>CM066032.1:1267719947-1272519947 GCA_033557465.1 Ichthyophis bannanicus | reverse complement strand
ATAAGAGGGAATGAAGAGGAAGAGAAGCCACTGCGAGAGGCCATGTCTTTTCCACCCACCCTAATAGGGCAGAGCAGATAGATAGGGCAATATTATCACAGCAGCGGGACCTCACCAATGGTTGAAGGGGTACAAGGATCAGATTGGGGGCCCTGGGTGCAAGTTAAACTGGGTTCAGTGGAAAGGGGGTTCAGATGCTAAAAGGAAGACACCAAGGCCTAATGGGGGGCACAGGTGTATTAGATGGGATGCCTAGGTCCATAAAGATGGAGTATGGTCTCTCAAAGAAGTACTGGGACTATGGCCAAGATAAACTAACTAGTTGCAAGTAGGCATAAGGGGTCAGACCAGAGAAGGAGCAAGCTGGTTACATGAAGTGGCGGCCAGATTTGCCAAATATGGCTGCACATAGCGGCAGCCAGACTAAGAGGATGCCTGTGGCCATGGAGCAGGTCCAGGCAAGTGACAGCCTAATTGACAGGTCTCCATCAGCAGAAGTGAATAAAAGTACCCTCTCACATGGTGAGGTAAGTTATAAGCCACTGTTCTGAGTTATTGTTCCAAACAATCATAGCCATTAAGGGAGCAAACTGCTATGCCAAACGTGTAAAGCTATGGCCAATTTTTTCCACGAGAACAAATCTTAAGGTTTCATGTCTGGCAGGGAGGAAAAGGAGGTGGGGGAGGGTAGGAGAGGGAGACAGGCCTTAAGGGATTAAAGGGATAGCAGAGACACAGTGCAAGATGCCTCAAAATCAATTTATTTGGAAAGTTCAAAAGTAAAGACACCTTCTAATGTACAACATCAAACACACTGACCTGCAATGCTGTTTTGTTAATTAACATTTAAAGTTTTCTCCCTGGTTCTTGATGGAAATATTACTCTACCCATACAGAAGAAAACAAACAATCATTTCCTAGCCCGATCCCAACAGACTCCCATTATGCTGCCACATAACACTGCACAGATATCCTTGCCACTTCTCTCTGGAATAATCCTCTCTGAAAGCCAAGCCTACAGTATGTGATCCTTCCTCCCCTGCCTACCAACTGGCCCAATCTTTCCTCAAGCCTCAACCCACACAATCCTTCTTCCCCACCCCGCCTCCCCGAAGCAGCACTAGAATGTTCCTTTCTTCCTTCTGTGGTCTGGCTGAAAGAAAACAGCACTTCATACCTGCATCGGCCTCCTTTTCTGGTCAGCTTCACTTTGGTGGTTTTAATGTTCTAATGAGACTTCTGAGATTTGTGAATTCAAACCATTAAACCAAAGCTAGCAGGAGGAGGAGGAGACATGAAGCAACAATCTTTTCCTGTTGGCTGGGAAAAAGAAAAGAGACACAGAATTGGCCTAGGGCTAGAGCAGACTAGAGTGGTCTAGTGGTTGGGGCAAGATACCTCAGGCTGGAAGATCAGGGGCTCAAATCCCACTAGAGGACAGCAACCTTGAGCCAGAAGGACTGGGGTTTCTAGTCCCACAGGTGCTCGATGTGGTCTTGGGCAAGCCACTTAATCCTCCATTGCCCATGTTCCCTGTAAAATAGTTATCTCCAAGTTATAATGCCCTGTTCAATGTAATTTCAGTTTGTTCAATATAAACTGCCTTGATATCATGAAAGGCAGTATATAAGAAATGTTAAATAAATAAAATGTTGAGACAGGACCAGTGTTAGATATGCTGAGGCCTGGAGGAGAAACTTGGTAGAGACTCCAAAACCCATCATCAGGCTTTGCCTCCTTTAGCTTTGAGAAGGCTTAGGAACCCCTATGGCACAAAGACTCAGGGCAATTGCCAGTGTTGCTGCCCCCCACAACACCAATCCTAGATAGTGAAGGGGAATGGGGTCAGAGCTGGCTGAGTAATGCCCTCAAATCATGGAGGGTGATAAGTTAGAATTCCCCAAGGGGTGCATACATTCCAATCTGTGGGCTCAGAAGAATCCCTGAGATATAAATCCTATGCTCTCCAAATCAAAGCCACTGAAATATTTTGAAGTGATTACAGTCTGCAAAATATATTATAACCCACTGGCCAAATGAAATCATGCTTCAGGATCCAGAACTCACAAAATTTGTATGCGCATATCTCTACCTTCTAATCAGCTACTAAACTATAAAGTTAGTCAACTTTTTACATATAATGAAAAGATCAGTATGCAGGATTTATACGTTCATGAAATGGTAACATCTGGGAAAGTGTTTTGCAAGCAAAGCTGAAAAAGATCAGTAAAGTGAGCCTATAAATATGTAACATGATAATCTGTAAGTGTTCACAGGCTAATTCTTCTGCAGCTATGGCATCCATTTTCATAAAAAAAAAGATATTATCCCAGATCCTGCTTTTATTATAGGTCATAAGTCATGAAACTTCACCTTTGGCCCCAAATTAAAAATGTCTGGTTTTCATAAATGAGATTCTATTCAAAAGCCTGTGACATCTACAGTCCTGCCTATAGGTCAGACGGCCATGAAATGTCACCTGTGGCCTTCAACTCGAATAAACAGGATGTTACAGCTTCAGCATCACACACCACTTTCCTACTGGCTGAGGAAAGTTTTAGAGACCAACTTCGTACTTTGGGTGAATGCAATAAAATTAGGCCTGTATGAATGAGATTTAAATATGAAACTCATTGCTTTCAGCAAATCTGTTTTCGCTATTTAATTTGCATGTCAAAATGTCTAAGTAAACACCATTGTTATTAAATAGGCCCCACTGAGGATAATGGGCATGCACCAACTGTTTAACACATGGGAGCAAATGAGGCCCTAATATTGCAAGCCCTCTGGGAGTAGGGAAATACCTACTACATCTGAATGTAATTCATCTTAAACTACCACAGAAAAGGCGTGTGCAAAATCTAAATAAATACATGGCAAAGAAAACAGTTATAACCCACGATTTGTCTGCATAGCTAATTTTTCAATAACGGAGCAACAAAGGTTTGTAGGCTGCATAGCAAATGAGGCACATTGGAGAAAGGCAGTTGGAAAAGTGTATTTTGGATGTGTGACTCTGAGGTTTCCTTCCCCTGTTCCCTGCTGAATCTCCGATCTCTTCCTTCTTTTCTTCCTTAATATCCTCCCCCATGAACTTCAGATTCCTTTCCTTCCTCTTCCAACCCCATGGACTCCAAATCCAACTCTCTCATATCCTTTCCCCATCCCCTGCACATCTAATAGATCCAGTAGCAGACAGTAAACATAGGGCAGAGTTAGCGTATGTGTATCGGCAGCACAGTGGCTCCATCGCTTGTGGACTTCCATGTAGAAGGTGGGATATTTGAGAACATTCTGGCTCGGCTCCTTTGGGCGCTGCCTGCTATGGATACTGATGGAGCTATGAAGCAGAAGGAGAAAGGGAAGAGATCGGAGGTCCGGAACAGAGAGATGAAGCTGGCGGCCTGCAAAGAGAGAAGATAGGATCAGAGGTCTGTGGTTTAGGAAAGGGATTAGAGATTCATGGGAGAAGAGGGATAAAAAAAGGAAAAGACAGGAAAGGTAGAGAGAATGAAAGAAGCAGCTGTCCACATTGTGGGGGTGGAAGAATGGGATCAGGGGGTTGATGAGGAGGTAAGAAAATGGAAAAATAAGGGGCACAGGGGAAAGAGTTGGAGGAGAAAAGAAAGAATCAGAAGTGTACAGAGTGAGGAACAGAACAAAGGAACTGGAGATCTATGGAGAGGCAATGAAAGAATTAGAAGTCTGTCAGGGTAGAGTGAAAGGAAGATAGAGTAAGTCTCTGGGGAGTAGGGTGGCCACTGACTCATCTGCATACACATGACATCCCCTTGGCAATGGATGTATTACTACTACTATTACTAAGCTTTTCTAAAAAGCACTAGACATATGTGGGGCTGTACAGACACATATAAGAAACAATCCCTGCTACACAGAGTTTACGATCTAGTCAAAACAGGCATACAAGACAACCAGAGATTCTAGGAGAATGTTTTATGGCTACTACTACTACTATTTACCACTTATAGAGCGCCACGCATGCAGCGCTGTACAGCTAACCTACAAGAGGCAGCCAAAATACAAGAGACAGTCCCTGCCCATCAGAGTCATGCTCATCGGAGCTTACAATCTAGTCAGAACATTACAGAGCATTGGTCGGTTTAGTGCAAGGCACTGTATGGTCTATACAATTTGGTTATGAGAGTTGACGGGAGTTAAGATAAGATAAGGATAGAAGTCAGGATCTGAAGGCGATGGTGAAAAGGTGGGTCTTCAACCTGGATTTGAAGAGGGCCAGGGAGGGTGCCTGGCGTATAGACACAGGTAGGCTGTTCCAGGTGTGAGGTACAGCAAGGTGAAAGGAGCGAAGTCGGGAGTTAGCGGTGCGGGTGAAAGGCATAGATAGAAGTAATTTGCTAGCGGAGCACAGGTTCCGAGAGGGGATGTAGGGAGAGATAAGGGATGAGAGGTAATGAGGGGCCATAGAGTGAATGCATTTATAGGTCAGTAGGAGAAGTTTGAATTGGATGCGGAAGTGGACAGGGAGCCAGTGAAGCGACTTGAGAAGAGAAGTAATGTGGGCATGGCGAGACTGGCGGAAAATTTGTCGAGCAGCGTGATTTTGTATAGATTGAAGGGGAAGGAGGTGGCTGACGGGGAGACCAGCAAGGAGTAGGTTGCAATAATCGAGGCGAGAGGAGATTAAGGAGTGGAGAAGCATTTTGGTGGTGTGTTCAGAGAGGAAGGGGCGGATTTTGCCAATGTTGTAGAGAAAGAAGCGGCAGGTCTTGGCTACAAGCTGGATATGTGCAGAGAAGGAGAGAGAGAGGTGTCAAAGATAACCCCTAGGTTGCGGGCCTAGGGAACAGGAAGGATAGTAGCTCCATCCACATAGACTGAGAAAGGGGGAAGGGGAGGATTTGGGGGTAAAGAAAAGGAGTTCAGTCTTGGCCATGTTCAATTTCAATCGGCGATGAGACATCCAGGCAGCGATGTCGGAGAGGCAGGCAGAGATCTTGAACTGGGTTGCTGGAGAAATATTAGGTGTAGAGAGGTAGATTTGGGAGTCATCGGCATAAAGATGGTACTGAAAGCCATGAGAGGAGATAAGCGTGCCAAGGGCTTAGGTGTAGAGAGAGAAAAGGAGGGGGCCCAAGACGGATCCCTGGGTACACCTACGTGGAGCGGGGTAGGGGAGGAAGAGGAGCCGCCAGAGCACACACTGAATGAGCGATGGGAGAGGTAGGAGGAGAACCAGGATAGTACCAGGTCCTTGAAGCCAAGGGAGGAGAGGGTGGTGAGGAGAAGATTGTGGTCAACGGTGTCAAAAGCAGCGGAGAGATCAAGAAGGATGAGGATAGAATAGAGGCCCTTCGATTTAGTCAGGAACAGGTCATTGGAGACTCTTGCGAGAGCTGTTTCAGTGGAGTGTAAAGGACGGAAGCCAGATTGTAGTGGGTCCAGGAGGGCCTGGGAGGTGAGGAAGTCAAGGCAGCAGTGGTGGACTGCTCATTCTAGTAGTTTGGATATGAAGGGAAGGAGGGAGATGGGTCGATAGTTAGAAGGGCATGTGGGATCGAGTGAGGGTTTCTTGAGGAGGGGTGTGACAACAGCATATTTGAAGTCAACAGGGACAGTTGCAGTGGAGAGTGAAAGGTTGAAGATATGAGAGATGGGGGTACAATGGCAGGGGAGGTGGGGTGTAAGAGATGGGTGGGGATAGGGTCAGATGAACAGGTGGTAGGTTTGGAGGAGGTAAGAAGGAGTGTGGTTTCTTCTTCAGAGATCGGAGGGAAGGAGGAGAGGGTAGCGGAGGAAGTACGGATGGGGGAGGAGACTTGGGGAGGGGGGAGGTAGATGAGGGGTGGGGAATTGTAGGGTAATCTTATGGATTTTGTCATGGAAGTAGTCGACTAGGGTTTGGGCAGAAAGGGAGAGCGGGACCGGAGGCGGGGGGACCTTGAGGAGAGAATTGAGGGTATTAAAGAGATGGCGAGGATCAGAGGCGAGGGAGTTGGTCAGGTGGATGTAGTAGTCTTGCTTGGCAAGTGCTATGGCTGACTGGAAGGAGCCAAGCATGAATTTGAAGTGTAGAAGGTCCTCCGGGGAGCGGGATTTGGACCAAGCATGCTCGGCGGAACGTGCGCAGGTGCATAGATAGTGGGTTGTGGGAGAAAGCTAGGGCTGGGGAGTAGATCGTTTGACTGGACGTGGGGTGGGTGGGGCAAGAGTGTCAAGAGCTGAGGATAGTATAGCATTGTAGGAAGATAGTGCCTCGTCGACGGACTTGGAGGATATAATGGAGGAAAGAGATGGAGAAATGGTGGAGGAGAGAGTTAGGAGATCAATATTATGGAGGTTTCTAAATAGGTCAGAGGAGACAGGACGAGGTTGAGACGGCGGAAGCTGAAGAGTAAAGGTTAAAAGGTGATGGTCAGATGAGGGAAGGATTGAGTTGCGGAAGTTTGATGGAGAGGAATTAGAGAAGAGTATTAGGTCAAGGCAATGGCCATGTAGGTGGGTGGGGGCGGTGGAGCAAAGTTAGAGGTCGTACGAGGAGATGAGGGCGAGGAACTTTGAGGCATGGGGTTCGGATGGGTTGTCGACGTGAATGTTAAAGTCGTCAAGAATAAGAGTGGGGGAGGAGGGATCCAGAAAGGCAGAGAGCCAGGAGTCGATGTCGATGAGGAAGGTTGATTGGGATTTGTCGGGTGAGCGATAAATAACAGCAACACGGAGGGGAAGTGGTATGAGGAGGCGAATGGAGTGGACTTCAAAGGAAAGGGGGAGGGTGACTGAGGTAGCAGGAGAGGTTGGAATTGGCAGGAGGGAGAAAGTAGGAGACCAACACCACCACCGCGACCAGTAGATCGAGGTGTATGGGAGAACTGGTAACCCCCATAGCAGAGAGAAGCAATGGATACGGTGTTGTCTGGGGGTAGCCAGGTCTCAGTCAGGGCAAGAAGGTATAGGGCATTAGAGATAAAGAGATCATGAGTAAAAGGAAGTTTGTTAGTGACTGAGTATGTGTTCCATAGGGCACATGAAAACGGGAAAGTGGAGGGGGGAAGGAGAGGGATATGGATAAGGTTAGATAAGTTATGCAAGGATTTCTTATCAGAGTAATGTGAGGCTTTATTTCTAGAGAAGTGCAAAGATTTAGAGGGAGTAGGGTGCGGGTGGATATGTCTGGGTGAGTATGCCCTCCAAGAGGGACTTGAGAGAAGGGAGGTGAGGGGTGAGAGAGGGGTGATGTTGATGGTATCACATAGGCTATGTGAGGATTTCTTTTTGGAGATAAGGTTGGGGTTGATATCTCTGTATGAGTGATTGTGGGATGAGTGAGGGAGGGTGGAAGGGGGGAGGAGCGGGATGTGGATGAGATTAGATAAGGTACGTGAGGTGATAAGGTACGTGATAAGGTACGTGAGGTGAGAAGTGGCCAAGATGTAAAAGCTTTCGTCCTCTACCTTCTACAAAAACGTTTCTTGCCAAAATCTTCAGTAACTTGTTCCTTGCCAACTCCAAGGGTCTTTACTTGATCCTCATCCTTTTTCACTTTTCCACTGCTTTTGATGATCACTACCTTCTCCTCAATATCCTGCTCTCCCTTGGTTTTAGGGGCTCTGTTCTGCTCTCCCTTGGTTTTAGGGGATCATCCTCTACTGCCATCCCACTTTCAGTCAGTGTACCTCAGGGCTCTTTATTGATACCTCTCCTTTTCTCTTTTTATACCTAGTTTGTTGGTGCACTCATTTCCTTTTATGGTTTTCAGTATCATCTTTATGTTGATGACTCCCAGAACTACCTTTCTGCACCTGAAATCTTTCCAGGAATCCAGGCCCATATCTCTGCATGCTTATCTAACTTTGCTGCCTGGATATCTCACTGCCGTCTGAAAACGAACATGGCCAAAACTGAGTTCCTTATCTTTTCCCCTAAACCCACCTCCTCCCATCTTCTTTTCTTTATTTCTGTGGATAACTCCTCCTTATTGCCTCAGCTTGCAACCTTGGGGTCATCTTTGACTCATAAGAACATAAGATATGCCATACTGGGTCAGACCAAGGTCCATCAAGCCCAGTATCCTGTTTCCAACAGTGGCCAACCTAGGTCACAAGTACTTAGCAGTTCCCCAAAAGACACAGGTTCCACAATGCTTGTATTGGGTCAAGCATTGATATCCTGGGTCCCCTTTATGGACCTTTCCTCCAGGAACTTGTCCAAACCTTTTTTAAACCCAGCTACACTAACAGCTTTTACTACTTTCTCCGGTAACAAATTCTAGAGTTTGATTATGTGTTGAGTGAAAAAATATTTTCTCTTATTGGTCTTAAACAGGTTACACTGTAACTTCATTGCATGTCCCCTAGTCTTTCTATATTTTGATGGCGTAAACAATCTATGTTTACTCGTTCCACTCCATTCATTAATTTATAGACCTCTATCATATCTCTCCTCTCTCTTTCTCTGAACACATCCAAAAGATAGATAAAACCTGTCATTTTTTTCTCTATAACAGCAGCAAAATTCATCCCTTCCTATTTGAACAAAAGGAAGTTGGCATCTGGCATCAGAGGGGGTGGAAGCTTAAGAGCCTTGCAGCGCTGAAGGTAGAAGTAAGCACCATGGGGCTATTAAAGCCATTGCCACAGCTGCAGGATCCAGACAGGGATGGCAGCAGTGGCAATGGAGGCCAGGGAGAGGGAGGGGTAGGAGTGGGAGCAGGAGGGCTCAAGGGATGAGGTTGGCCTAGGACACCTCATATCCTTGCGCCATCCCTGTATCCAGCATATCATAAGTGGATTCCGCCTGGTGCTAACATCCTGCTTGAGCTAGTGCACACGTATTCCTGTGGCTTTCTGCTTCTCATATAACTCGCACCCATCCTTCACACTGCGATGAAAACACCCAGTTATTTTTTGGCACTTGCCGATCTGTTCCCTCAGGACAGGACTACCATTTGCCTTTTAGCCCAGGCCTAGGGAGTTTCTGACAACCAGGTACAGCAAGTGTGCAAAGCATCTGATCCCCTGAAAGCCGTCCTCCCTCACTGCCTTGACCATCTTCATCCCACCATCTGTTACAAAGAAACCTGGAAACATAGTGTTCTGTTTGTGTCCTATGTGCCAGCCCTGCAGCAGTGCCCTTATTTCTGCTGAGATACGGCTGTCAGCCATTACCTGGCTGTGTAGCATTTTCCATCGGTATCCTCCTGCCTTTTCTCTACCATTAGACCTGCAGCCTGTTTCTGCCTCAACCAACTGCCACAGTGTGCTATCAGGGAGAGATAGGCATATGTAGCATTCTGACTAGTTCAGAAGTCAGCTGTGAAATGCACATTAGTACTGGCCTCTGATTCTGCCAACAGCTGGTGATGCAACTGATTATACAATCTGGGGATCACCTGTAGGGCATTCACTAAGCAGAAGCTGATGAAACAGCCTCTTAAATGCCACTTTCTCAACCATCTTCAGGGGATGGACATCCAAGGCTATCATGTCCCTGATGCACCAAGTCACCACCCTTGATCCTACCTGCTGCCGGCCCATGGCAATGCTAATAAACACCACTCCATATCTTCCATGATTGCTTGCTTTGATGCATGTCAGGAATGAAAAAAACAAGTGGAAGGGGACCATGCAACAGCAAAGAACTTTATTACAGTGTCCAACTTGGCCAAGTTTCAGCTGAATAGGGGCCTATGAAAATAAATCATGCATAGCAATATAAATACACATCAATAAAATGAAAAAAAATACAATGAATTCAAACATAGATATATATAATAAAATATAAATGATAAAATCAATAAAGATCGAAAACGATGTGTGTAAAATTGTATAAAAGGCAACTCCTGAAGGAGAAGAAAGAGAGGAAGGAAAAGGAGAGAGAATGAGAATGAGGGGGGAAAGAAGGCAGGGGGAGAAGGGAAAAAGAGAAGGAAGGGAGGAGAAGGATGAGGAAGGGGAAGGGGAGGAAAAGGGAAGGAGAAGGAGGAAAGGAGGGGAAGGAAGGGAAAAAAGATGGAGAGAGGAGGGGAAGGGAAGGGAAGAGTGAGGGGGAAGGAAAGGGGAAGAAGAGGTGAGGATAAGGGACAGAAGAAGAGGGACGAGGGGAAGTAGGGGAAGAAAAAAACAAACAATATGCATACTGCCATATTCTAAAAAAGTGAAATGTGGAGGTAAAAAGGCTGTTAAAAAAGGGGCTAATAGAAAAGACAAGCAGATAAACACATAAGTAGAATAGTGCAAAACCCCTGATTCATTAACGTCTCATCAAAAACATCCTATCCATTTGCCAAAATAGAAAAATAGGGTAATGACTGCATGTGATACCAGACTAAGGGAACAGCATTAATACAAAGATATTTTCCAGAAAGTAAATAAAAAGGAAGGACAGAAACATATGATATTAAAAACTAAGTAACAAAATCACGGCATTAATAGCTGTCATTCAGTGGGGAAACTTGAGAATAGCGAAAATCTTTACCAAAATGAGGGATTTGTAAACGGAAAAATAGACTGAAGAGATTAGAAGGATCACAGCTAAGATAGCCAACAGATCATCAGATAATGCAAAAGGAAACGCTGGAGAAATGTACGCTGAAACAATAGAAACAAGAGTGCAAATAGTAAAAAATATTATAATTAAAGGACACTTTAAAATCATAGCATAAAAAAGAGCAAAAACAATTGTAATGATTGTTAAAAACCACATATAAGAATAGATATTTTAAAACTATAAAGCAAGAACTCCATAGAATCTTGCCCTCAGTCATAACGCTAGTAAAACCAGGGAAATACTGTACAAATCTAGCATAAGAGGAAACGATAAAATCAGAGGTATAGGAAGCAAGATGGCAGTGTGAGCTGTGGCACGGGTGAGCTGGCAGAGAGGAGAAGCATGCTGGTACCATGCCTCACAAGAGGAAGGGGAAGACTTCGGCAGTTGTCCACCTTCACGCCACCCTTGATCCTACCTGCCGCCCGGCCCATGGCAATGCAGTTGTCCATCTCCATGCTGAAGCCATTACTGCAGTCTCTCCGACCATTTTTGCTGCCTGTTCCTATGCCCCAGAGTTTCCCTGAGCCCTGAATTGAGAACAGCTCCACCGCTGCTGCAACTGGAAAAAGCCAAGAGAGGGCGGGAAAGCTCCGATGGTGTTTCCTGGAGTATTTCCTCGATGGCAGTGCACTCCTCGGATTTGCAGGCCTTGTTGCAGCCTCCTGTAGCTCCTCTAGAGGTGGGTCAGCTTCGGGCAGTGGCTGAGAGACTGGCTGTGATGATGCTGGATTCATTATGGGACGTAATCAAGGCTGTGGAGTCTACTCTGGCAGGATATGCTAGTAACTTGGACGCTCAGTTGGAGAGTGTCCAGACCAAGATGGAGCAGTACGATTCTACTCTGGCACCGCATTCTACTCGAATGGAGAAGGTAGAAGTTGCCCTGAGTCTCTTCAGACTGGGAGTACAGCACAGATAAGGGAAAGGGAGACCTTGAATAGGAAGGTACTGTTCCTGGAGAACCAGGTTCGAAAGAACAATTTAAGGTTTCTTAATTTCCCTAAATATCCTCTTATTACACCTATGGACATGCTGCGGAAATATCTGACTGAAGTCCTGAAGATACTGGCAGAGGCAGTCCCCCCCCAGTGGTCTGGGCTCAGCATTTGTCACTTAACATCATGGGTCAAGAAAGGGAAGGAGTCTTTGAGTCAGCCCAGGCATCGGAAGATGGGAATTTAACCACATTTTTGGAGTCATCTTTAGAGGTCATCACAGAGTGGACTACCTTGGTAGCATGTTTTGCTTTTGAGTAGTAATATGTCTGGTTTATTTCTTGGCTTAAAAATTTATGTTTTTCCAAATGTTTCACGAGATACACAAAAGAAGCGCAGGGAGTTCTTGACCCTAAGAAAAAGGGTCTTAGACCTAGATGCTTCTTTTAAACTCTTCTTTCCTTGCAAATGTTTGATTTCATATCAAACCATTTTGTGTTTTTTGAGCCAGATCAGTTACTACAATTTTTTGTGTTAAGAGAGAGTACTGTAGCTTTGACAAATCCCATAAATGTGGCAGTTAGATAGGGCCGGCTGTTCCAATGGCATTGGTTGGCCATTGTCTTAATGACTGGTTTTTTTCTTGAAGGCATGTCCTGAATGTTTTTTGTTTCCTGATCTTGCCTGCTGGTGGTTTATTGTGATCTATCAAATGTTATGATAGTGGTTATGAATAATTGTGTTTTTTCTTTTTATTGATGTATTACTGTTCATTCATGATTTATTCTGGATGTATTGGAAAATATATAAATAAAAAATAAAAGAAATAAAAAAAAAGAAATCAGAGGTATAAGGCCATAGTGAATAGCACCATAAAAGCTAGCCCTCAATTCCTTATTTTAAAGTACCAGTAGACATATAAAAATCGGAAGTTGCAGTGTTAAGATAATGAAAAAAGAAAAAATAGCAAATGCAAAGCCAGCTGGTCAAGATGATACACCTAGTGGCATATTCTGTACTGTGTGTCCTGACCTCTGTGTGTCCAGTCAGAACCAGACGCACAGAGGTAGGCATGATTCTGATCCCGCTGGGCACATATAGCCCCCACAGGATCAGAATTGTGTCTCGGATCAGTACGTGCAGGCCGGTTCCTATTCCGATCGGCTTGCATGTATTGAGCCAAGCCTGGCTAACTCAGGCTCCTGAATAGAGCTGCGGCACCATGGTAATCTGGTCTCCCATGGCCGGGGTCGGGCTACAGGGAATCTCCTGCACTCCCTCACCTCTTTGGTGCTGGCCGGGCACGCCATCCCCCAATGTCTAGTCTGCCAGCCCCAGACGTAGAGGGCTGACTTCAGAATCGGCCCTGTATGTCTGGGGCCGCAGACCGCCCACTGCCCATCCTAATTCTGTCTCTGCACCGCCCCTTCCCACCCCTGTCTAAGCCTCCCTGTACAAACTCCTTGTTTGCATGGGGAGGCTTAGTCAGGAATGACAAGGGGGCGAATAGCGGGGATGGATGTCCCAACAGGATGTCCATACCCGCTATTTGCAGGACAGAATAGACCCCCTATTGAATGTCAGAGGAAGTAGGGAGCAAAAGCTAAGTACCCTCTCAACATAAATTATAATAGTGCTTTAAAAAACATAAATTGTGACAAAAAATGGGAAGGAAACAAATTGTAAATAAGGATAAGCATACCTGTTAAATTTTGCTAGCAAAAGCATATTACATTGGTTGAAAGGAATGTATAGCTCCGCAGCCCTTTAAATAGAGACTTCCTGCCAAACACTGCCAAGATTGACAGCTAGCTCTCTTTCCCAGAGCATTAACAAAATTGCTATGTCAGGTATAATTTTCAAGGTGTGTCCTGTAAATAAGTAAAAACCCTAAGGAAATAAAAAAAGGGAATTAAAAACTGAAAAAAAACACCCCGCCTAATGAGATAAGAAGGGGAGAAAGGAGGGGGAAGGAAGGGGAGAAGAAGGGGAAGAAGGGGGAAGAGAGGAGAAAGGAAAGGTAGAAAGAATAGGAAACACATTATAATATGAAAACATTGTCTGAGCCAATTTGTATTGCTCTGCAGTCCAAAGTCAAGAATGAAAACCCCAATCAGAGTTAAATAAAGAATCTTACAGAAAAAACCCCTGACCCTGCAGTCCAAAGGGTATGAGACCATTGAACATGGAAACCCAACTAATACTAAAATCACAAAATTGGGGGGGATGGCGGAGGGGGGAGATAAGGAGGGAGGAGAGGGAAGGGGATAGAGAAGAGGAAGAGGGGGGAAGGAAGGAGGGAGGGGGAGACGGGGGAAGGAGAGGAAGAGGAAGGGAAGGAGAGAAAAGAGGAAAAGGAGATCAGTTTAAGATAATGAGAATAGGACTTATAAAAGCAATAATAATGTTAAATTACAATACTAAAACAATCTAAATAAAAGGCAGTATACCATACATAAACAACATAACAACATATAATTACCAATAAGTACACCATGGGATCTAATCTGAACCATGAATAGTGGGGTCTGGATGTCCGATCCGGATGTCCAGACCTGCTATACTCCTAGCCTGCGTCCGGAAAACAGAGCCCCCACACATAGATCTCAGCTGTGCGGGGACCTCTGTTTGTGGGTGGGAGGGGGCAGGCTGCAGGCGGAGTAAGGGCAGGCTGTGGGCAGTGTCATGATCCTGGGCTGATTCCAAGGTTGGCCCTATATGTCTGGGGTCGGCCATAAGTATGGGAGACTTATTACACCTCTGAGGTGAATAAGACCCCCTAGATGGAGAAGGATGCTGGATCTTGGGCCCACTGAAGAGGTAAAAGCCCGACCCTAGCCATTGTGGCCCGATTGGGGGTCAGGCTATGGGTAAAATAACTTTTTCATTGCTGCCGGGAATTGCGGCTCCTGCATGGAGCCAAAGTAGCATAGCAACAGGATGCCATGCCACTACCACTCCATGCAAGAGCCAGGCTGGGCTAGCCGAGGAGTTGCTTGGATGTTCTGGTGGCCAGAATCAGGGCATGACCTGCACATCCAGGCCGGTAGACCTGATTCTGATCCCATAGGCACGTCTAGCCCCTGCAGGATCAGAATCGGGTGCACCGGAGCACGTCCCGATTCTGACCAGCTGGACAGGTGGGAGATGCACACAATGGAATTGGCCTCCATATGATCACAAAATAATGGAAGGGGAAGGGGGAAATGGAAGGAAAATTGAGAAAGAAGGGGGAAAGGGAAAGGTGAAAGGGGAAATGGGGATAAGGGGGATAAGGGAGGGGGAGGGAGAAAGGGGAAGGGAGAAAGGGGGAGGGGGAGAGAGGAGGGGAAGGGTTGGCAGCACCGATGTGCTATCCCAACATATTTGTACTGTGTTGGAAAATGTGGGTCAGTGCTAGATGGAAGGCCTGATACCAGACATGTGGGTTGCACACCTTTCCCAGCCACACAACCACCATACAACACCCAAGACAAATGTGCAGATAACTGGACAGGTATCAGCCAAACTGGGCAAATGGGGCATGTATGGACATGAGGTGATGCCTGCAGGTGGTTATCAGAGAGTTAGGATGTGTCCGCAGGTACTGCAGAGATGTAATGGAGCCAAAGCTGTACAATCACAGTCCTAATGTCATACATGACTCATGTCTCACATGTAGGTTACAGCTGTATGCATGTAACTGCCTGTTAGTATACCGCTGTATCAGTGCAGTTATGTCAGGGTACATCTTACCGACGAATTGGTAATGTCAGATGATAAACAGGGACTGTACAGACCTGCAGTCAGCTGAGTCATTGGTGGACTAAGTAACCTGCTCATGGTCACAAGGAGGTGTTGTCAGTCCATGAAGGTTGTGGCACACTTAAAATGTGAACAATACATTGCAAAATGTCACATAAGAAGTAGCAGTGGGATCAAACCCTGGCATCTTGGCTCTGAAGCCATTGCCATAACCATTATGCTACACCTCCAAGCAGAGGCCTGACCTCTTCAGGATGAACATGTCTGCTTCCTGCAATGGGTTGCAGCAGCGTCAAGAAAGCCATACTCTCAGAGGGGCATGATGGGGAATAGGATGTTTGCTGACCCAAAGTGTGACCAGAACGCATAACAAAGTAGGATGAGTGTCTGCAAGTCACAGCAGAGCCTGAACATTTACAGGAAGGGAAATGACCTGATTAGCACACAGGCACAAAATGAACAAGCAAGAATTGAACCTTTGTCCCCTCCCTATACAGACATTGTACTAATCAGTAGACTACACCAGCAATACCACAATGTGTGGATTCAAAGAACCTGCAGGTCTCTGCCTAAACTGTCTGTTGTGTGGGCTGGTATAGGTTAGTTTTGAAGCACTCAGATGTTTTGCCATAAGCTGTTTAACAAGTAATTGGAAGGGTGGTGACCTCAAAAAGTCACTATTCCATCTTGAACTAAGATTCATCTTTAGACTCAATACAATGCATTCTTTCGGCTTGAATCAAGAAATTAACTATCAGATTTTCTTGTGTTGATAAGTATGCTTTGTTCTCCTGTCCCTTTATTTTCCCCCTCTCCCCTCTCCTCTTTCCACCCTCTTCCTTTTTCCTCCCCCTCCCCCTTCCCCCTTCCCCCTTTCTTCCTCCTCCTCCCCTCCCCTCCTTTCCCCTCCTCTCTCCTCTCTCCCCCTCCCCTTTCTCCCTCCCCCTCCCTTATCCCCATTTCCCCTTCCACCTTTCCCTTTCCCCCTTCTTCAATTTTCCTTCCATTTCCCCCTTCCCCTTCCATTATTTTGTGATCATATGGAGGCCAATTCCATTGTGTGCATCTCCCACCTGTCCAGCTGGTCAGAATCGGGATGTGCTCCGGTGCACCCGATTCTGATCCTGCAGGGGCTAGACGTGCCCACGGGATCAGAATCAGGTCTACCAGCCTGGACGTGCAGGTCATGCCCTGATACTGGCCACCAGAACATCCAAGCAACTCCTCGGCTAGCCCAGCCTGGCTCTTGCATGGAGTGGTGGTGGCATGTCATCCTGTTGCTATGCTACTTCGTCTCCATGCAGGAGCCGCAATTCCACTTGAAACCTAACAGACAGCCAATGCAGCTCTGCTCCAGCTTAATTTTCTTCTTATCTTTATCTTTATTTATATTTGATATACCGCTAGGGCAAAAGCATTTAGCGGTGTACAATAAAAATTTGATTAGACACTGCACACCAGGAAATAGAACGCCAAAGTTCAGATAGGAAAGGAGGTAGAGAAAGGGCAAACAAGTCATACAGTGATACCAACTCATAATAAACCATAAAGACAGAGAGGGCGACAGACAAAGACAATCTATAACACATCAGACAGAGACATAGGACAGGCAGGAGGGGTCTTCAGGAAGGAGGTCAAAGGCTTTCTGGAATAGATATGTCTTAAGCAGAGACTTGAACTGGGAGTATGATGGCTCTAACCGAAGATCAGTGGGTAGTGCATTCCATAGCATAGGTCCGAGAAAGAACCAGGCAGAGTGTCGTGTCTGTTCCAAGCGGGCTCGGGAGGGCGAGGGAAGAGACAGACGATTGGTGTTGAAAGAACGAAGTTGTCGATGGGGAGAATGTAGAGAGATGCAATCAGCCAGATAGAGAGGAGAATTGGTGTAAACGGCACGATGGAGTAGAATCAGAAATTTGTAACGAAAGCGATAATGGAGGGGAAGCCAATGTAAACGGATAAGGATAGGCGTAATGTGATCGAATTTACTGGAAAAGGTGATGAGGCGAGCTGCAGTATTCTGTATTCGCTGCAGCCTTTGAAGGCTGTATTTAGGAAGGTTGGCTAAATAAACGTTGCAGTAATCTCATCGGGCTTTCAGTGTTTCCTCTAGTGTGTCTTCCTCCACTGCTTTTCTGTTATCGGTTGATGTACTTCAAGGATTGATCCTAGGCTCTCTTCTTTATATTTTCTACACTTGTTTCCTTGGTATTCTAGTCTCCATTTACAGTATGTCTTTCAGTGCCATTGTTATGTTAATGGCTCCTAGATCTAATTTTACACAAGTGATTCCACCAAGAACTCAATTCTAAATCTCAGGCTACATGTCTAGAATCTCTGCTTGGATGTTCCTACTACTACTGCTACTACTAATCATTTGAACAGAACTACAAGGCATACACAGCACTGTACATATAGATATAAGACAGTCCCTGTTCATCAGAGTTTACAATCTAATCAAGATAAAACACGTGGAGGCTGATTCTGATCAGGGCACGTCCAGTCCATCCAGGCGACCAAAAAATAGACGGGTCCAATATGTACCCAATTCTACAACCCCAGGAGCTAGATATTCCCATGGTTGCAGAATCAGGGCACTTAGATGGCCCGACTTGGCCCCGATTCTGTAGCGCAAGACATCCTCCCTTCTGCCCAGCCAGCCTGCTGTATGCTCCTGCTAGCGTGCCGTGTGTAGGCCGGGTCCACCTACTAAGTCTCCCCAAATATTACCAATTACCAATAAACAGTTCAGACAATAGTTGCTCAGCTACAAAGAAACTCTTTATTTGGCACAGCAAACAAATGGTTATAGATGCAGATGGCAAGTACCTGTCTGAGGGACAGCAGGGTAGCCTTCTCTCTGCAAGGGGAGAAAAGAACTGCCCCAAGACCCTCTAAAATTGCTGTCTTATATATACCTCTCTGCTTCAAATTCTAAATAGTTTCAGCAAATTCAGCATAAATTCTTAGGTGTTTGCAGCTGGATCTGCTCATCAAGGCTTGCCTATCTATGAAATCAATCATAGCCCTCTGCGTCCTCCTGTGTTTTTCCATCTGCTGGCACCAATTGAAACCTTCAGGGCAAGAGCATTAGTTGAATTCCTGGCTTGACCTGTTTGAACCTAGGCTTATAACCTTGGACACTTCTGTCCAAAGTATAGCTTTTTTTAGGCTTTATAACAGTAGTAAGCTTCATGTACTCTTTTACTGTTGCCCACCTGTTTTGTGCCAACCATATGTTGCTGTGTATGTTTCAAACAGGCCAGAGTACAGTTATAAGGCAGACATATATGCAATCATAAGGCAAACATATAAAGCAGATCATCCCTTTATTCCAATTATCCCTTCACGTGGCATCCCATCGCCATGGCATGTGACACCCAACACGAGTGCAGAATGCCCAACACCAAATAAATCATCTTTTCCACGCCACCCAACCCTGTACATAGTTATTAGGGCATGCCATGTCGCTACAACAGCTCAGTGACATCCTGCTCAGACTGTATATAGTTACCCCAGTTCTAAATCCAAGTTATATTACCCGTTCAATGTAAGAACGAAGCAGGCTCCCCCTGCTTTGTACAAAAATGTTACTTGTAAACCGCACTGATTTTAAAGAGTGTGGTATAGAAAAGCGTTAAATAAATAAATAAATAAATACCACCCTCTCCTCTGCCACCATTCTTCCTTCAGTCCATCCATCCATCTCTGTCAGCTGTGTGCATTCATATCTTGTCATGCAAGCTGCTACACCATGGCCTATACAGTTACTCTTTCCCGCATTTCGGCTCTTCATACATGCCTCTCCTGTGCCTGATCTGCACATCGCCCCTTCTGCTCCGTCCTCCTTTCTGTACTTGCCACTTTCCTGCCACTTCTGACTCTGCTGGGGGATACATCTTCATCATCCTATGCCACACATTCACATTGCACCCTTTTACATTGGCACCCACCAGTGCATCAGTACAGCTCCACCCACATGCTTGTCCAAATTACTGGTTGCCACTTAGGATGCCCATGGATGTGGAAGGTATGTCAGTTCCCACCTGTCCTTTCGTCCATCACCTTTACATTGACTTTCCTTGGTGCTCCCTTATCCAGCATTAGGATGACAGCCATTTTTGGACGTTAAGGTTCATGGTTAACACCTAAATGCCTGATGTCCTGTTAACGCACATTAAGTGTCCCATAGCACCCTTGACACCAGATCTCCTTCTACACGCCCAGAGCCCTTTTCCCATGGAAAACCCCTTTTTGTTGCCCTTAATGCCTGCTAACAGCTGCTCCTTAACCTCTTTAGTAAACATAACTCTAGTCTTGAAGGACTAGAAAAGGGGACTGTTACTTCTGGAGAGAGATCTGCAATTGTGAGTATATACTTCTGGGAATTTTCAGAAGGGAATTCTTTCTATTAAAGCTATTTAATCTGTGAAGCCACTATTTTTTGTTAAATCAGTCAGGGCCTAGTAGCAGCAGTTTGTTTAAATTTAAAACACAGAAGAGAACTTTCTGGTTACATTTCATACCCAGCAGAGAGCTTGTAGTTTTAATTTAATAGTCACTCAGGGCCTAGTATCAGCAAAGTACTTTTAGTTTAAATTTACAACACAGAAGAGAGCTTTATGGTTAAATCTGGAGCCCAGCAGAGAGCTGTAGTTTAAATTTAATAGTAACTCAGGGCCTAGCATCAGCAAAGTACTTTTAGTTTAAATTTAAAACACAGAAGAGAGCTTTCTGGTTAAATTTAGAACCCAGCAGAGAGCCTGTAGTTTAAATTTCATAATAAGTTAGAGCCTAGCAGCAGCAAAGAGCTATAATTTAAATCAAATAAGAATATAGGTTAGCACAAAAGGCAAAACAGGGTCAGTACTCTTTGAGCAGCAAATAAAGTTTTCTAGAGACCTTTACAAAGAGGCCTTCTACCTAGGGGGCAAGAGACCTGTGAAACCTTTTCAATAGGTGTTAACACCAGGTGGCAGTTCAAAAGGCCATTTTGAAAGACTCCTTCTATCCAAGCAAGGACTGTTAATCATCCAGGAAGTTCGTCACAGCTTACCTCAGCAGCACAGGCATAAATAGCTCAACCCTCTGTGATCCTCAGTCTTGAAGGACTAGAAAAGGGGACTGTTACTTCTGGAGAGAGATCTGCAATTGTGAGTATATACTTCTGGGAATTTTCTGAAGGGAATTCTTTCTATTAAAGCTATTTAATCTGTGAAGCCACTATTTTTTGTTAAATCAGTCAGGGCCTAGTAGCAGCAGTTTGTTTAAATTTAAAACACAGAAGAGAACTTTCTGGTTACATTTTATACCCAGCAGAGAGCTTGCAGTTTTAATTTAATAGTCACTCAGGGCCTAGCATCAGCAAAGTACTTTTAGTTTAAATTTAAAACACAGAAGAGAGCTTTCTGGTTAAATTTAGAACCCAGCAGAGAGCTTGTAGTTTAAATTTCATAATAAGTTAGAGCCTAGCAGCAGCAAAGAGCTATAATTTAAATTATATAAGAATATAGCTTACCTTAGCAGCACAGGACAGGATACTGTGTAGCAGCCCACTTTTATTTCAAATCATTTTTATTAATTTTCACAAGTTAATGCCACGCGACACAGCCCCAACTATCGTAACATAATTAACTAAGTACTTTTAACACGGACTATTACAGCAAACAGTAGGTATTATTCATTCCACCTCAAACAATAACTATTACAGCAAAACAGTAAAACAATGAGCATTATGCACTCCCACGCAAACAATGTGTTCAGCAGCAGGGCACTGCGCTCATCCATAAACAAATATACAGAGCTATGTCTCCCGTAAGAACACCACAAATGGGCATCCCTCCCTCTCTCTTACCCAGCCCCCCTCCCATCCCCCTCCCAGCACTGTCAAAACTATGAGAACCATCAGAAATCGGGTGTAAGCAATCCACAAACACCTTGAGAAAAATACACACCCAGGGTGGGCTACCCACTATACGTAGACCTCCAATTACCATGTAACTCAACCTCCCATTAGACATTTAATACTATACCCCGCTCCTTAGACGATAACTGAAAGATCATTGGTGACCATAATTCCAGAAACGTTTCCCAACTCTTACCCCCTTTTTGTTTCGCCGTCATTTTTTCCATGCACAGCAAGTCTAGCATGTAATTTTCCCATAACACTATACCCAGGGGAGAGACATCGATCCATCGACTCAACAATGCTTTTTTAACCAACAAAAGACCTCACTCTAGGAGTGCTCTGTGTACAAAAGTGAACCTCTCAGTATGCAACCCCCAATTATGAAACAGGCATGACTCCCTATGTGCCGCAAAATCCAACCCCATCCACCCCGCCAACTTACTACATACTTGTACCCAGAAGCCCCTCACCAACCGGCAGTCCCAAAACTTATGTAAAATGGTCCCTACCTCTCGTCCACATCAACCACATGTTGCCGAAGCCTTAAGTCCTATCTGATACGCCCATTTATCATTAGTATGCGCTCTCAACAGGAACGTATACTGGAGTTCCTGCAGATAGACCCACACCGTCCCTTTCAGAATCCCCTCAAAAGCTTCCTGTAACAACTCCGTCGTTACGCCATCTACGCCATCCCTTCGCCATCGCTGTGCCAGCTCAGAAAGGAACTCATTACCCCTCGCAGGCCAAATCAATTTCCTACAGGCCTCCTCTCCCGGCAGGTTCTCATCTAACTTCTCCAATATTAATCTAGGAAGCTCTGTGGCAATCCATTCCCGCTCTCTCGTACTCACTCCGTCCAAATAGTGTCTAGCTTGCCAATATCCATAAAAATCTTGTTGACGGACACTATATCTTCCCTGCAAATGCTGAAAGCTATCTACGATCGCTCCATCTGTTGTATACAGATCTCCAAGACACACAATCCCCTTCTCTACCCAGTCATGAAAAATATTACACTTTGAGAACCCAGGAGCAAAGTCAGGGTTACCCACCAAAGGTAGCAAAGCCGAACTCCTCCAATTCCATCCAAATCTCGTGCATAGTACTCTCCATGCAGACCGCAAGGCACCCATATATCTCCCCCCCACCCCATCCCGAATCGACAGCGGCAACTTGCCCACATGTAAGACATACAATCTGTGATAGGGCGCCAAAGCTTCGTCCAGCTGCCGCACCGGGGCGCAACCCCCATCCTCCCCCAGAAGTGCTCCAATATGTCTAACCAAATAGGGGAGGTTGTAGTTTCGCAACGATGGCATCTCCAAACC
The DNA here is from genome assembly GCA_033557465.1 of Ichthyophis bannanicus. Taxonomy (NCBI): domain Eukaryota; kingdom Metazoa; phylum Chordata; class Amphibia; order Gymnophiona; family Ichthyophiidae; genus Ichthyophis; species Ichthyophis bannanicus. Next base: position 1,272,497,502 of record CM066032.1, on the reverse strand, counting down.
ACCTTCTTCTCTCCTACTCATTAAAGCCCGTAGCGGGATCCTTGCTCGCCTACCCCCCCACAGAAAGCAACGCAAAGACTTTTCAAAACGCTTCCAATCTTTGTCCAAGATCCATAAAGGTAGCATACGTAACACATATAACCATCTAGGAAACTCCACCATGACAAACAACGCAATCCTCCCCTTCAGGGACAGAGGCAAACTATGCCACCTCTTAAGAGTTTTTATACTTTTGGCAAGCAAACCAGGGACATTTGCTTGATATAGGTTTTCAGGTCGGTCTGGCAACTGTATCCCTAGATACTTGATAACCCCGTCTGCCCAGACCAATGGAAACGGCCCCTCCCATACCGGCCTCACTTTGCCCCCCACATCCAAAACTACTGATTTCAGTGCATTGATTTTTAGGCCTGAAAAGCGCCCATACTCGAGTATCAGTTGAAGCACACGATGCAAGGATTTGGGTAGGTTCGTTAAACAAAGCAACATGTCATCAGCAAAAGCACTATTTTTAGTTCCTCTCCTCCCATACATATGCCTACAATCCCTAAATCTTGTTGAATAGCTCGGAGCAGGGATTCCAATGCAAGTACGAACAACAAAGGAGACAAAGGGCACCCCTGGCGTGTACCCCTCTCCAGTGTGAAGGGTTCCGAAAAGACACCATTAGCTCCTACTTTGGCCATTGGTTGTTCGTATAACGCCCAAACCCACTGCACAAAACTCCCTTGCAGGCCAAAGCCAGACAGCGCATCCCATAGATAAGCCCAAGTGACTCTATCAAATGCTTTTTCAGCGTCCAGGCTTACCAGAAGCAGCGCCTCGTCCTTCCGCAAACAGTGTTCCATTCCCAACAGCAGTTTCGCAATGTTTCGGGACGCCTCTCTCCCTTGTACAAAACCCACCTGTCAGGCATCAATAAGCGAAGGCAATATAGGATTGAGCCGTTCCACCAGGACCGACACCAGGATCTTTACATCACAATTAATGAGAAAAATAGGCCTATAAGAAGCCGGATCTGTCGTATCTTTCCCCGGCTTCGGAATCACCGTGATATCCGCACACCGCATATCTCTAGGAAACACTCCTGCCAAACGGGCTTCGCCAAACATCACCACCATGGATGGGGCCAGACGAGGTGCCAACATTTTATAATACTCAATACCAAATCCATCTGGTCCTGGGGTCTTATGGGACTTTCCTCTCTTGATTCCTCTTAAGATCTCCTGCACCGTCAATGGTTCATTTAGCCTCCACAATTCTTCCTCTGACACCCGGGGCAAAGATAATTTGCCCAAAAAAGCCACTCCCTTCTCATAGTCCCTCTCCTCTTCACTATATAACTTTGCATAAAAGGCTCTAAAGATCTGCGCTATGTGTGCTGGTTGATGGTGCAGCGACCCCGCTTCCCCTTGAAGCACAGGTATAAAACGATTACCTCTTGGATCCCTAACGAGTTTTGCTAACAGCTTCCCTGATCTATTACCATAGCGAAAGAGACGGTGCTTGTAATATTGCATCGACAGGGTAGCTCTGCTCTGAAGCAGTTCATTGAGTGCTGCCTGCGATCGGGTATATTCCTGCTGCAGAGATCTATCTCTACCTTTACATAAGTTATTTTGTAGGTCCTGCAAATTGCGCTCCAATACAAGAATACTACGATCCAAATGTCTACGATGCGCGGTAGTGTACGAGATGATTGCTCCCCTCATCACTGCCTTACTTGCTTCCCAAAACAATAGCGGGGAGCACTGTGGTATGGCATTAAAATGAACGTACTCATCCCACTGCTTTTCAAGATGAAGCCGAAAGGCTTCATCCTCCCAAAGATAAGCTGGGAATCTCCACCCCACTCTCGGCGGCCCTTGGCACTCCTATATGATCCAAACCATCCCATAGTCAGACACTGCTATAGGGTCTATTCCCGCCTGCAGCACCTTCGGGAACCCCCCTTCACTTACCAAAATGTAGTCTATACGGGACCGTGTGAGATGTGCTCTCGATTGGTGCGTGTATTCTCGCATCTCCGGGTGCAGAACCCTCCAGACATCTACTAAATCCCCCATTCTACAGAGATAACCTACCCCCCTTCGCGTCCAAGATCCCACTCCACTCTGCTGAGATTTGTCCAGTCGTGGATTATGCGGACAATTAAAATCCCCAGCCACAATTAGTTTATTCCTCCCCGGATTCTTGAAAAGCCCCAACACCTTTTTGAAAAACTCATGATCATAGACATTTGGTGCATAGACATTCACTAGCCATACAAGTTCATTATATAATTTAACATGCATCAAAATATATCTGCCGTTAGGATCAGCTTGTACATTGCTCACTTCAAAAGGAACACCCCGTTTCACTAACACAACCACTCCTGCTTTCTTCATTCCCGATGCCGCCCCATAAACAGTAGCTACCCAATCCCTTGCTAATTTGCGATGCTCCAGGGCACTCAAATGAGTCTCCTGCAACATGGCAATATGTACTCCCTTTCTTTTCAACAGCTGCAATATCTTAGTGCGCTTAACCAGGGAACCTATTCCACCCACATTCTAAGAGATTATCTTGACATCAGGCATACCTCCATTGTAAAGAAGAGGTCAGCAGTTTATACATCTGATTTCGCTCCCAGAGGTGCCCAGTCCCGCCTCTAGAGCCAAATCCCAACTCGGCCTCTTTCCTATAATGCCCAAGATACTTAATCACCCCAATTACCACCCAACGTAAATTCCAAAAGGCAGTGTTATTCCCCTCCTTAACTCTCACCCCACCCCTACCCCGGATCTGCTCCCCCCCACTCCTCCCCACTGCCCTTCCGCCTTCCCTCCCCCCTCCCATCATTCCCCACACTATTCAGCACTCCTCCTCCAAGAAGACAATTCCCTTCACCAAAAAGGTTCATATACCCTACTCCACCCACTTCCCCTACCACACACACACTAGTATCCCTACTTAAATCCTGAAATACTCTCCCACACAAACTCAAATACAAACACAAGTGCAGATATAAGTACAGATATATATCCCCTTCCCTTCCCCTCCCTCCATCTTCCCCCTCAGAGCTCAACATCCCCTTAATTTTGCCGCAGCAAGATACTCCCAACTGGGAGTCAGATCACTGTCCATGCACCTCCGGGCCACCTCGGTGCAGAAAGAAAAAAACAACAGAATCAATTACGTGAACTACTCAGGGCAAGTCACATCCAACCCGGGATCTCAGCAGGTCCAAAATCCACAGTTTGTAGCCCTACAAAGGGGGGCTTCGGCCCGCGACTGTCCCTTTGCAGTTCAGCCCATGTGGTCCCTGCCGCACTGTGCCCGAACCAAATTCGCCACCTGCCTCTCCTCGTTAGGCCGTATCAGCAGGCGGGTGTTGCATAATCGTGGTCGCGAACTTCCGGGCATCAGCTGGCTGCTCAAAAGCGTGTGTAGTGCCCTTATGAAAAAATTTTAACATAGCCAGGTAGATCAAAGCAAATCGAATTCCCCCTTGCACCAGTTCTGAACATATGGGCAAAAGCTCCTTGCGTCTTGCAGCCAGAGACGTTGAGTAGTCCTGAAACATGAGCACAGAGACATTGTCCAGCTTCAAGTCCTGCCGCTTGCGGTACGCCTGCAACAAAGCTGCTTTATGTTGGAAATTCAGTAGGCGTGCCAAAACAGGCCGCGGTTTGTCTCTACCTTCTATCCGCTGGCCTAGCCTGTGAGCCCTTTCCACCTTTATCTGGCCCTGCATCTCCACCAGGCCTAGCTCCTTTGGCAGCCACACCTCAAATAGATGGACAAGTTGCCCGTCTGTCCACAATTCCGGCACTCCCACTAATCACAAGTTATTTTGCCGGGATCGATTTTCGAGGTCATCTACCTTTTGAATCAGGGCCTTAATTTGCTTCTGCTGCTTATTACTGCTTCTCTTCAGTGCCAGCTCCCCATCCTCCAACACCGTCACACGTTGCTCAACTTCCTCTACTCTCCTCGTAAGTTCTGCAAAGGTCTCCCCCATCTCCTCCAGCTTCTTCAGCACAATATCAAACTTGGGGTCGAGCAACTTCACAACCTCCTGTGCCACATCCTCCGAACAAGACTCCCCACTTTCAGCTCCCGGGGATCCAGGCATACTCGTAGATCGGGCCATGGCCGCCATCTTATTTTCTCATGGGCCCGCAGGCTTCTCTCTCTTTGTCGCCACTCTCATATCCTCCCCTGCAAGACTCAGAGCATCCAAAATAGATCACCAGCAGAGCTGGGTAGTTATTGCACAGGGTCAGATGATTCTCACCACCCGTCTCGCTGTAATTGCCGAGTTATAAAATGTTTTTTAGGCAGCCCGGGAGCGCTACAAGGATTACTCCTCACCCGCACACGTGCTCACGTGATCTCTCTCAGCAGCCCACTTTTAATGAGCGTTATTTCCCTCCCTCCCTCCCCACACCCACCCACCCCTGGGATAATCATAGCTTTATAGGTACTTACACATCTTAAAAGACAGGAGGTGCTCTCAGGTGAAGCTCGTTACTCAAATCAGTCATACACTAAGAACCTGAGATTAATTAAGCTTCAGGTGAAAAAGGTATATTAAACGTATTAGGTACAGTTTTATTGGTATAAATATCCATAGCAACCTTTAGTAAGTAAAGAACTTAAAGATCTAAACAAAAACTTAAAACTAAGATGCAGACAGCAGTCCAGCAGCGAGATGGGGGCTTTTCAATCTTTTGCATTGAGTGTCACATGTATGATTTTCTCCCAGTTGGTGAGAGGTCTTACGTGTGCAAAGGCTAGAGTAGCAGACTTGGAAAACATAAGAAAGACAGAGAGGTACATAGACGAGACCTACAGGGATATAGTCCTGAAGTCCCACCTCCAGTCTGGCAGCATCCCTGTTACCATGGAGGAGAGAGGTCACGTAGCAGGAGAGCATCACCCTGGTGTGGCAGGAAGTGATCCTGTAACTAGGACCTGTCCTCCAGGTGATGTAAAACTCTCTCGCACCGAGGAAGTTTCTCCAGGGCCATGTGTCCATGAGGCAAGTGTTAGGACAGCCATTATAGTTGGTGATTCGATCATTAGGCTTGTAAATAGCTGGGTGGCTGGTGGACGTGAGGATCACCTGGTAACATGCCTGCCTGGTACGAAGGTAGCGGACCTCACGCGCCACCTAGATAAGGTCTTAGATAGTGCTGGGGAGGAGTCTGCTGTCTTGGTACATGTCGGTACCAATGACATAGGAAAATGTGGTAGGGAGGTTCTGGAGGCTAAATTTAGGCTTTTAGGTAGGAAGTCGAAATCCAGAACTTCCAGGGTAGCGTTCTCCAAAATGCTTCCCGTTCCACGTGCATGACCCAAAAGGCAGGCAGAGCTCCGGAGTCTCAATGCGTGGATGAGACAATGGTGCAGAGATGAGGGGTTTGGATTTGTTAGGAACTGGGGTACATTCTTGGGAAAGAAGGGACTCTTCTGAAGGGATGGGCTTCACCTTAACCGGGATGGAACCAGGCTGCTGGCATTAACCTTTAAAAAGGAGATAGAGCAGCTTTTAAACTAGATAATAGGGGAAAGCCGACAGTCACCAAGAGCGGATGGTTCGGAAGAATGTATCCTTGAAGGATACTACCAAAAGCAGAGAGGTTCCAAAAAAGAGTAAAGTAGCCCAAATGCCCTCGAGTATGGAGCAGACAGAGCTTAAAGATCCCAAATTACCCATGTCTACCAATAGCCAAATTAATATGAATAAAATACAGTCTGTAAAATGCTTGCATGCAAATGCTAGAAGTCTAAAAAATAAGATGGGAGAGTTAGAATATATAGCACTAAATGAGAGGTTAGATATGATTGGAATATCAGAGACATGGTGGAAGGCAGGGGCGGCCCAAGGGGGGTGCGGGGCCATGTGCGGAGACTCGGTGCGGGGCCTCATTTGCATAAGGGGCCTCATTTGCATAATGTTACCATATACTAACTTTTAGTAAACATGCCTCTTAATGAGTGTATGGATAAAGAAAGACTAAAAGATTTCTACATTACTATAATCCAGTGCCAACCACCAGACACATTAGGAACTACTACAAACACTGCCCATTTAGAACCCATAGCAAACCCGCCGTATCCTAACAGCACTACCAGGACTCACAAAGCACCATACCCTACCTATCAAAAGGAAACATGCAAATATTAAACCAATACATTTCAGAGAACAACAATACATGACCTACTGGGGAAAGAGAACAAGTGGCAATGTCAAATAGGAATTACATAAACAGAATACCTCAGCTCAGTTACACATGCAGAAGAACATAGACCATCACCAAACAAGGAATCACAATTTAGAAACAGGAAGACAATAATTAAACTGGGAATCCCAAAAGCCAAACTTGGAATGTACAACACTGTAGAAATAAAACTATACATTAATTTGCTCTTCTACTAAACAAAGCGCAGACGTTAATGATGCACATTTACCAGAGATGACATATTCCAATTAATAAATTCAAAATAAAGAGATATTTTTCTACCTTTTGTGCATTTTTTTCAGCTGCAATTGCTCCAGCCACTTTCTTCTGGTTTCTTCGTGTCTTCTGCTAACTCTCCATCGTCTGCTGTCCATTTGTCCTTTCTTCTCTCTTCTAGTTTTTTTCCATTCTCTCTCTACATCTGCTTTAACATACTAATCTTTCTCCTTTTGCTCTTTCCTCATTCCTATTTCATCCACTCAAATTTTACCCCTCCATCCTCAATCCCCACTTACTCTCCCAATACCCGGCCAATTGTAGATTTTTTATCCCTCCCACACAAAATATTTTTCCCCTCTCCATTTTACTCTCCCAGCCCCATCCCATGCTAATCCTCCCCCCACATCAGCTCCCTTCTAGTTCCAGCCTCACCCAGCATCCATTCCCTTCTAGTCCCTGCATCAGCCCATTTCCAGTCCTAGCCCCCCATCAGCCCATTTCCAGTTCTAGCAACCCCCCAACCCAATACTAGTCCTAGCCCCCCCATCAACCCACTTCCAGTCCTAACCCCCCATCACCCCATTTTCAGTTTAAGCCCCCCCTATAACCCATTACCAGTCCTAACCCCCCATCAGCCCACTTCCAGTCCTAACCCCATCAACCCATTTCCAGTCAGCCCCCATAGCCCACTGCCAGTCCTAGCCCCCCAACAGCCCACAACCCATTACCAGTCCTAACCCCATCAGACCACCTCAAGTCCTAACCCCTCCCCATCAGCCCATTTCCTGTCCTAGCCCCCCCATAGCCCATTATCAGTCCTAACCCCCCCATAGCCCATTAACAGTCCTAACCCCATCAGCCCACCTCCAGTGTTAACCCCCCATCAGCCCATTTCCAGTCCTAGCCCCCCCATAGCCCATTACCAGTCCTAACCCCCCTCCAACAGCCTACAGCCCATTACCAGTCCTAACCCCATCAGCCCACCTCCAGTCTTAACACCCCCATCAGCCCATTTCCAGTCCTAGCCCCCCATAGCCGATTACCAGTCCTATCCCCACCCAACAGCCCTCCTCTAGTCCTAACCCCTCCACCTCAGCCCATGTCCTGTCCTAGTCCCCCATAGCCCATTACCAGTCCTAACCCCATCAGCCCACCTCCAGTCTTAATCCCCCCAGCCCATTTCAGTCCTAGCAACCCCCCCAACCCATTACCAGTCCTAGCCCCCCATAGCCCACTCCCAGTCCTAATCCCACCAGCCCATTTCCAGTCCTAATCCCCCATCACCCAATTTTCAGTTTAAGCCCCCCCATACCCCATTACCAGTCCTAACCTCCCCATCAGCCCACTCCCAGTCCTAATCCCACCAGCCCATTTCCAGTCCTAATCCCCCCTCACCCAATTTTTAGTTTAAGCCCCCCCCAATAGCCCATTACCAGTCCTAACCCCCCATCAACCCACTTCCAGTCCTAATCCCATCAGCCCATATACAGACTTAGCTCCCCCATAGCCCATCACCACTCCTAACCCCCCCACACAGCCCATCACCACTCCTAACCCCCCCAGCCCCCCCCTGCCCAGCAGAGCCGGCCCTCCCCTGTATCACCTCTCTCTTTCAGCGGCAGTCACACGCACCGGCTTTCAGAGCGCGAAGGAACTAGTTTCCCTTTCGCGGCTCTCTTAAGCCCGCGGGGGCTGATGGGAACTTCCCATCAGCCCCAGCGGGCTTAACAGAGCAGCGAGGGAGAAACTGTCCCCTCGCACTCTGAAAGCCGGCGCGTGTGACTGCCGCTGAAAGAAAGAGGTGATACAGGGCAGGGCAGGCTCTGCTGGGCAGGGGGGGCCCCGCGGCACACTCGATTCTACCGCGGCGGCCTCGGCAGCAACAGCAGACAGCTTTTTTTTTTAATTTAACTTTTAGATCAGAATGTTTTTTGCGCGGGGCCCCCTGAAACGCGGGTCCCTGTGCAAAAAACATTCTCGCTCAATGGACGGGCTGGCCCTGGTGGAAGGAGGACAACCAGTGGGACACTGTGATACCTGGGTACAAACTATATCGTAATGATAGAGCTGATCAAATTGGTGGAGGGGTTGCGCTCTATGTTAGAGAGGGCATTGAGTCAGAAAGGATTAAAGTTTTGCAGGAAACAAAATTTGATGTAGAATCTCTATGGATTGAAATTCCTTGTAAAAAGGGGAAAACGATGGCAGTGGGGGTGTACTATCGACCGCCTGGCCAGAATGAACAAATGGATGATGAAATGCTCAAAGAAATCAAGGAAGCTAACAAAAATTACAGCTCGGTAATAATAATGGGTGACTTCAATTAACCTGGTATCGACTGGGTCAGTGTCACGGCAGGACATGCTAGAGAGATAAAGTTCCAAGATGACATAAATGACTGCTTCTTGGAGCAGCTGGTTCATGAACCGACCAGAGGGGAAGCCATAATAGACCTAGTCCTTAGTAGAACACCAGATCTAGTGCAAGAGATAAGGGTGTTGGGGCCACTTGTCAATAGTGATCATAGCATGATCGCCTTTGATTTAATTAGTAGAGGAGGGATAGTAAGGAAATCCACAGTACTACCTTTTAACTTTCGAAAGGGAGACTATGATAAAATGAGGAAAATAGTTAAGAAAAAACTAAAAGGAGCAGTTGCAAAGGTTAAAGACTTACATCAAGCTTGGGTGTTGTTGAAAAATACTATCTTGGAAGCCCAGACCAGCTGTATTCCACGCTTTAAGAAAAGTGGAAGGAAGTCCAAAAAACTGCCAGCATGGTTTAAAGGTGAGGTCACAGAGGCTGTTGTTGCCAAAAAAGCATCTTTCAGGAAATGGAAAAAAGAGCCAAACGACGAATCCTGGAAACAGCACAAGCACTGGCAGGTCAAATGCAAGGCACTGATAAAGAAGGCAAAGGGAGAATTTGAGAAGAAGCTTGCTACGGAAGCAAAAACGTGAAATAAAGATTTTTTCAAGTACATTCGTAGCAAAAAACCTGTGAGAGAGTCAGTTGGACCATTAGATGATAGAGGAGTTAAAGGGGCATTAAGAGGCGACAAGGCGATAGCGGAGAGACTGAATGAATTCTTTGCTTCAGTCTTTACTGAGGAAGATGTAGGGATGTTACCCATGACTGAAGTGGTATTTAAAGGTGCGGAAGAATTGAAGGAAATATCGATACATCGGGAAGATGTATTACAACTATTAGATAAACTGAAGAGTAGCAAATCACCTGGCCGGATGGTATACATCCAAGGGTGTTGAAAGAACTGAAATATGAGATTGCAGACCTGCTATTAGTAATCTGTGAACTATCATTAAAATCATCTCTAATACCTGAAGACTGGAGGATCGCCAATGTAACCCCAATTTTTAAAAAGGGTTCCAGGGGTGATCCGGGCACCTACAAACCGGTGAGCCTCACGTCAGTACCGGGAAAAATGGTAGAAACCATCATAAAGAATAAAATTACTCAGCATGTAGATAGTCATAGCCTAATGGGAGACAGCCAACATGGTTTTAGACAAGGAAGATCTTGTCTTGCTAATCTGTTATGTTTTTTTGAAAGTGTGAATAAACAGGTGGACAAAGGTGAGTCGGTTGATATAGTGTATCTGGACTTTCAGAAAGCCTTTGACAAGGTCCCTCATCAGAAACTTTTGGCAAAAATAAAGAGTCATGGGATAGGAGGCAGTGTACTACTGTGGATCAGGAACTGGTTAAAAGATAGAAAGCAGAGGGTTGGGCTAAATGGCCAATTTTCGCAATGGTGAAAGGTGAATAGTAGTGTACCCCAGGGATCTGTGCTGGGTCCGCTGCTTTTTGACATATTCATAAATGACCTGGAAAGTGGAATAACGAGTGAGGTTATCATATTTGCAGATGACACAAAACTATTTAAAGTTGTTAAAACCCAAGAGGATTTTGGAAAATTGCAAGATGATCTTGATAAATTGGAAGACTGGGCATCAAAATGGCAGATGAAATTTAATGTGGACAAGTGCAAAGTTATGCACCTAGGGAAGAACAACCCAAACTATGGAAGGTTCCACATTAGACACCACCACCCAGGAAAAAGATTTAGGCGTCATTGTGGATACCATGTTAAAACCCTCGGCCCAGTGTGCAGCGGCGGCCAAGAGAGCAAATAGAATGCTAGGTATCATAAGGAAAGGAATGGAAAATAAAACAAAAGATATTATAATGCCTCTATACCGTTCCATGGTGAGACCGCACCTTGAATATTGTGTGCAATTCTGGTCGCCGTATCTTAAAAAGGATATAGCGTTATTAGAAAAGGTTCAGAGAAGAGCCACCAAAATTGGTAAAGGGGATGGACGGATACTCCTATGAAGAAAGGCTGAAAAGGTTAGGGCTCTTTAACCTGGAAAAGAGACAGCTGAGGGGAGATATGATAGAAGTCTATAAATTAATGAACGGAGTGGAACGGGTAAACGTAGATTGATTGTTTATGTTATCAGAATATAGAAAGACTAGGGGACATGCAATAAAGCTACAGGGTAAACTATTTAAGACTAATAAAAGAAAATATTTTTTCACTCAATGTGTAATCAAACTCTGGAATTTGTTACCTGAGGATGTAGTAAAGGCTGTTAGTGTAGCTGGGTTTAAAAAAGGTGTGGACAAGTTCCTGGAGGAAAGGTCCATATACCATTATTAAGAAGGGACCCAGGATATCAGTGCTTGACACAGTACAAGCATTGCGGATCCTGTGTCTTTTGGGGAAACTGCTAGGTATGTATGACCTAGATTGGCCACTGTTGGAAACAGGATACTGGGCTTGATGGACCTTGGTCTGACCCCGTATGGCATATCTTATGTTCTTATGTTAGTATGAAAACTATCATATTGAAGAAGTTTGCTCCGATCTGTTGGCTTTCTATAAATACTTGTAGTAAACCCATAAGCATTCTTGGAAATGGGAATATCCAGGAAATCTGTCTCCATCAAGCTATATTGCAGCACAAAATGAAGATTATTATCCTGATGATTTAACCATTTATTAAACTCTAAAAGAGAGCCTTCACTGCCTCTCCATAACAGAAGAATATCATCAATATATCTGTGCCATATACAAATATTTTTAGAATACGGACAATCGACAAGCATCAATCTGTCTCAAATTCTGCCATATATAAATTTGCGATATTGGGAGTCATTGCTGCACCCATTGCAGTACCCTTAATCTGTTGGAAAAAGCGGTTTGGAAAACAAAATTCTTAGTAAGAGCAATAGCTGCTAGCTGTATTAAAATTTGAGTAGGAATATGAATACTGGTCTTCCTTTGACTTAAATAATCGCAGACAATTGACAGAGCTTCATGTTGGGAGATATTGGTGTACAGCGACCCAAAATCTAATGTGGCCAGAAAATTTTTAAAAAGGTCACCATCAAAGGAATCCAATAAATTAATTACATGTGTGGAATCTGCAACATAAGACTTCACATGGAGACACATTGGCCTTAAAGAAATATCTAGAAACTTAAAAAGTGGTTTAAAATGGAGCACCCTCCCCCTCCCCCCGAAATAATAGGTTTTCCTGAGGGGGTTCTGAACTTTTGGCAGCACATAAATGGCTGTTGGTGATGCTCCTTGACCTCCTCCCTCTCTCAAATGGGCTATAGTGCATTTGGATGTGTTATGTATGTGCACACAGTGAAAACAAAGTTCATGAATAGTGATTAGTACAAATATTCCAAGCATGCACACTTGGCAATTTGACGCCGGAACAAAGGAAAATTTATGATTTTTTGTTGAATTTTCCATTTGGATGAAAAATTAATGCACATGCATAAATAAAAATAAAAAATGTGAAAATGACTAGGGAGGAAGTATGATGCACAAAGTCAGGAAGACTGTTCCAGGAAAATGGCACAGCATTGTTGAAAGAGCAGAGACAGGAGGTAGGATTGGAGTAAAATGGTACAAATAAGGAATGGAGAATAAAACCATTAAAACCAAGGATATTATAATGCCTCTGTATCTCTCCGTGGTGTGACCGCACCTTGAATATTGTGTGCAATTCTGGTCACCGTATCTTAAAAAGGACATAGCAGAATTAGTAAAAGTAGAGAGAAGAGCCACCAAAATGGTAAAATGGATGTAAGGATATCCCTATGAGCCTTAAAGGTTAGCTCTTTTCAACTTGGAAAAGAGACGCCCGAGGGGAAATATGATAGAGGTCTATTAAATAATGAATGAAGTAGAATGGTTAAACGAAGATCGGCTGTTTACTCCTTCAAAAGTAGAATGACTAAGGGACATGCAATGAAAACTAATAGGAGAAAATATCTTTTCACTCAATGCCTAATCAAACTCTGGAATTCGTTACCAGAGGGTAGTAAACTCTATTACCATAGCTATAGCTGGGTTTAAAGCGGTTTGTACGAGTTCCTAGATGAAAAGTCAATAAGCCATTATCAAAGAAGACGGGGGAAATCCACTGCTTAATCCTGGGGTATGCAGCATGGAATCTGTCTACCTTTTGGGAACCTGAAAGGTTCTTGTGACCTGAATTGGCCACTGTTGGAAACAGGATATTGGGCTTGATGGACACTTGGTCTGACCCAGAGGTTTTGAACTAATTTTGAATTTCTGGACTTTGTACTCTGCCTTTTGTTCTTAAGGGTGACTTGCCAGATGAATGGAGCTCACGAGATAGAACATGAGGAAACAGAAGTCATGAAGAGCTGCACACTGAATGTATTTCTATGTGTCTGTGCTAGATGTGGAAACAGATGAGAAGTCAGTGTAATGGCGTGCAGAGAGGGGTTATATGATTCTAGCAATGCTGAAGGAACATAAGTCAAGCAGCTGCATTTTGAATAGACTGCAGTAGGGAAAGATGGTTCCATGGGAGACTCATGAGGAATAGGACACAGTAATGAGAGGGGACAAATGTTTTGGTAGCATACTTAGAAAGAAAGGAATAGATTTAAACAATGCTGAAAAAGAAGTGCTTTGGATGTGTGTAGAGAAGGAGAGAGAGGCATCAAAGGTCATCCTGAGATTATAAATCAAAGACACCAGAAGGATTAGGGCAGTGGTGTAGTCTGCCTTCTTATTTATTTATTTTTTTTGGGGGGAGGGGGCAAAGGGTAAGGAAGCCATACTGACAGTGGGGGCATGGGTACCAGAGCACCATTAATGCTTGCAACATTTGGGGGGGGGGGGAGTACACCTATGGATGAGGGCACCATCCACATAGACAGAAAAGGAAGGAAGAGGGGAGGTAAGTTTTGGAAGAAAGATAAGGAGTTACATTTTGGCCACGTTAAGTTTAAAGTGACATTCATCACTATGGGGGTCATTCTGACCCGCAAATAGCGGGGTTGTATGTCTGGGTTGGACGTGCAACCCCCGCTATTTTCAGGGGCCGTATTCCATCCAGTGGCTTCCCGCACAAACATTGTTATTGTGCAGGGAGTGCTGAACGGGGCGGGAGGGGGTTGGATGGAGGTGGAGAGTAGGCGGAGCAGGGGTGGGCCACAGCACCCGGGCTACAGGGCCTATTCTGATCAGGGCCCTGTATATCCAGCAGGGGAAAGATGGATGTGGGACTTATTCCACCTCGAAGATGGAATAAGTCCCATCAAAGGTGGCGATCAGGCTAGGCAGCCCCCCCCCCCCCCCATCATAAGCAGCTGCGGCAGATGAGGCCCCTCTGCCTGATCCTGGCCCTGGCTGACCCCGCCACGGGTTGGGCGGCGTGGAAAAGATGACTTATTTGGTGTTGGGCATTCTGCACTCCTGTTGGGTGTCCCATGCCATGGCGATGGGATGCTACGGCACGCTAGCAGGAGCATACAGCAGGCTGGCTGGGCAGAAGGGAGGTTGTCTTGGGCTACAGAATCGGGGCCAAGTCGGGCCATCTAAGTGCCCTGATTCTGCAACCATGGGGAACATCTAGCTCCTGGGGTTGCAACATTGGGTACATATTGGACCCGTCTATTTTTTGGTCGCCTGGATGGACTGGATGTGCCCTGATCAGAATCAGCCTCCACGTGTTTTATCTTGATTAGATTGTAAGCTCTGATGAGCAGGGACTGTCTTATATCTATATGTACAGTGCTGTGTATGCCTTGTAGCTCTATACAAATGCTTAGTAGTAGCAGTAGTAGTAGGAACATCCAGGCAGAGATTCTAGACACGTAGCCTTAGATTTAGAATTGAGTTCTTGGTGGAATCACTTGTGTAAAATTAGATCTAGGAGCCATTAACATAACAATGGCACTGAAAGACATACTGTAAACGGAGACTAGAATACCAAGGGAACAAGTGTAGAAAATATAAAGAAGAGAGCCTAGGATCAATCCTTGAGGTACATCAACCAATAACAGAAAAGCAGTGGAGGAAGACACACTAGAGGAAACACTGAAAGCCCGATGAGAGAAGTAAGAAGAAAATCAAGCTGGAGCAGAGCTGCATTGGCTGTCTGTTAGGTTTCAAGTCCAATTTAAGATCATATTGTTAGTGTTTTAAGTGGTATGGGGGATGGGCCCAGGATATTTAGAGGAGAAATTGCAGCCTTATATGTCAATCAGGACTCTACGATGTCTGCAGGCAGAGCTGTTATTGGTTCTGAGTGTGAAAGAGATGCATAAAGTTTATTATAGATCTCATGCTTTTTCTGTTCAGGCTCCTTTTCTATGGCATGCTCTCAGAGATGGGTTGCAGTTGAAACAAGATTTGAAAGTCTTTAGATGGGATTTAGAAACATACCTTTTCCAAGCAGCACTGGGGTTGATGGCTGATGGTGGGAAGCTTGGGATGGAAGTGTATTTATTTTGTTGGATACTATAATTTTTATACTGTTAAAACATGTTTTTAGGCTTTATGTTTGTAACTACTGTGAGCTTCTAGGCATTTGTGGACTATAAATGAAAATTAATAAATAAAAGAATGAATGCCATACTGGGGTGGATCTAGGACAAGCTGAGATGAAAAAGTCAAGACAAGGAATGTGAATGGCACATTTGAGCAGTTTGAATATGAAAGGGAGGAGGAAGATGGGGTAATAGTTAGCAGCATTGGTAGGGTCCAATAAAGCTTTTTTGAAGAGCAGCAAAACCACGAAGGAAAAAGAAAAAGTCAGCATGGCAATCAATCAATTGAAGATGTGACAGATTGAGAATACGAGGTGTGACAAAAAAGAAACGAGACTGTGGCAGCCACGCCCATGACTCAATGCCAATTGGCTAACTGCTTATGTCACTGTGTTGTGCAACATCTCACCACTATTCTGCTATAATATTTTTCATCTCTCTCACTCTGTTTTTCTTTTTCAGGTTTTTTTTGTAGCACACTGCTCCATTGCTTTGTCACACAACTGGAGGTGGCAGAAATATGGAGCAAAGAATCAACTTGAAATTTCTGGTTAAGTTGGAGAAGGGCCCAACTGAGTGTCTCCAACTTCTCCAAAATGCTTATAGAGAAGATGTAATGTCAAGGCCACGAGTCTTCAAGTGGCACAAATGCTTCAAGACTGGCCATGAGGAGGTGGAGGATGACCCCAAGTCAGGATGACCTTCCACAACAAAGATGGCTGAGAACATTGACAGAGTGAAACAGCTGGTGTGGAGTGATTGCAGATTGATGGTGCAGATATCTGAGGAGCTCAGCCTAAACAGGGCATCAGTGCAGATCATCTTGGTGCAGGAGCTGGGGATGTGGAAGGTGTGCGCCAAGATGGTGCCCAAGCTTTTATCGGATGACCAGAAGGAGCACCAGGTCAATGTTTGTCGAGACTTGCTAGAGAAGATCCAGAGTTTGTTGGCTGAGTCATCACAGGAGACGAGACTTGGGTCTTCCAGTACGACCCTGAAAGCAAGAGACAGAGCCTGCAGTGGAAGACTCGACTGTCACCCAGACCCAAGAAGGCATGCATGTCCAAATCAAGGATCAGAAGGGAGTGATCTATCATGAATTTGGAACTCAGGGTCAGACAGTCAATCAGCACTTCTACCAGCAGGTCTTCAATTGCCTCCATGACCGAGTTCGGTGCAGCAGGCGAGCTCTGTGGAGAGACAAGTTGTGGCTGCTCCACCATGACAACATGCCCGCACACACTGCACTCAGTGAGAGACAGTTCTTGGCCAACAAACAGATCACAGCTCTCGACCACCCTCCTTATTCCCCAGATCTCGCACTGTGCGACTTCTGGCTCTTCCCCAGGCTGAAGACTGTGCTCAAAGGAACTCATTTCGCCTCTGTAGAAGAAATCAAGGCTACTGTGATGAGGGAGCTGAGGGACCTCAAGGAGGACTTTACCAAGTGCTTCCATATGTGACAGAAGCGAATGCAGAAGTGCATTAACTTTGGGGCGGATTACTTTGAAGGGGACAATGCGTAATTTCTCTGTAGATTTTGTAATAAAATATTTATGGGATAGTCTCGTTTCTTTTTTGTCACACCTCGTATAACTAAAGAGGAGACAGGACTGACGAACTGGGTGGGAATAGGATCAGAGGAATAACTAGTGAGCTTAGAAGAAGACAGAAGAAGGGCAGTTTCATTCTCTTGTCAGTCCAGAAAAGGAACAACGCTTAACAGGGGCCAGAGGAAAGAGAGGTGAATAAAGTAGAGCAGGTGGTAGTAGCCTGGTGGAGAATTCATGATTAATCATGTGAATATGATTATGAAAGAAGTCAATCAAAGTCTGGGCAGAAAACGAAGGAGGAATAGGAACTGGAGGGATTTTGAAGAAGATGGTGAGATCCGATGTGAGTTGGAGGAAAGTGTATTTCAGATGGGCATAATAATCTTGTTTGGCAAATGTAATAGCAGATTGAAAGGAGATGTACCTATATAATCATGTCATCAAGACCATCTTCCTCTGCCTCCCCATCCTCTGTCTTGCAGTCAGATCAATAGCAGTGATGGTAGATAGGCAGAAAGGAGGCACACTAAGCAGCCTCTGCAGTTGCTCCATCTCCCTTCTGTATGTTTCCTGATTGCAAAGGAAATATGCACCATGGGAATATTCGCCCAACCAAGGAGCTAGGAAACACATGCTCTCCACATTTCCACTCTGCCAACCTACCATTACTCTGCCCATAGTTTGTTTCCCCCACCTCTCTCCCCCCAGAAACTATCAATGAACTTGTAAATGGGGACGGGGAGAGAGAACCTGGGAGTGGAGTAATTTAGAGAAATATGAGAAGGGAGGGAAAAAAGAGAGGAACCTAAGTAGACTGGGCAGGGGCATTGGTGTAGTTTGCCTTATTACTTGTGTGTGGGGGGGGGGGAGGGGGGGAAGGTTAAGAAAGTCATACTGGCAGTGGAGGCAGGGAGACCAGTTCATCATTAGTGCCTGTAACATTTGGGATGGACATCAAACCTAAGCTTTCTTTAGAAGCTCAGATGACAAGACTTTGACTTTCATACTTTGGACACATCATGTGAAGAGAGAGATCATTAGAGAAAGACATCATGCTTGGCAAGATAGAAGGTCAACGCAAAAGATAAAGGCCAGCAATGAGATGGATCGATACAATAACAGCAGCTATGGGTACCAGTCTGTCAACAATGAGCCGCCTGACTGAAGACCGAACGCAATTTAGGACAACTATCTAGAGGGTCGCCATGAGTCGTCACCGACTCAACAGCACTCAACAACAACAACAACAACAACCCCCTCTCCCCTCTAAAACTACACCTATGAGCAGGGGAGACAAGGAAAAGAACCTAAGGAAAGAGACAGAGAGAAATCAAGGGGAGAGGTGAAGCAGAAGAAAATTTAGAGAAATTTAGTGGTGGAGGAGATGGCAAGTAACTTAAAGTAGGAGATGGGGAAGAATTTAAGGAGATGGGAAAGATACAGTATCTCAGAGAGAGGGGAATGAGATAGAGAAGAACCTGATAGGAAGGGAGGGAGGAGGAGAAGAGGAAGCTGTGGTGGGAAATAGCGAGGAATCTGTGAAAGCAGAAGAAAAGGAGAGAGAAGGTAAAAAGGAGCAAAAGGAAAGATGACTGTGAGGGAGAGAGGGAATAAGAAGATGATGATAAAACATACTATATACATCCTCCTTTTTATATAGCAATTCAGTCAATGATTTCCTATCTAGCTTACCCAGCCATTACGGTCCATATCGCTGCCAGCCATAGACCGTGACTGCTTGTGACATACCTCTTCTTCTCCAGGGCACTTAGAGGCATGTTTACTAAAGGTTAATGTGTGATAAGCACTGCAATGGCCCATCAGAATGAATGGGCAGTGCCGGTACTTAATGTGCCTTAACCTTAAGTAAACATGCCCCTTATTGTTGGCTTGAAGAGCTTATAAATTCCCTCAGAGGTCCATTTAAATAAAAGGGAAACAAAAAAGGAAAATAAGGTGATACCTTTTTATTGGACTAAGTTAATACATTTATAGACTAGCTATCGAAGGTAAAACCTTATTCTTCAGGCCAGGACCGTAATCCAGAGGTCCAGAGAAGCCTGGGCCACTTCTAACTTTTGAGACCCCCTAGTCATAATAAAAATGAAAAATAACAGATTAAAAAAAAAGAAAAGCAAAATAAGGTACCAAAATAGACATAATTAAAATTAGCAAGCACTGAATTTTGAGAGCCTTCTTTGAGTATGAGCCCTGCTCTGATTGACTCTACACAAAGATCCCTTCCCTTCTCGTGTCTAACCAAAAAGCTTTGCAGTGACCTAAACGTTTACCATTACTGGAGTAGTCCCTTTTCACCTAGCTAGCAGAACTGAGGGGCACATTTGGGATCAATAAGGCAAGCTAGCACTCATGCTCACTGCGTTCTTTGAGAACAGCAGCAGGAACAGCATTTTTCAGGACCATAGGCTTCTGAAGTTTGACTACCTCATGTCCTGGTTAAAGAAAATCTCATACAACATACCACTATGGAGACTGTTCAAAAATAAAGTCTTTATTGACTACGCTGAAAACAGAAACCTCACACACAGGACATTTGATACTTATACAAACAAAAGGCAGATTTCAAAGTCCAGAAATTCAAAATTAGTTCAAAAATATAAATACAGATAAATAAAATAAATAAATAAATCACAGCCCAGACACATCCATATAGGGAGAAACTGCACATACTGTATATCGGATGTTTCATTCTCCTCTGTGCTCTAGCATATGAAGCACTCCTTTGGGATCGGATTCTCTCTTGGCTTCCTCCTTTGCTACCTGCAATTCTACGTCCATCAGAATAGTCAGTAAGAGACACATTCTTGCTGACAGACAATTGATCAACAATTGATCTCTGGTGAAAACTTGTGAGGTGTGCATTTGACATTTGCTGTCATTTCATTAGATTTATTTCTCAAATTTATTATTTAGTTCACACCTTTCTGATACATGGTCATTACATTCAGGTCCAGTAGTTACAGGGCCAGTGCTACCCGGTAAGCTGGGTAAGCACAGCAGGAAGGCACCGGCTGCGGGGGTGCCATCGCTAGCCACCTGCCACCTTCCACTTCAGAAAAGAAAGCTGGTGGAACATGTCTCTGCTCCCGCGGCTCTGCTATCTTTTAAACTGCTGGACCTCAGCGTTTCCAAGCAAGCATTTCCTTTTTCTCATAAGAAACAGGAAATGCTTATTATTTCCGTTAGAAACTCCACAGTCCGGCAGTTTAAAAGATAGCAGAGCCACAGGAACAGAGACATGTTCCTGCGGCTGCTTTCTTTTCTGAAGGACGAATCAGTGAGGGGAGGGGAGGGAGGGAGGGCAGCTGATACAGGAGGGAAGAGAAGGAAAGGGTCCAGAAGGGAGCTGGCAGGGGGGAGTTGGAAGGGCGCAGACACGAGGGGGGCTGGAAGGGATCTGACACTTAGAGATGGGGCTGGGAAGTGACTGGGTAATAGGAGGGGGTTGGAAGAGAGCTGACATGGGGGAAGGTGGGGGCTGGAAGGGAGCTGACTTCAGGGGTTTGAAGGGAGCAGAAAAGAGGGGAAGGAGGGGGCTGGAGGGAAAGTGGGGGTTGGAAGGGAGCTGATACCTGGGGATAGGACTGGAAGTAAGCTGACAATTGGAGATGGCACTGGAAGGTAAATTGACAGAGGAGAAAATGACTGGAAAGGAGCTGACATGGGAGGGGGCACTGGGACTGGATGTTTGCTGATACCTGGGATAGTATTTGGACTAGAAGGGGGCTGGATGGTGGGGAAGGAGGGAGACTGGAAGGGAATAGACATCAGTGGCAGTCCTGGGAAAGCAAGGGGGTTGAAATTGGAAGGTACTGGGAGGGGAGGACTGGAAAAGGGGGCTGATACTGGGAAAGGTTCCTGGGATTGGAAAAAGCCTAATGGAAGAAAATGAATAAAGCAAAAGGAGAGACAAGAAATGACAGATGGACTATAGACCATAGAAATAGAGCTAAAAGAAGACAGAGGAAAACAGAAACCTCAGCTCGGGACCAGCATGATAAAAAATCATCAGACTACAAAGGTAGAAAAAAATTATTTTCAATTTAGTGATTGCACTGTCTTTATATTTCACACAGTATGGGAAACTGCATCTCTTATCTGGTGAGGAACCGCATGCAGAATCTGGCTTCTTGGGGTTTCAGTTTAATGTTTGTCTACATGGAATGTGAGAAAAATTTTGGCCACCCAATATGTGAGTCTTTAATATGACCTTCTGATGATGTTTTAGTTTCAATGCTGAAAAAGCATTTGACAGAGTGCAATGGGACAACATGAATCTAGTTCTAGACAGAATGGGCATCACGGGATACTTTGTTGACATGATCTGCCTATTATATACACACCCCTGTGAGTCAGTTCTAATTAATGGGATGCCAACATCTAACTTTCCCATAGAGAGGGGAACACGTCAAGGTTGCCCCTTGTCTTCACTGCTCCTTGTCTTTCAGTTGGAACCTCTACTAGAACGTATTCACACCCATCCGGAGTTGAAAGGGGTGCAAGTGGGGAAGGAGAACTTCTGCCTCTCTGCCTTCGCAGATGATATGTTGGTATGCTTGTGAGATCCCGTTACATCATTAGATATTTTATTACAAGAGTTTTATGAATATGGCTGGTTTGCCAAGCTAAAACTAAACCCAGAGAAGTCTGAGGCTGTCTCTTCTCCCTGGAACTGCAGAACAATTGGCAGGGGCTGTTTCCACTGAAATGGACAATAGGCAGCTTCAAATACTTGGGCTTCCGGTTGACTAGAGATCTTAACCAGATATATGATTTAAACATTACGGAATTACTCAGGGACCAAGAATAGCATAATCAGCATTGGCAAGATTTGCCCTCGTCACTGAGTGGGCGCATTAGTCTGTATAAAATGACTCAATTCCCAAAGTGGCTCTACATTCTCCAGGTACTACCTATCTTTCTTAGGCAGAAGGATTTGAATTGAATTGATTGGCAATTAGAGTCATTTCTTTGGAAAAGGAAATGGGCGTGCATTAAGCTTGAGGCTCTGCAGCGACCATGGGAGGGGGGAGCATGTGCCTCCTGAATATATACCAATATAAAGTGGCCTGTTTGGGGTGACACCTAAGAGACTGGCTCAATGATACATCGGAATACATCACATTAGATATGGAAAAAGTGTTGGTAGCCCCATTATCTCTACGTTATGCAATTCATAGTGAATGCCTGCGAAATGGCCACTTTCCGTGAGGTAATATATTAATATCCTCTGTGTGTCAGTGTTGGCGAGCCCTGTGTAGACTACTGAAGTGGACACCTGGCTATACCCCATATCTTCCTTTATGTGGAAACGCAACATTTTCTCCTGGTATGATTAGGTGAATGTTCCATAAATGGGCACAAGTAAGAAGAGAGGGTGTGGATCAACTGGTCACCGAGGAGGGACAGTTGGTACAGTTCTTGGTAATGAGGGAATGATTTGGCCTAAAAGAGGTAGACCAGTGACCTATGCAGCACCTTCAGCTCTCAAGTGGATGAGGTGTTGATGGTTGAACTGGAAGATCGCACCAGGATCGCGGTGCTACGAAAGGCGCTGGCGGAGCTGGAACCCTGGCAACATTAGATAAACTGGAAGATCAATGGAATATAGAGTTTGCAGCCCATGTGAGGGGGTGGAGCTCCAGGAAGTCCTAGCTAGGAACCCAGAACTGAGTGTCAACGTGGACTTGTGAGAAATGCAACACTGG
Organism: Ichthyophis bannanicus; assembly: GCA_033557465.1. Taxonomy (NCBI): domain Eukaryota; kingdom Metazoa; phylum Chordata; class Amphibia; order Gymnophiona; family Ichthyophiidae; genus Ichthyophis; species Ichthyophis bannanicus. The sequence goes on along the minus strand of CM066032.1, from coordinate 1,272,474,922 downwards.
ATTATTCAAAGACTGCATTTTGCCCCCAACCATGCTTACCGGGCTGGGGTGGCACCTACTTCCAGATGTTCATGGTGTGTTACAAAGAGGGCGACATTGGGAAATATGTTCTTGACATGCCTGGTGAAAATGCATTTCTGGCATAGGTTCAGGACTATTTAATCAGGGTTCTTAGGGGGAAACCCTGCCTGACACCACAGAAGGCAGTGTTAGATTGTGGAGAAGATGAAGTGGAATGGTGGGGATAAAGGAGTCAATGGATGCCCTTTGCTCTCCTACTAGCACGTAAGAACATTTTGAGTGCATGGCTGAAATCAGAGGGGCCTAGGATGGACCCTGGAGAACCTCTCTCCATCGACTGATGCTGGTCGAAAGGGAAAGGGGGAGGAATAGAGGCCAGAGATGGAACATGTTTTTGGGGATTTGGGGCCCCTACATTAATACCTTCGTTCCCCTAGTGTGCAGTCATGCATTGAATCAGTGTGCTGGGTGAGGACTACGGGGGAATAATAAGTGGGGAGCATGGCACATATGTTGAAGAATATATGGCAATGTGGATGGGAACCGTGGGGGGTTAAATTTCTTTTAGGGGACTGGGGATACTGGCTTGAGGAGTTAGATTTCTTCTAGGCCCTCTGGTTTTGGTTCTTCTATTTGCTACCTGTTTTTCCTGTTCTTCTATCTTTGTTAGTCGCTAGCAGGGGGGAGAGTAAGGGGGTAAGGGTTAGGGGGAGGCTTAGTAGTGTATGGTATTATATGAGACACCACTCCTGGGACTGTGGAAGAACCAACATGGTCCGGGAGTGGAAGAATCCAAGAGGGCTATTAGGGGGCGAGAGGGGGGAAGGGATGATAATATGAAAAGCACAAAGGGAATTATATATGGCACTGAGTGTCATGACAACTATTCCAATATTTTGGTATGGTACTTTAATATGACAAATTGTTGTTCTTTGTTAATAAACATGAGTTAAACATAAAGACAGTGTAGGCAACTGTGTGTCTTTATAAAACAGGCTCCCAGAACCAGCCCTACTGCACAAATGTTTGCCAGCTCGGAAAAGGGCACACATATGCTTTCTAAACATCACCACGGAGCTGCCACTGAAAAAGCTTTATCCCTCCATTTCACCAAATGCCCAACTTTACCAGATGGGCACAGCTGGCTGGCCACTTTGAGCAGAGCGCAAATGCTTAGTGCCAACATAAACCCACACTGGAACAGTCAGCAGCTCTGAGTGTTGCAAATTCACAGCTTTAAAAGTTAAAACTAGGTATTTAAATCAAATTCTTTACTGTATAGGTAGCCAATGTAATTTAGCTAACGTTGGTTGGACACATTCTTTCCTGAAGTAATACACACAGGTTGTAAACAGGCTGTGAAGAGCTCAGTACAAATGATCTTATGGAGTTATCATAATTATATTCTGGGGTGGGCTGGTTGATCTGGGAGAGATAAAGGCATGGTCCCCATTGTATTAAACTGTACTTTTATTTTATTTATTAATATTTTATTGATGTGCGATGTTATATGTTTCTAGATTTTTATTGTAATCTGCATTGAATATTTTTTTTTGAGGTTTTGAGGAATATAAATGCTTTTGAATAAAAATAAAAAAACACCCAGACATGGCTCCCAGGAACTTTAAAGCCTTTGTCTAAAAGACATATATATAAAGAGGCACATCTCAACTCACTAAACAAGCCTGTTCCATAGTGACTGTGCCACCTTACAAACTATTTGTATACTAGTCAATTTAAAATGAAATGTAATAACTGATGGAAATTGTCATCATGCGTCCACCAGTCACAGATTATGGCTGTGGAGATATAGTTGTACTAAGGAAGTCAAGTAACCTGAGGCCATTCCATATAAAATCTTACATATAAAATACATTTCAAACGAATACTTGTCTGAAATGGGAACACATGGGGTTTTTCAAATGCACTTTTTCAAACCTATATAGCAAAAAGTTAAAAAGAGCATTTGCTACCTGACCACAGAATAAGCCAGATTTCAAGTGCACGTCAATGTCAGCAGGGTCTTACTTGAACTGAAGTATATAGGGCCTAGGATAGGAGAGATTCATTGTAAAGCACAGAAACTCAAACACATTTTTCAATTCCGTTTCTTTCACACTTCACACAGAAATGACCTCAGGGTGGAAGGATCAGAAATGAAACTATTGGTATCAGAACTGGGTAAATGAAACTAGATCACAGAGTTCATTTGAAAAGTTCACCAGGCAGGAAACAGATGGCCAGTAAAAAGAACACTAAAAAAATGCTAAAGCCTTTTTTCTGAGTTTCAAACAGCACAGTGATGCAACATCCCAGCGCTGTATTGAATTTCCACAGTCATCCTAATAGCATAGTGGTTCTCACAGTGGCCTGCAGCCTAATAGGAGAACGGTCATTCACTCCATGCTCAAGTTCCCCCTGCTGTCTACCACTGGAAGTGCATCAGACATTCTGCTTGCAGGATCAGTGGCCTGTGTTTTCCTTCAATGAGGCAAGGGTATAAGGTACCCTAGGCGAAACGTCAGCCTTGTGCCACCTTGCAATGAGCTTTTAAACCCCTCACACCCCCTCCCCAAAATTATTTTTTATTACACTCAGTTGTAATTATCTCAACACCATCTCTCCCAGAACAATCCTACAAAAAAAGGCCTATGTGGGGCCAATTTTAAATATTGCACTTTGCTTTGTAAATATATACATATTGAGAAAGATTTAATAAAGCCACTTGCAAGGGTAAATGTATTATTTGCATATTGCCCATTTTTCCTAGAGAGCCAACCTTTCATGAGTATCCCATTGCTGCTGCTGGAGTCCTTCTCCGGGACTTCAGAGTTGCCAAGATACTCGGTTCCAGGAATGTGATTTAAGCCAGTACTGGATTTCTGACCATCTCATTCAGATACATTAAGGGACCTGCAGCGCTAATTGCAATGGGTAAATTCAGGGACTACAAATACCATGCTTCATTGCAATGTAGGGTTGTCAACTAACCAGTTTCCAGCTGACTTGGTCAGTTTATATGGCCAGGTCAGCTGCCAGCAGAGCCTAAAACCAGCACTTGGAAAGTCAGCTTTTTGTGCCTACCTCCACCGCTGCTGCTGGGACCTTTAGAACTTGCCTAGTTTCCTTCCCCTGCCCGTGCCTACCTCCATTGCCATTGCCACGATCTGCAGCCAGCGGCAATACAATAGCAAAAACAGTGGAGCATGCAAGTTAGTTCAGGCTCATCACTCAAGGCTCTGCCGGTCCCGCCCCTTCCAAAATAATCTTCCTGTTTCTAAGCAGAGGGACTGGCCGAGCCCTGAGTGACGCGCCTGAATGAACTTATGAAGAAAGACTAAAAGGTTAGGGCTTTTTAACCTGGAAAAGAGACAGCTGAGGGGAGATATGATAAAAGTCTATAAATTAATGAACGGAGTGGAATGGGTAAACGTAGATCGACTGTTTATGTTATCAGAATATAGGAAGACTAGGGGACATGCAATGAAGCTACAGGGTAAACTATTTTAAGACTAATAAAAGAAAATATTTTTTCACTCAACGTGTAATCAAACTCTGGAATTTGTTACCAGAGGATGTAGTAAAGGCTGTTAGTGTAGTTGGGTTTAGAAAAGGTTTGGACAAGTTTCTGGAGGAAAGGTCCATAAACCATTATTAAGAAGGGACCCAGGATATCAATGCTTGACCTACTACAAGCATTGCAGAACCTGTGTCTTTTGGGGAAACTGCTAGGTACGTATGAGCTAGATTGGCCACTGTTGGAAACAGGATACTGGGCTTGATGGACCTTGGTCTGACCCAGTATGGCATATCTTATGTTCTTATGTTCTTATGAACTTAAAGGATCTGCAGCTTTTGCTGTGGTATTGCTGCTGCTGAGGTGGGAACTGGCAGGGGAAGGGAGCTAGGTAAGCGCTGAAGGTCCTAGCAGCGGTGGTGGAGGTAGGCAAGTGCTGCAAGTCCCGACAACAGAGCTGTGAGGTGGGCACCCGGGGGGGGGGGGGGGGAGGGAGGGAGCTAGACAGTGGCTTGATGGCGGGAGGGAGGAGACTGTGGATATGGGAACTGAGAGTGAGGGATGCAATTAGGTAGGGAATGTTGAACAGAGAGGAAATAGGGTGGCACAGGGTAGATATTGGACATAGGTGAATAGGGACACAAGGGGGAATCAGATGCTGAGCATAGGGAGGGAGAGAAGGTGATAGGAAGATGCTGACAAGTGTGGCTGAAGGATTAGGGACACAGGGATAGCTAAACCTGAGGGGGGTGGGGAATGGGGTGATGTGGCAGATGCTGGATGCAGGGGGAGTAGGAACACAGAAGAAAGTTGTTGGACTAGGAGGGGACTAGGGACACATAGGCACATGCTGGTCATGGAGGAGGTGGAGTAGGAATATAGAGGTGAGTTGCTGGGCGTATGGGGGATAAGGACACAGAGGGGAGCATGGAGGTAAATAGGAAGACAGCTAGAAAATACCCACAGAGAAGAAGAGGAAATTTTGAACAAAGGAGGGAGGAGAGTGAGAGAAGGTGAGGGGAGAAAAAGCTAGGGAGGCGGTGGGGAGACTGGGGAATAAGGGGATGGGGAATGGAAGTGCCAGGGTGAGAGAAAGAGATGGACAGTTGCACATACATGCAGTAGAAAGAAGACTGAATTGTAAAAAGGAGTGAAATCTGGGTGGACAGAGAGACAGAAAAATAATTGGAAGAAAGCTGAAAGGAAAAGATCAACGTGAGAGATGGATATAGAGGAGGAAATAAAGACAGGAGAAGAGAAGTGGGCAAATGGACTGAGACCCTGGAGAGAGAGTTAAGAGAAAACAGAGGAAAGGTAAATCCAGAGACTGGAATTAACATGATTAGAAACATAGAATGGCCAAACAACAATGGTAGAAAAAATGTATTTTTCATTTAGTGATTAGAATATGTCAGTTTTTGGAATTTATATCATTTTTTATGTTAATATTTGGCGTAGTACAAGTAGATTCATTGCAGTTTCTATTCCTCTGGTGCTGCACTGCATGCAGAGTCTGGCTTCCTTCTTGGGATTTCAGTTTAACTTTTGTCTACATATTTCTATTGTTAGGTTTTGGCAATTTGTTTGTTCTGTACTTAGTGAGGGTCTGTGTGACTAAGGCCAGGTATTATTCTGTTAGCAGTGAGTGTCTGTGTAGGGATCTGTTGTAATGCCACTTATTTAATTATTCCAGTAGTTGGTACTGATGTATTTACAGTGCTGCCTTTTCTAGGTAGGCCCTCATTGGTGCTGTTATACAATGGCAGATTTGTTCTGTCTAGACTAACCTTTGTAGAGTTTTGTCTTCATAATACGCCTGGTACTGGAGAAAGTTTATGTTGTTCCGGTCAGACTGTTTTTGTTTCTATGGTGAGTTCTACAGGGAAATGTCCTAGTTCTGTTCTGGATGGAGGGCGTGAACAATTACAAACTAAAAAAAAAACATAGAAAGCTAAATATCATCATTTTGTGGTGCTCCTTTCATTTGTAAAGCAATACAATCTGCAGATCTTTCCAAATTTAAACCACAAATGCACCATGAGAAAAACCTCACTCACTGGCTTTCAGTCTCACTCATTGGAAAGGTAAATCTCACTCTTTGGGATGGACCACCCTTGGTGAGTGAGTGATCCACCCTCTGCGGCCCTAGGTGGCAGAAAGGCACATGCACATTTTGTATGAAACTGGCTCCACTTGATGGCTCACATTACAGATGGCCATCACTGCCTGACTTAATGTGACAATGTTAGCCGAGCATATATTAATTAATGTTGGAAAATTTGTCTTGAGGACCAAACCTCTCATGACAACTCTTCCTTTTTACTCAAATAAAGGTTTACTAAACAAACAGTGAACCCATATAAAAAATGTGCAAAAAACACAACCCTGTGCCTGCACAAAATTATTTCAAAATTTATGTGGAATCATTTTGTATTAATAAAACAATACACTTATCTGAGAAAAAACACCAATGTCCCAAATCCGTGCCAATAATTGCATAGCGAACTTGAAGTGAAATTTTCACTCTCTAATATTGCAGTGCTCAATCTTCGTCCTTCACACCAAATCCGGTGTGAGTACCAATCGCGGTATAAACAGCGGACACAGTACTGCATTTTGGGCACAACACCTATGAATGCCCTGTTACAACACAACCCCCCCCCCCCCCACAAAGATGACGCCCTGAAGTAACAGCCAAACTCTGTGGCTACCACTTGACACCCAGCTGATATTTTAAGCACACGACCCATTAGACCAATAAATGAAAGCCCTGTATAAACCAATCAGTTTCCAATACATCACAGAAGGCTTACCCAATCCAGTTCTTGATTCAAACACCCAGGAGAGACTGTTTGCAATTTAAAAACCCAAGACTGTTCCAAAAACGGATGTTTTTGTTCCCAATTACCACCTCAAAGATTCCGTGGAACATAATCTAATACTCTCCATTTAAATTCACAGAAAGAATGATGATGTGCTATACAATGCCTCACAACAGGAGCACTTAAGGGTTGATTACGTAAACATGATGCATGTTCTCGTAAGCGTGTTCTGACTGGACGAATAGTACGTCCTACATAAATTAAAAAACAAGGTCATAATAGCATATATACCACATAATCAGTAGAACAAGTGGTATGCCATCTAGCCACATGTTTAATGGAAGAATTAGGAAATTGCCATTCATGCCCAACAATTGATTGTATACAAAACTCACATGTATCACATGCAAAATGTCCTGAAAGATCCAAATTTGAACATGAGGCTGGGCTATCCAAAGAAGATGTTGTAGAGCCTATTAAATCGTGAAGATTGGAGCCTCTAGTATAGGCTATTTGTAACGGCTTTTGAAAACAAAGATGAAAAGACAAAATTTCCCAGTGTTTCTTCAAAATTTGCATGATTTGAAAAGAATGAGACATATAAGGAAATATACCAATAAACTTCTCCGATTGGACCACAGTGGAGGCTTTAAAAGAATTTTGTGTGGGCAGCAATGGCAATAGCCACTCACGATGAGTAAAGCATGCTCTCTTGTAGGCCAACAACGATAGTTTTTTGGGATAGCCTCGTTGTTGTAAACGTTGAATCAAATCCTTAGCATGAAAATTATATTCATCAACAGTAGAGCAAATCTTCCGAAGTCAGAGGAATTGTCCCTATGGGAGACCTTTTTTAAGTGCAACAGGATGAAAACTAGAAAATTGTAATAGAGTGTTTCTTTGAACCTGTTTGCGATATAATATGGTACAAAGTCTATCATCACTTTTATATACTAATACATCCAAAAATTCTAGTTGTTGAGAATGATGATGTATAGTGAATTTTATATTATCCCTAAGGTTATTATGCCATTCCACAAAAAAAAACAATACTTGTTCAGTCCCTGAAATACTCTATTACAATTTTCTAGTTTTATACAGGGCTTTCATTTATTGGTCTAATGGGTCATGTGCTTAAAATATCTGCTGGGTGTCGAGTGGTAGCCACAGAGTTTGGCTGCTACTTCAGGATGTCATCTTTTGTGGGGATTTTTTGAAGCATTGAAACAGGGCGTCTATAGGTGGTGTGCCCAAAACGCAGTACTGTGTCCGCTGTTTATACCGGGATTGATTGGTATCCACACTGGATTTGGTGTGAAGGGCGAAGATTAAGCACTGCAATATTACAAAGTGAAGATTGAGCATTGCAGCATTTCAGCTTCAAGTTCGCTATGCAATTATTGGCACGGATCTGGGACATTGGTGTTTTTTCTCAAATAAGTGTATTGTTTTATTGATACAAAATGATTCTTTCCGCATAAATTTTGACATAATTTTGTGCAGGCACAGGTTTGTGTTTTTGTACATTTTTTATATGAGTTCACTGTTTGTTTAGTACACCTTTATTTGAGTAAAAAGGAAGAATTGTCATGAGAGGTTTGGTCCTCAAGACAAATTTTCCAACATTAATTAATATATACTCGGCTAACATTGCTCTTAGATTTTTCTTATGATTTTTGAGCAACCAGTGTTTGTTTTTCTTATATGACTTAATGTGGCAGCAGGCCCATGTGCGGGAGGGAGGGGGAGGTGCGTAGTGTGCCTTGTGATGTGCTTCTTCTATATGCAGGCACTGCACTCGGCAGACGTCTCACTCACTTGATGTTCTAGGGCTCACTGCAATATTTAACGTGCTGTCTTATCCTAGGTAGAGGCCTTGATGTATGAGGTCTGGAAGTTAGTGTTGGCATGGTAGATTTTCTCTAGGTCCTGAGCAACATTTTGGTAGAGCTTTGTATTACTTCAGAATATGTCTGGAACTGAGAGGGTTTATGTTGCTGTTACTCAGATGATACTAAGGGGGAAATGTCCTAGCTCTGTTTGGCACTCATTTTTGAAGAAAGTGCTGGTGGAGGGGTTCTGTGAATACAGAATATATGTTTGGATTTAATACAGTATGGGGGAGAATATATGTGTCGGAGCATTGAGGAGAGGACTGTGATTCAGTGGGGGTTGAACAGTGCTACTTCTTGTACTCCCCACCTTCCCCCCTAGCCCCACCCGATGTAGCCAGCAGGTGCTGAAGCTTGCACTGCTGCCATCATTGCATTTATTTTGGAGAGTGGTGCAAGGGGTGGAGCCAGGGGTGGGGCAAGGGCAGGGAAGGGGCGAAGCACAGGCATGACATGTGGCGGGTTTTTCTCTTTCAAAACGTTGCCAACCCTATTGCAATGCAAATTTAAAACAGAACTGGCAACAATTCTCACTCCTGAAATGGGTAACTTGGTAACTCTGGGACCTACAGCGGCAGCCATGACGTCAAAACAGCAACGCAGCAGTTATCCAGAGCCCCGGGAGCCTCATATCCTCGCACCGGCCCTGATAAAAGCGCACAGCGGTGACTGAGTTTGTGTGGTTGCCAAGACCCATTGTTTTGCTTTGATGTAGCTGCTGTTTGCTGCTCCTCTCTCTCCAGAGAAACTGCTGCCCTAGGCCACCGCCTGGTTTGCTTTGTAGCTAGGCCGGTTCTGAAGGTGCCTAATCGGAAATACTTCTGCATGCAGTAAGCTTTAATGTGCACACGCAGGCAAAAAAATACCTTTTTATGAAGGCAACACAATTTTAAAAATGCTGCGAAAAAAGCATCGATACTCCTGAAAAAAACAATGGTATTGTACAAGGGAAGATTCCAGTGCATGGCACTGCGGTTGCTACACTTAACCAGATAAGTTATCCGCTTAACTTTATTCAGATGTTTCATGATAAAATCAGTTAAGTTAGCAGCACAGAATAGACCTGGATAAAGATATTCAGATAAGTCATCCCCTTAATCTTCATACCTGCTATTTCTGTGACCCATCCTAACTGGTTACATTTATTTATTTATTAAATACTTCTATACCGCACTTTCCTATGGATCAAGTGCGGTTTACAAAGAACAAAGGTGTGAATAGGAAATAATACCTATTTACATTACATAGAACATTTGTGAACCTTTTACAGGGAACACAGAGAACTATATACATTACAGAGTGTAGTAGTTATCTGACATTCTGTATTCATATAATTATATACATTACAGAATGTAGTAACGGGATAGAGCTGAATAAGTATAAGTGCACCCCAGGAACATCTTTCAGTCCTCATCTCTTTAACTGGTTACATTTTAGCCAGATATTGAGGTGTCCAGCCAAAATTTAACTAGTCAGGATGGCCTACAATGAAAACTGATTATTTGTTCCATTGACAGAGCAGGAAAAGGTTTAGAAAAGAGCAAGAAAATGTTAAAGGGGTTGCTCCTGTGTGACTCCTGAACCAGGTGCTCCCCCTCAACTTAACCGTGTGCAAGAACTCTGTCTTGTTGGACTTTCTGGAAGCCCAGTGAAGACATTGGTACCCCTTCTTTACGTGTGCCTTGTGCAGCCACACTGTTCACACAGACCTTGGTATGGCCCTGCTTACAGTCTAAGTTTGCACGTGAGACAATGGAGGGCTAAGTGATTTGCTCAGGGCCATAAGGAACTGTGCAATTGCTTTTGTGTGAAAATTCCACTCGCTTTGTTAGACAGCCAGTGTTCTAGGACCCTAGGCCATTTCATTAATGGTCTCTTTTTCTGACTTCACTCTGCAGGGAAAAGCAGCAAAATGAGAATACCACAACTTTGCTTCCTGGCAGCACTGTTTTCTCGAGGTAAAGTAATTTAAATGCCACCAGTCATGATAAATGTTTATGGTGAGGATGCTTCATCATGCAGGCCAGCAACATGTGTCTAGAAATGCTTGGACCATTATCCAAAAGCATGTATCTGGTTGATAGGATCTGCTAACCAGCGCGATATTCAGCGGCACTCTCTGGATAACACTACTGAATATTTCCTCTGACTACATCAGAGGAGTGAGATTTTAAGCTAATCCTGGATTTCTGACAGTATCATCCCGGATGCATTATGGTACCAGTAGCACTAATTGCAATAGGTAAAATCAGGGACTATAAATACCATACTACATTACAAAGTAAATTTAAAACCAAGACTGGAAAAAATCTCACTCCTGGAACTGGTTAACTTGGCAACTCTGACACTATCTGGATAGTGCTGAACAGTCTGTGAGTGGAGCTGGGGTAGAGTTTGGGGTTATCCAGTTAGCGGCGATATTCAGGTTGCTAACCAGATAACAAACCGCATAAAGTTAGGCCACAAAACAACCAGGCCTAATTTTATGTAGTTTTGCAATCCGGATACTGCCGGCAGTCAGTGGTGAAACCAGATATTCAGCACAGAATGATATCCAGATTCTGGTACTGAATATCTGGTTTCATTTTTAAATGCCGTAACCAGTGCATAAGAAAACGCTGACCATTGAGTTTAAATATCAGGCCTGCTGTATTTAATTTAGGGATCTCTCAGAGTTCTTGTTACCCATTTCCATGAGTGAAATTTTAAGCCACTCCTGATGAGCTCATCCTGATGTATTATGGGACCTGCAGCACTGATTCCAATGGGTAAAATCAGGGGCTCCAAATACCATACTCCATTGCAATGCAGATTTAAAACCAGAACTGGCAAAAAATCTCACTCCTGGAACTAGGTAACTTGGCAGCTCTGATCTTTGTGTATCTGATATATTTCCATCAGGGAGAAGGCAAACAAAGCAGTGATGAAGAAAAAGATGAAATCAAAACAAATAGAGGCCAATTCTGATTGGGGCATGTCTAGGCTAACCAAAAAATGGATGGGCCCAAAATGTACCCAATTCTGCAACTGTGGGAGCTAGACGTTCCCATGGGTGCAGAATTGGGCACTTAGATGGCCCAGCATGGCCCCGATTCTGCAGTGGGAGATGTCCATTCCCTGCTCGGCTCTGCTAGTGTGCCAGTAACATGGCATCCTGTTGCCATGGCATCGGGATGCCCAGCAAGAGCGCAGAAGGCCCAACCCCGACTAAATCATTGTTTCCCCACCGCTCGACCCTCAGCGGGATCAGCCAGGGCTGGGATCAAGTAGAGGAGACTCACCTTCCATGGCTGCCTGTGGTGGGGAGTGTCACCTTTGGGGGGACTTATTCCACCTCCACGTCTAACCAGTCTTCAATGGACATACAGGGCCATGGCCTGAATAGGCCCTGTACATCTGGGTTATGCAGCCCGCCCCAGCTCCGTCCACTCTCCACTTCCGGCTCTTCCCCCATCCAGCGCTCCCTGCACAATGCCGCTGTACGTGAGGAGAGAAGGCAGCACGGAATACAATGCCAGCAAATAGGGGGAGTTGTAAGTCCAAACCAGATGTACATCCCTGCTATTCACTGGTCAGAATGACCCCATAACCTATACAGCAGATAAATCACATTGTATTTCTCTGTGTTTAGATAAATGTCTGTTCTTGCATACAGTATACAAATGTTATAATTAAGGTAATCATATAGGGTAGCTTCATGACCAGGGGACAAGTTGAACCAGTCCTGGTTTTACACCATTGCATGCAGGGAGATGTGGTCCAGTTTTTGCTAAAGAACTACATCTAGCCCCAAACATCCTTCAACCGCTGATCAATAAGGTCTCTGAAAATAGAGTTCACAGATCAGCCAACAAGAATTCGCTTCTCATCCCTAAGACCAAAACAAAAGCCAAACAAATAATCTGCCACTGGGCTTTTTCACTATGCGCTCCAACAATTTTGAATTCACTCCCTGTTAACATAAGAGCCATCAAAGATCTACAAGATTTCCAGAAAGCTATAAAAGCATTTCTCTTCTCAGAATACTATGACTCAAAACTATTAATCCTTCCAAGGTCATGATACAACTTGATTGGACTGTTCATTTATACCCTACCTGTGATCCTATCCTCTTAACCCTGCTCCCCACCCCCCTCCACCTCTCAACTTTACCTTCATCATTCAGATTGCACCAAATGCTACAGTACATCCCACCCTTATACAACTCTTAGTGGTATGTTTGCTAGAGTGGTAAGGGAGCAGGTATGTCATTAACACCTGTTATTGGCACCCTTGTGCCCTTAACGCTGTGAAAAAGCTGCATTGATGAGGGTTAAAGGCTCCTACAGTGTTAAGGGAACAGTAAGCAGACAGAGGGCGTTGACAGGGTGGAGAGTGGGCATTTACAGTGGGTGCTCCCTTAACGCCTATTGTGCAATCATGTGTTAAAGCACTTTAATGTTGGGAGCCCTTACAGCAAGTAAAACCTCACAGAAAGGGTGTATTTTGAGGGGAAAGAGCCTATTTAAACGTCTGCAATATGATGTACAGACAAAGGAGCCCAAGATAATGATAGTTTTGCTCCAGTAGCAGCAACAGCATAGTGCCCAAGTATGAAAGGGCACCATGTTGATGGTGCAAATGGGGCAAAGGAGGGGGCACTTTGGTCATGCTATGGGGATTGCTGCTATGCAAGGTGGATCAGACAGCTGCCCGGGTAGTACATCTGTGATGTCCGACATGATCCCACATTGACAGTGGTGGCACACAGACATGCTGCTGCTGTGAAAAAGTGATGCGCCACGTGAGATGGTCCAAGGTCCAAGGGTTCCTGGCACCCTAGGCAGGGACTCCAGGTGCCCCGCCCCCCCCCTGCAGCTGAAGCCAGCTCCAGAGGAAGAGGCTGGTAGAACTAGAAGCTTTAGCTCTACTGTTAGCTGCAGAATGCAGCCATCCAGGGAAATACCACAGCTACAGCTATCCTCCTCCCCCTGAGACATATCGGTGGCAGGCAGGGATGGGGTCCCGGCAGTGGCAGATGGTTGGGGGTGTGTGGCCATCCATGTGTGCCTCTATCCCACCCATCCAGACCTGGCACTCTAGGTGCCTGCCAAACCCACATATTGGACGGGCCGGGTCTGTGAACCACCCCTACTGACAGCATACTGGCATTTCAGCATGGTGTGGGGATGTTGGTGGCGGGTACAGTGGCACCCTCCTGCAGCTGACAAAAGCCATGTCCTGGTCCTGTGTGCCATGCACATCGCAACATGTGCCAAGGTCTGTCTGATGGGAAACATGTCAGCCCCAGGCATTACTGTAGCCATACTGTGGCTAAATACACAAAGTCAGTATGTATATACGTGGATGGTCACAGGTTCAAAACCTGGCTGTGGATCATGTATTGTATGTTTCTGTGGGTAAACTTTAGTCTACAGTGCAGGTACAGCACCAGCATGTGTAACCCCCAATGAATTGGCCAGCAAGGGTACAGACACCCATCAGCCACACAGACAGGCTCCACTATCCACATCTGAATGGAAAGGCAGGCTGATAGCACTGGCACAATGAGGGGGCCTTAACAATGGGTGTGAATGTCAGAGTGCTCTACTAGTACCTGCATAATGAGCACACGTTAACAATGCTTGGGCTGATATGGAGTCCAAAGTGGCAGGCAGGAATGCCAACCATCTCTGCTTTTGCACAGGGCGACGATGTGAGTGTGTGTGTATGTCTTTCTAAAGTTCTGTGGCTTTCTGCATTGTACTGTGCCTCGCATCGCCTAACATGTTCCCAGCATTAGTCTGCAAATGTGCATGAGGAGGAGCAGAGGATCATGGTTATGACCTGAAACAGACTGGTTTGGCCAGGATGTGTCTGCATTGGAGGTTGGGCCAATGGCTGAGACGTCATAGTGCCCATTTGCCACGTCCATGGCCTGCGTGGCCAGAGCATTTCATGCTGCGAGGGCACTCTCACTCTGACCGAGCTGAGACATGGCATGGCTATGTATCCACATTGCACTATATAGTGTGCAGCTCCAGGGGTGTGGGTGCACTCTCTGTCCTGGAAGCCTAGTCACTGAGCCACATATTGTTTGTCCCAAGCCAGGGTGTACATGGTTGCTCTGTGCACATGCATTGTGTGCTTACCAGCAGACTAGCCACAGTTGGTGTGTGCATGGCTGAGACAGCCCTGTGGAGGGCAGCAGGTGCAGTCTGACTGTGGTGGCTTGGTAGTTCCAGGTGGTTGGGGCCAGGAGTTGTTCTTGCTCACTGTGGTCATGGCAGGATTGTGGTGACAGCAGTAGGCCAAGTCAGCCCCCCACTGCATTTGGCATCTATGGCACCAGCTGCTGCGCACTAACAGGCAGTGTTCTAGTAGGATCCCTGTCCAACAGGGGCAGGACACAGGGCCCAGATGTGACAGGCAACTACAGCATTATGCAAGAAAGGCTATTAGCATAACACACTGGCAGTAATATGGATTTGTAGCTTGGCCAACAGAGACCATCGCTAGCAGTGCAAGCTCTGGGGCCCAGGTGCTGGATGCCCATCCTCTCCCTTAGGGTGACCATTGAAACTCCTCAGTAGCATAGTTTGTAGCTTCTCTGTGCTTGTATCACACATTGTCAGTGCATTTTATTGAGCTGAGGTGATGGATCAGTGCATTCTCCATTTGGTGATCAGCTACAGACTGCTGCTCTGTGTGTGCAGTGCATCATGGGTACTGGAGGAGCTAACCTATACAGGCACACACAGCAGACATTTTAGGCAGTGACCTGCAGTCTTTTTGCATCCAGTCATTGACCTGTATCAAGATTTCGATGTGTAGCCTATTAGTTAGTGCACTATCCCCATAAGTAGAGGATAAGTGTTTGATTCCCACTTGATCTTTTTGTGACTGTGTGCTACTCAGTTCATTTTCATGCCTGTAACAGTTCAGGTTCTGCTGTGAGTGGCAGACACACAACCTTATAGTTTGTTATGCGTTCTGGCCACAGTTTGTATCAGCAAACTGACTATTTTCTGTCATATCCTTCTGAGAACATGGCTTCTTCTAAAGACCCACCTC
This sequence comes from Ichthyophis bannanicus, assembly GCA_033557465.1. NCBI lineage: Eukaryota > Metazoa > Chordata > Amphibia > Gymnophiona > Ichthyophiidae > Ichthyophis > Ichthyophis bannanicus. Next base: position 1,272,459,617 of record CM066032.1, on the reverse strand, counting down.
TTCTCCCTCGCCTTTGATTTTCCCTCCCCCTTTGTGTGACCTAATCTCTGAGTCTTGTGCTGTCCTCCTTTCCTTTACTGCTTATCTATCATCAATTGTAATTTCTTTTCTTCTTTCTGGCCTGGTGCCACTTTCTATGGATTTTTGTACTTTGTAAACCGCTCTGCCTTTTTTAAGGGTGGTATATCAAATAAACATAAACATAAACATTTATTGGCTCTGCTGCAGTCCATTGCAGGGGTTCAAACATGTTCACCCTGCAGACGTTTGGTAGTTTCTCAGAGGTGCAGTGTAATGGTCATAGTGCTGGCTTGGGACCCAGGATGCCAGGGTTTGAAGCCCACTAGCACTCCTTTTGTGACAATTTGGAATGTTTTACTATGGCGCTTTATGTATGCCACAACCTTCAAGGATTGCCCACATCTCCTTGTGACCTCGGGTAGGTCACCTATCTTCAATTGCCTCATCTGACTGCAAGTTCTTACAGTCCCTGTTCTTCAACAGATATTACCACTTTTTCGGTACAACGTAACCTGACGTGACTGCAGTGATGCAGCAGTTTACTAACAGGCAGTTACCTGCATACAACTGTAACCTACTTGTGCAACATGAGTCAGGTATGACATCATGGCTGTGACTGTATAGTTTTGGCTCCATTACATATCCTACCGCTTGAATAGTCACCTGCAGGTATCAAATTATATTCATATATGCCCCTTTTGCCCAGTTTGAGCGACTTCTGTCCAGTTGTATGCACTTTTATCTGGGTTATTGTAGGTGGCTGGGACGGGTGTAAGACCCGCATGTCTGGTATCAGGCCTTACACGTGGCACTGACACACATTTTTCCCAGTACAAATGTGTTGGAGATGCATCTCTGGTACATTGGTGCTGCCAGCCCATGCCACACTCTCCTCTGTCGCCATCCTTCCTTCAGCCCATCCATCAGCTTCTGGCGGCTATGTGCAGTCATGTCTTCTCATGCAAGCAGCTACACCATGGCCTACACATGTAATCTTTTCTGAATTTGGACACTTCACTCACGCCTTTCCTGTGCCTGATCTTCACATTGCCACCCCTGCTCTGTCCTCCTTTCAAAGCACACATCTTGCCACTTCTGACTCTGCTGGGGGACATGTCTCCCCCATCCTATGCCACACATTGACATTATGGCATTTTATGTGGGTACCACCCAGTGCATGAGTACAGCTGCCTCCCACATGCTCGTCACTCTTACTGGCTGGCATGTTGGATGCCCATGGATCTGTCAGGTCCTTCAGCTCCCACCTGTTCTTCCATTTATCACCTTTACGTTGGCTTTTGCTGGGGTTCCATTATCCGGCGATACAGTGACAGCCAGTTTCAGGCGTTAAGGTGCATGCTTGACACCTTAACACCCAATGTCCTGTTAATGCTCATTAAGTGGCCATTGCGTCCTTACCGCTGGAATGACTCCTACCCGCCAAGAGCCTTTTCTGCATGGAAAGCCCCTTATCACTGCTGCTAACGCTCGGTAATGCCTGTTCTCTTAACGTCCTTTAGTAAACATACCCCTTAGTTATATTGTAATAATTACAAGTTACTAATGTTCCATGGTTAAGCTTCTAAGTTCTTTCCCTGTTCATTGCAAGTTCTAGTTGCTTTATTGTAAACCGCTTTGAATTTCATATCAGACCTGTTAAATAAAATATAATAAAATATATCTCCCTACATGCAATGGGCAAAACCAGAACTGGCTTACATTATCCCCCCTTGACATTTAGCTATATGGTAACCCTGAGAGAGTGCAAAAGTATACAACAGAATGTATGACTGTAAGGAATATACCAAAAAAACTTGAAGGGGTTACTGTATTTACAAATTCTAAGTGCTTAATATAAAAGTTCCAAGACAGCTCAAGTAACTTCTTAGTGTGGATAAAATTACCTCAACACTGACTTATAGATTCATCATTGCTCTGAAAAAACCTTTGTTCTTTTTGCATATGTTTGATTCACCACCATTAAAGACCTCATTTTTCAACGCACCGACCTGGCTGGTGGTTTTGCCTTCAGCAAGAAGGATTTCTCTCTTATCCACAATATCCTCATCACACAAACACCCTCATCGATTTGTTGAACAATATGGAGGTCAATCCCAAATGCAGGTTGCGGAGCTGCATGTCCCAGTGGGAAGTGCAACCCCGCAAGGAATCCCCCTCCATCTCTCCATGTACGTCCTGTGCATCAGAATGGGGAGAGCTGGCGGGGGGTGGAACGGGGTGGGAATAGGGCTGAGCGGGGGCTGGCCAGCCCGGCAGCCAGGGGCGGCCCAAGGGGAGTGCGGGGCCATGTGCGGAGACTCGGTGCGGGGCCTCATTTGCATAAGGGTCCTCATTTGCATAAATATTTGCATAATGTTACCATACACGAACTTTTAGTAAACATGCCTCTTAATGAGTGTATGAATAAAGAAAGACTAAAAGACTTCTACATTACTATAATCCAGTGCCAACCGCCAGACACATTAGGAACTACTACAAACACTGCCCATTTAGAACCCATAGCAAACCCGCCGTATCCTAACAGCACTACCAGGACTCATAAAGCACCATACCCTAACTATCAAAAGGAAACGCTGCAAATATTAAACCAATACATTTCAGAGAACAACAATACATGACCTACTGGGGAAAGAGAACAAGTGGCAATGTCAAATAGGAATTACATAAACAGAATACCTCAGCTCAGTTACACATGAACAGAACATAAACCATCACCAAACAAGGAATCACAATTTAGAAACAGGAAGACAATAATTAAACTGGGAATCCCAAAAGCCAAACTTGGAATGTACAACACTGTAGAAATAAAACTATACATTAATTTGCTCTTGTACTAAACAAAGCGCAGACGTTAATGATGCACATTTCCCAGAGCTGACATATTCCAATTAATAAATTCAAAATAAAGAGATATTTTTCTACCTTTTGTGCATTTTTTTTCAGCTGCAATTGCTCCAGCCACTTTCTTCTGGTTTCTTCGTGTCTTCCGCTAATTCTTCATCGTCTGCTGTCCATTTGTCTTTTCTTCTCTCTTCTAGTTTTTTTCCATTCTCTCTCTACATCTGCTTTAACATACTAATCTTTCTCCTTTTCCTCTTTCCTCATTCCTATTTCATCCACTCAAATTTTACCCCTCCATCCTCAATCCCCACTTACTCTCCCAATATCCGGACAATTGTAGATTTGTCTTCCCTCCCACACAAAATATTTTTTCCCTCTCCATTTCACTCTCCCAGCTCCATCCCATTCTAATCCTCCCCCAACATCAGCTCCATTCTAGTTCCAGTCCCACCCAGCATCCGCTCCCTTCTAGTCCCCGCATCAGCCCATTTCCAGTCCTAGCCCCCCATAAGCCCATTTCCAGTCCTAGCTCCCCCATCTATTTGCAGTCCCATCCAAGTCCCTCCATCAGCTCATTTCCAATCCCAGCCCCCATGAGCCCATTTCTAGTCCTTTCCTAGCCCCACCATCAGCCCATGTCAAATCCTAGCTCCCCTCCACTCAGCCCATTTCCAATCCAAGCCCCCCATGAGCCTACTTCCAGTTCTAGCCCCTTCATGAGTCCATTTCAATCCAAACCCCACCACAGCCCATTTCCAATCTTAGCCCCCCCCAACAGCCAAGTGCCAGGCCGATTCTAGCCCCGCCAGCAGCCCATTTCCTGTCCTAGCCCCCCCTCACCCATTTCCAGTCCTAGCTCCCTCCCCCTCACAACCCATTTCCATTCCAAGCCCCCGTCCCCATCAGCTATTTGCAGTTCAAGCCCTCCTTCCACTCAGCCCATTTCCAGTCCTAGCCTCCTCATAGCCCATTACTAGTCCTAACCCCCCATCAGCCCATTACGTCCTAACCCCCCATCACCCTATTTCCAGTCCTAGCCCCCCATCAGCCTATTTCCAGTCTTAGCCCCCCTCCCATAGCCAATTACCAGTCCTACCCCCCCATCAGCCCATTTCCAGTCTTTGCCCCCGTTAGCCCATTACCTGTCCTAACCCCCCCATCACCCTATTTCCAGTCCTTGCCCCCCCATCAGCCTATTTCCAGTCTTAGCCCCCCCCCATAGCCAATTACCAGTCCTACCCCCCCCATCAGCCCACTTCCAGTCTTAGCCTCCCCCCCCATGGCCCATTACCAGTCCTAACCCCCCCCATGGCCCATTACCAGTCTTAACCCTCCCCCCCATCAGCCCATTACCAGTCCTAACCCCCCCCCGGCCCATTACCAGTCCTAACCCCCCCATGGCCCTTTAACAGTCGTTACCACCCCCCCCATCCGCCCAATTCCAGTCTTACCCCCCCCATAGCCCATTACCAGTCGTAACCCCCCCATCATCCCATTTCCCGTCCTACCCCCCCCCCATGGCCCATTACCAGTCCTAACCACCCCCCCCCATCAGCCCACTTCCAGTCTTAGCCCCCCCATAGCCCATTACCAGTCCTAACCCCCCCATCAGCCCAATTCCAGTCCTACCCCCTCACTTCCAGACTTAGCCCCCTCCCCATAGTCCATTACCAGTCCTACCCCCCCATCAGCCCATTTCCAGTCTTAGCCCCCCCATCAGCCCATTTCCAGTCCTACCCCCCCACTTCCAGCCTTAGCCCCCTCCCCATAGCCCATTACCAGTCCTAACCCCCCCCATCAGCCCACTTAGCCCCCCCATAGCCCATTACCAGTCCTAACCCCCCCATCAGACCATTTCCAGTCTTAGCCCCCCCCATGGCCCATTACCCGTCCTAACCCCCCCCCCCAGCCCACTTAGCCCCCCCCCCATGGCCCATTACCAGTCCTAGCCTCCACCCCCCATGGCCCATTACCAGTCCTACCCCCCCATCTGCCCACTTAGCCCCCCCCATAGCCCATTACCAGTCCTAACCCCCCCCCATCAGCCCACTTCCAGTCTTAGCCTCCCCCCCATGGCCCATTACCAGTCCTAACCACCCCCCCCCTGGCCCATTACCAGTCCTAACCAGCCCCCCCCTGGCCCATTACCTGTCCTCACCACCCCCCCCCCATCAGCCCACTTCCAGTTTAGCCTCCCCTCCCATAGCCCATTACCAGTCCTAACCACCCCCCCCCGATCAGTCCAAATTTAAATAAAAAAAAAACCCAACTGGCTGCCGCTGCCGCGGCCGCAGACAGAGCTCTGCCGCGGCAGCCTCAAAAGCTCTGCCGTGGGGCCCCCCCTGCCGGCAGAGCCTCCGTGCATCCTCAGCAGCTTTCTTCATGTCCAAAACGCAGGCTTCTTTCAGAGCCGCGAGAGTTTCTTTTCTCGCGGCTCTCTTAATCCCGCGGGGCTGATGGGAAATCCCATCACCCTCGGCGGGATTAACAGAGCCGCGAGAAAGGAAACTCTCGCGGCTCTGAAAGAAGCCCGCGTTTTGGACATGAAGAAAGCTGCTGAGGATGCACGGAGGCTCTGCCGGGCAGGGGGGGGCCCCGCGGCAGAGCTCTTGATGCTGCCGCGGCAGAGCTCTTGCTGCTGCCGCGGCAGAAGCAGCCGGTTTGGATTTTTTTTTAAAACTTGGGATGCTGAAGAATGTTTTTTGCGCGGGGCCCCCTGAAACGCGGGGCCCTGTGCAAAAAACATTCTTTCTCAATGGACGGGCCGGCCCTGCCGGCAGCATGTACAGGGCCAATTCAGGGCTGGCGGCCCGGACGTCCCCCTCCTGGAATCTGGCTTGACATATATATATAGTTCAAAAAATTGATTTGCACTTATCTTTTTTTAGCAGGATGCTTGCATGAAGAGGATATTGTGTATAAAGCAAAGTTGCTTATCTGTAACAGGAGTTCTCCATGGACAGCAGGATAAGTCAGCCACACCTGGGGTGACATCATCTGTCGGCGCCATGGATGGAAATACTCTCCAATAGCTCAGAAGAGTCTTCTGAGCATGTGCTAGTAGCCCCCACCACAGTGCCCGCCCCTTCCTCCTCAGTTCGTTCCCCAGCTATGGACATGTTCCAACTTAGAGAAGGAAGGTTCATCTTTGAAGGTGGGTTCATCCTAGAGGGGAGGTGGGCGGGTTTGTGTGGCTGACTTATCCTGCTGTCCACAGAGAATCCCTGTTACAGGTAAGTAACCTCACTTTCTCCATGGACAAGCAGGATGAGTCAGCCACACCTAGGTGACTCCCCAGCCGTGGGCTGTGAAGATATGTTTATCGTAGGAGTTAGATATCACTTTTCACAGCCCACGAGGTCTGCTGTGGTAGGATGAAGCTGTGCTCGATGACAGAGGGGGAGATTCCCTTGTGGCATAGTGATGCCGACATGTGTTTGTGGCATAGTGATGCCGACATGTACTTGACACCCATGATGGTGTGGTACCATCTTGTTGAAGTTATCACTGCCAGACAATGTATCCAGAGTGTTATGGAGACACATGAACTTGAGGCATTTGGGCCCCTTAGGTCAGAGGCAACTGCTTCTGTTGTGCATGTCTTTCCTATGCTGAGCGGGAAGCAGGAGAGAGACATCCTGGTCGAGAAGGCTATCTGCTAGGGGCTGGACTGGAGTGCCCAGTAGTGATGACGACACTTGCCCCAGACGTATCATAACCCTATGGGGAGGATGACCCCATGTTGGCATAACTGCCATGACCTGTGTGAAGGATGGCTGTGTGCTTGGAGCCTCAGATGTGGCTGGCTTGGCCCAGGCAGGTGTTGAAGGTGGCATAATCCGAATAATCATAGACTGTTACGATGGCCAGGGGAGAGCCTCCCATGGCCTTGTGCTATGTCCGAGTGATATATTTCTAGTTTCGGTCCTCCTGAGGCACCGTGTATGTATGTGACTTGACTTGGTCCTGTCCCACAGGGACTAGGTGTATAAGGGCTGAAGTCATGAGAATAGAAGAGGCCCACATGGTGTGTGGGAAAGTATGTATGGACATTACTCTTGGTTGCTGATGTGGGCAATGCTGCCCTGCCCACTGGACCCAGACAGCTCACCCGATCAGCCCTGTGGGGTTCAGGTGTGTCCTCACTGCAGGTGATATGGGCGTGTTTGCTACTTAGCATATGTGACCCAAACGTGTCTTGCACCATTTTGGAGGGATGGGTAGAGAACTCATCCCTGGACCCGTGCAAGTCACCAAGAATGGCTGAAGGCATGCAGCTGGTTGCGAGCGATGAACTTTGCTTGAGAGACATCGGCAGGACCTGTGAGGACAAGGGGTCCTTAGCTTTGGGTGCAATAAGGTCATTTGAGCAGAGCTCTGAACACTGGACCAGCAGTGTAGGCTTTGGTATGTGTGGACATGGCTTCATATTTCAGGAAGATATGACCTCCTGTCTATGTCCTTGGGATGTGAGCAGATAGGGAGACAGCCCCTATATGCATTGGCGAGAGATGGTATGATAGTCGACTAATCTCTGTAGAATATGTTCTGTCTGGAGAGTGGGAGGAACTCCTCTCCCACATCCCACCGCTTGGCATGACCCAAGGGGTCTGGGAATCCCTCTCCTGCGTCAGTGGGGCTTCTCTTTTAGCCATTGGTAGCATGTTGCCTTTATGACATGTCCCTAGTGGACTGTTCCCAATCATGTATTTGATTCTTTGTTGTGGGGACAGAGTTCCTGCAGACTGGGAGAGCTGGAAGTGAGCTGATATCAGGGATGGGCAGCCCTTGAGGTGCAATGGCAAAGCAGTAGAGGTACAAAGGCACTGATTATGTCATCGGCAACCCAGTTCTGCTGGATCTTTTTTACCGGGAACAGACACCGAGGGAGGGTAGTCATCTTCCGCTGAGGTTTCCCCTCCACTCCCTCTGGCTGCTGAGACTGAGCAGATGCCCAATGAGTCCAGAAGCCTCTATACTTGAAGGGTATGTTAGTCCATTCGCTCGGAAGGGCAAAGCATGGAGAAGCATGGCCGGAGGGCAGGGAGCTCCGGGGGAGGCCCTGCCACTGCGGTCCACATGATAGCATGCACTGGTTGCAGCGAGGGAGGTAATCTCACCAGAAGACCCTCTTGATCCCATGAAAAGGAAGAGAAATTAAGATGAAAGGATCTTTACTTTAAAGAGATTCGAAAGAAAACATGGAGAGCAAGAGAGCCGTCCGCATAGTTGGACGGAAAAGAGCAGACTGAAGAAGAAGGGGCGGGCACTGTGGTGGGGGCTACTAGCACATGCTCAGAAGAGTTTTAGACTCTTCTGAGCTATTGGAGAGTATTTCCATCCATGGCGCAGTTAGATGACATCACCCCAGGTGTGGCTGACTCATCCTGCTTGTCCATGGAGAAGAGATAAATCCTGAAGAAACCTCTTCAGTCATTCTTGGCTGACCTCTCAAGATAAACAGGGGCAAGGCTGACTAGTACATGTACTTGGATTGGAGACGACATTGAAATACCAGGGACTTAAAATTCACTGTGGAAAAGTATATATATATATATATAGAGAGAGAGAGATAGATAGATAGATAGATAAATGTAAAGAACAAAGGGGTTTTTGAGAGTAATTATGACTCCCTGAGTCAGTGTTGAGATAACTTCATGATATAGATAAAATTATTTGAGTTTGATTGGGACGTTTATATTAAGCATTAAGAATTTGTAAATACAATAACCCTTACAAGCATTTTTGGTATATACTGTTGTAGTTTTGTAAGGAATGATTTGTATTGATAGTCACTTTTGAATATACAGTTGGCGGTAAGGAATAGAATAGGAAGGAATAGAATATTTTATGCCCATACATTAAAGGGGTCTGCTTAAAAAGGATTTTCCCATTTTGTGTCTATGGGAAAAATGCTTAGTAAACAGGGCCCAAAAGTAAGCTATATTAACTGGAAGGTATGCAGGAAACATAAAATTTATGGTATAAAATGCTAGCCTTTAATATCTATATGGCATTCTTGGGTGCCTTCCAAGACAGGAAAAATAAGTTCTCTCTGCCATTAGTTAGAAGTAATTGTACAAATCCGTAGTGAGAGGCTTGCCGGAAGGAGGAAAAAGATTTACTTCATTCCAGCTTGGTGTTCATTGTGCTCTGATAAGATATAATGAAGTCTGTCCGATGCTCTGCTGCGTATGCATGAGATTTCTCATTTTTCACTTTCATCACAGGCTCTGCTGCTGATTGGGATGTATTATATCCGGAACAACTGCAAACTGTACAAGGCTCTTGTCTCTTGATCCCATGTACATTCATCTTCCCCAGTGATGTACTTACACCTAATGGTATAACTGCCATCTGGTTCAAGGAAGTGAACGGTAACCGAATCGTTGTGTACCATTCTGCAAGCAATGAAGCTGCAGACACTTTTAAAGGCCGCACTGAGCTCCTGGGTGACCCAATTCATAAAAACTGTACCTTGCTTTTAAGAAATATAAAAAAGGAGGATGCTGGAAAATATCAGTTTAGGTATGAAATATCTGAGGGAAAACGCTGGCTGGATATGAAAGGCGTCATGGTCACCGTTACAAGTGAGTTTCTCCTATGGTCTTCTACAGTATTATATTGTGTTCTATTGCCTGATACATCAAATAAGAACATAAGAAATGCCATATGGGTTCAGACCAAAGTCCATCAAGCCCAGTATCCCGTTCCCAACAATGGCCAATCCAGACCACAAGTATCTGGCAGTTTCCCAAAAAGACACACAGGTTCCATAATGATTGTATTCGATCAAGCAGTGGATTACCTGGGTCCTCTTTAATAATGGTTTATGGATCTTTCCCCCAGGAACTTGTCCAAACCTTTTTTAAAACTAGCTACACAAACAGCTTTTACTACATCCTCCAGTAATGAATTCCAGAGTTTGATTATGCATTGAGTGAAAAAATATTTTCTCTTATTAGTCTTAAACAGATTACACTATAGTTTCATTGCAAATCCCCTAGTCTTTCTACTTTTTGATGCCATAAGGAAACAATCTATGTTTACCCATTCCACTCCATTCATTAATTTATAGATCTCTATCATATCTCTCCTCAGCCATCTCTTTTCCAGGTTGAAAAGCTCTAAACCTTTTAGCTTCTCTTCATAGGGGTATCCTTCCATCCCCTTTAGTATTTTGGTGATTCTTCTATGTACCTTTTTGTAATTCTGCTATATCCTTTTAAATACAGCACCAGAATTGCACACAATATTCAAGGTGCAGTCACACCATGGAACGATACAGAGGCATTATAATATCCTTTATTTTATCCTTCATTCCTTTTCTTATGATTCCTAGCATTCTATTTGCCTTCTTGGCCGCTGCTGCACACTTGGAGGAGGTTTTCAACGTATTATCCATGATGACACCTAAATCTATTTCCTGGGTGGTGGTTCCTAATGTGGAACTTGGCATCTTGTAACCATAGTTTGGGTTGTTCTTTCCTAGGTGCAGAACTTTACACTTGCCACATTAAATTTCATCTGCCATTTGAATGTCCAGTCTTCCAATTTATCAAGGTCTTCTTGCAATTTTTCACAATCCTCTTGGGTTTTAACAACTTTGAATTACCTCACTCATTATTCCCATTTCTGAGTCATTTACAAATTATGTTAAAAAGCAGCGGACCCAGCACAGATCCCTGGGGTATGCCACTATTCACCTTTCTCCATTGGGAAAATTGGCCATTTAGCCCTACCCTCTGCTTTCTATCTTTTAACCAGCTCCTGATCCGCAATAGTACACTGCCTCTTATCCCATGATAAGGACTGGTGTCTATGGGTCTGATGTACTGTATGTTGTAGTTGCAGGCTTGTTAGAGCTGCTTTTTTGTGTTTAATGCTCACTACCTGGGAAGACAGAACATAAAGGGGTAATTTTATAAATCTCTTTCTGCACATAACTTGTGTTTTACCCTCATAAAATGGCTCTTTGGAAATTGCACAAAGTTGTAAATATAGAAAAGGTAGACGCACCACAAGATTGCACTTAACTTATACAGTCTAAGGAGGAGGAGGAGCCTACTGATTAGAGTAACAGTCTGGTACTCAAGAGATCAGCCTTCAATTCCCACTGGCATTCCTTGTGACCTTGGGTAAGTCACTTTACCCTCCATTGCCTTGGACGAAAAGCCAAGGCAATCTACTTCCACTCATACCTTGCCAATAAAAGCCCAGGGAGTTGCCAGGAGTTAGCATTGACTTGACTGCACTTAAAAAGAAAAAAACATAGACATTCCTGAAGGCTGAGGTGGGTTTGTGACATGAGCCCATATTTTATAAAACATGTGCGTAGATGTGATTTATACCTTCCTTAGAGCAGGTATAAATTTATGCGCTACTGGATATATTTCTGAGAACCTATTTTATAAAAGTAATAGACATCTATGTTACCTTTAGAAAATAGGCACACTTTGGAGCTTGGTATAAAATTACACCCCAACCTCTACTCAATATGTCCAAACTCCCCTGAGGAGTCTGCTTATTTTCTTACTTAATTGAAGGACACATAGTCGATTTTCTCAGTGCAAAGTGGGCACAGTTTCTGCTAATGGTACATAGTGCATGATGAGTGTATTCCACTTACAACCTCATTTGCACCATTTGCAAGCAATGTTCAAGGTTCTTCAATATGCTGATCAACAAGATCCTGGCAGGTGATTTGGGCCATTTAACACACACCAGAGAGGTTCTGAGCATGAATGATTCACTATTCGCAAGAGTAACAGTACAAAGTATAATTTTTGCAAAATGTGAAAGCTTAACTCTTTCCACTCGGCTGTGCCAACCTGTGGGACATTTACATTTTCCCATTCCAATTCATAATACAACATGATGGTTATTGTAGATTGTGTATGTCATCTTGGTTGTAATTTGGTCAGTTTCTTGTTAAAATTTATTCCGATCTAGCATGAGCGACATAGAAAATGTATCCAAGTGGACAGGGTTAATAGGCCAGATTCAAATTTCTGGGAAAAAAATGGCTTGGACAGTTTTGTAACAGAGGATCTCTTATCTAAGGGTTTAATACTCTTTAACTTCTGGGAGGGCAAATCTTCCATGAAAAGAAATGGTGAAACTTTAGCCCATTTCTTAAATTTAATGATATAGGGCAGTTCTTAAATTTAGCAGTGTGCTTTTATTTGCAGATTTTCCTAGCACATTTTTCTGTGGATTTGTATCTCTTCCTAAAGTTGCAAAATAATATGAAGCTTCAAAATTGTACATCCAAACTGATGTTATTTTGGGTGATTTTTGTTGCCCTATTTTTTACCCCCAAACCTAACCCTGGTCTCAAATCCCTTGCATTTTATTACCTCACGTTAACTGATGTGCATCAGTTACTTTGTAAGGAACAACTTTCTTCAAAATATACACCGTAGATCCCTTATAACTCTGACATTGGGGTCCAGGATATATGACCATGCAATAAGGAATCCACATTATACTGAGTCTATAGTACAATATGTAACAGAAAAAAAATGGAGTCTATCCCTTGACGATGTTATAAGCATTCCCACTTTATGTTCATTTGTGTTATAAAGGGTCTATAGCATACTACACGCATTCTACCATAAACTTCCATTAGGACACTCTAAGGGTAACTTTATAACTTTATGCATGCTTAAAAAGCATGCCCCATTAACACACGCTAACGGCGCGACACCAGTAGGGAGTTGAATAAAATACAAGTTGCTGATAAAAACATTCAAACTGTTCAACAAAATAGCCCCATCATACCTATCTACTCTCATACAAACCCAACCAGACTCCAGATCCCGTAGGCAAAATGCAAAACACTCACTGGTAACACCAACCTCCATACGCAAGACAAAACAGTCCACCAGCTCCAGAGCCTTCTCCTACACTGCTCCTAGTCTCTGGAACTCACTCCTATTGTCAATCCATGCGACCAAAGACCTACAGTTATTCAGAAAAGAAATCAAAACATATCTCTTTACTGAACACTACGGTAACATCAATGATAACCCAACCTCACAAACACCTACCTCACCTCACCTTATGATCACCACCCAACCCCCTTTACCCCCCCCAATCAATAACCCTATTCATATCTAAACTCACAGAAATACACACAAACAGTAAACTGTAAATAGTTACTAGTCGTCAGTTCAGACAACTATGTATATAAAGCATTTGCTTCATGTTAAATGTACCTATGGATCTATGTAAATAGTTCAACCTCTGTTCTTTGTAATATGTTGTGTTAAATGTAAACCACCCCTGATCTCTGGAAGGGGTGGTATAGAAGGACCAAATAAATAAATAAATAAAAAGTGAACATCTACCTTTCCCTATTTTGAAAAACAAAAATATGCACATACTGCCACATTGAAAATTATCCTGGAAAATTTAGTCTGCTCTGCGGCACATGCAGATTTCTCAGGCTAATTCACAAACATATGCACCTATTTTCTAAAGCATGCACTTACACACTAGCCCCTCCTCAACCCCAGCCCTTTGAATGCCTCAGCTTGGTCTGGATAAACCTAAGTATGCACAGACCTATGTGCATAATTTCACATGAATATCAGGCAGGTAATTTCGCAAAATATAGTTTCTGCATGTAAGCTTCTGTTTTATGTACCAAAATAAGAACATAAGAACATAAGATATGCCATACTGGGTCAGACCAAGGTCCTTCAAGCCCAGTATTCTGTTTCCAACAGTGGCCAATCTAGGTCATATGTACCTAGCAGTTTCCCCAAGGGACACAGGTTCCACAATGCTTGTATTGGTTCAAGCATTGATATCCTGGGTCCCTTCTTAATAATGGTTTATGAACCATTCCTCCAGGAACTTGTCCAAACCTTTTTTAAACCCAGCTACACTAACAGCCTTTACTACATCCTCCGGTAACAAATTCCAGAGTTTGATTACACGTTGAGTGAAAAAATATTTTCTTTTATTAGTCTTAAATAGTTTACCCTGTAGCTTCATTGCATGTCCCCTAGTCTTTCTATATTCTGATAAGGTAAACAATCGATCTACATTTACCCGTTCCACTCCGTTCATTAATTTATAGACTTCTATCATATCTCCCCTCAGCCGTCTCTTTTCCAGGTTAAAGAGCCCTAACCTTTTTAGCCTTTCTTCATAGGAGTATCCTTCCATCCCCTTTACCATTTTGGTGGCTCTTCTCTGAACCTTTTCTAAAATCGCTATATCCTTTTTAAGATACGGCGACCAGAATTGCACACAATATTCAAGGTGCGGTCTCACCATGGAACGATATAGAGGCATTATAATATCTTTTGTTTTATTTTCCATTCCTTTCCTTATCATACCTAGCATTCTATTTGCTCTCTTGGCCACTGCTGCACACCGGGCCGAGGGTTTTAACATGGTATCCACAATGACGCCTAAATCTTTTTCCTGGGTGGTGGTTCCTAATGTGGAACCTTGCATCGTGTAACCATAGTTTGGGTTGTTCTTCCCTAGGTGCATAACCTTGCACTTGTCCACATTAAATTTCATCTGCCATTTTGATGCCCAGTCTTCCAATTTATCAAGATCCTCTTGCAATTTTCCACAATCCTCTTGGGTTTTAACAACTTTAAATAGTTTTGTGTCATCTGCAAATTTGATAACCTCACTCGTTATTCCACTTTCCAGGTCATTTATGAATATGTCAAAACTTTTAAAGATTACTCTCTCTGGCAAACCATTCCCTTTTGCGTTTGAACACTGTTTCTGGTGAATATACAAAGTGCTTCTGATTGTGAATTTTAAATTGAGGATGGACAGAAATCGTAACCACTGAGAGAGACTAAGGGATATGTTTACTAAACCGCGTTAAAGGAGCAAGTGTTCCATTAACATGCTTTAATGGGGCATTTGCGCCGTTAACGAGAGCTAATGTGCTGTTAGCATGAGCTAACGGGTTCGGCAACGTAAAGCTCTTAATGGGCAGAGAGTAGGGGGTCAATGGATAGGGAGTGAGCGGAAACAAGGCCTGGCTCACTTAACAATGGCACCATAACACCTGGAACCTTACCGCATATCAAAACCTGTCGGTAAGGGTGCATTTTAAGAAGAGAGAGCCTAGTTAAACATCTGCAATGTGCTGCACAGACAGGTGAGCCCAAGAAAGTGATAGTAGTGCTCCATTAGCAGCAATAGCATGGTGCCCAAGTATGAAAAGGCACTATGTTGATGGTGCAAATGCGGCAAAGGAGGGTGCATGTGAATCATGCAGTGGGGGGGGGGGGGGTTTGGTGCACAGGGTGGACCAGGCAGTTGCCTAGGTGGCACATAAGCACATAGGACCTGAAAATATGCCAGACTGTGTCAGACCAAGGTCAATCATGCCCAGTAACCTGTGTCCAACAGTGGCCAATCTAGGTCACAGGTACCTAGCAGCTTCCCCAAAGGACACACAGGATCCACAATGCTTGTAATGGGGCAAGCAGTGCATATCCCAGGTCTTCTTTAACAATGGTTTAAGGACCCTCCCCAGGAACCTTTCCAAACATTTTTTAAACCCAAATTGCAGGGATTGATAACACATTGACTGAAAAATATCTTTACCTAGTTGTCCTAAATGGGTTACATGGTAGTCGCATTGCATATCTCCTAGTCTTTCTACATTCTGATGGCATAATCAATTGACCTACGTTTACCCATTCCACTCCAGGCAATATTTTCTAGACCTCTAATATAACACCCCTCAGCCGTCTCTTCCCCAGGTTGAAGAGACATAACATTGGCAGGCAGTGATGGGGCCCCTGGAGAGGCAGATAGTTGTGGAGGGGATGAGTGGCCATCCATGTATGCCTCCCCCCCCCCCACCAGACCCTGTGCATTAGGCACCCACCTACCCCATGTTGGCTGGCCTGGGGCTGCCACCACCAACACTGACAGCACATGGGCATGTCAGCATGGCATGGGGGGTGTTGGCAGAGGGGGTACCAGCACCAGCCTGCAGCAGACCAAAGCCATGCCCTGATCCAGTGCACCATATGCAGTACAACATGTGCCAAGGTCTGTCTGATGGGAAGCATGTCAGTCCCCGGAACTGTTGTAACACTGTGGTGCACTACACACAGTTGGTGAGGATAGGCGCAGAGGATTACAGGTTTAGATCCTAGCTGTGGATCATACAGTGCATGTCCCTGTGGCTACGTTTTAGACAGGACAAAGGAGCAGGAGAGCCACGCAACTGAAGGAAAGAGCTTTATTGTGTATCAAGTCCACCTGACACATGTTTCAGCCAAAACCTTTTTCAGGTGACAGAGACCTTATGAATAACATACATAGAAACATAAGAATAATATATGAAATCATACAGTTCATAAAACATTAAATATGTACATATAAACCATAATAATTAATAAAAAAATAAAAAGTAAAAAACCACAAAAGTAAAGCAAATTAATATAATGTACAGAAAAGCCCTTCAAACATAAACATATGTATTAAAACATATAAAACCATTAGAATCAATAAATATAACTAGAGTTAAACCAATAAATAAGCTGTAGTTAGCTGATTAAAATAAACTGTGAGAAACAGCATAACTCATCACTTAATAAACAGCTAAACAGCCAAAGGCAAACACAGTCTTATGAGACTATCCAAGGACTGTGAAGAAGAGAAAACACAAGACAGAGAACATCATCCACCAGATGGTATGTTAGAGATCTTTTACCCTCTTTTAATCACCTAACTATGGCTTATTTATTGGTTTAACTTTAGCTATATTTATTGATTCTAATGGTTTTATATGTTTATATGTTTGAAGGGCTTTTCTGTACATTTTATTAATTTGTTTTACTTTTTTGTTTTTTAATCTTTTATTTGTTGTTAATTATTATGTTCTATATGTACATATTTAATGTTTTATGAACTGTATGATTTCATATTTTTTATATTTTTTATTTTTAAATTTTATGTATGTTATTCATAAAGTCCCAGTCCCCTGAAGAAGGCTTTGGCCGAAACACGTGTCAAGCAGACATGATACAGAATAAAGCTCTTTCCTTCAGTGGCGTGGATCTCCTGCTCCTTTGTGCTGTTCTTAGTCTGCAGGAGGGGCTCTCTTTCCTGTGGTCTCCTGTGGCTACATTTTATCCCACAGTGTAGGTACAACACCAACATGTGCAACCCCCCATGAATCAGCGAACAAGGGTACAAACACCCACACAGACAGGCTCCACTATTCTCAGCTGGATGGAGAGTCAGGCTGACAGCACCAGCAGACCAAGCGGCTGTCAACATTACAGCGTGTTACTAGCCCCTGCACAATGAGTACACCTTAACAATGCCTGAGCTGAGATTGGGACCAGAGTGGCAGGCAGGAATGCCAACCATCCCCATTTTGCACAGTATGTTGATATGAATGTGTGTGTGTATATATCTATCCATTGTTTTGTGACTTTCTACTCACACTGAGCCTCACAGTGCCTAAGCTGTTTCCAGAGTTAGCCTGCAAATGTGCATGATGAGGAGAAAGTATTGTGGGTATGGCCCGAACAGAGCGGATAGGCCAGGATGCATCTGCATCAGGGGTAGGGCAATGGCTGGGACAATGCAGTGCCTGACTGCCATCTGCATGGAGCAGGTGGCCACATCATGTCATGCTGGGAGGGCACTCTCACTCTGACCAAGCAGTGACCATGGCACGGTTATGTATCTACATAGTGCTATATAGTGTCTGGTTCTAATGATATGTGTGTGTTTCCTGTCCTGGGGTCCCAATCACTGAAACAACTGCTGGGTGTCCATGATGTTTTTCCCAAGCCTGGGTGCACATGATTGCTCTGTGTGCATGTAATGCGGATTGTCTGCAGTTTGTATGTGCGTGGCTAGGACACCCAGTGGGGGACAGCAGGTACTTGCTGCAGGTGAATGTTAGACCTAGGTGGTTGGGAAGTGAGGTGTTCTAGGTCTACTCACAGTATTACTGGTAAAGCCAGCAGGACCCTAGTAACAACCCATGTGGGTCTAGAGGCCCCTTCCCCCTGGTAGTGTCCAGCCATGGCATCAGCATTGCACTACTGGGTATTGCAATGCACTGTTCTAGGTGGGTCAGGGTCCAACAGGGCCAGATGTGATTGATGCATACAGCAGAACACAAGGGGACTAGCATATCACACAGACTTTACCTACCACACACTGGTGGCAATGAAGATTTACAACAGAGACCATTTTTAGCACTGCAGGTACAGGGGACCTTGTGCTGGGCACCCATCCTCACCCTCAGGGTGGCTGTAGAAACTGCTCAGTAGCACAGTTTGTAGCTGCTCTGTGCTTGTATCACACACTGTCAGTTCCTCTTACTGAGCTGAGGTGATGGATACATGCATTCTCCATTCAGCGTTCAGCTGTAGACTGCTATTCTGCATGTGCACTGCATCATGCGTACTGGTGGGGCTACCCTATACCGGCTCACACAGCAGACATTTTAGATGGGGACCTGCATTCTTTTTGTATCCAGCCCTTGTTGTGCTGAGAGGTGTGGAGGTTTAGCCTATTGGTTAGGTTAAGGTCTCTGTAAGCAGGGGAGAGGGGGAGGGAGGGAGGGAGAGAGGGAGAGGGGGAGAGGGGTTCAAGTCCTACCTGTTCTTTTTGTGACTGTGCTACTCAGACCATTTTCATGCCTGTAACAGTTAGGGCTCTGCAGATCTGTGCTGCCAGCCCATACCACCCTCTCCTCAGCTACCATCTGTCCTTCAGCCCATCTATCTGCCTCTGTTGGCTGTGTACAGTCCTGTCTTCTTGTGCAGGCTGCTACCCCATGACCTAAACTGATACCCTTTTCCGCATTATAGCTCTTCATGCGCACCTCTCCTGTGCCTGATCTGCATGTACCCACTACTACTCTGTCCTTCTGTGGCTGCAAACATCCTGCTACTTCTGCCTCTGCTGGGGGACACATCTTCCTCATCCTACACCACACACTTAAGGTGCCTTATCTCCTGTTAAGGCGCCTTATCACATCTTAAGGCACCTTATCTCCTGTTAAGATGACTTATCTCCTATTAAGGCACCTTATCACATTCTAAGATGCCTTGTCTCTCCTTAGGATGTCTTGTCACATTACCGCACTTGGTCCTGTTAACTCAATTAAATGGCCCAGGCATTTTAACACCGGCATGCCCCCTAACCGCCCACTGCCTTATATGGCTTCAGGCACCTTAACGCTGCCCTTACCGCCAGTGGCTTTACCGCGGTTAGTAAACATACCCATAATTTATTAAAAGATTATTCTTTGGGCACAGATTTGGAGAAAACCTGTGTTCGATCACATATGGAGTAGGACTAAGTATCTTGATGAAAATTAAGTACCCTCTACATCTTCATTAACGTTCATAGAATGCAAGAGCTGAGGACTTTTAGTCCCAGACATGATTAAATGCAACATATACCTTAAGGTCTAAGGTTGATGACCTCCTTCTTACTCCTGCTTTTATGGGCAGTAACGCATTCGCCCATCTCCAGTCTTCTGGGATCACTCCAAACTCCAAAGAATCATTGTAAAGATCAGAGAGCAGAGCCACCATTACTGCCCTGTTTCTTCAATACACTCAGATGAATTCCATTTACATTTAATTTAGCTAGCTCCTTATGAACACAGTCTTCTGAAAATCATTCAAGATCTACCACACTTTCATTCCTATTTGTGTTTTTCTAAGGTCCCATTCCTGACCCTTCATCTGTGCACACAGAACAGAAATATTTGTTAAGCACATTTGCTTTATCCTCATCAGACTCTTCATATTTCTCCCCTTTACCACTGAGTCTCAGATTTCCACCTTTGCACTTTCTCGTCACTAACATACCTACAAAATGTTTTGTCCCCATGTTTTATTCTATTGGCTATTTTTTTCTTCCATTAGCATCTTTGCTTTCCTGACTACTTTTCCTTCTTCCCTTAGCCTCTGCAGATATTGTTGTTCGTCCTCCTCTTTCTGTGATATCTTATAGTTTAAGAATCAATATATTAACTTTACTTTTTTTTCCTCTTAGATGAGGTAGAAAGACCAGAAATAAATTTTCCAGAAGATATTGTAGAAGGAACTCCGGTAACACTAAGTTGTTCTACACAATATGTTTGTCCATTTGAAAGCATGGCTCTGCAATGGCAGGGCTATGCCGAAGAGAGGTCTCTCATTTTAGGAAGAGTGCAACTAGATACAAAAGTTGCTGTCAGCCAGCTTAATCTGACAACTACATTTTCATGGAAAGATCATTTAAAGAAACTCAGCTGTGATCTTACTGTTGGTGCTCATCAGGCACGGAAAAACATCACACTGAACATTAAACGTGAGTAGTGGGTTTTTTTTGAAGGTTTGGGTTATAAGGGTTCTTTGGATTGTCTTCTATGTATGATCAAAGAGCAATTAATAGTGAAATCTATGGGTGCAATACTGAGCTGAAATCGGCACTGTTTAACATGTGGCCCGGGTACTTAACTTGAAATGTATACGTAACAATATTATCCCTTTAAGTAGTGCTGTTGAATATACATCTAAGCAGTGACCATACCAGCACTATTCGGTATGTCTAGGTTAAACAGATGATATCTATTTAATGGCTGAATATCACCACTGCCCCAGCCTGGTTCCTTTTTATACAGATATTTGGCCATTTAATGAGTTAAATGGCCCAATCCTAGCTGCATGTTTTTTCAAAATACCTGAATATGTAAGCAATGTATTCACCACCTGCCAATGAATGCATAACTCACTTTCTTTATCAGGCCGCATATACTAGGGATATGCATTTTTTTGAAACAATGCAAATGTCAACCAGTTTCAACCCCAAACAATTCAACCCCCCCCCCAAAAAAAAATGTGTTCTTTTTTCATGTCCTCAGTAGTGTGCCCTATTGCTCAATAGCACGTTCTTTTGTTTAAGAATGTGCACTATTTATCAACAGCACATATTGAAGAATATTGTGCACTATTGATGACATTGCCCCTCAAAGCAAAAAAAAAAAAGATTTTAAAAAATCTGAATAAAAATAATAAAAAGAAAAATCTTGTAAACCACAGAGGAAACTCAACAAAACTAAAATTGGTGGCTTGCCACCTCCTCATGGTGTCCAACTATACCAACTGACCATTTTTCTGAGAATTATTTGCTGATTTTTGGTGTCCTTTTTTTAACAGTTCATTTGTTTTAATAGGGAATTTTTAATGGGTGCTAAACTGATTTAACGGCTACTAATTGTTACGTTGATTAGTGCACACCCCTAGTGAACACTGACTCTAGTATAAGCCATCATTTGAAGGAAATGAGGAAATTAACTTTGGTTGCACTAAGATCTCACCGATGATGTTTCAAAATTCAACCAACTAGCCACACTTTTCAGCATTAGAAAAAAAGACATGGATGGAAAGATGAGGACGGGATGGAATGGGGGGGGGGGGGGGGGGGAAGGGGCTAGAATTATGTTTGACTAAACTTTGACTGAATTGTGAGATTGACCTTCCACCCCTGATTTGTATTTAACAGTGTTTCCAGACCCTTTTTTTCGAGGCACATTTAAGGGCCCTTTTACTAAAGTGTGATAAACAGTTGCTGTGTGAATTAGTGTGGTAACTGTTAGTGTACGGTCACGGGAACCATTCCCTCATTGACATACAGTTCTTGTGTGCACACCTTGATATGGGGTGGGAAATGGGTGGAGTCGGAGCATGGAATGTGCATTGTAGTTAGTGCATGGTATCTTTCCACATGCTACCAATAGCTATTCTTACTCGTACAGTACAGATTTTTTTCTATATGGTGTCTATATGGGAATATGCTGAAAATGCCCACACCAGTTAATGCACAGACATCGCACTTATTACAAAATAATTTGGGTACCCACTAAGTGGTAAGTGCAACACTTTACTGCACTTTAGTAAAAGGGCCCCTTAGTCAATGAAGTATTTAGGAATGCCACAATGAATATACATGAAATAGATTTATATGCTTTGGAGACCCATTGTATGCAGATCTACCTCGTGCATATTCATTGCGCCACTCCTGAAAATCTGACTGCCTAAATATGCCTCCAGTATTGGGAAACACTGGTTTATGATACTGGAATGAGGCCACACTAGTTGACTAGTTAGATCTTCTGTCTCCAATCTCCTCTCCCACCAAACCCAATTATACCTCCCGAGAATCTGGCCACAGGGCCACCTTTAGTGCATGGCTGGTGTTTATCTGAGCAAAAACACTTTTTAAGCCTCCCCTATAGCTTTACTAATTGCATCCAATAAAACAGAGAAAAAACGATTACTGGGGCTTTATTCTCACAGGCTGCTAACTCAAACAAATTGAGGTATTATATTGCCTTAAACTCAGGAAACCAACTGCAGTAAAATGCAGTAAAATGATGCAAGTAAAATGATGCAGTAAAATGATGCAAGACCTAGCCTTGAATGTCAAGCTTTAGCTAAATATGTAATATAATCATCCTTATAAGCTTCTGTGAAAATGAAAACATTTAGGTATTGAGTAACAGCGGAACTGATTGTCTCATACTAGTTTGAAAACAGAAAGGATCAGACATATTCAATGTTTGCAAAAATCACTTTCTTTAAGGGTAATGTTGTCTATTTCCTATTATACTTTGCACTTGATTCTCTTCTTGGTAACCTTAAACCTGCACCGAGCATTGCTGAAAGGCAGGTTATAAAACAAAATAAATGTTAAGAAATAAATGTATAATACTGAAGATGCCTCATTTCCTCTCCTATATAGAGGAGAAGTAATCCATTGGCCAGCGAATGCCAAGAGAACAGGGGGCAGGGCTATCTTCCAGCCATCCAATGCTGATATTAGGCTGGAGGTAACTGTTGCATGTCCATCCATTGATGGCAGCGGTGCAGTTTCTACCCAGGTCATTCCCAGGTTTCACTTTTATATCACAGACCACTAATTACAGTACTAGACTTGTCTTGCCCCCATCCTTATTTCTAAATTATATACAATTCATTTTTATAAAAAAGGCCAGTCTGTTTTACCTTTATGTGTTGCATGCAATGTGTACATTGTATGATATTTCTACATGCATATTCTCTGTGTTCTAGATTCTCCCAAAGGCACAGAGGTTTTACTAATTCCATCCAAACAAAACATCAAGGAGGGTGACAGTATGTCTTTAACATGTGAAGTTAAAAGCAGTTACCCTGAAGTCACTATGTACAAGTGGTACAAGAATGGAAAGATCTTCTACAAAAAACAGTCTCTGTCATTTCAAAGCATTGCTCGCACTGATTATGGAGAATACTCCTGTGAAGTCCAAAATACAATGGGAGTAGGTCTATCACCCGTTATAGCTCTCAACGTTTTCTGTGAGTTTCCATTTTGCATTCCTCTTTAGCCCGCATCCAGCATTGTCTTTCATTTACTGCTTGCACTTTTTAGCAGACCAGGGGTAAGACACAACTTTAATAATTTCAAGGAGCTATATTGTCCCTGGAAAAAATATGGAATGTTAGTTGATTGTAACACTCTTTAAATGATCAAACAAAAAGAGATTTTGTAGAATGTGAGCTTTTGTGACCTCACAGATGTGACCATAGGGCTCTCTGAAGGAAGCTTCTGTGTCTAAATGATGCTATGGGATGAGAGTTCCCACAATAGAGCTCATGAGATGATGATAAGTGGAGAGTAGAATTGTAATTGGCAGAATATAAATTTTTTATAAATAAATAAAAATAAACTATTTATTTATAAACAATTTATAGGTCACCCATTGGTAAATCCTGAGCGGTTTCCACTAAACAGACATCAACATCATCCACGTAAAACACTAAAACAAATGCATTACATAAAATTTTTAAAAAATTCTCAAACATCATAAAATTTTGTAAAAAGGAAAGATTTGGGTTTTTTTTTAGAAATCTTTTAAATCATTCTCCATACAAAGTGTCTCAAGCACTCAGTTCTACAATTGTGGGCCAAAAACTAAACATGCTCAATGCCAAGTAACAGTTTTACTAGCTGCCTGTACAGGTGGTCCTCAAAAACCTGCGTACTTAGGGGCATGGGTTGCCAATAACCTGCCATCTTCTTAAGGCATCAATAGTAAATGTGGCTTGGTAAGCTTAATAGCCTAAAATAGTATCTTAAACTTAGCACATGTAAACCACTGGCAATCAATGTAAAGAAACTTGTACAGGTGTAATATGTTCCTTGAATTGGATACTAAAAATCAACCAAATGCCAAAATTTATACTTGTTGCATGGCATGAAACACAAAATTAGAAAGACCATGGAACCGACATTACAATAATTCACAGATGGAAAATTTAATTGATATGGCAGCTTATGAAAATCTTCAGTAGCCAGAAAAGTGTTTATCTTTTTCATGAAACTCACCATGAGTCATGAAATTATACCGAATATAAGCTTTTAACTTATCATATAAGCTTTTAACTTATTATATATTCAATACCTTTCACCTTGTTTCTCAACATTTTTATCTTTTTATCTTATCTTTTTATAGCAGCAGTTTACTCAGCATATAGAAATATATGTGTAAGAGACCATCAGAAAAGGAAGTGCATATCATTTAGCTTTTCTTGTGTTTCAATACCTTAGAGCACGATTCCAAAAGGGGCACATCAGGGCCATCTGAATGGCCCCATGCAGGATGGGTCCCTTAGGACCCGATTCTGTTCGGGGGAAAAAACGTTCCCACTGCACACAGAATCGTGCCGAAGGATGGCCCGGCATGCCCCTGTCTGCCTGTGGGGACATCTTCCCTGCAGGCTCACCCGACTCCCATGGCTTAGACCCCTCCTCTTCCCTGCTGCCCATCCCAGCCGGGGCCAGACGGGGCCTGGATTGAGCAGCAGGGACTCCCCCTGCACCCAGCCTTGGCCCCCGGGGGGGGGATCCCTGGCCCCAATCGCCCGGTCAGTGCTGCTTATTCCACCTTCGAGGTGGAATAAGCAGCACATCCTCTCTGACCTGGCAAGACGTACAGGGCTATGACCTGAATCAGCCCTGTATGTCCTGTCGGCAAGGCCCACCACCACTACGCCTGACCCCACCCCCTTCCTGCCCCCCACTGGTTCTCCCTGTCCTGTGACTCTAGCCATGTGTGGAGAGCAGGAGGGGGAATAAGGTCCGGATGAACTGCGAGGTTGCACGTTCCGTGAGGATGTGCAGCCCAGCAGCTCGTGACTCCGAATCGGGCCCTTAGTTAAATCATTGGTCTCTTTATACAAGCAGAATCTGCATTTTTATCTTTTTACATTTTTTAAAAGTTTTGGTCAAACCACTTATCTTCAAACTGTTGAAAATCTCAATGCTCTGGATATGAATCCATGTTTCAAGCCAAAGGAATGATTCGGGGGAAATCTTCCAAATAATGCTCTACATACAACCACAGTTGGCTTTTACCTACTCATTGAACTTATGCTGCTAAATAAAGGAAATGACATCAATATTCAGAGACATACCTGGTCACTAAGATAGTCACAAGTGATAGCCATTCTGATTCAATATTGAGTCCAATAGGCACCACTGAGTTCAAGTTAAATATTCATCACTAATATGAATAGACAAGAATGGTAGACATTATGTGAATTATGTAGTGATGACTCTCTGATTATTAGAAAAGCTGACAAGGGACATAGTGTGGTGCTTCAGGCTAAACAAAATTATCAAGATGTGATGTGCCAATTGAATGATATATAGTAAGTTTTTATTGTAGGCTACAACAATATCCCATGGGTGAACTTTCAGTTCAAATCAAGCTCATGATCAGTTAATTCTTCTGGCCAGAGAAGTAGAATTTCTCATTGAAAAGCACCCTAGGACTCTGCACATCTACATACCGCGTAAAGTTCATAAAAATTTGAATGCACCTCCAGGTCACCTGATATTTTCCCCGAGAGGGACCATTTTAGAGTCATTATCTAAATGTGTTGATTTTCTTTTTTGAACCCTATAGCACATCAAGTTCAGTCATTCATTCAGGATACCTCCCAGTTTTTGAGAATGATTCAGGATCTGGGCCATTCTATGGAGCCATTGATTTTATTCACAATGGATCTAAACTCCTTGTATATGGTTGTTCCTTAAAATGAAGCTTTAACATTAGTTCAGTGTCATCTTTTAATCTCTCAGTGGAATCATCATGTAACGGTGATTGTTTGGTCAAAATCCTTGACTTGATATTAACCAAAAAATATTTTTACTATGAAGGTAATTATTTTTTGTAGCACCATGGAATTGCCATGGGTGCTTCAGTGACTCCTGCCTTAGTAACTCTGCACATGGCAGATGCTGAAGAGCAGTTTATATATCAATCTGTGTATTTTTCCAAGATTAGTTTTTGAAAGGTTCTTGGATGACATTTTTGTTTATATGGCATGGTTCCATATTGTCACTTCTGGACTTTGATAAATGGCTTAATTCTCTTAATTTGAATTTGAAGTTTGCAATTCACTGGATTGGATTGAGTTTCTGGATAATTAAATCTGACACTGGTTTAAGTACAACTTTATTTCGGAAGTTTGTTGACAGGAATAATCTATTGCAGTTCTCAAGTTTACTAGAGACAGGTCTGGGTTTACTAGAGGTCTTGTCAGACAAATCTGATTGATTTCTTTAACTGGGTGACCAGAAAGTTGGACCAAGGGAGAGCCCTAGATGTGGTGTACTTAGATTTAAATAAAGCCTTTGACACTGTTCCGCACAGTGCACAGGCAACTTATAGATAGATTGAGAATACTCGGGATGGACCCTAAAGTGAGTGACTGACTTAGAAATTGGTAGAATGGGAGGCAACAAAGGGTACAGGTAAATGAAGCTCACTCTGAGGAGAAGGATATAACCAGTAGTGTGCTACAGGGATCTGTTCTTGATCCGATTAGTTTAACATCTTTGTTAGTGATATTGCAGAAGGGCTGTCAGATATGGTTTGCCTCTTTGCAGATGATACAAAAATCTTCAATAGAGTAGGCACCCAGGAAGGAGTAGAAAACATGAGGAGGGATATAGCTAAGCTTGAAGAATGGTCGAGAATTTGGCAGCTGAGATTTAATGCTAAAACATGCAGAGACATGCATTTGGGCTGAAAAAATCCAAGAGAGCGGTATAGT
Organism: Ichthyophis bannanicus; assembly: GCA_033557465.1. Taxonomy (NCBI): domain Eukaryota; kingdom Metazoa; phylum Chordata; class Amphibia; order Gymnophiona; family Ichthyophiidae; genus Ichthyophis; species Ichthyophis bannanicus. Next base: position 1,272,432,612 of record CM066032.1, on the reverse strand, counting down.
GTAAAGTGTGAAGTACTTCTGTCCACAAAAGAGGAGCAGGACATGGGCATGATTGTTTCTGATGATCTTAAGCTAAACAAGTAGAAATGATGACAATGAAAGCCAGAAGGATGCTTGGGTGCATAGGGAGAGGAATTGGCAGCAGTAAAAAGTAGGTGATAGTGCCTCGGTATAAGTCTTTGATGAGACCTCATTTGGAGTATTGTGTGCAATTCTGGAGACCACACCTACAAAAGGATATAAACAGGATGGAACTGATATAGAGGGTGGTTACCGAAATGGTCAGTGGTCTTCATTTTAAGCTATATGGGTACAGACTTAAAGATCTCAATATGTATACTTTAGAGGAAAGGTGGGAGAGAAGAGATATGATAGAAATGGTTAAATATCTCCATGGCATAAATGCACAGGAGGAGGGCCTCTTTCAATTGAAAGAAAGCTCTGCAACGATGGGACATAGCACGAAGATGAAAGGGGATAGACTCAGGAGTAATATGCGGAAATATTTCTTTATGAAAAGAGTGGTAGATTCATGGTATAGTCTCTCAGAGGAGGTAATATAGACAAGGACAGTATCTGAATTCAAGAAAGCATGGGACAAACACAGAAGGTCTCTAAAGGTAAAAAGGGACTATAATAGTTGATATAAGTTATCATCCAAAATCATCTAAAATATAATCTTCCAATGGGACAATTCTTATGCCTACAACAGTAGTATTCATCAATGGATGAATATCAGATTTGATTGCAAGAATTAAAAATTAACTACAGCAACAAGATTATCTGATGGCAACTCTTCAGTGTGCTTTTAAGAGTGCCAAGATTTCCCAAATTGAGATGTTTTTCAGTATAACCAAAGAGAACAAGAAGAATGGATATCTGTATTCTTCCAGATTCCGTGAAATTACAAAAGTTACCTAATTGCTTCAACGGCATTGGAAAGTATTAGGCCTTCATTAAGACTTTCAAGAATCTCCTTTGATCACCTATTGACAAGGTCCCAATATTGTGGAATCATTGGAGAGAGCTAATGATTGTGGTTATGATCATCATGTTTGTAACAAGGGCTAATGGTGTTCTAAAGCAATTATCAGCCCTGTATGGATGCTTCCAGTATCTAAGAAAAAGATCCAGGCTCAGCAGGACTTTACATGCAGCTCTAATTTTGTGATCTATACAATTATATGTTCTTGCCTGAAGTTTTTGTTGGACGGACGAAGAGAACAGTGAAAGTGTGCTTTACAGAACACTGTAGCAGATTGAACACCAAAATGATGTCAGCTCCGATAGTCTCTCATTTAGTTGAGATTGAACATAATTCGGATGATTTCAAGTGGCAGATAATTGATCATGTTGGAGAAAGCTGCCATGGGGATTGGGAGCATCAGCATAACTATAAGGAACAGCGATGGATATTTATAGTAACTTGAACTTAGTGGTGCCTAATGAACTCAATAATGAAGCAGAATGGCTATTATGTGAATATATTAGTGATCAGGTGTGCCTCTGAATATTGATGTCATTTTCTTTATTAAACAGCATAAGCTATGAAGGACCTAGACAAGATTCTCAAGAGCAGAGATGTCTCTATACAAATATTTGACTTCTTCAAACCATGGTATCTTCAATGATGTCATATGGATGTGAAAGTTGGATAGTGAAAAAGATAGATAGGAGGAAAATTGATGCCTTTGAATTATGGTACTGGTGACGAATACTGTGTATACCATGGACTGCCCAAAGAACAAATCAGTCAGTACTAGAGGAGATCAAACCTAAGCTTTCCTTAGAAGCTCAGATGACAAGACTTCGACTTTCATACTTTGGACACATCATGCAAAGAGAGAGATTAGATCTATCATGCTTGGCAAAATAGAAGGTCAACACAAAAGAGGAAGGCCAGTAATGAGATGCATTGATACAATAACAGCAGCTATGGGTGCCACTCTGTCAACAATGAGCTACCTGACTGAAGACCGAACTGTTTAGGACAACTATCCAGAGGGTCGCCATGAGTCAGCACTGACTTGACAGTACTTAAAAACAAGCTCAATATGTAGATAAACACCAACTGTGATTGTATGTGGAAAATCTCCCCTTAAGCAGAGCCTGTTGGCCTGAAACATGAATTCATATTGGGAGCATTGAGATTTTCATCAGTTTGAAGATAAGTGGTTTGAACAAGAAAATTTTAAATATGTAAAAAAAATAAAAAAGAATATTCTTCATGTATAAAGAGACTGATGATTAAAACTATGGGGTATGTTTACTAAATGGTGGTAAGGGAGCAGTCTTTTCTGTGCGTTAACGGCAGCAATAAGAGGTTACCTTATGGTAAGTGTGCTGGACGTGTTAGAGGTGGTCCGGCGTTAAGGGGTGGTAGTGGATACTTGACATTAACAACACATGCTGCATTAAGGGGTGGTAGTGGACACTTACTGTGTGGTAATATGACATGCTGCGGGAAGGTGTCTGAAACACTGAAAGGGGGGCAGGGAAACCATTGGAGAAGTTATGGATGCAAGCACAATTGGTTGCTGATGGAGTTGATTCACCTGATACCTGGCAATGTGGCAGTATGTGTGATGAGCATGTTTGACCATACAGCAGGCCTTTGCTGTTGACTAAGCAAGATAGGCGGCTGTGTAGTAATGCTGTTCAGTTTGGGTGTTGGCTGTGTCATAGGTGGGTGGTGGCAGCAGTGGAGTCAGCGGTGAGGATGTAGCAGCGGGGGGCACTGTGACAGGCGTGCAGTCCTACTGTAGATGCCCCTGACAGCATACACCATGCCGTAAGCTACAATATAGTGTCTGTGAGGTGTGGACATGTATCCAGATGTACTGTCAGTGTGTAGCATACCATAGGCCAGGACAGTGTCTGGGTGGAGGCAGCATGTTCCTGATGTGGGCAGCAAATGGAGGATTGTCCATGAGTGCTCATGTGGAGCAGTCACAGGAGAGGTGTGCATGATATGGCCAACTGCTGCAAATGACCCCTGATGGCCATGGTGGGACTACTTACTGGGTGTGCCAATAAGCTGCCCACCATGAATCCCCCTGACGGCCAAATAGTGGGTGCAGGGCTGTGCCATGGATTTTCCAAGCAGAGAGTGTGCAATGTGTGTGGTGGGTGGATGTATGGGATCATACTGGCCAAAAGCATTTGGTGTGTGTGAACCAAAAGTAGCAGTGCCATGGGGTACATGAAACACCATTTGTGCGGGTTGGACTGGTGCCTCAGCCTGTGCAACTGCAATACAATACACCTGACAGAGTGGCATGATGAAAAGGGACAAGTTGAACCCATTTGCCCCATGTGGAGCAAGTAATGATGATAGAACAATGCAGGGTATAGCTATGCAACTAGTATTATCTGCCTGAATAAGATATATCCTCTTTACATAAAGCTGGGAGGTCACAATGATGGCACAACAGAAAAAGCATTCATACCAGTTGACCCAGACATCTGCTGCATATACATCACTGACCCGCTGCAATGCGCGGCGGCAGAGCTACCAAACCATGCTCACAGATATCCATGATGGGGAAAGCCTTGTTGGGCTACCCAACGTGTGGCCATAGTGAATAGAAACGTAGAAGAATGATTGTCTGCAGGTCACAGCAGAACCAGGACTGTGCGAGGTGGTCAAGCGCACCCTGGCACAAAATAAGCAAGTAAGAATCAAACCCTGCACCTTTGTCCAGGGAGACATTGCACCAACCAGTAGGCTACACCTCCAAACAGCTCTACATAGATGTGTAGAGCCTGCAAATCTCTGATCAAACTGTTTGCTGTCTGTGCCAGTATAGGTTGGGCCCTCCACTACCCATGAAGCACTGCACATGCAAAACAGCGGTCTGCATCTGAAGAACCAATGGAAAATTTATTTATTTATTTTATTTATTTAACATTTTCTTCTATACCGCGCTATTAAAATCAGCGCGGTGTACATCGAACAAGAATACTGCAATGTATACAAATAACATTGAGTTTACAAATAACAGGGAATTGAACATGGGGGGAAATGCACTGATCCAGCATATAAGCTCAGTAAGATGCACTGGCTGTGTGTGCTACAAGCACATAACAACAGCAAGGCATGCTGCAGAGTGGTTTCAGCTGTCACCCTTAGGGTAGGAGGGGTGCCCAGCACCTGGTCCACTGAACCTGGACTGTTAGAGATGGTCTCTGCTGGCTGTACTGTAGGTCTACATCACTGCTAGTGTGATATGTTTTTTCTCCTTGTTTCCTGCATGCTGTAGGTGACAGCAACAGTGTGGCCCTCTGTTCTGCACATATTGGACATTAACCTGCACTAACAATGCAGGTTAGTAGCCATTGTGATATGCTGCTGCTGCTGCCATGGACAGCCACTGCAGTGGGAGTATATAGGCTGGTGTGGGGCTACTACTACTGTCCTGCCAGGAGCCAGGTGAGTAGGCCATGAACCACTGCTGCTCCAACTATTGAGAACTAAAAATTGATTACTGCAGGGGTTGTAAGGCTGCCTTTCATTGGGCTGTATCAGCCAAGCCCAAACCAACTGCAGTTGGTACGCTGGTCAGCACACATGGCATAGTGTGACCACAAGCACCCTACCTTGGGATACTCAGCATTGATACCCAGTTGTTTGCTGAATGATTGTCTGCCCCAGACAAAGAATGCATTCCACATCACTGGAGCCAGACTTTATAAGAGCTGTATGTGGATACATAGACATGCCATGGTCACCTTTTGATCATAGTGAGAGTGCCATCTCAGCATGACATACAGTGGCCACCCAGGCAATGCACATGGCAGACAGACACAATGGAGTCTTAGCCAGTGATCCTACCATTGTGGCAGACACATCCAGCCCAATCTGTGCTGTTTCAGGCGATACCAACAATCAATCCTCTACCTCGCCTTATTCACATTTTACAAACAGGCTGGGAAAAACTCAGACAATGTGAGCAAAAGTGCAGTGCAGAAAGCCACAAGACAAAGGGGATCCATACACGCACACATGCATGCACTCTCATTGGAGCATTGTGCAAATGTTGAGATGGTTGGCATTCCTGCTTGACAGTCATGTCTCAATGTCAGTTCAAGGATTGATAACATGTGCTCTGTTTGCAGACGCTATTACCATGCCTTGGCCTCACCACACGTTGTTACCATGTGCTATTAGCCTCCAACCAGCTGTGGATAGTGGAGCCTATCAGTGCTGCTGGTAGGTGTTTCCACCCTTGCTGGCCACCTCCTTGGGGGTTGCACATGCTGGAGCTGTACTTACACTATCAGCTAAACCTTGTCCACTGGAAGATTCAATACAGAAACCCCCACAGGGATCTGAACCTGTGACCCTTTGCATATATAGGCACATACTGTGTGTGTTGCACCACAGTGCTGCCTTATGGGAATAACAGCTCTTGTTGCTGACATGCTTCCCTATAGCTGGCCTTTGGCACATTCTGCAATGTGCATGGTGCACACGATCAGGACAAGGCTTTGGTCTGCTACAGGCTGATGCCACTTCCCATGCCACTACCAACACCCCACCATGCAGACATGCCCATGCACTGTCAGTGGTGGTGGTTGCAGTCCCAGCATGTTAAATATGCGGTTTGGCAGGCGCCTTGGACACAAGGGCCAGATTTGGGGGGGGATGGGGCAGGGGCACACATGGTTGGCCACGTAGCCCCCCCCACTAGCTGCCCATGCAGGGGCCCCATCATTAGCCTGCCACCAGTATGTCTCAGGGGAGAATGGCAGCCACTGCTGTGGTATTTCCCCGGGCACCTGCATTTTCCAGTTACCTGGAGGGCTACATCCTCAGACACTATTGGCCTCTTCCTCCACAGCTGGGTTCAGTGTCACTAGGGGAGGGGCTGCTGGCATCTCTGCCAAGGGTGCCATGTCCCTTGGACCCCCCCATGTGGGTGAGTATGTCTATGTTCCACCACTGTCACTGTGTGATCATAACGGATATCACAGATGGTGCTGTGGATAAAAGGATTCCCCTATGTGAGGAGCTTACAAAGGTTAGGCCTCCTCAACCTGTTGGTGAGATGGCTGGGGGGAGATATGATAGGGGTCTATACAGTATTGAATGGCATGGAACAATTCACGGTTGTTAATGCATCACAATATGGGGGGACTAGGGGACAGGCACTGCCACTACAGTGTAATGCAATTCAGACACATTGGGGCATATACAGTAGTTGTCATTCAGTGCATTGGCAATAACTGGCACACAGTGGCAGTGTATGTCGTGACAGCTCCTCATATAGCTGGGCTTCGGGAGGGTTTGGTCATGGTCCTGGAAGAAAGGTCATTATACATTTATTCAGGGGACACTGAGGATTGGCTGCTTGGCCAAATATAGGCCTCTTTGACCATAGGTGTCCTTTCAGGACCCACCTAGGCACCTGTGCCCCTGATTGGCCACTGTTGGACAGAGGATAGTGGGCTTGAAGGACCTTGGTCTGACACAGTATGGCATATACACCAGTACAAAATTTTAACATGCCACACAACCAGTCCAACACTCAGGCATGAACCCACGTCACAAGGGACACACCAGTACTGGTGTGTCCCTTGTGACGTGGGTTCGTGCCTGAGTGTTGGACAGTATGGCATATATTCTGAATTTATGTTCTTATGTCCTTCTGTGACATCCGGGCAGCTGCCTAGTCTGCCATGTCCACCAGCACCCCCCCCCCTCCCACTGCATGACCACCGTGCCACCCACTATGCCCCATTTGCACCATCAGCATGGTGCCCTTTCCTACATGAGCACCATGCTATTGCTGCTAATGGCACACTACTATCACTATCTTGGGCGCCCTCTCTCCCCTCTACAAACACCTTTTCCACGAGGTTTTAATCGTCGATCGGGTTCCCAGAATTACTACAGTGACGTCACTTAAACGGTGCAACAGACAATACCCCAACTCAACACCCCGCCCTAGCGACATGATTTAGTACTAAAGTAAAGTCCTGATGTACATAGTATTGTAAATAGCCCACGCTGTAAATAGATCACCAAGAATCAATGTCCATCTACACACACACGCACTCACTGCTCAAAGCATGCACACACTAGACACTGTATCTTGTTGATTGTTTGCTGTGTAGACCGCCTTGATTGTAGGAAAAGGCGGTATAGAAATCCATTTAAATAAATAAATAAAGGGCTTTTCAGGACATTGCGCAATCGGCGGTATGGGAGCACACACTTTAACTGCCCACTCCCCACCCCAGTCACACCCATTCTCCTCCCCTTGCATCCTTAATGTTGCCAGTGCCTTTTCCACACCTTAAAGCAGCATTTTTTCAGTGTTAAGGGAGCAAGTGTACCGATAGCCTGCATTAAGAACACACATACTCCCTTACCACCCTTTAGTAAACATACCCCTAAGGGATTGAAACGCATGAAAAGCTAAATGATACGCACCCCTTTTTCTGATTGTCTCTTTCATAAACATTTCTGTATGTTGAGTAAACTGCTGCTATAAAAAGAGAGATAATAAGATAAAGATTAACAATGTTGAAATGCTGAGAAACAAAGTGAAAAATATTGAATGTATGATAATAATTTACTTTCATGTGAGATCATTTGTGGTGATTTAGAATATGAGCTGGTGTCACCTAAGATCAGGGCCGAACAGAGCGTGAATCGTGCCCTGTGCCCGGGGAAATACTACAGCAGTGGCTGCCATCCTCCCCTAAGACATATTGGTGGCAGATGATGATGGGGCCACTGCATGGGGCCCCTGTCACTTTCTGGATGGTGGCAGGAAAGAAAAGGCACACCCGATGTGCAAGTCGCCGGCATGCTAAGCTGTCCCTCCTTGCTCTAATGCCGCATCAGAGGAGGGAGGGACCAGACCTGCTTAGCATGCTGTGAGAATGCTTAAGTGATGCATTTCAGCTGTCTGTCATTGCCTGCCGCCGCTGAGAGAAGAAAAAGTGGCGGCAGCAGGCAATTGCGGACAGCTGAAATGTGCCCCTTAAGCCGTTGAGCCCTGTTCAGCCACACCGCTCGCACAGGGCTAGGTACAGTCCTGCCTAAGATTGTAGCATAACATGCTGCTAAATATTGGGAGTGATAAACCTTGCATTAACTGGAATCACTGGTTACAGTGGAATGGATCATTTCATACTAATCCTTTCACAATTTGGTAATTATATTACATGATAGATAGATAGATAGATTATCTATCTATCTATCATGCAGATAGATCTGATAGATCTGTCCTTCTTGCCCTCTAGGGAGGCTGTCTTGAAGATCAGGCACACAAAAGCAGTAGGCAGATCTCCGCCCATGTAACTGTTGCATGTACATTCTCAAAGTTCTTATCTTGACTTAGGTGTTTACTTCAGCTATTTGTGGATTTGATTTTGTGATTTTGCTACATGTATAATTTTATTAATGCTTGCAGTTGTTTAAGCTTAGAATTTCCCAGCTTAAAAACATTCCTAAATGATTGAGGTAAGTGTGCTATGGCTTTCTCTTGAAAATGGTGGCCACGGAGTTTGCACCAACTTGCAATAGCAGGATTTTAAGCACCTGAAACAATATTTTTATGTAACACACATGAAGTGGGATTTTAGAAGGAACATCTAGGAAGAATCTGGGTCGTCCAGAACAGAACATCCAAAACCTGGGGGGAGTAGCAACAGTGAAGGGAGGCACATATAAGTGCCTTCTGAAATCGCTCTGTCTCCATCCCAAAAACTGAACGTCCCTTTAACCAATTATGGAGACGGGCCCCGTGCAGATAGCAAGGTACAAGCACGGGTGTAGGCCATTTCACAAATGAGGGCATCCTGAATTGCACAGCCACAGAACAGGGTACTTGTTGTGCTGGCAGGAGTATTTCTCAAGCAGGGCAACTATGTTAAGAGACTAGCATGTCCCGACCTGCCATTTTAGATAACCAGGCATATGGTGGTGTGCCTGTAATATGTTTGGAGTATGTATTTACATGCAAGTTTCATTGGCCAGGAAATATTAACTGTGGTAATGGAAGCATATTTTCTTCTTCCCCCTGGAAGTGTTGCATCCATAAAATGAGCATATTTTTGCATCTTATTCTACTAATCATTTGTATAGCACTACAAGGCATAAGCAGCACTGTATAGAGATGGTCCCTGCTGATTAGAGCTTAAAATCTAGTCAATGCAATGTGTGTCATTGAGTCAATGCTGACTCCTAGCAATCAGAACCTGGGCTTTCATGGCAAGGTACAATGGGAAGTAGATTGCCAGGCCTTTCTTCTGCACAGTGAGTTTACAGCCCCTGGTATTCCAAGGTGGTCACCTATTTAAGTACTAGCCGGCCCAATCCTGCTTGGTTTCAGAAATAAGCCAAGAGCAGGTTAATTCAGGACAGCTTACTCGTTATTCATGGTCAGGAGAAGGTACAGGCATGGATGCCTCATCAACAGGAACCAGACATGCTGGCGCCATTCTGAAATCTGACCATGACATGCTTCTCCGTAGCCCGGCCCAGGCCCCACCCCCCACTGGGGCATGTGCTGGGTACATCTATATACCTGGCTTTCTAAAATGGGTCTTGAGATATCTCTGTGATATGCATGAATGAATACCTGTTTTCAGACATCCAAATCACAATCAGAGCTTCTAAAATACCCCCCCCCCCTTAATATCCTCTGATTCATACCTTAGCTGTTTCACATATTTTATTTTATTTCTTCTCAGCTGCAAACCTTGTGGTAACGCCATCTTCAGAGCTACAAGAAGGAGAGAAAGTTACTTTGACTTGTGAGGTTCCTAGCAGTGCCTCAGAGGAGATCATCTATAAATGGTATAAGAATAATGTGTGGATAAAAGAAGGTTCTGCAAGGTCTCTGATGTTTCAGAAGGTCATAAGCAGTGATGCTGGCTATTACTACTGCACAATACAGAACAGTATGGGCAGCGATACCTCCCAATCCATCATTCTGAATGTGCTCTGTAAGTTGGCAACCTGTGCTTCACATTTAAAGTAACAATAAGGGACCTTATTCACTATAGATTTTTTTCTATGTGAGGAAAGTCCTTCACAAATAAAACCAAAAGTGTGCTAGTAGAAAACTAACAAATGTTACACACAGTAATGTATTTTGTAACAGAAAAAGAAAGGATTTAGCTCATACCTTTCTCAAAAGTTCAGGGTGAGTTACATTCAGATAATGTAGGCATGTTCCTGTCCCCTGAGGTTGATGATCTATAAGGGGCATGTTTACTAAAGTGCACTAGTTGTAGCGTGGGGTTTTTTATGTGGTTGGTGCATCATTGGGCTGAGCGGCAGCTAGGAGCATGCAGGCAAATGTCATTGTGCTAAAAATAAATGCTGCCACAGCAAGGTGCTAATATGCAGGGCCAAGGTGGAGACTGGGCAGAGAGAGGGCAATGTTGGGATGCATGGCTGCGGCAGGCACAGCAGTCGCACACTAGCTACACAACCATGCCACTAGCATGGCCATATCTAACACTAACTGTAACAAAACCTGCTGAAAACCTTACAAGGTACAAAATTCACAACACACTAATACCAAATAATCTTGTGATATTTATAACCAGGCAAAAAATGACCTCAGATGTCACAACTCCACATTTAGTGATAAATCACTATATGGTGTTGGTAGACGCTTACATCACCGGTCAAAGCCTCCCTACCATCCTAAAATATTTTTTAATTCAATTCACAATAAACATAGTACACCATAATTACCACTGGGAAAACATCTCAGGAATACCAACCAAACTAGAAAATTACCTAAAAACAAACTTATACATTCACACTCAATTACCATTCAATACCACATACATACAACCGCTTTCACACTGGAAACAGCGTCATGTATCATATACTTGCAAGGCTAAACGTAGCCTAATACAGTCCAAGAGCGATACCTAAAAGCAAAATGAAAATTACTGCAGAATCTGAAAGCATTACTACAAGCAATAAATGCAGATAACTATTTTCATTTTGCTTTTAGGTATCGCTCTTGGACTGTATTAGGCTACGTTTAGCCTTGCAAGTATATGATACATGATGCTGTTTCCAGTGTGAAAGCGGTTGTATGTATGTGGTATTGAATGGTAATTGAGTGTGAATGTATAAGTTTGTTTTTAGGTAATTTTCTAGTTTGGTTGGTATTCCTGAGATGTTTTCCCAGTGGTAATTATGGTGTACTATATTTATTGTGAATTGAATTAAAAAATATTTTAGGATGGTAGGGAGGCTTTGACCGGTGATGTAAGCGTCTACCAACACCATATAGTGATTTATCACTAAATGTGGAGTTGTGACATCTGAGGTCATTTTTTGCCTGGTTATAAATATCACAAGATTATTTGGTATTAGTGTGTTGTGAATTTTGTACCTTGTAAGGTTTTCAGCAGGTTTTGTTACAGTTGGATTACTCTTCTCCTGCTTTTGGCTATTGTTTTTGTTTTGTTACATATCTAACACTAACCATGCTGTTTGGATGCACAATTCATATGCAAGTGTTAATAAATATGAAGGGCAGGAGCTGGGCTAACACACTGAAACAATAGAAGGCCAATAGGAGATGAATACCAAGGTGCATGCCTAGGCCATCGTTTTGGGGGTGCTGCATGGTACAACTGACATAGTAGTGGAACACACCAGCCTGACAACCTGAACAGCAGGGCCTGAAACTCTGCAGTCACCCTGCTGGGACAGTGGGCAAACATTCATGTACACAGCAAAAGCAGCCCTGATGGACTGCTATTCACATCTGCATATGCACTGGATAGATTTCAGATGGCTGCTGATGTTGTGTGCTGTGGAGGTCTCAGGAGATAGGGTCTCTGCTCTGCAGTAGTCAGCACTTACCTCAGCAGCAGAGTTGGAGTCAGAAGAGTATTGTAGGAGGAGGGGGCATGTAAATTAGGTGATGCACTTCATGGCTAAATGATGGTATGGCAGTACAGAAGCCATCTGACCCTGGCCCCTGTACATGGGGGGCACACGTGGCAGTGAATACACGGAGGGCCAAGTGCCATGTACCTGTGGGCTGATAGCCCCTCACCTTGACTAAGGGAGGATATGGCTGAGGTATACCAGCTCTGAGCAGCAGCATAATTCTTCTGTCTCTGAATGTGGGCCTTTAGTTTTGGAGCTAGCTGATTACTGTCCCCTGCCTGGCCCCTTTGCATTAGGGTTGTAGCAATCCATGGACTTGGAGGGCTCCTTTGATGCTCCGAAGTCTGGTAAGCCATAACTGCTGAGATACTCATCCTGTGGGATTCACCACCTGTGTGGTGTGCTCCCAGAAAGAGGGGACATGGGAGGGTACTCTGTTGGTGGCTGGCTCTGACATATTTCCTCCCCCCCCCTTTAGTAGCTGGTAGACCACAGGGGTAGGTTTTCTATATGGTGGCCATGGGTGGTGCTGCTTGGTGCTATGGCTCCCATGTGCAGGTTGCCCCTGAGCAAGCATGCTGATTGTGCTTAGTCTCCAGAACCTCCTGGTCCTTGCACCTTCCCTCCACCCTTCCTTCAACATTGGGAACTCACTCTCAATGGTCAAGGTGCTTCCCAAGCCATAATCAGAAGAGGGGAATGAGCTTGTACTGTGTTTCCTGCAGCCTAGGTGAACAGCCACCCTTGTTGCTTCAGAGTGAGGGGGTCCATATCCCTGTCCCCCATAGTGGACACTGTAGACATCCTGCCTGATCCCATACATGGCTTCCTGCATCTCCAGATGCCATATCCACCTACGGTTTGAGATGCAGTACATACTCTCAGCATGTGTTTGCTTTCTGATTCAATGCCCTGTCCTCTTGTATTTAGCCCCTGTGCTCTGAGTTGTCCTGGCTGTTCAGCCCGTCTATTTTGCCACACATGTGGAGACCTCACTGTGTGCATGCACTGGGCCATTAGTGCATGGCAGTAATAGCATATTGCAGTCACACCCCTTTTGTTTACTGTGGTTGCTATGCTCTGACTGGTAACAATGCGCAAATTCTGCATATTAACCCCACACTCCCTACCACATTTTAGTAAAAAATGCCCATAAGTTTGTATTTGAGGCAATGAAGGGATTAAGTGACTTACTGCAGATCATAAGGTGCAGAAAGTGGAATTTGAACCCTGGCTGCGCTAATGCTCAGCCTATTGTTCTAACTATTAGGCTGTTCCTCCACTCCGGCTGTATCACAAATTCTAAAACTGCACTAGGTAGTATGTTAAGTATTACTGTATATCATCTGCCCAAAAAGTGAAACCAGTGTTTCCCACCCACTCCTGGAGGTACACCTAATCAGCTTGGTTTTCAGGATAGCTATGATGAATATGTATAGGATAGATTTACATACAGTGAAAACCCGGTGTATGCAAATATATTGTATGCATATTAATTATGGCAATCCAAAAACCCAGACTCAGTGGGTATGCTTCTAGAAGGCTGAGAAAAACTGAGTTAAAAACAAAGGGATATCAAATGATGTATTTTATTTTCAGGTTTTGTGTATTTGCAAAAGGATAATAGAATTGTTTCACTTTTTTCTGATGTATAATGGTATGAATATCTTACCATAAGGGGGCACACAAATACAGTACTTCAGTCAAGTTTCATCTCTGATAAGAGGGAAAGCATTCTAAGAGCTTCCTTCATTTACTTATTAGGATGCATTTTTTAAAATTATTAAATAATTTGCCCATGGTTGAAGATGAGTACAGTGGCAACACAGGCTTGTAGGATTTCATGTCATTATTTGCTGCCATCTTGAAATGTGGAGGCACATTTTAGATAGGACATGAAGCTCAAAATTTAGATGTGGAGGCCAACATCTCTATAATTCTGACAGTATTTTAGAAATTGCTGGAGGAGGAGTTGTTTCTAAAAAAAATATCAAAACATGCTACAGCAGGAGCAGACTTGCAAACATGCACATGGAAAAAATGGATGGAGAAACTTGGCAACTTACAAATCTACATTCCAGCATTTGAGATTGTGCATGTACAAATGTCAGAACGTAAACGTACACATGTATCTCAGCCATTTTGGAAACCTAGACGTATGGGTGCCACTTATGAACTACAGAGGACTTTTTATTCACAGTGTTACACTGTGGAAGGAAGAATCAACATTGGTGGTAGTAAGAAGGGGATCCAGCCAGATGACTGCACACTGCTGAGGCCTCCACGCCACCCGGAGAGCCCAGAACTGCACGTCATGAGCCCCAAACACAGTGTTCAGCCACCGAGACCAAAAACGCTGTAACAGAGGGAGCGGAGGTAAGCTCTTCTCCCTCTAAATTATCACTCCGGCAGGGGGAACTTTAAAATAAGATGACTCCCAGGCATGCCCGACACAGAAGGGGATCTAGCAAGATGGCTGCATACTGCTGTGGACTCACCACCCAGAGAGCCCAGAACTGAATATTCTGAGCCCCGATTGCACCTCCAAGGACTTCACGCCACCCAGAGAGCCCAGAATACGCCCTGAGCCTTGAACACTGTGTGCAGCCGCTGAGACCAAAAACGCTGCAACTGAGGTTGTTTACAAAGCCACGGTAGCGGTTTCCGATTGTTATCGGAGCAGCGGCCTCATTGAAATCAATGGGGCCACGGCTCCGATAACGATCGGAAACCGCTATCGCGGCTTTGTAGACAAGCCCATAAATCGTCACTCTGGCAGCGGGAACTTTAAATTTAGATGACTCCCAGGAGTGCCCATGCCTAAGAGCCTAGCCAAAGGGCCCGTAGGCATGGCCCTTAGCATGGAGTTTAGCAGTATACACGAGGGGCCAACAAGTCCCCCAGTGTGTTTCGCACAGGAAGTGAACACAGCTAACAATAAATATTACAACAAGCTCAAAACCAAGACATAGAACAAGGACAGCACCATGTAGGGTATATATGTTTCTGTACTGTATTCTCACTATACTGCAACTTCTAACTACAAACACATGCTCGCTCACTCCACATTTGCAAAAACTTCCAATCATTTAACAGCAGAATCACATAAAAATCTATACATCACGCAATACAAACCAGATGATGGAACATCACGCAAAAATACAGTCCATATATGATAATATGGAAGGATTGGATAACACCATAACCATAAGGTGTTGCATGGTAAATGTGAGATCAATTAAAAATAAAGTACCAATTATAGTAGACCAAATCCACAACAATAAACCAGATATCATTTTCATCACTGAAACCTGGCTATCAGAAAATAAAACAGTGATACTCAATCAATTGAAGCAACCAAACTGCAACATTTACCACAGCTCACATCAAAATAAGAAAGGAGGAGGAGTCCTCATAATATGTAAAGATGAATTAAATGCCTCCCATAAGTCAGCAATCAGCATGGATGGTCTTGATATGCTAATGATTGAATGCAAACATCTCGCATTTAACCTAAGTTACAGACCACCTGTATCTGACATTAATAGTATTGCCACTCTTCTGGAGTCAGCCTGCTCAGATAAATCAATTAACAAGCCTCTCATTGTACTAGGTGATTTCAATCTAACATCTCTGCACAATAGCCATACATCTGCCATCCTTTATGCAATGGATGATATGGGTTTTCACCAGACTGTTAATAAAGCAACTCATAACAAAGATAACTCACCTGACCTAATATTCATACCTAATAACATATACAATATTTCTCGACAAACCTCTATGCAGACGCAACCTGTACCATGGTCAGAACACTACCTAATTCATTTCCCCATAGAACATACAGGATGGCCCCAAAAAAGTGAGAACATCTCGTAAATTAAAAGCTTAACTAGTTTACTTATTTGCCTTTTTTAGCTATATAACATCTTTATTTCGACAATTTCCGGTCGCCATCTTTGTTTTTTTAATTTGTCAATCGTTCACATCTGTCTTTTTGAATTTTTAAATAACGTATATGCTACGAGATGGTCTCACTTTTTTGGGCCACCCTGTATATCATCCAAGAATAAAAAAATGGGTATTGAGAACATTCAATGCCCATTTAAACAATCTATAAAGAGATATTCTTATATTCCACATTTTAATATGGACTCTACTGATATCGATGAGATACTGAGAAACTGGAATAATGTCATAAGTACAGCAGTATCAACACCAAACCAAGATCGACAAAGAGAAACAGAATAATACAGATTTGCCAGAAGAGTGGAGTTCCCTAAGAGAGGTATAGAGAGAGAAGAGGAAAGATAGTGAGGAGCTGCAGAATGAATGTAGGGCAGAAGGAAAAATTTGATATGGAAGCGAATAAGAAGCCAAAATGACTTAAGAAGAGGGGATATGGGAGCATAGTGACACTTGTGGAGATAAATAAGCATATGGACTTCAGCAGAATATGCAGTTGCCAGTGTCCTGCATCTTCCAGGATTTCTTAGCTTTTTAGCTTCCATCCCAGCATCCCACATCATATATCAGACCTTCAAAAGCACCAGCATCCCTGAAGGTATGATGCCCATGAATAAGCAGGAGGCACGCACTATGGAGGTTCTAAAAGCGCATGTATGCTCATGGCTCCCGCTGGCAGCATCTCATCTTGCTTTTCCATTTCATGTGGCATTGGTTTCAGGTAGAGACAGGAAACCCAAAAAGACGAGGAGAAGGAAGATGGATTCCATGGGATCCAAAACATTCCTTCCAGCATGAAATATCTGCTTATTCATTGGTATTGTGCCTCCAAGGCCACTGCTGATCTGCGAGTTTAGAAAATTACAGGATTTTAGAAGGAGAGGAATGGAAAAAGAGGAATTGTGCTCTATGACTCATGGCAGAGATCTGAGGTGTGAGATAAAGGCAGAGGGATGAGGGGAACGGGTTAAGGATTGAGAGGAGAAGATGAGAGACTGAAAAGGAGTGGGAAGGGCAAAGGGTCTGGAATGGTAGATAAAGACAGGGGGCTAAGAGAGTGAGGATCAGAGTCAGAGAAGGCGATGGAAGGCTGTGAGGAGTCATACACCAGAAAAGGGGAAGGAAGAGCCTAGCCATCTAAAAAGAGCACAATCATGTTCGTAATGTTTAAAAATAGCCATGTTCTTGATGATGTGCTTGTCTTTAACACAGATCCTCCAAGGACCCCAGTGATGACCTCATTTCTGGAGACTCAGGAAGGGAAGCTGGCCATCATTCACTGTATGGTTGACAGTATCCCTGTTTCTGAACTAACCCTGTACAGGAATGATAAACTTATAGCAACAACCAGCTCGCATGGAGCACCTACCCAGAGATTGAGCATGTCTTCCTCACGCAATTCCTTGAAATTGGAGATAAAAGATGTCATGTTGGATGATGAGGGAAAGTATGTTTGCACAGCTACAAATGCATATGGTACTTCTGAAATATCTAAGTATTTTGCTGTAGAGAGTAAGTATAGCCTCTTTAAATTACTTGATTTATATTGTTTTGTAAAGTGTAAGATCTGAAAGCAGAAATTGTGGTAAAAAGTGAACATGTAAGCCCATATTGGAAAGTACTCTACTTATAAATCACAGACTCTGGTGTTCCCTAAGAAATATTGTTTTACTAACTTTGAATTATTCTCCTGCCTTTCCAATAGATGAACACCTGTTATAAAACTATGGTCCAATATTAACAAAATATAATCCCACAAAAAAGTGACATTAAAAAAAAATTGTCAGATCAATAGGACTTCTGTCAACAATTCTTACAGCCAGCATCATGCCACTGCCTTTTATTCCAAGTGATGAATCGTGTAGAGGAATGGAGGATCAATAAGAAAACAATATGAAGTAGCAGCAGCTCAGTTAAACCCTTGACTCACTGATGCTGAATTTGATTTTGAAAGACATGCATTCTGTAATGCAGAAGCTGATTTTCTGACATTTTTGATTGAGGTTCAAAAAATGGCTGTCAGATTTTTTTTTGTTATTTTATTTTTACTTGTATTTTAACAATACATTCAGAATTACACTTGAATGATAAGGAAATATGGCAAAACAGAAAAAAACATTACAATCAAAAATATTCCAAGAAGCAAATATAACCAAACTTAGACCACAATTCAGGAATTGTAAGAAGAATCAGGAAATTACACAAAAGAAATAATACACATAGCATATACTGTATTGTGGCGGTGCGCCAAGGAGAGTACTTGACATCCCTCGATCTTACGGAGGTGCATTTACACATTTCCAATCAGGGCGGAACATCAGAGGTTCCTACACTTCGCTCTGCTGTGGGGACACTTTCAGTTCCAGGTGTTACCCTTTGGTCTGGCGACGGCACTGCAGATGTTCACCAAGATCATGGTGGTAGTAGCTGCGTCATTACGAAAGCAGGGAATTCTGGTTCATCCCTATCTAGACGATTGGTTAATTCGGGCATAGTCCAAGTCCAAGAGCGTACAAATCACGGACAAAGTGTTGAAGTTCTTAGAGATGTAGTAAAGGCTGTTAGTGTAGCTGGGTTTAAAAAAGGTTTGGACAAGTTCCTGGAGGAAAGGTCCATAAACCATTATTAAGAAGGGACCCAGGATATCAATGCTTGACCTAGTACAAGCATTGCAGAACATGTCTCTTCTGGGGAAACTGCTAGGTACGTATGACCTAGATTGACCACTGTTGGAAACAGGATACTGGGCTTGATGGACCTTGGTCTGACCCAGTATGGCATATCTTATGTTCTTATGTTCTTATGTATACAATCAAGATGGAGTATGACTTATGTCTCAGCCAGAGTAGATGCAACATTAACAGCCAAAGGTTCCCTAGCCACCAGAAATTCCAATAATTGTTTAGGCTCACAAAAACAGAAACAACTTATTTTTAAAGGAAACATGACACTTCACTGGAAATTTTAACACAAATGACCCCCCTAGAGCTTCAATCCCACCCTTGATGAGCCAGTCATCCGGGTAGGGGAAGACCAGTGCCATACCTAGCTCTGTGTGAGTGTTGTGGCTGCACAAGATGCAAAGAAATAGGGGCTCATTTGCTGGCCTCAGCTCCCCACCCCCAACACTGCTGCCCTTGCTGTGCCACCGCTTTTTATGATTCCTTGGCATCGGCGGCAGCAGCGAAGTGGACAGCAAATTGAAAATAAATAATAATGCAGTTCTTTCTGATTTCCTGCTAGTATG
The DNA here is from genome assembly GCA_033557465.1 of Ichthyophis bannanicus. Lineage (NCBI taxonomy): Eukaryota > Metazoa > Chordata > Amphibia > Gymnophiona > Ichthyophiidae > Ichthyophis > Ichthyophis bannanicus. The sequence continues at coordinate 1,272,413,515 of CM066032.1, read as the reverse complement.
CAGATCTGATCCCTCCCTCCTTTGACATATGCCCACATCAGAGAAGGGAGGGACTAGACCAGCCATTCAAATGTGGGTCTTTACAACTCTGTGCTTGAATAGCTGGTCTGGTTCCTCCATCCTCTGATATGGGCATACGTCAGAGGAGGGATCAGACCTGCATGCTAACAGGAAATTGGAAAGACCCGCATGTTTTTTTTTTTCAATTTTAGATTTATTCCATTGCTACCACTACCGCCGTCAAGGAAACATGAAAAGCGGTGGCAGGGTAAGGGCAGGCAGCAGTTAGCCAGCTGTGTATGGAGATATGGGGTAAGGCAACATGGGGAGATGCTGGGCATGGTGGAAATGGCAAACCTGTGATGGGGGAGAGGGCGCACCAGATGTGCAAGTCGCACAGGGCACATTTATGGCTTGGTACGGCCCTGGGGAAGATAAAGACCCCCTGCAGCCAGAGGTAGGCAGCGACCACCTCCAGGCATTTTGTGAACACTCTAGGGGTGGAAGTCAGTCCAAAGGGAGGACCCTGTACTGGTAATGGTGGCCTCCAATGGCAAAGTAGAGGTACTGCTGGTGGTGAGGATGGATTAGGATGTGGGTATAGGCATCTTTTAGACCCAAGGAGCAAAGCTAATCTCCTTGCTGGAGGTAAGGCAGCAACATTCCAAGAGAGAGCGTTGTGAACTACTCTTTCACCAAGAGCCAGTTGAGATCCTGCAGATCCAGGATGGGCTGAAAACCGCCTGTCTTTTTGAGGACCAGGAAGTACCAGGAGTAGAACCCCTCGCCTCATAGATGTGGTGGGACAGGCTCAAATGCTTTGGCTGTGAGGAAGCTTTTGAGTTTCTGCTGCAGGAGCTCTCGACAAAGAGGCATGGGAAGTTCTCCAGGGAAGAACGGAGGGGGCATCTGTTCAAAGTGGAGGAAGTAACCTTCCCTCATCACCTGGAGGGCCCAGGTGTCTGTGGTTATGATGGTCCACTGGTCGGCAAAGAATGTCAAATACCCTCCTATATGCTGAGGCCCTCGACCCTGCAGGGGGAGAAAACCCATGCTCAAGAAGTCAAACCCATCCACTCCAGGTTGTAACTGCGGTACAGGTGGTAATTTGGGGGCCTTAGACTTATGAGGGCCATACCCCTGGCCCTTAGCCTGCTGACCCTACTGGGGAGCTGAGTAGGCGGGATACTAGGGATAAGTTCAGTAAGCCTTCCTCTTCTTTGGGTAAAAGGGCTTTTTCTCCGAAACCTCCCATTGGGAAGAATCTACAGTTTTCCAGGAGAGCCTGGTTCTGGTAATATACTCAAATTTCAACTTTGTGGCATTATCCATCATGGGCTTGCCAAAGAGGTTCTTCCCCTGGCATGTGACATCGACCAACCTGTTTTGAATCCACTGCTCCAGGTCCAATGACAGTAGCCAGACTATGTGGCAGGCACCAATGCCCACTGCAGCTACTCTATCCACGGACTTGAAGCTGTCATAGGCCACTCAAGTAACATATTTGAAGCACTCCTTGACCTTTGACATCAGGGTCCAGAACTGCTGAAGAGGTTCTTCAGACAGCCCAGCTGAGGATCCAGCCAGTTTCTTGGCCAAGTCCTTCAGGTACATGCCCATGTACAGCAGGTATGCCTGGATATGGGCCACGAGCATCAAGCTCTGGTAACACTTCTTACCAAAGCCATCCATGTTGCAGGCCTCCCTACCAGAGGGCATAGAGGAGTGCATCTTCTGACTCTTGATCCTACGTGTGGCCAACTCTACCACCATGGAATTGTGTCATAGCTGTGTCTTTTGGAATCCAGGTCCCTTGCAGACTTGATACATGGAATCGAGCTGCTTGCTCACAATGGGCACCATAACAGGTGACTCTCACATCCTGAATAACAAGCATTCCAAAATTGGGAGAATGGGCACCAGGCACCATGAGCACCTCCTTGGGAAGGGCATCATACTGCAGGATCTCAAGATCCTCTGCCTGAGGTTCCTCCTCTGACTCCATGGTGAAGGCCAAGGCCTTTTTCATATCCCAGATGAAGTCCAGGAAGGAGAGATCCTCTGTTGGGGACTGCCGATGCTCCTGTAATGGAGATGGGTCTGAGGGGACGTCCAGTGTCACAGAGTGTCCGGGAACTCGTCATCGGTCTCCCACTCTGAGTTGGAATTGGATAAAACCTTGAGAACCTGATGGACCTCGTATGCATGCCTGGCTGGGGGCATCGACAGGGTCACGGGCCACAGTGCTCTGAACCAGAGGCACTCATGGGTGAGACCTGAGGCCTCTAGTGTGACCAAGACTGATGCCGGGAATCAGCCTGAAGCTGATGCCGCTCCAGCACTGACTGGATCTCCTCGGGTGACACCTTCACGGTGGAGGAGCCAGTCACAGGACCCGAGGATCCAGAGGAACCAAGCATTAGACCCTGCTGCTGGGCCAGGAAGGCACTGAGGCTGCGTTCTAAGGCCGTCATCCTAACCTCAAGGCCAGAACGCTCCGCAGTCACCGGCATAGGTACCAAGGGTATCGGTCCCGATGCCAGTCTGTCAAGGGGGTTTCCTCGATGACGATGGCCTCGGAAGACTGGCATCAATCCCCCAATACTAATGAGAGTCTCATCCTGCCAGGGCAGCTTCGAAGGCCACTCATGGCCATCACCCTCAGCATCATGCTGAGGACTCCGAAGGCAGTGACCAAGGGTCTTACCCCTGGTTCCGGCATTGGCTTCCGACGCTGCCATGGGTGAAGTATGATTCTTCCAGGGATGGCCCTGTGTGGATGATCCATGGTCTGATGCTCCACAACCTTAGGGCTGTGTGTTGGTTCGACTTCTAGGCAAGGTCATGGTCTCCGTGGAAGCCCCCGAGGGCATTGATTCCATGTTTGATGCCAGGGCTAAAGAGGAGATCTTATGGTCAAATGGCATCTCCCACTGCCTTTCACGATTCCTACAACCCTTTCTCATCATCTGAAGACAGAGCAGGTAAAGGCATCGTGATCAATTCCAAGGCACCGCAGGCAGCAGTCGTGAGGATCTGTGCAGGACACGGTGTGCCCTCAATGGCCACACTTCTTAAAACCACTAACTGATGACATAGTGGGAAAAATGGTCTGTGAGATCAAACTCCAAGTTCCTAGTTAGGGAGGGCACAAGAAAAACCCCACGCACCAGAGAACAAGAAGAATGAAAAAAGATACCTGGAAAAATGCACAGTGAGGTGGCAGCGGTTCTGGGAACCGAGAAGGTAAAGTACATGGCCAGATGAAAAGAGAAAAGGAAAAACCGATAGCAAAACCAACAACTTTTGCCAGGGTGCAGACAAAATGACCGATGGACTCCATGGAAAAAAGAAGACTGAGGTAAGATGGTACCCTTGGGTGAGAAGGTGACCGCGTATGCATGGTCTAATGCCCAAAGTGTTGCTGCGAAAGCTGGGGAGTGTTTACTGTGTGGGCTCCGTTGATGCTGATGTCACCTATATGTGAGGACTGATTTCCTGCTTTCCCAGAGAAGCAGTGGTTTTCCCCAAGTCTATCTTGTTAAGATTAATCACAGTTTATGGATTTCTCATTGTCCAAGCCTCCTACCCTTTATTTAAGATATGCATCAGACTATTTATTACCTCGTGCAACCTCTCTATTTTGTATATACTGTAGTTACCTTGTTCTCTATTTTATCTAACACATTTAATGTAATCCAGTTCTTGTAATATTGTTCCATGTATGGTTGAAGATTGGTTCTCTGTAAACCATATTGACCCTCGGAAATGTGGTATATAAGAATGAATGAATGAACAAATAAATAAATAAATATGCACTTTACAAGCACTAACCACTGCTACTTAATATCAGTCCCATATACGAAAGATACTCCATACTGGATCAGACCAAAGGTCTGGAGGATGTAGTAAAAGCTGTTAGTGTGGCTGGGTTTAAAAGAGGTTTGGATTAGTTCCTGGAGGAAAAGTCCATAAACCATTAAAGAAGATCAAGGAAATCCACTGCTTATCCATGGGACAAGCAGCGTGGAATCTGTCTACCTTTTGGAAACCTGATAGGTACTTGTGACCTGGATTGGCCACTGTTTGAAACAGAATACTGGGTTTGATGACCCTTGGTCTGACCCAGTATGGCATATCTTATGTTCTTATATTTCCTCTGATTAATCTTAAATGTGTACTTGACTTTATAAAATAGGGTGTAAGTACAAAAGTACAAGCATTCCTTTAAGCCATGAGTACTTATACCAGCCTTATGGCCAATGTAGAAGCCAACCCCTACTGTTTTCTAGAATGCCTGTAAGTTGTTGCATTTTGTAATTTGCGCACATAACTTGTGCTCCGCTCAAACTTCACCAGGTACATGCTGACAATCGAAGTACATGCTATTGGCTCAAGGCACGTACTTTCAGAATAGTGACTGCATCACATACGCATGTAGATGTCCATTTATGCTCAAATATGACTAAAATACCTAGATATGCATGCACGTAAATCCAGGTGTGACTTACAAAATTACCCCCACAGTATTGTCAAATAGTGAATACAGAACAGAACATAAAAGGGTTTGTTTCAGATTTGTATTGTTTCTCTGAGCTGAATCCATTACCTTCTTTCATATGCTTTCCTAACTGTTCTTAAGCATGCCTGCTTTCTTTGTTCTTAGCTGCAAGAGTCTTGGTTGCTCCATCGACGGAATTACATGAAGGTGACATGGTTACCCTGACCTGTGTAACAGCCAGAAGCATGCAAGAAGGGCCTCGTTATATCTGGTACAAAGACACCAAGTGGTTGAAGGAAAGCTCTGAGAATTCTCTTGTGTTTCCTGGGATTAGCAGTGTTGATGCTGGTTCATATTACTGCAAGGCACAGGATAAGGAAGGAAGTGACATGTCTCCATCCATCATGCTGCACGTACTTTGTAAGCTTCTAATTTAGCAGTTTCATTTCTTAGTGCATTCAAAAGGATTTCTCTTTTTTTCTTAGAGAGGGAAGTGGTATTAAATAGAAGGAGATAGCAGAGATGGCAATTTCTGGAATGAGACTCCATACAGCCAGCTTTGGTCACTGGCTCAGCAGATCACCTAGAATGGCAGACTCTTGCCACCCTTCTCTGCCAGTGGCCCATTACAGTCATTCAAAGATCTGTCTTTGCCCTTCCATGCACCCTTCTTTCTCCCATTACCTATGCACAACCTTTATTCAAAGTCTTCTCTGCTGCATGGATCAAGGAGTTAGATGCTAATAACCAACGTGATGGTAGTGGCAGTCGTGCTGTAAGCATGAGGACTGTGAGTTGGCACATGCTCACAAGTCTCTTCCCTTCATCTTGCATGAGATTTTCTCTTTAAACAGGAAACCCATGCGAGTGGAGCCATAACTTTCAACATGAGCTAAACAGCCCCAGTAACCGCTTCCATGCACCAAACGTAGACAGCGTGATGGGAAATCCTGTACTGCCTGTTTTTGGAGCTTCAAGGTGGGGATCAGGATAGAGTTGGGGCTGACAGTGGGTGTGATAGCAGGTGACAGCTAATGCACATGACATTGCTGTGCATTAGCTTTCATGACTGTTGATAGCGTGTCTACAGTTTCCCCCACTCGAGAAGTGGGGGTAATTGAAGTCACACTGCCGTCAGATTGGTAGCGCTGCCACTGCCGATGCAGGCTGCAGAACCTTGCACCCCCTCCTCTGGATGCAGATCTGATGATCCCCTCCCCCTAATCCAATCTCTCCACTGCAATCAGACTTCCCCTGTGATCAGGCCCCTTCCGATTTGGTCCCTCCCATGATCTAATTCTTCCCCTTGATTCAAATCTCTCCGCCCCCTTTCAGGACCTCCATGACTAGAAAGAATTCAAACAATCAAGGCCCTGAAGCGAGGCCCACCATTTATAGCCAGGTCCCCCCATATGTCCTACCTGGACCCTCCCCCCACCCAGCTGGCCACTCAGGATCCTTCTTAGGTGATCCCTAGTGGTCCTCCTGGTGAACAGGGCAGAAGCAGTCCTCCTCCACACCTGCTCCAGTTTGAACAGCCCTCAAAATGGTGCCAGTAGCACCATGCACTAGTCTCACACTAGGGGTTATGAGAATCTAGCATGTGGCATGCTGCATGTTTTATTGAATGCAGAGGCCATTGTATAAAACAAGCCTTGTGGCAAATAATGTTCCTTAAGTTTTCATATGAACAGTGGACATAGTAGCCTGCACTAACTATTAATACATGACCCACTCAATTATTTAAAACACCAATGTTCCTTAGAGACTTTGGGGCCCTTTGACTAAAGTGCGCTAAGCAGTTAAAGCGTGAATTAGCATGTGTTAACAGCTATGATATGGATACAGTGACAACTACTATGTGACTAAGCCACTTAGCGCTTGCTAAATTGCATGTTACCTGCTTAATGATAAATGGGGTGTGGCCTGGGCTGGTTATGGGAGAAGAGTGCTGTGGACTGTACATTGCGGTTCATTCATGGTAATTATTGCACACTGTCAATGTTGCATTTAGCATAGGTGCACTTAACACTACCTCAAGAGGAGACATTAAATGTAGCCATGCCAATTACAAATCAGCTTAGCACATGGTATGGGACGTTTCAGTGCGATAAGTACAGGGGACGTGCTGGGTATGCCCCCAACATTTACTGCACGGCTTTTGTATTTGCTGCACGTTGGGTTAGATTTTGCTCCTAATGCATGGTATGTGCAGAACCTTATCATACTCTAGTAAAAGGGACCCCTTTTTTAGGAAAATCTAGAAAACGACCAGGTGCTATGTTTTCTAATCTAGGACTGAATTCTTCAGCTGTATCCTGGAGGACTGATTGATGAAATATAAAAAGTCAGTTTTCAACAGTGGGCCAACTCACATAACTTTATACAGTCAAGATATCTGTTAAAGTTCTGTGGATTTTCATTAGCACTGTTCGTGAAGATGGGGCCTTTCAAAATCCACACACATCCTTAGGTAGATAACTTATTTGTTTCTGTCCAAATCACAAAAAATAATCTGCCAGGGGCTGAATTTCACCACTGAATGTATAACTTTTAAAATGGAGTGGAGTGGAGGAGTGGCCTAGTGGTTGGGGCAAGGTACTTCAGGCCAGAGGGTCAAGGGTTCAAATCCCACTAGAGGACAGCAACCTTGGGCCAGAAGGACTGGGGTTTCTAGTCCCACAGGTGCTCCTTGTGGTCTTGGGCAAGCCACTTAACCCTCCATAGCCCATGTTCCCTGTAAAATAGTTATCTCCAAGTTATAATACCCTGTTCAATGCAATTTCAGTTTGTTCAATGTAAACCACCTTGATATCATGAAAGGCAGTATATAAGAAATGTTAAATAAAAAAAATAAAATGATCCTCAACCATTCCAGACTATGCCCCTTTGCAAAACAGATAACTATGGTTGTTTAGCGATTTAATCAGACAAACTTATCCATACAACTGCCCCAGATTTAAACAATAGAGAAGTACTTGTGCAGTTAGTATCACCATCGACTGTGTAAGTGCTTCTGTAGATTTAGATATACATATCTTTTTATTTGAAGAGTTGGATTTTTGACCTGCTGCTTTTCCTCTCCTAAACATCTGTAATTACTGTTCAACCCTTCTTCCCTTTTTTTATTATGAGGACCATTTACTAACAGTGTGTGTTACTGCCGTCGACATGGTATTTGATGCAAGTCGCGCAGCCTAAATTGAGCCTAGATACAAATTATGCACGTTAACAGCACTGGTGCACGCTGTTAGTAAAGGACCTTATATTTTTTGTTGCACTTAACAGGAAATGGGGCATTAGCTCATAGGTCACATAATATTGTCATTGGCTTTAAAATTAAGTGAAGATTTGTGTCCACTGGGGAGGGGGGGGGTCAACCTTGTTTTGATTATCATAGCGAATAGTTTCTCAAGAACATTTTCAAACAGGTATGAATTGCCTGCGATATTGCACAAAAATGGACAATGTTTTATCCCAACAGATCCCCCGAGAAAACCTGCGATGACCTCATTCCTGGAGACACAAGGCGGGGAACGGGCTGTCATCCAATGCACAGTGGACAGTGAACCCTCCTCAGAGATAGCCCTGTTCAGAAAAGATGAGTTGGTGGCTTCCACCGATCCCCACAGTCCATCCAGCCAGAGGCTCCTTGTTAAATCTTCTTATAACACCTTGAAACTGGAGATCAGAGACATTGTGTTAGAAGATGAAGGAACATACATGTGTTTAGCTAATAATACTTATGGGAATGCCACGTCATCTATAGACTTTACTGCAGAGAGTAAGTAAGGATTGATCAGTATGATCTCATGCCTGCATGAAAAAGCATGACTTAAGTATTTTGGAACATGTGGGAAAAAGGCTGCTGGCTCAGGAAGGGCATTTTCCTTGATATTTCTTCATATAATGTGGTGGCTTGTTATAATGGGGGAAAGTTGCTCTCAGATTGTCCTCATTAGAGGACATAGGCCTTATTTTTACTATGCCCATAGGATAGCTTAGTTTAGTTTATTAATTTCATGCCGCCTCAGCAAGGCAATAAAGTGGTTAACAAAAACAAATTATAAACATAATATAATACACGACAAGACAACATTAAAATCAGCATACACAGTAGTAACAGGACAAGTTAGAAAATTGCATTATATTAAAATAAGGAGTTATTGCACACAGAAAAATATTACACACTGCACAAGACAACAATCCGATGTAATGAACCAATGGAATCATTTTTCAAAGGCTAAGCTAAATAACCAGGCTTTAGAGCAATAAACTGAATAAGACAGTCTTGCTCGCAGTTCTTTGGGAAGGTTGTTTGACAAAACTGGTCTTACATAGCAAAATGCATTTTTCCTGGGTCCACTCAGAGGATCTGGACTAGAAAAGGAACCACTAACAAGTTCAAGTCCATCATTGATCTCAATGTCCGTCGAGGCAGATATGGAATGATATGACTAAGCAAACAGGTTGATTCGTAACTAAAATCTTAAAGATAATCATGAGGATCTTGAACCAGATCCTAAACTGAATTGGCAACCCGTGATGTTCCCTAATCACGGAGCTCACATGATCAAGCCTGTGTGCTCTGTGTACAGGAAGGTACGTGTCACCAGGACATACTGGGTGGAGCAGGGGAAGGAATGCATAAGAAGAGAAAATGGGAGCGAAAAAGACTTCTTTAAAAATATAAACATGAATAGTCTTGCAACAACCTTTAACCAATTCAAGAGGCTCATGCAGTTAGCAGGGTAGAAACTGAAGTGATAGATGAAAAGTGGAATCTTTCCCCTCCTTTCTCTGAAAAAAAAGAAGAGAACGGCATTAGAATTAAAAATAGAAGTCACCATGAGTTAATATTGACTCAAAGGCACTTAACAAAAACAACAACATTTCTCATTGATTTGGTCACCCTGCAATGGAAGGTCAGGCTGGGGGCTCATCCTTATCATTCTCGTTGGAGGGCTTGAGCTGCTCCACATTCATTTTGGCCTTGCATTGATTTTGCCAGAACAGTAAGGGCAAGCTAATCCTGTCATTTTCGCCTCCCCTATTTTTTTTTTACCTTTTAGGAACAGCGATTTCTCAAACTACACTGGTATGGAAGGTCTCCTCTTGCGCTGGAGTTTATATTCATAAGTTACAGACATCGCGTGTTACCTTGCTGTCTTTTTTCTTCCGCAGCCGCAAGACTTGTGATCACTCCTTCCACAGAGATACATGAAGGCAAAACGGTGAACTTTACCTGCACTGTGAAGACTGACTCAAAGGCTGGGGCCAACTACACCTGGTACAAGAATGGCCAAAGTTTATCTGAGAGTTCTTCAGCCTCCCTTATCTTCCAGCATGTCGCTAGTACCGATGCCGGCTCCTACTACTGCAAAATCACAAACCATGAAGGAAGCAGAAGTTCAGCCTCTGTCTCCTTGAATGTGTGGTGTAAGTTTCCCACTAGGGATGTGAATTTGTTAGTGCATATTTGACTTTTTAATGCCCCTTAAAATATTTAGTGCATGCTAAATTGATTTAAGGCACACTGACCTATTAATTGCTATGTGTTAGGTCGATAAGTGCCTGTTAAAAATTCTACAGTGTGCGTTAAAAAATTTCTATTAGAACCAAAGTGTGTAATAAACTGAAAACACACCCAGAGACTGGGGAAAATGTGTAAACAAAATGAAAAATAGGATTTTTTTTCCTGCACACGTCTATTTCCCATCTACTTCTTTTTTTTTTGCAATTTAATTTTTATTAAGGTTATACAAAATATCAAACACAGGCAACTACTTCTTAATACATATCCTGCCTTTTGAGGCTCCTAGGGGCCGATATCTCAAGAGATTTTTTTCCCCAAATAGTATGTGTTGTTAAAAGAGATAATTGAGCAAGCAGAAAGATACATGGCATTGCTGAAGAATGATACGAGAAGCCACTGTAGATGCTCCACGAGTGCCCTCTTTCTTTGCTCTGAATCTATTCACATAGCGTTATTCACCTGCATAACTACATAGCTTGTATGCACCATTTGATAGAAATTACACTCGTTCTGCATGCACATTTTGCAAATGGGTTTCTTTTATCTGGTGCATGCAGCCACAAATGACGGAGTAGAAACAATGATAGATCACTTACATAGAAGGAGAAACCACAGTGGCACAAGCACTACATACAAAAATCAGATTGTGGCATTTACAAAAATGAGACCCATGAAAATAGCACCTGCCACACCAGTATGACAGGCACATAGAGAACATAAGAAAGCAAACTCACACCACACATACAGGCTATGGTGTAAGAATGCAATCAAGAAATACGCAAATAGCAATATTCATATGCTAGTCTTAAATCACCTATCACACACTGCCTCCCAAGGCATCATTTTCCACTCAGCAAAGCACCCTAGATTCTACGACTTTCCCCTTCTGGTATGCAGGAAGGAAGGTACCTGGCTGGTTTGGGGCAATTATGGTGCCTGGTTCATGGTCATCCCAAAGACACAAAATACAGCTTAGCAGATAGCCTAACAAAGATCAGAGCAAATTTCCAATCTGCCATTATCAACCCCTCTGTACCTCCCAGCATACAGTGGACACATCAGCAATGGGTGAAGAGCCAAAATATCAGAAAAAATGTTTAACACCTAAATAATATTTCTTGCTACTGGAGTGGGGAGTATAACCTTTCAACATCTCACTGGGGTCCCAGTAGAAGTAAAGGAGGACAAGCTGCCTGAAACCTGGCCTTGTTGACACGCCGGTGCCTGGCGTCACCATCTTCAGAATCAGTCGGGCAATAAGTAGCTAGATGCGATGTCGCATGTATTCAGAAAGACTGCACTGCAAAGCAGGGGCTCGTGTTCATCAAAGCACATTCATTTTGTTAGTGCTCCTTAAAAATTGAATGCATACTAAATTAATTTAATACACACTAACCAACTTAGCATGCTTTAATTTTTTCGTTATTAAATGTTAAATCAATTTGGCATGCACTACGAAATCCCTGCGAAAATTGGAAGAAATACAAGACGAAATGAAAACAAAGAAAATTTGTCATTCCTGTGCTGTCCCTACTACAAAGTAATTTGAATTATGTTTATGTTTATTGAGGGAATCCTGCCAGGTTTTTGTGACCTGGATCGGCCACTACTGGAAACAGGATGCTGGACTTAATGGACCTGTAGTTTGAACCAGTATAGTAAATTTTATGTTCTTATGAAGGAGATAACACAATAGAAACACATCCTTCCATATGCTTTCTTCCAATATCAATTCTGACCAATTCTCTTCAGCTACTAGATATCTGTTTAAAAGGGCAGGAAAAATGACAGGTAGCAGACCCTCTTCCACCTGACTATAGATGGTAATTTTATATGGGTTGGCTAGATCTATGCATGCTTTACCACGTCACACATATTTATAAAATAAAGTATGCATGTAAGGAACGTATGCACTTTACTTATAAAATATAGGCATAAATGGTGGAAAGTGCAAGCAAATTTAAGGCACAAACATTTATGCCAGCCCTATGGCTAATATAAATGCCTGCACCAAGATTTTGCAAGAACGCGTTTAAAGGATAGTATTTTATAATTTACATGTGTCAATTTGTACTCTGCTCAAGGTCCACACAACCTCTTTCCCTGTGAATGCCCACAGTGAAAATACACGCCATTGGTCCAATGCATATAGTTTCAGCATAGCAACCAACTACATTACACAACTAAACCACTAAAAGGGGATGGAAGGATACCTCTATGAAGAGAGACTGAAAAGGTTAGGGCCTCTTCAACTTGGAAAAGAGACGGCTGAGGGGAGATATGATAGAGGTCTATAAATTAATGAACGGAGTGGAACGGGTAAACATAGATCGATTGTCTGCATCATCAGAATATAGAAAGACTAGGGGACATGCAATGAAGCTACAGGGTAAACTATTTAAGACTAATAAGAGAAAATATTTTTTCACTCAGTGTGTAATCAAACTCTGGAATTTGTTACCGGAGGATGTAGTAAAAGCTGTTAGTGTAGCTGGGTTTAAAAAAGGTTTGCACAAGTTCCTGGAGGAAAGGTCCATAAACCATTATTAAAAAGGACCCAGGATATCACTGCTTAACCCAATACAAGCATTGTGGAACCTGTGTCTTTTGGGGAAACTGCTAGATACTTATGACCTAGATTGGCCACTGTGGGAAACAGGATACTGGGCTTGATGGACTTTGGTCTGATCCAGTATGATATATCTTATGTTCTTAAAATACCATGATTTACATATAGGCATCCCTTATAGAATTATCCCCATGTGTCAAGTCCTATCTGCATACGAGTACCATGATTGACCACTTGTATTACTGCATGCACTGACCCTGGACAGGACAGGAGAAGCTGAAGGTGCGCCTGTGTCTCTATTACATAGCTCATCTTTCCAATGTGGATGATGGATATGGTGACCAACCTTTCAGAGTCCTGCAATAAGTGGAATATATGATGTCAGACTGGTGACGATACCCTAGATTAATTTTCTCTTTTTAATACAGAATATTTTCATTATAGAGGAGATACAAGAATATATACTTTTGGTATGCCCATTCTAGAATCACTACCCACCAATACTGAGGTGCTCCAATTTAGGTATTAAAAAATATTCACAAATAGTTACATAGTAACATAGTATATGAAGGCAGATAAAGACCAGTATGGTCCATCTAGTCTGACCAGCAAGACAGCAAGAGTAGGTGCACCTCCCGCTCCATGCAGGTCACCTCTCCCCATGCCTTTGTTTAGGGGTGTACCCACCGCTCCGTGTAGGTCACCCCTATTTATTCAGATATAAAAGATAGTTATATTTATTTTGATTTTATCTTGTTGCTATAAAAGGATCCACTGTGTCTGTCCCATGCCATTTTGAATTCTGTCATGTATTTGCCCCTACCACTTCCAATGGGAGGGCATTCCAAGCATCCACCATCCTTTCAGTAGAAAGGTATTTCCTGACATTGCCTTTCAGTTTACCCCCTTGAAGCTTCATGTTATATCCTCTAGTTTTACAGCTTCTCCATCTTTGGAAGAGGTTTGTTTATTTATTAATACTCTTTAAGTATTTAAAAGTCTTAATCATATCTCCCCTGTCCCTCCTCTCCTCCAGACTGTACATATTTAGGTCTTCAAGTCTCTTCTCATAAGTCTTCTGATGCAGGCTCCAAATCATTTTGGTCGCCTTCCTCTGAACTGCTTCCAGCCTTTTTATATCCTTTGCGAGATATGGTCTCCAAAACTGAACACAATATTCCAAGTGAGGCCTCACCTGCGACTTTTACAGTGGCATTAGTACCTCTTCCTTTCTGCTTGTAATCCCTCTCTGTATGCAACCCAACATCCTCCTGGCTTTTGCTACCACCTTGTCATACTGTTTCGCCACCTTCAGATCCTCATAAACAATCAATCCGAGGTCCTTCTCCTGGTCCGTGCACACCAATCTCTTGCCCCCTATCGGATACAATTCCCTTTGATTTCTGCTTCCCAAGTGCATGACACTGCACTTCTTCACATTAAATCTTAACTGCCAAGCATTAGACCATTTTTCCAGCTTTTGTAGATCTTTCCTCATGTTATCCACTCCCTCGGGGGAGTCCACTCTGTTGCAAATTTTCGTGTCATCTGCAAAAAGACAGACTTTTCCATTCAGTCCTTCTGCAATATCACTCACAAATATATTGAACAGTACCGGTCCCAGGACCGAACCCTAGGGCACACCGCTAATCACTTTCCTTTCATCCGAGTGAGCTCCATTTACCATCACCATCTGTCGTCTGTCAGTCAACCAATTTCTGATTCAGTTCACCACCTTGGGACCCATGCCCAAGCTGTTGAATTTATTGATAAGTCTCCTATGAGGAACAGTATCGAAGGCTTTGCTGAAATCTAGGTAGATGACATCCATCACATGCCTTTGATCTAGTTCTCTGGTCACCCAGTCAAAGAACTCAATCAGATTTGTTTGGCAAGATCGTCCTTTGGTAAAATCATGTTGCTTCAGATAATGCAACCTGTTGGTTTCGAGGAAGTCCACTATTCGCTCTTTCAGGAGTGCCTCCGTTACTTTTCTGCCACCGATGTAAGGCTTACTGACAGTTTGTCACTTCTTCCCAATTACCACTTTTGTGAAGAGGTACCACATCAGCTCTTCTCCAGTCCTGTGGAACTCCAAGGATCTATTAAAAACATCATTTAATGGCCCTGCAAGAACCTCTCTGAGCTCTTTCAGTATCCTGGGTTGTATCCCATCTGGTCCCATAGCCTTGTCCACTTTCAGTTTTGCAAGCTGTTCTAACACATCATCTTTTGTGAATGGTGTGGAATCTACTCCATTCCCATTTGTATATTTGTCAATCACAGGTGCTCTACCCACGATGCTCTGGCTCCACCCCTGAACTGCCCAGTTTCTGCCCTAACCCATGCTGCTCCAGTAGCATATAATTTTTATCACAGCTGTGTTTTTGGCATGTTGTAACTTTTACCACAGTGCACTTGGTGCATGCTGAACCACCTGGTAGCACGGTTTAGTAAATATGCTCTTCAGGGGCCCTTTTATTAAATACCGCTAACACATTTTTTAGAGAGTGGTAACTGATCACAGTGAACCCTAATGCATGGGTATGCCAGCTGCCGACTGCTGAAACGCATGGTAACACTGGGTGAGTTCGGGGCAGGGCAGAGACATGGCGAACACAGCGTATGAATGCAGTAAACACAGCACTTAGCTCAGGTTCACTGAAGGACACCTTTATGGGCACCATTAGGTGCACCTATATGACTTTGCTGCTCATTATGGTAGCCAGTAGTGTATTAGCTGCCAGGAACATATAGGTCATGCCCCTGACAGTTAATGCACAGGCTTGCACTTAATGTGCACTGCTAACGTTCATTAAGTGCAAAACCTTAGTGGCATTTAGTAAAAGACCCCCTAGGTGTAAGTAAATCCAGAAGACTGCTAGGTAGAGTAATACACTTTTTCAAATTGAAAATTTAGCAAGTTCCAGTGGGAAGGAAAAGGGGGAGAACAGAGCCAATAGAGTATCATTTTTGTGCATTCTTAGAGGACAATTTTTCAAAAGCCATTTACCCAAGTTCATACAGAATTAACTGAGCAATGGAGCTGTCTGAAAACTCTTCACTAGGATGATGCATGAGGTTCCATAACTTTTGTATTTTTAGGTATGTTTCGCTAATATGAATGTGCCTATTAATGAGGGTCCAGCCATCTGTTCGTTGTCTGTCCATATGCATAGGTTTGTCTGCGCTCGCAGAGTGTCAAACCTATTCATAAAGGACAGGCAGGAGGAGGAGACGAGAATTGTGTGGGGTAGTGGAAAGCCAGACCCCTTCCTTCACCTAAAGATCACAGAAGAAAAAAAGAGTGGAAGGTTACGCCGCTGCAGCACTGCTAATGAAACCCTTCAGCACAGAAAGAACATCATTGCCAGCAGAAGACAAGTCTTGGGCTGCTGCTGGAGGTCAGCAAGAATCCCATTTCCTGCTGGTACGAGAGTGCAAGCGGTCCATAGACACAGTGGAAGCCAGTAGGGACCCCACTCCCCAGTGGAAGCAGAATGCAGGCTGTGATGTGCTGGAGATTCTAAGGAAGTACTGTACTTTTAAAAATGTATTAGAGAGAAGGGGCACATAATGCACACAATAGAAGAAGTCGGGAGGGAAGGGGTGAGGGGGCAAGGAAGGAAAAGAAAGGGAGACAGAGTATTGGGGGGGAGTTTGGAACAGAGAAATGAGTGCAGGAGACTCAGTGGTTGAGAGTTTGAGTGCTTAGCGGAAAGGGCTAAATAACTGCATGGTAAGAGGAACATCTACAAATACCCTCCACACACAAACCCAGCTCCTCAATCACCCCCTCCCCACGCATTCACGAACACACACACAAGCATGTGCTCTATCTTCAGTTACGCACACATGCACAGACACATTTTCACACATAAACCCACCAGCCTCTCCACGCTTGTGCGGACACTCATCCAGCCTCTCACCATACTCTCTGATGCTGTCACACATACACCCACCAGCCTCTCCACACTTGTGCGGACACTCATCCAGCCTCTCACCATACTCTCTGATGCTGTCACACATACACCCACCAGCCTCTCCACGCTTGTGCGGACACTCATCCAGCCTCTCACCATACTCTCTGATGATGTCACACATACACCCACCAGCCTCTCCACGCTTGTGCGGACACTCATCCAGCCTCTCACCATACTCTCTGATGCTGTCACACATACACCCACCAGCCTCTCCACGCTTGTGCGGACACTCATCCAGCCTCTCACCATACTCTCTGATGCTGTCACACATACACACAGCGAGCCCTTCATCCTACTCGTCCACATGAACATGCATATATACAGCCTCTCACTGCTCGCCCACCCACCCACCTTCACTGAAATAGAGAAATATATATACTAACCCATAGCCCCTGATATCCAAGTGCTTTATGCACAGTCCCCCATAGACATACAGTATATGCCACTTACTTGCACAGCTGTGACTGTGAGACTTGGGCCAGCAGCAGGAACTAATAGTTGCCGGGCAAAAAAAGTATTACAAGTAGGGACAGGAGACAGCGGGGCAATTTTCATTTAAGGTAAGTTGTTTGCTGTGATATGGGGGAGATGGAGGGAAGGAAGACAGGCCAGAATCCCATCCCCCACCCCCTTCATGGGGACCCCTCAGCAAAGCTTTGCTGTTTAGAACTTACTCCACTGGCTCTCTTTAACCTATTTAAGCTCTAGCATCATGAAATAGTAAACGGCCAAGCTTTAACCAGTTTCCAGACGTTCATACAACCCCCACCATACAAAAAGAAGGAGGAAGATAATTTCAGAATTTTGGTCCAAAATACACAAACGCTTGCTGTTAATTCGGGCCTCCACTTGTAACCATCAGTGCAAAACTTGCAAGATTGTGTGATCATAGTTTCTCAGTTTCTTGTCAGTTAACATCCTGGTGGCCTCATATTCTGGATCAATTGGAGGCATCAAAGTTGTTTCCTTACAAACAATTACAATAGCCAATCAATCAGATTAGAAATTAAAGTATAAACCATTGGAGGCAAATCATTCTTTTGAAAATATAATTTAACATGCCACAAGAGGTATAAACTTGAGATCAGGAACTGAGCCTTGGAATGGCCCCACCTTTAATAGAAAACGTTTTGCCAAGGGTGTGGGGCACTATTGGCTGGGAGGTGGAATGATGTAACCATTTACTGTTGTATCAGTTTTGTAGTCTAGGGTCTTGAGCTTTTTAATATCCTAGTGTCTATATAAGTTACTCTATGCACACTAAACTAGCTGACAGAAATCATGTTGACAATTTTGTTTTGATTGATTAGATCCCCCAAGGAATTTGTTGATGAAATCATTCATAGAGACAGAAGAGGGAAAGTTAGCCATCATTTACTGCTCTGCTGATAGCAACCCACTGTCTACAATGACCTTGAGCAAAAACAACGCATCAGTGGCTGCCAGCAGCGTCTATAGTGCTGAATCTAGCCAAAGACTCACGCTGTCTTCTTCACACAATGCCTTGAAACTTGAGATTAGGAATGTCAGATTGGAAGATGGGGGAAATTATGTTTGCTCTGCTACCAACACCTATGGCACATCATCGGACGTTTTGTATTTCCGTGTACAAAGTAAGTATTTGTTTATAGTATTCCAGTTGCAGATAGCCAAAGCACAACTGGCAGCTAGGGGTAATTTGATGACTGTATAGGCGTAACCTGTTCAGATTA
The DNA here is from genome assembly GCA_033557465.1 of Ichthyophis bannanicus. Lineage (NCBI taxonomy): Eukaryota > Metazoa > Chordata > Amphibia > Gymnophiona > Ichthyophiidae > Ichthyophis > Ichthyophis bannanicus. The sequence goes on along the minus strand of CM066032.1, from coordinate 1,272,395,214 downwards.
TCAGCTAATGTGGAATAGACATGCATTTAAATAAGTAAATGTCCATGCTTCTGCACTCTGCCAGATTTTCAAAGTAAAGGTACGCACATAGTTTTACTTCGAAAATTACCCTACTGACTTGTATGGATATTTTTGCAGTTAAAATACATGCATAGCTTTGAAAATGCATGCAGTTCTAAATCCCATCCCAAGAAAGTCTCCCCTTACAGCAAGTAAACATTACCAAGAAATGTACCTAAATGTTATTATTTTGTCCACTGATTTATGTAAGTGGCCAGTTATGCACATAAATGACCTCTTCTAAAATAATGACCAGCATAAAGGTACGCACGTTGTTTCACTGTAGGCATGGACAGAGCTTGGGTGAAGCATAGGGGGAACATGCAAATGCACGCACTGATTAAGAAATACTCGAATTTAAAAAGCAGATATGGTAATTTGCAACCCCTCTAGGGCTACTGTAAGCCATTGGGCCTTAACGTAAGGCAAGTTGCCTGCCACTTACAGTAGTAGTTTATAAAATAGGCACAAAATACATTTGTGGAAACACACATTAACTAGACGTGACTCTATAAAATCATCCTCAGGGAGCATGGATGCTCCTTGGGGTGGGGCTGGGGTGAGGTTTGGAATTATACATATACATTTGGAGTTTCAAAGTATGCATGAGTAACTTTCCTTTAAAATTGTATGCATACTAAACATCAGGTGTGGGTAGTTTTGGAGGCATAGTTTTCAAAGGGAAAGTATGTGTGTACTTTCCCTTTGAAAATTTCAATAAACGTATGCGTATATGCATTGCATAAGTTAGGCAGCCTGTTGTAAAATTATCTTCAACATGTCCTGTCTGTAGGAATTTTACCTAAGGCTTTTAATCCAGAGAGGGCATTTGCCATCAGAAAGTAGACTGACTAGACCTATTAAAATGCTTTGTAATTTTAGGGGGGTATATTCTGCGGCAGTGGAGGCTAGCCCATCTAATTTGGCTAGCCATCACCACTGAACTCTAAACCCAAATATTCAATCCCAGGGCCATAGCTGGGCCCTGGCATTGAATATCCAGGTTGGCTGGCTTGCCGGGAAGTTAACCAAACAGTCTTTCCTGAGCCCGACTTTTGCTCAGTTTCATTAACCAGGCAGTGGCTCAATATCACCACCGCCTGATTAATCGATGGGTGCTGCCCCAGAATGCCCCTGGCATGCAGCATTGGGACGTGAAGCAGCAGCACCCATGGCTGAGCAGCAGTTACACAGTTCGCAGGTCCTTAGTTCCTAGGAGGTCATTATTAGGGATGTACATTCATTTGAAACAAAATAGGAAAGAACAACATTTTCTATTCCATTTCATATCATTTTAATTAAAAGAAAAATTGGTGTTTTCTCTCTTATTTCATCACAGGCCATACTGGCCTCAAAACAGTAACCTTTGGTTTGGAAGGCATATATCCTGCAGAAGAGTCACCATGACTCCATGGGAGCTGGATCTATCAAGCATTGTTGTATTGCTGTTGATTTTTCTGTCTGTTTCCCGATTAGCTCACAGTTTGTCTGGTCTGCAGCTCTATGTCAACTGCTAACTACATTTTGACTTCTGCTATAGAGGATTATCCTTGAAAGATTGTTCTTTTTTGCCATGCTCTTGTGCTAGAAATTCTGTAAAACCATGTCTTAAGTATACTAAAGTGACTAAAGAATACCAAAAGGATATCTATTTGTGCTTTATCGACTATAGCAAAGCTTTTGACTGTGTAAACCATGAGAAACTCTGGGCCACATTAAGAAGCATGGGATACCACATTACTGGCGGAAAGTGAAGATGATCTGAAACATTTGCTTCTCACAATCAAAGAACATAGTCTCAAAATGGGCCTGCACCTTAATGTAAAGAAGACAAAGATCATGACAACTGGCATAATCAACAGGTTCATCGTCGAAGGAGAAGAAATTGAAATCGTGAATAACTTTAACCTACTTGGATCAACTATCAATAAAGAAGCAACAAGCAGTCAAGAAATCAGACGACGCATTGCTCTTGGCAGAATGGCTATGAAAGACCTAGATAAGATTCTCAAGAGCAGAGATGTCTCTCTCCATACAAACATTCGACTTGTTCAAGCCATGGTATTTTCAATAACATCATATGGATGTGAAAGCTGGACAGTGAAAAAGATAGACAGGAAGAAAATTGATGCCTTTGAATTATGGTGCTGGTGGCAATTATTGTGTATACCATGGACTGCCCAAAGAACAAACCAGTCTGTATTAGAGGAGATCAAACCTAAGCTTTCTTTAGAAGCTCAGATGACAAGACTTCGACTTTCATACTTTGGACACATCATGCGGAGAGAGAGATCATTAGAGAAAGACATCATGCTTGGCAAGATAGAAGGTCAATGCAAAAGAGGAAGGCCAGCAATGAGATGGATCGATACAATAACAGCAGCTATGGGTACCAGTCTGTCAACAATGAGCCGCCTGACTGAAGACCGAACACAATTTAGGATAGCTATCCAGAGGGTCGCCATGAGTCAACTCCGACTCGACGGCACTTAACAACAACAACATAGAGGATTATCCTTGAAAGATTGTTCTTTTTTGCCATGCTTTTGTGCTAGAAATTCTGTAAAACCATGTCTTAAGTATACTATCAGAGACAAAATTTCTGGCACAAGAATCTGGCAAATGAAAAATCTTTGGAGTAAATCTCTACAGCAGGACTTCACCCATATGTATTTTTAGTCATTTCCCTAAGAATTCCTTAGCCTCCTGTTCTGTTTGTCTGTCTTAGCAGATTGTAAACTGTTTGGCATAGGGACTCTCTTTTATGTATATTTGTACAGTCCTACTGTACATATGACTAATAGCACTATATAAGTGATATGTAGTAGTAGTATTAGTCAATAGATTCACAAGACAAAAAAAATCCAGATAGCATTTTACATAAAGCTGCAGACCAGGAAAATTTTGGGCCAATCAGGAAAAAGGAATGAAAACCACCACCAATACAGAAATGCTTTGATAGAGTCTGCGCTTGCCTAGTAATAAGAAAATTACAGTAAAAGCTGTTAGTGTAGCTGGGTTCAAAACATGTTTAGACAAGTTCCTGGATGAAAAATCCATAAATCATTATTAAAGAAGACTGGGGAAATCCATTGCTTACCCCTGGGACAAGTAGCATGGAATATGTTTCTTTGGGAACCCAACAGGTACTTGCAACCTAGATTGGTCACTGTTGGAAACAGGATATTAGGCTTGATGGACCCTTGGTCTGACCCAGTATGGCATAGCTTATGTTCTTATGAAACTAGCCCCCGACTTTGGAAAAATAAACAATTGCATCTTTTTTATTTGCCTGAATCCTCTAGTAACCATTCAGCTATATTTTTAATTTACAAAGAGCATGCGCCGGCGTCTCGGAGAGGTGGAGATGCAATACGGCATTCGATTCACCGGTTTGGCAGTTCACTAAAGCGTTGAGACAGGGCATGGAATTTAGATATGCCCGAAACGCAGTGCTGTGTTCTTTCTGACAACTGCTTTTTTGGAACATCTCCGTTTTGGTATTCCTATGAAATTGCAGTGTACCTGGAGCGGTTGATGTTGGGACTTCAATTGGCCTACGACGACCCAGATAAGTCAAAGGACATGCTGAATTTTTAATCTTGGGTTTAATTATTATAAAGGTGGCACCTATTTATGGTTCTTTTTTCCACCTTTCTTGCTTTTTTGAGGGCATACATGTTTTTCAACAAAATTGATTAAAATGGAAGTAACAGCTGCGGGAGGTTATTAACCTCATGGCTGATCTTCCGACAAAAAATTTGTTTAGGTCTTTATTTAAATTTGTGCTCATATTTTGACTATTCACTCTTCTTTTGTTTGGGGTTTCTCATGTTGAGTGTTTTGTTTTTGTAATTGTGGTATATTTTTCATTTAGGCAGCATACAATTACCTCTTTAATTAATAAATTGCCCTGAAATGATAATTTCATAAAAATGAAATGAAACAAAATGAAAATTAAAACAAAATAAAAAAGATGAAAAAAATCTGCAAAAAAAAGAGGAAACAAAACTTTTTTCCTGCATACCCCTAGTAACAATATTGCTGGTATTCAATTACTGAGACTCTATTGAAAGTCATTGATCCAGAGATTTGCTTTTATTGCCTTCATGTAGTCAGAGAGGGATGAGTTACCCAGTGAACTTAGCATTTCATTGAACTCAATGTTGATACATTCTTTCAACCAAAACTTATTACTTATCAGAAGCTAAGGATTTTGTGGCACACAACTGTAGAAGCTATGACCAACCGAATTTCCAACTTGAACAGACCAAAATTACCTTATAAGTGTATTAGTGTTAATCAACATCAAAACAAATTTGATAGTCTTGATAACACAGGTACACTACCAAAGAACTGCCTCCAGTTTTGCAACTGATTCCTATAGATTTTGGGGTGCTGAATCCAGGAAAAATAGCCAAAATGTTCCATCACGTCACGTTTTCTTGCAAAATTAGATTTCTTACCCATATAAGGAATGTTCATATAATTTCTTTTTAGCCGACTGCAGTTTATTTTCTTGGCCCAAAATAGAGGTTGTAATGGTTAACTAACTAGAAACACTACCTCATGATATTTTAGAGTGTTTTGTATTCATTTTATACATTAACAGGACAATTGGGAGGCGGGGGGCTAAATCCAGTACTCGCGCTGGCGCATGTTCTTTCCTGTTCGCCTCGCCTCGTTCGCTCGCTCGCTCAAACACGGTGGTTGCGACATGAACGTTCCTGTCAAATTTCAGTTTGTTGCAAGTTCATTATTACCTTTTGTTTGCTCAGTCGTAATCCAGCTTTATTCCGAAGTGGTTCACTACAGTTGTAGTTTGCAGTGCTGTGTATTTGTGATGGCTCACAGAGCCAGAGGTTGCGTCAACTCTCCGGACAGTTTTTGTTTTATTTGTGGGGAATATACCGTGAAAAAGCGGCAGAGGAACATTTCTGCATTTATTAAAAAAGTATATTTCGCCTATTTCGGTTTGAAGTTAGGCGATCAAGACAAATCGTGGGCTCCTCACAAAGTGTGCAAGACATGTGAGGAAGATCTACGCATATGGATGGAAGGTAAAAAGCAAGCATTTCGTTTCGGAATACCTATGATGTGGCGTGAACAAAGAGACCACAGCAGTGACTGCTATTTTTGCTCTTGCATTGTGAAGGGATACAACTTAGAAAATAAGAACGTAATAAGATACCCCAACCTTCCCTCAGCAATTAGGCCTATGCCTCATAGCAACGAAGTACCTGTGCCTGAACCACCAAAATCTTTGGATCATATTTGTGTGGACGGTTCTGATCATGATGAGACTCATCAGATGGCTTTTCCCGATGAGTCCAGTACTTCCGAGTTTGAAACTGAACCAGATCCGAAACCTGAACTTTTCTCTCAAGCTGAATTGAATGATTTAGTCCGGGATTTAGGACTCCCAAAAGATGCTGCCCAACTGCTAGGTTCTCGGCTTAAACAGAAAAATCTATTGTCACCAGGAACAACTTTTTATTGGTACCGCAACCGCGAGACACAATTTTTGAAGTATTTCAGCAAAGAGGAAGATTTGGTATTTTGCAACGATATATACGGAGTGATGGAAAAGTTTAAACTCAAGTATGATCCTGCTGAATGGCGGCTGTTCATTGATTCGTCAAAAGACAGCATAAAAGGTGTTCTTCTTCATAATGGCAACACATTCGTTTCAGTTCCTATTGCTCACTCTGTTGTTCTCCAAGAAAAATACGAGAATTTGGCCCTGATTCTTCAGAAGATTCGTTATGATGAGCATAAGTGGATGATTTGTGGAGACTTTAAAATTCTATCCATGCTGTTAGGGCAGCAATCCGGTTTCACCAAATATCCCTGCTTCCTTTGCTTGTGGGATAGCCGGGCCCGCGACCTACACTGGGGGAAAAAAGACTGGCCAATTCGGGAGTATTTGAGACCCGGTGAGAAAAATGTTCTTCATGAGAGCTTGGTACCTCGTGATAAAATTCTATTACCACCTCTCCACTTTAAGTTGGGTCTCATTAAGCAATTCATCAAGTCCCTTCCAAAAGATGGTGAGTGCTTTCGGTACCTTTGCTCAAAGTTCCCCCGACTTTCTGAAGCAAAGCTAAAGGAAGGAGTGTTTGTTGGCCCTGATATAAGGAAACTCATTTCAGATGGAGCATTCGCTGAAGCGATGTCTGAGAAGGAAAAAGAAGCCTGGGATTCCTTCAAGGATGTTGTTCTCAAATTCTTGGGGAACAGGCGGGATGAGAACTATAAGGATATTGTTGCCAGGATGCTCAATGCCTTCAAAGAACAAGGCTGTAACATGAGCCTGAATGTCCATTTCTTGCACTCCCATGTGAACTACTTTCCCGAAAACTTGGGGGCGTACAGTGAAGAACAAGGTGAAAGGTTTCACCAGGACATCAAGGACGCAGAGAGAAGGTACCAAGGAAGATGGAACACCACTATGATGGCTGATTTCTGCTGGTTGCTGCTGCAGGAAACCCCAGATGAAAAATACGCCAAGCAGCGCACCAAGAGAAGCATTCGGGGGAAGAAGAAACGGGCCCACCAGGAGATTGATTGACCCAAGAATGACTTTAAAATCTAAACTGTGTTGACAAATATCGTGTTTTTACTAAACTTTGAAATAAAAATTTGCTAGTTATTACCACAGTGTCGGATCTCATTTATTAGAATTTTATTTTCACACCATCGGGTGTTTGTCTTCATGTATTGCAATGGTGCGGTTTGCGTTTTCTATTCTTACATAAATACCTGTACAACATTTTTTGCACATTTCTTTGCTTTGCTTTGTGTCTAACCTCGCTCTTATATGTTCAATGTTTGTGCACATGTATGTGGCTGTTTTAAGTGCAGACAATTTTGCTACCATCACAGTGTGTTTTGTTGACATTACTCTATTCTTATGTGCTGCCTTGTTACAATTTTCTTTATTCTTATTTGAATAACTACTAAACAATTAGTATAAAGAATTCATCCAAGAAACTTTTATCTCGATCGCACTCAATCTGAAACGTTCACCTCAAACTGCTAACCCAATGTAGCAAAAAATCTGTACGTGATGGAGCAAATTGGTTTCCAGATTTGGATTCAGCGCACCAAAAAACATAAAAATCAATCGAAACATTAGAGGCAGTTTAAAAAAAATTTTTTTAGTGTACCTGTGTAATCTGTATGTCTAGCATAAAAATTACTACTCTTGACTCTAAACTACTTTTAGGGTTTCTAATGATCAGTTAAAACAAATAAACCCCTTATCAAGTACCTCTATTGGGGAAATTAGGGCCATTTTAATCAAACACTACCATTGTGAGATAAGATTGCTAATTTGCTCCTTTTCTTGCTCTCTCCTCTCCTTCTCTTCTGTAATAATCCCTGTCCCTCCTCTCAACTTCCCTCTTCCTCTATAAACCCTCACTCTGTGAAACTTATATGGCCTATTTGTACTAGCTGAAGCAGTGTGCTCTGAATATGTGCAAGGACTGATTCAGCATACATTCAACTCCTAGGACCTGTCTCCCATATGAAAGCCATAAGGCAACAGGGCCTCTGTGGAACCTCAAACTGGAGCAGTGAATGTGCAGATGAAAACATTTTGCTTTGTTTATTAATTTTAGTGTAATTGCTAATCAGATGAAGGGCCAGGAGCAGCCTCAGAAAATATCCACAAATAGGAGCAGTAGTGAAGGGGATCTTGAACAATTTTCAGAAGACTGTATTTGTGAGGAACAAGCTACAGGCCGGTTAGTCTGACCTTTGTGATTAAATTAATGGAAATGCTGCTGAAACAAAGGATAGTGAGGTTTCTGGAGTCCAATGGACTGCAGGATGTGAGGCAGCATGGCTTTACTAGGGGCAAGTCTTCTCAGACAAATTTGTTTTATTTCTTTGACTAGGTGACTAGAGAGCTGGACTGAGGGAGAACCCTAGATATGGTGTACTTAAATGTCAGTAAAGCCTTTGACATTGTTCCACACAAGTAAATTGAGGATCCGAGGAATAGACTCTAAAGTGACTGACTGGGTTAGAAACTGGTTGAGTGGGATGTAACAAAGGGTACAGGTAAATGGAGCTTACTCTAAGGAGAAGGATATAACCGTTAGTGTGCCACAGGGATCTGTCCTTGGTCCGATTCTTTTTAACATTTTTGTTAGTGATATTGCAGAAGGGCTGTTGGGTAAAGTTTGCCTCTTTGCAGATACCAAAATCTGCAATAGAGTAGACACCCAAGAAGGAGTAGATAATATGAGGAGGGATCTAACTAAGCTTGGTCAAAAATCTGACAACTGAGATTTAATGCTAAAAAAATACAGGGTCATGCATTTGGGCTGCAAAAATCCAAGGGAGAGGTACAGGGGGTGAAGTACTTCTTTCCACAAAAGAAGCACGGGACCTAGGCGTGATAGTTTCTGATGATCTTAAGGTGACTAAACAGGTAGAAAAGGCAACAGCAAAAGCCAGAAGGATGCTTGGGTGTATAGGGAGAGGAATGGCCAGCAGGAAGAAGGAGGTGATAATGCCTCTGTATAAGTCTTTGTTGAGATCTCATTTGGAGTATTGTGTGCAATTCTGGAGACCAGGATGGAGTCTGTGCAGAAGGTGGCCACCAAAATGGCCAGTGGACTTCATGATACAGCATATGGGGACAAACTTAAAGATCTCAATATGTGTATGTTGGAGGAAAAGCAGAAGAGAGGAGATATGATAGAGATGTTTAAATATAAATAGCATAAATGCACAGGGAGAGAACCTCTTTCAATTGAAAGAAAGCTCTGCAATGAGAGGGCATAGGATGAAAGTGAAAGGGGATAGACTCTGGAATAATATGCAAAAATATTTCTTTACGGAAAGAGTGGTAGATGTGTGGAATAGTTTCCCAATGGAGGTAGAACAGACCAGGTCAGTATCTGAATTCGAGAAAAGAATGGGACCAACACAGAAGATCTCTAAAGGAAAAAAGGGATTACAGTAATTGGTATGGAAGGGCAGACTGGATAGGCCATACTATCATTTTCTGTCATCATGATTCTATGTTTCACCACCCACCCCAAAAAAACCCCAAAAACAAAAACAACTGAAAGGTTACTAGAAGTTTCCAGTTCAATTTAAAAATAAAAAATATTTTTTTCTACTTTGCTTAACACTTGTCATGGCCTAGCTTCATTTCAGTGATTTTTGGGTTGGAAGGCAAATGTCTTTCAAGATGAGCTGTTAGATCTCCTGGGAGGCTAGGTCCAGCCAGCTTACACTCAACTGTCGTATTTCTGGTGCTATTAGTTCCTTCTTCCTCACTGGCCAAAGTTTGTCTAGTTTTAATTTCCATGAAAAACCCTTCCTGAATTTTTTTGCCTTGTGAATATCTTGGTTCCTGCTCTAGAGACTTACTCCAAAGATTTTTTTTTGCCATCTTATTGTGCCAAAATATTTGTGAAACCATGTCTAAGTATATCATCGTCAGAGACATTTACCAAGCCTTCTTCACATCTCGGTTGTCCAATTAGTGATCATCACAAACTGGTTAACCAGAATATGGATTAGCCTTGGTAAATGTTTTTGACAGTATATTTAGACATGGTTTTACAGAATTTCTGGCACATGAAAGTGGCAGAAAAAAAAGTCTTTAGAGTTAGGTCTCTAGAGTAGGCATCAATAGATTAACAAGGCAAAAAATACAGAAAGGCCTTTCCACAAAACTCAAAAGCAAATAAACTTCAGGCTAGTCAGGAAACAGGAACTAATAGCACCAGAAATACAAGACACAATTAAGAGCAGGTTGGCTAGACCCATCCTCCCAAGAGGCATAGTAGCTCATCATTGAAGACTGCTTTCTAACCCAAAGGTCAGTTATAGAAGACAAACATAATTTGGGGGATTTTCATGTCATTTTCTGATTTGAAATTTGGTATGTGTATTCATTTGTTTCAAATGAATGCACATATCTACTTGGCTCAGTCCCCAGTTCATGTGCCTTCAGAATATGTGGCTACTGCCCAACATGATTGAGCTTTGGAATGGCCACAACTTCAATAGAACATTTTTGCGGGGTGTGGAGTGTTCTGTTTGCTGGGAGGTAGCGGGAAATAATGATAGGACTTTGGGGTGGGAGACTGTTGGAATAGTGGTGGTAATGCTTGTCTATGGTTAGAGAGTGTTGAGGCTATTTTGGAGCTGTAGTAGAAGGAATGAGTGCTGGGACTATGAAGTGTTTGGGGGCTATGGAGGTAGTGCTTAGCTGTGTGGCAGGCCTGTGTTGAGACTGTAGAGGCAAAACTAGTGTTAAGTAAATCTAATGTTAAAGCAACCCAGTAAATGTTATAGAAATGCAAGAACACTGGAAAATACTGATTTTAAACATCTTTATAAAAATCTTATTTAGCTAAAAAGTAAACACCAAAATTACATTTTATAAAGAGCTAAAATCAGAAGCCATAACTACTATATAGTCTTTAAGTTGAGCTATATTTTCAAAGGTTAGCACAATAAATGCTCAACTGATAAAATTTCAGACCTACAGAACAGGTTTTTCAGCCATAACAGGAAGTCCTTTCAGAATGATGTGTGACTTACCACAAATGACATCCTCTGCACCAGACCAAATTACTATATTTACTAAAGAGAAACATTTAAAAATTCTGCATAAATGCAGTATTTAATTATAAGTGATGGCCAGGGAAATATTTTAGCAGGAAAAATAGCCCAGTCCTTTCTTCACTTTCCTTAGTGCTCAGAATAAAAAGGAATGCCAGAACACATGGATGGGATTTGCAAACTCCTGCTTTGTATCAACTAAAGTTGCATAAGCCGCTCAGTTTAGAACAGTCTGGTTGATATTCAAAGCATACTTGCATGGTCAGCATCAGGTGCTAATCGCAAATGCTTTTTTTAAAAAAATTAGGCCCTGATAATGGCTAAGGTTTAGTCAGGCATCTTGATGCCTGCCCAAAAGGTAGCCATTTTAATTTAGAAGGATCCAGGGCATTCCAGGGTGGGGTGAAAACTGATGCAGATAGCAGTGACATTCATCCACTGTCCAGATAAATTTATTTGTTTAGGAGATGACATAGAGATAGAGGTGACAAGATAAATCATTCACTTATCTATTTGCGGTAGCAGCTTTTTGACTGTTGACCCCTTACCAACATGTTTCCCTCAACTTCGCTTACAATCAAATACATCTTAGACTGCAAAATTATCTCAGTCATTTGTACTCATATTTGCTAAGGGGTCTGGGGTGGAAAATGGGGAGGTTATAGGGAGGCCTGTACATTCCAGTTAGCACATCGAACTCTATTGCACGCTGTCATGTGTGGTAAGCGGGAGGTGGCGAGTACTTCTGCGCTGCCAATACACTTGCCACATAGTAAAGTAGTTTTCTGTGTGGTAAGTGTATCTAAACATGTGGGGAAAGTCCACAACAGCTCACAGGGCTTGCTTTTACAGTGTGGTAGTTTTTCATTTAACACAAGGTAAGTGCAAAACTTACTGCACTTTAGCAAAAGGTGCCCAAAATGTCTTTTTTTCTATATTAATGGTTGCATGTCCACTTGTGATGAGGCATTTTATAAAGGACATCTAAGTGCAGTTGGGGAGGTCAAGGGCAGGACATGAGGAAAAACACCAGGGCGTCTATGTTTTGCCTAAGTTTTAGAAACATAGATGCCCCTGATGTGGACATCTATACCAGTGTCCAATTGGATGTCACCTCTATGAAACCGTGGGGCAGGAATGTCCATCCAATGCAGGGTTGCATACAGAAACATCCATTGACATGACAAACATAAGCCTGCATTCCCCAGTAGGTTTTGTAGTCAACGTGGACATAATAAGGAGGAGATGATCGTTATCACCTTCTCCACACCCTCCGTTTGTTTGGCTGGAGCAGATATAAACTGGCGAAGCTCAGGTCATCCAAGGTGTAGACAGGTGGGATGTCCAAGTTCATGGGAATATTTGAGACATGCATACACCTTGCCCCCATTTTGCCTTGGATATCCTCATGCTGAGGACATCTACAGAACCGAATTCTAAAATGGATCTGGGGACATCTACATGCTTTGAAAATATCTATGCCAGTTTTCAGATGTCCAAAGCATGAATATGACTTGTAAAATAACCCCATAGTATCATGCACTTAGTGGACAAGAGAGAAATTTAAAAAGATATTTCTGTGAGCCAAGCAGTGCTTTATATGCAAGAATGTCTTTTTATATGGGAAAAAGAACATATAATCCCTGAATGTAAGGAATTTTACCCTTCCCCTTTTCTAAGCTTTCCTAGATGTGGAGGTGGGGCGCAATTTTCATTTACATGCATGCTTCGATTTTAAAAATATACACATAAAGATTTTTGAAAAAAAAACAACAACCCTGCACACAGATACTAGCGGGTGTAAATATGTGTGAGACGTTTTGCTGAGGTAATTTTCAAAGTGAACCAATACATGTTAACTTTTAAAACTGGTATAAATTAATCTCATAACAGTCTGCAAATTTATTTAGGCTGTTATAAAAATGACCCCCAAAATGATTAAGTGCCCAACTTAGCAAAAGGAATTTAGAATTTGAGAAACATGGAATCTGATGGCAGATAAGGACCATACAACTCTTTCAGTCTGCCCACTTTTATTATTCATTTATTTGAGTTTATCTCACTTCTTTCCAGTAGTAGTTCAAGGCTGGTAACATTCAGGTACAGTAGGCATTTTCCAGTCCTCAGAGGGCTTATAATATAATTTTGTATCTCATATAGTGGAGGTTAATTAACGTGCCCAAGATCACAAGCAGTAGTGGGATTTCCTTGGTGCAATGCCGTTGAGTCAATAAACTGGTGTTATTCTTGAAAATAGAAGCCCACCCCCGTGCTGAAGTTCACATTAATGTTCTTTGTTAATATTATCGACAATTCACTTCTCTGTTTTAGCTGCCAGAGTTCTGGTCACCCCATCTACAGAAGTACATGAAGGAGATGAGGTTACCCTGACCTGTGATGTCACCAGAAATGTAAAAGAGGGGATTCGTTACACCTGGTACAAAAACAGCAAATGGCTTGAGGACAATGCTGAAAGTCCACTTGTGTTTCATGAGATAAGCAGCCGTGACACTGGTTATTATCACTGCAATGCACAGGACGATGAGGGGAGCAGCACCTCTCCATCAGTCAGTCTGCATGTATTGTGTAAGTAGTTTTACAAATCTGCAGCTAGATATGGATGTTATCTCATATACGTCTCTATAAGATATCAAAGTAGATGCAGCTCTACTAGCCATTTTAGTCCTGGAGAAAACTGGAGTCTTTGTAGTTTGTGAAAATGTTTAATGTAAATTTGTTTTTTAAAGTAGTAACTCCTTTTTTAATATAGTAGATTGCAAAGCTGTCGTCGTTACTTGCCCTTCTGTAATGCAATCTCTGGATAATCATCTTCTTATTTTCTCTTCTTAATTTCTTATTTTGTGGGTGCTTGACTCCTGGTCAAAATTAGTCCATCTTAAATTACTAGGCTTGAAAACAAAGCATTATGGCAGTACTAAAGCTCCCTCAAAGCCTCTTTAAACTTTAGTTCTTAGTTGGTGTTCCCTCACCAGGGCAAAGCCTTTGTTGGTGGGTTGAATACCCAGTCACCCTTAAATCCTTATCAGTCAGTTATTGATAACCATCCTCCCATAGGGCACTGGTTTTTCAGAGTCCATATCTGTCCTCAATAAGAGGATATACAAGCTCAAACAAAAAAAAACAAAGGTCCACAATTCTCTCGGTTATTCTTCACATGCAGCTTAGAATTTGTATTTTTCCTTTAAAATGAACAGGCAAATTGCTTGCCTACCACTGCCCATGTAACATCTCTACTTTTCAGAGCAACAACAACCTGCTGCAGGTCTGTCCAAATCCTATTATCAAAGAAACAATACTTTATCTTAAAGCAGCTCTTGTCCTTCTGTCTAGTCCAGTGATGGCTAACCTTTTTGAGCCCGAGTGCCCAAACTGCCGCACAAAACCAAAGAATTTCCTCAAAGTGCCAGCACGTCAATTTGCATAAATATTTGCATAATGCTAACATACACTAACTTTTAGTAAACATGTCTCTTAATGAGTGTATGGATAAAGACAGACTAAAAGATTTCTACATTACTATAATCCAGTGCCAACCGCCAGGCACATTAGGAACTACTACAAACACTGCCCACTTAGAACCAATAGCAAACCCGCCGTATCCTAACAGCACTACCAGGACTCACAAAGCACCACACCATACCTATCAAAAGGCAACACTGCAAATATTAAACCAATACATTTCAGACAATAACAATACATGACCTACTGGGGAAAGAGAACAAGTGGCAATGTCAAAAAGGAATTACATAAACAGAATACCTCAGCTCAGTTACACAGTTGCAATTGCTCCAGCCACTTTCTTCTGGTTTCTTCATGTTTTCTGCTAACTCTCCATCATCTGCTGTCCATTTGTCCTTTCTTCTCTCTTCTAGTTTTTTTTCCATTCTCTCTCTCTACATCCGCTTTAACATACTAATCTTTCTCCTTTTGCTCTTTCCTCATTCCTATTTCATCCACTCAAATTTTACCCCTCCATCCTCAATCCCCACTTACTCTCCCAATACCCGGCCAATTGTAGATTTTTTATCCCTCCCACACAAAATATTTTTCCCCTCTCCATTTTACTCTCCCAGCCCCATCCCATTCTAATCCTCCCCCAACATCAGCTCCCTTCTAGTTCCAGCCTCACCCAGCATCCATTCCCTTCTAGTCCCTGCATCAGCCCATTTCCAGTCCTAGCCCCCCATCAGCCCATTTCCAGTCCTAGCAACCCCCAACCCAATACCAGTCCTAGCCCCCCCCCCATCAACCCACTTCCAGTCCTAAACCCCCATCACCCATTTTCAGTTTAAGCCCCCCCTATAACCCATTACCAGTCCTAACCCCCATCACCCCATTTCCAGACAGCCCCCATCAGCCCACAGCCCATTAGCAGTCCTACCCCCCCAGCCCATTAGCAGTCCTACCCCCCCTGCCCGCCCGCCCATTAGCAGTCCTAACCCCCCCAGCCCATTTGCAGTCCTCACCCCCCCCTCCCGCCCTCCCCCCCTGCCCATTAGCAGTCCTAACCCCCCCTCCCTCCCTCCCTGCCCATTAGCAGTCCTAACCCCCCCTCCCTCCCTCCCTGCCCATTAGCAGATCTAACCCCCCCTCCCTCCCTCCCTGCCCATTAGCAGTCCTAACCCCCCCCCTCCCTGCCCATTAGCAGTCCTAACCCCCCCCTCCCTCCCTCCCTCCCTCCCTGCCCATTAGCAGTCCTAACCCCCCCCTCCCTGCCCATAAGCAGTCCTAACCCCCCCTCCCCTCCCTCCCTGCCCATTAGCAGTCCTAACCCCCCCCTCCCTCCCTCCCTCCCTGCCCATTAGCAGTCCTAACCCCCCCCTCCCTCCCTCCCTCCCTGCACATTTGCATTCCTAACCCCCCCTCCCTCCCTCCCTGCCCATTAGCAGTCCTAACCCCCCCTCCCTGCCCATTAGCAGTCCTAACCCCCCCTCCCTCCCTCCCTGCCCATTAGCAGTCCTAACCCCCCCCCCTCCCTGCCCATAAGCAGTCCTAACCCCCCCTCCCTCCCTCCCTCCCTGCCCATTAGCAGTCCTAAACCCCCCCCCTCCCTCCCTCCCTCCCTGCCCATTAGCAGTCCTAACCCCCCCTCCCCTCCCTCCCTCCCTGCCCATTAGCAGTCCTAACCCCCCCCCTTCCTCCCTCCCTCCCTCCCTCCCTGCCCATTAGCAGTCCTAACCCCCCCCTCCCTGCCCATTAGCAGTCCTAACCCCCCCTCCCTCCCTCCCTCCCTGCCCATTAGCAGTCCTAACCCCCCCTCCCTGCCCATTAGCAGTCCTAACCCCCCCCCCCTCCCTCCCTCCCTCCCTGCCCAGTAGCAGTCCTACCCCCCCCCCTCCCTGCCCATTAGCAGTCCTAAGCCCCCCTCCCTCCCTGCCCATTAGCAGTCCTAACCCCCCCTCCCTCCCTCCCTGCCCATTAGCAGTCCTAACCCCCCCTCCCTCCCTCCCTCCCTGCCCATTAGCAGATCTAACCCCCCCTCCCTCCCTCCCTGCCCATTAGCAGTCCTAACCCCCCCCTCCCTGCCCATTAGCAGTCCTAACCCCCCCTCCCTCCCTCCCTCCCTCCCTGCCCATTAGCAGTCCTAACCCCCCCCCTCCCTCCCTCCCTGCCCATTAGCAGTCCTAACCCCCCCTCCCTCCCTCCCTCCCTGCCCATTAGCAGTCCTAACCCCCCCCCTCCCTCCCTCCCTCCCTGCCCATTAGCAGTCCTAACCCCCCTCCCTCCCTCCCTCCCTCCCTGCCTGCCCATTAGCAGTCCTAACCCCCCCTCCCTCCCTGCCCATTAGCAGTCCTAACCCCCCTCCCTGCCCATTAGCAGTCCTAACCCCCCCTCCCTCCCTCCCTCCCTCCCTCCCTGCCCATTAGCAGTCCTAACCCCCCCTCCCTCCCTCCCTCCCTCCCTGCCCATTAGCAGTCCTAACCCCCCCTCCCTCCCTGCCCATTAGCAGTCCTAACCCCCCCTCCCTCCCTCCCTGCCCATTAGCAGTCCTAACCCCCCCCTCCCTCCCTATTAGCAGTCCTAACCCCCCCCTCCTCCCTGCCCATTAGCAGTCCTAACCCCCCCCCCCCTCCTCCTCCTCCTCCCTGCCCATTAGCAGTCCTAACTCCCCCCTCCTCCTCCTCCTTGCCCATTAGCAGTCCTAACCCCCCCTCCTCCTCCCTGCCCATTAGCAGTCCTAACCCCCCTCCTCCTCCCTGCCCATTAGCAGTCCTAACCCCCCCCCCCTGCCCATTAGCAGTCCTAACCCCCTCTGGCAAATTTTAAAAAAAAAAAAGCAGGCTCTGGCTGCTGCCGCGGCAGATTGCAATGTCCCGCGGGGCCCCCTCCGCCCGCTAAGCCCTTCTGCAAGGGCTTTCAGATTCGCGAGGGAGAGCATCTCCCTCGCATCTCTGTTAAGCCCGCAGGGGCTAATGGGAAATTTCCCATCAGTCCCTCGCGTCTAAAGGGGCTGATGGGAAATTTCCCATTAGCCCCTGCGGGCTTAACAGAGACGCGAGGGAGACGCTCTCCCTCGCGAATCTGAAAGCTCTTGCAGAGGGGCTTAGCGGGCGGAGGGGGCCCCGCGGGACGCTGCATTCTGCCCTTGCCACGTCCGCGGCAGCAGTCAGAGCCAGCTTTTTCTTTTTTTGCGGACCTTCCCGCGTGCCAGCTGCAAGGCCTTCGCGTGCCACAGCTGGCACGCGTGCCATAGGTTCGCCATCGCTGGTCTAGTCTGTTAGCTTCAAGTCTCCTGGGAGACTGACCCACTGCTTTGCTTCTCAGTACTTATAAAGCAGCTGACTCCTCCTCTTCCTGGTTCCAGTCTCTCAAGTTGTCATAGAAACCATGCACTCCTGATTCCTGGTGCTTAAGGGAAATTCCTTTGGTAGCAGTTACCTCCTTCATGCTTATTTTTTTCATACTGCTGTTTTGATTCTTGGGTTGCCATTCTCTTCCTCATCTTTTCTTTTCTCTGGTACTGCTGTTTTAATTATTGGGCTGCAGATTTCTGATGGGACATACAGAGCTACTCTCATAGGCCTCCAGGCCTATATAACAGCATTATCAGATCCAAATACGCAAACAGTGCTAAAATATGAAAGTAAACATCCAGAATCAGTTTCCATTGTCATGCGCTCCAAAGATTAGAAGGATTGAGTGTGAGTCCACAAGCATATACAGGGAAGAAGCAACAGAATTTGCAAAAGAGGAGAAAAACCTCCTTCAAATAACTAGATCAGCAAACAAGGAAAAACAAGAGGCAAATACACAAATACAGTGGGAAATACAAAGTGTTACTGCAGGACCCCTTTGTCAATCAAGACCAGACACATGAATGCTTAAGGAGAGGTGAACTGAAACAGAAGGATGAGATATTGATAGTTGCAGTCCAGGAGAGCAGATTACGGACAAAATGGATTTTACAGCAAGCATTGAAAAAGCTGGCAAAACATGTCAATTCAGTAAGAAAGAGCTGGAAACAGTGGCTCACCTCATAATTGGCTGTGAAGTTCTGATGACAGAAAACATCTATACAGAAAGGCACAATAAAGTAGCATGTCTCATTCATTGGAAATGCTGTAAACACTACAGAATCACTATACCAGAAAAGCACTGGGATCATATTGCAGCTTGTCATGCTGTGGGGGCTTGTGTGCATCACAGATGCTGAGGGCTAAGCTATCGGTAGATTAAATACTGCCGGGTCTCCAAAGATGGGCAGGTCTCACTGAGATGCCAGACCAAAACAAACCACCCATCTGGGCAGCAGCAGAATGGGATGGTGTTGGCAGCGTAGGATCATATTTCTGTGACAACAACAACAACACTGGAATTAAACTCTGCGGAAGAAAGGCCTGGCAATCTACTTCCGTATCCTACCACGAAAACCCAATGGATAGTCACAAAAAAAACAAATTGCACTATAGTGCTAGAAAATGAGACCTCCCAGGTCGGAAGGCACTCAACTGACTACTGGGGAGGAGCTGAAGACTTTTCAGAGTAAAGCCAGCATTTATGATGTGGTTGGATCAAAGCCCTCGGGATGTCTGACAGCTGATGTAGCAGTGCATGAAATGAGTCAGAAGCTGCAAAGATCTCTTACATATTGAGACATAGAACGTATGAAGCATGAACCAAGAGAAGTTGGAGGTGGCTAAGAATGAAGGAAGGAGTGGCTCAGTGGTTGGGACAGGTTACCTCAAGCTGGAGGGCCAGGGGTTCAATTCACACTTAGGGATAAGTAACCTCAGGCCAAAGGGACTGGGGTCTCTAGTCCCATGGCCACTCCTTGTGGCCTTGGGCAAGCCACCCAACCCTCCATTGCCTCAAGTACACTTAGACTGTGAGCCCCTTGGAGACAAGGGAATAAAAAGTGCCTGTTGGAATATATCTGTAAGCTGCTCTGATACAAACAGTAAAGGGTGGTATATCAAGTTCCTAAAATCAAACCATAAACAGCATGTATAACTTGATCTGTTGGGTGTCAATGGACTGGCATTGGACACTTTGCATCTGATGATCACATGGTCTACTATGCTGGAAATGAAAGACAAAGAAGAAATGGTGTTGCATTTATTTTATTTTTCTTTTTACTTTCTTTATTTACATTTTCAAACAAATTACAACAAAAGCAAAAATTATAATTAAAATGATAATCCTCTTTAAACATAAAAGCAAAAAAACCAAGGCTTTAACAGCCTACCCCAACCTTACCCCTCCCTTCACCATGTGATCATCAAAAGAAAAAACTTATGAAATGAGCACAAAAAGGGAGGGACTTACAGGGGTTATGACTCCACACCAGCTCCTCACCATGTGATAACATGATGGCATGTCTACATTACCCCTTGATTTACACCATATCGTGCTTTAGAGATATAAGTATTTAGGGGTTTCCACTTGAGGAGAGTGGAAGGCATGAAGGTTGTTGCAGAACGTGGCATTTGTTTATATTTGCAGCATAAGCACAAACGGTTCCACCATTTGTGCCAGCTAAGCTCTGCAGTATGTTTCCAGTTTGCGATAACGAGATGCAGAGCCACTCCCATCATGAAGACAAATAAAAAATGACAATCCCTCTGTAACGACGAGATGCCAACTGTTGACCGAAATACGACCGCAGACCAGGAGAGAGTGGCCCTGAATCCCAAGACTTCTTGGATTCGGTTCCAAATCGAAATCCAATAGGACTGAATATTAGGGCAGTCATATACCACATGTCTTAAAGTGCCAGCATTACTCTGACAAGACCAACATTCATTTCCAACCGTTTTATCCCATTTAGCAGCCTTTATCGGGGTAACATGAGCTATGTGTGCAAAAAAAATATAAAGCTTGTGAAATAGAGGCAGACTGAGATACTCTATTTGTCTTGCTCCAGAATTTTACCCATTATTCCGGAGAAGGAGTCTCCCCTGTATCATGTTCCCATATCCGCTGAACACCAATGGATTATGGGGTGTGGTTCTGAACGACCACTTTATAATAGTTAGGAGCCACCCCAGTAGCTATTTGGGCTGAACCTATAATGTTCAACAACCCCCATTCTTCAGGTAAAGATTTGATATCAATAGGGGATTTCTCTATACAATGTCTCAGCTGAATCCACTGGAAGTATAAGGATTTAGGCAAGTCGAACTCCCGCTGTAGACAAGCAAAAGGCTTCCACATGCCATCTAATACCAGTTGGCCAATGGCCCAAATACCCCTACTGAACCATTGTTGCCATGCAAACGGACTTTGATGAATTTTTAAGAAAGGACTGTGCCAGATGGGGATTAATTTTGATAAGCATTCCTATTAGGAGCATAAATATTAATTAAGGCCAGTTCTGTGGATCCTATTTTAAGGACAACCATTGCCCACTGCCCGTCTATATCATATCTAGTTTGTATTACAATGGGGGATAGAGATTTCCTTACTAGGATGGCTACCCCGTTTTTGTTTTTTTTTGATTGGCAGAAGAAAAAGTCACTAATGAAAATGGTTTTATATCTAATTTTAACAAATCCTTCACATTTAAATGTGTCTCTTGTAACAGTAGGATGTCAGCACTTTCCTTGCGTCCATATAAAAATATATTTTTCCTCTTTATGGGATTATTAATGCCTTTAACATTCAGCGAGACTATCTTAAAGGAAGACATATTGACAACAGAGTATAAAATGACAGTCAACTGTTACAGAAACATACCAAGTTGTAACATATGATTTTACATTGTTGATCCACACCTTGAAAGACTTCACAATGATAGCTGTACTTATAGCCCAAGAAAAAAAACACAAAAGGAAAAGCCACTGCTTAGCCATTGCCCCTATGGAAGATTGCTCAAAATAAAAACACATAGTTCTAAATAACAAAGCCACCAAAACCCTGGGGGGCTATAACAGCTCAAAACTTAGCAGCTGAGTCCAATGGGACAAGACAGGCACGGTGGGAAAAATTAACTAGTTTACTTCAACTCCTCTGCAGCTTAAATCAACTTAAACCACACACTACCCATTCCAGAAACAGGAAACAGCGTCCCCAAACCCGGAGCACCAAAAGTTATAGCAAAACTGCCCCACCAAAACAATTTATGTTCACAAAAGGCTGCATGTATATAGGCAAGGGTCGTCCCGCTCCTCCAAACCCCGCTGCCCTCCCAACCACAACAGACATCACAAACAACACAAAACACAAAAGAAGAGAGAAAGAAACAAAGAGTAAGACATTATTGATCAGGGCAATACCCTGAAATTCCTCCAGGACAGTCACATTGAATGGCACATCGAATGTCAACTCTGCATGATTGAATGTCAACTCTGTATGAATGAGTCGCTACTTCATGACCTCAGACCAGTCAAACCACCCACGTAAGAGAGGGTTGAAGAACTTTTACAAGCCACTGTTTGCAAGGCAAGCTTTCACCGCATCAACACCAACTCCTTGTCCTCCAAGAACGCGTGCAACTTCCCTGGTTCATCAAAAGTCCTAGTCTGGTTGTGCAGTGTGACTCTCATGCAAGCAGGGTAGAGTAACCCGAAATGGGCCTGCAGCTGCAATAAACGTGGACGTAGCAGAAAAAACTCTTTCTCCGATCCACCGTCACCTTCACGAAGTCAGGGAAGAATAAGAGTTTGTGCCCCTGATATTCCAAGGGAGAGTGTGCTCTGGCTGCTTCCATTATTTGTGTTACTTGTTGAAAATGCAAAACTTTGAGGATGATTGGAAGTGGACGCTTGCCCGCAACCACGGACTGAGTAGGAACTAGATGGGCATGGTTGATCTCAAAAGGCATGGCGAGCTTCACCTTCAACACACCCGGTATCATTGACTGCAAAAAAGCTATCATGTCAGGACCCTCGGCTCCCTCTGGAACTCCCAAAATTCTTATGTTGTTCCTTCGAGTGCGATTTTACCATCTTCTAATTCTCTTTGCAATGACCGTATCAACTATGCTTGCTTCTCAACGGCCCTGAACCACTCCCCATGCGTTGCCACCACATTCTCCACCTTCTCCACCTTCTCTAATCTGACCATAATTGACTCCAAAGCTCTTTTCAAGGTGCTGATATCCTCCTGCATTGTGCATAACGAGTCTTCATTAGCTTTGACCAAGTCCTTAACAGCGCGAATCTCAGCTAGATGTTCTTGTAAGGCCTCAGGACAATCTCTGATGACTGCCATCTTGTGAGGTGAGACAGGCTCTGTTTTGGTTCTCTTTGTGCTGGCATTTTGAGGTATTTGGTAATCTAGCCGCGTCGGCTTGGGGCCAGACATATCCAGGATTGAATGATATCAGAGTAGGTAGGAACTACTTAGTTAAAGACTGCAGAATTTAGGATTCTTGAACATTGCCCTCCGGAGCACAGCTCTTACGTGCCCATCTTGCTCGATGCTAGGCTCCGCCCCCCCATTGGTGTTGCATTTATAATTAAGAAGAAACTTGCAAGAACTGTAATGAAATACAATGCAATCAGTGAATGCTTAATTTCTATTTGTCTATGAGGAATGCCCATCAACACAACTATAATGCAAGTATATGCCCCAATAACAGCTGCAGAAGAACATTAAGTTGATGAGTTCTACAAACAAATACAAGCTGAAATTGACAGAACATGCAAACAGGATATCCTGATAGTCGTGGGTGACTAGAACCCAAACGTTGGCAACAAAGAAGATGGCAAAGTGGTTGGAAAATATCTACTTAGCAACAGAAATGAAGCTGGAGAAAGACTGATAGACTTCAGCAAGACCAATGATCTATTCATCTCAAACACCTTCTTCCAGCAACACAAACGGTGACTGTTCACCAGGACTTCACCCAATGGATTGTACAAAAATCAAATTGACTACATCTGTGGAAGTCAATAATGGAAAAGCTCTATAAAATCAACAAAGACAAAACCTGGAGCTGACTGTGGTAGATTGAGGCCAATTCCATTCAGGCCATGCAACCCCTGTGCAGCTGATCAGAAGCGGGGCATAAAGAGGTAGACCCAATTCTAATCCCATACTATATGATCGGCCTGCACACCCAGCCACATACCAGACTACCTCAGTCAGACTCCTGAATGCAGCTGCAGTGCCATTGCACCCCATTGCCATGGCAATGCGGCTGCATTCAGGAGCCGTGATCCCCGGCCACTAACCAAGCTCTATTTTCCCCACAGCTCAACCCCCAATCTGGCCTTCCAAGGCCTGGCTCGGGCTGCAGGGAACCCCCTGCGCCCCCTCACCTGCATCCCCGTGTCCTGCGCCATAATCCCTCTCCATCTAGGAGTTCTTATTCCACCTTTAAGGTGGAATAAATCCCCCATCTAATTCGACGTCTGAAGTGGCCCTATACATCCGGGGTCATGGCCCGCCCGTGCCCTGCCCTCATTCTGCCTCTGGAATGCCCCCTCCTGCACCCATCTAGGCCTCCCCATAAAATCCCGCTGTTCATATGGGGAGGATATTGCCGGGGGCCAGTAGGGGGACGAATAGCGGGGATGGTCATTCATCCGTGCTATTGGTGGGACAGAATGACCCCTATCACCAACTATTAGTATGCAAACTCAAGCTAAAGTTGAAAAAGAGCAAGCCACTCATGAATGTAGCAAAATATGACCTTGAGAATATACCACCAGAATTTAGACTGCCTGCAAAATCGATTTGCTGCTTTAGATACAAATGACAGAGCTCCAGAAGAGTTATGGGATGACATCAGGAAGATTGTGCGGGAAGAAAGTGAGAAGTCTCTACAAAAGGTGAAACAAGCAAAAACAGCCAAAATGAATGACTGAAGAAACTCTGAAAATTGCCCAGAAACTCAGAGAAGCTAAAGCCAGAGGAGAAAGAGAAGCAATCACAGAACTCAATAGAGATTTCCAATGTGCAGCAAGACAAGACAAGGAGAAGTACTACAATGATGCATGCAAGGAAATAGAAGCAGAAACCATTAGAGGAAGAACAAGATCGGCTTTCCTAAAGCTATGAGAATTAAAGAAAAAATTCCAGCCTCGAATTGGAATGTTACAAGAAGCTCAAGGATCCATGATGAATGATGCTGAGAAGATCAAGAAAAGGTTGAAAGAATATATAGAGTCATTATACCATAAAGGTCAAGTGGACCAACAGCTGTTTCAACCTATACCTTATGATCTGGAACCATTGGTGATGAAAGAAGAAGTCGAAGCAGCATTGAAAGCCTTATCAAAGAACAAAGCACCAGGCATTCCCATTGAAGTACTATAGTAATCTGATGCAGCTGTTACCATACTTACAAGGCTCTGCCAGGACATTTGAAAGACAACATCATGGCCAACTGACTGGAAAAGATCTGTGTTTATACCAATACTAAAGAAAGGTGATCCAAATGACTGTGGAAATTATCACACAATTGCTCTGATCTCACATGCCAACAAGATTCTACTCAAGATTATTCAGCAGAGACTACAACCATACCTGGAATGAGAACTGCTTGAAGTGCAAGCAGAGTTCTGGAAAGGGTGAGGTACCAGAGACATCATCACGAATGTGAGATGGATACTTGAAAAGACTGAAGAATACCAAAAGGATATCTATTTGTATTTTATTGACAAGAGATCGATTACTTTTATTTCTCTTGCCTCTTTTATTATTTTCTAGGAAGAGTTTCACATAGTGGTTGGTGCTTTACCCTAGCAGGGTACTTTAGCACTTCAGTGTTATTTATGCTGACTGAGTTTTCTCTTTATCGCTGGTGTCATTAAGCCGTGTATTCGGCTCAGAGAATGGGACAGAGCCTGTCTCCTCTTCTCTGTTCGTTGTGCTAGTTGGGAACAGACCTGGGGGCCCCAGCTACTGTTTTCCTTCTACATTGCCTTTCAAGCTCCCCTGGCCGCTGGCAGCGGTCCTCTTCTTGGTCGGGAGCTCTTCAGCCTGGCCGGCATCTTTTTTCAGGTATTTCTCAGCGCGCCGCGTGTGTTTCCCTCCCCCCTCGGGTTTCGGGGCTCTTGCTTTCCCGCTGGCGTTTTTCGTCGGGGTGTGGGGATTCGCGGTGTTTTCGATTCTCTCTTGTCTCTCCGTTGTGCGGGACTCGGGCCTGCTATGCCGGAGCAGTTGGGGACTCAGAAGGAGCAGACTGCAAAAATGCAGCCATCGGGAGAAAGCGCGGGAACGGCGGCCATCTTAGGAGAGCCATCCGTTTCTTCAGTCCCTCTCCCTAAGCCAGGCAAAAGCAAGGCTAAATCTCGTCATAGCAATGTGGAGCAGGAGCAGCCTGTGGTGCCAGCAATGCCAGAGGGGATCGATCCTCTTCTTTCTCCAGAATTTATCTTGGCGTTTCACAGGGCTTATTTAATTAAGAAAGCTCAGTCTCCTGTTCCAGTTGTGGCAGATTCTCTGCTGATGTCTCAGTCAGGGGTCTCTGGCCGGTCTGAGCCCGGGGAAGGGGTTTCTTCTTTTACAGCTCTTAGGGATTCTAAGGTTGATGAGGTTTCTCTGGCAACAGAGGCTTTAGGGCCAGAGGAGGGGGAGCTCCTGTCAGACCCGGGTTTAGACTCCTGACCCGCAGATTTAGAAGAAGGTGAATTGGGGCCCGGGGATGACCCTAATATTTTTAGGGTTTTTAGGAAAGATGAGTTGCCTGCCCTGATTGCGCAGTCTCTATTGGCTCTCAGTATTCTTCTTCCGGTAGTTCAGCAAGAACCTTTGGAGGATCCCTTGTTACAGGGTTTCAAGCCCGAGCAGAAATGTTTTCCTCTGCACAGAGTAATCAAACAGATGATAGAGTCCGAATGGGAATGTCCGGAGGCTTCCTTGAGGGGGGCTAGGACTATGGCTCATTTGTATCCTGTGCCCCATGAAGAAAGAGAGCTCCTGCGTATGCCTAAGGTTGATGCGCTGGTTTCGGCGGTCACCAAGAAAACCAACATTCCAGTGGAGGGGGCTACGGCCCTTAAGGATATGCAGGATCGTCGGTTAGAGGGGCTCTTGAAGCAAGCCTTTGATGCCAGCGCCCTGGCGCTGCAGGCATCAGTCTGTGGGGCGTACGTGTCCAGAGCTTCTATTAGGTGGAGTCAACTGGCTTCTAGTCCAGAGGGGGACGCGCCTCCTTCTGGGGAAGGGGCTAAGCTAGAATCTGCGGCAGCTTATCTGGCGGATGCCTTTTATGATTTGATTCGCATTTCCGCGAAAGCTATGGCTTCCATGATTGCCGCCCGTCGGTTTCTCTGGTTGCGCAATTGGGCGGCGGATGCTTCTTCCAAGGCCCGTCTCAGTAAGCTTCCGTACGAAGGTAAGCTTCTTTTTGGAGAAGCGCTGGAGAAAATTGTTAAGGATTTAGGTGACTCCAAAGGGGGACGCCTTCCCGAAGACCGTCCTCGGACAGCTAAGCAGAGCTCCTTCCCTAGGGGTCAAGGGCGTGAATTTCGCCACTTTCGGGGAGCCCGCTTTGCTCCTTATCAGCGGGGTCAGTTTCCGTCCCGGGGGAAGTCCTTTCGGGGCGCTAGAGGTTCCGGTAGGGGCTATTTTGGGACCACTCCCACTTCCCTTAAAAAGCCACAATGAAGTGAGGCCGGTCCAAGCGGAGCTTCCAGTAGGAGGTCAATTGCAGGAGTTTGTCTCCGCTTGGGCCGCCATTACCACCGACAAGTGGGTCCTGCAAATTATCCGAGAGGGCTATGCTCTTGAGTTCGCTTGTCATCTGGCAGACGCCTTCGTTTTCTCTCCATGCGGTCCACTCGCCAAGCGGAGGGCGATCCATGACACGTTGACTGTGTAAACCATGAGAAACTCTGGGCCACATTAAGAAGCATGGGTGTACCAGAACACTGATTATTCTCTTGCACAACCTTTACATTGATCAAGAAGCAATAGTTCGAACGGAACAAGGAGAATGGTTTAAAATCAGCAAAGATGTATGACAAGGGTGTATGCTTTCCCTCTACCTGTTTAATTTATATGCAGAAAAAATCATCAGAGAAGAAATACTGACTGAAGACCGAACACAGTTTAGCACAACTATTCAGAGGGTCGCCATGAGTCGACAGCAACTCGATGGCAGTTAACAACAACAACATTTCCCTAAGAGAATTATGGAGAATGAAGCGGTTATGATCATCTGGGATGTTCCCATTCTGACTGATAAAATGCTGGATGCAAGGAAGCTGGACATAATTATAAAGGAAAACATCAGAATGGCACTGATTATAGAGATGTCAGTCCCAAGAGACTATTCTGTGAATCGCATTAAGAGGGAGAAGATCTTAAAGTACAAAGAAATGCAGTCAGAGAGTAAGAAAATGTGACAAAAAGATACCAAGATATTTCACTTTGTGTTGGGTGCCACAGGATTGATTAAGAGAAATTTCCAGGCATAACTTGATACATTACCCATACATGATAGTTTACTTATACATGTTACATCTTACAAATTGCAGAAGGAGGCTCTCTTTGGAATGATGCAGGTAGTACGCTGAGCACTAGCAGTAAATTTGAGAAACTGAGATCATACTCCATATACATTGGCTTAGGAGTGAGGCTCATGACTGCCATGGTATGCCAAAACTAACCCATTTGGAGAAATTGCCCCATGAATATATTTTATCTTTTCTTGCATTTCTTTGCTCATGTCATTTACTCTGTGATACACTGCAGACTTTCTCTCTGTAGTTGTACATACTGCACCACAGCTGGGAAAAGGTGCTTCTTTCACAATGCAATGTGTGCCATTGAGTCAATGCTGACTCTTGGCAACCCCACAGCCCCTGAAGTAGCCTAGGGTTTAGAGCAGTAGGCTGTTAACTAAGAGACAAGAGTTTGATTCCTGCTGGCACTCCTTGTGGCCTTGGGCAAGTCACTTTACCCTTCATGCCTTAGAAGAAAGGCTTAGCAATCTACTTCCAGTTACATCTTGCCTAGAAAACCCAGAGACTTTTTTCACAACTCTCCTCTAAATATTCATAGCAAAGTAGATTTCTCTTGCTATCCAGTGAGAGTGCTGAGCAGATGAACCTGTAGAGCCAGGGTTGGCCCATCCATTGTGCGAGAATGTTGTTCACACAGGACCCTATGCTTCAGAAGGCCCCACACCAACTCCATTACGCACATGGTGTTCAGTTTGCAGGGCTGTCCGGCTTCAGAGGGAGCTGGAGAGGTCCGAAACCCTGGCTCACCTCTGCAGGGCGCCAGAGTGCAGAGTGGCGCCCAGCAGCTGTGTTCTCCTGAAGCACGCTGAATGCAGAGAAATAGGACATGCCTTTTAACCTCTGGTGCACCAGCTTGCTTCAGGAGAACATAGCTGCTGGAGTGAAGGAGCACACTGCTCTGGCACTGTGCAGAGGTGAGTTGAGGCATTGGGCCTCCCCGGCTCTGTCTGAAGCCACTCAGACAAGTACGGGGCTCTTTGGGGGGGGGCATACTAGAACTAGAAATGGGCTGATGGGGTGCTAGGACTGGAAATGGCTGATGAGGGGGATAGGATAGGACTGGAAATGGCTGATGAGTGGGATAGGACTGGAAATGGGCTGATGGGGGGCTTGGACTGGAAATGGCTGATGGGGGGGGGGGCTTGGACTGGAAATGGATTGATGGGGAAGCTAGTGCTTGAAACTAGGGAAAAGGGGTGACAGATGGAGAATAATAAGCTCAGGACATCACTCCCAGCAAAAACATAATAACATTGGAAACAGTCACACTATTAACTCTTTACCTGCCGCCCTCCCGGCTTTCCCGCACACGAACTCCTACCCATTCGGGGTAGTGGGAGTTGCTCCTGCCCAATCGGGCAGTGGGAGCTGGAAAGCCCGCCCAAGCCGAGCCACTTAAAAGCGGCGTCCCTACCGAGAGGGAGCCGCTTTACCTGCCGCCCTCCCGGCTTTCCCGCACACGAACTCCTACCCATTCGGGGTAGTGGGAGTTGCTCCTGCCCAATCGGGCAGTGGGAGCTGGAAAGCCCGCCCAAGCCGAGCCACTTAAAAGCGGCGTCCCTACCGAGAGGGAGCCGCTATACCTGCCGCCCTCCCGGCTTTCCCGCACACGAACTCCTACCCATTCGGGGTAGTGGGAGTTGCTCCTGCCCAATCGGGCAGTGGGAGCTGGAAAGCCCGCCCAAGCCGAGCCACTTAAAAGCGGCGTCCCTACCGAGAGGGAGCCGCTTTACCTGCCGCCCTCCCGGCTTTCCCGCACACGAACTCCTACCCATTCGGGGTAGTGGGAGTTGCTCCTGCCCAATCGGGCAGTGGGAGCTGGAAAGCCCGCCCAAGCCGAGCCACTTAAAAGCGGCGTCCCTACCGAGAGGGAGCCGCTTTACCTGCCGCCCTCCCGGCTTTCCCGCACACGAACTCCTACCCATTCGGGGTAGTGGGAGTTGCTCCTGCCCAATCGGGCAGTGGGAGCTGGAAAGCCCGCCCAAGCCGAGCCACTTAAAAGCCGCGCCCCCATTGGGCGCGCCCGCGCCTGAGGGCCTCGCCAGAGGGCCCTTTGGCGTGGCCATTTGGCGCGACCTAATACACCGAAGGAGCAACACTAAGACCCGAAACCAACCAACATAGGCTGGAGCTCCCCAGGAAAGGGTAAGAGCTCGCCAACGCCGTACTCACCGCCGACCTCAAACTGCCCAACGAACTGGGAACATTGGGCCACGTAAGTCACTCTCAATTGAGTTATACTCAGCTAGCAACGCTACCTCCTTCAAACCGAAATAGACACTAACCACCTGGCTGGTCGAACCTGGTGTGATTCAGCTGCACTCTTTAACAATAATTGATGCATATTTGAGTTTTCATCAGATGATTACAACAGTCTCATCATCCGCAACTAGGCTTCTTTTCCTGCCTGCATAAGAAAGTATCAATGCAAACGGTAGCAATTCCTTTTGGAACTAGAAACCCAAGACAGTGTTGTTCCTCACTGATGCTGTTGTTAACTGCTATCGTTTATAGGCCATTTTGTTATTACCCATGAATGTTAAGAATAATACCATTAACCCAGGGCTATGTCATCTACACTAGATTACAACTGACATTGTTAATAATTGCTGCCACAAACTAACACTTAGAAGGATATATTGTTAAGTTTGATGACACACACTAGATACTGTTGATACTTACTGTTGATACTAGATGCTGTTGATACATGCTGTTGATAATAGAGGCTGTTGATACTTACTGAGACTATCTAACACGTATAAGTAATATTATTGATACTTGCTGCTACAAGCTATCGCTAATAAGTAATACGGTCACTTCCCACGATTGTTAAGAATACAAATCCGAAATTACAATCCGAACATCAAAACTAAACTGTTCAGACCAAGAGGCACTTGCAGAAATACTAGAACAACAAAAAAATGAAGGCCCAAATCTGGTACATAGTGATATACCTGCTCACACTAATTCCTGCTTATGCATTAAACCAAAACCTTTACCGACCCCTCTCATATCTCTACACCCCATTCTACAACCTCTACACCATCCAAACAACACAACCACTATTACTCGCACCATACTACTTCACAGAAAAACCTGTGGCACACACACACGTTCATAAACTCTCCGCAAGAAATTCGACTAAAAATCGGAGAAAGCACAAGCCAATTGTAACACAAACACGCCCACACAACCAGGCGAAATCGGAAACCACCACCAACCATGCTACAACACCCACAGACAAAAA
The DNA here is from genome assembly GCA_033557465.1 of Ichthyophis bannanicus. NCBI lineage: Eukaryota > Metazoa > Chordata > Amphibia > Gymnophiona > Ichthyophiidae > Ichthyophis > Ichthyophis bannanicus. Next base: position 1,272,364,431 of record CM066032.1, on the reverse strand, counting down.
CTGCAAAATCATACTCATAAACGCCCGCTCAATCAGAAATAAAACCCACATAATCTACGACATCATCACAGATGAAAAACCAGACATCCTATGTATAACCGAAACATGGGTCACGGAAACAGACTCAGCCATATTAAATCAGATCAGCAAACCTGGATATAACATCTATAACTGTCCCCGATCCCATAAAAAGGGTGGAGGTGTACTCATAATAGCAAAAGAGAACCTGAAACTCACCAGCACGTATCAGAACTCAAATCCAGACATGGACATACTCAAGATTGAAAACCCCGCTGTATCCGTCTGCTTGATATACAGACCCCCCACACAACAATATGAGATACTAGCATCAGCATTGGAAATAATTTCATCAACCCAACCTAGAAAATTCCAAATTGTACTAGGTGACTTAAACTTAGCAACAACATCTGCCACAAATACAACCACCTTCCTGGAAGCCATGACCCAACTAGGCTACCAGCAACAAATCACAGAACCCACCCATGATAAAGGTCATACCCTAGACATGGTTTTCACACCCAAAAATGCTCAAGACAAGGACGAGAAGCCCAGGATAGGGATCAATCCGCTACCCTGGTCAGACCACCACCAAATCAATATACAGTTAAAATTACCGAACCTGTCTAAAGACACCAAAGCAAAAAGAACAGCACAACAACAACGACGGTTCAACAAACCAAACATGGAAGGTCTGATTGAGTCCATCAAATCACATATAGACCTCGACAAAACAAACCTCGATGACTTAGCAAATGAATGGGACACCGGAATCCGGACCATAGCAACTCTCAAAGAGACTCAGACGCCAAACGCATCGAAACAGCAAAATGAACCTTGGTACACCAGCACGTTGACCAAAATGAAGAGAGAGCTCAGGAAGCATGAAAGAAAGTGGAGACACACCAAATCCACTGAACTCAGGACAGTGTACCTTAATCTCCTCGCAAACTACAAAGAGGAAATAAACTCAGCAAAAAGGTTACACCATACCAACATACTGAACAAAGCCATTAACAAACCACGAGAGCTTTTCGCCCTAGTAAAATCACTTACAAAGACAGCCATCCCTGAACCTCAAGATAGCTCAATACATCCACAAACACTAGCAGATCACTACGCAAGCAAACTGAATACTACCACCCCCACATTTGCCCTAGAAACACCACACCAACGAACAAAGATGAAACAAAAATCTACATGGAGCAAATTCCGCAACATTGACAAACAACAAACCACTAACATCTTAACCTCCATAAACACCACCACCTCACCACTTGACCCCTGCCCAACTGCCTGGATCAAAGCGGCAAAAAATGAGATAAACCAGCAAATAGCCCACATTGTTAACCAATCACTAAGACAAGGAGAAATGCCGGAGAAACTAAAACAATCTATAATAAGGCCGATCCTAAAGAATAATTCCCTCAATAAAGAAGACCCATCATCATACCGCCCCATATCAAGCATCGCTTTCCTGGCAAAAATCATAGAAAAGGCAGTACTCTTGCAGCTTCAAGACCACCTCGACGAACAGGATGCCCTGGACAAACAACAATACGGATTCAGAAGAAACCATGGAGTGGAAACTCTTCTCATAGCACTGATGAACAACCTACTTAAAGGACTAGAAGACACAAAGAAAATGTTCATACTCATTTTCATTGACATCTCCGCCGCCTTTGACACGGTACATCATGAGATACTCCTTAGTAAGCTAGAATCCATAGGAGTTGAGGGAACCCCCCTCAAATGGTTATCCTCCTATATATCTAACAGAAGGCCACAAGTACAATTTAATGGGGAAGAAGCTATTCCATTCACTCAAATGCAGGGCATACCACAGGGCTCAGCACTCTCAGCACTGCTATTCAACATCTACATGAGACCCCTCTGTGACATCTTCAAAAGGCATAGCATCAACTACCACATCTATGCAGATGATATTATGCTCTACACGCAACTGGACGTCGCCGACCCCAAATATGCACAGCTCGAAAACTGCCTGAACGAAATGTTGATATGGCTACAGAAGAATAACATGACGATAAACCACAAAAAAACGGAGGTAATGTACATGTCCAACAAACCCAACTTCAAGTCACCTGACTCAATCACCCTGTGCAACAACACATACAAAGCAAAAGAAGAAATCAAATATCTAGGTGTCACACTCGACTGCAACCTAAGAATGGAGAAACACCTGCGTAAAACAAACAAAGCCATCTTCTATAAACTTAGGGTGATACAACCTCTAAGGAAAATAATAGCACCAGGCGATTTCAGGTCAGTGGCTCAAGCACTAGTCATGCCGCACCTCGACTACTGTAATGCCATCCTACAAGGTCTACCCAAAAAATCACTGGGTATCCTTCAAATGGCCCAGAATGTCGCAGCTAGAATAATAATGGGAACAAGAGTAACTGACCACATCACCCCAATATTGATCGACCTTCATTGGCTTCCAGTTGCTGCTAGGGCACAGTACAAGATGATAGTAACAACGTTCAAGCTGATCAACGACATAGCCCCCTCGTTCCTGTCCTCTCTTATCAACATACAACCAGCAAATAGAAATAGAAGAACTAACAACTTGGGCACCCTGCAGGTCCCTAACGCAATACGAACTGTGAAAACAAGTACAAGTCGCAGAGCCTTCTCTTTCGCTGCGCCCACTATATGGAATCAGCTCCCTGTTGAACTACGGCTAACCAAGGACATGAAAAGTTTCAGGAAAGAGTTAAAAACCCACCTATTTAAATGCTATTACAACCAGCCATAAGTCACAAAATCCAGGAAAACTTAACAAAGGAAACTGATAAATACGTACATTGTAAATCCGCCTTGTGTAACCATGTATAGCCAAGTAAAATGAGATTTCCTCAATCTGTAAATATGTATTATATAAATGTAAATATGTTTTACCCCCAAAACTTTAAACATGTGTGCCGTGACCCCCCAAGTCCTCTATGTATTTACTCCCCCACCCTGTCCTGATCGACTTCCCCAAAAGAAGAATCAAACCGCTACTGATCGCTGGAAGCAGCGGTATATAAATGTGTTCTAAATAAATAAATAATAAATAAATAAATAAATAAACTCATACATCAATGGCAAGCAGGAAGAGGTGTGTAGAACAAAATCCATGCAAAATACAGGCAAGCCAGCCAACAAATGCTGGAAAGCAATAACCACAAATGCTCGAAGCCTAGACAACAACGTTCCTGACCTGGAAGCCCTAATGGTGGAAATGGACTTGAACATCGTGGCCATTACAGAAACATGGTTTAATGAGTCACATGAATGGGATATAGCCATAGCTGGCTATAATTTATTTAGGAGAGACAGAGAAAGCGGAAAAGGAGGAGGAGGAGTAGCCCTATATGTCAAAAGCAATATTAATAATAAAAAAGAGATGTCATCTGTAATAAAGCATTGCACTGCTATCAATAAACTTGTTTTTCAAATGTCGGGTTAAACAGACAGGAGGAGAGTGGGATAAAATCGCTCAACTCGAATGCTTGTAAAGCCCTTTTTACTGAATATACTCGTGATCAAAAAACACACTTATCTCAATAAACGGCATGTCCAAATATTCTTTCAGTTGTTGGTGAAAATAACTACACAACATGCATGTTTCGGGTCAGTACAAGACCCTGCTTCAAGTGTGAGAACCGCTGTAGATTAGAATCTGTGAACCTCTAAAAAACGCCAAAAACCACGAGCTTATCATGTGGTGCCTGCTTGATAATGATAGGCTGGCTGGTTGACATCATCAACGTCGGAGGTGGATCACCTGTGATTGACAAATATACAAATGAGTGTGGTGTAGATATCACACCATTCATAGAAGATGATGTATTTGAACAGCTTGCAAAACTGAAAGTGAACAAGGCCATGGGACCAAATGGGTTACAACCCAGGATACTGAGAGAGCTCAGAGAGGTTCTGGCAGGAACTTTAAAGGATGTTTTTAATAGATCCTTGGAGACAGGAAAAGTTCCACAGGAATGGAGAAGGGTTGATGTTGCATCTCTTCACAAAAATGATAATAGGGAAGCCTTACCTCGGGGGCAGGAAAAGTAATGGAGGTGCTTCTAAAAGAGAGAATAGTGAGCTTTCTCAAAACCAATAGGTTGCTTGATCTCAGGCAACATGGTTTTAGCAAAGCGTGATCATGCCAAACAAATCTGATTAAGTTCTTTGACTGGGTGACCAGAGAGCTAGATCAAGGGCATGCGATGGATGTGATCTACCTAGATTTCAGCAAAGCATTTGATACTGTTACTCATAGAAGGCTTATCAATAAACTGAACAGCCTGGAGATGGGTCCCAAGGTGGTGAAATGGATCAGAAATTGGTTGACTGACAGACGACAGAAGGTGATGGTAAATGGAACTCACTAAGATGAAAGGAAGGTGATTAGTGGCATGCACCAGGGATTGGCCCTGGACTGGTACTATTCAATATTTTTATGAGCGATATTGCTAAAGGACTAAATTTCTTTTTGCAGATGACACAAAAATTTGCAATAGAATGGACCCCCTTGAGGGAGTGGATTTCATAAGGAAAGATCTACAAAAGCTTGAAGAATGATCTAATGCTTGGCAGTTAAGATTTAATGCAAAGAAGTGCAGTGTCATGCACTTGGGAAGCAGAAATCCAAGGAAATTATATGTGATAGGGGGCAAGAGTTTGGTGTGCACAGACCAGGAGAAGAACCTCGGAGTGATTGTTTCTGAGGATCTTAAAGTGGTGAAAGAGTGTGACAAGGCGATGGCAAAAGCCAGAAGGATGCTGGATTGCATACAGAGAGAAATTACCAGCAGAAAGGAGGAGGTACTAATGCCAATGTGCAGGTCACTGGTGAGGCCTCACTTGGAATATTGTGTTCAGTTTTGGACACCATATCTCGCAAAGGATATAGAAAACTGGAAACAGTTTAGAAGAAGGCGACCAAAATGATTTGGAGTCTGGAACAGAAGACTTATGAGAAGATACTTGAAGACCTAAATATGTACACTCTAGAGGAGAGGAGGGACAGGGGAGATATGATACAGACCTTTAAATACTTAAAGAGTATTAACGAACAAACAAATGTTTTTCAAAGACGGGGAAGCTGCAAAACTAGAAGACACAACATGAAGCTGCAAGGGGGTAAACTGAAAGGCAATGGCAGGAAATACTTTTTCACTGAAAGGGTGGTAGATGCTTGGAATGCCCTCCTGATGGAAATGATTGGGAAAATACAGTGACAGAATTCAAAATGGTATGGGACAGACACAATGGATCCCTTTATAGCAATAGAATAAAATCAAAATAACCTTAACTGTCTCTGCTATCTCAGTAAATAGGAGTGACTTGCACTGAGTGGTGGGTATACCCCTAAACAAAGGGATAGAGAGGGGTGATCTGCATGAAGCGGAAGGTTACCTACTCTTGCCACCTTGCACTAGATGGACCATGATGCTCTTTATCTGCCGTCATATACTGTGTTATGTTACTATGAAATGCACTGATAGGGGGCTAAGATAGGACTGGAAATGGCTGATGGGGGGCTTGGACTGGAAATGAGCTGATGGGAGGCTAGGACAGGACTGGAAATGGCTGATGGGGGGATGGGAGAATGAGATTAGAAGGGAGCAGATGCTGGGTGGGGCTGTAACTAGAAGGGAGCTGATGTTGGGGGAGGACTAGAAGGGGATGGGACTGGGGGAATGAGGATGGAGTGGGGAGAAGAAAAATCTACGATTGGCTGGGTATTAGCAGAGTACGTGGGGATTGAGGATGGAAGGGTGAAATTTTAGTGGATGAAAAAGGAAAAAAGAAAGAAGTGGAGGAAAGAGCAAAAGGGGAAAGATCAGTATTTTAAAGCAGAGGTAGAGAGAGAATGGGAAAAACCTAGAAGAAAGAACAAATGGACAGCAGACAATGGAGAGTTAGCAGAAGACACAAAGAAATCAGAAGAAAGTGAATGGAACAATTGCAACTGAAAAATAAAATGTCTATACAGCAAAAGATAGAAAAATATTTTTTTATTTTAAAATTATTAACTGGAATATGTCAGCCCTGGGAAATGTACTTCGCTAACATCTTTGCATTTTGTTTAGTACAAGAAGAAATTAATTTATAGTTTTATTTCTCCAGTGTTGTTATAGATTCCAAGTTTGGCTTTTGGAGTTCCCAGTTTAATTATTGTCTTCCTATTTCTAAATTGTGATCCCTTGTTCTTTGGGATGGTTTATGTTCTGCATGTGTAACCGAGCTGAAGTTTTCTGTTCATGTAGTTTCTATTTGACAGTGACACTTGTTCTCTTTCCCCGGTAGGAGATGTATTGATATTCTCTGAAATGTATTGGTTTAATATTTGTAGTGTTGCCTTTTGATAGGTAGAGTTTGGTGCTTTGTGAGTCCTGGTAGTGCTGTCATGATGCGGCAGCTTTGCTATGGGTTCTAAATGGGCAGTATACAGGGTGACCCAAAAAAAGTGAGAACATCTAGTAGCATATAAGTTATTTAAAAATTCAAAAAGACAGATGTAAACAATTGACAAATTTTAAAAAAAAAGATGGCGACCGGAAATTGTCGAAATAAAGACGTTATATAGCTAAAAAAGGTAAATAAGTAAACTATTTAAGCTTTTAATTTACAAGATGTTCTCCCTTTTTTTGGGCCACTCTGTATAAGGGGCTAGGATGTGCAGTAATGTTCCTGGCGGTTGGCACTGGAGTATAGTAATGTAGCATTTCTTTATCCAGACAATCATTAAGAGGCATGTTTATTAAAAGTTAGCGCACATTAACATTATGCAAATGTTTATGCAAATGAGTCCCTTATGCAAATGAGGCCCTCCAATGAGTCTCTGCACATGGACCCGCACCGCCCTTTGGCCATCCCTGTGTAGAGCTGGCATCTCCCAGGTCTTTGTTCTGCATGAACAGATTCTCTGCTGTTCTTCCTCTCCCCGGAGAGGAATCCTTCTCAAAAGCCTGTGAACAGTCCCCAGCTCCTAGCAAAATATTTGTGGAGCCAACACATCAGTACTGTCCCATTGGCCATAATCAGACCAGTAGGCTTCTTGAAGGCTGAGCTTGTTTTGTTCCTCTGCATTACATTATCACCAGAATCAGATTAACTTGTAGTAGCTGAAATGCCAAGTCCTGGGGGTATACCAGGACAGGGTTGAGAACCACTGGAGGAAATCATTAGGATGCACTGGTGAACTTTAGAGGTCAAAGGTGGGCAGGAACTAATGACCTGTGCTTCAGACAAGGATCACAACTAAAATATATGAAAATTTCACCCTATCACCTACTTCTCTTCCTTACTGCATCTTCCCGTCCTTCCCTCTCTTCACCACTTCTACATATATGGACAGTGAACGCTGAAAAAGAAGTGATTTTTCTTGATTTCACTTGAAATAGTGTTTTAAGAATAATCACCAGTGCAAATGAGTAGCTGACAAAAATATGATATTATGGATTCTTTCCCTCTGTAGATGTTCCAAGGAAGCCTGAAATGTCCTCATTCCTAGAGACACAAGGTGGACGGCGGGGCATCATTCAGTGCACAGTGGACAGTGACCCTCCTTCAGAAATAGCCTTGTACAGAAGGGATGAGCTGATTGTGTCAACCAAATCCGATAGTGTTCCTCATCAAAGGCTGCTTGTGACTTCTTCTTATAACTCCTTGAAACTGGAAATCAGGGATGTTGTGCTGGAGGATGAAGGAGTGTATGTGTGTTTAGCCAGAAACACTTACGGCGATGCCAAATCCTCAATAGACTTCACAGCAGAGTGTAAGTAAAAATGATCTCTGCGAATTAATTTTTATTTTAAGTGCCCATTACAAAACGTTTTTCACAAATATTCCAGTAGTTTTGCAACTATGAAATAAAGTATGAATTTTGTTTTCAGATATTTTTCTAATTTCTGATCGATGTTAATATTTGCAACATCTTTCCTTTCTGTAAATATTCTCTTAGGATTTATTGTTTTTAAGGAATTCCCTCCATAATAATGTTCTAGCGAAGCTGTGCAAGAGTCCTCTGCACACACTTCTGCCAGTGGGGGAGCTGTTGCGATATAATGCTTTTAGTCGTGATGAGCAGAGGACTCTCTCACAGCTTTGCTGAAACATTGCTCTATAGCTCTCAATTTGCTAAACTTGCTGAAGCTCATATGCTTGTGAATATTCTAAAAAAAATGGCAACCCAGACCTGCACGTCCAAAACCTTGAGTCATATGTTCTTAAAACATCACAAGTCACATAGACAGATAGATAAAAGGGAGGAAAAAGACCTCAGTAAGTTTGAGCTTACCATCCCTGACTAAGGGCCTGCTGTATGCGCTCAACACATTCCATCAGAGGTCAGAAAAAAATCTCCCTTCCTCCCTTTTCACAGTGAAAGCAATCTCATAAGATCATTTTACTAGTAAACAAACATAAAACCTTATCTTAATAGTATCTACATGTTCAATCTTGTGTGTTCATATTGTTCAAGAAGCGTTAACATTATTCAGGAAGCTACAGTATTCCTCGTCTGTCATAAGAACATAAAAATGCTATACTGGGTCAGACCAAGGTTCATCAAGCCCAGTATCCTGTTTCCAACAGTGTCCAAACCAGGTCACAAGTATCTGGCAGGTTCCCAAAAAGGCGCGCAGGTTCCACAATGCTAACACTGGATTTTTCGGATCCTCTTTAATAATGGTTTATAGATCTTTCTTCCAGAAACTTATCCAAACCATTTTAAACCCAGCTGCATTAACAACTTTTCCTACATCGTCCGATAGCAAATTCCTGGGTTTGATTATGCATTGAGTGAAAAAAATGTTTTCTCTTATTAGTCTTAAATGGGTTACACTGTAGCTGCATTGCATGTCCTCTAGTCTTTCTACTTTTTGATGCCGTAAAGAATCAATCTATCTTTACCCTTTCCAACCCATTCATTAATTTATAGACCTCTATCAAATCTCCCCTCAGCCATTTCTTTTCCAGGTTGAAAAGCTCTAACCTTTTAAGCCTCTCCTCAAAGTGGTATCCTTCCATCAGCTTACCATTTTGGTGGCTCTTCTCTGTACCTTTTCTAATTCTGCTATATCCTTTTTGAGATATTGCCAAGCTGAATTCCAGCAAATTATCTATCTCCCTGTTCACCCAAGTGGCCAACATGTCTCCTTTCCTTCCTAACCCTCCAAAATATCCAGCATCTCCTCTTCCCTATCCCCCATCCCTTATCCCCCATTTGCCCTTCCTATGTAGATTAGGAAAGGCTGGATACAAGAAGAAAAATAGCTTTCTTTAAATTGTTTCAGTCTTGCACTAGAGTCTGGCTTCTTGTGGTTTCCATTTCAGTTTTTCACCATATATTTCCATTTGTAATTTGTGTATTCTCCATATATGTGACTGAGGTGATGTATTTTGCTGATATGCTCTATGCAGGGACATGGCTACTGTGGGGGGCAATCACCCCTTCTCCTAAGGTTTGTCCCTATATATGTGTACTGGCACCTTTTTTCATACAAAACAGCACTGCTTTTATATCTTTTGTGCCTTTTTATTTTGACAGCTGCCAGAATTTTGGTCACTCCATCTGCAGAAATTCCTGAAGGCGACAGAGTGAATTTAACTTGTGATATTTCCAGTAGAGTGCAAGAAATGCTTAACTATACCTGGTACAAGAATGGGAACATATTCATGGAAGGCTCGAAGGCTGAGAGGACGCTCCTGATACTCAGTGTAGATAGTAGTGACGCTGGCACTTATCACTGCAGTGTGGAGAATGCAGATGGAAGCAAAAGTTCTTCACCTGTCACTTTGAATGTACTTTGTAAGTGTTTCATGATTTAGCTATTTAAAATTTGCTAGAAAATGGATTTAATGCACGTTGAATTAATTCTATTTTTGGACAAATTAGTAATGTGGTAGAATTCCGTAATTCATGGTAAACCAGTGTGCTTGTCAGGTCAGTCCACTGAATGCACAGAAGTGAAGCTTGGCAAACATAAAAAATATCCAGTCGATTTGCTATGTCTGTGGTGAGCCTATCTTTTTTTTTTTTTAAAATTCTTTATTTTCGTTTTATAACAACAAAGGAAAAGGAAGACATACAACAAAAGACAGATACATAAAGTATAATACATACACCAAAGTAAACCCCTGCCACCCCCCTCCCCCCTGCTTCTTCTCTAGAAAACTAATCATTCCCGAAGCGGGCGTATACTTACATTATTGTGTTACAAAACCGAGCGGTGATCTAAAACATGATGAGTGCACACTATACAGGCATGTTGGAACAATGAGCAGATTGTACATAATCATTAAGCAGCTGCGATTTAGACAAGTGAGAGTGAGTTTGGGCATGGGGAGTAGCTCCCCGAGGTATCTGCTCATATTTACTATATGAGCAGACGAGGTTCCTCCATTCATTGACGGGAAGTCGAGAGCTATCCTTCCAATGCCTCGAGATTGAGCATATGGCTATACCCAGCATGAAATCAAGGAGAAAGCGACCCTTCTTAGGAAGAGAGGGGACCTCCGCCACAAAGCGGAGTCCCACGATCTTCCAAGAGAGAGGCTCGTGAAGGTATAAGATAAATTGAATACAACCCCAAACCCACCCCCAATAAACCTGTAGTTGAGGGCATTCAGAAATAACATGAGCGAAGGTTCCCACAGCAGTATGGCAAGACCAACACTGGTCCCCAGCAGTTGTGTTCCATTTGGCTATTTTCTGGGGTATAAAAGCATCTGTGTGTAAAAAGAAGAGAGTTTGGGTAACAGAGGCAGACCGGGAAACCCGCACTACTTGCTCCAGAAAACGCTCCATTGCACAGGAGTTAAAGTGATTTGCAGTTCGCGCTCCCAGGCCTGTTGAGCTCTGAAAGTGGCCGTGCTATGCGAGACTGGGATTTGTGAGGGGAAGAGAAGAAGGTAAAGTCAAGCTCATTGGGGTGTAGTACCTCCATAGATCAACTAAGGCAAGATCTTTGATCAGGGAGGTAAGCGTGGTGTGACTCTTGGGGGGACCACGTGTCCTAGGCGGCTGTTTGTCAATCAGGGGATCAAGGACTAGATTGAAATCCCCCCCAATTATCAATAAAGTATCAGCAGAGGCCTGCGCAAACCTGAGCAATGGTAGCAAAAAGGTAGGGTCATCCCCATTAGGAGCGTAAAGGCATATACATATAACTTCAAGGCTACCTATCTTGAGGTGAACTCTGGACCATCTACCTTCTGTATCTGAGCTAGTCGCAATAATAGTAGCATGCAAAGATTTACTAACCAGTATGGCAACCCCACATTTCTTGGAAATGGCTGGGGAATAGGCGGTCACCATGTAAAGTTTAATATTGAGTTTAAGAGTTTCCTTCGAATTTAAATGCATTTCTTGGAGAAAATCAGATCCGCGGCGTCTTGACTTAGGTAGCTTAGGATTGTCTTCCGTTTTATCGGATTATTGATTTCTTTTACATTCAATGAGAAAATCTTACATGGTGCCATGAATCAGTAATGGACATTTTAAGTAGGGCGCTTGGAAACATACAACATAATCAGAATCTGTGCAACAATGACATAATCACCGAAGATGCTGGCTAATACACCCCATATTGAAAAGTATGTACATTGTATCCTAGAGAAGAAGCAAAACCCCCAAAGAATATGGCGACCAGATGTCTGCGGGAGGAGGCCCTAGAGAGGAAATAGAAAGACGTGAAGAAGAGAGAAGAAACACCAGAGTCCATAATTAACACTGTCTCTGATATTCATCGAGGCTACTGTGGGTAGATGGAGTCGGGTCACAGATATCATCAAAAGTAAGGCAAACAAACTGCCCTCGCCAAACTCTTTGCTGGGCTGCGGCAGATCCAATATGGCAAATACAGCGGATATGAGAATGCTTGCAGGAAAATTCTGGAAGTCAGCGCATCAAGTCGGCTTCTTTGGAATCCAAAAACTCCGCTAGTAGATCAGGGTCCTCAAATGTTCTTGTCTGATTGTGAAGCGTGACTCGGAGCTTGGCCGGGTACATCAGACCATAGCGTGCTTGTAGTTGTTGAAGCCTCGGCCGAAATTCCAGAAAGCGCTTTCGGCGGTCGACCGAGGGTTTAGCCAAGTCAGGATAGAAGGAGATCTTGTGGCCTTCAAACTCCATATGGCCCTTTGCCCGAGAGGCACTTAGAATTTGCTCCACGTGTTGATATCTCAAAAGTCGAAAGATGATAGGCCGCGGGGTCTTCCTATTGAGCGTTATGCTTGGGGGTACACGGTGAGCGCGATCGATCTCCAAATCCTTGGTAAAGGTGATTCGGAGCAGGGAAGGGAGGGTTTTGCGTAAAAACTCTTTCATGTCTCCCGATTCCGCTCCCTCCGGTATGCCCACGAGTCGTATGTTGTTGCGACGCGCTCTATTATTGCCATCTTCCACTTCTTTCTGTAGAGCCCGCATCTGACGTTCAACTTTGTCGAGTTTGGACAACCGGGCCGCATGGGAGTCCAAGATGCTCTCCATTTTGTCCTGACGCGAAGAAAGCCCTTCTAGCTTGCTTTGCAGCACACCAAGATCTTCCCGCAGCGCTCGAAGTGCTTCACCGTTTGACTGCACGAGGTTTTTGACCCCTTTAATCTCTGCGAGGATTTCCTGCTGCATTTCGGGGCCCTCGCGCAAGGCCAGCCCCTTCTGCGGGGACGGGGGTTCAGTTTTGGAACGTTTGCCATGAGAAGCCGCTGGAGATCCAAATTCCAGGCGCGTGGGTTTGGTCCCCGCCATCTCATCAATGTGCCCCAGCAAGATCAGAGTAGAAGTTCCAAGTATGTACGGTGTTAATTCAGGATTCTGAGTAGGCCTCTCGGGAGCCTCAGCGTTATGCGACCATCCCGCTGGACATCAGGCTCCGCCCCCCAAAGCCTATCTTTTTAAACACTGGCTGCTATATGGATAAGAAGCAGAACTGAACATACATATAATGCAATCACTGCAACTGTCTTATAGACATTATATTCAGTTGCCATGAACCCGATGCAGAATGAGGCCCATCAGGCCCGTCTGGACATCCAAAATCCGGATGGGTTGGATTTGCACCCGATTCTGCACCCGCAGGAGTTAGACGTTCCCACGGGATCAGAATCGGGAACAAAGGGCCTGGATGGCACCAATTCTGTGCCACTGCATGTCCAATTCTCTCCTTGTACAATCCCCCCCAATGCCACTACATGGAGCCTTGGTGCCATGGCGTCCCATCGCCATGGCACCAGGATGCCATGCAGGAGCCCAAATCTGCCGCACAAGTTGAGCTATGCTGTTCCCCGCCCCTGAATTAGAAAAGGGGGGAAAGAGCCTGCCAAGCCTGGGGTCAGGCAGTGGGGAACCTCCACGTGCTTCTCACTCGTTCTGGGGGTTCTGTTGGTGCTGATATCCCATTTTCGGGGGAACTTATTCCACCTCTGAGGTAGAGTAAGTCTCCCATCCATTCCTGTCCCTGGAATCGGCCCTGTACATCCAGGGTCAGGGTCTCACCTCCACTCCGTCCACTCTCCTCCCTGTCGCTACCCCCTCTCACCCTCGTCCAGAGCTCCCTGCACAGAGGCCTTGTTCGTGTGGAGAGCTTTGGTGCTGGAATCGGGTCCCACGGCATAGCAGGATTTGGACGTCCACTTTGGACATCCGACCTCGCTATTCAGGACTCTGCAATGCGGCTTATATGTGTAGCTAACTTGTTTAATTTATGACTACTTTTTTGCAGGTCTAAATTAGACTGCTTAGCTATGGGGGTCATTCTGCACCTCGTTTAGTGGGGATGTATGTCTGGTTTGGACATACATCCCCGCTAAATGCCAGGGCCCGATTCCCTATCCTGAGCTCCCCACACGTATAGAGGAGATATATGGGGAGCTCTGAATGGGTGCAGGATGGTGTGGACCATGGGAGGAGCGTGGGCAGGCTGGAGGCGGGACCCTGACCCCGTACGCACAGGGCCAATTCTGGTAGTCAAATGTTTCCTGTTGATTCTTTCAGATTTGTAGCAGTTGGCATATATTGTATACCGTAGCACTTGTGATACTGTGCTTCTGATATATCTATAGGGTCACCTTTTGCAGAGGATGTCCCAAGTGTCTTACAAAAGGCTCTGCTCAGTTTGGGACCTTTTGTAAACTATATATGTAGGCCAGTATATAAAAGGACGTTTGGCAGCACATTGAGCCATCACAACACTCTCACAAACATAGATGCCTAAACAAGAGCAGTATCACCACACATGTAAATGCCAAGCCCACAACATACATGTGCATTTTCCACAACTTACATGTGTAATTGCAGAATATCACAAAGCTGTATGTACAGAAGGAACCCTTAAGGAGCCAAGTGAAATCTTTTTTTTCTTTTTGAGATGATATTAGATACCGCAAACAGGGCTGGTCCAAGAGTTGGTTGAACGTGTTTGCATCCTAGGCAAACCTTAAGCCTTGTGCCCCCCACCCGGCTGTCAGAAACGTTTGTTTAGCTTTGAATGCCCTGCTTGTTGACTGATGGCTGATCCAGCCCTTACACTCGTCTTGCAGCAGCTGTAAATGCCAATCGGGAATTTCATAAAAATATACGTGTGTCCCCATTGTATATTTTTGGACTACCCAGAACACCCCCCCCCCCCCTTTGTGTTACAGGTTAATAGCTGCGTTCTAAAATAGACATTTACACAGGTACGCAATTTACTGGGGTACATGCCCCTATTTACTCCGAGAATTGCTACCCAGCACTTTTAAATTGGCGTCCTAAACCTTGATTCATGTAAGTAATGCTGTGCCTGCCATGAGTCCACCTCACTATACCAAACCATAGCACCAGTTCTGACTAATGTCTTGGCTGCTTGTACATTACTTTGTTTTTGCTGTATGAAAGGCAATTAAAAAAATACTACAGTATAAGAATAATACAGTACTCTGCTAATGAATCATATTTCTTATTGTAAAGTGCCAGCCTTTTGCATACTTCTATTCATGATATCATTCCCTCTGTGCAGAAAAATTATAATCTTTCCCATATATTTACAGTATATAATTCTGACATGTCCTTGAAGAGCTCTATAAACGGGGGTCGCCTGTGTTGTACTGTCTATTGCAGCTCCTTTTTAGAATCCATACGGATATGTTAGGAAAAAGGAAATGTTGATATTTCCCATGTCGTTTCAAACTAATGCACATCCCTGCTAACTAGAAAGATGTATACCATCCCGCAGGTGGGAAATCTTTAGTACAGCCTGAGTTGAAGATTGTTCTCCTTTACAGTATAAATAGGGAGACCGTTCTCCTTCGCAGACTGTATCCAGTTATAGCCTAAGGCTTAGATCTAGGAGACGATTTTAGAAGGTTGCATATATTAAAAAAATACATGTCCATGTTTAAATTTGCAACAAGTATAAGTAACAATTTTAGAAAAGGCATTAAAAGCATAGAGGGGGGGGGACCTAAACGAAGCAGAAGGTACAACTCTAGCCACCTTACTGGGGAAACTAGAGGGACCTTATTGGTCTTTAACTTCCTTCATTTGCTGTGTTATCTTATGAAATACTATGTTCTACATGTTATCTCCATTCAGTTCCCCCAAGAAACCAACAGACAAGATTTTTTCTGGATACCGAAGATGAAAAGTCAGCCATTTTTCTCTGCACTGCTGAGAGTAACCCTCCATCTGAACTGACCATGTACAAAGAAGGGGAAGTTGTAGCTTCAACCAGCATCTATGCTGCACCGAGCCAGAGGTTAAGCATTTCCCATACACAGAACACTTTAAAAGTCGACATCAAGAACGTGATGCAGAGCGATGAAGGAAAGTATACTTGTCTTGCTAAGAACACATATGGAAATTCATCAACATCAGTACACTTCACTGCAAAAAGTAAGTGTAACAAAACCATTGATTGCTCTAATTGGCTGAATTCTTATTATGATAGCCATGCCAACCCTTTTAGTCATACCAATCCTGCATAACCTTTATGCAGGCTTCAGCTGTAGGCCTCTAGTCTCCACCCTTAAGGGTCATGGGTTTGATGCTTGGTGAGCCTCACAATGGCCAAGCAAAAGCAAATGCTGTTTTCCTGGATGAAAACAATTGCCTTTTTAATAAAACTGAAAATAAGTAAACTTAAAAACAACATCTGGAAATACTTTTTTGCAGGAAGGCTGTGAGTGTCTTGTGGAAATGTTGAGAGTAAAAACAGTGGCGGAATTCAAGATGATGGAATCAAAGTATAGAGCATTTCCATTAAAAGCAAAACTTTCACACTTCGAAAAAGGAATAGAGACGGGTAACCCACAAAGAGTAGCAGCTACAGCCTTAAAAACAAAGGAGGGGGTAACCTGTATGGGGGGACAGGTACATAAGAACATAAGATATGCCATACTGGGTCAGACCAAGGTCCATCAAGCCCAGTATCCTGTTTCCAACAGTGGCCAATCTAGGTCATAAATACCTAGCAGTTTCCCCAAAAGACACAGATTCCTCAATGCTTGTATTGGGTCAAGCAGTGATATCCTGGGTCCCTTTTAATAATGGTTTATGGACCTTTCCTCTAGGAACTTTTCCAAACCTTTTTTAAACCCAGCTACACTAACTGTTTTTACTACATCCTCTGGTAATAAATTCCAAGTTTGATTACACATTGAGTGAAAAAATATTTCTCTTTATTAGTCTTAAATAGTTTACCCTGTTGCTTCATTGCATGTCCCCTACATTCTGATGATGTAAACAATCAATCTACGTTTAACTGTTTCACTCCATTCATTAATTTATAGACCTCTATCATATCTCCCCTCAGCCGTCTCTTTTCCAGGTTGAAGAGCCCTAACCTTTTTAGCCTCTCTTTATAGGGGTATTCTTCCAAATTCTTGTAAGTAAGGGGCAAATAACCTAAATGATAATAAAACCAGAAAAACATAAAATAGGACCAAAAACATTATGTCCCAACCAAACATTATATTGCAATGATTATAACATTGTATTCTTTAACTGCAACATCAGGGGATACATGCAGAGAATAGATCAAAAGAAACTAGAGGAATGACTATATTGCACCACGAAGAGACCAATGGCTTCAAAAAAAGGGGGGAAAGGGGAGAGGGAGGATCACAGGAATACAGATAAATCTTGATCCAAATTAAGCCCATGTGGAGAAATAGTGTTAAGTAGGAATATATATTTTTGTTCCAAACGTAAAGATGTTTTAACTAAATCTCCTCCTCTCCAATTATGTTGAACCTTCTTTAAAACAAAGAATTTTATATCTGCTATTTTGTGTCCCATATCTAGCCAATGCTGTACTATCATTTAGGTTCTTTGCCCCTTACTTACAAGAATTTGTGGTAGCATTTATGCAAGCGCCGTTATATATATTTTTGGGGGTTTAGCGCCGTCTTTTGCAATTGCCCTATACATGATAGTTCTCCTTTCTTTAAATCAGCTCGTCCCCTGAGAGCAAATATTATTTAAATTTTGTATCGGGCTTGACATTAATTAATTATTTTTATCCAATCAGATTTCTTCTTTTATTTCCCGCTGAAAGGGGTTTTAAAAGGCTATGGCGCATGTGCAGGCGTTCTTTCTGTGAAAGGTTACTTTTGAACAACGTTCGCCATCAGCGGTCCTGCAGTTCATTTACAGGTTTCGGTTTAGTATTTTTACATATCTTTTAAGCTATCCTATGTGTAGCTTGGATTGTTTATCATGCCGTTGGTTGCCAACCTTTTAATGCCATAATGATTCAATATCTGTTTATGATTCCACACAATTTTGCATCGGCAGTCTAGTAATTTACAAGTTCATTTGTTGATATATCTAGTTGTGTTCAGTGTCTCCTATAGTTCTCCATCTGCCAGGTAAATTACCTGCATTATCCAATTTTTACTTGCAGAGTTTACTATGTATAACAATATGTTAGGAGTTCGTGTATAGAACCCCTTATTTCCCATAAGGAATCTTTCGTTCTGACAAAACAGCGGTTATTACATACAATGTATATAATGTTTATTAACTTAGTAGTAATTTCTTTACAAAGGTTTCATTTACCCTGGTATAAGGGTGATTCTTGTGGAAATAGACGCAGCAGTGGCTATCGTTTTTTTTATGATTAGGGGATCCTCATTAAACACGATATTGATGCAGCGGTATGTTTTTTACATTTTTTTAGTTTGTTTCTTTTACACCCCTCATTTACCTTTGGTGTTTAGTCTTATCCAACATTTTCTAATATTTGATTTTTGTTTGTCATTTCAATCTGTTTATAGTTCAAGGTCTTTATTGTTCTATTTGCTTTTGTTTTTGTTTTTCTATCTGGGTCTACACTTATAGACATAATATACAATTAATTGTGGAATGTTTTTCACTGATTCACTCCTATTTTTTTGTCCTCCAATTATTTAGGATATATTTAATACTTTTTATGTATATTCATTTAACGCCCGATCTATCTATGATATGTATGACACAAGGATTGCTACGCTGTAGCATGGTTAGTGTCTTTATTTATATGAAAGATTTTATTGGAAGATTTGTTTCCTCATTTTCATATCCCCCTGAAGAAGGCCGGTGGCCGAAACTCGTAGGGGTCAATAAAAAAGAGGTTTGATTAAACCTGAAGATCTGCCAGTCTTGGTATCTGTTCTCTTGTCCCTGTAGATTCTACAGATACTTTTGTTGCTTTGTTTTTTTTTGTTCCACTAAATTATTGTTTAGCAATGTTTTTATAGGCTTACCTTGCTCTCCTGTTTATCCTCCTCTTTTGGTTTTTGTTTTTTGTTTTTAGTGTGTGAACAATTGTTTAATATTATTGTAATTTGGAAATTTATATGATATTTTTGCTTATGTATATTGTTTCATGGTTTTTGAGATTATGTGCAATTTATATTCCTTCTTTTATCTATGCATTTTTTATATATGGTTATCATACCTTTTTTTAGAAGGTCATTTAATTATTTATATTATTATTATTTTTTTAGAATGTGATGATATATACATGTCATTTTAGGTAGTTTCTAGTGGTTATACACATGTTTTTAATGTAAATGTTTTTATTTTTTGTTTTTTGCTCTATTTATGTATTGATTTTTAGTGAGCCATATACCCCTGAGGAAGTATTATACGAAACACGGCCAGTGTCGGGTTTATAGGCACACTCAATCCGTTTGGACTAATAAAGGCTGTTTTTTGACACCAGCCCCCCCCCCCCCCCCGCCACGTTTCCAGACTGTTTTTTGGTTGCCTTCATGGCAGAGTGCTGTTTTCTGGTGGACCTTAAGTACAGAGCAGACAGAACTTAATGATTCCAAATTACCCCAGCCTATCAATAACCAAATTAATATGAATTTGAAACAACCTCTAAAATGCTTGTATGCAAATACTAGAAGTCTAAAAAATAAGATGGGGGAGTTAGAATATATAGCACTAAATGAGAGGTTAGATATGACTGGCAGTCTCAGAGACCTGGTAGAAGGAAGACAATCAGTGGGACACTGTGATACCTGGGTACAAATTATATCGCAGTGACAGAGTGGAGGGGTTGCACTTTATGTTAGAGAGGCCATTGAGTCACACAACATTAAAGTTTTGCAGGAAATAAAATACACTGTAAAATCTCTATGGATTGAAATTCCATGTAAAAAGGGGAAGGCGATGGCAGTGGGAGTGTATGGCCAGAATAAACAAATGGATGATGAAATGCTCAAAGAAATCAGGGAAGCTAACAAAAGTTACAACACAGTAATAATAATGGGTGATTTCAATTACCCCGGTATTGACTGAGTCAGTGTCACAGCAGGACATGTTAGGGAGATAAAGTTTCTAGATGAAGTAAATGACTGCTTCTTGGAGCAACTGGGTCATGGACAGACAAGAGGAAAAGCCATTTTGGATCTAGTCCCTAGTGTAACACGAGATCTGGAGCAAGAGATAAGGGTGTTGAGGCCACTTGGCAATAGTGATCATAGCATGATCGCATTTGATTTCATAAATAGAAGAAGGATGGCAAGGAAATCCACAGTACTACCTTTAACTTACAAAAAGGAGACTATGATAAAATGAGGAAAAGAAAAAACTAAAAGGACCAGCTGCAAAGGTTAAAGATTTACATGGGTGTTGTTTAAAAATACTATCTAGGAAGCCCAGACCAGCTATATTCCATGCTTTAAGAAAAGTGGAAGGAAGGCCAAAAAACTGCCAGCATGGTTTAAAGGTGAGGTCAGAGAGGCTGTTGTAGCCAAAAATGTATCCTTCAGGAAATGGAAAAAGGAGTCAAATGTCAAAAACTAGAAACAACATAAGCACTGACAAATTAGATGCAAGGCATTGATAAGACAGGCAAAGAGAGAATTTGAAAAAATATTGCTGTGGAAGCAAACACACATAATAAAAACTTTTTCAAATACATTCGTAGCAAAAAACCTGTGAGAAAGTCAGTTGGACCATTAGAATAGAGGAGTAGAAGGGGCATTAAGAGGAGACAAGGCCACGGTGGAGAGACTGAGTGAATTCTTTGCTTCAGTCTTTACTGAGGAAGATGTAGGGAAGCTACCCTTGACTGAAATGGTATTTAAAGGTGATGCATCAAAAGAATTGAAAGAAATATCGATAAACCGAGAAGATGTATTACAACTTTTGATAAACTAAAAAGTAGCAAATCACCTGGACCAGATGGTATACATCTGAGGGTGCTGAAAGAACTGAAATATGACATTGAAGACCTACTATTAGTAATCTGTGAACTATCATTACAATCATCTGTAATGCCTGAAGATTGATGAATGGTCAATGTAACACCAATTTTTAAAAAGGGTTCCAGGGGTGATCTGGGATACTACAGACCGATGAGTCTGACGCCAGTACCAGGCAAAATGGTAGAAATCATTATAAAATACAAAATTACTGAACATGTAGATAGTCATGGTGTCTTGTCTTACTAATCTGTTATATTTTTTGAAGGTGTGAAAAACAGGTAGACAAAGGCGATATAGGGGTATGTTTACTAAAACCCCGTTTGGTGCGCGCCGCGCTATTGTGCGGGATGCCATATAAGGAGTGGGCGTTTTCAGACTGAAAAAGCAAACCGGGATTAATCATGCGCTAATGTGCGCTGTGCGCTCATGTGCGCCGCGCACATTAGCGCATGAGAAACTTGCGCGGGAAGCATAAGTGGTGCGCTGATGTGCAAGCACAAGAACAGAGCCACAGTACAATGGTGAAGACACTGACCGATGGTGCAGGGATCATGGGTTCAATTACCCACTGTGCCCAATAAAGAAGGCTGGCTGAGGCATTACCTGTTAAAGGTAATATTGCAGTCTGAGGCATATTAATGTTATTTTAATTACTGCTACTAGCAAACACACTCTGAAAGCACTGTAACATAAGGCGCCCCATAAGGTACCCCAGAGGGCACATTTTAAAGTGCACTGTCCACCAAGGCACCCTAGAATGTTGCTTATAGGGCGCTTTATAGGGTGCCGTATGAGGTACCCCAAGGTCACAGCACTGTTTTTGATGGCAGCACTGTGCAGTTTAAGGAATGAAAATCATAAGTAGGTGCACTAACAAGCAAAGAAGAGCAGCAGTGTAGCACAATGGTTAAGACACTGACCAATGATGTAGGAGTCATGGGTTCAATCCCCCACTGTGCCTAACAAAGAAGGCTGGCTGAGGCAATACCTGTTATAGGTAATAGTGCTTTAGGGGGCATTTTATTTTTTTCTAATTAGTGCTGCCAGCAAACACACCCTCAAAGTATTGTAACATAAGGTGCTGCATAAGGCGCCTCATAGGGTACCCCAGAGGGCACATTCTAAAGTGCACTGTCCGCCACGGCACCCTACAATGTTGCTGAAAGGGTGGCCTATAGGGCGCCATATAGGGTGCCCTATGAGGCACAGCAAGGTCATAGCACTGTGTTTGATGGCAGCACTGTGCATTTAAATGCATGGAAATCTGAAGTAGGTGCGCTGACATGCAAGGAGGAACAGCAGTGTAGCACAATGGTTAAGGCACTGACTGCTGATACAGGGGTCATGAGTTTGCTCCCCAGTGTGCCTAATATGTAAGGCTGGCTGAGGCATCAGCTTTGCAATGTATGTATTGTTTCCTGCAGCACTTCATTTGTATTTTATTAATTGCTGCCAGCAAACACGCCCTCACGTGCCGTAACCGAAGGTGCCGCATAAGGCACCCTATAAGGCACTCCATAGGGCACATTATAAAGTGCACTGTCTGCCACGGCACCCTAAAATGTCCCCTATAGGGCACCCTATAAGTCGCTCCACAGGATAACGTATAGTGCACCTTATATGGACGGTAACCATAAGGTGCCCTATAGGGCGCCCTATAAAGCGACCTCTGAGGCACCTTATGGGTACAGTACGCAGAGAGTGTTTTTGCTGGCAGCAATAATGTACATTAAAAAGAGATAATGCTTGGGGCAGCCCTATCAAATAACCCCACTGTGGGTTTGAACCCATGACCTCTGGCTCCACAGGCAGCAAAGTAACCAGTGGGCTACAGCTCTATAGCTATTAGCAAGCCCCTGGCTGGCTGCAGAGGGACTGCACCTCACCACACAGACAGTCTGCTGTGGTCACCAGGATAGGGTTAGCCCACCCGTACCCATGATGCACTGCACATGCAAATCAGCTGTCCACAGATGAACACAAGATGGGGTATGCACCCCCACAGCACCTCGGCCTGGTAGGGGGAACTGATCATGTCCACCCTCACAGCACCTCGGCCTGGTAGGGGGAACTGACCATGTGTGTTACTGGCACAGAGTAGCTACACACCATCACATTGTGCAGGTACTGTGCTCACCCTGAGTGTGCGGTGGGGCGGCCAGCACCAGGTCCACAGCACCTTCCATGGCAGAAATAGGCCATGCTGCAGGTCCCCAGCAGTGCTAATGTGTGAGATAGGTATTTTCTGCAGAAACACCTTGGATATATCTGTCTGTCTCAGTCAGGTGTAGCCCCTATGGACCCCTAGAAGGATTATGTACCACCACCCTCCTCCTCCAGGGCTGAGGGTGGTAAACAGGGTCTCCCATCAACAGATTCACATTCTACCTCCCTGCAATGGTGGCAGTAAATGGGACCATCAACCCTGGTCCTGCTGGGGAAAAAAACACCCTACAGGGCAGTCAATGCAGCTCTGTACACATCCATAACACAATAGCAGACAGACATTAGGCCTGGATATGCTAAGCTGCACCCCACCACTATCTGATATTCTCCTGCAGCAAGCCTTCAGCCGCTGCACCCTGCAAGGCACTCCAAGACACATACCAGCTGCAAACAGTCTGCTAGTTAGTCCATAGTGCATGTTCCTGGTGGAAATGCATGCACCCAGAACTGGGATATCAGCATACACACCAAGCAGATAAGTCAGTGACTGGGCCCCAAAAGGAAACCCATAAATATCACAGGAAAGAAATACTATATAGCACTATAGGGGTGCCTAGCCATGCTGTGTTCACTGCACAGTCAGGGTGAGAGTGATCTCCCAGCAGGACATGCTGAGGCCACCCTGTCTGTGTAGGTGGTGGCCGGGCACTAAAATGTCCCAGCCAGTGCCCTATGCCTTGTGCAGATGCATCCTGGCCAGGCCACCCTGTCCGGGCTATACCCATGGTACCTTGCTCCTCATTATGCACATTGGCAGGCCAATACTGGCAACAGTGCTGGCAGTGTGGGCTGTGGAGGGTGTTTGCAGCCACCACACACTGGATAGACAGACAGACACACCCACACCTATGCCAGCATTGTGCTACTATAGAGGAGTTTAGCAGCCCTGGCCACCACACCAGTCCTGGGCACAGTACAGGCATGGATATGGTACGCAATACTGTTGGGGGTCACTCTCCAGGGTGGTAAACACTGTCAGAGACCAGACCTGAAGCACACACCACAGACATCAGAAAGATTGTTATGATGGAGCTCAATCAGCAAACTGTGCTTAACGTAGGAATTGCTATCTGCCAGTAATCATAGCAAACATTTGATAGCTGTGTACCGTATACCCAGGTGTAGGGTGGCATTGCTAAGGTATGCAAGTGCTAGTATTGGGAGATGCACGCAGGGCCCAATGTCCTGCCTCTCCAGGAGGCATTGGCCAATGGGGCCTGTGGGTGTGGGTGTGGGTGTGTCTGCCCCTGTTGGCTGCTGCTTTACGGCAGAGGTTCCCAACTCCAGTCCTGGTGTGCCAAACACTGTTCGGGTTTTCATGCTGTCCCTCATGAGTATGCATGAGATACATCTGCATACCATGAGGGTGGTGCATAGATATGCAGCACATGCATCTTTATTAGAGGCAGCATGGAACCTGAATGGTGTTTGGCCCTCCAGGACTGCATTTGGGAGACTCTGCTCTAGGTAATGCGCCTGTTTATGGTGTCTGTGCTCGGTGGGGTAAAATATAGGTGTATTAACCATGCGTATGTTCTCTGCAATAAAGGTTTGTCCTTACTATCACGGTTTAGTTGTGGGAAAAATATGTGGACTGGATTGGCAGTACCCCCAGCTGGGCTTTGAACCTGTGACCTTCTGTTCTTGCACACACACTGTCTGTGTGCACTGCACCACTGTGTTGCCACAGATATGCTGTATTCCCTGGGGAGTCCATGACTGTACAGCCGACAGGGCCTGTTTATTGCAGTGCACGGCACCCACCTGGACAGGGCTAGGCCATGGTCTGCTGTTGCCACCAGCTGCTGCCACCTCCACCACCAGTACCGCTCCATCCTTAGATTGGAGACAGCATAAACCCTGAAGGATTTGTGGCCCTCCAGGACTGCATTTGGGGGAATCTGCTCTAGGTAATGTGCATGTTTCTGGTGTCTCTGCGCTGTAGGGTAAAATAGAGGTGTTTGAGCCATGCTTATGTTCTCTGCAATAAAGGTTTGTCTTTACTATCACGATATAGTTGTGGGTAAAATATGGGGACTAGATTGGCAGAAGCCCCAGCTGGGGCTTGAACCTGTGACCTTCTGTCTCTAAATACACTGGTTGTGTGCTCTGCACCACCGTGTTGCCACAGAGACAGTGCATTCCCTGATGATACCATGACTGTTTGTCCGGCAGGGCCTGTCTGTTGCAGTGCATTGCACCCACCTACACAGGGCTAGGCCATGGTCTGCTCTGGGCAGCTGCCACTGCCCCCCTCCACCTCCAGTACCCCTGTGCCACCATGCTGACATGCCCTTCTGCTGGTGGTGCTGGTGGTACGCAGTCTCAGGCCATCCTGTGTGCGGGTAGGCGGCTACCTATGGTGCGGGTTCTGGGGTAGGGGTGCCTGCATATCTGTCCGCACGTCCCCCAATCACCGCCTGCCAATGTTCTGTGCCCTTGGGGGTACCTGCTGGGTACTATCCCCTGTGACACTGTGCTAAACACTCTCGTGCCCATGTTGGGCCCTCATCAGTTGCTGTCTGGCTGGTGTTCAGTTTCAGCATTCCTAAGTGCCATCTAGGCATCTGCCTAGTCCGCACTGTGCCCCAGCTGCACCACAGCATGTGCCGCCTGCAGCCCTCTGTATCCCCTTTCCCAGCATTTGTCCAGTTGCCCATTCCGACCTGCCTGCCCTGCTGTTGTGGAACATCTGCATGCCATAGGTAACCTGTCCAATGGAGAGGGAAACCCTGATCAGTGCTATTTCACTTTGGGATCATTCACCTTGTAAAATTCATATTTATTTTTTGCGGCTTTCTTGGGAGTGTTTTTTGATGTTTCCCATTACTATCACTATTGCCCAGCTTGATTATAATTTTTTTCAATTTTGTTGGGGTCATTTTCAATGTTTATTTGCACTTTTGTTCCGTGCACATGTATCACACTTATCACTGTTTTGTAGGTTTCCCTGGTTTTGCTGTACATTGCTGACAGAAATGGTTTCTCTTCCCTTTAAATCGGCTCTACCGCGAGGTTTTCACTCGCGGTATTTTTTATTTGAATTTAAGCCCCGCTCATGTGCGGGGAGCCTCTCCCCTCCCACTCTCCACCCATTGACCCCTTCTCTCCGCCCCTGGGGAGCCTTCCTCCGCCCTCCGGGAGCCTTTCCACGCCTTTATCGCACAGTAGCGCGCCGCGCACATGAGCGGGCACTTTAGTGCGGCGCGCACCTGTGCGGGGCACAAATATGCATCATTAGCATGCGCTAAGGTACCTTAGCGCACGCTAATGTGCGCCGCGCACATGAGCGCAGTTTAGTAAACATACCTCATAGTGTATCCTGATTTTCAGAAAGCCTTTCACTAGGTCCCTCATGAGAGATTCTTGGCAACATTAAAAAAGCATGGGATAGGAGGCAGTGTACTATTATGGATCAGGAACTGGTTAAAAGACAGAAAGCAGAAGGTAGGGCTAAATGGCCAGTTTTCCTAGTGGAGGAAGGTGAATAGTGGAGTATCTCAGGGATCTGTGCTGGATCCACTGCTTTTTAAAATATTCGTAAATGACCTGGAAATGGGGATAATGAGTGAGGCGATCAAATTTGCAGATGTCACAAAAGTATTCAAAGTTGTTAAAATGCAAGTGGATTGTGAAAAATTGCAAGAGGAACTTGATGAATTGGAAGACTGGACGTTCAAATGGCAGATGAAATTTAATGTGGGCAAGTGCAAGGTTATGCACCAAGGAAACTATGGTTACATAATGCAAAGTTCCACATTAGGAACCACCACCCAGGAAAAAGATTTAGGCATCATCGTGGATAACATGTTGAAACTCTCCGCCCAGTGTGCAGCGGCGGCCAAGAAGGCAAATAGAATGCCAGGAATCATAAGAAAAGGAATGGAGAATAAAACTAAGGATATTATAATGCCTCTGTATTGCTCCATGGTGCTACTGCACCTTGAATATTGTGTGCAATTCTGCTTGTCGTATCTTAAAAAGGATATTGCAGAATTAGAAACGGTACAGAGAAGAGCCACCAAAATGGTAAAGATGATGGAAGGATACTCCTATGAAGAGAGGCTAAAAAGGTTAGGGCTCTTCAACTTGGAAAAGAGACGGATGAGGGGAGATATGATATAGGTCTATAAATTAATGAATGGAGTGGAATGCATAAATATAGATTGATTGTTTACACCATCGAAAAGTAGAAAGACTAGAGGACATGCAATGGAGCTACAGTGTAACCCATTTAAGATTAATAAGAGAAAATATTTTTTTCACTCAATAAGTAATCCAGTTCTGGAATTTGTTACCGGAGGATGTAGTAAAAGCAGTTAATGTAACTGGGTTTAAAAATGGTTTGGACAAGTTCCTGGAGGAAAGGTTCATAAACCATTATTAAAGAGAACCTGGGAAATACACTGCTTGCCCTTATACAAGCATTGTGGAATCTGTGGGTCTTTTTGGGAAACTGCCAGGTACTTGTGACCTTGACTGGCCACTGTTGGAAACAGAATACTGGGCTCTATGGACCTTGGTCTGATCCAGTATGGCATATCTTATGTTCTTATGTACACAAATTTACATGTGCTTTAACGAAGGTATAAATTTGTACATGTACTCTATGGGAATAATTTTATAAGTAGTTGCCTACTTTAAGCGTGAAAACAAGTGCCTAAATGTGGCTATTTTAGTCATTTATGCACATATACGGCCACATACATGTAGAAATGGTTGCTTATAAAACAGTGCCCTGTACAAAAGTACAGGCTTTGATTTGATGGCACGTACAGTACTTTGAGGGTGGACATGCACATGGGCGGAGTTTGGGTGGAGCATGGCAGAGCGTGCAAGTATGCACATACGTTATAAAAGACTATAATTTATGCATGGACAGGACTGATGTAAATGTCCATGTCTTCATGTAAGGCACAATTTCTGATAAGCTGGATTTTAAAAAGAAAAGTAGACATCTCCTTTTATGCGTAAAGCAGGTGTCTCCTTAGAAAGTGACCCTTCACATGCATACATGCACATTTTCTAAAATACGCACATACATCGTGACTCTGTCTCTACTCTCTCCAGATTGCACCTCTGGGAATGTCTACACACAGATCATGTAGAGCAGGCACACGCTTTTCCTGTGTATACTTTTTATATACATATGCATTGGTGCAATTTTATAAAAGAGGTTTTCTGCATGTAAAACAAGCTTTACATGCTAAAAATTATTGCCCTAGATGGTAATCTTATAAACCATATTTGTTCAACATTTTATGCCTCTAAATGGAATTTAATGATATTAGGTCAGGCCTAAAAGTACGCATGGTGCAAGCCTGCATGTACTTGCATGGTAGACATGCACAGGGATGGAGTCAGGGCGGACATGAGCAGAGGTGCAATTTGCATACGTATTTTATGAACTTCAGCAGGCGTAATGTAGGTGCCCTGGTATAAAATTACCCCACGAATGAAATGATTTTTCACTAAATAGCAGTGCATTGACATATTTTGCATCACAGATATGCTGCAAGATTTGCTGGTCACATAACAACCTTATCACAAGATGGCGCAACAAACAAGGGCCTTTCACTTAACATCAGACACAATGGATCCCTTTATAGCAAGATGATAAAATCAAAGCAAACTTAAATATCTTTATATTTCAATAAATAAAGGGGAGTTGACTTGAAAGGAGCAGCAGGTAAAACTCTAAACAGAGGCATGGAGAGGGATGCCCTGCATGGAGCTGCAGTTACAACCACTCAAGCCACTTTACTGGGCAGACTAGATGGACCATACTGGTCTTTATCTGCTGTCATATACTATGTTACTATGTTATCAATTTACAGTTTCAGAGATAGTCCCTCATACATGCATAAAATGTACTTCAAGTTTTATACTGACATTCATCATACTGAGTGGAGGAGGCCTTATAAGCAGCAATTTACTGCAACTAGTGTTTCAGTGAGTGAGATGGTAGAGGTGAACGGCAACAGCGTTTTCTGCTTAAACCCAGCAGGATCAGTCACAGGTAGTCACACTTATAACTGCAGGGCTGCCTGTGGCTAGAACAGCCTGCACCCTCAACAGCCAGTCATGCTTAAGGAAATGGTCCTATGCTTAACAGCTGTGAAGTGCTGCCAATCATATGCTACAAAGTCGGTTTTAATAGCTTTTATAGATGTGCTATAATTAAAAATTTGTATTATACAATAAAATAGAATGCACTGAATTTTACAGCTCTCACTAAGCTGAATACGCTTTCAGCTGGCCTGCATTCAAGTGGGCATAACTATATTTTGGATGAATTTACTTTCATTGGCAGTTACAGCTCAAGCTGCTTCTCTACAGGTGCAAGAGTGGTGATGAATCCAGCGACCGGCTTACGTGAGGGTGATGCGGTCACCCTTACCTGCGTTGCCATGAGAAGCACATATCCAGTCACCAGTTATACCTGGTATAAGAATACAAAATGGTTTCAACAAGGCTCTACGAGTTCTCTTGTTTTTCAGAAAGTAACTAGTAGCGATGCAGGCTCCTACTCTTGCAAAGCTCAAAGTACTGATGGGGACAGGGCTTCTTCCCTGGTCACTCTGCGTGTCTTCTGTAAGTATCTTACAACTACAGTTTATACATCTCTAGTTTATAAATATTAATCCAAGGTACATTTAACTCAAAGTGTACTGAAATAATGGGCGTTAAACACTGGTGTAAATTCCACCCAAGCAGCCCCTGCAATGCGGGAGGGGAGTCCAGGCAGACAGGGGGCCCAGAAAGCGGCAGTAGCAGCAACACAGCAAACTTACTCTATCATGTTTACCACGATGCTCCGCTCTTGTAAGTTTGCCGTGGGCAACGTGGGCCAGTGACTCTTTCCCACTGGAACAAAGTCTCGTAGGCCAAAGTCTCACGAGACTTCGGTCCGGTGGGGAACAGCCACTGGGCCCATGTTCCCTTTGTTGAACTTACAAGAGCGGAGCAGCACAGCAAACATGATAATGTAAGTTTGACATGCTGCTGCTGCCTCCACTGCTTGAACACACATTAGTAAATGAGGCCCTTAGATTATAGGCTCGTTGGCACTACTACTACAGTATGTATGACCATAAGTGATAAGCAGTACATGATTGTGTGAACCTTCAGATATATCAAATCTGTGGTTTGAAAGATCTGAATGACTGATTGATATTGATTATATGAATCTCTTTAACCCCCTCTCCCTAGTTCTAGCAGGGTCTGACTTTAATCTAAACCAGTTCATCTAGTCTGTCCTTCCATATCAACCACTGCAACAGTCCCCTCTTTCCCTTTAGACAGTCCCCTTTTTTCCTTTAGTTATTACCTGATAACATGTTTCTGTATACATTGTTCCTAAGATGAAAATAAAATCGAAAGTACCATATTTCCCAGAATATAAGAGATGGCTTTTTACATCGGGAAGTGATGGCATGAACTATACAACAGAGCAACTTATCTAAGAAATTTACAGGGTAGACCACACCCCTCAAAATGCATATAAATACTCACACCTGTTCAGTGGATGGTCTTCTCCCTGCACCCTCTGCGCTATGCCCAATGCTTGCAAGCAGACCCTCTGCTGAGCAGACTGGTATGTACTTGGACTATACTCACAAATAGCATACCAAACAAATTTCAGTATCAACACAAATCTTCTTTTTAACTCCACAGAAACTGTAAAAATGGTAACACCAAAGGTGTTGAACTCATACACCACAGAATTCAAATTGAAAGTTATTCATTACAGAGAGAAACATGGTAATAGAGCGAAATTTTGGGATAACAGAAATGAGTTAGAGAGTGGAGGAAGATGCAGGGAAAACTAACCTTGATGAAACATAACAAGAAGGCAAATGGTGACCGCAAAGCATGGATGGCCTCATTTAGAAGCATGTCTGCTTCAATTTGTCGTAGAGCGGAGGGCTCAGGGCCATGGACTGTCCACTGTGCAGGTGCGATTCAAAGCAGTTCATATTACCAGGGAAATGAATATCGAGGGATTCAAGGCTGGTCATTCGTGGTGCTACCAATTTATGATAAGAAACAAATTAAGCATTAGACAAAGAACAACCATGTACCAGCAGCTTCTCTCTGATTTCTTGGATAAAGTACAGAATTTCAGGAAATTCATAAACAAAGAAATCAACACATACACAGTGACATTGAACTTCATAATCAACATGGACAAGGTTCCCTTGACCTTCAACATCCCATTAGAGAGAACGGTCAATCAAAAGGGGGTTAAAACAATAAATATTAGCACCACCGGACATGCAAAGACACACTTTGCAGTGATGCTGGCCTGCTTGGAAAGTGGAAAGAAGCTGCCACCTATGATTATATTCAAAAGGAAGACAACGCCACGTGAAACTCTACCAATCAATGTTGTGGTTAATGTGAATGAGAAAGGATGGCTGGGTGAGAGCATGATGTTGAAATGGCTGCAGCGCTGCTTTAGTAAGCGGCCAGATGGATTTTTCAAGAGACAGAAAGCACTACTTGTCATGGACAGCATGAGAGCCCATTTCACTGAAGACACAAAGAAGAAAATTAGATCTCTGAACCCTGGCCCGGTTCTCATACCTGGTGGTATTACAAAAATGCTTCAATCACTTATTTCCATCAACAGAAGATTCAAAGCTGTGTTGCACTGCCTATGGGAAAACCGGATGTGCCACGGAGAACATCATTTTACAGATACCGGACGTATATGCCACGCCACTTTTGCAGAGGTTTCCAGTGGGTTGTGACAGCAGGGTGGCAGTGTGTTAGTGATAAAAAATAAAATAAGGTTTTGTGAAGGCTGAGATATTAAAGAGCCCCGATAATCGTGAAGATGAAGACGATGAAGACGAAGAAGACAATAACAAAAATGAACTGGCACCTGAAATTGCAGATTTCACAGTGATACCGAAGATGAGGACTTCAACGGCTTTCCCGAAAGTGATACCGACAAATCTGATGTGAAATGATGTGGAATGAGCTGCTATGTTGTAATGAACGTTATTCAAGAGTGTTATTGGAAACTGAAAGTGAAACCGAATAAATCGGGTTTTAAAAAAAACAGCAGTGTTGTCTTGCCCTTTCATCTTAGAACCCACGACTTATATAGCGGGGCAATTTATACTATGATTTTACTGGTGAAATCCCCAATTTTGGCCTCTGCGATTTATACTCAGGAGCGACTTATAATCTAGGAAATACGGTAATAGGAAACCATATCTACCATCAAATAGGATAAATGTTATAAGATGCTGTTTTAATTATAAATTTGTTTTTCATCTTCGTTAAATACCTTCAAATTGACCTGAAAGTATATAAATCGACTTGCTAGAAACTGATCCATCTGTTCTCAGGCTAATAAAATAAATCTACTTGCAGTAACTTTGCACAAGGAGATAATTCATCCACTAAAGTACTTGTTGCATGGGCCAATGCTTCTTGGATCAGTCATTGTCAATTTGATATAGTAGAAAATGTAGTGCAGGCTGAGGGAGTCTTAACAAAATGTTTATATGGTGGTCTGATGTGAACACTTGTAGATATAGATCAGAGGTGCATGACTCAGTAATTGTTTTACATGGCCGCTTTAACTGCTATTCTATACTTTAGAAGCTATTGGAATGTGGAACAATTTCTGCACCATATCCTCATTTATATAAAAACAAAGAGGAAAATTGTCTAAGACTTAGGCGGGATCAAATCTGTAACATAAAATGTTATGCAGTAGATTGATTGAATCCGTTAAATGGATTTTCACTTGTCTACTTTCACAATGCACGTGCTTTTCGGCATGTTACGACTCGGCATCTGAGGATGCTTTTATAGCAGTGTAGTTGGAAGCTACACTTGCAGATTTAAGTTTTAAGAATTGCTTGCATGTAGTAATATACCACGAAGTGTACATGCATTCATTTGGCCACATAAACCAGTCTGCAAACGCAGTGGAAGCTGGTATCTTGTGATTGAAACTCTGCTCAGTATGTCCTGGTTGAAAAACACCTGCGTAATTTTGAAGTTAATCATCTTCTGGAACATTTACTCTAAAACATAAAGCGGTAAATGAATGCGTGTGTAAATCAATTCCAATTTGTATATTTAGGAGTCAGCCAGAATACTTAAAGAAAGACTGACTTGTGTTTTAAAAAGTGTCATTGTCTAATTTCTTTAATTTTAATGGTAAGGTCACATTTTAGTTATTTGACGGAAATTTAGTGTCAAACTTGTTTCAAATATACAGATGCACCAAGAACACCCTTAATGACATCTTTCCTAGAACCGCAACGAAGACAGATGGGCATTATTGAGTGCACCGTGGACAGTGATCCCCCTTCAGATATAGCCTTGCACAGAAATGGTAAACTTGTGGTTTCCAACAGGTTGCCCAGTTCAGTCAACCAGCAATTAAAATTTTCTGTTTCCCATAATTCTTTGAAAGTGGAAATCACAAACATTAGATCAGAAGAACAAGGAATATATGACTGTTCAGCTAAAAATCCCTATGGTACTGCAAATACATCCATGGATTTCTTAGTCCAAGGTAAGATCAGATTTCTTATTCCATTTTATAAATTTCAACTTTAAGGGAGTTTGTTAGTTGCTTAGAAAGTCAAGGTATTATAATGCATCCAAGACAGTTCAGCCTGTGTAGCTGCTAGGTTCTCAAGCTCAACCATACCTCGGAAGTCAATGCTTCATTTTTCCTTTAGAATATTTCCTTAAAAGGATGAAGTCATTGAGGAGTTACCCTCCATCCCCCAATCCACTTCAGCTTTCCATAACAAGATTTGTCTCATGAAGGCATTATTAGTCTTCTGGATTACTGACTTTGTCTGTGGCAGTTTTCAGCAGTGATATTCTATGGGAATACTATAAATCCCTTAGCATGCATCGGAGATGTCCACTGGCAGTCATGCAACTTTATTGGTGGTAAGACAGGTAGCACTATTTATTTATTTATTTGTTTTTTATACCGCTTTAACACATAATCAACGCGGCTTGCAGAGAACCAAAGTGTACTGCTCTGGGCAGTTTACAATAAACAGGAGCAGAATAAAAATACAATTAACAATCTTAAGTAAACATACTCAGCCGTAAGGATAAAATAGATGGCCAGCTATTTGCAGGTCTGGTGTATCGTTATAGAAATTGATGAGGGGCGAGGTGGGGAGGGAGGGGCAATGTGGGGTTGTAGAAGTAGTTGAATGTCTATTAGGTCGAGTCCGGTTTATTCATTATGGACTGGTAGGATTCAAGTGAATAATAGAGTTTTACGTTTTTTTTCTGAATGTGGTTAAGTCCTTTATTTCACATAGGGGCATGTTTACTAAACCGGGCTAACGGTTAACCCGGGCTATCTGCAACTAGGTCCCATTGAATAATATGGGACCTAGTGGCAGATAGCCCGGGTTAACCGTTAGCCCGGTTTAGTAAACATACCCCATAGATTGTTTGGAAGAGAGTTCCATAGCACGGGGGAATAAAATGAAAATGCCCTGTTTATTGTTGATTGGTTTGCATTTCTTGATGCTGTCGGGGTGGATAGAAGGTTTGTCATGTTTTTCCTTCCTTTTCTTGTTTCTTGTTGAGTCTGTGCGGTGAGGTAGGTTGGGGCAATGTTGTTTATTGTCTTAAAAGTAGTTAGTAATGTCTTGAATTTGATTCTCTGTGAGACAGGTAGCCAATGTAAGTGGTACAGGATTGGAGTTATATGCTCGGTCCTTGAAATTTTCATTATAATACGAACCACAGTGTTCTGCGCCATCTGTAGAGGTTTCGGAGTTGGGTAGTCCTTGTAGTATAATATTACTGAAATCAAAGTGTGGGCCAATAAATGCTTGGGCTATCATGCGGAAGTCCTCTAATGATAGTAGGGGTCTTAAGTTTTGTATCATACGTGTTCTATTATATATTGTTCATGTTATCGTGCTGATGTGTTTGGTCATGTTGAGGTTCTGGTCTAGTAGAATGCCAAAATACTTTAGTTCGTTTTTTAATTTTGAGGGAGGAATCGTTTATTTGAAGTCATTGTTTCTAGAGATCTTTAGGACTTCTGTTTTATTTACATTGATTGATAGATTTACAGAGTTGAGCCATTGTGGGACGTCTTTGAAGCAGTTTGTTATTTTCCCATAGTCTGTATTTAGTGCATTTACTGGTGTGAATAGCATGATGTCATCTGCATAAATTCTGTAATCCACATTATGTTTGTGGATTACATCACAGATTGGTTGAATATAGATGTTGAAAAGTAATGCAGATAACGTTGAGTCATGTGGGACTCCTTGGATTAGATGGAATTTTTTGGAAAAGGTATTATTGATTATGACCTGTTGTGTGTGGTCAGCTAGGGAAGATTTAAACCAATGAATTATGATGACTCCTATCTTGAGATGTCTTAGACAG
Source organism: Ichthyophis bannanicus (assembly GCA_033557465.1). NCBI lineage: Eukaryota > Metazoa > Chordata > Amphibia > Gymnophiona > Ichthyophiidae > Ichthyophis > Ichthyophis bannanicus. Next base: position 1,272,329,073 of record CM066032.1, on the reverse strand, counting down.
TTGATCAGAATTTCATGATTAATAGAATCAAAAGCAGCTGTTATGCTGAGGAATATGAGAATGTATGCTTGTTTGGTATTTTCGATTCCTAGGATGATATTGTCTAGGAGGAATGTTAGGAGGGTCTCAACTCCATGGTAAGCATGAAAACCATATCGATGTGGATCCAGTGGAGCGTGTGTGTCAATGAAATCCTGTAGTTGCTCTGTACAGCTTTTTCTATTACTTTGGATAAGAATGGCAAACTTGATATCGGTCTGTATGAGCTGGGGCAGTTCTTATCTAGTGAATGATTTTTTGGGTGGATGGAGGCTTCTTTTAGTTGCTTTGGCATTAGACCTTGTGAAAGTGATAGCTTGACAATATTCTGAACATAAGGTGTTAGCTCTGTTAAGGCTAGTTCAATCCAAGTAACTAGATAAGGGCCAAGTTGTGAAGTTGTTGTGTTGATTGACTTGATATATTGATCTATCTGATCCTTATTAAGGAGGGAGAAAGTGTTCCATATTGCAGTGTTAGCTGACCTGTTAGTAGTTATCACGCGATTTTTTGTTATTTATTTATTTATTTATTTAACTTTTCTTCTAGACCGCGCTATTTAGATCAGTGCGGTGTACATTCAAAACATAACATACTACAGTGCAGCAAGCCGCATTGTATTTACAATGGACAGGGGAAGTTATGGATTTGAATGTTTCAATGAAGTAGTTCACAAGTTTGTTGGGCGTTTATTCCGTTGACTTGGGAATCACCTGTGTTAGGTTTTTTTATTAGGTCTTGAACTATGAGGAATAATTCTCTTGGCCGATTAAGTGATTTCATCAGGGTTTTTGAGTAGTATTCTTTTTTTAGATCATTTATCTGCTGTCAGTATTGGTTTAGTTTTTCCATGTATGCCTTTAAATTTGAGTCAGATTTTGTGATTCTCCATTTCCTCTCTGTTTTCCACAAGGTTCTTTTAATTGCTCTGAGGGATTGAGAGCACCTTGATTGAGAGATCTTGTGATTCTTGGGAGTACTTCTATGCAAGATGGTTGAGGCAGACAGTAAAGTGTTATTCCAGTTTGTCAGAGGTTCATTAGATTGTCACTATTGTTTATTAGTGTTGAAGTGGTGGCGTTCAAGAATGTCTCCTTATTAAACTTCTTGAAGGGATGATAAAACTGATCTCTGGTATGAGGTTTGTGTATGTTAATGCTCATTGTAATACTAAATTGTATTAGGTAATGGCCCGACCAGGGCATTGGAGATATTTGGTTGCTATTTGCCCATTCTTTTGGAGTGAAGATTAAATCCAATGCGTTTCCTCTTATGTGGGTAGGGGTATCAATTATTTGCTGATATCCTAAGTCATCCATAGCTTGGAGGAAGGATGCTTTTTGAGAGGTAGATATGGAGGATAAATTGAAGTCACCTAGTATAATGTGATCTTTACCAGGTGGGATGTCTGAGCAGGTGGAGGCAAGAATGTTATCTAAAGAGGTGGTATCAGATGAGGAGGGTATGTATAGTAATGTGATTGTTAGCAGCTTGGTTTCTATCGTTAGGAGATCAGTGCTATGTATGGGCCATCTAATGTGGTTTTGCATAGGATGATCACGCCACCTCTTTTTTTATTGTGTCTCGGACAGTGGAAGATGTTGTAGCCTGTTGCTTTGATTTGGTTGAGGAGTACAGTGTCTGTATCATAGAGCCAAGTTTCTGTAATACAGAGGACATCCGGTTTGGAACTGTAGAAACTGTGGATGAGATCAGTTATTATTGGGATCTTGTTCCTCAGGGATCTTGCATTTAGGAGATTGCATCTCAAGGAGGCATAGTTGGTAGAGCTGAGACATCCATTGTATATAGGTTGGTTGTAGGATTTTTATGTGGATGATCCGTTGTTTTATGTTGTGTCGCGGAGAATGGAATCTATGAGTAGTGGTGATTTCTCTGAATCGGTGTTGGTAGGGAATTATTGGGATTGGGTGTGTGTGATGTTCGAGTGAGTGGATTTGGTATGTTAGGGTTAGAATCAGTGTCATTAAAATAATGATGATCCTCATCTTGTTTTCTATGGTGGAAATTTGCTTTTTGAAGAAGAGTTAATTAGAATATTATAAGGCAAGGCAGGTTATCCAGTAGGGTAATGTGAAAGTAAAAATCAGTGAGAGCTTGAATTGCTTATACTAAGGTTAGGTTAAGTCAGAGTCATGATGTGTCCAATTATTAAAGAGGAAACTGGAGGAGCTTACTTGAATGGTGAAGAATTGTGTAAGGCAGACTTTTGTGCAACTTACGTTTTTGGCATCTTTAGGAGGACAGATTGCTTGTTATGCTTCAGTGGGGTAAATTGGTTTGATCATCGATGAAACACCCAGGTACTATCAAACAGATTTGAATTGGAGTTTCTAAACTTGGAAGAGTTGTGATGGTTTAAGAAGGCAGTTGTTCGGGCGGTTAGTAGATCTTGTATGTTCTGCTGAAGTTTGCCGCTCAAGGGCCGCGCCTAAAGGGCTCCTGTTTAAATGTCCTGCAGAGCTGGGCCTGATTGACCTTCGGTGCAGGGAATGGGAGGATCTCCGGCCCGCTCCCTGTGCTGGATGCCGATCGGATGCCTAGGTGATTTTCACGCCTTCAGTGCTCCTGTTTAAATGTCCTGCAGAGCTGGGCCTGATTGGCCTTCGGTGCAGGGAGCAGGAGGAGTCTCCAGCCCGCTCCCTATGCTGGAGGCCGATTGGGCGGCTAGGTCCCCAGTGGTGCTGACTGTGCTTGGGTTGTCAGCATATCCAACTAGGGGAAACTCTGCTATTCCTGTGGATGCCTCTGCTGGGTGGAGAACTATCCTTGAAAAACCTTGATATTTATCCTGAAAATAATATAGGCCGTCATTGTTTCACTGCAAATGTTTTTCTGAGCAGGAAATAGGCTCAGCCAGGGCTTTTAGTGAGGGAGTATATGGTGGGCAAATTTATATTGCCTGCTAAAATTGACCTATGGCCCTCATGTATTAATGAAAGAGTCCTGCATATGAGTACCAATGCCTTTTTTGCGAGGAAAAATGTGCTGGGTACAGCTAATGTGAAAAATGAATTGCAATCCCAAGCTATTGTGCTATCTGAAAACTCAGAGCAAAGAGACTTTAAGGAGCAATCTAAGTGCTGCAAGCCTCTGATCTACCAGTTGGGAAGGAGAATACAGCTATTCAATTGCTGATCTGATGCCACCTAGCAGCTCTTCAAAATTCAAATGCAGTTGAAAGTTCAAAGTGCCACTTTACAATGTCAGATCAACAATGAACACCAAGCCAGTAGGAGATGAGAGACCGACCTTCTGCTGGCTCATAGGAGGTCTTGCTATTTTGAGGGAAGGGGGCAAAGGGACCAAGGGGCTCAGGGAGCTGACTGTTTTTAGAGGCTATTTTATAGCCTCAAATTAGGTACAGCATAGTTACTCACCTTTAACAGGTGATCTCCGGGAAGAGCAGGAATTTAGTCTTCACATATGGGTGATGTCGGTACCGATGGAGCCCGCAGGGCAACACTCCCCAGCATCCAATTGGAAAGCTCTTGGGAGCACTCCACTGCACCAGCGCAACTGTTTTCCCACCTTCCCAACTCCCGCTCTTCAGTTGAGTTTGTAGCTGTGAAAAGAGACTAAAAGAAACTCTACAACTCCTAGGGGAGGAGAGTGGGTTGTGAAGACTAAATTCTTACTGTTCCCAGAGATCACCTGTTAGAGGTGAGTAACTATGCTATCTCCAGGAACAAGCAGGAATGTAGTCTTCACATATGGGACTCCCTAGCTTCCAGATGCCAGATGAAGTGACCTCAGAACCGGTAGAGCTTCGCCTCGGAGTAGGCATGATGAGGTCATGGATCCCACATGGATTTCTGGTATCTTCAAAGTCCGGGACGGAGGGTAGGAGTTGCATATAAGTCTGAAAAAGGTGCTTGAGTTCAGCCTGCCCAAACAAGGCATCCTGGCCGGAGTGCTTGTCCAAACAATAATGGGCAGCAAAGGTATGGACGGAAGACCAAGTTGCTGCTTTGTATATCTCATCCTGCTTTGTCATAAGCAAATGAAATGCAATCCGCTGTCCATCTGGAGAGCATACGTTTAGATACAGGGAGACCCAGGTGACTAAGGTCAAAGTAGATGAACAGCTGTGAGGCTTTGCAGTGATCTCGAGTCCTTTGAAGATAGAAAGCCAATGCACACTTACAGTCAAGTGTGTAGGGTTGCTTCTGCTTGAGACGCATGCGGTTTAGGAAAGAAGACTGGAAGGTAAATTGGTTTAAATGAAAAGGAGACACCACCTTTGGCATAAATTGTGGGTGAGTCCGAAGGACGACTTTGTCATGGTGGAACTGTGTATAGGGGGGTCTGCCACCAAAGCCTGAAGCTCACTAATGCATCTAGCTGAAGTGAGGGTAATTAAGAAGATTACCTTCCAAGACAGGAACTTTAGTGAAGTCGTGTTCAATAGTTCAAAGAGCAGCTTGAGAAGCTGCTGTTCTACATCGACGTTGAGGTCCCAAGCTATGGGGTGGCTTAATGGGTGGTTTAAACAGGAGGAGACCTCTCATGAAACGTGCTTCTAGCAGTTGTGAGGAGATGGGCTGTCCATCCAGTAGGTGGTGAAAGACTGCAATAGCACTGAGATGGACTCTCACTGAGTTGGTCTTCAGACCTGTCGATAGTTGGAGTTGATACTGGAGGAGTGACTCCACTGAAGCAGAAAAGAGATTGAGATCCTTCTGGGAACACCAGACAGAAATTTTACACCATTTAAAAGCATATGAATGTCTGGTGGAGGGATTTCTAGAAGCCAAAAGGATCTCCTTAACCTCTTGAGTAAGGTCAAGGCCTTGGAAAGCTATGCTCTCAACAACTAAGCTGTGAGGTGGAGAGACTGTGGATTGGGATGGAGTAGTGATCCGTCATCCTGGGAGAGAAGATTTGGCACAGATCCCAATCACAGATGTTGAGAATGAGTCAGATTTAGTAGCAGTGGAAACCATGGTTGCTGCTGCCAGTGGGGGGCTATGAGTATCGTGGAACCCTTGTCCGACTGAAACTTGAAAAGCATCTTCGGAATGAGAGGTATAGGAGGGAAAGCATAAAGCAGACCCTGACCCCAGTGTAGGTGGAAGACATCCACTTGTTGGTTGGTGGATGTTGGAGTTCTTGTGCAGAAGCGAGGAAGCTTGGTATTTTGGGGCGTCACAAACAGATCTATATCTTGGGGTTCCCAGGTCTGGAAGATCTAGGACATTGTGTCCGGATGGAGAGACCATTCATGTGGAAGAAGGATGTGACTCAGTCTGTCTGCCAAGACATTGAACTCTCCCGGGAGGTACACCACTTGGACGTGTATTTGATGAGCAATAGTCAAGGACCAGAGGTGTATCGCCTCCTCACAGATGGCCCAAGAGCCTGTTCCTCACTGCTTGTTCACACAGAACATAGCAACCTGATTGTCCATCCTGACTAGGACCTGTTGAGGCCTGAGGTGGTGTTGAAACACCCGGAGGGCATTCAAGATAGCACAACGTTCCAGCAGATTGATTTGGAGTTGTGACTCTTGCTTTGTCCAGAGCCACTGTGCTGTCAGGTTTCCCAGGTGGGCTCCCTAACCCAGTATGGAGGCATCCATCATCAGGGTGCATTGAAGTGGAGGCATCTGAAAAGGTCACCCTACAAGCTGATTTTCTGGAGAACACCACCACTGAAGGGTTGTGGTTAGATGGGCAGTGACTTGGATCCTATCCTGGAGGAAGCCCGAGGCCTGCTTCCACTGGGAGGCAAGAGTCTACTGGGCTGTCCGCATATGTAGTTGGACATATGGAATGACTTGTATTGTAGAGGCCATGTGCCCAAGGAGCTGCAGCATCTCTCGGACAATCATATCTTCTCATAGGAGCATCTGGGATGGGCACAACAGAGTTGGGTCAAATATGCCCTGGACTGTTGTGTGTCTAGTAGGGTTCTGATGAAATCTAGTTTTAGAGTTGGAGCAAGCTGGGATTTTGGGAAGTTTATCACAAATCCCAAGTGTTGTAGCACTGTGATGGTACAATGCAAGGAATGCTTGGGAGGAGTCTGCTTTTATTAGCAAGTCGTCTAAGTAAGAGAAGATGAATATCCCCAGAGATATGCGGCTATGACTGCCATGCACTTTGTGAAGACTCTTGGGGCAGAGGCAAGCCCGAAGGTAAGGACTCTGTATTGATAATGTTTTCCTTGAAAAGTGGACCATAGAAATTTCCTGTGTCCTGGGTGGATGAGGATATTTTTGTATGTTTCTTTTAGATCTAGAGAACAGATCCAGTCCTGACTCTGGAGGTAGGGAAGAAGAGTCCCGAGAGATATCATCTTGAACTTTATGTGGACTAGAAACTTGTTGAGGTTTCTGAGGTCTAGAAATCAGCCTGTACCCTCCAGTTTTCTTTGGAATGAGAAAGTATGGAGAGTAAAAGCCCATTCCCTGTTGGAATGTGGGGACTTCTTCTATGGTGCCCTGAGACAGAAGAGAGGACACACCTTTAAAAGCAGAAGAGAGGAATACACCTTTAAAAGCAGAGGTAAACAAGGTTCCCATAGAAACCATCCGAAACAGTGGAATCGGAATTGGAGGACTCGAAATATCAACGGACAAATATCAACGGGCTCGGTGCTCACCCGAAGCTAAATGCCGGTACCGATGCTCCAAGGTATCGGCCTCGGTGAGCCACCTGGGCTGGGTACTGGTATCAGTCATTGTCTCAAGGCAGGGCATGGTGGCAGCAATGTCGATGCCTTCTGCATGGGCATGCCCACAACTGGTGTTGATGTCGGGACTGGTACCGGTACCGACTGGCGGTGCCTAGAGCCAAGGGTTTTATAGGTACTGAGGCTGCTAGGAAAGCTGCCAAGTTCTGCCTGATAGCCAGTATGCGCTGCTCTATCGAAGTTGCTGATACTTGGGTATCAGTGACGGGTACTTGCGCCACCATCACAGAGCATGGCACCAGTAGCTCTCCAGAGGTCGAGGCCTCGGGAGTATCCTGGGACCCCTCGATGGCTTTGGAGGACAGGGCTTCCTGCTGGGGCTGTTTGGCAGGCCAATCCACCTCTAGAGCAATACCCAAGTGATCTTGATGTTTAGAATGAGATCTAACTCTGGAAGTTTTCTCCTTCTTCGATACGGCCTTGTGATTGGGCTTTGCCGATACCTGGGATCCATGGGAGGAGGAGGAGGCCCAGCATCTCTACTCTGTCTCCCTATTCTTGTGTTCAGCATCTTTCCTCTCTCATCCATCTCCCACCTCCCCAAAATGGTCTGGCATTATTCCTCTCCCCCCCCCCCCTTCCCTATCCCCAGTAGGTCCATTTTGTGTTCATAGATAGATAGATAGATAGATAGATAGATAGATAGATAGATAGATAGTGAGACCTCACCTGCCTCCTTTGCAAGAGCTTGATATTCCATTATTCTAGCATATACTTCCATCTTTCTGACCCTTTTGAGCTCCTGCTACTGTTTAGACCCTGATTACCTGCTGTCTTCCTGTTATTCTATGAGCCTAGACTCTCTGCTGTGATCCTGTCAGTCAACAGGCCTCACTGGCATAACTTCTGCCCAAGCAACCCCTGCAATATGGGGGAGAGGCCAGAAGAAAGGGGACCCATACAGCATCAGCAGAGCAGAGCAGCAAACTTACTTTGTCATGTTTGCTGCGCTGCTTCGCTCTTGTAAGTTTGCTGCAGGGAACATGGGCCTGGCTGCTGTTCTCTGCAGGCCTGCATTCCCTGCAGTGAACTTAAAAGAGCAGAGCAGCGGACACACATGACAAAGTAAGTATGCCATGCTGCTGCCGCAGTTGCTACATGGGGGCCCCACCAGAAGAGGGGGGGCCCTCATGGGGGTGTCACACCATCACTGTGATAATGGGGGGGCCATCAGCAAAATTTTATTTGAGGAACTGCCATTATAACGTTCGCCACTAACAGGCCCTGATTCCCTGTCATGATCTTACTGTGGCCTGCTCCAGGTGGCCTTCCTGTTGTGATTGTTTTCAGCTATACATGTGGCAGTATCACAAGATTACTGCTAGGAGTAATCAGCACCATCTTGAAACCAGGCATATCAAGAGCAGAAGTGAATGGGCATTGTCTCTGCTCCCACTGGGCACTAGAAATCTCCAGTAAGCCTGAGAAGGGGGATCAGAGGGTGGGGGTAGCAGAACCAATGCAGGAACCCCCTCTCCTGATAGCAGGCCTGATGCAGTCTAACCCTTCCAAGGGTCCCCCAAACAAATAGCTCCCAGAAGCCCCCTGGAAGTCCACCTCCCACCCACCCCTGATCTCCAAACCTGAGCTTACTGGCGAATCACTACAGTCAATGGGAGCAGGAGAGATGCCCACTAGATCATGTTCAGTATGCAGGAAAGCTGACAGTCACCCAAGAGCGCATGGTTCGGAAGGATGTATCCTTAAAGGATACTAGCAAAAGAAGGAAGTTAGGGCATTCCAACAGAGAGGTTCCAATAAAAATAAAAGTAACCCAGATGCACTTAAGTGCAGAGGAGACAGAGCTAAAAGATTCCAAATTACTTCATCAACTGATAACCAGATTAATATGAATAACATTCAGCTTCTAAAATGCTTGTATGCAAATGCTAGAAGTCTAAAAAATAAAATGGGAGAGTTAGAATATATAGCACTAAAAGAAAGGTTAGATATGACTGGCATCTCAGAGACCTGGTAGAAGGAGGACACTGTGATATCAGGGTACAAAATATATCGCAATGATAGGGTAGATCAAATTGGTGGAGGGGTTGCACTCTATGTTACAGAGAGCATTGAGTTACATACTGTAGGAGTAAAGTTTTGCAGAAAACAAAATACACTGTAGAATCTCTATGAATTGAAATTCCATGTAAAAAGGGGAAGATGATGGAAGTGTAGGTGTACTACCAACCACCTGGCCAGAATTAACAAATAGATGATGAAATGCTAAAAGAAATCAGGGAAACTAGCAAAGTTATAACACAGTAATAATGGGTGATTTCAATTAACCCAGTATCTACTGGGCAGTGTCACAGAGCTTACGCTAGGGAGGCAAAGTTTCTAAATGAAATAAATGGCTGCTTCTTGGAGCAGCTGGTTCATGAACTGACAAGAGGAGAAGCTATTTTGGACCTAGTCCTTAGTAGAACAGAGGATCCGGTGCAAAAGATAAGGGTGTTGGGGCCTCTTGGCAATATTGATCATAGCATGATCGCTTTTGTTTTAATAAATGGAAAGACGGCAAGGAAATCCATAGTACTACCTTTTAACTTTCAAAAGGAAGACTATAATAAAATGAGCAAAATAGTTAAGAAAAAACTAAAAGGAGCAGCTGTAAAGGTTAAAGATTTACATCAAGAATGGATGTTGTTTAAAAATACTTTCTTGGAAGCCAAGGCCAGATGTATCCTACGCTTTAAGAAAAGTGGAAGAAAGGCTAAAAAACTGCCAGCATGGTTTAAGGGTGAGATCAGAGAGGCTGTTGTAACCAAAAAAGCATCCTTCAGGAAATGGAAAAAGGAGCCAAATGATGAAAATGGGAAACAACATAAGCACTGGCAAGTTAGATGCAAGGCACTGATAAGGCACGCAAAAATAGAATTTGAAAAAAAGATTGCTGTGGAAGCAAAAATGCATAATCAAAACTTTTTAAAGTACATTTGTAGCAAAAACCCTGTGATACAGTCTGTTGGATCACTAGATGATAGAGGGGTAAAAGGGGTACTAAGGGAGGCAAGGCCATAGTGGAGGGACTGAATGAATTCTTTATTTCAGTCTTTACTGAAGATCTTAGGAAGTTACCGCTGCCTGAAATAGTATTCAAAGGTGATGTATCGGAAGAATTGAAAGAAATATCCATAAACTGTGAAGATGTATTACCACTATTTGATAAACTGCAGAGTAACAAATCACCTGGACTGGATGGTATATATCCAAGGGTGTTGAAAGAACTGAAATATGAGATTGCAGACCTAATATTAGTAATCTGTGAACTATTATGAAAAGCATCTGTAGTACCTGAAAATTGGAGAATGGCCAATGTGACGCCAATTTTTAAAAAGGGTTTCAGTGGTGATCCAGGAATCTACAGACCAGTAGGAGTCTGACAGCAGTACCAGGCAAAATGGTAGAAACCATTATAAAGAATAATATTACTGAACATGTAGATAGGCATGGTTTAAGGGAAGAAAGCCAACATGGATTTAGTCAAGGAAAATCTTGTCTTACTAATCTGTTATATTTTTTTGAAGGTGTGAATAAACAGGTAGACAAAGGTGAGCCAGGTAATGTGAAGCCCAATTCTATCAGGGGCACATCTGGGCCGTCCGGATGGCCCCGAGCAGGACAGGCCCATTAGGATCCGATTCTGTATTGTGGGAGCAAGATGTTCCTGCGGCATACAGAATGAGGCCCAAGGATGGCCCAGTATACCCCTGCATGCCTGCGGGGACGTCTTCTCCACAGGCACTCCTGGCTCCCTCCGTGCTGACCCTCTTCAACCCCACCGCCCAACCTATTGCTGGGCAGCCAGGGCCTGGATCGGATGGCAGGGACCTCCCTGTATGTGGCCCCAGCCTTGGGGGGGAGGGGGATGTCTGGCCCTGATCGCCCAGTTTGTGCTTCGAGGTAGAATAATCAGAAAATTCCCCCTGACCTCGCAGGACATATAGGGCCATGACCGGAATTGGCCCTGTACGCTCTGCTTTCTTGCCCTGCCACTGTTCCGCCGAGACTCCGACCCTCCCACCCACTGTCAGCTCTCCCCATCCTGCTTCTCTAGCCATGCAGAAAGAGTCGGAGAGGGAATAGGGGCAGGACAGCTTGCGTGGTGCATGTCCTGCCAGAACGTGGAGCCCCGCAAGTCGCATCTCAGAATCGGGCCCATAGTGTATCTAGATTTTCATAAAGCCTTTGACAAGGTCCCTCATGAGAGACTCTTGGTGAAATTAAAAAGTCATGGGATAGGAGGCAGTGTACTATTGTAGATCAGGAACTGGTTAAAAGATAGAAAGCAGAGGGTAGGGAGGCAAAATGGCCAATTTTCTCAATGGAGAAAGGTGAATAGTGGAGTACCCCAGGGATCTGTGCTGTGCCTGCTGCTTTTTAACATATTCATAAATGACCTGGAAATGGAAATAACAAGTGTGGTGATCAGATTTACAAATGACACATCAAAGTTTTTAAAACGCAAGAGGATTGTGAAAAATTGCAAGAGGACCTTGATAAATTGAAAGACTGGCTGTCCAAAAAGCATAAGAAATTTAATGTGGACAAGTGCAAAGTTATGCACCTAGGAAAGAACAACCCAAACTACGGTTACAGGATGCAAGACTCCACATTAGGAACCACCACCTAGGAAAAGGATTTAGGCATCATTATGGAAAATACGTTGAAACCCTCCGCCCAGTGTGCAGCTTCAGCCAAAAAAAAACCAAATAGAATGCTACGAAATCATAAGGAAAGGAATGGATAAGAAAACCAAGGATATTATGATGCCTCTGCATCATTCCATGGTGCGACAGCACCTTGAATATTATGTGCAATTCTGGACATCATATCTAAAAAAGGATATAACAGAATTAGAAAAGGTACAGAGAAGAGTCACCAAAATGGTAAAGGGGATGGAAGGATACTCCTGTGAAGAGAGGCTTAAAAGGTTAGGACTGTTCAACTTGGAAAAGAGACAGCTGAAAAGAGATATGATAGAGGGCTATAAATTAATGAATGGAGTAGAACAGGTAAATGTACATCTGTTGTTAACGCCATCAAAATGTAGAAAGACTAGCAGACATGCAATGAAGCTACAATGTAATCCATTTAAGACTAATAAGAGACAATATTTTTTCACTCAACAAACTCTGGAATTCATTACCAGAGGATGTGGTGAAAGCTGTTAGTGTAGCTGGGTTTAAAAAAGGTTTAGACAAGTTCCTGGAGGAAAGGTCCATAAACCATTATTTTTTTTAAATTTATTTATAGATTTTAATCAGTATAACATAACTAACCAAAAACACAAGCCAATCAGCTTAGAAAGAAATGCAGCACAATAATACAAAAGTAACATCTGATAAAGTCCACATTACGGGAACCTGGATATGAAAATAGAGAACAAACAGAAAAAGAGAACAGGCAAACAAGGCACAAAATGCCCACATATTAGGAGGTAAAACATAACTATTCACCCCGACCACCTCAGTTAAACTCTGCTGTTCCGAAATAAACTTTTCCAAATGAGTAACATCCGAAAAATATATGTAGCATCTTCATAGTTTATGACACACTTACAGGTAAAGCGAAGAAAAAAAGTAGCAACCAAATTCAGAAAGGTTTGGACAAATTCCTAGAGGAAAGGTCCATAAACCATTAATTAAAGAGGACCTGGGAAATCCACTGCTTACTGCAGGACAAGCATTGTGGAATCTGTGTACCTTTTTGGGAACCTCAGAACCAAGGAGAACACCCCCACCCCTGCAGTGGCACCAAGCACAAAAATGAAGCAGGACACAAAAAAAGCCATGGAAGGACTAATTTATTAACAACATGAGGTGTACCCAACACGTGTTTTGGCCAGTATAATACCTCAATGGAGAATATCATAAGAGATAAGTTGAATGTTGAACCTAAACCAATGCCCGATAGCTCCAACATCCGACTTATCTCTTATGATATTCTCCATTGAGGTCTTATACCCCTGAGGAAGGCCCCCGGCTGAAAAACGTGTTGGGTAGACCTCACATTGTTGATAAATTAGTCCTTCCATGGCTTTTTTTGTGTCTTGCTTCCTTTTTGGGAACTTGCCGGGTACTCATGACCTAGATTGGCCACTGTTGCAGGATACTTGGATTGATGGACCTTGGTGTGACCCAGGATGGCATTTCTTAAGTTATGTTCTTTTGTAGCAGATCCAAAATGGCACTAATGATCTTTAATGATAACTTCATAGTACTCAACAGTACAGTGAGGTTACCGTTAGGTGTCATTGGCGCCATTTTGGATCCTACCACATGCTGAGCAGGAGTGAGTGGGTATCGCTCATTCTCCCATTGATTACCATTGACCCCCCAGTAAGTCTAGGGTTGGGGATCAAATGATGGGGGGTTGGCAGGCTACTGGGGGTGCCTTGGGGGATATTTTTTTTTTTTGGGGGGGGGACTTTGCCAGAATTGACGCTGCTATTGGAGGGTGAGTTCTGCATCAGGGCAGCTATCGGGGGAGGGGTCTGTATTGGATTTGCTATTGGGAGGGTTCCTGCATCTGGGCTTTAATCAGGGGATGGCTTGGTCAATGTGCTGTGGGGGGAAGGGGAGAAGGGGCAGTGACAACACTGAGGTGATTCACCATGGTTGTGGCAGTGATCAGGGAGGGAGGATTTGGACATGGTGATCATTCCCACATCATAAAAACTCCAGTTCTAAAATTGCATTTACATGTGTCAGTGAATCCATGTATAAATGCTTCTTTTTAGATATGGGGATGTTTCTAAAATAACCCCTATAGATTACACCAAATTAAACATATTTACCTGAGAGCTCCAACCCAAAGTTACACGTACTCTGAAGCATTCATAACTTTGTGTGGGTACGTGTATATTTTGAATATAACGTACGTATCTTGCAATTCTGGACATGCCGTGGGAATTCCCAAAAAAGTGGAGAGGAACAGAGGAAGAATCACAGTGCTTGGTCTAGCCACAGGTTACATATAAATAAAGAGAATTATCCTGTTTACAAAATGTTTTAATAAGCTGTATTTTTCTATCTCCTGGGTAATACATCTGCATTTACATTTGTTCTGGTTACTCACACTTGCTCAGAAAACTACTATGCAGCATTTAAAAATGTATGCATGACCAGAAACCTGTGAAAGATCTGCATCTTCCTGAAATTCTGAATGGGTAAGGTATACGCATATCTTGTGTGCATGAAAGGTGCATACAGTGTTTCCAGTATGAAGTATTTCCTCAAAACATTAGCGAACTCTTTAATGGTATCGTCTGGAGACTTTGCCATACAGAATTTAAAGATGTTCCATGCCCAGACTGGAGGTAGGGGTTTATTGACATGATTGTTGATCATGATCCTTCTTCCTAGTCTTCATGGAGAGGTCACTTCCTATAATGCAGTCTTGCTATTGATAGGATGTTAGCAACTAAAACATATCTGAGCTCCTCATGGAACAAGAGCATCTCAAAATATGTTGAGAATGTCGCAGTAAGATGCTGGAAGATGGTGCTTTAATGCAAATTACGGTTTCGCTCAAAGGAGAAAAACGAATGATTTATAAATGTTCAATCCTGCCTGCTATGGTGTCTCATATGAAGCAGGAGAGATGACTGGGTAAGGTGCAGTCCCTACTGTCTTTTGCATGCTCTGTTTATGTCTTTATTTTCTCTCTATACAGCTGCTAACATTCGGGTTGCGCCTTCAACAGAAATACATGAAGGCAATAACGTAAATCTAACTTGTGTGGTCACCAGTAAAATGCAAGGAAAAGTGAACTACATCTGGTACAAGAACAGCAGGTGGCTTACAGATGGTCCTGCAGGTTCATTGCTCTTAGATTCTGTGGATAGTACTGACACTGGATCATATCACTGTGTTGCAAAGGACAGCAAGGAAAACCATACCTCCTCGCTGATCAGTTTGAATGTGCTCTGTAAGTTTTGCCAGCTGTTCACTTATTTTTGATGTTACATGATATCTAGGGTAGGCAATGTCGGGCATCAAGTGCCACAGGGTTTTCAGGATGCTCACAGTTGATATTCATGAGATATATTTAAAACTCTTTGAGGATCAGAGTTGCCTACCCCTGTACTATAGTGTAAGGCATATCCCTCTAGGCCTTTTAATTACCATTCAGTGTTATGGAAGGTACTACAATTTCTTTTTGTTGGTTTCTGGCTCAGGAAGCTATTATATTCATTTATTTAAATATTCTCAAAAAAATCTTTCCTACAATCAACTTTTATCTATTTGAGATTTATCATATAGGAGCTTAAACAACTTGGGGGCAATATTCAGCCTCATATAATAATTTATCTACTTATCTTTCTTTATTCCTGATTTTCAGCAGCCATTTAAGTAAAACTTCCAAATTGCAGTTCTAAACTTAAGCAGATAATGTATCCATTTAAGTTAGGAATTTGTGCAGTCCTACTAAACAGATAAAGCTGTCCAGATAGCAACAGAATATAACTGCTGTAGTGATAACTTTATGCACACTCCCGGACCAACCCTTACCTCTCCTTTTCTTATGTGGATAACATTTGAGCTGTCCAGTCAAATGTTATTTGTTAGCTGGCCCCAAATTTCTTTTAAAAAATGACTTTTGCAATTACTATGAAATCCTTAGATTTTTATCCTTTATGATCCTTGTGACATTGCTGCTTGGATCTCTCACCACCACTTGAAACTGAACATGGCGAAAACTGAGCTGCTTATTTTTCTCCCTACACCCTCCTTTCTCAGTCTCTGTGGATAACTCTCTACTCTTCCCTGTCTCCTCAGCTCGCAACCTTGTGGTTGTCTTTGACTCCTCTCTCTCTTTCTCCACACGCATCCAACTGATAGTTAAAACCATTTCATTATCTACATCATCAACAAAATTTGCCCATTCCTTTCTGAACACACTACTAAGACACTTATCCATTCCTTAGTCACCTCCCATCTAGACTATTGTAACCTACTTCTTGCTGGTCTTCCTCTGAATTATCTCTCTCCCCTTCGATCTGTTCAACATTCTGCTGCACGGCTAATCTTCCGCCAGCCTCATCATGCTTATATTACCCCTCTTCTCGTCACTTCATTGGCTCCCTATCCATTTACGCATTAAGTTCAAACTTCTCCTGCTGACCTACAAGTGCATTCACTCTAAAGCTCCTCACTACCTTTCCTCTCTTATCACTCCCTACATTTGTTGATGATGTAGATAAAGAAATGGTTTTAGCTATCAGTTGGATAGTGGATGGCTCAAGCACTAGAGTGTTAGCTGTGGTAAATGAGTAGTCATGGGTTTGATTCTCCCCCATGGTGAGTGTTTTTCTACATGGAGCAGTGGGTTCACCCCTAAACAAAGACATTGGGAGGGATGGCCTGCACGGAGCAGCAGGTGCAACAATTATTGCCATCTTACTGGGTCAGACTAGATGAACCATAATGGTCTTTATCTGCCATCATTTACTATGTTACCATGTTACTATCCCTCCTCGGGAACTCCACTCCTCTGACAAATTACTTCTATCTGTGCCCTTCTTTTCTATTGCTAACTCCAGATTTCATTCCTTTCATCTTGCTACTCCTTATGCCTGGAACAAACTACCTGAGTCTATACGTCAGGAACCTTCTCTGACCTTTTTCAAATCCAGGCTGAAAACTCAGCTCTTCGCTGCCACTTTTGGATCTTGACTCACCTGATATTCTTTGTGTTTCCTTACCATTTCCCCTAGATGTATCCCATGTTTACAGCTACTGTTTTGTCTGTCTTGACTAGATTGTAAGCTCTGATGAGCAAGGACAATCTTTTACGTGTGTCTGTGCAGCGCTGTGTATGCTGTTTTTTAAGTTGCATATTGTGATCATGTAGGAATCTTTTTTTATCACTATCTTCAAATAGTCATCTCCATTTACTGCATGTATTATACAAATATAAAAAGGACAATTTGAAAATTATGTTCTGTTACAAAGGCAATCCAACTCTAATTTTATTTCAAATATTTAGACACCCCAAGAGGTTTAAGGATGACTTCATTTATAGAGACCCATGGAAGACAACTGGGCATCATCCTGTGTACTGTGGACAGTGATCCCTCATCTAAACTAACCTTGTACAAGAAGAATGTGACTGTTGCTTCCACAAGCTTGCATACAACATGGAATCAGAGGTTCAGCATGTCCTCTTCCTATAACTCCTTGCAACTGGAGATCAAAGAAATGAGACCAGAAGATTCTGCAGAGTATATATGTAAAGCTAAAAACTCTTTGGGAACCACAACAACATCTCTGTTCTTCAGTGCCCAGGGTAAGTAAAGGCTCAGTGATTTTGCATATGCAATGAAGAATCCTACATGGTAAAGACCATGAGTCAGTTGGTCTATAAGTCAATACTGTAAAAGGCATATTTTAGAGAAGTCAATTTCATTTTGTTGTGGTTTTCAATGGCCTTTCTGGCCCATTTGGTTCATGAAGTACATAAAGATATGAGAAATTTCATGCTGAGACAGACCAATGGTGTCCAGTCCAAGTCAGCTGGAAGACTCAGCAATTCCCTCTTAATCACATACCCAAAAGAATCAAATTCAGATACCCAAGTCTATCTGACTAATATTTTTTTATGGATCTGACCTCTAGAAGCCTGTCCACGCCTTTTATAAACTCAGCTGTACTAGCCGCCTTGATCAGATTTTCTGATAACTTAATTTTTCAATGACTGAAAAATCTTTTTATTTAAATCTGCTACCTGTACATTTCATGGAATGTTTTCTAGTTCTGATATTATTTAAGAGAGGCATTAACCATTTTTTAACTTGTTCTAAACTGCTCATGATTTTGTAAAATTTAGCACGTGAAGCTTGTGGTGTAGAAGGTCCCTCAGATCCTTTAGAGAGTGATAAAATGCAGGATTCAGCTTCAGTGAAGGAAAGTAAATAAGTGCACATGGCTCCTGATTTCCAGGGAAACCACAGACAAAGCAGATTAGAGGAGAGGAAAACACGCCCTTGCTGCAGTTCAGCTCAGCAATCACGAGCTAAGGCTGGACACCTGTTGAAAGGAGTGGTTAGGTTAAACCCAGAAAACCAGAGATTCTCTGACCTTTAACTCAAAAGGGGAAGTCAGCACAGGAGACGAGCAGAGAGTCCGTGCAAAGGAGCAAGGTACAAACAGCCCAGGTTTGTTGCCGTGGGTAAAAGGCAGCTATAAGGGGAATGTACCAAGAAGGCAGACTTGTGTGCACGTAGGAACTCCAAGGCTTACAGCTGTAGCTGATCCTGAAAAGCAGAAGGAATCTCTCATAAGGAAGCCAAGAGGTAGGCTGAGTGACTGGTATAAAAGTAAAGCTGTTTTTAAGAAGTGCTTTGCTATTAACCCAGAAGGGTGGGGCTTTCCATGTGGTAAACACTGTGGCAATTACAAGCAGTGTGTAGCAGAAGGCTACAGGGAAAAGTCTATTGCTGAAGGAACAGGTGTGTGCCTGGAAACACCTTGTAAGCAATTGCAGACATTTCCAAATGAGAGTCAGTATGAACCGATGGAAACTGAGCCATCTGTAGAATATCTGCCTATTGAGTCAATGGACTGTACAATGTCTCTGTCTGAGAAGATAAAACCTGTATAATAAGTTTAAGCTGTGCAGAGAGAGAGAGCTGCCGGTAGCAGCTAAAGGAAACAGCACCAAAGGTTTTGGAACAGAAGTGCCTTTATGTTGGATTATAGTGATGCTGATATAAGAAGCTGTTTGAGTTACATTTCTTGTGTTATTTCATGCCAGAGGTTCTATGGCTTTGTTCTTTATTTTCCATTTGTAAAACCGTTTGGGAAGGGGAATTAAAATCCTGTTATTTGCCTGAACACTTGAGCTCCACAACTCGCCTTATTTTAAATAGTGAAAAAACTTCAACTCCCAGAAGGCAGTGCTTTCCCCAAGCACCATTTTACTAACTGAATAAGGAATTGGGCTGCTTAAATCCACAAGCTCAGGCTGTGGAGTAATAGCAACATTACAAGCTGAAGATTTCTATTCTGCTACGCTTTTACTCATAAGAAAGCTTGTTCATCTTTTATAATATTTGTTGCTCTTTGTTGGGCCTATTACTTTGTTTCCTATCTCTTAACCGATTACTAATCCGCAACTAGACATTACCTCCTGTACCAATAATTTCTAATTTCCTAAGGAGCTAAACATTTATATAGAACTACAAGGAGGCCAATGTACCAAAGAGTGCTATGCTGTAGCGCAGCTTTCTGCTGAAGATTTTCCTGCGCTAGTCTTGCTCCCCAATGCAGAAAACAAACTAATAAAGGAAAGTCCTGAGTAAAATAACTGTGCATAGCGCAGTGGGTGTGCTAATCGCATTCAAAAGAAGGAATGTTTAATTGTTCCTGAAATAAAAAACTGTTCTGAAACTTAGAGCCAGGGCCGGCCCAAATACATGGCAATGTAGGGCAGCAACCTCTGGAGGACAGCAAAAGAAGGCCATTCAGAGCTAACTGATAAAGTCTGACAGCCAGAGGGGGTGTAAAGTTTGGGATTTGCCTAGGGTTCAAACACTTTGCACCAATTCTAGGGCTGGCCCTCCTTAGAGCAGTCTTTTATTGTTCTCTTTTTTTCTGGATCTTTATGCCAGCTCATCACTGGGGTAAAGATGCAGCCAGGAGCAAAACGATCTTCTGAGGAGAAGTGTGACACTTTACCTCAGATGACCCAGGCAGTTGAAGGACTTGCGATCTGCCATAGGAGACCTAAGTGGCCACTCAAACCCCAACTCTGAACCCCCAAGAAAGAGTAGGGGACTGAATCCTCCCCCCAGACTATACTCCTACCCCCCTCCCGAATTGGCACAAAAATCATTTGTGATCATAGTGGATAGTGGCCACTAAAACCCCCGCCTCCAACCCCCCAAATATAAACATTGGTGGTAACTTACAATCTGAAGACAGATGGTCACTGAGGAGAAAAGATGACTCTTATAATATAAACAGGATTTGAGGCCAGCATTTTCTCTGAGGGCAAGCAGGATAGTAAGAAACATGTTTGTTGTCTGCCTGTTACCAGTTTATTTCTCTATTTCTCCTTTTTCTGTTAAAGGCAACCTATAGCTAGAAGTTCCCACTTTTGATGAGTTCATATCCTGCTTGTCCTTGAAGAAAGTCAAGTTACTTACTTGTAACAGATGTTCTCCTAGGACAAGCAGGATGTGTCAGCCACACCTGGTGACGTCATCCGACGGCGCCATGACGGAAGTGCTCTCTAGCTCAGAAGCTTCTGAGCATGTGTGAGGTGGTCCCACCTCCCCGGTCCACCCCTAGCCCGACCAGTTTTCAATTCTTCCGTCTTTGCCTCAAGACGGATTCTACTCTCTCTCTCATCCAGCAAACAATCACCATGCCAAAACCTGGATTTAAACAGTGTCCGCGATGCAATCGGAAAATGAATATCACCGACACTCACCAGAATTGCCTCAGATGCCTCGGGGTGTCTCACAATGTCGATGACTGTTCCAGCTGTGCCCGGATGTCCCCCAGGGCACGGAAACTCAGAGACTACTCGCTGAAAGATTTTCTGACCTCATCTGCTCCGGAACAAGCTCATCAGACCGGCACCTCGGAGC
The DNA here is from genome assembly GCA_033557465.1 of Ichthyophis bannanicus. Classification (NCBI taxonomy): domain Eukaryota; kingdom Metazoa; phylum Chordata; class Amphibia; order Gymnophiona; family Ichthyophiidae; genus Ichthyophis; species Ichthyophis bannanicus. Next base: position 1,272,308,714 of record CM066032.1, on the reverse strand, counting down.
GCAGTAAGTCCGCTAAAGGGAAAGCACCCCTTAAAGCCTCTCATCGGGCGGGCCGGGGCTCTGCTGCTCTACCTCCGACGGAGAAGTCTGCCTCCCCCATTGCCTCCTCGGTGCCCAGGATAAGCCCCCCGACTGCTTGCTGCTCATCGGGCCTTTCACCCCAGCCATGCGGCTCCAGCAACCCTGCTGCCTCCTCGGTGCCCATGGTAAGCTCTCCGACTGCTGGCTGCTCTTCGGGCCTTTCTCCCCAGCCATGCAGTTCCGGCAACCACGGCCAAGATGGTGCCGCCCATGTGGCCTCGCCAGGGTCCACCCCCAGAGACTCCTTCCCGACCCGGATTGGCCGGAGCGGGTCCTCCAGCAGCGCTGACATCAGCTCTCTTCCTCAGCGCCGACAACCTTCGCCCCGAGCCAGCGAGCATGGATCCGATGCAGGAAACCAGCACAGCTCCGATCACCGCGCCGAAGGATAGCATCGCGCCGACACCCACCACCGCAGCCATCACAAACGCCACGCCGACAGCCGGGAGTCCTCCCATCGGCGCGGCAATAGCGGCAAGAGTGATTCTAGCGCCCATCTGTTACAAAAGGCACAGGAGAGACAACGCGGCTCCCGCGGAGTGTGCAAGTAAATGCGGGAGCCACAGGGACAGACATTCCCGGTCCAGCAGCGTGAGCGCTGACAGCGGGTCTTCCCGCGGCCGCAGGAAGAGCAGGCGATCAAGCTCCCATTCCAGCAGAGGGCACAGGAGCAACATCTCTTCAGGATCCAGCACCTCGGAAGCCATTCTGCAACTGCTGACATGCCTGGTGCATCAAGCTGCTCCTCCATGCCGGGACAACACATCTACAGCCCCCTTGGATGTACCACCGCCAGCGGTAACCCGGGATAGAGCCCCCTCTCCGGTCTCACCTGAGCAAACACCTCCAAGAGAGTGGAGTCTGTCTCCTATGCTGGGCCCAGACTCAGGAGGGAGCGCAGCAGAGGAGGGGGGCCAGAATCCCCTTCGTCAAAGTCTACTCCAAACGAACAGGAGGAGACGCAGACACAGGTGCCTGAAGACCTTACCTATCCAAAGTTCTTAAGGAAGGTCGTGGCCAAACTGGGTCTCACCAAGGACGAAGCCTCAGATGAGAAGGATCCGGAGGTCATGAAATACCTCAGTGGCCCCAAACCGGCCTTGGCTCTCCCCCTCCACCGGAAACTCAAGGACAAGCAATCTATCCTTTGGCAGTCCCCTGCCTCCGGCCAAGCCTGCGCCAGACGTCTGGACAGCAAATACCTCCTCCAAATGGCGCCTGGCTTTGACAAGCCCCAGCTGCCCCACCAATCCATTGTGGTAGCTTCGGCACTCAAGAGATCCAAGTCTTCACGCACACAGACTATCCACCCTCCAGGCCGGGACCCCAAGCTCCTCAACGACCTGGGGTGGAAGGTATTGCAGGGAGCGATGCTGGGTGCCAAGATATCAGCGCATCAATTCCAGCACCTGTTGTTCCAAGACGCCCTCCTAGCAGAGCTCAAGGGCCAACTGCTCACTCTTCCCAAGCAATCCCAGCCAGCAGCTTCAGCCATGCTCCAGGAACTGGCCGAATCCTCCAAACATCTGATGAGCACAGCCTTTGATGCATTCGACATGGCCATCCAGACGGCAGGCACGGCCATTGCGGCTTGCCGCTGGGCCTGGCTACGCGCATCCGGTCTGTCTGACAACACCCATGACAGGATTGCTGATGCGCCCTGCCTGGGAGACTCCCTTTTTGGGGACAAGGTCGCAGACACGGTGAACGGCCTAAAAGAGGACTGCACCACTCTGAAAAAGTTAGTGGCGGATGGACTCGAACGCCCCTCCTGGTCACAGAAAGGGAGCTATTACCGCAAGCCCTTTTCCTCGTCAAAAAGATACTACGGCTCCAATCGACCGTGGCAAGCCCCGAAGTTCAAGCAGAACTACAATAAATCGTCCTTTCAGAGACAACCACAGAGGGAACGCAAGCAGAAGCAAGCAAACCCTCCGCAGTCCGATAAGAACACGTCCTCCTTCTGACAATTCGCTCTGGCTGGGCACAAGTGTCCCATCTGCCCCGCCGGTGGGAGGTCGCTTGTCCAACTTCCTGTCAGCCTGGCAGGAAATCACCACGGACCAGTGGGTCACCCAGATTATCCAGTCGGGTTACCGCTTACGGTTCTCCTCCCCACCATGGCAGCGCACGCAACCTACCAGCCAGCCTCCGCTGCATCTGGAAGCTGCCCTCTCAAGCCTTCTGCAGCAACTCATCAGGACACAGACTATCGAGCGGGTTCCCTCCAGCGAAATCAACACTGGCTTCTACTCCCGGTACTTCCTTATTCCCAAGAAGTCCGGGGGCCTCCGCCCTATTCTGGACCTCTGCAAACTGAACAACTTCCTCGTGAAGGAGAAGTTCCGATTGTACTCGCTGAACTCCATCCTTCCCCTCATCAGAGCGGGGGACTGGATGGCTACTCTGGACCTGCAGGACGCTTACTCCCACATTCCAGTCCACTCCTCTCACAGAAAATTCCTGAGGTTCATAGCACTGGGTTGCCACTACCAATATCGTGTGCTTCCCTTCGGGCTCTCCCCGGCACCCAGAGTCTTCACGAAGTGTGTAGCAGTGGCCGCTGCACACCTACGCAGACAAGGGCTTGCCATCTTTCCCTACCTGGACGACTGGCTGCTATCGGCACCCTCCGCCCCAGAGCTCAGGAGAGCAGTGCGAGCGACGACGACCCTGCTGACCAGGCTGGGTTTCTTACTCAACAAGGAGAAGTCTCGGTTAGATCCCACTCAACGCACAGAATTCATCGGGGCGATAATTGACACAACTGCATCCAAGGCCTTCCTTCCCGAGCACCGGCGGAAGACCATCATCCACCTTGCCAAGAAGGTATAAACCGCGAAGCAGACCAAGGCCCACGACATCCTGCGCCTTCTGGGTCATACGGTAGTGACGACATCGGTCCTGCCATTGGCCAGATTGCGCATGCGCACACTCCAGTGGCACCTGCGTGCACACTGGAAGCAATTGTCTCAACCACTCACCACCCTCATCCCAAACAAACCAATGGTAACCCAGAGCCTACGTTGGTGGATGGTATCAGCCAATCTCGCTGTAGGCAAGAGCTTGCAACCCTGCGGCTATCAGCTCATCCTGACCACGGACGCCTCCTCCACGGGATGGGGAGCCCACCTATTGCACCTCAGCACACAAGGAGCTTGGACCAGAGCGGAACAATCCCTCCACATCAATGTTCTCGAGCTCCGGGCGGTAAAGTATGCCCTCCAGACCTTCATGCCCCACCTAGCTGGGAAGTCCGTCTTGATTCAGACAGACAACCAGGTGACAATGTTCTACATCAACAAGCAAGGGGGTACGGGCTCCCGTCCTCTATGCAGGGAGGCACTCGAGACATGGTCCTTGGCCCTAGCCAACAACTGCCTTCTACAAGCAACTTACCTCCCGGGAGACCAGAACGCCTTAGCGGACAGACTGAGCAGGCAGCTCCAACCTCACGAGTGGACGCTTCACGAGGAAGTGGCGGAGTCCCTTTTCCAATGCTGGGGGAATCCACAGATCGACCTCTTTGCGACTGAGGTCAATTCCAGATGCCCCCTCTTCTGCTCAAAATGCCCGTCGCCTCTGAGAGTGGCTTCCGATGCATTTGCCGTACCCTGGGGGGATTGGGGTCTAGCTTACACCTTCCCCCCAACCCCGCTCCTGACAGTCACCATACAGCGCATCATCAACGACAAGGTGCACATCATCCTGATTGCGCCCTACTGGCCACGGCAGATGTGGTTCTCCCTGCTGCTGCAGCTTTCACAAGAACCTCCCATCCGATTACCGCTGCAACCGGACCTGCTCACCCAGAACGACGGCAAAACCTGGCATCCCAACCTCCAGACTCTTGCACTGACAGCCTGGAGGCTGAAAGGGTAAGCCTCCATGACCTCCACTTACCCGCGGAGGTGCAACGGATTGTCCTGGTGTCCAGGAGGCCTTCCACTAGAAAGTCATACAGTCTTAAGTGGAAACGTTTCAGTATCTGGTGCGCAGGCCAAGGAGCCCCACCAACCTCTTGCCCTGTTCCTACGGTACTACAGTACCTCTCCTTTCTCTTCAGCCTAGGCTTGAAGCCACAGTCCATCAAGATACACCTCGCAGCCATTGCGTCCCTGCACGAACTGTGAAGCAACTCACCCACGGGCTCCATAGCCGCCCTTCCCATCGTGACCCGCTTCATGAGAGGTCTCAGGAATTTGCAGCCCCTGGTTCAGAAACCTGTTCCCTCTTGGGACCTCAACATTGTCCTCCAGCAGTTGACACAGGAGCCATTCGAGCCCCTGCCCTCTGCGGGAGGGAAATTCCTGTCCTGGAAGACACTCTTCCTCATCGCCATCACATCTGCAAGGAGGGTTAGTGAGCTGCAGGCTCTAGTGGCTCACCCCCCGTACACCAAGATTTACCACAACAGGGCTTCTCTCTGGACACACCCGAAGTTGTCCCTAAGGTCACCTCTGTTTTTCATGTCAACCAGTCGATGGAACTGCCCTCCTTCTTCCCTGCCCCTCACGGGTCACCAGAGGAACAGCGGCTCCACTCACTGGATTGCGTCCGAGCCCTGCGCATCTATATCGACAGGACGTCTTCCATCCTTCGGGGGACCCAGCTCTTTGTGTCCTTCGACCCCAACAAACCGGGGCGGCCCATCACCAAGCGCACACTCTCCCAGTGGATATCCGACTGCGTCGCCTACTGCCTACAAAAGGCAGGCGCACATCCAGTGAACAAGGCGAGCACACACCAAATCCGCGCCCTAGCCACTTCCCTTGCCAGTGTGCAGGAGGTCCCAGTGAGCGAGATCTGCAAAGCCGCTACCTGGTCCTCGCAACTAACCTTCCAGAAGCACTACTGCCTAGACCTACAGGCAGAGGCTGACAGCTCATTTGGCCGAGCAATCCTATCTACGGTAGCAGCGTCCACCATGGCTCGGACTCTGCCAGAGGAACCGACCAAGTCCCAGCCCACGGGACAGTGACTCATACGCCTCTACCCCGGTGCTGAAAGGGGTAGCCCATACGGACTTGCATCCTGATTAGTTGTAATTTGCACAATGCTAGTTGCACAGTTGATGTTCCGTTGCACTGTTTGTTAGATTGCACTTAATGTTCTACCTCATTGCATGCTTGCACAGTTGATCTTGTTCTACCTCATGGCAGATTGCCTGAATGTTCTGCACTTTAATGCTATATGCAGTTAGTTGCACAATAAATGATTGTTCTTATTCGCATGCCTCCTTCAGTTGTGTTCCACACTGTTTGGTATCCTGTCACATGCCCCCCTCAGCCACAGCGCTAAACAGGTAGCTTGGGAGACACCAGGTGTGGCTGACACATCCTGCTTGTCCTAGGAGAAAACAGAGTTACTTACCTGTAACGGAGTTCTCCGTGGACAGCAGGATAAGTCAGCCACACAATCCCACCCACCTCCCCTCTGAGGGTGGCCTGCGCGGTCCGCGCCCTAGCCTCAGGGCACAGCTAATCACTCACTGGTCGGGCTAGGGGCAGACCGGGGAGGTGGGACCACCTGTGGTGAAGAAGCTACTCCAGAGCCTAGGGAAATAGGGAAAACACTAGCAGTTTCCTCCAGGCAGAAAGAAAGTGAAGGGAACTGCCACTTTAAAAGTCCAGCTAGGAAAGAAAAAAACCTGTCTAAAGCTGCTGTCCTAAGGCCACGCCCCAGCTCCATAGCAACAGAGGAAGGCAATGAGAGAGTGCTGGGGGCGGGGTGGAAGGAGACAGGCCAGCCCCACTCATTTAAGCCCCAGAGAACAGGGAGGGAGGAGCTCGATAGGAGGAAGAGAAACGGAAGCAGGAACCGAGACAGAGACGGAAGGGCTAATGCATGCAGGAGCAAGCACAGCCGAGAAAGTAGCAATGAAACAGTGGTGGAAGGAATCCTGAAAGAAACTGCAAGTAAGGACGTGAGCAGAGAATCCAGGGAAAGGTATTCAGATGACAGCTTGAGGGAAGAGTCTCCTCATAGCCAGCACCAGAGTTTGGACCGGAGCCTGTGCTGTAGAAAGTCTGCAGTGGGTACAGGAAACAGGAGGTTTAAGCCAGGAGAGAGTGCTGTATATGACTCCGTTACAGGGACTTTCCAGGAAACGCTGAGCCCAAGAGTCTCACCTCGGGGAAAGCTGGTAAGGAAACCTGTTGATAGAGAGAACCTGAATTCTTTGAAACTTTTAAACAGCTTGCTACGAGATAAAGATCTCCCCTGCCCTGATAACAGCCCTAAGTCAAGAGAGAGGTCTCAGTGGGAACAGCTAGTTAAGTTGCTTGAGGAAGTCAGGCCCACGCTGTCTCCAGCCGTTTCTAGTCAGGAAGCTGCAGACCCTGACTGCCCTGAATGTCAGTTCATGGAAATAGAAGATTGTAATATTGAATCGGATCTATCTGATTGTGACATGGATTGTGCTTTATCCAGAAGGGTAGAGTGAGAAACCTGTGAACTATAAGCTTGAAGGAATCCCAGCCATATGGTATTTGAATGTGTGCTGTGAAGAGGCTAAGAAAGTTTTAATTAGAGTTGCTGCTATGTTTTAAATGCATGAGACCTTTAAGGTTGAATTCTAAATGTCTCTAAAGCAACTAATTAAACCTGCATAAACTAAAGTAAAGAAGAAAGCTCATTGTATCAGTATTGCTGCCTGAAAGCCCTTGTTTGCTAGCCAATTGCAGTAAAGGACTGTAAAGTAACATTTCTGTTGAAGGAAGAAAGAATTATCTGGCTGAGTGAGGCAAAGGCAATTGCAGCAAAGGACTATAAAGTGATATCTTTGTTTTTGAAAGGAGAAACCATTGCCTTGTTGAGGAAAGCAAAGGCAATTGGTAATTGTGGGAAAGTTTATACAGAAGTTAATTTTTTGTGGCAAAAGTTTCTTATTGTATGTTGGTCCAAGCTTCTTTGGAAGTTCCTTAAAACAAAGGAGGCAAAAATAAAAATTTCCTGTGTTGCTTTCAAACCTCGGCCTAATCATTTATTACAACTACAACTAAGTGCCCAAGCAACTACAACCCCCAGGAGCCTTTGCCCTGGGAGCCCATATAAAAGGGGACATTGAAAGTGCAGCAGCCCCCTCTCCACTAGAGGCAACTGCCTAGGCGGGGGAGGAGGCGACACACCTCACACATGCTCAGAAGCTTCTGAGCTAGAGAGCACTTCCGTCATGGCGCTGTCGGATGATGTCACCAGGTGTGGCTGACTTATCCTGCTGTCCTCGGAGAACTCCGTTACAGGTAAGTAACTCTGTTTTCTCCATGTACAGAAAGATAGAAATCCTCACAATACCCACCCATCTTTCCTGGAGTTATATTCAGTTATTAAGCTATATATGGAACTGTGGTGATTCACCAAGGTGATGCTCACCTTTCTGGTGACCTTCTTTCCTCCAAACAGCAGAGAAGCTTCCATAGTGGTGGTGGACCTGTTTTACAATACTTTTGAAGGTCTTCCCCATTTAAGTGTCTGCCTGCCTCAGTTCCTCCAGGTCTGCCAATCTGGTCTGTAGAAACTGGAATCATTTTCTGAGAGCAGGAGCTTTTTGCATTGGGTGCACACATATGACCTCTCATTATGGCACTTACTGTAAAAGACCTGGTAGCTCTCTTCTCACTACTAGATTGTTGTCTTTATTGTTTTGCTTTTAATTTATTATAAACATTTATGTTTCTTGGATGTATTTTGTTTTTTAGCCACATTTCACGTGAATGTAGCACAAATTGTCGAGGGTGAAGCTGCCTGCAAAATCTTTGTCTGTCTATATGCACTGTTTTCTGTGCATGTGGGATGGGAGTGAACAGCAGCATTAGAGATAGCATCAGACGGGGTGTGAGTGGCAGTGTTGGAGATTGGATGGGGGGTTTGAACACCTGCATCGACGAGGGTGTGAATGGCTGCATTAAAGATAGCATCAAGGGGGACTTGAGTTACAGCATTGGACGTAACATCGGGGTGGGGTGTGAGCAGCAGTGTCAGAGTTCATATCAGGGGAGCATGTGAGTGGCAGGATTAGAGCTAGAATTAGAGGGTGTAAGCAGCAGCATCAGAGATAGCATTGGGTAATGGGAGTGGCAGCATTGGAGATAGCGGGGTGAGCAGCAGCATCAGAAGTAGCATGGGTGAGTGGATGAGCGGCAGCATCCAAGGTATTATGGGGGTGTGTGAGCAGCAGCATTTGAGGTAGCACTGGAGGTTGTGAACGGCAGCATCGGCGGTAGCCTAGTGGGGGGTGTGAGCAGTAGCATTGGAGATAGCAGCTGTAGGGGTTGTAAGCATGGGCAGTGGAAGCAGCATCAAGGGGGAGGGTTTATAAGCAGCAACTGTAGAGGTAGGAGCAGGGAGAGAAGAAAACATGAGATGCTGAATCAGGGAGGGGGAAAGAAAGGGGATATGTTGGCTTGGAGGTCAGGGAAGGAAGACTAGGGATAGGAAGACTAGGGACTAATAACTAGGGACTAATAACTAATAACTAATAAAAGAAAATATTTATTTATTTATTTTATTTATTTAACAGATTTTATATACCGTCTTTCTACAAATCAAGACGGTTTACATAAAACAATGTGGCAGTATGTTTCAACTGTTTACATGGAACCAAGTAACAAAGAAATATAGGAAAAAAAATAATATAAGGAAAACAAAGTGAACAATTACATGATCAGTGAACAACTATTTACAATGGTATATCCTGGGATATCATACGATCGCATGTTAAGGTTAGAGAGTGGTAGACAGTAGCGAGGAAGTGGAGGTAAGGGTTATTTACTAAGGAGGTAGGGAGAAATGTTCAAGGAAAAGAAGAGTTTTTACATTCTTTCTGAACTCAGAGTGGGTAGGACAGTTCCGCAGCTCGTGAGGTAGGCTATTCCATAAGGATGGGGCATAGAGGGAGAAGGCCCTGTTACAGGTGGATTGTTTGCTATGTCTTTTGGTTGTTGGGATAGTCAGGAGGTTTTTGGTAGTAGAGCGGCATGTTCTAGTGTTAATGGGGAAGGGAAGAAGTGGGGAGAGGCATGGGGCAGACTCATTAGAGATAATTTTATGTGTAAGGGTAAGCACTTTGAATTTGATTCTGTATTGAATGGGGAGCCAGTGGAGATCATATAGGACTGGTGTAATGTGAGCTCATCTGGGGTTGTTGGTTATAAGTCGTGCAATCGTGTTCTGTGCTAATTGGAGTGGTTGTATGCAGGGCCGGATTTACCTTGACTGAGGCCCTACGCCAACAAAAATTGTGGGCCCCCAGCAGAGGCGGCCCAAGGGGGGTGTGGGGCCTCATTTGCATAAGGGGCCTCATTTGCATAAATATTTGCATAATGTTACCATATACTAACTTTTAGTAAACGTGCCTCTTAATGAGTGTATGGATAAAGAAAGACTAAAAGATTTCTACATTACTATAATCCAGTGCCAACCGCCAGACACATTAGGAACTTCTACAAACACTGCCCATTTAGAACCCATCTAAACAAACAATACACCCAATGGAATCAACCTAACTGAATCCCATGAAACTACTTGATAACCAAAAAACACGCCAGAACAGTACTGTGTATGCCCACCTAAACCTATGTGTACTGAAATATTTAATTTTTGTCGGATTGCTCACCGATGAATGGAAATTTCACCAGTCTCGAAGTGAGCTCCCCATTTTATTCGAAAATATAATTAAAATGGCCCATCACAGGTCATTATTTCAGGTGCACAGCACAACCAGCCATTGCTCCTGCACTGCGAGAACCAAAGTGTATTCAAAAGGCGTTTCCCAAATTATTCTTGAGCCCTTAATTCATTATCTGGAATAAGGAAGATGCCAAATTACTCATCTTAAGGCTTTCAAGATGGCCACTGTGTGATGATAATGGCCCAACAAAGGAACCATAACAGAACCCACGTGGAAATAATCGAAACTGTCCCAGACAACTATACCAGATCTTCAAATTCAGTGAAGGAGTCGTATGATTCAAAGCGCGACACCAATCAGTGTTTCAAGCCTCCCATCCCAACAGCAGTGGCATCAACGGCAGCTGGAGTCAGCTCAGGGCCTGTGAGTCAGAATGCAACGACTGACCGCAGCCCTCCGCATGCCATGCAGAAGGGGGGGAGGGGCGTGGTTGAGCCTGTAAACATGCGCCAGCTCATAGGCCCTGATTTGACTGCCACTGCCAATCGAAGTGAAGATTCACTTTTTAGGACGCTATTCACTGATAGTTTGGGAACTGGTCCTCCGGAGTCTTATGAAATCTAAGTCTGATTTCACCGACCTGCTGTGATTTCACCACTAAAGGCTGTAGACCCGAAACGGAAGAATGACATCACTGCTGGAGGGGGAGATAACCGTGATGCCATCAGCGTGATGACTGCTGGCTCTGCCCTGATGTCATGTCTGCACCTGGGAGATGGGACAAGCATTAGCCATAGCGGTCACCCAAGATGTCTGTCAGCATATGCAGTATCAATAAGAACCTCCACTATCGCTTCCTACTTACCCCTTCACATCTCTTGAAAGGCAGGACACGAAAGGGAGTTTCCTGCTGTGTTAATGGCTTCTAAGAACAGGGTTGCCACTTCAGCCCAGGTCAACAACATAGGCTGAGCAAGTCCTGGATTCGATCAGTGCATGCAGGGAGTTGTAGTTCTGAGGTTAACGTGGCTTGCACTAAGAACATCAGAACCACAACTCCCTGCATGCAGTGAGGCAAAATCAGGATGGATCAGCCTGTGCAGTTGTCGCGCCTCTCAAAGCCGGCACGGAGGGAGGGAGGGACGGACGGACGGATTCAGCCAGGCAGAGGGGGCCCCGCGGGACAGTCCATGCTGCCGCGGCAGCAGAGGGGGCCCCGCGGGACAGTCCATGCTGCCGCGGCGGCAGCCAGCGTTTTTTTTTTTAAATTTAATTTTAAGAAGGTTTCAATTTTTTCAATTTTTGTGGGCCCCTTGTCAGCTGTGGGCCCTACGCCACGGCGTAGTTGGCGTATAGGTAAATCCGGCCCTGGTTGTATGGTGTTCTTGGGAAGGCCATGATAGATGAGATTACAGTAATCAAGAGAAGGGATTGTAAGGGTCTGACAGACAGAACGAAAAGAGTCATGGCTTAGGAGGGGTTTAGGTTCCGTAGAGTACGTAGCTTTGTATATATTGTATTGGTAGTTTTCTTTATTTGTTCAGTGAAGGAGAGGTTTTGATCAAGGATAATGCCAAGATATTTCACTTGGTTTTTTATAGCAAGTGAGAAATCGCCAATAGTAATGGTTGGAGGTGGTGTGTACGAAGTATTGGAAAACACCTGGAGAACCTCAGTCTTGGATTGATTAATCAGGAGGTTGTGCTGCGATAGCCAAGATTTTAGGCTGGTTAGGCATTAACTTAGTTTAGTGAAGTCAGGATTAGAAAGGTTAAATGGGGTGAAGCACATCATGTCGTCCGCATATAATTGGTACTGGATGCCATAGCTTTGGAAGATCTTGCAGACAGGTTGAATGAAAATGTTGAATAGGAGAGCAGATAGGCTAGATCCTTGGGGGACACCTTGTTTAAGGGTAAATGGGAGGGAGCTGTCGTTTCCAATACGGACCAGTTGGGTTCTGTCATCAAGGTAGGATCGGAACCAGTTTAGGGTTGTACCTCTCAGTCCTATTTCGTGGAGTCTGCTTAGGAGTTGATGGTGAGGAAGGGAGTCAAAGGCAGCGGATAAGTCAAGGAATAAGAGTAGGCATCCTTGGGTAGGATTTTGCGTGTACAGGTACAAGGAGTCAAGTAGGGAGGTAAGGAGGGTTTCAACTCCGTGGTTCATTTTGAAACCATGTTGGAATAAGTCAAGGGGAGAGTGGTCGTCAATATAGTTCTGAAGTTGGGCTTGAACTAGTTTCTCAGTTATCTTTGCAAGGAAAGGGATGCTAGAGATGGGTCTGTAGGAGGCGGGGGAAATAGGGTCAAGTTTTGTTCCTTTTAGAATTGGTTGGATAATGGCACATTTAAGTGGAGGTGGTACAGATCCAGTCTGGAGGGAAGTTTGAACAATATGCAGGATGTAAGGGCTGAGAGAACTTCTAGTGGATTTGATCCAAGGGACAGGACAAAGGTCAAGGGCAGAGGTTGAGGTATTTAAGTCTTTTATAACATTAGATACGTTTTCTAAAGTAAGGAGATCAAATTCATTCCAAGAGTTTAAGAGGGTTGGTTCCTGTGGTTGAGTGCTGAAGTCGACTATAAGTTGGGGGTTATTGGTTGATGCAGGAGGGAGGAATTTAGAGATCAGGTGGGTAGCTATGGTTTATGTGGTTATTTTCAGTGGCTGATCCTGCTGTAAGGGTTCATTTATTAAGGCTTTGGCAATGGAGAAAAGTTCTCGTGGTTTATTAAGTGATCGTTGGATCATGTTTTCATTATATTCCCTTTTATGGTTGAGGGTTTCAGAGCAGTAGGTTTGGAGTTTAATTGTGTAAGCAGTATGTGCATTGGGGTCATGAGAGCGTCTCCAAATACGTTCAAGACGCCTAAGTTCTCTTTTGAGGTCTCTCAGTTTTGTAGAGAACCAGGGTGTTCTTTTGCGGTGCTTGTGAGGAAATTGTTTGGGTGGGAGTAGAGAGGCTGCAGATAGGATTTTGTTCCACTTAGAGATGTGGCACTCTTGGTTCAGTTTCATGTCATTCAGAAGGTCAAGAGATGGGATTGTTTGCTCTAGAAAGTTGGCAGCGTTGAATTGCTTAAATTTACGAGTATGTTGAGGGTGGGTAGGAGGTTGAATTTTGTGAGTAGAGTAAGGGAAGGAGAAGAGGATAAGAGCATGGTCAGACCAGGGTATGGGTTGAATGGTGTGAAGGACCTGATCGGCGAGTAGTGACTGTTGTGGGATGAATATTAGGTCAAGGGTGTTTCCTTTGGAATGTGTAGGTTGATTTAGGATTTGGGTGAAATGGAGGGCATTCATTGCTTGGAGGAAGGTAGAGGATTGGATTGGGGTTGTGGAGTGTAAATTCAGATCACCTAGGATTATAAGGGGCGTAAAGCGGGTTGGGGGGAGCAGGCTTTGTCTAGGATCATGGAAAGATCAGTTGAGTCTGTCTGAGGTGCTCGGTATAAGAGGTGCAAGGACAGAGTTGAGTTGGAGACTTTGATGGAGTCCATGCCTGAGGTAGAGATAGAGTCAACCGTGGAGAGTTGTAAGTTGGATCTAGCTATAATAGCTATACCCCCTCCTCTGCCATTAGATCTGTTGCATATATTGATTGAGTATGCGTTGGGGCAGAGTTGGTTTATTAGAACCATGTCAGAGTCTTGAAACCAGGTTTCAGTGAGGCAAAGTATGTCAAGGTCATTATCAGTGATAAGGTCAGCGAGTAAGGGGATTTTATTTCTAGCTGAGCGAGCTTTGAGCAGGGTGCATTTGAGGGGGATGGGGGAGGTCAGAAGGAGGATTGGGCTTAAGGTTGGGGTTTATGTTAATAAGTTTAAGTTTGCATGTGCGGTGGTGGGTGTTATGATGATGAGTGTGACAGAGGTGGGGTGGGATGTATAGGTGTCTGGGGGAGTAGATTATTGGAATGGGGGCACTATGGGTCAAAGTTAGCGCAAAAGGGAAGATAAGCCAGGAAATGAGAAGTATAATGAGGGCAAGCCTCAGGGTGTATGAGAAGGAATTAAGGGGGGCCATTCTGGGATGGTAGGTGGGTAGTGATAAAGAGGATATGTAAAGGGATAATGTGTAAGAGGGGGTGAATGGCAGGGATGGGGGTCTGGCTGAGATTAAGGTCAGATACAGAGGGTTGATAAAAGGAACAGTGAAATCACAGTGAGTTGGATACTTTTGAATAACAGTAGCAGTGAAAGTTACAATGATTAGGTACTTTTGTAGCACAAGTTGTCAAGTTATAGTAGCAGTTGTAACAGTTAAAGCATTTTGTAGCATAAGCTGTAACAGTATAGTATCGGTTGTAACAGTTATAGCAGTGACTAGTTGAGAATATTAGCAGCGGTGAATGTCATAAAATTAGGTACTATTGTAGCCCAGATTGTGATAATATTGCATTAAGCAGTTATATATTATAGAATGAATAAAACTACAGAATACTTTGGAAGATAAGGGAACAATGTGAAATTAGAACAATGGGAAATTAAAAGTAGCAAAGTGATAAGAGTTGCTTACGTTTGGAGCTGGAATGAGTTCAAGTTGCTGCTGTAGGCCTAAGAGGCTCAGGTTGCTGGAAGTCCAGTGGCTCACATATAGGGTAGTTAGTCAAAGGGACTCCAGTTTGTGGTCATCCGGAATGTCTGAGAGCAACTGTAGTGATGTACCTTGGTCCCAGAACAGAGCATAGTGCAATAGGACTGGGAAGTTCGACGACTCTCAAGTATGGCTGTGATTAGATCCACGCCTAAGGACCACGCCAAAGGGCCCTCTGGCGAGGCCCTCAGGCGCGGGCCTGCCAGGCGCGGGCGCGCCCGATAGCGCTCTCCTTTTATCTGCTGGACTCTGCCCCGATTGGGCAGAGCTGGGCAGATGGCCGATGTTCCCGCCACTGTTCTGGCTGCCGATGCTCAATCCCGCGAGGGGAGAGCAGGACCCGGTGGCTGCAGAGTGTCCCAGCGCCCGATAGCGCTCTCCTTTTATCTGCTGGACTCTGCCCCGATTGGGCAGAGCTGGGCAGATGGCCGATGTTCCCGCCGCTGTTCTGGCTGCCGATGCTCGATCCCGCGAGGGGAGAGCGGGACCCGGTGGCTGCAGAGTGTTTTGTCACTCAACATGTAGTCAAACTCTGGAATTTGTTACCGGAGGATGTAGTAAAGGCTGTTAGTGTAGCTGGGTTTAAAAAAGGTTTGGACAAGTTCCTGGAGGAAAGGTCTATAAACCATTATTAAGAAGGGACCCAGAATATCAATGCTTGACCTAGTACAAGCATTGCAGAACCTGTGTCTTTTGGGGAAACTGCTAGGTACGTATGACCTAGATTGGCCACTGTTGGAAACAGGATACTGGGCTTGATGGACCTTGGTCTGACCCAGTATGGCATATCTTATGTTCTTATGTTCAAAGGAGAATGTTGGACATAAGGAGAGAGAATATTGTGACAGGAGAGTTGCAAGGCATGGGGGTGGGAATAGGGTGACAGGAGAGATGCTTGATATGAGGAACTGATGATGAATGGGGAAATGCTTGACAAAAGGAGGCAGGAAGAAAAGGGAAGTGCTCTCTGGATACAGAGGGAGTAGGAAGACAGAGAGCGATACTGGATAGGTATGGGCAAGGACAGAGAGAGAGAGAGAGGAGAGGCTGGATGAAGTAAGGGGCACAGAAAGAGAGGAGATGCTGGATGAAGTGTGTGGGACAGAGAGAGGGAAAGGAGATTCAGCATAGAGTATGGGGACAGATAGAAAGAGGAGATGCTAAGTAGAATGGGGCAGAGAGAGAGTGAGGAGATACTGGATGGAGTGTGGGGATAGGCAGAGAGAGAGAGAGAAGAGATTCTTGCTGGAGTATGGAGGCAGAGAGAGAAGATGCTAGATGGAGTGTGGGGGAGCAAAGAATAGAGAGAGGGGAGCTGGATGGTGGGGCAGAGAGAGAGAGAGAGAGAGAGAGAGAGAGAGAGAGAGAGAGAGAGAGAAAGAGAGAGAGGAGCCACTGGATGGAGTGGGGGAGACAGAAAGATAGAGAGAGAAATACTGGATGGAGTATGGGGAGGCAAAGACAGAGAGGATATGTTTTATTGAGTAAGAGGGTAGAGAGAGAGAGAGGAGATGCTGGATGGAATGTGGGGGAGGCAAAGAGAGAAGAGATTCTTGATGGAGTATAGGGGCAGAGAGAGAAGATGCTGGATGGAGTGGGTAGGAGCAGAGAGAGAGAGAGAGAGAGAGGGGGGGGAGGCTGGATGGTGGGGCAGGGAGAGAGAGTGGGAGGCAGAGAGAGGAGATGCTGGATGGAGTGTAGGGGAGGCAAAGAGAGGAGATGCTAGATAACCTATGGGGGGCAGAGAGAGAAAATGCTGGATGGGGTGGGGGGGGGGAGGGAGAATAGAGAGAGATTGAAAACTGAGTGGATAGAGAACCAGAAAAATACATGGAAGAAAGCAAAAAGGAAAAGATTAATGTCAGAGATCAATGTGGGGAGGAAGTGAAGAAGACAGGTGAAGAAGGAAAAATTACTAATGGACAGGAGACCCTGGAGAGAAAGTTAAAAGAAGATAGAGGATATCAGAAAGCAAAGACTTGGACCAAAACTATTAGAAAAAGAAAATGGCCAGACAACCAAGGCAGAAAAATAATTATTGCTAATTTACTGATTGGAGTGTGTCAGTTTTGGACATTTACCTCTCCTATCATTATATTGTGCACAATACAGGGAGAAATGCATCAGTGTTTCTATTTCTCAGGTGTTGCATTGCATATAGAGTTTGGCTCCTAGGGTTTCAGTTTAATGTTTGTCTGCATATTTCTAATTTTTACTTGCCAAGGGTCTATCTATGATCTGCATGTGTGAAAGAGGCCAGGCACTCTGTTGGTACTGAATGTCTGCGCAAGATCAAGCTGTAACAATCTGGCTTGTTTAGTTTTGCCAGTAGGTGTGTTGCTGTTCTAGTGCCCTTTTCCTACGTAGGTCCTTATTATGAGACTCCTGAAAGTTAATGCTGTTATGGTATGGCAGAATTGCTCTATAGATCCTGAGTGACTTCTGTAGGGTTTTGTATTACTTCCCTATATGCCTGGTACTGGAGAAGGTTTGTTAATAAGCACTAGTACAGCTAATACAAATACATATCTGAACAGGTTTGATAATAAGAGTAAATTAAGGCCAGAAGATTAGTAGCAATTTGGGAACCTACCAAAATATGCTGGATGGGGAACCACGTGATACGATACCTACATATATTTCCAGAATAGTGCAAATACTGATCTGTTTAATATGATATATTATTTTTATGAATTATTTTTATTTTTTTGGTTCATAATTTCCTGGAGTGTTTTCAGTGTACATAATAGCATCAATAAGTGGAGTAATAGAAGGAGGCAATTGGTGGAGTTACACCAGAGCCACATAGTGAAGGGTCCTTCCCTGTCATGTTCAAAAGCGCTCCCACTGTCCCTTTATTGCTCACATAGGTGTTGCCCCCACCCCAAGTATTTTAACTTGCTGTTCCCTACCCTTCCTCCACCCCACCCTGCTTTAGTCTCCCTAAACAGCTGAGTCACCAACTGTCTACACGCTCCCCCCCCCCCCCTCCAAACAAGGAGGTTGAAGAGTCGGCAGGAGTCCTGGTGCCACCAGCATGAATAGTTGGGGCTGCAGCCTACAAAAGCTGGTAGGAGTCCCTGGGTCCCACCGGCCAAAAGAGTGGGACTATGACCTGAAGAGGAGGAGCAGGAGGGTGCCAAAAGATGGGGTGAGGGAACAGAACATAAAGGAAGAGATGGGGTTAGGAGTAAAGAAAGGAACAAAGCTTAAGAGAAGGGGTTTTGCTAGAAGAGGATAGGAGTAGAGCAGTGAGGCACAAGGGAAAGGGCAGGATTAAAGGAAAAAAGGGGCAGAGATGATTAGTATATTAAGGGAGAAGGGAAGGGAAGGAAGGAATGAAAGGCCTGAGAGTGCACGGTTGGATAACAGAAGAGGAAGAGTGCAAAGGTGCATGGTGAGAAAAGAGGGAGAATACAAGAGAGGGCAATGAAGGAAAGGAAGGCGGAATAGTGCAAGAAGGTTGAAAAAAGAGGAGGTGCAGGACAGGGGAAAGTGAATACATATATCCACCACTCCAGTATACCCTCAAAATCCTCCACCACCTCAACCCACTAATGCAGAGCCACCCCCACACACATACTAACACACACAGGCATGCATAGCCTCTATGCACTTATACACACACAGAGCCACCAAAACACATATGTACAAACTTGCACCAACACATGCACCCCTTGATACTCCACATGACACACATGCACACATGCATCCTTCAACACTTATTGACTCATTGTGCAAATTTTTCTCGCAGTCTCTTAATTGGACAGTAATTTATTTATCAAAATTTGCATCTGGGGTTGGTGGGAAAAGCAAATGCCCATTTCCCACCACAAACAAGATTTCTTCAAACGTTTATGCACTCATCTCCTACCAACAGGCAATCTATGCTACAGCTTAATCATACTCTTCCCAGAAAATAGAATACCCTTGAGTGTAGACAAATCCCAGCCGTTATCCAGTAGAGACTCCCTCAAAGGAATATGAGATCTGTGATTGAGCTTTTGTCAGGTGCATAAAAAGAACCACAGTTCCAGGAATTCTTTTTAAAAAAATCTAAACTGGAGAAACATGGTTTGATGTTCAGTATCAATACTGTGATAAAAAAAAACAAACGGCAATCATAGTAAATATTTAAGGTGAGAGCTTTCATTCACATTTTCAAAATGAAGGAAAAAGACTTCAGAATGTGTCCAACTTGACATCTAATACGAGTGTCAGTTGTCAAAAAACCTCCTTTTTGACTTATGCAAAACACAAATTTATAATATGTGCCAAGAAAATGAAATACTTGTATACATGCTTCCCATATGTATTTGTTCAATGCTGTCGAAGCCGAGAAGGCTGACTTAACAGACATAATAGTACCCCGATGCCGCTCATTTATGATCAAACAGATGGCTACCGTTGAGGTGCTGGAAATAGGAAGAGTTGAATAGATATAAATGTAGAATTTGCACAAGGAGAATATTTCTGTATGTAAAAATATAGTTATTATCTATAAAATGTATTTTTTGTTAATATTTTTGGGTGTCTGGAACAGATTGATTGGATTTACATTATTTCTTATGGGAAATATTGCTTCAGTTTTCATACATTCGGTTTTAGTCAGACTTTTTCGAACGGATTAATCACGAAAACCGAGGTTCCACTGTAGCACCAAAATTAGGGAACGCTTTACCTCCCTCTCTCTGAGGTGAACCGTCTTGCAAAATATTTCTTATGAGAAGTTCCAAGTGAGAATGAAAACCTATCTTTTCACCTAGCATTTGATACACTCTGACTTAGGTAAACATTACTGCGCCGGCTGGACCTGGCGGGACTCCCATAGTAAGTTCTGTATTCTTGTCCATGCTTCTATTTTACTGTCCTATCATTAAATTGAAATTATTTTCTTTCCTGCTTTCAGTTTGAATTTACAGACTTCCCTGGTATTTACATTGAAAGGCCGTATGGCAATAGAGATTAATAAATATAAACATGAAAACATTGAGATACTTATAGTCAATACCAGAATATTGCTACATTAACTGCTTAGAATTAACTTTGCAGTGTGTGAATGATAAATACAATTTCAAGTTTTCTTCTTCCAAAGTTCCTTTCCACACCGTTCATGCTAAGATCCATAGGGGGCTATTAAGAAAACATCTCTATAAGAACACAAATGTTACTACATCAAAGGAGGAAGCTGTTCAGTCTCCACAGTCGCTGTATCCAGTGCTCCAGGTAGACTTGCGATTACATTAAAGTCCAAGTAGAGGAAATAAGTCTCTTTGAAAGAGTACCCAGACTGAAACACTTGCCAAATAAATGCCTATAAGTTTCCTATAGGCATTACATTGGTTAATGGCAAAAAAGATAAAGGAGGATATAAAGAGGAAGGCTGAGGCTGGGAGACGTGGTTTCTTAAAACCAAGGGTAAATTAAACCGGTTTCCATAGCACAATGGTTTCCAAACTGTAGGTCAGGATCCCAAATTGGATCATATTATCGGTGGATGTTGTCATAGAACATGCTCCCCATGCCTCTGGACCTCTACTGTGACTTCTGCCAAGTAGTGGCAGTTAACATGGGACTTGTGAGCCAGCGAATCTTCACAGGCCCTGCCCCTCCTCCTCTGTGGGCTTCCTGTTATACTTGAAACACAAGCACCATACACGAGTCCCAAGCACACTGGCACACAAGGTTCTCGGCTAATGTTTGCTACTTTCATGCTTGGGGGGGGGGGGGGAAGGAGAAAGGGGATAAGAGAGGAGAAGAAAGTGTAGTCTGCTATTTTTTCATTATCTGAGAGTCACATGACGTTTTAAGTGTTAAAATGGGTTCATATTGAGTTTAGGAAGCACTGTTGCAAGTGGGTTTTTCTTAGTTTTGAATATTCTGTGATATGAACAATCTAAAGAAGATCATTATGATATATTTTCAGGTAAATCCTAACTATAATCTCCCCTCTCCCCTCTCAGTTTATCTCAATAATTGTTCTCTTGTGTCAATCTTTCCTAAAGAGATTTCTCTTTGATTTTAGCTACTGGAGAAGGTAAAGCTTACAAGGCAATTGCCTGGATTGCTATTGTAGCTGTGTGTGCCCTCCTTTCATTCACAGTTTTTGTGGGGGTAAAGATTTGGAAAAAGTAAGTTGATTTTTTTTGCAGTCATTAATTAAACTAACATACAGAAGATAAAGTATTTATTGTACATCAGTTACTGGTTTCATACTTGAATGTTCTGGCAAAAAGTCATCTTTTGTTCATTCTGATCAGACCTGAGAAAGGGAGTGTCAGCACCAAAAAGCAAGCCAAAAAATATATTTGTTAGTCCAGAAAAAGGCATCACCTGATATTTTTGTTTGTACATTAACATCTATTTCTGTGCATACTTGCAATCGGAAAAATATATAAGATAGTTTGCACCTACATGGCACTTTCAATAAATAGCCAATGCTATATGAACAGTTGGTTATACAGCAAGGGGATCATTTTATAAAGTCATTCTGGCGTGTTTGTGGCCACATGCGAGTGTAAATAACATCTTATAAAATACAGACTGACATAAAAACACTGTATGTGTTCTAACATGAAGCCATGTACTTTGCTGGTAATAGAAATATAGAAACATGGCGACAGAAAAAGAACACATTGCCTATCTAGTCTGTCCTTCATATCAACCACTACAACAGTCCCTTTTTATGCACGTAAATGACTTCTAAAATTATTCTTTGGCACCTAACTTTAATTTTAGGTGCCCAAATTGAGTGCCAAGCCAAGCTGAAAGGATTTTCAGCAGCACTCTCCATGGGGAATGCCACCTAAGGGAATTACTCGGATTATGGCGACCATTATCCAGATCATCCCCTTTGGGGTATGTTTACTAATTGGCAGTAGCGGCTTCCGTGCGATATCGAAGCCGCTACTGCTAATTAGTAAACATACCCCTTTGAATAATGAGCCATTATTTTCTACTTGCTTTCTGCTACAAAAGATCAGCAGATTTCAATGCATTTCATTGAAAGAAAGATTGGGGCATTCTTTTTAAGCTGTCCCTGAAACATTATTCTGATGTGCTTTCCAGTGTCTGCCTGTCTTGCATTCAGGTTATCGCTTCATGTTCCTTGCGCAGCATTTAGGCAAGTTTGACTAAATAAAAACAACTGAGTTTTCACCTGCATAAATGTAATTAAGGTTTATGGTAATAGCTCCTTAGGCAGGCAGAGCCAATCTGGTAATGTTAACCCTGAAAATACAAATTAATTTCCTAGGTTTCATTATTGCATTTTATTTCTGTAGGAAATTGTTGTTTTGGAAATTAAAAACAGATGAGAACCCAATAGAAATGGAATCCAGAGATGAACAATTACAGGTATTGTTTATATGGCAAGTTCTTTATTCATTTCTGCCGTTCTTATTAACTTATAATCTGGAGCAGACTGTATGCCTTGTATCTTCAACTGATTGCAAAATTTAATTTAACATAAATTTAATTTAACTAATTTACCCATCTATATTTTGCATTTTACATGTAAAACAAGAACAAAGCAGATTACAACATAAAAAGAACAAAATACATCCAAACTGCAAAAAAAAAATAAAAGCAAAAAAATGAACTAAAATAACAATCATTAAACTAACCTTTAATTCGAGAGAAAAAAAACTTTAATTCGAGAGAAAAAAAATAATCCTAAAACCTGAATCTAGATAGAGCTTAATTATATTTATCCTATACCACTAATCAATTATAATAAGAAGCAGGGTTTTTAAATATTCACGGAATAATATATAATCTCTCAGCTGTTTAAAATTAAAAGAGAGCTTATTTCACAGTCATGGGCAACTGAAAAAAAAAAATCTTAATAGTCTCTGGTCTTAAAATTTCCTTAGGGCCTGGAACCACAAGCTGATTCACTTGATTGGAACGAAGAGGTCTTGAAAAACATATGCCCTTCTACCTAACCAGCAAGATCAGAGGGACGGAGTGCAATCAGTGCTCTAAAGGTAAAAGATAGTACCTTGAACTGAATACCACTAGCTATAAGAAATCAGTGCAAAGCAGTCAGTAGAGGAGTGGCTTCTTCCCATCTTCTTACCCTAGTGAAAAACCTCATTGTAAAATTTCACTGCAGTTTTCCTTGGTAGCCCAATGTAAACAGAATTGCAATAATCAAGATGGCTGAGAAAGACTCCTATCATGACATTTTAAAACCGGAGGGCATATCAGAGGGCCTAACTCCCTCATCAACCTTATATTTAACAAAGGTGCCCTTACCACAATCCCCACTTATTCCTCCAATGATAAAAGAGAGTCTAAATAGACAACTAGACGCTTCACTTCTGACATAACAGGTTAGTGAAATGTAAGTAAAAATTGGACCCCGCGGATTGACCAACCCATAGAACTTCCATCTTGTCCTTATTCATTTTTAACATGTGAGCAATGGTCCCTACATCAACTGAATACATTTAGCAGACTTTCCAAGAATACCCCTGAGGAATCATGCTGAATATCAAGAACATAAATGTATATCTTCACCCCTTGAGCACTGATAATAACTTCCAGGAGCTGACAGTATACATAGAACAAAACAGGAAATAATGGGGAACCATGTGGAAAGCCCCAATTAAGAGGAATTGCTTTAGAAATAGCTTTTCCTAATCAAACTTTCTAATATCTCTGAAAGAAAAATATGTATCCACTCTGTATCCTGACCTTGTGACCTGATATTATTCAAACTTTGCTTCTTTCTCTATAACATAAGAAAAATCCATCCTTTCCTTTCTACTTACACTACTAAGACCCTTATCCATTCACTACTAACCTCCCGCCTTTATTTTAACCTGCTCCTCACTGGTCTCCCTCTGAATCATCTTTCTCCCCTTCAATCTGTTCAAAACTCAGCTGCACGGCTTATCTTCCGTCAGTGTCATTATGCTTATGTAACCCCTCTTCTCAAGTCATTTCACTGGCTGCCTATCAGTTTCTGCATCCAGTTCAAATTTCTCCTACTGACCTACATACAAGTGCATTCATTCTGCAGCTCCTCACTATCTTTCCTCTCTTATGTCACTCTACACTCCTCCTCGGGAACTCCGCTTCTCTGGCAGATCCCTTTTATCTGTGACCTTCTCTGCCACTGCCAACTCCAGACTTTGTTCCATTTTGATACCCCATATGCCTGGAACAAACTAACTGAGTCTATGCGTCAGACTCCTTCTCTAGCCCTATTCCCATCCAGGCTAAAAACCCATCTCTTTGAAGCCGCTTTTGGATCCTGACGCATCTTACTCTCTTGTCCACTACTTATGTGTATCTTACTATACTCTAGTCCCCAGTTTCACTATGGGGGTCATTCCAGAACATGAATAAGGGGTTTGTATGTGTGGCAGGGACGTTTATGTGCCGAAAATGTCCCAAACCATATTCTGAAACACTGCTGACATGCACTCCATGGCGCTAGCACAGGTATCTCAGAACGTGCCCAGAAGGGGCAGAACGGGGGCATGGTTAGCCACGGATACATAGAACGTAAAGGCCCATGTATGTATTAAGTGTTTCCCAGAAACTTCCATGTTAGTCCTGCTGAAATGAAGGGTAAGGCCAGGTCTTAGAAAATATTATCCTCTTCTCTGCAAAGCAGCCCATATTGAAGAATGGTTGTGAAAAGTATGTTTTGAATTGGTGTGACTGCTGTCTGGAAAAACACAAGATGCAGTTTTAAGGAACAGAGAGTAGAGGTGAGAGAATGTTATAAGGTCTAGACCAGTGGTTCTCAACCCAGTCCTCTGAAACCCCTAGGCCAGTCAGGTTTTCAGGATATCCACAATGAATATGCATGTGATAAATCTGCATGCACTACTTCCATTGTATGCAGATATATCTCATGCATATTCATTGTGGATATCCTGAAAACCTGAATGGCCTGGGGATCCCAGAGGACTGGATTCAGAACCACTGGTCTAGACACATTAATAAACACTCTTACAGAAATATTAAGAATAGCCATAGAGGCCTATTCTAAGTTGGACATCCTGGCCTGCTATGCATCTGGCCAGAACCGGACACTCAGAGGTAGATGGGATTCTGATCCCGAGGGGCACGTCTAGCCCCCGCAGGATCAGAATCCCGTCTAGGCCTCTATGTGCAGGCCGAGACCCGATTCCGGTCGGCCTGTACATACAGACCTCTGCCTGGCTAACTCAATCAAGGCTCCTGAATGTAGCTGTGGTGCCATGGCATCCAGTTGCCATGGCACCGCAGCTCCGGGAGCCACAATCCCCGGCCACCGACGACTATTTTATTTATTTAAACGTTTTTATATACCGCCCCTTCCAGTGATCAGGGGCGGTTTACAAAGAACATACAACATGGAACATATCAAACTATATTACAAGGTACTATTTAAAGATCAGTTGTTCAAATTTACAGCAGAATAGCGGATGCTGAGGCAGAGCTATTTACAGTGTAGGGTGGGGAAGGGAACGGGATAAGGGAGAAATATATTAAATGGAGTTTCATAAAGAGAAAGGTTTAGAGGGGGAGAAAAGTAATTGCCTAATTAAGCTATATCAAGTAAGAAAGGTTCAGGAGGGTATGTATTTATTGTATTTGTATTTCTCCAGTATATAGTGGAGAGAAGTAGGGAGGGATCATGGTATTCAAGGGGGAGTAGTAGAGGTATTGAGGTTAAAGTGTTGAATGAAGAGGAACGTTTTAAGCTCTTTTCTAAAAGCCTATAGATCTTTTATTAGTCTTAGGTTGTCTGGAAGAGCGTTCCAGAGAGTAGGGGCTACAAACAAGAACGCTCTTGAACTTGTATTTTTGTTTGTGTTATGAAAATGGGCTGGAATTGAGAGGGTATTCTGGGTGCACACTCTTCTGGATCTAATGGAGTCACTAGGGGTAATAAGAGAGGAAAGGCATGAGGGGGCGATTTTATTGTATAGCTTGAGAGTTATCAGTAGATATTTATATTTGATACGTGCTACTATATTCATTCCCCGCAGCCCCACTCCCGATCTGGCCTCCCAAGGCCAGGGTCGGGCTACGGGGAATCTCCTGCACCCCTCCTACCTTTGCTGCTCCCTGGGCCTGCCGTCCCCCGCTGTCTAGGGGAACTTATTCCACCAGAATTGACCCTGTACATCTGAGGCCATGGACCATCCACTGCCTGCCTTAACTTTGCCTCCACACCACCCCTTTCCCGCCCCCATCTAGTCTCCCCATACAAACTCCTTGTTCATACGGGGAGGCTTGACAGGGACAGGAAAGGTGGACAAATAGCGTGGATGGATATCCACATAGGGTCATTCCGAGGCATGAACAGCAGGGATGAATGTCCTATTGGGACGTCCATCCCCGCTATTTGGCCCCTGACTATCTTCCCTGCATGTTGTAAGGGAAGGTTAGATGGGGCAGGAAAGGAGTGTTGCGGGGGCGGCGTTAGGACAAGCAGTGAGGGTCTGCAGCCCCGGACGTACAGGGCCGATTCCAATGATTCCTCTGAGGTGGAATAAGTTCCCCTAGCTGGTGGTGAATGGCCAGCCCAGGGCACAGAAAAGGTGGGAGGGGGCAGAGGGGATTCCCTACAGCCCAACACTGGCCTTGGGAGGTCAGATCGGGGGTCGGGCTGCGGGGAACGAAGCATTTATTCTGGCAGCTGGGGATTACGGCTCCTGAATGGAGCCGTGGTGCCATGGCGCAGCAGCTCCATTCAGGAACCCTGATTGAGTTAGCCGGGGAAGGCCTGTACATGCCGGCCGACCAGAATCGGGGTCCCAGTCAGCATGTACAGGCCTGGACGCGATTCCGATCCCACATGCCTCGCGGGATCAGAATCTTGGCTCATTCTGTGTGTCCAGTTCTGACCGGGTATAGAGAGGGCCGGTACGTCCAAAATGGAATCAGGCCCATAGTGTTTATTCAGGCTATGCACTAATGTGCTGTTTGTGCCAAAGGGGCCAATCTATTCATGTTACAGAATAGACACCATAGGACCCCATTCTGATAAGGACGTCCATGCCCTGTGGGATCAGAATCGTGACTAGGTCTGTACGTATAGTCATTTAGCCTTAGGGAACCTATGCTAATTCCTTCTGGATTATTTTATATAGAGTAATATAATAGGATACTGTTGACATACATCCACTGTGTCAGGCACTGTGAGACATGACTGATGTAGAGCCAACATTCCCCGGATTGTCCCATCAGCTTACATCCCTACCCAGACCAGGAGCAATGAGAGCTGCGAGAGTGGTGATATATCTAAAGTCTGACTACTTGGTGTGATGGCACAGGGATCTCCCCTCCCATGCCCACACAGCCCTGGCCAGAGGAGGAGTGCCACAAAACTGGCTGTGGGAAAGCAGACAGTGTTGCCCCACAGATAGTAGATGTATACAGTTCAACATATACCACAATGGGACAGGAGTAGCTGCTGTGAGAAATTCCAGTACCCAGATAGGTGGGCCTCAAATGCCATTGCCAGAAGGCCCTACTACTACTACTAATAATAATAATGATACTGATCATTTGTATAACGCTACAAGGCGCTACAAGATGGTCCCTGCTCAGCAGAGCTTAAAATCTAGTCTAGACAGACAACACAGCAGCTCTGGACAGGATACATCCAGGAGGAATGATCAGGAAACACAAGGGAGCTTAGGCAGATGATGCCCAACAGCAGCAACAATGAGGTGAGTGCTCAGCCTGGATTTGAGAGGGGCCAGAGAGAAAGTCTGATGTACAGACTCAGGTAGTTTGTTCCAGGCATAAAGAGCAACAAGGTGAAAGGAGCAATGTCTGGATTTGGCAGTAGAAGAGAAGGGCACAGATATAAGCAACCTGACAGAAGAGTGGTGTTCACAGGGAGGGGTGTAGGGAGGGATAAGAGGGGAATGGTAGTGCAGAGCAGCAGAATGAGTGCACTTCTAGGCCACAGGCACGGAAAGGGCCTACATTTGTTGCTCAGCAATATTATGTATCCTTTGGGGATCTGCAAAGTTAGTTTGGGGTTTTGTGGATTGGTGAGGGTCCATCCCTAGCAGTTTAAGGCACGTTTGTAGAGATGACCAGGGCAGGAATCACTGGGGCCGGTTCCTAATGCCATGTACCATGTGATGCAAGGTATTTCCCGACATATAAGTTCAAATGTATATTCTCGTATATCATATTGGGGTGCACTGGGCTTACCTCACAATTTTCAGGGCATGAAGGGGACTGGTATATGATCTAGGTTGCAGCAGCTGTCATTTCTCATTGGTATTTATGTCTAGTGTGCATCAGTAAACTACTGTCTGTAATGAGCAGCTTAAGAGATGCACGTTTTTCCCGAGGGGTGTAGCATTCGCGGTACATCACGGGGATGGGCAGGATCCGATACACGTAACTTTTCAGAATACGGTGGGCGCAGAGATATCCAAAACGTTTACTTGTCTCTGAGGCACGGGACTTGCTGAATAGCGCTTGTACGTACCACACTGAACACGTCTATCTCCCTGATTCTGGACCCTCAGGCATGTCCAGACCCATGGTTTCGGAATTAGGTTCAAAGGAAGTCTATTTATGATTTAGACGTGTCTGCAGGCTGGACGTGCAAGTTATGGAATTGTGCTCCATGTGTTTTGTCTTGATTAGACTGTAAGCTCTGATGAGCAGAGACTGTGTCATCTATATATACAGTGCTGCGTACACCTTGAGGCCCTAAACAAATGAGTAGTAGTAGTAGTGGTAGCAATAGTAGTAGAAGAAGCAAGTGATGATCAATCAAATCAAACATAGCTGAGTGATCAAGGAAGAAAGTAACTTGGCATCTTCTTGATCGATCATTAGTCATATGTCATCTACTAGAGTCAATAATATTGATTCAGTGATGAATCCCAATCTAAACCCAAAGAACAGTTCTAGAATTAGGAATTTACAATTTTTGAATTTTCCTGTTCCTCATTTGCTTACACCAGAGGTGCTTTTTAGGAAATACCTTAAGGAAGTCCTAAATATTCCAAATGTGGATATTATTCTTGTGAGGGAGGAGTGGCCTAGTGGTTGGGGCAAATTACCTCAGGCCAGAAGGTCAGGGGTTCAAATCCCACTAGAAGACAGCAACCTTGGGCCAGAAGGACTGGGGTTTCTAATCCCACAGGTGCTCCTTGTGGTCTTGGGCAAGCCACTTAACTCTCCATTGTCCATGTTCCCTGTAAGTATTAGTGTATGTGTCTCATATCCCCCAATTGTGTTGTAACCACTTTGATTGAAGGATAAGGTGGTATACAAAACTGTCTAAATAAATATTCTTGTTCTTAAATTTTATTATATACCTTAAAAGTAAGACTAAGGAGTCTCAAGAGGGAATAGATGCCCTAATGGTTAATTCTAATATTAATCTAACTACCTTTTTGGAGTATTTGCAAGATGTGAAATGGCATTTTTGAAAAGCATCCAAGTTCAATCTGAGGCGTCCAGGGCAAAACATGCAGAAATACTCCAGGGACATCTATGTAGCAGTCTGATTTTAGAAATATAAATGTCCCCACTGTAGACACCGGCGCCAACATAGATATCCTCGTTGCAAAAGCATTGGTTGGAGATGTTTATCACATGCTATTTTGCATACGGGGATGTCCATTGGCATGACAAAATGAAAACAAGAGCCCTCATTGCCCGTCAGTGTTCACTGACAACATAGATAATTTAGGGGCTATGAATGTACTTCCTCCATATCCTCCAGATGTTTGGATGGCAAAACAAGCACTTTTCTGATGCCTTTTTGTGCTTGGAGCAAGTATAAGCTTTGATGTGGCTCAGGATGTACAGGACATTACTGAAATTGGATAAGAACATCCAGGTTCTTGGGAACGCCCTAGACACACCTACACCACACCTCTAAGAACATAAGATATGCCATACTGGGTCAGACCAAGGGTCCATCAAGTCCAGTATCCTGTTTCAAACACTGGCCAAGAAACAAAACAAGGAGCGCTGCTCTTGCAGCTGACCAAGGTTGCACAAAGAGCAAGAGTCAAAAGACCGTCAGGATACAATCAAAGTTCTTTTATTAGGGTCGTCCCCAACGCGTTTCGGCAATGATGCCTTCCTCAGGGGGTAACGCTAAAACATCAAACATAGAAAGCTTATGACAACAATAAACAAGATCAATATAAAACCATTAATATTTATAAAAAGCAGGGATTAATAAGCTGTTAAAATTAATATATGGAAATAGACAACAAATGAAAATTAAATGAGACTAAACTAACATATAAACATAGGACTGATAGCATTCACATAAAAGCCACAGATGATTATTATAATAGATAACTTTGAAAGTATAGAAGAAACTTCTTATTATAAAAAGGACAGACAGAAAAGGACATAAATGTTCAGACAGAACATTGTACTTAGGTGAATACTCACTTTAGACCAAAGTTAAAATCCCTATTATGTTGTGCGACATAGGTGATAACAACTATAAAAAATAAATAAATATAATAAAATAAACCAGATTGACTAATGCAGTTAAGTGTGTAAAATCAATTAAAATCTTGACCAAGAAGATCTTCTTATCAACATAAATACATATAGTATAAATTGGCTATGGAGAAAGTCGTGAAAGACAATAATGTCAACAGGCATTAAACAATATATGCATATCTATATTATTCTAAAACTTAAGACTTAAGAAGAAAATGTTTATACTCATCTTCATTGACATCTCTGCCACCTTCGATACAGTCCATCATGGAATCCTCATAAACAAGCTTGAATCGATAGGGATATTGGGATACCCCCTAAAATGGTTCTCCTCCTACATATCAAACAGAATGCCACAGGTTCAATTCAATGGCGAAAAGGCTGAAGCATTCTCTCAGACGCAAGGCATACCTCAGGGATCAGCTCTCTCGGCACTACTTTTCAACATTTATATGCAGCCCCTCTGTGATATTTTCCAACAGCATAACGTCAAATACCACATCTATGCGGATGATATCATGATATACACGCAACTGGATACAGTAGACCCTAACTATACGCTACTTGAAACATGCCTGAATGAAATGTTGCAATGGTTACAGCAAAACAACATGACAATCAACCATAAGAAAACTGAGGTGATGTTTATTTCCAGCAAACCAAACTTTGAACCGCCCGCGACAATCACACTCTGTAACAATACTTACCACACAAAGAATGAGATCAAATACCTGGGAGTCACATTTGACAACAACCTAAAAATGGAAAAGCACCTACACAAAACCAACAAGGCCATTCTCCACAAACGTAGAGCCATACAACCACTACGGAACATCCTCGAACCTCACGATTTTAGGTCTGTTGCGCAAGCACTCATTATTCCACACTTAGATTACAGCAACGCCATCCTCCAGGGTCTTCCAAAGAAAACGCTAAACATCCTACAAATGGCCCAGAATGTGGCGGCGAGGATCATCATGCGAAAAAGCATTGCTGAACACATCACACCTGTATTGATCGAGATGCATTGGCTCCCTATTACGGCCCGGATACAATATAAAACATTGATAACTACACACAAACTCATACATAACATAGCTCCATCCTTTCTCTCCACCTTTATCAGCACGCAACCACCCAACAGAGTCAGAAGAACCATCAACTTACACACCCTACATGTTCCACCTGACATCAGATCCGTCAAATCTAGCACTAGCCGCCGAGCATACTCTTACACTGCCCCGACCCTCTGGAACCAACTGCCGCCTGAGCTCAGAGAGACCAAAGACCTTAAAGCATTCAGAAAAAAGCTAAAGACTCATCTATTCCAGTGCTATTACAATTTGATGTAAATCACAGGGGAATACAAGATGTCACTATTTGCAACAGGAATTCTGTTAGGAAAAATGTACATATGTAAATATCTGTCTCCTCTCCTATGACCTTATTACTGTGTGCCGTGCTTTCTTTTCAAATCAATGTAATGTTACTACGAAATTATCTGTCTTGATTTGGCAATTTTCAATCTATAATCAAACCGCTGCTGATCGCTGGAAGCTGCGGTATATAAATGTATTCTAAATAAATAAATAAAAGACTCTAAAAAGTATGATGATAATAACTTATGTAAAAGTCTAGGAGAAAAGAACATCTTAAAACATTGAGGGGCTGGGCCGCCGGGCCCCGGTTCCGCAGCCGGCCTTGGTAACCGGGTTCCGGGGCCCGACCTCCTGGCTGGCCGTGCTTGTCGGGGATTGGGGGGGGGCGGCGCGCTGGCTCGCGCGCTGGCACGCTAGTCCCTGTGCTCCGGGGGGGGGGGGGAAGGGGGGCGTATTTGATTGGTCCGCGTAGGCGGACACGTGGTTGGCAGCACGAGCAAGGAGGGCTCGCTGGCCGGCGTTCCCTCTCTTCCTCCTTGCTCGCGCTGGTGAAAAGGTTTGGAGTTGGTCGCTCTCGGGTGCGGGTGGGTTGTTTTTGGCCTACCGGTCTCGTTGTTCGGTCCCCGGTGCTCCGTGGGGGGTGCTTGTCGTCCCCGTGCCTTCCCATCACCACAAACATCAAAGGAAAAGGAAGAAAAGGACACCAACTCGCTTTCGCTTGGTTGCCTTTCTCCCCGCAGAGTCCAGCGTGGCCGTTGGCTGCGGGGCACGTGGGGGGTTGGTCAGGCCTGTGTGCGGCCTCTTTGCTGGGCGGGCCCCTGACTGGCTTTGGGGCCTTGAGCGCGGCGTTCCCTGCTGTGCTCCATTAACTCACAACAACAGCAACAAAAAAAAAACATACAGAGAGCAGAACGGAACCCCGAAAGCAACCAGGCACATACAAAATAGCTTAAAAGAAAAAAAAAAAAAAAAAAGGGAGGAAGAAATCTTTAAATACCGGGACACCTGCTACTATACAGCGGTGCTGCCTCGGTTGGTTGGGGGGCAGGGCCTTGCCGCCGGGTACCATCTTTTGGGCTGAGTGACCCTTTTTTCTTTTCTCATGGCTCAACGGGTCCCGCTGCGGGGCGTAGCGAGGGGGGCGAAGGGTGCTGCCCGGGGGCGGGGAGCGCTGCGGCGTGGTGCCCTGCCTGGAGACCGTGGCAGAGCCCGGGCCACGGCCCCTGCTCCCGGGGGGCCGCCTGCGGCGCGACGGAGCCGTGGGCTTAGCGGGGTGCGGCGGACTCGGGGTCGGGTGGCCGCTCGGGGGCCCCCGGTGCCTGCGTCTGCGGCGGGTGCCTCCAGGGGTGAACCAGATCCCCCTGTGGGGCCTCTGGTCGAGGGCGCTGCATTGGTGGCGTTGGGGGGTGGCGAGGGGTCGGGCGGCCCGGCCAGCGGCGGCCCCGGGTCTCCGCGGGCCCCTGTTCACGGCCTGCTGCCTACTGCAGCGGAGGGCTGGCCCTCATTTTCACCCCCTCCCCCGGGAGCGGGGGGGCCTTCCCTCTCCCCTTGGTTTTCCCCTCCTGCTACCGGTTTTCTGGGTTTGGCGGGCCCTTGGCCGTTCGGAACGGCCTCGTGGGGGGGGGTGGAGGCCCTTGGGGTGGCTGGGGGGGTTGGTTAGGGGACGTTCGTGGGCCGGCCGGGGGGGCAGCGGCCTGGGAGGCTGGGGGGTTGGGGTCTTCGGCGCGGGCTTGGGGGGCCGGGTCGCCCTCCGCTCTCGGTACCCCTGGTGCTCTGGCTGCTTTCTCTTCCCCTTCTCCTCAGGTGCCGTGGACTTCACCGCCTCCCACCTCCATGGCTTCTTCTGGTACGTTGGCTGGTGCGGATCGGGGGGAGTCAGCGGGGGCCTCTGCAGGGCTCGAGGTTCCGGCGCCTGGCGTGGCATCTGACGGGGCTCCTGTCGCCCCCGCTGGGGGGAGTGGTGAGTATGCTGGTGGTGCTGTGGGGGGGGGGCCCTGAATCTACACCGGGCTCTGTGGGGGCGGGGAAGGTAGCTGGGAAGCGCAAACGTGCTCGGCGATGCAGGCGTGCATCCTCTTCCTCTTCCTCCTCGTCGTCGTCCTCGACTTCCTCGGTCGGTTCCCCGCGGGGGGCGGCAGAGGGCGCCTTGGGTGGGGTCTCCGTTATACAGTGCTCTGAGTTGTGGGAGGCTGTTCCACGGAAGTTGCGGCGGCGGATCAAGCGCCGGAAATATATTGACATCTTCCGCCTCCTCGATGGTCGGAAGCGCTCGGGTGAGAGCAGGAAAAAACGCAAGGAGGACGAGAAGGCGGGCCGGGTGCGCAAGGTCTCGCACAACACCCTCAACTGGACCCACGTCTTCTTGCGTTTAGCGAGCGTATGGGGGCATTACTTCCCGGATCAGTATGGGGCCCTGCTCGCCTATGCTGATAATATCCTGGCGGCGTCCCAGGCTCACGAGGGTTGGGCTTGGTTAAATTACGACGAGGAGTTTCGGGATCAGATGGAGGAGAATAGCCGCTTGCTGTGGGGAACGAAAGACATCAACCTATGGTTGACCCAGATGTCCGTCCGGGGTCGCGCTGGGGTATCCGGCGGGGCGGCCAGTAGGGCGGGGCCAGCTCCGGTGCCGGCTAGCGGGCGTTCCTTTCGTGGCCCTGGCTTGGCTTTGCCTCAGCCAAAGGGTGCGGTCGTTGGGGGGGATGTCTGCTGGCGCTTCAACAAGGCGTCCTGCCCATTCCCTGATTGCAAATTCAAGCATGCCTGCTCCTTGTGCGGGGGTGCGCACGCAGCTGCGAAGTGCAGCAGAAAGGGGGTCCCGGGGGCCCCCTCGGCGGGAAAGTAACTGGGGGCGGGCCTTGGCCCGTACCCCCGTCCGCGTGGCGGCAATGCGCCCCTGGTTGCTGGCGTACGGGCGTTCCCATCGGGGGAGGGCGGCGGGTTTGCTTCTGGGTGGGTTTTCCCGGGGTTTCCGCATTCCTGTCCAGGGAGCGCTTGCCAAAGGGGGGTCCCGCAATGCTGCCTCCGTTCGGACTTACGGGGATTTTGTGCGGCGGAAGATTTCCGAGGAGTGTG
Organism: Ichthyophis bannanicus; assembly: GCA_033557465.1. NCBI lineage: Eukaryota > Metazoa > Chordata > Amphibia > Gymnophiona > Ichthyophiidae > Ichthyophis > Ichthyophis bannanicus. Next base: position 1,272,274,493 of record CM066032.1, on the reverse strand, counting down.
CGTTGGGTCGCATTGCTGGCCCTTTCCTGATGCCCCCTTTTTCTCCCTTTACGGTCTCGCCGTTGGGGGTGGTACCCAAGAAGGAGCCGGGCAAGTTTCGGTTAATACACAACCTCTCTTGCCCTCCAGGCGCTTTGGTCAATGACCGCATACCTCGCGAGCTCTGTACGGTCCATTACTCTTCCTTTGATGCCGCCGTCTCCCTGGTCCGTCGATGCGGGCCTGGTGCCCTTATGGCAAAAGTGGATATTGAATCGGCCTTCCGTCTGTTGCCGGTTCACCCCACGGCCTTCCCTCTGCTGGGGTTTCGCTTCGAGGCGCGGTACTATTTTGATATGTGCATGCCCATGGGCTGTGCCATCTCTTGTGCGTACTTCGAAGCCTTCAGTACGTTCTTGCATTGGGTCGTGGAACGACAGTCGGGGGCTGCTTCCGTGGTGCACTATCTCGATGACTTTCTGTTTGTCGGGCCTGAGCGTGCTCCCACGTGTCCCAATCTCCTCAGTACTTTTCTGCGTGTGGCTGCCGACTTCGGCATCCCCGTCGCATCTGATAAGACGGTCGGACCGGTTACGTGCCTTACTTTTCTCGGTATTGAAATTGACACGGTGGCTATGGTGGTGCGCTTGCCGGCGCAAAAGATCCGTCGCCTTCGGGAGTTGGTGGCCTCTATAGGTTCCGCTTCCAAGATTTCCCTCCGTGTCCTCCAGTCGTTGGTCGGACATCTCAATTTTGCTTGCGTGTCCTCCCCATGGGACGTCCTTTTACGCGGCGACTCTCCTTGGCGATGGCGGGGCTGCGACTGCCTCATCATCGTATTCGGGTGTCCGCTGGGATGCGGGCGGATCTGCGGGTCTGGGATGCCTTTCTGGCTGGCTTTAACGGGTCCTCTGTCCTGCAGCTGCCGGAGCTCTCGAATCGCGATCTGCAGTTGTTTACCGATGCGGCGGGCGGTTCTGGTTTTGGGGCGTATTGTCATGGGTCCTGGTGTGCTGAGCCCTGGCCGGCGGATTGGGTAAGCTCCGGCCTCACCCGGAACATCACCTTCCTGGAACTTTTTCCCATTGTGGTGGCTCTCTGTGTATGGCCGGACCGCTTGCGGAACCGGCGGGTAGTCTTTTGGTGCGATAACGCGGCAGTGGTTGAGGTCATAAACCGTCAAGCCCCCCGCTGCCCCTGGGTGGCTTCTTTGATGAGGGTGTTGGTGTTGGCCTGCTTGCGCTTGAATGTCACCGCTAGAGTTCGGCACGTGCCTGGTTCTCAGAACTCTATTGCTGACGCTTTGTCCCATTTTCAGTGGGCGCAGTTCCGGCGGCTGGCTCCTCAGGCGGACGAGCTGCCTGCGTGGGTTCCGGAGCATCTCTGGAGAATTGGGATCCTGACCTAATGGTTCTCCTGGCGGCATCGGTGGCTCGTAGTACCTGGGCGGCGTACCGGCGGGGCTACCGTCAGGTGAGTGCTTTTCTGGGCATGTATGGTTGGTCTGGGGGGCGGTGTCGGATGGTCTGGTCGGCCGTTTTGTGTTGTGGGCGAAGCAGGAGGGCTGGGCCCGGTCGGCAGTCGCTGGAGCATTGGCGGGCTTCTCTTTCTTTTGTAAGGCTGCTGGTTGGGGAAACCCGCGTGTCTCCTTTTTAGTTGGGCGTCTGCTTGCCAGATGGGCTCGCGTACAGCCGGGGGCGCGGGATTGGCGGCTCCCGATATCTCATGAACTTTTGTTGCAGGTTTGTGCGGTTTTACCGCGGGTGGCGGCCTCCGGTTTCGAGGCGGTCTTGTTTCATGCACTGTTTACTACGGCCTTTTTTGGCGCCTTTCGGGTATCCGAGCTCGTCCCTCGGTCCGCGAGCCGGGGGGCCTTTGGCGGGCTCGACTTCGGGCATGTTCGTGTGGATCCGGTGCGGGTGCAGATTTTCTTATCTCGGTCTAAGACGGACCAGTCCGGGAAAGGGGGTTGGGTCTTGCTCCGTGCTATTCCTCCCTTGTTGTCTTGTCCCGTGCGGGCTTTGGGTGCGTACGTGCAACAGCGACCGGGGGCGCGGGGCCAATTCTTCATTCATGCGGACGGCAGGCCAGTGACCCAGTATCAGTTCACGGCGGTGCTACAGTTGGTTTTGCGCGCCTTGGGTTGCCCCGAACGGAGTTACGCTTCGCACTCCTTTCGGATTGGGGCGGCGACTAGCGCGGCGGCCGCAGGTCTGGACTCGCGGGTCATTCAGCGCATTGGCAGATGGCGGTCAGGGGCTTATGCTGGGTTTGTTCGCCCACCGGCCTCCGGGGGGGCCGCCTAGTTCCTTGGGTACTCTGCCCGGAAAGGGGGGGGGGCAGGGGGGGTACTAATGCTTTTCTCCCTGTTGCAGCATTGCTTGCTGGTGGCGGTCCGCTCTTTTCTGATTGCAGGTGGTGTGTCCGGTGGGGACTGGTGGATCATCGGGCACTCTTTCGTCTACTGGGCGGAGCGTCGAGCGGCTGTTCGGCCGTTGGGGGTTCATCTTGGTCTTGCTGGGACAGGAGTGCGCATGTGCTGGATGGGCCGCCGCGGCATGCACTGGGGACAGCTCCTGGACCACGTCCATGCAGAACTCGGACGGCGGCAGCGGCCAGTCGGGCTGCTGCTTCACCTGGGGGGCAATGATGTTGCTGGCTGGGCTCGCCTGCAGCTCATTCTGACGATTTCGGATGACATTGCCCGGCTGCGGGAGGTCATCCCAGGGGTGGCCATCATTTGGTCGGACATTGTTCCTCGTCCTGCCTGCTGGACCCAACGGCGTTGGTCGAGGGGTTTGTGCAAGCTCAACCGTCAGATTGGGCGTTGGGTGCAGCGGACGGGTGGGCTACATGTTCGACACCCGTGGGCTGATGTCGCTTGTGCTGTTCTTTACCGGCTGGATGGGGTTCACTTGGCTCCGGTGGGGCAAGACCTGCTTCTCAATGATTGGCAGGAGGCATTGGAGTCTTGGTGCTGGTCGCAGCTTTCTTTGGTGGGGGCGGCTCTAGGATAGCGAGCTACCTAGTGCCGGTGGCGGGGTAGCGAGCTGGTGCTCGTGGACCCGGTGCCTCAGTGCAGCCGTATGCCGCCTTCCAGGTGAGCGGCACGGCTCGTCAGGTTGGGGGAGACGTCCCGGATGGGGTCTCCACCCGGAAATAGGAACCCCCTCAGCCGGCCTTTGCTATAACGGCTAGGCAGGCGCGGGGGGGGGGTCACTGGGGGGGGTGGTGTGGATGGTGCTCCACTTTGCTACTAACGGCTGGTGGGGGGCACCATCTGGATGAGGGGGGGGGTTATGCGGTTATTTTTGTTACTGTTTTTGGATTACAAATTGGCCCGTGTTGGGCCGGTGTTTACAGTCAATAAAGCTGCGACCAAGCAATGTTTGCACCATACCCTGATGTCTGTGCGGTTTGTCTTGGGGGGGGGGTGGGGGGAGGGGGGGACAGGACGGTGGAAGGGGTGAGGAAAAGAAAGGAGGTGGGGGGGGAGAGGGGTGGGGGATGGGTACAGGCCGGGTTGGGCATCCGGATACCTCGGTTATGAGGGGCTGGGCCGCCGGGCCCCGGTTCCGCGGCCGGCCTTGGTAACCGGGTTCCGGGGCCCGACCTCCTGGCTGGCCGTGCTTGTCGGGGATTGGGGGGGGGGCGGCGCGCGCGCGCGCTGGTCCCTGTGCTCCGGGGGGGGAAGGGGGGCGTATTTGATTGGTCCGCGTAGGCGGACACGTGGTTGGCAGCGCGAGCAAGGAGGGCTCGCTGGCCGGCGTTCCCTCTCTTCCTCCTTGCTCGCACTGGTGAAAAGGTTTCCCTCCCTCACTCCCTTTGTTTGCGGGGGGGGGGGAGAGGTGGATGTCGTTGCAGCTGGGGGGGGGGGTTGCCCATTTTGGGCCGGGTGAGTGGGGTAGCGAGCTGGTGCTCGTGGACCCGGTGCCTCAGTGCAGCCGTATGCCGCCTTCCAGGTGAGCGGCACGGCTCGTCAGGTTGGGGGAGACGTCCCGGATGGGGTCTCCACCCGGAAATAGGAACCCCCTCAGCCGGCCTTTGCTATAACGGCTAGGCAGGCGCGGGGGGGGTCACGGGGGGGGGGGTGGTGTGGATGGTGCTCCACTTTGCTACTAACGGCTGGTGGGGGGCACCATCCGGATGAGGGGGGGGGGTTATGCGGTTATTTTTGTTACTGTTTTTTGGATTACAAATTGGCCCGTGTTGGGCCGGTGTTTACAGTCAATAAAGCTGCGACCAAGCAATGTTTGCACCATACCCTGATGTCTGTGTGGTTTGTCTTGGGGGGGGGGGGACGGTGGAAGGGGTGAGGAAAAGAAAGGAGGTGGGGGGGAGAGGGGTGGGGGATGGGTACAGGCCGGGTTGGGCATCCGGATACCTCGGTTATGAACATACACTGTATAATCGTGTTAAAACTTCTGACAATGATACAGTGTAAAAATGCAAAAAAGAGGGGTGGATTCTTCCAACTTTGTTACTATGGCATAGTTACAATTACAATGTTAGTCAAAAATACCGTTCTTCTTTTAAAGTAAGAGTATTCTTTGCACCTTAGGTCTCAGTTTAAAATAACACTGCTACTTTAAGAGTGACACCCTTATAGCAGCATACGTGTTTTTTCACATCAATGACCTTGTGCTTTTTTATGTAAATATAAATACTCAAAAAATCTTTCTTATAGCTGTAGGACCTGTATCTATATATCAAAAAAGTAAGTTAGCTCAACCATATACTCAGCTTTATAAAAATTGGTGAAGCCCTTCAGCTCTCTCGCAATCCCGACATTCAGTCCCGGTACCAGCTGATGTTTCAGACTTTTCATCAGGGGACTGGCCTTTAAACTGTGAAACCAACCGCAAATATCCCATTAAAAATATATCTCACTCATACTTTAAACCTATCTAATAAATATGTTTAAACCTTTAATTTCCACCCCTAAATCATATTCGTACCTGTTGATGCTGCCCGCGTCTTCCTATTCTCTAAACATTGAGGAGCTCTAAGCACTCCCTCAGGTGAAAAACGCCGTGCATGCGTGACATAACCAACAGTCTCCTTTTAAAACCAAACCCGCCAATCACTTAGCGCTTCTTTTCTCCTTTTTACACAATTTCTGTTCTACCTTTTTTTTATTTATAGGCAAGCTAGCCATTCTATCTCATTATTTAACCCATTCGGATCGAGTGTATTTAGTGTAAAAATTAGACGTTGTTCTCTTTTCAATAATGTTTGATCTAGCGTCCTGCCTTGACTCGCAAAAACTACCTGTTCCAAACATAGGCAGCGCAATTGATCAAAAGTATGGGCTTTGTCTATGCAATGTTTAACCAGCGGTGCTTGTAAATATTTGCATCGTAACCGGCTCCTGTGTTCTCTCATACAGACTCGGAATATCCGGATTGTTTTTCCAATATAACATAATCCACAGGGGCAGAGTACTGCGTAAACTACATTTTTAGAATCACAAGTGGTCAGGCTCCGTAGAGGTAGCTTAATTCCATTATATTCAAAGACCTTCATTGTCAAAGTGAGATCGCAAATATCACAACTACCACAGCCTGAATGACCTCCCAAACTGGGGGAACAGTCACGTAAACTAGAGATCTTATCTACATTTGTTAATGTTGGTATTTTAGCCGGGCTAAGAATATCCTTTAAATTAGAGGCTCGCTGCCAGACACATCTGATCGTACGCTCTTCTAGCCCTGGAATTGTAGCTATAATCTTCCCATGCTTACGTACTATTTTTTGTAACTCTCCACTTAAAGGGGAATAACGCGTGACCAGATTAATGGGGCCATTATTTTTAGCCTCGCTTAAATATTTGTTATTATTCTTTAGCAAAGTGGAGCGGTGATTGTATAGTGCTCTAGTGTATGCCTGCTTGACTACTTTTTTCGGATACCCCCTTTGCTTAAAATGTTGCTGAAGAGATTTCCCTTGTCTTTTATAGTCTGCCTCATCCGAACAGTTCCGCCTGAATCTCAAAAACTGAGAATAAGGAAGACCCAGTTTCATCCTCGGTGGATGCAGGCTGGTGTACTGAAGATAGGTGACCCTATCTGTCGGTTTTCTATATATTGTGGTTTTCCATCCTTCTACACTTCGACTAATATTAACATCTAAATAGTTTAAGGTGTCAGCGCTATGTTGATAAGTAAATTTGATATTGGTGTCTTGAGTATTCAACCAGGTTAAAAATTCTTCTAACAACTGGTCGGTGCCCTGCCAAATCAGGAATATGTCATCTATGAATCGCTTCCAAAGAATTATAGAAGATGAATATTGTGAGGTTTCTAACCATGTTTTCTCAAAGAACCCCATGTAGAAGTTTGCGATTGAAGGGGCGCACGTCGCCCCCATAGCCACTCCTACTTTCTGCTGATACATGACCCCTTGAAACTCAAAATAATTACGCTTGATAGTTAAGGCTGCTAACTGAAGCAAAAAGGTTTTGTTCAGCTCTGTCATATCTTCCCGTTGGCTTAGCACTTTCTCAACTACTAATAAAGCTTCTTCCTGAGGGATATTAGTATATAAGGAAACCACGTCCAGTGATACTAACTGTGTATGAGACTGAGTTGCTGTTAGTCTATTCTCTTCCAGGATATTCAAAAAATGTGTGGCATCTTTCAAGAAAGAGGGTATCAAAGGTAATAAAGGACGTAAGTAGGAGTCAAGGAAAATTGACAGAGGCTCTAGAACACTACCACGGGTGGACACTATAGGCCTACCTGGGGGTTTTAATAGATTTTTATGAATCTTTGGGACCAGATATAATCGGGCTGTATTAGGTGCTTTTGCATTCAAAAATTGATGTTCACGTTTATTGATAAGTTTTTTTGTTAAAGCATCTAATGTTAAACTCTTTATTTGTTGTTGCAATTCTAAAACAGGATCCATCTCTAGACGAGTGTATATCATTGGGTCTTGTAATTGTGATAAAGCTTCTAATACGTAATCTGTTGTTGCCATGATCATGATCGCCCCTCCTTTGTCGGCTCTCTTTATAACTATATCTGTGCGTGTTTTTAATCTTCGCAAAGCTCGATGTTCTTCTGGGGTTAATACTGTACGATGCAATGATCTACTAGCCTCAAGCCTTTTCACATCTTGTAATATCATTTGTTTAAATACTTCAAGTGCTGGAGGAGGATTCCCCGGAGGGCACCAGTTGGACTTTAAAGGTAAACGTATTCTCTTAGTATTTGCTACTGTATGTCCTTCTACTTGTTGATTTGTAGATGGTGATGGTTTTGATGAAAAATAAGCTTGTAACCAAAGTTTGCGAATTAGTGCTTCTAAATCGATTCTAAATTGAAAAGAATCAAAGTCACACCGGGGCACAAATGATTGTAAAGATCTTGATATATTCACTTCTTCTTGACTAATTGTTTTTGTTTCAGTCGATCTGACTCTTTTTTTCTTTTTCTTGCCGTTGGTAGTGTCTTCTAAAAAATCCCCACTTCCTTTAGAGGACCGAGTTGAATCTGAAGATGCTCCATCATCTGACGTGTCATCAAAGTTTACCTTTCGTCCAATCTTTTTTGTTTTTCTCTTTGTGTTCATCCAAGGGTATATATACCCAACTGTATAATCACTATGATCCCGTTGAAATTTTTTTATTTTCACTAATTTCACCTCTTGATGGTAAGACTCTATTTTTTTCTTCATTTCCTCCATTTTCATTGTGAAGACTTCTTCTGGTTCTGCCAATTTCAACCCATCCTCTATTATCTTCAGTTCTTCCACCAACTTGTCAATATCTATTTTAGCTGTATCTACTATCAGGACCATAAGGTCCAAGGAGCACTTGTTTAACACTTGATTCCATCGTTCTATAAACTCAACTTCCATCGCAGGTTTTTTTGGCTCCTTATATATCCGAAGCCCCACAGGGAATTTGTTGGCGGTTTATGTATTCTATCAAGGAATATCGGTGTAATTCCAAACGTACTTTCTTCTTATGGATTTTCAAGAGTGTTTCCCATGTCATCTCTTGGGAAGAGCTTAATTGTGCCTCTAATTGTGAAAATGGAGTTTTCTCTTTCGTGAGATTCAAAATATGATCTTGGGTGAAGCTCAAAACATTCTTCCAACCTTCTGGACCAGCCATCGTTGTGTTCACACAATATTATAGTGGTTCAAGTGACCACTATAATATCGTTACAATTACATCATCTTAAAGGACAAACAACGTATAGTGTATACCCGTTGATCCTAATTCTTAAAGAAAAACAAAGATGTGAAATATGCAGTACATTTCTAATTTTTGTAGTAATGAAATGATACAAAATGAAACCATCTCATCTTTCTTAACTTGCAATATAAGGGAAGCTCTAAAAAGGAAGTAAAAATGATAAATGATCATGTGATGATGGTGATCGGAGGAAGACTAACATTATGTGGTAAAAACTTTAGCTGTAATAAACCTGGCAGTACACTCCGGCAGGACAGGTGATGTGTATTATGTTACTTTTAAATAAGAACTACATTGTATTGTGCTCATGTGCATATACTGCTGGGAAGCTTAAACTGATACCTACTCGCAAATTTTTAATGTCACGTGAGAACCCAACTATTCTGCTGCTATTGACTCTACGGGAGAAGTTGTACATGTCTAAGATGATAAACAGTAAAAACTGCTCACGTACTTGAAGTTTGCACCGCTTTACCTAAGGCAATAATCCCTTAGCAAACAAACAGTTACACTTTTCAAAGACGTTATGCATATAAAAATCTCTATATAGGCTTTTAAATAGTATTTATTGATTCCTTTAAATGGTATAGCAACAGTTTTAAGCACATTGTGTCAATGTTTTCAAAGAGTAAAACATAGCCGTCTCCGTGTCTCCCTCAGTTCAGCGCAATGATGATTTTTAAATTTGTTTTTTACTGTTTATCATCTTAGACAGATGTTCTTTTCTCCAAGACTTTTACATAAGTTATTATCATCATACTTTTTAGAGTCTTACGTTTTAGAATAATATAGATATGCATATATTGTTTAATGCCTGTTGACATTATTGTCTTTCACGACTTTCTCCATAGCCAATTTATACTATATGTATTTATGTTGATAAGAAGATCTTCTTGGTCAAGATTTTAATTGATTTTACACACTTAACTGCATTAGTCAATCTGGTTTATTTTATTATATTTATTTATTTTTTATAGTTGTTATCACCTATGTCGCACAACATAATAGGGATTTTAACTTTGGTCTAAAGTGAGTATTCACCTAAGTACAATGTTCTGTCTGAACATTTATGTCCTTTTCTGTCTGTCCTTTTTATAATAAGAAGTTTCTTCTATACTTTCAAAGTTATCTATTATAATAATCATCTGTGGCTTTTATGTGAATGCTATCAGTCCTATGTTTATATGTTAGTTTAGTCTCATTTAATTTTCATTTGTTGTCTATTTCCATACATTAATTTTAACAGCTTATTAATCCCTGCTTTTTATAAATATTAATGGTTTTATATTGATCTTGTTTATTGTTGTCATAAGTTTTCTATGTTTGATGTTTTAGCGTTACCCCCTGAGGAAGGCATCATTGCCGAAACGCGTTGGGGACGACCCTAATAAAAGAACTCTGATTGTATCCTGACGGTCTTTTGACTCTTGCTCTTTGTGCAACCTTCAAACAGTGGCCAATCCAGGTCACAAGTACCTGTCATGTTCCCAAAAGGTATCCAGATTCCATGCTGCTTTGTCTAGTGGAAAAGCACTGGATTTCCCCGGTCCTCTTCAATAATAGTTTATGGACTTTTCCTCCAGGAACTCATCCAAACGTCTTTTAAATTCAGCTAAACTAACAGTTTTTACTACATCCTCTGGTAACTAATTGCAGAGTTTGATTGCAGTTTGAGTAAAAAAATATTTTCTCTGTTTAGTCTTAAATGTGCTGCATTGTAATTTCATTGTGTGTCCTCTATTCTTTCTACTTTTTGAAGGAGTAAACAACCGATCTGCATTTACCCATTCTACGCCATTCATTATTTTATAGATCTCAATCATATCTCCCCTCAGCTGTCTCTTTTCCAAGTTGAAGAGCCCTAATTTTTTAAGCCTTTCTTTGTAGGGATATCCTTCCATCCTCTTTACAATTTTTGTCACTCTTCTCTGTACCTTTTCTAATTCCGCTATATCCTTTTTAAGATATGTCAACCATAATTGCACACAAAATTCAAGGTGCGGTCACACCATGGAGCGATTCAGAGGATCATAATACCCTTGATTTTATTCTCCATTCCTCTCTTTATGATTCCTAGCATTCTATTTGCTTTCTTGGTGCTGCTGCACACTGGGCAGAGGGTTTCAATGTATTATCCATGATGATGCTAAATCCTTTTTCTGGGTGGTTCTGCCTAATGTGGAACATTGCATCATGTACCCATAGGTTGGGTTGTTCTTCCCTAAGGGGGTCATTCTGTGTCAGACATGCAGGGCCAACATGAACATCTAAAATCAAAATGACCACACTTGCAACACAATTATGAATGCACAGGCCTGCACGTGCCCCGCAGGGACGGAATACCCGAGACAAACGTGTGCAACGTGTATGTGCAAGCCCCATACAGCCTGCTTTGTGTTGTGGACTTGGAAGGCTATTTAGATGTCCCTGAGCGCAGCATATTCTGTACCGCTGCACTGTAGGATATTAGCCGTTTCCATGATATACCTGTGAACGCCATGCCCCTGATAAAAATATGCCTCCCTGAAGCTCCGCGGACATGAAAACCAATGGGAAAGGCCAACTGCTGCAAAACAGATCATAGACAAGACCTCCCTGTACCCAGAACCACACACGGCAAACCTAGTGCATCTCAAGAAGGTGTACAAGGCTGAATAGGTGAACATGTATGTCAGGTCATACTGTGCAGCAAATGATTTGTGGCATTAGGAACCTGCCCCAGTGAGCCATGCCTTGTCATCACTGCCAATATGCCTGACACTGCTAGGGATAGACCCCCACCAGGTCCACGGAACACCAAACTAACCCTGCAGTACTCCAAATGATGCACAATACTGCTAGGCAATGAGTGTATGCCCCGTCCATTCCTCTGGCCTAGGGGGGCACATGCTCTGCTGCTCTGCACTACCAGTCCCCTCCAACCTGTCCACCATGCCCCTACACACAACGCTTCTCTGTCAGATATATTGTATCTATAACACCCTTTCCACCGGCAACCCTGGACATTGCCTCCTGCACCTTGATGTTCCGTCAGCTTATTACAAACTAACTGAATCCTTACAGCATGCATTGCCTCTGGCCCCTCTCTAAGTCTGGCAAAGTGTGTGACCCCCCATCAGTGTCGCTGTTGGGTCAGATCCGCCAAAGCACCCCTGTGGATCCTGACCATCCCCCCTGGAAGTACCCTGTTCACAGCCGCTGTGTTAGCTGTCCAGGTTAGATGGTATACTCAGCTTGGCAGGGACTACCTGTCATGTATGTGCAGCACTGCATGTGCCTCATGGCACCATACAAATGAGCAATAGTGGGTGTTGCATCCCCCTATCCTGAGGGTCCCTTAGTAGTGATAGTGGTGCATTCTAGCATGGGGATAGAGCGAGCCTTTTCTGATGTCCCCTGCCCATACAGATTGGTGCCTGGTGATGCCGTGGTCATCCCTACAGCCAAGGAAAAGGCCAGGCATTCTATTGCCCCCAGATATGTGGATGGGCACACCAGATCCTCCTGTGCAACGCACAGATCACACACACACACACACTCTCCCCTATGGGCAGTATCACATACCTCTGCCAACACACTGCCCTGCACCTGTCGATTACAGCTGGTACACCATTATGACATGGGGTCAGCGGCTACATCAGCAATCCTCTTTTTCAGAACATGGGACTTGTTGGGAACCCAAGCTTTGCTTCTTTATCACAATCAGCCCGTCAGCATAGCCAGAATCTATACTATTGCTGCTCTTGTTATTACATTAGAGGTGTTTAATTCTGTTTCTCTTAACCCTGTCCCGCCCCTCTGCTCCATGTCCTTTATCAATACATCATGTGGCCTTCTGGACTGCAGACACACCAGTGCAGAACATACTTGTCACAGTCATTCATCTATATGGATGCAATGCACTGGTGAGCAGAATATTTTCTAAGTCCATTCCTTATTCTATATTACTGCAAGAATAATTTCGGCATCCGCGGGGACATACATGTTTGTCTTCAGAATATGCTTTGTATGTCTCCATTGCTGGCCATGCCCATTATCCACCCATCCCCACCCACATTCAGAGATCCCCATGCAATTGACATAGAAGTGTGGAACACAGTGGATTCGGAATACGGTTCCAGCGGTAGACGTGCTGGGATAGACATCTACCAGCACGTCTAATTGGAGTATTCATGGTTCTGAATGACCTCCTAAGTACATAACTTTACCCTTGTCAACATTAAATGTCATCTGCCATTTAGATGCCCAGTCTCCCAATCTATCAAGGTTCTCTTGCAATTTTTTACAATCCTCTAATGTTTTAACAGCTTTGAATAATTTGGTGCCATCTGCAAATTTGATCACCTCACTTGTTATTCCCATTTCCAGGCCATTTGTAAATATGTTAAAAAGCAGTGGTCCCAGATGGTCCCAGCACAGGTCCCTGAGGTATTCCACCATTCACCTTTCACCATTGAGAAAATTGTCAATTTAGCTCTACTCTCTGTTGTCTACATTTTAACCAGTTCCTAATCCACAATAGTGCACTGCCTCCTATCCCGTGGCTTATTAATTTCCCCCTCATGAAGGACATTGTCAAAGGCTTCCTGAAAATCCAGATACACTATATTAACTGGCTCACCTTGATCTATCTATTTATTCATACCTTCAAAAAAATATAAGAGATTTGTGAAACAAGTCTTTCCTTCGCTAAATCCATGTTGTCGTTCTACCATTAAACCATGACAGTCTACATGTTTAGTAATTCTGTTTTCTTTAATGGTGTCTACCATTTTGCCCAGTATTGATGTCAGGCTCACTGGTCTGTAGTTTCCCAGATGACCTCTGGAACCCTTTTTAAAAATTGGTGATACATCAGCCACTTTCGAGTCTTTGAGTACTAGAGATGATTTTAATGACAGATCACAGATTACTAATAGTAATTCTACAATTTCATATTTCAGTTCTTTCAGCACCCTGGGATGTATGCCATCTGGCCCAGGCATATTTTATCAATTAGTTGTATTACATCTTCCTGATTTATCAAGATTTGTTTCAGCTCCTCTGATACATCACCTTTAAATATCATTTCTGGCATGGATAAGTTTCCTACATCTTCTTCAGTAAAGACTGAAGTAAAAAATTCATTCAGTCTCTCTGCTATGGCATTGTCCTCTCTCAGTGCGCTTTTTTTGTAATAATATTTTTATTAGACAGCAGCAAAAGCAAGCAAACTTCAGGTGCTGAGGATGCACTTAATACCATCCTGGAGAAACTTTAAAAGGACAACCATTTAAACATTTTCAATTTCAACAGAGAACTCCATCCCAGATCCCCCCATCCCACCCAGCCCACCCAACCCCTTCAGTGAACATTTTACCTCTCCATCATAATCTATTTATATCTGTGCTTCTAAGTCAATCTCTTAGTTTCCTGGGTGATTCACACTGCCCTTGGTTTGATAGTGATAGCCTTTTGAGTTGTCCCTTTGATTTGTCACTTGGCTTTAACACTTATTTAAAACAATTTCACAGTTCTCTTCCCTCCTAACTGGAAGGTCTCTGTAAAAGGTCTCCAGAAAAGAATATTTACCTTATTCTACTCTCTCTGTTAAGATATACCCTAACTGGCTTTAATTTAACTGAAGGCAGGTTTGTTATACTAAGGCCCAGCTGGCTGTACTTTCACTGAAAGCTGGCTTGTATACTAATCCATAACTGGCTTTAATTTAAGTGAAAGCTGGCTTGTAGTATTATGCCCTAAGTGACTTAATAAAACACTGATTTTTTAAATACACAGATTTTATCCGTTTTAAACCAAAGAATTCCCTTTTCCCAAAGATGTAGAGAATTTCTCAGGAGAGAAGTATTTACAAGTGCAGATTTCTACCCAGCAGTAGCATCCCCTCTTGGTAGTCCTTCCAACTTGGACATGGACATCCTTGCACCAGGGAGTCTCTAAAACAGCTTTCTAAAATGGCTCTGGGGATGCCACCATGCTTTTGATGTCTATAAGCACATCTTTGGACGTTCAAAGCACAAATAAGAATTCTTAAATAACCCCATAATATCCACCAGAACCACTCTTTAGGTTTCATTTATTTCAGAGAATGATAAGATGCTTATTTTGAAGTTTTGCATGAAGAACGTTTCATTCTTTTGTGAGCATAAAATACCTGTATTTCCTGATGTGTACACAGAAGCATAGAGAATCAATTTCATATCAAAATAATAGATCCGTTTTTGTGGATCCTGTTCAACTTGAGAAATTTCTTTCTGATAGAGAAGTTTGAGGAACCTAGGGCCCCTTTTACTAATCCCCGCTAATGATTTGCACTTAATGTGTGTTGTCAATGCACACTGAGTGTAAAACCTCATGTTAGCTGTTAGGGGCAGGATCTGCATCTTCAAGGCAGCTAAAGCGTGCCGCAGTGAATGTGGGTTCCCCCTAACGATTCCATAAAAGAGTCAGGTGAACTTGCACTATGCAACTGTACTTAAACGCTACTGTGCTTTCTACGCCTACTCTGCACAGTAGTGATTGCCAGATAATGTGCCTTTTGGAAAATAGTAGCCAGCATGGCAATGCATCTGCATCATGGCAGCCAGCTACGTCATGCTAAACTGCATGTTAACTGGTTGGTAGGGTTTAGTAAAAGGGTCCCTTAATATTCTAGGTTCCCTTGGAATAATGAGTGGTTAGTTAAGATAATTTAACTGTTTAGGGTTAGTTGGGGTATATACTCTTGGATCTTTCTTACTTATTCATATACACTCCAAGATGTGGACTATAATTGCCTATTTTGAAATTGATGATGGATGAAAGTTACATAAGAACATAAGATATGCCATACTGGGTCAGACTAAGGTCCATCAAGCCCAGTATCCTGTTTCCAACAGTGGCCAATCTAGGTCATACGTACCTAGCAATTTCCCCAAAAGACACAGGATCCACAATGCTTGTATTGGGTCAAGCATTGATATCCTGGGTCTCTCCTTAATAATGGTTTATGGACCTTTCCTCCAGGAACTTGTCCAAACCTTTTTTAAACCCAGCTACACTAACAGCCATTACTACATCCTCCGGTAATAAATTCCAGAGTTTGATTACACGTTGAGTGAAAAAATATTTTCTTTTATTAGTCTTAAATAGTTTACCCTGTAGCTTCATTGCATGTCCCCTAGTCTTTCTATATTCTGATAACATAAACAATCGATCTATGTTTACCCGTTCCACTCTGTTCATTAATTTATAGACTTCTATCATATCTCCCCTCAGCCGTCTCTTTTCCAGGTTAAAGAGCCCTAACCTTTTCAGCCTTTCTTCATAGGAGTATCCTTCCATCCCCTTTAACATTTTGGTGGCTCTTCTCTGAACCTTTTCTAATAACGCTATATCCTTTTTAAGATATGGCGACCAGAATTGCACACAATATTCAAGGTGCGGTCTCACCATGGAACGATATAGAGGCATTATAATATCTTTTGTTTTATTTTCCATTCCTTTCCTTATGATACCTAGCATTCTATTTGTTCTCTTGGCCGTTGCTGTACACTGTGCTGAGGGTTTTAACATGTTATCCACAATGACGCCTAAATCTCTTTCCTGGGTGGTGGTTCCTAATGTGGAACCTTGCATCGTGTAACCATAGTTTGGATTGTTCTTCCCTAGGTGCATAACTTTGCACTTGTCCACATTAAATTTCATCTGCCATTTTGATGCCCAGTCTTCCAATTTATCAAGATCCTCTTGCAATTTCCCACAATCCTCTTGGGTTTTAACAACTTTAACTAGTTTTGTGTCATCTGCAAACTTTATAACCTCACTCGTTATTCCCTTTTCCAGGTCATTCATGAATATGTCAAAAAGCAGCGGACCCAGCACAGATCCCTGGGTACACCACTATTCACCTTTCTCTGTTGGGAAAATTGGCCATTTAGCCCTACCCTCTGCTTTCTATCTTTTAACCAGTTCCTGATCCACAATAGTACACTGCCTCCTAGCCCATGACTCTTTAGTTTTGCCAAAAGTCTCTGATGAGGGACCTTGTCAAAGGCTTTCTGAAAGTCCAGATACACTATATCAACCGACTCACCTTTGTCCACCTGTTTATTCACACCTTCAAAAAAACATAACAGATTAGTAAGACAAGATCTTCCTTGTCTAAAGCCATGTTGGCTGTCTCCCATTAGGCCATGACTATCTACATGCTGAGTAATTTTGTTCTTTCTGATGGTTTCTACCATTTTTCCTGGTACCGACGTCAGGCTCACTGGTCTGTAGTTTCCCAGATCACCCCGGAACCCTTTTTAAAAATTAGTGTTACATTGGCGATCCTCCAATCTTCAGGTATTATGGATGATTTTAATAAAAGTTCACAGATTACTAATAGCAGGTCTGCAATCTCATATTTCAGTTCTTTCAACACCTTTGGATGTATACCATCTGGCCCAGGTGATTTGCTACTCTTCAGTTTATCTAATAGTTGTAATACATCTTCCCGATGTATCGATATTTCCTTCAATTCTTCCGCACCTTTAAATACCACTTTAGTCATGCGTAACATCTCTACATCTTCTTAGTAAAGACCGAATCAAAGAATTCATTCAGTATCTCAGCTATCGCCTTGTCGCTTCTTAGTGCCCCTTTAACCCCTCTATCATCTAATGGACCAACTGACTCTCTCACAGGTTTTTTGCTATGAATGTACTTGAAAAAGTCTTTATTTTGTGTTTTTGCTTCCACAGCAAGCTTCTTCTCAAATTCTCCTTTTGCCTACCTTATCAATGCCTTGCATTTGACTTGCCAGTGCTTATGCTGTTTCCAGGTTTCGTCGTTTGGCTCTTTTTTCCATTTCCTGAAAGATGCTTTTTTGGCAACAACAGCCTCTCTGACCTCATCTTTAAACCATGCTTGCAGTTTTTTGGACTTCCTTCTACTTTTCTTAAAGCGTAAAATACAGCTGGTCTGAGCTTCCAAGATAGTATTTTTAAACAACACCCAAGCTTGATGTAAGTCTTTAACCTTTACAACTGCTCCTTTTAGTTTTTTTCTTAACTATTTTCCTCATTTTATTGTAGTCTCCCTTTCAAAACTTAAAAGGTAGTACTGTGGATTTCCTTACTATCCCTCCTACACTAATTAAATCAAACACGATCATGCTATGATCACTATTGCCAAGTGGCCCCAACACCCTTATCTCTTGCACCAGGTCTGGTGTTCCACTAAGGACTAGGTCTAATATGGCTTCCCCTCTGGTCAGATCATGAACCAGCTGCTCCAAGAAGTAGTCATTTATTTCATCTATTAACTTTATCTCCCAAGCATGTCCTGCTGTGACACTGACCCAGTCGATAATGGGGTGAATGAAATCACCCATTATTATTACTGCGCTGTAACTTGTTAGCTTCCTTGATTTCTTTGAGCATTTCATCATCCATTTGTTCATTCTGGCCAGGCGGTCGATAGTATACCCCCACTGCCATCGCCTTCCCCTTTTTACATGGAATTTCAATCCATAGAGATTCTACAGGAAATTTTGTTTCCTGCAAAACTTTAATCCTTTCTGACTCAATGCCCTCTCTAACATAGAGCGCAACCCCTCCCCCAATTTGATCAGCTCTATCATTACGATATAGTTTGTACCCAGGTATCACAGTGTCCCACTGGTTGTCCTCCTTCCACCATGTCTCTGATATTCCAATCATATCTAACCTTTCATTTAGTGCTATATATTCCAACTCTCCCATCTTATTTTTTAGACTTCTAGCATTTGCATACAAGCATTTTTGAGACTGTATTTTATTCATATTAATCTGGCTATTGGTAGGCATGGGTAATTTGGGATCTTTAAGCTCTGTCTGCTCCATACTCGAGGGTATTTGGGCTACTTTACTCTTTTTTGGAACCTCTCTGCTTTTGGTAGTATCCTTCAAGGATACATTCTTCCGAACCATGCGCTCTTGGATGACTGTCAGCTTTCCCCTATTATCTAGTTTAAAAGCTGCTCTATCTCCTTTTTAAAGATTAATGCCAGCAGCCTGGTTCCATCCCGGTTAAGTTGAAGCCCATCCCTTCGGAAAAGCCCCTCCTTTCCCCAGAATGTTCCCCCGTTCCTAACAAATCCAAAACCCTCATCTCTGCACCATTGTCTCATCCACGCATTGAGACTCTGGAGCTCTGCCTGCCTTTTCGGTCCTGCGCGTGGAATGGGAAGCATTTCGAAGAATGCTACCCTGGACGTTCTGGATTTCAACTTCCTACCTAAAGCCTAAATTTAGCCTCCAGAACCTCCTTACCACATTTTCCTTTGTCATTGGTACCAACATGTACCAAGACAGCAGACTCCTCCCCAGCACTATCTAAGACCTTATCTAGGTGGCGCGTAAGGTCCGCTACCTTTGCACCAGGCAGGCATGTTACCAGGCGATCCTCACGTCCACCAGTCACCCAGCTATCTACATGCCTAATGATCGAATCACCAACAATAACGGCTGTCCTAACCCTTCCCTCATGGGCACATGGCCCTGTAGAAACGTCCTCGGTGCGAGAGGGTTTTACATCACCTGGAGGACAGGTCCTAGTTACAGGATCACTTCCTGCCACACCAGGGTGATACTCTCCTGTCACGTGACCTCTCTCCTCCATGGCAGCAGGGATGCTGTCAGACTGGAGGTGGGACTTCAGGACTATATCCCTGTGGGTCTCGTCTATGTACCTCTCTGTCTTTCTTACATCTTCCAAGTCTGCTACTCTAGCCTCTAGAGAACGGACTTGTTCCCTGAGATCAAAGAGCTCCTTTCATCTAGTGCACACGTAAGACCTCTCACCAACTGGGAGAAAATCTTACATGTGACACTCAATGCAAAAGACTGGAAAGCCCCCATCTTACTGCTGGACTGCTGTCTGCATCTTAGTTTTAAGCTTGTGTTTAGATCTTTCAGTTCTTTACTTACTAAGGGTTGCTATAGATATTTATACCAATAAAACTGTACCTAATACGTTTAATATACCTTGTTCACCTGAAGCTTAATTAATCTCAGGCCCTTAGTGTATGACTGATTTGAATAACGAGCTTCACATGAGAGCACCTCCTTTCCTTTAAGATGTGTAAGTACCTATAAAGCTACACTTATCCCAGGGTTGGGTGGGTGTTGGGGAGGGAGGGAGGGAAATAACACTTATTAAAAGAGGACTGCTACACAGTACCCTGTCCTGTGCTGCTGAGGTAAGCTGTGACTAACTTCCTGGGAGATTAACAGTCCTTGCTTGGATAGAAGGAGTCTTTCAAAATGGCCTTTTGACCTGCCACCTGGTGTTAAAACCTATTGAAAATGTTTTACAGGTCTCTTGCCTCCTAGGTAGAAGGCCTCTTTGTAAAGGTCTCTACAAGACTTTATTTGTTGCTCAAAGAGTACTGACCCTGTTTTGCCTTTTATGCTAAGTTATATTCTGATTTGATTTAAATTACAGCTCTTTGCTGCTGCTAGCCTCTGACTTATTATGAAATTTAAACTACAAGCTCTCGGCTGGGTTCTAAATTTAACCAGAAAGCTCTCTTCTGTGTTTTAAATTTAAACTAAAAGTACTTTGCTTATACTATGCCCCGAGTGAGTATTAAATTTAAACTACAAGCTCTCTGCTGGGTTCCAAATTTAACCAGGAAGCTCTCTTCTGTGTTTTAAATTTAAACTAAAAGTACTTTGCTGATACTAGGCCCTGAGTGACTATTAAATTTAAACTACAAGCTCTCTGCTGGATATGAAATGTAACCAGAAAGTTCTCTTCTGTGTTTTAAATTTAAACTTAAACTGCTACTTCTAGGTCCTGACTGATTTAACAAAAAACACTGGGTTCACAGATTAATTAGCTTTAATACGAAGCAGTCCTTTCAGAAAATTCCCAGAAGTATATACTCACAATTGTAGATCTCTCTCCAGAAGTAGCAGTCCCTTTTTCTAGTCCTTCAAGACTGAGGATCACAGAGCTCTGGTTGAGCTATTTATGCCTGTGCTGCTGAGTTAAGCTGTGACCAGCTTCCTGGGTGATTAACAGTCCTTGCTTGGATAGAAGGAGTCTTTCAAAATGGCCTTTTGACCTGCCACCTGATGTTAACACCTATTGAAAATGTTTTACAGGTCTCTTGCCCCCTAGGTAGAAGGTCTCTTTGTAAAGGTCTCTAGAAGACTTTATTTGTTGCTCAAAGAGTACTGACCCTGTTTTGCCTTTTATGCTAAGTTATATTCTGATTTGATTTATGTTATTTTTCTCTGAGATGGGCTACTTTACTTGATATTCTTTTGGAATTGCTTTTTTTTAATTTAAATTTATCACATAAACAAAATCTTCAGTACATTCCTTTTGCAACACAACTAACCCCCCACACCCCTTTTTCTCCATGCCTAATCCCTTGTCCCTCCTTCCCTTCCCCTAGTCAACCTTCCCCTCCATTCTAGCCATCCCAAAGGGCAGTCCATGTTTTTGTTATTTGTGGCAGCTTCCCTCTATGCATGCAATGTAAGACATTCAGTCAATACTGATTCCTGGCAACCCAGCAGCCCCTGAGTTTTCTTGACAAGGTGTGATTGGAAGTAGATTGCCAGGCCTTTCTTCTGATGTAAATATACAAAAATCGCAGTGGTCGTTTTGGAGTAGTAAACTAATATTGTATCCTAAAGGTTACTCCACTTTAACATGCAGCTTTATTTCGGGATTGCGTGGTGCTATTACTTTCATTAAGCTCTCTTTTACCCGATTTGTAGTCTCAGACCAGTGCAGCACTTATGGTCACTATATTTGGTGAACAACAAGGCGCAGCTCAGAAACATCAACGACTACTGGGTAAAATGTCTTCTTTTGTATAAAACGTGACTACTTTTCATTGCTCTTCACACCACCTATATTGCATTCCCTTTAAAGTGTTTCAACGAATGTATATGCCAAAGACTATATTGAACAAACTTATAATGTTAAACAGGCTTATCTTTTGTTCCACTAGGGCTTAGTGGTTCTCGCCTTCACTGAAGCTTTGTCTCAACGCCTCACTTGGCGCCTTAGCGTTTCACTCTCACAAGAGAGTTTCTTCAGGAGATTATTGACTGCTGCCCACGTCTCTCTGATTTTTTCTTTTCTTTTCCTGAGAAAAACGCTGTGCGGCGTTTTTCTCAGGAAAAGAAAAGAAAAAATCAGAGAGACGTGGGCAGCAGTCAATAATCTCCTGAAGAAACTCTCTTGTGAGAGTGAAACGCTAAGGCGCCAAGTGAGGCGTTGAGACAAAGCTTCAGTGAAGGCGAGAACCACTAAGCCCTAGTGGAACAAAAGATAAGCCTGTTTAACATTATAAGTTTATTCAATATAGTCTTTGGCATATACATTCGTTGAAACACTTTAAAGGGAATACAATATAGGTGGTGTGAAGAGCAATGAAAAGTAGTCACGTTTTATACAAAAGAAGACATTTTACCCAGTAGTCGTTGATGTTTCTGAGCTGCGCCTTGTTGTTCACTAAATATAGTGACCATAAGTGCTGCACTGGTCTGAGACTACAAATCGGGTAAAAGAGAGCTTAATGAAAGTAATAGCACCACGCAAGCCTGAAATAAAGCTGCATGTTAAAGTGGAGTAACCTTTAGGATACAATATTAGGCCTTTCTTCTGAGGCAATGGAGGGTAAAGTGACTTGCCAAAGTCACAGGGAGTGCCAGTTGGAGCTGGATGCTGATTTCTTGGTCAACAGACTGCTGTTCTAACCACTAGGCTACTCCTCCACTCCCCTAAATGCACAACCAGAAGCTTATGAATATGATACAAGTCTCTGGTTCTGTTCACCAAACTTCTCATCCCAGGGAGCACCTCTTTATTCCAGTTGATCGCAATCTCACACCTGGTCGCCACAATTTTATGACTCCTACATGCTGCGAAGGCTCTCTCTGTCCCACCTTCCTCTGATGCATACTTTTTGCATCAGAGGTGGTAGAACCAGGAGGGCCTTTGAGGAGTGCAGTTGCAAAGACTCCTGCACTAATTGTGTTTTAATTTCTGCCACCACAGCAGATGTTGGGCTGCAGCAGCGGTAGATCCAAGGGAAGGGGTAATGAGGCAGGAGATGGTGGACATGAGGTAGGAGGGCAGAGAGCACATGCTAGACATGGGATAGGGGTGGAGAAGAGATGGTGAGCACAGATTAGGGGTCGGAAGACAGATGCTGGAGATAGGGTAGGAGAGCAAAGGCAGATACTAGGCGTGGGGTAGAACAGCAGAAGGCAGATGCTGAACATGGGGCAGGGTTTATAGTTAAACCAGTCAATTCTCCCCATAAAATGAAGATCACCTCTACATGTAAATAGTTCATCCCCCTCACATAATTCATCTCATACTCATCACCAAGTTGTACTCCCCTGTTTAATGTAAAATAATTCCTCTGTGATTGTTATGTTGTTAGATGTAAACCACCTTGGATAAAGGGGGTATAGAAAAACTGTCAAATAAATGAATAAATAAATAAATAAAAAAGGGCAGACATTGACATAGGGTGGAGGGTGGAGAGCAACTTCCAGGCATGGAGTAGGGGGATGGAGGACAGATGCTAGACATGGGGTAGGGGAATAGTGAGAGAGAGAGAGAGAGAGGGGAAGAGAAGAGATGCTAAACATGGGTCAGGGAGGGAGAAAGAGAGAGGTGATGCAGGACATGATGAGGGAGAGAGAGATGGGAGATGCTGGACAAGAGGGGATGGGGTGAGAAAAAGGGGAGGAAGCACTGGATAGCAGATAGATGCTTGACACAAAGAGAAGAGTTAGTTAAAGACTGGGGAATAAGAAGCTGGGGAAGGAAAGAGAGATGGGGAATAGGAGGACTATGTTAAGGGTTGAAAGGTAGTAGATGGAGCAAAAAGATGGAGATTGAGTACTGGATGGTAAGAATGGAGTGAAATCTGAGTTGATAGAGACTTAGAAAGTAGATGGAAGAAAGCTGAAAGGAAAAGATCAATGTCAAGAGACAGAAAGAAGTGAAGAAGACAGGAGGGGAGAGAAATGGCAGATGGACTGAAGACTAGAAAGCAACTTAAGAAAAGACCATGGAAAGCAGAGACCAGGGACTGGCATCAACACTATTAGAGAATAAAATTGTCAAACAACAAAGGTAGAAAAAGTAATTTATTTTGAGTTTAGTGATTGGAATATGTTAGTCTTTGGAACTGACATGCTCTATCTTTATAATTTTGCACAGTACAGGGGCATCTGCATCTCTGTACTGCATTCGGAGTCTGGCTTTTTGGGGTATTGGTTTAATTTCTCTCTACATATTTCTGTTTTTGGTTTGTGGTTACTTATTTGATAAAGATGTATCTGTCTGCATTCTGCATTTGTGACTAGGCCAGGTATTCTGTTAGGATGGAGTTTCAATTTAGGGCTCTGTACTATACTAATCCAGCTTGTTCAGTTTTCTGAATAGGTAAATAGATGTTCTAGGGTCCACTGCAAAAAATGAGAATCATAGCACAGTTTATAACACCAAATTAAAAATTGTTTTAATAATTTAATTTTGGTGTTCTAAATCGTGCTGTCATTCTCACATTTTACAGTGTTATGTGAGCATCTTGAGCACCTCCCTTGTTTTTTGCAGAATATATATTTACATTTATGACCACTACCATGCAGTGTCAAAAGTTAGTATGTTTTATGTTAGATTCCCAGGCTACATAATTAAAGTGCTATAATTTCTGCTGAATGTAGACAACATTCCAATTTTTTGTTAAATTATGTAGCCTGGGAATATGTTGGTTTCCTTTTTCTTGGGGCAACCTCCTGACTAGTGTTCAGAATGAGGGGACCCCTGCTGCATGACTAGAGCTTTGAAGAGTCCCCTCCATGTTGGGGGCTTGGCAGGGCCTGCACAACCTTTAGGCAAAACTAGTGTGTCACTATGGCAGCAGTTTCTGAGAGGCAGCAAAATCTGCAGCAGTCAAATCAAAACAATAGATCCTGACAGTCCCACCTACCTAAAGGGTCAGCAGCACATAACTTCATCTGCAGGGAGCAGGGGCGGCCCAAGGGGGGTGCGGGGCCATGTGCGGAGACTCGGTGCGGGGCCTCATTTGCATAAGTGGCCTTATTTGCATAAATATTTGCATAATGTTACCATACACTAATTTTAGTAAACATGCCTCTTAATGAGTGTATGGATAAGGAAAGACTAAAAGATTTCTACATTACTATAATCCAGTGCCAACCGCCAGGCACATTAGGAACTACTACAAACGCTGCCCATTTAGAACCCATAGCAAACCCGCTGTATCCTGACAGCATTACCAGGACTCACAAAGCACCAGACCCTACCTATCAAAAGGAAACACTGCAAATATTAAACCAGTACATTTCAGAGAATACTGGGGAAAGAGAACAAGTGGCAATGTCAAATAGGAATTACATAAACAGAATACCTCAGCTCAGTTACACATGCAGAACATAGACCATCACCAAACAAGGAATCGCAATTTAGAAACAGGAAGGCAATAATTAAACTGGGAACCCCAAAAGCCAAACTTGGAATGTACAACAACACTGTAGAAATAAAACTATAAATCAATTTCCTCTTGTACCAAACAAAGCGCAGACGTTAATGATGCACATTTCCCAGAGCTTTCATATTCCAGTTAATAAATTCAAAATAAAGAGATATATTTCTACCTTTTGTGCATTTTTTTCAGTTGCAATTGCTCCAGCCACTTTCTTCTGGTTTCTTCATGTTTTCTGCTAACTCTCCATCGTCTGCTGTCCATTTGTCCTTTCTTCTCTCTTCTAGTTTTCTTTCCATCCTCTCTCTCTACATCTGCTTTAACATACTAATCTTTATCCTTTTGCTCTTTCCTCATTCTTATTTCATCCACACAAATTTTACCCCTCCATCCTCAATCCCCACTTACTCTCCCAATACCCGGCCAATTGTAGATTTTTCATCCCTCCCACACAAAATATTTTTCCCCTCTCCATTTTACTCTCCCAGCCCCATCCCATTCTAATCCTCCCCAACATCAGCTCCCTTCTAGTTCCAGTCTCACCCAGCATCCATTCCCTTCTAGTCCCTGCATCAGCCCATTTCCAGTCCTAGCCCCCCATCAACCCATTTCCAGTCCTAGCTCCCCCATCCATTTTCAGTCTGAGTCCCTTCATCAGCTCATTTCCAATCCTAGCCCCCCATCAGCCCATTTCTAGTCATTTCCTAGCCCCACCATCAGCCCATGTCAAATCCTAGCTCCCCTCCACTCAGCCCAATTCCAGTCCAAGACCCCCATGAGCCTACTTCCAGTTCTAGCCCCTCCATGAGTCCATTTCAATTCAAGCCCCCACCACAGCCCATTTCCAATCTTAGCTCCCCCCAACAGCCCATTTCCAGTCCTATCCTAGCTGCTCCATCAGCCCATTTTCAGTTCTAGCTCCCTTCCCTCACAGCCCATTTCCATTCCAAGCTCCCTCCCCATCAGCTATTTGCAGTTCAAGCCTCCCCGTCCACTCAGTCCATTTCCAGTCATAGCAATCCCCCAAACCATTACCAGTCCTAGCCCCCCATCAACCCATTTTCAGTTTAAGCCACCCCTATAACCCATTACCAGTCCTAACCCCCCATCAGCCCACTTCCAGTCTTAACCCCATCAGCCCATTTCCCGTCCGCCCCCCATAGCCCATTGCCAGTCCTAACCCCCCCCCCATCAGCCCACAGCCCATTACTAGTCCTAACCTCATCAGCCCACCTCAAGTCCTAACCCCTCCCCATCAGCCCTTTTCCTGTCCTAGCGCCCCCATAGCCCATTAGCAGTCCTAACCCCCCCCCATAGCCCATTAGCAATCCTAACCCCCATCACCCTATTTCCAGACAGCCCCCATCAGCCCACAGCCCATTACCAGTCTTAACCCCCCCAGCCCATTGCCAGGCCTAACCCCCCATCACCCCATTTCCAGTCAGCCTCCATCAACCCCCAGTCCATTACCAGTCTTAAACCCCCCAGCCCATTTCCAGTCCTAACCCCCCCATCACCCCATTTCCAGACAGCCTCCATCAGCCCCCGGCCCATTCCCAGTCTTAACCCCCCCCCCCAGCCCATTTCCAGTCCTAACCCCCCCAGCCCATTTCCAGTCAGCCTCCATCAGCCCCAGCCCATTAGCAGTCTTAACCCCCCTATCCCATTTCCAGTCCTAACCCCCCCCCAGCCCATTTCCAGTCAGCCTCCATCAGCCCCAGCCCATTAGCAGTCTTAACCCCCCCTAGCCCATTTCCAGTCCTAACCCCCCCTCCAGCCCATTTCCAGTCCTTAACCCCCCCTTGCACATTTCCAGTCCTAACCCCCCTTGCACATTTCCAGTCCTAACTCCCCCCCCTTGCACATTTCCAGTCCTAACCCCCCATCACCCCATTTCCAGACAGCCTCCATCAGCCCCCCCCCTTCCCTTCCCTTCCCTTCCCGCAAATTAAAAAAACAAAAACCTGGCTCTAGCTGCTGCCGCTGCCGCGTCCGTCGTAGCAGCGGCAGAATGGCGTGTCCCGCGGGGCCCCCTCTCCTCGTCGAGCCCTCTGCAAGGGCTTTCAGATTCGCGAAGGGAGAGTGCTCCCTCGCGTCTCTGTAAAGCCCGCAGGGGCTAATGGGAAATTTCCCATCAGCCCCTCGCGTCTAAAGGGGCAGATGGGAAATTTCCCATTAGCCCCTGCGGGCTTTACAGAGACGCGAGGGAGCACTCTCCCTTCGCGAATCTGTAAGCCCTTGCAGAGGGCTCGACGAGGAGAAGGGGGCCCCGCGGCACACGCCATTCTGCCGCTGCTGCGACGGACGCGGCAGCAGCCAGAGACAGGTTTTTTTTTTAAAATGTAATTTTAAAAAAAAGCAGAATGTTCTTTGCGCGGGGCCCCCTGAAACGCGGGGCCCTGTGCAAAAAACATTCTTGCTCAATGGAAGGGCCGGCCCTGGCAGGGAGAGTAAGCTCACATATTGCCCAATTATGCAGTTTTATAGATTTGTTGTGGGAGGGTTGGTATTGGGATGATTGTGACGAATTTAATTATCAAAATGTTGGGAGGGGGCATGAGGCTAGAATTTTTCCTTTGGCACCCAATTTCCTTTCACTGACCCTGGTATCTGGGGAAGGTGTGGGGGGGGGGGCGCGGGCTCCAGCTCAACTCTCTCACCTCAGGCAGCATATTTCCTTATTAAGGAGCATGTTTACTAAGGTAAAAATCCCATGCTAACCACTTAGCATGAGATTGAGCAGGGACTGGGCAAGTTAGGAGTCAAGAATGGGCATTACCTGCATATTATGATTAGCATTGGCATCAGCACACACTAACTGTCAATGTTTCAGTTAGCTCGCGGGCACTTACCACCTCCCATTGATGTTAATCGTGGTTGCAGGTTTAGCATGGTGAGGTGCTTCCGCCATCTTAAATGAATTGGGACTTTCTGGGAATGCCCCAACAGTTAGCCTGGCTTGGCCACACCTCCCATACCTATTTTTGGCACTAAATGTGCACTAAGATGCCAATTCTTAGTGTAGTTTAGTAAACATGTCCCTAAATGTTTCTAGCTCATGGATTTTGCCGGGATTTCATATTTTTTTCTTTCTGGCTCTTAAGTTTATAACAATGCTGTTTCTTTAAGAACAAATAAACATGTTATATGAAGTTTGTTTCAAGATTGTTGAAATTTCACTGTTGTGATGGATTTTCCCACCATTCTGCCCATAGTTATACATCAAACTGTTTCTAACAGTAATTGAAAATATATATGCACACATATTTTATAAGACCTACTGTGTCTCCCTCATGATAGGAGCCATATGATGGATGGTTTTATTAGTATTGTGATGCTTGCACAAACAACTGTTTTTTGTTCTGCAAATCAAATTTATTTTCCTGCTATATCACCAAGTAAGTCATCTTAGTCAAATCTGAGGAGACAATCTCATAAACATATTCATGAGTTCTGTTCTATTACTTAGAAACATAGAAACATGTCAACAGAAAAAAAGACCATATTTCCTATCTAGTCTGTCCTTCCATATCAACTACTAAAGTCTCTTTTTTTCCTTTAGAGATCTTCTGTGCTTGTCCCATGCTTTCTTCAATTCAGGTACTGTCCTCTTTTCTACTACATCCACTGGGAGACTGTTCCATGCATCTACCACTCTTTCCATAAAAAAATGTCTGCATATTACTCCTGAGTCTATCCCCTTTCACCCTCATCCTATGCCCACTCATTGAAGAGCTTACTTCATGCCACAGAGATATTTAAACATCTCTATTCTATCTCCTCTATCCATCCTTTCCTCTGACGTATACATATTAAGATCTTTAAGTCTGTCCCTATGTGGTTTCTAACGAAGACCACTGACCATTTTAGTAGCCATTCTCTGCACCGACTCCATCCTGTTTATATCCTTTTGACAATGTGGTCTTCAGATGAGCTTGCACCAGAGACTTATGCAGAGGCACTATCACCTTCTTTTTTCTGACGGCCATTCCTCTCCCTATGCACCCAAGCATCCTTCCGGCTTTCATCGTCACCTTTTCTACCTGTTTAGCCACTTTAAGATCATCAGAAACTATCACGCCCAGGTCCCATGGCTGCCAGTAGCCACAGACATCCATGGACCTGAAGGAATGTATGGCAGGGGACTAGTAAGCATTGCACAAAGGCCAGAGACAGCTATGTTCATAACCATGTGTACTCATTCCCAATGTCCTCTCTACCCACATCTCGTGCAGGTTACAGAGGATATCCTGTAAGGAGCTGGCTCACGACTCCAATCATGTTACACAGGACTGAGGCAGATGAGTGATATAATCAAACCACCAAAGTCTTATTGAAAGAATGTTTAGCCAGTTTAAGCCCATTTTAGGTGGCTGGGCAAATATGAAGGCAAGCTTCTCTATAGCCTGACCAGTGTGTGCAAGATCTTCATGGCGTGCTGCATGTTGCACAACCTTGTGCTGAGGAAGCAACAATCCTTGCCACCTGAAGACTTTACCAGTGGAGACAAATACTAAATAGGGACAGGACCCTAGCCATGAGGAGACAGAGCAATCATACAGGCAAAGCCAAATAGTCAGAAATGAACTAATTGAGAGGTATTTCATGTGACAGTAAGAGTTTTATTACAACCATGGGTACCACAACACACAAGCAAAGGTACCTTTACCCATCCTCCCCCATCACCAACCCCACTGCACTAACAAACTGCACAGTTGAGCCATCACCTCCATCCTCTTCTAACTCACAAGCTCCCTACCACACCCACCTTATTCACTCACCACATTAACCCATAGCCCCCTCCCACCACACAACAGCAAACATTCCCACAGTCATCAATCCCCCCAACCCTACCCCCCCCCCATCCCTCATGGCTCACTATGTCCTACCTCACCATTGAACCCAAGATAGTATATAGCGGAACAAAGGCCATATGGTCATATAGGTGGCACTAGAAATGACACGGTGTTGGGATGAGCCTCACATCCTGCCACCTGCAACTATGGAGCCATTTCAAAAACCCCTGTGTGCATAACAAGGTTAGGGCAAGGCAAAGGACCACTGACAGCATACATGTGAAAGTGCCTAAGAGGTGTAGATGACATAGCTTTTGCTGTCTGGACATGGGTTTGCAGGGGGGTAGAGAAATAAGATTTTGCCTGGTAACCCTATGCATGCCAGCTACTGCTATGTCATCCAGCATTCAACACCTAGACATGTCTCCTTGCACTGTAATGCCCCACCATCTGACTACATGCCCTCATATGAAGTGTACCCACATGACTCCAGGTCCACTGTGACTGTCAAGGCCACCCCATGTTTTGCATGCACACAGATCTACAGGAAGCTGGTTTACTCAATAATTCAAGACACAGCAGAACTGGATATGGCAGTCCTGGAGGGCCTGAAACCAAGTGGCAGGTAAAGTTGTGATATCTGTGAGAGAGTGCAGGGGCCAATGTGCAAAGCAGGCAATGCTATGGGCTGATATGTACAGTGGCTGTGCATGAGGGTGAGAGATACTGCTGGCAAATATATCAGTGCAAATGCATGCAAACATGTCTATGTGTTTTGCAGGTGTGCAACACTCACCTTGGGATCGGGATGCCCTGGAACTGTTGAGTTCCCTGACCTCTGTGACAGACTGCTCATCAACAGTGGCCAGGACACATTGCTCCAATCTGATGAGAGCTGGAGGCTGCCCATCTGCAGCTGTTGCCACTGCCTTGCACTTGACGTTAAATCTCATGTCTCTACACTTGCACATCATGTCCTCGTTGTCTTGGTTGATATATGGCTCAATATTGCCACTGCCTTGTTAGCTTTAAGGTTCTGCAGCGACCCAGATATTCAATGCTGGTAGCCAGATACGGCCCCGACATTGAATATCCATGTTTAGACTTCAGCAGTGATGACTAGCCACTTTACAAGTGCTAGCTGCTGCCAATGAATATCCCCCCCCCCCCCTCCATGGTATTTTGCTAGCACCTTCCTAATCATTATCTTCACTGCCCCAGGACAAAAGATATTCTTACAGGAAGATTTCTTGGCTTTAGGGTCCATGGAAATAGAACACTAGCAGACACTTTCTGAAGGCAATCTAAAATTGGTCTGTCAGACGTGCAGATGTATGTTTAAGGACTTCTAAGTAGATGGCTCCAGGACGTGCATGATTTAAATGCCCCAAAGTCTAAAATGGACCATTCTTTGAGACGTTCATATAGTATAGATGTCCTTAGACATGATTCTGGAACCAGTTAAATGCACGTCCTCACTGACTGCTTGTGGGTCAAGGATAGATATGAGCTTTATTGTTCGGGGGGGAGGGGCGGAAATCACTGCATGCATCCCACAGCTGTTCCTCTTGCCATTGCATCCCTGTATAGACCTTCTGGCATTGTGGGACCCATAGCCTGCAGCTTCTGCATGCACAAAAATGCTCATATGAGTGGATGTGGTATCAATGCTCCACTACATGTAGCTGGGACTGTTAGAGGTGTGTTGTACTCTATAGAAATCTCATGCTACTGTATCATTAGAACATAACATAAGAATGTAAGAACATAAGAAATGCCAAACTGGGTCAGACCAAGGTCCATCAAGCCCAGTATCCTGTTTTCAACAGTGGTCAATCCAGGTCACAAGCACCTGGCAGGTTTCCAAAAAGGTACACAGATGCCACAATGTTTGTTCCAGGGTAAGCAGTGGATTTCCTAGATCCTCTTTGATAATGGTTTATGGACCTTTCCTCTAGGAACTTCTCCAAACCTTTTTTAAATCCAAATACACTAACAGCTTTTACTACATCGTCCGGTTACGAATTCCAGAGTTTGATTACGTGTTGAGTGAAAAAGTATTTTGTCTTATTAGTCTTCAATGGCTAAAAAGCTGTTAAATAAAAATAAAAATAAATTGCAGCTTCATTGCGAGTCTCCTAATCTTTCCACTTTTTGATTGAGTAAAAATCTATCAATGTTTATCCGTTCTACTCCATTCATTAATTTATAGACCTCTATCATATCTTCCCTCAGCCAACTCTTTTCCAAATTGAAGAGTCCTAACTTCTGAAGCCTTTCCTCATAGAAGCGTCATTCCATCCCTTTTACTATTTTGATGGCTCTTTGTACCTTTTCTGTGATATCCTTTTTAAGATATGGCGACCAAAACCGCACACAATATTCAAGGTGCAGTCGCACCATGGAATGATACAGAGGAATTATAATAGCCTTGGTTTTATTCTCTATTCCTTTCCTTATCATTTTTATCATTCTTTTGGTCGCCGCTGCACACTGGGTGGAGATTTTCAACATATTATATTATCCACAATGACACCTAAATGTTTTTCCTGGGTGGTAGTTCCTAATGTGGAACTTTGCATCATGTAACCGTAGTTTGCATTGTTCTTTCCTAAGTGCATAGCTTTTCACTTGTCCGCATTAAATTTCATCTGCCATTTGGACATCCAATCTTCCAATTTATCAAGGTTCTCTTGCAATTTTTCACAATCCTCTTGTGTTTTAACAACTTTGAATAATTTTGCATCATCTGCAAATTTGATCACCTTATCCGTTATTCCCATTTCCAGGTTATTTATGAATATGTTAAAAAGCAGCAGGCCCAGCACAGATCCCCTGGGGTACTCCACTATTTACTTGTTGCCATTGAGAAAATTGGCCATTTAGCCTACTCTCTGCTTTCTGTCTTGTAGCCAGTTTCTAATCCACAATAGTATACTGTCTCCTGTCCCATGACTTTTTAATTTTTCCAAAAGTCTCTCATGAGGGACCTTGTCAAAGGCTTTCTGAAAATCCAGATACACTATATTGACTGGCTCACCTTTGTCCACGTGTTTATTCACATCTTCAGCTCATATAACAGATGACAAGGCTTTCCTTCGCTAAATCCATGCTGGCTTTCTCCCATTAAACCATGACTGTCTACATGTTCAATAATTTTATACTTTATAATAGTTTCTTCATTTTGCCTGGTACTGACATCAGACTCACCGGTCTGTAGTTTCCCTGTTCACCCCTGGAACCCTTTTTAAAAATTGGCATTGCATTGGCCATTCTCCAATCTTCAGGTACTACAGATGATTTTAATGGTAGTTCACATATTACTTATAGTAGGTCTGCAATCTCATATTTCAGTTTTTTCAATGCACCCGGATGTATACTATTTGGTCCAGGTGATTTACTACTCTTCAGTTTATCACTTGTAATACATGTTCCCAGTTTATCGACATTTCTTTCAATTCTTTCGATACATCACCTTTAGAAACCATTTCAGGCATGGGTAACTTCCCTACATCTTCTTCAGGGAAGACCAAAGCAAAGAATTCATCCAGTCTCTCTACTCTGGCCTAGTCCTCCTTTAGTGCCCCTTTTACCCCTTTATCATCTAATGTTTCAACTGACCCTCTCACAGTTTTTTTGATACTATGTACTTGAAAAAGTTTTTATTATGCATTTTTGCTTCCATGGCAAGCTTTTTTTTTTCAAATTCTCTCTATGCCTGCCTTATCAATGCCTTGCATCTAACTTGCCAGTGCTTATGTTGTTTCCTGTTTTCATCATTTGGATCCTTTTTCTATTTCCTGAAAGATGCTTTTTTGGCTGCAACAGCTTCTCTGACCTCACCTTTAAACCATGCTGGCAGTTTCTTGTCCTTCCTTCCATTTTTCTTAAAATATGAAATACATCTGTTCTGAGCTTCCAAGATAGTACTTTTTTTTTTTTTTGAAAGTTTTATTTATCATTTTCCAGAACAAAACAAACCAAAATATTACATTAACAACATCAAACTACAATGAGCATTAGGCTATTACAGACAGGTATAGCAATAGTACTCAGCGTTCTCGAAGTACAGAGACCCCAGGGGGGAAAAGGGGGGAGGGAGGGGGAAAAAGGGGGGGAAGAACCGTGAACGTCATATCTACTGTGCATAGATCTCCTGTTAACAGACATTACGTCATGTAAGGGTATCCCATTTTTTCAGTAAGTTTCTAAAGGCGGGGTTTTGTTGAACGTAAGCTATCTCACAGGATCTGTGATAGCATACTAGGTTCCACCAGTACACTACACTTACTGTACTAAAGGATTTCCAGTGGCTCATGATAACTTTCAGTGCCAAACTCAGCATTAAATCAAACAGTGCGTATTGCTCCTTGGGGAGGTTTGGCACATCCGCTAGCGATTTATAGATGATTATATGGAAGGTCAAGGGTGTGGCGATTCCGCAAACCTTCTGCACTTGCGTCCAGACCCCTTGCCAGTAGCCCGATAGGTGAGGACAGTAGTAAAGCATGTGCGCAAAAGTGCCCGCTTCTGAAGAGCAGGACCAACAGCGGTCATTTTCCTGCGCCTGCCATTTGGAGACTTTAACAGGGGTTAAATAGGCACGATGCGCTAGAAAATACAACATCTGTGTAAGCGAGGCTGATCTCGAAATCCTTGTTTGGGATCCCCAGAAGAGATTCCACTTATCTGGAGTTGACAGAGGGCCAGCTTCAGTCTCCCATACCATCTGTGCACCTTTAGGACTACGGCCGTCCGCCGCTCTGAGGAGCTCCACATACTTGGAGATCTGTCTTTTCCCTATTCGAGTTTCTAACACCCTCTGGTAGGATGGTCGTCCTGCGGTCATATGTAGGGGGGACACCCCTGCTTTGCTTATACAGTGTCGCAGCTGACCCCATTGAAAGAAGCAATTGTAGGGGAGTTGATATTCCAGTTGTAGTTCTGCAAAGGTTTTGTATCTCCGCCCACTAATCAGGTGTCCCAGTGAAAGAACCCCCTTCTTTATCCAAGTGGCCCACGCAAAGCTGGTCCCTCCAATCCTAAGTCGCTGATTGGACCATAGCGGGGTGGCTTCTGTACAGTTCTGTTCATCGTCCAAGAGCGGGATCAATAAACTGAATGCTTGTTGTGTGGCTTGCAGGATCCCAACTACTTTAGGGGTGTGGTTCACTGTTGCCCCAATACGATATCGAAGCGGGAGGGGGCTACTCATCGCTGCCTCCACTTGAAGCCAAATGGGTGCGTTAGGATCGTCTGATTCTTCGGCCCACCAGGAGCCCTGCCGTAGGATTGCTGCGACATGATACCAGTAAAAGTCTGGGAACTGGACTCCACCCTGTTTCTTGGGAAGCTTCAACTTCCAGGCTGCTATACGTGGTGTTTTTTTTTCCCCATAAGAAAACTAGCAGCTTCTTCTCTATCTCCCGATAGAAGTTCTTATCAAAAAGCACAGGGACCATACTAAGTATATAGGTGAGCTTTGGGACAACTACCATTTTAATTGTTTCCAGGCGACCCCACCAGGACAGATTCAGAGGCGACCACTTCTGGAGACATTCTTGTAGGATTTCGATACACCGGGCCGTAACACGTGAAGTTGTATCCCCTAGGGTAGTTCCATAAGGGACCCCCAAATATTTAAAGGCAGACTTTTCAACCTGAAAGGGATATCGTCGTAGCATATCTTCCGTAACTGTAGTCGTAAGTGGTATACTTATTGTCTTATCCATATTGAGCTTGTATCCAGAGATACTGGCGTAATCTTCAATAATGCGCAAGGCTTCGTCAACCGAGTTAACATCCAGGAACATCAGTAAATCATCTGCATAGGCTGAGACTTTACATTGATATCCTTCCAGCGGCATGCCCTTTATATTGGGCGTCTGCCGAATTTTAAGAAGCAGGGGTTTCAGGGCGAGATTGAACAATATGGGGGACAAAGGACAACCTTGCCGGGTTCCTCGCGTGAGGTGGAATTCTTGAGAAGTAGTACCGTTCGCTGCAACCCGAGCTATCGGTCTGGTATATAATAGTTGCACACTCTGCAGGAAGCTATTGGGGATACCCATCCAGCGCATAGTTTGAAAGAGATAAGAAAGCTCAACCCTGTCGAATGCCTTCTCAGCATCCAATGCAAGGCCAACTGTGGGCTGGTCTACCTCTGGTGCTCTCCGTAGGATATGGGCTAGAAGCCGCCCATTATCGACCGTGGATCGCCCCGGCATAAACCCACATTGATCCGGGTGAATGAGCGTCTCCAACACTTTGGTTAGCCGAGTAGCAAGAATCTTGGCGTAAATTTTTTAATCTGCGTTCAGAAGGGAGATAGGTCTATAATTCCCCACGTTTTCCGGGTCTCTCCCCGGCTTGGGGTGTATAACTATCGTCGCACCCGCAAGGCCACCGACCTCCGGGCACTCCTTTCGTACGCCGTCATAGTAGAGCAATAATTCCGGGAGCAGTAATTCGGAGAAGGCCCTGTAGAATTCCACGGGTAAGCCGTCCGGGCCACTTGCTTTGCCTTTGGCTAGCTGCTTGAGCGCAGCGCTCGCCTCTTTACTGGTTATTGGTGCTGCTAGTAACTGCTGCTGTTGGTGCGTGAGCTGTGGCCCCGTGATTGTAGATACGAAGGCATGAAATGCTGATTCATCACATGTGACTTCGGACTGGTAGAGCTTGGAATAGAAGGCCTCACAAATCGCAAGGATCTCTCTGTCCGAGACTTGTAGCACTCCTGCAGCATCTTTCAGACCAGCAATCCTAGTCACCGCACGCTGTGCTTTTAGTGTGTTCGCAAGCAAGGTACTCGCCCGGTTGCTATCATGGTAACATCTGCCCTGCTGCATTTTAAGAGAGTCAATGACCCCCGTCTGTAGAAGAGCGTTATATTGGATCCGGAGCTGTTGTAGGCGCAAGAGGACCATTGGATCAGACCTTCGGGCCAGAAGTCGCTCACCAGCTTGGATCTCCACCTCCAATTCCATTCGTCTCTTTACTTCCTCCTTACGTTTGCGAATCTTGTAAGCTGTCATGTGTCCCCGGGCATAGGCTTTAAAGGCCTCCCACCAGGCCCATGTTGAGGTATCCCCCAGCTGGTTTATTGAGAAATATTCCGTAATCACTTTCTTCATGGTAGTGCGGAATTCTTCATCTGCCAACCAGGCTTTGTCAAAGTAAAACCGCCCCTGCGACTTCTTTTCGGGTCCCACATTGAGATCAAGCAGGACCGCAGAGTGATCTGAGACTGTACATCGTAGCATACCTGTGCTTAGCACTTTAGGTATCAATGTCTTGGAAGTAAGGAAGTAATCTATGCGGGTTTGTGTGTTGTGAGGCAACGAATAAAAAGTATATTCTTTGCCATTGGGAAAGAAGAGTCTCCAGGGGTCGAGGAGTCCTAGCAGATCTTGTGTAGTCCGCAGCTCCAGCGCTGCCTTAGGCTTATGTTGCGGTTTATATGGAGTTCTATCCAGTAGGGAGTCAGGGATTAGATTAAAGTCGCCCCCCAATATAATTTGCGAGGAACCGGCGCTTAGGAGCTCCTGTGTAACCTGGGTAAAGAATTGTGGATCATCCGTATTGGGGCCATATATCGTCATAAACGTGTACGCGTCTCCATCCAGTTGTGCAGAGATCTTGGCCCAGCGCCCAGCTTGGTCCGTCTTAGTATCTTTGATTTCTAGCGGAAGAGATCTCTTAGCCAGTATGATGACTCCCCCCTTCTTCCGGAGGGCTGGAGCTGAGAGCATATTCCGGTATATTCGATCTGACTCTTTGCCGGACTCGAAGAGGGACAAGTGAGTCTCTTGCAGGTAAACTATATCTGCATTCTGGTGCTTACAATAAGTCAGGATTTTCTTTCTCTTTAGAGGGTTTGAGATGCCTTTGACATTCAGGGATAACACCCGTACTAGACGACTAGCCATACGGTAACTTACTGGGATGCATTCTTATGACGTTCACGGCCTCCTCCCGTCCCCAGGATAGATTATTAGGATTACATTGTTCTGTGGTCCTGTGACCTGGCTGCAATATACCACTAACTAGCACAACTTGCGTAGCGGGGTCCCGGCCGCCCATCCAGGCCCAACCTCCCCCTCCCAACATTAAAGAAATACAAGTTAGGAATTGAAGACAGACAGCAATTTGAACATGGTGCATCATTACTAGGTACTAATCTAGGCCATCAGGATGCCTATGCATGATCCTGACAGGCACATTATTACATGTTTACAGTATTCCATAATGGGGTACATATTGGCTATGTAATTAGCATGCTTCTATCTTACAACCCTGCAGTGCAAACCAATTTAGTAGATGCCGGGAAGCTGGATATCCTCTCCGCCATAGTCCCAGCTTACTCCCGAAACATTGCAGCACCGGTGTTCCGGCTACGCTGGTTCTGCTCATGTCCCCACCTCCATCCGGATTCGGATTCGCTCTTGTAGGAAAGAGCGCAGCGCAGGAGCTTCCGTAAAGGTGTAGGTGCTGTTATCCAGGGTGACCCTCATAGTTGCTGGGTAGAATAGGCCGAAACGTGCTTCCACTTGCTGTAGCATTGGTCTGCAGGTCAGGAGCTCCTTCCGTCGCAAGGCCGTCTGTTTGTTGAGATCTGGAAAAAAGGCAATCTTCTGCCCGTCGACTTGCACATTCTGTCGTCTTTTTGCCGCTTGCATAATTTGCAGCACGTGTTGGTACCGAAGCGCTTTCACTACGAAAGGCCGAGGTCTCGGAGTGTGCGTGGACGGATGCGACGGGACTCGGTGCGCCCACTCAAATTCTAGAGGCCGGTCAAATGTTATTCCCAAGATCTCCGGGATTGTTTTCTCGAGGTATGCTATCGGATCCGTCCCCTCCCGGCCCTCTGGGATCCCGAGGATTCGGATATTACTTCTGCGCGCTCTATTTGCTTGATCTTCCGCGTGCATTTCTAGAGCCGCCACCCTCTTGATCAATGGGCCCATCTGAGCAAGAACTGAGGACTGCCGGTCTACCTCGGCCTCAACCCCATCTATGCGCCTGGTCAGATCTCCTAATTGCTCTTTCACTGCATGCATGTCCTCTTTTACCTGCGCTAGCGTCCCGGAGTTGGTAGTAACGATTTCCTTTACAGAACGCAGCTCTTGTAGTATCTCCCGCAGCCCCTCTGAGGTGGTTTTATCGGGCGCCATTTTCTGCGGGGAGAGGAGCTCCTGCTTGGCTCTCTTATTAGACTGCCCCGTTGGCTGCTGAAAATCCAATTTGGCAGGTTTTAACGTGGCCATCTTTCTGCCGTCCCTATTGCACTCTGACTCACATGTGCAAGGGGACTCGCTGACGACAAGTGCTCCGGATTCTTTAATGCTGAGAGGGAGCACCGATTTATGCGGCCATCTTCAACCGCGGCTGACTCCGCCCCCCCCAAGATAGTACTTTTAAACAACGTCCATGCTTGATGTAAATCTTTAACCTTTACAGCTGCTCCTCTAAGTTTCATTTTATTATAGTCTCCCTTTTGAAAGTTAAAAGGAGTACTGTGGATTTCCTTGCCATCCTTCCTCTATTTATTAAATCAAATGTGATCATGCTATGATCACTATTGCCAAGTGTCCCCACCAGATCCTTATCTCTTGCATCAGATCCTGTGTCCCACGCTAAGAACTAGGTCCAAAATAGTTTCCCCTCTTGTCAGTTCATGAACCAGCCGTTCCAAGAAGCAGTCATTTATTTCATCTAAAAAATAAGAGTATATTTCCCTAGCATGTCCTGCTGTAATACTGGCCCAGTTGGTACCTTTTAACATGGAATTTCTATCCATAAAGATTCTACAGTGTATTTTGTTTCCTGCAAAAGTTTGTTAGGCACCTTCTCTAATTCCTCTTTGTGTAGATCATGGGTTATGTAGAATCCAGAAACCATCTCTGTGAGCTCTTATGTCTACTGAGAGTACATATCACTATCCCATATATGTTTCCAGCCTAATCAGATCTATGGCATGCAGATCCAGGAAATAGGCCATTGGGAAGTGATAGGCCTATTTGGTGAAAGAGTCACATGGTCTTTCATGTGTGGTCCACGCATGTGTGTGTGGGTGTCATCTGGTGTCCCTGATTCCTAGTTGACAGCTACTGTGCTGATCATGTTCATTTCGGCCCACACATCATCCATTCTTATTCCCATGGATTGGCTTATCAGATGTGCCCCCTATGTGCTAACCAAGTTTCACTGTGCACCTGCCACCCTCACATGCACTGTAGTGTTGTGTGTATAGTGTATACAAAATCTAACACAGAGACACTTTTTTCCCCCAACGTATATGTAAACTTTATCAACAAACACAGAATATATGTGCAAACATATCCTCCCCCTAACAATAGCCCTCCCCCCTGTGTGCTGAGGGAATAAGAGCAAAGATGCATGCCAGCAGCTGCTGTACAGCCTCTGACAAGGCTTTCATCTCTGCCCTTATTCCTTCCAGGTGCCACAACATGATGTCCTGAGCCCAGGTGACGGCATCAAAACCCTGCTGCATCTCCTGCTGGATGGACTGAATATGAAGTAGGACCTCTGGCTCACCAAGACCTAGGGGAGCCTCATAGTCTTGTATAGTGGTGTGAAAAAGTCTTGCATAGGTAGTGCCAAATTGACAGTTTTTAGTTGTTTAGATCACAGGGACAAAATGTGTTGCAATTTACAAACCCTTTGGCATGCCATTTTCTTCTTTGTACAAATCTGATAAATTTGCCATGACTTGAGCTTTCTTTTAGGATTGTTTAAAACCCATGTTCATTTGGTTGTGAACCTATGTACAAAGATATAATATGTACCCAAAACGTTGTGTTTTCTGTTCCATGTATGATGGCAGTGTGCATGTTTTCTTCTTAATTTCATTAGGTAGCACTGAAAAGGGCTGTTTTTTGTTGTTAGTGGCCATTAGTACTTGATGGGCCAGCCCTTGCTCTTTCTCACCAGATAACATCAATCTGGCATGGAGTGGACCAATTTGATGAGGTGTTCTCTCTTTATGATGCGATTCCAGGCTGCAATCAGTGACTCAATCAGCTCTCGCTTGGTCACGGCTGCTTCTTGGCAATCTCTATTGATACCTTATACCAAAGATTCGCAGTCAGGTTGAGATCAGGTAATTGAGCTGGTCAGTCACTGATCTCAACTCCGTTTATTTTCTTCCAGTCGGCGACAGTTTTTGCTCGGTGGCAAGATGCATTGTCATCCTGGAAGAAATATCTATCAGGAAGCAGTTGCTGAGCTACATAAGAACATAAGATATGCCATACTGGGTCAGACCAAGGTCCATCAAGCACAGTATTCTGTTTCCAACAGTGGCCAATCTAGGTCATATGTACCTAGCAGTTTCCCCAAGGGACACAGGTTCCACAATGCTTGTATTGGTTCAAACATTGATATCCTGGGTCCCTTCTTAATAATGGTTTATGGACCTTTCCTCCAGGAACTTGTCCAAACCTTTTTTAAACCCAGCTACACTAACAGCCTTTACTACATCCTCCGGTAACAAATTCCAGAGTTTGATTGCACGTTGAGTGAAAAAATATTTTCTTTTATTAGTCTTAAATAGTTTACCCTGTAGCTTCATTGCATGTCCCTAGTCTTTCTATATTCTGAAAAGGTAAACAATCGATCTACGTTTACCCGTTCCACTCCGTTCATTAATTTATAGACTTCTTTCATATCTCCCCTCAGCCGTCTCTTTTCCAGGTTAAAGAGCCCTAACCTTTTTAGCCTTTCTTCATAGGAGTATCCTTCCATCCCCTTTACCATTTTGGTGGCTCTTCTCTGAACCTTTTCTAAAATCGCTATATCCTTTTTAAGATACGGCGACCAGAATTGCACACAATATTCAAGGTGCGGTCTCACCATGGAACGATATAGAGGCATTATAATATCTTTTGTTTTATTTTCCATTCCTTTCCTTATCATACCTAGCATTCTATTTGCTCTCTTGGCCGCCGCTGCACACTGGGCCGAGGGTTTTAACATGGTATCCACAATGACACCTAAATCTTTTTCCTGGGTGGTGGTTCCTAATGTGGAACCTTGCATCGTGTAACCATAGTTTGGGTTGTTCTTCCCTAGGTGCATAACCTTGCACTTCTCCACATTAAATTTCATCTGCCATTTTGATGCCCAGTCTTCCAATTTATCAAGATCCTCTTGCAATTTTCCACAATCCTCCTGGGTTTTAACAACTTTAAATAGTTTTGTGTCATCTGCAAATTTGATAACCTCACTCGTTATTCTACTTTCCAGGTCATTTATGAATATGTCAAAAAGCAGCGGACCCAGCACAGATCCCTGGGGTACACCACTATTCACCTTTCTCCATTGGGAAAATTTGCCATTTAGCCCTACCTTCTGCTTTCTATCTTTTAACCAGTTCCTGATCCACAATAGTACACTGCCTCCTATCCCATGACTCTTTAGTTTTGCCAAAAGTCTCTCATGAGGGACCTTGTCAAAGGCTTTCTGAAAGTCCAGATACACAATATCAACCGACTCACCTTTGTCCACCTGTTTATTCACTCCTTCAAAAAAAAACATAACAGATTAGTAAGACAAGATCTTCCTTGTCTAAAGCCATGTTGGCTGTCTCCCATTAGGTCGTGACTATCTACATGCTGAGTAATTTTATTCTTTATGATGGTTTCTACCATTTTTCCCGGTACTGATGTCAGGCTCACCGGTCTGTAGTTTCCCGGATCACCCCTGGAACCCTTTTTAAAAATTGGTGTTACATTGGCGATCCTCCAATCCTCAGGTATTAGAGATGATTTTAATGATAGTTCACAGATTACTGATAGCAGGTCTGCAATCTCAAATTTCAGTTCTTTCAACACCCTTGGATGTATACCATCCGGCCCAGGTGATTTGCTACTCTTCAGTTTATCTAATAGTTGTAAGACATCTTCCCGATGTATCGATATTTCCTTCAATTCTTCCACACCTTTAAATACCACTTCAGTCATGGGTAACATCCCTACATCTTCCTCAGTAAAGACCGAAGCAAAGAATTCATTCAGTCTCTCCGCTATCGCCTTGTCGCCTCTTAGTGCTCCTTTAACCCCTTTATCATCTAATGGACCAACTGACTCTCTCACAGGTTTTTTGCTACGAATGTACTTGAAAAGGTCTTTATTTCGCGTTTTTGCTTCCGCAGCAAGCTTCTTCTCAAATTCTCTCTTTGCCTGCCTTATCAATGCCTTGCATTTGACTTGCCAGTGCTTGTGCTTTTTCCAGGTTTCATCGTTTGGCTCTCTTTTCCATTTCCTGAAAGATGCTTTTTTGGCAACAACAGCCTCTCTGACCTCACCTTTAAACCATGCTGGCAGTTTTTTGGACTTCCTTCCACTTTCTTAAAGCGTGGAATACAGCTGGTCTGGGCTTCCAAGATAGTATTTTTCAACAACACCCAAGCTTGATGTACGTCTTTAACCTTTGCAACTGCTCCTTTTAGTTTTTTCTTAACTGTTTTCCTCATTATATCATAGTCTCCCTTTCAAAAGTTAAAGGGTAGTACTGTGGATTTCCTTACTATCCCTCCTCCACTAATTAAATCAAAGGTGATCATGCTATGATCACTATTGCCAAGTGGCCCCAACACCCTAATCTCTTGCACTACATCTGGTGTTCCACTAAGGACTAGGTCTAATATTGCTTCCCCTCTGGTCGGTTCATGAACCAGCTGCTCCAAGAAGCAGTCATTTATTTCATCTAGGAACTTTATCTCCCTAGCATGTCCTGTTGTGACACTGACCCAGTCGATGCCGGGGTAATTGAAATCACCCATTATTATTACTGCACTGTAACTTTTGCTAGCTTCCTTGATTTCTTTGAGCATTTCATCATCCATTTGTTCATTCTGGCCAGGCGGACGATAGTACACCCCCACTGCCAT
Source organism: Ichthyophis bannanicus (assembly GCA_033557465.1). Taxonomy (NCBI): domain Eukaryota; kingdom Metazoa; phylum Chordata; class Amphibia; order Gymnophiona; family Ichthyophiidae; genus Ichthyophis; species Ichthyophis bannanicus. The sequence goes on along the minus strand of CM066032.1, from coordinate 1,272,231,105 downwards.
CGCCTTCCCCTTTTTACATGGAATTTCAATCCATAGAGATTCTACAGCAAATTTTGTTTCTTGCAAAACTTTAATCCTTTCTGACTCAATGCCCTCTCTAACATAGAGTGCAACCCCTCCACCAATTTGATCAGCTCTATCATTACGATATAGTTTGTACCCAGGTATCACAGTGTCCCACTGGTTGTCCTCCTTCCACCATGTCTCTGATATTCCAATCATATCTACCCTCTCGTTTAGTGCTATATATTCTAACTCTCCCATCTTGTTTTGTAGACTTCTAGCATTTGCATACAAGCATTTTAGAGACTGTATTTTATTCATATTAATTTGGCTATTGGTAGACATGGGTAATTTGGGATCTTTAAGCTCTGTCTGCTCCATACTCGAGGGCATTTGGGCTACTTTACTCTTTTTTGGAACCTCTCTGCTTTTTGTAGTATCCTTCAAGGATACATTCTTCCGAACCATGCGCTCTTGGGCGACTGTCGGCTTTCCCCTATTATCTAGTTTAAAAGCTGCTCTATCTCCTTTTTAAAGGTTAATGCCAGCAGCCTGCTTCCATCCCGGTTAAGGTGAAGCCCATCCCTTCGGAAGAGCCCCTCCTTTCCCCAGAATGTTCCCCAGTTCCTAACAAATCCAAAACCCTCATCTCTGCACCATTGTCTCATCCACGCATTGAGACTCCGGAGCTCTGCCTGCCTTTTGGGTCCTGCGCGTGGAACGGGAAGCATTTCAGAGAACGCTACCCTGGAAGCTCTGGATTTCAACTTCCTACCTAAAAGCCTAAATTTAGCTTCCAGAACCTCCCTACCACATTTTCCTATGTCATTGGTACCGACATGTACCAAGACAGCAGACTCCTCCCCAGCACTATCTAAGACCTTATCTAGGTGGCGTGTGAGGTCCGCTACCTTCGCACCAGGCAGGCATGTTACCAGGCGACACTCACGTCCACCAGCCACCCAGCTATCTACATGCCTAATGATCGAATCACCAACTATAACTGCTGTCCTAACCCTTCCCTCATGGGCACTTGGCCCTGGAGAAACCTCCTCGGTGCGAGAGGGGTTTACATCACCTGGAGGACAGGTCCTAGTTACAGGATCACTTCCTGCCACACCAGGGTGATGCTCTCCTGTCACGTGACCTCTCTCCTCCATGGCAACAGGGATGCTGCCAGACTGGAGGTGGGACTTCAGGACTATATCCCTGTAGGTCTCGTCTATGTACCTCTCTGTCTGTCTTATGTTTTCCAAGTCTGCTACTCTAGCCTCTAGAGAACGGACTCGTTCCCTGAGAGCAGAGAGCTCCTTGCACCTAGTGCACACGTAAGACCACTCACCAGCTGGGAGAAAATCATACATGTGACACTCAATGCAAAAGACTGGAAAGCCCACATCCCGCTGCTGGACTGCTGTCTGCATCTTAGTTTTAAGAAAACTTCCTGCTCTTTAGACCCTATTCCTTCCTCTTGGCTTCTGGAATCCTCACTGGGTCTTCTTCCATTTATTCTTACTATGTTTAATTCCAGTCTTTCCACAGGGTCCTTCCCCCACTCCTGGAAACATGCTTTAATTCGCCCCCTTCTTAAAAATCCCTCACTTGATCCCCTAGTTCCAGCTCACTACCGTCCTGTCTCCAACCTTCCTTTTCTCTCAAAACTCTTGGAGAAATTCGTCTTTGCACAACTTTCTCACCACCTTGATTCCACTAATTTTCTTCACCCTCGTCAATCAGGTTTCCGTCAGGGTCACAGTGTCGAAACTATTCTTCTTGCTTTCACTAATGCACTGCACGTAGCTCATGATTGTGGTGATATCTCGGTGGCGGTTGCACTTGACCTTTCCGCTGCTTTTGATCTGGTTGACCACTCCCTCCTTCTTCTTCGTCTTAGGGAAGCCGGTCTCTGTAGTACTGTTCACCGTTGGTTCCACTCTTTTCTTTCTTCTCGTACTTGTGCTGTCATATCACCATCCGCCTCTACCCCTCCCTCAGACTCTTTCCCTCTTTCCTGTGGGGTCCCTCAGGGTTCTGTCCTGGCTCCTCTTCTTTTTAACCTTTTCTTAGCCCCCTTGGCCCTTTTAATTCAACAGTCCGGTTTATCTGCCTTTCTCTACGCTGACGACATTATTCTGCTACATCACACATCCCCTTCTTGTCCTGACCTTTCCGCGTTAAATTCCTGTCTCTCTACTGTGGCCAACTGGCTGACTCACAACTGTCTTCACCTTAATCTCACCAAGACTATTGCTATCTGGTTCTCCCACAACAACCCTCCTCCCACGCTGGCCCCCTCTTTCTCCGGTTCTCCTGTTCCATTAGTTTCTTCATTTCGTTATCTTGGGGTTCACTTTGATTCTGACCTATCTTTCCATTCCCATATATCACATATCACTAAATCTTCCTTTTTCTTCCTCCGACAAATTCGTGCAGTTCGCCCTTTCTTATCCTCTTCAGCGCTCACCACTTTATTGCTATCTTTGGTTATATCACGGGTTGATTTCGCTACTGATCGCTGGAAGCAGCGGTATATAAATGTGTTCTAAATAAATAAAAAATAAAAATAAATAAAACTCACTATTCATCGGTCTTTCTAAATCCCAACAGTCCCGCTTACAACGGATTCAGAATACTGCTGCCCGTTTGGTCACCCACTCCTCCCCCCGTGATCACATAACGCCCCTTCTATTTCGTCTTCACTGGCTCCCTTTTCCCTACCGTGCTCATTTCAAACTGCTCATTCTGGTTCACAAAGCTCTTCATACAGGCACCCCACAATACTTAACCGACCTTCTTTCTTTTCACTCTCCCAGGTACACTCCTCGTTCCTTCCACCTGAACCGCCTCGCTCTCCCCTCCCCCTCCCGTGCCCATCTACAATCCACCCGTTCCTCTGCTTTCTTTTTTGCCGGCCCCGCCCTCTGGAACTCCCTCCCCTCCTCACTCCGCCTGGAACCTCACCACCCCACTTTTAAACAGAACTTGAAAACTCACCTCTTTTCCCTGGCGTTTGATGTCCCCTCTCCCTTCGTGTGAATCCCATGTGTCCTATTCTTGCTTTCCTCGTGTTTGTGTTCTGTTATATTTTTGGTCCTGTCTCTCCTGTTTTATTGCTTTCCTATTAAGAATTTGTATTTCTATTCCATTTCGTTGGCTTCGGCCTTCTTTTTATTTGGTTTTATTGTACACCGCTTTGCCTACCCTGAAAGGCGGTTTTTTATCAAATGAAATAAAACATAAACATAAACATAAGTTCTTTATGTACTAAAGGGTGCTATGGATATTTATACCACTAAAACTGTACCTAAGAAGTTTAATATACCTTGTTCACCTGACGCTTAATTAATCTCAGGTCCTTAGTGTATGACTGATTTGGGTAATGAGCTTCACCTGAGAGCTCCTCCTTTCTTTTAAGTTGTGCAAGTACCTATAAAGCTGTGATTATCCCAGGGGAGGGTGGGTGTGGGGAGGGAGGGAGGGATATAACACTTATTAAAAGAGGGCTGCTACACAGTACCCTGTCCTGTGCTGCTGAGGTAAGCTATATTCTGATTTGATTTAAATTATAGCTCTTTGCTGCTGCTAGGCTCTAACCTATTATGAAATTTAAACTACAAGCTCTCTGCTGGATTCTAAATTTAACCAGAATGCTCTCTTCTGTGTTTTAATTTGAAACTAAAAGTACTTTGCTGATGCTAGGCCCTAACCTATTATGAAAATTTAAACTACAAGCTCTCTGCTGGATTCTAAATTTAACCAGAAAGCTCTCTTCTGTGTTTTAATTTGAAACTAAAAGTACTTTGCTGATGCTAGGCCCTGAGTGACTATGAAATTTAAACTACAGCTCTCTACTGGATATGAAAGGTAACCAGAAAGTTCTCTTCTGTGTTTTAAATTGAATCTTAAACTGTTGCTACTAGGCCCTGACTGATTTAACAAAAAATAGTGGGTTCACAGATTAATTAGCTTTAAAAGAAAAAAAAAATTTCTTTCAGAAAAATTTCCAGAAGTATATACTCACAATTTCAGATTTCTCTCCAGAAGTAACAGCCCCCTTTTCTATTCCTTCAAGCTGATAGCAGCATGCACGTCTACAGAATTCCTTTGTTTTTCACTGCATTTATCATCCTATCAACGATATGGAGTTTTCCAACACCACTAGCTGCCATGCATCCCCAGATCATGACCTTGGTTGGATGCTTCACCGAAATATTCAATTTTTGCATACCAATATACTTGCTACATGAGCCTAGAGAGGTCATGCTGTGTAATGATGCAGCATGGCCCTCTAAACCATCTGCCCTGCCCTCCACACTCCCCACTCCCACTCCCCTCCCCAGACCCAACACCTCTCCTTTCCTCCCCTTCCCCCTTCCTCCTTACTCCCAATCCCTCGCTTTTTTTCATGCACACTCCCCTGCCGATGGGTGGTGTGGTGTGCCAGAGTCCAGCCTCATATGTCCATCAGTCAGCTCTGGGGTGATTACAAAGCACAGGGAGTAGATGGGTCCCAACAGCACATGCTTGTCCATATCTATTTGCAACATCAGCTACTCTTCTACCACCTCCACCTCCTCTTCTTCCACCATCTTCTCTTCCTGCTCCTCCACTTTGATAGAGGGGTCAATTATCAGGTGGTGTCTATCCTGGCTGGATCTCCAGTGTTCTTCCAGTGTCATACTGGTGATAGACTCCATCTGTTGCCCACTCCACATCAGCTAGTCTATGTGGCCTACCCCATCAGGCTCTTGGTATCACCCACATGGAGCTGGTGACAGGCTGACAGAGGCCATGAGCTGTGCTGCACGCTCTTTTCTCAGGGCCATTTGGGCTAACTTGTTCCTCCCTTGCATCATCTGGCTGCTGTGATCTCTTTTACTGGGTCCAGTGGTGTCCTAGCCCTTTTCTCAGAGTGCTCATGAATTGTATGTGTATGTTGCCCATGGTGCCACTACTACAGCCTACACTTGTGACATCCTTTATCTCTGCTTTCTATCCATTGAACATGCACAACTTGTCCTCTTGCACTTCCACGGTGTCATCTAAGTGCTGCTCTCACATCTGCATCCCTGCCATGCCATGCCATGCAGGGGTGTCCTGTGCTGCCGGAGGCTTTACCCTGAGACAGAAGATATTCCTCTGTGGACAGTCAATGCCTCTTTACGCTGCATTCATCCCCCCATGTCTGTCATGCCTTTGAATGCCCTTTCCTGATGAACTATGCAGCAGATACCTGACTTTGGGTCCCTACTTACTCTGATCCAGTATGTTCTATATTCATTGTGTCTGTACAACTCTTGGACATTATTCCCCTTGCTGTGCTGTCCATACTACTTGCTCCTTGCCATTTACAGACCTCACCAGGGACCTCTATCATACAGGAATCCTGCACCTGATACCACAGCTATGGCCGCAAATATACCTTGATACTCCTGCTGCTCCCTCTGGAGCCACTGCAGATACCAGAGCCGCTGGTGCCTGATGACCCTGAAGCTTGTCTTCAGGGCCTCTATGTCACATCTTATCCAATATCCCCTGTGGAAAAGGGAAATAAAAGACATGCTAAATGGAGCCATCCAGAAACTCTGGCATGCCCTGTATTCCTCTTTTGTACTCCACATATCACCCATTGACTACTCAGCTCTGCGAATGCATTGCCTGGCATGCTGTTGGTGGGCCCTTGGATCACACCCTTCTTTTGGTGGGGGATCCATGCTCACAACCCCTCCACTCCTGCTCCTCTGGAGCCTTCTGTGCAATGCTGGCTACACACCTCTGTAAGGTGCCTTTCACAGGTCTTTCTGTGAGTGTATTTGTTTTCCCTCTGTGTTGGGTTAATCTAAAGGCTCCCTCCTGCTGCACAGTGTGGACTCCAGGTGCCCACTGCTATGATTTATTTAGTATACATTTGTATACCGCTACTTCCAGCAATCAGCAGTGGTTTGATTACAGATTGGAAATTGTCAAATCATGACAGGACATTTTTGAGGTATAAACACATTGATTAGACAGGAAAGCACAGCATACAGAGAACTATTTTACAGGGAACATGGGCTATGGAGGGTTAAGTAGCTTGCCCAAGACCACAAGGAGCACCTGTGGGACTAGAAACCCCAGTCCTTCCAGCCCAAGGTTGCTGTCCTCCAGTGGGATTTGAACCCCCGACCATCCGGCCCAAAAGTACCTTGCCCCAACTACTAGGCCACTCCTCCACTGTGACCTGATCCCTGCCTGGCCCTCCTCCTTTCCTAGTTGCTGATATTAGCTGTATCCTTCAGCCTCTCTCATTCCCATAGAGCCAGCACATGCCTCTGCTATGTTCAGAAGATTGCTGTCACCTTTCCCCTTCCCCCTGAACCACTGTACTGTGCGCTTCCATTTTGTATACTGTATAACTGCTGCACCTACAATTTTAGTCGTTACCTGTGTGTTCGCTGATCCTTACCTGTTTTCGTCCCCTGCCCACTTCCTATCCCATCCCTCTGCAAACATCTGTGAGCTACAGCCAGTGCACCCCTGTGCACTTTGCATTTTTGTTACTTACTGGACATGGTTATGGCGATCCCCTGCCAAATCCTGCATACCTTGCAGTAGGCTGCTCTGTGTCCCTGCTCTTGGTAGAGGATGTCCTTATATTCAATGGCCATGAGGCAGAGCCTCCTGGTTTTTCCATGGGAGAATTTCAGCTGTCGTACGGCCATCTCACTCTCATCTGGCTGTGTCCTCATACTGGAGCATATGGAGCAGTAAAGTAGAATGAACGAAGTCTGGAGTTGGCAGTGGCAGAGAAGGGCACATATAAAAGGGATCTTCCAGAGGAGCGGAGTTCCAGAGGAGGGGTGTAGAGTGAGATAAGAGAGGAGTAGAGTGTACATAATGGGGGGGAGGAGCGGGGGGGCATATTCAAAACATTTTAGCTGGTTAACAGACCTGCAAACTGGCTAAAGCACAGTAGCCCGATATTCAGAAGCACCAACCACTTACTACCTCTGAATATCCCCAAAGACCATGGAAAAAACACCCAGTTAAAACCTGGGCAGTCTGTGGGTAGACTGGGGCCTATGATGGTGGCTATCTGGTTAGTGAAGATGTTCAACCACTAACCAGGTAACTTAGCTGGCTAACCGGATAGCGGTGCTGATATCCAGGCAAGACTGGATATTTCTAATCCGGAATGTAAAATTTCCTTACTCAAGAAAATATCTTTACTGTAAAGTGTTAAAACAGAATTTAAAAGAACTGTCAGAGGCTTGCCCAGCATCTTTCCTGTAGTTACTGCACAGGGTAGACAAATGCAATGCAGTGTGTGCCTTCGAGTCAGTCCTGACTCCTGGGTTTTCTTGGCAGTGTCACTGGAAGCAGATTGCCAGGGCTTTCTTCCAACGCAATGGAGGGTTAAGTGACTTGCCCAAGGCCACAAGGAGTGCTAGTGGGAAATGAACCCTGGTCGCTTGCTTACCAAGCCAGTGTTCTAACCACTAGGCTACTCCTCCACTCTGGGTAGACAAATACTGCATGGAAAATGCATCGGCAGACAGCGCAGTGCAGTAAGTGCATTCACTTTCCCTGGATGCAGTTACCCCAGCCCACTGTGTTGCAGTTTCTGCCTTGCATGGTCTGCTACTTCTGCCCCCCTCTGACGCAGACTTCTAGTTTATGCAAAGCTGGATGTTGGGGGCAGAGGGGGCAGAGGCAGTAGATTGTGAGAGAGAGGGGCTGAAGCACAGTCCCAGAGGTGGTAGGTAGGTTCTGCATCACAATTTCAAGGCCATTTCTGCCGCTGCCGGTGGTAGCAGTAGTGGCAATGAATGCGGGGGGGGGGGGGGGGGGAGGGCAGAGGGGGCAGCAAGATGGAGGGACCACTAAGAATGCCTCTAGTCCTCGCATTGGCCCTGGTGCCACTATACTTCCTTTTTGGTGCTTTGAGGCCATCCAGTCAATATTGATGTTACTTTGTCCCTCTTCAGATACTTTAGGGTTTTCATTCCACTGTTTGTGCTTCTCATAGTGACCTGAAGTCATGTTTACCAACTGCACGTGTGTGGTTTGCCATGCTGTTAACATGGGGCCCTGTGGTAAGAATCCCACACTAACTGATTAGCACATGATTGGGTGAGGACTGGCTTGGTCAGCAGTGTAATTTGGGCAATGACGATGCCTTGCAGTTAGCACGGGTGTTATGGATTCTTGCTAGCTAAGAATGCTGCTGTTAGTGCAGGGTGATGATACGTGCACCCACACACCACTGCTGAAAAGAAAACCCCAATCCACAGATGAAGCTCTCGAAACCTCCCCACCCCACTTTCCAATCAGGCACCCAAATCCCCACTCCCCAATTAGGCTCCAGACACCCTGCCACTCCCTCAATCAGTCCTCTGACCCTCCTGATAAGGCTCCTGGACCCCACCTCCCTGATCAGATTCCAAACACCCCCCCCCCCCAAACCTGACCCATCCTTCCTGTACTTACTGGGGTGTCTCTGTTGTGTGAGGGGGGCGGCAGGAATAATTCCCAAACACTCCTGCCCCATCATCAGCCCAGGTGAAAAATAGTGACTCTGACCCCTAACGATAGTCTCCTGGTGCTACTGCTAGAGGTCATGCTCCCAAATAAAAAATGCAGAGTAAGTAATGGGGGGATCAGCGGGTGGAGGAGGGTGTCTGGAGGGTCAGGGTTTTTTACTATTGCAGCAGCCACGTAACTGCATGCTGATAGTCAATGTTCCTGCTAAACAGCTTGTTGCTGTGTGGGGCTTCTCCATCAACGCTCCTGCTGGTGAGGGGTGGTGCAATGCAATCATGCTTGGAATCACAAGGCACAAGGATTTCCACACAACAACAAGAAGCTTAGCAGGAATGTTGCCAATCGTATGGGTATAGGCCTAATGAAGAGGCATTAAGTATTCACATTCTATCGGGAACTGTGAAAGTTACTGCATGGCAAAGCACCTTGAGCTAACTCAATGTACACTTTGTTCATTTCCACCCATCACTCACTCATAACACGGCATGTAGCTAGAATGTGCTGTCATGCCAGCATGGTAACAGTTACCACACTCATGCAATAACAGTCTCTGCACCAATTTGCACTCTAACAGCTTAGCACATTTTAGTGAACAGGTCCCTTAATTTCATATGCAAACAGTCATCCGGTAGTGGAACCTGCTACCAGTCAACTAATTATCCTCCCTTCTCCACCCTGCAGGCCGTTTCCTGCTCAAATCTCAATTACTGCATTTTCTTCAATGAGGAAGAATCCAAAAGCTCTCCTATATCAAACTCTGTTTTTCTGCAGCAATGAGACTGCTGTCTTGCAGGCTCTTGACCATAGTAAGGTACCCAACTCGCTGCCATTAATTAGGAGGACCTCTCACCTAGGCCTATCTCGCTGTTTCCAGTAGCCATTATGAATTCCCAACCCTACCAGGTTTGAAAACAATACTTCAATGTGCTGCTTCTGAGTTATCCATAAGTTACTGCCACTGTCAGAAACCATAGCCCAAACCAGAAAATAGAATTGCTGTTTGAGAAAGAATGAATAGGTTTTTGTTAGGGTACAGAGAAAACCAGCGGAGAGAGAGAGAGAGCAAATATAAAAGCAAGGTATCATACACAATCGGAAATAAAAATGTTTTTTTCCCTTTACAGAGTGAAAATACCTGTGAAACCCAAAAGTGATGTGAATATCGTACTTGCACTTCAGAATACTTCAAGTATAGTTTGTAGACTGAAAAATGTGAAACTACCATTTAATCTCTGTTTTTTGAAAGAAAATATTACAAATACCATTCTACCAATAAAAATAAATTGGAATTATATGTAGCATTTTTGCCAAAGTGGAACCCAATGGCTATTACAATTTTTTAAGCAGACTTCTTTTCTATAGGAGGATCCTGTGAAAGAACACAATGAATGGATCCCCGACAACAATGGAATACTCTATTTTCAAAATAAATTCAAAATAAAAGTATTTTAAAAGGTTTTTGCATTATAGTGGTGGATTTATTATTAGGCGAACCACTTTCCAGTGTACCAGGATATTCTCAACATGGTGGAGCCAGGGCCAATGTGACCCAGTAGGTGATCTAGGTAGTCACCTAGAGCATCAATGGTTCAGGGGGGTCCCCATTGCCATCACTGCTGTCCCTCTCTGGAACCTGCAGCAGCGACATGGCATTGAAACCGCAGCTCAGCACTTTCCTGAATCTCTGGCGTTGCGTCGTGGTTCCTGCCTCTATGACCCGCTGCTTACGCCCCTCTCCGACACAGACTTCCAGTTGCATGGGGACATCAGAGGGGCAAACATTCACTTAGGGCTGAAAGGATGGTGGATGCTTGGAATGCCCTCCCAATAGAGGTGGTGGGGGCAAATACAGTGACAGAATACAAAGTGGTATGGGACAGACACAGTGGATCCATTTATAGCAAGAGGCTGAAATCAAAACAAGCGAATATCTTTTATACTTCAATAAATAGAGGGGTGCTGACCATCACGGAGTGGCAGGTACAAGCCTAAACACTGGCACAGAGGGAAGTGGCCTGCATGGAGCTGCAGTTACAACCACTCTAGCCACCTTACTGGGTAGACTAGATGGACCATACTGGTCTTTATCTGCTGTCATATGCTATGTTACTGTATTTGTTAAGATAAGTTTAAAGGCGTTTAAAAAATAACAGTGTGTTTGAGTGGGAAGCAGCATTTTGGGGCCGATGCAGAAATCTGGCGATAGAGTTGTGTGCTAAAAGCCATGTGCACGGTTTTCTACAACGAGAGGAATGCAGTAGTTGTGTCTGTGTGCAGCAAGCAATTGGCATGCAACATGAGGTAGGCACAGCAAGTGTGCGCTAAACCAGCAGGCACGTGCGCACTGATATCTGCATTAGCAACGCCTAGATCCGGCATACAAAGAGACCGTTGCACACATGTGCTGGAATTCTATGTGGCACATGACAGCAACCCTTCTGCTCAAATATGTGCCACATATGATTCCATCGCATGCACATACATTCATTCCAGCACCTTTCCCTGACTTTTTTTTTAAGAGCTCATTTCAAAAAGCCTGGAAAATACAATGGGGGAGGGGGGTTGCACATTCACCAAACAGAGATAAATTCCTCCTGGTCACTGAGCTCAGACCCCTTATGTCTCCTTCGACTAGGCATTAAGGTTCTGGTATTAAGTTCAGTCTTCGCTCTTCTGTGCGTGTCTCTGCATCCAGGCGGAATAGTTAATTGCTTGATTATCGTGTAATTTGAATGGATTTGCATGGGCTGTGGGCTAGCAGTGGTGCTGGCTTCTGCGCAGTGATTACATTCACATTGATCCCTTTTCTGCACTGCAGCGCGACATCTATGCTTAAAAAATGTGCTTAGATGTCACGCTATCTATGCGCAGACTGCATGCTAGTGTTTCTGCATTGGCCCCTTTGAGTCTAATAGTGTTTCCCTGTGCTAAGAAACAGAGGGTCCAAATGAGATTCTGTCTGCAGCAGAAAAGATGATAAAAGAATATATTTACAAAAGACAGAAAGATTAACCAGCCCTCACTGTATGTACATACCTTAGTTAATGCTCCCTGCTTCTTAATTCCCACCCCTGTTATTGTTACTCTACAATTCCTTGCAAACTGTTTAACACATTTGTTAATGGTAAAGTTGTGTTATTTGTAAACCACTGTGCCTGGTAGATTTTTTTTTGTGTCATCAAGTCAGTGCTGACTCAGCAGCTCCTGGGTTTTGCATCACCAGAAGAAGCTTGCCAGGCCTTTTCTTCTGAGGCGATGGAGGGTAAAGTGAGTTGCCCAAGGTCACAAGGAGTGCTAGTGGGAATCAAGCCCTTGAACTTCTGGGTACTAGGCAGCTGCTCTAACCACTAGGTTACTTCTCCATTGGTGACTGATAGATAGAGTGGTAGAAAAAAGTTGATAAAAAGTGATGAAAATGGGCAGAAAAGGTGGTTAAGCTAAGTGAATGTTTGCCCCATGCTAGTTTGATGCCTCTCTTATACGTAAAAGTGTGGTGTTTCCGTTCATTAAACTGGAATGGTATTTTCTAAATAGAAACACCAGTTTTAAGTGATATATAGCTGGCATCTTTTTTAAAGGCAATACAGTAGATGCACCTTTATAAAATTGTCTCTGAAAAGCTGCTGAACAAAATTACACCTATACCAAGACAGGGACAGTGCAAGGATCGGAGGCGCCCTAGATGGGCCCCTCCATCCATCTGTCCCCCCATCGCCCCACTCCAGGTCCAGCAGCAGGAACGCAGCACTTGCCAAACTCCGTCGCTGAGTCGCAGTTCCCACCTGCTCTCTTCAGGCGCTTATGCCCCTCCAACACAGACTTCTCGTTTGGCATAAACTGGAAGTTGGAATTGGAGGGGGGTCGTAGTGCACGAAGAGAGCAGGCAACGCAACGCAGAAGCCTTTGGTAAGCACTGCATCACAGTTCCTTTGCCATTGTCAACGCTACTGGCTCCGAAGAGGGGCAACAGCAGTGGCAATGAGCGCCTCCAAAAGGCCTGAGCTCTAGGTGACCGCCTAGTTTGCCTAATGGTAGTGCCAGCTCTTCTTCAAGATAGGCATAAATTTGTACAATTATGTGCCTGCAGAAATATGTGTATAAATGTGGATCCTGCCTTTCCCCCACTCCACCAGGGGCAGCCCAAGGATGGTGCAGGGCTATGGATGGAGTCTCATTGCAGGGCCTCATTTGCATAGCCACTGGACCTCATTTGCATAAATTGAATTTATTTTATTTTAAAATGCATATGTTGCCTGTCTAAAATTTTAGGTGCCTTTCAAAGGAGTTTGTCACAAGCCTCTTTTTTGTCCTAGCAATAACTTAGGGGCATGTTTACTAAATATAAGTGTTAAATGTCACTGCACCAATAGAAATAAATGGGTGTTGCTGCACTTAGCACACATTAACATTTGTGAATGCGCATTAACTTTTAGTAGACAGGCCTCTTAATGACTGTCTCAATACCATTTGCATGGGCAGTGAGGATAAAGAGACTACAAGATTTCTACATTACTATACTCCAGTGTCAACCATCAGGCACATTAGGAAGTACTATAAACACTGCTCATTTAGAACCCATAGCAAACCCACCATATCATAACAGCACCAAAGGGACTAATGGAGCACCAAACCCTACCTATCAAAAGGCAACACTGCAAATATTAAACCAATACATCTCAGAGAATACCAATACATCTCCTACTGGGGAAAGAGAACAAGTGGCACTGTCAAATAGAAACTACATGAACAGAATATCTCAGCTCGGTTACACATGCAGAACATAGACCGTCACCAAACAAAGAACAAAGGATTACATTTTAGAAATAGGAAGACAATAATTAAACTGGGAGCCCCAAAAGCCAAACTTGGAATGTACAACAACACTGGAGAAATGAAACTATAAATTCATTTCCTCTTGTACTAAACAAAATGCAAAATGTTAGCAATGCAGATTTCCCAGAGCTGACCTTTTGTTGTTTGAGCTTTTTTTTCAGTTGCAATTGCCCCAGTCACTTTCTTCTGCTTTCTTTATGTCTTCTGCTAACTCTCCATTGTCTGCTGCCCATTTGTCCTTTCTTCTCTCTTCTAGTTTTTGCCATTCTCTCTACATCTGCCTCTAGCATACTGATCTTTTCTCTTTTGGTCGTTCCACCATTTCTTTTTTTATTCCTTTTCATCCACTCAAATTTCACCCCTCCATCCTCAGTCCCCACTTACTCTCCCAATACTCTGCCAATCATAGATTTTTCTTCCTCCCACACAAAATATCTGTTCCCCTCTGCATTCTCACTCCCCCAACTTCTTTTTTTCTTCTGCCAGTCCCAGCCTCACTCCCTTCTGGTCGTCCCCCCTTCTCCCAACATCAGCTCCCTTCTAGTTCCAGCCCCTCCTAGCATCCACTCTCTTCCATTCCCATTTGCTCATTCCCCTGCATCAGCCAATTTCCAGTCCTAACCCTCCCAGTATCAGTCCTCCTCCAGTCCCTCCCAGCATCAGTTCCCTTCCAGTTCCAGTCCCCCATCCCCGATTCCCAGGCCATTTCCATTCCTAACCCCCAGTATCAGTCCTCCTCCAGTCCCTCCCAGCATCAGCTCCCTTCCAGTCCCCCAGCATCAGCCCACTTCCAGTTCTAACCCCCCTGTATTAGTTCCTTTCTATTCCGAGTCCCCCAACACCCAACATCAGCCCATTTCCAGTCTTGCCCCCCCCCCCCCATTTCTATTCTAGCCCCTAGTCCAGGGGTCTGCAACCTTTAAGACATAAAGAGCCACTTGGACCCGTTTCCGAAGGGAAAAAAAAACTGGGAGCCGCAAAACCATTGCGACATTTAAAACAAATCTAACACTGCATATATTGTTTCTTACCTTAATGCTATATACGACCCCCTACTTTTCCTGTTAAAATATAGGTGTTTGGCCTATACTCGCCGTATAAGACTACCCCTCTTCCTTCGCACACCAAAAAAAATACGCCAGAAAATATCACAACAACAAGTAACAATATTTGATTTCAAAATGATGATGATTTTGTAGTCAAATCACTAATATGAAATAAAATTATTTTTTCTACCTTTGTTGTCTGACCAATTTATTCTTTGATCATGCTGGTCCCGATCTGAGGCTTCTGCTTTCCTTTCTTCTCTTGGCTCTCTTTCTGTGGTCTATGGTCCATCTGCCATTTCTTATCTCTTCTTTCGTTTTCTTCACTTCTTTCCATCAGCCTATTTCCAGTCCCAGTAACCCTCCCCAATATCAGCCCCTTTCCAGTCCTCACTCCCAGTACCTTCCAATGTCAACTTGCATTCCCATGATTGCCACTGGTGTCCATTTCCTTCCAGTCCCCCTCCTTCCCCACTGACCAGTCCCTTCTAGTACAAATACCATGGCAGCCCCTCTCAGATCCAGTTCCATTCTCCCATCCCCTCATATCAGCCCATTTGTAGCCTTAGCCCCCAGTTATCTTCCAGGGCCAGCAGCTCTATCCTCCCCTCCCCACAATCAGCCCATGCCCAGTCAAAGCCCCCCAATCAGCTCGCTTCCAGTGCTAATCCCCCCTCAACCCCATTACCAGTGCTAGCCTCCCCTAATCAGCCCAATACCAGTCCTACCCCCCTCAAATCATTACCAGTCCTAGCCTCCCCTAATCAGCTCATTTCCAGTGCTCGTCCCCTCAACCCCATTACCAGTGCTCCATCCCTCCATGTCAGCCCCCTCCCTCCCTCCCTCCATCCATATCAGCCCCCTCCCTCCAGGTCAGCCCGCCTCCCCACTCCCCACATGTCCGCCCTCCAGATCAGCCCCCCTCCCTCCATCCCTATCCGCTCCCTCCCGCCATGTCAGCCCCCTCCCTCCCTCCATGTCAGCCCCCCTCCCTCCATCCATATCAGCTCCCTCCCTCCATGTCAGCCCCCCTCCCTCCCTCCATCCATATCAGCCCCCCTCCCTCCCTGTCAGTCCCCTCCATCCCTCCATGTCAGCCCCCCTCCCTCCATCCATATCAGCTCCCTCCCTCCATGTCAGCCCCCCTCCCTCCATATCAGCTCCCTCCCTCCATGTCAGCCCCCCTCCCACCATGTCAGCCCCCTCCAACCCACCAAGTCAGCCCCCTCCCTCCATCCAACCATATCAGCTCCCTCCCTCCATGACAGCCCCCCTCACTCCATCCATCCATGTCAGCCCCCCTCCCTCCATGTCCGCCCCCCTCCCTCCATCCATCCCTATCTGCTCCCTCCCTCCCTGTCAGCCCCCCTCCCTTCTTCTGCAGCCGCGGCTCCCTGCCTCTTAGGGAACCGCGGCTGTGCATTTAAAATCATCTCGGAGCCCTTCCTGTCTTGACGGGCTCCGTGCAGCATTGTCCCGCCTCCAAAACTTCCTTTAGAGGTGGGACAATGCTGCACGGAGCCCGTCAAGACAGGAAGGGCTCCGAGATGATTTTAAAAGCACAGCCGCGGTTCCTTAAGAGGCAGGGAGCCGCGGCTGCAGAAGAATGGAGGGAGCCCATAACGCCACATTTTAATACCGGGCGGGCAGTGTGCTCCGGAGCCGCGGCAAAGGTGAGAAAGAGCCGCATGCGGCTCCGGAGCCGCGGGTTGCCGACCCCTGCCCTAGTCCATCCCCCATTCCTGTTCTAGCCCCCAGTTCACCCCATTCCTGTTCTCATTCTATCCCCTAGTCCCTTTTCAGACACACACCAAAAAGTGCCCCACACCTGACTTCTCTTTGATTTCTTTAGGAGTGCTTATAATGCTTTATTGGGATACTGGATCTTTCTGGGCAGTTTCCATGCTGGCAAGTTAATTAAAAAACACAAGAAGATTTATGGCATATGCAGTGGAATGCTCTCCTGTGGGGACTGCACTTCCACTCACTGAGCATGCCCTGATCACACATGGCTAGACCATTTCCTTTCTTTGACACAGGGGTAACTGGGAAATACTATGACTACTACTACTACTTCTACAAATAATTTATATAGAGCTACAAGGCATATGCAGCTCTGTACATACAGATGCAAGACACACTCCCTGCTCATCAGCGCTTACAATCTAATCAAGACAAGACACATAGTGAAACTGGAGACTAGAGTATGGTAAGATACATATAAGTAGTTGACAAGAGAGTGAAGAGCATGAGGATCCAAAAATGGCTTCAAAGAGGTGGATTTTAGCCTGGATTTGAATAGGGCTAGAGAAGGAGCCTGACACACTGACTCAGGTAGTTTGTTCAAGGCATATGGAACAGCAAGATGGAATGAACAAAATCTGGAGTTGGCAGTGATAAAAGGGATCTGCCAGAGAAGTGGAATCTCTGAGGACAGATATAGAGTGAGATAAGAGAGGAAAGATAGTGGGAAGATGCAAAATGAATGTACTTGTAGGTCAATAGGAGAAAAGCTTCTCCTATTGACCTACAAGTACATTCATTTTGCATCTTGACCTGGATGCGGAAACTGATAGGGAGCCAGTGAAGTGACTTGAGAAGAGGAGTTAGATGAGCATAGACACACTGACAGAAGATAAGCTATGCAGCTGAGCTTTGAACAGACTGAAGGGGAAAAAGATGATTCAGAGGAAGACCAACAAGGAGCTGATCAGAAATAGAGAAAGGAGGAAGGGGGAGATGGGTTTAGGGGGAAAGATAACGAGCTCCATTTTGGCCAAGTTTAATTTCAGATGGCAGTAAGATATCCAGGCAGCCATGTCATATAAGCAGGCAGAGATCTGGGCCTGGATTCCTGGAGAGATTTCAGGCACAGAAAGATAGATTTGAGAGTCATCAGCATAAAGATGGTACTGAAAACCTTGAGAAGAAATAAGAGTACCAAGGGACTGAGTGTAGAGAGAGAAAAGTAGAGGTCCCAAGACAAAGCCCTAAGGTACACCAACTGAAAGTGGGATGGCAGTAGAAGAGGATCCACCAGAACATACATTAAAAGTGTGCTGGGAGAGATAAGAAGAAAACCAGAACAGAACAGATCCCCTAAATCCAAGCGAGGACAGGGTATCGAGGAGAAGGTGGTGATCAACAGTGTCAAAGGCAGCAGAAAGGTCAAGAAGGATTACGATCGAGTAAAGGCCCTTGGATCTGGTGAGGAACAAGTCACTGGAGACATTGGCAGGAGCTGTTTCTGTGGAACATAGAGGATGAAAACCAGACTGCAGTGGATCCATCAGGGCTTGAGAGGAAAGAAAGTCAAGACAGCAGCATATTTGAAGGCCACAGGAACAGTTGCAGTGGAAAGCGATAAGTTAAGAAAGTGACAGATGGAAGGGATGACAGTGGAAGAGACAAAGCTTAGTAGACAGTTGGGAATGGGATCAGAGGAACAGGTAGTCAATTTAGAGAAGAAGAAAAGATTTGCTGTTTCCTCCTCAGTGATTTCAGAAAAGGAAGAAAGGGTGACAGAAGAAGCAAGGGATTTGGGAAGGAAGAGGATGACGGGGTGGGGGAGGTGAACCTGTGGAGAATTCAAAGCTCATCTTTTAGACTTTGTCATGGAAAAAATTAACCAAGGTCTGGGCTGAAAGTGAAGGAGGCATTGGTGGAGGAGGGACCTTGAGCAGAGAGTTGAGCATAGCAAATAGGCAGCGAGGGTCAGAGGCAAGAGAGTTACTCAGATGGACATAGTATTCTTGCTTGGTGAATGCTATAGCTGACTAAAAATAGGTTAGCATGAATTTGAAATGTAGGTAGTCAGCAAGGGTATGTGATTAAAACCAAAGGCACTCAGCTGAGTGGGCACAGGAATGTAGGCAGCGGATTGTTGAGGACAGTCAAGGTTGAGGTACATTATGCCTCACAAGGTATGGAATGGAAGGAGCCAGTGCATCCACAGCAGAGAAGAGTATAGTGTCATAGGACGATACTGCCTCAGCAAAAGACTCAGATGACATAGTGGAGGAAAGAGGTGATAAGACAGCAGTGGAGAGAGCTGAAGGGTTGATAGTGTGAAGATTCCTAAACATGTTGGGTGAGATCAGGATAGGGGGTAGTTAAGGGTAAAGGTTACCAAGTGATATTCAGATAAGGACAGAACTGAGGTGGAGAAATTTGAGGGTGAGAAGTTAGAGAAGAGACAAGGTCAAAGCAATGGCCATGCTTGTGAGTAGGAGCAGTAGAGTACAACTGGAGTTTGAATGAGGAAGTTTGGGAAAGGAACTTTAAGGCATAAGGGTCAGAAGGGTCACTTTTTTTAGGAGATATTGGACATTAAAGGGGTCATTCCGAGGCACGAATAACGGGGATGGGACGTCCATCCCTGCTATTCGGGTCCTTTGCTGATCCCATCTACCTTCCCCACATGTTGTACGGGGAAGGTAGATGGAGGTGGGAAAGGGGCGGCTCAGGGGAAGCGTTAGGGCAGGCAGTGGGCAGTCATCGGCCTTGGACATATAGGGCCAATTCCAATCTCGGCCCTGTAGTCCGAGGACGGTGGCTTGCACAGGAATCTTATTTCACCTCCAAGGTGGAATAAGTTCCCTAGTCAGCAAAGGATGGCAGGCCCGGGGCTGGGAAATGGCAGGAGGGGGCAGAGGAGATACCCTGCAGCCTGACCCTGCCCTTAGGAGGCCAGATCATGGGTCAGGCTGCAGGGAAGCACTTTTGCAGCCAGCGGCCGGGGATCGTGGCTTTTCAAATTTTCTCTGGTCTCTTTATAAACTGCCTGCTTACTCCTAGCACTTTTAATAATTAAAGCTGTTATATATTTTATTGCATATAAATTTTTATAGGAGCGAGTCTCAAAGATGTATGAATGTGTGTGCGTGTGTGAGATGGAAAAGACACATCTTTAAAATATGAGATGGTCCTTGTGCATTCACTTTATAATGATTAGGGGTCTCGCTTCACCTAAAATTCAGATTTACAGGAACTTGTGGCAAAGAATTCACTGGGGACTTCCGTGAATAAAAGTAATTTCTTGTATTTTGAAAAGTATGATTCTTGTTCATCTAGGATAAGTCACAAGATCCTTTCCTGTATTTATCTGGCTGTTATTTTCTTGGAACCCTACAATGCTTCATCATTGTTAAAACAATATAAATAGCCATCATCGTCTTTTTCCTCTCCAGATGCCAGAAACATTGGAATTGGCTAAAGGGAAGAAAAATGAACATGTTTCCACAAAAGAGTGGCAAGAAACCACAAATGCTTGTCCACGCTTCAGTAACAAGTGTCTCATTTCAATATGGTCAAAACCAGTTCACTGCCCAACTTCTTTGGAAACAATGGGAAAAAAAGCAAGAAGACAAGAAAAATTCAAACTTTTTTCACTTCTGGTCCAATGAGAACTATATGGATGTGGCAGCGTTCCTGCACAGTGTTATGTCTGCCTTAGGCTAGAGTAAATAAATGTATCTGGGTTTATCTGCTGCCAGAAACTCTCACAGGTCACATGTGTTTCGAGGTGAATGAATTTTTGTAGGCGAGCTGCAGAAGAGCATTAACTGAGCTTAGATAGTGGCTCTTTTTCCTGTGCAAAGATCTGGCTTTTTTTATACCATTATGAATCTTTCCATGTGTGATTTTTAATCTGCTAAATATATTCCTTTACAGCATCTTTTTAGGCGTGTTTCACTTAGGTGTAGCATTTATTGTTGAGGGTTTGGACAGCTGGACAAATGTTATCTGTCCATATGCATGCTTAAGTATGAATAAGCATGCCCAAACAAATATGCATATGCTAACCCCCGATTTGGCTACAAATGTTTCACACTTCCCCCACTGCAATCAGCTGTCTGTATGGTTGAGCCGTGTGGTGAAGGAAATTCAGGCTGATCTTGATGTTTCAACTTCCTCCACCACATGGTTCAACCATGCAGAGAGCCAATTGCTGTGGGAGAAATGTGAAATGCTGTGTTCCTGATTGTGTCCACAGGCTAGTCCCGAAACCTCTGGGTTCCCTATCTCATGTAGCAGCTTGGAGACTGAGAAACTCCTCTTTTTGTGACATCACTGGTATATCATCTCTGGATCCGCCTCGAGTCACCAGTTACCTCAGTCTCCAAGCAGCTGGATGGATGTGAGCCCAGTGGTGGGCTCACTGGAGAAACAATTGGGAATAGAGTAGTTTTATTTTTAGGACATTTTGCTGGGGTTAATCTTAAATTGCTAGTGATTCAGAATTAATAGACCTGGGCTTGGTGTCTGTGCCTTTAAGTGCTCTCAGGCCTGACCTCTGCTCCCGGTTCCTCCTCCAGTCTTCCTGTCTCCCTGCGGGGCTTCGGGGTCTCTGCTTAGCATCCTACCTCTGCACTAAGCGGCTCCGGTGTTACTTGGCCTGGTGGGAGCGGTATATCAGCGCTGCCGGCGTCAAGCAGAAGTTTGCCTGCAAGCACGCCTGGCAGCTGCACAGTGCCTGCACGAGGTAGAAGGAGGAGGTAAAGAGGCGCTTCCGTAGCGTTCAGACCCCCCCCCCCCCGGTTCGGATCGGACTCCGGGAGGCGGTGGTAGACGGGGGTTACAGGCTACAGCATTGCTGTTCCCGGCGCAGGTAAGCAGCCGCGCGCTCGGAGTGTTTGACCGACAGTGCGGTTTTTTGGCGCGAACCAGGCTTCAGGCCTGCCGCCGCGTGCATACTCTTTTTCAGGCCGGGGCCTGGGCGTAAAGGCGGCGTTTTTTGTCCCGGAGGTTTGCAGCGTGCCTTAGGTTCTCGCGACCGCGCTAGGGTGAGCTCTTTTTAAAAAATAAAAAAAAAAAGTCTCTAGAAACGGAGCGCCGGTGGCTTAACTTAGTGCTAATTTGCAAAGTGGGTTTGAGAGAGCATCCGGTGTCTTAGCCCGGTCCCGGGTCCGGATCCTCCTTCCCTTTTCCTACGGGGGTGTTTGTTCATTGCTCCAGCTCCGGTGGGTTGCTTATTGCTCCTACCATGCCCTCAAAACCCCTGTGTGTAGTCTGTGGCGCTAAGAAGGCCACTGAGTCTGGGGTGTGCAAATTATGTGTGAGGGACGCGTCTGAGACAGAGCAAGAGAAGGGGGCCGCGTCAGGATCCAGCGCACAGCCTGTTTCCTCACAGGCTCCCGAGTTCCCACAGGAGGAGCCCGTGGCAGGGCCCTCCTCCGCGGGGGAGCCTTCTGCGCCGCCGGTAGCCTGGCCGCAGCAGCTGACATCTATTTTTTCTCCGGATTTTCTTCTACTGCTACAGCAGTCCGCCCTGGGTGGCGCGCAACAGCCGAAAGCTACGCTATGCGGCCGCACGGTGAAGCGGTCCTTGGTTCAGGACCCATTGGAAGCCCTCCCACACGGGGTTAAGAGACCACGTGGTGAAGGGGCTGGCACAGAACAATCATTGGCCTCTGAGGGTCCCCTGTCGGATGAGGACGTTTTGAGCCTAGAGCTGGACGAAGACTTGGAGGAAGGTGAGCTGGCTGACAGTGAGGATCAGGCCCGGGTGGTAAGGGTCTTCCGGCGAGAGGAATTGCCGGCCCTCATCGCGGAGGCTTTGAAGGTGTTGAACATTCCGGTGCCGGGTTCGCAAGCGGAGGAAACCCTAGAGGACCCGTTGTTGCAGGTCTTCCGGAAGAGCCAGAGCGTTTTTCCGGTACATCGAGTGTTTCGCGAGATGATTCAGGAAGGATGGAATACCCCAGAGGCTCCGTTGAGAGGGGCACGCGTCATGGGCCGCCTGTATCCCCTGGTGGAGACCGACAAGGAGGTGTTTAGGTCTCCGAAGGTGGACGCGGCTGTCTCCGCTGTGACGAAGAAGACTACCATCCCGGTCGAGGGTGGTGCGGCCCTTAAGGACTCTCAGGACAGAAAGTTGGATGTGTTGTTGAGACAGGTGTTCGATGTTAATGCACTTTCGCTTCAGGCCTCTATATGCGGGGCCTGGGTGGCCAGAGCTTGCTTGCGCTGGGCTCAGCGGGTGCATACCGGTCAGGACAGTGTTTTGACGGAGGAGGCGGCCAGATTGGAGTCAGGGGCGGCTTATCTGGCAGATATTCATTATGATCTCATGTGCGGTTTGTCCAAAAGTATGGCCTCGGCCGTGGCAGCGCGCCGCTACTTGTGGTTACGTAACTGGGCGGCGGATACTTCCTCCAAGGCTCGGTTGAGTAAACTACCATTTAAGGGCCGGCTGCTCTTCGGTGAAGACCTCGAGAAGCTGGTCAAAGACCTTGGGGAGTCCAAAGGGGGTCGCTTGCCGGAGGACAAGCCCAGGGCGGGGCGGCCGTCCCAGGCGGGCAGAGGTCAGCAGCGGGAGTTCCGCCGGTTCCGTTCTCCGCGCTTCAGTTCCTTCCCTCGCGGTCGTTTCCTCAACAAATCCCAGGGTTTCCGGGGGTTTCGGGGGGCAGGTCGGGGCTTCGGTGCAGCCTCCTCGACCTCCTTCCCCTCCAAGAAGCCACAATGAGATGAGGTGGGCCCAGCAGCCTCCCGTTGCCGTGGGGGGGCGTCTGGAGGAGTTTTATCCTGCCTGGGCCCAAATCACTTCCGATCAGTGGGTCCTCGAGGTCATCCGAGAGGGCTATTCTCTGGAGTTTTGGCGGCCAGTGAGAGAGTTTTGTGTGCGGTCCCCCGGCAGGTCACTCGCCAAGCGGTCGATCCTCCGGGAGACCGTGGAAAAGCTCCTGGCACTTCGGGCCATTGTCCCGGTCCCGCCAGATCAATGCGGCAGCGGTCGATACTCCATTTACTTCGTTGTCCCAAGTAACTTCAAAAATACACTCAAGGTCACTACAGAGAGAGCATTTTCATTAGCTGCACCAATTTTATGGAACTCTCTTCCAGATGAATTAAGATCATCAACCGAACTCAAAGACTTTCGGAAGCAATTAAAAACTTTGCTTTTTATTGAAAATTATGGGCACATTACTTAATTTTATGATTTACCTACCCACTACAAATAATTATATTAGTGTTTTTGTTATATGTTATTTGAATTTTAAATTTGTAATTAACAAACGTTTATTGTAATGCTTATTGTGTTGTATGACTATATGTTACAATGTTTGTATTTTTCTTCTTCTTACCAGATGTTTTCTTTGTTTTGTACTTTCACCGCCTTGATTTTATGATAAGGCGATATATAAATACAGTTAAATAAATAAATAAAGAAGGACGGCGGAGTGCGTCCCATTCTGGATCTCAAGGGCGTGAATCGCTGTCTCTGGGTGTCCCATTTTCACATGGAAACGCTGCGGTCGGTTATCATGGCGGTGCAGAAGGGAGAGTTTCTCACCTCGCTAGATTTGTCCGAGGCCTACCTTCACATTCCCATACGCCCGGAACACCACCGGTTCCTCCGTTTCGCGCTTCCCTTCAGTCACTTTCAGTTCCGGGCGCTCCCCTTTGGCCTGGCAACGGCTCCGCGGATCTTCACCAAGGTCATGGTGGTGGTCGCGGCGGCCTTGCGGAAAGAAGGCATCCTGGTCCATCCCTATCTAGACGATTGGTTGATCAGGGCGAAGTCTCTGTCAGAGAGCGTGATGGCAACGGCCAGAGTGGTAGCCTTCCTCGAAGGGCTCGGTTGGATAGTCAACCTTTCCAAGAGTCGCTTAGTACCGTCGCAGAGTCTGGAGTACCTGGGGGCCCGGTTCGACACGCGCGTGGGGAAGGTCTTCCTCACGGACAAGCGGGCACTGGCCCTACGGGGTCTGGTTCTCCAGTTCTTGACATTGCCGTCGCCGTCGGCCTGGCTTTACCTGCAGTTGCTGGGCACCATGGCGGCGACCATAGAAACAGTACCGTGGGCGAGGGCGCACATGCGGCCCTTGCAGGGAGCGCTCCTCCGGCGCTGGTCGCCTCAGCGGAACCCGCTGTCCCAGAGACTTCCATGCCCAGAGGGGGTTCAGCAGGCCCTGCAGTGGTGGCTTCTCCCCGACTCGCTGGCCCGCGGCAGGGATCTGGAGTCCCCAGCCTGGGTTCCTCTGACGACTGATGCAAGCCTCCTCGGCTGGGGAGCTCACTGCCAAGGCAGCTTCTCACAGGGTCAATGGAATGCTCAGGAACGGCTGTGGCCGATCAACAGATTGGAGCTGCGCGCCATCGTGCTGGCGCTGCGGAGCCTCCACTCCCTCCTCGGCGGCAGGGCCGTTCGGGTGTCTTCCGACAATGCGACGGCGGTGGCCTATGTCAACAAGCAAGGGGGCACCAACAGCGTGGCGCTCGAGGAGGAAGCCAGAGAGCTGTGTTGTTGGGCGGAGTCTCACCTGCAGGATCTCTCGGCGGCGCACGTGGCCGGGGTAGACAATGTTCAAGCCGACTTCCTCAGCCGGGTCAGAGTGGACCCGGGAGAGTGGGTGCTACATCCCGAAGTCTTCAGTATGGTGGTCCGCCGGTGGGGCGAGCCGGTCATGGATCTCATGGCCACCTTCGCCTCGGCAAAGGCAAGTCGTTTTTACAGCAGGCGGCGAGAGAGGATGTCGGAAGGCCTGGATGCCCTCATTCAGGTCTGGCCGGAGGGACAGTTGCTCTACGTCTTCCCTCCGTGGGTTCTCATCGGCCGCGTGTTGCAGCGCATAGCCAAATTCCGGGGACAGGTCATTCTGATAGCCCCGGATTGGCCTCGCCGTCCTTGGTACGGGGATCTGGTGCGGTTGTTGGTCGCAAAACCGTGGCGTCTCCCAGCCCGTCCGGACCTGCTGTCGCAGGGTACCCTATTCATGCCGCACGTGGATCGGTTCTCGCTTACGGCCTGGCTCTTGAGCGTGCACGGCTGAGCTCCCGGGGCCACTCGGTGGCGGTCATTGCGACTTTGTTGAGGGCCCGCCGTCGGTCTACTTCTTTGGCTTACGTCTGTATTTGGCGGATTTTTGAGTCATGGTGCGGAGCTAAGGGGTGCATGCCTCTAAAGGCCTCTGTGCCTCTTTTCTTGGAATTCCTGCAAGCTGGTTTTGATAAGGGATTAGCAGCCGCGTCCCTGCGTGTGCAGGTCGCTGCCCTGTCCTGTTACCGGGGCAGGGTGGGAGGTCTGTCGCTGGCTTCGCAGGGGGATGTCAAGCGTTTTTTGCGGGCAGTATCCATCCTGCGCCCCCCGTTGCGGCAGATCGTGCCATAGTGGCACCTACCATTTGTGCTGGAAGCCCTCGAGCGCGAGCCTTTTGAGCCTCTGTCCCGGGCGACTCTCAAGGACCTTACGCTTAAGGTGATTTTTTTAGTGGCGGTGTGTTCTGCCCGGTGAATCTCGGAACTGCAGGCTTTGTCGTGTCGGGAGCCTTACCTCTCCTTCTTTGCGTCAAAGGTGGTGATGCGGACGGTGCCGGCTTTTCTGCCGAAGGTTGTCTCGCCGTTCCATGTGAGTCAAGACATCTCGTTGCCGGCCTTCTTGGGGACTGCACGAGGGGCGGCGTCAGAGAGGCTACACCGTTTGGACGTTGGCCGTGCCTTAAAGAAGTATATTCGGCGGACGGAGTCCTTTCGGAAATCCGATAGGCTTTTTGTGCTTTTCGCAGAGCTGAAAAAGGGCGAAGCAGCGTCCAAAGCGTCTATTTCTCGGTGGATTAAGGAAGCCATTGCATCGGCTTATGTCTTGAAGGGGAAGCCGGTGCCGGTGGGTTTGCGAGCCCACTCTACCAGGGCTCAGGCCACTTCTTGGGCTGAGCGACGGTCGGTGTCTCCAGGGGAGATTTGTAGGGCGGCGACCTGGTCGTCGCTGAATTCCTTTGTGAAGCACTATCGGTTGGACCTTCAACGGCGGGAGGAAGTCGCTTTCGGGGCGGCTGTGCTTCAGGCTGGTTTGCATTCCCCTCCCCGTACTTGAAGAGTCTCGTCACTGCTCTGGTACTACCCAGAGGTTTCGGGACTAGCCTGTGGACACGATCAGGAAGATGAAATTAGGCTTACCTGCTAATTGTAGTTCCTGGAGTGGACACAGGCTAGTCCCGTATCCCACCCTAATTTTTCGAGGTTCAAGGAGCCTGAAGCGTTACAGATGCTTTACCGGTAAGTTCTGCCAGTCTTTGCAGGGATTCTGGGGTTGCAGTAATTTTCGCCTCAGTATGCTGCTGTTTTTCGGGAACACTTTCCTTCCTGCGGGGCGGGGGTGTGGTCTGATCAGGCTAAAGTCACAGTTGGTTAACAGGTTGGGGCAGTTCTAGTTTGTTTATTGTTGTTCTGGATTCTTACTTGTTGCTCCGGTGAGTCTGCTTTGTCAATAGGTAACTGGTGACTTGAGGCGGATCCAGAGAGGATATACCAGTGATGTCACAAAAAGAGGAGTTTCTCAGTCTCCAAGCTGCTACATGAGATAGGGAACCCAGAGGTTTCGGGACTAGCCTGTGTCCACTCCAGGAACTACAATTAGCAGGTAAGCCTAATTTCATCTTTTTGAAGAGCTGCAGCCAAACACAAGAATTGGTGAGTGAGAGAGTGGGGTATGAGAGAGAGGCTGGATGAAGCCTGGGGGGAGGGGGAGAGACTTATGAGAAAGGGAGAAAGAGATACTGGATGAAATGTGTGTGTGGGGGGGGGGGAGTTATGAGAGAGAGAGAAAGAAAATGAGACTGAGTGGAGCTTGGGGGAGTCATGAGAGAGAAAGCGGGGAAGGTTGGTGGGAGGGTATGAGAGGGAGAAACTGGAGGAAAGCTGGAAGGATATGAAAGAGACTGGGGGGGGGGGTAATAAAGAGAAAGAGAGAGAAAGGCATATGCTGCTGTTGACAGTCCCCTTGACACATAAATTCATGCACACAGGCCCTAACACTCCCTATGATACACACACATACACATGCACACCCCCGGACATACACATATATGCACACACGTACCTTCTGACACACACACGCACACACACACACACATGGGTGCACCCCGACACTTCCTATGAGATCCACATATGAACCTCCACATGTTTGATTCTGCAAATGGGGGAAACACGCCATTATGTCACATTGCAAGTGTGTCACCTAATCCACCTGGTTGTCTGTCTGATAAATCCTGCTGATCTATCTGGCCCTTGATTGCCATTCTCCACAGTTTCATGCTTTGACCCATATGATGTAAAGTATCATATGCAGAAGCCTACGGAGTGGATTTGAAGCTCCAGATGTCTTGCCAACAAGAGAAAAATATACAGCTTTCCTCTTAGAGTCAAATACAATGGAGGCAGTGCATGCAAATATATCTCATGCATATTCATTAGGGTTATCCCAAAACCCTGATTGGTTTGTGGCCCTCCAGGACTGGATTTGAGTACCCCTCCTGTATCACCAGCAGGTTTAAATGATTCCATTGAGTGGAAGATCTGCTTTTGATTTGGACATTTTTTCTTTTAGGGTGGGCTGGGTGTCTATTTTTTGCTTATATATTTTTTGCCTCTCTTTTGCTTCTATTTTTTTTCTTTATTATTTTTCATTTTTATTTCTTAAATGCTTTTTCTAATTGGCCGATCTCTAGGCTTGTCTGCCCACTGTAAGGCTGGGAATGCCCCAACGTCATTCGGGATGCCCCTGTTTTCTACTGCGCATGTTCAGCGTTTTTCTACTTTTCGTGCCGGTTGTCCCAGCGGCGAGTTCAGCGAGCTCAGCGGTGTTATTCTTTCCCTTTTGATCTGTTTTAGTCTGTGAGTTCTTCTTGGTTCTTTCTTTTTTCTCTTTTTTTCTTTTTTTTTGGCAATTGTTTTACTGTGAGAGTATTTCCTTTTTTGTGTTTTAGGATTAGCAACGTTATTTGCAAGAGCTCACTGACGAAGCCGTTTCGGCAAAACACATGGTATCGGGGCTCCATGTCGTTGCCATGCCTGCTGTGCATCCAGTTGGATTTTGTTCTGCCGTGCTGAACTGCCTGCAGCATTGCGTTTTCTTTCCAAGCTAAGTTTTTTTTTCTTTTTTTCATTATTTCCTTTGGCTGTTGCTAGTTACTATGACTGCTGTTACCACTGCTGTTACCACTTTGAGCTGATTTTTGGGGTTGTATGGGTCTTTTTAAGTTCTGGCTCAGCTCCCCGCTATAGAGGTTTTTTTCTGACCGCTGATGTCTTTTTGAGTACAGTTCACTATCTGGGAATTACTGTGGCATGGTCTCTGTCCAGTTTTTGCCATTTGGCTGGCTCATCCTTTCTGTTTATATTTGCAGAAAGGCTGGCTAAGGTCTTTTTTCCTCTATTATAATATATATTTTTGCTGGCTCTAAGTTTGGTATTTTTTGAGTTACTCTCACATTTTCGTTCATTTTGTTGTGTTCTTGTTTTTTCTATCTGTTCCTGGCTGGGAGTTCTCCTTTCATTATTGTTGGCAAACAGGGCAGTGCCATGCAATCTAATAATCTTTAGATTGCCTGGCAGGAAGACTCTGCCCACTCGAGTATCAAAACATGCTCCCAGGATCTCTAGGGACTGGGAGGGCATCAAGTGGTTCTTTTCCTGAGCCAGTCATCCAGATATGGATGCACACAAATTCCTTGCCACCACAGAGCCACAGCCACCATCACCATGACCTTGGAGAACGTCCTTGGGACAGTGGAGAGTCTGAATGGGAGGGCGGCAGACTGAAAGTGAGAGCCAAACACGGCAAAAGCAGATACCTTGCTGATCCTCCCAGATCAGGATATGAAAATACGCCTCAGCCAAATCCAGAGATGCCAGGAACTCCCCTTATTGCACCACTTGAGACACAGATTGCAAAGTTTCCATAAAGAAGTGGAAGTGAGATCCAGAATGGGCCAGAATGATCCTCTTTCAGAACCATGAAATAGATGGAATACTGATCACTGAGGGAATGAGCACAACTGCCTTCAGGAGTAACAATTTGTCTAAGGTGATCCGCACAGCATCCGTTTTGTTTGCAGAACCACCAGGGGAGATGAAAAAAATGTCCAGGATTGGATCTTTGCATTCCAAGACATAGCAGCACTGAATGGTGTCTAGCACCAGCAATCCTTGGCGACCTGGGCCTATTCCTGAAGAACAGGCAAAGCCTACCTATAACGAGAGGAACCAGAGAATGGGCCCCAAAACCTTCATTGCACAGCCCAGGAGAGTCTTCCTTTGGAGGGGACTGAGGCCCTGGGCCTATGTGCTCCACAAAAGAATGAGCCAGAAGGCTTTCCATGCAGGTAACAATGGGAGTCCCGAGACCCCTGGGAGTCCGACTAGTGCACCCACAAGGAGCAGGCAAAGGCTGACTGAAAAGGGGCTTCTGTCTGCTTCACAGTCCCCCCCGGACCTGTCCTCCAGAAGGCAGTAAGATTTTTTTTCTCACTCAGGTCCTTCATCGGCTTCTCCAAATTGGCCCCAAAAGAAGCTTCCCTTCAAAGGCCAGTCGGGTCAACTGAGCTTTGGAAGATATGCCCACTGCAAAATCCAATCCACTGCAAAAGTCAATGTCATGTCACATCGACACAGTACTATCCCTGGCTGATAGATGTACCAGGTCATACATGGCACCCGAAGGATGGCTGTAGCCAACTCCAAAAGGGGCTCCAGCAAAAGAGACTGAATCCATTGGAGTCAGGCTTGAGATGTCAGGTCTGCACATACCACCAACTGAAAAATAGCAGTCGCCACAGCAAATTGGTTCTTCAACCACAAATCCGCCTTTTGGTCCAGAGCATCCTTTAACGATGATCTGCCTTCCACAGGAATGGTGGTCTGTCTGGTAACCACTTTGACCTGCGCATCCACCTTGGGAATAACAAACAACACAACACACTCCATCTCCAGGAGAGCATACATCTTTTTATACTGTACATCCTTAGCCCCCTAGGTGGGGAATCGGGGGAATCACACTCCAATTGGATCATGTCCTTGATCACCTCCAGGAATAGGGAGACAATAGTGGATTTTCACACTCCTTGCATGAGTTGATGCACCTTCGGCTCCTGCTCCATACCTGGAGCATCCACCAAGCTTAAGGTGGATGAGACCATGGCAATCAACACTACCAGTTCGTCCTTCTGGAATAGGCAGATCACATTAGACTCTTCACAATCCTGCAAAGGCGAGAGTAACTCTTCATCCACGTCAGAGCCCAGAACTGAAATATCTGAATCCATGTCACAGTCCAAATCTGAGAGAGATCCCAGCTGAACCTCATCTGCAGGGGGCACCCTTTGCCGGGAATGCTCAGCCATAGGCAATCAAACAAGGCTTCCACTCAGCCTCTCCCTCATGATACTGCTTTCAGGGGGAACACAGAGGCCTCAGGGTCTGAATTTCCATGTCAGAATGACCAGGCCTATTGTAAAAAGTAAGAGAATTCTGGGGAGGACAATCCAGACTCTGCAAGATCTCCTCACAGAAATGACCCCCCTACACCAGGGGACATAGCTTCCATTGATCCACTAGGGGATGAGGAGAGGCCCACAGCACAGTTGCCAAAACCTCCAGCTGGTTGGTTATCCTTACCCAGAGTGCCATCTGCCATCCCCTACCCTAAGGTAGTCAAGGCTGGACCAATTGCATCCCCCTGCTGAGGGGGGGGGGGGGTAATGGGCTCTCCTGGGACGATTCAGAAGCTTCCTGCAAGAAGAGCAGAGTCCAAAAGGCATACCTCACTTGCCACACATTTCCTGGAAGAAGACAAGGAGTAAAGGCATGCATTAACAGTGTTTGTACAGCAAAGTGTGAAAAGGGCACTTGGGTAGGAATGCGTGTAGTTGAACATTTCTCAAAGGAGGATCACTCCCTTAACGACCTTACAATAAAAGTACTGCTGGGAGTGTTTGTGTTTTTCCCTTAATAAATATGATTAAACATATGTTTCCTTTCAGTAGTTATTTTTTTAATGAGTACACTGGAATGGAAAATGTCTGACATTAGAATGATCAAACACTCTGAAGCTTGCCTGTGCTTCAAAGTGTTTGATCAGATATAGGGCCTTTTAACTGTAAAATGTCCCCTCCACCGCTTTCACCTGTAATGACATGTGAAGGCAAGGCAGCCTTAGACCTACTACTACTACTACTAAGCATTTATAAAGCACTACCAGGCACACACAGTGCTGTACAATGAAAACACGAAAAGACAGTCCCTGCTCAAAAGAGCTTACAATCTAAAAAGACAAAGCAAGAAAAGGAGCAGAAAAAAGATAAGAACAAGGGTAAAGAGACAAGAGCAGGAGAGACAGGACAAAGGAAAGAGGTAAGAAAAAGTGTAAGAGGAAGAAAGAAAGGTGAAATAAAAGAAGGGAAGGAAGGAGAACAGCAAAATCAAGAGCCAACGGCAGAGGCGAAAAGATGAGCTTTTAACTTGAGTTTGAAGAGGGGCAAAGAAGATGCCTGACGTATAGACAAAGGAAGTTTATTCCAAGCGTAAGGAGCAGCAAGGTGAAAAGAGCAGAATCTGGAGTTGGCAATAGAGGAGAAGGGCATAGCAAGAAGCAACTGGGAAGAAGAACGGAGTACACGAGGGGGGAAATCGGGAGAAATGAGAGAAGAAAGGTACTGAGGAGCCACAGAGTGAATGCACTTATAGGTCAGAAGGAAAAGCTTAAAGTGAATACGGAAACGGATAGGGAGCCAGTGAAGAGATCTGAGGAGAGGAGTGATGTGGGCAAAACGAGGCTGATGGAAAATCAAACGGGCAGCGGAGTGCTGAATAGACTGAAGAGGGAAGACCTAGATGAGCTTGTACTATTTAAACCCAGTGTAACTGCACTGCTTGACCTGATGAAGAGAGGGTAAGCTCTCATAAGCTTGTCAAAGATACAGTACATTGTTAGTCCACCTAAGCAACTTGCTTGTTGACCCTTATTACCCTTATTATAAATAGCATATGAAATTGAATGTGTACAAATGCAAAGTGATACTGTACACATAGGGAAAACTAAACCCAACTTGCAGGCACAAAATGCTGGGTGCAGAGTTCAAAGTCAGCAGCCATGAAAAAGATGTTGGAGTCACTGTGAACAATACATTGACATTTTGAATCCAGTGCGTTCTGGCTGCCAAAAAACAAATTGAATGTTAGATATCGCTCAAAAAAGAATAGAAAACAAAACTGAGAATGTCATTTTGCCTCTGTACAGATCCCTAGTGCAACTGCACCTTGAATACTGCATGCCATTCTGGCCTCTCCAACTCAAAAAGGATATAGCAAAACTAAAAAAAGGTTCATAGAAGAGGGCTAGAACCCCTGCCTTATGAAGAGAGGCTAAATAGGTTAGGGCTCTTCAGCTTGGAGAAAAGATAGGATAGAAGTTTACATCATCACGAGTGAGGTAAAATGGTTAAATAGGAGAATGATTGTTTAACATTTCAAACAACATGAAAACAAGAGGACACTTTATGAAACTAATAACAAGCAGATTGACAACAAATTGCACAAATTGCTTTTCTCATGCAGCACATATTTAAGCCGTGGAATCTGTTACCGGAAGATGTGGTCAAAGTGAATAACATAGCTGGGTTCAAAAGAAGCTTGGAGAGAGTCCGAAAGAAAAGTCCATAAAAAATCATTAGCTGGGTAGACTTAGGAAAGCCTCTCTTACTCCTGGAAATGAGGTATGAGAAATCTGAGCTTCTTTTTGGGATCTGATAGGTACTTCTGACCCAGAATGTCTACAGTTAGAGACAGGATATGGGGGGGGGGGGGGCAATGGAGCTTGGATTGACACAGCATGGCTTTTCTTAGATTCTTGTGCTCTGTGCTTAGATGTTCATACAGTAGTTCTCTGTAGTTATGTGCAGTTCTTTTGCTAGAACCCAGACCTATAAAAATTATATTGGTTTACACTGCTCTGTTCATTGGTTCACAAGAAGGGGGTTGGGTGCGTTACTAGACTATTCATTTCAGGAACAGTTCCCCTCAGAAATCTGTTCATAAAGAGGGACTCCATCATTATACAGAGCACACCCCCCCCCCCCCCCCCCACCGAGTGGGACTACATGCAATATGCCTTTGACTGCCATTTACTCTTTTGTAGTACATTGACATACTAAATCAAGGATTTGTAGATGCTTGAATGCCTTCATAACAGTACATTCCTCCTATAAAAATCAAAATACTGCAGATGAAATATAGGACAAAATTATTATAGTAACGACAGGACTTCAGATATACTGTACCTATCAAAAGTGTAGAAGGTGTTTTAGTGGAGATAAACTAGTAAATACAGTTTACATGTGCATACACCTCTTCCCAGGCTCTCTCTCTTTACCTCCCTCGCACAGACCTATAGTATCTTTGTCCATATTGCACACTGTCATGGGAACATGAGCAGTGGTGATTTTCTACTATGTCACTGACTTGAAGTCTTTTTCAACTTTCTTCCTGTTTTCTTTTGCAGTTGGAGTGAGAGGTGGAGGATGACAATGACCCTAGTTTTAAGAAGACTACTACTTTGCTAAGAACTGCCTATAGTCATTAACACATGAACTATTTACAAACAACATACTAACAGAGGATGCAAAAAGCTTGTGAGGCCAGTAGATGGCAGCAAAGAACATGATTTCACCTGGATTTCACAGTCACATGAAGAAATCAACTTCAGGTAGGGTGTAAAATTCATTGCAATAATCCAGAGGTTTTTGGGACCAATAATCAGACTGTCTTCAGAGGTGCAATCTGCACCAATAATTAAAGCAAAGGTGCACATATTATTTTGCATTGATTATTACACCAGAGAAAGCTACAGTATATGTAGAAATTTATCCATGTTTTTTTGTAGGTACAATATCAGGCAAAATTAACATGCATAGTTTTGGAAATCCACAACATTAGTCATTTATTTATTTAGAGCCCACAAAATGTGCAATTGCCGCTAAGCAAGGTATTCTGTGGAACTGAGCCGGTGAATGTCACTGACTACCCCCAGGTGTTGCTGCTACACGCCCCAATGCTAAGCGGTCAGCGCTGGGGTATTGCGGGACAGAGCAGAGGTGGCAGTAACTGATAACCAGACAGCAATGATATTGAGACACTGCCTGGTTTATGATATGCTATTTTTTTGTCGGAAGTTATTGCCGTGAGCGATTACTCACTCATGAAGCGTGACTTCCCTTTTAATTACTCTTATGGTAATAAAACCACCGTATAAAAATCATGAAGCAATTGCATTACTTAATATCATTCAATGCTACTTCATTACACAATATCATCACAGCCGTTATTTATATAGCTGTAAAATATCTTGCTATGCAGACTTTCCACGGACACAGTACTGCGTTTAGACCCGTACTTCCATTCCGGCTCTGTTTCAACGCTTGTTATCTGCTTAATATACTCATCTGATTTTATGAGTTGAATGATTCCTTCTAGCAATTCGAACGGAATATATGTTGACAACTGGATCCCTCCAGTGACACAGCCTAACTTGTGTGAGCGGTAGAGGCAAAGAAAAAGGCATTTAAAGACCCGTGAGAGACGTCACTCATGATGATGTCATCATCCCTAATTGGTCCCTGAATGCATGGGATCAAACGAGACTAAGCCAATCCAGTTCTGCATTCAACCCATGGGGTTCCAAACAGCCAATACGAAATATCCAGTATTGTTCAATCCACTGGAGTCGTTGTTCCCTATTACCCCCTCTGACAGCTGGGGGCACTTGATCAATAATTCGCCATTGAAAGTCCGTGAAAGAGTGTCCAAAATCCAAACAGTGTTGTACTAATGGAGCTGTAATAACTCCATTGCGAATGCGAGACGCATGTTCTTGTAGGCGAACCCTCACTTTTCTAATCGTTCGACCTACGTACACTTTTGTGCACGGGCAGATTAGAATATAAACACCATAAGTGGTGAAGCAAGTAGTAAAACCTTTTGACCGCTGTGTTATGGTAGTGTGTGGGATTTGCCATTCGGCACCTTGAATTGATTGTTGACACAGTTCACAAGACTTTCCTTTGGGACAGCTGAAATGTCCAATCGTTAAATCGTGTGAAACCAACGATGATTGAGGCTGAATAGTATTCAGCAAATTGGCTATGTTTTGGCCTCTAGTATATGCTATCCGTAGCGGCTTGCGGAAGCATTCATGGAGAGCCAGAATATGCCAATGCTTCTTTAAAATAGATGTTATTTTTGAACTGTTCAGCATGTATGGAAAAATGCCTGTAATAAACTCATTTTCAGACTGAGTGTTGTTGTTTTCATTCCCTTGTAACCATTCTCTATGTGTATACCTCGCTCACGTCCGAGCCTGCTGTATAATGTATAATGGATAACCTCTCTGCAGTAAACGAACTTGCAAATCCTGTGCATGGTGGTCAAAATCCTGAAAAGAGGTGCAGATTCTACGTAGTCTTAGAAACTGACCATAAGGTAGACCTTTTTTCAAAGCTGGTGGGTGGAAACTGGAGAATTGTAACAAAGTATTTCTCTGCACGGATTTTCGATATAAAGTAGAACATAATCGTGGTCCTGACTTAAAAAGCTGTACATCCAAAAATTCCAGAGGTTGTACATGAGAGTGTAAGGTGAAAGATAAATTCTCCTTTTGAGCATTTAACCAGACTATGAAATTTTGTATGGTCTCCTGAGTATCATTCCATAGAAAAAAGATGTCATCAAGAAATCTGACCCAGGTATTAATCCTAGAAAACCATTCAGATGGATAAATAACTCGTTCTTCAAACTCTGCCAGATATAATGTGGCAATAGATGGGGCTGCCGTGGCCCCCATCGCTATACCATGGGTCTGATAATAAAACTTGCTGTCAAATTGAAAAAAAGTTTAGGTGAGAACTAAGGTTAACATCTGAAGAAAAAATTCTTTTGGCAAACGGGAGGGTATAGCTAATTCTAAGCTCTCTATTACTTGTAAAGCCTCCTGTTGAGATATATTGGTGTAGAGAGCTACAACATCCAAGGATACTAAGATAGCATTTTCTACTGATTGAGTAATTTAATCTATCTTTTCTAAAAAATGAGACGTATCCCTTATACGGACACTCTTTCACGGACTTTCAATGGCGAATTATTGATCAAGTGCCCCCAGCTGTCAGAGGGGGTAATAGGGAACAACGACTCCAGTGGATTGAACAATACTGGATATTTCGTATTGGCTGTTTGGAACCCCATGGGTTGAATGCAGAACTGGATTGGCTTAGTCTCGTTTGATCCCATGCATTCAGGGACCAATTAGGGATGATGACATCATCATGAGTGACGTCTCTCATGGGTCTTTAAATGCCTTTTTCTTTGCCTCTACCGCTCACACAAGTTAGGCTGTGTCACTGGAGGGATCCAGTTGTCAACATATATTCCATTCGAATTGCTAGAAGGAATCATTCAACTCATAAAATCAGATGAGTATATTAAGCAGATAACAAGCGTTGAAACAGAGCCGGAATGGAAGTACGGGTCTAAACGCAGTACTGTGTCCGTGGAAAGTCTGCATAGCAAGATATTTTACAGCTATATAAATAATGGCTGTGATGATATTGTGTAATGAAGTAGCATTGAATGATATTAAGTAATGCAATTGCTTCATGATTTTTATACGGTGGTTTTATTACCATAAGAGTAATTAAAAGGGAAGTCACGCTTCATGAGTGAGTAATCGCTCACGGCAATAACTTCCGACAAAAAAATAGTTTAATAACATTGTGAGTCAGTTACTTAAATATCACTTTTTGGTGGGTTATTGGTTATGATGAAAAGTGAGGGGTGGTTAATTCTGTGGTTTACACTTTTCAAACCCTATTGTGAGTATGGAGAAAATTGGTGATAAAGATAAAGATAAAGAAAAAGAAAAAGAAAATGATATTAATGGAGAGAGTCCTGTTATAAAAGCCAATCAAATGGTTTTCGCTTTCACGGAAGATCAGATTCAACAACTAATTAAGAAACCAGCACTATTTGATGATTTGCAATCTATGTCTCATTCTTCCTCATTTCATGACTTGTTGCTGATTAATAAAAAACTGATAAGAACGGAATTACATGAATTAGCAATGAATCAATACCTAAAATCTACTATGAGCCTGAGGGGATTACGAGTGCTGAAGCCCCCGAAACTCTATGTAGATGATATTGAATTCCATGCGAAATGGAATAGTATTCTTAACAAATGTAGTTTAGGTTTGGTGGCGCTGTTAAGTCAACGCTCCAATGTTGAACAACAGAAACTAAACGAAGAAATTAAAACATTGGAATTACGATTGAAACAACAATTGACAGAGGATCGATTTAGGGCTCAAAAAGAGGAAATGTCTATTCAACTAGATCAGTTTAGAGACTATGTGAAATCTATAAAAGTTAAAAAATTTCACCGAGATCAAAAGGATTATGAATTGGACCAGGTGTATACTTGGGCTAAAAAAGGCAATTTACAATTGAAAGAAACTCCTTTTCCAGTTACTTCTGATGTAGATTCGGAAGAGGGCAGTTCGAGTGATTATTCTACTACCCGTCGGGGTAGGGGAGGCACGACAAGATCGGGATCCTTTCAAGGACAGGTTTTTCGGCGTGGTCGTCGAGGACGTGGTCGTCGACGAGGTTGGGAAATGGGGGAAGAACATCTAGATCCCCTTCCCGACCAACCCCAGGGCCCGATCACTCGGACACGAGCGAAACTTCAGTGATTAATATTTCAGACATTCCTTTGACTAGTTCTCAGGAATCACTGTTAAATAAAGGACTCTCGTTTGTCCCTCGAGTACAATACCAACCGTTTCAGATTCGGATTGCTTTACATAAGTTTTTCCGAAAGTTACGAGTGCTTCAATTTTGTGCCAATAATCCTCTGACCCCTGATTTGTCCATAGTTCGATTGCCGTCGAAGTGGATACCGGGAGGAGAAATCGACCCTCACATTTCCACCTTCCAACAGTTGGTACTATTAGATGTAGCTAAGATGGAGCAGGTACTACCTGATATGGAAAGGAGTAATTCCGCTAACAATCTGACAGGATCCGAATGGACTGCATTGAAAGAGCTACGGAAAAAGTCCTCTATTATAGTGAAAAGAGCTGATAAAGGAGGTGCTACAGTGATACAATCTCGAGAACAATATGTCACGGGGGCTTTACTACAATTGAGTGATTCCAAATTTTATCGATTAATAGATTCAGACCCTACATCAGAAATACAGATGATAATTCAGAATTTGATGAATGAAGGATTAAATCAGGGTTGGTTAACAAAAAAGGAATTTCAATTCCTAACACCTAAATTCCCCATGATGCCGTATTTTTATACGGTACCGAAGATACATAAGTCTCTCTTAAATCCACTGGGAAGACCTATTGTTTCTTGTAGAGGCTCTATCCTGGAACCATTGTCACAGTTTTGTGACGTTTTTTTGAGACCATGTGCTCAGAAGGTCACCTCTTACATCAGGGATACGTCTCATTTTTTAGAAAAGATAGATTCAATTACTCAATCAGTAGATAATGCTATCTTAGTATCCTTGGATGTTGTAGCTCTCTACACCAATATATCTCAACAGGAGGCTTTACAAGTAATAGAGAGCTTAGAATTAGCTTTACCCTCCCGTTTGCCAAAATAATTTTTTCTTCAGATGTTAACCTTAGTTCTCACTAATAAAAATTTTCAATTTGACAGCAAGTTTTATTATCAGACCCATGGTATAGCGATGGGGGCCACGGCAGCCCCATCTATTGCCACATTATATCTGGCAGAGTTTGAAGAACGAGTTATTTATCCATCTGAATGGTTTTCTAGGATTAATACCTGGGTCAGATTTCTTGATGACATCTTTTTTCTATGGAATGATACTCAGGAGACCTTACAAAATTTTATAGTCTGGTTAAATGCTCAAAAGGAGAATTTATCTTTCACCTTACACTCTCATGTACAACATCTGGAATTTTTGGATGTACAGCTTTTTAAGTCAGGACCACGATTATGTTCTACTTTATATCGAAAATCCGTGCAGAGAAATACTTTGTTACAATTCTCCAGTTTCCACCCACCAGCTTTGAAAAAAGGTCTACCTTATGGTCAGTTTCTAAGACTACGTAGAATCTGCACCTCTTTTCAGGATTTTGACCACCATGCACAGGATTTGCAAGTTCGTTTACTGCAGAGAGGTTATCCATTATACATTATACAGCAGGCTCGGACGCGAGCGAGGTATACACATAGAGAATGGTTACAAGGGAATGAAAACAACAACACTCAGTCTGAAAATGAGTTTATTACAGGCATTTTTCCATACATGCTGAACAGTTCAAAAATAACATCTATTTTAAAGAAGCATTGGCATATTCTGGCTCTCCATGAATGCTTCCGCAAGCCGCTGCGGATAGCATATACTAGAGGCCAAAACATAGCCAATTTGCTGAATACTATTCAGCCTCAATCATCGTTGGTTTCACACGATTTAACGATTGGACATTTCAGCTGTCCCAAAGGAAAGTCTTGTGAACTGTGTCAACAATCAATTCAAGGTGCCGAATGGCAAATCCCACACACTACCATAACACAGCGGTCAAAAGGTTTTACTACTTGCTTCACCACTTATGGTGTTTATATTCTAATCTGCCCGTGCACAAAAGTGTACGTAGGTCGAACGATTAGAAAAGTGAGGGTTCGCCTACAAGAACATGCGTCTCGCATTCACAATGGAGTTATTACAGCTCCATTAGTACAACACTGTTTGGATTTTGGACACTCTTTCACGGACTTTCAATGGCGAATTATTGATCAAGTGCCCCCAGCTGTCAGAGGGGGTAATAGGGAACAACGACTCCAGTGGATTGAACAATACTGGATATTTCGTATTGGCTGTTTGGAACCCCATGGGTTGAATGCAGAACTGGATTGGCTTAGTCTCGTT
The DNA here is from genome assembly GCA_033557465.1 of Ichthyophis bannanicus. NCBI lineage: Eukaryota > Metazoa > Chordata > Amphibia > Gymnophiona > Ichthyophiidae > Ichthyophis > Ichthyophis bannanicus. The sequence continues at coordinate 1,272,190,965 of CM066032.1, read as the reverse complement.
TGATCCCATGCATTCAGGGACCAATTAGGGATGATGACATCATCATGAGTGACGTCTCTCATGGGTCTTTAAATGCCTTTTTCTTTGCCTCTACCGCTCACACAAGTTAGGCTGTGTCACTGGAGGGATCCAGTTGTCAACATATATTCCGTTCGAATTGCTAGAAGGAATCATTCAACTCATAAAATCAGATGAGTATATTAAGCAGATAACAAGCGTTGAAACAGAGCCGGAATGGAAGTACGGGTCTAAACGCAGTACTGTGTCCGTGGAAAGTCTGCATAGCAAGATATTTTACAGCTATATAAATAACGGCTGTGATGATATTGTGTAATGAAGTAGCATTGAATGATATTAAGTAATGCAATTACTTCATGATTTTTATACGGTGGTTTTATTACCATAAGAGTAATTAAAAGGGAAGTCACGCTTCATGAGTGAGTAATCGCTCACGGCAATAACTTCCGACAAAAAAATAGTTTAATAACATTGTGAGTCAGTTACTTAAATATCACTTTTTGGTGGGTTATTGGTTATGATAAAAAGTGAGGGATGGTTAATTCTGTGGTTTATGATATGCAGCAAAAGTGAGATGCAGGAAACCTTTTGCCACATTAACTAACCAGACAGCGGCTCAATATCACTGCTGCCCAGTTAACCTCATGGCAATGCGGGGCAAAACCAGGGCTAGACAGGATCCCAGCATTGAATATCTGGATTTAACTTTCAGTGCTGGCTGCTAGCTGCCGGTGCTGAATTTTTCCTCCTCCTCTCTTAGTATTTTAACTCACATCTTTCCAGTGGTTCAACGGGAGCTGCGATCAGGTACAGTGGGTCATTCCCTGTCCCTAAAGGGTTTACAATCTAAAGGTCCATTGCAGAAAGCTGGCATTACAGTTGTGAGCTAAAAGCTATGTGCATGTTTTCCAAGCGCGAGAGTAATACAGACTTTGTATGCCTGCACGCAGCAAGCAAATAGCATGCAAATGAGGTAAGCAGGTGCAGAAAGTCTGTGCTAAACCGGGAGGTCCATGTGCACAAGCATCTGCGTTAGCAGCCCCTATATCCGGCATACAAAGAGACTGTTGCGTGCATCCGCTGGAATTCTATGTGGCGCATATCTCTGCTCAGAGGTTTTACTCTGGACAATCTCAGTGTCTTTGAACAGCGATATTATTCTGAGCAATACTCTGAGCAGAAGGGTTGCTGTCATGTGCCACACAGGATTCCATCACATGCACTTGCGTTCATTCCAGCACCTTCTCCTGAATTTTTTTAAAGAGCACATTTCAAAAAAGCCTGGAAAATTCAACGGGGCATTGTCTGCTCACAAAGCAGAGATGAATTTCTCCCCAATACCAAGTGCAGACCCCATACGTCTCGTTTGAGTAGGCATTAAGTTCCAGCAGTCTTTGCTCTTCTGTGCACTTCTCTGTATCCAGGCAGAATAACTATTTGCTTAATTATCATGTAATTTTAATGGATTTACATGGGCTGTGTGCTAGCACTGGCACTGGCCTCTGCGCAGTAATTACAATCATGCCAATCTGGTGCGACATCTACGTGTGGAGGCCAATTCTGTTGTGTGCGTCCCCACCTGTCTGGCCGGTCAAAATTGGGACATACTCTGGTGCACCTGATTCTGATCCCATGGGGCCTAGACATGCCTGCAGGATCAGAATTGGGTCTACCAGCCTGGACGTGCAGGCCATACCCCGATTCTGGCTGCCCAGATGTCCAAGCAAATCCCCGGCTAGCCCAGCCTGGCTCCTGCAGAATAGACGCCATAATAAATACAGGCAGATGTTCCACTAATATTTCTGCATTGGCCCCAAAGTTTGTGCCTGAGGAAAAGGAGGGTTAAGTTGCTTTCCCAAGGCCACAAGGAGGGCCAGGGAGATTGAAATCCTGGTCTCGGTTATTAGGCCACTGCTCTAACCATTAGACTACTCTCCACTGCCTTTCATTTGTGGGTAACTTGATCATCATGCAGAACTGCGTGAAGGCAGAAGGACTTTTAGGGGAGGTTTACTAAGTTGTTGCCTACCCCTGTCCTAGTCCTACAGTAACCAAGCTCTGATTCTCCAGCATTTTCATGCATTCTACTCTTCTGGATTTTTTTGATACTTCTGGTACTAATAGCCACCTTCTTGCCTTACTGGAATGCACAGAACGCTCTGCAAGATTTTCAGAAAGGCCCTGCAAATGTTGCTAGATGCTCATTCTTCTGATGGCGAAGCTGTGATTTTCCTACTTATGCATATAAGTGGAGGATTTTGCAAAACTGCACATCTGTAGGGCACTGATTTGGTTTAGTTTATTCAAATGTTTTATATACTGCCTTTCAAACTAAAAGGATGCTGCAACCCAGAATTGTAATTCAGCCCTAGAGTGGTGTTGGCTGCTGATAAATAATCAGTGAGAGATTCTACTTTGCAGGAATTAGCTTCATACTATTATTTGCAAGTCACAGGCCAATTGCATTTAAACCTGATTTCAAAAGGGAAACGTTGAGGTGGACTGATCTGTGATGTGAACTTGAATATTATCTGTGAATATGTATCCACTGAGCCCTCTGCTCTGAATAATAGCAGCCAATGGAGCAAGGAATAGACTTTAGAGGGTGGGGGCAAGGATGGCATCTTGGGGAACATCAAAAGGGATGAATGTATGACTTTTAATGTGGCAAACCAATCCTTACATCAAGGGTCCTGTTATGGAAGTAGGAGGTAAAGCAGCTTAGCACTGTATCACTCATTTGATGAAGAAAAGAGGGATCAGCTAGATTTTTGGAGAGCAAATCTGGGAAACCTGGCCTGGGCAGGGCTGAGCTGAACTAGACACCGCAGGGATCCTCCCTCAATGGGCATCTTTTCCCCATGTACTGTATTTCAAAATCACTAGTTTAGGTAGCATTCAGTAATTTCAGAAGTTTAAAAGAAGATAGAAGCAGCCCTTCTCGAGTTGTATATGCGCATACATACATATATACTTAGAATTTATTTTACAATAATCAAAAATACAAAGGAGTAATATTCTAAGTAAATGTAAAAAGAGCTAGGGCCTGCCATAAACTCATCATCTGACAACATTGATTTGCATTTTTTTAAATATATTTTCTGTTCAATGCATTTCCATCTTGACCAGCAAGACAAAATCATAGTCCCAAATCTGAAACTTTCAATTCTTCAAAACGTGTTAGCTTCCCCAGAAAACACATCCAAACAAACATTCCACTCAAGTTGGCCCCAAGCTCAAATTCACTTATCTGGGGGGTGTTAGACACTGTGTCAAACACCCAACATCGATGTTTCAGCTTAAAAAAGCATGCTTCAGGGGCAAGTTGTCTCACAGGCTTATGCATTATAGAGACCCTCATGTTTGGAGAAATAAAGATTTTGTATCAGGGTGGAATCTTATTTTAAATAAGTGTTCCTTTGATCTTATGATCCTTATTATTGATCATGCAACAGCTTTGAACACCAGTTTACAAGAAAAACTGATGCAAAAATAGCAATAACCCTCCCAGCATGTGGGCACTCTTACACATCACAAGGAATGAGTAAACAATACAAAAACATTTTTCATGTTGTATCCCCCCTCCATTTCCCCCTCTCCTCCAACCACCACCCTTTAGAGCAAATCCTTATTACTGATCTACATCAAATTTTTAACCCCATCACATACTGTAAAGCAAGACGTCTGACTGAAAGTACTACTACAACATATCCTCATGTCATCAACGGTCCTCTCTCCCAACCCACGTAACTCTTTCTTCCCCTTACCCCCTAGCATCCTCCCCCAATTATCCTACCTACCCACCCAACTGCCAATTGTCCTTTCTTTAAGCAATGAAGTATCCAATTTTGTTCAACATATAGTTCCTGAAGGAATTATTGGCATTTTTCAATGTATACACAGTTGTCACTCATTTTTACTAATTCTTTAAAGAGTTGTTTTTTGGTTTTACAAAGTTTGTTGCTTTTTTTCCTATAAGTACCAATGGTTTCTCATTTGCCTTCTAAACATGAGTATTTCTGTGTGGCCTTTCATAAGTTCAAGCTGTTTAGAAACAAAATACAGCTCTCCTGACCCATGGGTACTCTTACGCATCATTGGGAGAAATCAGCGCTATCAAGAAACAAACTTTACATTTGAAGAGCTTTATTAAACATTATCTCTCCCCATCCCCACTTCTAATTTCCGACTCAAACATGAACTAAAGAACCACTCCAAGCCCATCCCCATGAAGGGAGGGGGGAGAGGGGCCAATGAGGATCTCCCATCTTGAACCCATAATCAAAGACCATCCCAACCTTCCCCCACCTGTCCATGCACTGCAGCTGCCTGGATTTGAGTACTTTAAAATCAGTATCTGACATGAGGTATTTTGAAGCTCAGTATATGCCACAAAGAGGATATGGCATGTTTTTGTGAGAAGAATAAACAACTGAAGTGCAAGAAGTTCATAGGAGATGAGATTGACTATTCCAAGGGCATGGTTTACCTTTGGATGTCAGAGAGTGTTAAATGCCCTGGTTGGGGATGGGTGACCTTTGCTGCTACCTCTCCAGAATCATCCAGTGAGGAATCTTTTCGAGGCGGGGACAAGGAGGAGGATTTTTTAGATTCACGCAGGAGACCTGACGGTGCTGGGGAAGAGACAGGGATCCAGCAATGACTCTGGATCCACCATCCAACTTGCCTCAGACTTGTCTGTGGACTCATCAACATCCTCGATCATCAACCTCTCTAAAATGACTAATAGCGGCACAGATCTGCCTTTTGTAGCATGGGATGTCCTTTGTGCCATCTCCCTGTTTCAATAAATTTTCTATACAAGTGTCTTTGGCGCGTTTGTTTCCTCTCCTGCATCTACATTTCTTCTTCTCTGATATTACCTCTATAGATCCTGTTGACACTGGTTTTCATCTAACATCACATTGGGTGCCACCAGGTCTGGTCATGGAGGCAGTTGAACATTTGCTCGATACTTGCCATCGTTTTAATTTGTTTTTCTCAGAACATTTATTTATTTATTTAACAGTTTTTATATACCGTCTTTCTACAATTCAAGACGGTTTACATGTAACATAACTGACAGTATTATACAACTGTTTACAAAGAACATAGAACGAGGTAACAGGTTACATAGAACGAGAATAAGTGGCTATATAAGTAACATAAGAACTAGGGAACTAATAAACTAATAACTATGTACAAAATATTATTTACAATAATATGAATCGTTTGTTTACCTAAGAAATAGCAAGGGTCACTGGGATCTCAATTAGAGGGACTAGTAGGAGGGTAGGAGTAGTGGAGTAGGAGTAGGGGGGAGGAACTAGGGTGGTAGGGAAAAGTGTTCGAGGAAGAGGTAAGTTTTTAATCTTTTTTGAAAATTCTGCGTGGCTCACACAGTTACGTAGGTCATGAGGAAGAGTATTCCATAGGGAAGGGGCGTAGAAAGAGAAGGCCCTGTTGCTAGTAGATTGTTTAAAGTGTATCTTGGATGTAGGAATAGATAGAAGGTTTTTGGTAGAGGAGCGGCGCGTTCTTGTATTATTAGGGAAGGCCAGTAGAGGGGAAAGGCAAGGAGCTGATTCTTTTGAACATGAGGCTGTAAGACAATTGCAACAAAAAAAATGCCTTGCCATTAAGTCCACTGATAAAATTGGTGCAGTAGTTGTCATGGACACGTCCCAGTATGAAGCCGAGGAACAATGGCAGTTATCTGATTGAGCTTTTTATTTGCCATTGATGGAGGATCCTACTAACGCCATCAAACAAGAAGCTCACACCTTGGCACGTGATTGGACTACCTCCGGGAATCTGCTTTTCATACAGGCCTATGAACAAACCCTGTGCTAGAGCCCAGTGCTTAAAGATCTAGCGTAGGGTTTCATTGTGCAACTTGAATGCTGACTCTTTGCACTGGAATGCAATATGCAAATTATAGTGTGCAAAAATTCAGCATGAAACTAGGAGAGCAAGCCAAACACATGCGCACAGAAGTCGGAGCAAGTTTGATATGCTGTCCTGGAGAAACAGGGTCATCTGAGGTGAAATTTGACACATCACCTCAGATGACATAGGCATCAGAGAAAGCCCCCGATGCCATCGGCACACTGTTGGGGGGCTGGTACATTTTACTTTGAAAATTACTGCATAGTCCATGAGTAAAAAATATCTGTGGACTTTGCAGCTATGGAAGCAGGATGAAAACTGATCCCATATATTTTTGCTATATGTTTCCCTCCTTGGATCTCAGCATTGATTCGTTGTAAACATTTTAATGACAATATTCCATTGCAATGAGCAATAAAACCTTGCAAGATGCTCCAGAAATTATCACTTTGTCTAATTTTCTCAAATAAAGCCTTTGATAAAGGGTGAGTTGTTGTTCAGCCCCTGCCAAGTTTTACACGTGGAGCCCGATTCCATTAGGGGCATGAACGAGCTGTCTGGATGCCCCCAAACAGGACGGGCCCATTAGGATCCAATTCTGCACCACAGGAGACAGATGTTTCCACGGGTGCAGGATCGGGCCCTGAGATGGCCCTACATGTCCCTGCAACCTCACTGCATGCTTTTCCAGCTCCCGCAGCGCCAACCTCCTGTTACCCTGCCACCAGACCATAGGCTGGGCAGCCAGGGCCTGGATTGTGCGGCAGGGACCTAGCTGCCACCTGTCCCTGCCTTGGGGGGGTTCCAGCCCCGATAACTGCAGTCTCAGCTGCTTATTCCACCTCCGAGGTGGAATAAGCAACATGTCCAACCCTGACCTGCAGGATGAACAGGGCCTTGACCTGAATCGGCCCTTTACGTTCTGCTGCCTTGGCCCCCCCCCCCCTTCCGCTCTAACTCTGCCCCCTCCTGGCTCCCACCGGCTCTCCTCATACTGCTGCTCTTGCTGTGCATGGAGAGTCTGTGGGGGGGGGAATATGGGCAAGATGTTTTGTGGGGCTGCACGTCCCACTGGGACTGCAGCTGTGCCAGTCGCCTTGCTGAATGGGGCCCTAAGTATTCATTCTGTTTTTGTTATGTTTCCAGAAAGTAGATGCATTTAGAATTTCAAGCATGGGCAACATTTTGCCCCATGAAAACTTGTTATTTTGCTTTTATTTGCTTTTAATCTATAATTGCTTTTGAAAGGCACAGACCAAGAACCCCATGTTACTGGGAGAAAGACAGAGGTTATATATGTCCATATTGGGGCTAAATAGAGCTTTCATGGGTATCATGTGTGCAAATGAACATTTCTGAGGAAAACCTACATTATCATTCCTGTATATCGATCATCTAATCTTTGTACCAGTGGTATTAATATTCAAGATGATTTACCTAGTTAACTTCAAAAATTAACTGGATACATCAGAGGTGTTTCAAAATATGGAGCCAATGTCCAGTTAGTTTTTGACCAGACATCAAGTTATCCAACTAAAAGTCAAAAGGTCAGAGGTACATAGGGGGCACACTTTTCTTTTAAGCAGCCCCCCCCCCCCCCCCAATATTCAGTTCCATCTGGTTAAAAATAACTAGTTAAGTTGTATTGCACAAATAGCTGGTCTACGTTAATTGGATAAGAAATCAGGTTAACTTTGACCTGCTATAAAACTGACCGTACGAGATTTCTCTCTGAATATCTGGATAAATGTAATGTTAATTAGATTCAACAGCACTGAATATTGACCCCAGTGAGTATAGAATCTAGAATCTATGGGATGAGCATGGGAATTTTATTTTCTCTGTTGTTATGTGATTTAATTTAGATTTCTAATGTTCCTGTCATTTCGTTTCCCCGTATACTATTTTGTACATCCTTTTCATGTTAATGCATATGTCCTATATGTTTACAATGTGTCAAGGGCAAAGTTTCTTTGATCGCCCAGTGTTGTAGATCTCACCCTTCATCTGCTGGAAGTGACGCCCCGCTTCCTCTTTCTGGTCTAGGCTGCAGTGACACAGCACTTTCTCTCCCTTGTGGATCAGCTTCACAGGTTACTCGCAACAAAGAACATCCATATTTTCTATAGCACCCGATTCTCAGACAAAGCTGCACTGCAGCACCATGAAATGCTTTCAAGCTGTACTATCAATCTCGTACTGTGTCTGCATCACAGTTCAGTGCAGCACAAGTTAAAGGATTCAAGCAGCTCACGTTCTGCACTGCGTTTAAATGTCTCTCACAATCTTCTTTCCTCCCTTGACATTTCTTTTCTAAGCAAGGTCAGATAAGGCTCGTTTTCTGCCTCCAACCTTACTGGCATCAACATCTTAAACAATGCTGTCGTCCTCCCACAGGCATGTAGAGATCATTTTCACTTATCTTTCATCATGTTACTTATATCCTTCTTCAATAAACTCCATTTCTTTTATATCATTCGCACAAAGGAGTTCTTCTTCCTGCCCAGTTTCCATACTTTCCTCCTCGATCTTAGCAAATTGTTCACTCGTCAGCTTCTCCTCAGCTTGGGGATCAAAACTCCTCCCAACCCCCTGGTGGAAACAGTAGTTTAAGAGGTGTGACAAAAAGAAAAGAGGCTGTCCCATAAATGTTTTATTACAAGATCTACAGAGAAATTCGCATTGTCCCCTTCAAAGTAATCCCCCCCAGAGTTAATGCACTTCTGCATTCGCTTCTGCCAAGTACGGAAGCACGCGGTAAAGTCCTCCTCCTTGAGGTCCCTCAGCTTCCTTGTCACAGTGGCCTTGATCTCTTCTACAGAGGCAAAATGAGTTCCTTTGAACAAAGTCTTCAGTCTGGGGAAGAGCCAGAAGTCCCATGGTGTGAGATCTGGGGAATAAGGAGGGTGGTCAAAAGCTGTGATCTGTTTGTTGGCAAAGAACTGCCTCACACTGAGCACGGTGTGTGCGGGCACATTGTCATGGTGTAGCAGCCATGACTTGTCTCTACACCGAGCCCGCCTGCTGCGCCCAACCCAGTCATGGAGGCGATTGAGGACCTGCTGGTAGAAGTGCTGGTTGACTGTCTGACCCTCAGGCTCAAACTCATGATGGACCACTCCCTTCCGGTCGAAGAATGAGATCAGCATGACCTTGATCCTTGATTTGGCCATGTACGCCTTCTTGGGTCTGGGTGACAGTCAAATCTTCCACTGCAGGCTCTGTCTCTTGCTTTCAGGGACATACTAGAAGACCCAAGTCTCATCTCCTGTGATGACTCGACCAACGAACTCTGGATTTTCTCTTATCTTCTCTAGTAAGTCTCGACTAACATTGATCCGGTGCTCCTTCTGGTTGTCCGATAAAAGCTTGGGCACCATCTTGGCGCACACCTTCTGCATCCCTAGCTCCTGCACCAAGATGGTCCGCACTGACTCCCTGTTCATGCTGAGCTCCTCAGCTATCATGCGCATCATCAATCTGCAATCACTCCACACCAGCTGGTTCACTCTGTCAATGTTCTCAGCCGTCTTTGTCATGGAAGGCTGTCCTGACTTGGGGTCATTCTCCACCTCCTCGCAGCCAATCTTGAAGCATTTGTGCCACTCAAAGACTCTCGGCCTTGACATTGCATCTTCGCCATAAGCCTTTTGTAGAAGTTGGAGACACTCAGTTGGGCTCTTCTCCAACAACACCAAAAATTTCAAGTTGATTCTTTGCTCCATATTTCTGCCACATCCAGTTGTGTGACAAAGCGATGGAGCAGTGTGCTACAAAAAAACCTGAAAAAGAAAAACAGAGTGAGAGAGATGAAAAAATATTATAGCAGAATAGTGGCAAGATGTTTCACAACACAGTGACATAAGCAGTTAGCCAACTGGCATTGAGTCATGGGCATGGCTGCCACAGTCTCGTTTCTTTTTTGTCACACCTCGTATATCCCCCCAGGGAAATATTTCCTTTCCTCTGCAATCAGTATTGCAAGTGGGTGCACCTGAGATCAGTTTACCCCCATCCTCCTATTGTCCTTCCCACGGCCTCATGGAGATGGCCCTTCCCTTTTTAAAATGGGTCCATTCATTAGCCTGAGGCTTCCTATTAAGATGTCTTGCTTCACCAAAGCGTTCTCTTCCTCTAAATGCTGGTAGCACCCCTATTCCTGATCTACTAACATCCTTTCCACCACAAATACATGTACTTTTCTAGCACAGTGAAGCATTTTAGCATGTACTGAAACACTGTTGCATGTGCCAAAACAATCTAATCAAACCCAAAAAGTGAGATGCCTTGAGGTGGTCACAAACACTTTAATAAAAACAGGTAAAAAGAACAGGCCCCTATGCGTTTCAGCAAACTCCTTCTTCAGGGGGATGAGCCTCAAAAGATAAAAACATATAAAACATAAATAATATAATAAAAGGCAAATCATCAAAAGCATAAACAATAAAACTTACAATAAATGATGAATAAAAAATCATGAATAAACGTGCTAAACATGTATAAAAACGAGGGGATTAACCCCAAATCAAATGCTAAATAAAAATCTCCAATGACCAGACTAAACATAATCATAAAACATAACCATAACAACATAAATATGAGGTGCAGGATAAAAATGGGATATTAAAAACAGAAATTAAAAGTCAACACCCTCAGGTGAGCTAGCAAAAGCAGTACACCAAGGGGTATGTTTACAAAGCAGTGGTAGCAGCCTCCATGTGATATTGGAGCCATGGCCCCTACCGCTGCTTTGTAAACATACCCCCAAGAGTGAGGAGGATAATATTATCAAAGCCCACAGAGACTCAGAACTCACTTGTGGAAACTGTTCTTATAAAGTAGACCACAGAAATCTGTATGGATGGCAAAAAACAAGGTAGTGAATCCCAAAACCAGATTAATAAAAAGGGAAAATCCAGGAACGGATTGACAAAAGCATTGTAACCAAAGCTATCTGATGGGGAGAGATAAACAAATGTAATGCTGTACTCATGTAGTCTCAAGGCTCTGTAAATCAAACAGTGCTGTAAGATCAGAATACCAAGTGAACCCAACAGGTAAAAATCAGGACAGCGGATTGCGGCTGAGATGGTTTACGGCATGTATTGAAAAAACTGGCACAACAGATATATGCCGATTCTGTAAAAAAGAGTTGGAAACAGTGACTCACCTAATAGCAGGCTGTGAAGTTCTGATGGCAGAAAATTTCTATACGGAATACACAACAAAGTAGCATGCCTTCTCCTCTGGAAACTCTGAAAACACTACAACATCACTGTCCCTGAAAAACACTGGGATCATGACCCTAAGAGAATAACAGAGAATGAAGAGGCTATGATCACCTGAGATATTCCCATTCCAACGGATAAGAAACTGGATGCCAGAAAACCTGACATAGTGGTAAAGGAAAAGAACACCAGAACGATATTGAGAAGTGTCGGTACTGAGTGATTATTCTGTGAATCGCATGGAGAGGGAGAAGATCTTGAAGTATCAAGAAATGCAGTCAGAGACCAAGAAAATGTGGCAAAAAGATACAGAAATATTTCTCATTCTACTGGGAGCCACAGGCCTGATAAAGAAGAATTTCCAAGCACATCTTGACAAACTACCCATACATGTTACATCTTATGAACTCCAGCAGGAGGTTCTCTTTGGCACAATGCAAGTATTACGCCGAGTATTAGCAGTAAATTTGAGAGATTAAGATCATATTCCACATACCCTGGCTTAAAAGTGAGTATGCACAAAACTAACCCATTAGGAGAAACTACCCCAAGTAAAAATCATATCTAAATCTACTCTGTTAAAGGTCAGACACAAAAACATTTTGAAGAGCCCAACTAATAAGAGCAACATGTTGAGGTACATTGGTATAAAGAGACCTTTTATCTATGGTGACTAATATTAATGCCTGGTGAAAACCAACAAAGTCTTGTAAGCAGAATCGTGAACATAAGAAGTCTTGTGAGCAGAATCGTGAACATAAGAAGTGGACTGTGTAACAAAAGGCCTTAAAAATACATCCATTAATTCTTCGTTCCTATTTTAGAAATTTCAGTGAGCAGTTTTTGGGCTCTCACGTCCGCATTTTCCCTGATCTTTCTATGGATACCCAGCTGAGGAGAAAGGAGTTCCTGGGTTTTAAGCCCAGGGTACTTTCCCTCGGCAAGACGTTTTTGTTGAAATTTCACGTTAGATGTCATGTTTCCTACAAAGAGAAATTATTTCTGTTTTTTGAGCCCCACCAGCTGCTGGAGTTTCTGGTAGCTAGAGAGGAATCAGTTGCTGTTGCTGCATCTCATATGGCTGACGCATAAGTCTCACATTGCCATGCTATTTTATAATTTCCTATTAGGTAGTTTTATATTTTCCTGTTGCCTCTCCCTTTTAGCTTTTGTGGGCTGATTTTGGTTAATGCATATTTTCCTTGTATTTGTTTTGCTTGTATCTCTGTTTTCCTTTTTTACCGATTAGCTTTCATTCATTTGCTTGAATGTATTGATTAAATTCAATAAATAAATACATTAAAAAAATACATCCAAATATCTTTATATTGGTTCAAATAAGGAACCAATAGCCGATATAATTGGTCGGCCTGGAGGGTTTTGCAAAGACTTATGTATGTTGGGTGGCATATATATTGTTGGTGTGACTGGATCAGTTACAGTTTAAAAAAAGCATTTCGCTTTTTGTGTTTGGTTTTGTCTCTGCGAGCGTGACTGCCCTGCTTGGGACTTCTAAAACAATCTAATGACACAACAGTTTATAGTGTATTAGTGTTTAATATATCACTCTTCAACAAACATAGCAGAGTGGTGCACAATAAAATTAAAATACATCCACTACAGAAAGGAAGTGAAATTTTCAAGATGGAACAGCAAAGGAGAGAAAGACAATATCGGACAGGCCAGATATTCAGACTTTCCCAAAAGCTTTAGTAAAGACGGAAATGGCACAGAACAATGCAACTAATATCGGTGATGTTGTTATCTGTATCATGCACATTCATAGTGACTATCCTAAAAATCTCACTGGCTGGGGAATAGTCAAAGACCAACTTCAGAAACAGTGCCCCAGGAATGCAGCTCAGTGTTCAAAAAGACTAAAGTTCAGTTTCCAGATCAGGTCCTTCTCTCACTGGGTAAACCATGAACAAGGATGCTGCGGAACCAGAATCCATAACTCTTTAAGGTAGGGAAGCCCAGACATTGCTCAACAGCAATACCCAGAATCTGGATTTAGGACCTACAAGAAGGCAGACTGGCCAATGACTGTCATAAGAACATAAGATATGCCATACTGGGTCAGACCAAGGTCCATCAAGCCCAGTATCCTGTTTCCAACAGTGATCAATCTAGGTCATAAATTCCTAACAGTCTCCCCAAAAGACACAGGTTCCACAATGCTTCTACAGTATTGGGTCAAGCAGTGATATCCTGGGTCCCTTTTAATAATGGTTTATGGACCTTTCCTCCAGGAACTTGTCCAAATCTTTTTTAAACCCAGCTACACTAACAGCTTTTACTAAATCCTCCGGTAACAAATTCCAGAGTTTGATTATACGTTGAGTGAAAACTTTTCTTTTATTAGTCTTAAATAGTTTACCCTGTAGCTTCATTGCATGTCCCCTAGTCTTTTTATATTCTGATGACGTAAACAATTGACCCACGTTTACCCTTTCCATTCCATTCATTAATTTATAGCCCTCTGTCATATCTCCCCTCAGCCGTCTCTTTTCCAGGTTGAAGAGCCCTAACCTTTTTAGCCTCTCTTCATAGGAGTATCCTTCCATCCCCTTTACCATTTTGGTGTCTCTTCTCTGTACCTATTCTAATAATGCTATAACCTTTTTAAGATACAGCGACCAGAATTGCACACAATATTGAAGGTGCAGTCGCACCATGGAACAATACAGAGGCATAATAATATACTTTGTTTTATTGTCCATTCCTTTCCTTATAATACCTAGAATTCTATTTGATCTCTTGGCTGCCGCTGCACATTGGGCGGAGGGTTTTAACATGTTATCCATGATGACGCCTAAATCTTTTTCCTGGGTGGTGGTTCCCAATGTGGAACCTTGCATCGTGTAACCATAGTTTGGGTTGTTCTTCCCTAGGTGCATAACTTTGCACTTGTCCACATTAAATTTCATCTGCCATTTGTATGCCCAGTATTCCAATTTATCAAGATCCTCTTGCAATTTTCCACAATCCTCTTGGGTTTTAACAACTTTAAATAGATTTGTGCCATCTGCAAATTTGATAACCTCACTCATTATTCCATTTTCCTGGCCATTTATGAATATGTCAAAAAGCAGCGGACCCAGCACAGATCCCTGGGGTACTTCACTATTCCCCTTTTTCCATTGGGAAAATTGGCCATTTAGCCCTACCCTCTGCTTTCTATCTTTTAACCAGTACCTGCTCCACAATAGTACATTGCCTCTTATCCCATGACTTTTTAGTTTTGCCAAAAGTCTCTGATGAGGAACCTTGTCAAAGGCTTTCTGAAAGTCCAGATACACTATATAAACCGACTTACCTTTGTCTACCTGTTTATTCATACTTTCAAAAAAACATAACAGATTAGTAAGACAAGATCTTCCTTGTCTAAAGCCATGTTGGCTGTCTCCCATTAAGTCATGACTATCCACATGTTGAGTAATTTTGTTCTTTGAGATGGTTTCTACCATTTTTCCTGGTACTGACATCAGGCTCACCGGTCTGTAGTTTCCTGGATCACCCCTGGAACCCTTTTTAAAAATTGCCATTACATTGCCCATACTCCAGTCTTTCAGGTATTACAGATGATTTTAATGATTGCTCACAGATTACTAATAGCAGGTCTGCAATCTCATATTTCAGTTCTTTCAACACCCTTGGATGTAAAGCATCCGGTCCAGGTGATTTTCTACTCTTCAGTTTATCAAATAGTTGTAATACACCTTCCCGGTGTATCAATATTTCTTTCAATTCTTCCACAGTATCACCTTTAAATACCACTTCAGTCATGGGTAACTTCTCTACATCTTCCTCAGCAAAGACCGAAGCAAAGAATTCATTCAGTCTCTCTGCTATAGCCTTGTCCCTTCTTATTGCCCCTTTTTTCCCCTCTGTCATCTAATGGTCCAACTGACTCTCTCACAGGTTTTATGCTATGAATGTATTTGAAAAAGTCTGTATTATGCGTTTTTGCTTCCACAGTAAGTTTCTTCTCAAATTCTCTTTTTGCCTGCCTTATCAATGCCTTGCATTTAAGTTGCCAGTGCTTGTGCTGTTTCCCGTTTTCGTCATTTGGCTCTTTTTTACATTGTAATAACTAAGCTAAAGTAGCAAGGAGAAAATATGAAGGCGTTACATATGAAGGATCATAACACTGGAGCCCAGAACCTGTTCTGAGAAAAAGAAACATGGGAGGAATAGCTGATACAGTGGGTATTTATTTCCCTTGTTCCCAGAGGTCTTATAATCTAAGTTTGCACCTGAGGCAATGGAGGGTTAAGTGACTTTCCCAAGAACACAAGGAGCATTGGTTGGATTTGCATGCCAGGTTCTTTGGTTTGCAGGCCACTGCTCTAACGACTAAGTTCCTCCTGCACTCCATTGGATATTTTTTAAGCCTTAAATTATGGATTTAAATATAGGCAATATATTTAAAAACACTAATGCAATTGGTAGTTACACCGGCTGCAGAAGTGCTTTTAAAAAAAAATGCTGGGGGGCTGTGTGGAAAATTTTGGACTTATAAATCATTAGATGACCAAAGTTAACCATTCAAAAAGGGGATGGGTTTTGGGGCATTTTGAGGGCAGTAGCACTTAGACATATGGGAGACAATATTCAGAAGCCCTTATCCAGATAACCATGGAGGTTATGCAGATAAAGAGGCTGCGAGAGAGATTCTGCAGCACTATCCAGATAGTGCCACTGAATATCTTCAAAGACTGCCTCAGTGCTGCGGCAGACTGTGGGCCATGCCTGTGACTACTCAGATAGTGGTGATATCCAGCTGCTATCCAGATAATTTCTGCCCTTTGTCCACATAACTTAGGGCAGCAAAAAAACTGTCTTAAGTACTAGCGAGATAGTGGCTGAATATCACCACTATCCAGATTGTTCCCAGTGCGGACCACAGTATCCCAACATTCAGTACTGACCACTATGGGGGTGATTCTGGTCCAGGACTAGCAGCATTGGACATCCGGGTTGGACATCCAACCCGCGATATGCTCTTGGATCCTATTCAGACCCTAGCGCTCCATGCATGTACAGAGCCATTGTGCAGGGAGCGTTGGATGGGGGCAGGAGAGGGTGGCACTGGGATGGAACCAGGGCAGAGCAGGAGTGGAGCCATGCACTGGAATGTACAGAGGCCACTCAGGTCGGGCCTCTATTTGTCCCCCGGCGTTGAGATGGCGCTCGCCTTATTCTACCCCGTTGGTGGAATAAATGCCGGGCAGTGAGGAGAATGCATGCTGCAGCCCCACCAGCCCCATCGCACCGCCATGGGAGAGCGTCAGCCACCCAATCCTGGCCATGGGAGCCCCTGGCGGGAGTTAGACAGCAGGGTGATTGGGCCGTTCTGGATCTGGCAATTCTGTGCCTCCGGCTGGACATGCAGGTGCCATGGTGACTGGATGCCATGGCACTGGCACACCAGCCAGAGTGTGCGGGCTAGGCATGCAGGATCGTGGACAACTCATGGCATGGAATCGGGTGCACGCTGGGCCATATAAGTGCCTGATTCTGCAACCACGAGAATGTACAGCTCCCGCGGTTGCGGAATTAGGTACAAGTTGGGCCCATCCATGTTTTTGGTGTCCCGATGGCCCGGCTGTGCACCTGTCAGAATCAGCCTCCACCTGAATATAGATGCTGACAATATGGATAATATTTAAATGGCATAACCGCAGGGCTTTAATAACAGATGTTCTCAATATTGGGCCCATAATTTATATGTCTTGGATGAGAGACCAACTTGGAGGACCAGGTGCTATAGACAGTGTGGAAGAAAGGTCTAGCAATTTACTTCTGGTTGTACCTTGACATGAAAACTCAGGGGATAGTCACAGCTATCCACAGGGTTGCCAGGAGTCAACACTGACTCGATAGCACACAACTACAACAACCACAATTTATATGTCTAACTGTCAATATTCAGCTACGTGAAGGGTAATTTTATATCAGATTGCTTAGGTCAAGAGGCCAAGTAGGTGCCTATTTTAAACCAATTTTATAAAGACATATAAACACCTATGTGCCTTTATAAAATGAAAGTGTACTTTAGTAGGTTTGCTACCTCTTGTGAATCCTCTTATGTGATCATGTGCCCTTATTTATTTTATTTATTTATTTATTTAAACGTATTTTTATATCACCTTTCTACTATTCAAAGTGGTTTACAGTGAAGCAACAATTTAACAGGACCATAATGCGCGCTGTTGTATAAGGAACTGGAACAATATAACAAAATAACAGTATAACTACATAACAGTAGGTGTATTTAACTTTGCCCTTTTCTGTATGTTGGATGTACTAAGCATAAAGTACATCTCCGACTTACTGAACACAGAAGTCATATAACCAATCTAGTTTTGACAACTCCTTTAGTTGAGCACTGGGTCACGAAGGATCACACTGTCGATGACCTTCATTGGCAGGTTATCGACAGTGTCTCCCTATCTTGGAAGCAGGGGGGATAGACTGAACTTAATAGGAAGGAAGTGGAGTAGATCTTTCATCTGCACTCGATTCAGCCTACTGGTTTCAATCAGGATATTGAGTGGCTGTCCTCTGCATGATTCTACTCTGTTGTTTCTTTTTCGGATTTGCAGTGGTTGAGTAGGTTACAAGTGGGATGTTTCATTGTTTTTTTGAGTGCTTTAAGTCCATTATTGGATTGGGTTGACTATGTCAGCTGCATTCCTTTCTAGTTTTCTGATTGGGTGGCCTTAGTTGCTATAGATTGGATGCTGTTTTGGTGAATGATGTTGATGGTTTTTTGAATGAATGTGTGTGTTTGGTTTTCTTTGACTGATGTTTTGATAGTAATTGCTTTATTGGTTGGGGGTTTGAATGTTAAGCTTTTGGATAGCTTATTGATTGAATGAGTGAGTCTGAACTTTTATTGGTTGGTTGTGTGGTCTTATGATTGGTATTGTTGAAAAGTGCGGGGATGGGGGCTTAACTGTCTTTAAAAGTGCTTTTGCATTGTTTTCAATATAAACAATTGGGGTAGACCCCGGCGTGAGAGGCTTTAACAGTATGGTTGTTCCCTGATGCAGATGAGTAAATTATTTTTCATCAGAATGCAATGTTGCATTGGGTTGTAATTCTGTAGGGTCCGTGCCTTGCCGTGTGAAAATTGTTCTTTTTGGCCTTTGGTGTTGCTGGTTTGCTGTTGTTATGAAAACCAGTTCTATGGACCACTGATGATATAAGCCATGCTGACCTGATAGCCTTTATCTATTTGGGCTTGACTGCTGGTTATCTATCTATTTGAGGTCCTTAAGGTTGGAAAAATATATATATTTTCTCTAATGGTATTGTAGGAGTTTAATTTGTATGTCTATAAAATACCAGCACAAAAGCTGCAAAAGTCCAGGCTACAATGAGGCTATTTATTTATTTTTATTTATTTAGCATTTTTTTTATATACTGCATTTCCAATGGTCAATGTGGTTTACATGGAACAATTTAAAGTTAATGTTACATTGAACAGGGAATATTAACATGGAATGAAAATGTTTTAACAATTTTAACTATGGGAGTAAAACAAGTGATAACCATTAAGAATTAGACTATGATACATGGTTGTGTGCATATGGAAGGTGGTATTTAGGGATAGGTGCAGAGAGGTATAATTAATTGATTAGTGATTCATATGGTTAACATGGGTATAGAGCCTAAGGCTGACATTCTGAAACACAAATACCGGGTTGGACGTATGGCCTGGACATACAAACTGCGTTCAGCCCCTGAAGCAGATTCTGTCTCCTGCGCTCCCTGCACGTACACCGCATTTGTGTGGGAAGTGCTAGATGGGGGCAGAGCGGGGGTGGTGTGGGGAAGGGGCCACCAGCTGGGATGTACAAAGGCAATTCTGGTCATGCCTCTGTACATTCCCCGGCAACAAGGTGGAGGCCCGGTTTATTCCATCCCAATGGTGGAATAAGTCACGTGTGCCCCCCACATTGCACGTCACACACCCCTACACATCATGCCGCCAGCCACGCTATGCCCCTGCAGCTGCAATCCAGGCCATGGGGGCCTCCAGTGCCAGCAGGATCGCGGTCTGCAGGTGCGGACATGGGCAATGGCATTCCAAGCTGTCAGATAGACTACTCATTGCCATAGTGCCAGACTGCCGTGGCTCCCACGCCCCAGCCATGGTGTTCTGGCCTCAGGATGGGCAGCTTCCCATATGCCGATTCTGCCATTGCTGGTACGCCAGGGCCCCATGCCGACAGAATCAGGCACATCTCCCGCATGTCCAGTTTTTGCCCGGCCCATGCGGGCGGACATGTAGGAACAGGAATGTGCTTCCACTTGTCCAGTTCTCTAAGTAGGCGAAGCAAAGTGCATGGGAGTGAGGATGCGGGAAGGTCTCGGCTATGTACACTTACACCAGTTCAAGAGCTGATGTAAACATACGCAGTTGAAGTCCATGTGTAGGTGTGCATTTTATAACCTACGCACATACTTTGTGAGTCTGTCCACACTCTGTCCAAACTCACCCTACCAATATGCCTACACCTAAAGTTATATACAAGTGAAACCGTATTTCTCTTAGCATTTACTCGTATGCGCTGGGCAATTTTATAACAGTCACTGCATATACCGGCATCTACAGGTGAAGAAATCTTTTATTAAATAACCTCATGAGGGTAATATTATAAGGGGGCACCTAGTTAAAGCACTTTTTAAGGCACCTCTGTTAAGCTTATTTTATAAGAACGCGTAGATGCCTTTTTTTCTTCATAAAATACTCGCCTAAGTGGTAGAAATCACATCATAAATTAAGGCATGCCCCAGAACTAGTGTGACTGCCTATGTCTATAGGGCCTGATATTTGAAAGGCATTTACATGGTTTAGGGGTCGGTGGGGAGGACTATGTGCCGATGGGCACGTAGCACTTTGAAGATCTGAACAGCAGAATATCGGGCTCATATTGTTCAGGAACATGTGTAAATTACAGAGACCAGGGTTCAATTCCCACTAGCAATCCTTGTGTCCTTGGGCAAGTCACTTAACCCCCCATTGCCTCAGAAAAATCCAAATTATCAGTGTCTCTGTTAAATGTACATTGCTAAATTTAAGTTACAATGTAAACCGCTTTAACTGAAATGATAAAGTGTTATAAAAAGCCTGTTAAATAAATAAATTAATTAAATAATTTGCGTGCGTACTTGTGTACATTGCCCATGCTCTGCCCAAATTCTACCAATGTGCACCCTGCTGGCAAAGTCCACATCCCCACGCAATGCATGCCCTTGTACATTAGTCAGAATGTTATAAAATGTCATCCATGTGCATATATGGCCACATATGCATGTTAAAGGCTAAAATAATCCTCAAGTAACTGCATGCACTCTACTTCAAAGTACACGCTCCTCATAATATTATCCTACGTTTAAATTAAACAGCAGGTAGAGCTTGATGTTTTTCAGCTTATACATAAATATGCAGTGGTGCTATCTGAATATATGTATGATTTCAAACAATGTACGCTAGACATTTCACATTAGACATTCTCTGTGAGGCCATACCGACCTTGTATTTTTGGACATTTTTAGATACTGAAATTTAAAACCCCCAAAGTTTTACTTCTAAAAACAAAACCATGGCAGCTACAAAGGCAGTATAACTTCTATGCATTTTCTAAATCAATAAATAATAGATGAAATTTTGGATTGCAGTTTTTCAGGACTAGCAAATCTGGTTCTGGAGTATATGAGCTTTTCTTAGGGGAATCAGAATTTCAAATCTTTGCGTGCACTGGGATTAAGCCAGGGTTGGGTCAGCCTATTCTGAAAGAACAAAGGAGTCTTTTAGTTAATTTGATCAGAATTTATGTAAGGCAGAATCAATTTACAGAAGCAATTAGTTTAATTCTATGTTGCCTGTTGCTTAATTTAACCTTTAGACTGTCAAATGTAGGATACGACTAGAAGTGTTTAAGATGCAAACAGGCAGATCTTTGGCAACCAATACCTTGATTGTGACTAACCATATATGCTTTAATGCGAACCACTTTACAGAAACAACCATACAGTATATCAAAAAGAAAATTTTAGCTTTAGGAAAAAGTCTCAGAGTGCTTTTTGCATAAGTTTAGTTTTCTTACCATTTTTTTGTGTGTACCTGTATTTATCTTTTTTTAAAATTTTCTATTTGTGAAATTTGCAGATACTTTTATTTTTTAAAATATTTATAATTTCAAGAATCCACTTGAATAATAATGAGGCATACTACCATTAACGTGAAATCATATTTTCATCAGGAAACCATGTAATAAATATATGCAATGACAATATACTGAACCCCCACCCCATCCTACCCCATCCTACCCTCCCCCAAAAATAGGAAGGAGTTCACTCATTATCAGACTCAAGAAAATGCATAGCATAAGAAACCAAGAGAGAAAAGCATGGAGATTATTTTAATATCCTCAAGATACTTTAACTGGGGGATAAGGAAACAATAGCCACTACCAGAGACACCCTTAATTCCCACTGGCACTCCACGTGGCCTTGACAAGTCACTTAAGCCTCCATGGCCTCTGGAGAAAGTCTTGGCAATCTACTTCTGGTCACACTGCCAAGAAAACCCAAGAGCTTCTGGGTCGCCAAGAGTCAGCATTGACTGAAAGGCACTTGAAAAAAAAATCAAAATAATCATGGAGGTCATCCAGATAAGGGTGCTCTTGCATTTGGATGGAACCCTAGTTAGAGTTAAATCTAAATGGATCCCGATGGGGCCTCCCGATCCCTTGAAATTGGCATACCAGTGGTTGGTGTTGGAGGAAGTGTGTTCCTTGCATAATCTTTATTTGCCAATTAGTTGGAATTTGTCACGGCAACAACATAAGATTTTGAAAATTTTGGCATCTAATAAATTGTGATCCGCAGGGCAGATGAAGGAGGAGATTTTTATTTATTTATTTATTTATTTATTTTATTTTATTATATACCGCACTCTTTAGTATCAGCGCGGTTTACATGGAACAAGGAATCATAAATAACAAGTATCGGTTTTACATAGAACAGGGAAGTACAGCTTGGATAACTTAGGGAGACATGCAAAACAACTGTTTACATATGTAGCAGTAATCTTTGAGGAATGGCCTATGAGCAATCTACGGATAGGTATTAAGAGTAGGCATTATGTGCGGCTATGGTGGATTATGATTTATCTTGTAGTATTGTATAAATAAGTGTTGCTTGAGTGCCCTCCTGAATTGCATGAGATCGGTAATGGCTCGGATTTCTGGAGGCAGTGTATTCCAACACTTGGGGGCATAAAACTGCAAGCTCTGTTGGATGTTGTTAATGTGCATTTTGTTGATGCATTTGGTATAATTAGGGTGTTTGCTGTTGTGGATCTTCTGGATCTGTTGGGCGGAGTGGGCTGAAGTAGGTTGACTAATGTTTCAGCAGTTATGCCGTGGATGGCTTTAAAGGTAAGTACTAGGGTCTTGAATAGTATTCTTCCGTGTGTAGGGAGCCAGTGGAGCTGCAATAAGATGGGTGTGATGTGGTCATACCTCGCTGCTCCAAATAGAACTCTAGCAGCGGCGTTCATGGCAAGTTGTAAGGGTGTCAATGAAGATTGTGGGAATCCTTGGAGAATGGCATTGGCGAAATCAAAATGGGGTAGGATAAGGGCTTGATATACAGTTCGGAAATCACTTGGGTCCAGTAAGGTTCGGAGGTGTTTGAGTGACCGGATCTTGAAATATACGGCTTTGACAATGTGGGAGATGTGTACTTTCATGTACAAACATTGATCCAATGTGATTCCTAAGTAACGAATTGTAGGTTTTGTTTGGAGTTCGGCTTCTCTCACTTTTATATGAGGTGGCGGGGTAAAATTTGGATTTTTCGTGATGAAGAGTACCTCCGTTTTCTTATGTTGAATACGGAGGTTTTGAGATAGGAACCATTCGGATACTGCGTCAAAACAATCAATAAGAGGTGAGAGGTCCATTTGCTTTGTGGAGAATGGCATATAGAGAAGGATGTCATCGGCGTATATCTGACATTGCACATTGAAGGATCTTATGATGTTACATACGGGCTGGACGTAAATGTTGAACATGAGAGATGATAATGATGATCCTTGTGTAACGCCCTGGTTTTAGTGGAAGGGCTTTGATTTTGTTGATCTTGATCTTACTTGCTGACCTCTTCCCTCAAGGTATGATCTGCACCAATCAAGGGCGAGGCCGATAATGCCCTTTTCTTTAAGGCGTTCAATGAGCAGTCCGTGGTGAACAGAGTCGAATGCTGCAGCTATGTCGATGAAGATAAGTACATAGCCTTGGTGGATGTTGTCAATCAAGGAGATAATATCATTGAGAAGGGAGATGAGAAGGGTTTCTACGCCGTGGTATTCTCTGAAGCCGTGTTCATGAGGATCTAGTGGGGCTGCAGTATCGATGTGGTCTTGTATTTGTCGTTGTGCTTCCTTTTCAAATATCTTAGCTAGGAATGGTATGCTAGCTATGGGTCTGTATGATTCCACTTTGCTAGGGTCAAGTTTGGGGTTTTGTGGTGGTTCAAACCTTTGTTCAGTATGATAATGAAATACTTAAACAATTAAATAATGAGCAATATTATTGCCTCCTTCAAGATGATCCAAAGGAAAGAATTATGAGAAAAATTGAGCTGGTAGTAAAGCAGGGGTTGGCCTCTGGATAGCTAATGTCCTAAGAAAGTGTATTTTTCTCTAATAAGATTCCATCTACTCCAGTCTTTTACACCGTGCCAAAGATACATAAGGATCTTCAGACACCTTTGGGTTGGCCTATAGTGGTAGATGTAAATTCTGTTTTGGACCTTTTGTCTATTTTTGTGGACCAGCTACTGAATCCTATGGCAGGGAAGGCGAGATCATATATAAAAGATACATTGCAGATATTGACCTTTTTAGCACCTTTGGACACTGTAGAGGAAACGGATCTGTACTAGTTACATTAGATATAAATGCACTATATACAAATGCGGATCAGCGAGAGGCTATGGAAGTGCTGACTGCTTTGGACTGGCAGATAGAGATTCCTGCCAGAATGCCGAAGGATTATGTTTTACAGCTTCTACAGTTGGTTCTCTGCGAGAATTGTTTTTGTTATAATGGTTGATATTATCATCAAACCTACGGAATTGCCATGGGTGACACAGTAGCTCCAACCATGGCAACTTTGTATGTAGCCGCGTTTGAGGAACAATATTTGTATGGCTCACAATGGATATCAAATATATGCATCTGGAAGCATCTTTGAATGATTTCTTTTGCATATG
Organism: Ichthyophis bannanicus; assembly: GCA_033557465.1. Lineage (NCBI taxonomy): Eukaryota > Metazoa > Chordata > Amphibia > Gymnophiona > Ichthyophiidae > Ichthyophis > Ichthyophis bannanicus. The sequence continues at coordinate 1,272,166,531 of CM066032.1, read as the reverse complement.
GAAGGGGACTAAATAAGAATTGACTAAATTTGTGGAATGGCTGAATGAACAGAAGTCTAATTTACAATTTGATTGTACTTTTGACTCTAGATATTTTGGTTTTAAAGTCTGGCACAAAGTTGTTAACTACTTTGTATGAGAAGCCAGTGGCCAGGAAAAACTTACTGTATTATAAAGCCATCATCCTGTTCAGTTAAAAAGAAGCCTTCTCATGAATCAATTTTTGCGTTTACGACATATTTGTTAAGATAAAAAGGAATATGTGAGTCAGGCAAGAAACTACATACAGCGTTATGTGGATTGTGGGTATCCAACGTCAGTGATTTAAAGCCTACAAAAGAGGCCTGAATGTTCAGACGGAACATTTGCTGTTGTCTCGTCCAACTTCGGAGGATGACAATTTAGGTTGTATTTTGCCATTCTCCATTAAAGCTCCAATGGCAGCAGCAATTTTACATAAATATTGGAGTGTGTTACAGGGTCACTCTTGTTTTCAAGAACATCCTAAAGTGGCCTACAGGCGAGGGAAGAATATTGAAAATTATGTATGTCAGTCAGTCACCTGGGATTCAGTGGAGGATTTGCGCCTGGGGGATATAAGTCATATGGTTGTGGGGAATGTGATTTCTGCCAATTGGCCATTATGGGTGATTCTTGGATTCTTGGAAACCAGTTCGCTTACTGTGGAAAACTTCATGTCGTACTGCATTTGTGGTGTATGGACTATTATGTCTGTATAATAAACTATATGTGGGCTGGACAAGACATCCTCTGTATCAGCGTCTTATGGAACATCGATCACACATAAACACGAGAACACTTTCGGCTTCAGTGGTGGAACACTGCATGGCATTTCATCAAGCTTTTGGTGATCTTAAATGGAGAATTTTGGATCACATTCCATTGGGTTGGTGAGGGGGTAATAGGGACGGAAGACTGAATTACAAAGAACAATATTGGATATTCACCTTAAACTGTGATACCAAAAGGTTTGAATAGACAGATTGACTGGTATACATTATAGTGTGCCTATTTTTTAAATACCTTTGAAGTAACAAAAGAACGTGGGAAATTTGTAATGGAAGGAGTGACCCTGTGATGCACTGAGGAAAAGGAAAGTAGAAAAGAAGAAAAAAGACAAAAAGAAAAAAGAAAGAAAAGAAGGGGAATCCCAATATTGTTTGTTTGTTTGTTTGTTTGTTTGTTTGTTTTTTAAAAAGGGGGGGGGGGATCCTTGAATTCATTGATGAATGAAGCACCAATAGCCTAAGGAAGGCGGTACTTTAAAATGGATTCTATATAAGAAAAACACCATGGCCATGTTTGAAGCTTGGGATGCTCACAGAAGGACTCAGTTAATGTCACTGGATGAAGTTCTCCTGTATAGATAAATGAATTGTTTTATTGTGAGAGAGGATTGTATAGCCCTGAAGCAGAATAAGTTTTCACTATTCAAAATGTGACAGTCATGGTCGGCAGTTTTCTTCGCAAATCATTACAGAATGATTGAAGCCTAAGAATAAAGGCACGGGCAGGGTCCCGGCGCCTGCTCGTAACCGGGTGCTCTGCCCGGCGCGGGACCCTGCTCGTGCACGGGGTTGGGGGGGTAGGAATGGGGGCCGCGCGGGCCATGCACGATGTGCATGCGGTGCGTTGTTTGAATTGATTGGCTCCGCTCGAGAGGGGGGCGAGCGTAGCCAGTCAGGGTGCAGGCAGCCATGTGCTCTGGCGTGCGCGAGACTCGACAGAGCACAGGCAGTTTGGCGGGAGGCGCGGCAGCCCACCCGCCCACCCAGCCTTTGCAGTAGCGAGGCTGGTGTAGGGGTGTCGCAGCTGGGATCCTGGAGGTTTCCGGGGTCCGGAGCCTTAGGCGACTCGGGACGGGGGCGGGGTGCCCTCGACCCGGACTACCCCTGGAAGACTTTTGCTAGTAATATGGCGAAGTCGGATAGGGGTGGTCGGAATGTTGCCGGTGGTGTGACCATGGATACAGCGGAGGCGAGGTCGCTTTGCTAGTAGCATGGCTGGTGATGCATCGCTCCGCTGGGGGGGGAGGGGGGGGTTGGGATCATTGTTCCTGTTATGGTTTTGTTGTTATGTGAAATAAAGCTGCGACCAGTTGTTACCATACTTGGCTATTGGAGTAATTTGTGGGAAAGGAAAAGAGAAAATTGGTTGAAAGAAGGGGGTAGGGGTCTGTGGGTGGGGGGGGGGGGGGAAGCAAGGTCTAATTAAAGGGTGAGCGCCGGGTCTGGCTACCCGGTTACAACATACTGTGCTATTGTTTTCTTTTACCAGGATGAACTTTTTTGTTTTATAGTAGAGACTGAGATCTCATTTTGTGTGTTTAAAAGTGACGAGTAAAAAAAGTAGAACAAGGAAAACAAATAAAAGAGAAAATAAAAATAAAAGAGAAAATGAAGGGGCTACAAAGCTAGAAGCAGCTGATGATAGCAGCTTTGAAGAACAGAGTTTGACAAATTGTTTACATTTTAGTGAGCGCCTGTTAGTGAGATATAATTGGTATCAAATGAGAGATATTCTGCAGCACTATCTGCATAGTGCCAGTGAATATCTCCACAGACCACTCTGGCACTATCTGGTTAATGCAAGTGTGATCCATTGGCAGAGCGAGGGAATGCACCAGCATCCGAATTACAGTGGCAATTATTCGGATAGTGGTGATTTACAGCTGCTATCTGAATCATTCACTTAGATAGTTTAGGAAGGCGGAAAAGCTAGCCTAAATTGCTATTCAGATAAACTGTCAGGATTACGGCTGAAAATTGCCACTATCCAGATAATCACTGCCAATTCAAATATTCAGTGGCGGCCGCCATCCAGATACTGCCACTGAATATCTGCGGCGCTGCTTAAATATCCCTCGTTTTGAATACTGGATGAATAACATTTACCCACAACTTTCACACAACATTTAATTGTAAAGCGTAAAAAGAAACAACCTCCCATTGTTAAATCCTGCAGGCACTTAGCTAGAAAAGCCTGAAACTGCACCTGAAAACATTCTAGTCCAAAAACACTGTTGGGTCAATATTTAGCCAGGGAGGTCAGCATTTCTTTTAATTGCCAGCCACCACAGCTAAATTAAATCCAGATACTGGATTCAGCCCCAGTATCCAGACAGCGATCCAGATAGCCATTGAGGACAGCTTTTTCCTAAGTTATGCACACAGCTATCCATATAGCAGCACTGAAAATCACTTCTATATGGATAACTTTATGCTGCACCCAATCACTCGCCACATTGTGCTGAGGCAAGCACACAGAATATTTTGTAGCACTATATATATATATACATAGATAGATAGAGATATATATAGTGTCACTGAATCTTCCTCTCATTGGCACTTATTCAATTAACAGAAGCCGCTAATTAAATAAATGCTTTTGAAAACTGATCCCTGTATTTCTAAATCTAAAAAACAACTTCAAAACCCTGTTTTGATAGGGCTCCAGGATGAAGGTGGTTAGGAGTGTGGCTTTCATGACCACAACCAACTGTGAATTCTTTAAGAACCTCATCAAGACAGGGTAACCACAGAAACATGTTACTCACTTCCAGCTGCTTTCTAACTCCTGAAATCAATGTGCTAAGTACATGAAATGGAGGGTATAGCATCCCGAGGGAATTGCAAAATCTCCAACAAGTACTTCTTAATGATATCAATTAGCATTAATAGGTGACCTAGGAAAATTCCGTAAATATAAATCATTCCTTTGCTATGTAAGCTGTTGTCTGGGAATACCACATTGCACAGATAAAGCATAGCGGCACCCACTCCTGGACAGTGCTTCACCATCATGAACTTTCATTGTTGCGTTCTTTATCTTGCCTATAGATTTACATCAGGTGGACCTGTAAAGCTGTGGCAGTGTGTCCCCTCTTCTATTCCCTTTGGGATCACACCTACCACTAATATGTATTTGTCAGTCAGATACTTTGAACAGGTCCCAAGCGGCGCAGTACTCGTTCTGGGACCTCCAGTTCCATATCACCAGACTCCTTGATTCTTCCACCTTCCAAGCAGCAATGGAAATCAAAGTACTGACAGTCGCTGTACCTGTCCCATTAGCTGGACAACTAACTCCTTTCTTCTTTAAAAAAAAAGGCCCTTTTAAAGGAAAGATTCTTTTTTTGTTTTTGTTGCTGCTTATTGATCTATAAAGTTAAGTTTGCCTCAGTGAAGGATTAGGGTTATACCATAAGCAGTGGAATGGGATGAGACACAGAGGCCATGGCCCTATCAATATTTTGCCCGACTCAGCATAAGCAAACAGGAAGATGGAGGCGCAGAAATAGAGATTAGTCTGTTTGGCCCTTTCAAGCAAAAGGATGTTCCGGTGCCTTGGGTTGTGCTGTCAGTCAAGGCTCATGACAGGAAAGCTGATGTTTAAAGGGGTGGCCTTGGGCAAGTCATTTAACCCTCCTTTGCCCCAAAAGAAAGGCTTGGCAATCTATTTCTGGTCACACTGCCAAGAAAACCCAGGTGCTTCTGGGTCACCAGGAGTCAGCACTGACTTGAAGGCACACATTGCATTTTGCATGGCTCTTGAATTCTTGCCCCTGCAAACTCTATACACTTTGGGCTGAATAGTCAAAGGATTTATGCTCCTAAATTGAGCTCTTTGAAAAATTGTTAGTATTATGTAATGGCAGAGAAAAAAGTTAGAAGTATCTGCTGTGTGACCCACTAGCTGGCCCAGAGGCATAAGAGGTGCTTAGACAGGCTGATGGGCAATGCTTTACTGGCAGTTACGTCCCCGGGAAGGCAGTGGCTAAGCCTTCTGGTTCCCGTAGTTGTACCTTAGACCAATAATTGTAGATGAGGCTGAGTGTAAGGTTAACTTAGGTTTTATTCCCCGTCCGGGGTGGATTCAAAACTATGGAACAAAAGTATAACAGACCATACATCTGGCATCAATCAAAGGAAAAATACTGGAACAAAAATATAAGCTTCCTTCAGCATAAACTCAACAGCAAAAGTAACAGAAACAGTTCTTTTCACTTACGTGAAACCTTTTCAGCTGTTTCTTCAATTAGCCCTTCTGGCTGCTTCAGCACAAAGAATGAACACAATCTGACACAGTGTAAGTACAATCCATGTCTATCTCTTGTGAAATCTCTTCAGGGAATTCCAGTTGCATTTCTCCTTCATCGGACAGTGCTTCTGGCTCAGAAATGCTTCTTGAGTCAAACTGTCCCTGCCGAGGAGTGAACAGGTTCCCTTCCTCCACTACCCTCGTGGCTTGTGAGAGATTAACGTAGTGTTTGTACTTTTCTTCCTGAGCTCTGCACAGCTCCTCATACGTGCATAGGAAGTCTGGGTGTTCTAAATCCCATCTCTTAGGGAGAATACATCTCTCTTCAACTCCTAGAGTTTCCTGCTTTCTAGGACGTGGATAGCCATGCTCGGTTCTCTTTATCCCACGGCGTTTTTCTACCTCCAGGAAATGTGCCTCAGGGTAAGAACTCTTCCCTTCTGTTTGGAGTTAAACTGCTTATAGCTTGTAAGTTTAGCTGTAGGGCTGCCCTTCCTTATTGCCTCATTGCAATACTCCACAGGATACTGGTAAGAAATGCCTCGCTGTTCCCCACAGCTTCTTTGCAAATCACCAACCTCTGACTCCTTGGAGCTTTCCCTTGGCACTGTCCTCACAGCTCTCTCACGTGTTCCTTCGCGTGTTCTATCCCGGCTTCTCCTACCGGTGCTCAGGGTTCTCTCACCGATCCTCCCACCTGTCCTATCTGTTGGTGAGTGAGTCCTCACTATATTGTGCTTAGTGTTAGCCTGGGCTCCACCCCCCTGCAGCTGCTCCCTATTCTCTAATGAGCTCTGAGCTCCGTCTCTGCTTGGGCGTTCCCTAACACCATGTGAATGTGTTTTCCACGGTTGCTCTTGGCAACCCTTTCCCATTTGTGAAGCTGAGCTGTCATTTTTCCTGCTCTTTTGCTCACTTTCGTTTGCATTTATGGGCTCTGCTAGCGTTACCTCGTGACAGATCCCCCCCCCTTAAAATATTACGGGCTGCTGGGACAATACCCGGACAGCACGTAATCAACTCATGGGTTCTGTCTCGCTGCCCTACATATGCCAAACTGACCGTTGCCAATCTTTCTTTCCATGGCTTGAGAACATTCAGGTGGTACACCTGCTGACGTCCCCTCTCATTTTCCACTCTGTACGTTACAGGACCTACTCTCCCTATTACTGTGCACGGTCCCTTCCAATGGGCCTCAAATTTGGGTCCCGGGTCCGCTACTTGCACAAGGACCTTATCCCCTATGTTCAGGTGCCTTTCTTTTGTGCGCCTGTCATAGTATCTCTTCTGTTTCACTTTACTAGCCTGCAAATTTTCCCTTGAGGCTTTTGCCGTTTTCTCTAGGCGTTCCCTCAAGTTTTTCAGGAATTGCGGCACCCCAACTTCCTGTGAATTTGGCTCCACCCACTGCTCATGGAGAATATCTAAAATTCCCCTAGGGGCCCTGCCAAACATCAGCTCATATGGGGATGCTTTTAATGATGTTTGTACACGTTCTCTACAGGCGTAAAGTGTAAATGGGAGTAGGGTATCCCATTCACCCATCTCTCCTCTTTTTAAACCTCTCCTTAATAGTTGTTTAAAAGACTGATTCATCCTCTCAACAAGGCCATTTGTTTGAGGATGGTACGCTGCAGTCTTTATGTGCCTTATTCCAAAGGCTTCCCATACTGTTGCCAAGTGCTTGGATAAGAAATTACTCCCCTGGTCAGTTAATACCTCTCTGGGAAAACCCACTTCACAGAAGAGTTTTACCAGCTCTTGGGCTATTACTCTGGCTGATGTAGTCCTTAAGGGAATGGCCCATGGGAACCTAGTTGCGTGGTCTACTACCACCAACAAATATTGGAAACCTCTGAGAGTACGGATCAGGGGTCCTACGATATCCATACCTATGCGTTCCATAGGTACTGCTATGGTGGGCGTGGATATCATTGGGACAGCTTTTGGTCTCAAAGCTGTGACCCTTTGACACGTCGGACAAGCCTCACAATATTGCTTTGTCTCCTTAAAAACCCCGGCCAATAAAATCGAACCAATATTTGGTCCAGGGTGCCTTGGACTCCCTTATGGCTGCCTATGGGGTGGTCGTGTGCCAACCTTAATACTGTGGCCTTAAATGTTGTTGGTACGACCAACTGTTTTCTTATAGCACCAGAGTATGGGTCTGTGCTTTCTCTATATAAGATTTCCTTCTCTAGGAAAAATCTGGGTAGCGTAGGCCTAATTTCTTTTGCCCATTCAAAAGCTCTCTTAAGAGCCGGGTCAGCCCGCTGTTCTGCCGGAAATGAGGGGAATTTGTTTACCACCTCAGCAGGTACCCAAGGTAACCCTGCACCAGCCTCCAATTCGGCCCTCCCCCGGGTCCTTTGACGCCTCTCTTGGCATTTCTTTGCCTTCGCCTTTCTACCTTGCTTAACTGGTTCCTGTATTAGCTCATCATCCGTGGGCAGAATACCTAATACACCTCCATTTCCATCCTCCTCCTGGGGTTCTTCCTCTCCCTCAGACTCTCTAGGGTCTTCAGAAACTATCTTTCCTTCGCCTGAGGTCCCTGCCTGGGATCGGGTAGATACCAGGCCAGTCCGGGTATTTAATCCTACCTCTAGACCCTGGAGAAAGGGTGGCCAGTCCCTGCCTAAAATAATATCTCTAGGCAGGCTAGGGATTATGGCTACCTGCAATGTGTGTTCCTCACCTATTGCCTGTATGGATACAGTTTGTGAAGGATAATGAGAAAATGCCCCATGTATGCACTTTAAGCGGACCTGGCCGCCTGCTTGCCTCGAGGCTGACCTACATTGCTTCTCAATGGTTTCCCAGAGCTTAGATGTAATCATGCTCTGGTCAGCACCCGAGTCAAGCAGCGCCAGCGTCCCTACCCCTTCTACCTGGATGGGTATTAGGAACCCGTCCTGCGCTGGTTTCTCTCGCCCAGCTATAAGGATCATTCTCTCTGTGCAGTCCTTCTGGTAGTGGCCTGCTCGCCCGCATACATAGCATCTCCCTTTACACACAGAAAACATGTCATCATTATTAGCATATTTAGACATATTAAACTTTTTGTTTTTAACATAACTCTCATTTTTATGCACTGCCATTCCTGCTGCCTTTCTGGGCCCTATTTCTGAGGCGCCCACTATCTGTGCTTCAAAGTAGCGCTCAGCTAAATTAGCTGCCTCTTCTGTATTCTGGCAGTTCTGCAAGGTGAGGTATTTTTTTACTTCACTTGGGACAGCCTGGAGGAACTGCTCTAAAATAATTACATCCAGCAGTGATTCCATTGTCCTCTGGTCAGGAGTTAGCCATTTATATGCTAAACTCTTAAGCCTTTGCTGTAGGGCTTTCGGGGTTTCCTGATCCCTCATCCTGGACTCTCTAAATAATCTGCGATAATGCATAACAGACAAACCTAACCGGTCCTTGACTGCCTTTTTTATTTCCTCATAACTGGTAGCAAGGATGGCAGGCATGGCCTTATACGCAGAGAGAGCTTCCCCTGTAAGAGCAACAGCAAAGCGTGTGGCCCACTGCTCAGGTGGCCATTTTAATGCCCCCCCTATCCTTTCGAAGGCATCTATAAAATCATCTATATCGTCTCTTGGACCTAATTGTCCCAAAGAAAACGCCTGACTTGCGGTCAGTCCTACCCCAGCAATGTAGGGGTTTTCAGTCCCCTAACCTGGTGACTTCTCAACAAACGCCTTCATGGTTTCCAGGAGTGGCCTCTGCTGCTCCATAATCATCTTGGCGGTTTGTTCCTGCATATGCCGTGCCCACTCCAACTGTTGGTCCCATTGGTGTTGCATCCAACTCATAACGTCCTGGACCTCCATCTTCCGGTTGTGACCCTGTAAAAGGAAAGAAAAGAAACACCACCAAGTGCGGTACTTTTTTTAAAAGCTTTTCCCCCTTTCCCACACCACAGGAGCGCCCCCTTTCTTGCCCTGCTGTCCTTCTACGCACGTGCCCCAGGTACCCTTTACCTTAGGTTCTGCGTAGACTCAGGCTTTGGCAAGAGAGGTGCTTGGTCCATGTCTGGCCTGTCCTGGGTGCTTGCTTCTTTACAGGTCTGGTTGTCCAGCAGTATTCTTCTCCTTTAAAAGTGTCCTTTTTTTCCACAGTAAAAAAAAATCCCTAAGACGACGCCACTTTCATGTGACCCACTAGCTGGCCCAGAGGCATAAGAGGTGCTTAGACAGGTTGATGGGCAATGCTTTACTGGCAGTTACGTCCCCGGGAAGGCAGTAGCTAAGCCTTCTGGTTCCCGTAGTTGTACCTTAGACCAATAATTGTAGTTGAGGCTGAGTGTAAGGTTAACTTAGGTTTTATTCCCCGTCTGGGGTGGATTCAAAACTATGGAACAAAAGTATAACAGACCATACATCTGGCATCAATCAAAGGAAAAATACTGGAACAAAAATATAAGCTTCCTTCAGCATATCTTTATCTTCATCTTTATTAAAAATTTAATATACCGCCTGAACCATTTGGCATACAGCGGTTTACAATAAAAACAAAAGCGGAGCTACTGAGAGAGAAACAGAAAAGAACGCCATTCATGTAGGGTAAAGAATAGAAAAGAAATAGGCCAACAAAGTAGAAAAATAATAAAAGACAGACAGGTTATCAGGTAGACACAGAAGGAGGGGGAAAAGGAAGGTCGAAGGCTGAGCAGAAAAGGTAGGTTTTAAGACACTCAACAGCAAAAGTAACAGAAACAGTTCTTTTCACTTACGTGAAACCTTTTCAGCTGTTTCTTCAATTAGCCCTTCTGGCTGCTTCAGCACAAAGAATGAACACAATCTGACACAGTGTAAGTACAATCCATGTCTATCTCTTGTGAAATCTCTTCAGGGAATTCCAGTTGCATTTCTCCTTCATCGGACAGTGCTTCTGGCTCAGAAATGCTTCTTGAGTCAAACTGTCCCTGCCGAGGAGTGAACAGGTTCCCTTCCTCCACTACCCTCATGGCTTGTGGGAGATTACCGTAGTGTTTGTACTTTTCTTCCTGAGCTCTGCACAGCTCCTCATACGTGCATAGGAAGTCTGGGTGTTCTAAATCCCATCTCTTAGGGAGAATACGTCTCTCTTCAACTCCTAGAGTTTCCTGCTTTCTAGGACGTAGATAGCCCTGCTCTGTTCTCTTTCTCCCACGGCGTTTTTCTACCTCCAGGAAATGTGCCTCAGGGTAAGAACTCTTCCCTTCTGTTTGTTTGGAGTTAAACTGCTTATAGCTTGTAAGTTTAGCTGTAGGACTGCCCTTCCTTATTGCCTCATTGCAATACTCCACAGGATACTGGTAAGAAATGCCTCGCTGTTCCCCACAGCTTCTTTGCAAATCACCAACCTCTGACTCCTTGGAGCTTTCCCTTGGCACTGTCCTCACAGCTCTCTCACGTGTTCCTTCGCGTGTTCTATCCCGGCTTCTCCTACCGGTGCTCAGGGTTCTCTCACCGATCCTCCCACCTGTCCTATCTGTTGGTGAGTGAGTCCTCACTATATTGTGCTTAGTGTTAGCCTGGGCTCCACCCCCCTGCAGCTGCTCCCTATTCTCTAATGAGCTCTGAGCTCCGTCTCTGCTTGGGCGTTCCCTAACACCATGTGAATGTGTTTTCCACGGTTGCTCTTGGCAACCCTTTCCCATTTGTGAAGCTGAGCTGTCATTTTTCCTGCTCTTTTGCTCACTATCGTTTGCATTTATGGGCTCTGCTAGCGTTACCTCGTGACAGCTGACAGCCACATTAAAAATAAATTAAAAGGGTCAGTAAAGTGTCAAATAAGGAAATAAACATTTAAAATGAAAGGCTGGCTAGTTCAAATGATGTGCCAAATAAGGAAACATGCTGAATAAATAAATACATTTTTACTGGTTCTGAAGGAATATGTGTGGGCATGTGTGTATGAAAGTAAGGGAAATCAGACTACAGTTTCAATACAGTGTTAAAGAAGTAATGAACAAAGCAGGGCTGATGCAGGAAGTAGCTGAGCCTGTGGCAAGCAGGGGGAGATCTCACAGGAGATTAAAAAAAAACATGACCTAGTTGAATAAATAAAACAGATACTTTGCAAACTTTAAAGAAAATGGTTTGTAAAAATGTGTGCAAAGATCTGCTAGGGGCTCTAGAGCTATGAAAGTGTACTGTGTGAGTTGAAATGAAGTTAGTAAAGAACTATTTTCAGATGGAGCTAGGTGGAAGAACAGTTTTACAGAGAGGATAAAATCCTTGTTCAGGAACTTCAGTTACTGACTGGTAAGAAGATTTCAGATGGGGTAAGGTGTGCCAGAGTGTGTCTGTATGGAAAAGCTGGAAAATGGTTTAATTGATATCAGAATTGTAAGTAATTAAAAATTATTAAGAAACTGATAGAAGCCTGGAAGAAGCTAGAATGAAAGCTGGAGAGAAAATTTAAAGTTATATGTGGAAATGTTTTCCTAGGGGTCAGAAATAAGATTGAAGAAGGTCTGTAATCACTCAAACATGTTTAAATCCAAGCTGAATGAGGATTTGAAGTGATTTATTTGACAGTGAGAATTTGAAGTGATTTATTGGAGAGTGAGTTTAATTATGAGTACTGTTTTGATTAAAAGTTCTACAGTGTATGACTTGCTTTCAATAGCACTGGAATCCTTCCAGCACTGAAGGAAAAGTAGGGCTGAAGGTATAAAACTCCCAGTGCAGTGAGAAGAAAAACCCTGCAAGTAAGCTGTTTCAAAATGGAGTACTGCTCACAGGGATTGTTCAATCCTAATAGAGCTTAACTTTTTCAGTGAGAAAGAAAGTACATGTGTGAAAGAGAGAGGGACTGAATGTGTGGATAAAAGAAAAAAAACTTTTGTCAAAATTAAGAGAACTAAAGTTAATTAGCAATTGGTATAGTTTTCCAGAACTGCTTGGCAATTTTGAAAGATTGGCTCTGGCACCTAAAAACAATTTTCTTTTCATATAGAGAGTTCTGTGGGAGGAAAAGACAGGGAATTTAATTATCTTTTATTTGTGGAGGGAATAGCAAGCATCCCAAGTAATAGAGAGAAATAAAAGAAAAATGGATAGGAACACTTTCTAGTTACTGCACACATAGCTAGGGAGGTAGTTTCTTTTATTGAGTTTTAAAGATAGGGAGAAGTTATCCTGACTACAGCTGGACATTGCTGGAGCAGAGAGGATCCTAAGGCACCCAAATCTTAAAAGAAGATTTGAGATAAGAGACCAATACACCAGTGACTATTTTTTTTCTTTAAACATACTAGTGAACTAGTAGAATTTTTTTAAACAAAAGTCTTTACCTGAATTGTAACACTCATTCACCTGCAAAGTTACAGATAAAAGATAGTGTTTGAACTGGACTTTTCTTCTACTAAAGAGACCTTAAACTTTAAACTGGTTAACTAATATTTGCCTGTTTTTGAAAGAAACAATATTGTACCACTGTAGAATAGAAGCATTTAAGATCTGTTCACAGAAAATACTTGATTACATTTATAAAGATTGTTATTGTTTGTTTACAAAATTTGAATTTGCACTACATTTACAAATTAAAAGTTGAAATTTTTCAAAAGTAAAATTGTTCAAGTGGATTCCTTGTGAGGGAGTTCTCACCACTTTGGTAAGTCCTGATTTGAAATTTGAGGTTCTGGAAATACTAAAGTGTGTTGTAGAAAAAATATTTTCTCTGTAAGGAGTTTCCATTGGTGGCTTACCTGAGGCAACTCAGCCACCCATGACACTCATAGCATCAAGATAAAGTAGGGGAACACCCCAGTGGAGCTCCCAGTTTACAATTAGATGCCTAAATGTATACTCAGAATTTCACTAGTAAACTCCTAATTTTAGCAGCATAAAAACTGTGGCAACAGGGTGGACTTAGGACATGGAATAAAAGTTAGATTAGGACTGTTTTTCAGCAAGAAGCCCATTAACTTGATTCATAAATCTAGGCGAATAAATGGTAGATCCAAATTTATAAGCAAAGGACCTGATTTTCAAAACTGCCAATATTTGAACACTATGATGACCAGCTGTGGAACTTGGATATCAGTGGGATAGGAACTGCCGCTGAATATCTAGGCTGAGGCGCAATAATTGGATAGTCAAATGATAGTACAATTTCCATCCGGTACTTATCTGGATTACAAATTAATCCTTCTTTTCATGTGGCCTAAACTGTCTGGACAAGGGCCACGGAAAATCATGCTAACCGGTTAAGTGCTGGTACATACACAGCTAGCACTGGTAACCTCCTCACTCTGCCCAGGGACCGCCCCTACACTAACTGGTAATGCCGGGGTGGTCTATGGAGATACTGGAAATCCCTTCTAGAGATCAGACCTGAATCTCAGCCAGCTTGTCTCAGCCTTGATGTCCTGCTGCCATCTGAAACTGAATATGGCCTTTCCCCCTTAACCCATTTCCCCCTTTCTCCCTTCTCTATTTCTGTGGATAACACTGTCATCATCCCTGTTTCCTTGGCTTACAACCTTTGACTCTTCCCTCTCTCTTTCTCTGCACATAACTATCATTTTCTATAATACCATTAAAATGTTATGCTTCCTTTCTAATCACTACCAAGACCCTTATCCTATCTCTTGTCACCTGCCATCTAGACTCTTACAACCTGCTCCTCACTGGCCTCCCATTGAATCACCCCTTCCCCTCCGCTCCATTCAAAACTCTGCTGCATAGCTAATCCTCTTGCAGCCTCACTGTGCTCATGCTCTTTACAAATCATTTGACTGGCTCCCTATCATTTCTGCATCTAATTCAAACTAAGTGCATTCACTCTGCAGCTCCTCTTATCTCTTCCTACACCCTCCTCAGGAACTACTTTTTATTCCTTCTAATGCCAACCCCAGACTTCATTCTTTCCACTTTGTGCCACCATATATCTGGTATAGAATTCCTGAGTCAGTATATCAGGCTCCATTTCTGGTCATTTTTCAAATCCAAGCTAAAAATCCAACACTTTGAGGCTGCTCTTGGATCCTGACCCCCTTATTTTCCTGTTTAATATCTAGATCAGGGGTTCCCAACTCCAGTCCTGGAGGGCAAAACACCATTCAGGTTTTCAGGCTGTCCCTAATGAGTATGCAGGAGATACATTTGAATACAATGGCCGCAATGCATGCAAATGCATCTCATGCATATTTATTAGGGACAGCCTGAAAACCTGAATGGTGTTTGGCCCTCCACGACTGGAGTTGGGAACCTCTGATCTAGATAGATGTAATCATTTCCCTATTGAACTGCCCTAGTCCTTTGTTTGTTCTATTTAGAAACATAGAAACATAGAAATATGATGACAGAAAAAGATCACATGGCCTATCTAGTCTGTCCTTCCATATCTACAACTACAACAGTCCCCTTTTTTCCTGTAGAGATCCTCTGTGTTGGTCCCATGCTTTTTTGAATTCAGATACTGTCCTCATCATTACCACCTCCACTGGGAGACTATTCCACGGATCCACCACTCTTTCTGTAAAGAAATATTTCCACATATCACTCCTGAATCTATCCCCCTTCACCCTCATCCCATGTCCCCTCGTAGCAGTACTTGCTTTCAATCGAAAGAGGCTCTCACCCTGTACATTTATACCATGGAGGTATTTAAACATCTCAATCATATCACCTCTATCCTGCCTTTCCTCTAAGGTGTACATATTAAGATCCTAAAGTCTGTCCTCATATGCTTTATAATGAAGACCACTAACCATTTTAGTAGCCACCCTCTGTACTGACTCCATCCTGTTTGTATCCTTTTGAAGGTGCGGTCTCCAGAATTGCACACCATACTCCAAATGAGGTCGCACCAAGACTTATACAGAGGCATTATCACCTCCTTTTTTCTGCTAGCCATTCCTCTCCGTATACACCCAAGCATTCTTCTAGCTTTTGCCGTCACCTTTTCTACCTGTTTAGCTACTTTAAGATCATCAGACACAACCACGCCTAGGTCCCGCTCTTCTTTAGTGGACAAAAGTACTTCACCTCTTATACTGTATTGCTCCCTTGGATTGCTGCAGCCCAAATACATGACCTTACATTTTTTAACATTAAATCCCAGCTGCCAAATTCTAAACCATTCTTCAAGCTTAGCTAGATCCCTCCTCATGTTATCTACACCTTCCTTGGTGTCTACTCTATTGCAGATTTTGGTATCATCCGCAAAGAGGCAAACCTTACCTGGAAGCCCTTCCGCTATATCACTAACAAAGATGTTAAAAATAATCAGACAAGGACAGATCCCTGGGGCACAACACTGGTAACATCCTTCTCCTCAGAGTGAGCTCCATTTACCTGTACTCTTTGTCGCCTCCCACCCAACCAATTTCTAACCCAAGCATTAACTTTAGGGTCCATCCCTAGGGTGCTCAGTTTGTTTATAAGTTGCTTGTGAGGAATGGTGTCAAAGGCTTTATTGAAATCAAAATACACCACATCTAGGGATCTCCCTCGGTTCAACTCCCTGGTCACCCAGTCAAAGAAATCAATCAGATTTGTCTGACAAGACCTGCCTCTGGTGAATCCATGCTGCCTTGGATCCTGTAATCGGATGGACTCCAGAAACCTCACTATTTTCTCTTTAAGCAGCGTTTCCAATAATTTACTCACCACCAAAGTTAAACTAACTGGCCTGTATTTTTCAACTACATCCTTACTTCCGCTTTTGTGTAAAGGCACCACATGAGCCTCTCTCCAGCCCTTTGGCTCTACTTCCGACTCCAATGAGGCATTGAAAAGGTCAGACAGTGGAGCTGCTAGAATGTCCCCAAGTTCCCTCAGTATTCTAGGGTGTATCCCATCCGGTCCCATCGCTTTGTCTACTTTAAGTTCAGCTAGTTTCTCACGAACACAGTCTTCTGAAAATTGTTCAAGATGTCCCTTGCTTCTGTTCCTGTTTGTGGATGTTTTCTGAGGTCCTGCTCCTAGTTCTTCATCTGTGAACACAGAACAGAAATATTTGTTAAGCAATTCCGCTTTATCCTCATCAGCTTCTACATATTCCTCCCCTTCACCCTTGAGTCTGACAATACCACTTTTGCCCTTCCTCTTCTCACTAACATATCTGAAAAATGTCTTATCCCCCCATTTTATTGCATTGGCTATTTCCTCCTCTTTTTGAATCTTTGCTTTCCTGACTACTTTGGTAGCTTCTTTAAGTTTTTCAAATATAGATTTTTTATTTATTTATTTTTTTTTATTTAGACAGTTTTGTATTCCGCCTTATCCTTCAATCAAAGCGGTCACAACACAGTTGGGGGATACATTTAACACGCGGGGATATGAGACACATACACTAATACTTACAGGGAACGTGGGCAATGGAGGGTTAAGTGGCTTGCCCAAGACCACAAGGAGCATCTGTGGGACTAGAAACCCCAGTCCTTCCGGCCCAAGGTTGCTGTCCTCTAGTGGGATTTGAACTCCCGACCTTCCGGCCTGAAGTACCTTGCCCCAACCACCAGATGCCTGTCTTCCTCTCTCTGTGATCTCTTGTATTTCATGAAGGCCTCCTTCTTTTTCTTCACCTTTTCAGCTACTTCTTTCTAAAGCCATAGCGGTCTCCTTTTCCTTTTACCTTTATTTACCATTTTAACAAAAAGGTCGGTTGCCCTTAAAATATCCCCTTTCAGTTTTGCCCACTGTTTTTCTACATCCCCCAGCTGTTCCAATCCCTCTAACGACTCCCTGAGGTATTGGCCCATCTTGGAAAAGTTAGTCTTCCTAAAGTCTGAAAACCTCACCTTTGAATGGATTCTAACAGCCCTAGTCCTAATACTGAACCACACCATCTGGTGATCACTGGATACAAAATGATCTCCCACTATAACATCAGAAACACTTTCACCATTGGTAAGCACCAAGTCCAGTATGGACCCTTCACGTGTGGGGTCTGTTACCAATTGCCTGAATAGTTCTCCCTGTAGAGAATCCAGGATCTCTTTACTTCTAGATGATACTGCAGCAGGAATGTGCCATTCAACATCTGGCATATTGAAATCCCCTATCAGTAGCACGTCCCCTTTCCTAGCAATGCTGTGTATGTCTTCAATTAACTCTCTGTCCACCTCTTCCTCTTATGAGAGAGGTCTGTATATCACGCCAATGCAAATAGATTTCTCTTTCCCTCTTTCTAGTTTAACCCGCAATGCCTCCTCTCTCGCTTTTAAGCTCTGTAATTCCAAAGCTTTAATAGAATTTTTTACATATAGTGCCACTCCTCCTCCCCTTCTTCCTACCCTGAATAAAGTATAGCCAGGTATAGTTACATCCCAGTCATGGTTTTCTGTGAACCATGTTTCTGTAACTGCCACTAAATCCAAGTCGGCCACTCCCACCAAAGCTTCAACATCAGGGATCTTATTTCCCATGCTACGGGCATTTATACACACTGCTTTCCATATGTTACCCCTGTTATCCATTTCCATAAAGGTATTTAATGTATTACTTACCTGTCTATCTTGTCTATTTGTCTATCTTGAATAGATCTAAAGCTCTGTCAAGCGGGGACTGTCTCTTGCATGCCTATGTAGAGCAGTGTGTATCCTTGTAGTGCTATACAAATGATTATTATGAGTAGTAGTAGTAATAGTAATATTCAATGACACTAACTGCTATAAAGGTCTGCCCCTTAGCTGGCTGATCTCCTGTAGGCCGACTGGCTGACAGATTTAAATATTGGCCCAAAAACTTTAAAGCTCCTAAGTTTGGCAAAAAAGTCACAAATTTGTTGTTGTTGTTAAGTTCTGTCGAGTCAGTGTCGACTCATGGGGACCCTCTGGATAGTTGTCCTAAATTGTATTCGGTCTTCAGTCAGGCTGCTGTTATTGTATCGATCCATCTCATTGCTGGCCTTCCTCTTTTGCATTGACCTTCTACCTTGCCAAGCATAATGTCTTTCTCTAATTATCTCTTTCTTCGCATGATGTGTCCAAAGTATGAAAGTCGAAGTCTTGTCATCTGAGCTTTTCTAAAGAAAACTTAGGTTTGATCTCTTCTAGTACTGACTGGTTTGTTCTTCGGGCAGTCCATGGTATACACATTATTCATCGCCAGCACCATAATTCAAATGTATCAGTTTTCGTCCTATCTTTTTCATTGTCCAACTTTGGCATCCATATGATGTTATTGAAAATGCCATGCCTTGAACAAGTCGAATCTTTGTATCGAGAGAGACATCTCTGATCTTGAGAATCTTGTCTATGGTCTTCATAGCCATTCTGCCAAGATCGATGCTTTGTCTGATTTCTTAACTCCTTGACTATTACTCAGCATTTATAAAGCGCTACCAGTCGTACGCAGCGCTGTACAGTACAGACATGTAAGAGACAGTCCCTGTAGGTTAACCCAATTAGGTTAAAGTTGTCCACTATTTCAATTTCTTCTCCATCAACGATGAACTTATTGATTTTGCCAGTTGTCAGGATCTTTATCTTCTTTACATTAAGGTGCAAGCGCATTTTAAAACTATGTTCCTTGACCTTGAAAAGCAAATGTTTCACATTGTCTTCACTTTCAGCCAGTAATGTGGTATCATCAGCATAGCGAAGGTTGTTGATGAGTCTTTCACCAATCTTCATACCTCTGTTGTCTTCATACAATCCTGTTTCTCTGATGATTTGTTCTGCATATAAATTAAACAGGTAGGGGGAAAGTATGCAGCCTTGTCGTACACCTTTGCTGATTTTAAACCCTTCTGTTTCTCCTTGTTCCATTCGAACTGTTGCTTCTTGATCAATGTAAAGGTTGTGTGTTTATACCAATACTAAAGAAAGGTGATCCTACTGACTGTGAAAATTATCACACAATCGCTCTGATCCCATATGCCAGCAGGATTCTACCCAAGATTATTTAGCAGAGACTACAATCATACCTGGAACGAGAACTACCTGAAGTGCAAGCAGGTTTCAGGAAAGGGTGAGGAACAAGAAACACCATTGTGGATATGAGATGGATCCTTGAAAATACTAAAGAATACCAAAAGGATATCTATATGTGTTTTATTGACTACAGCAAGGCTTTTGATTGTGTAAACTATGAGAAACCCTGGGCCACATTAAGAAGCTTGGGAATATCAGAACACCTACTCGTTCTCTTGCAGATCTTTTCTAGTCAATTGGCCATGATGTTGTCTTCCAAATTTCCTGGCAGAGCCTTGTAAGTATGGTAACAGCTGCACAACAAGATTGCTGTAGTATTTCATTGGGAATGCCATCAATGCCTGGTGCTTTGTTCTTTGATAAGGCTTTCAGTGCTGCTTCAACTTCTTTTATCAACAATGGGTCTGGATCATAAGGTTCAGGTTGAAACAGCTGTTGGTCCACTTGATCTTTATAATATAAAAACTCTGTATATTCTTTCCACCTTTTTTTGATCTTCTCAGCATCATTCAACATAGATCCTTGAGCATCTTGTAACATTCCAATTCGAGACTGAAATTTTTTCTTTAACTCTCGCAGCTTTAGGAAAGCTTATCTTGTTCTTCCTCTAATAGTTTCTGTTTTTATTTCCTTGCATATATCATTGTAGTAATTCTCCTTGTCTTGTCTTGTGGCACATTGGAAATCTCTGTTGAGTTCTGTGATTGTCTCTCTTTCTCCTCTGGATTTTAGCTTCTCTGCGTTTCTGGGCAATTTTCAGAGTTTGTTCGGTCATCCATTTTGGCTGTTTTTGCTTTTTCACCTTTTGCAGAGATTTCTCACTTTCTTCCAACACAACCTTCTTGATGTAATCCCATGACTCACCATAACTTACCTCAGGCCAGAAGGTCAGGGGTTCAAATCCCACTAGAGGACAGCAACATCAGGCCGGAAGGATTCGGATTTCTAGTCCCACAGGTGCTCCTTGTGGTCTTGGGCAAGCCACTTAACCTCCATTGCACATGTTCCCTGTAAGTATTAGTGTATGTGTCTCATATCCCCTCGTGTTAAATGTATCCCCCAATTGTGTTGTGACCACTTTGATTGAAGGATAAGGTGGTATACAAAACTATCTAAATAAATAAATAACTCTTCTGGAGCTCTGTCATTTGTATCTAAAGCAGCAAATTGATTTTGCAGGCAGTCTTTAAATTCCAATGGTATATTCTCAAGGTCATATTTTGCTATATTCATGAATGGCTTGCTCTTTTTCAACTTTGCTTGAGTCTGCATACTAGTATCTGTACCACAGTCAGCTCCAGGTTTTGTTGATGTAATAGGGGTTTTCCATCATTGACTTCCACAAATGCAGTCAATTTGATTTTTGAACAATCCACTGGGTAAATACAGTTGCCGCTTGTGCTGCTGGAAGAAGGTGTTGAGATGAATAGATCGTTGGTCTTGCAGAATTCTATCAGTCTTTCTCCAGCTTCATTTCTATTGCCAAGTCCATATTTTCCAACCATTTTGCCTTCTTCTTTGTTGCCAACGTTTGTGTTCCAGTCACCCATGACTATCAGGCTATCTTGTTTGCATGTTCTGTCAATTTCAGCTTGTACCTGTTCATAGAACACATCAATTTCATCTTCTTCTGCAGCTGTTGTTGGGGTATATACTTGAATTATAATTGTGTTGATAGGCATTCCTCGAAGACGAATAGAAATTAAGCCTTCACTGACTGCTTTATATTTCATTACAGTTCTTGCAAGTTTCTTCTTAATTATAAATGCAACACCATTTCTTATTTGTCTTTCATTTCCAGCATAGTAGACCATGTGATCATCAGATGCAAAGTGCCTGATGGCAGTCCATTTCAGTTTGCTGACACCCAACAGATCGAGTTGTACACGCTCCATTTCATTCTTGACCACCTCCAACTTCCCTTAGTTCATGTTTCGTATGTTCCATGCCCCAATATGTAAGAAATCTTTGCAGCTTCTGATTCTCATTTCATGCGTAGATACATTAGCAGTCAGACGTCCCGAGGGCTTTGATCCAACCACATCATAAGTGCTGGCTTTACTCTGAAAGGTCTTCAGCTCCTCCCTAGTAGCCAGTTGAGTGCCTTCTGACCTGGGGGTCTCATCTTCCAATATTATACTGCAATTTGTTTTGCTGTGACTATCCATTGGGTTTTCATGGCAAGATACGGAAGTAGATTGCCAGGCCTTTCTTCTGCTCATTTTAATTTTAGGTTGTTGTCATTATCACAAAAATGTGATCCTCCACTACCAACAATGTCCCATTCTGCTGCTGCCCAGATGGTTGGTTTATCTTGGTCTGGCACCTCAGCTGAGACCTGTCCATCTTAGGAGACCCTGCCAGTAGTTAAACTACTGATAGTTTAGTCCTCAGCATCACTGATGCACACAAGCCCTCACATCATGACGAGCTGCAAACCAAGTGAGGGGTCACAAATTTAGGCGGCCTAAATTTAGGAGCTCAGTTGTTTCTGAATATCGCACCTTACATTTTATTTCCGTTCAGTATACACCCTTTGGGTTGCTTGATGGTATCTTTAAGTTTTTGGTCAGCTTTATAATGCTGGAAAGATTGCAGGTTAATTTCAAGTATTATTTTAAGAATTTAGGGCCCAAATTTGAGCTGGGCAGTGCTATGAGCCACATCGGCACATAGCTCGCCCACCTCCCGCCTAACCCAGATTTTCCATGCCAGAGTCATATGCGAGCTCGGCATCGAAAATCCAGGTGTCGCCGCACAGACAGGAAGCCGTAAGAGCTAACTGTGTAGTACCGATTTCCATTGCTACACGGTTAGCCCCAGCGCTTTAAAGATAGGCAAGATTTTCCCACGCCTATCTTTAAGGCACAGAGCGCTAACCATGTAGCATTGAAAATCAGTGCTACATGGGTAGTGCCATGGCTCGCCTATGCTCCCAACATGCCCCGATGCTATACTATATGCTGTGTAGGTGCCCTTCGAAAATCCCAGATAAGGCCTTTACACGGGTAACTAGGGAAGTTACCCATGTAAAGGCCTTCAAAAATCGGGCCCAAAGGGATTTATTTGTAGAATAGGTTTCTTATGCAAGCCCCAGGAATCGGCTCAGGTCTCAGGGTCTTAGAGCCCTGAAATGAGCATTGTGTATAATATGTACAGCGTTTCATTTTGCTGGCATTCTTTCTGATTATATTTGTGCCTTTTTGCAGTTTTCCCTTTTGTGACCTTTGGCAGCTGTTGTTGCAGGCTAAAAAGATTGACCAGAGTCTGGGAAGATGGTGCACTAATGTAGATGGGTTTGATGTCTGGTACTGTAGTATCTAATACCATGCTTGAATTTTAGTTTATTTTTTACATTTTTGTTGTCCTAGTGTTTTGGGCTTAGGGTGTTTTTGTGATAGTTCTCAACCTTTAATAGTGTGAAGGGGATAATTCTTTTTATAGGTTTTTATATATTTTTAGTTTTTCTAATTTTAGGAGGGATATTCATCCCAATTAATGCAGTTAGTAGAGCTGCTAACCACGTTAATCATGGTCACTGGGATATTCACTGGCACTAACACTACCCAGGGGCAGAGCAGAGGCACAATTGGTGATAACCATGCAGCAACGATATTCAGGCATTGTCTGGTTATCGCTAAGCTGAGAAAGTTAGGTACCTTAAAGGGTGGCCTAACTTTTGATGCAGAAGCTAACCTGGCAGTGGCTGAATATTGCCGCTGCCTAATTAGCTTCTCTGCTATCTGGCTGACCCAGATATTCAATGCCGGTGGCCGGATATGGACCAGGCATTGAATATCTGGGTCTTTAGTTCATCAGCGATGGCTAGTCTCTTTAGCAGTGCTAGTTGCTGCCACTGAATATCGGGCTCTTAGTTCTTATTTCTCATTTCTCTCATTTATATTATGTTTTAGTGGTCTGTTTGTTTTTGTATATCCTTTTTGTCACCCACACATTAATTCATTATCTAATTGCTGCCATTTGGTTTAACACAAATTATTTTTTGGTATATTTGTAGTTTATATGTTTTTGCATGGTTTTATATGTACTCTTGAAGCAAATGGAAGCTAAAACATGTTGGGTATTTGATGGTTATTTTATTTTATTTGCTTTGGTTATAGCACACGGTATAATAAAGCTGTTTTGTCGTATCTGCTAGGGTGTGATTCCGCTGTGTATTGCCTCATTTACACAGGTCCTTAAGTCCTGGACTCCTACCATCTGTACCCTTCTATCTTGAATGGGATAGCAGTTCTTGCGTACTACACACCTTGTAGTCAGGTGTCATAGAGGTCTTAAGGCAACAGCCTCAAGATACCAGAAGACTAGCACCCTGGAGGTGCAGACCAAACTGGCACCTCAGATTTATTTATTTTATTTATTTATTTAGTCAGATTTAATATACCGCTTTATCATTAAATCAAATCGGTTAGCACATCAAACAATCAAGAGGGGGGCTATAGTGTGAGAACAAGCAGTGGAAACATCTGTATGAGTGTGGTGAGAGGGGTGTGAGAGATTCATTTGCGTTATATGCAAGTGATCTATGTACAGGTATGTATACAAGTGAGCTATATACAAGTGAGCTATGTACAGGTCTATATACAGTTCGTACAGGTTGCAGGTTTGGCTAGGGCAGAGTCTGTTTCAGGTGACGTCCTTGTAGTGATCCATGAAGAGCTTTGTTTTGAGCATCTTTCTGAAATCTTTGAGGTCCGTGGCTGATCTCAGCTCGTCAGGGAGAGAGTTCTACAGGGTGGGTGCCGCCAGGGGCAGTGCTCTTCTTGAAGTGTCCTGTCTGGATATATAGAGGCCTCAATAAAGAGAGGGTGAAATTATGCATAGCAGTAGGTTAGAAGGCTTACAAAAGAATAGCATAACATGGCTTGGCAGGAGAACTCACTTCACAGAGTACTACTTTGAAAAGTACTTATGTTCTCTAATTGCTGAGTAGGACTTATCCAGCTGGCTGATTCCAGAGGAGATATCATCCAGAATGGACAGAACCTTGTACTTAATCTGTGACCTAGCTGCCAGCCCCTTGACTCTTGCCACATGATTAGCCTTGACCTTCTCCTTGAGGTCTCTCCATTTTTTAGGGAGGTCCTCCCTATCGTAGTTAATATGGAAGATGGCATCCAGATTGCTACAGCTGCCCTGCCAGACTTTCTGTTTGTAAAAGGACATGACTATGTTGTAGGTGGGCCCATAAAGGGCTTTAAAATGTTTAACATCCTCCTTCATTAGAACGTAGGCATGGATTTGGGCATAGGCAACAGAGGCAACTGCCAAGGGCACCAAATTTTGAAGGCATCAAATACCTGGGCTAAACAGGACCCTGATTCTGCTTGCTTTAGGACCATGCTCTATGAGCTTTGGGAGAGAACCCTCTGCTCCCTACTGCTCTCCAGTCCAACATCATAAATACACCCTGCTATGAGTGCAACCTCTTCTGGTGCAAAGATGGCCTTTCTGAGAAGTGCTTCTCTCTTGGTAGCCACTGTGCATGTACCCAGCAGCAACATGGGCACGACTATAGAACTGGTGTGTACCCACCTAATTGGGCACTAAATAAGTGTGCGTCTGGTCTATTCGAAGGAGCATAGTTTCTCTGAAGACAAGCAGGGGAAATGCAGCCACACTTGATGGTGACATCATCCACATGGATCCTAGTGTGTGGTGCTCTCCTCCAGCTCAGGAAATCTTTTTAGACTCCCTGAGCACGTGTGGGTGTTCCCATTTTCACTAGCAATCCTGCTGTCCTCCTTCAGCCTACTTTCTCTGCTGAAGAAATAGGACATAGCTAGCTCTCCTTGCCCAAATGTAAAATTAATCAAATAAGATCTGCAAGAGTAATACACACCTCCATTTGTCCCAGGGCACCAGTACTCTCAGAAATACCCATAGGGTAGGAGTATATTTGGTGTCAACATTCACTCCACTCCTTAGGCGTGACAAGGCATCAACAGAAGCTTACAAAATCTGCCCGCTCATATGCTCCCATTATACTAGTGGCAGCAGAGTACACAGGAGCTTGCAGCCATACAGAACTGGACTGTGCCTCTACCCCCCATGCCTGGAGGAGTCCTTGCCCAAATCATCAGCACACACTAAATAGTGTGTCAAAACAAAGCACATGGCCCCTGCTTTTCAGAGCATCAATGAAGCAGCTCAATCATACAAGCCTGAGAACAGCAAAAGCTCCAGTCCCGTACCGCAGAAACAGAGAAAAATCTTCAATGGAGTTCTGACAGCATAAAACATCAGGCATCATCTCTGACCTTTTCAAATCTAAGCTAAAAACTCACCTCTTTGAGGCTGCTTTTGGATTCTGATCCACATAATCTCCTGCTCTCCAACCATGTGTTTTCTTACCATTCCCTTAGACATATCCAGCTGTTGTGTTGTCTGTCTTGACTAGATTGTAAGCTCAGTTGAGCAGGGTCCATCTTTTTCATGTCTCTTTACAGCACCGTGTATGCCTTGTAGCGCTATACAAATAATCAGTACTATTTGTACTAGTAGTAGTAAAAAAACCCTCTCCATCCACTGAGACAGCTATTACCCAAGTGGCCCATGTTGCAAGACACAATCACTGCTGACAGGCCCATGCCAGCCCTCATCTCAGTGCCCTCCCCCTCTGTTCCGCCTGCATCAGGGGCCAGTCAGCAAGTCTCACTGCTCCACCTCTTGCAAAAATTATTTAGACAATGGCTTTACTTCAAACAATCACAGGGGACCCTAAACATTCTATTTGTGCTTCCTTCCAGCCCACTGCCACATGGTACCCATGGATGCTGTGCTCCATCCTGAAGGATACCTCAGCCTGGGTAAACCCCATTACCTCTGAATCAGCCAGCCTGGCTATCCCCTGCCTCTTTGTCTTTTCTGCATGACACCAGCTCCATCAGTCACCTCTGTTATGCCTATGATTCTGAGGATGAGCCCCTGGAGCAGAACGCTACCTTCTGTGTGGTTCTGGGCACAACCCAAGTCCACAGAGCAGGAATAGCTTAAGGCCACGTATCCAAACTTTTTACTAAAGCTGATCAAGTCCCTAGCACTGGGGAATACAGAGACTCCAAGAGCTATGGGTAATTCCCCCTCTATCCTGTAATCCATGAGTAATCTGTAGGAGATTTTGGCCCTGACACTGCATGAGATTCTGCAGGACCTCCAGCTTAGCACCTGGAAAGAGTCCTTAACAGTAAAGGCCAACTGCAGGCACCTGGTATCCAAGTCTAAAGTCACCTCTGACCCGGGACATGACCAGCTCCAGTTGCCATATCAATCTGTAGTCTCTGTAGCCACACTAAAGGGGTCTAAGATGGCAAAGCCAACCAGCAGCACTGCTCTCAATAAAGATCAGTAGGGGAGAATATCTATCAGGGTTTGATGCTTACACTGAGGGCTGGTGCAAGGAATTAGGTGCCCTAGCTTTTAGACCCCCAAACACCCCTCCCCCGCAAGAATTTGATTATTAAACTCAATTGTATTCATCTCAACACCATCCCACACAGAACATTCTTATAAAAATGCATATTTGGACATCACATTGTTAAATATTAAACTTTGTTTTGTAAATATATGCATAATGAGTGAGATTTCAAAAAGCCACTTACAAGGGCAAATGGTCTATTTGCACATTGCCCATTCTTCCTGCAGATAAAAGTACTCAATGATGACTCCTTGTGTGGACGCCAGGACCCATTGCTTTACTTTGAATAGCGCTGCTCTTTGCTCCCACCCCAGAAGCTGCCATCCTAAACCACTGCTTAGTTTGGCTAGCGGTTGGGCGGACCTTTTACACTGACAATGCGAGTACATTATCTACAAATGCTGCATTAGTACCACTCGTTTGTGCAGCAAGCCCCGAAGTCATCCCAGCTTCCACCTGAAGCCTCTCAGAGTCAACTTGACCAGATCCACCTCTTCATCCAGGAATGTACCTATCAGGTGGTCACCGCGATTTGGATTAAGGTAGAAGTAAGTGACCTTTTCATTTCCTTTTAATGTAGAAGATTTTTGCCCGACTGGACAACTCTTTGCTGGGAGTAACTGAGGTAAATGGTCTTAGCTCCTTCTGAGCAAGTAGATGATCCAGATAGAGAAGAAAGTTCTGTGTTTGCCAGTGACATCTGGATTTGCCTGACAAGGTTGGTCCAATCCAGCTTTCTACCTCATTGCATACAGAGACTTTTAGGGGCTTGTTTACAAAGCCGCGGTAGCGGTTTGCGATCGTAATCGGAGCCGCGGCCCCATTGATTTCAATGGGGCCGCGGTTGCGATCGCGATCGCGAACCACTATCGCAGCTTTGTAAACAAGCCCCTTAGTCTTGCTTTTCTTAAGGAATGCAATTGTGAAATAATAATTAGATGTCCCTGCAAATAATGGGGTAAAACTAGGACTAGATAAGAACATAAGAACATAACATATGCCATACTGGGTCAGACCAAGGTCCATCAAGCCCAGTATCCTGTTTCCAACAGTGGCCAATCCAGGTCACAAGTACCTAGCAGTCTCCCCAAAAGACACAGGTTCCACAATGCTTGTATTGGGTAAAGCAGTGATATCCTGGGTCCCTTTTAATAATGGTTTATGGACCTTTCGTCCAGGAACTTGTCCAAACCTTTTTTAAACCCAGCTGCACTAACTGCTTTTACTACATCCTCCGGTAATGAATACCAGAGTTTGATTACACATTGAGTGAAAAAATATTTTCTCTTATTAGTCTTAAATAGCTAACCCTGTAGCTTCATTGCATGTCCCCTAGTGTTTTTATATTCTGATGACGTAAACAATCGATCTACGTTTACCCGTTCAACTCCATTCATTAATTTATAGACCTCTATCATATCTCCCCTCAGCGTCTCTTTTCCAGGTTGAAGAGCCCCAACCTTCTTAACCTCTCTTCATAGGAGTATCCTTCCATCCCCGTTACCATTTTGGTGGCTCTTCTTTGAATCTTTTCTAATAATGCCATATGTTTTTTAAGATATGGCAACCAGAAT
The DNA here is from genome assembly GCA_033557465.1 of Ichthyophis bannanicus. Taxonomy (NCBI): domain Eukaryota; kingdom Metazoa; phylum Chordata; class Amphibia; order Gymnophiona; family Ichthyophiidae; genus Ichthyophis; species Ichthyophis bannanicus. The sequence continues at coordinate 1,272,138,579 of CM066032.1, read as the reverse complement.
TGCACACAATATTCAAGGTGCGGTAGTACCATGGAACGATACAGAGGCATTATAATATCCTTTGTTTTACTTTCCATTCCTTTCCTTATGATACCTAGCATTTTATTTGCTCTCTTTGCTGCCACTGCACACTGTGTGGAGGGTTTCAACATGTTATCCATGATGACGCCTAAATCTTTTTCCTGGGTAGTGGTTCCCAATGTGGAACCTTGCATCGTGTAACCATAGTTTGGGTTGTTCTTTCCTAGGTGCATAACTTTGCACTTGTCCACATTAAATTTCATCTGCCATTTGGATGCCCAGTATTCCAATTTATCAAGATCCTCTTGCAATTTTCCACAATCCTCTTGGGTTTTAACAACTTTAAATAGTTTTGTGTAATCTGCAAATTTGATAGCCTCACTCATTATTCCCTTTTCCAGGTCATTTATGAATATGTTAAAGAGCAGCGGACCCAGCACAGATACCTGGGGTACTTCACTATTCACCTTTTTCCATTGGGAAAATTGACCATTTAGCCCTGCCCTCTGCTTTCTATCTTTTAACCAGTTCCTGATCCACAATAGTAGACTGCCTCCTATCCCATGACTTTTTAGTTTTGCCAAAAGTGTTCTAATGATGGACCTTGTCAAAGGCTTTCTGAAAGTCCAAAAATAATATATCAACTGACTCACCTTTGTCTACCTGTTTATTCACACCTTCAAAAAAACATAACAGATTAGTAAGACCAGATCTTCCTTATCTAAAGCCATGTTGGCTGTCTCCCATTAAGCCATGACTATCTACATGATGAGTATTTTGTTCTTTATAATGGTTTCTACCATTTTTCCTGGTACTGACGTCAGGCTCACCAGTCTGTAGTTTTCCGGATCACCCCTGGAACCCTTTTTTAAAAATTGGCATTATATTTGCGATACTCCAATCTTCAGCTATTACAGATGATTTTAATGATAGTTCACAGATTACTAATAACAGGTCTGCAATCTCATATTTCAGTTCTTTCAACACCCTTGGATGTATACCATCCGGTCCAGGTGATTTGCTACTCTTCAGTTTATCAAATAGTTGTAATACATCTTCCCGGTGTATCGATATTTCTTTCAATTCCTCTGCAGTATCACCTTTAAATACCACTTCAGTTATGGGAAACATCCCTACATCTTCCTCAGTAAAGACTGAAGCAAAGAATTCATTCAGTCTCTCCAATATAGCCTTGTTCCCTCTTACTGCCCCTTTTACCCCTCTATCATCTAATGGCCCAACTGACTCTCTCACAGGATTTTTGCTACGAATGTACTTGAAAAAGTCTTTATTACGCGTTTTTGCTTTCACAGCAAGTTTCTACTCAAATTCTCTCTTTGCCTGCCTTATCAATGCCTTGCATTTAACTTGCTAGTGCTTGTGTTGTTTCCCATTTTCATCATTTGGCTCTTTTTTCCATTTTCTGAAAGATGCTTTTTTGGCAACAACAGCCTCTCTGACCTCACCTTTAAACCATGCTGGTAGTTTTTTGGAATTTCTTCCACTTTTCTTAAAGTGTGGAATACAGCTGGTCTGGGCTTCCAAGATAGTATTTTTAGACAACACACAAGCTTGATGTAAGTCTTTGACCTTTGCAACTGCTCCTTTTAGTTTTTTCTTAACTATTTTCCTCATTTTATTAGTCTCGCTTTTGAAAGTTAAAAAAGTAGTACTGTGGATTTTCTTACCATTCCTCCTCCATTGATTAAATCAAATGTGATCATGCTATGATCACTATTGCCAAGTGGTCCCAACACCCTTATCTCTTGCACCAGATCTGGTGTTCCACTAAGGACTAAGTTGAAAATAGCTTCCCCTCTGGTTGGTTCATGAACCAGCTGCTCTAAGAAGCAGTCATTTATTTCATCTAGAAACTTTATCTCCCTAGTATGTCCTGCCTTGACACTGACCCAGTCAATACTGTTCATGTAAAGGCATGTTTGAGATAGTACATGGAGATTGTACTTGATATGTCGAGGTCAGCATATACTCCATTTCGATGGCATTTTAGAAATTGTTCTCCTAAATGTGGAGCCGATCCTAAAATACATAGAAGGAAGCACAGGAACACGTGAGGATTCATGCCCAAGTGCAGCAGGAAGTGCCATTTCACAAATATATATGTGGGAAAAATCAAGGAAACCCCAAAACTTACATGTATAAGTGCCACCATTTCACAACACAAATTTGTAAATGTCAGCACTTACACGTGTATCTGAGCCCTTTTACAAAGTAAGATGTGCAGATGCTCTTAAGTACAGAGGGCTCTGTCTTTGCCCCATTTCATTTTGGAGGAGGGAATAAATATTGGGGCATTAAAGGGTATATCCCTCTTAATCCTGTAAAGGCATGGCCAAAAGAAGCACTTTTTGTTAATACCTTCTTGTGTCAGGGAGCGGGTGCAAATCTGGAAATGGACAATTTGGGGCTTACATGTGCATTCTGTATATGAAAAGGAGAAGATGGCTTCTAAAATAACTTCCTTAGCCTGCATTCAGTGATAACAGCTCTTGGTTCCGACACCGTGAACTTTCTATGAATGAAAACATCGAAGGGATAATCTGGATGCAGTGACATTACAGGAACAAACAGCCAAGAGATATGGCAGCCTTGTAGACATAGGATCCATGACGTGTCTCTCTGTGTCAACCATGTTTCCTATAGATTATTAGTTCTCAAGTGTGTAACAAAGGAAAAGCCTTAAAGCTCTAAAGTCGACACTGTGCATTATAGGTACCAGTGACAAGTACTACTTAGGATGTCACAATGTAAAAATGAACTGGAACTCTGAGTATTATGAAGCTCTATTAAAATAAGCATCTATTTTGTACTTTGTTTTCATCTAAACAAAGAGATAATAACCATGTAGAATCATTAGACCCCTACAAGCCTTTAAAAACTGTCACCTTGGCACAAGTGCCTCAGCTACAAATATTTTTAATTGGTTTTAATTTCTTTCCCTTTACAATAAGTGTCAATTTGCTTTTCCATTAGGCACTACTAATGAATGTAATGATAGTATAGTGTTGCTTAAACAATATTAGCTTCCTGTCAGCGCCATCTACTCTTTTGTTGCTGAGTGACAGACAGTAATTTTCATCCACAGCTGTTCCCTTCCTCTAGGACAAACATTTCAATCGGGCCTTTAATCGCGGATGACAGCTTAATGGCCAATTCTGACAATGGCTCTAATGTGAAACTACCTTTTCAGTATGAATAACGCAGATCCCACAGAACATAAAAGAAAATAAATAATGCTAGCCCCCTCGTGCCACACCAGTAATTGTGGCCACAATTTCACTTCCTTTTTTCAGCATTTTGTGCTAATTAAAAATATAAATTTTATGCACTTAGGTATAATTTTGCCCTTCTATTCCAGTCCTGCATGGTGTCATAAGCAGATTGTTCTAAAGGCAGATACCACAGTCCTTCTGTAAAATGAAGTCGCATTAACCTATATTTTGTTTTTTATTTATACTTTTAGCACAATTGCCGGTTCATTAAAATATAGAAACGTGCACTTATCTATAATTGTGGCCTTCCGATAGCATCCTACATGTTGTGATAAGAGTTAGTTTTAAAAACTTTCTCTATGTTAGTGCTGTAAAATAACTTTAAAAAAATATCACTAGTAAAAAGCTTACAGTAATTTTTCTGTGTATAAACAAGAAGGTCAATTCGGAATTATGCAGAAGAAGATCCTCTATACTCAGAATCTGTGCATGCATATTAGAGGCCGAGGCAGCTGTCATTCTTGACCACCTTCCCTTGCCATTGCTGGTGCTGTTATACAGTACCTCTCCGGAAATGGCAGTGGCAGCGATGTCAAGAAAAGCGTAGTGAGGAGGGAAGTAGGTCCCTCCCCCTCAGATGAAGACTTCCTGTTTGCGTGGGAGGGAGGGGTTCCGAGATTTTCCTCCACACTGCACGTCTGTCTTACTGCCACTTCCGCCGCTGCTGGTCCCAGAGAGAGGTGGCAGTGGCGGTAATGGTGGGGCAAAAGACCGGAGGCTGGCTTTGTCTGGGGCACTTGCTGCTGCCCTTCAAATTTGGCACTCTAGATGACTGCCTAGTTTCCCTAATGGTAGCACCAGCCCTGCCTATATCTTTTGGTCAGGTGTAATAGTAAGCTAATGGCAATATATCTACTCTTTTCAAAAATTTCACAGCAACCTAGGACTCATTTGGCAACAGATGGCGTGGGCACATATTCATACCTGATAAAGATGATTGTTGGAATTAATTCAAGCTTCTTGTTCACATTCTGGAGAAAGAAATGTCATATGAGTTCCTTCGCATCTTTAGAGCTCAATTCAAATTTATATTAATGTGCTTTTTGTTACTACTTTTTGCTTGTACCATGTTTAGATTTAATACCAACCCCCAGATGCTGCTTTGAAAAAGGCAGGTAGTGGCACATTTGGACAGACTGACACAATGCATAAATTAAAGCAAAGCAGAATTAGTTTTGTTTTTTTACAGAGGATTTAGATTTATTACCTGCCTTTTCCCAACCCAAGTTCAAGGCATATTATATATTTATGTAATATGTTCATGAGTTATTTACATGCCCAAATAGGGTTAAAATCTAGTTGCACTTGAGGTAGGGGTTCGCAATCCATTTCTGTAATCACTAAGCTACTCTTCCAATCAAAGCAGGGAATTTGCATACCATTAAACAAATTATACTGGGATTTGACCAGGGTTTAGAGATTTGAAACTCTACTCTTCTGTAAACAGCATAGGGCCAATATTTAGCGGTGGAGGCTAGTGCACCTAACGCGGCTAGCCGTTATCGCCAAAAACGAACTCCGGATATTTCATGCCAGGTCAATTTCGGCCACTGATATTGAATATATGGATCACCACAGAGCCTGGAAACTAACCGGGCAGCGGTAATACCAAGCCACTGCCCAGTTAGCTCCTGCAGGTAAAGATAGGCCAGCCTTTGCCGTGCCTAACTTTACTCGTGGGTTGCTAACTGGACAGCGGCTCAATATCGCCACAGTCTGATTAGCGATGGGTACTGCCTCCGCTCCGTCCCAATGCTAACCGTGTGAATACCTTTGAATATCCCTCCCCATAGTGTTTATGACAGAGAGCTCATTGGCAAATGAGGTATGCCATGGGCCTCTGCTACTCGAGAATTCTTCTTTCTTCATTCCGGACCAGGGAAAAGCACTCGCTCTTCCACTTATGTTTATGTTCTACTTAAGTTCCTTCTTCATGGGGAGCTCACGTGTATCATTGTTGAACAATTGTTCTTGTGCATCCACAAGCTAGAGATTAATGTCCACTGCTGCAAGGATTTCAAGCAAATGCACAGAGAGCTCTCAGAATTAGATCTAGTTCGTTAGTTTCAAAGAAAAGGGGATAACTCTCAAAAACTTGTCAAAGATAGATTAAGTTAGTCCAATAAAAATGTATCACTTGTTTCTTGATCCTTATTTCCACATATTGCAATACAGCCCAGCTGATGCTGGACACAACAGGTTTTCACAAAAAACCAGAGTAGAGACACTGGGCAGACTAATATAGTACAAAAAAATGAGTTTTTAGGAAGTAATTTTATAAAGGATTCTTTGTACTTTTCTGCCAGTATACACACAAAAAAGGCCTCTTATAAAATTACCCCGTACGCACAGTGTAATTCAGCATGTACCTGTACATATCTTTAGAGCAGTCGTGTTCAAGTGAGGAGTTTAAGTGAGCTGCAGGCAGTGTTGTGATTTATGCCTCTCTTCACTTGCTAACAATTGCATCTGTTCCCAAGCAAGTGTAATGATAATGGCTTCAATCTAGCCACTATTTTTGCAGGATTTGTGCCCAAGCAGCCCTTGCAATGGGGGGTGAGGGGCCGAGGCAGAAAGGGGGTCCACAGCAGCAGCGGTGGTAGGAGCGCAGAAAACTTGCTTTATCATGTTTGCTGTGCTGCTCTGCTCTTGTAAGTCTGCCAGGGGCCCAGAAGCTGTTCTTTGCCGGACCAAAGTCTCGTGATAACAGCCACACCACGAGAATTCGGCCCAGAGGGGAACAGACGCCAGGCATGCAGTAAACTTACAAGAGCGAAGCAGCGAAGGAAACATGATAAAGTAAGTTTGCTGCGCTCCTGCTGCTGCCCCTATGTGGGACCCACCGCCACTGCCTCCGCACAGGGCTGTCCCCACACAGGGGTGGCATGCCACCGCCATGACAATGAGGGGCTGTCAGCAAAGTTTTGCTTGGGGGCCCTTCATTGCACATTATGCCACTGTTTGTATTCATATTTTGTAACGACACAGAAGTGCCTATGTGATTTCATCAACTAGGTGCCTAGACAGCTTTCACACATAGGCAGCCTGAAATAAAATTACCCTCCACAAGGCTAATGAATGAACCTAATCAGTAGGCTCGTTGTGCATGCCAAGATCAGAAATTTTGCCTGAGGTTTAACTGTAACCTCCACCACAGTAATCCCTGATCGGAACATTAAGGAGTATGTTTATTAAACTCCGCTAATAGCACAGGGTTTACTGTGCACCAAGCCCACCATGGTAACATTACCATGCACTAAACTGTGGTCGGGGTAAAAATCCTTTGCTAACTGCTTAGAGCGGGTTGGAGTGGAGAATGGGCAGGTTAGGGATGGAGTGTTGACTGCACATGGGCATTAGTGTGGGCTCTTTAGCATGCGCTCACTGTCAGTGCCACACTTTGTGCGGGTGCAGTCTAGCCCACCATGGTAGAGCTGTGGTCGACCATGAAAACACTGCAGTTGTACACAGCCACTGTAAATAAATGTCACACACTAGAAATGCCTGTGGATGAGCTGATTCCTTGCTGCCACTGCCCGCTGATGTGCTTAAGGGTGAAGGGGTTCCTACTGAAGCATTGCCTCCCCCATTATAGCCGAGGTCCCTCGGAGGAGGCAGTCTATGGTTGAGGGGAGGTTTATGCATCATGCAGCAGGCAATGAAAATGTCACATACCTTTGAAGGGTTGTATAGTTGTTTGCTACACAATCTATCTATGGGCCATGTTATATTCCTCTGTACTTCTACTTGGGGGTTGGCAATAGGATCCATGAGCCCCATCTTAAGGAGATGCCCTCTATTACCTGTGGGGGAAAAAGAAGAAGAGACATGAGTAGTAGTGGTAGTAGTAGTAAGTTGGCCTCCCCCCGTGGAAATCCATGCAAGAAGCCGGGTACCACAGAGTGTGTCATATTTGAGGAGTGAAAGGGTTTCCTGTTTCTATATTTGCCCTTTTTCCCTACAGATGGCTGGAAAGGTATGTGGGTGCAATTGATAACCCCCTACACAGAAGGGAAGTATGCCAGCTCATAAATTCATTTCGCTACTGGTCTTGCTCAGAAAATAATTTAGAAACTGAGCTATGCAGCAGGAGGTGTGTGACTCAGTGTTGCCAGTTGTGGCCCCAAGAGGTATATGGAAGGTTCCAGTGGGGAGGAAGCCGACAATAGTGGTTACTTTCAACTGCACTGGCTATGGTCATTCCCTCCAAACAGCGGGTTGTAGCTGAGCTCTAGCTAGATGCAGAGGTGGAAAATGGTCTCCATGTCAAACCTAAAACTGTGAATGCATTGGTCAACAGGTAAGTGTAAAAATTGTGCTCTGGGCTTATATGTCTTCTGGACAGGATACCTTCTCCTCCTGTTACCTCTCCCACTACTGAACCAAAGAATATACAGTATAAGCCACAGGTGCTCACCTTTCATAGTAGTTAGTCTACCCAGCACCAGATCCTACACCACATCTACCACTGGAGCCACCACCAGACCCGCAATCAAAACCACACACTGAGACACACACACACACAAAGGCAGACAAATGTGCTAAGGCAACTTTTTTCTAAAGGAAAATTGAGGAAAATGGAAAACATCGCCCTGGCTGAGTATTGTGGCATCAAGGAACTTGAACAGGAAGACGTATATAAATATCTTGGAGTAGAGGAAGGAACATAAGAACATAACAAATGCCATTCTGGGTCAGACCAAGATCCATCAAGCCTAGTATTCTGTTTCCAACAGTGGCCAATCCAGGTCACAAGTACCTGGCAGGTTTCCCAAAACATACATAGGTTCCACAATGCTTATCCGGGAGCAAGCAGTGGATTTCCTGGGTCCTCTTTAATAATAGTTTATGGACCTTTCCTCCAAGAACTTGTCCGAACCCTTTTTTAACCCAGCAACACTAACAATCTTTATTACATCCTCCGGTAATGACTTCCAGAGTTTGATTATGCATTGGGTGAAAAAATATTTTCTCTTATTAGTCTTAAATGGGTTACACTGTAGCTTCATTGCATGTCCCTTAGTCTTTCTACTTTTTGATGGTGTAAACAACTGATCTATGTATACCCGTTCCATTTGATTCATTAATTTATAGACCTCTATCATATCTCCCCTCAGCCGTTTCTTTTCCAATTTGAAGAGCCCTAACCTTTTAAGCCTTTCCTCCCCTTTACCATTTTGGTGGCACTTCTCTGTACCTTTTCTAATTCTGCTATATCCTTTTTAAGATATGGCGACTAGAGTTGCATACAATATTCAAGATGTGGTCGCACCAAGGAACGATACAAAGGCATTATAATATCCTTGGTTTTATTCTCGATTCCTTTCCTTATGATGCCTAGCATTCTATTTGCTTTCTTGGCTGCTGCTGCACACTGGGCAGAGGGTTTCAACATATTGTCCATGATGATACCTAAATCTTTTTCCTGGGTGATGGCTCCCTATGTGGAACCTAGCATTGTATAACCATATCAAATGTTCATTAATTTTATTTTTTATAATGGATTCCACCATTTTTCCCGGTACTGATGTCAGGATCACCAGTCTGTAATTTCCTGGATAATCCCTAGAACTGTTTTTAAAAATTGGTGTTACATTGGCCATTCTCCAATATTTAGGCACTACAGATTATTTTTTTTATTTAACAGGTCTTATATACTGCTTTATCATTTATGTCAAAGTGGTTTACATTGTAACTTAAACATGTACATTAAACAGGGATATTGATAACTTGGATTTTTCTGAGGCAATGGATAGTTAAGTGACTTGCCCAAGGCCACAAGGAGTACTAGTGGAAATTGAACCCTGGTCTCTGGGTTCTCAAGCCAGTGACTTAACCATTAGGCTACTCCTCCACTCCTTTAATATTAATTTTAATGATAGTTCACAGATTACTAATAATAGGTCTGCAATTTCATCCTTCAGTGCTTTCAACACCCTTGGATGTATACCATGTGGTCCAGGTGATTTATTATACCCAGTTTACCTTCCTTGTTATCTGTAAGCCTATATCAATTTTATATTGTTAGGTATTTGTTGTTCAATGTGAACCGCACTGATGATAAATAGTGTGGTATATAAAAACTGTTAAATAAATAAATACATAAAAATAAAATTTCTCTTCAGTTTATCAAATAGTTGTGATACATCTTCCCAGTTTATCAATATTTCTTTCAATTCTTCCAATAAATGCCATTTCTGGCATGGGTAACTTCCCTACATCTTCTTCAGTAAAGACCGAAGCAAAGAATTCATTCAGTCTTTCTGCTATGGTCTTGTCCTTCTTTCGCGCTCCTTTTGCCCCTCTATCATCCAATAGTCCAACTGACTCTCTCACAGGTTTTTTGCTGTGAATGTACTTGAAAACATTTTTCCTTCCACAGCAAGCTTCTTTTCAAATTCTCTCTTTGCCTGCCTTATCAACAACACTCGAGCAGAAATGACTGCGAGAAAAAATTAGTAAAGAATACTATAGAAGAATAAAATAATTATTGAAAAATGCCTTAACATCACAGAATAAGATACAAGCCATCAATCAGCTGGCAATTCCTGTATTCTCATTCAGCTTTGGGACTATAGACTGGCCTTTTAAAGATCTTGAAAAACAGGATGTGTAAACAAGAAAATTCCATGGTCATGAAGTAATTTACAATAATCAGTTTATGCCAAGACTGTGCATTCCTAGAGCTGAAGGAGGGCTAGGCCTCATAGAGATTGATTTCACATATAGAGCTACTATCATAGACCTCCAGGCCTACCCAACAGCAGCATCGGAACCAAATGTGCAAAAAGTGTTGAAATATGAAAGTAAATATCCAGAATCTATCTCCATTGTCAAATTTGGACAATCATTTTGATGACTAGAAGGAATGAGTGAGAATCCACAAGCACATACAGGAAAAGAGGCAATAGAATTTGCAAAAAACTCTTCAAAGAATTAGATCAGTAAATGAGGATAAATAAGTGACAAATGCCCAAACACAGTGGGAAATACAAAGTGTTAGTCCAGGAACCCTTTGTTGATCAAGAACGGACACATGAATGGTTAAGGAGAGGTATATTGAAAACGAAGGATGAGAGATTGATAGCTTTTTATGCACAGTGATGTTGTAGTGTTTACAGAATTTCCAATGTTTGAGGCATGCTTCTTTGTTGTGCCTTTCTGTATAGAAATTTTCCGCCATCAGAACTTCACAGCCAGCTATGAGGTGAGTCACTGTTTCCTGATCTTTCTTACAGAATCGACATATGTCGGTTTTTGCAGTGTTTTTCAATGCTCACTGTAAACCATCTTGTCCGCAATCTGCTGTCTTGGGCCGCATTGATAGTTGCGGCCCAAGACAGCAGAAAAACCAGAACGGCATTGATAATAGAGGTGTCTGTTCCAAGTGATTTTTCTGTGAAACGCGTGGAAAGGCAGAAGACCCTGAAGTACCAAAGAATGCAGTCAGAGACCAAGAAAATATGGCAGAAAGAAATATTTCCCATTGTACTGGGAGCCACAGGCTTGATAAAGAAGAATTTCCAAGCACATCTTGACAAACTATCCATACATGTTACATCTTACGAACTCCAGAGGGAGGCTCTCTTTGGCATGATGCAAGTACTACACTGAGCATTAGCAGTAAATTTGAGAGATTGATTATACTCCACATACCCTGGCTTAGAAGTGAGGTATGCACAAAATTAACACACTACAACAAATAGCTGTGTAAGAGCTAAACAACAAACCATTGGCCTTTGATATATACTCTGAACCCAGCTCAGGAACTTCCCCTGTATACCAATTTTTTTAAGCACTCCGAATAGAAACCCCCAATTCACCCTATCAAAAGCTTTTTCAGCATCCACCGCCAATAAGGTGATCTCTTCCCCTCTCTCTTCCCCCTTCCATATTACATTTAAAGCCCTCCGAATATTATCTGACGTGTACCGACCTGGTATGAACCCCGACTGATTTGGGTGTATGAGTTTCCCCAAGAGCGGACCCAGCCGTTTCGCCATGATTCTGGTGAAAATTTTGAAGCCCCTCCCCCCAGCAGCGAAATCGGCAGGTATGAACCACACTCTGCGGGGTCTTTCCCCTCCTTATGCAAGATACTAATCCCCGCCATACGCATTGAAGGTAGCATCTCACCCCTACCACTGAAGGAGTTATACATTCGCACCAGCGGCCCCACTAAGACTCCTGCCAACACCTTATAGAAGTTATTTGTAAATCCATCTAACTCCGGGGCTTTGTGCTTCTGCAACTCTTTGATCACTGCCAGAACCTCCTGCTCTCTAATTGGCTCTGACAATTCCTCTGCCTCCTCCTCTGTACGTTTTGGGAGCTGGGTCTTACTCAGGTATGCCAGTATGTCCCTCTCTTCAGCCGGCTGCTCCGGGGTATATAGTTGTTGATAATATTGGATAAATCTTTCCTCAATTTCATTCCGTGCTAACATCCTCCCAGCCTTGTTGCTAAATTCAAAACTACTCTGTTTCAACAAATTAAATTTACATCTAATATCTTGCATGTGCAGTTCACTTAAATCCCCCCTTAACCTCCCTAATTCCTACGCTAACTGAGTATCCCATGAGTCTTTTTTTAATCGATCCTCCACTTCCCCAATCTTACTTAGCAGGGATTCTTTCTTCATCCGTTTCCGATGCGCCCCCACTGCAATGAGCTTACCCCTCACTACCGCCTTTAAACAGTCCCATACCATTCCCGCTGGGCATCCCCCCCCCCCCCATCATTTAACAGAATGTATTCCTTTATATCCTCTGTTATCTGTTGCACCACATCTTTATCTTCCAAAAGAGTTTCGTTTAATTTCCACCACCCCTTATTGGATCTAAACCCTCCTAAATGAAGGGCACATGTCACCGGGGCGTGGTCAGACCAAGTGCGATCTCTAATTTCACACTGCCTTACAGCTGATACCAGGGTATGATCCACAAATATCATATCTATTCTGGAGTACACCCCATGTACCGCTGAAAAGAAGGAATAGTCTCTCTGCCCTCTGTTTACTTCCCTCCATAAGTCCACCAAACCCAGCCCCAAGATCAGGCTCTTCAAACATCTCCTATGGTGCTTAGCTATAGACGAGTCCCCTTTTGATGCATCCATACGGGGGTCCAATGTCACATTGAAATCTCCCCCCATAATTACACATCCCTCTACCAACCCCATTAGCTTACTGTGGAGTTCCCTGAAGAATTGAGCCTGTTTGGTATTCGGGGCATAGACACACACCAAAGTATACATCTTCTGGTCCCATTTTAATTTCACAATAGCAAACCTCCCCATTCTATCCCTAATGACATCACCCACTTGCCCTTAACCCGTGCTGATAGTAGTATGCCCACCCCACCCTTCTTTTTTTCTATCTTATTTGACGCAAATAGTTTCTGGGGGTAATGGGGATGACTCACTCGGTGCTCATCTTTTGTCACAAGGTGAGTCTCCTTTAGATAAACAATGTCCCCTTACAGACGTCTACATTCTTTCATAAGATATTGCCGTTTCACAAAAGAATTAAGGCCACGAAATTCATAGTCATTATATTAATCTCCAGCATGAATCCTTTCACCTCTCCCCCTGCTTCGCACGCCCTTTATCAATGAACGCCCCCCCCAACCTACTCCCCTCCCCCCTCCTCTCCGTCCTCCCCCCTTCCGCCTTGTCCTATAATCCCCTCCCCTCTCCCCCTCCCACCTCCCCCAACCTCTACCAGTTCCAGAGAACCTTTCCCAGCAACTATAGACTACCCCCCACCCATTCCTTCTTCTCGGGAACCCCCTCCCTCCTGGCTGCTTTGGCTCCCCTTTCCATCATCCACCCCTACTCCTCATCTTCATACCATATTACTTCTCCATTAGACCCCTAGAATTCTTACCTGCTAGTCCTCCCCCCTTTATCAAATTCTACCCATTATCCAATTTTCCCCCATTATAACCAGTAACACATTATACAACCTAGCCACATCCAATCCTCCTCTGGCGTCTCAAACTCTTTTCCCCTCCAGGTGCTCTACTCCACTGGTGCTGAGGTTCTCTCTCTCGACTGTCCTTCTGCTGGTCCGGATTGCTCCTCTCCCTCATAGGCAGCTCAGTCCAGCCAGCTTGTTTCATACCCAGTATCACTGCCTCCACCAAGTGAGCTGTCATCATCTTAGTATTAATAGTGACTGCAGGCCCACGGGGAAAAGCCATCTGTAGCACACATTCTCCTCTCACAGCCTCCCGGTTACCCCTTGATCTGCTCGGCGCTTTTTTATAGTGAGGCTAGATATATCCGTAAATACCTCCACCTCTGAGCTTTGCCACGTGATCTTGCCCATTTTCCTGGAGGCCCTCATCACCAGCTCTTTGGATCTATATTCATGCAGGCATACTACCACATCTCGTACCTTGTTATCTCTCCTCGGTCCCAAGGCTCTATGTGCCCTGTCCATCTTTAGGCAAAGTCCCTCCACCTCTATATCTGCAGCCTTAAGAGCAGTCCCGCAGAACTCCTCTGCTAAGGATACATAATTCACCGCTCCTTCACTTCCAGGCATTCCTCTGATCCGGATATTAGATCTTTGGGACCTGTTTTTGAGATCCTCTATTTTTTGCCATAGTTCCTCTTGCGCCTCATTCACAGAGTCCACACGCTTCTTGTACAGGCCCCACCTGCCCTCCTGCTCCTCGATTCTATTTTCCACCTCATCCAGTCGGGTCCCCATGGAAACCATGTCCACTTTCATCTCCTGGAGCCAGCCATGTACCTCTTTCTTCAGCGCTCCCAGCTCCTGTTTCATGGAGGCAAACCACTCCTTTAAATCCTCTCACAGAGCCTGGATCTCCGTTGACATGCCCCCCATTGCTCCAGCCTCTGTGGTGGTTCTTTATTCCTCACCAGTCACCGCCATCTTAGCCATGTGGCTTTTTACCCCTGCAGGGCTTTTAAAGGAAAAGGCTTTCAGGTCTACCACAGACCTTTTTGCCGCCATCCGTGGTTCCCTATTGGCACACTTCTGTCATCCTTCTATTTGGAAGGGGGAGGGGGGTGTTCCCCTCGCTTCTTTCCCCTCCTCTTTAGGCTCGTGGGCCCTGCTCAGGGACTGCAGACCTTATCTACCAGCTCAGCACTAACAGCCCAAGGAGGGGGCCCGAATACTCTTTTTACTTTTATCCGCTGTGCGCTACTGCACTTCCCCAGTGGCCGGCCCCGATACCTTTACTGTGTGTGACCTCTGGACCTCTATCTCCGCTCCACTGTGCCACGTGCTCTCCTCCGCTGCCTCTCTCAGCACCCGATTCTTCTCTGCGACCCCTCTAGGGTTGTACTTTGTCTGTGGAGCCGATTTACCCAGCGCACCACCTCCTCCTGCTCACACCATGCTCCACCGGCGGCTACCGGCTTCCACCCCACTTTATTTCCTGCACCGCCACTCGTCTCTCGGGGCCCACCCCGGCCAGGTCTTCTTCACCACCACTGCACTGTGGGGGGATCACCTCACTGCTTTCCTTGCCCGAAGCAGTGGGGAATCACCAGCACTATCAATTCTTGCTGGAGTTCTTTAAGTGAGCATTTCTGGGGGTTTTAACTTCTTTTTTGGCGGGTTTGTGGCAGAGCTCTATCAGCGCGCCACCATTCCGTCTGCTGACATCACCGGAAGTCGGGAGGAGTGTTCTAGATCCATGATTGTGTCATCCAACAGTTTCCCTTCGGGCGGTGAATAACTGCTGTATAGTGGAACAACGATTTCACTGAGGTCTTTTCTCCTCTCTAATGTAATGAGATATATGAGATCCTTTGGAGTTTTAGGGTATTTATAGTAAAGTTGGTTGAGCTGAGGTTTAATATTTGTGAGATACTTGTTCCCTCAGCTATGCTGGAAGATATACACTCTTTGATAGAATGGATAGTGATTTGAATTTAGATCTAGATAAATTGATTTTAATGGGTGGCTCAATAATATGCTAAATGCACATTGCCTACTGTTGAACAGAGATTGTTGATCTTATGGTGGCCTTTGATTTTTTTCTCAAGTGATTTATTTTCCTACACATGAAATAGGGCATACAATTGATTCATTGTTGTGTTCAATTTTACCTAACTTGATTGTAGTAAGGTGTCAGCATTTGATTTGCCATAGTAGACAGAGCAATATTTTATTACTTTTGAGCTGAATGCTGCTTTTTCCTGTAAAGATGAGACAAGCAGTTCATTGTTGACCCTTGAAATAATTTTATTTGATTTTAATGTATTTAAGAACTCTTGATCCTATTCTAGGATGGGTATGGATGCTTATTGGGATGCTATACTATTGGAAAATTTAAAAAAAGATAAAAGCAAGATATTTGCACTAAGTTCCTGGTATAACACACAGTTGAACTTAGGGTAAATGAAAGACATTGGGGTAGAAAAAGATTATTTAGACAAGTTTAACACATGGAAACAGAGAAAAATAATGGCAGATAAAGACCATATGGCCTACCTAGTCTGCCCTTCCATACCAACTACTTAGCTTTACAGTTCCTTTTTTTTATCATTAGAGATCCTCTGTGTTTGTCCCATGCTTTCTTGAATTCAGATACCGTCCTCGCCTCTAATACCTCCACGGGGAAACTATTCCACGCCACTCTATCTCTCAAGAAATATTTCTTCAAATCACTCTGAGTCTATCCCCCTTCACCTTCATCCTATGGCCTCTCATTGCAGAATTTTCTTTCATTGAAAAGAGAACTTCTTCCTCTGCATTTATGCCATGGAGGTATTTAAATATCTCTATCATATCCGATGTCTCCTACCTTTCTTCCAAAGTATACATATTGAGATCTTTAAGTCTGTCGCTATATACCTTATGATGACAACTGACCGATTTGGTAGCCACCCTCTGCACTGACTCCATCCTGTTTATATCCTTTTGAACATGTGGTCTTCAAAAGGATATAAACAAGATGGGTTTGGTGCAGAGGGTGGCTACCAAAATGGTCAGTAATCTTCCAAAGGATATAAATAGGATGGAGTCGGTACACAAGGTGGCTACTAAAATGGTCAGTGGTCTTCATCATAAGGCATATGGGGACAAAGATAAGCATAAATAAAAGTTGTTAAGAGAAATTGTTACTCTGATCAAAACTATTCTGCCTTATAGCCTGCTATGTTGTTTCAAGTTGTTATAAAGTTATTATCCATCCCAGAGACTGCAGATACATCACCTGGTCCATTACCTGATGAATTTGCTACTTATTTTGAGAAAAAAAAAGTTAATTTTGATTTTTTGGTAGATTTGATTTTACCAAATGGTTGTTGGGATACTCTTTCATCCATTATTGCCAAGTCCATTTTTAAGATAATAGAATAGATGCCTTGATATAATGTCAGTTTCCATGGTAAACTCTCTTAAAGACCTAGTTTCTCTTTTCTTATGTGATTTGGTACAAATTTCTTTGTCTTTGGCCATGTCCCTTTGAGTTGGCCATTGTTCAACCAGTTAAAAAGAAGGTGACCAATCCAGTTGTTGAGTGTGCTGAATTTCAACCTCTCTCTACCTTTCCTTTTCTCAGCAAACTGCTGGAGCAGTTTGCTAGCACATAACTAGATGAAAATATCAAAGATAATAGAATACTATGGGGTCGGGGGCGGAGCCCGATGTCCAGCGGGATGGTCGCATAATGCTGAGGCTCCCGAGAGGCCTACTCAGAATCCTGAATTAACACCGGACATACTTGAATTTCTGCTCTGATCTTGCCGGGGCACATTGGTGAGATGGCGGGGACCAAACCTACGCGCCTGGAATTTGGATCTCCAGCGGCTTCTCACGGCAAGCGCTCCAAAACTGAACCACCGTCACCGCAGAAGGGGCTGGCTTTGCGCGAGGGCCCCGAAATGCAGCAGGAAATCCTCGCGGAGATTAGAGGGGTTAAAGACCTCGTGCAGTCAAACGGTGAGGCACTCCGAGCGCTGCAGGAAGACCTTGGTGTGTTACAAGGCAGGCTAGAGGGACTCTCTTCGCGTCAGGACAAAATGGAGAGTGTATTAGACTCCCACGCGGTCCGGTTGTCCAAACTCGACAAAGTTGAACGTCAGGTGCGGGCCTTGCAGAAAGAAGTGGAGGACGGCAATAACAGAGCGCGCCGCAATAACCTACGACTCGTGGGCATACCGGAGGGAGCGGAATCGGGAGACATGAAGGAGTTTTTATATAAAATCCTCCCTTCCTTGCTTCAAATCACCTTTACCAAAGAATTGGAGATCGATCGTGCTCATCGTGTACCCACAAACATAACGCTCAACAGGAAGACCCCGCGGCCTATCATCTTTCGACTTTTGAGATATCAACATGTGGAGCAAATTCTTAGTGCCTCCCGAGCAAAGGGCCATATGGAGTTTGAGAGCCACAAGGTCTCCTTCTATCCTGACTTGGCTAAACCCACGGTCGACCGCCGAAAGCGCTTTCTGGAATTCCGGCCGAGGCTTCTACAACTACAAGCACGCTATGGCCTGATGTACCCGGCCAAACTCCGAGTCACGCTTCACAATCAGACAAGAACATTCGAGGACCCTGATCTACTAGCGGAGTTTTTGGATGCTAAAGAAGCCGACTTGATGCGTTGACTTTCAGAATATTCCTGCCAGTATTCTCATGTCCGCTGTGCCTGCCATCTTGGATTTGACGCGGCTCAGCAAAAGTCTGCCGAAGGCGGTTTGTTGCCTTATCTTGATGATATCTGTGACCCGACTCCATCTACCCATCGTAGCCTCGATGAGTATCAGAGACAGTGTTAATTATGGACTCTGATGTTTTTTTTTTCTCTTTTATGTTCTTATCTTCCTCTCTAGGGCCTCCTCCCGCAGACATATGGTCGCCATTTTCATTGGGGGTTTTGCTTCTTCTCTAAGTTACTTTGGTACATACTTTTCAATATGGGGTGTATTAGTTCGCAGACTCAGTGATTATATCATTTTTGTACAGTGTCTGATTATGTTGTATGTTTTCCAGCGCTCATATCTAAAATGTCTATTACTGTTCGATGGCACCATGTAAGATTTTATCATTGAACGTAAAAGGAATCAATAATCCGATAAAACGGAAGAAAATCCTAAGCTATCTAAGTCATGAAGCTGCGGATCTGATTTTCCTCCAAGAAACGCATTTAAATTCGAAGGAAACTCTTAAACTCAATATTAAACCTTACATGGTGGCCGCCTATTCTCCAGCCGTTTCTAAGAAATGTGGGGTTGCCATTTTGGTTAGGAAATCTATGCATGCTACTATTATTGCGACTAGTTCAGATACAGCAGGTAGATGGTCCAGAGCTCACCTTAAGATAGCTAACCTTGAAGTTACATGTATATGCCTTTATGCTCCTAATGTGGATGATCCTGCCTTTTTTGCTACCATTGCTCAGGTTGCGCAGGCCTCTGCTAATACCTCATTGATAATAGGGGGGGATTTCAATTTAGTTCTTGATCCCCTGATTGACAAACAACCGCCTAGGACAAGTGGTCCCCCCAAGAGTCATACCACGCTTACCTCGGTGATCAAAGATCTTGCTTTAGTCGATCTCTGGAGGTTACTACACCCCAATGAGCTTGACTTTACTTTCTTTTCTTCCCCTCATAAATCCCAGTCTCGTATAGATTTCTTTCTCATATCAAAACTGTTGGTCCCTCAGGTGGACACTGCAAAGATTCACTCCCAACATATCTCAGATCATGCTGCTATTTCTTTTCAGTTACACACTACTGCACCCCAAGGGAATTCGGGGGCCTGGTTCTTTGATAGAGCCCTATTAACTCAGCCAGAGTTTCAGTTAGAAATTCGTGCAGCCATACAGGATTACTTCTCTTTTAATTTACCCCAGGATACTGCAAATTGGGCTTGGTGGGAGGGTTTCAAAGCAGCCATTCGTGCAACGATCACCAGTTATCAAATTCGCCTGCGGAAACAACACAAACAGCAGCTCCTTATACTAGATCAACAAATCAAAGCAGGCGAACGAGTTCTAACTTCCCGTACTGATCCATGCGTCTTAGTTCGCTTACAGCGTCTCCGTTTTCAATATAATGCAATCCTCTCAACTGCAGCTTCTAAGAGTATTGAGCTTCAAAGAGGGACATACTACCGTGAAAGCAACCGAGCCGGTCAACTTTTAGCCAACGCCTTGAAAGGTCAAAAAGAAGCCAAACGCGTAGCGGCCCTCAGAGCCCCACAGGGAGGGGGCATACTGACCACAGACTCCGATATCGCAGAACTCTTTCGGGACTTCTATACCCGTCTCTATCAATCTGAATGTGATTTCTCCTCTGAGACCTTCGAGCGATTGCTTTCTGATATTCAGCGGCCGACCCTTTCTGAAGCTGATAGGGATGCGCTAGATGAACCTTTCTCTACTTCAGAGATCCAATCTGCCCTAAAACGCACAGCCTCGGGTCGAGCCGCCGGGCCTGATGGTCTCCCAACCGAATTCTACAATACGTTCAGTGCAGATTTAGTACCCTATTTAAAACTTTATTTTACTGCCCTTGCGGTAGATACATCCTCTTTGGGATCCTTTTCTGCAGCTAATGTGGTAGTATTTGAGAAAGAAGGCAGAGACCCGCTGCTAACCGCCAACTATCGTCCAATCTCCCTACTTAATGCCGATTATAAGATCTTCGCAACGATCTTGGCCTCCCGGCTGTCTGACAGGATGGCCACCTTAATCCATCCCGACCAATGCGGTTTTATACCCGGCCGCTCCACCGCTGACAATGCTCGAACTTTGTGCCATGTGCTCTCTAGTGCTGCCAACTTGGACCACCCTTGGGTGGGTCTTTCCCTCGATGCTGAAAAAGCTTTTGATCGCCTAGAATGGCCCTTCTTATTTGCTGTTCTCCGATGGTATGGCTTTGGGGAGGGCTTCCTCCGATATCTCCAAGTCATGTACACTCAACCCGTTGCCAGTATTTGTGTAAATGCTATTAAATCTCAGCCTTTTCATCTCCAAAGAGGCAAGCGTCAAGGTTGCCCCCTCTCACCAATGCTATTTGATCTTGCTCTTGAACCTCTTGCCCTCCTTATCAGACAGTCTGCACGTATTCGTGGTGTCCCCTTCAGTCATAAAGAGATTAAACTCTCTGCATATGCAGATGACCTTATGCTCTTCATATCCCTTGATTCGGTCCCAGCTGTTTTGGATCTGATTGATGGATACTCGCAATTATCGGGCTATAAAATAAACTGGACCAAATCCGTAGCATTCCCACTGAACCGCTGGGTACATGAGGCTGACATGCAGGCCTTTCCTTTCCTTTGGCAATCCCGCATGGTGAAATATCTTGGGGTCCATTACTGTTCTCCTTTAGAAGACACTATTAATTTTAATGCCAAAGAGGTAGTCTCCAAAGTCCGTGAGCTCACAAATCGATGGTCTCCCTTATCTCTTACATGGTGGGGCCGCCTAGAAACTGTGAAAATGATGATAGTCCCCAAGGTGAACTATATTTTAGAAATGCTGCCATGCTTACTTCCGCTACGCACCTACAAAGATATTGAGGGCCTTCTCGTCCGCTATCTCTGGCAGGGCAAACCACCAAGGATAGCTAAGCAAAAACTACAGTCTGTGAAGGAACTAGGGGGTACCCGTTTTCCTGATTTTCTCAAATATCATCAAGCCTTCTTACTTAAGCAAGGTGCCCGATGGCTAGACGCCTCGACAGACAGCAGACCAGTTTGGCTTGATATAGAAGAGGAGCTTAGTAACCCAATTCCGTTGATCCATCTCCCCGGTATGTCCCATCAGGTAGACACCTGCCATCCCCCAATGATTGTTGATACTCTTGCGGCCTTTAATACTCTCATCCTATCACTGGGCCCAAATGTATGTCCTCTGGACGGACTCCCGCTGTGGAATAACCCTAGAATTCAAGTCCTAAATAGAACGATAGCATGGAAACCCTGGTACTCTAGGGGGATCTGGACACCCCAACAGCTCTTCTCTGCAGCTCGTTGGAAAACCTTTTCTGATTTACAAAAGGAATTCGCGTTACCAGCGAAATATTACTTTCAATTGATGCAGCTTCAACACTGCCTCAAAAGCGCTCGAATCCTGCCACCCTCTGTCTCTACTGAGGACGGGCTGTCAGACCTAATTCACTCTATTAGTAGTACACCTGGGGTAGCCTCTAACTTTTATAAACTATTATGTCAGGGTACAGATACTGCTACTTGTAGAGCTCAACAAGCCTGGGAGCGCGAGCTGCAAACCACTTTAACCCCTGTGCAATGGAGCTTTTTCTGGAGCAAAGTAGTGCGGGTTTCCCGATCCGCCTCAGTTACCCAAACTCTCTTCTTTTTTGCACATAGATGCTTTTATACTCCAGAAAAAATAGCCAAATGGCACACAACCGCTAGGGACCAGTGTTGGTCTTGTCATGCTGCTGTGGGAACCCTTGCTCATGTTATTTATGACTGTCCTCAACTACAGGTTTACTGGGGACGGGTCTGGGGTCGTATTCAATCTATCTTACACCTCCACGAGCCTCTCTCTTGGAAGATTGTGGGACTCCGCTCAGTGGCGGAGGTCCCCTCTCTTCCTAAGAAGGGTCGCTTTCTCCTTGATTTCATGCTGGGTATAGCTATCTGTTTAATCACGAGGAATTGGAAGGATAGCTCTCGACTTACTGTTAATGAATGGTGGAACCTTGTCTGCCTATATGGTAAATATGAGCAGATATCTCGGAGAGATATTCCCCATACCCAAACTCACTCTCGCTTGTCTAAATGGCAGATGCTCAATGATTATGTACAATCTGCTCATTGCTCCGACATGTCTGTTTAATGTACACTCATCATGTTTCAGATCACCGTTTGGCTTTGTAACACAATAATGTCAGTACATGCCCGTTTCGGGAATGATTAGTATTCTAGAGAAGAAGCAGGGGGGAGGGGGGTGGCTGGGGTTTACTTTGGTGTATGTATCTCATTCTATGTATGTATCTGTCTTTTAGCTGTATGTCTTCCTTTCCTTTGTTGTTATAAAACGAAAATAAAGAATTAAAAAAAAAAAAAGAATACTATGGGGTCTGTTTACTAACTGGTGGTAGTGGACTCCTTGCGATATCAGAGCCGCGGCCCCATTGAAATCAATGGGGCCGCAGCTCCGATATCGCAAGGAGTCCGCTACTGCCGTTTAGTAAACAGACCCCTATATCTTTGGCAACACAGTTTCTTTATTGGGCATAGTCCTGAGACTTTACTAACTTCATTGATTAATCAGGTTATGAAAGACTTGGAATGCAAAACATGGCTTTTTTGTACATTTTTATTGATGTGTCAGCTGTTTGTGATTCCATACTACTTTGGATAATGGTTGAGTTTTTGATGCACGTTGGAATTGCCGGAATGGTTTTGAAGTGTTTCCACTCCTATCTTAATGACCAGAAGCAACAAGTTCACATATGTGAGGGATCTAAATGATTTAATTTGGAGAGAGTTGTCCTTCAAGGTTTGACCTTCTTGGCCACACTATTCAATATCTATTTGGTTCCATTTTGTAAACTATTGCAAGTGCATGGTATCAGCTTTTGACTTTATGGCAGTGATATTAAGTTACATAAGAAAATAAGAACAAGAAATGCTATACTGGGCTAGACCAAGCCCAGTATCCTGTTTCCAACAGTGGCAAATCCAGGTCACAAGTACCTGTGAGATTCCACAATACTTATCCCAGGGTAAGCAGTGGATTTCCCTGGTCCTCTTTAATAATGATTTATGGACTTTTCCTCCAGGAACTTGTCCAAGCCCTTTTTAAACCCAGCTACACTAGTGGTGAATAAAGATTCTAATTATACTTCCCCATTTCATTGACATTAATACCAGATAACAGCCATATTCTAAGACTTGAAAAGGTGACTTTTCACTCTTAGATTAATGGCATAGATAAAACTAGGCTTTATCATACTCCTTATGGTTCAGTGGTTACGGGATTATCTAGATTCTGAAGATTTTCAAATAGTAGTCCAATTTTTCAATATTGGAGCCGATATTCAGCTGTGGAGGCCAACACACTTAAAGCAACTGGCCCCCTCACCCCCCACTACTCCCCCAAGGATTTTAGATGTGGTGAGCATTCCCATATCTGAAAAGCTCCTGTGTATGCCAATCTACATATGTAAAGGCTACATTTGAGACCTGGTAATTCTTCTATAATAACTCCCATCATGCCCAATTATGCAGTTTTGTACGATTGTTCTGGAACAGGAGAAGTTGGGGAGATAATGATTGCTAAATTGCATTATCAAAATCTCAGGGGAAGGGACTTACTGGCTTGAAAGTTAATGGGGAAGAGGGGAAGCGTAAGGCTGAAGGTTCGCCTAGGATAATTATTCCCTTGCATTAGCCCTAGCCTAACTTTATGTGGTTTGTTCTTTTAGTTAATGGACTAAAGATCACCACTAACCAGATAATGCCTGGGACTGCGCCACTATTATCTGAACAGTGCCATGGTAGTCAGAGGAAATATTCACTGGCACTGTTTGGATAGTATCGTTGAATATTACTCTCACCAGCACTTATCTGGTTAGGAGGTGCTACTGACTGGGTAAGTGCCTTTGGATACTGGTCCAAGTATACAAAAAAAGTTTCTTTTCTTGCATAAGACGCCTTATCAGGTCATGCTCGGCAGAGTCTGTCAGAGTCAGAGCAAACTGCTGAAGCATATAAATAGACAATGGAAAGTTATTCTCTTTCTCAGTGAGTTCCTGTCACTAGCTTATTTCCAAAGTGCTAGAGAAGCGGAGCTGTGTATACTGTATATCGTAGGTTTCTGCACAGAAAGGTGACCTACAATGCCTATTCATAAATGCATTGACCCTTCCAGAAGAGCACTAGAAAGACCTGGGAGGCTTCCTTCTCTAGAGAAGTCTTTCTGCTTCTAAAATCTAGATCATAATGTTTGTCCACAAAAGAGCTGGCAGTGGAAGGGTTACTCTGAGAGTTCTTGAAAAGGGAAAGGTAGTGAGGCGGGGAGGGAGTTGGGTGCTCAGGGAAGTAGTGCAATGTGGAGCATCACCTCATTAGCCAGCAGTCTGGCACCACTATGTCTGACCAGCTAGAAAACAGATCCAGAGTTTAGGAGCAAAAAGTTTCATGACTTCCAGTCTGTACACCAGTTTTACTCCTGTGGATCCCAAGGAAGTCTCTGTGCTATGAGGATCTGTGAAAAGCTCTGGTGAGTTAGACTGTTCTAATATTCTTCAGTTTTGTTTTTTAATGTGAACTTATTTCTAAGAAATTACAGCATGTGGTACAGGAAATTATTGCTAGCTAGAAAGGAATGTGATGTTTGCCGAGGAGAGCGGGAGTTATTTCTTTCAGGAAATTAATGTGAACATGGGTTATGCATAGTACAATAAACATATTTAGAAGCTATTACAAGTCTAGTCCATATCATCTGATATTTTATGGACATCTGGGTTTATTGGTTACTATATTATATGAACTATGCGCTTTGTCTATATTCTGCAATACTGGATTATAACAAACTATAGAATATTTTATTTAATAAATGTATCTATCACCAATACATTACCACATTCTAAGCGGGTTACAATACAAAACACACAGCAGAGTATATATTAAGTCAAACAAACACATACATTGAGTTGTAGGAAAATTCGTGTGTATATGTACATTAGATCTCTTGAGTATGCTCATTTCAAACTAAAGTTACACTTGGAAAATCAGGCACCGTAACCAGAAAAACACTGACATCTAAGGTAACATAGTAGAGTGTACACAACTTATACAGAACATCTGGTATATCATATAGTAAAGATAAATACGGGAAATTCACTTTTGATTTATTATATTTGATATTCTTTGGTTACTAAATAAATTAAAGTAGAAGCCAATGCAGAATAGCATCAAATTGACATAAATATTTGGGATCCTTTGTCAATAATTTACATTAGACATTTGCTTGTGGAGGTCTAGATTTATCAGTATTTTACTTCTGCAAACCCACTGCTAATTGCATTTCTCTTTCTTGACAATTCTATATAGCAGACTCCTTTTATAGTGAACTCTTTTCCATAAAAAGAACTCTCAAAGTATCTGGCACTTCACTACTTCAGAAGACCAATTCTCCACACCCCCCACCCCCATCTCTGTCAGATACTTCATAAAAATATACCAAATACAAGCTCAGTGAAAGTCACATCACCTATTTCCATTTATATCACAACCGTCTTACTTTGGCAATGAGATATCTTCTAGGCTGGTTTTTTTTATATAATTAGAGTATTAAACAGAAGAAAAAACTTGAGTGATGCAACTATTAAAATAAGGTGTGCTAAACAGTGTTTTCTCGTCGGTAAGAGAGGATTTGCTCACCAAAGGAGCTGTTCTGTTATGTTCAAAACACACTGGAAGAAAATGGGACCTCAGAAAACCATCCCCGAGAACATATTAGGAAAGTTGCCACAGTAAGACTTGCTCTCCCAGGCTCCATGTATGTTACTTAAGTCAAGTTTACTCAGAAATGCAGTTGCGTTGCAGTAATGAACACCATGGACAGTGTAATGAAAACAAATGGAGATAGGCAGAATAACTCATAACTCGTGGCCTAACAGATACCTTAAAACATTCTAAATCATAAAAGATTGTGGGTTAGTAAGAAAAGTTCATGTCTTCTAATGAACCTCAGCAGCTGCCAAGGTAAAGTCATCAGTCTCCCACTGAAATGCTGTAATATCTGTTAGTGCACTATGTATTTTTGAGACGGATGGGAAAGGTTGCCTGGAATTCCCAGAATAGGCAGGTGATGAAATCGAATGAGGAGAGCCCTTTGTCCTTCTCTAACAGAGGATGTTGTCAGCTAGGTCTTCAGTATCGACGGTAGTTAATCACGGGATACGCGATGCATTGCTGCAAAAGCAGCACCTTTGCTTTCTATTCCGCAGCACAGTTAGGAAAGGCAGACTTTTCCATATTTAGTAAAAGCTCAGAGAAAGCTGTCATCATCTTAACTATAAAACAAAGTTTTGGGTAAAAGAATTTTGAAAGACTGGTAGCTCATCGGCGTCATACTGTGAATCCATACATGTCCTCTTCCATCCAACCATTAGACAGATATTTTTGTATCAATCTGCTCTTATTGTTTTAATGGGATTTTCCATAATCTACTAATAATCAATACAACGTAATTTTTAAAAAACCTTTCATGCTGCAAGCCAGACAATAGTGATGCACAAGAAAAGGCTGAATTATCACAGCATCCTCCACCAAAGCTCAAAACATTCTTAGGAATATGTTTACTAAGCAGCGGTAGCGGCTTCCATGCGATATCGGAGCCGCGGCCTCATTGCAGCTCCAATATCACACAGAAGCTGCTACTGCTGCTTAGTAAACATATCCTTTAAGTTTGCAGTAATAGAGCTCTCCTCTGCTAGAACCACAGAAGGCTGCAAAGTAATAGGGGATAGGGGTGGGTTATTCGTTTTACTGCATTTTCATTGACCACAAAATCCCATGTAAATGCCCATTTTCTTTTCAAACGCTAGGACTTATGTAAATATTGGTAAAGCCATATATAAAAGGAAGGAAGCAACTAAATTTCAATAATATCAAACATAATGTGCAATGAAGTAGCTCAATCAAAATCATAAAATGTGTCCCCTATGAATAAAGCCATTGGTCAGGAAGAGGGTAAGGTACTAACCAGCAGGATTTCCCATGGATTAGCAAACCTGTGTGAAAAACTTTGAAATGGGGCATGGTGGTAAAAGATCACTATGCCTCATTGGATCCTCACCCTCATCTTGTGAAAAATACCCTAATGAAAGTCATAAAATGGTTAAATATTTTTGTTAACATGCTATTGCAGTAAGGTTTCTTTGTATTTAGCTTACACATTTCCAGTAGTTGTTCAATGCAAGCTACAATAAGGTACAGCAGGTAATTCCCTGTCTTTTGAGGACTTACAAGTTTGTACCTAAGGTAATAGGGGATTAAGTGACTTGCCTAAGGGCACAAGGAGTAGCAATAGGGTTTGAAGTCTGGTCTTATCTGGATGCCATACTCCTGCCATAACCACAAGACTTCTCCTCCGCTCTCAAAAGTAAGGGTCAGTTTGTGTTAACCCCCAGTCCTAAACAGGCTTCCTGTGATGTAAACCAATGTTCCAGCTACCATTCAATTACCAGTATACTGTTTCTGGCTAAGATTTAGAGTTTATAATACCATCCCTGTTACAACATTACTTATAGTAGATGATCATACTCGACTTAAACCATCAGAGACAAGATTCTATGGAGGGGAATTTTAGAAGGGACGTCCAAGTGCAATCTGGGACATCTAAACAAAAATGTCTGGAAAAAAAGCAGGTCAGGCACAAAAAGAGCGGCAGCTCTTGCAGAGTCAGTCAGGAAACACAAGGAGCAAGAGTGATGATGACACAGATGCTTTATTCTAAATACCCCAATGCGTTTCGGCGAACGCCTTCATCAGGGGGATAAAATAACTTACAAAAAAAATAAAGTAATAGAAACATATTAATAACGGTTACAAAGAATAAAAGATCATATTTAAGCTGAACGGGCATCACAGTAAAAAGTAAAAGGTTATACAGTAAAAAGTAAAAGGTTATACACATCTACATCATGTGACACTCAAAACAATAAATAAATAAATAGATCAATAGTAATAGCAGGTGTGCAGATAAGAATGCTTATATAAAATTATATACCATACATAAAAGTACACTTATATACACTGTAAAAAGTGACTCATATAACAACTCAACAAAGATTAATAAGAAGAAAACAAAGCAAAATGACTGAAAGTGCTTAGAAAATGCTTACATAAAAAATAATAAATAATATTTTTTATGTAAGCATTTTCTAAGCACTTTCATTCCTTGTAGAAAACCTATTTTTAATACTTAGCTATTTTTGAAGACATAACTAGATGCACGGGGCTTAGTTCAGAGACGCATCTAATTTGCCAAAGAATCACTTCCCCATTTTGTCGTTTTAAAGTCACCGATGTATAAGTAGCATTACAGTTACTTTCTTTTTTGACTTTTAGCGTTTTTATTGTATTGGTTACTACGAAATTGCCCTCTTGTCAGACAACACGATATTAATTTGGGAGTTACCCTGTTAAATAAGTATATGCAATACAAGGCCCCTTTACAGATTTCTCGTCCCTTAGGCAATGTGTCTTCCATTCTTCTCCGTCATTAATACTGAGCTAATTTTTAACAGCCTGCTGGTTTTATAAAAGATTGATCATGTTATGACTTTTTAGTCATAGTATCTCTATGTATATGTGGTTTTTAGGAATGTTTTTGATGAATTAGCGTCAGTCCCCTTATAATAGTTGAATTCTTTGCCTGCATTAAAATATGCTCAGCCATTTTTTACTATTTTATGCACTACTGGCTTTGTTAGTCCTCTCATCAATAGATAGTTTCTAACTATGGCTTTATCACACTATAGTTCCTTTCATTTCATATACAAACAAGACTCCTTATCTGTTGGATCTACGGTGACAGATATTTAGATTCCACCATATGGGAAATTTTCCCATGAGATACCATAGTGAGTATCCATTGTTTTAAGTGTTTTTGAGTGTCCTTAACGTTGGTCTACGATTGCTCTTCTGCCCTGCGCCTTTTGCTTTGTTTTCTTCTTATTAATCTTTGTTGAGTTGTTATATGAGTCACTTTTTACAGTGTATAAAAGTGTACTTTTATGTACGGTATATAATTTTTATATAAGCATTCTTATCTGCACACCTGCTATTACTATTTATCTATTTATTTATTTATTGTTTTGAGTGTCACATGATGTAGATGTGTATAACCTTTTACTTTTTACTGTATAACCTTTTACTTTTTACTGTGATGCCCATTCAGCTTAAATATGATCTTTTATTCTTTGTAACCGTTATTAATATGTTTCTATTATTTTATTTTTTTTGTAAGTTATTTTATCCCCCTGATGAAGGCGTTCGCCGAAACGTGTTGGGGTATTTAGAATAAAGCATCTGTGTCATCATCACTCTTGCTCCTTGTGTTTCCTGGAAAAAAAGCAGGCATGTCCAGGTGCAGTCACGATTTAGCAAACATGGACATGCCCAATATGGACGTTTGCAGGGGTGTCTATATAGACATCCCCAGAACTGTATTTTCGAACCTGGACATCTAGGATAGACTAGGAACAGGGCAGCCAGAGTTCAGATCCCACTGCTGCAGTCATTGTGATTGTGCTGAGTCCTGGTGATGATTAAGTGCTATCTTTTCTACACTCTCTGGATGGTTTTTAGCAAAAATGAATACTTGTCTGGAGCAGGTCTAAACTTAGACGCGATGATAGACATCCATGATGTTTCTGAGATCAGGCAGGGACATCCAGGTTCCTGGAAATGCCCTGGCCATACCTCCACCACACCCCTGTTCAGAATTTGACGTCCCCAGAGCCAGTTTCTAAAATGGCTCTGGAGACATCTCTGTGCTTTGGACATCTTCACGCCCATTTTCAGACATCCAGAGCATGAATAGGGCTTCCAAAATAACCTCTATAATGTCCGCAGTACAAAAATTGTAGTTGCTTTTTCACTTGATACTAGACAGGGGAGGATGGTGGATTTGCCATCGGCTTTTGATTTTGTTGGACCATGACTTTATTTTACAAAAATTGAGTAGCATTACAATTCTGGGTCATGTGTTGCATTAGTTTACTGGATTTTTGGTAGATAGGACAAAATGATATGATGAGTTATCAAGCTAATGGCAAATAACCTTTGGGGTGCCTCATGGCTCCCCGCTTTCCCTTACATTATTTAATGTTTTTCTTAGTTCCTTTATTTCTCCTTTGTATGACATGGAAATTAGATTTTACTCATATAATGATGGTGTTTTAGTTGTTATTCTAACTCAGGACATGCTGGTCCATACTTATGACCTGTTAAATACATATTTCATCCAGAGAGAAGCCTAGATGGGCTTGAATTTATTGAAAATCAACCCTGAAAGCACTAAGTTATTTTGGTTTGACGGACAGAGCAAAGCCTTGCTGGACATTGATCCCATTATATCAGGATATAACATTCCCTAATGTTCAGCCATGTACTATGACTTATATAAACCACATAGGGGCTTGTTTACAAAGCCGCGGTATTGGTTTCCAATCGTTATCAGAGCTGCGGCCCCATTGAAATCAATGGGGCCACTGCTCCGATAACGATCGGAAACTGCTACCGCGGCTTTGTAAACAAGCCCCATAGATTCTATTGGGATATGCAGTATATCAACTAAAGATGATGATAACAATGATGTTGCCAGGAAAATGTTTTGTAACCAGGCCTGGCCCAGAGTTGGTTCATGGTGTTGGTACCCCAGGCAGACCTTATGCCTTATTACGCCCCCCCCCCCCAAAAAAAAAATTTCCCTGTCAAAATCTATTTGCTAGCTTTGAATGCCCTACTCTTTGCCACCCTCCAGAAGTTGCCATCCTCTACAACTGCCTAGTTTGTCTAGTGGTTGGGCTAGCTCTGTGTGATCTAGTTTGTCTAGTGGTTGGGCTAGCTCTATGTGATCTAGTTTGTCTAGTGGTTGGGCTAGCTCTATGTGATCTAGTTTGGCTAGTGGTTGGGCTAGCTCTATGTGATCTAGTGTGTCTAGTGGTTGGGCTAGCTCTGTGTGATCTAGTTTGGCTAGTGGTTGGGCTAGCTCTATGTGATCTAGTTTGTCTAGTGGTTGGGCTAGCTCTATGTGATCTAGTTTGTCTAGTGGTTGGGCTAGCTCTATGTGATCTAGTTTATCTAGTGGTTGGGCTAGCTCTGTGTGATCTAGCATTGTTGCATCAGATTAGACCTTTTCTATCTGATAGCCTGTGAGATCAGTCTCAAGTTGTGATTCTTTCTCATTTAGATTACTGTAGTATTGTCTATCTTGGTTTACCCAGCCAACTGATTGCAAAAGTGTAATGCATACCTTCAAGTCAATGCTGACTCTTGGCAACCCAGCAGCTCCTTGGTTTTCTAGACGGTTTGACCAGAAGTAGATTGCCAAGCCTTTCTTTCAAGGAAATGGAAGGTTGAGTGATTTACTCAAGGCCACAAGGAGTACCAGTGGGAATTGAACACTGATCTCTTGGTTAGCAAAACCAATGCTCTAACCATTAAGCTACTCCTCCACTCCTAGCCAGCTGCTTACCTGCCTTCAAGTGTTACAAAATATTGTGACTATATGGATATTGAGAGGTTTCAGGTAGGAGAGGGCCACCTCTTTCTTGACTGATCTTTTCTGGCTACTTATTGTGGCTCAAATTTGGTTCAAAGTTTTGTCCTTTGCTTATAAAATGTTGCACAATTAACACCAGGTTTTATTTTGAGCCATATTTTGGAGCTCAACGCTCCTCCTCCAAACCTTCATACCTTGGATGACATCATATCAAAACTTCTACTGCTAAAAGATCTCCATTTAAAAGTGACATAGGACAAAATGTTATACTTTGCAGTTCTGTCTCTTTGGAGTGGAACACCTTTTGAGCTTACATTGGCCCCTACAATTGTAATTTGTACTTGCAGCCACTGCACCAAACAGTGAGAAAGACTGTGGCAGCTGCAGTAGGCTGGGGGGTAGTGGCAGGAAGGCAGAGAGGCAATGCTGTAGATCACTGGAGCAGGGCATAGAGGGGAAAGGCAAACTAAAAAATTGTGGTAATTTATTGCCAACTTGGTGAGGGTCTATCTGTGTTCTGAGTGTTTGATCAAGGCCAGGTATTCTGTTAGCATGGAGTTTCTATATAGGGATCGGTAGTAATCCGGCTTGTTCTGTTTTCTGAATAGGTTTATGAATGTTCTAGGACCCTCTGCAATATTTACAGTGCTGCTCTTTTCTGCGTAGGCTCCTTATGTGGTAACCGTGGCAGGCCGCATCCGGTGCCCTAAGCCCCTCCTTACTCACCCCCACCTCCCTCAGCCTTCTCACCCCCTCCCCCACCCTTTTCCCCACCTTTACAAATTTCACAGACACGATTTTCTTATTGGAAGTACCAACCGGTCGCAGCTTTATTATATTTCAAACAATTAACTTTACAATATCAAACAGTTCTGTAAACAATCTCCCCCCAGCGGAGTGATACTCCCCCAGCCATAATTAGCAAAGTGGGGTCGCATCCGCTCCGGCCGTGTCCGACCACCGGCCAATTTCCTACCGCCCTTTCCCCGACCTCGCCATATGACTAGCAAAGGCCAGCAGGGCTTATCCGGGTCGGGGGCACCCCGCCCCCGCCCAAGTATGGCCAAACGGCTCCGGGCCCCGGAAACCTCCGGGATCCCGCCTTGACAACACCACCCCAACTGCGACACCCCGAAAACACCACCCCACATACAAAATTGAAGGGAGGGAGGGGGGGAGCCTTTTCGTCTCCAAAACCGCCGCCGGAAAAAAGGGGGGGAGCATAAACCGCTCCTACCTTATAAGCCCTCTAACGCCGGCAGCTCTGATTGGCTCCGCTCTCTCCATCTGCGGAGCCAATCCCTTTAAAAAATGCTGCCGGAGTCATCATCCTCCGCGCTCTCTCTCCCTCTTTCCTCCCCCCCCCCCCTTTCCTTTCTGCAGAAGCCGGAAGGAGGGCCGGGACCGGGCCGACCGCCCGGTTACGGCGTCCTTCGCGACTCCGCGCTCAGACTTGAATTAACCGTGGCAGGCCGCATCCGGTGCCCTAAGCCCCTCCTTACTCACCCCCACCTCCCTCAGCCTTCACACCCCCACCCCCCCCCCTTTCCCCACCATTACAAAATTCACAGACACGATTTTCTTATTGGAAGTACCAAACCGGTCGCAGCTTTATTATATTTCAAACAATTAACTTTACAATATCAAACAGTTCTGTAAACAATCTCCCCCCAGCGGAGTGATACCCCCCCAGCCATAATTAGCAAAGTGGGGTCGCATCCGCTCCGGCCGTGTCCGACCACCGGCCAATTTCCTACCGCCCTTTCCCCGACCTCGCCATATGACTAGCAAAGGCCAGCAGGGCTTATCCGGGTCGGGGGCACCCCGCCCCCGCCCAAGTATGGCCAAACGGCTCCGGGCCCCGGAAACCGCCGGGATCCCGCCCCCGGCACTGGCATATTAATGCCCGTGTGCCGCCCCCCCCATGCCCGGCTGCGACCAGGTAGCATCCTTGTGTAAAAACACCTTCCAAGGCCTCTTGCCAATCATTCAACAGTAAATCTATACCCACAGGGGACAAATGAACACCATCAATCCTGTACAACCCCGTACACGCCACTTCCACCCACGGGTGAAGAACTTGAATCCCACCTTGCCCAATTAACCACCGTCCTATTTGATGATTTATTTTTGTAAGACCCCGCGACCAACGCCGCTGGGCCGCACAAACAGGCCTTGGAATAATGTCTGACCAAATTAACTGGATTCCCGGGAACATACTCAATAATATAGTTAAATCTTTTATAACAATTCTGATGAGTTGCTTACAAGTCCAGGTAACTAGGTCGTTGCCACCTAAATGCAACAACAACAGCCTTGGCTGGCCCCTCACCCGCTCATGGTGCCGGAGCAAAGGCAGGAGCTGAGACCACCTCAACCCTCTCTCACCCAGCCATAGCAGCGACACTTGAGCAGGATCCAGCCCAAGATTAGGCCCCAATGGCCGCTCAGCCGCCCGCCGGCCGGCCCAGTACATGAAAGAGTGCCCGATCATCCAACAGCTCTGGACACTCCCTCCTGCAACTGCAAAAGAAAAGAAGAGTTAATCCATATCAGGTCCCCCCCCCCCCTTTTTTTTTTTTTTTTTTTATAAACGAACATAACCCTGGAAAGCCTGAGAACGCCACCTCCCAATACTCTGAATGTCCTGCTGCGACAGGCCCGCAGCAGCAGCACTGGTAGCCGCGCCAATACGAAAAGAATGAGCTGCATAATGTTCGGGGGGCTCGCCTACGACCTTCAATGCCAACCTCAGAACTGCTACCACCTGAAAACGTGTAAGCAGTCGCCCGTCCGCATGCAGAAACAACCCCCCAACTTGCAATGGGCGTTCCCGTAAGAAAGCACGCATGGCGCTCACCGGACAAGTGTGAAACCCTGGAATCTCACTCAGCCGGACCCACAAACCCTTGCCTTGCGGATCAGTCTTGGATTTTGCCAACAAAATTCGCAACTGCCTTTTCTCAAAGCAAACATGTTGACGCTGTAGAATCCCCACATCTCCCCCCTTTGATGATCGCGCCACCAACTCCCCCATGCGAAAAGCCCCAAAAAATGCCAAAGTAAAAACTGCTCGAAAAAGCGTCGCCTCATACTGCGACGAGGCCACCACCGCTAAGGACTTGCATATTCTTTCTAGTAAATCATGAGTGATGGGACGCCGAGCATCCAGGTGTACAGGTGCTGCTCGACCCCATCCTTGTAAGAGCCGACGGGCTAAGGCACCCCCTGATGGGAAGTCCCAGCCCACCGCCTTCACGAAATACTCGAAACCCGCCAAATGACTACGCACTGCCGAGCGAGTCACTCCATTCTCCTTAGCCCATACCACATATTGTCCTAGCAATTGAGCTGAAACCGGCCCAAACTGCCAACCCGAGCGTTCCAAAAATTCCACCACCTTCTGACATCCTCGCCGATACGCTGCCCATGTACCAGCCGCTACAGAACACCGCAGCAAGTCTTTCATCCCGGACGGCCAAGACTCCATAACTTCCAAGGGACCGCACCTCCTTCTGTATCCGCTTGTGGCGCCAATCGTCGGAATTGCTCGAACTTGAAACGGGAAAGAGAATCAGCGATGGCATTAGCATATCCTGGAATATGTTGAGCTTTCAGGTACACATTTAACCGCAAACAAGCTAAAATTACTTCCCTCATCAAGTTAGCCACCAAAACACAGTGCGGTGAATAATGGTTCACCACCTGCACTACAGCCTCATTATCACACCACCACAAAACCTTTTTGTTACAAAGTCTTTCCGGCCATAACTCTAATGCTACTAAAATGGGAAACAGCTCTAAAAAAGTTATATTACTAGTAAGCCGTGACTCAAACCAGGACTGCGGCCAACGCTCTGCACACCAAGCCCCAGCGAAATAAATGCCCAAACCTATGCCCCCTGCCGCGTCTGTATACAATTGCAAATCCGCACTACTGAGCTCCGGTTCCATTAAAACTGTGGTCCCATTAAACTCCTCCAAAAAGACCTGTCAGATCCGCAAATCCGCCTTCATTGACTTCGAGACCCTCAAATGATGATGAGGCTTACGCACCCCTGCCGTAGCTGCTGCCAACTGCCTCAAAAATACCCGGCCCATCGGTATCACCCGACAAGCAAAATTTAACGAGCCTATCAAAGCTTGCATCTCCCTCAGCGTCAAGGATGATGATGCCAGCACATTGGCCACTAAAACCCGCAATTTGCGAATTTTATCTTGGGGAAGATGTGCCACCATTAAGTCCGAGTCGAGCTCAACCCCCAAAAAAGTGATCCGCGTAGTAGGACCTTCCGTCTTTTCTTTTGCCAACGGTACCCCCAATTCCTTGGACAAATCCACAAAACCATCCAGCAATACACGGCATTCCTCAGATTGTTCCGACCCGACAAATAAAAAATCATCCAAATAATGCACTACCTGCACCATACCCACTTTACATTCAATTGCCCACTGTAGAAAAGTACTAAACTTCTCAAAGTATGAACAAGAGATGGCACAGCCCATGGGCATGCATTTATCAAAATATATACCATCTTCAAAGCAAAAACCCAACAAGTAGAACGACGCAGGGTGCACTGGAAGCAGCCGGAACGCAGACTCAATATCTACCTTTGCCATCTGCGCCCCACGCCCAGCGGATCGTACTAGGCTCACTGCCCTGTCGAACGACGCATATCGCACGGAACAGAATTCCCGTGGAATATAGCCATTAACCGAATCTCCGATGGGGCTGGACAAATTATGTATCAGGCGGAATTTCCCCGGCTCCTTTTTCGGTATTATAGCCAATGGAGAAATTACCATTCTTGCGAATGGCGGACTGACGAATGGGCCCGCTATCCTACCAAGCAACAATTCCGCTGCCAACTTTTCCTTTACCACCGACGCGAAGCGCTTCACTGACACTGAATTCCGCCCCGCCGACCCCCCCACCTGCCCACACACTGGGATCACAAAACCATAATTAAAACCAAAATATAAAGCCTCCCTATCCTTTTGTCGAGGGTACCGGCCTAACCACGCATTCAATACTTGTACTCTAACAGGCGTGGGGGCGAGGCCAAAGAACCCTGCATTACTTTGCGCTAGCAGTAGGGGGCTGGGAGATCCCTTTTTTGACACATTTGACTGCTGAGTGTGCTCCTCCACAGAGGGAACACACGTGGCGAAATTTGCAGTCTGGAAAAGGGCACAAGGTCTTGTTGAACCTCCAACAAACGTCGCCTGTCCCATTTCCCCCTGTACGCTGTTGTACGAGACTCGCTCCCCCACGAAAGGACCGACCAGTCCCAACCCCACTCGCGACTGCACCTTTAGCCCCTCCTCCGACACCAACCCTGGCTGACATCTGGGTCAACCACAAATTAATGTCCTGCATTCCCCATGCCACAAGTCTATTCTCTTCCATCTTGTCTCTAAATTTCTCATCATAGTTTAACCATGACCACCCTTCATGTGTCTGCGACGCCTCCAAGATTGAATCCGCGTAAGATAAAAGCCTCTCGTATTGCCCCGGGTAATGCTGTCCCCAAACACTAGTCAAACGCAAAAAAGCACGTGTCCAATTGACCACATTCCGTGAAACTTTCTTAACACTCCCCGCCTTCTCATCCTCCTTACGTTTCTTCTTGCTTTCACCAGAACGTTTGCGACCTTCTAGCAACCGGAAAATATCTATATAACGCCGCTTTTTAATTTTATGCCTCAACTTCCGTGGAACTCCCTCCCATAATTCTGAAATTACCACTGCTGAAGGCAAACCACCCTCTGAACCCCTTCCTAAAACCTTTTTATCACCCTTCCTCAGCCGGCACGTGCTATCTTCTGATGATGTCAGCGAAGAAGACGACACCGAGGACGAAGTGGACGAAGAACTGGACCTGCGACGCCGTCTACAGGAATGTTTTCTTTTTGCCGTCCTTTTTGCTTTCTTTTTACCACTCTCCCTACTCTTCTCACCCGAATCCACCTGTAACTCACCTGCAACACCAGTCGCAGACGCAACCACCTCCTCCGGACCAATATCCACTGTACTGAGCTCAGCATCCCGCTCTCGTCCGCCAACTTCTCGAACCGCACCCTCACTGGCCATCCCCCGCTGCTGGATCAAAGTCGAATCCACGCGTTCTACTTGCCGCTGTCCACTGTCGTCTCTTCCTGATAATGGTGTTGGACCCTGTGGAGACATAATAGGAAAAAGAGGGGGAGGGGAAACAGGAGAAGACCACCCTGGCTGCCATGCATCCAACCATTCAGCTCGAGAGGAACCCTGCCCACCCCCCAACCAGTGTCCCCATTGCGAGGGACCATTCCAAGCCCCATAGGTACCCTGGCCCCTCTGAACACTCTCCCAGGACGCCCTGTCTCGAGGATTTATGGTATGTGCAGCTACAGGCATAACCATAGGTCCTAATCCCAAATTCCCATAACCCCATCCCCCTTGAGTTAGACACCCTTGCTCCCGCTCATGCCCACCCTCCACTAAATCAGCCCCATCCCTAACAGATCCGTGCTCATTTAAAGCCGCGGGCAGAGACTCTGAATTAGCCCCCACACCTCGTGCTTGAGGCTGTCCTCGCCTATCTTGCCCCCTCGCTCTGGAGCCTGCAGCCCCTTTTTTTTGCACTGATGACAACCCTTCTCCCCGACCTCATTGAGGCGCCTTTGCTCGAGGCGGCCTCCGACTGGCAGTTCCTCGATGCCCCCGGCCCCCACCGCTACCCCCCCTCCCAGCAAACCCACCCCTATTACCAGCTTGAGCACCCCTTGCCTGCGCAGCCCTATTAGGGGCCACTGCCCCAGCCCTCACTCCACGTGCCATTCTACAACGGAGCACAGGCCCCTATCAAGAACGCCTGGGTAGAAAAAGTTCACAGGGTTTTTTTTTTTTTTTTTTTAAATCTCTTTGCCCCCAAGGGTCCCTTCTCACCCTTCTCAAATTGAGCCCTCAGCTGACAAGGCCTCCGTAGCACAACTCCGAAGATCCCACGCCAAATTCTCAACCCCCAGCAAAAAACCCCGCTCAAGCCCCGAGAACTTACCCGGCTGCCCCAACTACCGTATAGCCCTGCTTCCTCGTGCTGCCCCCGATTTCACGCTCACCAAACGCCGGACCCGAGAAGCCTTTTCGTCTCCAAAACCGCCGCCGGAAAAAGGGGGGGGGGGAGCATAAACCGCTCCTACCTTATAAGCCCTCTAACGCCGGCAGCTCTGATTGGCTCCGCTCTCTCCATCTGCGGAGCCAATCCCTTTAAAAAATGCTGCCGGCGTCATCATCCTCCGCGCTCTCTCTCCCTCTTTCCTCCCCCCCCCCCCCCTTTCCTTTCTGCAGAAGCCGGAAGGAGGGCCGGGACCGGGCCGACCGCCCGGTTACCGGCGTCCTTCGCGACTCCGCGCTCGGACTTGAATTTTTTGGAAGTTGATGCTATTATGGTACCATATATTTTCTCTATAGGTCTTGAGTAATTTCTGTAAGGTTTTGTACTATTTCACAGTATGTGCCCAGTACTGGTGAGAGCTTGTATTGCTGTTCTGATATGACACCAGAATCAGAAATTATATTTGGTATGCTGAGTTCTGTGGGGAATGTCCTAGTTCTGCTTTATCCATTTGTTGGAGAGGGGTTTGTTTCTTTGCAAAAATATCTGTTCAAAAAGAAAAAGCGAGAACCATAGCACAGTTTTTGAAATACCAAAATAAAATTAGTTATAATTTTATTTTGGTTTTATAAACTGCACCACGGTTCTTGGGTGTTTTTTTTTTAACTCCTTGATGCGTGATCTCCATGCATCTCCTTTCATTTATGCAATGTATTTTTCCTAACAAAAAAGATTCCAGGACTCATATGCAGGGCTCTTTCATTAATGTATGAGGACCATGGGTCAATTTTAGCAGGCAATGAAAAAGATGCTGACTGAGTACTCCCTTAACAACAGCCCTGGTCTTTTCCAGAACAGATATTTACATTTAATACCATGCCTCTACATTGTGCAGTGTTAGGAGTGAGTAGGTTTTATATTAGATTCACAGGCTACATAATCAAACTGATACAATTTTTGCAGCATATAAACATAATTGCAAAAATGTTGCTTTCTTTAATCTCAGTGCAACCACCTGACTGGAATTCTGAGTGAGGAAACCTGTTTTCTGACTAGAGAACTGAGGAGGCTCCTCCATTTTGGCTTGCTGGGGATGCAAGCTCATCTCTCGCCTCAGGCAGCAGATTGTCTTGAGCCGCCCCTGTAAGTAGGCACCTACTTGTTTTTAAAAAACACAGAAGGGAGGCACCTCCTGCAGACACAAAGCAGCACAAAGGAGCAGGAGAGCCATGCCACTGGAGGAAAGAGCTTTATTGATAACAGGGTCTGCCCGACAGGTGTTTCAGCCGAAGCCTTCCTCAGGGGACTAAGACTTTGTACAAAAACTTATACATAAACCATTATACATATAAAATAGAATGAATTAAAATTATAACCCCCAGATACATAGACAATCGCTCATGAAGAATACCAAAGCTCACTGCAAAATTGTATATGATAAAGCTAACACTGTACATAGTTTACTGTAAGATAACTTATATACAGTTAACATATGAAACTATCATGTTCAATGTAAAGTGTGTTTTTAATTGTTTTATGTAAACCGCCCCTGATCTCTGGAAAGGGCGGTATATAAAAACTTGTTAAATTAAATAAAATAAATAATAATAAAATAACAACTTAAATAAAAAACATCAAATCAATAAAAACATCAAATTATAAAGGATAATAATAATAATAAGATGGTACTATATAACAATTACCAAATCCAAAGGAACCAATGCTATAAAATACCTTTAAAAATATTGTGACTAACTAAAATCAATGAATTAATAAATATAAATCCTTGAATTTTTTTTACACATATAACAACTAAACATTAACACATGATACCACAGAAGGGGATATGTAATTAACCATTAGGGAGGAGGAGTGGCCTGGTGGTTAGGACAAGGTACTTCAGGCCGGAGGGCCAGGGGTTCAAGTCCCACCTGGGGACAGCAATCTCAGGCCGGAGGGACTGGGATTTCTAGTCCTATAGGCAATCCTTGTGGTCTTGGGCAAGCCACTTAACCCTCCATTGCCCATGCTCCCTGTAAGTATTAGCATATGTGTGTCATATCCCCTCGTGTTAAATGTATCTCCCAATTGACCGCTTTGACCCAGTGAAAAGCGGGATATAAATACAGTTAAATAAATAAATAAAATAAATAAATTATTATATACACATATACATAGTAAAAATGATAATAAATAATAATATT
Organism: Ichthyophis bannanicus; assembly: GCA_033557465.1. Classification (NCBI taxonomy): domain Eukaryota; kingdom Metazoa; phylum Chordata; class Amphibia; order Gymnophiona; family Ichthyophiidae; genus Ichthyophis; species Ichthyophis bannanicus. The sequence continues at coordinate 1,272,097,747 of CM066032.1, read as the reverse complement.
GAACAATATACACCACTCACCTCTAGTAAGACTCTGGTAGATCGTAACTTACTAATAAACCTAAGAGGTCACCCAAGTAGAGTACTATAAAAGAGGCAAGGAAATAAATAAGTAAGAGGAAATCATCCACCAGGAAGTTAAAATCATTGTATCGACCCATTCTCAGACTATAAAATTATCGTGACAAGGAGAACTAACTGTAGGAATTAACCTCAGAGGGAGAGGTGGAGAACTACATAATGTTAGCAGCCAAGAGATAAATTTGCAGTATTTCTCATGTGGTAAATAAGAGAGGGAGAAAGAAAAAACTATATACAGTCACTAAACCCTTCAATAATTGCATAAAAAGTGGAAACCCCATTGATAATAATATTAGTCATCCAGGGTATATGCAATGAATAAGAACTGATGGAAAACCATTGCACAAGGCATCAGATTGCTCATCAACCATCAACCAAAGAACTTGTCTAACATAATGGCATGCATGACTAAGGTGAACCCAAATATAAGTAAATAACGTATTACAGATGAGGGAACAAATATCCCAATCTTGTGATCACCGAAGGGCATAGATGTCAGAATGCTCCCATGAATCCAAAGGCAAAATAAACTACTCCATAGCTACTACAAACACATCCATATACAATTTTCTAATCGAGCCAGTCAAATTCTACATGATTAAATACACAGCAGATCCAAAGAAAATAAATAAAAGTGAGACATTTCAAAAAGAATATTTGGCTGGAACGGGACAAAACAATCAAACATGACAAGCTATAAGAAAGAGCAAGGACAATATGGGGCTTGTTTACAAAGCTGCAGTAGCGGTTTCCGATCGTTATCGGAGCCGCGGCCGTGGATCGGAAACCGCTACTGCAGCTTTGTAAACAAGCCAGATCACCATAGCTTTCACAGCACTACAATTGTATCAAAGAGAGCTGTGAGAGAAAACTGAACCAACCAGCAAGGACCCAAAGGCAGCAAACCAACTAACTTGAGCAAATAATAAAATAAGAATAAATGACAATAAAAACCAAAGGTTAAAAAGGTTAAAAAATAATAAAGTAAAAAAATAATGTCATAGATAATTGAGTAATTAATAAATATTCAACAATCCATAATAAGACAATAAAATCAAAGATTGTAAGAAGACAGTAACCGAGGTATCCGGATGCCCGACCCGGGCCACAGCCCCCCCCCCCCACCCTCCACCCGCAGAACCACACCACCCCCGACAGAGCACACAGACTTCAGGTATTGGTGCAAACTATGCTTGGTCGCAGCTTTTATTATTAACGGTAAAACACCGGCCCAACATGGGCCCACAATAATCAGAACAATACAGAATACCTCACACCCCCCCCCCACCCGTCCTCCGGTTGGTGTCCCCCCCACCAGCCATATTAGCAAAGCGGGGGCACCATCCAACCCACCCCACCCCCCCCCCCCCCGCAACCCCTTGGCGCCCGCCTCGCCGTATTAGCAAAGGCTGGCTGAAGGGGTTGCCTATATCCGGGTTGAGACCCCAGCCGGGACGTCTCCCCCCAACCTGAAGAGCCGAGCCGCTCACCTGGGAAGCGGCATAAAGCTGAAATGAGCCACCGGGTCGACGAGCACCAGCTCGCCACCCCGCTCACCTTCCCTCCACACGCCCCCCACCCCCAGCTGCAACAGACACACGCCCCCCCCCCCAACCCTGCTAAAGGAAGGGAGGGAGGGCGGGAACCTTCTCGCCGGCACGAGCAAGGAGGAAGAGGGAGATCGCCAGCCGGCGATCCCTCCTTGCTCGCACAGGCCACGCCCCCACGACCGCCCATGCGGCCAATCCGCAGACGCCACGGGGAGGACGTGAGGGGCCCGCAGGCACGCAAGCCTGCCCGTGCCCCCCCTCCCCCCCCCCCCGGCCCACCGCCGCGAAGAGGGCTGCCATGTGGTCGGGCCCCGGGAACCCGGTTACCCGGCCAGCCGCGGGACCGGGGCCCGTCGGCTCAGCCATCATAACCGAGGTATCCGGATGCCCGACCCGGGCCACAGCCCCCCCCCCCACCCTCCACCCGCAGAACCACACCACCCCCGACAGAGCACACAGACTTCAGGTATTGGTGCAAACTATGCTTGGTCGCAGCTTTTATTATTATTAACGGTAAAACACCGGCCCAACATGGGCCCACAATAATCAGAACAATACAGAATACCTCACACCCCCCCCCACCCGTCCTCCGGATGGTGTCCCCCCCACCAGCCATATTAGCAAAGCGGGGGCACCATCCAACCCACCCCACCCCCCCCCGCAACCCCTTGGCGCCCGCCTCGCCGTATTAGCAAAGGCTGGCTGAAGGGGTTGCCTATATCCGGGTTGAGACCCCAGCCGGGACGTCTCCCCCCAACCTGAAGAGCCGAGCCGCTCACCTGGGAAGCGGCATAAAGCTGAAATGAGCCACCGGGTCGACGAGCACCAGCTCGCCACCCCGCCACCGGCGCTAGGTAGCTCGCTATCCTAGCGCCGCCCCCCCCACCGAAAGCTGCGACCAGCACCAATACTCCAAGGCCTCCTGCCAGTCGTTCAGCAGTAAATCCTGCCCCACCGGGGAAAGGTGGACCCCATCAAGACGGTACAGGCCCGCACAAGCGAGGTCCGCCCAAGGGTGACGAACCTGGAACCCACCCGTCAGCTCTACCCAGCGCCCAATCTGACGATTGATTTTGCACAGACCCCTCGACCAGCGCCGCTGGGTCCGGCAGGCCGGGCGGGGTATAATGTCCGACCAGATGATGGCCACTCCGGGGAGGACCACACGCAACTGGGCAATGTCACTCTGAACCGTCATGATGAGGTGCCAGCAGGGCCAACAGGCGACGTCATTGCCCCCAAGGTGGAGCAGCAGCCCGACCGGCCACCGCCGCCGACTCATCTCCATGCGAACACAGTCCAGGAGCTGTCCCCAATGCATGCCACGGCGACCCAGCCAGGACAGACGCACTCCATGCGCGGCGAGGCCAAGGTGGGTACCCAACGGCCGAACCGCCGCTCGACGCTCAGCCCAGTAAACAAAGGAGTGCCCGATGATCCACCATTCACCCACCGACACACCATCTGAAAGCAGAAAAGAGCGGACTACCACCAGCCCGCCACTCTGGAAAAGGAAGACAAAAGGTTAGTACCCCCCCCCCCGACCCCCCCCCCCTATTACTTCCCACAGCACGACTCAAACGAGCCACCGACCAAGGGCATCGGCACGAGGGCGCTCAGTTAGGGGCAGATGGGCGAACGTACCCCGCGTAGGCCCCCGAACGCCATCGGCCGATGCGCTGAATCACCCGTGAGTCCAAACCTGCAGCCGCCGCACTAGTAGCCGCTCCTATCCGGAACGAGTGCGAAGCATAACTACGCTCGGGGTAACCCAAAGTACGCAGAACAAGGCGTAACACAGCCGTGAACTGGAACTGGGTCACCGGACGGCCATCCGCATGGACGAAGAACTGGCCACCAGCCTCCGGACGCTGGCTCACGTATGTGCGCAAAGCACGAACGGGACAAGACAAGAGGGGGGAAATGGCACATAGGAGGACCCAACCCCCTAGTCCGGACTGATCCGTCTTGGACCGCGAAAGGAAGATCTGGACACGCGCTGGATCGACCCGGACGTGCCCCGCGTCAAGCCCCCCAAAAGCCCCCCGCCTCGCCGACCGAGGAACCAGCTCGGACACCCGAAAGGCACCGAAAAAGGCCGTCGTAAACAGCGCCTGAAACAACACTGCTTCGAAGCTCGAGGACGCCACCCGCGGCAACAGCGCACAGATCCGCACCAAAAGCTCGTGAGATACCGGCAACCGCCAATCCCGCGACTGTGGCGTCCCACGGGCCCAACCGGCGAGGAGCCGCCCGACTAAAAAGGAAACCCGGGGGTTCCCCCACCCCGCAGCCTTGCAAAAGAAAGAAAAACCCGCCAACGCACCAGTGACCGCCGACCGAGCCCACCCCTCCTTTCTCGCCCATAACACGAAACGGCCAACTAAACCATCCGAAACCGCCCCCCCAGACCAGCCGTGCGTTCCCAGAAAATCACTCACCTGAGAGTAGCCCCGGCAATAAGACACCCAGGTACTGCGCGCCACCGACGCCGCAAGCAGAGCCATTAGGTCAGGGTCCCAATCGTCCAGAGATGCTCCGGAACCCGAGAGGGCCACTCGTCCGCCCCTGGAGCCAACCGCCGGAACTGCACCCACTGAAAACGGGATAAAGCGTCAGCAATGGCATTCTGAGAGCCCGGCACATGCCGGGCCCGGGCGGTGAAATTTAGGCGCAAGCAGGCTAGCACAAAGACCCTCATCAAAGACGCCACCCTGGGGCACCGAGGAGCATGTCGATTAATGACCTCTACGACCGCAGCATTATCACACCAGAAGACCACCCGTCGATCCCGCAAACGGTCCGGCCATACCCAGAGGGCCACAACGATGGGGAAGAGCTCCAGGAAAGCAATATTCCGGACCAACCCGGAGCTCACCCAAGCCACGGGCCAAGGCTCAGCGCACCAGGAACCATGACAAAAGGCCCCAAAACCAGAACCGCCCGCCGCGTCAGTGAACAACTGAAGGTCAAGATTGGAGAGCTCCGGCAACTGAAGGACGGAGCACCCGTCAAAGCCAGCCAGAAAAGCGTCCCACACCCGCAGATCCTCCCGCATCCCCGCGGAGACCCGGATCCGATGGTGAGGCAGCCGCAGACCAGCCATAGCCAAGGATAAACGCCTCGTGAAGGGGCGCCCCATGGGAAGGACTCGGCAAGCAAAGTTGAGATGACCAACCAGCGACTGCAGGACGCGAAGGGAGGCCTTGGAGGCAGAGCCGACGGCGGCCACCAACTCCCGAAGGCGCCGAACCTTCGGCGGCGGCAAACGAACTACCATGGCAGCCGTGTCAATCTCAATGCCAAGGAAGGTGAGGCAAGTGCCCGGGCCGACCGTTTTATCCCCAGCGATGGGGACGCCAAAGGCGGCAGCTACACGTTGAAAGGTGCTCAAGAGGGCGGAACAGGTGGGGGTCCGCTCAGGCCCGACAAAAAGAAAATCATCGAGGTAGTGGACAATACTCGAGGCTCCCGACTGCCGTTCAACCACCCAATGCAAGAAGGTACTGAAAGCCTCGAAGTACGCACAAGAAATAGCACAGCCCATGGGCATGCACATGTCGAAGTAGTACCGCACCTCGAAGCAAAACCCGAGCAAAGGGAAGGCCGAGTGATGCACCAGCAACAAACGGAAAGCCGATTCAATGTCCACCTTGGCCAGGAGGGCACCGTGCCCACACTGCCGTACCAGGGCGACGGCAGCATCGAAAGAGGAGTAGCGCACGGTGCAGAGCTCGCGGGGAATAAGGTCATTTACCGAAGTGCCCGGCGGGCAAGAAAGATTGTGTATCAATCGAAACTTGCCCGGCTCCTTTTTGGGAACCACCCCCAACGGCGAGACCGTGAACGGGGAAAAGGGGGGTTCCAGGAACGGACCCGCGATACGGCCAAGCGCACACTCTTCCGAGAGCTTTTGCCACACAATCTCCCGGTGCTGCCGAACGGAGGCGGCATCGCGGGCTCCACCGAGCCCGGACGCCCCCAGAACGGGGATGCGGAAACCCCGGGAAAACCCCCCAAGAAGCAAACCGGCCGCCCTGCCCCGACGGGATCGCCCGTATAAGAGGAGCCACGGACGCATAGCCTCGACCCGTACCGGGGTCCGGGCCGAGACCGCCGCAGCCTCACTTACCCCCCGCGGGACCCCTGCGGGTGCACTTAGCAGCCGGGTGCGCACCCCCACACAAGGAGCAAGCGTGTTTGAACTTGCAGTCGGGAAAGGGGCAGGACGCCTTGTTGAAGCGCCAGCAAACGTCCCCCCCGATGGCGCCCCCCCTTTGCTGCGGCAAAACGGGGGCGGGGACACGAAAGGAGCGCCCACCAGCCCCCAACGGGGATGGCCCAGCCTTGGCGACCGTCGGGCCAGACCCCCCAACCCGACCCCTTACAGACATCTGAGTCAGCCACAGATTGATATCCTTCGTTCCCCACTGCAACTGACAGTTCTCTTCCATTTGATCACGAAACTCCTAGTCATAATTCAACCAGGCCCACCCCTCATGGGCCTGGGACGCCGCCAATATATTGTCAGCATGGGCCAGCAAAGCCCCGTACTGCTCCGGGAAGTAGTGCCCCCACACACTCGCCAAACGCAGGAAAGCGCGGGTCCAGTTGAGGGTGTTGCGAGAAACCTTACGCACCCTGCCCGCTTTTTCGTCTTCCTTGCGCTTCCGCCGGCTCTCCCCGGAGCGCTTCCGACCATCGAGCAAACGGAAGATGTCAATATATTTACGGCGCTTAATCCGCCGGCGCAACTTCCGCGGTACGGACTCCCACAATTCGGAACAACGTATAACGGGGGCGCCACCGGACGCCCCACCATCCGCCGCCCCCGGAACTGAGCCGCGCGAAGAAGCCGAAGAGGACGACGAGGAGGAAGAGGAAGAGGACGCTCGCCGGCAGCGGCGCGCCCGCTTGCGCTTCCCCTTGGCTTTGCCCACCCCAGCGGAGCCCGAAGCGGAGTCCCCTCCCCCCACCTCGGCCCCTCCAATATACTCACCAGGCGTCCCAGAAGAGGCAGCGAGAGTACCCCCGGAGGACCCACCGGGCACCGGAGGACCCAGCTCAGCCGTGGAGACCGCAGGACCCGCACCGGCCAGCCTGTCCTCAGAAGCCATGGAGATGGTCGGTGTCGAAGTCGTCGGGACCTGCGGAGGAAAGGGAGAAAAACAAGCAGCAGAGACCCCAGGGGTACCGGGAGCCACCGGCGAGCCGGCCCCCCACGCACGAGCCGAAGGCCCCAACCCACCAGCCTCCCAGGCCGCCGCTCCCGCAGCCGCACCACGCCCCTCGCCAAACCAGCCCCCCCCAACCCCCACCCCACGGCCCTACACCCCCCCACGGGACCGCACCATAAGCCCAGGAGGCCGCAGGGGCGAAGAAGCCGTGCGGTGGAAGGGGAACCGAGGGATTGGGGGTAGGACCCCTCTCCCCAGAGGGAGAGGAGGCGAGCGGAGGGTAGCCCGCGCCCACCTCCCAGGACCGGTTGGGAATCGGGGCCCCCGATGACCCAGGCCCGCCAGCACCTGGACTATCCGTACCTTCGGGCTCCGCTAGCACAGCCGGCGAGGAAACCCCACGGGACGCCCCCCCAGGAGGGACCAACTCCTGGGAGGCACACTCGACCCCGATGACGGGCGCAGGACACTCGCCCGCTCCGCCACGGCCCCGAGCCCCGCCCACCCGGCTGCGCCCTCGCCCCTGCCGGACCCCCGAGAGGACCCGGGCCGTCGAGGTCGTAGAACGCGGGGTCCGACCACGGCCCATGGGCCGCGCCACACCGCGCCCCCTAGTAGTGCCACGCGCCCCCTGGGCCGCCCCCCGTGACCCCTTGGCCGCCCCCCAACCTTCTCGCCGGCACGAGCAAGGAGGAAGAGGGAGATCGCCAGCCGGCGATCCCTCCTTGCTCGCACAGGCCACGCCCCCACGACCGCCCATGCGGCCAATCCGCAGACGCCACGGGGAGGACGTGAGGGGCCCGCAGGCACGCAAGCCTGCCCGTGCCCCCCCCTCCCCCCCCCCCGGCCCACCGCCGCGAAGAGGGCTGCCATGTGGTCGGGCCCCGGGAACCCGGTTACCCGGCCAGCCGCGGGACCGGGGCCCGTCGGCTCAGCCATCAAAAGATCAATGTCTTGATTGAGGCCATTAAGATAAAGTGTGTCCAACTGAAAAATAGTGCGTTGTTCCAACCTGAGAAGGGTTGTATTGTGGTCTGCTCTCTCCAGTGGGGAACCACCTGTTTGAAGACCAGAAATTTTAAGTCTGCACCTTGTTCCAATGTTCAGCAAGAGGTTTCTGAGTCACGTGACATCTCAAGCAACTCCAGTGTTCCAAAGTACGCATTTTGATGCTCCTGGTAGTCTTTCCCACATAGAGAAGGTTACAGGGACATATATATAAATAACATTGTCCATATTACAATTCATAAACCTGTCCAAAGGGTAACTTTTAGCTATGACCAGGTGTTGAAAGACCTTTCTACAAGTGAGAACGTGGTCATAGGCTGAGCATGATCCACACAGAAAGTGACCCTTGGTAGGTGCACTGCGTTGGGGGACAGGCAAGGCAGACGGAACCAAAATATTAGATAGATTGGAATTCCTTTTGTATGAAATGAGTAATTCTTGTTTAAAAAAATAAGCAGGAATAGTTTGGACAATGTGCCACTCTCGACAGATGATATCCACGATTTTCTTGGAAAAACTGGAAAACCGCATAGGGCAGACCATCTTGTCCATATCCAATCGCACTTTCTTTTATAATAGATCATTCTATCTAGAATTTTTTGCTCTATAATATGCTGCCTCTATGTGTTTGGAGGGATATTGTTTCTCTGCAAACCTGCCACGGAACATCTCAGCATTATCTTCAAAATCAGCATCTTCAGTGCAGAAATGCTTAGCTCTTAAAACTGGCTGACAGGAAGATTCTTCTTTAATGAAGGGTTGTGAAAACTATGATGATGTAGAAAATGATTACTATCTGTAGGATTTCGATACAGAGTAGTCTTAAAACCAGTACCACCTTTCATAATTAAAATGTCCAAATAGTGTAATTCATGGCCACTTACAGAAGCCTCAAAGCATAAATTCTCATCAAGTGTATAGAGCCAGATGAGAAAATGATCCAAAATCTGTCATTCACCATTCCAAATCTGAGTCCAAATTTTTATGTAGACATCCATACCAAGACAATATCAAAATGTGGCGCAGGCATATTGACGACATATATTTTTATTTGGGATGGTGAATGGCAGATTTTGGATCATTTTCTTATCTGGCTCAATCCACTTGATGAGAATTTATGCTTTGAGTGGGACTGTCAAATAGAAACTACATGAACAGAATACCTCGGCTCTGTTACACATGCAGAACAAAGGCCGTCACAAACAAAGAACAAGGAATCACAATTTAGAAATAGGAAGACAATAATTAAACTGGGAACCCCAAAAGCCAAACTTGAAATATACAATACTGGAAAAATGAAACTATAAATTAATTTTCTCTTGTACTAAAAAAAACGCAGTGACGTTAGCAATACACATTTCCCAGAGCTGACATATTCCAGTTAATAAATTCAAAATAAAAAAGTGTTTTTCTACTTTTTGTTGTTTGGGCATTTTATTTTTCAGTTGCAATTGCTACAGTCACTTTCTTCTGGTTTCTTCTTGTCTTCTGCTAACTCTCCATTCTTTGCTGTCCATTTGTCCTTTCTTCCTTCTTCTATTTTTTTTCCATTCTCTCTCTACATCTGATTTAACATACTGATCTTCCCCTTTTACTCCGTCCTCCATTTCTTTCTTTATTTCTTTTTCATCCACTCAAATATTACCCTTCGATCCTCAATCTCCACTTACTCTCCCAATTAGGGTTACCAACTTTTTCACCGAGAAAAACCCGACACCTGTGGCTCGCCATGCTCCACCCATTCTCCGCCCCTAGTCCCACCCCTGCCCCACCCCCAGCCCCACCCACAAAAATTACCGAGGATACGTGTAGGCTATCTTCCTTGGTCATATAATAATTAAACTGGGAACCCCAAAATCCAAACATGAAATGTACAACACTGGAGAAATAAAACTATAAAGTAATTTCCTCTTGCACTAAACAAAAACGCAAAGATGTTATCAATACACACTTCCCAGACCAAACATATTCCAGCTAATAAATTCAAAATAAAAAGTATTTTTCTACCTTCTGTTTGGGCGTTTTATTTTCAGTTGCAATTGCTCCAGTCACTTTCTTCTGGTTTCTTCGTGTCTTCTGCGAGCTATCCATTTGTCCTTTCTTCTCTTTTAGATGTTTTCCATTCTCTCTCTATTTCTGCTTTAACATACTGATTGTTTCCCTTTTGCTCTTTCCCCCAATTCTTTCCTTATTCCTTTATCATCCATTTAAATTTCACCCTTCCATTCTCAAGCCCCTCACTCTCCCAATACCCAGCCCATCATAGACTTTTCTTCCACACAAAATATTTTTTTCCCCTCTCCATTCTCATTCCCCATCTATTCTAGTCCTCCCTCAAAATCAGTTCCCTTATAGTTCTAGACCCACCCAGCATCCACTCCCTTCTAATCCCATTCTCCCATGCCCCACATCAGCCCATTTCCAGTCCTATTCCAGCTCTTCATCAGCCCATTTCCAGTGCTAGCCCTCACATCACAGACCATTTCCAGTCCTAGCCCCCCCATCACAGCCCATTTCCAGTCCAAGTCCCCCATCACAGCCTATTTCCAGTCCTAGCTCCCCCCATCACATCCCATTTGCAGTCTGAGTCCCCCCGCACCATCACAGCCCATTTGCAGTCCTACCCCCTGCCCCCACCATCACAGTCCATTTGCAGTCCTAGCCCCCCTAATCACAGCCTATTTCCAGTCCAAGTTCCCCCTCCCTCCACCATAGCCCATTTCCAGTCCAAGTTCCCCCCCCCCCATAGCCCTTTTCCAGTCCAAGTTCCCCCCCCCATAGCCCTTTTCCAGTCCATGTCCCCCCCCCAGCCCTTTTCCATTCCAGGTCCCCCTCCCCATAAAAACCCATTTCCATTCCATGCCCCCCCCCCCCCACATAGCCCTTTTACAGTCCAGGTCCCCTCCCATCACAGCCCATTTCTTTCCAGTCCAAGTTCCCCCCCCCCCCCCATAGCCCTTTTCCGGTTCAGGTCCAGGTCCAGGTCCAGGTCCCCCCCCCCCCCCCATCACAACCCATTTCCAGTCAAATTCCCCCTCCTAGCCCTTTTCCAGTCCAGGCCCCCTCCCCCCATCCCCGCCCAGGCAGTCCTTGGCCTCCCCCCCCCCCCAAAACCGCGGCTGTCTGAGGCTTTAGAGGGAGCTGAGGAAGCCCGGCGAGGCCCCGGCTCCCTCTGAACAGCTGCCAGCGTGAAGAGCCTTTTCCTTCACGCTGGCGGCTGTTCCTGTGAAGCCGCGAATGCTGGGAAAGGTTAAAGGGCATTGCCTTTAACCTTTCCCACCAATCGCGGCTTCACAGGAACAGCCGCCAGCGTGAAGGTAAAGGCTCTTCACGCTGGCGGCTGTACAGAGGGATCCGGGGCCTCGCGCGGGCTTCCCCGGCTCCCTCTGAAGCCCTCCGGGTTGGGAGAAAAGCCGGTTTTTTTGCTCTGGCCGCTCCCGATCTTGCGGCCAGAGCAAATAAACCGGCTTTTCAAGGGCCGGTTTTGCCTCTGCGTCGGAAGCCGGCCTGGCCATGGAAAAACCGGCCAGGCCGGCTGAAAACCGGCCAGTTGGCAACCCTACTCCCAATACCTAGTCAACTGTAGATTTTTCTTCCCTCCCACACAAAATACTTTTTCCCCTCTCCATCCACACTTCCCCAGCCCTATCCCCTTCTAGTCCTCTCCCTACATCAGCTCCCTTTTAGTTCCAGCTCCACCCAGCATCTGCTCCCTTCTAGTCCCATTCTCCCATCCCACCACATCAGCCAATTTCCAGTCCTAGCACCCCCATCAGCTCATTTCCCCCCCACCATGGAAGAAACTGAACTATAAGAACTCACTGGAGTAACCTAATAACCTGCTAATCATTATAATGACTTTAAATCTCACTGACTCTCCTGCAACAAAAATTCATGAACTCAACCCATACTACAGCAATGTTGCCTCTAGATAACAATTATAAAATATAACCACAAGACCCACTTTCATGCAAGAAGGCAGATGTACATAGTTTAAGAAGTTAAATGTAATATACTCCATATAACCCAATACGTTATTCCTCCCTGTTCTATGTAAAGTTTGCTGCTACAATTGTTATATGTAAACAGCTTTGAATCTATGGAAAGGCAGTATATAAACCCTGTTAAATAAATAAAATAAAATACATTTCCAATCTTAGCCCCCACATCAACCATTTCCAATCCTATCTCAGCCCCCATCAGCCCATTTCCATTTCTAGCCCCCATCAGTCCATTTCTATTCCTAGCCCCACCATCAGTCATTTGCAGTCCTATCCCAACCACCATCAGCCCATTTCCAGTACAGGACCTCCCACCAGCCCATTTCCAGTCTAAGCCCCCCCCCACCCAATATCAGCCATTTTCAGTCCTATCCCAGCCCCCCATCAGCCCATTTTCATTCCTAGACCACCCATCAGCCATTTCCAGTCATTTCCTAACCCTCCATCAGCCCCAGTCCAATCCCCCCATCAGCCATTTCCAGTCCTTTCCCAGCTCCCCATCAGCCCATTTCCAGTCCTACCCTAGCCCCCCATCAGCCTATTTCCAATCCTAGACCCCATAAGCCATTTCCAGTCCAATCACAGCCTTCCATCAGCCCATTTCCATTCCTAGCTCCCAAATCAGATAACAGCCCCCATCAGCCCATTTCCATTCCTAGCATCCAAATCAGTCCATTTCCATTCCTATCCTAGCCCCCCATCAGCCCATTTCCATTCCAAGCCCCCCTCCATTAGCCATTTCCATTCCTATCCTAGCCTCCATCAGCCTATTTTCATTCCTAGCCCCCCCTCCATTAGCCATTTCCAGTCCTATCCCAGACCACCATCAGCCCATTTCCAATCCAAGCCCCCTTATCAACCATTTCCAGTCCTATCCTAGCCCTCCATCAGCCCATTTCCATTCCTAGCCCCCCATCAGCCATTTGCAGTCCTATCCTAGCCCCCCATCTGCCCATTTCATTCCTAGCCCTCATAAGCCATTTCTAGTCCTATCCAAGTCCACTATCAGTCTATTTCCAGTCCAAGCTCTCCCCATCAGCCCATTTCTATTCCTAGCCAGCCATCAGCCATTTCCAGTCCAATCCCAGTCCTTCAGCCCATATAAAGTCCAAGTCCCCCATCAGCCCATTTACAGTCCTATCCCAGCCCCCATCAGTCATTTCCAGTCCTATCCTAGCCTCCCCATCAGCTTCTTTGCATTTCTAGTCCCCCCATCAGTCCGTTTCCATTCCTAGCCCTCCATCTGCCATTTCCAGTCCAGTCCTAGCCCCCCATCAGCCTATTTCCAGTCCAAGATCCCCATCATCCCATTTCCAATCCTATCCAAGCCCCCCATCAGCCCATTTCCATTCCTTGCCCAGTCCCCATCAGCCCATGTATAGTCCAAGCCCCCCTATCAACCCATTTGCAGTCCTATCCCAGCCCCCCATCAGCCATTTCCAGTCCTATCTCAACCACCATCAGCCCATTTCCAGTATAGGCCCTCCCACCAGTCCATTTCCAGTCTAAGCCCCCCCCCCCCAACCATCATCAGCCATTTTCAGTCCTATCCCAGCCCCCGAACAGTCCATTTCCATTCCCAGCTCACCCACCAGCCATTTCCAGTCATTTCCTAACCCTCCATCAGCCCCAGTCCAATCCCCCCATCAGCCATTTCCAGTCCTATCCCAGCCCCTCCATCAGCCCATTTCCATTCCTATCCTCTCCATCAGCCATTTCCAGTCCTTTCCGAGCTCCCCATCAGCCCATTTCCAGTACAAGCCCTGCATCAGCCCATTTCCAGTCCTATCCTAGCCCTAGAACAGCCTATTTCCAATCCTATACCCCATAAGCCATTTCCAGTCCTATCACAGTGCCCATCAGCCCATTTCCATTCCTAGCCCCCAAATCAGTCAACAGCCCCCATCAGCCCATTTCCAATCCAAGCCACTTATTAACCATTTCCAGTCCTATCCTAGCCCTCCATCAGCCCATTTCCATTCCTAGCCCCCCATAAGCCATTTCCAGTCCTATCCTAGCCCCCCATCTGCCCATTTCATTCCTAGCCCTCATAAGCTATTTCCAGTCCTATCCAAGCCCCCTATCAGTATATTTCCAGTACAAGCTCTCCCCATCAGCCCATTTCTATTCCTAGCCAGCCATCAGTCATTTCCAGTCCAATCCCAGCACTCCTTCAGCCCATATACAGTCTAAATTCCCCATCAGCCCATTTACAGTCCTATCCTATCCCCCATCAGTCATTTCCAGTCCTATCCTAGCCTCCCCATCAGCGTGTTTGCATTTCTAGTCCCTCCATCAGTCCATTTCCATTTCTAGCCCCATCAGCCATTTCTAGTTCAATCCTAGCCCCTCCATCAGCCTATTCCCATTCCTATCCCTCCATCGGCCATTTCCAGTCCAGTCCTAGCCCCCCATCAGCCTATGTCCAGTCCAAGATCCCCATCATCCCATTTCCAATCCTACCCAAGCCCCCCATCAGCCCATTTCCATTCCTTGCCTAGCCCCCATCAGCCCATGTATAGTCCAAGCCCCCCTATCAACCCATTTGCAGTCCTATCCCTGCCCCCATCAGCCATTTACAGTCCTATCCTAGCCCCCCATCAACTTGTTTGCATTCCTAGCCCCCTCCTTCAGCCCATTTCCATTCCTAGCCCATATCAGCCATTTCTAGTTCTACCCTAACCCCTCCATCGGCCCATTTCGAGTCCAAGCCCCCCCCCCCCACATTAGCCATTTCCAGTCCTATCTCAGCCCCCCCAATAGCCCATTTCCATCCAAGCACGGATCAGCCCATTTCCAATCCTATCCTGACTCCCTCATCAGCCCATTTACATTCTTAGCTCCCCCATCAGCAATTTCCAGTCCCATAATAGTCCCCCATCAGCTTATTTGCAATCCTAGCCTCCTCCATCAGCCCATTTCCATTCCTATCCCATATCAGTCATAAACAGTCCTATCCTAGTCTTCCCCCCATTAGTGCATTTCCATTCCGAGCCCCCCATAAGCTATTTCCAGTCCTATCCTAGCCTCCTAGCAGCCCATTTCCATTCCTAGCCTCTCATTCAGCCATTTCCAGTCCTTTCCCAGTCCCACATCAGCCCATTTCCAGTACAAGCCCCACATCAGACCATTTCCAGTTCTATGCTGACCCCCTTCATCAGCCCATTTCCAGTCCTATCCTAGCCCCCATCAGCTTATTTCCAATGCTAGACAACATAAGCCATTTTCAGTCCTATCCCAGCACCCCATCAGCCCATTTCCAGTCCTAGCCTCTCCATCAGCCATTTCCACTCCACATCAGCCTATTTCCAGTCCAAGCCGCGCATCAGCCCATTTCCCGTTCTATCCTGACCCCCCATCAGCCCATTTCCAGTCCTATCCCAGCCCCCCATCGCCCATTTCCAGTCCCAGCCCCCAAAGCAGTCCATTTTCATTCCTATCCTAGCCCCCCCATTTCCATTCCTAGCCCCTCCCCCTTATCAGCAATTTCCAGTGCTATCCTAGCCCACCATCAGACCATTTCCAATCAAAGTCCCCTTATCAGCCATTTCCAGTCCTATCCTAGCCCTCCATCAGCCCATCGCTGATCCTGGAAGTGGCGGTAAATAAATGTTTGCTAAATAAAATAAATAAATAAATAAATTTCTGGTCCAAGCCTCCATTTCAGCCCATTTCCAGTGTAAGCCCCCCCCCCCTTCAGTCATTTAGAGCCCTATCCCAGCCCCCATCAGCCAATTTCCATTCCTAGCCCTCCATCAGCCATTTCCAGTCCTATCCTAGCCCCCAAATCAGCTTGTTTGCATTGCTAGCCCCCTCCAACAGCCCATTACCATTCCTATCCTAGCCCCCCACCAGCCCATTTATTTATTTATTTTATTTATTTATTTACATTCTCTTATATACTGCGCTATTCTGCATCAGTGCGGTTTACATTGAACAAACTGAAATTACATTGAACAGGGCATTATAACTTGGAGGTAACTATTTTACAGGGAACATGGGCTATGGAGGGTTAAGTGGCTTGCCAAGACCACAAGGAGCACCTGTGGGACTAGAAACCCCAGTCCTTCCGGCCCAAGGTTGCTGTCCTCTAGTGGGATTTGAACCCCTGACCTTCCGGCCTGAAGTACCTTACCCCAACCACTAGGCCACTCCTCCCTCATTTACATTCCTAGCCCCCCTCCAGCAGTTATTTCCAGTCCTATCCCAGCTCCCCATCAGCCCATTTCCAGTCCAAGCTCTCCCCATCAGCCCATTCCATTCCTGACCCCCCATCAGCCATTTCCAGTTTAATCCAAGCTTCCCATCAGCTCATATACAATCCAAGCCCCCCTATCAGCTCATTTACAGTCCTATCCCAGCCCCCATCAGTCATTTCCAGACCTATTCTAGCCCCCTCCATCAGCCCATTTCCATTCCTAGTCCATATCAGCCATTTCCAGTCCTACCCCAGCCCTCTATCTGCCATTTGCAGCCCTATCCTAGCCTCCCTCAGCTTGTTTGCATTCCGAGACCCCATCAGCCCATTTCCATTCCTAGAACCCATCAGCCATTTCTAGTTCTATCCTAGTGCCTCCATAAGCCCGTTTCTATTCCCAGCCCCCATCAGTCAATTCCAGTCCTATCCTAATCCCCATATCAGCTTGTTTGCATTCCTAGCCCCCTCCATCAGCCCATTATCATTCCTAGCCCACACTTCAGTCCATTTCCATTCCTATCCTAGCCCCCCACCAGCCCATTTACATTCCTAGCCCCCCTCCATCAGTTATTTCCAGTCCTATCCCAGCTCCCTATCAGCCCATTTCCAGTCCAAGCCCTGCATCAGCCCATTTCCATTCTTAGCTCCCCCATCAGCCATTTCCAGTCCTATCCTAGCCCCCCATCAGCTTGTTTGCATTTCTACCCCCCCCAATCAGTCCATTTCCATTTCCAGCCCCATCAGCCATTTCTAGTTCTATTCTAGCCCCTCCATCAACCCATATCCATTCCTAGCCCCCCCATCAGCCATTTCCAGTCCAATTCCAACCCCCATCAGCCCATTTCCAGTCCAAGATCCCCCATCAGCCCATTTCCAATCCTATTCAAGCCTCCCATCAGGCCATTTCCATTCCCAGCCACTCATCAGCCATTTCTAGTCCTATCCCAGCCCCCTATCAGCCATTTCCAGTCCTATCCTAGTCCTTAATTAGCCTGTTTGCATTCCTAGCCCCCTCCAACAGCCCAATACCATTCCTAACCCACACTTCAGTCCATTTCCATTCCTATCCTGCTCCCCATCAGCCCATTTCCAGTTCAAGCCCTGCATCAGCCCATTTCCATTCTTAGCTCCCCCATTAGCCATTTCCAGTCCTATCCTATCCCCCCCCCCCCATCAGCTTGTTTGCATTTCTGGCCCCCACCCCATCAGTCCATTTCCAGTCTAATCCCAGCCCTCTATCAGCCCATTTACAGTTCAAGACCCCCATCAACCCATGTACAGTCCTATCACAGCCCCCAATCAGCCATTTCCAATCCTAGACCCCATCAGCCATTTCCAGTCCTATTCCAGCTTCCTATCAGCCTATTTCCATTCCTAGCCCCATCTGCCATTTCTAGTTCTATCATAGCCACTCCATAAGCCCGTTTCCATTCCCAGCCCCCATCAGCCATTTCCAGTCCTATCCTAGTCCCCAAATCAGCTTGTTTGCATTCTTAGCCCCCTCCATCAGCCCATTACCATTACTAGCCCACACGTCAGTCCATTTCCATTCCTATCCTAGCCCCCCACCAGCTCATTTACATTTCTAGCCGCCTCCATCAGTTATTTCCAGTCCTATCCTAGCTCCCCATCAGCCCATTTCCAGTCCAAGCCCTGCATCAGCCCATTTCCATTCTTAGCTCCACCATCAGCCATTTGCAGTCCTATCCTAGCCCCTCATCATCTTGTTTGCATTTCTAGCCCCATCAGTCCATTTCCATTTCTAGCACCATCAGCCATTTCTAGTTCTATCCTAGCCCCTCCATCAGCCCATATCTATTCCTAGCCCCCCATCAACCATTTCCAATCCAATCCCAGCCACCCATCAGCCTATTTCAAGCCCTGCATAAGCCCATTTCCATTCTTAGCTCGCCCATCAGCCCTTTCCTGTCCTATCCTAGCCCCCCATCAGCCTATTTCCAATCGTAGCCCCCCATAATCCATTTCCAGTCCTATCCCATCCCCCCATCAGTCCATTTCCATTCCTAGCCCCCACATCAGTCCACTTCCATTCCTATCCTAGCTTCTGATCAGTCCATTTCCATTCCTAGCCCCCCATCAGCCATTTCCATTCCTGTCCTAGCCCCCCACCAGCCCATTTCCAATTCAAGCCCCTTATCAGCCATTTTGAGTCTTATCCTAGCCCTCCATCAGTCAATTTCCAGTGCAAGCCCCTCCATCAGCCCATTTCCATTCCTAGCCCTCATCAGCTATTTCCAGTCAATCCCAGCCCCATCAGCCCATTTCCATGTCTAGCCCCCTATCAGCCATTCCAGTCCTATCCTAGCCCCCTTTCAGTCCATTTCCAGTCCAAGCTCTCCACATCAGCCCATTTCTATTCCTAGCCCCCCATCAGCCATTTCCAGTCTAAAACTAGCCCTCTATCAGCACATTTACAGTTCAAGCCCTCCTATCAGCCCATTTACAGTCCTATCCTAGCCCCCCATCAGCCATTTCCAATCCCCATCAGCCATTTCCAATCCTAACCTAGCCCCCCTATTAGCTTGTTTGCATTTCTAGCCCCCCTATCAGTCCATTTCCATTCCTAGCCCCATCAGCCATTTCCATTCCTAGACCCCCATCAGCCATTTCCAGTCCTATTCCAGCTTCCCATCAGCCCATTTCCAGTCCAAACTCCCCCATTTCCAGGCCTATCCCAGCCCCCCATCAGCTCATTTCCATCCCTAGCTCCCCTATCAGGCATTTCCAGTCCTATCCCAGCCCCCCATCAGCCCATTTCCAGTCCTATCCAAGCTCCCCATAAGCCCATTTCTATTCCTAGCCCCCCATCAGCCATTTATAGTCCTATCCTAGCCCCCCCCATCAGTGCATTTCCATTCCTAGCCCCCCATAAACTATTTCCAGTCCTATCCTAGCCCCCTATCAGTCCATTTCTAGTCCAAGCTCTCCCCATCAGCCCATTTCCATTCCTAGCCCCCATCAGCCATTTACAGTCCTATACCAATTTTCCATCTACCCATTTTGAGTCCAAGCCCAGCATCAGCCCATTTCCAATCCTATCCTTTCCCCCCCATCAGCCCTTCCATTCTTAGGCCCCCCATCAGCCATTTCTATTTCTATGCTAGCCCTTCCATCAGTCCATTTCCATTCCTTTCTTCCATCAGCCATTTCTAGTCTAATCCCAGCCCCCATCAGCCCATTTACAGTCCAAGCCCCCTATCAGAGCATTTACAGTCCTATCCCAGCCCACCATCAGCCATTTACAGTCCTCTTCTAGCCCCCCCCCCCCATCGGCTGGTTTGCTTTTCTAGCCCCCCATCAGTCCATTTCCATTCCTAGCCCCATCAGGCATTTCTAGTTCTATCCAATCCCCTCCATCAGCCCATTTCCATTCCTAGCCCATCAGCCATTTCTAGTCCTATCTCAGCTTCCCATCAGTCTTTTTTCAAACCAAGCACCTCCATCATACATTTTCAGTCCCATACCAGCCCCCCATCAGCTCATTTATTTATTTATTTATTTAATGGTATTTATATACCGCCTTATCATTCAATCAAAGCGGTTTCCACGGCAAACAATCAAGGGGGCAAATGTTTTCATGCAGTGTACAGAGTGGTGTGTGTGTTGGCGGGGATGTGATTAGATTTGGTTTATCTACATCAGGGGTCACCAACCTGCGGCCCGCGGGCCGCATGCGGCCCGTGAGGTCCCTTCGTGCGGCCCGCGAGGCTCTACCCCGGTGCGGCCCGCCAAGGATTTATTTACACGATGGGGAGCGAGGAGGAGCTTACCTTCCTGTTCCCTGCAGGTCTCGTCATCAGTCCAGTGGACCTTACCTTCCCCCTCCCTGCAGGTCTCGTGGATCAGTTCACCTAAACTGAAGTTGGGAGGCACCTGAGAGCAGGGAGCTGCAATATTTATTACAAAGGAGTAAATCAAGATTTGAGGACCTGGTTGCAGCAGTTTTGCCTTCATCACTTTTAAAATACAGGTTAGAGCTGATTTGATAATCATTATAATTCATGGTGTAATTATTCCCGTGAGCATTGTTTTTTTTCGCGGGGGCGGGGAGAAGGGGGGTGCAGCCCGCGAGGCTCCCGGTAGTCGGCTGTGCGGCCCGCGGCCCTTTGGAGGTTGGTGACCCCTGATCTACATAGTGCGCTATTATACATCATGAGCTATTATACAGTCTTATATACAGTCTTGGGGTGGAGGGGGGGGTTGATGATCTGACTTGTATGCTGGTTCAGGGGGTATGTCCATAGTAATCAATGAACAGGGTTGTCTTCAGCTGTTTTCGGAAGTCCTTGATTTCTGTGGTTAGTCTCAGATCATCTGGGAGGGAGTTCCATATGGATGGAGCAGCCAGGGAGATTGCTCATTGTGTGGTGTCTTTGCGGGTCTTGGTGAAGTCTTTTGGGGTGTTAACCCGATTGGAGGTGCCTCTTCTTCTTGGCCGTGTGCTTGTGTCGGGTTGTATGAGTGTGTGTAGGGTCCAGTTGCACTTTGTCTTCGGTATCCTGGTCTTTGGTGAGGGCTTTTACGATTTCAAATAGTTCTCTGGGTTTGTTGTTGGAGTTGCGTATGAGGTTTGTATGGTATTCCCTTTTTGTTTGGTTGATGCATTCGTTGTATTGTTTTTGCTTTGTTAGGTATAGTTCCTGGTTCTCGGGTGACTTGTTCTGTCTCCATCTCCATTTCCATTCCTAGCCCCATTATCAGCCATTTCCAATCCTATCCAAGCCCGCCATAAGCCCATTTCCAATTCAAGCCCCTTATCTGCCATTTCCAGTCCTATCCCAGCTCCCATCAGCCCATTTCCATTACTAGCCCCCACATCAGTCCATTTCTATTCCTATCCTAGCCCCCATCAACCCATTTCCAGTCCTATCGCAGCTCCCCATCAGCCCATTTCCAGTTCAAGTCCACATCAGATTTCCAGTCCTATCCTGACCCCCTCATCAGCCAATTTCCATTCTTAGTTCCCCCATAAGCCATCTCCAGTCCTATCCCATCCCCCATCAGCCGATTTCCATTCCTAGTCCCCACATCAGTCCATTTCCATTCCTAGCCCCCGATCAGCCATTTCCAGCTTATTCCAGCTCCCACCCCTACCCCAAAGTGCTCCGTGCCTATCTTGAGTAGCTTACGAGGGAGCCGAGGCCCTGGCTCACTTCTGCACAGCACTGGAGTTCCCACTGTGTTCTTGTGAAGCCCGCTGAGTCTCAGGAAAGTCAAAGGTCAGGTCATTTTTCCCGGCGCTCAGTAGGCTTCACATGAACACAGTGTGAGTGAAGAAGCACGCTGCTCTTCACTCCAGTGCTGCGAAGAGGCGAGCCGGGGCCTCTAGCGTCCCCGACTCCCTCTGAAGCCGGCCCTGCAAACCCTGCTGGCCCTACAAACCCTGCAGAATGAAGTTTGCGTGGGGCTCCCTAAAGTGAAGAGCCCTGTGCGAACAACATTCTCGCATAATGGATGGGACGGCCCTGTACCCTCTGCACCATGCTGGAGTAAGGCTTTTCACGTGGCCAAAGTTGCCAGATAAGCACAGACTGAAAATCCTGCTAACTGGATGAAGTAAATACGTCTCTGGATAGCATCAATATCGGCCTTGTTTCTCCCCAAACCACCCCTGTACTAACTGGATAGTGCCAGAGGGTCTGCAGAGATAGTCAGCGGCATTATCCATATAGTGTCACTGAATATTGCAGTCAATACCCTTAGCTGGTCAGCCCCGTTATTTTTGTCCTGGCATATCCAGGGAAGCTGTAAAACTAGAGGGCATGACATGAAGCTGCAAGGTGGTAAATTGAAAGGCAATCTCAGAAAATACTTTTTTACTGAAAGGGTGGTGGATGCTTGGAATGGCCTCCCTATGGAGGTGGTGGGGACAAACACGGTGACGGAATTCAAAGTGGCCTGGGACAGACACTGTGGATCACTTTACAGCAACAAGATTAAATCAAAATAAACTGAACCATCTAATTTCTCAACAAATAGGGGTGTCCTACATGGAGCAATGGGGGGAGGAGTGGTGTGTTCACCCCTAAACAAACAAAGAAACAAAGATATGGGGAGGGGTGAAGACATGGGGAGGGGTGCACCTGTTCCTGGTGGGTGCACCACTAAGCAAAGACATGGGTAGGGGTGCACCTACTCCCTAAAAGACATGGGAAGGGGTGCACCTACTCCTGTCATATTGCTGGGCAGACTAGATGGACCATACTGGTCTTTATCTGCCGTCATTTACTATGTTACTATGTTACTATAAACATAGAAACATAGAAACATGATGACAGAAAAAGACCACAAGGCCCATCTAGTCTGTCCTTCCATAACAACAACTACAACAGTCCACTTTTTACCTTTAGAGATCCTCTGTGTTGGTCCCATGCTTTTTTGAATTCAGTTACTGTCCTCATCTCTACCACCTCCACTGGGAGACTATTCCACGGATCCACTACTCTTTCCGTAAAGAAATATTTCCGCATATCACTCCTGAATCTATCTCCCTTCACCCTCATCCCATGTCCCCTCGTCGCAGAACTTGCTTTCAATTGAAAGAGGCTCTCTCCCTGAACATTTATGCCACGGAGGTATTTAAACATCTCAATCATATCACCTCTATCCCGCCTTTCCTCGAAGGTGTACATATTAAGATCCTTAAGTCTGTCCTCATATGCTTTATAATGAAGACCACTAATCATCTTAGTAGCAACCCTCTGTACCGACTCCATCCTGTTCACATCCTTTTGAAGGTGCGGTCTCCAGAATTGCACACCATACTCCAAATGAGGTCGCACCAAAGACTTATACAGAGGCATTATCACCTACTATATCCACCCCTTAAGGCCCTTTCATCCTTTTACTCGAAGTCTCTTATTAGTCTTTGAGTGTCTTTATACATTTATTAATGCAGGGCTCGACAAATCCCAGGTATCAAGTCGCCATGGCGACTGAAAAATTGGACCTGATGCCTGGGGCTTAGAGTACATGTGAGAAGAAGGTCTGGAAAAGGCCACCATCCCGGCCAAGACTGGTGCTGCCTGTCCACGAGGATGCTATCTCCCACAGGCATAAAGCGCCAGTCTCAGTTACAGCTCTTCTGCCCACGAGAGATGGAATCCCCGCAGGGAGAAGTGCAGTAAAAAGCCACGATCATATCTGAGACCAGTGCTTCTGCCCGTGGTCATCCCACCTTCAGTGGGTAGATAACTCCAATCTCAGCCACGACCATGGCCCTTTACAGCACTTCACTCTGCACAGATTCCATCTCCCGCGGACAGAAGTGCTGTAACCGAGTCCAGCGCTATCTGCCCACAGGAGATGGGATCCCTATGAGCAGATAGTGCCGGTCTCAGCTGCAAGCAGCACTTCTGTCCATGGGAGCTGGAACCCCTGTGGGGAGAAGTGCTGCAAGATCGCAGCCGAGACTGGTACTGTCTGCCCACAGGAGATGGGATTCCTGCGGGCAGAAGTACTTCAAGTGCCCCTGGAGCCTGCAAAAACAAACAGACTGCAGAGGATGAAATTTTTTTAAAGGGGCAGCAGGGTTTATTTAAGAAAGAATAGGGATATGGACAGCAGGAGAAGGTCTCGAGTGCTGGGGGGAAGGGAAGGGTGCAGGTGGTTGAAAAGTGAAGCAACACATACACACACAACCACACACCATCTCTGCACCATATACACACACACCACCTGCACACCACACACACACAGGCAGGCACCCCATCTCTGCATCATCAAACAAACTCATGCACACACACACACACATACACACACACCACACACACATATACACACACACACACACACACACCACCTCTGCACCATATACACACACACCACCTGCACACCACACACACAGGCAGGCACCCCATCTCTGCATCACACACAAATTCATGCACACACACACACAAAGAATCATTGGGAGTAGCGGGAGAGGAAGGAGGAGGAGGAGGAGTAGTGACGCCTGATTTATTAAGCATTTTCCCATAAAAAATGGGAAAACAGTCTTAATAAATCAGGCTAGAAAACCCAAAAACCCAAAAAAGTAAAAGTAACCTTTTTGGGTGGGTGGGATTGTGCACTGACCTAGATTTCGGTGGCTGGCCCCTAGATTTTTAGGCTGGCTCCTTGGCTCCAAGAAAATTTGTCAAGGCCTCTGTTAATGTGTTTATAAATCACTATGCCCATAGCAACTACCCAGAAAGTGCATAATAAAAATACATACACAAAATCACAAAATAGATACATTAGGCACACTGGCCTGTCTGTTATAACTAGATCAGGAACCAGCTATGAGTCTCTGTAAAGTAAACATACATATAGTATATGCTGTTCACATCATGTTAGGAATAATGGGCCCGATATTCAAAGAGATTTATGTAGTTTTCAGGCCCTGCAAATTGTATAAACCCCACTGAGCCCGATATTCAGAGTCACTAGTGCCGCTCAATAGTCCCACAGCCCATCTTGTCACTAAGCAGATAGTTCTGGGGTGGTCCATGGGGGAGGTTGGGGCTGTCCCAGCACCTAGCTAGTTAGCAGCAATTTTTATTCCGCTGAAAGCTCAATGGTTGCCCTAACTATATGCGGTTTGCTATCCATTTAGCAGCTGAATATTGCTGCTGAACAGATAGCAACAACGGTCAGTGGTGAATCTGGAAATAAAGCACCAGGTGACAAGTTGACTTTGATGCCGAGTATCTGGTTTCACTTTTGCTCACAGCAGTCAGCTGCTTTAGAGATGCTGACAGCCGCACAGGCTCAATATCGGGTCCAATAATAAAAACAGACGTTAGCAAACTTCAGTGAACAGGCCCCATAGTGGTAAATCTCTGTTTTTTGAGCAGCACGTAGGCAGAAAAAAAAAAGTTGTTTAGTTTCATGTGCTGTTTGAAGGTGGTTGTTTGTTTTTAATTTTCATTTCAGGGCAATTTTATTAATGGTGAACAATATTAGAATTATTCTTCATTAAGCACTTATTGAGCAGTAGTGCACACTATTAAGGACATGGGGGAAACCTGACATTTTGTGGTTTTTTTCCTGTAATTTCAGGCTAAAAGCTATGTGCAACAACATGAGAAATGTCATTTGCACACCCCTACTGGTTTTAGACCTGCTGTGAGGAAGCAAGGGGGTGTGCTTACTAAAGCAAGGGGTTAGCATGCAGTATTGGCATTGTGCTAAAAACTAGCTTGGGGCCACACTCTAAAGACTTTGTACTTCCCTTACAGCATGCATCGGGATGACGAGTGGGCAAGACGGGAGCCTTTCCGCTATGGTGCAGGTAGCACGGCTGTTTGTAGCCCATGCTACAATATATCGCAAATGCAATTAATGCCACCTCAGGAAGTAACATTATTGCTCCTGTGGCATTTTACCGTGGTGCACTGTGGTAAAAGGAGAGGGATAGAGGTATCCACTCCCTGCATTTAGTGTGAAGTCCCGACCTAGTAATGTGGCCCACTGAGTGTACTTTCCATCAATCCATTTTCCTCCATCTGCAGAAAAAGGAGGCACAAAGCCTGTGGCTACTTTTCCCCACACCGAACGTACATAAGCAAGTTTTGAAAAGAAACATCACGAGCACAGTGTTTTTGAAAATTAACTATCTGGTCCACAGGATAATGAAGATTGTCTTCATAAACTCAGAAAGAAACAAACATGCCATAAAAAATGCTTTAGGGTTTAATTCGGCCACTTCCAGGTGAGAAACAGTTAATAGTTTTTCAGGAAAACCTTTAAATAAAAACATTTGCTTTCAAACCTTATGCTGAGGCTGAACAGGAGACTTAATTGGGCAATAAGATGAAATGTAATGTGTGCCTTTGAGTCATTGCTGACTCTGCCCCAGCCCTGGGTTTTCTTGTCAAGATGGGACAGGAACTAGATTGCCAGGACCTTACTCCACACACTGAATTTATAGCCCTGGTATTCCAAGGTTGTTACCCATCCAAGTAGTAGCCAGGCATGACCTTGCTTAACTTTAGAAATAAACCAAGGGCAGGTTCATTCAAGACAGCTGAAGACTCCAACTGGGTGGTAATTAGGACATAAAGAAGCATCTGGGCCCGTCGGCTTTCAAGGTGCAGAATTCTTTTGCATCACTCTGTACATTAACCTCATTATCCCTTTTCTGATCTTGCACTAAGCTGGGATCTAAGATATGACAATCAGTCAGATGCTGACTTTTGACCTCTCAAGACAAACCCTTAAATTACTGCAGACATCTCTCCGCCGGAAGAGGAATTGACAGCACCAGTTTTCTTGGCCTTGTTCATTCATGAATTTTCAAAAAAGGTGCTATGAGAGAAGAAAGCAAAACTTTGCAAGGTGGACAAATATCAGGAACTTAACAGGAATATGAAGAAGGTCGGTTTCTTATACAGTAAGGGGGTCATTCTGTGCCACAAATAGCGGGAATGTATGTCCTGTCGGGATATACATTCCCGCTATTCATCCCTCTGCTGCCCCGTGCAATGGCTCCCCGTATGTACATCTGTGTTATATGGAGAGCGGTAGATGGGTGTGAGGGGGGCGGTCTGGAGGCAGGGCGAAACCCCAGATGTACAGGGCCAATTCAAAGGTCAGCCTTGTACATCCATGTTCGGCCGGGCAGACGGGGTCTTATTCTACCTCTGAGGTGGAATAAATCCTCCTGGAAATCGGGGGATGGCAGCAGATGGCAAGGACAGACAGGTGAAGGGTGAAGGTGATTCCTTGTAGCTCGACCTTAGCCATGGGATGCCTCTAAGCCATCAAATGGCCCTTAAATGGTGTCTGTTATTCTAAATATCACACTGCCTTCCTCTCTATATGTCTAGTGGCCATATTGTAAGTGGACAGCGCATACAGCCTGCTTATGTTATTGTTTATGATCATGGTGCAAGAGATAGCACATCTATCTGTACTGTTGTTAAATGGTTCTTAAATAAATTTTACTCTTCATGCAGCAGCCAATGCTAGCAAAATCAATAGGAAACTGTCCTGCTTATAGGAGATAATTATATAAGGGATTTTTCATGTGTATATGGTAGTATATGCATGTAAAGAGCCTCTTAAAATTAAGGGAAATAGAAAAGTACCCACAGTGCAATTAGGTGTGCACTTGTATGCGACTAGAGTAAGAGTGTTCAGGGGATGGGTTTAGGTGGACATGCAGATGGAGTTGTGATTTACATGTGTAGTTTATAAAACACACATGTACTTTATTTGCTAGCATTTATACCTGCTCCTGAGGAAATGCTCACAGCTTCAATACAGGCACTGTGTCTGTTATAGTATTTTGTAAAGAAACAGAGGGGTGGCACAATCCACTGTGCAAACCAGGCACTTGCACAGGGCGGCAGTTCTGGCAGAATGGTGCCAGTGGCAGTGCGGAGCCCAACTGCATATCTGTTCCAGAGGCAGGAAGAGCAACAGCGCAAACCCTGGTGGCGGGAAACGGGAAGGCACAAAGCCAGCTATCTTTAAATATTTAGAACACCTTCCCAAGTTGCAGGAGTGTGGGTCTCACTTGTTGTGTGGCTTTTGTCGTGAAACTGCCCACTTATACCAGAAGTGTAGAGTTGAATAAGAGACCCATGCTGCTGTGAACTAGGAAGGAAAACAAAAGTTGGGGGATTTGTACCACTGCCATCAGCTCTGACAAGGAGATAGTGGACTCGAGGGAGGGAGATGCTATACTAGCCTGGACAGGAGGGGAAGAACAGGAAAGAGGGGAGATGCTGGACTAGCCTAAGAGGGGAGAAAGGGGAAAGGGGGGACATGATGGACTGGACTGGAGGAAGGGAAAAGAGGGGGATATGAGACTGCACTAGACTGGGACAGGAAGGAGGGAAAAGGGTGTGGGGGAGATGCTGCACTGGAATGGACTGGCAGGGGAGGAAGGGGAAAGGGAGGAGATGCCGGACTAGACTGGACTGGGTGTGGAGGAAAGGGAAAGGAAAGATGATGGACTGGACTTGGAAAGGAGGAAGGGGAAAGGGGGAACATGCAGGTCTAGACTGGACTGGGAGGAGGGAAAGGGAAAGGAGGGTGATGCTGGACTGGACTAGCAGGGGAGGAAGAGGAAAGAGGGGGGAGACACCAGACTGAACTAAACTAAGGGGAAAAAAGGGAAATGAGATACTGATCTGGATTGGGGCAAGAAAGGGAAAGGGGGAGATGTTAGACTGGACTGGGGGGAAAGGGATTGGGGGACTGAACAGAGAAGGGAGGAAAGGAAAGGGAAAGGCCATGGGAAAGAAATTAGCAAGGAGATGAGTGGGAGGAGGATGGAGATAAAACTGGGGAGCTGGTAAAACAGATCATTTGGATGTTGGATGGGGATAAGAGATTAAGGAAAGGGATTGGAGAGAATAACTGACGGAAAGAATTGGAGCTGATGATGGAATGAGAGACACGGTATGGTATGTTTGCTAAAGGCTATGAATGAGCAGGATTTTGTAGTACGATTGGCAGTGGAAGGAAATCATATAGATATTTGGTATTCTTCCTGTAACCTCACTGCACATGTAAGCCATGTTCAAACACTTAAGAAATTATTTTTGAAACAAAAAAGAAGCTTCGGAAGGGCTCCACTGGAACCAGTGAGGGGGAGGGGAGCAACAGAGTAATCATCCACACAGTACTGTCTGGCTTTGAGGTATGTTGGCACTGCAGTTTGGCTGTATTGATTATATTTTTATAGCTCAATTATTTGCCCTTGACGCAGGCAGATTGTGTCAAAACACAACCGTCTCAGGCTTAATAAAGATTCTCTCTGGCTATTCTGTTCACCCCTGCTCTCTCTCTTTTTATAGGATAAACTGAGTGGGTGATTGTTCTCTCAGTGGAGGAATAGTGTGGCAATAAAAGCAGCAGGCTGAGAAGTAGGAGAGCCAAAGTTCAAATCCTGCTTTTTCTCTTGATGCTTTTTGTGTCCTTGAATGGCTTACTTTGCCCTCCATTCACTCAAATACAAACTTACAACCTCATTTAATGGCCCATTTTAATGCAAGTTATCACATTATTTAATCACAAGTTATCACATCATTCCTGACAGACTCCATTACAAGCAAGGTAATACTCTGCCTGAAAGCTCTCAAAGGGGTTTTTTATGTTCATTTTAAAAGCTAAGTATTTTTTTCTATAATGCAAAGGGGGAATTTTTTTTGTTTGCTTGTGGTTTTGGGCAAGGCTCTGTCAGAGTTCATTGTCTGTGTTCCAGCTGCCCGTTTACAGCTAACTCTTTGAAGCCACTGACCTCGTCATATGTTAGATCCCTCCCTACCCTCCCACCCACCCCATGTGAGCATTCTTGCTTAATAGGGCAACTCCCCAAATAGCAACACACAGGGACATAGAACAGCACTGTTAGAACACACTTAAAAGAGATCAACTGCTTTTTCTCTTAAAGGATAGTTGAGGAACCTGTAGGGACTTTGGTAGGTCTCTCTCTTTTACTTCAACAGCTACCAAAACTACATCAACTAAACAATGGCTGGGAAAAATTGTATTGCTAAAGATGTTGCCTCCATTACAGCTTCTGCCTCTGCATAAACAGAGATCCCAATGCCAGTTGAAGGACCAGTTCCTTGTGCAGGATGCCTGCATGCTGAGGCTCTCAGAAAACAAGTGGAGGAGCTCAGGGAAGAGGTGGCGAGGCTGAGAAGCATTTGAGCAGCAAAAAGTACATTGATGAAATGCTTCTTGAAACATCCAAGCTCTCCAACATAGGTGAAGATGGGAAGATACAGAATGGAAAAGGTTGGACACGAGTCACCGGAATCTGCAGTATCAACAATCCAACTCCTCCAGTCCTTGAATTGAAGAACCAGTATGAAGCTCTGGAATGTAGGGTATATTAGTAGCACAAAAATAAGTTAGACTCTGTTGTTGTCCAGGGGAAATAGCTACTATTACCCAGCCCAAAGTTCGGTGAGTTATTCTGGCAATGAGCCACGAAAGAAGTCTGGTCTGCAGATATATATTTAGACTTTATTATAGGCAACCAGGTAGAAAAATATACACACACACATATAGCTAATTAGAAACATGAGGTAGAAATTTGTTATAGTACAGATGTACACTTGGACAACGTAATAAATCACTGATTAGAAACCAGACGTCACTGATTCGCTCTGCACTGAGGAAAAGTAAGAAATATATTGCTAACCCCTTGCCCATCAGGAGGAGGAGAGATAAGTCAGTACCTTAGTTCCGTCGGGCTCTCAGGAACAATGCAGTCCAAGGAGGCAGCTCCTAGCTAATGCAGGCTCTAGCCTCGTCAGGCGAGCAGCAGTAAGTCCGAACCGGAGGTATCTGTGAAAGTCTTATCTCAGACCTGTGGAGGACGGCCTAGCCCACACTTAGTGGCCGTCTTGCGGAAGGGTCAGGTCGCAGGAATCAGGTACGCAGTGCACAGCAGAGAGGAACCGGTGCAGAAGTCTGTATGAACAGGTGGGAAAAAACCCCAACTCTCTCTCTTACTAAAGTTCCAGTGCAAATTGCATTATTCTGTGTAAGAATCCTCCGTCATAGGTCCGATGATTGGTTGGCACCAGGCAGTCTGAGGTGTTCTCAGCGAATCAGGAGGTAGATGATGAGCAGCTTCTTGCAAACAAAGGAGCCATGGTAAGAAATCAGACAGAAGCAACAGTATGTAACTTCTGGGCATGTACAAGTGTCCAAGGCCAGCCACGGACAATAGCTTCTGTATGAATGCTTAGAAACGCTGCGCCAGCAGTTGCTTGGAGGTCGTTTGTAGCTGAACACAGCAAAAGTGAAGTGAAGAATCCATCTTGTCTGTGCAGGTTGGTTCAGGTCTGAGTTGCTGAGCAGGCCGGAGATTTGCATGTAGAATTTCAGGGGTACCAGCCCTACAGGAATTGGAGGAGGTGGAAGCCTCTGAGGAAAGAGAAGTACCAGAGGTTGACCACCCCAAAGTTGCAGAGTCAGTGACTACAAGGAAGACAAGTGGTGGTTGGTGACTCTCTTCTCAGGAGTACTGAGGCATCCATCTGCTGACCAGCCTTGACATCAACCAAGGTGTGCTGTCTGCCAGGTGCCAAAATCCAAGATGTTATGCAGAGTTTGCCAAGACTCATCAAGCCTACTGACTATTATCTAAAGTTGCTTATCCATGTTGGCATATCAAAAGTAACTTCATGGCTCTGGGACAGAGGGTGAAGCAGAAAGGTGTGCAAGTGGTGTTCTCTTCAATCCTCCTGGATGATGGTAAAGGCCGAGGCAGAGAAGCTTGCATCCTGGAGATGAATGCATGGCTGTGTGGATGGTGTCATTGAGAGCATTTTAGTTTCCTGGACCATGGGATGATGTTTCAAGGTCTGCAGAGCAGAGATGGCGTCCAACTGTCTAAGAAGGGTCAAAGTGTCTTTAGCAGCAGACTGGCTAACCTACTGAAGATGACTTTAAACTAGATTAGCTGGGGATGGGTAAAGAAAGCCCCCAGGTAAGTGAAATATTAAATACCTCTGTAGAAATGGGTAAAAGGGGCAAACTCTGGAAAACGGTGTGTATAAATGCCCATAGCATGGGAAATAAGATCCCAGATATTCAGGCTTTAATGGAAGAGGCTGACTTGGATTTAGTGGCAGTTACGGAGACATGGTTCACAGACAACGTACCCCAAAATGACGTTTTCAGCACATAAAGGTCCCCGGCACACATACAAACCCCTTTTTTGTGTTCTGGAATGACCCCCCATAGCGCATCTGGATTTTCAGAAAGCCTTTGACAAGGTCCCTCATGAGAGACTCTTGAGGAAATTAAAAAGTCATGGGATAGGAGGCAGTGTACTGTTGTGGATTGGGAACATATTAAAACAGAGGTTCCTAACCCAGTCTTTGAGTCACACCTAGGCCAGTCGGGTTTTCAGAATTCCAACAATAGATTTGTATACAATGAAGGCAGAACATGCAAATCTATCTCATGCATATTCATTGTGGGAATCCTGAAAAACCAACTGGCCTAGGTGTGCCCTGAGGACTGGGTTGAGAACCTCTGGGTTAAAAGACAGAAAACAGAAAGTAGGGCTAAATGGCTACGTTTCTCAATGGAGAAAGGTGAACAGTGGAGTAGCCCAGGGATCTGTGCTGGGCTTGCTGCTTTTCAACTTTTTCATAAATGACCTGGAAATGGGAACAATGAGTGAGGTGATGAAATCTGCAGATGACACAAAATTATTCAAAGTTGTTAAAACACAAGAGGATTGTGAAAAATTGCAAGAGGACCTTGATAAGCTGGGAGACTGGGGGCCCGATATTGGAAATGTTAGGTGGCCGATAGATGCTCATATCTGGCCGAAACCCACATAAAACTTACAAATGAGGGTAAACCCAATGTCAAGTGGCGTCTGCATGCCCGGATATTACCGCAAGGCACAGTAGTGTAACTGTGTATGCACGAAGGGCGGAGTCTGGGCATGGCATCTGCATACACATAGAACTCCAATATTCTCCGGCTGTATCTGGGCACATATAAGGGCCAAAAGTGTGTAGCTCTATGCCAGGGTTTTATTTATTTTTATTTATTTATTTAACAGTATTTCTAAACCGCCTTATCTTATTAATCAAGGTGGTATCACAGCAAACAATCGGGTAAAGTGAGAGTTAAGCATGCAGTGAGGGAGAAATTTTAGTTGAGTGTGGGTTGTATTGTGTGCTAGATTGGTTTGAGCTATGTACAATGTGTGTTGTGTTGTGCGCTAGAGTGGTTTGAGCTATGTACAAGATGGGCTATATACAGTTTTAGCCGGTTATGAGACTGATAAAAATCCATTTTGGCTACATGTGTATACGCTGCTACCAGAGAATTCAAACCAGACAAGAAGTACAAGACACAGGCAGAGGGATGTAGTAGCTACCCATTGTAACATCAGAGGTGGAGACATATAGAGGGGCAAGGCAACAATGCCAGCAACAGCCGCGGCAGTCAGTATTGGCCAGGGCAGGGCAGAGACTCTACCAGATGCCCCGGGTGTACTAACCAAGGGTCACATATCTGCAGCTAACCACAGAGGAGGTGTTCCAACATCACTACCTTGATGCTGAGACGTGACCTGGAGCCCTCAACTGTGCGAAGATATGCAATGCCTGTAACTCTCAAGGTGATTACTGCCCTTACCTTCTTCACCACTGGAAGCTTCCAGCGTGTTGTGAGGGCAACCACAGGTATCACACAGTCAGCAATATCACATTGCATAGCAGCAGTGACAACAGTTCTCCTCAGATGGCTCCATGAGTAAGTGTACTTCCCAGCCACACCACAGGCCAGAAGACCATGCAGGCCTTTCACAAGATGGCATCCTTCTCATCGGCCCTAGGTGTGATGGACCACACCCATGTGGCCCTGAGGCCAACCCGCTGTGATGAGAGGGCATACTGCAACAGGCACCTATACCACTCAATGAACATGCAGATTGTTTTTGATGCCCACATGCGCATCACAGACCTCTGTGCACACTTCCCTGGGTCCTGCTATGATGTGTTTGCCTTATCACAGTCTGTCCTGGGCCGGGCAGCTACACTGAACACCTCGGTGATGCCTGGCTAATAGGTGAGTAATCCATAACTGAAGCTATGATTGCATGTTGGTATGTGGGTGTGAGGCTGAATGGGCTACTGGCAAATATCCAGTCTTTGTGAGACAGGCACAACTGGCAACTGGGGAATGGTGGAGGGACTGTCCGGTCACCTGTATGGGGAGGCGATGTATGTGCTAGGATGGGGATGGCCCCAGAGTGGGTGGAAGGTAGTCATGCCCCATCTGACCCCTGCCACTGAATTCATGTTAGCAAGTGCTGAGCACATATCCTGGCAGCCCAACTGGGGGGGGGGGGGGGGGGGAGCACGTATTGGGCATTGTTGTAGCACAGAATTATCAGGGTTTGCCCAGTGCTGATGACTGTGTAGAGGGGGTAAGCACATGGTAGTGGATGGCACTGTGGACAGGGCAGCAGCACCAGACAGCCCCTCTAGAGCTGTAGCAGGACACTTGGATGACAGGGTTGCAAAGCATGGTTATAGAAGATGTCACAATGTATCTTGTGTCACATAGTTGTTTGAATGGCTGTTACACAGACCACAATCCCCTACCAATGGCTCTACATGCATGTTCCCCCCACACTTTGTGACTCCACAGGTGATAGGGGATACCCGCTGAGGGTTTGGCTCATGACACTGATGCACAATGCACAAACTGCCCAGGAGGAGAACTACAATAGAGTGCTGGAATGTACAAGGGCAGTGATGAAGTGGGCATTTGGGCTCCTGAAAAGCAGGTTCCGATGCCTTGACAGAAGTGGGGAAGAGCTGTTGCACAGCCCTGAAAAAGTCTGCCACATCTTTATGGCATGCTGCATTCTCCACAATATTGGCATACAGCAGAGGATCAAACTGCCATAGGAGGAAGGGTCTGTTGATGTGGAACGCTCTAATGAGGGGCCGGAGTAAGATGACCACATTGACACTCATCATGTGACAGCAGCAGCGCAAAAGACAGACTGATACGGGAGAATTTCTAGTGTGAGTACACCCATTTATTCACAGAACATGCAGTACAGACCACCAACACCATTACTGACACGCCCTCTTCCCATCCTTAATCTCCTCCTGTGACTCTCCAACCTTCTCTCTAACTGGGCACTACGCCTCTGAGGCATTGCTAGCTGTCTCATCCTCCTCCCCAAGATTTAAGGCCACAACAGGCTGTAGCCTGAAGATCCCTGATGTCATGCTATGGCTCCCCAGGGGGGCATCTACCTCAGGTGTCCGCTTTGCAGCTGCAATATCATGTAGGGAGCATGAGATGGAGGCCATGTAAGCAATTTTCTCCTTGGATAGGCAGCACACTGCCTCCTGGTGCCTCTCCTGCTGCTCTGCCATTTCATGCATCAACTGGGTTGAGTTGCGTAACTCCTGGTTTATCCTCTCGAGGCTTGTGAGGATGCCCTTAGTCAGGCTGATCATCTCTGCCTCATCTTACAGCATCTGCTTTCAGCAGCATTAGAACAGGTGTCGGGAGGTTGCTTGGGGATAGGGAACTCTAGCTTCAGCAGATCCTGGGGATGACCTTGTGGCTGAGGAGGATGAGATCATGTTGCAGTGGTGAAATCTTCCTGAGGGCTGGAGAGCATGGCAGGTGCAATGATGTGACTGGGTTGTTCAGGGATACGAGGACACAGCTGCATGTGCACTCCAGAAGAACCTGGGTTCTCATGGGATGGTCTGGTTGGGGGTCCATCTGTGGGAGAGGCAGTAAGGAAATGGCTCATGTACCAATGCAGCCCTAGAGCAAGTAGGCTCCTGAGTTCTGCCTGCATCACAGGGGAATGGGAGAGCAGTGGAGATGACCATTGGGGGCTGCTGTGGCAGCCTTTGGCTTGCCAATCCTACATGGGTGGACCCCTGGGCCTGAGGATCTGATGACATGCTTGTGGGACAAGTGGCCCTGGAGGGTGTGGGGTGCCACCATGGCAGCCCTTCAGATCCAGATGCCTCCTTTGCCTCCATCTTTACAACTGGTGCTGGCAGCACTGCAGCCACAGTGACTAATGGTTCTCAAATCTCCACTACTGCTGTCTGCCCTTCTCTTGTCTCCACAGCAGCTGTTTCAAGCCTCTCATCCATATATTCCTGCACCTCCTTCATATCCTCAACATGTCCTCTGTCCTCCAGTTCCTCATTTTCTCCCTCCTCCTCCTCCTCCTCATCCCTTTTGTCCTCATCCCCGCTCCTTCATCCTCCTCCTCCTCCTCTTCCTTGTCTTTCTCCTCTTCTGTGTTTTCCTCCTCCTCTTTTGTGTCATCCTCCTCTCCTTCTTCCTCTTCCACCATGTGTTCTTCCTCTTCTTCCTCTTCCCCTTCCTCCTCCTCCTCCTCACCATCCTCGGAGCTCCCTTGCTGCTCAGGCCCCATGCTACCAGCTGTGGAGGTTGTCACAGTGGTTGTGGTGTTGGTATAGGTGGAACTGCCATTTTGCTGCTGCAATGGCATGCTGGTATTTGCTGTGGCAGTGGTTTCCTGTGCAGGTCTGTCCTGCTTCCTTCAAGCTCCTGTGGAGCATCCTGCTGCTGTTGTGCTGCGTAAACCAAAGTTTCTGATCAGTACATGTTCAGTACATGTGGAATTACATGGCATCTCACAGCTAGATGTTGTACAGTCACATAGCAAGGCAGGCCCATGATTCCTTGGTGACACTTCAACATTGTCTATGGCTGTGGAACTAGGCCTTCCCCTCTCCATTCCCAGTGTGCAGTGGCAGCCAAGAAAGCAATAGAATGCTAGGAATCATAAGGAAAGGAATGGAGAATAAAACTAAGGATATTATAATGCCTTTGTATCACTCCAAGGTAGGTCCACATCTTGAATATTGTATGCAAGTCTAGTCACCATATATTAAAAAAGATATAGTGGAATTCAAAAAGGTATGGAGAAAAGCAAATAAATTAATAAAGGAGATGGAAGAATACCCCTACAAGGAGAGGCTTAAAAGGTTAGGGCTCTTCAATTTGGAAAAGAGATGGCTGGGGGAGATATGATAAGTTTATAAAATAGTGAGTGGAGAAGAATGGATAAATGTCGGTTGGTTGTTTAATCCTTCAATACGTAGAAAGACTAGGGGACATGAATTAAAGATACAATTTAGCACATTTAATGCTGTAGCTGGGTTTAAAAGATGTTTTGACAAGTTCCTGGAGGAAAAATCTATAAACTATTATTAAAGTGGACTGGGAAAATCCCCTGCTTACCCCTGGGATAAGTATCATGGGATCTGACTATTTTTTGGGAACCTGACAGGTACTTGTGACGTGGATTGGCCCCTATTGGAAGCAAGATACTGGGTTTGATGAACCTTTGGTCTGACCCGGTATAACATATCTTATGTTCTGATGTTCTTATGACATGAGTTCCACAAGGGCTACCATGAATCTTCTCATCCCAATAGTGAATATTTTACAAAAGTGAGACTTTTTGGCTGCAGCATGGATTCACAACAGAGGTTTTCATGATGGTGGACGTCTTGCATGGTCATGTGGGGATGCTTATATGCCAGCTGCCTCTGTGACCCATGGATTAAAGGAAGGATCACTCTGCAATGCAACTAGCTGACTTACTGGTCGAGAAACTGGACGACTGAGCTGGAGGAAAGGGAGCACCAGAGAAAGGGGACAGTGGCAGGGCGATGCAGGAGAGGAAATAGTAGGCACAACAACAAGCAGAATTGGTACCATGTGCATCATTCTGTCACCTACTACTTTCCCCTCCCCCCTCAGCTTTACATGTTCATGGTCCATGAGCCTCAGCCAGAGAATCTTTGGTGACTAAAGCTCTAGCTGCAGAGATCAGCCTATCACAAGCTGGTCTCCAGCACAAATTTCAGTGACACACTACCATGCAGAGTCCATTGAGGCCAAGCACACAGATCCCTTGACATACTAGGCACTTAAATCAGCAGTCTGGTCAGAACTGGACAAGATTGCCCAGCATTTCCTGTCCTGCCCAGTGAACATATAATATCCATGATAGGAGATATCATGGCTCCCAACATTCACAGCTAGCACCAAAGTTGGTGGAAGACCTTGTGTTTCTGAAGAAAACCCTTCCCTTGCTGATTTCCCTTCATTTTCATGCAACTAGAAGGAGGACTGAGTAGAGCTATAATGAGGGGCAGTATCCCACTGTCTAACTGTGGTTTTGACAATTTGCACTGCGATCTCTCTGGGATGCTGACTATTTTCAATGTCTATCTTTCAGCCCTCCCCCCCCCCCATGCCAAAACTTAAAAAGAGAAAAGAAGACATTTAAAAAAAAAGCAAAAACAAAGCAAACAGAAAAGAAATAAAGCAAAAAGAACAAAAAAAATAATCTCCCTCTGCTGCTGGTGCTGGTCTGCAATTTCAATTTTTTTTTATCTTTGAAAAATGTTTCCTTCTTGCAGGAAACATGGTTAAACACATAATTGTATATACAAGAAAGAAAAAGGAAAAACATACAGCCTCAAGCCCACTACTTAAGGAGCAATACACAATTGGGGGGGGGGTCATTCCAAGCCACGAATAGCGGGGCTAGACATGGATGTTCCGCTGGGACGTCAATCCCTGCTATTCGTGGACTTTCCCGGCCCCGTCCTCCTTCCCTGCATGTTGTACGGGGAAGTTAGACAGGAGCGGGAAAGGGGAAGATCGGGGGCGGCATTAGGGTAGGCAGTGGGCGGTCACTGACCGCGGACGTACAGGGCCACTTCTAATGCCGTCCCTGTAACCAACTGGGATTAACTGAAGACATGCTGGCTATGTGAAATTAAGATCTGTCCAGCGCAATGGAACCTGTGAGGGAAAGCTCTAGAACATTCAATAATGCATAGTAGGAGAGAACCCCCCCCCCCCCAGAAGGTTCTTAGTGAAAGCAGCCTTCTATACCTAGTGTATCACAATATCTATATTTTTATATCATAGCTGCACATTAATTTACATAAAAAAGTACATGGTACTTTGGTCAACTCAGTGGCAACACAATATAAATATAAAGCAGTTATTTCCATGCTTTCTGCTTATGGCTTTTCTTATTTCTCTGTTTCCACCCCAAAAGAAAAAGATTTCTATAAATGTGGGGAAAGCATGCCTCTAACAGGGTCTGTATTTCTTCTCCAGAAGGAAGGGGTTGCTTTATTTTTCTTTCTATTCATCTTGTATTCATTTCTTTCTTTATTTTCAGTCTCCCTGGATACTAGTCCCAGCCAGAGGAAGGAAGCTGGGAAAAGCTCACGTGGACCAGTCCCCAACTGCAGTGCATTCATAGTTCATTGGCACATCAAGCCTAAGTCGAACTGACAGGAAAGCCTTTACCGAAACAAACGGGAATATAGTATCAGGCAAGGCTGACCGAGCCATGAACTGTAGCCGAACACAGAGCAAATTACCATCAACTAAAATAGGCCGTTCAGATCATTTATGTGTGAGGGACCAAATGCAACTTGCATGTCAAGATCTGTTAGAGCGGGGATGCAGAAAGAGCTGCAGCCAGCCTCTGGCTCTGCTCCTCGCCATCCACAAAGGAAAAGATTTTCTCAGAACCCCACCCACTGAAGCTGAAGCATACCCCCGAGTACAGAGACGTCTCGGCAGAGGAATTTAAATAAACGTATTTAAAAAAATATTAAAAGCAGATTACTAGAGGGAATAGCAATCAATGTTTTAGCTTCTCTACAGAAATTTTTTAAAATTAAGGAAAAAGGAGCATAAATAGCTCCAGAAATATGGAGCAAATAACTATATGAGCCAATATTCAAATCTTTTATCAAAACACATGGGATTATGTGGATAAGGGTACTGAGCGAGAAATTCAGCAGCACTGACCGGATACCGCTGAAGGTCTGCACAGACCACTCTGGACAGCATTTGGTTAGTGCAGGTGCAATCTGTGGGTGGAGCGAAGGCAGTATCAGTGCTCTCCGGAGAAGTGCAGGCATTTATCCAGAGTGTGATTTTCAGCCAGCACTTATCCAGATAACTTAGGCCGCATGAAAAGCTGGCCTAAGTTGCTATCTAGATAAGAAAATTGCACTATCTAGATAAGGGCTGGCAATTATTCACATAGCACCACTCAACCCAGATATTCAGCGCCATCTCATATCCAGATATAACTGCCGAATAGCCTGCCAATATTTAAGCACCATGGCTGACTGCTGCGGCTTTTGAATCTCAGCCTTTTAGAAAATGAGGCCCATATTGTAGAGTGAGACACTAAAGTTGACTCCCCAGTCCTCAATTGCTCTCTATGCATCCTAACATAATAAATGATGGTGGAAATGACCTTCTAGCACATTCATTTTGCCCAGCTATCCTGTCCACATACCTAAGGATAGAGGCCAGTAACTACCAGTCAGTAGTGTGACCAAGACTATCCTTTTTTTGTCTTTCTCCATTACTTTGCCATCTTGGGTAGATGAGAATACAAGACCACCACTTAGTGTTCTTCAGCACCTACTTTCCCATGCTTAACCATAAGGTTCTGGAGTAATCCAAATAGCCAATAATATTAGTGCAGCCTTTCTCAAAGCATCGGATCTCTTAGGTCCACTGTATAGCCTGCCAGACAGACCTGTCTATATGAGGGTTTGTGTTTCTATTAGGACTTCTAATTAATTACAGAGCTTTCAGCCAGGGTCTTCCAAATGAAAGAAGCAACATAAAACGTTATGTGCCTTTCTTTGGTGCCTCTGAAAAGATATATAAGGTGTAGATAACGTGAGGAGGGATTTAGCTAAGCTTGAAGAATGGTCTAGAATTTGGCAGCTGAGATTTAATGTTAAAAAATGCAAAGTCATGCATTTGGGCTGCAGCAATCCTATAGGGGGTGAAGTACTTCTGTCCACAAAAGAAGAGCTGGACTTAGGCGTGATTGTGTCTGATGATCATAAAGTAGCTAAACAGCTAGAAAAGGTGAAAGTGAAAGCTAGAAGGATGCTTGGATGCATAGTGAGAGCAAAAGCAAGGAGATGATAGTGCCTCTGTATAAGTCTTTGGTGCAACCTCATTTGGAGTATTGTGTGGAATTCTGGAAACCACACCTTCAAAAGGATATAAACAGGTTGGAATCGGTACAGATGGTGGCTACTAAAATGGTTAGTGGTCTTTGTTATAAAGCACATGAGGACAAACTTAAGGATCTTAATATGTATACTTTAGAGGAAAGGTGGGATAGAGGTGATATGATTGAGACGTTTAGATACCACTGTGGCATAAATGCACAGGAGGAGAGCCTTTTTTGGTTGAAAGCAAGCTCTGCTATGAGGGGACATAGGATGAGGGTGAAAAGGGATAGACTCGAGTAATATATGGAAGTATTGCTTTATGGAAAGAGTGGTAGATTATTTTATTTATTTACATTCTCTTATATACCATGCTATTCTGCATCAGTACAGTTTACATTGAACAGCGCATTATAACTTGGAGATAACTATTTTACAGGGAACATGGGCTATGGAGGGTTAAGTGGCTTGCCCAAGGCCACAAGGAGCACCTGTGGGACTAGAAACCCCAGTCCTTTCCAGCCCAAGGTTGCTATCCTCTAGTGGGATTTGAACCCCTGACCTTCTGGCCTGAAGTACCTTGCCTCAACCACTAGGCCACTCCTCCACTCAATGCATGTAATAGTCTCCCAGTGGAGGTGGTAGAGATGAGCACAGTATCTGAATTAAAAAAAAAGCATGGGACAAACACAGAGGCTCTCTAAAGGCAAAAACGGGACTGTTGTAGTGGTTGATATGGAAGAGCGGACTAGATAGGCCATGTGGTCTTTTTCTGCGATCACGTTTCTATGTTTCTATTGAAAGACAGGAACCAGTACCAGACAGTTTTCAAATGACTTTCACAGATAAAAACATAAGAACATAAGATATGCCATACTGGGTCAGACCAAGGTCCATCAAGCCCACTATCCTGTTTCCCACAGTGGCCAATCTAGGTCATAAGTACCTAGCAGTTTCCCCAAAAGACACAGGTGCCATCATGCTTGTTTTGGGTCAAGCAGTGATATCCTGGGTCCCTGTTAATAACGGTTTATGGACCTTTCCTCCAGGAACTTGTCCACACCTTTTTTAAACCCAGCTACACTAACAGCCCTTACTACATCCTCCGGTAACAAATTCCAGAGTTTGATTGTACGTTGAGTGAAAAAATATTTTCTCTTATTTGTCTTAAATAGTTTACACTGTAGCTTCATTGTATGTCCCCTAGTCTTTCTAAATTCTGATGACGTAAACAATCGATCTACATTTACCCATTACACTCCATTCATTAATTTATAAACCTCTATCATATCTCCATTCAGTAGTCTCTTTTCCAATTTGAAGAGCCCTAACGTTTTAAGCCTTTTGTCATAGGGGTATCCTTCCTCCCCTTAACCATTTTGATGGCTCTTCTCTGTACCTTTTCTAATAATGCTTTATCTTTATCTTTATTTGCAAAACTTGATATACCGCCCTTGCTGAAGCGTCAGGGCGGAGTACAATACAACAATCTGTAAGCTACGAGAGATAGAAAGGAAAAGGAACGCCATTAAAAGACAGGAAAGTAAGACGCAACAAAGAGCAGGTTGAAGAGCAGCATGAGAGAAAACAGAGATATGGAGCGACTAGAGAGCTCTATCCTTTTTAAGATACGGTGACCAGACTTGCACACAATATTCAAGGTGCGATCACACCATGGAACAATACAGAGACTTTATAATATCCTTTGTTTTATTTTCCATTCCTTTCCTTATGATACTTAGCATTCTATTTGCTCTCTTGGCCGCCACTACACACTGGGCGGAGGGTTTTAACATTTTATCCACAATGACGCCTAAATCTTTTTCCTGGGTGGTGGTTCCTAATGTGGAACCTTGCATCGTGTAACCATAGTTTGGGTTGCTCTTCCCTAGGTGCATAACTTTGCACTTGTCCACATTAAATGCCATCTGCCATTTGGATGTCCAGTCTTCCAATTTATCAAGATCTTCTTGCAATTCTCCACAATCCTCATGGGTTTTAACAACTTTAAATAATTTTGGGTCATCTGCAAATTTGATAACCTCACTCGTTATTCCACTTTACAGGTCATTTATGAATATGTTAAAAAGCAGCGGACCCAGCATATATCCCTGGGGTACTCCACTATTCACCTTTCTCCATTGGCAAAATTGGCCATTAAGCCATACCCTCTGCATTCTATCTTTTAACTAGTTCCTGATCCACAATAGTACACTGCCACCTATACCATGACTTTTTAGTTTTGCCAAAAGTCTCTGATGAGGGACCTTGTCAAAGACTTTATGAAAGTCCAGATACACTATATTAACTGACTCACCTTTGTCTACCTGTTTATTCACACCTTCAAAAAAACATAACAGATTAGAAAGACAAGATCTTCCTTATCTAAAGCCATGTTTGCTGTCTCCCATTAAGCCATGACTATCTACATGTTCAGTAATTTTGTTCTTTATGATAGTTTCTACCATTTTTCCTGGTACTGACATCAGGCTCACCGGTCTGTAGTTTCCCGGATTACCCCTGGAACCCTTTTTAAAAATTGGCGTTACATTGGCCATCCTCCAATCTTCAGGTATTACAGATGTTTTTAATGATAGTTCATAGATTATTAATATCAGGTCTGTAATCTCATATTTCAGTACTTTCAACACACTTGGATGTATACCATCCAGTCCAGGTGATTTGCTACTCTCCAGTTTATCAAATAGTTGTAATACATCTTTCCAGTGTATCGATATTTCTTTCAATTCTTCCACAGGATCACCTTTAAATACCACTTCAGTCATGGGTAACATCCCTATATCTTAGAAACATAGAAACATAGAAACATAGAAATATGACGACAGAAAAAGACCACATGGCCTATCTAGTCTGTCCTTCCATAACAACTACAATAGTCCCCTTTTTACCTTTAGAGATCCTCTGTGTTTGTCCCATGCTTTTTTGAATTCAGTTACTGTCCTCATCTCTACCACCTCTCCAGTTCTGACTTCCGCTCCTCCCAATATTTAACCCATGACTCTTCTAATTTCTTTTGTTCTTGTTCTTTACATTTATCCTGTTCTTCCTTCTCCTTAACTCTCTCTTCCCACTCAGCCTGCTGTTTTTCTAAACTTATTCTAAATTGTTTCTCTTGTTCTTGACAAGTCCTTTTCCATTCCTCGGAACTGGCTTCTAACTCTCTTTTCCATTGTGCCAATTTGTTCTCACAAATTGGCTGCTTACAATATTCCAATTTAACTGTCCCTGATATTTCTGCCCACTTTCTCTCTCCCTATATCCTCACACGCTCTCCTCATCTCAGGATCTTCTATTGGGCCTGGGGGCATTTGGTCATAAAATCTCCTTTCGGGTGAGGTCTCCTTCAAGTTAATGTGGAGAGTCCCCTTGGATTGTTTAGGTTCCTTATCTATAGGAATAGAGTCTTGGTATCCTATAGCTGCAACTGCAGTTAAGGCAGGATATAGTCCTGTTTCTCCCAGATTATGTGTGGGGTTATAAGGAGGTGGCTCCTCGCCACATTCTCTTGCGACCTCCAACCATAATGTGGCATGTTATAAGTGCTCCATTAATTTCTGTCCTGTTTTGTCCTTTTCTATCTTAGTTTGCAAGTCATGTAGTGAATGTGGGTCTAGGGTACTGCTTGCTGGCCAGACAAAAGCGGAGTCCCGTAGCGCCCAGTTACGCCACTTCTTGCAGAACTGTTCTAAAGTTTTAGCAGCGAGTGGATATCTATTAATAACTTTCTGCAATTCAGTCTACTCTTGTACATCCACTTTTCTAGTGTCAAAATAAGTTTATTTGGTCTTTTTCTTAAACATCCTAACTAGTCTATAATATCCTACTTATGCAAAATTTTCTACTAATAACTATATATATATACCTATGCAAGTGAAAAACAACAATATATATATATAGGAAAAACGTCCCTTACCCTCTCGATG
Source organism: Ichthyophis bannanicus (assembly GCA_033557465.1). Taxonomy (NCBI): domain Eukaryota; kingdom Metazoa; phylum Chordata; class Amphibia; order Gymnophiona; family Ichthyophiidae; genus Ichthyophis; species Ichthyophis bannanicus. The sequence goes on along the minus strand of CM066032.1, from coordinate 1,272,053,250 downwards.
TTTCTTCTGCAGGAATTCAAAATCACACTTACCTCCTTCTCGACCTGTGCTTCACCGACGAACACGGGAGAACGCTTCCCGGTGATGTCACTGCGCTGTGATGTCACCGCGATATTAATCACATTGGGGTCACCAAGATGTTGGGGTTTTTGTGGGCTTCCCCTAAGATTATTTGGGGATTTTCTATTTTGGGATCGTGGCTGCAATGTTCACACCAACATACATAATATATACAGGACCCACCTTAAACAAATTGCTCGTGCCACCGTAAGAGCGTGGAAACTTTTATTTGCCAGGCCTGTAACATCACAAGCTTCGCATTTTAAATGATAAGGTACAAATTTCAATATCAATACATAGCATCAATACATCTATAGCAAGCAAAGCACCTGACTTAAGTATAAAGGGTCCTGAGACAGAGAAAGCGTCACTCCAGTGGAGATCAGCTAGTATCTGTCCCTGCATCAGAGTTTCTCTCCTATATTTATATTCATTTTTTAGACTTGAAACAAAACTGCTGATAAGTAGATTTCCTTTCTTTCTTGTTCCCTATTTTTTCTCTCAAGCAAATCTGCTCCTTAATCTTTTTCCCTCTTGCCCTTTGCTTTCCATTGTGACATCCTGTCTCCCCATTCTCATGGCGGTCCTCTTCACCTTGTGCTAGCCCTGTTTCTTGCAGATTAACTCCACATACTGATGTTGATAAAGTTCTTCTTTTTTCTTTCCCTTTGTTCATTCAAGAGGCCCAGGTGGTAGTTTCAATAGCTGTGTAGTTTTCAGAGTCGTTAAGATCAGCACCTCTCATTGCGTCATCTCTATGATTTCAGGATGTTAGCTCATTTCATAGCTCAAAGCTGCTAATTCTGCAGTTCCATTGTGAAAAGGGTCAGCAGGCTATTTCTTACTTAGGCCTAGAGCTGGAGACGTTAGCCCAATTCAGAAAGGCTCTGAAACACCACCTGTTTCTCCAGTACTAGTCTCACAACGGAGATTCACAACATCCAGCCTAACGCAACCACCAACACAGCACCCCAGACACATCAACAACACGCAGTCACACTCCCGCCTAGTAACACGGCCAGACACCTGATATGCAACTGTATATAGTACACAACCTAGTATAGAGCACACAATCCTGTATATAGCACACAAGCTTGTAAGTAGCCACCAAGCAGTCATGTCCCCACCCTCCATCGCTGACCCGACTTTTTTGCCTGTGTATATAGTTATTAACTGAGTAGCCTGTACATAGTTACCCCAGTTAGCCAAGTTGTAAACCCTGTTCCTTGTAAGTACAGTGCGGACGCCACCTGCACTGTACAAATGTGTTCTAACTGTAAACTGAGATGATTTTAAAGAGCGCGGTATAGAAAAACCTAAATTAAATAAATAAATAAAATAAATAAATAAATAAAGATGGAAGACAGTAATCCAACCTGAGACAAGGGTACCTGAAGGGGGATTCATTTTCCCCTTCAAAAGCCAAAGCCCTTTTGCAGTCTAGGGTATGCAGGGAGGCTTCCGCCCTGGAGGCATGTGTTCTGGGGAAGAAGACAGGGAGATTGACTGTCTGATTGATATGAAAAGTGGAGACCAACTTCGAGAGGAAGTGTGGGTGTGTCCACAGGATCACCTTGTCATGATGAAAGCGGGTGTAAGGAGCATGAGCCACTAGGGCCTGCAGCTCACTTACACATCTGGCTGAGGTTAGGGTTATGAGAAATAGCACTTTCCAAGAGACATAGCGGAGCTGTGCTGTAGCCAGTGGTTCAAATGGTGGTTTGAATAGAGGCAGAACCACATTGAGATCCCACACCACTGGTGGTGTGCGGATAGGCGGCTTAGTTAGGAGGAGGCCCATCATGAACTGTGCCATTAGGGGGGCAGTGAAGATTGGTTTACCATTCAGTGGGGTATGAAAAGCCGAGATGGCACTGAGGTGCATTTTTATTGAATGGGATTTATTGAATGGGATCTTCCTCAGTAAAGACCGAAGCAAAGAATTCATTCAGTCTCTCCGCTATGGCCTTGTCCCCTCTTACTGCCCCTTTTACCCCTCTATCATCTAATGGTCCAACTGACTCTCTTACAAGTTTTTTGCTACTAATGTACTTGAAAAAGTCTTTATTACACGTTTTTGCTTCCAAAGCAAGCTTCTTCTCAAATTCTCTCTTTGCCTGCCTTAACAATGCCTTGCATTTAACTTGACAGTGCTTGTGCTCTTTCCAGTTTTTGTCATTTGGCTCTTTTTTCCATTTCTTGAAAGATGCTTTTTTGGCAACAACAGGCTCTCTGACCTCACCTTTAAACCATGCTGGCAGATTTTTGGACTTCCTTCCACTTTTCTTAAAGCGTAAAATACAGCTGGTCTTGGCGTCCAAGATAGTATTTTTAAACAACACCCAAGCTTGATGTAAGTCTTTAACCTTTGCAACTGTTCCTTTTAGTTTTTTCTTAACTATTTTCCTCATTTTATCATAGTCTCCCTTTTGAAAGTTAAAAGGTAGTACTGTGGATTTCCTTACCATCCCTCCTCCATTAATTAAATCAAATGTGATCATGCTATGATCACTGTTGCCAAGTGGCCCAAACACCCTTATATCTTACACTATATCTGGTGTTCCACTAAGGAATAGATCCAAAATGGTTTCCCCTCTGGTCAGTTCATGAATCAGCTGGTCCAAGAAGCAGTCATTTATTTCATCTAGAAACTTTATCTCCCTAGCATGTCCTGCCTTGATACTGACCCAGTCAATACCGGGGTAATTGAAATCACCCATTATTATTACTGTGCTGTAACTTTTGTTAGCTTCCCTGATTTCTTTGAGCATTTCATCATCCATTTGTTCATTCTGGCCAGGCGGTCTATAATACAACCTCACTGCCATCGCCTTCTCCTTTTTACATGGAATTTCAATCCATAGAGATTCTAAAGCAAATTTTGTTTCCTGCAAATCTTTAATCCTTTGTGACCCAATGCCCTCTATAACAGAGAGCGCAACCCCTCCACCAATTTAATCAGCTCTATCATTATGATATAGTTTGTACCCAGGTATCACAGTGTCCCACTGGTAGTCCTCCTTTCACCATGCCTCTGAGATACCAATCATATCTAACCCTCTTATTTAGTGCTATATATTCTAACTCTCCCATCTTCTTTTTTAGACTTCTACAATTTGCATACAAGCATTTTAGAGACTGTATTTTATTCATATTAATCTATCAGTAGGCATGGGTAATTTGGAATCTTTAAGCTCTGTCTGCTCCATACTCAAGGGCATTTGGGCTACTTTTGTCTTTATTGAAACCTTTCTGCTGATATGCCCTAACTTCATTCTTTTGGTAGTATCCTTCAAGGATACATTGTTCCGAACCATGCGCTCTTGCGCGACTGTCGGCTCTCCCGTATTATCTAGTTTAAAAGCTGCTCTATCTCCATTTTAAAGGTTAATGCCAGCAGCCTGGATCCATCCCAGTTAAGGTAAAGCCCATCCGTTCGGAAGAGCCCCTCCTTTCCCCAGAATGTTCCCCAGTTCCTAACAAACCCCAAACCCTCATCCTTGCATCATCGTCTTATCCATGCATTGAGACTTCGGAGCTCTGCCTGCCTTTTGGGTCCTGTGTGTGGAATGGGAAGCATTTTGGAGAATTCTACCCTGGAAGTTCTGGATTTCAACTTCCTACCTAAAAGCCTAAATTTAGCCTCCAGAACCTCCCAACCACATTTTCCCATGGCATCGGTACCAACATGTATCAAGACAGCAGACTCCCCCCTCCCCCAGCACTATCTAAGACCTTGTCTAGGTGACACATAAGGTCTGCTACCTTTGCACCAGGCAGGCATGTTACCAGGTGATCCTCACCTCCACCTGCCAGCCAGCTATCTACATATCTAATGATTGAATCACCAACTATAATGGATGTCCATTAAATTATGGCCCAGCCATTCTGCCCAGTGTTTTTGCCAGCTTCAACAATTTAATGCATGCCAAGATTTCCCCTTCCGATATTAGCTGATTCAAAAATTCTCTCCCCTCTCCACTGATGGTAGGGTGAAGCAGATCCCTAAAAAATGCCTCTTGCTCCTCTTCTCCCCCCCCCCCCCCCCCACCTCCCGGTTCTGCCTGATACAGGGTTTTGAAAAAATGCAAACATTTCCGGGAAGGTAGAAGCAACATTTGAGCAGATCCTGTTCTATAGAGACAGAAGACCTATTGCTTACATAGAAACCTAAGAAATTCCATATTGAGTCAGACCAAATGTCCATCAAGCCCAGTATCCTGTTTCCAACAGTGGCCAGTCCAGGTCACAAATGCTTGTCATGTTCCCAAAAGGTAGACAAATCTCATGCTTCTTATCCCAGGGGTAAGCAGTGGATGGTTTATGGATTTTTCCTCCAGGAACCTGTCAAACCTACTAAGAGCATTTGCTACATCCTCCAGCAATGATTCCAGAGTTTGATTGCATTGAATGAAAAATATTTTTCCCATTGGTCTTAAATGTGCTACATTGTAGGTTCATTGTGTGTCCCCTAGTCATTCTCCTTTTCAAAGGGGTAAATAACCAATCTACATTACCTATTTCACTCCACTCATTATTTTATAGACCTCTATCGTATCTCCTCTCAACAGTCTCTTTTCCAAGCTGAAGAGCCCTAACCTTTTAAGCCTTTCTTCATAGGGGTATCCTTCCATCTCCTTTAGCATTTTGGTCATTGTTCTCTGCATCTTTTCTGTTTCTGATATATCCTTTCTAAGAAATGGTGACCAGAATTGCACATAATATTCAAGGGCCAAACTGCAAAGAAGGACTATTGCTCTGCTTTGATTGCCTCCTCTGCTAATTCCGATCGTCATCTCTACTCCAGCCTTATCTCAGTCTCAAAACTGTCTACCTCACTACTCCTCCTTCGACATCCCTTCTTCCTCCATCTCAAGATCTTGCTGACTACTTTTATAATAAAGTCTCTTCTCTCAGGTCTACTTTTCCGAATTGTCCCTCTCTCCTTTCTCCCCTTTCCCCATCTCTCCTTCCCTCTGGATTTCCTGACCATCTTGCCCTGATTTCCCCATCTCGTCTTTCTCTTTCTCATTCATAGTCTTCTTTTACTACAGTTTCATCAATTGAAATCATTAACATTATTAATTCCTCTCAGAAGACCACCTCACCTGCTGACCCAATCCCCTCATCTTGGCTCACTTTTCTTTCTCTTGCTCTTCTTCCTCTGATTCCATCCATTCTTAAACAATAGTTTATTGTCTGATATTTTTCTGCATCTTTGGACCCCTCTACTCCACCTAGCTATCGTCCCATCTCTACACTTCCTTTTTTTCCAAGTTACTTGAAAAACTGTTTTTTGCACAGCAATCCTCTTATCTGGATTCTTTTCACGTACTTCACTCACATCAATCAGGATTCTGACCTGGACACAGCACTGAAACTGGTCTTCTTTCATTTCTTAGCAAGCTCCACCAGGTACATGATCAGGGTGACATTTCGGTGCCGGTTTCTCTTGGTTTGTCCTCTGCCTTTGATCTTGTTGATCACACTGTGCTTCTCTCTAGGTTGCACAACTTTGGTCTTCCAGGTACAGTTCTTCAATGGTTCCATTCTTTTCTTTCACAGCAGTCTTTTTCAGTTTTGGCTCAGGGATCTTCCTCCTCTTCTATCCCCCTTCTCTGCGGTGTGACACAAGGTTCTGTACTTGCCTTCTTTTATTCAATATCTATCTGACCTCCTTGACATTACTCATGCAGCAGCATGGTATCTTCACTCGTTATTATGCAGATGACATCATATTATTACATCACACCAGTCCTGTTGCTCCTGACCTCTCTCCACTAAACACAGTCTGTCTAGTATTTCTACATGGTTATCTGCCAACTTCCTCCATTTGAATCCTCTCAAATCCACAGCATTCTAGTTCACTTTTGGCAGTCCCACTCCTACCTTGGCTTCTCCCATATCTAGCTCACCCATCCCACTTTTTAATTATCTTTGCTATCTTGGCATTATTCTTGATTCTACTCTATCCTTCCAGGCCCATCTCTCTTCTCTTGTTCATTGATATTTTTGCTGTCTCTGTCAGATATGAACTGTGCGTCCTTTTCTCTCTACCTCTTCGCTAACTATCCTCCTTCTTACCCTTGTTATATCTAAGCTTGACTACTGTAATACTATACACCTTGGTCGTCCCCAGAATGAATTACATCGCATTCAACTCATCCAGAACACAGCAGTCCATATTCTCGTTTCTGCCTCCCATTATGAACATGTTATGTCATTTCTCATATATTATCATTGGCTTCTGGTAAAATTTTGTTCTCAATACAAATTAGTCATACACTCTGGCTCCCCCCATTATCTCGCTGATTATTTACTTCTTCACTCCTTGCACTGCTCCCTCCATACTATACATGCAAACCGTTTACATCTTTTCTCTCCATCTCAAGCCTGGCTGTCATCCACTCACTCCTCTGCTTTCTGTTTTATAGTATCTGCCTCCTGGAACTCCCTGTCCTCTGACCTCAGATTAGAACCTTCTTATAACAAATTCAAAGCCCTCCTAAAGACACATCTCTTTACCACTGCGTTTGATTTCTCTGTCTCCTAGCCTTTCCTATGGTTCTCCCTTTTCCCCTTGTCTTTTCTGCTGTCAGTATGGATGGTTTTTAACTGTCCTATAATTTTATGGAGTTCTTTTCAGTTTTCTATTTTTAATTTTGTATACCACCCTGGTGCTTCTGTGCTACAGTTAAGCAAATGGAAATAAAAATAAACATAAGATGTGATTGCACCATGGAGCTATACAGAGTCATTATAATATCCTCAGTTTAATTCTCCAATTCCTTTCCTTATGATGCCTAGCACTCTGTTTGCTTCCTTGGCCATTGCAGCACACTGTGCAGAGGGTTTCAATGTAGTTTCTTAAAGATGCTTTTTAGGCTGCAGCAAACTCTCTGACACACCTTTAAACCATGCTGGCAGTTGTTTGGCTTTGCTTCCACCTTTCTTAAAATGTGGAATACATCTGGTCTGGGCTTTCAAGATAGTATTTTTAAACAACGTCCAGGCTTGATGTAAACTTAAACCTTTGCAGCTACTCCTTTTAATTTTCTCTTAACCACTTTCCTCATTTTATCATAGTTTCCCTTTTGAAAGTTAAAAGCTAGTGCTGTGGATTTCCTTGCTGTCTTCCCTCCATTTATTAATGTGATCATGTTATGATCACTATAGCCGAATGGCCCCAGTATCATTATCTCTTGCACCAGGTTGTGTTTCTCTAAGGACTAGGTTTAAAATAACTTTCCTTCCTGTCAGTTCCTAAACCATCTTCTTAAGAAAGTAGTCATTTATTTCACCTAGAAACTTAATCTGCCTAGCTTGTCCTGATGTGACATTGACCCAGTCGATATCAGTAGAATTGAAATCCCACATTATTACTGTGTTGTCATTTTTGTTAGCTTCCCTAATTTTCTTTAGCATTTCATCATCCATCTGTTCATTCTGGCACAGCGGGTGGTAAAACACCCCCACTCCCATTGCTTTCCACTTTTAACATGGAATTTCTATCCTGCAAAACTTTTATCCTATTTGACTCAATGCCCTCTTTAACATCATAGCACCATCCCTCCACCATTTTAATCTACCTTTTATCATTGGGATACAATCTGTAGCCAGTTATCACAGTGTCCCATTGGTTGTCCTCCTTCCACCAGGTCTCTGTGATGCCAATTATATCTAACCTTTCATTCAGTGCTATATATTCTAACTCTCCTATCTTATTTTTCAGACTTCAAGCATTTGCATACAGGCATTTCATAGTTTGTTTTTGTTCATATTAATAATCTGGTTATCAGTTGACAGGCCATCCTAACCCTTTCTTCATCGGCTCATGACTCTGGAGACAGATTCTCAGGGCAGGATGGTGTTGCATCACTTGGAGGACAAGTCCTAGCTACAGGAACACTTCCTACTACACCAAGGTGATGCTGTCTTTTCAGATGACCTCTCTCCTCCATGGCAGCAGAGAGGCTGCCAGACCAGAGGTGTGATTTCTCTACTATGCCCCTGTAGGTCTAGTCTATCTACCTCTCTGTCTGCCTCAGCTCCTCCAAGTCTGCTACTCTAACCTCCAGAATTGGGCTGATTCCCTGAGAGCAAGGAGCTCTTTGTACCTAGTGCAGAAATAAGACCTTTCACCAAATGGGAGACAATCATACATGTGGCACTCATTGCAAAAGACTGGATAGCCCCCATTTCACTGCTGAACTGCTGTCTTCATTTTAGTTATGATGATTTGTTTATCTATTTAAAGTTATTCAGCTATTTAAAATTGATACGGGAATAGGGATATCTGAACCAATACAAATATACCAAATAAGTTTAACAAACTTTGTTTAATGTTCACCTCAAGATGGACTGCAAGGACCTAATTAATCTATTCCTAAGGCCTAATAACTTGCTAATGAAGATAAATGGTGAAACCTAAGAGTGAAAAGTTCCCTCCTTTTCCTTTAAGTGGTTTAAGAGCCTATAAATCAAAGATTGTGCCAGCGGTGAATGGGAAATAAACTTTAACCGAAACTTTGTAAGCTATACTATACCCTAACTGATTTAATAGAACACAGAATTTTAAAAGAGACATAGCTTTAATCAGTTTAAACCCAAATAATTCCCTTTTCCCCAAAGTTTGAGAATTTCCCCATAGGTAAATTCCTTCCCAGCACTTGAAGCTCCTCTCTCAGGAGACCTTCAAGACTTAGGTGAGGGAAGCCTCCAATGCTGACTCGTGCAGCAGGAACACCTATAGTACATGCCAGGGGAATATCTGCAGAGAGCTCATAATTTGTGGGGAAAAAGGAAGGATCAGAGCAGACCACACCAAGCTATAACTTCTCCCTCTGTGACTTGTGAAACTGGTCCCCTCCCCCCATGACATCAGACTTTTATCAGTTACATATTTTATTTACTTAAAAAGCATTTCTATGCCACTTATAGAAATCTAAGAGGCTTACAAAATAACATTCATAACAATAAATTAGACAATAACAAACTGAAAACATAAAACAAAAAAAATGGTCGTATTAGACAATAGGCCTGTATACTGTAAAGTTAACTAATGTTATGAGTCTATACAACCCACAGTCAACTTCAGGCTTCCAAAGGAACTCTTTTTCTGTCCCAGCAATGAATTAAGGACATGCTTACTAAATATTAATGTATGTTAAATGCCACCTATAAAAATAAATGGGTGCTGCTGCACTTAGTTTGTGTTAACATTTGTGAATACGCATTAACCTTTAGCAAACATGTCTCTTAATGAGTAAGTGTCTTAATACCATTTGCATGGGCAGTAAGGATAAAGAAAAGTTACCATATTTCTACATTACTATCCTCCCGTGTCAACTGCCAGGTACATTAGGAAGTACTACAAAACCTTGCTCATTTATAACCCATCGCAAACCTGCCATATCATAACAGCACTACCAGGACTCACACAGCACCAAACTCTACATATAGAAAGGCAGCACGGAAAATATAAAACCAATATACCTCAGAAAACCAATACATCTCCTACTGGGAAAGAGAACAAGTACGACTCCTACACAGAAACTACACAAACAGAATACCGCAGCTCGGTCATATATGCAAAACACAGATAGACCATCGTCAAATACAGAACAAGGGATCACAGTTTAGAAATATGAAGACCATGATTGAACTGGGAACCCCCAAAAGCCAAACTTGGAAAGAACCACAACACTGGAGAAATAAAACTATAAATTCATTTCCTCTTGTAGTGAACAAACACAAAGACATCAGTGATGTATATTTCCCAGAGCTGACATATTCCAGTTAGTAAATTCAAAATAAAATAATTTCTCTCTACATTTTATTGTTTTGGCAATTTATTTTTCTGTCACAATTGCTCAGTCTCTCTCTCTTTTGCTTTCTGAATTCATATATTCTGCTAACTCTCCATTGTCTGCTGTTCATTTATCCTTTCTTCTCTTGTCTCTTGTTTTTCCACTCTCTCTCTACATCCACCTTGTTTCTTCCTTCTTACACAAAATATCTATGTTTCTTCCAGCTTACAAAAAAATATACTGTATGTCCTTCTCCCCAGCCTTTTTCTCCACTCTGATCGCTGCACCTGCCCCCTTTCAGCTCCCCAGGATCACCCCCTTCCAGGTCTCACCAGCATCTGCTCCCTTCCAGTCCCTGTCCCTCCCAGCATCAGTTCCCTTCTAGGCCCTATCCCTCCTAGCATGAATTCACTTCCAGCCCTTCCATGCTTTCTCCCCACCCACCCTCCATAGCAGCAGGCCTTCCCATGCCCTCTCCCCCCCCCCCCCCAGAGAACAGCAGTCCTCCCAATGCCTTCTCTACCCCTGCCCAAGAGCAGCAGTCCTCCTAATGCCTTCTCTCCCCCCTGCCCCCGGTCTCACTTATTTCTGGTCCCTTCTGACTGCGCCCCCCAGATTTTTGTGCCCTGTGCGGCTGCACCGCTCACACCAGGCTAGGTACGGTCCTGATCAGAGTCCCTGGAAAGAGAGAGAGCCGAAGAAAGGAACCGGGCAGAAGATAAGCCTGATATTTATGGCTCAGTAAATCCCTAGTTGCTCAGAAACATCTAGGTAGGAGCTGGATTTAAGTCTCAGGAATGGTGCAAACACTTAAGAAATAAGTATGTGGAATCTGAGGTATAGACCGTAGTGAATGAGTGTGTAGAATTTGGGCTGTTACTCAGGACTGCCGAGGACAGGAATGTGCAAAGGAAGAGAGGCTGGAAGTAAGCCAAAGAGATTAATTATTTTGTTAATGGAAACAATACAGGAAGCAAGTTTCCATATCTGCAACTGAACTTGTTCACTGTAATAAACTGTGGAATTAATACTACGTCTGCAAAGACAGTGATCATCAAGAGTACCGTGCTCCAGAGAAACAGAGGAGGGGGCTGTGTAAAGCTGCAGCTCTCCGGCTTGGGACCAGTCAGAAATCCTGGTCCAGAATAACAGTTTGTATAGCAAGAAATTTGGTACTAACTGGAATATTGCCAAGAAGGAAGTGTGTTTAATAGCCAGATTATTGATAAGGGAAGATATAAAATGAAAAAAAACTAGTCCTGGTAGCATGAATTCAAGATTGTGCCAAGGCTGGATTGGACTGTCCTAGAGCTGGAAAAGCCCAGAAATCAGCCGCAGTGACGCTATCAGGCTACTAAACAAAACTAAACTGAGGCGTTCCCTTAAAATTTGAGATTTCTTTGAACCTGAACTGACTAAATATTTTAAAATCTGTTCTGGCAGCATCAGGCACACAAAATTGCAAATCTAAAAGACGTTCTATACCCCAGTACCCCCTAACCAACAGCCTACAGGTGACTACACACCAAGGACCCAGCATACAGGACCCATAAAGCAAATCTACCATTCTATAACGGCACTAACTTCCGAAATTCACACAAGGAGCGTTCCCAGAAAAGAGTGGCACCATAAATATTGCACCCTTGGCTACACCCCTACATGCAATACAACACTAGGAAAACAGAAAAAAATGCATATGCCCATTTAATGTGCAAAATATGAAGACATAACATGCAAGAAGGGCTAGGAGGAAATGGTAGAGGGGAGGTTGAAGGAGTGGAAGAGGAAGAGGTGAAATGCTGGACATGGAGTATGGGGATATGCTTGATATAGGGGACTAGAGAGAAAGGAGAATGTATTGGACATGGGGCAACATTCCCGCATCTGACTAGGGCCAGTCCTGAGTAGTGGCCACCCGTGGAAATAAAGGGTTCCAGGACATAAAAAGCTGCTCCATCAGCCTGCAGGTGACTCATGGTGCCCCCTAGCTGTGATAGCGTATATATCTGTGCCTGGATTTGTGCAGTATCTGCATATCTCTGTGGGTTTTGTTTGTGTGTATTTGTCTATGTGTTTTGCATATGTATATGTGTGAGTGTGTGTGTGTCTGCATATGTATCACTTATGTGTGTGTCTGTGACCAAGGCAGTAGAGAAAAGGGGCGAGACTGTTCTGAAAGTTGCAAGTCTCTAACTACTGTGTTTGACTATAACGAGTTTCTATACTGCAGAAGCTGGATATGCTTCTCCCTCAGTAATGCATTGGACCGTTTTGGGGAAACTTATTTCTCTGGAACCCTAAGTCTGCTCTGGCCCATTTTTGAATATGATGCGTCCTAGCCATCAGTGTTGAATCTTAAACCAGGATATTCAATGCCGGGATCAATATCCGGGGTCGATGTACAGCCTTCACCAGCACAGAAGCTAACCAGGCAGCAGCGATATTGAGCCACTGTCCGGTTACCTCCTATGGATAAAGTCAGGCCAGCTTTTGCTGCGCCTAGCTTTATCCATGCGTCACTAACCAGGTAGTGGAGCAATTTTGCCACTACCCAGTTAGTGACTCTCGCCACCTATGACACGCCCCAGAATGCCCATGAACGCCCCAGTGCTAAGTGATTAACATTGGGGCGTGTAGCGGCATTAGTCGGGAATGTTCAGGAGCGCTAACCATGTTAGCACCATTAAATATCCCGTTCAGTGGCAATTACATGCTTTACAAATCTGTTAACTGTGTAAATGCCTTTGAGTATCGGGCCCTTAGGGACTTATTTTGCCCCCAGCCAGGCAGACAAACAGACATGCTCAGCCCCTCATGAATAATTTCTTTCCAACATCTGTTGAGCTGGAAAAAAGATGGGCAGAGATGTGAATCCCTTGCAGTAATCAAATAACCTCTATGTAAGAAAAGGGAAGAAACAGTCATTGCTAGACCTCACCAAAATTTGCAAACATTTTTGCAAGTAAGGATTAAGAAAAGTATTAACCATAGGATGATATAAAAATGTAATATATGATTTAAATAAAACATATAGGGGGTCATTTACTGAAGGTTAGCATGCATTAGCAATATGGCTAAAGAGATCATAATAAAAATTAATTTTGTGACAGAATTATCCTCCTTTATTCATGTAGAGTAGGATTAAGATGCTTCCTTGATATCTATTCATTAGGGGCACTTCATTTGCTGTTAAACTAGTTATGAATGTGTTTAATTTCTCAGACATGCAAATGATGTTCCACAGATTATTCTAGACACTTGCATAACTGTGCTTTCTTCACTTTACACAAATAAGAAATATGCGATAACAGTAGCAAAAGATGTTTTATCTTACCAGACCAGACTTGAGATATCATCTGGTCAGAGACAATAATGGTTAGCACCAGTACATGGGGATTGTCCTTGTCGCGTTTTCTGTACTTAGTTTCCTCTTCAACTTTTCTAAATCATTCTGGGGGCCATTTACTAACCCATGCTTAAGTTTCACAGTTAATAGGCAGTAATTGCAAAAGTTAATGCAGAGGTTTTGCAGTATGTGTCAACTGTTAGGGGTGTTCCCAGTATCACTTCCTGCCACACCAGGGTGATGCTCTCCTGTCACGTGACCTCTCTCCTCCATAGCTACAGGGATGCTGCCAGACTGGAGGTGGGACTTCAGGACTATATCCCTGTAGGTCTCGTCTATGTACCGCTCTGTCTTCCTTATGTTTTCCAAGTCTGCTACTCTAGCCTCTAGAGAACGGACTCGTTCCCTGAGAGCAAAGAGCTCCTTGCACCTAGTGCACACCTAAGACCTCTAACCAACTGGGAGAAAATCATACATGTAACACTCAATGCAAAAGACTGGAAAGCCCCCATCTCGCTGCTGGACTGCTGTCTGCACCTTAGTTTTAAGCTTGTGTTTAGATCTTTAAGTTCTTTACTTACTAAGAGTTGCTATGGATATTTATACTAATAAAACTGTACCTAATATGTTTAATATACCTTGTTCACCTGAAGCTTAATTAATCTCAGGTCCTTAGTGTACGAGTATGACTTATTTGGGTAACGAGCTTCACCTGAGAGCACCTCCTGTCCTTTAAGATGTGTAAGTACCTATAAAGCTACGATTATCCCAGGGGTGGGTGGGTGTTGGGGAGGGAGGGAGGGAAATAACACTTATTTAAAAGAGGGCTGCTACACAGTACCCTGTCCTGTGCTGCTGAGGTAAGCTATATTCTGATTTGATTTAAATTATATAGCTCTTTGCTGCTGTAGGCTCTAACTTATTATGAAATTTAAACTACAAGCTCTCTGCTGGGTTCTAAATTTAACCAGAAAGCTCTCTTCTGTGTTTTAAATTTAAACTAAAAGTACTTTGCAGATACTAGGCCCTGAGTGACTATTAAATTTAAACTACAAGCTCTCTGCTGGGTATGAAATGTAACCAGAAAGTTCTCTTCTGTGTCTCGCACCACTGCGAGAATCATTCAGAGGGCAAAGAAAACCGACCATATCACCCCAATTCTGAAAGAACTACACATTCTCCCCCTCGAAGCACGGACAAAATACAAAGCCCTCCTACTCACACACAAAGCTATCCATCAAACATAGGACACCCAGCTTCGCACCCTACTGGCTCGTCCAGCCCACGGCAGATCTACTAGACAAATCTCCAGCATTTTCCTCACCGTCCCTCACAAAAGAACCAAATGCTCGCAACGGACCTGCAATTGAGCCTTTGAACTTTATGCTCCGTCCTTATGGAACTCTCTACCGAGCTATCTCAGAAACAATGCCGACCTACTATCTTTCAGAAAACAGCTAAAAACCATCCTTTTCCAGGAATACTTCAACTCAAACCCCACCGAAAAACTCACAAACCCCTGATCTCACCCACAATGAACCTCTAACTCAAAGCTACCCTAACCTGTCTATGTCCAACGTCTGTCCTATGTCCAAAGTCTTTCCTATGTCAAATCATCAATGTTGCCTCCCCGGTGATGGCCCCTCCCTTGTACTTAATTCCCCCACCCCTATGTAACACCGCTTTGACCCGGTGAAAAGCGGTATATAAATACAGCTAAATAAATAAATAAATTTAAACTTAAACTGCTGCTACTAGGCCCTGACTGATTTAACAAAAAACAGTGGGTTCACAGATTAATTAGCTTTAATACAAAGAATTCCTTTCAGAAAATTCCCAGAAATATATACTCACAATTGCAGATCTCTCTCCAGAAGTAACAGTCCCCTTTTCTAGTCCTTCAAGACATTCCAGAATAGGGCTCTGGAACATAGTAACATAGTATATGACAGTAGATAAAGATCAGTGTGATCCATCCAGTCTGCCCAGTAAGGTGGCTAGAATGGTTGTAACTGCTGCTCTGTGCAGGCCACTCCCTTCTATGTCTGTGTTTAGGGTTGTACCTGCTACTACTCTGTGCCGGTCAGCCCCCCTCTATTTATTGAAGTATAAAAGATATTCAAGTTTGCTTTGATTTTGTTCGCTTGCTATAAAAGGGATCCGCTGTCTGTCCCATGCTATTTTGAATTCCGCCACTGTATTTGCTCCCACCACCTCCATCAGGAGGGCATCCCAAGCATCCACCACCCTTTCAGTGAAAAAATATTTCTTGATGTTGCTTTTAAGTTTACCACTTTGTAGCTTCAAATATATGTCCTCTAGTTTTACAGCTCCCATTCTTTGGAAGAGGTTTATTTGTTCATTAAAAAACTTTAAGTATTTAAAAGTCGGTATCTCTCCCCTGTCCCTCCTCTCCTATAGGGTATACTTATTTAGGTCTTGAAGTCTCTTCTCATACGTCTTCTGGTGCAGGCTCCAAATCGTTTTGGTCGCCTTCCTCTGAACCGTTTCAAGTACCTCCTCCTTTCTGCTGGTTATTGCTCTCTGTCTGTAGCCCAGCATCCTTCTGGCCTTGGCTACTGCCTTGTCACATTGTTTCTCCACCTTGAGATCCTCAGACACTACCACTCCAAGGTCCTTATCCTGGTCTGTGCACACCAACCTCTTGCCCCCTATCGCATACAATTCCTTTGGATTTCTGCATACCAAGTGAATGACACTGCACTTCTTCACATTAAATCTTATCTGCCAAGCATTAGACCATTCTTCCAGTGTTTGTATTGTTTATTGTTGTTTATTGTTTCTTACAAACTTGATTGACTGTCTTTAGCTTCAGACATCAATGTGATTTACAAAAAAAAAAAATCCAATAAAATATATATAAACAACATTCATCACCAAATCAATATAGACATGACACAGAACAAACAAAAAAACCACAAACAAATTAACAGGAACAGCAGCAGGCTCTCTGCCCTACAGACCCTGATTAGCCGACGACCCACCAAAGGCTTGTTCATAGAAGAATCTCTTAAGCTTAAATAGCTTCAGAGATTCCGCCTGTCAAACATACAGAGGAAATGAATTTCACAACCAAGGGGCCACAAAATAAAATGCCGACCGTCTAATAGATTCCAATCGAGCAGCATGAACTGAGGGAATTACCAAGCAACACCAAGTTTGCGACCAAGTAGCCTGAGATGGAACATATGACACCAAGAAATCTGTCAAATAGCCAGGACAACCAAGAAAATATGCTTTAAAAGCAAACCAAGGAATCTGAAATTTAATCCGAAAAAGCAACAGGCAGCCAATGGTAAGCCTTCAATAATGAAGTGACATGATCAGATGGTCGAGATCAGGTCACAATCTTAATAGCTGCATTTTACACCCATTGCAACCGGTGCAAGATCTGCGCTGGCAGCCCATAGTAAAGGGAATCACTATAGTGTAGTCAACTGATCACCAAAGAAAAAAATCAAAATTAAAAGAGCAGGTTGTTGCAAGTAGGACTGTAGGGCCCAATTTATACGCAATCCCCCCCCCCCCCCAAAAAAACAAAAAACAAATCTGCACTGTGCTAGATACCTGAGAATGAAACGTAAGCTGAGTGTCAAAAATAAACCCCAGAACCTTAAGCTGGGATACTACCTGCAAAGGCTGGCCTTCTAAAATAGGTGGTGCAACCTCCGGTGGTGACCTATGGGTAACTCCCATTTGCCAGGATTCAATTTTAGACAGTGTACTTGCAGCCACTGTGAAATATTAGCAAGAGAGACATTAAGGGACTGCAAATCCACAGATCAGGCATCAAAATATAAGATAAGTTGGATATCGTCTGCAAACATATGCACGGAAAACCCCAAGGCCTGTGTCAATACAGTCAACAGAGCTAGAAAAATATTAAACAAAATCAGAGACAACACACCCTGCTGTTCTACACAGTCCCTAAGCTGCACAAGAACCACCCTCTCCACAACCTTTTGCCATAAAGGGCAGTACTGAAACTAGCTTTTAGTTTTCTGGACAATCAGCATCCTTCATACTCTTCTTTAAGATGGGTTGAAAAACTGTCCACTTCAGCTTACCCGGCAAAACACCAGAACTCAAGGATGAATTAACTATAGTCAACAAATAGAGGTACAAACACTGAAATCTAGTTCTCAACAATGATGACAGAATGGGATCTTGAATGGAAGTAGTAGGAAGTCGTGCTCCTTGGGTGTGCTCCTTTGGTGTGCAAATGCTGCAGAAGCCTTTAATTTAATGATGAAGCTCAGGTGACATCACATCCAGGGGCAGGGCTAAGTCTTCGCTGCTGGATCATGAAGGGTGTACACCTAGCCCGCTATTCCTTGCACTGCAAACCAAGCATAGAACAGAATACAAGATAAAAACACTAAAACAAACATGCAGCTCTTATACAGTAATAGAATAAGCACAACAAGGTAAAAACACTAAAACACATATACAGCACTTTACTCATGTTGACCACTCCTTCCGAAGTGTTCACTCTGTTGCAAGATTTTGTGTCATCTGCAAAAAGGCGGACTTTTCCATTCAATCCTTCCACAATATCACTCACAACAGTATCAGCCCCAGGACCGATCCCTGAGGCACACCACTATCGCCTTCCGTTTACCACCACATTCTGTCGTCTTTCAGTCAACCAATCCAGTTCAGCAATAGGATAAAATCAAAATAAACATAACTAAATCTTATATTTCAACAAATAGTGGTGACCTACACGGAGCGGTTGGTACACCCTTAAACAAAGGCATGTGGAGGGGTGACCTGCACAGAGCGGCAGGTGCACCTGCTCTTGCCGCCTTGCTGGGCAGACTAAATGGATCATACTGGTCTTTATCTGCCATCATATACTATGTTACTATGTTACCTTGAGACCCAATCCCAGGCTGTTCAATTTATTGATAAGACTCCTATGAGGAACAATATCAAAGTCTTTGCTGAAATCTAGGTATCTCACCTGCATCACATGCCCTTGGTCACCCAGTCAAAGAACTCAATCAGATTTATTTGGCATGATCTTCCCCTGATAAAACCATGTTGTCTTGGATCATACAATCCATTGGTTTCCAGAAAGTCTACTGTTCTTTCTTTCAAGAGCACCTCCATTACTTTGCCCACCACAAAGTTAAGGCTTAACATAAGGACATAAGAAATGCCATACTGGGTCAGACCAAGGTCCATCAAGTCCAGTATCCTGTTTCCAACAATGGCCAATCCAGGTCACAAGTACCTGGCAGGTACCCAAAGTCCACAGCTTCCACAGTGCTTGTCCTGGGGTAAGCAGTGGATTTCCCGGGTCCTCTTTAATAATGGTTTATAGATCTTTCCTCCAGGAACTTGTCAAAGCATTATTTAAACCCAGCTACACTAACAGATTTTACTACGCCCTCCAGCAATGAATTCCAGAGTTTGATTATGTGTTGAGTGAAAAAATATTTTCTCTTATTAGACTTAAATGAGTTGCATTGTAGCTTCATTGCATGTCCTCTAGTCTTTCTACTTTTTGATGGCGTAAACAACAATCTACATTAACCCGTTCCACTCCATTCATTAATTTATAGACTTCTAACATATCTCCCCTCAGCCTTCTCTTATCCAAGTTGAAGAGCCCTAACCTTTTAAGCATTTCCTCATATGGATATCCTTCCATCCCCTTTACCATATTGGCGGCTCTTCTTTGTACCTTTTCTAATTCCGCTATATCTTTTTTAAGATATGGCAAACAGAATTGCACACAATATTCAAGGTGCGGTTGCACCATGGAACGATACAGAGGCATTATAATATCCTTTGTTTTATTTTCCATTCCTTTCCTTATGAAACCTAGCATTCTATTTGCTCTCTTGGCCGCCGCTGCACACTGGGTGGAGTGTTTCAACATATTATCCACAACGACGTCTAAATCTTTTTCCTGGGTGGTTGTTTTCTAAGGTAGTACCTTGCATTGCATAACCAAAGTTTGGGTTGTTCTTTCCTAGATGCATAACTTTGCACTTGTCCACGTTAAATTTCATCTGCCATTTGGATGCCCAGTCTTCCAATTTTTCAAGATCCTCTTGCAATTTTTCACATTCCTCTTGGGTTTTAACAACTTTGAATAATTTTGTGTCATCTGCATATTTGATAACCTCACTCGTTATTCCCATTTCCAGGTCATTTATGAATATGTTAAAAAGCAGCAGGCCCAACAAAGATCCTGGGTTACTCCACAATTTACTTGTATCCCCCATCTAAATTGGTTTTAGGTTAAAATTATAGACAGGGCTGGAAGAGATCTCAAAAGGTTATCTAGTTGATACTCGTTTCCCAGTTAGGTTCTGCTATATTAACTCATCTCAGACAGTTTTCTCTTCCAGTGATGGAAATTCTGCCATCTCCCTAGGGATCTTTTTCCAGTGCCCAACTGTCTCCCCCCCCCCCCCCCAGTTAGAAAATTACTTTAATGCTTACTCCTACCAGCCTATAGTTTGTTACCTCTTCCCTATTGCCTCTTTTGTGAAGAGGTACCAATCAGCTCTTCTCCAGTCCTGCAGAATCTCTCCCATCTCCAAGGATCTATTAAAAACATCCTTTAAAGGCCCTGCCAGAAAGAGCTCATTTGGTATCCTAGGATGTATCCCATCCGGTCCCATAGCTTTGTGCATGTTCAGTTTTGTAAGTTGTTCAAAAACATCCTCTTCTGTGAATGGTGTGGAATCAACTCCATGCCCATTCATATATTTGTCCATCATATGTGATCCTTCTAAAGGTTTTTCTTTCGTGAATACAGAAATATTTGTTTAGCATTTCAATGTCACTTTCCACAATTCTGTTCTCGACACTTTTGAGTCCTGCAATTCCACCTTTGATGTTCCTCTCCTTACAAATATACCTGAAAAAAGTTTTGTCTCCATGCTTTACATCTTTAGCCATCTTTTCTTCTGCCTTTGCTTTTGCCATCCTTATAGGAAGGAAGGGTTCAGCTCCTGCCAGCTCCAAGCTTCACACATTAGTCACACCTGGATTCTCGGAGAGCACAGTGAGTGCTGTGTGTCAGTCCCAGGAGGGCTGAGAAAAGAAGCTTCATTTCTTGTCAGATGCAGTTCTTTAAAATCTTAGATGGAATACTGCTGTACTCTGGCCTGCAGCGTTTCACACTTAACTCTGAGCCCTGCCACTTCACTTAGCGTTAGCACATTGTGCGCCAAAGTGCTGCTAGACTGTAGTATGTAGTGCCTCTTTGGAGAAATCTTTTGCTCACTGTTTACTAACTAAACTGACTGAAAGCTGCTTCTTGGCGGCTTTTTTGTTTTTTATTTATACCCTTCTTTTAGCAGAATTGAAAGTGATTTTGTTTAATGTGGATTCAGGCACTTTACAAAGGTGGTAGACTGGCTGAATGGAATACGTTGATGCTGAAACTACTTTTGAGTAGAAGATTCCTTCTCACGCTGCTGAAGAAAAAAAAGTACTTGATAAATTTCACTGCAAAAAGGAAAATATGTCCGGATTAAATTAATAATTAGAAAATGAGAGGAAAGTACTCTCAAGGGAATTTATGATGCACAGCGGCAGAAGTTAGGGTCCTCTAGCAACAGCTTTTGAAAGGGCTTCCAGAATCAGGAAGGGTCAACGTCAAAAGGTCCAGGAGTTGTTACAAGTGGGCTCCCTTCTTCCTTTGCACTCCAGGGGCTGCTTGGGCAGCTTGGGCAGAATTTGCCTCACTGATGATGCCTGAAGCCCAATGTTAGGTCAGCTAGGTTGGCAAGGCCTGTTCAAGTCGGGATGTTCACAATTTGCAGTCTATTTAACAGTCTCGCTGGCCACAGAGCCTTTTGTAAAACATGCATAAAACTAAAATAAAAATATGTGTATTATGCGGGTATGTACAACAGGTATAGCCATTTTGTCAGAAGATGCTCAGGAAAAGAGCAGCATCACTCGGGATTTTCTACATGTAAGTGCCAGATTTGGCTACCTACCTGTATAGGTAACAGACTTTGCAAAACTGCATTTCCAAGGGGATTCAGTTAAGGAGTCAATCTGCAAAATGCAAATGTATTTTATTTTTTAGGTGGTTCTAAACATGTTTAGCTTTTGGTCCCGCCCAGGCCACACCCATAACTCGCCTCTTTCAACATGTTGTGGTCATTCAGCATAAAAATGAGCCTTTTCTAAAATGGCCATTTACATGTGGACATGATTTACCCATGCAAGTGGTCATAATGGGGGGCATTCTGTGCAGCATTTAGCGGGAATATATATCCGGTCTGGACGTACATCCCCCGCCAAACGCTTGTGCCCAATGCCAAACTCAAAGCTCCCCGCATATACAGAGGAGATGTGCAGGGAGCTCTGGACAGGGGCAGGAGGAGGAGGGCTGGAAGAGGAGCATGAGTGGGGTAGAGGTGGGCCGTGACCCCAGATGTACAGGGCCAATTCTGGTTGCAGTCCTGAACATCCGGGGTTGAGGTGTTAGATGGGGATTTATTCCACTTTGGAGGTGAAACAAGTCCTCTCGAGGGCAGCGGAGGACCCCCCAACCCAGATGAGTGGCAATGGGAGGTTCCCCGCAGCCCAACCTCAGCCTTGTCAGGCTCCTCCAGGGGTCAGACAATGGGGAACAGTTTCTTTGGTCTTCTGCAGGGAATTGGGGCTCCTGTATAGCATCCCGGTGCCATGGAGATGGGACGCCACGGCACTGGGGCTCCATGCAGGAGCCTTAGGAGGGTTGGACAGGGTGGGAGCCGGATATGCAGTGAATCTTTATTGAGGCACATCCTGCCCGTCCAGGACCTTGCACCCAATTCTGCTCCTTCGGGAACGTCTAGCTCCACGGGTGCAGAATCGGGTGCAAATCTGGCCCATCCAGATTTTGGATGTCCGGATGGGCCGGACGTGCCCCGATCAGAATGGGACCCAATGACCCAGAATATCCATTGGGTAAAGTCCTTAAGAATTTAAAATTCAGTCTACTTTCATAAAGATCTGTATAAATGTAAATAGAGGAAAAGAAAGATACTATATAACATAACGTCTATCCCCTGCAAATTATAGCATCAACTGTAAGCTGATGCCAATCATGATAAACTATCTAGTACTATAATAGTACCACTGGATGAAAGATTTGGTGATATTACAAAAGTACCAAATTTTCATTTGTGATGGTTCTTTTGAGATGTGGTTGATGTTGAGTTAGTGGGCCTGTTTCCTGAGTGCAATTGAAGCCTGCATAAAAAGGCTGCTTTGCCCTGCCCTTTTGAGGCTTTCTTAACCAGGGCTCCACACATCAAACAGTAAGTAAGGATTTGAGGGTTTCTTTGTTTGTTTTGTTTTGTTACATTGCTAGCTCTCTGACTGGGAGCTCTTAAAAGGGTTTTGTGTATATTTTTTAAAGCAAGGTTAATTTCATTTTTGCTGTTTTAGGGGAACTGTACTTGAGCACAGTAGTATTGCTGAACTCTGTAACCCCCTCAGGTTCAGGAACTGCTAACACCTAATCAGGGATTAGTGGGCCTGTTTCCTGAGTGCAATTGAAGCCTGCATAAAAAGGCTGCTTTGCCCTGCCCTTTTGAGGCTTTCTTAACCAGGGCTCCACACATCAAACAGTAAGTAAGGATTTGAGGGTTTCTTTGTTTGGTTTGTTTTGTTACATTGCTAGCTCTCTGACTGGGAGCTCTTAAAAGGGTTTTGTGTATATTTTTTAAAGCAAGGTTAATTTCATTTTTGCTGTTTTAGGGGAACTGTACTTGAGCACAGTAGTATTGCTGAACTCTGTAACCCCCTCAGGTTCAGGAACTGTTAACACCTAATCAGGGGTTAGTTCCCTCCCTACCCACCCCGACTCCCACCCACCCCTAGTGAGCAGTCTTGCTTTATAGGGCACCTCCCCCTTTAACAAATCACAGTGAATTGGACCAGCACATTTTGAATATAATTAAAGAGATTTAACTGCTTTTTCTCTGAAAGGACAGCTGCAAAACCAGCTGGTACTTCGTAGATCTCTCTTTTTTGCTTTAACAGATACCTAAGCTCCACAAACAGAACAATGGCTGGGAAAAATCGTATTGCTAAAGCTGTTGCCCCCGTTACAGCTTCTGCCTCGGTCCAGACAGAGGTCCTATTGCCAGTTGAAGAACCGGTTCCATGTGCAGGGTGCCTGCATGCTGAAGCTCTGAGGAAACAAGTGGAGGAACAAAGAGAGGAGGTGGCGAGGCTGAGGAGCATTCAAGACAGTGAGAAGTACATTGATGAGATGCTGCTTGCAGCAACCAGGCTCTCCAGCACAGGAGAAGATGTGTGCCAACAGAATGTCGATGGTTGGACAAAAGTCACCAGAGCCTGCAAAATCACCAATCCAACTTCTCCAGCCCTTGAATTGAAGAACCATTATGCAGCCCTGGAAGTGGAGGAGGTGAAAGCATCCCTGGAAAGGGAAGAACCAGAGTTCAAGTACCCCATAGTTGCAGAATCAGTGACCAGAAGGAAACGAAGGGTAGTGGTGGTTGGAGACTCTCTTCTGAGGGGTACTGAGGCGTCCATCTGCCGACCAGACTTGATGTCCAGAGAGGTATGCTGTCTGCCTGGTGCCAAGATCCAAAATGTTACGGAGAGTTTGCCGAGACTCATCAAGCCCACTGACTATTACCCAATGTTGCTAATCCATGTTGGAACAAATGATACTGCCAGGTATACCTCGGAACGTATCAAAAGTGACTTCATGGCTCTGGGACAGAGGGTGAAGCAGGTAGGTGCACAGGTGGTGTTCTCTTCAATCCTCCCTGTTGAGGGTAAAGGCCAAGGCAGAGAGGCTCGCATCCTGGAGATTAATGCATGGCTGCGTGGATGGTGTCTTCGAGAGCGTTTTGGTTTCCTAGACCATGGGATGCTGTTCCAAGGGTTGCAGAGCAGAGATGGCATCCATCTGTCCAAGAAAGGTCAACACATCTTTGGTAGTAGACTGGCTAATCTACTGAAGAGGGCTTTAAACTAGATTCATTGGGGATGGGTGAAGAAAGCCCCCAGGTAAGTGAAAGCCCCCAGGTAAGTGATACATTAAATACCTTTATGGAAATGGGTAACAGGGGTAACATATGGAAAGCAGTGTGTATTAATGCCCGTAGCATGGGAAATAAGATCTCTGAAGTTGAAGCTTTGGTGGGAGTGGCTGACTTAGATTTAGTGGCAGTTACAGAAACATGGTTCACAGAAAACCATGACTGGGATGTAACTATACCTGGCTATACTTTATTCAGAAAGGACAGGGTAGGAAGAAGGGGAGGAGGAGTAGCACTATATGTAAAAACTACTATTAAAGCTTTGGAATTACAGAGCTTAAAAGGGAGAGAGGAGGCATTGTGGGTTAAACTAGAAAGAGGGAAAGAGAAATCTATTTGCATTGGTGTGATATACAGACTTCCCTCACAAGAGGAAGAGGTGGACAGAGAGTTAATTGAAGACATACGCAGCATTGCTAGGAAAGGGGAAGTGCTACTGCTAGGAGATTTCAATATGCCAGATGTTGATTGGCACATTCCTGCTGCAGTATCATCTAGGAGTAAGGAGATCCTGGATTCTCTACAGGGAGAACTATTCAGGCAATTGGTAACAGACCCCACACGTGAAGGGGCCATACTGGACTTGGTGCTTACCAATGGTGAAAGTGTTTCTGATGTTGTAGTGGGAGATCATTTTGCATCCAGTGATCACCAGATGGTGTGGTTCAGTATTAGGACTAGGGCTGTTAGAATCCATTCCAAGGTGAAGATCTTAGACTTTAGGAAGACTAACTTTGCGAAGATGGGCCAATACCTCAGGGAGTCGTTAGTGGGATGGGAACAGCTGGGGGATGTAGAACAACAGTGGGCAAAACTGAAAGGGGGTATTTTAAAGGCAACCAACCTTTTTGTTAAAATGGTAAATAAAGGCAAAAGGAACAGGAGACCGCTATGGTTTTCGAAGGAAGTAGCTGAAAAAGTGAAGAAAAAGAGGGAGGCCTTCATGAAATACAAGAGATCACAGAGAGAGGAAGACAGGCATCAGTATTTGGAAAAACTTAGAGAAGCTAGCAAAGTAGTCAAGAAGGCAAAGATTCAAAAGGAGGAGGAAATAGCCAATGCAATAAAATGGGGGGATAAGACGTTTTTCAGATATATTAGTGAGAAGAGGAAGGGCAAAAGTGGTATTGTCAGACTCAAGGGTACAGGGGGGGGAATATGTAGAAGCTGATAAGGATAAAGCGGAATTGCTTAACAAATATTTTTGTTCTGTGTTCACAGATGAAGAACCAGGAGCAGGACCTCAGAAAACACCCACAAATAAGAACAGAAGTGAGGGACATCTTGAACAATTTTCAGAAGACTGTGTTTGTGAGAAACTAGCTCATCTTAAAGTAGACAAAGCGATGGGACCGGATGGGATACACCCTAGAATACTGAGGGAACTTGGGGACGTTCTAGCAACTCCACTGACTGACCTTTTCAATGCCTCGTTGGAGTCGGGAGTGGTGCCAAAGGACTGGAGAGAGGCTCATGTGGTGCCTTTACACAAAAACGGAAGTAAGGATGTGGTTGAAAACTACAGGCCGGTTAGTTTAACTTCAGTGGTGAGTAAATTAATGGAAACGCTGTTGAAAGAGAAAATGGTGAGGTTTCTGGAGTCCAGCGGATTACAGGATCCGAGGCAGCATGGATTCACCAGAAGCAGGTCTTGTCAGACAAATCTGATTGATTTCTTTGACTGTGTGACCAGGGAGTTGGACCGAGGGAGAGCTCTAGATGTGGTGTATTTAGATTTCAGTAAAGCCTTTGACACTGTTCCTCACAGGCGACTTATAAACAAACTGAGCACCCTAGGGATGGACCCTAAAGTTACTGCTTGGGTTAGAAATTGGTTGGGTGGGAGGCGACAAAGAGTACAAGTAAATGGAGCTCACTCTGAGGAGAAGGATGTTACCAGTGGTGTGCCCCAGCGATCTGTCCTTGGTCCGATTCTTTTTAACATCTTTGTTAGTGATATAGCGGAAGTGCTGTCGGGTAAGGTTTGCCTCTTTGCGGATGATACCAAAATCTGCAATAAAGTAGACACCCAGGAAGGTGTAGATAACATGAGGAGGGATCTAGCTAAGCTTGAAGAATGGTCTAGAATTTGGCAGCTGGGATTTAATGTTAAAAAATGTAAGGTCATGCATTTGGGCTGCAGCAATCCAAGGAAGCAATACAGCATAGGAGGTGAAGTACTTTTGTCCACTAAAGAAGAGCGGGACCTAGGCGTAGTTGTGTCCGATGATCTTAAAGTAGCTAAACAGGTAGAAAAGGCGACGGCAAAAGCTAGAAGGATGCTTGGGTGCATACGGAGAGGAATGGCTAGCAGAAAAAAGGAGGTGATAATGCCTCTGTATAAGTCTTTGGTGCGACCTCATTTGGAGTATGGTGTGCAATTCTGGAGACCGCACCTTCAAAAGGATGTGAACAGGATGGAGTCGGTGCAGAGGGTTGCTACTAAGATGATTAGTAGTCTTCATTATAAAGCATATGAGGACAGATTGAAGGATCTTAATATGTACACCTTAGAGGAAAGGCGGGATAGAGGTGATATGATTGAGATGTTTAAATACCTCCGTGGCATAAATGTTCAGGGAGAGAGCCTCTTTCAATTGAAAGCAAGTTCTGCGATGAGGGGACATGGGATGAGGGTGAAGGGAGATAGATTCAGGAGTGATATGCGGAAATATTCTTTACGGAAAGAGTAGTGGATCCGTGGAATAGTCTCCCAGTGGAGGTGGTAGAGATGAGGACAGTAACTGAATTCAAAAAAGCATGGGACCAACACAGAGGATCTCTAAAGGTAAAAAGTGGACTGTTGTAGTTGTTGTTATGGAAGGACAGACTAGATGGGCCTTGTGGTCTTTTTCTGTCATCATGTTTCTATGTTTCTATGTTTCACAATTTATGATAGATACAGTAATAATATAAAGGGGGAATATTACAAAACCGTGGGCCCTTATCAATCCACCAGAGACAACCCTACTGTCAGAGATATGAACTCTCACATCTTCAAGCCCCTGGCTCTCTCTGAAGGTGAACACACCAGCTCCTGCAATCTGGGTTCTGGGACTTGGTGCAGATGGAGCTGGGAGAATATTTGGCAAGAGTCATCTCCTAAGAAAAAAAGCAAATGAAAATATTAACCTGAATAGACTGCTATTGAAAGGAAAATATACATGAACCCCCCCCCCCCAAAAGGTGGGTGTTTCAGAGTGTGCTAAATAATGTAGAATCAAAGAGTAAATTGTCACTGTATGCTGCTGAAGAGGTCAGATAAGGAGTGACATTAAAACAGCAGCCTGCAGTAACAATCATTGGGCGAGCAGAGCTGGAAAGTAAACATTTAGGGGGATATGCAAATCACTGCCTGTGCTGAAATAACAAGGGTAATATTTGCTCACATTTATTTCTGTCATCAAGATTTAACTTTAAATCTATAGGGAATAGTGTAGGGTAATAAAATGTGCACATCAACAGAAGGTGAAGACGTAAATACTGGGGGGTCCAGTGTAAATTGCTCAACCTAAGAGAATTAGTATCACTTCACATTGGCACCAGCAGCCCTGTGCAGAAAACAGCTTGGAGAATAGTACTTGTGATTTAGAGACATTAGGCCTTATCTAAAAGAGCTTAACTCTCATCTGAGAGAAGGGAACTCCCCTGCTGTGCAGGCCTTTCTCCTGAAGATGGTCCTAGAAAGTCTCCTGGAAGCCTAGAGAGCTTCCTACAGATCCAGTTGAAGGATAGGAGCAGATCAGCTTATTGGGGGAGCTGCAGTGGTAGAGAATCAGCTCCAGAAGGAGCTACAGTGGTGGATCCGCAGAGAATAAGCTCCAGAAGGAGCTACAGCTGTGGATCAGTTCCAGAGAGAGCTGCAGTGGCAGAGAGTCCATTCTGGACAAGGAACCACAGAACTCAGGGAGGTCCAGTGCCAGATCAGCTCAAGGGAGAACTGCAACAGTTGTTCCAGAGTGGACAGAACTACAAAACCTCTCTGGTCCAGAGCTCCTGCAGTGGCTTAGACTTGGGGCTGGTGGGCAAAGGGAAAGGAAAGGGAAGGAAAGGGAATTAGGAGACAGGTTATTACGGTAAAATCCATAATCTTTAAAGGTTTACTTAAGTCATTACCTAAAAGCTTATAGATGGTTGTTTGAACTGCCCTATCTCTTATCCTGTATTGTTACTTCACCTTATCTGCTTGAACCACTTATCATAATACGGGTTGTACATACTGCATTATTTTATCACAATACTTGATGTATATATTTTGTAAATAACTTGTAAATACTATTTAAGTCATCCTTGTTCACAGCAGTGGTTTTGGAGAGGATTTCTGGGGTGAAAGGAGGAAAATCCTAACCGCTAACACATTTCTTCCCCAGGTGGAGGCACCAACAGAGCCCGCCCTCGAGGGGACTCCAGCCAGGCCGGTCCTGGACCCAGAAGTGCACCCAAGGGGGTGCTACATACAATGAAACTGAAAATATACAATGTATTTCAGTAAGTAGCATAGAGAATAAACCTCAATAGATTTGACACCGCATAGGATATTATCAGGTTAACGCAACGCTTTTACTATTGATATGTTAAAATTAATATTGAAGGGAAAAAGAAAATCCTATTGGCAAGCTGAATGGCTGAAACCAGCTAGTTTTAGTGTACAAATAACCCCACTGTAGATGTCCCAGGATGATGGGGCCCCAAGTGATTTAGAATATAGTCTGTTTTTCCTTTTGCTATCACAGGATGTACTGTAAGTCTCTAAACAGGGGCTTATAAAATGAACTTCCTCCTCTCAAACTATATACAAACCAAATCTAATTGTATTTTGTACATATGTTTATAGTTTACCTGTTGCTCCAAGTTCAAACTCCTGTTACAATGTAAGATCCAAGTTTTAAACTCCTGTTACAATGTAAGCACAGTACAGGCTGCTGACTGTGTACCCTTGTTGTATGTAAACCGCACTGATAACAAATAGCGCGGTATATAAGAGTTGCTAAATAAATAATAAATAAACTGTGTAGGCTCTGTGTGCCCTATTAAACTGGGTGAAATCCTAGTTCCTTCTCCATCAGTCTATACAGCACAGTTCTGGGGTGTTCCTTCTCCTTATTCCTGCAGAAGCAGAAAGATCTCTCTCAACCCGCTTTCTGTCTTATCATTGCTGGCTTCCTTTGTTTGGATGGAAGGGATCCTTTCTCAGTAAGCCTCATTTATGTTTTATTTTTGTCTCGTCCGCCTGCTCTCAGGACCAGCATTAGGGATAGGCAAACAGAACGATTGCCCAGGGCCCCCATGCCACAGGGGATACCAAGCCTGCCTCGGGCTGTAGGAGACATAACCTGCAGGCAGGCTTGGGGACCTCCTCACTAGTTTCTATTCTGGGTCCCTGCAAATCTAACACCAGCCCTGCCTACTCCTCATCAGCTTTTGTACCCTTTCCTAGCTGCGACAGCAGGTTCTCAGCAATTTGGAGATGTTTTCTTTCAGTTTATCTTCCTACTAGAATGATGCCTGGACTGGGTCTGGCAAAGTCTGGAGCTTTTTGTTAACGTCCCTTATCTGTATGTCTCTCTTTCTTTCTCTCTCTCTCTCTGCATGAGGAATGTCACCCTTCCTGGAACCAATAAGGGGAGAGTTAACTTAGTCACTGCTGGTTTGCACAGTGAAACAATAATTTCTTGTTGTTTTTCTTAACACTACAGATTAATAATCAGGTATATCTACTGTGCATAATAAGGGAGGCTCATCGGATAGAAATTTGCAGATTGTGAGGGTCCTCAGATCTACTGTATAATGGGGAAATAATTTTAGAAAATGTTTTCTCTGTGTAAAGTCTATTTTACATGCATAAAAGCACTTTTATAAAATAGCACAACTATATATGCACATAAAAACTAGGCATATAAGAAAAAGTGTGCCACTTTTACATAATCTGTGTATAGGCATTCCCGAAGCATAGTTCGGGTGAGGTGGAATAAATGCTGTAATGTATTTGTGGTTTTTATCAAATACATGAAGACACATGTACAATAGACACACATATTTGCACCTTTTTTAGCACAGATGTAAATTTCTGGATAGGAATTTGTATGCTATTGGAACTTATTCTGGGAACCTATTTTACAAAGTTACATAGATCATCATGTTGTCTTTATAAAACAGGCTTAATATAGGTGACATTTTGGATTTGTCACATGTTGTTGTTGTTAAGTGCTATTAAGTCATTGTCGACTCATGGTGACCCTCTGGATAGTTGTCCTAAATTGTGTTCGGTCTTCAGTCAGGTGGCTCATTGTTGACAGACTGGCACCCATAGGTGCTGTTATTGTATTGATCCATCTCATTGCTGGCCTTCCTTTTTTGTGTTGACCTTCTTCCTCTAGTACTGACTGGTTTGTTCTTTGGGCACTCCATAGTATTATTCGTCGCCAGCACCTTAATTCAAAGGCATCAATTTTCTTTCTGTCTATCTTTTTCACTGTCAAAATTTCACATCCATATGACAATATTGAAAATACCATGGCTTGAACAAGTTGAGCCATTTTATGGAGAGAGACATCTCTGCTCTTGAGAATCTTGTCTAGGTCCTTCATAGCCATTTTGCCAAGAGCAATGTGTCATCTGATTTCTTGACTGCTTGTTGCTTCTTTACTGATAGTTGATCCAATTAGGTTAAAGTTGTCCACTATTTCAATTTCTTCTCCATCAATGATGAAATTATTGATTTTGCCAGTTGTCATGATCTTTGTCTTCTTTACATTAAGGTACAGGCCCATTTTAAGATTATGTTCCTCGATCTTGAGAAGCAAATGCTTCAAATCATCTTCACTTTCAGCCAGTAATGTAATATCATCAGCATAGCAAAGGTTGTCGATGAGTCTTCCACCAAGTTTCACACCTCTGTTGTCTTCATACAATCCTGCTTCTCTGATGATTTGTTCTGCATATAATTAAACAGGTAGGGGGAGAATATGCAGCCTTGTCGTACACCTTTGCTGATTTTAAACCATTTTGTTTCTCCTTGTTCCATTTGAACTGTTACTTCTTGATCAATGTAAAGGTTGTGCAAGAGAACGATCAGGTGTTCTGGTATACCCATGCTTCTTAATGTGGCCCAGAGTTTCTCATGGTTTACACAGTCAAAAGCCTTGCTGTAGTAAATAAAACACATATAGATATCCTTTTGGTATTCTTTAGTCTTTTCAAGGATCCATCTCACATCCATGATGATGTCTCTCGTTCCTCACCCTTTCCTGAACCCTGCTTGCACTTCAGGTACTTCTCGTTCCAGTTATGGTTGTAGTCTCTGCTGAATAATCTTCAGCAGAATCTTGCTGGCAAGTGGGATCAGAGTGATTGTGCGATAATTTCCACAGTCAGTTGTATCACCTTTCTTTAGTATTGATATAAACACAGATCTTTTTCAGTCAGTTGGCCATGATGTTGTCTTCCAAATTTCCTGGTAGAGCCTTGTAAGTATGGTAACAGCTGCATCAGATTGCTGTAATACTTCTATGGGAATGCCATCAATGCCTGGTGCTTTGTTCTTTGATAAGGCTTTCAATGCTGCTTCAACTTCTTCTTTCATCACCAATGGTTCCGGATCATAAGGTACAGGTTGAAATGGCTGTTGGTCCACTTGATCTTTATCATATAAAACCTCTGTATATTCTTTCCACCTTTTCTTGATCTTCCCAGCATCATTCAACATAGATCCTTGAGCATCTTGTAACATTCCAATTTGAGGCTGGAATTATTTTCTTTAACTCTCGTAGCTTTTGGAAAGCTTATCTTGTTCTTCCTCTAATAGTTTTTGCTTCTATTTCCTTGCCTGTGTCATTGTAGTATTTTTCCTTGTCTTGTCTTGCTACAAGTAGGAAATCTCTGAGTTTTGTGATTGCCTCTCTTTCTTCTCTGGCTTTAGCTTCTCTGCGTTTCTGGCCAATTTTCAGAGTTTGTTCGGTCATCCATTTTGGTCGTTTTTGCTTTTTCACCTTTTGTAGAGATTTCTCACTTTCTTCCAACACAGCCTTCTTGATGTCATCCCATAACGCTTCTGAAGCTCTGTCATTTGTTTCTAAAGCAGCAAATTGATTTTGCAGGCAGTCTTTAAATTCCAGTGGTATATTCTCAAGGTCATATTTTGCTACTTTCATGAGTGGCTTGCTCTTTTTCAACTTTAGCTTGAATTTGCATACTAGTAGTTGATGATATGTACCACAGTCAGCTCCAGGTTTTGTCTTTGTTGATGTTATAGAGCTTTTCCATCATTGACTTCCGCAGATGTAGTCAATTTGAGTTTTGTACAATCCATTAGATGAAGTCCATGTGTACAGTCACTGTTTGTGTTGCTGGAAGAAGATGTTTGAGATGAATAGATCGTTGGTCTTGCAGAATTCTATCGGTCTTTCTCCAGATTCATTTCTGTTGCCAAGTCCATATTTTCCAACCATTTTGCCTTTTTCTTTGTTGCCAACCTTTGTGTTCCAGTCACCCATGACTATCAGGATATCCTGTTTGCATGTTCTGTCAATTTCAGCTTGTACTTGTTCATAGAACTCACATAGATCGTCATGTTGCCTTTATAAAATAGGCTTAATATATGTGCCATTTTGGACTTATCACATAGGCATGCTCTTATAAAATTTATCATGGGGCGCCTAAAACAAATTTGAAAAATACACCTACAGATTTTCCAAGTTACCCAGTTCAGAAGTGAGATATTTTGTCAGTTCTGGTTTTAAATTTTCATTGTAATGCAGGGTGGTATTTGTAGTTCCTGACTTTATCCATTGTAATTTGTGCTGCAGGTTTCATAATTTATTTATTTATTTTATTTATTTACATTTCTTATATACCGCACTATTTGCGATCAGCGCGGTTTACATACAACAAAATGGTATCCGACAATAAACAAAGTCAGGCCATTACATTGAAACAGGAACAAGTAACTTGGAGAACAGGGTAAACTATATACATATGCAGAGCATGGAAACGGGTAACTATATACATACATACATAATGCAATGGGATGAGATTGACAGAAATCCAGAAATGGGTAACATGGCAACTCTGCACCTATTTTATGCATATTTTATAAAGGTCTTTCTAGGTTTAATCATTGGGGCATTTTTTTATTAATTCAGTATTAAATTCTTCTTTAACTTTTATAAAACTTGAAAAGTACTTTTCAATTGATCACAACTGCTCACCATAACCTGACATGATATCATATTTCAAGTAAAAAACCCGGCTTCGGGGAATATCCCCACATGTTATTATTTTGCTGTGATCCACATATTTTCTGCAATATTTGAGTGGTCTCCTTATGATGGTCCCTAAAAAATGTATTCAAAAATTTTTTTTTTTTTAAACTTTTATTTTCATTTTGCAACAAACATAAAGGGAATGTTGTTGTTAAGTGCTGTTAATACTGACTCTTGGCTATGTTGTGGATAAAAGTATCAAAAACATTTCTATAGAGTACTGATAGGGAGGGTGTTTAATTGGATTTTCATCATGCCATCCAGTGAGGTTTAATTGTGATTTCATATTTTATAAAGGCAACATAGGCACCTATATGCTTTTAAAAATAAGCACCCAAAAAACTCAAATGCAAATGCCCATGTAGCCTCCTGATATGGAGTCCTCACTGGGCTCTAATGACTTTCTGAGGATACAAGGAGCATATACTTCAGGGGTGGCAACTCTGCTCTGACTAGTCTTACCACTTTTTGGATTTGCAGGATTCTGGAATGAACCAGCAAGAGTTGGGAGGCCACTGGCTTTGCCTTCTCCGTTAGGTCTCTTCTTTCTTTCTTTCTCATCCCATAGTTCTAATGGCACGTGAAGGTTAAATGTCTCTGTTCGCTGATGCTGGATGAGTCAAGCAGCTTCTTGTGTATTCCACTGGCATGATCTAAATTAATCCAGTCCACATTCTACCAGTACTGCCTACAAGAATTTCGTTAGACCTACAGCAACAGCACTGCCTGGGTTTCTGGTTTTACTCACACCAGGGAAAGAAAACTCCAGAACTTGGTAATTTTGGGCCCAATTTTTGAAGACATTTACAAGGGTAATTTCCCTAATTACCCATGCAAATGCCTTATCCGGGATTTTTGAAGGGTGCCTACATGGGTAGTGCCCTTCGAAAATCCCGAAAATGTCCCTAATGTACCCAGATGCTATGCGGTTAGCATCAGGGCATGTTAAGGGCGTTCTGGAGCAGAGCGAGGGCGCAGGAAAGGGTTAACCGGGTAGCACCAATTTTCGATGCTACCCACTTAGCCCTCTGTGCCTTAAAGATAGGCATGGGAAACCCACGCCTATCTTTAAGGCGCAGGGACTAAGTGGGTATCATCGAAAATCGATGCTACCCAGTTAGCTCCTGCAATTTCCAGGTTGTGCGGCAAGACCTGGATTTTCAATGCAAGGGCTGCATAAGACCCCGGCATTGAAAATCTGGGTTAGGCAGAAAGGGAGCAGGCTATGCGTCAACGTGGCACATAGCACCACCCAGTTCAAAATTGGGACCTTTAATACTCAGTTCTTCGTAAATTCAAGGGACTGGAATCTTCTTTCGGTGAGGCACCTCACACACATTTGCTTCTCAAAAGATGTAGCTGAAAAGGTGAAGAAAAAGAGGGTGGCCTTCATAAAATACAACAGATCACAGAGAGAGAAAGACAAGCATCAATATTTGGAAAAACTTAGAGAATCTAGGAAAGTAGTCAAGAAAGCAAAGATACAAAAAGAAGAAATAGCCAATGCAATAAAATGGGAGACAAGACATTTTTCAGATTTGTTAGTGAGAGGAGGAAGTGCAAAAGTAGTATTATCAGACTCAAGGGGGAAGGGGAGGAATATGTACAGTAGAAGCTGATGAGGATAAAGCAGAATTGCTTAACAAATATTTTTGTTCTGTGTTAATGGA
The DNA here is from genome assembly GCA_033557465.1 of Ichthyophis bannanicus. Lineage (NCBI taxonomy): Eukaryota > Metazoa > Chordata > Amphibia > Gymnophiona > Ichthyophiidae > Ichthyophis > Ichthyophis bannanicus. The sequence goes on along the minus strand of CM066032.1, from coordinate 1,272,018,039 downwards.
TGAAGGATCAGGAGCAAGATCTCAGAAAATACCCACAAATAGGAACAGAAGTGAAGGGGATCTTGAACGATTTTCAGAAGACAGTGTTCGTAAGGAATTAGCTAAACTAAAAGTAGGTAAAGCAATGGGGCCGGATGGGATACATCCAAGAATATTGAAGGAACTTGGAGATGTTTTAGCGGCTTCACTTATTGACCTTTTCAGTGTTGCTTTAGAGTCAGGAGTGGTCCCAAAGGACTGGAGAAAGGCACATGTGATCCCTTTGCACAAAAGCAAAAGTAAGGATGAGGTTGAGAACTTCATGCCAGTTAGTATGACCTCTGTGGTGAGTAAATTAATGAAAATGCTGCTAAAAGAGAGGATAGTGAGGTTTCTGGAGTCCAGTGGACTGCAGGATCCGAGGCAGCATTAGTTTACTAGAGGCAGGTCTTATCAGACAAATCTGATTAATTTCTTTGACTGGGCAACCAGAGAGCTGGGAGAGCCCTAGATGTGGGATCTCTGGTGGCTGAGGCGAATAGAGGCATGGGAGTGATGTCACTGAAACCCGGGCTTTTCATTGGCTCTTTATCTCCACCACTCTGCTGGTAGGGGAACACAACCCACTTGTCTGTACTGGTCTGGCGGCTCTGACTTATATGGGAGATGCAGCAAAGCTTACAGATGATTTACACATTTGCCAATCTTGAATTATACCCTATGTTATCAGTGTGTAAGGGCCTGTGGACACTTCCTGGAGACACAATCATGCTATATGTTTGATTAGGTTCATAAATTAGTCTAAAGCCCTTCAAACTAACAATTCAGCAGTCTTATTTTCTTAGATGTTTAGCTTTTCAGTCTCTGGTTCACCCTTTCTTCCCACGCATATCTCTGACATTTTATTGTTTATAATTTTGAAGTATAAATGACTGGAATTAAGTTTAAATTAAGCAGTGACTGCATGAATCAGAGGGTATGCATAAGGTGAAGGATGTAGTTGTAGGAGCTGGGGAGGCACTGCAGTGCTACAATTCTCTAGACTGCACAGAGCTCAGGGGCTGCGCCTTCAGATCCTACTGAGGAAATGATGTGCTTATGTCCACTGTGTGAAGAAAGTTCTAACATTTCTGCAGTTTACGCCAGAGACTTCAGATGATATTTTTTGTGGATGTGATGTTTTTCTGCTGTTAAATTATATATTTCTGTGGAGATCCACCTGTGAAATCTTAGACTGTTTCCTTAGTACTATTTTGCTTATTTTGAACTTAAGTAAAATTTACTTTCTGGTTTGGAAGAAATATTCAGTGTGTGGAATATGTTTTTGTGAGTGATTCCCTAGGTCCCTCACAGTGTGTGCTTTTCCCCATCCCAGAATTCATGTTCCAGACACTACAACTAGATGTTTTTATAATCTGCAAACTTCGAAGGTGTTTCCTTGGGTTTTACAGAGGTTGACCTACAAAAAAGGGGTTACACACAGCAAAAATAGTTAGCATGTCTTCTCTCTTCCCGGGGAATGATGGGAGCAAGGATACTGGGTTTCTAAGGCCTCTAGGTAAGGTGGGAGAAAAGGTCTTCTGTTCCACTGCTCCTTTGGGGCCTCTTACTGGTCCTGAAGGTGGAGCATAATATTGCCAGATTTACCTCTCAAGTGCCCCCAAAGCACTAGAGCATGGTCGATTGAAAGTTCACTTTCTGTCTGAAGTTGTAAGAACAGGTAAAGCAGAGTTGAGTCCTTCTCTAAAAAATGCACCTCAATCAATAGGCATCTTCTCCTCCTTCTTTCAGACGTACTACAGTTCAGCAAATCCTGCAGGAAACTGCTATCTTTAAAACAGTGCATTAATATAGCATTATGACCAGCTTAGTAAATAGGCCTCTCAAGTTAGATTGCCATGCAAATAACTTTGCAGAAAGTGATTTGACTTATCCGCTATTGGTAAGATTGATTCTTTTTTTAAAGCAGTCGATTAATATTTTAACTGTGTTGTAATAATGCATGAGAGAGGGCTCAGTGTTGGACTTGCACATCCTGGAATCCCTTGGTGTCGGTAAGACTGATAAGGGCAGCTCATTTGATGCAAGCACGTCAAAACTAATAGATAAGAACAGCTAGAGAGTTCCTGAGCCCCCAAAGGACAGCAGGAGTCACTTGCAGGGTACACTCTGCTCTGCCTTTAGGCATTTCCCCTAGCCTTAATATAAGGAAAGTCATATGACTTGTGTAAGCTACAATCTCTGAGCTTTTCCTTCTCTTCAGCTGCGATCATGCAGGAATCTGGTTCAGCATTATTAGAACTCCCCACCGGTTGCTGCCTTGAAATCCCAGCCTCAGATATACAGTGTCCTGCCGGGCCATTCATATTAGGCTGTTTGGATGCAGACTCCCAGTTGCTGCCATTAGTACCCTACTCTTGCTATTATTACGAAAGGTACCCCGCAAGCATGAAATGTGCTGCATGAACTTTAGAGTATTAGAATTCAAATTCAGAAATATTTTTGCTCACTATCACATGACTATCTGGCAACCTTTGACAGGGAGAACTTGTAAAATAAATAGTCAAATAGAAAGCATACTGCGGGCATGGATTTGTGTATTTCAAAAACTTGCTGCCCTAAGCCATGGAGAGCTCATAGTCGAGGTCTGCTGGATGCCAGAGTTCTTTCTGCAGCTTACGCCTTTAAGCGCCACCATGGCCTTTACTTGAAATAGAGCAAAACACTCAGCATCAATTAGTATTGATTGTTTCTTGTCCTTAGCTGCCTCATTAACGCTGTGCAGACATGTGTATGCTCACCAGGGCTGCATAAATGAATGCACTGTTTCTACACATTAACATGATCGACAGTATTTTATACCGGATTCGTCATACACAGTAGATGTCTGCCCCTCTGGGATTGGCATTTCTGGATGATGACCCAAAGGACCTCTCCTAAGGGCTTAAAATTACCTTGTACTTTTCAAGTGCATTTTTAATGCTTGCCATAGGTCCAAATTTAAACATAATTTAGAATGGAGAACTAATGGGCCATATGTGTACATATGTCTTAAAGTATATAGCAGAACTCAGTTGTAACGAATTGGTAACATCTTGGCCAGTAAAATAGTCTCATTTTATCTTTTTCACATAGGAGCTTCCTCTTACTCTTTTTAGGCTACTAGTTCAATAGTATTTGTTGGGCTACAGTACCATAACCTTTCATCCGCACCATTGTCTAGTATTTTCTTTGCTATGTTATAAACCCAATCCCTGTCCAACCACAGCAGTGACATTCCTTATTCAGGAACAACAGACTACAGTACCCCAAATCCAGTCAGTAGGTGTCACTGTTGAGCAAGGTCTGAGGCTCCCTCCCAATAAATGTCTATATGTGTTGCTACTGCAGAATCTCCAGACTTTGATTGGTCAGAAAACTGAACCCATGTTTTCTACAGAACAGTGCACAGCACAGAGGCTGAGCCATTGGGCTGGACCAACATACATTCTAAAGCTTTTTTTTCTTTATTCTGTTTTCCTGTAGATTTTTTCTACTATATTTTGAATTTATGAAAGATGCCAAATTAACAAATCATAAAATAAAGACTTCCAAAGTTTGTTTCATTATGATGTTGTCAATAAGCTCAAGTTTCAATGTATGTTTTTAGGACCTGTTTCATTCAAATTAGGACTTAGAAAAATATTAGGCTTCTGCATTCACGTGAAAATGAATAATGAAATATGAAAATGAGGCCATTGTAGCTTGTTTTTTTATTTATTTAACCCTGCTGAATTTTATTTGAATTTATGTACTTTATGTTTCTGATTTATTAAGTATGTTTGTTGTAATCTGCCTAGATTCTTGTATAGTATGCAATACAAATACAGTAAATAAATATATTTTTGATTCATTCTCCTTTAAATGAACCACATTGAGAAGGGACAAGGAAGAAGCAGAAGTTAATTGACCTATTAGGCTGAAACCTTTTGACTAATAGCCAAACTAGGCTATTCCAATTTCATTTCTTCCAACTCCCATGGCTGATGATATTGGCATGACAAAACCTTATACCATCTCCATTTTGGAGTCACTTGTCTCTTGCATTTCAAAAGGAGAGGATCGTTACCATCATTAAAATCATTTGTAGTACCTGAAGATTGCAGAGTGGCCAACATAACGCCAGTTTTCAAAAAGGATGCCAGCCATGATCCAGGAAACTACTGACTGGTGAGTCTGATGTCAGTATTAGGCAAAATGATAAAAACCATTATAAAGAACAAAATTACTGGATATACAGTATAGATACCCATGATTTAATGGGACAAAGCCAACATGGATTTAGCCAAGGAAAGACTTGTCTCACTAACTTGCTACATTTTTTGAAGGTGTGAAAAATAGGTAGATCAGTGGTTCTCAACGCAGTCCTCTGGGACCCTCAGGCCAGTCAGGTTTTCAGGATATCCACAATGAATATGCATGAAATAGATCTGCATACAATGTCTCATGCATATTCATTGTGGATATCCTGAAAACTTAAATGGCCTAGGAGTTCTAGAGTACTGGGTTGAGAACCACTGAGGTAGATAGATAAGCTGGATTTTCAGAAAGCCTTTGATACGATTTCTTCATGCAAACTTTTGAGGAAATTAAAAAGTCATGGGATAGGTGGCAATGTACTATTGTGGATTGGGAGCTGGATAAAAGATAGAAAACAGAGAGTAGGACTAAATGGCCAATTTTCTCTATGGAGAATGGTGAATGGTGGGGTATCCCAGGGATCTGTGCTGGGCTCGCTGCTTTTTAGCATATTTGTAAATGATCTGGAAATAGGAATAATAAGTGAGGTGATCAAATTTGCAAATGCCACAAAATAATATTAAAAGTTATCAAAACACAAGAGGATTGTGAAAAATTGCAAGAGGACCTTGAGAAATTGGGGGGAATTGGGCATCCAAATGGTAGATGAAATTTAATGTGGCCAATTGCAAAGTTTGCACTTAAGGAAGAACAACCCAAACTATGGTTACATGATGCAAGGTTCCACATTAGAAATCACCACCTAGGAAAGGTATTTTGAAGCGGAATTGGCTACGCACAAAGGTGGTGAGGCTTCAAAAACGGCAGCAGAGGCTATGATGCAGTCATCAGAAAGGATGTCAAAGTATAAATCAGGAGGTTTAAAAGCTGGTATACCTAAGCCCGGAAAGCACTTTGTGGAAAAGAGATGTTTTCATTGTGGGAAATTAGGGCATGTACAGAATGAATGTAAGGCGCGTACAGCACTAATAAGTGAAAATGCAAAAATGTTAAGAGAAGGATTTTTGTTAGAGCTTAAGGTACAAGGTATAACCACCACTGCTCTACTTGATTCGGGGGCAGATCAGAGCATGATCTCCAGGAAGCTCTGGCATGTTATAGAGGATCAAGCTGAGTCAGCACCGAACCGAGCAGAGGGAAAAGTGAAAATTAAATGCATTCATGGAGCCTCTTCTTTCTATCCGGTGTATAAATTGTTAGTAAAAGGATTAGGGATAGAAAAGGACATATTGGTAGCCGTAGTTCCCAAGTTGCCACACGATTTAGTGCTAGGCAGGGACTGGCCCCAATTTAGAAAGGGGTTGGAGAAGGGCCTATCTCCCCATGAAGCCCTTGTATCCACACGAATCCAGTCCAAGGCAGCCATAGTTCCTAGCCCACTCTTTGGAGAAACTCCAAAGGCTGACCAAGAGGTGAAGAGACAGCCTTTAGGGAAGGATACTACCGGGAAACCAAAATTTGTACTTAAGTTTTGCAAAATGTCTAATAGAGCCCAAAGTCCACGAAGAGCCTCATCCCAGGCAGCTGGATATGACTTACACAGCGCCATTGAACAAATTATTCCTAAGCATGGGAGGGCTTTAGTAGACACAGACCTGCAAATAGAATTGCCTCTAGGATGTTACGGCCGCATTGCGCCCTGATCTGGCCTAGCCTTAAAACATTTTATAGACGTGGGGGCAGGGGTAATCGACCCAGACTATAGGGGGGCACTTAAAGTCCTGCTCTTCAATTTTGCCAAAGAAGACTTTATGGTTAAAGTAGGAGATCGCATTGTGCAACTTATATGCGAGAGAGTTGGATTTCCATGTTTAGAAGAAGTACCCATGGTAACACCTACAGGCCGCGGAACTGGAGGGTTTGGATCCACCTGTCGAACTGCCATAAAAGGATTATCAGCTATGTGTGAAGAAACAGTGGACGAGGATTTGGGCCCACAACTGGCCGAATGCAGAACCACACCCGAGCCAAGAATAAGCGAAGAACTCTCCCTGATACAGAGACAGGAGTTTGCCAGACTATTGGGGAGGTTTGACGTTCTGACACCCATGCCGGGCGAAACAGAGTTGGTAGCTCACGAAATAATAACGCCACCAGGTACAGTGATCAGGCAAAGGCCCTATCGCCTACCTGAGGCCAAGAAACAGGAAGTGATGGCTCAGGTGCACGAAATGTTAAGAATGGGGATCATTGAAGAATCCCGAAGTCCCTGGTACAGCCCTATTGTCCTAGTGCCAAAACCAGATGGCACGATGCGATTCTGCATTGATTTTCGCAAGGTAAATGCTGTATCTATGTTTGATGCGTACCCCATGCCACGCATTGAGGAACTGTTAGATCGGTTGGGGCAGGCGAAATACCTCACTACGCTTGACATGACAAAAGGGTATTGGCAAATTCCCTTAACAAGAGTGTCACGTTCCAAGACGGCCTTCAGCACACCAGTGGGGCTTTTTCAATTCAGAAGGATGCCCTTTGGATTACATGGCATGGCGGCCACCTGTCAGCGGTTGATGGATTTGGTGTTACGTTCACATCAAGAGTACGCCGTCGCGTACATGGACGACATTGTCATCCATAGCTCCAACTGGGACCAGCATTTGCCCCGAGTAAAAGCTGTGCTCCAAGCAATGAGACAAGTAGGACTGACATTAAATCCGGGAAAATGCATCTTCGCAGGGCAAGAAGTTAAATACTTGGGACACCTGGTCGGACACGGTATGGTCAGGCCACTACTGAACAAAGTAGAAAGCATTAGAGATTTCCCAATGCCACAAAATAAAAAGCAGTTAAGAAGCTTCCTAGGGCTTATAGGATACTATAGGCGTTTCATCCCTCATTTCGCTGAGGAGAGCGCCGTGTTTACGGACATGTTAAAGAAAAATGCCCCAAGCCAGATACAATGGACCTCGGAGGCTGAGAAAGCTTTCACAGCTTTGAAGGGGAAGCTACGTAAAGCACCCGTATTGCGCGGCGTAGATTTTCACCAACAGTTTATCGTCCAAACAGATGCCTCCGAAACTTGGTTGGGAGCCATTCTTTCCCAGAAGCACGAGGGTATAGAACATCTGATTATGTTCTTAAGTAGAAAATTGTCACCGGCAGAATGGAAATATTCAACAATTGAAAGAGAATGTCTGGCTATTAAGTGGGCCGTCGAAGCCCTCAAATTCTATCTGACCGGGAGGAAATTTTTGTTGGTCACAGACCATGCACCCCTAAGTGGCTAAATCAAATGAAGGATAACAATAGTCGCTTAACGCGTTGGTATATGGCATTACAGCCGTTCGAATACAAGATTGAGCACAGAGCGGCAAAACTGCATCACAATGCCAATGCCATGTCCCGGATTACGTGCTGTGCAGATGAAGAAGTGCCAGCCCGTAATATCTTAAGAGGGGGGATATGTGATGAAGCTGACACTACTGAAGCTATGGAGTTAGGAGAAAACTCTGTTTCTTTTAAAGAAACTGATTTACAGAGAATGCAGTTACCAAGAAGTGCAGCTAGAGGGAGTAGGCATGAGGCTGCAGAAGATAGGCTGACACACCCAGATTGTAATGATGCAATAGCTAATCAAACACACCTGTGTAGAGGGCCAGAAAGCTCACTAAAGAAACGGCTTTATAAGCAGTGCTCGGTCAGGAGAATAGAGGGAGGACCACGAATAGAGAGATGACCACAGGAGCAGAGAGGACCACAAATACAGAGAGCAACAGAAACCCTTGCTACTAAGGAGAGAGAAAGGGGAAAGCTCCAACTACGGAAGGAAAGGCAGTTAAGCTTGCAGTCCTTACAAGGAAGGGACTAAAAGAGTGTCTACATGGGGTAGACACTCTTTTAACTGTACTCCTAGACACTCTAGCAAGAGGAATAGACAGCCCCAAAAATGCATTCCTACTACTTTTTCTAGACATTTCTGCAGCATTTGACAGTGTCCACCATACACTAATGCTCAATAGGCTCAGTCAAATAGGTGCCACCTCATTAGTTCTCAAATGGTTCACTTCATATCTATCCAACAGAACCCAAACTGTCAGGATCAACACTCAAACCTCCAACACATACAAACAGGAAATTGGCCTCCCCCAAGGTTCTTCCCTCTCTGCACTCCTATTTAATATATATATACAACCAATTTGTAACATCTTTAAAAAATTCAAAATCCACTATCACATATACGCAGACGACATTATGTTATACATTCCTTTCACAATCCCAACACTTCCACTTCAGCTATTTTAACTGACTGTTTCAAGGAACTAACAACTTGGCTAGAAGACCACAACCTGTTTATCAACCATTCCAAAACTGACATACTGATTGTAACAAAAAGTGGAGTGGAGTGGAGGAGTGGCCTAGTGGTTGGGGCAAGGTACTTCAGGCCGGAAGGTCGGGGGTTCAAATCCCACTAGAGGACAGCAACCTTGGGCCGGAAGGACTGGGGTTTCTAGTCCCACAGGTGCTCCTTGTGGTCTTGGGCAAGCCACTTAACCCTCCATAGCCCATGTTCCCTGTAAAATAGTTATCTCCAAGTTATAGTGCCCTGTTCAGTGTAATTTCAGTTTGTTCAATGTAAACCGCACTGATGCAGAATAGCGCGGTATATAAGAGAATGTAAATAAATAAATAAATAAATAAAAAACAAATCCTACACACCCCCTACCCACATTACACTCCAGAAACATGACATCCACATAAAAAATGAAATAAAATACCTAGGGGTGATACTTGACACACACCTTAGCATGAACACCCATATAAGAAATACAACCAAGAAAATATACTTTAAACTCAAAGTATTAAAACAATTACGCCCTCTAGTACACCTGCAAGACTTCCTAAGCATCATTCAAGCCATTGTCACACCACATTTTGACTTTGCCAACCTCTCTCTACTAGGCACCACTAACCAAAACATCAAAAGGCTCCAATTAGCCCAAAACGCCGCAGCCAGAACTATAATGAAGGTACACCCTTTTGAACACATATCACCTTACCTAGCCAAACTACACTGGCTCCCGATTCAATGTAGAATAGACTATAAATTAATAATTACCACATTCAAGGCATTAAATAACACTGCCCCAGCCACCCTTAATAAGCTACTCACTAAAGACCCAGTCCACTCTGCACATAGAAGAGGCAATGCTAATAAATTAAAGATCCCAAAAGAATTCACTAAGACCAAAAAAACGACCAATAAAAAAGCATTCTCCCACGCTGCTCCTATGCTCTGGAACTCGCTACCAGAAGAAATCAGAGCATCAACCGATCTTAAAACCCTACGTAAAACTTTAAAAACCCACCTCTTTATCTCTCACTACGGCCCACTGGCAAACTCCCAATACCAAAATGAAAAGGGGTAACATATATACACATTCAAACCAACTTCGTAACTACCTTATGATATTATGACCTTATGATATTATGACCTTTGACACTGTCTTTGATATAACTACCCTACTGTTGACCTTTTCTCTACTATCTGTATATAGTTAAATGTACATAATTCTACAAAGTTAAAAGTTTTAAGTTTTAATTGTTAATGTATATAGTTCACACTATGTTCATTGTAAAAAACAGAACTGTCATTCTGTTACCCTATTCTGTTATACGTAAACCGCACCTGATCACTGGAAGGTCGCGGTATATAAAAGTTTGTTAAATAAATAAATAAATAAAGGGACAACTTCCAGGAAGGACAAGTCCATGCTGAAAAACTCCAGAAAGAAGTCTCCAGGGAAGACAGAGTAAGCAGGAGAGTACTTGGTAGAGGGAATACCAGCAACGCAGGTCTCAGAGAACAAAGGTACATTCACACCTCCTTTCCTGAATGTGTGCCAGGTCCCAGAAAGGCTTGTAAACCAGAGAGCCATAGATATGAGAAACAAAGCTGGGGAAAGCTTTGGAAACCTGTGCAGAAGGTCCTAGATAAAAGCCATATTAATTGTTTGCCAGACCAGGTCCAGCCAGGCTGGAAAGTCTTGGAGAGAACTACTGAAGTACAACCAGTTTTGCCTAAGGAAAGCTCAGGCTTAGCAGACACCATATCTGAGCAAAAGGATATGCAAACAGACCTTGTAGAATCAGAATCATTGCTACCTGAATATCCTATGGACTGTACTCTCTGTGTAGCTAAGAGTATAGAATCTCTCACAGAGTCATAGCATAAGACATGCTTTAAAAAATGTCATTGCTTTGTTGAGCTGAAAAGAAGAAGCTTTTGTGTTTATTTAACCTGTTTATATTGGGAAATCCTGCTTGAATGGAAAAGACTGTGAAGCTCTTATAACAGTTTTGGACTTTTTAAATACTTTGGTAGAAACCCTGAATCAAGGTGAATTCTGTTGTCTTCTTGGAGAACCTTAGCACATCAAGGGAATAAAACCTTATATTTAACCCAGCACAAGGCTCACACAACTATTCTTTATAAAGAAGGGAACTACAAGGACCATAATGCACCTGGTCTAAGTTAAAGTTTCCGGCTTCAACAAACAATAAATGTCCGCCCTGACCCTTCAGCTTGCTGCCACCGGGAGGGGCTGTGACAATACGAATGCCCACTCTGACGGTCTCTTCTCATATAAATATTTCTTCTTAGTAGCTGAGTGTCATAGATTACCCCCAAAACAGCCGCCTCACTCCACCTTCAGTTTAAAAAAAAAACACAGATAAGCTGCTGCGGCTGCGCTAGCTTTTAAAATGAAAGGAAACTGGTGCAGAGCCTGCCGACGCTATGGAACCCCTGCTGCTGCTGCGTCCCACCCCAAAAAGGAAGTGAGGCTAGAGCGGGACACAGCAACAGCAGGGGTTCCATAGCGCCGGGAGGCTCCGCACCAGTTTCCTTTCATTTAGAAGCTATTGCATGCAGCCAAAGGGGAAGGTTTAGAAGTACAGAGACATGGCCGGCAAAGCAGAACAAGTTAAACAGGGGGGGGGGGGGGAAGGAGAGGAAGCAGAACAAACTACATGGGGGGAAGAAGAGAAAGTGGAATGAGCTACATGGGGGGAAGGAGCGAGAACTGAACAGAGCTGACAGAAGGGCAAAGAGAGGGCTGGAAGGGAGCTGACAGAAGGGCAAAGAAAGGGCTGGAAGAGAGCTGACAGGGGGAAAGAGAAAGCTGGAAGAGAGCTCACCCAGGGGGGAAGAGAGCTGACAGGGGGGAAAAGAAGGCTGGAAGAGAGCTCACCCGGGGGGAAGAGAGCTGACAGGGGGAAAGAGAAGGCTGGAAGAGAGCTCAACACGGGGGGAAGAGGGCTGGAAGAGAGCTGACCCAGGGGGAAGACAGAGCTGGAAGGGAGCTGATGGGGATGGGGAGGGGGAGGGAGACAGGGCTGGAAGGGAGCTGACAGAGGGGGAAAGAGAGGTCTGGAAGAGAGCTGACAGGGAGGAAAGAGGGGGCTGAAAGGGAGCTGATGAAGGAGGAGGAGAATGGAGCTGAAGAAGGAGCAGAATGGAGCTGACAGAGGGGGAAAGAGAGGGTTGAAGGATACTGACATAAGGGGAAGGAGAGGGAGCAGAAGAGAGCAGAAGGGAACTGAGAGAAGGGAAGGGGATGGCTGGAAGGGAACTGATATGGGGGAAGGTGGGGGCTGGAAGGGAACTGACATAGGGGCAAGGAGAGGGAGCAGAAGGGAACTGAGAAAAGGGAAGGAGATGGCTGGAAGGGAACTGACATGGGGGCAAGGAGAGGGAGTGGAAGGGAACTGAAAGAGGGGAAGGAGATGGCTAGAAGGGAATTGACATGGGGGAAGGTGGGAGCTGAAAGGGAACAGACATGAGGGGAAAGAGGGGGACAGAAGGGAGCTGACATCTGAGGGTGGGACTGGAGGGAGCTGCCATTTGGGGATAGGACTGGTAGGTGGTTGGGTAATGGGGAGGAGGCTGGCAGAGAGGGGACACTGCACCTCTTATTTGGTGTTGCACTGCATGCAGAGTCTGGCTTTTTGAGGTTTCAGTTTAATTTTTGTCTAAAAATATTTTATTTTTACTTTAGGTTGTGATCACTTATTGTGTACTTGGTGAAAGTCTGTGTTCTGAGTGTGTGACTGAGGCCAGGTGTTCTGTTAACATGAAATTTGTATGCAGGGATCTGTACTGTAGTAATTTGCCTTGTTCAGCTTTTCAAATAGGTGTTATATGTTGTAGGGCCCATTGCAGTATTTATAGTGCTGATTTGCTTGTATGAGTTTTGGAAGCTTATGCTGGTAATGGTACAGTATGGTAGATTTGGCCTTGTAGATCTTTGGTGACTTTAGTAGGGTTTTATATTAGTTCCCAATATGCCTGATACTGGAGAATGTTTGTTAGTGAGATGACCAGAATCAGATTTGTTTTTTTTAAGATATTGAGTTCTGCAGGTGAATGTCCTAGTTCTGCTCTGCACCCACTGTTGAAGGGGGTTCTGTGGATGCAAAATATATGTTCAAAAAGAAAAAGCAAGAACCATAACGCAATTTATAACAACAAAATAAAAATGAGCTATAATGTAGTTTTATAAAGGGTGCTGTGGTTCTCGCTCATTCTTTTAGTTCCTTGGTGCGCAAACTCTTGCATTTCCTTCATATAATCTAATCGGCTTTTTGGTTTGGTTCAGTCCGTGACTGGAGTTTTGAGAAGGTGCCCCCCCACACACACACACTTCGGGGGGAGGGGGCTCCATCCCAACTCTCACCTCAGGTAGCAGATTGCCCCTGATTGTGCATGTCGCACTGGAAAAACAAATACTGATATAATAGACCGCAGTGTAGCACAGAAACATAATAGATGGTGAGAGAAAAAGAATACCCTGCCCTCTTCCCAACCCAACTTATTTTTATTTCTCCTCTAACTCTCTTCCAAAGCTTTCTCTCCATTCTTCTGCCCTAATCTGTCCTGCTCTCCTGAACCCAGCCTGTCTGTTCCCCTCTGCCTGCCTAGCTCCCCTTCTGCCCTAAACTGATATCTCCCTTCTCTTTGCTCTTCAGTTGCCGCCATTACCAAACCTGCTGCTGACAACTTACAGTCTCTTTTCCTCTCTGCTGTACCACTCTGTAAATTCTGAAATGCGAAGCACCTGCATCCCTGCTATTTTTCTGCTATTAGCCTACTTGATTCTTTGATACAAGAATAGTGCTGGACTGCGGACACCACAAGACATACTTGGGCCAGTTTTGAAAAGGACTTCTATGTATTCCAGTGTCTGGTAAATGTATGACTGCTCAAGCTGCTAAATTCACATACACATGTGTATGGATAGTGCTAAGAAAAAAATCGTTCTAGCCGCTCCAGCACTATCTGTCTAGTGCAGGGGTGGCTAACTCTGGTCCTAGTTCACCACAATCCAGCCTGGTTTTCAGGATGTCCCTAATGAATAGCCATGAAGTATATTTGCATCCACTGCCTCTCATTGTATGCAGATATGTCTCATGAATATTCATTAGGGACATCCTGAAAACCAGGCTGGATTGTGGAACATTAGGACCAGAGCTGGCCACCCCTGGTCTAGTGTTTGAGTGGAGTTAGGTTGGAAACACAAAGCTATCTGCACAGTGACGATAGACTATTCTTATAACCGCTGACTATGTGTTTGCTTTAGGCCTACAGAAAAAAGGTCCTAGAGTAAAATGCTCAGGCTATCTGTGTAGCAGGCAAAGTATTGCTACTGTGGTGGAGAAGCAGGCTTAGAAAGCAGTGAGAGAAAGAAAAAACAGACTTTTTTTCCTTTCCACAGAGAAACTGCAGGCAAAGGAAGGGTTAACTCTCAAACTAAGGACAGAGATTCCCTGCAGAGAAGTGCAGAACTAAGAACACACCCTGTTCCCATGGAGATAGAGGGAGGAGAAGGGAGTGGTTTGGAGGCGGAGTCAAGACCCATAGGACAGCCCCAAACATTTAGGCAGGGAAGTTGCACACACAAACGGGTTGAGATTCAGATTGGGACGGAGATTGAGAAGCAGCAGAAACAGACACGAGGGAACAAGCAAGGAAGCACAAGAGAGAAACAGTCACGGGCAGAGAAACAGAATTGGAAGGAAACACGGAAGCCACTTGCACAGAAGCAATTGAGAAGTAGGAGCAGAGAGCTGACAAGGCCAGTGGAGAACTCAGGGGAGGAGTCCTCAGAGGAGGAAATATTCTCCCGAAGTTCTTGGCTTAACTCTTCTCCTAGTAAGGAGTCTACAGGGAGGAAAAACACTACAAGCAAGGTGAGCCCTTTACAACTCTTAAAAGAGCTACTAAACAAAGAAGGTTTTTCCTGCCCTTCCCCCACAAGCTCACACAATGCTAAGGGTACCTGGGAGAAGCTCTTAAAGGTTGTACAAGACAGAAAGACTTCTCAGGAAGATACCAGAGAAAGCATTTACCAGAGAGAGTCTAGTGTGGAGGAAATGGACTTGGGGGACAGTGTGGATTCATGCAGTGTTTCAGACATGGAGATAGACTGTGCAATTTGTGCTAAAGAGGAGTAAAGGAACCAAATAGCGTTTGAAGAGCTGAAGGAATCTCAGCTGCTCCTAATCAGTGAATGTGTCTGAGTTACCTGTGCTAGAGTAAAAGAACTGAATGAAGTTTGTTATCTGGAAGAAACCAGAAGTTCTTTTACAAGGATATTTTAAAAAGCCCATTTCTTTTAGCTGTGCTTTTAAAAGTAGCTGGCCTGATTAAAGCTGCTTGGAAGGAAATCTAGGCAGAAGCTAAAAGCTTGTAATATAAATTGAAGAGAATTCTATTGCTGTGAAAAAGTATCTGGGTGGACCAGGAAGCCTGGTTAGACCTGCTGTGAAAGTAACAGGGGTTTATAGCGCCTCCTGGAGACCAGGAACAGAATACTGATGTAAATAGAGTTTTATGTGAAAGAAAGATTTAAAGCTGTACCAAGCCAAGGACTGTATAATAGGCTTGTGTTGTATTCTATGGAGAAGTATCCTGAACTTTAATTTTGTATGCTTCAATCAATTCTTGCCAAAGAATTGAATCCGGTTAGGAACTCCTTATTTCTAAAATAAAGAAATATTCCTGTGACCTTTGGCACTTGGCTCCAATCCTTTCGGGGACGCAACTACACGCTATTGGGCTGATTCAAACAAAGGACGATCGGGCGCTCCCCCTACCACTAGGCAACCGCCTGGCCACACGGGGGGTGTCCGACACTACTATATTGATAGCAGCTGGCAGTTTTCATATTATACATTTATTTGAAAAATACGTTGATTACCGTGGTTGAATATGGCTTTCAGTTTTTAATAAAGTCAAACAGAAGAAGGAATATTTGATGACAGCAAAATCCTGCAATTGGATATTAGGAGTCAGCAAAGTTTCAGGCAGGAAGAGGGGACAAGTAGCCCTCCTTTATGCCTAATGGCTCTCTTAAAAAGTCATGTTAGACTGTGGATGTAGCTTTATAGTTTTCTCCATTCAGAACTTTGTCATAAACTGTCTGAGATGGTAGTACTATGCTGTGGTGCCACCTGGTGGCGCTCTTAAAATGTAGCGTTAACATTATGGACTATAATGGCCCATGTCAGCACTACATTGTACATTTTCACATTCTGCTCTCTGAAATATACATTTCCAAATGCACCAAAAAAAGGAGTTTATTTCAGTGATCTACACAACATTCACTATGCTTTCAATGTTAAAGAACAATTATAGAAATATTCAGGAAAGTAATTAAGAATAAGAAACCTAAATTTTCTCTAGTGACAAAAAATGTCTTAACAAGGCCCATATAAGTTAAATAAAGCCGGCCTGTGTACAAATGCAAAATGCTTAACCAGAAGCGATTAAATCTAGAGAAATCCCCATGTCAGTGGTGTAAATTCTGCCCAGGTATTTCCCGCAAAGCGAGGGGGGGGGGGCCCAAAGGGGCCCACACAGTGGTGGTAACAGCAGAGCAGCAAACAACTTACTTTAAAATGATTGCGGCACTGCCTTCACTCTTCTTTGGGCCAAAGTCTCACAATATCAGCCGCACCACAAGACTTCTGCCTGGCAGTGGCCAGGAAGTGACGACTGCAGGGCCTCAAAACTTTAAAGAATAGTGGAGGCAGCACGGCACCCATTTTAAAGTAAGTTTGCCCTGGTCGGGGGAGGAGGTCACATTACCACCACTGGCACAACAATGGGGCACCCTCGGCAAAATTTTGCTTGGGATCCCCTCAATAGAACTTATGATACTGATAGTAGTTGATAAGAATAACCCCATATAAGCGGTGGAAACAAAAGATTGCCTAAATCTTTCGAATCTGTTTGTCGGATGCACCATCAGGAGAAGAAAGTTTTCAGGTAACTCCACATATTTCTTTGACTGAAGAATTTTAAAAGAACATTTTAATGATTTAAATGGATGTTCAGGTCATTCAGGAGTAAAAGGCATTTTCTCTCCTGAAGGTGCATCCGACAAAAAGATTTTAAAAAAATTTCAAAAGATTTAGGTGATGTTTCCACCACTTATATGGGGTTATCCTTAAGTTTTTATTGATTGTGCTGGGTTTAACCCCAGGGGCTTTTTGGTTTATAACTGACAGTAGTTAGGCTGATTTGAGCATTCGTGGATGAAGAATCAAGCTGTTTCTGTAGTATTAAGTTTAAACATGCCAAACACAGAGCTGCTGAAAGAACTCCATGATAGTTATTCAAAATTAAAGACTTTCAATATGCTTGAATATCCTTTGGGGCACTGTCATATCTATTACTGCAAAGTGGGAACAGTTTGACACCACCAAGAAGCTGCCTCAGTCAGTCTATGCGTCCAAAGTTATTAGTTGTAGGCTAAGGAATCTGCTGAGGAAAGTCACAATCAAGGCCAGCCCAACCACCAGGCAATCACCTAGGGCAGCAATTTCTATGGGGCAGCAAAGAGCAGGGCATTCAAACCCACATCAGAATTACTCCAGACCCACATTATGCCAATAAATCACTGAACTGTATATTGTCACCCCTTTGCTGTGCAGCGCCTCCTGATGGTCACAGTTGGTACTGCACCCGGGTGTAAACTACTGGCCTTTTCAATACTTATAGTCCTTGCCAGTATGTAAAGAAGTTGTGACACCGAAATCAGTTTAACTGGGTTTTATTCCCCGTCCCGTAGGATTCTTTTCCAAAAGTATAACAGTCAAATAAACATAACCCTTCTCGGGTAAACAAAAGAACTATAACAAAAATAGCTTTACCTTTCAGCAAACAAAAATAGGAATGAAACAGAAATACAGCTTGTCAGCTTTCCAGATGAAGGCTTCTCAGGAATAGTTCAGCCTTCTATCTGAGAGACTCTATATGGTCAGCTATTATAAAACTACAGTCCATTTGTTCAACAGGCAATTCAGCGTTGTCCTCAATTTCATAAGGCTCACATTGCATGGGAACACTGTCAGATACAGAGGCTTCGTTACTTCTCTTCTGAGGTAACTTGCTTAACAAACTTTCCAGCTTGTGACGTACTTGTCTTTCTATAGCAGGTATCTGTTTGGCTTTACCGTATTCTCTTGAGTTGCTTAGCCAGGAGCCTTTCCTCTGCCTCTGGTAATTAGGCAGAGTAAAGCAGTCAGCTGCCCAGCTATCAGAGAGTGGAACCTTTGCACGGGGTTTTGTTTTAACAGGAGCTTTGTAAACAGCTGTTGTCTCCAACGGCAGTTTCTGTGAAGGCTTGTGCCAACTATATTCCTCTGAAGGATTCTCTCCCAAAGGTAACAAGCTTTGTTCCCTATTCTGTTTGTAACCCAGATTCTGGAGCTTTCCTGCTTTCCTTAAATTAGCATTATAAGGCTTTTGTCTTTCATACAAATGCCTCTCATAGATCAGCTTAGCATTTCTCCTATCTGGTTCAGAATAGCTTTTCCTAGCTTGTTGCTTGTGTCTTAAGGCATAGCTTCTATCAAGGCTGCTGCATACACTGTCCCTGTCTGAATTCAGCTGCTCACTTATTTCACTTAAATGTTCATCAGACTCACTCAGACTTTCATTCAGCCAGTGCCTGCCTTGCTGTGGAGACCTGGGATATCTGTATCCTTCCCAGTCTGGATATCTCCTTCGTCTCTGAGGTTCCTCAGCTCCTCTCCTAGCTCCTTCGGCTCTCTCTGCCTTCCCCCGTAGCTCTGCTTGTGAGTTGTGCTGATTATTTACATAATCCCCAGCTGCACCACACCCTAGCCTATTGGGGTCAGGTGGGACCTTCCTTGCCTCCCTACTGGCTGGGTGATAATTCCTGGCTTGTGACCTCATTCCCTTATACTCCTTCTGATACCCTTGTGTCATGTGCTCTCTCCCTACGTCAGTGTTTACTTGAGGAGTAGTGTTTTTTAGCACCACAGGGGGCTCTAGAGAGTCTGCTCTGTGACAATATGCACAGTGGACTTGGTAAATTTCTCCCTTTACCTCTATTGACTGTATAACTAATACTTGTCAAATGCTAAAATAATAAGTATAACCTTTGTATCAAAGCTAATCATTATCAGTGCAAATCCATGCTAATTAATCAATTGTAACAGCAAGTAACCTGTCTGTATCCGCAGCTCCTAGACAAACATTCCCATCCCCTATAAATACTTTGATAACATGTGGTACAAACATTAACCTCCCACATTGATGTAGCCTTGCTCTCCCCACTAACTAAATACCCTCTCACTCACTACCGATAGCATTATTATCCAACAGGATCACACAAAGAAAGCAACCTCTCTCATATCACAAGACGAAATAGACCAATCCAGCCACGCCAAGCTATCTAAACAACTAGTCAACCTCACTTTAAAAAAATGGAAGGGCTTCTAGCTACCCTACTTCTCTTACTATTAGCTACCATCTTAATAAAGCCATCAGATGCTACACGCACATGGAAAAACCCAATCCCAATCCTCTACAGACCCAGACAACTTGCACCTCCACCATGGTATCCCAACTATCCAAAGAGACAACACCGCCTTATACAGATACAAACAAATGAGACTACACAGATATTCTCGCAACCTAAACTACAAACCACAACAATCAAATGCTCCCTAATAAATGCACAATCTATCCGCAACAAAATACACACCATATCAGGCTACATCCATGACAACAAAGTAGAAATCATGTGTATAACCAAATCATGGCTGATGGATGCAGACAATGTACTCCTAAACCAACTCACCTCTTCAACCATGAACTTCCATCACTGTCTCAGAACTCAATGCAGAGACGGAGGAACCCTCATCCTCTCCAACAAGCAACTAAACCTGAAGATCACAGACAACCTGTCAACTCCAACTCTAAACTCTATAACCCTTGAAAACAAGAACATAATGATAACCCTAATTTATAGATCCCCAATCTCGGATCCTGATGACCTCTCTCATATAACCAAACTTGCTACAAGATACTCTAACAAAGCGAAACAACCAATAATACTAGGAGATTTCATCTTGAACTCCCTAGCATCTACACAAGCTAAATCATTCCTCCTTGGACTTCACACAAATCATTGATACCCAAACACATGATAGCAGAAACACCCTTGACTTAGTGTTCGTCCCATCCAACCTCCATTCTCATATCAACTACAATGTATCCCCAGTACCCTGGTCAGACCATCATATGATCACCTTCAAGTTACCTATCAACCCAACTCAGCCAAGACACAACTACTCAAATAACCCCCGACGCTTCAAAGAATTCATTAAAGACACCCTCCTCAAATAAATACTTCCAACTCTAGACAACGAATCTACAGATCTCCCAGCACTTACATCTAACTGGATTGACACTATCTCACCAGCAGCCCTTGCATCACCTAAGAATAACACATCTCATAGAGACCATAAAGCCCCTTGGTACTCCTCCAATATAAGAAGAGCAAAACTCACTTTAAGCAGGCTAGAATGTAAATGGAGAAGAATTAAAGATCAGACAGATAGACAAGAGTACAGAGTAAAGCAACAAGAATACAACAAACTGATACTGGACTATAAAAGACAACACCATACAAACATCATAATGAAGTCACTCAACCGTCCTAGAGAACTTTTTTGCAATAGTCAAAGACCAAACCAGAACACCCCATAACAACAATGCAAACTTACTAACCCCAGAGACATATGCAACTTATCTACAGAGCAAGCTCAATCGCCCCCATATTTCAACAAACCTGCCTTCACTTCCTGCATCACCATTATCAAAACAGGATACCTCGAAAAATTAGACAGCGTTCTACTCAATCTCTGAAGAATACTGCACCAACTTATTAAAAGCTCTGAACACAACAACATCATCTCTCAACCTCTGCCCCACCATCTGGATAAAAGCTATGTCTCAAGAACTAGCACCAATGCTATGCAGAATAGTAAATCTTTCCCTCGCACAAGGAATTATGCCACCACAACTCAAAATCTCTTCAATAAGACCTTTCATTAAAAGTACAGCCTCTGACTCAAGCTCACCATCTTCATACCGTCCAATATCAAGCATACCACTCCTAGCCAAGATAATCAAAAAAACAGTACAGCGTCAACTACAGGACCATGTGGATTCAAACTACCCCCTCGACCCACAGCAGCACAGATTCTGAGAATCCCACAGAGTCAAAACTCTATTCACATCATTGATGAACACAGTCCTTAAAGGGATCCAAAATGTAAAACATGGCTTCTTACTTATTTTCATTGATATTTCTGCTGCATTTTGATGAAAATATGAAATCTGTTGTTTTTACAGATGTCTTGTTCATACTGGTAGTCCCATTCCCTAGCAGAACTCATGGTCTTGAATAGATTGTAAGCTTGGGTGAGCAGAGAGATTCTTTTTAGATAGTTGTACAGTGCTGTGTATGTGAGGGGCACCGTAGAAGTCTAACCAAGGGAATTAGAGAAGCCTGTAGAATATGGAAATTACACTTACCTGGTAATTGATGTTCCTTGAGGGAGTACAGTTCAGTCCTCCACCACTGGGTAGTGCACCTCCTCCTGCAACATGGAGACTGGACAAGTCAAACTTGTGACATCACCGGGTATATCCTGCTGGTCTTCTCCCATGATCCCCCAGTGACCTACTGTCAAAGCAGACTCAAAGGAGCAAACAAACAACCAGTTAAAGTACTAAATACAAAGCTATGCTCAAACTTCAACTTTAAAATCACAGGGCCCCAAAAAGAAAGGCCGAAAACACCCTCCTCCGTGCCCCTGTCCCCCTGCGCACCAAACAGCGGAAGACAGAGAGCTAGAAGGAAGGAGAACTAAAGAAGAGTATAGGCAGAAAAGGTTGCTCTCGCGATTACCTGCCAATCAGAGCCCGTTGCCGACTCTAGGATCCGAAAGCATACTCGGAACTGACGCCTCGTGTCTGAAACATCCATCCCTGGGCGGGAATGAGGACTGAACTGTACCCCCTCAAGGAACATCAATTACCAGGTAAGTGTAATTTCCATTTCCTTATCGGTCCTACAGTTCAGTCCTCCACCACTGGGATGTACCAGAGCAGTAATCATTGGGAGGGACCTATCCAGTCGGCTCGGCCCCTAAACGAACAGAGCAGGCACCGACCCCAGCCCGCTCCTCACGTCAACAGGCGGTAAGCCAACCAGGAAGACACGACCGAGAGCCCACTTGGATCCTCTTCACTGATGAAAACAGCACAGAACTCTGCCCCAAGCAGCGCTAGTGCTTCAGAAAGACAAACTCGCCATCGCAAACACACTGAATGCCCTAGAAACAGACCTACTGAGAAGGCTACCGGAGCTCCGCCTGAAAAATCCACTTGAGCTCCCCCTTGGCTCTCGACCCCACCAGGGTATCAAGTGTTAGCAACCGCTGCTCTCCCGCAGAACCCGCCTCCACGGAGGGACAGGCAGCGAAGAGACCTCCCAGAAAGCGACGGAACCTCACCTAAGGTTCAAGGAACGCAGGTTACAAGCAAAGTGTTCTTGCGTAAGTCCCAAACCGACAACTAAACAGGCACAGCCGGATTCCACGAGGGAGAACGGAACCGAGATCCATCCAGACAGAGGTGGGAAGCAAAATGAGGGAAATGGAAAAACCACCAGCGTCAAACACCCTATTTGTCACACCTCTTAAGGGCTTTATTCTTTGCAACACAAAGTAGCTCTACAGCTATGTCCTGGACCAGTTGGAGTCTTTTTAATTGAGAATGTGGAATGCAGCTAAGCAATGAGTTGCAATAAACCAAGCGTGATCCACCAAGGGCATATAAGAGGGTGTCAAGTGCCCCAGAGTCCAGCGTTGTTTCAGAAGATGTGGAGTCTTACATGGTGTGACAAAAAAGAAAGGAGACTCTGGTAGCCACGCCCACGACGCAATGCCAGTAGGCCAACCGCTTACATCACCTGGATATGCCCTCCGGAATTGGAGGAACCCTGCAGAAGTAGCAATCGCCGACGTGATCCATGGGCCCTCTCCAGATCATTGGAACCGCAAAAGACTTTGATGGTCTTTTCCCATCCATCCACAGCCTGAGATCTGCTACACATGTATTGCAGCATATGTGTGGCGCCTAGCTTTTATCCTGATCTTTTATTCTGCAGCCAAAATATAAATTGTAGGCTTTCTGAACCGCCACAGTCATATGCCATTTTTGTGATGTAAAAGTCACATCACCACAACTAGAGCAGAAATTATCTGCATGATTAACACCAGGACAAGGAATCGCCAAATATGCTGTGAGTGACCTATCGGTATAAAATAAATATGTCTTTTTTTTCTTTTTTTTTTTTTTTTACTGTCAAGCGAGGCAAATTTAAGTAGTGACTGCATCAACTGGTTTTGGACAGTTATTTCGATTGGTTGCAAGTAAAGATTATGCAAGCTCACGCAAATGTTGCAGAATACACTGGTAATGGTCCCCACTGACTAATGAAGAGCACATATCTTAGCAACCAGACCCAGTCGGCCATTTTCACTATGACCTCTGAAAGGCATAGAATGGACTGGGCCACGGCCCCATACCAATGCGTCGACGCTATCCAGTAGCCTCATATGTCCTCTGCTAAACATCGACCCGTCGCCGCAGACTGACAGGTCGCCATGAGGTCCAATATGGGCTGACCGCATGTGAGCACACACGGCGCGCACACCACCTGATGCAATCTCACTCCTCCGGCAAACACTCGGACCCCGCTAAGGACATTCGCCACCACAGTGTCCCCACCGAAAACACAGGCCGCCAAGGCTTCAACCGCGCACGCTGTCCCTTCGCTCGGGCCACCCTGACCACCCGACCGACTCCACCCTGCCGATCGAAATAGGCCACCATCCCGGAGATCTCAGACAGCACCTACAGCGCTCGATCCGCTACCGTGTCCGAGAACGCCTGCCACGGCTGACGTATCGCGTACCGTTCCAGTCAGACGACGGAACACTGGGCGTGCTGCGTACACTAAAACGCCTTGTACAAAAAGGATCCCCAAAATGTAGCTGAGTCTAACCACGCTCCGGGCCAAGCTCCCGGAAGAAAGGGACAGGACCTTATAAAAAAGAAGTGGGGACAATTAGGAAGGCTTTCCTGTTTGATTATTCTTTTTTTTTTGTTTTGTTTTGTTTTTCCTTTTTACAACTCCATAAGGGCCACAAGGCACACAACCGAACAGGGCATTGTCCAGAGAACGCAAGGCCCCTCCTCCAGGCTGACTCCACAGCCTAAACTGGCAGTCACCTTGGCTGATGCCGAGCAGCGCGGAAGCCAACTTGTAAGCCCAGCATATGAAGTATGCCTACTAGTACAGCATTCCACAATGGAGGGACATGTAACCAGACGGCTTTGAATATGAACCTACAGATATCCCGCGCTTGCTCCAAGACAAGCACTGTGCAGCCTACTGGTCTTCTCGGAGCACCGCCACGACCCGAAGACCTAAACCGGCCAGCAAAAGACGACGTACGCTGGGCCCGAAGGAACCTGGTTGAACGGATCCCAGCACTCCCTGTATCGTTAGGATCGGAGCCTCCCCCCAAGGACTCAGCCCTGGCTGGAACCGGCTGAGCATAACTCCAGGCCCTGCGGCGAGCCCCCACGAAGAAGTGGAACGCAACGATGCCTTGAGGAAAGGGAAGGCCCAATGGGTGAAGCAAGTTGCTAGCCGACCAAGGGAGTAAACCCCACACGCGCACCTCAATGGAAGGTCGGAAGAACCGAGGATTCTGGTCCCACAGGTGCGCCTGCTAGCCTTTAACAACATACACCTCCGCAGGTACAAAAGACTTAAATTGTGAGCACCTTCAGGGGTAAGGGGAATAGACGACAGCCTCCGACTGTTGACCACCTTGTCTTGCACAACAGACAGAAGCACCCCACCAAACAAATGATTGGGAATATATGACCTCAGAACCCCAAGACAGAGGTAAAACAGTAGAACGTGCAGTGGACGTGAATTTCCAGATCTGCCAGCCCCCCTGCCCACATTGAGAAGAGGCAGAGAAGAACTTGACCGGCGGATCTGGAGGGGTGCCCCCTGGACAGCCGGGCCACCGAAGGGAAAGCTGATGACTGAGGCCCAAACTCCTCAGGATGGCCCCGTCTTGCATTGGCAACCCCATGCAACACCATGACAACCCCGCTCACGATATCCCAAGCGATCTCTGTCATTGCTGCAACAATCACCCGAGCATGAGATCACAGACGGAACACGGACATGCAGACGCACTCAAAGAGAGTGCACCTAAGAAGTATGAGCCTATCCAACATCCAGCACCACATGTCCAGGTGTCCCACTCCTGTCACCCAAAACACAGGATGCTTGAACCTAGGTGACCGTCATAGCAAAGACAGGGAGGCCTGACTGCCGCTATCAACCCTTCCAGGACCCTGGAACACTAAGCCCCGGACTGTGCCATCCAGCAACACTTCTCACGATCCCCAGCAGGGGCCTTTCCCCAGATGGCCCAGATGGGCAGTGTTCCCGCCAAATGGGCAAGCTGCGCTCTGATAACATAGTGCAGAAAACCAAATTAAAGTGTCTTAACCTAGCTAATGTTTGTCTAATAGTGATCATTCATAATATCAGCCAGGCTCAATCATAACATTAGTATTAATGATCTCTAAAGATTGAAGAGTTACTAATGTAACACTAATTGTTTTTTTTTTTTGTTTTGATTTTTTTTGTTTTTTTTTTTAAAGAGCTTCAAAGGCGATCTTGGAAGCTACAGACCAATGAATCTGAGTTCAGTGCCAGTTAAATGATAGAACTTGTTCTGAAAAGCAGCACCAAGCTGTCTTTTCAAAGGGTTAATAAACATGTGAGTAAGCCAAATGATATGTATCTGGATGTTTTAGAAGGTACTTGACAAAGCCCCTTATGAACTTCTCCTGAGGAAGGAGATGATGTGCTATTATAGAATGGGAAATGGATCAAAAACAGGAACACAATAGGACTAAATGGCCAGTTTTCTCACAGGAGACCCGTAAATAGTGGAATGTCTCGGGATCTGCACTGGAACTGGCATCTGGTAACATCTACTGCACTGAAATGATCTGGAAAAGAGATCAGCAAGCATGGCGATCAAATTTGCAGATGGCATAACGACATTTAGAGGCTGTCTGCACAATTTCCAAGCGTATAAACATGGAAATAGCATCCTTATGTAAATGACAATTTCAGAAAGGGCTCAATTTGTAGGTGGTTGTGCCGCCGATGACCCTGAATGGCCAAATCCTAGCACGGAAACCTGCTGCTGACAGACGTCGCTAACTGCCAGAATGCAGACAAAGGTAAAGGCACCACCCAAGAAGTAAAACCCAAACCAATCACATTGCATTCAAAGAATATAAACTATCATGAAATTAAAAGGAAATTAAAATTAAAAGGAAATTAAAATTAGAATTAAAATTAAAAGTAACAGCAAAAGGAAGTCCTTATCTGGGTGTAGCCGCGTGGAACAGCGTCGTCTGCTCAAACGCGGGGCTGCTCCGCTCTCCGCCACGAGGCCTCAGCCCTGCCGAGGAAAATGGCGCCAATCCGAAGCAGGCCCGTTTGGCGCCAAACACCACAGAGGCGGCAAGAGCTCAGAGCCCCTCCATGCGGACTCGAGAGACTCCCTTGTGGCGTCGGGATGCAGCAGTTACCCCGCTGTAGCTGCGGGGTGAAGAGCTGTCCAGACACGCTGCTGCCTCGCACTACCAGAAGTAGCAGACGCTGCGAGCCCCGGCCCACCGGCTAAAGAACCTCGAATGGCCTGAGGCTCCCGCCGCGATGGGAATCTGCCGCATGGACACTGCCAAAATGCAGGTGTTCCACAGAGCTCTCCCCCGTACAGTCCTGGGGGAGAGATCATCACCGGGCACAGGGACCGAAGAATCCCAAGCAGAGAGGCTAGCTGGCAGCATGAACTTTGAAAAGGGACTGAACCCCCCTTTACACTAAGGCAGACTAGGTGAAAATAAATAAAGTAAAAGTAAATGAAATTAAATGAAAATGAAAATGAATTCAATTTACAGGATTACACCTAAAGAAGGGCAAAAGAAATGCAAGGTAAATCAAATCCTGACTAACTGCTCCTAAACTGCTTCTCAAGTGAGCCCAGCACCTAGGCTCACTACGTCCTCATGCTGCATGGAGACTGGACACACTGGGGGATCATGGGAGAAGACCAGCAGGATATACCCGGTGATGTCACAAGTTTGACTTGTCCAGTCTCCATGTTGCAGGAGGAGGTGCACTACCCAGTGGTGGAGGACTGAACTGTAGGACCGATAAGGAACTGAGGTTAACTGATTAATCAGTCCCCTGCCAGCTTCTTCAGCAAACCCTTATGCAATTAAGGAGTTGCTCAGTAGAAATTAACCACTTCTCTAAATGCTTCTCTCAAACATGGCAGGCTAAGCAAAGTAAAAATGTACGTTGCTATACATATAACATTATCTCTTACATTTAATTACATTTACATTTACTATTTTCCTTTCTTTCCTACTTCGAAATTCCCTGAAACAAGCAAGGCAGAGAACAAAAGCTGGCTATACAGTTATACACAAAAAATGCTACTTTGCAGAGCTGCACTACCCCTCCCTAAAGAACTTCCCTCTTTGACTTTAAGCAAGCAAGTGGTCAGTAAACCCACTTCTTTTTCATTTCAGCAGCTTCCTCACACATCTTATAATTTTCAAGTTAGTAGTGAATCAAAATAAAGGTTTTCATTTGAGCTCTGAAAGGGTGCGCTAACTGCACTAGGTGGGTGCACCAGGTGAGATCTCGGAGTGAGAACCAAAAGAAAACACATTAGAAGGGAAAGGATATCATAAAGTGATACCTGTAAATAAAGGCACCCAAAAGTACAAACAAGAATCAGATTTCCCAAACTGGTTGTTTCAGCATAAAATCACAAGATTGCAGGTGTCAGCAGTAACACATTCCTTGAAGGGAGGGGTTGCTGAGAGGCTTCAGATAACCCAATTTCATAAACTTCTCCCTTTAGATAGCCCAATCTCGTCAAGTTCTCCTTTTAAGAAACCAGTAAAGAGGCCTAACGAAGACCCAACCCACAAATAGGGAACGAATCAGATAAAGGACAGGAAAAGGGAGTATTCTGAAATGAAAGTAATAAAAGAAGACCTGTACTGTATCAAGTGTGTGCCTACGCTCTAGCTGTTATGCTATGCTGATGGACACCCTCTGTCTAGACACCGTATTGAGCAAGAAATAAATCTGCTTCACCATATTTTCCTCTCTGAGTCTCATTAGGCAAATTTGCCAAAGACAAATTTTTCACAGGTAACAGGTAAAGATGTTTCTAACAATTTGACTCAATATTACACTCCTCACTCCTGGACAGACTGGCAGAGATTGGAATAAGTGGCACCCCACTGACCTGGTTTCGCTCCTATTTAACTGACAGAACAACAGAAGTGAAGATAAAGAATAGCAAATCAAGACCATTTACTCTACATCAAGGCCTACCTCAAGGCTCAGCCTTATCTGCCTTGCTCTTCAACTTATACATTCAACCAGTCTGTAAGATCTTACAAAAACACAACATAAATTACCATCTACAGGGTGGCCCAAAAAAGTGAGAACATCTCGTAGCATATAAGTTATTTAAAAATTCAAAAAGACAGATGTAAACGATTGACAAATTAAAAAAAAAAAAGATGGCAACCGGAAATTGTCGAAATAAAGATGTTATATAGCTAAAAAGGGTAAATAAGTAAACTATTTAAGCTTTTAATTTATGAGATGTTCTCACTTTTTTTGGGCCACCCTGTATATGCAGATGACGTTATGATAGAAGAGTATATCGACACCACGAACCCAGACTTCTCATCCATCACCACATGCATGATAGAAGCAACCGAATGGCTAGCACAACGCAATTTAACAATCAACTACAAGAAATCTGAAGCCCTCGTAATCACAAGAAACACTTCATTTGACCCACCAAACATACTAATTGGAAATTGTCCAATCCCAGTTAAGAATGAGGTAAAATATCTGGGAATACACCTAGACCAGAGGCTCAACTTCCAAGCCCATATCAACAAAACCACCTCCAAAGTCTACTACAAAATTAAGATCCTACAGAACCTACGACCTATATTGGAACCAAACCACTTCAGAACTGTCTGCCAGGCAATAATCACCCCACAGCTAGACTACAGCAATATGATACTTCACAGCCTACCTAAGAGCATAACCCACACCCTGCAACTGACACAAAATACTGCTGCTAGATGAATTACTGGATCAAAGAAACATGAGCATATCACCCCCGCCTTAAAAGACCTCCACTGGCTACCCAACAGATCCAGAATAGAATATAAAACCATAATGATGACATACAAGATATTAAATAACCAGTCCACTCAATGTTTAAACAAAATCATCAAAAGAGTACCAAACAAACGTTCAAGGAGGAAGTTCCACCAAAACACCCTCTCAACATCATCCATACCATCCAACTCTTCACAAAGACTGCTTCACAGAGCATTCAAGCATTATACACCTCCTCTATGGAACTCACTCCCACACCACCTAAGAGATATAACAGACATCGCCGAATTCAGAAAATATCTAAAAGCCTACCTTTTCACCAAATACTACAACAGCATATGAAACACAACCACCGGATTGAAATCCCTACACAACTGCCCTATAACAAGAAGTTGTCTAGCTTAGTATCTTTATATTGTAAATAGTTATAGGGGCATGTTTACTAAACTGCGGTAACAGTACATAACGCGCGTAATGAAACATTAGCGAGCGTTAACTAATGTTAACGTGCGTTATGATGGGTCAACGATCGCTAACGTCGCATAACGCGCGTTAACGTAAGTTAACGATCATAAGGTTCCACGGCGTGGGATAACACCACAGAGGGTGGAGAGAGGGCGGAGAGAAGGGGTCAATGGGTGGAGTTTGGGCGGGGAGAGGCTCCAGGCACCCCAACGCGGTGAACTCAAGGGCTGAATCCTACCGCGATTGAAAACCTGCCGGTAGATGCATATTTGCAGGGGAGGGAAACCATTTAAGCGTCAGCAATGTACAGCATAGGCAGGGAAACCCACAAAACGTGATAAGTGTGATACATGTGCATGGAACAAAAGGGCAAATAAGCAGTGAAAATGACCAGAAGAAACGAGGAAAATAACATAACCAAGCTAGCCAATAGTGACATCAATGGGAAACAGCCAAAAATACCACTGAGAAAGCCTCAGAAAAAGATATTAACTGTGGAAGGGTGTGTGCCTTGTCACCATAGAAGGTGAATGATGTCACAGTGAAATAGCGCAGATCAGGGCATCCCCTTGTTACTGAACAGGTTCCCCATGGCGTGCACATGTCCTGCAATAGCAGGATGGGCATGTCAGAACGGGCAACTGGGCAGATGCTGGAAAAGGGGATACAGAGGGCTGCAGGCAGCACATGCTGTGGTGCAGCTGGGCCACAGTGGGGACTAGGGTGATGCTCAGTTTGGCCCATAGGAATGCATAAACAGTAGAGCCAGACTGCAACTGTTGAGGGCCCAACATGGGCATGAGTGTGTCCCCCGCAGTGTCACAGGGAACAGTACCCAGCAGCCACCCCTAAGGGTACAGAACAGTGGCAGGCGGTGCTGGGGGGAAGTATGGGCATCTATCTAGGCACCCCTACCCCACCACCCATACCATAGGCAGCTGCCTACATGTACACTGGATGGCTCGAGACTGCCCACCACCGGCACCACCAGCAGAAGGGCTTGGCAGCATGGCGGCGGAGGGGTACCGGTGGCGGAGGGGGCAGTGACATCTGACCACAGCAGACCATGGCCTAGCCCGGTCCAGGTGGGTGCTGTGCACTGCAACAGACAGGCTCAGTAGGACAAGCAGTCACAGTACCCCCATGGAATGATCTGCCCCTGTGGCGCAGTAAGCACAGCCAGTGTGCTCAGCAGCTGAAGGTCACAGGTTCAATCCCAAGCTGTGGTCCCTGCCAACTCTGTCCCCATACCTTTTACCAGTAAGAAACTGCTAAGATGGAACCTAGTATTGCTGATAGAATAAACATGCTTCCAACACCTCCATTTTATCGCACAGAGCACACACACCACAAACAGGCGCATTAACGAGAACATAGTCTGCCAAATGCAGCCCGGGAGGGCTACAAATCATGCAGGTTTCATGCTGTTTCCAATAGAAGGACATGTTAGCATGGTGGCGGAGGCCGTAAAGATGGTGGAGGGGGCAGTGGCACTTGGCTGCAGCAGACCATGGCCCAGCCCGGTCCAGGTGGGTGCCGTGCACTGCAACAGACAGGCTCAGTGGGACAAACAGTCACGGTACCTCCAGGGAATGATCTGTCCTTGTGGCGCAGTAAGCACAGCCAGTGTGCACAGGAGCTGAAGGTTACAGGTTCAAACCTGAGCTGTGGTCCCTGCAAACTCTGTCCCCATACCTTTTACCAGTAGGAAACTGCTAAGATGGAACCTTGTATCGCTGATAGAATAAACATGCTTCCAACACCTACATTTTAGCGCACAGAGCACACACACCACAAACAGGCGCATTAACGAGAGCAAGTCTCCCAAAGGCAGTCATGGCGGTCCAAACAACATTCAGGTTCCATGCTGACTGTAATAAAGATGCCTGTGCTGTATGTCGGTGCGCCGCCCCCATGGTATGCAGATGTATGTCATGCATATTCATCAGGAACAGCATGAAAACCCGAACATGGTGTGGCCCACCAGGACTGGGGTTGGGAACCCCTGTCCAAGAGCATTGATCCACAGGGGCGGAAACACCCGCACCCACAGGCCCCAGTAGCCACTGCGTCCTGGAGAGGCAGGATGTTGGGCCCTGTGTTCATCCCCCAATATAGCACATGCATACCCTAGCAATGACACCCAAAACCAGGGAATACGGTACACAGATAGCAAAGGTTTGCCATGATAAGTGGCACATAGCAATCCCTAATGTTAGAACAAGCGGCCCAGTGTGCTGTAACATACCAACCTCTGAGATGTCTGTGGAGTGTGTGTCACGTCTGGAACCTGACAGTGTCCACCACCTTGGGAAGAGACCCCAACAGTACAGCATACCATAGCCATGCCTGCACTGTGCCCAGGACTGGTGCGGTGTCCTGGGCTGTCAAAAGCCAATATTGGTGCACTATACTGGCATAGGTGTGGGGGTGTGCGTCAGTCAATCCAGTGTGTTGCGTTTGCCAACACCCTCTGCAGCACACACCGCTAGCACTGCTGCTAGTATTGGCCTGGCAATGTGCATAATGAGGAGCAAGGTACTGTGGGTATAGCTGGAGAGGGCGGCCTGGGCAGGATGCACCTGCACAGGGCCCAGGGCAATGGCTGGGACATTGTAGGGCTTGCCCACCACCAACACGGACAGGGTGGCCACGGCATGTTCTGCTGTGTGGTCATGCACACCCTGACTGTGCAGTGACCACGGCATAGCTGGGTTCCCCCATAGTGCCAAATAGTGTCCTTCTGAAGTGAGATATATGGGCTCCGTTCTCTGGAGCCCTATCACTGACCCATCTGCTTGGTGGGGGTGTGCACATTCCAGGTGTGGGTGCACAAATCACCTCCAGGAACATGCACTATGGACTAGCAGGCAGGCTGTCTGCAGTTTGTATGTGTGTGGCTGAAACACCTTGCAGGGTGCAGCGGCTGGTGACTCACTTTGCTTGCTGCTGGAGGATATCATATAGTGGTGTGGGGCAGATGTGCAGTACTAGGTCTACTGTCTGTCTGTCACTGTCCAATGGAGCGAGGCGTACAGATCTGCATAGACTGCCCTGGTGGGGTGTCCATTCCCCGGCAGGACTGGGGTGAATGGTACCCTCTACTGTCACCAGTGTAGGGGAGTAAAATGTTAACCCGTTAGTTAAGAACATAAGACATGCCATACTGGGTCAGACCGAGGTCCATCAAGCCCAGTATCCTGTTTCCAACAGTGGCCAATCTAGGTTATACGTACCTAGCAATATCCCCAAAAGACACAGGTTCCACGATGCTTGTACTGGGTCAAGCATTGATATCCTGGGTCCCTTTTTAATAGTGGTTTATGGACCTTTCCTCCAGGAACTTGTCCAAACCTTTTTTAAACCAAGCTATACTAACAGCCCTTACTACATCCTCCGGTAACAGATTCCAGAGTTTGATTACACCATGTTTCCCACCCTGAGCAACAAAAGGTGGGTTGGGTGTTGGTACGAAAACCACCTATGGGCCCAAACCCCCCTGCCCTCCTTGGACCTGAAATCATGTGACCATGGCACCCACACAGTGTATGAACTATTCAGGGTGCATCATAGTCCACACGGGCAAGACGTGATGTACAGATGGACACAGGCAAATGCTAAGGGTATCTACGGGGGCCACCTATCACACAGAGGCACCGATGGGGACCTGTAGCATAGCCCATCGCAGAAATGTCAGGTGCAGCGGAAATGGTGCTGGGCACCCCACCTCACCCTCAGGGTGAACACAGGACCCGTCCACTGTGATGGACGGTAGCCACTCTGTGGCAGTAACACACACGTTCAGAACCCCCACCAGGCTGAGGTGCTGTGGGGTTGCACATGGTCAGAACACACAACCAGGCAGAGGTGCTGGGGGGGTGCATTCCACAACACGGGGCCCTCTGTAGACTGCTGATCTGCATGTGCAGTGCATCATGGGCGTGGCTGGTTCAAGCCAACCCTGGCAACCACAGCAGACGGTTGGAGTGGTGACCTGCAGCCCCTCTGTAGCCAGCCAGGCATGTAGCAGGAGCTATAGAGATGTAGGCCACTGGCAAATGCACTGGCTGTGCAGACAGAGGTTAGGGGTTTGTACCTACTGTGGTGATATGTGGTAGGGCTGTCTGAGGCTATTCCCATTGTAGCAGCGGAGTGTATGCTACCAATTAATACCAGGAGTCACTTACAGCATCCAAGCCAATGGAATGTGCACAAGGCCCAGACAGAAACGAGTTCAAAAGTGAGTGAGCAAGCTTGAACAGGAGAAAATACCTTATATACATCTACTAACAGTCAAATACACACAAGCTCTCCATTTGATGCAAATGCCCCCCCCCCCCTTACCCAATCAGACTCTCCCTCTGGGCCTCTCTCTCTATTTCCCCCTTCCAAGCCAGCTGATCAATGGGCACATGAAAAGTGATAGATACATCTCCACATCGAGGACATCTCTGGGCAAAGGAATGTGAACGTATCCTAATGAGAAATGTCTGATGCAGACTGTTTTGTATGGAATCATGCAGACTCTGCAATAAGCAGATATCTCTAACAGGAAATTCTGAGTCTTAGCAGCAATACTAAAAGGTAGGGGGTTTAAAATCCAGGTCTAACATAGAGGCTCGTAGAGGCCACAACCTATCACACGTTTAGTTGGTAGCATCAATCAAAACTGTAAAACACCCTCAAGCTGTTATAATCACAAATGCCCACGCGCGCGGCTATGCACGTGGGTACGCACGCACCCACGCACGTGGGTTTGCACGCACCTACGCACGTGGGTACGTACGCGGGTATGCACGCACCTACGCAGCACAAACAATTCTGGAGGAGATGGCTGCCATGTCCAGGAAGCCAGAGTGAGGAGGGCCTGGGAGCGCCTCACCAGGAGGTATAATAGAGGTTCTGACTACCCACGTGAGGTAAGTGCATGGGGACAGGCACCCCAACCTAGGATGTGAAGGAGAACACCTGTTAACCAAACCACCTATCAGCCACACACTGCTAGGGAATGTCATGTGTTGGTGTGTCCAGCTGGGAATAACATCAACCCCCCCCCCCAAAAAAAAAATAGAACCACCCTGCCCCCAGGGGGTCGCTGTAACCACCACAGAGATGGAGTACCCAGTACAATGTAATGGTATATGGTTCTGTTGCAGCCTCAGTGATGTGCCCTATCCACACAACACCACAGGTCCATCACAGAGGCCAAGAGACACACAGGGGTATGTCCCTGCCCCTGTTTGTGATCACAAGGCTCAACTA
Source organism: Ichthyophis bannanicus (assembly GCA_033557465.1). Lineage (NCBI taxonomy): Eukaryota > Metazoa > Chordata > Amphibia > Gymnophiona > Ichthyophiidae > Ichthyophis > Ichthyophis bannanicus. Next base: position 1,271,983,366 of record CM066032.1, on the reverse strand, counting down.
TATCCCCAGGATGCAGCAGGCCTCACTTCAGGGGTCCATCCCCCATCCTGTCAGCTGACTTGTCACTTCCTGTTTCCTGTTCCTGGGAGTGGCAGTGAGGGGGTTGGTGCTGCTGGAGCTCCTGCTGGGGAGTAGGGCCCTGCTTGCTTGCGTGAGCCAGGATGTCGGGTCCTGGGCCGCCTCCGGCGGGAGAGGCCCAGGCCCAGGGGCCTGCCAAGCCTGGTGGGCCCCTGCTTGTTCATTCGGAACCTGGCTCTTCTTTGAGGTCGGTGCCCCAGGAGGGGGCCCCTGGTGTTCCAGGTAGGACTGCGGTGGGCTGTTGGGGAGGGACCCACGCGCCCAGGGGGATGGGCCAGCTGCCCCCTGGAGAGGGCCCGCTTTTCCTATCCGGTAAAGGTGTAGAGGCTGGGTGGTGGCAGGGGGAGGCCCTGGGGGGGGGCCCTGGAGCTCTATTCCGAGCCGCCAAGGCAGCAGTAGTGGTGGTGGTGGGATTCCCCCTCCGCCTCGGGTTCTGGAGGAGGCCTCTACCTCCTCTAGTGAGGATGAGGCGGAGGGGATGGGCCCACCACCTTTCCCGGGGCCCGCAAGGGCTCCGGAGGAAGTAGTGGCTGCGGTGAGGATGCTTCAGGGTCTCCAGGAGGAGGCCACCCTGCTGCAGGCCCAGCTCTCCCATCTCGAGAGCATGCAGGCCCTGGTGCCGGGGGAGGGCTGGCTGCCGTACTGCCAGCAGGTCAGAACAGTGAAGCGGGCCCTAAAGGGTAAGCGCCGATGGGTGGCTTACCTAAGAGCTCAGGGATGTGGGTCCCTCACGGAGGTGTTCCAGCATCAGGATCGCTGGGCCGCTATAGGTGCCGCAGTCCGGGGGGGCCCTCGGGGGTGGGCAGGCAGGCTAGGGCTCGTTATCCCCCTCTGGAGTTTTAGGCTCCTGGGAAAAAGGTTGGGAAGAAGGCTGGCTGTCTTGTGCCAGCTGTGTGTGCCCCACAACCCCTATTAGCTCCCGCTTACCGGAGGGTGCTGGCGGATTCCCGGAGTCTGGATGTGGAATCAGAGGTGGATGGAACCAGCTTGCCTTCCCTGATGCACTCCTTGCACAAAGATGGCGCCTCGGCGTTTGGGGGCGTGGATTCGGCCCCCCCTGTCCCTCCGGAGGCTGCTGTGTCCTTCCCGATGGTGGAAAAGGTGTTGGAGGCGGTTCCTGGAAATAATCCTGTGGTTGGAGAGAGGATGAGCTGCGGAGTGGATTCCCACCCTTGGCGGGCATTTTCGCTCAATTTTGGTGTTCCTCCGACGTTGGAATCAGCTGCTGTGAATTTCCAAGATGGCCGCCGGGCCGGTGTCAGCGATGACGTCACTCCGTTTGACGTTCTTCTTCCGATGACCAATCAGCAGAGGGCTTCCCCAGTCGAGGAGGTGTTCCCCGGGCTTCCCCAAGCCCCAACTAGTTTTCAAAATGGCCGCCGGAGTGGCAGTGATGTCACTTCCGGGTCGGCCCGGAAGTGTGGTGAAGGAGCGATTTCGGCGGTGGCTGCTGCTGCTGTTGGGCAGAGGGGGTCTCTTCTGGCCTTCATCGGGCTCCCCCGAGGCTCAGGAGGTGGGTTCCCGCCTCGGGGGAGTGAAGATCGCCGGTCCGGTTTGTCGGGGCAGCATCGGGGACCGGAGCACTTCCCTCCTGCTGCCGGTCAGCTGTTTCCTGCACCGGGGAAGCCTCGGAGACCTGCCGACGTCCTTTCTGATGTCCGTCTGCCTTCTGATCAGCTGGCTCCTCCAAGGCTGCAGTTTGACCTGTCTCTGCAGGGGGAGGAGCTGTCTTCAGGGGATCCCTTGCTGCCTGTGCCCTTGTCGGAGGGACAGAGCAGCCTTGTTGCAGCTTCTGTCTTGCCTGCTCTGGGGGAGCAGGATGTACGACCGGGAGGCAGTGCTGGGTCCCTGCAGGGGTCCCTGTGTTCAGGGATTGATCCTGTTACATCCTCTGCTGTGAGGGGGATTAAAAAGGATGGCTCGGCTCGCGGGACAGGAGTCCCTGCTGGAGCCAGAGCAGGCGAGCATCTTGTTCTTGCCCAGGAGCAACTGAGCCGTCCGCAGTCTGGGTCCGCTGGGGGCACTGGAGGTCAGGTAAGCCTTGGGGAAGGGGGGGGAGTGGGGAGGGGGGATGGGGGGGCTTGCCTTGCTCCCGGGGACCCCAGGGGACCCAGCGGGAGGGGGGGTGTCTAGCAGTATTGCCTTGAAGGGGGTGGATGGGCTTCTGCAGGTGGGTCAGGGACCCGTTTTGGATAGGGAGGTGGTTCCGCAGGCACCATCGGTGCTGGAACCGCATGGTGGGGGGGTGGAGGCCTCTGGGGGGTCTGCGGGTATGGAGGTGGCTGGGGGGGCCAAGGAGGTTGCTGGTCACTCAGGGGATGTCGGTACAGAGCAATGTGGGGGAGGGACGGCCTCGGGATTTGGAGGGGGGGTCGGGGATGGTGGGATGCTTGTGGGCTTGGAGGGCCTGACCGAGGAGGAGCTCCAGACTGTCTTGCTGTTGGCATTGGGCAGTCTGGACGAACAGGAGGGAGTGGCTCGGGCTCTCCATATTGAACAGCTTTTGGAGTCCCGGCAGGGGGCCTTAGGGGATGGGGGGATGCGTGGGGGGTCCTTGGAGGGGGGGTCAGGAAGTCTCCCTGCTTCGGATTTGGTTCCGGTGGTGGTTCCCAGCCCCACCGACTCACAGTTGTTGGGGGTTGGGAATCCCGGGATGTCGCAGGGGTCTTCCCAGCGGCCAGTCTCCCAGGCCTCGGGGTCCCACGGGTCAGTGGGGGGTTCTGCTGTTCCTCCGGCAGGGCCCTCCCATACATTTGCGGAGGCCCTTCGGGGGCCTGTGGGGTCTGCTCCTGTGGGAGGGGGTGGGGGGGTTCCTACTTGGAGGGGTTCCTCTGGGGGGGAAGGGGGTGGTGGTGGATTGCGTGGAGGGGGGGTGAGACCAGGCGCCGCAACGTGGCGCAGATCCGGTGGGCCGGGGAGGGGCCCCCTCCGGCCAGGGAAGAGGTCCTGAGGATGGTCCTTGGGCTGGGGTTCCTCCCAGGGGATTTGTATGCCTTCATCCACATGAGCAACAGCGTGGAATACGATGTTAGCTTCATGCTGAGAAGGGGGCTGGAGGTCTTCTGGGACAAATACCAGCAGCAGAGGGGGCAGGGGGGGTGGGTCAACTTTCGCGTTGTGCCTGTCTCTCGTCAGGGGGCGGTACCTGTGACCATCCTGGTGCGGAATGAGTCGCTCCCAGGGCAGGACATCCAGTTTTGGCTGTCGCGTCATGCGGTGCTTCTCGCACCCCTGGTTAAGGGCGCTGGGCCCCTAGGGGTGTGGGACGGGTCGTGGAAGGGTAGGATCCGTTTGCGTGAGGTGGGTAACGTCGTGCAGCACGTGCCCTCGGCCGGTTTCCTCGGTCGGGATCGCATCTTGTGCTATTACCCCGGGCAACCTCGTGAGTGTCACCGCTGTGGCTCATTCCGCCATCTGAGCATGAACTGTCCCGAGCAGGTCTGCACTCGTTGTGGTGGACGGGGTCATACCTCGGCCGGGTGTTTGCTCATCCGGTGCAACCTTTGTGAGGAATTGGGCCACCCCTTTGCCCGCTGCCCCTCCGCATCACACAATGGACCGGGGGGGGATGTCATCGCCCCATCTCGGGCTCCTGTGAGGGAGGAGGTGGTGGAGGTCCCTCTCCCTCAGGAGGTGCCCGGGAGCCCTAAGGTGGAGGAGGTCACTGAGCCGAGGGAGCCACCCGGGGGAGGGGATTTGGGTAGGATGGAGGAGAGGGTTGATGTGGTGGAGGTTGTTGTTGCACAACAGGATAGGGGGTTGCGGGTGGTGCCGCCTGAGGAATGGACTACCGTCTCTTCTAAGGGTGGCAAGTCCAAGAGGAAGAAACGGGAGACCTCCCCGTTGCTGGAGGTAGAGCCCGTGTTGGACGTCAACCGTTTCGTCTTCTTGGCTACGGATGCGGCTGAGGCGGATGAGGGCATGCCTGTGGAGGCAGGGCTTCCTGTGCGGCGTTCGGTACGGTTAGCGGCGGAGGCGGCCCCTCTTCCTCAGCGGCGGCCTCAGAAAATTTCGAAGGCACGCCGCGGTCAGGGTCCTCCTAAGAGTGTGGATTCTGGCACCCGGCTTCCGGTAGTGGCCCTGGAGAAGCTGCCGGAGCGGGTGAGGGAGGACGGGCTTTTGCCTCCGCAGTTGGGTGCTGGGCCTTTGCAGGAGCCCCCTGTTGACCCGGCCGTCCCGGCCTCCCCCGCGGGGGTGGGCACTGTTATGTTGTCTCAGTCTCTGTCCGGGGATGGGGAGGGGGCGGCGGCACTGGTGGTGGACCCCACGGAGGAGGTCATTCCTCCGACCCCTGACCTGTTTTTGCCCCCTCATTCCGTGGGGACTGGACTTGCCCTCGCGACAGCTTTGCCTGGTGGTCCCGGGGGCACCAACACCCACTGGGGTGATAGGGTCGAACAGGAGGACGGGGAGATCCTCGAGGTGGTCGACGTGGACCCTGATGAGCCGCTCCAGCTTGCAGGCTTGTCCTGCAAGCGGGACTCTGGGGATCCCGGGGTTGGGGAGAAGAGGAGGAAGGGGACACGGCACTCGAAATAGGTATGGCGGGCACTCCTGCGTTCTCGTGCGCCACGATCAACGTGGCTAGCATTTTGACAGACCAGGCGCGGGCTGCGGCCTATGATTTTCTTTCTACGAGTGGGTTGGATGTCGTTTTTCTGCAGGAGACCAGGCTCACCTCGCTCGCTAGCCTTCATCGGGCGAAGCGGGAGTGGAGGTGGGGTCCTTCGTACTGGTCCCTTGCGACCCAGCCCTATGCAGGGGTGGCGGTTTTGTTCACGTCTAACCGATTTCAAGTGCAGTATGTGTGGGAACTGGAGCAGGGCCGGTGTTTGCTCTTAGACGGCTTCTGTGGGCCTCACCGGTTTCGTTTCGTGGTGGTCTATGGCCCCCAGTCTAGGTGGGAACGGAAGGCCCTTTTCAGGGTCATTCGCCCTTACTTACACACCTCTCGTTTGGTGGTCCTGGCAGGGGATTTTAACACCACCACCTTGCGTCAGGACCGAGGGGGGGAGCATTGCCCTCCACATTACGATGGCCATTTTTTGGCTGAGGTGACCCGAACGGCCGATCTGGCGGACGTTTACCACCGGGCTTTTCCACGGTCACCGGGCTACACCTATTCCCGGGGGACCTGCAGGAGTCGTATCGATCGGATATATGTGAATGCTCGGGTGGAGTGTTCCCCGCCGCAGCTGCAGGCGGTTGACTTCTCGGACCATTGCGTCCTCTCCATGTCCTTCCTGGCCCACGAGGAGCTCAGCAGGGGTCCTGGCCTGTGGCGACTGAATGTGCAGTTGTTAGCTACATCAGAGGTGGTCCAGGAGTTTTTGGCCTTTCTCGCAGACCAGGAGACTCTGTTGGGCATTTTTCCTTCCCGTGGTGCTTGGTGGGATGAGGTGAAGACGCGTGCCCGTGAACTCTTCCGCTCCCGGGGCACCTCCATTGCTCGGTCCCGCTACCTCACCTATACTGTCCTCCGGAGGTCGTTGGATCGTTTGGTGTCTCGAGGGGCAGTGTGGGAAGAGGTGGAGGAGGTGCGCGTCCAGCTCCGTGGCCTGCTTTACGATCACCACGCCTCCCTGTGCTTCGACGGGACAACCGGTAGGGTCTCCCCCCCAGACCCCTTCCGAACTTGCAGGGAGAAGGTTCAGCATAGGGAGGTGATGGCCCTGCGGGGAGCGGACGGCACCTTTCACACCTCTCAGGAGGACCTTTTACGTATGGTGGGGGAATACTTTTCGGACCTGTTTGGGGATCGTCCCGTAGACCTCACACGTATCCGTGAGTATTTGGGCCTTCCCCCGGTGTATTCGGCTGTGGTTCAGGCGCAGGTCGATGCACTGGCTGCTCCAATTCAGCAGGTGGAAGTAGAGAGGGCGATTCGTGCCATGCCGTTGGGGAAGGTGCCTGGGCGCAATGGGCTCCCGGTGGAGTTCTATCGTACTTTCATCGCCCAGCTGGCCCCCTTCCTGACCTCCCTGTTTCAGGAGATCATGGATACGGGGTTTCTCCCGCGGTCATTTCGCGAGTCTGTCCTATTGCTGCTCTCCAAGGGGACGGACGATAGCTCTTTGGATTGTTGGCGGCCGCTCTCTCTGTTGAACGCGGACCGGAAAATCTTGGCCAAGTGTTTGGCCAACCGATTGGTGGAGGTGTCGAGTGTTTTGCTGTCACCTTCCCAGTTTTGTTCGGTTCAGGGGAGAGGGGTTCTGGATGCCGCCGCCACGGTTCGGGAGATGGTCGAGAGAGGCCGGTCTGTTCAACGGGACCACTGGTTGGTCTCCTTGGATCAGTCCAAGGCTTTTGACCGGGTCAATCACCGGTACCTGTGGGTGGTGCTTCAGTACTTCGGCCTCCCCGCAGGTTTCCTCTTCGTCTTGCAGGTGCTGTACCGAGGGGGGGTGAGCTTCCCGTTTATCAACGGGTGGCTCGGACGGCCTTTTTGTGTCGCCTCGGGGGTGCGGCAGGGGTGCCCTTTGAGCCCCCTGCTGTATGTTTTCTCCCTCGACCCCTTCCTCAGGAGATTGTCCTCGAGTGGGTTGCGAGGCCTGGGGGCGCCTGGTGCGTCTCCGATGTCCGTCGTGGCCTACGCTGACGATGTCTCAGTTTACGTGGACGGTACCGAGGGGGTGGAGGCCCTGCGGGAGGCCGTGGAGGAGTACTCGGAGGTAGCCCATTCTGTTGTTAACCACAGCAAGTGCCAGACGCTGTGGTTGGGCCCCTCGGAGGCCTCCCCGCCTTCCTGCGCCCCCTTTCCTCCTCCTCAGGGGGAGGTCCGCGTTTTGGGCCTCGTCTTCGGTTCGGAGGACTGTGCGGTGTCCAATTGGGCTCGTTGTGTTGAGACTGCACGGTGTCGGGTGCTGCAGTGGAGGGGGCGGAGGTATACGTTTGAGGAGAAAGTCACCCTCCTCAAGACGTTTCTGCTTCCCCTCTTTCTGCACGTGGCCACGGTCTTCGTTCTTCCGTCGTCCTGTCAGGCGTCCGTTAGTGCTGTCTTTTTCTGTTTTCTGTGGGGTAACCGCATGAACCCTGTCCAGCGCAACATCGTTTGCCTGGGCAGGGAGCAGGGCGGTTTGGGTATGTTGCACCCCCTTGTCTTCCTGTCCGTCCTGTCTATCGCGTTTCACCTGAATCGCATGCGGGAGGGGGGTGGGGTTTGGTGGGTGGCTTCCTACCGGGCATGGTATTCTCGCTTCTGGGAGCAGTGGGAGGGGGCGTCCTCGGTCCCCCGTGTGCGTCGGAGCAGGGAACAGGCCCCATCGTATGTTTTTCAGATGGTGGGGCTCATTCGGCGGTGGGGGGTGACCGACCCGCTCGCCCAAGCTCAAGGGCGGAAAGGCTTGTATCGGATGGTTCTCGCCTCCTACTTTCAACCACGGTGGGCCCTGTGGGACTGTCCAGCGGATACGATGCAGCGGGGCCTTCGGCAGTTGAACTCCCCTCGGCTGCCGAAGAAAGTTCGGGATGTGGCCTGGTTGTCTTTCCACGGGCGTTTGTACATGAGGGACAACCTCAAGTACAGGTCACAGGCCGAGCGGAACTGTCCGAGGGCGGGTTGTGAAGAGCAGCCGGAGACCATGGAACATTTCCTCCGGCAGTGCCCTTATAATGTCGAGTCCTGCCGGTTGGTGTCCGCTGCTCTTCACCTGCCCGATCTTTCCCTCCTCACGTATGCGGAGTGGGTGTACGGGGCCTGGTCCTTTCCCCCAAGGCAGGACTCCGGAACCCTCTACCTCGTCACGGCCGTAGTGCGCTACCACCTGTGGCGTGCGCGCGGTTATGCCTCGGCCCGGGGGTTGGTCCTGCCCCTCAATGAGGTGGTGCGGGACATTCTGGAGGACGTGTCCGGCATGGCGCAACGCGAGAGGAGGGTGGTTGAGGCCCATCGTTGGGAGCGTCTGTGGCGTCACCTCACCCTCCGTCCCCCGTGAATTCGGGGGTGAAAGGGTTTGGGTTGGGTTGGCCTCACTTCCATGTGGGGGGCTAGGGATGGGGAGTCCTTAGGGTCGGGGGGGGGGGGGTTGTGCTAGCTGGCTCTTCCTCCTAAGTGCATCCTGCTCCTCCATTCGGCATCGTCGAGTGTTTGTTTGCTTTTCTTTGTTCTGGTTCTGTTTCTATTGTTTGCTTATATTGCTTTGATTACTGTTTGTGGGCCTTTGTTGGGAAATGGGCCAGGGGGTGCCTTTTTGTTTCTTTTGTTTGTATGGGGTGGGTGTGGTTCATTTTGGGTGGGTGGTATGTGTGGGGAGGGGGTTCTTGGGTGGGTTTGGGGTGGGGGAGGGGGGTTTATTTTTGTTTTGCCATGTATTGTGGGATTGATGAGGGGGATGTTTTTGGGGGATATGGGTGGGGGTGGGGGTTGGTGGGGGTATCATTTGTTGTATCTAGGGGAGGTGTTGTGTATTGTTGGGGGATGGGGTTTGGTTGGGGTGAAAGGTTCACATATGTCTTGTTGGTAGTTCTGTTTTGTTGGAGTGGGTGGGGGTGTTGCTTTTGGGGACGATGGACATTGTCCTGGACATTGATGTATTTCCTTTTGTTGCAGTGGGTGGTGATTTTGGGGCAGCTGGACACTTGGGGTGCGGACATTGCTGCATTGGGCCTTTGTTGGGGTGGGTGGGAATGTTGGGGAGTCCAGGACTTATGGACATGGACAATGTTACTTTCTGGTTTTGTTGGGGTGGGTGGGGGTTTGGGGGAGATGGGAGCTATGGACATTTGCTTTTTACTTGTTCCCATTTGGACTGCTGTGTGCTGCTGTTTGGGGGGGTTGGGCACGGGGGGTTGGTTTGCTGGGTGTGGTGGTGGGTTGGGGTGGGTCACGGGGGGGGGGGTTGGGTCCTTGTCTCTGCTTTGTCGGGGTGGGTGGGGGTTTTGGGGGGATTGGGACTGTTTTGGGTTTGTGTGTTTTTCATTTGTTTTTGTATATTGTTGCTTGTTTATTATTAAAAATTTCCCCCATCCTGGTGCTATGGTATCTGCCCCTGTTTGTGATCACAAGGCTCAACTATAACCCCAGGATGCAGCAGGCCTCACTTCAGGGTTCCATCCCCGATCCTGGTGCTATGGTGACTGCCCCTGTTTGTGATCACAAGGCTCAACTATATCCCCAGGATGCAGCAGGCCTCACTTCAGGGTCCTATCCTCCATCCTGGTGCCATGGTGACTGCCCCTGTTTGTGATCACAAGGCTCAACTATATCCCCAGGATGCAGCAGGCCTCATCTCAGGGTTCTATCCCCCATCCTGGTGCTATGGTGACTGCACCTGTTTGTGATCACAAGGCTCAACTATATCCTCAGGATGCAGCAGGCCTCACCTCAGGGTTCTATCCCCCATCCTGGTGCTATGGTGACTGCCCCTGTTTGTGATCACAAGGCTCAACTATATCCCCAGAATGCAGCAGGCCTCATCTCAGGTTTCTATCCCCCATCCTGGTGCTATGGTGACTGCCCCTGTTTGTGATCACAAGGCTCAACTATATCCCCAGGATGCAGCAGGCCTCACTTCAGGGCTCTATCCCCTATCCTGGTGCTATGGTGACTGCCCCTGTTTGTGATCACAAGGCTCAACTATATCCCCAGAATGCAGCAGGCCTCATCTCAGGTTTCTATCCCCCATCCTGGTGCTATGGTGACTGCCCCTGTTTGTGATCACAAGGCTCAACTATATCCCCAGGATGCAGCAGGCCTCACTTCAGGGCTCTATCCCCTATCCTGGTGCTATGGTGACTGCCCCTGTTTGTGATCACAAGGCTCAACTATATCCCCAGGATGCAGCAGGCCTCATCTCAGGTTTCTATCCCCCATCCTGGTGCTATGGTGACTGCCCCTGTTTGTGATCACAAGGCTCAACTATATCCCCAGGATGCAGCAGGCCTCACTTCAGGGCTCTATCCCCTATCCTGGTGCTATGGTGACTGCCCCTGTTTGTGATCACAAGGCTCAACTATATCCCCAGGATGCAGCAGGCCTCATCTCAGGGTTCTATCCCCCATCCTGGTGCTATGGTGACTGCCCCTGTTTGTGATCACAAGGCTCAACTACATCCCCAGGATGCAGCAGGCCTCACCACAGGGTTCTATCCCCCATCCTGGTGCTATGGTATCTGCCCCTGTTTGTGATCACAAGGCTCAACTATAACCCCAGGATGCAGCAGGCCTCACTTCAGGGTTCCATCCCCGATCCTGGTGCTATGGTGACTGCCCCTGTTTGTGATCACAAGGCTCAAGTACATCCCCAGGATGCAGCAGGCCTCACTTCAGGGTTCCATCCCCGATCCTGGTGCTATGGTGACTGCCCCTGTTTGTGATCACAAGGCTCAACTATAACCCCAGGATGCAGCAGGCCTCACTTCAGGGTTCTATCCCCCATCCTGGTGCTATGGTGACTGCCCCTGTTTGTGATCACAAGGCTCAAGTACATCCCCAGGATGCAGCAGGCCTCACTTCAGGGTCCTATCCTCCATCCTGGTGCCATGGTGACTGCCCCTGTTTGTGATCACAAGGCTCAACTATATCCCCAGTATGCAGCAGGCCTCACCTCAGGGTTCTATCCCCCATCCTTGTGCTATGGTATCTGCCCCTGTGTAGGAGTACAAAGCTCAACTATATCCCCAGGATGCAGCAGGAAGAACTGCAGAGGCCCACCTCCCATCCCGGCAGTAGCTGATGGGCACTGGCAGATGTGTGGAGATGGCCCACACATGTGCGCTGTGTCTGGATTGGAGGGGCCCGCACACAGGGCTGATAGGGTCCACGCCAGACATGCGCGTGCGCAGTGCACACATGGGAGTGGCCCTGGAAAAAGCATGGGGCATGAGCGTCCCACACAATAGGGGCAGGCACCTGTTGCACACAGAGATATATATGTGGTGCGCCCGAGGCCTCTAAAGGGTGTGTGTGCGCTAATGGCCATGCATGTTTTCTACCCAACAGGTGGAGGACCTGCGGAAAAAGGCCCGTGAACTAAGAGCAAGGTACCCGCGCTTCATTGCACGGGTACGGCGCGACTGTATGGCGCAACGGGATGGTGAGTGACGTGACATGGCCCTGTGGGGCAATAGCTGGCAGATTCACAGGATGCATGTGACTGTTGTGGCTGATATGTGACCATGGAGATGATTCGTGTTCCCCTCTCCCACAGCGGATGCACGTTCTGATGTGGCGGCGGCAGGGCCGGAGGTGGCGGCCGGCGCAGTGGGGCCGGAGGAGGCCAACGCCCCTGAGCATATGGAGGATGACAATGGCGAGGGTGGCCAGGAGGAGAGCGCCGCTGGACACAGCGAGGGGGAGGAGGGGGACGGGGAGGAAGAGGGAGGGGCGGGTGTGGATGAGGCGGGGGAGGGGGCGGAGGGGTGAGGGAGGAGGGGGAGGGGGCAGAGGGGGGAGGGGGGTGTTTTGGTGGGGCTCCATGCGTCAGAGGGGGATCAGGTGGGCGAGGTGGGGGTGGGGCAGGCGGGGGATGGGGCAGTAGAGGGGGGCAGCGGGGCTGGGGAGGGGGAGGGGGAGGCAGGGGATGGGGAGGGGGCGGGGGCTGTGACCAGCGCCCAGTGGCACGGGCCACCACAGGGCAATGGGGGCACCAGCGACCTGCCCCATGATGCCAGTGAAGCACACCTCCTGGACGTGTGTCTGCCACACATAGCCGCTGACAGGCGCACCATGCATGCAGCCACACAGACACGGGGAGATGTGTGTCTGTGCGGCTGCATGTGTGGGCTGCGCCTGGCTGCCGCTGTGCGTGCCCAGGCGCACGCCCAGAGGCAGCACGCTGTCATCATGGGGCAGGTCCTGGCAAACCTGACCGTGGTGGCTGACCGGCTGCACAGGCTGGAGGAGCACTGTGCAGGGGGTGCACCCGGCCAGCCACCACGTGATGGGGGTCCCCAGGGTATGTAGTGCGAGGGTACGCATGACACACCCACCCTGTACCAGCCCGTGCCACGGCCTGCCACGCCCAACAGGGACAGGGAGGCAGGGCCCCTACCAGACAGGGCCCTACAACTATGTATATAGTTAATATATGTAAATAAAGTTGTGAAGATGTTTCACATACCTACGGTGGCCAGATGTCCCTCATTGCTATGTGTCAGTGTTGTGCGAGTGACATGTGTGTCTGTGTGCACTACGAAAGGTGAGAGTGGAATTGGACCAGTTAAGGGCGGTGGAGACAGCATTTTCACTGACTAAATTGCAGCAGGGGTGGAATGAAGGGGGGAACCAAGCAGGGGGGAGAATGGCCTGCAGGCTGAACGCGCAACGGCAGCAATCCACGATAGGAGGGGTGCGTAGCCCAGAGGGGACAATTGTGTTTACGGCAGAGGACATTAGGAAGGCCTATGTAGCGTATCATACTAAACTCCACAGTGGTGAGTTGCGAGGGGAAGGGAAGACGGGGGAGGGGTTTGTGGCTAGGTGTAGTCTGAGTAAGCTCACGGAGGGTGCAGCGGAAGAATTGGGGAAGCCAGTTGTAATCTTCTGGTCTTGTAATCTTCTAGTCTTGTAATCTTCTGGTCTAGTCTCCGCTTGGTCCTGGGTTCATTTCACAGAGACAGTAAGGTAAGCATCACAAATAAGATAACCAAACAGGTGTGGCTTGGAAACAGGTCTTTATGTAGAAATAGGCTTATTACATAGTGAAGTGAGAGAGAATAGTCTATATGAAAGACTCTGTGTGTGCATGTGTGTGAGAGAGAGAGGTAAGAACATGTGGGTCAGAGCCTCATGACAAGGTGTGTCCGATGAAAATAGGAAGAGAGAGAGAGAGAGGGGGGGGGAGGGGTGAAGAGAATTGATTATCAGAGCCTCCTGTCCTTCATGTCCAATGAATAGTGGAAGAGAGAGAGAGAGAGGGGGAGGGGTGAAGAGAATTGATTATCAGAGCCTCCTGTCCTTCATGTCCGATGAATAGTGGAAGAGAGAGAGAGAGAGAGAGGGAGTGTTTCTGTCCTTTATAGTGAATTCTCTAGCACCTCCCTTTGAGGTCTGCTATTGTTTCTAGCAAGGAGGGGCTGCAGACCAATCTTCTCTAGCACCTCCTTTTGAGGTCTGCTATTCTTGATTTAGCAAGGAGGAGCTGCAGACCCATCTCAACAGGCCCTGAGACTGAAATCAACAGGGGGTCAGAGTTAATCTCATCTTGTAAACTGCCCTATTACCTTTGGAGACTGAAATCACCAGAGTAACACAGCTGCATGAAATCCAAGGTCTGGGGAAAAAGCCATGACTCCTATGTCATGTATGCTGACACCAGTGACCTATGAGGAGGTAAAGGGAATGGTGACGACCTTGAAAGATGTGAAGGCTCCGGGCCTGGATGGCTACATGGCAAAATCCTATAAGGTCATGCAGGGTGAGATAGGGGTCTTGTCAATGGAGGTCCGCAATGGGGTGCTGCAGGGTGCGGAACCACCCCGGTCGATGGAGGAGGCGGGTGTGATGATTCTTCCTATGGAGGGGATGGATCATACTGTCTGTGGAGCATACTGGCCCATATGGCTTATTAATGTGGATGCTAAGGTGTTGGCTAAGATTATGGCGGGTAGGTTGCAGAACGTACTGCAGAAACCTGTGCCTAAGGATCAGACAGGCTCATTACAGGGAGGCATGGGGACGATAACATTCGGAAGCTGTTAGATGTTATCTGGTCTTTGCAAACAACAGGGAGGGAGGCAGTATATCTGTCGGTTGACAATGAAAGGTATTATGACAGGGCAGAGTGGGGATTTATGTTGCAGGTGTTAGACAAGGTAGGGGTGGGAGAGTCATTCCTAAGGAGGGTGAGAGCGCTGTATGCCTGTCCACGGGCACGGGAACGGGTGAACGGGGGATACCCTGAGGGCATTGGGCTGGGCAGAGGAACAAGGCAGGGGTGCCCTTTGTCGCCACTATTGTATCCCTTGGTTATTGGACCGTTGGCAGCATACGTCAGAGGTGAGGTAGATATTGGTGGAATTGAGGTGCAGGGGCAGCTCAGTAAGGTTGCACTTTTTGCGGATGATGTTATTAATACTTTGGGGCACCCTTTGGTTAGCCTGCCAAATCTGCTAAAGACAGTAGGGCAGTATGGTGAAGTGTCGGGCTATCAGTTGAACGTAGATAGGACGGAAATATTGAGTTCTAATATGGATAGGGGGTTGGAGGAGAGGTTGAGGGGCACATTCCCATTTAAATGGGTGCGTGGAGGTTTTTGGTATGTGGTGATACAGTTGGGAGCAGCTCTAGACTGTGTACAGGAGTGGAATTATAAACCCCTGATGGTGGCGATAGCGAAGGACGTAGAAAGATGGAGGGGGCTCCACCTGACGTGGATGGGGAGAATAGCTAAAATAAGGATGACTGTGCTACCACGGAGTTTGTTTGTCGTTATGGCCCTACCGTCTAACGTGCCAAGTAAGTGCCTTAAGGGGATGCACGATCCGATAATGAGGTGTATTTGGGAGGGCAAGAGGGCGAGGGTAGATAGGCTTGCCATGTTTCGACTTCAGGAGGAGGGGGGCTGGGAGTTCCCAATTTGGACAACTACTACGACGCTGCACAGCCTAGGGCATTGTTTGTGTGGAGAGAGAGGGGGGAAACCCTGCAATGGAGTAGGCAGAGGGAGTGTGTTTGGAGGCAGTGGTATGGGGTGGGGAGGGGAAGGGTCGGGTAGGGGACCGTGAACCCATACCGGAGGTTAATTTTGCAGATATGGGGGAAATGGAAGGGTTAATTACTGCAAGGGAAGAGCCTGCCCCGGGCCACATATGTACAGAACATGGTTGCCCTCGCCCCGGGGCGGTGGGGGGGGGGGGGGGAGAGTTCACACTGTTGGGCCGAGAAGGGGTTGGAGAGGGTTGGACAGGTGGTGGATGCGATAGTGGGGTCACGACCTTATGCAGAGCTCCAAAAAGAGTTTGGGATGAGGGATACCGACCTATATGTGTATATGCAGCTCTGGTACTATCTGCAAAGGCAGGGGGTACAGAGGGATCTACAGGGCTGACTAATGGGGTATGTGGAACTGATGGACCAGCAAGATTCAATGAGGGGTCTGGTGGCCAAACCGTAGCGCTTACTGAATGCAAGGGCAGAGGATAAGGCCCGATGACAGGAACAGTGGGAGGGGGAATTGGGGGTACCTGGGAGGTGGAGCGGTGGCAGCCCATCTCTGTAGGGGAACGGAGGCTTGCATGGGGAACGGCTCGGGTAGAGAGACCCCCTAAATACCGGCTCAGGATGATCTGGACCCCAGCTAGGCTGCACCGTATCTATCTGGAGCAAGCGGATACCTGGAGGGGGTAAGGGGAGAGGGGTGACCTTTTGCAGATAGTGTGGGGATGCCATAAGGTGCAACAATTGTGGGGGAGCTAGACGGTTTTATAGAGGGACCAAGGGGATACGG
The DNA here is from genome assembly GCA_033557465.1 of Ichthyophis bannanicus. Classification (NCBI taxonomy): domain Eukaryota; kingdom Metazoa; phylum Chordata; class Amphibia; order Gymnophiona; family Ichthyophiidae; genus Ichthyophis; species Ichthyophis bannanicus. The sequence continues at coordinate 1,271,967,903 of CM066032.1, read as the reverse complement.
ATGGAGGTGGGCCCAGCCCATGTGGAATTGCTGAAGGGGGAGGGGGATGGGACCTGGGGAGTTGCTCTGTCCCGTAGCTATTGTGTGTCAGCGGCTAGACCGGCCATGTTAGGAAAATGGACGTGTGCAGACGTACAGAGCATGAGGGAAACTATTGGAAAGGTTGGTGTTTCTGTGTGTAATCAGTACTGTGGGTGCACGTGGTCGAGCTAAGATGGTGCAACATGAGGAGACCTGGGGGGGTATGCAAACTGGTGGGAGGGGGGTGGCCAGCTATGTCTGACGAGGTATGGGGATACGCAATGAGGGGGGGGGGGGAAATGGGGGTTTGGAGTGTTACCCATCTTGGAACGGGAGGGGTGGGGGGTGGGGGGTTTGGCCCATCAGGAGGAAGGGAGGGGGAGAGTGGGTGGATGGCATTAATGGGGGTGCCACAGGGTGCCGGGGGCGTGGATGCAGTGGAGTGGAGCATGGATGGTGTGACTGTTGACAGGTGGGTTGGTGATTATACCCTATGGGGCGTATCATGGTACCGGGGGGGGGGCTTTACGGGGGGCATGGAGGGGTGGGAGGATGGGGTGGCCATGGGCGTACAGGGTGGTGTGGGTGGCGGGAAGGGGTGGCAACCTGTGGAGGGGGGGCGCACCAAGGGGACGCCGGGGGCCCATAGTGGGCGGTTGGTGGTGGGGATGCGATGGGGGAGGGGATCGGGCCACCTGGTGTACCGAAGGCTGTGACATGTGCAGTTAACAGTTTGTTTCGGCTCAGTGTGGTGGCAGCGTGCCATGTGGATACCCATGCGGAACACACAGTGCACCAATCCTTGCCCATGTACATCAGGGGTGTCAGGGCGTCCCAGGGGATTGGCCTATGGGGTGGGGGCACCCCCATGGCACACAGTGCAATAACCCAGGGACGGGGGTGTACATAGTACCAGCAGTGCCCTACCAGTGTGCTAGCAGGGTTGGGCGTGGGGACAGGCCAGACAGCATGCACGGGTCAGCAGACGTTGTGGCAAGGGGGCCCATCAGTGGTATGGGGGGGGCCAGGTGACAGGGGGGTCACCCTTGTACAGGGTCCCCTCGTACATGCAGCAGGGTGGGGATGGCACATACACCCCCAAGGAGGCAAGGGCCTCCACTGGGCCAACAGGGGAGGTGCACAGAGCATGGAACCCCATAGGCAGGGCATGCTGCACATATGCAGGTGCCAGAGGGCAGGCCGATTGTCACCACCTGGAGGGGGGGCGGCCGGAGCCAGAGCCCTGGAAACAGCAGCCGGTACCAGAATATGATAGGGGGAGCCAGGGCAGGAACCGGGCCGAGGGCAGCGGCAGCAGCAGAGGGGAAGGGGGAGCGGGGCGCCAGACTGCCACAGGCCGCAGCACAGCCACAGGCTGGGTGGTCGGACCACTGCAGAGCAGGGCAAGGCCACAGAGCCCCCCAGGAGCGGGGACAGCTAAGTGGGATGTAGCATGTCCACAGGAGGGTTGGCAGTCACACACAGGAGGGATACCACGCTCACCTGGGATGCTGGTAGCTGGGGACAGTGCAACGGACAAAGAACCGGGGCCTATACAGCTTGGGGAGGGTGCGGAATGCCTAATAGTAGGGGGCACTATCATGGACTGTGCTCAGTGCGAAGCTCCAGAGCCTGCAGAACACGGATGAGACATGCCTGTCCTGTGAGGGGGTGCACCAGGGAGGGGTACCCACAGTGCCCAGGCTGGGTGGCCCTGATCACCCCCTGACGTTGGGGGGACAGTCATCATTGCTACAGATTCACAGCTAGAGACGAAGATGAGGCTGCTAAGCCCCTGCTGCAGGGGCGAGGGCACTAGGGTCTGAACGTGGCCTCCCTAACAGAGGTTTAACCTACCCCACATCGTATTCCTAGGTTACAGGTACCTGTTGCTGGTGTGGGCCTATGCAATCGTGCGCAATGATGGTACCTGTGGTCACCAGCCACAGGCAGCAGGGCTAGAGGGGAACAGGCTTTCCTCCCTGCTACGGACCGGTGTATCCCACACTACGGTGACCCCAGAAGCACACATTGCTGGGTTTTGTGTGCTTCCGAGGAATGCTCCGTGTCCCTGAAACCTGGACACCTATCCTGTAGGTTGTGATACCACACCATAGTATAACATACATATCTGTCATGTGCCTCACCTCTTGGCAGCCTGACTACATGTCCCCTGTGAGATGCACACATACCGCCAAGCAATGACTACCGATAGGTGAGAGAGGCTGGTGATACACAGACTGCGGAGCGGCCCTATGGTGACCCACGCCACCCTTAGCCAGGGGCGAGGGGTGCCAGCGTGACAAGGTACACGGTCTGATGTCTACCCATGGTGGACACAGCTGGGGAAGGGGGGGACACAAGCCGGTTGCTTCAGTGGCACGGGGTCGTGACATGGGGTGGACATGGGGGGGCTATGAGTATAGTGGCCCCACAAAAGAAACACAGAACACATGGCATCAGCTACAGCCGCCTGTTCAGCTACTTATTTCCCCCTCCCCCTGCCACACCTTGCGCGGCCCCTCCCACCCCATGTTGCTGGTGGCATGCCTGCTGCTGCTGCTGCCGCTGGTGGTGGTGTTGGTGGTGGTGGTGGCGGTGGCCACTGCTGTCCAGTGGGTGGCCCCCTGCCTGCCGCCAGCAGCTCCAGGCTGGCAGCCATGCGCTGTGCCGATGAGGACAGGTCCTGCACCCCCGCCAGGACCCCCGACATGGTGCGCTGCAGGCAGCATGCTGCACGGCGTTGGCGGCACTGTACCCTAACCACTGCCTGCAGTACATACCGTATACCTGTGGGGAAAGCAGGTTGTGCACTGTGAGACAGGGAAACATCCACCACCTGTACAGAGGCATCGCCATCCTAACACAGTTGGACACTCACCGTCTGCATCCCTCTGTGCCGCTGCTGAGTGCGCCTGCATCTCCCCAATCACCTCTGACACTGCAGCCAGCGCATCCTGCCTGGTCCGCTGTTCTTCATCCACAGCCACCTTCCCCGTGGCTGCATTGTTGGGTGGTGCGGTGTCCCGTGCAGGCTGTGTGGACGTGCAGGCTGTGAAGGACTAGAAAGGGGGGCTGTTACTTCTGGAGAGAAATCTGAAATTGTGAGTATATACTTCTGGGAATTTTTCTGAAAGGAATTTTTTTTTCTTTTAAAGCTAATTAATCTGTGAACCCACTATTTTTTGTTAAATCAGTCAGGGCCTAGTAGCAACAGTTTAAGATTCAATTTAAAACACAGAAGAGAACTTTCTGGTTACCTTTCATACCCAGTAGGGAGCTGTAGTTTAAATTTCATAGTCACTCAGGGCCTAGCATCAGCAAAGTACTTTTAGTTTCAAATTAAAACACAGAAGAGAGCTTTCTGGTTAAATTTAGAATCCAGCAGAGAGCTTGTAGTTTAAATTTCATAATAGGTTAGAGCCTAGCAGCAGCAAAGAGCTATAATTTAAATCAAATCAGAATATAGCTTACCTCAGCAGCACAGGACAGGGTACTGTGTAGCAGCCCTTTTTTAATAAATGTTATATCCCTCCCTCCCTCTCAACACACCCACCCTCCCCTGGGATAATCACAGCTTTATAGGTACTTGCACAACTTAAAAGACAGGAGGTGCTCTCAGGTGAAGCTCATTACCCAAATCAGTCATACACTAAGGACCTGAGATTAATTAAGCTTCAGGTGAACAAGGTATATTAAACTTCTTAGGTACAGTTTTAGTGGTATAAATATCCATAGCACCCTTTAGTACATAAAGAACTTAAAGATCTAAACACAAACTTAAAACTAAGATGCAGACAGCAGTCCAGCAGCGGGATGTGGGCTTTCCAGTCTTTTGCATTGAGTGTCACATGTATGATTTTCTCCCAGCTGGTGAGAGGTCTTACGTGTGCACTAGGTGCAAGGAGCTCTCTGCTCTCAGGGAACGAGTCCGTTCTCTAGAGGCTAGAGTAGCAGACTTGGAAAACATAAGACAGACAGAGAGGTACATAGACGAGACCTACAGGGATATAGTCCTGAAGTCCCACCTCCAGTCTGGCAGCATCCCTGTTGCCATGGAGGAGAGAGGTCACGTGACAGGAGAGCATCACCCTGGTGTGGCAGGAAGTGATCCTGTAACTAGGACCTGTCCTCCAGGTGATGTAAACCCCTCTCGCACCGAGGAGGTTTCTCCAGGGCCAAGTGCCCATGAGGGAAGGGTTAGGACAGCCGTTATAGTTGGTGATTCGATCATTAGGCATGTAGATAGCTGGGTGGCTGGTGGACGTGAGGATCGCCTGGTAACATGCCTGCCTGGTGCGAAGGTAGCGGACCTCACACGCCACCTAGATAAGGTCTTAGATAGTGCTGGGGAGGAGTCTGCTGTCTTGGTACATGTCGGTACCAATGACATAGGAAAATGTGGTAGGGAGGTTCTGGAAGCTAAATTTAGGCTTTTACGTAGGAAGTTGAAATCCAGAACTTCCAGGGTAGCGTTCTCCGAAATGCTTCCCGTTCCACGTGCAGGACCCAAAAGGCAGGCAGAGCTCCGGAGTCTCAATGCGTGGATGAGACAATGGTGCAGAGATGAGGGGTTCGGATTTGTTAGGAACTGGGGAACATTCTGGGGAAAGGAGGGGCTCTTCCGAAGGGATGGGCTTCACCTTAACCGGGATGGAACCAAGCTGCTGGCATTAACCTTTAAAAAGGAGATAGAGCAGCTTTTAAACTAGATAATAGGGGAAAGCCGACAGTCGCCCAAGAGCGCATGGTTCGGAAGAATGTATCCTTGAAGGATACTACAAAAAGCAGAGAGGTTCCAAAAAAGAGTAAAGTAGCCCAAATGCCCTCGAGTATGGAGCAGACAGAGCTTAAAGATCCCAAATTACCCATGTCTACCAATAGCCAAATTAATATGAATAAAATACAGTCTCTAAAATGCTTGTATGCAAATGCTAGAAGTCTACAAAACAAGATGGGAGAGTTAGAATATATAGCACTAAACGAGAGGTTAGATATGATTGGAATATCAGAGACATGGTGGAAGGAGGACAACCAGTGGGACACTGTGATACCTGGGTACAAACTATATCGAAATGATAGAGCTGATCAAATTGGTGGAGGGGTTGCGCTCTATGTTAGAGAGGGCATTGAGTCAGAAAGGATTAAAGTTTTCCAAGAAACAAAATTTGCTGTAGAATCTCTATGGATTGAAATTCCATGTAAAAAGGGGAAGGCGATGGCAGTGGGGGTGTACTATCGTCCGCCTGGCCAGAATGAACAAATGGATGATGAAATGCTCAAAGAAATCAAGGAAGCTAGCAAAAGTTACAGTGCAGTAATAATAATGGGTGATTTCAATTACCCCGGCATCGACTGGGTCAGTGTCACAACAGGACATGCTAGGGAGATAAAGTTCCTAGATGAAATAAATGACTGCTTCTTGGAGCAGCTGGTTCATGAATCGACCAGAGGGGAAGCAATATTAGACCTAGTCCTTAGTGGAACACAAGATGTAGTGCAAGAGATAAGGGTGTTGGGGCCACTTGGCAAAAGTGATCATAGCATGATCACCTTTGATTTAATTAGTGGAGGAGGGATAGTAAGGAAATCCACAGTACTATCCTTTAACTTTCGAAAGGGAGACTATGATAAAATGAGGAAAACAGTTAAGAAAAAACTAAAAGGAGCAGTTGCAAAGGTTAAAGACGTACATCAAGCTTGGGTGTTGTTGAAAAATACTATCTTGGAAGCCCAGTCCAGCTGTATTCCACGCTTTAAGAAAAGTGGAAGGAAGTCCAAAAAACTGCCAGCATGGTTTAAAGGTGAGGTCAGAGAGGCTGTTGTTGCCAAAAAAGCATCTTTCAGGAAATGGAAAAAAGAGCCAAACGATGAAACCTGGAAACAGCACAAGCACTGGCAAGTCAAATGCAAGGCATTGATAAGGCAGGCAAAGAGAGAGAATTTGAGAAGAAGCTTGCTGCGGAAGCAAAAACGCGAAATAAAGACCTTTTCAAGTACATTCGTAGCAAAAAACCTGTGAGAGAGTCAGTTGGTCCATTAGATGATAAAGGGGTTAAAGGAGCACTAAGAGGCGACAAGGCGATAGCGGAGAGACTGAATGAATTCTTTGCTTCGGTCTTTACTGAGGAAGATGTAGGGATGTTACCCATGACTGAAGTGGTATTTAAAGGTGTGGAAGAATTGAAGGAAATATCGATACATCGGGAAGATGTCTTACAACTATTAGATAAACTGAAGAGTAGCAAATCACCTGGGCTGGATGGTATACATCCAAGGGTGTTGAAAGAACTGAAATTTGAGATTGCAGACCTGCTATCAGTAATCTGTGAACTATCATTAAAATCATCTCTAATACCTGAGGATTGGAGGATCGCCAATGTAACACCAATTTTTAAAAAGGGTTCGAGGGGTGATCCGGGAAACTACAGACCGGTGAGCCTGACATCAGTACCGGGAAAAATGGTAGAAACCATCATAAAGAATAAAATTACTCAGCATGTAGATAGTCACGACCTAATGGGAGACAGCCAACATGGCTTTAGACAAGGAAGATCTTGTCTTACTAATCTGTTATGTTTTTTTGAAGGAGTGAATAAACAGGTGGACAAAGGTGAGTCGGTTGATATTGTGTATCTGGACTTTCAGAAAGCCTTTGACAAGGTCCCTCATGAGAGACTTTTGGCAAAACTATTGTGGATCAGGAACTGGTTAAAAGATAGAAAGCAGAGGGTAGGGCTAAATGGCCAATTTTCCCAATGGAGAAAGGCGAATAGTGGTGTACCCCAGGGATCTGTGCTGGGTCCGCTGCTTTTTGACATATTCATAAATGACCTGGAAAGTGGAATAACGAGTGAGGTTATCAAATTTGCAGATGACACAAAACTATTTAAAGTTGTTAAAACCCAGGAGGATTGTGGAAAATTGCAAGAGGATCTTGATAAATTGAAGACTGGGCATCAAAATGGCAGATGAAATTTAATGTGGAGAAGTGCAAGGTTATGCACCTAGGGAAGAACAACCCAAACTATGGTTACACGATGCAAGGTTCCACATTAGGAATCACCACCCAGGAAAAAGATTTAGGCGTCATTGTGGATACCATGTTAAAACCCTCGGCCCAATGTGCAGCGGCGGCCAAGAGAGCAAATAGAATGCTAGGTATGATAAGGAAAGGAATGGAAAATAAAACAAAAGATATTATAATGCCTCTATATCGTTCCATGGTGAGACCGCACCTTGAATATTGTGTGCAATTCTGGTCGCCGTATCTTAAAAAGGATATAGCGATTTTAGAAAAGGTTCAGAGAAGAGCCACCAAAATGGTAAAGGGGATGGAAGGATACTCCTATGAAGAAAGGCTAAAAAGGTTGGGGCTCTTTAACCTGGAAAAGAGACGGCTGAGGGGAGATATGATAGAAGTCTATAAATTAATGAACGGAGTGGAATGGGTAAACGTAGATCGATTGTTTACTTTATCAGAATATAGAAAGACTAGGGGACATGCAATGAAGCTACAGGGTAAACTATTTAAGACTAATAATAGAAAATATTTTTTCACTCAACGTGTAATCAAACTCTGGAATTTGTTACCGGAGGATGTAGTAAAGGCTGTTAGTGTAGCTGGGTTTAAAAAAGGTTTGGACAAGTTCCTGGAGGAAAGGTCCATAAAACATTATTAAGAAGGGACCCAGGATTTCAATGCTTGAACCAATACAAGCATTGTGGAACCTATGTCCCTTGGGGAAACTGCTAGGTACGTATGACCTAGATTGGCCACTGTTGGAAACAGAATACTGGGCTTGATGGACCTTGGTCTGACCCAGTATGGCATATCTTATGTTCTTATGTGTGCCCTGCCTGCTGTCCTCCCCCAGGGGTGGGGATGGACCCCCTACTCCCACCTGGGCCACCTCTGGCACAGGGTCCATCTGGATGCACGGACCAGGGTCTGTGTCCTCTGGCGCCTCCTCTGGCACATCAATGGAGCAAATGTCACCTGTAGGGCACAATGTTACATAGGTCAGATGAGGCATGACTGCCTGTCTACCCCCATCCCACCCCTTACAGGCACATGTGTGTGGGTGAGCCGCATGGGTCTGGGTCTGGGCCAGGGCCCCTGTGCCCCCCCTCAACGTTAGTGCTCTATCCATGCGGTGGGCCCTGTTCCCTGCACTACCAGGGCCCCCTCCCCCCCTTGCACGCTGCCACACAACCCATGCAACCCCATCACCGCCTTCATCCCTGCAACCACTGACCATGGTAGGCACAGGTGTAGTGTGCCTCCCCGTTGCCCACGTCACTACCCATGTGGTCCTGCTGCCACCGCCAGCCCTGCACCGTATCCCCTGCAACACATTGACAGCCTCTGCTGCTACTGTGGGCCTGTCCCCCTTGCCCCCGCACCCATCCACTGTGCTGTGCCGCCCCCTGCCCACCGTAGACACGTCATCCCCCTTGGGTCATGAACCAACAGCTGCCTCTATGCCTGTGTTGGCCCCCGGTTCCCGATCAGCCACGTCATGCCGCCCCCACCCCGCCCTTGGTCCGCCCCAACACATGTGCGTGGTGTCTCCCATTGGTGCAGCTCACTCACACATACCGGCACGTGGGTGCGCTGTGTCCAACGCAGGGGGCAGGCCATGGATATACATTGGCCCCAGTTGGTCCACCAGGCGCCGCTCTAGATTGGTTAAGGTGGCCACCTGTGCTGGGCCCCCTCCAGTGCCCTGTGCCCCACGGCGCTCCCTGGTGAGCTCATTGCGGATGTTGCGCTTTATATCACAATAGCGTTTCCGTAAACTCTCCACGTCCCGATGGGGTCCAGCTGCAGTTGCCACCACTGCCTGCACCTCAGCCCATGCCCTGGTGCGTGTGGCAATTGTTGTGGTTGAGCTGAGGCATCCAAACAGCAGGTCATAGTGTTCGAGGACGCTGGCCAGGAGGAGATCGTTCTCCTGGCTGAAACGAACCGCCCTCCTCCTGACCTCTTCTGGCACTGGGGTCCTGCGCCGCCTCTGCCCTTGTGCATTGCTGGCCTCCTCACTGGAGTGTTGCTGTGCCCCAGAAGGCCCTGGCCTCTCCTCATCTCTGTCACCATCAGGGTTTGGCACTGGTATGTGTGGTGGTTGCTCCACTCCAGCCTCCTGTGTTCCTCTGTTCCTGCTCTCGATACCTGTTCGGTTATGTGTGCTGAGGTGTGTGCCATCTTGTGCTCGCTTTACTTATAGGTATACCTTGGGTGTGGCTCTACGCGCATTGTGTACGCGCCATGCGACGCGCGTTCCTCTTGCAGCATGCAGGTACGTGCCGTGGTGACATAGCCTACGTGCGTTACTGTGGATGGATGGCAGCATTCTAGTATTCCTCCGTATTAGCACTAGTGCTGTGTACCGCACCATACACGTGCCCTCCTACTGCCACCGTGGTTCCTGCTGCTTACTCAAATACTCTACAGGATCGCAATGTTATTTTGTTTGTCGGCGCGTTACCACATGCGTTGGGGAAGCATGCAATTTGTGTCACACACATTACGTCAGACGTACATTGCGCGCTACGTGTATTCCTGTGACGCAGTGTCTTCAAACCCTGCTGCGTCACTGGGACACACATTGCTGCCTTTCGCCGGATGCATTGTGGGAACGCGCACTCCCCCGCGCGCTGCGTCGATGTGTACACGGTGTTGGCTCATCTGGTTTCTGATGGACCTTCCTGGCTCACCAGGTGTGTATCGTTACTGTGATTTCCGTCCCCGCCCCGCACCCTATATCCCATCCACCTGTCCTCCATCCTGTGTCTATCATGGCTCAGACTGTGAATGCAGGTGGTGCGGTGGTTGCATTGCTGGAGCTGGCTGGGCTGCACTTTCCGGAGGAGGGAGATGATGTACCTGGGGCTGCAGCACTGGGCATGGGTGCTATCCTGCTGCAACTCAAGCCTGCAGCTGTAGGGGGTCCACAAGCAGGTGTGGGGGAACAACGGTGCCGTAGGCATGCTGAGACACGGCCCCGCCTGCCATGCCTCTACAGGCCCAGGCCCATGCTCCAGGACATGAGAGAGGACCAGGTAATCTCCCTCTACCGTCTGGACACAGGGGCTATTAGGGAGCTCTACGAGGATCTCAGACCTGACCTCGAGCCCCTGACTGCCTGGTCACGTGCTATACGGGGATTGGCCAAGCTCCTGGCTGCCCTACATTTCTTTGCCTCTGGCTGTTTCCAATCCTCAGTGGCCGCAGTGGGTGGGATGAGTAGGCCAACGTTCTCTCGCTGTCGCCACCAGGTACTGCGGGCCATGGTCAGCCGGGTTGGGAATTACATTGCCATTCCCAACGGTAGGCAACATTGGGTGGCCCTGGGACAGGCATTCCAGTGGATTTCAGGGATACCACACGTGATGGGAGCTATAGATTGCACACATGTTGTCCTGGTCCCGCCCCACGACAGGGAGGTTGTGTACCGCAACCGCAAACACTTCCATTCTTTGAATGTGCAGGTTGTTTGTGATGCAAGTATGCATATTCTGAATGTGGTTCCACGGTTCCCAGGTCAGCCCATGACTCCTATATCCTGCAGCACTCGGCACTGTTCGGCCATTTTGAGGCCGGACAATATGAGGACTACGTCCTGCTGGGTGGGTATTCACCATATCTAACGTGCGCCTACCATATATGGTTGGCGGGGCACCATTGTCACCTGTGTCCTCTGCATGTCTGACATTGTGGTGGTATTTCCTGGTGCAGCCTATTGTGGGCCTCACACTGCATCATACCCTGTCACCTGGAATGTGGTCACATACCTCTGTGCGCTGCCACACGTCTCTCTGCCTACCATGTGTGTGTTAGTGCTCATCAGGGTGTCCCGGCACACATGTGGCGTGGGCTGTTGCCTGCCTCTGCTGTTCACTTACCAAGCCCCCATGTCCAGGGGCACTCTGGCCACATATAGTGTGTCCCCTCCATGGATGCGTGCGACACCTCTTGCTTGGCCATGGCTCCTGCACCTGGCCTAGGCCATACTGTACGGGCAGTTGTACATATGTCTGCCTGTGGGGTGTGTCCCTCTCCCACCCCATGTGTCACAGGTTTGTGCATGTGCCATCCGGGGGGGGGGAGGGGGAGGATTGGGGGCACAGAGCCATCCACATGGTGTACAGTGTGTATGGGGCCTCCTCTCTTTCGCCATGTAGGGGATGACACGTGTCTTGAGCTGTAGGCGCACCTGCTATCACACATGTATGCTGCATGTTTGTCCACTTTATCCTGTCTCCACTGCCACTCCCACCTGGCCCCCCCGGGGTTGTGTTCCGTTGGCCTAAGCTCTGTGTGCACTGCATCATGACGGTCACATACTTGCACAACTGCGCATCTCTGCCCCTCCGAGTATGCTGTGCCACTGGCAGACAGCTGCCCTCACAGCAGCCACTGCTGCTGTCTGGGAACAGGTTTGCGACGTGTCTTTGGGCATGGTACCATAGGTGTGCATTGCCCCCATTGGCCTTCCCTTGGGCCCTGGGACTCCCAGCATCAGACTCTGGTGCACTGCCATCATGTGCAATGATGTGACGTCATATGTGTGTGTCCATGCTTCTCTGCTGTCCAGTTGGACATTGCTACATCAGTGATTCCATGGGTCCATCATCTCACGTGTGACTTTATGCCATTTCTGTTTGCAGGTGATGCAGGATATGGGTGTCGTGCCTGGTTGCTGACCCCTGTGCGTCTCCCTCGGCCAGGTGCAGAGATGCGGTACAATGAGGCCCATGCCTCCAGCCGCTCAGTCATTGAGCGCACCTTTGGCGTTCTAAAGAGTCGCTTCAGATGTCTGGATTGGACCGGCGGTGCCTTACAGTACGGGCCCCTGACTGTGGCAAAGATCATTCTGGCCTGTTGCATCCTCCACAACATTGCTCTCAGGCACAATGTCCCAGTCGATATTAATGATGATCTCGGGGAGGATCCTGTGTGCCCTCCTGCACATGGCCATGGTGACACACGTGAGGGGATGGCGGCCAGGCAACATCTAATCGAGGAGCTCTTCTCCTGTAAGTTGTGCATGTGTGGGGATGTGCTTATGGGTCACCATGTGTGAGCTGGTCTGTGTGTTTCACGGCACTGTCATGACCAATGTTCCCTCTAATTTTCTGTAGGCTGTGTGCGCATAAAATATCAGCTGTGCAGCTTTTGAAGGAAGGTTAAATTTTTGTGCGCCACATAACGACACTCGGAGTTATATACTTTAAAATTTGACTACACATCAGAATACAGTATGCACACCACATTGATTGCACTAGAAAACATTGTAGAACTTGTGAAAACCGTAAATACATAAGAACTTTTAAATTTTAAGACGTCTGTGTTGTTTTCTATCAGAATCAGAACCGTAATTTTTGTGCGCTCTGTTGTAAAGTTTGTGCGCTCGCTCGGTGAGGTGCGTGCGCGCGCACACGCGCACAGCTTAGAGGGAACAGTGGTCATGACATGTCTCTATATGTCTCTTGTGTTTCAGGATCCCCAAGATAGGCTGCTGTGTTCTTGCCTCCCAGGGATAGGCTGCCGATACTGTCCAATGCTGTGGTGCATGTAGGGACTGTGTGTATGTCACAGCAACATGAAGGTGACTGGGGTGGGTGGACATACAGGTAGGTGTGCTGTGGTGGCAGCACCACATGACACATATATGTGTTTCCCTCTCCACTGCTCCTCTGGTGTTGCACATGTCTTTGGCCTAACACTCCATCCACCATATGCTCCATTTGACACACATGTGACCATTGCCTGTGCACATATTGGGGGTCTACATACTGTACCTGTGCACATGTTACCAGGCTGTGTGTGTCTCCGGACACAGGGCATTGCAATGTTTGGGGGCACGTAAAGACCTCACTGCCATTGTGGCATTAGACAACCTCGGTGCACCCATGTCTCCACTTGTCTCTGATTGTCGGCAGTCCAGCCAACTGCAGCTTGCGGCATGCTTACCTTGTCTCACGGTGTGTGTCTCTGTGTCTTTGGGACGCGTCTACCTGACGGTACTTTCTCCTCCCCTCTGCCTTTATCTGTCTCAGGGATGTGTCTGGCCACCAGTCCAGTGATGTTCACCCGTCTCTCTATGCCCTTCTGCTTATGCCCTTCTGTACATTGTGTGCATGTGTCATATATTGTTCCCTGACGTGTCTCATGTTTGCTGGCAGGACACTACACGTCACCATTTTGTTTCCCACAACAAAGCATTCCTCAGACATGCTCCACTAACAGCTGATCGTGCGGTCGTGGTGATGGACGCAGTTCATTGACATCTGCAGCCTCTACTGGGGCCCCTTGTGCCCTTGGCTGACTCTGGCTTTCCCCATCAGTCCAATGCTATACCTTTCAGGTACATAGGCCACGTGCAGATGCTGCATTTGGCCTGTTAGTAACAACGTGCATTTCTGTGGTATCTCTGTGCACCACCACTGCTGGACATGCTGTGGACCTCTGGGATGCCTGTGTGACATGGGCATTTACATGACCATGTTGGGATTGTGTCCTGGTCTGCAGGGCCATCTCCTGCTGTGGTCCATGTGCACTACTATGCTGTGTGTTGTGGTCGTGTCATTTTGTAGTGTTTAAGCATTCATGATGCACATATTCTGATGTCACTGTGTCCTTTCTGACCTGATGGTGGGTGTGGATGTGCCCTTCCCTTACCTTATTTTTACCCCTTTCCACACAGGTCACAGCCAACAAACATGGCACATCTACCGCACTTCATCTGGAACCCCATCTTCCACATTTGTTTGGACACAGCACCTCTGTGAAACTGTCCCTGGGTTTTGTTACCACTGGGAGATGGACCTCTGCGAGTTGGACACAGGCCTTTTGTGGACCTTATTGTTGGCCTGCTATGCTGACTGTCACTAGGAGAACTGACACACCATCGCTGCCATGAAGTGTCTGGGTGTTTCGTTGGTTGCAGCTGTGGGGATCACCTTTGCATTGTTGTGGAACATTGACACGTCAATGGGGACGTTGCATGGTCTCTGTTGACTTTTCATGCTTCAACCTGGGTCTGTGGGGTGATGGGGATGGTGACTGATGTGCATACGGTGGGTGTGGGCGCTGTGGGGATATGTCGTGGGGGTGTGGGCGCTGTGGGGATATGTCGTGCTGCCACCCTCCTCATCGCATCTTACAGTCTGTTTTGGACAGGTGGAAGAATGGGGGCCAGGGTTTGGCGAGACAACGATGGTGTGGGAGGCAGGGTGGTTGGGGTCCACGGGCAGCACCAGGTAGGTGGCCTTGCAACATGGCTCGGATGTGTGTTGGCGACGGTGCTGTCTCCTTACGGTGCCTCCTCAGGCGCCCTATGACGTGCCCTATGAGTCACCCTACCAAGCGCCCTATGGGGTCCCCCAAAGGGGACATTATGGGGTGCCTTGGTAGACAGTGCACTTTATAATGTGCCCTCTGCAATCCCTTATGCGGCACCTTGGGTTACGGCCCCGTGAGGGTGTGTTTGCTTGCAGCACTAATTAACATTAACAAACCAAAAGCCTCTGACAGCACTGAATTCAGTAAAAGATGATGTCTCTGCCAGCTTTACTCATTAGACCCACAGGGGGATTGAACTCAAGAACCCTGCACCATTAGTCGGTGTACTAACCATTGTGCTGTGGCTCTGGATGCCTTGCTAGGCACCTTTTCATGCACCGTATAGGGCACCCTGTTGGGTTACTGTCTGTAGGTACTCTGTGCCAGTGAGACACATGGTCAGTTCCCCCTACCAGGCCAAGGTGCTGTGGGGGTACATACCCCATCTTGTGTTCATCTATGGACTGCAGATCTGCATGTGCAGTGCACCATGGGTATGTGTGGGTTAACCCAAATCCTGGCCACCACAGCAGACAATTTGTGTGGTGACCTGACATCCTTCAGCTGCCAGCCAGGGATTTGTTAGTGCTGGGGGAACAGGCATCTGGCTAGTCTGTCTCCACGTATTCATAGTAAATTGAGTGTTTCCTTGGATTTTGACAGTAGCTTTCACTGTTTGACAAGGTCGGTGATGTTATTGGGCTTTTTGTTTTTGGTAATGATCTTGACCTTGGTCTTGATCGTGTTTGCCATATGCCCTTGTTTGCTGAGACCTTGGTTTGTTTGATTGGCAAGCATTCTGTGTTTGTACGTAGAGAGACTGTGGTTGATCTGGAGTGGGACTTTTGACCATTTGACAGTTATACTCCATAGGTTGACCGCATCGTTCTTAGGGATTTGTTAGTCACACTAGCAATATAGCCCACTAGTTACTTCACTGCCTGTGGAGCCAGATGTCATGGTTTTGATCCCACAGTGGGGTTATTTGGTGGGGCTGTGTGAGGCATATTCTTTTTGTTATTTGACATGGTGCTGCCAGCTACATCACCCTCACAGTGCTGTCTCCTTACGGTACCTCATCAGGCACCCTTTCACGCGCCCTGTGAGGCACCCTTTGATGCGCCCTGTGGGGTGGCCCATAGGGGGCATTCTAGGGTGCCTTGGCGGGCAGTGCACTTTATAATGTGCCCTCTGGGGTGCCTTATTGGGCGCCTTATGTGTCACCTTAGGTTACGGCCCCGTGAGGGTGTGTTTGCTGGCAGCACTAATTAACATTAACAAAATAACTGCTTCTGACAGCACTGATTTAAAGTAAAGGGTGATGTCTCTGCCAGCTTTACTCATTAGACCCACAGGGGGGGGTGAACTCACGACCCCTGCACCATTAGTCGGTGTATTAACCATTGTGCTGTGGCTCTGGATGCCTTGCTAGGCACCTTTTCATGCACTGTATAGGGCACCCTGTTGGGTTACTGTCTGTAGGTACTCTGTGCCAGTGAGACACATGGTCAGTTCCCCCTACCAGGCCAAGGTGCTGTGGGGGTGCATACCCCATCTTGTGTTCATCTATGGACTGCAGATCTGCATGTGCAGTGCACCATGGGTATGAGTGGGTTAACCCAAATCCTGGCCACCACAGCAGACAGTTTGTGTGGTGACCTGACGTCCTTCAGCTGCCAGCCAGGGATTTGTTAGTAGCACTAGCAATGTGGCCCACTTGTTACTTCACTGCCTGTGGAGCCAGGGGGCATGGGTTTAATCCCACAGTGGGGTTATTTGTTAGCGCTGTCTGAGGCATTTTATTTTTTTAATTTAAATTGGTGCTGCCAGCAATACACCCTTACAGTGCTGTCTCCTTACGGTGCCTCATCAGGCGCCCTGTACAGTGTCCAATGCGGGACCCTATACTGCACCCTGTGGGGTGGCCCATAGGGAACATTCTAGGGTGCCTTAGTGGGCAGTGCACTTTATAATGTGCCCTCTGGGGTGCCTTATTGGGTGCCTTATGCAGCACCTTAAGTTACAGCCCTGTGAGGGTGTGTTTGCTGGCAGCACTAATTAAAATTAACAAACAAACTGCTTCATACAGCACTGATTTTGAGTAAGAGGTGATGTCTCAGCCAGCTTTACTCATTAGATCCACAGGGGGATTGAACTCACTTCCCTTGCACCATTGGTCAGTGTATTCACCATTGTGTTACAGTTCTAGATGCCTTGCTAGACACGTTATCAGACGCCTTATGGGCGCGCGTTGCGTGGCGCTCTACACAATGTTTTCTAACGCTCGTTAAGCTATGGCGCCTGGTAACGCGCGTTATCGATAACGATGTACCACCCATGTCCTTATTTGGGATTTCTGCCTGTACCGCGGATCCTAACACGAATCACACTAACGCAGTTTAGTAAACATGCCCCATAGTGTTGTAAACAGTTAAATGTAAATAGTTCTTATACCGTTCCATGTAAGAATTGTTCTGTTTCACTGTAAACTGCTTTGATAAATTGAAAAGCGGTATATAAGAAATGTTAAATAAATAAATCCATCAACAATTGATTTTGACAGACTGGTAGGTGTAAAGCTTAGGGTCTGCCTTGGGTGCCAACATCTTGAACCAATTCTGGGGCTGACCCTGGTCACTGTGAGGCCTAAGATTACTTTAAAAGAGCTACAGAGGTCTCTGGCTGAGACTTGGGAGACTGGGGAAAACAAACATGGCCTGTATGGAAGCATGATAACAAGGAAGTCACTGCTGAAGAAAAGCTATATGATGTATCACAGTGATCAGCAAAGACACATTTAGGAGACACGACATGCATGCTGGAGAAGGTTTTGTGGTCGGCTCTCTGCAGCTTGAGACTTGAAACTCGTGGCTCAGACTGTTTGCAGAGAGGCGATCATGGTGGGCAGCTTGACAGCAGAACGTTTCATTACAGCATCGGCACTGACTGAACTTCCTTTGTAGAAATCCATAAAGATTCTTTTTCCCGGGATAGAAAAATGCAACCAGATCTACAGTACCCCCTAACTTACATTCACGGTGAAGTCAAATCCATGAACTGACCCCTCTTCAAAGCCTACTTACTTAATTCACTATAGTGCTTAAGGATCAAGCAGAAAACAAATTCCTGGTACAGGACGTCGACTGGCAATAAACTCTGACTACGCTCCTGATCTCTTCCATATGCTCCTTTCCTAACATTACCAGATGTCCCCAATTTTTGGGATTGTCCCTGATTTTCGACCCGTGTCCCCGACTCCCACCTGTTTGGCAGCCTTCTGTCTCCGATTCCAGCAATGTGGACAGAGGATAGAAAAAACATTTTATTTTCAATTTAGTGATTGGCATATGTCAGTTTTTAGAATTTACATCTTTATATTTTGCACAGTACAGTACGGAAGAAAAGCATTTCTGTCAATTTGTCTGTTTAAAAGTGATATTGTTGATCCTGCTAAAAGACAGCAACCTGGAGCTGGAAAAACGTCCGGTTTCAATATGGCGGCAGTAGTCTTGATCGTGTGAGCATGATTTTTTTTCTTATGGGGAAGAAGCGTAAGGGTAAATCAGGGCCATTGCTCTCGCAGCCCTCTGCTGCCTCAACGCCAGTTGCTGCTGTTTCTGGTCCTTTGGACTCTTACCTGGTGCATGCTACATGGAGTTCAGACGTTGCTGGTGGAGAAAGCCGATTAGCAGTTTCGCCGGAGTTGGAATACTCGGCAGCTGCTTCGGCGTCATCTTCCTCCCCAGCATTGAGCCCAGCGGTTACACGTTGCCGGAAGGCTTCCTGGAGATCTCCTCCCCTGACGGGAGAGATTGGTGTCTCGCAAGGGCTGGGAAAAGGTGTGCCAGAGGAACTAGTGAGTGGGGCTGGCTGTGAGCTCCACTCTTTTTCATTGATGGTGCTTTCTGGAGGTGTGCCTACGGGGAAGGTTTCTCTCCCTGTGCGACGAGGAGATTCGTTGGCATCTATGGAGACAGTGGATCCAGCGGCTGAATCAGAGGTGTTTTTTTCTTTACAGCGTCCCACGAATTTTACATTGGAGACTATATGGAATGCTATTGTCTCGTTGGGTGAAGCTTTGCTGCCTCAAATTTCATCCCTAACTACTAGGGTGGAAACAACGATGGGGGCAGTAACTGAATTAGAGAGAGGTTTCTGGAATATCTGTGGAAGTGGAAGGAGTACAGAATAGAGTTACTAGCCTTGAAGACCAATCTGATGTGTTTAAAAAGAACTTTTTGCTGGTACAATCTAAATTAGAACATCTGGATAATCTTTCTCGTGTTAATAACTTGAGAGTTGTTAATTTTCCTAGGTTGCCTTCTGTTACTGCCAGAGATATGTTTAAGGAGTATTTAGTGGAGGTACTGGAGGTTTCCCCTGAATTAATGCCACCCCTAGTCAAAATTTATTATCTTCCTAAGGTGAAGCACATTTCTTCTGGTGGAGTTTTAGGGGGTGGGTTGGAATAAGAGGACGTACTAAACGTTACAGATTTGTTAGAAAACTCTGGGCTTGGGTCTCAGGAGTCTTCCACTTTGTTAGTAACCTTTGCTTTATTTGTGTGTACCAAAAACTAAATATGGTCCTTAAGAAGGGCACTAGAAATACTAATTCTATCAATGGGCAAATGCCCCAATATACAACTTGAGAATACGATGTATCAAGTGACCAGGTCTCAGACTGAATCGGGTCAATGCGTTAGGTCTTACAATGCCTAAACGCTAAATGCCCTATTTGCATCAAGGACCTTTCCGTGTCACAAATAAATTGTATCCAATTTTCAATATTTTCTTTAAAACTTTCATTTAACCGCAATGTTAAGTAAATGAGTGCTTATCTTGTGTCAAGCGGCAGCCCCTTCTCCGGGCGAATCATGACCCCGACGCCAATCCTCAGCGCTTATGCGTTTCACCCTGTCCTCGGTTTCTTCGGGGGATATACACATTAGAAGATATCAGCACATTGTGATTAATCAAATCTTCAAACTTCACTTTAACTCTGTTAAGAATGAACAGTATAAACATAATTCATTCCATCATGTCCTCTCACAATTAACTTTTAGACTATATCTGTCTTATTGAGCACTAGTCATCTACTATCAGCAGGTAATCTTCTTGCCTCACGGGATGAGAGCGTTAAGTTATGTTCTTCAAAAGACGCCATGCCTGACCTTTGCTTTATTGTCAGATAAAGATTGGATGTTAAAGCTCTTTTTTCAGAAAAGGAAGCTGCCTTTTCGTGGTTTAGCTGTACGTATGTATCCTGATTTGGCGAGAGACACCCAGAAACGGCGCAGAGAGTTTCTTCTGCTTCGCCCTGGGGTTTTGCAGCTGGGTGGGCTCTTTTTTCTTAAACACCCGTGTAAATACTTGGTGAAGCATCAATCGGTTTCCTATGTATTTTTTTGAGCCCTCTCAGCTGTTAGCCTTTATAAATGCCAGGCGATTAGAATCCTCTATTGATTCCTCCTAGGGCTTATTTATTTATTTATTTACATTTTCTTATATACCGTGCTATTCTGCATCAGTGCGTTTTACATTGAACAAACTGAAATTACATTGAACAGGGCATTATAACTTGGAGATAACTATTTTACAGGGAACATGGGCATGGAGATTTAGATCTCCATGTTAGATTTGGTCTGGATTTGACTTTCTGCCTTGTTACCTTGCATATATGGATTTATACTTATTTGGATGTTTTCCCTTATTTTGTGGACTAGGGAGGGTGGGCATTTTATCCTTCGGAAACTATCATCCACTAGCTCCCAGGATTCTCGAGTTATTATTAATGCCCCAGATCCCCAGGCACTTGCTACCTATTTCTCTGATAAGGTGCTGACCTTACGTTCTTCTTTTTCTGCACCTATCCCTCCCCCCTCTTTCGCCCTCTTCCATGGTTTTGCCCTCCTCTCCTGTCTCCACTTCAGGTGATCAGGTCTTTGCCCACACTTGGTCGTCCTTCCGCCCTGTTCTTTCAGCAGAGGTACTGACATCCTTATCCCGGTCTCGGTGGACCACTTGCGTTTTGGACCCCATCTCCTCCCGATGGCTCTCTGAGCCTTCTTTGCAACTGGTCCCGTTCATCACCACCATCATTAACTCCAGTCTCTCCTCAGGCCATTTCCCAATGTCTTGGAAGTCTGCAGTCCTCCGCCCCCTTCTGAAGCAACCTTCCTTAGATCCTTCTGTCCTCTCACACTGGCGCCCCATGTCAAACCTTCCATTCATTGCCAAACTCCTCGAACGCTGTGCATTTGATCAGCTGAACTCACATGTTGAAGCCACGCATTCTCTTCACCCACGCCAAGCAGGCTTTCGAAGCGGCCATAGTACTGAAACTGTCCTTCTTGCTTTGTTGAACGAATTGCATGTCGCCCACGACCGTGGTGATGTTACCCTCCTGGTGTCCCTTGACCTGTCAGCAGCCTTTGACCTCATTGACCATCGTACCCTTCTGTCACGGTTATCAGACATAGGTCTCCGAGGTACTGTCTGGCACTGATTTTGCTCTTTCCTCTCCACCCGTTCCTTTTCTGTTCATGTCAACGGGCAGTCCTCCACTGTTCTTCCCCTCACTTGTGGTGTTCCACAGGGTTCTGTCCTTTCCCCCTTACTATTTAACATCTTCCTCTCTCCACTACCGTTAATTATGCAGCAATATCCCGTGTCATCGTACATCTACGCGGACGACATTGTCCTCCTTTTCCACACGTCACCACTATCTCCTGATATCTCCCAGCTTAGTCTCTGCCTTACTCACGTTGCTTCCTGGCTGTCTGAAAATTTTCTCCATCTTAATCCTGCTAAGTCCTCAGCAATGTGGGTGTCACTAAGTGGTACATGCCCCACCCTGGTTCCCTCCATCGGCCCAACTGCTATCCCTTTAACGTCTTCCTTCCGTTATCTGGGCGTTCTTTTGGATCCATCTCTCTCCTTTCAGGAACATATCACATCACTCTCTCGCCGCTCCTTCACTGCCCTACGGCAAATTCGAGCCGTTCGGTCAGTGCTACCTCCTAGCTCACTGGTTACCCTCGTCCTTGCACTAGTTGTCAGTAGGTTGGACTATTGTAATGTTTTTCTGGCTAACCTCCCTAAGTATCAGCTCCAAAGACTACAGCGGATTCAAAATACAGCAGCACGCCTAGTTAATTTCTCCAGTCGATTTGATCATATTACTCCCATTCTCATCCGGTTACATTGGTTGCCCCTTCGCTTTCGCTTCCATTATAAATTTCTGATTCTGATTTTTCGAGCCATCCATACCGGAAATCCTCTCTACTTAGCAAACTGCATTTCTCTGCATTCCCCTTACCGCCAACTCCGCTCAATTCATGCCAACCGCTTATCACTTCCCTCACCATCTCAGGCCCACTTAGAACAGACTCGCCATTCTGCTTTTTTCTTTCTTGGACCCCTCCTCTGGAACATGTTACCAACTCCCCTCCGGCTAGAACCCTCCTACCCCCAGTTTAAATCGTTACTTAAGACTCATCTATTCCAGAAAGCCTATGACCTTCCCCCTGAGGCCCCTCCCTGATCATCCTGTTTTTTGTCTTTTTGTTTCTGTCTCTCAGGTTGTCTCCTGTCTGTCCCTTGTTTTGCTTGTCAATGTTACATGGCTGGACTATGTCTGTCTATGATTTGGTATTAGTGTGGTATTACTGTTCTGTTCTTGCCTCCTCCTTTCCTGTTTATTATTGGCGTTCCTTTTCTTGGTTTGCAGTGTTAAATCCATCCTTTTTATTGTACACCGCTTAATGTTCTTACAATAGCGGTTTATCAAATATGAATAAAGATAAAGATAAAGATTTTTGTTGCTATCGCTATTTGTTTGTTATTATGTATTCTGTTAAATGAGTACTTTCTAAGTGTCACCCTGTCTCAGCAAGAATGTTTTGTTTAAACTTTCTTAAATATATTGTAAAATTTCATAAATACCAAAAAAAAAAAAAGTGATATTGTTGCTATCATGGGATGGATGGGTGGGGAGGGGGGAGGGTAATGACTCCTCTTCCCTCCTCCATGCCTTGTTACTCAAACCTGTCCAGGGTTTGCCTGCATAAAATCTGCAACCTTATCCTTATCCCAGGGGAGCGATTTACTGCTTCCATATCGGTTCTATGTGTTCATTTCAGTGGGGGTCTTGGCTTTCTTTCATTTTACTAATTTGTCTGGTCCTTTGCTTTCTAAACATGTTCTATGTCTGGTTTTGGATGTACAGAATTTATGTGGGTATGTATATATAATTTGATTAATCTGTGTGTTGCTCCTCAGACCAGTCCTGGGTGCACTAACAAATAGTGTGTATTAGGGTTTCCTTTCAATTTCAAGATTTTGATTTCTACACTTTATTATGTTTAAACATCAGCCCACTATCTTCATGAATTCAGTGGCGTTCCTAGCTCTCCCCATGCTGCTGGCGCCCCCCATCCTGCATGGCGCCGCAAACTGCGATGCACCCCCACAACCCCAATCAGCCCCACGGAGGCAGCGTGGCAATCTTATGATTAAGTTGGGTTGCCGCAGTGCCTCGTGCATCAAGGGCCATCGCTCATCTCTCCCGGCCGAAATCTCGCGATTCACTTCAGCCAGGGGAGAAGAGCGGCCAGCCCCTGGAGTGCAAGGCACCACAGCAAACCTGTTTAATCATAAGTCTGTGCACTGCCTCTGTAGGGTCGGCGGGGGTGCACCCCCCTCCCAGCCATACCCAGGGCTCTGCCCTTCGTACATCACTGTGTGTATTTACTTCTTTTTGGAAGCTTTTATACTTGAATTTTGCTAGGAGCATTCCCTGCTGGATTGTGATGATAACGCACAAATATTGGGCTCAATAAAGTGGTTTGAAAAAAAAAAAAGTAACTATCCTGGATTTGGCCCTTGCCACATGATGTTGCAGTGTGTTGACTTAATTCAGGCAACCAGGCTGAGCTGTATGGCTTCAGTTTCTGGGCCTGTGGTTTGGGGAAGCGTGTTCATTGGATTAGTTCAGATATTTTGGGAGGAGTGCATCTTATCTTCATGGGTGTGAAGGGTGTTGGGACCTGCCTTCTCTCATGGTGTCACGAGAGAGGGCACACTGTATGTTGCTAGACTATTTATTCTCCATTTCAGTGATAGGTAAAATCCTTGTATTTTTTCTCTCCCCCTTCTCATTTCTTTCTTGGATCTCTGAGCAGTAAAGATGGCTACATCTCACTATTTCCTCCATGTTTCTCTAGCAGCATGATGGAGTCTATATGAAGATAAAGGTCTCCAGGCCCAGCCATTCTTTGCAGTCTCTGGCTTCACCTTTTTCATCCACAACACTATTCAGGATCCTATGTGCCTTTCTCAGGCTAAGAGGATACTAAGCATGAGACTGGCTACTTTTGGGATATGCTAGATATTTGTGATCTGGAATGGCCACTGTTGGAAAGAGGACACTGGGCTTGATAGACCTTTGGTCTGACCCAGTATGGCACTTCTTATGTTCTTTTATAATGAGCAACCTTTTGGTCTCAATGCTAAGCAATATGTATAGTATAAAATAAACACAGCTCATCACCCTGCTAACTTCATCTCTACAGGAAAGCATGGTGGTGACAATATTATGCCCTGGAGATGCTTTGTAATAATGAGGACAGGCAAGCTTGTGAAGCTCAAGGGAAAGATGGATTATGCAAAGTACAGGCAGATCCTGGAGGAACCCTTTGCCAGTCTAGAGCTGAAAATAAGGAGAAAATTCACTTTTTAACAGGATAAAGTTCCTAAGCACAAAGCAGAAGTAACAATGGAGTGGCCCAGCAAGAAGAAAGTGAATGTTCTCTAGTGGCCCCGTCAAAACCCAGACCCAATATAAAGTGTATGGCAAGACTTCAAAACTACATTCCAAAGTAGGAATGTGCAGGCTAAAAATATTTTGTGTCATTTATGGGATTTTTCATTTTATTTGTATTTTTCTTTTTTTCATTTCAGTGGCAATGACATCAATAGTGCACTCTATTGCACAAAAGTGTGCTCTGTTGCTCAGATAATGTGGCCTATTGCCCAAATATTGCATCCTTTTGCTCTATGGTGCACACTATTGCACAATAGTGTGTCTTGATAACCACTGCACATTATTCAGCAATATTTATTTATTTATTTATTTATTTATGCACTATTGAGCTATAGGCCTCTCTAGGGCATAACAAGTCAGTATGCTCAGAATATAATTTATCTGCGGGGCGATGACAATTTTAAAGGCCTCGAACCTGCTCCACCATGTCAACCAAAGGAGGTGCATCCCTTTGTAGTCTTCCTAGCATCTTATAAATTCTTTCAAGATTCACTAAGACTGTTTAGGGTCTCGGTTAAATAGCATGTTTAGATATGTAAGGTCCAATGGGCAGGGCTGTACCAAGGGCTGTATGAGAGGTACAGTTGCATGAAGCGCAAGTACAAAAAGGGCACTGATATCATCATTGGGTTTTCAGGAAGCTCAAAAAAGTGAATTACTGTATGTGGCTCAAGTGGAGGAAGGCACCAGATTCATTAGTCGCACAGGGCACATTTCTAGCTTGCTACGGTCCTGCCAATGGTGTCCACTAAAGGTTGAAGTTCTCCAAAAGACTCTGCCTACAAGAATTATTCATGGGTATAACCAATGATTCTATACCCAAACCTTTTGACTTTTGGCCATCAGTGCCACATCAGGTGAGGGATGGGAAATTTAATTTAGCTCACTCCTTTCTTAGAGGTTCAAGGCAATTACCAGAACACCCATGACATGCCCTGAAGCTAAGCGGTTAGCATCGGAGCATATAGCGAAGTTAGTTGGGGATATTCAGCGGCACTAACTATGAATATCTTGTTCAATGGCACTGACACGGTTTACAGGTCCGTAAACCGTGTAAATATCTTTAGAATATTGGACCCTAAGTTTGTATCTGAGGTAAGGAAGAGTTAAGTGACTTACCTAAGTTCACAAGGAACAGCAGTGGGATTTGAACCTGGCTTCCCTCATTGTTAGCACACTGCTTTATGAATGGCCTGCTGCATTTTTGAAGCAATCGGTCAACAAGTGGAGATTTTATCTAGTAGGGGGTCAAGAGGTAGATTAAAATCTCCACAAATAATTTTAGGAAGAGTCCCAAATTCACCTAATACTTCCAATAGTCCTGTCCATATAGACTGGCAGTCACCAAAACCTATTGCCCCTCCATATCAGAAAACTGCTTCTAAACACGTATTGGCAGATCTGTCTGAAAAAGATTAAGAGCCTCCATTTATTTTTAAAACAGAGGAGAATATATAATCAGTCATTCCCTTTACCTTAAGTTTCGGACTAGCTTTTGCAATTTAGTGTGTTTCTTGCACCATTCAAACATTCACACATTCTTTGTTTAGATAGTTAAAGGCTTTGGTCCATTTGACCAGATAATTAAATTCATTGACACTGAGGGAGAGGACTTCTATTAAAGGTGGGGGTTTAGCCAGGATGAATGATCAATATAGCAGCACTTAACATTCTCTCCAAGTACCCAAAGGATGTGACTCACTTCTACTGTTACCTACATATACCAATCCCTGTGGTAGAGACCAACTTAACCAGAACTTAAATAGCACATGTAGAAGAACCAACAACCTGCATGGAATCAACATCACACATAGGTTTCAGAGTAACCAACAACAGCATCCACCAAATACAACCCATTCAAATAATTTCTATACTCTTCCACCTTCCCACCCCCCGTACCCCAACCTCCCATAGATATCACATAACAAATAATGCTCCCTTACCCTCTCACGCCAATCATATCCATCACAACTACATCACACTTTTGATCAGACTGCACCTAAGTAGTCCCTGGAATCAGCATCATTCATACATACTAAACCACTCATACCTTGTATCCATTCAGAACTATCCCCAGCCTCATTCAGGCCAGAATACTCACATTCATTCTCACCACCGATCCCATATACCCCAACTATCCCTTCTGTTCAAACATTCACTATGATAAAATCCAAGGTAGTTCTGTCCATGAAAATCACCATTCCTGAAAACACCATTTCAAAAAGTATCAACTGGTAACAGTCAATGTAATTCGCTGCCATTCACAATTTCCACAGCTAGGTCCGAAAAGAGTTGTATGTTGCTGAACCTAAGCCAGCACCTCTCAAGTCATGGTATGATTCTTGATGAGCTCCTGGAGCTTGGAAGGCCAGACATAAGAGGTAACCCAAAAATAATTAAGACACACCTAAGGACATAAGTAATACCATACTGGATTAGACTAAGGTCTATCAAGCCCAGTATCCTGTCTCCAACAGTGGCCAATCCAGGTCACAAGTACCTGGGAGGTTCCCAAAAAGGCACACTGGTTCCACAATGCTTGTCCTGGGGTAAACAGTGGATTTCCCAGGTCCTCTTTAATAATGGTGTATGGACCTTTCCTCCAGAAACTTGTCCACATTTTTTTTAAACCCAGCTACACAAACAACTTTTACTACACCCTCTGGTAACAAATGCCAGAGTTTGATTACGTGTTGAGTGAAAAGCATAGTTACTCACCTGTAACGGTTGTTCTCCATGGACAGCAGAAATCAGTCCTCATATACGGGTGACATCGGCACCGACAGAGCCTGCATGAAAGCATCTCCCTAACTTTCAAGGAAATCCTTTGGGAGATGCACCACACATGCGTGGTCCACTTCCCCCCCCCCCCCCCAAGGGTGCCATCTTGCCTCAGTCGAATGACATAGCTAAGATGGCAAAAATATCAGATGGTAAAGAAGCAACTCCAAGGGGAGGAGGGAGGGTTGTAAGGACTGATTCCTGCTGTCCCCGGAGAACACCTGTTACACTTTCTCTGGGAACAAGCAGGAAGTCAGTCCTCACATATGGGACTCCCCAGCTACAGGCTACCGAGAACCTGTAACCAAAGGAAAAGTGCCATAGTAACCTGCAAAGAGAGAGCCGTGACCAACAGCAGTCAAGTCCCGAGGGAGAGACTCTCACAAGACAAAAGCATCCAGTGAACACTAGCACTCCGGTAGCCTGAATACAGAAGGGCTGGAGGGCAGGAGTTGCCTGAACTCTGAAAAGATTACGGAGTATGGCCTGGCTGAAGGTGTTGTCCCATTGTGACTCCCTCTCCAGTCAGTAGTGAGTTGTGAAGGTATGGACTGAAGACCAGGTGGCGGCCCAGCAAATTTCCGTTATGGGGACGGAATGCAGATTGGCCCCTGAAGTAGCCATGGCTCTGACGCGGTGTGCTGTGACTCTCTGGTCCAGTGGGATCCCCGCTTGCTCAAAGGCAAGAGTAATGCAGTCTTCCAACCCAGGTGGGCAGAGTTTGCTTAGTTACTGGGAGTCCCAGATGGCTGGGGTTGTAGGATACAAAAAGCTGTTTAGCTTTGCAGTGGCACTGGGTCCATTGCAGGTAGAAGGAAAGAGCTCTCTTGCAATCCAGAGTATGGAGAATGGCCTCTGCCCTACCGGCATGAGGCCTGGGAAAGAAGATGGGGAGCACCGCCTCCTGATTGAGGTGGAATGAGAATACCATCTTTGGCAGAAACTTAGGGCATGTGCGGAGCACCACCCTGTCCTTGTAGAACCTTGTGAAAGGAGGCTCTGCCATCAGACCCTGGAGCTTGCTGACTCTGTGAGCTGATGTACGTGCTACCAGGAAGGTGACCTTCCAGGAGAGGTACCGCAGTTGGCAGGTAGCTAAAGGCTCAAACAGAGGCTTAGTGAGTTGCGAGAGCACCACATTAAGATCCCATTCCGCCGCCAAGGGGTGGACAGGGGGTTTGGACAACATGAGTCCCCATAGGAACTGAGACACAAGGGGCTGAGCCGAGAGGGGCTACCCCTCAATGGAGTGGTGATACACCGCGATAGCGCTTAGGTGTACTCTGACAAAGTTGGGCTTCAGTCCCGCCTGCGATAGGTGGAGCAGGTATTGGAGCACTACATGCACTGAGCAGGAGAATGGGTTCTTCCATTTCTCAGTGCACCACAGTGAGAAACGTCGCCACTTGAAAGCATACGCCCTTCTCGTGGAGGTCTTCTGAGAGGCCAGGAGGATGTTTTCCATGTCCCGTGGATGGTTGAAGGGAGTAGTGCTACCCTTTCAGCAGCCAAGCCATGAGCAAGAGGGACCCCAGGTTGGGGTGTAGGAGAGTGCCCTGCTTCTGCAAGAGTAGTCCTGGGGCTCAGCCCAGGGGAATCGGCAGTACCGTCAATAAGGAGAGGAGCAGTAGGAACCAGGGTTGTCTGAGCCACCGAGGGGCTATCAGCACTAGCGTCGCTCTGTTGCTTTGAGCCTTGAACAGGGTCTTGGCTATCAATGGTGTTGGGGGAAGGCATACAGGAGGCCTTCTGACCACGGGATGAGGAATGCACCCGCTACTACCCAAGAAGGGGGCAGTTGGCAGGAGCAGAAATGGGGCAACTGCGTGTTGTCCATGCTGGTGAACAGGTCCATAATTGGGATGCCCCAGAGCCAGAACAGCCGTGAGGCTACTGCTGGGTCCAGGCGCCACTTGTGTGGCTGGAGTACCCTACTCAGATATTTTCCTGGCCCGGGAGGTAGACCACTCTCAGGAGCATCCCGCTGCTTGTGGCATAAGAGCAGAGAGCTACTGCCTCCTGGCAGAGGGGATATAATCCTGTTCCCCCCTGTTTGTTCACATAGAACATTGTGACCTGACTGTCTGTCTGGATCAGTACCATGTAGTGCTGTAGCTGGTGGCGAAAGGCTTTGAGGGTCAGGAATATAACCCTGATTTCCAGCAGGTTGATCTGCATTTCGGATTCCCTCCAGGACCAGCAGCCTTGTATCTGGACGCTGTCGCAATGTGCTCCCCAGTCCATTAGAGAGGTGTCCGTGGTGAGGACTTTATGGGGGGGTGGGTGCCTGAAAGAGCATTCTGGCCTGAAGGTTACCTGGATTCTGCCACCATCCGAGGGAGTCCGCCAGCTGGAGGGTCACATGTACCCTGTCCCTGAGCTTGCCTGTAGCTTGGGTCCACTGAGAGCAGAGGCACCACTGGGCTACTCTCATGTGTAGGTGGGCATCTGGGAACACGTGGACCGTGGAGGCCATGTGTCCCAGCAGGCAGAGGAGAAGCCGGGCGGGCAGTGCCCTGCACCATTGCACCTCTGTGGCTAGTTTCCCAGGGCATGCTGACCTCTCCAGAGGGAGGAAGGGTTTTTGCCCGAAGGGTGTCCAGCTGCGCCCCTATGAACTCTAGGCTCTGAGCGTGAGTGAGGTGGGACTTTCAGTAGTTTATGACAAACCCCAAGTACTGCAGGCGTTTATGGTGCATCCAGTAGCGCATTGTGCCTTTGCAGCTGTGGCCCCCTTTATGAGCCAGTCATCCAGGTAGGGGAAGACAAAGGCCCCTTGAAGCCTGAGGTGGGCTGTGATGAGGCATTTTGTAAAGATCCTTGGAGACAAGGCTAGCCTGAAGGTCAGTACCCTGTATTGGTAATGTTGTCCCCACATCACGAACCGGAGGTATTTTCTGTGTCTGGGGTGGATTAGGATGTGAGCATAAGCATCCTTTTAGGTCTAAGGAGCATAGCGAGCCTCCTGCTGGAGGAGTGGCAGCAGTGTTCAAAGGGAGAGCATCTAGAACTTCTCCCTGACAGAAACCTGTTGAGCTCTCGCAGGTCCAGGATGGGCCTGAGGCCCCCAGTCCTCTTGGGGATGAGGAAGTATCTGGAGTAGAAGCCGGTGCCCCAGAGATGTTTTGGGACTGGCTCCACTGCTTTGTCCTGGAGTAGTCCTGCTAGTTCAGTAAGGAGCAGGGTCTGGTGATCAAAAATTCAACATAGGACTTAAAGGGACCTCAAACAGCATGAGCTTGAAACAAATCAAAATGCCCTCTAGGTCCCTTAGGACCACCACTTATAATGCTCCAGAATCATCATGGGTCCATTTAGTCACATAAAATTATATTTAAAACCTCTGTGAAAAAATAACATTCAAAAAGTGAATAAAAAAATCCTACAATTATATCCTAATACAAAATATTGCAAACTTCCAAACATCTGACACAATATTGTGTTTTGATAAGAAAAACAGCACTTATCTGCATCAGAGAAAGCTCCAAATAGAGCCCCAGAGCGATACACCAGCTGGCTGTAAGTTCCCATTAGCTAAAATAGAGACTGGTATTTATTGAAAACAAAACAGGAAGCACGTGACTGGATTAGCAAATCAGAGCAGAGAAGCACAATCAATGCTCTGAGTGATTCCAGATGGTTCAACCCAGTTGAGGTGGAAAATCCAAATATGTTCGCAGATGCTCAACTGTTTCAGCCGATCACCTCCTCTCCAACTTAAAGGTATATGATCCAAGATCCGCCAGAGTAGGTCAGAAAGCTGATGAGAAACTTGGAGCCAATGGGCAACTAGTGGAGCTATTTCTGAACGGGTAATAATACTACTTTTATGCTCATTCAAACATACCCATATTTTTCTTTTGGTGCATCCAATATAAATTAAAGAGCAGGGGCAAGTTATCAAATAAATCACCCATTCAAAGTCACAAGTAGTATGGTGGCTAGAAGAGTAAATCTTTCTGCTGGGGAGAGTCCAACTCCGACCAGTAAGAGAATATTGGCACCAACTACACCGGCCACAAGAATAGTGGCCAGCAGAGTGGATCACATCATCTGATGAAAAAGTAGAAAATTTAGTGACCATTTCACCAAGACTTTTACCCCGCTTGAACACAATTTGCTCTTGTCAATTGTATGAGCTCAAAACACAGTTCTGTGTTCGCTTTCAACTTGTGGGATTTCCTGTGCTTTTCTCCCGATTAACTCCTACACCGGCGAAGTACGCTGTGATTGGGAATCCAAGAGCTTGGCATTTGCCACTTCACAAGCTAAGTTTTAGAGGTGACATTGTTATTGTAGCTAATTCTCATGCACGCAGGATAAAGGTGAAAAACACTCTCATTTCCTTTAATTTAGGTCGCATATTCAAAAACATTGTCTTCTTCATTGTAGTCGTCTTGGCTAAATCCAGTACAATAATAATACATTGTCCTTTATGAATTATAAGGGCCTTAAGTTTTGCAGTGGTAAGAGTCTCTAATTCCTGCGAGTAGCACAAGATCTTGGCCACTGCCAGCTGTGGCTTCTTTAATATCAGTGCTGGGCCTTGAGGGGACCCAGTGCGCCCTTTCAGTTTCAATGAGCTTCATGAAGGCAATGTTCAGCAATTGAGGGAGAAGATCCATTGGGCAGCCTATCATATCAGCACCCTCTGCAAACTCAGGCAGACCCAGTATACAGATGTTACTACATCTGCTTCTATTTTCCAAGTCTTTGAGGACCACCTGCATTGATGTTGGTGTGGACCACCACACTTTCTAGTTTCCCTGTGTGCTCCTGCAGGCTAGCCAGTTGTTCTTGTTGATTTGTAAGGTCTTCAAATAACTCTGCACTTGTCTGGTAGCCTCCAACTGTGCTAGCATTATATAC
This sequence comes from Ichthyophis bannanicus, assembly GCA_033557465.1. Lineage (NCBI taxonomy): Eukaryota > Metazoa > Chordata > Amphibia > Gymnophiona > Ichthyophiidae > Ichthyophis > Ichthyophis bannanicus. The sequence continues at coordinate 1,271,936,057 of CM066032.1, read as the reverse complement.
TTAAGCAACAGAAGTTCTGCCATCATGGGATCTGAAACACCTCCCGTGACCTTTTCCTTCTGTGGCACTATTTTCTCAGGGGGAGGTGGGTCAGTTTTCTGATGTTTCAAACCAGAGAAGAGTAAGTTTTGGGTTTCCAACTTAGCGTCTTTGGTCATAGACATGCTTGTTTTAACTTAGCAAAATATCAAGTTGAACAAGGGGAGAGAAGGCAATATTTCGACAAAATAAGACTAATAGTGCCAGCTCCTTTTGTTTGCATCCTTCCAGGTTGAGCTGAGGAGCCCCCTCCCCTCAGCATTTTTTTAAAAAATGGCCATTGCAGCTAAATGAAAGCCCATATTCAGTGCTGGCATCCAGATAGTGGCCAGCACTGATACTATCTGTATGGTAGTAATAACCATTTAGGGCAGCTCTTCCTGTCCCAAGCTATCTATATGACAGTGCTGAAAATCACTTCTATTGCAGTTCTGCAGTCTGGCTAAGATGACCAGAGACAATATTCAGGGACTGCTAACCAGATAAGTACTTTTGAATATTTATTTAATAGGTTTTTTTTATGCACTGCCTTATCATTTCAGTTAAAGTGGTTTACATTGTAACTTAAACTTGATAATGTACGTTAAACAGGGACATTGATAACTCAGAATCTTCTGAGGCATTGGAGGGTTAAGTGACTTGCCCAAGGCCACCAAGAGTGCTAGTAGCAATTGGTCTCTTGGTTCCAAAGCCAGTGCTCTAACATTAGGCTACTCCTCCACTCTGCTATGCTACTGAATATTGATCTAACCCCTCTGTTCATCTGTATTTCATAACTGGATTTTGGACAATTCCTGCTATTAAATTAGTAAATTGACTTATATGCATTCCTCATCTACTAATGAAAGCATTAGTGGGTAATCCATGTCCTGTGTTCCTACTGAACAATTGTAAACAAATCAATCAGGGGAAGTAAATATAGCAAGATCAGGCTTTAAAAACTGAGAAACTAGCTGCTGCAAGAACATTGCTGTTTTTTTTTCTTCCAAGAAAAAAGTGCTGTTTTAGGTGGGAGGAGGGATGCTTGCAAAGCGTAATCCTTCCATGAAGGGTATGCAAGGGCAGGCTTGAAGATATTCCCAGCTATTGAAAAGCATCACCTGTTTGTAAAATGTGTGAGTAGCTGTATCTTTGACTGTGCAGAACACTCAGAAGAAGGCTGTACATGATGCACAAACAATATTATTCAGTTTAACGGCAATGGGACTGACTGAGGCTGGAAAGAAGGCCTTGTGGAAAAGATATTCAGGAGGCTCAGCCAAATATTTTGAGTGGCACTCCCTGAAAAATCCATCTTTGAGAATATGAGTCATGGTGAGTTGTCTACTGCTAAAGATATGCATTCATTCTCGGATGAATGATAAAATACAATGAATGAGTATATATTTGGTTCATAATTATGTTTTTATCTAAGAGATTTATATGTTGCATATTTCAAGTTTCAGAGCGGCTTCTAATAAAACATGCCTAGCCAAGTAAATAAAACAAAAATAAAGCATAGCATAATACTATAAAACAATATAAAAATAGAAATAATAAAAATAAACATTCAACTCAATGAATTCAAATTACATATATAAATACTGTAGAAATCTAGTACTATGCCTTTAAATGAACTAGTTGAGGGGTCCATTTGAACCCAATCTTCATTTGCTGCATTTCTATTCACTGGCAAATGGCATTTTTGGGAGAAGAGATAAACCAGAGATACTTTAAGAAGAGGAAAGGCAGAAGCATAAGGCACTTCAATCGTGCTGAAACCTTTTGATAAGCAACCAAACAAGTCTATCCCTGCCTCCCTTCTTCTAAATCCAATAGCCAATGATGTCATCAGCACCTGACCAGGAAATTGAAACAAAGCTACAGCAGACCACAATTTTCTGTCATGAATTCAAAGAGGACAGAGAGATGCTAGCTTTAAAACAAGTTTGCTGAAGTCAAGAAAAAAAAAGAAGAATCAAAACTTCAGAGACAGAGCTCTGAGAAAAATCTATCAAGCTATCTGGGTGTGGGTTTAGAGCCACAGATTGATCAGTAAGAGAGTGAAAGAACAACCCAACACCGGATAGGGCAAAAAGAGGAAGAGGCAGACCAATTCTCTATCAGTGTCACAGAAAACCGACGCCGGAGTTTACTAAACAGTGATAGTGACGATCATGTGAAATTGGTGCCACGGCCCCATTGAATAAAACTGGGCCACAGTATCAGTTTTGCATGATTGCTGCTATCGCTGCTTAGTAAACAGACCCCTGAGTGTTAAAACTCTCTTAGACTCTGTGGGCCCAGACAGCCTGCATACTCATGTCAGAAAGAGAATGCAAGCAGAGCAGATTGTCTGCCTGCATTAGGGATGTGCTCAACCAAGACAAATTTGTTTAGTTTTCATTTTTTCATGAATTGTTCTGTGTTTGTGTGGTTTTCCTTAAGTTTCACACATTCTTTTTCACAGGGAATTTTTAATGTGTCCTTAATTGACTTAATGTGCACTAAACAATGAATTAAGGCACACTAAGTCAATTAGCGCACATGCAAGCAATTTATCATACTCTAATTTTATTAAGGCACACTATCGCTGAGAGAAAGCAACCTTGGATGAGTGGTATAGCAAACTGAATGCACACTAACAAATACACATACCTAACATGCATCTACCTGTCCTCCGCTACTATTTAACATTTCTAAATGTTACCAGGCATATACGGTACTGTACGCACATACATATAAGATAGACTGTCCCTTCTCAGTACAGCTTACAATCTAGTCTGAAGCATGATGCTTGGGAGGGGTAGATATGGAAATGTTGGTAGAAGCAAAGGACAGAAGTCAGTTGATGCTTCCAGGGGCGGCTCAAGGCAATCTGCTGCCTGAGGTGAAGTATGAAATGCCCCCCCCCCCCCCACCTTAAAGGGGACGGGTCTTTTCCAGAAATCCAATCAGAGACTGAACCAAACCAAAAAGCCGATTAGATTATATGGAGGAAATGCAAGATGTTTGCACACAGGGCCGTATCGAGCTGCAATCACACCCAGTGCAACTTGCAACTCACGTGCACGCCCCCCTCTCCCCCCATACCTCCGTCCAGCGCTGCCTGCTCTTTCCCTGCTGCTGCCACCCTGTTTTTTTCATGGTGGCGCCGGCAGCAGGGAAAGAGCAGGCAGCGCTGGACGGAGGTATGGGGAGGAGGAGGGGGCATGCGCCCAATCTGAAAGGCACCGGCACTTTAAGCAGATCTGCCCCTCCCTACTCTGACACTGCGTTGGAGGAGGGAGGGATCAGACCTGCTTAAAGTGCTGCAAAAAGGCTTGGGCACATTTTGGCTGCTTGCTATTGTCCTGCCAGTGGCAGCAGGGCAACAGCAGATAGTCGAAATGTACTCCCCAAGCCTTTCCGCCCTGTGCGGCTGCACCACTTGCACAGGTCTAGGTACGGTCCCGTTTGCACATCAAGGAACTAAAAGACAGCAAGAACCAGCAGCACAGTTTATAAAACTAAATTATAACTCATTTTTATTTTGTTGTTATAAACTGCGTTATGGTTCTTGCTTTTTCTTTTTCAACATATATTTTGCATCCACAGTAGGTGCAGAGCAAAACCAGGACATTCACCCACAAAATTCAATATTTTTAAAAAAAATCTGATTCTGATCATCTCACTAACAACAACAACAACCACTATTCTCCAGTACCTGGCATACTGTGAACTACTACAAAACCGTACAACAAAGAGCAAACCTACCATACCATATCAGCACAAACGTCAAAAACTCACATAAGGAGCCCATCCAAAAAAAGCGTCACTGTAAATACTACAACGGGCCCTGGAACATCCATACACCTATTTGAAAAGCTGAAAATGTCAAATTACTACAGTACAGTATAGATCTTTATGTACAAACTCCATGTTAACAGAACACTTGACCTCAGTCACACACTCACATCGACCCTCACCAAGTACAGAATAAGTAACCACAATCTAAAATAAAATAAAAATATGTAGACAAAATTTAAATTGAAACCCCAAGAAGCCAGAGTCCACATGCAGTGCAACATCAGATAAATAAGAGATGCAGTTCCCCAATACTGTGTAAAATATAAAAATAGCACAAAGTCCAATCACTATAATTAAATAAAATTATTTTTTCTACCTTTGTTGTCTGACCATTTTATTCTCTGATCATGCTGGTCACGATCTGAAGCTTCTGCTTTCCTGTCTTCTTGTAGCTCTCTTTCTGTGGTCTATGTTCCATGGTCCATCTGCCATTTCTTATCTCTTCTTTTGTTTTCTTCACTTCCTTCCATCAGCCCATTTCCAGTTCCAGTAACCCTTCCCAGTATCAGCCCCCTTTCCAGTCCTCCCCTCCTAGTACCTTCCAATGTCAACCGCCTTGCATTCCCACAACTGCCACAGGTGTCCATTCCCTTCCAGTCCCCCTCCTTCCCCACTGTCCAGCCCCTTCTAGTCCAAATACCATCCCAGATATCAGCTCATGTCCACTCTCAGTGCCACCCCCCCCAGTCACCCTACCCTCTGTCCATCCCCCTTCCAGTGCCATTTGCATGTCAGCTCCCTTCCAGCCTCCTCCCCATTACCGAACCACCTACCACTGCCATCCCCAAGTGTCAGCTCCCTTCCAGTCCCCCTTCAGTACATCCCAGGTGTTAGCTCCTTTCCAGCTCCCTCCTTCCCCCATGTCAGCTCCCTTCCTGCCCCCTCCTTCCCCTGGCAGACCCTCTCATTATCTGCTCCCTTCCAGTCCTATTCTACCATCCTCCCACATCAGCCCATTTGTAGCCCTAGCCCCTAATTTTCTTCCAGGGCCAGCAGCACTCTCCTCCCCTCCTCCATTAGCCCATTTCCAGTCATATCCCCCTTATCAGCCCACTCTAGTCCTAGCCCCCCAATCAGCCCATTACCAGTCCTAGCTCATTTCTGGTGCTAGTCCCCTATCTGCCTATTACCAGTCCTAACCCCCCACCCAATAAGGCCATTTCCAGTCCTAGCCCCCCTCCCTATCAGCCCATTTCCAGTTCTAACCCCCCATCAGCCCATTTCCAGTCCTAGCCACCCTCGATAGCCCATTACCAGCCCTAGCCTCCCCCCTCCCGATCAGCCAATTTCCAGTCCTAACCCCCATTAGCCCACTTCCAGTCCTAACCCCCCATCAGCCCATTTCCAGTCCTAGCCCCCCATAGTCCATTACCAGTCCTAACCCTCCCATCAGCCCACTTCCAGTCCTAAAACCCCCAACAGCCCATTTCCTGTCCTAACCCCCCCATCAGCCCACTTTCAGTCCCAACACCCCCCAACAGCCTATTTCCAGTCCTAGCCCCCTAGCCCATTACCAGTCCTAACCCCCCCAGCCCATTACCAGTCCTACCCCCCCCATCAGCCCACTTCCACTCCTAACCCCCCATCAGCCCCCATCAGCCCATTTCGAGTCGTAGCCCCCCCCTGAGTCCCTTACCAGTCCTAACCCCTCCCATCAGCCCACTTCCAGCCCTAACCCCCCATCAGCCCATTTCCAATCCTAGCCCCCCAGCCATTACCAGTCCTAACCCCCCATCAGCCCAATTCCAGTCCTAACCCCCCATCAGCCCATTTCCAGTCCTAACACCCCCCCAACAGCCCATTTCCAGTCCTAGCACCCCCCCAGCCGATTACCAGTCCTAACCCCCCATCAGCCCATTTCCAGTCCTAACCCCCCATCAGCCCACTTTCAGTCCTAACACCCCCCCCCAACAGCCCATTTCCAGTCCTAGCACCCCTAGCCCATTACCAGTCCTAACCCCATCAACCCACTTCCAGTTTTAACCCCCCTCCAACAGCCCATTTACAGTAAGGCTGAGAACCATTCGAGACAGTGAGAAGTACATTAATGAGATGCTTCTTGAAACATCCAAGCTTTCTGACAGAGGTGAAGATGGGAGGCTACAGAAGGAAGAAGGTTGGACACGAGTCACCAGAGCCCGCAGTATCAAGACTCCAACTCCTCCAGCCCTTGAACTGAAGAACCAGTATGCAGCCCTGGAAGTGGAGGAGGTGGAAGCATCTGAGGAAAGGGAAGAACCACAGCTCGAGCACCCCAAAGTTGCAGAATCAGTCACTACAAGGAAGTGAAGGGTAGTTGTGGTTGGTGACTATCTTCTGAGGGATACTGAGGTATCCATCTGATGACCAGATTTGATGTCCAGAGAGGTGTGCTGTCTGTCAGGTGCCAAAATTTGAGATATTATGGAGAGTTTGCCGAGACTCATCACGCCTACTATTATCCGATGTTGCTCATCCATGTCGGCACAAATGATACTGATAGTATCCCTACGAGCATATCAAAAGTGACTTCATGGCTCTGGGACAGAGGGTAAAGCAGACAGGTGTGCAGGTGGTGTTCTCTTCAATCCTCCCTGTTGAGGGTAAAGGCTGAGGCCGAGAAGCTTGCATCCTAGATATGAATGCATGGCTGCATGGATGGTGAGATTGAGAGCGTTTTGGCTTCCTGGACCATAGGTTGATGCACCAAGGGCTGCAAAGCAGAGATGGTGTCCATCTGTCCAAGAAGGATTGAAGTGTTTTCAGCAGCACACTGGCTAGCCTACTGAAGAGGGCTTTAAACTAGATTTGTTGGGGATAGGTGAAGAGAGCCCCCAGGTAAGTGAAACATTAAACACCTCTGTAGAAATGGGTAATAGGGGCAACATCTGGAAAGCGGTGTGTATAAATGCCCATAGCATGAGAAATAAGATCTCAGAGTTTGAGGCTTCAATGGAAGAGGCTGACTTGGATTTAGTGGTAGTTATGGAGACATGGTTCATGGAAAATCATGACTGGGCTATAATTATACTGGGCTATACTTTATTCAGGAAGGATAGCGCAGGAAGAAGGGGAGGTGGAGTGACACTATATGTAAAAAATAATATTAAAGCTATAGAAATGTAGGGCTTAAAAGGAAGAGAGGAGGCACTATGGGTTAAACTAGAAAGAGGGAAAGGAAAATCCATTTGCACTGGAGTTATATACAGATCCCCCTCACAGGGCGTAGAAGTGGATGAGGATTTACAAGAAGACATACACAGTATTGTCATGAAAGGAAAAGTGCTACTGATAGTGATTTCAATATGCCGGATGTGGATTGGCACATCCCTCCTGCGGTGTCATCTAGAAGTAAGGAGATCCTGGATTCTCTACAGGGAGAACTATTCAGGCAACTGGTAACAGAACCCACACGTGATGGGGCTACTGGACTTAGTGCTTACCAATGGGGAAAGTGTTTCTGATGTTACAGTGTGAGATCATCTCGCACCCAGTGATCACCAGATGGTATGGTTCAGTATTAAGACTAGGGCTGATAAAATCCATTCAAAAGTGAGGGTCTTAGACTTTAGAAAAAAACTATCAAAGAGTTGTTAGTGGCATGGGAACAGCAGGGGGATGTAGAAAAACAGTGGGCAAAACTGAAAGGGGATATTTAAAGGGCAACAATCCTTTTTTTTAGAAAGGTAAATAAATGTAAAAGGAAAAGGCAGCTGCTTTGGTTCTCAAAAGAAGTAGCTGAAAAGGTGAAGAAAAAAAGAGAGGCCTTCATGAAATACAAGAGATCACAGAGAGAGAAAGACAGACATTTATATTTGGAAAAACTTAGAGCAGCTAGCAAGGTAGTCAGGAAAGAAAAGGTACAAAAGAAGAAGAAATAACCAATGCAATAAAATGTGGGGATAAGATATTTTTCAGATAAATTAGTGAAAGGAGGAAGAGCAAAAGTGGTATTGTCAGACTCAAGGGTGCAGGGGCGGAATATGCAGAAACTGATGAGGATAAAGCAGAATTGCTTAACAAATATTTCTGTTGTGTGTTCACAGGTGAAGGGCCAGGCACAGAACCTCAGAAAATACCCACAAATAGGAACAGAAGCGACGTGTATCTCAAAAGATTTTCAGAAGTCTGTGTTCGTGAACAACTAGTTAAACTAAAAGTAGACAAAGCCATGGATCCGGATGGAATACATCCGAGAATACTGAGGGAACTTGGGGACATTCTAGTAGCTCCACTGTCTGACCTTTTCAATGCCTCTTTGGAGTCAGGAGTGGTGCCAGAGGACTTGAGAAAGGCAGGTGGTGGTTGGGCACAACAATGTCCCAGCCATTGCCCTATGCCCTGTGCAGATGCAACCAGCTCAGGCCACCCTGTCCGGGCCATACCCACAGTACCTTGCTCCTCATTATGCACATTGGCAGGCTAACCCTGGAAACAGTGCAAGCAGTGTGGGCTCAGTAAGGTGTAGGCAGCCACAAAACACTGGATAGAAATAATGAACAAACAAACCTCTTCCAGAGACTGGGAAGCTGTAAAACTAGAGGGCATGACATGAAGCTGCAAGGTGGTAAATTGAAAGGGAATGTCAGGAAATACTTTTTTACTGAAAGGGTGGTGGATGCTTGGAATGCCTTCCCGATGGAGGTGGTGGAGGCAAACACAGTGACGGATTTCAAAGTGGCCTGGGACAGACACAGTGGATCACTTTACAGCAACAAGATTAAATCAAAATAAACTGAACCATCTAATTTCTCAACAAATAGGGGTGTCCTACATGGAGCGATGGGGGGAGGAGCGATGGGTTCACCCCTAAACAAACAAAGAAACAAATATATGGGGAGGGGTGAAGACATGGGGAGGGGTGCACCTTCTCCTGGTGGGTGTACCACTTAGCAAAGACATGGGTAGGGGTGCACCTACTCCCTAAAAGACATGGGAAGGGGTGCACCTACTCCTGCCATATAGCTGGGCAGACTAGATGGACCATACTGGTCTTTATCTGCCATCATTTACTATGCTACTATGTTACTATGTTACATACACACTCTCCCACACCTATGCCAACATTGTGCAAATAGAGAGGTTTTTGGCAGCCCTGGCCGCCACACCAGTCCTGGGCACAGTGTGGGCATTGCTATGGTACGCAATACTGTTGGGGTTGCTCCCCGGGGTGGTAAACACTGTCAGAAGCAAAAACTGAAACACACTCCACAGATATCAGAAAGGTTGCTATGATGAATCTCTGTCAACAATTTGTGTTTAACGTAGGATTTGTTAGCTGACATTAATCATAGCAACCTTTTGATATATGTGGAATGTGTTCCCAAGTTTAGGATGGCATTGCTAAGGTATGCAGGTGCTAGTATTGGGAGATGCTGATCCGCGCAGGGCCCAACAGCCTGACTCTCAATGAGGCTTTTGATAGTGGAGCCTGTGGGTGTGGGTGTTTGTGCCCCTGTTGGCTGCTGCTCTAGGGCAGAGGTTCCCAACTCTGGCCCTGGTGGGCCAAACACGGTTCAGGTTTTCATGCTGCCCCAATGAATATGCATGATATACATTTGCATACAATGGGGCGGTGCATACAAATGCAGCACAGGCATATTTATTAGGGAAAGCATGAAACCTGAATGGCGTTTGGCCCTCCAGGACTGCAGTTGGGAAACTCTGCTCTAGGGATTGCACATGTTTATGGTGTCTGTGCTCTGCAGGGTAAAATATAGGTGTTTATGGCATGTTTATTTTATCTGCAATAAAGGTTCCGTCTTTATTACCACAGTTTAGTACTGGGTAAACTATAGGGACATGGTTTGCAGAAGCCACAGCTGGGACTTGAACCAATGACCTTATGTCCCTGAACACACTGGCTGTGTGTACTGCACCAAATTGTTACCACAGGAGCAGATCATTCCCTGGGGATACCATGACTGTGTGTCAGACAGACCTTGTCTGTTGCAGTACATGGCACCCACCTAAACGGGGCTTGGCCGTGGTCTGCTGTGGGCAGATGCCACTGCCCCCTCCGCCACCAGCACCCCTCCGCCACCATGCTGACATGCCCTTCTGCCTATGGTGCTGGTGGTGCGCAATCCCAGGCCATCCAGTGTGCCGGTAGGCGGCTGCCTATGGTGCGTGATATGGGGTAGGGGTGTCTGCATAGACATCCATGCTTCCCCCTAGCACCGCCTGCCAATGTTATGTGCCCTTTGGGGTACTTGCTAGGTACAGTCCCCTGGGACACTTTGGGACACACACTCGTGGGCATGTTTGACCTTGGTCAGTTGCTGTCTTGCTGGTTTTCCGCTTCTACATTCCTATGTGTCACCTAGGCATCTGCCTAGCCCACCCTGTGCCCCAGCTGCCACACTGCATGTCCCGCCTTCAGCCCCCTGCAGCCTCACCGTAGTGCCCTCTCGTACTTGGGCACTATGATGTTGCTGCACATGTATCACTACTATCACTTTTCTTGGTTTCCCTGCCTTTGCTGCACATTGCTGACTGAAATGGTCTCTCTCCCCTGCAAATGTGCCTCTAGCGCAAGGTTTACACTGGCGCTATTTTTCAGACCTTCATTTCATGGCGTTAGTGTGCATGGGGCCTCTCCCCGCCCACTCTACGCCCATTGACCCCTTATCCCCGCCGCTGTGGAGCCTTACTCCGCCCTCTGGGGAGCCTTACTCCACCCTCTGCGCATCTTAATGCCACCGGAGACGTTATTGTGCGATACATGAGGTTCTCGCATGGTAATGAGCCATTATTGCATGATAACATCACGTATCACGCGATAACATCGCAGCTGCACCGTTAACGCCATTTAGTAAACATACCCTCTAGGGAAGAACAACCCAAACTATGGTTACATGATGCAAAGTTCCACATTAGGAACAAACACCCAGGAAAAAGATTTAGATGTCCTGGTGGACAACACAGTGTAACCCTCCGTCCAGTTTGCAGTGACAGCCATAAAGACCAATAGAATGCTCGGAATCATAAGGAAATGAATGGAGAATAAAACAAAGGATATTATAATGTCTCTGTATCGTTCCATGGTATGACTGCACCTTGAATATTGTGTGCAATTCTGGTCGCCGTATCTTAAAAAGAATATAGCGTTATTAGAAAAGGTTCAGAGAAGAGCCACCAAAATGGTAAAGGGGATGGAAGGATACTCCTATGAAGAAAGGCTAAAAAGGTTAGGGCTCTTTAACCTGGAAAAGAGACGGCTGAGGGGAGATATGATAGAAGTCTATAAATTAATGAACAGAGTGGAACGGGTAAACGTAGATCGATTGTTTACGTTATCAGAATATAGGAAGACTAGGGGACATGCAATGAAGCTACAGGGTAAACTATTTAAGACTAATAAAAGAAAATATTTTTTCACTCAACGTGTAATCAAACTCTGGAATTTGTTACCGGAGGATGTAGTAAAGGCTGTTAGTGTAGCTGGGTTTAAAAAAGGTAAGGGACCCAGGATATCAATGCTTGACCTAGTACAAGCATTGCAGAACCTGTGTCTTTTGGGGAAACTGCTAGGTACGTATGACCTAGATTGGCCACTGTTGGAAACAGGATACTGGGCTTGATGGATCTTGGTCTGACCCAGTATGGCATATCTTATGTTCTTATGTTCTATCACATACAATTCCTTTGGATTTCTGCTTCCCAAGTGCATGACTCTGCACTTCTTTGCATTAAATTTTAACTGCCGAGCATTAGATCATTCGTCCAGATCTTGCAGATCTTTTCTAATTTTGTCCACTACCTCAGAAGTGTCCTCTGTTGCAAAGTTTTGGGTCATTTGCCAAAAGGCAGACTTTTCCATTCAGTCCTTCCGCAATATCACTCGCAAATAAATTGAACAGTATCGGTCCCATGATTGATCCCTGAGGCACAACATTAATCACCTTCCTTTCTTCTGAGTGAGTTCTGTTTACCACCTCCTTCTGTCATCTGTCAGTCAACCAATTTCTGATCCAGTTCATCACCTTGGAACCTATCCCCAGGCTGCTCAGTTTATTGATAAGCCTCCTATGAGGAACAGTATCAAAGGCTTTGCTGAAATCTAGGTATATCACATCCATCACATGCCCTTGATCTAGTTCTCTGGTCACTCAGTCAAAGAACTCAATCAATTTTGTTTGGCATGATCTTCTCCTGGTAAAACAATGTTGCCTCAGATCATAAAATCCATTGGTTTCCCGAAAGTCTACTATTCTTTTTTTCAAGAGCACCTCCGTTACTTTTCCCACCACAGAGGTAAGGCTTACTGGCTTATAGTTCGTCAACTCTTTGCTATTACCACTTTTGTGAAGAGGTACCACATCAGCCTTTCTCCAGTCCTGCGGAACCTCTCCTGTCTCCAAGGATCTATTAAAAACATCCTTTAAAGGCCCTGACAGAACCTCTCTGAGCTCTTTCAGTATCCTGGAATGTATCCCATCCGGTCCTTTGGCCTTGTCCACTTTCAGTTTTGCAAGCTGTTTAAAAACATCATCTTCTGTGAATGGTGTGGTATATATTCCATTCCCATTTGTACTCTATATTTGTCAATCTTATGTGATCCTTCTCCAGGATTTTCTTTTGTGAATACTGAACAGAAGTATTTGTTTAGCAATTTTTTTCCAATGTCATTTTCCACAAGATACGTCCTTGGCACTTTTGAGTCTTGCAATTTCACCTCTGATCTTCATCTTCTCCCGAATATACCTGGATAGTTTTGTCTCTGCACTTCATATCTTTAGCCATCTTTTTTTCCGCCTTTGCTTTTGCTATCCTTATTTCTCTCTTTGTCCCTTTTAACTTTATCCTGTATTCTTTTATTTTCTCTGTTCTTCTTACTGTGATCTTCTGAATTTTGTGAGAGCTGTATTTTTTGCCTTTATTTGTTCAGCCACTTCTTTGGTGAACCATATAGGCTTCCTTTTCCTCTTGTTTTTATTTACTTTCCTAACATATATATCTGCAACTCCTTTTATTGCCTCGTTTAGCTTAGCCAACTGCAATTCCACTTCCCCTATCTCCTCCCACCCTGCCAACTTCTCCTTCAGGTACTTTCCCATTTTACTGAAGTCAACATTTTTGAAGTCCAGGACTTTGAGTTTGCTGTGATTGGACTCTGCATTGGCTTATACCTCAAAGTACACTGTGTAATGATCATTGCTGCTCAAAGGCGCACTCACCCAGACATTCAATACGCTATTTCCATTGGTGCGCACTAAATCCAGCATCAAACATTTTCCTGATTGATTCCATCACTGGTTGTCTGAGCAATGCTTCTTGGAAGGCATCTACAATCTTTTTACTTCTTTCCAGGTTTGCAAAAGGAATATTCCAATCCACACCTGGTAGACTAAAGTCACCCAATACGATCATGTCTCCCTTCATAGTTACCTTTGCAATATCAATGATCAAGTTTCTATCCATTTCCTCAGTTTGAGTTGAAAGCCTGTAGACTATACCAGTGTGGATGATAGTGCCATCTCCTCTTTCCAAAACAATCCACAGTGCTTCTTTTCCCCACATCCCCTGCATTTCAGCAGCTTTAATATTGCTTTTAACATATAGGGCAACTCCTTTTCCTTTTCTGCCTTCTCTGTCTCTTCTAAATAAATTATAGCCAGCTATGGCAATATCCCATTCATGCGACTTGTTAAACCATGTTTCTGTAATTGCCACAATGTCCAAGTCCATTTCCACCATCAGGGCTTCCAGATCAGGAACCTTTTTGACAAGACTTTGAGCATTTGTGCTCACTGCCTTCCAGCAATTGTTGATTGGCTTGCTTGTATTATGGATGGTGTAAATAACATGATGAAAGATCAAGCAAAGTTTGAGGAATGGTCTAGAATTTTTAGAGAGTGGTGAGGAGGAGCCTTCTGTCTTATACATATTGGTCAAAAAATAGTAGAATTACTCTATTATTAACAGCACTTAATAAAAGTGAAAGTGAACTCGTGGGTGTAGCTCCAAAAAAATGGCACGGGGACGTCTCAGACTGATCAGCACAAAACACAGATAACAAGCATCTATCAGTACCACAATAGCATCAATGACAGTCCACCGGCCCAGATCACTTTTTCAATGTTTTTTGGACACTTGAATCTCACAAGTTATACTCTTCGACTCTAAAACGTGGGCAGCATCAGTTTAACATTTCAGTAATAAATCCCCCTGAAGAAACTCAGCATTATTGAGTGAAACGCAATAAATGGCGCCGAGACAACTGGCGTTGGGGTACCTGAAGTGAAGTTAAGTGCAAATGTTCTTTTAATATTTTGCCATATGCTGTGGGTGTATTGGAAACACTGTGTCTGAATATAAAAAGAAGCTGTCACAAGCAATTTAAAAACATTGAAAAAGTGATCTGGGCCAGTGGACTGTCATTGATGCTATTGTGGCACTGATAGATGCTTGTTGTCTGTGTTTTGTGCCGATCAGTCTGAGACGTCCCCGTGCCATTTTTTTGGAGCTACACCCACGAGTTCACTTTCACTTTTATTAAGTGCTGTTAATAATAGAGTAATTCTACTATTTTTTGGTCACTCTTATTACTCTGAAAACCGACCTGGTGCTATTTTATACATATTGGTACCAATGACATAGAAAAGTGTGGGAGGGAGGTTCCAGAAGCCAAATTTAGGCTTTTAAGTAGAAATCCAGAATTTCCATGGTAGTGTTTTCAGAAATTATTCCTGTTCCATGCTCAGGACCCAAAAGGCAGACAAAGCTTTGGAGTCTCAATGTATGGATGAGACGATGATGCAGGGAAGAGTGTTTCAAATTTGTTAGGAACTGGTCAACATTCTGGGGAAGGAAGGAACTTTTCCAAAAGGATGGGCTCCAGCTTAACCACAGAACCAGGCTATGGCATTAACCTTTAAAAAGGAGATAGAGCAGTTTTTAAACTAGAATATGGAGGAAGCCAACTGTTGCCCAAGAGTGCATGGTTCAGAATTATGTATCTTTGAAGGATACTAGCAAAAATGATAATTACACTTACCTGGTAATTGTAGTTCCTTGAGTGACGACAGTTCAGTTCTCTACCTCTGGGTTGTCAACGTCCTCCTGCAGCTTGGAGACTGGGCATGTCCAAATCATGACATCACTGGCTATAGCCTGCTGACCTCTCCCATCAGCCCCAGTGAACTATTGACAAAGCATACTCAAAGAAACAACAAATAAGTAGCTAGCTCTAAACTGTAACTCTAACCAGAACCCTGCACGTAAAACGGCAAGGAAACAAAAACGGGGTGGTTTATTTTTCCCAATTGGCCCTGGAAATTACCAAGGCTCTTCTACGTGCCCCTCACCCTTTCACATTAGGCAACCAGAAGAAAGGATGACAGAGAAAGACACAGAACAGGAAAGCATAGAAAGCATCAATATGTCTTAAATAGTCATACCTACCGGTAGGGCTAGTACTCCACCGTCGGATTCCCCCTTGCCAACGAAGCTCTCTGGGCGGGAATGAGGACTGAACTGTCGTTACTCAAGGAACTACAATTACCAGGTAAGTGTAATTATCATTTCCTTATCATTCCTCCAGTTCAGTCCTCTATATCTGGGAAGTACCAGAGCAGTATTCATTGGGGGGGACCTCTCCTGCCGGCCCTTAGAACGGCCAAACCGAAACAGGCGTCCCTTGCCGCCAACACGTCCAAACGGTAGTGTTTACTGAAAGTATGAAGAGACGACCATGTCGCCGCCCTACAAATCTCCCAGGGTGGAACCAGCCCATGTTCCGCCCAAGAAGTGGCTTGTGCCCTGGTAGAATGCGCTCTGATCCCCTCTGGAACCAAGCGTCCCTGTAGCAGATACGCTTACGCAATCGTCTCTCTGATCCAGCGGGCAATAGAAGCCTTCGCCGCTGCCTCACCTTTACGGACACTTCCGAACAACACAAACAGCCGGTCCGATTTACGGAAGCTCTCAGAAACCTTCAAATATTGCCGCAGAGCCCGTTTAACGTCCAAATGACGTAACGCACGGTCTGACTTGTCACCCTCCGCTGACCCTAGTATGGGAAGAGACACGACCTGGCTAAGGTGAAAGGGAGAAACCACCTTAGGCAAAAAGGAAGGCACCGGCCGCAACACCACTTTCTCTCTTGAAAAGGACAAAAACGGCTCTCTACGGGATAATGCATGCAACTCTGAAATGCGTCGCGCCGAACAAATAGCCACCAGAAAAACTGTCTTTAACATAAAATCCTTAACTGACGCTTGGAATAATGGCTCAAAAGGAGCTTTGGTCAACGCCCTCAGGACCAAATTGAGGTCCCAGGGCGGTACCAAAATTCTCCATGCAGGCCGCAGTCTGACCACCGCTTTCAAGAAACGCACCACGTCCAGATGAGATCCAAGTGCGACCCCCTGCACTTTGCCCCTGTAACAAGATAGGGCTGCCAGTTATAAAAAAGTTATACTATCTTCCTGTTTCTGGGGCAGCTTCTGGACCTGATCCTTCTAGAGCTTTAGACTCCTTAAATGTTTCTGAGTTTATAGAGTCGTCTCAAGATGTTATTTCTTCTCGTGCTACGTTGCTTGTCTCTTTTGTATCTGAGGTTGACAAGCAAGCAGTTATTCGTTTATATTTTGCTAATAAGAATGCAGTATTTTGTGGAGGAAAGGTTAATATTTTCCCGGATGTTTCTAGGCAAACGCAGCTTCGACAAAGGGCTTTTCTGTTGTTAAAGCCTCGCGTGGTGGCACTTGGTGCAACATTTTTTCTTAAATTTCCTTGTAAATGTGTAGTTGTACTTGATGGCACTAAGTATGTTTTTTCTGAAACCTCTTCCCTAGAGTCATTTATTGTAAACCAGGAGTCTTCTGCTTAATGTTTGATTAATCTGTCTTTCAGTAAGCAATGTAATTAGAGTTTTGTATGTTTTTGGGCATGTAATTTCCTCTTTTCCTTTTCAGGCTTGATGTCTGTATCGTATTATTTTGTATTTTGCTTATTGATAGTGCTCGCTCCCCTAGATGTGGACTAAGTTATTTTCTTTTGTAACGTTTATGAAGTTGAAATTTGTATTTTCTTTTTAATGTTTCAATAAAAAGAAGATTAAAAAAAAAAAAAGATAGGGCTGCCAGCTGCACCCTTAAGGAACTGGCTGCTAGCCCCTTCTCAAAACCATCTTGCAAGAAACTCAAGACGGCCGGAATGGACACCGCTGTCGCCTTCACTCGCCGCAGCGAACACCAGTCCTCAAAAATACGCCAGATCCGGACATAAGCCAGCGACGTGGAACGTTTCCGCGTTCTAAGCAAGGTCGCCACCACTGCCGCTGAATAACCTTTCTTCGCTAGCCTCACCCTTTCAATGGCCAAACCGTAAGCGAGAACCGATCCACCTGTGGCATGAGCAATGGCCCTTGAATCAACAGATTCCCCTTCGCCGGTAACCTCCAGGGGACCCCGTCGAGCAGCCGCATGAGATCGGCAAACCAGGGACGTCTCGGCCAGTCTGGGGCTACCAGCAACACTCTGCCCTGGTGAGACTCGATATGCTGAATTACCCGGCCTATGAGCGCCCACGGCAGGAAGACATAGAGAAGTCCTGTCGACGGCCAGGGCTGCATCAGCGCGTCGATCCCTTCTGACATCCGCTCACGTTTCCTGCTGAAGAAGCGACTTGTCTTTGCCGACTGAAAGGTCGCCATTAAGTCCATTACTGGCTGCCCCCATTTGCTGACTATTTGCGCGAACACATCCGGATGCAGCTCCCACTCCCCAGCATCCACTCGGACCCTGCTGAGGAAGTCTGCCGTCACATTGTCCTTCCCTGCAATATGAGCTGCTGAGAGCGAGGTCAGCCGACGCTCCACCCAAGCGAACAGTCCGTCTGCCTCCTCTTCCATGGCTGTACTGCCTGTGCCGCCCTGTCGATTGATGTACGCCACTATTGCTGAATTGTCCGATAACACGCGGACTGCTCGGCCCATCACCGCATCCTCGAACCGTTGCAATGCTAGAGATACTGCTCTCAGCTCTAGCCAGTTTATCGACCACGCACTTTCTTGCACCGACCACGTGCCTTGCGCGAACCGATCCTCGCAATGTGCTCCCCATCCCGCGAGACTTGCGTCTGTCAGTAGCGGGAGCCACTTCAGCTGCTCCAGAGGCATCCGAACCGTCAAGGATTCCGGACTCAGCCACCATCGAAGAGCCTGCCTGACCCTGACTGGGCAGGGAAGACGCTTGTGCAGAGAGTCCGTCTGGTGTGACCACCGGCGGAGCAGCGCTCTCTGGAGCGGTCGCATATGAAACCTGGCCCAAGGTACCGCCTCCAAGGTCGCCGCCATGGTTCCCAGCAGCCGTAAGTAATCCCATGCAGTGGGGGCTGGAGAGGCCCGGAACTGGCATACCAGCCGGCGCAGGGCCCAAATTTGACGATCTGGAAGAAACACCTTTCCTTCCTGCGTACTGAAACTGACTCCCAGATACTCTAGATTTTGAGAAGGAACTAAACGGCTCTTGGCCGGGTTGACCACCCATCTGAGGCTTCGCAACAACTTTATCACCTTGTCTGTCGCCCGGATGCTCTCGGCCTTGGACTTGGCTCGAATCAACCAGTCGTCAAGATAGGGATGAACTAGAACACCCTCTCTTCGAAGCGCCGCTGCTACCACCACCATCACTTTGGTAAATGTCCTCGGAGCTGTCGCCAGACCGAACGGCAAGGCCTGAAATTGATAATGACCCCAGGGTAGAGCGAACTGCAGGAACCTTTGGTGGCCCGCCCTGATTGGAATGTGCAGGTACGCCTCCGTAAGATCGAGGGAAGTCAAATACTCCCCCTGCCGAACCGCCACAATGACGGAACGCAAGGTTTCCATCCTGAAGTGGGGCACCCGAAGACAACGATTCACCCCTTTCAGGTCCAGGATAGGTCGAAGGGCCCCATACTTTTTTGGTACCACAAAATAGATGGAGTATCGACTCGTGCCGTAATCTTCTAGCAGCATTGGCACGACCGCCCTCAACTGTACGAGCTGATCCAAGGTCCCCCGCACCGCCAGAGCTCACTGTTGACCTCTGCAGTGCGACATCACGAAGGAATCCCACACGGGCCTTGCGAATTCCATAGCGTAACCGTCGCGGATGATCTCCAGCACCCATTGGTCGGTGGTTATTTGGGTCCAAGCAGGGAGGAAATCCCGTAGTCGCCCGCCTATCGTTTGACTCCCTGCCGGGACCCGCCTCCTTTCATTATGGCTTTTGGCCTGCCTCCGAGGAAGCTGCCGCGAAGCCTCTACTTGCTCCGTGAAAGCCACGAAACCCCTGGGCTCTGGAAGCAAATCTTCCTCTTTGGAAACCGCCCAGCCAGGAAGCTCAGAATCTTCGGAAGTCCCGAAATGACCTTCGAGAGCCTTGGAAGACCTTCCCTTGCTTGGGCTTATCCTCTGGAAGTCTCCCCCCTTTGGACTCCCTGAGGTCCTTGACCAACTTGTCCAAATCTTCACCAAACAGCAACTTTCCCTTAAACGGCAGCCTACTGAGCCTGGACTTGGAAGAACCATCGGCTGCCCAATTCCTCAACCAGACAGCACGCCACGCAGTTACCACTGATGCTGTACTATTGGCCAATGCTCAAATTAAGTCATAATGCACATCTGCCAAATATGCAGTCCCTGACTCAAGGCAATCTAGCTCACATAGCTCTTCCTGCTCCAATTGTGTGGACTGACGTAAATGCTGGGTCCACCTGAAACACGCTCTCGCCACCCAGGCCCCACAAATGGAAGCCTGGAGGGACAGAGCGTCCGCTTCAAAGGATTGTTTCAGAAGGGCTTCTATCTTCCTATCCTGAGCATCTTTTAGGGCCGCACTACCTTCCACCGGGATAGTAGTCTTTTTAGTGACCGCTGCTACGGCGGCATCAACCCGAGGAAACTTGAATTTCTCCCTGACCGAATCTGCCAAGGGATAAAGTTTGTTCATAGCCCTAATTCCTCTGAGACCAGCCTCCGGCTGATCCCACTCCTCCTGTATCATTTGGTCCACTACCCGGTGAACTGGGAAGACCACCTGTGCCTGCCGCACCGCCTGAATGATGGGATCCTCCACTCCTTCTCCTCGTCACCCTGTGCCGTAGCCAAATTGAGAGTTTGAAGGGATTCCATGATAAGCGCAGACAGCTCCTCTCTCCGGAATACTCGAATAATCTTTGCTTGATCCTCCGGCTCCTGTATCTCGCCCTCTTCCAATTCCTCCACGCCATCTTCGTGCTCCGCATCAGCCTCCTCCGCCTCTGGCCACTCACCCTCAAGAACCGAGAGCTCGCTTTACCTGGGCTTCTTAGGGGCTCTCGGGCTGCAATTACCCACGCCTCCGACCGCGGGCAGCTGCCCCTGGCCAAACATTGCCCCATCAAGTTATTATACCTGTTTCACTGTAAGCACAAATCACGAAATTGAGATGTGCAACTCTTATGTTCATTGTAAACCGCACTGATGTCGAATAGCGCGGTATAAAAGAGACTACAAATAAATAAATAAATAAATAAAAATCAGGAAGCTTTCCCTGCCTCCGCAGGCAAAAAGCCTGATGCATAAGCAAAACGAAGTCTGGGCAAAATTCCCCTAACTGGGACCCCGCCCCTAAGGCCGAAGGAGCGCCGGACGTGCCAGTGACCGCCTCCTGGTCCGCACTCGGCGTCGAGGTTAGCAGGGACTCGAGCTCGGCCCCTGGGACGGGCCCCTGGAATTCTTGCATGACCTTGACTTCCATCTGATGCTCTACACTTGTAGAAACCAGCGCGCAACCACAGCAGATCCCAGAGTCTGCGGCTGTACCCCTGCGAGTACCGCAGATGACACACTGCGGGCGCACAGCCATAGAGCCGGGCCCTGCTGAATATATAAATATATATTTATACTCTTTTATTTATTTATTATTAAAAATAAATAAAAGAAAAAAAATAAAAGAGTATAAATATATATTTATATATTCAGCATTATTTATTATTAGTATTATTTTTTTTCAAATAACAAATTCCACAAACTCAAGGAAAAATTGGCAAACACACTAACACTCTCCTTAAACGTCAACAAAGGCCTGAAACGGTGCACCTCAAGGCAAACCCTCCCAGGCCAGCCCCATGAAACATACAAGCTCAAAAACCCAAAAGGAACAAAAGAAAAAAATAACAACAAGAAAAACAGTGTCTGGACAGGCGACTCTGGAAGCCCCCCAAGCTGATCGCTGACTCCGGGCCCCAACAAGCTGCCCCGAGGCTACCGATGCGAGCGCTGGACACGCCGTGCCCGCGCAGTTACAAAATGGCTGCCGGGCCGTCCACCCGCGAAATGGCGCCAAAACCCCACTCTCAAGTAAGCCGCCAGGATTTTCAGGTGAATCCGGCCCTCTCCCCTAGTCACCCCCGCTAGAGCGGTTACCTGCTCGCTGTTCAGACTGACTGACCCGGAAGAGAGTCTCTTGCCTGTACGACTCCGCTCCCCGGCACAGAGAGTGGATCGCTGCCTACGGCTTCAACTCCGTCTGTCCTGCACTTCCGCGAATCTACTGCCTCTGAGGGAGACCGCCGGGAGGGGACTGCATACTGGCGGCTCTCCTCCGGATCGCCAGGGAGGAGAGATCTGTCCGGTGCACATCCACGAAGTAAGACACAAAAACAATAAAGAATGCAGAGAGGGCTGGTACACGTAGAAATGCCTTTTCAATCAGCTTTCTTCTTTTTTTTTTTTTTTTTAAAGGAGCAGGCTCAGGTTTATGATATTCAAACAGACCAAAAGCAAACCCACAAAAGAAATAAATCTAGCTACTCTCCAAATTCGTTATCAGCCATCGAGTGAGCCCTCAAGGCTCACACGTCTTCCTGCTGCATGGAGAATTGGAAACACTGGGGCTGATGGGAGAGGTCAGCAGGCTATAGCCAGTGATGTCATGATTTGGACATGCCCAGACTCCAAGCTGCAGGAGGACACTGACAACCCAAAGGTAGAGGACTGAACTGGAGGAACGATAAGGAACAGGGAATTTAGGGAATCCTGATAGAGAGGTTCTGACAAAGATAAAAAGTAACCCAGATGCCTTTAAGAGTGGAGTTGAAGGATTCCAAATTATGCATGTCAACTGATAACAAGATTGTTAATATGAACAAAATTCAAACCTTGCAATCCCTGGCCCAAATGAAAAAATGGATGACAAAATGCTAAAAGAAATTAGGGAAGCTAACAGAAGTTATAATACAGTAATATTGCGTAATTTCAATTACCACAGTATCAATTTGGTTAATGTCACATCAGGAAATGCTAGGGAGATAAACTTTCTAGATTAAATAAATGACTGCTTCATGAAGCTTCTTGTTCAGGAACTGACACTAGGGGAAGCTATTTTAGACCTAGTTCTTAGTGGAATTCAGGATCTGGTGTGGAATGTAACGATATTAGGACCACTTGGCAACAGTGATCATAACATGATCGCATTTGATCTCATAAATGGAGGGAGGATAGCAAGGACATCTACTGTGCTAGCTTTTAACATTCAAAAAGTGAGATTATGATAACATGAGGGTTGTGGACAGCCCATGCCCCGCCCTCACTCTGCCTCCGCAATGCCCTCTCTTGCCCCTGACTAAGCCTCCTTGTACAAACTCCTTGTTTGTACGGGGAAGCTTCTGCCAGGGATGGAAGGGGGGTGAATAGCGGGGACGTCCATCCCCGCTATTCGCATTACAGAATAGACCCCATAGTGTATCTGCATTTTCAGAAAGTCTTTGACAAGGTCCCTCACGAGAGACTCTTGAAGAAATTAAAAAGTCATGGGATAGGAGGCAGTGTACCATTGTGGATTGGGAACTGGTTAAAAGTTAGAAAACAGAGAGTAGGGCTAAATGGCCAATTTTCTCAATGAAGAAGGGTGAATAGAGGAGCACCCCAGGAATTTGTGCTAGGCCTACTGCTTTTTAACATATTCATAAATGAACTGGAAATGGGAAAAACAAGTGAGCTAATCAAATTTGCAAATGAGACAAAATTAATCAAAGTTGTTAAATTGCAAGAGGATTGTGAAAAATTGCAAGAGGGCCTTGATAAATTGGGAGACTAGGCTTCCAAATGGCAGATTAAATTTATATGTGGACAAGTGCAAAGTTATGCACTTACGGGCCGATGCAGAAAGACTAAATGGAAATTACACTAACCTGGTAATTGTAGTTCCTGGAGGGTCCAGTTTAGTCCTCCACAATCGGGTAGTGCCCCTCCTCCTGCAGCCTGGAGACTGGACCAATCAAGTCTTCTGTAGTATATATGCAGACGGAGCTCCCAGAAGCCCCCAGTGTACTAGTAACAAAGCATACTTAACGAAGCAACACATTAGATTAATATACAAAATGACATAATTAAAGAACAATTTGTACCCCCAATAAATATCCAACCCCCTCCCCAAACGAGGAAGTCAGAACAAAGGCAACCAAATAACATGGAAAAGAAAGAAAACGACCCTCAAATACAGGGCAAGCGAAAAAATGCAAATCGTGAGGCAGGGGAGCTGACAGACCCTCTGACAAATCAAACAGGAGGGAGCAGCAGTGCCCGAGAAAGGTAAGGAAATGAAAACTCCTACCAGCTCAGGAAACAGCCAGGAACTCAGCCAGCTTCTCCAGGTAACAGACAATGCTGTAGCAGGTATGGCTCTTCCCCGTACAGCCTAGGGGAGAGCTCAACCCAGGCTTCAGAAATCCCCAGGCAGGAAGGCAGGAGCCCAATGCAGGTCTGGCTTCCCCCAGGATGTCCCCTGTGGTAATGGATTTTTTTTTTTTTTTTTAAGATACAGCTACCTAGCAAAGAAATGGTAAATAAAGGACCAAAAACAAAACCCCAAAAGAACTAACTAACTAGTGTTGCTCCTTCAAGTGTCACTTAGTGTGCCCAGAAAGGGCACAGCAGTCCTCAAGCTGCAAGGAGACTGGACACACTGGGGGCTTCTGGGAGCTCCGTCTGCATATATACTACAGAAGACTTGATTGGTCCAGTCTCCAGGCTGCAGGAGGAGGGGCACTACCCGATTGTGGAGGACTAAACTGGATTACCGAACAGGAATGTGCTCTTTGCATACAGATAATGCAAATTATATGCACAAGTTCCAGCACGCCAAATGCAGAAAAGAGATAGACGCGCACATAAACAGCCAAGGAAAAGTATGCGCATACAGTAACGCCAAGCATATTTAAATAATACACAAATGAGTTGTACATATTAAAATGGCATGCTAATAAGATCTGTGCCCGATGCAGAAAAATGCGTAGAGGATTACATAACCAGCAGGAGCAGCAATATCTTTACGCTTGGTCTAAGGTGGCTTAGACTTCTTGCGCATGTAGGGAAAGACTGTTCCAGGGTATGAACAGTTACCTTCAGCGTGAAAATTTTCCTTTAGTAGAGGTGGGGGATCTAGAGATCAGGATAGCAAGAAGAGAGAGCCTCCAGCCTTCCCCCTCCTTCCTTCCCCTGAGGTGCCACTTTCTGAAAGAATGATCCCAGCGGAATTCAGAGGGAAAACAGGGCCCGGATTGCTCCAGCTGCTGACCTGGCACAGCTCTAGAATGACCTCCGGATGGCTGTGCAGAGCAGTGTCAGCTTCCTCCCAGCAGCGCCCTCTCACAGTGTCCAATGGGGCTTCCAAAACCATAAGCTTGCTCAAAGCAATGTTCTCAGAAGTGCCAGGCAGGAGTTTAACCCTGGAGAACAGCAGAATCTGCAAGACTAAACAGCATTTCTGAGGCTTAAAAATGCTTGTAACAAATCCCAGGTCCTGCAAAGAGGAGGGGGTCTAGCACTCGCTGTTTCCAACTCCTCTGCATATAATGCAATGGTCTGACATGTACGCGCATATGTATATGTCCACTTGTAGCGCATCTGTTTGCATGTGCATTGGCTCCCCTTCTTTCAACTTTATGTTGTTTTCTACACAGCTCATTTAAATACACCTTCCTTTCTGCATTCTAGCGCTGAAGTTGCACGTTATCAGCACACTACCTAAACATGTACAAGGCTAATAGTGTGCAGCTTTCTGCACTGGCCTGTTAGGGAAGAACAACCCAAACTACAGTTGCATGATACAAGGTTCCACATTAGGAATCACCATTCAGGAAAAGGATCTGGGCATCATCGTGCATAGTACATTGAAACCCTCTGCTCAGTTTGCAGCTGCAGCCAAGAAAACAAATAGAATGCTAGGAATTATAAGGAAAGGAATAGAAAAAAAGAACCAAGGATATTATAATGCCTCAGTATCACTCCATGGTGTGTGCATCTTGAATATTGTGTGCAATTCTGGTCACCATATCTTAAAAAAGGATATAGTAGAACTGGAAAAAGTACAGAGAAGAACGACCAAAATGGTAAAGGGGATGGAAGGATATCTATATGAGCTGGTACACACTCAGTCCAAGGGTATTAAGCATCCTAAGCAAAGCTTCAGCCTTGACCCCCCCCCCCCCATTAACTTGCAGGCTCCTAGCCTTCCTTTCATATTTTGATAATAAAACTTAATAATCATGATCACCTCAACACCATCCCTTCTAGAACAATATTGTAAAAATGAATCAGGTATCATCCTTGCTGGAGTGGAGGAGTAGCCTAGTGGTTAGAGCAACTGCCTAATACCCAGAAGATCAAGGGTTTGTATTCCCACTGGCACTCCTTGTGACTTTGGGTTAGTCACTTTATCCTCCTTTGCCTCAAAAGAAAAGGCTGGTAATCGACTTCCAGTGATACATTGCCAAGAAAACCCAGAGGTAGCTGGGTTGCAATGAGTCAACACTGACTTGATGGCACTAAAAAAAAAATCATCCTTGCTACTTAATAATAACTTTTGCTCTTATGTCTGTTCGGGATCGGCTCCTGAAAATGGTCTATAAGAAAAGAAATATTCCATTCAAAGGCTGTATTATATGTATATTCCCAGATTTAGCTAGGGAAACACAGAAGAGGAGGATGGATTTCCTCCTTCTGAAATCTGGGGTGTTGCAGCTGGGGGGAGGGGGTTGTTTTTTCTGAAATTCCCATGTAAATGCCTGGTCAAGTACCAGGTGCTGAGTTATATTTTCTACCAGCCCCCCCCCCCCCCTCTTATTGCCTTTATTAATGTACGTAGCAATCTCCAGGAACAAGCAGGAATAAGTCCTCACATATGGGTACGTCGGTACCGACGGAGCCCGTGCGGGAAAGCTCCCCAGCTTCTTAGAATAGAAGCTTTTGGGACCTCCCACTGCACATGCGCACTGCCTTCCCGCCTTCCTGAACAGCTCTCCTCAGTTTCTCTTTTTCCGCGGAGCCAGCAGGTCGTGTTCCTGTCACCGCTGAAGAAATTGTTATTTTATTTGTTTCTTTAGACCGCGTACCTGCCTTCCCCATACCGATACCGGTATCGCCGGTCTTTTCTTTCTTTCTTTAAAAAATTATAATTCTTTTTTTCTTATTTTTTAGCTCTTTGGTCACTTCAGAGAGGCCTCTCGGCCTACTCAATTTCTCCTCATGGAGAAGCCAGCCCCTGGATTTAAGAAGTGTACCAAATGTAATGCTGTTATTTCAGTCACAGACACCCATGACTGGTGTCTGAAATGTTTGGGGCCTGACCATTCCATACCGGACTGCCCATCTTGCTCCCACATGTCTAAACGTGGGCTGCAGAACCGGGCCAACAAATTCCATGTGCTGTTTGCTTCAGAGAACACAGCATCACAGTCATCCAGGTCTTCTTCTCCGGATGGATCTCAGGTAACCAAACCTTCTGTGGGCAAGTCCTCAAAGAGCAAATCTCCTTCAAAGCATCGAGAGGCTCTTAGCTTAGAACTTGAGGACCCTGCCCCAGCCCAACCCCGGCGGGAAGTCCAACTTCCAAAAACGCCAATTCAGGGGTCTCAGGTTGATATCGATGCTACGGCCTCGACAGATCACCTGTTAGCCTGCTCTGGGGTACCGGGTCACTCCGGTACCGACATCCAGGCAGCTATGGCGTCCATGGGCGATACTGTACAGTCCATGCAGCAGGCCGTCATGGCTTTCATTAAAGCTGCAACGCCATCGGTTCCGCTTTCAGCGGTTCCGGGCCCGATACCGGTATCGTCCGCCATGCCGGTATCGAGGCCGTCCACCTCTAAACGCAAGTCGGTACCGTATGGGCTTTCGCTCCATACCGGTTCCATACCCGATACGCCCGATATCGATACCGATCGGTACGCGTATCGTGCGTTAGAGGAAAGCACCGATTCCTCTGAGGATTTTCACTCCTCTGATGATTCTGCTGAGTTTTCACTCAACTTACCTGAGGAGCCCTCTTCTCCTAAAAGGAGAATGTCCCCTCCAGAGGATTTGTCCTTCCAGGACTTTGTTTTAGATATGGCTACAGCCCTTTCTATTACCACATCCTCTGAAAAGGAACCCAGATCCAAAAAACTGGATATTTTGGGATACTCAAAGGCCCCTAAGGAGGCAGTTACCCTGCCTATCCATGAAATCCTTCAAGAACAACTGATGGATTTCTGGGAAAATCCTTTGACTTTGTCTCCTTATTCCCGTAGGTTGGACACCATGTATAGGGTCCCTCCTTCTCCTGGTTTCCAAAAGACTCAATTGCCCCACCACTCTATTGTGGTGAAGTCTGCAATGAAGAAGATTAGGAGTACCAAAAGGCACTCTTCCACCCCTCCAGGACGGGAATGTAAGACTTTGGACTCTTTTGGTAGGAAAATTTTCCAGGCTAGTATGCTTATAGCCAGGATTAATTCCTACAGTCTCTATATGGGCATGTTCCTGGAGGAACTTGCCAAAAAGGTGCGGCATTTTGCCCCCTTTATCCCTGAGGATAAAAAGCAGGGATTCCTTTCCCTAGTGAAACAACTCTTAGAGGTTTCTAAGTTCTCTAATAGGGCAGCATATGATTCCTTTGAGGGAGCCAGTAGGGCTTCGGGCATTGCTATTGCAGCCCGACGTCTTGCTTGGCTCCAGGCCTCTGATCTGGAACCTTGGGTTCTAGATGGCTTACGGAATCTGCCCTGTACAGGTGAGAACTTATTTGGGGAAGAGTGGCAAATCAAAGCCACCCAGATGGATGCTGAAAATGCCACCTTGGAAAGACTTTCAAAGTCCACTTCAATTGCTACTAAGAAAAAGTCTTTTAAAAGGCCTTACTATAAGAAGGCCAGAGTTGCTTCAAATACTGGCCAGCAGTCTTCTCAACCTCGCTATACTGCTAAGCGTCAGCAATCCAAACAAGCACGAGCTAAGCCTGCAGCAGCTACTGTAGCTCAGCAGGCTCCAACCCCTCAGGGGTTTTGACTTGCTCCTAGGGAACTTGCCACTTCTGGTTCTAACACAACCAGAACCTCTCACCATACCCGGAAGGTTGGTTCACTTTGCTCCCAGATGGGAACAAATCACAACAGAACAATGGACCCTCTCTATCATTCGAGAGGGTTACAAACTTCATTTCTCCAGCCTTCCTCCCCATCATATGGTGAGACCATTCAATTCTCCCCCATCTCTCCTAACCCTGTTGGGTCAAGAGGTTTCCTCTCTTCTTGCCCAAGGGGCCATAGAAGAGGTTCCTCTTCCTCAACAAGGGTCCGGTTTCTACTCCCCTTATTTTCTCATTCCAAAGAAGACAGGGGGATTCAGACCAATCCTAGATCTGAGAGAATTGAACAAATTTCTCTTCAAGGAGAAATTCAAAATGCTGTCTCTCGGCATTCTCCTTCCTTACCTCCAGGGTCAGGACTGGCTTTGTTCTCTAGACCTACAGGATGCGTATACACATATACTCATCCATCCATCCCACAGAAAGTATCTTCGCTTTCTGTTTCAGGGAAAACATTTCCAATACAGAGTACTCCCCTTCGGTCTAGCCTCTGCTCCAAGAGTATTCACAAAATGCATGGCAGTCGTAGCCGCATTTCTAAGAGGCATGGGAATCTTTGTCTTCCCATATCTGGACGACTGGCTCATCCGAGCTCCAACTCAGTCACAGGCCCAGATTTCCCTGGACCACACAAGGAGCCTTTTGCAGTATCTGGGACTGGTAGTAAACCTTCCCAAGTCCCAACTCATCCCTACTCAATCTCTAGAATTCATAGGGGCCCAGTTGGACACCATCACTGCAAGGGCCTACCTTCCACATGTTCGAGGCCAGCGCCTCCTGAGTTTGGCCTCCCAAGCTCAGTCCAGCACTCACTTGACAGCCAGGGAAATGCTACGCCTACTGGGTCATATGGCCTCCACAGTGCATGTGGTGCCCTATGCTCGTCTTCATATGAGAGCAGCTCAATGGACCCTGGCCACTCAGTGGACTCAGGCGTCAGGAGCGCTCTCAGACCAAATACAAACCTCCGATCGTCTGTTTTGGTCCCTCCACTGGTGGACTTCCACCAAGAATCTGTTGTTGGGGGCTCCATTTCAACCATTGCTACCCCAAGCAACCCTCACAACAGATGCCTCCCAAACAGGGTGGGGAGCCCATCTGCAAACTCTCTCCACTCAGGGCACTTGGTCTCTACAGGAGACCACCCTTCATATCAATCTTCTGGAACTGCGAGCAATTTACCTTGCCCTCAAGGTCTTCCACTCCCTCCTAGCCAACCTCACTGTCCTAGTTCAGACGGACAATCAGGTGGCCATGTTTTACATAAACAAACAAGGAGGGACGGGCTCTCTGTCGCTTTGCAACGAAGCTCTAAGACTATGGGCCTTCGCCAGAGAGCATCAGATTCACCTGCTAGCAGTGTATCTCCCAGGAGTTCAAAACTCTCTCGGGCAGACAGGCTCAGTCGAGTTCTGCTGCCACACGAATGGTCCCTACATTTGGACCAAATAAACCGAATCTTTCAGGAATGGGGGACCCCGGACATAGACCTCTTTGCAAGTCCGTGGAATGCCAAACTTCCCCGGTTCTGTTCCAGAACTCCGTGTCAGGGAGCTCAGGCTACGGACGCCTTTCTCCTGAATTGGAATCAGGCATTCCTATATGCCTTTCCACCCATTCCTTTGATTCCCAAGACTCTGTTCAAACTCCAGAGGGATCATGGAACTATGATCCTCATAGCTCCACGCTGGCCACGCCAAGTGTGGTTCCCTCTACTTCTACAGCTCTCCCAGGGATCCTACTTGGATCTGGGAGCTGCGCCAGACCTCCTGTCCCAGGAGGAGGGGACTTTGTGGCACCCAAACCCCAAATCCCTTCACCTCAGTGCTTGGTTACTGAAGGCTTAAGCCTTCAAGACTTTCATCTTTCCCAACCAGTGAAAGATATCCTTTCTGCCTCTAGGAAACCCTCTACCAGGCGTTCCTATGCTTTCAAATGGAAACGTTTTTCCATTTGGTGTGCTCAGCAGGGTCTTGACCCTCTGGCACTTCCTTTGAATTCTCTTCTTGATTATCTCCTGCATCTATCCAATGCAGGCCTCAAGACGAATTCGGTAAGAGTCCATTTAAGTGCTATTGCAGCATCCTTGAAACATATAAATGGACAACCTATCTCCTCTCATCCTCTTGTTGCAAGATTCATGAGAGGCCTGACTCTCACTAAACCTCCCATCAGACCACCCCCGGTCGCATGGGATTTGAATCTAGTGCTCGGTCAACTTATGAAGCCACCTTTTGAGCCAATGTTTTCCACCTCCTTGAAATTTCTTTCCTGGAAGGTCATCTTCCTCATTGCAGTCACTTCGGCTCGCCGCATCAGTGAGCTGCAGGCTTTAGTGGCTAATCCACCTTACACAAGATTTCATCATGATAAGGTGGTCCTTAGGACGAATCCCCACTTTATGCCTAAAGTGGTCTCGCCTTTTCATCTTAATCAAGAGGTATATCTACCTGTCTTTTTTCCAGCTCCTCATGCATCCAATGCAGAGAGGAACCTTCATACTCTGGATTGTAAAAGAGCTCTCGCTTTTTACCTTAATAGGACTCAGCCACATCGAAAGTCTTCTCAACTTTTTGTGGCCTTTGATCCTTCCCATTTGGGACTTCCAGTCTCCAAGCGTACACTTTCCAATTGGATTGCTCAGTGTATTTCTTTTGCTTACCAGAGCAAAAACATTTCTCTGGAAGGCCATGTCACTGCTCACAATGTGAGGGCCATGGCAACTTCTATGGCTCATCTGCACTCTGTTTCCATAGATCAGATCTGTCGAGCCGCTACCTGGGCCTCGGTTCATACCTTCACAGCCCATTACTGTTTGGACAAGGACTCCCGCCGGGATGCCTTGTTTGGCCAGGCTGTCCTCAAGCACCTGTTCCATTCCTAAACAACTCCTGCCCACCTTCCCAGAATGAAGAAAGGCTAAAAAGGTTGGGGCTCTTTAACCTGGAAAAGAGACGGCTGAGGGGAGATATGATAGAAGTCTATAAATTAATGAACGGAGTGGAACGGGTAAACGTAGATCGATTGTTTACCTTATCAGAATATAGAAAGACTAGGGGACATGCAATGAAGCTACAGGGTAAACTATTTAAGACTAATAAAAGAAAATATTTTTTCACTCAACGTGTAATCAAACTCTGGAATTTGTTACCGGAGGATGTAGTAAGGCTTGTTAGTGTAGCTGGGTTTAAAAAAGGTTTGGACAAGTTCCTGGAGGAAAGGTCCATAAACCATTATTAAGAAGGGACCCAGGATATCAATGCTTGAACCAATACAAGCATTGTGGAACCTGTGTCCCTTGGGGAAACTGCTAGGTACGTATGACCTAGATTGGCCACTGTTGGAAACAGAATACTGGGCTTGATGGACCTTGGTCTGACCCAGTATGGCATATCTTATGTTCTTATGTTCTTATGGATGCCTGAGATCCATACGAAGATGGCGAACCTTTACAGGGGATCCCATGCATCTAAGCTAGGGAGTCCCCATATGTGAGGACTTATTCCTGCTTGTTCCTGGAGATAGCACAGTTACTTACCTGTAACAGGTGATCTCTGGGAACAGCAGGAATTAGTCCTCACAACCCACCCACCTCCCCTAGGAGTTGTATCTTTTGTCTATCTATCTTCCTGTCCTCTCTCTGTTGACTCAGCTATAAACTCGAAACTGAGGAGAGCTGTTCAGGAAGGCGGGAAGGCAGTGCGCATGTGCAGTGGGAGGTCCCAAAAGCTTCTATTCTAAGAAGCTGGGGAGCTTTCCCGCACGGGCTCCGTCGGTACCGACGTACCCATATGTGAGGACTAATTCCTGCTGTTCCCAGAGATCACCTGTTACAGGTAAGTAACTGTGCTCTGCCGCTCCGCTGGTGTGTGATGGTACTCCGTAGTTATATTGATGTCGACTGATTGCGCCTGAGTATTCTCCTTTGAGTTTGGCTTAGTTATGTTGCTTTTGGAATTCTCTCCCCATTGTGTGCTTGATTTGGGGGTATGGATTTGGACATGTCCTTATTCCCGCTGACTGTATATCCCGTTTTTTTTGTTTGTTTCGACAAGACCTTCATATTTCTATATGCTTAGATTATAATTTGTAAATTTATAAATAAAAAAATGAATCGGGTATCATATATTTAAATATTATTTTTTTGTGCAAAAACGTTCAAAACGATTTCTACAAGTAAATGGCTATTAGAAAGCTGCCACCCTTCCTGCTGCTGAAAATATATGCTAATAGTTGTGACTATCAGGGCCGATTGTATTGTATTGACGACATCTGGCCTTAGCCACCCCTGAGAAGCTGCCACCACAGGGACCGCAAGCGCCTTCGGAAGAAATCTCCTGCTTAAGTTAACAACTTTTCTTCCCTGCTACCTCCCAGCCTGAGAGGGCGCTCCAGAGAACAGACAGGCGGTGGACGAGATCGGGGCCTTCCTCTCTGCGCTCTCCTTGCCTCTCTGACTCTGACCGGGCTCGCTGCTTCCGGTGGGCTCCAGGCAGTCTGGCCCGGAGTGCGGCTGGGCGCGAGAATGTGGTTCATTTACGTGCTCAGCTGGCTTTCGCTTCTCATCCAGGTCGCTTTCTTCACGCTGGCGATCGGTGAGTTCGGGGGGCAGTGCTGCCGTGACCGGGCGGGCGTTCCGGCGGTGTATACAGACCGGTGTGCAGCGCGAGGGTGTGTTTGCGCGCGCGCACAGTGTATGTATTTACATACTATGCCTTTGAAGCTGCGCCGCGTATCTAAAGGCGGGGAGTGCATGGTCCTTGATCCCCGAGGTGGCTGAAAGGCTCCCTTATGGCTGGATTGGCTGAAGACCTTAGGGCTGGTATGGGGTGTTGGACTTTGTCTGAAAGGTGTGTATGTTTGTTTCAAACTCTGCTGTTCGGTATTGCTTCTGAACTGAAGTCCAGGACAGGAGCGTACTGCTCTTGGGTCAGATTCATATACAGCCTCTCAATACAGTAATACACGCGCGCACTATGGAATATTTTGTATTATTTTAACAATTCTGCAATGAAAAGTCCATTTGCCTTTTTACCTCAGGTTGATCCTTAATAAAGACAGAAATATGCGGCTGTGAGTGTGTGTTTGGGATGGGGGTTGTAGGAGGCCAGTGCTGCAGGCAAGCGTGCTGCTTGCCTATAGCGCTGATGAGGGTCGACAAGGGAATGTCCTGATTTCCTTAGTGATATTATGGCATTAGTCACTATATAGCAGTTTAGTTAAGAGCTAAAGCTCCTGCAGTCTCAAGTGCGTAGCAGTGACCAAGGGCTTGCTTATTTTGAGCAAGTCACACCATGTTTGTTTATTTGGATTTAGCTCATGCTCTTTAGTAGTAGTTTAAAGCCAATCACTTTCAAGTATAGTAGGTATTTAGTATATGGTTTTGGCAGCAGTAGGAATTTCTAATAGGCTCCTTGTCATTAGCTGGCAATAGTCCTTTGATTGGAGAGTTATGGTAATGATTGTTGAGTTTTGAGGTTGGTTAGGAGTTCACTCATTTATTGACCTGTCTGCTCGCCGATATTATAGAAGAGGAACCTGGATTGCTTTTCTTTTCTTTTCCTTTCCTTTCTCTTTTCTTTTTGTTTCAAGGAAAGATCATTAGGAGCAGGTCAAAACAGCACCATCCCTGTTTCCAGCCTAACAAATGAGGTCTCTAAAACCATCGTAGTTTTAATTTTCCATTCTTACTTTTGAAACAGATTTTACAGAGTGGAACACAGAATGAGGGCTCACTTCTAGCCCTTTAAAAAAAAATACAAAAAAATTGGTTTGGCGGAAAGAAAAGTTTACATCTGGGCAAGAGGGACATAAGTGAGATGGAAGACGGGACCAAGATATGAGGTAAAATGGTGGAGTACCCTGGGAATCTGTGCTGCCTTTTATCATATTCATAAATCTATGCTGCCTTTTAGCATATTCATAAATGGGAACAATGAGTGAGGTGTTGAGACAAAATTATTCAAAGTTGTTAAATCGCATCTGCAGATCTGAAGAGGATTGTGAAAAATTGCAAGAGGACCTTGAGAAATTGGGAGATTGTATATCCAAAGGACAGACTAAATTTAATGTGGATAAGTCAAATGTTATGCACTTAAGTCAGAACAACCCAAATTACAGTTACATGATGCAAGGTTCTACATTAGCAGTCATCATCCAGGAAAATAATCTAGGCATCATTGTGGATAATACCTTGAAAAACTCTACTCTGTGTGCAGAGGCAGTCAAAAAAATAAAATAGAATGCTAGGAATCATAAGGAAAGGAATGGAGAATAAAAACAAAGATAATATAATGCCTCTGTATCACTCCATGATGCGATTGCACCTTGAATATTGTGTGCGGTTTTGGTTGCCATAGTTTTAAAAAGGATATAGCGGTACAGAGAAGAATGACCAAAATAATAAAGGGGATGGAAGGATACCTCTATAAGAACAGGTTTAAAAGGTTATGGCTCTTTATCTTAGGAAAAAAGACAGCTCAGGGGGAGATATGATAGAGATCTATAAAATAATGAGCGGAGTGGAATGGGTAAGCACAGATTTGGGTAGTTGGAATGGGTAAGCACAGATTTGGGTAGTTGTGATAGAGACTTTTAAATTTATTTATTTTATTTTTTTATTTATTAACAATTCTTATATACCGCACTATTAGACATCAGCGCGGTTTACATTGAACAGAAAACATCCGACAGTTTACATATGTCTGGTCATTACATTTAACAGGAAGAATAACTTGGCGAAATAGGGAAACTAAATACAATGCAGGGTTATCTGATAAAGGATATCCTGGTTAACTATATACAATAGTGGTACAATAGTATATGGAACAACTAGTTATTTACATTGTGAAGTTGGTCTGTTGCGGGAGTCTATCTGGTTTGACCACTTCTGCTATTCACCTGGGGGTTATGTTCGGAGCTGTCATTGAGATATTTAAGGAAGAGGAAATGCTTTAAAGCCTTTCTGAACTGACTTAGATTAGGTATTGCTCTGATTTGTGCTGGTAAGGTGTTCCATAGAGAAGGGGCGCAGAATTGGAAGGCTCTGTTGGCTGTTGATCTAGTGCATCTGGTGGTGTCATTTGGGATAACTAGTGTGTTTAATTCTGCTGTTCTTCGTGGCCTGTTTGGTGCAAGTGGTTGTATGAGGTTGGAGAGAGAGGAAGAGGTGAGCCCCTTAGCCGCTTTGAATGTTAGCAATAAGGTCTTGAAACTGATCCTTGCTTGAATGGGGAGCCAGTGTAGCTGTTTTAGAAGGGGTGTTACGTGATCTCTCCTGGATGCCCCGAGGAGTACCCTCGCTGCACTATTCATGGCTAATTGCAGGGGGTTCAGGGTAGACCGGGGGAGTCCTTGTAGTATGGAGTTTGAGAAGTTGAAATGGGGGAGTATAAGGGCTTGATAAATGGTACGGAAATCATCCGGTTCAAGTAGCATGCGTAGGTGTCTGAGGGATCTGATTTTAAAGTAGATTGCCTTGACTGTGTTGGCTATGTGGTTCTTCATGTCAAGGTTTTGGTCCAGTGTTACTCCCAGGTAGCGTATTGCCGGTTTAACTTGGAGTTGGGCATCCTTTACGTTAATACAACTAGGTGGGGTGAAGTTGGTGTTCCTCGAGACGAACAGGACTTCCGTCTTTTTGTGTTGTATTCTCAGGTTTTGTGATAGGAGCCACTCTGATATGGTATTAAAGCAGTTAGTCAGCGGGGTAAGGTCTAGGTAATCCAATGATATTGGCATATATAGTAGCACATCGTCTGCATATATCATGTAACTGACATTAAAGGATCTGATGATGTCGCAGATGGGTTGGATGTATATATTAAACATCAATGCAGATAAAGAGGATCCTTGGGGTACACCTTGACTTTGTTGGAAAGGTTCAGATGTATCCCCGTCGACTCTGACATGCTGCCATCTATCGGACAGGTAAGATTTGCACCATTCGAGTGCTGTTCCACAGATGCCTTTTTCCCTTAACCGGCAGATGAGAATTTCGTGGCATACAGAGTCAAAAGCCGCTGCTATATCTAGGAAGACAAGAGCGAAGCCCTGGCGTATGTTATCCACACCTGAGGTTATGTTGTTGAGGAGTGTTGTGAGTAGTGTTTCTACTCCATGCGACTCTCTGAAACCATGTTGAGCTGGATCCAGTGGAGCTGATGTGTCTATATGATCCTGTAATTGCCTGTGCACTATTTTCTCGATGATTTTTGCTAGCATAGGTATGCTAGATATGGGCCTATAAGATTCTACCTTTTGAGGATCAAGTTTGGTGTTCTTTAGCAGCGGTCTTACGGAGGTCTGCTTGAGCGTAGATGGGAAAGAGCCAGTGGTGAAGGAATAGTCTAAGATTTTCGCTATAGTTGAGGATATGTCACATCGCAGGTCCTTTATCCAGTGCGCAGGACAAGGGTCTGTGTGTGCAGTGGTTGTGTTTAGAGCTAGGATGGTATCTTCAATAGTTTTCTTCGAAGGAGTAGAGAAGGATGCCAGTGATACTGGGTAGTCTTGTTCATCAGGAGGGTCTGGTATTAATATTTTGTTGGTCTTGCACATTTTAGATTGCATGTAAATTGCATAGTCCTGTGGGTGGATCCTATTGTGGTGCTCAGGCGTTGGCTCTTTGGCAAGTGTTTTAACTAAGTTAAACAAGTCGTGAGGTTTATTCAATGACCGTTTCAGGGTATCTGTGTGGTGTTGTCTGATTTTATCTGAGATGGCTTTACGATGCTCTGCCAGGTGATGGATGTAAGCTGACTGGTCACTGGTGGTACGTGACTTTCTCCATCGTTTTTCTAGTTTTCTTAAAATGGTTAGTGAGGTTTTTAAATCGGCTGTGAACCAAGGGGCGGTAGATCTCTTCTTTGGGTTCTTGTTTGTTGGAGGACGGATAGCGATTGCGCTGAGTTTTTTATTCCATGTGGAGACCAACTCTTCTAGGCTTAGTGAGGTGTCATCAAAGAGTGTGCTCACTTCAGTGAGGATGCGTTCTTTGTTAAATGGGTGGAATCTTCTGGTATCTGAGTTAGCGGGCCTGCTTTCATTCGTTTTCGTCTTATGTGAACAGTTAGTGGTAGGCATCTGAAAGGTGATGAGTTTGTGGTCAGTCCATGGAACTGCAGATATCGATAACACAATGTTTTGTGGTTGATCCAAAATTAGCTGCGGTGCAAATATTAGGTCTAATGCATGGGTGTACAATGCATGGGTGTACAAGAAGCAAACCTTTTCAGTGGGAAGTTTTCATGTTGGGAGACTTTATTAACTACTTTGTTAAATAACCTTAATTAAGGTGTGGATGTTCCAGGTTCTGGTTTTATATTGATCTTTCTCAATGTATCGGCAGCATTTGATTCTGTTGAGCATGAGATACTGTTGTTGAGACTGGAATCCATTGGACTGGAGGCTACTGTGTTGCTGTGGTTTTATTCTTATTTGGTTAAGCACAAACAGCAAGTCAGGGTGTTCAGACTCCTACTTGGATTGGGCTACAGTGGGGCATGTCACAAGGCTCGGCGCTCCCTGCACTACTGTTTAATCTTTATCTACTGCCACTTTGAGCAGTAATTCAGTCCTTTGTGGTTCAATATTTGTATGCAGACAATATAATGCTGTATGTTCCTTTCACTACTACTGGTAAGATATTGGATTCACCCATGATATTGTTTCGATGGTGTAGTGACCTGGCTTGTGCAATATGAGTTGGCCATTATCTATTCATTTAATTTATTTAACAACTTTTTTTATACCGTTTTTCTACTAGTCAAAACGGTTTACATGAAACATGGTGCAATACAGAAAATTTTAGGTGCAATGGGGATTGCATATAAAGTCAGATGGTTACAAGAACTTCGACAGAAGATAGCATAAGCTCAAATATGGTTATTGGGGTTTAACTATGTATACAAGGGGGGAGGGAATAGGATTATATGGGATGTGTTTTGGGGGGTGCAGTTGGTCTAGGGCACAGTGGATTATATAGGAAATGGGGGGGGGGGAGTTCGGCAGTTGGAACATGTTCTTTGACTGAGAGTTTCATGAAGTTGAGGTAGAAGGGTCTGTGTTGGGTTGGGAGTGTCCATGTTGAGTAGAGCTGTACCAAAATGCTCTAGGAAGAGGTAGGTTTTTAAATTTCTTTCTGAAGTCTCCAATTAACTCAATGTTCCTTAGAATGGGAGGTAGTGAATTCCAGATAGTGGGTGCCTACAGAGAGAATGCTCTTTTGCCTGTTCTTTGTTTGTTCCTGCTATACTGAGGAGATTTTGTGTATTGTCTTCTTGGTCTGCTACTCTTGGGTCTATTTAGCAGCATATGCAGGTGATCAGATGATTGGTTGTATATTACCTTGTGTATGTTCATTATGGTTTTGTATTTAATTCTTGAGGTGATAGGGAGCCAGTGGAGTTGTTTCAGGTTTGGTGTAATATGTGTCTGTCATGACACTGCTGATTCTAACTTTGTATTTTGTACTAATTACAGGTGGTGGAGTGTATTCTTAGGTACTCCTTGGTAGCTCGAATTGCAGTAGTAGAGGGGGGAGAGTGATTGTTTGACAGACAGAATGAAAGTCTTACGGATTCAGAAGAAGGCCTAGATTTTTTTTTTTTTTTTTTTAGGGTTCTGAGCTTGTAGTAGATGATTAAAACTTCAACCTCCAAGCCCAAGTTAAGAACAAGAGTCACTCCCAAGTATTTGAGTCCTGATTTGACGAATGTTTACGTTACCGGGTTTGATTGAAGAGGGGGGCTTGAAGTTGGGGTTTCTTGTGATTTGCAAGATCTCTGTTTTGGTGTAGTTAATTGTTAGGTTGTGGAGATGGAGCCAGTTGACTCTCTGAGAAGCAATTGGTGATCCTGGAATAGTCTGGTGCGGTTGTGAAGAATGGAGTGTAAATCATGATGTCATCAGAGTAGAATTGGTATGATATTAAATTTCTGGATAAGTGTGCACATGGGTTGGATGTAGATGTTGAAGAGTAGGGAGGGTAGGGATTAACCTTGGAGAACCCTTTGTAGTAAAGAAAATGGGGAGGATTTGCGGATTCCAACCTTTACTTGAAGGCTGCGGTCTGAGAGTTAGTGGTGAAACCATTTGAGGGGGTGCCTTGTATTCCAATGTTGTTGTCTGTTGAGTAGGATGTGGTGGGATATGGAGTAAAAACAGAGGATATATCCAGTAATAGCAGGATGAATCAGTTTGTGAGGATTTCTGTGCAGGTCAGTATCTTGTTTTAGTAGGGATGTGAGTAGGGTTTCAACACTGGTGATGATGGAACCCATGTTGATGTTGGTCTAGTGGTACATGGTTGTTTTATATCGTCCTGGATTTGGGTCTGTACAGCCTTTTCAATGATATTTTGCTATTAACTGGATAGTGACTATGGGTCTGTATGAGGTTGGTGAGTTGATGTTAAGGTTTGATTTCTTTAAGAGCAGTCTGATGGAAGCTTGTTTAGTGAGGGTGGAATGAGACCTTGTGTCAGGGAGATA
Organism: Ichthyophis bannanicus; assembly: GCA_033557465.1. NCBI lineage: Eukaryota > Metazoa > Chordata > Amphibia > Gymnophiona > Ichthyophiidae > Ichthyophis > Ichthyophis bannanicus. Next base: position 1,271,896,339 of record CM066032.1, on the reverse strand, counting down.
GAAACATAGAAACATGACGAGAGAAAAAGACCACATTTAGCCTGTTTAGTCTGCCCTTCCATATCAACCACTACAACAGTCCCCTTTTTTCCTTTAGAGATCCTCTGTGTTTGTCCCATGCTTCTTTGAATTCAGATACTGTCCTCATCTCTACCAGCTCCACTGGGAGACCATTCCACGGATCCACCACTCTTTCCATAAAGAAATATTTCTGCATATCATTCCTGAATCTATCCCCTTTCACCCTCATCCCATGTCCCCTCGTAGTAGAGCTTACTTTCAATCGAAAGAGGCTCTCCTGTGCATTTATGCCATGGAGGTATTTAAACATCTCAATCATATCACCTCTATCCTGCCTTTCCTCTAAGGTGTATATATTAAGATCCTTAAGTCTGTCCTCGTATGCTTTATAATGAAGACCACTAACCGTTTTAGTAGCCACCCTCTGTACTGACTCCAGCTGGTTTATATCTTTTTGAAGGTGTGCTCTCCAGAATTGCACACAGTACTCCAAATGAGGTCGCACCTAAGACTTATACAAAGGCACTGTCACCTCCTTTCTTCTGCTGGCCATTCCTCTCCCTATGCATCCAAGCATCCTTCTAGCTTTTGCTGTCACTTTTTCTACTGTTTAGCTACTTTAAGATCATCAGACACAATCACGCCTAAGTCCCGCTCTTCTTTAGTGGACAGAAGTACTTCACCCTCTATACCATATTGCTCCCTTGGATTGCTGCAGCCCAAATACAAGACCTTGCATTTTTTAACATTAAATCTCAGCTGCCAAATTCTAGACCATTCTTCACGCTTAGCTATATCCCTCCTCATGTTATCTACACCTTCCTGGGTGTCTACTCTATTGCAGAGTTTGATAACATTCGCAAAGAGGCAAACCTTACCCAACAGCCCTTCCGCTTTATCACTAACAAAGATGTTAAAAAGAATCGGACCAAAGGCTGATCCCTGGGGCGCACCACTGGTAACATCCTTCTCCTCAGAGTGAGCTCCATTTAACTGTACTCTTTGTCGTCTTCCACTTAACCAATTTCTAACCCAAGCAGTAACTTTAGGCCCTTCCCTAGGGTGCTCAATTTGTTTATAAGTCGCCTGTGAGGAACAGTGTCAAAGAGAGGTGCCCTATAATTCAAGGCTGCTCACTAGGGGTGAGTGGTAGTTGGAGGGGGTATAGAGGGAACTAACACCTGATGAGGTGTCAGTAGCTTTAAAGAGCTAAGAAAGATAGTAAAGCAGAGTTTTAAACCTACTCACTAAAAATATATTTCCCCTTTTAAACTAAAGCAGGGCTGTGGAGTCGGTAGATAGATGTTCCGACTCCGACTCCTCAGTTTTTTGTACTTCCGACTCCGACTCCCCGACTCCGACTCCTCTGTATTAATATGAAGGAAAGAAAGGCAACATACATGTCATTACCACAGGACTACTGGTTGGGAAGCCAACAGTCTACTGTATTGAACAGTTTAAGCAAAAGACAAACACAATGAAAACAACAAAGTTTTATTAATTTTTTTTTTATTAATTAATCAAGTGGCTGGATAGTAGCAGCAGGCATAAACATCAGGAACAGGAACTTTACCAGTCCAAAGATACAAACCACATTATTTGGTTGTTAGAACAAAAACAAAGCTTATCTATATGAACCAAAAACAAAATCTGTAAAACCTAGAAATGGTTTATATTAATCTTGAAATGTAGTTATAGGCTTAGCAAATGCAAATCAATTCAATGTAGAGTTCTAAGGAAGAGAATTGCCTCTGCCAGATCCTCTTTCATAGAGGCTCTTAAGTCAGACTTTATTATTTTTAGGGCTGAAAATAATCTTTCGACACTGACTTGGGTGGGTGGCATTGCAGTAACTATTCTGGCCACATCACTAACGATCTCTGGATAAACAAGGATGGCTTCTTCAACAGTAAGTTTTGATGAGCGATCATACTTTTCAACTTCTTCTAGTGCTTTATAAAACTCCTGTTGGATTTTTTTTATTTGGACATTTACTGGTTCTGTAACGCTTATGCAACGTCGCTTTCGTTTAGCAACTTCTATTTTGTTTAAGAAGGAATCAAAGTCTAATTCTTCGTTTGAAGAAGATGATCCTGAGTTACCACTATTGCTTAAAAGAAGAACTTCATCCTGTGGAGGTATTTCAGGTCGTAATCCCTTCATGCGAACTGCTACATCATAGAGGGTCTTTTTCCCAGTAGCAGTCTGTTCACTGTTCAACAAAATTCGGCTCATTGGGTCGACATAAATAGCCGCTAACAAGATTTCATTTTCCAGCAAAAGACTCTCTCTTTTCATCATTGAAGATGCAATGCCCTCAGCAATTAACCCTCCATTTTTGTTCAGGCGATATAACAGGCTCTTCCATTCCAAGAAGAATTTACCCGGGGTTAGATCGTCACATTGCAACCTCTTGGTGACAGTGAAGGGGTGAAAAAGAAGGTTCTCCAGCTCTTTTGTTTGTGTCCACTGGCTTTCAGTTAATGCAAGATTTTCATTGTCCATTTCTTCTATGAAGTCTTTAAGTTCAAGCAAACGCTTCACTATTAAATAAGTGCTTCCCCAGCGAGTTGTTTGATCTAAAATGGCTCCTTTTCCTGCACGTCTTTTCAAAATTGCATCTGTTTTCGGGGCCCTGGCTGCAACAGTTACTTGCCGTAATTTGCCAATTAGTGTAGCTGCATGGCGATCTTTTAATCCATCTCTTATGGCAAGTTGCAGTGTATGAACAGCACATCGCATATGATGAATAGTAGCAAGCTTCAATGCTTCTTCAACAAAGTTGTCTAATAAAATGTCAGCATTCTCTTCAGTTTCTAAACTTTCTCCAATACTTGCAGAGCTGTCTTCCTCTAACTCTAATATTTGTTTGTTACCTTCTTCATCTGCGTTCATCTTCTCAATTGTGCTCCACATGTTAGAAGCGTTATCTGTTACAACACACAAAATCTGTTCCTTTTTAATTTCAAAATCTTCTAGAACACCCTCCACTAACTTCTGAAGGTAATCACTGGTGTGATGTGCCTGAGTGTCCTTCCCTCATACTGACAAGCAGGCATGCAGGTTTTAAAATAAATATAAACACTTACAGTTGAATCCAAGAAGCTGTTCCACCAAGTTCTTCTAAGCTCTTCTAGCAGAGAGAGGTAGTTGGGCAGAAGCTGCTGCCTTCTCCTTTTTGTGTGTTTTTTTAATTCCAATCTAAATTTACTCGGAGTCGGAGCATTGTTTGCCGACTCCGACTCCAGGTACCCAAAGTTTCCTCCGACTCCGACTCCACGACTCCGACTCCACAGCCCTGAACTAAAGCACCAAAAGTAATGTAACTTTGTTGTAAAATATACCAAAACCCTTTTAAGAGCTCCCAGGCAGAGAGCAAAGCCACAAACTCTTACCTTTGCTTGAAATGTATAGCCCCTCTTAGATCAAGAGTATTTTAGAAATGAAAGGTATGAGGTCTGCTCTTGTAATTTTTATCCAGTATACTGGGCAGGGGTCAAATGATGAGTTGGTTGTGTTGATGTTGGTGATTATTATGTCAAGCTCTTCTGCGGTCACAGGTCTGAAGGTGGACCAGGAGTGCTTGGAGGAGATGTTCTGGTTGTGGGAGGGCAGAGTATGATTGCTGGATCATTGTGCTTGTCTTGTAGGTATTGTGCCATGTCCTGTGGATTCAGGGCGATGTCTCAGCTTGGCTGAATGGACTCTCTGGTGAGCAACTTGACTATTTCAAAAAGCTCCCTGGGTTTGTTAATGGCGCTCATTATGAGATTAGTATGATACTCTTGTTTGATCTTGTTGGTAGTGTTGCAGTATGTTTTTAGGCCATCTAAGTAGATGGTGTATAGGAGAGGAATTTTTTTATTTTCTCCATTGGCATTCGAGATGATGTAGGTTGTATTTTTGCTCCTTTAGAAGAGATGAGTCAGGATGCATGGTACCATTGTTTGCTATTGGTTGTTCTTGGTGCTGCTTGGGCTGCTGTAGATAAAGTGGAGTTCCATTTATTAATTAGAGATTCAAGATCAGTTTCTGTAGAGTTGGGTGTAAGGTATGGTAGCATTTTTTTGTAGGAATGTTTGGTTATTAAATGCGTGGAACCACCCATGGGGAGGGTAGTTGGTTTTGTGTTTTGTGTGTGTGGTATAGTGAAGCTTATTAAACTATGGTCAAACCAGTGGACTGGTGATATGGTAAGGGGTGTGTAGTCGGATGATGCCCTTAGTTTGTCTGAAATGAAAACCATATCAAGGATACCACCTTTTGTTGTGGGTTGGTTCTGATATGAGTTAAGTATATTGTAGATCTTCCATTACTTCTAGGAATGCAGAGGCTTGGCTGTTAGATGCGGAAGGCAGGGTCAAGTCTCTGAGCAGGATGAAGGTTTTTTTGAGCAGAGTGGGAGTATGCTTTAAATATTATGAGTAGCTCTTAGGCATTGTTTAGTGGGGATCTCTATGTTAAGCAGATTGTGAGGATGTCAATGTGGCTTATGGAGGATACTTCAGTGGTGTTGAATTTGAGATGTTTGCTAGTATGCAGATCCCTCATCTTCTGTTGGATGTTCGGGGGGCAGGCAGTATACCTGTTTGCGGATGATACCAAAATCTGCAATAGAATAGACACCCAGGAAGAAGTAGATAACATGAGGAGGGATCTAGCTAAGCTTGAATAATGGTCTAGAATTTGGCAGCTGAGATTTAATACTAAAAAATGCAGGCATGCATTTTTGCTGCAAAAATCCAAGGGAGCGGTACAGCGTAGGGGGTGAAGTACTCTGTTCACTAAAGAAGAGTGGTACCTGGGTGTGATTATGTCTGATGATCTTAAAGTAGCTAAACAGGTAGAGAAGGTGACGGCGAAAGCCAGAAGGATGCTTGGGTGCATAGGGAGAGGAATGGCCAGCAGAAAAAAGGAGGTGATAGTGCCTCTGTATAAGTCTGTGGTGTGACCTCATTTGGAGTATTGTGTGCAATTCTGGAGACCACACCTTCAAAAGAATATAAACAAGTTGGAGTCGGTGCAGAGGGTGGCTACTAAAATGGTTAGTGGTCTTCATTATAAAGCATATAAGGACAGACTTAAAGATCTTAATATGTATACTTTAGAGGAAAGGCAGGATAGAGATGTGGAATAGTCTCCCAGTGGAGGTGGTAGAGATGAAGACAGAATATGAATTCAAAAAAGCATGAGACAAACACAGAGGATCTGTAAAAGTGAAAAGGGGACTATTGTAGTTTATTTGGAAGGGCAGACTAGATAGGCCAGACGGTCATTTTCTGCTATCATGTTTGTGTTATGGATGGTGTGTGTGGTAATGTTGAGCTGGTTTATTAAGACATTGTCAGTGTCCGAGAACCAAGTTTCTGTTAGGCACATTTATATCGATCTTGTTGTCAGTGATGTAGTCGGAGTATGTATTTTGTTGTGTGCAGGACAAAGTGTTAATTAAAGCACAGTGAGGGTCTCATAGTGGTGTGGCTGGTTAGAATGCCCTTGGGCTGGGGTTGTGGAGGTACTGGATATGATCTTAATGTGGAGGCCTAGTTTTCTGGCATGATATGATGGGAGTAGGTTGCCATTGGTTGTAAGGTTGAAGATGTCTCAGGTTGTGTATTATAGGGATGGAGGCATGGTTGCTAGAAGGTGTTGCTTTTCCGGTGAGAAAAATGGTGGGGGGAGGCCCAGTAGGATGATCCAGAGGCCTGTGTGAGGCATGGTTTGGTCTGCTGTCGCAAGTGGTGGGTTATGTGCTGTGCTAGGAGAGTTGTCTTGGGCTGGGTTTTCGTAGCCGGTGTTTTGTTGAGTGGTTTGTTGTATGTGCGTTCATGCTCTGCTTTGGGGTATCTTGTACCTTTTCTGGTGAGCGATTGGTTGTCCAATCTGCGGTCTACTCTAAGGGCCCTATGGTGTGGCCTGCCAGGTGTGGGCATGCCTGAGTCGGTGGCATTTAAGTAGTGGAACCGGCGCAGGGAGATGATCTCGGGTGGTGGGAGGAGCTTACCTACACCCGGTTCATTAATTACAAGAAGACAGCGGTCCCGTTTGTTACTTGGGACCCTCCGTTGCGTCAGAAGAAAAGGCCTGGCAATCTACTTCTGGTCATACCTTGCCAAGAAAACCCAGAAACTGCTGGGTCGCCATTGACTTGAAAGCACTTAAAAAAATAAATGGATCAAAACTTAACCTTTCTGTTGTAAGTAAAAAATGTTATTAGAAATGCTTATTATAGGATGAAGGTGCTGCATGGATTATGCCCGCTCTTGTCTTAGGCCAACTTTGATATGTTTTGTAGGCATTAGTACTTTGCTTGTTTGATTATATCATCTTATTCAGATGGCGCAAAATACTGCTGTCCGGCTGGTGACGATGTAGCCTAGGTCTACACATTTCACTCCATTTTTAAAACAAACTTCATTGGCCCCCTATTGCAGCCAGGTACTGGTGATTGTATTTAAGGTTCCTTATCGTTCCTCCAGTTTAGTCCTCCACCTCTGGGTTGTGCACCTCCTCCTGCAGCTTGGAGATTGGGCATGTCAAAGTCGTGACATCACTGGATATAGCCTGCTGGTATCTCCCATCAGCCCCCAGTGTGTCCAGTCTCCATGCAGCAGGGGGACGTAGTGAGCCTAGCTTCTGGGCTCACTTCGTGGGAACAGATAAGGAGCATTTAGTGTGACAAATTCTATTCTGATTTTCCTTTGATTTTTTACTTTTTAATTTTACATTTAATTCAGTTACCTTTGGTTAATTGGCAATCAGGGATTAGTTCCCTTTTAGTTATTAGGAACAAATTTCCTTATATATACAGTAATTTTAAATTTGAGCCTGGCTCTTTAAATTAGTAGCAGCTCTCGCCTTCCCTCCTTGTCAGTTATTTTCACTTGCTGCAGGCATTCGCCAGTGCGGATCTCTCTCCCTAGACGGTACGGGAGAGAGCTCCGGGACCCGTACAGCCACACTGAAGCTGTGTGAGACGGAGTCGCTCCATTGCTGCGGGATTTTAATTTTATTCTGTGGAACCGGCTGAGCGGTCCTCGCTGCGGCTGACAGGCGCATCAGCGCGTCTTGAGGATCGGATGAATTCAAGGCGGTAGGAGCAGGCTGCGTGGCTTTCGGCCCTGCAGGTAAGGCCTTCGGGCTCTGTCAGTCTGCTGAGACCTCCTTTTTGCAGCGGGTGTTGTTTTTGGTGCCAAAATTCATTGGCGAAGGGGCGGCCATTTTCTCTCTAGGTATTTGGATCGCATGGCGAGAGTTGCAGGGAGCTGCCTGTGTGAGGAAGACGACAGGCAGAATAGCTAGATTTTTGGGCCTAGTGTTTCTTTCTTTTGTTTGTAATTTTTTTGAGGCTCGGGGGGTTCCTCAGCCTTAAGGGGGCTGTTGTCAGTCCTCTTTATTTTTAAGTTTATTCTTAGTTTTATAGGACAGCAGTTTTGGCATTGATCTCTGATACCACATGTTCTTTCCCTCCTAATCATGTCTCTGAGGAGCATCTGTTAAGTCCCGAGATATTAGGCAAATTGCCAGCTTTTAGGTTCAAGAGCAGAGCCCTAACTTGTAGTTGGAAGGAGGGACAGGCTGGAAGTGTGCCTTTGTGTATTCTATAGTGAAAGTTGCCCAAATGCCTGTGGTTTCACAGGGACAGGTTTAGGAAACCTTAGGATATAAAAAAGTATATAACAGTTAACTGTCAACCAAGAAGTGCCTGTGCTACGGTCTATGGCCACCAGAGGGCAGCTGGTACACTCAATAGTGCCTTTCTGTGACCGTGTGTATGCAGCCATATCAGATTGATCATTCTCTGCAAGTCAGGGAAGAAATAACCACAGGGCCACCTCATGGGCTCTCAGGGGTTAGTGACTAAACAAGCAACTGTAATGTTCTGAAAATCATGATTATATGACCAAGATTTAAAGCTCTTAACTTCTGTATCGTTTGTCGGGCTCTGGTGCCCTAAAGGCCACCGGATGGCAGCTCTGCTCATGAATCACATATAGTATTCAGTGCCCCCCATCCCTGGGTGGGGTGTTAAAATACAAAATCGTATTACTCATCAGGTTCACACAGGCAGCAACCTCTAAGACCTCCATTAGCAAGGTTGTCGTGTATCCCACTGCTATTTCTCTGACTGCAGGAAGTCCGGGGGGGGGGGGGGGCGCCTGTGTGTTTCATAGCTCCACTTAGCATGCCTTTCCCAGGAAGTTCTCATCTATTTCTAGAGCAGGATTTCATTTCATTTCTCTGGTTATGGTTAATGCACAGCGTTAAGGGGCTGTGTTCGAAGGCTTGGGTCCCACGGACTTCGGTGGGATTTCAAAAAGAAAAAAGAAATTCTCTTTAGTGAGAGATAGCCTTGTTCATTTTTAGCTAACACTGTTGGTTTATTCGGTGGCCTTTTGCGTCCTGAACCCCAAGGTTGGGACACTGTTTGCTTCCAGGGGTTCTACTCTCTATTTCGCTCTTCAGCTCCCTGGCAGACGCAGCAGGCTGGCAGGGGGTGCGCAACGCGTCCTGCAACGCTGAGTCCCTCAGGATAAGGGGGGAAAGAAAGCTGGGTGCAGCGGGGGCTGGTAGCTTCTTGCAAAGCTATAGGAGCAATTTGGGTAATTTTAGCTGATCTGTTTTGATTTCATTGGAGTTGGCGGAAACTTGGTTTTTGGAGTCCTATACTTTAAAAAAGAAAAAAAAAACATAGCTATGTTGATTTACAAGAATCTCCTTCCGCTATCCATAGAAGGTCCTATAAAGCGTTAAAGTCGGTTTATATGGCAGGGTAATATTTTGGCTTAGCTGCTGTGATATACCGCTATGATCCGCTGTAAACGTATTCAAGTCAAAAGGAATTATGGTGATAACTCTCTTGGACAGTTGTAACAGGTGCTTGGGTGAGCGCCATGGCCAGTCCACAGATGTGGAATGCTCTGCCTTAAGCATTATGTCATGAGAGGGGTTTTATAGTTGTGTGGTTTCTTAATGGAAAATATTCCCGTTTAGTTTGGCTTTGCCCAAATTATAAGATTTGCCTGTAGATTTGTAATGTCTTAATTTTGGCTATATGTGGTTTAATTTTATATATGGAAAAGGCAGCTCAGCGGAGAGAGGTTGCAAAATAGAACTCTGGTCTTTGAAGCTATCTATGCTCCCATTCATTTATCAGAGGTTCTCCAGTACGGAGAGTATCTTCTAGTGTTCAGCGAATACCTTAATGGGGGTCAGAAGCACACAGCCAGGCTAGTTCTCTAGCAGCAATAGCAACAGCTCAGATTCTAGTAGGCATACATCATATGCTGGGCTTACAAGATGGCTTCCACGCTGATCGGCATCAGCCAAGATGGCTGCCTGTTTAGACTGTGAATGTGGAGGCAGCCTGGATGAGGGACCTTGCGTTCTCTGGAAAATGCCCTGCATACACTGAATCATTTAAATTCGATCAGCTACTGGCAGGACACAATGCACTCTCGCATGCCTTTTTGCTTCAGTGGTCTAAAAGTGGAGTCTTTACCAGGTGGTATAATGGGAACTTGTCTGCAGTTTCTCGGCTACTTCATTGCTGACTCAATTGCCACTGTGGAATGAGAAAGCTGTATTTCCTAACACCAGGTGCTAGTTGAACTTAAAATATAAAGTCCATCTTTGTGCAGTCAGACGGAATGGGCGTTACTCTAGCAGGAAGGCCGTGGATTAGTATGCCTGTGATTGGGAGTTCTTTCTACTTCATATTGTTGGCACGGAAAGAGCTTCTCCTAACATAGGCTGAAGAAAGTTTTGGTTAAGAGATGTCTTTGTGGAAAAAAAAAAAAGTATTCAGCTGTCCTGAATTTGCCTGTTCTCCAGGACCAAGCAGGAAGTCAGTCCTCACATATGGGTGACGTCGGCGCCGACGGAGCCCTCGCGGAGCAATTTTCCCCAGCTTTCAAAGAAAGCCTTTGGGAATTGCAGCGCGCATGCGCGGTCGCCTTCCCGCCCAAGGGTGCCATCTTAGCCAGTCTTCTTTTTTCCGCGGAGCCCTACAGACGTACCCGTCGTGTCCCCGCGAAAAAGTTGATTTTATTCGTAATTTTCTCTTTTTTCCTTCGGTTCGACGCCGGTCTTTTTCCCGCCCGGACTCGCGACGCCGGTCACGAGTCCTCTTCTTCTTTTTCGGTTTTTCTGATTTAGTCAGTTTTCGTTTTCGGTTTTTCACTGGCAGCCCGGTCCTTTGACCTCGCAGGGGCCCTTTTTCCCCCGATGGCTGCCAGTGGTTTCAAGCGGTGTGGTCAGTGTGACCGAAATATGTCACTAACTGACACACACGACAATTGCCTCCGCTGCCTGGGCCCGGATCATGAAGAAATGATCTGTGGGGCCTGCGGCAAAATGTCCTCCAAAGCGTTGAGAAGTCGGCGGCATCAGCGGGATAGGATCTTCGCTGACCCCAGCTGTACCCGGACCTCGTCGGAGGCCTCGGCGTCCAGAGGTTCCAGCTCGGACCGTCGCCGGAGTTCCTCCAACAGGGGTTCTCCCTCCAGGGACCATCGACGGAAGGTGAAACCCGCGAGGGCGGCGTCGGTGGACGCTCCTGGCTCCGCGAGGGCCAGGTCGCATAGCCCCGATAGCCGTCCCGGGTCCTTGGAGAAGGAGCACCTCTCGAAGCGACCTCGCATGGAGTCGGAGCTGCCTGCTCGGGTAAGTCCTGTGGTCCTCCTGGACTCGCCTCCGAGACCGCCGATGTCGGCCCGACGCCGTCGGGGCCCGAGTCGGGGGCTGCTGGGTCACCTGAGGTCGGACTCAGGTTGACGGCCTTGGAGAGCAGACTGTCTGCCTTCATGGACCAGCAGCGGGCACTGCTCGCTAGCCTCGCTGGCGCCGCTGCCCCGACCGCCAGGACGTCGACGTCTAAGTCGACCCCGGAGACCGAGCCGATCCTCGAGTCCATGCGAACTCGAGTCGATCCTCGGTCGAGGTCACCCTCGGCCTCCCGTTCGGGACCGAGGTCGCCGACGCCGACTTCCTCGGCGTCGGGGCGGCAGGCGCCGCGGCCTGCCCGGGCCGACCCCACCGATTCCTCGTCGGAGTCGGTCTGGGAGTCTGAAGAGGAAGAGTCACCTGATTCTTTTCGGACTCGGTGTGTCCCCTCGGACTCACCTGAGTCCGAACCTCGGAAGCAGTCCCCCCCGGAGGATGCCCGGTTCTCGGACTTCGTCAGGGATATGGCCAAGGCTTTGGCCTTCCCTGCGGATCCCGAGGAGGAGCCTCGAGCCGAAGAGCTCAACGCCCTCCAGTACGACTCTCCCGCCAGGGAGCACTTTACTGTACCGGTTCCTCCCATGCTGGAACGACTACTCTTCCGCATGTGGGAGAGCCCGGCCTCCTCGCCGGTCCTGAGCAAGCGGGTCGATTCTATCTATCGAGTCCGCAAGAGCCCTGGCTTCCAAAAGGCACAGCTACCACACCATTCCATGGTAGTGGAATCGGCCATGCATCGTCTTAAGAGCCAGAAGATGCACTCCTCGGTGCCTCCTGGCCGGGAGGCCCGTAACCTGGATGGCCTTGGTAAGAAGTGCTTCCAGGGCTCTATGCTTGCGTGTCGTGTCCAGACCTACCAGCTATACATGGGCATGTATCTCCGAGACCTGGCTAAGGAGCTAGCCGGATTCTCCGCTGGTTTGTCCGAGGAACCTTTGCGGAGGTTCCTAGCCTTGTCCACTGGCATTCGGGAATGCTCAAAATTCATATCCCGAGCGGCCTATGATGGCTTTGAAGCATCGGCTCGAGTGGCCGCAGCCGGCATCGGTGCCCGCCGACAGGCTTGGCTTCAGTCGTCTGACCTTGAGCCCTGGGTGCAGGACAAGTTGGTCGATGTCCCCTGCCGAGATGAAAACCTCTTTGGCAAACCTATGGACGAGAAGGCTGCACAACTAGAGACAGAGACTCTCACCAGGACTAGGCTTTCTAGGAAGACCTCCGCCCCTTCCCAGAAAAAGAAGGGCTCGGGAAAGAAGTCCTTTTACCCGAGAAAGGCAGCTGCCTATAAACACTACCCCCAATATCAGGCCCCCGCAGCTCCCCAACAGGGCCAGCAGGCCAAGGGACGGGGTAACGGGTCCCGTAGGCAGCAAGCCCCCAAGCCTGCACCACCAGCCCCTGCTCAGCAGGGTGGGGGCTTTTGACTCCTTCAGCATAGCCTCTCCCCCTCCGCTGGCTCCTCCCAGCACCGGAGGCCGGCTGGTTCACTTCGCCCACAGGTGGTCCAACATCACTTCAGATGCCTGGGTGCTTCAAGTCGTAAGAGAAGGCTATCTTCTCCACTTCCACCAGGTCCCTCCCTCCTATTTCCCGGGAGAACCTCCACGACTCCCTCTGCACAGGGACTTACTCCTTCAGGAGTTAGCAGGTCTTCTACAGGAACAGGCGGTGGAACCCGTGCCCCACCACCTGAGAGGTCAAGGCTTTTATTCCAGGTATTTTCTAGTACCAAAAAGGACAGGAGGCCTCAGACCCATCCTGGACTTGCGCAACCTCAACAGGTTCCTCGTGCGGGAAAAGTTCAAAATGCTTACCCTTGGAATCCTTCTGCCCTACCTCCAGCAGGGAGATTGGCTATGCTCCTTGGATCTAAAGGATGCCTACACGCACATCCTCATCCACCCAAGCCACCGCCAATACCTAAGGTTTGTGGTGGCAGGAAATCATTACCAGTACAGAGTACTGCCCTTTGGCCTGTCCTCCGCACCGCGAGTCTTCACAAAATGTCTCGCGGTGGTGGCGGCCCATCTCCGGCTTCACGGCCTCTATGTCTTTCCGTACCTCGACGACTGGCTCATCAGAGCAGCGTCCGCTCCGGAGGTCACCAACGCCACACACCGCACGGTGACTCTTCTGCAGTACTTGGGCTTTGTCATAAACTTCGCAAAGTCCACTTTGCTCCCCTCACAGGATCTCGAGTTCATCGGCGCAAGACTGCACACTCCTCAGGCACGAGCTTTCCTGCCTCTCGACAGGGCTCAACGGCTCATGGACCTAGCCGACCGTTTTCGCAGCCAGCCCCTGGTCTCCGCCAGGCGCTTCCTGAGACTGCTCGGCCATATGGCTTCCACCGTCCATGTGACCCCCAATGCCCGCCTGAATATGCGGCCTGCTCAATGGTGTCTTCGCAAGCAGTGGCAACAAGCCACAGGCGGCCTAGCAGACCTAGTGCGCGTTTCCGAGCCGCTGGCCTCGTCTCTCCAGTGGTGGCTTCATCGGCCGAACCTGGTACTCGGCATGCCTTTTCAGTCACCTCAGCCGGCCCAGGTGCTGACGACAGATGCGTCCCTCCTGGGTTGGGGAGCACATTGCCAAGGGGCACGTACTCAGGGCCTCTGGACCACGTGGTAGTCTGCTCAGCAGATCAACTTCCTGGAGCTCAGAGCGATCCGCCTGGCTCTCAAGGCTTTCTCCCACCTGACCTCTCACCAGTCCGTCCTTGTCCAGACGGACAATCAAGTTGCCATGTTCTACGTGAACAAGCAGGGGGGCACGGGCTCCTTCCTTCTCTGTCGGGAAGCACAGAAGCTCTGCTCTTGGGCCGTCAGTCACGGCGTTCTTCTCAAGGCAGTTTATCTCCCAGGCCAAGAAAATTGCCTGGCGGACAAACTCAGCAGGATCCTCCAGCCGCACGAGTGGCGCCTGGATCCCTTGGTAGTTCAGAAGCTCTTTCTAAAGTGGGGCCTCCCCACGATGGATCTCTTTGCCAGTCCTCTCAACCGGCAACTTCCTCGCTTCTGCTCTCGTCAGCCACATCCCCTTCGAGTTGCGGCAGACGCTTTTCTCCTCTCATGGTCGGAGAGCCTCCTGTATGCTTTTCCTCCCATCCCGCTAGTCTCTCGAACTCTTTTCAAGGTTCTCCGAGACAAAGCTTCCATGATCCTGGTGGCCCCTCGCTGGCCCAGACAGCCGTGGTTTCCACTCCTGCTGCAATTAGCGGTAGAGGATCCCTTCCCTCTGGGGTTTCAACCGGATCTCCTCACTCAGGATCAGGGGTCTCTGCTACACCCCAACCTCAGATCTCTCAATCTAATGGCCTGGCTGCTGAGAGGGTAGTCCTTGCTCCCCTTCTCCTGCCGGCAGAGGTGGAGGAGGTCATCCTAGCTTCTCGGCGACCTTCTACCCGCAAATGCTACGCCCTTAAATGGCGTCGCTTTTCCGTTTGGTGTACCCAACAGTCTCAGGATCCCTTCTCCTGCTCGGTGTCGGTGATCTTGCAGTACTTGCTATACCTCTCTAATCTGGGACTTAAGTCCAACTCCGTCAAAGTTCACCTCAGTGCTCTTTCAGCACATCATGTGCCGGTGGCCGGCAGACCTCTTTCCAGCGATCCTCTCGTAGCGAGGTTTCTCCGAGGTCTCCTTCTACTTAAACCACCTCTGCGCCCGCCAGCGCCTGACTGGGATCTGAATGTGGTTTTACAGCGGATCACCTGTCCGCCTTTTGAACCTATGGCTACCTGTTCTCTCCGTTTTCTTTCTTGGAAAACATTGTTCTTGATAGCCCTCACTTCCGCTAGGCGCGTAAGTGAATTGCAGGCCCTCGTGTCTGATCCCCCTTACACTCGGTTCTACAAAAATAGGGTAGTCCTACGGACTCACCCAAAATTTCTTCCAAAAGTGGTCTCCCCTTTTCACATCAATCAGGAGGTGGTACTTCCGACCTTCTTTCCCAGACCACACTCCAGCCGAGCTGAAATGGTCCTCCATACCCTGGACTGTAGAAGGGCATTGAACTTCTACCTTGACCGTATGCGGGAGCACCGTAAAGCTACTCAGCTTTTTGTGTCTTTTGATCCCAATAAATTGGGACTCCCGGTCTCCAAACGTACTCTGTCCATCTGGGTTGCGGACTGTATCACTTGGGCTTATGGGGCAGCCGGACTCTCCTTGGATGGTCGAGTCACGGCTCATTGTGTTCGGGCAAAGGCTACGTCAGTGGCTTACCTCCGCTCTGTCCCGCTGGCAGACATCTGCCGGGCCGCTACTTGGTCTTCGAGCCAGACTTTTGCGGTCCATTACTGTCTCGAGAGGGAGTCCCGCAGGGACAGTGCTTTCGGACAGGCAGTCCTCCGTAATCTCTTTGAGGTTTGAGCAACTCCTACCCTCCATCCCGGATGTGGGCTACCGGTGGGTAATAATTCAGCAAAGATTCTTTCCTTCTGTGCTGCTGAGCTAGAGGGAGCTCATTTTTGTGCTTAGGGTCTCCGGTAGCCTTAAGCTTGGGAGTCCCATATGTGAGGACTGACTTCCTGCTTGGTCCTGGAGAAAGCGTAGTTACTCACCTGTAACAGGTGTTCTCCAGGAGCAGCAGGAATCAGTCCTCACGACCCTCCCTCCTCCCCGTGGAGTTGCAATCATCTGCTTAAGTTTTTTTTTGTTGCAAAATTTTTATGCTGTCTTTTTTAGCTATGTCATCTGACTGGCTAAGATGGCACCCTTGGGCGGGAAGGCGACCGCGCATGCGCGCTGCAATTCCCAAAGGCTTTCTTTGAAAGCTGGGGAAAATTGCTCCGTGAGGGCTCCGTCGGCGCCGACGTCACCCATATGTGAGGACTGATTCCTGCTGCTCCTGGAGAACACCTGTTAGAGGTGAGTAACTACGCTTTCTTGATTGACATTTTGAGGCTAAGCAGGGGCAGGCCTGGGTACTACGTGGGTGGGTGCACACCTTGCACTACCAGGGGGTGTGGACTAACTGTATGGAAGAGAGCCCTGGCAATCTTCTTTAGCGCAAGATAGGAAAGTAGATGGTTCACTGAAGCGATCGTTGGGGGCAATGCTCTGTCCTTACAAGCTCCCATTTGTGGAGCCTGGGGGGGCGAGAGCATGCTTCAGGTGGTCGCAGTGTTTACGGCAGTCTACTCGCCTGGAACATGAAAGGATTAGGGAGTTGAATCGACCAGAGCCTGATTTGCTTTATGTGGCAAATGTGCATTATGGTTTAATTCGAACGCTAGCTAATATTATTGGCTTCCTTGGGGTTCACCCGGAGGTCTCTCTCGTGGAGGAATGGGGCGGCTGATGGTTCATCCAAGTCAAGGCTCAGTAAGTTCCCAGTTAAAAATCTTTGTCTTGTCCTTTCCCCATGGGCTCTCATAGAGCAAGTAGTTAGCGTATCGAGGCTTTTGGGGAAAGGTACTCTTGGTAGCGCCTGGTTGGACGAGACGGCCGTACTAGACTGATTGCATTCGCCTACTCGACGGGCATTTCCTAGAAGTTGCCGGTAGCGGACGTTCTGCTGCGTCTAGGTCCACGGCGAATGTCTCAGATGGATAGGTGCCCGCCTACGGTTTGGCCTTTGAATGGGTGGGGCTGAAGAAGAAGGGTTATTCTGCGGCAGTCTTCGCCACCTTGTTGAGAGCAAGGAGGCAGGCTGTGTCTGGTACATAGGTCCGTGCTTAGCGCCTTTTTGAAGGCTGCTGTTCATGGCGGCAAGTCTGGGCGACAAAGGTGTCTGTATCCTTGGGCTGAGTTCTCTGCAGGACAGTGTCTGAAGGAACTAGTGGCCAGTTCCTTAGAGGGTCCAGCTGGCGACTGTTTCCGGCTGTAGAGGCTCTGTGGAGGGAATAACGCTAGGTGTTCGGATCGATGTGTGGCGTTTCCTTAAGTTGGGACCTGACTGCGCTCCTTAAGGAGAGTTCGGGTGCCGCTGTGGGATCCCGATTGGGCCTTAGAGGCGTTAACTAAAGAGCCCTTTGATTCTTTACTCCAGGCGTCGGTAAAGGATTTGCTGTTATTGACAGTGGCTTTGATAGCTCTTTGTTTGGCGCAACGAGTTTCAGAGTTTCAGGCATTGTCATGTAATGAGCCGTTTTCACCCTTTCTGGATAGAGGGTGGTGGTTGCGACCAGTCCCGTCGTCCTTCCAAAAGGTGGTATCTGATTTTTCTCCTGAGCCTATTGGTTTCTCTTCCAGTTCTCGGTTTTTCTGGAAGGGGAGGTTTTTATTCGTAGCTTACGCCGATAGGAAACATAAAATGCAGGGTGCGGCGTTCGTTTCTTTTTTTTTTTGTGTGTTGGTGGCGGTCCCTGCGAAGGGGAAGCAGCAGCGAAGGCGGCCATTTCGCACTGGGTTAAGGCGGTGGTTGCCTCAGCATTCTGGTGGCGAGGTTGTACGATTCCGGGGGGATTTCTGACTCTTGCTACCAGGGCGCAAGCAGCTTCATGGGTGGATCACTGTGTCATTCCACCAGGGGGGATTGGTAGAGCAGCTTCCAGGTCGTCTCTTCATTCCCTCAGTAACTACTGCTGCCTAAATGTTCTGGCAGTAAAGGATGCCTGTTCCGGGTCGACGGTTTGGTGAGTGGGCTGGATAGGTCCCTCCCAATGATTACTGCTCTGTTACATCCCAGAGGTGGAGGACTAAACTGGAGGAACGATAAGGAAATAGAAATCACACTTACCTGGTAATTGTCGTTCCTTGAATGACAACAATTTAGTCCTCATTCCCGCCCAGGGGTGTGATTTCTTCAGAGTTTAATTTCAGGCAGAGTGGAGCATCAATCTCAAGGAGTAGACAGATCCTTTCAGATTCTAGATCGCAGTGAGTATCCCTCTCTGTTGTTTCTTCCTTCTCTTATTTAAATGAGGGGATGGTATAGGAAACGTGTTTGCTTAGGGGGGACATGAATGTAAAGCTAAAAAAAAAAAAAGAAAATATAAGACTGATAAGGTTAAAAAGGTTCCTGAAGTTGAGGAATGGAGAGTTATTTAAAGCTATGGTATACTTAATTATTTGTTGTTCCTTTGAGTTTGCTTTGTCAATAGTACACTGGGGGCTGATGGGAGATACCAACAGGCTATATCCAGTGATGTCACGACTTTGACATGCCCAGTCTCCAAGCTGCAGGAGGAGGTGCACAACCCAGAGGTGGAGGACTAAACTGTCGTCACTCAAGGAACGACAATTACCAGGTAAGTGTAATTTCTATTTTTATCTGATCTTAAAGCTAACAATGTACAAGGTGGTGCTCCAGGGATGTTCCACTGTCCATCCATTATGAGCTTGTTCTCAAAATATTTGTCATCCCTCCCTCCATTGAGCAGGTACAGGACTCAATTTACCTGTACTGGAGCATTTTCCTTTAGTGCTCTGGGGTTCTTGATCTCTTTACCTAATGAGTTGCAGGCCTGTAGGACAGAGCTCAACAAATCCTGAATGCCAGGTTGCCATAGTGACTATAAATTGAATCCTGGCACCTGGGATTTCATTGCCTTCCTCCCCCAGCCATCACCCGATTTTCTCTTACCCTTCCTGTTGCATTATTTGCTGCTCCACCACAATGGACTCTGCAGGCAGCTTGAGCCGTGGGATAAAGGAAGTTTGCTGATGTCATGGTTTCAAGTCTCACGAGATCAGCTAACCTCCTGCACCATACGGTTCAGGCTACATGCAGAGCCAATCACGGTGGAACAGTTGACAATGTGTCAGGAAGGGTAAGATATTTGGTGGTGGTTGGGGGAGAGGAACAGGTGATGGCTGGGGGGAGAGGGCAGCGAGAGAGAAACTCATCGGCTGATGGCTGGAGGAGATTATTTTTGCTTTACATATTACCAGGCCATGGTGATAATGTGAAGCAAAAAAGGAAGCTGACACCATACTCGCTGGGTTTGGTGGGAGGGGGGAAAGGTTTGCTACCTTCTGTTGGCACTGTCTGATGGCATCTTTAGGGTTTGACTTATTAAGCTTTCTTTTCCCATAGAAAATGGGAAAACAGTAAATCAAGCCCTTAAAAAAGGAGCTGTGATACACCTTTTGAGGTATAGGGGGCACTGTAACCAAGGTCTCAGCTGCCAGCTCCTAGATTCCTAGAAAATTTGTCAAGGCCTACTGGCAGGATTTATTGGGATTTAGGAGGGGATTGAAAACTTATCTAATTAAAACTTATCTATTATGGCACTGATTTGTAATTTATATTTTGGTCAAATGTCTGTTGTTGTTGTAATGTTTTGGTAATATTTATCTTTTGGTAATATTTATCTTAATTGTAACCTGCGTAATCCTTTTTTGTGAATGATTGATTGGGATATAAATTTATAAAATAAAATAAATGACAAAGGAAGTTTTCAAAGACGAGGTCATTTTATGAGGCTCAAAGGGAGCAGAATGGAGGGGCATCATAAGTGCATATGATAGACAGTGTGGTGGAGAAGTGTTACAGCCTCCAGGGAAGGGAGAAAACTATAGTAATTCAGGAAAACTTGGGATAAGTACTGTGGAATCCTTAGTTGTGACAACAGAGCTAGAGTTCAGTGTGACTTCTGTAATACCACAGCAGAAAAGCACAATAGCTAACTAATTAGGCTATCTGGTGCTTATTTACGGTTTTGTGTGTGTGTTTCTCTTAGAGTTTTGTCTCACTGTATTGCAGCTAGTGGTCAGTGGAAACTATGCATCTTACTCTTGTCTCCTCTTGTCTTGTTACTGTCCAGTGTGCATGCATTAACCAGCCAGCAGACAACATGACTCTGAACATGCCAGAGGCAAGCCATGTAACGCTGCAAACTGGACAGGATCAGTAACCAGTCACAGAGCAGAAAATGTTTTTAATTAGCTCACACTTTTCCAGGTACATAGGCATTTCTCTGTCCCTGGAGTGCTTACAATCTGTTAGTTCCTGGCGGGCTCATTGATTTGCCCAAAGTCACAAGGGACAAGATTCCACGGTCCTCAGTCTGCTGCTGTAATCATTATGCTGCAACTCCACTATTTGCTGTGAGTAATATTTTAATATTACTAACAATTACCATAGCCCTCTTTCCAAAAAAAACATCAAACATTAAATCACTTCTTTTTGTCGGATGGAGCCAAGGGAGGTTAGAACAATTCCCTAACCACACCAGATGGCAGCATCCATTTTATTCAAACATGCGCTGCTTAACAGCCAAAAAAACTTAACTTATTCTTGGTGAAGAACGTGTTCAAAATCGCAGCAAAACATAATCCTCTGAAAATAAGGCACGACGTGCACGTTTCGGAAATGGTTCCTGTATCAAGTGCAGTGCTCTTCAATATGTGTTAACTGCCAAAAAACGCCAAGCTTTTCACCCGGTTCATTTTCTCAGAAGAGGCCTCAGATTGGCTACTCCCTCCATCAATCACAGCTAAGCTCCAATCAAACAGCAGGGGAAACCGCACAAGTCAGGGGAACCCTACCGCGTCATGGATGAGGTATTCAGCTAAGACTAGCCCAATCAATTTCCTTGTTCAGGCCAAGGGGGGACACGGTATTTAATTGAAAAATCCAAGATTGCTCACATCGTTGCAACTGGGAGATGCGATCACCCCCCCCCCACCATATTTTGAGTATACATCCTTGCTTTAATAAGCCTCTGCGTATAGCTTATACTCGGGGTGCTAATCTTCAGGATATGGTGGTTAGATCTACTCTCCCAGTGGATCGGCCTGCCCTACCTCCTGTACAGGTAGTTGGACATACTAGTTGTGGGGATTGTGTATATTGTGCTACCACTCAGCCAGGACATGACTGGATTGATCCTAGGACTGGACGATTGTTTTCTCGAAAATGGGATACTGACTGTACTATCTTTTGTGGTATACCTGTTACAATGTCCATGCCCTCTGATCTATGTTGGACGGACTTCTCGAATTATGAGGACTCGGTTGGCTGAGCATGCCTCGCAAATTCGTAATCAAGTGTCTTCTGCTCCCATAGTGGATCATTGTCTGCGGTACTATCATGAGTTTTCTCACTTGACCTGGACGGTTATTGATCATGTCCCCCTGAACCCTCAGGGGGGTGATCGCATCTCCCAGTTGCAACAATGTGAGCAATCTTGGATTTTTCAATTAAATACCGTGTCCCCTCTTGGCCTGAACAAGGAAATCGATTGGGCTAGTCTTAGCTGAATACCTCATCCATGACGCGGTAGGGTTCCCCTGACTTGTGCGGTTTCCCCTGCTGTTTGATTGGAGCTTAGCTGTGATTGATGGAGGGAGTAGCCAATCTGAGGCCTCTTCTGAGAAAATGAACCGGGTGAAAAGCTTGGCGTTTTTTGGCGGTTAACACATATTGAAGAGCACTGCACTTGATACAGGAACCATTTCCGAAACGTGCATGTCTTGCCTTATTTTCAGAGGATTGTGTTTTGCTGCGATTTTGAACACGTTCTTCACCAAGAATAAGTTAAGTTTTTTTTTTGGCTGTTAAGCAGCGCATGTTTGAATAAAATGGATGCTGCCATCTGGTGTGGTTAGGGAATTGTTCTAACCTCCCTTGGCTCCATCCAACAAAAAGAAGTGATTTAATGTTTGATGTTTTTTTGGAAAGAGGGCTATGGTAATTGTTAGTAATATTTTGTATTAAGTATTGCCAATAGCTGGGTTTTTTTTCTTTGTGAGTAATATTTTAGCATTTACTGAGCTCTTTGAGAGAGATGCGGCTTGCTTAGGACAGATGTGCTAAACGATCACGTTTGCATTTTCTGTATTCTGGCTCTTCTCATGTCTGCACAACAGATGTCGAAAAAACAAAAAGCTACTGAGCACAGTCATTTTTGCTTGCTAGTCAATGACAATCAAGAATAAAGTTGTAGATGAGGCCTGGAAATCTCATATTGGGAAACTTTGATTTGTACAGAAAAGTTAAATAATTGGTCATATTTTCTATGACCAAAAAAGGCAGTAATGTTATTGCAACCAGTGACAGAGAAGGTATCTGAGGGAGTTCCAGAATCTATATATGGGCCTTAGCTGTAGTTTACATGAAATATTCAGTACTGACCTCTTACAAATAGGAATTCCTTTCCTGTCTTCTTTATTGAAATGTCCTCTGGTGTCATGAAAGCAATATTTATATAGTGCCTTGCAAACTTTTTCACACCCTTACATTTTTTCAAATACTGTACTGTTGATTAAAGAATACATTTCAGAATGCGTGAAAGTAGCTGTTTCTTCTTTGTCCTTGCCACAACAGTCCAGACAAGTGGGATCTATCTTTCTGTCAGAAGCAGAGACAGACAAAATATGCCCACTATTCCTATATATAGTGGTGCAGTCAGGAAGCAGATCAGCATTGCTTTGTCTCCAGTAGGTTTGAGATGTGACTTGTGCAGCAGTGCTAAAGAGGTTTGGACAGGAAGCTGACTGCCATGCCTGTTCTGCAGCTCCAAGGGCCTTAGAGGTTCTGTTCAGATATCAGCCAGTGATGGGCTTTTCTTCCCCCCCCCCCACTTCACCAGGGCCCTTCCTTGGGGGGCCCTGAAACCAGGCAGGAATCCTTAGGGCTTCTAGCCTGGGCTTTCTCCTGGCAAACAGGAATAGTGTGCCCGTTTGCAAGAATTTGTTCAGAGAAAGAGGCAGCAAGGATCCGGAGAGATTAACAATGGGGTGAAGGCAACAGTTACTGTCTATTGCTGCCTCTGTGGGGCAATTGAGCATCTTTCAGTGCAGATAACATCCATTACTGCCCTAAGTATAGACTAGGTTTATCAATCTGGTCAGTTGAGTGTTGACTATGCTGGGTGGTAGCATCTGCCATCCAGTGTTGAAAGGGACTGATAAATGACAGTCCTACTGACAGGGCTGGTGCAAGGAAATGAGGCTCTCTAGGCAAACGTCCTCTCTTGTGCCCCCCCCCCCCCGCACTGCCCATTACTGCCGCCACCGCCCCTTCCAGGATCTGTAGCAGCGACAATGGCTGCAAACTCTTCCGTGGTGCGGACATTACAACTTCAGTGCTGCGGGGTTGTTTGCTTCTGTCCCCTCTGACGTCCGATGCCAACTTCCTGTTTGCAAGGCATAACTGTCCTTTCACTCATCTACACAACAGGCTTTCAACTTTGAATGTGAAAGAACAATTATAGAAGTATTCAAAAAGTAGTTAAGAATGAGAAAGCAAATATCTCTGATTACGTAAGTTTCACACTCTTTCATAACATACCCAAATTAACTCTGCTTCCAAAAATTACATGAAGAAGGCCTACAGGAGGTTAGAGGCTATCTGTGTCCAGTCACAGTACTTAAACTGATCCATTTACTTCTGGAAAGAGAATTGGGCTGTTCTATGTAGTGAATTTGAAGGATAGATCTGAACATGCCAAAATAAAATGAAGATATTACACACTTACTTTGTTTTTTAGAGTTATCATATCTAGAATTAAAGTGCCATTGAGTCTTTCATATAATTTCTGGCCTGGAAGAAGAGATTTATGAAAAATGCATCTTTTTTTTTTTCTAATCCAAAGCAAAAGATTGCTAACTTTTTTTTTTCCTTTCTTTTCTGTTAGCGGCTGGCTTGTACTATTTGGCAGAGTTAATAGAAGAATACACAGTAGCAACTCGAAGAATAATCAAATATATGATAGGGGTAAGTCCTCTTGGTGTCCTTGATAGATTTTTTTTTTATTTTTTATTTTTTGAAAGTAAGTTGGCAGGTAATGAACTGCAGAACCTCTTAACCCTTTCCACTCAGATGTCCCACTCAGTGGGACGTATAAATAACATGCTAGTTTATGGCCCGTAAGATGCAACATGACTGGTTGTTGTATAATGTGTATGTCATATTGGATGTAATTTAGCCGGTTTCTTGTTAAAATTTATTCCGATATGGCATGAGCGACATAGAAAATGTATCTGAGTGGAAATGGTCAAAGGTATATGCAGGTCTTCTGCAGTTGCTGCTCTTTCATAGTAGGAACCTGCCCGTATGGTTTTTTTCCTTGATGAAAGCCAAGAAATAACTGTCATGTATTGCCAGCAAGGCATGTAAATCCTTAAAAGCATCATCTGTCATGGAAGCTTCCCAGAACTGAATTATAATGTGTCACCCAACGTTTTGCACTTCTAGCCAAGCTCATAAGAATAACAGGTTCAGTATTTAGTGGCACTTATGTGGTTAGCAGTAGTGATATTCAGTGGCAGTGGAGGAGTAGCCTAAAGTTCCTTATCGTTCCTCCAGCTTAGTCCTCCACTTCTGGGTAGTGCACCTCCTCCTGCAGCTTGGAGACTGGACCAATCAAAATATGGCATCACTGGAAGTAGCCTGCTGGCATTCCCTTACAGCTCCAGTGTGTCCAGTCTCCAAGCAACAGAAGGACTTAGTGAGCCTATGTGCTGGGCTCACTAGAGAAACAGATAAGGAGCAAGATAGCTTTCTTAAATTTTCTTTTATATTTTCTTAACTTTTCTATTTGGCCTGAAGTTAGCCTCACTCTGTTCCCCTGAGTGAGTGGGTCCCTTTCTGGGGACTGTTCCTTTAAAAACGGGTACAATCGTAAACATAATAGATTCCTTAAATCCATTAAGCCAGGGAAATAGCGCTTCTCTCCTGCCAAGGTACAGCCCAGTTTGAGAAAGGCTGATTTCCTTTGGATCTCTGACCCCAGGACTGTTCTGGGCAGAGCTCCTGCTTGGCGCACCGCCGGTCTGCCTCAGTTACAGGGCAGCCCGCGGCTTTGTTGTAAGCGTCTCTTTCCTGCAAACGGTGGTGCTCACCGGGGGGGGGGGGGCTTGCTTTTCGGCTCTCTACTGTGCTAGCGCGAGCGTCGTCTCCTCTCCCTCTTCTTTTTCGGGACCGGAGAGCTGTGTTGAAGTGCTGGCCTTCCAGGAGCCGCCGGGAACTGTTCTTCGGGGCACGGAGGGCCGCCGGCGCAGCGCGCCAAAACCACATGTGGAGATGCGGCAATTTTGTCCTCGTGTCTCCCATGGCCTGCACAAGCCGAGTGGTTCTTTAGCCGCGGGCGCTGGGGTTTACGGCGCTTCCAGGCGGCTGTCCGGTTAGTCCCACACAGGTATTTGAGGGTTTGTGTAGCTTTTTCTTTTGTTTTAGCTTTTTCTTTCTCTTTGGCGTTTTTCTTTGGGTCGCGGCCTAGCGCGGGTGCAGAGAGGTCTCCATTTTCCCTTTTTCTGGGCTGCTTTCTCCAGCACGCTATAAAAGACAAAAAAAAAAAAAAAAAACCCCTTTCAGCTAGCTAAAGGGGCCCTCTCTGTTCCATACCTTGTCTAACTGATTTCAGTGGCCTGGGCCTACAGGGCCGGCCGGGAACAGCAGCGCTTTCCATTGGGGCTGGTGCTTTCTGCACTCGGCACTTCCTCGTATTCCCCGCGGCTGCAGTCCATGTCGGGTAGCGCCCAGTGTGTTATTTGTGGCTCTCGTAGGGGGGCCAGCGCGGAGACGGGGGTTTGTCATCGCTGCGCCTCTGTCTCTCTCACTATGGAGCAACAGTTAGAGAGTTCTACGTCCGCTTCGGCACCTGGGGCGCTCGGAGTTGCGGAGGGGGACGGGGCGGTTGCAGGTCCCTCAACTTCTCCTCCGGAACCAAGGTCTGCGGCTCATGGTCCACAGTTGGATCTTGGAGGCGCATCGCAGATGGACAGTTTTTCTCCAGACTTTGTTCTGCTGATGCATGAGGCGTTTTGTCGCAGGCGGCAGGGACTTGGGGGTTCTCCCCTCCCTTTCTCTCCCTCTAGCGTGCGGTCTGGTATGGCGGACCGTGACTTGGGGGTGAAGGCATCCAAAAGACCGCGGCTAGCTGAGTCTCTCCTGGCTGAGGTGGACTGGCAGGAGGGTGAGGACGCTGAGTTTGATGTGGATGCGGATATCGATGAGTTAGAGGAAGGTGAGATTCCAGAGCCGGAGGACCAGGCCGGAATCATCCGCGTGTTTCGGAAGGAAGAGTTTCCGGCTCTTATTACAGAAGCTCTTCAGACGCTCAGGCTGGCGGCTGAGCTACCGGTTGAAGAAGAGGATGGTGCAGATCCTATTATTCATGCGGTTCGTCAGACGCAGGTGGTCTTCCCTATCCATAA
Organism: Ichthyophis bannanicus; assembly: GCA_033557465.1. NCBI lineage: Eukaryota > Metazoa > Chordata > Amphibia > Gymnophiona > Ichthyophiidae > Ichthyophis > Ichthyophis bannanicus. The sequence goes on along the minus strand of CM066032.1, from coordinate 1,271,870,543 downwards.
GGTGATCACGCAGATGATCCAAACCGAGTGGGACACTCCTGAATCCGGACTTAAAGGGATACGGATCATGAATCGGTTGTATCCTCTCGCGGACAAGGACAAGGAGAGATTCCGCTCCCCGAAGGTTGATGCTGCGCTCACTAAAAAGACCACTATTCCGGTTGAAGGCGGTGCGGCCTTGAAAGAGGCGCAGGACCGGAAAATGGACGGGTTGTTGAAGCAGTCCTTTGAGGCGGACGCAGTGGCATTGCAGACGTCCATATGTGGCGCTTGGGTCGCACGGGCCTGCCTTCGCTGGGTTCAACGTTTGCGACAGTCCGCGTCCTTGGAGTTAGAGGAAGTGCGGGAGATGCAGCGCTTAGAATCTGGCTCGGCGTATTTGGCGGACGTCCACTATGACCTCATCCGTGCTTTATCAAATAGTATGGCCTCTTTAGTAGCGGCGCGCAGAGCACTCTGGCTGAAAAATTGGGCGGCGGATGGCTCTTCTAAGGCGCACCTTGGCAAACTTCCTTTTAAGGGACAGTTGTTATTTGGTGAAGATTTGGATAAGTTGGTTAAGGAGTTGGGCGAGTCCAAGGGGGGCCGGCTGCCAGAAGATAAGCCCAGGCGGGGGAAATCGGCGGTGGCCTTTTGCGGACAGTTTCGAGATTTTCGAAGGTTTCGGTCGCCCCGCTTTGCCGGGTCTCCAAGAGGAAGGTTTGCGTCTAGAGCCCCAGCCTTTCGGGGGTTTCGAGGTGCCAGTAGGGTATTCGCCTCGTCGACCTCTGCAGTTTCTTGAAAGCCGCAATGAAGGGCGGCAGGTCCAGGCAGGAATTTAGCAAATTGGTGGTCGTCTTTGGGAGTTTCTTTCTGCCTGGACCCTCATCACGTCCGACCAGTGGGTCCTAGAGATTATCCGAGACGGTTATGCCTTAGACCTCGCAAGGCCGGTGTTGGATTCATTCGTACTCTCTCCCTGCCGGAACCCCCAAAAGGCGTTACAGGTGCGTCAGACCTTGGACCATCTTCTTCAGCTGGGAGCGGTCGTTCCTGTCCCGCCAGCAGAATACGGCATGGGTCGCTATTCTATCTATTTCGTGGTGCCAAAGAAGGATGGTTCTCTTCGCCCCATTCTAGATCTCACGGGGGTAAATCGCTTCCTTCGGGTACCGTATTTTCGAATGGAAACGCTCCGGTCAGTTATTGTCGCGGTTTGGCGCGGAGAGTTTTTGACGTCTCTCGACCTCACCGAGACTTATCTTCATATTCCCATCAGAGCGTCCCATCAGCGATTTCTGCGCTTCGCTCTTCCTTGGGGTCATTTCCAATTTCAGGCGCTGCCTTTCGGGTTGGCACCGGCGCCGCGTGTGTTCACCAAGATAATGGTGGTCGTGGCGGCAGCGTTACGGAAAGAAGGAATATTGGTACACCCCTACCTGGACGATTGGTTGATTCGAGCAAAGTCCCGAACCGAGAGTCTGGCGGCCACGGAGAAGGTGCTAGCTCTTCTGCGGTCTCTGGGCTGGGTAGTCAATGTTTTCTCGAGTACTTAGGGGTGCTGTTCGATACTCAGAGGGGCTCGGTGTTTCTGACCGAGCGCAGGGCTCTGGCCTTACGGAGCCTGGTGCCCGACTTCCGCAAGCTCGCGGCGCCGTCGGCCTGGAAATACTTGCAGGTGCTCGGCACGATGGCGGCGACGTTGGAAGTCGTACCTTGGGCCAGGTTTCACATGCGGTCGTTGCAGCGGGCTCTACTTCGGCGCTGGTCCAATCATTCCGACTCCCTGAGTAAACGACTTCCTTGCCCGCCACGGGTCCGTCAAGATCTCCGGTGGTGGCTGCGACCGGCGTGTTTACGCGCAGGGATGCCTTTGGAGCAGCCGGAATGGATTCCACTGTTAACGGATGCGAGTCTGATGGGCTGGGGAGCGCATTGCGGGGTGGACTTTGCACAGGGTCTCTGGTCTCCAGAGGAGAGCGGCTGGTCGATCAACCGATTGGAACTCGGAGCGGTGTTCCGCGCCCTGCAGAGTTTCGAAGTCCAAGTAACGCGGCGTGCGGTACGGGTTCTTTCGGACAATGCGGCGACGGTAGCTTACATAAATCGACAGGGCGGCACCGGGAGCTCAGCCATGGAGGAGGAGTCCCAGAGGCTGTTCGCGTGGATAGAACCGCGCCTACAGGCAATTTCGGCGGCGCACATCGCCGGCAGAGACAACGTGATGGCGGATTTTCTCAGCAGGGTGCACGTGGATGCAGGAGAGTGGGAGCTGCATCCCGCTGTCTTCGCGCAGCTGGTACGTCGCTGGGAGATGCCTGTCATGGACCTCGAGGCCACATTCCATTCAGCAAAAGTAGGTCGGTTCTTCAGCACACGGCGGGAGCCCATGTCAGAAGGGCTCGACGCCCTGCTGCGGCCGTGGCCCCCGGTGGGTCTTCTCTATGTCTTTCCTCCGTGGGCGCTTCTCGGTCGGGTGATCTAGCGCATCGAGGCGCATCGCGGAAGAGTGTTGTTGATAGCGCCAGATTGGCCCAGACGTCCGTGGTATGCCGATCTGATGCGTTTGCTCGACGGAACCCCGTGGCGCCTTCCGTTGTCTCCGGAGCTGTTGATTCAGGGTCTGCTCCTGATGCCACGCGTGGAGAGATTCTCGCTTATGGCTTGGCCATTGAAAGGGCGCGGCTGAAGAAGAAGGGTTACTCCAAGTCCGTTGTAGGAACTTTGCTTCAGGCGCGTAAACGCTTCACTTCGCTCGCGTATGTGTGCGTCTGGTGCATTTTCGAGGACTGGTGTTCGAGACGCAAAGTCTGCGCTGCCACGGCTTCGGTTCCGGTGGTGGTGGATTTTTTGCAGGATGGCTTCGATAAGGGCTTGGCCACCAGTTCTTTGAGAGTGCAGTTGGCGGCCCTAGCCTGTTACAGAGGTGTAAGGTGCATGGCATTGCTCTGGGGGCTCACGTCGATATTGGACGGTTTCTCAAAGCCGTCTCCAGGTTACGGCTGGCTCGTCGGATTGCTGTCCCTCCGTGGGATCTCAACTTGGTGCTGCGGGCGCTGTCTGGAGCGCCGTTTGAGCCTTTGTCGCAAGTCTCGGTAAAGGACTTGACCCTGAAGGTAGTGTTTTTGGTGGCTATTTGTTCAGCTAGGCGTATCTCGGAGCTTCAGGCGCTTTCCTGCCGGGAACCTTTTTTGTCCTTTTCTTCGCAAAAGGTGGTGCTCAGGCCGGTGCCTTCCTTTCTTCCTAAGGTATCTTCTTCCTTTCATGTCAGTCAGGTGGTTTCGCTTCCCGTCCTGCGGTTGGCAGGGGGCAGCCTTCGGATCGGGGCCTTTTAGTCGCTTGGATATCAAGAGAGTGTTGCGCCATTATTTGTCAGTTACCGAGTCCTTCCGCAAATCGGATCGGTTGTTTGTCTTGTTTGGGGGCCCCAGGAAAGGGGAGGCTGCGGTGAAAGCTTCGATTTCCAGGTGGATCAAGGAGGCAATTGTGTCTGCATACATGCTGCAAGGGCGCTCTGCTCCAATGGGTTTGAGAGCTCATTCGACTAGAGCGCAGGCGGCGTCCTGGGTGGAGCACGGTCTGGTCCCGCCGGTGGAGATTTGTAAGGCGGCAACGTGGTCGTCCCTGCATACGTTCAGTAAGCACTATCGGCTGGACGTTTTGGCGGCTAGGGATGCCTGTTTTGGTTCGGCGGTGTTGCGTGCCGGCTGGCAAGGTCCCGCCCGTTAGTACTGCTCTGTTACATCCCAGAAGTGGAGGACTAAGCTGGAGGAACGATAAGGAAATAGTAATTACACTTACCTGGTAATTGTAGTTCCTTGAGTTACGACAGCTTAGTCCTCATGCCCGCCCTCAGATTTCTAGCTTATCTCGGCACACGGTTCATTATCAGTGGTGCCTATACAGGTGAGTCTTTCCATTCGATATCCAGCTTTTCCGTTCAGTCGAGCTAGGTTATCTGTTCCTTCCTTTTGCTGGCTGTCTGTGCCTCGGCAGAGGGGTGAGCGGACTTCCCCTATGGCTACTTCAATTGCATATGGGGGGGAAGCTTCAAATTTGTTACACCTTTGTTAGACTTTTGTCATAGTTATAAGTATTCAGCTACTTGTTTGTTCCTCTTTTTAGTCTGCTTTGTCAATAGTTCACTGGAGCTGTAAGGGAATGCCAGCAGGCTACTTCCAGTGATGCCAGATTTTGATTGGTCCAGTCTCCAAGCTGCAGGAGGAGGTGCACTACCCAGAAGTGGAGGACTAAGCTGTCGTAATTCAAGGAACTACAATTACCAGGTAAGTGTAATTACTATTTTAGAGCAACAGCCTAGCACCCAAGAGATCTGGGTTCGATTCCCACTGGCAGTCCTTGTGACCTTGGGCAAGTCACTTTACTCTCCATTCCCTCGGCAGAAAAGGCCTGGTAATCTACTTCTGGTCATACCTTGCCAAGAAAACCCAGGGGCTGCTGGGTCACCAGGAGTCGGCTTTAAGAACATAAGAACATAAGATATGCCATACTGGGTCAGACCAAGGTCCATCAAGCCCAGTATTCTGTTTCCAACAGTGGCCAATCTAGGTCATATGTACCTAGCAGTTTCCCCAAGAGACACAAGTTCCACAATGCTTGTACTGGGTCAAGCATTGATATCTTCAGTCACTTCTTAATAATGGTTTATGGACCTTTCCTCCCAGGAACTTGTCCAAACCTTTTTTAAACCCAGCTACACTAACAGCCTTTACTTCATCCTCCGGTAACAAATTCCAGAGTTTGATTACACGTTGAGTGAAAAAATATTTTCTTTTATTAGTCTTAAATAGTTTACCCTGTAGCTTCATTGCATGTCCCCTAGTCTTTCTATATTCTGATAAGGTAAACAATCGATCTACGTTTACCCGTTCCACTCCGTTCATTAATTTATAGACTTCTATCATATCTCCCCTCAGCCGTCTCTTTTCCAGGTTAAAGAGCCCTAACCTTTTTAGCCTTTCTTCATAGGAGTATCCTTCCATCCCCTTTACCATTTTGGTGGCTCTTCTCTGTACCTTTTCTAAAATCGCTATATCCTTTTTAAGATACGGCGACCAGAATTGCACACAATATTCAAGGTGCGGTCTCACCATGGAACGATATAGAGGCATTATAATATCTTTTGTTTTATTTTCCATTCCTTTCCTTATCATACCTAACATTCTATTTGCTCTCTTGGCCGCCACTGCACACTGGGCTGAGGGTTTTAACATGGTATCCACAATGACGCCTAAATCTTTTTCCTGGGTGGTGGTTCCTAATGTGGAACCTTGCATCGTGTAACCATAGTTTGGGTTGTTCTTCACTAGGTGCATAACCTTGCACTTGTCCACATTAAATTTCATCTGCCATTTTGATGCCCAGTCTTCCAATTTATCAAGATCCTCTTGCAATTTTTCACAATCCTCTTGGGTTTTAACAACTTTAAATAGTTTTGTGTCATCTGCAAATTTGATAACCTCACTCGTTATTCCACTTTCCAGGTCATTTATGAATATGTCAAAAAGCAGCGGACCCAGCACAGATCCCTGGGGTACACCACTATTCACCTTTCTCCATTGGGAAAATTGGCCATTTAGCCCTACCCTCGGCTTTCTATCTTTTAACCACTTCTTGATCCACAATAATACACTGCCTCCTATCCCATGACTCTTTTTAGTTTTGCCAAAAGTCTCTGATGAGGGACCTTGTCAAATGCTTTCTGAAAGTCCAGATACACAATATCAACCAACTCACCTTTGTCCACCTGTTTATTCACTCCTTCAAAAAAACATAACAGATTAGTAAGACAAGATCTTCCTTGTCTAAAGCCATGTTGGCTGTCTCCCATTAGGTTGTGACTATCTACATGCTGAGTAATTTTATTCTTTATGATGGTTTCTACCATTTTTCCCGGTACTGACGTTAGGCTCACTGGTCTGTAGTTTCCCGGATCACCCCTGGAACCCTTTTTAAAAATTGGTGTTACATTGGCGATCCTCCAATCTTCAGGTATTAGAGATGATTTTAATGATAGTTCACAGATTACTGATAGCAGTTCTGCAATCTCTTTGACTTGATGGCACTTAAAAACAATAAAATAAAAAAAGAGATGCAATCAAAAAAGTATCAAGACTTGTACAATAACTCAGGAAGTATAATGCTGACAGTTATTGCACTCAGTCTCCTTCAAAATAGTCCCTTCCGATAAAACGCACATCCTTCAGCGTTCCTGCCACTGCTGGAAACAACAATTTTGAAATGCCTCTTTCGTTATGCTGTGAAGCTGCTGTGTCAAATTTTGGTTAATGGTCTCCAAGTCGTCGAATCTCCTTTCAGTGTAATTTCAGTTTTGGAAAGAAGAAAAAGTCACGGGTGCAAGGTCAGGTGAGTACAGAGGCTGATGGACTTGCTTTTTGGCCAAGAACTGCTGGACAAGATTGGATGCCTGAACTGGGGCGTTATCATGATGAAGCAACCATTCACCATTCCTGTGCATCTCTGACCTCTTATGACGAACTGCATCTCTCAAGTAAGTTAGAACTTGGGCGTGGTATTGATGGTTTGGCCTTTTGGAGCATACTCATGATGAACAGCACCCTGGTAATCAAAGAAAACTGTGAGCATGACCTTGACATTGCTCCACACCTGAAGGACTTTCTTGGGTTGAAGTCTTCCATTGTGAGGATTGAGCCTTAGTTTCCAGGCCATAACCATAAACCCATGATTTATCACAAACAATATATTTTTTTATGAATGAGTTATCTTCATTGCATTCCAACAACTCCCTGACTGTAGATAGTCTGTGTTCTTTTTGGTCAGGGGACAAGAGTTTCTGCACAAATTTTTCAGACACACGTCTCATCCCCATATCGACAGTAAGAATGGACTGTACCAACCTGAAACTGATGTCCATGTCCTAGCAAGCTCCCTGATAGTCACTCGACGATTTGTGTGTATTACGGCATGTGCTGCTTCAACTTTGTCTTCATTCCTGCTCATGGATGGCCTTCTAGACTGTTCATCACTGTGAACATTTTGGTGGCCCTCTTTGTAACGTTTGTACCAGTTATAAACTCGAGCACAACTCATGCATAAACTCATCGCCATACACTTGCTGTAACTTGTCATAAGTCTTTTTGCACGAATCTCCAAGTTTCTGGAGGCACAAACTGCTTTTACATGATACATCACGTGATAAAAAAAAGTACAGGTGTGCTGCAGCCATGCAAAGCACATAACTAGGTCACAGCATGCTTAATAGCATTGTGGTGTGACATATTGTGTTTTATTTATTTTTCTTATATACTGCGCTATTCATCATCAGCGCGGTTTACATGTAACAATAACTGTGCAGTGAAGACAATCTACACTGAACTTACAATATAACAGGAATAGCTATATAGCTACACAACAAGTTTCGATACTTTCTGATCACACCACAGACTGCCTAAGCACTGTTTGGATAGTGCCAAGGTGATCTGGGGACAGAGTGTGAATTATGTATCTCGATGGTCGTACTTTGCTTTTTTTTTTTTTTTTTTAAAGTGCCATCAAGTCAGTGTTGACTCTATCCAGATAACTAGTGAAGTAGCCTAGGCAGCAATTTATCCTCAGTTATCTGGCTAGTAGAAACCAGCATTGAATCCAGATATTAGTGCTGAAAATCCAGACTTGAAATGGCAATGCCACCGTTTTAAAGTAATATTGTACATGATGTTATTTTAATTGCTGTTTATGACTAGCTAAAGTGTTTATTCATCATCTTAAATCACATATTGATTCTTTCTTTTCACTTAAATCTCAGAGCATTTGTTTATTTTTAGTCTGGGAAGAGTTGATGCTCAGGTTTTATCAGAGTGCCCAGTAATGTTACTGGTAAAGAATCAACACAAGCCCCCACAACTTTTGGAAAGTTAGAATGTTGTTGTTAAGTGCCGTCGAGTCAGAGTCGACTCATGGCGACCCTCTGGATAGCTATCCTAAATTGTGTTCGGTCTTCAGTCAGGTGGCTCATTGTTGACAGACTGGCACCCTTAGCTGCTGTTACTGTATCGATTAATCTCATTGCTGGCCTTCCTCTTTTGTGTTGACCTTCTATCTTGCCAAGCATGATGTCTTTCTCTAATGATCTCTCTCTCCGCATGATGTGTCCAAAGTATGAAAGTCGAAGTCTTGTCATCTGAGCTTCTAAAGAAAGCTTAGGTTCGATCTCCTCTAGTACAGACCGGTTTGTTCTTCGGGCAGTCCATGGTATACACAGTATTCGCCGCCAGCACCATAATTCAAAGGCATTAATTTTCTTCCTGTCTATCTTTTTCACTGTCCAACTTTCACATCCATATGATGTTATTGAAAATACCATGGCTTGAACAAGTCGAATCTTTGTATGGAGAGAGACATCTCTGCTCTTGAGAATCTTATCTAGGTCTTTCATAGTTAGAATGTATGGTGATGTTAATGAGTTGATTTTTTTCAGAGAACATTGAATTGCTATGTTGACATAAAAGCTAGAGGTTCATGGTATCATGATGCTGAATGCTAATCAGGAGTATTACTCTACTGTTAGCAACTTGCTGCACATAAAAATCTGATTTGTTTCCTTCCAGCTCACTTTGCTCTGAAATGTGCCTTTGCAAGGCTTCAGACTTTTGCACAGTTGCTCCCAGAAACAATTCTTTGGGCAAAGGATATGTCTAGATGGCCTTGGTACATGCCTACTGTACCCTTTAAGCATGGAAGTACCATAACTGTGGAAATAAAGGAAGTTTATTTCATGGACCTGAAGAAACAGCAGCATGATTTAAGCAGCAAAGGTTGTGAAAACTGTTTGTGTAAAGCAGTGATTCTGTACTTCTGAATTTTGGCATCTGGCCAGCTGAAGACTAAATTGAAATGCTAACATGGCATGCAGCAAGAACTTCAAATAAACATTACGTGCTGTAAATTGTGTATGCTTGGTCGCGGGGCATCATTTCTACTCCTTGGCTTGGGCATTGCATGTTTGCAGATGTGCTAAGCTGCCTCACAGCATTTGGAGCGACCTTACAACAGCAGTTCTTACAGTGTGGCAGAGATCCTTTGTACGTAGATGATGGTAAAACCACAACTTTTCATCAGCGAAATTTCAGAATGAGTTCCTCCATTCTGGGCACTTGAACTCTCTGAGGTTGATAGCTGCGCAGAGAACGTTTATTGAAACAAAACATCTATTTTGGATTATTTTCAAAGTATACATATATTCAGCAGTACAGCTTTCAGTGGCTCTGCTCAATATCCACATATAATTTGAAACATCTAGGTTATATCTGCTACTTATGCAGGCCACCTAGATGTATGACTTAATATATTTAGTTGAATATTGCCACTTAGCCATTCAACTTACATATGCATCTAAGTGGTGTTGCTCCTGGAATGCCCCAAAACCCTTCCCTTTTTGGATGGGTAACTTTTTGGCATATTATACAGAGGCTCTGTGTATAGGAAGAGGAGCATTCCTGCTCAAAGCAATATTTAAATGACGTTCACACTTCCAAAAAGGCATAGCAAGGGTTATCTGCATGGCGCAGCAAATACAACCTTAATAACATGGCTGGACAGCCTAGATGGGTCTTTATCTGTCATCATTTACTATGTTACTGTACATACAGAAGTATTCATTCAGCTGCTTCTTATTTAAAAAAAACATTTATGTAGTCAGTGTCAGCACATTAGTATTTTTAAATCTAGACATCTCTGTATATGAAGTGCAATTCAACTTTTTTTTATATGGTTGTAGCAGAAACTGAAGGTGACACTCTGAAAGACAGATTACAGCAATTTACAGCTTTGTTGACTTTATCTGTGTCAATGTCAATTTTTTGACCTGAATAATTACACTAATTGCTTTATTTTCACTGCATAGCGAATCTTAGGAGCAGATTGAATTCTGTCCTCCTCCTCATATGTTAGACCAGTCCAGGCGAGTGGGTTATGCTCTATTACCAGCAGGTAGAGGCAGACTTGAGCAACTTTTAGTGATGTTATCACTAGGTATGTATGCTGGTGCAGCACTGAGAGAAGCCAGTATTCCAGATCACCCTGCTAGACCAGTCCAGACAAGTAAGTAATGTCCCCCTGTCAGCAGATGATGGAGACTGAGAAAAAAACCCAGCAGCTTCCAGTGATGACATCACTGATATTAGGATTGGGGCAGTTAGGGGCACACTTCAGTATTTCTCTGGCTCCAGCTAATAATGGTTGCTGGACTCGTACAGCTTAGAGATCTTAGACTCCTGGGCAGCTGTCCTGCAGGGTGTCTTCTCATTTGAGTCAGGGCATTGGCAGTCTCCAGGACATATATGTGCGTACCCCTCTAGAGACTTTGCTGGGTGAGAGATTGGACTCCTCCCCCCCCCCTCCCCAGCTTTGCTGGCCAGTTGAGCCCAGGCACAGTCCCAAATGAGGTGATCTCTGGTAAGGGTTAGGGTTCCAGACATTCTGCTCCCCTCTTAAAACATAATTAATTGGACCAAGGCAAATTGGCTGTTAAGTCAAGAGGACTAAGACTGCTGCTCCCTCTGGAAGGGGTTGGCAGCATTTTTCCCCCCCAGAAGATCCTTTCTTATATGTGTACAGTAGTCTCAGTGGACTTAACCTGCTGCTTCTGCAGCCACAAAACGTTGAGAATGGCCACAGGTTTACAAGCAGATGGGGGACCAGACTAGGCCTTCACCACGGCACCTGCTCTCAGAATGACTGTGAGTGGCATGTTGGTGACTATGGCTGCAGCCAAGGGTACATGGTGCTCTGCGGCTTCAGTTTTGGCGCACATGACTGTGGCCTGTGCCTTGGCCTTTGCCTTATGTTCTCACTACGGTTTCACTTTTGCTCTTGCTGGGATGCATATGACGACTCTTGGCCTGTGACAAGCAGCAGCGTAACTTGATGGAACCAGGGATCTGTTCATTATGTGTGGCCGACCCTTGTAAGTCCTCCACAGGGGGGCACTATGTTGGTGACAAGCCCTCTCTAATGTGACAGGTATTAGATGAACAAGTGGCCCTGGCACTTACTGTGGCTGCGGGGAAGTCAGGAACCACCACCTTTTTATCTGACTGCAGTGTTTCTAGTCCTCTGCACCCTCTGGTGTTCCTGCCTGAATCGTGGGGGCACTGAGGAGTCCCTTGGTGAACCTCCTCTCTCAGAGCCTTCTAGGACCTTTTTCTCAGGACTTCTTTATGTACAAAATATGATACTTTTTGGCAGGACTCACCTCTGTTCTTCCAAGGAATTTTGGCCCCACTGGCAGCAGGCCCCTCTACCACGGTTGGTGAGGCTGGGGGTTCTCTTCTGCAGAAGGTCCATCTGGTACAGATGGAACACTATTTGGTCACAACAGTACACAGGGCTTCCGAGGAGGTCTCTATGCAGCTGGATCCCTCCCTCTTGAGGGACAGAGAAGAGCACTTGGATATGGAAAGTCCAGGCAGCAAGGCCATCTTGAAAGAGAGAGAGCTGTCTCTTGTGGAAGAGGAGAACTACTCTTAGGTTATCCATCTGTTCCTACAGGAGGAATTGGCCACCCTAATTGATCAGATCTCCCCACTCTGCATTATGGAGGTAGTAGCCATGGAGGGCACGGAGAAGTTGGACATAGATTCCATCTTAGAGGGTTTGCAGAGACCCTCTAAGACCTTTTCTCTTCCACAGGCATTCAAGCACATGGTCTTAGTGATCTCCAGGAACAAGCAGGAATAAGTCCTCACATATGGGTACGTCGGTACCGACGGAGCCTGCGCGGGAATGCTCCCCAGCTTCCCAGAATGAAAGCTTTTGGGGCATCCCACAGTGCATGCGCGCTGCCTTCCTTCCCGCCTTTCCCACCAACTCTCCTCAGTTCTTCTTTTCCGCGGAGCCAGCAGGTCGTGTTCCTGTCACCGCTGAAGAAGTTCTTTATTTTAATTTATTTCTTTGGTCGTGTGTCTGCCTTCCCTGACGCCGGACCGGTACCGCCGGTCTTTTCTTTCCTTTTCTTTAAAAAAAAAAAAAATATATATATATATATATACTTTCCCTCACTTAGTGTATTTCTTTTCTTAGGCCTACAGGCCCACAAGAAATTTTCCTCCATGGATAAACCAGCCTCTGGTTTCAAAAAATGCACTAAGTGTAGCGGTACAATTTCTGTTACAGACACCCATGAATGGTATCTTAAATGTTTGGGGCCTGAACACTCCATTCCGGATTGCCAAGCCTGCTCCCTAATGTCTAAACGAGGGTTACAGAACCGGGCAGCCAAGCTCCATGTGCTGTTTCCCACGGATGCACCGGCGGTGGCATCGACATCTTCCAGGTCTTCCTCTCCTGATGGGTCTCAGGTAACCAAACATACTTTTAGCAGGTCCTCGAAGGGCAAATCTCCCTCTAAGCATCGAGATGCCTCCGGGCTTGCCCTTGAGGATCCTGCCCCAGCCAAACAACCCCGACGGGAAGCTCCGGCTTCCAAAGCTCCTCCTATGGGGTTACAGGTTGACATCGATGGCACGGCCTCGACCAATCACCTGTTAGACTGCTCTGGGGTACCGGCACAATCTCCCGGTACTGACATCCAGGCAGTCGTGGCATCCATGGATCACACTGCAATCCATGCAGCAGGCTATACTGGCTTTCATCAAGGCTGCGACGCCGTCGGTACCACAACAAGCTCCGTTGTCGGTACCGATGCCGGTACCGGTACCAACTTCGATGCCGGTACCGGCTGCATCTGCATCGACATCGGCCAGGATACCGATTCCAGCCCCCTGTCCTGGGCTCTTTCTCGGTACCGACCCGGTACCGGGGACACCCGATGTCGGTACCGATCGATACGCCTATCGATCTTTGGAGTCGAGCAGACGATACTTTGATTCTTCTGATGATTCTGATTCATCGGATGAGTCCCCTGAAGTATCTGTTACTCTTCCTGAGGAGCCTTCTTCTCCAAAAAGGAGAATGTCTCCTCCAGAGGATTTGTCCTTTCAGGCCTTCATAATAGAAGTAGCTAAAGGCCTATCTATTTCAGTAACCTCTGAAAAAGAACCTAGAGCAAAAAAATTAGATATTTTAGGATACAAGGTTCCTAGAGAGGCAGTCACCTTACCAATTCATGAAATTCTTCAAGAACATTTGATTGAATTGTGGGAGACTCCTCTCACCCTTTCTCCTCATTCTCGTAGATTGGACACTATGTACCGTGTCCCTCCTTCTCCTGGATTTCAAAAAACTCAGCTTCCTCACCACTCCATTGTGGTGCAGTCAGCTATGAAAAGGATAAAGAGCACCAAAAGACACTCTTCTACTCCTCCAGGGAGAGAATGCAGGACCTTGGATGCTTTTGGAAGAAAAATCTTCCAAGCTAGCATGCTTATTGCCAGAATCAATTCATACAGCCTTTATATGGGTGTTTTTCTAAAGGAGGTTGCAGAAATTCTGCACAACTTTCTCCCTTTTATTCCAGAGGATAGAAGGGATGAATTCCTCCTTTGGCTTAAGCATACTCAAGATATTTCAAAGTTTTCCAACAGGGCAGCCTTTGATTCTTTTGAAGGTGCCAGCAGAGCCTCAGGCATTGCCATAGCTGCTCGTAGAATTGCTTGGCTCCAGGCTTCTGATCTACAACCCTGGGTTCAAGATGGGTTAGGAAATCTGCCCTGTACAGGTGAAAATCTATTTGGCAAAGAGTGGCAAATTAAAGCCACTCAAATGGATGCAGAAAATGCTGTTCTGGATAGACTTTCTAAGTCTACCTCCACTCCAGCCAAGAAAAAATCTTTTAAAAAGTCTTTTTACAAGAAGGGCAGATTTCCTTCCACTTCTGGTCAACAATCTTCTACAGGTCGCTTTGCTACTAAGCGTCAGCAACCTAAACAGGCTAGGCCTAAACCTGCAGGGGCTGCTGCAACCCAGCAGTCCCAAGCCCCTCAGGGTTTTTGACTTGATACTAGAGAACTTAACCTTTCTGGCTCTACAACAGCCAGAACCTCTCACCATTCCAGGAAGGTTAGCTCATTTTGCTCCCAGATGGGAGCAGATCACATCAGAGCAGTGGACCCTCTCCATCATCAGAGAGGGCTACAAACTTCATTTCTCAGACCTTCCTCCCTACACCATGGTGAGACATTTCAATTCTCCCACATCTCTCCTCGACCTTCTGGATCAGGAGGTAACCACCCTTCTGGCCCAAAGGGCCATAGAAGAAGTTCCTCTTCTTCAACAGGGGTCAGGGTTTTACTCCCCTTACTTTCTCATGCCGAAGAAAACAGGGGGATACAGACCCATTCTAGATCTCAGAGAATTGAACAAGTTTCTATGCAAGGAGAAGTTCAAGATGCTTTCTTTAGGCACTCCCCTTCCATACCTACAGAGTCAGGATTGGCTTTGTTCTCTAGATCTCAGGGATGCGTACACTCATATACTCATCCACCCATCCCACAGAAAATTCCTACGTTTTCTGTTCCAGGGAAAACATTACCAATACAGAGTGTTTCCTTTCGGTCTAGCCTCTGCTCCAAGAGTGTTCACCAAATGCATGGCAATAGTTGCTGCATTTCTACGCACTCTGGGAATATTTGTCTTCCCCTACCTAGACGACTGGCTCATCCGAGCTCCATCTCAGTCAGAAGCCCAAATTTCCCTGGACCGCACCAGGCGCATTCTACAGTATCTGGGACTTGTGGTAAACCTCCCAAAGTCTCAGCTCACCCCTACTCAGTCCCTAGAATTCATAGGGGCCTGGTTGGACACCACTACTGCAAGAGCCTATCTTCCCCAGGCTCGTTGCCAACGTCTAGTGCAGTTAGCCTCCCAGATTCAGTCAAAGAGCCACTTAACTGCCCGGGAGATGCTACAGCTACTAGGCCACATGGCTTCCACAGTACATGTGGTGCCCTATGCTCGCCTACACATGAGAGCAGCTCAATGGACTTTGTCCACCCAGTGGATTCAAGCTTCAGGAGCTCTCTCAGACCAAATAGAAAACTCCAAACGTCTCTTTTGGTCTCTCCAATGGTGGATGTCCACTCAAAATCTGTTGCTGGGGTCCCCTTTCCAACCTTTGTTGCCCCAAGCAATCCTCACCACAGATGCCTCCCAAACAGGTTGGGGAGCTCATCTACAGGACCTCTCCACCCAAGGCACTTGGTCCCCACAGGAGACCTCTCTTCATATCAACCTCTTGGAACTTCGAGCAGTGTTCCTAGCTCTCAAGGTCTTTCATACCCTCCTCGGCTACCAGACAGTCCTCATTCAAACGGACAATCAGGTAGCCATGTTTTACATAAACAAGCAAGGAGGAACTGGCTCTCTGTCGCTTTGCAACGAAGCTCTAAGATTATGGGCCTTCGCCAGAGAGCATCAAATCCATCTCCTGGCAGTATACCTCCCAGGAATTCAAAACTCTTGGGCAGACAGACTCAGTCGAGTTCTGCTTCCACACGAATGGTCCCTGCACATGGATCAGGTACTCAGAATCTTCCAGGAATGGGGAACCCCGGACATAGACCTATTTGCAAGTCTGTGGAATGCCAAACTTCCCCGGTTCTGTTTCAGAATTCCGTGTCAGGGAGTTCAGGCCAAGGATGCCTTCCTCCTTCATTGGGGTCAGGACTTCCTGTATGCCTTTCCACCCATTCCTTTGATTCCCAAGACTCTGTTCAAACTTCAGAGGGATCAAGGCTCTATGATCCTCATAGCTCCACGCTGGCCACACCAAGTGTGGTACCCTCTACTTCTGCATCTCTCCCAAGCCCCCTCCCTGGACTTGGGAGCTGCTCCAGACCTTCTGTCTCAGGAGGAGGAACTTTGTGGCATCCAAACCCCAAGTCCCTTCACCTCAGAGCTTGGTTACTGAAGGCCTAGACCTTCAAGACTTCAATCTTTCGCAGCAAGTGAAGGATATCCTCCATGCTTCCAGGAAACCTTCCACTAGGCGTTCCTATGCTTTTAAATGGAAAAGATTTTCCATTTGGTGTGCTCAACAGGGTCTTGACCCTCTGGCACTTCCTGTGAATTCTCTATTAGAATATCTCCTGCATCATTCCAATGCAGGCCTTAAGACGAATTCAGTAAGGGTCCATTTAAGTGCTATTGCAGCATCCCTTAAGCCTATCAATGGACAACCTGTTTCCTCTCATCCTCTTATTGCAAGATTTATGAGAGGCCTAACTTTAACTAAACCTCCCATTCGACCTCCTCCGGTGGCATGGGACTTAAATTTGGTTCTTGGTCAGCTTATGAAGCCACCTTTTGAACCCTTAGCCACTACCTCCTTGAAATGTCTTTCCTGGAAGGTTATTTTCCTTGTTGCAATCACTTCTGCTCGCCGCATCAGTGAACTGCAGGCCTTAGTGGCTAATCCACCTTATACAAGGTTCCATCATGATAAGGTAGTCCTTAGGACAAATCCTCACTTTATGCCTAAAGTGGTCTCACCTTTTCATCTTAATCAAGAGGTATATTTACCTGTCTTTTTTCCAGCTCCTCATGCATCCACTGCAGAGAGGAACCTTCATACTCTAGATTGTAAAAGAGCTCTTGCTTTTTACTTACACAGGACACAGCAACATAGAAAGTCTTCCCAGCTTTTTGTTGCTTTTGATCCTTCTCATTTAGGACTTCCAGTCTCTAAAAGAACACTGTCCAATTGGATTGCTCAGTGTATTTCTTTTGCTTACCAGATTAGGAACCTTTCTCTGGAGGGCCATGTCACAGCTCACAATGTGAGGGCCATGGCCTCCTCTATGGCTCATCTTCATTCTGTGTCCATCGACCAGATCTGTCGAGCAGCCACCTGGGCCTCGGTTCATACCTTCACAGCCCATTACTGTTTGGACAAGGACTCCCGCCGGGATGCCTTGTTTGGTCAGGCTGTCCTCAGACACCTGTTCCATTCTTGAACAACTCCTGCCCTCCTTCCCTGAATGGATGCCTGAGATCCATAGGAAAACGAGGAACCCTTCAGGGTCTCATACCCTTGGGGATCTCCCAGGCATCTTAGCTAGGGAGTCCCCATATGTGAGGACTTATTCCTGCTTGTTCCTGGAGATAGCACAGTTACTTACCTGTAACAGGTGATCTCTGGGAACAGCAGGAATTAGTCCTCACAACCCTCCCACCTGCCCTAGGAGTTGTATCTCTCTTTGTCTTTCCTTTCCTCTCTCTCTCTATTGTCTCAGCTTTAAACTTGAACTGAGGAGAGTTGGTGGGAAAGGCGGGAAGGCAGCGCGCATGCGCTGTGGGATGCCCCAAAAGCTTTCATTCTGGGAAGCTGGGGAGCATTCCCGCGCAGGCTCCGTCGGTACCGACGTACCCATATGTGAGGACTAATCCCTGCTGTTCCCAGAGATCACCTGTTACAGGTAAGTAACTGTGCTGAATGGGAGACCCAGACATTCCCCTCTGAGGCTGTAAAGTCATGGGCAGAAAATATACCCAGCCTCAAGCAGATATGGACAGCTACTTGCAATTCCCCAAAGTGAACATTTTGGTTGTGGCAGTCACCAAGTGTACCGTTATTCCAGTGGTTGAGGGCACAGCTCTCTGAAATCAGCAAAACCCGCAAGGAGGATGCACTTTTGAAAGGTGCTCTACTCTGCTTCAGCGCTGGGTTTACAGATATCTATTTGAGGGGGCCTAGTGACCCACACTCTTCTGCTTTGGATCCAGCAACTGCTGCAATATACTGCATTGGCCCTCCTAAAATCTTTTACTACCTTCCTGGCCAATTCCTTGTATGATTTCATCCGTCTGTCAGCGAGGGCGAGCGCCATAGCTATGGTGGTCAGGCACTTGTTCTGGCTCAGTCACTGATCAGCCTCCAAGTCCTTTTTGACTAAGCACCTTTTTAAGGATCAACTCCTCTTTGGAGATGACCTGGAGAAGCTTGTCAAGGACTTGGACAAGACTAAGCCCTAGTGGCTCCTTGAAGATAGGCTGAAAGGAATGGCTAAGCATTGGCATCTTTTCCCGCCTTAAAGGATTGTTGACACTACCATTTGGATAAACAAGTGACTCTATTTGGTAAGCCTTGAGGAAAGTCTCGACCCTTTCCAGGAGCCCGTGCATCCAAGGACTACTTCTCTGGAGCCGATGCCTCACGCCCTGCCCAGTGATGGGCTGGGGGCCCATTTTGTGGTGCCTTCTGTGGATGGACGCCTCTGCCTCTCTTACCAGGAGTATGCCTGAGCTGCCACAGATGGATGGGTCCTTGAGACCCTTTGGCACTGTTACATTCTGGATGGGCCAAATCATTTTGGATGCTGCCTCTCCATGCAGTTCTCTTAAGAAGGCTACCATCAAGGCCGCTCTAGAAAGGCTCCTCAAATTCCAGGCCATTGTGCCTATACCCCTCTCCAGCAGGGCATAAGAAGGTATTCCATTAATTTTGTGGTCCCCACGGATGGATCCTTCAGACCGATTCTAGTCCTTAAAGTGGTCAATGCTTTCTGCAGGTATCTCTGTTTTGGATAGACATGCGTGGGTCCATCATCCAAGTGGTCAAGTAAAGGGAGTTTTTGTCTTCCCTGGACCTAGTTAGGAGTATTTTCATACTTCCATTGGGGAGGATCAGCAGAGGTTTCTGTGGTTTGCCATCCTGGGCAGGCATTTCAGTTTTCTACCCTGCTCTTTGGACTGGCAACAGCCCTCAGAACCTTTTTCCATGGTTCCAGTGGTGGTGGTGGTAGTGGCAGATTTCCGTTGTGAAGGTTTCAGGGTACATCCATATCTGGATGGCTGCCTCATCAGGCAGAGTTGCAGGACGATGGTCGTCTAGCAATGGCCTGAGTAGTACAATTTCTGGAGAGCTTGGACTGGGTGGTGAACTGTGCTAAGAGTTGTCTGGTGCCATCACAGACTTTTAAGTAACTCGGCGCAGTTCGATACGTACTTAGGCAGGATAGTTGATATGGGAGGGCAGACTAGATAGAGCTTGTTCCACAGATAAGGATACACATGTGCCTGCTACAGATGTTATTGCTTGTGCAGTGGTCCCCTCTGTCGGACATCTCTTGCTTCTGACAGTAGCAAAATGTCTGCTGTGGTGGTCCCACCTCTTGAAGTTATTGAAGGGCATGCCTCTGGAGAATCTGAAATGGTGGTGATAGCCATTGCCAGTCTCTCCAGTTGTGGAGCTCACTGTTTGGGTCATATAGCTCAGGGTCTGTGGGCTATCTGCAAAGAGATCTAGTCAATCAGTCAGCTGGAGGCATGGGCCATTTGACTAACCTTGCTGTGGTTTTGGCACTTGGTTTAGGGGTGAGAAGTCCAGGTATTCACGGACAGTACAACTGCAATAGTGTACTTCAACCAGCAAGTGGGCACTGAAAATTTGGTTTGCAAGATGTAGCTATTGTTTCCCTGGGCAGAATATCATTTATTGGCAGTCTCAGCACAACATATCACCTGGATTGAGAATGTTGAAGTAGACTTCTTAAGCCAGCATATCATCTATCCCAGGGAATAGGAAGTCAGGCCACAGGTCTTCCAACACATAGTAGTAAACTGGTGTCATCCATTCCTTGACTTGAAGATGATGCAGGTGAACGCCAAGGTATAGTTCTTTTATGGTCGTTATGGACACACATGCAGCCATGGCCATGGGGGGGCCCTTCTTTATGTTTTCCTGCCATGGCCTCTGATTAGTGGAAGGTGCACCTTTAGTTCAGCATTGCCAATCTTTTGGTCATCAGTTTGAAGATTTCAAATGTATAATCATTGCGCAGTGTATACCTTCTGTCTATGGTGGAGACTGGAATAAGACTTTAACCCGTTTGGAACCACGTTGGATTTTTTTATCTGGACACTGACTCTGAATGGTCTTAACCTTTTCCAGGCCGAGCCCAAAACTCTTGGGATCCAAAATTCTGACTAAATATTTCCTATCAAATGGTATATAATACATGACCATAGCAGAAGGAAAATCACTATTAGAACATATTGAATAAGACGGGTACAATTTTCCTGAAATATGCAAAAATTAACCCGGCTGCAGAATGTGGATTAAAAATTTAAAGTAGGCCTTGAAAGGGTTAATGAATCCATTGAATGGCAGATCTATTTTTGATTTCTCTCTAATATATTTTTTGGAAAGATGCATTTTGACATTTTCATTGCTTAGGTGGGCTGGACGGCTATTCTTCGATCATTTTTGCTTTTGAGCACAGGAGCTGTGCCGGGATATAGTATACTTGTATGTGACTCTTGTTTTCATTTATGAGTCGCCTGATTGGTGCTTTGGTTTGATCGGGGGATTTCCTCTGACGTCATTAGGCATGCCTTTTTAAACACGCATGCCTGGTATACTTACACTCGGCGTTTTTTGGATCTTTCAGTTGCTTGGTTTCAGCTCTTTTTTTTTCCTGTACTCCTGCATACAGCATTATGTAATGTTTTTTTTTATTCCTTTTTTTTTTTTTTTTGCTGTTTTGGTGCTGTCTGTGAATGATAGGGTCTCTTTCTTATTTCTTTTCCCATGTGAGAGTTCTTGTTTTTTTTCTGTGTTTTCAGGACCAGCACTTTTCAATTATTTTGTTCAGCATGCTACATTTTTGAGCTCCCTGAGGAAGCCATCAGGCGAAACACCTGGTGTCGGGGCTCCTGCTGAGGTGCATTACCCAGATGTGCTTCATGATTGCTGCAGTGCAATACTTCGTTGGTTTACTGCCAACCAGATAAGTGTTTTTGCAGTACTGATGTCTCATGCTGTTACATTGCTGTTTTGCTGTGAACTTTACGCCGTACTTGTTTGGGTTCTTCAAAGAGGTTTTTTTGACCATTGATGTATGTAGAGTCTCTTCAACTCTTTGGCATGATTGTCCTTTGACTCTTCCTCCTGATCGTTATTGTTTGGAGGTTGACTGAGGTCTTTTTTCCTCTGTAATTGAAGTTATTTTTACCCAAACCGGTCTGGCATTTTGTTTTGTTTTTTCACATGTGGTTTAGGTTTAGGTTTTTTCTGTTTTCATATTTTGTGTGCCTATTTTGGGGGTGTTTGTATTTTTGGATTATGGCCTCTGATCGGGCATGTTCTGCAGAGTATTCTGGGGTTGGTGATGCAGGTGGCTCCAGACTGGCCCTGAAGGTTCTGGTATGGATTAAGGTGACTATTGGGTCGTCATACCTTCTCACTGGGAAGTGGGTGCTGGTGGAAGTCGGAGCTCACTACATTAGGACATTAAGCTGCATCTTGGGTAGAGTTGGCCTTGGTGTCTCCAGAGAACATCCGCAGGGCGGCTTCCTGTTTCTGAGCTCTTTTGTGAAGCATTATAGATTGTATGTGGGATCAGGAGCAGATGGTGCCTTTGGCAGGGCAGTCTTGGCCCAAAGTGTTGTCTTCCTCCCACCCTACATCCTGACTGGGTACATCCCACTTGTCTGAACTAGTCTAATAGGATGATAAAGAAGGAGAAATTTTATCTGATGATCTTTCCTTGAATCCTTCTAGACCAATCCAGGACCCTCCCTGGAAAACACTTTGTGTGTCTGTATCCTTGCCTGATAAGAGAGTTTATTCTGGTAAGAGAGCCAAAGACTTGCTCATGTTTGCTGCATATTGAAATGTTGGTTTATTAACATTATGTGTCATGATTTTTTTTTCTGAGGTTTTCAGTTTACTGCTTAAGTGTCCTGCTGCCTTCTCTCAGTGCTGCACCAGCATATACACATAGTGATGACATCACTGAAAGTTGCTCAGGTCTGTCTCCATTTGCTGGCAAGTGAGCATAACCCACTCATCTGGGCTGGTCTAGCAGGATTCAAGGAAAGAAAATGATTAGGCAAATCTCCCCCCTCCCACACACCCTCTGGCTGTATTAATGTGAATTTATTCTCTTCTCTGCAGTTTTCAACAGTAGTCTTTATAGGACTCTACTTCTTCGAAAGGTTTCCCAGTGTCATGATTGCAGTGGGTCTGTTCACAAATCTTGTATATTTTGGACTTCTTCAGACTTTCCCTTTCATCATGTTGACTTCGCCAAATTTTATACTATCGTGTGGTAAGTATAAAGAAAACAAACATATTCAAGCTGCTTTTGTTATCATATTTCTGAATTATTGATTCCATTGTAGTGGAACATCCAGCTGTTGGCTATATAACAATACTGTAGGGCAGGGGGATCACTGCCAGGAATTGGTGACATAGGGAAAGGGAATTCTGGGTTTAGCTCATGCCTTTTCTCAGGAGTTCAAAGTGAATTACATTCAGATACAGAAGGTATTTTATTGTCCCCAGAGGGGTTAAAGTCTAAGTTTCCATATTTTCCTGCTAGACCAGCCTAGACAAATGGGTTGTGTTCCCCTACCAGCAGATGTGGAGACAAGAGGAAACATTTCAGAGGCTTCTTAAGACATCACCATGCCATTATCAG
Organism: Ichthyophis bannanicus; assembly: GCA_033557465.1. Classification (NCBI taxonomy): domain Eukaryota; kingdom Metazoa; phylum Chordata; class Amphibia; order Gymnophiona; family Ichthyophiidae; genus Ichthyophis; species Ichthyophis bannanicus. Next base: position 1,271,848,182 of record CM066032.1, on the reverse strand, counting down.
CCTGTGCCTTTAGGGGCATAACCAATATTTCTCAGTCTCCAGCAGATGATGGATGCAGGGTTTTAAGCTCTGATGAAATTGGAATAAACAAGGATGCTTGAAGAAAAATAGATTAATTTTGCTCGTGAACACACCCTCATTTAAGGCATGACACAGGAGGCTTCAATAAATCTTCAGATTGGTGCACTTTTCAGCTCTGTGTACATATCCTGTTAAGGACCCATTGAGCAGTTAATAATTGGAAAAGGAGTTTGGAAAAGATTCTTTGCAGTCTCACAAAACCTCATTGCCACTTTCCTTCCTCCTTCCCCCCTGCTGTCCCCCAAAGATTGAAGAAGATTCTTCAGAGGTATGTGACTGCAGGTCCGATGAGGGAAATAACACTGAGCCCAGCATGGTTTTCATCTGCCTTGGGACTCCATGAGGGTGAGTACCAAGACTGTCTTCTGCCTCCCAACCTTCTCCATTTTTTGGGGAGTAAGCTGGGTTGGGCCACTTGGGGGATGTACGTTGGTGCGGCTCTGATTTTACCTCCTTGAACAACTGCCTATGTGCGTTCATTGTGCTTCCTGCACTTTGCAATGCCATTTACAGTACATGCTTCCCCTGGTGCGTGCCGGTAGCATGCATTGTCTTGCTCATGTGGCCCTAGTGCATGCTTTCTGCCTGGGCAGCTCTAGCGTGTGCTGGTCCTTTTTGCGCGGCCTTAGCATGCTGTTCAGCATGCCTATTGTCCTTGATCTTGCATTGCCCTGGTAATAGGGTGGTGGAGGTTCCTATGCTGACTTCTAAGAAGCGCTATGTGGTTTGTGGAAAGTGGAGAGCCTCATTTCTGGGATCTGTGCTTCATCCATTGAAGTTTCTGAGGCACCCTTGGAGGACCCATCCCTCCTCTTGCACAGAGGAGACACGGGTGACCTGGCTTTATTGTCCTTGCTGCGGGAGATGACAGATGATGCTATGAGAAAGGATGACCGATAGGCTTTGCGCTCCAGTGCTAACTCTTCTGACTGCTCACCTTCTCGTAAGGGTCCAGTGACTGCAGTTTTCTTCGAGATTGAGGACCATACACCTGGCAGGGAGCTCCTGGTCTCCCATGTTGTCCTCTCCGGAATTCTTCTCATTTCTGGTCTGTCTGGCGTGGCAACAATTGGACCCTGGAGCCTCTGCAATCTTTCTGCTCGCTTGGAAGAGGGGCAGGTGGCAAGTCAGAGCACTGCCTTCTAAGTGATCTCAGCGGAAGTTGGAATCTGGAGATTCGGATCAACTGTTTGTAGGCCGAGGCCTAGAGTCTCTAGTTCTGACATTTCGGGTCATGATTCTAACTAAGAGGAAGAGTTAACCTCTCCTTCAGAAGATCACGATGAAGCTGGTATCAGTCAGTAGAGCAAACAAAGCCACCAATTTGTCCTTCCTAAAGTGTCATCCCCTTTACGTTTGACTGATCTCTGGCAGTGGAACAAGGGCTGCAAATCCACCTCCTCCTATAGGGAGGTTTGAAGTCTGACAGTCTTCCCTTTTCAGAAAGTTATCAAAAGCATGATCTGCTTAGAATGGGACTCGCCCAACTTCCTGGCAAAGGAGCATGAGGGTGTGTAAGAAGCTTTACGCCTTACCAGAGGAGTACTGCTCTGCATGATTCAGCATGCCGAAAGTGGGTGCTCTGTTCACAGCCATCATGAAGCAGACCACCATTCTGGTGGAGGGTGGTGTTAACAGCCTTAAAGGACACCCTGGATTGTAAGTTGGACCCTCTCCTGAAAAATCAATTTACAGCTGTCGCTGCTGGTCTCCAATTGATTGTGTGTGCGGGGTGACGACTTGTACTCTTCTCCAGTGGATTCAGTCCCTCGCCACAGAGGATATTACATCCCTCTTGGTGTCTGTGACAGCCTTTGTTGGACGCTATCTATGTTCTTATCCGCTTGGTGACTAAGGGACATTGTCTTCCTTGATAGTGATGTAATGTTGGATATGGTTTTACCACTGGGTGCTGGGAGGCAGATACATTTTCCAAGTTCTGGTTGACCCAGCTAGCCATTCAAGGGAGGCGACCTTTCAGTTCAATTATTGAGCACTTGATACAGGGCTGCCGACGCCCGAAACATGCATGTCGTGCTGTGCTGAACTAATTTGAAGTCTTCTCGCCTTATTTCACAGATAAGTGTGTTTTTGCACTATGTTCACTCCTTTTTGCTTGTTGCTTGTTGAATAAAACGGGCCCGTTCGACGCTGAGGAGGGAGTTTCCTTCTCCCCTCTCTTGTCGATCTGGTCCCGACAAAAAATTTGGGCTTACAAGCTTATTGAAAGTGTTGGGGGAATCCTTGTGGTTTTCCCAATGACTCTCGGCTTTGGATACATTTTTGTAGTCATTGGACATTGGGGGGTTCTGTTTATTTGAGCCATTCAAGGGAAGCTTCTGTTTGGGGTTGACTTAGTTGTTGGTTAAGGACTTGGGTGAGTCCAAGCCTAATTGCCTCCTGGAAGATAGCTCAGAGGGGTCTGGGAAACATATGGAGACACCCTCTTTGTCGAGGTATGCCCATTTTTCCTTGTTCCCACTACTCAGACTTCTGGGGGTCCTAGGACTCCCATAGGTACCGATCTGTAAAGCCCTTCTCTTCTACTTCAGGTTTTTGGTCACAGACACTTTTTTCATGGGGCTTGCAGGGCCCTTGGTTTCTACCACTTCCAGAAGTGCCTCCTCCCATTCAGTGCAATGACGGATTGGGGGCCAATTCCGGGATGCCTCCAGTGGGTGGCAGGTTGCACCTTTTCTACTAGGAGTGGGCCCAGGTCTCCGAAGATTGCTGGGTGCTAGACACCATTTAATACAGCTATGTCCTGAAATGCGGAGAGCCTATCCTGGACGCTTTTGTTGTCTCTCCATATGGTATGGCAGCCAAGAAAACTACTATTCAGGTCACGTTGGAGAGGTTGCTCCTTCTGCGAGCTGTGGTGCAAGAGCCAATAATACATATACTTCGTGGTGCCAGAGAAAGACTGTTCTTTCAGATGATTCTCGACCTCAAATGAGTCTGCGCTAACCTGCGCACCGGACACTTCTGTATGGAAACCCTACAGCCAGTGATTTAGGTAGGTGCACTATTTAGGTATGTTCCTTGCCTGTCTGGATTTAGCGGAAGCTTATTTCCACATCCCTGTCGGAGAGGATCAACATTATTTTCTACGGTTCACTGTACATGGCTCTCATTGTTCAGTTTGCTGCTCTTCCTTTTTGCCTCTCCTCCGCCCAAGGGATGTTCGTGAGTCATGATGGTGGCAGCTGCTACGCTGAGGCACCAAGGGATCTGTGTTCACCCATATCTGGAGGATTGGCTCTTCTGGGCCAGGTCACTATCCGAAGTATCTCGGTTTGACTTGTGTGGTGCATTTCCATTAGAGTCTCGGCTGGGTGATAAATCAAGGAAGAGCCATTTGGAACTTTCCCAATCACTGGAATACCTGGAAGCGTGTTTTGACACACAGGTAGTCAGATTTTTCCCTGCCCGAGGAGAGGGTGAAAACATTGTTGGCCCAGCTGGTGGCTTTCCAATCACAGCAGGCCCCCAGGGTTTAGGACTATCTGCAACTTCTCTGTTTGATGGTGGCAATTGAGATGATGCCATGGGTGTGAGTCTATATGACGCTGCTTCAGAGGTCCTTCCTGACTTGGTGGTCACTGACATCTCATGAATTCCAAGTCAAGCTTTTCCTCTAGCCAGAGGTGGTGTCCAGCCTGCAGTGGTGATGGCATCCACAACATTTGAGGGTGGGTATGCCACTGGAAGATCACTTGTGACGTTTGTCAGCGGATGCCAGCTTGTTTGGCTGCGAAGCCTATTGTGAGAATCAAACAGCTCAGGACTGTTGCAGCAGCCGAGAGTCAGCATGGTCCATCAGTCATTTCGTGGCAAGGGCCATACTCCCTAGTAAAAGGCAGAGCGGTCCGGGTGTGCTCTGATATATGCCCCTGCCATGATCGATAGGGGGGCACAAAGAGTGCCAGAGTGGCTCTGGAGATGACCTTCCTGTTCTCCTGGGTAGAAAGGAACCTTCTAGCTCTATTGGTGCAACACATCGCCAGAGTCGTCAATGTGGAGGCAGACTTCCTCAATCACCACACCCTTGATCCTGGGGAGTGAGAGCTAAGTCGGGTGGCATTTCAGTGAATTCTGCACCTCTGGGGCTGTCTTGAAATGGACTTGATGGCGACCCAATCAAATGCCAATGCATACAGATTCTTAAATCGCCACAGGGAAGCAGGCTCCAAGGGCGTCTGTGCCCTAGTTCAGAACTGGCAGAAACACTGCCTGCTGAATGTTTTCCTCCTTGGCTGCTCATGGGACATGTACTTAGATGCATAGAGTGGCATCCAGGCTGAGTTGTCCTGGTGGCACCGGACTGGCCATGGAGGCTGTGGTTCAGGTACCTGATGCAGCTCCTGCAGGAACTGTCTCTGCAACTGCCCATGGCCAAGGGGCTGTTATGCCAAGGATCAGCCTTCTGGATGACCGAGGTCCTTTCTCGCTTACGCTTTGGCTCCTGGAGGTGTCACTTAGCAAGTTAAGGCTATTCTCCTGCCATGGTTCCTTCTCAAGGCAAGGGGAGGCTTTACCATAAGCCTGGCCTACATGCATGTCTGGTGTCTTTTTGAGCATTGGTGTTTTGTATCAGATTAGTCCTAATATGGCGGACTTGCCGTCCCTTCTTGCTTTCCTGCAGGATGGCCTGCACAAAGGTCTTTCCCTTATCTCCCTGAAAGTTCAGATTGCTGCCTTTTTTTGCTTCAGAGGGCCAGTAGTGGGGCGATCCATAGGCTTGAACCCAGATGTTTTCCATTTCCTTCAGGGGGTTTGACACCTGTGTTCTCCTCTGTGTTCATTCGTTCCCTCATGGGATCTCTGCCTGGTACTCCGAGCCTTGATGGCAGAGCCCTTTGAGCCCTTGAAGCAGGCAACACTTAAAGATCCGACTTTTAAGATTGTCTTGCAGTTCATGATTTGTTTGACAAGATGTATCTACGAGCTACAGGCATAATCAAGCAGGGATGCTTATTTATCCTTCTTGGAGGAGGCCATCTGTATTCAGCCAGTTCCATCCTTTTTGCCCAAGGTGGTATCTTCCATGTAAATCAAGTGATTGTCTGCCCTCCATTTCTAGGGAGCATGGCCATGAGAAGCATGAGGACCTTCACCTGGGGGATGTCTGGATAGTGATTCTCCAGTACTTGATGGTTACTAATTCCTTTTGCAAGCCAGACCATCTTTTGTGCTGTTTGCTGGTATGTGTAAGGGTGATGTGGCAGCTAAGTCTACCTTGGGGCGTTGGATCAAGGAGGCCATTGTCTTAGCATATCCATTGTGGAACCAGTCGGTTCCGAAGGATTTGTGTGCCCATTCTGTTGGGGTATAAGCATCTCATGGGCGGAGCATAGCTCGTTAGCCCTTTCAGACATTTGTTGGGTGGCAGCATGGACATCACTTGCCACCTTTGTCAAGAATTTCTACTTGGACATGGCCTTTGGCTCAGAGGTCTTAAAAGCTGCTGTGTCTTCTTCCCACTTAGTGCAGGCGTAGCTCTGGTCCGTCCCATTTGTCTGGACTAGTCTAGCATGAAGATATGGAAGGTGACGATTTACTTACCAGATAATGTCCTTTCCATGAGTCCTGCTAGACTAGTCCAGGACCTGCCCCTGGAACAAGTATTGGTCTGCTGTACTCTCAGTGGTTGGCCCCGCAGGCTCTTAACCTTCTGACAAGCTTTCTGTTGAGACTGATCTTGTACATAGTTATGCTTCCTGTTCTGTTGATTGTGTGACGGCAAAAATTACTTACCATATGCTTGGGTATGAATACCGATTATACCCCTAAAGGGGCTGATACTGGCATGGTGATATCATAAGAAGCCTCTAGAATGTTTGTTTTTTCTCTGTCTCCACATCTGCTGCTAGGGGAACACAACCTACTTGTCTGGACTGGTCTGGCAGGATTCAAGGAAAGGACATTATCTGGTAAGTTAAATGTCACCATTTGCCTGAGGCAGTGGAGAGTTAAGTGACTTGCCGAAGATCACCAGGAGCAGCAGTTGGATTCTAATCCTGGCTTCCCTGGTTCTAGTCCATTGCTCCAACCAGTAGACTGCTACTCCAGTTCACTTGTGCTCTTATTCCTCTTTGAGAGTGTTTTACATAATGGAATGTTGGCTCTTTGAGCACCATTTTAAATCAATACTTAAAGAGCTGGGAAACCTGGGCTCAAAGCTCACCTGCCAATACTCATTGTATGCTGTTGCTTTTTCTCAACAACAGCTTGTGCATTTCACTGCTGCTTATTTTTGTCCTGGGCTGTGATTGAATTTGGTATACTGAATCAAGAAAATAATTTGCATGGAATAAAAAAAAAGACCTGTAAATTTATAAATTTAACAGTTGTGTTTACATGCTGTAACTTGTAGCAGAGAGTTGGACTATCTCATTACATAGGCTTAAAAACTATCTATTCCACGTGTTTGGTGGGATGTCCAGTGGCATAGTGAGGATTCCAGTGGACCAGTGTTTTTGTATGTGTACTGTTAAATAAATAAATACCCCTCTCCCCCAAACCCCCAAGGCACTCAATCCCAGCTAATAGAGGTGAATGCGGCTGATGGCACAAAGGGCCAGTAGTTCTCTGATTCACTCTTCCTGCCCATGCAGTTCACATCTCAGATCAGCTGTGTGGCTGCATGATGCGTCATAGATTTCTACAGTGCAGCACTGGATTCAAAAACTTTCAATAATCCAGAAAAGTCACTGGCAGCAGGAAGAACGGTTTAGAGAAGTGCTGCCTTATCATACCACTAACTCCACTGGCCTGACATCAGCTGGAATCAGGCCTCAGGAATAAGGAAGTAATCAGTGTGATGGGTGGGAGAGAGGTGACAGATGGTGTCTATGAACAGTAGTAGAGAATTTGCTAATACTTAAAAGAACAGGTGCTGAAGCTCATAGAACCCCTATCCAAGATTTTGATTACTAAAGCACTGATTGCATCTTGCTCTCCTCTCCAGAGTAAATCTGTAAAAACATATAATTGGATATCTTGTATCCATTAATGTCCGCTTAGCTTCCCTCCACTGCCAGGCATATTATACAGAGCCCTACATTTGGAACTAACAGAAAACTTGCCATACCATAACAGTTCTAATTGCCAGGACCCGTGCAGCACCAACCCTATCGATATAAAAAAGCAGTGTAGTTCAGTTACACCAGGGTCTAAAACACCAATACATTTTCTGTTGGAAAGATCGAACAAATTGAACCGTTTGAGATTCCTACGCTAAAAGTAATATTTTGCAGAATACCATACCTCAGTCACATATGCGCGCAAAGCACAGACGGGTCTTTAACAAATTCCTAATAAGGGATCACAAATCAGAAATGGAAATATTCAAACAAAAACTGATTTGGAACCCCCAAGTATCCATACTCTGACGCAGTGCAATACTGAAGAAAGAAACAACAGAATACTTAGACATTGGAGGTGAACATTTCTCAAAGCAGACACATTCCAGTTACTAAATTCAAAATATTTTTTTTTTACCTTTGAGCTTTTTTAGTTTTCTAATCTTGTTGCTCATGGTATCTAATTTCTTCTTTTCTTAGTCCAACTTCTCTTAGCCCTCTTTGTTAGTGATATAACGGAAGGGCTGACGGGTAAGGTTTGCCTCTTTGCAGATGATACCAAAATCTGCAATAGAGTAGACACCCAGGAAGGGGTAGATAACATGAGGAGGGATCTAGCTAAGCTTGAAGAATGGTCTGGAATTTGGCAGCTGGGATTTAATGTTAAAAAATGTAAGGTCATGCATTTGGGCTGCAGCAATCCAAGGGAGCAATATAGTATAGGGGGTGAAGTACTTTTGTCCACTAAAGAAGAGCGGGACCTAGGCGTGGTTGTGTCTGATGATCTTAAAGTAGCTAAACAGGTAGAAAAGGTGACGGCAAAAGCTAGAAGGATGCTTGGGTGCATACGGAGAGGAATGGCTAGCAGAAAAAAGGAGGTGATGGTACCTCTGTATAAGTCTTTGGTGCGACCTCATTTGGAGTATAGTGTGCAATTCTGGAGACCGCACCTTCAAAAGGATATAAACAGGATGGAGTCAGTACAGAGGGTGGCTACTAAAAGGGTTAGTGGTCTTCATTATAAAGCATATGAAGACAGACTTAAAGATCTTAATATGTACACCTTAGAGGAAAGGCGGGATAGAGGTTATATGATTGAGATGTTTAAATACCTCTGTGGCATAAATGTTCAGGGAGAGAGCCTCTTTCAATTGAAAGCAAGTTCTGCTACGAGGGGACATGGGATGAGGGTGAAGGGAGATAGATTCAGGAGTGATATGCAGAAATATTTCTTTACGGAAAGAGTAGTGGATTCATGGAATAGTCTCCCAGTGGAGGTGGTAGAGATGAGGACAGTAACTGAATTCAAAAAAGCATGGGACCAACACAGAGGATCTCTAAAGCTAAAAAGGAGACTGTTGTAGTTGTTGAAATGGAAGGACACACTAGATAGGCCATGTGGTCTTTTTCTGTCATCATATTTCTATGTTTGTATGTTTCCTGAGTCTCCTGGCCTTTTGCCATATCTCCTGTCTTTCCTTTCACTTCCTCCCTGATGTCCCTTTACGATATTGATCTTTCCCTTTCACTTTTTTTCCATTTATTTTTCTGTCTTTTTATCCATTTGGATTTCCGCTCTCTTCCTTACCATCCAGTCCTTAATCTCCTTCTCTTTAATGCATACAGAGAGGAATAACCAGCAGAAAGGAGGAGGTATTAATACCCCTGAACAAGTCTGTGATGAGGCCTCATATGGAGTATTGTCTTCAGTTTTGGAGACCATATCTCACAAAGGATATAGAGACTTGGAACAGTTCAGAGGGAGGTGACTAAAATGATTTGGAGCATGCACCAGAAGATGTATGAGAAGAGACTTGAAGACCTAAATATGTATACCCTAGAGGAGAGGAGGGACAGGGGAGATACACCTTTTAAGTCTATAAATGTCTGTGTTAATGAACAAATTTATCTTTTTCAAAAAAAGAGGAAGCTGTAAAACTAGAGGGCATAAAATGAAGCTGCAAGGGGGTAAACTTAAAAGCAATGTCAGGAAGTACTTTCTCACGAAAGGGTGGTGGATGCATAGAATGCCCTCCTGATGGAGGTGGTGGGGGTAAATAACAGCGACTGAATTCAAAATGGCATAAGACAAACACAGTGGATCACTTTATAGCAAGAGGATAAAATCAAAATTTAACTTTCTTTTTAGGGGTGACCTGCACAGACTGGTGGATACAACCCTAAACAAAGGCATAGAGGGGGGTGACCTGCATGGAGTGGCAGTTACACCTACTCTAGCCACCTTACTGGGCAGACTAGATGGACCATACTGGTCTTTATCTGCCGTCATATACTATGTATGTTACTATGTATGTGATTCTTTCTGCACACCTTTATCATTCCATGTGCTGGCATGTGAAATACAGTGCCTTGTAAAAGTCATCACATCCTATGATATTCTGCAGTCTGAATGCATTTTGAATCATATTTTTCAATTGGGAATTTCACTGACCTGTACAAAGTACTCTGCCCTTTCAATATAAAAGAATAATTATATTCAGAAAGTAATTAAAACATCTTGATTGCATAATTCCTCATACCCCTTGATTCAGTATTTAATGGAAGCCCACTTTTAAACAAAGTGTCTATCAACTTTGCATGGTGGAATGTATAGTTTGGATCCATTCTTCTTAGAAAGGAGCCCAAACTCTTAAGTTGGCTGAGGATCATCTGTGAACTGAAGTCTTCAAGCGTTGTCGCAGATACCTGATCAACTCTAGTCTTCACAGATTCAAGAGACTCCACACAGCTAAGCTTTCAGCCTTTACTACTGCCTGTTATTTTTTTCCCTAAAATAGATTTTAACTGTTGGATATATGTTCATTTCTAGGAATATTCTGACTGCCTACATTCCTTGCATAGCCTTTAAATTGGATATCTGAGTGTGCCCTTAGTTCATGTAAGGCCTACTGGCCAGGGACACATAGGTTCCCGTCCATCCCATCCCACCCCTCACCCCAGGACTGCATTGCCTATATAGTCTCATATACATTGACATCTGTCCTTTTTAATTAGGTGTTACACCCACCTTTTCTCCTTCTCCTTTTCCTAGGACCGCTTAATCAGCATGTCATGTATTTAGTGCAGTAACATTGGTGCTTTCATTCTGAAAAGAATCATTGGAGTGGAGGAGTGGCCTAGTGGTTGGGGCAAGGTACTTCAGGCCGGAAGGTCGGGGGTTCAAATCCCACTAGAGGACAGCAACCTTGGGCCGGAAGGACTGGGGTTTCTAGTCCCACAGGTGCTCCTTGTGGTCTTGGGCAAGCCACTTAACCCTCCATAGCCCATGTTCCCTGTAAAATAGTTATCTCCAAGTTATAATACTCTGTTCAATGTAATTTCAGTTTGTTCAATGTAAACCGCACTAATGCAGAATAGCGCGGTATATAAGAGAATGTAAATAAATAAATAAAAATTTGGAACCTAAGAGCTTGCCCTATATGCCTCAAGTTAGCTGCTATGCATAAAGAATTGACTCTACTAAGGGAAGAACTAGCTGCAATTAAACACACCTCTTCTAGGGTACAAACGGAATTAAATCCACCACTGCTCCCACAAAGAATCAAACATCCCAGGAACAAATGGATTACACTCAAATCAGTCATACACTAAGGACGTGAGATTAGTTAAGCTTCAGGTGAACAAAGTATATTACACATATTAGGTACAGTTTTGTTAGTATAAATATCCATAGCAACCCTTAGTAAGTAAAGAACTTAGATCTAAACAGAAACTTAAAACTAAGATGCAGACAGCAGTCTAGCAGCGGGATGGGGGCTTTCCAGTCTTTTGCATTGAGTGTCACATGTATGATTTTCTCCCAGTTGGTGAGAGGTCTTACGTGTGCACTAAGTGCAAGGAGCTCTTTGCTCTCAGGGAACGAGTCCCTTCTCTAGAGGCTAAAGTAGCAGACTTGGAAAGCATAAGACAGACAGAGAGGTACATAGACGAGACCTACAGGGATATAGTCCTGAAGTCCCACCTCCAGTGTGGCAGCATCCCTGTTGCCATGGAGGAGAGAGGTCACGTAACAGGAGAGCATCACCCTGGTGTGGCAGGAAGTGATCCTGTAACTAGGACCTGTCCTCCAGGTGATGTAAAACCCTCTCGCACCGAGGACGTTTCTCCAGGGCCATGTGCCCATGAGGGAAGGGTTAGGACAGCCGTTATAGTTGGTGATTCGATCATTAGGCATCTAGATAGCTGGGTGGCTGGTGGACGTGAGGATCGCCTGTTAACATGCCTGCCTGGTGCAAAGGTAGCGGACCTCATGCGCCACCTAGATAAGGTCTTAGATAGTGCTGGGGAGGAGTCTGCTGTCTTGGTACATGTCGGTACCAATGACATAGGATAATGTGGTAGGGAGGTTCTGGAGGCTAAATTTAGGCTTTTAGGTAGGAAGTTGAAATCCAGACCTTCCAGGGTAGCATTCTCCGAAATGCTTCCTGTTCCACGCGCAGGACCCAAAAGGCAGGCAGAGCTCCGGAGTCTCAATGCGTGGATGAGACAGTGGTGCAGAGATGAGGGTTTTGGATTTGTTAGGAACTGAGGAACATTCTGGGGAAAGGAGGGGCTCTTCCGAAGGGCCGGGCTTCACCTTAACCGGGATGGAACTAGGCTGCTGGCATTGACCTTTAAAAAGGGGAGAGAGCAGCTTTTAAACCAGATATTAGGGGAAAGCCGACGGTCGCCCAAGAGCGGATGGTTCGGAAGAATGTATCTTTGAAGGATACTACCAAAAGCAGAGAGGTTCCACAAAAGAGTAAAGTAGCCCAAATGCCCTCAAGTATGGAGCAGACAGAGCTTAAAGATCCCAAATTACCCATGTCTAACAATAGCCAAATTAATATGAATAAAATACATTCTCTAAAATGCTTGTATGCAAATGCTAGAAGTCTAAAAAATAAGATGGGAGAGTTAGAATATATAGCACTAAATGAAAGGTTAGATATGATTGGAATATCAGAGACATTGTGGAAGGAGGACAACCAGTGGGACACTGTGATACCTGGGTACAAACTATATCGAAATGATAGAGCTGATCAAATTGGTGGAGGGGTTGCTCTCTGTTAGAGAGGGCATTGAGTCAGAAAGGATTAAAGTTTTGCAGGAAGCAAAATCTGCTGTAGAATCTATAAGGATTGAAATTCCATGTAAAAGGGGGAAGGCAATGGCAGTGGGGGTGTACTATCGAGCGCCTGGCCAGAATGACCAAATGGATGATGAAATGCTCAAAGAAATCAAGGAAGCTAACAAACGTTACAGCGCAGTAATAATAATGGGTGATTTCAACTACCCTGGTATCGACTGGGTCAGTGCCACGTCAGGACATGCTAGGGAGATAAAGTTCCTAGATGAAATAAATGACTGCTTCTTGGAGCAGCTTATTCATGAACCGACCGGAGGGGAAGCCATATTAGACCTAGTCCTTAGTGGAACACCAGATCTAGTGCAAGAGATAAGGTTGTTGGGGCCACTTGGCAATAGTGATCATAGCATGATCGCCTTTGATTTAATTAGTGGAGGAGGGATAGTAAGGAAATCCACAGTACTACCTTTTAACTTTCGAAAGGGAGACTATGATAAAATGAGGAAAACAGTTAAGAAAAAACTAAAATGAGCAGTTGCAAAGGTTAAAGACGTACATCAGGCATAGCTGTTGTTGAAAAATACTATCTTGGAAGCCCAGACCAGCTGTATTCCATGCTTTAAGAAAAGTGGAAGGAAGTCCAAAAAACTGCCAGCATGGTTTAAAGGTGAGGTCAGAGAGGCTGTTGTTGCCAAAAAAGCATCTTTCAGGAACTGGAAAAAAGAGCCAAACGACGAAACCTGGAACCAGCACAAGCACTGGCAAGTCAAATGCAAGGCATTTATAAGGCAGGCAAAGGGAGAATTTGAGAAGAAGCTTGCTGCGGAAGCAAAAACGCGAAGTAAAGACCTTTTCAAGTACATTCATAGCAAAAAACCTGTGAGAGTCAGTTGGTCTATTAGATGATAAAGGGGTTAAAGGAGCACTAAGAGGCGACAAGGCGATAGCGGAGAGACTGAATGAATTCTTTGCTTCAGTCTTTACTGAGGAAAATGTAGGGATGTTACCCATGACTGAAGTGGTATTTAAAGGTGCGGAAGAATTGAAGGAAATATCGATACATCGGGAAGATGTATTACAACTATTAGATAAGCTAAAGAGTAGCAAATCACCTGGGCCGGATGGTATACATCCAAGGGTGTTGAAAGAACTGAAATATGAGATTGCAGACCTGCTATTAGTAATCTGTGAACTATCATTAAAATCATCTCTAATACCTGAAGATTGGAGGATCGCCAATGTAACACCAATTTTTAAAAAGGGTTCCAGGGGTGATCCGGAAAACTACAGACCGGTGAGCCTGACGTCAGTACCGGGAAAAATGGTAGAAACCATCATAAAGAATAAAATTACTCAGCATTTAGATAGTCATGGCCTAATGGAAGACAGCCAACATGGCTTTAGACAAGGAAGATCTTGTTTTACTAATCTGTTATGTTTTTTTGAAGGTGTGAATAAACAGATGGGCAAAGGTGAGTCGGTTGATATAGTGTATCTGGACTTTCAGAAAGCCTTTGACAAGGTCCCTCATCAGAGACTTTTGGCAAAACTAAAGAGTCATGGGATAGGATCGAGCAACGAGCAGCGGGAGGGGCCTCCGGAGCAGCGCTACCCAATCGGGGAAGCCTCCAGCACTCTTTAAAAGCTTTGCGCCATCGGGCGCAGGCCCCTTAACCCCCGCCACTACCAGCAACTCTCCCCTTACCTGGGGATCGAGCAACGAGCAGCGGGAGGGGCCTCCGGAGCAGCGCTACCCAATCGGGGAAGCCTCCAGCACTCTTTAAAAGCTTCGCGCCATCGGGCGCAGGCCCCTTAACCCCCGCCACTACCAGCAACTCTCCCCTTACCTGGGGATCGAGCAACGAGCAGCGGGAGGGGCCTCCGGAGCAGCGCTACCCAATCGGGGAAGCCTCCAGCACTCTTTAAAAGCTTCGCGCCATCGGGCGCGCCCGCGCCTGGCGGGCCCGCGCCTGAGGGCCTCGCCAGAGGGCCCTTTTGCGTGGCCCTTAGGAGTGGCACGACAGGAGTTCAAGGCAACAACTCTGAACGTATACACACCGAAAGAAACTAAAGTCAAGGCAACCACCTAGATTAAGCTCCCCTGGCGCTGAGCTCTCTCTTCTCCAGGTAATTACACCTCTGCCGAACACCACGCGACAGCAACAAACCACCCCGTCTAACCCATAAGACCGCTCCTTCCTGCATCACCAGGCAACACCCTGTGGAAACCAGGTTTGATAAGCACTATCAACCTTACTATTCCTTCACAAAACATGACTACCTGAATTAATTTCCTGAATAATATTGTCACACAAGTTTATTTGCTCACTACACTGGCTAATTGATGAATGTTTGTGGGTAGAGACGTCTAACAGTATTTGCTACATTGTCTCCATTGCCCAATCTCTTACAGTTTACATTGTCTCCGCTGCATATACATTGCTACATCTCAAAAATTTGTTACATTGCTTCTAACACATATCTAATGCTCCAAAGTGAAGAATGAAACATTGTGTCTACATACTTACCAGCTGCCTACAGTCTTATACCACTCCAAAAAGGTAGCTATAAGAGGCTCTCTTTCTCCCACACCTTAACAACCTGAAACCATACCAATTGTCTCATATTTTCCTTGTCTCATATTGTCTCATATTATCATATTGTCTCACATTGTCTCATATTGTCTCATATTGTCTCATATTTTCCACCCTTGTACCGGAACAGATAAGCACATAATCCTCACTCTAATGAGTCTTTACCTTCTACTTACTATCTTGCCATCCAGCTCTCTGGCACTAACAGCACAAAACCCCATCCCGACGCTCCGGACTAGTGGAAGAAAATGCTCTGATGACATCAACAACTCCTATCATGGAGCGAGCTATCCACGCCGCCCCCGTCTAGTCTATATCCCCCTACAAAATAACTCTAAACCAAAGCAAAATAAACCCCTACATACTAACAGCCTGAAGTGCGCTCTCATTAACGCTCGATCACTTCGCAAAAAATGGCCAGCAATCACTGAAACAATAATTCATCTTAATCTAGATGTCATCATGATTACTGAGACCTGGCTCTCACCGGAAGATAATACCATCCTCAATCAACTTCTCCCACCCAACTTCGTAACCTTCACAAGCCACAGACAAAACAAAAGGGGCGGAGGAGTTGCCATCATCACCAGAGCTGACCTTCAGTTCAAAATGGTAGAAGCCAGCAATACCAATACCCTTGAAACATTATCGATTTCCAACCACGTTTGCTCCATAAACCTTATTTATAGAGCGCCCTCCACTGATCCAGACAATCTCTCCAATATCATAAACATAGCAACAAATACCCATGTTCCACACAGACCAAGCTGGATACTAGGTGATTTTAACCTTCCATCCCTACAGGTCAATCAGGCTGCCGCCTTCACAGAAGCCCTAGATACCCTAGGATACACCCAATTGGTTCATGAACCTACACACACAAAGGGCAACATTCTTGATCTGATATTCGCCCCACAAGTGGTGCTTCAACAAGTACAAAACATCAAGTTATCACTAACAGCAGTTCCATGGTCGGATCATAAGCTCATTTCATTCCAAATTCCGACCCCTACCAGGTCTCAAAGGTCCATCACGAACGAACAAACAATCACAACCTCAAATGCCAGAAGTTTTCACCCGTTTAACAAAGAACGCATCCTGGATGAAATAAACCCTCTCCTTGACAATACCCCACAAGACCTGGATGTCCTAATTTCCACATGGAACAGCAAGCTCAGTGCGATCGCAATCCGCCCTCCCACGACTAAAGCCTCAAAGAAAAGACCTTCCGCACCTTGGTTCACACCTGACTTAAAGGCATCTTTAACTCTCCTACGAAGATCGGAAAAACGCTGGAGGAAATCACGGACCAGCAGCGATCAAGCAGCATACATCCAACTCTTACACACTCATCGTAGGGCTGTAACAGACAAAATGAAACTACATCACACCAACACTCTGAAACGCTCATTAAACAAGCCGCACGACCTCTTTAACCTGGTCAAATCTCTTGCCAGAGAACCGACCCCTGAGCGCACAGAATCTATACACCCTCAGGATTATGCCAACTTTATGCAATCAAAGCTATGCAGAACCGACAAGATGGTGATACCGGACCCCCCTTATGCTCAAGCATGCGCAACGTATCTATCCACCTTAACCACTCCGTCTAAGATAATTATTGAAGACACCATTGCTACCCTAAATACCTCTACTTCATACTCAGATCCATGTCCAGCATTCTGGATAAAAGATCTGCGATCTGACCTTGCCCCAATATTAGCCAAAATGATGCGACTATCATTTAGCACCGGATCATTCCCATCCATGCTCAAACAGACCTCTGTTAGACCGCTGCTTAAGGACACCAAATTAGACCCTCTAAAGGTCGAGTCTTACAGACCCATATCCAGTATCCCGATGCTCTCTAAAATCATTGAAAAAATAGTATACAGGCAGCTACAAGATCATGTGGACACCTATGCACCTCTAGATCCATCACAACACGGGTTCAGAGAGTCACATGGAGTGGAAACACTACTTACCACTCTCTTCAACACCATAATCTCAGGCATTGACAACTCACGTACAGGTTTCGCACTTATCTTTTTAGATATTGCGGCAGCCTTCGACTCTGTCTGCCACGAGATCCTCCTGATTCGGCTAAGAGAGAAAGGCATCACTGAAACAGCGCTGGAGTGGTGCAGATCTTACCTGTCTGGAAGATGGCAACACGTACGAGCAAATGGAACCACATCTGAGCCATTCCTACAAAGTCAAGGAGTCCCTCAAGGATCCTCCCTATCGTCTCTTATGTTTAACATTTTATCCAACCCATATGTAACATCATTAGACACTTTAATGTGAGTTGCATGATTTACGCCGACGATGTCCTACTTTACCTGCCAATATCCCTGGATTGCCCAGACCTCACCCCAATAACTAAGTGTTTCAATGCAGTATCCGAATGGCTCCTCTCTCAAAATCTGCGCATCCAACATAAGAAAACAGAGGTCCTATTTATCTCTAGAAATCTTGAGTTTATTCCACCTAACCACTTAGAAGTCGACAACGCCAAGCTGCAGGTAAAATCAGCCATACGATACCTCGGAGTCACACTGGATCAGAACCTCGACATGAAGCAGCACATAGCAAAAACAGTAAGAGCGATCTACTTCAAGATCAGATCCCTCAGACACATACGCCCTCTACTCGAGCTGAATGACTTCCGTACCATCTACCAAGCCCTCATCATCCCTCATTTTGATTATGCAAACGCCATCCTACAAGGTCTCCCTAAAGCAACCTTACATCCCTTACAACTCGCCATGAACAGCGCTGCGCGAATCCTTTTAGGAGCACCAAGGAAAGAGCACATCACACCCCTCCTGATGCAGCTGCACTGGCTCCCCATCCAAGCCAGGATTAACTTCAAGATCTTAGTGATGACATTCAAGGCCATCAATGGGTTATCCTCTTCTTCAATATGTGACCTCATACAACAACCCATGCCCAACAGGATAAGAAGAACGGCTGCAACCAACATGCTAGCAATACCAAAAGCTATGACAAGATGCGCCATATCAACTTCAAATAGAGCCTACAGCCTGAACGCCCCAAGCCTCTGGAACTCCTTACCACCACACATCAGAGCTATCCCCAATTTGAGCCAGTTCAGGAAGGCCTTAAAACACCTCCTCTTTATTAAATACCTCACAGCCTCCCTCGAACCCCAGCCTCCAGGTACGAACAACACACAATGAACTCATCTCACATATAGACAGTTACCAATTTCAGTATCCCATTTGTGTACATAGTTTACCAATTTCAGTAGTCCATTTATGTACATAGTTTCCCCCGTTATCCAAGTTGATTGCTCCTGTTCATTGTAATGACCTGACTCTTGTTCATTGTCGGATTCTGTTTCGTTTTATGTAAACCGCGCTGATCGTAAATAGTGCGGTATATAAGAAATGTAAAATAAATAAATAAATAAATAGGAGGCAGTGTACTACTGTGGATCAGGAACTGGTTAAAAGATAGAAAGCAGAGGGTTGGGCTAAATGGCCAATTTTCCCAATGGAGAAATGTGAATAGTGGTGTACCCCAGGGATCTGTGCTGGGTCCACTGCTTTTGACCTGGAAAGTGGAATAACGAGTGAGGTTATCAAATTTGCAGATGAGACAAAACTATTTAAAGTTGTTAAAACCCAAGAGGATTGTGGAAAATTGCAAGAGGATCTTGATAAATTGGAAGACTGGGCATCAAAATGGCAGATGAAATTTAATGTGGACAAGTGCAAAGTTATGCACCTAGGGAAGAACAACCCCAACTATGGTTACATGATGCAAGGTTCCACTTTAGGAACCACCACCCAGGAAAAAGATTTAGGCTTCGTTGTGGATAACATGTTAAAACCCCTCGGCCAAGAGAGCAAATAGAATGCTAGGTATCATAAGGAAAGGAAAGGAATGGAAAATAAAACAAAAGGTATTATAATGCCTCTATATCGTTCCATGGTGAGACCGCACCTTGAATATTGTGTGCAATTCTGGTCGCCGTATCTTAAAAAGGATATAGCGATTTTAGAAAAGGTTCAGAGAAGAGCCACCAAAATGGTAAAGGGGATGGAAGGATACTCCTATGAAGAAAGGCTAAAAAGGTTAGGGCTCTTTAACCTGGAAAAGAGACGGCTGAGGGGAGATATGATAGAAGTCTATAAATTAATGAACGGAGTGGAACGGGTAAACGTAGATCGATTGTTTACGTTATCAGAATATAGAAAGACTAGGGGACATGCAATGAAGCTACAGGGTAAACTAATTAAGACTAATAAAAGAAAATATTTTTTCACTCAACGTGTAATCAAACTCTGGAATTTGTTATCGGAGGATGTAGTAAGGCTGTTAGTGTAGCTGGGTTTAAAAAAGGTTTGGACAAGTTCCTGGAGGAAAGGTCCATAAGCCATTATTAAGAAGGGACCCAGGATATCAATGCTTGACCCAGTACAAGCATTGCGGAACCTGTGTCTTTTGGGGAAACTGCTAGGTACGTATGACCTAGATTGGCCACTGTTGGAAACAGGATACTGGGCTTGATGGACCTTGGTCTGACCCAGTATGGCATATCTTATGTTCTTATGTTCTTAATTAGCAGGTAAGATCTAATTTTGCCTCGTTTACTCCTTCAAAAAGTTAGGACTGGTGGACACGCATTGAAGCTACAATGTAGCATGATTAAGACTAATCGGAGAAAATATTTTTTCACTAGTTGTATAATCAAACTCTGGAATTCGTTATCTGAGGATGTAGTAAAAGCTGTTAGTGTAGCTGGGTTTAAAAAAGGTTTGGACAAGTTCCTGGAGGGAAAATCTATAAACCATTATTAAAGAGGGACTGGGGAAATCCACATCTTATCCCTGGGACGAGCAGCATAGATTCTGTCTACCTTTTGGGAACCTTATATGTACTTGTGACCTGAATTGGCCACTGTTGGAAACAGGATTCCTGACTTGATGGACTCTTCGTCTGACTCAGTATTGTATATTTTATGTTCTTGATATGCCACTCCATTGTTGGTTTTGCTTTGTCTTTCTGAAAGGTGAATCTTCTTCCCAACCCCAGGTCTGTGGTAGATACAGGAGTTCTCCAGGACCAAGCAGGAAGTCAGTCCTCACATATGGGTGACGTCGGCGCCGACGGAGCCCTCGCTGAGCAATTTTCCTCAGCTTTCAAAGAAAGCCTTTGGGAATTGCAGTGCGCATGCGCGGTCCTCTTCCCGCCCAAGGGTGCCATCTTGCTCAGTCTTCTTTTTTCCGCGGAGCCCGTTGCCTGTGAATCCCCGCAGAAAAGTTGATTTTTTTCTCTATTTTTCTCTTTTTTCTTCGGTTCGACGCCGGTTCTTTTCCCGCCGGACTCGCGACGCCGGTTGCGAGTCCGTCCCTTATTTTTCGGGTTTTTGTCCTTCGTGACAGATTTCGCGCCTTTTTCCTTTTTCCCTGGCAGCCCGGTCATTCGACCTCGCAGGGGCCCTTTTTCCCCCGATGGCTGCCAGCGGCTTTAAAAAGTGTGACCTCTGTAAGAAACTCATGTCTCTTACAGACACTCATGACTTCTGCCTCCGCTGCCTCGGCCCAGATCATGACTCCATGATCTGTGGGCCATGCGGCAAAATGTCCTCAAAAGCGTTGAGGAGTCAGCAGCACCAGCGGGAGCGTATCTTCTCTGACTCCGGCCGGGCTCGGACCTCGTCATAGGCTTCGACGTCTCGGGACTCTGGTCCTGAGCATTGTCGGAGTTCCTCTGAAAGGGGGTCTCCTACCCGGGAAAATCATCGGAAGAAGAAACCCGCGATGGCGGGATCGGTGGACGCTCCTGGTTCCTCGAGGGCCAGGTCGCATAGTCCCGATTCCCGTCCCGGGTCCTCGGAGACAGAGAGGCCGTCAAAACATCCTCGACTCGAGGTGGACTTGCCCGCTCACGTGAGTACTGTTGTCCTCGTTGACTCGCCTCCGAAGGACCCGACGTTGGGCCCGACGCCGTCGGGGCCTGAGTCGGGGGCTGCTGGGTCTCCTGAGCTCGGACTCAGGTTGACGGCCTTGGAGAGCAGTCTGACTGCCTTCTCGGACCAGCAGCGGGTATTGATCGCTGGCCTCGCCGGTGCTTCTGCCCTGACCGCCGGGACGTCGACCTCCAAATCGACCCCGGAGACCGAGCCGATCCTCGAGTCCATGAAGGCTCGAGTCTATCCTCGGTCGAGGTCTCCTTCGGCCTCCCGTTCGGGACCGAGGTCGTCGACGCCGACTCCCTCGGCGTCGGAGCGGATAGCATCGGTGCCCGCCCGACCGGAGCCGATCGACTCCTCCTCCGAGGAGTCGGCCTGGGAATCTGAGGACGAAGAGTCACCTGGTTCCTTTCGGACTCGGTGTGTCCCTTCGGACTCACCTGAGTCCGAACCTCGGAGACGGTCCCCCCTGGAGGATACCCGGTTCTCGGACTTCGTGAGGGATATGGCCAAGGCCTTGGCCTTCCCTGCGGATCCCGAGGAGGAGCCTCGAGTCGAAGAACTCGATGCCCTCCAATATGACTCTCCCCCGAAGGAGGCCTTTATTGTACCGGTTCCTCCGATGCTGGAACGACTTCTCTTCCGCATGTGGGAGAGCCCGGCGTCGTCGCCGGTGTTAAGCAAGCGGGTAGATTCCATTTATCGAGTCCGCAAGAGCCCCGGCTTCCAAAAGGCACAACTACCGCACCATTCCATGGTGGTGGAATCGGCCATGCATAGACTCAAGAGTCAAAAAATGCACTCCTCGGTGCCCCCTGGTAGGGAAGCCTGAAGCCTGGATGCCCTCGGTAGGAAGTGCTTCCAGGGCTCTATGCTTGCTTGTCGAGTCCAGACATACCAGCTCTACATGGGCATGTATCTCCGAGACCTGGCTAAGGAAATAGCCGGGTTCTCTGCTGGTCTCTCCGACGAACCTTTGCAGAGGTTCCAGTCCTTGTCTACTGGTATTCGAGAGTGCTCCAAGTTTATCTCTCGAGCAGCCTACGATGGTTTTGAGGCGTCGGCTCGAGTAGCTGCGGCCGGCATCGGTGGACGCCGCCAGGCTTGGCTTCAGACGTCCGACCTCGAGCCCTGGGTACAGGACAAGTTGGTCGATGTCCCCTGCCGAGGTGATAACCTCTTTGGCAAACCCATGGATGAGAAGGCTGCACAAATCGAGACGGAGACTCTCACCAGGACTCGTCTCTCGAGGAAGACCTCTGCCCCTTCTCAAAAGAAGATGGCCTCGGGGAAAAAGCCCTTTTACCCGAGGAAAGGTGCTGCCTATAAATACTACCCTCACTATCAGGTCTCAGCGGCTCCCCCACAGGGAAAGCAGGCCAAGGGACGGGGTAATGGGTCCCGTAGGCAGCAAGCCCCCAAGCCTGCACCACCGGCCCCTGCTCAGCAGGGTGGGGGTTTTTGACTTCCTCAGCATAGCCTCTCCCCCTCAGCTGGTTTCTCTCAGCACAGGAGGCCGGTTGGTCCACTTTGCCCAAAGGTGGTCCAACATCACCACAGATACCTGGCTACTTCATATAGTTCAAAAGGGTTATCTTCTTCACTTTCACCAGGTACCTCCCTCCTACTTTCCAGGGGAGCCTCCCCGACTACCTTTGCACAGGGACTTACTACTTCAGGAGTTAGCAAGTCTCCTTCAGGAACAAGCCGTGGAACTGGTGCCCCACCACCTGAAGGGCCAGGGGTTTTACTCCAGGTACTTCCTGATTCCAAAAAGAACAGGAGGCCTCAGGCCCATCCTGGACTTGCGAAACCTCAACAAGTTCCTTGCAAAGGAAAAGTTCAAGATGCTTACCCTTGGAATCCTGCTGCCCTACCTCCAGCAGGGAGACTGGCTATGCTCCTTGGATCTGAAAGATGCATATACTCATATCCTCATTCATCCGGACCACAGACAATATCTCAGATTTGTTGTGGGAGGAAATCATTATCAGTACAGAGTGCTGCCCTTTGGCCTATCCTCCGCACCCAGGGTGTTCACCAAATGCCTCGCAGTGGTGGCGGCTTATCTCAGACTTCAAGGTCTGTTTGTGTTCCCATACCTGGACGACTGACTCATCAGAGCCCAGTCTTCCCACGAAGCCACTCAAGCCACTCATCGCACGGTGGCTCTGCTCCAGCACTTGGGTTTTGTCATAAACTTCGCAAAGTCCACTTTGCTCCCCTCTCAAAATCTCGAGTTCATCGGCGCCCGGTTGGACACACTTCAGGTGCGGGCCTTCCTCCCTCTAGACAGGGCCAAGCGGCTCATGGTTCTCGCCGGCCTCTTTCACAGCAATGCGCTGGTCTCAGCCAGGCACTTTCTGCGACTGCTCGGCCATATGGCTTCCACGGTCCATGTGACCCCTAATGCCCGACTGCACATGCGTCCTGCTCAGTGGTGCCTTCGCCATCAATGGTATCAGGCCACGGGGAGGCTAGCGGACTTCGTAAAGATCTCCGACCAGCTGGTCTCTTCTCTACAATGGTGGCTTCATCTGCCCAACCTGGTACTAGGAGTGACTTTTCAGTCCCCTCCGCATTCTCAGGTCCTGACAACCGATGCTTCTCTCCTGGGTTGGGGAGCACATTGCCAAGGGACATGTACTCAAGGCCTCTGGACTCCTTGGGAGTCAGCTCAGCAGATAAACTTCCTGGAGCTCAGAGCCATCCGCCTAGCGCTCAAAGCATTCTCTCACCTGGTTTCTCACCAGTCGGTGCTGATACAGACAGACAATCAGGTGGCAATGTTCTATGTGAACAAACAAGGCGGAACAGGCTCCTTCCTTCTCTGTCAGGAGGCCCAAAAGCTATGCTCTTGGGCAGTCCACCACGGCCTCATCCTCAAGGCTGTCTATCTCCCAGGTCAAGAAAATTACCTGGCCGACAAGCTAAGCAGGATCCTCCAGCCACACGAGTGGAGGCTGGATCCGATGGTGGTTCAGCGGATCTTTCTCAAGTGGGGCCTCCCCACCATGGATCTGTTTGCCAGTCCTCTGAACCGGCAACTTCCTAGATTCTGCTCTCGACAACCGCATCCTCTCCGAGTAGCGGCGGATGCTTTTCTAATTCCATGGTCCACAGGCCTCTTATATGCCTTTCCTCTCATGCCGCTGGTGTCTCGGACACTCTTCAAAGTTCTCAGAGACAAAGCCTCGGTGATCCTAGTGGCTCCCCGGTGGCCGAGACAACCTTGGTTCCCGCTTCTGATGCAGCTAGCGGTAGACACTCCTCTTCCACTGGGATTTCAGCCCGACCTCCTGTCGCAGGATCAGGGGACTCTCCTACACCCCAATCTCCGGTCCCTTCATCTGATGGCCTGGCTGCTGAAAGGGTAGTCCTTGCTCCTCTGCACCTACCTCCAGATGTGGAAGAGGTCATCTTGGCCTCCAGGAGGCCCTCCACCCGCAAGACCTACGCTCTCAAGTGGCGTCGGTTCTCCGTCTGGTGTACTCAGCAGTCTCAAGATCCTTTCTCCTGTTCGGCATCAGTGGTCTTGCAGTACTTGCTCTCTCTCTCCAACCTTGGACTAAAGTCCAACTCGGTAAAGGTCCACCTCAGTGCTCTTTCTGCGCATCACCTGCCGGTGGATGGTAGACCTCTTTCCAGCCACCCTTTGGTGGCTCGGTTTCTCAGAGGCCTCCTTCTCCTTAAGCCACCTTTGCGCCCACCAGCCCCGGACTGGGATCTTAATGTGGTGTTGCAGCGGATCACCTGTCCGCCTTTTGAGCCTATGGCTACCTGTCCGCTACGTTTTCTTTTGTGGAAAACCTTGTTCTTGGTAGCCCTCACTTCTGCTACACGCGTTAGTGAGCTATAGGCCCTAGTATCTGATCCTCCTTACACTAGGTTCTACAAGAACCGGGTAGTCCTATGGACTCACCCTAAATTTCTTCCCAAAGTAGTTTCACCTTTTCACATCAACCAGGAGGTGGTACTTCCGACCTACTTTCCCAGGCCACACTCCAGCCAAGCTGAAATGGTCCTGCATACCCTGGACTGTAGAAGGGCGTTGACCTTCTACCTTGACCGTATGCGGGAGCACCGAAAGGCTGTTCAGCTCTTCGTGTCTTATGACCCCAACAAGTTGGGGCTCCCTGTCTCCAAGCGTACTCTGTCCATCTGGATTGCGGACTGCATCGCTTGGGCTTACGAGGCTGCCGGCCTCGTGCTGGAAGGTAAAGTCACAGCTCATCGTGTTCGGGCGAAGGCTACGTCGGTAGCTTACCTCTCCGCTCTGTTCCATTGACAGACATCTGCCGGGCCGCTACTTGGTCTTCAAGCCAGACTTTCGCAGCCCATTACTGCCTGGAGAGGGAGTCCCGCAGGGACAGTGCTTTCGGACAGGCAGTCCTCCGTAACCTCTTCGAGGTATAGGCAACTCCTACCCTCCGTCCCGGATGTTGGGCTACCGGTTGGAGAAGACATATTCAGAGAAGATTCCTTCCTTCTGTGCTGCTGACCTCGAGGGAGCTCATTTTTGTACTTAGGGTCTCCGGTAGCCTTAAGCTGGGGAGTCCCATATGTGAGGACTGACTGACTTCCTGCTTGGTCCTGGAGAAAGCGTAGTTACTCACCTGTAACAGGTGATCTCCAGGAACAAGCAGGAATAAGTCCTCACATATGGGTACGTCGGTACCGACGGAGCCCGTGCGGGAAAGCTCCCCAGCTTCTTAGACTAGAAGCTTTTGGGACCTCCAACTGCACATGCGCACTGCCTTCCCGCCTTCCTGAACAGCTCTCCTCAGTTTCTCTTTTTCCGCGGAGCCAGCAGGTCGTGTTCCTGTCACCGCTGAAGAAATTGTTATTTTATTTGTTTCTTTAGACCGCGTACCTGCCTTCCCCATACCGATACCGGTATCGCCGGTCTTTCTTTCTTTCTTTAAAAAATTATAATTCTTTTTTCTTATTTTTTAGCTTTTTGGTCACTTCAGAGAGGCCTCTCGGCCTACTCAATTTCTCCTCATGGAGAAGCCAGCCCCTGGATTTAAGAAGTGTACCAAATGTAATGCTGTTATTTCAGTCACAGACACCCATGAATGGTGTCTGAAATGTTTGGGGCCTGACCATTCCATACCGGACTGCCCATCTTGCTCCCACATGTCTAAACGTGGGCTGCAGAACCGGGCCAACAAATTCCATGTGCTGTTTGCTTCAGAGAATACAGCATCACAGTCATCCAGGTCTTCTTCTCCGGATGGATCTCAGGTAACCAAACCTTCTGTGGGCAAGTCCTCAAAGAGCAAATCTCCTTCAAAGCATCGAGAGGCTCTTAGCTTAGAACTTGAGGACCCTGCCCCAGCCAAACAACCCCGGCGGGAAGTCCAACTTCCAAAAACGCCAATTCAGGGGTCTCAGGTTGATATCGATGCTACGGCCTCGACAGATCACCTGTTAGCCTGCTCTGGGGTACCGGGTCACTCCGGTACCGACATCCAGGCAGCTATGGCGTCCATGGGCGATACTGTACAGTCCATGCAGCAGGCCGTCATGGCTTTCATTAAAGCTGCAACGCCATCGGTTCCGCTTTCAGCGGTTCCGGGCCCGATACCGGTATCGTCCGCCATGCCGGTATCGAGGCCGTCCACCTCTAAACGCAAGTCGGTACCGTATGGGCTTTCGCTCCATACCGGTTCCATACCCGATACGCCCGATATCGATACCGATCGGTACGCGTATCGTGCGTTAGAGGAAAGCACCGATTCCTCTGAGGATTTTCACTCCTCTGATGATTCTGCTGAGTTTTCACTCAACTTACCTGAGGAGCCCTCTTCTCCTAAAAGGAGAATGTCCCCTCCAGAGGATTTGTCCTTCCAGGACTTTGTTTTAGATATGGCTACAGCCCTTTCTATTACCACATCCTCTGAAAAGGAACCCAGATCCAAAAAACTGGATATTTTGGGATACTCAAAGGCCCCTAAGGAGGCAGTTACCCTGCCTATCCATGAAATCCTTCAAGAACAACTGATGGATTTCTGGGAAAATCCTTTGACTTTGTCTCCTTATTCCCGTAGGTTGGACACCATGTATAGGGTCCCTCCTTCTCCTGGTTTCCCAAAAGACTCAATTGCCCCACCACTCTATTGTGGTGAAGTCTGCAATGAAGAAGATTAGGAGTACCAAAAGGCACTCTTCCACCCCTCCAGGACGGGAATGTAAGACTTTGGACTCTTTTGGTAGGAAAATCTTCCAGGCTAGTATGCTTATAGCCAGGATTAATTCCTACAGTCTCTATATGGGCATGTTCCTGGAGGAACTTGCCAAAAAGGTGCGGCATTTTGCCCCCTTTATCCCTGAGGATAAAAAGCAGGGATTCCTTTCCCTAGTGAAACAACTCTTAGAGGTTTCTAAGTTCTCTAATAGGGCAGCATATGATCCTTTGAGGGAGCCAGTAGGGCTTCGGGCATTGCTATTGCAGCCCGACGTCTTGCTTGGCTCCAGGCCTCTGATCTGGAACCGTGGGTTCTAGATGGCTTACGGAATCTGCCCTGTACAGGTGAGAACTTATTTGGGGAAGAGTGTCAAATCAAAGCCACCCCAGATGGATGCTGAAAATGCCACCTTGGAAAGACTTTCAAAGTCCACTTCAATTCCTACTAAGAAAAAGTCTTTTAAAAGGCCTTACTATAAGAAGGCCAGAGTTGCTTCAAATACTGGCCAGCAGTCTTCTCAACCTCGCTATACTGCTAAGCGTCAGCAATCCAAACAAGCACGAGCTAAGCCTGCAGCAGCTACTGTAGCTCAGCAGGCTCCAACCCCTCAGGGGTTTTTGACTTGCTCCTAGGGAACTTGCCACTTCTGGTTCTAACACAACCAGAACCTCTCACCATACCCGGAAGGTTGGTTCACTTTGCTCCCAGATGGGAACAAATCACAACAGAACAATGGACCCTCTCTATCATTCGAGAGGGTTACAAACTTCATTTCTCCAGCCTTCCTCCCCATCATATGGTGAGACCATTCAATTCTCCCCCATCTCTCCTAACCCTGTTGGGTCAAGAGGTTTCCTCTCTTCTTGCCCAAGGGGCCATAGAAGAGGTTCCTCTTCCTCAACAAGGGTCCGGTTTCTACTCCCTTATTTTCTCATTCCAAAGAAGACAGGGGGATTCAGACCAATCCTAGATCTGAGAGAATTGAACAAATTTCTCTTCAAGGAGAAATTCAAATGCTCTCGGCATTCTCCTTCCTTACCTCCAGGGTCAGGACTGGCTTTGTTCTCTAGACCTACAGGATGCGTATACACATATACTCATCCATCCATCCCACAGAAAGTATCTTCGCTTTCTGTTTCAGGGAAAACATTTCCAATACAGAGTACTCCCCTTCGGTCTAGCCTCTGCTCCAAGAGTATTCACAAAATGCATGGCAGTCGTAGCCGCATTTCTAAGAGGCATGGGAATCTTTGTCTTCCCATATCTGGACGACTGGCTCATCCGAGCTCCAACTCAGTCACAGGCCCAGATTTCCCTGGACCACACAAGGAGCCTTTTGCAGTATCTGGGACTGGTAGTAAACCTTCCCAAGTCCCAACTCATCCCTACTCAATCTCTAGAATTCATAGGGGCCCAGTTGGACACCATCACTGCAAGGGCCTACCTTCCACATGTTCGAGGCCAGCGCCTCCTGAGTTTGGCCTCCCAAGCTCAGTCCAGCACTCACTTGACAGCCAGGGAAATGCTACGCCTACTGGGTCATATGGCCTCCACAGTGCATGTGGTGCCCTATGCTCGTCTTCATATGAGAGCAGCTCAATGGACCCTGGCCACTCAGTGGACTCAGGCGTCAGGAGCGCTCTCAGACCAAATACAAACCTCCGATCGTCTGTTTTGGTCCCTCCACTGGTGGACTTCCACCAAGAATCTGTTGTTGGGGGCTCCATTTCAACCATTGCTACCCCAAGCAACCCTCACAACAGATGCCTCCCAAACAGGGTGGGGAGCCCATCTGCAAACTCTCTCCACTCAGGGCACTTGGTCTCTACAGGAGACCACCCTTCATATCAATCTTCTGGAACTGCGAGCAATTTACCTTGCCCTCAAGGTCTTCCACTCCCTCCTAGCCAACCTCACTGTCCTAGTTCAGACGGACAATCAGGTGGCCATGTTTTACATAAACAAACAAGGAGGGACGGGCTCTCTGTCGCTTTGCAACGAAGCTCTAAGACTATGGGCCTTCGCCAGAGAGCATCAGATTCACCTGCTAGCAGTGTATCTCCCAGGAGTTCAAAACTCTCGGGCAGACAGGCTCAGTCGAGTTCTGCTGCCACACGAATGGTCCCTACATTTGGACCAAATAAACCGAATCTTTCAGGAATGGGGGACCCCGGCCTTTGACAGGTTTGCAGGTCGTGGGAATGCCAAACTTCCCCGGTTCTGTTCCAGAACTCCGTGTCAGGGAGCTCAGGCTACGGACGCCTTTCTCCTGAATTGGAGTCAGGCATTCCTATATGCCTTTCCACCCATTCCTTTGATTCCCAAGACTCTGTTCAAACTCCAGAGGGATCATGGAACTATGATCCTCATAGCTCCACGCTGGCCACGCCAAGTGTGGTTCCCTCTACTTCTACAGCTCTCCCAGGGATCCTACTTGGATCTGGGAGCTGCGCCAGACCTCCTGTCTCAGGAGGAGGGGACTTTGTGGCACCCAAACCCCAAATCCCTTCACCTCAGTGCTTGGTTACTGAAGGCTTAAGCCTTCAAGACTTTCATCTTTCCGAACCAGTGAAAGATATCCTTTCTGCCTCTAGGAAACCCTCTACCAGGCGTTCCTATGCTTTCAAATGGAAACGTTTTTCCATTTGGTGTGCTCAGCAGGGTCTTGACCCTCTGGCACTTCCTTTGAATTCTCTTCTTGATTATCTCCTGCATCTATCCAATGCAGGCCTCAAGACGAATTCGGTAAGAGTCCATTTAAGTGCTATTGCAGCATCCTTGCAACATATAAATGGACAACCTATCTCCTCTCATCCTCTTGTTGCAAGATTCATGAGAGGCCTGACTCTCACTAATCCTCCCATCAGACCACCCCCGTCGCATGGGATTTGAATCTAGTGCTCGGTCAACTTATGAAGGCACCTATTTAGCCAATTTTTTCCACATCCTTGAAATTTCTTTCCTGGAAGGTCATCTTCCTCATTGCAGTCACTTCGGCTCGCCGCATCAGTGAGCTGCAGGCTTTAGTGGCTAATCCACCTTACACAAGATTTCATCATGATAAGGTGGTCCTTAGGACGAATCCCCACTTTATGCCTAAAGTGGTCTCGCCTTTTCATCTTAATCAAGAGGTATATATCTACCTGTCTTTTTTCCAGCTCCTCATGCATCCAATGCAGAGAGGAACCTTCATACTCTGGATTGTAAAAGAGCTCTCGCTTTTTACCTTAATAGGACTCAGCCACATCGAAAGTCTTCTCAACTTTTTGTGGCCTTTGATCCTTCCCATTTGGGACTTCCAGTCTCCAAGCGTACACTTTCCAATTGGATTGCTCAGTGTATTTCTTTTGCTTACCAGAGCAAAAACATTTCTCTGGAAGGCCATGTCACTGCTCACAATGTGAGGGCCATGGCAACTTCTATGGCTCATCTGCACTCTGTTTCCATAGATCAGATCTGTCGAGCCGCTACCTGGGCCTCGGTTCATACCTTCACAGCCCATTACTGTTTGGACAAGGACTCCCGCCGGGATGCCTTGTTTGGCCAGGCTGTCCTCAAGCACCTGTTCCATTCCTAAACAACTCCTGCCCACCTTCCCAGAATGGATGCCTGAGATCCATACGAAGATGGCGAACCTTTACAGGGGATCCCATGCATCTAAGCTAGGGAGTCCCCATATGTGAGGACTTATTCCTGCTTGTTCCTGGAGATAGCACAGTTACTTACCTGTAACAGGTGATCTCTGGGAACAGCAGGAATTAGTCCTCACAACCCACCCACCTCCCCTAGGAGTTGTATCTTTTATCTATCTATCTTCCTGTCCTCTCTCTGTTGACTCAGCTATAAACTCGAAACTGAGGAGAGCTGTTCAGGAAGGCGGGAAGGCAGTGCGCATGTGCAGTGGGAGGTCCCAAAAGCTTCTATTCTAAGAAGCTGGGAGCTTTCCCGCACGGGCTCCGTCGGTACCGACGTACCCATATGTGAGGACTAATTCCTGCTGTTCCCAGAGATCACCTGTTACAGGTAAGTAACTGTGCTTTCTCCAGGAGCAGCAGGAATCAGTCCTCACAACCCTCCCTCCTCCCCTTGGAGTTGCAGTTTAATGCTTTCGTTTTGCTAATTTTTGCTGTCTTTTAGCTATGTCATCTGACTGAGCAAGATGGCACCCTTGGGCGGGAAGAGGACCGCGCATGCGCGCTGCAATTCCCAAAGGCTTTCTTTGAAAGCTGAGGAAAATTGCTCCGCGAGGGCTCCGTCGGCGCCGACGTCACCCATATGTGAGGACTGATTCCTGCTGCTCCGGGAGAACACCTGTTACAGGTGAGTAACTACGCTATCCTGGAGCAAAATCTACTCTATTTTGAACCATTTATTTTTCCCTTGACCTTCACAAGTTTCTCTGTTCCACTGCAGCAAAGCACCTCTCCCCCTCCCCCCCCCCCAACATAATGCTGCCACCATCACACTTTACTGTAGGGATGGTGATAGTAAGGTGATGTGCTGTGAGTGGGGTTTTTTCACGCCAAAGGAAGCTCTAAAAATGCCTACTAGGTATAAAATTAAATATTTTTTTGTGGATCATCAAACGATTCACATTTCACTGCTAATTTCTCATCATTGGTCCTTTTTTTTCTCAAATAACTGTTCATTAAATTCACTTCAAATTCTGCTGTTCAATCATGTTTCATGTATATATGCAAACACAGCAGTTTTACCCACAGTACTGTGTTTCAAAAATCATATCACTTATCTTTCTGTTTTAGAGACTAAGATGCATTGATCTTCAGAAATCAAATTTTATGAGCTCCAGTAGATAGCTTACTTATTCTGCCATTATTGTGAGGCCAGTGCAGTAAACTGCGCTATGCCTTAGCACAGTGGTTTCCTCAAGATTTTCTTGCACTAGTCTGTCTTCTGATGCAGAAAGAGTTCTATCACTGGAAGATATGGGCTTAAGAATAATGCACTCTGTAGTTGTGGTCAGCATTATTGGCACCCTTGCATTTTAGGTATGTTCAGTACAATATCTTGAGAAATAATTGAAAATATTTCAACAGTATGTCATCATAATATTTTAATAGTATGTTTAAAGGGATACAACAAAAAAAATGTCCATGCAACTTAGACGTAGTCATTTCTGAGAAAAAAAACAAAACATGACCTGAACAGGATTAATGGCATCCTTCACTAATATTTGGTTGCCCAACCCATAGCAGTGATTAATGGCATCCTTCACTAATATTTGGTTGCCCAACCCGTAGCAGTGATTAATGGCATCCTTCACTAATATTTGGTTGCACAACCCGTAGCAGTGATTAATGGCATCCTTCACTAATATTTGGTTGCACAACCCGTAGCAGTGATTAATGGCATCCTTCACTAATATTTGGTTGCACAACCCGTAGCAGTGATTAATGGCATCCTTCACTAATATTTGGTTGCACAACCCATGGCAATGATGACCTCCTCCAAATGTTTCTTGTAGCTATCTGTAAGTTTCGGACCTCTGTCTGCTGGTAGTTTCTCCCATTCTTCCACTGCGATTTGTTCTAGCTCATGAATGTTTCCAGGATTCCTTTTACCAATGGCAGATTTCAGCTCTTTCCAAAGGTTCTCAATTGGATTAAGATCAGGACTCATTGCTGGCCAATTTAAAACAGTCCATTTGTTCCTTTTTTAACCATTTCTTTGTACTTTGGATATATGTTTTGGGTCATTGTCCTGCTGGAGGACCCATGATCTTTGACCCAGACCTAGCTTTCTGACACTAGGTAGCACTTTTCATTCCAAAATACCTTGGTAGTCCTTGGACTTCATTATTCCTTTAATATGTTCCAGGCTTCCAGTTCCTGAGGCAACAAAACAGCCCCACAACCAGTGATGGGATTCAAAAATCTTAGGAACCGGTTCTATATCATCACTCCTTTTGTCTCCTCATGCCCCCCCTAAGTCCAGCATGACATGTCTCCCTGCCCCCATGTCCAGCATCACCCCTTTTGTCTCCTTATACCCCCCCTTCATCCCTTTCTTATAGCAGCGCCCCTGTGCCTCCCTGCCTGGCCCTCCGTGTCCTGCCCTCTTTGACTCATACCTGTTGCGACTTCATGTTGGGTTCGAGATGGGCAAATTGCACTTTCGTGAGGCCACTTGCTGTGAAATCCAGCCTCTTGTTCATGGCCGGTAACCAAAATAGGCTCCGCATCTGTACTTTCTGATACAGGCACATAGCTTCCTCTAATCCCCTGCCAGCCCTCCTTGTCCCGTCTCTGACCGACAAGTATGCGTCCAGAGAGGGCTGGACAGGGAGGGCCAGTAGGGTCTTAGAGGCATGCACGCACACACGCATATGACTCTAAGGCCCTGCCGGTCTTCCTTATCCTGCCTCCTGACGTGTATCAGAGAGGAGGGACAAGTAGGGCCAGCCAATAGGGTCTTAGAGGCAGGTGCACGCTTGTATCGCAAATCGTGCCTATACTTTCTTTTGTTACTGGAAGTGGAAAATAGGCTGAATTTGACAAGAGGTGGCCTACCAAAAGCACAATTTACCCTGCCCTGAACCCAACATGCAGTCGTGACCCCCAAATAAAGATTTTGCAACCCCATTTGGGGTCATGACCCACAGTTTGGGAAATGCTGGCCTATAGGAACCGGTTTGGCAAACTCCAGAAATTCTAGTAGCAGGTTCACTTGAACTGGCTGAATCCCACCACTGCCTACAACAGTTATTAATTTATTTAACTAGGTTTGTATACCGCTTTTCTACAATTCAAAGCTGTGTACATTCAGGTACTGCATATTTATATACTGTATTTCCCTTGTCCCCGAAGGGCTCACAATCTCTGTTTTTGTACCTGAGGCAATGGAGGGTTAAGTGGCTTGCCCAAGGCCACAAGAAGCACCTGTGGGACTAGAAACCCCAGTCCTTCCAGCCCAAGGTTGCTGTCCTCTAGCAGGATTTGAACTCCTGGCCCTTTGGCCTGAGGTAACTTGCCCCAACCACTAAGTCACTCCTCCCTTATTATGGAATTTCCACCATATTTAACTGTAGGAAGGGTGTGGGGTTTTTTTTGTTTTTTTTGTTTTTTTTAAAGCTTCATTTCTTTGCCTGTAAATGTATTGGTCTGCATTGCCAAAGAGCTTAAGTTTGGTTTCATCTGTCCACAGAACATTTTCCCAGAAGGATTGTGGTTTTTCAAAGTGGGTTTGGGCAAAGATCAAGTGTTCCTTTTTTATGTCTGGCTTTGAGCAATTGGGTCCTCCTTGACCTTGTGATAAGGAAGCTTATCATAGTTCAGGAAGGAGCTATAATAGAGGTGAATTGGCTCTGAACAAGCAACCTGTCTTTGCTGGTAGAAATAATAAAACAGAATGTTTCCATAAAAGACTACCAGTCCCAGAATGCACCAGGTTTCCAACAGTATCTAGAAGAGCTGAAGTGGGGAGACGTGTGTTCAATCAGGAGAGTTATGAGGTAATCCCCAAGCACTCATCTCCAAGGGCAGGGCTTGATTCAGCACAGCTGCGCTGTGCTAGGGTGGAGCAGCCCTCTAAACAGGTTAAAAGTAAAGCCTATTCTACACAGCAGAATCATCTTCAGAATCTTCATGTTCATCATCATCAGCAGAAGAAGGAGCAGAGGCAGCAGAAGCCAGAGCTCACGGACAGAGAGAGCAAGAAGCACTTTGGAAGAAAGAAGAGAAAAGCATCTTGGAGGTCTAAAGGAGTCCATAGCAGTACGTGTGCTGGGAGACATTCCAGAGGCAAGCATAATCCATTGGACTGGGGAAGGCCAGAGGAGTGGGGTTACAGAGCCAGGAATCCCCGGACGGCACCTGTGAGGGAGACGGCTGCATTTGGAAGGGGCTCTAAGACCAGTGCAAGAAGGTATGTGAAGAGAGACCCAGTGTCCAGGGATCTGGATTGGAAGGCTGGACATCAAAACTGGACTACATACTGGCCAGGATATTTGGAGAGGAACCCTAACAGCAATGGAAGCTCAGGTATGAACACTGATCTATGCCCTAGCTTTTCACTTGGAAGACAGGGAAGCAAGTATTGTCCTGAGAGTGCTCCATTAAGAAATTCCTCTGTGCCAATCCATGATATTGATTCTATGATAATTGAAGAAGAGGGGGATATTGTAAATGAACAGTGTGAATACATGGATTGCTCTCTGTCTAAACTTCTGTGGTAATATACTTTTACAAAATACAACAGCCATCACAAAGAAATATAAACTTGTTCTTTGATCTACTCAGAAAAGCATTTGAGCAGGATTTGAGCCACGTTTAGAAAGTAAACCAGCCAAGAGGTTTGCAGCTGGTTAATTGTTAACAATTGAGCTTTGCCTAATTGCCTGTGAGCTCTGAAGAGACACTTCTGGGTGTGTGTGAAAATACCAGAAGTTAGCCCTGAAAAAGAACAGTTTTTCGTTACTTTGTGGGTTTTGTTTGTTTTTGAAGCACTGCTAAAAAGATATTAGCAAGAGCCCACAGAAAAAACCTTTCTGTTCCCATCAAGGTCTTTATGATTTGATTTGATTGCTTAAGAAGTTCAGTTGTTGTTTTTCCTGATTTTGTTTTTTCTAAGTATAATTCTGAAAGCAAGTATCCTTTCTGTGCTACCAAGCAAATCTGTGTTGGGAGAAATAACCCCATAAATAAAATATCTTTTCTTTGCTTAACACTCGAGCAAGCACAACTAATTTATTGTGAACGGCTGATTCTGGTATGAATGGACTACATTTCCCACAATCCTTTGCAAGTCATATTAATATTTGCCTTTGCCAAGACTGTGGACATTCTCACCCAGCGCCCCCGTTTACAACCTTCACCCATATACAGTGGGCAGCGTATCTGTGGGTTGAAACCATCACTCCATATTGCTCCAGTTTAGCCTTAAGCTTTTCCGAGGTTGTATGTGGTGTTTTTCCAACAGTTTGCACTAACCTATGAAGACTTTTTGGATTAATTTTCCTCTTCCCACCCCATGTCCTGGGAGATTCTTGACAGTTCCATGAGTGGAAAACTTCTTATTAACATTGCAAACTGTAGACACAGGAATCCAAAGGTCTTTGGAGATGGCCTTGTACCCCTTTGAAGATTGATATTTGGTGATAATGGCTTTTCTGACTGTCTGAGGCAGCTCTCTTGTCTTCATTATTGTGAAAAAAGAACAGGGAGTGAACGTGGCCATTTTAAACAGAGCCATCACTCGTTAGGTGATTCAAGTCACGTGAGTACAGACAATTGATCACAGATGCATCTAATTTTACTGCAATGGGAATGTGGTTCTTCTGTTCAAAATGATTTGAATTGTTTATAAGAGTCCCAGTAATCATGTCTTGGGACTGTCCCAGTTTTTATACTGTTCTCCAGGAACAAGCAGGAAGTCAGTCCTCGCATATGGGTGACGTTGGCACCGATGGAGCCCACGTGGTGCATTTCCCCAACTTTCAAAGAAAACCTTTGGGACATGCTACCACGCATGCATGGTCCCCTTCCCGCCCAGGGTGCCATCTTGCTCAGTCTCCTTTTTTCGTGGAGCCCAACGGACATCTGTCCTGTTTCTCCAGAAAAATCCTTGCTATTTCTCCTTAAAAAAGTTAGTTTCCCGGTTTGTGTACCAGTTCCTCTTTCCGCCTCGAGCCAGCCCCGGCACTGGCAATGTTCTCGGCTCCTTTTGTATTTTTTGATCGAGGCTTGCTTTGACCGGTGTTCACTGCCTTTTTCGCTCGTGGGTGGTTAACCCTGGCCAGGTGTTCCCCCACCATGTCTCCCAGTGGGTTTAAAAAATGCAACAGCTGCAATCAAACTGTCAGTTACCAACACCCATGACTGCTGCCTGCACTGCCTGGGCCTGGACCATGATAGCACTTCCTATGACCCTTTGCCAGGCCATGAAGCCTAAAACCAATAAAAAGAGCTCAGAGTTGCAGGAAAAACTTCCCCAGGACCGATGTGGCACCCGCCTCTCTGACACCGAGCTCCAAGCCAATCACTTCTCATGAGGCTCGGGCATCCTTATAGTCTCATGGCAGCGGCTCCTCTGAGAAGATCTTGGACTCCGAGGGAAAGAAGAAAAAATCCTCGAGTCTGCCAAGGCTGCACCGAAGAAACCTAATAAAACCGCCCGGAGGAACCCAGGCGGCTCCGAGAAGCGCTCTACCAAGGTCCTCAAGAAGGATTCCTTGGCCGGCAGAGACTGTGTGAAAGTTCTCGAGACCGTAGTCCTCGTTGAGGATGCACTTGCGAGTGTGCTGGCACCAGGCCCGGGATCCTCTGTGCCTGCACCAAAAGCTGCGGAACCTTCTGATTTGGAAACAAGAATGGCCGACTTGGAGCAGAACATCACTGCTATCCTAGCCCCTGCAGCAGGCAATGATGGCTGCTTCATCTGCATCATCTGCCAGACGACCGGGCCACCGACTGCGGGGGAGTCCCCAGTCATCGAGCCGAGCGCCACCGACCTCGGGTAAGCCTTTGGCGCCTGTCGAGATCTCTGTCCCATTCTTCGGGCATCTGATTCTTCCTGGCCAATTTCTATGACTAGGACCCCAGGTACCCCGGAGGCCGCTGGCCTCGATGTTATGAGTCGCAGGGCCTTGGACTTGTCGCCACACCTCGACTCAGAGTGGGAGACAGACGATGAGGCATCCTCGAGAACCAAACGGCACCCGGCGTCCTGGTGCCATTCTCCGCAGGATGTGGCCTTCCACGACTTTGTCAAGGATATGGCCAGAGCCCTCGCTGTGCAAACTGAGGCAGAGGAAGATCTGTGCACTGAGGAACTGGAAATTCTCCAGAGCGAGTCTCCACCCAAGGAAACTCTCACCGGCACCTTGACCTATGTACTGCATCCAGAAGGGCCCTGGGTTCCACAAGCCCCAACTCCCCCATATCTTCATGGTTGTTGAGTCGACCATGCAGAAACCTAAGAGCCAGAAGACCCACTCCTCTGGGCCCCCCCCCCCCCGGGAAGGGACGCTAGAGCCCTCGATGCCCTCAGGCGCAAGTGTTACTAGGGCTCCATACTGGGTTGGCGGATTCAAGCCTATGAACTGTACATAGGCATGTACCTGAAGGCCCTGACCCAAGAGTTGTCTGGGTTTTCAGCAGGGCTTGCTGGGAACTCCTCCGACAATTCCAGTCCCTTACCTCCAAGATCAAGGACTGCTCTAAGGTCCTTTCCCGGGCAGCCTGTGACTGCTTCGAATCAGCGGCTGGAGTAGCAGCAGTCAGTATCTGCGCCCAGCGCCAAGCCTGGTTGCAGTCTTCTGACCTTGAGCAATGGGTCCAAGACAAGTTGCTCGATGTCTCCTGCACTGGGGAGAACCTGTTGGCAAGGCAGCCGAGATCGAGGCCGATGTGGTGATCTGACAGAGACTCTCCAAAAAGACTTATCCTTTCCCTGTAAGAAAAATCTGGGAAAAGACTCCTGTTTCTGAAGAAAAAGGGGCCCTTTCATCAGAGTCACCACTACCAGCCCTTTTCGGGCCAGCAACAGAGTTCTCATCCTAAAAGACAAGACCAGGGAGCTCAGAAACCAAAGGCACAGAAGCCCCAGCTCCCACCCAACCAGGGGGGGTGGGGAGATTTTGACTCCCAGGGCAGGGCCTCCCTTCCCCTGAGAGACTTTCACCAGCTCACAGGGGGCCACCTGGCACTCTTCGCTCAAAGGTGGGCCAAGGTCTCCTCGGACCAGTGGGTACTGCAGGTAGTAAGGAAGGGATACCACCTCCACTTACAGCAGGTTCCACCCATGTCCTTCACCAGACCCTTCTGCTCTCAGAGCTCGCAGGTCTGCTCAGGGACAACGCCGTAGAGCCTGTACCCAAACATCGGTGGGGAAAAAGCTTCTACTCCAGACACTACCTTGTTCCCAAAAAAAACTGGGGGCCTCAGGTCCATACTAGACTTGAGAAACTTAAGCAAGTTTCTGGTGAGGGAGAAGTTCAGGATGCTTTCTCTTGGAACACTGCTGCCTTAACTCCACCAGGGAGGTTAACTGTGCTCCTTGGACCTAATGGATGCGTACACTCATCCTGATTCACACCTCCCACAGGCAGTACCTATGGTTTTGTGGTGTGGGGAGGACACTACCAATACAGGGTGTTACTTTTCGGCCTGGCCTCCTCTCCAAGGGTCTTTACCAAATGCCTGGCAGTGATAGTCGCCCACCTATGTCTGCAGGGGGCTTTCGTCGTCCTCTATCTAGACTGGCTCATCAGGAGCAGTACAGCCTCAGAGGTCAGTCATGCTGCAGAGCGTGTAACCTTCCTTCTGCAGCACCTGGGGTTCATTATCAGCTATCACAAATTCCATCTCTCTCCAGCCCAAAGCCTGGAGTTCATAGGTGCTCAGTTGGACATGTTACAGGTCAAGGCCGTCCTCCCAAAGAGAAAGGGCAGAACGCTTCAGGCAACTGGCAGGAGAGGAACAATGCTGCCTGTCAGTGCTGGCTCCTCTTCTCCTCTGCCTACTGGGCCATATGACCTTGATGGTCCACATCACACCCTGAACCCGCTAACACATGCGGACAGCCCATTGGTGCCTCTGCTCGCAATGGACTCTGGCTACGGGACAGGGTCAGGGTTACCCACCATTTGGCAGAGTCCCTCAACTGGTGGCAAACCTTGTGCTACCTCCAGGCGGGAATGCCCTTCCAGGCACCTGTGCCACAGAGGACCCTGACCACAGATGCCTCCCTTCTGTGTTGGGT
The DNA here is from genome assembly GCA_033557465.1 of Ichthyophis bannanicus. Classification (NCBI taxonomy): domain Eukaryota; kingdom Metazoa; phylum Chordata; class Amphibia; order Gymnophiona; family Ichthyophiidae; genus Ichthyophis; species Ichthyophis bannanicus. The sequence goes on along the minus strand of CM066032.1, from coordinate 1,271,808,478 downwards.
GGCAAATTGTGGAGACCGCTGGTCTCGGGAGTCACTCCTATAGATCAGTCTCCTGGAGCTCATGGCAGTCGTTTGGCCCTATGAGCGTTCCGCCACCGCCTGTGACACTGGCCTGTGCTGATCCAGGTGGACAACTAGGTCACCATGTTTTATATCAACAAGCAGGAGGCCACGTGTTCATACTCCTTCTTCCAGGAGGTGGTGGCCATCTCTTCTTCACAGCACGCAACAGCATGCATCTCCAGGAACAAGCAGGAATGAGTCTTCACATATGGGTACGTCGGTACCGACGGAGCCTGCGCGGGAACGCTCCCCAGCATCCCAAAAAAGGAAAGCTTTTGGGAGCATCCCACAGCGCCTGCACGCTGCCTTCCCGCCTTTCCTAACCGCCTCTCTCCAGTTCTTCTTTTCCGCGGAGCCAGCAGGTCGTGTTCCTGTCACCGCTGAAGAAGTTCTTTATTTCATTTTATTTCTTTGGTCGCGCGTCTGCCTTCTTCGACGTCGGACCGGTACCGCCGGTCTTTTCTTTCTTTTCTTAAAAAAAAAAAATAATAATAATTCTTCCGTTCCACTTTAGTGTATGTTTTTGTCTCTTTGGGCCTTAGGCCTAAGGGAAATTTCCTCATGGAAAAGCCCGCCTCCGGGTTTAAAAAATGCACTAAGTGCAGCGGTACCATTTCTGTTACCGACACCCATGACTGGTGTCTTAAATGTTTGGGTCCTGACCATTCCATCACGGATTGTGCGTCCTGCTCCATGATGTCTAAGAGAGGTTTACAGAACCGAGCAGCTAAGCTCAATACCCTGTTTCCCTCTGATGCAGCTTCGGTGGCATCGACGTCGTCCAGGGCTGCTTCTTCCTCCTATGGATCTCAGGTAACCAAACATAAATCCAGCCGGTCCTCGAAGGGTAGATCTCTCTCTAAGCATCGAGATGCCTCCGGGCTTGCCCTCGAGGATCCTGCACCGGCAAAAGTACCCCGGCGGGAAGCTCCGGCTTCCAAAGCTCCTCCTATGGGGTCACAGGTTGACATCGATGGCACGGCCTCTACCGATCACCTGTTACAATGTTCCGGTACCGGTGGAATCTGCCGGTACCGACTTCCAGACATTGATGGCGTCGATGGATCAGAATATTCTGACCATGCAGCAGGCCATCATGGCATTCATTCGAGCTGCGACGCTGCTGGTACCACAACAGGCTCCGTTGCCGGTACCGGCTCCGGCACCGGCACCAATTTTGGTTCCGGTGCCGGTACCGATTGCATCGACATTGGCTTCGGTGTCGACTGCACCGGTACCCTGTCCGATGATGCCAATCGGTACCGAACCGGTACCGATCACTCCCGATGTCGATACCACTCGGTACGCGTATCGGGCTCTACAGGAGCATCCAGACAGGCGATACTTTGATTCCTCCGAAGACTCTGATGCATCGGAAGTTTCTGTCGAAGCATCGGTACTCCTTCCTCAAGAGCCTTCTTCTCCAAAAAGAAGAATGTCTCCTCCAGAGGACTTGTCTTTTCAGGACTTTATAAGAGAAGTGGCCAAGGGGCTCTCTATCTCAGTGGCCCCTGAGTCAGAGCCTAGAGCCAAAAAGTTGGATATTTTGCAATATCCCAAGGCTCCTAAAGAGGCAGCCACTTTGCCAGTTCATGAGATCCTTTATGATCACATGTTGGGCATATGGGAGACCCCTCTTACTATCTCTTCCCACTCTCGTAGGCTAGACACCATGTACCGTGTCCCGCCTTGTCCTGGGTTTCATAAGACTCAGCTTCCTCACCACTCTATTGTGGTGGAGTCTGCCATGAAAAAGTTAGTGCAAAAAGGCACTCTTCTACTCCTCCAGGGAGAGAATGTAGAACCTTAGATGCTTTTGGCAGAAAAATCTTTCAAGCCAGTATGCTTGTTGCCAGAATCAACTCCTATAGTCTCTATATGGGGATGTTTCTAAAAGAAGTTACAGATCATCTGCAAACTTTCCTCCCTTTTCTTCCAGAAGATAAGAGGGAAGAGTTTCTCACTTGGCTTAAGCATGCCCAAGATGTTTCCAAATTTTCCAACCGTGCAGACTAATAAAAGAAAATATTTTTTCACTCAACATATAATCAAACTCTGGAATTTGTTACCGGAGGATGTAGTAAAGGCTGTTAGTGTAGCTGGGTTTAAAAAAGGTTTGGACAAGTTCCTGGAGGAAAGGTCCATAAACCATTATTAAGAAGTGACCGAAGATATCAATGCTTGACCCAGTACAAGCATTGCAGAACCTGTGTCTTTTGGGGAAACTGCTAGGTACATATGACCTAGATTGGCCACTGTTGGAAACAGAATACTGGGCTTGATGGACCTTGGTCTGACCCAGTATGGCATATCTTATGTTCTTATGTTCAGCCTTTTGACTCTTGAGGGTGCCAGCAGAGCTTCGGCTATTGCCATAGGTGCACGCAGAATTGCTTGGTTACAAGCTTCTGATCTGGAACCTTGGGTCCAAGATGGATTGGGAAATCTTCCTTGTACAGGTGAAAACCTTTTTGGCAAGGATTGGCAGGCAAAGGCCACACAGATGGATGCAGAAAATTCTGCTTTGGATAGGCTTTCAAAGTCTCCCTCTAATCCTGTCAAGAAGAGGTTGTTCAAAAAGCCATATTTTCCCAAGAAGGGAAGATATTATCCTGTTTATGGTCAATAGACATCTTCTGCAGGTTGTTTTGCTGTAAAGCGTCAACAACCTAAACAGGTCAAGCCTAAGGCTGCAAGGACTCCTGTAGCCCAACAGCCTCAGCCTCCTCAGGGCCTTTGACTTGCATCTAGAGAACTTAGCCTTTCTGGCTCTAGCAGAACCAGAGCCTCTCACCATTCCAGGAAGGTTAGCTTACTTTGCTCCCAGATGGGAACAAATCACAGCAGAGCAATGGACCCTCTCCATCATAAGGGAAGGGTACAAACTTCATTTCTCAAACCTTCCTCCTCACACCATGGTGAGACAGTTCAATTCTCAAACATCTCTCCTTGACCTTCTCGGTCAAGAGATTACTACCCTTCTTGCCCAAGGGGCAATAGAAGAAGTACCCCTTCTTCAACAGGGCTCAGGGTTCTACTCCCCCTACTTTCTTATCCCAAAGAAAACAGGGGGTTACAGACCCATATTAGATCTCAGAGAATTGAACAAGTTTCTATGTAAGGAGAAATTCAAAATGATTTCTCTAGGTACTCTCCTTCCATACCTTCAGAGTCAGGATTGGCTTTGTTCTCTAGATCTCAAGGATGCGTACACCCATATACTCATCCATCCAGCACACAGAAGGTTCCTTGGGTTCCTTTATCAAGGGAAGCACTACCAATACAGGGTACTTCCTTTTGGTCTGGCCTCTGCTCCAAGAGTGTTCACAAAATGCATGGCAGTAGTAACTGCATTCCTATGCACTCTAAGAATATTCGTATTCCCATATCTGGACGACTGGCTCATCCGAGCTCCATCCCAGTCAGAGGCCCAGACTTCCCTAACCTGCACAATGCGTGTTCTGCAGTGTCTGGGACTGGTGATAAACATTCCAAAGTTCCAACTCACCCCTACTCAGTCTCTAGAGTACATAGGGGCCTTGCTGGATACCACAACTGCAAGGGCCTATCTTCCCCAGGCCCGTTGCCTACGCTTAGTGCAGTTAGCCTCCCAGATTCAGTTAAAAACCCATTTAACTGCTCGAGAGATGTTACAACTGCTAGGCCACATGGCATCCACTGTGCATGTGGTCCCTTATGCTCGCCTTCACAAGAGGGCAGCTCAATGGACTTTGTCCAACCAATGGACCCAGGCATCAGGGGGTCTGTCAGAGAAAATAGCAACCTCCAGGCGCCTCTTTTGGTCTCTCCAGTGGTGGAAGTCCACTCAAAATCTGTTGCAGGGGGTCCCCCTTCCAACAGTTGTTACCCCAAGCAACCCTTACAACAGATGCCTCTCCAAAGGGTTGGGGAGCTCATCTTCACGACCTCTCCACCCAGGGCATTTGGTCCCCACAGGAGACCTCTCTACATATCAACATCTTAGAGCTCAGAGCAATCTTCCTGGCTCTGAGTCTTCCATACCCTGCTCAGCTACAAGACAGTCCTCATTCACACGGACAACCAAGTAGCCATGTTCTATGTGAACAAGCAGGGAGGGACTGGCTCTCTGTCGCTTTGCAACGAAGCTCTGAGATTGTGGGCCTTCGCCAGAGAGCATCAAATTCATCTTCTGGCAGTATACCTTCCAGGAGTTCAAAACTCTTGGGCAGACAGACTCAGTCGAGTTCTGCTTCCACACGAATGGTCCCTTCATATGGACCAGATAGTCAGAATCTTTCAAAATTGGGGAACCCCGGACATAGACCTCTTTGCAAGTCCGTGGAATGCCAAACTTCCCCGATTCTGTTCCAGAATTCCGTGTCAGGGAGTTCAGGCCAAGGATGTCTTCCTCCTTCATTGGGGTCAAGACTTCCTATATGCCTTTCCACCCATTCCCCTAATTCCCAAGACCCTGTTCAAGCTTCAGAGAGATCGAGGGACTATGATCCTCATAGCTCCACGATGGCCACGCCAATTGTGGTACCCTCTACTCCTGCATCTCTCTCAAGCTCCCTCCCTGGACTTGGGATCTGCTCCAGATCTCCTGTCTCAGGAGGGGGGAACGTTGTGGCACCCAAACCCCCAATCTCTCCATCTCAGGGCTTGGTTGCTGAAGGCTTAGACCTTCAAGATTGGCATCTGTCTCAGCAAGTGAGGGATATCCTTCATGCTTCCAGAAAGCCTTCTACTAGGTGTTCCTATGCTTTTTTTTTTTTTTTGAAAACTTTATTTGTCATTTTCATCACACAACGTTACACCATACAAAACATTTGAAAACAGAATGAACAGAAGTAATAGAGAAATCTAGATAGGTTCATGTCCTAACTCCGGTGCAAGAGCATCGGAGCGTCAAAGGGAGGGGAAAGGGGTGGGGGGGTTGACCGCTCATGTCTCACCGCCGTACCCAATATGTATTATCTATACTGACTATTTCGTGACAGGACTGTCCCATTTGTGTAACAATCTTCGGAAAGCGGGATTCTGCCGAACGTAAGCTATCTCACAGGTTCGATGATAGCATACCAGATTCCACCAGTACTCCACATTTAAGGCATCAAAAGACTTCCAATGACTCATGATAGCCTTCAGTGCCAGACTCAGCAGGAGATCAAACAAGGCATGATGTTGCTTTTGGAGGCCAGGTACCTCCGCCGTTGATTTGTAGATGATTACCCGATAGGATAAGGGCGTATCTATCCCAACCAATCGCTGTATTCGCCTCCATACTCCTTGCCAGTACAGGAGTAAGTATGGACAATAAAAGAGCATGTGTGCTAAGGTCCCTGCTTCACGTCTACAGGACCAACAGCGATCGTCCTTCGGATCTTGCCACTTGGAGGTCTTGACTGGGGTCAGATATGCGCGATGTGCTAGAAAAAACAGTGTCTGCGTGAGGGAGGCTGATCGAGATATCCGGATCTGGGATCCCCAGAAGGAAGACCACATTTCCAAAGTCGCAAGGGGTCCAGCTTCAGTCTCCCATATCAACTGTGCCCCGCTTGGGCTTCGTCCTCCCACCGATCTAAGGAGGTTCACCAGCATGGATATTTGCCTTGACCCTGTCCGGAGCTCCTGGATCCGAAGGTGAGACGAGTGTCCGCTAGCCGTATGTAGGGGTGTGACTCCTGCCCTGCTCAAACAGTGCCGAAGTTGACCCCATTGGAAGAAACATTTGTAGGGAAGTTGGAATTCATGCTGAAGTTCCGCAAAGGTTTTGTATCTCTGCCCCCTGAGTAAATGACCCAGGTTCAAAATACCGTGTCGTATCCAAGTGGCCCAGGCGAAGCAGGTCCCACCTATTTTTAATCGCTGGTTAAGCCAAAGTGTGGTGGCGTCCGTGAAAGCTGGCTCCTCTCCCAGTAGAGGTAGCACTAAGTTGAAGGCTCGTTGAGTTGCTTGATGGATCATATCCTGCGTTTGCAGATTTGGTTGTGCCGACACAGCCCCAATCCGGTAGCGCAAGGGGAGTGGATCACTCACCGTCGACTCCACTAAGAGCCAACTGGGAACTCCTGGGGCATCTGGTTCCTCTGCCCACCAGGAGCCTTGTTTAGTTATGGCTGCAACGTGGTACCAGTAGAAGTCCGGGAAACTGACACCCCCTTGCTTTTTGGGAAGCTTTAATTTCCAGGCTGCAATTCGTGGTGTTTTCTTCGCCCATAAGAACGCCAGCAGCTTTCTCTCTAAGTCCTGATAGAATTTCTTGTCAAAGAGTATCGGGATCATGCTGAGGGTATACGTGATCTTGGGCATTACAACCATCTTAATAGTTTCCAGTCGACCCCACCACGTCAGGTTCAGCGGTGTCCATTTAGCCACACAGTCTTGCAAGATCTGGGTACATCTTTCCACATTAAGCGAGATAGTGTCCGCCAGCGTAATACCATACATGACACCCAAGTATTTAAAGGACGACTTTTCCACCTGAAAGGAGTATCGCCGTAACTCTTCTTCGGAGACTGCAGATGTGAGAGGTATGATTGTAGTTTTGTCCAGGTTTAACTTGTACCCCGAAATGCAAGCATATTCCTCAATTATCTTCAAGGTAGCATCCACCGATTTTACATCCAGGAATAATAGGAGATCATCAGCGTAAGCCGACAGTTTACAGTGATAGCCTTCCAGCGGCATTCCCATAATATTCGGCGCCTGGCGAATTTTAAGGATCAAAGGCTCCAAGGCTATATTGAATAGCAGAGGGGACAGAGGACAGCCTTGTCTAGTACCTCTGGTGAGGAGGAATTCCCGGGAGGAGGCATTATTCGCTGTTACCCGAGCCACCGGTCTAGTGTATAACAGCTGAATGTCCTTCAAGAAGTTTTCTGGGACCCCCATCCAGCGCATGGTTCGGTAGAGATAAGAGAGTTCAACCCTGTCGAATGCTTTTTTCCGCATCTAGTGCGAGACCCACCAGAGGTTGGTCTATTTGCTGTGCCTTACGGAGAACGTGGGCCAATATACGGCCGTTGTCTGTCGTGGATCTTCCGGGCATAAAGCCACATTGGTCCGGGTGGATAAGGGACTCCATTACTATAGACAATCGGTTGGCTAGGACCTTGGCGTATATTTTATAGTCTGAATTTAAGAGCGATATAGGACGGTAGTTCTCCACCTTCTCCGGATCTCTCCCTGGTTTAGGGTGTATTACTATCGTAGCGGCTGCCAACGCGCCTACAGCAGGGCACTCCTCCTTCACTCCCTTGTAATATAGTAATAGTTCCGGAGTCAGCTGATCAATGAAGGCTTCGTAAAATTCTACTGGCAAACCATCCGGCCCACTTGCTTTCCCTTTAGCCAGCTGATGAAGTGCCTTATGAAGCTCCTTGCAGGAGACATCGGTTGCCAGAAACTGCTGTTGCGCTTCCGTCAGCCGGGGACCCTCTATTGTGGAGACAAAAGTTGAGAAAGCTGAATCGTCACAGGTGACCTCGGATTGGTATAGTTTGGCATAGAAGTTTTCACAAATTGCTAGAATCTCATCATCTGAGCACTGCAATCCTCCACTTGAGTCTTTTAATCCCACAATCCTGGTCACCGCTCGCTTCGTCTTTAACATATTCGCTAGGAGCGAACTCGCCCGGTTGCTATCATGATAGCATCTCCCTTGCTGGACTTTAATTGAATCATTAACTTCGGTTTGCAAAAGCGTATTGTACTGATACCGAAGCTTCTGCAGCCGGAGAAGGACTGTCGGATCTGCCCACCGGGCCAGGAGCCGTTCGCCCGCTCGAATGTCTGTTTCCAAAGTTTTCCGCCTCTGTGCCCGCTGATTGTCGCTGCCGAATTTTGTAGGCAGTCATGTGTCCACGCATAGTGGCTTTATAGGCCTCCCACCAGGCCCATGTAGAAGTTTCCCCATATTGGTTAACTGCAAAGTATTCCATAGTGGCCGCATTCATAGTAGTGCGGAATTCATCATCCGTTAGCCACTGTTTCTCAAAAAAAAAACCGTGGCGAAGACCTCTTTTCTGGGCCAACATTTAGGTCCATGAGAACCGCCGAGTGGTCGGAGACTGTCATAGGGAGCATTTTTATATCTAGGATCTGAGGTATTAGCGTCTTCGATGTTAGAAAATAGTCAATGCGAGTTTGGGAGTTGTGCGGTAATGAGTAGAAGGAATATTCCCTGCCATTGGGGAAGAGTAACCTCCAGGGATCGAGGAGTCCCAGTAGCTCTTTCATGCTCTGCAGCTCTTTTGAGGAGCGTGGCTTATGTTGTGATTTATAGGGAGTCCTATCCAGAAGCGGGTCCGGTATGAGATTGAAGTCTCCCCCTAGGATAATTCTGGAGGACCCGGTACTTAGGAGCTCCTGAGCTACCTGAATAAAGAATTGCGGATCATCCACGGTGGGACCATATAGTGTCATAAAGGTATACGGATCTCCACCTAGCGTGGCTGTCATCTTGGCCCAGCGGCCTGCAGGGTCAATTTTTGTCTCCTTGATTTCTACCTGGAGGGTCTTCCGAGCAAGTATAATGACCCCGCCCTTCCTCCTCAGGGCTGGAGCAGAAAGTAGATTCTTATAGGTCTTATCTGCAACTTTATATGATTCTGTAAGCGACAGATGGGTCTCTTGCAAATATAAGACATCCGCCTTTTGATGATTACAGTAAGTCAGGATTTTCTTCCTTTTGGCAGGATTGGAGATACCTTTGACATTCAGGGACAGTATTCGTACCCGGGAATTAGCCATACTTAGCCTTGTCAGGGGATTGGAGGGGGACATTTGCGGTCAACAACCCCAAAATTAGGGAATATACTCTTATAACATTAACATGTACATCACCTGGCTGCATCCAGCCATAAACTGCTGTCGCTTGCATGGTGGAGTCCCAACCGCCCTCCAGGCCCAACTTACCCCCTCCCAACATTAGAAAATTGGTAACATAGCAGTACTGTGTGTGAATAGTTAGGCAGACAGGGAAAGCTCATTAGTTAAACATACCACCCCTATACAGAAAACTAACAAGCAGGTATGCACTGACTGCAGCATGCAAACTCATTGTCCCAACAGTATATCCTTGTCATACTTAAGGAGCTTGAGTGAGCTACCAGCTTCTCTCTGTCGCGATGCCCCCGGGGTAGCGCGGTGACTTAACTGTAGGATCAGCTATGCTTATCCGCTTCAGGATCAGACCTCCATCCGGACCCGATCTCGGAGAAACATCCGGAGAGTGTGGCCATCAGTGAAGGTTTGGGTATGGTTGTCCAAAGTCACCCGCATGTTTGCTGGGTAAAAGAGACCGAATCGCGCATGCGATTGCAGCAGGAGAGGCCGGCAGGCCAGGAGATCTTTGCGTCGCTGGGCCGTCTGTTTACTCAGGTCAGGAAAGAAGGTAATTTTATGGCCATCCAGTTGCACGTGCTGTCGTTGCTTTGCCGCTTGCATTATTTGGATTACATGCTGGTAGCGCAGCGCTTTAACTACCAGAGGGCGAGGTCGCGGGGTCTGAGCAGAGGGATGCGACGGTACGCGGTGGGCCCGTTCCAATTCCAGGGGCCTTTCAAAGGTTAGTCCCAGTAGACCTGGTATGAGTTGCTCAAGGTAGCTTACCGGGTCGGAGCCTTCCAGGCCTTCAGGTACTCCCAGGATTCGGATGTTACTTCTCCTGGCTCGATTGGAATGATCTTCCAGCAATGTTTCTAGGGCAGTTACCCTCTTCGTCAGCGGGTCGATCCGCGCGATTTCAGCAGAGTGTCTCTCCACCGTTGCTTCAACCTCTGTCAAGCGCTTAGTCATGTCGCTGAGATGGTCTTTAACTTCCCTCAGGTCTTCTTGCAACAATACTAGGGTCCCGGAATTAGTAGTTACAAGCGCTTTCACATCCCGGAGCTCCTGCAGGATTTCTCGCACCCCGTCCGCTGAAGGTTTGTCTGGCGCCATTTTCTGTGGAGACATGAGCTCCTGTTTTGCCCTCTTACTGGACTGCCCCGTCGTCTGTTGGAAATCTAGTCTGGCTGGTTTTAAGGCAGTCATATTCAGTATATTCTTTTCTCCACTAGGTTAATTTAATGGCCCCCGGAGTCTTTATACTACTCAGGATTCTGCAATGCTGGGAGGGAGCAAACAATCTATGCGGCCATCTTCTACCTCGGCAGACTCCGCCCCCTCTGTTCCTATGCTTTTAAATGGAAAAGGTTTTCCATTTGGTGTGCTGAGAAGGGTTTTAACCCTCTAGCAATACCTTTGAATTCTTTACTAGAGTATCTCCTGCATCTTTCCCATGCAGGCCTCAAAACAAATTCAGTAAGGGTCCATTTGAGTGCTATTGCAGCATCTCTCAAGCCTCTCAATGGACAACCTATTTCCTCTCATCCTCTTATTGCAAGATTCATGAGAGGCCTTCTTTTAACTAAACCTCCCATTAGACCACCTCCAGTGGCATGGGACTTGAATCTGGTTCTTGGTCAGCTCATGAAGCCTCCCTTTGAACCCTTAGCCAATACCTCCTTGAAATTTCTTTCCTGGAAAGTTATCTTTCTTATTGCAGTCAGTGAGCTGCATCAGTGAGCTGCAGGCCTTAGTGGCTAATCCACCTTATACAAGGTTCCATCATGATAAGGTAGTCCTTAGGACCAATCCACACTTTATGCCTAAAGTGGTCTCACCTTTTCATCTTAACCAAGAGGTGTACTTACCTGTCTTCTTTCCAGGTCCTCATGCATCAAGTGCAGAAAGGAATCTTCATACCCTGGATTGTAAGAGGGCTCTTGCCTTTTACTTACAAAGGACACAGCAACATAGAAAGTCTTCTCAGCTCTTTGTTACTTTTGATCCCTCTCATTTGTGACTTCCAGTCTCTAAGAGAACACTGTCCAATTGGATTGCTCAGTGTATTTCTTTCGCCTATCAGAGCAAGAACCTTTCAGAGGGCCATGTCACAGCTCACAATGTGAGGGCCATGGCAACCTCTATGGCTCATCTAAATTCTGTGTCCATCGACCAGATCTGTTGAGCGGCCACCTGGGCCTCAGTTCATACCTTCACAGCCCATTACTGCTTGGACAAGGACTCCCGCCGGGATGCCTTGTTTGGTCAGGCTGTTCTCAAACACCTGTTCCATGCTTAGTCAACTCCTGCCCTCCATCCCTGGTTGGATGCCTGAGATCCATGGGAGGAGGTAGAGCCCTTCTCAGGGTCTCACAACCTTGGGGATCTCCCAGGCATCTTTAGCTGTGGAGTCCCCATATGTGAAGACTCATTCCTGCTTGTTCCTGGAGATAGCACAGTTACTTACCTGTAACAGGTGATCTCTGGGAGCAGCAGGAATAAGTCTTCACAACCCACCCACCTCCCCTAGGAGTTGTATCTTTCTATCTATCTTTCCTCTCCTCTCTCTCTCTTTGTCTCAGCTTTAAAACTCGAACTGGAGAGAGGCGGTTAGGAAAGGCGGGAAGGCAGCGCGCAGGCGCTGTGGGATGCTCCCAAAAGCTTTCCTTTTTTGGGACGCTGGGGAGCGTTCCCGTGCAGGCTCCGTCGGTACCGACGTACCCAATATGTGAAGACTTATTCCTGCTGTTCCCAGAGATCACCTGTTACAGGTAAGTAACTGTGCTTTCTGCGAGCAGTGTACCTCCTGGCTCCTCCGGGCCAGGACAACTGCCTAGCAGACAGGCTGAGCAGAGTCCTTCATCCACATGAATGGTGCTTAAACTCCAGAGTAACGAAACAGTTCTACCTCTGGGGCAGGCCTGTGATGGACCTATTCACCTTTCCGGACAACACACAGCTACCACGCTGCTTCTTCCATCAGCTGCACCCAGAGAGAGTGGCAGCAGATGCCTTTCTTATCTTGTGGTCTGAGGGCCTACTCTGTGTTCCCACTGACCCCCCCCCCCCCCTTCCCGGTCGCCAGGACCCTCTTCAAGGTCCTGAGTGAAAGGGCATCAATTATACTGATTGCCCCCAAGTAGCCCAGGCCACCTTGGTTCCCTCTGCTGCTTTCTCTGTCGGTGGCATTCCCAGTCCCTCTGGGTTGAGCCCCGGATCTCCTGTCCCTGGAGGAGGGCTCCCTTCTGCACACCAGTTTGGGGTCACTAACGCTAACAGCATGGCTGCTGAAAGTGTAGCATTGGCCCCTTTCAATCTTCCAGGAGAAGTCGAGGAAATCTTACTGGCCTCCCGAAAACCCTCCACCAGATGGGCTTATGCCTTTAAGTGCAGAAGGTTCTCCACCTGGCGTGCGGAAAGGGAGGAGAATCCCTTTTCCTGCCATGTGCAGCTGGTATTTCAGTACCCTACTGCTCCTGTCACACACCAGGCTGAAATCTAACTCAGTGAGGGTACATCTGAGCACCATAGCCGCTCACCACCACCCTATCAAGGGAAAACCCCTCTTAGGCCAACCCCTGGTCTCCAGGTTCCTCTGGTGCCTCCTGTTATCCAAGCCCCCTCTCCACCCTCCAGCGGCAGAGTGGAACCTCAGCATAGTGCTCTCCCAGCTCACCAAATCGCTGTTTGAACCACTAGCCACCTGTGGTACCTGTCTTGGAAAGTGGCTTTTCTGGTGGCCCTCACATCCACTCGAAGAATGAGCGAACTCCAGGCCCTGGTGGCAGATCCACCGTATACAGGGTTCTACAAGAACAGGGTAGTGCTCCGCACACACCCTAAATTCCTCCCGAAGGTGAGGTCTCCTTTCCACCTCATCCAAGAGGTGCTCCTCCCTATCGTCTTCCTGCGGCCTCACATCGGCAGGGAGGAACTAGTACTTCATACACTAGATTGCAAACAGGCCCTGTCCTTCTACTTATAGCGGACTCAGGCCCATTGAAAAGCTCCTCAGCTTTTTGTATCTTATGGCCCCAACAGACTGGGGCTCCCCGTGACTAAGTTAACTCTGTCCACCTGTGTGGCGGACTGTTTGCGGTCGCCTGTGAATGAGCTGGCCTCTCCCTTGAACACTGGATAAGTGTAGTTACTCACCTGTAACAGGTGTTCTCCAGGGACAGCAGAAATCAGTCCTCACAACCCTCCCTCCTCCCCTGGGAGTTGCCTCCTTACCCTTTAGTTTTACTGCCATCCTAGCTATGTCATCTGACTGAGAAAGATGGCATCCTTGGGCGGGAAGGGGACCATACATGTGATAGCATGTCCCAAAGGCTTTCTTTGAATGCCGAGAAAATGCTCCGTTCAGGCTCAGTCGGTGCCGACTTCACACCATATGTGAGGACTGATTCCTGCTGTCCCTAGGGAACACCTGTTACAGGGAGTAACTATGTTTTTCCTACTATTTCCTTTTTTTATTTGGTCTTGTTTTATTAGATTCTTTTACGTGTCAAATGCATGCATATATAGTCCAAAGCCATTTCACTGGACACTTTTTTCCAAGAAGATATTGGACATTATGGGGTTAAACTGCAAAGGTACCATATTTGACTACAACAGTACATGCAAATTACCAGTAAATGGCTGAATAGAAAAACTATGCTTTCTACTCTTCTTTCTGTGCTGAATCTATGTCTGCTCAGGTCTGGAGTAAAGAGGTAGCACAGGAGCATAGGGCTCATCTGAGAGTAAACTGTGGCACTTCACCTCAGGTGACCGCAGATCCCTGGTGCCTCGGGAGGGCCCTCTAACCCCACAAAATCTTTGACTCACCTGGACCCCCTAAGGGCCCCCTTGAACCTCTCATCCCTTGCTCCAAAATAAAATACCATGGGGGCCCAAGTGGCCCCCCCAAAAAAACCCCAAGCCCGCCTCCATGTTCACAGGAGCGATGCCCACTCATTCCTGCCTCTGTGCTGCACTCTTTGAAAATGATGGCACCTCATCCCTCGCAATATGTCGGGAGTCACTATGCAGGATCGGTCTACCAAATAAGCTAATGCTTACCTTATTTGGCAAGCTGACCCTATGCAGTGCCTCCTGATGCACTGTGAGGAATCGAGCACCGCCATTTTTCAAGATGGCCTTGTGGAGGGAAGTATTATTGATCTGGGTGGAGGCAAGCTGTATCAGAAAGATCCTGATTGAGGGTCCCCTGGACCACATAGCCCTGGAGGGGAGGGGGATCATGTGTCAGGCAAGGTGGTTTGGGAGGATTGAATGTGGTTGTTTTTTTGGGAATGTCGGGGTGGGGGGCGAACAAGTGTTGAGGGGATGTTGATGCTTTGAGGAGATCGAATGTCGTGGGGGGGGGGGGTCAGTCCAGGGACCACTGGACCATCAGAAAAATTTTCTTTGGTGGGGTTAGAGGATAGGGACAGGAGTCAGTCCAGCTGGTCTGATGGTAGTACATTGGTTCTCCCTTCCTGTCAGTGGATGAGCCAGTCCCCCATCACTGGCAGGAAGGGAGACATTTTACTCATGATGCAAGAAACAGCTGTGTATTACTGTGGTGTGTTTTTAATGCAAAATAATTTGCATTCCATTTTTAGTTTTATGGCATTAGGAGTAAACATATTTTAAGTATGTGCGTTAGAAGTGCTATGTGCTGAAGTTTAGGACAGCATTCTTACACGGCGTTTACCGCATCAAGGCCTGTGTAGGGTTTGCGTTGCAGACCCTGTACTATTGTGATAACTTTCAGTTAATGTGAAGTGCAGTGACAGCAATATTAGTAACATAGTATCTGACGGCAGATAAAAGCCAGTATGGTCCATCTAGTCTGCCCAGCAAGGTGGCTAGAGTAGGTGCACTTGCTGCTCCGTGCAGGTCACCTCTCCCCATGCCTTTGTTTAGGGGTGTACCCACCGCTCCGTGTAGGTCACCCCTATTTGTTCATTTATAAGAGATAGTTATGCTTATTTTGGTTTTATCCTTTTGCTATAAAGGGATCCACTATGTCTGTCCCATGCCATTTTGAATTCTGTCACTGTGTTTGTGAATACTATAGATTGTGCCTAGAAAAAATACATTATCGTTCACAGCATATGTCTCGATCTTTCAACAGTGGAAGCAAAAGGTGTCACTCCTCCGCCATTAATTTGCTTTGTTTTTCATTCTTTACATTGTGATGGTATATTGGGACTGTTTTCTGCAAGTAGTGTGGCTGCTGGTGCACACTTTCTGTGAGAGATTTTCACTGAGAAGCCTCAGGTGTTAAAATGACAGTTTCTTTGGTTTGCATTGTCTGGGAGGCAAGTGCTTAAGTGGCACAAGCTGTTGTGCAGTACAAGGGATAATAAAATTCCGTCTCTGCCTCTGTATTTACACTTTTTGCTTTCTTTTTTTTGACAGCGTTGGTAATAGTGAATCACTACTTAGCATTCCAGTACTTTGCAGAGGAGTATTACCCTTTTTCAGAGGTAAGAAACCAATATGTTGACCTTTTTCTTGTAGCCCTCAAGAGGGACTTTAGTATTCGTCATATGGCATTCAAGGAGAACAGCCACCAGCATGGCTCGTAATTGTGTGGACTATGAAAGGCAACCGTGTCAGAATGATGCTGTCCATCAACAAGAGAGACATCCATTTTCAAGGTTTACTGTAAGCCTTCCCACTCCAACCTAGCTGCTGTGTGGCATGGCTGGGCTACAGTGCACCACAGCTGTATGAGCCTACTGTGGTGCAATACTGATTCATTTTTTTCCTACTCTAGTGCATGTCTGCAGCACATTTACAACTTAGAGGAGCAACATTAAAGAGAGGGAAAGCACAGAATCAGAGCTAAAGCTTTCTTTTCCCTGCTCCTATTATGTTTTTATTTGTTTTGTACTCCCCCTGGAAGCCCTGAACCTAAATGTGTATGTGTTGGTTCTGCTCTGCACAAAATAAACATCCTGGTATTAGTGTTCCAAATGTAGAAAACATGGAAGGCAGTGAATAATGTACAAGAAAACCTTTGTGTGGTAGTCAAAATTGTTTAGTCGATTTAAAATAATCGGAATGATTTAGAAAAAGGTTTCTGCTCACCTTTGTTTATTCTTTTAAATCAGTCTGTGGTTGGTTTCTTTTTTCCTTTCAGGCAGAACAGAAGTGATTTTTGCCATAGTTGGGGGTTTAAATGCAGCAGACAGTCTGTGGGGATCCAATCCGCGGGTTGTCTGCTGAATCTAACCCCTGAATGTGACAAAGACCCCTCCGGATCCCCATGGGCAGATCAGGAGGGGGAAGACCAGGGCAGCAAAGAACCGTGGGGATCAGAGCTTACATTAAAACAAACAAAAAAAAAAACCCAAGAGGAAGAAAAAATTTAAAGGGGCAGTACCTAAAAAAAAATTAGAGGATGGGTGACTGGAGGGCTGGGAGTAGGGAGGAGGTGGAATGAGAGTGAGAAGAGAAACAGAGTGGGGAGGGAAAAGTGCAAGAGTTGGAGGTTAAAGGGATGAATGCATGGGGACAAAAGTGACAATCTGTATATGCCAAAAGGTGCATTCCCCCCCCCCCAACATATACATATGCACCCCACCCCCACACTACATACACCCATATACACGTATGCACTCCCCCCCACATGCACAGGCAACCAACCTTTGCGCCACACACAGAGGCTCCCCAGCTCTGCAGCATATGCACCGCAGCCCTGCATCCATCGCCATGTCTCACACAGACAGACACACCACCGTTGCACCATACACCCACTAAAACACTTGCTGTCTGAAGCTATAACTATTGTTATCTGAAGATGATGCATGGTATAAGAACTCTGGCACGAGAGAACCGGGGGGAGGGGGTGATGAAGTCACAAGCACTGGCTCCTAAGATTTGGGCCTGGCTCCTAAATCCTCACAAAATTTGTCAAGGCCTACTTTAACTCCCCAATCCCCAGTTTTTTTTTCATGGACAAGCAGGAATGAAGCCCTCACATATGAGTGATGTCATTCGAAGGCGCCCCGCATGGGAATGCTCCCCAAGTACTAGTGGAAGCTTTTGGGAGGTTCCACTGTGCCTGCCTGCCACCACGGTGCCATCTTGATATCGGCATACTAGCCCTGATGATTTCATTGACTCCGCCTGCTCGTTTGCATTGCCCCCTTGGTCCCCAAGGTTAGCATACTGTCCCCCCTGTCCCCCCCCCCAGTTTGATTGACTCTGCCTGCTTGTTTGGCTCCTTCCCCTTGGTCTCCGATGTTAGTGAGTGTAACACCAGGCTTCCACCGTATATTTAAATGCAGCTGCGTTGTCTGCCCTGCTTGATATTGTTTGACTGTCCTTTGTCTCTGTGTTTTGTTCCATTGGTATAATTTGTATGTGTTACCTTGTAGGCATACTGAACCCAACAATTTGATTGACACCACCTGCTCGTTTGGCTCTGTCCTCTTGGTCCCAAACATCAGTGAGTGCAATCCGAGGCTTCCACCATATATTTAAATGAGGCTGCGGCATCCCCACCACAGGTCTTGGGGCACTGTCTAAATTCTTGATCCAAAATCAATTTCCACCAGTCCCCTTAGCATTATTCATCTTAGCTTTTCACTTAACACACGTTAACTTGCTTCATAGACAAGCCGTGAAGGCCATTCCGGTACGTTGGTCTCTGCATTTAATTCAGCCTGTTCAACCTGCCTGGGCCTCACTGCAGTATCATTCCTGGCAGGTAAGTAATTTAATTTACTGTACTGCACAACCTCACCAGTCGTATTTGACATTTGCTACTGCTAACTTGTAGATTCATTTCATATGGCTTTAGTTAATTGCTGTTCTCCGAAGTCCAAAACCGCACTGATAGTATCTCTTCACTCTGGATGTGCTCTTCCTAATGGAGACGTGGCACCAGGAAGGGGAAGGAGCTTACCTTTTCTGGTGCCTCCTCCCAGGGTACCTAGCTATATCCTTTCCGCAAACTTCTTGACAAGGAGAGGGCGTGGCTATAATTTTTAGATTGTCTCTTAATATAGAGGAATTAGCTATTACACAGTGTGTGAGCTCTAAGCCCCTTATGTTTAAAATAGGCCCCCACCGGGTATGCACTTGTTACTGCTGTACAACCCCCCCTTCACTCTTGCAACCTGCATGGGAAACCACCCAGCAGCTGATTGTAGATCTGATGGTGTCCCATCCTCAGTTAATTGTGTTGGGGATCTTTCCACTCGGGCTCGGGATAAAGTCTTTTGCACTCTTCTTTCAGACTGTTTTGCAACAACATGCCCTTTGTCCCACTCACGTTGCAGGGCATACTTTAGACCTTATTATTACTTCTCAGGATGCTGTGTCATTTACATCCCATATTTGAATGTATCCCCTACCATGGACTGACCATACTCTTCATTTTTTTTTTTGACATGCCAGCTCCTATGGTTAATTCATACTCTAGACATAGACAAGCCTCCTACGAGGGGCCTCTTCGGCTTTCCTGTCATATTACTCAGGAGACTGATTTTTCCACCCGCTGATGCCCTATTTTCTCCTAACTTTGCAACACTCTCTTTAGAGACCCAGGCCACAGCCTGATATTCTCAATGATGCCCTCGATAGAATCTCCCCTAGAAAGATTCAAATACGTCCTCTGCGTAGGACCTATAAATGGTTCCACAAGGGATTGTGCCTCATTAACAGACACTTGCGGTCAGCAGAAAGATCGTGGCACAAAAGCAGGTCCATAACAGACCTTTCTAATTTTAAAAGCTGTCACTCGTACAACCGTGCTCAGAACCTCATTGCAAAAAAAAGATTACTTTTCTTCTATACTTAGGATATCTTCCAACCCCACTTGAGTTATTTCCTCAGCCATGTACCAGCTTTCATCCTTCAAATCAATAGAGCATGGACAAAATTGGTTAGGACCTCTCATGGAGGAACTTGCCAATTGCTTTCCGGATAAGGTCACTCAAATCCGGGACATGCTCACAATGCACCCTCCTTTATCTGCCTCTGTTGATTCTGTCCATATTAATCCTATGCATACTTGGTCTAAACTATACACCTATCTCATGTAGTACGTTCTATTCATTAGACCACATGCCTGTCGGATCCCATCCCTTCCATCTGGGTGATAGAGTCCTTGGGACTCCTACCAGTTATGTTAACTATTATAAACAGCAGTCTATCCTCGGGCATGGTGCAGGCATCTGGAAGACAGCTCTGCTCAGACCCATCCTAAAGGATCTGCAGGGAGGCACAAATGATCCCATGCATTATAAACCTATTTCTAACCTGCCTTTATCTCAAAGGTTACAGAATGACTGGTCTTTGGCCAACTTTCTGATCATCTGGAACAGGTTCATGCTTTACATCCTAAGCACCCAGGCTTCCACCCTATGCATAGTACAAAAACCATTATGGGGCAACAGTTTTGACTGAGATCCATAGAGAATGTGACCAGGGCAAAATAGTCATTGCTATCTTGTTAGCTCTTTTGGCAGCATTTGATCTAGTGGATCATGATTAGTTATTGAATTATTTTATACGATTCAGGCCTTTCAGGGCTCAGTACTTTCATGGTTCTGCTCATTTCTTCAGGATCATTCTTTTAAGGTTCGTATCTATGATTCATTGTCCTCCTCACTTAGTCTCCTGTGTGGGGTGCCCCAGGACTACACTCTATCACCTATACTTTTTAATGTTTTCCTTATCGTTCCTCCAGCTTAGTCCTCAACGAATGGGTAGTGCACCTCCTCCTGCAGCATGAAGACTGGACCAATCAAATTTCAGCACCACTGGAAACAGCATACAGCCATCTCTGGAACCCCAGTGTGTCCAGTCTTCATGCAGCAGGAGGACGTTAGTGAGCCTAGCTGGGCTCACTAGTTGATCAGTTAGTTCTTTCTTCTTTCCCTAGCTAACCTTTTGGGTCATTAATTTTTGTCCTATCAGGACTTATGTTCATTTCTTTAGTTCCAGGGTTCCTGTTTCTTTAAATTTGCAAGTTTTTCATTTCGACACTCCGTGGGGGGGGGGAGCCTGAGGAAGGTCTCTCTCCTGCCCAGTCTCTGCCGCTTCTGTTTTTATTGCCTGTCTGCCTCTCTTAATTAGGATCTCTGCCCCAGGGCTGTTCGGGGCAGAGCTCCTGCGGCGACTATACAGCAGCTCCTCTCCAGGGGGTTGAGAGTGCGCTGCTCCACTGCCGGTAAGTGCTGGCGTCTGCTGGCGGTCAGGGCCGGTCCTGAACATGGTCTCTGTGCCTCTGCCCTGCCATTCTGCGGTTCCTTGCTTATTGGTGTTTGGTTCGGGAGGCCTCCAGGTCGCGGCTTTCGGGGGTGCGCTGGTCGATCGGCGGCAGGGATTTGCTGTCCTCGGGCTGTTCCCACGGCGAGGGACAAAGCGCGCCAAACCTTTCTGTGCTGCCGCGGCCATTTTCTGCTTCGCAGTTTTTTGTCAGCGTGTCTACCACGCGGCGGTTTTTTCTGTTATTTCCTTTCTTTTATTGATTTCAGGTATTTCTTTTAATTTTTGTTCCTTTCTTTCATTTAGGTTCCTTTTCCTTCGGGTGCATGGGTCCCGCGGCTTGCAGGGGGGGGGGAAATTGAGCTTGTTCTCTCCTCATCCTTGTCATTCGCAGGGCTGTCGGTTCCTCCACGTATATTTTTTGCGTCTCCCAGCTGTGGACCGCAGTCCTTGGGTGAGCTATCCAAAAAAAAACAAAAAAAAACAAACAAACAAAGGAACAGAGCTCATAACTCATACATCACAAGGGGGAGGACGTTTTTTCTTTAAATCACTTCTGTGACTCCCTGTTGCTCGCTGCTACCCAGTTCCCTGCTGGTTCTGCTGGGTCAGTGAGCCATTTCGTTCCTTCCAGTATTGAGGGGCGGTTTCCGTCGCTTCCTCAGCAGCCTCAGGAGGAGCCCATGCCCGCGGGGTCCCTTTGTGTGATTTGTGGATCTCGGAGGGGCGCAGATTCTGAGACAGGCGTCTGTCTGCGTTGTGCCTCGGTGTCGCTCAGTATGGAGCAGCGCCTGGAGAGTTCTTTGGCGGCGGCGGCGCAGCCCGGGGCCGCAGCAGGGGAGTTGGATTCGCCCCTGGAGGGACCCTCAGGGAGTCCTTCTACGGTTCCTTTAGCCTCTGGAGGGCAGTCGGATTTCGGGGGTGTCTTGCCGTTGGAGGACTTTTCTCCCGATTTTATTTTATTTTGCATATTACTGTATATAACATTAAGTTAATCTGTACATAGTACATTAAGTTAATCTGTACATAGTTCCCCCGGTTGTCCTATTGTTGAAGTTCCCTGTTTAATGTAAAACTCAATGTTACTTGTATGCATTGTAGTATGTTCTTGTTCATTGTACACCGCACTGATTGTAATAGCGCGGTATAAAAGAATTGTTAAATAAATAAATAAGCGTTCTGCCGTAGGCGCCAGAGAATGGGTGCTGCGCCGGGGATGTTTGCCCCTTCCACATCGGCGGAGAGTCCGTTGCCCGGCGTCAAGGCTCCTAAGCGACAACGGCTGCACGAACCCTTCCAGTCGGAGGCTGAGTGGCCTGACGGTGATGATCCTGAGTTCGACCAGGAAGCGGATGGAGACGCCTTGGAAGAGGGCGAGCTCCCGGAGCCGGAGGATCAGGCAAAGATTATTCGGGTGTTCCGACGAGACGAGTTGCCCGCTCTTGTTTCGGAGGCACTTCAGACTCTTGGTTTGGCACCGGCGGCTCCGGTGGAGGAGACGGACGGTGCAGACCCCATTATTCAGGCGGTGCGTCACACTAATGTGGTTTTCCCCATTCACAGGGTGATAGACCAGATGATTCAGTTGGAGTGGGATACTCCTGAATCGGGTCTCAAGGGGGTGAAGATCATGCGTAGGCTCTACCCTATGTCGGACAACGATCTTGAGCGTTTCCGTTCTCCGAAAGTCGATGCGGCTGTGTCGGCGGTGACTAAGAAAACCACGATTCCGGTGGAAGGTAGTGCGGCCTTGCGAGAGCCGCAGGACCGGAAGATGGACGGACTGTTAAAACAGTCGTTTGAGGCGGATGCGATTGCATTGCAGGCCTCAGTTTGTGGAGCTTGGGTTGCCCGGGCCTGTCTGCGCTGGGTTCAGAGGCTTCAACAAACACACACCTTGGAGGCTGAGATGTTAGGTGAGCTCCATCGCTTGGAATCTGGTTCGGCGTATTTGGCAGATGTCCATTATGATCTCATCAGAGCTCTTTCCAATAGCATGGCATCCGTGGTGGCATCACGCAGAGCCCTTTGGTTGAAGAATTGGGCGGCCGATGGTTCGTCCAAGTCGCGGTTAGGCAAATTACCTTTTAAAGGTAGGCTGCTGTTCGGTGAGGATTTGGATAAGTTGGTCAAAGATTTGGGTGAGTCAAAGGGTGGTCGCCTGCCGGAGGATAGGCCCAAGCGGGGACGGTCGCTTCCGGCCGCTCGGGGGCAGTTTCGGGACTTTCGTAGGTTTCGGTCACCCCGTTCTGGTGGATTCCAGCGTGGCAGATATATCTCGAGGGCTTCGAGCTTTCGAGGCTTTCGGGGAGCCAGTAGAGGATTCGCGGCTGCAACCCCTACGGCCGCTCGCAAGCCCCAATGAAGGGCTGCGGGCCCTGGTGGAGATTCCAGTGATCGGAGGCCGTCTTCGACGCTTTCTCTCCGCTTGGGTCCAGATTACTTCCGACCAGTGGGTTTTGGACATCATCCGGGACGGGTATGTTCTGGACTTGGCCAGACCCGTGCTCGATTCCTTTGTGGCGTCTCCCTGCCGGGGAGATCGCAAGACAACTCAGGTTTGGCAAACCCTCGATCGTCTTGTTCAGCTGGGGGCGGTAGTTCCCGTTCCGCAGGCGGAATATGGTCTCGGAAGGTATTCCATTTATTTCGGGGTGCCAAAGAAGGATGGTGCTCTTCGCCCCATTCTGGATCTCAAAGGGGTGAACCGCTGTCTGCGGGTGCCACACTTTCGGATGGAAACCTTACGGTCAGTGCTGGTCGCCGTCCGCAGAGGCGAGTTCCTCACTTCCCTCGACCTCACGGAGGCCTATCTCCATATCCCTATTCGGGAGGACCAACAGAAGTATCTCCGCTTCGCTCTGCCGTGGGGTCACTTCCAGTTCCAGGCATTGCCCTTCGGTCTCGTGACCGCGCCGCGAGTGTTCACCAAAATCATGGTGGTAGTGGCGGCGGCCTTGCGCAAGGAAGGGGTGCTAGTCCATCCCTATCTGGACGATTGGTTGATTCGCGGAAAGTCTCGCGCGGAGAGCATGGCGGCAACTTCCAAAGTCGTAGCGCTATTGCAGTCTCTCGGCTGGGTGGTCAACCCGCGCAAGAGCCATTTGGTCCCGACGCAGGCTCTCGAATATTTGGGTGTTCGGTTCGATACTTGCGTGGGATCGGTCTTTCTTCCCGACCGCAGGGTGTTGGCCCTTCGGTCTCTCGTACGGCGGTTTCGACAGAGCCCCGCTCCGTCGGCTTGGCACTACCTTCAGTTGCTGGGAACGATGGCGGCTTCCCTGGAGGTGGTACCTTGGGCTCGCTTTCACATGCGTTCGCTTCAGAGAGCATTGCTCCGTCGCTGGTCCAACCAGTCCGATTCCCTGAACAAACGCCTCCCTTGCCCGCTGGCGGTTCGGAGGGATCTGCGATGGTGGCTGCGACCGTCATCGCTCCGGGCGGGAATGCCCTTGGAGCAGCCGTACTGGGTTCCGATCTTGACGGATGCTTGTCTGACGGGCTGGGGCGCTCACTGCGGCGAACAGTTCGCTCAAGGTCTCTGGTCTCCGGAGGAGAGCACTTGGTCGATCAACCGCTTGGAGCTTCGAGCCGTGCGGTTGGCGTTACAACGCTTCGAGACCCTGATATCATCTCGGGCAGTACGGGTGCTCTCCGACAATGCTGCGACCATGGCGTACATAAACCGGCAGGGCGGTACCGGAAGCGTAGGATTGGAGACGGAGGCTCGGACGTTGTTCGAGTGGATAGAGCCCCGGCTGCAGGCCATATTGGCAGCGCACATTGCCGGAAAAGACAACGTGACGGCAGATTTTCTCAGCAGAGTTCAGGTGGATCCCGGCGAATGGGAACTCAACCCAAGGGTATTCGCGCAGCTGGTTCAGCGTTGGGGCCAACCGGTCATGGACCTGATGGCCACGTTGCGCTCAGCGAAGGCAGCTCGGTTCTACAGTCGCCGAAGGGAACCGATGTCAGAAGGCATAGATGCTCTATTGCAGATTTGGCCCTCCCGGGGCCTTCTTTACGTGTTTCCCCTGTGGCCCCTGCTGGGGCGCGTGATTCAGCGCATCGAGGCTCACCGGGGTCGGGTGCTGTTGATAGCGCCGGATTGGCATCAACGTCTTTGGTATGCCGATCTGATGAGGTTAGTGGACGGATCCCCGTGGCGGCTTCCCCTGGATCCGGATCTGTTGTGTCAGGGTCCTCTTCGCATGCCGCAAGTGGGGAGATTCTCTCTTACGGCCTGGCTATTGAAAGGGCACGGCTAAGAAAACGGGGTTATTCCAAGTCTGTCGTGGCAATTTTGCTACAAGCGCGCAAACGATCCACTTCGCTGGCCTATGTGCGGGTTTGGCGTATTTTTGAGGATTGGTGCTTTCGATGTCAGGTTCGGGCTGCTACGGCATCTCTTCCGGTGGTACTCGATTTTTTGCAGGACGGTTTTGCTAAAGGATTGGCCGCCAGTTCCTTGCGCGTGCAGTTGGCGGCGCTTTCGTGCTACCGAGGTAAGGTTCACGGCGTTTCGCTGGGTGCCCATGCTGATGTAGTTCGCTTCTTGAGGGCCGTTTCTAGACTTCGCCCGGCCCGCCGAATTTCGGTGCCTTCGTGGGATCTCAACTTGGTCTTGCGGACCCTCAGTGCGGCGCCCTTTGAGCCTCTTTCCCGGAGTTCGGTAAAGGATTTGACCCTTAAGACGGTATTCTTAGTGGCGATTTGTTCGGCGCGGCGTATTTCCGAGCTCCAGGCTCTTTCTTGCAGGGAGCCTTTCCTGTCTTTCTCGGCTCAGAAAGTGGTTCTGCGGCCAGTGCCTTCCTTTTTGCCCAAGGTGTCTTCTCCTTTTCACTTGAATCAGGTGGTGTCGCTCCCGGTGTTTCCCGCGTCGGAGGAGCAGGCGTCCGATCGCGGTCTTAGTCGTTTGGACCTCAAGAGGGTGTTACGTCGCTATTTATATATATCAGGCCGGAAGGTCGGTGGTTCAAATCCCACTAGAGGACAGCAACCTTGGGCCGGAAGGACTGGGGTTTCTAGTCCCATAGGTGCTCCTTGTGGTCTTGGGCAAGCCACTTAACCCTCCATAGCCCATGTTCCCTGTAAAATAGTTATCTCCAAGTTATAATGCCCTGTTCAATGTAATTTCAGTTTGTTCAATGTAAACCGCACTGATGCAGAATAGCACGGTATATAAGAGAATGTAAATAAATAAATAAAAATTTGAAGGTTATCAGCGAATTTCGTAAATCTGATCGTTTGTTTGTGCTGTTTGGAGGTCCTCGGAAAGGTGAGGCGGCGGCGAAAGCCTCCATTGCTCGGTGGATTAAGGAGGCGATTGGCTCGGCTTATCTGTTGCACGGTCGGGTGCCGCCTGTTGGATTGCGCGCTCATTCTACCAGGGCGCAGGCGGCGTCCTGGGCGGAGTTTAGTTTGGTCTCACCTGTGGAAATCTGTAAGGCGGCAAAGTGGTCTTCTCTGCACACTTTCAGTAAGCACTATAGACTTGATGTCTTGGCGGCGGACGATGCCAGTTTTGGTTCCGCGGTTTTGCGTGCCGGCTGGAAGAATCCCGCCCGTTAGGCTGCTCTGTTACATCCCATTCGTTGAGGACTAAGCTGGAGGAACGATAAGGAAATAGTAATTACACTTACCTGGTAATTGTAGTTCCTTGAGAGACGACAGCTTAGTCCTCCTTCCCTCCCTATAACTTTTTTAGTTCGGCACGCCTTGGGTTCAGAAGTCCGTATTCCCAGGTGAGTGTGTCTCTTTGTTTCTTCCTTTCGCTCCAATGTTTTCCTTTTTCTCTCGCTCTCTGCTTCAGCTGTGGCAGGCGCGGGACATTCTGGGTCTGTTGGTTTTGCGCCATTGGCTACAATGTATATAAAAAACAAAAAAAAAACAAAAAAACTTTTCCATTGGAAAAAAAAAAAAATTTGTTTAAAGGTTAGCTATTTCTTTGAGTTTGCTTTGACAGTAGTTCACTGGAGTTCCAGAGATGGCTGTATGCTGTTTCCAGTGGTGCTGAAATTTGATTGGTCCAGTCTTTATGCTGCAGGAGGAGGTGCACTACCCATTCGTTGAGGACTAAGCTGTCGTCTCTCAAGGAACTACAATTACCAGGTAAGTGTAATTACTATTTTCTTAGCCCCCTTGTCACACTCATTCGGAATATGGGTATTTCTGGCTTTATCTACATGGATGACGACATGTTACTATTTTCCACTGATGAACTTTAACCTATTTTCCAGATTAACTCTTGTTTGGACCGCATCACTTCTTGGCTGTGAAGCAATTCATTAAAGCTTAATCCATCCGGGGGGCGGAGCTAGCCGCGGTGCAGAATGGACGCGTGAGTCGGTAGCTCCCGTTGTTGCTGTTGAATCCTGAGCTTTTCTGTGTGATATTTGCATCCTGATTGTCCCCCTTTTGGTGTGCCAACGAGCGGGCAGGGAAGGGAGATGTCCACCTTAAAACCAGCGCGCCTTGAATTTCAGTCGGGCGCCGGGTCGGCGGTGAAACGCTCAAAGTCGGAGGCTGGATCCCCACAGAAAATGGCCGCTGGGGAGCGGGAGAACTCAGGGGAAGGCCTGCGGGAAGTTCTCGCTGAGCTAAAATGTGTCAAGGAAATGATAGCTACCAACGCAGTGACGCTGACCACGATTCAGGAAGATCTATGCGAGGTGAAGGGGAAAATGACAGAGATGGGCTCGCGTTTGCACGTGGCTGAAGAGACAATTCAGCGGCATGACAATCTGCTAGGCCAGCTGGGCCCCCTGACTAGGCGGGTCAAACGGATGGAAGACCTGATGGAGGACCAGAATAATCGCGCTAGACGTAATAACATCAGGTTAGTGGGTGCTCCGGAGGGAGCTGAAGGTTCCGACCCGGTGGCCTTTCTAGAGAAAATTATCCCGGAGCTGCTACAACTAACTTTTGTGAGACCATTTGAGATAGAGCGTGCTCATCGCGTTCCCATGCACAGAACAGATAACGCCAAGTATCCTCGGCCTATTGTCTTAAAAGTGCTCCGCTACCCCCAGGTCTTACAGATATTACAGGCGGCCAAAAAGAGTACATCACTACTGCTGCAGGGCCAAAAAATTGCATTTTACCCGGATCTCAGTAAACAAACTATGGATCGTCAGAGAGCTGCTCGCCTGCAGGCCCCTGTTACAGAGCATGCAAGCCAGATATGGACTCTATTACCCAGGCACCATGCGTGTGACACTGCATAACACCACAAGGAACTTTGTAGAACCTGAAAAGCTGAGAGCCTTCCTACAGGAACATACCAGTATGGACTCCTAAGACTTGTGTTTTCCTTCTCTCGTTCTGGTGCCTTCTCGGTGTATTAAGAACGCACTGCAGAAAATAACTCCCAGGTCTCTTAGGGCTTCTGTATGCAGGGTTTCCAGCTCCTGGGCTTTGATTGCAGAGCCACGGTTTTACATTCCCTATTTTGTAGGCTCTGTATAACTCCCTCAGCTCTGCAATATTTGAGAAAAGATTGGGCCTTTCCCCTTGTCTCTTCCCCTTGTCTTTTCCCTTTCTTTCCCCTCTGGTTTTCTCTCCTGCTACTCTAAGATTTGTTTGCACACCTATGCTTTCATGTTACATGATAAGAGCAACAACGGGGGTGGTGGTGAAGATTGGGTTCTGGCACAGGATGTGGTTTTCACCTTGAAATGTTTTGTACAAAGTTTAAATGTTTTGTTCAGACCATTCCGACCCTGGGGCTCGCTAGCGCTGCCAGCGACAGTAGTTCAGCACTCAGTCGACCTCCGATATGATGATGCACCGCCCATTTGGTGATGGCAACTGAGTTGGTTGTACTCACCCTGAACGTTAAGGGGATTACAGACCCAATAAAACGCAAGAAAATCCTATCTTATTGTCAACGGAAAGGAGCAGATGTGGTATATTTACAGGAGACACACCTGTCAGAGAAGGAATCGTGGAAGGTCACCTCCAAAGTGTACAGGGTGCTGGTGGTTTCCCCTGCTTCCGGACGGAAAGGAGGAGTGTTAATATTGATTCGAGGGACGCTTTACCCTGCGCTCCAAGAGGGGAAAGCAGATCCTGGAGGTAGATGGGCCAAGGCTACCATACAAATAGAGCAGACGCCTTTTACTTTCATGAACATCTATGCACCCACTTTCGAAGATCCCGCCTTTTTTAAAAGTATTGCCATGGAATTGGCAGAGGCGGTCAACACCAACATAGTGCTGGGGGGTGATTTTAATATAATTTTAGACCCACTGCTAGATAGAACACCGTATAAAACAATCACCAAGGCCAAAGCACATGCAGTATTGCTGGGCATGACTGAAGAGCTGTCTCTTGTGGAACCCTGGCGACTCCTCCACCCCACAGACAGGGAATACACATTCTACTCCGCACCGCATAATACTCAAACCAGAATTGACTACTTTTTGCTTTCGGCGGGTCTCCTTAAGCAAGTGACTGCAGTAACAATACATGCGAGTACAGTGTCTGATCACGCTGCGGTTTCTCTGACCCTAGAACTAGGGCACTCGCAGAAGATACCCCCCAGATGGACCTTTGATAAAACGTTGCTGCTGGAAGAGGCTTTCGAAGCGCATATTAATCAAGCAATCGAGACATACCTTCACTGTAATGATCCTGCTGCTACCTCTATATGGGGGTGGTGGGAGGGGTTTAAAGTGATGCTCCGTGCGCATATTACCTCTTATGCTATCCGAAGAAATAAGTGCAAAAAACTCGAACAAGAAGCGTTGGAAAGACAAATAAAAGCTGGAGAGCGGTTACTGGCGAAGAAAGCCGACCCGATGATACTGATCAGACTGCAAAGACTCCGATACCAATATAATACCCTACTCTATAAGGAAGCTCACCTCGCAGTTCGCACTCAACAAAGTACATATTATCATGAGAGTAATCGTGCTGGTTCGTTGTTGGCTAAGCTACTTAAAGCACGGAGGAATATGACACGTATAGCTGGGATGCACGATCGTGGGGGAAACCTTCTGGTCCAGGAGGAGCAAATACTGGGACGCTGTAAGGAATTTTACGAAGACTTATATCGTTCAGAAGTGAGCTGCAGCGATGAAGCGTTTTTGGCTTTTGTCTCTAATATAACTGGACCCAAACTTCATGCAGGTCAGATCCAGGAGCTAGAGTGGGACGTGTCCGCCGCGGAGATCCACAAAGTACTGCGACAGATGGCTCGGGGAAAGGCTTCCGGGCCTGATGGCTTGCCCTTGGAATTATATCATCAGTTCCGGCAGCTACTGGTACCCATGTTGCAGACGTACTACAGTGGCCTCTACGAATCGGTTCCAGATGTTGGGGCCTTGGCTGAAGCCACTGTCGTGATTCACCCGAAGCCGGGAAGAGATCCACTGAAAATAGAAAATTACAGACCCATATCGCTCTTAAATGTGGATTACAAGATATACGCTAAGGTGCTGGCTAATCGCCTAAATTTGGTCCTGACAGACCTGATCCATACTGACCAGTGCGGCTTTGTACAAGGCAGGTCTACTACTGATAATGGGAGATTGCTGGCTCATGTTTTGCTCAGGGCCCCAGAGCTATCGGAATCTCTCATCGGATTATCACTAGACGCCGAAAAGGCCTTTGACAGGCTGGAGTGGTCATACCTATTCAGATCCCTGCGGTGGTTCGGGATTGGCGAGAAATTTCTTAAAAGAATAGCACTATTGTACGCTAAACCAGTGGCACGCATCGCAGCTAACTCTGGTCTCTCGGCTCCCTTTGACCTACAAAGAGGAACTCGCCAAGGCTGCCCCCTATCGCCTCTACTTTTCAATCTGGCATTAGAGGTGCTTGCCATTGCAATTCGGCAGCACAACGGTATAGCTGGAGTGGAACTCCCTGATGGCCAATGTAAATTATCTGCGTATGCTGATGATGATCTGCTTTTTCTGAAGCCGGACTCTCTGCCGACAGTCCTACAACTTATTGATAACTACTCCGCTCTATCGGGATATAAAGTGAACTTAACAAAGACCACTTTAATACCTCTGAATACACATGTTCATAAGACAGAACTACAAACCTACCCATTTCAATACGCGCAGTCCTCATTTAAATATTTGGGAGTTGAGTACGGTTTTACCATCCAGGATACCATCACGATTAATATACGGACATGCAAAACTATGATCAATGATTGTATCCATAAGTGGACCTCCTTGCACCTAACCTGGTGGGGCAGGTTGGAAACCATAAAAATGATGTTGGTCCCCAAAGTCAGCTATATACTGAGTATGATCCCTGTGTTATTTGCTTCGAGTTTTTACAAACAACTCAACCGCCTGATAGTGTCTTTTCTCTGGAGTAATCGAGTCCCACGAATAGCAGCATGGAAGCTACGATTGCCAAAAGCTAAGGGCGGTGTACATCTCCCCGATGTGGAGTGGTTGCATTTGGCCTCCTTGCTGCGACAAGGCTCGATGTGGACATCCGAGGGGAATCTAGATGGTACAGCGCGGTGGCTTGCAGTTGAGCAAGCCCTCTACGCCCCACTGCAGACGAGACAACTGATTGGGATGACCCTCGACCCGGGACAGTCCCCTAACCTGGTGGTAGGGGCAACACAACAAGCGTGTTGCTGGCTCGCAAAATGCCTTGAAGATGGTGAAGATTTTGCAATGGACATGCCCATATGGCTGAACCCCCGTCTCCGTATCGGAGGGAAGCCCGTACGATGGAAGTTGTGGATAGAGCATGGCATTGAGACTCTAGGGCAGCTGATGACGGGGTCGGTTTTCAAGACTTTTGGAATGTTGCAAGTGGAGTTCGGATTACCATCCACTGGTTATTTTCAATGGTGTCAGCTTCGACACTGTCTGAGTAAGGCGGGGGTCTCCCCGCTGGTACTGCGACCGGGATGGCCGTTAGGACAAAAACTACAGGAGATACAAGCAGGTCCACGGGCTGTCTCGAAGCTTCTCGAGATACTACGCTCGAGAGGGGAGAAAGAATGTGTACACATACAATCGGCATGGCTTGCTGACACCGGAGATTGTCTGCCAGAGGAACAATGGAGTACCTTTTGGGGGCCTCAAATACGGGTCACCCGATCAGCCTCCCTTACCCAATCTTTGTACTTCTTGGTGCATCGGGCCTACCTCACCCCATCTAAGAAGATGAAATGGGCAGCACAGGAGGGGAATCGGTGTTGGTCCTGTAATGCAGCTATAGGTACATTGGCACATATGCTCTTCTATTGCGAGCATCTGCAGATCTTCTGGCTCTCTGTCTGGAAGCGGATATCGAGTATACTCAATATTCAAACTCCGATTACTTATCCGGTAATCGTTTTCAGATCCCTGATGATTTGGCCAAGACTACCCAAACGAGATAGTCGACTGTTAGATCTCATGATCAGTCTGGCCATAAAGGTCATACTCATGCATTGGAAGAATTTCGAGAAAGTGCATTTTGAATTGTGGTGGAATCTGCTGTGTTTACATAGGAGCTACGCAGACCTCTATGCAGAGCAGCACCCCCAAGCTGGCCAACACTTTGAGAAGGGGGACGCGCTGAGCAAATATATTCAAGGACACCAATAGTACCTTGCATGGCTGCTGTTGCTGGCGGTGGGGCGGGTCAAGGGGTTGGAATGGTCATAGTTTAGTATTACTTTTAGTTTTTCAGCTGCATTTGTGTTGATACTTATTTTGTTTCATGATGAAGTTAATGAAGGTTCACATGTTGATTACTGTATTCCAATACGACTGTATGGTTTTACTGGATGTACTTACATTCTGAAATTTGAATAAAGAAAATATTAAAAAAAAAAAAAAAAAAGCTTAATCCATCCAAAACTACAACCATCTGATTTATGAACTCTTCTCAGATCCCTGTGCTCACTCTCGTGATTGACGGAGTACCTGTCACATTACAGTTTACTTTAAAATACTTTGGCATAATGTTAAATTTTACTTCATCTACGCAACTGGCCCGGGTTATCTGAGCCTCATTCTGTGTGCTCGGATGTTTTTGCGGGGTACAACCTTACTTAGATTCAGCAGCCCAAATCTCAGTTATACTTCATATAATAATGGTTAAGGTAGATTACTATAATATTGTTTACCTTCAAACGGTACAGAACTC
This sequence comes from Ichthyophis bannanicus, assembly GCA_033557465.1. Lineage (NCBI taxonomy): Eukaryota > Metazoa > Chordata > Amphibia > Gymnophiona > Ichthyophiidae > Ichthyophis > Ichthyophis bannanicus. The sequence continues at coordinate 1,271,776,267 of CM066032.1, read as the reverse complement.
AGCCATACGCCCACTCACTTGTGCAAAAAGGTGTGATCATGCTACACCCCTCTTTATGCAATACCACTGGCTTCCTGTCGTGTCCTGAATCCTTTTTAAGGTGTTAAACCTTCTTATTTAAAGCTTTCCATGATTTGGCTCCAGAATATTTATCTACTCTGATTACTCTTTATGCTCCCGCTAGGGCCCTTCGGTCATTCCATAGCTTCCATTTACATATACTGTCCCCTTCCCTAGCTGAATATGAAATGACCCGAAGATCTGCCGCCTTTGCCATGGCCCTGACTCTGTGGAATTCGTTATCTGCTACTTTATGAATAGAACAGTGCCTGCAAAGATTCAAAAAGGCGTTAAACTTATCTGTTCGAGTTATCCTTTGGAATTACTGCATCCCCCGAGTAGGTGGTGCCATCAGTCTCTAGGATATTTAGTCCTTCCCTGCTTGTTGACCCTTTCTCCCTGCCTCGTCTTCACCCTTTCCTCCCTTTTTTCCCTTTTTATATGGTTTACTTATGTGTCTTGTTACGGGCTTTTCTTTTACTTCTTTCCTGTCGTAAATAATGGTGTTCCTTTCATTATTTTATGTTTTTATTTCTTTTTTTATTTTATTGTAAACCTCATAGCTTGAATACAGGTCTGTGGTATATCTAATAAATACAACCGTAACCAACCGTAACTAGTCTTCATTTTTCCGCAGGACCCAACGAATGCTTTCTACCATGTCTCCACCTTGGTAACTGTTTTTTCTCTTTTGGGTATCCTGCCACTGTAATTGCCTGCTGTCATGGTTACTTCTCTTTTGCTTTTTATTCCTTTTTGGTCATTTTAATTTTATTTTATTTTCCGTGACATCTCTGCCCCCTTAGGTGCTGGTGCACTGGCTGAGCCCTTCTCTTTTTAAAAATTGAGCTGTTTGATTTTGCCACAGCTATCTTTCCAGGCAACATGTCCCAAAAACCAGCCTGTGGATTCAAGAAGTGGTCCCAGTACACAAGGACCATATCCGCCGCGGATATACATAGTTGGTGCCTTCAGTACCTGGGGACCCGATTATCAACCCTCTTCTTGTAATTTGTGTTTACAGATGACAAAAAGAGGACTCAAGGATTGAGAGAAGTAGTGCAAATCGCTTTTTAATGCTCAGAAGTCTAATCCATCAGCATCATTTGCACCGGTCTCGGTGGCTTTAAAGGCTGCGTCATATGCTAGTGGTGCATTGACATCAAGGAGTTCTCGAACAGTGCTCCAGAGCATTGGTGTTTGATTGATCTCTACCCGAAGATGAGGAAGGATTTGGCTTCATCTTCATGGTCGCCAAAGAGAGATTGCTCAAACACAGAATGAAAACTGTGGTGCATTGGCATCGAAGCCCCTCGAGGCATGGCATTGAGAGCGATGAGGGTCTGCAAGAGTGCCCCTCTAAGCTGCCCCAAAGGAAGTAGAGCTTATCCTCTAGAACATCAGAGAGGCCTCTGATAACTCTTTTCGGATCCCGAGTACATCGATCGAAGGTATTTCTCCATGGTAGCCTTTGGAATCAACAGCCATGGAGAAACACCTTCTGCAGGCCCTCTAGGAATGGATTGCAGTGCTCTTTGTGCAGCAGGCCAGGGCCATGACATTGGCAATCATGCGAATGACCTTCAAGACTCATGCTTTGTCTGTGGGAGAGGCATCAGGACATCGAAGGGCCATGACACCAGTGCCTGCCCGGCCGATATTACTCTCTGACATTTGTGGGTCTGATGCACCCTCAATCTAGACTAGCATTGGTGCATCATTGCTCCGGAAGGAACTCCCAATCCCACCTGGGTCAGGAGAGAGATCCAGGCAGACACTCAGAAATACTTTGGCTTCCTCTGAGTCTGATTCAGAAGGCTGGGTAACCAATGTTGAGTCTGAAGACTTGTCAAAGGACAGGTCACTTGAGCTTCCATCTAACCCTTCTCCACCTCATGAACAGCACAGGTCCCCTCCTAAGGACATGACCTTCCAAGATTTTGTCAGAGACATGGCTAAGTCCATACCATTTTCTTTGGAGACTGAGGATGATCTTTCAGTACTTCTCGGCCCCTAAGGAGACGGTGACAGTACCCGTGCATCTAATCCTACAGAGAGTACAGATGAGAATGTGGGAGAACCCCCTCGCTGTACCTCTAATCGGTAGAAGGCTTGACCCCAGCTTCCGCAGCATTCCTTGGTGGTCAAATCAGCCATTAAGAGATCCAAGAGTTTCAAGACTCATTCCTTGGTGCCCCTGGGGAGGGAGACTGACATTGGACTCATTGGGGAGAAGGTATTTTCAGAGTTCCATGCTCATAGCCTGTATAGCCTATTACCAGCTCTATATGGGCATGTTTTTGAAGAACATCATGTGTGACCTTGCAGATCTGTCCCAATATCTCCCTCCGGAGAAATTGGAACAGTATCATTCCCTAATGCCTTACAGAAAGGACTGCTCGAAGTCTGTGCAACCTATGATACCTTTGAAATGGTATCGAGAGCTTCTGCCTTGGGTATTGGTGCCCGGAGGCTCGCCTGACTCCGGTCCTCAGACCTCAAGCCATCAGTGCAGGACAAGCTTGCTGACATTCTGTGGAGAAAATTTCTAAGGAGAACAGGTCGACGAGAAAGCTGGTTTCATCAAAAAGCAGCATGTCACCCTTTGTAATCTATCAAGGCGCATGTCCAAACTGGCCTCCTATCGCAGGAGGTACCAAGGAGAAGGCCGTAAAACGGCCCAGTTACTCTCATAGCTCTAGGTACTTTCCTGGCTCCCAGACCTCCCAACCAAAACAGACTCCTTGCCCACAACCATGGCAAGCAAAACTTCAGAAAACCTAGCCTGTTTCTTAGCCAAACTAGGGGTGGGGTTTTGACTGGTTCCTTCAAAGTATAGCCATTCTACCAGTAACCGCATTGGAAGACCCTCCGGTCAGGTTAAGGATCTCTTTTTGCCCAAAGATGGTCCCTCATAACTTCTGGCACTTGGGTTCTACAGATCATCCAAAGTGGTTACAAATTACATTTATTCAAACTACCTCCAAATTGCCCCAAGGGTGCATTACATTAACCCTCTGCATCAGGAACTTCTTCAGAGAGAAATTGCCACTCTCTTGATGGATCTCACGATCGAGCTTGTGCCACTGGAGCAAAGAGAGTGAGGATTTAATTTCAGGTATTTCCTGATCTCCAAGAAAACAGGAGGATACTGTACTGTCCTGTCCTATCCTATCCTAGACCTAAGAAATCTGAACAAATACTTGGTACAAAAAAAGTTCAGAAGGATTTCTTTAGGTACCCTGCTTCCTTACTTTGCAATGATAGAGCAGATCAAATTGGTGGAGGGGTTGCACTCTGTTAAAGGGCATTGAGTCATAAAGGATTAAAGTTTTGCAGGAAACAAAATACACTGTAGAATTTCTATGGATTGAAATTCCATGTAAAAAGGGGAAGGGGAAAGCAATGGCAGTGGGTGTGTACTAACGACCGCCTGGCCAGAATGAACAGATGGATGATGAAATGCTCAAAGAAATCAGGGAAACTGACAAAAGTTACAACACAGTAATAATAATGGATGATTTCAATTACCCTGGTATCGACTGGGTCAGTGTCACGGCAGGACATGCTAGGGAGCTAAAGTTTTTAGATGAAATAAATGACTGCTTCTTGGAGCAGCTGGTTCATGAACAGACAAGAGGAGAAGCTATTTTGGACCTAGTCCTTAGTGGAACACAAGATCTGGTGCAAGAGATAAGGGTGTTGGGGGCCAATTGGCAATAGTGATCATAGCATGATCGCATTTGATTTAATAAATGGAGGAAGGACGGCAAGGAAATCCACAGTACTACCTTTTAATTTCCAAAAGGGAAACTATGATAAAATGAGGAAAATAGTTAAGAAAAAACTAAAAGGAGCAGTTGCAAAGGTTAAAGATTTACATCAAGCATGGGTGGTGGTTAAAAATACTATCTTGGAAGCCCAGAACAGCTGTATTTCACCCTTTAAGAAAAGTGGAAGGAAGTCCAAAAAACTGCCAGCATGGTTTAAAAGTGAGGTCAGAGAGGCTGTTGCCAAAAAAGCATCTTTCAGAAAATGGAAAAAGGAGCCAAAGGACGAAAACTGGAAACAATTGTGACAAGGAAGCCTGTTTTGAGCCTATGAGTATAGAAAAGGCCAATGACTTTAACTTAGAGAAAGGAGAAATCCTTGCAGGGCATGGATTTCAGGCCCCTCATAGAGAAAAAGAAACCTGAGGGAGAGAAAGTTCAGGCAGCCACACCCTAACTCCTATGATGTAACTGCAGGCTTGAGAGGTGATTACAATCACCTGGGAGGAGTGGAGGAAGGGCTGGAGCCCTGGAGAGGGAAATATAAACCCCTGCTAAAGCAGAGGAAAGGGGAAGCTCAGATTAAAGGAGACGATCAGAAGTCTCAGGAAGTTCGGAGGATTCAGGGGAATCAGGAGTGGAACCAGGAGCACCTGCAGATCTCCAGGAGAGAACCCAGAGAGGAATACAGAGAGCTGTTCCAGAGAGGCTGGAAGGAGACGAGGAACCATAGCGAGCACAACCAGGGAGAACTGCCCAGTGCTTCAGGTACTGACTGTCTGTATCGGGGAGAGTTGAGCTCAGGAGAGACATTAGAACCCCCAGGGAGGCTGTATTCTGAGCACTGTGTCCAGAGCTCAGAACAGGACACTGCCCTAACAACACCAGAGGATATGCAGATTGAGTTGGCAGGGGAGGAATTGCAAGATCTAGATATCCCCATGGACTGTACCCTGTGTCAAGCTACAAGCATGGAATCATTATGCTAGAGGCTAGCATTGAATGAGAAAGTCTCCTAGAAGCAAGTAACTGGAATTGAGCCGGGAATTGGGTTTGAAGAAAACTCCACGTGTTTGCATTTCTCAGGCAAAGTGCTGAGTCACGCTGAAGAGAAAGCTTGTGAATGTTTGTTACTTGTTTTCTTATTTTGAGTTTAAAACCTATCCTGAAAGGAAGGAGGGAAAGAAGAGGTTGTTCCAGAGGAACTGAGTTATTCTTTTGCTGTTAAGTGCTTCACAAATACAAGGTTAAAAAGAAGTATTTTTACCTTGCTGAGCAGAACTGTTTTCTCTAAGACTGAGCAACGTTGTTAACCAGCTGCATGTGTTTAAAAGACTGTGAAGGAGTTATACTGATCTAAATGCTCTGTTGCAAACAATCCTGAATGGACAAAATTCCTGTGTACAGTTTACTTGAACCTTTACTTTAAAATAAATTCTGTCATTTGCCTTCACATCGGACCATGACTACACTTCTTCGTAAGAGCCAAACTACATGTCCCAGAATCCACCTGAGGAAAAGCTAGTTTATTTGAGCTCACCAAGAGAAGTTCTCCGTTACCTCGCCCCTCTAAGCCAGAGGCCAGGGGCAAGGGCGTGACACAATATAAGAACTGGCAAGTTAGATTCAAGGCATTGATAAGACAGGCAAAGAGTAAATCTGAGAAGAAGCTTGTTGTGGAAGCAAAAACTGAAGAGTAGCAAATCACCTGGACCAGATGGTATACATTCAAGGGTGTTGAAAGATCTGAAATATGAGATTGCAGACTTACTATTAGTAATCTGCGAAGTATCATTAAAATCCTATGTAATACTTGAAGGTTGGAGGATGGCCAATGTAATGCCAATTTTTAAAAAGGGTTCTAGGAATGATCCAGGAAACTACAGACAAGCGAACATGTCAGTATCGGGAAAAATGGTAGAAACCATTATAAAGAACAAAATTAATGAACATGCAGATAGTCATGCTTTAATGGGAGACAGTCAACATGGCTTTAGCCCAGGAAGGTCTTGTCTTACTACTCTGTTATGTTTTTTTTGAAGGTGTGAATAAATGGGTAGACAAAGGTGAGTTGGTTTATATAGTGTATCTGGATTTTCAGAAAGCTTTTGACAAGGTCCCTCATGAGAGACTCTTGGCAAAATTAAAAAGTCATGGGATAAGAGGCAGTGTGTACTATTGTGGATCAGGAACTGGTTAAAAGATAGAAAGCAGAGGGTAGGATAAATGGCCAATTTTCTCAATGGAGAAAGGTGAATAGTGACGTACCACAGAGATCTGTGCTTGGTCCACTGTTTACATATTCGTAAATGATCTGGAAATGGGAATAACGAGTGAGGTAATCAAATTTGCAGATGACACAGTTATTCAAAGTTGTTAAAACACAAGAGGATTGTGAAAAATTGCAAGAGGACCTTGATAAACTGGAAGAATGGATGTTCAAATGGCAGATGAAATTTAATGTGAACAAGTGCAAAGTTATGCACCTAGGAAAGAACAACCCAAACTATGGTTACACAATGCAAGATTCCATATTACGAACCACCACCCAGGAAAAAGATTTAGGCGTCATTGTGGATAACATGCTGAATCCCTCCGCCCAATGTGCAGTGGCAGCCAAGAAAGCAAATAGAATGCTAGGAATCATAAGGAAAGGAATGGAGAATAAAACAAAGGATATTATTATACCTCTGTATCGTTCCATGGTGTGACCGCACCTTGAATATTGTGTGCAATTCTGGTCGACGTATCTTAAAAGAGGGTATAGTGTTATTAGAAAGGTACAGAGAAGAACCACCAAAATGGTAAAGGGGATGGAAGGATACCCCATATGAGGAGAGGCTAAAAAGGTTAGGGCTCTTCAACCTGGAAAAGAGACGACTGAGGTGAGATATGATAGAGATCTATAAATTAATGAAAAGAGTGGAAAAGGTAAACATAGATCGATTGGAGACGCTATCAAAATATAGAAAGACTAGTGCACATGCAATGACGCTACAGTGTTACCCGTTTAAGACTAATAAGAGAAAATATTTTTTCATTTAAAGTGTAATCAAACTCTAAAATTCGTTACCAGAGGATGTAGTAAAAGCTGTTAGTGTAACTGAGTTTAAAAAAGGTTGGGACAGGTTCCTGGAGGAAAGGTCCATAAACCATTATCAAAGGAGATCCGGGAAATCCACTGCTTGCCCCAGTACAAGCATTGTGGAACCTGTATCCTTTTGGGGAAACCTCTAGGTACTTATGACCTAGATTGGCCACTGTTGGAAACAGGATACTGGGCTTTGATGGACCTTAGTCTGGCCCAGTATGGCATATCTTATGTTCTTAAGGAGATTGGCTATGCTCCCTGGATCTGAGGGATACGTACATCCATGTACAGATACATCCCTCTCACAGGAGGTATCACGGATTCGTCCTGGAGGGGTAACACTTCTAGTACAGAGTTTTGGCTTTTGGTCTATCCTCAACACATTGCGTTTTCACAATATGCATCACAGTAGTAGCTGCTTGACGCCGGACACTGGGAGTGTTTGTCTTCCCCTATCTGGATGATTGGCTGATCAAGATTGCCACTCATGAAGGTGATCAAGAATCAACACAGTTGGCCATTTGGGTTTTGGATCTACTAGGGTTTGTTATAAATTACCCCAAATCCCACCCAACAGTTGCAATTCATAGGAGCCCTGCTCGACACGACTCATGCAAGAGCCTTCCTCCCGCACTACCGACTTCTCAGATTGACAGTACTAGTGCGGGAGACTCAATTGAGTCAGCAGGTAAGAGCTCACAAGATGTTAACTGTACTAAGTCATATAGTCTCTACTGTTCATGTCACACCCTTGGCACGCCCCCATATGAAGCAGGCTCAGTGTACTCTGGTCATGGGTCGGCTCGGGTATTGTCTGTTTGTCAGCAATCCTCTCATTCAGTCACTGCAGTGGTGGACAGTCCACTTTAATTTGCTCAGAGGTCTCCCTTTCCAAATTGCTCCACCTCAGAAAGTTTGATGAGACTCATCCAAACTGGGTTGGGGAGCTTATCTTGATGAGTTTCACATTCGGGGCAATTGGTCCAAACAATATAGTCTCCATCAGATCAACTTCTTGGAGTTAAGAGCCGTAGCAAGTGTTCTAAAGATTTTCTGGGATCAACTGGCCAACCAAAATGTTCTGATTCAGACCGACAATCAAGTCGTGATGTTCCACATCAACAAGCAGGGAGGAACTGACTCGTACATCCTGTGTTGGGAAGCAGTCAGGTTGTGGACATTTGCCATTGCGCATGGGATGGATTTGAGAGCCATGTATCTGCCAGGTGAACAAAACACTCTGGCAGTCAGAATGACTCGAGTTCTCCAGACACATGAATGGATAGAGGACAGAGAGGTGATGGCTCGTATCTTTTGTAAGTGGAGCACCCACTTGATAGGTCTTTTCACCACTCTGCAGAATGCCCAGGTGGATCAGTTCTATTCCAGGGTAAGATCACACAGCAGACTAGCCTTGGATGCTTTCCTCCTACATTGGGGGAGGTTCTTCTGTTTGTGTATCCTCCAATCCCTCTTATTGCAAAGACCCTTATGAAGCTCAAAACATGTAGAAGCACGATGATTCTCATTGCCCCTTACTGGCCCAGACAGCCTTGGTTTCCTCTTCTGCTACAGCTTTCCAGTCAGGAGCCACTCCAACTGGATTATGCACCAGATCTGATTTTGCAAGAAGGTAAGATGATATTGCACTCCAACATCCAGTCCTTGGCCCTCAAGGTATGGATGTTGAGAAGCTGGTTTTGTCTGAGCTCAGCTTGCCCGCCAACATAACTGATATCCTTTTGGCCTCCAGGAGGCCTCAAACAGAGAGTCTTATTCCTGTAGATGGAGGAGGTTTGCTGTCTGGTGTGAGGGCCAGGCCCTAGCTCCTTTTCTGTCCCACACAAATACTGCTGGAGTTTCTTCTACACCTCTCCGAGTCTGGATTTAATTCCAACTCAATCAGGGCCCACTTCAGTGCAAATGGAGCTTATTGAAGTGTGAAAGGGCAGTCCATCTTGGTACAGCCTTTAGTTGTTCGCTTCATAGCGAGGGTTGCTTCTCTGGGAGCCTCCCAGAAATCTCCCGCAGTCTCTTGCGATCTCAAGATGGTTCTTGTGCAGCTCATGAAAGCTCTCTTTGAGCCACTTAATTCCTGCTCTCTGAAGTTTTTGACCTGGAAGGTATTGTTTGTTTGTGGCAGTCACTTCAGCATGCAGAATGAGCAAACTTGAGGCTCTCGTAGTTCATCCACCTTACACAAAATTCCATCATAATAGAGTGATCCTCCATATTCATCCTAAATTCCTTCCAAACGTGGTATCAGATTTCCATCTCAATCAGTCATTTATTCTACCAACATTTTTCCCAAGACCTCGTACCCACAAAGGGGAAGCTGCGTTGTATATATTGGACTGCAAACGAGCCTTAGTCTCCTACTTGGAGCAGACAAAAGCCCATAAAAAGGCCATACAGCTTTTTCTTTTGACCCCAGCAAGCTAGGGGCTAATCTCCAGGAACAAGCAGGAATGAGTCTTCACATATGGGTATCGTCGGTACCGACGAAGCCTGCGCGGGAACGCTCCCCAGTGTCCAATAAGAAAGCTTTTGGGAGCATCCCACAGCGCCTGCGCGCTGCCTTCCCGCCTTTCCTAACTGCCTCTCTCCAGTTCTTCTTTTCCGCGGAGCCAGCAGGTCGTGTTTCCTGTCACCGCTGAAGAATTTCTTATTTTCTTTTATTTTTCTTTAGTCACGTGTCTGCCTTCTCGATTCCGCACCGGTACCACCGGTCCTTTTCTTTCTTTAAAAAAAAAAAAAAAAAAAACTTCTACTCTTTTCAGTGCATTTTTCTTCTGGGGCCTTAGGCCTACAGATATATTTTTCCCTCATGGAAAAACCCGCCTCCGGGTTTAAAAAATGCACAAAGTGCAGCAGCACTATTTCTGTCACTGACACCCATGACTGGTGTCTAAAATGTGTAGGTCCTGTCCACTCCATTGCGGATTGTGAGTCCTGTTCCATGATGTCTAAAAGAGGGTTACAGAATCGGGCAGCTAAGCTCAGTACCCTGTTTCCCTCCGATGCAGCTTCTGTAGCATCGTCGTCTTCCAGGGCTGCTTCTTCATCCCATGGATCTCAGGTAACCAAACTTAAATCTGGCCGGTCCTCAAAGAGTTCATCTTCTTCTAAGTATCGAGATGCCCCCGGGCTTACTCTTGAGGATACCACACCAGCAAAATTACCCCGGCGGGAGGCTCTGGCTTCCAAAGCACTACCTATGGGGTCACAGGTTGACATCGATGGCTCGGCCTCGACCGATCACCTGTTACAATGTTCTGCGGTACCGGCAGTCTCTACCGATACCGACATCCAGACATTGGTGGCGTCAATGGATCAGAATATTCTGACCATGCAGCGTGCCATCACGGCATTCATTCAAGCTGCGACGCCTACGGTACCGCAACAAACCCCGTTGTCGGTACCTGTACCGATTCCGGTACCGGACCCGATATCGGTCCTGATACCAGTATCGCTTGCATCGACATCAGCATCGACCGCAGTGGTACGCTATCCAGTGATGCCTATCAGTACCGACCCGGTACCGATTATTCCCGATGTCGATACCTCCCGGTACGCGTATCGGGCTCTACGAGAGCATCCAGATAGTCGATACTTCGATTCCTCTGAAGACTCTGATTCTTCAGAGGCCTCAATTGAAGCATCGGACATCCTTCCTCAGGAACCCTCTTCTCCAAAAAGGAGAATGTCTCCTCCTGAAGACTTGTCTTTTCAGGATTTCATTAGGGAGGTGGCCAAAGGCCTGTCCATCTCAGTGACCTCTGAGACTGAACCTAGAGCCAAAAAATTGGATATCCTACAGTATCCTAAGGCTCCTAAAGAGGCAGCCACCTTGCCAATACATGAGATTCTTTATGATCACATGCTGGGCATATGGGAGACTCCTTTCCACCTCCCCTCATTCCAGAAGGTCGGGCACCATGTATCGTGTTCCTCCTTGTCCTGGGTTTCATAAGACTCAGCTTCCTCACCACTCTATTGTGGTAGAGTTTGCTATGAAAAAGATCAAGAGTACAAAAAGGCACTCCTCTGCTCCTCCAGGAAGAGAATGCAGAACTCTAGATGCCTTTGGCAGGAAAATCTTCCAGGCCAGTATGCTTGTAGCCAGAATCAACTCCTATAGTCTCTATATAGGGATGTTTCTAAAAGAAGTTACAGATCATCTGCAAACCTTATCTCCTTTTATGTCAGAAGATAAGAGAGAAGAATACATCACCTGGCTTAAACATGCACAGGATGTATCCAAGTTTTCCAACCGTGCAGCCTTTGACTCTTTTGAGGGGGCCAGTAGAGCATCGACTATTGCCATAGGTGCACGCAGAGTTGCTTGGTTGCAAGCCTCTGATTTGGAATCCTGGGTACAGGATGGTTTAGGTAACCTTCCCTGTACAGGCGAAAACCTGTTTGGTAAAGATTGGCAAGCAAAGGCCAACCAAATGGATGCTGAAAACTCTGCTTTAGATAGACTTTCAAAGATAGACTGCTCCTTTTAAAAAGAGGTTGTTTTAGATAGACTGCTCCTTTTAAAAAGAGGTTGTTCAAAAAGGGATCTTTCCCAAAGAAAGGGAAATTTTCTTCTTATGGTCAGGCCTCTTCTCAAGGTCGCTTTGCTACAAAGAGACAGCAACAACCAAAACAGGCCAAAACCCAGGCTGCGAGGACTGCTACGGCCCAACAGCCTCAGCCTCCTCAGGGCCTTTGACTTTCCACTAGAGAACTTAGCCTTTCTGGCTCTAGAACATCCAGAGCCTCTCACCATCTCAGGAAGGTTAGCTCACTTCGCTCCCAGATGGGAACAAATCACAGCAGAGCAGTGGACCCTCTCCATCATAAGGGAAGGGTACAAACTTCATTTCTTAAACCTTCCTCCTCACACCATGGTGAAACAGTTCAATTCTCCAACATCTCTCTTCAACCTTCTAGGTCAAGAGATTGCTACCCTTCTTGCCCAGGGGGCAATAGAAGAAGTACCCCTTCTTTAACAGGGCTCAGGGTTCTACTTCTCCATCCCTTGAATTGAAGAACCATTATGCAGCCCTGGAAGTGGAGGAGGTGAAAGCATCCCTGGAAAGGGAAGAACCAGAGTTCAAGTACCCCAAAGTTGCGGAATCAGTCACCAGAAGGAAACGAAGGGTGGTGGTGGTTGGAGACTCTCTTCTGAGGGGTACTGAGGCATCCATCTGCCGACCAGACTTGATGTCCAGAGAGGTATGCTGTCTGCCTGGTGCCAAAATCCAAGATGTTACGGAGAGTTTGCCGAGACTCATCAAGCCCACAGACTATTACCCAATATTGCTAATCCATGTTGGAACAAATGATACTGCCAGGTATACCTCGGAACGTATCAAAAGTGACTTCATGGCTCTGGGACAGAGGGTGAAGCAGTTAGGTGCACAGGTGGTGTTCTCTTCAATCCTCCCTGTTGAGGGTAAAGGCCAAGGCAGAGAGGCTCGCATCCTGGAGACAAATGCATGGCTGCGTGGATGGTGTCATCGAGAGCGTTTTGGTTTCCTAGACCATGGGATGCTTTTCCAAGGGTTGCAAAGCAGAGATGGCATCCATCTGTCCAAGAGAGGTCAACGCATCTTTGGTAGTAGACTGGCTAATCTACTGAAGAGGGCTTTAAACTAGATTCCTTGGGGATGGGTGAAGAAAGCCCCCAGGTAAGTGAAAGCCCCCAGGTAGGTGATACATTAAATACCTTTATGGAAATGGGTAACAGGGGTAACATATGGAAAGCAGTGTGTATTAATGCCCGTAGCATGGGAAATAAGATCCCTGAGGTTGAAGCTTTGGTGGGAGTGGCTGACTTGGATTTAGTGGCAGTTACAGCAACATGGTTCACAGAAAACAATGACTGGGATGTAACTATACCTGGCTATACTTTATTCAGGAAGGACAGGGTAGGAAGAAGAGGAGGAGGAGTGGCACTATATGTAAAAACTACTATTAAAGCTTTGGAATTACAGAGCTTAAAAGGGAGAGAGGAGGCATTGTGGGTTAAACTAGAAAGAGGGAAAGAGAAATCTATTTGCATTGGAGTGATATACAGACCTCCCTCACAAGAGGAAGAGGTGGACAGAGAGTTAATTGAAGACATACGCAGCATTGCTAAGAAAGGGGAAGTGCTACTGATAGGAGATTTCAATATGCCAGATGTTGATTGGCACATTCCTGCTGCAGTATCATCTAGAAGTAAGGAGATCCTGGATTCTCTACAGGGAGAACTATTCAGGCAATTGGTAACAGACCCCACACGTGAAGGGGCCATACTGGACTTGGTGCTTACCAATGGTGAAAGTGTTTCTGATGTTGTAGTGGGAGATCATTTTGCTTCCAGTGATCACCAGATGGTGTGGTTCAGTATTAGGACTAGGGCTGTTAGAATCCATTCCAAGGTGAGGATCTTAGACTTTAGGAAGACTAACTTTGCGAAGATGGGCCAATACCTCAGGGAGTCGTTAGTGGGATGGGAACAGCTGGGGGATGTAGAAAAACAGTGGGCAAAACTGAAAGGGGGTATTTTAAGGGCAACCAACCTTTTTGTTAAAATGGTAAATAAAGGCAAAAGGAACAGGAGACCGCTATGGTTTTCGAAGGAAGTAGCTGAAAAAGTGAAGAAAAAGAGGGAGGCCTTCATGAAATACAAGAGATCACAGAGAGCAGAAGACAAGCATCTGTATTTGGAAAAACTTAGAGAAGCTAGCAAAGTAGTCAAGAAGGCAAAGATTCAAAAGGAGGAGGAAATAGCCAATGCAATAAAATGGGGGGATAAGACATTTTTCAGATATATTAGTGAGAAGAGGAAGAGCAAAAGTGGTATTGTCAGACTCAAGGGTGCAGGGGGGGAATATGTAGAAGCTGATAAGGATAAAGCGGAATTGCTTAACAAATATTTTTGTTCTGTGTTCACAGATGAAGAACCAGGAGCAGGACCTCAGAAAACACCCACAAATAAGAACAGAAGCGAGGGACATCTTGAACTATTTTCAGAAGACTGTGTTCGTGAGAAACTAGCTCAACTTAAAGTAGACAAAGCGATGGGACCGGATGGGATACACCCTAGAATACTGAGGGAACTTGGGGACGTTCTAGCAGCTCCACTGACTGACCTTTTCAATGCCTCGTTGGAGTCAGGAGTGGTGCCAAAGGACTGGAGAGAGGCTCATGTGGTGCCTTTACACAAAAGCGGAAGTAAGGATGTGGTTGAAAACTACAGGCCGGTTAGTTTAACTTCGGTGGTGAGTAAATTATTGGAAACGCTGCTGAAAGAGAAAATAGTGAGGTTTCTGGAGTCCAGCGGATTACAGGATCCGAGGCAGCATGGATTCACCAGAGGCAGGTCTTGTCAGACAAATCTGATTGATTTTTTTGACTGGGTGACCAGGGAGGTGGACCGAGGGAGAGCTCTAGATGTGGTGTATTTAGATTTCCGTAAAGCCTTTGACACTGTTCCTCACAGGCGACTTATAAACAAACTGAGCACCCTAGGGATGGACCCTAAAGTTACTGCTTGGGTTAGAAATTGGTTGGGTGGGAGGCGACAAAGAGTACAAGTAAATGGAGCTCACTCTGAGGAGAAGGATGTTACCAGTGGTGTGCCCCAGGGATCTGTCCTTGGTCCGATTCTTTTTAACATCTTTGTTAGTGATATAGCGGAAGGGCTGTCGGGTAAGGTTTGCCTCTTTGCGGATGATACCAAAATCTGCAATAGAGTAGACACCCAGGAAGGGGTAGATAACATGAGGAGGGATCTAGCTAAGCTTGAAGAATGGTCTAGAATTTGGCAGCTGGGATTTAATGTTAAAAAATGTAAGGTCATGCATTTGGGCTGCAGCAATCCAAGGGAGCAATACAGTATAGGAGGTAAAGTACTTTTGTCCACTAAAGAAGAGCGGGACCTAGGCGTGGTTGTGTCTGATGATCTTAAAGTAGCTAAACAGGTGGAAAAGGCGACAGCAAAAGCTAGAAGGATGCTTGGGTGCATACGGAGAGGAATGGCTAGCAGAAAAAAGGAGGTGATAATGCCTCTGTATAAGTCTTTGGTGCGACCTCATTTGGAGTATGGTGTGCAATTCTGGAGACCGCACCTTCAAAAGGATGTGAACAGGATGGAGTCGGTGCAGAGGGTTGCTACCAAAATGATTAATGGGCTTCATTATAAAGCATATGAGGACAGACTTAAGGATCTTAATATGTACACCTTAGAGGAAAGGCGGGATAGAGGTGATATGATTGAGATGTTTAAATACCTCCGTGGCATAAATGTTCAGGGAGAGAGCCTCTTTCAATTGAAAGCAAGTTCTGCTACGAGGGGACATGGGATGAGGGTGAAGGGAGATAGATTCAGGAGTGATATGCGGAAATATTTCTTTACGGAAAGAGTAGTGGATCCGTGGAATAGTCTCCCAGTGGAGGTGGTAGAGATGAGGACAGTAACTGAATTCAAGAAAGCATGGGACCAACACAGAGGATCTCTAAAGGCAAAAAGTGGACTGTTGTAGTTGTTATGGAAGGACAGACTAGATAGGCCATGTGGTCTTTTTCTGTCGTCATATTTCTATGTTTCTATGTTTCTACTCCCCCTATTTTCTCATTCCAAAGAAAACAGGGGGCTACAGACCCATATTAGATCTCAGAGAATTGAACAAGTTTCTATGCAAGGAGAAATTCAAGATGACTTCTCTCGGAACTCTCCTTCCATACCTCCAGAGTCAGGACTGGCTTTGTTCTCTAGATCTCAAGGATGCGTACACCCATGTTCTCATCCATCCAACACACAGAAGATTCCTTCGATTCCTTTACCAAGGAAAGCACTACCAATACAAAGTGCTTCCTTTCGGTCTGGCCTCTGCTCCAAGAGTGTTCACAAAATGCATGGCAGTAATAGCTGCATTCCTGCGCACTCTAGGAATATTCGTATTCCCATATCTGGACGACTGGCTCATCCGAGCTCCATCCCAATCAGAGGCCCAGACTTCCCTGGCCTGCACAAGGCGTATTCTTCAGTATCTGGGACTGGTAATCAACATTCCAAAATCCCATCTCACCCCTACTCAGTCTCTAGAGTTCATAGGGGCCTTACTGGATACCACAACTGCAAGGGCCTATCTTCCCCAGGCCCGTTGCCTACGCTTGGTGCAGTTAGCCTCCCAGATTCAGTTAAAATCCCATTTAACTGCTCGAGAGATGTTGCAACTCTTAGGCCACATGGCATCCACGGTGCATGTGGTTCCCTATGCTCGCCTTCACATGAGAGCAGCTCAGTGGACCCTATCCTCCCAATGGACCCAGGCATCAGGTTGCCTGTCAGACAAAATAGCAACCTCCAGTCGCCTTTTTTGGTCCCTCCACTGGTGGAAGTCCACTCAGAATCTGTTGCTGGGGTCCCCCTTTCAACAGGTGTTACCCCAAGCCACCCTTACAACAGATTCCTCTCCAAGGGGTTGGGGGGCTCATCTACAAGATCTCTCAACCCAGGGCATCTGGTCTCCACAGGAGACATCTCTTCATATCAACCTCTTAGAGCTCAGAGCAATCTTTCTGGCTCTCAGAGTCTTCCACACCCTGCTCAGCTACAAGACAGTCCTCATCCACACGGACAACCAGGTAGCCATGTTCTACGTGAACAAGCAGGGAGGGACTGGCTCTCTGTCGCTTTGCAACGAAGCTCTGAGATTGTGGGCCTTCGCCAGAGAGCATCAAATCCATCTCATGGCAGTATATCTTCCAGGGGTTCAAAACTCTTGGGCAGATAGACTCAGTCGAGTTTTGCTTCCGCACGAATGGTCCCTCCATGGGGACCAGATAGCCAGAATTTTTCGGATTTGGGGTACCCCAGACATAGACCTGTTTGCAAGTCCGTGGAATGCCAAACTTCCTCGGTTCTGTTCCAGGATTCCATGTCAGGGAGTTCAGGCCAGGGATGCCTTCCTCCTTCATTGGGGGCAAGACTTCCTCTATGCATTTCCACCTATTCCCCTAATCCCCAAAACTCTGTTCAAGCTTCAGAGAGACAAGGGGACTATGATCCTCATAGCACCACTTTGGCCAAGCCAAGTGTGGTACCCTCTACTTCTGTATCTCTCTCAAGCTCCCTCCCTAGACCTGGGGTCTGCTCCAGATCTCCTCTCCCAGGAGGAGGGAACCTTGTGGCACCCAAATCCTCAGTCTCTTCATCTCAGGGCCTGGTTGCTGAAGGCCTAGACCTTCAAGATTTACAACTTTCTCAGCAAGTGAAGGATATCCTTCATGCTTCCAGAAAGCCTTCCACAAGACATTCATATGCTTTTAAATGGAAAAGGTTTTCCATTTGGTGTGCAGAGAAGGGTCTCAATCCTCTTGCAATACCTTTGAGTTCTTTACTAGACTATTTACTGCATTTATCCCATGCAGGCCTTAAAACAAATTCAATCAGAGTCCATTTGAGTGCTATTGCAGCATCCCTTAAGCCTCTCAATGGACAACCTATTTCCTCTCATCCTCTTATAGCAAGATTCATGAGAGGCCTTCTTTTGACTAAACCTCCCATTAGACCACCTCCAGTGGCATGGGACTTGAATCTGGTTCTTGGCCAGCTTATGAAGCCACCCTTTGAACCCCTAGCCACTACCTCCTTGAAATTCCTTTCCTGGAAAGTTATTTTTCTCATTGCAGTCACCTCAGCTCGCCGTATCAGTGAGCTGCAAGCTTTAGTGGCTAATCCTCCTTATACAAGGTTCCATCATGACAAGGTAGTCCTCAGAACTAATCCACACTTTATGCCTAAAGTGGTCTCACCTTTTCATCTGAACCAGGAGGTATTTTTACCTGTCTTTTTTCCAGGACCTCATGCATCAAGTGCAGAGAGGAATCTTCATACCCTGGATTGTAAAAGAGCACTTGCTTTCTACTTACACAGGACACAGCAACATAGAAAAGTCCTCTCAACTTTTTGTTGCTTTTGATCCTTCTCATTTAGGACTTCCAGTCTCTAAGAGAACTCTGTCCAATTGGATTGCTCAGTGTATTTCCTTCGCCTACCAGAGTAAGAACCTTTCTCTGGAGGGCCATGTCACAGATCACAATGTGAGGGCCATGGCAACCTCTATGGCTCATCTAAACTCTGTGTCCATCGACCAAATCTGTCGAGCGGCCACCTGGGCATCGATTCATACCTTCACAGCCCATTACTGCTTGGACAAGGACTCCCGCCGGGATGCCTTGTTTGGTCAGGCTGTTCTCAAACACCTGTTCCATACCTAATCAACTCCTACCCTCCATCCCTGACTGGATGTCTGAGATTCATGGGTAGAGGTAGAACCCTTCCCAGGGACTCACAACATGGGTGATCTCCCAGGCATCTCTAGCTGGGGAGTCCCCATATGTGAAGACTCATTCCTGCTTGTTCCTGGAGATAGCACAGTTACTTACCTGTAACAGGTGATCTCTGGGAACAGCAGGAATAAGTCTTCACAACCCACGCACCTCCCCTAGGAGCTGTATCTCTCTATCTTTCCTTTCCTCTCTCTCTCTTTGTCTCAGCTTTAAAACTCAAACTGGAGAGAGGCAGTTAGGAAAGGCGGGAAGGCAGCGCGCAGGCGCTGTGGGATGCTCCCAAAAGCTTTCTTACTGGACGCTGGGGAGCGTTCCCGCGCAGGCTCCGTCGGTACCGACGATACCCATATGTGAAGACTTATTCCTGCTATTCCCAGAGATCACCTGTTACAGGTAAGTAACTGTGCTCTATTTCCAAATGCTCTTTCAGTTTGGCTAGCATACTGCATCTCTTTCGCTTATGCTCAGGCAGACCTAAACCTTGATGGTCATATCACAGCTCAGTGTCAGAACCATGACTGTGTCGGTGGCCAACTTGCGATATGTCTCCATGGAAGAGATATGCAGGGCTGTGACATGGTCTTCTGTCCACACCTTCACATCTCACTTCTGTCTAGATGGGGATTCCTGGTGTGACAGCAACTTCGGCCAATCTGTATTATGGAATCTGTTTGGGGATTAGAATCCAATTCCATCCCCCCTAGGCCCATTTCATTCTGTTCAGACTACCAAAAAAAAGGAAGAGAGAACTGTTTCTACTGTACATAGTTCTGTATCTTGAGTTTCTAAGGCCTATTGCCATTACGCAGATGGAATTTTGCCCCTGTTGGGCTTGTCTGCTTTCTCATGGGTTTTTGGTAGCCTGTAGCCTGGGAGTCTCATATGTTAGGATTTCATTCCTGCTTGTTCACATAGAAGAGGTACAGTGCCTTGCAAAAGTATTCATACCCTTGGTTTTTGTCCTGTTTTGTCGCACTGGTGAAGCAAAATGACAATAATATACCTTGTGTGTATATAAAATTTGAAAAGTTGTGTGCATATGTATTCATCCCCTTTGCTATGAAACCCCTAAATGAGATCTGGTCCAAATAGTTAACCTCAGAAGTCACATAATTAGTTGATTAGGGTCCACCTGTGTGCAATCAGTGTCACATGTTCTCCAGGACCAAGCAGGAAGTCAGTCCTCACATATGGGTGACGTCGGCGCCGAAGGAGCCCCTGTGCGGAGCATTTCTCCAGCTTTCAAGGAAAGCCTTTGGGAATGCAGTGCGCATGCGCGGTCACCTTCCCGCCCAAGGGTGCCATCTTGCTCAGTCTTTCTTTCTCCGCGGAGCATGACGAACGTGAGTTTGTGTCACCTGGGAAAAGTTTATTTTTTTTCTGCTAGTTTCGTGTTGTCTTATCCGGTTCGATGCCGGTTCCCCTTCCCATCTGGGCTCGGTACACCGGTATCGAGTCCGGAGTTTTGATTTTTGGTTTTTGTCCTTTGTGACTAGCGTCCGCGCTCTTTTTGTGTTTTCACTGGCAGCCCGGTCTTTTGATCTTGCAGGGGCCCTTTTTCCCCCGATGGCTGCCAGCGGGTTCAAAAAGTGTGATCGGTGCAAGAAACTTATGTCTCTCACCGACACGCATGACTG
Organism: Ichthyophis bannanicus; assembly: GCA_033557465.1. Lineage (NCBI taxonomy): Eukaryota > Metazoa > Chordata > Amphibia > Gymnophiona > Ichthyophiidae > Ichthyophis > Ichthyophis bannanicus. Next base: position 1,271,756,375 of record CM066032.1, on the reverse strand, counting down.
CTGCCTCCGATGCCTCGGGCCCGACCATGACTCACTGGCCTGTGGCCCGTGCGGCAAAATGTCATCGAAGGCGCTTCAGAGCCGTCGGCATCAACGTGAGAGAATTTTCTCTGACTCCGCGTCCGGCCAGGCCCGGACTTTGTCAGAGGCCTCGACATCTCGGGAGTCCGATCCCAAGCGCCATCTCGGTTCCTTTGAAAAGGGAGTCTCCCACCCGGGAGCACAGAAGGAAGAAAAAGCTTGCGAGGGCGGCGTCGGTGGAGGCTCCTGGTTCCTCGAGGGTCAGGTCGCGTAGCCCTGACCGCCGCCCCGGGCTCTCGGAGTTGGAGAGGCCTTCCAAGTTACCTCGTGTGGAGCTGGAGTCCCCGAGTCACCTAAGTGCAGTTGTCCTCGTGGACTCTCCTCCGGTGGAGCTGACGTCAGGCCCGACGCCATCGGGGCCTGATTTGGGGGTTGCTGAGTCTCCTGAGCTTGGACTCAGGTTGACGGCCTTGGAGAGCAGCTTGGCTGTCTTCATGGAACAGCAGCGGGTGCTGATCACCAGTCTGACCGGTGCATCTGCCCCGACCACCGGGACCTCGACATCTAAGTCGACCCCAGAGACCGAGCCGATCCTCGAGTCGAAGTCTCAAGTCGATCCTTGGTCAAGGTCCCCCTCGACCTCCCGTGCAGAGCCGAGGTCGTCGACGCCGATACCCTCGGCGTCGGGGCGGGTGGCACCAAGGCCCACATGGCCGGAGCCGCTCGGTTCCTCCTCCTCGGAGGAGTCGGAGTGAGAGACGGAGGATGAGGAGTCCCCGGACACCTTCCGGACCTGGTGCATCCCTTCGGACTCACTGGAGTCTGAGCCTCGGAGACGGTCCCTCCCCCCACCCAGAGGATATCCGGTTCTCAGACTTTGAGGGACATAGCCAAAGCCTTGGCCTCCCCTGCGGATGCCAAGGAGGAGCCTCAAGCCGTGGAGCTCGATGCCCTCCAGTATGATTTTCCTCAGAAGGAAGCCTTTACTATACCGGTTCCTCCGATGCTGGAACTGTTGCTCTTCCGTATGTGGGAGGCACCGGTCTTGACACCGGTTCTTAGCAAACGGGTCGATTCCATTTATCGAGTCCGTAAGAGCCCTGGGTTCCAAAAGGCACAGCTACCGCACCACTTCATGGTTGTGGAATCAGCCATGCACCGTCTGAAGAGTCAGAAGATGCAGTCCTCAGTGCCCCCCGGCCGGGAGGCCCAGAACCTGGATGCCCTCGGTAGAAAGTACTTCCAGGGCTCTATGCTATCTTGCCGTGTCCAGACCTACCAGCTATACATGGGCATGTACCTACGAGACCTGGCAAAGGAGATTGCCAGGTTCTCAGCTGGCCTCTCCGAGGAACCTTGGCAGAGGTTCAAGGCTTTGTCAACAGGGATTCGAGAGTGCTCGAAGTTTATCTCTCGAGCAGCCTATGATGGCTTTGAGGCTTCGGCCCAGGTAGCCGCGGCCGGCATCGGTGCACGCCGTCAGGCCTGGCTACAGTCATCAGACCTGGAGCCATGGGTGCAGCACAAGTTGGTCGATGTCCCCTGCCGAGGTGAAAACCTTTTTGCTAAGCCCATAACTGAAAAGGCTGCGGAAATCGAGACTGAGACTCTCACCATGACAAGGCTGTCCAGGAAGACATCTGCCCCTTCTCAGAAAAAGAAGGGCTCGGGAAAGAAGCCCTTTTTCCCGAGGAAGGGTGCTGCCTACAAATCCTACCCTCAATACCAGGCTTCTCAAGCTCCCCAACAGGGCCAGCAGGCCAAGGGGCAGGGGCATGGGCCCCGTAGGCAGAAGACCCCCAAGCCGCCAGTTCCGGCTCCTGCACAGCAGGGAGCGGGGTTTTGACTCCTACAGAATAGCCTCTTCTCCACAGCTGGTTCCACTTAGCACAGGAGGTTGGCTGACCCTGTACGCCTACAGGTGGCCAGCCATCACAGGGGATACCTGGGTTCTCAGCATAGTCCAGATGGGCTACTTGCTCCATTTCCACCAGATACCCCCCTCCTATTTTCCAGGGGAGCCTCCAAGACTCCCTCTGCACAGAAATCTCCTCCTTCAGGAGTTAGCAAGTCTCCTAAAGGAACATGTGGTGGAACCGGTGCCCCACCGCCTGGAAGGGCAAGGCTTCTACTCCAGGTACTTCTTGGTACCAAAAAGGACAGGAGGCCTCCGGCCTATCCTAGACTTGCGAAACATAATCAAGTTTCTGGAGAGGGAAAAGTTCAAGTTGCTTACCCTTGGGATACTGCTGCCCTACCTCCAGCAGGGAGATTGGCTATGCTCCTTGGATCTAAAGGATGCTTATACTCACATCCTCATCCATCCAGACCACAGACAATATCTCAGATTTGTGGTGGGAGGAAACCATTTCCAGTACAGAGTTACTTCCCTTTGGCCTAACTTCTGCCCCCAGGGTTTTCACCAAATGCCTGGTGGTGGTGGTGGCCTATCTCAGGAATCAGGGAATTTTCATCTTCCCATATTTGGACGACTGGCTCATCAGGGGCCAGTCTCTCCAGGAGGCCAGACAAGCCACTCTTCACACTGTCTCTCTTCTTCAGCATCTGGGCTTTGCCATAAACTACGCAAAGTCCACTTTGCTCCCCTCACAAAACCTAGAGTTTATAGGGGCAAGGTTAGACACCCTGCAAGCAAGAGCCTACTTGCCCGAGGACAGGGCCCACAGACTGATGGACTTGGTCATCGAGTTCCAAAGCAATTCTCAGGTCTCCGCCAGGCACTTCCTGCGGCTCCTGGGCCACATGGCATCCACGGTACATGTAACTCCGAATGCCCGTCTGCACATGTGGTGCCTCAGAGCTCAATGAGCGCAGGCCACAGGCGACCTCTGAGACAGAGTAAAGGTGTCCAAACCACTTTTGGACTCCTTGCAGTGGTGGCTACATCTCCCAAACCTTCTCAGGGGGTACCTTTTCAGGCCTCAGCACACGCACGTGCACGCAAGGCCTCTGGTCTCCTCGGGAGGCCACACAGAAGATCAATCTGTTGGAGCTGCGAGCAATCCGCTTGGCTCTCCAGACTTTTTCTCATGCCCTCTCTCACCAGTCTGTCTTAGTTCAGACAGACAATCAGATAGCAATGTTCTATGTGAACACGCAAGGGGGCACAGGGTCCAGACTCCTATGTCAGGAGGCGCAGGCCCTTTGCTCCTTTGCAGTCAGACAAGGCATGTTTCTCAAAGCCGTTTACCTACCTGGTCAGGAGAACTTCTTGGCAGACAAACTATGCAGGATTCTCCAGCCTCACGAATGGCTGTTGAATCCACTGGTGGTCCAGCAGATCTTTCTACGATGGGGACTTCCATCAATCGATCTCTTTGTGAGTCCACTAAACCGGCAGCTGCCCAGGTTTTGCTCCACAATAAAAATGGTCTTTCACAGAGCCCAATGAAATCACACTTCTATAAGGGATAGCTCCAAGCCAGGTTTTGCTCCAGACAGCCGCATCCCCTGAGAATGGCAGCAGATGCGTTTCTGATCTCTTGGTCTACGGGCCTCCTGTATGCGTTTCCTCCCACGCCCATGGTGGCCCGAACTATGTTCATGATCCTCCGTGACAAGGCCTCGGTGATTCTGGTAGCTCCCAGATGGCCGAGGCAGCTGTGGTTTCCACCACTTCTGCAGTTGGCGGTGGAAACTCCGTTCCCTCTGGGGTTGCAACCCGATCTCCTGTCTCAGGATCAGGGTTCCCTTCTGCACCCCAATCTCAAATCCCTCCATCTGATGGCGTGGCTGCTGAAAGGATAGTGCTAGCTCCCTTACTTCTACTTAGGGAAGTTGAGGAGGTGGTCTTGGCTTCTAGGAGGCAGTCCACCAGAAAGTCCTATGCCCTCAAGTGGCATAGGTTCTCAATATGTTCTGCTCAGTGCAATGAAGACCCTTTCTCCTGCCTTGTGCCAGTAGTACTACAATACCTACTTCACCTGTCAGACCTTGGCCTTAAGTCCAACTTTGTTTGGGTCCACCTCAGTGCTCTATCAGCACACCACTCACCGGTGGAGGGTCCGTCTCTTTCGGTTCACCCCTTGGTGTCCCGCTTCCTCAGAGGCCTGCTTCTGCTCAAGCCTCCGATTCGTCCACCAGCCACTGAGTGGGATTTGAACATGGTCTTGCAGCAACTTACTCGCCCACCGTTTGAGCCAATGGCTACTTGCCATTTACGCTTCCTTTCTTCGAAGGTGCTCTTCCTGGTAGCTCTCACCTCGGTCAGACGTGTGAGTGAGCTACAAGCTCTGGTTTCTGATAGACCGTACACACGGTTCTATAGGAACAGGGTGGTCCTACAGACCCATCTGAATTTCCTTCCAAAAGTTGTCTCCTCCTTCCACCTCAACCAGGAGGTGGTTCTTCCGACATTCTTTCCAGGCCACATACCAGCTGGACTGTAAGAGGGCGTTGTCCTTTTACGTAGAACGTACGCGGGGGCACCAAAGGGCTACTCAGCTCTTCGTCTCCTTTGACCCTAATAAACTGGGGTTGCCTGTCTCCAAGCGTACGTTGTCCACTTGGGTAGCAGATTGTATCGCCTGGGCGTACAAGGCAGCCGGCCTCTCCTTGCAGGGTCGAGTCACGGCCCACTGTGTCAGGGCGAAAGCCGCGTCAGTAGCTCATCTCCACTTTGTTCTGTTGGCAGACATCTGCCGGGCCGCTACTTGGTCTTCAAGCCAGATTTTTGCAGCCCACTACTGCCTCGAGAGAGAGTCCCGAAGGGACAGTGCTTTCGAATTGGCGGTACTCCGTAATCTCTTTGAGGTTTAGGCAACTCCTACCCCCTCTGGCCCTTGTGTTGGGCTACCATACGGGGTCGTTCTCAGAGGATATTCTTATCACGGATGCTGAGGCTCTTAAGTGGGAGCCATTTTTTTTCAGCTTTGGGTTCCCAGTAGCCTAGAGCTAGGGAGTCCCATATATGAGGACTGACTTCCTGCTTGGTCCTAGAGAAAGAGTAGTAACTCACCTGTAACAGGTGTTCTCCAGGAGCAGCAGGAATCGGTCCTCACGACCCTCCCTCCTCCCCTGGAGTTGCAGTCATATACTTCATTTTGTTTTTTGCTGTCTTTTAGCTATGTTATCAGACTGAGCAAGATGGCACCCTTGGGCGGGAAAGGGACTGCGCATGCGTGCTGCATTCCCAAAGGCTTTCCTTGAAAGCTGGGGAAATGCTCCGCACGTGGTCTCCGTCGGTGCCGACGTCACCCATATGTGAGGACTGATTCCTGCTGCTCCTGGAGAACACCTGTTACAGGTGAGTAACTACTCTATCTTCACATGATATCTATATAAATATACCTGTTCTGAAAGGCCCCTGATTGCAACACCACTAAGCAAGCAACATGAAGACCATGGAGCATTCCAAACAGGTCCAAGACTAAGTTGTGGAGAAGTATAGATCAGGGTTGCTTTACAAAAAAAATATCCGAAATGCTGAATATCCCATGGAGCACCATTAAATCCATTATAACAAAATAGAAAGAATATGGCACCACTACAAACCTGACAAGAGAAGGCTGCCCACCAAAACTCACAGACCGGGCAAGGAGGGCGTTAATCAGAGATGCTACAAAGACACCAAGAATAACACTGAAGGAGCTGCAAAGATCCACAGCAGAGATGGGAGTATCTGTCCTTAGGGCCACTTTAAGCCATACACTCCACGGAGTGGGGCTTTATGGAAGTGTGGCCAGAAAAAAGCCATTGCTTAAAGAAAGAAAGAGAAGAAAATAAGTTTGGAGTTTGTACAACAGCACGTGGCAGACCCCCCCCCCAAACACATGAAAGAAGGCTCTCTGGTCAGATGAGACAAAAAATTGAACTTTTTGTCCATCATGGGAAATGCCATGTGTGGCGCATTCCCAACATTTCCCATTACCCTGAGAACACCATTCCCACAGTGAAACATGGGGGTGGCAGCATCATGCCGTGGGGATGTTTTTCATGGGCAGGGTAAGGAAAACTGGTCAGGACTGAAGGAACGATGGATGGCACTAAATGCAGGGCTATTCTTGAGGAAACCCTGTTTAGTCTGCCAGAGCTTTGAGACTGGGACAAAGGTTCACCTTCCACAGGACAATGGCCCTGAACATACTTCTAAAGCTGGTTTAAAGGGAAACATTTAAATGTCTTGGAATGGCCTAGTCAAAGCCTAAACCTCAATCCATTTGAGAATCTGTGGCGTTACTTGAAGATTGCTGTACACCAGGGGTCTCAAACTCAAATTGCTTTGAGGGCCAAATGAGGACTTGTAGAGTAACCCGGGGGCCGCACAAGACGCAGGCCTCATTTGCATAAGGGCATCATTTGCATAAATATTTGCATAATGTTACCATACACTAACTTTTAGTAAACATGCCTCTTAATGAGTGTATGGATAAAGAAAGACTAAAAGATTTCTACATTACTATAAACCAGTGCCAACCGCCAGGCACATTAGGAACTACTAGAAACACTGCCCATTTAGAACCCATAGCAAACCTGCCGTGTCCTAACAGCACTACCAGGACTCACAAAGCACCATACCCTAACTATCAAAAGGCAACACTGCAAATATTAAATCAACACATTTCAGAGAATAACAATACATGACCTACTCGGGAAAGAGAACAAGTGGCAATGTCAAATAGGAATTACATAAACAGAATACCTCAGCTCAGTTACACATGCAGAACATACACCATCACCAAACAAGGAATCACAATTTAGAAACAGGAAGACAATTAAACTGGGAACCCCAAAAGCCAAACTTAGAATGTACAACACTGTAGAAATAAAACTATACATTGATTTCCTCTTGTATTAAATAAAGTGCAGACGTTAAAGATGCACATTTCCAAGAGCTGACATATTTCAGTTAATAAATTCAAAATAAAGAGATATTTTTCTACCTTTTGTGCATTTTTTTTCAGTTGCAATTGTTCCAGTCACTTTCTTCTGGTTTCTTTGTGTCTTCTGCTAACTCTCCATCGTCTGCTGTCCATTTCTCCTTTCTTCTTTCCTAGTTTTTTTCCATTCTCTCTACATCTGCTTTAACATACTAATCATTCTCCTTTTGCTCTTTCCTCATTCCTATTTCATCCACTCAAATTTTACCCCTCCATCCTCAATCCCCACTTACTCTCCCAATACCCGGCCAATTGTAGATTTTTCTTCCCTCCCACACAAAATATATTTCCCCTCTCCATTTCACTCTCCCAGCCCCATCCCATTCTAATCGTCCCCCAACATCAACTCCCTTCTAGCTCCTGCCCAACCCAGCATCCGCTCCCTTCTAGTCCCCGCATCATCAGCCCATTTCGAGTCCTAGCTCCCTCCCCTCACAGCCCATTTCCTTTCCAAGCCCCCCTCCCCATCAGCCCATTTCCATTCCAAGCCCCCTTCCACTCAGCCCATTACCATTCCAAGACCCTGTCCCCATCAGCTATTTGCAGTTCAAGCTCCCCCTTCTACTCGGCCCAGTTCCAGTCATAGCACCCCCCCCAGTCCATTACCAGTTCTAGCCCCCCCCTAGGCCATTATCGGTCCTAAGCCCCCCAACAGCCCACTTCCAGGCCTAACCCTTCCATCGCCCCATCTTCATTCTTAGCCCCCCCATAACCCCATTTTCAGTCTTAGGCCCCCAGTCAGACCACCTCCAGTCCTAACCCCCATCTGTCCATTACCAGTCCTAACCCCCATCACCCCATTTTCAGTACTACCCCCCCCCAGCCCCCATCAAGTCCTGCTCCCCCCCTACATCAAGTCCTGCTCCCCCCTACATCAAGTCCTGCTCCCCCCCCACAAGTCCTGCTCCCCCCCCACATCAAGTCCTCCCCCCCCCCAGCCACCCATCAAGTCCTGCTCCCCCCCCATCAAGTCCTGCCCCCCCCCCCAACAACTCCTGCTCCCCCCCCCCCCCCCCCCCCGGGAAAATTAAACTTTAAAAAAAAACCGGCTTCTGCTGCCGCTGCCGCCGCGCCGCTGCCGTGGCCGGCAATAGCAGCAATATCGCAAGTCCCGCGGGCTCCCCCCCCACCCGGCAGATCCCTTCCTGCTTGCCTGCCAGTTCTCCGCTTCGGCTTTCAGAGCCGCGAAGGGAGAGCTTCTCCCTCGTGACTCTGTTAAGCCCGCTGGGGCAGATGGGAAATTTCCCATCTGCCCCGGCGAGCTTAACAGAGTCGCGAGGGAGAAGTTCTCCCTTCGCGGCTCTGAAAGCCGAAGCGGAGAACTGGCAGCATTGGCAGGCAAGCAGGAAGGGATCTGCCGGGTGGGGGGGAGCCCGCGGGACTTGCGATATTGCTGCTATTGCCGGCGGCAGCAGCAGCAGCAGAAGCCGGTTTTTTTTTTCCCCCCTATGCATCGCGGGCCGCACAAGGGTCTCTCGCGGGCCGCATGCGGCCCGCGGGCCGCGTGTTTGAGACCCCTGCTGTACACCAATGCAACCCATCTAACTTGAAGGAGTTGGAGCAGTTTTGCCTTGAGGAATGGGTGACAATCCAAGTGGCTAGATGTGTTAAGCTAATAGAGACATACCCCAAGAGACCTGCAGCTGTAATTACAGCAAAAGGTGGATCTGTAACATATTGACTTTGGAGGGTGACGACATATGCACACTCCTGCTTTTTTTTTTTTTTGTCTTAATTATTGTTTGTGTCACAATAAAGGTTATTTTGTACATTCAAAGTCGTAGGCGTGTTGTGTATATCACATGGTGCTAACCCCCAAAACTCCATTTTAATTTCAGGTTGTAATGCAACAAAACAGGACAAATACAAAGGGGATAAATACTTTTGCAATGCACTGTAGTTATTCAGCTATAGCAGATGTTCTCCGTGGACAGCAGGAATAAGTCTTCACAACCCTCCCACCTCCCCTGGGAGTTGTATTCTATTATAGCTATATTAACAGACTAATTCAAGATGGTACCATGGTGGCAGTCAGGAAGATGGCGCATAGGCACTGTGGAACCTCACCAAAGCTTCCACTAGTAGCTAGGTAGCGTTCCTAAACAGGGCTCCATCGGATGAATTCACCCATACGTGAGGACTTATTCCTGCTGTCCACAGAGAACACCAGTTACAGGTGAGTAACTACATTTTCTCAACACTCCATTGTTTTCATTCTGTCTTCATAACCTTATTTCCTCTTTATCCTTCTGCAAACATGTTCTCTCCTCTTCCCTCTAAACTTTTCTTATGCCATCCAGAGCCTTTTTTTCCTGCCTCCTCGTCATTCCACTACAACTCCATTAATTTGCCTCCTATCTTTTTCTCTCACCTCGCTTTCAGCTTGATGCAGCAAAGTGCGCCGCTCTTAGCTCGGGCAGTAACATAGTGTTTGCGCACAATTTTCAGTGCTAGTATGGGTACAGAATGCAGGAAAGTATAGTATCTAACACAAGCTTCCAGATTATCCTGCTAGACCATTCCAGATAAGTAGGTTGTGTCCACTTGCCAGCAGAGGTGGAGACAGAGAAAAAACTAGGTTTTTTTTCCTACTCTAGTGCAGTGCCCACCTACTTATGATTTTAGATAATGCTGGGTGGGGAGCTTGTTGTCTTGGTATATGTTGGTTCCTGTGACATAGGCAAGTGTGAGAAGATGATTTTGGAAGCCAAATTTAGGCTTTCAGGTAGAAAGTTGAAATCCAGAACTTCCAGGGTAGCATTCTCAGAAATGCAGGGCCCAAGAGGCAGGAAGAGCTCTGGAGTCTTAAGTGTATGGATGAGACAATGGTGCAGGGAAGAGGAGTTTAGATTTGTTAGGAACTGGGCAACATTCTGGGAAGGGGGAGGGGACTTTTATGAAAGTCCTTAAAGAGGGTGAAACCAGGCTGCTGGCATTAACCTTTAAAAGGGGAAAGAGCAGTTTTTAAACTAAAAAATAGGGGAAAGCCAACCATCGCCCAAAAGCTATGGTTCTGAATGACGTATCTTTTGAAGGTTACTAGCAAAATGGACTAGTTAGGGCATCCTGATAATAAGAGAGGTTCCAACAAAGGTAAAAGTAATCCAGATGCCTTTAAGTAAAGAACAGGCAGAGTTGAAGGATTCCAAGTTACCCGTCAACTGATAACCAGTTTGTTAACATGAACAAAACTCAGACTTTGAAATGCCTGTATGCAAATGCTAAAAGTCTAAAAAATAAGATTGGGAGAGTTAGAATATATAGGACTGAATGAAAGGTTAGATATAATTGATATCTCAAACCTGGTGGATGGAGGATAACCAGTGGGACACTGATATCTGGATACAAATTATATCACAATGATAGGGCAGATAACATTGGTGGCAAGGTTGCATTAGAGGGCATTGAGTCAAACAGGATAAAAGTTTGCTGGAAGCAAAATACACTGTAGAATCTCTATGGATAGAATTTCCATGTAAAAAGGGAAAGGTAATGGCACTGGGGATGTTCCTCTATCCGCCTGGCCAGAATGAACAGATGAATGATGAAATGCTAATAGAAATTAGGGAAGCTAACACAAGTTACAACACTGTAATGAGTGATATCAACTGGGTCACTGTTACATCAGGACATGTTAGAGAGAGAACGTTTTTCAAGATGAAATAAATGACTGCTTCATGGAAGAGCTGGTTCAGGAACCGACATGAGGGGAAGCTGTTTTAGACCTAGTCCTTAGTAGAGCACAGGATCTGGCACAAGAAATAACTGTTGGGACCATTTGACAGTAGTGATCATAAAATGATCACATTTGATTTTAATAAATGGAGGGAGGACAGCAAGGTAATTCACTGTGCTAGCATTTAACTTTCAAAAGGGAAACTTTGATAAGATAGGGAATTTGCAGCTGCTCCTTTTATTTTTTTCTTAACCAAAAGTAAAAGGTTGACATCAAGCCTGGTGCAGTGTTTAAAAACACTATCTTGGAAGCCCAGACCAGATGTATTCCATGCTTTAAGAAAAGTAGAAGAAAGGCCAAACGCCTGCCAGCATGATTTAAAAGTGAGGTCAGAGAAGCTGTTTTAGCCAAAAAAGCATCTTTCAAAAAATGGAAAAAAGAGCCAAATGATGAAAATAGGAAACACAAGTACTGGAAAGATAGAAGCAAGGCATTGATGAGACAGGCAAAGAGAGGATTTGAAAAGTACATTTGTAGCAAAAAAAAAAAAAGCTGAGAGTCAATTGGACCATTTGATGATAAAGAGGGCATTAAGGGAGGAAAAGGCTATAGCAAAGTGACTGAATGAATTCTGTGCTTTGTTTTTTTATCTGAAGAAGAGATAGGGAAGTTACCCATGCCAGAAATGATATTTAAAGTTGATGTATTGGAGGAGCTGAAACAAATCTTCATAAACTGGGAAGATATAATACAGCAGTTTGATAAACTGAAGAGTAGCAAATCACCTGGATTGGATAGTATACATACAAGGGTGCTAAAACAACTAAAAATAGAGATTGCAGAACTACTATTAGTAATCTGTGACCTGTCATTAAAATCATCTGTAGTACCAGAAGATTAGAGAGTGGCTAACATAATGCCAGTTTCTAAAAAGGGTTGCAGGGGTGATCCACGAAACTACAGGCCAATGAGCCTGATGTCTGCACTGGGTAAAATGGTAGAAACCATTATATAGAACAAAATTACTGAACATATAGATAGTCTTGGTTTGGTTTGGAAATGTTTTGCCTTACTATACTAGTTTTTTGTTGAAGATGTGAATAAGCAGGTAGATAATGGTGAGTCTGTTGATAGAGTGCATCTGAATTTTCAGAAAGCCCTTGACAAAGTCCCTCATACGACTCGGGGAAATTAAAAAGTCATGGGATAGAAGGCAGTTTGTTATTGTGTATTGGGAACTGGTTAAAAGATAGAAAACAGAGTAGGCTAAATTAAATAACCAATTTTCTCAGTAGAAAATGGTGAATATTGGAGTGCCCCAGAGATCTGTGCTAGGCTCTCTGCTTTTTAACATATTCATAAATAACCTGGAAACGTGAATGAGTGAGGTTATCAAATTTGCAGATGACATATATTTATTCAAAGTTGTTAAAGCACAAGAGGATTGTGAAAAATTGCAAGAGGACCTTGAGAAATTGGCAGTCTGGATGTCTAAATTGCTGATGAAATTTAATGTGGAAAAGTGCAAAGTTATGCACTTAGGGAAGAAGAACACAGACTACAGTTACATGATGCAAGGTTCCACATTAGGAATCACCACTCAGGAAAGGATCTAGGTGTCATCATGGATAAGACATTGAAACCCTCTGTCCAGTGTGCAGCAGCGACCAAGAAAGCAAATAGAATGCTAGAAATAATAAGGAAAGAAATGGAGAAAAACAACAAGAATATTTATAAAGCCCCCGTATCACTCTATGGTGCCACCGCACCTTGAAAATTGTGTGCGGTTCTGCTTGCCATATCTTAAAAGGATATAGAAGAATTAGAAACTACAGAAAAGAGCGACCAAAATGATAAAATGGATTAAAGGATACCCCTTGCGAGGAAAGGCTTAAAAGGTTAGGGTTCTTCAACTTGGTAAAGAAATGGCTGAGGGAGATATGATTTATAAAATAATGTTTTTGGAGTGAACGGGTAAACATAGATCGGTTGTTTACTCCTTCAAGAAGTAGAAAGACTAGGGCAAATGCAATGAAGCTACAGTGTAGCACATTTAAAACTAATCATAGAAAAGATTTTTTTTTCATTCAGTGCGTAATCAAACTCTGGAATTCATTGCCAGAGGATATGGTAAAAGCTGTTAGTGTATCCAGGTTTAAAAAAAGTTTGGACCATTATTAAAGTGGACTGGGCAAATGTACTGCATATCCCTCGGATAAGTGGCATGGAATTTTTCTACTTTTTGGGAACCTGACAGATAAGTGTGACCTGAATTGGTCACTGTTGGAAACAGGATACTGAGCTTGATGGAACCTTTGGACCCAGTATGGATATCTTATGTTCTTCAGCTTCTAGTGCAGGGTTCTCAACCCAGTCCTCGAGAAACACCTAGCCAACCAGGTTTTCACGATAATGCCAATGAATATGCAGGAGAGAGATTTGCAAGCACTGCTTCCATTCTATGCCCATCTCTGTCATGCATATTCATTTTGGTTATCCTAAAAACCTGACTGGCTAGGTGTGTCCTGAGGGCTGAGTTGAGAACCTTTGTTCTAGTGACATCATCATCATCATCATCACCACCACTACTTGAGCTGGTGCAGCTAGGGGCATACTTCAGTATTTTGTTGTCTCTAACAGATGGTGGATGCAGGACTGGTGCAGCCAAATTTTTGAAGTGAATTAGCTTCTGGGCAGCCGTTCTAAGGGGTGCTGTAGACCGAGTAGAGCTTGACAGTGGATATCTTCAGAGCATATCTAAGAGTACCCTGCTGGAGATTCCCGCATGGAGGGGGGAAAACAACCATCCTCCCCGTCAGTACTCCTGACCAGTTGAGAACCTGAGATTTGGCTGGATGAAGAACCTGTCTTTACACAGAATTCAGTCTCCATCCCCCAGCCCCCCAGAGCAGCATTCAAAAGGAAAGCAGATATGTAAGCAGAGAGCAGAACACATGAAAGCGGCCTGAGCCCAACACTGGCTTTGGTCCTGGGCTGCACTGGGGTAAGTGCAGTCTTTGACTTTGTTTTTCTGCCTGCTTTGTCAGCCACAGCCATAGGGGGGCGGCCCGACCTTCCATGTGCTTGGTTTATCATCCAGTTTGGTGCTTTGGTATGTTGTTCATATTGTCTTCTATTACGGTTTCCCGATCCTCTTCCTGCCGTCCCCAGTGCCCCTGCTTCGGCAGCGGACCCTGGGACTTAGTTATTTTTTTCCTTTCCCCTTTTTTCTTCGTGAGTTTGCCTCCAGCACGTTTCATGCCCTTTTCAACTGGTGGCCGAACAGAAGGTCTTCGACCTTGCAGGGCTTCTTTTTGCCCCCATGGCCTCTGGTTTCAAAAAGTATGACAGATGCTCCAAAAACATGTCGCTCACGGACACCCATGACTGTTGTCTCAGATGTCTGGGAGCAGACCATAACCCGGAGCTCTGCTCCCTTTGTAAAAAAAAAATGTCCTCCAAGGCCATCCAGAGCCATAAACAGAAACTGGATGAGATTTTCTGCAAGACGGCACCGGTGTCCCCGATAGCTTCCTGCTCCACCGACCTTCCGCCTCTGTGGTCCCCCGCAGCCGCTCCATGGCCCCAGCGCCACTCTGAGCAAGGGTTCCCTGAAAAGGAACAGAAGAAGAAGGCCTCAAGGACCCTGTCGGGGGCTCTGGAAAAGCGTGACGTTCTCGCGTTCAGTCCCTTAGCCCTCCTTGGCAGTCCCTGGAGTCTGAGAAGAAGCATCCCCGAAAGGTACCTTGTACAGATAACAGAGGCCTCCAGCGATGGCAGCCGGTCTTCTGAGGGTCGTCCCGGTGAGGACCCCCCCTTTCCTCTTCGATGCCCGATCCGGTTACCCCAATGTTGGCATCACAGGGCCCCACTCCTGAGTGGGAGGCCTGAATGCTGGCACTGGAACGCAGCGTTTCTGTCTCCTTGCTGCCCAGCAGGCGCTAGTGCCAGGCCCCGCAGGCATGTGCCCTGAGACCTCAAGGGCAACGCCTATCTTGGCTCCTCAGACTGCCGTGACAACCCCCGAGAGTCAGGGGCCTTGTAAGGGGATTCCGGCAGAGATCTTGATCTCCATCCCGGTCTTCGGGTGCGAGATCTTCCCAAGCCAGCGCTTCCGGCTCCAAAGGGGAAAGCAGTGGAGATAGAGACAGAGTACGTCACTTGCACCCCTCTCTCCTGGAAGACTTTCGTTCTCCCGCGGAAGAAACAGCAGGGCAAGAAGCCTTTCTTCCAGAGGAAGGGTCTCCCTTATAGAGGCTACCCACCTTACCCCCTGGTGCCAGCCCCATCCCAGGGTGGGCAAGGCAAGAGCGGCCCCCAGAGCCAGCGTAAGCCTAAGGGACCCAAGAGCCAGACCCTGCCACCGACACAGTCAGCCCCAGCTTTTTGACGCCTGATGCATAGCCATCTGCCCTTCACCGACCCAGCTACCGGTGGGGGGTGCCTGATCCACTTTGCTCCCCGCTGGGAGTCCGTAATTTCAGACGCTTGGGTACTCCAGGTCGTCTAGGAGGGTTACCTCTTTTACCTGAACTGGCTTCCTCCACCCTTTTGCCCCGCGGAGCCCCCTTGGCTCCCCGCGCACCAGTCCTTCTTGGTGCAGGAGCTCGCTAACAAGCAGTGGATGTGGTTCCACGGCATCTCAGAGTTCGTGGTTTCTACTCCCGCCACTTCCTTATGCCAAAGCGGATGAGTGGTTTCCGACCCATACTCGACTTAAGAAATCTCAACAAATATCTGGTGCGGGAAAAAATCAAAATGCTATCCCTTAGTGCTTTGCTGCCCTTCCTCCGACAGGGCGACTGGATATGCTCCTTGGACCTTCGGGATGTGTGCACTCACATCCTTGTCCACCCAAAACAGAGAAAATACTTGCGCTTCAGAATACAAGGGAACCACTACCAATACAGGGTGCTTCCTATTGGCCTCACGTCCACTCCGCGAGTGTTCACCAAGTGCCTCGCGGTAGCTGCAGCCCGCCTTTGGTTACAAGGCGCCTTCGTCTACTCTTATCTAGATGACTGGCTTGTTACAGGGGAGACAGCTGACGAAACGCGGCGAGTCACGGGCCGCACCGTCCATCTCCTTGAACACCTCAACTTCATGGTGAATTACCTGAAGTCCCACCTCACTCCACTTCAATCCTTGGAGTTCATCGGCATGTGCCTCAACACTCAGCGGGTGATAGCCTTCCTTCCCCAAGACAGGGCAGACCGCCTCATCACTCTGTCCTCTGCGGTTCAGCTCTGCAACACAGTTTCGGCATGAGTGATCCTCCGTCTTCTCAGCCATATGGCCTCAATGTTTCATGTCATCCACAATGCCCATCTGCGCATTCGAAGTGGCGCAGTGGTGCCTTTGCACTCAGTGGACTCAGGCGACAGGCTGTCTCCGAGACGCCATCTCGGTCACTCCCCAGCTGTCAAAGTCCTTTGACTATTGACGGAACACCCGTAATCTGGCGATAGCAGTGGGGCTGTACTATTGACATCCTGGCCAGAATGAACAAATGGATGATGAAATACTCAAATAAATCAAGGAAGCTAACAAACGTTACAGCACAGTAATAATAATGGGTGATTTCAATTATCCCGGTATTGACTGGGTCGGTGTCACGGCAGGACATGCTAGGGAGATAAAGTTCCTAGATGAAATAAATGACTGCTTCTTAGAGCAGATGGTTCATGAACCGACCAGAGTGGAAGCCATATTGGTCCTAGTCCTTAGTGGAACACCAGATCTGGTGCAAGAGATAAGGGTGTTGGGGCCACTTGCCAATAGTGATCATAGCATGATCGCGTTTGTTTGTGTTTGATTTAATTAATGGAGAGGGATGGTAAGGAAATCCACAGTACTACCTTTTAACTTTCGAGAGGGAGATTATGATAAAATGAGGAAAATACTTAAGAAAAAACGAAAAGGAGCAGTTGCAAAGGTTAAAGACTTACATCAAGCTTGGGTGTTGTTGAAAAATACTATCTTGGAAGCCCAGACCAGCTGTATTCCATGCTTTAAGAAAAGTTGAAGGAAGTCCAAAAAGCTGCCAGCATGGTTTAAAGGTGAGGTCAGAGAGGCAGCTGTTGCAAAAAAGCATCTTTCAGGAAATGGAAAAAATAGCGAATGACGAAAACTGGAAACAGCACAAGCACTGGCAAGCTAAATGCAAGGCATTGATAAAGCAGGCAAAGGGAGAATTTCAGAAGAAGATTGCTGCGGAAACAAAAACACGTAATAAAGACTTTTTCAAGTACATTCATTGCAAAAAACCTGTGAGAGAGTCAATTGGTCCATTAGATGATAGAGGGGTTAAAGGGGCACTAAGAGGCGACAGCAGAGAGACTGAATGAATTCTTTGCTTCGGTATTTACTGAGGAAGATGTAGGGATGTTACCAATGACTGAAGTGGTATTTAAAGGTTAGGAAGAATTGAAGGAAATATCAATTAATTTGGAAGATGTATTACAACTATTTGATAAACTGAAGAGTAGCAAATCACCTGGACCGGATGATATACATCCAAGGGTGTTGAAAGAGCTGAAATATGAGATTGCAGACCTGCTATTAGTAATCTGTGAACTAACATTAAAATCATCTGTAATACCTGAAGATTGGAGGATGGCCAACGTAATGCCAATTTTTAAAAAGGGTTCCAGGGGTGATCTGAGAAACTACAGACCGGTGAGCCTGGCATCAGTACCGGGAAAAATGGTAGAAACCATCATAAAGAACAAAATTGCTGTATGTAGATAGCCATGACTTAATGGGGGACAGCCAACATGGCTTTAGACAAGGAAGATCTTGTCTTACTAATCTGTTATGTTTTTTTGAAGGTATGAATAAACAGGTAGACAAAGGTGAGCCGGTTGATATAGTGTATTTGGACTTTCAGAAAGCCTTTGACAAGGTCCCTCATCAGAGACTTTTGGCAAAACTAGAGTCATGGGTTAGGAGGCAGTGTACTATTGTGGATCAGGAACTGGTTAAAAGATAGAAAGCAGAGGGTAGGGCTGAATGGACAATTTGCCCAATGGAAACGGTGAATAGTGGTGTACCCCAGAGATCTGTGCTGGGTCCGCTACTTTTTGACATATTCATAAATGACCTGGAAAGTGGAATAACGAGTGAGGTTATCAAATTTGTAGATGACACACAACTAAAGTTGTTAAAACCCATGAGGATTGTAGAAAATTGCAAGAGGATCTTGATAAATTGGAAGACTGGGCATCAAAATGGCAGATGAAATTTAATGTGGACAAGTGCAAACTTATGCACCTAGGGAAGAACAACCCAGACTATGGTTACACGATGCAAGGTTCCACATTAGGAACCCCACCACCCAGGAAAAAGATTTAAGCGTCATTGTGGGCAACATGTTAAAACCCTCCGTCCAGTTTGCAGCGGTGGCCAAGAAAGCAAATAGAATACTAGGTATCATAAGGAAAGGAATGGAAAATAAAACAAAGGATATTATAATGCCTCTGTTATCATTCCATGGTGCGACCGCACCTTGAATATTGTGTGCAATTCTGGTCGCCGTATCTTAAAAAGGATATAGCGTTATTAGAAAAGGTTCAGAGAAGAACCACCAAAATGGTAAAGGGGATGGAAGGATACCCCTATGAAGAAAGGCTAAAAAGGTTAGGGCTTTTTAACCTGGAAAAGAGATGGCTGAGGGGAGATATGATAGAAGTCTATAAATTAATGAACGGTGTGGAATGGGTAAACGTTGATTGATTGTTTACGTTATCAGACTATAGAAAGACTAGGGGATGTGCAATGAAGCTACAGGGTAAACTATTTAAGATAAATAAGAGAAAATATTTCTTCACGCAACGTGTAATCAAACTCTGGAATTTGTTACCGGAGGATGTATTAAAGGCTGTTAGTGTAGCTGGGTTTAAAAAAGGTTTGGACAAGTTCCTGGAGGAAAGGTCCATAAACCATTATTAAAAAGGGACCCAGGATATCACTGCTTGACCCAATACAAGCATTGTGGAACCTGTGTCTTTTGGGGAAACTGCTAGGTACGTATGACCTAGATTAGCCACTGTTGGAAACAGGATACTGGGCTTGATGGACCTTGGTCTGACCCAGTATGGCATATCTTATGTTCTTATCCCTCGAGGCATGCTGTTCCAAATCCCACAACATGACGTGGTCTTGACCAAGGACGCCTCTCTAATGGGCTGGGGATCACACTGCATCGAGCTCTGCATGTAGGGGGCATGGTCCCTTGAGGAGTCCTGGCTGCCGATCAACTTCCTCAAGCTCCTTGTGCTCCTCCTAGCCCTCCGGGTGCTCAGGCACCACATTCACCATTGGGCAGTACTTGTCCAGACAGACAACCGCTGGCAATGTTCGGAATGAACAAACAGTGGGGCACTGGCTCTTACAGCCTCTGCCTGGAGGTGGTAGCCCTGTGGTCCTTTGCGATTCGTAAAGGCATAGTCCTATGGGTCACCTGTCTCCCAGGTCATGACATCGTTTTGGCGGACAGACCGAGCTGGATCCTCCTGTCACACGAGTAGCAACTCTGCCCGCAGATAGTGCAGTGGCTGTTTCGCCGCTGGGTGACTCCATTCCTGGACCTTTTCACCAGCCCTACCAATTCACAGCTCCTGTTGTTCTGCGGCCCAGTTTTCCAAGCAAGTAGGGAGGCCTCCTATGCCTTCCTTCTGTTGTGGATGCACGGCCTCCTGTATGCGTTTCCTCCCATCCCGCTCATAGCGTAAACTCTCCTCAAGATACAGTGAGCGGGGCTTCGGTGATTTTCGTGGCCCCGCGGTGGCCTCAGCAGCCCTGATTCCCGCTGCTGCTCCGCCTCTCCTTGGAGCCTCCGGTTCCCCTCGGCAGCACACTGGGCTTGTTGACACAGGAGGAGGGTCACCTGCTGCACCCGAACCTGAGGTCCCTGTCCCTCAGAGCTTGGCGGCTGAGCGGGTCGTGCTAGCTCCTCTTCATCTCCTGGTGGAGATCAAGGACGTATTGCTGGCCTCCCCAAGGACTCAACAAGGAGGGCTTATGCCTTTAAATGGTGGTGGTTCTCGGTGTGGTGCTCGGGAGTACGGGCTGATCCGTTCTCTTGCCCCCACCCACTTGGTCTTGCAGTACCTACTTCATTTCTTGCAGGTGGGCCTGAAGTCCAACTCAGGGTCCACCTGAGCGCAATCTCGGCCAAACACCACCCAGCGAGGGCGGACCCCTCTTGGGCCAGCTGCTGGTTTCCTGCTTCATGTACAGGCTGCTTCTTTCCAGGCCCCCAATCTGACCGCCTCCAGCAGAGTGGGTTCTCAATGTCGTCCTCACACGGCTAACCTAGCTGCCCTTTGAGCCGATAGCATCCTGCTCGCTGTGACATCTTTCTTGGAAGGTGTTTTTTCTGGTAGCCCTCACCTCGACCTGGAGAGTCAGTGAGCTTCAGGCTCTGATGGCTGACGCTCTCTACACAAGATTTTACAGAAACCAAGTGGTTCTCCGAACGCATTCTAAGTTTCTCCTGAAGGTTGTCTCAGATTTCTACCTCAATCAGGAGATAGTGCTGCCGATCTTCTTTCCAAAGCCGCATGCCAAGCAGGCGTCGGCGTTCCTCCACACCCTTGACTGTAGAAGGGCTCTCCTTTTACCTGCAGCACACACAGGCCTACCGCAGGTCCAAGTGACTCTTCATCTCCTATGGTCCTGCCCGTTTGGGACTCGCAATTACCAAGTGGACCCTCTCCCTCTGTGTGGCGGATTGCATCGCCTTCACCCAGGCTCAGGTCGGGCTACTGCTGGACCTCCATGTCACGGCGTACGATGTCCATGTGAGGGCAGCGTCGGCACATCTGTGCTTCGTGCCCCTGGTGGAATCTGCTGAGCTGCAAGCTGTACTCTGTGATCTGTTTGAGGTTTAGGCAACTCTGGACCTCCAACCCTTCTTCTGTGGCTACCGGGAGTGTTGTCTTCCGGGGTCTTCAGGCTGTCCTCTGTTATAAGTATCTGCTCAAGGTTTGCTGTGGCACTTTTCTACAGGTCCTTAGTAGCCTGTAGCTGGGGATTCTCATATGTGAAGACTGGCTTCCTGCTTGTTCCTGTAGAAAGTGTAGTTACTCAACTGTAGTGATGTAGCATAATGGTTAATGCAATGGCTTCAGTAGCAGAGGTCTTGGGTTCGATTACTCTTTGTTCCCCTTCAATGAGGAAAATAGTTAAGAAAAAACTAAAAGGAGCAGTTGCAAAGGTTAAAGACTTACAACAAGCATGGGTGTTGTTGAAAACGACTATCTTGGAAGCCCAGACCAGCTGTATTCCACGCTTTAAGAAAAGTGGGAGGAAGTCCAAAAAACTGCCAGCATGGTTTAAAGGTGAGGTCAGAGAGTCTGTTGCCAAAAAAGCATCTTTCAGGAAATGGAAAAAAAAGAGCCAAACGATGAAACCTGGAAACAGCACAAGCACTGGCAAGTCAAATGCAAAGCATTGATAAGGCAGGCAAAGGGAGAATTTGAGAAGAAGCTTGCTGCGGAAGCAAAAACGCAAAATAAAGACTTTTTCAAGTACATTCATAGCAAAAAAATCTGTGAGAGAGTGAGTTGGTCCATTAGATGATAGAGGGGTTAAAGGGGCACTAAGAGGCGACAAGGCGGTAGTGGTGAGACTGAATGAATTCTTTGCTTCGGTCTTTACTGAGGAAGATGTAGGGATGTTACCCATGACTGAAGTGGTATTTAAAGGTGCGGAAGAATTGAAGGAAATATCGATACATCGCGAAGACGTATTACAACTATTAGATAAACTGAAGAGTAGCAAATCACCTGGGCCAGATGGTATACATCCAAGGGTGTTGAAAGAACTGAAATATGAGATTGCAATCTGTGATCTATCATTAAACTCATCTGTGATACCTAAAGATTGGAGGATCGCCAATGTAACGCCAATTTTTAAAAAGGGTTCCAGGGGTGATCCGGGAAACTACAGACCGGTGAGCCTCACGTCAGTACCGGGAAAAATGGTAGAAACCATCATAAAGAGCAAAATTACTCAGCATGTAGACAGTAATAGCCTAATGGGAGACAGCCAACATGGCTTTAGACAAGGAAGATCTTGTCTTACTAATCTGTTATGTTTTTTTGAAGGTGTGAATAAACAGGTGGACAAAGGTGAGTCGGTTGATATAGTGTATCTGGACTTTCAGAAAGCCTTTGACAAGGTCCCTCATCAGAGACTTTTGTCAAAACTAAAGAGTCATGGGATAGAAGGCAGTGTACTATTGTGGATCAGGAACTGGTTAAAAGATAGAAAGCAGAGAGTAGGGCTAAATGGCCAATTTTCCCAATGGAGAAAGGTGAATAGTGGTGTACCCCAGGGATCTGTGCTGGGTCCGCTGCTTTTTGACATATTCATAAATGACCTGGAAAAGGGAATAACGAGTGAGGTTATCAGATTTACAGATGAGACACAACTATTTAAAGTTGTTAAAACCCATGAGGATTGTGGAAACTTTCAAGAGGATCTTGATAAATTGGAAGACTGCATCAAAATGGCAGATGAAATTTAATGTGGACAAGTGCAAAGTTATGCACCTAGGGAAGAACAGCCCAAACTATGGTTACAAGATGCAAGGTTCCACATTAGGAACCACAACCCAGGAAAAAGATTTAGGCGTCATTGTGGATAACATGTTAAAACCCTTGGCCCAATGTGCAGTGGCGGCCAAGAGAGCAAATAGAATGCTAGGTATCATAAGGAAAGGAATGGAAAATAAAAGATATTATAATGCCTCTATATCGTTCCATAGTGAGACCGCACCTTGAATATTTATTTATTTATTTTATTTATTTACATTCTCTTATATACCGCACTATTCGGCATCAGCGCGGTTCACATAGAACATAAAGTCTCAGTACAATAACAAGCATGAGATTACAGATAACAAGGGAAGGAACTTGGATAACAGGGGAAACTATTTACAGTCTATTTACAGATGTAACACTACTACATGGATACAAGTTATTAGGAACAGGTGCTAAGAATATATTCAATAATCAAGGCGATTCATCCTATGTCTGTTATTGAGAAACCACGAAACTGAATAGCTGGGTGGAATCACTGATGTCAATGGGTGTCAATGGCTCTATAAGATGTTTGTTAAAGAGATGGAATTTGAGGGCTTTCCTGAATTGTGATACACTGTTGATAGCCCGTATGCCAGGGGGTAGTGTATTCCAGCACCTAGGGGCACAGAGGATAAAGGCTCTATTGGCTGTGGAAGAAGAGCAGCTTGTAAGGGCCTTTGGGAGTTTTAAGGAGTTGATGGCTGAGGATCTTCTTGTTCTGTTTGGTGTGGTGGTATGAATAAGGTCAGATAAGGAAGGAGCGGAAAGCTTGTTGAGAGCTTTGAACATGAGAAGTAGAGTTTTGAAGGTAATTCTGGCCTGAATGGGTAGCCAATGTAATTGAATCAGCAAAGGAGTAACATGGTCAGTCCTGGCGGCCCCCTGGAGTACCCTTGCTGCGGCATTCATAGCCAGCTGTAAAGGGTTTAAGGTGGATTGAGGGAGACCTTGGAGAATGACATTGGCGTAATCGAAGTGGGGTATTATCAGTGCCTGGTAGATAGTCCTGAAGTCTTTTGGTTCTAGCATGGAGCGTAGGTGTCTCAGGGAACGGATCTTGTAATATATTGTTCTGACTGTGTTTCCTATGTGGGGCTTCATATCCAGGCGTTGATCCAGAGTGACTCCTAGGTAACGTATTGAGGGTTTGGATTGCAGTTCAGCTTCCTTAGTTCTGATAGATTGGGGTGGGATGAAGTTGGGGTTCCTTGTGATAAAGAGAACTTCAGTTTTCTTATGTTGTATACGGAGGTTTTGGGAGAGCAGCCAGTCAGAAACTGCATTGAAACAGTTTATTAGAGGGGAGAGATCCAAATGGTCAGTGGAGATGGGGGTGTAAAGTAGAACATCATCGGCATAAAGCATGCAGTCGACATTAAATGACCGTATGATCTCACATATTGGTTGCATGTAGACGTTAAATAAAAGGGCAGAGAGTGAAGAACCTTGAGGGACTCCCTGATCTAGGTGGAAGGGTTCTGAAGTTCTGCCTCCTGAGCGGACATGCTGCCATCTTCCGGATAAGTAGGACCTGCACCATTCAAGTGCTGTTCCAGTGATGCCCTTCTCAGTTAGCCTCATTAAAAGGAGATCGTGATTCACTGAATCAAACGCTGCTGCGATGTCCAGAAAGATGAGGGCGAATCCTTGGCGGATGTTATCTATGCCAGTGATTATCTTGCTGAAGAGTATGGTGAGGAGCGTTTCGACTCCATGATATTCCCTGAAGCCATGTTGGCAGGGGTCTAGCGGAGCAGCGGTGTCAATATGGTCCTGTAACTGACGTTGGACCTCCTTTTCGATGATCTTAGCAAGTAGAGGTATGCTAGAGATAGGTCTATAGGACTCAACCTTTAGGGGGTCGAGTTTGCAGTTTTTCAACAGGGGTCTAATTGAAGTGTGTTTAAGGGCTGAAGGGAATGATCCTGTTGAGAAGGAGAGGTTCATTATGGAGGCAATTACTGAGCTGAAGTGACTGCGGAGCTCCTTGATCCAGAAGGCAGGGCATGGATCAGACTGGGATGTAGTGATGTTGAGTGCTGTAATAGTGTCTTCAATTCCTTTCTTAGAAGGAATAGAGAATGCAGAAAGAGCTCCAGGGGTGACCTGCCCAAGGGTGGTGGTTGTTGTGGTGGTTCTGTTAATAAGGCACATCTTAGATTGTAATATTGAATATTGTGTGCAATTCTGGTCGCCGTATCTTAAAAAGGATATAGCGTTATTAGAAAAGGTTCAGAGAAGAGCCACCAAAATGGTAAAGGGGATGGAAGGATACTCCTATGAAGAAAGGCTAAAAAGGTTAGGGCTCTTTAACCTGGAAAAGAGATGGCTGAGGGGAGATATGATAGAAGTCTATAAATTAATGAATGGAGTGGAACGGGTAAACGCAGATCGATTGTTTGTTATCAGAATATAGAAAGACTAGGGGGCATGCAATGAAGCAACAGGGTAAGCTATTTAAGACTAATAAAAGAAAATATTTTTTCACTCAACGTGTAATCAAACTCTGGAATTTGTTACCGGAGGATGTAGTAAAGGCTGTTAGTGTAACTGGGTTTAAAAAAGGTTTGGACAAGTTCCTGGAGGAAAGGTCCATAAACCATTATTAAGAAGGGACTCAGGATATCAATGCTTGACCCAGTACAAGCATTGTGGAAGCTGTGTCTTTTGGGGAAATTGCTAGGTACGTATGACCTAGATTAGCCACTGTTGGAAACAGGATACTGGGCTTGATGGACCTTAGTCTGACCCAGCATGGCATATCTTATGTTCGTGTGTATCAGGTGTTCTCCAGGGACAGCATGAATCAGTCCTCACAACCCACCCACCTCCCCTAGGAATTGCCCACTCTTTTTTTTTGGATTTTTATCCTTTGCCTGAGCTATGTCATCTGATTGATCAAGATGGTACCCTTGGGCGGGAAAGGGACCATGCATGCATAGTGACATTCCCAAAGGCTTTCTTTGAAAGTTGGCAAATGCTCCGCGTGTGCTCCGTCGGTGCCAACGTCACACATACGTAAGGACTGATGCCTGCTGTCCTTGGAGAATAC
The DNA here is from genome assembly GCA_033557465.1 of Ichthyophis bannanicus. Taxonomy (NCBI): domain Eukaryota; kingdom Metazoa; phylum Chordata; class Amphibia; order Gymnophiona; family Ichthyophiidae; genus Ichthyophis; species Ichthyophis bannanicus. The sequence continues at coordinate 1,271,731,136 of CM066032.1, read as the reverse complement.
CTGTTACAGGAGAGTAACTATGCTTTTCTCGGTCTAGATTCAGAGCAGGGGAAGGCTCTCACAGCTCTGGACGATTCTTCCCCCTCTTCTGCTTCCCCAGCAAGGGCAAGGAGAAAGAGAAGCAGTCATTATAGATGGGAGGAGTGTCTAAAACTTGTCTTTGGGTTCAGGGTCCTTATCACCTAACTTCTTGTACTTCTGACAAAGTAGTGGGAGTCAGAGCAAAGACTTCCTGACCCCCAGCCCAGCCAGGTTCATGTGCCTCGGCAAGGAGCAGCATGACCCAGTTATTGGCTATGCCAAGGAAGCACCTTCATCATCGTGATACCTTGGGTGACTCACATCTCTCTCTCAGGAGCCTGAGTCCAGAGATTAGTTCAGAAGAAGTCTGGACTGGTGGATGAGAATTCTACACCAGAAGAAGAGCAGGAAGATTTGCACATATGCATCCATAAGGAGAGATGAATTGCCAGTTCTGATTTCTCAGGTGGCTTCTTTCCTACAGATTTCAAATGTTCCCATGGCTGGTGTGGAATCAAAGGGATACCTTCTGCAAGGTGTCTGTAGACCTAACAGGGCCCTCCCATTTCCATAGGCTTTCCAGGATATGGTCCTCTCCGTACTCCTCAATGAAAGTCATCAGAGTCCTGAGCAAGCTGTATGCCCTTCCTTAACAGGAATTGGATAAGTAGCTGCATTTTCCAAGGGTAGGCGCACATGTTGCAGCTGTCGCCAGGCATACATCCACATTGACCAAGTTTGACACAATATCAGCCAAGGATATTGAAAACACTATCACCTCAATCATCGCTACCACTGCACCAATTGATCCATGCCCAGCAACCTGGATAAGAGAGATCCGATGTGAAGTAAGCTTCTTCATACATAAAATCCTAGAACAATCATTTGCATCCGGGATTTTTCCTCAGAGCCTAAAACAAACCTCCATTAAACCATTACTGAAGAACAATAAACTGGACCCCCTACGAGTAGAATCGTACAGGCCAATATCCAGCATCCCACTGTTAGCTAAAATAATTGAAAAAGTGGTCCAACGTCAAATATAGCAACACATAGACACTGAAGCTCCGCTTGATCCGGCCCAACATGACTTTAGGGAATGTCATGGGGTAGAAACCCTCCTCATCACTCTTTTCAATACATTAATCACTGGAATAGATAAAATTCGGCAAGGCTTCATCCTTATATTCATGGACATCTCGGCTGCGTTCGACTCAGTAAGTCATCAAATACTTACCAATCGCCTTAAGGAAAAAGGAATACAGGACACCGCACTGAACTGGTGTAAATCATACCTGTCTAACCGATGGCAGCAGGTTAGGATTGGCGATAGAACATCAGATCCATTTCTGCAAGATCAGGGCGTACCGCAAGGCTCCTCACTTTCAGCATTAATGTTTAACATTTACATGCAACCTATCTGTGACCTCATCCGTTCTTTTAACGTTACCTGCTTAGCCTATGCAGACGACATTCTCCATCACATGCCATTCTCCATCAACCATCCTGATTTTACGCCACTGGTAAAATGCTTCGAAGCAGTAGAAGACTGGCTCCTCACACAGAACTTACGAATCAATCACAGTAAGACCGATGTTATGTTTATCACGAAGAATCAAAACTTCACACCCCCTGCTACATTAAAGATAAAGGACAAGGAATTGACAGTAAAACCTACTATACGATACCTAGGCATCATCCTTGACCAGCGTCTCAATATGAAAACTCACATAAAAAAATATAACAAAACTAATAAAACACAAGATACGTACTCTACGCCACTTACGACTGCTACAGGAACCCACAGATTTCAGAACCATCTACCAAGCCTTGGTGATGCCACACCTCGATTTCGCAAATGCAATTCTACACGGTCTCCCTCAATCAACTTTAAATCCTCTCCAATTGGCAATGAATACTGCCGCCATAGTACTCAAAGGAATATCAAAGACAGACCACATAACTCCAATCCTAAAAAGACTCCACTGGCTACCGACCAATGCCAGAATCCAACACAAGATCATAATCACCACTTCTCCTAGGACAAGCAGGATGTGTCAGCCACACCTGGTGACGTCATCCGACGGCGCCGTGACGGACGTGCTCTCTAGCTCAGAAGCTTCTGAGCATGTGTGAGGTGACCCCACCTCCCCGGTCCGCCCCCAGCCCGACCAGTTTTCAATTCTTCCGCCTTGCCTCAAGACGGATCTCAGCTCTCTCTCACCATTATAATGCCTAAACCTGGATTTAAACAATGTCCAAAATGCAAAAGAAAAATGAATATCTCCAATGCTCACCTGAGCTGCCTCCGATGCCTCGGGGCTTCTCACAACGTGGAGGACTGTTCCTGCTGCACCCAGATGTCCCCCAGGGCAAAGAAAATAAGGGATTACTCCTTGAAGGAATTCCTGGCTGCTCCGGTGCACGCTACTGAGTCCGGCACTTCAGAACGCGGTAAGTCCGCTAAAGGGAAGGCACCCGCAAAGAAAAAACACCGGGCGGGCCTAGGCCCTGTGCCTCCTCCTCTGCCGGAGAGACCTGCCTCCTTGGCCTCCGCGGTGCCTGGCACAAGCTCCCCCACCGCCGGATGCTCCTCCGATCATCTCCCACGGGGCTCCAGCGATCCTATCGCTCCTCTGCCCTCAGGAGGCCCCCCCTGATGCCTGCCGCTCCTCCGGACACCCTCCATTGCCATGCGGTCCAGGCAGCTGCGGTCAAAATGGCGCCGCCCACGTGGTCTCGCCAGACTCCGCCCCCAGAGACGTGCCTTCCCATCGGGTGGCCAGGAGCGGCTCCTCCCACCACGATGACGTCAGGGCTCTCCCTCAGCACAGGCTTCCCTCGCCCCGAGCCAGCCTACTGAGGATTTCCCCGGATGCTCTCCCTCGCGCCGAAGATCTTCACCGCGCCGAGGGCTCCCACCGCAGCAACAACAGCCGCAGCAGCCGCCACCACAAACGCCGCGCCGACAGCCGGGAGTCCTCCCATCGGCGCGGCAATAGACATTCCAGGAAACACAGGAGCAAGAGGCACCGGGGAGACCGCTACTCTTCACGCGGTGACAGTACTGCCAGCGAGTCCTCCCGCAGCCGCGGGAGAAGCAGAAAATCCAACTCGCAGGGTCACCGGAGCAACAGATCTTCTGGGTCCAGTACCTCTGAAGCCATATTGCAACTCTTACAACGCCTGGTGCAACAAACTGCTCCTCCAGGCCGAGACAACTCCGTTGCAGCCCCCTTGGATTTACAAACTCCTGAGAGGAGGGAGGCATCACCCACTCCGGCCTCACCAGAGCAAATTCCCTCAAGGGAGAGGAGCCCTTCCCCTATGCTGGGGCAGGACTCAGAAGGGAGTGCTCCAGAGGAAGGAAGCCCGGAATCACCTTCGTCCAAGTCTACTCCAGATGAGCAAGGGGAGACACAGGCTCCGGTGCAAGAAGACCTCACCTATCCAAAATTTTTGAAGAAGGTTGTGGCAAAGCTAGGTCTCACCAAGGAAGAGCCCTCTGACGAGAAAGATCCGGAGGTAATGAAATACCTCAGCGGACCCAAGCCGGCCTTGTCTCTCCCCCTTCACCGGAAACTTAAGGACAAGCAATCCACCCTCTGGCAGTCCCCTGCCTCCGGTCAAGCCTGCGCCAGACGTCTGGACAACAAATACCTCCTCCAGACAGCTCCTGGCTTTGACAAAGCCCAGCTGCCTCACCAATCTATTGTGGTAGAGTCAGCTCTCAAGAGGTCTAAGTCTTCGCGCACGCAAACTACCCATCCCCCTGGTCGGGACCCTAAGCTCCTCGACGACCTAGGGCGGAAAGTTTTCCAGGGAGCAATGCTGAGTGCCAAGATATCAGCTCATCAATTCCAACACCTGCTGTTCCAAGATGCCCTCCTAGCGGAACTTAAGAACCAACTGCTCCATCTTCCTAAGCAATCCCAGCATACAGCCACGCTCCAGGAACTAGCAGAATGCTACAAACACCTGATGAGCACGGCTTTCGATGCCTTCGACACAGTTATCCGGACAGCAGGCACGGCCATTGCAGCCCGCCGCTGAGCCTGGCTGCGAGCTTCTGGCCTGTCAGATAACACTCACGACAGGATTGCTGACGCGCCCTGCCTGGGAGACTCCCTCTTTGGGGACAAAGTCACAGATACGGTGAATGGCCTGAAAGAGGACTGCACCACTCTAAAGACATTAGCGGCGGATGGACTCGAACGCCCCTCCTGGTCACAGAAAGGGAGCTATTACCGCAAGCCCTTTGCCTTGTCGAAAAAGTATTACGGTTCCAACCGGCAGTGGCAGGCACTGAAATTCAAGCAAAACTACAACAAATCATCCTTTCAAAGGCAACCACAAAGAGAACGCAAACAAAAACCAGCAAACACCCAGCAAGCCGGTAAGAACACTTCCTCCTTCTGACAATCCGCTCCGGCTGGCCACGAGTGTCCTTGCTGCCCCGCCGGTGGGAGGCCGCTTATCCAACTTCCTACCTGCCTGGCAGGAAATCACCACGGACCGGTGGATCATCCAGATTATCCAAGCGGGCTACCGCTTACGGTTCTCTTCCCCACCATGGCAGCGCACACAACCCAGCAGCAGACCACCGCTGCACCTGGAAGCTGCCCTTGCGGACCTCCTACAGCAACTCATCAGAACACGAACGATCAAACGGGTTCCCTCCGACGAAATCAACACTGGCTTCTACTCCCGGTACTTCCTTATTCCCAAGAAGTCCTGGGGCCTACGCCCTATCCTGGACCTCCGCAAGCTGAACAACACCCTCTTGAAAGAGAAGTTTCGGATGTACTCCCTGAACTCCATCCTTCCCCTCATCAGACCGGGGGACTGGATGGCTACTTTGGATCTACAGGATGCTTACTCTCACATCCCAGTCCACACCTCTCACAGGAAATTCCTGAGATTCGTAGCAATGGGGTGCCACTACCAGTACCGGGTACTTCCCTTCGGACTCTCCCCAGCTCCCAGGGTCTTCACGAAGTGCGTAGCTGTGGCAGCGGCACACCTCCGCAAACAAGGGCTCGCCATCTTTCCCTACCTGGACAACTGGCTGATATCAGCACCTTCCGCCACGGAACTCAGGGCGGCAGTGCGAAAGACTACCACCCTGCTGTCCAAGCTGGGTTTCCTGCTCAACATGGAGAAGTCTCGGCTAGAACCTACCCAACGCACGGAGTTCATCGGGGCCATAATCGACACAACCTCAGCCAAGGCCTTCCTTCCCGAGCATCGGCAGGAAAACATCATCCGCCTTGCGAAGAAGGTATCGTCCGCGAAGCAGACCAAGGCCCATGACATCCTACGCCTGCTAGGTCACATGGCAGCGACTACTTCAGTCCTAACCCTGGCCAGGCTGCACATGCGCACACTCCAGTGGCACCTGCGCTCACACTGGAAACAACGGTCTCAACCTCTCACCACCCTCATCCCAATCAAACCGAGGGTATCTCAGAGTCTCCATTGGTGGATGGCGTCTGCCAATCTCAACAAAGGCAAGAGCCTGCAACCCTGCGGCTACCAGCTCATCCTGACCACGGACGCCTCCCCCACAGGCTGGAGAGCTCACCTGTTGCACCTCAGCACACAAGGAGCTTGGAACAAGACGGAACAATCCCTCCACATCAACGCCCTCGAACTCCGAGCGGTCAGGTATGCGCTCCAGACCTTCATGCCACATCTCGCGGGGAAGACAGTTCTGATCCAGACCGACAACCAAGTGACGATGTTCTACCTCAACAAACAAGGGGGTACGGGCTCCCGCACTCTCTGCAGGGAGGCTCTCCAGACATGGTCGTTGGCCCTAGCTCACAACTGCCTTCTACAGGCGACTTACCTCCCGGGAGAGCAGAACGTGCTAGCGGACAGACTAAGCAGGCAGCTCCAGCCCCACGAGTGGACGCTTCACGAGGAAGTAGCGGAGTCCATCTTCCGACGTTGGGGGAATCCACAGATAGACCACTTTGCAACCGAGGACAATTCCAGATGCCCTCTGTTCTGCTCAAAACGCCCCTCACCCCGGAGAGTGGCCTCAGATGCATTCGCAGTACCCTGGGGGGAGTGGGAACTGGCCTATGCCTTTCCCCCAACCCCCCTCATGACAGCCACCATACAGCGCACCATCAACGACAGGGCGCACATCATCCTGATTGCGCCCTACTGGCCAAGACAGATGTGGTTCCCCCTGCTACTGCAGCTTTCACAGGAACCCCCCATCCGGCTCTCGATGAGACCAGACCTGCTCACACAGAACGACGGCACAACCTGGCACCCCAATCTCCAGACCCTTGCTTTGACAGCCTGGAGACTGAGAGGGTAATCTTCCAAGAACACCATCTACCGGCGGAGGTACAGCGCATCGTACTGGCATCCAGGAGACCGTCCACGAGAAAGTCATACAGTCTCAAGTGGAAACGTTTCAGTATCTGGTGCGCAGGCCAAGGAATACCGCCAGACTCTTGCCCTGTTCCGGTTGTGCTACAGTATCTCTCCTCGCTCTTCAGTCAGGGCTTGAAGCCCCAGTCAATTAAGGTACACCTCGCAGCCATCGCGTCCCTGCACCAGCTGCGAAACAACTCACCCACGGGCTCCATGGCCGCTCTACCCATTGTGACCCACTTCATGAGAGGTCTCAGGAACCTGCAGCCCCCGGTCCAGAGACCCATCCCCTCGTGGGACCTCAACATCGTCCTCCAGCAGCTGACACGGGAACCTTTCGAGCCTCTGCTCTCAGCGGAATCAAAATTCCTGTCCTGGAAGACGCTTTTCCTCATCGCCATCACTTCCGCAAGGAGGGTGAGTGAGCTACAAGCCTTGGTAGCTCACCCCCCGTACACCAAGATTCACCACAACAGGGCGTCTCTCCGGACACACCCGAAGTTTGTTCCGAAGGTCTCCTCCGTCTTCCACGTCAACCAATCAGTGGAACTACCGTCATTCTTCCCTGCCCCTCATGGGTCACCAGAAGAGCAACGACTCCACTCACTGGACTGCGTCCGGGCCCTGCGCATCTACATCGACAGGACGGCCTCAGTCCGGCAAGGGACCCAGCTCTTTGTGTCCTTCGACCCCAACAGACCGGGACGGCCTGTCACCAAGCGCACACTCTCCCACTGTATATCTGACTGCGTCTCCTACTGCCTTCAGAAGGCGGGCGCTCATCCAGCAAACAAGGCGAGCACACACCAACTCCGCACACTGGCCACCTCTCTCGCAAGCGCACAGGAGGTCCCAGTAAGCGAGATCTGTAAAGCCGCCACCTGGTCCTCGCACCTCACCTTCCAAAAACACTACTGCCTTGACCTCCAGGCAGAAGCCGACAGCTCATTCGGCTGAGCGATCCTGTCTACAGTGGCAGGTTCCACCTTCCCGGACGTGACAGGAGCAACTGACCAAGTCGCAGTCTGCGGGCAGTAACTCCTGTACCTCCTAACCACCACGGACAAGGGTAGCCCACCTGGTCGGGACCCTCCCGATGGTTGTTATTTGCACAATGTGGTTGTTATTTGCACAATGTTATTGCACAGTTGCACAATATTATTGCACAGTTTGTTCCATTGCACTGTTGGTTGATTGCACTATGTTCTACTTCACTGCGTGTTGCACAACCGCACTTTCTGTTGAATTCATCGCTGTTGATGTTACAATCCACTGTATGTCGATTGCACTATGTTTTACCCCACTGCGTGTGCCAGCTGGCCATGCACTATTATTATTGCATTAGTTGCACAATAGAAACATAGAAACATAGAAATATGACGACAGAAAAAGACCACATGGCCTATCTAGTCTGTCCTTCCATAACAACTACAACAGTCCACTTTTTGCCTTTAGAGATCCTCTGTGTTGGTCCCATGCTTTCTTGAATTCAGTTACTGTCCTCATCTCTACCACCTCCACTGGGAGACTATTCCACGGATCCACTACTCTTTCCGTAAAGAAATATTTCCGCATATCACTCCTGAATCTATCTCCCTTCACCCTCATCCCATGTCCCCTCGTAGCAGAACTTGCTTTCAATTGAAAAAGGCTCTCTCCCTGAACATTTATGCCACGGAGGTATTTAAACATCTCAATCATATCACCTCTATCCCGCCTTTCCTCTAAGGTGTACATATTAAGATCCTTAAGTCTGTCCTCATATGCTTTATAATGAAGCCCATTAATCATTTTGGTAGCAACCCTCTGCACCGACTCCATCCTGTTCACATCCTTTTGAAGGTGCGGTCTCCAGAATTGCACACCATACTCCAAATGAGGTCGCACCAAAGACTTATACAGAGGCATTATCACCTCCTTTTTTCTGCTAGCCATTCCTCTCCGTATGCACCCAAGCATCCTTCTAGCTTTTGCTGTCGCCTTTTCCACCTGTTTAGCTACTTTAAGATCATCAGACACAACCACGCCTAGGTCCCGCTCTTCTTTAGTGGACAAAAGTACTTCACCTCCTATACTGTATTGCTCCCTTGGATTGCTGCAGCCCAAATGCATGACTTTACATTTTTTAACATTAAATCCCAGCTGCCAAATTCTAGACCATTCTTCAAGCTTAGCTAGATCCCTCCTCATGTTATCTACCCCTTCCTGGGTGTCTACTCTATTGCAGATTTTGGTATCATCCGCAAAGAGGCAAACCTTACCCGACAGCCCTTCCGCTATATCACTAACAAAGATGTTAAAAAGAATCGGACCAAGGACAGATCCCTGGGGCACACCACTGGTAACATCCTTCTCCTCAGAGTGAGCTCCATTTACTTGTACTCTTTGTCGCCTCCCACCCAACCAATTTCTAACCCAAGCAGTAACTTTAGGGTCCATCCCTAGGGTGCCCAGTTTGTTTATAAGTCGCCTGTGAGGAACAGTGTCAAAGGCTTTACGGAAATCTAAATACACCACATCTAGAGCTCTCCCTCGGTCCAACTCCCTGGTCACCCAGTCAAAAAAATCAATCAGATTTGTCTGACAAGACCTGCCTCTGGTGAATCCATGCTGCCTCGGATCCTGTAATCCGCTGGACTCCAGAAACCTCACTATTTTCTCTTTCAGCAGCGTTTCCAATAATTTACTCACCACCGAAGTTAAACTAACCGGCCTGTAGTTTTCAACCACATCCTTACTTCCGCTTTTGTGTAAAGGCACCACATGAGCCTCTCTCCAGTCCTTTGGCACCACTCCTGACTCCAACGAGGCATTGAAAAGGTCAGTCAGTGGAGCTGCTAGAACGTCCCCAAGTTCCCTCAGTATTCTAGGGTGTATCCCATCCGGTCCCATCGCTTTGTCTACTTTAAGTTGAGCTAGTTTCTCACGAACACAGTCTTCTGAAAATAGTTCAAGATGTCCCTCGCTTCTGTTCTTATTTGTGGGTGTTTTCTGAGGTCCTGCTCCTGGTTCTTCATCTGTGAACACAGAACAAAAATATTTGTTAAGCAATTCCGCTTTATCCTTATCAGCTTCTACACATTCCCCCCCTGCACCCTTGAGTCTGACAATACCACTTTTGCTCTTCCTCTTCTCACTAATATATCTGAAAAATGTCTTATCCCCCCATTTTATTGCATTGGCTATTTCCTCCTCCTTTTGATTCTTTGCCTTCTTGACTACTTTGCTAGCTTCTCTAAGTTTTTCCAAATACAGATGCCTGTCTTCTGCTCTCTGTGATCTCTTGTATTTCATGAAGGCCTCCCTCTTTTTCTTCACTTTTTCAGCTACTTCCTTCGAAAACCATAGCGGTCTCCTGTTCCTTTTGCCTTTATTTACCATTTTAACAAAAAGGTTGGTTGCCCTTAAAATACCCCCTTTCAGTTTTGCCCACTGTTTTTCTACATCCCCCAGCTGTTCCCATCCCACTGACGACTCCCTGAGGTATTGGCCCATCTTCGCAAAGTTAGTCTTCCTAAAGTCTAAGATCCTCACCTTGGAATGGATTCTAACAGCCCTAGTCCTAATACTGAACCACACCATCTGGTGATCACTGGATGCAAAATGATCTCCCACTACAACATCAGAAACACTTTCACCATTGGTAAGCACCAAGTCCAGTATGGCCCCTTCACGTGTGGGGTCTGTTACCAATTGCCTGAATAGTTCTCCCTGTAGAGAATCCAGGATCTCCTTACTTCTAGATGATACTGCAGCAGGAATGTGCCAATCAACATCTGGCATATTGAAATCTCCTATCAGTAGCACTTCCCCTTTCCTAGCAATGCTGCGTATGTCTTCAATTAACTCTCTGTCCACCTCTTCCTCTTGTGAGGGAGGTCTGTATATCACTCCAATGCAAATAGATTTCTCTTTCCCTCTTTCTAGTTTAACCCACAATGCCTCCTCTCTCCCTTTTAAGCTCTGTAATTCCAAAGCTTTAATAGTAGTTTTTACATATAGTGCCACTCCTCCTCCTCTTCTTCCTACCCTGTCCTTCCTGAATAAAGTATAGCCAGGTATAGTTACATCCCAGTCATTGTTTTCTGTGAACCATGTTTCTGTAACTGCCACTAAATCCAAGTCAGCCACTCCCACCAAAGCTTCAACCTCAGGGATCTTATTTCCCATGCTACGGGCATTAATACACACTGCTTTCCATATGTTACCCCTGTTACCCATTTCCATAAAGGTATTTAATGTATCACCTACCTGGGGGCTTTCACTTAACCTGGGGGCTTTCTTCACCCATCCCCAAGGAATCTAGTTTAAAGCCCTCTTCAGTAGATTAGCCAGTCTACTACCAAAGATGCGTTGACCTCTCTTGGACAGATGGATGCCATCTCTGCTTTGCAACCCTTGGAAAAGCATCCCATGGTCTAGGAAACCAAAACGCTCTGTTCTTCACAATAAACGTTTGTTCTTTATCACATGACGCTTCATTGGTGTCCCACATGCCTACTATCCTGTCTCAGGCCTCCCTCAGCCTCAGCGTGTAACAAGTAGCTGGGGAGACACCAGGTGTGGCTGACACATCCTGCTTGTCCTAGGAGAAAGCAGAGTTACTTACCTGTAACGGAGTTCTCCGTGGACAGCAGGATAGGTCAGCCACACGATCCCACCCACCTCCCCTCTGAGGGTGGCCTGCGGTCCGCGCCCCAGCCTCTGGCCGAAGCTAATGACTCACTGGTCGGGCTGGGGGCGGACCGGGGAGGTGGGGTCACCTCACACATGCTCAGAAGCTTCTGAGCTAGAGAGCACTTCCGTCACGGCGCCGTCGGATGACGTCACCAGGTGTGGCTGACCTATCCTGCTGTCCACTGAGAACTCCGTTACAGGTAAGTAACTCTGCTTTTCAAAGCCTTAAACAATCAAGCACCCTCAACCATCACCGACCTATTACACACCCAGACCCCCAACAGAGCCAGAAGATCAGCAGCAATAAATACCTTAACCGTCCCGAAAAAAACAGTCAGATCCACTAAGGAAACATCTAAAAGAGCCTTTAGCTTTCATGCCCCAAAAGCATGGATTGCCCTCCCACCAGAATTAAGAGCCATAACCAGTCTAACACAATTCAGAAAAAAACTCAAGCATTACCTATTCTCGAGCTATTTTCCAGTATAAATTTTCCTAAGAGAAATACACCATGTTCAGACCTAGAGAATTTCAACTGTGAATAATGTATATAGTTTACTGTATATAGTTTATATAGTTTACCCTGTTTCTTCCAAGTTCTCAAACCCCTGTTACTTGTAAAATACATTACAGTTACCCTGTATGTATATGCTCTGTTCCATGTAAACCGCGCTGATGATAATAGTGCGGTATATAAGAAATGTTAAATAAATAAATAAATAAATACCATCATTCCAGTAGAGTGGAACTGCCCTTAAAGATCAGCTGTATCGTAAGGTGGAGGCACTCCTCAAGAGCAGCTTCTCAACCTAGTCTGTTCTATGTAAATCACCTTTGATCTATTGGAAAAAGCGGTATAAAAATACTAAATAAATAAATAGTTATCCATCAGGCAGCAGTATGAGGAGGTTTGACGGCTCTGGTCCTTCTTCCCAGGGTGCAGTTACTCCTGGTGGACGAGGCCTCAGCTTGTTTTTTATTTATTTATTTTATTTAATACTCTTATATACCGCGTTATTCAACATCAGTGCGGTTTACATGGAACATTAAAGCAGTTTTACAGTGGGGTTACACCGTAAATTACAGATAACAGGGAGATTAACTTGGATAACATGTTAACTATATACACAGAGGCATAAGGTGAAAACCCTATAACAATTTAACTATATACACAAAGGCATAAGGTGAAAACCCTATGTACATCACATTGTGTAATGATTTGAATACCGGGTGATTAAGGATCTGTGTTGCATGTAGGGCGTTTTGGCTTGCCTACTTCAGGGTAGCACTTGAGGGAAGAGGTGGTGCTTCAGAGCCTTCCTGAATTTAGTTATCTCTGTGATGGCTCGTAGGCTGGGTGGCAAGGCGTTCCAAAAACTGAAAGGTCTGTTTGCGGTTGACTGTGTACACTGGGTTATTGTTTTGGGGATTACTATAGTATTTATTGCTGCATGTCGTCTGGCTCTGGTAGGGGGAGTCATGAGCGTAAGGCTTGCAAGCGATGAGGGGGAAAGTCCGTTGATAGCCTTGAATGTTAGTAGTAAGATCTTGAAGGTGATCCTACTGTGAATTGGGAGCCAGTGGAGACTTTTGAGGATCGGTGTTATATGGTCACGTCTTGAGGCACCATTTAGAACTCTGGCTGCAGAGTTCATGGTGAGTTGGAGTGGAGTTAGGGTGGATTGAGGTAACCCTTGCAGAATCGCATTTGCATAGTCAAGATGTGGAATCGTTAATGCCTGAAAGATCATTCTAAAATCATCCGGTTGTAGTAGGGGGCGTAGATGTCTGAGGGTTTTGATTTTTAGATATGTTGATTTGACCATGTTGCCAATATGGGATTTCATGTCCAATTTCTGGTCCAGTGTTACACCCAGGTAACGGATTGTAGGTTTGGTTTGAAGCTCTACATTTCCGACTTTTAGGTTGGCCGGCAGGCGGAAGTTAGGGTTTCTGGTAATGAACAGCACTTCAGTCTTTTTGTGTTGTATCCGGAGATTCTGATTTTGGAGCCAGTTTTCTACTGCAGTGAAGCAGTTTGTTAGTGATGAGAGCTCGATCTGGTCAGTCTTGAAGGGTGTGTATAGCAGTACGTCGTCGGCGTATATCATGCAGTTAATGTTGAATGATCGTATGAGCTCGCAGATGGGCTGCATGTAGATGTTAAACAGCAGGGCTGATAGTGAGGATCCCTGCGGAACGCCTTGTTTCTGGTGGAACGGTACTGACGTTGAGGTCTCTGTTCACACATGCTGCCATCTATCAGAGAGGTAAGATTTGCACCATGCTAGGGCTGACTCACAGATGCCTTTCTCTTCTAGCCGTCTCAGGAGGGTCGTGTGGCACACTGAGTCGAATGCCGCGGCTATGTCCAAAAATATAAGGGCCACACCGTGATGAATGTTGTTGAAGAGGGAGGTGAGTAGTGTCTCTACACCATGGGCAGCTCTGAAGCCATGTTGACTGTGGTCTAGAGCTGCGGCATCGTCACTGTGTTGTTGTATCTGGCATTGGACTTCTTTTTCTTCTTTTTGTTGGAATTAGCTGAGTCCTGTCTGACTGCTACTCTATATGACTTCGTCCAGCTAGCAGCCAGGGATGTAGCAGTGGCTATGGTGGCAAGAAGATATTCTGGCTGCTGAACTGGGTGGCAGATGTGACCTTTAAGTCCCATCTAGCCAGGCTCACCTTTAAGGAAAAACTCCTGTTTGGTGAGAATAGGCCTAGAGGCATCCTGGAGGCATGCTCCTTCTTTGTTTTCCTCGCTCTCTGTTCCAAACTCCTGAGATTCTCAGGATTCTCTGCAGTACCAGCCAGGAAAGCGGGCCCTGGATTTCTCCATTTCTTGGACCAGGACTCGGCGCTTTCTTGAAGCCTTCAGGCCCAGTGACATTTCTTCCTTGAGGGTCAACCCCTCCTGTCCCACACAATGACAGGCAGGGGGCTCATTCCGAGGTACCTCCATTGTTTGGTTGTCCTCTGCCTTTATCACCAGGAATGGGCCTAGATCAGCGATGATCGCAGAGTGCTTGACATTGTTCAGAATGGTTATGTCCTGGAGTAGTTGTTAAGTGCCATCGAGTCAGTGTCGACTTATGGCGACCCTCTGGATAGTTGTCCTAAATTGTGTACGGTCTTCAGTCAGGCGACTCATTGTTGACAGACTGGCACCCGTAGCTGCTGCTGTTGTATCGATCCATCTCATTGCTGGCCTTCCTCTTTTGCATTGATCTTCTATCTTTCCAAGCATGATGTCTTTCTCTAATGATCTCTCTCTTCGCATGATGTGTCCAAAGTATGAAAGTCGAAGTCTTGTCATCTGAGCTTCTAAAGAAAGCTTAGTTTTGATCTCCTCTAGTATTGACTGGTTTGTTCTTCGGGCAGTCCATGGTATACGCAGTATTTGCCGCCAGCACCATAATTCAAAGGCATCAATTTTCTTTCTGTCTATCTTTTTCACTGTCCAGCTTTCACATCCATATGTTATTAAAAATACCATAACAGCCAGAAAAATCACTCTATATATATCAAACCATTAGCGTAAATACTTAGAGCCATACAAAAGAACAAGCAAAAGAAAAGTGGAGGTCTCAGAAACAACGGGCTATACACAGCATTCAGAAACCTCTATATGCTGTTGCCCTAGTACATCAATGACCTACCCCACTTCACTCCGCTGAAAAAAGTATTTTACCAAAACATTATTATTATTGTTGTTAAGTGCCGTCGAGTCGGAGTCGACTCATGGCGACCCTCTGGATAGCTATCCTAAATTGTGTTCGGTCTTCAGTCAGGCGGCTCATTGTTGACAGATTGGTACCTGTAGCTGCTGTTATTGTATCAATCCATCTCATTGCTGGCCTTCCTCTTTTGCGTTGACCTTCTATCTTTCCAAGCATGATGTCTTTCTCTAATGATCTCTCTCTTCGCATGATGTGTCCAAAGTATGAAAGTCGAAGTCTTGTCATCTGAGCTTCTAAAGAAAGCTTAGGTTTGATCTCCTCTAGTACCGACTGGTTTGTTCTTCGGGCAGTCCATGGTATACACAGTATTCGCCGCCAGCACCATAATTCAAAGGCATCAATTTTCTTCCTATCTGTCTTTTTCACTGTCCAGCTTTCACATCCATATGATGTTATTGAAAATACCATGGCCTGAACAAGTCGAATCTTTGTATGGAGAGAGACATCTCTGCTCTTGAGAATCTTATCTAGGTCTTTCATAGCCATTCTGCCAAGAGCAATGCGTCGTCTGATTTCTTGACTGCTTGTTGCTTCTTTATTGATAGTTGATCCAAGTAGGTTAAAGTTGTTCACAATTTCAATTTCTTCTCCTTCAATGATGAACCTGTTGATTATGCCAGTTGTCATGATCTTTGTCTTCTTTACATTAAGGTGCAGGCCCATTTTGAGACTATGTTCTTTGATTGTGAGAAGCAAATGTTTCATTTTCACTTTCAGCCAGTAATGTGGTATCATCAGCATAGTGAAGGTTGTTGATGAGTCTTCCACCAATCTTCACACCTCTGTTGTCTTCATACAATCCTGCTTCTCTGATTTGTTCTGCATATAAATTAAACAGGTAGGGGGAAAGTATGCAGCCTTGTCTTACACCTTTGCTTATTTTAAACCATTCTGTTTATCCTTGTTCCGTTCGAACTGTTGCTTCTTGATCAATGTACAGATTGTGCAAGAGAACAATCAGGTGTTCTGGTATACCCATGCTTCTTAATGTGGCCCAGAGTTTCTCATGGTTTACACAGTCAAAAGCCTTGCTATAGTTGATAAATCACAAATAGATATGCTTTTGGTATTCTTTAGTCTTTTCAAGGATCCATCTCACATCTGCAATGATGTCTCTCGTTCCTCGCCCTTTCCTGAACCCTGCTTGCACTTCAGGTAGTTCTTGTTCCAGGTATGGTTGTAGTCTCTTTTGAATAATCTTCAGTAGAATCTTGCTGGCATGTGGGATCGGAGCGATTGTGCGATAATTTCCACAGTCAGTTGAATCACCTTTCTTTAGTATTGGTATAAACACAGATCTTTTCCAGTCAGTTGGCCATGATGTTGTCTTCCATATTTCTTGGCAGAGCATTGTGAGTACGGTAACAGCTGCATCAGATTGCTGCCATACTTCTATGGGAATGCTATCAATGCCTGGTGCTTTGTTCTTTGATAAGGCTTTCAATGCTGCTTCAACTTCTTCTTTCATCACCAATGGTTCCCGGTCATAAGGTACAGGTTGAAACGGCTGTTGGTCCACTTGATTTTTATCATATAAAAACTCTGTATATTCCTTCCACCTTTTCTTGATCTTCTCAGCATCATTCAACATAGAACCTTGAGCATCTTGTAACATTCCAATTCGAGGCTGGAACTTTTTCTTTTACTCTCGTAGCTTTAGGAAAGCCGATCTTGTTCTTCCTCTAATAGTTTCTGCTTCTATTTCCTTGCAAGTGTCATTGTAGTACTTTTCCTTGTCCTGTCTTGCTGCACGTTGGAAATCTCTGTTAAGTTCTGCGACTGTCTTTCTTTCTCCTCTGGCTTTAGCTTCTCTGCGTTTCTGGGCAATTTTCAGAGTTTCTTCCATCATCCATTTTGGCCGTTTTTGCTTTTTCACCTTTTGTAGAGACTTCTCGCTTTCTTCCAACACAACCTTCTTGATGTCATTCCATAACTCTTCCGGAGCTCTGTCATTTGTAACTAAAGCAGCAAATCGATTTTGCAGGCAGTCTTTACATTCCAGTGGTATATTCTCAAGGTCATATTTTGCTGCATTCATGAGTGGTTTGCTCTTTTTCAACTTTAGCTTGAGTTTGCATACTAGTAGTTGATGATCTGTACCACAGTCAGCTCCAGGTTTTGTCTTTGTTGATGTTACAGAGCTTTTCCATCATTGACTTCCACAGATGTAGTCAATTTGATTTTTATACAATCCATTGGGTGAAGTCCATGTGTTCAGTCGCCGCTTGTGTTGCTGGAAGAAGGTGTTTGAGATGAATAGATCATTGGTCTTGCAAAATTCTATCAGTCTTTCTCCAGCTTTATTTCTGTTGCCAAGTCCATATTTTCCAACTACTTTGCCTTCTTCTTTGTTGCCAACTTTTGCATTCCAGTCACCCATGACTATCAGGATATCCTGTTTGCATGTTCTATCAATTTCAGCTTGTACTTGTTCATAGAACTCTTCAATTTCATTCTCTTCTGCAGCTGTTGTTGGGGCATATACTTGAATTATAGTTGTGTTGATAGGCAATCCTCGTAGACGAATAGAGATTAAGTGTTCGCTGACTACATTGTATTTCATTACAGTTCTTGCAAGTTTCTTCTTTATTATAAATGCAACACCATTTCTTCTTTGTCTTTCATTTCCAGCATAGTAGACCATGTGATCATCTGATGCAAAGTGCCCCATGCCAGTCCATTTCAGTTCACTGACACCCAACAGATCAAGTTGTACACGTTCCATTTCATTCTTGACCACCTCCAACTTTCCTTGGTTCATGCTTCGTACGTTCCATGTTCCAATGTGTAAGACATCTTTACAGCTTCTGACTCTCATTTCATGCGCAGCTACATCAGCAGTCAGACTTCCCGAGGGCTTTGATCCAACCACATCATAAATGTTATTACAACAGGAAAATAATTCTCTGATGACAAATATAACAAAGCTGTTAATTTCAAAACTTAGCTTCAACCAAAAGGAAAATTGGTATTATGTCCCAACAAAAAGACAGCTTCGTTATGCCCCAACGTCTTTCTTCGGCGCCCATAAAGCGTTTCGCCACAAAAGCTGCTTCAGGGTGAATTAGCCACTGTCACTAAGAGAGAAAACAAAATCACATCAGTTCTTCACTCATAATACTACCCACCTTAACAATGCAACGATTAAAAAAAGAACTCCACTTACTGTTCTAAAACGCGATCAGCACACATGCCTGCAGTCCCCTTATATACTCAAAATAATTAACCCCACCCAGAAGAGCAAGCCAATCGGCAAAGATAGCCAATCAGCAGGGAAAGCCCCCACCTTATACCACGAATTAGCAGGAAAAGCACCTAATAGCTAACAGCATGCACCCCAATCAGTCTGCAAATTTAAACCACCGGGAGTCACGGTTTGTAAACGGAAAATCCACTGCTGCTCACAGACAATCAAGGCTTGCTCTCTAGTGCATCTTCTACTTCCCCCCATTACAGCATCAATGCAAAAACAGCATAAATCGGTGAAAACATGCCCCTTAAGACAATGCTGTACTATGGGAGCTTCCCGTACTTTACATTTAAGCCTGCTCTTGTGTTCACTAATCCGCGTACTGAAAGCCCTCATGGTCTTCCCTATATACAGTAAGCCACAAGGGCACATAATACCATATACCACATAGGATGATCCACATGAGGTCTCCTTTCTCAATGTATAGCATTTCCCATGGTAAGTAAAAGTTAAAATATCACAAGACACAGAACAAATCAAGCCGCTACCACACTTCCTATGTCCAACCCTGTTTTTTATGGGGGAAATGAGTGGGCACAAACAGGCAGGACTCAATCTCTCCTTTAAATTCTGATCACGCAACCAGACACATCTAGTCCGTTTACCTGACAGACCCGGAATTGCCCTTAATACATTAGCATGTTTCCTTACTATCCGCTGTATGCGTGTTCTGAATGGAGAGTATTTAGAGATAAAATTCACACAGTCTCCATCCCCCTTATTTCCTTCCTTCTGACAGGAACTTAACAGGGCTCTGTTGTTAAACAGAGCCCGTCGATAGGCCTGATTAATCACTTTACCAGGATAACCTCCGTCCTTAAAATCCATCATCAGAGTTCTAGATTTCCCCTTAAAATCCATAACATCTGAGCAATTCCTACGGAATCTGGTGAATTGAGAAAAAGGGAGCCCATCCGGTAAACATAAGGGGTGTGCACTGGAATAATGGAGAAAAGTGTTCCTATCAGTCATCTTCCGATATACAGAAGTGTCCCATCCCCTCCTCCTCCGTCGTACCAGAACATCTAAAAATGCTATCTCTTCTGTATGATGAGTATACGTAAACTATGCATGATTCCAAACTATTCAACCACTGGAAAAAAATCCTCAAGAGAGCCACTCGGCCCTTGCCAAACGACAAAGACATCATCTATGTATCTGCACCAAAGTTTCAAATGTTGCATATAAGGTGACACACATAACCACTTTTTTCATATAGCCCCATCTACAGGTTAGCTACAGATGGAGCAAATGTAGCTCCCATGGCCACCCCAGATATTTGATGATATAAAATCCCTTCAAAAAGAAAGTAATTATGAAACAACGCCAATTTAGCCAGCCCCGTCACGAACGCAATCATACATTCAGATAAATCGCCTCGGCAATGTAAGGCTGCTTCCACTACTTCACAAGCTGCCTGTTGGGGAATGCTGGTATATAAAGCTGTAACATCAAATGTTGCCAACTCAACATCTGGTTCAAGAGCCCATCTAGAAGCTCCCTCTAGAATCTGCAAAAAATGCATTGTATCTTTTACAAAAGAAGGTATATTCTGCAGTAAAGGCCGTAGGAAAGAATCCACAAAAACTGACAAAGGCTCAAGAACTGTCCCGACAATTGGTCTTCCCAGGGGGAATGTGTCATGTCCTTGTGAATTTTAGGCAAAAGATAAAATTTTGCAATAGTAGGGAAGAAACATTTAGAAAAGACCACTCTTTCTTAGAAATTCATTTATTTTGTAAAGCAGAAGCAGTAGATTCTCTAATACATTTTTGCAAAGACTTTGTGGGATCAGATGTCAGAGACTCAAACACTGCTATATCCAATAATTATCGATCGGGTGGGGTTAATCATTTTGAGTATATAAGGGGTTGAGCTAGCGTTCGATCGCATGCGTGGCGTTTCTGAGTGCTGGTTGGACTGTGGTGAAAGATGGCCGGTTTGGACTGCAGGCATATGTGTTGATCGCATTTTAAAACAGTAAGTGGAGTTCTTTTTTTAATCGTTGCATAGCAAGGTGGGTAGTATTATGAGTGAAGAACTATGTGATTTTGTTTTCTCTCTTAGTGATGGTGGCTAATTCCCCCTGAAGCAGCTTTTGTAGCGAAACGCTTTATGGGTGCCTAAGAGAAGCGTTGGGGCATAACGAAGCTGTCTTTTTGTTGGGACATCATACCAATTTTCCATTTTACAGCTTTGTGTTATTTGTCATCAGAGAATTATTTTCCTGTTGTAATGTTTTGGTAAAATACTTTTTTTCAGCGGAGTGAAGTGGGGTAGGTCGTTGATGTACTAGGGCAACAGCATATAGAGGTTTCTGAATGCTGTGTATAGCCCGTTGTTTTTGAGACCTCCACGTTTCTCTTTGCTTGTTCTTTTGAATGGCTCTTATAGAGTGATTTTTCTGGCTGTTTTGACATTTTTTTTCACTCTAAAAGTGACCGGTTTTATTTTTTTGAATTGAAAATACCATGGCTTGAACAAGTCAAATCTTTGTATGGAGATAGATATCTCCGCTCTTGAGAATCGTGTCTAGGTTTTTCATAGCCATTCTGCCAAGAGCAATGTGTTGTCTGATTTCTTGACTGCTTGTTGCTTCTTTATTGATAGTTGATCCAAGTAGGTTAAAGTTGTCCACGATTTCAATATCTTCTCCTTCAATAATAAACTAGTTGATTTTGCCAGTTGTCATGATCTTCGTCGTCTTTACATTAATGTGCAGGCCCATTTTAAGACTAAAGCCTATTTTTGATGCCTTTGTGGTCTCTCCCTGTGGTTCCAAAACCAAGAAGGGCTGCGGTTCAGATCACCCTGGAGAAACTAGTGTACCTCCAGGCCATTGTACCCATACCATCTGCCCACTGGGGTTGTGTAAGATACGGCATATACTTCATCATGCCGAAGAAGGGCAGTTCGTCAGGCTTATCCTTGCTTTTAAGAAGTGGTGCTTAGCAAACAAAGGCTACTCACAGGCTGTGATTTTGACTCTCTCTTGAAGGCAAAGCAAGGTTCCATCTCCCTTGCCCCTGTGTATGAGTATGTTGTGTTTTTGAGGGCTGGTGTCAGAAGTGCCACTTTCTCTCTCAGAAAGCAGCATTGTCATCCCTGTTGGCCTTCCTGCAGTATGAGTTTGAAAGGGGTCTCTCTCTCAGTTCCTTGTGGGTACTTATTGTGGCCTTGTCCTGCTTTCGTGGACTGGTTGTTGGTGTCTCCATAACCTTGCATCTGGATGTAGTCTGCTTCCTTTGGGAAGTGCTTCGCTTACGTCCTCTTGCAGTTGACTGTCTCAACGTGGAATTGGGGTTTCATTCTTCAGGCCCTGTTGTCTGCCTCCTTTGAACCATTGAAGTCAGCTTCCCTTAACCCTAGGAGTACCGATGGGGTCAAAAGTGACCCCATTGCAAGTTTCACAACACGTATCTCGGAAACTAGTTCAAGAATGCAATCTTTTTATGACTTTTCACATGTCAATATTCTCTTTATATTGCGCCATGAGAGGAATAATTTTCATCCGCTAGGTGACGCTAGTGATGAATTGCAGCACAGAGTACCAGTGGGGTCATTTTTGACCCCAGTTGCTTACGTCCGGTTTGGATCGTGATACAATTTGCAGTTTTGTGAATTTTTTGATCTGACAAAGGTATTTATCATTAATTATGTATCATTTATTTTTTGTACTCTTATTTTATGAAAATTACACATTTTCTGTAATTGATATCATACGTTCTCTCATTATTTCCGATGAAATCTAAAGGCTTTCAGCTCGTTCATCATGATTATTGTACACCTATAGTAAAACTGCTTTGCGTTTTATTCAACTTTATCTTTGTTTATTTTAGGTTATTGTTTATGATGTCAAAATGAAAGTATTCAGCTGCCCAAGTAAGAGAAATATTGCAACGAGATGCTGACAGTGACGGCTCTGAGTCGTCTGATGATGCAGCATATTCAGCAAGCGAAGAAGCATATCAGCCAAGTTCGGGCGATAAATCTGATGATGACAGTCATGATTCAGATGTCGACAGCAGTTGGTCGCCAAGTGAATGTGAGACTGATGTTGACCTGGTAACATCGCCTGCAGCAAAGAGTCAAGTTACAGGTCGAGGCTGTGCTGGACGGGGAAGAAGGCATCTTAGTTGTGGTCGTAGAGGAGCTAAGAGGTCATCAACTATAAGCACAAATGTTGCCATTGAAGCCTATGTATCTAAGGATGCCACATCATGGAACAGGAAACCTATAAAGCAAGCTGCTGGAAGATACGCCAGAGCTAATGTCATGCCCGTACAACAAGGTCCTACAAGCTATGCTGTACGAAATGTTGATGGCCCTCTCGCAGCATTCCACTTGTTCATGAGGAAGAACTTATTGAATGAAATCATGATGTGGACGAGCAAACAAGGAAGGCACATTTATGACGACACCTGGAAAGATTTGACAGACGGAGAATTTCAACGTTTTCTTGGACTTCTGATCCTCTCAGGCGTGTACAAGTCACGAAATGAATCCATAGTTCAGTTGTGGAACCTTGAAGATGGTCGTTCTGTTTTCGGCAAAAATATGGCCCATAACCGTTTTCAGCAAATTTCTTGTGCTCTCAGATTTGATGATGCAACCAACAGACGTGAACAACGAGGCGTGGATAAGCTTGCTCCAATCAGACACTTTTTGATACCTGGGAAGCAACTCTAAGTGAAAATGTTACCGTGGATGAACAACTGCTTACATTTCGTGGCCGTGTTCCCTTCAGACAATATATTCCCAACAAACCTGGGAAATATGGCATAAAGCTATGGATGTTGTGTGACAGTGCAACGTCATATGTTCTGCGTCTTCAGGTATATACAGGAAGGGAACTCGGACAAAACAGGGAACAGAATCAGGGTGAAAGGGTTGTGCTGCAACTCGCTGAAGGATTGACGCGATCTGGCAGAGATGTTACTGTTGACAATTTCTTCTGCAGTTTATCCCTGTCACGGAAATTGCTAGAAAAACAAATGACACTTTTGGGGACAATTCGAAAG
Organism: Ichthyophis bannanicus; assembly: GCA_033557465.1. NCBI lineage: Eukaryota > Metazoa > Chordata > Amphibia > Gymnophiona > Ichthyophiidae > Ichthyophis > Ichthyophis bannanicus. The sequence goes on along the minus strand of CM066032.1, from coordinate 1,271,708,031 downwards.
AACAGAAAAGAATTACCTCCAGAATTTGTAACAGCAAAGGGCCGAGAGGTATTCACTTCACTGTTTGCCTTTCGGGATGACGCCACTCTGGTTTCCTATTGCCCGAAGAAAGGAAAAGTGGTGGTTGTTCTGAGCAGTTTGCATGATCAAGAAGAAGTAGATAACACACGTCCAGACAAAAAACCACGCGTGATCTTGGACTATAATTCTAGTAAAGGTGGAGTAGATACGGCAGATCAAATGTTGTGCATGTATACCACAAAATGAATGACAACACGCTGGCCAGTGACTATCTTCTACAGCATGTTGGACTTCAGTGCTTTGAACGCCTTCATTGGATGTCACTAAATCCAGAATGGCTGTCCAAGTCAAAGCACAGACGTCGTCTATTCCTCTTGGAATTAGGAAAGCAGCTGCTTCAGAGTAATTGCAGCGAGACGTCTTCCAGCATTGAAGAAGCCACTGATGCTGTTTGCAATGTCGGGATCCCAAAGAAAAGGGCAAGGTGTCACTGCTGTTCCAGAGAAAGACAAGAAAAGCAACATAGTTTGCACCTCCTGCAAGCGCAATGTTTGCAAAGAACATTCAGAAATTGTCTGTGTCTCATGCAAATAACTGTAGTACTTTACTGTGTTCATCAAGTGCATGCAAAAACTGCTTTCATGGCAACTCTCCATGTAATTTTATGATAAAGCATTCAATTTCAAAACATTTAACCTTTATATAATAAATAATTAATTCGGAATGATATTTTGTCTGTTTAGTTTAAATTTTTCATGGTTAACAATTAAAATTTGTCGTGGGGTCATTTATGACCCCAACGGTATTCAGTGTGTGCAAAAAATCTCGGTAATTCCAGGGTTAAGGATCCATCCCTTTTTGGTTGCAGTTTGACGCATTGCATTTTGGAATTGCATGCGCTCTCATGTAAGGATCCTCATATGTCTTCAAAGGAAACAGTGTCTGGCCGGTCCCCTCTTTCTTGCTTAAGATAGTTTCAGCATTTCATGTCAATCAGGTGGTCTGCCTTCTGTCTTTTTCGGTGGAACAGTGTAAGGGGAAGGATAAAGATCTTCATTTAGTTGACGTACACAGGATGCTTCTTGGGTACCTGAAGGTCACTAATTCTTTTTGGAAGTCGTATTGTTTGTTTGTGCTCTTTGCAAGTCTGGATAATTGCAAGGTACCTTCTAAGGCTATCTTGGCCCGTTGGATAAAAGAGGCTGTGTCCTCACTCTGTCTTTTGTGGAATCTGTCTGACCTGGGGGGGATTGTGGGCACACACTACTCTGGCTCGAGCCTCTTCTAGACAGAGCACAGTATGGTTGCCCCTATTGACATTTGTAAGATGGCGTCCTGTTCATCTCTCTCAACTCTTGTCAAGCATTACTACTTGGACGTCCATGCCAGGTCTGATACAGCTTTCAGTGCAGAGAATTTGAAGGCAGGCATGTCTTCTACACATTGGCGTAGTAGCTTTGGCTCTTCCCACTTGTCTAGACTGATCTAGCAGGACAATCTGGAAGATGGCATTTTACTTACCAGATAATGTCCCTTCCTGGAGTCCTGCTAGACCAGTCCAGGACCCGCCCCTTATGCTCTATTATCTCTGCAGTTTAGCCTTCCAGGCTTTGAACTTCTAACAGTTGCTCTGTGTTCATAGCTGTACATAGTTCTGTCTTGTTACTCTCAATGAGGTTCTGAGAAGTCAGGTTCTTGACCATTTGCTTTGGTTCAAATACTGAAGTATGCCCCTAGCTGTACTGGCTCAAGTAGCAGAATGATGTCACTAGAAGTTTTTTAGTTCTTTTTTTGTCTCCACTCTGCTCTCATGGAGAGACAGCCCACTGGTCTGGATTGGTCTAGTCAGGATTTCAGGAAAGGACATAAACTGGTAAGTAAAATATCACCATAATCTGTGCACAAATGACTGCACTAATGGCCATATAAGAACATTTAAATCCATTTAAATAGAAGGTAATGAAGCATTTAGTTATGTAGCACAGATTCAGAGAGGTGCACAGAAGACCAGAAGGCTGAGCTCAACGCTAGGATTTTAATATGAAGTTCTGAGGAGATGTTAATGGTTAGCACATAGATCTTGAGTCAGTGCTCATGAGGAATTTATGCCTATTTCTTGAGTGTACAGCAGCTGCAACTTTTTTTATGACTTTCGTGAAGAGAGTGCTGAAAAAAGAAACCCAGCAGCGGAAGTGTGCAGGAAATAGGTTATGGTCCTGTGCTGGAATCTGGTGCAAAAACATTATAGAAAGTCCCTTACTTACGTACGTGGATCATTTTGTAACCCTATATGTAAGTCGATTTTTATGTAACTCGGAGCCATGTTTTATTATATACCTTATAAACACTGTCATGCCGCCTCAAGCTCGATTAATTCCTCGTTTAATAACTCTTCATCATGAGACTCCACCATCTCGTTCACATTTTTGCAACCATCTGTTCGAATACATCATCATTGTCTGTGAACCCCCGAAAATCCAGAACAGATGGAGTTAATTGCTTCCAGACACCTTTCATACAAGTCAGTGTCACTTTAGATTTTTTGCGCGTGTCGGAAATTTTTTATGTAAGTCCAAATCTGTGGATGTGGGAGCTACGTAAATTAAGGTCTGTCTGTATTCTGCCTAGAACTTTAACTGTTTGTGGTACTTAAGAATATCGATGTTCGGGGGGGCGGAGCCTGATGTCCAGCGGGTAAGACGCTTCGCGTTGAAGCTCCCGAGAGGCCTACTTAGAATCCTGACTTAATACCTATACAAACTTACTATTTTGCTCCGAGCTGACCGGGGTACATCGGGGGGGATGGCGGCCCATAAACCAGCGCGCTTGGACTTCGGGTCTCCTTCTTCTTCTCACGGAAAACGCTCCAAAACAGAGGTGTCCTCCCCACAGAAGATGGCTCCATTTCGTGAAAACCCCGAAATGCACCTGGAGATTTTAGAGGAAATACGCGGCGTGAAGGAATTGGTGCAGTCCAATGGAGAAGCGCTTCGAGCCATGCGAGAAGACTTTGGAGTGCTCCAGGACCGACTTGAAAGTCTCTCATTACGGCAGGACAATATGGCGGGGGTCCTCGACTCGCACGTGGTGCGCTTGGGCAAACTGGACCAGGCTGAGCGCCAGATACAGAATCTTCAAAAGGAGTTAGAAGATAGCAATAATCGAGCCCGTCGCAACAATGTGAGGCTCATTGGAATTCCGGAGGGGGTGGAAGCCGGAGATATAAGAGAATTCCTGCTCAAAACTCTTCCCTCCTTGCTGAAGATCACTTTTCATAGAGAACTGGAAATCGATCGTGCGCACCGTGTTCCTACCCACATGGCGCTCAACCGAACGACCCCCCGGCCTATTATCTTTTGCTTGCTACGATATCAACAAGCGGAACAAATTTTAAATGCTGCCCGGACGAATCATCATTTGGAATTTGAAGGTCACAAAGTCTCCTTCTTCCCTGATTTTACAAAGCCCACCGTTGACCGTCGGAAGAAACTCCTTGCTTTTCGCCCTCGACTTCAACAGCTACAGGCTCGCTTTGGCCTGTTGTATCCAGCGAAGCTCCGCGTGACTCTTCACAACCAAACCAGGACATTCGAAGATCCTGATCTACTGTCAACATTTTTGGACTCCAAAGAAGCAGAGCAGATGCGCTAATCCAAAAACTTGGACTTTTATCTGCCGGCTCTGTCCGCCATTTTGAAGGGCCCGATGCGGCGGTCATAGCCAAGCACAGAGACTACCTGGACTTTCTTTCTTTCTCTATATGACCTTTTGTTTTTTGGTCTCCTATCCCTCCATGATGTGTGCCTCGGTCGGATTCGGAGCACGCACAGTCCTACAGGTCATGTGTTTTTTTTTTTTCTCAATTTTGGCCTTCTCTGGGGTTTCTCCCCGCAGACACATGGTCGCCAGTAATTTCTGGGGTTTTGCTTCTTCTCTACCGCACTGCGGTTTTCTTTTTTAATGTGGGGCGCTCCATTGTATTATCTTAGCCTATTTTCTTTCATGTCATATGTACAGCCAGATACAGTCAATATGAGGGACATTGTGAAATTATGTGCGCTATCATGCTCAGAACTTTTAATTTTCTGAATGGCCTTATGTAAAATTTTATCACTCAACGTAAAAGGCATTAATAGTTCAATCAAAAGGAAGAAACTCCTTAGCTATCTTAGCCATGAGCATGCTGATTTTGTGTTTCTTCAGGAAACGCATCTAAACTCTGCTGCAACACTGCAACTCAATGCTAAGTCTAACATGGTGGCTGCCTATTTTCCCGCCGTTTCCAAACGGTGCGGGGTAGCCATTCTGGTTAAGAAGTCTTTGCAAGCTACTGTAATAGATACTAGCGCTGACAAGGAGGGTAGATGGGCCCGTGCACACCTTAAGGTTGGAGATAGTGAATTCATGTGTATTTGCATTTCTGCCCCGAATGTAGACGACCCTGCTTACTATGCAAGTATTGCGCAGTTGGCATTGGCCTCTGCCAATGCTCCATCAATACTTGGTGGTGATTTTAATCAAGTGTTCCATCACTCTTTTCTTCTCAAACAAGGCGCTCGTTGGCTGGAAGATCCAGTACCGAGTAGACCTGTGTGACTAGACATAGAAGTGGATCTTTGCAAACCGATTCCTCTTACTTTTCTCCCTGGTATGACTCTCCCATCAGACTCCCACTATCCCCCAATGCTTTTAGACACTTTAGGTGCCTTTAATACTCTAATGCACTCTTTAGACTCCTGACTCTGTCCGTTCGACAGGCTCCCGCTTTGGTACAATACTTGATTTCGAATACAACATAAGTCGATAGCGTGGAGCCCCTGGTACACTAGGGGCATTTGGATTCCTAGCCAGTTGTTCCATGATGGTCGCTGGAAAACTTTTAGTGAATTGCAAACTGAATTTGGTCTCCCAGCGGGGCACTGCTTTCAGTCGAAGCAACTTCGGCATTGCCTTCGGAGTACTAGGGTACTTCCGCCATCGGCATCCCCTATACAAGGTTGATCGGAGACTATCCGATCTATCGGTAGTTCCCCGGGTGTAGCATCCAATTTTACAAAACCTTATGTAATGCTATAACTAGCGATACCCCTATTGCGCAGAAGCATGGGAGAGAGAATTGCATGTGACTTGACCTTGGAGCAATGGAGCCTTGTCTGGAGTAGAGTGACACGGGTTTCCCGATCCGCCTCACTCACTCAGACACTCTTCTTTCTAGCCCACCGGTGTTTTTACACTCCTGACAGATTAGCCAAATGGAACACTACTCAGGGCAATAGTTGTTGGACATCCCATGCGGCCATTGGCTCACTACCTCATGTTATGTATGAATGTCCCGCACTACAGTATTACTGGCGTCGGGTCTGGGGTCGTATCCAGTCTATTTTGCACTTTCAGGAGCCCCTTTCTTGGAGGATGGTGAGACTTCGCCCAGTTGCGGGGATCTCCTCTCTTCCAAAAACGGCTTACTTCCTTTTGGACTTTATGCTTGGCATTGCTATTTCCCTAATTCAGAAATACTGGAAAATAGCTCCCATCTGAGCCCCAATGCATGGTGGAATCATGTTTGTCTCTACAGTACATATGAACAAATATCTTGTATGTTTGCTTCCCCCGTTCAGACTTTTCATTATTGGTCTAAATGTAAGATGCTCAATGACTATGTACATTCTGCTAAATACTCTCATCTGACTGTCTAAATTTGTATATATTTTGGTCCCATGATCATTCTGTATCGTAGATACTCTTTTGACCGTTTTGATGTATAATCACTGTTACTTGGAAGCGCTCACATGCTGACCTAATCGGCTAGAGAAGAAGCATGGGGGTGGGGGGTAATTGGGTTTACTTTTCCTTATTGTATACTTGTTTTGTCTCCTTTGGTGTGTTGTTTCTTTTGTTTGTTGCAAAATGAAAATAAAAGTTTAAAAAAAAAAAAAAAAAGAATATCGATGTTCCCTGGAACTGAAAGATAGGGAGACAAATGTCCTTCTTGTGTTGCTCTCCATTGTATTATTGTTTGCTATGAGCCTGTAACACCCTGTATTGGTTGATAGTTCAGTTCATTTTGATTCTGTGTCAGCCCTTGCATTTCTGTGTCCTTAGTTAAACATTTTCTTCTGACAGGTACTTGCATACTTCACATTTTGCCTGTGGCTTGTTCCCTTTGCATTTTTTGTGTCTCTGTCTGCTGGAGAGAATGTCCTCCCATCAACAGTGCAGCAAGGAGGTAAGTGTTTTTTTTTTTATATTTCCCTATGTCTACTAATTAAGAAAAGGCATGAATAGGTTAACCAATGAAGAGAGGCAGTTTCAGCTGGCATTCTTCTTTGAGGAGAAGGGAATTGTACTTTCCACCCTTGTAAGGAGAGCAGAGACATCCCTCCCTGCTCAAGTCTTTAACTTGGTACCAGTCCTGCTATTCCATACTTTGGTGAGGGAGTTTTGTTAGCAGAATCTTGTTGGTTATCTTTTCATATCTAATGGTGTGAATAGGACAATGAATTACTCCAGGAAATAGTCGTCTGCTGAGTGGCTAGATCAGAGCAGCTCAAGGCAATCTGCTGCCTGAGGTGAAGGATGAGATGATGTTCCCCCCCCCCCTCCCTGTAGAGAGGGGGGGGGGCTTTCTCAAAAATCCAGTCAGGGGCTAAACCAAACCAAAAAGCCGATTTAGATTATATGGAGGAAATGCAAGATATTTGCACACTAAGGAACTAAGAGTGAGAACCACAGCACAATTTATAAAACTAAATTCCTTAGCGTCTCTCTAGTCCAGTCCCGGAACCATAGAGTTGTGAACCTCCACCAGCAGCTTTGGAGACTGAACATCTTCATCTCTTTGATCATCCAGCTATATGCAGCCCCAAGGACCGCCCACACATCAGTATCTCAGTCTCCAAGCAGCTTGGAAGTCAGAGCCCAGAACTGGGCTCCTTAGGAACAAATAAGCAGAGCTTTAGTGTTTTATTATTTTCTAGGTTTGGGTGCTGGGCTGCTGCTGTGGAGGAATTCTTTGCCTGTGTCCCTTCTGCCTTTATCTGATCTGTTTTTTTCTCTCTTTCTCTCTCTGTCAGTCTCCCCATAGGTCAAACAAGCAGGGGAGCTACAAAGGACACAGGTCTCCTTTCTACCGAACCCCCTTGGTGGGTGAGGAGAAGTTTGAAGGCAATTAACTGCAGCAATTAAATACAGCAGTAGGCTCTGAGGGTCCCCTAACTGATTTAGGGGTTCCCCGAGCTGCCCTGAGCGGTTATTAACTCTGATATTGACTCTGATAACTGCTACTCGGAGCTTGTGGCAGGCACGCTGGACAGCACTCACAGAATTTTGACCCCCCCTCCTCTCCTGTGTGTGGGTGAGTAGAGTTTGGGGCTTTTTATTTCTAAAGGCAGTGATAGAGGCCTTGGGGTAGCCTGGAATCAGCTCTGGGGAGTTTGTTTAGACCTTTTGGGTACTTTTTATAGTCCTTTTTTTGGCGGGATCGGGTCCGGCGGCCATTTTGGATTTTCAACGTCATTTTTTCTTTGTGTTTTTTTTTAGGGATAGAAGCTTCGTTTTTGAATTTTTTTGGTCAGATATCAGCTAATTGACCCCAGCTCTATCTAATCCTGCGATTTGGAGCGTTTTTGAGCACTTTTAAAATCACGATTTTTTTTCTGCTCTGTTTGCTTCAGCAAGGTGTCTCTGCTTTGCTGGTAGAGGGCTGTGTGCATAGGCATGCCTCCTAGTCCTCAGTGTCTGGTTTGTGGCATTCGTAGAAGTAGTAATTTGGAAGCCAGAGTCTGTGCCACTTGTTCTGCTGTGGGTGCTGTCATGGAGGATCCTCTGGAGGGCTCCAGTGCGGATCTCCCTCCTGTCTCTACAGAAGGGACATCAAGGCAGGCAGAGACGGTCCTTGATCCGGGGATTTCTGAGGTGCCAGAGCGCCTGTTGGCGGGGGGCATCCAGGAGGGATCCCTGGGAATTCCACCCGCTTTTTTCTCTCTCATGCAGGAGGCTCTGGCTCTCTTGCAGCCAGCGGGGGGAGGTTCGGTCCCACCCCGCCGTGGGCTAAAGCGCCCACTTTCAGTAGAGGGAGACACCGGTCCACAAAAGAAGAGCCGGCCCCCGAGTGTTGCGGATTCTGCGCCTCCTGGGGATGAGTTCCACGAGGGGCTGGGGGAGGCTCTCGGGCTAGAGTCTGCGGAAGATTTAGAAGACGGCGAGTTGTTTGACGACGAGCAGAGTAGTAGAATAGTGCGTGTATTTCGTAAAGAGGAACCTCCGGCACTGATTGCCGAAACCCTCAAAGTATTGAACATACCCGTGGAAGATTCCGCTGCGGAGGACCAGTTGGAGGATCCCTTGATGCAGGCGGTGCGCACTTCCCACAGAGTCTTTCCGCTCCATAGGGTTTTTAAGGCTATGTTCCAGGAGGAATGGAACAGTCCAGAATCCACCTTGCGCGGGGCTAGACTGTTGCCTAAGTTGTATCCTCTATCGGAGGCTGATAGAGAGCTTTTTCGTTCGCCGAAGGTGGACGCGGCAGTTTCCGCGGTTACTAAACGGACTACTATCCCAGTGGAAGGTGCTGCGGCGTTGAAGGACGCGCAGGATAGAAAGGTCGAGAGCTTGTTGAGACAGGCGTTTGATGTTTCTGCCCTGTCAATGCAGGCGGCGGTGGCCGGGGCCTGGGTGGCGCGCGGCTGCCTCCGCTGGTCTCAGCAGTTGCAGGGCCCCAGTCGGCGGAACAGGAGGCCGCGGTGTCCAGATTGGAGTCTGGTACCGCTTATTTGGCGGATATCCACTATGACCTCATTAGGGGGTTGGCTAACGGCATGGCGTCGGTGGTAGCGGCGCGTTGTTCTCTTTGGTTACGCAATTGGGCGGCTGATGGTTCTTCTAAAGCTCGCCTTAGTAAGCTGCCGTTTAAGGGCAGGCAGTTATTTGGAGAGGATTTGGATAGGTTGGTAAAAGATCTCGGGGATTCTAAGGGGGGTCGGCTTCCGGAGGATAAGCCCAAGCAGGGGAAGCCGACCTTCACCTTCCGGGGGTCTCAGCAGTCCTTTCGGAGATTTCGTGCCTCCCGCTTTGGTCAGTCCCAGCGTTCCAGATACCCGGGGCGCGGACAGAGTTTCCGTGGCTTTCGGGGGGCAGGTAGAGGTTTTGGCTCCTTCCAGGCGCAGGTCCCCAAAAAGTCACAATGAAGCGAGTCCGGCTCCGGTGGCGGTGATCCCCGTAGGGGGCAGACTACGGGATTTCTACCCTGCCTGGGCCGCTATCACATCCGATCAGTGGATGTTAGAAGTGATACGAGAGGGATATGCGCTCGAGCTGCATGGACCGGTGCTAGATTCCTTCGTTATGTCCCCGTGCAGCGCTCCCTGGAAACGAAGAGCCGTATCAGATACACTTTCCCGGCTGCTTCGGCTCCGGGCAGTCGCCCCCGTGCCGGAGGGGCAGTTAGGGTTCGGTCGATATTCCATCTACTTCGTGGTGCCGAAAAAGGAGGGCACCTTTCGACCAATCCTGGATTTAAAGAGAGTGAATCGGTGCCTCCGGGTGTCGCATTTTCGCATGGAAACGCTGCGCTCGGTCATAGCAGCGGTCCGCGAGGGGGAATTCCTAACGTCTCTAGACCTTACGGAGGCCTATTTGCACATTCCCATTCGTCGGGAACATCAAAGATTTCTGCGGTTTGCACTGCCGATGGGCCATTTTCAGTTTCAAGCCATGCCCTTCGGCCTAGCGACGGCGCCACGGGTCTTCACGAAGATCATGGTGGTGGTAGCGGCGTTCCTGCGGAAGGAGGGTGTCCTCGTGCATCCCTATTTCGACGACTGGTTGATCCGGGCAAAGTTGAGGGAGGAGAGTCTCCGTGCGACGGCGCGGGTCGTACAGATTTTGCAGTCGTTAGGCTGGGTGGTCAATCGGGCGAAGAGCAGCCTTCTTCCCTCGCAGACCTTGGAGTATTTGGGGGCGCGTTTCGAGACCAGCAACGGGAAGGTTTTTCTCCCAGTGCACAGAGCGCGGGCCCTGAGGCGGCTAGTGGAGCAGTTTCTAGCGAGACGGTCATCCTCGGCTTGGCAATGCCTTCAGCTTCTCGGCACGATGGCGGCGACCATCGAGGTAGTTCCGTGGGCAAGGGCGCACATGCGGCCCCTGCAGCGAGCGCTGCTGCGTCGATGGTGTCATCAGTCCGACTCGCTAGCTCGTCAGTTAGTTTGCCCCTTGGGGGTTCGGCGCAGCCTTCGCTGGTGGTTGCGTCGGCGCTCTCTGGCGAACGGTATGCCATTGGAGTCTCCCGTCTGGCGTCTGCTGATGACGAATGCCAGTTTGAGCGGCTGGGGGGCTCATTGCGAGGGTCAGATTACTCGGGTCAGATTGCTCAGGGCCAGTGGTCCTCGCGGGAGAGACAGTGGTCCATCAACCGTCTGGAAATGAGAGCCGTGTGGTTGGCTCTGATTGCGTTTCAGCCTTGGCTGCAGGGAGCGGTGGTCAGGGTGCTGTCCGACAATGCCTCCACGGTAGCCTACATAAATCACCAGGGAGGCACAGGCAGCGCGGCATTGGAAGCGGAGGCGGATCTGCTTCTAGAATGGGCAGAGCGGCATCTTCAATGTCTGTCGGCCCAGCATGTCGCGGGGGTTCACAATGTGGAGGCGGACTTTCTGAGTCGTCGCAGAGTAGACCCCGGAGAGTGGTCTCTACATCCCGAGGTATTTGCGTTGCTGGTCCGTCGTTGGGGTCTGCCGATAATGGACCTCATGGCGACCTTCGAGTCCGCGCAGGTTGAACGGTTCTTCAGCAGGCGTCGGGAACGCATTTCGGAAGGCCTCGATGCATTGGCGCAAAGGTGGCCAAGGTACGGGCTGCTCTATGTCTTTCCTCCGTGGGCTCTGGTGGGTCGCCTGGTGCAGCGGATCGAGCGGCATCCGGGTCCCGTGGTTCTGATTGCCCCGGACTGGCCTCGTCGGCCTTGGTATGCGGATCTGGTGCGGTTGAGTGTGGCCGATCCGTGGCTGCTTCCTCCTCGCCCGGATCTCCTTCGGCAGGGGCCGCTGCAGATGCCTCAGGTGGCTCGATTCTCGCTTACGGCATGGCTATTGAGAGGGCGCGAATGAGAGCCAAAGGTTATTCTCCGGAGGTCATTGCTACCTTGTTGCGGGCGCGGCGTCGGTCCACGTCGCTAGCGTATGTCCGGGTCTGGAGTATTTTTGAGAGCTGGTGTGCGGATCGCGAATTGCGGCCTTTGCGGACCTCCGTTCCTCAGATCCTCTCCTTCTTACAAGCAGGGGTGGACAAGGGCCTGGCAGCCAGTTCCTTGAGGGTACAACTTGCAGCTCTTGCGTGTTTTCGAGGCAAGGTTCAGGACCAGCTATTGGGGTCCCATGCTGATGTGAAGCGCTTCTTGCGAGCGGTGTTGCTTATGCGTCCTCCGTGCAGGGCTTTAGTTCCCTCGTGGGACTTGAATTTGGTGTTGAGGTCTCTGGTGGCTTCGCCGTTTGAACCCTTGGCGCAAGCTTCGTTGAAGGACTTGACGTTGAAGACGGTGTTTCTGGTGGCGATCTCGTCAGCTTGCAGGATTTCGGAGTTGCAGGCTCTTTCATGTAGGGAACCCTATCTGTCTTTCTCGGCCGACAAGGTGATATTGCGACCGGTTCCCACGTTTTTGCCTAAGGTAGTTTCGGCGCTTCACATGAATCAAGTGGTGTTTCTCCCGGTGTTTGCCAAGGAACGCGGCAAGCACGCGGATAACTCCTTACACGCGTTGGATGTCCGTCGAGCGCTTCACCGGTATTTGCGGGAAACGGCGTCCTTCCGTAAGTCCGATCGCTTATTTGTCGCCTTTGGCGGTCCACGCAAGGGGGAAGCGGCGTCTAAGTCTTCCATTTCCCGCTGGTTGAAAGAGGCGATTTCGTCGGCATACCTTTTACACGGCAAGGTGGTTCCTGCCGGGATTCGGGCTCACTCGACTAGGGCGCAGGCGGCGTCTTGGGCAGAAGTTAGCTTGGTGCCGGCGGAGGATATTTGTCGGGCGGCGACGTGGTCGTCCTTGCACACCTTTGCTAAGCACTATCGTCTGGATGTGCAGGCGGCGTCGGATGCGCAGTTTGGCTCTCGGGTGCTTCAGGCTGGACTAGCGAGGCCCTCCCGTTGAGATATACTGCTCTGTTACATCCTGTCAGACGGCTGCCTGGGTGAGAATCTTCACAGTCTTGTCAAGTGCATATATCTATATGATTTGCAAGGTATTGTGGGCAATGTAGTTCATTCACACCAGACACAGCTGCTGACAATAATTTAGTTGTGCTCTTGGGTAAAGCCAATAAGATATTTATTTATGGGGTTATTTCTCCCAACACAGATATGCTTGGTAGCACATAAATTAGGTTACTTGCTTTCAGTGTTAACTTGGAAAAACAAAGTCAAAATCAGGAAAACAACAAATGAAAAGCCACAAAGCAAGAAACAAACTGTTCTTTTCAGGTTAACTTCTGATTACTTCCCACATAGATACAGAAGTGATTCTCTCCTAGCTCACAAGCAATTAGGTAAGGCTTAATTGCTTGCAGTTATCCAGCTGAAACCCCTTAGCTGGCTTGCCTTCCACTGTGTGGGTCAAATCCTGCTTCAGGAGCTTTTCTGAGTAGATTAAAGAACAAATTTGTATTTCTTTGTGATGGTTGCTGTACTTTATAACAGAAAGTTACCAACGGAGTTTAGATAGAGGGCAGTCCATATAAACAGGATCCTCATCTGCTATTAATCCCCCTTGTTCAACAAGCATGGGTTCAATATCATGGATTGGCACAGATGAATCTCTCAATGGAGCATTTTCAGGAGAATACTTGTTTCCCTGCTGTCTTTCAAGGTTATAGCTAGGGCATAGATCAGTGTTCATACCTGAGCTTCCATTGCTGCTAGAGTTCCTCTCTATATAGCCTGGCCAGTATGTAGTCCAGTTCTTATGTCCAGCCTTCCAATCCAGATCCCTGGACACTGGATCTCTCTTCACATACCTTCTGGCACGGGTCTTAGGGTCCCTTCCACGTGCAGCCGTCTCTCTCACAGGTAGCGTCTGGTGATTCCTAGCTCTGCAGCACCATTCCTCTGGCTTTCCCCAGTCCAATGGTGTATGCTGGCCCTTGGAATACCTCCCAGTATACGTACTGCTTTGGACTCTTCTAGACCTCTCAAAGGCTTTTCTCCTCTTTCTTCCAGAGAGTCTCTTTCCCTCTCTGTCCGTCCGGTTTGGCTTCTGCTTCTGATAATCCTTCAGATGATGAAACTGAGGATAATTCTCTGGATATCCAAGGTGATCATGAAGATGGTCATCTGTAGAATAAACTCTACTCTTATTCTGCCTTGATGAGTGCTCCTCCCTAACACAGCGCAGCTGTGCTGAATCAAGCCCTGCCCTTTGAGATGAGTGCTTAGGGATTACCTCATAGCCCTTTTGATTGAACACACGTTTTCTCACTTCAGCTCCTCTCATGGCTGTTGGAAACCTGGTGCATTCTGGGACTGGTAGTCTTTTATGGCAAAATTCTGTTTTCTCATTTCTACCAGCACTGACAGGTTGCTTGTTCAGAGACACTTCACCTTTTCTATAGCCCCTTCCTGAGCTATATTGGACTGCAAACGAGCCTTAGTCTCCTACTTGGAGCAGACAAAAGCCCATAGAAAGGCCATACAGCTTTTTCTTTTGACCCCAGCAAGCTAGGGGCTAATCTCCAGGAACAAGCAGGAATGAGTCTTCACATATGGGTATCGTCGGTACCGACGGAGCCTGTGCGGGAATGCTCCCCAGCGTCCAATTAGAAAGCTTTTGGGAGCATCCCACAGCGCCTGTGTGCTGCCTTCCTGCCTTTCCCAACTGCCTCTCTCCAGTTCTTCTTTTTCCGCGGAGCCAGCAGGTTGTTGTTCCTGTCACCACAGAAGAATTCTTCTTTATTTCTTTCTTTTTTGTGGTCGCGTCTGCCTTCCTCGACGCTTTACCGGTACCGCCGTTTTTTCCTTCTTATTTTCTGTTCTTAAAAAAAAAATATATATATATATATATATATATATATACTACGATTTTTCTTCAGGTGCACGCGCCTTTTTGGGCCTTAGGCCCAAAAACGTCTTCTTAGAATGGAGAAACTGCCTCAGGTTTCAAAAAGTGCACCAAGTGTGGCGGTACCATTTCCATCACCGACACCCATGAATGGTGTCTAAAATGTTTAGGTCCTGACCACTCCATCACGGATTGTATGTCCTGCGCCATGATGTCTAAAAGAGGTTGGCAGAACAGTACCCTGTTTCCCTCTGATGCAGCTTCGGTGGCATCGACGTCTTCCAGGGCTTCCTCTTCCTCCCGTGGGTCTCAGGTAACTAAACATAAGTTCAGCTGGTCCTCAAAGGGTAGATCTCCTTCTAAGCATCGAGATGCCTCTGGCGTTGCCCTTGAGGATTCTGCACCTGCAAAATTGCCCCGGCAGGAGGCTTCGGCTTCCAAAGCATTATCGGGGCTCCAGGATGTTCTCGAGGCCTCGACCTCGGCAGAATTACTGGTGCCATGCTCTGGGGTACCGGCGGTCTTCTCCGGTACCGACATCCAGGCATCGGCAGCGTTGATAGACCAGAGAGTCCTGGCTATTGAGCGCATCTGGCGGCTCTCCTTGCGGCATCGACGCCCTCGGAACCGTGACAGACAATTCGACCGGTACCGGCCCCGGCATCGGTACCGGTACCGATAGCATCGGCATCTTTGTCTGCTTTGCCGGTACCCAGTCATCCGATGCCCTCCGGTACCGATACCCTGGTACCGATTACTCCCGATACCGACTTCGGTCGGTACGGGTATTGGGCTCTTCAAGAGCATCCGGACAGACGGTACTTCGAGTCCTCAGAAGAATATGAGGATTCTGACAGACGGTACTTCGAGTCTTCAGAAGAATCTGAGGATTCTGACAGTTCTGTCGATGCAGGAATGCTTCTCCCAGAGGAGTCCTCCTCCCCTAAGCGCAGGATGTCTCCTCCAGAGGATATTTCCTTCCAGGATTTTATCAGGGAGGTGGCTCTGGGTCTCTCCATTACTGTGGCCCCTGAAACAGAGCCAAGAGCCAAGGAGTTGGAAATTCTACAATATCCCAAAACTCCTAAGGAGGCAGCTACCTTGCCCATTCATGAGATTTTATATGATCTCATGTTAAGGATGTGGGAGACACCTCTTACCACCTCTCCTCATTCTCGCAGACTGGATACTATGTATCGAGTCCCTCCTTGTCCTGGTTTCCAAAAGACTCAGCTTCCTCACCACTCTTTTGTAGTGGAATCAGCTATGAGAAGGATCAAGCGTGCAAAGAGGCATTCCTCTAATCCTCCAGGACGTGAGTGCAGAACCCTGGATGCTTTTGGACGTCGTGTCTTCCAAGCTTCCATGCTTTCTGCCAGGATCAGTTCCTATAGTCTTTACATGGGAATGTTCCTGAAGGAGGTCACAGAAGATTTAGAAGCTTTAAGTCCTATTCTTCCTGAGGATAGAAGACAGGATTTTCTCACTTTGGTCAAACATGCCCAAGATGTTTCTAAATTTGCCAACCGTGCAGCCTTTGACTGCTTTGAGTGCATAAGCAGAACCTCTGCTATTGCCATAGGTGCACGTAGAATTGCTTGGCTCCAGGCATCCGATCTGGAGCTCTGGGTACAAGACAAATTGGGAAATATCCCGTGTACTGGTGAGAACCTGTTTGGTAAAGATTGGCAGGAAAAGACAAACGAGATGGATGCTGACAACTCCACCTTGGATAGGTTATCCAAGTCCACAGCTGATCCTGCTAGAAAGAAATTGTTCAAGAAACCATTCTTTTCTAAGAAGAAAAGATATTATCCTGCTTATGTTCAGCAGGGACGTTCTGCAGGTCAGCTTGCCAGGAAAGGTCAGCAACCACCCAAACAGAAGAAAACAAAGACTGCTAAGCCTCAACCGTTCAGCAGTCCCAGCCTCCACAAGGCCTTTGACTTGCAGCTAGAGAACTTAGCCTTTCTGGCTCTTGGGGGACCAGAGCCTTCCACCATTCCAGGAAGGTTATCTCACTTTTCCCCCAGATGGGGGCAAATAACAGCAGAGCATTGGACACACTCCATCATAAAGGAGGGGTGCAGGCTTCATTTTTCAAGCATGCCCCCTCCCACAATAATAAGGCAGTTCAATTCTCCGACACCTCTCATCAACCTATTGGATCAGGAGGTCACTATCCTTCTTGCCCAAGGGGCAATAGAAAAAGTACCTACTCCTCAACAGGGTATGGGGTTTTACTCCCCCTATTTCCTTATCCCAAAGAAAAGAGGGGGATACAGACCTATTTTGGACCTCAGAGAATTGAACAAATCCTTGTCAAAGAGAAATTCAAGATGATTTCTCTCGGAACTCTGCTGCCATACCTTCAGAGTCAGGATTGGCTTTGTTCTCTAGATCTCAAGGATGCTTACACCCATGTTCTCATCCATCTAACCCACAGAAAGTTCCTTCGGTTCCTTTTTCAAGGAAAGCACTACCAATACAGGGTGCTTCCTTTTGGCCTGGCCTCAGCACCAAGGGTGTTCACGAAATGCATGGCTGTAGTAGCAGCATTTCTCCGTACTCTAGGGATATTTGTCTTCCCCTACTTAGACGACTGGCTCATTCGAGCCCCAACAGAATCAGAGGCCGGGACTTCTCTAGCCTACACAATGCGTATCCTTCAGTATTTGGGTCTGGTCATAAACATCCCAAAATCCAGTCTAACTCCCACTCAGTCTTTGGAGTTCATAGGAGCTTTGCTGGACACCAGAAAGGCAAGGCCTACCTCCCTCAGGCCCGTTGTCTTTGCATGGTGCAGTTAGCTTCTCAAGCAGTGCTAAAGTCTCATCTCACTGCTCGAGAAATGTTACCACTACTAGGCCACATGGCATCCACCGTGCATGTGGTGCCCTATGCTCGCCTACATATGAGGGCAGACCAGTAGACTTTATCCACTCAATGGACCCAGGCATCAGGATGCCTGTCAGACAAAATAGCAAACACAAGTCGCCTTATTTTGCCCCTCCAGTGGTGAAAGTCTGCTCAAAACCTGTTGCTGTGATCCCCTTTTCAACAACCCTTACCCCATGCAACTCTCACAACAGATGCTTCTTCGATGGGTTGGGGAGCTCATCTGCAAGACCTCTCCACCCAAGGCACCTGGTCTCCAGAGGAGACTCATCTACATATCAATCTTTTGGAACTCAGAGCAATCTTCCTTGCTCTTCGAGTGTTCCATACCCTGCTCAACTACAAGACAGTCCTCATTCAAACGGACAATCAAGTAGCCATGTTCTATATGAACAAGCAGGGGGGAACAGGCTCTCTGTCGCTTTGTAACGAAGCTTTGCGACTATGGGCCCTCGCCAGAGAGCATCAGATTTATCTCCTGGCAGTGTATCTTCCAGGCATACAAAACTCTTGGGCAGACAGACTCAGTCGAGTTCTGCTTCCACACGAGTGGTCTCTGCATGCAGACCAGGTAGCCAAGATTTTTCAAATTTGGGGAACCCCGGACATAGACCTCTTTGCAAGTCCATGGAAGGCCAAACTTCCCCAGTTCTATTCCAGAATTCGGCTCAGAGGGCTCAGGCCAGGGATGCTTTCCTCCTTTACTGGGGTCAAGACTTCCTGTAGGCCTTTCCACCCATTCCCCTAATTCCCAAAACCCTACTCAAGCTTCAGAGAGACAGAGGCCATATGATTCTCATAGCTCCACATTGGCCACGGCAAGTGTGGTACCCTCTGCTTCTACATCTCTCTCAAGCTCCCTCCCTGGACTTAGGGTCTACTCCAGATCTCCTATCTCAGGAGGACGGAATGTTATGGCATCCCAATCCCCAGTCTCTGCATCTCAGGGCTTGGTTGCTGAAGGCCTAGATCTTCATGATCTTAATCTCCCTCACCAAGTAAAAGATATTTTTTGCTTCCAGGAAACCTTCCACAAGACGCTCATATGCTTTCAAGTGGAAAAGGTTTACCATATGGTGTTCGCAAAAGGGTCTTAACCCCCTTGCGATACCTCTGGAATCATTACTGGAATATCTCCTTCATTTATCCAGTGCATGACTTAAGACTAACTCAGTAAGGGTCCATTTGAGTGCTATTACAGCTTCCTTTAAGCCTCTAAATGGACAGCCTATTTCCTCTCATCCTCTTATAGCAAGATTTATGAGAGGCCTTCTTCTAACTAAGCCTCCCATTAGGCCACCACCGGTGGCATGGGACTTAAACCTGGTTCTTGGGCAGCTCATGAAGCCACCCTTCGAACCTTTAGCTACTACCTCCTTAAAATTCCTTTCTTGGAAGGTTATCTTTCTTATTGCAATCACATCAGCACGTCGCATTAGTGAGTTGCAAGCGCTAGTAGCTAATCCACCTTATACAAGGTTCCATCATGACAAGGTAGTCCTTAGGACTCATCCACACTTTATGCCAAAGGTGGTTTCGCCTTTTCATCTGAACCAAGCGGTCTACCTACCTGTGTTTTTTCCAAGGCCTCATGCATCAAATGCAGAGAGGAATCTTCATACCTTGGACTGTAAAAGAGCTTTAGCCTTTTACTTACAAAGAACACAGCAACATAGAAGGTCCTCTCAACTTTTTGTTGCTTTTGATCCTTCTCATTTGGGACTTCCAGTCTCCAAGAGAACACTATCTAACTGGATTTCTCAGTGTATTTCCTTCGCCTATCAGAGTAAGAACCTTTCTCTGGAGGGCCATGTCACAGCTCACAATGTGAGAGCCATGGCAGCCTCAATGGCTCATCTGCACTCTGTGTCTATCGACGACATCTGTCGAGCAGCCACCTGGGCCTCGGTTCATACCTTCACAGCCCATTACTGCTTGAACAAGGACTCCCGCCGGGATGCCTTGTTTGGTGAGGCTGTTCTCCAACACCTGTTCCATACCTAATCAACTCCTACCCACCATCCCTGGTAGGATGCCAGAGATCCATGGGGGGAAGTGGAGCCCTTCTCAGGGACACACAACTTCTGGGGTCTCTCCCTGGCATCTAAAGCTAGGGAGTCCCCATATGTGATGACTACATTCCTGCTTGTTCCTGGAGATAGCATAGTTCTCCAGGACCAAGCAGGAAGTCAGTCCTCACTTATGGGTGACGTCGCCGACGGAGCCCTCGCGGAGCAATTTCCCCAGCTTTCGCAGAAAGCCTTTGGGAATTGCAGCGCGCATGTGTGGTCCCCTTCCCACCCAGGGATGCCATCTTGCTCAGTCTTCTTTTTTCCGCGGAGCCCTACAGACGTGTCTGTTACCGCCACTGAAAAGTTGATTTCTTTGATTTGTTTCGTTAAATAATTTTTTCACGGTTCGTGTGTTCCTCTTCCCGCCGGGCCCCGATATCCTTTTTGGGCCCGTTTACGTTTTGTTTTTTTCCAACTGGCGTTCCCGCCACTTTTCCCTTCATCCCTGGCAGCGCGGTCCTTCAACCTTGCAGGGGACCTTTTCCCCCCGATGACTGCCAGCGGTTTTAAAAAGTGTGATCGCTGTGTCAGGCTCATGTCTCTTACTGACACGCATGACTGCTGCCTCCGCTGCCTTGGGGCCGAGCATGACCCTATGAGCTGCGGCCCTTGCAGCAAGATGTCCTCGAAGGCGCTGCGGAGTCGGCAGTCGCAGAGGGATCGGATTTTCTCTGACTCCGCGCGGACCTCGTCAGAGGCCTCTACACCTCGTGGCTCCGGTTCGGAGCATCGTAGGAGTTCTTCTGAACGGGGCTCCTCCAGCCAGAAGCACCGGCGGGAGAAGCGGCCCGCGAGGGCGGAACTGGGCGGCGAGCCTGGTCCTTCTAGGGCCAGGTCGCTTAGCCCGATCCGACAACCCGGGCCCTCGGAGAAGGAAAGGCCTTCGAAGATTCCTCGTCTCGGAGTGGAGTCGCCTGGACACGTGAGTGATATAGTCGTCCTGGACTCCCCCACGGATGAGCCGACGTCGGGCCCGAGTCGACAGCTGCTGGGTCCTCTGAGCTTGATCTCAGACTGACGACCTTGGAGCGCAGTATATCTGCCTTCATGGACCAGCAGCGGGCATGGATCACCGGCCTCACCAGTGCATCTGCCCCGACCACCGGGGCGTCGACGCTCAAGTCGACCCCGGAGGCCGAGCCGATCCTCGAGTCCATACAAGCTCAAGTCGATCCTCGGCCTAGGTCTCCCTCGGCTTCCCGTTCGGGACCGAGGTCCTCGACGCCGGCCTCGGCGTTGGGGCGGAGGTCCCCGGGCCCCGTCCACGCGGCGCCGCTCGATTACTCCTCGGAGGAGTCGGGCTGGGACACGGAGGAGGACGAGTCACCCGGTTCTTTTCAGACACGGTGCGTCCCCTCCGATTCGCCCGAGTCGGAGCCTCGGAGGCGGTCCCCCCCCCCCCCCCGGAGGATACCCGGTTCTCCGATTTCGTGAGGGATATGGCCAAGGCTTTGGCCTTCCCTGCGGATTCGGAGAGCTCGAGGCCCTCCAATACGACTTCCCCCCAATGCTGGAGCGGCTTCTCTTCCGCATGTGGGAGAGCCCAGCCTCGACGCCAGTGTTGAGCAAGCGGATCGATTCCATGTATCGTGTCCGCAAGAGCCCCGGGTTCCAGAAGGCGCAACTTCCACACCACTCCATGGTGGTGGAGTCGGCCATGCATCGACTTAAGAGTCCAAAGATGCACTCCTCGATCCCCCCGGGGAAGGAGGCCCGGAGCCTGGATGCCCTCGATAGGACGTGCTTCCAGGGCTCTATGCTTGCTTGTCGGGTCCAGACATATCAGCTGTACATGGGTATGTACCTCCGGGACCTGGCAAAAGAACTTAAGGGTTTCTCTGCCGGTCTCTCCGAGGAACCCTTGCTGCGGTTCCAAGTCTTGTCCTCCGGGATTCGAGAGTGTTCGAAGTTCATTTCTCGAGCGGCCTATGATGGCTTCGAGGCCTCGGCTCGAGTAGCCTGAGCCGGCATCGGGGCTCGCCGCCAGGCTTGGCTTCAGTCCTCCGACCTCGAGCCCTGGGTGCAGGACAAGTTGGTCGATGTCCACTGCAGGGGAGAAAACCTCTTCGGCAAACCCATGGCCGACAAGGAGGCGGAGCTCGAGTCGGAGACTCTCACCAGGACTCGCCTTTCTAGAAAGTCCTCTACCCCTTCACAGAAGAAGAAGGGCTCGGGGGAAAAAGCCTTTTTACCCGAGGAAGGTGTTTGCTTATTTGCATTACCAACCACAATACCCGGCCACAACCCCCTTCAGGGGCAGCGGCCTAGGGGACAGGGTAACGGACCCCGGAAGCAGAAAGCCCCCAAACCCGCCACGCCGGCCCCGGCCCAGCAGGGCGGGGGTTTTTGACTATGCCAGCATAGCCCCTCCCCCTCAGGGGGCTTCGTCCGGTACGGGGGTCGGCTGACCCACTTTGCTCACAGGTGGTCAGCCATAACATCCGAGGCCTGGGTATTGCAGATAGTTCGAGAGGGCTACCTCCTGCATTTTCACCAGGTGCCTCCCCCCTACTTCCCAGGGGAGCCTCCGAGACCCCCTCTGCACAGGGACTTACTCCTTCAGGAGCTGCGGGGTCTGCTTCAGGAACAGGCAGTGGAGCCCATGTCCCAACACTTGTGGGGCACCGGGTTTTACTCGAGGTACTTCCTGGTTCCAAAGAGAACAAGGGTCCTCAGGCCCATTCTAGACCTACGCAACCTCAACAAGTTCCTGCAGCGGGAAAAGTTCAAGATGCTTACCCTTGGAACCCTGCTGCCCTACCTCCAGCGGGGAGATTGGCTATGCTCCTTGGATCTAAAGGATGCTTATACCCACATCCTTATTCATCCGGACCACCGACAATACCTAAGGTTTGTGGTGGCGGGGAATCATTATCAGTACCGGGTACTGCCCTTTGGCCTGTCCTCCGCGCCCAGGGTGTTCACGAAGTGCCTGGCGGTGGTAGCTGCCTTCCTAAGGCTTCAGGGCCTCTTCGACTTCCCATACCTCGACGATTGGCTCATCTGGGCATCGTCTGCTCCAGGGGTCGCCCAAGCCACCCAGCGTACGGTGGCCCTGCTTCAGCACTTGGACTTCGTCATAAACTTCGAGAAGTCCGCTTTGCTCCCCTCCCAGGACCTCGAGTTCATAGGGGCACGGCTGGACACTCGGCAGGCTCGTGCCTTCTTGCCCCGAGAAAGGGCCAACAGACTCGCGGCTCTAGCCGGCAAGTTCAGCGGCAGGTCGTCGGCCTCGGCCAGACAGTTCCTGCAGCTACTCGGACACATGGCCTCCACGGTCCATGTCACTCCGAACGCCCGTCTACATATGCGGCCTGCTCAGTGGAGCCTTCGCACTCAGTGGCGTCAGGCCACAGGGAGGCTGTCGGACCTGATACAGATTTCCGACCGTCTGGCCTCCTCCCTGCACTGGTGGCTTCACCTGCCCAACCTAGTGCTCGGCATGCCCTTTCAGTCTTCCCCACCGTCCCGGGTGCTCACGACAGATGCCTCCCTCCTGGGATGGGGGGCGCACTGTCGAGGGACATGCACTCAGGGCCTTTGGACGCCTTGGGAGGCCGCCCAGCAGATAAACTTCCTAGAGCTCCGGGCTATCCGCCTAGCTCTGCGGGCCTTCTCTCACCTGACGTTCGGCCAGTCCGTACTGGTACAGACGGACAATCAGGTTGCAATGTTCTACGTGAACAAACGGGGGCACGGGCTCCCTCCTTCTATGTCGGGAAGCCCGGAGGCTGTGCTCTTGGGCTGTCGATCACGACATCCTCCTCAAAGCGGTTTACCTGCCAGGGCAGGACAACTGCCTGGCGGACAAGCTGAGTCGGATGCTGCTACCGCACGAGTGGAAATTGAACCCTGAGGTGGTCCAGCAGATCTTCCGCCGGTGGGGCTCTACCACTGTGGATCTTTTTGCCAGTCCCCTGAACAGGCAGCTCCCTAGATTCTGCTCCCGGCACCCCCATCCTTCTCGGGAGGCGTCGGATGCTTTCCTCATCCCGTGGTCCACGGGTCTGCTGTATGCATTCCCTCCTACGCCACTGGTGGCCCGGACGTTGTTCAAAGTTGTCCAGGACAGGGCCTCCGTGATCCTGGTGGCGCCTCGGTGGCTGAGACAGCCGTGGTTCCCTCTACTACTACAGCTAGCGGTGGACGCCCCTCTTCCTCTGGGGTTCCAGCCCGACCTCCTGACCCAGGATCGGGGCACTCTTCAGCACCCCAACCTCCGGACCCTACACCTGACGGCCTGGCTGCTGAAAGGGTAGTCCTAGCCCCGCTACGGCTAGCCCCGGAGGTGGAAGCCGTCGTCCTAGCTTCTCGGCATCCCTCCACCCAGAAGTCGTACGCCCTCAAATGGCGTCGCTTCTCGGTCTGGTGTTCTCAGCGATCTGAGGACCCCTTCGCCTGTTTAGGATCGGTGGTACTGCAATATTTGCTTCACCTCTCCGATCTAGGTCTCAAATCCAGCTCTGTCAGAGTCCACCTCAGTGCTCTCTGCACATCATTCACCGGTTGAAGGCCAGCCTCTCTCTTCGCACCCCTTGGTGGCGCGTTTTCTCAGAGGCCTCCTGCTTAAACCTCCGTTGCGCCCCCCAGCCCCTGACTGGGACCTCAACGTGGTTCTGCAAAGGCTTACCTGCCCACCTTTTGAGCCCATGGCTACCTGCCCTCTTCGTTTCCTCTCCTGGAAAACTCTCTTCTTGGTAGCCCTCACCTCCGCGAGGCGAGTAAGTGAGCTACAAGCCCTAGTGTCGGAGCCTCCGTACACTAGGTTCTACAGGAATAGGGTAGTCCTGCGGACCCACCCTAAGTTTCTTCCAAAGGTGGTCTCCCACTTTCACATCAACCAGGAGGTGGTTCTTCCGACCTTCTTTCCCAGGCCGCACACCAGCCGAGCTGAAACGGTGCTGCATACCCTGGACTGTAGAAGGGCCTTATCCTTCTACCTTGACCGTACGCGAGAGCATAGAAAAGCGGTCCAGCTTTTCGTCTCGTTTGACCCCAATCGGTTGGGGGTACCTGTCTCTAAGCGTACTCTGTCCATCTGGGTAGCCAACTGTATCGCCTGGACTTACGGGGCAGCCGGTCTCTCCTTGGAAAGTCGTGTCACGGCGCATCGGGTCAGGGCGAAGGCCGCGTCTGTGGCTCACCTCCGCTCTGTTCCATTGGCAGACATCTGCCGGGCCGCTACCTGGTCTTCAGGTCAGACCTTTGCGGCTCATTACTGCCTGGAAAGGGAGTCCCGCAGGGACAGGGCTTTCGGTCAGGCAGTCCTCCACAATCTCTTTGAGGTTTAGGCAACTCCTCCCTCCGGCCCTAGTGTTGGGCTACCGGCCGGATTCGTATTCAGAGAAGCTTCCTTCCCTCTGTACTGTTGAGCTTGAGGGAGCTCTTTAGGCTTGAGGTCTCCGGTAGCCTTAAGCTCGGGAGTCCCATAAGTGAGGACTGACTTCCTGCTTGGTCCTGGAGAAAGAGTAGTTACTCACCTGTAACAGGTGTTCTCCAGGAGCAGCAGGAATCAGTCCTCACTACCCTCCCTCCTCCCCTTGGAGTTGCAGTCATTCTTATTGCATATTTTTGCTAACCTTTGCTGTCTTTCCGCTATGTCATCAGACTGAGCAAGATGGCATCCCTGGGCGGGAAGGGGACCGCGCATGCGCGCTGCAATTCCCAAAGGCTTTCTGCGAAAGCTGGGGAAATTGCTCCGCGAGGGCTCCGTCGGCAACATCACCCATAAGTGAGGACTGATTCCTGCTGCTCCTGGAGAACACCTGTTACAGGTGAGTAACTACTCTTTACTCACCTGTAACAGGTGATCTCCGGGAACAGCAGGAATTTATTTTATTTATTTATTTTTTATCTATATTCTCTTATATACCGCGCTATTCTGCATCAGTGCGGTTTACATTGAACAGACTGAAATTACATTGAACAGGGCATTATAACTTGGAGATAACTATTTTACAGGGAACATGGGCTATGGAGGGTTAAGTGGCTTGCCCAAGACCACAAGGAGCACCTGTAGGACTAGAAACCCCAGTCCTTCCGGCCCAAGGTTGCTGTCCTCTAGTGGGATTTGAACCCCCGACCTTCCGGCCTGAAGTACCTTGCTCCAACCACTAGGCCACTCCTCCACTCCCAACCCATTTAGTCCTCACAACCCATCCACCTCCCCTAGGAGTTGTATCTCTCTATCTCTTTCCTTTTCCCTCTCTCTCTCTTTGTCTCAGCTTTAAAACTCAACTGGAGAGAGGCAGTTGGGAAAGGCGGGAAGGCAGCACGCAGGCGCTGTGGGATGCTCCCAAAAGCTTTCTAATTGGATGCTGGGGAGCGTTCCCGCGCAGGCTCCGTCGGTACCGACGATACCCATATGTGAGGACTAAATTCCTGCTGTTCCCGGAGATCACCTGTTACAGGTGAGTAACTATGCTTTCCTCACCAATCCGTGCACAATTGGTATGAAGAAATGCCATGTTAAAGAATAACTTTAGAAAATGTATGATGAACTGTCAGTTTTAATCCCAGAGGGAGTTACGGCTTGTCAGAAAGATATTGCATTTGCTGTTCGCTCTCTTACACCCTCCTTCCTTTTTCTCTATTTTTTCTTTTACATTGTCTTTCTCTGTGTTCTCATTGTTTGGACATTGATCCATAAATCACAGTTGCATCTCTGATTGTTTGAAGGAGTAGACTGCTGAATATTTCTTGACTTCTGGGTTTTTTTGTATGAAGTCTGAAAACATAAAAAAAATATGAGCATTCAACAAGGTACTTAACAACCAAGTGTCAGGGCCAGGTTGTAAAGAAACAGAGCAATTGCTGGACATGTAGAATCCCCAGGCAAGTCATCAAACTCCAAAGTCCTCAAAGCAAAGATGTTTATAAAATTCTACAAAATAAAGGAATGTGGTCCTGTTCTGGAAACTGAACCAAACTATATAGCAGATGTCTTGGATGCCTCCCTATTTCTATATTTCTGCCTTCATCCCCTAGAAGGTAGAACACAATGCATGATTGGGGTGGTTATGAGAAATCTGCAGGGAACTATGATTTTATGATAATGTGGCCAAATAAATGAAACCTAGCAAGTATATTTCTCACTAACTGCAGCAAATAGTCTGCATTCTGTGCTCCTGGTAATCCTTTGATTTGTTTCACAGATGATGTAGTATCAAACTATTTTACCAAAGGGAAAAGAGGCAAGCGCTCGGGAATCCTGGTGATCTTCTCTTTCATCAAGGAAGCCATCCTACCCAGCCGCCAGAAGATATACTGACCTTTCTGCATGGTGGCACAGTGAAAGAGACATTGGCTTTTCAACTGTGGTTCATCGGCACAGAAGCAAAGGACAAATTGAGTGTCCCTGGGGCAGGCTAATGGTGGGCTTTGGATCACCATGTAACAGTGTCTTGAAGCCAAAGTGGATTTTTTCTGACTGATGCTTTTGTTTAGCCAGTAACACAAAGACCAGTTCAAATCATAGCATGCTGTGGGTATTGATAGGGACAAGAAGTCATATGCCACTGTGTACTGCTAAGCAGAAGTGCCCAGCTTTGCCCCCTTTCTACTAATCTGATCATCTCTGGGATATTGCTTAGAGGGCTATTCCCAGGTTTTTTTTTTTGTTTTTCTGTTAAAGAACATTTAAATCAAGTTACCAAGGTAAAACGAAGGCTTGATAGAACTTTGAGTTTTCAGCTGAAGGTGAAGTGTGATTACAACCTTGTTACTGGTAATTATAATAAAAAACTGAAAGCCTTCTGTGTGTGTTTTTCATAAAATAGTTTGCTTACAGACATTTTTCAGCATAGAAACAGCAATATGTGTTGAGGCTATGAGTTAGTGAAGCAGATTCATTTATTAATATTACTTTTAAAGGGTAGTTTTATAAAGTTAGGCCTAGTTAATGCACACTTTCATGTGCCTATTTTATAAAGTCAAGTATGGGCCTACTTGACTTTATAAAATAGTACCATACGTGCCATAGAGTGCTCCTTAAATTATGCTGCTGGTGTAAATGACCATACCTAATTTATGCAAGTGCATTCATAAATGATTGTATTCTGTAATCAATGCATGCACTTGCTTGCACCATCCACGCTGTGCCCAAACTCCATCCATGTAAATGTATGTGCTATGCAAGCAGTGTGCATACCTCTGCACAGGTTGGTATTTTATAAGAGGTTAGGGCCCCTTATGAGTATAAATGACTAAATTAGAATTGACAAGTTATTAGCATCTAAAGCTAGGCTGCTTCTTATAAAATTGTCCCCTTATTCTAAAGCTTAACTATACAGTTTGTATGGAACTGTGGTTGTTGGAAAAATAATTGAATCATAATAGCTTGCGTACCGCCATAGACATTCAGTATATACATCAGTAAATTTTGTCCAGGATTGGATCTCTGTGGATAAGAGACACCCACACATACACACTCTTACTTGACTCTTGATTTATGAGTTGAGAAATAGAATATCATAGTCAGAAAGTGGATTGGCTTTTTTGGTATCCTCTTAGCTGAAAGGGTGCACATTTTTATAATTGTGCATCACTGTGAGCCTTAGTTGGTTAGACAGTTAAATGTGAATGAAGAAATGGTGCCCAGGCTGAACATAGGTCTTGACTTTTCTTCCATTTTCATTTGAAGAGATTTGTAATCAATTATCTGGTTAAGATAGGGACCTGTAAATTATACTGGTTATGTAGGTGTGCTGAAGATCTCAGGTCTAGAAGGTGATACCACCAAATGGATTGTTTTAAGCACATTTTGCCTAATATGCTTTGTTAGGGTGCTACTATGTTTCATGTGCCTTGTCCATCAGTATATGATTGTCTATTGAGCCTTGTGTGTAGTCCATTATCTCCAGGAACTAGCAGAAATCAGTCCACATATGGATGATGTCAGCACCAACGAAACCCATGTGGGAACACTCCCCAGCATCCAATAGGAAAGCCTTTGGGAGCAGTCTTCTTTATCTTTAATCATTTCTTTATATACCACCCAACATGCAAGTATCTGGGCAGTTTATGATACAAATTAGATGGTGTGCGGAAAAGGAAACAGAATGCCAATAATTAGACAGGAAAGTGATGAGAGAAAGATACACTGAAAAGGAGACAAGGGGCAGGGAGTAGGACATCACTGGAGGGGAGGAAGGCAGGGGAAGGTCAAAAGCTGCACAAAAAAGATGGGTTTTTAGCAATGCTTTGAAGCTGATGAAAGATGGCTCAGGGGCAGGGAGTTCCAAAGTTTGGGGCCAAGAAAGAAAAAGGCAGAATTGCGGATGGATTCCAGATGCGCTTGAGACAGGGGCAGAAGGAACAGGCGGTTAGTGTGGCTTGATCTTGAGCGCTGAGGGGTTTGGAGGTGAACAGGGTCAGAGAGGTATTGTGGAGTCCCGGTATGAACTGATTTATGAATGAAGTTGAGGATCTTAAATTGGATTCTGAAGGCCACGGGGAGCCAGTGTAAGCCGATGAGCAGAGGTGTAATATGGTCTGCATGAGAATGCAGGCTGCTGTGTTTCATACAAGCTGCAATCTATGAAGTTGATACTGGAGAAGGCCTGAAAGGGAGACGTTACAATAATCCAGGTGGGTCATGATAAGGGAGAGAAGCAATGTAGTCAGAGAGGAGATGGGGAGAAAAGGGCAGACAAAACATATTTGTCTCAGAGAACAAAAGGAACAATGGACAACAGATGAGATGTGGTCATGGAAGGTCATAGCAGAATCCAGGGTTACCCCGAGATAGCATAGGGTGGAGACTAACAGAATGGCGGAGGAAGAGAATGTCTGTGCTAGAGATGGGGAGGGGCCACCAAAAGTAAACCAGATAGCCATGGTCTTGGAAAGGTTGACATGAAGAAAGAGGACATCCAAGAGTCAATGCAAGAAAGACAGGCATTGAGGGGGGGTGATGTCAGGAGCGGAGGGGCTAGTATGATGGAGAAGAATGATGATGTCTGTGTAATAGTACACGGAGATACCATGCTGTTGAATCAGAAGGGTTAGGGGTGCCATAAAGATGTTAAACAGGAGGAGTGTTAGGACAGATCCTTGAGGAACACAGCAGGGTAACGGGGCATTGGTGAGGAGGCTGAACTGGAGAGAACAGAAAAAGTCCTAGAGTGAGGAAAGAACAAAACCAGTGGAGGACGGTACCAGAGATCCCAGCATCACGTAGGCAGGTGAGGAGTGTGTGGTGATCCACTTAAGTCGAAGGCGGCAGACAGTTTGAGTGAGACAGCTAGAGAGATGGAACTGTAGTCGTGTGAAGTATGGAGTTCATTCAGAAAAGAGAGAAGTATGGATTCTGTACTGTAGCCTGGCCAGAAACCTGACTGTCGAGGATGGAGGGCTAGGGTGGCAGCGAGATGGGAAGACAATTGGGAGAAGGCTAATTTTTCCAGAAGTTTAGAGAGAAAGAGAAGATTAGAGAGAGGGCGCCAGTTTGCAGGAACAGAGGGATCCAGGGATGCTTTTTTAAGGATGAGCTGAATCAGAGTGTGTTTCCAAGCAGACTGAAAAGAACCAGAGGAGAGACTGGTGTTGAAGATGCTCAGTATGAGGGGAGCAAGGGCTAGAGAGGGTTCGGTTAGCCAGGGTGAGAGAATGGGATCAGATAGACAAGTGGTCTTACGAGTGGCAGGAGTTTTAGGCTGGAAGGAGGTCCAGAAATGAGAGAGAGGAAGGACATCCTCAATTGATGGGTAGACAGAGGGAGGGGAAACGATAGGGGTGGGGGAGAGGTGAAGGGGGCAAGCAGGAAAGCTTAGGCCCAGGGACTAAACTTTATCATTGAAATAAGTGGCCAACAGAGTGGGGTCAGGCAAAACAGAGGAGGTAGTGGCAGGGGAAGAGGAATGAGGGGCTAAAAGTGAGCACAAGATAGAATAGAGTTGGCGAGAGAAGTTAAAAGCTGAGTTAATGAAATTTGAGAAATAGGACTGTTTAGCAGTGAAGAAGGCAGTAATGATGATAAGAGAGATAGTGGGCTAAGGAATCTGGGGAGGGGTGCTTGTGCCAAAGGCGCTCAGCACAACAGAGGTAGGAATGATGGAGGAACAGACTGGAATGGTACCAGGGATGGCGATGGGACCGTTGGGCTTGAGGGACAGGCTGGAGGGGGGGCCAGCTTGTCGAGGGTGGCTAGAAGAGTGGAGTTCTAGGTCTGGACTTGGAGATCTGCAGAGAGTGTGAAGAAGTCGGCTGGGAAGAGTCTGTTGGGGGGAGGGGGAAGCTGCAGGTGTATCTCGAGTTTCATGCGGTGCTCCAGCAGAGGGAGACGACTAGAATTGTGCGGAGAGAAGGGGAGGGGGGGCGGGAAGCTATGAAAAAAAGAAAAGTGATCAGACCAGGGGACCGAGAGAGATGATAGGGCAGATGGAGCGAGGGAGCAATCTGAGGGAGAGATGATCAAGTCAAGGGAGTGGCCAGCAGAGTGGGTAGGGAAACAAACATGTTGCTGTAGGGAAAGATCGGAAAGACGTGAGTGGAAGGCAGCATCCCGAGCCCTAGATGGGAAGTCAAGAAGCAAGTTAAAGTTGCCAAGGATCAAGATACGGGGAAACAGAAGGGAGGCCTCAGATATGATGAGGAGAAGGGAATCCCAGAGGTATGGTTGCAGGGAGGGATGAGAATAAACTAAGAGGAAATGAAAAGGGGAGGAGTCAAAATGAAGTAGAAGAGATTCCGCCTCTGCCTTCCTAACTCCTCTCCTCATTTCTTTGTTTTCTGTGGAGCCATCAGGTTACTCTGTTCCTGTCACCGTTGAAAGACGCTTAATTCTCTTCAAAAGTTGTGCTTCTACCTTCCTATTGATGCCAGTATTGGTCCTGTTTCTATTTCTATTTCTCTTTTTCTTCTTTTTATTTTTATTTTTCATCACAGTTTTTATCACCAGTTAGGCCTGCTGGCCTACAAAGCCTTCAGTTCACACAGAGGTTCACCAGTAAGGCATGGATAAACCACATAGTGGGTTTAAAAAATGTACAAAGTGCTTGGCCACAATTTCCATTACAGACACACATGAATGGTATCTAAAGTGTTTGGGTCCGGAGCACCAACCCACTACCTGCTCCCTTTGTAAACATATGACAAAGAGGGGCCTGCAAAATAGAGACAATATGGGACTTTGTTTGCTTTGGACTCTGTTTCGGTGGCTTCCACGTCATCAAAGACCTCCACTTCCTTGCGTGCGTCAGTTATCCCTGAAGTCTAAGCACAAGGGTAAGTCCAAATCATCATTATCTGCATCAAAGTTCAATACCAATGTTACAGGAAAGTCCCATAAGCATCAAGACTTCCCACAGGGCACCTCAGATGCTGACCAGCCAGCCAAACAGCCCCAGCAGGAGGATACTTCCTCCAAAGTACAAGTGGGGCTACAGGATGCCCCCGAAGCATCGATCTCCGGAGAGCTATAGGTGCCATGCTCTAGGATGGTGGCCCAAAACACCATTGCTGATCGACCCAGGCATTGGCACTTTTCTTAGATCAGCGCACACTGACTATTGAATGAAGTTTGACAGCACCCCTAGCAGCCTCTATACTGATATCATCAAGAGCACCAGGAGTGCAACTGTCAGTAGATGAGCCTCTAGCCAGAGACTCATCCACCGGTATCTGTACTGGTATCGATATTGATGCCTTCTCTGGCACCGATTGATGTCTGTATTGCTTAGCAAACTCAAGCTAACAAACTGCTGGATGCCAACATACCAGAGTACTGATGTCTGCATCGACTTCGAGCCATTTCTAAAGACCATCAATACTTTGACTTCCTCCCAGACTCTGACGCCACTTCATCTGAGTCTGAGCAAGAATCGCTCGATTCCTGGGACCTTCTCAATGTCCAGTCTGACCCATCTCCGCCTCCCAAGTGGTGCCGATCCCCTTCAGAGAACATGTCCTTCCAGGACTTCATCTGGGACATGGCAGCAGCTCTTTCCATCAATGTGTCATCAGAGAAGGAACCAAGGGCAGAGGAATTGGAAATTCTCCATTACTCTCTGATGCCCAAAGACGGCTACCCTGCTGGTTCAACTCATCCTTCAAGATTTGATGCTCCGCATGTGGAAGGCCCGACTCACCGTGTCACCAATCAGTAAAAGGCCCGACATAATGTATCGAGTACTGGAGTCTCCAGGTTTCCAGA
The DNA here is from genome assembly GCA_033557465.1 of Ichthyophis bannanicus. Taxonomy (NCBI): domain Eukaryota; kingdom Metazoa; phylum Chordata; class Amphibia; order Gymnophiona; family Ichthyophiidae; genus Ichthyophis; species Ichthyophis bannanicus. Next base: position 1,271,675,846 of record CM066032.1, on the reverse strand, counting down.
AGCCTCAACTCCCACATCATTCAGTGATAGTGGAATCGCAATGTGCTGAATAGAGTTCCAAGAATTACTCTTCAGTTCCACTGGGACGAGAGTCGAGAACACTGCTTTCAGGCATGCATGTTAGCATCCAGGATTAACGCCTACATGCTCTATATGGGCATGTTCCTCAAAGATGTTAACAGGGATCTGGATGCTTTTACTCCTTTGATTCCATATGACAAGTGCAGTGCTTATCAGACACTCATCCAGCATAGCCAAAATATATCCAAATTTCTCACAAGAGCATCTTTTGATGCCTTTGAATCGATGAGTAGGGCATCCTCTGTCTGCATTGGAGCTCACAGGATGGCTTGGCTACAGGCCTGAGACCTACAACAGTGGGTACAGGATAAATTAGCCAACATTTCCTGTACGGAGGATAATCTATTCGGCAAGGGCTGGAGAGAAAAAGCAGGAGAAATTGAGATGGGTGATCTCATCTTGAAACGTCTCGCCATAAAAACTGCTGATCCCTCCAAGAGGAAATCATTTTCCAAAAAGACTTTCTACCCCCAAGAAGAAGTATTGCTATCCTTCTTATACACCACCTACACCCTACCATCCTCAGCAGCCTCCACAAGGCAACTGTCTCCTCGCCAGCAGAAAAAGCCTAAGGCCACAAAGTCTCAGCCTCCAGCACAGGCTCAACCTGCACCTGTTTTTTGACTTTCATTCAGAGCATTGCCAGTCTGCCTCTGGTGGAACCCCAGCCCACCCATATTGCAGGCAGACTTTGCCATTTTGCCCACAGGTGGCACCTCATCACAATAGAGCAGTGGACACTACATATTGTCCAAAGGGGGTACCAACTTCATTTCCAAACCTATCCCCCAGCCAGATTCAAAGAGGAATACCACTCTCAACCAATCCAAAGCGCTCTACTAAACACGAAGTTGACCACCTTATTGGCACAGGGTGCCATAGAAAGAGTTCCGCCTTCAGAACATCAGTTGGACTTCTACTCCCCTTACTTTCTCATCCCAAAGAAAACGGGGGAAGTCTGACCCATTTTAGATCTCAGGGACCTAAACAAATTCATGGTCTGAGAAAAATTCAAAATGATTTCTCTGGAAACTCTTCTATCATACCTCAAGCAACACGGTTGGCTCTGCTCTCTGGACTTGAAGGAGACATATACATACATACCAATCTACCCATCTCACAGACAGTATCTGCACTTCACATATCGGACAGACCACTATCAATATTGTGTTCTACCTTTCGGCCTTGCATCTGCTTCAAGGGTCTTCACAAAATGCATGGCAGTTGTCGCTGCCTACCTACACACCTTGGGGATATTTATCTTCCCTTACTTGGATGATTGGCTGATAAGGGAAGAATTCCCTCAGGGATTAACGAACACCCTTCACTGTACTATAACAGTGCTCCAACATCTGGGCTTTGTCATAAACTTTCAAAAGTTTCACCTCACTCCATCTCAAAACCTAGAGTTCATCGGAACACTTCTAGACACCATACAGGACAAGGCCTTCCTTCCTTGGGATCACTGTACCCACCTCATTGAGCTAACTAGAGGCATGCAACAACAAACCAAAGTAGCAGCTCAAAAGATGCTATGCCTCTTGGGTCACATGGTTTCCACTGTCCATGTCGTCCCCTATGCTCACTTGCACATGTGTCCAGCATAGTGGACACTCTCTTCTCAGTGGATGCAGGTAACGGGTACTTCAGAGACGAGATCTCCATTACCCCTCACTTGATCAACTCACTGCAGTGGTGGTGTGTCCCCCAAATCCTGCTAGTCTGGTCACCTTTTCGGGTGCTATCACCTAAATGCACACTGATGATAGATGCGTCCAAACTGGGTCGGGGTGCCTATTTGAATCACCTGACCACTCAAGGATTGTGGACACCACAAGAATCTGCTCAGCGGATCAATCTGCTAGAGCTATGCACTCTCACCAATGCACTGCGGATTTTTCAACACCACTTTGCTGGTCAATCTATCCTAGTCAGAACAGACAACCAGGTTGCAATGTTCTGTGTGAACGAGCAGATGGGAACAAGATCACATCCCCTCTGCGACAAAGCAACCCGTCTTTTGACATTGACTCTTTCACACCGCATCCATCACAGAGCTCAGTGTGCTTGCAGACAAGCTAAGCCATATCCTCTGTCCGCACAAATGGTTGCTGCATTGGGAAACGGCTGCCCAGATCTTCCAGTCTTGGGGAACTCCACTCATAGATCTCTTTGCTACTCTGCAGGACGTTCAGCTTCCACTTTTCTGTTCCAGGACACCGTCAATACACCAACAAGCCCCGGATGCTTTCCTTCTGCACTGGGGAAAAGGACTGCTCTACACATCCCAACCACACCGCTGATGCCCAAAATGATTTTCAAACTCCGACAAGGTGATCCTCACAGCCCACTTTTGGTCTCGCCAGCCATGGTTTCCTCTGCTTCTACATCTTGCACAAGCTCAATCATTGAATCTGGGATGTGCACCTGACCTCCTCTCAGAAGACAGCGGGACACTTCTCTATCCCAATCTGCACTCCCTACATTTAACAGCTTGGCTTCTGAAAGGGTAGTACTTGCTGACCTCAAACTTCCAGAGGAGGTCAAGGATATCCTCCTTGCATCCCACAAAGATTCAGCTAGGTGCTCTTATGCCTTCAAATGGTGCAGGTTTACATCCTGATGCTCCACAAAGCACATCAATCCTTCTATTTGCCCAGTGGAGCCACTGCTTCAGTATCTCCTCCACTTTTCCCTCTCAGGTTTAAAAACTAACTCGGTCAGAATGCATCTTAGTGGCATCTCATGAGCTTCTGCATGGATGATCTGTTTCTTCACACCTTTTAGTGACACACTTCATGAGGGGTCTTCTGCTCTCAAAACCCCCCATTAAGCCGCCCGTGGTGGACTTGAATCTGAATGTGGTTTTGGCTCAACTTCTCAAGCCACCTTCAAACCTTTAGCCACCATTTCACTAAAGTTCCTCTCTTAGAAAGTAATCTTCCTCGTTGCTCTCACTGCCTTACCGAGTCAGTGAATTGCAAGCCCTTGTAGTGGATCCTCCCTATACTCTTTTCCACCATGACAAGGTAGTTCTTCGTATGCATCCACACTTCCTTCCAAAGGTGGTTTCTCCATTTCATCTGAAACAGTCAATTATCCTGCGATTTCCTTCCGCAGACCACACACGTCTCGGGTTGTAGCAGCGCTGCACATTCTGGATTGCAAGCGAGCACTGGCTTATTTGAATAGAACCAAAGATCACAGGAGGTCTTCTCAACTGTTCAATTCCTTGGATCCTAGTCATCTCAGTCTCCCAGTGACCAAGCGTACCCTATCCATTTGGATAGTGGACTACATCTCTTTTGCCTGTGCTCAGGCATGACTTTCCTTGAAGGGTCCCGTTACTGCTCATAACATATGGTCTATGGCAACTTCAGTTGCCAATCTCTGTTCAGTAAGCATCAAGGAGATCTCTTGAGCAGCCACCTGGTCCTCAATACACATCTTCGTGGCCCATTATTGCCTTGACAGAGACTCCCATTGGGACTCTTTCTTTGGTCAGGCTGTTCTCCAGCATCTTTGTGGGACTTAAACACAACTCCTACCCTCCGTCCCAAACTTCTCAGGATACCAGACTACCTTTGCAGAACCATCTCTCATGAAAGAGTCCAGTGGCTCTCAAACATTTCATTCTGGCTCCTGCATTTTTACCAAGGAATCACTCCACTCTCTCTTCCCTGTAACAGCCTGGTTCCTGGGAGCTACTGAGAACCATATGTGTGAAGACTGCATTCCCGCTTGTTCCTGGAGATAGCATAGTTACTTGCCTGTAACAAGTGATCTATGGGAACAGCAGGAATCAGTCTTCACAACCTGCCCTCCTCCCCTAGGAATTGTAGGGTATTTTCCTATATTTTCTTCTATTTCTCAGCTACAAACTCATCTGAGGAGAGGAGTTGGGAAGGCAGAGGGTCAGGCGCAGTGGATTGCTCCCAAAGGCTTTCCTATTGGGCACTGGGGAGCATTCACGTGTGGGCTCTGTCTGTACTGATGTCATCCATATGTGAAGACTGATTCTTGCTGTGCCTGGAGATCACTTGCTACAGGTAAGTAATTACGCTTTCTTGTTCTGATGTGGAAACATTTATCTGCCATTACATGTGTGGAAGATAGACTACTTGCTCTATTGACATTTTGTATATGAGGCCTTTCTCCCTCCTCTATTTCTTACCAGGAGCTCGGGTGATCTCAGTTTGATGCTGCTTCAGCATTTCTCAGTATAGCGTGAAGGTTGAGTATTACAGAAATTTATTGTGCTTATGTAATTTGCTCTAAAGCTGTTTTGTTTTTTATGAATGCCATAAACACACACCTGGATCCTGCTTTCTTAAAGCAGCATTCACATCTTCTGAGGCCCAAGAGCTACTATTTAAGCCTGATGTCCCATTTACCAATGCAGTAATGTGCTGACCTTCAGTTCAATCCCTTGTTTGCTCATGTCTTCATATCAAATGTGTCTGATAGTATTTAGTGATGCATCTTTTTGGTTAACTAGGCAAAGCTCTACACAAGATGGCAGATGCAAAATATTACCAAGAACATACGATAAACTACCCTTGTAAATTGTACATTTTTAAACTAAAAACACTTAATCCGGGAACAAGCAGGAAGTCTGTCCTCGCATATGGGTGATGTCCGTGCCGACTGAGCTTCACAGAAGCATCTCCCCAGCTTTCAAAGAAAGCCTTTGGGAGATGCACCACACATTCATGGTCCCCTTCCTGCCCAAAGGTGCCTTCTTGCCTCAGTCTCCTTTTTTTTCTGCAGAGCCCTCCAGACATTTGTCCAGTTTCCACCGGAAAAAGTATAATTTTTTTTGTTTAGTTTTGTCTGGTTTGCATACCAGTTCCTTCCCATCCCCTGAGCCAGCTCCCCTCAACATCGCTTCTCAGGTTCATTCATTTCTTTTTCTTTTTTTTTTTTCATTGAGGTGTTCCTTGACTGGTATTCGAGCCCTTTTTCAACCGAATGCCTCGGGCCCCTGCTGGGTGGCAGGGACCTCTTTTTTTCCAGTGGCTTCAAGAAGTTTGATCAGTGTAGCTAAATGATGTCTGTCACCAGCCCGCACAACTGCTACCTTGGGTGCCTTGGCCCAGAACATAATGACTCAGATTGTGAACTCTGCAGAACTATGACCTCAAAGGCCCTAAAGAGCCGCCGTCAGCAGCAGGAAAAATTCTTCCAGAAGTCCAACTCTTCGCTGGAGTCTCCGGCGACATTCTGCTCCAGGGTATCTTCTGATACCTCGATGCCCCGTGAAACCTAAGCTTCTTCGGAGTCTCGTGACCGTGGTTCCATCGGCACCTGCTGATCGGCCTTAGAGCCCCCAAGGCCAGCCTCATTGAGGACTCCCCCTCAACAGTGACAACGCTAGGCCTGAATCCCTCGGTGCCCATGTCAAAGGCTGCAGAGCCAACTGGTATGGAGACCAGGATGGCGGCCTTAGAGCAGTATTTCTGCCCTCGTGGCCATGCAGCAGGGGTTTATGTCCAGTTCGTCAGATTAATCCGCCCCAAAGACGGGACCTTTGACATCGAGGGCTTCCCTGGACATCAAGCCAGTCCTCGAGTGCCACTGGCCTAGAGAGTCCCTGGCACCAGACAAGGTCTCAGTCCCATTCCTCGCACCAGTTCTCCCCGGCAAGCGCCCATGGCTCGGACCGTGGATCCTCTGGTGATCCTGCAGCATCGGACTCGTACTCGGGCATGGAGACCGAGGACGAAGAGTCCCCGGATTTGAGGAGACACGGAGACGTGCCCTCAGACTTGTCTCCCCCGATGCACCGACACTGTTCCCTGCCTGAAGATGTCGTTTTCCTTGATTTTGTGCAGGACATGGCCAAAGCCCTTGCTATTGAGGCCAAGGAGGACCCACGCACTGAAAAATTGGAGATACTCCAATACGAGGCACCCCATAAGGAAACCCTTATGGTACTGGTGCCTCCGATCCTCAATTGTCATCTCCTCTGGATGTGGGAAACACTGGCATCTGTACCAATTGTCAGCAGGCATCTTGACACCATGTACTGGCTACGTCAAAGTCCTGGGTTCTAAGACACCGCGTCCCCACAACTCAATGGTCATAGAGTTAGCCATGCACAGGCTCATTGGCACCACCTGGCAAGGAAACCCAAGCCCTCGACACCCAAACCCTTGGCAGGAAGGTCTTTCAGGGCTCAATGCTAACTTGCTGGATCCAGTCCTATCAGTTCTTTATCGGCATGTACCTAGAGGAACTGTTGAAGGAGCTCGGGGGATTTTCGGCAGGCCTCAATGGGGAGCCCCTACAGAGGTTTAAGTCCCTGACCTCGGCGGTAAAAGAATGCTCAAAGTTTTTGATTTGAGCAGCCTTGGCTTTGAGTCTTTGGCCAGGGAGGCAACTGCAGGCATCGAGGCACAATGCCAAGTATGACTACAGTCATCTGACCTAGAACGATGAATGTAGGACAAATTTATAGATGTATATCTTCAATTTTGGAGAAAGATCTAGAACTTTGACACCCACTCCAGATGCTTAATTTGGGCTTAGACCATAATCAGGCTGACTGCAAACATTGTGGCAGGATATCTCTGAGCCTGAAAGGGACCACCTGAACAGATTTTGTAATCCCTATGAAGCAGAGAACAGACTCATGCCTATCTAAAAGGAAGCAAGGAGTACACTGTGCTGATATTAGCTGAATCCACATTCTACTACATCCTCCATAGTAGACATTGCCTCTGTGTCTGCTCAGTGGCTTCAAGCATCCTGCTGCAAAGCGTAGTTACTTACCTGTAACAGGTGTTCTCTGGGGACAGCAGGACTCGGTCCCCATGTATGGGTGACATCTGTGCCTATGGAGCCCTCGCTGAAGCATTTCCCCAGCTTTCAAAGAAAGCCTTTGGGAGATGCACCACACATGTGTAGTCCCCTCCCTGCCCAAGGGTGCCATCTTGCCTCTAATAACATGGCTAAGACAGCAAAAATAAAATACAATAAAGAAGTAACTCCAAAGGGAGGAGGGAAAGTTGTGAGGACTGATTCCTTCTGCTCCGAAGGACACCTGTTACAGGTGATTAACTATTCTTTCTCTGGGAACAAGCAGGAAGTCAATCCTCACATATGCTACAGGCTACCAAGAACCTGTAAACAAAAAACGCCATGGTGACCTGAAAAGGGTAAGCTGTGAGCTGCAGCAGTTGAGACCCAGCTGAAAGACTCTTGCAAGACCCAAGTGTCTGGTGGAGAACCAGCATTACGGTAGGCTGAACACAGAAGGGTCGGAGGGCAGGCGTTGCCTACACCCCAAATAGCCAGGACATACTCTGTAATCTGACAAGTGCATTCACTCTGCAGCTCCTCACTACCTTTCTTCCCTTATGTCTTCCTATACCCTCCCCCCTCAGGAACTCTGTTCTTCTGGAAAATTGGTTCTATCTGTGCCCTTCTCTTTTATTGCTAACTCCAGACTTCATTCCTTTCACCCTGCTGCACCTTACGCCTGGAACAAACTACGCGAGTCTGTATGCCAGGCGCCTTCTCTGACCCTTTTCAAATCCAGGCTGAAAACTCACTTCTTCACTACCGCTTTCGGATCTTGACTTACCCGATCTCCTTGTGTTTCTTTACCATTCCCCCTAGATGTATCCCTGTCTACACCTACTGTGTTGTCTGTCTTGACTAGATTGTAAGCTCTGATGAGCAGGGACTGTCTCTTACATGTCTGTTCAACACCGCATATATCTTATAGCACTATACAAATGCTTAGTGGTAGTAGTAGTCCTGATAGGACTCCTCCAGGCAGTAGTGAGCTGTGAAGGTATGGACCAAAGACTAGGTGGCAACCCAACAGATTTCCATAATGGAGATGGAACGCACATTTGCCATGGAGGTAGCCATGGTCCTGACATGGTGTGCCATGACCCAGTGGTCCAGTGAGATCCCAGCCTGCTCATAGGTGAGGTCAATGCAGTCCGCCACTCAAGTGGACAGAGTTTGCTTGGTCACTGGAAGCCCCAGTCCATTGGGGTCATAGGAAACGAAACGTTGAGGTGCTTTCCGGTGGCCCTGAGTCGGTTGCAAATTGAAGGACAGGGCCCTCTTACAATCCAGAGTATGAAGAACAGTCTCTGCCTTGCCGGCATGAGGCCTCAGTAAGAAGGTAGGGAACACCACCTCCTGATTGAGGTGGAAGGAGGGGGAACACCATCTTTGGCAAACACTTGGGGTGTGTGTGGAGCACTACCCTGTTCTTGTAGAACCTTGTGTAGGGAGGCTCTGCCATCAGAACCTGGAGCTCGCTGACCCTTTGAGCTGAAGTGAGTGCCACAAGAAAGACTACATTCCAGGAGAGGTACTGTAAGTGGCAGGCAGCCAGGGGCTCAAACGGTGGCTTAGTGAGCTGTGAGACCACCATGTTGAGATTCCACTCTGCTTTAGCAGTCGGTTGGGGTGCTTAGACAACATGAGGCCCTGTAGGAAACATGATACAAGGGGCTGAGCTGAGGGGGGCTTTCCTTCAGCGCAGTGATGAATGAGTTGGACTTCATTCCCACTTGGGACAGGTGGACTAGGTGTTGGAGTACCAGCTGCACTGAATGGGTTCACCCGTCTCTTGGTGCACCACACTGAAAATCGGCGCCACTTAAAGATGTACGCCTTTCTCATGGAGGCCTTGTGGGAGGAAAGAAGGATCTCCATCACATCTCGTGGGAGGCCAAAGGGGGCGAGAGCTACCCTTTCAGCAGCTAAGCTGTAAGTGACAAGGACCCCAGGTTGGGGTGCAGGAGAGAGCCCTCCTCCTGTGACAAAAGTCCTGGGGCGTAGCCCAGGGGAATTGGAAACGCCGACAGGCATCTTGAACAATTTTCAGAAGACAGTTTCTCACAAACAATCTAAACTTAAAGTAGACAGAGCGATGGGATTGGATGGGATACACCCTAAAATACTGAGGGAACTTGGAGATATTCTAGCAGCTCCACTGACTGACCTTTTCAGTGCCTCATTAGAGTCCAGAGTGGTGCCAAAGGACTGGAGAGAGGCACATGTTATCCCTTTACACAAAAGCGGAAGTAAGGATGTGGTTGAAAACTACAGGCCAGTTAATTTAACTTTGGTGGTGAATAAATTATCGGAAGTGCTCCTGAAAGAGAAAATCCAGCAGATTACAAGATCCGAGGCATAATGGATTCACCAGAGGCAGGTCTTGTCAGACAAATTTGATTGATTTCTTTGACTGGGTGACCAGGGAGCTGGACCGAGGGAGAGCCCAAGATGTGCTGTATTTAGATTTCAGTAAGGCCTTTGACACAGTTCCTCGCAAGCAACTTATAAACAAATTGAGTACCCTAGGTATGGACCCTAAAGTTACTGCTTAGGTTAGAAATTGGTTGTGTGGAAGGCGACAAAGGGTATAGGTAAATGGAGCTTACACTGAGGAGAAGGAATTTACCAGTGGTGTGCCCCAGGGATCTGTCCTTGGTCTGATTCTTTTTAACATCCTTGTTAGTGAAATACTGGAAGGGCTGTTGGGTAAGGTTTGCCTCCTTGCGGATGATACCAACATCTGCAATAGAGTAGACACCCAGGAAGGTGTAGATAACATGAGAAGGAATCTAGCTAAGCTTGAAGAATGGTCTAGAATTTGACAGCTGAGATTTAATGTTAAAAAATGCAAGTTCATGCATTTGGGCTGCAGCAATCCAAGGGAGCAATATAGTATTGGGGATGAAGTACTTTTGTCTACTAAAGAAGAGCGGGACCTAGGCGTGATTGTGTCTGATGATCTTGAAGTAGCTAAACAGGTAGAAATGTGACAGCAAAAGCTAGAAGGATGCTTGGGTGCATAGGGAGAGGAATGGCCAGCAGAAGAAAGGAGGTGATAGTGCCTCTGTATGATATAAACAAATGTGATATGTTATTTTTACAATGTAATATAATTATTGTATTCCATTTATTTACCACTTTGTAATATAATTTTGTATGGAAGGGACTCACTCCTTTTTTGTATGTCTGCATCCTGGAAGGAGAGACTACGTGACTAGTAATACGTAGCCTGTCGCAGTTGCGGAAGTACAAAGTACTATTACTACTACTATTCAGCACTTATAAAGCGCCATGCATGCAGCACTGTACAGCTAACCTACAAGAGGTAGCCAACATACAAGAGAGAGTCCCTGCCTGTCAGAGTCATGCTCATTGGAGCTTACAATCTAGTCAGAACAGTACAGAGCATTGGTCAGTTCTTTGCAAGGTGCGGTGTGGTACCGTTTGGTCAATAGTTTGGTCATAAACGTTGATGGGGGTTGGGATAAGATGAGAATGGAAGTCAGGATCTGAATGCAATGGGGAAGAGGTTGGTCTTCAACCTGGATTTGAAGAGGGCCAGGGAGGGTGTGGGTGAAAGGCATTGATAGAAGTGATTTGTTAGTGGCGTGCAGATTTTGAGAGGGGACGTAGGGAGAGATAAGAGGTATTGCGGGGCCATAGAGTGAATGCATTTATAGGTCAGTGGGAGAAGCTTGAATTGGATACGGAATTGGACAGAGAGCCAGTGAAGCGACTTGAGAAGAGGAGTAATGTGGGCATGGCAAGGCTGGCAGAAGATTAGTCGAGCAGCGTAATTTTGTATAGATTGAAGGGGAAGGAGATGGCTCACGGGGAGACCAGCGAGGAGTAGGTTGCAGTAATTGAGTCAAGAGGAGATTAAGGAGTGGATAAGTGTTTTGGTAGTGTGTTCAGAGAGGAAGGGGCAGATTTTGCTGATGGTGTAGAGAAAGAAGCGGCAGGTCTTAGCTACAAGCTGGATATGAGCGGAGAAGGAGAGAGAGGTGTCAAAGATAACCCCTAGATTGCGGGCTGAGGGAACAGGAAGGATAGTAGATCCATCCACATGGACTGAGAGAGGGGGAAGTGGGGGAGAGGAGTTGGGTGGAAAGACAAGGAGTTCAGTCTTGGCCATGTTCAGTTTCAATCGGCGATGAGACATCCAGGCAGTGATGTCTGAAAGACAGGCAGAAATCTTGGACTGGGTTGCCGGGGAAATAGTAGGTGTGGAGAGGTAGATTTGGGAGTCATCGGCATAGAGATGGTACTGAAAGCCATGGGTGGAGATAAGCGCGCCAAGGCCTTGGGTATAGAGAGAGAAAAGAAGGGGGCCCAAGACTGATCCCTGGGGTACACCAACATGGAGCGGGTAGGGGAGGAGGAGGAGAAGCCACCAGAGCATACACTGAATGAGCATTGGGAGAGGTAGGAGGAGAACCAGGATAGTACGGAGTCCTTGAAGCCAAGCGAGGAGAGGGTGGTGAGGAGAAGGTTTTGGTCAATGGTGTCAAAGGCAGCAGAAAGGTCAACAAGGATGAGGATAGAATAGAGGCCCTTAGATTTAGCCATGAACAGGTCATTGGTGACTTTTGTGAGTGCTGTTTTGGTGGAGTGTAGGGGACGAAAGCCTGATTGTAGTGGGTCCAGGAGGGCCTGTGAGGTGAGGAAGTCGAGGCAGCGACGGACTGCTCGTTCTAATAGTTTGGATATGAAGGGAAGGAGGGAGATGGGTCGATAGTTAGAAGGGCATGTGGGATCAAGTGATGGTTTCTTGAGGAGGGGTGTGACAACAGCACGTTTGACATCAACGGGGAGAGTTGCAGTGGAGAGTGAAAGGTTTAGGATATGAGTGATGGAGGAGAAAATGGTGAGGGAGATGGGTGGGGATAGGGTCTGATGAACAGGTGGTGGGTTTGGAGGAGGAAAGGAGGATTGTGGTTTCTTTTTCAGAGATCGAAGGGAAGGAGGAGAGGGTTGCAGGGGGAGTATGGATGGGGGAGAAATGGGGAGGTAGATGAGGGGGTAGAGAATTGGAGGGTAATCTTGTGGATTTTATCATGGAAATAGCTAGGGTTTGGGCAGAAAGGGAGGGTGGGATCGGGGAGGGGGACCTTGAGGAGAGAATTGAGGGTGTTAAAGAGACGGCGAGGATCAGAGGCAAGGGAGTTGGTCAGATGGATGTAGTAGTCTTGTTTGGCGAGTGCTAAGGCTGACTGGAAGGAGCCAAGCATGAATTTGAAGTGTAGAAGGACTTCCGGGAGCGGGATTTGGACCAAGCTTGTTCGACAGAACGGGCGCAGATGCGTAGGTAACGGATTGTGGGTGAAAACTAGGGTTCGGGAGTAGAAAGTTTGACAGGACGTGGGGTGGGAGGGGCAAGAGTGTCAAGAGCTGAGGATAGTGTAGCGTTGTATGAAGATAATGCCTCGTCAGTGGATTTGGAGGATATAATGGAGGAAAGAGATGGAGAAATGGTGGAGGAGAGAGTCAGGGGATCAATATTATGAAGTTTTCTAAATAGGTTGGAGGAGACAGGACTAGGCTGAGACGGCGGAAGCTGAAGAGTAAATGTTAAGAGGTGGTGGTCAGCTGAGGGAAGAATTGATTTGCGGAAGTTTGAGGGGAGGAATTGGAGAAGAGTATTAGGTCAAGGCAGTGGCCCTGTAGGTGTGTGGGGGCAGTGGAGCAAAGTTGGAGATCAAAGGAGGAGGTAAGAGCAAAGAACTTTGAGGCATTGGTGTCGGAGGGGTTGTCGATGTGAATGTTGAAATCGCCAAGAATAAGAGTGGGAGAGGAGGGATCCATAAAGGCAGAAAGCCAGGAGTCGAAGTTAGTGAGGAAGGTTGATTTGGATTTGTCGGGTGGACGATAGATGACAGCTACTCTGAGGGGACGTGGTGTGAGGAGGTGAATGGAGTGGACTTCAAAGGAGAGGGGGGAGTGTGATTGGGGTGGCAGGAGGGAGAGAGTAGGAGGCCAATGCCACCACCACGACCAGTAGATTGAGGTGTATGGGAGAACTGGTAGCCCCAATAGCAGAAGACGTGGAGTGAGACAGTATTAACCAATGAGTTAGACATGCTGGAAGAGGGAGAGGACATACTGTACTATAAAAGATCTGTGAAACAGAGGATAGGTGTGCATGCTTAGTCAAGCATTTACCCTTTCTTGCAAGAATGTTATGTAATTAAAGTAACCCTTTGCTCATTGAGGCGTCTGTTATTGTGTAAAAAAGTTATATTTATTACAGATTTGGGGCTCGTCTGGGATTGTGTCATCGCTGGAGGAGACTACCGTTGCCGAGGATGAGGAGAGTCATCCTGTTGAGTTCAACGGCCTCGTGTATTGACGACGGGGGGCTCCAACAGTGTACTGACAGCAACATCCCGAGACCATGAAGGAAAAATCACTGCACACTCAGTGAAGCAGACCAGGTATTAAGCAGGCACAAATGCATCAACCAGAAAACTCTGCACAGACCAAGGTAAGAAGACTGTAAAGTATTGCCTTGGTGTTTGGGTATCAAGACAGATTGTTGTGTGTATGAGACGTGTCCTAGACAGAAAGTGAGGGCGGAGTCTAAATCCACGGTTCGGACACATCTGCGAAGAGTGCGGCCAGAGAGAGATGAAGTGAAAAGCACATTGGTGAAACAGGTCTTGATGGGATTAGGAATTCTAAAGGAAACTCGAGTAAGGATGGGGCTGGCAGTACAGACCCCGGGGACATTCCTCCAGACAGTCAATTAGGGAGGATGTTGAAGTAAATAGTAGATTAATAAACACACTAAGAATAAGGATAAAGCAAAGAAGTGTTTTAAGAATTGCTGTTTTATATGGACAAAAGGAAAACGTAAAGCCAGCTGCAGTCTTCTGGCTGAAATTTGGCACAGATGAAGGGTAGTTATAATCACATCCTTAAACAGTGAAAACATTAATTCAATTAATTCATTAATTCAATTCATTAATTCAGCAAGTTTTTGCTGCTGCTAGAAAGAAATAGCAGTGGTGCATGTAAACGGTCATTAAGCAGGGAATTCTTTTGAAGCCAGAGAAAAATAGATTAGCAGATGAGACTGCTAAGGGAGCTGCCTGAGGGGAAGACTTAACCCCTATATACAATTTAACCCCAGATATAGGGAGGCAGCAAATCCCTGTATCTTAAAAAGAATATGTTGTTAAGTGCCGTCGAGTTGGAGTCGACTCATGGCGACCCTCTGGATAGCTATCCTAAATTGTGTTCGGTCTTCAGTCAGGCGGCTCATTGTTGACAGACTGGCACCTGTAGCTGCTGTTATTGTATCGATCCATCTCATTGCTGGCCTTCCTCTTTTGCGTTGACCTATCTTGCCAAGCATAATGTCTTTCTCTAATGATCTCTCAAAGAATATAGCATTATTAGAAAAGGTACAGAGAGGAGCCACCAAAATGGTAAAGGGGATGGAAGGATACTCCTATGAAGAGAGGTGAAATGATCAGGGCTCTTCCACCTGGAAAAGAGACGGCCTGAGGGGGAGATATGATAAAGATCTATAAATTAATGAATGGAGTGGAATGGGTAAAAGTAGATTGATTGTTTATGTCATCTGAATATAAAAAGACTAGGGGACATGCAATGAAGCTACAAGGTAACCTATTTAAGGCTAATAAGAGAAAATATTTTTTCACTCAATGTGTGATCAATCTCTGGAATTTGTTACCGGAGGATGTAGTAAAAGCCGTTAGTGTAGCTGTGCTTAAAAAAAAAAGATTTGGACAAGTTCCTGGAGGAAAGGTCCATAAACCATTATTAAAAGGGACTCAGGATATCATTGCTTGACCCAGTACAAGCATTGAGGAACCTGTGTCTTTTGGGGAGACTGCTAGATACTTATGACCTTCATTGGCCATTGTTGGAAACAGGATACTGGGCTTGATTGACCTTGGTCTGACCCAGTATGGCATATCTTATGTTTTTATTTACTGAAAGGGAAAAATGAAAACTTGCAGATATAGGGGCAGTAAAAACTGAAAGGGGGGAAATGGGTTTTAGCCGATGGCAGGCAGATGGTAAACAAACAAACAGAGAAATTATGGCCATTCTACATCAAGGGAGTAATTGGGGTGTACAGGCAATGGTTCTAAGGCACTATGGGTGTATGGGAATATACACAGTAGCCAAGCAGGTGTGTGAGAGGTGTATAACCTGTAAGAAAATAAAAAGGTCCCTAGAAAACAACTGCAGGGAGGCAGAGACCCTGGTCTTCATGCATTCTAAAGTATACAGGTTGATTTCACTGAGTTGCCCCTGGTTGGGTGCGTGAAGTACCCTTTGGTAATAGTGGACCATTTGACGGGGTGGGTGAAGGCATATCCCATGGTAGCTGCCATGGCAATAGGAGTAGCAAAAATAGTCTTGGAACAAATCATTCCAAGATATGGAATGATATGTCACATTGCCTTGGACCAGGGAAGTCACTTCATATCCAAGGTATTGCAAAACATAATGGAAACTCTGGGAGTATCCTGTGATTTCCATACTCCATGGCATCCACCCTCCTCAGGGAGAGTGGAACGCATGAATCAGACTATAAAGAAGCAGCTAGCCAAATTGATGTTAGAAACAAAATTACCTTGGCCTAGGTGTTTGCCCTTAGCATTGTTAAGAATCCGAACAGCCCCTCAGAAAGATTTAGGATTGTTCCCCTATGAAATGTTATTCAGATTACCCTATATGGGACAATTAAAGAAACCTCCTCAGTTTGAAACTAAAGATAAGTTTCCTAAAGAATATATACTTGGGCTGTTTTCTTCTTTATCTGTTCTCAGGAATAAAGGACTGTTGGCACAAACATCCCCATTGGAGTTTGCAGTTCACGGTCCCAAACGAGGCAGTGGGTCTTGATAAAATCTTGGAAGGAGTCCAAATTGCAACCAGACTGGGAAGGCCCGCTCCAGGTCTTACTGAGTATTGAGACTGCTGTAAGAACTGCGAAAAAAAAGTTAGACTCATTATACACGAATTAAAGGTCAGGTCGAAGCTCCTTGAGATGAACAATGGAAGGTCCAGGGAACTAATGACCGTCTGCGCCTGAAAATAACAAGGAAAAACAGAAGAACAGGAGAAGAGTTGGTTAAAAAGGACTAATAAAAATTATAACATGGACAAAGAAAAGTGGATGGTGTTGCTATGGGGGGGGGGCCTCACTTTCTCTGTTAAGGGGAATGACATGGGATCTAGGATGAGGAAAGGGATGGATGAACAAATACAAACACAGACACGATGGGGAAGGGTGTACCCTAACATATTTACTGTAGCTGTACCAGAGGGAGAGGGACCAGTGAGCCTAGAATTTTATGCCTGCCAAGTGACAAGCTCAAGGCCCAGACATTCCCAAGCTGCCAACAGACTTAATACCCATCTTAATTTTAATAAATCTAAACAAATGACTTCTAAAAGGGCTTTTTCATTTATGGCACCAAAACTATGGAACGCTATTCCTGAGGAATTAAGATTTCAGACTGACATGAAAGACTTCTGCAAGTCCCTTAAGACATATCTATTCATCGAGGCTTATGGCAAACAACCTATCACATAAAAATTCAAGATACCTTGCTAACTGTTTCTACTCAATTTTGTTATGTTATAATATAATATTTATCTTTATATATTATTACAATGTACTGTAATTTATTGTAAATTAATATGATCTACTGTAATTTATTACAATGTCTTGTCTCTCTGTCCTCCATGCCCCAATGTAAACCCTTTTGTTGTCCTGTTAACCACTTTGATTGAAGGATAAGGTGGTATACAAAACTGATTAAATAAATAAATAAATTGTGATGGGGGATACTATGAAAAGTTGTAGGAAAATAGTCATAAGTATATGTGTCCAGAAACTGCCCAGACACTCGTGTATGGGATGCCCTGTTACGGGTGCTCACAAGTTTGGTGGACCACTAAGGATGGAGGCTGGGTCTCCCCAGAGGGGAAGAGACACCCAGTTGAAAAGAAAATAACAATGATAAAGAAATACAGCATTCAGCAATGTAACCCAGGAAGTTGCAACCCCATCATGGTCACCTTCTCTGGAAGGGATGACTCACTGGATGGGACCTATGGACTAGGAATAGACGTTAGTGGGCAAGATCCCCTGGGAAGATTGAGGATAAAAATACCCCTCAAGAATCGGACTCAGGTCTCCACACCATTCCCCAGCATATCCTTTGAACCTAATAAGGACCCTAAGGCAGCCAAGATAGTGGAGATTAAAGATTTGAGGGACACTCTAGAGGCAGAAACGGGTTATGGGGATGTGAACGCCTGGATGGAATGGGTTAAATATACTGTAGGAAGTCTCAACCATAGCCATTGCTACACATGTGCCTCTGGGAGGCCCATTGCACAGGTTGTGCCCTTACCCTTGAGGTGGGATACAGATCCTGATGGAGTAAGATGCCTCATATCTCTGTATCAGGATAAAAATGACTTAGGGAAATGAAAGTTGCAAGTCATAGAATTTGCTCTTTCCCCCTACAGACTTGAAGGAGGTAAAATGTCCCCCCACATTTTCAGCAGTGTTTGGAAATCACTCCGCCTTTCTTATCAGGTGGGGGAAGAACTACACGACTGAAGTGGGGGAACTGAACACCTGCGTTCTAAGCTTAAACCTGATGGATGGAAGGAGAAGAGAAGAACTACTCCAACCTGGTAATCCCTAGGGCAGACCTGTGGTGGTACTGTGGAGGGTGGATGTTGAGACCAACATTGCCTACCCTATGGTTGGGAACATGTGCAATAGTTCAGTTGGCAGTTCCTTTCACCTTGGCATTCACAGAACAGGACAAGGCAAATACTAAGGGAAAGAAGGAGTACCTTGAGAATCTCATTTGATGATAGGAGATATATATGTAGATGCAATAGGAGTCCCTCGGGGAGTTCCGGATGAGTATAAAGCATGAAACCAGATTGCAGTTGGATTCGAATCCCTGTTATGGGTAATCGTGATAAACAAAAATGTAGATTGGATAAATTATATATATTATAATCAACAGTAGTTTATAAATTATACCCGGGATGCAATAAAGGGGATCACAGAACAATTGGACGCCACGAGCAGAAGGGCCTGGGAGAACTGAATGATTTTAGATATAATGGCGGCTGAAAAAGGGGGCGTGTGTATAATGTTGGGGGGGGGGATGTATGTTCATCCCCAATAACATGGCCCCTGATGCCACTATCACTAAAGCCCTGTGAGGATTAACTACCTTGGAAGAGGAATTGGCAGAAAATTCAGGTACGGATACCTCTCTCACTGGATGATTGGAGTCATGGTTTGGGAAGTGGAGGGGTGGTAGTATCTATATTTACCTCTGTACTTGTAATTGGAGTATTAATTACGGTGGGGTGTTGCATAACACCGTGTGTAGGAGGGCTAACTCAAAGATTGATAGAAACGGCAAGCACTAAACAAATGATTGTATCATCTCCAGTGCACAAAGGTGCAATGTTATTAATGGACAATAAAGGGGAAGAGAGAGAGTCAGGAAGGATGTTATCTAAATTAGACGCTTCCTATGGAACTGTAGAGTAAATGTAAATAGTAACAACAAAACTTTAAAAAGAAAGAGGGAGGGGTTTGATATAAACAAATGTGATATGTTATTTTTACAATATAATATAATTCTTGTATTCCTTTCATTTACCACTCTATAATATAATTTCGTATGCCGTGACTTTCTGACTCCCTTTGTTGTATGTCTGCATCCTGGAAGTAGAGATTACGTGGCTAGTAATATGTAGCCTGTCACAGTTGCGGAAGTACAAAGAAGTGGAGTGAAACAGTATTAACCAGTGAGTCATAGACATGACGGAAGAGGGAGAGGACATAGTCTAGTATGTAATGACTTTCTTACTTCCTTTAATGTATGTCTGCATCCTGGGAGGGGAGATTACGTGGCTAGTAACACGTAGCCTGTCACAGGGTGCAGAAGTGCAAAGAAGTGGAGTGATACAGCATTAACCAATGAGTTATAGACATGCTGGAAGAGGGAGAGGACATAGTGTACTATAAAAGAACTGTGAAACAGGATAGGTGTGAATGCTTAGTCAAGCATTCACCTTTTCTTGCAAGAATGTAATATAATTAAAGTAACCCTTTGCCTCACTGAGGAGTCTTATTGTGTAAAAAAGTTATATTTATTACATGTATAAGTCTTTGGTGCGACCTCATTTGGAGCATTGTGTGCAATTCTGGAGACCACACCTTTAAAAGGATATAAACAGACGAGTCAGTACAGAGGGTGGCTACTAAAATGCTTAGTGGTCTTCATTATAAAGCATTTGAGGACAGAATTAAGGATCTTAATATGTATACTTTAGAGGAAAGGCAGGATAGAGGTGATATGATTGAGACGTTTAAATACTTCCATGGCATAAATGCACAGAAGAGAGAGCCTCTTTCAATTGAAAGCAAACTACTATGAGGGGACATGGGATGAGGGTGTAAAGGGATAGATTCAGGAGGGTTATGTGGACCTATTTCTTTACGGAAAGAGTGGCGGATCCGTGGAATAGTCTCCAATGGAGGTGGTAAAGATGAGGACAGTATCTGAATTCAAAGAAGCATGGGACAAACACAGGATCTCTAAAGGAAAAA
Organism: Ichthyophis bannanicus; assembly: GCA_033557465.1. NCBI lineage: Eukaryota > Metazoa > Chordata > Amphibia > Gymnophiona > Ichthyophiidae > Ichthyophis > Ichthyophis bannanicus. The sequence goes on along the minus strand of CM066032.1, from coordinate 1,271,656,318 downwards.
AGGGTTGTAGTGGTTGATATCAAAGGGCAGACTAGATAGACCATGTGGTCTTTTTCTGTCATGTTTCTATGCTTTTCATTCAAGGCATAATCTAACTCTGAAATTTGTTACTGGAGGAGTAGTAAACGTTGTTAGTGTAGCTGGGTTTGAAAAAAGGTTTGGACAAGTTCCTGGACGAAAGGTCCTTAAACCATTATTAAGAGGACCCAGGAAATCTACTGTTTACCCCAGAGCAGGCATTGTGGAACCTGTGTGCTTTTTTGGGACCCTGCCAAGTATTTGTGACCTGGATTGGCCACTATTGGAAACAGGATACTGAGCTTGATGTACCTTGGTCTGACCTATTATAGCATTTCTTATGTCTTTAAGATCCAATATTCTCTCAGCAGTATACTTCAGACTCTGAATCACAAGGGAGTAATTCTCCTGCTCCTCACCATGCTCTGAGTTCTTTTCAAAGCGCTTTGGAAGACTACCCATATCTGGATTTAATTCCTCTGAAATTCTCTTTGGAAGCAGAGGATTACTCTACAAGAGTCCTCTCCAATCCTCCGCTGCCACTTCCTGGATGTAATGAATCTCCTTAAGACATTTCTTATGCAAAATTTGTTTGATGCATGCTATTAGAGATTCTCTTTCCACTGCAGCAAGAATTGGAACCACATTCAGATGGCTTCATGGTCTTAACACTAGAAGCCTCCAAAAGGCATTTTACCTAGAAATCCCAAAGTGCATCAATTGACGCATTATCACGATGACTGCGTTGAGCATGAAATGCAGATGTGAATTAATTTCAAGTTACTTATTTATTTACTACGTGCAGTATGTCACATCATTACATAACTGACATGGTTCTAGCAGTGGCGCTGGTATAAACCTTCGAAGATGCATTTGCATCAATTGACGCACTTTGGGGCTTCTAGTGTTAACATTCATAAAGGGCCCAAAAGCCACAGTAGCTATACCAATTGATGTCCTCCACAGGAGCAACAACTTTGTATGTGGCAGCCCCTGTTAACTATTTCCGCTGCATAAAAAAGGATGAATTTAAAATGTAAAGTTCAGTTTTATCATTCTTGAGCGATAAAGTCAACAATAAAGAAAGTTAGAAAATGTAGAGGTTTTGAATAATTCATGCCAATGGTAAGGATCTCAGACTCTGCGACCACTTAGCATTGCACCCTGGAACACTTCCATACCTATCTTCCAGCATATCAACTTTATATAATACATTATATGCATACAATTTTTCAAAGGATGCAAGGTTTCTTGTCCAGCCTGTCTCCACAGTTGTCTGAACTGTTCAGTTCTCCAGGAACAAGCAGGGAGTCAGCCCTCACTTATGGGTGATGTCTGCACTGACGGAGTCCGCGAGCAATTCCCCAGCTTTCAAAGAAAGCCTTTAGGATTGCTGCCGTGCATGTGTGGTCCTCTTCCCGCCCAAGGGTGTCATCTTGCTCAGTCTCTTTTTTTCCGCATGTCCTCGTCCCTCAAAAAAAGTTTTCGTTTTTGGACTACAGGCCTTTTGTTTTCCGGTTGCACCGGTCCTTTACCCGTCCTTCCCCTGCTCTATCTTAGAGTTGTTGGGGATAGTTTTTCTTTTTTCATTTTTTGTCGCGGGCTTTGTGCCCTTTTTCTTTCCCTAACCGATGGCCGCGTGGGTCTTCGACCTCGCTGGGGCCATTTTTACCCCCATGGCCATCGGCTTCAAAAAATGCGATAGATGCTCTAGGAACATGTTGCCTACGGAGACTCGCGACTGTTGTCTGCGGTGCTTCGGAGCTGACCATGATCCAGAGCTCTGTTCATTCTGCAAGAAAATGTCCTCTAAGGTCCTGCTCAGTCGTAAGCAGAAGTCCGAAGACATTTTTCGAAATGCCGCCTCGGAATCCCCAGTGTTGCCCTCTTTCTTCTCTCCCCCAATGGGGTCCCCCCCCCCCTTCGGCCCCATGCTCTCGGTGGCACTCTGACCAGGGATCCACTGAGGTGGAATGGCGCAAAAAGAAGAAGGCCTCAAAGTCACTGACGGGGGCTCCCGACAAACGCGAGCGCTCCCGCCCTTGGTCACTCAGCTTCCTTCGGCATTCCCGAGAGTCGGACAGGGAGCGGCCCCACATGGACGCGGAGGCCTCCAGCGAAGGCTCACGGTCTCCTGAGGGCCATCCCGGTGAGGATCCTCTCTCCTCCTCGATGCCTGACCCGATGACCCCGGGGTCGGTGTCGCAGGGCCCCACGCCCACGTGGGAGTCACGCATGCTGGCGCTAGAATGCAGTGTTTCTGTGTTCATTGTTTCCCAGCAGGCGCTCGCAGGCACTCACAGCCAGCTTCACTGACTCGTGCCCAGAGACCATGGGTCCCTCACATGGGACACCAAAATCCGTCCAGGAAACCCCCAAGAGCCGCGGGCCTTGTGAGGGTCCTCGACGTCAGTCTTGCTCACCCTCCTGTTCCTCAGAGGTGAGGCCTCTGGCTCCAAAGGGGCACCGGCCTCCGGCTCCAAAGGGGCACCGGCCTTGGACAGGGCGATCTGTCCGGCTCGGACTCCTCGACCGATTTCTCGGAGTGGGAGTCTGATCTCGAGGGTACATCCTTCCTGGTGTTCGTCCGGGACAGGGCACTGGCCCTTAACCTGGCCACTCAGGCCGAGGAGGATCCTCATGCTGAAAAACTCGATATTCTTCAGTTCGAGTCCCCGTCTAGAGAATCTCTCACTGTGCCGGTTTCTCCTATTCTGTCTCGGCTGCTGCTCCGCATGTGGGAGGCTCCCGCCTCGGACCCCATCGTGAACAAGCGCCTTGATACTATGTACAAGGTTCAACGTGGGTCGGGGTTTAGGAAGACCCAACTTCCCCACACCTCTGTGGTGGTGGAGTTGGCCATGAGGAAGCAGAAGAACCCAAAATTGCACTCGTCGGTATCACCTGGCCCAGAGTCGAGAGCCCTTGATGCCCTGGGCCGCAAAGCCTACCAAGGCTCCATGCTCTCTTGCCACATTCAAGCATACCAACTATACATGGGTATGTTCTTGCGCGATTTAGCCAAGGAGCTCGGAGGGTTCTCCATGGACCTTGAGGGCAAGTCCCTCAATAGGTTCGGCACTCTGTTGAAGTCTGTCGCTGACTGCTCAAAATACCTATTCTGAGCCGCCTACTACGGATTCGAGTCATTGGCTTGGGTGGCAGCCGCAGGCATCGGGTCCCGCCGCCAGGCATGGCTCCAATCCTCAGATTTGGAGCAGTGGGTGCAGGAAAAGCTCCTGGACATTCCCTGCCTCGGCAAGCAGCTTTTCGCAAGCCGATGGAGGATAAAGCCGTGGAGATAGAAACGGCGTTCGTCACCACAACCCGTCTCTCACGCAAGACCTCCACTCTGCCCCAGAAATAGCAACAAGCCAAAAAGCCTTTCTTCCCTAGGAAGGGCCTCCAGTACCAGGGCTACCCGCCATACCCGGCTACCCCTACGCTGACCACTCCAGCGCAGGGTAAGTCCAGCCAAGGGCATCGCAAGCCAAAAAGGCCAAAAGCCCAAACTCCGGCCCCTCCACAACCCGCACAGGAGTTTTGACGCCATAGGCATAGCCCCTCGCCCTACGGCGACGCAGCAGCCTGTGGGGGGACGCCTGTCTTATTTCACCCTATTGTGGGCTTCCCTCAACTCAGACACCTGGGTTTTCCAGGTCGTCCAAGGCTGCTATCGCCTTCGCTTCGACAGGCTTCCACCTCCCTTCTCCCTGACAGAGCCTCCTCTACTCCCCGTGCACCAGGTTTTACTGCAGCAGAAACTACTCTCTTTCCTTGCCCAAAGGACAGTCGAGAAGGTCAGTCTGCACCTTCGAGGTTGGGGCTTCTATTCCCGGTACTTCCTCATTCCAAAAAAGACTGGGGGTCTGCAGCCCATCCTCGACCTCCAAAAGTTGAACAGGTTCTTGGTGCGGGAGAAGTTCAAGATGTTATCACTTGGTGTTCTGCTGCCCCTCCTCTGGAAGGGCGACTGGCTATGCTTCTTGGATCTAAAGGACGCTTACACCCACATCTTAATCCACCCCAGCACAGGCAGTATCCGTGCTTCAGGGTGCAGGGAGAGCACTTCCAGTATAGAGTGCTCCCTTTCGGCCTCGCATCTGCCCCATGAGTCTTTACGAAATGCCTCTTCGTGGTCGCCACCCGTCTCAGACGTCAGGGCGTGCCGGTCTTTCCCTGCCTCGACAACTGGCTCATCACGGGCTCCTCGGTCAAGAAAACTCGGCAAGCAATGTCACGCACAATCCTTCTGTTGGAGGGCTTGGGGTTCTTGGTTAACTACCCAAAGTCTCACCTCAAGCCGGTGCAGGCACTCGAGTTCATCGGGGCGTGCCTCGATACTCAGCGGGCAACTGCCTTCTTACCAGCAGATCGCGCCAACCGCCTCCAAGCCCTGGCGGCCTGAGTCCAAAGCATTTCCCCCTGGATCACAGCTCAGACCATGCTACGCCTCCTGGGCCACATGGCCTTTACTGTTCATGTGGTCCCCCATGCCTGCCTGCACATGTGGACAGCTCTGTGCTGCTTCAACACCCAATGGAGCCTGTCCCTTGGTCACCTCAGGGACCCTGTCAGGGTCCTTCCCGACCTCCATTTGTCCCTGAGCTGGTGGCAAACCCCCCGCAACCTCCTCCAGGGATTGCCCTTCCAGGCCCCGCAGCACGGTGCGGTGCTGACAACAGACGCTTCCCTGTTAGGGTGGGAAGCCCACTGCTGTCCGCTGTGCACGCAGGGACAGTGGTCGCCCGAGGAGTCTCGGCGGCAGATAAACTTGCTCGAACTCCGGGCAGTTCAGTGGGCCCTGAGGGCCTTTGAGGACCACCTCAACGGGAGGTCGGTTCTCGTGCAGACTGACAACCGCGTGGCGATATTCTACATCAGCAAGGAAGGAGATTCTTTAATATGAGTCTCCTCCCAAAGAGGTACCACCCATCCTCGAAAGGCTACTCCTGTGGATGTTGGAGACCTCTGTGTCGATGGTCAGTTGATGCCTGGATGCTATTTATCACAACTGGAAGGGCCCTGTGTTCCACAAGCCGCAACTCCACGGTGGTGGAGTCTTCTATGCAAAAATTGAAGAGCCAGAAGAACTATTCTTCAGTTCCCTGAGGCATGGAGGCCCAGGCCCTCAATGCTCTCGGCCGCAAGTGCTACCAGGGTGGCATGCGCGGGTGCCAGATAAAGGCTTTTGAGCTGTACATTGGAATGTATCTTAAAGGCCTTATCCAAGAGCTTTCAGGGTTCTCGGCGGGTCTTGCCGGAGAACCCCTGCAGAGGTTCCAATCCCTGATGGTGGGCATCCGGGACTGCTCCAAATTCCTCTCCCGGGCACCTATGATGGATTTGAGTCCGCGGCCAGGGTGACAGCTGCCGGCATCGGTACCCGACGCCAGGCTTGTTAGAAATCTCGGACCTCGAGCAGTGGGTGCAGGAGAAGCTGCTTGACATCCCTAGCAATGGCGAGAACTTGTTTGGTAAGTCCATGACTGACAAAGTGGCTGAAATCGAGGCTGATGTAGTGACCCGGCAGAGGCTGTCCAAAAAGACCTTGGCCTTCCCGAGGAAAAAGCCTTTGAGGAAAAAGGGCTACCTCCAGTCAGGCCACAACAGCCCTACCCTGGGCAACAACACCAGACCTCCCAGCCTAAAAGTCAGGGGCATGGGCCCAGGAAGTCCAAAGGCCCCAAACCTCAGATGCCGCCCAGCCGGGGGTAGGCTTTTGATTCCCTGGACAGGGCCTCCCCTCCCCCAGGAGTTCTACTTCAGCCCAAAGGGGGTCGACTGGCCTCATTTGCCCACAAATGGTCCAGCATCACCTCAGACCAGTGGGTCCTGCAGGTAGTGAGGGAGGGTTACTTCCATCTACAACAAACCCCTCCAGATCTTTTCCCAGGGGAACCTTTACAGCCTCTTCTCCACCAGACCTTGCTCATCATGGAACTCGCAGGCCTACTCAGGGACAGAGTTATGGAACTGGTACCCAAACACCTTTGGGGAAAGTTTTTCTACTCAAGATATTTCCTTGTCCCAAAAAGAACAGGAGGCCTCAGGCCTATTTTGAACCTGCGCAACTTGAACAAGTTTCTGGTGAGGGAGAGGCTCTGCTCCTTAGAACTCAAGGATGCGTACACCCACATCGTGATCTACCCTTCCCACAGACAGTACCTAAGGTTCATTGTGGGAGGGCAGTACTGTCAGCATAGGGTGTTACCATTTGGCCTTGCCTCCTCCTCCAAGGGTCTTCACAAACTGTGTGGCGGTCATTGCTGCCCATGTGCGCATCCAAAGGGCCCACTTCTTCCCTTACCTGGACAACTGGCTCATGAGAGGTGGCATGGCCCTCGAGGCCAGCCAAGCCATAGGGCTTACAATCCATACCTTGCAGCAACTGGGGTTTATCATCAACTACCCCAAGTCCAACCTCTCTCCAGCTCAATACCTGGAATTCATAGGGGCCCAGTTGGACACCCTGCAGGTCAAGTCCTTTCTCCTAGCAGAAAGGGCCCACTGCCTGATGCAGTTAGCAAAGGAGGTTCAAGGCTGCAGGTCGGTACCGGCTCACTGCCACCGCCTCCTCCGCTTGCTAGGCCACATGGCCTCAACAGTCCACGTCTCACCCTTGGCCCGGCTGCACATGCGAACAGCCCAGTGGTGCCTCTGGTCCCAGTGGACACAGGCCACAGGCAGATTGAGGAACAGGATAAGGGTCACCTGCCAACTGGTGGCCTTTCTCACCTGGTGGCAGTCTCCACAACACCTCAGGGCGGGGATGTTCTTACAAGTTCCATTACCACAAAGGGTTCTGACTACGGACGCCTCCCTGGCAGTCTGGAGCACACATTGTGAGGGCCATTGCACTCAGGGCAATTGGTCCCCAGAGGACTCTCTCCTGCAAATCAATCTCCTCGAGCTCAGTGCCATCTTTGTGGCCCTACAGGCCTTCCGCTACCTCCTGAGCAACCGCTCGGTCCTCATACAGACGAACAACAAGGTTACCATGTTCTGTGTGAACAAGCAGGGGGGCATGGCTCGTACTCCCTCTGTCAGGAGGCGGTTGCCCTCCACTCCTTTGCAGTGTGCAACAACATGCTCCTGAGAGCAATGTACTTGCCAGGCCAGGACAATTACCTGGCAGACTAGCTCAGCAGGGTCCTTCACCCACACGAGTGAGTGACACCTGGACTCCAGAGTGGCACGAAGGCTCTTACTCCTCTGGGGCAGACCTTGGCTGGATCTGTTTGTTTTCCCGGACAACACACAGCTGCCCAAATTCTGCTTGCCTCAGCCACACCACAGAAGGGTGGCAGGGGATGCCTTCCTCAAATCATGGTCGAAAAGCCTGCTATACACATTCCCACCGACCCGTCTGATAGCCAGGTGTCTTTTCAAGATCCACAGCGAGCATGCTTTAGTAATCCTGATCGCTCCTAGGTGGCCCAGGCAGCCCTGGTTCCCCTTCCTGCTCTGTTGGTGGCAACCCCAGTGCCACTGGGCCAAAACCCAGATCTCCTTTCATAGGAAGGGGGCTCCCTTCTACACCCCAATCTGGGGTCACTAACATTGACACTGTAGATGCTGAAAAGGTAGCACTGGCCCTCTTCAGTCTTCCAGATGAGGTAGAGGAGATCCTCCTGGTCTCCCGGATACCCTCCACCAGAAGGGCATATGCCTTCAAGTGGAGAAGATTCTCACTCTGGTGTGCAGAGCGGAATGAGAATCCATTCCCCTGTCATCTTCAGCTTGTGTTGCAGTACCTATTGCATCTCTCGCACTCAGGGTTGAAATCTAATTCGGTGAGGGTACATCTCAGCACCATAGCTGCTAACCATCACCCTATAGAGGGAAAACCCCTCTCAAGCCAGCCCCTGGTCTCCAGGTTCCTCAGAGGCCTTCTGCTATCCAAGCCCCCTTTCTGTCCCGTCCCCCCCTCCGCAGCAGAATGGGACCTCAATGTGGTGCTCTCACAGCTCACCAGGCCGCTGTGCGAGCCTCTGGCACCTTGCCATCTGTGGTATCTCTCCTGGAAGGTGGCCTTCCTGGTGGCCTTGACGTCTGCTCATAGAATAAGCGAGCTATAGGCCCTGGTGGTGGACCTGCCTTATACCAGGTTCTATACGAACAGAGTTGTGCTTCGCACACACCCTTGGTCCGCCCGAAGGTGGTATTTGCTTTTCACCTCGGTCAGGAGGTAGTTCTCCCCACCTTCCCATGGCCTCACATCGGCAAGGAAGAGTTGGTCTTGCATACTTTGGATTTTAAGAGGGCTCTGTCTTTTTATCTGCAGAGCTCCTCAGCTTTTTGTTTCTTATGACCCAGCAGACTGGGGCTACTTGTGAACAAGTGAACCTTATCCACTTAGGTGGCGGATTGCCCTTGCTTATGAGCGAGCTGGCCTTTCCCTAGAGCACTGCATTGCTGCTCATCACGAGGGTTATGGCCATGTCGGTGGCCAACCTATGCTCAGTACCGGTGACAGAAATCCATATATTTGCAGCTCACTACTGCCTAGAGAATGAGTCCCGCAGGGGCGGTGCCTTTGGCCAAGCAGTAATCAGAAGCATTCTCGGTGTATAGGCAACTCCTGCCCTCTGACCCTTCTGTGTTCAGGCTACCGCAGTTATGGTGATGCTGGATGCTGGGGTCTGTGAGTCTCTTGGTAGGGGCTCACCTTCTGCAACTCACAGCCTCCCTTTTGGTCACTGTTGGTGCTGTCGTGGTTTGGTCCCTGGCAGCCTGGAACTAGGGAGTCCCATAAGTAAGGACTGACTTCCTGCTTGTTCCTGGAGAAAGTGTAGTTATTCACCTGTAACAGGTGTTCTCCAGGGACAGCAGGAATCAGTCCTCACAACCCTCCCTCCTCCCCTTGGAGTTGCCTCCTTTATCTTATTTTATCTTTTGCCTAAGCTATGTCATCTGACTGAGCAAGATGGCATCCTTGGGCGGGAAGGGGACCACTCATGCGTGGTGGCATTCCCAAAGGCTTTCTTTGAAAGCTGGGGAAATGCTCCGTGCAGGGCTCCATCAGCGCCGACATCACCCATATGTGAGGACTGATTCCTGCTGTCCTTGGAGAAAACCTGTTATAGGTGAGTAACTATGCTTTTACTCATTACTGCCAGAAGTCTTGTGTGACTGTTTGTCTGACATCTGTGAGGGTGTTCATAAGGGAATAGTAGACTCTCCATATACTGAAAAATCCCCATTTGGTGGCAGAGTAAAGGAGACAATTTCTAACACCTTCTGTGCTACTGCTATCTATATAATCCTTTAGATGCATGGGCTTATCCTGATATTGCAGATGTGTATACTACCCTAGAAGAACCTTTTGTTCTCTTTCCCAGACAATAACAGGTTCAGTGTTCTACTTTCACTAAGCCTCATCAGCAAAATAGGGGGCAAATAAGGCAGGTGCTACCTCTTCTACATTTTTGGTTGTCCCCTACAGTCGCAGCTAGTGTCCTTTCAAAATACACATCCTGATGTACTTGTAAGGGGTCAGGTGCACTTCTTTCTTAGAACAGCAGAAACAGATCATAGTAGATCTCTGACTTCTCCTTAAGTTTCAATCTCTGTCACTAGACTGACAGTTGTAATCTTTAGGTACCTTAAGCCCATATCCACCTGCTTCATGTGGAAGTCAAACTCCTCTTGCAGTCCAACATAATAGAGCTGGTTCTAGTTCAGGAACGCAATCAAGACATCTACTCCAGGTACTTTGTGATCTCCAAGAAGACAGGAGGAATATGTCCCCTATTAATCTTGGGAATCTCAGCCTATTTCTATTTAAGAAAAAGTTCAAAATGAACACTCTTCCCTCCATTCTCCCCTACTTGAAAAAGAGGGAATGACTGTGGTCACTGGTTGTCAAAGATGGTTATACACCTATCTGATCCATCTGTGTTACAAAAACTATCTTTGGTTCCTTCTGCATGCAGATCATAATCTGTGCAAAGTCCTTCCTTTTGAATTTCTAATGACACCCATACTTTCATGGGTAGAGCCAGTTAGTCTTTCCATACCATTACAATTTGTATCTGGAGGCTTCCTCTGAGAACCTGGCTGTGATGGTCAAAATTGAATCAATACACCACCCTCCTCAGCTCTGAGAAGTCAGCATGCCAACTGACCAATAGAATTTTATTTATTGCAGTTATTCTGGATAGTACTGCGGTGAAAGCTTTTCTGCTACTGGACAACTCGCAAAACCTAATGCTTCATGTCCAAAACATGCAATGCTCTTATCACTGTCTGTTAATGCCTGCTTGCAGCTGTTAAGCCATATAGCTAGTGCAGCACATGTTGTGCCGTATGGCCTCCTGAAAATGAGAAAGCTGCAGTGGGATTGTCCATCATTGTCACTTCAGACTGCTGCAGTGGTGGATGTCCTACTTGTATGACTAGAGTATCATTAGGTTCTTATAACAAATGCTTTCAGAACCAATTGGGGAGGTCACCTTAACTCCCAACACAAAAAATCTGTTTGTAAGCTGAAAGATTGTTCCATATCAATCTTGAGGTGGGGGGAGTGATATTTAAGCTTCATTTATGACTTCAAGCTCATTTTTAAGCCTCAGTTTTACCTTTGCATTTCAAAAGTGTAACATCATACAAGCAGGCGTGAATTTTCAGTATCCAAAAAAATCAATGGGGGATGCACAATAGCTATATTTTAAAGCTTTATCATCCAGTTCTATCACTTAGCATCAAAATAAAAAATCACAAAAAAACAAGAATTTCTTTGATGAAGAATTTGTTAGGGCTCTTACTGATTTTGTGTGGGGCCTGTGTCTTGCTCGACTCAGACTCCCCACATCCATTGTGGTCTTAACCACTCTGATAGAAAGATGAAAGATTTTGCTGGAAAAGTAAAGTAAAGCAAAAATAGTGCTGTTTTTTTATTGTACGAGGGTTGCTCAGAAAGTAATACCCCACATGTTTTTTCTCAGTCCAGAATGAAGATAGAGGTGTGAAATTGAAAGGGTAGTAACTTGGAACTTCAAAGGACACGTGTGTAATTTTACAGTCGTCCGACAAATAGCGAGGCGGTAATGATCCTTCAAATGGCGTCTGTGAGTGATACAAACAGCGAGCTGTAATTGAATTCTTGGTGGAGGAGAAAGAAAGTGTGAGAAACATTCACAAACGGTTGCTGTGTATGGAAGTTCTGTGGTAGATAGGAGCACCGTTGGACAATGGGTGAAGAGAGTAAAGGCAGTAAAGGTGACGATCCAGGACAAAAAGGCCTCCCCCCTCAGCTTCAAAACGCGCCAACAAATCAGAGCAGATGTCTTTCTTTTGGCGTTTGTGTTCGGTTGTGAGACTTAGCGGAACCCATCTTGCACACAACTTTGAATATCCCAAAGAGTCAATAATTGCCATTGCACTACCTCTACTGACAGAAAGCTGTACGGACAATTCCCGACTCGTGATGTGCCGATCCGCACGAATAATGTCATCAGCACGCTGCAACTTGTCTGGACTGATGGCTGAGGCAGGACGCCCAGACCGTGGCCGATTTTCCAGTTATGTTTTACCACTTCCTAAAGCCTTTACTCTCTTCACCCATCATCCAACGGTGCTCCTATCTACTGCAGAATTTCCATACACAGCACACAACCGTTTGTGAATGTTTCTCACACTTTCTTTCTCCTCCACCAAAAATTTAATTACAGCTCGTTGCTTGTATTGTGTGTCACTCACAGATGCCATTTGAAGGATCACTACCGCCTCGCTATTTGTCAGATGACTGTAAAATTACACACAGGTGTCCTTTGAAGTTCCAAGTTACTACCCCTTCAATTTCATACCTCTAACTTCATTCTGGACTGAGATTTAAATTTAAAACACAGAAGAGAGCTTTCTGGTTAAATTTAGAACCCAGCAGAGAGCTTGTAGTTTAAATTTCATAATAAGTTAGAGCCTAGCAGCAACAAAGAGATATAATTTAAATAAGAATATAGATTAGCACAAAAGGCAAAACAGGGTCAGTACTCTTTGAAGAGCAAATAAAGTCTTCTAGAGACCTTTACAAAGAGGCCTTCTACCTAGGGGGCAAGAGACCTGTGAAATTTTTTCAATAGGTGTTAACATCAGGTGGCAGGACAAAAGGCCATTTTGAAAGACTCCTATCCAAGCAAGGACTGTTAATCATCCAGGAAGTTAGTCACAGCTTACCTCAGCAGCACAGGCATAAATAGCTCAACCAGAGCTCTGTGATCTTCAGTCTTGCAGGACTACAAAAGGGGACTGTTACTTCTGGAGAGAGATCTGCAATTGTGAGTATATACTTCTGGGAATTTTCTGTAAGGAATTCTTTATATTAAAGCTAATTAATCTGTGAACCCACTATTTTTTGTTAAATAAGTCAGGGCCTAGTAGCAGCAGTTTAAGTTTAAATTTAAAACACAGAAGACAACTTTCTGGTTACATATCATACCCAGCAGAGAGCTTGTAGTTTAAATTAATAGTCACTCAGGGCCTACTATCAGCAAAGTACTTTTAGTTTAAATTTAAAACACAGAAGAGAGCTTTCTGGTTTAATTTGGAACCCAGCAGAGAGCTTGTAGTTTAAATTTAATAGTCACTCAGGGCCTAGCATCAGCAAAGTACTTTTAGTTTAAATTTAAAACACAGAAGTGAGCTTTCAGGTTAAATTTAGAACCCAGCAGAGAGCTTGTAGTTTAAATTTCATAATAAGTTAGAGCCTAGCAGCAACAAAGAGCTATAATTTAAAATCAAATAAGAATATAGCTTACCTCAGCAGCACAGGACAGGGTACTGCGTAGCAGCCCTCTTTTAATAACTGTTATTTCCCTCCCTCCCCACACCCACCCACCCCTGGGATAATCGTAGCTTTATAGGTACTTACACATCTTAAAATACAGGGGGTGCTCTCAGGTGCAGCTCGTTACCCAAATCAGTCATACACTAAGGACCTGAGATTGATTAAGCTTCAGGTGAACAAGGTATATTAAACGTATTAGGTACAGTTTTATTAGTATAAATATCCGTAGCAACCCTTAGGAAGTAAAGAACTTAAAGATCTAAACAAAAACTTAAAACTAAAGATGCAGACAGCAGTCCAGCAGCGAGATGGGGGCTTTCCAGTCTTTTGCATTGAGTGTCACATGTATGATTTTCTCCCAGTTGGTGAGAGATCTTACGTGTGCACTAGGTGCAAGGAGCTCTTTGCTCTCAGGGAACAAGTCCGTTCTCTAGAGGCTAGAGTAGCATACTTGGAAAACATAAGAAAGAGAGGTACATAGACGAGACCTACAGGGATATAGTCCTGAAGTCCCACCTCCAGTCTGGCAGCATCCCTGTTGCCATGGAGGAGAGAGGTCACATGACAGGGGAGCATCACCCTGGTGTGGCAGGAAGTGATCCTGTAACTAGGACCTGTCCTCCAGGTGATGTAAAACCCTCTTGCACCGAGGAAGTTTCTCCAGGGCCATGTGCCCATGAGGGAAGGGTTAGGACAGCCGTTATAGTTGGTGATTCGATCAATAGGCATGTAGATAGCTGGGTGGCTGGTGGATGTGAGGATCACCAGGTAACATGCCTGCCTGGTGCGAAGGTAGCGGACCTCACACACCACCTAGATAAGGTCTTAGATAGTGCTGGGGAGGAGTCTGCTGTCTTGGTACATGTCGGTACCAATGACATAGGAAAATGTGGTAGGGAGGTTCTGGAGGCTAAATTTAGGCTTTTAGGTAGGAAGTTGAAATCCAGAACTTCCAGGGTAGCGTTCTCCGAAATGCTTCCTGTTCCACGTGCAGGACCCAAAAGGCAGGCAGAGCTCCGGAGTCTCAATGCGTGGATGAGACAATGGTGCAGAGATGAGGGTTTTGGATTTGTTAGGAACTGGGGAACATTCTGGGGAAAGGAGAGGCTCTTCCGAAGGGATGGGCTTCACCTTAACCGGGATGGAACCAAGCTGCTGGCATTAACCTTTAAAAAGGAGATAGAGCAGCTTTTAAATTAGATAATAGGGGAAAGCCGACAGTCACCCAAGAGCGGATGGTTCGGAAGAATGTATCCTTGAAGGATACTACCAAAAGCAGAGAGGTTCCAAAAAAGAGTAAAGTAGCCCAAATGCCCTCGAGTATGGAGCAGACAGAGCTTAAAGATCCCAAATTACCCATGTCTACCAACAGCCAAACTAATATGAATAAAATACAGTCTCTAAAATGCTTGTATGCAAATGCTAGAAGTCTAAAAAATAAGATGGGAGAGTTAGAATATATAGCACTAAATGAGAGGTTAGATATGATTGGGATATCAGAGACATGGTGGAAGGAGGACAACCAGTGGGACACTGTGATACCTGGATACAAACTATATTGTAATAATAGAGCTGATCAAATTGGTGGAGGGGTTGTGCTCTATGTTAGAGAGGGCATTGAGTCAGAAAGGATTAAAGTTTTGCAGGAAACAAAATTTGCTGTAGAATCTCTATGGATTGAAATTCCATGTAAAAAGGGGAAGGCGATGGCAGTGGGGGTGTACTATCGACCGCCTGGCCCGAATGAACAAATGGATGATGAAATGCTCAAAGAAATCAAGGAAGCTAACAAAAGTTATATCGCATTAATAATAATGGGTGATTTCAATTACCCTGGTATCGACTGGGTCAGTGTCACGGCAGGACATGCTAGGGAGATAAAGTTCTTAGATAACATAAATGACTGCTTCTTGGAGCTGCTGGTTCATGAACCGACGAGAGGGGAAGCCATATTAGACCTAGTCCTTAGTGGAACACCAGATCTAGTGCAAGAGATAAGGGTGTTGGGGCCACTTGGCAATAGTGATCATAGCATGATCACCTTTGATTTAATTAGTGAAGAAGGAATAGTAAGGAAATCCACAGTACTACCTTTTAACTTTCGAAAGGGAGACTATGATAAAATGAGGAAAATAGCTAAGAAAAAACTAAAAGGAGCAGTTGCAAAGATTAAAGACTTACATTAAGCTTGAGTGTTGTTGAAAAATACTATCTTGGAAGCCGAGACCAGCTGAATTCCACGCTTTAAGAAAAGTGGAAGGAAGTCCAAAAAACTGCCAGCATGGTTTAAAGGTGAGGTCAGAGAGGCTGTTGTTGCCAAAAAAGCATCTTTCAGGAAATGGAAAAAAGAGCCAAACAATGAAACCTGGAAACAGCACAAGCACTGGCAAGTCAAATGCAAGGCATTGATAAAGCAGGCAAAGGGAGACTTTGAGAAGAAGCTTGCTGCGGAAGCAAAAACGCGAAATAAAGATTTTTTTCAAGTACATTCGTAGCAAAAAACCTGTGAGAGAGTCAGTTGGTCCATTAGATGATAGAGGAGTTAAAGGGGCACTAAGAGGTGACAAGGCGATAGCGGAGAGACTGAATGTATTCTTTGCTTCAGTCTTTACTGAGGAAGATGTAGGGATGTTACCCATGACTGAAGTGGTATTTAAAGGTGCGGAAGAATTGAAGGAAATATCGATACATCGGGAAGATGTATTACAACTATTAGATAAACTGAAGAGTAGCAAATTACCTGGGCCGGATGGTATGGTGGTGATGAGAGCTGCCATGAGAAAATGGAAACAGAAGAAAATGCTGTTTGTACCTTTAAAACGAGTGACAAACCAGGTTTGCACAGAGCTAGAAAAGCAAGCATGAGAAAAAACAGCTCTCTGCTGAAGCTAAGCCACGCCCAAGCTCTGACATAGAGCCAGGCTTGGAGGCTGATTATGGGCATATGTGCAAACAGAAGGGTGAGAGAGTCAGGAAAAGCGTTTTTAAACCTGAAGGGAGAGAAGTCCCTGAGGAGGAGAAGGAGGTAGAACAGAGAGAGGAGAATTAACTGAAGGGAGAGGATTACCTGAGGAGGAAGAAATTCCTGAGCAGAGGAGAAATCCTGAAGGAAGGAGAAAAGTCCCTGAGTAAGAGGAGATCTCTGACGGAGTGGAGTTCCCAGGAGGAAGAGAGTTCCCAGGAGGAAGAGAGACCTCAGAGAAAGGGGAGAGCTCAAAGAAGAAGGAAAGGAGAAGGACAAGGGAAGTCTGTCTTCCAACTGCTGGATGGTACCGGTGAAAAGGGAAGCACACTGTCTCTGAATAATACTCCTAAAGCTGAAGCCAGCAGACGCCTAGCTGGGAAGGTTACAGACCACGTGGAACAAGTTCCAACGTCCAGTGTTCTAGAACCCATGTTGCAATCTTCAACTGCTAGAAGGTGGGTGGATACGCTTCTTTATGGAAAGAGTCAGAGCCCAGCCGAAAGCAGGGGAGTGGATTTGAACACCATAGAGACTTTAAGGGAAGTGTTCCAGGGTAAGAAAGCTCCCTCTCCTTACGTAAGTGTTCCCTCTCAGAAAGAAAGGTTATGGAATGAATTCTGTAAGTTCTTACAAGGGAAGAAGTTTGAACAAGCTTTTGAAGCCAGAGAAAGTGACAAGCAAGCTATAGCCCAAGAACCTATGCAGATTGATTTCTGTGAGTCACAGTCTAGCTCGGAGGTGTCTCCGATGGACTGCTCTCTATGTTTTAAGGAAGTCTGAAAACCTGAGAGCTGGGCTAAAAAAGAAACATTTGCTGAGAAGAAATGTTTAACCAGCTTTTTTATCTAATAAGCATTTCCCCAAAGTAAAGAAGTTTTTGTTAAGAGAAGAAGTTTACTTCTGCTGAACGTGCTTAAACAAAGCTGTGCTGTGAGATGTTAATTTGTTTAATGAAGACAGAAGCTTGTGTCAGAAAGCTCTGAGTTCAGTTTTCCTCAGTTCCAGTATCCTTGTTTCTTTGTGTTGGAGAAGTATCCTTTTAACTGTGTTCAGAACTTTAATGCGTTTTGGAGACCCACAAAAAAATAAATATTCTTGTTTGCCTCAACCAACGGTTGCACAACTACTTTGTCTTTGAATGCAAATAGCCAAATTACAAATCCCAGAGTTCTTTGCTGGGAACAAATAGTAAAGCTTCATTTAAGGACATACAAAGGCGACCCTACGCCTGTAAGCTCTTGGGCCCAGGCTAGGGGATCACAAGTGGCGTAGTAGTGTGGATTTTTACGCATGCGCAGAGGGATTTACAACTTCAGGATTTACACCGGGAAGCAAGTTCACTCCGGAGCCCTGCAGAGAGGAGCGTGCTAGAGGTGGAACTGATCCGTGGGAAGGTTGCTGAGATCTTCAAAGGGTGTAAAAGCGTGAAGCTACACCTAGGCCAGGTAACCGGTACCTAACTTGGTTGAATAGGATACCAGTACTGGGGGTGTAGATTTATCTGTCAATAGAACCAAAGGAAACAGTGAAGTGGCTGTGGTGTCGCACTTGGGTGGTGTTTTTGTTCTTGTATTGCAGAATGGAGAAGACCTTGGAATACCAAGAAGTGCTCAAATGGATGGCAAGCCAATTCGAGCGGCAGCAGGAGATGTCGTTGCAGGCTCAAGCCCAGGCTGCAGCACAGATGCAGGCTCAGCAAAGACCACTGCTCGAACTGATGGAGGCATGGCTGGCAAGCCAGAAGGAGCAGGCCAAAACAACGACGATCCCACCAGGTTCTACAGCACCAGTACAGTCACATGCACTAGGTTTATATGCTATTGGAGCATTACGGGGGAGGCCTTAGCCGCGTATCGAGCCATGCCTGCTGCACTCGCTAGTAACTATGAAGAGCTGAAAAAAGCAATCAGAGATAGGTTAGGATTGACTCCCTTAGTATACCATAGGCTGTTGAGAAGTGTAAAGCTAAAACCTGGTGAAACGCCTAAAGCATTATGCCAGCATGTTAGAAGCTTGGTAACTAAGTGGCTAGTACCAGAAGGGAAATTAGTAGAAACCATAATTGACAGCAATATACTAGAGCAGTATATGGCTGCTGTGCCAAAGGATATACACACCTTCCTTATACTCCAAAATTGTCAGAACCCTCAAGAAGCCATAACGCTTACTGAGCGCTTCATGGAAGCTGAATTAACTGCCCGAGAAAGTAGCAGTGCTTCCAGGCTGACAATGCAAGAGGTATCAGAAAGGAGGACCAGGCTGAGAGAGGATTCTATGAAAATATGCATGCCTATGTTGAAACCTCATTTTGTAAAAAGGAAATGTTTCAAATGTGGGAATGAGAACCATTTACAGAAAGAGTGTAAATTAAAAACCGCACTGATAACTGCAAACACCCAGAAAGTCAGGGAAGGCTTCCTGTTGTCGGTAGAGGTGCACGGTATTGTTACCGACGTGCTCTTGGATTCCGGTGCTGATCAAAGCATGATGTCCAAGGCGCTTTGGCAACAAATTAAAACACAAAGTGAGGCAGTCCATAAGCAACCTGTTGAAATGGTAAAGATAAGGTGCATTCATGGTGCAGCGTCTGCTTATCCAGTCTACAGGGTCCTAGTGAAAGGATTAGGGCTGGAAAAGGAGATCACCATAGCTGTGGTGCCCAGATTACCCCATAGTTTGCTGTTGGGGAGGGATTGACCAAGGTTCCAAAAGGGTATAGCACAAGGGTTGCAGCAAAAAGAGGCCATGGTTTCGGAGAAAACCCCGGCAGAAGCATTAGGACGGACAACAAATAAGGCAGTAGCCGTTCCTAGTCCACTATTCGTGAAGCTACCAAAACGAGACTTGAAGGCCTATCCCAGGAAGGAAGAGACTGCGGAGAAGCCAAAGTTCGTATTAAGGTACTATAAGATGTGTCCCAGCGCTCGAAGCCCCAAGAGAGCTTCTCCCAATGCAGCCGGATATGATCTGTGCAGTGCAGAGGATATCCTAGTCCCAAAACAGGGGAAAGCTCTTGTGAATACTACTCTTCAAATGGAAATGCCAATAGGGTGCTATGGGCGCATAGTACCTCGCTCGGGATTGGCATTAAAGCATTTCATTGACATAGGAGCAGGCGTAATCGACCCCGATTTTAGAGGAGCGGTGAAAGTCTTAATCTTTAACTTCGGGAAAGAAGATTTCAAGATAACTGCGGGGGACTGTATTACTCAATTGATTTGTGAGAGAGTTGGTTTTCCCCCTCTAGAAGAGGTGTCCCTAATGTCCACGACAGCCCGAGGAGCTGCGGGTTTCTGGTCCACAGAGGGTACAAGCCTACAAGGATTAGCGGCTACCTTTGAAGAAAGGACCAAAGAGGACTTAGGTCCGCAGTTAGCCGACTGCAGACAGAACCCAGAGCCTAGAGTGAGCGACGAACATTCGTGGGCACAGAGGCAAGACTTGGCTCGATTATTAGCCAGGTTTACAGATGTCTTGACCCCGAGGCCGGGCGAAACTAACCTTGTGGCCCACGAGATCTTAACACCACCAGGGGAGGTGATACGGCAGAGACCTTATAGGCTGCCAGAAGCAAAAAGGCAGGAGGTGATTAACCAAGTCCAAGAAATGCTCGCCATGGGGATCATAGAGGAATCAAAAAGTCCATGGAACAGTCCCATTGTTCTCATACCCAAGCCGGACGGAACAATGAGGTTTTGTATAGACTTCAGACGGGTCAATGCCATATTGAAATTTGACGCCTATCCCATGCCCCGTATAGAGGAGTTACTGGACCGATTGGGACGGGCCAAGTATCTTACCACCCTCGACCTAACAAAAGGTTACTGGCAAATACCGCTGACCAGAGAGGCATGGCAGAAGACAGCTTTCAGCACACCGGTGGGTTTATTCCACTTTAAAAGAATGCCCTTCGGGTGGCATGGGGCTGCAGCCACATGTCAGAGGCTGGTAGACATGGTGTTGCGCCCGCACCAAGACTATGCGTTCGCATACATGGATGACGTAGTGATACATAGTGACACATGGGACCAGCATTTGCCCAGAATAGAAGCTGTCCTACAAGCACTGCGAAACGCCGGACTCACCTTAAACCCAGCGGAATGCTTCTTTGCAGGCCAAGAGGTTAAGTACCTAGTCCACATAGTAGGGCGGGGTATTGTGAAACCCCTGCTAAGCAAGACTGAGAATGTGAAAGCGTTCCCAAGACTCGCTACCAAGAAACAATTACGTAGTTTTCTTGGTTTAGTAGGGTATTACCAACGCTTTATCCCACATTTCGCGGAAAAGAGTGCCTCCCTAACGGACATGCTAAGGAAGAATGCTCCCAATCAGTTGAAATGGACTGAGGAAGCCGCCGGAGCTTTTTACCTATTGAAGGAGCAGCTGTGCACAACACCAGTGTTGCAAGGCATGGATTTCAGTTGACCATTCATTGTCCAGACAGACGCATCTGAAACGGGGCTAGGAGCAGTATTATCTCAAAAACACGAAGGTACGGAACACCCAGTGATGTTCCTTAGCCGAAAGCTTTCTCCAGCGGAGAAAAACTACTCCACCATAGAGCGAGAATGTCTAGCGATTAAATGGGCCATTGAAGCTCTCAAGTTTTACCTCACAGGTAGGAAGTTCATGTTGGTCACCGACCATGCCCCATTAAAATGGCTAAATCAAATGAAGAACCACAACTTGCGTCTGACACGTTGGTACATGGCACTACAGGCCTTCGAGTTCCACATTGAACACAGAGCAGGGAGAATGCACCAGAACACGGATGCCTTAAGTAGAATCCTGAGCTGTGCAAGTAACATTTTGCCAGCCCGTGATATCTTAAGGGGGGGATATGTGGTGATGAGAGCTGCCATGAGAAAATGGAAACAGAAGAAAATGCTGTTTGTACCTTTAAAACGAGTGACAAACCAGGTTTGCACAGAGCTAGAAAAGCAAGCATGAGAAAAAAACAGCTCTCTGCTGAAGCTAAGCCACGCCCAAGCTCTGACGTAGAGCCAGGCTTGGAGGCTGATTATGGGCATATGTGCAAACAGAAGGGTGAGAGAGTCAGGAAAAGCATTTTTAAACCTGAAGGGAGAGAAGTCCCTGAGGAGGAAAAGAAGGTGGAACAGAGAGAGGAGAATTAACTGAAGGGAGAGGATTACCTGAGGAGGAAGAAATTCCTGAGCAGAGGAGAAATCCTGAAGGAAGGAGAAAAGTCCCTGAGTAAGAGGAGATCTCTGACGGAGTGGAGTTCCCAGGAGGAAGAGAGTTCCCAGGAGGAAGAGAGACCTCAGAGAAAGGGGAGAGCTCAAAGAAGAAGGAAAGGAGAAGGACAAGGGAAGTCTGTCTTCCAACTGCTGGATGGTACCGGTGAAAAGGGAAGCACACTGTCTCTGAATAATACTCCTAAAGCTGAAGCCAGCAGACGCCTAGCTGGGAAGGTTACAGCCCACGTGGAACAAGTTCCAACATCCAGTGTTCTAAACCCCATGTTGCAATCTTCAACTGCTAGAAGGTGGGTGGATACGCTTCTTTATGGAAAGAGCCAGAGCCCAGCCGAAAGCAGGGAAGTGGATTTGAACACCATAGAGACTTTAAGGGAAGTGTTCCAGGGTAAGAAAGCTCCCTCTCCTAATGTAAGTGTTCCCTCTCAGAAAGAAAGGTTATGGAATGAATTCTGTAAGTTCTTACAAGGGAAGAAGTTTGAACAAGCTTTTGAAGCCAGAGAAAGTGACAAGCAAGCTATAGCCCAAGAACCTATGCAGGTTGATTTCTGTGAGTCACAGTCTAGCTCGGATGTGTCTCCGATGGACTACTCTCTATGTTTTAAGGAAGTCTGAAAACCTGAGAGCAGGGCTAAAGAAAGAAACGTTTGCTGAGAAGAAATGTTTAACCAGCTTTTGTATCTAATAAGCATTTCCCCAAAGTAAAGAAGTTTTTGTTAAGAGAAGAAGTTTACCTCTGCTGAACGTGCTTAAACAAAGCTGTGCTGTGAGATGTTAATTTGTTTAATGAAGACAGCAGCTTGTGTCAGAAAGCTCTGAGTTCAGTTTTCCTCAGTTCCAGTATCCTTGTTTCTTTGTGTTGGAGAAGTATCCTTTTTACCTGTGTTCAGAACTTTAATGCGTTTTGGAGACCCACAAAAAAATAAATATTCTTGTTTGCCTCAACCAACGGTTGCACAACTACTTTGTCTTTGAATGCAAATAGCCAAACTACAAATCCCAGAGTTCTTTGCTGGGAACAAATAGTAAAGCTTCATTTAAGGACATACAAAGGCGACCCTACGCCTGTAAGCTCTTGGGCCCAGGCTAGGGGATCACAGTATACATCCAAGGGTGTTGAAAGAACTGAAATATGAGATTGCAGACCTGCTATTAGTAATCTGTGAATTTTCATTAAAATCATCTGTAATACCTGAAGATTGGAGGATCGTCAATGTAACGCCAATTTTCAAAAAGGGTTCCAGAGGTGATCCGGGAAACTACAGACCGGTGAGCCTGACGTCAGTACCAGGAAAAATGGTAGAAACCATCATAAAGAATAAAATTACTCAGCATGTAGATAGTCATGGCCTAATGGGAGACAGCCAACATGGTTTTAGACATGGAAGATCTTGTCTTACTAATCTATTATGTTTTGTTGAAAGTGTGAATAAACAGGTGGACAAAGGTGAGTCGGTTGATATAGTGTATCTGGACTTTCAGAAAGCCTTTGACAAGGTCCCTCATCAGAGACTTTTGGCAAAACTAAAGAGTCATGGGATAGGAGGCAGTGTACTACTGTGGATCAAGAACCGGTTAAAAGATAGAAAGCAGAGGGTTGGGCTAAATGGCCAATGTTCCCAATGGAGAAAAGTGAATAGTGGTGTAACCCAGGGATCTGTGCTGGGTCCGCTGCCTTTTGACATATTCATAAAAGACCTGGAAAGTGGAATAACGAGTGAGACTTTCAAATTTGCAGATGACACAAAACTATTTAAAGTTGTTAAAACCCAAGAGGATTGTGGAAATTTGCAAGAGGATCTTGATAAATTGGAAGACTGGGCATCAAAATGGCAGATGAAATTTAATGTAGACAAGTGCAAAGTTATGCACCTAGGGAAGAACAACCCAAACTATGGTTACACGATGCAAGGTTCCACATTAGGAACCACCACCCAGGAAAAAGATTTAGGCGTCATTGTGGATAGCATGTTAAAACCCTCGGCCCAGTGTGCAGCGGCAGCCAAGAGAGCAAATAGAATGCTAGGTATCATAAGGAAAGGAATGGAAAATAAAACAAAAGATATTATAATGCCTCTATATCGTTCCATGGTGAGACCGCACCTTGAATATTGTGTGCAATTCTGTTCGCCGTATCTTAAAAAGGATATAGCGTTATTAGAAAAGGTTCAGAGAAGAGCCACCAAAATGGTAAAGGAGATGGAAGGATACTCCTATGAAGAAAGGCTAAAAAGGTTAGGGCTCTTTAATCTGGAAAAGAGATGGCTGAGGGGAGATATGATAGAAGTCTATAAATTAATGAACGGAGTGGAACGGGTAAACGTACATCGATTGTTTACGTTATCAGAATATAGAAAGACTAGGGGACATGCAATGAAGCTACAGGGTAAACTATTTAAAACTAATAAAAGAAAATATTTCTTCACCAACGTGTAATCAAACTCTGGAATTTGTTACCGGAGGATGTAGTAAAGGCTGTTAGTGTAGCTGGGTTTAAAAAAGGTTTGGACAAGTTCCTGGAGGAAAGGTCCATAAACCATTATTAAGAAGGGACCCAGGATATCAATGCTTGACCCAATACAAGCATTGCAAAACCTGTGTCTTTTGGGGAAACTGCTAGGTACGTATGACCTAGATTGGCCACTGTTGGAAACAGGATACTGGGCTTGATGGACCTTGGTCTGACCCAGTATGGCATATCTTATGTTCTTATGAGAAAAAACATGTGGGGCATTACTTTCTGAGCAACCCTTGTATAATACTTTTTGTCATTATGGCTCAAAAAGCTAGAAAATCCATGTTTGGCTACAACTTAATTCACATCTGAATCTCTTTGCTTGATAGGAACTAACACAAGTAATTGTCAACAATGCTATAACAGCCATCTCAATTGCTGCTGCTGCACAGCTCCCTACAGTAGCATTGTTAAGTGATACAGAGAAAAAGAGTCAGGAATGCTTCCAGTCAGCCTCAGAATTTCAGTTTGTTGGATATACCAGGAGAGTACAAAAAATGGAGAGCGTTTTCTAGTTCATGATTCTGGTTCAAGTGCTAATATTTTCAACGGATCAAAATTTACAGATTTTGCAGCAGTTGTCTGACTGGTTTGTGGATAGAACATTCAAAGTTTTGCCAAAATTGTTTATCAGCTATATACTGTGCATGCTTACAAGGGACAGTGCATTCCCCTCGTTTATGCATTACTTCCAAATAAATGACAAGAAACCTATATCCGATTTTTATGCCTGTAGTCTGAAATACAGCCTTATCTTCATCCATGATTTCTTTTATGTGATTTTTGAAGTATCAGCAATCAATGCCTTTGAGTATGCGTATCCCAATGTGAGTACTCATGGATGTTTGTTTCACATGTCACAGAACATTTACAGGCATTTGCAGGAATGTTATGCAAATGATGCTGAATTTGCATTGAAAATTCACATGCTACTTGCTTTATCATTTATCCCAACTGAACAAGTCCAAAACAACTTTGATGAACTGATTGACTATATTCCTGCAGAAGTAAGTTCAGTTATATAATATTTTGAAGATACCATATATTGGCAGAATTTGGCTCATGAAGGTTTATTTCCAATAACGCTTTGGAATAATTATGATCATTGTTATCCTTGACTTACCACGATCCAACATTGCTGTCGAAGCATGGCACAGATGCTTTCATACATCTGTATCTTACGGTCACCTTTCTATTTGGCGTCTAATTTCTAGCTTAAAAACTGAACAAGCTTATTTTTCCCAACGTATTGAGCAACTAACAGCTGGTTATGAAGAACCACAAAAGAAAAAATATGTAGACCTTGATCGGCAAATTAAAATTATTATGTCAGATTACTACGAAAATGATTTGTTAACCTATTTACATGGAATTGCTCATAATTTGTCATTTTGAAGAATGTTTTACATACTTATTGACAGATGCCAATCTTTTGTAACATTCATGTCTAATTATGAATTAAAGCAATTTTAACCAATGTAAAAAATTCTTCAAATTATCATTCACCCAATTGTCACATTCACCCAGTTGTCGTTTACCCAATTGTTGTAGACCCATCAGACCTAGTTCCTTCTCAAGACTCTCAGGGATATATTCCAAGGCATTTGCATGGTTTGCAGACTAGCAAATGCTGGCCTTTAGCCACAGAAGTTAACCAGGCAGTGCTTAATATTACCACTGCCCATTTAGCTTCCAGGTTCTGAAGCTAACCTGGATAGGCTAGTGGCCGGATACGGCCCCAGCATTGAATATCTGGGGTTAACATTCAGTTTTACAAGTGCTAGGTGCCACCACTGAATATTGTCCCTTAATTCTTCCTTTATGCAGGCTTCCAATATGTCCATCACTAACAGCCCAAATGAGGCCTCTCTTCTACATCCAAATTTCTAATCAATAGCTCTGTGTGGAATTTGAGCAGTGTTTAGTTTAGTTTCCACCCTAGGTCTCCTAATGTTTATACAGAATATATTGGTCATTGCAAGAAAACAATCTGCCAGGCATGCCTAAACCTTTAAGTGAGAGAGATTTTGTTTCTGATGTTTCATAAGTGGTCATGATCACATTCGGTAATCTCCAGATACCATATTGTGTGCCTCATAAAATTTCTATTAACTAAGCCTACAAATATCCTCCACTAGCTATATCTCAGTATGCACTCAGCTTATGTCCCCATTACTAAACTCTAGTTTCACAATGTCCAATCGTTTCTCAATTCATAATGGGATTTCTTCATATTAAACCACATGTGCCTTTCTCCAGTCCTTTGGCACCACTCCTGACTCTAATAAGGCATTGAAAAGGTCAGTCAGTGGAGCTCTTGGGTGTATCCCATCTGATTCCATCACTTTGTCTACTTTAGGTTTAGCTAGTTCCTCATGATCACAATCTTCTGAAAATTGTTCAAGATGCCCTTCACTTCTGTTCCTGTTTGTGGGTGTTTTCTGAGGTCCTGCTCCTGATTCTTTATCTGTGAACACAGAACAGAAATATTTGTTAAGCAAGTCTGTTTTATTCTCATCAGCTCTACATATTCCTCCCCTTCACCCTTGAGTCTGACAAAACCACTTATGCCCTTCCTCTTCTCACTAACATATCTGAAAAATGTCTTTTCCCCCCTTTTTATTGCTTTGGCTATTTCCTCCTCTTTTTGAATCTTTGCTTTCCTGACTACTTTGCTAGCTTCTCTACGTTTTTCCAAATATAGAAGCCTGTCTTCTTCTCTCTGTTGTTGCTTGAATTTCATGAAGGCCTCCCTTTTTTTCACCTTTTCAGCTACTTCTTTTGAAACCCATAGCGGTCTCCTTTTCCTTTCACCTTTATTTACCGTTTTAACAAAAAGGATGGTTGCCCTTAAAATATCCCTTTCAGTTTTGCCCATTGTTTTTCTATATCCACCAGCTGTTCCCATTCCTTAATGACTCCTTGAGGTTTTGGCCCATCTTCGCAAAGTTAGTTTTCCTAAAGTCTAAGATCCTCGCTTTTGAATGGATTATATCAGCCCTACAGTAGTCCTAATACTGAACCACACCATCTGGTGATCACTGGATGCAAAATGATCTCCCACTATAACATCAGAAAGGCTTTCACCATTGGTAAACATCAGGTCCAGTATGGTCCCTTCATGTGTGGGTTCTGTTACCAGTTGCCTGAATAGTTCTCCCTGTAGAGAATCCAGGATCTCCTTACTTCTAGATGATACTGCAGCAGGGATGTGCCAATCAACATCTTGCATATTGAAATCCCCTATCAGTAGCACTTCCCCTTTCCTGGCAATGCTGTGTATGTCTTCAATTAACTCTGTCCACCTCTTCTCCCTGTGAGGGAGGTCTGTATATCATGCCAAGGCAAATAGATTTCTCATTCCCTCTTTTTAGTTTAACTCACAGTGCTTCCTCTCTCCCTTTTAAGCCCTGTATTTCCATAGCTTTAATATTATTTTTTACATGTAGTGCCACTCCTCCTCCCCTTCTTCCTCCCCTGTCCTTTCTGAATAAAGTATAGCCTGGTATAGTTACATCCCAGTCATGGTTGTCCATGAACCATGTCTCTGTTACTGCCATTAAATTCAAGTCAGCCTCTCCCATTAAAGCCTCAACATCTGGGATCTTATTTCCCATGCTACGGGCATTATATACACTGCTTTCCATATGTTGCCCCTTTTTCCCATTTCCAGAAGGGTATTTAATGTTTCACTTATCTAGGGGCTTTCTTCACCCATCTCCAATGAATCTAGTTTAAAACCCTCTTCGGTAGGTTAGATAGTCTGCTACTTAAGATATGTCAACCCTTCTTGGACAGATGGATGCCATCTCTGCTCTGCAACCATTGGAACAGCATCCCATGATCAAGAAAACCAAAATGCTCTCTATGACACCATCCATGTAGCCATGCATTTATCTCCAGGATGCGAGATTCTCTGCCTTGGCCTTTACCCTCAACAGGGAAGATTGAAGAGAAAGCGTAGTTACTCACCTGTAATAAGTGTTCTCCAGGGACAGCAAGAATCAGTCCTCACATATGGGTGATGTTGATGCCGATGTAGCCCTCATGGAAGCATCTCCCCAGCTTTCAAAGAAAGCCTTTGGGAGATGCCATCATGCATGGTCCCCTTCCCACCCAAGGGTGCCATCTTGCTCAGTCAGGTGCCATAGCTAGAGCCCAACCAAGAAGATGTATAAAATGAATAGCAACTCCTTGGGGAAGAGGGAGGGTTGTAAGGACTGATTCCTGCTGCTGTGGAGAACACCTGTTACAAGTGAATAACTACACTTTCTCCAGGAACAAGCAGAAAGTCATTCCTCACATATGGGACTCTCTAGCTACAGGCTACCAAGGACCTGTAGGAAAAAACATGGCCAAACCGTGAACAGCTGCAAGAGAATCTTAGGACAGACCCAAGGACCCTGAGTCCAGGGAGAGCCATGTCTCCGGTAGCCTGAACAAGAAGGGTCGGAAGATAGGAGTTGCCTAAATCCCGAACAGATTATGGAGTACAGCCTGGCCGAAGGCTTTGTCCTGATGTGACTCCCTCTTCAAGCAGTAGTGGGCTGTGAAGGTGTGAGTGGAGGACTAGGTGGCGGCCCGGTAGATATTTGCCACGGGCACCAAGCGGAAGTTCGTGACCAACATCTCCATCACTCGGACATTGTGTGCCATGACCCAGCGCTCCAGTGGTGGCCCAGCCGAGGCATGGGCAAAGGCAATGCAGTCTGCCAACCAGATTGATAAGGTCTGCTTGGTGACAGCCTGCCCCAGATGGCTGGGGTCATAGGATATGAAAAGCTGCACAGTTCTGTGGTGGCCCTGGGTCCATTGCAGGTAGAAGGATAGGGTCCTTTTACAGTCCAGGATGTAGAGAACAGCCGACGCCAGATTGGTGTGAGGCCGGGGAAGGAAGGTGGGCAGCACCACTTCCTGACTGAGGTGGAAGTCTGAGACTACCCTTCAGAAGGAACTTTGGGTGGGTGTGGAGCACCACTCTGTTCTTGTAAAACTGGGTGTATGGTGCTTCAGCCATCAGTGCCTGGAGCTCGCTGACCCTACGGGCAGAGATGAGAGCCACCAAGAAGGTGACCTTCCAGGATAAGTACCGCAAGGAACAGCTAGCCAAGGGCTGGAAGGGTGGCTTGGTTAGCTGCGTGAGGACCACATTGAGGTCCCAGTACGCCGGGGATGGATGGAGGGCATAGAGAGAAGTAGGCCCCACAGAAAATGGGAGGTGAGGGGTTTCCCTGAGAGGCGTTTGCCCTCAATGGGGTGATGGTTCGCCAAGATCGCGCTCAGGTGCACTCTGACAGAATTGGACTTTAGGCTGGACTGCGAGAGATGGAGCAAGTATTGCAACGACGAGCATACCGAACAGGAGAACAGGTTTGTGCGTTGCTCTGTGCACTACACAGAAAATCTATGCCACTTGAAGGCATAAGCATGTCTTGTAGAGTCCTTACAAGAGGCCAGGAGGATTTCTTCACCTTTCCATTCAGCTACCAGGCTATGAGGGACAGGACTCCAAGATTGGGATGGAGGAGAGAGCCCTCCTCCTGCATCAGGAGTCCTGGGGAACTCCCGAGAAGAACCGGGGATTACTTCGAGACAGAGCAGCAGGGTGAACCATGGCTGCCTAGGCCACCTCAGGGCCATGAGGATCACCGAAGCCTTGTCCTGCTGGACCTTGAAGAGGGTCTGTGCTATCAGCAGCATAGGAGGAAAGGCATATAGCAGTCCCGTTGTCCACGAGTGGAGGAAGACATCCAGAGCCACCCAAACTAGGTGCGGGTTAGGCTCATAAAAGCGGGGGAGCTGAGCATTGGACAGGCTGGCAAAGAGTTCAAGGTCTGGGGTGCCCTAGAACCGGAATAGCTGCTGCGCCATCTCAGGGTCCAGGTGCCATTCATGTGACTGGAGGACTCTGCTTAGCCGGTCCGCCAAGGCATTGTCCTGGCCTGGGAGGTAGACCATTTTGAAGAGGATGCCCCAGCTTATCGCATAAGAGAAAAGGGCTATTGCTTCCTGGCAGAGGCTGTAGGAGCCTGTGCCACCCCTTTTGTTCATAAAGAACATGGTGACTTGGTTGTCCGTCTGCACAAGCACTGTCTGGTGTTGCAGTCTGTGCTGGAAGGCTTTCAGCAACAGGAAGACGGCTCGGAGGTCCAGTAGACTGACCTTCTGCTGGCTCTCCTTGAGAATCAGGCTCTCTGGGTGTGCAGTTCCTCGCAATGGGACCCCCAGCCCAAGAGGGTGGCATCCATTGTTAGGATCCTCTGGGGGGAGGGGTTCAGGGCCTAGAAGGGCATGCCCCGGAGCAGGTGCTGTGCATCCTGCCACCAGACTAAGGACTCGGTCAATTGAGGAAACACCAAGAGGGTGTCCCGGACCGTAGCCTGGGCCCACTAGGCGTGAAGGCACCACTGTGCTGACCGCATGTGGAGGTGTACATTGGGTATGATGTGGACCATAGAGGCCATGTGGCCCAGGAGGCAAAGCATTGACCGAGCTGATGTTGTGCGGCGACTCTGCACCTCGGCTGCTAAGGTCATGAGGTGATTCACCTTGTCCTGAGAGAGGAAGGCCTTGGCCTGGAGTGTGTCCAGGTGAGTTCCTATGAACTCCAGGGATTGCACTGAGGTGAGGTGGGATTTTGGGTAGTTTACAACGAATCCCAGGTGCCACAGAATCCAGATGGTGCAGCCTGTGGCCTGCCGGACTTCCGAGGCCGTGTCCCCTTTCACGAGCTAGTCGTTGAGGTAAGGATAGATGAAGGCTCCTTGGAGACGTAGATAGGCTGCTACCACTGCAAGGCATTTGGCGAAGACCCGTGGCGCAGAGGTGAGACCGAAGGGCCCTGTACTGGTAGTGATCGCTCCTGACCACAAACCTCAGGTACTGCCTGTGACTGGGGTGGATAAGGATGTGAGTGTAAGCATCCTTTAGATCCAAGGAGCACAGCCAATCGCCGTGCTGGAGGTAGGGCAGCAGTGTTCCAAGGGAAAGCATCTTGAACTTCTCCCGCACCAGGAATCTGTTCAGGATTCTCAGGTCCAGGATGGGTCTGAGCCCTCCCGTTTTTTTTGGGATGAGAAATTACCTGGAGTAGAATCCCTTTTATTTTAGGTGACGTGATACAGGCTCCACTGTTCCATCCCGTAGGAGGCCTGTGAGCTCTTGGATTAGCAGGGCCTTGTGCAGGGGAGGCCATTGAGGTTCCCTGGGGAAGTATGGGGGAGGCAGCTATCTAGGAGAAGGAGATAACCCTCCTTGACCACCTGGAGAACCCATGAGTCGGTGATGATGGAAGTCCACCTGTGGACAAAATGGACCAGCCGTCCCCCTGTTGGTAGCTGGTTGTCCAGTGGTTGAGAGGCTATGCCAGGAGCATCAAACCCCGACCCAGGCTAAGCTGGGGTCGACATCTGGGCCTTTGGGCCCTTAGGTTTATGTAGTCCTTGGCCAGTGTCCTTACCCTGACTGCTTTGTTGCAGAGTCTGGGTAGCCGGGTATGGAGGGTTCCCCCGATAGAGTTTACCCACCCTGTGGAAGAAGAGCTTCTTCCCTTGTGACTTCTTTCTAGGAAGGGTAGAAGTCTTCCTCAAGAGCCAATGCGGGTGACATACTCTGTCTTGATTTCAGCCACTTTGCTTTCCATGGGCTTGCCAAAGAGCTGCTCCCCAAGACATGGAATGTTGAGGAGCTTCTCCTGGACCCACTGCTCCAGGTCCGAGGATTGGAGCCATGCCTGCCGGTGGCCGCCGATGCCGGCAGCTGCCACCCTTGCGCAGGACTCAAAGCTGTCATAGGCGGCTCAGGACAGATATTTGGAACACTCACCAATGGACATCACCAGTGTTTGGAAGCATCTGAGGTGGTCTCCATCGAGGCCCACCGCTAATCCTCAAAGTTCCTTGGTAGGGTCTTGGAGGAACATGCCAATATATAGTTGGTGTACTTGTATGCGGCAGGCTAGCATGGAGCCCTGGTAGCACTTATGCCTCCCTGCCTGGGGGGACTGAGGAGTGAGTCTTTGGACTCTTCTGCTTGTGCATGGCTGACTCGACTACCATGGAGGTGTGAGGGAGCTATGCCTTCTGAAACCCTGGCCCCCGCTGGATCTTGTACATGGAATCCAGGTGTTGGCTGACGATCAGGAGTGAAGCCGGCGTCTCCCACATGAGGAGGAGGAGCCGACTAAGGATGGAGGGAACAGGAACCATGAGGATTTCCTTCGGTGGTGCCTCGTATTGGAGGATATCGAGTTCCTCTGTTCAAGAGTCTCCCTGCGACTCAGTGGTGAGGACAAGGGCCTGCGTCTTATCCCGGACAAATTCAAGGAAGGAGATGTCCCCAGGTGGGGACTGCCACCTCTGGATCGGTGGGGACGGGTCCAAAGGGAGGTCTTGGTGAGTCCGAGACTCCAGAGATGTCTTGCCATTGGACTCCCATTCTGAGTAGTCCATGGAGGACTCTAGACTGGGCGGCTCGAGGTGGGGTGATGACCCCGATGGGGGCCTGGGGTCAGCACTTGGCCAGAGCCAGAGGCACTCTCACCGGATGATCTCTCACCCAAGGAACGGGATAGAGATTGAGACCCTCGCTAAGGATCCTCACGAGGCATCTGGCTCTCTGGGATCACTGCGGTGGCCCGGGGAGTCCTCGAGGTTGAGGTCCCTGCGGTCTCGGGGCACACACTGATGGGGCCTGGCATCTGTGCCTGCTGGACAGCGATGAACACAGAAACACTGCGTTCTAGAGCCAGCATTCGAGCCTCCCACTCAGGAGTGGGAGCCTGCGACACTGACGCCGGGATTACCGGGTCAGGTGTCGAGGAGGAGAGGGGGGTCCTTGCCGGGACAACCCTCAGAAGACAGGGCACCATCACTGAAGGCCTCAGTATCGGTTCTGGGAACTTTCCTTGGCCGCTCCTACTCGGACTCCTTGGATGGCCACCAGGGGCTGAGGGACCACACGCGAGATTTCTCACGATGATGTCTGTGAGGCCTTCTTCTTCCGCTCATGCTCCAGGGACACTTGGTTGGACTGCCTGTGGGCTCGTCCCACAGAAACTTTAGGCAACTCCAAGGATTGCAAGACCTTCAAGCACAAGGCTACCAGGGATACCGAGGTTGAGTCTGCCTTGTGGAAGATGTCGTCCTGCTTCTGCCGGAAACTCTGGATGGCCTTAGTGGACATCTTTTTACACAAGAAGCACTGCTCCAGGTCATGATCGGCATCCAGACACCGGAGATAGCAGTCGTGAGTGTCGGTGAGAGACGTGTTTTTAGAGTACTGATCACATTTTTTGAAACCAGTGGCCATAGGAGCAAAAAGAACCCCTTCTAGGTCGAAGACCCTCGCTACAGCCAGCAGTAAAAAAGGCGCGAAAGCGCCAAAGTGAGAAAAGGGAAAAAATAGATTCTTGAGCCGCAGTACTTGAGAAATGGGAAGGAGAACTGCCGCCTGCTGGAAAATGCAACAATGCACTAGAAAAAAGAACCTTTTCTGGGGGGACAAGATCAACGTCCGAAGGGCTCCGCGGAAAAAGGGAGACTGAGCAAGATGGTGTCCTTGGGTGGGAAGGGGACCACACATGCAAGGTGGCAATTCCCAAAGGCTTTCTTTGAAAGCTGGAGAGATGCTTCCGCGAGGGCTCCATCGGCGTCGATATCACCCATATGTGAGGACTGATTTCCTGTTGGTTCCTGGTGAATACCACCTGCGCATCTATATGCTTCACCCTCTGTCCCAGAACCATATCACTTTTGATATGCTCGGAGGGATACCTGGCAGTATCATTTGTGTCGACATGAATGAGCAACATCAGGTAATAGTCAGTGGACTTGATGAATCTCTGCAAACTCTCCATAACATCTCGGATTTTGGCACCTGGCAGACAGCATACCTCTCTGGACATCAAGTCTGGTCAGCAGCTGGATGCCTCTGTACCCCTCAGAAGAGAGTCACCAATCACCACTACCCTTCACTTTCTTGTGGTCACTGATTCTGCAATCATGGGATGCTTGAGCTCTGGTTCTTCCCTTTTATTTATTTATTTGTTTGGTTGATTTTATACCGCACTATTCAAGATCAGCATGGTTTACAAGGTAGCAACATCATACATGGAACAGTTTACATTTAACATATTGAACATGTGAACAAGGTATAAACAGTTAACTTATTTACATTGGTAGATCAATAGATCATTCACAGTAGCTTATAATACTGGGGAACTATTTGGAGTCTGATAGGATCTTAAGTATGATGTTGATGGAGACACTTTTAAGTTATGGGGTCGAAAGCAAGGTGGAATAGGTGTGTTTTGATTGCTTTGAGAAAGGTGGCCAAATCTGATATGAGATGAATAGCATCAGGTAGGGAGTTCCATAGTAGAGGGGCGAAGAGGGAAAAGGCTCTGTTCATGGTGAATTCTGAGCTTTTTCTGGCTATGGATGGGATGGTAAGAGTGTTTACCATATTTGTTCTTCTCGCTCTGTTGTCAGGCGTCCAATGTAGAAGATCTTCCAGTGAGGTGCTTAGGTGGTAGAGGATCTTGAATGTTATCAAGAGAGTTTTGTACTTGAGTCGACTGCTTACTGGGAGCCAGTGAAGTTGGATTAGGAGAGGAGATACATGCTCATATCTGGATGCTCCATAGATGGTTCGTGCCGCAGTATTCAGTGCTAATTGTAAAGGATGGATAAACTATTCAGGAAGTCCTTGCAGGATGATATTTGCATATTCGAAGAGCGGCGTTTTCAGGGCTTGGAAGACAGTGTGGAAGTCAGTAGGCTCCAGTAAGGGTCAGAGATGATAGAGGGAACGTATTTTATGATAGACGGACTCTGTGATATTGCTTATATGGTTAAGCGTGACACCCAAATATCTAACCTCATGATTAGATTTCAGTTCAGCATTCTTAACCTACAGAGTTGTCGGGGGTATGAATGTTAGGACTTTCGTGACAAAAAGGACTTCTGTCTTGTTATAATTCACTTTCAGGTTGTGCACAGCTAGCCAGTCAGAGAGCATTGAAACAGTCAATGATTCTGGTGAAACTTGGGTTTTCTGTTCAAAAAGGAGTTTAGAGGAGCACATCATCTGCGTAGATGTGATAAAGGATGCCAAAGGACTGTATGATTGTACAAATTGGTTGTACATATATGTTACATAGCAAGGTGGGTAGGGAAGAGCCTTGTGGTACTCCTTGAGTTTGCAGAAACATATTTGATGTTTGATTGCCGATACAGATTTGTTGTTGCCGATCTGTTAGGTATGAGTGACACCAATCTAGAGCTGAGCTCTGAATGTCCTTAAGTTTAAGCAGATTAATGAATTGGCTGTGACAGACTGTATCGAAGGCTGAAGCAATATCCATGAATATCATGATAAAGCCCTGTTTCGGATTATTTAAGCCTAAAATCAGGTTGTCAAGTAAGGATGTAAGTAAAGTCTCAACACCATGATGTTGTCGAAAACCATGCTGTTGTAGATCCAGTGGTGTGTGGCAATCAATATGGTCTTGTATTTGTTGCTGTACTATCTTCTCCATTATTTTAGACAAGAAAGGAAGACTAGATATGGGACGATAGGAGTTTGGGTCCTGTGGGTCTAGCTTGGGATTTTTTTTTTTTTTTTTAACTTTTATTTTCATTTTGCAACAAACAAAAGAAACAACACACCAAAAGAGACAAAACAAGTATACAATAAGGAAAAGTAAACCCATTACCCCCCACCCCGATGCTTCTTCTCTACCCGATTATATCAGCATGTGAGCGCTTCCAATTAACAGTGATTATACATCAAACGATCAAAAGAGTATCTACAATACAGCATGATCATGGGACAGAGATATATACAAAGTTAGACAGTCAAATGAGAGCATTTAGCAAAATGTACATAGTCATTGAGCATCTTCCATTGAGACCAATGAGAAGGAGTCTGAACGGAGGAAGCGAACAGACGAGGTATTTGTTCATATTTACTGTAAAGACAGGCAT
The DNA here is from genome assembly GCA_033557465.1 of Ichthyophis bannanicus. Lineage (NCBI taxonomy): Eukaryota > Metazoa > Chordata > Amphibia > Gymnophiona > Ichthyophiidae > Ichthyophis > Ichthyophis bannanicus. The sequence goes on along the minus strand of CM066032.1, from coordinate 1,271,620,830 downwards.
GATTCCACCATTCATTGGGGCTCAGATGGGAGCTAATTTTCCAGTATTACTTAATTAGGGAAATAGCAATGCCAAGCATAAAGTTCGAAAGGAGATAAGCCATTTTTGGGAGAGAGGGGATCCCCGCAACTGGGCGAAGTCCCACTATCCTCCAAGAAAGGGGCTCCTGAGAGTGCGAGATAGACTAAATACGACCCAGACCCGACGCCAGTAATACTGTAGTGCGGGATATTCATGCATAACATGAGGCAATGAACCAATGGCCGCAGGACGTGTCCAGCAACCATTGCCCTGAGTAGTGTTCCATTTGTCTAATCTGTGAGAAGTGTAAAAACACCGGTGGGCTAGAAAGAAGAGGGTCTGAGTGAATGAGGCGGATCGGAACCCGTGTCCCTCTACTCCAGATAAGGCTCCATTGCTCCGAGGTCAAAGTCACATGCAATTCTCTCTCCCATACTTTCTGCGCTATAGGGGTATCTCTAGTTATAGCATTACATAAGGTTTAGTAAAATTGGATGCTACACCCGGTGAACTACCGAGAGATCGAAAAGTCTCCAATCAACCTTATGTAGGGAATGCCGATGGCGGGAGTACTCTAGTGCTCCGAAGGCGATGCTGAAGTTGCACTGACCAGAGTCGGGAGTCTAAAGATTGCATAAGAGTATTAAAGGCACCTAAAGTGTCTAAAAGCATTGGTGGATAGTGGGAGTCTGATGGGAGAGTCATACCAGGGAGAAAGGTAAGAGGAATCGGTTTGCAAAGGCCCGCTTCTATATCTAGCCACACAGGTCTACTCGGTACTGGATCTTCCAACCAACGAGCACCGTGTTTGAGAAGAAAAGATTGAGGGAACACTTGAGCAAAATCGCCACCAAGTATTAATGGAGCATTGGCAGAGGCCAAGGCCAACTGCGCAATACTTGCATAGTAAGCAGGGTTGTCCACATTCGGGGCATAATGCAAATACACGTGAATTCACTATCTCCAACCTCAAGGTGTACACAGGCCCATCTACCCTCCTTGTCAGCGCTAATATCAGGTACAGTAGCGTGCAAAGACTTCTTAACCAGAATGGTTATCCCGTACCATTTGGAAACGGTGGGAGAATAGGCAGCTACCATATGAGGCTTAGCAATTACTTTCAGTGATTCAGCAGAGTTTAAATGCGTTTCCTGAAGAAACACTAAATCAACATGCTCATGGCTAAGATAGCTAAGGATTTTCTTTCCTTTGAGTGGACCATTAATGCCTTTGACGGTGAATGATAAGATTTTACATAAGGCCATTCAGAAAAGTTAAAAATTCTGAGCATGATAGCACACATAATTTCACTATGTCCCTCAAGCTGACTGTATCTGGCTGTACACATGACATAGGAAAAATAAGCTAATATAATACAATGAAGCGCCCCACATTAACAAAGAAAACCGCAGTACGGTAGAGGAGAAGCAAAACCCCAAAATTACTGGCGACCATGTGTCTGCGGGGAGAAACCCCAGAGAAGGCCGAAATTGAAAAAACACATAACCTGTAGGACTGTGCGTGCTCCGAATCCGACCGAGGCACACATCATGAAGGGATAGGAGACCAAAAAACAAAAGTCATATAGAGAAAGAAAGAAAGTCCAGGCTATTTCTGTGCTTGGCTATGACCGCCGCATCGGGCCCTTCAAAATGGCGGATAGAGCCGGCAGATAAGAGTCCAAGATTTGGGATTAGCGCATCTGCTCTGCTTCTTTGGAGTCTAAAAATGTTGATAGTAGATCAGGATCTTCGAACGTCCTGGTTTGGTTGTGGAGAGTCACTCGGAGCTTCGCTGGATACAACAGGCCAAAGATAGCCTGTAGCTGTTGAAGTCGAGGGCGAAAAGCAAGGAGTTTCTTCCGACGGTCAACGGTAGGCTTTGCCAAATCAGGAAAGAAGGAGACCTTACGACCTTCAAATTCCAAATGATGATTCGCTCGGGCAACATGTAAAATTTGTTCCACTTGTTGATAGCGTAGCAAGCTAAAGATAATAGGCCGGGGGGTCGTGCGGTTGAGCGCCATGTGGGCAGGAACACGGTGTGCTCGATCGATTTCCAGTTCTCTGTGAAAAGTGATCTTCAGCAAGGAGGGAAGAGTTTTGAGCAAGAATTCTCTTATATCTCCTGCTTCCACCCCCTCCGGCATTCCGAGGAGCCTCACATTGTTGCGACGGGCTCGATTATTGCTATCTTCTAACTCCTTTTGAAGATTCTGTATCTGGCGCTCAGCCTTGTCCAGTTTGCCCAAGCGCACCTCGTGCGAGTCGAGGACCCCCGCCATGTTGTCCTGCCGTAATGAAAGACTTTCAAGTCGGTCCTGGAGCACTCCAAAGTCTTCTCGCATGGCTCGAAGCGCTTCTCCATTGGACTGCACCAATTCCTTCACGCCGCGTATTTCCTCCAAAATCTCCAGGTGTATTTCGGGGTTTTCACGAAATGGGACCATCTTCTGTGGGGAGGACACCTCTGTTTTGGAGCGTTTTCCGTGAGAAGAAGAAGGAGACCCGAAGTCCAAGCGCGCTGGTTTATGGGCCGCCATCCCCCCCGAGGTGCCCCGGTCAGCTCGGAGCGAAATAGTAAATTTGTATAGGTATTAAGTCAGGATTCTAAGTAGGCCTCTCGGGAGCTTCAACGCAAAGCGTCCTACCCGCTGGACATCAGGCTCCGCCCCGCTTGGGATTTTTTAGTAGCGGTTTGATTGTGGCAGTTTTCAGTGATGCTGGTACAATACTCTTGTTGAAGGAAAGGTGGATAATCTTGGCAATGTGGGAGCTTAATTCATTGCAGGTAGATTTGATCCAATGAGAAGGGCATGGATCAGAGAGCGAGGTGGTAGAATTAAGATCTTTTATTATATTTTCGATTTGTTTTGGGGAGTATGGGTAAAAATGACTTAGGGCAGGGATGTTGATGCTTTCAGGTGATGGGGTGTCTATGCAGATGTCTTCCATTTATTTATTTTTTTATTTATTTAAAAGGGTTTAATATACCGCTTTATCATTAAATCAAAGCGGTTAGCACATCAAACAATCGAGAGTGAGAGGGTGAATACATACAGTGGATACATCGACTTGTGTGGGGTGGGTGAGCAGTGTGATTGATTAACTGGTGAGCTATATACATCGTGAACTGTGAGCAGGGGCTATATACATTGTGAACTATGAACAGGGGCTGTATGCAAGTAGTTGGGGATGCAGGAGTTATTTATAGGTTGGAGAAGGCTGGTATCTGGTTCATGTGAAGTCCTTGTAGTGTTCATGGTTTGTGTAATTCAGTTTGTGGTAGAATGCTGGTAGTTGGTTCATGTGAAGTCCTTATAGTGTTCATGGCTTGTGAAAATTAGCTTGCGGGGTAACTGGTGTGATTGGTGCTTGGTGGTCTTCGTTGAATTGTTCAATGAATAGGGTGGTTTTGAGCAGCTTTCTGAATTCTATATATCAGTTGTTGATCTTAGAATATCTGAGAGGGCATTCCAAATGGCGGGTGCAGCAAGAGAGAAGCTCGCATGGATGTGGATTTGTTGGTTCTTGTGAATAGAGTAGGTGTTGGTATGTTGTTTTTGGTGCTGTTTCAGTCTGGTCTTTTGCTTGCTTTGGTTCTGATGAGTTCCTGTAGTATTTCAGCTGACATGTTGTTTTTAATTTGAAGATGGTGCGTGCTGATTTATATTTTGCCCGTGAGGAGATTGGTAGCCAGTGTAGATCATGTAGTATTGGAGTTATGTGGTCTTGTATTGGAGCGCTAGCAATGATGCAGGCAGCGGTATTCTGGACTATTTGTAGTGGACGGGTGGTTTGTTTAGGTAGGCCTTGGAATAGGATATTACAGTAGTCCAACACAGATGTAATGATGGCCTGGCATACTTTGCGGAAATGTTCCTTATTGAGGAGGGGTTTTAGTCTCCGGAGTGTTGCGAGTTTGAAGAAGACTGTTTTGGATATCTTGTTGATATGTGGTTGGAGGGTGAGCTGCTTGTCTAGAATCACTCAAAGATATCGGACTTCGTCTTTTATTGTAATCGGTGTATTGGATATGATGATAGAAGTAGGTGGAATGAATGTGGAGTCTCTCATAATGATGATTGCTTCAGATTTTTTTATGTTGATTTTTAAGTTGCTGTTAGTAAGCCAGGTTGTTATTTCATGGATGCAGGTTGATATAGTGGTGTAGTCTGGGGAGTCCAGTTGAATAGGGGTATATGTTGATAGTTTATTCTGCACAGTTACCTTGTTCGTATGTCTCCTGTACATAACCCCCTGTTATAATGTAAATGCAGTTCAATCCCCTGCTCTGCATAATTTCGTTTCATGTAAACCGCACTGGTGTAAAGAGCGCGGTATATAAGAAAGTTAAATAAATAAATAAATATGCCATGATATCATCCGCATATATGGCATATTGTATCTTGTATTTGTTGAATATTTTGCATATAGGCTGAATATAGATGTTGAAGAGAAGAACTGACAGTGATGAGCCTTGGGGAACTCCTTGAGTGGTCCTGAAGGGTGCTGAGGTGAGATTCCCCGATTTTACTTTCTGTTTCCATATTGTGGAGGGTCATTTAGTCTTATTGTGAAGGTGATTTGCAATGTCTTGAGGGTGGATTACATTCTTTGTTTGAAGCAAAGATGACTCATTTGTAAGGGATTGAATTAATCTAAAGAGCTCATGGGGCTTGTTGAGAGAGCGCATAAGGAAATTTGTATGGTATTCTTTCTTCCTTTGCATAATGATATTGCAGTGTTCTTGCAAGGTCTTCATGTATAACTCTTAGTCATTGGGGAGCCTGGAGTTGCGCCATTTATGCTCAAGCTTCCTGAGATTCTTTAGTGATTTGTGCAGATCGGCTGTAAACCAGATAGCTGTATGCATCCTTTTCTTTGTGTGTTTATGCTGGATTAGAAGTGCAGCTTTTCTTAGGGTAGCATCCCAAGTATGCATTACTTCAGTTAAGTCAGTGGATTCAGAGTTAAGGTCAGGTAGAATTTCTGCAAGGAATAACTCTCTGTGAATGGCTTAAAACGACAAGCAGGTAGTAAGTCAGTATTAATAGTAGCTTTTGAAACTGGTATGTTGAATGGGATATGAAATAGGATAGCTTTGTGGTCTGACCAGGGTACTGGGAAGACTTGTGGTTGTATAAAGTTGGTTGTACCATAAGTATAGGGGGGTGCAAAGATAAGGTCCAATGTGTTACCTTTAGTGTGGGTAGGGGCATGTATCAGTTGCTGATAGTTATGAGCAGACATAGCATCCAGAAAAGCTGTGGCGTTCTTCTTTGATAGAGCTGGGAGGTTGAAGTCCCCTAGAATCCAGAGAGGTTTGGACTGTGGTGAGTGGTTACAGATTAGATCTAGTGTTATGGAGAGGTCATCAGTACAGGTAGAAAGGGGCACGATAGAATAGTGCTGTTGCTATTTGCTATCATGTTGGCATCGAGGTTGCTAGTATTATGGGAAAAGAGGCATTGGAACTGCAGGTCAGATCTCGCCATGATGAGTGTGCCACCACTTCTTCTGTTGGTCCTTGGGCAGTTGAAGACATCATAATTTGGAAGCTTCAGCTGATTAACAAGTACTGCATCAGTATCTGTTAGCCATGATTCTGTGATGAAAATTATATCTAGCTTCTGATTTTCCACATAGTCACCAATAACCAGCTATTTCTTCCGTATGGATCTTGCTTTTACAAGCATGCATTTTAGAGCTTTATGATCTGTGGACTTCAGAGTGAGATGTTTTCCTGGTGGCTGGCATGTGATATGGATAAGGTGTTGGGGTCTTATCAGACAAGGTTGTCTCTTGGCGGTGAAGACATCTTCTTGTTTGTTTCAGCCAAATCCATGAAGAGTGGAGATTAGGCTATGTTAGTGAGAAAATGAGTCAACCGAAATGAAGAAGAAGGCAAGACCATATAGGCATAGGATAAAGGGTATATAGTCAGGCATTGTGGTTGCAAGGCGAGTGGATGAGGCCAGTTAAAATGTTCTAGAGGTAGGACAGTAGACTTGTGGTTAGGGTATTAGACCAAGGAACAACAGAAGTAGCACTTTATAGTCGGGGTTGAGGCAATTATGCTCTGGAAGACACTATAAATGAATGAAGGAAATATGAATTTAGATCAACGTATGAAACACTTACAGCAATTATACAGGATTGGAGATGATCAACTGTTGATTGTAAAGCTTTTTGTTCCTTTTCTCCCTCCTGCGTTCCCGCCAAAGGGCCCTCAGGCGCAGGCATGCCCGATGGCACTAAGGAAATTTAAAGTTGCTTAAAGGACCTGATTGGCGTTGGACCAGTGAGTGGGGAGGGGATCTCCTTCCTGCTCCCTTGCCCGATGCTGGTCAGTGAGGAGGAGGTGATGTTCCGGCTGCGGCCCTCCTTTGTTCTTCGTGCCCGATGGCGCTCAGGAAATTTAAAGTCGTTTAAAGGCCCTGATTGGCCTTGGGCCGGTGAGCGGGAAGGGGTGCTTTCACCACCTCCACTTTCAGGGCTGCATAATGGTTCTTCATTTCAAGGGCTGGAGGAATTGGATTGGTGATTCTGCAGGCCCTGGTGACTCGTATCCAACCTTCATCATTCTGTAGGCTCCCATCTTCTCCTCTGCTGGAGAGCTTGAATGTTTCAAGAAGCATCTCATCAATGTACTTCTCACTGTCTTGACTGTTCCTCAGCCTCGCCACTTCTTTTTTGAGCTCCTCCACTTGTTTCCTGAGAATTTCAGCATGCAGGCATCCTGCACATGGAACCGGTCCTTCAACTGGTATTGGGATCTCTGTCTGGACAGAGGCAGAAGCTGTAATAAGGGCAACAGTTTTGGCGGTATGATTTTTCCCAGCCATAACTCATTTTGTGGAGCTTAGGTACCTATTGAAGCAAAAGATAGAGAGACCTACCAAAGTACCAACCGATTTCCCAGCTGTCCTCTCAGAGAAAAATCAGTTAACCTCTTTTAAGTGTGTTCTAAATGTGCTGTTCCAAGTCCCTGTGTGTAGCTAACTTGGGATGTGCCCTATAAAGCAAGACTACTGACATGGGGTGGGTGGGAGTTGGGGAATAGGGAAGGAACTAACTCCTGATGAGGTGTCAGTAGCTTCAAAGAGCTGAGAGACATACTAAAAACAGAGTTTTAAACCAACACCACTAAAGAAAATATGTCCCCTTTTGAACTAAAGCACCAAAAAGAATGTCATTTTATTTTAAAAATGCACCTAAACCCTTTTAAGAGCTCTCAGGCAGAGAGCTAGTAATTAAAAGCCACATATTCTTACCTTTGCTTGAAATGCAGAGCCCCTGTTAGGAATGCCTCAAAGTGAAAGGCTCTGAATAATTTTATGCAGCCCTCAGCTGCTCTCAGTTCTTTCACAGGCTAATCAGGCCCACTATTTATTTTATTTATTTATTACAGGCTCTTATATACCGCTCTATTCAGAATCAGCGCGGTTCACAATATAACAACATACCATAACAACAAACTGTTAGGTTTTACAGAGAACAAGGTCAGAGAACTTGGAATAAAACATGGAACGTCATTACTGCAACTATTTACAAGAGTATTTACAAGAGTATTTACAAGTATACATTACAGGATTTGTTCTTAGTTTGGGTAGTGATTAAGATTGGTTAGTTGATGAGCTGTCAGTAGCTTCAAAGAGCTGAGAAAGATACTAAAAGAGGAAGAAAGATACTAAAAGGGCACCAACTCAAGCAGAACTCTTAGGACAACCAAAGTCTTAGTTAAAACAAGAAGATGTACAGTATGAAAGACAAAGAGGTCATGAATGTAGGCAAACGTTTTGGAAACAGTGGACATTTTGCACGAGGTACAAGAAATGGAGAGAAAAGGAAGGAAGAAGGGTTATAGTTTGATGTGCAGAAATGGGCCAGGATGTTGATTAATTCCAGCTACGAGGAAAAGCAGAATGGAGAAGGGGAGGTATGATGGCTGGGAAAATGGAGATGGCTGGATGGACAGAAGAAAACTAAAGCTCAAGAGCAGAGGACGGTACAACACAGTATGATTGGTAAGAAGGAGAATATTAAAAAAGGGTATTCTGTTCTTAAGTTTTGTAGTGGTTTGAAATATAGAATAACAGTGGGGAGAAGTAACATGAGGAAGAGATAGCAGAGCTATAAGAAAGAGAGAAAAGAAAAATACTAACCTGGCCAAACATAAGGTATGTAGCTGGAAGACGTTCTGAGTGCCAGGAGCCACCACAGAAGAAGCTGGGAGAAATATGCTAATGAGCCAGATACTCCCTAGCATCTGGACAGCAACTGTAAGTGTACAGTGATGGGGTAATAACTGGATTCTTTTATTCACCATGTTTGACACTGAGAATTGGGTAGTAAAAATTCTGCTCCTGAGCTTGGATGACAGAAGAATCTGGACAAACAGGAAATGAACTGAGCTCAGCAGAAATATAGATAACTATCTGCTGCTTGTTCACAATTGCAGCCATAACAATAAATGTTCAATAGTGTATATCATGATCCTTCTTAGTATATGAAGCCCTTTTGCTGGGATTTTGAAATTAAGAGCCAGTCACTGAATGTCAAGTATTTTTAACTGAATACTCAAGGCATCTCAAAAAAAGTAAAATGGCATTCTCAAAGTTGTAGTGTTGGAGAGAAAGATAATTAATGAACACCAAAAAACAAAGGCATAAGGAAGAGAATGCATTTGTGCAAGAAGCTTTAGTACGCTCCCTGCTCCTCAACACATTATCTGACCAGAAAATGTTTGATAGTCAATGGCAAAGTAACCACCTGCCAACCCAAAATTTGATGCCTGACGTGACTGCCTGAAATGGCCTTTAACTTGCAGAATCACTGCACCCCTTCTTGATTGTTTCCCCCACTCAATAGTACAGGAGCTGCAGGGGATCTTGGATATGGAGGTGAGGAGAAAACATAAACCTAGGGATGGGACTAGGAGGCATGAATTGAAAAGGAGACAATAGAAGATACTGTATCAGATGAATAGATGAGAAAGTAAAGAAATTAGAAGCCAAAAGTACTTAGTCTTCTAATACAGGTCCAAGTAGATCCACTGTCATACCAAGGTCGGCACAGCGCAGAGGGCTTTAGAGCACTAATCCAGTGCAAAGCAGAGGCAGCAGCTGCATGCTGAGGACCCTAAGTGGCAGCCTCCTTGTATGTGCTGTAACTTCTGATCTCCAGGAATAAGCAGGAATGTAGTCTTCACATATGGGTGACATCGGTACCGACGGAGCCCGCGCAAGAATGCTCCTCAGCGTCCAATAGGAAAGCTTTTGGGAGCATCCCACTGTGCCTGCCTGCCTTTCCAGTTCTCCCTCCTCAGTTCTTCGTTTTCCGCGGAGCTGACAAGAAGCAATTCCTGTCACCTGAGAAAAATTTTCCTTTCTTATTTTTGTGGTCGCGTCTACCTTCCCGTTGATGCTGGTACTAACCTCTGTCGGTGCTTTCTTTCTTTCTTTCTTTCTTTAAAAAAAAATTCTTCTGAGAGGGAAAGAATTCTTCTTTCCTTCAGGCATATCAATGCCATTTTAGGCTTAGGCTTCCCCTTTTGTCACAGACAAAATGGAAAAACCAGCCAGTGGTTTTAAGAAGCGTTCCAAATGTGGTAGTACCATTTCGGCCACAGACACCCACGACTGGTGTCTAAAATGCTTAGGACCAAATCTTTAACCCTCAGAATGTCCTCTTTATAGGAAAATGACAAAGAGAGGCCTACAGAACTGAGCTGCAAAGCTGGGCACCCTCTTTGCCTCTGATGCAGTATCTTTAGCATCAACGTCATTGAGAGCTTCATCTTTCTTCCAAGGATCTCAGGTATCGAAACCTAGGCCTTCATCGAAGACTGGCTATCCCTCCAAGGGTAGATCTCCTTCTAAGCATTAAGATGCCTCGGGCGCTGCCTTGGAGGGATACATACCGGCCAAACAACCCCGGCGGAAGGACCTTGCCTTCAAAGCCTTAGTGGGGCTCCAGGATGCTCCCAAGGCCTCCACCTCTGGAGAACTCCTGGTGCCATACTCAGGGATTGTGGCCCACAATTCTGGTACTGATACCCAAGCATCGGTAAGCTTCATGGATCAACGTATCCTGGCCATCGAGTGGCGCTTAGTGGCCTTACTGGCAGCCTCTGTACCAGTAAGAGTAGTTACTCACCTGTAACAGGTGTTCTCCAGGAGCAGCAGGAATCAGTCCTCACATATGGGTGACATCAACATCGATGGAGCCCCCATGCAGAGCAATTCCCCAGCTTTTTAAGAAAGCCTTTGGGAATACACCCACGCATGCGTGGTCCCCTTCCCGCCCAAAGGTGCCATCTTGCTCAGTCAGATGACATAGCTAAAAGACAGCACAAAAAAAAACAAATGAACTATGTACAACTGCAACTCCCAGGGGAGGAGGGAGGGTTGAGGACTGATTCCTGCCGCTCCTGGAGAACACCTGTTACAGGTGAGTAACTACTCTTTCTCCAGGACCAAGCAGGAAGTCAGTCCTCACATATGGGTGACTCCCTAGCTCTGGGCTACCAGGAACCCAGGCTGAAAAATAGAGCTCCCTCTGGGAAGCCTCAGCATCAGGGAAAGAAATTTACTGAGAAGAGATCCCACCGGTAGCCCAACAAGAGGGCTGGAGGGTCGGAGTTGCCTAAACCTCAAAGAGATTCCGGAGTACTGCCTGACCAAAAGCACTGTCCCTACAGGACTCCCTCTCCAGGCAGTAATGGGCTGCAAAGGTCTGGCTTGAGAACCAAGTTGCAGCACTACAGATGTCTGCTAACGGAACAGAACAGAGATGAGCTACTGATGCAGCCATTGTCTGGACACGGTGGGCTGTGACTCGACCCTGCAAGGGAAGGTCTGCTGCCCTGTAAGCCCAGGTGATACAGTCCGCCACCCATATGGACAAGGTATGCTTGGAGACAGGCAACCCCAAGTTCTTTGGGTCAAAGGAGACAAAGAGCTGAGTCGCCCTTCTATGACCCTTAGTACGCTCAAGGTAGAAAGACAAGGCCCTTCTACAGTCCAGGGTATGCAGGACTTCCTCAGCCCGGCTGGCATGGGGCCTAGGGAAGAATGTTGGAAGAACCACCTCCTGACTGAGGTGGAAAGAGGAGACTACCTTCGGGAGGAACTTAGGATGAGTCCTAAGGACTACCCTGTTCCTATAGAAACGAGTGTAAGGCCTGTCACAGACTAGAGCTTGAAGTTCACTCACTCGCCTGGCCGAGGTCAGTGCCACTAGGAAAAGAGCCTTCCAAGAAAGGAAGCGGAGAGGACACGTAGCCATCGGCTCAAAGGGAGGGCGAGTAAGCTGCTGCAAGACCACATTCAACTCCCACTCAGGGGCTGGTGGACGGAGAGGAGGCTTTAGCAAGAGCAAACCTTTGAGGAACCTGGACACCAAGGGGTGAACTGATAAAGAGTGCCCTTCCACCTGTGAGTGGTGGGCTGCCAGAGCAGAAAGGTGCACCCAAACAGAATTGTATTTATGACCCTGATTAGACAAGTGTAGCAGGTACTGAAGCACCACTGGCACAGGACAGGAGAAAGGGTTCTCCTGGCATTTATCACACCACAAGGAGAACCGCTTCCACTTCAGGGCATAGGTCTTTCTGGTGGATTGCTTCCTAGAGGCCAAGACCACCTCTTCAACTTCCTGAGGCAGGCCCCAGGGAGCCAGCACTACCCTTGCAGCCTCCAGGCCATCAAATTGAGAGTTTTGAGATTGGGGTGCGGAAGGGAACCCTGATCTTGAGAAAGAAGATCGGGTTGCAACCCCAGGGGGAGTGGGTTGTCCACCGCCAGCTGTAACAGAAGCGGGAACCACGGCTGTCTCGGCCATCTGGGTGCTACCAATATGACCGAGGCCCTGTCCCTTAGAATCTTGAACAAGGTTCGGGCCACCAGGGGCATGGGAGGAAACGCATACAGGAGGCCCTTGGACCATGATATCAGGAAGGCATCCGCTGCGAATCTCGTGGGATGCAGTTGCCTGAAACAGAACTGGGGCAGCTGCCGGTTCAGGGGACTGGCAAAGAGGTCTAAGGATGGAAGTCCCCATTTCAGGAAAATGTTCTGAACCACCAAAGGGTGCAGCTGCCATTCGTGAGGTTGTAGAACCCTGCTCAACCTGTCTGCCAGGAAATTTTCCTGGCCAGGAAGATAGACTGCCCTGAGCAGCATATTGTGTTGAAGTGCAAAAGAGCATAGGGCCTGTGCCTCCTGACATAGGAGCCTGGATCCCGTGCCCCCTTGTTTGTTCACATAGAACATCGCCACCTGGTTGTCTGTCTGAACCAAGACAGATTGGTGGACCAGGGTGTGAGAGATTGATTTGTTGAGTGGCCTCCCAAGGAGACCACAGGCCTTGTGTGCACTTGTCCAGACAATGTGCACCCCAGCCCTGCAAGGAGGCATTGGTTGTGAGTACCACAGTGGAAACAGGTACCTGAAAAGGAATTCCCTGTAGAAGGTTGGGGGAATGCAGCCACCACTGCAGGGAGTTCAGGAAGGATTTGGACACCCTTACTATGTCTCTTAGGCTGCCTGTAGCTTGCTTCCACTGAGTCCTGAGACACCACTGTGCAGGCCTCATATGCAGGCGGGCATTGGGGGTCACATGCACTGTTGAAGCCATGTGGCTCAGGAGCCTCAGACAAAGTCTGGCGGATACCAGTGGGTTGTCTAGGAACTGGCTGGCCAAGTCCAGCAGCCTTCTCGCTCTGTCCTCTGGCAGATAAGCCTTTGTGTGCAGGGAGTCTAACTGTGCCCCTATGAATTCCAGGTTCTGGGAGGGGAGCAAAGTGGACTTTGCGAAGTTTATGACAAAGCCTAGTTGTTGAAGGAGAGAGACAGTACGGAGGGTGGCTTGCCTGGCCTCCTGGAGAGTCTGACCCCTGATGAGCCAGTCGTCCAGATAGGGGAAGACAAAGATACCCTGGTTTCTCAAGTAGGCCGCCACCACCGCCAGGCACTTTGTGAAGACCCATGGGGTGGAGGTTAGGCCAAAGGGCAGTACTCGGTACTGAAAATGTTTTCCTTTTACCACGAACCTTAGGTATTTTCTGTGGTCTGGATGAATGAGGATGTGAGTGTACGCATCCTTCAGATCTAAGGAGCATAGCCAATCTCCCTGCTGGAGGTAGGGCAGCAGTGTTCCAAGAGTAAGCATCTTGAAATGTTCCTTTTCCAAGAATTTGTTGAGATTTCTCAAGTCCAAAATGGGCCAGAGACCTCCAGTTCTCTTTGGCACAAGAAAGTACCTGGAGTAGAAGCCCTGCCCCAGCTGGTGGGGAGGTACAGGCTCCACCGCCCTGTCTTGAAGAAGACCTTGCAGTTCCTGGAGAAGGAGTTCCTGATGCAGGGTAGGCCTTGGAGGTTCCCCTGGGAAGTACTTGATTGAAATGGAGCAGATAGCCCTTCTGGACTATGCTCAGTACCCAAGCATCTCTTGTGATGGGCGGCCACTGGTGGGCAAACAGGGCCAACCAACCTCCCGTGCTGAGATGGACCAGCAGAGGTGGAGAGGCTATGCAGTGGGAGTCAAAAACCCCCTCCCTGCTGAGTAGAAGCAGGAGCCGGAGGCTTGGGGGCTTTCTGCCTACGGGGCCCATGTCCCTGCTCCTTGGCCTGCTGACCCTGCTGGGGAGCTGGGGAGGCCCAATAATGAGGGAAAGGTTTGTAGGCAGATGCCTTCCTCGGGTAAAAGGTCTTTTTCCCCGAGCCCTTCTTCTTATGAGAAGGGGCAGATGTTTTTCTGGACAACCTTGTCCTTGTCAGAGTCTCGGTCTCGAGCTCAGGGGCCTTTTTGGCCATGGGCTTGCCGAAGAGGTTTTCACCCCAGCATGGGACATCGACCAACTTGTCCTGTACCCATGGCTCGAGGTCCGATGACTGTAGCCATGCCTGGCGTCGGGCGTCGAGCACCGATGCCGGCCGCCGCTACACGGGTCGAAGCCTCGAAGCCATTGTAGGCCGCCCGGAAGATGAATTTGGAGCATTCCCGGATCCCTGAGGACAAGGACTTGAACCTCTGCAAAGATTCCCCGGAGAGGCCAGCCGAGAACCCGGCTATCTCCTTAGCCAGGTCCTACAAGTACATGCCCATGTACAGCTGGTAGGACTAGACACGGCAAGCAAGCATCGAGCCCTGGAAGCACTTTCTGCCGATGGCATCTAGGCTTCAGGGCTCCCTGCCGGGGGGCACCGCGGAGTGCATCTTCTGGCTCTTCAGACGATGCATGGCCGATTCCACAACCATAGAATGGTGCGGCAGCTGCACCTTCTGGAACCCAGGGCTCTTTCGGACTCGATACATGGAATCGATCTGCTTGCTCAAAACTGGCGCCGAGGCCAGTGCCTCCCACATTCGGAAGAGTAGCCGTTCCAGCATCAGAGGAACTGGCACAGTAAAGGCCTCCCGCGGGGGAGATTCGTACTGTAGGGCATCGAGCTCTTCGGCTCGAGGCTCCTCCTCGGGATCCGCAGGAACATTCAAAGCCTTGGCCATGTTCCTGACAAACTCCGAGAACTGGGTGTCCTCCGATGGGGACCTACTCCGGGGCTCGGACTGCGGTGAGTCCGAAAGGACACACCGAGTCCGAAAGGTATCGGGGGACTCCTCGTCCTCCGTCTCCCATGCAGACTCATCCGAGGAAGAGTCGAGGGGCTCCGACCGTGCGGGCTCCGGCAACACCCGCCCCGATGCCGGGGCCATCGGCGTCGATGCACTCGGTCCCGAACGGGAGGTCCAGGGAGACCGTGACCAAGTCCTGACTCGGGCCTTCATGGCTTCGAGAACCGGCTCGGTCTCCGGGGTCGACTTAGACGTCGACGTCGCGGTGGTCGGGGCAGATGCACCAGTCAGGCTGGCCAACAGCACCCGCTGCTGATCCATGAAGGCAGACAGTCTGCACTCCAAGGCTGTCAGCCTGAGTCCAAGCTCAGGAGACTCAGCAGCCACCGACTCGGGCCCCGGCGGCGCTGGGCCTGACGTCGGCTCACTGGGAGGAGAGTCCTCGAGGACAACAGGACTTACGTGCTCGACGGACTCCGGCTCTACATGGGATACCTTAGTTGGCTTCTCCAGCTCCAAAGGCCTGGGGCGGAGGTCAGGGGTCCGAGACCTGGCCCTCGAGGAACCAGGGGCATCCTCCGACGCCGCCCTCACGAGCTTTCTCTTCCTCTTATGCTCCCGACTGGCGGACCCCCTTTCAGAGGAACCCCGACGGAGCTCGGGGTCCGACTCCCGAGATGTCGAGGCCTCTGACGAGGTCCTGGCTCAACCGGAGGCAGAGTCAGAAAAAATGCTCTCCTTCTGATGCTGCCGGCTTCTGAGTGCCTTAGTGGACATCTTTCCACATGGGACACAGACCTTGGGATCATGGTCTGGCCCGAGGCAATGCAGACAGCAGTCGTGTGTGTTGGTAAGAGACATGAGCTTCTTACATCGATCATACTTTTTAAAACCACTGGAGGCCATCGGGGAAAAAGGGTCCCCGTGAGGTCAAAAGACCGGCCCTCCAGGGAAAAAGAAAAAGAGCGCGAACACGTGCCACGAAGGGCAAAAACCGAAAAATAAAGATCGGGTCGATACCGGCGTACCGAACCCAGGCGGGAAGGGGAACCAGCATCGAACTGGACAAAAAGAGAGCGAAAATCACAGAAAAAAATCAAACTTTTCCGGGTAACACGGACTCACGTCCGTTGGGCTCCACGGAAAAAGAAAGACTGAGCAAGATGGCACCTTTGGGCGGGAAGGGGACCACGCATGCGTGGGTGTATTTCCAAAGGCTTTCTTAGAAAGCTGGGGAATTGCTCCGCATGGGGGCTCCATCGACATCGATGTCACGCATATGTGAGGACTGACTTCCTGCTCGGTCCTAGAGAAAAGCCTTTACAGTCGATCCCTCAGGCATTGGTACTATCTCCGGTACTGACACAACCTGCATCGGCTTTTTTGCTGCTTACCATGCTACCGTCCATGCCAGCCCTCAAATCCATTTCCGGGAACCGAGGTTCCAGCACCGCAGGCTTCAGCTACCAGTTTTGATCGCTATCAAGTAAGTGCAGAGTGTGAACGCCCTGCCCATCAATACTTTGTCTTCGTACTCTGATTCATCAGATGATGAATCGGCCGATACCCGGGACATGAGAACTATCCGGGAAGACTCATCTCTGTCTCCACAACGTCGCATGTCCTCTCTGGAGGACATGTCTTTCCAAGACTTTATTCGCGATGTTGCTTGGGGTAGGTCCATGACGGTGACATTGGAGAAAGAACCTAGGGCTGAAAAACGTGAAATTCTTCAATACCCTACAGCTCCGAAGGAAGCTGCTACTCTCCTTATTCATCGCATACTTCACAACCTTTTGCTTCGTATGTGAGTTAATGGCTCCTCTTTTCCCTGATGACAAGAGAGACGATTATCTCACCCTTGTAAAGCATGCTCAAAATGTTTCAAAGTTTGTTAACAGGGCAAGTTTGACTGTTTTGAGTGCATCAGCAGGACTTTATCCATCTGCAACGGTGCATGCAGGATTGCTTGGCTCCAAGCATCAGATCTTGAACAATGGGTTCAAGATAAGATGGGTAATATCCCTTGCACTAGTGAAACCTTTTTGGCAAAGATTGGCAGGACAAGGACTCTCAGTTAAAATCCGAGAATACCTCTCTTAATAGACTGTCTAAATCTATTGCTAACCCAGTTAGGAAAAAAGCAGCGAAGAACATTTTTTTCAATAAGAAGAAGTACTATCCTTCTTACACTCCTGCTGTACAGTGTCAACACCATGCTCCACAGAAAGAGCAGCAGGCATCAAAACAAGGCTCAGACTTCTATGTCATCGCCACCTCATCAGACCCAGCCTCCTTAGGGTCTTTGACTCCTTCCTGAAGAACATAGTTGTTCTGCCTCTTGATATTCCAGATCCCATCCACATTCCCGGCAGACTTTGTCTCTTTGCCCACAGGTGGCATCTTATCACATCAGAGCAGTGGACACTGTCCATAGTACGGGATGGGTACAAGCTTCATCTTCAAAGTCTACACTCCCCCCCCCCCCCCAGACTCCCCTAAGAGAGTTCCGCTCTCAGCCCCCTCTCACTGCTCTGTTGTTACAAGAGGTCACCTCACTTCTCTCTCAGGGTGCAATAGAGGAGGTTCCACCATCCCAGCAGGGAATGGGCTTTTATTCTCCATACTTCCTAATTCCAAAGAAAACAGGAGGGTGCAGGCCTATTCTGGACCACTGAGAACTGAACAAGTACCTACTACGGGAGAAATTCAAAATGATCTCCCTAGAAGCCCTTCTCCCCTATCTCCAGAGTCAGGATTGGCTCTGTTCTCTAGATCTAAAAGAGGCATATACTCATATACTGATTCACTCACATCACAGAAAGTTCCTTCGCTTCATCTTTCAAGGGAGACATCATCAATTCAGAGTCCTGCCTTTCGGCCTCGCCTCTGCCCCAAGAGTCTTCACAAAGAGCATGGCGGTAGTAGCCGCATTCCTAAGGACCCTAGGGATATTTGTCTTTCCTTAATTAGGCGACTGGCTCATTCAAGCAAACACCTCTCTAGAAGCCAGTCTTTCCCTTTCGCGCACCATGCAGGTGCTGCGACACTTGAGATTTGTAATAAATCTTACAAAGTCCAAACTCATTTCCTCTCAATCTCTAGAGTTCATAGGGGCTCTGCTAGACACCCAACAATCAAGGGTGTTTCTATCCCAACCACGCTGTGCTCGACTCAATCAGTTAGCATCTCAGGCATGCCTCAATAATTTTCTCACTGCTCAAGAACTGCTACAACTTCTGGGTCATATGGCATCAACAGTGCATGTTGTTCCATATGCTCATCTACATATCCGTCCAGCTCAATGGATACTGGCTTCCCAGTGGTTTCAGGTATCGGGTCACCTTGGAGACAAAATAATGGTCTCTACCCACCTACTCTCGTTCCTCCAATGGTGGCAATCCCCAGAAAACCTCCTAGTAGGATCACCTTTTGATGCCAGCACATCAATGTATCCTGACGATGGATGCGTCCAAACTGGGCTGGGGAGCTCATTTGGACAATTTCTCCACTCAGGGTCTCTGGTCACAACTTCACATAAATCTGCTGGAACTCTGAGCCATCCACAATGCCCTCAAAGCGTTCCAGGACCATCTTCGATTCCACACAGTTCTAGTCCAGACGGACAATCAAGTAGCCATGTTCTACTTGAACAAGCAGGGCAAACAGGCTCTTGGACCTTCTGCAATGAGGCCCTGCATCTGTGGTCTTTTGCCATACAGCACCACATTCAGCTACATGCAGTGTATCTTCTGGGCAAGCACAATGTCCTAGCGGACAAGCTGAGTCGAGTCCTTCTTCCCCATGAAGTGGTCTCTCCATGCAGACAGGGTCGCTCACATTTTCAGATCTGGGGAACCCCAGAGATAGACCTGTTCGCAAGTCCTCAGAATGCCAAGCTTTCTCGCTTCTGCTCCAGGACTCCTGCACCGGACAGCCAGCAAGTGGATGTTTTTCACCTCCACTGGGGTCAAGGCTTCCTGTATGCCTTCCTTCCCATTCCCCTCATTCCCAAGACTCTTTTCAATTTCCAGAGAGACAAGGGACTACATGATATTAATAGCCCCACGCTGGCCATGACAATCATTGTATCCTCTCCTTCTATGTCTGTCTCGGGCTCAACCCATAGATCTGGGATCTGCTCCAGATCTTCTCTCTCAGGAGGAGGGGACACTGCTCCATCCCACCCTGCAGTTCCTCCATCTCACTGCATGGCTGCTGAGGGCTTAGCCTTTCAGGGAGTTAACCTTTCCCAGAAGGTTAAGGACATCCTCTTGGCTTCTAGGAAACAATCCACCAGGCGCTCCTACACCCTCAAGTGGCGTAGATTCACTCTCTGGTGTTCTGAGAGGGATCTTAACCCCTTCTTATCTCTGGTGGAGGTATTACTTGAATATCTTCTCCACCTATCTTCTTCTGGGCTCAAAACCAACTCTGTAAGAGTACACCTAAGTGCAATTGCGGCCTCTCACATGCCCTTAGATAGTCAGCCCATCTCTTCTCAGCCACTTGTAGCACGCTTCATAAGGGGTCTTCTACTAACCAAACCCCCCATTAATCCCCATCCAGTGGCTTGGGATCTTAATGTTTTAGGACAACTTCTCAAGCCACTCTTTGAACCTTTAGCCACTACCTCACTAAAGTTTCTCACGTGGAAGGTCGCCTTCCTTATTGCCCTCACTTCAGCAAGATGCATTAGTGAGCTCCAGGCTTTGGTGGCTGACCCTCCTTATATATGATTCCACCATAAGGTAGTCCTTAGGACTCATCCTCACTTCATGCCAAAGGTGGTCTCGCCTTCCATTTAAACCAGTCAGTCTACCTTCCTATCTTTTTCCCTAGACCTCATTCCTCTAGGGAAGAGGCAGCCCTTCACACTCTGGATTGTAGACATGCTTTGGCTTTTTATCTCTAGAGAACTCGAGAGCACAGAAAAGCTTCCCAACTTTTCATCTCCTTTGACTCGAATCACCTGGGGTTGCCAGTATACAAATGTACTCTTTCCAGGTGGATAGCAGATTGCATTTCCTTTGCTTATAAAAAGGCAGGACACTCTCTCGAGGGTCACGTCACTGCATATAATGTGCAGGCCATGGCTGCCTCTGTGGCAAATCTATGCTCTGTAGCGATTGATGAGATATGCAAAGCAGCAACTTGGTCTTCTGTCCACACTTTTGCTGCTCACTATTGCAATAACATCATATGGATGTGAAAGCTGGACAGTGAAAAAGATAGACAGGAAGAAAATTGATGCCTTTGAATTATGGTGCTGGCGGCGAATACTGTGTATACCATGGACTGCCCGAAGAACAAACCAGTCGGTACTAGAGGAGATCAAACCTAAGCTTTCTTTAGAAGCTCAGATGACAAGACTTCGACTTTCATACTTTGGACACATCATGCGAAGAGAGAGATCATTAGAGAAAGACATCATGCTTGGCAAGATAGAAGGTCAACGCAAAAGAGGAAGGCCAGCAATAAGATGGATCGATACAATAACAGCAGCTACAGGTACCAGTCTGTCAACAATGAGCCACCTGACTCGACCGAACACAATTTAGGATAGCTATCCAGAGGGTCGCCATGAGTCGACTCCAACTCGATGGCACTTAACAACAACAAATTGCCTGGACAAGGACTCCCGTCAGGGTGCCGTGTTTGGCCAACCTGTTCTTCAGCATTTCTTTCAGGCTTAGATCAACTCCTACCCTCCGTCCCGGGTTTCGATACCAGACATCCTTGAAGGATATATGACCTCCTTACTTATACCTGTGATTCCACAGCCAACTCCGAGGACATCCGTCTGGCATCTTTGAGCTAGGGAGTCCCATATGTGAAGACTACATTCCTGTTTGTTCCTGGAGATAGCGTAGTTACTCACCTGTAACAGGTGATCTCCATGAACAAGAGGAATTTAGTCTTCACAACCCATCCTCCTCCCCTAGGAGTTATACGTCTTCTTCTTCTCTCCTTTTATCTCAGCTACAAACTCAACTGAGGAGGGAGAGCTGGAAAGGTGGGAAGGCAGCTATGCTCCCAAAAGCTTTCCTATTGGAAGCTGGGGAGCGTTTCTGCGTGGGCTCAGTCAGTACCGATGTCACCCATATGTGAAGACTAAATTCCTGCCGTTCCCGGAGATCATCTGTTACAGGTGAGTAACTACGCTTTATGCTGCTGTTGCTGGCTCCTCCTTCCCCCCCCCCCCCCCTAACATTAAGCTGAAGCAATTTGCTTCTTCAACTGCATATTGGGGAGGAGAGGAGGAGCTAGTGCTGATTGGCTCTACCCAATCTCAGCTGCTTCTGCTGCTGCTCCTCCCAAGAGCTCACAGTTGATTCCAGTCCTCCTCCTGCTTCCGTGGTCTTGTGGAATTGACTTTTAAATGCCAAGCTAATGGCAGAGGGGGTAGGTAGACTTGGCTGCAGTTTGACTAGTTTTTGGCTCCTCATCATCCTGCCATTCCCTACCCCCTACTCTTGCTACAATTTCATTTTCTCTGGGTGAAATGGTGAAAATTCACTGCAGTGAAATTCTGCATTATGCAATTTTTCTGAATATTCCCCCCACCCCCAGGAATAAACCTCTCCAGCAAACAAAGCAAAAGCAGGGAGTATTTATATGGACTGCAACCTCCCCTGCTTTCTCAATAGTGACTTTTGTTCACCTAGTAAAGGTCCAAGCCTCTGGAAGTATATCAGTCTCTTAATTCCCTATTCTGATCAACAAAGGTTTCAAGGATCATTGTCATACAATATCAGATCAGGATCTAAAAGGGGAGAAGCTTTTTTGGAATGCTCCCAACCCCAGAGAATTGTGATTACTGCCAACCAGGGTTTGTCCATCTGTATATATTATGAAAATTGACATTGACCCTGCTATAAATCCATTTGGATGTGTTTTGATATACTTAACACTAGTGAACCACACACAGTGAAGATTCCATAACAAAAAGATTTTATTGTTGAAGCATATATTTTAAAAAGTGGTTTCCCTATAAAGTTCAATTCAGCGGTGCTATTCAAGTACCATTTTACCAATTTTTTATGTGTAAATGAAATGTGACAGGCCTCTAATTGTGTTGTAAGAGTGGGTTTGAACTTTACTGAGAAATTAGTACAGTGTACTACTGAATACTGGGTTGTGATGTTTATTTGCATGGTACATATATCAAACTCATTTCAAGTAAAGAAAGCAAAATGGGGGAGGGGGAGCATTCTGTTTGCTAAATTAAATGGGTGGGATGATGGTTTGCTAGGCGGTTTCTCAGAATTAGATGGCAGTAGATGTGAAAAACTAAAAGCCACAGTACAGGCTTCAGTACTCCGATCCTTTTGTGTTAAAGTTATTGCAGAAGCCATAAAAGCAAGAGGAAGAACATGATCTCTATTCAAACAGTTTAGCTGCCCGTGAGCTTAGTTCATACATTTTCTTTTCAGCTCTCCTTCACGTGTTTTGATTCTAAGGTTTCACGCAGGTGAAAAGCCACTTCTGGTACTGGCCTCTGAGGTTCCATGGGAGACCGCCTTCTCTCTACATCAAAGACATAGGTAGCTTTAAATTCCTGTGGCATGAGTATTCGTTGTGGTACACTTTCTGGAAAAAGGCTTTTCTTTATGAAATCATAGGATAATTTGGGGACAGGGGTGATTTCATGGCCAGCAGCCGCTGTGATCTTGGGTTTGCCCTGCTTGTCCTTCGAGAGAGATACATAGAACCTCAAGTCATGGTCCCTAGTCTGCTCAGGGGCAGTACCCAATCTGATTTCTGTAGGTCGAAAGATATTTGATACAGGAGGAGTGCTGGTTTTAGTGCTATAATTCCACATCTGCTTTTCTTTCCCAGGCTCAGGTTGCAAACTCTTCTGATTCTCAACAGAAGTATTTTCTTCATGTGAATTTAAGCTTAAATGTGACTTGTCTTTTAACTGAGACATGCCGCCTGGCTTCTCTTCCTGGCTTTTTACCATTTTAGGTACAACTGGTTTGTGGGTGTCTTGTACTGGATACAAATGCTTGCATCCTTTGCCTTGCTTTTGAATTTTTTTCAGAGTAAAGAACGTGCTTGTAAGTTTTCCTGTTGATGCTTTTGAACGGGATGGATGCCACTTTTGATATGTTGGTGTCGTTTTAAGATGTTCGGGAAAATGTTTGATTTCAAGCCACTTATTAAAAGCCAACAGACACTGGTTATCATGGTCTTTCTGAAACAAAAGTTTTAAATTCAGAAGAGGTAAGTTAGTTTAAGAATTTGGGGAGGGGGAGGGGGAATGGAAGTATGCATAGCATTCTTCAGTCTAACAGCTAGAGTTACTAATGTGCACTGCTGCGTTAGCTCATACTAAAACCGTTAACATGTATTATTTTGCCACAGGTCCCATTTTACTAGTATTGTGTGTTATGGTATTAGCACACTAACATGGTAATACATATTAGTAATTCTAGCTGTAAATGTTCTTACAAACTTTTAGTAAGATAGAAACAACTGAAAGGATGTGTGGCACACATGGAATGAATTTTTCAAAACATTTAACCAGTTAATTTTGGCAGTTGCCTGGTTAAGCCTGACATGTTAAAAATTTCTCCCTTTTGTTCTGCTAAATTCAGTCAGCAAAATGCACAAGATGCTGTTATTTAACTAAAGGGGAAAGCAGATTCATGGCAAGGTTGGAGATGGAAATGAGCTGATTAAAGCCGATTTTCAGTACTAGTTTGATATTTTACCTTGTTACTTTGGAGTGGAAAAATAGTAGGTCTAAATCAGAAGGGCTGCTGGGACAGGACCTGCCACTGCTGGTAAGGAATCTGCACCTGTGAAGATTATCTGCTCTAAATTTTCTTAAAATTTGGGAAAAAGGGAGATTTGGATTAAACTGTTAAATTCTGTGTCTACTTAAAATTCTGTGTATTATTTTAAAACGTTAATTAAGAAATAGGCTAGTAACAAAGGGTTTTTTTTTTAGTATTTCCCACCTCCCTCTACTCCTACTTCCTCCCCCTCCCCTAGGCTCAGTCTTTGATTTCTAGGCTTTTAAGTCAATTAAGAGGAAAGGAGGGAAATTTTTCACCACACAGTTTAAACTTGGGATTTTCATCAGCAAGTAATTGACCTTTAGCAATAAATTGTGGTTCCTTGCAGTTCATCTTAAAGCAAACAAAAATAAATTGTATAAAATTTACCTAATAAACTGGAATTTGTTGCTGGAAGTTGTGGTAAAAACAGTATAGTTGGGTTTAAAAAAGGTTTGGACAAGTTTCTATAAACTGCTATTAAGGTAGACTTGAGTGAAAGCCACTGCTTAAGCAGCATGGAATCTTGCTACTTGTAGGGACAGGCCAGGTATTTGTGACCTTGGTTTTGCCATTGCTGAAAACAGGATACTGGGCTCGATGGACATGTGATCTGACCCAGTATGGCGATTCTTATGTTATGTTATGTTCTTAATCAAACACATTTTGTCGACTAGATTTAGGAAAACGTTCAGCCGAAATCTAGCCAGTTAGGTTTGACTATCTGATTAAAGATAACAAGGTAAAATTGCTTCTTCAATGGATTTTTTAAAAATGGACTAGATATTTTGCACTTGACCTTTTAAAGCTGTAAATCATTTTAGCTAAGTTACTATGGGCCAGATTCTATAAGGCGGATAGCAGAGCTGTACGTCTCGGCAGGACATCCAGCCCTGCTATCTGCCTGCACTGTATTCTGCCTCCTGATTGTGCATGCTGCAGTGGATGGGGGCGGAGCAAAGCGGTCCTGTGACCCAGATATACAAGGCGGATTCAGGTCAAGGCCCTGTACATCCGGTGAGCACCGGGAGGATAGCCAGCTTATTCCACCTTGGAGGTGGAATAAGCACTGGTCACCCCTCCAGATCAGCAGCAACAACGACAAGCAAGGTGGGTCCCTGCCACCCAAACGAGGCCCTGGCTGCCTCTGTCAGGGGTCAGGCGCTGGGTCACGGGAGTCATCAATGTGGCAGGCTAACAGGCTGAGAGGACATCTCCTACTGGCATGCAGGGGCAGCCTGGCTGTCTGTGCCCGATCCTGCTCCTGTGGGAGCATCTTGCTCCTGCGGTGCAGAATCGGGTACTCACAGGCCCTTCGGGGATCGGGCTCCACGTCTCCAATTGTCTGTATGACCTTGAGCAAGTTAATTAAATCTTTCTGTTTTCAAACAGACTATAGTATATTTAGTATAAGGCTCTTACAATCACAGAAATGATCTTGTATTTTATTGTGTTCACTGGTTTATTATGTTCATTGGTAACATACTGAAATTTAGACTTACCTGTTAATTTCCTTTCTTTGAATCCCACTAGATGAGTCAATGAATGGGTTTTCATTCTGCTAGCAGATATAGACAGAGTTTTGCCGTGGCATCATCACTGCCTTTAAGAGGTTGTATGCATCCAGACAGTTGCAATAATTCTTATCAAACAGAAGCAACAAACCGCCTTCCAAAACACTGGAACAGGCAGAGACTCTCAACTTCAACAGAAGGGTAAGAGAAGGACAAAAACCAGGTAAGTATAGGAAGAAGATACAGTGAAATCTGTCTTGAATTTTACTGTTTTCAGGAAAATAGGCTGAACTCTCATAGATCTGGCTTCTCAAATAGGCCCTGGACTGTTTTATCAAGATTCAAGGAAAAAAAAGTAACAGGTAAGTGTAAATTTCACCCACCTTAACATCCTGCTAGACTAGTCTAGTTGCATGTGAAATACCCAAGCCTCTAATACTGTGGGTGGTTAAAAGCCAGAGTTGCTCTCAGAACCTAAGCTCTGAAGCAGGCCTTCTCTGTGATTTAACTTGACCAAACAAACCTCCTCAAACATATTCCAGACCTGCACACAAGCCAAAGAAGTAGAGGTTTTTGGATTCTCAACAGAATAGAGATCACTGTGGGAAAATAACTCTCTTCCTAACTAATCATGCCCTTCCAAGACCCAGACCATAAGACAGAACTGATAAGGATCTTCTAGTTGCCCCAGACTCTATTATAACAAGTCTTGCCCCATGAGAAGTCACAGAGGCTCCTTGCCAGGTCTGGTGATTCTGGACTGGCCAAGGAGACCATGCTATGCAGACCTGAAGGATGATCTTCCTAAGCATCCTGGCTATAGGTGGCCAAGGTGGAAAAACACATTGCAGACAACTGTTGGCCATGGCTGAATAAGGGCATCAAGAAAGGGGAACCTGGATTCCCATTGTCTGCTGAAGTATTCGCTGTACTTTGCATTCTGGTGTCATGAAGGACTCTTTCCCCCAACAATCCACTAGCCCTTACAAAGCCACTGGGCTCAACTCTCATTCCCTGGGATTCAGCAAATTCTGTCTTAAAAAATCAACCTGGACTTTACCGCAACTATATGTACTGCTGACAGATGACTGTGGCTCTCTTTCACCCATCAAAACAAAAAATTTTCTTTCCTGACCACTAACATACCATGAGTTCCATCCTATAAGAACATAAGATATGCCATACTGGGTCAGACCAAGGTCCATCAAGCCCAGTATCCTGTTTCCAACAGTGGCCAATCTAGGTCATACGTACCTAGCAGTTTCCCCAAAAGAAGCAAGCATTGGGTCAAGCATTGATATCCTGGGTCCCTTCTTAATGGTTTATGGATCTTTCCTCCAGGAACTTGTCCAAACCTTTTTTAAACCCAGCAACATTAACAGCCTTTACCACATCCTCCGGTAACAAATTCCAGAGTTTGATTACACGTTGAGTGAAAAAATATTTTCTTTTATTAGTCTTAAATAGTTTACCCTGTAGCTTCATTGCATGTCCCCTAGTCTTTCTATATTCTGATAAGGTAAACAATCGATCTACGTTTACCCGTTCCACTCTGTTCATTAATTTATAGACTTCTATCATATCTCCCCTCAGCCGTCTCTTTTCCAGGTTAAAGAGCCCTAACCTTTTTAGCCTTTTCTTCATAGGAGTATCCTTCCATCCCCTTTACCATTTTGGTGGCTCTTCTCTGAACCTTTTCTAATAACGCTATATCCTTTTTAAGATACGGCGATCAGAATTGCACACAATATTCAAGGTGCGGTCTCACCATGGAACGATATAGAGGCATTATAATATCTTTTGTTTTATTTTCCATTCCTTTCCTTTTGATACCCAGCATTCTATTTGCTCTCTTGGCGGCCGCCGCCGCTGCACACTGGGCTGAGGGTTTTAACATGTTATCCACAATGACGCCTAAATCTTTTTCCTGGGTGGTAGTTCCTAATGCGGAACCTTGGTCCATTAGATGATAGAGGAGTTAAAGGGGCACTAAGCGGCGACAAGGCGATAGCGGAGAGACTGAATGAATTCTTTGCTTCGGTCTTTACTGAGGAACATGTAGGGATGTTACCCATGACTGAAGTGGTATTTAAAGGTGCGGAAGAATTGAAGGAAATATTGATACATCGAGAAGATGTATTACAACTATTAGATAAACTGAAGAGTAGCAAATCACCTGGGCCGGATGGTATACATCCAAGGGTGTTGAAAGAACTGAAATATGAGATTGCAGACCTGCTATTAGTAATCTGTGAACTATCATTAAAATCATCTCTAATACCTGAAGATTGGAGGATCACCAATGTAACACCAATTTTTAAAAAGGGTTCCAGGGGTGATCCGGGAAACTACAGACCGGTAAGCCTGACGTCAGTACCGGGAAAAATGGTAGAAACCATCATAAAGAATAAATTTACTCAGCATGTAGATAGTCATGGCCTAATGGGAGACAGCCAACATGGCTTTAGACAAGGAAGATCTTGTCTTACTAATCTGTTGTGTTTTTTTGAAAGTGTGAAAAAATAGGTGGGCAAAGGTGAGTCGGTTGATATAGTGTATCTGGACTTTCAGAAAGACTTTGACAAGGTCCGTCATCAGAGACTTTTGGCAAAACTAAAGAGTCATAGGATAGGAGGCAATGTACTACTGTGGATCAAGAACTGGTTAAAAGATAGAAAGCAGAGAGTTGGGCTAAAAGGCCAATTTTCCCAATGGAGAAAGGTGAATACTGGTGTACCCCAGGAATCTGTGCTGGGTCCGCTGCTTTTTGACATATTCATAAATGACCTGGAAATTGGAATAACGAGTGAGGTTATCAAATTTGCAGATGACACAAAACTATTTAAAGTTGTTAAAAACCAAGAGGATTGTGGAAAATTGCAAGAGGATCTTGATAAATTAGAGGACTGGGCATCAAAATGGCATATGAAATTTAATGTGGACAAGTGCAAAGATATGCACCTAGGGAAGAACAACCCAAACTATGGTTACGCGATGCAAGGTTCCACATTAGGAACCACCACCCAGGAAAAAGATTTAGGCATCATTGTGGATAACATGTTAAAACCCTCGGCCCAGTGTGCAGCAGCAGCCAAGAGAGCAAATAGAATGGAAAGGAAAGGAATGGAAAATAAAACAAAAGGTATTATAATGCCTCTATATCGTTCCATGGTGAGACCGCACCTTGAATATTGTGTGCAATTCTGGTCGCCGTATCTTAATAAGGATATAGAGTTATTAGAAAAGGTTCAGAGAAGAGCCACCAAAATGGTAAAGGGGATGGAAGTATACTCCTATGAAGAAAGGCTAAAAAGGTTAGGACTCTTTAACCTGGAAAAGAGACGGCTGAGGGGAGATATGATAGAAGTCTATAAATTAATGAATGGAGTGGAACGGGTAAACCTTGATCGATTGTTTACGTTATCAGAATATAGAAAGACTAGGGGACATGCAATGAAGTTACAGGGTAAACTATTTAAGACTAATAAAAGAAAATATTTTTTCACTCAACGTGTAATCAAACTCTGGAATTTGTTACCGGAGGATTAGTAAAGGCTGTTAGTGTAGCTGGGTTTAAAAAAGGTTTGGACAAGTTCCTGGAGGAAAGGTCCATAAACCATTATTAAGAAGGGACCCAGGATATCAATGCTTGACCCAGTACAAGCATTGCGGAACCTGTGTCTTTTGGGGAAACTGCTAGGTACATATGACATAGATTGGCCACTGTTGGAAACAGGATACTGGGCTTGATGGACCTTGGTCTGACCCAGTATGGCATATCTTATGTTCTTATTTTTTAGACTTCTAGCATTTGCATACAAGCATTTTAGAGACTGTATTTTATTCATATTAATTTGGCTATTGGTAGACATGGGTAATTTGGGATCTTTAAGCTCTGTCTGCTCCATACTCGAGGGCATTTGGGCTACTTTACTCTTTTTTGGAACCTCTCTGCTTTTGGTAGTACCCTTCAAGAATACATTCTTCCGAACCATCCGCTCTTGAGCAACTGTCGGCTTTCCCCTATTATCTAGTTTAAAAGCTGCTCTATCTCCTTTTTAAAGGTTAATGCCAGCAGCTTGGTTCCATCCCGGTTAAGGTGAAGCCCATCCCTTCGGAAGAGGCCCTCCTTTCCCCAGAATGTTCCCCTGTTCCTAACAAATCCAAAACCCTCATCTCTGCACCATTGTCTTATCCACTCATTGAGACTCCGGAGCTCTGCCTGCCTTTTGGGTCCTGCACGTGGACCGGGAAGCATTTCGGAGAATGCTACCTTGGAAGTTCTCTATTTCAACTTCCTACCTAAAAGCCTAAATTTAACCTCCAGAACCTCCCTACCACATTTTCCTATGTCATTGGTACCAACATGTACCAAGACAGCAGACTCTTCCCCAGCACTATCTAAGACCTTATCTAGGTGGCGCGTGAGGTCCACTACCTTTGCACCAGGCAGGCATGTTACCAGGCGATCCTCACGTCCACCAGCCACCCAGCTATCTTCATGCCTAATGATCGAATCACCGACTATAACGGCTGTCCTAACCCTTCCCTCATGGACACATGGCCCTGGAGAAACTTCCTTGGTGCGAGAGTGTTTTACATCACCTGGAGGACAGGTCCTAGTTACAGGATCACTTCCTGCCACACCAGGGTGATGCTGTCCTGTCACGTGACCTCTCTCCTCCATGGCAACAGGGATGCTGCCAGACTGGAGGTGGGGCTTCAGGACTATATCCCTGTAGGTTTCGTCTATGTACCTCTCTGTCTTTCTTATGTTTTCCAAGTCTGCTACTCTAGCCTCTAGAGAACGGACTCGTTCCCTGAGAGCAAAGAGCTCCATGCACCTAGTGCACATGTAAGACCGCTCGCCAACTAGGAGAAAATCATACATGTGACACTCAATGCAAAAGACTGGAAAGCCCCCATCTTGCTGCTGGACTGCTGTCTGCATCTTAGTTTTAAGCTTGTGTTTAGATCTTTAAGTTCTTTACTTACTAAGGGTTGCTATGGATATGTATACTAATAAAACTGTACCTAATACGTTTAATATACCTTGTTCACCTGAAGCTTAATTAATCTCAGGTCCTTAGTGTATGACTGATTTGGGTAACTAGCTTCACCTGAGAGCACCTCCTGTCCTATAAGATGTGTAAGTACCTATAAAGCTATGATTATCCCAGGGGTGGGTGGGTGTTGGGGAGGGAGGGAAATAACACTTATTAAAAAAGGGCTGCTACACAGTACCCTGTCCTGTGCTGCTGAGGTAAGCTATATTCTGATTTGATTTAAATTATAGCTCTTTGCTGCTGTTAGGCTCTAACTTATTATGAAATTTAAACTACAAGCTCTCTGCTGGGTTCTAAATTTAACCAGAAAGCTCTCTTCTGTGTTTTAAATTTAAACTAAAAGTACTTTGCTGATGCTAGGCCCTGAGTGACTATTAAATTTAAACTACAAGCTCTCTGCTAGGTTCCAAATTTAACCAGAGAGCTCTCTTCTGTGTTTTAAATTTAAATTAAAAGTACTTTGCTGATGCTAGGCCCTGAGTGACTATTAAATTTAAACTACAAGCTCTCTGCTGGGTTCCAAATTTATCCTGCCTGTTGATTTAAGCAACTGAGGTGGCATGGCCAGAGAGGATCCACACTGCCTTGCCCCTTGATTAGAAGTAAAAAACAGCAAAGAGTCAACCTCATGACCTTGGGCCCTGGTCTGTTTATGGACCATGCTGATTCCTTGAGGACTGCAGACCCTGAGCCACCTGCGCCAGGAAACGCACTCCCCAACCCTGAAGACTTGCGTTGGATGTGATTGCTACCCAATCAGATGGTTCCAGGTCCATCCCTGCCAAGAATTCATGGAGGACAGCCATCATAAACTCTTCTAAGCCATTTGGGTAAGCAGGAAAAGGACTGGGAAGCTTTTTGTGACTTTGGAGACCACCATCTCAACAACAATGCAGGAGGGGTTGCATATGAGCTCTTGCCCCTTAGGACCAACTTTAGGATGGCTGCCAAGTAACCTAGCAGCTACAGAAAATCCCAGACTCTCTAAAGTCTCTGAGTGAGGAGGCTCAAGGTTTGAGACTGGAGACTGTAACTTGGTTATCCTTTCCAGAATCATGAAAACCTGGTCCCCAGGTACTCTAGAGACTGGATGGGAATGAGATTGCTCTTCTTGTAGTTCACCACACAACCAAGTCTCTCCAGGAGGCATGTGACCTTGGTAGTAGCTGAACGACCCTCCTGTTGTGACTTAGCCTGAATCAACTAATTGTCCATATAAGGATGGACTATAATGACCTCTCATCAAAGAAGGACCATCACAGTAACCATCACTTTGGAGGATGTCTGCAGTATGATGACCAACCCAAATTGCAATGACCTAAACTGAAAATTCTATCCAGGGTGCAGAGCTGCAATAGCCTCTGGCCTGTGACTAGACTGAGATGTGAAAGTAAGCCTTTCACCAGAGCTAGGGATGATAGAAATTCTTTCCTAAACACCACAACCACTGACCTGAGTGTCTCCATGCGAAAAAGAGAGACTCGAAGATACTGGTTGGACTCCTTGAGATTGGAGATGGCAACAATATTGGGTACCCTTAGGGGAATTTTCAGCCTTATGCCCTTCCTCCTTCGTGAGATTTTAATAATTAACTCAATAGGCATGATCGTCCCAATTTCCACTCCTCCCATAACAATCCTGTAAAAATGCATAATTGTATATATGTGTAAGCCTACACTCCCCGCAGCTGAAAGAATGTGCTGATGACTTTTTGAATTTGTAAGGCTGCCATAATCTATTGTTTTGCTTTGACTGCTGATGCTTTTTGCCATCCCTCAGAAGCTGCTGTGCTACACGACTGCCAAGTCTTACCTAAGATTGAGCTAGTCCTGAAAATGATTCATTCTTCTTTAGGACTATAGAATAGACAGAATAGCGGCCACACTTCAGCTTTCCCTATGGACCGAAACCATGGTTTCAAAGGCCAGAAACTATGCCAAGGTGACTGCCAATACTGGCCTCCTTACCTCAGAGGCACAGTAGCTCTCTGCAACAGAAGCAGTTAGCTCTAGGGAGTAACAATATAAGAATATAAAATTTGCCATAGGCTCATCAAACCTAGTATCCTGTTTCCAACAGTGATCAGTCCCAAAAGGACAGATTTCATGATGCTTATCTCATGGATAAGCAGTGGATTTTACCAAGTTCACTTGAATAATAGTTTATGAACTTTTACTCCAGAAACATCCAAATGTTTTTTAAACCCAGCTACACGATATCCAGAAGTGAACAATGTCCAGAACCCACTGGTATGCAGTGATGCGGGTCCACTCCTGAAAAAACTGCTGACGATAGCTGCCTATTAGCAGTACCCTAGAAGGGACTTGTAAACTGTTGGGATGTCCATGCAATACCAGAGGATGCAATACTGTTGCCCCTCAGCTTTTGTCCTCCCCATAATGGCTGACTCCAGCTCCCAAAACAGCCTGAAAGGAACACTGCTTCATAGGATGGTATTGCCTGGAGCAGTGTTTTTCAAGCCCATCCTGGTGTACCCTCTAG
Organism: Ichthyophis bannanicus; assembly: GCA_033557465.1. Classification (NCBI taxonomy): domain Eukaryota; kingdom Metazoa; phylum Chordata; class Amphibia; order Gymnophiona; family Ichthyophiidae; genus Ichthyophis; species Ichthyophis bannanicus. The sequence continues at coordinate 1,271,588,362 of CM066032.1, read as the reverse complement.
CCACTCTGGTTTTCAGGATACCTACAATGACTATGCATGAGATTGATCTGCATACACTGCCCCCAGTATTGATAAGGTCAGTATCACAAAAGGACACGCTAGGGAGATAAAGTTTCAAGATGACATAAATGACTGCTTCTCGGAGCAGCTGGTTCATGAACTGACGAGAGGGGAAGCTCTTTTGGACCTAGTCTTTAATGGAACACAGGATCTGGTGCAAGAGATAAGGTTATTGGGGCCCCTGGGCAATAGTAATCATAGCATGATCACATTTGATTTAATAAATGGAAGAAAGACTGCAAGGAAATCCATAAACCAACTTTTAAAAGGGACACCATGATAAAATGAGGAAAATAGTTAAGAAAAACTAATAGGAGCAGCTGCAAAGGTTAAAGATTTACATCAAGTATAGACTTTGTTTAAAAATACTGCCTTGGAAACCCAGAACAGATGTATTCCATGCTTTCAGAAAAGTGGAAGGAAGGCCAAAAACCTGCCAGCATGGTTCAAAGGTGAGATCAGAGATGCTGTTGTAGCCAAAAAAGTATCTTTCAGGAAATGGAAAAGGAGCCAAATGACGAAAACATGAAACAACAAAAGCACTGACAAGTTAGATTCAAGATACTGATAAGGCAGGCAAAGATGGAATTTGAAAACAAGCTTGCCGTGGAAACAAAAATGCATAATAAAAACATTTTCGAGTACATTCATAGCAAAAAACCTGTGAAAGAGTTAGTTGGACCACTGGATGATAGAGGAGTAAAAGGGGCGCTAAGGGAGGACAAGGCCATAGTGGAGAGATTAAATGAATTCTTTGCTTCAGTCTTTACTGAAGAAGATGTAGGGAAGTCGCCCATGCCTGAAATGGTATTTAAAGGTGATATATTGAAAGAACTGAAAGAAATATCGATAAACCAGGAAAGCATAGTTACACACCTATAACAGATTTTCTCCAAGGATATCAGGAATCAGTCCTCACGTATAGGTGACGTCGGCACTGACAGAGCCCGCGCAGAGCATTTCCCCAGCTTTCAAAGAAAGTCTTTGGGAATGCTACCATGCATGTGTGGTCCCCTTCCCGCCCAAGAGTGCCATCTTGCTCAGTCAGATGACATAGCATAGGCAAAAGACAAAAAGTAAAGGAGGCAACTCCAAGGGGAGGAGAGAGGGTAGTGAGGACTGATTCGTGCTGTCCCTGGAGAACACCTATTACAGGTGAGTAACTATGTTTTCTTCAGGAACAAGCAGGAAGTCAGTCCTCACATATGGGACTCCCTAGCTCTAGGCTGCTGGGGCTCAAACCACGACAGCAGCAGCGGTGACCCAAGGAGGGGAGTCATGAGTCGCAAAAGGTGAGTACAAGAGCACACGAAAAATAAATTAAAATGATTAAAAGGAGCTGCCTTATGTGAGAGTATGTATAATCATACCCCCGTATAACCAATGACGCAAAATATATCTATATAACCAAAGGTCATCAGTGAACAGAACCATAAGCTATAATTCTGTGCTTTATCTATACTTTTTTTGTATGCTGTATTTTTGTCGCGATCAACCGAGCAGAGCAGGAGAGACTACACTCTCTCCTCAATATTGGAAGAGCCATTTTTAATCAAGTGGTATAGTGTAAAAACACCTAAACCATGCAGTGAAATAGTGTAAAAACACTTATCTTTAACACAGACAAATGAAGGCAAATGAACATCCTCCTTGAAAAGACGCCGGGTTTAATTCTACACGACATGCATGTTTCGGGACCCTGAAGGAACCCTATTTCAAGTATCTTCCCGCTAAACAGCTGGAGTCATCGCTGTTTAGCAGGAAGATACTTGAAACAGGGTCCCTTCGGGGTCCCGAAACATGCATGTCGTGTAGAATTAAACCCAGTGCCTTTTCAAGAGGATGTTCATTTGCCTTCATTTGTCTGTGTTAAAGATAAGTGTTTTTACACTATTTCACTGCATGGTTTAGGTGTTTTACACTATACCACTTGATTAAGAACATAAGATATGCCATACTGGGTCAGACCAAGGTCCATCAAGCCCAGTATCCTGTTTCCAACAGTGGCCAATCTAGGTCATACGTACCTAGCAGTATCCCCAAGAGACACAGGTTCCACAATGCTTGTATTGGGTCAAGCATTGATTATCCTGGGTCCCTTTTTAATAATGGTTTATGGACCTTTCCTCCAGGAACTTGTCCAAACCTTTTTTAAACCCAGCTACACTAACAGCTCTTACTACATCCTCCAGTAACAAATTCCCGAGTTTGACTACACGTTGAGTGAAAAAATATTTTCTCTTATTTGTCTTAAATAGTTTACCCTGTAGCTTTATTACATGTCCCCTAGTCTTTCTATATTCTGATAGCGTAAACAATCGATCTACGTTTACCCGTTCCACTCCATTCATTAATTTATAGACCTCTATCATATCTCCCCTCAGCCGTCTCTTTTCCAGGTTGAAGAGCCCTAACCTTTGTAGCCTCTCTTCATAGGAGTAGTCTTCCATCCCCTTTACCATTTTGGTGGCTCTTCTCTGTACCTTTTCTAATAACGCTATATCCTTTTTAAGATACGGCGACCAGAATTGCACACAATATTCAAGGTGTGGTCGTACCATGGAACGATACAGAGGCGTTATAATATTCTTTGTTTTATTTTACATTCCTTTCCTTATGATACCTAGCATTCTATTTGCTTTCTTGGCACACTGGGCAGAGGGTTTTAACATGTTATCCACGATGACTCCTAAATCTTTTTCCTGGGTGGTGGTTCCCAATGTGGAACCTTGCATTGTGTAACCATAGTGTGGGTTGTTCTTTCCTAGGTGCATAACTTTAAAAAGGGCTCTTCCGATACTGAGGGAGAGAATGTAGTCTCTCCCACTCTGGTCGGTTGATCCCGACAAAAAAACAGCATACAAAAAAAGTATAGATAAAGCACAGAATTATAGCTCATGTTTCTGTTCATTGATGACCTTTGGTTTTATAGCCTTATGTGAGAGGGCATTTTTCAATCCCTTTTTGGCTTCTCTGACATATGTAGTTTTTCACTTACCCATTCTGTACTGTCTGGGGGTTTTGTTGAGTATTTTATATATTTGCCCTTTCAGTGTTGTGGGTTCTTATTTTTTAGTGTTTTTTTGAAACATAAATTATAAACATTAGAAGGTTTTTTTATATGTGCAAATTGATTGTGAATGCATTCATTTGTAGGTTAATGTGCATTGAGTTGATTTTGCATGTTTTATTTTTTTTTAAGATGCACTAACAAACTGAATGACACTAATGAATATCCATCCCTACTAGTCCATAATGTTCAGAGTGAAGATTGAAGAATAACTAATACTTCAGCAAACTGTAATGTTTTATTGCAATGACCTTCACTGGTTTTCAAGCAAGGGCCATGTTGGGTAAAAAGAAAATAACACACATACAAAAAATGCTTTAATGTGAGAGCCAGAAGCATTGCTGGACAAAGTGTCTGGCTTTCTGGGCAAAGGAGGTCCCCTTCCAATGATGCAGCTGGTCAATCCAGGGCTGACCCAACCACCAGGCAAGGCAAACTAGGCAGTCACGTGGGGCAGCACCTTCTTTTGGGAGAGTGGGCCACAAAGAGCAGGGCATTCAAAGCTAAACAATAGATTCTGACAGCCAGGAGGGGCATAAGGCTTAAGGTTTGCTTAGAGTGCCAACACTTTGACCCAATTCTGCATCTGGCCCTGGGTCTGTCTTATCTATGCAGGTGCACTCGGACGAATTCCTATTAATAAGCTAAAGCCTGCTCCCTAATATTCTCTGTTTGTCCTTCAGCTTGGCCATCCCTACTCACTCTCTCTTCCCTTTAGCTTATCTCCACTCAACTTTCTTTTCCCCCCACCTCCAGCCTCCTATGCAGACTTCCCCTCTCTCATTTCCTTCAAGAGTCTCCCTTCAACTCTCCACAGTTATTTGCACCCACACTCTCTCTTCCCCAACGCATATTCCCCAGCCCTTAGCCCAGCCACTCTCAACCTTTCCGCCCCACCCCCACCTCTCCCACTACTCAGCCTCCACCATGCTGTCCCCATCCCTAATCCTCAGCCCTCCAAGCCAGCTCATCTCCCAGTTTGTGAATCCCCTCACCTTCTCCAGAAGCTTACTGCTGGCACCTCCTATGGAAAAGCTGTTCTGTTTTCTTCTAGCACTGCCTGGCGCTCAGTGAACTTTGAGCTGCACAGTAGTACTACTTCCATGCTGTTCTAACAGTCTCATGAAAACGGGATAGGAATTAGGCACTGTGTGGCTCACACTCATGAGCAGGTGTTCCACAGGCAATATGACAGCAATTCTCCAGAGAAAGAAGGGGGGGGGGGGAATGTATATTGGGGAAAAAGAGTCAGAAAGCTATACTTAAGAATCAACAGGTATGGATGTAGGAGTCAACTCCCACCCCCCTGAAATGTTCTAGAACTAATGGAAAGAGGTGAGCAAGATTTCTCCATTTGGCATCTTCAGTCTACCTCTAGGTTTTGTGGTGTGGCAGTACTGGCACCAGATTTGATACAAATTAAGCATAGGGAGTCTGTGAACCATTGTGTGCAGTCACCAGCTCTCTGGCAACCCAACCTATTACTGTCTGGGTTTCAGGTTACTAAGGAAACCTGTGCAGTTAGGAGCAAGCAAAGCTGCCTCAGGGCCAAGTGAGCACATCCATCAACTCATAACCCCTGCACTCAATTTGTGTTAAGTTATGGTGCTATCTTTACTGAAACAGGTGGAAGATTTTCTGCAGGCCCTGGATCTGCAAGGTCAGTTTCAGTGGAACGGCTTCAATAGGAAGAGGGTGGAAGTGTAAAAGAGGCAGCTGCTTTGGAGGATCTGCTTCTGGAAGAGAGAGCCAGCTGCTTGAGGAGGAGGTGAGGAGAAAGGGGCAAAATTTCTGGGGGAAGGACAGAAGCTGGAGGAAGCAGCTGTAATAGTACTGCCCTGCTGAGGCTGCACCCAAACGAAGGGGAGGATTCATGTCTAGGTAGGGGGAAGAGAGAAAATGATAGGTGAGTGTGCATGAAAATGTAATTTTGTATGAATGAGACAGTGAGAATGGGTGAGGGAAAAATGTTTACTCTCATCCAACCCACCCCCACACTAATTCATATCTAGTTGGGGTGGGAGGAGGATAGTAACATCCCTAACCTCCAAAAATTGGTAAAAACAAATTCCTCATACAGATTACCTTATATGCTTTAAACATTTTTTGTTCATCTTCCTGTAGGTTACTTTTTAATTTATTCAATCTCTGAGTTTCTTGAGCAATATTTTCTTTATCCTTCTTCCACATCCAGTTACTGAGGTATCTAGAGAAATGGGATATAAAAGGTAAAAGCAAAACCAGTGAAATATAAAGGAGAGACTGTGTATGCTCAGGGAAGAATTATGGGGGCAGTATGCACTATATTTTGCATCACTCTAGTATTTCAAAGAAAGCAGTGTCTACATTAAAATTAATAGAGCATCACTAAGGTATCTGGATTTTTGGCATGTAGAAGGTACACATAGCATTACTAAGTTAAAGGAAAATAGTATATAGACAATATACTGTGAATGACGTACCACATACTCTGTGAGGAAAAATATAGATGGCACATGTAATAGTACTGAAAAACTGAATTATTTCAGTATTTCAATTTTAGTTAATTTATTTCAATATTTTATATGTTTTTACAAAAATGCCCAAGGCAGCATGTATAAAACACACACAAAATCTTTACAACAACTTGGACAGACAACCATAGCAGCACCAAACCAAATTACAGCAAGGAGGACAAAGTAGTCCACTCATCCCAACCTATCCCATCAGAGTGGCCCTCCCTCGTAAATTTTCAAAGCCCATCTAAACCCCCAAAAGATTTTCTAATGTGTCCCTGGTAACTTATTCCACAACAGGGGAATATTATAGGAAAAAGCACGAGATCTAAAAAAAGGAAAAAAATAAGAAAACTATTTGCGTTTTGAGATAATGTACAGGTACAAATTGCTGCAACTTAGATATCAAATAAGCTGGGACAATTTGATAATAGATCTTAAAAGCTACAACCAATAATTTTGAACCAACTCCTCGAACAATAAGGAGACAGTGAAGCTAATGCAAGATCAGAGTAATATGCTCCCCCAAATAGTCCCCACTAGTAGTTTTGCTGCCACATTTCGAATGCTTTGTAGTCCCCCTTGCACTTCTTTGTGGAAGGCCCGTCTAATCAGGTCAAAATCAATGTTTGGACAATGGCTGCTAAATCTGAAACTCGAAATAGAACTGAACTTTTCTCATCTGGTGAAGAAAAAAGCAACCCTTAACAACTTTAGCAATCTGACGTTCAATAGACAAATTCTCATCAAAACCCAGTGTTCTCACCTGATCCTTTACATCTGACTGCGTCCCATCCCAATTTAAGACTGGAAAATCTGTGAACAATTTGGTCCATGAACCCAACTTTAATGGGTTCAATGTTAATTTGTTTGCCTTGTCTAATTTTTTATAGCCTGAAGGCAGTTCCCTAACTTAGCTACTTGAGCAGTACAATCTATCTATCTGCAAACATGTGAAACGAAAATATCAAACCCTGTAAGTAAGGGTGACAGAAGAGCCCCCGGGGCACTCCAAAAGATAAAGAAAACAACTATCACTTCCTTGAACCTCTCTCAACAAACTGAGCTCTGCCAGCTAAAAATGACTTCCTCCAAGCCAATGGTTTACCTCCTAAGCCTGCCAAATGTTTCATCAATAAAATATGATTTACAGTAGAAAATGCTGCACTGAAGTCAAGTAGGATGAGTAAAGAATCATTCTTCTTCTCTAAATACTTCACATGTATATGTGTATGTATTTGTGTGTGTGTGTGTGTGTGTGTGTGTTCTCTATGCTTTGTTTTTGCATGTATGTGCATATGTTCTTCCTTTTGTGTGATTATATAAGTGTTGGTTAACACGTATAGATTGTATGTGTGCATGTGGTGTCACAGTGTGTATGTACTGTTGGTGTCTTTTTGAGTGAAATAGGGAGGCTGCACATCCGTATGTGAGTGAGTGGGTAACAGGGCACGTGCTTTTGATTATCACATCGATTGCATTTTCAACTCTATGTACATAATTTTCCATAGAAATTATACCCACAGAAAATGCAGATGCAATTGTCTGTGAATACTTTGCACCTGCAGTGAGTTTCCAAAGTGAACATGAACATGCACAATGCACCTGCATTTTCACTTTAGAAATCGGGGCAAAGTCTGGGGGTAAAAAGAAATCATAGACATTGTCCCATTATGCAGAATTTGAGAATTGTCCCCATAACGTTTTAGAATCCTGCTGTACAACTTGTAGGAACTCACCTACCTGGCACAGGTTCTTTGGGACCAGAGTTTGCATACATCAATGGGTTTATGACCTTGACTGTCCTTGGCATGAACATCTGCTCCAGCTTGTATCAGGGCAGCAATACATTCATGGAGTCCCTCCCTCGCTGCCTGATGGAGGGGAGTCAGTTTTTTCTCTGCGTATCTGAAACAGTTTTGCTTACATTAATGATGTAGCCTGATGGAAGTGTAAAGATGTTAGACCATTGCATCTGAATCCTTAGTATTTTCTCTCTCTGCTGGTTAGTTTTGGAAATTCAAGCTCTAGAAATACTCCATTATACTAGCAGTATTTCTCTATAGACCATTGTCAAAATCACACTTGTATGTCACTTATGAGGTAGAAGGTCAAAATTGGTTAGTCACTGTGAGTGGCAGAGGTGCATAAAGAGATCTACATTTCCACTACACCAACCTGATGGATAAGAACGACTGGCTGAGGAAACTCTGGCTAATTTATGATCTAGGCCACAGTCAACTCACCCATCAGTGCAGCTGTCCTGGTTATATGACTTTCTAGGAATGCTCATTCATAAGCACACATTCAGGTTGCTTGGGTGACTAAAAGTTTAAAATGCAAACAAATCTCTTGTACATGCATGTGTCTGTGAATTAACATGAACATAATTGTTCTGTACACTTAAAAATATTCTAGTGTGTATAGAATGCCCCAAAATTGGGGGAAATTCATTTTAAATGAGCACAAATCAAAACCTTTTTTGAGCCGTGTATCATCCTACAAAATTTTATGTTCTCAGTTACTGCTGAATGAAAAATTAGTTGTTCAGCTCAGGCTTGGTTTTTCATATTCAAGATGATCATAACACTTTGTTCTAACAGGAAGTTCTTTTCAAAGCCCTTATTCAAGAAGGCAAAGTGGTTGTACAATAATGGACTTGGCAAAAAAATGAAGCTGGAGAAAGACTGATAGAATTCTGCAGGGTCAACGATCTATTCATCTCAAACACCTACTTCCAGCAACACAAGTGGTGAATGTACACATGGAATTTGCCCAATGGATTCTACAGAAATGAAATTGACTACATCTGTGGAAGTCAACAATGAAAAAGCTCTATAACATCAACAAAAACAAAACCTGGAGCTGACTGTGGTAGAGATCGCCAGCTACTAGTATGTATAGTCAAGCTAAAGCTGAAAAAGAGCAAACTACTCATGAATGTAGCATAATATGATCTTGAGAATATACTATTGGAATTTAAAGACTGCCTGCAAAATCGATTCACTGCTTTGGATACAAATAACATAGCACCAGAAGAGTTATGGGATGGCATCAAGAAAGTAGTATTCAAAGAAAGTGAGAAGTCTCTACAAAAGGTGAAAAAGCAAAAATTACCAAAATGGATGACCAAAGAAACTGACAATTGCCCAGAAATGCAGAGAAGCTAGATCCAGAGGAGAAAGAGAGGTAATCACAGAACTCAACAGAGATTTGCAATGTGCAGCAAGACAAGACAAGGAGAAGTACTACAATGATGCATGCAAGGAAACAGAATCAGAAACTATTACAGGAAAAACAAGATTGACTTTCCTAAAGCTATGAGAGTTTGATTCCCACTGGCACTCCTTGTGACTTTGGGCAAGTCACTTTACCCTCCATTGCCTCGGAAGAAAAGGCTGGCAATCTACTTCTGGTGATACATAGCCAAGAAAACCCAGAGGTAGCTGGGTCGCTATGAGTCAACACTGACTCGATGGCACTAAAAAAAAAAATGAGAGTTCAAGAGAAAATTTTAACCTCAAATTTGAATGCTGAAAAGTGCTCAGAGATCCAAGTTGAATGATTTATTTTTATGTATTTATTTAGCAAGTTTTATATACCGCCTTTCTTATATTCAAAGTGGTTTACATAGAACATTGCAACTTTAAAAATTACATTGAACAGGTAATTGAACTTGGAGTACAGGGGAAAGATGCTGTACAAGATTTATAACAGAGTAACAATCAAAGCTGTACAATATTTACCGAAGTGAGAGACAATTAATACAGAGGGGTAGGATACACAGGGTCAATTGTGGAAAATATGTCTTTGTGTATTAAGTGTAAGGTGTTGTAGAGGTAATGATGCTGAGAAGATCAAGAAAAGGTGCCTTATAATCTGAAATCGTTGGTGATGAAAGAAGAAGTCAAAGCAGCATTGAAAGCATGATCAAAGAACAAAGCACTGGACATTGATGGCATTCCCATTAAAGTATTACAGCAGTCAGATGTGGCTGTTACTATATTTACAAGACTCTGCTAAGAAATTTGGAAGACAACATCATGGTCAGCTGACTGGAAAAGATCTGCATTCGCACCAGCACTGAAGAAAGGTGATCCAACTGACTGTGGAAATGATCATACAATCACTCTGATCCCACATGCCAACAAGATTCTACTCAATATCATTCAGCGGAGACTACAGCCATACCTGGAACGAGAACTGCTTGAAGTGCAAGTTGGAGTCAGGAAAGGGCAAGGAATGAGAGACATCATCACAGATGTGAGATGGATCCTTGAAAAGAAAAAAGAATACCAAAAGGATATCTATGTTTTATTGACTACAGCAAGGCCTTCTTTGATTGTGTAAATCATGAAAAACTCTGGGACGCATGGGTATAACAAAACACTTGATAGTTCTCATGCACAGTCTTTTTATTGACCAATAAACAGCAGTTTGAATGCATCAAGGAGAAACAGAATCAGCAAAGATACATGCATACCTTTCCCCTACCTGTTTAATTTATATACCAAACAAATCATCAGAGAAGCAGAACTATATGAAGACAATTGAAGTATAAAGATTGGTGGAAGACTCATTAACAACCTTTGCTATGCTGCTGATTCCATATTACTAACTGAAAATGAAGACAATCTTAAACATTTGCTTCTCAAGATCAAGGAACATAGTCTTAAAATGTTCCTGCAACTTAACATGAAGAAGTCAAAGATCCTGATAACTGGCAAAATCAATAAGTTCATTGCTGATGGAGAATAAATAGAAATAATGGACAACTTTAACCTGCTTGGACCAATAAAGAAACGACAAGCAGTCAAGAAGTCTGATAATGCATTGCTCTTGGCAGAATGGCTGTGAAGGTCCTAGACATGATTCTCAAGAGCAAAGATGTATCTCTCCATACAAAGATTTGATTAGTCCAAGTCATGGAATTTTCAATAATGTCATATGGATGTGAAAGTTTGACAGTGAAAAAGATAGACAGGAAGAAAATCAATGTCTTCAAATTATGGTGCTGGTGAAGTATAGTGTGTATACTATGGACTCTCTGAAGAACGAATGAGTCAATGCTAAAGGAGATCAAACCTAAGTTCCCTATAGAAGCTCAGATGACAAAACTTTGACTTTCATACTTTATGAAGAGAAAGACATCATGCTTGGTAAGGTTGAAGGTCAGTACAAAAGAGGAAGGCCAGCTATGGATGCCCCTCTATCAACAATTAGCCATCCGACTGAAGACTGAACATAGTTTAGAACAACTATCCAAAGGGTTGCCATGAATCAGCACTGACTCCACGTCACTTAACAACAACAATTCTTGGTTTACATGTATATAATCAGGCATAATGTGTAAATTGCATCCATTTTAGAAAGGGTCCAATTTACAAATGAATGTCCATACCACATTGAAATTGCAAGTGAGCATGTTGAATGCATAACTGGGGTAGGACAAAAATCTACATGCATTCCCCATTTCATATAGGGATTGTAGATATAAGACCAAAAAGATAGAAAGTAGAGGGTAGGGCTAAATGGCCAATTTTCCCAATGGAAAAAGGTGAATAGTGGAGTACCCCAGGGATCTGTGCTAGGTCTGCTGCTTTTTGACATATTCATAAATGACCTGGAAGAGGGAATAACGAGTGAGGTTATCAAAATTGCAAATGACACAAAACTATTTAAAGTTGTTAAAACCCAAGAGGATTGTGGAAAATTGCAAGAGGATCTTGATAAATTGGAAGACTGGGCATCCAAATGGCAGATGAAATTTAATGTGGACAAGTGCAAAGTTATGCACCTAGGAAACAACAACCCAAACTATGGTTACACGATGCAAGGTTCCACACTGGGAACCACCACCCAAGAAAAAGATTTAGACATCATCGTGGATAACATGTTAAAACCCTCTGCCCAGTGTGCAGCGGCAGCCAAGAGAGCAAATAGAATGCTAGGTAACATAAGGAAACAAATGGAAAATAAAACAAAGGATATTATAATGTCTCTATCATTCAATGGTATGACTGCACCTTGAATATTGTGTGTAATTCTGGTCCCCGTATCTTAAAAAAGATATAGCGTTATTAGAAAAGGTACATTGAAGAGCCACTAAAATGGTAAAGGGGATGGAAAGATACCCCTATAAAGAGAGGCTAAAAAGATTAGGGCTCTTCAACCTGGAAAAGAGACGGCTGAGGGGAGATATGATAGAGGTCTATAAATTAATGAATGGAGTGGAACGGGTAAACGTACAGTACATCGATTGTTTACGTCATCAGAATATAAAAAGACTAGGGGACATGCAATGAAGCAACAGGGTAACCTATTTAAGATTAATAAGAGAAAATATTTTTTCACTCAACGTGTAATCAAACACTGGAATTTGTTACCAGAGGATGTGGTAAAAGCTGTTAGTGTAGCTGGGTTTAAAAAAGGTTTGACAAGTTCCTGGAGGAAAGGTCCATAAACCATTATTAAGAGGGACCCGGGATATCACTGCTTGACCCAACACAAGCATTGAGGAACCTGTGTCTTTTGGGGAAACTGCTAGGTACTTATGACCTAGATTGGCCACTGTTGGAGACAGGATACTGGGTTTGATGGACCTTGGTCTGACTCAGTATGGCGTATCTTATGTTCTTATGTAAAATTGTCCATTACCAGAATTACACCTGCTCCCTGACACATAAGTAATTTAAAAGTGCTCCTTTTGGTCATCTCTTTACAGGTGGGATTATGGGGAATATCCCCATCAATCTCTGCATCCCAGCACTTGCTTCAGGTTACACTTATTAGTCAAATTTGCCAGACCACTGTTTCTCTGTGCAGGTTCTCAACTATGGAATGCTTTGCTGCCTGCACTGTGGGAGCCTCAAACTTATTTTTTCCCTCAGTTGATGTGTTGCTTACTGTGCAAATCAAGTAATATGGGACGGGGGGATCTGAGCCCATTTATCCAGAGGAGACAGAAGAGTAAGGCAGTTGGTGTGGGAGGAGTATGGGCCCCAGTATCATATGTTCCAATAGATAATGTCATATATTGAGCAAAATCATGACCACTGGTTCAAGGAACTGTACTGGTGAAGCTTTATGCTGACCCAATTTAAAAAGGTTTCCGGAAACACCACCCACTCATCCAATCTACCCCAAAAGCTGAACTGGATCAATGGTGTACAGGAATAAGTATATGCATATACTGCATTAGAGTCATCAGCAAGGAGAGAGAACTGTGAGAGTATACCATGGAATGGATGCTACCTGGAGGAGCCGTAGTCAAGGAGCTCCACCTGTTTGGATTCATAAAGAAGGAAGATGCTCTGGTGAAAATTTGGAATGGTCCATCAAGACTGAAAGGACTTTTCTAAATGAACAAGCAGGAAGAAGTCCTCATGTATGGGTGACGTTCCCCGACGAAGACCCATGTGGAAACACTCCCCAGCTTTTTCGGCAGAGCTCTATGGACGTGTTCCTTGCACTATCCAGAAAAATTGTTCTTTTCTTGTCCTTTGGGATTGCGATTTTTCACCTGTTTTCCTGTCAGTTTATCTGCCTTCATGGTGCCAGCCATCATATGGGCTTGTAGAGGCCGTATTCCCGACAGTGTTGAAGTCGACCCACGGTTTTAAAAAATGCACTCATGCATACACCATCTCCATCACAACTGGTGCATCTATTGCCTCGGTCCTGAGCACGAGCCCTCATCATGCTCTTTGTGCTTGCAGATGATGAAGAAGGGCATCAAGGGCTGCGAGAAGCAGCATAAGTCCCTCTTTGGGCCTTCAAACTTGGTGTCCTCGGCACCAGCATCGACATCAGCGTCAATGCCTTGAGGGGCTCCACTGAGGCCTTAGCATTGCATAGTGCCTGTGCTTATTCAGAGCTGAGGGACCATGGCAGCATGGACAGAAGGCTCTCCATCAAAATCCCTTCAGAGCCTCAGAATGACTCATCATCTGCCCCACTGACATCGAAAGGGGTGGATGGAGATCATGTGAGGCATAGGAAACAATACCAAAGCCTCTCTCAGTGTGACAGTGAGGGCAATGGCCGGGAGTGCCCTGCAAAGGTGCCCCGACAGGAGGAATAGACTCCCAGGATCCTGGAGGGCCACCGGCAATCTTCTGATGTGCTCACCATTGTGTAGTCCACAGGACGGGTGCCAGAGCTGGCGGTCGAGGTCAATGTACCGGCCCCAACGCTTCCCAAGATCATGGTGCTTACTGAGCACCTCCAGGCTCTCAAAGCACATATGGTAGTTATCTTGGCTACACAGGCTCAGGTGGCCCCGGCACCTTTGGTAGCATCACCACCAACCGTGCAGCCTATCCTCGAGACCTTTGTCCTCTCTGCCGAGCCAGGAATATCTGGTCAGTGGTCAGAGTCTACTCTAGGCTCAATCGCAGTCTCAATCTCTAGCATCTCTGGTTTTGATGTCCCGGTGCTTGGGGGAGGACTGCCAGTGGACCCGAAGGAGGCTGTTGCCTCTGTCAGGGCAGGACCAATTCCAGAAGAAGGCCAGGAGGTACTTTGACTTCCTCTCAGAGTCAGACTTCAAAGGCTGGGAGATGGAGGAGAAATCGCCAGTCACTGAGAGAAAATCCCTGGACATCCCCTCAGAACCATTCCCACCATACGAATGGCAGAAGTCTCCCCTGAAGGACATGTTCTTCTAGGAGTTTGTCCGGGATATGACTATGGCAATTCCCTTCTCCCTGGAGGTGGAGGACGAGCCAAGTGCAGAGGAGCTGGAGATCCTCCAGTACCCCTCGGGTCCGAAAGAGGCTGTCACAGTGCCGGTACACAGGATTTTCCAACTGCTCCTGCTCCATATGTGGGAAAAGCCGATGTCTGTGCCAGTCATCAACCGCCAACTGGACTCGATGTATCGGGTGCAGAAGACCCCAGATTCAAGAAGCCACAACTGCCATACCATTCTCTAGTGGTGGAGTCTGCCATAGCGGACATTAACCATTCCAAGACCCACTTGCCAGTGCCCCCCAGCAAGGAGCACAAGACCCTAGATAGGTTTGGACGGCGCTGCTTCCAGGGCTCCATGCTCGTCATTTGGTTCTTGTCATATCAGCTGTATATGGGAATGTTCTTGAAGGACATCATGGGGGACATGGCGGAGCTCAGCTCTCTCATCCCAGCCAAGCACCTGGAGGATTTCCGTATTTAGTTGGCCATGGCAAAAACGTGTCCAAATATATGGTGTGAGCCACCTACGATGCCTTTGAGTCAGTGGGTAGGGTGGCGGCAGTGGGCATTGGGGCCCGCTGGCTGGCTTGGCTCCAGACCTCCGACCTGGAGCAGTGGGTCCAGGACAAGCTGGTGGATGTGCCGTGCACCAGTGAAGACTTCTTCAGCAAGACCATGCAGACAAGAGTGGCCAAAATTGAGAATGAGCAGATGACCATTTCCTGCCTCTCATATAAGACGGAGGACCCGGCGAAGAAAAAGCATCAGGGGAAGAAGTCTTTCTACAGGCCAAAGCGCCAGTACTATCAAAGCTCCTGGGGTGCTCAATCCAAGGTGCAGACTCAGTGGCAGCCTCGCCAGGCCAAGCCGCAGGAGGCCCAACCTGAGCCCCAGCCACGGCCAGGAATGAAGTTCTGACGCCTTTCTCAGGAGCATAGCCAGTCGCCCAACCGCCATTTCACACACAGATGGCCGATGGCCCCTTATCACCTCGAACACCTAGATGCTGCAGATTGTGAGGGACAGGTAACTGCTGTGTTTGGCTCAGCTTCCACCTCTCTTCTTCCCAGGGGATTTTCCTCTAGACTCCCACCATCACTATCTCCTCCAGGTGGAGATCGACACCCTGTTGGCTGACCTGGCAATCACGCTGGTGTCCCCGGCTCAGGTAGGGTGAGGTTTCTACTCCCAGTACTTCCTCGTCCACAAAAAGAAGGGGGGCTTCCGGTCCATTGTGGATCTCAGGGCCCTGAACCGGTTTCTGGTTCGGGAAAAGTCCAAGATGATCTCCCTGGGCATCTTGCTCCCATACCTTTTCAAGGGCAATTGGCTATGCTCCTTTAATCTGAAGGATGCATGCATACATATCCTGATCTACCCCATACAAAGAAAATACCTGCATTTCGTGCTGGATGGCCAGCATTTTCACTACAAGGTGCTGTCCTTCGGGCTGGCGTCGGCCCTCAGAGTCTTCACAAAGTGCCTAGCGGTCATCGCTGCTTATCTCTGGACTGTAGGGGTCTTCATCTTCCCCTATTATGACAACTGGCTACTACTACTACTGATCATTTGTATAGCTTGTCAGACGGCTGCCTGGGTTAGAATCTTCACACTCTTGGCAAGTGCATATTTCTATATGATTTGCAAGGTATTGTGGGCAATGTAGTTCATTCACACCAGACACAGCTGCTGACAATAATTTAGTTGTGCTCTTGGGTAAAGCCAATAAGATATTTATTTATGGGGTTATTTCTCCCAACACAGATATGCTTGGTAGCACATAAATTAGGTTACTTGCTTTCAGTGTTAACTTGGAAAAACAAAGTTAAAATCAGGAAAACAACAAATGAAAAGCCACAAAGCAAGAAACAAACTGTTCTTAACTTCTGATTACTTCCCACATAGATACAGAAGTGATTCTCTCCTAGCTCACAAGCAATTAGGTAAAGCTTAATTGCTAGCAGTTATCCAGCTGAAACCCCTTAGCTGGCTTGCCTTCCACTGTGTGGGTCAAATCCTGCTTCAGGAGCTTTTCTGAGTAGAATAAAGAACAAATTTGTATTTCTTTGTGATGGTTGCTGTACTTTATAACAGAAAGTTACCAACGGAGTTTAGATAGAGAGCAGTCCATATAAACAGGATCCTCATCTGCTATTATTCCCCCTTGTTCAACAAGCATGGGTTCAATATCATGGATTGGCACAGATGAATCTCTCAATGGAGCATTTTCAGGAGAATACTTGTTTCCCTGCTGTCTTTCAAGGTTATAGCTAGGGCATAGATCAGTGTTCATACCTGAGCTTCCATTGCTGCTAGAGTTCCTCTCTATATAGCCTGGCCAGTATGTAGTCCAGTTCTTATGTCCAGCCTTCCAATCCAGATCCCTGGACACTGGATCTCTCTTCACATACCTTCTGGCACAGGTCTTAGGGTCCCTTCCACGTGCAGCCGTCTCCCTCACAGGTAGCCTCTGGTGATTCCTAGCTCTGCAGCACCATTCCTCTGGCTTTCCCCAGTCCAATGGTGTATGCTGGCCCTTGGAATACCTCCCAGTATACGTACTGCTTTGGACTCTTCTAGACCTCTCAAAGGCTTTTCTCTTCCTTCTTCCAAAGGGTCTCTTTCCCTCTCTGTCCGTCCGGTTTGGCTTCTGCTTCTGATGATCCTTCAGATGAAACTGATGATCAAACTCAAGCTGATTCTCAGGATACTGAGGACAATTCTCTGGATATCCAAGGTGATCATGAAGATGGTCATCTGTAGAATAAACTCTACTCTTATTCTGCTTAGATGAGTGCTCCTCCCTAACACAGCGCAGCTGTGCTGAATCAGGCCCTGCCCTTTGAGATGAGTGCTTAGGGATTACCTCATAGCCCTCCTGATTGAACACACATTTCCCCATTTCAGCTCCTCTAATGGCTATTGGAAACCTGGTGCATTCTGGGACTGGTAGTCTTTTATGGGAAAATTCTGTTTTCTTATTTCTACCAGAACTGACAGGTTGCTTATTCAGAGTCACTTCACCTTTTCTATAGCTCCTTCCTGAGCTATGATAAGCTTCCTTATCACAAGCTCTACAAGGCAAATGCAGCGCTATACCGACACATGTAAAAGAGAGTCCCTGTATTTGTTAATACAGGTGCTCAAGCAGCTCAGCTTCATGGTCAATTACTCAAAGTCCCATCTGCAACCGTTGCAGCAGCTTGAATTCATCGGGGTCCTCTTGGACACCACACAGGCCCATGCCTTTCTCCCAAGGGACCCTGTACACAGGCTTTTGGAGGTGGTTTCCACTGTCTGTCACAAGCAGCACACAATGGCTTGAGGGATGCTACTCATGTTAGGCCACATGGCCTCAACGGTGTATGTGACCCTATTGGCTCAGCTCAGGATGCATCAGGCTCAGTGGACACTGTACACCCAGTGGAAGCAAGCCATGGGTCACCTTCGGGACTGAGTGGCCTTTGCGGCACTCCTTGTTGAGTCTCTCTGGTGGTTGCTGGAGCCCCAACACTTGCTCCAAGGTCTTCCCTTTCAGTCAATCCCGCCCCAATGGATGCTCATCACTGACACTTCCAAACTGGGCTGGGGTGCAGACTTGGACAGGCTGCGGATGCAGGGCCTCTGGTCAAAGCAAGAGAGCCTGCACCAGATCAATTTTCTGAAACTGCAGGTGATTGCGAATGCCCTCAGGGCCTTCCAGCCACACCTGGAAAACCAGGTTATCCTCTTTAAGATGGACAACCAGGTAGCAATGTTCTATGTCAACAAGCAGGGCAGCATAGCTTGTGTCTCCTGTGTGGGAAGGTGGTGTGCTGCTGGAAGGTGGTGCGCCTCTGGAAGTTCGCAGTGGCCCATGGCATGGAGCTGTGGGTGACCTACCTGGCCAGGGAGCTCAACACTCTGGTGTACAATCTCATCCCTATGAATGGACCCTCAATAGGAGGATGGTGGAGTGCATCTATTGGGAGTGGAGCACTCCAATGGTGGACCTCTTTGCCTCACTGTGCAACGTGTGGGTGGACTGTTTCTGCTCCTGCATGGTTGTGAGGGGCAGATTGTCATCCAACGCATTCCTTATGGACTGGGGGCTTAGAGGTGCTTTATACTTACCCCCAGATTCCGCTGGTGGCAAAGACACTTCTCAAGCTCCAGGAGACAGGGGGACCATGATTCTCATTGCCATGTACTGGCCCAGGCAGCCATGGTTCTCCCTACTGCTCCAGCTCTCTTGTCAGGAGTCTCTCTGACTGGGTTGCAACCCTGACCTCATCTCTCAGGAGGACAGGACTCTTTCTGCACCTCATCTGGTCCCTGACCCTCATGGCATGGATGCTGAGCGGGTAGTCCTGTCCAAGTTTACTGGGGGAGGTGAAAGATGTCCTCCAGGCCTCCCGCAAGGACTCCAGCCATCGTGCCTATGCTTTCAAGTGGCAGAGGTTCTCACTCTGGTGCAAGGAAAAGGCACTACACCCTTTCTCATGTTTGGTGGAGGGCTTGCTGAAGTATCTCCAGCATCTCTCCAATTTGGGCTGCAAGTCTAACTGTCTGAGTGCACCTCAGTGCAATTGGGTCTACCATCGGGGCTTGGAAGGGAAGTCCATCTCTGCTCAGCCACTGATAGCCCACTTCATGTGGAGTTTGCTCCTGTCAAAGCCTCCAATTAAGTCCCCACCAGTGGCATGGGATCTGAATGTGATCGTAGGACAGTTGTTGTTGGCATCTTTCGAGCCCCTCACTACCTGTTTGCTGAAATTTCTGACTTGGAAGGTCATCTTTCTTGTGGCACTCGCCTTGACTCGCCGAATCAGTGAACTTCAGGCTCTGGTGGCTCACCCTCCATACACAGAGTTCCACCATAACCGGGTGGTGCTACGCACTCACCTGCATTCTTGGCAAAGGTGGTTTCAGCTTTTCACCTTAACCAGTCGTTGGTACTGCCCACCTTCTTTCCTAGGCCTCATGCTAACAGGGCAGAGGCCCAGCTGCACACTTGGACTGTAAGCATGCGCTGGCCTTCTACCTTGAGTGGACCAGTCTGTACCATCACTCTACATAGCTGCTTGTCTCCTATGACTCCCAACAAACTGGGTGTGACTGTCTCCAAACGTATGCTGTTCATTTAGGTAGCAGATTTCACATTCTTTGCCTATGCTCAGGCAGGACTGAGTCTTGAGGTTCATATTATGGCTCACAATATTTGGGCCATGGCTACTTCAGTGGCCAATATGCTCTCGGTTTCCACGGAGGAGATTTGAAGTGCTGTCACGTGGTCCTCTGTCCACACTTTCACAGCCCACTACTGCCTGGATGGGAATTCCCAGCATAACAGTAACTTCAGCCAAGCTGTACTCCAGCATCTGTTTGGGACTTAGGTTCACTGGCCCTTCGGTCCACCCAGGCTACCTAAAGACTCATTCTGATGAAGTTGTCTGCTGTGGATGTAGAATTGGTCAAGTTCTGAAGAAGGACTACAATGCTGTTTATCCCAGTTCTTGTTGTCCCTGTTGGGTTGTTTTTGTGTTCGGGAGCCTGCAGTTTGAGAGTCCCATATGTGAGGTCTTCTTCCTGCTTGTCCATGGAGAAAACATAGCAGTTGTTCTCCATGAACAGCAAAAATAAGTCCTCACAACCTGTCCACCTCCTTGTGGATTTGTTTGTGACTACTAGCTTTTGTATTCTACTGAGGATAAGATGGTGCTGTGACAGGCAGGAAGGCAGGCACGCATGCATGATGGAGGCTCCCAAAAGCTTCCAGTGGAAGCTGGGAAGCATTCCTGAGTGGGACTCGTTCAGGGGGACATCACCCATATGTGAGGACTTATTCCTGCTTTTCACAGAGAACATACTACAGGTGAGTAATTATGATTTCTGTCTCAAACCCCCCCTCCCCCATATCTTTGCATGTTTGTATTCTTTCCACTGGAACCACAGAAGCCACAGAAGCAGAGAGGAGCCAGCCAGGACTAAGAGAAAGCCTGGAATTGACTCTAGGGAATAAGATTATCATGGTAGAAGCATAAGGTCTGCAAACTGCCACTAGATGGAAGTACTAAGGCAGAATATGCCTTAAACTTGAAAATGCTGCCACTGTTCTCTAAGCCTCACTATGTCAATGTTTCAGACAAAGTTACATTTATTTATTTATATACTTTATTTCTTTATTTAGCACTATCTACCTCAAAGTTTTGGTAAAAGCAAAATAATTGATTAAGTTTCCTTTAGTTAATTAGTTATCGGTTAACATAACTTCTTTATTGTATCTCATTCATTATATGGATTTGGAAAAGTATGCACTTGTTTCTTATCAACTGGGGCAAATGGGAGAATATCGAATTGTTGGTGACCTTGTTAAATGGACTAAATAAATGGTGCCTCCCTTTGTATGTGATTGCATATATGTGTGTGTCTGTATGTGTATTTGAAGAATTTTTCTCTGTTACTTATGACTAGATTAGGAATTTCTTTCTGCTTAATAGTCAATTTTGTTACTATGAAGTAAGAAATGTCAGTGGGAGGAGTGTTGTAGCAGGATGCTAAAATGTCCTTGCCTTGAAAGTCGACAAAAGGAGTAGAGAAAGCTAGTGGCAGGAAAAATAACAAATAATAAATTACGAATCATTTCTTAATCAACATATCTCACATGTAAATGCATGCATACACTCTCATACATAGAAAACATCTACGTGAATAAAAGACATAGTACAAATCATATATCGTTAAAAACCCAACAAGAACCATGTTTTGATATACATACCTGCAAAAGGGGTAATACTCTAACCCTAGCCAGTCAGGTTTTCAGGATAACCACATTGAATTTTGCATAAAATGGACTAACTGGCTAGGTCTGTCCTGAGGACTGTGTTGAGAATCTCTGATCGCACTACCCACATCAAAGATACAGAAATTATGTAATGCATAATCAGAGAGCAGGAACTCAAAAGAGAGAGAACGAAAAGAAGTTAGAAACAAACTAGTCACATCTTTAAAATGTACTACAAGAGCACCAATGCACCTTCCCTACAGCACAGATTTTTTTTCATGAATACTTTTTATCCTGGGCTCAAGGCAGAATACCAGCTGCCTTGAGTACAGAAATTGAAATACAAATGTCCTCTTGGACACCTGGGTATGGGCTTTATTTTATAAAATGCAATTTGCAATTTAACATTCGTTACTTATTTACTTACTTATTTTAAAGATTTGCTAGACCATCTTCCAACCAAGTTCATCAGAGCGATTTGCAAAGAAATTACTAGAATTAAAAAAAGGCAGCTAGCATTCTGCCTTGACACCAAGGATAAGAGGTGTTTATGAAAAAAATATGCTGTAGTGTAGGTGCATTGGTGTTTTTTTAATACATTTTAAAGATGTGACTATTTTCTTTGTTTCCAATTAATTTCCATTCTTTTTTTCTCTCTCTGTTTTATTCTTGCCTATTTTTTATTTTATTTTTAATTTGTCGTTATTTGTTAATTGTATTTTGTTTTTGGGTCACTTTGGATTCCAGCTCTCTGAATATACACAATACAATGTCTGTGTCTTTGATGTGGTTAGAGTATTACCCTTGATGCAGGCATTCATGCCAAAACATAGTCAATGTTAGATTTTTAACTGATAAATGACTTGTACTCTGTCTTTTATTCATGTCCATGTTTTCTATGTTTGAGATTTTATGTATGTATGTATATGGTGAGATATGTTTACTAAAAACTGATGTCCTGATTATTTGTTTTATATTTGTAGTATCTTGCCACATTAATTTTTCCTACTTCTTTGCCTGGCTTTGTACTTTTATAGGGTTTTTCCTGTTTGCTTGTTTGGTTTGGCCTACCTTAGAGGTATCAGGAAGAACATTTTGGTCCTTGCTCCAGAGTGTTCCCCTTCAGACTTAATGAGGGGAAGTCTAATCAGGTGAACCCCAGTAGTAGGAATTCCCTGGTTTTGCAGAGAAATACAGAACAGATGTTTGGAAGGGTCATAGGGTCTTCCATAACAAGATGCATGCCATTAATCAGCTGGCAATTCTTGTACATTTGTATAGCTTTGGGACTGTAGACTGGTCTCTTAAGGATCTTGAGAAACTGGATATGCGAACAAGAAAACTCATCCATACTTGTGAGGTAATTTATAAGAACCAGTATATGCCAAAACTATATATCCCCAGAGCTGAAGGAAATTGACTATACCTGTAGAGCTACTATCATAAGCCTTCAAGCCTATTTAACAGCATTGTCAGATCCAAATACACAGAAGGTGCTGAAATATGAAAATAAATGTCCAGAATCTGTCTCCATCATGAAACTTGAATAAGAATTCTGAAGAGTAGAAGGAATGGATGAGAATCCACCATCATACATAGGGAAGGAAAACAACAGAATTTGCAAAACAAGAGAAAAAACTCTTCAAAGAATCAGATCAGCAGACAAAGAAAAACAATAGGCAAAAACATAAATACACTGGGAAATACAAAGTGTTACTCCAAGAACCATTTGTCAATCAAAACTGGACACATGAATGGTTAAGGAGAGGCAAACTGAAATCTAAAATGAGAGATCAATAGTTGCAGCCCAGGATAGTGAATTATGTACAAGATGGTTTACAGTGAGAATAGAGAAAACTGGTAAAACAGACAAATGCAGATTCTGTAAGAGAGCTGGAAATATTTACTCATCTCGTAGCTGGTTGCAAAGTTCTAATGACAGAAAATTTCTACACAGAAAGGCACAAGGAAACTTTGTAAACACTGTAACATCGCTGTTCCAGAAAAGCACTGGGAGCATGACCCTAAGAGAATTACAGAGAATGAAGTTGTTATGATAACTTGGAACATTCTCATTCCAGTGGACAGGAAGCTGGCTGTGAAGAACCTGACTTAGTAGTAAAGAAGAAAAACACCAGCATTGGCAATGATAATAGAGGTGTTGGTTCTAAGCGATTATTCTGTGAATTGTGTGGAGAGAGAAGATCCTGAAATACCAAACAATGCAATCCGAGACCAAGAAAATGTGGCAGAAAGATACAGAAATATTTTCCATTTTATTGGAAACCATAAAATGGGAAATGGGAACTCCAGTTCAGTCTTCCACCTCTGGGTAGTGTACCTCCTCCTGCGGCATGGAGACTGAGCATGTCAGAATCGTAACATCACTGGATATACCCTGCTGGTCTCTCCCATCAGCCGCAGTGAACTATTGACATAGCAGACTCAAAGGAGCAACAAATAAGTAGCTATAGCATTAAATTCAACTTTTAAAATTCAACTTTTAACTCCTAAACTAAATTCCCCTTAATTAATAAGGAAACTTCTTCCCTCAATTTCTCTTTCCTCCATGTACCAAATAAGAAAGAAAGAAAGAAAGAAAGGCTAGAGTAAAAGAACCACAGCAATCCCGAGACTATTAAAGGTTTTTACACACTTTGTGACTGGTACTCCCCCCAGACCGAACTGCCCTCTGAACTACTCATCCCCGGGCAGGAATCAGGACTTAACTACAATTAGCAGGTGAGTCTACAATTAGCAGGTAAGTCTAATTTCTCTTTCCTTATTGTTCCTCCAGTTCAGTCCTCCACCTCTGGGATGTAACAGAGCAGTAATCATTGGGAGGGACCTGTCCACCCGGATCGTAACACCACGGACCCAAAACAGGCATCGCTCACCGCCTGAACGTCCAGGCGGTAGTGTTTACTGAAGGTATGGAGAGACGACCAAATGCCCGCTCTGCAAATCTCCACTGGCGGAACCAAACTGTGCTCTGCCCAAGAAGTCGCTTGCGCTCTAGTAGAGTGAGCCCGTAACCCCATGGGCACCTGACGACCTTGCAAAATATATGCGGACATTATTGCTTCACAGACCCATCTGGGGATTGCAGCTTTGGCTGCCACCTCCCCTTTAGGGGGACCTCCAAACAGAACGAAAGGTGTTCAGACTTAAGAAAAGTTTCTGAAGCCTTTAAGTATTAACGCAGAATTCTCTTTATGTCCAAGCGACGCAGACTACGTTCCGAGGCGTTCTCCTCCGTGGGCCCTAATACTGGTAACGAAACTGATTGATTCATGTGAAAAGGAGAAACTACCTTTGGCAAAAAAGATGGTACTGGATGCAATGCCACCTTTTCCTTAGAAAAAGACAAAAAATGGCTCCCGACAGGACAATGCTTGCAATTCCGAAACATGTCATGCCGAACAAATGGACACTAAAAACACTGTCGTTAAGGTCAAATCCTTGATCGAAGCTTGGTGCAAGGGCTCAAAAGGTTCCCTTTTCAACGCCCCCAGAACCAAGTTGAGATCCCACGGAGGAAATACCATTCTGCAAGCAGGCCGTAGCTGAGATACAGCTTTTAGAAAACGAATCACGTCGATGTGAGAGCCCAAGGCCACCCTTTGAACTTTACCTCTATAGCAAGAAAGAGCTGCCAGCTGGATCCTTAAGGAGATGGCTGTCAGGCCCTTATCAAAACCGTCCTGTAAGAAATTCAATACCATAGGCACGGAAACCGTGGAGGAACGGACCTGCCACTGAGAGCAACAGTCCTCAAAAATAAGCCATATTCGCACATACGCTAGGGATGTGGACCTCTTTCTGGCCCGAAGTAAGGTCGCAATCACCGTTCCAGAATAGCCTTTTTTCCTTAACCTCGCTCTTTCAATGGCCAAGCTGTAAGCAAGAACTGATTCACCTGAGGCATTCAAAGCGGTCCCTTAATCAAAAGATTCACCATTGCCGGCAATCGCCAAGTGTCCCCGTCGAGTAGACGAACTAGATCGACATACCGTGGATGTCTCGGCCAATCTGGTGCCACCAACACTACTCTCCCCCGATGAGCTTCGATGCGCTGAACTACTCGGCCTATAAGTGCCCACGGGGGAAACACAGAGAGAAGACCGGTCGATGGCCATTGTTGCATCAGTATCAATTGGTCTGCTTATGAAGTGACAAACTGTAGTAAGCAAAAATAATGAAATATCACTCCAGAAAAACCTCAGGCAACATAACGTTAAATTTTCAACCTGTGGTGATGGCTTATCTCATACATTACATAGTGCATGCTGTATAGGTCTCAGACTCCTAGGCACTGGAACTTTAATCGTAATTCTTAGTAGAGTGCCAAATCACATCAATGACCCACAAGCACTTATCTGTGTGAAAGCACCACCATAAGTGAATATTCATATCATATAAATAAAGTTTAAACACTGCTTAGCTTTTCTGTGTTCTGTGGGGAACACTCAGGTTCTGACGACAGATGCTTCCCTGCAAGGCTGGGGGACACATTGCCAGGGGCCCTGCACCCAAGGACTGTGGTCTCCGTGGGAGGCCGCCCAGCAGATCAACCTGTTGGAGTTGAGAGCCATTCGGCTAGCCTTACGGACTTTCTCTTGGGTCCTTTCTCACCAGTCTGTCCTATTTCAGACGGACAACCAGGTGGCTATGTTCTACGTGAACAAGCAGGGAGGCACAGGATCCCGACTCCTGTGCCTGAAAGCACAAGCTCTCTGTTCCTGGGCTATCAATCAGGGCATGACCCTCAGGGCGGTCTCCCTCCCAGGCCAGGAAAACTACCTGGCGGACAGGCTAAGCAGACTCCTGCAGCCTCACGAGTGGCAGTTGGATCCTCGAGTAGTCCAACAGATCTTTCTAAAGTGGGGACTTCCAACCATGGATCTTTTTGCCAGTCCGCTGAACAGGCAACTATCCAAGTTCTGTTCCAGACAACCGCATCCTCTGAGGGCAGCGGCAGATGCATTCCTGATCCCCTGGTCAGAGAGCCTGCTGTATGTGTTTCCTCCCACACCTCTGGTGGCCCAGACTCTATTCAAAACACAGCAGGACCGAGCCACGGTGATCCTGATAGCCCCCAGGTGGCCCAGGCAGCCGTGGTTCCCTCTTCTTCTGCAGTTGGCGGTGGATGCTCCACTTCCTCTGGGGCTGCAACCCGACCTTCTGACTCAGGATCAGGGGTCCCTCTTGCATCCCAACCTCAAATCCCTAAATTTGATGGCCTGGCTGCTGAAAGGCTAGTTCTTGCTCCCTTGCTCCTACCAAAGGAGGTTGAAGAGGTGGTGTTGGCCTCCAGGAAGCATTCCACTCAGAAAGCCTATGCTCTGAAGTGGCGTAGGTTTTCCACTTGGTGTTCTCAACAGCAGGAGGATCCTTTCTCCTGCTCGGTCCCGGTGGTACTGCAATACCTGCTCTACCTGTCCAACCTGGGACTTCAGTCCAACTCTGTCCGGGTCCACCTCAGTGCCCTCTCAGCTCACCACTCGCCGGTGGATGGACAATCCCTCTCGGGCCACCCTCTGGTGTCTCGCTTCCTCAGAGGCCAGCTTCTACTCAAGCCTCCTATTCATCCACCGGCCACTGAGTGGGATCTCAATGTGGTCTTGCAGCAACTGACTCGCCACCCTTTTGAGCCGATGGCTACCTGCCACTTACGCTTCCTATCCTGGAAGGTGTTGTTTCTTGTGGCACTCACCTCGGCTAGGCGTGTGAGTGAGCTTCAGGCCCTGGTCTCGGATAGGCCCTATACCAGGTTCTATAAGAACAGAGAAGTCTTGAGGACTCATCCTAAGTTCCTTCCCAAGGTGGTGTCCTCTTTCCACCTCAACCAGGAGGTGGTGCTTCTGACGTTTTTTTCCCAGGCCACACGCCAGTAGGACCGAGACTGTCTTGCATACCCTGGATTGTAGAAGGGCGCTGTCTTTTTACCTAGAACGTACGCAGGGGCATAGAGGGGCTTCTCAGCTCTTCATTTCCTTTGACCCTAATAAATTGGAGTTGCCTGTCACTAAGTGTACGTTGTCCATCTGGGTGGCAGACTGTATCGCCTGGGCGTACAGGGCAGCCGGCCTCTCCCTGGAGGGTCGAGTCATGGCCCACCGGGTCAGAGCGAAGGCCGTATCAGTAGCTCACTTCCATTCTGTCCCGTTGGCAGACATCTGCCGGGCCGCTACTTGGTCTTCAAGCCAGACTTTCGCGGACCACTACTGCCTCGAGAGGGAGTCCCGTAGGAACAGTGCTTTCAGGCAAGCGGTACTCCGTAATCTCTTTGAGGTTTAGGCAACTCCTACCCTCCGGCCCTGGTGTTGGGCTACCGTTCAGGTGTGGTCTCCGAGAAGATTCTCTCACCGTTGCTGAGGCTCTAGAGCTAGAGGGAGCTCTATGTTTCAGCCTGGGTTCCTGGTAGCCCAGAGCTAGGGAGTCACCCATATGTGAGGACTGACTTCCTGCTTGGTCCTGGAGAAGGAGTAGTTACTCACCTGTAACAGGTGTTCTCCAGGAGCAGCAGGAATCAGTCCTCATGACTCTCCCTCCTCCCCTTGGAGTTGCAGTTGTATATAGTTCATTTTCTTTTTTTGTGCTGTCTTTTAGCTATGTCATCAGACTGGGCAAGATGGCACCTTTGGGTGGGAAGGGGACCGCGCATGCGTGGCTGCATTCCTAAAGGCTTTCTTTGAAAGCTGGGGAAATGCTCCACATGGGGGCTCCGTCGGCACTGATGTCACCCATATGTGAGGACTGATTCCTGCTGCTCCTGGAGAACACCTGTTACAGGTGAGTAACTACTCTATCTCTCCCATCGCTCCTTTAGTGTATGTTCTGGTGGCTCCTCCTCCTCTGTTACCCCGCTCTCGGTTGATGTCCCCCAGGGTTCTGTCTTGGGTCCCCTTCTTTTTTCTCTCTATACCCAATCCCTTGGTGCGCTTATTTCCTCTCATGGTTTTCAGTACCATCTTTATGCTGATGACTCCCAAATCTATCTCTCTACTCCTGATCTTTTTTCTGCTTTCCAGTCCCGGATCTCTTGCTGTCTCTCTGCCATTGCTGCCTGGATGCTCTATTGTTGCTTGAAATTGAACATGGCCAAGACTGAACTTCTCCTAAAATTTCCCTTTCTCCTTCTTCTTTTTCAGTCTCTGTTCTCCAACCTGTTTCATCTGCTCGCAATTTGGGTGTTATATTTGACTCTTCGCTCTCTTTCTCCTCTCATATCCAACTCATCGCTAAAACCTGTCACTTCTTTCTCTTCAACACTGGCAAAATCCGCCTCTTTCTCTCTGAGCTCACTACTAAAACCCTCATCCATTCCCTAATCCCTAAAAACCTAATCCATTCCCGTCTTGATTATTGTAACCTCCTTCTTGCTGGTCTCCCTCGGTCTCATCTCTTCCCTCTTCAGTCTATTCAGCACTCCGCTGCCCATTTGATTTTCCGTCAGCCTTGTTTTGCCCACATCACTCCTCTCCTCAGATCTCTTCAATGGCTCCCTATCCGTTTCCGTATTCACTTTAAGCTTCTCCTTCTGACCTATAAGTGCATTCACTCTGTGGCTCCTCAGTACTTTCTTCTCTCATTTCTCCCTATTTCCCCTCTCGTGTACTCCGTTCTTCTTCCCAGTTGCTTCTTGCTATGCCCTTCTCCTCTATTGCCAACTCCAGATTCCGCTATTTTCACCTTGCTGCTCCTTATGCTTGGAATAAACTTCCTTTGTCTATATGTCAGGCATCTTTTTTGCCCCTCTTCAAACTCAAGTTAAAAGCTCATCTTTTTGCCTCTGCCTTTGGCTCTTGATTTTTCTGTTCTCCTTCCTTCCCTTCTTTTATTTCACCTTTCTTTCGTCCTCTTACACTTGTTCTTACCTCTTTCCTTTGTCCTGTCTCTCCTGCTCTTGTCTCTTTGTCCTTGTTCTTATCTTTTTTCTACTCCTTTTCTTGCTTTGTCTTTTTAGATTGTAAGCTCTTTTGAGCAGGGACTGTCTTTTTGTGTTTTCATTGTACAGCGCTGCATGCGCCTGGTAGCGCTTTATAAATGCTTAGTAGTAGTAGTAGTAGTATTACCTCCAACACCCATTGATTGGACGTTATCTGGACCCAGGCAAGAAGAAACTCCCGAAGCCGTCCTCCTATCGGTTGAATTCCTACCCGGGCCCGCCTCGCTTCATTATGTTTTTCAGGCCGTCATGGAAGAGGCAGCTGCGAACCCTCTACCCGCTCCTCGAAAATCACGAAACCCCTGTGCTCTTGAAGCAAATCTTCCTCATTGAAAACCTGCTCGGGAGGTACAAGATCGCCTGAAGTCTCTAAACTGACCGCGCGAAGACGGCAGGGGTCTCACTTGTTTAGGCTTATCCTCCGGCAGTCTTCCGCCTTTGGACTCTCCCAAATCCTTAACCAACTTGTCAGGATCTTCACCAGACAACAACTTCCCCTTAAAAGGGAGCTTACTAAGACGCAACTTAGAAGAAACATCCGCCGCCCAATTTCTTAACCACAGGTAACGACGCGTGACATACTATTCGCCAATGCCCTAATCAAATCATAGTGGACATCAGCTAGATATGCCACACCTGATTCCAGCCATGTCACATCCATTAAACACTCTTGTGTGTGCTGAGATGGCTGCTGCAGGCGTTGCAACCATCTGAGGCAAGCTCTCGCCACCCAAGCCCCACAAATAGAAGCTTGCAACGAGAGAGCATTAACCTCAAAGGCTTGCCTTAATAAGCTGTCCACCTTCCTGTCTTGCGCATCCTTCAAGGCTGCATTACCTTCTACCGGTATAGTTGTTTTTTTCATGACCGCTGACACTGCTGCATCTATACGCGGAGAACGAAACCTCTCCTTCTCCTTGTCCGCTAGGGGGTAGAGTCTATTCATAGCTCTCTCCCCTCGCAACCCAGCTTCGGGCACATCCCATTCATCTTGAATCATTCAGTCCACTACTCGGTGGACAGGGAACACCGCCTGAGTTTGACGCACCGCCTGAATGAGAGGGTCCTCCAGACCCTCCTCCTCCGCCAGATGGAACGAAGCAAGGTTGAGCGCCTGAAGGGACTCGGTAATGAGCACAGTAAGCGCTTCCTTCCGAAATACTCTTATGATCCTTGCCTGATCCTCAGTCTCTGGAATCTCTCCTTCCTCAAGTTCTTCCATTCCTGATTCTGGTTCCACATCTACGTCTTCCGTATCAGGCCAATCTGAATCCAAGAGCTGATCGTCGAGCGATCGTACCCTTTTAAGAGGTCTCATGAGACTGCTGCCAGCCTTTTCTGAGCTCAATTGCTGCACCGTAGCCCCAAGCGGCAAAGGCTCTGTCACCATCCCCTGCTGACGCAAGCAATACGCTTGATGCATAATTAGCACAAAATCTGGAGAAAAACCTCCAAGAGCCTCCCCAGATCCTGTCGATGCCACGGAACTAGCCGCCCCTGCTTGGCTTTCCAAAAGGGGCCCGGGGAGACCTTCCAGCGAGGACTCACCTTCTCCCATTGCAGATGGACCTTGAGTCCCCTCACCGGCTTTATCCTGAATCTCCTGCTCCATTGTGGACAATGCCAGAGCGCAGCCTCGGCAAACCCCGGCGTCCGAGACTGCGCCCCTGCGCATGCCACACACCAAGCACTGTGGACGTGACGGCATTAGCTACAAGATAAAATAAAATAAAATCTCTTAGTAATTAAGGATCAACTCTTAAACCAAAAGAAACTAAAATTAAATTAAAATAAAAGAGATTCTCTCCCTTTAACTCCTTTTTTTTTTTTTAGAACCTCGTTTAAGGCCTCAAAAAAAACATTAAAACTCCAAAGTATCTCTAATTAAACCAAATTTAAATAAACTAAATCAAATTAACTTGAATTAAACTAAATTAAACTACATAAACTTGTCTCACAAGGAATCTAAGCAATTAGGAAAACTGCTGCTGCCTCGCGGCCAGAAAAAAGCGTGGGAGAAATGGCCCGCGAAAACAACAGGGCCTGTTTGCTGCCGTTCAACTTCGATGCGGGTCCCTAAGCCTTCCAGCCTCTCTGTACTTCAGTGGGGCACTCACCTGCGCTCAGTCCTAAATATGCCCCCAAGCTATTTTCTTGTGCAGCAGTACAATCGGCAGCCCTTCTGTCCGCGCTGCTGCTCATAGTGCGGCGAGAGCTTCCCGGCTCCAGCTGTGCCATCCAGAAGTACACCGCGAGCCCTGGAGCTGGCAGGCAGACCGTCTGCCCTGCTGAACAACTCCCCTCCATTCAAGCTAGGAGTGGAGAGCAGCACAAACAGCTGGAGAAAGCTTAAGGAGTGAGGGGGCAGCAAAGAAAGCTAGTTCAAGCCCTGCACATGGAACCTTTTTTTTATTTTTAAAGAAACAGTACTAAATTAAATACAATGATAGGGGAGAAAAGAAAACCCAAAAAATTAACTATCCTAACAAATGCTCCTTATCTGTTCCTCTAATGAGCCCAGCACCTAGGCTCACTACGTCCTCCTGCTGCATGGAGACTGGACACACTGGGGCTGATGGGAGAGACCAGCAGGGTACATCCAGTGATGTCACGATTCTGACATGCCCAGTCTCCATGCTGCAGGAGGAGGTACACTACCCAGAGGTGGAGGACTGAACTGGAGGAACAATAAGGAAGAGGAATTTCCAAACACACCTTGACAAGTTGCCTATACATGTTATATCTTATGAACTCTAGAAGAAATTTCTCTTTAATGTGATGTAGGTATTACAGCGAGCATTAGCAGTAAATTTGAGAGACTGAGATCATACTCCACATATGTTGGCTTGGGAGTGAGGTTCATGAATGTCATGGTATGTGCAAAAGTAACTCATTTGGAGAAACTGCCCCTAGACCAGGCAGAAAGATACAGAGATATTTACCATTCTTTGGGTGCCACAATCTTGATAAAGAGGAATTTCCAAGCACATCTTGACAAATTACCCACATATGTTACATCTTATGAACGCCAGATGGAGGCTCTATTAGGCAAGATGCAAGTACTACGATGAGTGCTAGCAGTAAATTTGAGGGACTGAGATCATACGCCACATAACCCTTGCTTAGACGTGAGTTTCATTTCTGTCATGGTATGTACAAAACTAACCCCAGTTTTCTCCAAGACCAGAGATGCACAGTAGGAGGTGGGAATTGGGGCTTTCCATAATAAAGGCCAAGCCTAGCAGAAGGGACTTCCCAAGGGAGCCCCTGGAGAAATGAGATAGGATACTGACTCCCTAAGCTTACCTCGGAGCACGGTGTGCTCAGAAGGGAGAAAAGAGAAGGTTCCCATAAAGAAGGAAAGGAGTCTGAAGTGAACTGACAAATTTCATCTTCAGGAAGAAGGGAGAGTGGAATTAAGAGTGGAACTGAAGATTGTGAGAGATCAGGTATAGGACTCCAAGGGCCAGAAAATCAGTAGAACTTGGGTGTATCCTGTTGATTTAGAGCCAGGAGGAGGGCTCAGAGGAAAACACTAAGAATTGTTAGCCCCAGAGAGAGAGTGTGGGACCACTGTTTGGTATGAGACTGTTTCGCTTTGAGAAGGAGAGGTGAAAAGAGCCCTTCTGGATTCCAAATACTGTCTGCATGAAGAAGAAAACTCAGGAGGTGAAGAGGTGAAATTTGCAGGCACATGACCAAAACAGAAATCCAGAGGAGAGGAAGATTGGCAAGGACATTATGTAGAAGATATGCCAGGAAGAGCAAGGGAGCACCCAAGACTGCGAGCAAGCAAGCTTGAGATCTTCTGTCATCGCTCCACCTAATTTTTGTGGACTATGTGTCTGAGTCTGATTATTTTTATTGCCCTTATTATGTGCATTTTTGTTCACTTGGGGAGAGCTTAATAAATGGGCATTTTTTATACTACTTACTATTGACCCGGTGAAAAGCGGGATATAAATACAGCTAAATAAATATTGGACTCCTGTGTTGTTCTTCCCACTATGGGTTACTTGCCCAATATTTGTGCCATTCTTACTTCTGTGCTGTGAACTGGGGCAAAGAGTGAGATTTTCTCACAGATACTTGCAGTTTTTATTGTTTTGGACTGGTCTTGGGTTCACCCTCAATCCCACAGTGGAAAAGAAGCACTACAAATAAATTATTTATGAAAGCCAACCCCAGCAGAGTCAGTTGTGTATTAAAAAGCTACCTGCTGATTGGCCAAACTCCTAAGTGCTATGGCTTTAAAAGGGACCTCAGTATTTACACACTGGAACATTTATTGGCTAAGGAAGTCATTTTAAAAGGCTAAGTTATGATGTAGGATGTCTGAAGACATGCACGTGGACATAGAAATCATGGAGACATCATCACGGTCATTCCACAAACAACGTTTATAGACATCTCTGGTGCAGGGATGTCCAAGTAGGTGAGCGGGCTTGGTTGAGGCATATCTAGGGAGGTGCTATGGACTTACACGGCTCTGTTTAATTTCAAGAATGATAGGTCCATATTTATACCTGCTGCAGGCATGAATAGGCATCAGGAAAGTGCTTGTTTTGGCCTTAAAACATCCAGAGTTAAGTGACTAGTCTAAGATCACAAAGACCCACACTGGGATTTGAACTCTAGCCACCCTGCTTCCAACCCACTAATTTTACCATTATGCTATTAGACATCCACAATTTGAGATGCTATTCCGGGGATGTCTATGTAGACATCTCTATGGACATCCATATCGGGGACATCCACGTTTCTGAAATCATGCCCGAACTTGCATGTGCCTGCGTTTTTTCCAGACATTCTGGCTTTGACATCCCAGATTACACATGGACGTCCCATTGTAAAATGTGCCTTCACGCAAATGAATCACCTCTACTTGACTAAACTGTTGATTTGTTTTTATCAATTTTATTTCCAGCAAGCTAGTATACTATAACTACTACCTTTGAATTATGTCAGCACAAACCATACTCCTATAAGTTTTTTAAAGCATTACTCACACGTCGAGGTCTGCCCCCTTTTCAATGAGATAGTGCACGCAGTTCAAAGCCTGGGATCTGTTCTTCTTGTTCAAAGCTAGATGAATAGGTCTCCAGCCGGCTTTGCTGGGCAAATTCACATTAGCATTATAATTTTCAACAAGCAGTTTTAGACACTCAAACTTGCCGTGATAAACTGCAAAATGAATGGCCGCGAACCCCTGTCACATAAAGGATAAAAATCTCAGTTAAGTAAAATGTATTTATGTGTTCGTAATGCATTTCACTCGTATATTTCTTTATTGCACTATATTTACATTGTCAGATAATTGCTATTAGTTTATATAGCCACCCTCTGAGGTATGGGACCGAGGAGGCATGGGTCCTATTTAAAGCCCTTGTAGATGATGGCAAGATGGCATTAGGAGAGAGTGTGTATTCTTGAGCTCCCACTTCCGAGTAAACTCTCCTGGGCACCCCGGCATTTGAGCTCCAGGGCAGGGGTGGCCCAAGGGTGATGTGGGACTATGTGCGGAGACTCACTGCACGGCCTCATTGGCATATCCACTGGACCTCATTTGCATAAATGTAATTTCTTTTATTTAAAATGTATATGTTGTCCATCTAAAGTTTTAGATGGCTTTCAAAGGAGCTCTTCACAAGCCTCTTCTTTCTCCTGGCAAAGAACTTAACACATATTAATATTTAGTAAACATGCCCTTAAGTGCCACTGCACCAATAGAAATAAAGAGTAGTTACTCACCTGTAACAGGTGTTCTCCAGGAGCAGCAGGAATCAGTCCTCACATATGGGTGTCATCGGCGCCGATGAAGCCCCAGCGGAGCATTTCCCCAGCTTTCTATGAAAGTCTTTGGGAATGCAGGCACACATGCGCGGTTCTCTTCCCGCCTATAGGTGCCATCTTACCTCAGTCAAATGACATAGCTAAAAACAGCACACAAAAATGAAAAATAAACTATGTACAACTGCAACTCCAAGGGGAGGAGGGAGGGTTGTGAGGACTGATTCCTGCTGCTCCTGGAGAACACCTGCTACAGGTGAGTAACTACTCTTTCTCCAGGACCAAGCAGGAAGTCAGTCCTCACATATGGGTGACTCCCTAGCTCTGGGCTACCAAGGAACCCAGGCTGAACAAAAGTATTCCCTCTAGTCTCAGCAGCAAAGAAGGCATTTCAAGGACACAACCTCCACCGGTAGCCCAACAGAAGGCAGGAGGGCAGGAGTTGCCTAAACCTCAAAGAGATTCCGGAGTACTGCTTGGCCAAAAGCACTGTCCCTATGGGACTCCCTCTCTAGGCAGTAATGGGCTGCAAAGGTCTGGCTTGAAGACCAAGTTGCAGCCCTGCAGATGTCTACCAAGGGCACAGAGCGGAGATGAGCCACTGAGGCAGCCATTGCCCTGACTCGGTGGGCCGTAACCCAACCCTGCAAAGGAAGGTCAGCCACCTTATAAGCCCAGGTGATACAGTCAGCTACCCAGATGGACAAGGTACGCTTGGACACAGCCAACCCCAAATTATTGGGGTCAAAGGAGACGAAGAGCTGGGTAGCCCTTCTATGCCCCTGCGTAGGTCAAGGTAGAAGGATAAGGCCCTCCTACATCCAGGGTATGCAGTACTGCTTCAGCCTGGCTTGCATGAGGCCTAGGGAAGAATGTTGGAAGAACCACCTCCTGGTTGAGGTGGAAAGAGGAGACAACCTTAGGGACGAACTTTGGATGAGTCCTAAGGACTACCCTGTTCCTATAAATCCTGGTGTAAGGCCTATCACAGACCAGGGCCTGAAGCTCGCTTACTCGCCTAGCCGAGGTAAGGGCTATCAGGAAGAGTGTCTTCCAGGAGAGGAAGCGTAGTGGACAAGTAGTCATCGGCTCAAAAGGTGGGCGAGTCAGTTGCTGCAAGACCACATTCAGCTCCCACTCAGGGGCAGGAGGACGGATAGGAGGCTTGAGCAAAAGCAAGCCCCTAAGAAAGCGAGACACCAAGGGGTGACCAGACAGAGAATGTCCCTCCACCAGAGAGTGGTGAGCTGCTAGAGCTGAGAGGTGGACCCGAACAGAATTGGATTTAAGACCTTGATTTGACAAGTGCAGTAAGTACTGAAGGACTACTGGCACAGTACAGGAGAAAGGATCTTCTGTACGTAGCTGACACCACACAGAAAACCTTTTCCATTTGAGAGCATAGGTTTTCCTAGTGGACTGTTTCCTAGAGGCTAGGACAACCTCCTCAACCTCCTGAGGCAGGCCCCAGGGAGCCAAGCCTACCCTTGCAGCCTCCAGGCCATCAAATTGAGAGCTTTGAGATTGGGGTGCAGAAGGGAACCCTGCTCCTGTGAGAGAAGGTCGGGTTGCAACCCCAGAGGTAGTGGAGGATCCACCACCAGTTGAAGCAGAAGAGGAAACCAGGGCTGTCTCGGCCACCTGGGAGCCACCAGAAGGACCGAGGCCTTGTCCTGAAGAATCTTGAAGAGAGTCCGGGCCACCAAGGGCGTGGGAGGAAACGCATAGAGGAGGCCCTGAGACCAGGATATCAGAAAAGCATCTGCTGCTATCCGCAGAGGATGCGGTTGCCTGGAGCAGAACTTTGGCAGTTGCTTGTTCATTGGGCTGGCAAAGAGATCCATCCAAGGGAGACCCCATTTCAGGAAGATCTTCTGAACTACTGAAGGGTGCAGCTGCCACTCGTGGGGCTGCAGTATTCTGCTTAATCTGTCTGCCAGGTAGTTGTCCTTGCCTGGAAGGTACACAGCCTTGAGGAGCATGTTGTGCTTGAGGGCAAAAGAACAAAGGTCCTGAGCCTCCCGACAAAGGATCCTGGACCCAGTTCCACCCTGTTTGTTCACATAAAACATGGAAACTTGGTTGTCTGTCTGAATCAGGACAGACTGGTGAGCCAGGGTAGGAGTGAAAGCTTTGAGTGCTAACCGAATAGCTCGGAGTTCGAGAAGATTGATCTGCTGTGCAGCTTCCCAGGGAGACCACAGGCCCTGGGTGCACTTGCCCAGACAATGAGCTCCCCAGCCTTGTAGGGAGGCGTCCGTGGTCACCACTACTGTGTACCCTGTAATCTGAAAAGGTACCCCTTGCAGAAGACTGGCTGGGTGCAGCCACCAGTTGAGGGAGTGCAGAAATTGTCTGGACACCCTTATCCTGTCTTTGAGGCTGCCTGTGGCCTGTGACCACTGAGCCCGAAGGCACCACTGAGCAGGCCTCATATGGAGCCTGGCATTGGGGGGTCACATGCACTGTCGAAGCCATGTGGCCTAGAAGCCTCAGGCAGAGTCTGGCGGAGACCAGGGACCTGCAGAAAAACTGATTTGCCAAGGCCACCAACCTCTGGGCTCTGTCTTCTGGCAAGAATGCCGTGGTCAGGAGAGAGTCCAGCCTTGCCCCTATGAACTCCAAGTTTTGGGAGGGGAGCAAAGTGGACTTTGCGAAGTTTATGACAAACCCCAGACTTTGTAGAAGAGCAATAGTCCTGAGGGTGGCTTGTTTGGCCTCCTGACATGTCTGACCCCTGATGAGCCAGTCGTCTAAATAGGGGAAGACAAATATTCCCTGATTTCTCAGGTAGGCCGCCACCACCGCTAAGCACTTTGTAAAGACTCTGGGGGCGGAGGTGAGGCCGAAAGGCAGCACTCTGTACTGATAATGGTTTCCTCCCACAATGAACCTGAGGTACTTTCTGTGGTCTGGATGAATGAGGATGTGAGTGTACGCATCCTTTAGATCTAAGGAGCATAGCCAATCTCCCTGCTGGAGGTAGGGCAGAAGGGTTCCAAGAGTAAGCATCTTGAACTTTTCCTTCACTAGGAACTTGTTGAGGTTCCTGAGGTCCAGAATGGGTCGAAGGCCACCGGTTCTTTTGGGCACCAGGAAATACCTGGAGTAGAATCCGTGACCTTGCAAGTGGGGAGGCACAGGCTCCACCGCCCTGTCCACCAACAGACCCTGAAGCTCCTGACGGAGAAGGTCTGTGTGCAGGGGAGGCCTGGGAGGCTCCCCTGGAAAGTATGGAGGAGGCAGTTGGTGAAAATGGAGGGCATAGCCCTTGTGGACTATCTCCAGCACCCAACTGTCCCCGGTGATAAGGGGCCACTGGTGGGCAAAGAGGGCGAGACAACCTCCTGTGCAGGGTTGGGAGAGCAGCAGTGGCCATATCCCGGACGAACTCCGAGAACCGGGTGTCCTCCGGGTGGGACCTACTCCGGGGCTCAGACTGCGGTGAGTCCGAAGGGACGCACCGAGTCTTGAAGGTATCAGGAGACTCCTCGTCCTCCGTCTCCCAAGCCGACTCATCCGAGGAAGAGTCAGGGTCCGACCCCGTGGGGCCCTGGAGCACCCGCCCCAACGCCGTAAGCACCAGCGTCAACGCCCTCGGTCCCGAACGGGAGGTCGAGGGAGACCGCGACCGAGGTCGACTCCGAGCCACGATGGACTCGAGTATCGGCTCGGTCTCCAGGGTCGACTTCGACATCGATGTCCCGGTGGTCGGGGCAGATGCGCCAGACAGGCTGGTTAGGCACAAAGAGAGCAAAAAGCTCTTGCTAATCCAACAGGAACACAGCAAGGCAAGAGATGTGGATGAACACAAATGCCTTTATTGAGTCCCCTACGCATTTCGGCCGAAGCCTTCCTCAGGGGGATATACTTTAATGTACAAACATAAAAACATATAAGAATAGTGTTAAATAATTAATAAAGTAATAAGATAATGAGATCAAACAGGCATGTAACACTTAATAACATAAATAGAAATGCATACAATAAAAATAATAATAAAATCATACTTAAAATGAATGCAATAGGACAACAGATGTAGTATAAGTAATAAATAAACCATACCATTCATAAAAGTATAAAAATATATTAAAAATATTAAAAATAATACGAAAAGATTACTGGATTTAAACGCTAAAGACAAAAACGTAGGGCAGAGAGGCAACGCTATGTAAAATTCTAGTAGTGCAAACTTAAACACTATACCTTCGTAGCACATCTACTTACAAGGCACTATTGGTAATGAACCAAGAATTGTGTAGATTCGTCACCCTTTACAGTACTGTAGTATATAAACAAGCAATAAAAGAAATAAATATAAGTATAAAAGAGATAAAACAAAACAATAAATGACACTATAAGACCATATAAATAAGACACAGTCAGTTCTAATAAGATGAAGAATTGCCGAAAAAATTGCTCAAAAGCACTTGTAAAGGGAAATATGATAATGAATACCATAGAGGTAAATGACATGAATCACATGGTAACACTCTAGTGAACTCTCTATGGAAGTGAACTTGTTGTAAAAGTGAACCTATTGTAAAACTTGTGCTTTTCAAAGTGATGTACTAATGGTTACCTTGGCTTGACCAAATCAGGTACGAGAAACACTGTGTGATAAAAGTGAACACCTATTAATACATAATAAAAGGACATAGTTAAACTAGCAATAAAATGCAATGTGGTGTAACAAAACCACCCGGAGCAAAGTAAAGGCATCCCACGCGTTTGAAGTTGTATAGTTGATATTCCGTCTAACTCCCCTCAAGGGCTGATGTAATAAAATTATCGGTCGCTTGCTAGATAACTCCGTAACGTAAGTCAGAGGGGCAGCGGTGCCCAGACTGAATACAGCAATGGAGCCACTGGCAGAATAATGATATGAAAGCATAGTCACAATAGCTGTCTTATGTCCAACTGTAATTTATTCTAACTTATAGGCGTCGTGGATATTCGTGCCAAAACTTGTTGTGAAAAAAATTACCGTTCGAAGAGAAGCTATTGCTTTAGAAGGGATGCCGATTTATGTGCCAAACCCATTTCAAGCAAACTTATTAAAAAACAATGTTAAAAAACATGTTAAAAAACTAAGTTAAAAAACAGGAGCAGTGATACTCTCTTTAAAAACACACCTGGTAATAGACTACACTACCAGGATGGACAAATCATTGCAATACTTTTGAAGGGACGCCAACTTTCGCGCCAAAACTGTCACTGACTGAAATAATCAAAAACTATGTGAAAGACAGAAGCCATAAAATACCCTTTAAAACTCACCTAGAAATAGAATGCTCATTCAGGACGAACGTGTCATTACAATGCTGAAAGAACTAACGTCCGAGACTGAAGATTAATATACCAAAGGAGGTGGGCGTGATCAAGTTGATGATGCAATTTCCGGCTTACCAAGCATACATGTGAAATAAAACACCATAAAAATCCAAACTCACTAAAAGGGCAGAATAAAAGATCTACCTATTAAAACTGATATGTATAAAAAAGGTGTATTTAAACCTCCTTCGAAGTGCTGGTATACTGCAATATAGACTTCTAGGTTGTGAACCACATCCACGTGAGAAGGACACCGGAATAAATAACGTTATGAGGGTCTAATGACAAACAATGTTATACACGCGACTACATAAAAATATGTGATAATGTACTTTAACCTAGCACGAACCGTACTTCCGTGCCAAAACTGATCTATTTGTTGTACTCTGGAACCGACGACGTACTCGATGCCCAAGCGATCACACGCCAAACTGTACTGAAATTATGTTCAAAAAACATTGGAACAATAAATAAAAAACGCACCTAGTATAAACAACATCCAGTTCCTGATTGGACTTGTCGGTACAACGTTAAAAGACTGGCATCGGAGATTAAAAAGGTCGAGCAAAGTAAAATTTAGACATACAAAGAACATACCCAAATGTATACCCTGCAATATTTTAGCCATGTTGAGAGAACTGAACTCAGGAGGAATTTATCATAGATTCATAAGCCTATTGAAATGTTTTAAAAAGTTAATTGTTGTATAAAAAATCATAAGTATACTGCCAAATCAGCTTCAAATTGTGTGCAGAAATTGTGAAATTGTGTGCAGAAAACATTGGAGCAATTAATAAAAACGTACCTAGTATAAACAGCCTTGCTAAGAGACTGGCATAGGATACTAAAGATTGAAACCATTAAAAAAATATATAACACCAACTAAACAGGGTAGGGGA
Organism: Ichthyophis bannanicus; assembly: GCA_033557465.1. Taxonomy (NCBI): domain Eukaryota; kingdom Metazoa; phylum Chordata; class Amphibia; order Gymnophiona; family Ichthyophiidae; genus Ichthyophis; species Ichthyophis bannanicus. The sequence continues at coordinate 1,271,547,306 of CM066032.1, read as the reverse complement.
CAATAAAACGTTTAAAAATTTTTTAGAGATACAAAGCACATACCCAAAATATTACCCCGACATGATGATAAATTAACAAGCTTTTTAAACTGTTTAAAAAGTTAAACGATGAGTAGACAGATCATAAGAATACTGCCAAGTCTACTTCCTGGTTCAAACCATTAGGTGTCAGGCTGTTGAATTCATAGATAAATCTTTGTTCCAATCTCAGAGTTTTGTCAAAATCACCCCCTCTCCAACTAGGAACGACTGTTTTAACAACCAAATATTTCAAATCCTGAATGGTATGTTGTTTCTCTACCCAATGTGCGACTAACGGACTGTCCTCCACCTTCCTCTGCAAACAGCTTCTATGCTCTATAATCCGTGTACGGACCTGCTGTTTAGTTTTTCCAATATATATTAAATTACAGGGACATATTATTAAATAAATAGCCTTTTCTGTTCTACAATTTGAGAAGTGATTAATGTAAAATTTTCGCTGTGTGACTGGATGAATATAAACCTGCTTAACTGTAAGTGCATGAGTACAGACAGAACAATTCCCACAAGGGTAATGACCCTTTATCTTAGATGGTGGTTTGTAATAAGTGAGAGCAGAAGGGACCAATGTGTTAGCCAAATTAGAATTACGTTTATAGGCCACCATAATTCTTTTTGAAGCAAAATTAGAAACACCAGCCAAAAGGTACCACTCCTGTTTTAATATATTGGAAATATCCTTCGAATATTGGGAGAATGTGAGGGAACAAACAATTTTATCCACCTTCTGGCGTTCTTTTTTATGTAAAAGACTTTTACGTTCTGTTGTACAGGCCCTAAAGAATGCTTTTTTAATGCATCTTTTAGGGTATCCTCGTTTTACGAATCTCTGATGCATGTCAGCTGCATGTTTGTCAAAATCAGCTTCATTTGTGCAAAGCCTTCTTATCCTTAAAAACTGGCTGATTGGCAAATTATTTTTCAAGGAAGTATTATGATAACTGTCGTAACGTAAGAGAGTGTTACGATCTGTTGGCTTACGATATAACTCTGTAATGAAGCCATCCTTACCCTTCCTAATGTTTAGATCTAAATATGCAATGCTATCCATGCTGAAGTTACCCTCAAACTGCAAATTGGGGTCCAAACTGTTAATCCATTCGAAAAATTCCTGTAACACAATCTGAGATCCGTCCCATACTATTAAAATGTCGTCAATGTACCTTTTCCATAGGCTAACATACTTCTTAAACGGATGCATCTTCAAAAATTTATCCTCAAAATCAGTGACATATAGGTTAGTCACGTCTGGGGCCATAGGTGACCCCATAGCCACTCCTTTGGTCTGTTTGTAGAATATTCCTTTAAAACAGAAATAATTCTCCATCATAGCCAGAGCGGCTAATTGAGTAAGATAAAAAGTGGGAATGCGTACCGGCTTCGGCCTGTGAATCAATGTATTAGCTAACACTTCAATAGCTGCCTTCTGAGGAATGTTCGTATAGAGAGAGACTATGTCTAAAGTGACCAATACTAACTTATCATGATAACCAGAAAACTTATCCAAAATATTAATAACATTAGTGGAGTCCTGTAAATAGGAATCTGCTTCTGAAACAAATGGTCTAAGAAAGAAATCCATAAACTTAGAAATGGGCTCAAAAAGGGAACCTATGGCCGAGACAATGGGACGGCCCGGAGGATTCTCCAGTGACTTATGTATTTTAGGAATAACATAGAATGTCGGAATAATCGGATGCATAACTGTAAGGAAGGAAAATTCTTTGGGTGTAAGGTAACCTGCCTGGCTTCCTATATACAATAAAGTGTCAATTCTCTGTTGTAAACATGATGTTGGATCGTCATAAATTTTTTCATAAAACTCGGTATCATTTAATTGCCGTAAAACCTCATTAATATATGAGTTGCGATTCTGAACAACTATCGCCCCTCCCTTATCTGCAGGTTTGATGATAATGGAATTATTATTACATAGACCTTCTAAAGCTGCTTTTTGTGTCCTTGTTATATTGTGAAAAACTTTAGACTTGGTATGATATAAATCATTGACTTTGGATAATACTACTTTTTCATAAGCTGTGATTAAAGGATCGGTATTAGGAGGGGGAACCCACATGGAGGACCTAACTACTGAAGGATCTACAACATCCTGTTCCCTTTTACCAAAGTAATTAATGATTTTACGTTTGCGAAAAAATGTATAAAGCTCTACATGTGTATTAAACTTATCATGAGCTTTTGTGGGAACAAACGATAAACCTTTTTCCAATACCTGTAACTCTATATCGGAGAGTGAATAATCTGAAAGGTTGTTAACATTACTCATAGATCCCAGTTCAGCCTTTTTTTGGACATGAGGCCTACATCCCTGACAAAGCTCTGGTTTGGATACGTTTGGTGGTCTCTGTATTTTCGTGGTGATCTGGGGGGATGCTGATACAAGTCTCGACCACCTCCTTTCCAGAGTGAGTCCATGCGAAAATCCCAACGAGGGCTCTGGGCTTGTGGTCGAGATGGTGCTGCAGTCACACAACGAAAATTTTACATTAATCACTTCTCAAATTGTAGAGCAGAAAAGGCTATTTATTTAATAATATGTCCCTGTAATTTAATATATATTGGAAAAACTAAACGGCAGGTCCGTACAAAACTCTGTTGAGATTGGAACAAAGATTTATCTATGAATTCAACAGCCTGACACCTAATGGTTTGAACCAGGAAGTAGATTTGGCAGTATTCTTATGATCTGTCTACTCATCGTTTAACTTTTTAAACAGTTTAAAAAGCTTGTTAATTTATCATCATGTAGGGGTAATATTTTGGGTATGTGCTTTGTATCTCTAAAAAGTTTTTAAACATTTTATTGTCCCCTACCCTGTTTAGTTGGTCTTATATATTTTTTTAATGGTTTCAATCTTTAGTATCCTATGCCAGTCTCTTAGCAAGGCTGTTTATACTAGGTACGTTTTTATTAATTGCTCCAATGTTTTCTGCACACAATTTCAACTTGAAGCTGATTTGGCAGTATACTTATGATTTTTTATACAACAATTAACTTTTTAAAACAGTTCAATAGGCTTATGAATCTATGATAAATTCCCCCTGAGTTCAGTTCTCTCAACATGGTTAAAATATTGCAGGGTATACATTTGGGTATGTTCTTTGTATGTCTAAATTTTACTTTGCTCGACCTTTTTAATCTCCGATGCCAGTCTTTTAGCGTTGTACCGACAAGTCCAATCAGGAACTGGATGTTGTTTATACTAGGTGCGTTTTTTATTTATTGTTCCAATGTTTTTTGAACATAATTTCAGTACAGTTTGGCTTGTGATCGCTTGGGCATCGAGTATGTCGTCAGTTCCAGAGTACAACAAATAGATCCGTTTTGGCACGGAAGTACGGTTCGTGCTAGGTTAAAGTACATTATCACATATTTTTATGTAGTCGCGTGTATAGCATTGTTTGTTATTAGAACCTCATAACGTTATTTATTCCGGTGTCCTTCTCACGTGTATGTGGTTCACAACCTAGAAGTCTATATTGCAGTATACCAGCACCTCAAAGGAGGTTTAAATACACCTTTTTTATACATATCAGTTTTAATAGGTAGATCTTTTATTCTGCCCTTTTAGTGAGTTTGGATTTTATGGTGTTTTATTTCACATGTATGCTTGGTAAGCCGGAAAATGCGTCATCAACTGGATCACGCCCACCTCCTTTGGTATATTAATCTTCAGTCTCGGACGTTAGTTCTTTCAGTATTGTAATGACACATTCGTCCTGAATGAGCATTCTATTTCTAGGTGAGTTTTAAAGGGTATTTTATGGCTTCTGTCTTTCACATAGTTTTTGATTATTTCAGTCAGTGACAGTTTTGGCGCGAAAGTTGGCGTCCCTTCAAAAGTATTGCAATGATTTGTCCATCCTGGTAGTGTAGTCTATTACCAGGTGTGTTTTTAAAGAGAGTATCACTGCTCCCGTTTTTTAACTTAGTTTTTTTAACTTAGTTTTTTAATAAGTTTGCTCGAAATGGGTTTGGCACATAAATCAGCGTCCCTTCTAAAGCAATAGCTTCTCTTCGAACGGTAATTTTTTTCACAACAAGTTTTGGCACAAATATCCACGACGCCTATAAGTTAGAATAAATTACAGTTGGCCATAAGACAGCTATTGTGACTATGCTTTCATATCATTATTCTGCCAGTGGCTCCATTGCTGTATTCAGTCTGGGCACCGCTGCCCCTCTGACGTACGTTACGGAGTTATCTAGCAAGCGACCGATAATTTTATTACATCAGCCCTTGAGGGGAGTTAGACGGAATATCAACTATAAAACTTCAAACGCGTGGGATGCCTTTACTTTGTTCCGGGTGGTTTTGTTACACCACATTGCATTTTATTGCTAGTTTAACTATGTCCTTTTATTATGTATTAATAGGTGTTCACTTTTATCACACAGTGTTTCTCGTACCTGATTTGGTCAAGCCAAGGTAACCATTAGTACATCACTTTGAAAAGCACAAGTTTTACAATAGGTTCACTTTTACAACAAGTTCACTTCCATAGAGAGTTCACTAGAGTGTTACCATGTGATTCATGTCATTTACCTCTATGATATTCATTATCATATTTCCCTTTACAAGTGCTTTTGAGCAATTTTTTCAGCAATTCTTCATCTTATTAGAACTGACTGTGTCTTATTTATATGGTCTTATAGTGTCATTTATTGTTTTGTTTTATCTCTTTTATACTTATATAAACAAGCAATAAAAGAAATAAATATACTACAGTACTGTAAAGGGTGACGAATCTACACAATTCTTGGTTCATTACCAATAGTGCCTTGTAAGTAGATGTGCTACGAAGGTATAGCGTTTAAGTTTGCACTACTAGAATTTTACATAGCGTTGCCTCTGTGCCCTACGTCTTTGTCTTTAGCGTTTAAATCCAGTAATCTTTTCTTATTATTTTTAATATATTTTTATACTTTTATGAATGGTATGGTTTATTTATTACTTATACTACATCTGTTGTCCTATTGCATTCATTTTAAGTATGATTTTATTATTATTTTTATTGTATGCATTTCTATTTATGTTATTAAGTGTTACATGCCTGTTTGATCTCATTATCTTATTACTTTATTAATTATTTAACACTATTCTTATATGTTTTTATGTTTGTACATTAAAGTATATCCCCCTGAAGAAGGCTTCGGCCGAAACGCGTAGGGGACTCAATAAAGGCATTTGTGTTCATCCACATCTCTTGCCTTGCTGTGTTCCAGCCAGACAGGCTGGCCATCAGTGCCCGCTGCTGCTCCATGAAGGCAGACAATCTGCTCTCCAAGGCTGTCATCCTGAGACCCAGCTCGGGAGACGCAGCAGCCACCGACTCGGGCCCCGGCGGTGGCTCCCTGGAGAAGAGTCCACGAGGACTACGGGGCTTACGTGTCCAGCAGACTCCAGCTCCACACGAGGAACTTTGGCAGGCTTCTCCGGTTCCACGGGCCCGGGGCGACGGTCGGGGGTCTTAGACCTGGCCCTCGAGGAGCCAGGGACCTCTTCCGACGACGCCCTCGCGAGTCGTTTCTTCCTCTTGCGTTCCAGGTCGGGGGACCCCCTGTCCGAGGAGCTTCGACGGCGCTCAGGATCAGAATCCCGAGATGTTGAGGCCTCAGACGAGGTCCGGGCCCGGCCGGAGGCTGAGTCCGAGAAAAGCCTTTCCTTTTGTTGCTGGTGACTTCGTAGTGCCTTGGAAGACATCTTTCCACAGGCCCCGCATGACTTAGGATCGTGGTCGGGGCCGAGGCACCGAAGGCAGCAGTCGTGTGTGTCGGTGAGAGACATTAGTTTCTTACACCGATCACACTTCTTAAAACCGCTGGAAGCCATCGGGGAAAAAAGAGTCCCCGCGAGGCCAAAGGACCGGCCTTCCAGGGAAAAATGGAAAAAAGGGCGCGAACGCCAACCACGAAGGGCAAAAACCGAAAAAGAAGAATCGAGTTCGATACCGGTGTACCGAACCCGGCGGGAGGGGAACCGGCGTCGAACCGGGAGAAAAAATAGCAAAAATCGCTGAAAAATCTAATTTTAACCGGGAGAAACTGGACACACGTCCAGTGGGCTTCACGGAAAAAAAGAGACTGAGGTAAGATGGCACCTTTAGGCGGGAAGGGAACCGCGCATGCGTGCCTGCATTCCCAAAGGCTTTCATAGAAAGCTGGGAAAATGCTCCGCTGGGGCTTCATCGGCGCCGATGACACCCATATGTGAGGACTGACTTCCTGCTTGGTCCTGGAGAAATGGGTGTTCCTGCACTTAACGCACATTAACATTTGTGAATGCACATTAACTTTTACTAAACATGTCTCATAATGAGTGTCTGAATACTATTTGCATGGGCAGTGAGGATAAAGACAGACTACCAGATTTCTACATTACTATACGCCAGTGTAAACTGCCAGGCACATTAGGAAGTACTATAAACTCTGCCCATTTAGAACCCATAAGAATATCATTACAGTACTACTAGGACTCACAAAGCACCAAACTCTACCTATCAAAAGGCAACACTGCAAATATTAAACCAATACATCTCAGAGAATACTAATACATCTCCTACTGGGAAAAGAGAACAAGTGGCACTGTCAATTAGAACTACATGAACAGAAAACCTCAACTTGGTTACCCATGCAGAACATAGACTGTCAGCAAACAAAGAACAAGGGATCACAATTTAGAAATATGAAGACAATAATTAAACTGGGAACCCCAAAAGCCAAACTTGGAATGTACAACAACACTGGAGAAATAAAACTATAAATTAATTTCCTCTTGTACTAAACAAAACACAAAGACATTAGTGATGCACATTTCCCAGAGCTGACATATTGCAGTTAATAAATTCAAATTAAAAAAGTATTTTTCTACCTTTTGTTGTTTGGGCATTTTATTTTTCAGTTGCAATTGCTCCAGTCACTTTCTTCTGGTTTCTTTGTATCTTCTGCTAACTCTCCATTGTCTGCTGTCCATTTGTCCTTTCTTCTCTCTTCTAGTTTGTTCCATTCTCTCTCTACATCTGCATTAACATACTGATCTTTCCCCTTTTGCTCTTTCCTCCATTTCTTTCTTTATTCCTTTTTCCTCCATTCAAATTTCACCCTTCCATCCTCAATCCTCACTTACTCTCCCAATACCTGGCCAATCATAGATTTTTCTTCCCTTCCACACAAAATATCTTTTCCCCCTATCCATCCTCACTCCCCCAGCCCCATACCCATCTAGCCACCCCAACATCAGCCCCCTTCTAGTTCTAGCCACTCCTGGCATCCACTCCTTTCTAGTCCCATTCTCCAATCCCCCCCCCTCATCAGCTAATTTCCAATCCTAGCTCCCCATCATCTTTTTCCAGTCTTATCCTAGCCCCTCCATCAGCTAACTTCCAGTCCTAGCCCCCCCCATCAGCTATTTCCTATCTTATAGTCCCCCATCAGCCCATTTCCAGTCCTAGCCCCCCATCAGCCATTCCAGTCCTCTTCTAGCCCCTCCCAGCCTATTTCCAGTCCTAGCCCCCTCCATCAGCCCATTTCCAGTCCTATTCTAGCCCCCCCCCCAAGATCCCCCTCCCCCACCTGCCTGACCGGCTTCAGAGGGAGCCGGGGAGGTCCAAAGCCCTGGCTCACTTATGCACAGTCGCCAGAGTGAAGAGCAGCATTTTCCTTCACTCTGGCAGCTGTCCAGAGGTGAGCCGGGGCTTTAGGCTTCCCCTCCTCCCTCTGAAGTCAGTCAGGCAGGCAGGCGTGGGCCCATGTGCAGGCCAGCCCTGCAAATGGTCAGGAGTCAAGATGCACTCAGTAAGTCAGACAGCATGTGTGGCATGAAGTTGGCACGGGCCCCCCCTAATCAGCTCATTTCCAATCCTAGCCCCCCAACAGCCATTTCTAATCCTGTCCGAGGCCCCCTATCAGCCATTTCCAGTCCTATTCTTGCCTTTCATCAGCCCATTTTCAGTCCAACCCCCCCCCATCCAGCCCATTTCCAATCCTGGCCCCCCCATCAGCCCATTTCCTGTCCAAGCCCCCCCCCCCAATCAGCCCTTTTCCAGTCCATGTTTCCCCAAGTCAGCTATTTCCAGTCCTAGTTCCCCTCCTTCTGCCCATTTCCAGTCCTAGCCCCCCTCCAAAGAGCCCCTCACCTGACCAGCTTCAGAGGGAGTGGGGGAGGCCCAAAGCCTTGGCTCACCTCTGCACAGCCGCCGGAGTGAAGAGCTACATTTTCCTTAACTCCGGTGGCTGTCCAGAGGTGAGCCAGGGCTTTGGGCCTCCCCGGCTCCCTTTGAAGCCAGTCAAGCAGGCGCGGGGCTATGTGTGGGCCAGCCCTGCAAACAGTCGGGAGTCACTCAGTCTATCAGACAGCATGTGTAGCATGAAGTTGTCGCGGGGCACCCTGAAGTGCAGGGCCCTGTACAAACAACATTCTCGCACATGCGTCAGGCCAGACCTGCTTCAGAATAGGCTCTTTTGTTTGCTTTGCCACCCCCCCCCCCCTCCACCCCGACTCTCAATGCTGACTTCTTTTTAGAAGCAGTGGAACCAATATTCAATGGCAGAATCTGCTTAAAGATATTCAGATTAATTATCCAGATGTCTTTAAGCAGATATTAAAGAGAAATTTGTATATCTCTGAGCTGTTGACTATCACTGTTCACAGCTATATGGATATCTTTTTTTTTAATATTTATTATTTATGAAATTTTTACAAATAAATCAAGAAAGTTCAAACAAAACATTCTTGCAGCAAAAGAGCAGACACAACAGAAAGTTCTTTTTACCAGATTCACAAAAAAGAAATAAAGAAACAAGCAATTTCAAATGAATATTAAAGTGTCCGCCCACCCTAGCTCACAAACATTTTCAGGGGAGATACCACATTATAAACTCTAACAACATATCCAAAAAAAATGTAAGGCGGAGAGCTAAATCCAGATAACCTAACTCATGAGAGCACAAGAGAGGAATCAATTGAGGACTCCAGGCGCCTAGCACTGATGAAAGCCGTCAGCTGGGAGGGCTCATATAAAATATAAGAAACAAAGTGATATTTCACTAAACATTTACATGGGTGCTTTAAGAAAAAGAGCCCACCCAGCTGCATTACCCCAGGACGAAGCAGGAGAAATTCCCTGCATTGTTTCTGAGTATCCCTAGCTAAATCAGAGTAAATACATAACGATAATCCTCAAAACAATAATTTTCTTTTCTCAAAGAAAAGTTTTAACATCCATTCTTTATCAGAAAGTAATGTGAACGTTATTAACAAAGTGGAAGGAACCTGAGAGTCATAACCTGAATTTTCCAACAAATCAGTTACATTCAGAATATTCCCCTGCTCTTGGTCTCCCCCTAAATTAACCAAACCTGGTGTTAATTTCGCCTTAGGTAGATAACAAATCTTAACCAGGGGTGGGATCAGTTCAGGAGAAACCCCCAATACATCAACTAAGTATTGTTTAAACATATCACTAGCAGAGACTACATGTAACAAGCCTTGGAAAATTAATTATTCTCAAATTATTTGCTCTAGACAAGTTATCCAAGTGTTCCAACTTAACTTGAACAGATGAAAAGTTCTTTTTATAAGCTTCAGAGTGCTCCTCAAGAGAAGCAACTTTATTCCACGTTTCTTCCACTTCAGACTGTATCTCCGACACCTTCCTTTCCAACTCCTCAACTGCAACCACAGAATTATTCACTTTCAAAGCCTGTGACGAAACCTGAGGCAACAAAACTTCTCCCAGAGAGACAATAGCGTGTCAAATAGCATCTAAGGTAAAGTTAGCAGGTCGCTGTATGGAGAAAGCCATCACTGATTCAATAGGTGGTAAAACGGCTTCCATTCTTGCTGGCGACTCTCCTCCTCGCAGCACAGGGATCTCCTTCCCTGCACAATCCTCACCCACCAGCACCCTCGATTGTAAAGAGCAGTGCCATCCCAAGATTGCACTCTCCAGCTCCAACAGCCCCTCTGCTCCTGACCCTCTCAAGCCAATGACTTCCCCCTGCATCGAGGGAGAATCAAGCTCCAGGAACCCCTCAGGCAAGGGCCGATAACAGAGCACTTTCGGCGCTGGACTCAACGCTGGGGGAAAAGATGATTCCGAAGCAGCCGTTGACTCCTCCGACTCCAGCAGAACTGCAGCTCAGCTTTCTTCCCCAGCCACCACCGGATCCCAAGCAGCACGAAGAAGAAAAGCATCCAAAGGACCCACAACCGAAGAAGAAACCGGCGTAGAGGTACAGGGGGGTTGGGAGGGCAACGACCCACCTCTCCCCTTACACTTCTTCCCCATTAGCAAACGCGCTCACACTCGATGCAGCCAGCTGCCGCCATCTTGAATTGGACACTCCCTATATGGATATCTTTATCTTGGTATCTTTAGGCCTGCTATATCTGCTGCTGAGATATCTGGATGGATTAGCTGGATAGTAATTGACTGTTGCCGCTATCCAGCTAATTTGAAATCCTGCCCTTGGATCTCTCATTGCCCCTCTGTAAATTATGAAGTAATTAGACCTTACCTGCTAATTAGTGTTCCTGAAGGATCTCCAGTCCAGTCCCTGTATGCTGGGTTGTGTTCCTCTTCCTGCAGCTTGGAGACTGAGTCTGTCAATCTCTTGATGACATCAGGATATATATAGCACTGGCACCACCCACCAGCCTCAGTAGCCTGTTGACAAAGCAAACTTAATGGAGAGACAACTAGTTAACTACTAACTATAATGCTAACTATAACACTAACTATACACAGCCCCTCCCGCTCCCTGAATGGAGCCGAACCCACCGCCCCCCAAGGAGGAGGAGGAGGAGCCTTACCTGACAAAGGCCCTTAACGAAAATGCCTAACAGGCTGCACATCTCTTCTTGTAGCAGGCCTCTGCTTTGGTCCAATCCGTCCTGCCACCAGACCCTTCCAGTAACACTGGCATCCACAAACTCCTGAGCCAGCTACCCCTCCTGAACTGCTTCGAACTGGCACTGAATACACTGGGCGGGATCAGGGACTGGACTGGAGATCCTTCAGGAACACTAATTAGCAGGTAAGGTCTAATTACTTCTTCCTAATCATCTCTCCAGTCCAATCCCTGTATTCTGGGATGTAATAGAGCAGTTCAAGCTTGGGACGGGCCTGCCAAACCGGATCGAAGCACCGCTCTCCCAAAACCTGCATCTGCCGCCGCCTGTACATCTAAATGGTAGTGCTTAGCAAAAGAATGTAGAGACGACCAAGTAGCCACTCTACAAATATCCAACGGAGGAACCAAACTAAACTCTGCCCACGACGTGGCCTGAGCTTGAGTGGAATGAGCTCGCAATCCCACCGGAACCTGCCTACCCTTAAGAATATAAGCTGAGGCAATAGCTTTCCTGATCCATCTAGAAATAGTGACCTTGGCCGCCGCTTCTCCCTTGCGCGGCCCTCCGTTCAAATCGGTCTCCCCTCTCTTTCCTTGCCGAAATGGCTGAAGGCTCAAAACTGCCGTTTCTCCTCTCTCTCTCCCCCTGCAACGCAGCCCGACGCACTGAAAAAGCGCACGAAGGCCTCCACGGGAAACAGCTTCTATTTACCAGCTGTTCTGTCCCCACCAAGGCATGAGGCCGCTGCGCACCATGCGGCTCAATCTAGCCTCCTTACCTGCTTCCCCCCACAGCACTCTTCTACGCACTTACCACTCCGGCACGAGAAAGAATGTACTTCACTGTCTTCCCGCCCTCGCGCTCAGCCGCCTTGGTGCTTCAGCAACAAGGCGGGAGATCGAAGAGGAGGCCTTTCTCAGCGATGAAAACCACCGGCAGGCTAACAAAAACTAGCCGGTCTCCGCTGCTGCTCAACTCGCTCTCCTCTTTTTCTTCTTACTGGGCCGAGTTGCCGCAAGCCTCCTCACCAAGGGGGGGGGGGGTGGGGGAAGGGAGGGGGAGCCCAGAAGAAAAGGACCTAACTAGGCTGTACAGGAATGAAATAAATGCAAAAAAGGCTTAAATAAAAACCAAAGACCCCTTCTAAACCTAATGTCTCTCCAGCAGTCTGATTCTGCTAGCCTGCTGCTCTCTCCAGCTGCGCTTGGAGACTGAGTACTGAGGCTGGTGGGCGGTGCCAGTGCTATATATATCCTGATGTCATCAATAGATTGACAGACTCAGTCTCCAAGCTGCAGGAAGAGGAGCACAACCCAGAATACAGGGACTGGACTGGAGAGACGATTAGGAACTAGATGATTTTTCCTCCATGCATTGACTTGTCCAGCCAAAATGCATCCATGGGATGGTGGGAGATTTTCAAAAGAAAGGACCTAACCAGTTAACTTCCAAACTCCTTTTGAATATTGACCTCTGTATTCTTTGTATAAGTCAGCAACTCACCTCATTCCCATTAGGAACTGGCGTCAATGGCAGGTGAATCAACATTTTCCCGTTAGAGTTCTTTGATCATAGGGGGATAATTTTATAAAGGGGTTTCATGCAGAATAGGAGTTTTATAAAACTGCACCATCACACATGCACATTAAGTAGAAGCATGGAACGTGGATGCCCACTCTTATGCAATCCTGAGGCCACAGCATGGGCCAAGTGGAGGTGGACTTGCAATGTACGCATGTATTTTATAAAACACCAGCTTTGGAGCAGCTTTAAATTTGAGAGGCAGCATTTCTGTGCTTTCGGAGTTAGACATGGCTGTCTAATTTATAAAGACACATAGATGTCTATGTTATCTTTATAAAATAGGTTTAAAATAAGCTCCATTTTGGATCTCTCACATGGGTGCACTGTTTTAAAATCAGGCCCACAGTGGGCAAGCTGAGTATTTATTTGTCTAGCACTTTTCTAGTTTCTACCTAGAATTGTTTCGTGCGCAAGATGCAACTGAACAGTAAAGTAGCTTGCTGCAGTTGATTGTCTCTGTACACCAACAGTAGATTTAATGACATTCATTCATTGTACATATCCTTTTGTACGGCATACTTCTGAATATTCAGAGGACACTTTTCAAAATGATTTTTACCCATATATACCAATCTGGTTGAAATTTTCTCTCTTAAGCCCATTTAAAAGAACATGTCTGCATCCTCAGTGTGTGTACTTTTCAGTGGATTGAGGGAAGGCATAGGAGTGGAGGAGTAGCCTAGTGGCTAGAACACTGGCTTGGTAACCAAACAACCAGGGTTCAATTCCCACTAGCACACCTTGTGGCCTTGGGCAAGTCACTTAACCATCCATTGCCTCAGAAGAAAGGCCTGGCAACCTACTGCCAAGAAAACCCAGGAGCTTCTGGGTCACCAGGAGTCAGGACTGTCTCAAAGGCACACATTGCACTTTGAGGGAAGGCATCTTGGGAAATATGACCAATCTTCCCACTATTTTCAGGAGACGTGCAGTAGAGCGTTCAACTGGTGGAGACAGTGATGCTGAGCTTGCATGGTATGATGTTGCCAATTGCATAGCTACATATGTGGTGATTCTTGCAAATTCACAAGGAGTCTGGCAGGTTCTTGCTAATGAGAGGAGTGTGCACATAGGATCTAGGGAATCAGAAAACACCAAACATTTTCTGTATGAGTACAGTGAAGAAAGAAATTGTTTATAGCTCTAAGCACTCCAAAGAATGTGCCTTGTGACAAAACATGAAATCTTCTCAGAAACCAGGCTGGGCACAGCTCAACCTAGAGCAGTCTAAAGCTGTAATATTTCTGCACTGTGGAGGGTGTAGGTCCCACGACATCACCATGAAAGTAGACCTGCACTGCAAGCCATTCATGGTGGCATATTTTGCACCAGTCTGTGATCCAGTGCATGCAGGATTCATAATTTCTGGATCATTCCAGCCCCAAAGAATGTGTCATACACAACTATGAATGAAGGTTTAGACGACACACTATGAATTATGCTGAAAGATACCATAGTGAAGCAGTTTCAATCCTGCTCAGTGTCTCAGCAAAATGAGCCCAAGCATGAAAACTGAAGGAAAGGATTCAATCTCAGCAGAAATTGGTGAAACTGTAAGTAAGCTTTTGAGAACACAGTCTAATATGGAAATGTCTGTTCAAGACAGGATGAAGGGAATGGAAAACCAAAGGCTATAAAAGGGGGCTGCTAACTTCCAAACAAAGAGTAATTACATAGAGATATTCAAGTGAAAATTGTGACCTGAGACCAAATTTAGAGCTACAATACAACTGAGAGAAAAACTGGTTTTCTACCTCATAGTGCCCCAGCCCTTTAGTCATCCTTTTCAAGAGTGTCTGATGATAGCTCTGCAAATTGTAGTCCTTACCTTTGGGATGAACTAAATTATGTTTTTTCATTGTGAGGCCCGGCACAGGGTTAGACCCGTGCTGTGCGTGAGCCTCCACTCCTCCATGAAGAACTGTTTGGGAACACAGCTTATCCAGGTCTCTGCTGACTGGGTGTGTGCTCTTGTTCTTCCTGTCTCTGCTGGATGAGTGTGTGCTGCTGTGTTTCCTGTCCATGATTGGTCCAGCTGAAGCCAGCTCAGAAACCTTGGGGTGTATCTGTCCCATCTAGGGTTGCCAACTTTTTCACCGAGAAAAACCCGACACCTGTGGCTCGCCATGCTCCACCCATTCTCCGCCCCTAGTCCCACCCCTGCCCCGCCCCCAGCCCCACCCACAAAAATTACCGAGGATACGTGTAGGCTAACTTCCTTGGTCAGATAATAACACAGGTACACTACCAAAAAACTGCCTCCAGTTTTGCAACTGATTCCTATAGATTTTGGGGTGCTGAATCCAGGAAAAATAGCCAAAATGTTCCATCACGTCACGTTTTCTTGCAAAATTAGATTTCTTACCCATATAAGGAATGTTCACATAATTTCTTTTAGCCGACTGCAGTTTATTTTCTTGGCCCAAAATAGAGGTTGTAATGGTTAACTAACTAGAAACACTCCCTCATGATATTTTAGAGTGTTTTGTATTCATTTTATACATTAACAGGACAATTGGGAGGCGGGGGGCTAAATCCAGTACTCGCGCTGGCGCATGTTCTTTCCTGTTCGCCTCGCCTCGTTCGCTCGCTCAAACACGGTGGTTGCGACATGAACGTTCCTGTCAAATTTCAGTTTCTTGCAAGTTCATTATTACCTTTTGTTTGCTCAGTCGTAATCCAGCTTTATTCCGAAGTGGTTCACTACAGTTGTAGTTTGCAGTGCTGTGTATTTGTGATGGCTCACAGAGCCAGAGGTTGCGTCAACTCTCCGGACAGTTTTTGTTTTATTTTGTGGGGAATATACCGTGAAAAAGCGGCAGAGGAACATTTCTGCATTTATTAAAAAAGTATATTTCGCCTATTTCGGTTTGAAATTAGGCGATCAAGACAAACCGTGGGCTCCTCACAAAGTGTGCAAGACATGTGAGGAAGATCTACGCTTATGGATGAAAGGTAAAAAACAAGCATTTCGTTTCGGAATACCTATGATGTGGCGTGAACAAAGAGACCACAGCAATGACTGCTATTTTTGCTCTTGCATTGTGAAGGGATACAACTTAAAAAATAAGAACGTAATAAGTTACCCCAACCTTCCCTCAGCAATTAGGCCTATGCCTCATAGCAAACGAAGTACCTGTGCCTGAACCACCAAAATCTTTGGATCATATTTGTGTGGACGGTTCTGATCATGATGAGACTCATCAGATGGCTTTTCCCGATGAGTCCAGTACTTCCGAGTTTGAAACTGAACCAGATCCGAAACCTGAACTTTTCTCTCAAGCTGAATTGAATGATTTAGTCCGGGATTTAGGACTCCCAAAAGATGCTGCCCAACTGCTAGGTTCTCGGCTTAAACAGAAAAATCTATTGTCACCAGGAACAACTTTTTATTGGTACCGCAACCGCGAGACACAATTTTGAAGTATTTCAGCAAAGAGGAAGATTTGGTATTTTGCAAACGATATATACGGAGTGATGGAAAAGTTTAAACTCAAGTATGATCCTGCTGAATGGCGGCTGTTCATTGATTCGTCAAAAGACAGCATAAAAGGTGTTCTTCTTCATAATGGCAACACATTCGCTTCAGTTCCTATTGCTCACTCTGTTATTCTCCAAGAAAAATACGAGAATTTGGCCCTGATTCTCCTCAAACTGCTAACCCAATGTAGCAAAAAATCTGTACGTGATGGAGCAAATTGGTTACCAGATTTGGATTCAGCGCACCAAAAAATGTAAAAATCAATCGAAACATTAGAGGCAGTTTAAAAAAAATTTTTTTTAGTGTACCTGTGATTAAACTGGGAACCCCAAAATCCAAACATGAAATGTACAACACTGGAGAAATAAAACTATAAAGTAATTTCCTCTTGCACTAAACAAAAACGCAAAGATGTTAGCAATACACACTTCCCAGACCAGACATATTCCAGTTAATAAATTAAAAATAAAAAGTATTTTTCTACCTTCTGTTTGGGCGTTTTATTTTTCAGTTGCAATTGCTCCAGTCACTTTCTTCTGGTTTCTTCGTGTCTTCTGCGAGCTATCCATTTGTCCTTTCTTCTCTTTTAGATGTTTTCCATTCTCTCTCTATTTCTGCTTTAACATACTGATTGTTTCCCTTTTGCTCTTTCCCCCAATTCTTTCCTTATTCCTTTATCATCCGTTTAAATTTCACCCTTCCATTCTCAAGCCCCTCTTACTCTCCCAATACCGGCCCATCATAGACTTTTCTTCCACACAAAATATTTTTTCTCCTCTCCATTCTCATTCCCCATCCATTCTAGTCCTCCCCCCAAATCAATTCCCTTATAGTTCTAGGCCCACCCAGCATCCACTCCCTTCTAGTCCCAGGCTCCCATGCCCCACATCAGCCCATTTACAGTTCTTTTCCAGCTCTTCATAAGCCCATTTCCAGTTCTATGCCTCCAATCACAGGCAATTTCCAGTCCTAGCTCCCCCCCCCCCAATCACAGCCCATTTCCAGTCCAAGTCCCCCATCACAGCCTATTTCCAGTCCTAGGCCCCCCCCCCACCATCACAGCCCATTTTGCAGTCCGAGTCCCCCCGCACCATCACAGCCCATTTGCAGTCCGAGTCCCCCCGCACCATCACAGCCCATTTGCAGTCCTAGCCCCCCTAATCACAGCCTATTTTCCAGTCCAAGATCCCCCTTCCTCCACCATAGCCCATTTCCAGTCCAAGTTCTCCCCCCCCATAGCCCTTTTCCATTCCATGTCCCCTCCACTCCCATCACAACCCATTTCCCGTCCATGTCCCCCCCCCCCCATAACCCTTTTACAGTCCAGGTCCCCCCCCCCATCACAGCCTATTTCCAGTCCAAGTTCCCCCCCCCCATAGCCCTTTTCTGGTCCAGGTCCCCTCCACCCCATCACAACCCATTTCCAGTCCATGTCCCCCCCCCCATAACCCTTTTACAGTCCAGGTCCCCCCCCATCACAGCCTATTTCCAGTCCAAGCCCCCCCTTAGCCCTTTTCCAGTCCACGTCCCCCCCTTAGCCCTTTTCCAGTCCAAGTCCCCCCCCTTAGCCCTTTTCCAGTCCAAGTCCCCCCATTAGCCCTTTTCCTGTCCAAGTCCCCCCCCCCTTAGCCCTTTTACAGTACAAGTCCCCCCCCCATTTAGCCCTTTTCCAGTCCAAGTCCCCCCCCCCTTAGCCCTTTTCCAGTCCAAGTCCCCCTTAGCCCTTTTCCAGTCCAAGTCCCCCCCCCTTTAGCCCTTTTCCAGTCCAAGTCCCCCCCCCTTAGCCCTTTTCCAGTCCAAGTCCCCCCCCTTTAGCCCTTTTCCAGTCCAAGTCCCCCCCCTTTGCCCTTTTCCAGTCCAAGTCCCCCCCTTAGCCCTTTTCCAGTCCAAGTCCCCCCCTTAGCCCTTTTCCAGTCCAAGTCCCCCCCCTTTAGCCCTTTTCCAGTCCAAGTCCCCCCCCCCCTTTAGCCCTTTTCCAGTCCAAGTCCCCCCCTTAGCCCTTTTCCAGTCCAGGTCCCCCCCCGTAGCCCGTTTCCAGTCCTAGTCCCCCCCTTAGCCCTTTTCCAGTCCAAGTCCCCCCCCCCAGCTTAGCCCTTTTCCAGTCCAAGTCCCCCCGTAGCCCGTTTCCAGTCCAAGTCGTCCCCCCCTTAGCCCTTTTCCTGTCCAGGTCCCCCCCCCCAATCACAGCTAATGCAGTCCTTGCCCCCCCCCCCCCGACCAGCATCGCGGCTATCTGAGGCTTCAGAGGGAGCCGGGGAAGCCCTCGCGAGGCCCCGGCTCCATCTGAACAGCCACCAGCGTGAAGAGCCTTTTCCTTCACGCTGTCGGATGTTCCTGTGAAGCCGTGAATGCTGGGAAAGGTTAAAGGGCAACCTTTAACCTTTCCCAGCATTCGCGGCTTCACAGGAACAGCCGCCAGCGTGAAGGTAAAGGCTCTTCACGCTGGTGGCTATTCAGAGGGAGCCGGGGCCTCGCGCGGGCTTCCCCGGCTCCCTCTGAAGCGGAGAAAAGCCGGTTTTTTTGCTCTGGCCGCTCCCGATCTTGCGGCCAGAGCAAAAAAAACGGCTTTTAAAGGGCCGGTTTTGCCTCTGCGCCGGCAGCCGGCCTGGCCGTGGAAAAACCGGCCAGGCCGGCTGAAAACCGGCCAGTTGGCAACCCTAGTCCCATCCCTTGGCTGGTTATTTGCTGGGTCATTGCTTCTTGTCTGATATCTTTTTTGTGTCTTGTTCCTTGTCCCAGGTTCCTGATTCCTTGTTCAAGTGCTCTGGATTCTAATCTTTTCTAGATTTGTCTTGTTCCTATATAGCTTGCCTTTTTCTCCTTGTTTCGATTCCTGTTCATGGCCTATTATTGCAAGGGTGAGTGCAGTTTAACTTGCTTGTTGTACCAAAGGCTAAGGGGCATGTTTACTAAACATTCCTAACGTGCGGGGCCGTGCTAGTGTGCCTGTGCCATATAAGGAGTGGGCGGTTCAGGCAGAAAATAGAAAAAAAACGGTAGTAAGCAACCGGACGTGTGTGCGTCGCGCTAATGTGCGGGGGTCGACATTAGCGCGTGGAAAGGTAAAGTGGCGCGCTGCTGAGTATACAAAACAACAGAGCCGTGGTACAACGGTGAAGACACTGACCAATGGTGCAGGGGCCATGGGTTCAATCCCCCAGTGTGCGCAACGACAAAGGTCAGCTGAGGCAGTAACTGTAATGATTAACATTGTTTTAGGAGGCAAATTAATTTGGAACGGCATAAGGCGGCGCACAGTTATTTTTGGGCGGCAGAAGGCGGCGCACAGTGCTTTTTGGGCGGCATAAGGCGGCGCACAGTTATTTTTGGGCAGCAGAAGGCGGCGCACTGGTCCCCTTGGGCGGCAGAAGGCGGCGCGCTGATAGGCACAAGGCGGCGCGCTGATGCACAAGCACAGGAACAGAGCCACAGCACAATGGTTAAAACACTGACCAATGGTGCAGGGATCAGGGGTTCAACTCCTCACAATGCCCAGTGAAAAATGCCTGCTGAGGCAGTATGTATTATGTTGTGGAGTGCTGTAGGAGGCTGTATAATTTTATTTTGTTATCACTACTAGCAAACGCACTCTCCCAGCATGTTAACATACGGCGGCCCATAAGGCACATGTTACAGTGCACTGTTCGCCAAGGCACCCTTGAATGACCCCTATAGGGCAGCATGTATGTTGCGACACAGGATAATGTATAGTGCACCCTATAGGGATGGCAACCATAAGGTGGCCTACAGGGCGCCCTATGAAGCACCCTCAGAGGCACCTAATGGGTATAGTAAGCTGAGGGTGGTCTTGCCGGCATAGACATATGTACAGTAAATAAAAATAAAGCTGTGGACAGCCCTACCAAAGGGCCCCACTGTTGGTTTGAACCCATGACTTCTGGCTGCACAGGCAGTGATGTAACCATTGCGCTACAGCTCCATAGCTGTAAGCAGGCCCCTGGCTGGCTGCAGATAGCCTACACGTCACCTCACAGACAGTCTGCTGGTGTCAACAGGATAGGGTTAGGCCACCCGTACCCATGATGCACTGCACATGCAAATTAGCTGTCCGCAGATGGACACAAGATGGGGAATGCACCCCCACAGCACCTCGGCCCTGTTGGGGGAAGTGACCGGGTGCACCCACACAGCACCTTGGCCTAGTAGGGGGCACTGACCGGGTGTTTTACTGGCACAGAGTAGCCACACACCGTTACATCGTGCGGGTACTGTGCTCACCCTGAGTGTGCAATGAGGTGGCCAGGACCAGGTCAACAACACCTGCCATGGCTGATGGAGGCCAAGCGGGCGTTCCAAAGCAGTGTTAATGTGTAAGATAGCTAGTTTCTGCACAAACACCATGGATATCCCTGTCTGCCGCCATCAGGCAGCCCCCCCCCCCCCCCAGTGGCAAACATGGTCCCCATCAAGGGATCCACACTCTACCTCCCTGCAAAGGTGGCAGTAGAGGGCAACATCAACCCCAGTCCTGCTGAGGAACACCACCACACCCCCCCCCGGCAGGCAGCTCCATAACACAATAGCAGACAGACATAAGCCCAGGGTATGGTAAGCTGCACTCCACCACCAGATATTCCCCTGCAGCAAGCCAACAGCCACTGCACTCTGCAAGCCATTATAGCAAGACATTTACCAGCTACAAACAGTCTGCTGGTTAGTCCATAGTGCATGTTCCCAATGGAGATGCATGCACCCAGAACTGGGCTGTCTGCATACACAGCAAGCAGATAGATCAGTGACTGGGCCCCAAAGAGAAACCCATATCTATCACATGAGAGAACTACTATACAGCACTATGGGGGGTGGGGGGCCTAGCCATGCTGTGGTCACTGCACAGTCAGGGTGAGCGTGATCCCCCAGAAGGACATGCTTTGGCCACCCTGTCTGTGTAGGTGGTGGCCGGACACTACAATATCCCAGCCAATGTCCCTGCCAGGGCCCTATGCCCAGTGCAGATGCATCCTGGCCACGCCACCCTGCCCTGGCTATACCCATGGTACCTTGCACCTCATTATGCACATTGACTGGCCAATACTGGCAACAGTGCTGGCAGTGCGGGCTGTTGAAGGGGCTTGCAGCCAACACCCACTGTATAGACCAGGGGTCTCAAACTCAAATTGCTTTGAGGGCCGAATGAGGACTTGTAAAGTAACCCGGGGGCCGCATAAGACACGGGCCTCATTTGCATAAGGGGCCTCATTTGCATAAATATTTGCATAATGTTGCATAATGAGTGCATGGATAAAGAAGACTAGAAAATTTCTATATTACTATAATCCAGTGCCAACCGCCAGGCACATTAGGAACTACTACTAACACTGCCCATTTGGAACCCATAGCAAACCCCCCGTATCATAACAGCACTACCAGGACTCACAAATACTCTCTTCGCGGCTTGAAAAGCACGCCGCTGAGAGCAGAGTCGGATCTCCGGGCAGAGGGAAAGGGGGCGCAGGACAGCTGCTTGAGCAGCAGAAGTCAGTTGTTTTTTTTAATTTAACAATTGATTCTGCTGCTGCCACGGCGGCAACGGCAGCAGCAGAAGCCAGGGTTTTGGGGGATTTTTGGTTTTCCGCCGTCGCGGGCCGCACAAAGTTGTCTCGCGGGCCGCGTGTTTGAGACCCCTGGTATAGACAGACACACACTTCCACACCTCTGCCATCATGGTGCTACGATTGAGGGGGTAAGTAGCCTTGCCCACCAAACCGGTCCTGAGCACGGCAAGGCATGGATATGGTACGCATTACAGCTGGTGGTCACTCCCCAGGGTGGTAAGCACCATCAGAGGCCAGGCCTGGAGCATGCCCCGCAAACACCTAACAGATTGTTTGGATGGGGTCAACTAGCAGTATGTACGTAACGTATGGATAACTGCCTGCCTGTGCTCCTAGCAAACGTCTCCGAGCTGTGTACCGTATACCTCAGGTGTAGGGTGACATTGGTAAGTTATGCAAGTGCTCGTTTTGGGTGCTGCATGCACGGTCCAATGTTCTGCCTTTCCAGGAGACATTGGCCAATGGGGCCTGTGGGTGTGGTGTGTCTGCCCTTGATGGCTGCTGCTTTACGGCACAGATTCCCAACTCCAGTCCAGGTTTGCATCACACTGTTCGGTTTTCCTGCTATCCCTCATGAATATGCATGGGCTACATCTACATGCCATGGGGGTGGTGCATAGATATACAGCACAGGCATTTTGTATGAGTGTCAGCATGGAACCTGACTGGTGTGTGGCCCACCAGGACTGCATTTGGGTGATTCTGCTCTAGGTACTGCCCTGTTCATGGTGTCTGTGCTCAGTGGGGTAAAAGATAGATGTCTTACCATTGCATATGTCCCCGCCATGAAAGGTGTGTCCTTACTATCACTGTTTAGTTGTGGGAAAAATATGTGGGCAGGATTGGCAGTAGCCCCAGCTGGGCTTTGAACCTGTGACCTTCTGTTCTTGTATGCACTGTCTGTGTGCACTGCACCACTGTGTAGCCACAGATTGGTTGGATTCCCTGGACTGTCCATGACTGTGGATCCGGCAGGACCTGTCTGTTGCAGTGGACTGTGCCAGCCTGCACATGGCTAGGCCTCTGTCTTCTGTGGTTAGCAGCCACTGCCCCCTGCACCACATGTACTTGTCCGCCAACATGCTGGCATGAACTTCTCTCAGAAAAAGCAGTTGACCTGATTGCAATGTGGCAGTATGGGACTGCATTTGGGGGACTTGGCTGTAGGTAATGCCCATTGTTGTGGTGTGTGTGCGGTGTTGGGTAAAATATGGGTGTTTTCCCCATGCATACAGGGGTGTCTGCGCTATCTTTATTTAGTGGTGGGTAAAATATAGGGACTGGGCTGGCAGGTGCCCCAGCTGGGTTTTGAACCTCTGCCCTCTGGTCCTAGAGGTAATGAGTCTGTCCGCTGTACCACAGAGACAGTGCAGCCCCTGGAGGCAGTAAGCCTGGCAGGATGGAGTCACAAACCCTGCTCTACGCAATTCTACTGTGGGCATATGCACCCTGTCTGGTGACAAACGTGCACATAAACCCCGGAAATGTCCACGGGAAATGTGGGACAAAATATCACCACGCTGGGCAACAGTGATATTAATGGGCAACCATAGCAAACACTCCCAGGAAAGCTCCAAAACGTGGAAATGTTTTTTGGAAGAGTCTCCTCTCAGTAGACCCTTCCAAAATTCATTTCTTTTTTCTGGAGCTTTGCTGGGTGTGATTTCTGTATTTTCCCATCACTATAACTGTTCCCCAGCTGAATTACTATTTTTAATAGTTCTGTTGTGGTCATTTTCTATTTTTATTTTCACTTTTGTGCTGTGCACATGTATCACACTGCTCACGTTTTGCTGGTTTCCCCGGTTTTCCTGTACATTGCTGACGGAAATGGTTTCTCTTCCCTTTAAATGCTTTCTACCGACTTCCGGTGATGCGTGAGTGAGAGAGGACGTGCCTCCTTCGCTCCGGGGCTGCCTCTGACATAAATCTTGCTTTATTCGACTTTTATGAACCCGCATCCCTCTCTTTTCCTGGGAGAGCTGTAGCATTGTTTGCTAAACCTGAGAACCCTACCAACGCAGACCTGTGATGCCTTTGCCGGCCCGGAAAGAACGGGAGAAAGTGCTGAAAACAGGGCCTGCTGCTGCGGCCACGCGCCTACCTGCCTCACCGGGTGCGGAAAGCACGGACTCAGCGTCGGATGACCTGGCGCGGGAGGTCGTGTGGCTCCTCGAACCGAAATTTGAGCGGGTCATGCAGAAATTGGAGGGGATGGAGGAATCTATGACTGAGTTCGGCCGTCGCGTGGAGGAACTTGAACACCGCGTGGCCGCGGTGGAGGAAGGTGAGAGCCGCCGAGATGGGGAGCTCGAGACACAAAAGAAACTCCTTTTGGAGGCACAGCAGAAGCTAGAGGACCTGGAGAACCGGTCCCGACGGAACAACTTGAGGATTGTGGGACTCGGAGAAGAACGAAATGATCAAGAGCTGCTGGCCTTCCTGGAGTCTTGGCTGCCTGAAGCGTTAGAGATACCGGCCCTGCAGGGTCTGCTCCGGATTGAGCGAGCGCATCGCCTGGGAGCCCGGAGAGATCCAGCTGACCGGCCCGCGTGTGGTAATTCTACGCGTGCTCAATTTTCAGCACAAGTGGCAGATTATCCAGGCTTACCGTAAAAAAGGCGAGCTCATGTTGCAGAATAAGAAGATCCTCATTTTTCAAGATTACTCAGCGGCGGTAGCCGCCAAGCGTAGGGAATTCTCCCCCATCTGCACAGAACTGTTCCAGCGGCGAGCGAGGTTTACCCTGGCTTACCCTGCTGTGCTTCGTGTTTCATTTAATGGCCAGAATCACACTTTTGAGAACGTCCGGGCAGCACAACAATTTCTGGACCAGCTTCCCTCTCGGAGTGATGTGGGGAATGGAACATGAGCTGGTGTCGGCAGTGGAGTTCCCAATGGACAATTTTGAATTAATGCCTACCAGAAAGTTAACGTTTGGATATGCTCTGTGATTCAATATGGAGCCTGGTTGGCCTGATTGGGCCTGTGAGTTATGCAATGCCCTGGGACCCCGCTGGGGGTGTGGGGCGCTGGCTTGGGGGTTGGGAGGGAGGGGGGGGACCCCTTAAGCCTAACAATTATAAAGATTAGTTGGGCCTTCGGGTCTGGTGATTCTTGGCCCTCCCTTCTTCCCGGGGGATCCTCGGGCCTCGGGCCTGCCTAGGATATCTGAGTTATAGCTGCGCTGCGAGGTCCCTAGGCACTAGGGCTGCCTTTGTTTAGCGCTCCTGGAGCAGAGCCTGTGCTAATTGTCCCTTGACATGGTCGCGAGCCTTCAGGCTTTGAATCCCCCCTGCTCATGTCCAACTGGCTTAGTGGGCCTGCTCTCTCATTATAGGGCGAACAACTGTGAGAGATCTTTTCTGAGCCTCGTCTTTGGTACGCAAGGACTCAGCTCATAGGATCCTTTACTTAGATGCTGTATGTGGTTCCATGGTGGCCTATATGGGCCTCTTTGCCAAGACTGATGTAGTTCTGTCTAGAGAGCTACACAAGATGGCGAGATCTATGTGGAGTGTTGTGCTTCTGTATTATATTTACCAACTTTGAGCTTTCTAGTTATGTAATGACCTCCTTGGTTACTTCCCTGAACTCATGTAAACAGGGCAACTTAAGAATTGGGTGAGGTCAATGCCTAAATACTATTTGGTGATCTTTTACCATTATGTTTGTTTTTGCAGCTTCCTGAGGTTTAGGGGGGGTGGGGATTTACATGGGGGGTTCGAGGCAGCCCTGCAGCATTGCTATGGGGTCCTAACCTCGGTGTAGTAACTGAGGGTTTAATAGTTTGGGTGTGAGTTCAGTTGGGGGAGGGGAAGGTGGGGGGAGGGGGAGGGGGGGTGGGATTGGGGTGGGGCCTGGGTGTGATGCATGTTGAGAATGAGTTGCTTTTCGGGTGTATGAATGCCTGTGCCTGGTCTGTTCTAGTCTGGGAGAGGGACGCTGCCTGTCGATGAAGCCGTTGCCTGGACGGTGTCTTAGGTTGAGGCTGGGCGACCTGAGACGTGGCTGTGGTGGGTGGATCTGTTTCTTTTTGGCCCTATTGAAATGCATGCATGAGTACTGAGCTCCGTATGGTCTCCTGGAATGTTGGGGGAGTCAACAGCCCGGTTAAAAGAACTAAGATCTTGCAGGCTCTTAAGCGGGGGGCGGGCAAATCGCTTTTCTGCAAGAAACCCATTTGAATGAGCTTGAACACGTCAAACTTAAAAGGGATTGGGTGGGACAGGTTTTTGCGGCCTCGGCGCTTAGCAAGAAAAGAGGTGTAGCCATTCTAGTGCAACGGGGCTTGACTGTAGAAGTCCTTAGCCAAGACGCGGATGAGCAGGGACGCTTTCTCTTTTTGCATCTGAAAATTCAAGGTGAGGAGTTATTCTTAGGAAATATATACGCTCCTAACGTCTATGATCACCAATTTTTTCGGTTCTACTGCGGAAAATCCTGGGAGCACCAAAAATTCCTTTGGTCCTTGCAGGCGACTTTAATTGCCCACATGACCCTACTTTAGACAAATCTGGTGCTGGGGGCTCCTGGGAGGCCTGGCGTAACAAAGGAGTAGGATATCTCTGTACCATGGGCGGTTTGCTTGACTCGTGGAGGATTTTACATGGGGTCGAGAGGGACTACACACATCTGTCGAGAGTACACCAGACTTGGTCGAGGATTGATTACATTTTGATCTCACATGAGAGTCTAGGGAAAGTGATCTGGGTGGAGATCGACCCCTTAGTGGTGTCTGATCATGCCAAAGTGGTTTTGGATTGGAGGGTGAAGCCGGTGGGGGGAGCGCGTTGGTCCTTCCCGGGGTACCTATGGCAGAAAGCTGAGTTTCGAGCGTATCTTATCCAACATTGGGAGGAGTATCTCTCGTTTAATGATACGGGCGAGGTTAGTGTGGCGACGTTCTGGGAGGCGGGAAAGGTGGTTCTCCGGGGCCATATTATAGCGTACGTGACGAGAGAAAGAAAACGTTTAAATACTAAGATTGTGGACCTTGCGCAACGGTTGCAGGAGGCCAAACGGTAGCGCTCCGGCTGCCGTCTCGGTTACCGGAATATTTGGAGCTACAGCGAGATCTCAATGAGGTCTTGCATGATAGAGCGGTCCAGTCGCTGAGTTACTACCAGCACCAGCTTTTTCGGTTTGGCGACCGTACGGGACGCTTACTGGCGCGTTTGGTCAAAAGACGGGGCGGTATCCAAGGCGTGGCTCGCATTAAGGATGCGCAGGGGGTTAAGCATGCGAACTTGGATAAGATTGTGGACGTTTTCAGTCAGTACTACCAGGAGCTTTACACCCCTGAGCAGGAAAACAGAGCCTGGGAGCGGGAGTTTCTTGATGCGGTTGATCTTCCGAGGCTGACGGCCTCTGAACTTCAGGACCTCAATGCGCCTATAACTCAGGGGGAACTCCAGCGGGTCATCAAAGCTGCCAAGACCCACAAGGCCCCGGGACCGGATGGTTATGGCTCGGAATTCTATAAGATCTTGATGGACCAGGTGACGCCTACTCTGATGGTTTTATATCAGGAGGCTCAAGAGTTGGGTACCTATCCCCGAGATATGAGGACGGCGGCGATTACTATTATACCTAAGGAGGGTAGGGACCCAGAGGAGCCGGCTTCTTATCGCCCTATATCTCTGATTAATTATGATATGAAGTTGGTGGCTTCGATATTGGCGGCTCGCTTGCAACAGTTTCTGCCGAGATTGATTGGCACCCATCAATCTGGTTTTTGTGAAGGGAAGAAGTGCTTTCCCCAACATTAGTAAAGTATTGCTGGGGATGGAGCATTGCTCACTCCATCTGGAGCCTCTGATCTTAGTGAGCCTGGACGCGGAAAAAGCCTTCGATAGGGTGTCTTGGCCCTATATGTTCGAGGTCTTGACACGATTTGGGTTTGACGGGGCCTTTCTGGCCTGGATCCGGGCTTTGTACACCAATCCTTTAGCTTGCGTAGCCAGTGGGGGCGTTTCCTCTTCGGCCTTTCGTTTGCAGAGAGGCACGCGGCAGGGATGCCCCTTATCGCCGCTGCTCTTTGTTCTGCAGTTAGAGCCCCTGCTGCTTTCCCTTCTAAGGTCCGAGAGCATCAGGGGTATTACCTGGCCCGGGGGAGGCATTAAGGTCAGTGCCTTTGCTGATGATATGCTGCTGTGTTTATCTAACCCGCAAGCCTCACTAGAATGTGCGCTGGAGCTGATTCAGCGGTTTGGTTCTTTCTCCGGACTGCGGATTAATGTGGGCAAGTCCGTGGCCTTGGATGTTGGCAATCTGGCTCGGTCTGGGTGGCAAGGTTCGTTCCCCTTGAGTTGGGCAACGGGACAATTTCGATATCTGGGGATACAGATTCCAGATCGCATCTCCTACTTATACGAGGTCAATATCCGACCGATGCTCCTGCGTACTGTGGACACGCTCAGGCGATGGAAGGACCTGCCGCTCTCGCTCATGGGTAGAGTAGCTCTCTTTCAGATGATGGAGGTTCCCCGCTGGATGTATCTGTTGCGACACGTGCCTCTTTGGCTTCTCTGCGTCGGGATGTATTGTTTTTTCAGAGCCAGGTGAGACGTTTTCTATGGAACGGGAGGAGGGCGCGGATACGATTCTCCGTCCTTATGAGCAGTAGAGCTGAAGGGGGGTTGGGACTCTTTTCGATTCGAGATTATAATTTCTTGAGCTTGTTGGGCCCCTTGCGGGAGCTGATTTTGGGCCGAGATATTATTTTACCACGGAGCCTCGTTCACTCGATGTCGCAGCCTTTCCACGCGGCCTTCCTGTTACATTGTGGTAGTAATCTCTTGCCTAGGCCCTGGAGAGAATCACAGTATTTGGGCACTCTGCGGCAGGCCTGGAGGTTTCAATGTCAGCGTAAGGGAGTGCGCTGGTCAACTACGGATTGTTTGCCCCTGAGTGGCAATGGGGATTTTGAGCCGGGGAAACTTGGGGGCCCATTGAGTTGGAAGGTGGGAGGTCTCGACTTTCTGGGTCACTTATGCATGCTGACGCAGGGAGAGCTTGACTCTTTTCAATCTCTGCGAGACAGATTCTCACTGAGGCCCTCTACGTTTTATTTTTATCTACAGGCGCGACACTATGTCCGAACGCTGCAACAGCGTAAGGGCTTACGACTCCATCATGACGGGGTGTGGGCTTTCATAGCCCGAGAGGATTGGAAAGTTAATTTGCGTTCCTTAAGGGAAGAATGGCATCCGGGCGGAGATAGGGGCCCGTTGGAGATCTTACTCCGTCAATGGCAGCGAGATGAAGCTGGGGAGCTCCGGATTACGGTAGACGATCTTCAAGATGCTTTTCAGCGACTGGGTGCCCTCTCTGAAGCGGTTCGGTTTCCAGGAACTTCAATATCGCATCCTTTGGCGAGCGTATGTACCCAATGTCTGGGCAGTTCGGATGGGGGTGCTCTCGACAGATGTATGTCAGCTGTGTCGGACGCATGCGGGGACTCTCCTACATCGTCTCTGGACGTGTCCTTACATTGCCTCCTTCTGGTCTGCGGTCCGAGGAGCCCTACGTACCTGGAGGTCTGGGGGAGGGGCGCTCTCGCCTGAATGGTGTCTCTTTGGAATCCCCGGTACCAGTAATCGACCGCAGCCCAGAGCTGCTGAGGTGAGCCTGGGGACGGATCTCTCGATCCATGATCTAAGGCTCTATGATAGGGGTTTTTTGATAGCGAAGCACTGCATCCTTAAACATTGGCTGGAGGACAAACCCCCGGGGATGGCGGAGTGGAAGAATAGTTTCCTCTACTTACAGGGCTGTGAGAGACGCACCGCCCAGATTTTGGGGGGTAAAAAACAACGAGAGTTTGACAACATTTGGCAGGGGGTTGCCTGATGATTTTACATTCCAGGTCATTGGGCATCATGGGCTTTATGCCTTGCTTGATGCAGTAAATGAGTGACCTGCGGGTCTCTGGACAGAGTGGCTTGACCGATGGGTGAGTGGGTCTATGTGTGTTGGGGGAGAGTTCTTAACAGGGGTTACACCAGGCAGAGGGGAGGTGGTACGGGGGGGGGGGGGGGAGAGGGTTGGGGAGTGTTTTTCGGGAGGGGTTCTGTTGGGAGGGTAGATTGAGGGGTTTGGGGGGGGTGTGGGGGGCCTGCTGCATTTGGCGCTCTGTTCTCCTGATAGGGGGCGTGTCTTTATGATAATGATTATTACTAGTATTTTCTTGCTATACTCTTGATGATGTTTTGCTTGCTGTTACAGTTTACATTGTTCGCCCAGACTTTGCATTTGTACTGTTTTCAATGATGTTTTTGGCCTCGGGATGACGTGTGATGACTTATGTTGCCTTATGATCTTTGGTTCTCCTGTTGGGTGTGGAGTCTCATTCTCTTATTCCGTTATTGTATTCTATAATTGTAGGTCCTAAGATGTTGGAAAACCAATAAAAATGATTTGATTTAAATGCTTTCTACCGCGAGTGTTTCACTCGCGGTAGTTATTACATGCAAATTCGGGCCCGATACTGTGCGGGGAGCCTCTCCCCTCCCACTCTCCACCCATTGACCCCGTCCCTCCGCCCCTCCGGAGCCTTCCTCCGCCCTCCTTTCGCCGTTCCACGCCTCTATCGGACATTTGCGGGCCCGCACTTGTACGGGGCCCGTTAGTGAGCCGCGTACCTGTGCGGGGGTGACACGCACGTGTGCGGGGCGTTTAAACGCGTTTCTGCGCGTTTCAGTGCCGCGTTGCCGTGCGCTATTTTGCGGCGCGCTATTTTGCGGATTTTAGTAAACATGCCCCTAAG
This sequence comes from Ichthyophis bannanicus, assembly GCA_033557465.1. Lineage (NCBI taxonomy): Eukaryota > Metazoa > Chordata > Amphibia > Gymnophiona > Ichthyophiidae > Ichthyophis > Ichthyophis bannanicus. The sequence continues at coordinate 1,271,516,976 of CM066032.1, read as the reverse complement.
TGTTATTTTACTTGCCTGCATTTTTAAAGGTTAAACGCCATTAAATTACTTTGGAAATACATTGTGGGTTTTGCATTCTTTCATTTATTTCCAAGAGAACCCCATTCCTTGAGGCTGCCTCCATCCCAGTTAGGGTTCTAATATTCTTAAATTGAGAGCACTCTTGATTCCCAATCTGAAAGTGAAGAAGGCACTAAACCAGTTGAGCTGGCTTAAGACGAGGTGCTGACGGAAATCCTGAGCTAGCCCAGAACGCAGATAATGGGAGTAGTTTTATAAAAAAAATTTCTGTGTGTAAAGCCTCTGATACATGCAGGAAGGACTTTTATAAAACTGTGTGACCAAATATGTGCATAAAAAGTGCAGGCATGGAAAATGTGTGTGCCTAATTTTACATTATCTATGTGTAGGTCTTCCCGTGGGCATAGTTTGGACAGAATACTGTAAAAGGCATTCCCTGCCCTACAGAGCTTACAATCTGTTCAAGATAGACAAATAGAACAAATAGGGCACTAGGGTAATTCTTAAAGGAAATGATTAAAAGGTGTAGGGTGTAGAAAGGAGAATACGGAGTTAGGATCCAAAAGCAGTCTCAAAGAGATGAGTTTTTAGCCTGGATTTGCAGAAGCGATGTATGCGCATATTTTTTTTTATTTACTATTTACCATTTTAACACATAAATCAAGCATATTACAATACTCAAAGAAATAAGGGGTCAAACAAGATTAAAAACAAAACAAAACCCCAGGAATAATAATAAACTACTCAGACAATGCCAAAAGACTTACAATTTGACCCCTACCCCAGCCCACAACAAAGAGGAAGAACAAAACTAGGCAACAAATACAATCCAGCAATGCAAGAAATAAGGCAGGTGTCAGCCAAGATATAACATAATATCATACAGTGGGAAGATCACTACCCATATTAGCTCTACATGCATTCAGGAGCGCCAGCAGCTGGGATGGATCAAAAAAACCATAAGAGGTGGATTGAAATTTAACCATGCATTTGCAAAGAAACTTTAGGAAAAATTGTCCACCCAGCTGCTGGACACCAGGACGGAGAAAAAGAAACTCCTTTCTTCGCTGTTGTGTTGCCCTAGAAAAAGCCGGGTATATCCAGACATTAAACCACTTGAAAGCAGTACTCCTTTTATGAAAATAAACCCTAAAAAAACCCAGTTACGGTCTGAAGGGAGCAAAAATGTAGCAGCACTAAAAGTCTCCACATCTGATGATTCCAGCCATGCAGAAACATCTAGTGAGTCCACTGGGTGAACACCAGGAATCTCTGCACCACCAGGAGACCACCTGCCAAGAGGGAGATAATGCAGCTTTGCCATTGGAGGATGAGATTCGACTGGTATACCAAGTACCTCCACTAAATATTGCTTGAACAACTCTCTAGCACATCTTGGTTTGAATTTCTGCTGTTAAAGACTGTAAAGAAGAGAGCGCTTCCGTTTGTTGTTGCAATCGCAATTTATGCTCTTGAACTTTTTCCCCCAAGCTGGCTATGGCTGTCCAAATTGCCTCCAACGTGAAAACCTCTGTGCGAACAAAAGCAAAAGTACCTGGAGTTCCAGTAATTCCCAGCTCGTTTCCTGGAGCCTGGAGAGCAGTGGGGAGAACATCTGAAGCAGCCATAAAACCAGCTACACCTCCCGCAGTTGACTGCAAAGACCCAGCACCAGCAAGATGACCCGGAAGAGCAAGCACACTTTCACCCTTCTCTCCACCGTTCTTTGTGACAGTCCCTCCAGCAGCCAACAACAGATCTCCTTGGGCCCCTGCTGAAGCTGCCAAGCTCATAGACACATCTCTGATTGCTGCTGCCTTAGGCTGGCGCCACTGCTCCGGTGACGTGATCTCTGGACCCGAGCTGCTGGACAAGCATTCCTGCTCCACTCCATTGCTACTGGGGCTCTCAATCACCGGCACTCCTCCTGGCCACTGCTTGCCGCGAAGCACAAAAGAATCCAAAGTTCCAGCAGATAACAGAGAAGACGCCACCGGTGCCTTAAAGGACTTGGGAGCTGATTTAGCCTCCCTTTTTCCCATCCGTAGTAATGCGACTCACAGCTATGTATGTGCATATTTTAAAAAATAAATGGGCACACCAGTAGAGTGCACATTGTTAATACTGACTTTGGAGCAGACGTATGTGTGTTGACATTTTCATGCTATTGGAACTATGTTGCCTTTATAAAACAGGCACCTTTTGGGACTTCTCACATAGGTGTCCACAGTGATTATGTAAAGCATCCATCCTGCGGTGCACAGCTGCAAAATACTTCTCCTGAAAGTTATATGACTTTCTATATTATTTAAATAATTTTAATTGTACTTTTGTTTTTGTCACTAGTTACTTAAATTGTACTGTTACCCTCTGATGCAGCCATCTTTAGCTCCACCAACTGATATCCACGACATAGGTGATATCCACAGTGATTATTTAAAGCATCCACTCAGTGCAATGCAACTGCTGCCAGTGTACAATGAAGGAGTACACTTATGGCTGCACAGACCACTTCAAACACTGCCCCACATGGCTCCAGTCTATCGCCTGCAGCAAACTCAATGTGTCGACTTCAGGTAGGTCTACTTAACAATTGTTTCCTGAGAAGTAAGTGTTCTTTAGTCCTGGATTTAATCAATTATTATAATTTGGACATAATGAGGGACATTTTACAAAGAGTGTACTGGGTGCAGGGTGAACGTACAAATGGAAATGCGCAGCAAATGTAGATGATTGTGGAACTGGGCCCATGGACAGGCAGTAAGAGAGCAAAATAGCAATGTGAAGGTGCAAAGAAAATGGACTCATAAGCCAGATGAGGCAGCCGCATATTCATCCATTGTAGAATACAGCAAGGAAGACGGTCAAGGTGTCATTCACAAACACAGGCTCATGTAAATCAAGGCACCAGCGATGATACATAAGCATGTACAGGCACACAGGGACAGAGCATGAAAAAATAGCAAGACGTTGGGATGATGGCAACAAGGATGCCCAACTTCTCCCGTGCGGAGACTAAGCACCTCTGCACCACCAGGGGACCGTCTGCCAAGAGGGAGATAATACAGCTTTGCCATTGGAGGATGAGATTCGACTGGTATATCAAGTACCTCCACTAAATATTGCGTGAACAACTCTCTAGCACTTATAACAGCTGAATGTGAAAAATTAATATACGCAAATTAGCACATCTAGTACCTTTCTCTAATGTCTCAATCCTAGCTTGAAGAGCAAGAGCATCTTCACAAAAAGCACTAGCAGATTTCTCCACAGCAGCCATCTTGGCTTGAATTTCTGCTATTAAAGATTGTAAAGAAGAGAGCGCTTCTGTATGTTGTTGTAATCGCAATTTATGCTCTTGAACTTGATCAGACAAAGCCTGAACCTGGGGGAACACCTTTTCCCCCAAGCTGGCTATGGCTGCCCAAATTGTCTCCAACGTGAAAACCTCTGTGCGAACAAGAGCAAAGGTACCTGGAGCATGAGAAGTACCTGAACACACCTCAAAGGCACCAAGCTAGCCGGTGGGAGTCACAGCCGATCTGGCACATGATCTGTCAGATGCTTAGTCAGTAAGTGCAACAGAGGGCATGGAGAGGGGGCAACTGTAGGTGCAGGAGTGCGCAAAAAGCTGAATAAATGGGGCAGCAAATGAGCAAGAAGCAGAAACAGGGAAGCTGAGCCAGACACGGGGAAGGGCGGAGAGAGGGGGGAGGCAGCCTGCCAGGAATAGCAACACCATCCCCCCAAAACCATGGTACAGGCCACAGCAGACACACTGGTCATGATGTGGGAGGCATAGGAAGGGAGAAAATGGGCTGAAGGTCAAAGCCCACATAGATCAACAGTAGCATGCTTACTTGAACAGAAAGTAGACAGAACAGTGATACATGTACAAGGCACACAGCAATGGGCAGGTGCTAGATGGTGAAGGGACCTAGCATGTCTGTCAATGCTTAAGTGGCCAGAGTGGGAGTTGGACCCAAATACAGGACTAGAGGTGTGTACCCACAACAAAATGTCACAAAAAGGCATCACAGTTGCAAAATGTTTGTATCTAAGACAATGGAGGGTTAAGTGATTTGCCTAAGGCCACAAGGAGTGCCAGGGGGATTTGAACCTTGGTCTTAATGGTTCCAGGATGCTGCCCATAACCACTAGGCTATTGTTCTACTCCTTCGCCTTCTGAAGCTGTTTGTCCTGTATACTTTTAGCCTATAGCTCAAGCAAAGCCGCCACGTAAGGGCCTTCTGTGCCCAGTCATCCAACAAGTAGCCACAATAATGTGCTTGAGGAACAGCAGCCCTACATAGCAAGGGATACAGGTATGAGCCCAGCCAGCTCCAAGATCCTGTATTTTGTAAAGGAAACTCGTTCACTATAAACACTATATGGATCAGAGGTAATTTCTTTTTCTCTGAGGTCTCAGTTAGAAAAGAGCATTGCTATTAAGACTCACGTCTTTATGTAGCAAAATGTTTTATCACATCAATGACCTCATGAATAAAAAACAGAAATCTAATCATGTCGGGACTCTGCAATTGACAATTATAATCAAATAAAAACATTAAATCCCAACTTCCCAGATTAGATGTATCTGTGTCTCTCTTTTGATCCCAACGTCAATCCCCGGTGCCACTGAGACGTTTCACTTAAGAAGTTTCTTCAGGGGATCTTACAAACTCGCAACTGCTACCCACGCTTTAGCTCATATCGGTTCAATTCCGCTCTCAAGTTCATGAAAGCACCACCGTCTCTCTGAAAAAACGAAAGCTCCCGAGACGGCGAAGCTTCTGAAGAGGTCCGGACCCGGGTGGATGCGGACTCGGAGACAATTCTTTCATGCTGCTGCTGCCTACTTCTAAGTGCCTTGGAAGACATCTTGCCACATGGGCCACAGAGCTTCGGGTCATGGTCGGGCCCGAGGCAGCGGGTACAGCAGTTGTGTGTGTCGGTGAGAGACATTAATCGTTTACACCGATCACACTTTTTAAATCTGCTGGCAGCCATCAGGGGAAAAAGGGCCCCTGCGAGGACAAATGACCGGGCTGCCAGTGAAAAAGAAAAAAGAACGCAAACGGTAGCCACTAAGGGCAAAAACCGAAAAATAGTTACCGGAGTCAATACCGGTGTACCGAACCGAGGCGGGAAGGGGAACCGGCGTCGAACCGGGCCAAAGAAAAAAATCTTCAGAGGTTTTGACGCACTTTTTCCGCGAGGGAAGTTGAACTACGTCCATTGGGCTCCATGGAAAAAGGGAGACTGAGCAAGATGGCATCCTTGGGTGGGAAGGGGACCGCGCATGCGTGATGCAATCCCAAAGACTTTCTTTGAAAGCTGAGGAATTGTTCCGCACGAGGACTCCATTGGCGCCGACATCAACCATATGTGAGGACTGACTTCCTGCTTGTTCCTGGAGAAACTGACTTACCATGCTAAGAGCTTTCATCCTGCCACATCACTTTTGACTGAACAGCATTGGTAGAATACAATTTAAAACTTTAGTGCTTACTCGCCATTCTTTTTATACAGGTTACCCATTTCATCCCTCATTGCTTCTCAAACCTTATTGCTCCCAAATACAACTGAGGTCATCACAAGCTCAGCTACTAGTCGTCCTTTCTTTTTATAAGATAAGGCTGGAATCGATTCATAAATCGACTTTTTTGAATGTGGCCATAATATTGTAGAACTTCCTACTCTGTGATATTTGGGCAGAAAGTCTGTACAATAAATTTTAAACCTGGTCAAAAACTGGTTATTCTAATATCTTACAGAGAGTATTTCTAATTGTAATTAGGTTCTTTTTGTAATGAGGTTTCCCCTTTTCCTAATATATTTTCCTCAATATTGACACCATTTGTAAAGGAATATATTGTGGTCCTATGCAGTCCCCTTCCATATTTTTCATTATATATATGAATGCATGTGTATATGTTTAAGAATTTATGTTGACACTTATTTTATTTAGTATTATTCAGCCACCTTCAAGCCCCAAGGACTTAGTAAACCACCATGATGTCAGAATACTGTTCAATTTGCAGTATTACCCTTTTCCCACATTGCGCTTCCTGTGCAATGCTCCACAGTTAGTTAAACCAATTCAACATCAAAAGAAAAGACTTTGCAATGAAGAGACTTCATCAAGCTTTCCTTTGTGCTAAAAAATATCTGCTAGAAAGTTCAGATCCATTTAGTCAGAAAAATAACTTACAACTAAATTGCAACCAGGGGCAGCCAAAGGGGGGTGCAGGGCCATGTGCGGAGACTCATTGCAGGGCCTCATTTGCATAAAAGATTTCATTTGCATTAATATTTGCATAATGTTAACGTGCACTTTTAGTAAACATGCCTCTTAATGAGTCTATGGATAAAGAAAGACCACCAGATTTCTACATTACTATACTCCAGTGCCAACCGCCAGGCACATTAGGAAGTATTACAAACACTGACTATTTAGAACCCATAGCAAACCTGCCGTATCATAACAGCACTACCACGACTCACAAAGCACCAAACCCTACCTATCAAAAGGCAACACTGCAAATTCTAAACCAATACATTTCAGAGAATACTAATATATCTCTTACTGGGGAATGAGAACAAGTGGCACTGTCAAATCAAAACTACATAAACAGAATACCTCAGCTCAGTTACACATGCAGAACATAGACCATTACCAAACAAAGATCAAGGGATCACATTTTAGAAATAAGAAGACAATAATTAAACTGGGAACCCCAAAAGCCAAACTTGGAATGTGAGAAATAAAACTATAAATTAATTTCCTCTTGTACTAAACAAAACACAGACGATAATGATGCACATTTCCCAGAGTTGACATATTACAGTTAATAAATTCAAAATAAAGAGATATTTTTATACCTTTTGTGCATTTGTTTAAAGTTGCAATTGCTCCAGCCACTTTTTTCTGGTTTCTTCGTGTCTTCTGCTAACTTTCCATTGTCTGCTGTCCATTTGTCCTTTCTTCTCTCTTCTAGTTTTTTTTTCCATTCTCTCTCTACATCTGCTTTAACATACTGATCTTTCTCCTTTTGCTCTTTCCTCCATTTCTTTCTTTATTCCTTTTTCATCCACTCAAATTTCACCCCTCCATCCTCAATCCCCACTTACTCTTCAAATACTTGGCCAATCGTAAATTTTTCTTCTCTCCCACACAAAATATCTTTTCCCCTCTCCATCCTCACTCCCTCAGCCCTATCCCCTTCTAGTCCTCTCCCAATATCAGCTCCCTTCTAGTTCCAGCCCCACCCATCATCCGCTCCTTTCTAGACCCATTCTCCCCCCTTGCATCAGCGCATTTCCAGTTCTAGCCCCCCATCAGCCAATTTTCAAACCTAGCCCACCATCAGCCATTTCCAATCCTAGCTCCCATCAGCCATTTTTAGTCCTATCCTAGCCCCCCATCAGCCCATTTCTAATCCTAACCCCCCATCAGCCCTTTCCAGTCCTATCCTAGCCCCCATCAGCTCATTTCCAGTCCTAGTTCTCCCATCAGCTCTATCCAGTCCTATCCTAGCCCCCCATCAGCCCATTTCCAATCCAAGCCCCCCATCAGCTATTTCCATTTCTATCCTAGCCCCCCATCAACCCATTTCCAGTCCTGTCCTAGCTCCTCCATCAGTCCATTTCTCAATCCAAGACCCCCTATCAGCCTATTTCCAATCTTAGCCCCCCATCAGCCATTTCCAGTCCTATACTGGCCCCTCCATCAGCCATTTTACAGTCCTAGCTCCCCCCTCCACTCAGCCCATTTCCAGTCCAAGCCCCCCTCCCCATCAGCTATTTCCAGTTCTAGCTCCCCCCACTCAGCCTATTTCCAGTCCAAGCCCCCCTCCCCATCAGCTATTTCCAGTCCTATCCCCCACCCTCTCAGCCAATTTCAAATCCAAGCCCCCCCCACTCAGACCATTTCCAGTCCAAGCCCCCTCCCCATCAGCTATTTCCAGGCCTATCCCCCACCCACTCAGCCAATTTCCAATCCAAGCCCCCCTCCCACTCAGACCATTTCCAGTCCAATCCCCCCTCCCCATCAGCTATTTCCAGTCCTATCTCCCACCCACTCAGACCATTTCCAGTCCAAGCCCCTCTCCCCATCCGCTGTTTCCGGTCTTAACCCCTTCCCCCCCCCCCCAAAGAGCCCTGCAGCTGTTTGAATGTCTTTAGAGGGAGCCGGAGAGGTCCTGGCTTACCTTTGACAGCTGACAAAGTGAAGAGCACCTTTTTTTTCACTTCAGCAACTGTATTGTAGTATAGGCTGCTGGCGCACCAGAGATCAAAGGGAACTTCCTGTTTCCTGGCACTCAGCGTGCCAGCAGCCTATACTACAATACAGTCGCCTAAGTGAAGGAAAAAGGCGCTCTTCACTTTAGTGGCTGTCAGAGGTGAGCTAAGGACTCTCTGGCTCCCTCTAAAGCCACCCTGCAGGTGCCAACTATTTGAGATGTTGTTGGTGTGGGGTCCCCTGAAGCGCGAGGCCCTGTGCAAACAACATTCTCGCACAATGGACGGGCTGACCCTGATTGCAGCTGCTATAAGTGATAGTTAATGTTTGTGGAGGGTTTCTGAAACCTTATCCATGTTCTCCTCTACCATATGCCACACTCTACCTTATGTCAAAGAGGTGTCGCTTCTTGTCTGCTTCATAAAAAATGGAAATAGCTGTTAATCCTATTAGAGAGTGATGTGACAAGTTCTGGAAAGGCTTAACAAATGCTTGGAAGAGATAAAAATCTGATTACATCAGAGTGGTTTGGTCCTAAATATCGCAGAAACAGTTATTTTGAGAATAGGAGGGGTAGAAATGGTCGATTTGGGTATTCTATTCACAATTGATAAGATTCCGATTTTTTAGGTACAGGCAATTTGCTCCTTGGGAGTGATTACTGAGAATGAGGGGATAGGACCTGGACAGATTACTAATGTAACTGGATCAGTATTTTGTAAATTGAAGCTAGTTTTTCATCTTAAAACATTTCTATGGGAAAAAGAGCTATGCGTAGTTGCTCAATCCTTTCTGTTAAGTATGTTAAATTACTGTAATTTGTTATATTTGGGGTTAGCAGAAAAATGGTAGAAAAAGTTGTAGATGGCATAAACTACACTAGCAAGGTTTTTGTTAGGAGGTAGGCAGGGTCAGTGCAAGAATATGAGGGGTCCCAGGTGAACCTCCTGCTCCGATTATTGCCCCTCTTCGGGATGTGCAGCAGCGACAATACTTTTAAAATGTCACTAAAACGCTAGTTACCTTCTGATCCGATACTGCAGTGCTGTTCCTGCTTCTTGTTTCCTGTTGCTCCACACCAAGCATTGGCAGCACGGGCCTTCAAGGACCATGCTAGCGGCACCATGGTGGGAGTGCCAATGCCCTGCTCAGGCACCTGCCATACACACACTACCCAGGCAGTGTGAGATTTTTAGCACAGGGCATCATGCTACTTTTTAGGACAGCACAAAAAACTCACACTAAAACCATGCTATCCGGGTAATGCACTTTACATGAGGTAGTTACCACACTTAACCCTTTCGCGTCCACATCATTGTTTTGTAACTGAAATTTTTTTTTCTGTTTTTTTTATTAAGATTTGATCTAAATGATGCAGAATATAAAGTTTTTTTGAAAAAAATGTATTTCTAAGAAACAATATTTACTGTTGCCATATGGCAACTACGGTCCAGAATGGCTGAAAACAGTCTTGGCATCAGTTTCATTTACTGCTGGGTGTGATAGTTTAAATAACAGTTTTTTTCAGATGTCAAGCACAGATACACATCACATTTCGCATACAGTGTGCGGAATTTTTGGAAATATAGAATCCGGTGAAAAATTTTGGGGAAAATTTGAAGGTTGCCATATGTCAACAATAGCCATGAAAGGGGTTAAGTACCGTGATTTACACATCCATCAGAAGCAAGAAGAACAACCCCCTCCTGAAGGAACTGCGCTTAACAAACCTCATCCTGAACTTTCCAGATAACTGTACTCAAAATATAAACTGTAGCGTTTTTGTTCCATGCTTCTATAAAGAAGATTCGTTGAAAAGAAGAATCACCACGAGAAAGGCCTTTGTTGATTCTTGGTTATTATAAGTGCAGTTTACAATTATGAAGTATATGTTCCTTGCAAGTTAATGTATTGGATTAAATGTTATTTTCTGTTGTTATAGTTCAGACTACTGTGAATTTCACATTTTCCTTCAAGAATATGCTCTAATTCTCTAATTAAAAGGTTAAACTGCAAATTAAACCAAAAGACTGTGTAATTACTGAGGCTGATATGGAACGGTGGGATAAGCAGATAACATAGCCTGTTAACTTTAACAAGATATTCAAAGAACTAAATCTGGTTATGTAATACCACTGAATATAGTCAGTGAAAGCTGAGTAACTTAACTGTAGAAGGTGAAATTAGACTTACCTGCTAATTGTTGTTCCTTGAGAAACTCCAGTCTAGTCCCGAACATCTGGGGTTAAGCACCTCCTCTCGCAGCTTGGAGACTGAGCACGTCACTCTTTTGATGACACTGGCATAAATAGTCCAGGAATAGTCCTTGCTCCAGTAACCTATTGACAAAGCAGACTCACCAGAGCAACAATTAAGTAGTTATCATAACTTTTTAAAATCTTTTTAAAAACTAGAACTATAAAAAGATAATCCTTTAGAAATCCCACTGAACGGAACTTTGTGAAATGTCCCTAACAGGCAATCCTCATTCCTTGCACTGCTTAGGCATGCTCTCACCCTCTAACAAGAATCCCCAACTACAGTTTATTCTCATTAATTCCTCCCCCACCCCCCGATGGACCGCAACCTCTATAGCCGCCCCTGCAGCTTACTCAGAAAACCTTACTTCGCTTCAGGTTACAGTCCAAAAACTAACATGAGGGAGGGATGCGGGACTAGACTGGAGTTCCTCAAGGAACAACAATTAGCAGGTAAATCTAATTTCACCTTCCTTATCGTCCCTCCAGTCTAGTCCCGAAACTCTGGGGATGCAACAGAGCAATGAACAATTTAACGGGAGGGACCTGCCAGACCAGCCTGAAGCACTGTTGATCCAAAATGAGTATCCCCTTCCGCCTGAACAAAAATGCAATGTATTTATTTATTTATTTATTTTTATTTTATTTTTATTTTTATACACATTTATATACCGCATCTTCCAAAGTTCAGTTGCGGTTTACAGTGAACAATAGTTAACAAAGCAAGTTTGTTTTACAGGGAACGTCATATTATAACAGAACATATTTACAAGGAACATCATATTATATATAGAATATACAGTCTAAACAATGTGGGATACAGAACAGAATAAACTATATACAGTTTTATATATGTATTTATATACATGGAAGTGAAAGGACATAAGCTGTGAAGTCATCATGATTGTGTGTCAATTGTGTGGGTTAGGGTTTTTGCTTGATGCAGATAGATAACTGTTTAACCTTTGTCTAAAGCAGTCTTGTGGAATGTATGCCTTCGAGTCAGTCCTGACTCCCGAATGCTTGACAAAGGAATTCAACGACGACCACATCACCGCCTTACAAATCTCAACTGCTGGCACCAAACTAAACTCTGCCCAGGAAGCCGCCTGTGCCCTAGTCGAATGAGCGCACAGACCCTTCGGAACGGTCTTGCTCTTCAATACATACGCTGACGCAATAGCCTCCTTAAGCCATCTTGCAATGGAAGACTTTGACACCACTTCTCCTTGCCTCGGCCCCCCCAAACAAGACAAATAATCTCTCTGTCTTGTGGAACACAGTCGTTCTCTGCAAATACTTCCTTAACACTCACCGTACATCCAGTAGATGCAGCCGTCCTTTGGACTCATCCCTACTATCGTTCTCAAAAACTGGCAACAACACCACCTGATTCAAATGAAATGCCGACACCACCTTAGGCAAGAATGAGGGAACAGTCCTCAATACCAGCTTCTTGTTATAGAAAGACAAAAAAGGCTCCCTACACGACAAAGCCTGCAACTCTGAAATCCTTCGAGCCGAACAAATAGCCACCGAAAACCCCACCTTGAGAGTAAGATCCTTTAATGTCACTTTACCCAAAGGCTCAAACGGCTCCCATACCAATGCTTCCAGCATTAAATTGAGATCCCACATGGGCACCTTTGTTCTGCATGGAGGCCTCAAGAGCAATGCCGCTCGTAAAAAACGCTTAATATCCGGATGTGTCCCAAGCGCCATCCCCTGCACCTTTCCCCGATAACAGGACAGCGCTGCCAACTGGACTCACAAGGATGTGGCCACTAGGCCCTTATCAAAGCCATCCTGCAAAAAGGATAGAACTTGTGGCACAGAAGCCTTCAAAGACTGCACTCACTGACCTTCACACCACGCCTCAAACACACGCCAGATCCGTACATATGCCAGTGAGGTAGACCGACGCCTGGACCTCAACAAGGCAGAAATTACCGCTGTCGAGTACCCCTTCACTCTTAGCCTCGCCCTTTCAAGAGTCAAGCCGTAAGAAAGAATCCATCTGAGGCATATTCAATGGACCCTGCACTAAAAGATCCCTCCTGACCAGCAGTCTCTATGGCCGCCCCACCAGGAGTCGTATCAGATCAGCATACCATGGACTTCTTTAGACAGTTTTTTTTTTTATTTAGACAGGTTTTTTTTGTATACCGCCTTATCCTTCAATCAAAGCGGTCACAACACAATTGGGGGATACATTGAACACGTGGGGATATGAGACACATACACTAATACTTACAGGGAACATGGGCTATGGAGGGTTAAGTGGCTTGCCCAGGACCACAAGGAGCATCTGTTGGACTAGAAACCCCAGTCCTTCCGGCCCAAGGTTGCTGTCCTCTAGTGGGATTTGAACCCCCAACCTTCCGGCCTGAAGTACCTTGCCCCAACCACTAGGCTACTCCTCTCTCCCTTCTTGGCCAATCCGGCGCAATTAAGATCACCTGACCCTTGTGACGCTCTATTCGCTGTAGCACGCAACCTATTTACACCCAGGGTGGAAACATGTACAGGAGCTGTTCCTCTGGCCACCCCTGTATCAGAGCGTCCAGACCTTCTGACATACTTTCTCGCCTTCTGCTGAAAAATCGCCCGGCCTTTGCTGACTCGAACGTCGCCATGAGGTCCATCACCGGAGTCCCCCATGATCTACCAGTAAGTCGAACACCTCCTGATGGTGAACCCATTCTCCTGGGTCCACCTTGACCCGACTTAAAAATTTGGCTGTCACATTGTCTACCCCTGCCACATGTGCCTCCAATAAAGCCACCAGATGTAGTTCGGCCCAGCTTAAGGAGAAATTTCACTTACCGTTAATTTCCTTTCCTGGAATACTGCTAGACCAGTCCAGACAAACGGGTTATGCACCCCTACCAGCAGATCTTGGAGACAGAGAATCCTACCCCTAGGGGTCTCCCTCAGTTACGTCCACAAGCTAATGCAACATGAACTGTAACATCACCCCAGAGGGTCTCAAGTGAACTATATACAAGGGAGCCGAAGAACTCCCTAGAGCTGAAAACAGTATCCACCTACGAACCCATGGACTGCCCATGGCGAGGCATACCGGCAAAGAGAAGAACCGCGGTCAGCGGCTGCACCACACCAGCGGCACTCCAACCAACAGCAGGGCGGGTCCTGGACTGGTCTAGCAGTATTCCAGGAAAGGAAATTAACGGTAAGTGAAATTTCTCCTTCCAGTTCATACTGCTAGACCAGTCCAGACAAACGGGCAGTACCCAAGCTACCTGCTTTCAAGGGGGGGCAAGGCCGCCGACAGCTCAGCAACTCCAAAACGGACCTCCTGACGGGCATGAACGTCCAACCTATAATGACCGACAAAGGTGGACAGCGACGACCAAGTCGCCGCCCGGCGAATATCGAGAGGAACTACATGAGACCTCCCGGCCTACAAAGTTGCTTGCGCCCGAGAGAAGTGAGCACGGAGTCCCGGTGAAGCTGGCTCTCCCAGAAGAAGGTACGCCGCCACAATGGCCTCCGTAACCCATCTAGAAATAGTAGATTCGGAGGCTGCGGATCCCCGACGAGAATCCGCGAACAAGACAAAAGAGCAACAGTCATATGGAAGGGTCCCGCGACCCCCAGATACCGAAAAAGAACCTTCTTAAGGTCCACCGCCCGCAACGGAGACCGACCACTGTCACACTGCGCCTTTGGAAAAGACGGAAAGAAAAGAGGCTGGTCAACAGCGTCAGCACTTTGGGCAACAAAGGAAGGGACAGTTCGCAGAGAAACGCCTTCGGAGGAAAACGCGAGATAGGGATGTCGACACGAGAGAGCCTGGAGCTCAGAAATACGGCGTGCTGAAGTCATGGCCATCAAGAAGACTGCCTTCAGAGTCAAATCTAGAAGAGAACAGGCCCTCAGAGGCTCAAAGGGAGGAGCAACGAGGGCACAGAGGACAAGCACGAGAGCCCACGCCGGTACAGGCGAACGCAGAGGAGGCCGGAAGGCCTAACTCCGCGGAGGAACCGAGACACGTCCAAATGCGAAGCTATCGATCGCCCCGCTATAGGACCCCGAAAACATGTTAAGGCGACCACTTGTACTCGCAAGGAATCGAGCGCTAATCCCTTATCCACTCCGGCCTGTAAAAAGGACAGGATGTCCGGAACACCGCAACGCCAGGGTGAGAGGTTATTTCGTGAACACCAACCATCAAGAGATGCCAAACCCGAGCGTAAGTCAGCGTCGTGGTAGACCGCCGTGCCGTGAGAAGCGTCACGACCACGCTAGGCGAATAGCCGTAGCGAGCAAACCGGCGGCGTGTAATTGCCATCTCCACCGGTCCCTGAATCAGAAGGCCGAGAAACGCCTCGAGGCGGAGCAGCGACGCCCCAGACAGACGGAGAGATCCGCATACCATGGTCCGCGAGCCCAATTCGGAGCCAGCAGGAGCACAGGGCCGCGACGGTCTCGGAGCCGCTGGAGAACCATGCATATCACGGATCAGGGAGGGAAAACACACAGGAGAAGATGAATCGGCCACGGTTGAGAGAGAGCATCTATGCCGTGCGCTCCCTCGTCCCTCCAATGGCCGAAGTACAGCGAAGCCTTGGCAGTCTGCACCGTAGCCATTAGACCCATGGTCGGTAGTCCCCACAGGTAAACAATGGACTGGAACGCATCCGGCTGCAGAGCCCAGCCCCCGGGCTCCAGAGAGTGCCGGCTGAGAAAATCGGCTTACACATTGTTCACGCCTGCGATGTGCTGCGCCGACAGCCTGAAGATGTTCCTCCACCCACGGGAGGAGCAAACGCCTCTCCTGTGAGACATCCAGACATTGCGTGCTGCCTAGGTGGCTTAGGTAAGCAACCGTCGTGGCGTCGGACAGGATCCGAACAGCACGCCGCCACAGAAGAGGCTGAAACTGAAGAAGGGCGAAGCGCACTTTCCGCGTCTCGAGACGATTGATAGACCCTTGGGCTTCGCGAGGTGACCAACTCCCCTGCGCCGAGGCCAAGCCGCAAGATGCTCCCCAACCGGAGAGGTCGGCGACTGGCGTCACCAAGATCCAGCGCAGAGACTCCAGAGGGACCCCCGTAGAAGATTGTGTGCCTGAAGCCACCAGCGGAGGCTGCAGCGCACCGGCAGAAGCAAAGGCAACCGGATTCAATAGCTCTCCGATACCGGCGACCAACGAGATAGAAGCGCCGTCGGCAAGCAGCGCATGAGCGCTCTTGCCCACGGAACGAGGGCTATCGTTGCTGCCATGGACCCCAAGAGTTGAAGGTAGCCCCAAGGCCGAGGCGCCGCTTGATCCAAGCAGCGGCGGAGCTGAAGAGAGATCTTCTGAAAACGTTCCTGAGGTAGAAACACCCGTCCCCTACGAGTGTCGCACCCAGCCCCTAGAAAATCCAGGACCTGAAGCATCCCAAAATAGACAGAGTAACGGCCCAGTCCTCCTTCCAACGGTGGACTGGGATGAATGGCATCTAAACGCTGGAACCTTTAAATGAAGCAACATCCGCTGCCCATTGACGCAGGCTGAGCCATCTCCGAGCTACCGACACCAGTGCTAGGAAGCGAGCTGACAGCCGCAAGAGATCACAGAATGCCTCTGCCCGGAATGCAGCGATGGATTCGAAATGAACCAACTCGGGAACACCTGGAAGCTGCTGAATCCATTGAAGGGAGGCCCGAGCTGCTAGACCTCCGCACACCTGCAAGAAGGAAATAGCGGGCAAAGGAAAACCGGTCTTTAGCAGCCTCCCAACTCTTTAGGTCTTGCTGGTCGCGGAGCGCCTCTCCGCCCTGAACCGGAAGTGTGGTATGCCTGATGACCCTGGTCAGAATGCATCAACTGTCGGGTATGTCAGCCAACGGTCCAAGTGAAAGGGAGACCAAGGGTATAACTGACCAATACCGCGTGCTGTACGAATGCTCTGGAAAATGGGATCCGGCTGCAACCAGATTTGAGAATCCGGAGGATCAGGCGTGTCGGCTAGGGGGAGCGACTCCATCACCTGTGTGATTAGAGCCGGCAACTCCTCTTACCGAAAAAGGCTGAGAACCGTCAGCGAAGAAAACAGACGGAGAATATTCCCCATCTCCGTACTCCAACGAGTCAGGGCTGACCTCCGAAGATTTAAAGTCTTCTTGAATATCCATAGTACCCCGCAAGGCACATGCAACGCCCCAAGGAGGACGTACTGCTCTAAGGTCTGAGGACTTATGGGACCACTTGCGAGACCACGCCATATGCTCGCCTGCTACTGGGCAGGAGTAGGAGATATTCCAAAAGACTCCAAAAGTCACAGGGGTCATGCCAGTTGGAAGAGTGTGAGGAAGGCACTGTCAGTCAAGGCTGCTGTGGCCTCCAGCGGCTGTGGAAGCGACATGGGAGCTGACTGAATCCTTTCCTGCAGGAAGATCCTGCAGCAGGGGCTCTGAGGAGGGAGGAGATAAGGTGCTGATGAACCCATCTAGCAGCGCAGTGGGAATGGGGAAAGAGTCTCCGGGATGCAGCGTGCATGTGGAACACAAGCAATCTATTAATTCCCCCTTTGGCTGATTACATATCACATATAATACAGCCAGAGAAACAAGCATTGTAGAGACTTAAACCACCTTTCCTCTTCTTGTGTTTTTTTTTTGTTTTTTTTTTAGCATTTAAAACAAAAAGCAAGGTAGGCTCCGGGAAACCGAAGACTCTTCAAAGAAAAGGATTTTGAAACTCCACGTGCCTCCACAGCATGTTTAAATGTGTGGAAACTGCTGTCTAGAGCTGTTCCCTCCAAAAAGAAACACTGAAGAGAAAAACAAAATGGCCGCTGGCAAAGAAAAACTGTCAGGTATTCACTGAGCTGAGAAGGGAACTGTCAGTCATTCACTGTGCTGGTACAGAGAAACTTTCAAAGTCAGGGTAAGGCAATTACAGTGACTGAAAGTAGGGAAATTAGAGTTTGATCCCTCCGCAGCCACTCAGACCTCCATGGTAGGGGCTGAAAGGTGTTTCTGGGGAGGGATGTAGAAGCTCAAACCCAGCTGTATGAAGATTACAGTGAGTATGCTTAATTAGGCCGAGCCCAAAACAGTCAGGATCCAAAACACTGACTTAAAATTCCAATCAAATGGTATATTGAATAAGACAGGTACAATATTCAGTAAGACGTACAAAGTAACCCGGCTGCAGTTTGTAGATTAAAAATTTAAAGTAGGAACTTCAAAACTCAGAGGCAGCTGGTCCGGATGCAGTTGAAATCATCCCAGAGCAGCTGAGGCAAGTAAGAAAAAAAACAGGTTACTCACAGTTTTCTTTCAGAAAATGATACCTGAACTTCCTGGGGATGTCCAAACTCTCGTGGCAAAGACTCAGCGCAGCGTAAAGCCAATGGAGAGCTCCACTGAAGCCAGGCTCAGGAGTTCCCAAGTTTATCCGGGGAATCAAGATGCTGGGGGAAGAGCACAGCTGATTCATGAGGTCCCTGTGTTTCTTCTGACAGCCTATGCAGCGTAAATCTGAATAAGGCATAGTGAGAACTAAAAAAAAAAATAACTCTGTCCCGCAGGAACAGGCATTTAACAATATTTCCCATAATAGGTAATGCCTCAGCCAGCCTTCTTTGTTGGGCACAGTGGGGGATGGAACCCATGAGCCCTGCACCATTGGTCAGTGTCTTAGCATTGTACTGTGGCTCTGAATTGCATCCTGTTCTCTATCCATGCCTTCCGTACTTTTTATTCATTATGTTAATACATAGGCAGAGAAAAAAGAACCCCTTCACAACTCACAGCTAGCAAGTGTTGTGGAAAAACCTTAAACAGCAATAGAGCTGTTAGAAGCCAGTAGAGAAGGAATCTGGCTTCCCGCCAAAAACCGGGGCTCATTAGCTATTCAAAATGGCCGCCTGCAAAAATAAACCTCAAAAAGAGTGAATTAAAACCCCCAAAAGCTAAGGAATTAACTTAAAAAGTCAAAGGAGAAGGTGTGAGGGTTGCAGGCATGAGAGAAATGCCTAAAATCGCTGAAAAATCAAGAAAAATAAATCGAGTCATCAGAGAGTTGCAGACAGCAGTGGGAGAAAGACAGTTTCTGTACTCACAGTACCGAAAGTGCAGAGAAGCCACGGACCGCTGCTCAGACCACTGCCAGCTGCCTCACCACTAAAATCAGCCCCAGGGACTGGATTTTAGGAGGCTTACCATCCAGCTAAATAGCCCTCATGACTAGTGCTGGGGAGTCTGCACATCAGCGACACAGGAGCTCAGCTGGAATCATCCTGGTGCTCAGATAAGTACACTGGCAACTCAGGGGATAATCTCTCCAAGAGAAATCACAAAGAAATAAAGCATTTTAAAATTTTTTGAAGGAGCAAAAAAAAAAAAAGCATCCAGGTCTGCTGGAGACAGAGAAAACTGAGGGAGACCCCTAGGGGTAGGATTATATCACCAGGCTCTGGTAGAATTCTCTGTCTCCAAGATCTGCTGGCAGGGGTGCATAACCCGTTTGTCTGGACTGGTCTAGCAGTATGAACTGGAACAGCTTTTCTGCCTCCTCTTCGAGAGCTTCGCTGCTGGTGCCTCCTTGGCGATTGATGTAGACCACTGCTGTGGCATTGTCAGACAGCACTCGGATTGCTTTCCCCTGTAGGCATTGTTGAAAGGCCCGAAGTTCTAGAGTCACCGCCCTGAGCTCCAACCTGTTGATGGACCAACTCTTTTCTCGTCCTGTCCACTGGCCCTGGGCGAACCGTCCTTCGAAGTGCGCTCCCCAGCCGAAAAGACTGGCATCCGTCGTCAGTGGTATCCAATCCGGCGACTCCAAAGGCATCCCCTTCTCCAGACACCCTGGACATAACCACCACTGGAGAGCCTGCCTTGTCTCCTGAGGACAGGGCAGCCTTTGCAACAACTGATCTGACTGATGCGACCATCTTCTGAGCAATGCTCTCTGCAGCGGTCGCATGTGGGCCCTGGCTCATGGCACTAACTCGAGCGTAGCCGCCATCATTCCCAGAAGCTGTAGATAATGCCACGCCGTGGGAGCTCTCTTCTTCAGAAAGGCTCGGATGAGCTTTCTTAGCCCTTGCGCCCTTAGGTGCGGCAGAAAGACTCTTCCTACTCTCGTGTCGAAGTGCGCCCCTAAGTACTCCAAATCCTGTGACAGATCTAGCCTTTTCTTTGCTACATTGACTACTCACCCGAGGCTCTGCAGGAAGTGCATCACCCGGAGGGTAGCTTCCTCGCTCTCGCTCCTTGATTTTGCTCGAATCAACCAATTGTCCAGGTAAGGGTGAACTAAGGTGAAATTAGACTTACCTGCTAATTGTTGTTCCTTGAGGAACTCCAGTCTAGTCCTAAACCTCTGGGGTTTAGCACCTCCTCCAGCAGCTTTGGAGACTGAGAAACGTC
This sequence comes from Ichthyophis bannanicus, assembly GCA_033557465.1. NCBI lineage: Eukaryota > Metazoa > Chordata > Amphibia > Gymnophiona > Ichthyophiidae > Ichthyophis > Ichthyophis bannanicus. The sequence goes on along the minus strand of CM066032.1, from coordinate 1,271,497,062 downwards.
ACTCTTGTGATGACACTGATACAAATACTCCTAGATCTGCCTCCTCTGACCAGTAATCTATTGACAAAGCAGACTCACCAGAACAACAATCAAGCAGCAATAGAACCACCAATTGTCCACTAACCTAAATTTAACTAAGCAAAGAGCCGGAACCGCTCCTGCTATAACGCCCCCGAAACCCGGAGGTACGTATAACAAACTGTGCTACTGAGATACATCCCTTTCCGCTCCCCAGAGGACAGCGACCTCAATCAAATCCCCACTCCCCCAGAGCACTTACCCTTTATAGCCCACATCCTCACAGTAGTCTTTCTCTTCCCTTATGACATAATTCCGTGCTTCAGGCCACAGTAATAGCATAAACGAGGGAGGGATGTGGGACTAGACTAGAGTTCCTCAAGGAACAACAATTAGCAGGTAAGTCTAATTTCACCTTCCTTATCATCCTTCCAATCTAGTCCCAAACCTCTGGGGATGTAAAAGAGCAGTGAAAAATCAATGGGAGGGACCTGCTAGGCCAGCCTGAAGCACCACTGAGCAAAACCTAGTATCCCTCTCCGCCTGAACATCTAGATGGTAATGCTTCACAAACGTTTTGAAAGACGACCAAATAGCCGCCTTACAAATATCAACCAGCGGCACTAGCTGACACTCGGCCCATGATGCCGCTTGTGCCCTAGTCGAATGAGCTCTAATGCCCTCAGGCACCGGCTTGCCCTTCAAAATGCAAGCTGATGCTATAGCCTCCTTAAGCCACCTTGCAATGGAAGCTTTACTGGCTGCTTCTCCTCTCCTTGATCCACCAAACAGGACAAATAGTCTATCTGACTTTTGGAACTCGGCCGTCCTCCTAAGATACTTCTTTAACGCTCGTCGAACGTCTAGAAATTGCAACGTTCCTGAGTCAGACTTTTTGGTAGACTCTTCAAAGACTGGCAGAGAGACCGCCTGATTCACATGAAAAGGCGAAACGACCTTTGGCAAGAAAGATGGCACTGGTCTCAATACCACCTTCTTCTCATAAAATGACAAGAAGGGCTCTCTACAAAGCCTGCAGCTCTGAAATTCTATGAGCTGAACATATTGCTACTAGAAATACTACCTTGAGAGTAAGATCTTTAACCGAAGACCTAGACAAAGGTTCAAAAGGTTTGCGTACTAATGCATCCAGCACTAACGCAAGCACCATGGCGGAACCGCAGATTTACGTGGAGGTCTGAGAAGAGACACCGCTGTCAAGAAACACTTAATATCTGGGTGAACACCCAGCGACTCGTCTTTTATCCTTCCTCTATAACATGAAGGTGCTGCCACCTGCACTCACAAGGAAGTTGCCGCCAGTCCCTTGTCGAAACCGTCTTGCAAGAAAGACAAAATGTGAGGAACTGAAAATCTCAACGCTTCAAATGACCTGTCTGTATACCAGGCCTCAAATACTCACCAGATACGAACATACTCCAATGAGGTAGACCTCCGCCTAGACCTCAACATGGTGGAAATAACCGCCATGGATTAACCTCTCGCTTTCAGCCTCGCCCTCTCAAGAGCCAAGCTGTAAGCGAGAATCGATCCACCTGAGGCATAAGGATGGGACCTTGGAACAGCAGATCCCCCCGACTTGGTAGCCGCCAAGGACGGCCCACCAAGAGTCTTATGAGATCCGTGTACCATGGCCTCCTTGGCCAATCCGGCGCTATCAGAATAACTTGGCCCCTGTGAACTTCTATTCTTTGCAGCTCCCGACCTATTAATACCCAAGGAGGGAACACGTACAAAAGCTGCTGCTCTGGCCACTTCTGGATGAAAGCATTGAGACCCTCCGACATTCTTTCTTTTCGCCTGCTGAAGAATCGGCTGGCCTTCGCCGATTCGAATGTCAACATTAGATCCATCACTGGTTCCCCCCAGCGGTGCACTACCATCTCAAACACCTCTGGATGAAGAACCCATTCTGCTGGGTCCACTTTTACTCGACTCAGAAAATCTGCCGCCACATTGTCCACTCCAGCCACATGTGCCACTGACAACGCTACGAGATGTACCTCTGCCCATAGAAAGAGTTGTTCAGCCTCAGACTCTAGCGACACACTGCTGGTGCCTCCTTGACGACTGATGTAGGCCAATGCGGTGGCATTGTCGGAAAACACTCGCACCGCTCTGCTCCTCAGGTAACCCTGAAAGTACCTCAGAGCCAGAGTGACCGCTCTCAGCTCCAATCTGTTTATGGTCCAAGTCTTTTCCACGTCGGTCCACTGTCCTTGGGCGAAATTTCCTTCGACGTGCACTCCCCAACCCCAGAGACTGGCGTCCGTAGTAAGGGTTATCCAAGTGGGAGCTTCCAGAGGCATTCCCTCCTACAGGACCCCTGGCTTCAGCCACCACTGAAGAGCCTGTCTCGTTTCCGGTGGACATGGTAGTTTTTGAGACAAAGTATCGTCCTGGTGGGACCATGGTCTGAGCAAGGCCCTCTGCAATGGTCTCATATGAGCCCATACCCACGGCACCAACTCGAGTGTCGCTGCCATCGTGCCTAGCAATTGAAGATAATGCCATGCCGTGGGAATCCTTCTGCTCAGAAAAGCGCGGACCAGCTTCCTCAAACTTCATGCCCGCAGCTGTGGCAGAAAAACCTTTCCCCTGTTTGTATCGAATCGAGCCCCCAGATACTCCAAGTTCTGAGAAGGTCCCAAACTGCTCTTCGCCATATTGCCCATCCAACCTAGGATCTGCAGAAACTCTACTACTCTGGTAATCGCCGACACGCTCTCGCTCGTGGACTTTGCTCGAATTAACCAATCATCGAGATAGGGGTGCACAAGAATCCCCTGCTTTCTCAAGGCAGCTGCTACTGCTACCATGACTTTGGTGAAAGTTCATGGAGCTGTCGCTAACCCAAAGGGCAATGCTTGGAATTGAAAATGCCCCTTTGGAACCGCAAACCTGAGGAACTTCTGATCCTCCCGTCGAATCGGAATGTGAAGATAAGCTTCCCACAAATCCAAAGAAGTAAGGAATTTGCCTGCTCTTACCGACACAATAACCGACCTTAGCGTTTCCATATGAAAATGAGCCACTCTCAGACAGCAATTTACCCCCTTGAGATCTAAAATTGGGTGAAATGATCCCTCTTTCTTTGGCACCATGAAGTAAATGGAGTATCGACTGTATCCGCACTGGTCTGGCGGTACAGGCATCACCCCGTTCAGGCTCAACAGTCTTTCTAACGTCACCTGTACCGCTCGGAACTTGAGGGGTGCCTTGCACAGCGATTGAACGTAAGCGTCTACCACCGGGCGTTGAAATTCCAGCGCATAGCCATCTCGAATGACCTCCAACACCCACTGATTGGAAGTAATTTGGACCCAAGCAGGATAAAAGTCCCATAGCCGACCTCCCACAGGAACGAGGCCCACCTGGGCCCTTCTGGCTTCATTGTGACTTTCTAAGATTCGAGGAAGAGGATGCAGAAAAGCCTCTGCTTGCTCCTCTAAAGCCTCGAAATCCCTAATTCCGATAAGCGAAGCGTCCCCTCTGAAATTGACCAAACCTTTCTGGATGGAAGCGATGAAACTCTCTTTGCTGGCCCTTAGCTGCCAGAGCTGGACGTGTTTGCTTTTGCTTGTCCTCCGGGAGTCTTCCACCTTTGGACTTTCCAAGGTCCTTTACCAGCTTATCTAAGTCCTCCACAAACAGTAGCTTACCTCTAAAGGGCAGCTTACCCAGCCGTGCTTTGGAGGAACTATCCGCTGCCCAATTCCGCAGCCAAAGATAGCACCTAGCCACTATCATCGACGCCATACTCTTAGACAGACCCCTGATAAGGTCATAGTGAATGTTAGCCAGGAAAGCTGTTCCAGATTCTAATCTGGATGCTTTCCCCCCTCTCTCTCCTCCAGCTGTTCTCCCTGAATTCCTTGAGACCAGCGAAGACAGGCCCTCGCCACCCATGCGCCACAAATACATGCCTGAATGGAGAGAGCACTAATGTCGAACACCTGTTTTAACAGAGTATCCAACTTCCTGTCCTGAACATCTTTGAGAGAGGCGCAACCTTCCACGGGAATGATGGTCTTTTTGGTCACTGCCGAAACCGCTGCGTCTACCTTAGGGGACTTAAACAACTCTCGAACCTGATCTACCAATGGATAAAGGCGAGACATTACCTGGGACCCTTTAAGATCCGCTTCGGGCATGTCCCATTCCTCCTGTATCATTTCCCGCACCACTCTGTGTACCGGAAAAGCCATCTGCGTCTTACGCACCGTCTGCAATAAGGGATCCTCCAAAGTCTCATCCTCCGCAGGCCCTGTAGTGGGCATATTAAGGGCTTTTAGCGTTTCCGCTATGAGAGCTGGTAGTTCGTCACATCTGAACACCCTGATCACCCTAGCATGGTCCTCATGTTCAGCTAACTCTCCTTTCTCCAGCTCCTCCTCCATGTTTAAATCGGGTTCCTCGTCCTCTGAGAGGGGACCTTCTGATGACACCGACTGCTCTTGCTTATTCTTCCCTTTTCTGGACCTCTAACAGAACATCCAGAGTCCCCGAAACTAAAGGGGTCCCCGGATGCTTTACCCCTGGCTGTGCCACCATGGGAGTAGTATCAGTTCCCTTCTGAGTGCCACTAAAGGCTTGTTGAATCAGAGCCACAAACTCTGGGGAAAAGATTGCCGCAAGCCCTTCTGGTAAAGCCGGCTAGGAAGGCGGCAGATCTGGGACCCAGGATGGACCCGTTAATGGCTCCAGTAGCGGTACGGAGGGTGACACAAGCTGTGGCACAGCTATCGAGGCTTCTTTCTGACTCTGTGCCCCAATTCCAAAAATTGCTCCATAGATGCTGCCTCCTGGGCGCAGCCTCTACAGACCCCTGCGTCTGACACCGCTCCCTGTCTAGCCCCACACAACAAACACTGCGGCCTAGAAGGCAGTCCTCCCTCTGCTTCCTAAATGTCTGATTGGTAACCCTAATAGAGACGTATAGCTGAATGCAAACAAACAATCTCCACAAGCAGCTAAAGAGCGCTATCAATGCTGCCTCACACCGAGGGAGGAGAAAAAATTCTGCACTGAGAACTCTAGCCCCCCCCCCCCCTCTGCAGAATAGAAATACCACAGAGGGTTTTTTTTTAAAATTTTAAACCATTCGACTAGAGGGCTTTCCTGAACTCGTTACACATGAAGGAAAAAGCAGCCCGATCAGTCAAAGCCAACCCGACAAAGAAACTGATGCTGCCACAGAGCCGGACATCGAAAACAGCTTTCCCGTGCTTTCCCCACACGGTCGCTGACAGACATCAATGAGCGCCACGCTTGCACCGCTCCCCAATCCGAAACTGGCTGATCGTAATAAAATTACTTCACTTACCCTGCTTCTTGCATCCGCTTGTGTCTCTGCTACTTCTCCCCGCGCTCAGCCGTAAAAGCGTCTTTGGTGATGGGAGAGAAGTCAGTACTGATGTGCCAGTGCTGCGGCAGTCTTCGGCCCTGCCACGTGTCTCAGCACTGAGGAGCTCCTTTCTCTGCCTTGCTTCTGCTGCCAGTTCCTCACTCAAGACTGAGTTTGGGAACCGGATCGCAGCTCCTCTACACCTTTTGAGTGCCTTTTACATCCAGTGCCCAACCCGCCGATGAGGGGAGGGGGAAGGGAGTCCTCAGCAGCACACTCTCTCTCTTATTCTTTTTTTTTTTCAATTGAACACTTAATCCAGCGGTTCTCAACCTGTGGGTCGCGACCCCCCACGGGGGTCGCCACAGGATTTATCAGGGGTCACCTCGTCTCCACCAAGTTAAAACATTTTTTTAAAATGCACACAAGTTGCTGACGCTGCCGAGTCCGCTTCTCTGCAGTGGCAAACTCACCCCCTTCCTTCTGATGCAGCTGCGGCTCCCTGCCTCTTAGGGAACTGCAGCTGTGCCTGTAAAATCTTTGCGGAGCCTCCCTGTCTCTCGATGGGCTCCGTGCAGCATTGTCCCGCCTCCAACGGAAGTGGTAAAGAACTTCCTTTGGAGGCGGGACAATGCTGCACGGAGCCCGTCAAGAGACAGGGAGGCTCCGCAATGATTTTACAGGCACAGCCGCGGTTCCCTAAGAGGCAGGGAGCCGCGGCTGCATTAGAAGGAAGGCAGACATGGGGAGAGGTGATGAGGGGGCAGGGAACCTGCAACATGGCTGACATCGACGGGGGGGGGGGGGTCCTGACATGGACATGGACGGGGGGAGGGGGGCTGATATGGATAGATGGAGGGAGGGGGCTGACATGGAAGGAGGGGGGCGGAAATGGAGGGAGGGAGCTGATATGGATGGAGGGGGGATGACATGGACAGAGGGAGCTGACATGGAGGGATGGAGGGGGGCTGACATAGAGGGAGGGAGCTGATATGGATGGATGGAGGGAGGGGGGATGACATGGAGGAAGAGATGGAGGGAGGGGGCTGATCTGGATGGATGGAGGGAGGGGGGCTGGCATGGACAAAGGGGAGAGACAAGGGGACATACTGGATAGACGGGATAAATGCTGGACAGAGGCAAGAGACAGTGCGGGTTAGGATTATAATGGGCTGATTGGGGAGCTAGCACTGGTAATGGGCAGATGGGGGAGCTAGGACTGGTAATGGGTTGATTAGGGAAGGCTAGGACTGGGAATGGACTGATCAAGGGGGGGTTGGGACTGGTAACGGGCTGATAGGGGGGTAGGACTGGTAATGGGCTGATTAGGGGAGCCTAGCACTGGTAATGGGGTTGACGGGGGGGGGGGGACTAGCACTGGAAATGAGCTCATTAGGGGAGGCTAGGACTGGTAATGGGCTGATGGGGTGGGGTAGGACTGGTAATGGACTGATGGGAGGCTAGCATTGGAAATGAGCTAATCGGGGGGGGGGGTTATGACTGGAAATGAGCTGATTAGTGGAGGCTAGGACTGGTAATGAGCTGATGGGGGGTAGGACTGGTATTGGGCTGATTAGGGGAGGCTAGCACTGGTAAGGGGTTGAGGGGGGATTAGCACTAGAAGTGAGCTGATTGGGGGGCTTTGACTGGGAATGGGCTGATTGTGTGGAGGGGAGGATAGAGCTGCTGGCCCTGGAAGAAAACTGGGGGCTAAGGCTACAAATGGGCTGATACGAGGGGATGGGAGAATGGAACTGGAAGGGAGTGGATCTGAGACGGGCTGCCACGGTATTTGTACTAGAAGGGACTGGTCAGTGGGGAAGGAGGGGGACTGGAAGGGAATGGACACCAGTGGCAGTCATGGGAATGCAAATTGACATTGGAAGGTACTGGGAGTAAGGACTGGAAAGGGGCTGATACTGGGGAGGGGTTACTGGGACTGGAAATAGGCTGATGGAAAGAAGTGAAGAAAACGAAAGAAAAGATAAGAAATGACAGATGGACGATAGACCACAGAGAGAGAGCTAAGAGAAGACAGGAAAGCAGAAGCCTCAGATCAGGACCAGCATGATCAGTGAATAAATTGGTCAGACAACAAAGGTAGAAAAAATAATTTTATTTCATATTAGTGATTTGACTACAAAATCATAATAATTTTGAAATCAAATATTGTTACTTGTTATTGTGATTAATTATTGTGGTTTAAATAAGTACATTTTATAAATAAAAACATATTGCAAAGGCCTATAATATATTAATAATTCAACAAATGATTACAGCGACAATGCGTTAATGGTGAAGGAAGAGAGACGCATTTGATTTTATCATTGGTGGTCACCACAAGTTGACCAATGGTAAAAGGGGTCATGGTACAAAAAAGGTTGAGAACCACTGACTTAATCTAACAATCAGAACAAAATATCTAACTATACTCCTTAACTGTTTCTCCAGTGAGCCTCGAACCTCAAGGCTCACCACTCTCCAGCTGCTTGGAGACTGAGATAACTGGTCAGAGGAGGCGGATCCAGGAGTATTTGTACCAGTGTCATCACAAGAGTGATGTTTCTCAGTCTCCAAAGCTGCTGGAGGAAGTGCTAAACCCCAGAGGTTCGGGACTAGACAGGAGGGACGATAAGGAACACCCCTTCCTTGTGCAATGCTGCCGCCACCACCACCACCACCATCACCTTGGTGAAGGTTCACAGGGCTGTTGCCAATCCAAACGGCAACGCCTGAAACTGAAAATGTCCCATTGGAACTGCAAACCTGAGAAACCACTGATGTTCTAAGCAAATTGGAATGTGCAGATACGCCTCTGACAGTTCGAACGATGTGAGAAACTCTCCCTTCCGTACCACTACAATGACTGATCTCAGAGTCTCCATCTGAAAGAGCGACACTCAGAGACATTGAGTCACTCTTTTGAGATCCAGAATCGGTCAAAATGTTCCCTCCTTTTTAGGTACCACAAAATTTATGGAGTATCGACCGCATCCGTACTGGTCTGGAGGAACCGGCACCACCGCCTTGAGGGCCAGAGGTCTTTCTAAAGTCTCCTGCACCACTGACAGCTTTGATCGCGCCCTGCAGGGAGCTAGAACGAAGGAGTCGACCACTGGGCATTGGAACTCGAGAGCATATCCTTCCCGAATTACCTCCAACACCCATTGATCTGACGTAATTTGAGTCCAGGCAGGATAGAACTCCCTTAGTCAACCCCCCATGGGTACCAATCCTACCTGGACCCCCCTCTCTTCATTGCGATTTCCTGAGGTTCGAGGACGAGGATGCTCCAAATCCTCTACCTGCTCCTCTGAACCCTCAAAACCCCTGGAATCTGTAAGGAAAACATCCTCTCTGAAACTGACCAAATCTCAGCAAGCAAAAACGGCGAAACTCCCTTTGGTCGCCACCGCAGGGCGTCCCTGCTTCTGCTCTGCTTGTCCTCAGGCAACATTCCGCCCTTAGACTCCCCCAGGTCCTTAACTAACTTATCCAAATCCTCTCCAAAGAGGAGTTTACCATGAAAGGGGAGCTTACCTAGCCTTGCTTTAGAGGAACCATCTGCCACCCATTTACGGAGCCACAAATACCTCTGCGCCACTACCACTGACGCCATACTCTTTGAAAGGCCTCGAATGAGATCATAATGAATATCCGCCAGATAAGCCACCCCGGACTCCAACCAGGCCGCCTCCTTGGCCGCATCCTTTACCTATATTCCTTGAATCCTTTGGGACCATCGAAGACAGGCCCTTGCCACCCATGCCCCACAAATAGAAGCGTGCATGGAAAGCGCATTGACATCAAAGACCTGCTTTAACAATGGTGTCCAGCCTCCTATCCTGGGCATCCTTAAGAGTGACACTGCCTTCTACCGGAATCGTTGTCTTCTTAGTGACAGCCAATACAGCCGCATCCACCTTGGGAGATCGAAAAAGATCTTTATCCTGGTCCGCCAAAGGATAAAGGCGTGCCATCACCCTGGACCCTTTGAGCCCTGACTCCGACATATCCCATTCCTCTTGAATCATTTCTTGCACTACTCTATGCACTGGAAAAAGCCTCTGGAACTTTCACACGGCTTGCAATAACGGGTCCTCCAATGTGGAATCCTCCGCCGGACCCATAGACGGCATGTTAAGCGCCTTAAATGTTGCAGTGATAAGCGCCGGCAACTCCTCCCACTGGAACACCCGAACCACCCTTGCTTGGTCCTCCTGCTCTGTGATCTCACTTTCCTCTAGCTCCTGCTCTATATCCAAGTCTTTTAAATCCTCTGACTGATTCTTCAAGACTGGCCTGTGCAGCCCTGTCTCTCACAATCTTAGGCTTTTTAGAAGGGGCCCCGCTCGCCCCTGAGTCTAGAGGAGTTCCTGGGCCCTTTACCCCCTCCATGGCACTATCTCCTGACCCCCGCGCACCACCACCGAGGGCTTGCTGGAGCAGTGTCACAAACTCCTGAGAAAATATCTCCGCCAATCCCCCCTGCAACAGAGGTTGGGAAGAGGGAAGGTCTGGAGCCGATGATGGCCCCACTACCGGCTCCGGGGGTGGTAAAGAAGGAGAAAGAGGTTCTGGCGAGGCAGAAGAATTCCCTTTTTGAACCTCTACTCCCCCTTCCATGGAAAGATCCATAGAGGCTGCCTCTTGCACACATCCCCTGCATACCCCCGCTTCAGATACTGATCCTCTTCTAGCCCCACATAGCAAACATTGAGGCCTAGAAGGCATGTCGTCTGGCCAGACAGGTCCTATCCAAAAAAGGTCTTTTTTTTTTTATACTAAATTTAAACCGAGTTCCCTTTAAGAACTCTTCCCTGCAAACTAGCCACTGTCACCCGCAGCCGTTTCAAAGAAAAAATGCCTCCGATTACAGGAAAGTTGCGTTCTGTGCTTTCCCGCGCAGCTGCCACATGGTTCGGGCCTACCTACCTAGAGACGCTTGCCCCTGCGACTGAATACAACGCCTGCCGGCTCCCTGCTGCCTGCACGGCTTGCTTACCTCTGCCGATTCACTTACAGCCGCCGAGAGCACCGTTCAGCTCACCTGTGCTCAGCCCTTCACACAGCGGCTTCAGCATTGGGGAGAGATATGCCGACTAACGAGCTGCTGCCGCAATCGCCGCTGAGTCCTCCAGAAGCCCGCTCACTGCCTCTGCGTCCGGATGAGCTATCTCATGGCTCCTCACCCATGCCGTGGGTTCAGGAGCCGGAGGCCCCTCTGTCAACTCCCTCACACTTCCTCACAACAACGAGCAGACCTCCATGGAGGGGGGAGAGGGAGGGCATCCCTTGCAGTCGCTCTGCCTGATTTCCAGAGTGCTTCAATCGTTTGCTCCTCTGATTTATTTATTATTATTATTTTTTTAATACTAGCCCAAATCAACCTATAAATAACTAACTACTAATTAACTAACTAAATCTCCTTATTCGTTCCTCCAGTGAGTCCTGAATCTCCTAGGCTCACTACTCCTCCAGCTGCTTGGAGACTGAGATTACTGGAGCAAGGAGACGGTTCCTGGACTATTTATGCCAGTGTCATCAAAAGAGTGACGTGCTCAGTCTCCAAGATGCAGGAGGAGGTGCTTAACCCCAGAGGTTCGGGACTAGACTGGAGGGACGATAAGGAACAACTGTTTATGTGTTCCAGCTTTCCCAGATAGCTTCACCCAGACAGCGCTGAATGTCAAAACTATCTTGTAAATATAAAACTGCATGGTCAGCACAACTCTCTCCTCTCTCATATTTAACCGGTCTGCTGGCAGGAAAATTTGAACGCAAGTATGAGTTCAGGTAACTCCCAACGTAACCTGGACAGACCTTTTGAATATCAGCCTTACTGTTTCCAGCCAGTCAGGAACTGCATTGTTGAGAGAGCCAATCGGAAGAACAAACAGTTGGGTATGGTTGGTAGAAAGCGTTTAAAAAATTTATTTGTGAAAGAGAATGAGAAAGAAAAAAAAAGGATTCCAGTAGGTTGTGGAGAAGGTAGCTTTATCTTTCCTGCTTGAGAGTTTTGGCGGGCTCACTGATTTGGCCATTGCAGCATTTTTGTTTCTTCCCTCAAGGAACTGAAATAACAGGTCAGTGTTCTTGCCAGCAAGTGTTACAGGTACACTGCTGAAATATGTTTCCCAGACCCAAATTATCACAGAACTGACAGTGGCTGGGAGGGATATGGGACATCAGTGTTTCGGAGAAGACACCTGGAAACTGAGAGTGAGGGCTGTACCCAACTAGCACATTTTCCCCATCAAATGGATACTTTCTGTTTGCATTCTACTCAAGAAGTATTTTTGGAGCTTCTGCTTTCTCTGGTTGGTTGCCTGCAGAGCTGGTGCAAGAGTATTGGGCATCCTAGGTGATCCTTCAACCTTGTCCCACCCCTCTCCATTAATGTTGAGGCCCATAACACCGTTTTTACAATGCTGATAATTAACTTTAACAATCATGATGACCCAGCCACCACCTCTCTCAGACCTAGGCATGCATTTAAGCATACTGTAGGTAACATAGACAAATTGAAATTACACTTACCTGGTAATTGTAGTTCCTTTAGGAACTCCAGTTTAGTCCTCCACCTGTGGGTAGTGTACCTCCTTCTGCAGCTTGAAGACCGGGCATGTCAAAAACATTTCATCACTGGATGTAGCCTGCTGGTCTCTCCCATCAGCCCCAGTGAACTATTGACAAAGCACACTCAAAGGAGCAACAAATAAGTAGCTAATATATCACATTTAACTGTTGAAAACCAGAACTTATAAACACTAACTATATACAATGGAATTTTCATATGGAAAGATAGGCCTTTTCTCTTGTGCCTTTTCCTTTCGCCTTAGATAGAATCAGATACTAGAATGAGACAGAATTGAGAGGAAAGAATAACCAGAAATACACCTACCGGTAATCTCACTCTTCTCCCAATGGCCTCTGTCCTGCAAGCCATAGCATCCCGGGCGGGAATGAGGACTAAACTGGAGTTCCTAAAGGAAATACAATTACCAGGTAAGTGTAATTTCAATTTCCTTATCGTTCCTCCAGTTTAGTCCTCCACCTGTGGGATGTAACAGAGCAGTAACTAATGGGAGGGGCCTTTCCAGCCGGCTTGCAGCACCGCCCCCCAAATACCGCATCTTGTGCTGACAACACATCCAGGCGGTAGTGTTTATTGAACGTATGAAGAGACGACCAGGTGGCCACCCTGCAAATGTCCCCCGGTGGGACCAAACTGTGCTCTGCCCAAGATGTCGCCTGTGCTCTGGTCGAATGTGCTCTTAAACCTGCTGGCACCTCTCGCCCACACAGAAGATACGCTGAAGCAATCGCCTCTCTAATCTATCGAGCAATAGAAGCCTTCGCAGCCGCTTCCCCTCTGCGGGAACTGCCAAACAAGACAAACAAATGATCTGATCTGTGAAAGGTCTCTGAAACCTTCAAATACTGCCGCAGTACTCGCTTTATATCCAAACGGCGCAATCCTCGGTCCGCAGAAGTTCCCTCCAGTGAACACAGAACTGGAAGAGACACCGTCTGGTTTAGATGAAACGGGGAAACCACTTTAGGCAAAAAGGAGGGAACCGGCCTCAATACCACTTTTTCTCTGGAAAAAGACAAAAATGATTCCCTACAAGACAACGCCTGTAGCTCCGAAATTCGGTGGGCTGAACAAATAGCTACCAAGAACACCGTCTTGAGCGTTAAATCTTTGACCAACGCCTTGTGCAATGGCTCAAACGGCTCCTTAGCCAACGCTCCTAAGACCAAATTGAGATCCCACGGAGGCACCACAATTCTGCGTGAAGGTCGCAACCGGGTCACCGCTTTCAGAAAACGCAACACATCGGCATATGCACCCAGCGATGCCCATGCACCTTGCCACGATAGCATGCCAGCGCTGCCAACTGCACTCTTAAGGAACTAGCCGCCAAGCCCTTCTCGAACCCCTCTTGCAGAAAGCTTAAAACCTCTGGCACTGATACAGTCGCCACATGCGAACTTGCCTCCTGGAGCACCAATCCTCAAACACACACCATACATGAACATACGCCAAAGACGTAGACTTCTTCCTTGCTTTGAGTAAGGTTGCGATAACTGCCCCAGAGTAACCTTTTTTCCTTAGCCTAGCCCTTTCAATGGCCAAACCGTAAGCAAGAACCGATCCACTTGGGGCATCCAAAGTGGCCCCTGTAGTAACAGACTGTTTGACACCGGTAACCTCCACGGCTCCCCGTCGAGCAGCCGGACGAGATCGGCATACCATGGCCGCCTTAGCCAATCCGGGGCCACCAGCAACACTCTCCCCCGATGAGCCTCGATGCGTTGCACCACCCGGCCTATGAGCGCCCACGGGGGAAACACAATAGAGGAGACCTGACACGGGCCACTGCTGCATGAGCGCGTCGATCCTCTCCAACATCCTCTCTTGCCGTATGCTGAAGAAACGGGACACCTTTGCTGACTGAAAAGTCGCCATGAGATCCATAATCGGCGGTCCCCAGTGTCGCACCACTTGTGCAAACACCTCCAGATGCAACTCCCACTCTCCTGCATCCACTTGGACTCTGCTGAGAAAATCTGCCATCACATTGTCCTTTCCCGCAATGTGAGTTGACGAAATCGCTGGCAGTTGATGCTCTACCCACGCGAAAAGCGCCTCTGCTTCTTTTTCCATGGCCACACTACCTGTACCGCCCTGTCAATTGATATAGGCCACTGTTGCAGAGTTCTCCGATAGCACCCGAAATGCTCTTCCCGTCACCGCAGTCTCGAAGGCCTGCAGTGCTAGCGTCACAGCTTTGAGTTCCAACCTGTTGATCGACCATGTACTCTCTCGACCTATCCAAATGCCTTGCTCAAAGAGATCTCCGCAATGTGCTCCCCATCCCGCGAGGCTTGCGTCCGTCAACAATGGCAATCATTCCGGCTGCTCCAGGGGCATCCCTGTCTGCAATGATCCCGGCATCAGCCACCACCGCAGAGACACCTGACCTCGAGAGGACAGGGAAACCTCTTGCTCAGTGAGTCATTCTGATGAGACCAGCGGCAGAGTAGCGCTCGCTACAAAGGTCGCATGTGAAACTTGGCCCATGGTACCGCTTTCAATGTTGCCATCATTGTCCCTAGCACCCGAAGGTAATCCCATGCCAAAGATGCCGGGGAGGCCTGGAACTGGCGGACCAACGCTCTCAAGAGGTGCACTCGTCGATTCGGAAGAAACACTGCACCCTTCTTCGTGTCGAAGTGCATCCCCAGATACTCGAGATTCTGGGACGGCACCAAGTGGCTCTTTTCTGTATTGACAACCCAACCGAGGCTATCCAAGAACTTCACCACCTTGTCTGTTACCTGCACACTCTCGGCCTCTGATTTTGCTCGAATCAACCAATCGTCGAGATAGGGATGTACCAGAATCCCCTCCTTTCGTAACGCTGCAGCTATCACCACCATAATTTTGGTAAAAGTTTGCGGTGCTGTTTCCAGCCCGAAAGGCAACGCTTGGAACTGATAGTGCCCCCACGGAAGGGCGAAATGCAGTAACTTTTTGATGGCCCGCTCTGATAGGAATGTGCAAGTACACTTCTGTAAGATCGAGGGATGTCAAGTACTCTCCTTGGCGAACCGCCACAATGACGGAGCGCAAAGTCTCCATCCGGAAATGCGGAACTCGTAGACAGTGGTTCACTCCTTTTAGATCCAAGATAGGGCGAAGGGATCCGTCTTTCTTTGGTACCACGAAATAAATTGAGTATCGACCCCTGCCGTAATCTTCTATCGGCACCGGGACGACCGCCCCTATTTGCAACAATCGGTCCAGCATGCGTCGTACCGCCAGGGTTTTCTGCTGCCCCCTGCAGGGAGACATCACAAAGGAATTCTGGATTGGCTTTGCAAATTCCAGCACATAATCATCCTGAATTATCTCTAATACCCACTGGTCTGACGTTATTTGGACCGAGGCAGGAAGAAACCCAGAGCCGTCCTTCTATTGGTTGGCTTCCTACCGGGGCCCGCCTCACTTCATTGCGGCTTTCAAGTTGAGGATGTAGTCACTGCTTCAAAACCTCTACCTGCTCCTCGAAACCCATGAAACCCTTGGACTCTAGAAGCAAATCTTCCTCTCTGGAATCCACCCAAGCGAGAAGTCTGATACCTCCTAAAATCTCTAACTGTCCCTGAAAGGCTGGCACGGACCTCCCCTGCTTAGGCTTATCCTCAGGAAGCCTTCCACCTTTAGACTCCCCTAAATCCTTAACCAACTTGTCAAGATCTTGGCTGCGGCAGTAGCTTATGGCAGGCCATATGCTTCAGCACACATGACCTGCCGCTGTTGACCCCCCCTCCAACACAACTTCCTGTTGGAGGGAGGTCAGAAGTGGAAGGCTATGTGTGCCAAAGTATATGGCCTGCTGTAGGTGCCATGCCCTGCTGCCCACAGAGGTCTGCTGTTCTAGGCAGCTGCCTTGTGGATAAGAAGGCATTGCCTGCAAGGAGCCAAGGTCTGTGACTTTCGATCAGAAGACACCTGGGCTAGATGGGAGAAGATTAAAAATGGAAAGGAAAATCCTAGGTAACAGTACATGAAGGCTTATTCTGCTATAGGTCAGTTAAAGGCTACATTCAGCCAAGTTGGAAGCTGAAAGAAATACAAAGAATATACCAGCTGCTTCCCTCCCCCCCCCCCCACCCCCCCCTGCAAAAAAAATCAGGGTTGCAAGTCCTTTCAAGCAAAAGGGTGAAAATTAAAACGTGTGATTGTGTCCGGATCCTGAGGAACCACAGCGATCTGATAAGCCTTTAAAGATATGAAAGTTACATAGCTTACTACTGGCATCAAACTCAAGGGCTGTGAGGACGAAGAAGTAAAGACCCAATGGTGCAGATATCTGCCGATCAGTCAAGATAACAGAAAGGTAGAGTTGCTAAAATAGCTGATTGTTATGGGGGTAATTTTACAACAGGATTCCCATGTGAAATGTCGAAAAAGGACCTATGCTATATCTATTTTATAAAGGCTACCATAACAAGATCCTCAAAAAATAGCTCGGTTGGGAATAAAAGACCACCCCCCCAAACTGGGCTCTCAATAATGCAAAATATTTAAATAGGGACCTCAAATATCATATCAGAGGTTAAATAGCATAAATGCATCAATGCTCCTAGTCTCATCATTGGCGCCTTTATAAACCATGCTTTCCATGTGGAAAAGGCTTTATAAAATGACCCCCATTTGGTTATATATTTATTTATTTAGACAGTTTTGTATACCACCTTATCCTTCAATCAAAGTGGTCACAACACAGTTGGGGGATACATTTAACACAAGAGGATATGAGACACATACACTAATACTTACAGGGAACATGGGCTATGGAGGGTTAAGTGGCTTGCCCAAGACCACAAGGAGCACCTGTGGGACTAGAAACCCCAGTCCTTCCAGTCCAAGGTTGCTGTCCTCTAATGGGATTTGTACCCCTGACCTTTGGTACCTTGCTCCAACCACTAGGCCACTCCATGGGTGGAGTGTGGAAGGACACTGAAAAGTGAGCAGAGTGGTTCCCTGGTGGCAACCAGAGGAAGACAGTAAGAAAAAAAGCTTTGTGCAAGGCACAAAGACATAAAACAGGGATTTTACCTGTGAGTCAGTTCCGTTCACGTCAATATTATTTTGCAGAATGTACTGGAGCCAGGCCACATTCCCCTTGGCTGCAGCCCTTATCTGATCCAATTCCATATGCTCCATCTGCAGAGTTAACTGATTTAATGCCATTCTGCTAAACCTACAGAAACAACAAAAGAATGGTCAAGCGTTATTCCTTCCTTGGTGGCTGTGGTAAGCAGGGAAAAGAGCTCTCTCTGTACTTACCCAACAGGAACAGTCCAGGAAGGAAAGCTAACATTAAGGGGCATTTTTACTAAACCGCGGTAGCGGACTCCGTGTGATATGGGGCCGTGGCTCTGATATCGCACGGAGTCCGCTACCGCGGTTTAGTAAACATGCCCCTAAGTCTAAGAAAATCTTTCCTTCAGGTGGACACATCAACTGGGCTGGCTGAAGCGGATATGTAGATTAATCTTGATTCCTGCACTACCATTTGCTTACCTTACTTCTAATGATTTTTTCTTTCTGAAAAGTCAGTGATTCGTAAACTTCTAGTGATTATTAGGAAAGTTATCTCTCTTGTGTGATTGTATTGCTCTGTTTCTATCTGCTTTCTTTCTCCTCTTTTGCACACCTCTACCCCTGCAAATTGTGCTATTTGATACAATGTGAGGTTTATGCCCCGGGATTATTTCAAACAAAATCCTGAAGCTAATAGCTATAGAATCCAAGAGATTACATGAGCAGAGGTACGGGACATGAAAGTGGAATATTTCAGTGTGAATTAATTCATATTCTCTTCTCCATCAGACTAGGATGATTTGAGGGCTAGGGCCTGATTCACCTATGGATGGTGAACCACTAGACCAAATCCTAACCTGTTTACCCAACCAATCACTGGGCTAGTTTTGACCAGGCCCTTGTTCCTGTTCATGATTTTCATTTGTCAAGCCAGAACAATACTTCAAAAGTCAGTAATTCACATTTCAGCTGTTAAAATTGGTGTGAAATGCTGACCCTAGAAAAGCCCCTGAATATTGATCTGTGCTTTGTCCATTCATATTCTGCAGTCAGTAGGCAGAAAGGAGGGAGAGGAGGAAAGGGACAGGAACAGAACTAAAACAGAGCAAACAAATACAAAAATATATGCAGCACAGAAGTACACTGGGCAGAGTGACAATTGATCTATACAGAGTCAAGCCAGGTCACTGACCCAGAACCTTTTTGTACTGCCTACCAAACAAATGAAAAAGTGAAGCCAATCAGGGTCCTGGGACTGCATACCACTACGGTCCCTAACCTTAATCCCTTCCACCTCCATGCCATAAGAAAATAAGAATGGGGCCAATTTGGCCCATAGGAGTCTGCAGCACTGGTTTCCCTACTCCACCAGAAGGAAGAAGGTAGCGGTCCAATCATGGCCCCTGGAAGTATATACACTGGCACTGGTTCTCAGAATGAAATAAGAACAGGGCATGAAAAGAATGGGGAATGGTCAGGAGTCACAGCACAAATGGGAGAGATGTGCTGAAGAGACAGACTGATAGAGATGGACTTTATTTATTTATTTTATTTATTAACATTTCTTATATACCGCACTATTTGCCATCAGCACGGTTTACATTGAACAGAAACATCCGACAACTTTCATATGTCTGGTCATTACATTTAACAGGAAGTAGAACTTGGAGTAACAGGGTAACTATATTTTAAGGAAGAGGAAGTGTTTTAGTGCCTTTCTGAACTGGCTCAAGTTGGGGATTGCTCTGATATGTGCTGGTAAGGTGTTCCATAGAGTTGGGGCGCAGAGTCGGAAGGCTCTGTTGGCTGTTGATTTGGTGCATCTTGTGGTTTCTTTTGGGATAACTAGCATGTTCAACTCTGCGGTTCTTCGTGGTCTGTTTGGTGCAAGTGGTTGGATGAGTTCAGAAAGAAAAGAGGAGGTGAGCCCCTTGCCAGCTTTGAAAGTTAGCAGTAAGGTCTTAAAACTGATCCTTGCTTGAATGGGGAGCCAGTGTAACTGTTTTAGGAGGGGTGTCACGTGGTCTCTCCTGGATGCCCCAAAGAGTACCCGCGCTGCACTGTTCATAGCCAGTTGCAAGGGGTTCAGGGTGGACCGGGGGAGCCCTTGTAGTATGGAGTTTGTGGGAGAAAGGGGATTAGTGGGGATTGACTGGGAGGCAAATAGATTGATAGGGGAGAGAGAGGCTGGGGGAGATAAGGTGAGGGGGTAGATACAGACTTCTGGGAATGGGCTGGTGGTGGAGAGAAAGCAATTGCTGGAGATTCCTGGAAGGGTACGTTGTCCTAAAAGGTGGGGGAGGAAGGTTTAGATTCAGGCCTGCACCACTTAAGAGAAAGAGTAAGAGGGGTTCAGTGTGCCACATCCCACTACCTTATGCCCCTCCTCCATGCAGAAGCAGTCAAATACCTTATTTCTGTTCTTTCCAACTCTACAGATATTGGAAGGAAATTATACATACAGGAGTCAAGATCTATTTGTCCGGCAAGGGGCAAAATAACTCACTGACAAACAGAGAAACATGTAGAGGATTACGTAACTAGCCAAAGCGCCAATATCTCTATGCCGGGATCTAATGTGTCTTAAGCATCTTGTATGTGTAGGGAAAGACTATTTCAGTGTATGCACCAGTGAACAGCTACCTTCAACATGAAAATGTTTTTTGTTTCTTCTTGTGTGTTTTTTGCACTCATTTATATTATTCATCTTTAATTTTAGGTCTTTTTGTTGTGATTGCATAAAAAAAAAGGTTTTGGGTGAAATAGAACTGGTTGTTATGGAGTGAGCGCCGATAACGTGAGCATTTGATATTTACGTGCATGCACCCACAGCCACTTGTAGTGCGTCTGTTGTTTGTGCATGCGTTAGCTCTCCTCCTTTTAACTTTACATCATGTTTTGTGCACAGCTCATTTGCATACACACCCTTTGCTGCATACCGGTGCTGAAGTCTTGTGTTATTGGCGCTCTACAAAAACACATACACAGCTAATAGCGCGCAACTTCAGCTCTGGCTTTCTGCATCGCCATGTTAGATTGTACCTCCATGCCATAAATTCACAGGAGTCATCTCTCTTCTGAATGAAAGCAAGCTCCGCTATGAGGGGACATAAGATGAGGGTGAAAAGGGATAGATTCAAGAGTAATATGCAGAAATATTTCTTTACGGAAACAGTGGTAGATGAGTGGAATAGTTTTCCAGTGGAGGTGATAAAGACGAGGACATTATCTGAATTCAAAAAAGCATGGGACAAACACAGAGGATCTCTAAAGGAAAAAAGGGCACTATTGTAGTTGATGGAAGGGCAGACTAGATAGGCCATGTGGTCTTTTTCTGCCATCATGTTTCTATGTTTTGAAGCCCTCCAGGGACAGGAATATACTCAAATGTAACTCGCCTTGAGTTACTCCTGAAAAAAAGGAATGAGCAAAATCCCCTTCACCTTTTTTGTTGTAAATTTTACTGTGAAACCTAGAGACTGAATTATATAATTTTCATAATGGTTGCTATGTATAGTGACATGTGGAACCCCATTCTAGGAGGGGGCTGTCCGGATGTCCAAACTGAAGACGGGGCCGTTAGGACTCTATTCTGGTCAGTGGGAATAAAACGTTCCCGCAGGAGCCAGAATCAGACCCAAGGACTGCCTGGCATGCCCCCCTCCGCCTGCGGGGACATCCTCAGCACAGGTGCCCTTGGCATCTGTGGCTCCGGACCCCCAAATCCCCATCACCTGACCCACGGCTTGCCTCCTGTGGCCTGGATTGGGAGGGAGGGGACCCCCCCCCCCCCCCGCACCCGGCTTTGATCCTTGGAGTGACTCCCCTGCCCCAATCAGGCAAACTGTGCTGCTTATACCACCTCTGAGGAGGCATAAGCAGCATGTTCCAGCAGGCCAGGCAGCACGTACAGGGCTGTGCCCTGAATCAGCCCTGTACGTGCTGCTGGGCTGGCCCGCCCTCGCTCCACCCCAAACCCACCCCCTGCCCAGATCTCCCTGTCCTGATGCACAGGACGTATAGGGAGAGCGGGTGGGGGAATAGGGTACAGGAGGCTTGTGGGGCTGCGTGTCCCGGTGGCATGTAAGAACATAAGAACATAAGATATGCCATACTGGGTCAGACCAAGGTCCATCAAGCCCAGCATTCTGTTTCCAACAGTGGCCAATCTAGGTCATACGTACCTAGCAGTTTCCCCAAGGGACACAGGTTTCACAATGCTTGTACTGGTTCAAGCATTGATATCCTGGGTCCCTTCTTAATAATGGTTTATGGACCTTTCCTCCAGGAACTTGTCCAAACCTTTTTTAAACCCAGCTACACTAACAGCCTTTACTACATCCTCCGGTAACAAATTCCAGAGTTTGATTACACGTTGAGTGAAAAAATATTTTCTTTTATTAGTCTTAAATAGTTTACCCTGTAGCTTCATTGCATGTCCCCTAGTCTTTCCATATTCTGATAAGGTAAACAATCGATCTACGTTTACCCGTTCCACTCCATTCATTAATTTATAGACTTCTATCATATCTCCCCTCAGCCGTCTCTTCTCCAGGCTAAAGAGCCCCAACCTTATTAGCCTTTCTTCATAGGAGTAGCCTTCCATCCCCTTTACCATTTTGGTGGCTCTTCTCTGAACCTTTTCTAAAATCGCTATATCCTTTTTAAGATACGGCGACCGGAACTGCACACAATATTCAAGGTGCGGTCTCACCATGGAACGATATAGAGGCATTATAATATCTTTTGTTTTATTTTCCATTCCTTTCCTTATCATACCTAGCATTCTATTTGCTCTCTTGGCCGCCGCTGCACACTGGGCCGAGGGTTTTAACAAGGTATCCACAATGACGCCTAAATCTTTTTCCTGGGTGGTGGATCCTAATGTGGAGCCTTGCATCATGTAACCATAGTTTGGGTTGTTCTTCCCTAGGTGCATAACCTTGCACTTCTCCACATTAAATTTCATCTGCCATTTTGATGCCCAGTCTTCCAATTTATCAAGATCCTCTTGCAATTTTCCACAATCCTCCTGGGTTTTAACAACTTTAAATAGTTTTGTGTCATCTGCAAATTTGATAACCTCACTTGTTATTCCACTTTCCAGGTCATTTATGAATATGTCAAAAAGCAGCGGACCCAGCACAGATCCCTGGGGTACACCACTATTCACCTTTCTCCATTGGGAAAATTGGCCATTTAGCCCTACCCTCTGCTTTCTATCTTTTAACCAGTTCCTGATCCACAGTAGTACACTGCCTCCTATCCCATAACTCTTTAGTTTTGCCAAAAGTCTCTCATGAGGGACTTTGTCAAAGGCTTTCTGAAAGTCCAGATACACAATATCAACCGACTCACCTTTGTCCACCTGTTTATTCACTCCTTCAAAAAAACATAACAGATTAGTAAGACAAGATCTTCCTTGTCTAAAGCCATGTTGGCTGTCTCCCATTAGGTCGTGACTATCTACATGCTGAGTAATTTTATTCTTTATGATGGTTTCTACCATTTTTCCCGGTACTGATGTCAGGCTCACTGGTCTGTAGTTTCCCGGATCACCCCTCGAACCCTTTTTAAAAATTGGTGTTACATTGGCGATCCTCCAATCCTCAGGTATTAGAGATGATTTTAATGATAGTTCACAGATTACTGATAGCAGGTCTACAATCTCAAATTTCAGTTCTTTCAACACCCTTGGATGTATACCATCCGGCCCAGGTGATTTGCTACTCTTCAGTTTATCTAATAGTTGTAAGACATCTTCCCGATGTATCGATATTTCCTTCAATTCTTCCACACCTTTAAATACCACTTCAGTCATGGGTAACATCCCTACATCTTCCTCAGTAAAGACCGAAGCAAAGAATTCATTCAGTCTCTCCGCTATCGCCTTGTCGCCTCTTAGTGCTCCTTTAACCCCTTTATCATCTAATGGACCAACTGACTCTCTCACAGGTTTTTTGCTACGAATGTACTTGAAAAGGTCTTTATTTCACGTTTTTGCTTCCGCAGCAAGCTTCTTCTCAAATTCTCTCTTTGCCTGCCTTATCAATGCCTTGCATTTGACTTGCCAGTGCTTGTGCTGTTTCCAGGTTTCATCGTTTGGCTCTTTTTTCCATTTCCTGAAAGATGCTTTTTTGGCAACAACAGCCTCTCTGACCTCACCTTTAAACCATGCTGGCAGTTTTTTGGACTTCCTTCCACTTTTCTTAAAGCGTGGAATACAGCTGGTCTGGGCTTCCAAGATAGTATTTTTCAACAACACCCAAGCTTGATGTACGTCTTTAACCTTTGCAACTGCTCCTTTTAGTTTTTTCTTAACTGTTTTCCTCATTTTATCATAGTCTCCCTTTCGAAAGTTAAAGGGTAGTACTGTGGATTTCCTTACTATCCCTCCTCCACTAATTAAATCAAAGGTGATCATGCTATGATCACTATTGCCAAGTGGCCCCAACACCCTTATCTCTTGCACTATATCTGGTGTTCCACTAAGGACTAGGTCTAATATTGCTTCCTCTCTGGTTGGTTCATGAACCAGCTGCTCCAAGAAGCAGTCATTTATTTCATCTAGGAACTTTATCTCCCTAGCATGTCCTGTTGTGACACTGACCCAGTCGATGCCGGGGTTATTGAAATCACCCATTATTATTACTGCACTGTAACTTGTGCTAGCTTCCTTGATTTAATATAAGAACATAAGATATGCCATACTGGGTCAGACCAAGGTCCATCAAGCCCAGTATTCTGTTTCCAACAGTGGCCAATCTAGGTCATACGTACCTAGCAGTTTCCCCAAGGGACACAGGTTCCACAATGCTTGTATTGGTTCAAGCATTGATATCCTGGGTCCCTTCTTAATAATGGTTTATGGACCTTTCCTCCAGGAACTTGTCCAAACCTTTTTTAAACCCAGCTACACTAACAGCCTTTACTACATCCTCCGGTAACAAATTCCAGAGTTTGATTACACGTTGAGTGAAAAAATATTTTCTTTTATTAGTCTTAAATAGTTTACCCTGTAGCTTCATTGCATGTCCCCTAGTCTTTCTATATTCTGATAAGGTAAACAATCGATCTACGTTTACCCGTTCCACTCCGTTCATTAATTTATAGACTTCTATCATATCTCCCCTCAGCCGTCTCTTTTCCAGGTTAAAGAGCCCCAACCTTTTTAGCCTTTCTTCATAGGAGTAGCCTTCCATCCCCTTTACCATTTTGGTGGCTCTTCTCTGAACCTTTTCTAAAATCGCTATATCCTTTTTAAGATATGGCGACCAGAATTGCACACAATATTCAAGGTGCGGTCTCACCATGGAACGATATAGAGGCATTATAATATCTTTTGTTTTATTTTCCATTCCTTTCCTTATCATACCTAGCATTCTATTTGCTCTCTTGGCCGCCGCTGCACACTGGGCCGAGGGTTTTAACATGGTATCCACAAGGACGCCTAAATCTTTTTCTTGGGTGGTGGTTCCTAATGTGGAACCTTGCATCGTGTAACCATAGTTTGGGTTGTTCTTCCCTAGGTGCATAACCTTGCACTTCTCCACATTAAATTTCATCTGCCATTTTGATGCCCAGTCTTCCAATTTATCAAGATCCTCTTGCAATTTTCCACAATCCTCCTGGGTTTTAACAACTTTAAATAGTTTTGTGTCATCAGCAAATTTGATAACCTCACTCGTTATTCCACTTTCCAGGTCATTTATGAATATGTCAAAAAGCAGCGGACCCAGCACAGATCCCTGGGGTACACCACTATTCACCTTTCTCCATTGGGAAAATTGGCCATTTAGCCCTACCCTCTGCTTTCTATCTTTTAACCAGTTCCTGATCCACAGTAGTACACTGCCTCCTATCCCATGACTCTTTAGTTTTGCCAAAAGTCTCTCATGAGGGACCTTGTCAAAGGCTTTCTGAAAGTCCAGATACACAATATCAACCGACTCACCTTTGTCCACCTGTTTATTCACTCCTTCAAAAAAACATAACAGATTAGTAAGACAAGATCTTCCTTGTCTAAAGCCATGTTGGCTGTCTCCCATTAGGTCATGACTATCTATATGCTGAGTAATTTTATTCTTTATGATGGTTTCTACCATTTTTCCCGGTACTGATGTCAGGCTCACCGGTCTCTAGTTTCCCGGATCACCCCTCGAACCCTTTTTAAAAATTGGTGTTACATTGGCGATCCTCCAATCCTCAGGTATTAGAGATGATTTTAATGATAGTTCACAGATTACTGATAGCAGGTCTGCAATCTCAAATTTCAGTTCTTTCAACACCCTTGGATGTATACCATCCGGCCCAGGTGATTTGCTACTCTTCAGTTTATCTAATAGTTGTAGGACATCTTCCCGATGTATCGATATTTCCTTCAATTCTTCCACACCTTTAAATACCACTTCAGTCGTGGGTAACATCCCTACATCTTCCTCAGTAAAGACCGAAGCAAAGAATTCATTCAGTCTCTCCGCTATCGCCTTGTCGCCTCTTAGTGCTCCTTTAACCCCTTTATCATCTAATGGACCAACTGACTCTCTCACGGGTTTTTTGCTACGAATGTACTTGAAAAGGTCTTTATTTCGCGTTTTGCTTCCGCAGCAAGCTTCTTCTCAAATTCTCTCTTTGCCTGCCTTATCAATGCCTTGCATTTGACTTGCCAGTGCTTGTGCTGTTTCCAGGTTTCATCATTTGGCTCTTTTTTCCATTTCTTGAAAGAAGCTTTTTTGGCAACAACAGCCTCTCTGACCTCAGCTTTAAACCATGCTGGCAATTTTTTGGACTTCCTTCCACTTTTCTTAAAGCGTGGAATACAGCTGGTCTGGGCTTCCAAGATAGTATTTTTCAACAACACCCAAGCTTGATGTACGTCTTTAACCTTTGCAACTGCTCCTTTTAGTTTTTTCTTAACTGTTTTCCTCATTCTATCATAGTCTCCCTTTCGAAAGTTAAAGGGTAGTACTGTGGATTTCCTTACTATCCCTCCTCCACTAATTAAATCAAAGGCGATCATGCTATGATCACTATTGCCAAGTGGCCCCAACACCCTTATCTCTTGCACTACATCTGGTGTTCCACTAAGGACTAGGTCTAATATTGCTTCCCCTCTGGTCAGTTCATGAACCAGCTGCTCCAAGAAGCAGTCATTTATTTCATCTAGGAACTTTATCTCCCTAGCATGTCCTGTTGTGACACTGACCCAGTCGATGCCGGGGTAATTGAAATCACCCATTATTATTACTGCACTGTAACTTTTGCTAGCTTCCTTGATTTCTTTGAGCATTTCATCATCCATTTGTTCATTCTGGCCAGGCGGACGATAGTACACCCCCACTGCCATCGCCTTCCCCTTTTTACATGGAATTTCAATCCATAGAGATTCTACAGCAAATTTTGTTTCTTGCAAAACTTTAATCCTTTCTGACTCAATGCCCTCTCTAACATAGAGCGCAACCCCTCCACCAATTTGATCAGCTCTATCATTTCGATATAGTTTGTACCCAGGTATCACAGTGTCCCACTGGTTGTCCTCCTTCCACCATGTCTCTGATATTCCAATCATATCTAACCTCTCGTTTAGTGCTATATATTCTAACTCTCCCATCTTGTTTTGTAGACTTCTAGCATTTGCATACAAGCATTTTAGAGACTGTATTTTATTCATATTAATTTGGCTATTGGTAGACATGGGTAATTTGGGATCTTTAAGTTCTGTCTGCTCCATACTCGAGGGCATTTGGGCTACTTTACTCTTTTTTGGAACCTCTCTGCTTTTTGTAGTATCCTTCAAGGATACATTCTTCCGAACCATGCGCTCTTGGGCGACTGTCGGCTTTCCCCTATTATCTAGTTTAAAAGCTGCTCTATCTCCTTTTTAAAGGTTAATGCCAGCAGCCTGGTTCCATCCCGGTTAAGGTGAAGCCCATCCCTTCGGAAGAGCCCCTCCTTTCCCCAGAATGTTCCCCAGTTCCTAACAAATCCGAACCCCTCATCTCTGCACCATTGTCTCATCCACGCATTGAGACTCCGGAGCTCTGCCTGCCTATTGGGTCCTGCGCGTGGAACGGGAAGCATTTCGGAGAACGCTACCCTGGAAGTTCTGGATTTCAACTTCCTACCTAAAAGCCTAAATTTAGCTTCCAGAACCTCCCTACCACATTTTCCTATGTCATTGGTACCAACATGTACCAAGACAGCAGACTCCTCCCCAGCACTATCTAAGACCTTATCTAGGTGGCGTGTGAGGTCCGCTACCTTCGCACCAGGCAGGCATGTTACCAGGCGATCCTCACGTCCACCAGCCACCCAGCTATCTACATGCCTAATGATCGAATCACCAACTATAACTGCTGTCCTAACCCTTCCCGCATGGGCACTTGGCCCTGGAGAAACCTCCTCGGTGCGAGAGGGGTTTACATCACCTGGAGGACAGGTCCTAGTTACAGGATCACTTCCTGCCACACCAGGGTGATGCTCTCCTGTCACGTGACCTCTCTCCTCCATGGCAACAGGGATGCTGCCAGACTGGAGGTGGGACTTCAGGACTATATCCCTGTAGGTCTCGTCTATGTACCTCTCTGTCTGTCTTATGTTTTCCAAGTCTGCTACTCTAGCCTCTAGAGAACGGACTCGTTCCCTGAGAGCAGAGAGCTCCTTGCACCTAGTGCACACGTAAGACCTCTCACCAGCTGGGAGAAAATCATACATGTGACACTCAATGCAAAAGACTGGAAAGCCCACATCCCGCTGCTGGACTGCTGTCTGCATCTTAGTTTTAAGTTTGTGTTTAGATCTTTAAGTTCTATATGTACTAAAGGGTGCAATGGATATTTATACCACTAAAACTGTACCTAAGAAGTTTAATATACCTTGTTCACCTGAAGCTTAATTAATCTCAGGTCCTTGGTGTATGACTGATTTGGGTAATGAGCTTCACCTGAGAGCACCTCCTGTCTTTTAAGGTGTGCAAGTACCTATAAAGCTGTGATTTTCCCAGGGGAGGGTGGGTGTGGGGAGGGAGGGAGGGATATAACACTTATTAAAAAAGGGCTGCTACACAGTACCTTGTCCTGTGCTGCTGAGGAAAACTATATTCTGATTTGATTTAAATTATAGCTCTTTGCTGCTACTAGGCTCTAACCTATTATGAAATTTAAACTACAAGCTCTCTGCTGGATTCTAAATTTAACCAGAAGCTCTCTTCTGTGTTTTAATTTGAAACTAAAAGTACTTTGCTGATGCTAGGCCCTGAGTGACTATGAAATTTAAACTACAGCTGTCTACTGGGTATGAAAGGTAACCAGAAAGTTCTCTTCTGTGTTTTTAAATTGAATCTTAAACTGTTGCTACTAGGCCCTGACTGATTTAACAAAAAAAATAGTGGGTTCACAGATTAATTAGCTTTAAAAGAAAAAAAATTCCTTTCAGAAAAATTCCCAGAAGTATATACTCACAATTTCAGATTTCTCTCCAGAAGTAACAGCCCCCCTTTCCAGTCCTTCAAGACAGGGTCACAGAGCTCTGGTTGAGCTATTTATGCTTGTGCTGATGATGTAAGCAGTGACCTACTTCCTGGGTAATTAACAGTCCTTGCTTGGATAGAAGGAGTCTTTCAAAATGGCCTTTTGAACTGCCAGCTGGTGTTAACACCTATTGAAAAAGCTTCACAGGTTGCTTGCCCACTAGGTAGAAGGCCTCTTTGTAAAGGTCTCTAGAAGACTTTATTTCTTTGAGCATTTCATCATCCATTTGTTCATTCTGGCCAGGCGGACGATAGTACACCCCCACTGCCATCGCCTTCCCCTTTTTACATGGAATTTCAATCCATAGAGATTCTACAGCAAATTTTGTTTCTTGCAAAACTTTAATCCTTTCTGACTCAATGCCCTCTCTAACATAGAGCGCAACCCCTCCACTAATTTGGTCAGCTCTATCATTACGATATAGTTTGTACCCAGGTATCACAGTGTCCCACTGGTTGTCCTCCTTCCACCATGTCTCTGATATTCCAATCATATCTAACCTCTCGTTTAGTGCTATATATTCTAACTCTCCCATCTTGTTTTGTAGACTTCTAGCATTTGCATACAAGCATTTTAGAGACTGTATTTTATTTATATTAATTTGGCTATTGGTAGACATGGGTAATTTGGGATCTTTAAGTTCTGTCTGCTCCATACTCGAGGGCATTTGGGCTACTTTACTCTTTTTTTGGAACCTCTCTGCTTTTTGTAGTATCCTTCAAGGATACATTCTTCCGAACCATGCGCTCTTGGGCGACTGTCGGCTTTCCCCTATTATCTAGTTTAAAAGCTGCTCTATCTCCTTTTTAAAGGTTAATGCCAGCAGCCTGGTTCCATCCCGGTTAAGGTGAAGCACATCCCTTCGGAAGAGCCCCTCCTTTCCCCAGAATGTTCCCCAGTTCCTAAAAAATCCGAACCCCTCATCTCTGCACCATTGTCTCATCCATGCATTGAGACTCCAGAGCTCTGCCTGCCTTTTGGGTCCTGCGCGTGGAACGGGAAGCATTCCTGCGTTTGAGAATGAGGGCCCTGGTGACTAAATCTTATGGTTTGTCCTGGTTGCTCTGTATACAGTCTCCTAATGAAAGAAAAGCAGAGCAGTATCTGCTGCCTTGGGACAGTGGCAGGCTGTAGCCTTTATAATCTAACAGTGCCATTGAGTCAGTGTTGACTCATAGTGACCCAGCTACCTCTGGGTTTTCTTGTCAGTGTATCACCTGAAGTAGATTGCCAGCCTTTTCTTCAGAGGTAATGGAGGGTAAAGTGACTTGCCCAAAGTCACAAGGAGTGCCAGTGGGAATCAAATCCTTGATCTTCTGGGTACTAGGCAGTTGCTCTAACCACTAGGCTACTCCTCCACTCCACATATATTATGCTGCTTGGTTTCATTATTCTTTCTAAACCAACAGAATGTTTGGGGGTACTGTTCCATTCAAACTGTCCACCTCTTCTCTTCTCTAAGTCAGAGATTCAGACAAGATCGATACAGGCGCACGTGCACACACACACGCGTTAGAAAAAATTACATGAGCCATGCTCCAAATGCTTTCCCCATGCTCCAAATGCTTTCCCCATTTGTTTATTCAGCTAATTAGAGATTGCATATAGCTAAGACCTAATCAAAAATTCCGTTTTGCCAATGAATAATTTTCAGGCAGCCCAAGTTGCCATCCTCTCACAAGGCTCTCCTGCAGTGATATGGCAGAAAGCTATGATGGCAGTGCCAGCCATTAGAGAAGAGTAAATGTCCTTATTCAAATGTATTTGCCCTCTATTTGATGAAATTCACCCAAGGTAGTGTGTAGCAAGTCTAACTTAGGGTTGCCAACTGACCGGTTTTCAGCCGAGCAAAAAAAACAACTTTTCTCCACAGTGCGCGAGCGCAAACGCAATCGATCCTCCATGCAGCCACTGCTTCTGCTTTTCACAGAGCAGCGGCTGCAATAAAGTTAATTTGAAAAGGAAGAGAAACCTGAGGAGCCCTCCTCCCTCTGACATCACTTCCTCAGGGACTGCAGAAGGACATCCGGAGGGCTCCTCAGGTTTCTCTTCCTTTTCAAATTAAGTTTATTGCAGCTGCTGCTCTGTAAAAAGCAGAAGCAGCAGCTGCACGGGGCAAAGCAGAGGCAGCACTGAGGAGTGGGGAGAGAGGTGGAAGTAGCATTAAGGGGGGTGCAACACTAAGGGGGGGAATAAAGCAGCACTAAGGGGGTGAAGCTGCACTAAGGGGGGCAAAGCTACACTAAGTGGCAGGGGGTGAAGCTTCACTGGTGGAGGGCGAAGCTGCACTAAGGGGGGGTGGTGAAGCCGCAGTGCTGGTCGGGGGGGGGGGGAGGCCAAGGACTACAAATGGGCTTTGATGGGGGGGGCTAGGACTACAAATGGGCTGTGATGAGGGGGGGGGGGAACCTGGACTGGGAAAGGGCTATGGGGGGGGTGACTTGGACTGGAAATGGGCTATGAGGGGGGGGAACTTGGACTGGAAATGGGCTATAATGGAGGGAGGGGGAACTTGGACTGGAAATAGGCTGTGATTAGGGGGGCTAGGACTGCAAATGGGCTGTGATGGTGGGGGGGGCTAGGACTTCTAATGGCCTGTGATGTGAGGGCTAGCACTGGAAATGGGCTGATGAAGAGCTGGAATAGGACTGGAAATGGGATGATGGGGGGCATGGGAGAATGGGACTAGAAGGGAGTGGATGCTGGGTGGGTCTAGAACTATAAGGGAACTGATTTTGGGGGAGGACTAGAATGGATGGGGAATGAGAATGGAGAGGGGAAAAGATATTTTGTGTGGAAGAAAAGTCTACGATGGGCCGGGTATTGGGAGAGTAAGAGGGGCTTGAGAATGGAAGGGTGAAATTTAAATGGATAATAAAGGAATAAGGAAAGAATTGGGGGAAAGAGCAAAAGGGAAACAAGCAGAAATAGAGAAAGAATGGAAAACATCTAAAAGAGAAGAAAGGACAAATGGATAGCTTGCAGAAGACACAAAGAAACCAGAAGAAAGTGACTGGAGCAATTGCAACTGAAAAATAAAATGCACAAACAGAAGGTAGAAAAATACTTTTTATTTTGAATTTATTAACTGGAATATGTCTGGTCTGGGAAGTGTCTATTGCTAACATCTTTGTGTTTTTGTTTAGTGCAAGAGGAAATTACTTTATAGTTTTATTTTTCCAGTGTTGTACATTTCATGTTTGGCTTTTGGGGTTCCCAGTTTAATTATTATCTGACCAAGGAAGTTAGCCTACACGTATCCTCGTTAATTTTTGTGGGTGGGGCTGGGGGCGGGGCAGGGATGGGACTAGGGGCGGAGAATGGGTGGAGCATGGCGAGCCACAGGTGTCGGGTTTTTCTCGGTGAAAAAGTTGGCAACCCTAGTCTAACTGGGTGTAAGCACTTATAGTGACAGTATAACCATAATAAAATTCTCAAATATCAGCACAGTACAGAACGTACTTGACTAGAAAATACATATATTGTGGTAGGCTATGGCCTAGCATGGCCTGCTACTATGAAAGGCCTGTAAGTTAGGCCTGGATCCTAACTCCCATTATAGCTAGAAAAGAACCAAAAATCTGTGAAAAATAAGAAAACTGTTTTAAAATGCTTAATAAGAAGTTTTCATGAATTCATAAGTCTTCTATTATTCTCTTGTGTGTGAAAGAACAGAAATGTTTCAGTATATGCATTCCAGAAGCCAAAGTTAACCTTGCAGTAGAAAAGTAACGAAATTCAGAACTGTACCATTGTTCAAGCAATCCTAAAGGAGGGGGCCGGTTGCTAGGCTCCGGAGGGATTTCTAATTGGACAAATGAAGGGAATGTATAACCAATGAAAAGTTTGCATGTATCAAGTTGGAACCAATAGAAAATTCTCATGTATCAAACTGAAAAAGAGGTATAAATGGTTATGTCTCTGTATAAACCTTTGATCAGTTCCTTTTGAAGCTTTGACTGACTGGGCCTGTGCACATTAAACTGGCTTGGACTCTGTCAATTGACTCCTGGACTTATTCATTGATTGCACTTTGCCACAGCATATTCTTGGTGCGTTGGCCGGGAAGTGCGAGTGGTAAATGGTATTCAAGTGAGTAATCCATGTAATTCGCCTTGAGGTTTGGCCCGGTTGGAACCGTGTCTGTCCGACCGCGGGGGAAACCTCAGGCGCCGCCGGCCCCTTTGTGCCGGAGAGGGTTCCGCCTGCCTCGGCGGGCCATCGGGTCCAGCTGGCCAACACCTCCGACCCGTGGGAGTCCAGGTTCCAACTCAGAAGCTGGTGTGGTATCGGGGACCTGATCCGGTGAGTAGACATTTTCGTGATTTGATAGTCAGAAAGAACAGCCTGGGACAATGTCTTGCGTGCGCAAGACTGATTTGGTATATTTGGTATAGACTAACTTGGAAATCTCGCATGAGTATGCGCGAGACAAGGGAGCCTGATCACCTCCCATAAGGGCGGTCCTAGTAAGCTCCGCGTAAGGAAAGCGGAAGCTGAAGCCATCGACCCTTCTTGTTTGGAACAGTCAGTTAGTCAGAAAACCTGGGCACTTGAAATATTGAAATATGATATCTTGTTAAAATATGCTTGCGTGTGTGAGTAAGAGGTCTTGAAATACAGACCGAGCAAGAGCGGACTCCTAAGTAGCGCAGTTCCTGGCCGGGCGACCAAGCCCAGGTCGCGAACAGGAGGAAGCGAGTGGTGTTTGTCCCCCCCCAGTGTTCTGTGGGCTGTACGGACTCCTTACCTACAGCCATACTACCTATCCTTATTGTTCGTTGTCTTGTACGTCATTACGTGTACGTAGGGACGTAGGGTATGTAACGTACGCAGGTACGTTGAGTACGTAGGTAGTGTACGTAGGTATGTTTAGATTATGGGAGGGACAGAGTCCATGCAAACTCCATTGGCATGTATGATCAAGAATTTCCGTAAAGGATTTTCGGGCGACTATGGTACAAAAATGACTCCATCCAGATTAAAAATGTTATGTGAAAGGGAGTGGCCCGCATTAGCTGCTTCATTTATTTATTTATTTTTTTTATTTATAGACTCTTATATACCGCACTATTAGGCATCAGCGCGGTTCACAAAAAACAGTGAGATACACAATTCAACAGTACTTTGTGTTTACAGAAAACAGGAGAATATAACTCGGATAACAGGGTATATAATTAATAAACATAGTCATAATATCATCATGGCTTCAGTTTTGTGTGTATGTGGTCTGTGGGGTATCTGTATTGTATGTGTATGAGTGGAAGGTCTGTGGGTTGGTTGAGATGTCTTTATTGTTTACTGGATAAGATAAAAGGAAGAGGTAGCACCTTTGATTTTGAGACAGTTTTACGAATCCATCAGCTCATACTGAGAGCGTATCCTGACCAGTTCCCCTATATAGATTCCTGGTTAAGTGTATGTGAACAGCAGCCCTCATGGATGAAGCGCTGTTATGAGGAGCACTGTAAAATATTTGTAGCTACTACTAGGGGAACCAAAAAGGCTAAGGAAGCGAAGCCGCCTGTGTATTCTGACCCAGAGTCCCCATATATTCTGGATAGGTTACCCTGGCACCCACAGAAGTTAGTCCCCACAGCACCGCGACTTGAAGTAGAGCCCGAAGAGGAGCCCCAGCAAATACCAAAGCAACAGCCAAAGAAGTGCCCTACCCCGAGTGAAAGCCCCGAGTCAGGCCCAAGCACAGCAGGGGGACTCGAGTCCTCTGATGAGATAGAAAGCGGAAGCTCTCCTGCCAGTTCAGGGTCACCCACCAAGGAGACTAGTGCCCGGGAGCCTTATGATCTAAGAAGTGTAACTCTCAAGAAGAAGGAGAAAGCAGGGCACCTAATGCCATTATGCCAAGTGCCTGGAATTCTTGTTTTAAATGATCAGGGCCAGATGGCGCCAGGACCAACCAGCTTAGTTTATGTGCCCTTTTCCACCACAGATTTATTAAACTGGAAAACGCATTATGCTTCCTACACAGCCAAGCCCTAGGAATTAACAGAATTAATGTCTAGCATTATGCAAACCCATCAGCCTACCTGGGCCGATTGTCGCCAGCTCCTGTCCACTCTCTTCACTACTGAGAAGCGAGGCCGAATCGGGCAAGCAGCCCTCCGTTGGTTAGAAGAGAACCCTGTAGAAAGGGGAGGAATAAATCCCCCGCAAGCAGCAGCTGCAGAATACCCCAATGAAGATCCCAGGTGGGACCCGAACGAGGAAAGGGGGGCGGCAGCCCTAACCAGATTTCGCCAGGCCTTATTGCAGGGCCTGAAGAAGGGAGGCCAGAGGGCCATGAATATCGGGAAAGTATCAGAAGTTCTCCAGGGTCCAGATGAGAGCCCAGCGGCCTTTTATGAGCGGTTGTCTGAAGCTTATAGATTGTATACCCCATATGATCCCGCCGCTCAGGAAAATTTACGCATGGTAAATGCGGCCCTTGTTAGTCAGTCCCAGAGAGACATAAAACGAAAATTGCAGAAATTGGATGGATTTGCGGGCATGAATACAGCTCAGTTAATGGAAGTCGCGCAGAAAGTATTTGTGAATCGTGAAAATGAACGAGACAGAGAAAGTGAACGAAAGATGAAGAAGAAGGCAGATCTTCTTGCTGCTGCTATAACCGAACGACGTGGAGGAGGTATTCCTAATCAAAGGACCAGAGGACGTGGAAGAGGCCGCGGAAGCGAAAGGCCTCCATTAGGTGCAAATCAATGCGCCTACTGCAAGGAAGAAGGACATTGGAGAAATGAGTGCCCGCATTTGGACTCTGCCCCTGCAAGGGGAGGAGGGAGTCCCTGGAGGACCGGAGGAAGATTTCGAAGGAGAGGAGGAATGAATCGAACATAGTTCCAGCAGGAGAGGGAAGAAGCCATTGAGGGAATGGCAGTAGCAACGGGCTATGACCTGGATGACATAGATGAAGACTAGGCCAGACCGGGCTCCAAGTTCACCCTGGGTCCCCAGGAGCCTATGGTCAGTTTAAAGATAGGGGACCAATACATGGAATTCATGGTAGATACAGGAGCAGAACATTCAGTAGTAGCCAAGCCAGTAGCTCCTCTGTCCTCACGATCTGTCACCATTGTGGGAGCCACTGGAAATAAAGCCACAAAACCATTCTTGCAGAACCGCATGTGTGAACTAGGGGGACAGAAGATAATGCACCAGTTCTTGTATATGCCTGAGTGCCCTATTCCACTATTGGGCCGAGACATGCTTGCCAAGCTCCAGGCCCAAATATCCTTTGCTGAAGGGGGAGAAATGAAAATGACTGTGAACCCAAAGCCTGCTGGATTGATGGTGCTTACTGTTCCCCGAGAAGAAGAATGGCGATTCTATAGTGCACCTTCAATAAAGTCAACCAGTCCCTGTATACCTACCAACCTTATAGCCCCACCTGAAGTATGGGCAGAAGATAATCCACCTGGCCTAGCGAAGAACATAGCCCCTGTCACTGTCACCCTCAA
The DNA here is from genome assembly GCA_033557465.1 of Ichthyophis bannanicus. Lineage (NCBI taxonomy): Eukaryota > Metazoa > Chordata > Amphibia > Gymnophiona > Ichthyophiidae > Ichthyophis > Ichthyophis bannanicus. The sequence continues at coordinate 1,271,461,050 of CM066032.1, read as the reverse complement.
GCCAGGAGCGGAACCAGTGCATGTGAAGCAGTATCCTCTCCCTCGACCAGCCATAGAAGGAATTCACTGCCATTTAATGAAACTGCTGAAGTACGGACTTCTCAAGGAATGCCAGTCACCTTGGAACACCCCCCTTCTCCCAGTAAAGAAGCCTGGGACAGGGGATTATCGCCCAGTACAAGATCTAAGGCGAGTAAATGATGCAGTTGAAACTATACACCCAGTAGTACCAAACCCTTATACTCTCTTGGGACTGATCCCCGCTGAGGCTACTCACTTCACCGTCCTGGACCTGAAAGATGCCTTTTTCTGTGTGCGCCTAGCACCCACCAGTCAACTTTTATTCGCTTTTGAATGGCAAGATCCCACAACAGGAAGGCGGGGTCAGCTCACCTGGACCAGATTACCCCAAGGATTCAAGAATTCATCTACTCTCTTCAGTGCTGCCCTGAATCAAGATCTCTCAAGTTACCCAGTGGACCCAGGAAAGAGGGTTCTTCTTCAGTATGTAGATGACTTGCTCATAGCCACCAACTCAGAAAGTGAATGCCTACAAGCTACTAGTGAACTTTTGTATCTTCTCAAAGATGCTGGATACAAAGTCTCAAGAGCCAAAGCACAACTGTGCCAAACTGAAGTTAAGTATCTAGGATTCCAATTGTCCAGTGGGATCCGACGTTTAGGACCAGAACGCAAGGGAGCTGTATGTAATATCCCCACTCCAACCACTAGGAGGCAAGTAAGAGCCTTCCTGGGGGCCGCGGGATATTGTCGCATATGGATCCCCAACTTTGCCCTGATTGCAAAACCACTATACCAAGTCACCAGAGGAATGGAAAAATCCCCACTAGACTTTGAAAAAGGCCCTGATGTCATCTCCAGCTTTAGGTCTTCCAGATGTTCAGAAGCCTTTCCATCTTTTTGTCCATGAGTCACAAGGAAACGCATTGGGAGTATTGACCCAATCTCTTGGTTCCTGGCAACGGCCAGTAGCTTATCTGGGATTCAAAGCACAGCACTCGAGTGGTGTAAATCCTACTTATCTAACAGGTGGCAACAAGTAAAAACAGGCCACGAATCCTCAGAACCATTCCTGCAATCACAGGGAGTACCCCAAGGATCGTCCCTATCGGCACTAATGTTTAATATCTACATGCAGCCGATATGTGACTTGATCAGATCCTTTAATGTACAATGTCTCGCATACGCAGACGACATCCTCCTATATATGCCGTTCACAATTGAACACCCAGTATTCTCCCCAATAATCAACTGTTTTGAAGCTGCAGCCGAATGGTTACTATCCCAAAACCTTCGGATTAACCACAACAAAACTGACGTTCTTTTTGTCACAAGGAACCGTAAGTTCATACCTCCTCCATCTCTACTCGTCAACAACATAGAGTTGAAATCAAAAGCCACCATCCGTTACCTCGGCATCACATTGGATCAGCACTTGGATATGACAACGCATGTCAAGAACATCACAAAAACTATATATTACAAGATCAAATCGCTACGTCACCTCCGCTCCCTACTTGATCCCACAGACTTCCGAACAACCTTCCAGGCATTAATCCTCCCACACCTGGATTTTGCCAACATCATCCTTCATGGCCTCCCTCAATCAACTTTGAACCCGCTCCGCCTAGCCATGAATACAGCCGCCAGAGTCCTTTCTGGCTCATCAAGATCTGACCATATAACACCCATCATGAAAGAACTGCATTGGTTGCCATTACATGCCAGAATCCAGTATAAATCCTTAGTCCTTACTTTCAAGGCACTAAATAACTGCCCCCCTACGCCAATCAGCAAGCTCATCCATGTCACCCTGGAAAACAGAAAAAGGAGAACCACATCAATGAACACCTTAATAGTCCCAAAAATAATAACGAAGTGCACTAAGGCCACCTCCAACAGGGCCTTCTCCTTATTTGCACCTCTAAACTGGAATGCGCTACCTCACGAAATCCGTGCTATCAAAAACCTAATCCTATTTAGAAAGGCATTGAAATACCACTTGTTTACAAAATGCTACCCAGAAGTCAACCTAGACATTATCAAAACTAGCTCCGCAATACAACCTGAAAAGGGCTAGCTGGTCAACCTTCTCTCTAGTCCTATTAGTGAACCACATTACAACATCCAAACGAGTTTCATATTACTGTATATATAACATTAAGTTAATCTGTACATAGTACATTAAGTTAATCTGTACATAGTTCCCCCGGTTGTCCTATTGTTGGAGTTCCCTGTTTAATGTAAAACTCAATGTTACTTGTATGCATTGTAGTGTGTTCTTGTTCGTTGTACACCGCACTGATTGTAATAGCGCGGTATAAAAGAATTGTTAAATAAATAAATAAATAAATAAAACAATTGGATATAGTTGCAAAAGGATGGCCCCCTTGTTTGAGAGCTGTTGCAGCAACAGCCCTTCTAGTGGGCGAAGCAGACAAACTCACACTAGGACAAACTCTTCAAGTCACCGTGCCACACTCTGTTCTGACTCTCATGGAACACAAAGGAAACTTTTGGCTAACCAATGCACGAATGTTGAAGTATCAAAGCATGTTGTGTGAAAACCCTCGAATACAGTTGAAAGTTAGTCAAGCTCTAAACCCTGCTACATTGTTTCCAATTGGTCCTGGGCCACCTGATCATAATTGCTTAGAAACCATGGACACTGTATTCTCAAGTCGCCCTGATTTGACCGATGTCCCTCTAGAGGACCCAGAACGGACTTTCTTTGTAGATGGAAGCAGTCTGGTCATCAATGGACATCATTGTGCTGGATATGCAGTGGTGACCATTGATCTGGTAGTTGAGTCCTCGGCCCTGGCCCCAGGAACTTCTGCACAGAAAGCTGAATTGATAGCCCTCACCAGAGCCCTGACATTAGGAGAAGGGCTCCGCATAAATGTGTACACAGATTCCAAATATGCCTTCACTACTTTGCATGCACATGGAGCCTTGTATAAAGAGCGAGGGTTGATCACCTCAGGGGGTAAGGACATTAGGTATGGGCCCGAGATATTGATGTTATTAGATGCTGTATGGGCCCCCAAACAAGTGGCAGTCATGCACTGCTGAGGTCATCAGGCAGGAGCAGGAGAAGTCACCCGAGGGAATAGATTTGCAGATGCCACAGCCCGAAAGGCAGCCACCACAGGACAAGTTGGGACCCAAGATACTGTAATGCAAGCAGCCCTATACCCTGTGCCCCTTAGTTCCTGGGCACCCCGATATACTACAAGAGAGTTGGACTATTATTGTGAAAAGGAGGGAGGAGTCTTAACAGAACAAGGTTGGATAGTGCTGCCATCCCCAGAAGGTAGTCCACCTCCGGGTCCTACTGTCATCCCTGAAGCATTAGGGCCAGCCTTTGTTCAAGATTTTCATCAAGCCACACATTATGGAAAAACAGCCATGGAGAAAGCCCTGAGACCTCATTTCTGTATTTCCTTGCTAGGATCCCTGACCGCCTCAGTAGCACAGCAATGCCTGATATGTGCCAAAAATAATGCCAAGCAAGGTCCTGTTCCACCCCCAAGAGTTCAGTCAGTAGGGGTGACCCCCATGAGTGATATACAGATAGACTTTGCTGAAATGCCCCGTGCAAATGGATATCACTATATGTTAGTGTTAGTCTGCACATTTTCAGGGTGGGTAGAAGCCTATCCCACCCGAACTGAGAAAGCCCGAGAAGTCACTAGGGTATTGCTCCATGAGATCATTCCCTGATTTGGAATACCATCAACTATAGGGTCAGATAATGGTCCATCATTTGTATCTCAAGTGACTCAACAGTTAGCTCAAGCTCTGCAAATAAAATGGAAGTTACACACTGCTTACAGACTCCAGAGCTCAGGGAAAGTAGAACGAATGAATAGAACCCTGAAAACTCAGTTATCCAAGCTTTGTCAAGAAACACACCTGAAGTGGCTCCAAGTTCTACCCATAGCCCTTCTTAGGATACGCTCAGCTCCCACCAGATCCTTAGGAGTCTCCCCTTTTGAGATTTTGTATGGGCGACCTCCACCCATAGTGCAGGGAATAAAGGGAGACATGAGACAGATAGGATCTGAAATAACTAGACAAGAACTATTAGCTTTAGGTTCTGTTTTGCAGAAACTCCAAACGTGGGTGCAAGACCGACCACCCATCAACCTGACCGAGCCTCTGCATCCCTTCAAGCCAGGAACGTCCGTGTGGGTGAAAGAGTGGAGAAAGACCCCCGCTGGCGCCGCATTGGAAGGGACCCTACGTCGTCATCCTGTCAACCCCCACCACAGTGAAAGTTGCAAAATTCAAACCCTGGATCCATCACTGTCGAGTGAAGCTGGCAGCTGTTCCTGATCCTGGCCAATGGACGTCAGTGAATGATCCCGAGACTCCATTGCGACTCACCTTGAGGAGACAGCCAGCTGTATAGAGAATCTTCAGAATCCACTTACGTCACGCGAAAGTGACCATCACAGCAGAATCAGAAGAAAGCTCAGCACAGTTCATTATCCTCAACTTTCCAGTTAACTTCCAAAGACTGTAATCACAATGTTCTTCCACTATTGCCTTGTGGGAGTGGTGATCCTGGGAATCCTTGAAAAGACTTTTGCTCTACCCCCTTGTGCAGCTTGCATAACCACCACCCGAACAGGACAAAAGATTAGTCAGACTTTGCTCTATCATTCCTACTATACTTGCACTGATACAGTCAGCCGGTGTGTTTATAATGGTACTGAACTGAACATTTGCACAAAGGGGAAAAGTAAGACTTCTTATAACTCTCGACAGAACCCATCATACTATACATTTGAGATACGCTGGAATGATGAAGATGGAGCCATCCTGAATGCGACAAAACCCCTCACCAACCCCACAAAACCTATCATCTTGAACTTTGATGCTTGTGATGCAATCAACAGAAATGCTTACCACAGATGTGGGTCATGGGAGCGAGCATACTACCATGATGATAAATACATGTGTCCAGAAGGAGCCTATGGATGGGGACGGTGTACAGGAAAGAGTACTGCAGCCACCATCTACACCACCTCATCTAGACATGATTACTTTTGCCCAAAATGGGAATGTGTATATTTTGCTACCTGGAAGAATGCACCGACGGGACGAGATGGAGATCATCGCAAAGGCAGTCTAACCAAGATCAGACTACCAGAACCCAAGAAATGCCAGAGAGGTGCCTGTAATCCTCTACAACTCCTCATAGCCAACCCCAGCCACTGGAAGCAAGGATATAAGTTTGGGTTGCGTATTGCAGGAGGAGGTGTAGATCCTGGGACTATCTTATATCTGCAATTAAACACCAAAACTCATGTATCCTCACCCTATCATATACATCACTCCTTCTATGAAGCCATGAAATCAGAATTTGAAATTCCTCCTGCCTCCCAGAACTTATTTCTTGAATTAGCAGGAGCAGTTGCATCTAGTCTCCATGTTTCAGACTGTTTGTTTTGTGGAGGAACAACAATGGGAGACCAATGGCCTTGGGAGGCACAAGAACTGAACTATTCTGTTCCGTATAATCAGACTAATATACACAATACCACAAGTGAATGGGTATTGGCCCACTCCATTGTGGGTAACTTATGTTTTTCTCGCTATGGACCAATGTTTAATATGGAAGTGGGGCAGCTGGTCTGTCTCAATTAGAAGTTCTACAACAGTACCACTAAGAAGACATCTTGGTGGTCCGGAGTCAACACTACTGAACCTCTCAATCTTCTAGTTCAATTCCCCAAACTTGCCAGTATCTGGACTAACTTAGCAGCATATAATTCTTGGCAAGCACCACCTGGACTGTACTGGATTTGCGGAACCCGAGCATATGCCAGACTTCCTCACCATTGGGGAGGCGCATGTGTATTGGGAACCATTCAACCTTCCTTTTTCCTTCTGCCTACATCCCAGGGAGAACAACTGGGATATCCTGTGTACAGAAGTCGACAGCTGAAGGAGGCCTTGAAAATAGGCCAATGGGACAAATGGGATGCGTCATCTGAAGAATGGCCACCAGAAAGAACCATCTCATACTATGGACCTGCTACTTGGGAGCAGGATGGGACTTGGGGATATCGTACTCCTGTTTATATGATTAATCGAATAATACGTTTGCAAGCTGTTGTTGAAATCATAACCAATGATACTAGTAAAGCACTAACCCTTCTGGCAAAGCAAAGTACGCAAATGTGCACAGCCATTTATCAAAATCGTTTAGCTTTAGATTATTTGTTAGCAGCTGAAGGTGGGGTATGTGGGAAGTTGAATCTAAGTAATTGTTGTTTACAGAAGCTCCACTCGACCCAAATCAGCATGGCTTCAGAGAATCCCACGGAGTTGAAACCCTTTTAACTTCTCTAATGAACACGCTTATTACTACAACAGACAACATCAGAAATGGAGTTGCATTGATCTTCCTAGACATTGCAGCAGCCTTCGACTCGGTTGACCATGTTAAGCTGCTTAACCGACTACATGAAAAAGGGATTCAAGGAATGGCCTGGAAGTGGTGCAAATCTTACCTGGAAGACCGCTGGCAGCAGGTCCGGTCGGGTGACAATACATCTATGCCTTTCCAACAGAAGCAAGGTGTACCACAGGGTTCCTCCCTCTCGGCCCTGCTATTTAATATCTATATGCAGCTCATCTGCAACATCGCCCGGTCATTTGGAACATCTTGCCTCATCTATGCAGATGATGTGCTACTATTCACACCAGTCAACGTATTGAAACCCGACTATACCACACTAACTACCTGCTTCAATGCAATCTCAGACTGGCTGCTCTCACAAAACCTCCGAATTAACTTTAAAAAAACGGAAGTTCTGATTGTAACAAGGAACAAAGACTTCTCACCCCCACCAACTCTAAAAACAAGAGATGCCGAGTTACCACTCAAATCAACTATACGTTACTTAGGCGTTATACTCGACCAGCGACTTGAGTTCAAAGATCATATAAAAAAATACAGTTAAAGCCATCTATCACAAGATCAGAATTCTACGACACCTCAGACCAATGCTTGAACCACAAGACTTCCGAACAACCTTCCAAGCGTTGGTCACCCCACACTTCGACTACGCTAATATTGTGTTACAGGGCCTACCCAAGAGTACGCTTAATCCTCTACAATTGGCCATGAATACGGCTGCCAGAGTTCTACACAGAGCCCCAAGGAGTCATCATATCACTCCTATCCTATTCGAACTTCACTGGCTCCCGATATCATATAGGATTTTATACAAAGCCCTTCTCATCACATTCAAGGCAATTCACCAAATCTCATCATCATCATTATCTGACCTCCTGCATTACTCACAAAGTTCCAGATCCCGACGCTCCACAACAGAAAACACACTAGTGATCCCAAAATACCAATCAAAACTCAACCAGACAACTAGCACAAGAGCATTCTCATCCTTTGCCCCTAGATGTTGGAACATGCTACCACCCAACATCAGATCACAAAAGGACCTCTCACAATTTAGAAAAGATCTAAAAACACACCTCTTCCTACAACACTTCCCTCAGAGTATGAACTCCCTAAGTCATTCCCTCCCAACACGAACCAATGATCATGGTTAGTCAAGTACACCCCCATATTCATTTCTCACCCCATTTCAAATCCCCTTAGAGCCCCAAGCCTTTGAACTATAAACATGTGATTTCATGCTGTAAATAGTTTGAATTCTTGTTATCTATTTAACCCCAGTTATCCAAGTTCATTCCCTGTTATCTGTAAACTTAACATATGTTCATGCTTAAGTACAATTTGTTAAAATGTAAACCGCGCTGATGACGAAGAGTGCGGTATATAAAAGATGTTAAATAAATAAAATAAATAAATGGGCATGTAGTTGAAGATTTAGCCACCTAGATGAGAGAGCAGACATTTGTGCCTGTCCAGACCTGGCACAGTTTAAAGATGGATGGGTGGTTTGGTTCATTGTTTTCTTGGATTGGTGGTCTGAAATCCCTTATGTTTATCGTACTATTCATATTAGCCATGTGCTTATTGCTCCCTTGTCTCCTACCCCTTTGCTTACACATGATAACATCATCGATTGATAACACTATAGAGCGGAAGGCAGCTGCGAAAGTATTAGCTATGTGGCAATATTACCCTATACCCCACGATGATGATGCCATTACACCAGTCTAATGTATTAATTGACTAATGAGTGATTTAATTCTCACCCTTCCTCACTTGCGGGTGAGAATAATCAAAGGGGGGAATGTGATAGGCTATGGCCTAGCATGGCCTGCTACTATGAAAGGCCTGTAAGTTAGGCCTGGATCCTAACTCCCATTATAGCTAGAAAAGAACCAAAAATCTGTGAAAAATAAGAAAACTGTTTTAAAATGCTTAATAAGACGTTTTCATGAATTCATAAGTCTTCTATTATTCTCTTGTGTGTGAAAGAACAGAAATGTTTCAGTATATGCATTCCAGAAGCCAAAGTTAACCTTGCAGTAAAAAAGTAACGAAATTCAGAACTGTACCATTGTTCAAGCAATCCTAAAGGAGGGGGCCGGTTGCTAGGCTCCGGAGGGATTTCTAATTGGACAAATGAAGGGAATGTATAACCAATGAAAAGTTTGCATGTATCAAGTTGGAACCAATAGAAAATTCTCATGTATCAAACTGAAAAAGAGGTATGTAAATGGTTATGTCTCTGTATAAACCTTTGCTCAGTTCCTTTTGAAGCTTTGACTGACTGGGCCTGTGCACATTAAACTGGCTTGGACCCTGTCAATTGACTCCTGGACTTATTCATTGATTGCACTTTGCCACAGCAATATAGCACCGAGTCTAGAAGAACGCTGACAAAATTCCCCATCAGTGGCATGGACAGCGCATGGAATCTGCCAGCTCCAGTTAATCTGATCAATTATTTTGCAAAATGGTGAATGAAGCTCAGAAAAATGCTGCAAAGTCTCTTCTCATCAGTATGAAAGTACATTCCAGCCACTCAGTTTCTCCATGCCTCTGAAATTTGGTAGCACTGAACCCTTTCCCCCCTCCCCCCTTCCTGCTGCCCTGAAGACATCAGGAAACAAGTTTCTCCCCGACAATAGCACAAGTAAAGTAAAATAAAATGTTACCTTACACCTACCGAAATCAGCAGCTGTGCTCTGTGAGGCTCCTTATCCAAGCTGACTACACGTGTGCATAGGTGGATCTGGAATTATTTGCTACTCACTGATTTGCTTAGTGTTAGAACCTCCTTAGTACCCTACTACTCTTTAACTGAAAGTTTGAGACCTCTTCCTTATAAAAGAATGAAAAAGTAAATAATTAAAAAGAAAGAAATAAAGCAAATGTAAAAATGGAGAGACTGATAAGAGTTGGTAGGTCTAAGAAGCTCTTTGGTTGCTGAGCAACGGAACATAAACACTACAGAGTCACAGAATGTTGGCAAAAGGTGACCTGACAAGCCGAAAAGAGAAGCATTATATTATAGGGAGGTGGCCAGTCCAAGAAGAAAATGAAGCAGAGGCATAGAAATATCTAACCCTGCAGTATAAGAAAGTAGCAGAAACAATCACAGCAGAAGTTGCTGCTGCCCACCAGAAAACAAAATGGAACAGTCCAGCAAGAGAAGAAGCTACCCTGTGACACAACACACCGCTCTGCAAAAAGCAGGCTCGGAACCTAGGCAGCAAGGCTATGAGCAAAACAGCACTACCTTCTAGCATGCAGCACCACAAATATTGCAACCTCCTGTTGAAAGTGCAAATTAGATGGACTGCCAACAGAAGCTGCATGCTCACAGAATCACTGCAATCACACACACAGAACACGGATAGATGCCCCACTAAATAGACTTGCTGACCACAAATGGGAAAAAAAATTAAACTGAAGTAGAAACAAGAAGGCAGATCCTTTATGCAACACTGGAGAAATAGAAACAGAAATACATTTTTCCCCTTACAAAAATATGAGTTGCACATTTCCCCAAACTGAGAGAGCAAATGAAAATGTCCCACAAAAGAATTAGAAGGAAAAACTCTCATATCATTCTGGGAGACAAGAGAGAAATGTCAGCTATACCAGCAAAATAAGTTGCATCTGGCGACCGGACCAGAGATGCAACACACCAGCACCAGAATCCAGGAACTGTCCTTTCTGCAGTCCTGGCTGTACTTTGTAATTTTTCAATAGTTTTTGTAATGTTTTATTAGTGTTATACATAGGGGCATATTTACTAAAAGTTAACCTGAATTAAAGAAGTTAACGCACATTAAGTGCAAATGTGCCCATAGAAATAAAAGAGCAGTGACTACTTAACACATTAACCTAGTGGTTAGAGCACTAGTTTGGTAATCAAGAGACCAGGGTTTGATTCCCACTAGCACTTCTTGTGGCCTTGGACAAGTCACTTAACCCTCTATTGCCTTGGAAAAAAGGCCTGGCAATCTACTGCCAAGAAAACCCAGGGTCTGCTGGATTGCCAGGAGTCAGCATTGACTCAGTCATGCATTGCATTGCATTGCAAAATCTTTAGAGGCCCATTCTGATCAGGGCCCATCTGGACATCCAAAATCTGGACTGGCCATATTTGCACCCAATTCTGCACCCGTGAGAGCTAGGTGTTCCTGCAGGAGCAGAATAGAGGCAAAAGGCTTGGACAGGCCATACAGGCCCCAATTCTGGCCCGCTGCACATACGACTCCCTCCCTGTCTAACCCTCCCAATTTTTCAACAGGGACTAAACCACAGCAGATGTCCAACAATGAGGAAAGGTACCAGAGGATAGACTATTGTTGAAGAGAGTAAGGGTGCGAGGGAAAAGGGCCAAAGAAGCCACTGGGATCCAGGAGGTAGGGATGGGGTTGGAAGGATAGGTGGTCCTGGTGAAGACCAAGATGGTCTTTGTGAGGGCCGGCAGGAGAATGAGATTGAAAGAGGACCAGCTATAAGGGAGAGCCATATTCTCAGGCAGGGAACTGACAGATAAGGGAGGAGAGGAATCAATGGGAGAAAACAATGGAAGAGATGTGTTGGAGAATACACACTGAATGACAGAACCTTATCATGGAAGAATTGGGCTAACTGTCCAGTAGAGGGGGCAGCCAGAGAGGGAGCGGAAGGTGGAGGGTGCAGTATATGAGAAACTATAGCATAAAGCTTTTTTTGGAACTGTTATCAGAGTTAGAAATGAGTTTATTATAATAATTCCTTTTGGCAACTGTTATGGAGTTTCTATTGAAACTATGAATATAGTGGAAGATGATAAGAGTAGCAGAGGAGCGGCATCTACACCAGGTGTGCTCAGCCTTGCAAAGTTGCCATCGGGTGACAGCGAGACTAGGGTGATACCAAGGGTGACATTGGATTCTTCAGGGAGGGCGCCTCAGGATCAGTGGGGCAAGGAAAGCCAGGTTCGTGTGAAGGACGGTGTTGCAGGTGTGTGCTTGGGCATCAATGGAGAGTGACTCAAAGTCAGAGGGGAAGAGAGAATCAGAGGGAGGGAAAGAGCAGAGTGGGTCATCGGGAATGATATGTTGCCTGCAGATCCCTGCAAAGCAGCTCATTCATATTAAAATGACTTTATCCAAATCACATGGAACCACGCTATGGGGGTTATTTGACAGTAGAAACATCCCCATGTGTAAATAGTGAGTTTTAAATATATTAATTGCCTACATGAACAAATAGTAATTTTTAGAAAGCTGCTGTGTTCCTCCCAGGTATCTTTCCCTTGATTCTATAGCCCAGGCCTGGCTATCTCCCTCCCCCTAATCTAAATCTCTGCTCTCTCTCCCTCCCCAAGCTCCTGCTCTCCCACTCGCCCCCACTGTGTCTCTTCCCTGCCAAAACATTTGCCCGATAACTCCTCTCACTGCTCTTCTTGTGTGGACTAGTGGCTTAGTAGTTAGAGCAGTAGGCTAGATCCAGGGAAGCCAAGGCTCAAATCCCATTGCTGCTCCTTGTGGCCTGGGCAATTCACTTAGCCCTCCATTACCTAAGTTAAAATTTAGATTGTAAGCCCCTCTGGGGATAGGAAATAGCTACAGAACCTGAATGTAACTCCCCTTGAACTACAAAGAGAAAGGTGTAGGTAAAAAATTTCTCAAGTATGAGACTTACTTCGTTTCTTCTTCTCTGTTACTACTTCCTTTCCTCCCTCTGCCTGAGAGTAGCTGCTGCTCCACAAGCATGGCGAACACTAGTAGACAGACACATTCATGATGGCTGTTTATTTATTTAATAGATTTTTCATCATTTCAGTCAAAGTGGTTTACATTGTAACTTAAACTTGGTAACACTGTTCAACAAAGTTTTACAAAAGTCATGTTACTGAAATAAAAATAGTCATTTCTTATCAATTTTTATATGCTGAACACGAATATGACAGTGAAATTGCAAAGTTGGCTCTAGTTTTTTTGTAATCTACAATAATTAATGTTTACATCACGAAATGCATGTCAATAGTAAATATAATAGGCCTTCGGTTAATACCTGTAAAAAACCAAGTCACAGACTACTTCTTAGATTTTTTCGCCTGTCTCTTGTACAGCTGTTCGGGAGCTTCTCTGGGGAGTGTCCAGCAGTAGTCAGCCAGCATTGTAGTGGACCATTTTCCCTGGTATCTTTGCTCCATCGTTGCGATATCCTGGTGAAAATGTTCACCCTGTTCATCACTAACCATACCACAGTTGTCAGGAAAGAAATCGAGATGGGAATCAAGGAAATGGATCTTTAGAGACATATTGCAGCCAAGTTTCTGATACTGCATCAGCATGTCTTCTACTAGTTCCTTGTAGTTTTCTGCCTAACATTCCCCAGAAAGTTTGTTGACACAAGGCAAAAAGCATTCCATGCTTCTTTCGCATCACCCTGCAGCAAGCTGTTGAACCGGTCATCTTTGAAGAGCTCTCAAATCTGAGAACCCACAAAAACTCCCTCTTTAATCTTTGCTTCGCTGAGTCGAGGGAATTTTTCATGCAGGTATCAGAAAGCTGGCGAAGTGCGGTCCATGGCTTTCACGAAGTTTTTCAAACCTAGTTTGATGTGAAGGGGTGATAGCAGAATTCTGTGAACCTCGACCAGAGCTGGGTGCTGGATATTCTTCTCTCCAACTGTTACATTTTGTCTGTGATTCCATTCCTTCCGCAAGTAGTGCCAATTCCTTGCTCGGCTATCCCACTCACATAAGAAACACATGTATTTTATATATCCCTGCTGCAGTCCCATTAAAAGGCAACTACCTTCAAATTACCACAGAGGTGCCAGCTGTACTTGTTATAGTTAATGGAAGTCAGTAGATGCTTTAAGTTATCGTATGTCTCTTTCATGTGGACGGCATGCGCTACCAGAATAGATGGAAGACGGTTTCCATTGTTCAAAAGCACAGCCTTCAGACTCAGTTTCGAAGAGTCTATAAAAATCTCCAGTATTGGGGGTCATGAGTTATTTTTAAGACATTCACGAGGCTTTCAATATTGGAACAGAATACCAGATTACTTTTGTTTCCGACTGCGTATAGTACACTGCTGACGTCAGATGGCTTCAGCAGCCATCTGGCAGTAGTATTGCATTGCATCAGAAAACGATGCAATCAATTCTGGATGATGTGTGCATGCTGGTATTATGCAATGTGATGCAATATTACATCATTCAAGGCTTATTTGGGATGTTGTTGATGTCCTACTGGATAAATTTACACAGTGAAACGTCAAAAATGAACTACATGCAATATCTTCAAAATGAGAGCCAATAATTTTTTTTAAATGTTATATTTGTGTTCAGCTCACCAAGATACTACAGATTAGGGCCTTTTAAAGTCAGTAACAATTTCAGTGTTGACCAGTGTAATGTACATTAAACTGGGACATTGATAACTTGGATTTTTCTGAGGCAATGGAGGTTTAAGTTACTTGCCCAAGGCCACAAGGAGTGCTAGTGGGAATGAAACCTGGTCATTTGGTGCCCAAGCCAGTACTGTAACCATTGGGCTACTCCTCCACTCTCCATGAATGAGATCAGCATAGCGAACTACATGGTGCAATTTGGAGCATGCTTGTGGTGCAGGCAGGAAATGGTGCTGATCAAGGGCAGTATCACAGATTGCAGTGGCTTTTACACGGCCATTCACTTTAGAGAGATTCACTCAGTTGAACAATGCATACAGGAAGCCCTCTTCTCATCTTTCTGGACTAAAAGTAACCTTGTCTCAGCTTCATAATTGTTGTGCAAAATGGTTCAGGTGAGATTTTCAGGCTCGTGAGGACATGTGAGTACATTGTTTGCATTCTTATTGATTATAGTAAGAATGCAAGCAGATTAGACACTTGGAATGTGTGTCGAAGTTCTAGATTTATCTGCCACACTGCAATTCTTACTTTGGTGGCATGGCTCAGGCCAAAAACAAAAATAAACAAAATCTTTTTTTTAGAAAGAAAACAAAACAATAAAAACACAACATGGGAAGGACTGGGAGAGTTTCCTTTCTGACAGCGTGTGATATTACCCACTTGTGTGCTTGATGCAATCTTGCTTGTCGACAGAAAATTCATTGTATTTCTTTACCTCTCACCACAGTTTAAATGATTAAAATTCCCACATAGAATCCTAATTCAAAAAAAAAAAGAAATGGCAAAAGAATAGATAGCTTCACTCAGGGTCAATTGAGGTCTGGTCTAAGGGTTGCATGAATAGCTGCAAAAAGGGAAATGCCCCTTTGGTTATGATCCTTCAGCAGAGGGAATATCAGGTATTGATGTCAAGGAGAAGGAGAAGAAGAAGAGAAGATCTGGGATAAAGAATGGAGGTAAACTGCATGCCTTCTCTCTTCTTCCAAACTCACTACCTGCTCCTCTGATCCTACCCCCACCCGTCTCCTAAGCCCCATCTCCACCACTGTTGTCCCTTCCATCTCTCACATTCTCAGCCTATCGCTCTCCACTGCAACTGTCCCTGCAGCCTTTAAGCATGCTGTAGTTAGCAGGGGCGGCCCAAGGGGGGTGCAGAGACTCGGTGCAGGGCCTCTTTTGCATAAGGGACCTCATTTACATAAATATTTGCATAATGTTACCATACACTAACTTTTAGTAAACATGCCTCTTAATGAGTGTATGGATAAAGAAAGACTAAAAGATTTCTACATTACTATAATCCAGTGCCAACCGCCAGGCACATTAGGAACTACTACAAACACTGCCCATTTAGAACCCATAGCAAACCCGCTGTATCGTTAACAGTACTACCAGGACTCACAAAGCACCATACTCTACCTATCAAAAGGCAACACTGCAAATATTAAACCAATACATTTCAGAGAATAACAATACATGACCTACTGGGGAAAGAGAACAAGTGGCAATGTCAAATAGGAATTACATAAACACAATACCTCAGCTCAATTACACATGCAGAACATAGACCATCACCAAACAAGGAATCACAATTTACAAATAGGAAGACAATAATTAAACTGGGAACCCCAAAAGCCAAACTTAGAATGTACAACAACACTGTAGAAATAAAACTATAAATTAATTTCCTCTTGTACTAAACAAAGCGCAGGCGTTAATGATGCACATTTCCCAGAGCTGACATATTCCAGTTAATAAATTCAATATAAAGAGATATCTTTGTACCTTTTGTGCATGTTTTTTCAGTTGCAATTGCTCCAGCCACTTCTGGTTTCTTTGTGTCTTCTGCTAACTCTCCATCGTCTGCTGTCCATTTGTCCTTTCTTCTCTCTTCTAGTTTTTTTCCATTCTCTCTCTACATCTGCTTTAACATACTAATCTTTCTCCTTTTGCTCTTTCCTCATTCCTATTTCATCCACTCAAATTTTACCCCTCCATCCTCAATCCCCACTTACTCTCCCAATACCCGGCCAATTGTAGATTTTTCTTCCCTCCCACACAAAATATTTTTCCCCTCTCCATTTCACTCTCCCAGCTCCATACCATTCTAATCCTCCCCCAACATCAGCTCCCTTCTAGTTCCAGCCCCACCCAGCATCCACTCCCTTCTAGTCCTCGCATCAGCCCATTTCCAGTCCTAGCCCCTATCAGCCCATTTCCAGTCCTAGCTCCCCCATCCATTTCCAGTCCTATCCGATTCCCTCCATCAGCTCATTTCCAATCCCAGCCCTCATCAGCCCATTTCTAGTCCTTTCCTAGCCCCACCATCAGCCCATGTCAAATCCTAGCTCCCCTCCACTCAGCCCATTTCCAATCCAAGCCCCCCATGAGCCTACTTCCAGTTCTAGCCCCTCCATGAATCAATTTCAATCCAAGCCCCCACCACAGCCCATTTCCAATATTAGCATCCTCCAACAGCCCATTTCCAGTCCTATCCTAGCCCCTCCATCAGCCCATTTCCTGTCCTAGCTCTCCCCCACCACTCAGCCCATTTCCAGTCCTAGCTCCCTCCCCTCACAGCCCATTTCCATTCGAAGCTCCCCTCCCCATCAGCTATTTGCAGTTCAAGCCCCCCCTTCCACTCAGCCCATTTCCATTCCAAGCCCCCGTCCCCATCAGCTATTTGCAGTTCAAGTCCCCCCTTCCACTCAGACCATTTCCAGTACTAGCAATACCCCCAGCCCATTACCAGTCCTAGCCCCCCATAGCCCATTACCAGTCCTAAGCCCCCCATCACCCCATTTTCAGTCTTAGCCCCCCCATAGCCCATTACCAGTCCTAACCCCCCATCAGCCCACCTCCAGTCCTGACCCCCCCATCAGCCCATTACCAGTCTTAACCCCCCCATAGCCCATTACCAGTCCTAACCCCCCATCACCCTATTTCCACTCCTAATTCCACTCGAAATTTCCCATCAGCCCCGGCAGGCTTAACAGAGCCGCGAGAGGGACACTTTCCCTTCGCGGCTCTGAAAGCCACGCCGAGGAGAGTGATTGAGGTGGGCTCTGCCAGGCAACTGGGTGGGGGGGCCCCCGCGGGAGACACTTAGTATTTAACCATGATCGATGTTCTTGTAACTGTATTTTCATGGGGCGAGATGTCTTCCCCACATACTTTAATGCGCACGGACAAATAATCATATACACTACAAAAGATGTCAAACAAGTAGTTCTATGGTATGTCCTATACATTGTGTTAGAGGCAGGATCTATCCATTCCCCACCAAAAATAGTGAGAGGGCAAAACTCACAACTTTCAAATGAATAATGACCCTTAGAAACAGAGGGTGAAAGATGGGAATCCACTGAACCCATAGTACGTACTACAAAGTCTGCTACATTTCATCCACGTTAATCAATCATAAGAGGCCTCTGAAAACAGTTGTGAACTCCCAAAACATGTCAGTGTTTCCTTATAATTTTTGCAACTTGAACTGTATTATGCGTATAAGGTAAATTTTCTATAATGGAGGAAGAGTCTTGCTCTGATTCAATATGGAATGAAGACTGCCACCATTCTGGATGGTTAAACTAAGCTCTCTTGTATGCTGTGTGGACAAGATGTGCTGGGTAGCCCCGTGCTAATAGTTGCTGAAAGAGCTCCCGAGCATGTTTATGGAACTCAGTGTAGTACATAAACGACGGATTCGTAAGAATTGCTCCAATGGAAGACCACGATGTAGAGAAATTGGATAATGGGTATGATATTGAAGGAATGTATTTCTTTGAACTAATTTCCTATAAAGAGTAGTATATAATTTGTCACCATGCTTGTACACTGTAATATCCAAAAAGTTGATTTAAGAATGGTGAAATGTAGGAACAAACTGGATGTTAGATTTCAATGAATTAATCCATTCAAAAAACTGATGCAACTATTGAATAGTACCGGATCACAGAAATAATACATCATCCAAAAAACATACCCACCAAGATATGTATTGAAACCAAGGAGAAGGATAAATAAAAGACTCCTCATAATGTGCCATATATAAAGTAGCTATCGACGGTGCTACGGTAAGCACCCATAAGGACCCCAAAAATCTGTAAATAATATTGAGACTCATACATGAAATAACTACGTTACAAAACCAACTGCAATAGTGACTAAATAAACTTGCTTGGGAATTGGGCAGGTAAAGTCAACCCATATGAAGAGATAATATCAAAAGCCTCCTGCTGATTTATATTGGGATATAAAGACGTTACATCCAACTTGATCCGATTGCTGTAATAAAGAAATAAAATGAAAAGAGTCCTTTATATAAGACCGAGTCTAGGTAGTCAATGTTTGCAAAAAATAATCAGTCTACCAAGCACTAGTAATTCCACACTTTGACTATGCGAATGCAATTACTACACGGTCTCCCGAAGAACACGCTGAACCCTCTGCAGCTGGCAATGAATGCAGCCGCCAGAATCCTGCATGGAGCCTCCAGGAGGGAACATATAACCCCAATTATGAAGCATCTGCACTGGCTGCCAGTCCACTGCAGGATCTCATTTAAAATTCTAATGATGACCTACAAAGCCATCAACAAGTGCTCCTCCACCTCCCTCACAGATCTCATCCAGACCACCCCCCTCAAGAGAGTAAGGAGATCAGCTGCCACCAATACTCTGAAACTCCCTAAGGTGATCAAAAAATGCTCTCAGTCAACTAGAAACAGAGCTTTCGCGCTGTATGCCCCCACATGCTGGAACGCCCTGCCACCTGCCATCCATGCCATCAATGACCTCGCCCAGTTTAGGAAGGCATTGAAGCACTATCTGTTCCTCCAGCACTATACCGAACCAGATGACAATCCGCAGCCAGTCACACTCAGGATCCAGGTTGACACCCCCAACGCAGCCACTCCACGAGTCTGCAGCCCAGCCCACTAGATCCCGATCCCCTCGAGAGGTGGAGGTATACACCCATACCTTGTCACCCTGTTTATAGCTGAGCCAATATGTAAATAGTGTCAAGCTGTCCACATAGCTTGTGACAGCCAGTTAATTTGTACATAGTTACCCTGTTAGCCCTGTATATAATCCCCTGTTTATTGTAAGTCCAGTGTAGGCCTGCCTGCACTGCACAAATCTGTTACCTGTAAATCACACAGATTTTAAAGAGCGCGGTATAAAAGGGACATTAAATAAATAAATAATCATAAAACTGCGACAGAGGTTCCAACATGATACTATGGGGCGCCCTGGGGGAGCTTCCAAAGATTTATGTATCTTTGGCACCATATACATAATGGGAGTACTTGGATGTTTGTTAAACAAAAATTTGAATTCCTTCTTATCGATCCAGCCATTGTCAGCCGCATACTGTAGCTGATAATGAATGTCCTTGGCTAGAACTACAGTGGGGTCAGCTGGTAAAAGCTTATAATAGCGAGTGTCATTGAGGTGAGTCCTAACTGTAGTATGATAATAGTCTGCATCTTGGATAACTACTGCTTCCCCCTTGTCCGCTCTATGAATCACAATATCATGCATTGATCTTAATTGCTGTAGAGCTTGATACTGCTGAACAATAATATTAAAAAACTTTCTAGAGGGAGCACTCTCCAATTGCTGCAAGTCCTGCAGTACCAGCCACTGAAAAGCAACCAAATTTGGGCCTGTTTCCCCAGGCGAAATCCATTTAGAAGGATTAAATTTAATTAAATCATCCTTATACATATTCACCCCTTCCTTAACCAAAATATTTATAACTTGCTACTTGCGAAAGAAACAAAATAAAGCTCATCTCATCTTAAAAGGGTCATATATAGAGGACAGAACAAATGACAATCCCAAATCTAAAACACTCCTTTGAGTTTCTGTCAATTCTTTCCCAGAAAGGTTGATGACTGCTGTTTTGTGAAGGAGCGGGTGGACAGCCCCTTGTGGCTGTCTCCCTGATTGTATCGATAAGGCCAGCGACCCTGAGGGCGGCCCCACTGAAAATCCTGATGCAGCGGAGGAACACAGATGTTATGGGACTGCTCAGATGATTTGATTGAAACACTATCAGTGGAATCACTATCTGTATCATCCAAAGAAGATTCAAAACTCACTTGTTTTTTATTTATTCTGTAGGATTCATCAAGTTTGTGTTGTCTCCAAGTATAGACTTGATCCTTCTTATAATCCATAGCATCATGGGCAAATTTCTTAATCTTAGATGTTCTTGTAACTGAGAAAATTCTGTCGATAAAACTTCCCAATGAGAGTTATAAATAGGATCAGACATTTCCATTTTTAGTTGATGAGCCATCAAATCAAGTTGTGATGTGAAACTTATTTCCTCATCTGACAAACGTTCCACCAATAGAGCAATTAAGTCTAAACCACATTTATTAAGTATTCCACTTATGCAAAAAGTCTTGATCATCTATAAACATATGAGGTGGTTTTAACATTCACAACCCTCTAGGTATCATCGGTTGTTTCAAATATTGAGTCATAATTGCTGCATGAGGTTGAACTCATATCGATTTATGATGAGTATTTTTAAAGTCTGCCCACGAAGTTGAAGATCCTGCAATAGCTGAATCATATCCCCATCGAGCAGTGCTGGATGTTCTAATAATTTATTGATAATGTCTTCTGAAAAAGCAAAAGTGGCCTTATTGGACTTAATTTGCTCCAGTTGAGATGCCATATATAAAAGTGGTCACCAATCAACAAATAATACAAAAAAACCCATAGGCTACCAAAATCACAATGTATCAGCTGAGGCAACGAAAACACAGTTATTGAGAGCCAGAATCTCAAAGGCAGAACGGCATGATGAAATAGACTAAACTCTACTTCAAAGGACTTTTCAAAGAAATGCCGCTGCCATCCCACAGGCTCAATGAAGCAAAACCGCCATTGCCTATCAGCTTGTCCAAGTAATCCACAAAACAACATTGGTAAAATGAACGTAGACCCACACTGTTTGCATAATGAGGAATAAGACCAACAATCCTTCCTACTTCCAAAAAATGTTGCCATTCAACACACAGAAGCACATATAAATCCGTACCTTTCACTTCCCATCTGTAATCTACGGGAATGTTTAACGAGCTATGGCATGACACCCTGATGTCCCAGTCAGAAGCAATATTTATAAATAAGAGGTGATTTCTCTCTCATTATCCTGCCTGCAGCATCACGTACTGAAAGTGCTTGTACTGCCAGTCAGGAAGACCTAGGCATACAGTACCTGCAGCTTCGAAATATAGGACATGAAACATTTTTATGTTTTCTGATTTTAGTAAAAAGAACAAAAATATACTTTTCTCTTCTAAAGCAGTTTCTCTTCTCAGCTTGTCTCAGCAGAATTTCTGTCTCACGTGTCTCTTCTTTTGTTGCTTTCAGTGCTGCCTGAATGATCTCAAGCTCACCCTGCAGATGCCTTCCTTCAAGCTGGGCCTCCAGAGCCATTATCTGACAATGAGAAACGAACATTATAAGAAAATGAAAAACTATCAAAGAAAAAGAGCCACGCTTAAATATTTCAGTGTCTCCATGTGGCATGTCTTGTACAAGATATCACAGATGGACCAGACTGAATACAAAGGTGGGCAGAAATAGGCTTACATCCTACAAAAACAGTAGGCCACATGGGAAAGGCCTCAAAATACTCTAGATCTCAATAATCAACTTTTGGACATCTTGGGATAGACAAATAAAATAGGTGTACATGAATATAGCAAATGGCAGGGGATATACAATAATATAAAAGGGGTCAATGGTCCACAATCAGTGAAAAGTTGGTATGGAAGCAAAATATAAATATATTTTACACTCATTCACTGGAAATGATAAAGGGACATTGTTATACTGTAGCATTTAGCTTCTCAAACTCTCTGTACCAAGAAAACGTTTACCAGCATTGGAGGGCAAGAAAAAGAAAGTGATGGGGAGGAAGCAAAATGCACTTTTTCCCATTCTGTGCCTACGGGAACAATCATTACTAAATAATGCCTATAGCATTATGAACACGGAAGGCTAGTATAAACGGCGCGGAGGGGAAATGCTGGGCTCTTCCAGGAGGCGGGGGGCCACGGCCGCAGGGCACTTCATGCTGCTGCTGCAGCAGCAGCAGCTTCTGCAGCCGGGTTTGTTTGTTTTTTCAATTTCCCTGGGATGGGGGGGGGGGGGCTAGGACTGGAAATGGGCTGATGGGGGGGTTAGAACTGGAAATGTACTGATTGGGAGGGGGGCTAGGACTGGTAATGGGCTATTGGGGGGGGGCTAGGACTGGAAATGGGCTGATGGGGGGGGTTAGGACTGGTAATGGGCTATGTGGGGGTTAGAACTGGAAATGGGCTGATGGGGGGTTAGAACTGAAAATGGGCTGATCGGAAGGGGGGATATGACTGGTAATGGGCTACTGGGGGGGCTAGGACTGGAAATGGGCTGATGGAGGTTAAGAATGGAAATAGGCTGATCAGGAGGGGGGTTAGAACTGGAAATGGGCTGATGGGGGGTTAGAACTAGAAATGGGCTGATCAGGAAGAGGGGCTAGGACTGGTAATGGGCTGATTGGTGGGGTTAGGCCTGGAAATGGGCTGATTGGTGGGGTTAGGCCTTGAAATGGGCTGATTAGGGGGGCTAGGACAGGAAATGGGCTGATTGAGGGGCTAGGACAGGAAATGGACTTATTGGGGGGGTAGGACTGGTAGTGGGAAGATGGGGGGCTAGCACTGGAAATGAGTTAGGAATGGTAATGGGCTGATTGGGGGGCTAGGACTGAAGTGGGCTGATTTAGGGGGATAGGACTGGAAATGGGCTAATGGGGGAGGGGAGGAGAGTGCTGC
The DNA here is from genome assembly GCA_033557465.1 of Ichthyophis bannanicus. Taxonomy (NCBI): domain Eukaryota; kingdom Metazoa; phylum Chordata; class Amphibia; order Gymnophiona; family Ichthyophiidae; genus Ichthyophis; species Ichthyophis bannanicus. Next base: position 1,271,438,360 of record CM066032.1, on the reverse strand, counting down.
TGGCTTTGGAAGAAAGCTAGGGCTACAAATGGCCTGATGTAGGGGGATGGTAGAATAGGACTGGAAGGGAGCAAATACTGAGAGGGTCTGCCAGGGGAAGGGGGGGACTGGAAAGGAGCTGACACCTGGGATGTACTGAAGAGGGACTGGAAGGGAGCTGACACTTGGGGATGGGAGTGGTAGGTGGCTGGGTAATGGGGAGGAGGCTGGAAGGGAGATGGACAGAGGGTAGGGCAACTGGAAGGGAGCTGACTGGGGGGGGGGTGGCACTGAGAGTAGACCTGAGATGATACCTGGGATGGTATTTGGACAAGAAGGGGCTGGACAGTGGGGAAGGAGGGGGATTGGAAGGGAATGGACACCAGTGGCAGTCGTGGAAATGCAAGACGGTTGACTTTGGAAGATACTGGGAGGGGAGGACTGGAAAGGGGGCTGATCCTGGGGAGGGTTACTGGAACTGGAAATGGACTGATGGAAGGAAGTGAAGAAAACAGGATAAGAAATGGCAGATGAACCACAGAAAGAGAGCTAAGAGAAGACAGGAAAGCAGAAGCCTCAGATCGGGACCAGCATGATCAGAGAATAAAATGGTCAGACAACAAAGATAGAAAAAATAAATTTATTTTATTTTAGTGATTGGACTTTGTGCTATTTTTTATATTTTACACAGTATTGGAGAACTGCATCTCTTATTTATCTGATGTTGCACTGCATGTGGACTCTGGCTTCTTGGGGTTTCAGTTTAAATTTTGTCTACATATTTTTATTTTTACTTTAGATTGTGGTTACTTATTCTGTACTTGGTGAGGGTCGATGTGAGCGTGTGACTGAGGTCAGGTGTTCTGTTAACATGGAGTTTGTACATAAAGATCTATACTGTACTTTACTAATTTGACTTGTTCAGTTTTTCAAATAGGTGTATGGATGTTCCAGGGCCCACTGTAGTACTTACAGTGATGCTTTTTTGGATGGGCTCCTTATGTGAGTTTTGGAAGTTTGTGCTGATATTGTATGGTATGGTATGGAACGCTTGCTCTTTGTTGTAGGGTTTTGTATTAGTTCACAATATGCCTGGTACTGGAGAATAGTGGTTGTTGTTGTTGTTGTTGTTAGTGAGATGATCAGAATCAGGTTTTTTTTTTTTTAATATTGAGTTCTGTGGGTGAATGTCCTGGTTCTGCTCTGCACCTACTGTGGATGCAAAATATATATTGAAAAAAAAGCAAGAACCATAACTCACTTTATAACAACAAAATAAAAATGAGTTATAATTTAGTTTTCTAAACTGTGCTGTTGGTTCTTGCTGTCTTTTAGTTCCTTGGTGTGCAAACAGGACCGTACCTAGCCCTGTGCAAATGGTGCAACCGCACAGGGCGCAAAGGCTTGGGGGGTGCATTTTGGCTGTCTTCTGTTGCCCTGCTGCTACTGGCAAGACAATAGCAGGCAGCCGAAATGCGCTCCCTAAGCCTTTTTGCAGCACTTTAAGCAGTTCTGGTCCCTCCCTCCTCCGACACGATGTCAGAGCAGGGATGGACAGATCTGCTTAAAGTGCCCGCGCCTTTCAGATAGGGTGTATGCCCCCCTCCTCCTCCCCATACCTCCGCCAGCGCTGCCTGCTCTTTCCCTGCTGCCGGTGCCGCCGTGGAAAAAACAGAAGGCAGCAGCAGCAGGGAAAGAGCAGGCAGTGCTGGACAGAGGTATGGGGGGAGTGGGGTGCATGCGCCCAAGCTGCAAGTCGCACAGGATGCGATTGCAGCTCGATCTGGCCCTGTGTGCAAACATCTTGCATTTCTTCCATATAATTTAATCGGCTTTTTGATTTGGTTCAGTCTCTGATTGGATTTCTGAAATTTCTGAAATAGCATCTAAAGACTAATCAATCATGTTCCCATTAAAAAAACCTATGTATAGAAATTCTTTATATGTGAAAATTGAAACATAATGATGTGTTTATCAATTAAATGGATCAAAATTACAAAAATACTCCAGGGGCTTTCATAGTACATGTGGGGTTTCATAACAAATCCCTTGTCTTAAATGTCAATAAAGCACAGAGGCGTATGGTGACATTTACAGTAGGGGATTCAATAACTATGATAAATAGAGCAATGTGTAACCTTAAGCAAAGTTAATGTGTGTGTGTTCTGTATTGGGCTATTATTCATAGTAACATAGTATAGTTGGTTATAACTGCTGCTTTGTGCAGGTCACCCCCTCTATGCCTGTGTTTAGGGTTGCAGCTGCTGCTCCATATAGGTCAGTCCCCCTCTATTTACTGAAATATAAAAGATATTCGTTAGCTTTGATTTTATCCTCTTGCTATAAAGGAATCCACTGTGTCTGCCCCATGCCATTTTGAATTCTGCCTTTGTATTTGCCCCCACAATTACCATTGGGAGGGCATCCACCACCCCTTTCAATGAAAAAGTATTTGTTTTTAAGTTTACCGCCTTACAGCTTCATCATATGCCCTCTAGTTTTACAGGGACTTCTATTTTTAGTGGCCACAACTAAATATATGTGCCCTATCCATGACCAGTGACACTGTACAAATAGGGGCCAATTCTGTTGCAGACATCCTGCCCCTATATGGTTGGTCAAAATCGGGGCATGCAGCGGTAGCACCAGATTCTGATTCCGCAGGGGCTAGATGTGCTTGCGGGATCAGAATCAGGTCTACAGCCTGTATGTGCAGGCCGGGCCTCAATTCTGATTGGCTGCATGCCAATTAACTCAGCCAGGCTCCTGAATGGAGCCACAGTGCCATGTACCACAGCTCCATTCAGGCACTGCGCCAAGAACCTCTTTTTCCCACAGCCCGACCCACAATCCAACCTCCCATGGCCAGGGTCAGGCTACGGGGATGCTCCTGCACCCCTTACGTGTCTGTTGTGCCAGCTGATGCTGTCACACTGTGTCCAGGGGGACTTATTCCACCTCTGAGGTGGAAATAGGTCTCCCGTCTAACAGCCCGAGCCCCGACGTATAGGGCTGACCTCAGAATTGGCCTTATATGTCTGGGGTCACAGCCCACCCATGCCCTGCCCTCGCTCCATCTCCAGACCTCCCCCTCCCACCCTCATCTAAGACCCCCCTTACAACAGCGCTGTTCTTATGGGGAGCCTTTACACCGGGAGCAGTAGTGGGACAAATAGTGGGATGTACGTCCAGGCAGGACTACATCCCCGCTATTCATGGCGCAGAATGACCCCCATAGTGCCACTAAAAATTCCCTCTAAATTCTCTAGCACTTGCCTGATAGTGATGGTGTTCTACTTAGCTATGGGGGTCATTTTAGATGCCCTATTTGTGCTTTGGACATCTGAAAATGGGCATAGAAATGTGCAAAGCATCGAGACATCTCCAGAGCCATTTTAGAAGCCTGCTCTGGGGATGTCCCCAGCTTGAGGACATTCACATCTGAATGGGGGCATGGAGGAGATGCAGCTGTGGCATTCCCAGGAACGTGAACATCCCTACCTGATCACAGAAAGGTCATGGATATTCGGCATCATGTCTAAACTTTAGACCTGTTCCAACAGCGACGAACAAGCATCTGAAAAGTGCTCATTTTAGCTGGAAAACATCCAGAGGATGTAAAGAAGAATGCACTCTATCACCCCCAGTACTCTCACAATGTCAACAAAAGCAGTAGCAGGATATGAACCATGGATGCCCTGTTCCTAGCCAACTACTCTAACCATTAAACTATCCTAGATGTTCAGGTTCTGTAATACTGTTCTGGGAAGGTCTATGCAGACACCCCCACAGACATCCATATCAGGCATGTCCAAGCTTGTGAAATAACATCTGCAACTGAATGTGCCTTTAATTTTTTCAGTCATTCTGGTTTAGTCGTCCCAGATTGCATGTGGATATCCCTTCTAAAATTCTCCTCCATATATATAGTGGCGATATTGAGGTACTATCTACAGTTGTGGTCAACATTATTGGCATCCTTGTTTTTTAGGTATGTTGTGTACAATATCTTGAGAAACAAAATTGAAATAGTCCCAACTGTACATCATCATAATATTTTAATAGTATGTTCAAAGGTATACAACAAAAAAAAGATGTCTGTGCAACTTAGATGTAGTAATTTCTGAGAAAACAAAACAAAACATGACCTGGACAGGATTAATGGCACCCTTCACTAATATTTGGTTGCACAACCCTTGTCAGTGATGACAGCTTCCAAATGTTTCTTGCAGCCATCTATAAGTTTCGTACATCTGTCTGCTATGTAGTAGTTTCTCCCACTTTTCAACTGTGATTTGCTCCAGCTCATGAATGTTTCCAGGATTACTTTTACCAATGACAGATTTCAGCTCTTTCCAAAGGTTCTCGATTGGATTGAGATCAGGACTCAATGCTGGCAAGTTTAAAACAGTCCATTTGTTTCTTTTTAACCATTCTTTTGTACTTTTGGATATATATTTTGGATCATTGTCCCACTGGAGGACACATGACCTTCGACCCAGACGTAGCTTTCCGATACTAGGTACTACATTTCACTCCAAAATACCTTGGTAGTCCTCTGACTTCATGATTCCTTTAATATGTTCCAGGCTTCCAGTTAGTGAGGCAGCAAAACAGCCCCACAACATTATGGAACCTCCACCATATTCATCTGTAGGAAGGGTGATTTTTCCTTATATGCTTCATTTCTTTGCCTGTAAATGTATCGCTGGTCTGTATTGCCAAAGAGCTCAAGTTTGGTTTCATCTGTCCACAGAACATTTTCCCAGAAAGATTGCTGTTTCTCAAAGTGGGTTTGGGCAAAGATTAGGCGTGCCTTTTTATATCTGTCTTTGAGCAGTGGGGGTCCTCCTTGGCCTTTGCCCATGAAGTCCTTCTTTGTTTAGTGTGCAGGTTGAAACCACCACTCCAGATTGCTCCAGGTCAATCTTAAGCTCTGGATGTGATGTTTTTCCAACGGTTCTCACTAACCTTCAAAGATTTCTTGGATTAATCTTCCTCTTCCCACCACATCCTGGGAGGTTCTTGATAGTTCCATGAGCAAAAAAATGTTTTAATAATATTGCGAACTATAGACACAGGAATCCCAAGTTCTTTGAGATGGTCTTGTACCTCTTTGAAGTTTGATATTTGGTGATAATGGCTTTTCTGACAGTTTCAGGCAGCTCTTGTCTTCACCATTGTGAAAATGGAACAGGAAGTGAATGTTAAACATTAGATCCATTATTCATTGTTTGATTCAAGTCATGTGAATACTAACAATTGATCACAGGTGCATCTAATTTTACTGCAATGGGAATGTGGTTCCTCTGTTCAAACTGATTTGAATTATTTATAAGGGTGCCAATAATCATGTTCTGGCAATGCCTCGGTTTTTATACTATTTCATTTTTTAATTGGTCTTGTTTTATTTGGTTCTTTGAAGGACTAGGAGTCTTGAAGGACTAGAAAAAGGGACTGTTACTTCTGGAGAGAGATCTGCAATTGTGAGTATATACTTCTGGGAATTTTCTAAAAGGAATTCTTTCTATTAAAGCTAATTAATCTGTGAACCCACTATTTTTTGTTAAATCAGTCAGGGCCTAGAAGCAGCAGTTTAAGTTTACATTTAAAACACAGAAGAGAGCTTTCTGGTTAAATTTGGAATTCAGCAGAGAGCTTGTAGTTTAAATTTAATAGTCACTCAGGGCCTAGCATCAGCAAAGTACTTTTAGTTTAAATTTAAAACACAGAAGAGAGCTTTCTGGTTAACTTTGGAACCCAGCAGAGAGCTTGTAGTTTAAATTTAATAGTCACTCAGGGCCTAGCATCAGCAAAGTACTTTTAGTTTAAATTTCAAACACAGAAGAGAGCTTTCTGGTTAAATTTAGAACCCAGCAGAGAGCTTGTAGTTTAAATTTCATAATAAGTTAGAACCTAGCAGCAACAAAGAGCTATAATTTAAATCAAATAAGAATATAGATTAGCACAAAAGGCAAAACAGGGTCAGTACTCTTTGAGCAGCAAATAAAGTCGTCTAGAGACCTTTACAAAGAAGCCTTCTTCCTAGGGGTCAAGAGACCTGTGAAACATTTTCAATAGGTGTTAACACCAGGTGGCAGGTCAAAAGGCCATTTTGAAAGACTCCTTCTATCCAAGCAAGGACTGTTAATCATCCAGGAAGTTGGTCACAGCTTACCTCAGCAGCACAGGCATAAATAGCTCAACCAGAGCTCTGTGATCCTCAGTCTTGAAGGACTAGAAAAAGGGACTGTTATTTCTGGAGAGAGATCTGCAATTGTGAGTATATACTTCTGGGAATTTTCTAAAAGGAATTCTTTCTATTAAAGCTAATTAATCTGTGAACCCACTATTTTTTGTTAAATCAGTCAGGGCCTAGTAGCAGCAGTTTAAGTTTACATTTAAAACACAGAAGAGAGCTTTCTGGTTAAATTTGGAATCCAGCAGAGAGCTTGTAGTTTAAATTTCATAGTCACTCAGGGCCTAGCATCAGAAAAGTACTTTTAGTTTAAATTTAAAACACAGAAGAGAGCTCTCTGGTTAAATTTGGAACCCAGCAGAGAGGTTGTAGTTTAAATTTCATAATAAGTTAGAGCCTAGAAGCAGCAAAGAGCTATAATTTAAATCAAATAAGAATATAGCTTACCTCAGCAGCACAGGACAGGGTACTGTGTAGCGGCCCTCTTTTAATAAGTGTTATTTCCCTCCCTCCCTCCCCACACCCACCCACCCCTCCCTGGGATAATCGTAGCTTTATAGGTACTTACACATCTTAAAAGGCAGGAGGTGCTCTCAGGTGAAGCTCGTTACCCAAATCAGTCATACACTAAGGACCTGAGATTAATTAAGCTTCAGGTGAACAAGGTATATTAAACGTATTAGGTACAGTTTTATTGGTATAAATATCCATAGCAACCCTTAGTAAGTAAAGAACTTAAAGATCTAAACAAAAACTTAAAACTAAGATGCAGACAGCAGCCCAGCAGCGAGATGGGGGCTTTCCAGTCTTTTGCATTGAGTGTCACATGTATGATTTTCTCCCAGTTGGTGAGAGGTCTTACGTGTGCACTAGGTGCAAGGAGCTCTTTGCCCTCAGGGAACGAGTCCGTTTTCTAGAGGCTAGAGTAGCAGACTTGGAAAACATAAGAAAGACAGAGAGGTACATAGACGAGACCTACAGGGATATAGTCCTGAAATCCCACCTCCAGATATTCGAAATTAAGGGGTTGGACTGCAAGAGTGCCAATAATGTTGACCACAACTGTATGTCGCTAAACAGTTTAATTTAGGAAAGCTTTTTTGCTGACCTAAATAAACTGTGCAACTATAAAGCAGAGATATTCAGCTGCTATACTTAATCTCTGCTTTAGATAATGCTTTCCATGTATATTCAGTGCTGCTGCCTATCCATATAGTGGTGCTGAATATATGTATTTTTTTTTAAACGTTGCAACCGGTGTATTAAGAAAACACGCTTTGAATATTGACCGATACGCATGTACATGTACACCTCTCATACTATGGCCATGCCACCCTGAGTGTGCCCAATCCTATTTGATCTCAGAAGCTAAGCAGGGTTGGACCTGGTCAGTACTTGGGAGACCACCTTAGAATACGAGGTGCTGTATGTTTACTGTGTGGAAGAAAGGCCTGGCAATCTGTTTCTGGTTGCACCTTATCAAAAAAACCTTGAAGATAGCCACAATATCAGGAGTCAACATCAACTTGAAAGCACAACATCCAGCTCTGCCCAAACCATGTCTCCAGGAAAGCCTACATTTAGATTGCCAACATAAGAAGTGCCATACTGGTTCAGACCATAGATTCATGGATCCATCAAGTGTCTTGTTTCTGACAATGGTCAATCCAGATCACAATTACCTTGCAAATCCCAAAAGTAACCAGTTACATGCTACTTATCTGCAGGAATAAGCAGTGATTTTCTCTAGATATACTTTAATGGTTAATGGACTTTCTCCGGGAGTATGTCCAAACCTTTTTTAAACCCAACTATATTACCTATAAGAACATAAGAACTAACATTATGAACCACCACCCAGGAAAAGGATTTAGGTGTCATCGTGCATAACACGTTGAAACCCTCAACCCAATGTGCAGCAGCGGCCAAGAAAGCAAATAGAATGCTAGGTATCATAAGGAAAGGAATGGAAAATAAAACAAAGGATATTATAATGCCTCTGTATCATTCCATGGTGTGACCGCACCTTGAATATTGTGTACAATTCTGGTCGCTGTATCTTAAAAAGGGTATAGCAGGGAGGGACCACGTGATGTGGTGAGGGCAGCAGATGGACACTGCTGGCGCTCCGGTCTCCCTCCTCCCAAACCGTGACTTTAGTGCCGTTCTGAGAGCTGAAACTAAGCAAAAAATATTGCTTACCCTGCTGGGAAATCTTTCCGTGCCCAGAGCTGCTTTCAAGAAATACTGGCGAGATGGCAGCAACCGTCAAAACCGCTCGAAGGGAGAAGGAGCGTGGAACCCCAGCAGCCAAAATGGCCGACTCCTTAACAGTGCCGAGATCTCTGACTTCACTGGCCTTCCTGGAGGAGGTCTCCACGGCAGTGGCAGAGGCCTCATCTGCACAATTCTCAGCACTACATGAAAAGATGGATACTTTACAATCCTCGGTTGGGGCCTTGGGGAGCCGACTCCAGGAGGCGGAAAATCGCATTGGCCGGGCGGAGGACAGCCTGGAGACACTGGCCCAGGAAGTGTCAGCTTTGAAATCCCAAGCACAATCACAAGCTACAAAAATGGACGATTTAGAGAATCGCTCAAGGCGTAATAACTTGAGGCTGATGGGTATTCCTGACTCGATCGCTGACAAGGACCCTGCTACCTCAGCTATTTGAGGGAATTGATGATGGCGGCAAACTGCATATTGAAAGAGCACACCGCGTGGGGAGCAAACAGCCGCGGGACCATCGGCCGAGAGTGGTCCTTGTAAAATTCTTGCCTTTCCCCCAAAAAGAAGCTATATTAAGAGCTGTGCGGCAAAAGGGAGAGCTGATACATGAGAACTTAAAAATTAGAATTGCCCAAGATTATTCACCTGCTTTAAGCCAGAGGCGTAGAGCGTACGCCCCCCTCTGCCAAAAACTGATTAATGCTAAAATCAAGTTCTCCGTGCAGTACCCTGCCAGACTGCATGTGCTTCATGAGGGGACCCACCGGGTATTCGATTCAGCAGTGGAGGCAGGTCCTTATATCGAGAAGATTGCGGGAGAGGAGCGGACGTCCCCACTCAGCCCATAAAGCTGTTATGGTATTTCCAGCGCAATGGACCTATTGGTGTTGGAGGAGTGAGTGCGGGAGGGTGAGCCTGGCCGGAGGCAGCTGCAGCGGGTTGGTGACCCTGCCCCGACTTGTGAGAATTTTCTTTGGACCTGGTGGATCCCCCCTCTCGGGTGGTGTCTGGAGCTGTGAAGTGCTGCGGGACCGATGGGGACTATGATTGAAGGGATCGTTGGTCCCCCCATAGCCTATAGTTTAAACGCCAACTTGATGGACAAAAGAGAAAAGGAGAGGAAAGAAGAAAAGAAAGAGGAAAAATAAATAAATAAATAAATAAATAAAAAAAAAGGGATGTGGCTTGTGGGGTGAGGGTGATTAAGCGGAGCCTGGGGTTGGCTATCAAGGCTGGTAGTACGGGAGGGGGCCCTTGGACTAGAGTTGAGGAATGTTTTTTTTTTTTTTCCCCCAAATCTGTTTATTCACACATCACAATACTGTACAACACCATGCCAAAAGGAAAACATATGTACATTTTTTTTTTTTGGTTTTGTGCATATACAAACGACACCCCAGGTGGGGTTGTTCCTTATCCACCACCTCTAGGGTTACAGAACCAGCGGGTTAACATACATAACACACTGTTAATTATCAAACTCCCCCCCCACCCCCCCTTCCATCATGACAAGCCGACTCCATGGGGAAAACTAATCAACAGGTATAAGATAAAGTAAAATAAACTATAAAAAAAAAAATGGGCACTACCCACCATCCCATCAGGTCCCCCTAAGTAACAGCCCCCCCCAGTAACAGCCCCAGGCTTTAACCCACCCGTAATACCTCACTCCGGGCTTTAGGCCCCAGCTGCTGAATGTAAGGCATCCAAATCAACAAAAAGTATGCCCAACCCTGGGGCTTCCCACAGGCCGCTCGGCGTTCGAAGAGCATAAGTTGGTGGAAACTATTCCGCCATTCCCAAAAGGAAGGTGCCCTTGACTCCCGCCATCGATGGAGGATAGGCCCCTTCCCCACCAGATAGGCTTTCCGCACTATGACTTTTTCCCATCTACCTTTCGGGTGGAGTGGTCCCAACTGATCCAGCACAACTGACGACGCGGTACAACAGATGGGTTGCTGCAACAAGACACTTAAATAGGCCCCAATTCGCCTCCAGTACCACCGTATATACACACAGCCCCACCACATGTGACCTAAATCTGCCAAAGAGCAAGAGCATTTTGGGCAACCCCCACAATCAGTAAGATGACTGCGCAATGCTCGACGCGGGGAAAAATGAGCCCGAACAATACATTTAAATTGGACCTCCCGCCACCTAGCCCCTGAAATCAAATGCCCAATCCGAACCAAGGCATTACCCACCGACCCCGGGGCCACTTCACAGCTCAACTCTCTCGCCCATGCAATTTCTTCCCTCAAATAATCAGGAGGAGAGCCTTGACTCTCCAGTCGGCGTTTCAAATCAGCGATAGTGGGGGGTGCTTCCGCCCCCAAAGCAAAGAATTCCAAGATACGCACCGAATGCTCCACCGTCAGTTCCCGCGGATACAAGCCACCGATATAGTGAGCGAGTTGCATATGCGCGAAAAGAAAAAACTGCCCTGAAGCTAAGCCATATTCCTGTCGAAGCGCTGCCAAAGTCTTACATCGCCCCTCTATGGTAACCACATGCCCCAGATACCGTATCCCCTGCGTTCTCCACCGTCGAAAAGGCCCAGTGTCCGTACCCGGGGTAAAACTAGCGTTGCCCTGAAGGGGTAGCCAGCGCGAAACAGTCGGCAACGTACCCCAAGAGAGATTCAATTGTCTCCAGGTCCGTCGCAGCGGCTGTACCAAAATACTATTCACCGCCCGGCTAGGTAAAAGTGAATGGTCCAGGTGTAAAACTGCAGTCAGTGCATGTGGAGCTACAAACGCTTCTTCTAACGCCCGGGGGGTATAAACCTCCGAATCCCCCAACCAATCCCCAAGGTGGCGAGACTGACAGGCTAAAGCATATTGCCCCAAATCAGGAAGCCCAACCCCTCCCGACTTCCATCGCCCTCTCAGCCTGCCCAGTGGAATACGAGCCCTCGCGCCCTTCCAAAGAAAGGCTCGAATTTCCCTCTCTACACACTGCAGGTCGCGACGCAACAGCCAGACCGGCAAAGTTTGCATCCAATAGAGCAAGCGTGGGAAAACCACCATCCCCAGAGCGGCCACTCTTCCCAATAGAGACAAAGGGAGAGGGGCCCAAGCCTGTAACTGCAATCTCAATTTAGAACAGACTCGGTCCAAATTTGTCCTATAAAGCGCAGCGGGGTCCTTAGTTATCAGGATACCCAAGTAGAGAAAGGACTCTCCCGCCCACCGTAGTGGGAAGGATCCCGTCCAAGATCCCTGAAGCGTACCTGCCACATCCAGGGCTTCGGACTTGGCAGCATTAATACGCAACCCGGCAAAACTACCATATAAGGCCAGTTCGTCAAGCAGATGGGGCAACGAAGATTGGGGGGCCAAAAGGTGCACCAACATGTCGTCTGCAAAAGCAGCCATCTTAAACCCACAGGTTCCAATCCGAATCCCCTTAATGCATACCGATTGCTCAATTCTTCGCACCAAGGGATCCAAAGTTAACACAAAGAGCAGGGGGGAGAGGGGACATCCCTGACGAGTTCCCCGCTCTAACGGAAAGGGGACGGAGAGCACCCCGTTGCAAAGGATCCCAGCCGTAGGGCCAGCATAGAGCAGCGCCACCATCCTACAGAAGACGGCTCCTATACCATACTGGGGCAAAAGATAATGTAAGTATTCCCAGTTCACCTGGTCAAAGGCTTTTTCTGCGTCGAGACTAATCAACAATGATTGCAAATCCCGCTCCCGAACCCATTCAAGTGACGCCAAAATTTTTCGCAGGTTGCGCACTGCGTACCGCCCCCGCACGAACCCCACTTGGGAATCATGCACCAAATCCCCCAACACAAGGGCCAGTCGGTCAGCCAAAATCTTGGCGAGCACCTTCCAATCAAAATTTAAGAGAGAAATGGGTCTATAAGAGGACGCCTGGGCAGGATCCTTCCCCGGTTTGGGTATCAGAGTGATATGGGCATGGTTTGTCCCCCAAGTAAACGTCCCCCGTTCGATCCTCCTGTGGTACATGGCCACTAAAGTAGGAGAGACCTGATCCACTAGGAGCTTATAGAATTCGGCCCCAAAGCCATCGGGGCCCGGCGCACGACACCCACTGGCCTTCACAATGACCCTATGCACCTCCTCCCCGGTCACTGGGGCGTCCAGGAGGGCCCTCTGATCTGCAGTCAGCCGGGGGAGGTGGGAATCCCGAAGATCTTGCGTCATTGCGGCCTGATCCCCCTGCCTTCCCGCATACAACTCTTGGAAGTATGCCCGAACTACACGGGCTAGCGCTCGATTATCTTTGTGTAGTTGCCCCTGCTCATCCCGTAAAGCTGCTATAGACCGGGTACCCCGGCTACCACGAAGACAACGCGCCAAAAGTTTCCCGGGACGGTCTCCAAAGCGATATAACTGATATCGATAGTAAGAAAAAGATTTTTTGGCTCTCTGGTGAAGTAGTTCATTGAGAGATGTCTCGGTCTCCCATAAACGCTTCTTATTGGCTCCCGTGGGGTCACTCGCATACCGCCGCCTATCTTTAACCGACTGTTTTTCCAACTGGACGATCCGCGCCGCTAACAGCTTATGCTTCCTCGCTACATAGGCAATGATTTCACCACGCAAGACTACCTTGGCCGTTTCCCAGAGCAACTCCGGGTCCTCTTTATGTTGCTCGTTATGAAACAGGAAATCCTCCCAGCAATGTTTAAGATATCTATGAAAGTCCGCATCTCGGTAAAGCCCCAAAGGGAAACGCCATACAAAATCTAGAGACGCCCCCGCTCCCCAAGAGAAGTCCACCCAAACCGGCGCATGGTCAGATATCTCCGCAGGGCCAATCTGCGCGTCTCCCACTTGCGCAAAGAGCCCTTCCAAAATTAAGATATAATCAATGCGGGCACTGGAGCCCCGCGCTCTCGACCGGTGCGTGAAGTCCTTCTCCGTCGGGTGCAACAAACGCCAGGGGTCCACTATCCCGAGCCGTCTTCGTAACCTTTGCAACACCTTGGCAGTCGTAGCCCGAGTACGCTCACCTCCCCCTCCCGAGGTATCTAAAGCAACATCAAGCACCCCGTTTAAATCACCAGCCAATATCAACGGCACATCCAGCCATTGTTCAATTCTAGAAGCCAGCCGCGCATAAAGTGGTTGATCTAAAACATTCGGGCTATAGATATTACCCAAAATGACAGGTCGTCCCTCTAAATTTCCAGACAACAACATATAACGACCCTCCGGATCAAGAAATTCCTGCTCCCGGTCAAACCGGATCCGCTTGTGAATCAGTATGACCACTCCACCCTTCTTCCCCACAGCAGGGATGCCCCAAACTTGGCCCACCCAATTCCGCAGTAACTTAGCATGTTCCTCCACCGACTGGTGGGTTTCTTGCAACATAGCAATATCGGTGTTAAGCCTAGCCAAGGCTTGCAGCACCTTATATCGCTTGATAGGGTGACCCAGCCCACAGACATTCCAGGAGACAATCTTCAGGCCGGGGAAGAGGAAATTGTCACATCTCTCAGGTTCATGACATTCCCAGAGGGATCAACCTCCCCAGCCTGAGGTCGCTCCCCAAATCCAAAATTGCTGTAAGCCTTTAGTTCCCCCAATATCATATGGGTCAGTGTAATGCCCAGATTCTCCCTGCCCCAACACAAAATCCCCCCTCCCTCTACCCCCTGCCTCTACCCAATGTCCTACCACACTGAAAAGATTCAGCACCCTCCCCCCACCCCTTATCATACCCCCAACCTCCCCCAACCCCCACAACCCTCCCAACTCGCATCTCCACCCCCCCTTGACCCCACCCCCACACATCACAGGGGGAACCTCCCATCGCCTCTACCGAACCCTATGGAGGTCATGCTTAATGCGACCAGTGCCCCCAAACCCCTAGACCCAGTAACATTAGCAGACAGAACAAAACAAGCATTAGACCCCAACCCACCCCCCAGGCACACCCAACCGGCCCTTCCCCAAAACAAACCTAAGAACTAATCCACCCCTCAGACATTCCTTCCAAACCACCCAACAACCCGACTCAACAGCACTCATCCACACAGTACACATTCAATCCCCCCATGGGCAAAGTACTTCACCCCCCAGGGTCGCAAGGGAGGGTGGGGCGCCCCCCCCCCCACTGTAGTCAAGCCCACAGGCACTCGAAACCACGAGGCCCCCCCCGGGGGGCAACCCCAAATAAAAAGGAGGCAGAACAGCCGCTCCCGAGGGGGAGTAAACTGCACAGCTTTGCCCAAAAATCAAAAACCGCCAGCCCGGCCAAGCCAAGGGCCGCTCCGAAAAAATCAACTGCCCTCTGCCCACCCCCCTAGGGCACCAGGCCTAGCCAGGGCCCCAGCCATCTGAACTCAAGTGGTTCAGGTCGCAATTCCCCCAGACTTAGAGGCATATCCAGATGAAACAGGTAAAGAAGAAGAAAACATAACCAAAGTTAAGGACAGCTCAGTCAGGTGGCTCCGGAGGGCGAGGATGGCGCTTTCTCGTGTCCAGTCAGCCTTGCTACATGCGGAGCTGCCTCTGCCGCTGACTCGAAAATACGGCGCGTGCCTTCATGCATTATGTGAAGTCTCGCCGGGTATTGCACCGCAAACTTTATTTTAGCTCCAATCAGTTGTTCGCATAGGGGAGCGTAGGCTCGTCTCCGCTGGCTGAGTGCAACAGAGTAGTCCTGGGCAAACCGGAGTCTGGTATTCTCATGTAGGATTTCTCCCTTGCTTCGGGCCGCCCGCAGAATCGCCTCTTTTTGGGGATACCGCAGAAATTTCACCAACACTATACGGGGCCGGCGATCATGGGCCTGCTTGCTGCCCAGTCTGTGAGCCCGTTCAATAAAGATTTTATCTCCCTGCTCTACACTCCCCAGTAGTTGCAGCAAGAGAGGCTCTAGGTAGTTGGGTAAGTCTCTGTCTCCGACCGACTCCGGGACACCCATAATGCGCAGGTTGTTCCTACGGGAACGGTTCTCAAGATCGTCCAGTTTTGAGGCCTGCAGATGTAGCTGTTGTTGCAGACTAGCCACCTGAGTGACCAGCGCCTCCGCAGTATCCTCCACTTGCCCAATGCGGCCTTCCGCCTCCTGAAGGCGATTTCCCATGCCCCCGAGCGAAGTCTGAAGCCCATCTATCTTTGCGTTCAGCGCTGCGAATTGAGAGGACAGGGCTGTTGCCACCGCCGCCGACACTTCATCCACAAAGGCAGGCGAGGCCGCTGGACGTGATGGGGAAGCGACGTCCGCCATCTTGCCTGACCCGACCACACGCTCACGGTCTCGTCAGGTGGATTTGGCCGCTGCTGCCATATTTCCCTTTGTTCCCTGAGAACTCCCCGCAGCCCCAAGAACCTCTTTGTCGAGCAGGGGGGGGGGGGGGGGTCAGAAGACAGGGTGTCAGGTATTAAGCAAGCTTATATTGCCGGTTCGATTCGGGGGCACCGGAGCACACACGAGATGCGACCGCTGTCCTCACCGCATCACGTGACCTCCTGTTTTTTTTTTTTAATCCCCTTGTTGCAGTAAAAAGCGCCGATGCTTTCAGGCGTTAGATATACTCTTGTCCCGGTATTCTGGAGGGGCTTAACTATTTGTATGTAGAATCTTTCTTTACTACCTGGCACTAAGATTGTTTTATATTAAGTGCTGGGTTTGGCATGGGCAGAGAAGAGGTCCTTCACACAAATTCCTCTAGACTATGGAATGGCGTTGTGGAATGACAATAGCGTGGATTCCTATTTCATGTAGTCAAGCTGGAATGAGGCCGGCGATATGGCAACAAGTTGCTGCGTTAAAAACTCTTGAGTGGATGACATACCCTTCCCCCATTAATGCTAGAGGTGTATGGCCCCAGAGCCTTTTTTTGCGGGCTTGTTCACCCGATGGTACCGGGAGGGAAATTGCGGCCCGTTTTGGCCCGTGTGGACTTCGGGAGGCCCGTTATTGGGGAGAGCGCTGAGGGGCTGGAGCTGCTCTGACTTTTATCTGGATCCTGGAGGGAGACCTTGGTAAGAGTCCTAGATACATTAGCAGCTCCTGTAGTTTCCAACGGAGGGAGGGGGGAGGGGGCCCCCCCTTGGGTAAAGCTCTTCTCTGCCCAATGTCAGCTGTGTTTGTTGATGCTTGATATTTCTTACTTGTTGTTGCAAGAGTGTTTCTGGGGTTTTTGATGTTTCTGGGAAAAGTTTTGAAAATTTTGGGTGTACTGTTACAACAGAAGCTCCTTACATGTGCAATGGGTACGGGGGAGACCGTACGCATTCTAGTGGACCCTTCGAGAGTAACCCTACTCTACCTAGTAGAGGAGCGGGTAGAGGATAGAGAGATAGATGGGGAAGGGAGATGGGGGATTGGGGGAAGGGCAGGAGGTTGGGAGGAGGGGGCATAGTTACATCTACGAAAGAGCTAACTTGCATTTGGGGAGCTACTGGCGCAATGGGAAGGGGGAGGGGAGAGGGGGTTGGGGATACAAGGGGCATTGAGGAATCACAGCTTGCTTACGGGCATGGAGTTTGGGAGCACTTCCATGTTTCAGGGGGGACCTCAGGCTCGGGGGGTCCACCCCCATTTTCACTGTAGGACCGATAAACATGTTATGTTTATTTGCTATCCAATCTGAAGGTTATCTCTTGGAATGTGTGCGGGGTAGGCAACCCTATTAAAAGATATAAAGTGTTGCAAGCATTAGCTAGGTTAAAATGTGATATCGCTATGTTACAGGAAACCCACCAGACGGCTGAAGAGCACGCTAAACTACAGAAAGCGTGGGTGGGGCAAGGTTGGGGCGCCCCGGCCAAGGGAAAAAAGGGTGGAGTGGTCATCTTGATCAATAAGCGAGTTCGCTTTGAATTGGACAAGGAGTACTCAGACCCGGAAGGCAGATACGTTTTGTTGTATGGCTGTCTTGAAGGAAGGCCTATTGTGCTGGGTAACTTGTATAGCCCCAATGTATTGGACCGGGCGTTGTATGCCCGATTGGCCTCGAGAGTGGAACAACTGCCGGATGTCCCCTTGATATTGGCTGGAGACTTGAATGGGGTGTTGGACATAGAGATGGATACATCGAGAAGTGGGGGGGAATGAATGCGAGCTCCGACCACTAAAACGCTGCAGGGATTATGCAACCGCCTGGGAGCGGTGGACCCCTGGCGCTTGTTGCATCCGCTAGAGAAAGATTTTACCCATCAGTCAAGGGCCCATGGCTCAAGTGCTAGACTTGACTATGTTTTGGTCTCGGAACGGCTTTTTGCGCAGGTAAGAGATGCACAGATAGGCCCCATTGAGGTGTCTGACCACGCCCCGGTTTGGATGGATTTAGCATGGGGGGATTTGGCTGTGCCGACAAAAATCTGGCGGTTTCCCATGGGCTATATAATGATGTTGACTTTCGAATGCATCTTGGACAGCGCTGGCGAGAATTTATGGCCCATCATGAGCAGCATAAAAATGAACCATAGTAACATAGTAACATAGTAAGTGACGGCAGATAAAGACCAGCATGGTCCATCTAGTCTGCCCAGCAAGATGGCAAGAGTAGGTGCACCTGTCGCTCTGTGCAGGCCACCCCTCCCCATGTTTTTGTTTTTGTTTAGGGTTGAACCCACCACTCCATGTAGGACACCCTTATTTGTTGAGACGCTAGATAGTTCAGAAGTTAGATGGTACCGTTTATTTTGCTTTTATCCGGTTGCTGTAAAGGGATCCACTGTGTTTGTCCCATGCCGTTTTGAATTCCATCACCGTGTTTGCCCCCACCACTTCCATCGGGAGGGCATTCCAAGCATCCACCACCCTTTCAGTGAAGAAATATTTCCTGACATTGCCTTTCAATTTACCACCTTGCAGCTTCATGTTATGCCCTCTAGTTTTACAGCTTCCCCGTCTTTGGAAGAGGTTTGTTTGTTCATCATTTCTCTTTAAGTATTTAAAGGTCTGAATCATATCTCCCCTGTCCCTCCTCTCCTCCAAAGTGTACATATTTAGGTCTTCAAGTCTCTTCTCATAAGGCTTCTGGTGCAGGCTCCAAATCATTTTGGTCGCCTTTCTCTGAACAGTTTCCAGTCTTTTTACATCTTTTACAAGATATGGTCTCCAAAACTGAACACAGTATTCCAAGTGAGGCCTCACCAGTGACTTGTACAGTGGCATAAGTACCTCTTCCTTTCTGCTGGTAATCCCTCTTTGTATGCAGCCCAACATCCTCCTGGCTTTTGCCACCGCCTTGTCACACTGTTTTCCCACCTTGAGATCATCAGAGATAATCACACCAAGGTCTTTCTCCTGAACCGTGCATACCAACCTCTCACCCCCTATTGTGTACTTTTCCCTTGGATTTCTGCTACCCAAGTGCATGACACTGCACTTTTTCACATTAAATCGTAGTTGCCAAGCATTAGACCAGTCTTCCAGCTTTTGTAGATCTTTCTTCATGTTAACCACTCTCTTGGGGGAGTCCACTCTGTTGCAAATTTTTGTGTCATCTGCAAAAAGACAGACTTTTCCATTCAGTCCTTTAGCAATATCACTCACAAATATATTGAACAGTGCCGGGCCCAGGACCGAACCCTGAGGCACCCTGCTAATCACCTTCCTCTCATCCGAGTGAGCTCCATGTACCATCACCTTCTGTTGTCTGTCAGTCAACCAATTTCTAATCCAGTTTACTATCTTGGGACCCATCCCCAATCTACTGAGTTTATTGACAAGCCTCCTATGAGGAACAGTATCAAAGGCTTTGCTGAAATCCAGATAGATGACATCCATTGCATGCCCCAGATCTAGTTCCTTGGTCACCCACTCAAAGAACTCAATCAGATTTGTTTGGCAAGACCGTCCTTCGGTAAAACCATGTTGCCTTGGATCTTGCAACCTGTTGGTTTTGAGAAAGTTCATTATTCGCTCTTTCAGGAGCGCCTCCATTACTTTTCCTGCCACCGAGGTAAGGCTCACGGGCCTGTAATTTGACACTTCTTCCCTGTCACCACTTTTGTGTAGAGGTACAACATTAGCCATTCTCCAGTCCTGAGGAACCACTCCTGTTTCCAAGGATCTGTTGAAGACATCCTTTAATGGTCCTGCAAGAACCTCTCTGAGCTCTTTCAGTATCCTGGGATGTATCCCATCTGGTCCCATGGCTTTGTCCACTTTCAGTTTAGCAAGTTGTTCTAACACCTCATCTTCTGTGAATGGTGTGGTATCTACTTCATTCCTATTTTTATATTTGGGAGTCACAGCTGGTCCATCTCCAGGATCTTCTTTAGTAAAAACAGAGCAGAAGTATTTGTTTAGCAATTTTGCTTTTTCAGTGTCACTTTCCACGAGTCCTTTCCCAGCACTTCTGAGTCCTGCAATTCCAACTCTGATCTTCTTCCTTTCCTGAATATACCTGAAGAAAGTTTTGTCGCCACCTTTAACATCTTTAGCCATCTTTTCCTCTGCCTTTGATTTTGCTATCCTTATTTCTCTTTTGACTCTTTGAGCTTGATCCTGTATTCATTTCTGTGTTCTTCTGTTTGCAAGCTTTTGAATTTTGCGAAAGCTGTGTTTTTTGCCTTTATTTGAGCAGCCACCTCTTTGGAAAACCAAATAGGTTTCCTTCTCCTCTTGTTTTTATTTATTTTCTTACATATTTATCTGTTGCCCCTTATATTGCCGCCTTTAGTTTAGTCCATTGCAATTCCACTTCCCTTATCTCCTTCCACCCCGTCATCTCCTCCTTTAAGTACTCGGCCATTTTATTGAAGTCAGTGTTTTTGAAGTTTAGGACTTTGAGCTTGCTATGATTGGCCTGTACCATGGCTTTTATCTCAAACCACACCGTGTGATGGTCGCTGTTGCTCACAGGGGCACTCACGCAGACATTCGACACGTTATCACTGTTGGTGAGCACTACATCCAGCGTTGAGCTTTCCCTGGTTGGTTCCATCACCATTTGTCTAAGTAATGCATCTTGGAGAGCATCCACAATTTTTTTGCTTCTTTCCAGATGTGCAGAAGGAGTAATCCAATCCACATCAGGTAGATTAAAGTCACCCAATATGATTGCTTCCCCCTTTGATGCTATCTTGGCAATATCTATAATCAATTCGTTATCTCTCTCTTCAATCTGAGTCGGAGATCTGTAGACTACAGCAATATGGATGACAGTGCCATCTCCTCTTTCCAACGCAATCCAGAGTGCTTCTTCTTTTCCCCATGTTCCCTGCATTTCAGTAGCTTTAATACTGCTTTTGACATACAAGGCTACTCCTCCTCCTTTTCCATTTTCTCTGTCTCTTCTGAATAGATTATAGCCAGCTATGGCTATATCCCAATCATGCGATTCATTAAACCATGTTTCTGTAATGGCCACGATGTCCAAATCTGTTTCCACCATTAGGGCTTCCAGGTCTGGAATTTTTTTGGCTTAGCTTCGAGCATTTGTGCTCATTGCTTTCCAGCATTTACCTGGCTTGTGTGTATTTTGCATTGATTTTATTCTGCCCACTTCTTCCCACTTGTTTTTGATGTGTGGTTTAAGTGTGTGGCTGTTTCTGATGTTGTTCTGCTTTTGCAGGGGGTGGCATGCAGATGTTGACCTTCCACATCCGTCACCCCCTTTTCCTAGTTTAAATGCATATCCACATACTGCCTGAATTTTTCACTTAGGTTTCTTTTCCCTGCGACAGAGAGATGTAGTCCATCAGCACAGTATAGTCTCTTGTTGGTCCATCTGTTGCCCCAGTTGCCAATAAATCTGAATCCTTCTTGTTTGCACCAGGTCTGGAGCTATGTATTAAAGCTGTTAATGCGATGCAGCCTTTTTGTCCCCTTACCAAGAACAGGTAGAACTTCTGAAAATGCAACAGTGTTAACAATGGGCTTGAGTTTCTGTCCCAGAGATAGGAAGTCCTTTTGGGCTGTAGAGGCACTGTTTCTAGCCAGGTCATTTGTGCCCAAGTGGATAATAACATCAGGTTTGGAGTGCTCACTTTTTGCGCTAAGTATTTCAACAACTTGGTTTGTATTCCTGCTGGCTGAAGAGCCTGGTAGGCACATGACTATCTTCTCTCCTTTGAACTGTGTTCCCAAGTTGGTGCCTCTGATGATGGAATCTCCAAGTAGTAATAGTTTTCTGTTTGGTGAGGTTTTCTTCATATTTGGTGCTTTAGCAGGAGATTGGGCATTGTCTGACTCATTTAAGGGCCCTTCAGTTTCTTTGGATTGGGCATCCTCATTAGCCAAGGCAGAGAAGGCATTTTGCAGGGATATCTCTTGATGTGTAGGATGTCCCTGCGTTACAGGTCGCAATCTTCCGGAACCCACTGTGATCCATTTGTTCCTGGGGTGTTTGATTCTTTGTGGGAGCGGTGGTGGACTTTGTTCAGTTTGTATCCTAGAAGAGGTAACATAAGAACATAACATAAGACATAAGATATGCCATACTGGGTCAGACCAAGGTCCATCAAGCCCAGTATTCTGTTTCCAACAGTGGCCAATCTAGGTCATATGTACCTAGCAGTTTCCCCAAGAGACACAAGTTCCACAATGCTTGTACTGGGTCAAGCATTGATATCTTCGGTCACTTCTTAATAATGGTTTATGGACCTTTCCTCCAGGAACTTGTCCAAACCTTTTTTAAACGCAGCTACACTAACAGCCTTTACTACATCCTCCGGTAACAAATTCCAGAGTTTGATTACACGTTGAGTGAAAAAAATATTTTCCTTTATTAGTCTTAAATAGTTTACCCTGTAGCTTCATTGCATGTCCCCTAGTCTTTCTATATTCTGATAAAGTCAATCGATCTACGTTTACCTGTTCCACTCCGTTCATTAATTTATAGACTTCTATCATATCTCCCCTCAGCCGTCTCTTTTCCAGGTTAAAGAGCCCTAACCTTTTTAGCCTTTCTTCATAGGAGTATCCTTCCATCCCCTTTACCATTTTGGTGGCTCTTCTCTGAACCTTTTCTAAAATCGCTATATCCTTTTTAAGATACGGCGACCAGAATTGCACACAATATTCAAGGTGCGGTCTCACCATGGAACGATAAGAGGCATTATAATATCTTTTGTTTTATTTTCCATTCCTTTCCTTATCATACCTAGCATTCTATTTGCTCTCTTGGCCGCCGCTGCACACTGGGCCGAGGGTTTTAACATGGTATCCACAATGACGCCTAAATATTTTTCCTGGGTGGTGGTTCCTAATGTGGAACCTTGCATCGTGTAACCATAGTTTGGGTTGTTCTTCCCTAGGTGCATAACCTTGCACTTGTCCACATTAAATTTCATCTGCCATTTTGATGCCCAGTCTTCCAATTTATCAAGATCCTCTTGCAATTTTTCACAATCCTCTTGGGTTTTAACAACTTTAAATAGTTTTGTGTCATCTGCAAATTTGATAACCTCACTCGTTATTCCACTTTCCAGGTCATTTATGAATATGTCAAAAAACAGCGGACCCAGCACAGATCCCTGGGGTACACCACTATTCACCTTTCTCCATTGGGAAAATTGGCCATTTAGCCCTATCCTCTGCTTTCTATCTTTTAACCAGTTTCTGATCCACAATAGTACACTGCCTCCTATCCCATGACTCTTTAGTTTTGCCAAAAGTCTCTGATGAGGGACCTTGTCAAAGGCTTTCTGAAAGTCCAGATACACAATATCGACCGACTCACCTTTGTCCACCTGTTTATTCACTCCTTCAAAAAAACATAACAGATTAGTAAGACAAGATCTTCCTTGTCTAAAGCCATGTTGGCTGTCTCCCATTAGGTTGTGACTATCTACATGCCGAGTAATTTTATTCTTTATGATGGTTTCTACCATTTTTCCCGGTACTGACGTCAGGCTCACCAGTCTATAGTTTCCCGGATCACCCCTGGAACCCTTTTTAAAAATTGGTGTTACATTGGCGATCCTCCAATCTTCAGGTATTAGAGATGATTTTAATGATAGTTCACAGATTACTGATAGCAGGTCTGCAATCTCATATTTCAGTTCTTTCAACACCCTTGGATGTACACCATCCGGCCCAGGTGATTTGCTACTCTTCAGTTTATCTAATAGTTGTAAGACATCTTCCCGATGTATCGATATTTCCTTCAATTCTTCCGCACCTTTAAATACCACTTCAGTCATGGGTAACATCCCTACATCTTCCTCAGTAAAGACCGAAGCAAAGAATTCATTCAGTCTCTCCGCTATCGCCTTGTCACCTCTTAGTGCTTCTTTAACCCCTTTATCATCTAATGGACCAACTGACTCTCTCACAGGTTTTTTGCTACGAATGTACTTGAAAAGGTCTTTATTTCGCGTTTTTGCTTCCGCAGCAAGCTTCTTCTCAAATTCTCTCTTTGCCTGCCTTATCAGTGCCTTGCATTTGACTTGCCAGTGCTTGTGCTGTTTCCAGGTTTCGTCGTTTGGCTCTTTTTTTTCCATTTCCTGAAAGATGCTTTTTTGGCAACAACAGCCTCTCTGACCTCACCTTTTACCCCTGGTGGCTGTTTTTTGGACTTGCTTCCACTTTTCTTACAGGGTGGAATACAGCTTGTCTGGTCTTCCAAGTTTTTATTTTTCTAAAACTCCCGTTGTTGATGTACGTGTTTAACCTTTGCAACTGCTGCTTGTAGTTTTTTCTTAACTGTTTTCCTCATTTTATCATAGTCTCCCTTTCGAAAGTTAAAAGGTAGTACTGTGGATTTCCTTACTATCCCTCCTCCACTAATTAAATCAAAGGCGATCATGCTATGATCACTATTGCCAAGTGGCCCCAACACCCTAAGGTGCGCTTCATTGCAGCCAGTTCCTCCCTCAGTAGAGACACTTCTTTATGCATGGCTGCTAGGTCTTTCCTTAGTAGAGTCAGTTCTTCATGCATGGCAGCTGACTTTAGGCATATAGGACAAGCTCTTAGGCTCCAAATGATTCTTCTTTGAATGAAAGTACCACAGTTATTGCACTGAATACACAACATGTTGATTAAGCAGTCCCAGAAGAGGAAGAATAATAATAAGAAAAGTTGAAGATGTGGGCGTTACCCAAGTTAGGAACGACAGATGGCACGTATGTGACCACTATATAGGCAATGTAGCCCCTGGGGTGGGTGGGGTGAGGGGTAGGGTGGGCGGGAACCTAAGTGTCTCTGGCCAGTAGGCTGTTCCTGAACAGTGGGCACACAGCAAAGGAGTAGGTAAGGGAACCCACCAAGAACCGGAGCTGCTTTGGGAAATGGCTAAAGCAGTGTTGAGAGGAGATATTATTGAATATGTTGCGAGAAAGCGAACATTTTTGGCAAGCAGATTGTGCAGTTGGAAAAGCAGGTAGTAGGAGTTCGGCGGAGATATGCGGGGGACCCTAATGCAGTTAACAGGCAGAGACTTTGGGAGATGCAGACGTCCCTTAATGAACTACTTCATCAGAGAGCGAAGAAATCTCATATGTATTATAGATATCAATTGTACCACTTTGGGGATAAACCCGGGAAACTTCTGGCGCGATGCATACAAGGTAGCCAGGGTGCTCGGTCAATAGCGGCATTGCGGGAGGAGAAGGGACACCTACATAAGGATAATAAAGCCATAGCCCGACTGCTTCGATCTTTTTTCCAGCAGTTATATGCGCAGAGGGAGGGGGCTTTGACTGAAATGGAGAGCTATCTGCAAGGGATACAATTTCAGAAAGTGACAGCGGATCAGCGGGCGCACCTAGATGCCCCGGCGAGGGTGGAAGAAGTATATAAGGTTATCCAGAAAGCCAGTTGTGGTAAAGCGCCAGGCCCTGATGGGTTTGGAGCAGAATTTTATAAACTGCTAGGGGATCTGGTGCCTCCAGCCTTAGTGGCAATGTACCACCGAAGAGTGGGTCAGGGAAAGTTTGAATGGGGGACGAACCATGCATATATTACCCTAATACCTAAACCAGGGAAGGACCCCACGCAGGCGGCTTCCTATAGAACCATCTCCTTATTGAACTTTGATATGAAAGTGCTGGCTAAGGTTCTGGCAGATAGACTTGCCTCTGTTTTAGGGGACTTGGTGCATGACTCACAGGTTGGCTTTGTTAAGGGGCGTTATGCCGTACGGAATCTGCAGAAAATTTTGGCATCTATAGAGTGGGTTCACGAACGGGATCTGCAATCACTGTTAATCAGCTTTGATGCAGAAAAAGCATTCGACCAGGTACATTGGGATTACTTGAAAAATCTTTTGCCCTATTATGGGTTGGTGGACCCCTTTTGTAAGATGGTAGAGTTGCTCTATGCGGACCCCACGGCTGAGGTCCTCTGCAACGGTGTACTATCGGACAACTTTAGTCTGGAAAGAGGCACGCGTCAGGGTTGCCCGCTCTCCCCCTTGCTTTTTGTGCTGACCTAAGATCCATTGGTATGGAGATAGAGGAGTCCTCGGGTATATGTGGCGTACGTATTGGGTCGCATGGGTTTAAGATGGCCGCTTTTGCAGATGACATGCTGGTTCATATTATATTTTCTCAACAGTCACTACCCCATCTTCTTGCGGAGTTCTCCCTATATGGTAACTTTGCAGGGCTACGTATTAATATGGACAAATCAGAAGCCTTGGATGTGGGGGGTACACTAAGGGGGAGCTGGCAGGGGAGATTTCCGCTTCAATGGGCAGATGAATCTTTTGTCTATTTAGGCATCTTGCTGACTAGGACACCAGCACTGCTTTATAAAAAAAACTTTGAACGTATTTTTTCTAAACTCCAAGCGCAGTTTCTGGCCTGGACACCCCTCCCTCTGTCCCTCTTGGGTAGGGTGGCAGCCTTAGGGATGGTGATTCTACCACGAGTGCTTTACTGGATGCAAACCCTCCCGGTGTGGTTGTTGAGACGTGATCTGTGGTGTATTGAGCGGGAGATCCGAGGATTTCTCTGGAGGGGGGCCAGAGCATGTATACCGCTGAACTGGCTGAGAGGAGGGTGGAGATCAGGAGGGGTCGGGGTTCCGGATCTTTGGAAATACGCGTTGGCATGTCAGGCCAGGCATCTAGGGGATTGGCTGGGGGATACAGAGGTTTATACCCCTCGAGCGTTGGAAGAGGCTTTTGTAGCACCGCAGACTCTTGAAGCGGTTCTGCACTTGCAGCGGGTACATTTGCCAGCTCGCATGACAAGTAGTGTCTTGGTGCAGGCGACACGGCGCACATGGCAGCAGCTGAATAAATATTGGGGTAGCTCCCCTGAGGTCTCGAGTTGGCTGCCTATACAGGGTAATGTTCGTTTTACACTGGGCTCCGATTCGGCTCCCTTTCGGCAATGGGAGCGTTTGGGAATACGGCCCCTTGGGCATGTGGTGGAGCTGGAAGGGAGCTGTAAGGCTATGGATACGTTTTGTAAGGAGTATGGCTTGAATCCAGGGGTGTCCATTTTTGCATATGTGCAACTCTCTCATTATGTCGGCTCGTTGTCGAGGCGAGAGCTAAATGCGGAGCACTCGGCGCGGATTCTTGATCTTTTTGCCCTGGGGGCGGGGTTTCCACCGACTATAGCGGAACTAAAGAAGAGGTTGGATCTACTTGATACACCTCCTGACTACTCGGCGGTGGAAAGTTTATGGGCGAGGGAACTGGGTTGAGAGATAGCTCCGGGCTTCATCCGTGACGCGTTGGGTCGGATTGCGCGTTTGGTGGAGGGGGCCCGATGGCACGAGGTACAGTTTAAATGTATTATTCGAGCCCACTTTTACCCGAGGCGAGTGCTGAGAAGCCACCTTACATTAGATGGAGGGTGCCCCAAATGTTCTTGTTCCTTGGCGGACCTGGGTCATATGTGGTGGGGCTGTTCTTTTATTCGTCGGTATTGGATGCGAATCGGGACGTATCATAGTGGTTTATTGCGGCAGTGGATCCGTTGGACAGGGCTGCTGGTTGTATTAGATCAGTTGGGACCGCTCCACCCGAAGGGGAGATGGGAGAGAATTTTGGTGCGGAAGGCCTGTCTGGTGGGTAAAGGTCCTATTCTGCATCACTGGAGGGAGTCCGTGGCTCCCACCTTTTGGGAGTGGCGCAATAGCCTACACCAGCTTATGCTCGTGGAACGGAGAAGTGCGCAAGGGCACCCCCGGAGATGGGCCACTTTCCTGCTGATTTGGATGCCTTACATTCAGAAATTGGGGCCTAAAACCCGCAGTGAGGTGTTAAAAGTTGGATAGCAGTTGTTAGAGTGAGTGTTGCTCCTTGGGTACAGTAGTATTGCTGTGATTCTGGTGGGAGGGGGAGGGGAGGGGGAGGGGAGAATATTGGGTTATATTGTTATGTATTGTATTGTACTGTTCTTTATATTGCTGTTACAATCCTAGGGTGGTGGACAAGACACAGCCCCACTCGGGATGTGGCCTCATGCAAAAAAAAAAAAAAAATATTGATTGATGGCATTGTTTTTTGTTGTACTGTGTGGCATCAATAAACAGAACTTTGAAAAAAAAAAAAGGGTATAGCAGAATTAGAAAAGGTACAGAGAAGAGCCATCAAAATAGTAAAGGGGATGGAAGGATACCCCTATGAGGAGAGGTTTAAAAGGTTAGGGCACTTCAGCCTAGAAAAGAGATGGCTGAGGGGAGATATGATAGAGGTCTATAAATTAATGAATGGAGTGGAATGGGTAAATGTAGATCGTTTGGTTATGTCATCAAAAAGTGAAAATATTAGGGGACATGCAATGAAGCTACAGTGTAACTGATTTAAGACTAATAAGAGAAATATTTTTTCACTCAACACGTAATCAAACTCTGGAACTCATTACCGGAGGATGCAGTAAAAGCTGTTAGTTTAGCTGGGTTTGAAAAAGGTTTGGACAAGTTCCTGGAAGAAAGGTACATAAACCATTATTAAAGAGGACCCAGGAAATCAACTGCTTGCCCGAATACGAGCATTGGGGAACCTGTGTGCCTCTTTGGGAACCTGTCAGGTACTTGTGGTCTGGATTGGCCGCTGTTGGAAACAGGATACTGGGCTTGATGGATCTTGGTCTGACCCAGAATGGCATTTCTTTTGTTCTTATGTTCAAACATACTTATACATATGTTTAGTCAAATGCAATTGAGTAATAACCATTTTCTGCACGAAACATACCTCATACACAGAAAATGCTTTATAAAATTACCTCCAATATGGTCAAGGAATGGACCATGCATCACATGTGTAGACTTTTTCACATGTTTAAACATGTATCTTTTGGCATTCTTTCATTATTTTATATTGCATTAAATAAGGTTCCAGACAAATCACTCCACCAACTAAGAACGGCCATGCAATAAGGTTCAGCATGAAAGGTTTTCCACATTAATCACATCATAACAGAAAAAAATTGTCAAATAATAGTCTATGGATGAAAAACTCCACATAAAGGAGTATATAGAATAGATCCTTTCTATCCTCCAGATCTTTCTCTGTTCTCTCATCTCCTGACACTCTCCTCCCATGCAGTGTTCCTCAGGGTTCAGTTCCGGCTCCCGTCCTTTTCAGTGTTTCCCCTGACATCACTCATCCAGCAAATACTATCTCGGCATATTACTATGTCGATGACATAATCCTTCTACATCACACCAGCCCCTCTGTTCCCAATCTGGTCCCGTTCAATCTCTATCTTACTCAGATCAGCTCCTGGATGCCCTTCAACTTCTTGCACCTCAACTCCATCAAAATGACAGCCATTTGGTTTTCTCTCTGTGGCTCTTGTCCCACACTAGCCCCCATTCCGCTGGTTCCCTCCCTTTGCTACTCGGGCATTATACTTGACTCCTCTCTTGTTTTGGGAACACCTTTCCTCTCTTATTTGTCAAACTTTTCACTCTAAGACAAATCCATGCCATCCGTCCTTTTCTGCCTCTTCCCTCCATGCTCCTTCTCTCCTTGGTCACTGCAGGTATTGATTACTGCAATCTCATAGACCTGGTGGAAGGAAGACAACCAATAGGACACTGTGATACCTGGGTAGAAACTATATCGCAATGATAAAGTAGATCAAATTGATGGAGGGGTTGTGCTCTCTGTTAAAAAGGGCATTGAGTCACATAGGATTAAAGTTTTGCAGGAAACAAAATATGCTGTAGAATCTCTAGGGATAGAAATTCCATGTAAAAAGGGGAAGCAATGACCATGGGGGTGTACTACCGACTGCCTGGCCAGAATGAACAGATGGATAATGAAATGCTGAAAGAAATCAGGGAAGCTAACAAAAGTTACAATACAGTAATAATGGGTAATTTCAATTACCTGGGTATCAACTGGGCCAGTGTCACTGCAGGAAATGCTCTAGGGAGATAAAGTTTCTAAATTAAATAAATGACTCCTTCTTGGAGCAGCTGGTTCATCAACCAACAAGAAGGGAAGCTATTTTGGACCTAGTCCTTATTGGCATGCAGGATCTGGTGAAACAGATAAGGGTATTGGGGCCACTTGGCAATAGTGTTCATAGCATGATCGCATCTAATTTAATAAATGAAAGAAGGACAGCAAGGAAATCCATAGTACTCCCATTTAACTTTCAAAAGGGAGATTATGATAAAATGAGGAAAATATTTAACAAAAGACTAAAAGGAGCAGCTGCAAAGGCTAAAGATTTGCATAAAGCGTGGGCATTGTTTAAAAATACTATCTTGGAAACCCAGAACAGATGTATTCCATGCTTTAAGAAAAGTGGAAGGAAGGCCAAAAAACTGCCTGCATGGTTTAAAGGTGAAGTCAGAGAGGCTGTTGTGGCCAAAAAAGCATCTTTCAGGAAATGGAAAAAGGAGCCAAATGATGAAAACGGGAACAACATAACCATCGCCAAGTTAGATGCAAGGTATTGATAAGGCAGACAAAGAGAGAATTTGAAAAAAAGCTTGCCATGGAAGCAAAAACACATAGGGCCCAATACCATCAGGGATGTACAGGCCCTCTGTGTGTTCAGTCGGAACCAGATGCACAGAGGGAGTTGCGTTTCTGATTCCACGGGGCACGTCTAGCCCCACGGGATCAGAATTGCAAACAGGCCTAAATGTGCAGGTTGGTACTGTGATTCAGCCTGGCCTGCACATAAAGGCCTTGCCTGACTAACTCAGTCAGGGCTTTTAAATGAATCTGCGGCGCCATGGCGTCCGGTTGTTGTGGCACCGTGGCTTCATTTAAAAGCCATGATCCCCAGCCGCAGGCCCCCAAATTGTTTTCCCCGCAGCACTACCCCTGATCTGGCCTCCCAGGACCAGGGCCAGGGTCAGGCTGTGGGGACAGGGCTGGCCCGTCCATTGAGCAAGAATGTGTTTTGCACAGGGCCCCGCGTTTCAGAGGGCCCCGCGCAAAGAACATTCTACTTTAAATATTTTAAAATTTTTAAAATTAAAAAAAACCCTGGCTGCTGCTGCTGCTGCCACAGCAGCAGCAGAATCGAGTGTCCCATGGGGCCTCCCCCTGTCCGGCAGAGCCCTCCCTCCCCGCCTCAGTCCCTCCCCGCCTCGGCTTTCAGAGCCACGAAGAGAGTTTCCCTTTTGCGGCTATGTTAAGCCCGCCAGGGCTGATGGGAACTTTCCCATCAGCCCCAGCAGGCTTAACAGAGCCGCGAGGGAGAAACTCTCCCTTCGCGGCTCTGAAAATGGCGCGGAGAGGGACTGAAGCAGGGAGGGAGGGCTCTGCTGGGCAAGGGGGCCCCAAAGGACACTCAATTTTGCTGCTGCTGCGGCGGCAGCGGCAGCAGCCAGCTTTTTTTTTTAATTTTAAATTTTCCCTGGGCTGTTGGGGAGGAGGGGGGTTAGGACTTGAGGTGGGCTGATGGATTAGGATGGTAATGGGCTATGGGCTGATGGAGCGGGTTAGGACTGGTAATGGACTAGGGGGGGCTAAGTCTGGAAATGGGGTGATGGGGGGTTAGGACTGGTAATGGGCTATGGGGGGGGCTTAAACTGAAAATGGGGTGATGGGGGGGTTAAGACTGGAAGTGGGCTGATGGAGGCTTAGGACTGGTAATGGGCTATGGGGGGGCTAGGACTGGTAATGGGTTGAGTGGAAGGGGAGGCTTGAACTGCAAATAGCTGATGGGGAAGGGGGCTTGGAATGGCAATGGGCTGAGGGGAAGGGGGGCTTGAACTGCAAATAGCTGATGGGGAGGGGGGCTTGGAATGGAAATGGGCTGAGTGGAAGGGGGCTTCAACTGCAAATAGCTGATGGGGAGGGGGACTTGGAATGGAAATGGGCTGTGAGGGGAGGGAGCTAGGACAGGAAATGGGCTGATGGAGGGGCTAGGATAGGACTAGAAATTGGGTGTTGGGGGAGCTAAGATTGGAAATGGGCTGTGGTGGGGGCTTGGATTGAAATAAGAACATAAGAACATAAGATATGCCATACTGGGTCAGACCAAGGTCCATCAAGCCCAGTATCCTGTTTCCAACAGTGGCCAATCTAGGTCATACGTACCTAGCAGTTTCCCCAAAAGACACAGGTTCCACAATGGGTCAAGCATTGATATCCTGGGTCCCTTCTTAATAATGGTTTATGGAACTTTCCTACAGGAACTTGTCCAAACCTTTTTTAAACCCAGCTACACTAACAGAAAAGAGACGGCTGAGGGGAGATATGATAGAAGTCTATAAATTAATGTTCGGAGTGGAACGGGTAAACGTAGATCGATTGTTTACGTTATCAGAATATAGAAAGAATAGGGGACATGCAATGAAGCTACAGGGTAAACTACACAGGTCTGCGACTAAAAAGCTGTTTGATTATTTTCATCTAATTTCCATGCATTTTGGTGTGCTGAAAACAAATAAAATATTGAAAAAACTCCTAGACATCATGATTTGCCACAACATGCAAAATTGTCTTCAAATTTATCAAATTTCTTCAAATTACTATTAATTAATTCAAATTACTATTAATTAATTCACATAAGTGCATTTAAGATATAAAATGCCAAAAAAAACCTTAAAGGGGTTGTCCGAGTTATGTAAAAAAAAATATAGCACTGTAAATCTGATGGTCAGCAATATATACATAGGCTAAGTAAGTTTTAAGTCCGTGCTTCTAATGGTAGAAGGGGTTAATCTTTCCTGAAGAATCCAGTGGGAGGGAGACACAGGACAGATAGCAGCAGCTCCGGTCAGTGCAGGGAGGCATGGCCAGCACTGTGACGCCTCGTGTACAGACACAGAGCTGCTCTCTCCTGCATGCAACACTTGTGCACGAATCATCATCAGATTCTTGGTTCTAGGCTGTTCACACTTTTTCATCGCAATTCGTGTTAGCTCGTCATTCTTCAGCCGTTATGTTATGGCTCCGCGAAAGTGTATTAATTCGCCAGACAGTTTCTGTTTCATCTGTGGTGAATATACAGTGTTGAAGCAGCAGCAGAATATTACAGACTTTGTGAAAAAAGTATACTTTGCATACTTTGGACTAAAAATTGGAAATCAAGATAAAGTCTGGGCGCCTCATAAAGTGTGCAAACGGTGTGTTGAGGACCTCCGAAACTGGTTCAAGGGTAAGAAAATATCTTTCCGTTATGGGATTCCTATGGTATGGTGAGAGCAAAAGAACCATAGTGACGACTGTTACTTTTGTTCATGTGATGTGAAAGGGTTTAATTCCAAATGGAAGCATTCCATTTCATACCCCAATCTTCACTCGGCAATTCATCCCATCCCCCATGGCACAGATATGCCAGTACCCAAGCCCCCTGCTACCTTGGAAGAGATACCTAGCTCCGATGAAGGTGAAGTCATACCTGAACCAGATGACGAATCAAGTTCTGACTTTGAAGATGATACAAGACCAAAATTGTTTTCTCAGGAGGAGATGAATGATTTGGTAAGAGACTTGAATCTTCCCAAAGATGCCGCTGAGTTACTCGGATCAAGGCTGAAAAGCAGGAATTTATTGTTGCCAGAAGTGTCATCTTCATGGTTCAGACATCGTGAAAAGGAGTTCGTTCCTTACTTCGCCCAGGAAGACAAGTTGGTTTATTGCATCGATGTCGAAGGTCTGATGGGTCAATTTAAAATCCAATATGATTCAGAGCAATGGCGTCTTTTTATAGATTCTTCAAAAAGAAGTCTCAAAGCAGTTTTACTCCACAACAGTTTTTACGCTTCCATACCTGTATGTCATTCCGTACACTTGAAGGAAACCTACGAGAACTTGGAATTGGTTCTTCGTAAACTTAAATATGAAGACCATGGTTGGCAAGTGTGTGGGGACTTGAAGGTCTTGTGCATGCTGCTCAGGCAACAAGCTGGGTATACCAAATTTCTGTGTCTATGGGACAGTCAAGACCGACAAAATCACTGGACCAAGAAGAGTTAGCAGCCAAGGGTGCTAACAGTCGGTGAAAAAAATGTCCTCCGAGAAACTTTGGTACCTTCCCATAAAGTTCTTCTACCACCTCTCCACATAAAATTGGGATTGATGAAGCAGTTCATAAAATCACTTCCAAGAGATGGAGAATGCTTCAAATACTTGGTCACCACGTTTCCAGGCCTGTCGGAGGCAAAATTGAAGGAAGGTGTGTTCGAAGGCTTATAGTTGATCAAGAGTTTGTCAAGAGTTTGATCAAGAGTTTGTCAAGAGTTACCATGACAAAAAGAAGGGTGGATTGCATTTAAAGAAGTCGTACAGAAATTTGTAGGCAAGAACAAAGATCCTCACTACAAAAAGATCGTCGGACGAATGCTGAAAGCATTTCAAGCTTTAGGTTGCCTGATGAGTTTGAAAGTGCATTTCCTCCAGTCCCACCTTGACTACTTTCCTGAAAATTTGGGAGCTGTGAGTGAGGAACAAGGTGAACGATTCCACCAAGACATTAAAGAGATGGAAAGGAGATACCAGGGAAAATGGAGCATTACAATGATGGCAGACTACTGTTGGATGCTTCAGAGAGACATTCCAGATGCTACTCACAAGCGTAAATGCACCAAGAGGAGCCTCACAAGGAAGAAGAATCAAGTTTAGTGTGTGTAGGTGAGCTCATTTCAGTTCAAAAAAGGATTTTCATGAAAATATTATAATAAAACTTTAATTTTATGTCTATTTTCATTTATTTTGAGGTATTGCCTTATTTAACATAGTTACCTAAATTGTCAGGAAATATGATGTCCTATGACAAAATGGAGGTCATTTTCGGATTCAGCGCACCAAAAAACATAAAGATTACATGGAATAATTAAAACAGCTCTCGAGAAAATATAGCAATTTAAGACTAATAAAAGAAAATATTTTTTCACTCAACGTGTTATCAAACTCTGGAATTTGTTACCGGAGGATGTAGTAAAGGCTGTTAGTGTAGCTGGGTTTAAAAAAGGTTTGGACAAGTTCCTGGAGGAAAGGTCCATAAACCATTATTAAGAAGGGACCCAGGATATCAATGCTTGACCCAGTACAAGCATTGTGGAACCTGTGTCTTTTGGGGAAACTTCTAGGTACGTATGACCTAGATTGGCCACTGTTGGAAACAGGATACTGGGCTTGATGGACCTTGGTCTGACCCAGTATGGCATATCTTATGTTCTTATGTTCTTATGAGGTGGAGGAGGTTCCATGGAATTGGAGAAGGGCCGATGTGGTCCCTATTCACAAAAGTAGTAACAGGGAAGAGGTGGGAAACTACAGACTGGTAAGCCTAACCTTCAGTAGTGGGAAAAGCAACACAGTAACATAGTAAATGATGGCAGGTAAAGACCAGCATGGTCCACCTAGTCTGCCCAGAAAGATGCCAGAATTGTGGAGTGATATAGTAGGTACTTCTCCAGGCAGGTTACCCTCTCCATTTAGAAGTAATTTACATTTGTTTCGATGCCATCCTCTTGCTATGTAGTGATCCTCTGTGTCTGTCACATGCTTTTATGAATTCCACATTGTTTTTGCTCCCACCACCTGTTTTGGGAGGGCATTCCAGGCATCCACCACCCTTTCCTTGAAAAAGTATTTCCTGATGTTGCTTTTAAATTTACCTCCTTGCTGCTTCATTTCATGTCCTCTAGTTCTACAGTTTCCCTGTCTTTAAAAAAAGTTTGTTTATTGAAACATTAAATTCCTCTGTGGAAATGGGTAATAGGGCAACATCTGGAAAGCGGTGTGTATAAATGCCTGTAGCATGGGAAATAAGATCTCATATGTTGAGGCTTTAATGGGAGAGGCTGACTTGGATTTAGTGGCAGTTATGGAGACTTGGTTCACGGAAAACCATGATTGGAATGTAATTATACCAGGCTATACATTATTCAGGAAGGACAGGGTAGGAAGAAGGGGAGGTGGAGTGGCACTATATGTTAAAAATAATATTAAAGCTATAGAATTACAGGACTTAAAAGGAAGAGAAGAGGCACTGTGGGTTAAAATAGAAAGAGGGAAAGGGAAATCCATTTGCACTGGAGTTATATACAGATCCCCCTCACAGGGCATAGAAGTGGATGAAGATTTAATAGAAGACATACACAGTATTGCCATGAAAAGAGAAGGTTACTGATAGGTGATTTCAATATGCTGGATGTGGATTGGCACATCACTATTGCGGTGTCATCTAGAAGTAAGGAGATCCTGGATTCTCTTCAGGGAGAATTATTCAGGCAATTGGTAACAAAATACACACGTGATGGAGTCATACTGGACTTGGTGCTTATCAATGGTGAAAGTGTTTCTGATGTTACAGTGGGAGATCATCTCTCATCCAGAAAACCACTTTTGCCCTTCCTCTTCTCACTAACATATCTGAAAAATGTCTTATCCCCATGTTTTATTGCATTAGCTATTTCTTCTTCTTTTTTGTACCTTTGCTTTCCTGACTAGTTTGCTAGCTTCTCTCTTTCCAAATATAGATGCCTGTCTTCCTATCTCTGTGATCTCTTGTATTTCCTTTTCCTTTTACATTTATTTACCTTTCTAACAAAAAGATTTGTTGCTCTTAAAATCTCCTTTCAGTTTTGCCCACTGTTTTTCTGCATCCCTCAGCTGTTCCCATCCCACTAATGACTCTTTGAGGTATTGTCCCATCTTGGCAAAGTTAGTTTTCCCAAAGTCTAAGACCCTTGCCTTTGAATGGATTTTATCAGCCCTAGTCCTAGTACTGAACCATACCATCTGGTGAATTGTCAGACTCAAGGGTGTAGGGGAGGAATATGCAGAAACTGATGAAGATAAAGCAGAATTCCTTAGCAAATATTTCTGTTCTGTGTTCAC
The DNA here is from genome assembly GCA_033557465.1 of Ichthyophis bannanicus. Classification (NCBI taxonomy): domain Eukaryota; kingdom Metazoa; phylum Chordata; class Amphibia; order Gymnophiona; family Ichthyophiidae; genus Ichthyophis; species Ichthyophis bannanicus. The sequence goes on along the minus strand of CM066032.1, from coordinate 1,271,401,835 downwards.
AGATGAAGGGCCAGGAGCAGGACCTCAGAAAACACCCACAAATAAGAACAGAAGCGATGGGGATCTTGAACAAATTTCAGAAGAAAGTGTTCATGTTCACTAGCTAAAATAAAGAAGACAGTCATGGGACTGGATGGAATACATCCAATAATACTGAGGGAACTTGGGGTCGCTCTAGCGGCTCCACTGTCTGACCTTTTCAATGCCTCTTTGGAGTCAGGAGTGGTGCCAGAGGATTGGACAAAAGCGGACGTAAGGATGGCATTGAGATCTACAGGCCGGTTAGTCTATCCTCTGTGGTTAGTAAATAATTGGAAAGGCTACTAAAAGAGAAAATAGAGAGGTTTCTGGAGTCCAATAGATTGCAGGATCTGAGGAAGCATGAATTCACCAGAGGCAGATCTTGTCAGACAAATCTGATTGATTTCTTTGACTGGGTGACCAGGGAGTTGGACCAAGGAAGAGCCCTAGATGTGGTGTATTTAGATTTCAGTAAAGCCTTTAACACTGTTCCGCACAAGCGACTTATAAACAAACTGAGCACCCTAGGGATGGACCCTAAAGTTACTGATTGGGTTAGAAATTGGTTGACTGGGAGGTGACAAAGGGTATGTTTATGTTTATTTAAATCTTTATATACCACCCATTACATAAGCATCTGGGCGGTTTACAAACAAAATAAAATTAAGAAATTAAAAAGTGCTGCAGAAAGGGAAAAGGAACGCCATAAAACCTTTTAAAAGGATATAGAGAGGCAGAGACAGAGATAGAGAGGGAAGGATAGAACAGCAGGTGAAGAAAGAAAGACAAAGAACAGCAATGGGAAGGGAGGGTAGAAAGTGGGGACTAGGGAGACGTGTCTTCAGGGAGGGAGGGGGAAGGGGGGAGGGAATAGCGGAATTGTAGATCAGCGAGGAGGGGGGGAAAGATGTGAGGGAGGGGGAGGGAGGTCGAAGGCTGTGCAGAAGAGATGAGTAAATGGTAAATGGAGCTCACTCTGAGGAGAAGGAAGTTACCAGTGGAGTGCCGCAGGGATCTGTCCTTGGTCCGATTCTTTTTAACATCTTTGTTAGTGATATTGTGAAAGGGCTGTCGGGTAAGGTTTGCTTGTTTGCGAATGATAACAAAATCTGCAATAGAGTAGACATCCAGGAAGGAATAGACAACATGAGGAGGGATCTGGCTAAGCTTGAAGAATGCTCTGGAACTTGGCAGCTGAAATTTAAAGCTAAAAAATGCAGGGGCATGCATTTGGGCTGCAAAAATTCAAAGAAGTGGTACAGTGTAGGGGATGAGGTACTTCTGTCCACAAAAGAAGAGCGGGACCTGGGCTTAATTGTGTCTGACTAACTTAAAGTAGCTAAACAGGTAGAAAAGGCGACTGCGAAAGCCAGAAGGTTGCTTGGATGTTTAGGGAGAGGAATGGCCAGCAGAAAAAAAGGAAGTGATAGTGCCTCTGTATAAGTCTCTGGTGCGACCTCACTTGGAGTATTAAGTGCAATTCTGGAGACCACACCTTCAAAAGTATGTAAGCAGGTTGGAGTCAGTGCAGAGGGTGACTACTAAAATGGTTAATGGTCTTTGTTATGAAGCATATGAGGACAGACTTAAAGATCTTAATATGTATACTTTAGAGGAAAGGCAGGATAGGGGTGATACAATTGAGACATTTAAATACCTCAGTGGCATAAATGTACAGGAGGGTCTCTTTCAATTGAAGGCAAACTCTGCTACGGGGGGACAGAGGATGAGAGTGAAAGTGAATAGACTCAGGAGTACTATGCAGAAATATTTCTTTACGGAAAGAGTGGTAGATGCGTGGAATAGTCTCCCACTCTCCCAGTGCAGGTGGTGGACACGAGGACAGTATCTGAATTCAAAAAAGCATGGGACAAACACAGAGAATCTCTAAAGCTAAAAAGGGGACCATTGTAGTTGGTATGGAAAGGTAGACTAGATAGGTTATTTGGTCTTTTTCCGCCATCGTGTTTCTATGTTTCATTAATACCCTTTAAGTATTTAAACGTCTTTATCATATCACCTCCATCTCTTATATTTAGGTCTTCAAGACTTTTCTCATATTCCTTCGGGCATAGGCCCCAAATGTACTCTCGTTTTCAGATTCTCCTGATGAAACTCCAATAAGGAGAGAAACGCTAAAGAGGCACCGAAGGAAGGCGTAGAGAATATTGATGAAGCAAGAGCGAAAAGAGAGAACTAAGATAAGCTTATAATATAATTTTTAGAACATCACAAGGTGGAGGAATGCCGGTGATATTTTTGTACTAATTCACGTCAAAAAAAAGGAAAAAAAAGTTTAGCTCCCCGTAGTCGTTGATGCGAATGAGGCGCTATCTGTTTTCCACGAAGATTGTGGTTCACAGCGCTATAGTGGTCTGAGACTACATTTGGAGCATATTCCTTTAAACTATAATTTGAAAAAAGACATATTGCTGGGATTTCAATTCTATAAACTTTCAAATATTGATGCTAGTTAAAGTAGAGTATTTCCACAAATCTAATATTATTAACATACTCTGAGAAGACCATAATACATTTCTTGAAATTTCCCAAATCATCCTTGTCATCTTCCTCTGAACCATTTCAAGTCTTTTTAATTCTTTAAAAGGTACGGTCTCCAAAACTGAACACAATACTTTAAGTGAGGCCTCACCAATGACCTGTACAGGGGCACTAATACCTCCGTCTTCCTGCTGGTTACTCCTTTCTATATACAGCCTAAGATCCTTCTGGCTTTGGCCACCACTTTGTCACACTGTTTTGCCATCTTGAGACCCTCAGATAGTATAACCCCAAGGTCCTTCTCTTGGCCCATATACACCAGCCTCTCATCCCCAATCACATTCAGTTCCTTTGGGTTTCTGCATCCCAAGTGCATCACACTGCACTATTTTGTATTAAATCTCAATTGCCAAGTATTTGACCACAATTCTAATTTTTGGAGATCTTTTCTCATGTTGTCTAGTCTACTCCCTTCGAAGTGACTACTCTGTTGCATATCTTTGTAATCATCTGCAAAAAGGCAAACTTTCCCCTTTAACCCTTCAGCAGTATCACCCGCAAAGATATTGAACAGTAGTGGTCCCATGACTGACCTCTGAGGCACTCCGCTACCCACCCTCCTTCACGGTGAGTTCCATTCATCACTAGTCTCTGTAATCTGTCAGTCAACCAGTTCTTGATCCAGTTCACCACCTTGGGATCCATCCCCAAGCTGCTCAGTTTATTCACAAGCCTCCCATGAGGAACAGTATCAATGGCTTTGCTGAAATCTAAGCAAACCACATCCATCGCAAGCCCTTGATCAGATACTCTAGTCACCTAGTCAAAGAAGTCAATCAGATCCGTTTGGCATGATCTTCCCTTGGTAAATCCATGTTGCCTGGGATTTTGCAACATGGATTTTGCTTCCAGAAAAAAAACATTGTTCTTTCATCAGCATCTCCATTACTTTTCCCACCACTGAGGTAAGGCTTAACAGACTATAGTTTGCTACCTCTTCTTTGTTGCACATTTGTGAAGCCCTTCTCCAATCCTGTGACACCTCCCCAGTCTCCAGGGATCTAGTAAAAATCTTTTTTAAAGGTCCTGCCAAAACCTCCCTGAGCTCCTTCAGGTACTTTCCCATTTTACTAAAGTCAGCATTTTTGAAATCTAGGACTTTGAGTTTGCTGTGATCGGATTCTGCCTTGGCTTTACCTCAGACCCCACCATGCAGTTATCACTGTTGCTCAAGTGGGCACCCACCTGGACTATAGACACCCTGTCTCTGTTAGTGAGTACCAGATCCAACTTTGGATTAGACTATTCTAATCCAATGTTGGCGCTACTGAAGGAACGGATAGTAAACGTTCTAGAATCCAATGGGTTGCAAGATTCAGGAAGATCTTTCCAAACTAATCAGATTAATTTCTTTGAATGGATGACCAGAGAACTAGATTAAGGGCATGAGCTGGATGTTATCTACTTGGATTTCAGCAATGCCTTTGATACTGCTCTTCATAACAGGCCTATGAATAAACTGACCAGCCTGGGAATGGACTCCCAGGTGGTGAACTGCATCAGAAGTTGACTGACAAATGACAGAGGGCGATGTTAATTGGAATTCACTCAGAGGAAAGAAAGGTGAATGGTAGAGTGCCTCAGGGATTAGTCCTGGGGCCGATTCTGGTCAATGTCTTTGTGAGTGATATTGCCGAAGGGTTAAAAGGAAAGGTTTGCCTTTTTGTAGATGAAATGAAGATTTGCAACAGGGTGGGTACCTCAGAGGGAGCAGACAATATGAGAAAAGATCTACATAATTAGAAGAATAGTCTAATGCTTGGCAATTAAGAGTTAATGCAAAGGTATTAATGTACAAACACACTTTTTCAACGTCAGGGAAGCTATGGAAGTAGTCGACATGGAATGAAGCTACAAGGAAGTAAGGGGGCATATTCAAAACATTTTAACCAGTTAGCGAACCTGCTGACCCACTGAAATACATTCACCATGATATTCAGTGGCACTAACCGATTAGTGCCACTGAATATCCCCACAGAGAACAAAAAAAATACCCAGTTAAAACCGGGGTGGTTTGTGGGTGGAGCGGGGCGGTGACAGCTGTTTTGTGGTTAACGGTGATATTCAGCTGCATCAGATAGCTTAAGTGGTTTAAGTAAGCACGGGTGAATGGCTGTGCTAACTTTAATGGCTTTGCGCTATCCACTTAGGGGGTCATTCCGATACTGGAATAGCAGCGATGTATGTCCGGTTTGAATGTACAGCCCCCGCTATTTGCTTGGGCCAATTCTGTGCCCAAAGCTCTCCGCATGTTCAGAGTAGATGTGTGCGGAGCTCTGGATGAGGGTAGGCAGAGGAGGGCCAGATGAGGAGCATGGAGGGGCGGAGGCAGGACCCAGACCCCAGACATATAGGGCCAATTCTGGTCACAGCCCTGTACATCCAGGATGGGGGAAATAGTCAGGGGACTTATTCCACCTCAGAAGTGGAATACGTCCCCTCGACTGTGGCACATGGCACTGGTGGACTTCATCTTGAAGGTGAGAGGCAGCAGGGGATTCCCAGCCTTGGCAAGCCCCTCTGGGAGTCAGGCAGTTGCATGGTGTCCCGGTGCCATGGCAGCGAGGCTCCATGCAGTCACTTCAGCTGGACTAGTCGGGGATTTCACTGGATGTCCGGCAGCACAGAGTCAGGACATGTCCTGCCCGTCCAGGCTTTTTGTCCCGATTCTGCTCCCGCGGGAACATCTAGCTCTTTTGGGTGCAGAATCGTGTGCAAATCCGGCCCGTCCAGATTTTGGATGTCCGGACGGGCTGGATGTGCCCCGATTAGAATGAGGCCCTTAGTGGCTGAATATCATCGCTAACCATATAGCGGTGCCGGACTCCCAGGACTTTAGAACAGTTGTCCAAGCTTTACCACACTCCAACTTGCTCAGAATGTAGCTGCCAGAATTATCTCCAAGGCTAGCCTCACTGACCACATCACCCCAATACTTTATAATCTCCACTAGCTCCCCATAGTAGCCAGAATAAGATACAAGATGATAGTCACCACTTTCAAATTGCACAACTGTATCTCCCCTTCCTACTTATCCACCACGATACATACACAAACCAGCATCAGAAGCAGGAGAAAAAGTATCCAGAACTTTCTATCAATACGCCCCTCAATATGCAAAACAAAATAAACTACCAGCAATAGGGCCTTCAGGTACACAGCCCCCACCCTTTGGAATTCCCTCCCTGATTATATCAGATCAATCAAAGACCTTCAGACTTTCCGCAAGAAATTAAAAACAATACTTTTCACTGAATACTACAACACTTCCACTGCCACCAACGCATTCACCTCCCTCTACCCCCCCCCCCCGATCTACCCAACTAAACTAACCAGCTGCTTATATTATATTCTCCAGCCAAGAATATTCTTCTGTACCCTCTATTTGACAGTATTGTAAATAGTTAAGAGTCCCAGGTATCGCTATATTACTGTATATGTGATTAACTGGCATGTAAATGGTTCCTTATTTCATAGTTTAATATGTTCTCTGTAACTAAGGTGTTTTTTTTAATGTGAACCGCCCCTGACCGCTGGAAGGGGCGGTATAGAAATACTGCTTAAATAAATAAAATAAAAATAAATAGCAGTGGCAGAGCAGCCAGGATATTCAGTGTGGAAACCAGATATTGTATCTTCAGCTGCTGAATATCTGATTTTAATTAAAGCGGTGGCCTAGCTGTGGCTGCTGAATATGCCACCCTAAACTTGTAAGCAAGTTCAGGAAGTACTTTTTCACGGAATGGATGGTAGTTGCCTGAAATGCCCTACTGTAGCGAAGTGGTTAGAGCAGTAAGTTAGAAACCAGTGACATCAGGATTAAAATTCTGTTGATGTTTCTTGTGACCTTGAGAACTCATTTCACTCTCTATTGCCTCGGATATAAACTAAAGATGGTCTCACCAATCTCCTCCATTACTTTGACAGCATGGATAAAAGTGAGCCAGTTGACAAAGTGTATGTAAGCTTTCAGAAAGCGTTTGACAAAATCCCACATGAGAGACTCCTGAAGAAATTAAAAAGTCATGGCACAAATGGCAATGTCCTATTGTGGATTAGAGAACTGGTTGTGAGATAGAAAACAGAGAGTAGGGATAAATGGTCAATGTTATCATTAGAAGAAGGTGACTAATGGAGTACCCAAGAGATCTGTACTGGGACTGGTGCTTTTTAACATATTTATAAATGGTACGGAATTGAGACCTACAAGTGAGGTGATTAAATTTACTCAATGTAAATAGTTATCCTAATCAGTTAGCTATCCTTTACCTCTCTCCATGTATTAACTCTACTGTTCCAGTACATATTGTTACTTTTTTAACTTGTTAACTTGTTACTTGTTATTTTTAATTTAATTTTAATTTTATTACACAGTTTTACTTAGAAACATAGAAACATAGAAACATGATGACAGAAAAAGACCACAAGGCCCATCTAGTCTGTCCTTCCATAACAACAACTACAACAGTCCACTTTCTACCTTTAGAGATCCTCTGTGTTGGTCCCATGCTTTTTGAATTCAGTTACTGTCCTCATCTCTACCACCTCCACTGGGAGACTATTCCACGGATCCACTACTCTTTCCGTAAAGAAATATTTCCGCATATCACTCCTGAATCTATCTCCCTTCACCCTCATCCCATGTCCTTGTATCCTTAATTATCCTACATTGTTTAATTGTTCCCTGTAAACAGTTGTAATATACTGTACTATTGTTTCATGTAAACCGTCTTGACTAGTAGAAAGACGGTATATAAAAACTGTTAAATAAATAAATAAATAAATAAATAAATGTGCAGATGACACCAAATTATTCAAAGTTGTTAAATTGCATGCAGATTGTAAGAAATTGCAGAAGGACCTTGTGAGATTACGAAACTGAGCATCCAAATAGCAGGTGATATTTAATGTGGACAAGTTCAAGTGATGCATTTAGGGAAGAACAACTCAAACTATAGATACACAAAGGTAAATTCCATATTATGAGTCACCACCCAAGAAAAGGATATGGGTGTGATCATAGACAATGCATTGAAATCTTCTGTTCAGTGTGCAGAGGTAGCCAAAAAAGCAATCAAATGTTAGGAATCCTTAGGAACGGAATGGAAAGCAAAGCAAAGGATAGCATTATACCTCTGTATCGCTCCATGGGTGACCGCACCTTGAATACTGTGCACAGTTCTAGTCTCTGGGGGATGTTTACTAAACTGCGTGAGGGGGATGTTTACTAAACTGCGGTAATGTTACATAACGCGCGTTATGTAACGTTAACGCTCCTTAAGTAATGTTAACATGCGTTATGAGATGTTAACGATCGTTAACGTCTCATAACGCGCGTTAACGGTACATAACGATCGTAAAGCTCCGCGGCGCGGTAAAACACCGCAGAAGGTGGAGAGAGGGCAGAGAGAAGGGGTCAATGGGCGGAGTGTGGGCGGGAAGAGGCTCCATTCACACTAACGCACCGATCTGAAGAGCCGAAACCTAACGCGAATGAAAACCTGCCGTTAGATGCACATTTGCAGGGGAGAGAAACCATTTAAGTGTCAGCAATGTACAGCATAGGCAGGGAAACCTACAAAACGTGATAAGTGTGATACATGTGCACAGAACAAAAGAGCACAGAAACATTGAAAATGACCTCAACAAACTGGAAAAAACAACATAACCAAGCTGGCGAATAGTGATATTAATGGAAAACATCACCCCCCCCCCGAGAAAGCCCCAAAGAAAACATATTAAGCTTTGAAGATCATATAGGTCCCTTTTTTAGCTCTACAGACAGAAGAAAATCATGTAATGTGTCTAGTGTTCTGTAATCGAGAATGTGCCAAAATTTACCTGAAATATTTCTGCATTCAAAAGCATATAAAACGCAGAAAATATACATAAGGCCCAATTTCATCCTGGACATAGAAGCCCTCTGTGCACCTGGCCGGAACCGGATGCACAGAGGGAGTTGCAATTCCGATCCCGTGGGGCACATCTAGACCCGCGGGATCGGAATCGTGAAGAGGCCTGTACATGCAGGCCGGGACCGCAATTCAGCTTGACCTACATGTACAGGTCTTGCCTGACTAACTCAGTCAGGGCTTTAAAATGGAGCCACGATGTCACGGCATCCGGTTGCCATGGCACCCTGGCTCCATTTAAAAGTCACGATCCCCGGCTGCCAGCCTCCAAATTGCTTTCCCCACAGCCTGACCCCCGTTCTGGCCTCCCATGGCCAGGGTCGGGCTGCAGGGAATGCCCTCTGCCCCCTATTGCCCTTTCCCAGCTTTGGGCCTGCCGATCCTTCTGCATTGGGGAAGTTATTCCACCTCGGAGGTGGAATAACTTACCCGTTCAAGTCGCCAGCCCCAGACATTAGAATCAACCCTGTATGTCCTGGGCCGGTGACCACCCACAGCCTGCCGTAACACCACCCCCAATCCTCCCCTTCCCCGCCCCCGTCTAACTTCCCTGTACAATGCGTGGGGAAGGGGCCGGGAAAGGGTACGAATAGCGGGGATGCTATTCATTGCTCAGAATGACCCTGATACTATCTACATCCCTGACTTATGTTGTAGAAATTAATCATGTATCCTTTAAAGTGGGAAAAATAATATATGTGGGTCAAAGGCCATTAAATGTGCTAGTAGTGATCAACTGTATTTGGTGATTTGCCCTATGTGTGAAATGGTTTGAGCATTGATTATTCTGGCAGGGGGTTCCCCTTGCTCGGTGCCTGTATCAATGCATGACCAGTGAGGAATTTTCTAGCTGGCTTCTAATCTCTGAAGCCAGGGGAGCAGTTTGTGATATCATAATAACTACAAGAAGAAGAGTTTTGGAGGGAAAAGATCTCTCTTCCACCTTCTTTCTGCCAAGCTGACCTGAGGGGTGAAAAACTTTCTCTTGTCAGTGGGATCTAGGTGCTGACTAAGGTCCAGGACAACTGGATAAGAGAGGTTTTATTTTTTATCCGTAGTACCTAAGTTGCTAACTCCTAAGAACCAGGCAGAGACTTAAGGAGAAGAAGGCAAGTGTTCTGTAAATGCAGCAGAGGGGAAAGAGGGAGAGAAGCATAGAAACATGATGGCAGAAAAAGACCACATGGCCTATGTGGTCTGTCCTTCCATATCAACTACAATAGTCCTCTTTTTTCCTTTAGAGAACTTCTGTGTTGGTCCCATGCATTTTTGAATTCAGATACTGTCCTTGTTTCTACTACCTCCACTGGGAGACTATTCCACGTATCTACCACTCTTTCCACAAAGAAATATTTCTGCATATTACTCCTGAGTCGATCCTCTTTATTTATTTATTTTATTTAACATTTCTTATCTTCTTTCACCCTCATCCTATGTCCCCTCATAGCGGAGCTTGATTTCAGTCAAAAAAGACTCTCCTCCTGTGCATTTATGCCATAGAGGTATTTAAACATCTCAATCATATTTCCTCTATCTATACGTATACATATTAAGATCTTTTAGTTTGTCCTCATATGCTTTATAACGAAAACCACTAACCATTTTAGTAGCCATCCTCTGTACTGACTCCATCCTATTTATATCCTTTTGAAGGTGCAGTCTCCAGAATTGCACAAAATACTCCAAATGAGGTTGCACCAGAGACCTATACAGAGGCACTATCACTTCCTATTTTCTGCTGGCCATTCCTCTCCCTATGCACCCAAGCATCCTTCTGGCTTTCACCGTCACCTTTTCTACTTGTTTAGCCAATTTAAGATCATCAGAAATAATCATGCCCAGGTCCCGCTCTTCTTTTGTAGGGGGGTTGTCCATGAAAGAAGAGCAGGTCCTGGGCATAATTGTTTCTGATGATCTTAAAGTGACTAAACAGGTAGAAAAGGTGACAGTTAAAGCCAGAAGTATGCTTGGATGCACAGGAAGAGGAATGGCCAGCAGAAAAAAGGAGGTGATAATGCCTTTGTATAGGTCATGTATTGGGTCAATATTCAAAAGAAGTTATACGTTCACTGATAGCTGGTGAATTTATTTATTTATTTAAAGCTTTTCTATACCGCGCTCTTTAAAATCAGTGCGGTTTACGAGTAACATTTATTTATACAAAGCAGGAAGGAACCTGCTTTGTACTTACATTGAACGGGTATTGCAACTTGGATTTAGAACTGGGGTAACTATATACAAGCTGAGCAATGTGTCACTGAGCTGTTGTAGCAACATGACATGCTCTAATACTATGTACAGGATTGTCAGTTATTTACAATTTAGATAGTTGTGCTGATGAGTGCGGTTGCCTCAACATGATTAGGGTGTGCTGGTGGTGTTGTCGAGGTGGTGGGCGTATGGTGGGTGGAGTTGTATCGTTGGCATGTGAGTAATGTAGAAAAAAAAGATGGTGCTTTAATGCCTTCCTGAATTGGGTGAGGTCAGTGATCGCTCGGATAGTGGTTGGGAGGTTGTTCCAGCAAGTAGGTGCGTAGAACACAAAGGCTCTGTTGCCTGAGAGCATTTTGTTATTTCATTGGGGATTACTAGTGTGTTGGTAGTGAAAGTCCTTCTTGATCTGTTTGGAGGAGTGGGGTGGAGAAGGTCCATTAGGGAGGTGGAGGATCTTTTGTTGATAGCTTTGAAGGTCATCAGTACTACTTTGTAGGTGAGACGGCAGTTGATCGGCAGCCAGTGTAGGTCTTTTAAGATTGGGGTTATGTGGTCTCTTCTGGAGGCTCCGTATAGGAAGCAGGCAGCAGCATTCATTGCTAGCTGTAGTGGGTTCAGTGGGTTCTTGGGGAGTCTGTGCAGGATAACGTTGGTGTAGTCGAAGTGGGGGGTTATAAGTGCTTGGAAAATTGTTCGGAAGTCATCTGGCTGCAGCAAGGGTCAGAAATGCCGAATTGTTGGCATCTTATGGTAGATTGCCTTGATGGTGTTGCTTATGTGCACTTTCATGTCGAGGTGCCGGTCTAGCGTGATGCCCAGGTAGCGGATGGTTGGTCTGCTTGGGAGCTCGGCGTCTCTCACCTTTATTGATGTGGGAGGGGAAAGGATTGATTTCTTGTGATGAATAGTACATCTGTCTTGTTGAAATGGATCCTGAGACTCTGTGAGTGGAGCCAGTCAGTGACAACATCAAAGCATCTCACTAATGAGGAGAAGTCAGGTTGGTCGATGGCGAATGGGGTGAAGAGCAGTACATCGTCTGCATATATCAGGCAGGAGATATTGAAGGAGCGTATGATTGCACATATGGGCTGCATACATATATTGAACAGGAGTATAACTTAGCTATCCATAGCTTTTCAAATCTTATATGGATAGTGTTGGATGGAAAATCTGAATGGCCCAATACTATATATGTATATACATACATTTATGTATATTTATGTAAACTTGCAATTGTGTTTAATTTAAACCGCTTTGAATTTATGATAAGGTGGTATAAAAAACCTGTCACATAAATAAAATAAATTAAATGTAAGAAAGGCTCAGGCTTGAGGTGGGATGAGGGCATTCCAAAAAATGATTTGAGTAGTGGCGATATTCAGCTGTTACCCAGACAACTTATATTTAGCCTAAATTAAATGGATAGTATCAGCACGGTGACTGCACTATCCATATATTCAACGCCTCTGCCCATACGGATAGCAGTGCTCTATAGACGTATTAATTTAAGCACAGGCATTGGCACTTAAAGTGATACAGTCACCATGCTAGCTCAAATCTGGCCCTATATTTTTACTCTGTCACTCAGAATAACTGTTTTTTAAGTTTTGGAAGTGGTCTGAGATAAGTAAGAGAATACACAGCCTTGAGCATTACCCCTTCCCCAGTCCCTCAGGACCCACAAATTTAAACACCTGTAGCCCTAAGAGTTGTCCAAACCGTAGGCCCCAAGGAGCCGCTACATATAGCAGTAATATAATGAAAGAAAATGAATAAAAATTCCCACTAGCACTCCTTGTGGTCTTGGGCAAGTCACTTAACCCTCCATTGTCTCAGAAGAAAGGCCTGGCAATCTACTTCCGGTCACACTGCCAAGAAAACCCAGCATTGACTCAAAGGCACACATTGCATTTTTTAGGGTCAGTAAAATGTGATGTGTGACAGAGTAAAAAGTAAAACTGATTGTGTACAGTATTCATATTGGTGCAAAAGTTCATGAAGTTGATTTTCCCATGTATTGTTCCCTGTAAGATCTTAGCTTTCGTTTACACTCAGCAGCGGACCGAGAAGTAAGTATAACTAAGTCAAGTTTAATAGATTAGGAAATGGTCAGATCTCCGTTTTTGATTTGATTTGGAGTAGTAATGGGATGACCCAAGTAACATAAGAGTATTTTGTTACAGAAAACTCATTGTTACACGAATTAGCTTCCGAATGAAGATGATGGTTATAAAAAAGTTATTGCAGAAAGAATAGAGAAGCACAGGGGATCTTTAATGACTGAGAAGCAAAGGTAAAGCTATAGATTGAGTTCTGTCTGGTATATGGTGCATGACAGGGAAAATGGGAAGATGATGATTCAAGTGATCTTTTTCTGCCCTTCTAATCTGCATTTCTGTGTTTGTACATGAAGGGAGCAATTTTATAACAGGGCGCGTGACAACACCTAGGCACATATGTTGTGTCTAATTTATAACGGCAACATATTTATTTGCTTATTTATACAGACTTTTATATCATCCTCCATATCCAGTCAATCAAAATTGTGCACAATAAAAACACAAATGGGCCTTTATAGAATCACCCCCAGGAAAGTAGAAGTACACATTTACACCTGCTTAAGGCAAGTGTACGTGTGTGGTGTATATGCAGGTAAAAATCTGCACACAAGGGCATAGTTTATAAAATGAATACATTAGTACCAATCCTACCTTTGCTCTACCTATTCTATACCCCTTACAATGCCTACATGTAAATCACATAAAAGTAGCTGCTGTGATATTTCTGAATCTATTTGTATGCGTGTATACCCCAGGCATCTGTCTACAAGAGTGCCTGAAGTCCCTTATAATATTCCCCCCTAAGAATATATTCACAGCAGGGACTAGTCAACTAGCTGGGGCACAGCTTCACTATCAGTTCAGATACAACTAGCTGCATTCTGAAGTTTGTTATTTCCTAGGGATTCTTTAAAATAAGTTTAAAAACACATTATGGCATTGACAATGTGCCCATTGATGTCCTTTTTAATCTTGCATGTGTGGACAGTTTACATGTGGAGCTTTTCCGGCAGTTGAACGTTATAACAGGAGGGGACATCGGATGAGAGTGAAAGGAGATAAGATTAAATAGTAATATGCGGAGAGAAAGAGTGGTAGATGAGTGGAATGTCTCCAGTGGAGGTAGTAGAGACGAGGACAGTACCTGAATTCAAGAAAGTATGGGACAAACATAGAAGATCTCTAAAGTATAAAAGGGGACTATTGTAATTGATATGGAAGGACAGACTAGATAGGCCATGTGGTCTTTTTCTGCTGTTATTTCCTATGTTTTTATGAGAGATGCCCATAATTTTAGTGCATAGATGGACCATAGCAGGAGGAACTGAAAGCAGCAACATGGTTGGCAGGGATCCTCAGTTTTACCAGTCAAAGGATGGAGGAATCAATAAACACAGGAGTATGGCTGGAAGTGATCTCCAGATCCTTTCAGCTGAAGAGAGGGATATTCTCCCTATCTTTATATCTCTCTCTCAACACATGCCAACTATTTTGGGGACAGTCCTCATCTGGGAACCATAAGCCGTGACTTCTTCCATCCTGTGTAGGAGGCCATTTGGTATCACTGTTGATTAGCAGCTGAGACTCCTTCCCCCACTAAGGACTGTGAGTATTACTTGCACAACATCTCCAGTCTCAGCCAGCCTGGGCAGTAGAAACCTGATCAAATAATGAAATCTAAGTCCTTTGTATGGAAGTGTGCAGCACCTGGCCCTGTTTTTAAGCACATTTTGCTCAAGTGAGAGTGCCTGTTGGGGAGGTGATATCCATATGCCTGTCTATTTGTCTGTTCATCTATGCTTATAGGTTTGTTTGCAAATAAAGCTGGGAGAAGAGCAGGGGCCAGGCGCAGGAAGCAGTGAGACAGTGTGGTAGTCGTCAGGCCCCACCACCCAAAAATGAGCAGGGGCAGCTGCAAAAAATTGATGCCATGGGGACCTCTGCAACCTAAAAAGGGTGATAAAAAAACATGAAGACTGTGATTTTGAATGTGCCAGCATTTTCTGATCAGAATGAGAGATGGCACGCCTTATACCCAAGTGGTTACCTTAAAGTGAATGTCCTGATAGTTCTATGGTGGGATGTACACCTTGTCACAAATAGATTTTTTTTCAAATCCATAACTTAGATTCCCAAAGATTTTTATTTTAAAAAAGGCTTATTGCTTATATTGAAGCCAAAGTAAGTTGCAAAATTCTGATCCAGTGTATAAAAAATAACGTTCACTTGTTACCCAGAAGTAAGAACATAAGATATGCCATACTGGGTCAGACCAAGGTCCATCAAGCCCAGTATTCTATTTCCAACAGTGGCCAATCTAGGTCATACGTACCTAGCTGTTTCCCCAAAAGACATAGGTTCCACAATGCTTGTACTGGGTCAAACCCGATTATGGGTTTTCTCAGGGAAATTCTCTCCTCAACATGTTCAACTCTCACAAGACACCACACATGCGCTCTGTGAGCTCCCTTAGACCTAATCTGTCCCAAATTGTAGCCCGATGTCCTTTCTAAAATGTGCCTTTCAACAAATATTGAAAATCTTATTTCCTGCTAGAATTACCTCAATCTCCTCATCTGAAACTTTATACATTTAAAATGTAAAATCTTTTTTTACAAGCAAGATAACCTCTCCTCCACTCTTATTTAATTTTGACTGGTAAATAATATCATTTGAGGCAAGACAAAATTGATTAATAAAACTGTGGGGTATGTCTACTAAACTGGACAAATGGTTAGCCTGGGCTATCTGCTACTAGCACACACTGAATAGCATGGGACCTGGGTGCAGATAGCCCGGGTTAATTGTTAGCTGGGCTTAGTAGACATACCCTTGTAAATGTTACAGGTAGCCATGTGTCTGTAATATAAAATTCATTTGGTTTAAAATCCCTTAACTACTTACAAATAATTATGAGCTTATTGCAGACTGGCCACATATAAATCAGGGCTATAAATAACTAAACTTATTACATCCACACTTTGTATTACCAACTAGGGATGTACAGGCAAAACAAATTTCACTTCATTTTGTTTCTTGTGTTGTTTGCAGGTTTGTTTTGTTTTAATACATATTCATCTTGTGTCATTTTGGTTTTTGTAAGTTTTCATTTCATGGCAATTTTGTTAATTAAAGAGGTAACTGAGGTTTCTTAGCTGAAAGATTACTAGAGGTTTCAGACAAATAAAAAAACACAACTGGCTTTTTTTCTCACAGTCAGACGCTGCCCTCGAACCAGCGGACTTTGGTTTAAAAGGAAGATATCTTGCAAGAAGAAATATCATGACTCCAAGAGAGCTGGTTCTAGTTGACCTGCTCTTAACTGTGCCTTGTATTGCTGGCGATCTTCAATCCTGTTTCCTAATTGGTCCAAAGTTTGTATGGTCTAGTCTAGAGCTCCATGCAAACCCCTTCCTGGATTTTTTTTGCCTCATGAATCTATTGACTCATACTGCAGAGACTTATTCCAAAGACTTTGCTTTTGCTATGTTCTTTGCCAGAAATTCTGTGAAACCATGTCTAAGTATCTATCAGAGACATTTAGCAAGCCTAATCCAATTGCACAACCAAGATCTGGATTATTATGCACGTGGAGATGGTTCATTCAAAAACAATGATCCTAGACTTCAGGAAAACTAACTTTGCAAAGATGAGGAAATACTTCAAGGAGTCGGTAGCTGGATGGGAACATCGGGGGGGGGGGGGAGGAGGAGAACAACAGTAGGCAAAACTAAAAATAGATATTTAGAGTAACAAACCTTTTTGTTAGAAAAATGTAAAAAAGTAAGAGGAAAAAGAGTCTTCATTTCTTCATTAACTATAGGAGATTGTACGAGAAAGAAGACAAACAACAATATCTGGATAACCTAAGGGAAGCTGATAAATTAATAAGGAAAGCAAAGATGCTAATTAAAGAAAAAATAGCCAGTACAGTAAAATATGGAGACAAGACTTATTGTAGGTATACTGGTGGCAGGAAGAAGTGCATTCTGAAACTCAAGAGTGAAGGGGAGGAATATGTAAAGGCTGATGAGGAGAAAGCGGAATTGCTTAACAAATATTTATGTTCTGTGTTCACAGATGAAAGGACCAGGAATGGGACCTCGGAAACAAAAACTAGGAATGGAAGTAAGATAAAACTTAAACTATTTTCAGACGACTTTGTTCATGACAAATTAGGTAAGCTAAAAGTAGACACAAATTCATCCCAGTGTATTGAACTTTTCAATGCGTCTTTAGAGTCAGAAGTGATCCTGGAGGACTGGAGATGGGCAAATGTTGTTCCTGTCCACAAAAGCAGAAGAAAGGAAGAGGTTGGTAACTACAGGCTGGTTAGTCTGACCTCTGTGGTGCTGCTAAAGTAGAGGATGGTGCGCTTTCTGGAATCCAAGGGATTACAGGATCCGGGGCAGCATGTCTGTACTAGAGGTAGTTTGGTCTCTGGTTTATTGGGCAGTGGGAGTTTCTATGATATGATGTTTAACACTCTTCTATCCATGTACATTGTTAAATTGGTTATGATTAACTTATGGTAAAAAGTCATTTATTGTGTATTGGGTGGGGGATTTGTGTGGTTATATCCGACCCACGTCCTGTTGTATAAATAATTCACTGTTTAAAACAATACTGTGGTAAGGTGAGAAATTAAAGCTGTTTTTTGTATTATGATGTACTAGAGGTAGGTCATCAGACAAATCTGATTGGTTTCCTTGACTGGATGACCAGAACATTGTATAAAGAGAAAGCACTAGTTGTGGTATACTTAGGTGCATGTTTACTAAAGGTTAATGCATATTAAGTGCTGCAATGAATGGGTAGTGGCAGCACTTAATGCATGTTAACTTTACTGAATGCATGTTAACCTTTCATAAACATACCACTTAGATATCAGCAAGACCTTGGATACTGTCCTGCATCGGCAACTTATAAATAAACTGAGTGCCCTTGGGATAGGCCCTCAAATGATTGATTGGGTAAAAAACTGATTGGGTTGAAAATAGGGCTTTTACCAGTGGCGTGCCACAGGATATGTTCCTGGCTCCTGTTCGTTTTAACACTTTTGTAAGCAATATTGATGAAGGACTGTAGGGAAAGGTATGCCTCTTTGTGGATGACGCCAAAATACGCAACAGGGTAGACACCCTGGAAGGTGTGGATAACGAGGAGGGACGTTTGAAGAATGGTTGAGAATTTGGCAGCTAAGATTTGATGCAAATGAATGCAAATGGGATGGTATAGGGGATGAAGTATTTCAATACTCAAAAGAAGAGCAGGACTTGTTGGATGATCTTAAAGTAGTCAAATAGGTTGAAATGGCAACAGCAAAAGCAGAAAGGATGCTTGGGTGCATAGGGAAAGGAATGGCCAGCAGGAAAAAAGAGGTGATAGTACCTTTGTATAAGTCACAGGCGAGACCTCATTTGGGATATTATGCACAATTCTGGAGACAGTCCCTTCAAAAGAATATAAATAAGATGGAGTCAGTCCAGAGGGCAGCTACTAAAATGGTCAATGATCTTCATCATAAGGCATATCTATAGTTTTGAGGACAGGGAGAGAGGTGAGATATGATAGAGACATTTAATTACCTCTGTGGTGTAAATGCAGGGGAGGTGCCAGTTAAAAGGAATCTCTCGAATGAGGGGTCATAGGATAAAGATGAAAGGGAATAAACTCGGGAATCATCTGAGAAAATATTTCTTTATGGATCCATGGAATAGACTCCCAGTGGAGGTGGTAGAAAGGAGAACTGTATCTAAATTCATGAAAGCCTGGGAAAAGTACAGACGATCTCTGAGGGAAAGGAAGGATTTGTAGAACACAATGATTCTTATGGATGGGCAAACTGGACAGACCATATGGTCGTTATATACTGTCATTTTCCGTTTCTATGTTTAAATACCTCCATGGTATAAATGAACAGGAAGCAAACCCTTTTCAGTTAAAAGGAAACTCTGGAATGAGGGGGTCACAGGATGAAGGTGAAAGAGGGTAGACTCTGGAATAATTTAAGAAAGTATTTCTGTATGGAAAGGCTGGGGGATGCATGCAGCAGCCTGATAGTGGAGGTGGTGGAAATGAGAATGGTAACTTGCAGAAAGCATGAGACAAGTACAGAGGATATCTGTGAAAAAAGCAAGGATTGTAGGGATGAACAACTGGTGTGTGGGCAAATTGGATAGGACATATGGGGATCAATATTGAGCCTGTAGCAATCAGTCTTGCTAAAATGCCTGATCATCGTGGGCAAAAAGGAAAGTATATATGCAGTGCTAGAGCCTATCCAGAGTCCGGTGCTGAATAGCCCATTTTGCCACTCACACATTTTGCTATCCAATCAGCAGCAATATTCAGCCTCTAGCCGCACAGCAAAGACCTGTCCTAACATTTTGTAGGTACCTATCCAGTTAGCAGGCTAAGTATCGCCCAGTACTGCCTCAGCCCCACCCACAGACCATTTCAGCACTAACCAGATTGTACCAAAGTGGTCTTTGGCAATATTCAGCAGCCCTATCTGGTTAGTGTCGCTGAATATCTTGCTCACTGTGGTTTATGTGACCCTGCAAACCCCATACAGCTCTGTGAATATCGACCCCATGGTCTCTATCTGCTGTCATTTTTGATGATTATATGTTTACTCAAAGAAGCTGAACACAATATCAGACAAGACTGTGCTGTGTCGGGCTCTAAATTTTATGGTCAATCTCATTTTGTTAAGAAAAAAATGGATTCATAACTTTGTTCATAAAACTGTTCTTTGCGCGGATCCAGCATAGCTACTGTGGGGTCTTACAGTTGTTTTTCCAATCGTGCTGAGAGACCAGGCTTTGAAAAAGTAACACAAAAAAACACTCAGGCATGTGTAGAATTTGAATACTTGTAAGAAGCTATCTGTGGTAGCCAGGGCTAGAAAAAAGAATAGAGCGGGCAGTTCAGTTACCAGTTCAGTCTTTCTATGCAGAACCAGTCAACTGCAGTTCCGTGTCAATCTGCTAGCAGTAGAGTCAGAAAGAGGGTGCGCACTGATTTTGATGCAAAGGGATGTCCATTTTCTTCAGTTCACACATTTCCAGTAGTAGATCAAAGTGAGTTACAATCAGGTACTGTTAGTATTTCTCTGTCCCACGAAGGCGTACAATCTAAGTTCATACCTGAGTCTATGGAGGTTGTAAGTGACTTGCCCAAGGCCACAAAGAAAGCCAGTGGGATTTGAACCCTGATCCTGCTAGTCCTAAGCTGTTGCCCTAACCATTAGACTACTCAAATTTTCCATTAATTGCAATTACTACATTCAAAATGATGCAGACATTGTATCAAGGATCTACATCATTTGCACTTCCAGAAATCGTGGTCTTTGGCAAAAGGCCATAATTCAGTGCAGCTGAAGTTGCAGCTTTCGTGGTAGGTAATGGCGTAAAACCATCCAGTATCCCCCAGTGCTGCAGAACGCTTTGTCAGGGTGTTCAAGCCAGCATTAGCGAGACCTGGAAATCTTAACTTTGCAATGCGAGCTTGCCAGTTTTCTCCAGCAGCGGGATGGGGGCTTTCCAGTCTTTTGCATTGAGTGTCACATGTATGATTTTCTCCCAGTTGGTGAGAGGTCTTACGTGTGCACCAGGTGCAAGGAGCTCTTTGCTCTCAGTGAACAAGTCCGTTCTCTAGAGGCTAAAGTAGCAGACTTGGAAAACATAAGACAGACAGAGAGGTACATAGACGAGACCTACAGGGATATAGTCCTGAAGTCCCACCTCCAGTCTGGCAGCACCCCTGTTGCCATGCAGGAGAGAGGTCACGTGACAGGAGAGCATCACCCTGGTGTGGCAGGAAGTGATCCTGTAACTAGGACCTGTCCTCCAGGTGATGTAAAACCCTCTCACACCGAGGAAGTTTCTCCAGGGCCATGTGCCCATGAGGGAAGGGTTAGGACAGCCGTTATAGTTGGTGATTCGATCATTAGGCATGTAGATAGCTGGGTGGCTGGTGGACATGAGGATCGCCTGGTAACATGCCTGCCTGGTGTGAAGGTAGCGGACCTCACGCGCCACCTAGATAAGGTCTTAGATAGTGTTGGGGAGGAGTCTGCTGTCTTGGTACATGTCGGTACCAATGACATAGGAAAATGTGGTAGGGAGGTTCTGGAGGCAAAATTTAGGCTTTTAGGTAGGAAGTTGAAATCCAGAACTTCCAGGGTAGCATTCTCCGAAATGCTTCCTGTTCCACGCGCAGGACCCAAAAGGCAGGCAGAGCTCCGGAGTCTCAATGCGTGGATGAGACAATGGTGCAGAGATGAGGGTTGTGGATTTGTTAGGAACTGGGGAACATTCTGGGGAAAGGAGGGGCTCTTCCAAAGGGATGGGCTTCACCTTAACCGGGATGGAACCAGGCTGCTGGCATTAACCTTTAAAAAGGAGATAGAGCAGTTTTTAAACTAGATATTAGGGGAAAGCCGACAGTCGCCCAAGAGCGGATGGTTCGGAAGAATGTATCCTTGAAGGATACTACCAAAAGCAGAGAGGTTCCACAAAAGAGTAAAGTAGCCCAAATGCCCTGAAGTATGGAGCAGACAGAGCTTAAAGTTCCCAATTTTCCCATGTCTAACAATAGCCAAATTAACATGAATAAAATACATTCTCTAAAATGCTTGTATGCAAATGCTAGAAGTCTAAAGAATAAGATGGGAGAGTTAGAATATATAGCACTAAATGAAAGGTTAGATATGATTGGAATATCAGAGACATGGTGGAAGGAGGACAACCAGTGGGACACTGTGATACCTGGGTACAAATTATATCGTAATGATAGAGCTGATCAAATTGGTGGAGGGGTTGCGCTCTATGTTAGAGAGGGCATTGACTCAGAAAGGATTAAAGTTTTGCAGGAAACAAAATCTGCTGTAGAATCTATATGGATTGAAATTCCATATAAAAGGGGGAAGGCAATGGCAGTGGGGGTGTACTATCGAGCACCTGGCCAGAATGACCAAATGGATGATGAAATGCTCAAAGAAATCAAGGAAGCTAACAAAAGTTACAGCGCAGTAATAATAATGGGTGATTTCAATTACCCCGGTATCGACTGGGTCAGTGTCACGTCAGGACATGCTAGGGAGATAAAGTTCCTAGATGAAATAAATGACTGCTTCTTGGAGCAGCTGGTTCATGAACCGACCAGAGGGGAAGCCATATTAGACCTAGTCCTTAGTGGAACACCAGATCTAGTGCAAGAGATAAGGGTGTTGGGGCCACTTGGCAATAGTGATCATAGCATGATCGCCTTTGATTTAATTAGTGGAGGAGGGATAGTAAGGAAATCCACAGTACTACCTTTTAACTTTCGAAAGGGAGACTATGATAAAATGAGGAAAACAGTTAAGAAAAAACTAAAAGGAGCAGTTGCAAAGGTTAAAGACGTACATCAAGCTTGGGTGTTGTTGAAAAATACTATCTTGGAAGCCCAGACCAGCTGTATTCCACACTTTAAGAAAAGTGGAAGGAAGTCCAAAAAACTGCCAGCTTGGTTTAAAGGTGAGGTCAGAGAGGCGGCTGTTGCCAAAAAAGCATCTTTCAGGAAATGGAAAAAAGAGCCAAACGACGAAACCTGGAAACAGCACAAGCACTGGCAAGTCAAATGCAAGGCATTGATAAGGCAGGCAAAGAGAGAATTTGAGAAGAAGCTTGCTGCGGAAGCAAAAACGCGAAATAAAGACCTTTTCAAGTACATTCGTAGCAAAAAACCTGTGAGAGAGTCAGTTGGTCCATTAGATGATAAAGGGGTTAAAGGAGCACTAAGAGGCGACAAGGCGATAGCGGAGAGACTGAATGAATTCTTTGCTTCGGTCTTTACTGAGGAAGATGTAGGGATGTTACCCATGACTGAAGTGGTATTTAAAGGTGCGGAAGAATTGAAGGAAATATCGATACATCGGGAAGATGGTCTTATAACTATTAGATAAACTGAAGAGTAGCAAATCACCTGGGCCAGATGGTATACATCCAAGGGTGTTGAAAGAACTGAAATATGAGATTGCAGACCTGCTATCAGTAATCTGTGAACTATCATTAAAATCATCTCTAATACCTGAAGATTGGAGGATCGCCAATGTAACACCAATTTTTAAAAAGGGTTCCAGGGGTGATCCGGGAAACTACAGACCGGTGAGCCTGACGTCAGTACCAGGAAAAATGGTAGAAACCATCATAAAGAATAAAATTACTCAGCATGTAGATAGTCACAACCTAATGGGAGACAGCCAACATGGCTTTAGGCAAGGAAGATCTTGTCTTACTAATCTGTTATGTTTTTTTGAAGGAGTGAATAAACAGGTGGACAAAGGTGAGTCGGTTGATATTGTGTATCTGGACTTTCAGAAAGCCTTTGACAAGGTCCCTCATCAGAGACTTTTGGAAAAACTAAAGAGTCATGGGATAGGAGGCAGTGTACTATTGTGGATCAGGAACTGGTTAAAAGATAGGAAGCAGAGGGTAGGGCTAAATGGCCAATTTTCCCAACGGAGAAAGGTGAATAGTGGTGTACCCCAGGGATCTGTGCTGGGTCCGCTGCTTTTTGACATATTCATAAATGACCTGGAAAGTGGAATAACGAGTGAGGTTATCAAATTTGCAGATGACACAAAACTATTTAAAGTTGTTAAAACCCAAGAGGATTGTGAAAAATTGCAAGAGGATCTTGATAAATTGGAAGACTGGGCATCAAAATGGCGGATGAAATTTTATGTGGACAAGTGCAAGGTTATGCACCTAGGGAAGAACCACCCAAACTATGGTTACACAATGCAAGGTTCCACATTAGGAACCACCACCCAGGAAAAAGATTTAGGCGTCATTGTGGATACCATGTTAAAACCCTCGGCCCAGTGTGCAGCGGTGGCCAAGAGAGCAAATAGAATGCTAGGTATGATAAGGAAAGGAATGGAAAATAAAACAAAAGATATTATAATGCCTCTATATCGTTCCATGGTGAGACCGCACCTTGAATATTGTGTGCAATTCTGGTCGCCGTATCTTAAAAAGGATATAGCGATTTTAGAAAAGGTTCAGAGAAGAGCCACCAAAATGGTAAAGGGGATGAAAGGATACTCCTATGAAGAAAGACTAAAAATGTTAGGGCTCTTTAACCTGGAAAAGAGACGGCTGAGGGGAGATATGATAGAAGTCTATAAATTAATGAACGGAGTGGAACGGGTAAACGTAGATCGATTGTTTACGTTATCAGAATATAGAAAGACTAGGGGACATGCAATGAAGCTACAGGGTAAACTATTTAAGACTAATAAAAGAAAATATTTTTTCACTCAACGTGTAATCAAACTCTGGAATTTGTTACCGGAGGATGTATTGAAGACTGTTAGTGTAGCTGGGTTTAAAAAAGGTTTGGACAAGTTCCTGGAGCAAAGGTCCATAAACCATTATTAAGAAGTGACCGAAGATATCAATGCTTGACCCAGTACAAGCATTGTGGAACTTGTGTCTCTTGGGGAAACTGCTAGGTACATATGACCTAGATAGGCCACTGTTGGAAACAGAGTACTGGGCTTGATGGACCTTGGTCTGACCCAGTATGGCATATCTTATGTTCTTATGTTAAAATACCACAGTCAAAGCTAGAAATTGGCGGCATACTTTTTCCCATCCTAGCTCCAAAGAGATAGAGTAGCTGCTGTACACGAGAAGTCCCAGTCATCCTACTTCTACTACTACTATTAATCATTTATATAGGGCTGCAAGGTGTACACAGCCCATAATTTGTCCTTTCTTTCATCCCTTGGGCCACAGCAAGCCACAAGGGACTCGTAAAAGAGTTCATTGTCAGTCACACAGACACATTTTCTTTCCCTTTCCTGCATGTCCTACATGGTGAGGAGGCAGAGCTTTTGCTATTGCCTTGCACTGTGGCTGGCCTGCTGCAGTCTGCCTCTCTTCCACCTCTTGCATTCTCTGGCAGGTCCCTGGCTTGTCCCTGAAGAGCTGGAACAAATGTGAGTTTGAGGGGAATGAGGGGAGATAGGGGCTTGAGAGCACAGCTATAGAAAGGGAGATGGTTTGAAAGGGTGAACTCCAATGAATGAAGATGGGTTGGGAAGGACACCAAATACAGGAGATGGGATGGGAAAGTGGTGAGAGATGGAGGGGGGGGGGGGGGTGCTCCAAGGATGAGGAATTCAAGGGCTGGGAAGAGTTAGAGTACAGATGGGATTGCTCGGCAAAAGAGTAGAAAAGTGGGAGATAAAAAATGTGGGGAGAACTGAGACAAGCAATAAAAACTGAGGCAGTGATAGATCAAAGAGACAGTGAAAACTAAGATGAATGAGAAAGATGGTAAACGAATAGGAGAAAGATGGAAAAAGGCAAGGATGAAACAAGTTGACAAATAATGCAGAAGGAAATTTAGCATGAAAAATAAACCTGGGAAAGGCAAAGCTGAGTTCCAGGTGGCTTGGGCCAGGAGAGCCCAGGCCAGCAAGAGAGAGTTGTGGTAGCTAGTGAAGCCCAGGCTAGTGAGAAGAAAATTGCAATAGCTACCTGTGGTGGGATCTAGGCCATTGAGAAGAACCTGGGGTAACTACTTCTGCAGGGGTCAGGGCTGGTGAAAGAGACCTGCAGCAGCTGCCACGGACATGGACTGAATGACCTGTTGCACCTGTTTGACCAAAAGCTTCACACTGAAGAGGATAATTCTTGAAAGCCATAAGCAAATAGTGGGCTACATTCTTGGAAGCGTGTTTATATTGGGGGAGAAACACAGCATGCGCAGATTATATTTGCACTCTGCATACGTAGTGTTCAGTGCAAAGGTGCGCATTTCTATGGGGACTTTGTCTCCGGTTATCTTTAAACAGATTTTCAGTGGAATTATTTAAACCGAGATTATCCATTTAAGCTAAGACAGCTATTTATATGGGGCCCAGTGTTCGAAGGTCTTTACATGGGTAACTTCCCTAGTTACCCATGTAAAGGCCTCATCCAGGATTTTTGAAGGGCACCTACACGGGTAATGCCGTTCAAAAATCCTGGATATGTCCCTAACATGCCTAGATGGGGCGTGTTGAGGGTGTTCTAGGGTGGAGCGGAGGTGGGCCATGGCACTACCTGTGTAGCACTGATTTTCGATGCTACACGGTTAGCGCTCTGCGCCTTAAAGATAGGCGTGGGAAAACCTTGCCTATCTTTAAGACACTGGGGCTAACCATGTAGCATCGAAAATCGGTGCTACACAGGTAGCTTCTGCGGCTTCCTGTCTGTGCAGCGACACCTGGACTTTCCATGCCTGGGCCACATGTGACTCTGGCATGGAAAATCTGGGTTAGGCAGAAGGTGGGCAGGCTATGCGCCGACGCGGCACACAGCACCGCCCAGCTCAAATTAAGCCCCATGGTCCTATTCAAATGAATCAAGTCATCCAGCTATGTTTAAGCAATGACTGGGCTGCTAATTATTGACTTTGACACTCTTAAACTTAAGCAAATATATTGTCCATTCAAGTTTATGCAGCCTTGTTAACTGGATAGCGCTGAAAATTGATGCTAACTTTTGGCGCCATCTCTGGAACACATCCTGGAATGCCTCTACCTAAATTACTGCCCAGGGGCTGGATGCAGCCTATGCTGCTCATAGTTTTCCTGCCTGTGGCTGAATGTCCCCTGTGGAGGAAGTTTTATTTTTCATGCCACACTGTGGCTTAGGCAAGATGGATGAGCTCCCAGGTGTTACCAGCCAAGGAAGACGCTGGTAGTATGACATGACTATAAACTCAGCAAACTCCAAGTAGACCCCATCACACTCAATAAGTGGGTACTCTCCCCCCCTCCCCCCCCCCGGCCCCTTCTGTGATAGCAAATTTGTTATATGATCCTTTTCGTGAAAAAAAATTGGCAACTTCTGTCCTAAATGGATAACATTTGACCAGACATCAAGATGTCTTGCTAAAAGTAATGTGTTCACAAGCTCCATATTGAAAAAAATATATGCTGTTTACACCAAAGTTAACCACATAAATCATTTTGAATATTGACTTCCACAGTTGTACTTTCATTTTCAAACTTATGCTGGCTACAATTTTCTAAAACACCTTCTGAACTCTTTTCACATGATACTAACATTTCTCCTTCAAATCCAATGCTGTATGAAAATTGCAGTGAAGGGGCCAATGCATAGCCAGATTAAAATAACTACTGAGAAGTAAATAATTGTACTTAGCATCATATGAACAGGCTGTGATAGTCCAAGAGCATGCTAAATTTTAGATATGGATCAAAAGAAAAACACTCAGCTGTATGGACAGCTCAGAACTATTTAACTTATTGAAAAAATATGCAGGGGAAAAATTTTGTACAGAATATAGGAATCAGCAACATGATAACCATGCATCAGTGTACATCTAGAAACTATAAGCAAAACTGGTATAATGTTGATGCAAAGAATAGTCGCAATGTAATCTGTCACGATAGGAAGACAGGGACAACATTAACAGGTTTCAATGACAAGCTAGTAGGTTACAAGCTGTAGCACTGTGAAGAATAATTAGTAAAATAAGCAACAGTATACAACAAGCATGTCATTAGACTGTTGTAAAACAAAAAATATACTCTTTATATATTTGAAGTGAAGGAGGAGCCTAGTGTAGCACAACCACAGCCAGAATGCTGCTCTATTCTGGCTGTGGTTGTGCTGCCCCCCTCTGTCCTTCCCTCCCTGTGCTGAGCTGCGCTGCCACTGATTCTGGTGGCGGGGTTGGGGGGCTGCAGGCCATGTACTTTGGCACTCATGGCCTGCTGCTTCTGACCCCTCCAACACAACTTTGGGGTCCAAAACATATGGACTGCCGCCAAGCCAAGCTGACCCGCCGCTGGAATCAGCAGCAGCTGGAATCAGGGACATCGTTGTGGTGCGGCAGGCCATGTGTACCATACCGCCCATGGAGGTCTACCACCCTTGCCCACCTAGTGGATGGCTCGGCCCTGCCGCCTGTACTCTACAAAATATAAAGAAAGCAGATGTAAATTTCAACAACTGACAAAGTCCAATCACTAAATTAAAAATTACATTCTTTTTTCTACCTTTGTTGTCTAGCCATTTTTCTTCTCATGTTGGCCACAGTCTTTGGTTTCTGTCTTTTTCTGTCTTATCTTAGCTCTCTTTACAGGGGCTTCTGCCCATTTGTCATTTTCCTCTCTCTTTGTGTCATTTTTGCTTCCTCCACATCCATCTCTGACACTGAACTTTATTTTCCTTATCGTCACTCCAGTCCAGTCCCTTTACTTCTGGGTTACGCAACCCTTCCAGCAGCTTGGAGGCTGAGCCCAACCTTTTTGGAGGTGGAGCGGTATAAATACCACTGGGACCACCCACTACCTCCAGTATACTCAGCCTCCAAGCAGCTGGAGGGTTCCGTAAGCCTTGGGCTTACTGGAGTCCTACCTTTATTCTTTAATTTACTTAATTCTACTTAATTTTATCTTTATTTGTTTCACCGATTGCCTTTATTTAATTTCTTTTCTTCAATTCAGGTGCTCTGCTCCTTTAAGTCTTACCTTCCGCCCTCCCCCTCCCCCCCCCCCCCCGCCGCCCGGATCCGGCACGACTCGGAGAGCAGGGTCGGGATCTGCAGCACTGAGGAGGTGCCCTGCTCTGCCCAGCTCCCAGGTGGTCATTTCTGCCTTCCTCGGGGGGAAACAGCCTCGCGCCGAAGCCCGGAAGGTGGCTGAGCGCTAGAGGCTGCAACGCCAGCCAGTTTGAAGCGCCCAGCTCGGCCCGACGCGAGTGACCGCGGAGGCGAACCGCGCGGCTCCCGGCTCAACACACGGTGCGATCAGACGGCGATCGCACACGTGCTACAGTGGGGCTCAGCGCCAGACTCTGGACCGGTTCTCAGACAGGCGCCAGAAGCACTTTCACGGTCCCCCGGCCAGGCTCCACGTGTGAGGCCTAACACGTGTTGAGCCTCCGGGTGGTGAACGCAGCCTCGGGCCCAGGATCTGCAGGCCCAAACCGCAAGTACCTCCCTCAGGGGATAAAAGAATCTTACCTTATTCCAACGATTTGAGGATTTAATTCTATAATTTTGTTAGGTTTCTTTTACTGTAACCTTAATTTTAATCTTACTTAATTTTAGGTTTACATATTAAGTTATTTTTCTCTTGATTTTACGTTCCTATGGTGCTTAACTCCATCTAATTGTCTTACATTTGCTAAGGGGGTTTAAAGTTACGCTTCCTAACAGTAATCGGACCTTGGCATCAGGGGTTTCACAAGGGCAAGCCACAGCTATTCCCATGGCATCTAAGCCACGCTGCCCCTCTTGTGCCCCTCTCTAGCCACTCATTCATTCTTTCTTTGCCATCCTCACTTTCCCTCTTTTTACTGTATCTATCTACAACTCTTCATCTTCTTCCCTCATCCTGGCCATCTTATTCTCCTTGCCTTTATTCCCCATTCTTTCACTAACCCTCCTTTCACTCTGTCCTCAATCCAGAATCATCTCTCTCTCCCATCTCCTTCCATCCAGCATCGCTTCTCTCTCTCTCCACCACCTTTTCCACCCCATATCTCCTCTTTTCTCTCTATCCACCCACTTTTCTATCCAACATCTACTCATATTCTCTCTCCACCACCCTTTTCACCCATCTATTATCTCCCCTCCCCCTTTTCTATCCATCATTTCTTCTCTCTCAGTATTTCCCCATGTGTCCAATATGTGCCTTCTTTCTCCCTAACCTCACCCCAATGTCCAGCATCTCTCCACTGTCCTCTGCTCTCTCCATGCCAAGCACTCTGCCCTGTCACCCTAATTAGCCTCTCGTCCCAGTATCTGCCCTTTGTTGCTCTGGCCTTCCTTTCCCTATCCCCGAGTTAGCATATCCCCCTTGGGGGTCTATTCTGACATGCGAATAGCAGGGCTGGACATTCTGTTGGGATGTCCATCCCTGCTATTTGTCCCCTTGCCATCCGCGACAAAAGCCTGCTTGTACAAACAAGGAGTCTGTATGGGGAGGCTTAGATGGGGGTGGGAGGGGGCATCATGGAGGCAGGGTAAGGGCGGGCAGTGGGCAGTCTGCAGCCTCGCATGTATAGGCCAATTCTGAAGTCGGCCCTGTACATCTGGTTCTGGCAGACTGGATGGGGGATGGCAGGACCGGGCGATAGCAGTGGGGCGAGGAGGTGCAGGGGGTTCCCCACAGCCTGACCCTGGTCATGGGCCAGATCGGTGGTTGGGCCGTGGTGAAAGGAACAAGTGGCCAGCGGCCAGGGATCGCGGTTCCTGGATGGAGCAATGGTGTCATGGCAACAGGACATCACAGCACTGAAGCTCCATTCAGGAGCCTGACTGAGTTAGTCGGGCAGGGGCCTATATGTGCAGGCAGATCTTAATCAGCTCCTGGCCTGCACGTACAGGCCCATACCTCATTCCAATCCCGCGGGGCACATCTAGCCCCCGCGTGATCAAAATCGGGTCTGCCTCTGTGCATCCCACTTCCAATCAGGCACACAGGGGCCTAGGCGGCCAACTTGGAATGTGTCTCCATGCCACCCTACTCTCCTTCCTGTGTCTGCCCGCAAGCCACAATTGTCCCCTTTCTTTCCCCCATCTGCAATCTAACTCCTCCTCTCTTCTCCCTCTACCCCCAAACTCAGTATTTTGATCATGTATCTATTATATTGACCCCATTCCTTGGACCAGCATCTTTTTCAATCACTCCCCCTCCACTGCTGCTTTCTGAGATCTGTCCTCTGTGGCAGCGGCAAAGAAAAGGAATCATAACACCGGCGTGGGGACTTCCTCTTCATTGGCATCACTATGAGCTCTGCTGGTCCCGCCCCTCAACAACAGGAAGTTGAAGCCAAAGTTGAAAAGGGCGGGACTGGCAAAGTTCATAGCGATGCTGATGAAGAGATAGTCCCCGCGCCTGTGTTAGGATTTCTTTTCTTTGCCGCAGGGGACAGACCTTAGAAAGCTGCAGCGACAATAGCCTTTCAGAAAATTAATATTAGCGGCTGTGTTGCTTGCCTGATGGGCCGGCACTACCTGGTAAGCAAGCTAGCTATGGTGCCCCACTGACATCGGTGCCCTCCTGCCATGCCTACCTTGCTTACTGGGTAGTGCTGGCCCTGCAGCCAGCTTGTTATCCATCAGAATGGGAGTGCCCAAGATGATCATAATCTCTTCATTCTCTTTTAGAGTCATGATCCTAGTGCTTTTGTAGTGTTTAAAGAATTTCTAATGAATGAGACATGCATGTGTTAAAATACATGGGGGATTTCATTTTTCATCCCTGACCTAATGCCATCCACCTTTCTTTGCACTAAAGCAGAAGAGCAATTTTCAATGTGTGTATTTACCTGAGTAAATGCTAGGGGTGCATTCAATTCATTAATGCATCTTAAAAAATTTGAAGTGGCATTTTAGAAAGGGTGTCCAAGTGCAGTATGGTACATCCAGGGCAGAACATGAAGAAAAATACCAGGGACATCTTTATTATGGCCTGATTTTACAAATAAATACACGAAAACTGGAAAAAAAAGCCAAAAATGTTTCACCTGTGCACATGCTTTCTAAATATATATTTGCACACACAAAATCTTTTGAATGTTGCCTTCAATGAATTCCTCTTTTCAAACAATTTCCAAGTAAATCAAAGAATGTATTATTAATAAATAATGAAACAAAACCCCCCACAGATGTGATCATACTCCACAAGTTCTATTAATAACTGCTGAATTGCATGACAAAAATCATTGCAGAAGACAAATACAATGAAAGGCTAGTCCTTGGAATATATATAGCTATGAAAAAGGGAATAGGATCTAGTTCCATTGCCTTTTACATTCTTTTCATGAAATGCTTTTGGTTTCTGTAAGCACTGAAAATAGATTTAAAATTTTGTAGAAGCTCCCCCTTCTTGGGTCTTGGATTCACGGGGGTAGAATTCTGCCAGCATGCTCTCGGGGATACGCTTGAGAAGTTCTTTGGGGAAGATTCGCAACAGCTGCCAACCAATGTCCAGCGATTCAAAGATAGTCCTGTTCTCATAGGACCCTAAGAATAGTAAAAAAACAATGAAAAGCAGGGCCATCTGTAATGAAGCACTATAAATATAATGGCCATTGGTGGGCATAAGTATCTTGAAAGTTAGAGCAGTCAGTGGATATGCAATAAGTACTTGGGAGCTCTATAGCTGCTACATCCCTATTTATCAAAGCACACTAAGCAGTTAGTGTGGGAATAAGCACACACACTGTTATTGCAGGCCCATGCTAACAGTGCAATGGCTCAACAAGACATGCTGATTCACATGTTAACTTTCAAACATGAAATGTTGTGGACACTTCAGAAGAAATCAATCAGATAAACTCTCTGCTGTCTTCCAGAAAGGTAAGACTGAAACCAGTCCACTATAGATTTATCTAGGCCACACATCATCTCTAATGGGACAACAAAGATCTGCATTTGACTTAGTAAATGTCTGTGGTAGTATACTTAGGTGTATGTTTACTAAACTGCCGTAATCGTACATAACGCGCGTTATGTAACGTTAACAATCGTAAGCGCAGCATAACGCGCGTTATGATGCGCTTACGATCGTTAACGTTACATAACGCGCGTTATGATGCGCTTACGATCGTTAATGTTACATAACGCGTGTTATGATGCGCTAACGATCGTAAACCCCCGCGG
Source organism: Ichthyophis bannanicus (assembly GCA_033557465.1). Taxonomy (NCBI): domain Eukaryota; kingdom Metazoa; phylum Chordata; class Amphibia; order Gymnophiona; family Ichthyophiidae; genus Ichthyophis; species Ichthyophis bannanicus. Next base: position 1,271,369,374 of record CM066032.1, on the reverse strand, counting down.
CGCGGTAAAACACCGCAGAAGGTGGAGAAAGGGCAGAGAGAAGGGGTCAATGGGCGGAGAGTGGGTGGAGAGAGGCTCCCTTCACACTAACGCGCTGATCTGAAGAGCTCAATTCCAACGCGAATGAAAACCTGTCGTTAAATGCACATTACAGGGGAGAGAAACCATTTCAGTGTCAGCAATGTACAGCCCAGGCAGGGAAACCTAAAAAAAGTGATAAGTGTGATACATGTGCACAGAACAAAAGGGCACATAAACACTGAAAATGACCCCAACAAACTGGAAAAAAACCATAACCAAGCTGGCCAATAGTGGTATCAATGAGAAACATCAACCCCTCCCCCCCCTGAGTAAGCTCTATGGAACAGATATAAATCGTGGAAGGGTCTATACTCCGTCCCCATACAAGGTGAATGAGCCCACAGTGAAATAGCGCTGCTCAGGGTTTTCCCCACCATTGGACAGGGTTCCTATGGCGTGCACATGTCCCGCAACATCAGGGTGGGCATGTCGGAACGGCAACTGGACAGATGCCGGAGAAGGGGATACAGAGGGCCGCAGGCGGCACATGCTATGGTGCAGCTGGGCCACAGTGCAGACTAGGGCGATGCCTAGGTGGCCCATACGAATGCTGAAACAGCAGAGCAGCCAGAAAGCAACTGCTGAAGGCAAAACATGGGCACGAGTGTGTTTCCCAAAGTGTCACAGGGGATAGTACCCAATAGCTACCCCCAAGGGCACGGAACATTGGCAGGCGGGGCTGGGGGGGGGGAGTGTGGACGTCTATGCAGGCACCCCTACCCCAGAACCCGCACCATAGGCAGCCACCTACCTGCACACTGGATGGCCTGAGACTTCGCACCACCAGCTCCACCAGCAGAAGGGCATGTCAGCATGGTGGCTGAGGGATACTGGTGGTGGAGGGGGCAGTGGCAGCTGCCCAGAGCAGACCGTGGCCTAGCCCTGTGTAGGGTGCCGTGTACTGCAACAGATGGGCCCTGTCTGACGAACAGTCATGGTATCACCAAGGAATGTACTGACTCTGTGGCAACAAGGTGGTGCAGTGCACAAAACCAGTATATTCAGAAGCAGAGGGTCACAGGTTCAAGTCCCAGCTGTGGTTCCTGTCAAACCAGTCCCCATATTTTACCCACTACTACAACGTGCTAATACAGACAGCACCTTTATTGCAGATGACGTAAACATGCCCAAGACACCCACATTTTACCCTACAGAGCACGGACACCATATACATGCACATTACCTAGAGCAGAGTCTCCCAAATGCAGTCCTGGAGGGCCAAACACCATTCCGGTTCCATGCTACCTCTGATAAAGATGCCTGTGCTGCATTTCTATGCGCTACCCCCATGGTATGCAGATGTATCTCATGCATATTCATGAGGGACAGCATGAAAACCCGAACAGTGTTTGGCACCGCAGGACTGGAGTTGGGAACCTCTGTCGTAAAGCAGCAGCCAACAGGGACAGACACACCCGCACCCACAGGCCCCATTATCCAAAGCCTCCTGGAGAGGCAGGACTTTGGGCTCTGCATGCATCTCCCAATACTAGCACTTGCATACCTTAGTAATGCCACCCTAAACTTGGGAATATGGTACACATCTTTAAAGAGGTTGCTATGATTACTGGCAGATAGCAATTCCTAGGTTAAGTACAATATTCTGATTGAGCTGCGTCATAGCAACCTTTCTGATGTCTGTGGAATGTGCTACAGGTCTTGTGTCTGACAGTGTTTACCAACCTGGGGAGTGACTCCTACAGTATTGCGTACCATAGCCATGCCTGCCCTGTGCCCAGGACTGGTGTGGTGGCCTGGGCTGCCCAACACCTCTATAGTTGCACAATGCTGGCATAGGTGTGGGGAGTGTGTGTCTATCCAGTGTGTGGTGGCTGCCAACACCCTCCACAGCCCACACTGCTAGCTCTGTTGCCAGTATTGGCCTGCTAATGTGCATAATGAGGAGCAAGGTACTGTGGGAAAAGCCTGGATAGGGTGGCCTGGCCTGGCCGCATCTGCACAGGGCATAGGGCAATGGCTCGGACATTGTAGTGCCCGGTACCACCTGCATGGACAGGGTGGCCATAGCATGTCCTGCTGGGCGGTCACTCTCACCCTGACTGAGCAGTGACCATGGCATGGCTAGGTTCCCCCATAGTGCTATATAGCATTTCTCTCATGTGGTATATATGGGTTTTCTTTTGGGGCTGAATCACTGCCTTATCTGCTTGGTGTGTATGCTAATATCTCCGTTCTGGGTACATGCAGCTCCTCCAGGACCATGCACTATGGACTAGCTGGCGGACTGTCTGCAGCTAGTATCTGTCTTGCTGGAACACCTTGCAGGGTGCAGTGGCTGGAGGCTTGCTGCTGGAGAATGTCAGATAATGGTGGGGGGCAGCTGAGCATTTCCAGGCCTGCCGTCTGTCTGCTATTGTGTTACGGATGTGTACCGCTCTGTCTGTTCCCCAGCAGGATTGGGGTTGATGGTCCCCTCTACTGCTGCCATTGCAGGGAGGTAGACTGTGGATCTATTGGTGGGTGATCCTGTTTCCCACCCTGAGCCCCAGAGGATGGGTTGTGTGGTGGTACATGATCTGCCCATGAGTCCATACACCCCCCCCCTTCACCTACAGCAGGTAACCATGGCACCAACACAGGATATGCACTATTCTGGGTGCATCATCGCCCATAAAGACTGGACATGACCGAGACATACAGCAGGGCACAGATGTATCCTAGGTGTGTCTAACGGAACTACCTGTCACACACTGATGGGGACCTGCAGCATGGTGTATTTCAGCCATGAAAGGTGCTGTGGACATGGTGCTGGGTGCCTCACCTCAACCTCAGGGTGGGCACAGTACCCGCACAATGTGACTGTTTGTGGCTACTCTGTGGCAGTACCACACACGGTCTGTTCCCCCTACCTGGCCGAGGTGCTGTGGGGTTGCATACCCAATCTTGTGCCCATCTCTCGACTGCTGATTTGCATGTGCAGTGCATCAGGGGTATGGGTGGGTTAACCCTATCCTGGTAACCACAGCAGACAGTTTGTGTGGTGACGTGCAGTCCTGCAGCCAGCCAGGGCTTTGTTCACAGCCTTATAAGGTGTCCTATAGGGGACATTATAGGGTGCCTTGGCGGACAGTACACTTTATAATGTGCCCTATGGAGTGTGTTATGGGGTGCCTTATGCAGCACCTTAGGTTATGCCACCGTGAGGGTGTGTTTGCTGGCAGCACAAATTAAAATACATGTCAAATGCCTCAACAATCACTACTAAAATGTAAAGAATGCTGCCTCAGCTAGCCTTATACATTAGGCCCACTGGGGAATCAAACCCATGACCCTTGTCCCATCAGTCAGTGTTGTAACCATTGTGCTACAGCTCTGTTGCTGTGATTGTATGCCTGCGTGCCTTCTTAAGATTAACGCGCGGTAACGTGCCCTGTAGCGCTCGTTCATTTATGGCGCCTTGTAGCGCGCGTTCTCGGCATGTTCTCGGCAATGATGTACCACCCATGTCCTTATTTGGGGTTTCTGTCTCTACCGTGGCTCCTAACGCGAATCGCACTAACGCAGTTTAGTAAACATACCCCTTAGACATGGTTTCATAGAATTTCTGGAATCTCTACGTCAACCAGGTCTAAGTATACTATCAGAAACATTTACCAAGCCCAATCCAGATCCTGGTTGTCCAATTAGTGAACATCACTAACTGGACAACCAGGATCTAGATTAGACTTGGCATATGTCTCTGATAGTATATTTAGACATGGGGGTATGTTTACTAAACCGCGCTACTGTGCGGGGCACACTTGAGCATGTGTTAAGGTACCTTAGCACATGCTAATGATGCGTTTTTATGCCCCGCACACGTGCGAGCCGCACTAACGGGCCCGCTCATGTGCGCGTCGCGCAAATGAGCGATAGAGGCGTGGAAAGGCTCCCGGAGGGCAGAGGAAGGCTCCCCAGGGGCGGAGAGACAGGGTCAATGGGTGGAGAGTGGGAGGGGAGAGGCTCCCCGCACAGGAGCGGGGTTGAAATTCGATTAAAAAAATACCGCGAGTGAAAACCTCACAGTAGAGCCGATTTAAAGGAAAGAGAAACCATTTCTGTCAGCAATGTACAGCAAAACCAGGGAAACCTACAAAACGTGAGCAGTGTGATACATGTGCACAGAACAAAATAGCAAATAAAAACTGAAAATGACCACAACAAAATTCTAAAAAATTATAATCCAGCTGGGCAACAGTGATAGTCATGGAAAACATCAAAAATCACTCCCAAGAAAGCCCCCAAAAAGAAATATGAATTTTAGAAGGGTCTACGCTCCGTCCCCATACAAGGTGAATGATGGTGTCTGTGCTCTGTAGGGTAAAATAGAGGTGTTTGGACCATGCTTATGTTATCTGCAAAAAAGGCTGGTCTTTACTATCATGGTTTAGTGGTGGGTAAAATATGGGGATTGGGTTTGCAGGAGCCCCAGCTGGGACTTAAACTGGTGATCTTTGGCTCCTGAGCATACTGTCTTTGTTCACTGCACCACACTGTGGCCACAGAGACAGTGCAGTCCCTGGAGATAGGAAACCTGGCCAAAGGAGTCATAAACCCTGCTCTGCACAATTTCACTGTGGGATCATTCACCTTGTATGGGGACGGAGCGTAAAAAATAATTTTGTACACTCCGTCCCCATACAAGGTGAATGATCCCACAGTGAAATTGTGCAGAGCAGGGTTTCTGACTCCTTTGGCCAGGTTTCCTATCTCCAGGGACTGCACTGTCTCTGTGGCCACAGTGTGGTGCAGTGAACAAAGACAGTATGCTCAGGAGCTAAAGATCACCAGTACAAGTCCCAGCTGGGGCTCCTGCAAACCCAATCCCCATATTTTACCCACCACTAAACCATGATAGTAAAGACCAACCTTTTTTGCAGATAACATAAGCATGGTCCAAACACCTCTATTTTACCCTACAGAGCACAGACACCAGAAACATGCGCATTACCTAGACCACAGTCCCCTCAATGCAGTCCTGGAGGGCCACATATCATTCAGCTGTGATGCTGTCACCAATATAAGGCCATGTCAGCATGGTGGCGGAGGGGTACCGTTGGTGGAGGGGGCAGTGGCTGCTGCCCACAGCAGACGGTGGCCTAGCCCCCTCACGTGGGTGCAGTGCACTCCAACAGACAGGCCCTGTCTGACAAACAGCCATGGACTCCCCAGGGAATGCACTGTTTTGGTGCTAAGATGGTAGTGCAGCAGACACAGCCAGAGCCTTTAGGACCAGAAAGTCACAGCTTCAAATCCCAGCTGGGGCTCCTGCCAACCCAGTCCCCTTATTTTACCCATGAAGAAAACATGGTAGTAAAGACTGAACCATTATTGCAGAGAACATACGCATGGTTAATACGCCTATATTTTACCCCACCGCGCACAGACACCATAAACAGGGGCATTACCTAGAGCAGAGTCTCCCAAATGCAGTCCTGGAGGGCCAAACACCTTTCAGGTTCCATGCTGCCTCTAATAAAGATGCCAGTGCTGCATATCTATGCACCACCCCATGGTATGCAGATGTATCTCATGCATATTCATGAAGGACAGCATGAAAACCCGAACAGTGTTTGGCACACCAGGACTGGAGTTGGGAACCTCTGCCGTAAAGCAGCAGCCAACAGGGGCAGACACACCCACACCCACACCCACAGGCCCCATTGGCTAATGCCTCCTGGAGAGGCAGGACATTGGGCCCTGCGTGCATCTCCCAATACTAGCACTTGCATACCTTAGCAATGCCACCCTACACCTGGGTATACTGTACACAGCTTTCAAACGTTTGCTATGTGTACTGGCAGATAGAAATTCCTACGTTAAGCACAGTTTGCTGATTGAGCTCCATCATAACAATCTTTCTGATGTCTGCGGTGTGTGCTTCAGGTCTGGTCTCTGACAGTGTTTACCACCCTGGGGAGTGACCCCCAACAGTATTGCGTACCATATCCATGCCTGTACTGTGCCCAGGACTGGTGTGGTGGGCAGGGCTGCTGAACTCCTCTATAGTAGCACAATGCTGGCATAGGTGTCGGAGTGTGTGTCTGTCTATACAGTGTGTGGTGGCTGCAAACACCTTCCACAGCCCACACTGCCAGCACTGTTGCCAGTATTGGCCTGCCAATGTGCATAATGAGGAGCAAGGTACCATGGGTATAGCCCGGACAGGGTGGCCTGGCCAGGGTGCATCGGCCCAGGGCATAGGGCACTGACTGGGACATTTTAGTGCCCAGCCAACACCTACACAGACAGGGTGACCTCAGTATGTCCTGCTGGGAGATCACTCTCACCCCGACTTTGCAGTGATGACAGCATGGCTAGGCACCCCCATAGTGCTATATAGTTTTTTTTGTCATGTGATATTTATGGGTTTCCTTTTGGGGCTCAGTCACTGACTTCTCTGCTTGTTGTGTGTGCTACTATCCCAGTTCTGGGTGCATGCATTTCCACCAGGAACATGCACTATGGACTAACTAGCAGACTGTTTGCAGCTGGTATGAGTCTTGATGGAGTGCCTTGCAGGGTGCAGTGGCTGAAGGCTTGCTGCAGGAGAATATCAGATAGTGGTGGGGTGCAGCTTAGCATATACAGCAGTGTTTCCCAACCCAGTCCTACGGGGCACACCGGCCAGTCAGGTTTTCGGGATATCCCTAATGACTATGCATGAGATATATATGCATTACAGATATCCTGCCAACCTGACTGGTTTGTGGCCCTCCAGGGCTGGATTTGGAGACCCCTGCCTTACACCTCTGTCATTTAAGATTGTGAGTGGACAAGGTGCAGATGTCCTAGACATCGAAAGGGTATATAGAATGTGACACATTCCTCCTCGATTCTCACCACCACCAAAATATTGTCTATTAGACAACTTTTTGGTGGTGGTGAGAATCGAGGAGGAATGTGTCACATTCTATATACCCTTTCGATGTCTAGGACATCTGCACCTTGCCCACTCACAATCTTAAATGACAGAGGTGTAAGGCAGGGGTCTCCAAATCCAGCCCTGGAGGGCCACAAACCAGTCAGGTTGGCAGGTTATCTCTAATGCATATATATCTCATGCATAGTCATTAGGGATATCCCAAAAACCTGACTGGCCGGTGTGCCCCGTAGGACTGGGTTGGGAAACACTGATATACAGGCCTAATGTCTGTCTGCTATTGTGTTATGGATATGTACAGAGCTGCATTGATTGCCCTGAAGGGTGTCTTTTCCACAGCAGGACTGGGGTTGATGGTCCCCTTTACTGCCACCATTGCAGAGAGGTAGAATGTGGATCTGTTGATGGGAGACCCTGTTTACCACCATAATCCTCCTAGGGGTCCATAGGGGCTACACCTGACTGAGACAAACAGATATACCCAAGGTGTTTCTGCAGAAACTACCTATCTCACACATTAACACTGCTTTGTACCTGCATCATGGCCTGTTTTTGCCATGGAAGGTGCTGTGGACCTGGTGCTGGGTGCCTCACCGCACCCTCAGGGTGAGCACAGTACCCGCACAATGTGACGGTGTGTAGCTACTCTGTGCCACTAAAACACACGGTCTGTACCCCCAACAAGGCCGAGGTGCTGTGGGGGTGCATACCCCATCTTGTGTTCATCTGTGGACAGCTGATTTGCATGTGCAGTGCATCATGGGTACGGGTGTGCTAACCCTATCCTGGTGACCACAGCAGACTGTCTGTGTGGTGACATGCAGGCTCTCTGCAGCCAGCCAGGGGCTTGCTAGCAGCTGTAGAGCTGTAGTCCAATGGTTGCTTCACTGCCTATAAAGCCAGAGGTCATGGCTTCAAACCCACAGTGGGGTTATTTGATAGGGCTGCCCAAAGTATTATCTCTTTTTAATGTACATTTTTGCTGCTAGCAAAAACACCCTCAGCGTACTGTACTCATAAGGTGCCTCTGAGGGCGCTTTATAGGGCGCCCTATAGCGCACCTTATGGTTACCGTCCATATAAGGTGCACTATACATTATCCTGTGACGCAACATATAGGGTGCCCTATAGGGGACATTTTAGGGTGCTGTGGTAGACAGTTCACTTTATAATGTGCCCTATGGAGTGCCTTATAGGGTGCCTTATACGGCACCTTCAATTACGGCACTTGGCGTGTTTGCTGGCAGCAATTAATAAAATAAAAATAAAGTGCTGCAGGAAACAAAATGTACATTGCAAAGCTGATGCCTCAGCCAGCCTTACGTATTAGGCATACTGGGGAGCAAACTCATGACCCCTGTATCAGCAGTCAGTGCCTTAACCATTGTGCTCCACTGCTGCTCCTCTTTGCATGTCAGCGCACCTACTTATGCTTTTCATTCCTTAAACTGCACAGTGCTGCCATCAAAAACAGTACTCTGACCTTGCGGTACCTCTTACGGCACCCTATAATGCGCCCTATAAGCAACATTCTAGGGTGCCTTGTCGGACAGTGCACTTTAAAATGTGCCTTATGGGGCGTCTTATGTTAACACGCTTTGAGAGTGCATTTGCTAGTAGTGATAATTACAATAAAAATAAAATGCCTCCTAAAGCAATCTTCCCCATAACACACAGTGCCTCAGCCAGCCTTGTTCATTGGGCACTGTGGGGATTGAACCCCTGATCCCTGCATCATTGGTCAGTGTCTTAACCATTGTGCTGTGGCTCTGTTCCTGTGCTTGTGCATCAGCGCGCCACTTATGCTTCCCGTGCAGCTTTCTCATGCGCCAATGTGCGGGGCGCACATGGGCGCAGCGCACATTAGCGCATGGTTAATCCCGGTTTTTCTTTTTTCTGCTAGAAACACCCACTCCTTATATGGCACCCGCACACTAGCGCGGCCCGCACATTACCGGGGTTTTAGTAAACATACCCCATGGTTTCACAGAATTTCTAGCACAAGAAGATGGCAAAAGAAAAATCTTTGGAGTAAATCTCTACAGCGGACTCTATAATTTATGCATGCAGATTTAGGTCCCGCCTATACTGTGCCCATGCTCCAACCCCATGCACACCTTAATTGAAAATTCATGGGATGGGACTTACCCGCATGCTTGCAGAACAGTGACTGCCCAAAGCATGCGTGTAAGTGCCCATTCACATGTGTAGGTCTTTCAGAATAGGGACTTAATAAACATTTCAAGCAGTAATTCTTTGCAGGGGCTTCCTCAGAATACTTTATTATCTGCATAGTTATTTAACATTTATATTTGCCCATTATGTGAGTTGCTGCAATTCTTTGGGAATCAATATTATTTATACGCTGATAATGTTATGCTTTTTTTCCCTTTCCATAAGGATATTTACTCTCTTTTAGGGATCCTGCCTGACTGTATCCTTAAGATATCAGCTTGGTTACAGACCTGTGGCCTGAGTTGAACTGAATTTTTTGTTAGCCATCAGGGCCCTCAGTTACCAGAAGAAATGTCCACTGCTGATTACCAAGTTGCCCTTGTTTAATGAGTTCATTACTTGGGCATTCTGTCGGATTCTCTGTTGCCTTTTCACCACTATATTAGAGAATTAGTGAGGAGATCTTTTTATAAATTGCATCTAATTCAGAGATTGAAGTATTTTCTTGCCCCTTCAGATTTTCAGACTGTTGTGCAGAGTATGGTTTTATCACCCATAGATAACTGCAGTGCCATCCTGTTTGGTCTCCCAGCATCATATCTAAAGCCTCTTCAGAGAGTTAGACTGGTTCTGCTAATTTTTAAGGAGTTAAGAGTTGGGATAGATGTGCTATTGAAATTTCCCAGGGAGGTTCTTAATTCCTTATGTCCATTGAGATCTCAAAGAACTGGGCAACTAAGATATTCCGTTCCATCTTCAGACTATGCAATATGAATTTTGAATGATTGGATGTCTTAGCTGGTCCATTTATTTGGAATGAAATTCCCTTAGACCTTTGGATTTTACAGGATTATCTTGATTTTAGGAAGAAGGTGCAAGCTTTTTATTTTAGGAGGATATTTAGAGGGGAATTTTAGAAGATCCATCCAAGTGCAATCTGGAATGTTTAAGCCAAAACATCTGAAAAACATGTAGGCACATCCAGGTGCCAATGTGATTTCACAAACCTAGACATGTCTGATAGGGACGTCTGCAGGGGTGTCTACTTAGATATCCCTAGAACCTTATCCCAGAGCTTGGATGTCTAGGATGGCCTTATGGTTAGGAACAGGGCAGCTGGGGTACAAATCCTGCTGCTGCTATAGTTGAAATTGTGCTGAGTCCTGGGGATGATAGATGGCTTTCCTCTCTAAACATTCTGGATGTTTTTCAGCTAAAACTAGCACTTTTCAGATGCTTGCTAGATGTACGTCCATAATGTTTCTATAATAAGGTGAGGATGTGCTGGTCCCTGGGAGCACCCTAACCATACCTCCAGGATCCTGGGAGTGCCCCAGCCATGCCTTCTCCACGCCCCATTCAGATATGGACATCACCAGAGTCAGCCTCTAAAATGGTTCTGAAGACCTCTCTATGCCCATCTTTAGATGTCTAAAGCACGAATAAGACTTCTAAAATTACATCCTTAATTAAGAACTAAATTACAATCTTTGTGGTTGGTCAGGACAATTTAATCTTACTTTTTTTATGACTTGGTATAATTTAGTGATTTGTTATTGTATGATGTTTTTATCTGAATCATTTATATTTGTTAAATTTTATTATTTCTTATGTTTGTAAACCACAGAGGTCATATAGGATCTGAAGTATAGAAGTGCAGAAATAAATAAATAAATATAGACAGTTTGAATGGCACCTCCTAACTGGGCCAGCCTGTCCATTGAGCAAGAATGTTGTTTGCACAGGTCCCCGAGTTTCAGGGGGCACCACACAAACAACATTCTGCCCATCAGCCCAGGGAAACTTTAAAAGAAAAAACTAACTTGCTGCTGCCGCTGCCGCCCTGGCAGCTGTAGAATCAAGTGTCTTCTGCGGGGCCCCCGCTCGCCCAACAGAGCCCTCCTTCCTGTCCGGCAGAGCCCTCCCTCGATCACTCTCCTCGGTGCGGTTTTCAGAGCCGCGAAGGGGACTCTCCCTCTCGCGGCTCTGTTAAGCCCGCTGGGGCTGATGGGAACAGGCATTTCCTGTTCCCCATCATCCCCGGCCGGCTTAACAGAACCGCGAGAGGGAAACCCTCCCTTCACGGCTCTGAAAGCCATACCAAGAAGAGTGATCGAGGGAGGGCTCTGTTGGGCGAGTGGGGGCCCCGTGGGAGACACTTGATTTTGCCGCTGCCAAGGCGGCAGCAGCAGCAGCAGCAAGTTAGTTTTTTCTTTTAAAGTTTCCCTGGGCTGATGGGGGGAGGGGGTTAGGACTGATAATGGGCCTGGGGGGGGGGGGGTCTAGGACTGGAAATGGGCTGATGGGGGAGTTAGGACTGGTAATGGGCTATGGGGGGGCTAGGACTGGAAATGGGCTGATGGGGGGGTTAGGACTGGCAATGGGCTATGGGGGAGGCTAAGACTGGAAAGGGGCTGATGGGAGTTAGGACTTGAGGTGGGCTGATGGGTGGGTTAGGACTGGTAATGGGCTATGGGGGAGGCTAGGACTGGAAATGGGCTGATGGGGGGGTTAGGACTGGTAATGGGATATGGGGAGGCTAAGACTGGAATTGGGCTGATGGGGGGGTTAGGATTGGTAATGGGATATGGGGGAGGCTAATACTGGAAATGGGCTGATGGGGGGGTTAGGACTGGAGGTGGGATAATGGGGTGGTTAGGACTGGTAATGGGCTAAGAGGGGACTAGGACTGGAAATGGGCTGACAGGGGGTGTTAGGACTGGTAATGGGCTGATGGGGGGTTAGGACTGGTAATGCGCTATGGGGGAGGTTAGGACTGGTAATGGGCCATGGGGGGCTAAGACTGGAAATAAGCTGATGGGGGGTTAGGACTGGAGGTGGGCGTATGGGGGGTTAGGAATGGTAATGGGCTATGGGGGAGGCTAAGACTGGAAATGGGCTGATGGGGGGGTTAGGACTGGAAATGGGCTAAGGGGAGCTAGGACTGCAAATGGGCTGATGTGGAGGGTTAGGACTGACTATGTGCTATGGGGGGGGGGGGCTAAGACTGGAACATAAGAACATAAGATATGCCATACTGGGTCAGACCAAGGTCCATCAAGCCCAGTATCCTGTTTCCAACAGTGGCCAATCTAGGTCATATGTACCTAGCAGTTTCCCCAAAAGACACAGGTTCCACAATGCTTGTACTGGGTCAAGCATTGATATCCTGGGTTCTTTCTTAATAATGGTTTATGGACCTTTCCTCCAGGAACTTGTCCAAACGTTTTTTTAAACCCAGCTACACTAACAGCCTTTACTACATCCTCCGGTAACAAATTCCAGAGTTTGATTACACGTTGCGTGAAAAAATATTTTCTTTTATTAGTCTTAAATAGTTTACCCTGTAGCTTCATTGCATGTCCCCTAGTCTTTCTATATTCTGATAACGTAAACAATCGATCTATGATTACCCTTCCACTCCGTTCATTAATTTATAGACTTCTATCATATCTCCCCTCAGCCGTCTCTTTTCGAATTTAAAGAGCCCTAACCTTTTTAGGAGTATCCTTCCATCCCCTTTACCATTTTGATGGCTCTTCTCTGAACCTTTTCTAATAATGCTATATCTTTTTTAAGATACGGCGACCAGAATTGCGCACAATATTCAAGGTGCGGTCTCACCATGGAACGATATAGAGGCATTATAATATCTTTTTTTTTATTTTCCATTCCTTTCCTTATGATACCTAGCATTCTATTTGTTCTCTTGGCCGCCGCTGCACACTGGGCCGAGGGTTTTAACATGTTATCCACAATGAAAAATGGGCTGATGGGGGGGGGGTTAGGACTGGTAATGGGCTATGGGTGGGGGGGGCTAGGACTGGAAATGGGCTGATGGGGGGGTTAGTACTAGTAATGGGCTATGGGGGGGTTAGGACTGGAAATGGGCTGATGGGGGGTTTAGGACTGGTAATGGGCTATGGGGGGAGGGCTAAGACTGGAAATGGGCTGATGGGGGGCTAGAACTTGAAATGGGCTGATGGAGGTGCTAGGATAGGACTGGAAATGGGCTGTTGGGGGGGTGCTGAGATTGGAAATGGGCTGTGAGGGGAGGGAGCTAGGACTGGAAATGGGATGAGTGGGGGGGGGGAGCTAGGACTGGAAATGGGCTGATGGAGGTGCTAGGATAGGACTGGAAATGGGCTGTTGGGGGGTGCTAAGATTGGAAATGGGCTGTGGTGGGGGCTTGGAATGAAATGGACTCATGGTGGGACTAGAACTGGAAGTAGGCTCATTGGGAGCTTGGATTGGAAATGGGTTGAATGGAGGGGAGCTAGGATTTGACATGGGCTGATGGTGGGGCTAGGAAAGGACTAGAAATCGGCTGATGGGGGGCTGGGATTGGAAATGAGCTGATGCGGGGACTAGAGGGAAGCGTATGCTGGGTGGGCTGGAACTAGAAGGGAACTGATGTTGGGGGAGGATTAGACTGGGATGGGGCTGGGAGAGTGAAATGGAGAGGGGAAAAATATTTTGTGTGGGAGGGAAGAAAAATCTTCAATTGGCTGGGTATTGGGAGAGTAAGTGGGGATTGAGGATGGAGGGGTAAAATTTGAGTGGATGAAATAGGAATGAGGAAAGAGCAAAAGGAGAAAGATTAGTATGTTAAAGCAGATGTAGAGAGAGAATGGAAAAAAACTAGAAGAGAGAAGAAAGGACAAATGGACAGCAGATGATGGAGAGTTAGCAGAAGACAGGAAGAAACCAGAAGAAAGTGGCTGGAGCAATTGCAACTGAAAAATAAATGCACAAAAGGTGGAAAAATATCTCTTTATTTTGAATTTATTAACTGGAATATGTCAGCTTGACCCTCAACACTATCTTGACAACACATACCCAGCATTATACTCCTTCTTAGTTCTACATGCATCATGTGCTTGTGCTTCTGCATTTATATTCCATGGTCTGTTCTGTTCCTTAGGTTATAAGTCATTGTGCTTGGTGGTTTTGCTGTACGTGCGGCAAACGTCTTTGAAGTATCTGTCTGATATTTTGCCTAGATGGAATGTTTTTAGCAACCATATTAGGGAGAAGGTTGGATATTGTAGGAACATATACGTTTTCTGATGTGTATAGCTTTTATAAAAAAAAATGTACAAAACGATACATGTGGGTTTCTTGTGTCTCATTTGGTCTTAAGCATCCTTTTTAATAGGATGGCTTCCAAGAAGTGACATGGGTGAAACACAATTGGGGAAATACAGCTATTGCAGTTCTATTTATCTATATGGCCTGAAGGAGCTTTTTTGATACATTGCTTTGATTAGCTTTTGGAAGCTATCTAGTGGAAATAATTTGGCCACTTTGTTCCTTCCCCCCCCCCCTCCCATGCATTCAAATATCTAAATTAATGAACGGAGTGGAACGGGTAAACGTAGATTGATTGTTTACCTTATCAGAATATAGAAAGACTAAGGGACATGCAATGAAGCTACAGGGTAAACTATTTAAGACTAATAAAAGAAAATATTTTTTTCACTCATCGTGTAATCAAACTCTGGAATTTGTTACCAGAGGATGTAGTAAAGGCTGTTAATGTAGCTGGGTTTAAAAAAGGTTTGGACAAGTTCCTGGAGGAAAGGTCCATAAACCATTATTAAGAAGGGACCCAAGATATCAATGCTTGAACCAATACAAGCATTGTGGAACCTAGATTGGCCACTGTTGGAAACAGAATACTGGGCTTGATGGACCTTGGTCTGACCCAGTATGGCATATCTTATGTTCTTAGCTCTGGGAAATGTGAATCATTAACATCTGTGCTTTATTTAGTACAAGAGAAAATTAATTTATAATTTTATTTCTACAGTGTTGTTGTACATTCCAAGTTTGGCTTTTGGGGTTCCCAGTTTAATTATTGTCTTCCTGTTTCTAAATTGGGATTCCTTGTTTGGTGATGGTCTATGTTCTGCATATGTAACTGAGCTGAGGTATTCTGTGTATGTAATTCCTATTTGATATTGCCACTTGTTCTCTTTGGTAGGTCATGTATTGTTATTCTCTGAAATGTATTGGTTTAATATTTGCAGTGTTGCCTTTTGATAGGTAGGGTCTGGTGCTTTATGAGTCCTGGTAGTGCTGCTATGATACAGTGGGTTTGCTATTGGTTCTAAATGGGCAGTGTTTGTAGTAGTTCCTAATGTGACTGGCGGTTGGCACTGGATTATAGTAATGTAGAAATCTTTTAGTCTTGCTTTATCCATATGCTCATTAAGAGGCATGTTTGCTAAAAGTTAGTGTATGGTAACATTATGCAAATATTTATGCAAATGAGGCCCCGCACTGAGTCTCAGCACATGGCCCCGCACCCCCCTTGGGCTGCCCCTGCCTCCTAAAGAAGGAGATAAACCTTTCTTTAGATATATAAAGGAGGCAAAGAAGTGAAGGCGGAATAGGTTGGGAGAAAGTGAGTCATGTAAAGAAGAGAACAAACAGAAGGCAGAAATTTTAAATAAGTTCTTTTGCTCATAATTTATCGAAGCAGATGAAGATAATGGAACTAAGGCAGGAAAAGACATTAATGTGAAATGATTACAAATACATTTGCAGATGCAGAAATACTTGAAGTTGAAATATTTACACAGCTCACACTGGATAAAGACATAGGGTCTGACATGGTACACTCTATGATCCTGAAAGAGCTCAGGAAAGTTCTGACTTCCTCCCTTCATATTTGTCTTCAAAGTGTTCTCAAAGGGTTGTCGGAGGGATCCAAGATGGCTGCAACTGCATGAAGCTGATCTGCTCGGCTCCTTTCCCCTTGTTTGGCAATTCAATATAAGCAAGAAAAAGGGGAAAACCCATGTCTATCCCTCGCAGACTGGGTCAGTACCTGTTTATGGCCTGCTAGATCTATTTCTTAGCTGTTCACGAGCTGTGGTGGAGTCCAGAGATCGCCCGCTGAAGCTAGCGCCAAATCAAAGTGTTACCAACGCCAGGTCAGGGCTAGACATCTCCTTGAGCCCAGATGCAAGAGCTCCCCCACTTCAGCCCTGTATGATTAGTCCTCTAATCTCTGTGGTGGGTATGTCGGCATCAGAGGATGTTGTTCGACCGCTTGCGGGGATCAAGAGTTAGAGGACCAGGCTGTTTCTAGCGCTTTGACACCAATCATCGATGGTGGGGGTGAAGCAATTACAGAGCAGGCAGATAGTTTCTTGGGCTATGAACAGTTGATTTCTTTATCTCAACAGATGGTTCCATCTGAAATAGCTGAAAATCTGGTAGCACCTTCTTTTCTACAAGTTCAGCCCACTGTTATTATGCTGGAATCTATCTGGAAAGCTTTTGCTGATTCCTCATGTTAATGGTTTGACTACTCAAGCTCAACAGCTGGAGGCTAAGGATGAGAAGAATGTTCAGGATATATTACAGTTGAGTCAGGACTTTAAGGTTCTTAAACATAAAATTGAAGGTGTTTGTTCTGGCCAAGCTACTTTAGTGACTGATTTGTCCAATTTACATCTCAAACTTGAAGCTTTGGAGAACGTGTCTCAGAATACTAACTTCAGAGTTCTGAAAAATGTGGAGAAAAGAAGGAGACAGAAAATGACAAATCTATTTGTCTGCCATCTTTACTGGGCAAAACTATACAACTCACACCAAAGAGCAGGGGACTAGCATGGTGGTTAGAGAAGCAGGCTAGGAATCAGGAAAACCAGGGTTCAGACCTTTGAAGTGCTTCCTGTGACTTTGGGCCAAATCACCCTTCATCGCCTCTTATACAAAAACTTAGATTGAGGGATCTCAGACGCCAGTTGGGTAGAAACATAGAAACATGATGACAGAAAAAGACCACATGGCCTATCTAGTCTGTCCTTCCATAACAACTACAACAGTCCACTTTTTACCTTTAGAGATCCTCTGTGTTGGTCCCATGCTTTTTTGAATTCAGTTACTGTCCTCATCTCTACCACCTCCACTGGGAGACTATTCCATGGATCCACTACTCTTTCTGTAAAGAAATATTTCCGCATATCACTCCTTAATCTATCTCCCTTCACCCTCATCCCATGTCCCCTCGTAGCAGAACTTGCTTTCAATTGAAAGAGGCTCTCTCCCTGAACATTTATGCCACGGACGTATTTAAACTTCTCAATCATATCACCTCTATCCCACCTTTCCTCTAAGGTGTACATATTAAGATCCTTAAGTCTGTCCTCATATGCTTTATAATGAAGCCCATTAATCATTTTAGTAGCAACCCTCTGCACCGACTCCATCCTGTTCACATCCTTTTGAAGGTGCGGTCTCCAGAATTGCACACCATACTCCAAATGAGGTCTCACCAAAGACTTATACAGAGGCATTATCACCTCCTTTTTTTCTGCTAGCCATTCCTCTCCGTATGCACCCAAGCATCCTTCTAGCTTTTGCCGTCGCCTTTTCTACCTGTTTAACTACTTTAAGATCATCAGACACAACCACGCCTAGGTCCCGCTCTTCTTTAGTGGACAAAAGTACTTCACCTCCTATACTGTATTGCTCCCTTGGATTGCTGCAGCCCAAATGCATGACCTTACATTTTTTAACATTAAATCCCAGCTGCCAAATTCTAGACCATTCTTCAAGCTTAGCTAGATCCCTCCTCATGTTATCTACACCTTCCTGGGTGTCTACTCTATTGAAGATTTTGGTATCATCCGCAAAGAGGCAAACCTTACCCGACAGCCCTTCCGCTATATCACTAACAAAGATGTTAAAAAGAATCGGACCAAAGGTAGGTGGTATGAAACCTGGGCTTGCAACTTGACTCCCAATTTACATTTGGACATCAGATCTTAGAGATGGTTTGGATCTGCTTTGTATATTTATGGATGGCCTGCCAAATTTTTCCATATCTGTTAAATAGGAATTTGAATTTGGTAGTTCAGGCATAGATATTGTCAAAGACAGATTGCTGTGATAAGGCATATTTGGATCTGCCACAGTGGGCTTACAGTACACCAGTTAAAACTAATACAAAATATGGCAGCAAGATTAATAGGAGGAGTAAGATACAGGGACCATGTTAAGAATATAAGAATATAAGAAATGCCATACTGGGTCAGACCAAGGACAATCAAACCCATTATCCTGTTTCCAATAGTGGCCAATCCAGATCACAAGTACCTGGCAGGTACCCAAGGAGGCATACAGATTCCACAATGCTCGTCCCGGGGCAAGCAGTGGATTTCCCAGATTCTCATTGTTCCCCCCCATGTTGTTATCCTTGCACTGTTTATCAGACTAGGCAAGATGACAGCATACTCATTGGAGGTAATTTTATAATGAGTTGCGTAAAGTGTAAAAGGGGGTGCTTGTTATGAAGGTACCACCATGTTGGCAAGTATGTAAATTAACTGTCTTGCAAAGGATTGTGGTTATTGAAGTCCATTCACACAAAGCTTGCCTTTTTAAAATAATTAAGACTCTTGTAGTTGGTCGAGTGTAAGGAAAAATTAGAGTTTATTTATGGGGTGGATTTCCACACACAGATATGCTTGGTAACACCATCCAGATATCTTCTCCAGGGTTTATTCAACACAAAATAAGGCAACTGAAAATCTTATGCAAATAAGAATCAAAGTCCTTTATGGAACAGAAAGGCTTTCTTACAGCCACTGCTAATAAACTCCTTAGCAGTGCTGGGATGAAACAAATCAAAGAGGAAAACTTCTTCTTACAAAAAACATAGCTCACTTTCTCCATACAGAAAAGAACTTATAAATCCCACGTGTGCATGGCTTGTGCTGGGCTCTCCTCTACCAACAGGTGCCAATTAACTGCAATCAGTAGCTTGATTTCAGCACACGTGCAAACTTTCCAACAAAGCTTTTTTTTTCAACAGAACTTTATGGGAAGCTAACATTTAGAATGTTTCCTTTTGATGTTTGCTCTGATATTTAGGATTTTCCTAAAATAACAACCTACTCAAAGAACGGTCCATATAATCATCCTCTGTATCAGATATTAAACCTTGCTCTTGAAATTGCATAGATTCAGTTTCTCCGTCTGACTCAGAGGGCTTTTGGAACTGACCTCTACATGGAGAGAAACTGTTTCCCTGCTGTTTGCACTGCTCAAAGCTAGAGAAACATTCACAGTTCCTACCTGAATCCAGGCAAGCATCAGGCTGCTTCTTCTGGTATTCTGGCCAGTATGCAATAGAGCTTCTGTGTCCTGTCCTCCAGTTGGTATCTCTGGACCTCAGGATCTTTTCTCCAGACGTCCTCCAAGAAGTATTTGGGCTCCTTTCCTCCTTAGCTGCAACAGACCTCTTCCTAGGTGTTGCTTGAGGGTCCCTGGCTGTGGATCTACAGACCTCTGGCTTTCTCCAGTCCTCTGAAGATTCTTTCCCCCAGGTATCTCTCCAGGCATAGGTATTTCTCTGAGCTCCTCTCTTGGACCGTCTGCTTCCTTGTCCTTGTTCCTTCAGGTTCCGGTTGTTCTTCCTTTTGTTCTGGTTCTCATTCTCCTTCTGATTCCCCTTCTCCTTCTCCTTCTCCGTCTGTCTTCCTGAAGATTCCCCTCTAGCTTTAAAGGGCTTAGATTGCAACTCCACCCTTGCATTCTTCAGGTGTTGTGGATTAAGCATTCTTCTAGAGGCTGTTTGATTAGGGATGGCATAATGCTTTCTCTGATTAGACTCATGCTTTTCCACTCTAGCTCCCCTAGGGACTTTCTGCATACAGGCGCATTCTGGAACATGTAGTCTTTTAGGGAAACAAGCTGTCTTATTTCTATAACCTGCCAGCACAGGTCCCTTGATCAGAGTAAATTCTCCTCTTTTGTCATTACTCCCTGAGCTTTGATAAGATTCCTTATCACAAAAGTTATGCGTCATCAACACGTGTAAGTCACCTACTTTCCATGACTTACTTGTGATTATGAACACTTAGGGGCATGTTTACTAAAACCCCGGTAAAGTGCGGGCCGCGGTAGTGTGCGGGTGCCATATAAGGAGTGGGCGTTCCGTCCTGAAAAAGAAAAGCCGGAATTTACATATGCGCTAAGGTGCGCGGCGCCCATGTGCGCCCCGCACCTTTGCGCATGAGATAGCTGCGCGGGAGGCATAAGTGGTGCGCTGAAGTGCAAGAAAAAGAGCAGAGCCACAGCACAATGGTTAAGACACTGACCAACAGTGCAGGGATCAGGGGTTCAATCCCCCACAGTGCCCAATGAAGACAGCTAGCTGAGGCATTAATTTATGAGGCACAGAAATACTGGGCAGCATAAGGCGGCATGCTAATGTTTATGGAGGCATTATAATACTGGGCGGTATAAGCAGTGCGCTGATGTGCAGGCAGAAGAGCAGAGCCACAGCACAATGGTTAAGACACTGACCAATGGTGCATGGATCAGGGGTTCAATCCCCTAAAGTGCCCAATGAACAAGGCTGGCTGAGGCATAACATATTATGGGGAAGATTGCTTTAGGAGGCATTTTATGCATATTTTAATTATCACTACTAGCAAATGCACTCTCAAAGCGTGTTAACATAAGGCGCCCTATAAGGCACATTTTAAAGTGCACTGTCATCCAAGGCACCCTAGAATGTTGCTTATAGGGCGCTTTAGAGGGTGCCGTATGAGGTACTGCAAGGTCAGTGCACTGTTTTTTATGGCAGCACTGTGCAGTTTAAGGAATGAAAAGCATAAGTAGGTGCGCTGACAGGCAAGGAGGAGCAGCAGTGGAGCACAATGGCACTGACTGCTGATACAGGGGTCATGAGTTTGCTCCCCAGTGTGCCTAATACGTAAGGCTGGCTGTGGCATCAGCTTTGCATTGTACATATTTTGTCCTGCAGCACTTTATTTTTATGTTATTAATTGCTGCCAGCAAACACGCCCTCACGTGCCGTAATTGAAGGTGCCGTATAAGGCACCCTATAAGGCACTCCATAGGGCACATTATAAATTGCACTGTCCGCCACAGCCCCCTAAAATGTCCCCTATAGGGCACCCTATAGGTTGCATCACAGGATAATGTATAGTGCACCTTATATGGACGGGAACCATAAGGTGCCCTATAGGGCTCCCTATAAAGCACCCTCAGAGGCACCTTATGGGTACAGTACACTGAGGGTGTTTTTGCTGGCATCAAAATATGTACATTAAAAAAAGATAATGCATTGGACAACCCTATCAAACAACCCCACTGTGGGTTTGAACCCATGACCTCTGACTTCAGAAGCAGTGAAGTAACCATTGGGCTACAGCTCTATAGCTGCTAGCAAGCCCCTGCTGGCTGCAGAGAGCATGCACGTCACCACACAGTCTGCTGTGGTCACCAGGATAGGGTTAGCCCACCCATACCCATGATGCACTGCACATGCAAATCAGCTGTCCACAGATTAACACAAGATGGGCAATGCACCCCCACAGCACCTTGGCCTGGTAGAGGGAAGTGACCATGTGCACCCACACACCACCTCGGCCTGGTAGGGGGTACTGACCATGTGTTTTACTGGCACAGAGTAGCTACACACCGTCACATTGTGCTGGTACTGTGCTCACCCTGAGGGTGCAATGAGGCGCCCAGGACCAGGTCCACAACCCCTTGCATGACTGAAAGAGGCCATGCTGGAGGTCCAAAGCAGTGTTAATTTGTGAGATAGGTAGTTTCTGCACAAATACTTTGGATATCTCTGTCTGTTTCAGTCAGGTGTAGCCCCTATGGACCCCTAGGTGGGCTATGTACCACCACCACCACCCCCCCCCCCTCCTCCTCCAGGGCTGGGGGTGGCTAACAGGGTCTCCCATCAATAGATCCACATTCTATCTCCCTGCAAAGGTGGTAGTAGAGGGGTCCATCAACCCCGGTCGTGCTGAGGAACAGACACCCCACAGGGCAGTCAATGCAGCTCTATACACATCCATAACACAATAGCAGACAGACATTAGGCCTGGATATGGTGAGCTGCACCCCACCACTATCTGATATTCTCCTGCAGCAAGTCATCATCCACTGCAAGCTGCTCCATCAAGACACATACCAGCTGCAAACAGTGTGCTAGTTAGTCCACAGTGCATGTTTCCAGTGGAGATACATGCACCCAGAACTGGGATGTTAGCATACACAGCAAGCAGATAAATCAGTGACTGGGCCCCCAAAAGAAAACCCATATCTATCACATGAGAGAAATACTATATGGCACTATGGGGGTGCCTAGCCATGCTGTGGTCACTGCACAGTCAGGGTGAGAGTGATCTCTCAGCAGGACATACTGAGGTCACCCTGTCCGTGTAGGTGGTGGCCGGGCACTAAAATGTCCCAGTCAGTGCCCTATGCCCTGTGCAGATGCACCCTGGCCAGGCCACCCTGTCCGACCTATACCCATGGTACCTTGCTCCTTATTATGCACATTGACAGCCCAATACTGGCAACATTGCTGGCAGTGTGGGCTGTGGAAGGTGTTTGCAGCCACCACACACTGGATAGACAGACAGCCACCCCCACACCTATGCCAGCATTGTGCTACTATAGAGGGGTTCAGCAGCCATGCCCACCACACCAGTCCTGGGCACAGTACAGGCATGGATATGGTACGCAATACTGTTGGGGGTCACTCCCCAGGGCGGTAAACACTGTCAGAGACCAGACCTGCAGCACACACCGCAGACATCAGAATGATTGTTATGGTGGAGCCCAAGGAGCAAAATGTGCTTAATGTAGGAATTGATATCTGCCAGTTATCATGGGAAACATTTGATAGCTGTGTACCATATACCCAGGTGTAGGGTGGCATTGCTAAGGTATGCAATTGCTAGTATTGGGAGATACAGGCAGGGCCCAATGTCCTGCCTCTCCAGGAGGCATTGGCCAATGGGGCCTGTGGGTGTGTGTGTGGGTGTGTCTGGCCCTGTTGGCTGCTGCTTTACGGCAGAGTTTCCCAAGTCCAGTCCTGGTGTTCCAAACACTGTTCGGGTTTTCATGCTGTCCCTCATAAATATGCATGAGCTACATCTGCATACCATGGGGGTGGTGCATAGATATGCAGCACAGGCATCTTTATTAGAGGCAGCATGGAACCTGAATGGTGTGGGGCCCTCCAGGACTGCATTTGGGAGACTCTGCTCTAGGTAATGCGGCTGTTTATGGTGTCTGTGTTTGGTGTGGTAAAATATAGGCGTATTAACCATGCGTATGTTCTCAGCAATAAAGGTTTGTCCTTACTATCACGGTTTAGTTGTGGGAAAAATATGTGGACAGGATTGGAGGTAGCCCCAGCTGGCCTTTGAACCTGTAACCTTCTGTTCCTGCACACACTGTCTGTGTGCACTGCACCACCGTGTTGCCACAGATATGCTGCTTTCCCTGGGGAGTCCATGATTGTACATCCAACAGAGCCTGTCTGTTGCGGTGGACGGTGCCAGCCTGCACACGCCTAGGCCACTGTCTGCTGTGGCTTGCAGCCACTGCCCCCTCCACCACCTGTACCCTCCGCCAACATGCAGACATGTCCTTATCTGGGAAAAAGCATATGACCTGATTGAGTTGTGGCACTCCAGGACTGAATTTGGGGGACTCGGCTGTAGGTAATGCCCATTGTTATGGTTTGTGTGCGGTGTAGGGTAAAATATGGGTGTTTGAACCATGCTTATCTTCTCAGCAATGAAGGAGTGTCTTTACTATCACTGTTTAGTGGTGGGTAAAACTATGGAGATTGGGTTGGCAGGAGCCCCAGCTGGGATTTGAACCTGTGACCCTCTGGTCTTACAGGCACTGGCTGTGTCCGTTGCACCACACAGACAGTGTGGTCCCTGGAGAGAGGAAACCTGGCCTGACGAGTCAGAAACCCTGCTCTGCACAATTTTACTGTGGGCTCATTTACCTTGTACGGAGACAAAAGTACAAATAAGCCTCAAAAACGACCTCGGAAAAGGGCCAAAAAACCATGACCAAGCTGGGCAACAGTGATATTAATGGGCAACCATAAAAAACACTCCCAGGAAAGCTCCAATAAAATGCTATGAATTTTGAAAGGGTCTACGGAGCGTAGACCCTTCCAAAAATAATTTCCTTTTTTTGGAGCTTTCCTGGGAGTGTTTTTTATGGTTGCCCATTAATATCACTGTTTCCCAGCTGGATTATAATTTATTTGGAATTTGTTGTGGTCATTTTCAATTTATATTTGCTATTTTGTTCTGTGCACATGTATCACACTGCTCACGTTTTGCAGGTTTCCCCGGTTTTGCTGTACATTGCTGACGGAAATGGTTTCTCTTCCCTTTAAACCGGCTCTAACGCGAGGTTTTCACTCGCGGTATTTTTTTGACCGAAATTCAGCCCCGCTCCTGTGCGGGGAGCCTCTCCCCTACCACTCTCCACCCATTGACCCCGTCCCCCCGCCCCTCGGGAGCCTTCCTCCGCCCTCGAAATGCCTTTCCACGCCTCTATCGCACATCAGCGCGCCGCGCACTTTTGCGGCCGGCACACATGTGTGCAGGCGGCACACACGTGTGCGGAGGCACCAAAATTCACTATTAGCGTGCGCTAAGGTACCTTAGCGCATGCTCAAGTGCGCCCCCGCACAGTTGCGCGGTTTAGTAAACATACCCCTTAGATTTGTAATTTAGGCAGGCACTCTTTTGTAAGTACATGTATCAGGGAAATGGCATGTCTTTCAGAGCAGATGAGCACAGGAGCAGTCTAAATGTATGCACATAAGTTAAAAATATTGTAACTTAAGCAGGCTTTCTGCAGATCTAGATGTAGGCATTTACATCAAGTCTAGGGTTGGTACAAGTGGTCGTGCCTAAATTTGTCACGTGCATTTTACTACTTACGCCCCTGTTTTATAAAGTATGCACATATGCACAAAATAGGTGCATGACAACGCATGTAAAACTAAGTGACAATTATAAAATTACCCTAATTATGCAGTTCCTTAAAGCCTCTAAGGGAGAGACATGTGCTATGATTTGGTACCAGTGTATGTACTCGTTCAGGAATTAAGGTCACATCAGTAGGAGAATAGTGCTTTCTTTGGAAAGTGAGATACGATTATAGATGGCCTGCAGCTGGGCTTTTGCATTTGTGGCACCCATGTATGGGATGCTTTGCTTCAGGATGTTAGGTTGATGCGTGTTTTGGGGACTTTTTGGAAGCATGTGAAGGCATGACTTTCACTTGGGCCTATGGCTGAGGAGGAGGAAGGGGAAGAGTATATGGGAGTATGGGAGTGTAATATTTCTATGTAAGTATTTCCAAAGAACGACAAAGTACTCATCGGAAACAAGATTACAGGACCCCAGACTGCACACATTCACAAAGGAAAGTTCCCACCTGATTGAGTTTCTTAATGACATGACAAAAGTGGTGGCTCAGGAAGGTCCAGTGGGAGTCGCCTATGTGGAATTTAGTAAGGCATTTGCATAGTACTGTATAGAAGAATGATAAATATACTGAATGGTATGGGACGGTGAGGAACTGGCTGGGCCATAAAAAATGCACAAGGTTGACAAAGGAATCCACTCCAGAACTCAGCACGAGGTGCAGTTCTTTTCAATATTAGCAACATTCCAGAGAAACATAAGGGGAAAATATGCTGGTTTCTAAATGATACAAAAATCTACAATAGAGTGACCTACTGGAAGAGGTGAAAAATTAAACAGATGTGAAAGAAATGGGTCAAGGGGAAGACTATCAAAATGTACTAACTGGAAGAAAGAAAGGAAAGAAGGAATATTATTGAATAATTAATATTTGAGAGGCTTCAATCAACCACAGGAAGGGGAATTTTCCATAGGAAAACAATTTTGAGGACTTGATATGTGGTTGGCAGGAAAATGGCTTCTTTCTTAGACGGTTGTGTGTGTGTGTGCCATCAAATCAACACTGACTCCTGTTAACTCAGCCCATGGGATTTTTTGGCAAAGTGAGCCCAGAAGTAGATTGCCAGGCCTTTCTTTGACACAGTAAGTCTACAGCACCTGGCATTCTAAGATGGTCACCCAGCCAGGTACTAGCCAGGCCTGATTCTGCTTAGCTTCTGACATCAGCCAAGATCAGACTCATTCAGAGCAGTAAAGCCATACTAGATGCCTGGAATAAGTAATAGAAACTAGTACTGTGACAGATTTGAGTATGTGTGGGACAGATATAAAGGACAATGGTAGGAATAAGATTATGAGGCTGCGGTATTACAAACGACTTTGTCTTTCCCTTTCTCCAGACCAGATTGATAAGAAGAAAACGTGCAGCAGACAAAGGCAGTATGGACTAGTGCCGCAAGATGCCATGGCCTAACCAGGTTGATACTAGGAGATTATAACTACCAGGTTACTACCCAGATAAGTGCTGACAGCGTGGTGGTGGCTGAGTACTGTCCAGCAAGGGAACAAGTTAAAAATAAAGGGCAGCAGTTTCTTCAGCTCTGCCCCAGAGCTATTGCTCTAGGGATTAATTTCTTTTGAAATGTCCTAGAAAAAGTTTTATCAAGCATAAGGAGCAAGATTATGTATTTCTGGAATCTAGGCAATTATAAGAGCTTATTAGTAGCCAGGAACGGTCTCTTGACAGGACTGTGGGAGGAACCAGCAACAGTCCCTGATACTGGGGACGTTATGAGTGGACTATAAGTGTGATAGCCATGATTTAAGAATCTGATATTTTTTGCTTTGTGTATATTTATCTCTTTTTTTTGTCTCTTTCCCATTTTATATATTTCTTCAGGTTGTACGGGATACGATTGGAATGGATGGATGTTATTCTTTTTGTGTAATTGCTGTATTTGCCCTAGACCTATCCATTGCTGATAGTAGAGGTGTTTTTTTTTCTATTTTACTTTTGTAAATTTTATTTGAAAAGCTAATAAAGAATAAATTTAAAAATAAATAAATAAAGGGCAGATGAAGGAAGCACACCCTAGCATCAGCACAGGCCATTTATTTATTTAACAGGTTTTTTATACCGCTTTACCATTTCAGTCAAAGCAATTTACATTTATAACTTAAATTTGGCAATGTACCTTAAACATGGACATTGGTAACTTGGATTTTTCTGAGGCAATGGAGGGTTAGTGGGTTAGTCTGGCTGGTTACAGCAGACTGCAACTCATCAGAGACCAACTCGGTTGGTGCTAGCAGATTCGTGGTGGTAAGCTTTTGCCCAGCAAGGCGACATGGACTTTACTAATATTGTATTGTGGCATTATTACAAATCTTATTGGCAACATATGAGAAGATAGATGTAGGCTTAAATATGGAAACCCGTGTTTTCATCTACTGAGGATAACAAAATCTGACATATAAGTAGCAATATCCTGGAAGTGCTCATGTTTCTACAAATGGCAGCTGGGATTTATCTGGGCTGACTGGATGGAGCGCTTAGTCTTTTTCTGCTGACATCTACAATGGTTCTATAGGGTATGTTTACTATTCGGCGGTAGCGGCTTCCATGTGATATTGGAGCCACGGCCCCATTGATTTCAGCGAGGCCACCACTCCAATATCGCACGGAAGATGCTACCACTGTTTAGTAATCATACCCCTATAGAATTATGATCATAGAACTAGTACAATACTAGTCTAAACTGCATTGCTGAAGAGTTAAATGAAGATTGTTCTGTAATTCAGCAATGTTTTTGCACTTACGTTTTTAAGAAATCACAAAGGAAGCAGAGTCTGCTCAGTTCACCACTAAGTCAATTACCTTGAGCAATGAACTGCTTCTCAAACTTTTGCAGAAATTCCAGGTACAAAAGGTCATCTGACGACAAGGCCTCTTCACCAACAACAGCCTTCATAGCTTGGACATCCTTTCCTATGGCATAACAGGCGTACTTAAAGAAAATAAAAGTAATTTACTTCTGTGTTTCAAAGACCTGCATCTACATAAGCTTTAAAGATACGCTAAGGCTGGCATTTTGTATGATACTAGCAGGGCCGGCCCAACCACTAGGCAAATTAGGCAGTCGCCAAAGGTGGCAACTCCTGGGGGGCAGCCAAAGTGAGGTATTCTAAGCTAAATAATACATTTTCACAGCCAGAGGGGGTGTAAGGCTGACTCTGGATACTAGAACATCAAAATAAAGCATCTTCTTTGGATTCATTGGGCCTAGTTCAGAGACAAGAAAAAATGCAAGGATATTGCCCAGCAAAATTTGAATGGGTCTATGTGCTTACAGTAGATATTATCTCAAAAATAGTAGGGTCACTAAGCTTTCTTCTGATAAATACAGAATGGGAGTAAAGCTTTAGCGAATCAGGCCACTGTCTCCTATGTAGGGCTGATATTTTCTCTTTACATAAAAGAACAATTTTTCATTTAAATAAACATTGTGATTGTCATGCATATTTTGGACATATTATCGGGTCAATATTTAAACAACATAATCAGTGTTTTTTTAAATATCAGTCATGGCGCTTAAATAAAATATGTATATCTGCCCCACTATCTGGATAATGAGCAATGCTGATATACATATAGAGCTAACCAGATAGAGGTGATATTCAGTCTTCTCTCCGAATAGCTATCCAGATAAATTTAGGACAGATTTCTTGCTGTCCTAAATTTATCCGGATAGCTATTCGGAGAGCAGACTGAATATCGCCCTCTCCCTATAATTTGGCACTATCTGGATAGCACCAAGGTGGCCTGTAAGGGTTTCCTTGGGAAATTAACCAGATAGCCAGCATTATCCAGATAATTCCCTTTAAATATCAGCATATTTTATCCAAATTACCAATTTGCTGAAAGACATATTTATGAGATGATATTAAGGGACCTGTTTCCTAAAGGATTTAATGCATGTTAATGAAGGTAGCATGCGGTAAGTGTCCAGAGCCCTCTTTTTTCTATGAGTGCAGTGGCACTTATCACACGTTAACTTCATTAACGCACATTAACCTTTAGCAAACATGCCCCTAAAAGATCTCTCATGGATGTTTGTTACTGTTCTTGTTAAGTGCCATCGAGTCGATGTTGACACCTGGCGACCCTGTGGATAGTTGTCCATGTTGTGACTAACCCCTGGGTTTTCTTGACCGGATTGCCAGGTCTTTCACAATTTTCCAACATAAACTAGGCTGAAATCAAGATTATAATCCTCCCCTAGCCCTGTACTTACAAGCTGATTAGAAACATCTCCATGGTCTTTCCTGGTCATGCCCTCCCCAATGGCAGATTTCATCAATCGGGACAAAGAAGGAAGCACATTGATTGGTGGATAGATCTGAGACAGTATAAAATAAAATAAAATATGACAGTCAGCAACAAAGTATGTTCTAATTGATGAAATGAGAAATGATGTGACCCCTAGCAGGTAAATTTCCTTAGATGCTCTGCATTCTTCCAACTTCTCAGGGGATTAGGGACCTAATTTAAGTTACTCCTGGAAAAAGAGCCATTGGACTGTAGATCACCTAAAAATGTACAGCGCTTTTCCTTTTCCTTAAATATTTAATTTATTTACTTATTTCATAAAATGTCTAGTCTGCTAAGGCAGATAGGATACCAGTATAACATATTTATTTATTTATCTCGTGCCTTTTCAGTAGTAGTTCAAGGTGCGTTACGTTCAAGTACAGTAGATGTTTCCCTGTCCTCAGCAAGCTTTCAGTCTAACAGGCCGATGCAGAAAGCCGGCCCTGAAGTCATGCACTATTAGCTGTGTACACGTTTTCGTAACGTGCTGATAGTGTGAAACCTCCGTGCCAGTATGCAACAAAGGGCATGTATGCAAATGAGCTGTGCGCAACACTTCGGCGTAAAGTTGAAAGGAGAGGCGATAACGCATGTGCAAACAACAGACGCACTACAAGTGACCATGTACACAAGCGCATACATGTGAAATGCTCGTGTTATGCACATAGGATGTGCAGGTTCATTTGGCGCTCACCCATATTAATCAACACTATTTTTCCCAAAAACATTTTTTATGAAATCACAACAAAGAGACAGAACAGTAGATGGAGAATGACATAAGTGAGTCCAGAGAACCCACAAGGATAAGAAGCAAAAGACATTTCTTCTTGAACGCCGAACTTTTGCTTATGTGCTGAAAGATATATGCCGAAAATTTTCACATTGAAAGTAACTGTTCACTGGTACATACCCTGAAACAGTCTTTCCCTACATGTGCAAGATTTTTGAGTCACCTCAGACCAGGCGTAGAGATATCGGCGCTCCTGCTGGTTATGTAAACCTCTACACATTTCTCTGCATTGGACGCAGACCTTATTAGCATTCACTTTAATATGCACAGCTCATTTGCATATTGTTTAAATACACTCGGCATTGCTGTGTGCCCATACTATTTTTTTCTGTTTATGTGCACATCAATCTCTTTCGGCATTTGGCGTAGCGGTACTGGTGCGTATATGTTGTGTTCTGCACATAAAGGGCATGCTGGTCTTTCTGCATCAGCCCATGTTGGTACCTGAGGCAATGCAAGCATAGTACAGAAAATCAGGACATCAGCATTTACACCCGCTCCAAGGTGAGCGTTGAATATCATTTAAGTGCCTGTTTGCAGCTGGGGTTTGTAGCAATAACTGAGGGGGCAATTGTGCTCACCTGTCTTTGGTAAAATAAATGGGAAATTGTGGACACCCTATCTTGGACGTCTCATTTCCCACCTAGACATCCTATGTAAAATAAAGCTTTAAATCTCTTCTTTTGTTCCTGTGACTGATACCAGTCTCAGATTTACAGTTCTACACAGCTTAGAAAACGAATATTTTTTTTTTTTTAGTATTTAGTAGATGAAGGCAAGTTACAGATACTGTAGGTATTTTCAAGTCCTCAGAGGGCTTACAATCTAAAGTTTATCTGAGGCAATCAAGAGTTAAATGACTTGCCCAAGGCCACAAGGAGAGTTGGTGGGATTTGAACTCTCGACTTATCTGCCCTAACCACTAGGCTACTCCTCCAAATATGATCATAGGTCACTGAGGGAACCATTGAGAGCAATACAGACCTGCCTATTGTGAAGCTGTCTGTCCACATAGATCTGCCCTTCAGTAATAAACCCAGTCAAATCCGGGATAGGATGGGTGATATCTAGGGGGGGGAAAAGATATATTTTAATATAAAATAGCAGCAGGGCAACACTGCAACAAAAAGTGCACCACTGAGATGAATTTACCATTACATCTCAAAACTGTGGCACACAATATTCTGTTGAGAGATGAAAAGGGTGAGGCAGGGAAGCTAGGACCAGACAGAGGGCACAGTAATATCACTTGCTGTCATGCAGAAAAATTAAACATAATTCTTTCCTTGGCATCTTGCTGCATGAGCCAATTGGAGATATGATGGTATGCAGGTGTCACGTTCCCTTCAAGTCCAGCTTGTATATTATCCTGCTGGTGGGGGAGTGGGGGGGGGGGGGGTAAATACCAGGGCCTCAGGATTTCATTCTGTGGCTAAGTCAGTAATGGTAAAGCTCTAGGACCACCTTGGACATTACATGACTTGAACAGTCCCAGAAAGAACCCAGAAAATGGTTCCCAGTATATGCAGCAAAGGCTTGTCGGCTCATCATGGGGTGAAGTAGGAGTGCTATTCTGAAAGGGCAAACTAAAACAAGAGTGTCTGCAAGCAGCGATGATCCCTATGGGCAGAAGAGTGCTTCTATTGATTTAATTTAATTTAACATGCCTTTTATATTCTGCTGGGACAGCAAGCCAGTTCAAGGCATATAACAAAACTGCATATCCATTTACATATCCTTTACACAACTTTAAATAATATAAACATACAACATATATCAACTTCATGCTCCAAAACTATATCAAACTAAAACAAGTATAACTAAATAAAAACTAAAATAATGATATCATTAGGACACCAATTCTGGTTGATTTACTCGCTTACCCTTACTAGTCCTGTTTGTGTTTGAGGTTTTAAGGTATATGTTCTACTCAAATACAATCTATAGGCAACAGTGCTTGGCCGCCGTGCTGTAGATAATGAAAATTCTAATGACACACTGCTTCTCAAAACCGGTGCTCAGCACAAACTGGCCATTACTAACACGCAGGGCCATAATATTTAAGAGAATAATGTGGTCAGTGAAGGAGGTGCTGAACACATAAGTGCTTTTCTTAAAAAAAAAAAAAATCCAAGGCATTGAAACGGATAACACTGGTCATTTAAGGTGCTAAATGTCAAAAGATGTTATTTAAAATCAAGGCAGGATTTGGGGGCAGGGCTGCAAGTTACCTATTTAACAGGCTGAATTTTGGCACAGGATACATAACATATGTGTTCAAGTACAAACACATAAATAGCAGGTGTAACTCTAAATGGATAAGAAATCTCTTTAGTCATACGTGGATTTTCTGCAGTGCCACTTGGATGAATAGTACTGCTGAAAATCAATATAACTTTAAAGGAATATTTTATCCGTTTGAAGTTATATGGTCTGCACACTGCTGATTGACCTCAGTCTTTTAGAAAGCCATGCTCCGAACATTGGCACATGATGCATTATAGAATCACAGCTAACATGATCTTTCTGGTCTTAGATTTATTCATGCCTTGGAAAGAACTTCCAACTGGTCTAGCTACCTTCTTATGTATAGCACTGTGTTTCTTTCCATTCTCCATCTGAATGCATATAGCAAGGAAACTGCGTGAAAAAATTCAATGTTGCAAAATTGAACCTTGCAAAGTGCGGTCTCAGCTCAAGGAAAAACTGAATGCTCCACTGCAGGTCATCTAAGGCCCGGC
Organism: Ichthyophis bannanicus; assembly: GCA_033557465.1. Taxonomy (NCBI): domain Eukaryota; kingdom Metazoa; phylum Chordata; class Amphibia; order Gymnophiona; family Ichthyophiidae; genus Ichthyophis; species Ichthyophis bannanicus. Next base: position 1,271,336,571 of record CM066032.1, on the reverse strand, counting down.
ATGGCTTTGACTGGTACCCTGTGCTGGCCTCTGCTTCCCTATTTGGTATTTGCTGGCTGTATCTGCTCTTGTGCTGTGTATTTTTTGTGTCTTGACTGGATCTGCAGGGGCCAGCCCAGGCTATGTTGACCATCATCTTCTGTGTTCTGTCAGTCAACATAGCAGCCGCCACCGGCAGGAACCCCATCAAAGCCCGCAGTCATCTTGCAGCTCCCCCGATTGGGGTCGAGCTCCTGAGGGGCCGGCCAGCCTTCCTGCTCAGGCCTCCAGCCCAATCGGGGCTGTGGGAGGAGGAAAGCACATTTTAAAAGCACCGCCGCCAGTGGGAACCCCATCAAAGCCTGCAGTCATCTTGCAGCTCCCCCAATCAGGGTCGAGCTCCTGAGTGGGCCGGCCAGCCTTCCCGCTCAGGCCTCCAGCCCAATCGGGGCAGTGGGAGGAGGAAAGCACATTTTAAAAGCAGCCGCCGCTGGCGGGAACCACATCAAAGCCCGCAGTCATCTTGCAGCTCCCCCGATCGGGGTCGAGCTCCTGAGCGGGCCGCCCAGCCTTCCTGCTCAGGCCTCCAGCCCAATCGGGGCTGTGGGAGGAGGAAAGCACATTTTAAAAGCAGCCGCAGCTGGTGGGAACCCCATCAAAGCCCGCAGTCATCTTGCAGCTCCCCCGATCGAGGTCGAGCTCCTGAGTGGACCGGCCAGCCGTCCCGCTCAGGCCTCCAGCCCAATCGGGGCTGTGGGAGGAGGAAAGCACATTTTAAAAGCAGCCACTGCCGGCAGGCCCGCGCCTGCCGGGCCCGTGCCTGAGGGCCTCACCAGAGGGCCATTTGGCATGGCCCTTAGGCGTCAGCCCTCTAGAATATTTCTACCGGACTTTATCAACCCCCACTGATCTCCTGGTCAGAGCGGGCCCCCGAGACAGAATCGTGAACAGCAACCATCATCATCGTCCGTCTCAAACTAAACAAACTCCTGGTTTCAAGGAGAAGACCTCAACCACTGCGAGGGACGCTCACCTTCTCTCACCCACACCGGCCTTCCCACCAGAGAGATAGAAGAAAATGCCACATAAACCACAGCTACACAAGCCCACCTCTGCACAGATAAGATAACTTGATGAGCTACAGATCTCACTCCCTTATCTCCCCCCATCAGGAGTAGTCTACTTTCGGCTGCCACACGAACCGGAGATCCCCGATGCACCTTCTCAGAAATAGAAATACGGACGCATAATCAGAAGACTCAAACCTTACGCTAGCTTATCTGAATATGTCATGATGTCTGTGCTTTGTAGCTAAGCACAACCACGCTGTAACATTGAAGCATAAATGTAACATGAAACAAGGTAACTTCCTTGTGAATTTGACCTTCCTAGAAAAGAGTGTGTTGCAACATTGAATCTTTATCTGTGGTTAGAAAGTAAATGTAATTTCCCTGTAATTGCCTCCCAGTGGGTTCTACAACATAACAATCTAGTTCGAAGCACCACACCACACCTAATCATGGCCATCTCCATGCTAGCCCCTACTCTCCTCTACCTCCTCACAAGCACATTCTAGTACTCCACTGCATTCACACACAACCACAACCCCATACCAAAACTCTTTAGCTCGAATAAAAAACACTACCATAACCAACACCAATCTCCAGGACACACACAATACAGAAGACAGCCACATTTGCTGTTTGTTACCTTGGAGCACACAACCAACAAAAGATCCTGTAGGCCGAAAGTGCACCAAGACATCAGGTGTGTCCTTATTAACGCACGCTCTGCCCGCAACAAATGACCAGCCATTACAGACTTAATAACCACCTTAAACCTAGACATCCTGATGATCACTGAAACATGGTTCACAGACACAGACACTGCCCTTCTAAACCAACTCACACCCTCTAACTTTTCAATCCACACGTGCAACAGATCTGGTAAGAGAGGGGGCGGGGTCCTCATACAATCAAAAAACGAGCTACAATACCGAACAGTCCATACTAGAAGCACACAACAGCTAGACACAATCACCATTGCAAATAAACACAATTCCTTCAACCTTATCTACAGGGCACCAGGCGCTACATCTGACGAGATATCCAATATAATCGACTTAGCTTGTAACCCTGAAAACCCTTCTAAACCAAACTGGCTATTGGGAGATTTTAACGTGGCTTCTGCACAACCCACTCTGTCTAACACATTCCTGGAAGCAATGACCAACCTTAACTACACCCAGATAGTAACCGATCCCACCCACCAGCTTGGGAACACTCTTGACCTAATCTTTGCCCCACCCACAGCCACAGACAGGAGGGACCCATTTAATCTCACCATCACCCCGGTCCCATGGTCAGACCACAGCCTGATAACATTTCAGGTCCCGTCTCCTCTTGACACGTGCGACCAACCAAACGCAAAGAACATAACAAACCCATGTCGCTTCAGACCATTTGATAAGGAGATGCTGGCTAAACATGTCATCCCAAAACTCTCTCAGCCATCGAACAACCTCAACGACATGGTCTCCACCTCCATGCTCACCAGCCTCCATCGACCTATCACGCCACATCCAAGAACAACGCCGCCAAAAGGCAAACAGCCCCCTGGTTCTCGCCAGAACTAAAGAAGTCCCTACTTCACCTGAGGAAACTTGAGAAAAACTGGAGGCACACCCATAACACAGATGATCAAGCTACCTATTTAGCCTATTTGAAAGTTCATCGAGAAGCAATCTGGAACAAGAGGAAGGAATTCCACGCTGAACTCCTCAGTTGTTCTCTAAACAAGCCACAAGAGCTCTTCAATCTGGTAAAATCGTTAACCAAAGAACCTTCCCCACCACAGAATGAGCAAATACAACCCCAAGCATATGCCAACTATATGCAATCCAAAACGGTCAAATCAACCATGGCCACCAGTCCAGGAACACCTCAATCTCCCCCACTTCTGGAGCCACTCATCAAGTTCTCTCCCCCATCAGCGACTAACATCGAAGAGATTATTACCAGCATCAACACCACCATGGCACCAAATGACCCCTGCCCTGCACACTGGATTAAAGCAATCCGGTCAGAACTCATTCCTATCATAGCAGAAATCGTAAATCAATCATTCACAACAGGAAAGTTCCCAACAACCCTCAAGCAGACCTCCATTCGACCCCTGTTAAAAAACAACCAGCTTGACCCAGATAAAGTAGAGTCCTACCGGCCGATATCCAGCATCCCACTGCTAGCTAAAATTCTAGAGAAAGCGGCTCTGAAGCAAATCCAACAACATATTGACACCTCATCCCCCCTAGACCCCTGCCAACACGGGTTTAGAGAAGCTCATGGTGTCGAAACACTACTCACCTCACTAATTAACACTCTAGTTTGTGGCTTAGACAACATCAAATCTGGTTTTGTGCTGATCTTCCTAGACATCGCCTCAGCATTTGACTCTGTCGACCATGATCATCAACTAGCTCGGCTCCACGAGAAGGGGATTCAGGGTCTAGCCTGGGATTGGTGCAAATCTTATCTTGAAGACCGATGGCAGCAAGTCAGGATTGGCTCTAGTACATCAGAACCATTCCAACAAAAGCAGGGAGTACCCCAGGGTTCCTCCCTCTCCGCGCTGCTTTTCAACATATACATGCAGCCAATCTGCGAAATCACCCGAGCCTACGGAATATCATGCCTTATCTACGCAGACAACGTGCTGTTCTATTCACCTTTCAACGTCACACTTCCAGATTACACGACTCTAGTTGATTGTTTCAACTCAGTAACAGACTGGCTCCTCAACCAGAACCTAAGGATAAATTTAAAAAAAAACGAGGTCCTAACCATCACCAGAAACAAAAACTTCTCTCCTCCAACATCCCTAATGGTGAAAGATACCTAACTACCAATCAAGTCAGCCATACGCTACCTGGGTGTGACTCTAGATCAGCAACTAAACTTCAAAGAGCACATAAGCCGCACAGTAAAGTCTGTCTATTACAAGATCAAGATCCTTCGCCACCTATGACCTATGCTAGATCCTGACAGCTTCCACACAATATACCAGGCTCTTGTCATACCTCATTTTGACTACGCAAACGTTATACTGCAAGGCCTCCCCAAAAACACACTTAACCCTCTGCAATTAGCGATGAATGCTGCTGCCCGTGTATTGGTGGGACCTCAAGACGAGAGCACATATCCCCCGTCCTAAGAGATCTACACTGGCTCCCGATAAGCTGTAGGATCTCCTTCAAGGCCCTGCTAATCACTTTTAAGGCCATAAACAACATTGCGCCCCCCTCAATCTCCATGCTCATTTCCCAACCTCCCAACAAGAGATCCAACAGGTTGCACTCCTCCAATACACTTATTACACCAAAAGTATCCACAAAGTGGGCACAATCAACCAACAATCGGGCATTTGTGTCCTATTCACCCAGATCATGGAACAACCTCCCACATGACATCAGAGCAATCAAGGACATCACTCAATTTAGAAAGGCCCTCAAGCACCATTTGTTCATTACGTACTTTTCACAACACAACAATCCCCCTCACGCCTCACACCCTCACACATACCATCCCTCAATCTGATAGCTTAACAGCATACACAAGTTTGATAAGAGGAAGTGGCCTGTAAATGGAACACGGTCCACACTGGTTCTCACTCCCGGCCCCACCCTTGTAACATTATCCCCTGTTCTACCCTTGTAACATTATTGACACAGCAGTATGTAAATTGTACATAGTTTTCCCTGTTTTTCTCCAAGTTGTTTTTCCTGTTCGATGTAAACTAGGGAGTGCCCTGCGGTCCTCGAGTCGTTCTGTTAACTGTAAACCGCACTGATAATAAAGAGCGAGGTATAAAAGAAATGTTAAATAAATAAATAAACAAATTTCTGATCCAGTTCACTACCTGGAGATGGGTCCCAAGATGGTGAACTGGATCAGAAATTGGCTGATTGACAGATGACAGAAGGTGATAGTAAAAGGAACTCACTTGGATGAAAGGAAGGTGATTAGCGGGGTGCCCCAGGGTTCAGTCCTGTTCAATGTATTTGTGAGTGATATTGCTGAAGGACTGAATGGAAAAGTCTGTTTTTTTGCAGATGACACAAAAATTTGCAAGAGTGGACTCCTCGGAGGGAGTGAAGAACATGAGGAAAGATTTACAAAAGCTGGAAGAATGGTCTAATGCTTGGCAGTTAAGATTTAACACTAGAAGTCCCAAAAAGGCATTTTACCTAGAAATCCCAAAGTGTGTCAATTGACGCATTATCACGACGACTGCGTTGAGCATGAAATGCAGATGTGAATTAATTTGAAGTTACTTATTTGTTTACTACGTGCAGTGTGTGACATCATTACGTAACTGACATGGTTCTAGCAGTGGCGCTGGTATAAACGTTCGAAGATGCATTTGCGTCAATTGATGCACTTTAGGGCTTCTAGTGTGTGAAGAAGTGCAGTGTCATGCACTTGGGAAGCAGAAATCCAAGGGAACTGTATGCGATAGGGGGTGAGACGTTGGTGTGCATGGACAGGAGAAGGACCTTGGAGTGATTGTTTCTGAGGATCTCAAAGTGGCGAAGCAGTGTGATCCTAGTCCTGTCCTAGTATAATTGTCTTCTTGTGTGCCTTGTCATGTTTTTCCTTGTTTGAGTCCCGCCTGTGACCTGCTACAATAGAAGGTACTGTTAAACCTGCCTTGCTATGTAAGTGCTGTTTAACTTGTCTTATTAAAATAAAGCGATACTCTTTGGACTTTTGTATTCTTTTGCTTCTCTGTAAAGGGTCCTGAAACTCTGATGCAGTATTTCATTCTCAGAGCTTTTCATGATGAATCCACCTTTACCCTTGGGATGTCACTCTACTTTATTATGGTACCTCTTTTTTCTCTTTGCCTCTCTGCTAGATTGGCATAGTGAGGATCCACCCTCAACAGGGCCTGAGGCTTTGGAGTCTTAAACCCCAGTGTGGGTATTGGGAGGTAGGAAAAAGTAACCTGGGAAAATCCTTCTTTACTTTTTGTCTTGGGCCTAGCACCCGGGTCCCACTAACTAAGGAGCTCCACACCTTTTCCAGTAACCATGGCAGAACGAAGATAAGAGAAAGACAAGTTTCCCTGCAAAACACTCCTATGGCATCACAGTTCCTCTTCTGGCTCTACATGTAGGGAGCAGATAGAAAACTCCTTACACATTATACTTATTACAGGGACTGGACAAAGTGATATCCCTGCCAGCCAGATCATTACACCTAATCTATTGCAGAGAAGGACATTTTACAAAGTACCACTTCAGTACTAGGGCACTTAATGATGCTGGGGTCGCAGGATCACCATGGTATTGCTTTGCTGTTCAGACCAGATAAAATCATGGTGGATATCCTATTCAACAGGTTGTCAAAGCAGGGGCCAGCGAATGATATTTCTGAGATCAAATGTGGTAGAAGCATCACAGGCATAACATGTCATATACCGTAGTTCATAAGATCTATCATGAGAAGCATCAAGGTCTCTGGTCTATGTAATATTTAGCCTTTCATTCTGTCAGTAAGGATAGATTCTGGAAGGTCCTTAAGAAAACTGGTCACCTGAGCTAATTCACAAATGTTATTTACTGTCTTCAAGAAGACTTTAGGACATGTGCATCACATTTGACATTCCCCTAGTTCCCCGGTTTTGTAAGGTCCCCCTGCAATTCCTCATGATCTGTTCATGATCTAACCGCTCTGAACCATTTTGTGTCATCTGCAAATGTGATCACCTCACTTGCTGGTCCCAGTACAGATCCTTGGAGCACTCTACCATTCGCCTTTCTCCATTGAGAGAACTGACCTTTTAATTACACTCTCTGTTTTCTATCCTTTAATCATTTTGTTGTTACCAGTCCACAATAAGACATTGCCTCCATCCCATGACTTTGTATGTTCCCTAGATGAAATGGACAGATGAATTATTACTGTTTGGGGATGTAGAACTTCCAGCTACTGGAATTAGAATCACCAAGGAACCTAAGCTACTGAAAAACTCCAAAAGCAAAGAAAAAATCCTAAATGTCTGTAAAAGGATATACAAATGATAAAATGGTCTGATAATATGTTTATGTTTGCATACCGTTACAGTCAGGCTATTTTCACTCTTCAGAAATAAAGGGAACCCCCCAGCACTAAGCTCTATAATGGCTGAACTATCAAATTCTCATCTTTTTATTACATGATGTCAGGATGCAAATACAAGTTTTTATCACACAATCTCTGTTCAAAGTCTGTACTTTACTTAATAGACCCCTATTTACTAAAACCATAGGTCTAGATAAATACTATAGCCTCATACTATGCTTTTAAAACTTTAAGGGGATTTTTCCCCTCAGGTATTGTATTGCTAACAAACTATTGAGTTGCAATTTTATGAAATCTGTAGCAATAGAATCTGCCAAACAAAACCAATAAAACATGATTGGGAGACTGGCACTTTCTGCACCATGTAACCTAAATTTTATAATAATTCTCAAGTATATCTCTGAGTCTATACAGAAAGGCTGGAAACCACTGGTTTCATTGCTAGCAGGCGGTGCCCCGGCTTACCATCATTGGGCATAGTTAAGATTGGGATCTGTGTGATAGAACCGTTTCTCCCTTCCACACGTCCAGCTCGTTCATAGATGGTGGCAAGATCAGTGTACATATAACCAGGGAAACCCCGACGCCCAGGCACTTCCTCTCTCGCTGCAGACACCTGAAATGCAGACAACCCAAGTATAAGAAAAAATCATCCCTGGCCAGCAAACATTAATTCATTCATCAATATAATTCTAGAAAAAGGAGCTGAAAAATCAGACATCTGAGAGTGGTCTGTGGCAATTATTTCTGCTTATTTTGGGAAAGTTGACCGATAAATGCAAGTACACGTTACATAGTAAACTGGTCCAGCTGTGCTAAACAGTAAAGATTGGGGTGATTTGTGAAAAAATGTGACCCTCTTTGACATCAGAAGATCATGGTTTAATAATCTAGCAAAAATAGACTATCAGAAATTTGATCCTTGATTCATAAGTGAGGATCAGTTTTATTTCCAGTTTGCCAGGAAATGCCAAGTTGTTGAATTTCAGTTTCCTAACCTGAGCAAACTCAGCCTGCTGTTTCCCACCATATCAAGGTATAAATAACACCAAAGGATGCAAGCATATGTCAAGGGGTCATGCTGTGAAGCTCGAAAGGTGTTGACTGACAATTAAAATTAGTATAGCCAGACGCCAAAATGCCCCTTCCATTGGATAACATGAGAAGTATTCTGGGTCCTTGCTCCAGAGAAGTGATCATTAAAATTAATAAGAGGAGGTCTAGTATGGAGAAATCATGGCAGTAGGAGTTCGGTAGGGTGGTATTTTATTTATTTATTTGGCTGACCTTTTATACTGCTTTTCGTGGAGGTCAAAGTTGTATACATAGAACTTTGAACAGGTTAAACAATTTTTACATGGAACATTAACTTTACACAATAAGAGTTATTATCATAAGTTTAGGCAGGGGTTAGGGTTAGGATAGGAGTTAGAATAGGATATGAAAGTGAAAGGGGGTGACATTTTGCCTTTCAACTAGGAGACCACAGGAGAAGAAGGGAAGGGCCAGAGGGCTTTCCCACCCGGAAGACCAGAAGGATGTAGGAAATGGAAATCTGGGTCTTTCTCGAGGGGGAAAGAGGCCTAGTAGAGGAGCTTTTCCCGGTAAACACTGTAGAAAAATAAGCAAATAGAAGAGAGGGGGCATAAACTCATACAGCTTGCCCAAAAAGATGCACTGAGTGCTCAGAGAAAGGATCAGAGGAGGAAAATTCCCATAAGGACGAATTCCTTTTCCCTTTCCCAATCAGGGTTAGAACCTGGAAATGAATTAAAGGAACTCAGGACAGGAGTAGCAGGAGTCGGCAGATTCCAATCTTTAAGGGATCAAAGGAAAGGATCTGACACAGCAGTGGAAAAGAGCTGAAAAAAGAGTAGTAGCACAGAACTGCGAGAAAGAGAGGAGCACAGGAATTAAGAGCCGATAAAGGAGGTAGGACCCAAATCCTGGGTGTGTCCCAGAGCAAGAGAGCTAAGAGAGATCACAGAGAATGTAAGGAGAGCGTGAACTATTGTCTGTGTGAGAGAGTAGCACTGATTGTACTGAGTGGATAAACTGCATTGAGAGTAGAGGAAAAAGGGACCCTACTAAGGTCCTGCAAGCTGGCTACAAGGAGGAGAAGGAGGAGGGAGCCACACAGGCACCTGAACAAAGAAAGAACCCAGGAAAGAGAAATGAGGAGGGTTCAGTACCCTTCCTGCAAAAGAGACTAAGAGATATGTCAGAGCCGCCACTGACTGTGAGCAAGCTTGATACTTTTTGCCATTGTTTTTGTGGACCGTGTGCCTGACTATTTTCATTACCCTGTTTTTGTATATTTTGTTCAGCTAGTGTCCATTAAGGTGAAATTGTTCTTACCTGCTACTTTCTTTTCTTTCATTCATGTTAGACAAGTCCATACAAGTGGGTTGTGCTCCCCAAGCAGAAGATGAAGGCCAAAAACATTGATTTCCAGTGATGTCATCATCAATATAAGGAATGGTGCGGCCCTGGAATTCACCAGTATCCAATTGATAAAGCAGACCTTGAAAGACTAAAAAAAAATTCTGTGAACACACACACACACATATCTACCCTCAAAATATTTGAGAATCAATCAGATTGAATCCTCCATGAAAAAAAGAATGAAAACACCCTCAATCAATAAAAAAGAATAGATTGGAAGAATTATAGAGCAGTAATCATCCTGGGCTGGTCTAGCAGGAATCAAGAAAAGGAAATTAGCAGGTACAAACAAATTTCAACTTCCTTATCATCCTGCTAAACCAGTCCAATTAAGTCGGACATACCAAAGCTTTGATGTTCTAGATAGGAGGAAGACAAGGCCTATCTGAGACATGCCTTCCTAAAGGTACCATGTACACTAGCCCAGTACTTCAAAATGTAACATATAACTTCAGGGATGCTGACAGGGTGGTGATGACTCCCCCTGGAGATCCAAAAGCCCCCCATACTTGAGAATCACCAAGGAATCTAAGGAATGACATCTCCCATACTACTTCATGGGACCATGACTCACAACAAAAAATCCGCTGCAGGGATTCACCAACCATCCTTCTTATCCAGGAGACCACAAAAGGGCATCAAAACTGGGTATGCAATATCCAGGACAAAAATACACTGAATGATCTGAAGAGACATGAAGTCACTCCAAGACAAATGGAGATGAGCTACCACTCACCGTACTCAGAGGAGTGTCAGCTTTGACTCAGTGGGCTCCTAGGGTACTAGTGAAAAAAAGAACAATTCCATCTTGAAACTGACAAACACCCTGAAAGGTCTGATTCCTCTTAAGCTTGCTTGATCAGGAAGAAAAAGAACAAGAAAGCCTAGTGATTATACCCGAAGCATTCTTCTTCTTTCATTAAGCAGCTAGAAGAGTCTCTCTTTGAGGTGAGAAGGATCCTCAGAGATCCTATGAGGTGCTGCCTCACCCAAGTCTCAGACTAACTTTGTGAGGGCCCCCTAAAAGCTGGAGGATGCCTCTAATGGGAGCTTACCCATCTACACCTAAACAACTGAGATTGTTGACTTGTGTGGAGCTCCAGACATACACAGGCTACCACTACAAAGCAAAGACCTTGGAGACTATCTGAATGAGATCACCAAGGCCACCCCACAGTTCATGCATATCACCACAAAATAACACAGCTGCAGCTGGGGAAGCAGAGGGCAGGCTGGAAGTGAGCCAATGAGACAGGCTTCTTCCACCCCTATTGTGGTGAACCCTGAGCACTGTATCAATGACTCACCTCTTAAGCAGGCCCTGCTGCTCACCCCACCACTCAAAAGCCTGATCCACCCACCCAGAACACTAAGGTTGGTCATTTTGGAAGCCCTATTTGTTCCTTGGATGTCCAAAAATGGGCATAGCAATGTCCAAAGCACAGAGATTTATCTGGAGCCATTTTAGAAACTGGCTCTGGAGTTGTCCCCTGTGTGAGGACCTCCAAGTCTGAACGGCATGGAGCATTCTCAGGATTCCAGATGTCCCGACCTGATCTCAGAAACATCATGGATGTCCAGCATCGTGTCTAAGTTTAGACCTGCTTCAAGCATGAACAGGCATCTGAAAAGTGCTCATTTTGGCTGAAAAACATCCAGAGGATGTCAAGAAGAAAACATGCTATTTTCCCCAGCACAATGTCAACAACAGCAGCTGTGGGATGTGAACCATTGCTGCCCTGTTCCTTGCCTACTACTCTAACCTTTAGGCTATCCCAACTCTGAAACACAGTTCTAGGGATGTCTATGTAGACACCCCACCCCCACCAAATATCCATGTTGGGCATGTCTGCATTGGTGTGTCTGTACCTGGATGTGCCTGCTTTTCTTCAGACGTTCTGTCTTGGACGTCCCAGATTGCACTTGGATGTCCCTTCTAAAATTCCCCTCCTTGAGAAATTTGCATCTGCCAGGTCTCTACATTAATCTTCATCAATCTTACCTCTCCTAATAATATTCCATCTCCCTCCCCACCTTGCCCCTAGCAGAATCCAAAACCAGTTTAAAGATCACTAAAAATGGTCATGATCCACTTTCTGGACCACCAGCTTACTGTATTATACCTCAGTAGTGCTTCTAATACAAAACTAAGGTCCAGAATGTGGCCTGTTCAATGAATGGTCGTCTTCACTGGTTGTGTAAGCCCTCCCACAGATATACATAATAACATAGTAATATAGTATATGACGGCAGATAAATACTAGTATGGTCCAACTAGTCTGCCAAGTAAGGTGGCTAAAGTAGGTGTACCCGCCACTCCATACAGGTCACCTCCTCTATACCTTTGTTTAGGGTTGTACCTGCCACTCCGTGCAGGTCTCCCCCCTCTATTTGTTGAGGTATAAGAAATAGTTAAGTTTATTTTGATTTTATCCTCTTGCTAAAAAGCAGCAGTTGTCAACCCAGTCCTCTGGGACCCCCAGGCCAGTCAGGTTTTCAGGATATCCACAACAAATATGCATAAGTTAGATCTGCATACAATGGAAGCAGCGCATGCAGATCTCTCTGTTGTCTGTCAGTCAACCAATTTATGATCCAGTTCACCACCTTTGGAACCAACCTCAGGCTGCTCAGTTTATTGATAAGCCTCCTGTGAGGAACAATATCAAAAGCTTTGCTGAAATCCATCCATCGTATGCCCTTGATCTAGTTCTCTGGTCACCCAGTCAAAGAACTCAAATCAAATTTGCTTGACATGGTCATCCTTTGGTAAAACCTTGTTGCCTCAGATCGTGCAACCTATTGGTTTCAAGAAAGTCCACTAGTCTCTCTTTCAGAGCACCTCCATTATTTTTCCTGCAACCAAGATAAGGCTTACAGGCTATAGTATGTCACTTATTTATTTAATTTTATATACCGCACTTGTTTGAAATCAGAGCAGTTTGCACTGAACAAGAATGAAAACATTTTAAATTGAACCGGGGTGTCAACTTGGAGAGCAACTGGGAGAACTATATTACATAATAATACCTATTTCCAAAGGCCTTAGCATGAGGGTAGACTGTGCCGTGAGACTGGCCGGCCTGTGATGATATATGGTTATGTTACATGGTCATGGTAGAGATGGAAAAGATGAATCTTTATTGCCTTTCTAAAGGTTGACATGTCCGAGATTATTTGGATCTGAGTAGCGAGAATGTTCCATAGGGTTGGTGGGCATAATGAGAATGCATGGTTCTTAGCAGATTGGGCACCTTTTGTTATTGCTGAAGGAGTTACTATTGTATTAGCCATTCCGGTTCTCCTAACTCTGTTATGAGGAGTCATGTGTACAATAGCTGAGAGGAAGTCTGGGGATAGATTATCTAGTACTTTAAATGTAAGCAGTAAAGTTGTATATTTCAGGCGGCTTGATATTGGTAGCCAGTGTAATTGCTTTAAAAGGGCGTGACATGTTCATATTTAGATGCTCCGTGCAAGCTTCGAGCTGCAGCATTTATAGCCATTTGGAGTGATTGTAGTGTACATCTTGGTAGGCCTTGGAGTATGATATTGGCATAGTCAAAGTTCAGGAAGAGTAGTGCCTGGAAAATGGTGCAGAAGTCTGGTGCCTCAAGAAGTGGACATAAGTGTTGGAGGGTTCTCATTTTATGATATATTGCCTTGGTAACATTATTTATGTGAATCTGCATACTCAGTCGTTGGTCCAGGGTGACTCCGAGATAGCGTACTTCTTGCTTTGTCGTCAGTTCAGTGTCTTTTACCCTAATAGAGGTCGGTGGGGTAAAGGTCTGTTTTTTTTGTTATGATCTTCTTGCAGGTCACTTTAAGGTTGTGTGAAAGGAGCCAATCTGAGACTGCATCAAAGCATTCTGTTATCTTGGTGTAATCTGGCTTGTCTGTAGAGAATGGGATATATAGCAGAACATCATCTGTGTAAATATGGTATAATATGCCATATGACTGTATTATTGAGCAGATTGGCTGAATGTGGATATTGAAGAAAAGGACAGATAGTGATGAGCCTTGCAGGACCTTGTGTTTGCAGGTATGTATTTGCTGTTTGTGCGCCTATTCATATCTGATGTTGGTGACCTGTTAAGTAGGATCTGCACCAGTCCAGAGCTGAGTTTTGTACTCTTTCTCCTGTAGTTGACAGAGTAATAGGTTATGGTTGACAGTGTCAAAGGCCAAGGCAATGACCAAAAAGATTAGGATGAATCCTTGCTTCACTTTGTTGATGCCTAAGATTAGTCTCTTGAGGAGGGTAGCCATGAGGGTTTCAACACCGTGCTGGTGTCTGAACCCATGCTGTTATGAGTCAAGTGGAGCATGAGTGTCAATGTGGTGTTGAATCTGTTGCTGGATTATTTTCTCCATTATCTTTGCCAAGAGTTGGAGACTAGATATGGGTCTATAGGAACTTACGTTGAATAGGTCCAGTTTATTGTTTATAAGTAATGGTCTAATGGAGGTGGTCTTCAGGGTGGACGGAACAATCTTATGGTGAGGGAGAGGCATACAGTTATGGCAATGGTCGCGCTTAGATCTGCCCAAGCTAGCTTGATCCAGTGGGTGGGTCATGGGTTGCTGGGAGAAGTGGTGGTGTTGATCCCTTTTATTATATCCTCTGTGGTACTTGATCTGAAGGATGATATCTTGGTAATAGTAGCGCTGTTGGTTTTTGAAGAGTTTACTTGTCGAATGCAATTTCCATTGGTTTTGCTTTGTAAGTGGTTAGCAAACATTTGTGGGTGGAGGGAGTTCATAGGGTGTTGCTTCACTGGGGCCTTCATTAGGGACTCAATGATTCCAAAGAGTTCACTAGACTTGTTCAAGGAGTGCATCAAGATGTTGGTGTGGTACGCTTTACATTTTTGTTCAATTGCTTTGCAGTATTCTTGTAGGCTGGCCATGTAAATAACGTGGTCCTGGGAGCACCTTGATTCATGCCATTTCCACTCCAGCTTTCCTGAGTCATAGTCAAGATACTTGTAGTTCTGCAATGTACCATTTCACTGTGTGGCACTTCTTGGAAGGCTTCAATGGGTGTGGTAGGAGTGAGGCCATGCCTAGGGTCTTATTCCAGCTATGTACTAGTTTGTCAAGCTCTGTAGTGTCTGTGTTAAGAATAGGTAGGGTTTCTTCTAAGAAGGACTCTTTATTAAAGTGTCAGAAGCGACGATTAAGTTAGGGCACAGTGACCGCTTGCTCCTGCTCATCTTGATCCATGGGGATTTGGAAGGTGATTGCGCTATGGTCTGACCAGGGAACCGGGATAATAGTTGGTTGGGTTTGAGATCTTGGATTGCGTATGGATAAGGGTGAAAAGATAAGGTCCAAGGTGTTTTCTCTCAGGTGGGTGGGTATATTTACTATTTGCTCATAGCTCAATGTAGTCATTGCTTCCAGGAAGGCATTGACTTGCATTATTGGTAGCACAGGGAGGTTGAAATCACCCAGCAACCAATGTGACTTTCGTTGCATAGTGCAGTTGCATGCTAGTTCAAGGCTTAAGGAAGGTCATCAGTGCTTGCTGAGGGTGTTCTGTAAATTAGTCCTGCTGTTAGTTGCTTATTTGTAATGTTATGGTATCTAGGTTGTTTGTGCTATCTTATGATAGGCAGTGAAAATGCAGCTCACTTCTGGCATGGATGAATATGCCTCCTCCTTTTCGATTACCTCTGGGGCAGTTAAAGATGTCATAGTTTGCTTGTTTAATTTGGTTTAATAGTACAGCAACTGTGTTGGTAAGCCATGATTCTGTGACAAAAAGCACATCTAACTTTTGGTGCTTAACGTAATCTATAAGAATTGGCCATGTTTTCCATACAGAATGAACATTTATGAGCATGCAGTTCAGGCTAGCTGCTTGTGGAGGCTTTTGTTTGTGGGCCCTTATTGGGGGTTGGAGGACTATGTGTATTAGGCGGGTATGGTCTGCCAGGTCTGATGCACGTGTTGAGGTGAAAGCTTCTTTCTGTCCCCTTCTACCATTTCCTTGTATTGTGGGAATTAAGCCTGGTCAGTGGGAGTAAGTTTCCATTTGTACGATAAATCGGGCTATGCAGAATAGGAACAATATACTACTGAGCATGTTCAGCATCATGTACAAATGTTTATGAGGATAGTCTACTTATGTTACCCAGCTAGTTTGTTAAGGGTTTAGCTTTTGACTGTTTGCTTACCTATCTGAGGTTGTAGGAGTGTTTCTGTATCTTACCGAGTCATTAACACTGGACCACTGGGTACTGGTCCAGTGGTTGGAGTGGCATCTTATGCTGCTCCTGGTCACTGCAGGGGCTTTTTTTCGTGGGCTGGTGGTGTATTGGCAGGTCCCTGCCTAAAGGCCATGCCAAAGGACCCTCTGGCGAGGCCCTGAGGCACGAGCCCATCAGGCACAGGCACATTTGAGCATGCCTGTGCTTTTAAATGACCTGGTGAGGTGGAGCAGTCCAGTTCCAGCGTTCTGATTGGCCCGGTCGGCAGGGAGCAGGAAGGGGCTTACCTGCCCGCTTTCCCCTGACGACGCCAATCAGTGTCCCAATGATCGATAACCCGGCGAGTGGTAATAGGGAAGATCAGACACCGATCTTCCCTATTACCACTTTTGTGAAGAGGTACCACATCAGCCCTTCTCCAGTTCTACGGAACCTCTCCCATCTCCAAAGATCTATTAAGGACCTGCCAGAACCTCTCTGAGCTCTTTCAGTATCATGGGATGTATCCCATTCAGTCCCATGGCCTTGTCCACTTTCAGTTTTTCAAGCTGTTCAAACACATCCTCTTCTGTGAATGGTGTGGTATCTACGCCATTCCCATTTGTATATTTGTCAATCATATGTGGTCCTTTTCCAGGATTTTCTTTAGTGAATACAGGACAGAAGTATTTTGTTTAGCATTTTCGCTTTTTCAATATCACTTTCCACAAATCCATTCCCGGCACTTTTGAGTCCTGCAATTCCACCTCTGACTTTCCTCTTCTCCCAAATATACCTGAAAAATGTTTTGTCTCCACGCTTCACATCTTTAGCCATCATTTCTTCTGCCTTTGCTTTTTCTATCCTTATTTCTCTCTCTTTCTCTTTTAGCTTTATCCTGTATTCTTCTGTGTTCCTATGTTTGCAATCTTCTGAATTTTGTGAAAGCTGTGGTTTTTGCATTTATTTGCACAGCCACTTCTTTAGAGAACCATATAGGTTTCCTTTTCCTCATGTTTTTATTTACTTTCCTTACATATATATTCGTTGCCCCTTTTATTGCCTCTTTTAGTTTAGCCCACTGCAATTCCACTTCCCTTATCCCATCCTTCAGACACTTTGCCATTTTACTGAAGTCAGTGTTTTTGAAGTCTAGGACTTTGAGTTTGCTGTGATTGGACTCTGCCTTGGCTTTTACTGCAAACCATACATGATCGCTGCTGCTCACATGGGCACCCACCCGCATATTCAACACACTATCTCCATTGGTAAGTACTAAATCCAGCATTAAACTTTCCCTGGTCAGTTCCATCATCACTTGTCTGAGCAATGCTTCTTGGAAGGCATCCAAAATCTTTTTACTTCTTTCCAGATTTGCAGAAGGAATACTCCAGTCCACAACGGGTAGATTAAAGTCACCAAGTGTAATCACTTCTCCCTTCATGGCCACCTTTGCAATATCAATGATCAAGTCTCTATCCATTTCTTCGGTTTGAGTTGGAGATCTGAAGACAATGTTAAAAATAAATTCTATCCTGAAATGAGAGCACATCCATATGTTGACAGCACCTCTCACCTTGCCCTTCTCAGCCCAGGGGGACAAGAAAGCAATAATGTTCCAATTTCTTCAATCTTAAGTAGCATCCCTTCATATTTTTCTAATAAATCAATATGTACATCGTCACCTTCAATATAGGTTTATAAATTAAAGCAACCCCATCCCAAAGACTTGCCCACTCTAGACATAAAATACATAGAATAAGAATCAGGGAAAATCTTAGAACATTTTTTAACAGGGCACCATGTGTAGGCGCTTATGTAGCTGCTGTTTTATAAAGACAATTAAATGCCTATTTGTCTTTCTAAAAAACTGGAGTATGAGGCAGAGGAGATACCTTGAATTTACAGTAGGTGTGATCACTTACATCTGCTCACAAGAAGGTGTAAATGTTTGCACATACATGTGTGGAATGAACCAAAAAAATGTCTTAATATCAGGAGAAAAGCCCAAACGAACTGAAAACAATCTGCATGTACCCACATAGATTAAGATATTTTTTAATCTATTCATATATATGCAAACTGTACCTGCACCCCACCCAGACCACACCAGCAAAGTAGGCATCTCCATACCAATGTGCATGCTTTTTATGCTGGTTGGCATTATGTAAAAGGTCACTCATGTGCAGTTGACCACATTCGCGAGGGAATGATTTCCAAAATTACCTTCCTAGTGCCTGGTTTAGAGTGTTTAATAGCCCAGTTCTCAAATGAACCACAGTTTGTAGCATCTGGTCAAAGGCATTGTAAAGTTTGAGAGGATTTGTGATGGGACTAAAAATATTTTAGAGGAAATAAAATATAGGGTAGTCACAAATGAAGACTCATGGTGCCCTACAGAAGCCAGATTCAGTGAAACTGGAAGCCCAAAGGAGGAGGAAAAAATGCCTAGCCCTAAACAATAAACAAATAAAGAGATGATAAAAGGATAAAGAAAATTAAAAAATGACTTATTGGCATTATGGTAATGTTCAAATATAGAATCATAAAGTTCTTCTCGATCAGCTCACCTCACGTAAAGCTTCAGCATAGGAACTCATATCAGTCAGAATGACAAGAACGTGCTTCTCACACTGATAGGCCAGGAACTCTGCTTCCGTAAGAGCCAAACGAGGAGTTATTATCCTCTCAATACTGAAGAAAGAGAAAAAGAAAACATGTAACTGGGGCAATTAAAATATGAGGGATGCATACAAGGCAAAATGTTCAGTTCATTTTCAGTTCATTGGGGCTTTTCTTCCAATATTAAGACATTTTTTTTGGTTCGTTCCACACACCTATTTTAATAAAGAAATTTGAAACACTCATTAAAAATTTTTAATGATGTCTTCTTTAATTTATCGTTTGTTCTATTTGATTGTACTCTATCTCAGTATTTCATTTTAGTATATTTTATTATTTTTGATGTTTTATGATTTCGCAAATAAATAATTGACTTACTGCATGTTAATTCATAGGTCAATGATTGTTAAATTGATTTAATGCTCACTAAATTTAAGATGTGCTAACTAACTGAGCATATACTTACAAATGCACCGCTATAAAGTATTTCATGTGCAGTCACACTGTAAGTCTCAAGTGTTAGGATTTCCTCACAATAAGAATGCATAATACTGGGCCAACCTAGAGGTTCAGTGGTTGTGTTGTCCACTGCAGTGCAGAGGGACTAGAGTAGGATTCCCAGCTTAGGTCTTTGTTCCCCGGGTCAGTCATGGCTGGGGATGCAGCAGAGGCAGGATTCACATCCCCTGGTGGGGTGAAGGAAGCCCTCGTTGTCACACAATGGTAATAACTAGTTACCAGATTTAGGGCTCATTATTATTGCAGGGTTCTAGACTAAAGTAAGATAAGTTAGGAAAGTGTATAAAATAGGAAAAAAAATCCCTGCAGAGCAGGAGGATAATGCTAGGTCAAAAAGAAAGAAAATGGGTAATGCTGTGCTCCAGATCAGTGGTCTAGACAGACATCAATGCTAATAAAAACACCCTCTAAGCTTTTCAATTTGCATCTTAGCCTGACTAAAATCAAATGTAAGGTCTGAACAATATGATATAAAATGCTTTTGCTTAAGTAATAGCATCTACTAGGAAGACTCCTTCCGTTTTTCTGCCTGTACATATCTACGAATGTGCACACTGTGATGCTGCAGACCCTCTGAGAAGAGAAGAAAATGTTTTAAACGCAGGAAAAGTCAAGCACAAGCTGCAATATTACGAGGAACCAGATAGGGGGAGCAAGAGGGACCTCCGAGGAACTGAGGAACCACACCTCCTAGGTCATGAGGTAATGCCAGCCAGCTTCCAATCAAGGAAGGGAGGAGTACCTCTTAAAGAGAGTCTGGAAGACTGGAAGGCAGAACGGCCAGAAGAAGAACGGCCAGAAGGAGAACGGCCAGGAAGAGGATGGCCAGGAAGGGAACGGCCAGGAGCAGGGCGGCCAGAAGGAGGATGGCCAGAAGCAGCAGAATGGCCAGGAGAACCAGTAGAACCAGCAGGATGGGCAGGACATCCGAATGAATGGGCAAGATATCCAGAAGAAGCAGTAACCCCTGGACAAGGGTTTCGCAGGAGGCAGCAGCAGCCGCAGTGGCTTGAGGAAAGGAGCAACCGTGGAGAAGGTGGGATAGCTCCAGCCAGAGTGAGTACGTTTCGTCCAGAGAGGCAAAGGCGTGGCTGTGACTGCGGTCTAAAGCCAACAGAAGGACGGTTGGAGAACCTGAGGCCTATTGCTCAGGCCAGGCAGGATCCCAGATGGAGTAGGCCTCAAACGTCACCAGGAGTAGGCAAGCCAAGGAGAAAAGGTAACCCCTGTTTAACTGAAAGCAGGTTGCAGACTGCTGGTGTATGGGGAGGACAGGGAGCAGAGGAATACTGTCCGTATGAAACTGCTTATGAGATAAGGTGCAAGAAACACGTACCAAATAAGAGACTGGTTAATGACAAAGCTTTACGTGAAGCTAAGGTAAAACACTTGCAAAAGGAAGACAGTTCCCAGTATAGGAGGGCGCAGGACCGACGCCCCACATCCATCCCTGAGCATTGGGAGGTTGTACAGAGGATATATAAAAAGCCTGATTACAATTTGCCAGCAAGTACTGACCTGGTTTCAGAGGCTTCAGAAGGGGAACCGATGCAGGTGGAATCTGCTTCAGATACCGAGATGGACTGTAGTTATTGTAAGACAGGAAGTCTGGAGTCCTTGCTTAGCACATAAGCTCTATCTTGGGGGAATAGAGACTGCTTGTTTTGATACACCATTTATTGTGAAGATAACAGCTTTGCTTTAACGTCATGTTTTACTTTTCTTTAACCTGAAGTAAGGAATTTGTGTTGATGTTTTTGTCCAAGCATATGAACCTTTTTGCAAGAAAGGGAAATAAATGCCTTTTGTTTTCCCTCCACTCGGACCTGTGTATTCTTTGGGATTTTTGGTAACAAAGGAAGCTACCAGGGCTGCAAGTCCCTGGGCCCTGTAAGATATTAGCCAAACCCAACCTCAAATGTTTTTATGTCCAACCTACCTCAGTCCGTTACGCTGCCAAGGTAGGCCCTGTGACATAAAATGGCGTAGTTATTGGATTTTCTTTCTTGCTTGGAACCTATGTCTGCACAAAGAAAAGAAAAGAAAAGAAAACTCCTGAGTTGAAAAAAAAGAAGGAAAGCCCAGATTGAACTGCTGGAAAGACAAGATCCGGAGCAGATCAGCTAGAGAGATCGGATCGGAGGGAGAAAACCCGAAGGGGAGTAAACCTGAAGTCCGGAAGGGAAGGTGAAAATCCTGAAAGGAAAATCCTGTTGCCAACCCGAAGCAGAAGAGCTGCAGAGCGGGACAGCCACTAACGTTCCAGAGCTGACTCAACACTTAAGTCAGGTAAAATGTAATTAGGCCTGACAAGTGTTGGATGCCAGGGGAAGTTAAAAAAAAAAAAAAAAAAGAGGATAGAGAGCAAAGA
Source organism: Ichthyophis bannanicus (assembly GCA_033557465.1). Lineage (NCBI taxonomy): Eukaryota > Metazoa > Chordata > Amphibia > Gymnophiona > Ichthyophiidae > Ichthyophis > Ichthyophis bannanicus. The sequence continues at coordinate 1,271,315,311 of CM066032.1, read as the reverse complement.
AAGAGAGTTTAGGAGAGCCACACTTGGTTTTTTTTCTCTTTGTCTCTTGTTACAGGTTCATCATGGAGCCTAAGGATCTCTGTGCCTGGATGGCACATCAATTTGACAAGCAAGCTGAGGTTGCCCTGAGAAACCAGGCCCAAGCATTGCAGGCCATGCAAGCGCAGCAAGTGCCAGTCTTGCAGACGATGGAGAAATGGTTGGATCAACAGCGAGAGGAGATGGCAAAGGTCAACTCGGAGAAGCTGCAGGCTACCAGACCGGCCAACCCAGGGACTGGACAGTGGTCATGTAATGACCTGGTGGTGGGAAAGCTAAGCCCTAATGATAACGTAGACGACTTTTTAGACTCATTCAGTAGGATTGCTCGGTCAGCTAATTGGCCACCCGAGCAATGGGCCATTCGACTGGCCGCGTCCCTTACAGGGGAGGCGCTAGCTGCGTACAGGTCAATGCCCCCGGCCCTAGCTAACACCTATGAAGAGGTCATCATAGCTATTAGGGACCGCTTAGGCCTTACACCACTAGCCTATAACAAGATGTTTAGAGCCACGTCCCTTAGGGCTGATGAAACACCAAAAGCCCTTGGCCATAGGATAAAGAGCCTAGCACACAAATGGCTACAGCCAGAAAGAAAAAATATAGATACATTAATGGATGCCATAGTATTGGAGCAGTACATGTCCGCTGTGCCTAGTAGAGTACAGAACTTTTTAATTTTACAAAATTGCTGTACTACTACGGATGCCATAACTCTCACCGAGCGATACTTGGAGGCAGAAAGAGTCACCCAACCTAGGGTAGGGACTCCCAAATTGGCCATAGGAATGGAGGCACGGAGAGTTGGAAGTCCTTCACGACCTCCATATGGTAATTTGAAAAGTAATACACCGCTAATAAGAGAAAATGTAAAAAGATGCTATGCTTGTGGTAAGAAAGGTCACTTAAAAAGTGAGTGTTATTCTCACACGGCTCTTGTGGGAGAGACCCCAAGGACAATGCGGGAGGGTTTTGTACTAAATGTAAAAATTTATGGAGTCAATGTACAAGCACTTCTGGATTCAGGAGCTGACCAGACCATGATTTCCAAAAGGTTATGGTCGGTGGTCAAGGATCAGGGATTGTCAGTTCCTGAACATCCAGAAGGAAATGTTAAAATAAAATGCGTTCATGGAGCGGCTACCCGCTATCCTGTTTATAAGTTGTGGGTTAAAGGATTGGGCTTAGAAAAAGAAATGCTAGTAGCAGTTGTGCCTAAGTTGCCACAGGAATTGGTATTGGGCCGCGATTGGCCACAATTTCGGAGAAGTCTTAAAGAGGGCTTATCTCCACCCAAGGTGCCAAATTCCACTTGCACTCGGCCTGAGCCTACTGAGAACCCCAAGCCACAACCGAATAACCCTAGGAAGGCTACAAGCCCTATAATTCCTAGCCCTCTTTGGGAAAAAACGAAGAAGTCACCTTTAAAAGAACAAGCAAACTCCCCGAAGAAGTTTGTCTTAAAGTTTTGCAAAACTTCAGAAAAAGCACATAGCCCTCAACGGGCATCTGCACAGGCCGCGGGGTATGACCTCCATAGCGCTGAGGACCAGGTGATCCCTAAACAGGGGCGTATGTTAATTTCTACGGATCTCCAGATAGAGCTACCCTAGGGGTGCTATGGGAGGATAGCACCGCGATCCGGGCTTGCGGCCAAGCATAGCATTGATGTGGCCGCCGGGGTAGTTGACCCAGACTATAGGGGCATATTAAAAGTTCTTCTATGCAACTGTTCAAGCGAAGACTTCAAGGTCCAAAGAGGAGATAGAATAGCGCAATTGATTTGCGAACGTGTGGGATTTCTCAACCTTGAAGAGGTCGCCATGCTTACGCCAACGAGCCGGGGAACAGGAGGTTTCGGCTCTACGGGGAAGAGAGACCTAGAGGGCTTCATCGCTATGGGAAGTGAACCCCCAGAGGAGGATCTTGGTCCCTGTATAGAGGGATTTGTGTTGATGTTTTTGTCCAAGCATATGAACCTTTTTGCAAGAAAGGGAAATAAATGCCTTTTGTTTTCCCTCCACTCGGACCTGTGTATTCTTTGGGATTTTTGGTAACAAAGGAAGCTACCAGGGCTGCAAGTCCCTGGGCCCTGTAAGATATTAGCCAAACCCAACCTCAAATGTTTTTATGTCCAACCTACCTCAGTCCGTTACGCTGCCAAGGTAGGCCCTGTGACAACACACACACACACACACACACACACATATGATACATTGCTGAGGCACACATACCCTATGAGACACAGAAACACACAAAGCACAACAGAATGTAACACACAATACTATACACAATAGAACATCGCATACATCACAACACACACAGTACAAAAAACATACCATGAACAATACAACATACAAAAGCACAATACAACACACAAACCATACAACATAAATCAAACAAAACACGCACCATGTCATGAGGTAGAGTCATCAGAGCCTATGGAAATAGGTAGAACAGATTAAAACAGATTTGAAAATGACAGCTCAGATCAGCACATGGAGCAGAGTTGCTATAGGCAACCAAAATAAACACTATCACATGGTGGGAGAACATGCCCGAGCAGCAAGCAGGTTCCTGATTCATTAGGAAATGAAGGGCAGCTGAGAAGGGGTGGAGCCAAACCAAGCACAGGGACACGCGTAGTTAAAACATGCTCACCTGAGGTTAGTGAGGGGAGGAGAAGAAGAGGCAGGGTGATGAGCAGAACAAGTTCCAGTTCTAGAAGCAGAGACACAGGAGTGAGAGAGAGTTCAGAAGCCAGCAGAACTGAAAAGTATACGGGAAGAAACACAGCAACCTGTTGCAGAGAGCAGTGCCCAGCTAAGGACATGCCCAGTGAAACTTACCAGAAAGCTAGGAGAAGCTACGGTACAGAAGCCAGGGCCAGGAAAGCTGAGGAGTTTTATCTTCCTAAAACCAGGTACAGCACAAGAGGGAAAGTCTGTCCTGGGGAAAGTTTTATGCTGAAGGAAAAGCCAAGACAGAAAGGCAGAGAAACGTCTCCGTCTCAGCAGTGCTCTGATAACTCACTCACATGCAGGAGCTCAGAGAAAAGGCAGTTGGGAGGTAGGCCAATTCCTTCTAATAGAAGAGCCTTTGAATATAGTGATTTGCCCTGTACGTATAAGGAGTTGTGTGACTTACAAAGGGAGCTCTCAAGAGAGGGTGGTAATTATTCACTGCACTCTCTTAACCAGGAAGAAGGGAAGTGTAATTACCAAGAACAGAGTTTGCCTAAAGATAACGTTTTCTATAACCCTGAAGAATGTTATTCAGAGGAGGAACCAGAGGAAATGCAATGTAATGATTATGAAGAAGCAATATCAGATACATGCATGGACTGTACTTTAATTATGTCAGATGGCATTACTTCTTTCTGTTGAAGAAGCTGTTAAAGTATAAGCAAACTGCAGTGAGGAACTTACCTGTTTTGAACAGACTGTTTGTGTTACTTTTGAGTTCAGCTGAAGATAAGCATATTTTGGTTCCAGTTTGTTCCTTTTGATTTTTGTACCAGAAGCATGGTGTTTTGCCTTTTGTTCCCATTGCTTTAAAAATCTACCCGGAAGGGGAATTAAAAGTCCTGTTTGAAAGCCTTACTATTCATCCACGACTCACCTTCTTTATTCAGCAATTGGGACTACAAGTCCCAGAGGGCATTGTAATCATCCACTTTTGCTAGTATTGAAGTAGCCCCGGTGAATTACCCAGGCTCCAGCCCTGGGACCCTCACCGGGTGAGATATGGCATAGTTGTTGCGGATTTTTTTTTTGGCCTGGGCAACAAAGGACAATATTAAAGGGAACACTATTCACGACTGGAGAAGAATTGCTGCATCCAGGAGAACCGTCAAAGAGTTCGCTGGCAGATTCGGCCAGGTGGAGTGGACAACAGCAACCCTTCTCACAAAGCCTGAAGCTACGCGAAGGCTAAGGTAAAGCTACCTGCGGCATTAGTGTAGCAGGACAAAGGGTGAGAAAGGGGGTGCTACTGTGCACAAGATAGACGGGTTAAAAAGGAGCATAAGAGCCGCACTTGGTGGGCCTTCACTTTTCTTTTCTCCACAGGGAAGCAGACACAGAAGAAGATGGATCCCCAGAATGTTATGCATTGGATGCAAGCCCAGTGGGACAAACAGATGGAGATAACACACCACATCCAAGAGCAAAACGCCATCGTGATAAGGGAGCAGCAGAGACCCCCCATCGAAACTATAGAGGCACTACTCAAGAAGCCACAAGAAGCAGGAGTCGCCATGCCCTCTATGCTACAGGGGGTAGGACTTGGTACCTGTAATGCTTTCAGTTTGGGACAGTTAAACCCATCTGACAATTTAGATGATTTTATAGATGCTTTCGAGAGAATTGCCGAGGCATTAAAGTGGCCAACAGAGCAGTGGGCCACCCGATTTGCTATGTCGCTAACGGGTGAGGCACTATCTGCATACAAGGCAATGCCTGCAATTCTTGCCTCAGACTATAGGGAGGTTAGAAAGGCGGTGAAAGACAGATTGGGCTTAACCCCTCTGCATTACAAAAGGATGTTTCGTGAGGCTAAGATTAGGCCTAGGGAGACGCCAAAAGCTTTATACCAAAGGCTTAAGAGCATCGCATGGAAGTGGCTAACTCCTGAACGCAGAACCATAGAGTCAATAATTGACACTGTGATTTTAGAGCAATTTATGCAGGCTGTGCCAGCCGAGGTAAAAACTTTTCTTACATTGCAAGACTGCCAGACCACAGAGGAGACAGCCAACCTAGCCGAAAGATATTTTGAGGCTGAGAAGGCTGGCCCCTCAGGGGTAGCTGTCTTAAGGGCAGCGGGTATGGAAAATTTTAGCAAGAGAGGAAAGTATGAAAAATGTAAAATGCCTGATGTGTATGATAAGAACGTTGATGATGTTGCCAATGTTTTTTCTATGTATAAGGGCAAGTGTTTCAACTGTGGGAAAACAGGACATTTCCAGAGGAATTGCCGCGAGAGAACAGTCCTCGTGGCCGGAACCGACAAGCCGGTCCAGGAAGGCTTCCTCCTCAGAGTGCAGGTAGAGGGCGTGGAAGCACTGGCACTACTTGACTCGGGGGCTGACCAGAGCATGGTTTCTCGCAAGCTCTGGGAAGCCATTGAGGGGCGCCCTCAGTCAAAAGAGGGTGGTAATTATTCACTGCACTCTCTTAACCAGGAAGAAGGGAAGTGTAATTACCAAGAACAGAGTTTGCCTAAAGATAACGTTTTCTATAACCCTGAAGAATGTTATTCAGAGGAGGAACTAGAGGAAATGCAATGTAATGATTATGAAGAAGCAATATCAGATACATGCATGGACTGTACTTTAATTATGTCAGATGACATTACTTCTTTCTGTGGAAGAAGCTGTTAAAGTATAAGCAAACTGCAGTGAGGAAAACTTACCTGTTTTGAACGGACTGCTTGTGTTACTTTTGAGTTCAGCTGAAGATAAGCATATTTTGGTTCCAGTTTGTTCCTTTTGATTTTTGTACCAGAAGCATGGTGTTTTGCCTTTTGTTCCCATTGCTTTAAAAATCCACCCGGAAGGGGAATTAAAAGTCCTGTTTGAAAGACTTACTATTCATCCACGACTCACCTTCTTTATTCAGCAATTAGGACTACAACTCCCAGAGGGCACTGTAATCATCCACTTTTGCTAGTATTGAAGTAGCCCCGGTGAATTACCCAGGCTCCAGCCCTGGGGACCCTCACTGGGTGACAACAAGATAACACAAGATAACACATACAATATAAACAATACTCATGACATTTACAACAGAACATACCATAATACAACATGCACCCACACAACACAACACAACACACATGCAACCTAATATATACAAACACAACACAACAAAAACACAACACTAAGACCAATACCAATACCACCAAGACAAACATCCCAACACACACGCACACACCTATACACCTCACACCAAACATGCAAACTCATAACCCAACACACATATCCGTAACATAAACAAAGACTGACACATACACTCTGCACCCAACATACCTGACCGCAACATACATGTAAACCGACACATGCACATACACACACCCCACATAGATGCCTGTAACACACACAGGCCAGTAAATAAACACCCCCACAACACGTGCCTGCAGCATACACATATACACACCCACACCTATATTCAACACATATGCCTGTAACACATACACAGACCAGCACACACACACATGCATACATCCGCAAAACACATACAGACCAATACACACACATACACACACACACACACACACACACACACCCAACACACATGCCCACAACATATCCACCCTTTGTCATATACATCCACTCGACCCAACACACATGTACACCCCATGACACACACAGAAATACCTGAGTTTGCAAATGGAAGAAAAGAGAAATGTACTATTGTATCACATTATGTGTGGACTTTCTAATTATTTAGCTTTTGGCTGATTGAGAATCTGCACAATATGGGGGGAGGGGGGGGCGGCGGTACTGATGTCCAACCACCTGACCCTAGCCAAAGTCAGAGGATCTAGCCTTGCAAATTGCTGGCATCCCTGCAGACAAGCCACAACAGAGTTGAAGCACATTTGTGAGCAGTTCATAGAAGCTTGCACTGATGCTGCCTGTGCTCTCTCGCTATAAGAAGTAGTTTCCAGTGCTCTCAATCTGAAACTTGTAACAGCCACTAAATTTGCTTGTTAAATAAACAAAAGAACATGCAAAGCCAATAAGGATTTTTCACCATAAAGACAAATATGCTGTAACTTCCCTGTAACTACTAGGGATGTGCAGGGCCAACATAAGTTCAGTTAGTTTTTGTTTAAAATGAAGTTTTAGTGATTTGCATGTCTTTTTTCGTGTTTTTGTACATATTTGTCTTAATTGCGTGCCTTCTATGCATGCTTCAGCTTTTTGGCACATGCAAATTGATTGTATGCACGTTAATTCGTGGGTATACGTGTGCACAAGCAATTTGAATGCATTTAATTTTTAGGCATCCAAATGAATGCCCAAATAAGCCCAAAATGTATATCCCTGGTAACTACTATGAGATTAATTAGTCCCACATTAAGCTAGCTATATTATACACAGCTAAGGAGCATAGTTACTAAGTTGTGGTAAATTATTGCATTTTACTGCAGTAAAATTTACCACTCAAGTCATTCTAACCTGCAGTTTCTCAGTATCATAGGTTAGTAACTTCTGCGGCAAATTTAATTTGGCTTTACTGTACCAAGAATATTGCCCATTCTTGACTGTAGCAATGCAAAGATAGGGAACCCAAAGAAAAAGAGAGTGTGGAGTGAGGGAGAGAGACGGGAAGGAGGGGGGAAAAGGGGGGAAAAGGTTTGAAGAGAGAAATTGAGAAGGAGGAGGGAGAGTGGAGGAAGGGAGCAAGTGGGTAAAGGAGGAAAAGAATCTGCAGGGAGGAAGCAAGAGAATCAGAAAGAGGATGGAGAGGCATGAACGAGAGAAGGTTATCTGGGGGAGTAAGAAACAGGGAAGAATATCTGGAGGGAGGGGTAGAGGAAGGGATGGAGTGAAAGACCTGAAAGGGCAGAAAAGAAGTTGTGGGGCAGTGTAAAGGGACAGGATGCAGTGGCAAGGTGAAAAACAGAGAAGATAGGTGGACCATAATCGCAATAGGGACTGGGAGGAGGTAAAAGATGGGAAATAGAAATTTTATAGTGGATAACGGGCCAAAAAAGGGCCAGATGCCAGAAAGGGAAGGGTGACAGGAACAGATGAGCAAATGAGAGTCAGAAGAAGGTAGACGAGAGGTCGGAAGGGGGTAAGCAGAGAGAGTGGAAATGGGGGACTATTGATGGAAGAAAGACAAAGTCAGAATAGAAGACTGGGAAAGAAAAGGAAAGGAATGAGAGACAGTGGGAGCAGGTGCAGTGGTAAGAGTGAGAGTTGAAAACAGCAAGACTTAGGCTTGGAGATTAAGTGAGTTGCAAAATCTAGGATTCAGTGGATAGAGTCAGAAGAGAGAAACAGAGAAAAAAGATGAAAGGGAAAGATCTGTATCAGAGACAGATGTAAAGAAGGAAAGAAGATAAAAGAGAGAGAAGAACTAAAAAGGGAAAAGAAAACCCTGGAAAAGAACTTTGGAGAAGAATGACAAGAAGAAAGTGGAAAAGAGAGATCAAGACTGACCCAATTTGAAAATAAAACCCTTCTTATTTTACATTGTTGGACATTGGAAATATGTCAATCTTGGGAAATGTGTGTGTCTTCTATGTTTGTATTTTACAAACTTGTTTCTCTTTTCTGAAATTGCACTGTTCACAGACTCTGTTGTCTCAGGGTTTCCATTTTAGATTTAGTCTGCATATCTTTGCTTCAAATTTGTGGTGCCTTGCTCTCTATTAGATGAGGGTCTGTTCATGTTCTGTGTGTGTGTCTGACGTGAGGGATGCTGGTAATGTAAAGATTTTGTATAATAATCTGAAACAGGCTGTTGTTCTGTTGACCCCAACAGGAGGAATGATGGTGTAGAAGGACTCTCTTCTTTCTACTGAGATGTTTTGTTTGAAAGAAATTTATGAAGCTCCTTTGGGGTTTAAGGTGATGGAAACTACTACCACTGCTACTATTACTATTACTTATCATTTGTATAGCGTCATAAGGTGTACACAGTGCTGTACATAGAGATGTAAGAAACAGTCCCTGCTCATCAGAGCTTGCAATCTAATCAAGATGAACACCATCACAAAACTGGGGACTAGAGTATGGTAAGATACACATAAGTGGTGAACAAGAGAATGAGGTGCATCAGGATCCAAAAGCAGCCTCAAAGAGGTGGGTCTTCAGCTTGGATTTAAATACGGCTAGAGAAAGAGCCTGACGTACTGACTAAGGTAGTTTGTTCCAGGCATATGGTGCAGCAAGATAGAGCAGCAAGGTAGAATGAACAAAGTCAGGAGTTGGCAGTGGCAGAGAAGGACACAGATAAAGGGAATGGCCAGAAGAATGGAGTTCCCAAGGAGTAGTATAGGGTGAGATAAGAGAGGAAGAGTAGTGAGGAGCCGCAGAATTAAAGGACTGCAAAGGGACCTGGGAGCCTGGTGAAAGGTGAAGTTTTTAGTGAAGCTGGATTTAAAAAAGGTTTGGACAAGCTCCTCGAGGAAAAGTCAATAAACCATTATTAAAAGGGACCCTGGGATATCACTGCTTGACCCAATACAAGCATTGTGGACTCTGTGTCTTTTGGGAAAACTGCTAGGTACTTGTGACCTAGATTGGCCACTGTTAGAAACAGGATACTGGGCTTGATGGACCTTGGTCTGACCCAGTATGGCATATCTTATGTTCTTATGAGGGCCCAAGGAATAACTCCTCCTGGAGGATGGAGGAGGGAATGGAGAAAAGATGTGGCTGGGGTATAAGACTCTGGATTTAAGCAAACAGGGGTCTTTGGCAGCGAGTCATTGAACCATGAAGAAAGAGGAAAGAAGGTGGAGCTAGCCCAGTAGGAGACAGTTACCAGGAAGACAGCCATCCCATTTGAGTGGTAAGCACTAATGGGGGACTGGCCAAGGTCAGATACCTGAAGAAAATGAACTGGAAGAGGCAATCTATGGTTTATGACTTATTAAAATTTTATATGCCGCCCTTCATAATAGTATGTATGTAAAGAAAAGGAATGCTGGGGATTGAAGATGACTGAATTGGTGAGTACTGTCAGACGGCTGCCTGGGTGAGAATCTTCACAGTCTTGGCAAGTGCATATATTTATATGATTTGCAAGGGATTGTGGGCAATGCAGTTCATTCACACCAGACACAGCTGCTCACAATAATTAGTTGTGCTTTTGGGTAAAGCCAATAAGATATTTATTTATGGGGTTATTTCTCCCAACACAGATATGCTTGGTAGCACATAAATCAGGTTACTTGCTTTCAGTGTTAAACTTGAAAAAAAACAAAATCAGGAAAACAACCTTTAAACTTGTCAGGCAATCAAAGCAAAAGAAATAAGACCTGGTTGATAACAAACTGGTCTTTTCTGTAGGCTTAGCTAATATTTTCTTAGCATGTATCAAACAACAAACCAAAAGCTACAAAGAAAGAAAAAAACTGTTTTTTTCAGGTTAACTTCTTATATCTTCCCACATAGATTCAGAAGTGATTCTCTCCTAGCTCACAAGCAATTAGGTAAGGCTCAATTGCTAGCAGTTATCCAGCTGGAACCCCTTAGCTGGCTTGCTTTCTGTTGCGTGGCTAAAAAAATACTACTCAGGAGCTTTTCTGAGTAGATTAAAGAACAAGTTTGTATTTCTTTGTGATGGTTGCTGTACTTTATAACAGAAAATCACCAAAGGAGTTTAGACAGAGAGCAGTCCATGTAAACAGATTCTTCATCTGCTATCACCCCCTCTTCTTCAACAAGCATGGGTTCAATGGCATGGATTGGCATAGATGAATCTCCCCATGGAGCACTTTCAGGAGAATACTTGTTTCCCTGCTGTCTTTCAAGGTTATAGCTAGGGCATAGATCAGTGTTCATACCTGAGCTCAGGGCCGGCCCGTCCATTGAGCGAGAATGTTTTTTGCACAGGGCCCCGCGTTTCAGGGGGCCCCGCGCAAAAAACATTCTAATCCTAAAGTAAAATTTTTAAAAAGAAAAAAGAAGTTGTCTTCTCCGGAAGCCGGGGCCGCCGCGGCTGAATCGAGTGTGGCGCGGGGACCCCCCTGCCCATCAGAGCCTGCCCTCCCGAGCCTGCCCTCCCCTTTATAACCTGTCTTCGCAGCTCTAATCAAACGCGCCGGCTTTCAGAGCGCGCGAGGGAGAGGTTCTCCCTCGCTGCTCTATTAAGCCCGCGGGGGGCTGATGGGAAGTTCCCCATCAGCCCCCGCGGGCTTAACAGAGCCGCGAAAGGGAAAACTAGCCCTTTCGCGCTCTGAAAGCCGGCGCGTTTGATTAGAGCTGCGAAGACAGGTGATAAAGGGGAGGGCAGGCTCGGGAGGGCAGGCTCTGCTGGGCAGGGGGTGCCCGCGGCACACTCGATTCTGCCGCGGCGGCCCCGGGCTGCTGGAGAAGACAACTTCTTTTTTAAAAAAAATTTCCCTGGGCTGGGCTGGGCGTTAGGAGTGGTGATGGGCTATGGGGGGCTGGGGGGGGGGGGGGGTTAGGAGTTGAGTGGTGATGGGCTATGGGGGGGCTGGGGGGGGGGGTTTAGGAGTGGTGATGGGCCTATGGGGGGGCTGGGGAGGGTTAAGAGTGGTGATGGGCTGGGGGGGGGGGGTTAAGAGTGGTGATGGGCTATGGGGGGCTGGGGGGGGTTAAGAGTGGTGATGGGCTATGGGGGGGCTGGGGGGGTTAAGAGTGGTGATGGGCTGGGTGGGTGTAAGAGTGGTGATGGGCTATGGGGGGGCGGGGGGTTAGGAGTGGTGCTGATGGGCTATGGGGGCTGGGGGGGTTTAAGAGTGGTGATGGGCTATGGGGGGGCTGGGGGGTTAGGAGTGGTGATGGGCTATGGGGGGCTGGGGGGGGTTTTAAGAGTGGTGATGGGCTATGGGGGGCTGGGGGGGTTAGGAGTGGTGATGGGCTATGGGGGCTGGGGGGTTTAAGAGTGGTGATGGGCTATGGGAGGACTGGGGGGGTAGGAGTGGTGATGGGCTATGGGGGCCTGGGGGGGGTTAGGAGTGGTGATGGGCTATGGGGGGGCTGGGGGGGGATTATGAGTGATGATCTGATATGGGGGGGCCTGGGGGGGTTAGGAGGAGTGGTTGATGGGCTATGGGGGCTGGGGGGGTTTAAGAGTGGTGATGGGCTATGGGGGGACTGGGGGGGTAGGAGTGGTGTGATGGGCTATGGGGCCTGGGGGGGGGGGGGTTAGGAGTGGTGATGGGCTATGGGGGGGCCTGGGGGGGGGTTAGGAGTGGTGATGGGCTATGGGGGGGGCTGGGTGGGGGGTTAGGAGTGGTGATGGGCTCTGGGGGCGCTACGTCTGTATATGGGCTGATGGGATCAGGACTGAAAGTGAGTTGATGGGGAGGTTAGGACTGGTAATGGGGTATGGGAGGGCTTAAACTGAAAATTGGGTGAGGGGGATTAGGACTGGAAATGGGCTGGTGGGATTAGGACTGGGAGTGGGCTGGTGGGATTAGGACTGGGAGTGGGCTATGGGGGGCTAGGACGGGAAAGGGGTTGGGGGGGGTGGTAGGTCTGGAAATGGGCTGGGGGGAATTAAGACTGGAGGTGGGGCTGATGGGGTTAGGACTAGTAATGGGCTGTGGGCTGTTGGGGGGTGTTAGGACTGGTAATGGGCTATGGGGGGGCTAGGACTGGAAATGGGGCTGATTGGGGGTTAACACTGGAGGTGGGCTGATGGGCTTAGGACTGTAATGGGCTGGTGGGATTAGGACTGGGAGTGGGCTATGGGGGCTAGGACTGGTAATGGGTTGGGGGTGTTGCTAGGACTGGAAATGGCTGGGGGGATTAAGACTGGAGGTGGGCTGATGGGGTTAGGACTTGGTAATGGGCTGTGGGCTGTTTGGGGGGGGGGGGTTAGGGACTGGTAATGGGCTATGGGGGGGGGCTGACTGGAAATGGGCTGATGGGGGGGTTAGGACTGGAAGTGGGCTGATGGATGGGGGGGTTAGGACTGGAAGTGGGTTTGATGGGGGGGGGCTAGGACTGGTATTGGGTTGGGGGTTGCTAGGACTGGAAATGGGCTGATGGGGGCTAGGACTGGAAATGGGCTGATGCAGGGACAAGAAAGGGATGGATGCTGGGTGAGACTGGAACTAGAAGGGAGCTGATGTTGGGGGAGGATTAGGGGAGGATTAGAATGGGATGGGGCTGGGAGAGTAAAAATGGAGAGGGGAAAATATTTTGTGTGGTAGGGGTAAAAAATCTACACTTAGCTGGGTATTGGGAGAGTAAGTGGGATTGAGGATGGAGGGGTAAAATGTGAGTGGATGAAATAGGAATGAGGAAAGAGCAAAAGGAGAAAGATTAGTATGTTAAAGCAGATGTAGAGAGAGAGAGAATGGAAAAAAAACTAGAGAGAAGAGACAGAGACAGCAGATGATGGAGAGTTAGCAGAAAACATGAAGAAACCAGAAGAAAGTGGCTGGAGCAATTGCAACCGGAAAAAATGCACAAAAGGTAGAAAGATATCTCTTATTTGTGAATTTATTAACTGGAATATGAAAGCTCTGGGAAATGTGCATCATTAACGTCTGCGCTTTGTTTGGTACAAGAGGAAATTAATTTATAGTTTTATTTCTACAGTTGTTGTACATTCCCAAGTTTGGCTTTTGGGGTTCCCAGTTTAATTATTGCCTTCCTGTTTCTAAATTGTGATTCCTTGTTTGGTGATGGTCTATGTTCTGCATGTGTAACTGAGCTGAGGTATTCTGTTATGTAATTCCTATTTGACATTGCCACTTGTTCTCTTTCCCCAGTAGGTCATGTATTGTTTTTCTCTGAAATGTATTGGTTTAATATTGCAGTGTTGCCTTTTGATAGGTAGGGTATGGTGCTTTGTGAGTTCTGGTAGTGCTGTTAGGATAACGGCGGGTTTGCTATGGGTTCTAAATGGGCAGTGTTTTGTAGTAGTTCCTAATGTGCCTGGCGGTTGGCACTGGATTATAGTAATGTAGAAATCTTTTAGTCTGTCTTTATCCATACACACACTAACTTTTAGTAAACATGTCTCTTAATGAATGTTAGCATTATGCAAATATTTATGCAAATAAGGCCACTTATGCAAATGAGGCCCCACACCGAGTCTCCGCACATGGCCCCGCACCCCCCTTGGGCCGCCCCTGCCTGAGCTTCCATTGCTGTTAGAGTTCCTCTCTATATAGCCTGGCCAGTATGTAGTCCAGTTCTTATGTCCAGCCTTCCAATCCAGATCCCTGGACACTGGATCTCTCTTCACATACCTTCTGGCACGGGTCTTAGGGTCCCTTCCACATGCAGCCGTCTCTCTCACAGGTACCGTCGGGAGACTCTTAGCTCTGCAGCACCATTCCTCTGGCTTTCCCCAGTCCAATGGTGTATGCTGGCCCTTGGAATGCCTCCCAGTATACGTACTGCTCTGGACTCTTCTAGACCTCTCAAAGGCTTTTCTCCTCCTTCTTCCAAAGGGTTTCTTTCCCTCTCTGTCCGTCCGGTTTGGCTTCTGCTTCTGATGATCCTCCTGATGATGAAGATGATCAAACTCAAGCTGATTCTCAGGATAATTCTCTGTAGAATAAACTCTACCTTTATTCTGCCTAGATGAGTGCTCCCCCCTAATACAGCGCAGCTGTGCTGAATCAGGCCCTGCCCTTTGAGATGAGTGCTTAGGGATTACCTCATAGCCCTCCTGATTGAACACACGTTTCCCCACTTCAGCTCCTCTAATGGCTGTTGGAAACCTGGTGCATTCTGGGACTGGTAGTCTTTTATGGGAAAATTCTGTTTTCTTATTTCTACCAGAACTGACAGGTTGCTTATTCAGAGTCACATCACCTTTTCTATAGCTCCTTCCTGAGCTATGATAAGCTTCCTTATCACAGTACCCAGTTGTATATAGGTTCATCCATTCACTTCAAGGGACTGTAAATAGCCAGTGTGTCTCCAGAGGAAAGTGACTGTAATAAGCTGGTGTCTTAGGGTTGAAAGTTGGGTTGAACTGCACATAGGCCTCTGAGAACTTTGAGATTCACCCACTGTTAACAGAAATGGCACCTCCAGGACTTTGAACTGATTATGGATACTAACAGCGCCACAGATCCCCAATTTCTGGATAGTAAATCAAGTTTTATTGACTGTGAAAGACAGTATTATCAGCATTGAGATGTTACTTGTTTAAGAAGTTAAAAGTAAAGTGTTGGACTGGGTTCAGAAATGACTCCTGTCTGAGTGACTGGTTCTTTAGCAACTGGATGAATGAGCCTGCTTCCGGAAAGCGAGAAGATACTGATCCCACACCAAGAACCCAGCTTAGATCAGTGGGACTAAATAAATGTATTTTGTTGGTCCTGGCACAGCTAGCCAGATCACAGGGGTCACATTTGATTGTAATGTACTCACCCGGGTCTTTTCTGAGAAGGTTTAGGTGGGATACTGGTGCCACAGAATCAGAAAGAGAGTGCACAGTAAAGCAGCAACGGGTGAGGTAAGAAGGCTGTGTCTCATCAACATACTATAAGAATTGCCAGTGCCCAATCATTCCCTACCTGAGGCTGACCAAGGTTAAAAGTCAGGTCTCATTCCTTTGCGCCAAGGTGCCATGTTGTCTAATGGCTCTAGTAGGGTCATCCTTAGCGTCCTTGACCTCTGCAGATCGCGTTTCTTGATAAGGGTCTGCTATTGTCTTTGCTCTTCCTTAGCACTTTGCACTTCAATGAAAAGCTGTTTGAACCATGTGGCTCTGTGTCTACAGATTCCCGTATGGTTCAAGCAGCTTTTCATTGAATCGCATTACACCAGGGAAGAGGAAAGGCAACATATTGGAGTAGGAGGAGCCAATTTAAAAGCTCCAGGCTGGGTAGAGAGGGGGATTAAAAAAGGCAGAGGCAGCCATACTGAACGCTTAAAGATCCAAGGAGAATGGAGATGGGTGGCACTGATGACTCAAGATCTTGGACGAGGGGTGTCTATAGCTAAAAAAAATCCCTGCACTAGGGGGTCAATTTTCAAATGATTTAAGTGCCTAGCTTTTGGAGTTTTGTGCCAAAATTACACCTTTAAAAACTAACTTGGACTGAGTTCCAAAATTTAGTTGCCAGGGTGGGGGTTAAGTCAGGGAAAGTAATTATAAATAAATAAATAACAGTCCAAATTTAAGGATCTGCGTTTTAGATGCCTCTAAGATCTGCTAAAACGTTTCAGGCCAGATGCTCCGCTCTCTTTTAATATGGGCCTGCTGGCATTAAACTCCTGTATTCTGCGCCCACAGTTGTGAGTTCATGCTTTCTTTGTATACTGTATTGTTCCCATTTGTAAATTAGGGCAAACAACTTCGTGATTGTTCTGTAATGCTTGCTCCTATAGGTTATTAAGTGCACGTGACCTACTTCCTCCAGTCTCCTTAATATCTGCTGGCTTCATGCCTTAGTCCAAGGTATAACCTTAGAACCCATTGGATTAGAGCTCCCTCTGGTCTTCTGAGTAATTCCCTGCACCCCTCCCTTCAGTGTAGACTCTCCATTTTTTGAGGAAAAAAGCAAACCTCCATGGCCCTCTTTCTTTTTCTTTCCCATGGATTTGCATCATCCTTTTACCATTTTGCTCACATCCATCCATATTTTATACTTCACTATTTCACTATTTTTCCCATAATCCATCCTGTTGCAGTTTGTATCCAGCTGTCCAGACAACTTCATAATCCATCTTCTCAGCCATTATTCTCACAGATCCAGCATGCTACATGCCTAACCAGGACTACAGTACCTCTCGATTGTAACTTTTGTAACAAGTGCTTCAATTTTACTTATTATAATAAAAATCTGGAAAGCAAAAGACTGGGTCTTTTCTTTGCATGTAAATTGGTTTAACTGCCTTTGAAGCATTGTACAAAAATGTAATGTAGAAATAGGACATCTGGTTTTATTAAGTTCTCCTATAGTAATGTTTAAGAAGAAATTAGATCTTACCTGCTAATTGTCTTTCTTTGAGCTGTCTCCGGGCCAGTCCAGGGAATGTTAGGGTTGTCAATCCTCCTTAGCAGCTGAGGACTGATGACTTCAAGCTTTCTTGAGAAGTGAAGCCACTCCCCCTGATGTCACTAGCCAGTCTTTCAGTCCTCAGCAGCTAAAGAGGATCGATTTGATTTTTCTCCCTCTAATTTTATTTTATTAGCAGTACATGTTGGCTCTAGCAGAGCTGATGTTTCCTAAGTCCTGAGGAGTTTTATTTCACTCACGATCAGCAGTGAATGAGAGATGGAGTGGAATTGTTTAGCGGTATACGGTAGAGCCTACCTGATATAACCGCATAATTCTCTCTTACCAGAGTGATCCTGGGGGCCCCAGTAAGTTCTCTGAGTTTTTCCTCTGTTTTTGCGATTGAAGCGCACCTCTGCAGTTCTGCTAGCAGCGGAACAGGATCGCGGCTTGCCATAAACTTCCGGGTAAGCTTTCTGTTCACAGCTGTAAAGTATCTTTTTTACTTTCGTTTTGTTCCGGATCGCGTGTGAGAGCGTTTTTTGGCGGTTTTGTTACTCGGGGCTGCACAAGTACAAGCTAAGGTAGTAAACTGCTTTTAAATATAGCATGGCAGAGAAAAGTGCATCGGAGGCAGAGAGGCCGTTGTTATCCGCGGAGCGAGCAGGGAAAACGGCCATTTTAAGCGCAACTGCCATTTCAGCTCCAGAGCAGAACCGGCCTGCTAAACGGAAATCTAAGGCTTCCAAGAGCGTTTCTCACAGGGAAAAGTCTGTTCCTTTAATTTCTGAGATTCAGTCTGATCTGTGCTCATTTTTTTCGCCAGACCCGGAGAAGCGACAAGGAACTCAGGTTTTCAAATCAGTCTGCAGGACATACCAAGACAGTAAGGTATTCATGACATCTGTAATGAACATGTATGAGATAGATTTGTGTACAGTAGAGGCAGTGCATTTAAATTTATTCTATGCATATTCATCATAGACACGCTGAAAATCCAGCAGGTTGGGATTGTCCCGAGGACTGGGTTGAGAATCACTAATGTCCTACAGCCAGTTTGAAAAGATGAAAGAGATAAAAATGACTCAGAGAAGCCAGGGTTCAAATTCCACTGATGCTCTTTGAGGCCCTGGACAAATCACTTGACCCTACATTGTCTCTGCTACAAAATTAGATTATGCTCGTATAAGCCCATGGGGACAGAGAAATACCTAATATACCTGAATGCAACTTTCCTTGACCTACTACTGGAAAAGATTGAGCTATATCTAAAAATAAGTCTTTCATCAAGCCATCATTATCTCTTCAAATGCATTAATTTGTGCATACAATGACAGCAAGGAAGCTCACTGCTAAGCTAGAGTATGTAAAGTATGATTTCAATCTCTCAAATTTATTATTTACGGTTGCTGTAGTATTCACTTTGTACCAAAGAGAGTTTCTTTCTGTAGTTCATAAGATATAACATGTATAGGCAACTTATCAAGATATGATTGGAAATTGCTTCTAATCAGGCGTGATGCAGCCATGATAATGGGAAACATTTCTGTATCTTTCTGCCACATTTCCTTGGTCTCTAACTGCATTTCTTGGTCATTGAGGATCTTCTCTCTCTGCACACAATATACAGAGTAATCACTTGGCAGTGACCTCTCTATTATCAATGTCATTCTAGTGTTTTTTTCCATGTCTATGCATTGATCTTCTCATCATTGGAATGAGAGTGTCCCATGAACCCATTTTACCAATATTTTTTTTAAGTGCCATCAAGTCAGTGTTGACTCATAGGGAGCCACCTACCTCTGGGTTTTCTTGGCAATGTATCACCAGAAGTAGATTGCCAGCTTTTTCTTCCAAGGCAATGGAGGGTAAAGTGACTTGCCCAAGGTCACAAGGAGTGCCAGTGGGAATTGAACCCTTGAGCTTCTGGGTATGAGGCAGTTGCTCTAACCACTAGGCTACTCCTCCATGCTACGCCACTAATGGGCACTAGCATGTGCTAGTTGTTGCATAACCCAAGGGGATAAAATCGGCCGTGGCAGCTGATAGCATGCACTAATACCATCAGTGCATGCAGTAAGCATGGTTAAAGAGGGCCTTATGTAGACAGCCTTCAGAGGAGCATTGTAAATAAGATAGTTTAGTGTAATTGAAGAAAATCCTGCCTAAGATGGTAGTCAGTCCATTACAGATGCACTGACTTAATGACTATTTGGGATAGGACCTCCATGTGTATACTGACTGTGATCAACATGCTTGTGAGGCATAAACTACAACTGAGAAGCTCTGTTTTAAAGGCCTGAAGTTCTAAAGGACTTTTCCCATTTATGTTTATAAAGAAAACGCTTGGTTCATAGGCCCTTAAATAGTCTGCACTGTTGTGGTTATTGTTAGCCGGGAAAGGAGAAGGCAGGATGCTATGAGCAAAACTACCACTCTTAATCTGAACATGCTCATTAGTTCACCAAATCCATGCAAGAAACTTACGTTGGATCGTTGGCAAGGTTCAAGAAAAGGCACACGTTTTCCATAGACCCATTCTCTTCAAAGTCAGACTTAAAGAATCGGGCAGTCTCCATGTTTACCTGTCAGTAAAACAGAAAGAGCTTCTTGTTTTCAGGCTATAGAGGAGGGGGAGGGATATTCCATATCTCTTGCAGCATAGTTAGAATCTTTGCTTACCATGGATCTTGATTTTGAGGTGGTGTCTCAGTTTTCCTCTCTATAGTGACAGAAAGCTATGTTCTGGTATAGCCTCTGCTGCCTCTTCACCCATCAGCTAGCCTGCTGGGCAACCAACCAAATTCTCTAGCCCCAGGCCCCTGTCTGTGCCACTCTTGGGCTCCCTCTAGTATTGCTTCTTAAGCTTTGCTTGAAACCTCTTGTGTCCTGCTTGTCAGAAAATATGGTCAATTGCCCCAGCAAACTAAACAGAACGCTTAGTTCCTTAATGAAAGAAATACACAGATGTCTGAAAAGGGAAAGGAAAGCAGGCTGCATAAGTCTGCAAAAGTCAAACTTATATGGCAAGAACAGACTAGTTCCTGCTATCCAGTTGCTAATTATAGCATGTTTGTTGATTTTACCATATTACCCATGACAGTGGACTCCAAAGCTTATTCACCCTTTCAGTAGTCTAGACATGAAGGTGCGGGGAGACTTGCAGTCATCCCACTCTAGATTCTATTTATTAATTAAGCTGTGATAAATCAGGTCTCCCCTCTCCCATATTCCCAGCAGGCCCCTGGCTCTGTCCCCTCTCCTACAGGGCAGACTTGATTTTAGTAGTTTAAGCGGCCTGTATCCTGAACAGTCTTGGAATGTTTTTCTTTTATGCCAGTCTCTGCGAGCCTCAGGTTTGGGCCTGAAGTTCTCAGTCCTTATGTCACCAAGGGCACCATGAAGTGCAGAAAAAGAACAACAAACACTGTGACTATGGGTGTATGCGGCTGTGTGTGCCCCCCAAAATATTGAGGGACAAATATTGAGGAGTCTGGCCCTGGGAGAGGCCATGGAGGAGAGATAAGAAGCTTGCCTAGGAGTGAAGGAGATATGACAAGAAGTCAAGGTTACCAGGCTTTTGGCAGGCAAATCTGGGAGACTCATCCAGGGAAGTGGGATGGGGGAGGGGAGAGGGGAGAGGGGAGAGGGAGTCCTCTTAGTTTCAGGACTGCACAACAGGGGCTGGGGGAGGGATGAGGAGACATTCTCTTCTCCCCACCATTCCCTGACAGCAACAGTATCACTTCCAAGCAGACGAATTACCAAGGAAATAGAAACAGTGATTCATTTCCCCACTACTATGCAAAATAGAAAAACAGCAGATGTAAATTTCAAAAATTTACATATTCTAATCATTAATTTGAAAACAGAATTATTTTTTTCTGCCAGTTTTTACCTCATCTCACTTCCAGTCTCTGGTTTCTGCTTTCATCTGTCTGTCTTTTCGTAATGCTGTTCCCAGGATGTCCTGTCCATTTGTTATTTCTTTACTCACTTCCTGTTTTCACTTCTTCTCCTACATCAATTTTTCAGCTTTCTTCTATTAATTTTTCTGCTTCTCTGTCCATTCTGATTTTGCCCCTCCTCATCAATTAATCCTCAGCTCCCCTTTTTCACTGCATTTGTCTATAGTTTTCATGTCCATCACCCCAGACCTCCCATTTCCCATCTCCCTGCTTCCTTACCCTCTCACTAATTCCCCCTTGTCCTATCTCCCTACTCCATGTCCACTGGGAATCTAATATAAAACATATCAACTCCTGACATTGTACACTGGCCCGATATGAAATGTAAATGTATGTTCTGCAAAATACAAAGGAAATGAAAGGCACTCATACACCGATGAACACAAAGAAAAAGTGAGAACCACAGCACGGTTTATAACCCCAGAATATAATTATTATAACACATTTTATTTAGGTGTTATAAATTGTGCTATACTTTGCTTTTTTTTAACATATAGCTTGTAACCAAAGAAATCCCTCTCCCATCAATGGGTGCAGAGCAGAGTACTGTAGAATTCAACATACTGAAAATAATTTCTAATTCTGGTGTCATCTCAGTACCAGCATTATAAACCCTAACCAGAAGTGGGCATATTAAGTAAGACAGAGACCTATAGCAATCATTCAGGGGCTCTGGAAAAATCTACCATACTTTCAGCATTAACCTCCAGAACTCACACAAGAAGCCTACCCAGAAAAGAGCAACATCATAAATATTTTTGAGAGCCTTGGAATATTCATCGGCTCAAAAAACTGAACAAGACAAATTATTAATGTAGAGATCCCTACATAAAAACTCTAAGCTAACAGAACACATGGCCTCCATCACATCAGCAGAACACAGAATAACTCTAATCAAGTTCAACTAAACATAAACTAAAAACAGAAGTATGGAGACAAAAATTAAACAACCCCTAAGAAAACAGACTCTGCATGCAGGAAAACACCATAAAAATATAAAGACATGTATGTACTTTGCAAAATATAAAAATTGAGCATGTAAATTCCAAAGCCTGACATAGTCCAAGCACAAAACTGAAAATGAAAATAAAATGCTTTTTCTACCTTTGTTATCTAACCCCAGTTTCTGGTTTTTGCTTTCCTCTGTCTTCTAGTAACTCACTTTTACTTTCTAGAGTCTTTTTTATTTATTTATTTATTTATTTAACATTTTTTATATACCGCACTATTCATCATCAGTGCGGTTTACATTGAACAACAATATACCTGCCAATACATGACTGATCTAGGTTTACATATAACAGGGAAGATAAACTGGGTGTGAACTGGGGATAACTATC
Organism: Ichthyophis bannanicus; assembly: GCA_033557465.1. NCBI lineage: Eukaryota > Metazoa > Chordata > Amphibia > Gymnophiona > Ichthyophiidae > Ichthyophis > Ichthyophis bannanicus. Next base: position 1,271,293,338 of record CM066032.1, on the reverse strand, counting down.
TACATAATTATACATAATTATATATACATTGAATAGGTTACATCAAGATTCGATATTTGACAAGAATACAGTCTTCAGTCCATCTGCTACTTCTCTCTCCTCCTGCTTTCTTTACTTCCTTAAATCTCATTGATTTTTTCCTTTCAACTTTTTTCCATGTACTTTTCTCTCTATCAACTCAATGACATTCCTCCTTCTTACTATCCAGTCCTTAATTTTCCTCTTTGTACTTCTTCTACCACCACTTTTCAACCCTTAACACAGTCTTCCCGTTCCCTATTTCTTCCCTTTCCCAGCCTTTAAGTAATTCTCCCCCTTCTCTCTATCCCTCCAGTGTACAATATCTTTCTCCTTCTCTCCTTCCCATTCAGTGTCTCCCCCATCCACTACTCCCTCTCTTTTCTGACCTCATCCCCACATGTCTAGCATCTCCTCTCTCTTTCTCCCTTATCCCAGCCCCATGTCCATCTTCTCCTCAATTTTCTCCCCTATTCCTGATATGTCCAGCATCACGCTCTGTCTCCCTATGGACTCTTCCCATGTCCAACATCCCCTGTCTCCCTCTGTCCCCATCCCATGACAACAATCCTCTATCCATCTCCCTATGACCCACTTCGGTGTCCAGCATCCCCATCCATCCATCTCCCTATGGCCTCCTTCTGTGACCAGCATCCTCCCTCCAACTTCTCAAGGCTGTTTCTATATCTAACATCCTCCCCCCATCTCCCTATGTCGTCTTCCCATGTCCAGCATCCCTATCTCCCTCTGGCCCCATCCCATGTTAGCATCCTCACACCATCTCCCTGTGGCCCCCTCCCATGTCCATCATCCTTCCTCACACCATCTCCCTGTGGCCCCCTCCCATGTCCATCATCCTTCTTTCATTTCCCTACAGTCCCTTCCTGTATCCAGCATTCTCCCATTTCCCTATGGCCTCCTCCCATGTCCAACATCCTCATCTCCCTCTGACCCCCTCCTATGCCAGTCAGCATCTTTCCCCCCCATCTCCCTATGACTCCCTCCATCACTTATGGCTGCCCTCAGTGGCCAGCATTCCTCTTAAAGCTGTTGCCTGTGTCCAGCATCCCCCCTCTCATTCTTTCCTGTGTAGAATTTCCAGGACCCCCCCCCCCCGCAATGGCACAATGGCCTGCCATGTCCATTATGCCCCTCCCCCTTGCTACCACCACCTCTGCTTGTTCCAAAGTCTGCGGCGGTGGTGACAACAGTCTGAAACTAAATCTTAAGCACCGGGTCTTTCAGAGACTTGCACACTTCCAAAACCTTGCAGGTCCTCTCCAAACATGTGCGTCAGAGGGGACTGGGACCTGCAGGGCCTCGTAAGCACACAAGTCTCTGAAAGAGCCTGCACTTGGGATTTAACTTCTTGCCACTGCTCATCCCAATTCCGGCGGCAAGAATCTAAATCCTATGCATGGTCTTTTTTGCATCAGAGAGAGGCTGGACCTGCAGGCTTTGGAAGTGCACTGAAAGAGCCCGCGCTTAAGATGTAGTTTCATGTTGTCACTGCCACCGCAGATCTCGCAAGAAGCAGTGGTCGTGGCAACAGCAGTGAAAGGGGAGGTGACAGTGCTGCCACAGACCTGTCCCGGCACCTCTGTCCCCACTACTACAGTCGGCGTAGGAGTCAGGGATATAACCGTAAAACTGGGGACAATTCCCAAAAACTAGTGATGTCTGGTAACCCTACATGAAGTGAATCTGCGAGTGCTGCGGGAAGGACTGTCAGGCAGCACAGCAACAGTGAGTTTGGATGGGGGATATAAGCTGTTGCCTCTCACAGCAGCAGAGATTCAGCAGGGAGAGGGAGAGGGAGAGAGAAAAGAGGGGGATGGGAATCTCATGGGAACCTGTATGAAGAGAGGCGATAGTGTAAAAGCAAAGCAATCTCTTAGCTGTGCTTGAGGTCTGAGAAATCGACAGGACCAGATAAAAAGCAATTCTGAGGTGAGATGTTGCTGCAGACAAACAAGACTGGCCCTACCACTATGTGGATTAGGAGAGTGACAGCATGGTGCCAATTGTAGAGAAGCCCTTTAAAGCCGCTGCCAATGGCAGGCCTTTGAGCATCTGTGCATACATACATGCTGAAATTCTGCCACATCCTACCACCTCCGATGTGTGGGTGGGATGCAACAGGCCTTGAGGGCACACAGATGCTCAAAGGCATGCCGCTGACAGAGGCGTTAAGGGGCTTGCTTCCCTGCAGCTGTCTGTACTGCGCTGCTGCCGCCCAAAGCCTACGCTCTGGCCTCCTGCAGAGGTAGGGTGGTGGGTGGCAGCAGCAGTGGAAGGGAAGGGAAAGGGGAAGAGATGCTGGATAGTTGGGGGGAAAGGGAAGAGGAGAGATTCTGGACAGGTGGGAAGGTGAAGAGAAGAAGCTGGACACCTGGTGGGACAGAATGAAGGGAAAGAGATGCTGGACACCTTGGGGGGGGGGGAAGATGTTGAGTATCTTGGGGAGGAGGGGAGAGAACAGAAGAAAGTGATGCTGGACACCTTGGAGGTGGAAAGTGGAGGGATGCGGGACATCTTGTGGGGGGAGGGGAGAAAAGGAGATGAATATTGGGACACTTGGGGGGTAGAGAAGGGGAGATGCTGGAGAGATGGGGGGGGGGGGAGTAGGGAAGGGGAGACACGGACTAGAGGTAGGGCAAGGGCACATGGATGATGGTTCACCTAATCTATGGAGCGAAGGAATAGCCTAATGGTTACATGCTTCTGACTTAGAAGCAGAGAGACTGCAGATCAATTCCCACTAGCAGTCCTTGTGGCCTTGGATAAATCACTTAACCCTCCGTTGCCTCAAAAAATCTATGTTATCAATGTCCCTGTTTAATGTACATTACCAAGTTCAAGTTACAGCATAAACTGCTTTGACTCAAATGATAAAGTGGTATAAAAAAACTGTTAAATAAATATCAAATGTCCTTGGGCAGACCCTGCAGATAAGTTATGCTTTCCCCCTCTGGGGAAATTTTATGATAGAGCTTACTATTGTTTTGGCTAGCAACACCACAGCAACTGACTTTGGTGTTCCCATCCTGCCACAGTCTGCACACTGTTCCAACTTGCTGAGTACTCTTCCGTTTCAGACCCAGAAGCGTCAGGCAGAGGAGGAGAAAACCACTTCCTGATGGCCCCGTGACATATCTCTTGGGTCCTTGTGATGCCTTACTTGAGAACCACTGCTCTAGAGACATAACTTGACACAGTTTCCTCTTCAGCCAAACATCCACTACTTCCTCTCCCTTAGTCCTGTCACTAGCTGAAACACATCCCCAGTGATTGCATTCTGGTACTCAGTCCTATAATGCTCAGTGTGAGCTATCATTGGCGACTGTGGTTGTCAGCCATGCCATTTTTCAACCGTGTTCAGCCCTTTTCTCTAAAGCCTCTGAATCTATTGCAAATTGGCATCTAGTTAATCTCAGTTCACCTATAGCACTGCCACTGGAATTATACCACATGGGGCTGAAGGGCAAGTTTGCATATTCTGTTTTCCCAGTAAGAGCCAGAAGCATGGATTATAACCCTCATAACCCAGATTTGTTTTTACAGTTCTGCTAGCAATGCCCAAGACCACTCATTGAATCTGCAAACAATACTGCATTACTTACACCCATGGCCGCAAAGACGATAGCAAAGTTGTCTTCATGGTAGTCCATTACACTTTTTGACTTTTTAACCAAGCCTGCCTGTCGGCAAATTTGAGCTGCAATCTGGAAACAAAAAAAAAGAAGAAGAAGAAATATTTTACCAGTTTGCATTCAAGAGTAAAGGAAAACCATTCTGCTGAATTCATTACCACAGATACCTGTGTAGCAAGACACCAAAATGTCCCTGTCTTAAAGGAAACTGAGGAACATGCTGGGTCCCTACTCCAGTAAAGTGCAACTCAAAAGTAATGAGGGGTGGACTAATCTGTGAGACCCCAGCTGTAGGTGTTCTTCCAAACTGGAGGGAAGCATGAAAGTGTGCATTTGGTAGGAGCTTAGGGCTTCCTCCAGAGTAAGCTGAGCTGAGAGGTTTCTCCTGGTGGAAGAGAGTTAGGGGATCTGAGCTAACACAGCTTATGCAATGTGTGCTGACAAGGCAATGCTGAATCCTGGTGACCCATCTCCTGGGTTTTCTTGGCAAAGTGCAACCAGAAGTAGATTTCCACACAGTGAGTTACAGCCCCTGGTATTCCAAGGTGGTCTCCCATCCAAGTACTAGCCCAACCCTGCTTAGCTTCAGAGATTAGCCAAGCACAGGTTCATTCAGTCCTAAAGTTTCTATAGAAGAGCAATGGGGATCAGGTAGGGAGATCCTAGCACCAGAGAGAACGTTAAAAAACTGTTTATTTATTTAAAAACTGTTAAATAAATAAATCTGCCAGGTTCCAGTCCCAGAAGAGAAGGGGAGTGGAACTGCAGCAAGTGAGAGTCTAGTTGTAGGACCCAGGTGGAAGAAGGGCTAGGACTCAAGTCCCAGATGTACCCTGCTAGCCTTGCCCAGGAGGGGATCAGCTATGACTGAGCTGTGAATTGAATGAATCCCTAAGGGAGAGAGACCATTTGCCTGATGTTGTGGTACAACTGCACTGAGAAACAATAAGTAGAAAGGGGTTCTTTCAGCGTCCAAGGGATTTAATTGCAACAAGTGAGGAGAGGAACTGGTCAGGCAACTGACAGGAGCATCAAGAGAAGCAAAGTGTTTAAGGAGGGTCAAGCACCTGTAAAACTGAGGATGCAGTAAAAGCTATTAGTGTAGCTGTGTTCAATAGAAGTTTGGACAAGTTCCTGGAGGAAACGTCCCTAGATCATTATTAAAGAGGGCCAAGGAAATCCACTGCTTACCCTTGGGATAAGCAGCATGGAATCTGTCTACCTTTTGGGAACCTGGCAGGTACTTGTGATCTGGATTAGCCGCTGTTGGAAACAGGAAACTGGGATTGATGGACCCTTGGTCTGACCCAGTATAGCATATCTTATGTTTTTATGGGAAGATGCCAGAGTCAATGGGAGAATCTAAGCACTGTGAGCAGACGTGATATTTTTTTCTCATCATCTGATTTTGTTTCTGTGGATTATTTTTATTGGCTTTCTTTTGTATGTATTTTTTTTAATTTCTAAATTTTCAAAACATTTCATCAAGTAAAAAAAGCATACTTGAAGGAAAAGGTATAGCACTTGAAAAAAGATTAATACATCAAATAACAATACAATGAATAATAAAGAAACACAGAAAAAAGTGCTAGACTCAATAAGCCCACTAGAAGAAAGGGAGAACCTGAAAGGAGGCTAAAGATTGAATATCATTAATCATAAGGCATAATTGACCTAGGAAATAACACACCCCATGGCCCAACATATAACCAACTTCTGCGATACGATTAAGCCAATTAAATAGACCCAACTGTCACCATGACTAATCTTATAGACATTCTGGAATCCAAAAATGCACGTAATTGTTTAGGGTCATAAAAAATGTATCTTAATGATGAAGACTTAATTATTCATTTACATGGAAAATGTAACATAAAGGAAAAATGTAAAGCTTCAGAACACATAGATAAAAACTGATGACGTTTAGCTTGAGTCACATAAGAAATGTGTAGGAAAACCCAGATCTTCTGTCCAAAGAACAATTTGGTAGCATTCCGAAAATACATTTTTAGAGTCCAAGCTCAGTCTGGTTCAAGCACATTTGTTACCAAAAGCGTTGCCCATTGCAGACTCTCATCCGATGAGCCTTCCAATACTTGAGTGAGATTTAGGGTGTCAAGGGAAGCTTCAACCCCCTTATCTTCATTCGTTATAGAACTAAGCAAAAAAGAGGCAGAGTGGAGTGGTGGAGTAGGCTAGTGGTTAGAAAATCAAGAGTTCAATTCTCACTAGCACTCCTTTTGACCTTGGGCAAGTCACTTTACCCTTCATTGCCCTGGAAGAAAAAGCCTACATCCAGTGATACATTGCCAAAAAACCCCAGAGGCAGATGGGGTACCACGAGTTAACACTAACTTGATAGCACTAAAAAAAACACTTTAGAAGTGGGGGGAGGAGTGTTTATTGGCATCCTCAATATTACAGACAAACACCTCTTAAAAAGTTCAACAGGAGAGATTTTGGGGGAGACAGAAAAATTGACAAAACACAATTTTAACTTCTTAAAGAAGTTTTCCAGTTTCACCTCCAATTTAACATGTATCAAAGAGCTGTCTCTAACAAAAGAGATGAGACTTTTAATAGTACCCATCATACCCACCAATACTCTCTGAAGCACTCACATTATTTTCATGCAAATATACCCCTCTACCTGAACCACTAGCAAAAAAAGTCATAACATAAGAACATAAGAACATAACAAACAATACTAGCAGTACAGATACCAAAATGCAACAAAAGTGGATATCAGAAACCAGGACTAGCTAAATGTTTCTGTCTGAAAACTCTCATTGGGTTTGATTTTATAATGCAAGAGGTCTGAAAAGGAGCCTATGTTCAGCCTGTTTTATAAAGGGAACGCGGGCAGTGATGTGCTTTTATAAAATGGGCTCCCAGCCCCAGCCCCAATAGCGCACAAATGCCGTGGAAAGTGGAAATGTGTGCATGTACTCTACACGTGTGCACAAGTCATTATATAATATGGAGGTAATTCCAGAAAGGCAGCGTGAAAAGTTACACGCTAGAAACACACACAAGTCCCTATCCTACCAGACGTACGCGTGTGAATGGCCACTTATCTGCATGCTTTAGGCAATCACTATTCTACAAGTGCATGCGTAAATCCCATCAAATGAACTTCTGGTTAGGGTGCACATGGGCAGAGCTTGGCAGGAATAGGCGGGGTCTAAATTTACATGAGTACATTGGAGAATAGTATAAGCTGTGCATGTTTTCTCCAATTCTAGATGTGGTATTTACACCTGCTCTAGAGCAGATGTAACTAGTGCGACTAGGTTAAGGTGCTTAGTAGGCCTCACATACGCATGTTAACTGCACAGGAATTTATCAAATTACTGTCTATGTGCATACATTGCAACCACACCTCTACTCCACCCAAATTACACTCCTTTGCATCACCTACAGACAGATCTCATAAAAGTAGGCACATGTTATTTACACCTGTACTTTATATGCATGTGTACAATCATGCAGTTTTGCAAAATAGGCTTTATTTTATTAACTATGAGTCAAAGCAGTGTACATTCAGGTACTATACATATTTCCCTTGTCCCCAAAGGGCTCACAATCTACATTTTTGTATCTGAGACAACAGAGGGTCAAGTGGCTTACCCAAAGAGCTCCTGTGGGACTAGAAATCCCAGGCCTTCCAGCCTAAGGTTGCTGTCCACTAGCAGGATTTGAACCCCTGGCCCTATAGCTTGAAGCAACTCATTCCAGCCACTAGGCCACACCACCTTTACATACAAGGAAAGCTTCACAGAATTAGCCCCAGTATATCTCTGTTATTCCATTTGCATTGGTAATTAGATCACTAAATACATGTGAAGGCTTCTATAAAAGGGATGTGGCCATTACACTAAGAGGCATGTTTACTAAACTGTCCATACTTAGCACATGTTAAGATCTGTTTTTTAGCATGGGCAGGACTGACTTGTGCCAGCTAATGGTGGGGCATGCCCGGTTGTTCCCATGTAGTTAGTGCGGTTTTGGCTCTGCTGTTGCACTAAGCTATTTGTCATGATTAATATGGGTGCTCTTACTGTCATCCATTGAGGTACCTAAGGGGGTAAGTGTACCCAAGCTAACTGCAACATTGCCAGGTAACGTTCACACTCGGTCCCTAAACCTTCCTGTCTCCCCTAACGTATGCTAAGCGTTTAGTGTGGGATTTTTACTGCAGCCAAATTTTTAGTGCATGGTAATGGTTACCATGGCTTGCTTACCGCATGCTAAACCCTGCACTAGTCATTAATACACTTTAGTAAACATGCCCCTAAATCTAGTGTAGTAGCAAGAAGCGTCTTCATTACAGCACAATTTATTAAGAAAATGATGTGAGGACTTCCCAAACTGGTGACCCCTATAGTTAGTGAGGTTATTGGGTTACATACAATGAATATGGATGAGATTAATGTGCATATATTGGAAAACCTGTGTATGACATTTATCTCATGTATATTCATTGTGGATATCATGAAAATCAGACAGACATGGGAAACTCAGAACTATACAGATTTGAGCAGGGGCAGCGGAACTTCTTTTTGATCAGAGAGGCCAAACAAATTAATCTCCAGCCCTGCCCCCAAGCTCTCTAATTGCTAATGCTGTGTTGAGCAAAATGTTGGTAGGTCCATGGCTCCCGTGGCTTACCCCATTCTGCTGCTTATGGATGTGAGGCATCAAGGAGCTTGGTCTACATTTGCTCATACTAGACTAGAAGGAGGATATCTGACTGCACTGAATCCCAAAGTGGTGTTCTCTGTCACTGGTCTCATTGATTTTGGCTCCAATCCCAAGAAACCGGGACTGCTGGAAAGATCACAAAAGCACTCATCGCTACAGGACTGGTTCATAGGGTCAGTTTTTTAAAGTGCCATTAAGTCAATGTTAACTCCTGGCAACACAGCAGCCCCTGGGTTTTCTTGGGAAGGTATGATGGGAAATAGATTGCCAGGCCTTTTCTTCCAAGGAAATGAAAGATAAAGTGACTTGCCCAAGGAGTACCAGTTGGTCTTGAACCCAGGTCTTTCTGGTGCCAGGCTGTTGTACTAACTACTGGGCTACTCCTTCACTCTCATGAGATCATTACCTGTGCTTAACTCAAGGTGATATCTTTGGCCAACTGCTGAAATATCTTTTGGCATAAAGAATTATCAAAGAAGTAATTGCATGTCTTTATGAACTTTGTTTCAAAGTTATCCCTTGCAGTTTATTGAACGCTATCTCCTTTGTCTTTCTCACATACACAGGTTTCTGTTAGGAATCTACACTCATCTTCCTAGGAGGACTAGTTACCTGTTGACATTCGTGAATTAATTCCTAATCCAATGCATTTATTTTCTTCAGGGAAGCAGTTACAAATTATGAAAATTGTTAAGGTAATGGATTTGGGGTTTAGGACCCTTTTATCAAAGTGCATTAAGCAGTTAACGTGGGCATATGTGTGTGCTAGCCATTAGCACAGGCTCACACTAACAGTCAAAACAGCAGCTTGACATTTAGCATGCACGATTTCCTGCGTCAACTGTTTAACGTACTTTGGTGTGCAGGTACACCCTGCTCTGAAACTGAAGGACTGGGGCAGGGCGTGGAGGTAAGAAGAGGAAGAGAGGGATGAGGGAGAAGAGTAAGAGGTGACAGAAGGAGGGAGAGAGGGAGAGGGGTAAGTTTTGAACAAGATTGGAGGATAAGAGAGAAGGGTAGGAGAAGCGAGGAGCTAAAAAGGGAGGGGCAGATGCTAGGGGGAAGCAAGGGGTGAGGTCCCTTCACATTAAATGTTTGGGGACCCCTGAAATAAAGGAACAGGCTCATTCAAGGGCCAAAGAATTTGCTGGTCTCTTCATGATTCACGAAGACATATGAGCAAAATTAAGGTCAAGAGATAACGTGCATGTGGATCTATGTGGATCTACCATTTTGTTTTTGGGTCTAGTATTGTTCTTTATGTGGTTTTTCTTATGTTGCTTATTATGAGAAATGCTTTTTTATCTGTTGGTTGTACTTTAAAGTTTCAAACCATTTTGAGCTAGTCTTTAAAAAGATGATATCAAAATACCTGAAATGAATAAAAGGCCTATAATAAAACTAGACTTTACATTACCTCATTGTGAGGAAGACCTGCAGCAGAAAAGATGGGGATTTTTTGTCCTCTGGCAATACTGTTCATAACATCAATAGGTGAGATTCCAGTCTGAATCATTTCCTCAGGGTAAATTCGACCATGAGGGTTAATAGGCTGTCCTGAAACATGATCAGAGAAAAGATGGGATCTGTGAAACGTGAAAATGATATGTACAGTATAAGGGTAATATTATAAGACACACCTAGGTTAACGCATGTTTTTACGCACATCAATCGCACCTATTTTATAAGGTCAAGTATATACGTACCTTACTTTGTAAAATAGGGCCGTAAGTAGTGGGAAACATGCATTGAATCTAGACACAATCACTTACACCAGTCCTATGACTGGCATGACTGCATGTATCTTATGTGTGTATGCTCGTATTTTATAAAATACATGTGTAAATGTGCACGCCACCCACACTCCATCCAAGCTTCTTCTTTGTGAATGCCCAAAGTACACGCCATTGGCCTAACACACATGCTTACAGAATAGCGGCTGGCTAAAGCACACTATAAAGGCCTGTCAACATAAACAAATAATTGAGAATGCATTATTTACATGCGCTGATGGTGTACAACTTTCTGTGGTTCTTTATGAAAATACCCCCTATGTGTGTCCAGAGTAAAAAGGAGTTACTAGGCTCTACAGTTTAGAAAGCCTGGTTAAACTACCCTCCAAAACATCTCCAGAAAAGTAAAACAAAAAACAGTGTTTGTGTTATTCAGGGTATTCCTAGCAAGGGAAGCTACAGGATCATTTACTAACAGTGTCCACCAATGCTGTTGATGCACGTTATCAACCACAGGGCCATTGCTTAAAATGTGTGCACGATATGTGTTAACGGCATTACCGCATGCTGCTAGTAAATGAACCCTATAATAAACAATAGGTTAAGCTTTCCAAGGTAAGGCTAGATTTCTACTGAGCTGCCAAACTTGCAAAAAATCATAAACAAACATGGTCTCAATGCACAAACTGCAGATAGGATTTCTGTCTGTAGATTGGGTGGTTTTACAGATAAAAAGTACATGAGTGCTCCCAGTCATTTCCTGCCTAAACTACATATACACATTTTTGAAAATCAAAAAGCCTTCACAATAAAACTCATGCACTTATTAAATTCTAGCAGAGGTACTTGGCATTGCCCGGGAAATAGGATATTACATCCTCAACATACTGTAGTAGACTGAAGATCATTAAAAAATCCAGTGGGATACTGAACCACCTGTTCAACATCCATGACTGTATCGATCAACTTGAACCATGATTTGGGTTCTCCGCTGCTGTAAAAGGTGTTCATCTTGTACAGTGATCACCAAGTCTGGTTTATCTGTGGTCTGTCGTCTGCATTGGTTTGAAAGCTATTTGTCTTGTATGCTAATTAGTGATTCAGGCATGTCTGTGGTGTGGTCTGCAGTCTCAGCTGTTCATGAGGCCACAGATGGTCAAGTGTGGTCTGGTCTCTACTGCTCAGAAAGTTACCATTTCATTTGCTCCAACAGGCTTTGTTTTGGTAGCATTTTGCAGTATCCTCTTATATATAAAAAGTAGAAGTTTGTTGTCTGAGAGTTTGTTCAAAGTGCACTGCTCAGTAGTTCTCCAATACTATCAAACACCAGAATGTCATAGGTTAGATAGCCAAAGGATCCCCAGATCTAGTAGGACAGTGGGTTCCCTCATTTGTTAGCAGGAAGTACAATTTGGGCCATAACTGACTCAGCCATACTTAACAGTTCTAGTCACAATGGATTCAATTCACCCCAATTTGTTTAGGTCTCTGGTAGGCACACAGTGGGTGCAAGGTTCAGGAATAGTTGAGGAACAAGTGACCTCATGGTGAATGGGGATGGATACTTGAAAAGACACAAGAATACTGAAAAGACATCTACATATGTTTCATTATCTACAGCAAGACCTTTGAATGCGTGAATCATGAAAATCTCTGGGTCACATTAAGAAACATGGGTATACCAGAATAGTTATCATGCACAACTTTTATATTGACCAAGAAGCAACAGTTTGAATGGAACAAGGAGAAATAGAATGGTTTAAAATCAGCAGAGATGTATGAAAAGGCAGCATACTTTCCCCATTGCTGTTCAATTTATTTGCAGAACAAATCAATGAAGCAGGACTATATGAAGACAACCAAGGTGTGAAGATTGGTGGAAGACTCATCAACCATTGCTATGTTGATGATGTCACATTACTGGCTGAAATTGAAGATGAGATGAAACATCTGCTTATCAAGAACATAAAAATAAGCCTGCAATTGTCAAAATCAATAATTTCATCCTTGTAGACAACTTCAACCCGCTTGGATCCATAATCAATAATGAAATGATAAGCAGTCAAACGAATTGATGCATTACTCTTGGCAGAACAGTTATGAAAGATCTAGACAAGCTTTTCAAGTGCAGAGATATATCGTTGCTTATAAAGCTTTGGCTTGTCCAAGCCACAGTATTTTCAGTAACGTCATATGGATATGGAAGTTGGACAGTGAAGAAACATGAGAAGAAGAAAATTGATGCCTTTGAATTATGATACTGGTGAAGAATGCTGCATATACTATGGACTGCCCAAAGAACAAATCAGTACTGGAGAAGATCAAACCTAAGCTTTCCTTGGAAATTCAAATCTTACGATTTTGGCTTTCATATTTTGGATACCTCGTGCAAAGAGAAAGACATCATGCTTGGAAAGGTTGAAGATCAATTCAAAGAGGAAGACTGACAATGCAATGGATCGATACAATAATAGAAGCTATGGGTTCCACTGAATCAACAATTAGCCGCCTGCCTGAAAATCAAACACATTTTAGGACAGTGGTTCTCAACTCTATCCTGCTGTACCACCTAGGCACTCAGGTTTTCAGGATATCCATAATGAATATGCATGAGAGAGATTTGTATGCATTGGAGGCAGGGTATACATATCTGTTTCATGCATATTCATTGTGGATAACTTGAAAACCATAGAAACTAAGGAGTACACTAGGACAGGGTTGAGAACCATTGGTTTAGGATAACTATCCACAGGGTTGCCATGATTCAACATCAACTCGATGGCACTTAACAATAGAAGTTGCACAGAGATAAAAATCCATTGACAGCTACCATAAAAGGAGACACATGAATAATATTTGGCCAAAAAAGGATATTTAGAAAATACAGTACAGTCAAACCTCGGTTTTCATGATTAATCCGTTCGAAAAAGTCTGACTAAAACCGAAACGTATGAAAACTGAAGCAATATTTCCCATAAGAAATAATGTAAATCCAATTAATCCGTTCCAGACACCCAAAAATATTCACAAAAATACATTTTATAGAGAATAACTATATTTTTACATACAGAAAACAATGAGAAATAAATATAAATGACTAATGAAATGGATAAATGAACATTTAACATCACTGAAAGCAAGCTAAGTACAGTACTGTACAGTACAGTATGTTAACATCTGGCCTTAGCCACCCCTGACAAGCTGCTGTGCCCAGCTCTCTTCGGAATCACATTGAATTCAGTCCATTAAAATACCTTTACATTATCTGCTCAATGCTTCAGAATGGCAGAAAATCTTAATGATATAGCTTCAGATGTACCCTGCAAGAGAAAGAACTGCCTCCCACATTCATGCAACATCTCCTGCTTACGTTGACAGCTTTTCTTCCCTGCTACCGGGACAAAATCTCAGTCAAAAGACGTTGAAAACCGAAGCGTATGAAAACCGGGGCAAATGAAAACCGAGGTTTGACTGTATGTGGAACCTCTACAGTGATTTCCTAATCCTCTCCTGGAGGCACACCTACTCAGTCTGGTTTTTAGGATAGCCATAATGAATATGCATGAGAAACATTTGCATGCGTTGATTGGCATACATGAAAGCACATTTTTGATAGTAAGTGGCAATCAGAATTGAGACATCGAGATAGCAATGTCTCACAAGTCTAGCAGTATTTTAAAAAAGGCTCTGCTAAATGTGGCACCTTTTTCAAAAATAGTGTAGGCATGCCTGAGTATTTCTCAATATGTAGATCAAGCAGACTCATTTTGCATATCATCGTCAGAAAAATAAACTGAGGAAACTCAGCAACGTCCATGTATATATCAGAACTCCCTTGTGTGAATGCCGCCACTTACATGTATATGAGAGCCATTTTGACAACCTACACATGTAAATCCTGCCAACTATAGATGCTGCTATCTTTACCTAATTTTGTATTGGAGGGAGAAGTAAAGAATTGGGGATTAAGGGCTGGCTGAAAGGAACTCGATTTAAAAACCTATACATGTCAGGGAACAGCTATAAATACTGATATGAAAAATTAAGTCATACATGTGTATTCTCTATATGAAATGGGGACACTGCTTAGCCAGGCCACCTACACATCCTCTTGAAATTTCTAGGGGGCAATTTCCCCAAAAGGGTGAGTTTTGCACATACCATGACAGCCATGAGCCTCACTTCTAAGCCAGGGCATGTGGAGTATAATCAGTTTCTCAAATTTACTGCTAATGCTCAGCTTAGTACTTACATCGTGCCAAAGAAATCCTCCTCTGGAGTTCAAAAGATGTTATGTTTGTGGGTAAGAACATAAGAACATAAGATATGCCATACTGGGTCAGACCAAGGTCCATCAAGCCCAGTATCCTGTTTCCAACAGTGGGCAATCTAGGTCATACGTACCTAGCAGTTTCCCCAAAAGATACAGGTTCCGCAATGCTTGTACTGGGTCAAGCATTGATATGCTGGGTCCCTTCTTAATAATGGTTTATGGACCTTTCCTCCAGGAACTTGTCCAAACCTTTTTTAAACCCAGCTACACTAACAGCCTTTACTAATCCTCCGGTAACAAATTCCAGAGTTTGATTACACATTGAGTGAAAAAATATTTTATTAGTCTTAAATAGTTTACACTGTAGCTTCATTGCATGTCCCCTAGTCTTTCTATATTCTGATAACGTAAACAATCAATCTACGTTTACCCGTTCCACTCCATTCATTAATTTATAGACTTCTATCATATCTCCCCTCAGCCGTTTCTTTTCCAGGTTAAAGAGCCCTAACCTTTCTAGCCTTTCTTCATAGGAGTATCCTTCCATCCCATTTACCATTTTGGTGGCTCTTCTCTGAACCTTTTCTAATAACGCTATATCCTTTTTAAGATACGGCGACCAGAATTGCACACAGTATTCAAGGTGCGGTCTCACCATGGAACGGCATAGAGGCATTATAATATCTTTTGTTTTATTTTCCATTCCTTTCCTTATGATACCTAGAATTCTATTTGCTCTCTTGGCTGCCACTGCACACTGGGCCGAGGGTTTTAACATGTTATCCACAATGACGCCTAAATCTTTTCCTGGGTGGTGGTTCCTAATGTGGAACCTTGCATCGTGTAACCATAGTTTGGGTTGTTCTTCCCTAGGTGCATAACTTTGCACTTGTCCACATTAAATTTCATCTGCCATTTTGATGCCCAGTCTTCCAATTTATCAAGATCCTCTTGCAATTTCCCACAATCCTCTTGGGTTTTAACAACTTTAAATAGTTTTGTGTCATCTGCAAATTTGATAACCTCGCACGTTATTCCACTTTCCAGGTCATTTATGAATATGTCAAAAAGCAGCGGACCCAGCACAGATCCCTGGGGTACACCACTATTGACCTTCCTCCTTTGGGAAAATTGGCCATTTAGCCCAACCCTCTGCTTTCTATTTTTTAACCAGTTCCTGATCCACAGTAGTACACTGCCTCCTATCCCATGACTCTTTAGTTTTGCCAAAAGTCTCTGATGAGGGACCTTGTCAAAGGCTTTATGAAAGTCCAGTTACACTATATCAACGGACTCACCTTTGTCCACCTGTTTATTCACACTTTCAAAAAAACATAACAGATTAGTAAGACAAGATCTTCCTTGTCTAAAGTCATGTTGGCTATCTCCCATTAGGTCATGACTATCTACATGCTGAGTAATTTTATTCTTTATGATGGTTTCTACCATTTTTCCCAGTACTGACGTCAGGCTCACCGGTCTGTAGTTTCCCGGATCACCCCTGGAACCCTTTTTAAAAATTGGTGTTATATTGGCGATCCTCCAATCTTCAGATACTAGAGATGATTATAATGATAGTTCACAGATTACTAATAGCAGGTCTGCAATCTCATATTTCAGTTCTTTCAACACCCTTGGATGTATACCATCTGGCCCAGGTGATTTGCTACTCTTCAGTTTATCTAATAGTTGTAATACATCTACCCGATGTATTGATATTTCCTTCAATTCTTCCGCACCTTTAAATACCACATCAGTCATGGGTAACATCCCTACATCTTCCTCAGTAAAGACCGAAGCAAAGAATTCATTCAGTCTCTCCGCTATCGCCTTGTCGCCTCTTAGTGCCCCTTTAACTCCTCTATCATCTAATGGTCCAACCAACTCTCTCACAGGTTTTTTGCTACGAATGTACTTGAAAAAATCTTTATTTCGTGTTTTTGCTTCCGCAGCAAGCTTCTCAAATTCTCCCTTTGCCTTCTTTATCAATGCCTTGCATTTGACCTGCCAGTGCTTGTGCTGTTTCCAGGTTTCGTCGTTTGGCTCTTTTTTCCATTTCCTGAAAGATGCTTTTTTGGCAATACAGCCTCTCTGACCTCACCTTTAAACCATGCTGGCAGTTTTTTGGACTTCCTTCCACTTTTCTTAAAGCGAGGAATACAGCTCTAAAATCAATGCCAATCTGGTGTTTTTCTCCTTTACCACTATGTCTGGTTTCTTTGTATCTAGCTTATTGGTTAGAATGAGAGTATCCAAGATGATCATAGCCTCCTCATTCTCTGTAATTCTTTTAGAGTCATGATCCCAGTGCTTTTTGGACACAGTGATGTTGTAGTACTTACAGAGTTTCCAATGGATGAGGCGTTCTACTTTATTACATATTTCTGTATAGAAATTTTCTGCCATCAGAACTTCACGGCCAGCTTGAGATGAGTCACTCTTTCCAGGTCTTTCCTACTGAATCGACATATGTCTGTTTTGCCAGTTTTTTTCAATGCTTGCTGTAAACCACCTCATCTGTAAGCCGCTGTCCTGGGTTGCAACTACCAACCTCTCATCCTTTGGCTTCAGTTCACCTCTCCTTAAAATTCATGGGGTATGTTTACTAAACCGTCTTAATGTTACCGGCGCTAGTTGCAGCGATAATGTGAAGAATGCCATATAAGGAGTGGGCATTCCGGCGTCAAGGTATCAAGAATCTGTATCGCGTGATAGTGGGTGCCGTGGCACGTTAACACGCATTAACCCTAAGTTCATGCCAGCACAGTGTTAGCAGCTATAAAGATGTAGCCCATTGGTTACTGCAATGACTGTGGGAGCAGAGGTCATGGGTTCGATCCTGCAGTGGTGTTATGTAAGAAGACTGTCTGAGGCATTCCCCCTTTTTAATTTAAATCAGTGCTGTATGAGGCAGTTCCCGTATTTCATTTAAATCAGTGCTGTCGGAGGCATTTCCTATTTTAAGTTAAATCAGTGCTGCCAGCAAAAACACCCTCACAGTGCCGTAACATAAGGTGCCGCATAAGGCGCCCTATAAGGCACGCCAAAGGGCACATTATAAATTGCCCTGTCCACCAAGGCGCCTTGGCGCCGTATGAGGCACCCTTAAGGTTACAGCACTGTGAGGGTGCATTTTGCTGGCAGCAGTGATTTAAAGTAAAAGTAAAAGCCTTATTAAAGTCTTATTAAATAACAGCACTGTGGGATCAATCCCATGACCTCTGCCTCCACAGTCATTGACGTAACCAGTGGACTACATCTCTTTAGCTATGGGCATGCTGTTGGCTGGCTACAGAAAGTCCGCAGGTCACCACACAAACTGCTGTGGTTACCAGGATAGGGTAAACCCACCCGTATCCATGATGCACCGCACATACAGATCAGCAGTCTACAGCTGATCACAAGATGGGGTATGCACCCCCACAGCACCTAGGCCTGGTAGGGGGAACTGACCTAGGCCTGACACAGAGTAGCTACAGACCGTGACATTATGCAGGTCCTGCGCTCACCCTGAGGGTGAGGTGGGGCGCCCAGCACCAGGTCCACAGCACCTGGCTTGGCTGAGACAGGCTATGCTGGCAGGTCCCCAACAGTGCCAGTGTGTGATAGGTAGTCATTGCAGATACACATGTGTCCATCTGTACTTCCCAGTCACGTCTAGCCCTTGTGGACTATGAAGCACCCAGACTAGTGCAGGTCCTGTGTGGGTGCCATAGTCACATGCTATAGGTGAAGGGGGGGTGTTTGGACCCAAAAGCGGAATATGTAGTACCACCCAACCCGCCCTCTGTGGCTCAGGGTGGGGGACAGGATCTCCCACCAACAGATCCACCTTCTACATCTCTGCAATGGTGGCAGTAGAGGGGACCATCAACCCCAGCCCTGTTGGGCAATGGGCACCCTACAGGGCAGTCAATGTAGATCTGTATGCATCACATAAGGCAATGGCAGACAGGCAGTACACCGGAAAAGCTCAGCTGCCCCCCACCACTATCTGACATTCACCAGCAGAGAGCATAGTCAGTCTCCACCCTGCAAGGTGTCCCAGCCATACACATGCTAACTGCAGTCTGCTAGCTAGTACATAGTGCATGTTCCTGGAGGAACTGTGTGCACTCAAAAATGGGATGTGAGCACACACACCAAGCAGGTATGTCAGTGATTGGGCCACAGAAAAGAGAGCCCATAAATATCATTTGAGAGAAATACTGTATAGCACTATGGGGTAACCTAGCCATGTCGTGGCCACTGCTCAGTCAGGGTGAGAGTGACCTCCCAGCATGACATGCCATGGCCACCCTGTCCGTGCAGGTGGTGGTCGGGCACTACAATGTCCCAGCCATTGCCCTATGCCCTGTGCAGATGCATCCTGCCCAGGCCACCCTGTTCAGGCCATATCCACAGTACCTTGCCCCTCATTATGCACGTTGGCAGGCTAACACTGGAAACAGTGCTAGCAGTGTGGGCTCAGTAAGGTGTAGGCAGCCACAACACACTGGATAGACATACACACACTCCCACACCTATGCCAGCTTTGTGCAACTATAGAGGTTTGTGGCAGCCCTGGCCGCCACACCAGTCCTGGGCACAGTGCGGGCATTGCCACGGTACACAATACTGTTGGGGTCATTCCCCAGGGTGGTAAACACTGTCAGAAGTAAAAACTGAAACACACGCCACAGATATCAGAAAGGTTGCTATGATGAATCTCTGTCAACAAATCATGTTTAACCGAGAATTGGTTATCTGACATTAATCATAACAACCTTTTGATATATGTGGAACTTGTTCCCAAGTTTAGGACAGCATTGCTAAGGTATGCAGGTGCCAGTATTGGGAGATGCTGCTCCGCGCAGGGCCCAACAGCCTGACTCTCCATGAGGCTTTTGATAGTGGGGCCTGTGGGTGTGGGTGTTTGTGCCTCTGTTGGCCGCTGCTCTAGGGCAGAGGTTCCCAACTCCGGTCCCAATGGGCCAAACATTGTTCAGGTTTTCATGCTGTCCCTAATTAATATGCATGACATACATATTCATACAATGGGGGTGGTGCATACAAATGCAGCACAGGCATATATATTAGGGACAGCATTAAACCTGAATGGTGTTTGGCCCTCCAGGACTGCAGTTAGGAAACTCTGCTCTAGGTATTGCACATGTTTATGATGTCTGTGCTCTGTAGGGTAAAATATAGGTGTTTATGGCGTGTTTCTTTTATCTGCAATAACGGTTCCGTCATTCTTACCATGGTTTAGTACTGGGTAAAATATAGGGACATGGGTTGCAGGAGGCATAGCTGGGACTTGAACTTGTGGCCTTCTGCCCCTGAACACACTGGCTGTGTGTACTGCACCAAACTGTTGCCACAAGGGAAGATCATTCCCTGGGGATACCATGACTGTTCGTCAGACAGACCTTGTCTGTTGCAGTGCACGGCACCCACCTAAACGGGGCTTGGCCGTGGTCTGCTGTGGGCAGATGCCACTGCTCCCTCCGCCACCAGCACCCCTCCGCCACCATGCTGACATGCCCTTGTGCCGGTGCTGCTGGTGGTGTGCAGTCCCAGGCCATCCAGTGTGCCAGTAGGCGGCTGCCTATGGTACGTGATATGGGGTAGGGGTGCCTGCATAGACATCAACGCTTCCCCGGGCACTGCCTGCCAATGTTATGTGCTCTTTCGGGTACTTGCTGGGTACTGTCCCCTGGGACACTGTGGGACACACACTCGTGGCCATGTTTGCCCGTGGTCAGTTGCTGTCCTGCTGGTTTTCCGCTTCCACATTCCTATGTGTCACCTAGGCATCTGCCTAGCCCACCCTGTGCCCCAGCTGCCACACTGCATGTCCCGCCTGCAGCCCCCTGTATCCCATTTGCAGCCTCACCGTAGTGCCCTCTCGTACTTGGGCACTATGATGTTGCTGCACATGTATCACTACTATCACTTTTCCTAGTTTCCCTGCCTTTGCTGCACATTGCTAACTGAAATGGTCTCTCTCCCCTGCAAATGTGTGCCTCTAGCGCAAAGTTTTCACTGGCACTAATTTTCAGACCTTCATTTCACAGCGATAGTGTGTATGGGGCCTCTCCCCGCCCACTCTCCACCCATTGACCCCTTATGTCTGCCCCTGGGGATCCTTCCTCAGCCCTTTGGGGAGCCGTACTCCACCCTCTGCGCACCTTAACGCCACAGGAGATGTTATCGCGCAATACGTGGCGTTCTCACATGGTAATACGCCATTATACATGTGATAACATCACGTATAGTGTGATAACGTCACAGCTGTGCCGTTAGCGCCGTTTAGTAAACATACCCCCATGTGTCTGCTCTTGATTGACAAACGGTTTCTGTAGTAACATTCTGTATTTCCCACTGTATTTGTCATTTGCCACTTGTTTTTCCTCTGTTGTTGATCCTATTCTTTGCAGTTTTTTTCTCTTGTTTTGCAAATTCTGTTACTTTCTTCCTTATGTACGCCTATGGATTCTCACTCATTCCTTCTAGTGGTCAGAACGCTTGTCCAGGTTTGTTGATGGAGACAGATTCTGGATGTTTACTTTCATATTTCAGCACTTTTTGTGCATTTGGATCTGTTGATGCAGTTAGGTAAGCCTGGAGGTCTATGATAGTAGCTCTGTATGTTGTAAGGACATCCATGTATAAACCCGGCCCTTTCTAACATCACCATTTACATATCAATGCCATTTCCACTTGTAAATGCCTAGTTTTACACACAGAAATTCCAAATAAGGTTTCTAAAATAGCCTCCATTGTATCCTCAGTCTCATGCATATTTATTGTGGCAACTCTGAAACCTGACTAGATAAGTGTGCCCCCTTGAGAGGAATGGGAAACTCTTTTCTACAGACATTCTAATAATGCTCGCCTCTGTTCCCATAGATAACTAACATCCATTTGCCCAAATACACATGCAACTTTTAATGCCCTCTAACAGCACTCAAGCATCTAGTATATTTGCTTCTTCTCAGGGCTCAGTGTTTCAAGCTCTGCTATGAACAGTCGGGCAATAGTGAGCAATACATGATAACTGTGTTTTAACAACTCAGTAACTAACCACAAGGACAGCAAAAATGAACCAATGATTGTGCCTTGCAAAATTCAGACCAGGTCATCTAACTGATGGTCACCAAGTCATACTGTCTGAAAGGAAGGACTACAAATATAAGAATTTCTGGTAGTGAAATAAAATATTCATCTTATTTGGACTCCTTAAGGATAATTACAATTTTGTATGTGTCTGTCGTCCTGGTTGGTCATTTCATCAGTGTTCTCTTCATTTTCTTGTTCAGGGTTGCTCGGTATTTTGCTATGTAGAGCAATGGATGCATACTACCCTAGGATGGGTTGAATGGTAACGTGTACTTCATTGACATAAAACACAGAGCTGTGTTGTTCATAAGAAAAATGATCCTCCCGGATGTGGACCAAAAGATTATGCTTACGAGGAAATGAGAAAAAAGCAATGTTATTTGGAATATGATTTCTTTTTTTATGAAATATATATAGGAGGTGATTTTGAATTGATGATAAGACGGTATAGAAAACCTGTTAAATAAATAAAATAAATTTTATATGTCATTCCCACATATATGTAGCCACATACAAATGTAAATTTTACTTCTTATAAAATATCGATCACTTTAAAAGTATGTGCTTTGGCAAGGAGGTATGTATTTTCCTAGCAAGCATAACCTAGGTTATAGTCTGAGCAGAGCACAGGCAGTTTCCACGTACATATCTAGCTTAGAAAATGTCTTATTTATATGCATACATTCATAAAGTACGTCACACAAACATTTATACCTGCTGACGAGCAGGCATAAGGGATCACGCATAGCATTCTCCACTTGTTTCTCATAGCCACCCTCTCTCATTCTTGGGAGGTTGCTCTTTGAGAAGTGGTTCACAGTTAACGTAACTGAGCAATAAAGACTGTGTACTGCCTTGTAACATGCTTACCAGTATCCTTACCACAAGTACAGTGCATACATAACTGCCCGTTAATGAGATCAGACTCCTGTTATCTATTACTTGCCCTCAGGTCCTCCCAAATGATCATTGGGTATGCAATATCAAACATACAGAATGCTATAGATTAGCCTGTTAGATAAGCCAAGTAATATTTTGACTCGGAACAAGTATTCTGGAACTTTATTTCCACTTACATCAATTCTTTTGCCCTGTTTTTGAAAACAAATAGTTGTCTCTATTTTCCATAATCTACAATGATTTGTACTGACTTTATACAAACAAATGCTTACCATTGATATCCAGAAAGTCTTCTGCCATAACTGCAGGACCTTTGTCAATGGGTTTTCCAGAACCATTAAACACCCGACCTAGAAGCAGAATGACATATATAGTAAACTGTGAAAGCATTCCAATATGGAAGTCAGCTCTGAGCAGTAAACAAAAGGAGATAATTCTAATTGCTCTTCTGGAGTTGATGTTGTATATGCGGATAAAGATAGCTTTCTACTGAAAGACTTAAGGGGTTATTTTAGAAGCCTTATTCATGATATCCACATGTAAAATCTGACATTTACACATGAAAATAGGAAACAAGTGTAAATGACTATTGAATTTGCACATGGATGTCCTCACTATGTAAAAGTTGCAAGGAGGCATGGCTGGGCAGTGGATAGTGAGTAAGGTTACCAAATGTTGCTGATTTTTGGGATTGTCCCTGATTTTAGAGCTCTTTCCCCAATTCCCACCTGCTTGGCAGCCTCCTGTCCCCGATTCTAGCAATGGGAACTGAGGGGGTAGAAAAATTTTGTATTTTCAATTTAGTGCCCACTGGCGCTCATTATAACCTTGGGCAAGTCATTTAACCCTCCATTGCCTCAGTTATGAGCCCTCTGGGGACCTGTTTACCTGAATGTAACTTGTCTTGAACTACCATTGAAAAGGCGTGAGGTAAATACTAATAAATAAATAAAAATAAATAAGAAACAGGATTGATTGAGGCAGGCAAGTGAGAAATACTGTAAGGGCGTTTAGCATGCTCAGATGGCTATTGTTTTGCAGCCACTGTGTTTAAGGGCAATACTCTTGCCCAGTACACAAAGAAACTGTACGTGGAATACTTGCATATAACTAATGAGGGGTAGGGGGGATTCCTTAATCCTGCACAGGGTTTTTGTTGTGCTACCAACAAAAGAGATGTAGGCTTGAAGCCAGTGAAATCAGTGGTTTTCAGTATTCAAGTTCTGGACCTTTTCCTTCTAGGTTAGTGCTTAGTAAATGCAGTATCAGTTCTAATTTAGGATGCTGTTATAGTTCTGCATATTACACCTGGGAGAATTCTGTGCAAAAATTTAGAAAATTATGTGCACATTATTTTAAAATTCTGCAAAATTCTTTGTATCATTCTATGGTACGATCGCACCTTGAATAAGGTGTGCAATTCTGGTCGCCATATCTTAAAAAGCATATAGCTAAATTAGAAAAGCTACAAAGAAGAGCGACAAAAATGGTAAAGGGAATGGAAGGATACCCCTATGAGGTCAAGCTTAAAAGGTTGAGGCTCTTCAACTTTGAAAAGAGACGGCTGAGGGGGTATATGATAGAGGTCTATAAATTAATGAATGGAGTGGAATGGGTAAACATAGATTGGTTGTATACGCCATCAAAAAGTAGAAAGACTAGAGGACACACATTGAAGCTACAATGCAAGCCTTTTAAGACTAATAAGAGAAAATATTTTTTCACTCAACGCGTAATCAAACTCTGGAATTTGTTACCGGAGGATGTAGTAAAAGCTGTTGGTGTAGCTGGTTTAAAAAAGGTTTGGACAAGTTCCTGGAAGAAATGTCCATAGGTTATTATTAAAGAGGACCCGGGAAATCCACTGCTTGCCCCTGGACAAGCATTGTGGAACCTGTGTGCCTCTTTGGGAACCTGTCAGGTACTTGTGATCTGGATTGGCCACTTTTGGAAACAGGATACTGGGCTTGATGGACCTTGGTCTGACCCAGTAAGGCATTTCTTATGTTCTTATGTTCACATAACCCCACCTCACCTCCTTTCTCCCTTCCCTATGCACTAACCCTTATCTCTCCCTCACCTCTCATTCTGCTCAGGGACATATCTCCACCTTTCTTTCTCCCCCCCCCCCCCAGGCATCCATTCATCCCAGCTCCCAGCCACTCCCCTAGACTCACCTTCAGCCCCTCTCCAGCCCCCAGTCACCCCCTGACTCACCATCAGCCCTTGTCCTACCCCCAATCACCTCCTGACTCTCCATCAGTCCTCCAGCCCCCAGTCACCCCCTAATCACCATCAGCCCATTTCCAGCCCCAGTCATCCCCCGTTTGACCAACAGCCCATTTCCAGCCCCAGTCATCCCCCGACTCACCATCAGCCCATCTCCGGCCCCCCAGTCACCCCGACTCACCATCAGCCATTCTTCAGCCACTAGACCCTCCCCAACTCACAATCAGTCAATTTCCAGCCCCAACCATTCATCTCCTCTTCCCCATCACAGCAGCATTATTTAACAAAGCAGTGGGAGCATTTCCCTTTGCTCCCGTGGCTGTGCTGCATTTCAGAAACTGGCACCTTTTTAAAACTCTGCTGTGCCGGTGTCCAAAATATAGCATAGCCATGGGATCGAAGGTAAACGCTTCTGTACTGTGAAGCAGCGCACAGTGAGGCAGGCTCAGCTGCCTTTAAAGCTTCTGCGATATGAGTCTGCCTCACTGACTTGCTGATGCCGGTGCCGGTCCTTGCACAGACTTCTGCATAGCAAGTGCAGAATTCTGCACAGGTGGGGCATTCTGCGCAAATTCCTGCATTTCACAGAATTCACCCAGTAGTAGTATATGCAAATTCTATAATATACTGACCAGATAGCTGTAAGCCTAGAGGGCAGTGAAATCTGAGTGCATTGTAGGCTTCCTTCAAGATGTAGTAAAGTAGTGGAGCCAAAAAAATATTCCTAGATATGAGCTGGAACTTTATGGTGTAAAAGAGTTACAAGTAACAAACATTTAGAACATAGGGTAAAGGATATGAAAATGTAAAATGATCTTTTCTGTCTTATAGTTAGAGATACAATTGTAGAAAATTTGTCATTCCCATTCCTTTAATGTATATTGAATCTGAGCTACTTTTACCAACTAATAACAAAAGAAACTTTATGGGGTATGTTTACTAAACTGCTGTAACATAGCAGCGGCTACGTTAACGCTCGTTAGGTAACATTAACGCGCGCTACCTAACGAGCACTGCAAAGGGTGGAGAGAGGGCGGAGAGAAGGGGTCAATGGGTGGGGAGTGGGCAGGGAGAGGCTCCCTGTGCACTAACGCGCTGAACTGAAGGGCTGAATCCTACCATGAATTAAAACCTGCCATTAGAGGCACATTTGCAGGAGAGAGAAACCAGTTAAGTGTCAGCAATGTACAGCAAAGGCAGGGAGCCCAAGCAACGTGATAATAGTGCTCCATTTGCAGCAACAGTATAGTTCCCAAGTATGAAAGGCCACTACGGCGATGGTGCAAATGGGGCATAGGGGGCTGCAGGCGGGACATGTAGAAGGGGCAGCTGGGGCACAGGGTGGACTAGGCGGGCGGCTAGGTGGCACATAGGAATAGAAACTGGAAATCAGCAAGACAGCAGCTGACAAAGGCCAAACACAATCCACCTACATCTACCTGGTCCACCCAAGCTAACAGTTGCCAGGGCACTAACCTGACATCCCCCCAACTAACCCTCCCCCAAGTGGAAGGGACATGCTATTGGTAGGCGGTGATGGGGGGGATGTGAGGATGCTCATGTATGCCCCCTGCCCCAGACCCCGCTCCCTGGTCATGTCAGCATGGCAGGGGTGTGTGTGCCCGTGCTGGAGGGGGCAGTGGCACCTGCCTGCAGTGGACCTAGGGCATGCCCTGTACCAGTACATGGTGTGCAGTGCAACATAAAAGGTCTGGCTGAGGAAAAGTACAGGTAGCTCCAGGGACTACCATGCATCTGTGGCAACAGTGTGGTGTAGTACACCCAGCCAGTGTGTCCAGAAGCAGAGGGTTACAGGTTCAAGCCCCAGCTGTGGTTCCTGCAGAGCATGTCCCTATATTTTACCCTACAATGCAGATACAACAGCAACATGTCCAAAGCCCAAAGCAGCGGCAAACAGGGGTACAAACACCCACTCACACAGGCTCCACATTCCAAAGATGCATGGAGAGTCAGACTGTTGGCCCCAGCATTGAGCTGCAGTTATCACCAGAGCACTACTACTACCTCCTGCACAGTTTAGCAATGTCGGCACTGTGATCAGGACCAGTGTGGCAGGCAGGGTTGCCAACCACCCCTATCTTTGCACAATGCTGCAATAGGAGTGTGTGTGTGTGTGTGTGTATGTCTATCCATTGTTCTGTGGCTGCCCACCCCTCACTGGGCCCAAAATGTCCCACTGTTACCAGCGTTAGCCTGAATATGTGCATAATGAGGAGCAAGGTATTGTGGGTATGGCCCGGACAGGGCGGATTGGCCAGGATGCATCTTCACAGGGTGTGGGGCAATGGCTGGGACACTAGTGCCCGACCACTGCCTGCAAGGACAGGGTGGCCACAGCATGGCATGCTGGGAGGGCACTCACTCTGACCGAGCAGTGACCATGGCATGTTTAGGTTCCCACATAGCACTCTACACTATCTACCTCCAATGATATGTTTGTATTTCTAGTGCTGGGGCACCAATCACTGAGATGTCTGTTTGGTACACATAGTTCCTCTGTGAGCATGTACTATGGACTGGCTAGTGGACTGTCTGCAGTTGGACTGTGCATGGTTAGAACACTTATAAGGTGCTGTCTCCTGATGACTGGCAGAGAGTGGTGTGAGGCAGTTGGGGTTTTCCAGACCTAACCCCAGCATTGCTACTGGTCTTCCCCAGTCACAGATATGGCTCTGGCCCATTAACCCTGGAGGGCTGTCTTATACCAGCAGGATGGTGGTTGCTTCACCGGGGCTGGGGCACCTGTCCCTTACCTAAAAAAAGGGTGATGTGGGCCCTTTGGGGTATGTAGTGTACACCACTGTGACCTATAAAGGCACTGCTACACAAACCTCATGCAAGTCTAGAAACCCCTGTGCCCTGAAAACATGTGCCCATGTCAGCCAGACCCTAACACGGGGTACACACTAATCTGGGTGGTGTCTGGTCCCAGAGGGCTACATGAGACTGCAGGATACAGATGGACACCAAATTACCTTCAGCTACACTACAAAGAACACCTGTCACGCACTGGTAGTGATGGGGATGTACAGCAGAACCTATCTCTAGCATCACATGTACTGTGGACCTAGTGCTGGGCACCCATCCTATCCCTCAGGGTGAACACAGAACCTGCACAATGGCATGGTCTGTACCTACTCTGTGCCAGTATCATGCACTGTTAGTTCGTCTTTCCAAGCTGAAGAACTGGAGAGGTGCAGACCCCATTTGGTGATCAGCTGTTGATTGCTATTCAGCATGTGCATTGCATCATGGGTACTGGTGGGGTTACCCTATCCTGGCACTCAGAGTAGACAGTTTGTGCGTTAACCTGCAGTCCTTCTGTACCCAGCCATTGCTGGGATATATACCATGGAGGTATAGCCTACTGGTTAATACAATGCCATTCTCAGCAGTATTCATGGGTTCAATTCCTCATTGTTCCCTCCTCTCATGCCTGTCCTACTCAAATAGTGTGCATGCCTGTAACAGTCATATTTTTTCAGATCTGTGCTGCCAGCCCATGACACGATTGAACTCTGAGGGAAAGATCTGCTTAGCATGCCGGCGGAAGGCTTAAGGGGCGCATTTTAGCTTTCTTCCGTTGCCTGCTGCCGCTGAGAGAAGAAAAAGTGGTGGCGGCAGGCAACGGAAGAAAGCTAAAATGTGCCCCTTAAGCCTCTGCGCCCTGTGCAGCCGCACCGCTCGCACAGGGCTAGGTATAGGCCTGCTGATTGGTAGAGCTGTTCCTAATGGGTAGCATGTTTAAAACAAATCAGCACCAAAACACCACTAGCACCAGCACTCAATTAAGCTATGGAATTTGCTGCCGGAAAATGTGTTCAAGACAGTTAGCACAGCTGGGTTTAGACAAGTTCCTGAACTATAATTCCATATACCATTATTACTGAATTGGATTTAGCTCACACCTTTTCTCAGAAGTTAAAGGTGAGTTACATTCAAATATAGTAAGTATTAGGCATGTAACGTTGGGAAAGCGATACAGAATGGATCTGTTCCCTGGAATCCTGCCGGGTAGCTGTGATCTGGATCGGCCACTTTCAGCTATGGCGGGGGGCAGGATATCCAGGCAAAGGCTACTGTAACAGGTTAGTGTCCAGGCTTGAACCAGACTTGCTCTGGGTTGAAGCACAGGTTACCTGATGGGTTGGAGGAGAACCATCCACCCCCTCCCCTCCTCTGGAATAGGCTTCTTGGTGGTTCAAGACAGAAGCATGGCATAGATGGGGTGCCCAGTTTGATACTTCAGGCGGTTTGCCTGAAGGTGTGGTGTCTTAGTAGATGGTGGGACACTGCAGGACACCGTTGAAAGAATGGGGGTTGTTATCCTTGTTGACTCGGGTATCTAGGTATGTTGCGTTAGTAAAACTGTGGCCTTCAATTCCCATACATGAATGGTTGACTCGTTATTTGGTGGGGGAGTTCTTTTAATGGTGGGTGTTTTGGAATGAAGCAGAGTCCAGGCTCCCTATGTTACAAAAATGTATCAATGTGTTCACTTAAACAACATAACATTATAATCCAGTCCAATCTTATGTGGGTCAAAAGAAACAAACACAATGACACATGTTCATCATGACACTGTCCTTACATTGGAGGGGTCTGTCCTCAGAGCATCAGTTGGTACCCTCAGTTAGCAGGATGTACTCTAACAAACACCTCTAAAATAGTGATATGCCTATGTGTGTTCCACTCATCCTCTGTAATTTGCAGCTATATTAATTTACTCTTTCATCAGTTATACTTTATTTGTATATGTCCAGTCATTGTACCTCAGTTTATACTGCTGTAAAGTAGATATGAAAGCTTACATGTGCAGATGGAAGATGCAACCTGCACTCAAGAGTTCAATTCCAAAGTCTGGTACAGTTTCACTTTCCCTTTGCTAATCACATACCAGCTTCTCTCTAAGTCACTGAGAGAGGAAATAGTGTTTATTTCTTTAACATCTCAATATATTCCTCATGATAAAAAAAAAGCACCAGATTGCATAAGAATTAGAATTAAAAAAGCTAAGCTGCCTCTGTGTTCCCTAAAAAAGCCTTTAACTAATTTTCTCCTGCTTAGAGTCCAGATGGTGATTGCATCCAATTGCAAGGCACTCTTCTCTCTCATATAGGTTGTGATAGTAAAATCCAGAGCATATTTGTATTAGAAAAGCTTACAGCACTTAAAAATAACAGGCTCACCAAATATTAGGCCACATGCAACCCTTTTATGGAATTGCTGATCATAATCTCCAAGCTGTGAAATCACTCTCATTTTATTTGTTTTCCATCCGCCTCCTCTATAATGCATATAGTCCAGCTCTGTCATCTGTTTTCAATCATTGCTAAAGCTCTGCATTCAACTGTGTGTTCAATCTAAGACCTCCAGGCTGGTAAACAGAAGATCTTTGATTATGCCTATCTCTATCCCTCACTTAGCTAAACATACTTTATTAAAAAAAATAAAGTATAAAAGGGGCCAAGTTAACCATTTTGAGGTTGGAAAAAGAGACTAAAATTGTTATCTGATTTAGGCCAAAGAAATAAGCATTTGCTATTGAAATACAACTGGTCTGTTCTGCAGGACACAAAGTAACAAACATATCATACGGCAGACAATACCTACCATACACCAGCAGTGATGGGGATCTCTAATACTGCAGGTACGGGGGACCTGGTGCTGGGTGCCCATCCTCACCATCAGGGTGACCGCAGACACTGCTCAGTAGCACGGTCTGTAGCTGCTCTGTGCTTGTATCACACACTGTCAGTTCCTCTTACTGAGCTGAAGTGATGGATAAGTGTATTCTCCATTCAGTGATCAGCTGTAGACTGCTGTTCTGCATATGCACTGCATCATGGGTACTGGTGGGGGCTACCCTATACCAGCACACACAGCAGACATTTTAGGCAGTGACCTGCAGTCTCTTTGGGGTATGTTTACTAAACTGTGGTAATGTCATTTGCGTTAGGTTCCGCGGTAAAGGTACAGATGCCCATATAAAGGCATGGGCGGGGCATCATTATGGCAAGCCGTCAGGTAACGCGTGTTATGAGGCAAGTTATAAGGCACAGTACAAGGCACGTGCCTTAACGTGCCTTGTACTGTGCCTAATAAGGTGCCTTATAACGTGCCTTGTACTGTGCCTATTAGGTGCCTTGTAATGTGCCTTATAACGTGCCTTGTACTGTGCCTAATAAGGTGCCTTGTAACGTGCCTTGTACTGTGCCAGGATAGGGTAACTCCACCAGCACCCATGATGCATTGCACATGCAGAACAGCGGCCTACAGCTGACCACCAAATGAGGTTTGCACCTCTCCGGTACTGCAGCGTGGTAAGACGGACTGACAGTGCATGATACTGGCACAGAATAGCTACGGACCATGACATTGTGCAGGTTACATGTTCACATAGGATGGGCACCCAACACTAGGTCCACAGTACATGTGGTGCTAGAGATAGGTCCTACTGCACATCCCCAGCACTGCCAGTGTATGACAGGTGTTCCCAGCAGTGCAACTGAAGGTGCATCTGTTCCAGCTGTGTTCTGCAGTCACATATGGCCCTGTGGGACTGGAAACCACCTAGATTAGTATGTACCTGGTGTTAAGGTCTGGCTACCATAGGTACCTGTTATCAGGGCAGTGGGTTGTCTAGACTCACATGAAGGCAATGTAGCACTGCCACTATGGGTTGAAGTGGTATGTGCTATATACCCCAAGGGGCCTCAATCACCCCTTTTATAGATGAGGGTGTGGTGGGACAGGTGCTTGCACCCTGCAGCATGGCTGCAGTACCAGCAACCACAGCACTGCTGACAGATGACAGCCCTCCAGGGGTGCTGGGCCAGTGCTATACCTGTGACCATTGCAGACCAGCAGTGATGCTTGGGGTAGGTTCAACTGCCCCATGCTATGGTCTGCCATTCATCAACAGACAGCACAGTCAGACTGCACCTGCAGCATTCTACAAGGTGCTTCCACCATGCACAGGCAAACTGCAGACAGCCCACTAACCAATCCATAGTGCATGCTCACAGGGGAACCTTGTGCACCCAGCAGGTATTTCTGTGCTTGGGCCCCAAAACTGGGAACACACAGGTAACACTAGAAGCAAATAATGGGTGGCACTATGTGGGAACATAGATATGCCATGGTCACTGCTCGGTCAGAGTGAGAGTGACCCCCAGTGTGACATGCTGTGGCCACCCTGTCCATGCAGGTGGTGGTTGAGCACTACAGTGTCCCAGCTATTGCCCTCCACCCTGTGCAGATGCATACTGGCCAATCCGTCCTGTCTGGGCAATACCCACAATACCTTGTGCCTCATTATGCACATTTGCAGGCTAACGCTGGAAGCAGTATGAGCAATGTGGGCTCAGTGAGGTGTTGGCAGACACAAAACAATGGAGAGACATACACACACTCCCACACCTATCTCAGAATTGTGCAGAGATGGAGGTGGTTGACAACCCTACCCGCTGCACTGGTCCTGATCACAGTGCCGACATTGCTAATCTGTGCAGGGGGTAGTAGTAGTGCTCTGGTGATAACTGCAGCTCTGTGCTGGGGCCAACAGCCTGACACTCCATGAAGCTGTGGATAGTGGAGCCCTTGTGAGTGGGTGTCCGTACCCCTGTGCAACACTTCTTTGGGGTTTGCCCATGTTGTTGTTGTTGTGGCTGCATTGTGGGCTAAAACTATGGAAAGATGCTCTGCAGGATCCACAGATGGGACCTGAACCTCTGACCGTCTGCTCTTAGACATGCCGGCTGAGTGTAGTGCACCACACTATTGCCACAGCAACATGGTGGTCCCTGGGGCTATCTTTACGTTCCTCGGCCAGAACTCTTCTGTTGCACTGCACACCAAATTCTGGTACAGGGCATGGCCTAGGTCCACTGCAGGCGGGTGCCACTGCTCCCTCCAGCACAATCACCCACCCCCTCTGCCATGCCGCCATGATCATATGCTGTCGGTGCCGGTGGTATGCCATCCCAGGCCATCCAGGGGGCAGGTAGGCGGCTGCCTAAGGTATGGGTTCTGGGGCAGGGGTGCCTACATAGATGTCCACGCTTCCCCAGGCACCGCCTGTCAATGTTATGCGCCCCTTGGGGTGCCTGCTGGGTAATGTCTCCTGGATGCGACACTGTGGGCCACAGACTCATGGGCATGTCTGACCCTGATCAGTTGCTGTCTTGCTGGTTTCCATTTTCTGTGTTCCTATGTGCCATCTCGGCAACCGCCTAGTCCACCCTGTGCCCCAATAGCTCCCACTGCATGTCCTGCCTGCAGCCCCCATGTCCCATTTGTGCCATCACCATAGTGGCCTTTCATACCAGGGCACTTTGCTGTTGGTGCAAATATATCACTGCTATCACTTTTCTGGGGCTCCCTGGCTATGCTGTACATTGCTGACACAGAACTGGTTTCTCTCTCTTGCAAATGTGTGCTAACGCCAGGTTTTCAGTTGCGTTAGGATTCAGCCCTTAATTTCTCCGCGTTAGTGTGAAAGGGGCCTCTCTCCGCCCACTCCCCGCCCATTGACCCCTTCTCTACGCCCTCTCTCCACCCTTTTCTGGACTTACTGCGGCCGGGGACATTAAGGCGCGTTATGTCATTACATAACGTGCCTTAACGTAGCCACTGCTATGTTACCGCAGTTTAGTAAACATACCCCTTTGTATCCAGCCATTGCTGTGCAGAGTAGTGTGGAGGTGTAACCTACTGGCCAGTGCACTGTTTCCATGAGCAGGGGACAAGGGTTAAATTCTTACTTGTTCATTTTGTGACTGTGCTACTCAGATCATTTTCATGCCTGTAACAGTCAGGGCTCTGCACATCTGTTCTGCCATCCCATACCATCCTCTCCTCAGCTGCCATCTGTCCTTCAGCCAATCTATCTGCCTCTGTTGGCTGTGAACAGTCCTGTCTTCTTGTGCAGGCTGCTGCTCCATGACCAACACTGGTACAATTTTCCGCATTATGGCTCTTCATGCTGACCTCTCCTGTGCCTGATCTGCACATAACCACTACTGTTCTGTCCTCCGGTCGCTGCAAATATCCTGCCACTTCTGCCTTCGCTGGGGAGCACGTCTTCCCCATCCTATGCCACACACTGCCATTACAGCACTTTACATTGGCACCACCCTGTGCATCAATACAGCTGCCTCCCACATGCTCGTCCACTTTACTGGCTGTCACATAGGGTGTCCAACAATATGGTAGGTCCATTAACTCCCACCTGTCCTTCCTTCCATCACCTTTACATTGACATTCTTTGGTGCTCTATCCAGCGTTTGGGTTATAGCCGTTTTTGTGCCTTAAGGTGTATGCTTTCCACCTTTGGGCACCTTGTCTCTCCTTAGGATGCTTTGTCTCATGTTAGGGCATCTTATCACATATTAAGATAAGAACATACGAACATAAGATATGCTATACTGGGTCAGACCAAGGCCCATAAAGCCCAGTATCCTGTTTCCAACAGTGGCCAATCTAGGACATACGTACCTAACAGTTTCCCCAAAAGACACAGGGTTCCACAATGCTTGTATTGGGTCAAGCTTTGATATCCTGGGTCCCTTTTTAATAATGGTTTATGGACCTTTCCTCCCGGAACTTGTCCAAACCTTTTTTAAACCCAGCTACACTAACAGCCTTTATTACATCCTCCGGTAACAAATTCCAGAGTTTGATTACACGTTGAGTGAAAAAATATTTTCTCTTATTAGTCTTAAATAGTTTACCCTGTAGCTTCATTGCATGTCCCCTAGTCTTTCTATATTCTGATAAAGTAAACAATCGATCTACGTTTACCTGTTCCACTCCGTTCATTAATTTATAGACTTCTATCATATCTCCCCTCAGCCGTCTCTTTTCCAGGTTAAAGAGCCCTAATCATTTTAGCATTTCTTCATAGGGATATCCTTCCATCCCCTTTACCATTTTGGTGGCTCTTCTCTGAACCTTTTCTAATAACGCTATATCCTTTTTAAGATACGGCGACCAGAATTGCACACAGTATTCAAGGTGCGGTCGCACCATGGAATGATACAAAGGCATTATACAATCCTTTGTTTTATTTTCCATTCCTTTCCTTATGATACCTAGCATTCTATTTGCTCTCTTGGCTGCCGCTGCACACTGGGCGGAGGGTTTTAACATGTTATCCACAATGATGCCTAAATCTTTTTCCTGGGTGGTGGTTCCTAATGTGGAACCTTGCATCGTGTAATCATAGTTTGAGTTGTTCTTCCCTAGGTGCATAATTTTGCACTTGTCCACATTAAATTTCATCTGCCGTTTTGATGCCCAATCTTCCAATTTTTCAAGATCCTCCTGCAATTTTCCACAATCCTTATGGGTTTAAACAGCTTTAAATAGTTTTGTGTCATCTGCAAATTTGATAATCTCACTCGTTATTCCCTTTTCCAGGTCATTTATGAATATGTCAAAAAACAGCGGACCCAGCACAGATCCCTGGGGTACACCACTATTCACCTTTCTCCATTGGGAAAATTGGCCATTTAGCCCTACCCTCTGTTTTCTATCTTTTAACCAGTTCCTGATCCACAATAGTACACTGCCTCCTATCCCATGACTCTTTAGTTTTGCCAAATGTCTCTGATGAGGGACCTTGCCAAAGGCTTTCTGAAAGTCCAAATACACTATGGGGTATGTTTACTAAATGGTGCTAATGGCGCAGCTGTGACATTATCGCACGATACGTGATGCTATCGCATGCTAATGGCGCATTACCATGCGAGAACGTCACGTATCGTGCAATAACGTCTCCAGCAGCATTAAGGTGTGCAGTGGGTGGAGCAATGCTCCCCAGAGGGCGGAGTAAGGCTCCCCAGGGGCAGAGATAAGGGGTCAATGGGCGGAGAGTGGGCGGGGAGCGGCTCCATGCACACTAACGCTGTGAAATGTAGGTCTGAAAATTAGCAACAGTGGAAACCTCGTGCTAGAGGCACATTTGCAGGACAGAGAAACCATTTCAGTCAGCAATGTACAGCAAAGCCAGGGAAACCAAGAAAGTGATAGTACTGATACATGCGCAGCAGCAGCATAGTGGCCAAATACAAAGGGCATGACGGCGAGGCTGTAAATGGGGTACAGGGGGCTGAAGGCAGGACATGCAGTGGGGCAGCTGAGGCACAGGGTGGACTAGGCAGATGCCTAGGTGGCACATAGGAACACAGAAACTGCAAATCAGCAAGCCAGCAACTCACCAAGGTCAAACATGCCCACGAGTGTGTGTCCCACAGTGTCCCAGGGAACACAAGGAGGAGCAGGCCTCCTGCAGGCAACACCAAAAGACACAAGAAGCAGGAGACGTCGGATGAACTAATGAGTCTTTTATTGATAAGGACCCCAACGCGTTTCGGCAACGCCTTCCTCAGGGGAATAATCACTTAAACAAACAATAAAAACAAAATCAAAATCACAATACTATATAAACACAATTAAAACCAATTGGCATGATGTCAAATGTATAACGGCAATAATCATATATGAATCACATATATATATTGTATATAAAATATAAAATCACAAAATAGACTATACAACACGGACAAAAACGTAGGGCTGAAAATAGAACACAGACAACTAATGTATACATAAATTGTAAACATAATTAAAAATTGTACCTGAAACATTAATGAGGAAAAAAAACCAAAAACAAATACTACCTATGTATTTGATATAATTAAAAAACAATATATATATGACATAATCTTAATACATAAAGGGATGAGGAAGTAAATAGACTTAATTAAAATAAAACAACATGGTATAACATTGTGTAAACAAATTATAATCATTAAAAATTTCATCCGGTAAAAAATGCAGCTTTATTGGCCATATACAAGGTCACTAAAAATCATAAAATAAATGCAAGAAAAAGCTAAAAAATTATAAGGTAATAATAAATAAATAAAAATAAAAACCAAAGATACAAAAATTACTGGCACAACACTGAAAAAAGTGGATAGGATCCTAGTTAGAGCATAGCCAAACTGATCCGTCAATAACAAATAAATATCAATCAGGTGAATAAATATATTAAAAATGATGACTGCAGTCTCAGATTGATCTCTATAGATTATCTTGTGCCTTTTCTCACCCAGTTGGCATCTTTGGCCATGACCGAGAATTATTTTTGTTTTAGAGGTATTTTTTATAAGCAGGTGAAAGGCGTTGCGATGGGTTCTCCCATGGCTCCTGATGTGGCAAATTTATACGTTACTAATTTTGAAACTAAATTCTTGACATTCCATCCCTACATATCCAACGTCCTCCTGTGGAAGCGTTATATAGATGTTCTCCTTATATGGAATGGATCATTTTCATCATTACAATCCTTTCATACATGGTTGAACACACTTGACTCAAACTTACAATTTGAAGGGAATTACAGCATGGATGAGATTCCCTATTTGGATATTTTAATTAAGAAATCCGATACAGGCTTCTCTACCACACTATATCGGAAGTCAACTGACCGTAATACACTTCTTAAATATGACAGTTTCCATAATCCATCTTTAAAAAGGAATCTTCCCATCAGCCAGTTTTTAAGGATCAAAAGATTGTGTACAGATGATGCTGAGTTTGAATCGCAGGCCAAAGATATGAAGAATAGGTTTTTACAACGAGGTTACCCTATATCATGTATAAGAAAGGCTTATCACAGGGCGCGTACCACTGATCGCTCTATTTTTTTGAGTAAAAAGGCACGCGATACTACGGATAAAATTGTTTGCGCTTTAACTTTCTCTACACATTCGAAGGCCATTGTGGATATCCTCAAAGAAGAGTGGCATCTTCTCACCACCATTCCTTCTTTTGCCACCAAACGCCTTATGATTTCTTATAAGCGTAGCTCTAACTTGAAGAATTCTCTTGTACCCTCTGCACTTTCGGTGGTGAGACCACCCCCTACAGTTAAGGGCCATTATAGTTGTGGCAATTGTTCAGTGTGCACACATGTTATTACGGTCAAAAAGGACTTCACTCACGTTCCTTCAGGTACTAGACTTTTTCTTAATCATTTCTCGAATTGTAAAACTACTCATGCTATCTATTTGATTCAGTGTCCCTGTAATAAATTATATATAGGCAAAACTTTAAGACAAATTCGTACTCGTATAATTGAGCACCGGAGTAATATACAAAGGAAGCAGTCAGACAAACCTCTAGTGGCTCATTGGTTAGACAATAACCACAGTATCAGTGACATTAAGTTTGTAGTTATAAAAACCGTTGTTCCTCATTGGAGAGGTGGCAATATTGATAACACTCTTCTCAAGTTTGAACAACGTTTTATTTATGAGTTTAAGTCCTTAGAACCGTATGGTTTAAATCAAGAAACAGATCTAACAGTTTTTTTGTAATAGTTCTCACTCAACAATGCAGACATTTTATGCATGCATTATATTTTATTAGGTTAACTACTATATTTATTTATATTACAACATGTCTAGAGTTTATAATTTTAATATTAGTTTACACATTTATTTTGTTTTTAGAGAATCCATGTGCAATATCTCTCCCTTTTTTTGTTTTATGGCTGTCTTCCCGTACAACTGTTTCATTCCCCCCTTTTTATAAATTTTTAAAAACAATTTTATGTTGTAATATAATTTTTTATGCCTAATAATAATAATAATTTTTTGTGCTATTTATTTTTCATGTTACTTAATCAGTTTCATTTAATGAATTAGTTTTTAATTTTTAATTTTTAGTTTTTAATTTTTTAATATTTATTATATTATATATTATATATTTATTTATGTACACATTATTTTTTATATATTTATCATTAATTTACTATATTTACTATATTTACTATATTTTTATTATTTTATTTTATTTTATTTTTTTTGAGTGTTGTTCTGGTGTCAGCCGGTTTGTGTGGTTTTTATTATATTTTATTACTTCACATTAGGATACATCCGTTTTAGTTGTGTGAGACAATCTATAGTGAGATGTTTCTTGATGTAAAAAATTTCTTCTGGTTGTAAATAAAGTTTTAATGTTTTCATCTTACAGCAAATTCTAAGATAAAACTATAATTTAATACATAAATCTTTGCATTTGTTCCCTAGTAGTGATTTAATTTAATTGTGATGCAACAATTGAGAGAGAGAGGCATACTTGTGAGCATTTTTCTCTCCTGTCCCCCCCCCCCCTCCGTATTTTACTGCAAAACTTTTGTCCACACTGACAGCCACATTGGTTTGGTAATTATAACTCCGCCCCCAGGCTCAGGTTACCTAACTTTTGGCGCCAAAATTGGCATTCTTAAGTCCGTTCGTCGGTGAGTTTTCCTTTTCAACTCCCTTTGATGTGCGTTGTGCAGGACGAGCTCCTGTTATTTTCACTTAAAGATTGTACTCAGGACGTTACTCCGATTGATCGACTGGATTTGTGAGTGCACCACGATGTTCTTTTTTGTACACATTATACATTCTGGAGCTATATTGGTTATTTATTTAGTTTTATAACATGTTCTTACATCTCACTTTCATATATAGCCATAGAACAAACGGGGTCGTTAGTTCTGCCGATTCGACTAAAAAGATAGATACTGCAAGCAGTGCCTTAATTAAGCACCTGAACGGTAGGAGCACATTTTATGCGGTTGTTGCACATATTTATATTTTATATAACTATCTTTATATAACTATCTTCATACAATTCGGCAGTCACTTGTGTTTCCGGTTTTTAAAGTAATATGTAGTTTTGCTCATCTCATTCACTTATTCCGTGTTGCCTTGACACAATCATTTTATTTTAATCATATTAAAGTGTTTTTGATCACTCCAAGATAGAGTGTTTCATATCATTATTTTAAAGGCACAAGATAATCTATAAAGATCAATCTGAGACTGCAGTCATCATTTTTAATATATTTATTCACCTGATTGATACTTATTTGTTATTGACGGATCAGTTTGGCTATGCTCTAACTAGGATCCTATCCACTTTTTTCAGTGTTGTGCCAGTAATTTTTGTATCTTTGGTTTTTATTTTTATTTATTTATTATTACCTTATATTTTTTAGCTTTTTCTTGCATTTATTTTATGATTTTTAGTGACCTTGTATATGGCCAATTAAGCTGCATTTTTTACCGGATGAAATTTTTAATGATTATAATTTGTTTACACAATGTTATACCATGTTGTTTTATTTTAATTAAGTCTATTTACTTCCTCATCCCTTTATGTATTAAGATTATGTCATATATATTGTTTTTTAATTATATCAAATACATAGGTAGTATTTGTTTTTTTTTTTCCTCATTAATGTTTCAGGTACAAATTTTAATTATGTTTACAATTTATGTATACATTAGTTGTCTATGTTCTATTTTCAGCCCTACGTTTTTGTCCGTGTTGTATAGTCTATTTTGTGATTTTATATTTTATATACAATATATATATGTGATTCATATATGATTATTGCCGTTATACATTTGACATCATGCCAATTGGTTTTAATTGTTGTTATATATTATTGTTGTTATATATTATTGTGATTTTGATTTTGTTTTTATTGTTTGTTTAAGTGATTATTCCCCTGAGGAAGGCGTTGCCGAAACGCGTTGGGGTCCTTATCAATAAAAGACTCATCAGTTCTTTCCACAGTGTCCCAGGGGACATCACCCAGAAGGTACCCCAAAGGGCACATAACAGTGACAGGCGGTGCCGGGGGGAAGCGCAGATGTCTATGTAGGCACCCCTACCCCAGATCCCACACCATAGGCAGCCACCTACTAGCACACTGGATGGCCTGGGACTGTGCACCACCAGCACCACCGGCATAAGGGCATGTCAGCATGGTGGCGGAGGGGTGCTGGTGGTGGAGGGGGCAGTGGCATCTGCCCACAGCAAACCAAGGCCAAGCCCAGTTTAGGTGGGTGCTGTGCACTGCAAAAGACAAGGTCTGTCTGACGAACAGTCATGGTATCCCCAGGGAATAATCTACTTCTGTGACAACAGTTTGGTGCAGTACACACAGCCAGGGTGTTCCGGGGCAGAAGGTCACAGGTTCAAGTCCCAGCTGTGGCTCCTGCAGACCATGTCCCTATATTTTACCCAGTACTAAACCATGATAATAAAGATGGAACCTTTATTGCAGATAAAATAAACATGCCTGAAATGCCTATATTTTACCCTACAGAGCACATACACCATAGATATGTGCAGTCCAACAGCAGAGGTTCCCAACTGCAGTCCTGGAGGGCCAAACACCATTCAGGTTTCATGCTGTCCCTAAGAAATATGCTTGTGATGTATTTGCATGCACCGCCCCCATTGTATGCAAATGTATCTCATGCATATTCATTAGGGACAGCATGAAAACCTGAACCATGTTTGGCCCTCCAGGACTGGAGTTGGGAAGCTCTGCCCTAGAGCAGAGGCCAACAGGGGCACAAACATCCACACCCACAGGCTCCACTATCCAATGGCTCATGGAGATTCAGGCTGTTGGGCCCTGCGCAGAGCAGTGTCTACCAATACTAGCACCTGCATACCTTAGAAATGCCGTTTTAAACTTGTAAACACGTTCCACATATATCAAAGGTTTGCTTTGATTAATGTCAGATAACAAATCCTAAGTTCAACACAATTTGTTGGCAGAGATGCATCATAACAACCTTTCTGATATCTGTGGAGTGTGGTTCATTTGTTGTGTCTGACAGTGTTTCCCACCCCGGGGAGTGACCCTAACTGTATTGAGTACCATAGCAATGCCTGCACTGTGCCCAGAACTGGTATGTCGGCCAGGGCTTCCAACCACCTCTCTCTTTGCACAATGCTGAAATAGGTGTAGGAGTGTGTGTATGTCTATCCAGTGTTTTGTGGCTGCCTACACCTTACTGAGCCCACAATGCTTGCACTGTTTCCAGTGTTAGCCTGCCAATGTGCATAATGGGGAGCAAGGTACTGTGGGTATGGTACGGACACGGCGGCCTGAGCAGGATGCATCTGCACAGGGCATAGGGCAATGGCTGGGACATTGTAGTGCCCGACCACCATCTGCATGGACAGGGTGGCCACAGCATGTTATGCTGGGAGGTCACTCTCACCCTGACTGAGCAGTGATCACGGCATGGCTAGGTTCCCCCATAGTGCTATACAGTGTTTTTCTCAAGTGATATCTATGGGTTCTCTTTTCTGGGGCCTAATCACTGACATACCTGCTTGGTGTGTGTGTTCACATCCTGTTTTTGGGTGCACACAGTTCCTCCAGGGGCTTGCACTATGTACTAGCTAGCAGACTGCAGTTAGAATGTGTGTGGCTGGAACACCTTGCAGGGTGCAGTAGGTAACAACTGACTGTACCCTCTGCTGGTGAATGTCAGGTGGGGGGGGCAGCTCAGCTTTTCCAGGCCTATTCCCCTATGTGATGCGTACAGATCTGCCCTGTAGGGTGCCCATTTCCCAGCAGGACTGGGGTTGATAGTCCCCTCTACTGCCACCATTGAAGAGATGTAGAATGTGGATCTGTTGGTGGGGGTTCCTGTCCCCCACAGGGTGGGCTGCTTGGTGCTACATAATCCGCTTTGGGGTCCAAACACCACCCTTCATTTATAACATGTGACCATGGCACCCACACAGGATATGCACTATTCTGGGTGCATCATAGTCCACAAGGGCTAGACATGACTGGGAAATACAGATGGACACAGGTGTATCTTAGGTGTGTCTGCAAGAACTACCCATCACACACTGGCACTGATGGGGACCTGCAGCGCAGTCTACCTCTGCCAAGCCAGGTGCTGTGGACCTGGTGCTGGGTGCCCCACCTCGCCCTCAGGGTGAGCACAGGAACCACACAATGTCACGGTCTGTAGCTACTCTGTGCCAGTAACACCCACGGTCAGTTCCCCCTAACAGGCCGGGGTGCTATAGAGCTGCAAACCCCATCTTGTGATCAGATGTAGGCTGCTGATCTGCATGTGCAGTGCATCATGGGTATGGGTGGGTTTACCCTATCCTGGTAACCACAGCAGACAGTTTGTGTGGTGACCTGCAGTCTTTCTGTAGCCAGCCAGCGGTGTGTTAGGCCTTATAGAGAGGTAGCCCACTGGCTGCTTCAATGACTACAGAGGCAGAGGTCATGGATTTGATCCCACAGTGATGTTAGGTAAGAAGGTTGTCTGAGGCATTTCCTTTTAATTAAAATCAGTGCTGCCAGCAGAAAAACCCTCACAGTGCTGTAGCCTAAGGTGCCTCATAAGGCGCCCTATAGGGCACATTATAAGGTGCCTTGGCAGACAGGGCACTTTATAATGTACCCTAAGGGGCGCCTTATGCGGCACCTTAGGTTACGGCACTGTGAGGGTGTTTTTGCTGGCAGCACTGATTTAAATTAAAAAAAGGAAATTCCTCAGACAGCACTTATTTAAATTAAAAGGAAATGCCTCATACAGCCTTCTTACCTAACACCAATGCAGAATCAAACCCATGACCTCTGCCTACACAGTCATTGCAGTAACCAGTGGGCTACATCTTTATTGCATCTAACACTGCGCTAGCATGAACTTAGGGTTAACGCGTGTTAACGTGCCATGGCTTCCACTAACGTGCGATACGGATTTATGCTACCTTGCTGCCGGAACGCCCACTCTTTATATGGCATTCTTCACATTATCGTTGTAACTAGCACCGGTAACATTAAGACGGTTTAATAAACATACCCCTATATCAACCGACTCACCATTGTCTACCTGTTTATTCACACCTTCAAAAAAACATAACAGATTAGTAAAACAAGATATTCCTTGTCTAAAGCCATGTTGGCTGTCTCCCATTAAGCCATGACTATCTAAATGTTCAGTAATTTTGTTCTTTGTGTTGGTTTCTACCATTTTTCCTGGTACTGATGTCAGGCTCACCGGTCTGTAGTTTCCTGGATCACCCCTGGAACCCTTTTTAAAAATTGGCGTTATGTTCGCCATCCTCCAATCTTCAGGTATTACAGATGATTTTAATGATAGTCGACAGATTACTAATAGCAGGTCTGAAATCTCATATTTCAGTTCTTTCAACACCCTAGGATGTATATCATCCGGTCCAGGTGATTTGCTACTCTTCAGTTTATCAAATAGTTGTAATACATCTTCCCGATGTATCGATATTTCCTTCAATTCTTCCGCACCTTTAAATACCACTTCAGTCATGGGTAACATCCCTATATCTTCCTCAGTAAAGACCAAAGCAAAGAATTCATTTAGTCTCTCTGCTATCGCCTTGTCGCCTCTTAGTGCCCCTTTAACCCCTCTATCATCTAATGGACCAAATGACACTCTCACAAGTTTTTTTGCTACTAATGTACTTGAAAAAGTCTTTATTATGCATTTTTGCTTCCGCAGCAAACCTCTTCTCAAATTCTCCCTTTGCCTGCTTTACCAATGCCTTCCATTTAACTTGCCAGTGCTTGTGCTGTTTCCAGTTTTCTT
Organism: Ichthyophis bannanicus; assembly: GCA_033557465.1. NCBI lineage: Eukaryota > Metazoa > Chordata > Amphibia > Gymnophiona > Ichthyophiidae > Ichthyophis > Ichthyophis bannanicus. The sequence continues at coordinate 1,271,249,237 of CM066032.1, read as the reverse complement.
CGTTTGGCTCTTTTTTCCATTTCTTGAAAGATGCTTTTTTGGCAACAACAGCCTCTCTGTCCTCACCTTCAAACGATGCTGGTAGTTTTTTGGACTTCCTTCCACTTTTCTTAAAGCGTGGAATACAGCTGGTCTGGGTTTCTAAGATAGTATTTTTCAACAACACCCAAGCTTGATGTAAGTCTTTAACCTTTGCAACTACTCCTGTTAGTTTTTTCTTAACTATTTTCCGCATTTTATCATAGTCTCCCTTTCGAAAGTTAAAAGGTAGTACTGTGAATTTCCTTACCATCCCTCCTCCACTAATTAAATCAAACGCGATTATGCTATGATCACTATTGCCAAGTGCCCCAACAACATTATCTCTTGCACCAGATCTGGTGTGGCTTCCCCTCTGGTCGGTTCATGAACCAGCTGCTCCAAGAAGCAGTCATTTATTTCATCTAGGAACATCTCCCTGCATGTCCTGCCGTGACAGTGACCCAGTCAATACTGGGGTAATAGGAATCACCCATTATTATTACTGTGCTGTAACTTTTGTTAGCTTCCTTGATTTCTTTGAGCATTTCATCATCCATTTGTTCATTCTGGCCAGGCGGTCGATAGTACACCCCCACTGCCATCACCTTCCCCTTTTTACATGGAATTTCAATACATAGAGATTCTACAGCAAATTTTGTTTCCTGCAAAACTTTAATCCTTTCTAACTCAATGCCCTCTCTAACATAGAGCGCAACCCCTCCACCAATTTGATCAGCTTTATCATTACAATATAGTTTGTACCCAGGTATCACAGTGTCCCACTGGTTGTCCTCCTTCCACCATGTCTCTGAGATTCCAATCATATCTAACCTCTCATTTAGTGCTATATATTCTAACGCTCCCATCTTATTTTTTAGACTTCTAGCATTTGCATACAAGCATTTTAGAGACTGTATTTTATTCATATTAATTTGGCTATTGGTAGGCATGGGTAATTTGGAATCTTTAAGCTCTGTCTGCTCCATACTCAAAGGCATTTGGGCTACTTTACTCTTTTTTGGAACCTCTCTGCTTTTGGTAGTATCCTTCAAGAATACATTCTTCCGAACCATGCGCTCTTGTGCGACTGTCTGTTTTCCCCTATTATCTAGTTTAAAATCTGCTCTATCTCCTTTTTAAAGGTTAATGCCAGCAGCCTGGTTCCATCCCAGTTAAGGTGAAGCCCATCCCTTCGGAAGAGCCCCTCCTTTCCCCAGAATGTTCCCCAGTTCCTAACAAATCCAAAACCCTCATCCTTGCACCATCATCTCATTCACGCTTTGAGACTCCGGAGCTCTGCCTGCCTTTTGGGTCCTGCACGTGGAACGGGAAGCTTTTCGGAGAATGCTACCCTGGAAGTTCTGGATTTCAGCTTCCTACCTAAAAGCCTAAATTTAGCCTCCAGAACCTCCCTACCACATTTTCCTACGTCATTGGTCAACAACATGTCCCAAGACAGCAGACTCCTCCCCAGCATTATCTAAGAACTTATCTAGGTGGCACCTTATCTCATGTTAGGGCACCTTGTCACATATTAGGGCACCTTGTCTCTCCTTAGGATGTCTTGTCACCTTACCGCACTTGAGCCTGTTAGCTCACGTTAAATGGCCCAAGACGCCGGGATGCCCCCTACCCGCCCATTGCCTTATATGGCTTCAGGCACCTTAACGCTGCTATTACCGCCTATGACTTTACCGCTGTTTAGTAAACATACCCCTATGTTTCTATGACTACAATATAAATTCAAAACTCAGATATGACAAAGAACGGTAGCAATCCCACACAAACTAATGGATACTTTGAATGTCCAAGGGAGTACTGAATTGTCACCATTGATTACATGTGAAAAGTAAACACAATTTTAAGGAAAAGGGCTGAGTGTGGTAATGTATTGTTCTCATGATGTTGCCACTGAGACTTGGGGAACAGGTTGATTAAACTGTTTGGTTGTTTTACTGATGTGCAAAAAGACACTATTTAGGTCCAACTTTCTGGGTATCTGAAGCTCTACAAATAAAACCGGTTCTCAGAAGAAATCTAAGGGACCAATATTTAAAAGCAATTATTCAGTTAGCAGCACCTGGCCAGCAAGATATTCAGCAGCACTCTCCATACAGAGTAGATGAACATTTCCTCTGACTGCCTCAGCACTATGCAGATAGTGCTGGGGCGATCCATGGCAGAGTGCAGGTGGAGTTCCGAGTCATGGTGACATTCAGTCCACTAACCAGTTAACTAACTAGGTAAACTTAGGAAAGCAAAAAGGTTGTCCTATCTTTATCTGGATAGAAGGCTCAGTAATTCCTGCTATCCAGATAATGGCACCAGTCACCGCAGAATCCGAATACTCAGTGCTGGCCACTCTCTAAGGCTGAATAACGGCCTGTATAAATAAGACTAAGCAGCAATCATTGTAGCTCTCCTGAGGGCCAGGCCTTTTTGCAGACTTTGAGGAGTAAGGATTTTCATGCTGCTGTCTTACAAATAGATTCACTCTACTGTCTACTGAAATATTAAGATCAGTTGGTTATTTCCTGGAGAAATATAAACTAGCAGACAGCGGAAAGTCTTCTCTCAAACATATACCACATGTGTCACTCTTGGTCAGCAGGTGAGATAGATTTCATTTAATACAAATCCCCACAGCCAGAGTAAAATCTAAGTTCAACACCTATGACCAATTAGAACTTGTTGCTATTTTAATCACGTTATTCTCACTAGATTTTGGTGTGTTAAACGTACCCAGCATATCCTCGGAAACAGGTGTTCGGAGAATGTCTCCAGTAAACTCACAGGTTGTTTTCTTGGCATCAATCCCAGATGTTCCTTCAAATACCTGCAGAGGTCACGGGGCAAGAACCCAATTAATGGCAATTAGTGAGGATTAAAGGCCAATTGGCATAAGGAGGTCAGCTACAGATGATTGCATAGGAGACAAAAAAAACACCATGCTATGGAAATTCTTTTTCTAAGACAAAAACAGGTAATAATATCATTGAAATAGAAAGAGAGGGAAAGGGAGAATAAAAAGCATTATATTATGAAGAAAATATCCTGATCACATTTCAGCAAACATATACACTAAGAGGCTGCTCTTCAACAAGACAGCAAATGGGAAACTTATTCGGATAACTTTCTCCAGATATTCAATGGTGTTCCCTAGGGTAGCAGAATGGCTCCTATGCGATATGTGGCCTAGGTCCTTCCAGTTCAGGCCCATGCTCCATCCTTACCGTGTCCTAGACCTTCTAGCAAGAAATCTGTGTCGAAGGGGGCAGAATGTTATAGCACTTGAGCACTAGCCTGTTTTCAAAGTCCCGCACCATACTGCCTTTCATTTTACTGAGACTCAGCCAAGGTGGAGGTAGGGCCATGGTGGTGGAAGGGGGAAGGGAAGAGGAGAGAGATGCTATACATGGGGGGAGGGAGGTGGAGGAGATAGAAGAGGTGTTGAGGAGCTGGGGAGCTGCTGGTAACCTATGGAGAAGGGTTGGGAGGAGAAGAGGAGATGATGGACTATCAGAGTGGAGTTAGGCAAGGGAAGGGGATATGCTGGACATGGGAGGGTAGGGAAGAGATGGGGAAATGCTGGATACCTGCAGAGGAAGTAGGGAAGAGAAGGAGAGATTATGGTCTTTGAGGGGTTGGTCACCCTGGGAGGGGAGTGCACAGCTGAAAGTTCGCCAAGGGCACTAGACACCCTTGAGCAGGCAGTGTTCACAAGAACTTATCTACATGAGTGTTCTACTGAGCAAGGAGGGATAAAGTTATCCATATAACTCTAGAACAGATATTCTGCCCATTCATAATTACTCAGCTAACGTTAGCCAGATGGTACTGAATATCAGTGGCTATGGTATAACTGTATTCCTGTAATGCCTTCTGCTCCATGTCACACTTTCCAGGGAAATATTATGCAGGCCGCAATTAGACCAGACAGAATGTACTCATTCAGAGAATAATTTTATAATGGGTTGCCTATGCATGAAGGCCATGTAGGCATTCTTAGCCTATTTATAAGATCACATAGGGGCCTATGTGTCTTTTTAGAAAAGTAGCACAAATCCCGCAGAAATACTGTAGCTGCTAGACTGAAGTCACAGATATTTATGCCTGCTCGGGAGAAGGCGTAAACCTTAACTTGCAAAATAAATACATGTGTGCGCATTTTATAAAATGCATAACTAAATTGCATCTCCACTTACACTCCATCCGAACTCCTCCTTGAGCACACCTACTCAAAAGTCTCATAGATGCACAGGCCTAACTCCACCTCATATATCTTTACACACGGAGGGACTTTATAGGAGACTTCTTATATATATATACTGACAAATGCACGTAAAAATTCCTTTATAAACTTCCCTCCTGCTTCGGGAGAAAATTTCAACTCCACTGATTTCCCCAGCAAGCCCCCAATGTTAGCCAGAAATATCTGTTGAATAGGGACTCTCCCCCTCAAAGGTTTAGAAGTAAAGGGTCTTCATGAATACTACTGGAGACAACACTTCGAGGGAATTCAAATAAGAGCATAATATAATATAAGAACATAATCTGACTCTTAGGGGTATGTTTACTAAAAGCCGCACAATTGCGTGCCGCACAATAGCGCACGGAAACGCGGCACTCAAACGCTCAGAAACGCTCTTAAACGCCCCGCAAAAGTGCGCGTGGGCCCCGCACAATTGCGCGCCGCACCAACGCACCCCGCACAAGTACCCGGCCCGCAAATGTCCGATAGAGGCGTGGAAAGGCATTCTGAGGGCGGAGGAAGGCTCCCGAGGGGCGGAGAGACGGGGTCAATGGGTGGGGAAGGGGAGGGGAGAGGCTCCCCGCACATGATCGGGGCCGAATTCACAGGTTAAAAATAGCGCGAGTGAAACACTCACGGTAGAGGGCATTTAAAGGGAAGAGAAACCATTTCGCGTCAGCAATGTACAGGGAAACCGGGGAAACCTGCAAAACGTGAGCAGTGTGATACATGTGCACAGAACAAAAGTGCAAATAAAGATAGAAAAAGACCCAAACAAAAATATTAAAAATAGGAAGGCAGCTGGGGAACCCCGATAATAATGGGCAAACATAAGAAACACACCCAGGAAAGCTCCAAAAAAATGAAATGAAGGTTGGAAGGGGCTACGGAGGGGAGACCCTTCCAAAAACCATTTCCTTTTTTCTGAGCCTTCCTGGGAGTGTTTGCTATGGTTGCCCATTAATATCACTGTTGCCCAGCTTGGTTATATTTATCCCCAGTTGTTCGTGGTCGGTTGAGGGGTGTATTTGCACTTATGTCACCAGACAAGGTGACGGAGCCCACAGTACAAATGTGCAGAGCAGGGTTTTTGACTCTGTTGGTCAGGTTTCCCACCCCCAGGGACTGCACTATCACTGTGGCCACAATGTGGTGCAGCGGACAGAGCCAGTACCTCTAGGACCAGAGGGTCACAGGTTCAAATCCAAGCTGGGGCTCCTGCCAACCCAGTCCCCATATTTTACCCACCACTAAACAGAGATAGTACAGACACTCCTTTATTGCAGAGAACATAAGCATGGTTCACACACCCATTTTGTACCCAACACCGCACACACACCATAACAATGGGCATTACCGACAGCCGAGTCCCCCAAATGCAGTCCTGGAGTGCCACAACTCAATCAGGTCATATGCTTTTCCAAGATACGGACATGCCAGCATGTTGGCGGTAGGGTACAGGTGGTGGAGGGGGCAGTGGCTGCTAGCCACAGAAGACAGTGGCCGAGCCATGTGCAGGCTGGCACGTCCACTGCAACATAGGCCCTGTCGGATGTACAGTCATGGACTTCCCAAGGAATTCAGCACATCTGTGGCAACACAGTGGTGCAGTGCACACAGACAGTGTGTGCAGGAACAAAAGGTCACAGGTTCAAAGCCCAGCTGGGGCTACTACCAATCCTGTCCACATATTTTCCCCACAACTAAACCATGTTAGTAAGGGCAATCCTTTATTGCTGGGGACATACGCATTGGTCATACGCCTATCTTTTACACCACCAAGCACAGACACCATGACCAGGGGCATTACCTAGAGCAGAGTCTCACAAATGCAGTCCTGGAGGACCACACACCATTCAGGTTCCATGCTGCCACACATACAAATAACTGTGCTGTATATCTATGCACCACCCCCATGGCATGTAGATGTAGCTCATGCATATTCATGAGGGACAGCAGGAAACCCCAACCAGTGTATTGCAAACCTGGACTGGATTTGGGAACCTCTGCCGTACAGCAGCAGCCAACAGGGGCAGACACACCCACACCCACAGGCCCCATTGGCCAATGCCTCCTGGAGAGGCAGGACATTGGGCCCTGCGTGCAGCACCCAATACCAGCACTTGCATACCTTAACAATGTCACCCTACACCTGGGTATATGGTACACAGCTCTCAAACGTTTGCTATGAGTACTGGCAGATAGATATCCCTACGTTACGCACAGTCTGCTCTTTGAGCTCCATCATAACAATCTATCTGATGTCTGCGGTGTGTGCGTCAGGTCTGGCCCCTGACAGTGTTTACCACCCTGGGGAGTGACCCCCAACCGTACTGCATACCATACCCATGCCTGTACTGTGCCCAGGACTGGTGTGGTGGGCAAGGATTCTGAACCCCTCTATAGTAGCACAATGCTGGCATACGTTGGGAGTGTGTGTCTGTCTATACAGTGTGTGTTGGCTGCAAACACTGTCCACAGCCCACACTGCCAGCACTGTTGCCAGTTTTGGCCTGATGATGTGCATAATGAGCAGCAAGGTACCATGGGTATAGCTCAGACAGGGTGGGCTGGCCAGGATGCATCTGCACAGGGCATAGGGCACTGGCAGGGACATTGTAGTGGCCGTCCACCACCTCCACAGACAGGGTGACCTCTGTATGTGCTGCTGGGCTTTCACTCCACCCTGACTGTGCAGTGACGGCAGCATGGCTAGGCACCCCCATAGTGCTTCATAGCATTTCCCTCATGTGATATATATGGGTCACCTGTTGGGGCCTAGTCACTGATGTATCTGCTTGTGTGTGTTGCCATCCCAGTTGTGGGTGCATGCATTTCCAGCGGGACTAACCAGCAGACTGTTCACAGCTGGTATGTGCCCTACTGGAGTGCCGTGCAGTGGCTGATGGCTTGATGCAGGGGAATATCAGATGGTGGTGGGGTGCATCTTAGCATATCCAGGCCTACTGTCTGTCTGATATTGTGGTCTGGGTGTGTGTGGGGCTGCTTGGACTGCCCTGTAGGGTGTCTGTTCCCCAACAGGACTGGGGTTGATGGTCCACTCTACTGCCAACATTGTGGGGGGGGGAGAGGGAGGGAGGAAGAGAAATCTGTTGATGGGAGACCCTGTTTGCCACCCTCGGGGGGGTGGTGGTGGTGGTACATGGCCCACCTAGGGGTCCACCTGACTGAGACAGACAGACAGAGAGAGATATCCAAGGTGTTCCTGCAGAAACTACCTATACTGACAGATTATGACTGTTTTGGAGCTCTGCCATGGCCTCTCTCAGCCATGGAGGGTGCTGTGGACCTGGTCCAGGGCGCCTCATCGCACACTCAGGGTGAGCACAGTTCCCGCACAATGTGACTGTGTGTAGCTACTCTGTGCCAGTTAAACACCCGGTCAGTACCTCCTACCTGGCCAAGGTGCTGTGTGGGTGCACACGGACACGTCCCCCTACCAGGCCGGGGAGCTGTTGGGGTGCATTCCCCATCTTGTGTTCATCTGTGGACAGCTGATTTGCATGTGCAGTCCATCATGGGTATGGGTGGCCTAACCCTATCCTGGTTACCACAGCAGACTGTCTGTGTGGTGACATGCAGGCTCTCTGCAGCCAGCCAGGGGCTTGCTGGCAGCTATAGAGCTGTAGCCCAATGGTTACTTCACTGCCTGTGGAGCCAGGGGTAATGGGTTCAAGCCCACAGTGGGGTTATTTGATAGGGTTGTCCAAAGCTTTTTTTAGATTTAATGTACATATGTTGCTGCCATCAAACACACCCTCAGTGTACTGTACCCATAAGGTGCCTCTGAGGGTGCTTTATAGGGCGCCCTATAGGGCACCTTATGGTTGCTGTCCATATAAGGTGCACTATACATTATCCTGTGATGCAACATATATGGTGCCCTATAGGGGACATTCTAGGGTGCCTTGGCGGACAGTGAACTTTCACATGTGCCTTATGGGCCGCCTTATGTTAACACGCTTTGTGAGTGCGTTTGCTAGTAGTGATAACTGAAATAAAAATAAATTGCCCCCTACAGCACTCATCCCCATAATATGCACTGCCTCAGTGAGCCTTCTTCATTGGGCACTGTGGGGGATTGAACCCCTGATCCCTGCACCATTGGTCAGTGTCTTAGGCATTGTGCTGTGGCTCTGGTCCTGTGCTTGGGCATCAGCGCACTGCCTTATGCCGCCCAAACTTAACAGTGCACCGCCTTATGCCGCCCAAGATTAACAGTGCACCTCCTTATGCCGCCCACAATTAATATGCCTCCTAAAGCACCTTTACCCATTAAAATTAATGCTTCAGCCAGCCCTTTTTGTTGCACACAATGGGGAATTGAACCCATGGCAGCTGCACCAGCTGTCAGTGTCTTAACCATTGTACTATGACTCTGTTCCTTTGTGTGTGCATATCAGGGCGCCACTTAGCCTTCCCACACACTATTTTGCACGGCGCACAATAGCGCGCCGCGCAAATGTGCGATCGCTTACTCCCGTTTTTTTTCTTTTTTCTGCCTGACCCGCCCACTCCTTATATGGCACAGGCACACTAACGGGGCCCCGCACAATTTCGGAGTTTAGTAAACATACCCCTTAGACCTAATCTTTAAATTTTTAAAAAAATTTTAGGAAACTATCAATAAGCTCTTGGAGTTTTTCCCTTTCATAAAATATATGTTTGTCTATTTAACATACCCCTCCCCCAACAATTTAAAGTATTCCTTTGGGGTTTTTGCATGGTAGTTTCTTCCTACTCCTTTGGGCTTCCAGCTCAGTGAAAACCAGGACTGGGACATGGCTCCATGTGTCTTCCCTAACAACTGCACAGGGAGTCCTCTCTTATTTTATGTCGCCTCCTAATTCATCATAGCCTAGTCAATGAAGTGATAGTCATTGGTCAGGGGCCAGAACTCTGCAATCATGGACCTTAGATCTGTCCACTAGATGTCTCCATTGCCACTCACAGCATTCCCAGCCCCCAACCAACCAAGGAAGTAGAAAACAGGATCTAGGAATTGAACTAGGATCCTTCCTCATAAAAGTGCACTGCAATGTCACTGAGCCACTGGATTGGCAAGATTTTAAAACTGTGTTTTATAATGTAAAAGACCACTGCACTATTAAAATCCTGTCACCCAATAAAGAAAAATCTTGTATATGATTATATCATCATCTGATCACATGCAAGTGTGACCCCCCCATGATCACGAAGGGCCCTAAAATTCAGAGTGTAACTGATATCTGTATGTTCTGGGGCAGTTTCCCCAAGTGGGTTAGTTTTGTGCATATCATGACAGTCATAAACTTCACTCCTAAACCAGTGTACGAGGAGTATGATCTCAGTCTCAAATTTACTACTAATGCTTGATGTAGGACTTACATCCTGCCAAAGAGAGTACTGAAGGAACCTGAGGAAGTTCTATTGACCCCCACTGTCTGACCTTTTCAATGCTTCTTTACAGTCAGGAGTGGTCTCAGAGGACTGGAGAAAGGCGCATGTGGTCCCTTTACACAGAAGGAGAAGTAAAGATGAGGTTCAGAACTACAGGTCAGTTAGTCTGAACTTTCTGATGAGTAAATTAATGAAAACACTCCTAAAACAGAGGATAGTGAGGTTTCTGGAGTCCAATGGATTGCAGGATTCAAGGCAGCATGGGTTTAATAGGGGCAGGTCTTGTCAGACAAATCTGATTGATTTCTTTGACTGGGTGACCAACGAGTTGGACTAAGGGAGAGCCCTAGATGTGGTGTACTTAGATTTCATAAAGTCTTTGACACCATTCCGCACTGGCAATTTATAAATAAATTGAGCATCCTAGGGATGGACCCTAAAATGACTGAATGGGTTAGAAATTGGTTGAGTGGGAGGCGACGAAGTGTACAGGTAAATGGAGCTCTCTCTGAGGAGAAGGAAGTTACCAGTGGTGTGCCACAGGGATCTGTCCTTGGTCCAATTCTTTGAACATTTTTGTTAGTGATATTGTGGAAGGGCTGGCAGGTAAGGTTAGCCTCTTTGTGGATGATACTAAAATGGGCAAGAGTAGACACCCAGCAAGGAGTAGATAACATGAGGAGGGATCTAGGTAAGCTTGAAGAATGGTCAAAAATTTGGCTGCTGAGATTTAATGCTAAAAAATGCAGGGTCATCATTTGGGCTGCAAAAATCCAAGGGAGTGGTACAGTATAAGGGGTGAAGTACTTCTGTCCACGAAAGAATAGCAGGACCTGGGCGTGATTGTTTCTGATGATCTTAAAGTGGCTAAAGAGGTAGAAAAGGTGACGGTGAAAGCCAGAAGGATGTTTGGGTGCAAGAGGAGAGGAATAGCAAGCAGAAAAAAAGGAGGTGAGAGGAATGGCCAGCAGAAAAAAGGAGGTGATAGTACCTCTGTTTAAATCTTTGGTGAGGCCTCATTTGGAGTATCGTGTGCAATTCTGGAGACCACACCTTCAAAAGGATATGAACAGGATGGAGTCGGTGCAGAGGGTGGCTACCAAAATGGTCAGTGGTTTTCGTTATAAGCCATATGGGGACAGATTTAAAGATCTCAATATGTATACTTTAGAGGAAAGGTGGGATAGAGGAGATATGATAGAGATGTTTAAATACTTCCTTGGCATAGGATGAGACTCAGGAGTAATATGCAGAAATATTTCTTTACAGAAAAAGTGGTAGATTCATGGAATAGTCTCCCTGTGGAGGTAGTAGAGACAAGGGCAGTATCTGAATTCAAGACAGCAAGGGACAAACACAGAAGCTCTCTAAAGGAAAAAAGGGACTATAGTAGTTGATATTGAAGGGCAGACTAGATAGGCCACATGGTCTTTTTCTGCTGTCATGTTTCTTTGTTTCTATCATTTATCTTGGTGATGTCAATAAATGATCCCTTTATACAGCATATGGGCTTATTCATCAAATTATCATACTTTTAACCGTAGGTGTTAAACTTAACTTGGGTACTTTTTCCCTTTCCTGGAACCCAGCATATTCATCTTCTTCCATGTGGCTTAGGCGTTTGAACTTGAATTCCTCCACCTCTGGGTCTTTCTCCTCCTCTTCAGTTGATTTGTTGATCTGTCCTTTATTCAGGTCACTCTCCTGCAGTTTCAGATCTCTAAACTTCATCTCCCCCTCAACTGTTCTTTCTTTTATTATTTATTCCTTTCTTCTGGTACTCTCACCTAGGTCTCTTCCTCCTCCCTGTATTTCCATTTCGATGGAAGCCCTTAGTTGATTCAAGATGTCGTTCACATACTTCTTTACTTTGATCTGTGAAATTAAAGATCTTAAATTTGCATCCGTTGCTTTTTGCAGTTTTCTTGTGACACTCTTCTACTTTCTTCCAGTTTTGATAGTTTCTCTTTGAATACCCTCTTGATTTAAATATAGGGTTTGTAGCATAAAGGTTGAGGTACATTATCTCCTCTTTATCTGCAAAAGTCCACTTAAATGTAGTTAGTCCTCTTAACATTTTCATTAATTTCTGTGGTTTATCTCCTGTCATAGTGGGTCCATGAACACGCTCACCATGGCCTTTATCTGTGGCAGGGATATGCAGCGCAAAAGACAAAAGGAATCCCATGCTCTGAGCAGAAAGCCTGTGTAAGTGGCTGGTGATAAAAAAATCAAAAGTCAAGTGCTGGTTTACATCTGGGCAGGACTGACAGAGGCTGACTTGTGTACACATTCACTCCATCAAGGTAGGGCACTGTGTCAAGGGATATTGGAATTATAGCCGTGAGTGCTGATATTTCACTGCAAGCAGACAGAAAAGTATTTGTACATTTTCATATAGGTCCTGTCATCTCTGTATTGATTGTAGTGCATATTGTCAACCTGTTTTTTTTAATATAAAAAGGAATTTTTATTCCCTATTCTCCCAATCTATTTTTCTTTCTATCATTCAAATAAAGATGGTTAAACATTTTCCCTTCAGATTCAGTGTCCTTCCAATGTCATTTTGTCAAATATTTCCTTCTAGAGCCAGGCCCTTGCCCCAACCTCTGGGGCAATCTATCATGAGTACCTTTACTCTTTGCTCATCCTTCTTGACCTATCTTCTACTTTTGACATTGTCGATCACTACATTCTCCTCGACACCCTGTTCTTGCTTAGATTTAGGACTCTGTTCTGGCTTGGTTTTCTTCTTATCTTTCCCACCGCAGCTTTAGTGTATGTTCTGTCAGATCTTCCTCCGTTGCTTCCCCACTTTCAGTCAGTGTAACTCAGGACTCTGTCTTGGGACCTCATCTTTTCTCTATATTCACTTTGTCGGTGCCCTGATCTCCTCCCATAGATTTCAGTACCATCTTTATGCTGATGACTCTCAGATCTACCTCTCTGCACCTGAAATCTCTCCAGGAATCTAGGTCTGTATCTCAGCCTACTTGTCTGATATTGCTGCCTGGATGTTTCACCAACAGAAAGGTGCTCCTTATCCTTCCCCCTAAACCCACCGCCCCCTTTCCTCCTTTCTCTCCTTCTGTGGTTAACTCTACCATTGCCCTGGTGTCTTCATCTCGCAACCTTGGTGACATTTTTGACTCATCTCTTTCCTTCTCTGCACATATCCAACACATAGTTAAAACCTGTTGCTTCTTTCTTCTACTACTGCTACTATTCAGCACTTATAAAGCGCCACGCACGCAGCGCTGCACAGCTAACCTACAAGAGGTAGCCAACATACAAGAGACAGTCCCTGCCCGTCAGAGTCATGCTCATCGGAGCTTACAATCTAATAAGAACAGTACAGAGCATTAGTCAGTTCTGCGCAAGGTATGGTGTGGTACAGTTTGGTCTATAGTTTGGTCATAAGCATTGACAGGGGTTAGGGTAAGATGAGGATGGAAGTCAGGATCTGAATGCAACGGTGAAGAGGTGTGTCTTCAACCTGGATTTGAAGAGGGCCAGGGAGGGTGTCTGGCACACAAACGCAGGTAGGCTGTTCCAGGCGTGTGGTGCAGCAAGGTGAAAGGAGCCCAGTCGGGAGTTCACGTTGCGGGTGAAAGGCATTGATGGAAGTAATTTCGAGAGGGGACGTAGGGAGAGATAAGAGGTATTGAGGGGCAATGGAGAGAATGCATCTTTAGGTCAGTAGGAGAAGCTTGAATTGGATGAGGAATTGGACAGGGAGCCAGTGAAGTGACTTGAGAAGGGGAGTAATGTGGGCATGGCGAGGCTGGCAGATTAGTCGAGCAGCGTGATTTTGTATAGATTGAAGGGGAAGGAGGTGGCCCATGGGGAGACCAGCGAGGAGTAGGTTGCAGTAATCGAGGCGAGAGGAGATTAAGGAGTGGATAAGCATTTTGGTAGTGTGTTCAGAGAGGAAGGGGCGGATTTTGCTGATGTTGTAGAGAAAGAAGCGGCAGGTCTTAGCTACAAGCTGGATATGAGCGTAGAAGGAGAGAGAGGTGTCAAAGATGACCACTAGATTGCAGGCCGAGGGAACAGGAAGGATAGTAGAACCATCCACATGGACTGAGAGAGGGGGAAGTGGGGAGGAGGAGTTGGGTAGAAAGACAAGGAGTTCAGTCTTGGCCATGTTCAGTTTCAATCAGTGATGAGACATCCAGGCAGCGATGTCCGAAAGACAGGCAGATATCTTGGACTGGGTTGCCGGCGAGATATTAGGTGTAGAGAGGTAGAATTGGGAGTCATCGGCATAGAGATGGTATTGAAAACCATGGGAGGAGATAAGTGCGCCAAGGCTTGGTTATGGAGAGAGAAAAGGAGGGGGCCCAAGACGGATCCCTGGGGTACATCTACATGGAGCGAGGTAGGGGAGGAGGAGGAGCCACCAGAGCATACACTGAATGAGCGATGGGAGAGGTAGGAGGAGAACCATGATAGTACAGAGTCCTTGAAGTCAAGTGAGGAGAGGGTGTTGAGGAGAAGGTTGTGGTCAATAGTGTCAAAGGCAGCAGAAAGGTCAAGAAGGATGAGGATAGAATAGAAGCCCTTGGATTTAGCCAGGAAGAGGTCGTTGGTGACTTTTGTGAGTGCTGTTTCAGTGGAGTGTAGGGGACGGAAGCCGGATTGTAGTGGGTCCAGGAGGGCCTGGGAGGTGAGGAAGTCGAGGCAGTGATGGTGGACTGCTCGTTCTAATAGTTTGGATAAGAAGGGAAGGAGGGAGATGGGTCGGTAGTTAGAAGGGCATGTGGGATCAAGTGAGGGTTTCTTGAGGAGGGGTGTGACAACAGCATGTTTGAAATCAGCAGGGACAGTTGCAGTGGAGCATGAAAGGCTGAGGATATGCGTGATGGAGGGGACAATGGTGAGGGAGATGGGATGTAGGAGATGGGTGGGGATAGGGTCTGATGAACAGGTGGTGGGTTTGGAGGAGGACAAAAGGAGTGAGGTTTCTTCTTCAGAGATCGGAGGGAAGGAGGAGAGGGTGGCAGGGGGAGTATGGATGGGGGAGGAGAATTGGGGAGGAGGGGAGGTAGATGAGGGGTTAGGGAATTGGAGGGTAATCTTGTGGATTTTGTCGTGGAAGTAGTCGGCTAGGGTTTGGGCGGAAAGAGAGGGCGGGATTGGGGGCGGCGGGTCCTTGAAGAGAGAATTGAGGGTATTGAAGAGGCGGCGAGGATCAGCAAAATTCATCCCTTCCTTTCTGAATATATTACCAAGACCCCCCCCCCTCTAGTCACCTCCCATTTAGACTATTGCAAGCTGCTCCTCCTCTGGTCTCCCCCAAAATCATTTCTCTACTTTTCAATCCATTCAAAATTTGGCTGCACGGGTATTCTTCCGTCAGAGTCACTATGCCCACGTAACCAATCTTCTCAAGTCACTTCACTGGCTTCCCATCTGTTTCTGCATCCAGTTCAACTTCCATGGCTTGTCTTTACATCTCCTCTCTCGTCTCTCCCTACACCTCTCCTCGGGAACTGTGCTCATCAGGCAAATCCCTCTTCTTTCACTGCCAACTCCAGATTTCACTCATTCTGCCTTGCTGCACCCAATACCTGGAACAGACTACCTGAGTTGGTACATCAGGCTCCATTTCTATTTAAATGCAGGCTAAAAATTCACCTCTTTAAAGCTGCATTTGGATCCTGACTCCTTATTCTCCTGCTTCCCACCCTTGTGTGTTATAACCATTTCCTCTTTGTTCTCCCCTAGTTCCCTGTTAGTTGTATGTGTCGATCTTGGATAGATTGTGAGCTCCTTTGAGCTGGGACTGTCTCTTACATGTTCATGAATAGAGCTGCATACGCCTTGTAGCGCTGTACAAATGTTAAGTAGTAATAGTAATTGTAGCCTCACGAAGGGGTGGTGTTATTGCTGTACCTTGCCCAGTGTAGGGTTTGCTGTGCACTAATCATGCTTCTCTCCATACAAAGATTCGACTTGTTCAAGCCATGGTATTTTCAATAACATCATATGGATGTGAAAGCTGGACAGTGAAACAGACAAACAGGAAGAAAATTGATGCCTTTGAATTATGGTGCTGGCGGCGAATACTGTGTATGCCATGGACTGCCCAAAGAACAAACCAGTCGGTACTAGAGGAGATCAAACCTAAGCTTTCTTTAGAAGCTCAGATGACAAGACTTAGACTTTCATACTTTGAACACATCATGCTTGGCAAGATAGAGGTCAACGCAAAAGAGGAAGGCCAGCAATGAGATGGATCGATACAATAACAGCAGCTACGGGTACCAGTCTGTCAACAATGTGCTGCCTGACTGAAGACCAAATACAGTTTAGGATAGCTATCCAGAGGGTTGCCATGAATCGACTCCGACTCGACGGCACTTAACAACAACAATCATGCTTTGCTAAAAGTTAGCAAGGGATCCTGTGGTAAAAATCCCATGTTAACTGGTGAGCATGCAATTTGGCGGGGACTGGGCAGGTTAGAGGCAGAATGTGGGTGTTGAGAGCACAGTGCAGTTATCAAGGGGCATCTTTAACGTGTGCTAACCATGGCTGTTGCTCTTAGTGTGTGTGCACCCTTATGCTATTTGACATGGTACCATGCAGTTGCAATGTGCTAATGGCAGGGGGACGGACACACATGCCAGCTGAGGTAAGCACGAGCTTCCCAATTCCTGGTCCAATCACATGCTAGCAGCACATTTTAGTAAAAATGCCCCTTAGCGACCACTGGGTCACATATATTTTTAGCCCTATTCTACTGGTGGGGACAGAGGCATTTTTGGAGTGTCTAAGAGAAAGGCTGAAAGACACTGAAAAACGGACTGGCTGAACATCTACAAACTGGAGTCTTCCGATATCTTTTCACCCTGTGCCTGAAGGACTACAAATCAGAGAGAAAGAGCCATCTCTGTATCTGAAGCCTTTGGAGATGGAAACACAAGTCTGCCAGGAGAGCCCTACACAAGAATCCCAGTGCAGGAATGCAATTCTCTCTCACACACACACACACACACAAACACACATATATGGGGGGGAGGGGGAGTCTCACTATAAGGTTCTAGTCTTCTGAGCTTACAAAGAACCGAATATTAACATTAAAAATCTCTGGAGGTTTTTTTCCTGTTTGGAGTAAAACCAGAAACCAAGGAAATGCTGTTGCTTTAGACTAAAGCAAAGCCTGCAGACAGCTACTGGCATTACCTGGAATGGATTCATTAGACCATGCCAGTGGAACTTACAAGAAGCTGCTTAAATTACACTACCTCAGCCAGCAATGAAGGGTTAACCTCCACATGTTAGCAGCATTGCATGAGGAATGAGTGGCCTAGTGGTTGGAGCAAGCTGTTTTGGACTAGAGGGTCAAGAGTTTGAATCCCACTAGAGGACAGCAACCTTAGGCTGGAAGGACTGGGGCTTCTAGTCCCACAGGTGCTCATTGCAGCCTTGGGTAAGCATTTAACCCTCCTTTGTCTCAGGTACAAAAACATGGATTTTGAGCCCTTTGGGGACAAGAGCAAAACTATATACAGTCAAACCTCGGTTTTCATTTGCCCCGGTTTTCATACGCTTCGGTTTTCAACGTCTTTTCTGACTGAGATTTTGTCCCGGTTTTCATGCATTGCTTCGGTTTTCAACGTCTTTTGACTGAGATTTTGTCCCGGTAGCAGGGAAGAAAAGCTGTCAACGTAAGCAGGAGATGTTGCATGAATGTGGGAGGCAGTTCTTTCTCTTGCAGGGTACGTCTGAAGCTATATCATTAAGATTTTCTGCCATTCTGAAGCATTGAGCAGATAATGTAAAGGTATTTTAATGGACTGAATTCAATGTGATTCCGAAGAGAGCTGGGCACAGCAGCTTGTCAGGGGTGGCTAAGGCCAGATGTTAACATACTGTACTGTACAGTACTGTACTTAGCTTGCTTTCAGTGATGTTAAATGTTCATTTATCCATTTCATTAGTCATTTATATTTATTTCTCATTGTTTTCTGTATGTAAAAATATAGTTATTCTCTATAAAATGTATTTTTTGTGAATATTTTTGGGTGTCTGGAACGGATTAATTGGATTTACATTATTTCTTATGGGAAATATTGCTTCAGTTTTCATACGTTTCGGTTTTAGTCAGACTTTTTCGAACGGATTAATCATGAAAACCGAGGTTTGACTGTATATAGTAACTGAATGTACACTGTTTTGACTGGTAGAAAAGTGGTATATAAGCCTAGTTAAATAAATAAAAAAAAAACAACCATGCCCGGCATCTTACCTCACCTCTCATTATTCAGTAGGGTTGCCAACCGGCTGGTATTCAGCCAGCCTGACCAGTTTTTCCATGGCCAGGCTGGCTGCCGGCAGAGAAGTAAAACCGGCCCTTGAAAAGCTGTTTTTTTGCTCTGGCCGCAAGATCGGGAGCGGCCAGAGCAAAAAAACAGCTTTTCTCCCAAAGTCCGCGGGGTAGGGAGCCAGGGAAGCCCGCGCGAGGCCCCGGCTCCCTCTGTACAACCAACAGTGTGAAGATCTTTTTCCTTCACGCTGGCGGTTGTTTCTGTGAAGCTGTGAATGCTGGGAAAGGTTAAAGCAATGCCCTTTAAACTTTCCCAGTATTCACAGCTTCACAGAAACAGCCGCCAGCGTGAAGGAAAAAGATCTTCACGCTGGCGGTTGTACAGAGGGAGCCGGGGCCTCGCGCGGGCTTCCCCAGCTCCCTCTGAAGCACCTCAGACAGCCATGGGGCTGGTCGAGGGGGGAGGGAGGCTAGGACTACAAATGGGCTTTGATGGGGGGGGAGGGGGGCCAAGGGCTGTGATGGGGTGTACCTGGACTGGAAATAGGGGGGGGGGGATCTGGACTGGAAATAGGCTATTGGGGGGGGGGGCCCTGGACTGGAAATGGGCTATGGGGGGGTGTGGAACCTGGACTGGAAATAGGCTATGGGGGTGGATATGGACTGGAATTGGGCTATGGGGGGTGTACCTGGACTGGAAATGGGCTAGGGGGGGAACCTAGACTGGAATTGGGCTATGGGGGGGGGGGGAGCAACCAGGAGTGAAAATAGGATATGGGGGGATCTGGAAGGGAATAGGGTAAGGGGGGGGGGGGGGCCGAGGACTGCAAATAGGCTAGGGTGGGGGGGAACCTGGACTGGAAATGGGCTATGAGGGGGCCTGGACTGGAATTCGGCTATGGGAGGGGACCTGGACTGGAAATGGGCTATGGGGGGGGGGCTGCAATGGAATTGGGCTATGGGGGGAGGGGGAACCTGGACTGGAAATAGGCTGTGATTAGGGGGGCTAGGACTGCAAATGGGCTGTGATGGTTGTGGGGGGACTTGGACTGGAAATGGGCTGTGATGGGGGGCTAGAACTGCAAATGGGCTGTGATGGTGGGGGGGACTAGGACTGCAAATGAGCTGTGATGGTGGGGGGGGGCCTAGGACTGGAAATAGGCTGTGATGGGGGGGGCTAGGACTGGAAATGGCCTGTGATGGGAGGGCAAGCACTGGAAATGGGCTGATGAAGAGCTGGAATAGGACTGGAAATGGGCTGATGGGGGCTGGAATAGGACTGGAAGTGGGCTGACGATGGGGCTAGGATTGGAAATTGGCTGATGGGGAGCTTGGAGTGGAAATTGGCTGATGGGGGGCTGGAATGGAACTGGAAAAGAGCATATGTGGGGCTAGGACTGGAAACAGGCTGATGAGGAGCTGGAATAGGACTAGAAATGGGCTGATGGGGGGAGCTTGGACTGAAAATGGGTGATGGGCTAGAATAGGACTGGAAATGGGCTGATGTGGCGGCATGGGAGAATGGGACTAGAAGGGAGTGGATGCTGGGTGGGTCTAGAGCTATAAGGGAGCTGATTTGAGGGGAGGACTAGAAGGGGATGGCGATGGGGAATGAGAATGGAGAGGGGAAAAGATATTTTGGGTGGAAGAAAAGTCTACGATGGGCCGGGTATTGGGAGAGTAAGAGGGGATTGAGAATGGAAGGGTGAAATTTGAGTGGATGATAAAGGAATAAGGAAAGAAATGGGGGAAAGAGCAAAAGGGAAACGATCAGTATGTTAAAGCAGATATAGAGAGAGAATGGAAAACATCTAAAAGAGAAGAAAGGACAAATGGATAGCTCACAGAAGACAGGAAGAAACCAGAAGAAAGTGACTGGAGCAATTGCAACTGAAGAATAAAATTCCCAAACAGAAGGTAGAAAAATACTTTTTATTTTGAATTTATTAACTGGAATATGTCTGGTCTGGGAAGTGTGTATTGCTAACATCTTTGTGTTTTTGTTTAGTGCAAGAGGAAATTACTTTATAGTTTTATTTCTCCAGTGTTGTACATTTCATGTTTGGCTTTTGGGGTTCCCAGTTTAATTATTATCTGACCAAGGGAGTTAGCCTACACTAATCCTCGGTAATTTTTGTGGGTGGGGCTGGGGTGCAGCATGGGTGGGACTGGGGGTGGGGCTAGGGGCGGAGAATGGGTGGGGCATGGCGAGCCACAGGTGTCAGGTTTTTCTCGGTGAAAAAGTTGGCAACCCTATTATTCAGTTGCCTTCCTCCAGCCTGTTGTTGCTCCACCGCTGCTTTTCCTGTTCTCTTGGCAGTGGCTGCGGTGGCAGCAGACGTCCTCCAATTTAAAGAAAAGATGTGGGTCTTCAGACTCCACGCTTGCAAGGCTGGCCTGGTCTCTCCCCTCTCTGACATATGCTCACATCAGAGGAGGAAGGGACCAGATCAGCCATGCAAGTGCGGAGTCACAAAGACAACACATTTGTTTTTTTAAATTGGAGGAGGTCCGCTGCCACGGTCAGCGCCAAGAGAACTGGAAACGTGAAAGCATTTTAGGGGCAGGCTGGGCAGGCAGCATGAGGAACCGAGTCCATCAGACGGCAATCCCAAAGGCACCCCTAATTTTTGTGCCCTATGCGGTCGCACTGCTTGCATAGGCCTGAGTACGGCGCTGGCAGAAGCCACTGGAGGAGTCCCTGATTCGCTGGGACTAAAGCCAGCAGGAGGATTGCCAAAGAAGCTTCAAGATTAAAAAAAAAAAATTGCCTGCACAGCAGAGACGGGCTTCTGTAGGGACAGATCGAGTTACTGCAGAGCTGGGCTGCAGCCTGCCTGAGGGCAAGGACGGATGCATGGGACACTCAAAGTGGAAAATCCCTACAGACATCAGAGCTAACTAGCAGAGATTTTACCTAGTAACAGGGAGACGTGTGTGAAGTGAATTGGGAAACCAGAGTGGTTCTGGAGACCAGCCAGTCCAAGAAGGAATTCAAACTAAGCAGGGCTCTAAAAGGATTATTTTTCTGTTATCAGGGAGCACATAGAGCCAGCATGGTTATGAAACTATTCTACCTCAAATTAAAGCTTTATTTTCCCTTAGAGCATTCAAGGAACTGAACAACTGAGAACTAAAATCCAACCTTCGAACAGTGGCCATGAACTAGACTGCGTGCGCCTGCTGCAGATTGGTTTTGTTTTCTGAGCAATTTCAGCCATCTTGGCTACCAGCTCCTGGGTTTTGTTTAGTAATTAGGCCTTGGACTGAAACTGCAGTTGACATATCTTTCCCGGCTAGGGTTTAATTTCAGCTTTATGTTTGCCTAATGTTTACCCTGATGTTTTATTTCCTTGTAAATGCTCATACATGCCACCTTTAGAGTACAGCTAGCAAGTAGATGCTAGTAAAATCAGAAGTCGTTGAACGCTATCTGCTCTCTGGTTAATTCTGTGGGTGCAAAGGGGCATATCACGGGGATTGGGAGCAACTGTTTCTTTTGATACGGATCATGCACACTTCAGGTGGCTCAAGTCCCAGAGCCCCGATTCCAGGTCTTAGAGGGTTTAGTCTAAGAAAGCTCCAGAATCCTGAACGTGTAAGCGATCTGTCTCCTGCAGTACACAAGCAGCTACAGGGTGGACAGGGCAACCTCCCCTGATTACAACACCTTACTGAATGCAGCCTTAAGTAAGGGCAGTCTTCAAAGGGAAAGAACGCACATAATTTTCTGTTAAGAACTCACATACCTTCCCTTTAAGAAATAATGCACAGTCCCTGGGGAAAAGTACAATTGGGCTCTGCCTCTGCTTGCACAGTTTTGAAAACTGCCCTCATAATATGTTATTAGGAAACAGCGGTTTGCAACCTAAATAAGCGAGTCAAAACAGAAGCAACCGAGCGGAGAAGCTAGCAAGCTGAACTGTAGCCAGTTCCGAGTATCAGCCGGATAAAGCAACCTTCAATGAGATGTTTAATTGGACACCATCCTCATCACAGCTCTGGAAAAAGCCATTATGTCATTTATGAACCGGATAATCTATTACCTAATGTTTCTGATGAGTTGGGGCAGAAAACAGAACTTTGACAGACAATTATTAGTTTCAGCAGGAAACATCAGCTATACCAGCTCACAGCTAGGGATTCAATAGATAATAATAATAATTAGTAATAATAATAATTAAAATATAACCATGACGGCCAAATGTAATTATCTGAAAAGGTTTTTTATCCACTTAAATTGCTAACAAAACTTTATTACAGGATCCCGGAGCTCTTCTTTAAGTGAGCAATTTTGGGATTTAGGCACCTTCCCCCGAAGAGCCCTTTAAGTGCGGTCTTTGGGGATTTCTGCTTAACAGAGGCTACAGAATGAATTCATTAGCCACTGCTTTTGGCTGGCTCTACCAGCCAATCATTCCAGGCAATTATGTTATTGACAAATGGAGGACATGAACATTAAATCAAATGCGCCTGTTTCTGGAACTACAGGGATAAAAGGGCATATTTACCAGGAAAGGCTTTGTAAAACAGTGCACCTGAGACAGGAGGCACAAGGATGCAGGAGGGCCAGTGACTTGATAGCCACCCGAGAAGTGTAAGTGAAGGACAACAACATACGTCCTGAAGGGTCTCATTAATTATTGCTGTTTCACTGTGTATCTCAGTTGTTAAAGGCTTTTTTTTGTGCTGTTTTCTTCTGGTACCTTCATGGATTTTTAATAAGGCAAATTGCAAGCAGCAGCTAATTCATCATATGTGGATAAGGACTATGATGTCATATCTGACATACTACAATTAAGGGCTATGGTTGCAAACTAGCAAATATGAGGCTTGTGTTAATAGACTCATTGAGAGTGTGACTGACAGCTGGGCATGACGCTCCTCAAAGATGCACATATCAAGTTGCGTGGCTTTAAAGAGCAATGAGTTATGTATAAAAATGATGGACTATTTGATCAACCTCAATGGCACTCAGGATATTTCCAGCTATGACCCATGTATCACTATCTGGCTTAGAAAAATCAAAATCGTTAGCTTCTTCGAGGGTCCACTCTAATATATCAACTGGTATAAATTGAGCCCTTATCTAATCTACATACATATATCTTCTTTTAAAAATTATTTTTTGTTGGACACAAGACAAATCACCCAGCAGCGACTGGGTTACCAACCAGATCTTTTTTTAATGAGAATTATAATTAATAATTAATAGTCCCTTTTTGTAGTCTGCTACTTCTGGAGAGAGATCTGCAATTGTAAGTATTTATTTCTGGGAATTTTTCTAAATCTTGGAGAAAAAGGAATTCTTTAGATTAAAGCTGATTAATCTGTGTAAATTAGAATCCAGTGTATTTGTTAAATCAGTCAGGGCCTAGTATCATCAAACAGCTTTTAGTTAAATTAAAAACTCAATAGGTAGCTTTCAGTTTAAGTTTAAAACCCAGCAGAGGGCTTTCAGTTTAAATACAGAACCCAGCAGTGAGCTTTCAGTTTAAATGTAGACCCCAGCAGAAAGCTTTCAGTTAAATTTAAAATGCAGCAGAGAGCTTCTAGTTTAAATTTAATAGTTAGGGCCTAGTATCAGCAAAGAGCTTTAATTTAAATCAAATCTGAGTATAACTTAGCATAAAAGGAAAAACAGGGTCAGTATTCTTTGAACAATAAATTGTTTCTAGAGACCTTTACAAAGAGGTCTTCTAGATAGGGGACAAGAGACCTGTGAAATTGTTTTAAAATAGGTGTTAAAGCCAAGTGACAAATCAAAGGGGCATTTTGAAACACTTCCTCTATTCAAGCAAGGGATGTGTGAATTACCCAGGAAATTGATCACAGATTACCTTAGAAGTACAGGACAGGGTACTGTGAAGCAGCCAGCTTTTAATGTCTTCTTTCCCTCCCTCCCCAAATCCCACCCATCCCTGGGGTAATCGTAGCTTTACTTAAAGGAAAGGAAGTGCCATATTCACTCTCAGATGCAGCTGTTTATCCTCACCAGGCATATATTAAGGACCTGAGATTCATTAAGCTTGAAGTGAACAAAGTCCATTAAAAGTATTATGTATAGTTTTATTAGTATAAGTAGCCCCAGAAAACCTTAGTAAGTAAACAATTTAAATATCTAAACACAACCTTAAAACTAAGATGCAGACAGCAGTCCAGAAGCGAGATGGGGGCTTTCTAGTCTTTTGCATTGAGTGTCACATGTATGATTTTCTCCCAGTTGGTGAGGGGTCTTACATGTGCACTATGTGCAAGAAGCTCTTTGCTCTCAGGGAACGAGTCCAATCTCTACATAAGAACATAAGAACATAAGATATGCCATACTGGGTCAGACCAAGGATCTATCAAGCCCAGTATTCTCTTTCCAACAGTGGCTAATCTAAGTCATACGTACCTAGCAGTTTCCCCAAAAGACACAGGTTCTGCAATGCTTGTACTAGGTCAAGCATTGATATCCTGGGTCCCTTCTTAATAATGGTTTATGGACCTTTCCTCCAGGAACTTGTCCAAACCTTTTTTAAACCCAGCTATACTAACAGCCTTTACTACATCCTCCGGTAACAAATTCCAGAGTTTGATTACACGTTGAGTGAAAAAATATTTTCTTTTATTAGTCTTAAATAGTTTACCCTGTAGTTTCATTGTATGTCCCCTAGTCTTCCTATATTTTTTCCAAATACAGAGTGAAGCTACAGGGTAAACTATTTAAGACTAATAAGAGAAAATATTTTTTCACTCAACGTGTAATCAAACTCTGGAATTTGTTACCGGAGGATGTAGTAAAAGCTGTTAGTATAGCTGGGTTTAAAAAAGGTTTGGACAAGTTCCTGGAGGAAAGGTCCATAAACCATTATTAAGAAGGGACCCAGGATATCAATGCTTGACCCAGTACAAGCATTGTGGAACCTGTGTCTTTTGGGCAAACTGCTAGGTACGTATGACCTAGATTGGCCACTGTTGGAAGCAGGATACTGGGCTCGATGGACCTTGGTCTGACCCAGTATGGCATATCTTATGTTCTTATGTAAACAGTCGATCTACGTTTACCTGTTCCACTCCGTTCATTAATTTATAGACTTCTATCATATCTCCCCTCAGCCATCTCTTTTGCAGGTTAAAGAGCCCTAACCTTTTTAGCCTTTCTTCATAGGAGTATCCTTCCATCCCCTTTACCATTTTGGTGGCTCTTCCCTGAACCTTTTCTAATAACGCTATATCATTTTTAAGATATAGCGACCAGAATTGCACACAATATTCAAGGTGCGGTCTCACCATGGAACGGTATAGAGGCATTATAATATCTTTTGTTTTATTTTCCATTCCTTTCCTTATAATACCTAGCATTCTATTTGCTCTCTTGGCTGCTGCTGCACACTGGGCTGAGGGTTTTAACATGTTATCCACAATGACGCCTAAATCTTTTTCCTGAGTGGTGGTTCCTAATGTGGAACCTTGCATCGTGTAACCATAGTTTGGGTTGTTCTTCCCTAGGTGCATAACTTTGCACTTGTCCACATTAAATTTCATCTGCCATTTTGATGCCCAGTCTTCCAATTTATCAAGATCCTCTTGCAGTTTTCCACAATCCTCTTGGGTTTTAACAACTTTAAATAGTTTTGTGTCATCTGCAAATTTGATAACCTCACTCGTTATTCCACTTTCCAGGTCATTTATGAATATGTCAAAAAGCAGCGGACCCAGCACAGATTCCTGGGGTACACCACTATTCACCTTTCTCCATTGGGAAAATTGGCCATTTAGCCATCCCTCTGCTTTCTATCTTTTAACCCGTTCCTTATCCACAGTAGTACACTGCCTCCTATCCCATGACTCTTTAGTTTTGCCAAAAGTCTCTGATGAGGGACCTTGTCAAAGGCTTTCTGAAAGTCCAGATACACTATATCAACCGACTCACCTTTGTCCACCTTTTTATTCACACTTTCAAAAAAACATAACAGATTAGTAAGACAAGATCTTCCTTGTCTAAAGCCATGTTGGCTATCTCCCATTATGCCATGACTATCTACATGCTGAGTAATTTTATTCTTTATGATGGTTTCTACCATTTTTCCCGGTACTGACGTGAGGCTCACCGGTCTGTAGTTTCCCGGATCACCCCTGGAACCCTTTTTAAAAATTGGTGTTACATTGGCGATCCGCCAATCTTCAGGTATTAGAGATGATTTTAATGATAGTTCACAAATTACTAATAGCAGGTCTGCAATCTCATATTTCAGTTCTTTCAACACGCTTGGATGTATACCATCCGGCCCAGGTGATTTGCTACTCTTCAGTTTATCTAATAGTTGTAATACATCTTCCCAATGTATCGATATTTCCTTCAATTCTTCCCCACCTTTAAATACCACTTCAGTCATGGGTAACATCCCTACATCTTCCTCAGAAAAGACTGAAGCAAAGAATTCATTCAGTCTCTCCGCTATCGCCTTGTCGCCTTTTAGTGCCCCTTTAACTCCTCTATCATCTAATGGTCCAATTGACTCTCTCACAGGTTTTTTGTTACGAATGTACTTGAAGAAATCTTTATTTCGTGTTTTTGCTTCCGCAGCAAGCTTCTTCTCAAATTCTCTCTTTGCCTTCTTTATCAATGCCTTGCATTTGACCTGCCAGTGCTTGTGCTGTTTCCAGGTTTCATCGTTTGGCTCTTTTTTCCATCTCCTGAAAGATGCTTTCTTGGCAACAATAGCCTCTCTGACCTCACCTTTAAACCATGCTGGCAGTTTTTTGGACTTCCTTTCACTTTTCTTAAAGCGTGGAATACATCTGGTCTGAGCTTTCAAGATAGTATTTTTTAACAACACCCAAGCTTGATGTAAGTCTTTAACCTTTGCAACTGTTCCTTATAGTTTTTTCTTAACTATTTTCCGCATTTTATCATAGTCTCCCTTTCGAAAATTAAAAGGTAGTACTGTGGATTTCCTTACTATCCCTCCTCCACTAATTAAATCAAAGGCGATCATGCTATGATCACTATTGCCAAGTGGTCCCAACACCCTTATCTCTTGCACTAGATCTGGTGTTCCACTAAGGACTAGGTCTAATATGGCTTCCCCTCTCATCAGTTCATGGACCAGCTGCTCCAAGAAGCAGTCATTTATGTCATCTAGGAACTTTATCTCCCTAGCATGTACTGCCGTGTCACTGACCCAGTCGATACCGGGGTAATTGAAATCGCCCATTATTATTACCGCGCTGTAACTTTTGTTAGCTTCCTTGATTTCTTTGAGCATTTCATCATCCATTTGTTCATTCTGGCCAGGCGGTCGATAGTACACCCCCACCGCCATCGCCTTCCCCTTTTTACATGGAATTTCAATCCATAGAGATTCTACAGCAAATTTTGTTTCCTGCAAAACTTTAATCCTTTCTGACTCAATGCCTTCTCTAACATAGAGCGCAACCCCTCCACCAATTTGATCAGCTCTATCATTACGATATAGTTTGTACCCAGGTATCACAGTGTCCCACTGGTTGTCCTCCTTCCACCATGTCTCTGATATTCCAATCACATCTAACCTCTCATTTAGTGCTATATATTCTAACTCTCCCATCTTATTTTTTAGACTTCTAGTATTTGCATACAAGCATTTTAGAGACTGTATTTTATTCATATTAATTTGGCTATTGGTAGACATGTGTAATTTGGGATCTTTAAGCTCTGTCAGCTCCATACTCGAGGGCATTTGGGCTACTTTACCCTTTTTTGGAACCTCTCTGCTTTTGGTAGTATCCTTCAAGGATACATTCTTCCGAACAATCTGCTCTTGGGCGACTGTCGGCTTTCCCCTATTATCTAGTTATCTGGAGGCTGGAGTAGCATACTTGGAGAACATAAGGAAGATAGAGAGGTACATAGTCAAGACATAGAAGGATGTGGTACTGAAGTCTCACCTCCAGTCTGGCAGCATCCCTGTTGCCATGGCGGAGAGAAGTCATGTGACAGGAAAGCATCACCCTGGTGTGGCAGGAAGTGATCCTGTAGGTAGGAGCTGTCCTCCAGATGATGTAAAACCCTCTTGCACTGAGAAGGTTTCTCCAGGGCCATGTGCCCACGAGGGAAGGGTTAGGACATCTGTTATAGTTGGTGATTCGATCATTAGGCATGTAGATAGTTGGGTGGCTGGTGGACATGAGGATCACCTGGTAACATGCCTGCCTGGTGCAAAGGTAGCGGACCTCATGCGCCACCTAGACAAGGTCTTAGATAGTGCTGGTGAGGAGTCTGCTTTCTTGGTACATGTCAGTGCCAATGACATAGGAAAGTGTGGTAGGAAGGTTCTGGAGGCTAAATTTAGGCTTTTAGGTAGGAAGTTGAAATCCAGAACTTCCAGGGTAGCGTTCTCTGAAATGCTTCCTGTTTCACACCAGGACCAAAAAGGCAGACAGAGATCTGGAGTCTCAATGCGTGGATGAGACGATGGTGCAAGGAAGAGGGTTTTGGATTTGTTAGGAACTGGGGAACATTCTGGGGAAAGGAGGGGCTTTTCTTAAGGGATGGGCTTCACCTTAACCAGGATGGAACCAGGCTGCTGGCATTAACCTGTAAAAAGGAGATAGAGCAGCTTTTAAACTAGATAACAGGGGAAAGCTGACAGTCACCCAAGAGCACATGGTTCGGAACAATGAATCCTTGAAGGATACTAGCAAAAGATTGAAGTTAGGGCATATCTACAGAGAGGTTCCAATAAAGACAAAAGTAACCAAAATGCCCTTGAGTACAGAGCAAACAGAGCTTAAAGATTGCAAATTACCCCGCCTATTGATAGCCACCTTAATATGAATAAAATACAGCCTCTAAAATGCTTGTATGCAAATGTTAGAAATCTCAAAAATAAGATGGGAGAGTTAGAATATATAGCACTAAATGAGAGGTTAGATATGATTGGAACAACCAGTGGGACACTGTGATACCTGGGTACAAACTGTATCATATATTCCAGAAGATAAATACTTACAAGTGCAAATCTATTCCCAGCTGTCCCTTTTGGGAGTCCTTCAAAAAGCCCAGAGAGACAAATGCAAGCACTCACAGGACTAGTGTGACCATTAGGTGAACTAGGCAGTTGTCTAGAGAAGCAGCACCCCAGGAGCACTCCATTGCCACCGCTGCTGCCCCTCTCCAGGACCTGCAGTGGCAGCAATGGGTTTGAAATGCAACACAGCACATACCTAACTCACTGACAATGCATCGTGGTGCCTGGCTTATATGAGCTGCTGCTTCCGCCCCCTCTGACATAGACTATACAAGCCAGAGGTCTGCATCAGAGGGGGCAGAAGCAGCAGCTCTTACAAGCCAGGATCTGCACTGCAGCAGCGGTGAGTTTAGGTAAACACTGCGTTGCATTTCAAACCCAGAGCCACTGCTGCCGGTCTGGAGAAGGGTGGCAGCATTGCCATAGGGGCAGCTGTGGGAGAGGTGGCAGGATAGAGGGCTTGCTGAGGTCTCTTCTCATCCTTGCACCACCCCCGCATGCACATTCACATATGCAGGAAAAGAGGCCGAGAAAGAGGGGAAGAGACACACAACTGGAGACAGGCACACATATATACACTCTCCCTCTCTCTCTAACAAAGATACACACCCCCTTTCTCCATCAGACACAGACACACGCTCTTCTGCTGCCTCTCCTGCAGTGCTGCTATAACTCACCATGTTAAGTTCTTTGCTGTCAGTTCTTTTCCTCAGCCTGTAGCAAACTCCTCATACCTTTCCCCTTCATTTGCCACTCATACCCCTCCTCGGCTCGGCCAGTCTCTCTAGGATGCTCACTGTCTCCATGTGCTCTGTCAGCAGTCCACCCACTAACCTCTCAGAGCACAACCAGCGCACAAAGAAGCTTCACTCGCATTGCGGCACAGGCGCTTCCCCCTAGCTCACCTCCTCCCTTTCTAATTCTGTAGCTCACGTTTAAGTGGTCCCATCACTGGCTCTTTCCCACCAATGTATCCTTCCCACACTTTTCTGACTCCCAGGCCCTTTCTGCATGGAACTAGTTGTAGGAATGGGAAGTCCTCAGGAAGTCTAAAGGGGCTGGTAGCTACTTAAACAACACAGCTATCCATGTGGCTCACAACATGGGAACTTGAGACAGCCACCAAATGAATGAGATTTGCTATGTCTGTTTGAGGCAGCCATGAGGCTCTTATCAGCCTGACCCTTCCCCCAAGCCATGAGGTAATCAGCCTGCTAAGAGAAGGCATTGAGATTTCAGTAGACACCCTTCCCCCACTCCAGGTCTGAGCACAATGTCCCCTAGCCCAGAAATCAACAGACCAGAGCACACCGGTTTGGACAGGTCACCCAGGTACCTTCCCTAGGGGCTGCTGATTGGTGGGCAGGAAATACCTGTGGCAAATGGAATTACAGAATGAGTTTGAAATTATACTGTATTTAAGGCATTGAAGAACGTCCCGGGAGGCTCAGACTCTTGTAGAGGTTGCTGGTATCTCTGTCTGGCCTGTGCGCACATTAAAAGTTCCTGTTTGCATTCCAGCCTGTCTGTGAGTCTTCCTTCTGTGGGTGAGTGATAGAATAAGAGCTTTTCACAGCGTTTGCTATTACATGTTGAGTGAGGGGCCTTGGGTCTTATAACGTGGCTGTCCTGCATCCCAGAATCCATGCTCAACATATTTAATACTCAATAACCTTCAGAGGTGTTCCCTTTGGTGTGTAGACAGTGCCCTGCAAAAACAGGGTTATAAGGAATTTTTTGTATTTTCATTTACAAAATGTCATAGTCAGGTTGCTCAAGGTCCAAAATGTTTACCCAACCTGCTCATCCAATGCTATACAAATATGCTGGGGAGAAAAATAAGCAAAAGGAAATTTGATTGGTCTAACATTTGACACTATTTTTACTAATTAACCTCCAGAATGTAGCTTTAATTAGATCCATGTGCCCCTGGAAGTTGAGCAATACTGTAGGTAGGTCATCTGTGCCCAGATGTGTGTGTGTGTGTGTGTGTCTCTGTCACATTATAGGAAAGAGGTTTGGCAGCTTGCCAGCAGAGGTCTGAAGCAAGTCAACTGTGCAACCACCTCCCCTTCCAGGTTGAGCAGAAGGAATGAGTACCCTAAGGAGATAACCTGGCTAATTTGAAAGGACACTGTGTGAGGTTAGCAAAGGTCAGACTATTGTTTTAGTTTCTTTTTTACACTTGCTTTTTTTTCCTTCTCCAGTTGTTCTACAGTCTTCATTATGATTCAGTCATTCTAAATGCCCAGTTTGCCACAATGCTTAATGCCCATTCTGAGCTGTAGTATAGCATGAGGTAAACCTATGAAATGGACATGTCGGCTTTGAATTGGGTCCATTGGCAATGAGACTCATAATTCCTAAGTGGCACAGACTAGGCAGTTGTTCTCCATTATGCCACGTAAGCAGACCAGGCTTTAAAGGTTAGGGCTCTTTAACCTGGAAAAGAGACGGCTGAGGGGAGATATGATAGAAGTCTATAAATTAATGAATGGAGTGGAACGGGTAAACGTAGATCGATTGTTTACCTTATCAGAATATAGAAAGACTAGGGGACATGCAATGAAGCTACAGGGTAAACTATTTAAGACTAATAAAAGAAAATATTTTTTCACTCAACGTGTAATCAAACTCTGGAATTTGTTACCGGAGGATGTAGTAAAGGCTGTTAGTGTAGCTGGGTTTAAAATAGGTTTGGACAAGTTCCTGGAGGAAAGGTCCATAAACCATTATTAAGAAGGGAGCCAGGATATCAATGCTTGACCCAATACAAGCATTGTGGAACCTGTGTCTTTTGGGGAAACTGCTAGGTACGTATGACCTAGATTGGCCACTGTTGGAAACAGAATACTGGGCTTGCTGGACCTTGGTCTGACCCAGTATGGCATATCTTATGTTCTTATGTTCCTACACAGTGCCACAAGCTTTGCTCATCATTACTTGCCTATATACACCTCAAAAAAATTGTTTGTATTGCTATAGTGGAAGTGCCATCTAATGTACATGTAAAATAGATGTCAAAAATCGGTCTTCACCTTAAAATAAGCATTTTCTCTTTCTTTGTACTACAAACACAAAATAGATCTTAATCTGGTAAGAGGAATACAAGTGTTTTCATACACTGAAAGCCTACCCAAAGTTGGGACTATTCACTGTTAAGAAAAGAAAAAAGGATGACTGAGGAGCATTGCATAGCATGATGACATGTCAGTGCACTCCACGGGGATCTCAAGGGTGAAGGTTTTACCCCAAGAGCAACAAACAAAAATGACTTCCATCGCCAGGGCTTCCCCATCTTCAAGGGGAGTCTGGATGGAAAGAATGGTGAGATTATGGAGCATTTTGCCAACATTTTAGAAGAGAAGTGATCATTTGGCATGATGAATATCGTTTGAATGTTGAGAAAATAACTTATTCTGAGAGTTAAACAGATGGCCACGGAGTGAAAAAGGAATTGTAATTTTGCTATGCAGCAGACATAGCTACAGCAGCCTCTACTGTAGGTAACCGCAGAAGGGAGAGAGCTGTAATGACTCGGTGAAGCTCTTCAGCATAATCTCTAAATATGCCTGTTTTTAACATTTCAGCTTTAGGGCATTTTTCTTCCTGGTGGGCTATGAGCAATGCATGTTTCTATTTTCCTGCCCAGAGCAACTGTGGTATCCTTAGACTTCCCTGCTGTACTCACCTGAATGATAGCTTTACGTCCTACCACTTCCAGAACCTGACCACTTCTTATTGTGCGATCTGGTAGAGTGAAGTTCACAATTTCTGCATACTTGGCAAACTATACACAAGGGAAAAATAATCATAGTCAATTTCATGTTGAGAGCCATAGATATATTACTATCTATTTTGATGTTCAGAAGTATATATAGAGAGAGAGGATGAGAGATGGAAACTAGTTTCTCAGAAGAGTTGAATAAATTGAATATTCATAAATATTGCCTAGAAAGACTTTAGATCAAATTAAAGCTTTGGATGATAGAAACAGAAAAACATAAGAATGACAGCAGATAAAAGGCTGTACGGCCTAACCAGTCTGCTCATCCATACCAAATATTAGGCTCCACAATCCCCTCCTCTTCCTTAGAGATCCTCTGTGCTTATCCCATGCTTCTTGAATTCAGATAAAGCTCTCGTCTCCACCACCTTCACTGGGAGGTTATTCTACGCCTTCAACACCCTTTCCATAAAGAAATATTTCCGTAGAATACTCCTGAGTCCACTCCCTTTCACCTTCATGCTATAGCCCTCTCATTTCCAGAGCTTTCTTTCAATCAAAAAAGATCCACTTCCTGTACATTTATGCCATGGAGGTATTAAACATCTCTATCATTCCTCCTCTCTCCCGCTCTTCCTCCAAATTATCCAGAAAATATTATCACATTACAAACAGGAAGTATAATACAGCAGTTCAATTACATGAAAAACAATGCCATTCTACTGGAATGAGTAGAGCAGATAAGCTGAAGTGATCAGATATCCTGATTTTTGGGGATTGTCCCTGATTTTAAAGCTGTGTCCCCGATTCTCACCTTTTTGGCAACCCCCTGTCCCCGATTCCAGCAATAAGGTCAGAGAGGGCAAAAATCCCATTTATTTTCAATTTACTGATTTGAATATGTCAGTTTTTAGAATTTACATCCATTATGTTTATATTTCGCACAGTAAGGAGGAAACGCATCACTCTATTTCCCTATCAACTGGTTGCTTGAAAGTGATATTGCTGCTGTCATGGGATGGTCAGGAAGGGGGCAAGACAATGGCTCCTTTTCCCTCCATGCCTTGTTGCTCAAACCTGGAATTAAGGTGTCCCTTCTTTCCCTAGCCCCCTGCACACCCCCCGCCCATACTACACATGTGTCCCAGATTTGTCTGCAAAAAATCTGTTAACCTTAAGAAAAGCCTACTAACAAACTTAACCAGTTTTACGATTGTTAGCAATATTGTGGAAGGAAAAATAACATAGTAACATAGTAAATGATGGCAGATAAAGACCAGTATGGTCCATCTAGTCTGCCCAGTAAGATGGCAAGAGTAGGTGCACCTGCCGCTCCGTGCATGCCACCCCGCCCCATGTCTTTGTTTTAGGGGTGAACCCACCCCTCTGTGTAGGACACCCCTGTATGTTGAGAAATTAGTTAGTTAAGCTTATTTTGATTTTATCCTGTTGCTGTAAAGGGATCCACTATGTCTGTCCCATGCCATTTTGAATTCTGTCACTGTATTTGCCCCCACCACTTCCATCAGGAGGGCACTCCAAGCATCCACCACCCTATTAGTGAAAAAGTATTTCCTGACATTGCCTTTTAATTTCTCCCCTTGCAGCTTCATGTTATGCCCTCTAGTTTTACAGTTTCCCTGTCTTTGGAAGAGGTTTGTTTGTTCATTATTTCTCTTTAAGTATTTAAAGGTCTGAATCATATCTCCCCTGTCCCTCCTCTCCTCCAGAATGCACATATTTAGGTCTTCAAGTCTCTTCTCATAAGGCTTCTGACGCAGGCTCCAAATCATTTTGGTCACCTTCCTCTGAACAGTTTCCAGTCTTTTTATATCCTTTGTAAGATATGGTCTCCAAAACTGAACACAGTATTCCAAGTGAGGCCTCACCAGTGACTTATAAAGTGGCATAAGTACCTCTTCCTTTCTGCTGGTAATTCCTCTCTGAATGCAACCCAACATCCTCCTGGCCTTTGCCACCGCCTTGTCGCACTGTTTTGCCACCTTGAGATCCGCAGAAATAATCACACCAAGGTTGTTCTCCTTGTCCGTGCACACCAACCTCTCTCCCCATATCGCGTACATTTCACCTGGATTTCTACTTCCCGAGTGCATGACACTGCACTTCTTCGCATTAAATCTTAACTGCCAAGCATTAGACCATTCTTCCAGCTTTTGTAGATCTTTCCTCATGTTATCCACTCCCTCAGGGGAGTCCATCTGTTGCAAATTTTCGTGTCATCTCCAAAAAGACAGACTTTTCCATGCAGTCCTTCAGCAATAACTCAGGGAAGGAATGGTTCTGGAACTGTATGTGATAAAAGGGGAGAGACTTCTGGGTGATAGTGTCTGAGAATCTCAGAGAAGTGAAACAATGTGATGACGTGGTGGGCAAAACCGGAGAGGTGCTAGGCTACATGGACAGAAGTATTATTAGCAAAAGTAAAAAGCCCATAATACCCCCGTGTTCGGTTTGAGAAGATTTATCTCCAGTGGTGTAGCCAGAACTATTGTTATCGGAGTACCATTGTTAACCTGGGGGAAGGGCACTAGGCATATAGATCTCAACCATGGTAGTTACATTCTTATCGACAAATAATGTCTTCAAGTACAAATGACAGTGGATTTCTAAGAAGCCTGTAACAGTTGTTATGCATTGTGGGTGACAATTTAACATATTTAAAACTCAGTTATTTCAAGCTCTTACTAATCCTTTTGGCAGGGCTGGTGCTACCATTCTTCCTCCCTGTGTGTTTACTGTGCTTCCATATTTAACCTCCAGGAATTCAGTGGCATCGGTATCTGCAACATATCACAGCCTCGGGAGTAAAGGAAAACGCTGCTGTTTACTCCCCCGGCTGTGCAGAAGTGAACTGGGGCATCGAGCTTCAGACCTCACCAGCTCCTTATGAAGCTGGTCAGACACGTGCGGAGCCTCTTACGGGGCCATGTGTAGGGGGGGGGGGGGAGCCTCTGGCACTGTAAGAGGACTGGGGTCTAGAACAGGAAATGGGCTAATGTTGGGGGATGGGGAGACTGCTATTGAAAGGAATGCTGGGAGGGGCTGGGACTGGAGAGGAGGCTGATACTGGGAAGCCAGGACTGGAAAAGGGCTGTTGCTGGGAGATGGAGGGATTGGAAGGGAGTTGATGCTGGGAGGGACTGGGACTGAAGAAGGACTGATACTGGGGGGGGGGCTAGGTCTGGAAATGGGCTGATGCTGGAAGATGGAGGGACTGGGACTGGAAGGGAGATGATGCTGGGAGGGTCTGGAACTAGAAGAGAGCTGATGCTTGGGAAGGACTGGAAGGGGTGGGTTAGGGGGGAGAAAAAAGAAGCTGAGGTGTGAGGATGGAGAGGGGGACAGATATTTTGTTTGGGAGGGAAGAAAAAAGGTAATGCAGCTGGAAACGTTGAGAGGGAGGGGCATAAAATTGAATGCTGGGATAAGAAGGAGGAATGGCAGGGTTAATGAATATCGGAGAAGGAAGTAGCTGGGTGGGTGTATGGAAGGGATGTAGAAAGTGGTACTGGGGAAAGGGAGAGCAGGGAGTGGGACTTAGGTGGAAACTTTAAAATTGGGTGGGAGAAAAGAAGAAGACAGAATCTATGATTGGCTGGATATGAGGAGAGTAAGTGGGGACTCAGATGGTGGGCACAGGAGCTGCCACAACTCCTTGTGCATGCAGCTCCAGCATCAGGCAGCACCATCCCCAGTTTCATCTTTCCTTATCTGAATCAGCAACATCAGCCAATACTGCCCATAGCATGGGGCCATTCACTGGAAGTGAATGTTACAGGCAGCACTGGCTGCTGTGTGCTGTCCAGGAGAAATAAAGATAAAGCTGGGGATGGTGCTATGAGATCTTTCTGCTGCTGACTCGGAAAAAGAAAGAAGATGCCGGGGATGGTGTCACATGATATTTTTCCCAGGGGGGAGGACAGAGAGAGGGAGAAAAAGAGAGATGGGATATGCTGGATGGGGGGAAAGGGGGGGGGGAGAGAGTGAGTGAGAATGGGGAATAATAGACCAGGAATGGGAGGACTGAAGTGAGGGTTGAAAAGTGGTAAGTAGATGGAGTAAAAAAGAGGGGGAATGAGGTCTGGATAGTAAGAAAGATAGTGAAGTCTGAGTGGACAGAGAGAAAAATAAATGGAAGAAAGCTGAAGGAAAAAGATCAATATCCAAGATAGAAGGAAGTGAAGAAAACAGAAGAGGAGATAAGAAATGGCACATCGTTATCTTTATCTTTATTTAAAATTTAATATACCGCTCATACTGGAAGTACCAGAGCGGTTTACAAAAAAAAAAAATTGAGACTGCTGAAAAGGAAAAGAACGCCAAAAATATAATAAACAGGATAGAGATAACAGAAAACGAGGTAGAGGCTAAGCACACAGGCATGGTGTTAATGGGGGTGGAGAGCAATCGAGGTCAGCGGGGGGTGGGGGGAGGGAGAAAGAGGAGCAGAGGGAAAGGGAAGGTCGAAGGCAGAACAGAATAGGACTAGAGAACATAGAAAGAGGGCTAAGAGACGACAGGAAAATAGAAACATCAGATTGGGAACAGCATGATCAGAGAATAAAATGGTAAGACAACAAAGGTAGAAAAAAATATTTTTTTTCCATTTCTATATTTTATACAGTACAAGGAAATGCATCTCTTTCTATTTCTCTAATGTTGCATTGTATGCAGAATCTGACTTCTTGGGGTTGCAGTTTAATTTTCATCTACATACATTTATTATTAGGTTATGGTCACTTATTCTGTACTGGGGAGAGTCTGTATTCTGAGTGTGTGACCAAGGCCATGAGTTCTGTTAACATGGAGTTTGTACTCAGTGATCTGTACTGTAGTAATCCGAATTGTTCAGCTTTTCAAACAGGTGTTTGGATGCTCCAGGGCCTGCTGCAGTATTTACTGTGCTGCTGTTTTTGGGTAGGTGTCTTATTGATGGGGGTGGGGTGCAGCTGGCATTAATAATAATGAGCGCCAATCTATAGATTGCAGGAGGTCACCAGAAACCTCTAGCATAAGCCCTGCCTCCAGGCCCTCTCCCCACCATGGCTATGCCCCTGCTTATCTTAGCAAGGATATAAAGAGGCTAGAGGTAGTCCAGAGCAGAACAACCAAAATGGTTCAAGGTCTGTGCCATAAGACATGTAAGAAGAGGCTTGAGGACCTAAACATGTATACCTTAATGAAGAAGAGGAACAGGGGAAAACTGACACTCGAAAGGTAGTAATGAAAAAATGAAACAATTTGCTAAAGAAATGGTAAGCATGAGCAACAGAACTTGCACACCCCTGCTGTATAGGGTTATGTGAAATCTCACAACCGTGCCAGCCAGTGTCTGCTGAACATATATTGTCTGCCCTCCTTTTCTTGGACTGAGGATTTGTTCTTTCCATTAGCCGTAATCTTGCAGATTAAACCATCTGTATTCACTCAGGGTTTATGACATTTGGTTCACCTACATAAATGAGTATTATGTCTCTTGCCCTCACAACATAAAAATGTAACAATTAGATTTAATCCACAATTTATATGTAAATTATATTACTGTGACACATTTTAAGTAAAAAATTGATCAGCCTGTGATATTTCCAATGAAAATGAGTCCAAATGTGCTTGCTATGCTCTCTCTCTTTTTCTGAAATGTTCCATTCTATTGAAAGTTGCCAGGGTGACCTGCCCAGTCACCCTTTGGACCCCTTGCTCTGAATGCCAATTAGTACCACTTCGGAATGCTTGGTGCTGGGAGGAGGAGTAGCCTAATGGTTACAGCACTGGCTTGGGAAGCACTGGCTTGGGAAGCAGGAAACCAGCTTTCAGTTCCCACTAGCAATCCTTGTGTCCTTGGGCAAGTCACTTAACCTTCCATTGCCTCAGGAAAAAAAATCCATGTTATCAATGTCCCTGTCTAATGTACATTACCAAATTTAAGTTACACTGTAAACCATTTGGACTGAAATAGTAAAGCAGTATAAAAAGCCTGTTAAATAAATTGGATAGAAACTGCCAATTCAAGTTGCATAGTCCATGTATCCATCAGAGGATAATGGTTCCCTCATGAATGACCTTAGCTGGATTTGAAATGGCAGCCTGGAAACAAAAGGCTCTATAGCCTTATGCTGGTGTCAGGATCATCATTGTTACCTGCACATTATAAGAGGAGCGTGAGGCTGGTGGTGTAACTAGTCATGGGGCTCTTTAAAGTACAGTGTCTTGTTTGGTGTAGTCAATCATGGGTGAAATCATTCAGAAGCACTGGTGATTGAGTCCTCACTGTGGCAACACTGATGTGTGTTAATCAGGACCTGAAATAACTGCAGGTGACTCCAAGAGCAATGTACACAGTTTTTAATTACACAGGTACACTACCAAAAAACTGCCTCCAGTTTTGCAACTGATTCCTATAGATTTTGGGGTGCTGAATCCAGGAAAAATAGCCAAAATGTTCCATCACGTCACGTTTCTTGCAAAATTAGATTTCTTACCCATATAAGGAATGTTCACATAATTTCTTTTTAGCCGACTGCAGTTTATTTTCTTGGCCCAAAATAGAGGTTGTAATGGTTAACTGACTAGAAACACTCCCTCATGATATTTTAGAGTGTTTTGTATTCATTTTATACATTAACAGGACAATTGGGAGGCGGGGGGCTAAATCCAGTACTCGCGCTGGCGCATGTTCTTTCCTGTTCGCCTCGCCTCGTTCGCGCTCGCTCAAACACGGTGGTTGCGACATGAACGTTCCTGTCAAATTTCAGTTTCTTGCAAGTTCATTATTACCTTTTGTTTGCTCAGTCGTAATCCAGCTTTATTCCGAAGTGGTTCACTACAGTTGTAGTTTGCAGTGCTGTGTATTTGTGATGGCTCACAGAGCCAGAGGTTGCGTCAACTCTCCGGACAGTTTTTGTTTTATTTGTGGGGAATATACCGTGAAAAAGCGGCAGAGGAACATTTCTGCATTTATTAAAAAAGTATATTTCGCCTATTTCGGTTTGAAGTTAGGCGATCAAGACAAACCGTGGGCTCCTCACAAAGTGTGCAAGACATGTGAGGAAGATCTACGCTTATGGATGAAAGGTAAAAACAAGCATTTCGTTTCGGAATACCTATGATGTGGCGTGAACAAAGAGACCACAGCAGTGACTGCTATTTTTGCTCTTGCATTGTGAAGGGATACAACTTAAAAAATAAGAACGTAATAAGTTAGCCCAACCTTCCCTCAGCAATTAGGCCTATGCCTCATAGCAACGAAGTACCTGTGCCTGAACCACCAAAATCTTTGGATCATATTTGTGTGGACGGTTCTGATCATGATGAGACTCATCAGATGGCTTTTCCCGATGAGTCCAGTACTTCCGAGTTTGAAACTGAACCAGATCCGAAACCTGAACCTTTCTCTCAAGCTGAATTGAATGATTTAGTCCGGGATTTAGGACTCCCAAAAGATGCTGCCCAACTGCTAGGTTCTCGGCTTAAACAGAAAAATCTATTGTCACCAGGAACAACTTTTTATTGGTACCGCAACCGCGAGACACAATTTTTGAAGTATTTCAGCAAAGAGGAAGATTTGGTATTTTGCAACGATATATACGGAGTGATGGAAAAGTTTAAACTCAAGTATAATCCTGCTGAATGGCGGCTGTTCATTGATTCGTCAAAAGACAGCATAAAAGGTGTTCTTCATAATGGCAACACATTCGCTTCAGTTCCTATTGCTCACTCTGTTATTCTCCAAGAAAAATACGAGAATTTGGCCCTGATTCTTCAGAAGATTCGTTATGATGAGCATAAGTGGATGATTTGTGGAGACTTTAAAATTCTATCCATGCTATTAGGGCAGCAATCCGGTTTCACCAAATATCCCTGCTTCCTTTGCTTGTGGGATAGCCGGGCCCGCAACCTACACTGGGGGAAAAAAGACTGGCCAATTCGGGAGTATTTGAGACCCGGTGAGAAAAATGTTCTTCATGAGAGCTTGGTACCTCGTGATAAAATTCTATTACCACCTCTCCACATTAAGTTGGGTCTCATTAAGCAATTCATCAAGTCCCTTCCAAAAGATGGTGAGTGCTTTCGGTACCTTTGCTCAAAGTTCCCCCGACTTTCTGAAGCAAAGCTAAAGGAAGGAGTGTTTGTTGGCCCTGATATAAGGAAACTCATTTCAGATGGAGCATTCGCTGAAACGATGTCTGAGAAGGAAAAAGAAGCCTGGGATTCCTTCAAGGATGTTGTTCTCAAATTCTTGGGGAACAGGCGGGATGAGAACTATAAGGATATTGTTGCCAGGATGCTCAATGCCTTCAAAGAACAAGGCTGTAACATGAGCCTGAAAGTCCATTTCTTGCACTCCCATGTGAACTACTTTCCCGAAAACTTGGGGGCGTACAGTGAAGAACAAGGTGAAAGGTTTCACCAGGACATCAAGGACGCAGAGAGAAGGTACCAAGGAAGATGGAACACCACTATGATGGCTGATTTCTGCTGGTTGCTGCTGCGGGAAACCCCAGATGAAAAATACGCCAAGCAGCGCACCAAGAGAAGCATTCTCGGGGGAAGAAGAAACGGGCCCACCAGGAGATTGATTGACCCAAGAATGACTTTAAAATCTAAACTGTGTTGACAAATATCATGCTTTTACTAAACTTTGAAATAAAAATTTGCTAGTTATTACCACAGTGTCGGATCTCATTTATTAGAATTTTATTTTCACACCATCGGGTGTTTGTCTTCATGTATTGCAATGGTGCGGTTTGCGTTTTCTCTTCTTACATACATACCTGTACAACATTTTTTGCACATTTCTTTGCTTTGCTTTGTGTCTAACCTCGCTCTTATATGCTCAATGTTTGTGCACATGTATGTGGCTGTTTTAAGTGCAGACAATTTTGCTACCATCACAGTGTGTTTGTTGACATTACTCTATTCTTATGTGCTGCCTTGTTACAATTTTCTTTATTCTTATTTGAATAACTACTAAACAATTAGTATAAAGAATTCATCCAAGAAACGTTTATCTCGATCGCACTCAATCTGAAACGTTCACCTCAAACTGCTAACCCAATGTAACAAAAAATCTGTACGTGATGGAGCAAATTGGTTACCAGATTTGGATTCAGCGCACCAAAAAACGTAAAAATCAATCAAAACATTAGAGGCAGTTTAAAAAAAAAATTTTTTAGTGTACCTGTGTTATCTGTGCTGAGCAAGTACCTTCACAGAGTTCACAGACTGCCCAATCTCTCCATTTTACAGCTGCCCTCCTATTATGGGTTTTAGCATATTCTTTTTAAATTTAATTAGTTGTTTATTTATTTCAAACTTGTATTATTTGTCTTATTTCTGAAACCAGTGGACTAAGTGAGATATACCACAAGTAAAAACAAGTGGAAAAGTGCACACTTATGCAGTGACAAAATGGCACATTTCCCCTTCCTCCATCTGCAAACTCATGCATGTCTGTAGGGGGCTAGGTATTAAGAGACATTGTAAAGCGTGGCTCATTAGGGCAGCAAGGACTCTGAAACTTACCTTTGAGTAGTTTTGTGTGTATTTGTCTCTATTTTCTGCATGTGTAGTGTGTGTGTGGCATGGCCTAGGGCATGCATGTATGCGTGTGTGTGCGTGTGTATGGCTGGGTGAGGAGGATGGAATGCATGTGCATGGGGGTAAATGGGGTGGAGTGTGTGCATGTGCATGTGTGTGGGGGTGTAGCATGTGCTTGTGGGTAGCTGGGATGAGGTGGGGGAGCTTTCCTAACAGGGGCTCTACAGGACAACCAACAGTAAGGATTTGAGGGTTTATTTTTATTTAATTGCTAGCTCTCTGACTGGGAGCTCTTAAAAGGGTTTTTGTATATTTTTAAAGCAAGGCTACTTTCTTTTTGGTGCTTTAGTGGAAATTTCCTTGAGCAGAGTAGGTTGCTAAACTCTAGTAACCTCCTCAGCTTTGGGAACTGCTGACACCTAATCAGGAGTTAGTGGGCCTGATTACCTGAGAGCAGCTGAGGCCTGCATAAAAGGCTCCAGTGCCCTGCTCTGTTGAGGCTTTCCTAACAGGGGCTCTACAGGACAACCAGCAGTAAGGATTTGAGGGTTTATTTTTACTAAATTGCTAGCTCTCTGACTGGGAGCTCTTAAAAGGGCTTTTGTATATTTTTAAAGCAAGGCTACTTTCTTTTTGGTGCTTTGGTGGAAATTTCCTTGAGCAGAGTAGGTTGTTGAACTCTAGTAACCTCCTCAGCTTTGGGAACTGCTGACACCTAATCAGGTGTTAGTTCCCTCCCCACCCACCCCGACTCCCACCCACTCTTAGTGAGCAGTCTTTCTTTATAGGGCACCTCCCGATTTAACAAAGCACGGAGACTTGGACCAGCACATTTTGAATATAATTAAAGAGATTTAACTTCTTTTTCTCTGAAAGGACAGCTGGGAAACCTAAGATACCTAAGCTCCACGAACAGAACAATGGCTGGGAAAAATCGTATCGCTAAAGCTGTTGCCCCCATTACAGCTTCTGCTTCAGTCCAGACAGAGGTCCTAATGCCAGTTGAAGGACCGGTTCCATGTGTAGGGTGCCTGCATGCTGAAGCTCTGAGGAAACAAGTGGAGGAACTCAGAGAGGAGGTGGCGAGGCTGAGGAACATTTAAGACAGTGAGAAGTACATTGATGAGATGCTTCTTGCAGCAACCAAGCTCTCCAGCAGAGGAGAAGATGGGTGCCAACAGAATGTCGATGGTTGGACACAAGTCACCAGGGCCTGCAAAATCACCAATCCAACTTCTCCAGCCCTTGCATTGAAGAACCATTATGCAGCCCTGGAAGTGGAGGAGGTGAAAGCATCCCTGGAAAGGGAAGAACCAGAGCTCAAGTACCCCAAAGTTGCAGAATCAGTGACCACAAGGAAACGAAGGGTAGTGGTGGTTGGAGACTCTCTTCTGAGGGGTACTGAGGCTTCCATCTGCCGACCAGACTTGATGTCCAGAGAGGTATGCTGTCTGCTTGGTGCCAAAATCCAAGATGTTACAGAGAGTTTGCCAAGACTCATCAAGCCCACTGACTATTACCCAATGTTGCTAATCCATGTTGGAACAAATAATACTGCCAGGTATACCTCGGAACGTAACAAAAGTGGCTTCATGGCTCTGGGACAGAGGGTGAAGCAGTTAGGTGCACAGGTGGTGTTCTCTTCAATCCTCCCTGTTGAGGGTAAAGGCCAAGGCAGAGAGGCTCGTATCCTGGAAATGAATGCATGACTGCATGGATGGTGTCATCGAGAGCGTTTTGGTTTCCCAGACCATGGGATGCTGTTCCAAGGGTTGCAGAGCAGAGATGGCATCCATCTGTCCAAGAAAGGTCGATGCGTCTTCAGTAGTAGACTGGCTAATCTACTGAAGAGGGCTTTAAACTAGATTTGTTTGGGATGGGTGAAGAAAGCCCCCAGGTAGGTAAAAGCCCCCAGGTAGGTGATACATTAAATACCTTTATGGAAATGGGTAACAGGGGTAACATATGGAAAGCAGTGTGTATAAATGCCTGTAGCATGGGAAATAAGATCCCTGATGTTGAAGCTTTGGTGGGAGTAATTGACTTGGATTTAGTGGCAGTTACAGAAACATGGTTCACAGAAAACCATGATTGGGATGTACCTATACCTGGCTATACTTTATTCAGAAAGGACAGGGTAGGAAGAAGAGGAGGAGGAGTGGCACTATATGTAAAAACTACTATTAAAGCTTTGGAATTACAGAGCTTAAAAGGGAGAGAGGAGGCATTGTGGGTTAAACTAGAAAGAGGGAAAGAGAAA
The DNA here is from genome assembly GCA_033557465.1 of Ichthyophis bannanicus. Classification (NCBI taxonomy): domain Eukaryota; kingdom Metazoa; phylum Chordata; class Amphibia; order Gymnophiona; family Ichthyophiidae; genus Ichthyophis; species Ichthyophis bannanicus. The sequence goes on along the minus strand of CM066032.1, from coordinate 1,271,204,747 downwards.
TCTATTTGCATTGGTATGATATACAGACCTCCCTCACAAGAGGAAGAGGTGGACAAAGAGTTAATTGAAGACATGCGTAGCATTGCTAGGAAAGAGGAAGTGCTACTGATAGGAGATTTAAATATGCCAGATGTTGATTGGCACATTCCTGCTGCAGTATCATCTAGAAGTAAGGAGATCCTGGATTCTCTACAGGGAGAACTATTCAGGCAATTGGTAACAGACCCCACATGTGAAGGGGCCATACTGGACTTGTATTTCTGATGTTGTAGTGGGAGATCATTTTGCATCCAGTGATCACCAGATGGTGTGGTTCAGTATTAGGACTAGGGCTGTTAGAATCCATTCAAAGGTGAGGATCTTAGACTTTAGGAAGACTAACTTTGCCAAGATGGGCCAATACCTCAGGGAGTCGTTAGTGGGATGGGAACAGCTGGGGGATGTAGAAAAACAGTGGGAAAAACTGAAAGGGGATATTTTAAGGGCAACCAATCTTTTTGTTAAAATGGTAAATAAAGGTAAAAGGAAAAGGAGACCGCTATGGTTTTCGAAAGAAGTAGCTGAAAAAGTGAAGGAAAAGAGGGAGGCCTTCATGAAATACAAGAAATCACAGACAGAGGAAGACAGGCATCTGTATTTGGAAAAATCTAGAGAAGCTAGCAAAGTAGTCAGGAAGGCAAAGATTCAAAAGGAGGAGGAAATAGCCAGTGCAATAAAATGGGGGGATAAGATATTTTTCAGATATATTAGTGAGAAGAAGAAGGGCAAAAGTGGTATTGTCAGACTCAAGGGTGCAGGAGAGGAAGATGTAGAAGCTGATAAGGATAAAGCGGAATTGCTTAACAAATATTTCTGTTCTGTGTTCACAGATGAAGAACCAGGAGAAGGACCTCAGAAAACACCCACAAACAGGAACAGAAGCAGGGACATCTTGAACAATTTTCAGAAGACTGTGTTCGTGAGACACTAGCTCAACCTAAAGTAGACAAAGCGATGGGACCAGATGGGATACACCCTAGAATACTGAGGGAACTTGGGGACGTTCTAGCAGCTCCACTGACTGACCTTTTCAATGCCTCGGAGTCGGGAATGGTGCCAAAGGACTGGAGAGAGGCTCATGTGGTGCCTTTACACAAAAGCGGAAGTAAGGATGTGGTTGAAAACTACAGGCCGGTTAGATTAACTTCGGTGGTGAGTAAATTATTGGAAACACTGCTGAAAGAGAAAATAGTGAGGTTTCTGGAGTCCAGTGGATTACAGGATCCGAGGCAGCATGGATTCACCAGAGGCAGGTCTTGTCAGACAAATCTGATTGACTTCTTTGACTGGGTGACCAGGGAGTTGGACCGAGGGAGAGCCCTAGATGTGGTGTATTTAGATTTCAGTAAAGCCTTTGACACCGTTACTCACAGGCGACTTATAAACAAACTGAGCAACCTAGGGATGGACCCTAAAGTTACTGCTTGGGTTAGAAATTGGTTGGGTGGGAGGCGACAAAGAGTACAAGTAAATGGATCTCACTCTGAGGAGAAGGATGTTACCAGTGGTGTGCCCCAGGGATCTGTCCTTGATCCGATTCTTTTTAACATCTTTGTTAGTGATATAGCGGAAGGGCTGTCAGGTAAGGTTTGCATCTTTACGGATGATACCAAAATCTGCAATAGAGTAGACACCCAGGAAGGTGTAGATAACATGAGGAGGGATCTAGCTAAGCTTGAAGCATGGTCTAGGATCTGGCAGCTGGGATTTAATGTTAATAAATGTAAGGTCATGCATTTGGGCTGCAGCAATCCAAGGGAGCAATATAGTATAGGGGATGAAGTACTTTTGTCCACTAAAGAAGAGCGGGACCTAGGCGTGGTTGTGTCTGATGATCTTAAAGTAGCTAAACAGGTAGAAAAGGCGACGGCAAAAGCTAGAAGGATGCTTGGATGCATACGGAGAGGAATGGCTAGCAGAAAAAAGGAGGTGATAATGTCTTTGGTGTGACCTCATTTGGAGTATAGTGTGCAATTCTGGAGACTGCACCTTCAAAAGGATGTGAACAGGATGGAGTCGGTGCAGAGGGTGGCTACTAAAATGATTAGCGGTCTTCATTATAAAGCATTTGAGGACAGATTGAAGGATCTTAATATGTACACCTTAGAGGAAAGGCGGGATAGAAGTGATATGATTGAGATGTTTAAATACCTCCGTGGCATAAATGTTCAGGGAGAGAGTCTCTTTCAATTGAAAGCAAGTTCTGCTACGAGGGGACATGGGATGAGGGTGAAGGGAGATAGATTCAGGAGTGATATGCGGAAATATTTCTTTACGGAAAGAGTAGTGGATCCATGGAATAGTCTCCCAGTGGAGGTGGTAGAGATGAGGACAGTAACTGATTTCAAAAAAGCATGGGACAAACACAGAGGATCTCTTAAGGTAAAAAGGGGACTGTTGTAGTTGTTGATATGGAAGGACAGACTAGATAGGCCATGTGGTTTTTTTCAGTCGTCATATTTCTATGTTTCTATGTTTCTAAGTTGGTGCATCTAGTCAGCGTGCCTCTTGACATACAGGCATTCTTGTCTCCTTCTCTTCATGCACACAAGTCATCAACTTCCCACCATTTGCACTCTTTCCTCCCATCACCCTCTACCACACTGTATCTCCTCTTTCTTCTCCAATCCCCTCCCTTTCTCCACCCTCCATTTTCTCTATCCATCTCTCACTCACTTTTTACCCTCTCTCCCTCAGTTCCCTTCTCCTTCATGATCTATCTTCCCTTCTCCCCCTCTATGCTAAATTTTCCATCCCCACTGCCTTCTCCCTTTCTATCACCCCCCTCCCCGGCTTCTAACCTTTTTTCCGCACTTCCTCAATTCCTCTGCCAGTGGGGAATAGGATTCCCACCCACTGGCTTCCAGCATCAATCTTAGCCACAGCCATGGTCTGCCAGAATTCATCTCATGGCAGAGGATGGGGTCTCTGTTGGCCTCTAGTGTCAATCTTGGTCGCAGCTGCCTCAATTCCTCTGCCAGCGGGGGTTGGGGACCCTACCAGCCTCCAGCACAGATCTTAGCCATGGCCTCTGCCTGCCACAACTCCTCTGCTGCCAGGGGATGGGGTCTTCGCCAGCCTCCAGTGCTGATCTTTGCTGCAGCCACAGCTTGCCTAAATTCCTCTGCTGACGGGGAATGGGGTCCTGTCCAGCATATTAATGACAGCATTGGAACACATGGGATGTTTGCACAAGCGCACGTATGCATACAGATTGACAGATGGATAACATCTCTCCAATAGGCACTTGAGCAAAACACATCATCTATTAACAATAGGCACCTACTCTTGCCGCCTTGCTGGGCAGACTAGTTGTTCCATACTGGTCTTTATCTGCCGTCATACTATGTTACTATGTAGAATGATCAAAGCAGTCATATGTGTAAAATAGAAGCCAAAATCTCAGGCATCTTATGATCTAAAAACTCACAGTAGGATCGACCTGTCTCTCATACTCAACCTGATTTGTTGTGTTTTCAGATTTAGTCAGACCAAATTAATTCAACAGCTTAGCAGTATCAATTGAGGACATAGACTCCGATGTATCAACTAGATTTCCAGATTCAGCACACTGCACTGAATCTTCAGTCTGCATAGACTCAGCAAAGATTTCTAACACCTTACTCATGAAAAAGGCAGGACACAGGGGTACCTGTAACACTGGATTGTATCAAGCTATTAACTGTCCTAAACAGCTCCTTAGAAATTGTTGATGTTAGTGATAAGTGGAAAAGAATAATATCTTTTAGCCCCCACAGATATCTCTATTATACTAGTTATCTTGGCGCTTTCAGTACCATCTAATGACCCACAGATCTATCTCTTTGCAAGACATTTCACCAAGAATTAAGTCCAAAGTCTTAGTCTGTTTGTTTGACATCACTGCCTGGATGCCCCACTACCATTTGAAACTTAACTTGGCTAGGATATAGCTTCTTATCTTACCCCATAAACCCACAATAATTGTTTTTAGATTTTTTTTGTTATTTTAGGTTTTTTGTTATTTTTAATCATGTTTTGTTTAATTTGCTAAATGTGTGCTTTCATATTCGGGATATTTTGCTTTACCTTTGTGGATATTATGTGTTGCTGTAATCTGCATTGATGAGGATTTTCTATCTGGGAAAGCAGAATATGGGCTTTTAAATTCAATTAAATTGAATCACATTAGCTGTTAATGCTCAGATAGCACTTGCCAAGTGCACTGCGTTAACAGCTAACATGGAGGTTAATGCAGATACAGTAGTGCAGAAAAATCACTGCTCTATCTGCAGATTATGCTTTAACCATACGAGGGTGTGGGGTGTGGGTGGAAAGTGGATGTGTCTGTAACACACGGTTACCATGAGCATCGACAGAATTTATTTATTTAATCAGTTTTGTATACCACCTTATCCTTCAATCAAAGTGGTTAACAGGACAACAAAAGGGTTTAATAGGGGCATGGAGGACAGAGAGACAAGACATTGTAATAAATTACAGTAGATCATATTAATTTACAATAAATTACAGTACATTGTAATAGTATAGAAAGATAAACTATAATATTATAATGCAGTAACCTCATGTTTTGCAGACATTGCATTTGCCACTAACGCCACATTGCTGCCATGTTGCATTCTCAGCATTTTCAATGCGCTATCTGCTGGGACAATGCTGTGCGCACTCCCAACTTGTGGCTTTTGCAGCTAAAATGGCGCTATTTGCACTAACACACCATGTGAGCTGCAAAAGCCTATTGTGGCTTAGTAAAACGACCTCTTTGTGTTTATGTGTTACACTTCTTTTTACTTACTACCTTGAACATATATAATTCTGGAAAGGCAGCATGTAAATTGCAATTAGGGAGGAGTGGCCTAGTGGTTGGGGCAAGTTACCTCAGGCCAGAAGGTTGGGGGTTCAAATCCCACTAGAGGACAGCAACCTTGGGCCAGAAGGACTGGGGTTTCTAGTCCCACAGGTGCTCCTTGTGGTCTTGGGCAAGCCACTTAACTCTCCATAGCCCATGTTCCCTGTAAGTATTAGCATGTGTCTCACATCCCCTCATATTAAATGTATCCCCCAATTGCATTGTGATCACTTTGATTGAAGGATAAGGTGGTATACAAAACTGTCCAAAGAAAAAAATTTAAATTGAAATCCTTTTTTAACCCTGTTTATAACTCTTCATTGTCCTGTAATATACAATTTATTTATCTAATGTATTTCTATACCACTCTCCTGGTTAAAAAAATAATTGAAAGGACATAATGCACATAGGACCCTGATCATCACTCCCACCAAAATAACTACCAATGTTAACCCATGGATAATGCAGTAACTAGAATACTCCCATCTGCTTCATTGTATATAAATTGATTGTATTATGTTTGACTGCTGTTAAAATGTTAATGAGTGTTTTCTATGTTATAATGTAATGTTATTGTGTTATGTTCAATGTAAACCACCATTTATCTCTGGAAGGGGCGGTATAGAAAAACTACTAAATAAACAAATACTGTCAATCATCAAATAAAAAAAATATCTTTAAATAAAATCACATTTTCAGCTATAAAGCATATTATCCATAGACAAAGTTAAGACATGACTGTAGATATCCACAGTCCTGGTCTTACTCCAGTCAAAAAAGTTGAACCAGGTAGACTTATCACTCCAAAGTTCTCAATACAAGGCATCACATCCATAGCCACTGCTTAAAACATCTCATTTCCCCTCACCTCCTTCCACTGACAAAGCAGGCTAAACCTAAATTCAACAAACATATGAGCTAAACTCCTCCAAAAGGTAGTCTTCTCTGGCTAGTTCAAACGAAAATCACGTTATTCTGCTGAACATCAGGAAATTTGTCTCTGAGCCAATATCAAAAAGTCGGCTATTCCATAAAGTAAAATGACAGAGAAGGCTCTGGTGCTAACCCAGGTCAAGAACATCTCACACATGGAAGGAACCCTCAAAATAGCTTTTTGGCTTGATCTTAATAAATAGAAGGGACCATTGCCTTGTAGGACTTGGAACATCAGTACCTAAAGAGGCCCTTTTACTAAACTGTAGCAAGCAGTTACTGCGGGGTTAAAAAAAATCCTGGAAACCACTACCACACACCAAGAACAGATAGCATGGGGTAAATCCCACACTATTTGCTCTTGGAGCTGCAGGGCCACATCAGAGCGGGCAGTGGGCATGCTGACTGGTGATAGCTAGCTCAGGAGACATTATCACATGCTAGCTGTCACAACTGTTGATAGCGCAGCTGCAATTACCTCTACCACCACCAAGTGCTAGTCTCATAACGCTTGGCAGTAGTACCACTAGACTAGCATTTGGTGTTACTAGTGCCATTTTGAGGACTGCTGGGACTGGGGCAGGAGCAGAGGGAGACCATTGCTGTCCTATTATCATGAAGACCACCAGAGAACACTCAGGTAAGACCTCAGGAGTGCAGCAGGGTGAGGAAGGGTCCGAGTAGGTGGTGGTGGTGGGCCTCATGCCAGGTCCTCCTTGGTTGGAATGCTTTCTGGCCAGGGAGGTCCTGAAAAGGGGGGGGGGAGGATCACAGGGAGAGATTGGAATGGGGAGGTTCAGGTCGTAGGGGGGATTGGATTGTGGAGGGAAGATTGCAGGGAGCAGTCAAATTGGGATCGGGCGAGGGGAGCTAGTCTCTGGATCTACATTCCCTGCCTTGGCAGGCAGCATGAGTGTTTCCATGTGGTAAGTGTGCCCTGTATGTTAAAGTACCGTAGATGCTGGGCACGCTCCCTGCATTTACCGCGCAGACTTATCACACTGTTTTTCCTGTGCTAAACCCACAGTGAGTGTGAAACCTTACCACACTTTAGTAAAAGGGCTGCCAAGTTTAATGTTTGCTTGTATGATCAAGCAATGGAAACATACTTGCCATCTAGGATTGATAGTAGCAACCCTTTGCTGAAAGGTTTTGAAAGAACTGAGGTTTCCAAGTTATTTTGACTGGGAGACCCACATATAGGAGGGCAGGATTGTAATCTAACTATGATGCTACTATAAGATGAACCACTGTCTTTCACATCTTGTTCAAAAAAAGGGTACAAGTGTCTCACCGACCACAATGTAAAACACACCTTATGTGCAACTACCAAAATGTGGTTCTCCATGCTAAGATATCAAGTTCTGTTCTTAAGTCCACAGGTTGCAAAATGTCTGGTACAGGGGCCCCATCTACCATGAGAACAGACTGCAAAGCCCTAGAATCCATATTCCCCATTTTATGGTTATTTGAGGCTGGATTGTTACTCATAGCTAGCTAGAGATTTCCTCAGTGGTTGAGGAAATTGCACAGTGATATAAATGAGCTAGGCCAACGAGTGGACAATCTTGAGCAACCGCACAAGGAACAACTATGTCACTATGGGCCAAATGTGCATTGGTAGAAAATATTGAGACAAATGATCCATTGGTGGACACATTAGAAAATTTAGAAATCTATTCCAGATGGAATAATAATTGCACACATGGAATTCTGGAGTGTGAAGACACTGAAAATTGCATGGTTCTGGCCTACAGATTGTGCAGCTATATTGTCAGATGGTAAGGCAGTGAATCCCCCCAATCAGAATGTGGATATTTAAAACTAAGAAAGCCCACTGCTCACTGGGATTCCAGACTGGGCCCACATCATCAAACCTCCCAAAGGGACATAATTGTATGCCTGTACAACTTTATCACCAAGGAAGCAATTCTAGCAAAAGCACAGGGACTTTAATATGGAAGGATCATAAATTTGAGGTGTACAATGATGTCTCCCCAATGATTTAACTGAAGCGCCAGTAGCTGGAAGAATGCACTGGTAGATTGCACAAAGAGAACTTATGCTATCGCTGGCACTTTCCCTTATGTTTACCCTCAGCAGCACGACATTTCATAACTAAAAACCTGTCATCAGCTGGCTGGCTCCAATAAGAGGCTAGAAGGACTGATGGGGTCTAAGATCACCCTATATAAATCCCAAAATTGTAGTGGATTTCCTCTGGAGGAGGAAGGCTCAAAAGACAATTTTTACCGAGTAACACATGAGTACCCCTTGACGAAGCTTAATGCTCTTTTGACTTTTGTGACACTATGAGGCTTGTTTACAAAGCCAAAGTAGCAGCTTTGTAATTCAATGGGGCCGCAGCTCCGATATCGGGTGGAAACCGCTACCGCGGCTTTGTAAAGCCCCTATATGCTGTTAAAGTGTGGTTTGACTTGTTAATGGTTCTTTTAGACAATTTAATTTGTAGTTTGGCCACTCTTTAAATGTGCTGAGAGTGGATGAGACTTTCTAGTATACAGGTGGTTGTGAAGACTGAGTGTATGGGGTTTAGGGATGTGTGGACAGAGTGAGTGGGATTATTTTATATGAGGAATGGTAATGTGCATGAGATAGGGGGCCAGAAGGATGGGATAGATAAGTGAAATACAATGGATTTTATTTTAGACAGTTAAACATATATGAGTGATGTGTATGCAGAATAGTGATTGATGAGAGTCGGGGTGGTATGGATGAGGGTTTGGCGTATGGTGAGAGAATGAATGAGGTTGGGGCAAGGGGGTGAGGGAAACATGGAGGAAGGTGCAGGGAATAGGATGAGAGGGTGAGATGGGGTGGGGTAAAATGGCAGGGTGGATATTGGAAGAAAAGTAGCAGATTATTTACAGATGAAGAAGCCAGAGATATCTCAAATTTGTATGGTTGCAATGAGTAAGGCAATGGCTGGTTTTGAAAGTGCTTCTTCACTGTAGATCTATTAGTAGGCCTACCTATAACTACTATGGACAGAATCACTAACTGGAATTTGGGGAGTTTAGGCTCTCTAGATACCAAATGGAGATTGTACTAACTCAAGAGACCCACTTGAGTGCAGTGGAGCATGAGAAATCAAAAAGGGAATGATCAGAGAGCTTATAGTTTACATTTCATAATAAGTTAGAGCCTAGCAGCAGCAAAGAGCTATAATTTAAATCAAATAAGAATATAGCTTACCTCAGCAGCACAGGACAGGGTACTGTGTAGCAGCCCTCTTTTAATAAGTGTTATTTCCCTCCCTCCCTCCCCACACCCAACCACCCCTGGGATAATTGTAGCTTTATAGGTACTTACACATTTTAACAGACAGGAGGTGCTCTCAGGTGAAGCTTGTTACCCAAATCAGTCATACACTAAGGACCTGAGATTAATAAGCTTCAGGTGAACAAGGTATATTAAACGTATTAGGTACAGTTTTATTGGCAACCCTTAGTAAGTAAAGAACTTAAAGATCTAAACAAAAACATAACACTAAGATGCAGACAGCAGTCCAGCAGCGAGATGGGGGCTTTCCAGTCTTTTGCATTGAGTGCCACATGTATGATTTTCTCCCAGTTGGTGAGAGGTCTTACGTGTGCACTAGGTGCAAGGAGCTCTTTTCTCTCAGGGAACGAGTCCATTCTCTAGAGGCTAGAGTAGCAGACTTGGAAAACATAAGAAAGACAGAGAGGTACATAGACGAGACCTACAGGGATATAGTCCTGAAGTTCCACCTCCAGTCTGGCAGCATCCCTGTTGCCATGGAGGAGCGAGGTCACGTGACAGAAGAGCATCACCCTGGTGTGGCAGGAAGTGATCCTGTAACTAGGACCTGTCCTCCAGGTGATGTAAAACCCTCTCGCACTGAGGAAGTTTCTCCAGGGCCATGTGCCCATGAGGGAAGGGTTAGGACAGCTCTTATAGTTGGTGATTCGATCATTAGGCTTGTAGATAGCTGGCTGGCTGGTGGACGTGAGGATCGCCTGGTAACATGCCTGCCTGGTGCGAAGGTAGCGGACCTCACGCACCACCTAGATAAGGTCTTAGATAGTGCTGGGGAGGAGTCTGCTGTCTTGGTACATGTCGGTACCAATGACATAGGAAAATGTGGTACGGAGGTTCTGGAGGCTAAATTTAGGCTTTTAGGTAGGAAGTTGAAATCCAGAACTTCCAGGGTAGCGTTCTCCAAAATGCTTCCCGTTCCACATGCAGGACCCAAAAGGCAGGCAGAGCTCCGGAGTCTCAATGCGTGGATGAGACAATGGTACAGAGATGAGGGGTTTGGATTTGTTAGGAACTGGGGAACATTCTGGGGAAAGGAGGGGCTCTTCCGAAGGGATGGAACCAGGTTGCTGGCATTAACCGGGATGGAACCAGGTTGCTGGCATTAACCTTTAAAAAGGAGATAGAGCAGCTTTTAAACTAGATAAAAGGGGAAAGCCGACAGTCGCCCAAGAGCAGATGGTTCGGAAGAATGTATCCTTGAAGGATACTACCAAAAGCAGAGAGGTTCCAAAAAAGAGCAAAGTAGCCCAAATGCCCTCAAGTATGGAGCAGACAGAGCTTAAAGATCCCAAATTACCCATGTCTACCAATAGCCAAATTAATATGAATAAAATACAGTCTCTAAAATGCTTGTATGCAAATGCTAGAAGTCTAAAAAATAAGATGGGAGAGTTAGAATATATAGCACTAAATGAGAGGTTAGATATGATTGGAATATCAGAGACATGGTGGAAGGAGGACAACCAGTGGGACACTGTGATACCTGGGTACAAACTATATTGTAATGATAGAGCTGATCAAATTGGTGGAGGGGTTGCGCTCTATGTTAGAGAGGGCATTGAGTCAGAAACGATTAAAGTTTTGCAGGAAACAAAATTTGCTGTAGAATCTCTATGGATTGAAATTCCATGTAAAAAGGGGAAGGCGATGGCAGTGGGGGTGTACTATCGACCACCAGGCCAGAATGAACAAATGGATGATGAAATACTCAAAGAAATCAAGGAAGCTAACAAAAGTTACAGCGCAGTAATAATAATGGGTGATTTCAATTACCCCAGTATCGACTGGGTCAGTGTCACGGCAGGACATGCTAGGGAGATAAAGTTCCTAGATGACATAAATGACTGCTTCTTGGAGCAGCTGGTTCATGAACTGACCAGAGGGGAAGCCATATTAGACCTGGTCCTTAGTGGAACACCAGATCTAGTGCAAGAGATAAGGGTGTTGGGGCCACGTGGCAATAGTGATCATAGCATGATCGCCTTTGATTTAATTAGTGGAGGAGGGATAGTAAGGAAATCCACAGTACTACCTTTTAACTTTCGAAAGGGAGACTATGATAAAATGAGGAAAATAGTTAAGAAAAATCTAAAAGGAGCAGTTGCAAAGGTTAAAGACTTACATCAAGCTTGGGTGTTATTGAAAAATACTATCTTGGCAGCCCAGACCAGCTGTATTCCATGCTTTAAGAAAAGTGGAAGGAAGTCCAAAAAACTGCCAGCATGGTTTAAAGGTGAGGTCAGAGAGGCTGTTGTTGCCAAAAAAGCATCTTTCAGGAAATGGAAAAAAGAGCCAAACGACGAAACCTGGAAACAGCACAAGCACTGGCAAATCAAATGCAAGGCATTGATAAAGCAGGCAAAGAGAGAATTTGAGAAGAAGCTTGCTGTGGAAGCAAAAACACGAAATAAAGATTTTTTCAAGTACATTTGTAGCAAAAAACCTGTGAGAGAGTCAGTTGGTCCATAAGATGATAGAGGAGTTAAAGGGGCACTAAGAGGCGACAAGGCGATAGCGGAGAGACTGAATGAATTCTTTGCTTCAGTCTTTACTGAGGAAGATGTAGGGATGTTACCCTTGACTGAAGTGGTATTTAAAGGTGCGGAAGAATTGAAGGAAATATTGATACATCAGGAAGATGTATTACAACTATTAGATAAACTGAAGAGTAGCAAATCACCTGGGCCGGATGGTATACATCCAAGGGTGTTGAAAGAACTGAAATATGAGATTGCAGACCTGCTATTAGTAATCTGTGAACTATCATTAAAATCATCTCTAATACCTGAAGATTGGAGGATCGCCAATGTAACACCAATTTTTAAAAAGGGTTCAGGGGTGATCCGGGAAACTACAGACCGGTGAGCCTCACGTCAGTACCGGGAAAAATGGTAGAAACCATCATAAAGAATAAAATTACTCAGCATGTAGATAGTCATGGCCTAATGGGAGACAGCCAACATGGCTTTAGACAAGGAAGATCTTGTCTTACTAATCTGTTATGTTTTTTTGAAAGTGTGAATAAACAGGTGGACAAAGGTTAGTCGGTTGATATAGTGTATCTGGACTTTCAGAAAGCCTTTGATAAGGTCCCTCATCAGTGAGTTTTGGCAAAACTAAAGAGTCATGGGATAGGAGGCAGTGTACTACTGTGGATCAAGAACTGGTTAAGAGATAGAAAGCAGAGGGTTGGGCTAAATGGACAATTTTCCCAATGGAGAAAGGTGAATAGTAGTGTACCCCAGGGATCTGTGCTGGGTCCGCTGCTTTTTGACATATTCATAAATGACCGGGAAAGTGGAATAAAGAGTGAGGTTATCAAATTTGCAGATGACACAAAACTATTTAAAGTTGTTAAAACCCAAGAGGATTGTGGAAAATTGCAAGAGGATCTTGATAAATTAGAAGATTGAGCATCAAAATGGCAGATGAAAGTTAATGTGGACAAGTGCAAAGTTATGCACCTAGGGAAGAACAACCCAAACTATGGTTATACAATGCAAGGTTCCGCATTAGGAACTACCACCGAGGAAAAAGATTTAGACGTCATTGTGGATAACATGTTAAAACCCTCGGCCCAGTGTGCAGCAGCAGCCAAGAGAGCAAATAGAATCCTAGGTATCATAAGGAAAGGAATGGAAAATAGAACAAAAGATATTATAATGCCTCTATATCGTTCCATGGTGAGACCGCACCTTGAATATTGTGTGCAATTCTGGTCGCTATATCTTAAAAATGATATAGCGTTATTAGAAAAGGTTCAGAGAAGAGCCACCAAAATGGTAAAGGGGATGGAAGGATACGCCTATGAAGAAAGGCTAAAAAGGTTAGGGCTCTTTAACCTGGAAAAGAGACGGCTGAGGGGAGATATGATAGAAGTCTATAAATTGATGAACTGAGTGGAACGGGTAAACGTAGATTGATTGTTTACGTTATCAGAATATAGAAAGACTAGGGGACATGCAATGAAGTTACAGGGTAAACTATTTAAGACTAATAAAAGAAAATATTTTTTCACTCAACGTGTAATCAAACTCTGGAATTTGTTACTGGAGGATGTAGTAAAGGCTGTTAGTGTAGCTGGGTTTAAAAAAGGTTTGGACAAGTTCCTGGAGGAAAGGTCCATAAACCATTATTAAGAAGGGACCCATGATATCAATGCTTGACCCAGTACAAGCATTGTGGAAGCTGTGTCTTTTGGGGAAACTGCTAGGTACGTATGACCTAGATTGGCCACTGTTGGAAACAGGATACTGGGCTTGATGGACCTTGGTCTGACCCAGTATGGCATATCTTATATTCTTATGTATATTCTTATGAGTGAGCAAGTGTTACTATTCCTCTGGTCCTGTAAGCAGATGAGCAGGATTTGGAATGCTAATCCATAAGGCCATCCCTTTCAAGGAGCAGAAAGTGTTGCAAGATGAGGATGGATGGAGGCTTAAAGTGCATTCAAAGATATAGGGGGAGCATATGATTTTAGCAGCATTGTATGTAACCAATGTTTTTCACAACCTTTTATTTATTTGTTTTTGAAACTTATATTCCGCTCATCTTAAATATTATCAGTGGATTACAAACTCACATCTGAAACATGGTAATAATACAGAAACAATAAAAACACATTAAGTTAAGATCTGTGGTGGTTGGTGACTCTCTTCTGATGGACACTGAGGTGTCCATCTGCCGATCAGACTTGATGTCCAAAGAAATATGCTGTCTGCCAGGTACCAAAATCCAAGATGTTATGGAGAGTTTGCCTGACTATTACCTGATGTTGCTTATCCATATCGGCACAAATGACACTGCCAGATATCCTTCTGAGAGTATCAAAAGTGACTTCATGACTCTGGGACAGAGAGTGAAGCAGATAGATACGTATATGGTGTTTTGTTTAGTCCTCCCTGTTGAGGGTAAAGGCCAAGGCAGAGAAGGTCGCATCCTGGAGATAGATGACACCATCCATGGCTGCGTGGATGGTGTCATCAAGAGCGTTTTTGTTTCCTGGACCATGGGATACTGTTCCAAGGGTTGTAGTGCAGAGATGGCATTCATCTGTCCAAGAAGGGTTGACGTGTCTTCAGTAGCAGACTGGCTAACCTAATAGAAAAGGGCTTTAAACTAGATTTGTTGGAGATGGGTGAAGAAAGGCTCTAGGTAAGTGAAAGACCCCAGGGAAGTGAAACATTAAATACTTTTATGGAAATGAGTAAAAGGGGTAACATATGGAAAGCAGTGTGTATAAATGCCCATAGCATGGGAAATAAAATCCCAGATGTAGAGGCTTTAATGGGAGGGGCTGACTTGGATTTAGTGGCAGTAACAGAGACATAGTTCACGGACAACCATGACTGGGATGTAACTATACCAGGCTATACTTTATTCAGAAAGGAAAGGATAGGAAGAAGGGGAGGAGGAGTGGCACTAAATGTACAAAATAATATTAAAGCTATGGAAAGCTAGGGCTTAAAAGGGAGAGAGGAGGCACTGTGGGTTAAACTAGAAAGAGGGAAAGAGAAATCTATTTGCATTGGTGTGATATGCAGACCTCGCTCACAGGGAGAAGAGGTGAACGGAGAGTTAATTGAAGACATATGCAGCATTGCTTGGAAAGGGGAAGTGCTACTGATAGGAGATTTCAATATGCCAGATGTTGATTGGCACATCCCTGCTGCAATATCATCTAGAAGTAAGGATATCTTGTATTCTCTGTAGGGAGAACTATTCAGGCAACAGGTAACAGAACCCAAACATGAAGGAGCCCTACTGGACTTGGTGCTTACCAATGGTGAAAGTGTTTCTGATGTTATAGTGGGAGATCATCCCGTATCCAGTGATCACCAGATGGTGTGTTTCAGATTAGGACTAGGGCTGATAAAATCCTTCAAAATCGAGAATCTTAGGGGTATGTTTACTAAACCGCGCAATTGTGCGGGGCGCACTTGAGCGTGCGCTAAGGTACCTTAGCGCACGCTAATAGTGCATTTTTGTGCCCCGCACACGTGCGCGCTACACTAATGGGCCCGCACAAGTGCACGGCGCGCTGAAGTGCGATAGAGGCGTGGAAAGGCATGCCGAGGGCGGAGGAAGGCTCCCGAGGGGCGGAGGGACGGGGTCAATGGGTGGAGAGTGGGAGGGGAGAGGCTCCCCGCACAGGAGCGGGGCTGAAATTCCAGTTTAAAAATACCGCGAGTGAAAACCTCGCGTTAGAGCCGATTTAAAGGGAAAAGAAACCATTTACGTCCGCAATGTACAGCAAAACCGGGGAAACCTACTAAACGTGAGCAGTGTGATACATGTGCACAGAGCAAAATAGCAAATAAAAATTGAAAATGACCACAACAAAATTCTAAAAAATTATAATCCAGCTGGCCAATAGTGATATCAATGGGCAACATTAAAAAACACTCCCAGGAAAGCTCCAAAAAAAAAGAAATGATTTTTGGAAGGGTCTACGCTCCGTTTTTGAGGTTTATTTTTGAGGTTTATTTATTATTATTATTACAATTTCTTATATACCGCACTATTGTCAGCACGGTTTACATACAACAAAATGACCATAACAAACTGCTTGGCTTCACATAGAACAGGAGTAACAACTTGGATAACATATTTATGCTTTACAGAGAACAGGAGTTGCAACTTGGATAACACAGGGAATGCAAACTGAACTAAATACATATGTACATTTGCCCTTTTGTCTCCATACAAGGTGAATGAGCCCACAATAAAATTGTGCAGAGCAGGGTTTCTGACTCGTTCGGCCAAGTTTCCCATCTCCAGGGACAGCACTGTCTCTGTGGCCACAGTGTGATGCAGCAGACACAGCCAGTACCTGTAGGACAATAGACAATATTTTGGTGGTGGTGAGAAGCAAAGAGGTATGTGACACATTCTATCTAAGCTTTTTGATGTCTTGGAGATCTGCACCTTGCCCACTCACATTCTTAAATGACAGAGGTGTAAGGCAGGGGTCTCCAAATCCAGCCCTAGAGGGCCACAAACCAGTCAGGTTGGCAGGATATCTCTAATGCATATATATCTCATTCATATTCATTAGGGCTATCCTGAATACCCGACTGGCCTAGGGGTTCAAGGAGGACTGGTTCAGAACCACTGGTCTAGACAGTGTGTGGTGGCTGCAAACACCTTCCACAGCCCACACTGCCAGCACTGTTGCCAGTATTGGTCTGCCAATGTGCATAATGAGGAGCAAGGTACCATGGGTATAGCCCGGACAGGGTGGCCTGGCCAGGGTGCATCTGCACAGGGCATAGGGCACTGACTGGGACATTTTAGTGCCCGGCCACCACCTACACAGACAGGGTGACCTCAGTATGTCCTGCTGGGAGATCACTCTCACCCTGACTGTGCAGTGACCACAGCATGGCTAGGCACCCCCATAGTGCTATATAGCATTTTTCTCATGTGATATTTATGGGTTTCCTTTTGGGGCCCAGTCACTGATTTATCTGCTTGTTGTGTATGTTGACATCCCAGTTCTGGGTGCATGCATTTCCACCAGGAACATGCACTATGGACTAACTAGCAGACTGTTTGCAGCTGGTATGTGTCTTGATGGAGTGGCTTGCAGGGTGCAGTGGCTGAAGGCTTGCTGCAGGACAATATCAGATAGTGGTGGGGTGCAGCTTAGCATATCCAGGCCTAATGTCTATCTGCTATTGTGTTATGGATGTGTACAGAGCTGCATTGACTGCCCTGTAGGGTGTCTGTTCCCCCAGCAGGACCAGGGTTGATGGTCCCCTCTACTGCTACCATTGCAGGGAGGTAGAATGTGAATCTGTTGATAGGAGACCCTGTTTGCCACCCTTGGCCCTGGAGGAGGAGGAGGAGGAGGAGGAGGAGAAGGAGGGTGGTGGTACATGGCCCACCTAGGGGTCCATGGGGGCTACACCTGATTGAGACAGACAAGAATATCCAAGGTGTTTGTGCAGACACTACCTAGCTCACACATTAACACTGCTTTGGACATCCAACGTGGCCTCTTTCAGTCATGGAAGGTGCTGTGGACCTGGTGCTGGGTGCCTCACCGCACCCTCAGGGTGAGCACAGTACCCGCACAATGTGACAGTGTGTAGCTACTCTGTGCCAGTAAAACACATGGTCAGTACCCCCTACCAGGCCGAGGTGCTGTGGGGGTGTACATGGTCACTTCCCCCTACCAGGCCGAGGTGCTGTGGGGGTGCATTCCCCATCTTGTGTTTATCTGTGGACAGCTGATTTGCATGTGCAGTGCATCATGGGTACGGGTGGGCTAACCCTATCCTGGTGACCACAGCAGACTTTCTGTGTGGTGACGTGCACTCCCTCTGCAGCCAGCCAGGGGCTTGCTAGCAGCTATAGGGCTGTAGCACAATGGTTACTTCACTGCCTGTAAAGCCAGAGGTCATGGGTTCAAACCCACAGTGGGGTTATTTGATAGGGCTGCCCAAAGCATTATCTCTTTTTAATGTACATTTTTGCTGCCAGCAAAAAAACCCTCAGCATACTGTACCCAAAAGGTGCCTCTGAGGGCACTTTATAGGGCACCCTATAGGGCAGTGGTCCTCAACCCAGTCCTCTGGGGCCCACAGGCCAGTCAGGTTTTAAGGGTATCCACAATGAATATGCATGAGATTATATATGCATTAGAGATATCCTGCCAACCTGACTGGTTTGTGGCCCTCCAGGGCTGGATTTGGAGACCCCTGCCTTACACCTCTGTCATTTAAGATCGTGAGTGGACAAGGTGCAGATGTCCAAGACATCAAAACGGTAAGATAGAATTAGTCACAGTCCTCCTCACCTCTCACCACCACCAAAAAATTGTCTATTAGACAACTTTTTGGTGGTGGTGAGAATCGAGGAGGCATGTGACACATTCTATATACCCTTTCGATGTCTAGGACATCTGTACCTTGCCCACTCACGATCTTAAATGACAGAGGTGTAAGGCAGGGGTCTCCAAATCCAGCCCTGGAGGGCCACAAACCAGTCAGGTTGGCAGGATATCTCTAATGCATATATATCTCATGCATATTCATTGTGGATACCCTGAAAACCTGACTGGCCTGTGGGCCCCAGAGGACTGGGTTGAGGACCACTGCTATAGGGCACCTTATGGTTCCCGTCCATGTAAGGTGCACTATACATTATCCTGTGACGCATCTTATAGGGTGCCCTTTAGGGGACATTTTAGGGTGCCGTGGTGGACAGTGCACTTTAAAATGTGCCCTCTGGGGTACCATATGAGGCACCTTATGTTACAAAACTTTGAGGGTGTGTTTGTTGGCAGCACTAATTAAAATGCCCCCTACAGCAACATTAACTATAACAGGTAATGCCTCAGCCAGCCTTCTTCATTAGGCACAGTGGGGGATTGAACCCCTGATCCCTGCACCATTGGTCAGTGTCTTAACCATTGTGCTCCACTGCTGCTCCTCCTGGCATGTCAGCGCATCTACTTATGCTTTTCATTCCTTAAACTGCACAGTGCTGCCATCAAATACAGTGCTATGGCCTTGCGGTAACTCTTACGGCACC
This sequence comes from Ichthyophis bannanicus, assembly GCA_033557465.1. Taxonomy (NCBI): domain Eukaryota; kingdom Metazoa; phylum Chordata; class Amphibia; order Gymnophiona; family Ichthyophiidae; genus Ichthyophis; species Ichthyophis bannanicus. Next base: position 1,271,186,080 of record CM066032.1, on the reverse strand, counting down.
CTATAAAGCGCCCTGTAAGCAACAGTTTAGGGTGCCGTGGCGGACAGTGCACTTTAAAATGTGTCTTATGTGGCGCCTTATGTTAACACGCTTTGAGAGTGCGTTTGCTAAGAGAAGTAATTAAAATAAAAATAAAATGCCTCCTAAAGCAATCTTCCCCATAATAGGTAATGCCTCAGCCAGCCTTGTTCATTGGGCAATTGAACCCCTGATCCCTGTACCATTGGTCAGTGTCTTAACCATTGTGCTGTGGTTCTGTTCCTGTGCTTGCACATCAGCGTGCCGCCTTATGCCTCCCAATATTAAAATGCCTCCTAAAGCAATAGCAGGCTGTCTTATGCACATCAGCGCACTGCTTTATGCTGCCCAATATTGAGCTATCTCCTAAATCAGGGGTCTCAAACACGCGGCCCGCGAGAGCATCTTGTGCGGCCCGCGAAGTACCGGCGAGTAAAAAAAAAAAATTTCAAACATGCCGCCGCAGTATTAAGCGTCCCGCGGGCCCCTCTGCCTGGTCCTCTCCTCCCTGCAGTATCAGCTCCAAAAGCGGCGGCTTTCAGAGCCGCGAAGAGAGAGAGTTTCTCTCGCGCGGTTCTGAAGAGCAGCGCGAGAGTCTTCAGAACCGCGCGAGAGAAACTCTCTCTCTCATCGCGGGTCGGAAAGCCGCCCCTTTTGGAGCTGAATGCTGCAGGGAGGAGAGGACCAGGCAGAGGGGCCCGTGGGACGCTTAATACTGCAGCAGCAGCAAATATACATTTTTTTTCATCTAATTTGGCTGATGGTGGGAGGGGGGTTAGGACTGGTAATGGGCTATGGGGGGGGGGGGGGTGGCTAGGACTGGTAATGGCCAATGAGGGGGGTAACTGAAAATGGGGTTATGGGGGTAACACTGAAAATGGGGGTGATGGGGGGGTAGTACTGGTAATGGCCTATGAGGGGGTAACTGAAAATGGGGTGATGGGGGTAACACTGAAAATGAGGTGATGGGGGGGTAGGACTGGTAATGGGCTATGAGGGGTAAGACTGGAAGTGGGCTATGGGGGGTTAGGACTGGTAATCGGCTATGGGGGGGCTAGGACTGATAATAGGCTGGGGGGTCTGCTAGGACTGGAAATGGGCTGAGTGGAAGGGGGGCTTGAACTGCAAATGGCTGATGGGGAGGGGGGCTTGGAATGGAAATGGGCTGTGAGGGGAGGGAGCTAGCACTGGAAATGGGCTGATGGGGGGGAGCTACGATTGGAAATGGGCTGATGGGGGGCTAGGACTGAAAATGGGCTGATGCAGTGACTAGAAGGGAGGGGGTGCTGTGTGGGACTGGAACTAGAAGGGAGCTGATGTTGGGGGAGGATTAGAATGGGATGGAGCTGGGAGAGTGAAATGGAGAGGGGAAAATATTTTGTGTGGGAGGGAAGACAAATCTACAATTGGCCAGGTAAGTGGGGATTGAGGATGGAGGGGTAAAATTTGAGTGGATGAAAATAGGAATGAGGAAAGAGCAAAAGGAGAAAGATTAATATGTTAAAGCAGATGTAGAGGGAGAATGGAAAAAGCTAGAAGAGAAAAGGACAAATGGACAGCAGACGATGGAGAGTTAGCAGAAGGCACGAAGAAACCAGAAGAAAGTGGCTGGAACTGAAAAAAAATGCACAAAAGGTAGAAAAATATCTTTATTTTGAATTTATTAACTGGAATATGTCAGTTCTGGGAAATGTGCATCAATAACGCCTGCACTTTGTTTAGTACAAGAGGAAATTAATTTATAGTTTTATTTCTACAGTGTTGTTGTACATTCCAAGTTTGGCTTTTGGGGGGTCCCAGTTTAAATTGTCTTGTTTCTAAATTTGGTTCCTTGTTTGGTGATGGTGTATTCTGCATGTGTAACTGAGCTGAGGTATTCTGTTTATGTAATTCCTATTTGACATTGCCACTTGTTCTCTTTCCTCAGTAGGTCATGTATTGTTATTCTCTGAAATGTATTGATTTAATATTTGCAGTGTTGCCTTTTGATAAGTAGGGTATGGTGCTTTGTGAGTCCTGGTAGTGCTGTTAGGATATGGCGGGTTTGCTATGGGTTCTAAATGGGCAGTGTTTGTTTGTAGTAGTTCCTAATGTGCCTGGCGGTTGCCACTGGATTATAGTAATGTAGAAATCTTTTAGTCTTTCTTTATTCATGCACTCATTAAGAGGCATGTTTACTAAAAGTTAGGGTATGGTAACATTATGCAAATATTTATGCAAATGAGGTCCCACGTCTCATGCGGCCCCCGGGTTATTTTACAAGTCCTCATTTGGCCCTCAAAGCAATTTGAGTTTGAGACCCCTGTCCTAAATTAATGCCTCAGCCAGCTGTCTTCATTGGGTACTGTGGGGGATTGAACCCCTGATCCCTGCACCATTGGTAAGTGTCTTCATCATTGTGCTGTGGCTCTGCTTTTCTGCTTGCACATCAGCGCGCCACTTATGCCTCCCGCGCAGCTTTCTCATGCGCTAATGTGCGGGGCGCACATGGGTGCCGCGCACCTTAGTGCATATTTAAATCACGTTTTTTCTTTTTCCGATAGAAACGCCCACTCCTTATATGGCACCCGCACACTAGCGCGGCCCGCACATTAGCGGGGTTTTAGTAAACATGCCCCTTAGACTTTAGGAAAACAAACTTTGCTAAGATGGGGCAATTACTCAAGGAATTGTTAGTGGGATGGGAACAGCTGCGGGATGTAGAAAAACAATGGGCAAAACTGAAAGGGGATATTTTAAGGGCAACCAACCTTTTTGTTAATTGGTGAATAAATGTAAAAGGAAAAGGAAACTGCTATGGTTTTCGAAAGAAGTAGCTGAAAAGGTGAAGAAAAAGAGGGAGGCCTTCATGAAATACAAGAGATCACAGAGGGAGGAAGACAGGCATCTATATTTGTAAAAGCTTAGAAAAGCTAACAAAATAGTCAGGAAAACAAAGATTCAAAAAGAGGAGGAAATAGCCAATGCAATAAAAAGTGGCTAAAAGACATTTTTCAGATATGTTAGTGAGAATAGGAAGGGCAAAAGTAGTATTGTCAGACTCAAGGGTGAAGGGGAGGAATATATAGAAGCTGATGACGATAAAGTGGAATCCCTTAACAAATATTTCTGTTCTGTGTTCACAGATGAAGAACCAGGAGCAGGACCTCAGAAACCCCCACAAACATGAACAGAAGCGAGGGGCATCTTGAACAATTTTCAGAAGACTATGTTCATGAGAAACTAGCTAAACTTGAAGTAGACAAAGCGATGGGACCAGATGGGATACACCCGAGAATACTGAGGGAACTTGGGGACGTTCTAGCAGCTCTACTGACTGACCTTTTCAATGCCTCGTTGGAGTCGGGAGTGGTGCCAAAGGACTGGAGAGAGGCTCATGTGGTGCCTTTACACAAATGCGGAAGTAAAGATGTGGTTGAAAACTGCAGGCCGTGTAGTTTAACCTCGGTGGTGAATAAATTATTGGAAGCACTGCTGAAAGAGGAAAGAGTGAGGTTTCTTGAGTCCAACAGATTACCAGATCCGAGGCAGCATGGATTCATCAGAGGCAGGTCTTGTCAGACAAATCTGATTGATTTCTTTGACAGGGTGACCAGGGAGTTGGACTGAGGGAGAGCCCTACAAGTGGTGTATTTAGATGTCAGTAAAGTCGTTGACACCATTCTGCACAGGTGACTTATAAACAAACTGAGCACCTTAGGGATGGACTCTAAAATTACTGCTTGAATTATAAATTGGTTGAGTGGGAGGCATCAAAGGTTACAGGTAAACGGAGCTCACTCTGAGGAGAAGGAGATTATCAGTGGTGTTTCCCAGGGATCTGTCCTTGGTCCAATTCTTTTTAACATCTTTGTTAGTGATATTGAGGAAGGGCTGTCGGGTAAGATTTACCTCTTTGCGGATGATATCAAAATCTGCAATATAGTAAACACCCAGGAAGGTGTAGATAACATGAGGAGGGATCTAGGTAAGCTTGAAGAATGGTCTAGAATTTGGCAGCAGAGATTTAATGTTAAAAAATGCAAGGTCATGCATTTGGGCTGCAGCAATCCAAGGGAGTAATATAGTATAGGGGGTAAAGAAGAGTGAGACTTAGGCGTGATTGTGTCTGATGATCTTAAAATAGCTAACAGGTAGAAAGGTGACGGCAAAAGCTAGAAGGATGCTTGGTTGCATAGGGAGAGGAATGGTCATCAGAAGAAAGGAGGTGATAGTGCTTCTGTATAAGTTTTTGGTGCAACCTCATTTGGAGTATAGTGTGCAATTTTGGAGACCACATCTTCAAAAGGATATAAACAGGATGGAGTCAGTACAGAGGGTGGCTACTAAAATGGTTAGTGGTCTTCATTATAAAGTATATGAGGACAGACTTAAGGATCTTAATATGTATACTTTAGAGGAAAGGCGGGATAGAGGTGATATGATTGAGACGTTTAAATACCTCCATGGCATAAATGCACAGAAGGAGAGCCTCTTTCGATTGAAAGCAAGCTCTGCTATGAGGGGACATAGGATGAGGGTGAAAGGGGATAGACTCAGAAGTAATATGCGGAAATATTTCTTTATGGAAAGAGTGGTAGATGCATGGAATAGTCACCCAGTGAAGGTGGTAGAGATGAGGACAGTATCTGAATTTAAAAAAGCATTGGGAAAACAAAGAGGATCTCTAAAGGAAAAATGGGGACTATTGTAGTGGTTGATATGGAAGGGCAGACTAGATAGGCTGTGTGATCTTTTCCTGCCATCATGTTTCTATGTTTCTGTGTTTCTAAAACCTAGCCTTCACATCCAAAGCCCTAATCCCTCTATCCATAAGACTGAGTAAATAAAAATCCCTTCAATTTCCTTCTAAAATCTAGCTGATCTGATACTAATTGCTAAGGGACAGGCAAATGGTTCCATAAAATAGATGGAACTAAGGAAAAAATTCTATCAATTGCCCTTACTCTCCGAAATCCAACCGGAGCATGAACTAAGAGAGCAGCTTGATCTTGTGAACGCAAACTGCATACGGCATTCCTAAACTGAAAAGAAAAACAAATAGGCAAAGATAAATCCAAATGCAGAACTCTTTTTTCAGGATTCTTCACTCTCTGTTGGGACTTCCCTGTAATAAAATGATAGTGAAAGGGATGTCAACGGTGTGGAAGATTCCCAAAGACAGGTCTCAAATAGCTACGAGGATTACTAAGGATGGACAGATAGAATGGGCAGATTTTAAATGCTGGCCTAGGACTGTTGGATGTGTGGCACCTTCTCCATCACATGGTATGAAATTATACTCATATTTCACTAGCCCATGGAACACAAAGTAGCTGTTCTTCATAGTGGGATACATGTAATAGAGGCTTTGGGCAGGGCTCTTTCATTAATACATGAGGATCATGGGTCAATTTTAGCAGGTGATGAAAAAGGTGCCAGTACCACCAAGTACCCCATCAAAAAAAGTCCTGGCATTACAGATTTGCAAGAACAGACTGCCTTCCCCTTTGAAGGATGTCCCAAGGCTTTTTAGAGAATAGTGATTTACTGAGAAAGTGGAAAGAATAGGCTCATCGTAATAGACAACATTAGGATTCACCATTTTTGTTCTGGGAAACTACAAGGAGAAATGATCTCCTGTGGGAAATATCAACCATGGATATGGTAAAAGAATCTTTTAACCTTGTCCAACAAAGAGAAAGCTATATCAAGAAAATATCCAGGAAAACGGGGGCAATTTCTTTTCAATTATAATATAGCTTAAATGAAACACTGCACTGGTGAACCAAGCGCTCGCTCCTATTTAGTAAGCATTGTGTTTTTTTCAGATATGACAAGAAAACAGGATCATGCCTGGCTAAATTAGTCAGGATAGAAGAAAGTTCTAGATTTATATCACAGATCCAAGAGAAGGAGTATAAGTTCATTCCAATTAAACAATCAATGAGGTCTTTTGGTATTTTTATGGCCAACTGTATACATCAGGGCCTGGGGGCAGTAGTCTCAGAGAGGAATTTTTTACAGGCCTAAAATTACTAATTTTATCTCCAGAACTATGGAAGAAGCAAAATAGTTTGCTGTTTGTGGAGGATATTTTGACTGCAATTGAGCAGATGGCATTGAAGAGATCCCCTAGCCCCTGATGAGTACCTGGTGGAATTTTATAAGGGTTTGGTAGTGGTGTACGTTCCAATGAGGGGCCCCCAAGCAAAGTTTTCTGAGGGACCCTCATTGTCATGGTGACTTTAACCCCCCCCCCCTGTGTGGACTCCCCTTGTGTGGTGGCCCCCTCCCTGTTTGGGCCCCCCTATGGGGTTGCAGTGGCGAACTTAATGTATCATCTTTGCTGTGCTGCCTCTGCTCTTGTATGTTTGTCACATGCCCGGCAGCTGTTCCCTGCCAGACCGAAGTCTTATGATAACAGTTGCACCAAAGACTTCAGCCTGGCGAGGAAATAGAATGGTAGAACCCCGCTATAAAAGGATCCTTTCCTTTCTTGGGAATACCTATATCCATCACCTGATTGGATGACTCAGGCAGCCTATTTATATGGATCGCTTGTTCATACACTGCTCCCAGCATAGGGATAACTTGATGCCCCAATATAAGTGGCATAAATTCCGCCCAAGCAGCCCCCGCAATGTGGGGGGGGGGGGGGGGTTCCAAGCAGAAAGTGGCTCAGTAAAGCTGGAGACCAATCTCCTCCTACCTTTTTAGAAAACTTCATGCTGTCAATCCATCGACTCTCTCCACTATTGTCTCATCACCTCTTTCCTCCACCTTGTCTTCTAAGTCTGTTGATGAGGCTGTAGGTTCCTATAATACCACCCTCTCCTCTGCTCTGGATGCTCTTGCTCCGCCATTGCCACATCCTATGAGACACACTATACCTCAGCCCTGACTGTCTTCAACTACCCATTATTGATGCTCCTGTGCCCACTCAGCTGAATGCATTTGGCTCTAATCCCTCACCCTCTCTGACTTTCTTCACTTCAAATTCATGCTTACCTCCTTCAAGTCAGCCATAACATTTACCAAGAAAAACTACCATGTCCATCTGACTAACTCTCTGGCCTCTGACCCTCGCCATCTCTTTTTAACTCTCAATTCTCTCCTCAAGGCACCTCCGCCTCCGACCCCTCCTTCCCTTTCTGCACAAACCCTAGCCAACTATTTCCATGACAAATTCCATGAGATTATACTTCAATTCCCCTCAAAATCAGCTTCATCCCTTCTTCCCCCCTCTTCAATACCAACACTTCTCAATCTCTGCTACCCTTTTGTCCTTTTAAAAGATCTCTGAAGAGGAAACTACTCATCTTCCTTCCTCTTCGAAACTCACGACCTGTTCCTTTGATCCTATCCCCACATTTCTCCTTAACTCCATCTCCTCCTCTGTCATCACTTTCATCTCTCATCGCTCTCCAATGCAACTGTCCCAGCAGCCTTCAAGCATGCTGTGGTCACACCTCTCCTCAAGAAACCTTTACTTGATCCTACTTGTTCTTTTAATTATTGACCCATCTCCCTTCTTCCTGTCATTTCCAAACTTCTTGAAAATGCAGTTCTCTGCTGTTGCCTTGAATTTATCTCCTCTCAAGCCCTTCTAGATCCACTACAATCTAGCTTTCGTTCTTTGCATTCTACTGAGATGGCTGTTGCCAAAGTCTCCAGCAGCTTTTTCCTGGCTAAATCCAAGGGCCTTTATTCAATTCTCATTCTTCTTGACCTTTCTGGTGCTTTTGACATGGTTGATCACCACCTTCTCCTGGAAACATTGTCCTCACTTTGTTTTAGAGGTTCTGTGCTATCCTGGTTCTCATCTTATTTCTCCCATCGCTGTTTCAGTATTTGTTCTGGTGGTTCCTCCTCTACTGCTATCCCACTTTCAGTTGGTATACCCCAAGGGCCCATCTTGGGGCCTCTCCTTCTTCCTCTCTATACCCAGTCCCTTGGTGCTCTCATCTCCACCCATGGCTTGAGTACCATTTTTACGCTGATGACTCTCAGATCTATCTATCTATACCTGATATTTCTCCGACACTCCAGGCATGAATCTCTGCCTGCCTATCTGACATTGCTACCTGGATGTCTCACCGCTGTTTGAAATTGATCATGGCCAAAACTGAACTTTTTTTTTCCCTCTAAACCCACCTCCCCCCTTCCTCTTTTCTCTATGTTTGTGGACAACACTTCTACTTCCTGTTTCCTCAGCCCACAATCTTGTTGTCATCTTTGACTCCTCCCTCTCCTTCTCCACACACATCCAATTGACTGCTAAATCCTGTCATTTCTTTATCTATAATATTAGTAAAATTCACCCCTTCCTTTCTGAAAAGACTACTAAGACACTTATCCACTGTTTAGTCACCTCCTGTCTAGACTATTGCAACTTCCTCCTTGCTGGTCTCCCTCTAAGTCATCTCTCTCCCCTTCAATCTATTCAGAATTCAGCTGCATGGTTAATCTTCTGCCAGCCCCAATATATTCATATAACCTCTCTTCTCAAGTCACTTCATTGGCTCCCCTTTCATTCTGTATCCAATTCAAACTTCTCCTTCTGACCTATAAATGCCTTCATTTTACTGTTCCTCACTATCTTTCCTCACTCCTCTCTCCCTACACCCCTCCTCGTGAACTCCGCTCTTCTACTGGCTTGCTTCTCTCTATGCCCTTTTCTTCCACTGCCAACTCCAGACTTCGATCCTTTCACCTTGCTGCTCCTGGAACAAACTACCTGAGTCTGTGCACCCAGCTTCATCTCTGCCTCTTTTCAAATCCATGCTTAAAGTTCACCTTTTTAAGGCTGCTTTTGAATCCAGATCAACTTGTACTCAATTGTTGTATTGTCTGTCTTGTTTAGACTGTAAGCTCTGATGAGCAGGGATAGTCTTTTTCGACATGTATCTGTACAGTGCTGCATACGCCTTGTAGCACTATATAAATGACTAATAGCAGCAGTAGTAGTAAACCAGTCCCAGACTCAAGCTCAGGTCCCTCTGACTCTGGAATCCTTGCCCTCCTGGACTCAACTCTAGGGAGTTTCTTCTTGTGTCTGAATCTCTCTACTATGAGCAGAAATTCCTACTTTTCCTTCTCCAGAGATTTCCTTTAGCCTCTTATTCCTTTCTCACTACTACATGGTGGTGTATTGGCTTAGTCATCCAAAACATAACTGCCCTACAGTATAGTGACTTAGTCAACCAAAGACAAAACCTGTTCTTGGGATGCCTCACCTGTACAATTCAGATTTCCCTCCCTTTTTGGGGAGAACTCCTTCTACTAGTTACCTCATGTCTATAGAACCCTCCCAGACCTAGAAAGTTCCTTGTTTTAGACAATATCAACTTCTTTATCTGGTAGAGCCCCTAGAGCATTTTACATATATCATCCAGGAGGTGATCACAAGGTCCCTATACTGTGCTCGTTCAAAACCTGAATTGATCATCAAAGTTGATTGACTCCTCCAAATACCAGAGCCTTATGAAAGCTGTACCCTCACAGAAGGCGGATGCAGTAAGATAATTTGCCCCCTTCAAGAAGGGTATGTTATGCAGTATAACATACCCTTGTATAGGGGGTGAAGTACTTTTGTCCACTAAAGAAGAGCGGGACCTAGGCGTGGTTGTGTCTGATGATCTTAAAGTAGCTAAACAGGTAGAAAAGGCGATGGCAAAAGCTAAAAGGATGCTTGGGTACATACGGAGAGGAATGGCTAGCAGAAAAAAGGAGGTGATAATGCGTCTGTATAAGTCTTTGGTGCAACCTCATTTGGAGTATGGTGTGCAATTCTGGAGACCGCACCTTCAAAAGGATGTGAACAGGATGGAGTTGGTGCAGAGGGTGGCTACTAAAATGATTAGTGGTCTTCATTATAAAGCATATGAGGACAGACTTAGGGACCTTAATATGTACACCTTAGAGGAAAGGTGGGATAGAGGTGATATGATTGAGATGTTTAGATGCCTCCGTGGCATAAATGTTCAGAGAGAGAGCCTCTTTCAATTGAAAGCAAGTTCTGCTACAAGGGGACATGGGATGAGGGTGAAGGGAGATAGATTCAGGAGTGATATGCGGAAATATTTCTTTACGGAAAGAGTGGTGGATCCGTGGAATAGTCTCCCAGTGGAGGTGGTAGAGATGAGGACAGTAACCAAATTAAAAAACACAGAGGATCTTTAAAGGTAAAAAGGGGACTGTTCTTGTTGATATGGAAGGACAGACTAGATAGGCCATGTGGTCTTTTTCTGTCATCATATTTCTATGTTTCTCTTATTTATTAAACTGCAATAGCTGTTTAATGCGGGAATTAATATGTATTAAGAGCTTAATGTGCATTAAAAAAACAGCTAACACTTAGTAAATGCAGTTAACACACAATAATTCCCACATAAAACAGCTAATGTGGAATCTTATGGTAATGTGGGGAAGTGGATAGGGAAGGCTGGGAAAGGGTTGAGGAGTACTTTTGGTAGTTAACACAGGTAGACTTTAATAAACATAAACTGCTAACACGGAACAGTTAACTGTTTTCCACATTGCCATGAAGCCAAATGCATTAAAATGAGGGCTTATTCTCTGCACATACCAGCAACACCAGCCTAGAATTACCACAGCTAATATGCATTTTGAGTGGAAGAGTAGCCCAGTGGTTGGAGTAACGGGCTGATATCAAAGCTATCTGGGTTTGTTTCCCACTGGTACTCCTTGTGATCATGGGCAAGTTACCCTCTGTTGTCTCTGAAAGGTCCTGGTAATCCACTTCTGGTCAAATGTTGCCAAGAAGACCCAGGGGTTACCTGGGAATCAGCATTGACTTGATAGCACTTAAAAAAAAATAACCATACACTTACTTTTCAAGTTAATGCAGCATTAACTGCATAAGCTTCATTCAGCTTAGCAAATAGAATCTTAGGGGCATTTGGTGAAAGATTGTGTAAATTGTTTCCCTGAATTAAGGATGCAAGTGTGGTATTATTCCCCACTAAGAAAACAGGATAGGTGTTGAAAGAAGCACATGAGAAATAATGTGTCCACTTAGCCAGTAGATGGCAGCAGATAGAATAGTATAAAAAGGGTGCAAAGCAATTTTAGGAAGAGAAAGATTTACAGGATGTGATAACAAAAGTACTGTGCCTGGGGCTGCAGAGCAAGTTCTAGGTTTGGAGTTCAGGGACAGAACAGAGTGAAATGAAAAAGATGGGTTTGTAGAGGTCTCCAGGTAGGGGGATCTAGAAGCTCAACAGTGAAGAAATTACAACTTTGTCTTGCTCCCTAATATGTCAGAGAAGTCAAGAGCTGACAGTGAGATGAGGAAGTAGAATGCCTGGAAATGGTGAAAAGAGACCACTGCCAAAGTTCACAAGTATCTAATTTTCTGAATCTTGCAAGAAAGCAGAACACTTTGGAGAGGGTCCTAAACCTTGCTGTCTATTCAGCTCATGGATGTATGAGCAATTTATGAGAAGGAATAGTTTGTAACAGATTTGGAGAAACTTTAGAGACCATAAGCCCTATTTTGCATAGGATACTGAGATGGAAAATGCAACATTTAAGTCAGAAAATTCTCACTTCCTCTTGTATTTTACTGAGTAGAGCCTTTTAAAATAAATATAAGGACTCGTGGAAATTCTTGTGCAAATGCCGGCATGTCCAGAAGGAAGGGCCATTTCAGTAAGAAATTTGTTCAAGGAAAGAGAGGCATCACTCAGGATTTTGCCCACAAATGAGATGATTTTGTGACCTACACATGCAAATGTTGGCACCTATATGTGTACATGCCAGATTTTACAAAACTGGATATGCATGATCAGCCAATTAAAATGTTAAGTGAAATAACTTCTTTCTTAGGGAATTTCTGACACCAGAGAGATTAATAAAATGGCCCTCTCAATCAGTGGGGCAATCCCTAAGGCCAAATAAAACGTCAGCTCATACTTACACTTGCCTCAGAGCTGGTGTAGATGTTCATAGGTTTTTAGAGTATACATGTATTGCCATTGTAAAATCAGAAATAGATACAAACTTTTCTGGACCACCCAAACCATATCCACAACATTCCCCTTTCCAGATTGTGCATGATGCAGCTTTTACACATGTAAATGGGGGCTGTATAGATATTTAGGGCTTTTCCACATGTAAAAGCCACACAAGTCTTCTAAAATGATCTGCTGTCCTATACCTTATTGCCTCGATGCTGAGAGCCTGTTTTTGGACTGTAGCAACTGACATTCTTTGAATGACAAGTTTTATTTGGGACCCACAAGAACTGTGTTCTATGTAGTCTGTCTCCTGAGAGGTGATACTCACACTGGAAGATCTAGCAGAAAGGTTTCTCATCTCAAGAAAGAACCCTGCATAAATAAACCAGCATTTGCATGGGCTGGCTAGCTGAGAGGCTATAATTCATAGTAGCATAATAAAGGATGGCAGATAAAGACCATCATGGCCCATCCCGGGTGTGGGAAGGTGCTTTTATTTTGGGTTCTTTATGTGCTATTCCTCTAGGAAATCGTCCATACTTCATTTAAACCCAACTATGTTAGATGATGGCACTTTAAAAAATGTTAGATTCCTTGACAACATCCTCTAGCAAAAAATTCCATGTCTTAATAGTATATTGAGTGAAAAAAATACTCAAACCTTTTTGTTTCATGGAATGCCCCCCCCCCCCCGCCCCCTCCTAGTCAATTCCTACTTATCCAGTCCATCCCACTCATGATTTTAAAAACTTCTTTCACATCTCCTTTCAGCCATCTGTTTTGAAGAGTTAAAGAGGACTAGGGCTGTTAGAATCCATTCAAAGGTGAGGGTCTTAGACTTTAGGAAGACTAACTTTGCCAAGATGGGCCGATACCTCAGAGAATCGTTAGCGGGATGGGAACAGCTGGGGGGATGTAGAAAAACAGTGGGCAAAACTGAAAGGGGATATTTTAAGGGCAACCAATATTTTTGTTAAAATGGTAAATAAAGGTAAAAGGAAAAGAAGAACGTTATGGCTTTCGAAAGAAGTAGCTGAAAAGGTAAAGAAAAAGAGGGAGGCCTTCATGAAATACAAGAGATCACAGAGAGAGGAAGACAGACGTCTATATTTGGAAAAACTTAGAGAAGCTAGCAAAGTAGTCAGGAAGGCAAAGATTCAAAAAGGAAGAAATAGCCAATGCAATAAAATGGGGGGATAAGACATTTTTCAGATATGTTAGTGAGAAGAGGAAGGGCAAAAGTGGTATTGTCAGACTCAAGGGTGAAGGGGAGGAATATGTAGAAGCTGATGAGGATAAAGTGGAATTGCTTAACAAATATTTCTGTTCTGTGTTCACAGTTGAAGAACCAGGAGCAGGAATACAGAAAACACCCACAAACAGGATTAGAAGCGAGGGGCATCTTGAGGAATTTTCAGAAGACTGCGTTCGTGAGAAACTAGCTGAACTTAAAGTAGACAAAGCGATGGGACCGAATGGGATACACCCTAGAATACTAAGGGAACTTGGGGACATTCTAGCAGCTCCACTGACTGACCTTTTTAATGCCTCATTGGAGTCGGGAGTGGTGCCAAAGAACTGGAGAAAGGCTCATGTGGTGCCTTTACACAAAAGCGGAAGTAAGGATGTGGTTGAAAACTACAGGCCGGTTAGTTTAACTTCGGTGGTGAGTAATTTATTGTAAAAGCTGCTGAAAGAGAAAATAGTGAGGTTTCTGGAATCCAACGGATTACAGGATCCGAGGCAGCATGGATTCACCAGAGGCAGGTCTTGTCAGACAAATCTGATTGATTTCTTTGACTGGGTGACCAGGGAGTTGGACCGAGGGAGAGCCCTTGATGTTGTGTATTTAGATTTCAGTAAAGCCTTTGACACTGTTCCTCACAGACAACTTATAAACAAACTGAGCACCCTAGGGATGGACCCTAAAGTTACTGCTTGGGTTAAAAATTGGTTGAGTGGGAGGCGACAAAAGGTACAGGTAAATGGAGCTCACTCTGAGGAGATGGAAGTTACCAGTGGTGTGCCCCAGTGATCTGTCCTTGGTCCGATTCTGTTTAACATCTTTGTTAGTGATATAGCGGAAGGGCTATCGGGTAAGGTTTGCCTCTTTGCGGATGATATCAAAATCTGCAATAGAGTAGACACCCAGGAAGGTGTAGATAACATGAGGAGGGATCTAGCTCAACTTGAAAAATGGTCTAGTATTTGGCAGCTGGGATTTAATGTTAAAAAATGCAAGGTCATGCATTTGGGCTGCAGCAATCCAAGGGAGCAATATAGTATAGGGAGTGAGGTACTTTTGTCCTCTAAAGAAGAGCAGGACCTAGGCGTGGTTGTGTCAGATGATCTTAAAGTATTTTTGTATTTACATTCTCTTATATACTGTGCTATTCTGCATCAGTGTGGTTTACATTGAACAAACTGAAATTACATTGAACAGGGCATTATAACTTGGAGATAACTATTTTACGGGGAACATGGGCTATGGAGGGTTAAGTGGCTTGCCCAAGACCACAAGGAGCACCTGGGGACTAGAAACCCCAGTCCTTCTGGCCCAAGGTTGCTGTTCTCTAGTGGGATTTGAACCCCCAACCTTCTGGCCTGAAGTACCTTGCCCCAACCACTAGGCCACTCCTCCACTCCAATATACAAAATAGCTAAACAGATAGAAAAGGTGACGGCAAAAGCTAGAACGATGCTTGGGTGCTTACGGAGAGGAATGGCTAGCAGGAAAAAGGAGGCAATAGTGCCTCTATATAAGTCTTTGGTGCAGCCTCTTTGTAGTATTGTGTGCAATTCTGGAGACCGCACCTTCAAAAGGATATAGACAGGGTGGAGTCAGTACAGAGGGTGGCTACCAAAATGGTTAGTGGTCTTCATTATAAAGCATATGAGGATAGACTTAAGGATCTTAATATGTACACCTTAGAGGAAAGGTGGGATAGAGGTGATATGATTGAGACGTTTAAATACCTCCATGGCATAAATGCACAGGGGGAGAGTCTCTTTCGATTGAAAGCAAGTTCTGCTACGAGGGGACATGGGATGAGGTTGAAAGGGAATAGATTCAGGAGTGATATGCAGAAATATTTCTTTACGGAAAGAGTGGTGGATCCGTGGAATAGTCTTCCAATGGAGGTGGTAGAGATGAGGACCGTATCTGATTTCAAAAAAGCATGGGACAAACACAGATGATCTCTAAAGAAAAAAAAGAGGACTGGTGTAGTTGTTGATATGGAAGGACAGACTAGATAGGCCATGTGGTCTTTTTCTGTCATCATTTTTCTATGTTTCTATTAAAGAGCTCTAACGTGTTTAGCTTTCTTTTTTAAGGGAGTTCTATTCCACTTATTTTTTTTCTGTTGCATCTTTTGTATGTTTTCCAGTTCTGCTATATTTCATTCAGGCAGGTGACCAGAACCACACATGTGGGATGGTCTAGATGAGCACGGACCTCATAGTCTTGCTAGAACATAAGATAAAAGAGTCATTGGCTAGTTTATTGCCTGTGGAGATCTTCAGCAGGCCAAACAATGAAAATCAGTGTTGTGCCTGGAATCAATGTGGATGTGACTAAGGACCCTGCAACATCTCTTGCTCCATATCTTTTTTCTGCATGGGCTTTTTCTAACCAAGGGAACCCATGTAAAGAGCAGCGTTGCTGCAGGAGGGCCTAAGAGCGCATGGAGGTTGGCAGTGGGTGCCATGTTGATTTTCCTCTCTGCTACAGCTGCATGTGAAGGGAGGGGGAAGAAGAAAGGCAGGAATGGGCCATAGGGCTGGCAGCTGGGAAAAGGCATGGGATAGAAGAGGGAGAAGGAAGAATGTGGATAGGTAGGAATGAGAAGGTCTAAGAGAAGGAGAGACTGAGGCAACTGAATTAGGCCATGGAGACTAAGAGAGAGAGCAGTCAGCAGAGTGACTATAAGGTAGGTGGTTGGGTGGAAGGGAGGCATAGTACACATAGGTGTGTTGGACCTTGTCAGTAGAACCTGAAGATTGAGTAGGCTGAAGTTCTAGAACAAGATGTTGAACAAGGCCCTCCACTCTTGGAACTGTGGGAACATAGTCTTCCGACTGCAGCAATTGCCTTCCCTTCAGGTTAAGCCCTTTGGAGCTTGCAGCTGCCAGGCCTTACTACACAAACCTGAAGCCCAGGATGTGATACTAGACACCAAAGGAACTCAGTGACGAAACAGGAATCGACAGCATATTGACACTGACCAGGAGGTCCCAAATCAGGAACTTGGCTGGTTAGAAAAGGGGAACTAGTTTGAGACTGGTGAAGACTTCACTGTGAAGAATCAAGATTGGGAACATATTGGAGTCACGGAGAAGAATGAAATAGCACAAGAAATTACTAGAATGGTGAAGATCAAGCACTGACAAGAAAGCAAGGCAAAGGCTGAGCATATATGTACATCCAGTCAGGAACACAATGGTTCTCGAGAGCAAGTGGTGAGCATAGGCTGGATAGAAGCAGCCAAACCAACCAGGTAGAAAACACTAACATCAGCTGGTAGAATGACAGACGTTTACCTGAGAAAGGTTTTCTTAGGGACTGAGCCACCCACAAGGCTGGCAGTGGAACTTCAGAGTAGGGAGAAGAACCATGGAGAGGGGGCATATAAGGCAAAGAAACCTTGGAAGAGGACATAGGAATGTGACCCATGAAATACTAATGGATCCATCTGAATACTGCAGTCTTTTATTATACTGCCTCCTTGCTCTCTTCTATTCTGGTCAGTGAGGGGACAGATTCCCCTGTGGCTCAAGCAGGGACAATCCGCTGACAGTGAGGGACTGGGAGGAACTGAGGACTTCTCTTAGATCAAAATTTACTGATCAATCATGACTTACTGCCCTAACTGCAATGGGGATAACAATCTGTGAGCCACTAGCATGTTGTTCCCAAGTTCACCTGTTGCAGTTGTTTCCCCTTGAATAATTAATGCCCCTTCAGTTAATATCCTCAATTTAACCCATTTTGATCCTCAGTCATGGTCTTGCTACCTTATCGCAATGTCTCTTATTTGTTTCCTGTTGTCTGTCTGTAAGCTCTGAGGAGGAGGGACTGCCTGTTTACCTACAGTATGTACCTCTGGAAAGTGCTATAATAGTAACAATAATAATAATAATGCATGCATGCATATCCCCCCTCTCTTTCTCTTTTATTTATTTTTTCCCTTTAAGCTCCATTGTGAAAACATCTTATTCACTTAAATAATGTCATGTACTTGAGCTTATAATGTTTCCATATCGCCCTGCTAGACCAGTCCCATGTAGAGACAAAGAACCAATGAAAAACCCAGGTTTTAATGACATCACTCCCATGCCTCTATTCGCCTCAGCCACCAGAGGTCCCTTCAGTACTTCTTTGTCTCCAGCAGATGGATTTTCTCCTCTCTGAAGAAAATCTGAAAACTGAGGTGAAAAGAGATTGATTAAATGTTCACGAATGACCACCTTGTATACAGAAAGGTGACTCTCTCATTTGAGCACGATGTGGGAGGCTCCACTATACTGTGGCCTTTTCAGTACTCGAGGGGGAGGGAAAATTGGTTCAGCTCCACGCTCTTATCATGAGAAGGGCCTGTGGAGCAGCCACAAATTGGAAAGATTTGGAAGGATCTGGAAGAGTGCAGCAGCCTCACACAATCTCAGAACCCCTTCCCTCCTCCTCTGTCCCTCCTGCTCTCTCCCAAAGATTGCAGAAAGCTCTCAGAAGGATCTGTCTGCCAGCCATCTTATATACAGTGCTGCAAAGCCAGACAGTGAAACAGTTTCAGGGGAACAGAGCTGGGCCCAGCATGGATCCTCCACCTGGGGCTCTCAGGGGGTAAGTACTAATGCTTGACCTCATCATTGTCCTTGTTGGGTGATACCAGTTCTGTCTGTATGGGACAGAATTTGGGGTGGCATGTTGGCAACCATTAGTACTATGTGGAGGTTTCTCGATGCTTTCTGCATGTGTTAGTGATGTTTTTGCCTATTATGTGCCTAGCGGTCGCATAATCCTAGCTCACATTCTGCCCAAGTGGTTCCTTCCCTAGAGCCTGTAGCACACGTAAAGTAAACGCACAGTTAACGCAAGTTTGCAGGCAGATGCAGCCTTAGCACATGCTTTGGTGATACTTGCCCTAACTCTCTATGTCTTCTTCCAGGAAACGTTGTTTGACCTGTGGCAAGTGAGCAGCCTCCTCCCTGGATTCTGGACTCTACCTTTCCTGCATGGCAGCTTCTGAGTCGCTCATGGAGATTTTGCATTCCCCCTCTCAGCCAAGAGATGCGGTTAATCCGACTTTGCCTGCCTCAGGACAGGAGGTGAAGGATGGCACTATGAGTAAGGATATTCAGCCAGGCGGAGACTCTAGCGATCATGCTGCGAGCCGCTCTTCATCCTCTAGGGGGTCTGTGGCAGCTGTGCCACCTAGTGTTGGATAGCCTTATGCGAGAGGAGAGCTTCTGGACTCTGGATTGCCCTCCCGGAATTCTTTTCCTTTTTGCAATAGGCCTGGTCCTTCTGGCATGGAAATTCAGACCCTGCAGCCTCTGGGTGCCCCCGGATGCGATGGCATATGTCAATCGGCAAGGCAGCACAAGGAGCGCTGGGGTAGCTCTGAGATGGCTCTCCTGTTTGCCTGGGCAGAGAAGAATACCCTAGCCTTGTTAGCCCAACAAATTGTCGGGGTGGACAATGTGGAAGCAGTCTTCCTCAGCTGGCACTCTCTGGATCCTGGAGAGTGGGAGTTGAGTCAAGAGGCATTTCAGTTGACTCTGTGCCACTGGGGTCACTCTGAAATGGATCTGATGGTGACACACTCCATTGCCAAGGTTTGCCACTTTTTCAGTCACCACACGGAGACAGGTTCTGAGGGCATCAATGCCCTGACCCAGTCTTGGCCATGTCAGCGGCTGCTGTATGTGTTTCCTCCATGTCATCTGATGGGGCATGTGATTCAGTGTATAGAACACCACCCAGGCAAATTTGTCCTGGTGTCACTGGATTGGCTGAAGAGAGCGTGGTTTGGAGATCTGGTGCGGCTCCTGCAGATGCCTCCTCTTTGACTGTCTCTGACTTGGGGTCTGTTGCAGCAGAGACTGATCATCTTGGAGGACCCGGCTCCCTTCTCGCTTATAGCATGGCTCTTGGGGGCAAATACAGTGACAGAATTCAAAATGGCATGGGACAGACACAGTGGATCCCTTTACAGCAACAGGATAAAATCAGAATAAACTTAACTAATTTCTCAACATACAGGGGTGTCCTACACGGAGCGGTGGGTTCACCCCTAAAACAAAGACATGGGGAGGGGTGGCCTGCACGGAGCGTCAGGTGCACCTACTCTTGCCATCTTACTGGGCAGACTAGATGGACCATACTGGTCTTTATCTGCCGTCATTTACTAAGTTACTAAGAAAGGAGACAGCTAGAGCATAAGGGCTACTCTCCAGCAGTGGTCTCTGCTCTGTTCACTGCCCAGAGGAGGTCTATCAAGCTAGCACACTTATGGATATGGTGCCTCTTTGAGTGCTTGTGCAGTGCACGGCAGTTGGCTCCTGAGGCGGCCAAGGCCTTTCTGCAGGATGGCCTAGAGAAGGACCTTTCCATTAGCTCCCTGAAAGTTCAGGTGGCATCTCTAGCCTGTTTCTGTGGTCCAGTGGCAGACAGGTCCTTGGTCTTGGACAATTCTCCAGGAGGATTGGCGTCTGCATCCTCCCCTTTGGTCTGTAATCCCTTCTTGGGATCTGTGTCTAGTGCTCAGGGCCCTGATGGCAGCTCTCTTTGAAATACTGAAGCATGCCACCTTAAAGGATTTGATGCTCAGTATTGACTTCTTGGTTGTGATTTGTTCCACAATGTGGATTTCCAAGCTGCAAACTTTGTCTTTCCAAATCCTTATCTGTCCTTTTCGAAGGAGGCCATTTCCATTTGGCCAGTGCTTTCCTTCTTGCCTAAGGTGCTTTCTGTCTTTCACGTGAACCAGGTGGTTTGCCTACCTTCCTTCCTAAAGGAGCAATGTCGGGAGAAGGATAAGGATCTTTTGCTGGTGGATGTCCAGAGGACGCTCCTCCGGTACCTGAAGGTTACAAATCCCTTTTGTAAGATTGACCATCTGGTTTTTTTTGTAATTTAAATTTTATTACAGTTTTCAAGAAAACAGAAGAAACAACAAACAAGCATCTGGTACATCCAATAATCTCATGCCTCCAACCTCCATGCACCCTGATACAACATCTCAAAAAATGGTTGAATCATTCTACCCTCACACCATCGCCCCCAACTACCTCCCCCACTCTTCCCCCCTCCACCCCACTCCAACCTCCAAATCCTTCCTACTCCCCCTCCCCTCACCAATCCCTTGACTTACCCCCTCTCGAAACCTCCCAAATATCACCTTATGTACTCCCCAGGACCACTTCCATGCTCACCCTCTGCCAGTCGCTGTACCACCACCACGTTTTCAGGAAGGAACCTTTGGCATGATGCTTATAAACAGCAATTTCACACATGCACCACAACTTCTCATGTCTGCTCACCACGATGGCGTGGGTGGGCACATCCGGTTGCCTCCACCATGCAGCAATAACTATCCAAATCGCACTCACACAGTAAACCAAAAATGCATCTAAATGTCTATCAGCCTCTACCCAGACCTCATTTAACACCACCATGGCCGGGCTGATCCACACATGAACCTTAGTTATATCATAAAACAGCTCTTCCACTTCTTCCCACAACCTCTGCACTTTAGGGCAATCCCACAATAAGTGCTTCAGGTCCCCTCTTCCCCCACATCCCTTTCAGCATTCATCCCCTAAGGTCTTGCTAATAGCTTGTAGCCTTATAGGGGTCCATTCGGATACAAATCTTAAGACTAGTTCCAGGAAAGTGATTCCCGGCGCAAGCCTCTGGGCACCCACATAGATAGCCCTTCACTGCCCTTCATCCCAAGGACTGGGGAGCTCTGCCTCCCATCTTCTGTGGTAATCCAATATACCTTCCCTCAATGAACCCCTGATATAATGCTGACAGCAACCCCCTCTGGGTTCTACTATGCCTCATTAACACCTCAAATGGTGTGGGTTTGTCCCTCAAATCTCTTTGGAGCAACTTCTGTTGCAGATAATGGTGTAGTTGAACATAGCAAAGTAGTCTCTGCCCAGCAATCCAAAGGCATGCATGAGCACCTCAAAGGGCAGCAGCCCCCCTCCGTGTCCAACATCTGTCCTATCCGCATTAACCCTTTCTGTTCCCACTCTCTTAAAGTGCCCCTTCCATCCCCAGTGCGAAGTCTCCCAATTCCCATATAAATGCTCTCCTCGAGTAGCATTTGCCACCCATAAGCCGTCCCTACACCAGTTCCACACTCCCATGGTTAGAGCTCTATGGGGGCTCTTCTCCCCATTGCCCTTGCGCCAAGGATGGAGATCCCACATCCAATACTTGAGAGTCTAGGTCCCCAACTTTTCCATCTGGACCCAGTGAGGAACCTCTCCAATCTCTCTCCAAGCCAACAAAGCCTGTAACTCTGCTGCCTCATAGTAAGTCATGAAACAGGGAACTCCCAATTTACCATCATCATACCTCATAAACTAGTCTTCTGCAACACACTTGGCACCTTCCCTACTCATATATAGTCCATAACTACCCCTTGAAGCTTTTTGATGAATTTTCTTGGAACCTTATATGGGTAATGATGCAAAAAGACACAGTATCTGGGGGAGCACATTCATTTTTATGACTGCAATCTGCCCCAAGCAGTTGAGGTGTAACCCTTTCCATTTATACAAATCGTGATGAATAGTCTCCATTAAGGATGCATATCTCCAGTCTCTGAGGTGTCATAATAAGTTTCCTAACTGGATACCCAGATATCAAAAGGATTTCTGCACCCATTTGAAAGGAAACCCTTCCCTCAAATGCTCTTTAAGATCTGCTGGTCAGTTGAACCCCATAATTTCTGTCTTACCCATATTGATTTTATAACCAGACACTGCACTTTAGAGCCCAATTTCCTTCATGAGTATCAGGAGCGTAGTTAATGGATCACTCAGTGTGAAAATCACGTCATCCACAAAGAATGCTGTTTTAGATCCCCCATCCCCCATCTCCACCCCCTTTATGTCCACCTGTTCTCTGATTCACACCGCTAAGGGTTCAGTGACCAGTGCAAACAATAATGGTGAAAGGGGACACCCTTGTCAGGTTCTCCAACCGAGTGGGAAGCTTTTGGAATAGCCACCATTGATCCGGATCCACACCCTTGGGTTTGCATACAGGGTCAGAAAATTACTCCCAAGTCCAATCCTTTCCAAAACCTGAAACATGAAGGGCCATTTCACTCTGTGAAAAGCTTCCTCAGCATCTACGGTGATAAGGACAGCCTTCTCCCACATCACTTGTAATTTCCATATTAGATTTAGAATCTTCCAGATGTTGTCCCCCCCCCCTTGCCTCCCCATCCCGTTTGATCCTGATGCACTAACTTAGGAACTACCCCTTGAAGGTGGTTCACCAAGACCTTCTCCAACAACTTGGCATTCAAATTAATGAGTGAGATCAGCCTGTAGGAGCCGCATATGCTACTGTCTGTCCCGGTCGTGGGTAGAACAGTGATACCAGCTTTCTCCATGGTGGTAGGGACTTTCCCACTGGTGAGCACTCCATTAAAAATCTCTGTCAGTAGGGGAGCTAATTGCTCCTGAAATGTTTTATAAAACTTGGCCATTAAACCATCCAGGCCCGGAGTGTTTCTGATTGTAAGAGCCTTAATAGCCTCCTGTACCTCCCCCTTGCTAATAGCTCTCTCGAGCCATGCTGTTTAAGAACATAAGATATGCCATACTGGGTCAGACCAAGGTCCATCAAGCCCAGTATCCTGTTTCCAACAGTGGCCAATCTAGGTCATATGTACCTAGTAGTTTTCCCAAAAGACACAGGTTCCACAGTGCTTGTATTGGGTCAAGCAGTGATATCCTTGATCCCTTTTTAATAATGGTTTATGGACCTTTCCTCCAGGAACTTATCCAAACCTTTTTTAAACCCAGTTACACTAACAGCTTTACATCCTCCGGTAACAAATTCCAGAGTTTGATTACACGTTGAGTGAAAAAATATTTTCTCTTATTTGTCTTGAATAGTGATTGCAGAAACGTTTCCTGCTGACCCTAAGGTGAGTCTCCTGTACACACAGGATATCTGCTTGGCGTCTCCCTCCCCCCCCTTGTTCCAGAAACTTGTGCTTTCGCCAAGTCTTAAGCTCCCGGGCATTGATTATGGCTACTGTCAAAAGCAGTCCTTCCTTCAGACCCCCCTCCTCCCACCACCACCTTCCTGTCCTCCTCCTACCTGCCCCCTCCCCCTTCCCACCAACCCCCCTCCCTTCCCACCCCCTCTGCCTCTCACTCCAGAGGCAATCCTCTTGGAGTAGTGCACACCCCGCCCTATCCTCAATATGCCATGCCCCGTCCTCCCACCTTCCCACCTTTTACTTACCCCACCCCCTCCCAATTGTCCCTGTCTCACAGTCCCGCTTCTCCATCCACCCCTTACCCCCATTCCACTCCACACTCCCCCCTAATATCCAATTGTACCAACCATCCAACAACATACAACATGCATCAAACAGCAAACAACCAATAATCCCCCCTAACAGGTCCAGAAACGGGAGCTGTCCCTGAAGTGTTAGCAGTTCAGCCACCCCAGAAGGCTCCACCATCAGTATCCACTTAAATCTGTCCAACAGTCCCTGCTCTTCAACTCTTGGCTTTCTTCTGAGGAGTTATTTGGCCCTGCTGAGGACCTCCTGCGGATACACGGGACCATTCCTCGCCCCTCCGAGCCTCCTCTCTGTGGCTCCCTGCTGTGTCCCTGCTGTGGCTACCACCTCTGCCTGCAGTCCTGCATCCTTCAGGGCCTCCAACGCATCTGCCACAGTTCTCGCCCTCCACATCTTCTCCTCCTTAGAAAAGGCTATGCCAAATGGGTAAAGCCAGTCATATTTGACATCCGCACGCCATAAGGCCTTCATAATCAGGTACATGTCTCTGCACCTCTACAGTGTGTCAGCTAAAAAATCTGCATAGATATCCACTTTGTAGCCTTGCCATTCAAAAGTACCGAGGCCACGCATCTTGGTGGCTATCTGTTCCTTAAAATGGTAATCCTTCAGGCATATTATAGTGTTTGCCCTCACTGGTCCCAAGGTTCGGTGTGCTCTGTCCAAGGCTATGCCTTCAGGAATCTCACTGTCTCCCACTTCTGCAAGGCTTCCAAGAACACCTCCTCTGCTACTTTCCTGCTGTCTCAAAACTCTGGGTCCTTTGGAACCCCCTGATATGGAGATTATTTCTCCTAGTCCTGTTTTCCAAGTCCTCTAACTTATAGAGGATTTGTTCTCTCCAGTCCTCATTTTTTTAGAGTGGCAGCCATCTCCTCCTGGGACTGGGCCATGTGCTCCAGCTGCTTATCATGCTCCCTCACACAGCAGCCTAGTGCGACTATTTCTTCTATCATTTCTCCTATGAGCTCCCCCAGCTCCAATTTTACAGTTAGCAGTTCAGTTTTGAGCTTTGC
Organism: Ichthyophis bannanicus; assembly: GCA_033557465.1. NCBI lineage: Eukaryota > Metazoa > Chordata > Amphibia > Gymnophiona > Ichthyophiidae > Ichthyophis > Ichthyophis bannanicus. The sequence goes on along the minus strand of CM066032.1, from coordinate 1,271,161,516 downwards.
AAACCACTCCCTTAACTCACCTCTGGAGATCTGCTGATGAGAGTGACTTCATCCCATTTGGCTCCACTCTCTGCCCCCTTTGCCATCGTGCTTCATAGACTCCAAGCTCCGAGAACCTCCAGCGGCCATTTTGAGCTTTCCCTCGGCTGAGCCCACTCCCACATATATGAACTCCCTCAGATTCACTGTATGTGAGCACTATGGACTCTCTGGCTATTGGGGCGGCCTGCCACGGTCTTTCAAGCTCCTTGGAGGGTTTGAGTAATTGTGCTTTATTGGCAGCCATTATGCAGGATGATGTCATTTCCTTCCCAGCCATCTTTTTCTATTGTTTGCTGGCCTGCACAAGAGTGAAGCAGCGGCCAAGTCGACTTTGGAGCTCTGGATTAAGAAGGCTATTGCCTTGGTGTATCTGTTGCAGAACGGGCCAGTTCCAGAGGGTTTGCGCACTCATTCTACCCGAGCACAAGCATCCTCGTGGGGGAAGCGGAGCTTGGTAGCCCATACAGACACTTGTCAGGTAGCAACGTGGGCATCACTTTCCACTTTTGTCAGGCATTACCACTTGGATGTCCACTCGTGGGTGGACAAGGCCTTCAGCGCAAGAGTTTTGCAGCCTTCTGTGTCTTCTTCCCGTCCAGTAGTGTTGTAGCTTTGGTATATCACACTTGTCTGGACTGGTCTAGCAGGACGATATGGAAGGTGGCATTGTACTTACCATTTAATGTCCTTTCCTTGAGCCCTGCTAGACCAGTCCAGGGCCCACCCTTGAAGCTGTATTTGCTCTGTTCTTCTGCTGTGGTACCCTTGAGTCCACTATGATTTTTATACTTGGCTCTGCAGGTTCATCATCTACAAACAGCTTTCTGTTTATGCTTTCCAGTACATACTTCTCTACTGTTGCTTACTCCTTTGTTGCCCATGATTGAGGTTATGTGAGGCTTGCCATGCTTCTCCGATATGCTTTGGGATGAATACTGAAGGGACCTCTAGTGGCTGAGGCGAATAGAGACATGGGAGTGATGTCATTGAAACCTGGGCTTTTCATTGGTTCTTTGTCCCCACCAATCTGCTGGTAGAGGAACACAACCCACTTGTCTGGACTGGTCTAGCAGGACTCAAGGAAAAAAAATTAACTGGTAAGTAAAATGTCACCTTTTAATGTACTGTACTTCCTCTAGTGGAAAGTGGTATAAACAGCAGCAAAGGAGATGATCATTTCTGCTTTCCTGCAAGTTATAGGAGATGCCTTTTTATTGGACTAACTTATAAGCACTTGTGTTTAGTGTTCAAGAGCTATTCTCTCTTCATTAGGTCAGCATAGGAGGAGCTCTGCCGTAATGAAAGGTGTATAGCAAGTGAAAGCTAATCACAAATGCACTTAATCCCATAAAATGGAATCACCTACAACTTGTTGGGTTACTTTTATTTTTGTGTATCCAAACACACTAACACAGCAGCCACACTGCTTTCCTCCTATATGGAAAATAATATGTGACTTTCTTATGCAGGTCACAAACTGAATGCTCTCAAGTCAGGTAGTATAGATGGTGCGTGCATGCCGCACACTTGAATTTCTATACTGAGTGGAGGTCAGCCTTTTGTATTTATGCAACATCTTTCATCCAAACACTTTCAGGGCCATTCCAAGGCATGAATAGCGGGGATGGCTCCGGAGCTGGTAAGTAAAATGTTATCCGGGCAAGGCCTGTACAAGAAGGCCGATCAGAATCGGGGTCCCAACCTGCATGTACAGACCTGGAAGCGATTCTGATCCCACAGGGCTAGACATACCCCGCAGGATCAGAATCTCAGCTAACTCTGTGCATCTGGTTCCGATTGGGCATACAGAGGGCTGGCACATCCAGAACAGAATCGGGCCCTTTATATTTTCATACTTTGCAACTGTATATGTAACCCTCCCTAAGGTGGATGAAACTGCAGCAGTCTGTAAGGAAAGAAGGGAGAGAGACCACCATAGTATTCCTGCTGTTGCTACTACATTACAGTTGGGTAACGCATGGCATAGGCAGGATCAAGTGATTTGTTCAGGAGAACAAACAGAATCAGCCAGCAGGAGAGGAGATTTTGACATGTATCCAGGAGCTCTCCAAAATAATACTCTCACTAGCAAGTGACAACATCTTCTTTCAGAATGACAGATGGATATCTTCCAATCAGTGGTGTAAATTCCATCCAAGCCATCCCTGCAGCGCAGGGGGACTCAGAGAAAAAGGGGTCTATGTATAGCTGTTCCCATTTTTTCTCAGGTGGATTCTCCCTTACTCTGAGGGCCCTTAATTTGAATTTCTGCCACTTCTTCATACGGTTGATCAGTAGAGCTGTTACAATATGACTTAATCGTCCTGGTAAAGAACATATGTGACATTTATTTATTTATTTATTTAACAGTATTTCTAAACCGCCTTATCTTAATAATCAAGGTGGTATCACAGCAAGCAATCAGGTAAAGTGTGTGTGTTGTACATGCAGTGAGGATAAAACTTAGTTGTGTGAGGGATGTGTTGGGTGCTTGATTTGTTTGAGCTATATACAGGGTGGGCTATTTACAGTGGTGCTAGAATCATATTTTATATATATTCAGTTGTTTGGGAGGATTGGAGTGCTGTTATCCATTCTCTTAGGTTATGTGATGTGGTTACGGTTGCTGAACTGGCTGGTGTTTAGTCGACTTGGCCAGTTTTACTTAACAGAGGTTGCTAGCCAGTAGGATCTTCATATCAGCAATGCAAGTACTAGTAATGTTGATGCCAGGACCTCATCAAGATCAGACACTCTCCCAATGAACCACAAATTCCTGCTCTCCCATCAGTCACTGCCACTATTGCTGTCCTTTAACTCCCCTCAATCTTCTTAATCAAGTCAGCTCTCTGTAACACTGGGGTCTAGAAGAGATCACCAGCCACAGAAGCCGTGAGCAGCAAGTGAGTGTGGGGTCTATTCTGTCCATCCCCGTTATTCGTTCCCCTTGTCCCCAACTAAACCTTCCTGTACGAACAAGGAGTTTGTATGGGGAGGCTTAGACAGGGGTGGGAGGGGGCAGTGCAGAGACAGAGTTAGGATGGGCAGTGGGCGGTCCGTGGCCCTGGATGTACAGGGCCGATTCTGAAGTCAACCCTGTACGTCTGGGGCCGGCAGACTGGACATCGGGGAACGGGAGTCCCGGTTGGAAGCAAAAACTTGAGGGGGTGCAGGAGATTCCCCGCAGCCTGACCCTGGCCTTGGGAGGCCAGATCAGGGGTCGGACTGCAGGGAAAGGCAAAAGTGGCAACTGGACGCCATGGCACCACAGCTCCATTCAGGAGCCTGACTGAGTTAGCCATTCAGGGGCCTGTACATGCAGGCCGATAGGAATCGGGTCCCGGCCTGCACGTACAGGTCTAAACGTGATTCTGATCCTGTGGGGGCTAGATGTGCATCTGTGTGTCCAGTTTCAACTGGACGCACAGAGGCCGGGATGTGCAGAATGGAATGTGCCTCCACGGGAACTGTAAGCCAAGCGATAGGACTACTGCAGGTGCATGCATGTGTGCTGGGGTTGCAGGCTCCACACTCACAGCTTACTTCTTCAGTCGCTGCCACTCTCCTAGTTATGGAAATTAGAGAGAACTGTGGTAAGCAGGGCGAGAGCTAAGGTCTGATGCTGAAGGGGTGTAGTAAGAGCTGACATTCTTGGTGGGGGAAGAAGAGGGAGAGGGAGCCTAGATCCATAGTGTTGAAAGAACTGAAATATGAGATCGCAGACCTGCTATTAGTAATCTGTGAACTATCATTAAAATCATCTGGAATACCTGAGACTGGAGGATGGCGAACGTAACACCAATTTTTAAAAAGGGTTCCAGGGGTGATCCAGGAAACTACAGACCGGTGAGCCTGACGTCAGTTCCGGGAAAAATGGTAGAAACCATCATAAAGAACAAAATTACTCAACATATAGATAGTCATGTGAGAGACAGCCCATGGCTTTAGACAAGGCAGATCTTGTCTTACTAATCTGTTATGTTTTTTTGAAGATGTGAATAAACAGGTAGACCAAAGTGAGTCGGTTGATATAGTGTATTTGGACTTTCAGAAAGCCTTTGACAAGGTCCCTCATCAGAGACTTTTGGCAAAACTAAAGAGTCATGGGACAGGAGGCAATGTACTATTGTCTAACCTTATTGCCAGGCCTGGTTTGGACCCCATGTGAGATTAAATTTGTCCTCCCTGACTATGAGGAAAATGTCTCAGTGAATTGTTCATCACATAGTCTAGCTATCCTCTTTGGTGTGGCTCAAGTTATCCCCCTAGCAATGGACACTCTTGATCAAGATCTAGGATTGCTAGTCCCAGCCCCAACTTGTGTGTATGATGCTATTTTAAGAGGAACTCTCATTCTCCAGGATTATAATAGATTAATTTGGTATACCTCCCTCTCCATCTTCTTCAAGGACTGGCATACCAGTCCTTGAAGATGGTCCCGTTTTCTAGAAAACCTCATAATTTCCTGTGACAGATAACCCTTTATGTCATGATCTTCATTCTTGACTGGCAAGACAAACACAACACTGCAATATAGCAACTTGTAAAAGTCATTTTCTTATGTTCTCAATTTGTACTAACCTACAAAATATTTGGGGTTAGTGACCATTCTGCACAAAATGTAGCAGTGACATTTAAAAGAACTCTTGACTCATTTGCATCTCATAACTACATTTTGTGTAGAATTTCTCACACATTGCTATGGCTGGGAACCTCAATGTATTGCTAGGGGTCAGGTGCTATCATTTTGGAAAATGGCAGTGCCTGGGTCATGAGCAAGTAGGCATTGCTATTACCCCTCCAAGGGAGCCATTGGGGGCGATATAGGTAGGGCCTTGGGGGAGTCATGGTTAGGGTTTTTCAAAAAAGCAGGGCTTCCCAAGTAGGGGGCAGGGCTTGCTTAGGGGCACCAGATGTTTTGTATTTTTAGCCCCAGGACAGGGCTTGAAAGGAGACAGCATCACTGAGCCACCAGGGCCTCAAGGTTCCCCCAATGGTAGGGAACATTGGCCAACCATGGCCACAGACCCCTTATAATGGATGACGCCTATGATACTCCCTCCCCAGCACTTCAGAAAAATAACTACCAGTGAGATGTAGTTACTTTAATTGTAAAACTCTACACGCAAAGAGGGGAATTTTGAAGGGCCATCCAAATGCAATTTGGGACATCTAAACCAGAACGTCTGAAAAAAAAGCTGGCACGTCCAGGTGCAGACACAATTTCACAAATGTGGATGTGCCCGATATGGATGTATGTGTGGGCATCAACACAGATATCTCCAGACTCTGGCCATCTGAACTAGCCTAATGGGTAGAGTAGTGGGCTAGGGACAGGGCAGATAGGGTTTAAATCCCACCGCTGCTATTGTTGACATTGTGCTGAGTTCTGAAGATGATGGAGTGATATCTTCTATACACCCTCTGGGTGCTTTTCACTTTTCAGGTGCCTGGAGCAGGTCTAAACTTAGATTGACGCCTGGACATTTTTGAGATCAGGAAGGGGCATCCAGGTTCCTGGGAATGCTACAGCCATGCCTCCACCATGTTCCTGTTCAGTTGTGGATGTCCTCAGGTTGCGGATGTCCCCAGAGACGACTTCTAAAACAGCTTTGGACATCTCTATGCCTGTTTTCAGACATCCAGAGCATGAATAGGGCTTCTAAAATGACTTCGAAAGCCTTTTTCATGCTCTGGCTTTCGTATTTTCCCACATTAATGGGCTGCTTTGCATGAATTGGCATCACAACAGCTCATTAATATGGCTTTTTCAGAACCGTTTTTGCGAAGAAAGTGTACGATAAAGGCGGCCCCTTTGGAAATTTTTTCATAAAGGGAGCTTATATGTTCAACTTTGCAGATACACAAGCATGCTTGTAAATTTGCCAGCATTTTTTGCGCTATTTACGATGCAAAGCCTCTTTTGTGAAATATTAGTACATCAACACTGATGCCTTTATTTCTTCCAGGTGTCTGTTTATTCAGAGATAAAGCACAGTTTTACTTCTGGGCACTAAGACATTCAGAATGGTTCAACAGGAACCAGACTGGTCATGATGTCAGTCAACATATACATGGTGCACTTCATAAAAATGAGTCTTTTCTACTAGCAATTAGTAGTCTGCTATGAGCTAAGCAGCAGGCCTTCAGAGTACTTTCATTCATGAATCCTCTATCCACAGCATGTTTAGGTACATTTCTTAAGCAAAACATGTGCAAAGGAAAAACATGTGTTTACTGTGCACATAAAGCTTAATGCAAAGCCCAGAGTTTAAGATACCTGTAGACTTTGCTGATATACGGCAATATGGGAATTGCCCTGATATGGGATAATGTTATAACTGCGACGAAGGAGAAACATATGCACATATCTTTCACTCTGCAGTCTTTGGCCAGATTTTCAGCATGGAAGTACGCACATACTTGCACTCTGAAAATTATCCCAGGAAAAATACTCGCACATAGTTTGCACCTGCTAACTTGTATCCCTACGTTTTTGAGAGGAAAAATAAGTGTGCACGTTTTGAATGTTCAAAAATGTGCATGTAAGTGAAAGCCTTTCCCAAACCTCGCCCTCGGGAACACCTCTTCAAAAATCATGTAGACTTACAAATGTACAGGCACTACACACATAATTTTGCCCACCTAAAAGGTGACAGCTTTGTCAAACCATATTTCTGCAGATTATTTGCTGTGTTCTGGAAGATATTGCCAAATAAAGAGTAGCGGATCCTAGCATGTGAAATAGATTTCTCTACCCTGAAAAAAAGTTTATGCAAACAGCTGTTCCTCCATTGTGTGAACTTGGATGAAAATGTCATCCTACAAACAGCTGGCAGAACGATACAGACGTTTTTCCCTTCGTCTTAGGAGCCACAGGCCTGATTAAGAGGAATTTCCTATCAAACCTTGACAAGTTGCCTAGACAGGTTACATTCTATGAATTCAGATCTCTTTGGTACGATGCAAGTACTATGCCCGGCATAAACAGTAAATATGGGAGACTGAAATCATACTCCAGATATCCTGGCTTAGGAGAGCCAGCGGCCCAATGCTTGTGGCTGGGAAAAATAACTCCAGTTTAAACTGGCTTTATTTTTACCCTGGAATAACACAGTTTATGGTGATTCCTTTACTGCGGGTGTCACTAATCTGCCGTACAGAGTTATTGCAGGTTAATGACTCCCATGGTAAATTAAACTGCAGTAAGCTCTTTGATTTTACTGCAGTTTAATAACTACCCCCATGTCTGTTGGCTCTCAACTGTGTAGGAGAGAGGAGATTCCTTTCTCTTCAGTTTAGATATCTAGTGGTGGTTCACTATTATAAGTACCACACATCATGTTGAAGATCTGAGGCGAGAACCTGCAAAAGTTGTCCAAAGAATGACTATCCCAGCTCAGAAGAGCAGAAGACCAGCTCAAGGATCTGCTATACCAGCGAAGGTACTATATGAACCAAGTTTTAGGAAAAGGAGATCCTAGCCAGGGCTCTTGGGAGAAAGGAAACCTATTTAGAACCAGAGTTCAAATTCCTACTGATTTTATTCAACAAACTTGAAGGAGGCTATTTGGAGATTTCTTTTCTTGTCTTTTGCTGCTTTCAACACTATATTTGACTTTCCTGCACAACTGCATTGATCTGATATTTTGTCTTCAGTATTTTCATTTTTTGAACAATAGCATATTTGTGTGAATTATTATTCAGATACTTATGTGATAATAGTGGACCCTGCAGCATATGCTACTCCCATAGATCCAGGAGTGTAGTGAGTTTGTCCATGCTCTGCAGTACTCAAGTGTGACCCTCATAGATTACAAGGAAGCAGACCTTAATGGAAACTATAGCCTACCATTACTGGTAATAGAGAAGGAGACCTCTCACAATCATATGGATGATTGAGAGTCTGATACTCTCTACAATGGAGGCCTTTTGCACTGGTAAACAACCATGTGCCCTCAAGTGGTCCAGGGCCCTCCAAATTGTTTGCGGTTGTTGGTACTGCAATACCACCACACCGGAAGATAGCACCAGAATATGCATCTTCTATCCCAGAGGACATCAAGGTTCATGCCAGGAATATTACAGCACACTCTTTCAGAAAATAAATTCACCCTGAAAATGCAGACTTGGCCCTATACGCAAACTTGGATTTTTTTCCAATTCTGTGTATGTGGCAATATACTTATGGAACATGTTTCTTATAAAATTACACTAGACATAAAAGTACTGTATGTGGGATGGGATGCATATGTACAGTATGTTTACGGTATGCATCATCGGGACAAAGTACACGTATAGATTATAAAATATCTCAGTTTACACACATACTTCAAATAATCCAGCAGGTGTATGTAAGGACATAAGAAGTACCGTATTGAGTCAGACCAAATGAATGTTTACCCCATTCATTAGTGAGAATAAACTTGCATTAATGTGCCTGCCGATTAGCAAAAAATCTGACTTTGATCCTCTGTTCAGCATCCCAACCCACCCCATACCTCTCCACTCACTTCCTGACTCACTGATAGTGCCTCTGCTCAGCATCCGGAACCCTTTACTAGCCCCTCCATTGAGCATCATGACCCCCATCCCCTCTCTGATCCCTCTCAATAGCATCAAGTTCCACATCCCCTCAAAGAGGCACCTGACCCTTCCCCAGTTTCCCAACTCCCAGCACTTACTGGGACTTTCTTTAGTGGTAGAAGGGCAGGGTAGACGCGATCCTCAGATGTTCCTGCCCCATTGCATCCTGGTTAAAAATGGCAGCCCTGATCCCTAGTAGAATTCTCAGTTTTACCCCTATGGTCAGACTGCCAAATAAGAGTGTGGGCTCCTTTTTTAGCAGTTTGACTCCTAGTGGTAATAGCCCAGAGTCCTCTTTCCAACAGTGGCCCATCCAGGTCACTCTCCAATCCAGTCCATATCTCAAAGGTAGCCAGCTCCATGCTACGTATCCCCAGGGGTAAGCAGTGTTTTTCTCATGGTCTAGCTTAATAATGGTTTAAGGACTTTTTCTCCAGAAATTTGTCCAAACCGTTATTAAGGTTTGGACAAATGTGTGCACCTGCAATGAAGGCATGATCTCTGCAGGATTTATGCTAGTATTTTATAAAGATAAATAGGTGCCTAGGTCTTTATAAAATAGGCGCCTTCCATCCCACTTAACCTAGACTCCCTGTTAGAAAATGGCCCTCTATATGACTTAGCACCTGTTATGTGAGTGCAAGTGTTACTGTTGTGACAGATTATGCTGTTAAGAACTTCTATGACTGAAGCCATTGGAATTATTGCTTGCTACCTTTCAAAAGAAAACAAAGCTTATGAAATTGATGTGTCTGCAGTTTGGTTTATTAGGTACCAAATAAAACAAAATTGCAGAGAGATCATTCGGACTGCCGCTGGAGTGTGCCCATAGCTTTCTGTTTCGTTACAAGGCCAGAGACTTATCAGCCCCCCCGCCCCCCCCTCGTAACTCTCTGGTATTTAAACATCTTGTTATTGAGTAGGAGACCAATGCTGTATAAATCACTCGTGTTTCTAATTCTGGTTTGTTTGTTTTTTTACTGTTTTGTCTGCTGATGTATTTTCTGAGATTATAGCCTTTGTAATTTTGAGGAAGGGGAGTACATCATTGCAGTATCAGTGGCTTGTCTATTCACGATTATATATCTCAAGCAGGCATGAAAGGAGTGATCATAGCAACATTCAGTTCCACAGTCACAATTTTTAGAGGGATCTTTTTTATGAATGTGCACGCTTTCAGAATGTTATGCACTTTCTCTTCGGGTCCTTTGAACATGTCTGGGAGCATTGTGGTTCCCTTGAGGACAGCAACTCTTTCTTACTGGTTCAGCAGATTACAGAAAACTAGGGTTGTCTTATTCTGATATGCTCTTCCACTTAAAAGGACAATGAACCGGCATCCTAGGGCTCAGGTGATAACATGCCTCTCATTTTTAGTTCCTCAGAAACCACAGATAAGCACATTTTGACCAACTGGGGCTTCACAGTCCCAAGGTCATGTCAGTCTTTCAATAGAGTTTGCCCTCAGCTCAAATGGAAGGTGTGAGGGGTCATTAAGTGAGGCATTCATGAAGCAGCCAATCACAAAGCCCTAAAGAGCTTTGTAAAAACTGTTGACTACAGAAATACAGAAGAGTTTACCCCATTCATTAGTGCGAATAAACTTGGATAAAAACAATGATTTTCTGACTGATTTGTCCCATTGTTCTGTTAAGTAACATAAAAAAAATATTTGAAATTCTGGGGTGCAAGGCATCTTTTGTGAAGCACTTGATGGGCTGTTTTGCCATAGCTGCCTAGGTTCAACCACAAATTGCCTGTTTGTACAAAAAAAGAACTTGTCAGAAATGAACCACTTTGACACATTCCTTTTGCAATGGACTCTACGTTAAATCTGGGTTTAATGGATTCTTTTTAGCATGTAAATCTGATTCACCTGTCAGATCTTTATCTCAGTCCTAAATTCAGTTTCTCATCAGCTTACTGTGCCATATGATAGGTAAACACTTCTTTTTTAAAATGTTCTACTGCTTCACACAATAGTGTACAAACCGCAAAGGCAAGAATAAGAGATCTAGCAGAATCACCAGGAAGCTTTCTTTAATATCATCTTTCTACCAGTCAAGTTCCATGTCATAAGGCTCCGTCAGTCCTGCTATTACACCATCCTATCGCTCAGACAATAGACCAGGAATGGATTTTGGGGTTTGTAGGCCCTAGTCACTTTCATTCCCACATATGGATGCTGAGGACATTATTAAAGACTTTTCTGAAAAGAGAAGATGAAGAAAGGAGCTTTCTTAGGAAAAGCATGACAATTCTGGAATTATGTTTTTGAAATGTTATTTTGAAGTTTTAGTTGCATTAAATTTCTGTCTCACAATCTTTTTTCCTTATTTTTAAATTGTTTCCCTCCTTCATAGACCCTAGACACTATGGGCCCAATTTTCATTTAGGCAAGCTATGCACTGAGTTGGCACATAATCTGCCCGCTGACCCCCTTAACCCAGATTTTCACTTCTGCAGTGATGGAAGTGAAAATCTGGGTTGGCCGGAAACGCCAGCAGCTGCCAAGGCTAACCAGGTTGCGGTGATTTTCAATGCTACTCAGTTAGCCTCAGCGCCTCAAAGATAGGCGAGGAAAACGGATAGCATTGGGGTGTGTAAGGGGCTTACCCGCGGATAGACGGATAACATTGGGGTGTGTAAGGGGCTTACCCGCGGATAGACGGATAACATTGGGGTGTGTAAGGGGCTTACCCGCGGATAGACGGATAACATTGGGGTGTGTAAGGGGCTTACCCGCGGATTAACTAGGGCAGCTAACCATGTAAATGCCTTTGAAAATCGGGCCCAATGTTTACAGCACCTAATGGGAAATCCGGCACTGCCATAGATGCCATGGTCAAAAGTCAGGATTAGTTCATCCTCTCTTATGACATGAAGGTTGTTGGCAAAGCCAGCCTCAGCTTAGGAGAACTGGATTTTCTTGTGTTTGGGAATCTGTAAGACTGTCTAGTAAAACACAGAGACACAAGAATTATCAATCTGCGTTAGACCTAAGGCCCACCTTTCATGTCACACAATAGGAAAAGAGGTTCAGCCTGATAAATAGAATGGAGGAGGTAGCACAATAGGGTCCAGACAGTAACCAGCAGCAGATGCTTGAAGGAGTGTATAAAATGTATGACCTAAGCCATTCAGGCTCTGGTTTGATCCCTGAGTTGGTTCTTCTGTTCCCTGAGTGGGCTAGGTCTGGGAGTGGAGGCCCCTGGGGAGGAGGAAGTCATAGTTATCGCTCAGAGCATGACACTTATTGGCTGGATTTAAGCTCATGATTGTACGGTTCCTGAAGATGTATGGCTGCATGCTCCCAGCCCATGACTATCATCGCAAGCACAAGAGGTACACTGAGGAGGGAGTAGAGAGCATGATATAATATAATAGAAAGAAAATCCTATGGGAGGGGGGGGGGTAATATAAAATAGGAAAACAAATCCGCAGGCTAGTTTTGAATAAAGGCTCATGCTGCCAGATTCAGGATCTGCTTTTGATTGAGCTGGAGGTTAAAGGGCTGCTGGATGAAAAAAAAGCAAATGTGTAAGGTTGTTCATCTACATCTATGTACAACCTATGCACGGCAGCATGAGGACAGAGCAGCTTTCCAGACAAGGGTTGCTTTCAGCATATTCTTCCCTTTCAGACTTGCATGCTCACGAACTCAAAGTCTCACACATTGATCCCAAAGAGTAACAAGGTACTGCTTCACCTCTCTGGCTTGCCTACTTCTTCCAAGGGCCCCACCATATCCTCCCAGATTCCAGCAGTCACCCATATCCATTTGGACCTATAAGCACATAGTATTTACGTTTGTGAGTCGTATCCCCTCCTGTTAAATGTATACCTCCTATTGTGTTGTGACCACTTTGATTGAAGGATAAGGGGGTATACAAAACTGTCAAAATAAATAAATAAGAAATGAATTCAACCTGGGGTGATGTCCCTCACTATAATGCTAAATAGCCTGTGTCTGATCTACCTTCCATAAATTTAATTTCTTCTAGTATTTACTTCCATGTTGTCCTGTGGCAGTGAGGCCCATGGGTTAGCAATGTGTGGAGAATTATTTCCTTTTCTTGTCTTAAACCTGCCGTCAGAGAGTTTCATTAGGTGGAAATGAGGGCTGTTTTGAAAGAGTAGGTGCTTGCTACACTCTCACTTACTAATTTTCAATGTAATAGTTTGCTTTGCAACTGAGTCCTATTGAGAAGGATTTCTTAATTACATTTTCCCCTTCCAGTCTCGCTATGAAAGGCTGAGTCTCAAGCAGAAGGACTAGCCAGAGGATGGTCTATAGCTGCAGTCACCCCCAACTTCTAGGAGGAGGAAACAAAGCAGGAACCCCAAAAGTAAACCTTATGTTTATGTTTGTTCAGTTTGATATACCGCCCCCTCGCGGAGCACAGAGAGGTTTACAATAAAATAAAATAAAAATACAATTAACACAGAGAATTTTACAATTGCAATTTTACAGAGAGGAAAAAAAAACATCGTCAGGGAACAGGAAAGGAGGAAAACGTAGTCAGAGATGGGGAAGGAGGGAGTGGGCAAGAGTCATATCCCGGCAAGGGGTGTCAGGGGATAGGGAAGTAAAAAGCCTTGTGAAATAGGTGTGTCTTAAGCTGGGCTTTAAATTTGGTATAGAATGATTCCAGTTGAAGGTCTAGGGGTAGATCATTCGAGAGGCTGGAATGGAGAAAGGCAATGGGTGGATTCTAGCATGCCTGGGAGGCAGTGGGGGAGTGAAGGTGGTTGGAACGAATTGTGTGTGGAGAATAATGAGAGAGGATAGATAAGATGGCATGCAGGTATAGAGGATTTTGTGAATGAGTGTGAGAAGTTTGTAATGAATTCGAAATCGAACTGGAAGCCAGTGGAAACGAAGGAGCACAGGGGTGATGTGGTCCAATCGGGAAGCATGAGCTAACAATCTAATGGCAGATCTGTAGTCTCTAGAGTTCGTAATTAGGCAACCCTGTGAAAATGACACTGCAATAGTCTATGTGGGACATGACTAGGGTCAGAAGAAGGGTATTAAAGGAGGAGAGAAAAAGAAATGGACATACGGTTCTGATGTGACGGAGGGAAAGGAAGGAGCTACGGACAATGGAACTGATATGGTCATGAAATGTTAGGGAAGAGTCACGGGTGACACCAAGGTAATGAAGATGGGACACCAGCGGAATGGGGACATTGGAAAAAGAGGAGACTAGTGATGAAGCAGAACCTGTCAGCCAAATAGCAGAGGTCTTGCTTTTATTGAATAGTAGACACCACTGTTCAAATTGGGCAAGACAATCATTAAGAGGGGTGAGATCTAGGGAGAAGGGACTTGTGTGGGGGGAGGGGAGGGGAGGTATAAAATAGCATGGGAATCTTTGAAAATACCAAGCATGCATGCAGTTTTACAGTTGTGGTCGACATTATTGTAACCCTTGCAGTTAAACCCCCTTAATGTCCAATATCTCCTGAAAAGAAAGTGGCCAATGAAATGGCTTTGGACTATACATGCACACATATTTGATACATAAAAGAATTAAATAAAACAAGACCATTAAAAAAGGAAAGAGTAGGAAACTGTATAAAAACTGGGACATTGCCAGGACATGATTGTTGGCACTCTTATAAACAATTCAGATCAGTTTGAACAGAAGACCCAAATTCTCACTGCAGTAAAATTAGATTTATTTATTTTATCATTTTAGTCAAAGCGGTTTACATTGTAACTTAAACTTGGTAATGTACATTAAATAGAGACATTGAACTTAGATTCTTCTGAGGCAATGGAGGGTTAAATGACTTGCCGAAGGCCAAAAGTATCTGGTCTCTTGGTTCCCAAGCCAGGGTCCTAAATTAGATACACCTATGATAAATTGTCAATACTCACATGACTTGAATCAATCAATGAATGATGACTCTGACGTTTAAAATGGCCACATTCATTCCCTGTTCCATTTTCATAATGATGAAGACAAGAGAGCTGCCTGAGACTGTCAGAAAAGCCATTACCACCAAGCATCAAACTTCAAAGGGGTACAAGGCTATCTCTAAAGACCTTGGGATTCCTGTGTCTACAGTTCGCAATGTTATTAAGAAGTTTTCTGCTCATGGAATTGTCCAGAAACTCCCAGGACGTGGTGGGAAGAGGAAAATTAATCCAAGAAGTCTTTGAAGGTTAGTGCAAACTGTTAGAAAAACACCACTTACAATATCCAAAGAGCTTAAGGCTGATCTGGAGCAATCTGGAGTGGTGATTTCAACCCCCACCATACGCCATGCACTAATCAAAAAAGGACTTCATGGGCGAAGGTCAAGGAGGATCCCACTCCTCAAAGACAGACATAAAAAGGCATGCCTGATCTTTGCCCTAATCTACCTTGAGAAACCACAATCCTTCAGGGAAAATGTTCTGTGGACAGATGAAACCAAACTTGAGCTCTTTGGCAATGTGGACCAGCGATACATTTACAGGTGAAGAAATGAAGCTTATAAGGGAAAAAAAAACACCCTTCCTACAGTTAAATATGGTAGAGGTTCCATAATGTTGTGGGGCTGTTTTGCTGCCTAAGGAACTGGAGACCTAGAACGTATTAAATGAATCATAAGTCAGAGGACTACCAAAGTATTTTGGAGTGAAATGTGCTACCTAGTGTCAGAAAGATAGGTATAGGTCAAAGTCATAGGTTCTCCAGAAGGATAATAACCCAAAACATACATCCAAAAATACAATGGTTAAAAAGGAAAAAAAGAATTGTTTTAAACTGGCCAGCAATGAATCCTGATCTCAATCCAGTCGAGAACCTTTGGAAACAGCTGAAATCTGTCATGGATAAAAAGAATCCTGGATACATTCATGAACTGGAACAAGTTGCAGTTGAAGAGTGGGAGAAACTACCAGCAGACAGATGTACGAAACTTATAGATGGCTACAAGAAATGTTTGGAGGTTGTCATCACTGCCAAAGGTTGTGTAACCAAATATTAATGAAGGGTGCGATTAATCCTGTTCAGGTCATATTTTGTCTTTTTTCTCAGAAATTCCTACTACTAAGTTTCACAGACATCTGGGGTTTTTTTTGTTGTATAGCTTTGATCATACTATTAAAATATTATGACATCATACAGTTGGAATATTTCCAAGTATTTCTCAAGATATTGTATACAACATACCTAAAATGCAAGGGTGCCAACAATGTTGACCACAACTATGCTCTCAACTTAAACATGCCACGGGGATCAACCCCTTTTAATACAGCTAAAATTATGCTTATTTTGAACTCCTCATGCATTTCACATATGGTCTGAGTAGGGGCAGTTTTCAGACAGGCCAATTTGCCCGCAAAAGTGGCTTTGAAAATTATCCTCCATACTTCCAGGCATAGTCTATCTTGGTCTGTAGTTTTCTTGTCTTCTCTACTGCCATAGAACAGCATAAATTTGATGATCTGTTTTATATCTTTCCATAAGAAAGTGCTCACAATCTAATTTTCTGAAGTTTAATTTCTGTGGCTAATATCTCAAAGTGCTTGATTTGCTATTCCAGAATGGAAGAAAAGACTTATTAAATCAGGTTTACAAATATTACATGTGTTGTTGTTGTTGTTGTTAAGTGCCGTCAAGTCGGTGTCGACTCATCGTGATCCTCTGGATAGTTGTCCTAAATTGTGTTCGGTCTTCAGTCAGGCGGCCCATTGTTGACAGACTGGTACCTGTAGCTGCTGTTATTGTATTGATCTATCTAATTGCTGGCCTTCCTCTTTTGCATTGACCTTCTACCTTGCCAAGCATGATGTTTTTCTCTAATGATCTCTCTCTTTGCATGATGTGTCCAAAGTATGAAAGTCGAAGCCTTGTCATCTGAGCTTCTAAAGAAAGCTTAGGCTTGATCTCCTCTAGTACTGACTGGTTTGTTCTTCGGGCAGTCAATGGTATACGCAGTTTTTGCCGCCAGCACCATAATTCAAAGGCATCAAATTTCTTCCTGTCTATCTTTTACATTGTCCAACTTTCATGATGTTATTGAAAATACCATGGCTTGAACAAGTCGAATCTTTGTATGGAGAGAGACATCTCTGCTCTTGAGAATCTTGTCTAGGTCTTTCATAGCCATTCTGCCATGAACAATCTGTTGTTGGATTTCTTGACTGCTTGTTGCTTCTTTATTGATAGTTGATCCAAGTAGGTTAAAGTTGTCCACGATTTCAATTTCTTCTCCTTCAACGATGAACTTATTGATTTTGCCAGTTGTCATGATCTTTGTCTTCTTTACATTAAGGTGCAGGCCCATTTTAAGACTATGTTCCTTGGTTGTAAGAAGCAAATGTTTCAGATTATCTTCACTTTCAGCCAGTAATGTGGTATCATCAGCATAGCGAAGGTTGTTGATGAGTCTTCCACCGATCTTCATACCCCCGTTGTCTTTACACAATCATGCTTCTCCGATGATTTGTTCCGCATATAAATTAAACAGGTAGGGGGAAAGTATGCAGCCTTGTTGTACACCTTTGCTTATTTTAAACCATTCTGTTTCTTTTTGTTCCGTTCGAACTGTTGATTTTTGATCAATGTACAGACTGTGCAAGAGAACGATCACGTGTTCTGGTATACCCATGCTTCTTAATGTGGCCCAGAGTTTCTTATGGTTTACATAGTCAAAGCCTTGCTGTAGTCAATAAAGCACAAATAGATATCCTTTTGGTATTCTTTATTCAAGGATCCATCTCACATCCGCAATGATGTCTTTTGTTCCTCGCCCTTTCCTGAACCCTGCTTGCCTTTCAAGTAGTTCTTGTTC
Organism: Ichthyophis bannanicus; assembly: GCA_033557465.1. Lineage (NCBI taxonomy): Eukaryota > Metazoa > Chordata > Amphibia > Gymnophiona > Ichthyophiidae > Ichthyophis > Ichthyophis bannanicus. Next base: position 1,271,144,095 of record CM066032.1, on the reverse strand, counting down.
CAGGTATGGTTGTAGTCTCTGTTGAATAATCTTCAGTAGAATCTTGCTGGCATGTGGGATCAGAGTGATTGTGCGATAATTTCCACAGTCAGTTAGATCACCTTTCTTTAATATTGGTATAGATACAGATCTTTTCCAGTCAGTTGGCCATGATGTTGTCTTCCAAATTTCTTGGCAGAGCCTTGCAAGTATAGTAACAGCTGCATCAGATTGCTGTAATACTTCTAAGAGAATGCCATCAATGCCTGGTGCTTTGTTCTTTAATAAGGCTTTCAATGCTGCTTCAACTTCTTCTTTCATCACCAATGGCTCCGGATAATAAGGTACATGTTGAAACGACTGTTAGTCCACTTGATCTTTATCATATATAAACTCTATATATTCTTTCCACTTTTTCTTGATCTTCTCAGCATCATTCAACATAGAACCTTGAGCATCTTATAACATTTCAATTCGAGGCTGGAATTTTTTCTTTAACTCTTGTAGCTTTAGGAAAGCCGATCTTGTTCTTCCTTTCTGCTTCTATTTCTTTGCATGTGTCATTGTAGTACTTTTCCTTATCCTATCTTGCTGCACGTTGGAAATCTCTGTTGAGTTCTGTGATTGTCTTTCTTTCTCCTCTGGCTTTAGCTTCTCTGCATTTCTGGGCAATTTTCAGAGTTTCTTCCGTCACCTATTTTGGCCGTTTTTGCTATTTCACCTTTTGTAGAGACTTCTCGCTTTCTTCCAACACAACCTTCTTGATGTCATTCCATAACTCCTCTGGAGCTCTGTCATTTGTATCTAAAGCAGCAAATAAATTTTTCAGGCAGTCTTTAAATTCCAGTGGTATATTCTCAAGGTCATATTTTGCTACATTTATGAGTGGCTTGCTCTTTTTCAACTTTAGCTTGAGTTTGCATACTAGTAGTTCGTGATCTGTGCCACAGTCAGCTCCAGGTTTTGTCTTTGTTGATGTTATAGAGCTTCTCCATCATTGACTTCCACAGATGTAGTCAATTTGATTTCTGTACAATCCATTGGGTGAAGTCCATGAGTACAGTTGCTGCTTGTGTTGCTGAAAGAAGATGTTTGAAATGAACGGATCATTGGTCTTGCAGAATTCTATCAGTCTTTCTCCAGCTTCATTTCTGTTGCCAAGTCCATATATTCCAACCACTTTGCCTTCTTCTTTGTTGCCAACTTTTGCATTCCAGTCACCCATGACTATCAGTATATCCTGTTTGCATGTTTTGTCAATTTCAGCTTATACTTGTTCATAAAACTCATCAATTTCATCCTCTTCTGCAGCTGTTGTTGGGGCATATCCTTGAATTATAGTTGTGTTGATAAGCAGGGCCGGATTTAGCTAGAGTGAGGCCCTACGCCAAGAAAAATTGTGGGCCCCCCCCCGTGCAGTCCTGGGGCCCCCCCCGTGTCCCACCCCGTGCCCTGTGCAGTCCTGGGCCCCCCCCCCGTGCAGTCCTGGGCCCCCCCCCCGTGCCCCTGTGCGGTCCTGGGCCCCCCCGTGCAGTCCTGGCCCCCCCCCCGTGCAGTCCTGGGCCCCCCCCCGTGCCCCTGTGCGGTCCTGGGCCCCCCCCCGGGCCCCCGTTCTGTCCTGGGCCCCCCCCCCCCGTGCCCCCGTGCAGTCCTGGGCCCCCCCCTTGCCCCCGTGCAATCCTGGGCCCCCCGTGCCCCCGTGCAGTCCTGGCCCCCCCCCCCTGGAAAGCATCGCAGCTGTCTGAGGGGCTTTAGAGGGAGCTGGGGAAGCCCGCGCGAGGCCCCAGCTCCCTCTGTACAGCCACCAGCGTGAAGAGCCTTTTCCTTCACGCTGGCGGCTGTTTCTGTGAAGCCGCGAATGCTGGGAAAGGTTAAAGGGCAACTTTAACCTTTCCCAGCATTCGCGGCTTCACAGAAACAGCCGCCAGCGTGAAGGAAAAGGCTGTTCACGCTGGCGGCTGTACAGAGGGAGCCGGGGCCTCGCGCGGGCTTCCCCGGCTCCCTCTAAAGCCCTCCGGTGGGCCCTTTCCAGCTGTGGGCCCTACGCCACGGCGTACCTGGCGTATTGGCAAATCCGGCCCTGTTGATAAGCATTCCTCGTAGACGAATAGAAATTAAATGTTCACTGACTGCATTGTATTTCATTACAGTTCTTGCAAGTTTCTTCTTTATTATAAATGCAACACATTTCTTCTTTGTCTTTCATTTCCAGCATAGTAGACCATGAGATCATCTGATGCAAAGTGTCCGATGCCAGTCCATTTCAGTTCACTGACACCCAGCAGATCAAGTTGTACGCATTCCATTTCATTCTTGATCACCTCCAACTTCCCTTGGTTCATGCTTCGTACCTTCCATGTCCTAATATGTAAGACATCTTTACAGCTTGTCACACGGTGTCGCGGACACAAAGAAGGTGCGCCACTAGGTAGCGCTATGAATGAATGAAAAGTCCAAGTGCAGGGTAATAAAGGCTTTTATTCCCCGTTCAAAAGCAAGGTTCAAAATAAGAGACAGTTTGATAATAGAAACAGTCCTTTGTTTCAAAAGGTACCAAAGTTCATTGGCTAATCAACTGTTACTTCACAGTTCAAAGCAGGCTTCTTCAAAGTAATATTCAGAATAGTTAAACAATCAAAATATATTGCATTTATTCTTCTTTGTAACATGCACAGTTTTGAGCACAGGCAGTGCACCAATTATACTCCATGTCTTCAGGTAAAGGTAAGGGAATAGTGCTTGGAAAATCCACTTCCATTAAATCATCTGCCCCATACAGATCCAATGTGCCTTCACTATCCCTGTCTATTCCAGTATGGCAATCTTCAGCTTGGGAGTTTTGCTCCACATAAGCAGGGGCTCTCAAAGCTGGCAGTAAACTGGTGAACCAGTCTTTACTCTGGCTTCTTTTAAAAGGAACGTTTCTTTTAGGATGGCTTCTAGCAGTGCAATCATTACAGTTAGACTTTACTGTCTCATACCTTGGCTCCCTGGGTAAAAACTTCAGTTGTTTGTACAACTGCTTCTCCCTCCGAGTAGGTAAAACTGGGTAGTGATCTTCTAGAGATAAGCCTCTCTCAGAACCTCCCTCTCTGGTTCTTTGCTTTCTTCTCTCTATATCACAAACAGGTAGAGTATAGGAACTAGGCGTGGCAGGGCCTCTTACCTTGGAGTAACTTCCACCAAACTCCCCTTGCACAACAGGTTTAGTTTGGGTTTTATGGCTTCCCACCTTGTAAGGTCTATTTCTGTTCCAGCTTCCAGCTTGGCTTCTTCTACAGCAATCAGGTTTGTGTCCTTGATAGCTTCCAGGCTTTACTGCTGTTTCACCTCTAACTCCAGTTCCTTCTTCCTCTTTCTCTTCCTTCCTCAGCTCCTGCTGTTGTTTCCACTGCTTATTCCTCCATTGCTCTCTTTGCAACTGCTGCCATCTCCTCTTCTCCTGCCGTTTCTGTTTTTGACCAGAAGCATTCTGCTCTGGTTTATAAAGAGATCCGTGGCTGCTGACTTCCTGGTTCTCTGTCAGCTGCAGGTCATCAGTGAGATTAGGTTCTTTAGGATCAGTGTGTCTGTTCCTGCTCCCTCTAGCTGTGCCAGGAGGTAACTGCACATCTAGTTCTTCTAAAACAGGATTTCTTTTCTTAAAACCAACTTTATTAGTGTCCGCATCATGACAAGCTTCTGACTCTCATTTCATGTGCAGCTACATCAGCAGTCAGACATCCCAAGGGCTTTGATCCAAACACATCATAAATGCTGGCTTTACTCTGAAAGGTTTTCAGCTCCTCCTCAGTAGCTAGTTGAGTGCCTTCCGACCTCGGCATCTCATCTTCCAGCACTATTGTGCAATTTGTTTTGTTGTGACTATCCATTGGGTTTTCATGGCAAAATACAGAAGTAGATTGCCAGGCCTTTCCTCCGTGCAGTTTAAGTTTAGTGTTGTTGCCATTGTCACAGAAATGTGATCCTCCACCGCCAACACCGTCCCATTCTGCTGCTGCCCAGATGGGTGGTTTGTCTTGGTCTGGCACCTCAGCTGAGACCTGTGCATCTTGGGAGACCCTGACAGTAGTTAAACTACCGATAGCTTAGCTCTCAGCATCACTGATGCACACAAGCCCTCACAGCATGTCAAGCTGCAAATCAAGTGAGGGAAATATTACATTCATACAGATTAATCTCCTTTTCCTATACTTTCCCAGTTCATCATTTGTAAGGCAAGGCAGTAATAAAGCCTATCAAAACTTAGTTCCATATTACTGAACTAAGTCTTGGCTAGATGTTGGATGAACTAAATGCAAAAACTTTGTTATTGGACCTATGTCCAAATGCAGTTCTTGAAATTAATAGAGATTTTGTTTCTACTTCTTTACCTCATACAATATGGTTCTCCAAAGAAGTGGCTGCTCAAATAAAGGCAAAAAACACAACTTTCACAAAATTCAAAAGCTTGCAAACAGAGGAACACAGAAAGGAATACAGGATCAAACTAAAAGAGACAAAAAGAGAAATAAGGAAAGCAAAATCAAAGGGCAGAGGAAAAGATGGCTAAAGATGTGAAGTGTGGCGACAAAACTTTCTTCGGGTATATTCTGGAGAGGAGGAAAATCAGAGGTGGAATTGCAGGACTCAGAAGTGCTGGGAACGGACTAGTGGAAAGTGACATTGAAAAAGCGAAATTGCTAAACAAATACTTCTGCTCTGTTTTTACTAAAGAAAATCCTGGAGAAGGACCACCAGTGACTCCCAAGTATAAAAATGCGAATGAAGTAGATACCACACCATTCACAGAAGGTGATGTGTTAGAACAACTTGCAAAACTGAAAGTGGACAAGGCCATGGGATACATCCCAGGATACTGAAAGAGCTCAGAGAGGTTCTTGCAGGGCTGTTAAAGGATGTTTTCAACAGATCCTTGGAAACAGGTGTAGTTCCTCAGGACTGGAGAAGGGCAGATGTGGTACATCTTCACAAAAGTAGTGACAGGGAAGAAGTGACAAACTACAAGCCCGTGAGCCTTACCTCGGTGGCGGGAAAAGTAATGGAGGTGCTCCTGAAAGAGCGAATAGTGGACTTTCTCAAAACCAACAGGTTGCATGATGCGAGGCAACATGGTTTTACCAAAGGACGACCTTGCCAAACAAATCTGATTGAGTTCTTTGATTGGGTGACCAGAGAACTAGATCAGGGGCATGCGATGGATGCCATCTACCTGGATTTCAGCAAAGCCTTTGATACTGTTCCTCATAGGAGGCATATCAATAAACTCAGTAGTTTGGGGATGGGTCCCAAGGTGATGAACAGGATCAGAAATTGGTTGACTAACAAACAACAGAAGGTGATGGTAAATGGAGCTCACTCGGATGAAAGGAGGGTGATTAGAAGGGTGTACCAGGGTTCAGTCCTGGGCCCGGCACTGTTCAATGTATTTGTGAGTGATATTGCTGAAGGACTGAATGGAAAAGTCTGTCTTTTTGCAGATGACATCAAAAGTTGCAACAGAGTGGACTCCCCTGAGGGAGTGGATAACATGAGGAAAGATCTACAAAAGCTGGAAGAATAGTCTAATGCTTGGCAGTTACGATTTAATGCAAAGAAGTGCAGTGTCATGCACTTGGGAAGCAGAAATCCAAGGGAAATGTATGCAATGTGGGGTGAGAGGTTGGTACGCATGGACCAGGAGAAGGACCTTGGTGTGATTATTTCTGAGGATCTCAAGGAGGTGAAACAGTGTGACAAGGCAGTGGCAAAACCCAGGAGTATGTTGGGTTGCATACAAAGAGGAATTACCAGCGGGAAGGAAGAGGTACTAATGCCACTGTATAAGTCACTGGTGAGGCCTCACTTGGAATACTGTGTTCAATTTTGGAGACCATATCTCAGAAAGGATGTAAAAAGACTGGAAACTGTTCAGAGGAAGGTGACCAAAATGATTTGGAGCCTGAGTCAGAAGCCTTATGAGAAGAGTCTTGAAGACCTAAATATGTACACTCTGGAGGAGAGAAGGGATAGGAGAGATATGATTCCGACCCTTAAATACTTAAAGAAAATTAATGAACAAACAAATATCTTCCAAAGACGGGGAAGCTGTTGAACTAGAGGGCATAACATGAAGCTGCAAGGGGGTAAATTGAAAGGTAATGTCAGGAAATACTTTTTCACTGAAAGGGTGGTGGATGCTTGGAATGCCCTCCCGATGGAAGCGGTGGGGGCAAATACAGTGACAGAATTCAAAATGGCATGGGACAGACACAGTAGATCCCTTTACAGCAACAGGATAAAATCAAAATAAACTTAACTGTCTAATTTCTCAACAAACAGGGGTGTCCTACAAGGAGCGGTGGGTTCACCCCTAAACAAAGACATGGGGAGGGGTGACCTGCACAGAGCGTCAGGTGCACCTACTCTTGCCATCTTACTGGGCAGACTAGATGGACCATACTGGTCTTTATCTACCGTCATTTACTATGTTACTATGTCTCTTACTCAAGGAGTTGTACGATCTGCATTAAAACAGAAAATTGTATGTCCTGCCATTAAGAAAACTACCATAGATCCTGTGGACCTACCGTCTATCGACCCATTTCCTAATTTACCTTTTTTTTGCTAAATGAATTGTGCTGCTTCAGCTGCAGGATTTTGTAGAAGACCACAGATTATTAGATTTATTTCAGTATGGCTTCTGTTTAGTTGAGAGATTTGTCCTTGTTGGACAGCAGTATGAAAAGTATGTGCGACACAGGTATGGCTTATCTATTAGAATTTATAGATATCTCACCTCTGTTTGGTACCATTGATCATGCTGTTTTGTTGACGCATCTTCATATGTTTGGAACAGAGTCAGCCTTCTAAAATGGTTCACATCCTAAGTGGGCAAGCAGAGCTCAGAATGGTCCTGAATACAATCTGGACTTTCTCAGAGCTCTTCTCATTCCTCGCTTCTTTTTACTATCTACTTTAATTCACTGCATGAAGATTTGAGGAAACTAGGGGGTATATTTACTAAACCATCTTAACGTATCGCGCGATAACGTCGGCAGCAGCATTAAGACAAACTAATGCTGTGAAAGCTGAATATGAAGGGTGGAGTAAGGCTCCCCAGAGGGCGGAGATAGGGGTCAATGGGCAGAGAGTGGGCGGGGAATGGATCCATGCACACTAACGCCATGAAATAAAGCTCTGAAAATTAGTGCCAGTGAAAACCTCACGCTAGGCACATTTGCAGGAGAGAGAAAACATTTCAGTCAGCAATGTACAGCAAAGGCAGGGAAACCCAGAAAAGTGATAGTAGTGATACATGTGCAGGAACCAAAAAGGCAAATAAACATATAAAATGACCAAAACCACATCTGAAATCCCAATAACCAAGCTGGCCAATAGTGATATTAATGATAAACATAAAGCAACACTACTGACAAAGCGTAAAAAGGAAGATATCATGTTTGGAAGGGTCTATGCTCTGTCCCCCCACAAAGTGAATGATCCCATATTGAAATAGCGGTGATCAGGGTTTTTCTCGTTTATATTGGGCAGGTTTGTTAGGGCGTGTACATGTGCAGCAACAGCAGAGTGGGCACGTAGGAAAGGGCAACTGTACTGATGCTGTAAACGGGATACAGGGGGCTGCAGGCGGCACATGCTGTGGTCCAGCTGGGGCACAGTGTGGGCTAGGCAGATGCCTAGGTGGCACATAGGGATGCAGATTCCCTAAAGCAGCAAGACAGCAACTGACAAGGGTCCAACATAGGCACGAGTGTGTGTCTCACAGTGTCACAGGGGATATTACCCAGCAGGTACCACCAGGGCACATAACATTGGCAGGCGATGCCGGGGGGAATGCGCATATCCATGTAGGCACACCTACTCGAGAACCCACACCATAAGCAGCTGCCTATCGGCACACTGGATGGCCTGGGACTGGGCACCACCAGCACCACCGGCATAAGCGCATGTCAGCATGGTGGTGGAGGGGTGCTGGTGGCGGAGGGGGCAGTGGCATCTGCCCACAGCAGACCACGGCCAAGCCCCATTTAGGTGGGTGCCGTGCACTGCAACAGACAAGGTCTGTCTGATGAACAGTCATGGTATCCCCAGGGAATGATTTGCCCCTGTAGCAACAGTTTGGTGCAGTACACACCGCCCATGTGCTCAGAGGCAGAAAATCAAAAGTTAAAGTCCCAGCTGTGGCTCTTGCCAACCTTGTCCCCATATTTAACCTGTACTAAACAGTGGTAATAAAGACGGAACCTTTATTGCAGATAAATTGAACATGCCTGAAACGCCTATATTTTACCCTACAGAGCACAGACACCATAAACATGTGCAATCCCTAGAGCAGAGTTTCCCAACTGCAGTCCTGGAGGGCCAAACACCATTCAGGTTTCATGCTGTCCCTAATAATTATGCCTGTGCTGCATTTGTATGCATCACCCCTATTGTATGTAAATATATCTCATGCATATTTATTAGGGACAGCATGAAAACCTGAACAGTGCTTGGCCCACCAGGACCGGAGTTGGGAACCTCTGCCCTAGACCAGCGGCCAACAGGGGAAGAAACACTCACACCCACAGGCTCCACTATCCAAAGCCTCATGGAGAGTCAGGCTGTTCGGCCCTGGGTGGAGCAGCATCTCCCAATACTGGCACCTGCATACCTTAGCAATGCCGTCCTAAACTTAGGAACACGTTCCACATATATCAAAAGGTTGCTATGATTAATGTCAGCTACCAAATCCTAAGTTAAACACGATTTGTTGATAGAGATTCATAATATCAACCTTTCTGATATCTGTGGAGTGTGTTTCAGTTATTGCTTCTGACAGTGTTTACCACCCCGGGGAGTGACCCCAACAGTACTGCATACCATAGCAATGCCCGCACTGTGCCCAGGGCTGCCACAAACCTCCATATTTGCACAATGCTGGCATAGATGTGGGAGTGTGTGTATGTCTATCCAGTGTGTTGTGGCTGCCTACACCTTACTCAGCCCACACTGCTTGCACTGTTTCCAGTTTTAGCCTGCCAATGTGCATAATGAGGAGCAAGGTACTGTGGATATGGCCCGGACAGGGTGGCCTGGGCAGGATGCATCTGCACAGGGTATAGGGCAATGGCTGAGACATTGTAGTGCCTGACTACCACCTGCATGGACAGGGTGGCCACAGCATGTCATGCTGGGAGGTCACTCTCACCCTGACTGAGCAGTGACCATGGCATGGCTAGGATCCCCCATAGTGCTATGCAGTATTTCTCTCAAGTGAAAGATATGGGTTCTCTTTTCTGGGGCCCAATCACTGACATACCTGCTTGGTGTGTGTGCTCACATCCCATTTTTGGGTGCACACAGTTCTTTCAGGAGCATGCACTATGTACTAGCTAGCAGACTGTCTGCAGTTAGCATGTGTATGGCTGGAACACCTTGCAGGGTGGAGACTGACTGTGCCCTCTGCTGGTGAATGTCAGATAGTGGTGGGGGCAGCTGAGCTTCTCCAGCATTCTGCTTGTCTTCTATTGCCTTATGTGATGTGTACAGATCTGCATCGACTGCCCTGTAGGGTGCCTGTTCCCCAGCAGGAATGGGGTTGATGGTCCTCTCTACTGCCACCATTGCAGAGATGTACAATGTGGATCTGTTGGTGGGAGATCCTGTCCCCCCACACCCTTAGCCCCAGAGGGTGGGTTGGGTGGTACTACATAATCCACTTTTGGGTCCAAACACCCCCCTTCACCTATAACATGTGACCATGGCACCCACACAGGATATGCGCTATTCTGGGTGCCTCATAGTCCACAAGGGCTGGACGTGACTGGGAAATACAGATGGACACAGGTGTATCCTAGGTGTGTCTGCAAGGACTACCTATCACACACTGGCACTGAGGGGACCTGCAGCATAGCCTATCTCAGCCCACCCAGGTGCTGCGGACCTGGTGCTGGGTGCCCCACCTCACCCTCAGGGTGAGCACAGGACCCAGCACCCCAATGTCACAGTCTGTAGCTACTCTGTGCCAGTAACACATCATACCAAAAAAAAAAACCAGGAGTTGTATAGGGTAATCTGATTGTGTCTTGTTCTTTTCATCATGGAAATTGTATAGTAGTATATTAATGATAGAAAAGGAGCCATAAAAAAAATAATTGATAGTAAATAATAAATAGTGTTCTGGACTAATTATTACTAGTGCCTCAATACAAGACCATATAACTCCATTACTACAAGATCTGCACTGGCTACCAATCTCCTCACGAGCAAAATATAACACAGCACTCACCATCTTCAAAATTAAAAACAACACCTCAACAGGAATACTACAAGAACTCATTGGAACCAAAACAAACAAAAGACCAGACAGAAACAGCACCAAAAACAATATACCGACACCTACTATATTCACAAGAACAAACAAATCCACATCCATGCGAGCCTTCTCTTTAGCTGCCCCTGCTATCTGGAATGTCCTCCCAGATAAGCTAAAATCAACAACAGATATAAAAGAATTCCGGAAACTACTTAAAACCACCCTATTCATTGAACAATTCAATGAAGACGAGACAACCTGAGATAAAAAAAAAGACCTAAAAGATTTCACAGAACACTACAAGGATATCACATGATATGTCTAAACGAACTCTCAGCCCACTAAAATGTAAAAATGTAAATATTCCCTGTACACTGCTCACACTGTACATAGCTCACCACGCAATCAACTTCACACCAATCACACACACACGCCTCGATTTATCACTGCATGCCCACACCCACGCACCCTGCCACTTGGTTTGTTTGATGTGTAATCTGTTTTGATTTCAGGATAAAGCGGTATATAAATCCTTTAAAATAAATAAATAAATTAATTACTTCATATGCACCACTCATACTGAGTCATCCGAAATGATTAAGTCAGGTTGCTGAATATCCACATATAACTATATACAAATAAGTTATCTACAGTATCTAAAGTTATACCCTGTTATTCATGCATTCAAATTTTTACACATAAATTATATGAAGAGTGGATGAATTATGCCATGTCCCCATAACCTTTTTCTCTGCCCCTGGACACTCCTTTCTTTATATCTTTAACTTTTGGCCGTACAGCAACGTATATGGTCAACAGTTTCTTTTTAATTTCTATGAGTTTTAACTATTACCCTATCAAGCATGCTTAAAAGTGTCTGGCATGCTGGGGATCCACCCCATGATCTAGGGCACCAGAAGCCACAGACTTGCTGCTGGAGCCAAGGAGGCTACAGAGACTAAGCCTAACTATTACTAGTAAGACTATGAGGAGCCCATTGGACCAGCCAGACACACCCTTGTAGCCTGGTTCAACTGTTATCAGTGGGCCTCACCTGCATCTACTATCACCCAACTCCCCTTCAATGCTTAGTGGAATACTCACTTCTATCCCACTTGTTGCCGAGTCTTCCATCTTCTGCTCCATGGCTAGTTCTTGTTCCAGTCTTGGCACAGCTTCACCAGGTCCAGTTCCTGCTCCACATCTGAGTCTCGCTTCAGTCCTGCCATCACTGCTTTTCTTGACTCCCAACAACACCGCTTTTGCCCCCATGACGGAGTTGAAACCCTCCTCCTCTCTCTTATAAACAAGCTCATCCAAGGCATCCAGTCAGCACATCAAGGATTTTTCCTAGTTTTCCTCGAACTTTCAGTGGCATTCGACTCAATAAGCCACATCATCCTCCTTGATCGCCTCCAATCCATAGGAATTCAGAACACAGTTCTGAATTGGTTTCAGTCCTTCCTGTCCAACTGCCAGCAGCAAAACAAAATTGGTGATGTCTCCTCCACCTCATTCACTCAAACCCAAGGCATCCCACAAGGCTCCATCCTCTCTACCCTGGTTTTCAATATATATCTACAGACACTCTGCTCGATTATTAAGTCCCACAACCAACTTTACCACTCTATACTGATGACATCTTCATCTATACCTCCTTCGACACCAATCAACCCACCCTCACAAAGTTACAGCTCTGCTTCTCAGTGGTTCACAAATAATCACCTTTCCATCAACTACAAAAAAACTGAGGCCCTTTTCATCACCAAAGATAGCAAATTCATCCCCCCCTGCTACCATAATCCTAAACAACACTCACATCAAGCACTTCTGCCCAATCCTAGATCCCCCAGACTAATTTTTCAGATTTCCCAGGCAAATCCAATAAATTTCATTCATGGACTTGGATCTTGATGTTCAATGTGCCCAAGGTAATGTCCACACTGCTCAAAGAGCTTGAAAGTAATTATTCCAAAGAGACTATAATAGTCCAGAAGGTATCCAGTGTATTGATTGGAGGCTTAGAAAAAAGAAGAAACTGGTTCATTTAGGGAAGGAAACAGCTCCACTTTTTAACCATGCAGTAGCTTAAAATAACTTAGCAATGAAAAGAGGAAAGAACGGGAGCTATGATCTCAGTACGCCAATAAACCCAATGGCCAGAAATCTGGCTATAAAGGTTAAACTTCAGGCAGGATTGCATCACAGGTCTAGCATCCCACCTCCCTCCATTAACAGATCATTTAGCTTAAGAGCTGGCAACAAACAACATTCCACATAATATAATTGAGAAAAAACATTCCCACCATATCCATATCACAATGATTATTACAGCATAATTCATACAAGCATGGTGGTATGACATCATAAGCCGTTAACATTTCTCTCAAACCCCGCCATACTCTCAAGCCAAATTTCCAGCTTCAACGAAACTCCCAAACTCCCAACCAAACTCCCAAACTCCCGACGCCTCCACAGATGTCTTGAGAGTATGGCGGGGTGGCATGGTTAAAAAGTGGAGCTGTTTTCTTTTTTTGTATGAAGTGTCATTATAAGCTCTGTTACTGACCTGTTTTTGGTTCATTTAGGGAAGGAGCAACCTCTATAGCACTGATACTTCCCTTTCCAATCCCAGCAGTTTGTGGTAACTCTGCCTTGGGATCTCCCGTGGGTGACAACAGACCACTCACTAGTGTCCTCCTCCACCATCAAAAGGATGTCCTAGCCCAGCTAGTTCTATTTCCCTTAGAGCTCTATCAGCCCTCATACTAACTTCAAGCTCCCTATAACAAACTTGGGCATCCCTATTTAGAACGGGCATAAAATCTTTATATTTATCTTTATTATGGCACTTTATATACTGCCCTTCATGACACCAGGGTGGTTTACAATTCAAAAAATAACAAAACGGCAGGGCCAAGAAATGGAAAAATGGTCAACAGGACAGCAGTACAATCACACAGAGGTAGAAAAAGAAGGACAGTTGAGAAAAGCTGAGCCAGTGGATGGAATTAGAAGTAGGAGGAGGGAAGATATAGGCAGACTGGAAAAGGTTAATTTTGAGAAGGGACTTGATGAATCTACACTCCCTTGCACTCCTGGAATAGGGAGAGATAATCAATCCCTGGAGCTAAGGCTGACATCCAATGCTGATGAAGGCAAGACCTCCAATTAAACTGTGACATTCCATGAAATCATTATCCCAGTGCTTCAGGAGCTAGAGGATAGGTCCTCACCATATCCTGTCTCTTTGACATGGCTATAAATCAAGCTGTAATAAAGCAAAATGCTGAAGGACAGGGAACTTTGAGGCAGCATTGCTAAATGACCACTGCTATTTTGGGTATATAGCCAAATTTCAATATGTGAAGGCAGATTTTAGATAGTACATGGAAAGGGGAATTCACACGTCCAAATTGGGATGTGAAGAATTCCCACAGCATTTTACCAGAGGCTCTGCCAAATCTAGAGCCTCTTGTAAAATAGGTGCAGGACTGTACGTTGATGGCTCCCCATGTTCCAAAGGAGCAGCAATTTTTTAAAAAGTAGATGAGAAAAACACATACAAATGTCCCACACATATGCATGGGAGCAACTTTATAATATCACTGCTCTCAATCTTCACGGACACCTGATTCTACAGCACCCATCAGACCCCTATGACCCACCCGACAGTGATCCTAACCCTGGTCACCTCCCCTTGACATCCAGTCCCCCTCTGACCCTCCACTTTATTGGCAACCTGAACTGTAGCAGTAATATCACAAGATTGCAGTGAGGGTCATAGCAGCCATTTTGAACTTGGGACCATAGAGAGAAGGAGTGACTGGAGATCACTTCTGCTCGCCCTAGATGCCAGTGACCTTCAGTAAGGCTATGGATGGGGTTGGAGAGGTGGGGGTGGGGGGGAGTATTGCAAGGGGGTTATTCTTGGCACATGGGGGGTTGGGTGGGTGGTGGGTTCCTTTGGGGGGAATTGGATATAAGGGGGTTCTGGTGGCTGGGGGGGGGGGTCAGGGAAATTGCTTTTCAGGAGGTATGGAGTATCAGAAGACCTAAGAGAGGGGTTGGAGAGGGATTGGATGTCAAGGGTAGGTGATTGGAGTTGGGATCACTGTCGGGGGGATTGGTAGAGGCAGACATCAGCATTGACAGCTGCCCCTTCCAGCAGGTACTTATTTGTGCCTTGGGTCAGCTAGAAATGGCAAGTTTACATTTGTCCATAGTGGCGTGGATTCACCTTCTTAGACAGGGGATCCACGTCAATATTGTTGGCTTATCCTAACCATGCTGAAAACCAATCTCTTCCTGGAACATTTTTCCCTACCACCATAGTCCTCAGTCCTCTGTCTTCAACCCCTCACCTCTGCCCTCTCAAACTCAATCCTGCAGCCATGCTGTACCTGTATATACCTATGTAATTAGTTGATAGTTGTAAATAGATTCACATTTATACCTATGTATCATTGTTACACTGTTCCATGTAAACAGTTGAAATATACTGTCATGATATGTTCTATGTAAACCTTCTTGATTTGCAGAAAGACAGTATATAAAAAATGTTAAATAAATAAATAAAACCACTCCCTCTCCCCACCTTTACCATGCCCTCTTCACATTTAAACATAATAAGCTTTCCCAGGTGTAAATAGCCCCAGTTCTAAAATGGAATTTGCACATATATATGCCAATCTACTCATGTAGATGTTGCTATTTACACATGGAGATGTTTCTAAAATAATTCCCATAGTGTGGCAAAAAAATCTTTTAGAAAGTACTAATGCAGTTGGCACTAGGCATACGCTTTCATTGCAAATGACACTTAACATGTTAACAGCACTTCCCATATTGTTTCATGCCATTTTTGACTCAATATAGACACAAGAGATTTTTTTTCTGTGTCATAAGTGGTGTGCCCTATTGCTCCATAGTGCATTGTTCGATAGGTATGTTATTGAGCAATAGGATGCACTATTTGAGCAATAGGGCATATTATCGGCCACATTGCTCCTGAAATGAAGAAAACATTCCAAATAAAAATGAAAATGTCATACAAAACACAGGAAACTAAATAAAATGAACATTTTTGGCCTGCATACCCCTAGCTGGCATCTCTCTGCTGACCACAGGTGCTTTTAAAGTTCAGGTGAATCATATAAACATATATATTTGGATAATTACAGCAGCAAGTAATGGGTGCACAGTATCACACTGGAGTTTCAGTATATGCATATAAACATTTTAGGACTGTAAGAACATGGCACCAGTGGCTATGAACTATACTTTGTGTTGTAAGTTATATATTATTGTTCTCTCACCCACTCCATTTCTCTTTCTCTTTCTTTTTACTTAATAGTTTTGAAGCATAACCCTAAAAGTGATTTACTGAGCATAACTTATAAATAGATGAAAACATCTGCCATACCATTACCTTCACATCATCCAGAACAACCAATGGTCCATTGACACCACATACCGTCCTGTATGCTATTGGTAAAAAAAAAAAAGAACTTAAGGTCAGTATTTCCAGTCATAAGTGTAAGATACGATATGTTTCAATCATTCCTACACTAAGGAGGTCATTTTAGAAGACTTCTACAGCATTTGCAAGTGTAAATAGCAGCAATGACGTATAATTGCTCTATATATATGTAAGAAGTAATTGGAAAGGTGCTACTTACATGTGTATGTCTGCAACATGCACAGTTTGAAGCCAGCATGTTGTGGGCGTGGTTTGGGCATCCCTGAAAATTATGGGGCCGTATACATTTGGGCAGGCTATGTTCTGTGTCAGCACATAGCCCTGCCCACCAACCCTTAGACCAGGTTATTCAATACTGCGGCAACGGCATTGAGTATCCGGGTTTGGAGCCGAGTACATTCAGCCGCAGAGCCTAACCGGGTAGCAGCGATATAGGACCACTACCCGGTTAGTGATCCATGGCTAAAACTAGGCAAGCCAAAAACTGGCCTAGTTTTAGCCACAGATTGCTAACCGGGTAGTGGCCCAATATCACCACTACCCGGTTAGCAGCAGTCACAACCTCTGCTCCACCCCTGAATGCCCCAACACGCTCTGATGCTAACCGGATAGCATCGGGCCACATAGGGGACTTAGACGGGGATATTCAACAGCCCTAACTGTGTATGTGCTATTGAACACCCCTATTTAAGGCATTTACATGGTTTACTAGACTGTAAACCATGTAAATGCTCT
This sequence comes from Ichthyophis bannanicus, assembly GCA_033557465.1. Classification (NCBI taxonomy): domain Eukaryota; kingdom Metazoa; phylum Chordata; class Amphibia; order Gymnophiona; family Ichthyophiidae; genus Ichthyophis; species Ichthyophis bannanicus. The sequence goes on along the minus strand of CM066032.1, from coordinate 1,271,127,599 downwards.
TTGAATATCAGGCCCTATGTGTGTATTTACGATTCTGCAATGGCAATACATGCTTACTTCAAAAAAATTCTAGACATTGGTATTTACACCTGCTCTGAGGCAAGCATAGTTCTTGCAACTGGAAGTTGGCATCGCCGCATCAGGTATTAGAAAGGGCAGAAGCAAACAGCCCTACGGCGCCGAAGTTGTAAGGTAAGCACTACGGGCCTGTTTCAGGGCATTGCTGCCACTGTAGGTTCCGAGAGGGGCAACAGCGGTGGCAATGAGCACCCCTAGAGGGCCAGCGCTTTAGACTACCTTCTAGATCGCCTAATGGTAGTGCGGCCCTGACATGATCATAAAATTGTATGGTTTTTACTCATATAAACTAATTTTTCTTGATTATTGGACATTTTGTCATGTTTGTTTCAGATCTTTGTTCTTTAGGCACACATTATGAGCTTTTATAAAATGAGATTATACCTAAAAGGTATGCATGGTGCAAGCCAGGTGGTACTTGCATAGTAGGCGTGCACAATGGCAGTTTCAGCAGAGCAGATGTAATGTACACACCATCAAAGTAGGCACTATTGTTTTACTTTGATTCTGTTTAACAAACAACACAACAATATACAAAATACAACATGGGAACCAGCACATGGAGTTCTTTACATGTGCTAGGACATACTATACAGTCAATCAGCAGTCTGTCAGCATTTCTCCTCTTGACGCCCCCCCCCCTCCTGACATTATAGCTCCCTCCACCCCATTCCCCACCCCCACTTTCCATGCCATAATTTATTCAAAGACCACCATGAGTGGACATATTCAAAACACAAAGACAAAAAACGCTCTATGCGCATGTAAAGGGTGGTATATCAAGTGCCTAAAAACCAAAAATCATAAACCATAAAAAGGAACCAACAATATTCCATGGCATACAACAACGCAGGCCAAGTAACACCACACTCCACAATTCGGCAGCAGATTCAGATGTTCCCCAGCTTAAAGAGATGAGCCACTATGCATAACCCCTCCCCTCTCTCCCCACTTCCAAACCTATCTCTACTGCTGCCCTTTCCACTCCACCTCTTCATCCCCACTTAAGAGAATTAACTACCAAGCCATATCTACAAGAGTAGCATGCACAAGCCCCTCTTAAACAGTCCCCTAGCATATTCACAACTTAACTCCACAGCCTAGGAGAAAGTATCTGAATATAATGTCCTAAAATTCCCCAAAATGAATCCCACCTAGCTGGATGTCCCCTAGTCCTTGCCCAATCCAACATCACAAGGTTATGTAAGGCGTTCCTCCAGTGCCGAAAGGATGACCCTCTAGCATCCACTCAACACACCAAAATGTTATTTTGTGCCACCAGCCATGCCCACCACAGCCATAGTGTTGCCCCCATCTCTTTCACTGTGAGGTCTTGACACACATCTAGCAGCACCATATGAGGATGCAACCCCACCATTGACTGTTTCTGAAAACCTCATCACCTGCTCCCAAAAGCGGGACACCTTGGGATAAGCCCAGAACATATGGCTCAACATAGCCCTAGTTGCTCCACACTTCAAACAATCAGGACACAGGACATAATCTGCCTGAAACACTCAGACTGAAGCAAAAAACACCCTCCAAACCAATTTATATTGCAGCTCCCTCAACTCCATATTAATCACCCCAGTAACCACAGAATGTAATTCCGCATTCCAAATTTCAGCCTACCTATCACAGTCCAGCAGCACTTCTGCTTCCAAGAGTACCAGTTGAAGGACTGCCACCAACGCATGCCTAATATCCCCAGCTAACATAAGGTTCTCCAGCTCAGAGCACAAATTGCTTGAGAGATTCTCCCAAGATATACCCAGTAAATAGCTGTGCCCCTGCAAGTAGGCAGACAGATCACAATCTGCTAGATCATACTTTGCCTGCAACTCAGCAAATGATAACAAAGCACCATCATCCACTGCCTGTTGTTCCACCTGGTCAGTACCTAGGTCCCTCCAGCAATGAAAGACTGATCCCTCCCATTCCTGGAGAAAAATCCTCATTACCACAAAGAGTAAGCTATACAGTACTCCAATCCAACCAGCTCAACCGCGTACAATCTAGTGCCACATTGTCCTTATCATAAAGAATAAAGACTCCTGCTGCAAGTACACAAAATGTTGGGTATCAGTCATATGAAGGAGATACTCTAAAGTGAGAGGAGAAGCTAATACTTGATCATATACCAGCAGGGTATAATCTGATGTACCAAACAACCAATCCTTGAGATGTCGCAAAATGAAAGCCATATTATGCCATTCTATATCTGGAAGGCCCATGCCCCCACGATGCCATAGCCATCCAATAATGACAAAACACAAACATGCCTATTGGCCACACCATAAAAAACTATTAAGCTTTCAGGTGCAACTTCCTAGATCCTTCTTGGTTATTAGTAACAGGAGGACCCAACATTAAAGAAAAATCCTGCCATTTCTGCAATCTCACCCCCCAATATCATGACTCAGAGAAGGGAAATTACCGTCATGGGTCACTCAGCATTTGAATGCCCAATATTTGAAAGATCCATCAGCACACTCAAGAGGAAAATGACCCACCAATGTATCCTGCATGGCCCCCTGAAAAGGAAATGCTTCCAACATTTTTAAGTTCAATTTCAACCTGAAAAATGTCCCCAAAACATTGAACTCCTGAAGTAAAACCCCTCAAGTCCAAGTTGAGCCTGTGACATGTACCAACATGTCAGCAAAGGCAGCTAATTTAAAATCCTGGCACCCTAGACATACTCCCTGAATATCAGGATGCATACAAATTTGAAGAATTAAAGTCTCTAAAGTCAAAATAAACAGCAAGTGGAAAAGCGGACATCCCTGCTGTGTCCCTCTTTGCAGGGGGGAAGGCCTTAGTAACCATACCATTAATCAATACAGACCCTGTCAGGTCCATATAAGGTAACCAAACTGCATTCAAAAACAATCCACTAATGCCCACTAATAAAAAAGGACAGAACATCCTTTCATAAAAAATAATGCATTGAAGCCAAAATCTTCCACATATTAACACCGATATGCCTTCTTTTTTTGCAAAGCCAACTTGGGATTCATGGATCATCTGAGGCATGAATTGGGCGAAACAATCAGCCAAACATTTTGTCAACAACTTCATATCGACATTCAAGAGGGAGATGGGTCTATAGAAGCCTGGGTGCAGTAGATCCTTCTTAGGTTTAGGAATCATTGTTATGGTAGCTCAGTTAGTCTTGTATGGAATCTTTGGATCTCAATCAAGCTAGAATACAGTTCTGCAAGAGGGACACTAAGCTGGTCTTTGAGATGTTTGTAAAATTCACTTTGAACCCTATCAGGGCCCAGTGTCTGACAAGCACAAAGACTCTGAGCCACTTGATCTAGCATTAATTTAATCATGTGACATTGCAGCCACCTCCGCTGTTCCAACAGAATACTACATGGAATGTGTTCAGACCTCCCCTACCTATGCACCCCCCCAATCATCCTACCAGAACATAAACCACCTCCACCTCTATTTCACAGAATGCACACGTGGCTCCCATTAAATGAACACTATACTCATCGCTGCCCAAACTCTACTGGTACCAATACCACCTCTATTTAGTCCTCATACACATACACACACGCCATCCTCACATTCTCCCCAAAACCCTATCTCACCTATTCACACCTCCCCACTTTCTCAAACCCAAACTACTCCAGTCCACATGGACCACATGCAATCAAAGAAAAAGACATGGCAAGAACACTCATATAGCCACTGCCATGTCGCGGCTACAGTACAATGCAGAACAATCCCATGTAAACAATGTAAGACATGGAAAACCCCTCCCCAAGGGAAACACTCAGAAACCAACAACCCACTCCATCCACTCTTTAGATAACACCCCCCCACCACACACGCATAAGAACATAGGAAATGCCATACCGAGTCAGACCAAGGTCCATCAAGTCCAGTATCTTGTTTCCAACAGTGGCCAATCAAAGTCCCAATACCTGTTAGCTTCCCAAAACAATAAACAGGTTCCACAATGTTCATACTGGGGCAAGCAGTGGATTTCCCTGGTTTATAATACAACCACTACAATAAGACCTCACCTCCACCTTCCTGGACACTATGCATATCTCATACATTCTCCAACACAAACTCCCAAAGGGCAATGACCAACACTGAAGACAAAGTGTACAAGTACTGGCTTCACGCACCCCAAAGTGAGGTCCAACTACAAAAGAATAAGAAAAGAAAAAAACATGTAAGACTGGCAGAATTCCCAGCCAGTGTTCAGTCCACAACCATGGGCCTGGGACAGTCCAGTGTCACATTTCTTCCCTCCCCCCACCTTTTGCAACAGATCCCATTCATACTACATATGCCTGCCAAGCACTCATCTCATTAATGATATCAGTCACAGACAAACAAATATAAATGCCCTGAAAAGTTCACAATTGTAAAAAAGAACCCCATGATCCAGCAAACTCTAGCCAAACTCCAGCCCAACACTGCTCCCAAGACCGCAAAACAGAAGTTTCCAAAATCAAATTCCCCCTCGCCCCCAACACAGGCAAGTACTTTTCACACTGCAGACACCTCCCCCAAACATTCACACAGACCGCATGAAGCAAGCGCAAAGTTCTCCATTATTAAATGACAAAGAGAGCAGCCTATAAAATAGGCTAACCCCAGTCTAGTATGCAGTCCAATGCAGTTGACCCAGAGCAAAAGCAAGCCACACTAAGTTTGCAAAAGATGATAGAAAACAGCAAAAACTCCAAGTTAGCTTGCTCTATAGACAGCAAATACCAGTCGGATGCAAACATGGGCATCGATGAGATCCTCTAGTAGTCTTTTCCAGAACATAGTCCAATAGAGAACACCGCAAGCAGACAAAAGGACTGCAACAAAGTGCTCTCATCCACTAGTCCAAACCAATAGTCAATGCCAAAAAGCCCATTCAGTCCAGTCCTGCTAAGTTGAGCAAATGCTGATCATAAAAGACCACCCAAAAATAACTAAAACACATCAGATCAAAAACTCAACATAGGACTTAAAGGGACCTCAAACAGCATGAGCTTGAAAGGAGCCAAAATGCCCTCTAGTAAAACAGCCCTTAGGGCCACTACTAGTAATGCTTCAGAATCATCATGGGTCCATTTAGTCACATTAAATTTGTATTAAAAACCCCAATGAAAAATAATATTCAAAAAGTAAATTTTAAAAAATCCTACAGTTATATCCTAATACAAAATATTGCAAACATCCGACACAATATTGTGTTTCGACAAGAAAAACAGTACTTATCTGCATCAGGGAAAGCTCCAGATACAACCCAGTGATACTCCAGCCAGCTCTATGCTCCCATTAACTAAAGATAGAGGTTAGCATTTATTGAAAGCAAAGCAGGGAGCATGTGACTGGATTAGCAAATCAGAGCAGAGAAACCCCAATCAATGCTCTGATTGAGCCCAGATGGTTCAACAGAGTTAAGGCAGAAAATCCAAATATGTTTGCAGATGCTCAACTGTTTGAACAGATCACCTCCCTTCCAAGTTAAAGGTATATGATCCAAGATCAGCCACCGTACAGTAGTTCAGAAAGCTGAAGAGAAATTTGGAGTCAATGGGCAACTAGTGGAGCCGTTTCCAAACAGGTATTAATATGACTTTTATGCTCGTTCAAACATCCATACTCAGGTCAAGACAACTTCAACTGTGACTAATGTGTATAGACTACTGTATATAGTTACATAATGTACATAGTTTCCCTTTATTACCAAGTTCAAATTCCTGTTACTTGTAAAATGCACTACAGTTTTTCTGTATGTATATGTTTGGTTCCATGTAAACCGCGCTGATGATAATAGTGCGGTATATAAGAGATGTTAAATAAATAAATAAATAAAAATAAATAAAATTCCCCTCCCTTTACCTCAGTCCCATTCCTTTCCCTCCTTTGAAGTCCACTCCATCCATCTTTTTAATCCCCTTCTCCAATCGCTGTTATCTATAGACCTCCTGACAAGTCCACTTCTGCCTTCCTCACTGATATTGACTCTTGGCTCTCCTTATTCCTGGATTCTTCCTCTCCATCATTTATTCTTGGTGATTTTAATTTTCATATTGATAACCCTTCTGACCCCTATGCATCTAAGTTCCTTTCTCTTACCTCATCTTTCAACCTCCAGCTTTGCTCTTCTGCTCCCACTCATCAGCCTGGTCACAGCCTTAATCTCGTTTTCTATTCTAATTGTTTACCTTCTAATTTCCACATCTCAGTTGTTCTCTTATCTGACCACCACCTCTTAAGTTTCATTCTACATCACGCCCCGCCTCAATCTCGCCCAATCTCCTCCTATCTTTTTAGAAATCTTCATGCTATTGATCTACTGGCTTTATCCACTATTGTCTCTTCTTTCTTCCACTTTGTCCTCTAAATCTGTTGATGAGGCCATAGTTTCCTATAACACCACTCTCTCCTCTACTCTGGATACTCTTGCTCCGCCCATAGCACGTCCTGTGAGGCGCACTTCACCTTAGCCCTGGCTGTCTTCAATTTCCCACCACCTATGCTCCTGTGTCCGCTCAGCTGAATGCATTTGACTCAAATCCTGCTCCCTTTCTGACTTTCTTTACTTCAAATTCAAGCTTACTTCTTTCTTTTTTCCAGTCTGCCATTGCACTTGCTAAGCAAAACTATTTTATCCATCTGACTAACTGTCTTGCCTTTAACCCCTGCTTTCTCTTCTCTGCTCTCAATTCCTCTCATAAGGCACCACCATCTCCAATCCCTCCTTCTGTCTCTGCTCAAACCCTAGCCATCTATTTCCATGACAAAATCCTTAAGATTACTCTTCAATTCCTTACTAATTCTTCTTCACCCCCTCCTCCCTTTCTCTAATACCAATTTTTCCCATCAACTTCTACCACCCTTTCATCCTTTCCTAAATCTCAGAAGAGGAAATCTCCCTTCTTCTTTCCTCTTCTAAACTCACTACCTGTTCTTCTGATCCTATCCCCACCCATCTCCTCAACTTCATCTCCTCCTCCGTCATCCCTTCCATCTCGCATAGTCTCAACCTTTCACTCTCCACTGCAATTTTCCCTGCAGCCTTCAAGCATGCTGTGATCACTCCTCTCCTCAAAAAAATTTCACTTGACCCTACTGTTCCTTCTAATTACCAACCTATCTCCCTTCTCCCATTTAATTCCAAATTTCTTGAACGTGACGTTCTCCGCTGCTGCCTCAAATTTCTCTCCTCTCATGCTCTCCTTTATACACTTTAGTCTAATTTTCATCCCTTTCATTCCACTGAAATGGCTCTTGCCAAAGTCTCCAGTGACTTGTTCCTGGCTAAGTCCAAAGATCTTTACTCAGTTCTCATTCTTCTTGACCTCTCTGCTGCTTTTGATACTGTTAACTACCTCCTCCTACTCCTCGATGCATTATCATCTCTTGGTTTTAGGGGCTCTGTTTTGTCTTGGTTCTCCTCTTATCTCTCCAATCACTCTTTCAATGTTTGTTCTGGTTGTTCCTCCTCTACTGCCATCCTCTTTCAGTTGGTGTACCCTAAGGGTCTGTTCTAGGCCTTCTCCTTTTCTCTCTCTATGCCCAGTCTCTTGGTGCCCTCATCTCTTACCATGGCTTTCAGTAACATTTATATGCTGATGGCTCTCAAATCTATCTATCTTCACCTGACATTTCTCTTATACTCCAAATTTGTATCTCTGCCTGGATGTCTCACCACTGTCTGAAATTGAACATGGCTGAAACTGAACTTCTTATCTTTCCCCCTAAACTTTCCTTCCCCCTTCCCACTTTCTCTATCACTGTTGACAGTACTCTTCTTCTTCCTATTTTCCTTAGTCCGCAACCTCGGGTCATCTTTGATTCCTCTCTTTCCTTCTCCACACATATTCAACATATTGCTAAAACCTGTCATTTCTTTCTTTATAACATTAACAAAATTCATCCCTTCCTCTCTGAAACTTTTGTTCATTCTTTAGTTACCTCCTGCCTAGACTACTGCAACCTCCTCCTTACTGGTCTTCCTCAGAGTCATCGCTCTCCTCTTCAATCTATTCAAAACTCGGCTACACATCTAATCTTCCACCAGCCCCGATACACTCATATAACCCCTCTTCTGAAATCACTTCACTGGCTCCCCTTGTTTCCATATCCATTTCAAACTTCTCCTTCTAACCTATAAATACATTCACTCTACTGCCCCTCCTTACCTTTCCTCTCTCCTGCCCCTACACCCCTCCTCATGATCTCTGCTCCTCTTCTGGCTTTCTTCTCTCTACACCCTTTTTTTCTACTGCCAACTCCAGACTTTGATCTTTTCACCTGCTCCTTATGCCTGGAACATATTTCCTGTATCTTTATGTGAAGTCTCATCTCTCTCCTTCTTCAAATCCATGCTAAAGGCTTACTTCTTTGTGGCCGCTCTTGGATCCTAATCCCTTGTGTCTCCTCTCCCTATTGAATCCCTTATTTCCCTTGTATTGTCTTAACTAGATTGTAAGCTCTATGAGCAGGGATTGCCTTCTATACGTGTTTGTGTAGCACTGCGTACACCTTGCAGTGCTATACAAATTATTAATAGTAGTAGTAGTAGTCCAATATAAATTAAAAAACAGGGGCAAGTTATTATAGAAATTACCCATTCAGAATCACAAGTAGCATGGAGGTCTAGAAGAATAAATCTTTCCACTAGGGTGGGTCAGACTCCGACCAATAAAGGAATATTGACACCAATTACAATAGCCACAAGAATAGTGGCCAGCAGAGTGAGTCACATCATCTGATAAAAAAGTTGAAAACTTACTGACCATTTCACCAAGATTTTTTCCCCACTTGAATGCAATTCGAGGGAAGTTCACTAGTGCTGGATGTAAACTCAAAACCTTCCAATGCTTCCAATTGTTTTAATTACTTGCTGAGATCCGGTAGTGTAAAGAAGAACACACACAGTCAAGTCATCAGGCTGATTCTGGAGCATTACTAGTGGTGACTCTATTGGCTGTTATACTAGATGGCCTTTCGGGTCGTTTCAAGCTCATGCTGTTTGAGGTCCCTTTAAGTCCTATGTTGAGTTTTTGATTTGGTGTGTTTTAGTTATTTTTGGGTTACCTGTTCCAGATCTGTGTAGGTTTTGTATTTTGGGAGATCATAAAAGGCCTGTATCTCATCAAGCATATCAAAAGAATGCACCCGACCATTGTGATTCAGACACAGGCAGGCTAGGTACAGCATGGCAAAATTAAATATTTTATTTACCAGCAAGCTGCAAACATGAGCAAACTTCCTCCACTTCAGATGGAGCATGAAGGAAAATGTATTTGAAAGATTAAGATATATTTTCCTTCATGCTCCACCTGCTTATTTCTGCTCGCTGCCCGAAGAACAGCTTCCTTTTTTGAGAAAATTTAAAAACTTGACTAGAATCACTCATGGGCATTGATCTCTCTTGTGGTGCAGACCCATAAATGATGAGACCACTCAATTTGCAGCAACCCACCTGGCTTTCTGTGCAGCTGAGCAGCAAGCACATTTCTTAAAAGCCCCACAATTCTGGGATGCCTACTTCATGCGGATTCTTATGCTGGTCTCAGTTCTCCAAATCATCAAGCTTTTCAGTCTGATGCAAGACTAACTCCTTTAAACATGTAACCTCCTCATCAACCTACTTACTGCCATCCTCCAGACTCAGCCAGCCAGCCTTGAAAGCTTACCAGAGCGTGAGCCACACCATCTATCTTGTCAGAAAGCCCAGCACAGCAGCTCTCTAAAGCCCTCACCACCGCAGCTGACACCTTCTCTGCTATCATATCCACTGGTGCAGTAAGAGGGCTCCTTGGTCATACCTCTGCATCTTATGTTTTCTTGGCCTTATCATGACCTTTTTGAACTTTTCACTGCCATATGATAAACACAGTCTAAACTGTACAGTCTCTGACCACTGGAACCAATCAGACGTCGGGATGGTCAACTTAGACACACGTCAGCAAAGTGTTAATGCTGCCAGACAGTGGAAGCCCAAGAGCACCAAGGTGAGTGTCTTTCCCTACTCTCTATATCACGTGACCACCTAGTATTTTATAAAATCACATAGGTGCCTTTATAAAATACGCATAAAACAGGCATTTTCCTAGTCATGTAACCTAGGCACCCTGTTATTAAAATATCCCTTTATACATGCAAATACTATTAGTGTTGAATTGATTGTATACACATTAATTCATAGGTATACCAACATATGAGTGATTTGCGTGCATTTTAAAATCTTAGGTACCCAAACAAACTGAATGCTCTCATGAATTTACATCTCTAGTGCCAACATAGTCACTGCCTGAACATCCTGCCTCTGATATTCTCATGATGTTTCTGGAGGGTACTACTGCATTACTGTATTTGCAGAGTGCCGGGATTGCCTGTATTTCCCACTAGAACATCCAACATTTCTTGTTATCCATTTTGCCATGCTTTCTGGCAGCCAACAATGCTCCTTTGTGAATCATTCTGGCAGGATACTTTATTTTTCAATACTTTTTAACCCAAAAAGAAACAGCAGCTGGTAAGGCACTTTAAAGACCTACTGCTAGGTTGTGCTTCCACTATCTTTTCGCATCTATTGAACTAAGGATTCTCTATAAGTATGCAACGCTTTCTTGAAGGTTGTTACTAGGGACATGTACAGACAAAACAATGCTGGTTCACTTTTGAATTTTTCTGATTTTTTCTGACTTTCAGGCTTTTTTTGGTTCATTTTAGATATTCATTTTAATAAAAAAAAATATTTAACACACATTAAACATTTTAACATGATAATCAGTTGTACACTATTTAATTTGTAGGTTAATCCGTATTAAATTGATTTTGACGCACCAAAGTTTTTAAGTCTAATGAATTCACATCCCTTGCTATTACTGTTTTGTTCTGCACCACCTGCTACAGTGAGATATTCCATGCATCTAATGTCTTTTCAGTGGAAATATATTTCCTGATGTTGCTCTTGAGTCTACCCTCTTGAAGCTTGATATCATAACTCCTTGCTCTTGAATGATTTACCACTTTTTAAACTTCTTGTTCTTTAGAAAGAAAAGAAGGACATAAACATATAATATACATCCATTTTATGAAGAAATGCGCTAATTTAGGCAACTTACAAATTCTTAAAGTATAATGATCAGACAGAAACAATTCACTCATCAGCATCTTTAAACCCTCATTTAGGAGATACAAGGTGGGAAAAGCAAAACATAACTAAATATTAAGAAAATGGAGTGGAGGGGTAGCCTAGTGGTTACAGTCCTAGTCCGCAAGAGATCAGGGTTAACATTCCCATTGGCGCAACTTGTGCCCTTGGGCAAGTTACTTTAGCCTCCATTGCCTCGGAAGAAAAGGTTTAGCAATTTACTTCCATTCATGCCAAGAAAACCCAGGGGCTGCAGGGTTGCCAGCAGTCAGCATTGACTTGGTGGCACTTAAAAAAACAAAATGAAAGAAATGCAAAATATCTAGCCAATTTCCAAATTTTGTGGTTTAAACTTCCCACTGAGATACCAGCTTAAAAAATAGGGGGTGCCTGAGTTGGCTGTTTCTTTACTCTTCAAAAACTAATCCAAATACTTAGGGTCTAGGAAGGCTCATCTCATTTCCTGTAGCTTCAACAGGCACTTAGCAGGCAAATCTCAAATAGAATGAGTCCCAGAAATCTAAGCTCTCTAAAAATAATGGCAGGCCGCACAAGCAGAAAACTGGGGGAGGTTTAAAAGTCCTAGATTTAGAGGAATATTATAATGCATAAAATTTTCCAATTTTGTTCTTTAAGGCCTTTTTTCTTGGTTCACAATGGCGTTTATGTCTTGGAGATCCCAAGACTCCCAATTTTCTAGCATTTTTCGAGGTTTTTTTATTTTTTATTTAACTCGTTCGCTTTATCATTAAGTCAAAGCAGTTTACAATTAACATGAAGCTTGCATGGAACAAAGGCAGGGTACAAGTGGCTGCTTCACTGAACTAGTGTTAGTATCCCAGGCATAACTGTTACAAACACTGTGACATTTGATAAGATGTGTTGTAATTATTTAATATCTGTCCCAGGGCTGAACCAAGCCATAAATGCGCCCTGTGCGACTTGCAATCCTGGCACTCCCAATGACATCAGACTTTAGTCATTTGCCCCTACCTCCCATGCCCAGCATAACCCTCTGCCCCTATCTTCCCATGTCCAGCATCTCCCCAGCTTACCCCACCTCCTCAAGTCCAGCTGGCTCCCCCCCCCCCCCCACATTATCCTATGTCATTGGTACCGACATGTACCAAGACAGCAGACTCCTCCCCAGCACTATCTAAGACCTTATCTAGGTGGCGCGTGAGGTCCGCTACCTTTGCACCAGGCAGGCATGTTACCAGGCGATCCTTGCGTCCACCAGCCACCCAGCTATCTACATGCCTAATGAACGAATCACCAACTATAACGGCTGTCCTAACCCTTCCCTCATGGGCACATGGCCCTGGAGAAACTTCCTCGGTGCGAGAGGGTTTTACATCACCTGGAGGACAGGTCCTAGTTACAGGATCACTTCCTGCCACACCAGGGTGATGCTCTCCTGTCACGTGACCTCTCTTCTCCATGGCAACAGGGATGCTGCCAGACTGGAGGTGGGACTTCAGGACTATATCCCTGTAGGTCTCGTCTATGTACCTCTCTGTCTGTCTTATGCTTTCTAAGTCTGATACTTTAGCCTCTAGAGAACGGACTCGTTCCCTGAGAGCAAAGAGCTCCTGGCACCTAGTGCACATGTAAGACCTCTCACCAACTGGGAGAAAATCATACATGTGACACTCAATGCAAAAGACTGGAAAGCCCCCATCCCGCTGCTGGACTGCTGTCTACATCTTAGTTTTAAGTTTGTGTTTAGATCTAAGTTCTTTACTTACTAAGGGTTGCTATGGATATTTATACTAATAAAACTGTACCTAATGCGTGTAATATACCTTGTTCACCTGAAGCTTAACTAATCTCAGGTCCTTAGTGTATGACTGATTTGGGTAATGAGCTTCATCTGAGAGCACCTCCTGCCTTTTAAGATGTGTAAGTACCTATAAAGCTACGATTATCCCAGGGGTGGGTGGGTGTGGGGAGGGAGGGAGGGAAATAACACTTATTAAAAGAGGGCTGCTACACAGTACCCTGTCTTGTGCTGCTGAGGTAAGCTATATTCTGATTTGATTTAAATTATAGCTCTTAGCTGCTGCTAGGCTCTAACTTCTTATGAAATTTGAACTACAAGCTCTCTGCTGGGTTCTAAATTTAACCAGAAAGCTCTCTTCTGTGTTTTAAATTTAAGCTAAAAGTACTTTGCTGATGCTAGGCCCTGAGTGACTATTAAATTTAAACTACAAGCTCTCTGCTGAGTATGAAATGTAACCAGAAAGTTCTCCTCTGTGTTTTAAATTTAAACTTAAACTGCTACTACTAGGCCCTGACTGATTTAACAAAAAATAGTAGGTTCACCGATTAATTAGCTTTAATACAAAGAATTCCTTTTAGAAAATTACCAGAAGTATATACTCACAGTTGCAGATCTCTCTCCAGAAGTAACAGTCCCTTTTTCTAGTCCTTTAAGACAGAAGATACAGGTTCTTGCTACCTTGGCGCCGGAATGCCCACTACCTTATATGGCATTCTTCACATTAACGCTGCAACTAGTGCCGGTAACATTAAGACAGTTTAGTAAACATACCCCATAGTCTTAAAAATGGACTTGCACCTTAACACGAAGAAGACCTGACAACCAGCAAAATCAATTTCATCCTAGATGGAAAAGAAATGTGAAGCCTTCTGATCACATAATTTATTTATTTAGCTAGGTTTACATACTGCTTTTCTACCAATCAAAGCAGTGTACATTCAGATACTGTATGTATATTTTTCCTTTGTCCCAGAAGGGCTCACAATCTATGTTTTAGTATCTGAGGCAATGGAGGGTTAAATGGCTTGCCCAAGGAGCACCTGTGGGACAACAAACCCCAGTCCTACCAGCCCAAGCTTGCTGTCCTCTAGCAGGATTCAAACCCTGACCTCCAGTAACTTGTCCTAACCACTAGGCCACTCCTAGGATACTGCTATACCCTCTTCAATAATTTAATCCTTTGCTATCATCTGTTGTTCCCATTGTGTAAATATCTATATGAAGGCACATTTTAGAAAAACCATGTAGATGAAATCTGAGATGTCCAAGTCAAAACGTTTGAAAATCAGTGGGGTGGGGGGGGGGGGGGTGGAACAGAGAAGGTGGTGGTCATGTGTAAGTGCCTTATAAAACTGGCCATTTCCCACCCTGAAACATAACGTCTGCAAAATAAAAAGGAAAATGGGGACATAATGAGTAATGGCTCTAACGCCTGAGGTTTTCACCTGATTTTAGAAACGTGCATGTATCAGATATGGATGTATGCCATTTTGGGAAGACAGACTTGGCCATGGCCCTGTTTCTCTCACCATATACACGTCTCGGCCTGCCATCTTGAAAACGAGGATGTGCAGTGGTGCTGCAGCTAGAACAAATACTTTTTTACTTATTGTCATGTTTTCTTGAAGGAATGAAAAATATTGGGGGAGTTTAGAGGGCGTTCTCTTCTTACAGCTGTTTGATTATCGAAATGGGCACTTTTCAGAATCCTATTCGTGCCTTGGAGTAGGTACTGTATAGCCAGGAACGCCTCAGATGGCAAATTGAGATGCACAGTGCTGGTCTAAGATCAGGCCCGCATGTATATCTTTTTCGGCCCATCCTAGGCATGCCCCCGTGCAACTTGGACGTAATCGCTCTGGACACATGTAGATCCAGGACTTTCTAAAATGGCTCTGGGGACATCCATGTGATTTGCATGTCTGAATGGGCATTTTCAGATGTGGAAATCATGAATAAGGCTTCCAAAATGATCCACTTAGTCTCTGGAGTCCTACAAATCCTTTATTGCCTTTTTTTTATAAAACAGTGTGTCAAATGGATGAAGCAAACAGGACAGCTGGCGCTATAACTTATTTTTGTTCAGGTGGTATCTGTTAAGTCTCTTAGCTTCTTTCATAGCATATATTTCATTACAATACTGGAAGTCCAGAAAATCAGGATATAGTGATTATTAACCAGAAATTTCTTGAAAAATTCATAAACAAGTATTTGGGGGCGGGGTTCTATGTAATTACACTTTCAAGTGCAATAATACTCTTTCATGATGGATGCATTTTTTTAAAGTATAATTATATGGACCTTTTCAGATGGTGCCATCCCCATCAATTGAGGTCGGTGGCTAGGAAATGGGCATGCGAACAGATAAGCGTCTGGAGTAAAAGGAATAAAGAGATAGTAGTGTTTAGAAAAGGTATTTGCATAGGAAGTCGATGTTGGGCATTAGAGAATGGTGGAAACAAACAGCCCCACGGAAAGGAATGTCCTGGGGGCTGACAGGGAACATACAGTGGCCTGACTTGAATAGACCCTATACGTTCCACCAGCTGGCCACTCCCCCGCTCCACCCGACTCTGCCCCAGCACTGGCCCCTCCTGCCCACGTACAGCACTCCCCGCACAAATGCTGTGTCCATGCAGGGAGCGCCGGCGGTGGAACAAGAGGCAGGATCTGAGAGCGGGTTGGACGTCCAGTCCGCACATCCAACCCCGCTATTTGCAGGACAGATTGTCCCCCTTAGTGTGTGCCACTTTAGTGTGAGTGCACTTAACTCCATCTATTGAGGAGATATTAGGTGACCATGCTAATTGCATGGGATGCAGTTAGCACTTGATGTGAACCCAGCGCTCATTGTGCTGAGCTCACCACGTCCGCTTTTCACTCCTAACCCACCCACTTGCAACACTAGCATGGGTTGCACAGTGAGTGCAGGAATCATCCCACGCTGTCATGGCCCCATGCTAGCTGGCAATGTGTGACCCAGCGTTCCTTCGGCACACACCAGAATACACACTATCAGCTAGCACTCTTTAGTAAAAGACCTCCTATGGTTGCAATGGCACTTAACATGTGTTAACTTAATTGAGGTATGTTGCAAAATGCAATGTGTGCCTTCAAGTCAGTCCTGACTCCTGGCGACCCAGAAGCTCCTGGGTTTTCTTGGCAGTGTCACCGGAAGTAGATTGCCAGGCCTTTCTTCCGAGGCAATGGAGGGTTAAGTGACTTGCCCAAGGCCACAAGGAGTGCTAGTGGGAATTGAATCCTGGTTGCTTGGTTACCAAGCCAGTGTTCTAACCACTAGGCTAGTTAAACCTTTGTAAAAGGGCCCCATAGAGAATGTATTATAAGGACATTGAGTTGACCTATGTTGTAAAGGTGTGTTAGTGTATTCTTAAAAGAGTCAATGGGCTCACTTACATGGGTATCACAAAATCATATTGCAAGGGTCATGGCCGCTATGAGGGTCATTTTAAAAGGTATATTCATGGTTTGGACGTCTGCAGACATGCATGTTGAGGTTGAAATCATGGACACGTCTCCATAACTATTCCACAAATGCCGATCGCAGATGTCTCCAGTACAGGAACATTCAAGTAGGCACAGGGGTGTGGCAGAGGTGTGTCTGGGGAGGGGCAATGGATTTACATGACTCCCTTCAATCCCAGAAGCAGCAGAGTCGTCTGCAGGCACGTGCATGTTTATTCCTGCTCTAGGCATGAATAGGCATCAGGAAAGTGTTTGTTTTCACCTTAAAACATCCAGAGAAAATGGAAAATTAAGTGATTAGCTTTAGATGATAAAGTCCAAAACTAAGACTTGAGCCCAGATCCCCCAGCTCTTGTTACTACTCTAACTATTATGCTATTAGATGTCTTGATTCTGAAATATTTTCCTGGGGACATTTATATAGACAGTTGATACACCTGCATATTCGGCATAGTCACGTTTCTGGAATTGGCTCTGAACTTGTACATGCCTGCCTTTCTTTTCAGACCTTCTGGCTTTGACGTCCCAGATTGCACTTGGACATCCCATTTGAAATGTGCCTCTATGGGGGTAATTTTATAAGGAGGTGTACCAAATAACTGAGGGTTATTTTTGTCTTTGGCAGCGATATATGACAAATATTTATTTTATTAATTTGACTATTCTTTTATACTGCTCTTCCACAGGTGAGAGCGGTATACAATTAACAGTAACTGAGTTTTACATTGAACAAGGAATCATATCAACTTTGGATTACATTAACGTAGGTGTAGGGAACAGAATTAATTATCTACAAGTTAGAGGGTCAAGTATTGAACTATATATGTTTTAGAGTAGAGGAGTTAATAGTGTGGAATGTGTGGCTTGGTCAACTTAGAATTTTTTTGCAGGTAGTAGATTCATATCTTTGGTCATCCATCCTTGTGTCTATGTATTGTCTCTATAGTATTCTACAAGCAAGTTTTTAATTTCTTGCGGAATGTCAGTAGATCTGTAGTATCACGCTTATTGGCCAGTAATGCATTCCATAATCCAGGAGCACAAGCAAATTGACTGCTCCTTGTTTTTTCTATTGGTACAGTTACCGTATTTCCCAGATTATAAGTTGCCCCCGTGTATAAGTCGCAATGCCTCAATTTGGCGTTTTCACATGTAAATTACTAGTATAAGTCGCCCCTGTGTATAAGTCACAATTACAAAAGATAAAGTGCAAGACAAGATTGCTGTTTCTTAAAACCGGATTTATTCTGTTTCACTTTCACTTTACAATAACACTCATTCCACATCAGATTTGTCCTGTATCACTTTCTGGAAAGCCGTTGAAGTCCTTGTCTTTGGTGTCACTGTGAAATAGTTCTGCAATCTCTGGTGCCAGTTTGTGTTCATCATTGTCTTCTTCATCGTCTTCATCTTTACGGTTATTGGGGCTCTTTAGGATCTCAGCCTTCACAAAACCTGATTTAATTTTATTATTGTTCACACACCCCCATCATGCTGTCGCAGCCCACTCAGTAACCTCTGCAATGGCGGTGCACATACAGCTGATAGCCGTAAAACTGTGTTTTCTGTGGCACATCCAGTTTTCCCATAGGCAACACAACACAGCTTTGAATCTTCTGTTGAAGGAAATGTCAAGCGGTTGAAGAATTTTGTCATACCACTGGGTATAATAACCAGGACAGTGTTAAGAGATTTTATTTTCTTCTTTATGTCTTCAATGAAATGGGCTCTCAAGCTATCCATGACAGGTAGTGTTTTTTGTCTCTTGAAAAATTCATCTAGTCGCTTACTAAAGCAGTGCTGCAGCTATTTCAACATCATGCTGTCATCCATCCATCCTTTCTCATTCATATTAACAATGTTGGTTGGTAGAGTTTCACGTGGCATTGTCTTCCTTTTGAATATAATCATAGGTGGCAGCTTCTTTCCACTTGAACAGCAGACCAGCACCACTGTAAAGTGTGTCTTTTTGTATTCGGTATGTTCAATACTTATTGTTCTAACCACCTTTTGACTGACCGTTGTCCCTGATAGGATGTTGAAGATTAAGGGAACCTCGTCCATGTTGATTATGAAGTCCGGTATCACTTTGTATGCGATCATTTCTTTGTTTACGAATTCCCTGAAATTCCGTACTTTATCCAAGAAATCAGCGGGGAGCTGCTGACACATGGTGTCCTTTGTCTAATGCTTAATTTGTTTCCTATCATAAATCAGTAGCACCACGAATGACCAGCCTTGAATCCCTCAATATTCATTTCCCTGGCAATATGAACTGCTTTGAATCGCAGCTGCACAGTGGACAGTCCATGGCCCTGGACTTCCCTTCTACAATGAACTGAAGCAGATTATTCAGGCCACTCTGCTTTGTGGCCATGATTTACCTTCTTGCTGCATTTCATCGAGGTTAGTTTTCCCTGCATCTTCTCCAGTCTCTAACTAATGTCTAATTTATCCCAAAGGTTCGCTCAGCAGCCCTGTTACCATGTTCTTCTGCATAATGAATAACTTTCATAAGAACATAAGATAAGCCATACTGGGTCAGATGAAGGTCCATCAATCCTGTTTCCAACAGCGGCCAATCTAGTCACAAGCACTGTTCCCTCTAAGCTGTGCGCGTGTGCGCGCGCACACACCTCGCCGAGCGAGCGCACATACTTTACAACAGAGCGCACAAAAATTACGGTTCTGATTCTGATAGAAAACAACACAGACGTCTTAAAATTGAAAAGTTGTTGTGTATTTCCAGTTTTCACAAGTTCTACAATATTTTCTAGTGCAATCAATGTGGTGTACATACTGTATTCTGACGTGTAGTCAAATTTTAAAGTATATAACTCCGAGTCTCGATATGTGGCGCACAAAAATTTAACCTTCCTTCAAAAGCTGCACAGCTGATATTTTATGCACACACAGCCTACAGAAAATTAGAGGGAACATTGGTCACAAGCACTGTTCCCTCTAAGCTGTGCGCGTGTGCGCGCGCACACACCTCGCCGAGCGAGCGCACATACTTTACAACAGAGCGCACAAAAATTACAGCTCTGATTCTGATAGAAAACAACACAGACATCTTAAAATTTAAAAGTTATGATTGTAATTACTAGAAATTTCCCACTTCATTTAGTAATCGTCTATTTTCATTTAATTTGATTAAAATCAATGTGGTGTACATACTGTATTCTGATGTGTCGTCAAATTTTAAAGTATATAACTCCGAGTGTCATTATGTGGCGCACAAAAATTTAACCTTCCTTCAAAAGCTGCACACAGCTGATATTTTATGCGCACACAGCCTACAGAAAATTAGAGGGAACATTGGTCACAAGTACCTAGCAGTTTCTCCAGGTTCCACAATGCTTGCAATGGGGCAAGCAGTGGATTTCTCGGGTCCCCTTTAATAATGGTTTATGGATCTTTCCTCCAGGAACTTGTCCAAATTGTTTTTAAATCCAGCTACACTAACAACTTTTTATACATCCTCCGGTAATGAATTCCAGTTTGATTATGCGTTGAATGAAAAAATATTTTCTCTTATTAGTCACTGTAGCTTCTTTGCATGTCCTCTAGTCTTTCTACTTTTTGATGGCATAAACAATCAATCTACGTTTACCCGTTCCACTCCATTCATTAATTTATAGACTTCTATCATATCTCCCTTCAGGTGACTCTTTCCAGGTTGAAAAGCCCTAACCTTTTTAGCCTCTCTTCATAGGGGAATCTTTCCATCCCCTTTACCATTTTGGTGGCTCTTCTCTGTACCTTTTCTAATTCCGCTTTATCCTTTTTAAGATACGGTGACCAGAAATGCACACAATATTCGAGATGCGGTCACACCATGGAACGATACAGAGGCATTCTAATATCCTTCGTTTTATTCTCCATTCCTTTCCTTATGATTCCGAGCATTCTATTAGCTGTCCTGGCAGTATATGTATTCCGTGCCTTCGGGGTCACCATTTTCTGTGAGGTTAAAGAAAACATTCTTTTGGTAACTGAAATTTTGTATGCTATTTGCGAGTATAGTAAAAGTACGTACCAGTCTGCTGATTGGAGGATGTAGAGCAGAGGGCCCAGGGAGAAAGCCCATTCACTGCGCAGTTGCAAGTATTTATATCCATTTTGAGGGATGGGGTCCACCACGTAAGTTTATTAGATAAATCGCTCCTGTGTATAGGCTGCACCATGGCTTCCGGTTGTAAAAAATGTGACTTATAATTCAGGAAAATATGGTAGCATGTTCTGTGTCTTCCTTTATGCTAAATTGTTCCCTGGATATTGTAGTAGTTGCTTTAGACAGTTGATGGATAAATTATGGGTTATCTTGAATGTATTCATTATGGCCTTGTAATGAATTATACATTTTATGGGCAGCCAGTACAGGTGTTTTAATATTGGGGTAATGTGCTCAGAACTTGATTTTCCCAATATAATTTGTACCGTTGTGTTTTGAGCTGTTTGTAATGCCTGCAGTGATTGTTTGGGTCTTCCATGTAGGATGATGTTACCATAGTCAATGTGTGGGACAATTATTGCCTGGAAGACTGTTCTGAAATCATAGGGGTCTAGTAATGGATGGAGGTTTCGTAGGGATCTATTTTGTTGTAAATTGTTTTGACTGTATTGTTGATGTGGACATTTAGGTTCAGTATTTGGTCGACTGTGATTCCTAAGTAGTATACTTCTTGTTTTATTTCTAAGTCTGCATTATTTACCTTTAGTGAGGGTGGTGGTGTGAAGGTTTTGTTTCTGGTAATGCAGAGCACCTTGGTCTTTTTGTAATTTATAATAAGGTGAGGTTTTGTCAGCCATTGGGCTACCGCGTTGAAACAACTTATGAGTTCTGAGAATTGTGGCTATACCATGTCAAATTGTGCATAAAACATAATATCATCAGCATAAATATGATATTTTACCTTGTGGGATTGTAATATTTTGCAGAGTGGATGTATGTTTAAGTTAAAAAGAAGTGCGGATAGGGTTGATCCTTGGGGGATTCCTCTCTGTTGAGGGTATGGTCAGAATTGTTTTGGCCTGTTTTTATCTGTTGTTTGCGATCAGTCAGGTATGAGCGAAACCATTTGAGTATGTTCTTGAGTCCTATTGCTTGGAGGTGTGATAAGAGTGTATTGTGGTATATCAAGTCAAATGCCACTGTTATATCAAGAAATATCAACATGAATACTTGTTTTGGTTTTTGGATGCCTCTTATTAGTGTGTCCATAAGTGATACTAGTAATGTTTCTACTCCGTGATTTGATCTGAAATGATGCTGTTGTGAGTCAAGCGGTACATGGGTTTTGATGACCTCCTATAATTGTTGTTGAACTACCTTTTCTATTATTTTTGCTATGAAAGGTAGGCTTGAAATAGGTCAGTAGGAGGCTGGGTCATTTTTATCCAATGAAGGGGGTTTTTTAGTATAGGTCCTACTGATGCCAACTTTAGATTTGCTGACATGTAACTTTGAGTGAGGCATAGCTGCATTTTTTTCTTGAGTGTCACTACTAGTTCAGACCTGGCTATTTTTAACCAACTTACTGGACAAGGGTCAAGAGGAGATGTTGTGGTCTTAAGGTTTATTAGAATTTTTTCTAAGTATTCTGTAGTTACTGGATTGAAGTTTTGCTAGGTGGTATTTGTCGGGGGATCTGCTGTAGTGTTGTTGGCTTGCTGTGTTGTGTTGCTAGCTGTCTTTTCATGAGTTCCGCCATTAGCTCTGGGGTTAGTTGACTGTGTTCTGTGTTTTGCTGGGGAGTCACACTAGTGATTTGACGATGTTGAGCAGTTCCCTTGGGCGGTTGAGGGAGGTCAGTAAGGTTTTTATGATAACTGTTCTTGCTTGTATCTATCATGTTCGGGTACTGGTGTAGTTTCTCCATGTATAGGTTTCTGTATTTTATGAGTTTTGATTTTCTCCATCTGCATTCAATCTTTCTGAGTTTTTGCTTCATTTCTCTTAATGATGTGGTTTACCATGATGCAGGGTTATCTTTTCTTTTTCTCGCGTTTCTATATGGAGCTGTGGCTGCTGTATTTAAGGTTTCATTCCAGTTGTTTATAAGTAAGTCAAAATTAGTTGTATCTGTAATCATTTTAGTAGTGATTTCATCTATAAATGCATCTTTGTCAAAGTGTCTGAACCTTTGATATGAGATTGGTTTGTGATTAGTGTTGGTTTGGGCCTCCTCAATTGGTATTTGGAAATCTATTGCGTGGTCAGACCAGGGGACAACTGTCAGTTCGAATATATGAGTTTGTATGTTGTGACTTTGCTCTGTCTTCTTGTTAGGCATAAAAATTAGGTTGAGTATGGCCCCTTTTTCATGTGTGGGGGTGTTGATGATCTGGGAGTATCCTAATGCTTTCATCGTTTCCATGAATGCTCTGGTGTCTTTCGGCAGGGCTGATGCAAGGTTAAAGTCTCCTCGGAGGATTAGGTTTTCCTTAAATGTAGTGCTATTGCATGCTGTTTCTAGGGTAGAGGAGAAGTTGCCTGTTGATGTTGGTGCTCTATATAGAAGACACATTGTCATGTATTTGTTAGATATAGTCAGAAGGTCAATTCGATCTGTGCCCCCCGTGAGCATGATGCTGAAGTGTAAGTCACATTTTGTTAGTGTTAGTACTCCCCCTCCTCTCTTATCACTTCTAGGGCTGCTAAAGATGTCATACATTGTTGTTGTTTTTAACTAATTCAGGAGGACAGTGTCATTTTCAGTTAGCCATGACTCTGTTATGCACATTATATCAAGAGAGTGGTGCTCCAAATAATCTTTGATTACTGGTATTTTATTCCTAACTGATCTTGCATTGATCATTGTGCATTTAAATTTCTGAGTTTTGTGGTATTGATCCTTGCCGTTCTGTGCTGGGTTCATGCTTTGGACATGAATTAGAGGACGATGTGGTCTTGTTCATTCATTAGAGTGGGTGAATGTGGATCCCTTTATTCCATATCCTTAGATGATTGGGATATTTCTTGCATAAGGTGAGAATGAATCCACTCGCATGATTAGCATAATTAGCATGATAATGCTTAATAACATAAAGGTGATGATATGTAGCGGGAACATATTGATGGTCTATTCTGATTTCCGTTTGTATTAATGTTTGGGGGATAGCTATGTTTAATGCTAGGTTAGGGGATGGCTATGTTTAATGCCTTTGCCTATGCTGGCTCTCTTTTCGTTGGGGGTAGCTATATGTAAGATAAGCTATTTTGGGGTTCAAATAGAATTAGTGTTTGAAGGTTTGCAAAATGGCAAGCGTACAAGCGCAAGTTGCAGCATTTAATATACGCATTAATGACCTCTTATCAATTTCTGACCAGTGTAAAAGTATGTGCACTGCTTTATGGCGTGTACTTTGCCAGTGGGTGTGTGCATGGATGGAGTTAGGGCTGAACATGAGCAGAGCACATGAGATCATTGTGCATTTAAATTTCTGAGTTTTGTGGTATTGATCCTTGCCGTTCTGTGCTGGGTTCATGCTTTGGACATGAATTAGAGGATGATGTGGTCTTGTTCATTCATTAGAGTGGGTGCATAAATTATAAAATAGTATAATTTACGTACGTTCCTGCAAACATCTAGGCAGGGCATTTATTCTAGTTCTAAGGCTGGTATAAAGGCTTGCACAGAGTGGAGGCGTAGCCCACTGGTTGGAACAACAGCCTAGTACAGGGTTCAATTCCCACTGGCATGCCTTCTGACCTTGGGCAAGTCACTTTACCTTCTACTGCCTTACTGCCTCATAAGAAATGGCCTGGCAATCTAGTTCCGGTCATACCTTGCCAAGAAAGCCCAGGGGCTGCTGGGTCTCCAGGAGACAGTATTGACTTAATGGCACATAAAAAAATATGTCTGCACCTTAACTTAAAGCCTTAGTGAGTTTGTGGATGAGGATTGTTAGCAGTTTGGAGTAAAATGGATTCAATGGCTAATCTTTGAGATGGTTCTCTCTTTTCTTTTCTTCTTTTTTTAAGGATGTATATTGGAGCTTCCCCTTAATGAAGACTTTGTTTTTCTCATTCAGTATGTTTATTTTCCTATACTTTTGGCTTTGCATTTTCTTTTTGTTAATGGAATAATATTTCTTGTTCTGTTGGAGCTGTATAATGTATAAAACCCTAATAAAAATAAGAAAAAAAAGCACAATATCTGCCACTTGCTAGCATTTTCTAAAGACAAGCAAGCAGAATTATGAGAAAGAAAATTACTTTGTGCTCCAACATCTAGATAATTAGGTAGAAAATAGACAACAAGAAAAGCTCAGCAGAGGAGGAAGAGGATTTCTCTATTCCATTAATTCATCCAAACGCCCTAACTGTGTGCGCACTATAGAGAAGGTGCCACTGCTCCTCCTAGACAGAGCTGCAAAGAGAAAATCATCAAGCTAGACTCCGAGAAGCTAAAACTAAGGAGGATAAAAGCCTTCCCTATATAGGACGCCTTCTGACTTCTGAAGGATTTGACCAGATTCTCGAAAACTGAGGGAAATGAAGGATATGTGCTGATCTCGTACATTGAGATATTGGCACAGCCAGCTTGCAAAGTATGAAAACGCTTGCAACTCATGAGGCCAGTATTGCTTAAAAAGATTTCGCAGAACTAAGGCTAGGACAGATGCCACTGAATTTAAATTCTGCTGTATTGCTGATTTTAAATGGGAGCAGCAGGACTATCAACAAACAAGAATAGTCAGAAGTATCCTCCAGTAACAAGATCATTAGGCAGCTCCACTCAGTGCTGGATCTGTGTTCATTCTAAACCTTGCTAGCACTGCCCAAAAATAAATGGAACATTACTCAGAGTGAGGATAAGTTTATAAACCATAATCATGCACACAGCACAGCTTTACACACATAAGTGGGCTCTAAAATGGGTTCTAAAAGAACACAAGACGCAAGCCAGTGTATACTCATACAGTAGAGATGGAGTTTGGGCAGAACATGGTGAAGTTGGATTTCTGTGCATAAAATGTGCACTAACATTTACACTTGCTCTTCAGTAACCATAATGGAGGTCATTTTATAGTGAGCCACGTAATGTTACATGCCATGAACGCGCAGAAGTCACATGTTTTTCAATGACTTACATGCGGGGATGGGCACTTACCTGTGTAGTTCAGGTGGGTGCTATTCAGGAAGTATGCACGTCAGGGCAATAGCACATACTTTTGGAGTGGACGAGTGCAGAGGCGGAGCTGGGGGGGCTGTAGGTGAATTCTAAATTTACATGCATAAGTTCTATCACTTTTTTGCAAATGTAGGCGTGGGTATTTACACTGAGTATTTGGCACATGTATCTTACCACTTACCGACTATTTTATACAGTACACATATGCTGTACTTTATAGAATAGACGCAAAATACATACTTGACAACATGCATTAAATTAAGCAACCCTTATAGAATTATCTCCAATGTCCACACTTCAATCTAGGCACAACTGCTGGAGGATTTGTGATAGTGTTTTATAAAGACTCATAGGCATCTATGTATCTTTATAAAACAGGTTAAAAATAGGCATCTTCCTGCCCTCTTAACCTAGTTAGAATTGCCCCCAGTATGTCTAATTATTTTAAAATTTGACCAGCCACTTAAACCTTCACAGACATGTACAGATCACAGTTTCCATTGTTTCCTTTTTCTAAGATGTATTTCTATAAATCAGTTTTTGTGGGTCATAGTGCAGCCATTTTGAATGTGCTCATCTCCGTAATCACAAGCAAGTCTGCATGCAACATTTTCCTTACAAAACTGGCGATTGCATCAACTTAAAGCCACAATACTCAATCCAGCAACAAAACAGACTGAAAAAAAGACCCACCACCGGAAAACATCAATTCAAATAATTAAGGGGTTGAGTTGTTATGAGAAAAGCCCCGAACTCCTACTAAGTAAAGCTAAGTGGGTGGGCTGTGATTTTTAGAACAGGAGAAAAAAAGCTGCTGGGAATGATTGCCAATTCTGTAAAAAATGTCTTTCAGCCTTCCCCCACCCCCCCTCCACACTCCCATCCCAAAATTCACAGTTCCTGTCACATACAATCACCATTAGCCCTGACAATAATGGCTTATTAACTCAGGTCTAGGAGAGGTAGGAGCAGAAGGGGAGGAAATTGAGCATGCTGACAAAGAGGACATCCAGCCCAACTAGACTAGGGCACTAATTGTTTCCAATCATCTTCCCCTGGCATCTGTAGGGTGGGTCCTCTTTTCAATGTGAGGGCAGGGGCAAGTGAAGCTTAGGGGACTGCTGCAAAGTGCTTGGTCTTTCTACACAAGTGAAATCTCTGGGAATTCACTTCCAAATATATATATTTTTTTCTTTTTTTTTTGTAATGGAAGTATGCTGTTCAAGAAGTAGATTAGTAAAAAGATTGCTTCCTGGGGTTTTTTTTTCAGAATAGATTTTGGGTTTTTTAAAAACTATTATCATACTGAATATGCAGTGCAAATGTCATACCTCTATGCAATGTTTAGAGATCGATAACAGTTTACCATAACCACGACACGGTCAGTCTTTGCAACATAATACCGATGTACATAAAATAATTTCTTGTGAATTCCTTATTTTTAAAGCAGCCTTTCTGCATCACATTATTGGACGATTAGGAAATTAAGACTGGACTCTGATCACATGATGACATAGAGTATGACTGCAACGCTGACATAGCCTGAAGCCTGCAGTTCCACTGGTGTGTGGTAGCCACATAGTCCAAAATGTTGTTCATAGTTATCTGGGCAGTGTGCCTGGGCTCTGTCCTGCTCTTCACTTGGCTCAGTGGAGGGGTCTCATTTATTTCAGTTCAGCTTCTATGCAATGATAAGCAGTAAAAATGTTTCTATGATACGTGGAATAGTCTCCCAGTAGAGGTGGTGGACATGAGGACAGTATCTAAATTCAAAAAAGCATGGGACAAACACAGAGGATCTCTAAAGGTAAAAAGAGGACTATTGTAGTTGATATGGAAGGACAGACTAGATAGGCCATGTGGACTTTTTCTGCTATCATGTTTCTAAGTTTCTAAAAATCAGCTTTCTTTAGAAGCTCAGATGACAAGACTTCGACTTTCATACTTTGGACACATTATGCGAAGAAAGAGATCATTAGAGAAAGACATTATGCTTGGCAAGATAGAAGGTCAACGCAAAAGAGGAAGGCCAGCAATGAGATGGATCGATACAATAACAGCAGCTACGGGTACCAGTCTGTCAACAATGAGCCGCCTGACTGAAGACCGAACACAATTTAGGATAGCTGTCCAGGGGGGTCGCCATGAGTCGACTCCAACTCGACGGCACTTAACAACACCAACAACAAAAATCAGAAGGTAAATGTTTTTTTCCAAACTTCACTCCCCAAAAGTCTCTTGTTCTTTGTAATAGTTATTTTTTGAATGGATTAACCTTGGCTTTATATTTTTAACTGTTTCACTAAATCCTATCATCTAGCATTTAAAACATGGGATGAATTATCCACAGCACAGTGGATGCATAAGGTTTATAAATAAAATAAAAACAAATCTGCATTTTGAACCACATTATGGGGGTGATCATAGAAGGTTTCATGTGTAAAAAAAAACCCCATCATTTACAGATGTCAATTGACATACACGTAAAGGTAGCAATTTAAATGACGTGCTACGTAAATGTGTATCCACATGCACAGATTTAAAGGCTCTGGGCATGGTTGGAGGAGACCTAAAAATTATACATTTATGTCCTATTTTGTAATGAAAATACATGTACACTGCAAAAAAATGCCCCATTGGCTTTTACACTTGCTCCGAGTCATTCATAGCTCTCACTTAACTGCTCCGTTGGCCCTGAGGACTGGAGGGGCGATGGAGGGGAGAAGGGGAATTATGTTTCCCTCTCTGTTCAAAACCACTTCAAATAGCCAAAAAAACGTTTTGGAACGTAGCTCCTCTTAGGCGTGCAGTTTTGTGAAATCTGCTACTGACACGTGTAAGTGCTGGCACTACGTCTACTGCTATTAATCATTTATAGAGTGCAATCAGATGCTTAAACATATCTATCCTGTCACTTACATATACGAAGCCCTCAATAAAGTTGTTGTTGGTTTTTTTTTTGTAAAATCACTGTTCCCTCTGTGCTGCCTACATATCTTTTTCCTGTGGCCTTGTGCATATTTTACAAAAGGCTCCATGTTCCACCAGTCTTTTGTAAAATATGCTGCAACTTGTCAATATCTCAGCTTGGACATCCCTTTTCTGACCTAAATAACCTATAAAAAAAATTGGGCTATCTGAGAGCACACACACACACAGACACACAGACCTGGTATACATGGCCACGCCTACATTTTGGAGCACATAAATTATAGTGTTATATAATCAACTCTATGCTAGCATGTTCCACCCAAACGTTGCCCCGTGCATGCTCACAGTGAAAGCATGCTTCATGAAATTAACGTGCCGACTTTTACTAGGGATGCGATTTTATAAAGAAGCCAGTTACACATGTAAATTGCCCTTTACATACATAAATGACTAAAATACCCCTTTTAGGCACCTGTTTCATGCCTAAAAGTAAGTACCATGGATGGTAGTTCAATAAAGAGGCATGGAAATTTGCGTGCCATTTACAGGTATAAATTGCGATAGTCTAATCACTGGCATGCATAAATGGCACAGGCGTGAATCTGCCATTGCAGATACTTTGAGTGTGGGCATGTACATAGGTGGTACTTGGGTGGAGTGCGCATTTACGCAGGTATTTCATGTAATATGTTAAATAAGCACTGTCATTTATACCCACTCTAGAACTGGTGGAAGTGACTGGGGCTTAAATTTATGTGCGTGCACAGCCACTTCATATTAGAATTCTACAAAGTCAGATTCACATGGATTACATGCTGCTAATGCACATAAATCCCTATTCTAAAGGGCTTAAGCATGTGAATGGGCACTTATGTACTCGCTTTAGGCGGTCGCTATTTCTTAAGTGCACATGTAAGTCCTATAGCGTGTACTTTCGGTTTGGGTGTGTACAGGGGCAGAGTTTGGCTGGGCCTAAATTTACACGTGCAAGTTATAAAATGTTGTGGCTCATGCACGTTACTGATCAGTCTAGACATGGGCATTAATCCCTGCTCTAGAGTAGGTTTAACTGCCAGGTACTTTACTTTATAAAATAGGCCCCACATACGCCTTTAGCAAATCGCATTAACTGCACAATTATCCCCTACATGTTTAAGCGTGTCCACTGAAAATCCGTGCTCTTTGTGTATTCAGACTTGACAGTGCTGATATGCAGGACTCTTTCATTACTATATGAGGACCATGGGTCAGTTCTAGCAGGCAATGGAAAAGGTGTTGGTGCTCACCTTGTACTCCCACAAAATAAGTTCTGAGACTTGAACACATGCTGTGAGCTATGGGGTCATTCTGCCCCCCCCCCACCCCCCGCCAGCCCTAGCAAAAGCCTCCCCTTACAAACAATGTGTTTGTACGGGGAGGCTTAGATGGGGGTAGGAGGGGGGCATTCTGGAGGCAAAACGAGGCTGGGCAAGAGCAGGCTGTGACCCCGGACGTACTGGGTCGATTCAGAGGTAGTCCTGTATGTCTGGGGCCGTGAACTTAGATTGGGGACATTCCACTACAGAGGTGGAACAAGTCCTCCTGGACGTCGGGGGATCAAGCTGCCAGGCCGGAATGGAAAGGTAGTGGGGTGCAGGAAGTTCCTCGCAGTGGGACCCTAGCCATCGGAGGCCAGATCGAAAGTCTGGCTGTGGGGAAAGGACATCGGTGGTGGCCAGCATTCACAGCTCCTGAATGGATCCCCGGTGCCATGGTGACAGGATGCTATGGTGCTGCAGCTTCATTCAGGAGCCTGACTGAGGTAGCCGGGCATGTGGCTGGGCATACAAGCTGATCAGAGTCAGGGCCCAGCCTGCATGTTCAGGCCATAGACCCAATTCTGATCCCACGGGCACGTCTAGCCCCGCAGGATCAGAATCGGGTCTATCTCTGGGCATCCTGATTCTGATCAGTCGCACAGGGGCCTGGATGGCCACATTGGAATGTGCCTCTACATGAATAACAGCTGAATATCACCACAATCTCTAGAAATTCTAGCCTTGCCCACCTCGATTTAACCGCATAACCTTTGGTCATATATAGGGTCATTTTACAAAATGTTTGAGCATGCTGAACACATTTTACAGGCCAAAGTAGGTGCTTATAAAATTACCTCGGGGTATATGGGCATAAAAGTAGGTGCTTGGAACACATAGAGCCTTCTTTTTAGCAATATGAGGGTCATTTCATGACCCATTTCCCACACATCTTGCACATGGAAAAAGGCTCTTAGAGAATTGCTTGGACAAACAGATACATCTAAGCCTGTGTGCTGACACAATGGTATGTATGTGGATATCTGTTCCAGGGGAGTGGAACTTGAGTGAAGTTGCTGCACACACCTATGAAATACCTGAGTACATGCACACATTTGCACCTGCTAGGGGGGCTGTAACTCTGCATGTGAGGATTTGTGTGCTATGAGGGTTGCTTCTGGCAGTGTATTTAACAAAGGCACATAGGCGCTTATGTTGCTTTTATAAGACAGGCATCAAATAGGTATCTTTTTTTGGCGAGGGGGAGCATTCCATACAGGCTCCCTTTTATAAAATTATGCCCTAATGCTTAGGTGCTCCTGGATGTGGAGAATGGGTGAAATGGGGGTGGAATCCGAACTTACGCATGCATTTTAGAAAATATACACACATGCTGAAGACATATTTTTGGCATGAATTGAAGCTGCCTAGTTACGACCAGGTATGTATCTCTAAAATTTCCTGTTTCTTTTAATTGATGATTAGAGAAATTAGATACGGATGGGTTTGATGTGATGGCACAATCAGGCCCAGATTTATGCATAGACAAACTAGGCAACTGTGTCTGGGTCAGACATCTGCTAGGTGCCGCAGCATTGCCTTTGCTGCTATGCCTCAGTCTGATCTGGTCCTGGAGTAGCTCAGCATCATCAGCAATAGCGGCAGCAAGTACTGCATAAAACGTCAGCCCCATCATGCCCTGCAAAGGATCTGCGGTGCTCTGCCACTCCTCCCAAGTCTGAAAGGAGGGGACGAAGCACCATTCTGCCTGTCCAGAGTGTGAGGGTTTGCCTGCCTCATCTGAAATACTTGCTGCTACTGCTGCTCCTGCCCCAGGAAGAAGGTGGAAGAGCAGGATTGGGGGGGGGGGGGAGACATAGAGCATCTCTTCTTTCCCCCCCATTGCAGGGGGCAGGAGGCAGGCTGAAGTGACCCCTTATTTCCTGTGCTTATCTTACTTCTTCAAGTTTTCTTTATATGGCTATCCACTTTTCTACTCTTTAGTCCACCTCCCATCTAGACTATTGCAACCTCCTACTATTACTACTACTATTAAACATTTATATAGCACTACAAAGCGTACACAGCACTATACAGACATATGAAGAAAACAGGCAAGACAGACAGAACAATACAAGGGAAACAATAGGGGGGTTCAAATAGAGAAGGAGACACAAGGAGAACAAGGGATTAGGATCCAAATGCGGCCTCAAAGAGGTAAGCTTTTAGCATGGATTTGAAGAGGAGGAGAGAAGAGACTTGATGTAAAGACAGAAGAAGTTTGTTCAATGCATAAAGAGCAGCAAGGCGAAAAGATCGAAGTCTGGCGTTTGCAAAAGAAGAAAAAGGTATAGATAGAAGAAAGCCAGAGGAGGTGCAGAGTTCACAAGGAGGAGTGCAAGGAGAGAGGAGAGAGGAAAAGATAATGAGGGACAATAGAGTGAATGCATTTATATGTTAGGAGAAATTTGAATTGGATGCGGAAACGGAAGCGGAAGAGGAGCCAGTGAAGTGATTTTAGAAGAGGGGTTATATGAGTGTATCGGGTCTGATGGAAGATTAGCTGTGCAGCAGAGTTCTGGATAGACTGAAGAGGAGAGAGATGACACTGAGCGAGACCATCAAGGAGGAGGTTGCAATAGTCAAGATGGAAAGTGACCAAAGAGTGGACAAGAGCCTTAGTAGTGTGTTCAAAGAGGAAGAGACAAAATTTGTTAATGTTGTAGAGAAAGAAACAACAGGTTTCAGCTATAGTATATGTTGAATATGTGTGGAGAAGGAAAGGGAGGAGTCAGAGTTGTCCCCAATGTTGCAGGTCGAGGAAACAGTAATAGGGAAAGGAGGAAGGGGGAGGATTTAAGGGGAAAAATAGGAAGTTCCGTTTTAGCCATATTCAATTTTAGGTGGTGGTGAGACATCTAGGCTGCGATGTCAGATAAGCAAGTAGAGATACAAGTTTGGAGTGGAGAGATATCAGGTGTAGATAGATGGATTTGAGAGTCATCAGCATAAAAATGATACTGAAAGCCATAGGAAGAGATGAGGGCACCAAGGGACTGGGTATAGTGAGAGAAAAGGAAAGGGCCCAGAACAGACCCTTGAAGTACACCAACTAAGAGAGGGATGGCAGTAGAGGAGGAAAGTCTAGAACAAGCACTGAAAGAGCAATTGGAGAGATAAGAAGTGAACCAAGACAGTGCAGGGCCTCTAACACAAAGAGAGGATAAAGTGTCAAGGAGGAGGAGGTGGTCAATATAATATCAAAAGCAGCAGAAATATCAAGAAGAATGAGAACGGAGTAAAGGCCTTAAGACTTCACGTGCAACAGATCACAGGAGACTTTAGCAAGAGCCATTTCAATAGAATGAAATGGACGAAAATGAGATTGAGGTGGATCAAGGAAGGCTTGAGAGGAGAGAAATTTGAAATAGCAGCGGAGAATTGCACGTTCAAGAATTTTGGAAATGATTGGGAGAAGGGGATAGGTCGATAATTAGAAGGACAAGTAGGGCCAAGTGAGGGTTTTTTTTGGAGATGAGTTTACAGCAAGCTTGAAGACTGCAGGGAAGGTTGCAGTAGAAAGAGAAAGACTGGGGGGCGGAGCTAGCCGCGAATGAAGATGGCAGCCTGAAATCTCTGCTCTCACCCAGTCGCTGGAATAAGGACTCGACAGAGGGAGTTCGTGAAATCTTGGTTAAGGTTAAGAGCATGGTAGCCTCTAGCTTGATAGCGGGGCGAAAGACTGAGAATATGTGACATGAAAGGGATGGCGGAGGAGATGTGGGGGATAGGATCCGAAGAACAGATAGTGAGTTTAGAGGAGGAAAGAAGAAGAGAGGTTTCCTCAACAGAGATTTTAGAAAAGGATGAAAGGGTGAAAGTGGTTGAGGGGAAATGTTGGTAATGGAGAGGGGAAAGAGGGGGCGAAGAAGATTCAGTTGGGAACTGAAGAGTAATCTTATGCACTTTTTCATGGAAATAGTCTGCTAGGGTATGGGCATAGAGAAAAGGAGGGACTGGAGGTGGAGGTGCCTTAAGAAGAGAATTGAGAGTAGAAAAGAGATGGCGGGGGTTAGTGGCGTGACAGTTAGATGGAGAAAATAGTTTTGCTTAACGAGTGCAATGGCAGACTGGAAAGAAGAACGCATGAATTTGACGTGAAGAAAGTCAGAGAGAGAGTGGGATTTCAGCCAAGTGCGCTCAGCTGAGCGGGCACAGGAACATAGGTAGCAGGTAGTTGAAGACAACCAGGGCTGAGGTGAGGTGAGCCTCACAGGAGGTGGAATGGGTGGAGCAAGGGTATCCTCCTCCTTGCTGGTCTCCCTCTGGATCATCTCTCTCCATTTCAATCTGTTCAAAATTCAGCTGCACGGCTAATGTTCCACAAGTCTCGCTATGCTCATGTAACCCCTCTTCTCAAGTCACTTCATTGGCTCCCTATCCATTTCTGTATCCAATTCAAACTTCTCCTACTGACCTATAAATTTATTTATTTATTTAGCTGTATTTATATCCCGCTTTTCACCGGGTCAAAGCGGTCAATTGGGGGATACATTTAACACGAGGGGATATGAGACACATACGCTAATACTTACAGGGAACATGGGCAATGGAGGGTTAAGTGGCTTGCCCAAGACCACAAGGAGTGCCTGTAGGACTAGAAATCCCAGTCCCTCCAGCCTGAGATTGCTGTCCCCAGGTGGGACTTGAACCCCTGGCCCTCTGGCCTGAAGTACCTTGTCCTAACCACTAGACCACTCCTCCCTAAATGCATTCATTCTTCTGCTCCTCACTACCTTTCCTCTCCTATCATTCCCTACACCCCTCCTCAGGAACTCTGAAACTCTGGAAGATCCCTTTTATCTGTGCCCTTCTTCGCCACTGCCAACTCTACTACTACTACTACTACTATATATCGTAGTCCCCAGATGTTATATTGGCTATCTTGAGTAGACTGTAAGCTCTGATGAGCAGGAACCATCTCTTTACATGTCTCTGTACAGCGCTGCATATGCCTTGTAGCACTATACAAATGATTAGTAGTAGTAGGAGGAGGAGCAGGAGATGGCCTCCGTTGCTCTCGGCTGATCGAAAGGGAGTCAGGTTCAAATCCCTGAACCCGGAGTGGCGGAGACAGGCGCCATGAGGCATCCAGTGCGGTAATGCGACCGATCCCGGAGAAGCCGGCGGGATCCCCGGAGAGAGTTCTCTTTTCTTTGTGAAGAGCAGGGTGCCCTGGAATGGGTTCACCCTGAGAGAGGGGCCCGGGTCTTGGAAGGCATCGCGGTTCCAGCGGCATCCGGTGAGCTCTCGCTGGTCCTTGAAAATCCGGGGAAGAGGGTGTAAATCTCACACTGGGCCACACCCATATCCCCAGCAGGTCTCCAAGGTGAACAGCCTCTGGCATGTTAGAACAATGTAGGCAAAGGGAGTCAGCAAGGCAGACGCATAACTTTGGGATAAGGCTTGACTCTAAGGGCTGGGTCATCGGGCTGCATCGCGAAGTGGGGCTGGGCACATGCTGCAGCTGGACGAGGCGCGCTGCTGACCCTCTCCCCTCGCAGAGCAGGGCAGCACAGTGGAGGCAGCATCTCTGGAAGCGGGCTGGGCCCTTCCTGTGGATTGCCCCAGCTCAGCGGGTCTCTTTCTCCCTCTGCCCCCATTCCAAGGGGCGCCACGGGCGGGCCAGCATCCCGCCTCAGTCGGCACCTTGCAGGTGACTTAGAACTGGTGTGGTCCAAGAGAATCTGAGAGCTAGACAAGCTTGAGGTTGTTGATTTTCCCAAGTTGCTGTTAACTTTTTTTTTCCTTTCTTATTTATTGTGCTACCTGGGTGTATTTCATTTGATTTATATATGTTCTGTGCAAATCAGAACATTTCCAATTTCAATAAAGAAACATGTGTATGTGCCAATTACAAGCAGCATGTACATGCATGCATGGCTCGGAAAAGGTGTAGCCATGTGCAGGAGGTTTCAGAGAAGGAATGCTATAAAACCACAAAGGCCTTTATAAAATAATACAGGAAATGCACCTATGTCCTTTGAGAGCCCTGGCTCCCTGTTATAAAATGACTCTCCCATTGGCTTATACATCCAAAAGATATCTGTTGAAATGCCTGGAAACCATTGTAAAAAACACTAGAAATGGTAAGCTCAGTGAAGTTTTGTAGAGCTGCTCAAGTCTTTATACCCCAGTCACATACGCACTGTATATATTGCAACATAGCTGCAGTTCTTAAAGGGGAAGCGCTTCATTTGGATGCTTTCTTCCTCTCATTTGGACTCCAGCTTTGCTACTGCTGATCTGGTAGTAGACAGACAAGCACTGCCCACCAGAATCCTTGTTAATTGTAACAGCTTTTTATTGGAAGAGTGAAAAAGAAAGATATTGTTTCTTCCAAGTTTCACCACTCTGTAGTGAACGGAAGAGTTACATTCTCTTTTTCTGCTGTTCACAGCTGATTGTGCCAGTGGCCTCTTCATTCAGCCTGCAGGGTCTACTTCCTGAACTTTATTGGGGTCTTAAAATTCAGTTGTGCAGACGGCCCACTATCTTGAGGTATCATGCTGCAAAAAAAGAAATATTTAGCTTGAATGATAGTCTCTACGCCTGTTTATATTTTGACTCTGAATGGTGACTTGACTAGATAGTCAACAAATTAAAGGGCACAAAGTTAGATACTGCATAATTGAATGGAAGGAAAATGTGGTGAGCCGGCTGTTGCTCAGCCAAGGCAACAGCCTAAGTTTCTGATCACACTTTATAACAAGGGAAAGTCTATAAAACTCGAAATTAATTTGAAAATATTTCAGAGTTTTAGGTCTATTCCGAGCCGCGTTTTCTTACACTGGTTAAGCAGAGGTTGACCAGGAGAGAGGTAAAGAAATGGGCCCATTTCTTTGTCATAGCCTTTGGATTATGTGTCGCATTCAACTGTGAAATTTGCCATAAATTACCTTGTCATAGTTCTACCCTAACTGTAAATTTACAAGTGTAGACCAGGAAACAATACACAATTGAATGCACTCAAAAATGGGACCTCGAGCCATTCATGTTAACAGGTTTTAAATAACTAAACAGAGAACACATATTCCTCAATATTTAACCTCTTGAGTCTATAATGTTACTGATTTACATCAATATTTACAATGGCAGAGGAATTAATATTAATAAACAATGCTGCAATCTAAGGGTCTACTTCAAATCTTGAAAGACAATTATTGAGAAACTTTAATTGCTCAAAGTCAGAAGACATGGCATTGTCTGCTTGTATCTTTTTTGTGGTCTTTAAGGTTACGTAGCATTGCCTATCAGGAGAATAAACAATGATCAGATACAGCATTAAGATGCAGCATTCTAGAAGAAGGAACACCACAGAAAAGAAGATGGGATGTGTTTAAATGTACATCATCAAAAAATCTAAAAGGTTCCCTGAAGGGTTTCATAAAGCAGTTATTCAATATTGTTAGCTAGGCCAGCCTCCGAGAAGTCTATGTTTCTATGAGATGTACTGAACCCCAAGAGATGTTTTTTCATTTCTAATGTTCTTTCTATATTTTATCTTGAACATGTCCTTTCTTTTTCAGCAACAGCTGGCGAGGGGCTCGCTTTTTCTTTCCACAGTATTCACATCAGGAGCAGTGGGGGGGGGGGGGTTTGGGGGGGTTTAAGAATAAAAACTTTGCAAACTTTCAGACGATCCCTAAATGACAAGCTTCCCCCTGTCCCTTTTGCAACCTGCCCATTGTGCGATGTGTCAGTTTGTGCAATGCTGTCAAAAACATTGGTCTATCCAGGCCAGCCAGTCCTTCTGAAAGGCCCAGTAGGAGGTCACACACTATGCCACTAATTAGGGCCTGCAGTGTAGGGTTCCCATACACACCTGCATGGTCATGTGAGGGAGACTAAAGAATGGCAGGCTTGCCCAAGCGTGAAGAAAATGATGGAGTCTGAAAAAATGTTTGACTTGGCTGTCACATTTTCAGCCAGACAAAGCAGCCTTGGAGCAGGGACCTGTATTGGGGCCTTGCTGATATTAATTGTGTGACACACCAAGATAGAGATGGTCTCATATTTAATTGACCCATGAGGAAAAGATTAATTTGGAGGGCTGACATGAGCCCCGGGAAAAAAAAGTATCTTTTGTTTTATGGTACCAACTGGAATGGTGAAGAAAAGGAAATACAAAAATCTGGTTTGGTTCGATGCAATGGTTTAATGTATAATGCAGTGCATGAGTAGGACGATTGCATGAAGGTTAACCTTAGTAGAAAGTACTAATCCCTGTCACATGGCTTCAGAAATCTAGAATCTCATTAATTCTCAAAACAATCTTTGTTATGAAATGTGAATATATGTGTGGGTGGGTGTGATTCAGCATGGGTGTATGTATAAACATACACACAGCAATATTAAGGGGCCCTAATATTAAATGCCAGTAAGACTGTGCACTTAACAAGCATTTGTAATGCACACAAAGTGCAAAACCTCTGCTTTCGCTGTTGGGGGTGTGACAGCATGGTCCTGGCAGTTAACGTGTGACTGTCTCCATTAAGACGCAGTGCAGTTAACGCAGGTGCACCTGATTTCTAGGGGCCCTATCACTAAATGTCTTGTCCGGAACATTTTAAGGTAATCCTTTCCTTCCTCATCTCTGCATGGCAAATTTAATTACTCGGTGCAAATTATTCTCTTTTTTAGGCTTGCACCCAGCGTGAGTCCAGTTGGATATGGACAAAAATAACTTTCAAGAGAAACCATCTTCTAATGAACAATCTTTCTGCCAGGAAAAACCCAAGCATTTGATTCACACAGATTCAGGACTTTAAAAAATGTGTGACAGAAAGATATTTGGTGTCTTCAGCAAATGAAAATAAATACATGCTACGTGCATTGCAATAACAATTAACCCCTTTAAAGAAAGGTTTTCTGTTGCTCTTTGCTCTGAATTATCTAATCCATGCTTAGATTCATTATGAACCTCATTATTCGCTTTTGACTATGAATACTTCCTGCCTGACATCACCAACATCCAAAACTGGGCAGAGAACATGCAATGGTTGTGCTTCCACCATGAGTTCAGCTTGAACTACGCATAAGAAGCCTTCACCCTACAAAGTCAACCATAAGAACATTTAAGAACATAAGAAAACCCATGCTGAGTCAGACCCAGGTTCATTGAGCCCAGCATCATGTCTCCAACAGTGGCAAGTCTGGGTTGCAAGTATGTGGCAGATTCCCATAGCTCATTTCGAGGAATGACCTGGCTAATAATTTTTTATGGACTTTTCCTCCAGGAACTTGTCCAATCCTCTTTTGACTCCTACTGTATTGGTCACCCTGAGTATATATCCTCCAGCAACTGCTTCCACAGTTAATTATAAGGTGATTAAAAAAGTACTTTTCGAGATTGAAAAGAAATCTGTTGGTTCTGGGTTTCATAGAGGGTCCTCTTTTTTGTGTTGTTTGACAAGTTAAAGAACTGTTCCCTATTTAAGCTTTCCACCCCACTCATAATTTTATAAACTTCTATCACATGCTCTCTCAGTCATCTCTTCTCCAAGCTAAAAGGTCCTAACCTGTTTAGTCTTTGTTCATAAGGGAGGTGTTCCATCCCCTTTATCATTTCTGTTACCCATCTCTAAACCATTTCGAGCTGCCTATATCCTTTTTGAGATGGGAAGAGCAGAACTGAACATGGTTTTCAGGGTGCAAATGCACCAGGGACCTATGCAGAGGCATAATGATATTCGCAGCTTTATTTCCATCCCTTTCTGGATAATCTGTAACTTAATTTTTTTTTTCTTTTTTTAGCAGCGGTAGTACACTGGGCTGAAAATTTCCACATATAATCCACAATGACTCCAAGATCTTTTTCTTGGGTAGTGACTCCTAACTCAGGAATCAGCATTTTATATCTGTAGCTGGGATTATTTTCCCTATGTACAACACTTTACACTTCCCACATGAAATTTCATCTGCCATTAAGATGCCCAGTCCCCCAGTTTTGCAAGATTTCAATCCTACAAATCCTCACAATCTTCTGCAGTTTTAACAGTTTTGAATAATTTTGGG
Source organism: Ichthyophis bannanicus (assembly GCA_033557465.1). Classification (NCBI taxonomy): domain Eukaryota; kingdom Metazoa; phylum Chordata; class Amphibia; order Gymnophiona; family Ichthyophiidae; genus Ichthyophis; species Ichthyophis bannanicus. Next base: position 1,271,087,669 of record CM066032.1, on the reverse strand, counting down.
TCATCCACAAATCTGATCACCTAATTTGCCACTCCTATCTGCAGATCATTTTTGAATATGTTAAACAGCACAGTCCCCAGTACACTCCACTACTGACTCTTTTCTATGTGGATAACTGACCACTACTGTCTGTTCCGTTTTTTAGCCAGTTTGCAATCCGCAAGAGGGCACGACTTCCTATCTCATGCCTATTTAGTTTCCTAAGTAGTCTCTCATGAGGGATTTCATCAAATACTGTCTGGAAATCCAAATATACTATATCAACCAGCTGAACATTATCTGCTTGTTTGTTTGTGCCTTCAAAAAAATATAATAATTTGGTAAGGCAAGACTTGTCTTTGCTGGACCCATGCTGACACATTCCCATTAAGCCATGTCTATCCATATGCATATGATCAGTAATTTTGTTTTTTTAGTATGTCTTCAACAATTTTCCCCAGCATGTATGTCAGGCTCGATGGTCTATAGTTTCCTGGATCACTCTGGGAGTCCTTTTTAAAAACTGGCATTACATTAGCTACCCATATGACCATGAAACACAAAGCCATCCCACAACACAAGTATGAATAAAGTTGCATTAAACTTGCTGGTTTTCACTGAAAGGCAGTCTTCACAAAAGCTTCTATGTATCATCTGCATCCGCTCTGTGAATTGTACATGAGCCCTTTAAATTTCTCTCCTGTGCTACCCTGGTAATGATAAATGGGGCTCTCTTGTCACACCTCTGATGTGATTTCTCTCATTCCCTCCCTGATTCCAGAAATGACCGCTGCAGAGCCCATATAACTAATCTGAAAGAAACCAAGGCTCCTTCCTTCTTCCAGCTGGTGATCTGGAGCAAGTACTGGGATCCCTCTCCTACTGAGACATGTACTTTTTCGTCTGTTTTCCTATTTGATCCTAGATTGTACTAAATGTTGAGTGTATATGATCAGAAACATGACAGTAAGAGAATCTTCCTCTCCCAGAATGAGCATCTGTTGGATAAAATTTCCCTCCTTTCCTCAGCTAGTGCTTTGAGGAATAAGGGTGTTTATTCATTTTGAGCACTCAGTTTATTAGTGTGCCTTTAGTGTGTGTTAAATGGATTTAACACACACTAATCAACTTATTACATCTTATTTCATTATTGAGGGGGTAATTTTATAAGGGGAATAAATTTAAATTTACCACTAGATTCATTATACTGCAGGAATGAGGTACCACAGCAAAATTTTACTATGGCTTAGTAAATAGGGGTCTAAGTTTGTAGTTAAGGCAAGAGCAGGGAAAGCGATTTGCCCAAGGTCACAAGGTGCATCAGTGAGAGGAATGGATTTTGAACCCTGGTTTCCCTGGTTCTCAGCCACTTCACAGCCTGAACTGAGGGAAGATAGGACATCGAGGAGAGAGGCACTGTAAAGAAGGAGCAGCTTCGTCCTGCCTTTAGAGTGTCCAGAAGAACAGGAATTTCAGTACCTGGCCAGCCAGAACATTCTTTTCAACAGCTCTAGCTTGTGTGGTCCTCTGTTGGTGGGGGAGGGGCTTAAAGCCAGTGCAATTTCAAAAACAGCAAATTATGGTGGGAGCAAATTGTTGTTGCAAAGATTGTAGGAAACGGGCTTACTCCCAAAACATAGGCTCCTCATTAGGTGGTAGGCGAGCAAAAGAAACCAAAAGAAATGTTCTTTTTAAGATAATAATTTTCAAAGCAATCTAGCCACATTAAAATGAATAAATGTGCCCAGATTTTCCTGTCTGAAAATTGCCCTTCACATCTCATTATATTCTTTCTAATTGTAATTTTATAGTATTGAATAAATATATAGGGCCTGATTTTCAAAAGACATTTACACGGTTTACAGCTCAGTAAACCATAGAATTGCCTTAAATGGGGATATTCAACGGCATGTACACAGTTAGTGGCATTGACTATCCCCTTCTAACTCCCCTATGTGCCCCAACGCTATCCAGTTAGCATCGGGGCGCGTCACAGGCGTTCCAGAGCAGAGCAGAGTCAGTGACAAGCGATAACCGAGCAGCAGCGATATTGCTTGCAGCCTGGTTAGCGTTCTGCGCCTTAAATGTAGACGAGGAAAACTATTGTGGCTTCCAGTGTCTGCGGCAATCCTCGGATATTCAATGCCGGGGCTGCATATGATCCTGGCATTAAATATCTGAGGTTAAGGGTCAGCGGACAGGGCTATGCACCATAGAGGTGCATAGCCTGCCCAACTCAATATTGGGCCCATAATATATAACAAAAGTACAAGAAGACTTCCACATGCTTTTAGTTGGATTGCAAGGAAGCATTCCCCAGGGGCGTTTTTTCTTTAGAGGAGCTACATAGCGTCTTTTCATGACATTTACAAAAGTATAGGTACTATTTTCCTGACCCTCCCCCTCCCCCAGCTCAAATACTGTAGCAGGTGTAAAGTAGAGGGCTACTTCTAGTAGCCACATTTTACATGCTATGATTTTTCAGGGGAAACTACCTGGGTGTTTCCCTTTGAAACAAGCATAATGAATGTGAGTTAAAAGTGATGGTGCACTTTAGAACTATGCAGCTATCTGCAAATTGCCCCCTTTGCATTGTCAGGATACTCTAAGGGGGACATTTTAGAAAGCATGGGCCATATATAAGGCATCTTTTACATGCAGAAAATGCCTGCTATAAAATTGTGTGAGGGTACCCATATACAAGTGCATATGCCAACAACAGCATGTCCGATTTTATACAGTCTGGGCACAGGCCTTCCTGAGGGTGTAATTTAAGTGTAGCTGAGATTAAATTGTAACGGATGCACATATTTTATAAAATACACAGGTACAAACATAAGGGCTCTTTTCTAAATGCCGCTACGATTTTGCACTTGACGAGCATTATCGAAGCTCTTTAAATGCAAAGGCTTTGTATTAGCTGTCAGGAACGTGACAGTTATGTTCCTGGCTGATAATGCATGACTCGGTACGATAACGAGCTGCAAAGTAACATGGGCGCACCTAATGGCAATCAGAGATGCCGTTAGGAGAACCTACCATGGTAACTGCACTCACTGTTCACAAAGCCCGTGCTCTGCCTCTAACCCACTCACTATCCACATTAGCGGGCAAGTATGCTTCAGCAGTTGGTAGGGTTCATTGTGGCCAATTACCACCTGCTAAAATGCATGTTAACTATTAGCAGCATTGATGCTCATCATGAGGGCAATATGGTTCTGTAAAGCAGCTACGATGCTGAGCACCTGCACATACCATCCTATCGTGCTGCTTTTGTGTCCTCGGTATCATTGCAAAGGGCTAGAGCAAATGCAACCAACGGAGCCTACCCTTGGGCCCAGTTAAGCCACCACTAGCTGCACAGAGGACTTTGGAATTGTGTGGTATTCAGTCATCTGGAACTGGAGTGGCATCTTTTGTGGTCTGCAGACCACAGACCCGAGTGCTTCTGGGATGTTTCTTAGCCCCAAACAGCATTCAGCAGCACCACGACCTAGAAGTTTTGGGTCTCTTGGGTGGGAGCTTGCTGATGAGCATGACTTGAAGGGGAGTGAAGAGGGCACACTGGTGACGAGCTCGACTAAAGTTGACAGAGGGATGGAAAGGGCGAATGATACAGGGTCCCCTGGAGAGGTGTTGTCCCTGCTGGATTCCAGGTTGGGATACTTTTCACCATCTGGTAGGATTGAAAAACCACTGTAATAACATTGGATTTGCCATGGGAAGCCATTGCAGTCTTAAATTCTTCCCTTATAACTGTTGTAAGTTCTTTCAAAAAAAGAGGTTAATGTGGTTAAGTGTGCATTTGCTGAAGTCTCTTGAGTACAGAGCAAGCAAGCTGGAAAAATTGTTCAGATGGAAGAGCAATTAGGAGAACTCCAGGAGTTGAATGCTGCCCAGATAAAGGATAAGGCGTTGCTGGCCAAGAAAATGGAGCATTTGATGAATCAATTTAGAAGGAATAATATGAGGTTGATGAACGTCTCTAAATTGCCTATTTTGTCACCTTTGGAGATGATGCAGAAATATTTATGTGAGGTTTTGAAGATCTCTCAAATTGACCTCCTTTGATTCGAGCACAATACCTGGCTACAGGACCCAGCTCCCAGGGATCCAGGTCTGAGCTGGCTCAACTGGGACTCATGGACTTAACGGGGTTTCTGGAGAGCTTCCTGGAAGTAATAACTGAGCGGGTTACCCTCCTTGTTATCTTTGCCCTCAAATCGGACCATAATTTGATTTTGCAGGGTTTTTTTTTCAAGAACTTGCAGGAGCAGTTTATGGGATCAAAAGTTTGTATTTTTCCTGATCTTTCTAAGGATAACCAAAGAAGGCGAAAGGAATTCTTGGGTTTCAAGCTGAGTCCTAGCTCTGGGGCAAAGTTTTTGTTAATTCCATTTCATTACCGCATTACCTATAATGATAAGATTTTCATGTTTTTTGACCCTAAGCAGCTTCTGGAGTTTTTGGCTGCAAGGCAGGATGTGGTTAAGCTGTAATGTTCTTGACCCATACGGTGGATGTATAAGTCTCCTGCTTTCTCTTTTTTACTGTTCCTTAGGGTGAGGGCTACCGAATAGGTGGTCCATACTAATTTCATTTCTATATTCCCCCCTTACTTTGTGGACTTATTGTCTTCATTTTTCCTTCTTTTTTGGGGGGAGAGGGGCTGTTTCCATATTGGTGTGATATATGTTTGCCATTCATTCATGTATTATGCTTGGATGATGTAATTTGAAAGTTATAATTTTTTTTTAACTGTTAGCAGTATTTAGTAAAAGAGTCCCATACAGTACACACACACTTATATTTTCAGCACAGTGTAAATCTGTGCAAGGGAATTTGTGCACTATTATGGCTTGTTCTAAGAGCTTATTTTATAAAGTACAGGTCTGATTTTCATTTGGATAGGCTATGCGCCATGTCAGCGCATAGCCTGCCCGCCAACCTCCTTAACCAGTGACGGAAGTGAAAATCCGGATTTAGCTGAATTTGCCAGCAGCCGCCAAAGCTAAACGGGTAGCTTTCACATCCATATGATGTTATGGAAACACCATGGCTTGAACAAGTTGAATCTTTGCATGGAGAGAGACATCTCTGCTCTTGAGAATCTTGTCTAGGTCTTTCATAGCCATTCTGCCAAGAGCAATGTGTCGTCTGATTTCTTGACTGCTTATTGCTTCTTTATTGATAATTGATCCAAGTAGGTTAAAGTTGTCCACGATTTCAATTTCTTCTCCTTCACCACTGAACTTATTGATTTTGCCAGTTGTCATGATCTTTGTCTTCTTTACATTACGGTGCAGGCCCATTATAACACTATGTTCCTTGATCATGAGAAGCAAATGTTTCAGATCATCTTCACTTTCAGCCAGTATTGTGGTATCATCAGCGAAGGTTGTTGATGAGTCTTCCACCAATCTTCATACCTCTGTTGTCTTCATACAATCCTGCTTCTCTGATGATTTGTTCTGCATATAAATTAAACAGATAGGGGGAAAGTATGCAGTCTTGTCATACACTTTTGCTTATTTTAGACCATTCTACTTCTCCTTGTTCCATTTGAACTGTTGCTTCTTGATCAATGTACAGATTGTGCAAGAGAACGATCAGGTGTTCTGGTATACCCATGCTTCTTAATGTGGCCCAGAGTTTCTCATGGTTTACACAGTCAAAAGCCTTGCTGTAGTCGATAAATCACAAATAGATATCCTTTTGGTATTCTTTAGTCTTTTCAAGGATCCAGCTCACATCTGCGATGATGTCTCTCATTCCTCGCCCTTTCCTGAACCCTGCTTGCACTTCAGGTAGTTCTTGTTCCAGGTATGGTTGTAGTCTCTGTTGAATAATCTTCATTAGAATCTTGCTGACATCATATAGTGGGAATATTTCCAATTATTTCTCGAGATATTGTACACAACATACCTAAAATGCAAGGGTGCCAACAATGTTGACCACAACTGTATCTCTAAACCTTCATTAAAAAGATTATGTGGATGCCCTCCTGAGCCAGAGCCCTCCCCACAGATGCTTGGAGACGTGGACAGGTGGCTAAGGATAAGGTCTAGCCATCTCCAGCTAGTATGATCAGGTAAGGTTTCTCCAAAGGTAAGCCAGTCAATATAGTGTATTTGGCTTTTCAGAAAGCCTTTGATAAGGTCCCTCATGAGACTCTTGGCAAAATTAAAAAGTCATGGGATAGGAGGCAGTGTACTATTGTGGATCAGAACCTGGTTAAAAGATAGAAAGCAGAGAGTTGGGATAAATGGCCAGTTTTCTCAATGGAGAAGGGTGAATAGTGGAGTACCCCGGGAATCTGTGCTGTGTCCGCTGCTTTTTAACATATTCATAAATGACCTAGAAATGGGAACAATGAGTGAGGTGATCAAACATTAATCAAATTTGTTTAAAAACATGAGGACTGTAAAAAATTGCAAGAGGATCTTGATAAATTGGAAGACTGGATGTCCTAATGGCAGATTAAATTTATTATGTACAAGTGCAAAGTTATGCACTTAGGAAAGAACAACCCAAACTATGGTTACACGATGCAAGGTTCTACATTAGGAAACACCACCCAGGAAAAAGATTTAAATGTCATCGTGGATAATACATTGAAATCCTCCGCCCAGTGTGCAGCAGCATCCAAGAAAGCAAATAAAATGCTAGGAATCATCAGGAATTGAATGGAGAATAAAACAAAGGGTATTATAATGCCTTTGTATTGTTCCATGGTGCGACCGCACCTTGAATATTGTGTGCAATTCTGGTCACCATATCTTAGAAAGGATATAGCAGAATAGAAAAACTATAGAGAAGAGCCACCAAAATGGTAAAGGTGATGTAAGGATACTCCTGTGTGGAGAGGCTTAAAAGGTTAGGGCTCTTCAGTTTGGAAAAGAGATGGCTGAGGGGAGATATGATAGAGGTCTATAAATTAGTGAATGGAGTAGAATTGGTAAACGTAGATAGGTTGTTTATCAAAAAACAGAAAGACTAGAGGACACGCAATGAAGATACAATGTAACCCATTTAAGAGCAATAAGAGAAAATATTTTTCTCACTCAATATGTCATCAAACTCAGGAATTCGTTACCAGAGGATGTAGTAAAAACTGTTAGTGTAGCTGGGTTTAAAAAAGGGTTGAACAAGTTCCTGGAAGAAAGATCCATAAATTTTGTGGAATCTTTTATTTTTATTTATTTAATTAAAACATTTTTATACTGCCTTATCAGGCAATCAAAGTGGTTTACAAGGAACAAAACTTAAACATTTACATCATAACAGGATTAACTTTGTACATCAGAACAATAATTAACTATGTACAGAATAACTAGCTGTGTTTACAGTGCAACTAGTTGCGGTTATTAACATTCAGTGATTATTTACAGTGAGGGTAATAGCAGATATGTACAGTGCAGTTAGCAGGTACATTGGATATATCGAGTGCATGGTCTGTTTATGATGGGTGTTTGCTTGGTGTGACCCTTAGAGCTCCGTAAAGAGTAGCGTCTTGATTCTTTTTCTGAAATCTGCAAAGTCTTTTATATCTCTTATTTTTGGTGGGAGTTCCATAAGATTAGTGCATAATATGAGAAGGCTCTGTTGCTCATTGATTTGTTGGTTTTGTGGAAATCAGCTGGGATGGTTAAGGAGTTTGGGTGCATCCCCTTCTCTCTCTAGTGTCTGGGATTCTGTTTATTAGTATGGTAAGGTGAGAGGATGATATGCTGTGGAGTAACTTGAAGATAATGACTGGGTTTTTATACTCTGAATTTGAGTACCTTTTTGGGAACCTGCCAAGTACTTGTGACCTGGATTGGCCACTATTGGAAACCGGATACTGGGCTTAATGGCATTTCTTATGTTCCAAAGTAAAATGCCAATTACAATTATAAGAATGATGTGCAATAGACAGAATGAAGTTTAAATAATGACTGTTTTCGTTAGTTATTATATGAGTAAAGTTTCTCTCTGAATTACTATTACAAAATCATAAATGTTATGTTTTATGGTGTCATCAATGACAATATAACAATTTGCCTTTTCTTTGCCTTGCAGATCTTCAACAACAAAACTACCAATACCTTTGATTTGCTGTTTTGTTCAACACTCAGTACACACTCTGTCTCAAACAAAACATAACCTTTCCACTCTTATTACAACTGAGTTTACTTCAGTTAGGAAGGAATAGCTGGAACTCGGTACTGAGATTTCCCTGTATACAAACTCTGTTACAGCCTCAATAATTCAGGCCTCGGCCAATCCTAGCAACTATTGTGATAAGGACACTTTGTAGGCCTGTTTTATCTGACTTACCCCTTAGGGTAGAATTTTCAATTAAGTTTAACAATCCTCAGTTCACTGGAAAAACATTTGTTTGATCCCAGCTTATCAAGTCACAGTATTCTTTAACTTCCCTCATTCAGCTGTCTCACATGCACAATCTCAGTGGTAAAATTACACGGACCACTTTTAAAACATTCACACTACATATACTCTACACTCACACAAAACAGTTCTGTTTTTTTACCCTTCAGACCTCTAACTAGGCTTTTTGGAGGCTAGCCTCTCAGCCACTTTAAACCAGGTCTGTACTCCATGAAGTCCTGGTGGTCTCTGACACAAAAAACAGGTTACTAAGGTGATATCCCTGCTTCCAGAACCTATCCATGACATTGTCATGATGTCTCCCTGGTGACACCAATCAGGCATCGGATTTCAGCTTCCCCATCAACTTGGGATTCCATCCCTGAAGTGAACTGGTGTTTGATGTGTTGCTATGGCAATGCCCATTGGTTTTAAAAGGAAATTATATTTTTGAAATAAAATAAATCTAATATTATAATCATTCAATACTTTCCCAAAGTGGTCTCTGTACCATTTTAAAACTCCCATTACCCCCTCTTAAAATGAAATTAAGGCTCTGTAATCCTATCTCTCACTGATTGTCCCTAATAGCGTCCTCTTGGGTCTGTGGCATTCATTTTTAAAATGTTTTACTGTGCTGCAGTATTCTGCCAAAACAGGGTACTGGCCTTTTAAATCTCTCCTGACCACCACACCCATCCAGGAGTTCCTCCGGGGTCCAGAATGCCCTCAGCCCAACTTCACTAAATTTTGAAGACACTGTGTCTTTAAATTTAAAAATAACTACAAAGCATAGTGCTTCAAAGCCCTTCTGACCTAACCTGACCGCAGATCCCCACTTCCTTCTGATTTTTTTAACCTTTCATTTTGGTGCTGCAGCTCCTTTAAATAGCTTGTGCTCAACTGAGCACAGCTCTGGCTGCCTCAATCTTATCGCTCCTCAGCCACACATACAGCCCCGAACTATGGCTTCCTCCCAACTCCGTAAACCCAGCCCAGAAGGCCTCTGATCAGGCCCCCAGCGCCACAGACAACCACGACTGCATCTCTCCTTTTTTTAAAAAAATATTTTCCCTGAGGCACTGAATTCCATGGTCCCCGCCTTCATAGATGCCAGATAATTAGTTTAATATTGCCCACACTCTGCACAATTACATTAATCATATTATTCTAAGATGGTGCTACATTCACTTGTCACAGCAGACTGGGATTATGGAGGAAACAATTTTGAAACTTAACCATTCCTTTTATACTTTTCAACTAGGACAGTGGAGTAGCCTGATGGCTAGAAATGGCGCTTGTGAGCGAGGAAAGTCAGGGTTCATTTCCTACTTCACACACTGACGCTCTTTGTGACCTTGGGCAAGTTACTTCATCTACAACTTAAATTAGGAAATAACTTGTACACCTGAATGTAAGTTACTTTGAGCTCAAATTTGCAAAAGGTGAATAATAAATCCAAATAAATATATCACCAGGCCAGCCAATATTACACTGAATACACAGAGTGACGATTAGTGGAATGCGGTAACTGTTTAGGTCATGAAGCGAGCTAAAACAGCAAACTCTTTGAGACATACTGAAAAGCTAAGTGGTGGCAACCATTATCCCTTCATACAGTGAGAGATAGTCCAGCCCCACGGCAGAGGGGATAGTTCTGATGTTAACTTATTGTTCAATGTTAACCCTTGCTGTGATTTTCAAGTTGTGCAAAGCTGTGGCCATGTCATTTCCCACTAATAAAGTGCTGTGTCTCATTAAATATATAGTGTAATAAAGGGGAGGGGGAAAGGGGCGTCAATCGATCCATTGGCGTGCCCTATATTATGATATTATATTCGTTGACTTTACTCTTGTTATTCAAATTGAACTCATCGGGTGGGACATGCTTTAGATCTGATGTTTATTTATCAGGAGACAGATGAAGTGTGGCAAACCTTTGATTTGGTTAATGCCCCAGTCCCCTGGTCAGACCATCATATGCCGGCCATTAATTTAATCTTGTATCTAATGTGCCTGAAGTTAGCTTCTTGTGCATTCCAGTATTAACAGGTTTAAGGAAGGATAGTGCGAGTGACTAGAACCCCTTTTTACTAAACCCTTCTAACCCGTAGCTAGTTGCAGTGAGTGCTAACTTACAGCCGTGCCAGCTACTGTCTACCAAAATGCACGTTAATTGGCAACTGCATGCTACTGTGCAGAGTGGTTTGGTTGGGGCAACATGGGCATGGGTTCACCTAATGACACCTCTCTGGGTGTTAATGGATGAACCTGCATTAGCTGTGCTGCTCGTTATGATCCTTGGACTCGCAATGGCTGCCGGTAGTATGCTGCTCACACCCCTGGCAGCTAACACTGTGCATTGGTAATATCCATTAAGTGCAAAATCTTAGCAGGGTTAGTTAAGGCTGGAGTTAGATACAGTATGCAGGGGCCCAGGGCAGAGACTGGTAAGAGGCCCCCAAAGCCAACCTGCAGAAGTATGACTCTTTCAGAATGAGGCAGGTTTGGGGCCCTCTGTGGCATGGGGGCCAGAACTATTGCTCTGTTTGCTACCCCCTAATTCCAGTCGTGGGTTTTGTAAAAGGGGACTTAAGTCTTGGCACTGTAAGAAAAAATCTTTGGAGTCACTTGAGAGGAGATGAAATCACTCCCAGTTAGTCGCTGATCATATTTATAAAATTCGGCTGCAGAGGCTAAGAAGAGCACTCACACTATATGCCCCTGCACTATGGAAGTTTCTGCCAGACAATATGCAAGCAGTGGGAGGAGTGGTCTAGTGGTTAGGACATGGTACCAAAGGGCTGGGGGTTCAATTTCCACCTGTGGACAGTGATCTCAGGCTGGAGGGACTGGGGTTTCTAGTCCTATAGGCACTCCTTATGGCCTTGGGCAAGCCACTTAATCCTATATTGCCTCAGGTACACATAGATTGTGAGCCCTTTGGGAACAAGGGAATGTATCCAGTACCTGTTTGTAGTGATTACATAGTGAACTCTGCCTTACCTCTAGTTATGACTGCAGAGCCAACAACAACTCCTTGCAACAAGTTTAAAGACACCAACTCTGGTGAAATATCTTGTGCCTTAGATCATGTGCTGAATAAAGGCAGTTTATGACCCATATTTCTCTGCGATCTTATTAGCTATATGTGATACTATGGACCATTTATTACTTTAAAGGAGAGCCAAGTTCCTGGTCTTCTTCAACAAACCATTATTCCTCCAGTTTGAAGGGATGTACATTCAGTATAACAAAACCTGATAATTATCAGCTGATTTCTAACTTGCCCGTTTTGGCAAAGGTAATATAGATTTGTGTTTGTTGGCAGCTGGAAGACTATGTGGAAAATAATTCTTTATTAGAAGAATTCCAATCTGGATCGTGAAAGGCACTCAGTTAGCTTCTTTAACACTCAGTTAGTCTCTTTGAGGGATACTTTAAGATGTCATCTAGATCAAGGGTGAGAACCCTTTCCAAATACATTCTTTTTATTAATCAGTACTGAATACACTCTCATACAATCATGCAAAGGCCACACAGTTTGAGAAGGAAAAAATACCTCAGTACCGATCTGTCAGTATATGCTGACCTTTACAGCATTACATCATTGGTCATAAAAAAAACTTCTCACCACTATTTCAGTTCACAATCACAATACAGAAACATTAAGAACATAAGAAATGCAATACCAGGTCAGGCCAAGGTCCATCAAGCCCAGTATCTTGTTTCCAACAGTGGCCAATCCAGGTCACACGTACCTGGCAGGTTCCCAAACTGGTACATAGTTCCACAATGCTTATCCTGGGGTAAGCAGTGGATTTCCCTGGTCCTCTTCAATAATGGTTTATGAACTTTTCCTCTAGAAACTTGTCCAGATCATTTTTAAACCCAGCTACACTAACAGCTTTTACTACATCCTCCAGTAACAAATTCCAGAGTTTGATTACCCATTGAGTAAAAAAATATTTTCTCATTAGTCCTAAATGGGCTACACTGTAGCTTTATTGAGTGTCCCCTAATCTTTCTACTTTTCGAAGGAGTAAACAACCTATCTATGTTTACTCGTTCTACTCCATTCATTAATTTATAGATCTCTATCATATCCTCAGCTGTCTCTCTTCCAAGTTGAAGAGCCCTAACCTTTAAAGCCTCTCCACATAGGGGTATCCTTTCATCCTCTTTACCATTTTGGTGGCTCTTCTCTATACCTTTTCTCTTCTGATATATTCTTTTTAAGATATGGCAATCAGAATTGCATACAATATTCAAGGAATAATACAGAGACATTATAATATCCTTGGTTTTGTTCTCCATTCCTTTCCTTATCATTCCTAGCATTCTATTTGCTTTCTTGGCTGCCGCTGCATACCGGGCAGAAAGTTTCAACATATTATGGCCTTGTCCTTCCTTAGCGCCCTTTTTACCCTTCTATCATCTAATGGTCCAACTGACTCTCTCACAGGTTTTTGCTACAAATTGTCACCCGGTGAGGGTCCCCAGGGGCTGGAGCCTGAGTAATTCACCGGGGCTACTTCAATACTAGCAAAAGTGGATGATTACAATGCCCTCTGGGAGTTGTAGTCCCAATTGCTGAATAAAGAAGGTGAGTCGTGGATGAATAGTAAGGCTTTCAAACAGGACTTTTAATTCCCCTTCCGGGTGGATTTTTAAAGCAATGGGAACAAAAGGCAAAACACCATGCTTCTGGTACAAAAGTCAAAAGGAACAAACTGGAACCAAAATATGCTTATCTTCAGCTGAACTCAAAAGTAACATAAACAGTCCGTTCAAAACAGGTAAGTTTTCCTCACTGCAGTTTGCTTATACTTTAACAGCTTCTTCCACAGAAAGAAGTAATGTCATCTGATATAATTAAAGTACAGTCCATGCATGTATCTGATATTGCTTCTTCATAATCATTACATTGCATTTCCTCTGGTTCCTCCTCTGAATAACATTCTTCAGGGTTATAGAAAACGTTATCTTTAGGCAAACTCTGTTCTCGGTAATTACACTTCCCTTCTTCCTGGTTAAGAGAGTACAGTGAATAATTACCACCCTCTCTTGAGAGCTCCCTTTGTGAGTCACACAACTCCTTATACGTACAGGGCAAATCACTATATTCAAAGGCTCTTCTATTAGAAGAAATTGGCCTACCTCCCAAATGCCTTTTCTCTGAGCTCCTGCGTGTGAGTGAGTTATCGGAGCACTGCTGAGACGGAGACGTTTCTCTGCCTTTCTGTCTTGGCTTTTCCTTCAGCATAAAACTTTCCCCAGGACAGACTTTCCCTCTTGTGCTGTACCTGGTTTTAGGAAGATAAAACTCCTCAGCTTTCCTGAGCCTGGCTTCTGTACCGTAGCTTCTCCTAGCTTTCTGGTAAGTTTCACCGGGCATGTCCTTAGCTGGGCACTGCTCTCTGCAACAGGATGCTGTGTTTCTTCCCGTATACCTTTCAGGTCTGCTGGCTTCTGAACTCTCTCTCACTCCTGTGTCTCTGCTTCTAGAACTGGAACTTGTTCTGCTCGTCGCCCTGCCTCTTCTTCTCCTCTCCTCACTAACCTCAGGTGAGCATGTTTTAACTACGCGTGTCCCTGTGCTTGGTTGGGCTCCACCCCTTCTCAGCTGCCCTTCATTTCCTAATGAATCAGGAACCTGCTTGCTGCTCGGGCGTGTTCTCCCACCATGTGATAGTGTTTGTTTTGGTTGCCTATAGCAACTCTGCTCCATGTGCTGATCTGAGCTGTCATTTTCAGATCTGTTTTCATCTGTTCTACCTATTTCCATAGGCTCTGATGACTCTACCTCATGACAAAATGTACTTGAAAAAGTTTTTATTATATGTTTTTGCTTCCATGGCAAGCTTTTTTTCAAATTTTCTCTTTGCATGCCTTATCAATGCCTTGCATTTAACTTGCCAGTGCTTTTGTTTCCCGTTTTCATCATTTGACTCCTTTTTCCATTTCCTGAAAGATGATTTTTTTGACTACAAGAGACTCTCTGACCTCAACTTTAAAGCCATGCTGCCAGTATTTTGGCCTTCCAGTTTTCTTAAAGTGTGGAATACATCTGGTCTGGGCTTCCAAGATAGTATTTTTAAACATTGCCATTGCTTGATGGAAATCTTTAACCTTTGCAGCTACTCCTTTTAGTTTTTTTAACTATTTTCCTCATTTTATCATAGTCTCCTTTTTGAAAGTTAAAAAGGTAGTACTGTGGATTTCCTTGCTGTCCTCCCTCCATTTATTAAATCAAAAGAGATCATGCTATGATCACTGTTGCCAAGTGGCCTCAACACCCTTATCTCTTGTACCAGATCCTGTGTTCCACTAAGTACTAGGTCCAAAATGGCTTCCCCTCTTGTTGATTCATGAGGCAGTTACTCGAAGCAGCAGTCAAAACGCAGTACTTAATATCAAAGCTAGCAATATTGAATCATTTGACTGTGGCCTCAAGGCAAAGTTCAAATGTTCAATTATAACATCATCATAAAGAATTGTGCATGATGCCAACACTATTCACTTATCTTTTTCATGTGCATCGTGTCCCATCAGTAGATCGTGTTACTGGACCATATTGTATGCACTATAACATTCTCTAATTTATCAGCCGATATTCAGAAGATTCTTAAGGAGGAGTGGCACATTTTGTCCACTGTTCCTGCTTTAGCTAATAGCAATTTAACTGTTACATACAAGAGGAATCAAAATTTAGCTAATATATTGTCTGTTCCTTGCCCACGCAATAAATTCATGGGTCATTTCAGATGTGGGAAGTGCTCAGTTTGTGATCATGTACTTACTACTAAAAGATTCTTTGCCCTCCCTGCCTCAGAACATAAATTAGAGCTGATGGATTTTACGAATTGTGAGTCTACTCACGTGATTTATTTGATTATGTGCCTTTGTGGGCTGTTGTTTGTTGATAAGACCAACCGTATAATACAAACTCAAATTATTGAGCACCACAGCTGCTTGAAACAAAAGGTTCAAGACAAGCCGCTTGTTTCTCATTGGATTGAGATGGGACACACTTGCTGAACTGAAATTTCTAGTCATCAGAAGGGTCCACCTACATTGGAGAGGTGGTGATCTGGACAGGACGTTAATGTTGCAGGAACAGCGATATATCTTTGAACTGAACACCTTGTCTCCTAGAGGTTTAAACATGGATCAAGATTTTTCCAATTTTTTGGTTGATTGATTTCGCTCCTCTTTTCCTTTTCTTTCTCTTTTTCTTCCCCTTCTTCTCCTTTTTTCCCCTTTTTCCCTTTTTGCCATCCCTTTTTTTCTCTTCCCTTCCCCCTCCCCTCCCCTCGTTGACCATTTTATATTGTTTACATTAGATACTGGTTAGAGATTTTCTTCAATTACACAGGTACACTAAAAACAATTTTTTTTAAACTGCCTCTAATGTTTCGATTGATTTTTACGTTTTTTGGTGCGCTGAATCCAAATCTGGTAACCAATTTGCTCCATCACGTACAGATTTTTTGCTACATTGGGTTAGCAGTTTGAGGTGAACGTTTCAGATTGAGTGCGATCGAGATAAAAGTTTCTTGGATGAATTCTTTATACTAATTGTTTAGTAGTTATTCAAATAAGAATAAAGAAAATTGTAACAAGGCAGCACATAAGAATAGAGTAATGTCAACAAAACACACTGTGATGGTAGCAAAATTGTCTGCACTCAAAACAGCCACATACATGTGCACAAACATTGAGCATATAAGAGCGAGGTTAGACACAAAGCAAAGCAAAGAAATGTGCAAAAAATGTTGTACAGGTATGAATGTAAGAATAGAAAACGCAAACCGCACCATTGCAATACATGAAGACAAACACCCGATGGTGTGAAAATAAAATTCTAATAAATGAGATCCGACACTGTGGTAATAACTAGCAAATTTTTATTTCAAAGTTTAGTAAAAATACGATATTTGTCAACACAGTTTAGATTTTAAAGTCATTCTTGGGTCAATCAATCTCCTGGTGGGCCCGTTTCTTCTTCCCCCGAATGCTTCTCTTGGTGCGCTGCTTGGCATATTTTTCATCTGGGGATTCCCGCAGCAGCAACCAGCAGAAATCAGCCATCATAGTGGTGTTCCATCTTCCTTGGTACCTTCTCTCTGCGTCCTTGATGTCCTGGTGAAACCTTTCACCTTGTTCTTCACTGTACGCCCCCAAGTTTTCGGGAAAGTAGTTCACATGGGAGTGCAAGAAATGGACTTTCAGGCTCATGTTACAGCCTTGTTCTTTGAAGGCATTGAGCATCCTGGCAACAATATCCTTATAGTTCTCATCCCGCCTGTTCCCCAAGAATTTGAGAACAACATCCATGAAGGAATCCCAGGCTTCTTTTTCCTTCTCAGACATCGTTTCAGCGAATGCTCCATCTGAAATGAGTTTCCTTATATCAGGGCCAACAAACACTCCTTCCTTTAGTTTTGCTTCAGAAAGTCAGGGGAACTTTGAGCAAAGGTACCGAAAGCACTCACCATCTTTTGGAAGGGACTTGATGAATTGCTTAATGAGACCCAACTTAATGTGGAGAGGTGGTAATAGAATTTTATCACGAGGTACCAAGCTCTCATGAAGAACATTTTTCTCACCGGGTCTCAAATACTCCCGAATTGGCCAGTCTTTTTTCCCCCAGTGTAGGTCGCGGGCCCGGCTATCCCACAAGCAAAGGATGCAGGGATATTTGGTGAAACCGCTTCGCTCGGAGAACACCCGGCTGCTCACTACCTCCACTCCTGCCCAATCGGGGCAGTGGGAGGTGCTCCTGCCCATATCGGGGCAGTGGGAGAGGAGGAGCTGAGCTCCCAGGAGAGCCTTAAAAGGCGGCGTCCCTACAGCGAGGGAGCCGCTTCGCTCGGAGAACACCCGGCTGCTCACTACCTCCACTCCTGCCCAATCGGGGCAGTGGGAGGTGCTCCTGCCCATATCGGGGCAGTGGGAGAGGAGGAGCTGAGCTCCCAGGAGGGCCTTAAAAGGCGGCGTCCCTACAGCGAGGGAGCCGCTTCGCTCGGAGAACACCCGGCTGCTCACTACCTCCACTCCTGCCCAATCGGGGCAGTGGGAGGTGCTCCTGCCCATATCGGGGCAGTGGGAGAGGAGGAGCTGAGCTCCCAGGAGGGCCTTAAAAGGCGGCGTCCCTACAGCGAGGGAGCCGCTTCGCTCGGAGAACACCCGGCTGCTCACTACCTCCACTCCTGCCCAATCGGGGCAGTGGGAGGTGCTCCTGCCCATATCGGGGCAGTGGGAGAGGAGGAGCTGAGCTCCCAGGAGGGCCTTAAAAGGCGGCGTCCCTACAGCGAGGGAGCCGCTTCGCTCGGAGAACACCCGGCTGCTCACTACCTCCACTCCTGCCCAATCGGGGCAGTGGGAGGTGCTCCTGCCCATATCGGGGCAGTGGGAGAGGAGGAGCTGAGCTCCCAGGAGGGCCTTAAAAGGCGGCGTCCCTACAGCGAGGGAGCCGCTTCGCTCGGAGAACACCCGGCTGCTCACTACCTCCACTCCTGCCCAATCGGGGCAGTGGGAGGTGCTCCTGCCCATATCGGGGCAGTGGGAGAGGAGGAGCTGAGCTCCCAGGAGGGCCTTAAAAGGCGGCGTCCCTACAGCGAGGGAGCCGCTTCGCTCGGAGAACACCCGGCTGCTCACTACCTCCACTCCTGCCCAATCGGGGCAGTGGGAGGTGCTCCTGCCCATATCGGGGCAGTGGGAGAGGAGGAGCTGAGCTCCCAGGAGGGCCTTAAAAGGCGGCGTCCCTACAGGGCGCGCCCGCGCCTGAGGGCCTCGCCAGAGGGCCCTTTGGCGTGGCCCTTAGGCGGTGGCCATTGGCGTGACCCACTCCACGGAAAAGCATTGCAACGGGAAAGGCCCATACATCAATGACAACAGGATCACAATCGCCCTTGGCTTGAGCCCCCAGAGATGGGTGTGAGCTCGCCGACGCCACCAACCTAGCATCCCGAACCCCCCCTGGCCTCAACGAACCTGAAAAACACGGAATATCAACACCTCCGGCATCACTCTGCACAGCCCACCACACTGTGGACCAACACCACGTAAGTAGATCTCAAGGAATACTACTGCTAACCACTACCTACAAACTGACACAACTGACACTTAAATCCAGACTGTGGAATCTGTGGTAACCTGACTGTGAAAACCATCCACAGGGGTGCAGCTACGCATATAGTAAAGGGTTAATCCGTAAAAATCTTCTGACTGATCTACGACACTACTACTAATAACTGCCACCATCCTTGCCATCGTCATTGTGACAATTTAAACCTAGTAAAACCTAGTAAGACCAAGCAATGAGCACATTAGTAGATTTGTCCACATATAAGTACAAATGTTGCTAATGTTGATACTAATGTTACGCTGTTACCGTTGCTAATATTCATACTGGCTGATTAGGCTACTAAGATAGTGCTGCTATTGTTTGCCTATTCAGCTACTATTGTGCCATTTGTTTATACTGCCACATACTGCTGCTGCATAGGGCTGCTACATGCTGCTGTGATATTTGTTTATACTGTTACATAGTGCTTTCACATAGTGCTATTCATTTATACTGTTACATAGTGCTGCTAATGTTCATACTGTTGGTCGATACTGCTACTATTCCTAACGTTGACACTGTCACTAAAACTGCTACATACCCCTGAAACCTACACCTGCTACCGAAACGTTCGCCCGCTACTGTTGACACTTTACCCTGCGAGTACTCTTAGCCGTGCTAGTACTAACTATATCATCATTTACTGTCAATAACTATGCCTCCTATTGCTCCTAATATAGTTACCAGGAGTACTAACATAGCTGGCAGGCTAAACTGCACCGAAAAATTTACAATACATAGCTATAAAAATGAAAACTCTGATCTTATACATTGGGTTATGCCTCCTTACACTAATCCATGCATACACATTCAGTCCAAACCTATACCAATCACACCTATGCACAACACTCTACCTCCTCTACACCTTGCAAATGCCGCAACCTCTCCTACTCACACCATACATCCACAACAGAGACATAGTGACACTCACAGTGAATCACAAGACCTACACTAACAGTCACACAAGAAATCGGAGGCGCCACAGGCCTAAAGCAACATTGGCCCCCACACACAATCAACCACCGACACAAGCCACTAACAATCTGGCTTCACAAGAACTCCACAAATCATGTAATATCACCCTCATCAATGCTCGCTCCATCAGGAACAAGACCCACATAATCCATGACATCATCACAGACGAGAAACCGGACATCCTATGTATAACTGAAACATGGGTCACCGACACCGATGCAGCCATATTAAATCAAATCAGCAAACCTGGATACAACCTTTACAACTGTCCCCGAGCCCACAAGAAGGGAGGAGGGATCCTCATAATAGCCAAAGACAACCTGCAATTCATAAGCACATATCAGTCCTCAAACACAAACATAGACCTCCTAAAAGTAGAAAACACTGCGGTATCCATCTGCTTGATATACAGACCCCCCTCACCACAACATGAGATTCTTGCCTCAGCATTAGAAAACATATCCTCAACGCAACCAAAAAAATTCCAGATCATACTAGGGGACCTTAACCTTACATCAACGACAACCACACATGCAAACACCTTCATGGAGGCTATGACCCAGCTAGGGTATCAACAGCTAATAACAGAGCCCACCCATGAAAAGGGAAACACACTAGACATGGTTTTCATACCTACAGGAGAACATAACAACGTTGAAAAGCCCCTGATTGAGATCATCCCATTACCCTGGTCAGACCACCACCAAATCAATATGCGGATAAAGCTTCCCACCGTGGCTAAAGACACAAAGGCAAGAAGAATAGCAACCCAACAAAGAAGATTTAACAAACCAAATATGGAATGTCTCATCAAGACCATCAAATCCCACGTAGACTTGGGAAAAACAGACCTCAATGAATTAACGCATAGCTGGGATTCCGGAATTCAAGCCATGGCGATCCCTAAAGAGAAACTCACAACAAACGCAAACAAACACAAATCGGAACCTTGGTACAACATAACGCTGTCCAAAATGAAAAGAGACCTTAGAAAACATGAAAGGAAGTGGAGAATTACCAAAACCAACGAGCTCAAATCTGTGTACCTCAACCTCCTCGCAAAATACAAGGAAGAGGTAAACAAAGCCAAGAGGATGCACCATACCAACATCCTAAGCAAAGCCATCAACAAACCACGTGAACTCTTTGAACTAGTTAAATCATTAACTAAAACAGCCCAACCCGAACATCAGGGTAGCCCCATACATCCACAAACGCTTGCAAACCACTACGAAAGCAAGCTCACCACCAAAAGCTCCACCCTCTATCTACACACCCCATGCCATCAAACAGAGGATGAGCCCAAACAGGCATGGAGTACCTTCCACAACATCGATATGCAACAATCCATAAACATAATAACCTCAATAAATACCACCACCTCCCCACTCGACCCCTGTCCAACGGCATGGATCAAAGCAGCAAAAAAAGAAATAAACCAGCAAATATCCCACATCATAAACCAGTCACTAAGTCAAGGAATAATGCCTGCCCAACTGAAGCAATCAATAATAAGACCAATACTAAAGAACAACTCGCTCAATAAGGAAGATCCGACATCATACCGCCCCATCTCCGGCATCTCATTCCTCGCAAAGATCATTGAAAAAGCAGTACTCATACAACTTCAAGAACACCTTGATGACTGTGATACCCTAGATGCGCAGCAATACGGGTTCAGAAGAAATCATGGAGTTGAGACTCTTTTGATAGCGCTAATGAACAATCTCCTCGAAGGCCTAGAAGACAAAAAGAAAATGTTTATACTCATTTTCATTGACATCTCTGCCGCCTTCGACACTGTACACCATGGGATCCTCCTCAATAAATTGGAATCTATAGGAGTAATGGGAACCCCCCTCAAATGGTTCTCCTCTTACATAACAAACAGAAGGCCACAGGTACAATTCAACGGGGAGAAAGCTGAACCGTTCTCTCAAACACAGGGCATACCCCAGGGTTCAGCCCTATCGGCATTACTGTTCAACATTTACATGCAACCCCTCTGTGACATCTTCAAAAAGCATAATATTAAATACCACATCTATGCAGATGATATTATGCTGTACACGCAACTAGATACCGAGGACCCTCATTATACTCCGCTCGAAAATTGTCTGGAGGAGATGTTAAGATGGCTACAAAACAACAACATGACAATTAACCATAAGAAAACAGAAGTCATGTATATATCCAGCAAACCAAACTTCAACCCCCCTCCCACAATCACTCTCTGCAACAACACGTATAGCACGAAGAAGGAAATCAAATATCTCGGAGTAACACTCGACTGCAACCTGAACATGGAGACACACCTACGCAAAACGAATAAAGCCATCTTCCATAAACTTAGAGTGATACAACCACTAAGGAAAATACTTGAGCCCAGTGATTTTCGGTCAGTAGCACAAGCCCTCATAATGCCACACCTAGACTACTGTAATGCCATCCTTCAAGGTCTGCCTAAAAAATCACTAAATATACTTCAGATGGCCCAAAACGTGACGGCCAGGATCATAATGGGAGCAGGCATTTCTGAACACATTACCCCCACCCTGATAGAACTACATTGGCTCCCAATTGCAGCTAGGATACAATACAAGATGTTAGTGACCACCTTCAAACTAATAAACAACATATCCCCATCATTCCTATCATCACTTATCAGCACGCAACCTACAAATAGGGACAGAAGAACTATCAACTCGGGCAACCTACAAGTCCCCACCAACTTCAGAACAGTGAAAACAAGTACGAGTCGTAGAGCGTTCTCATTCTCTGCACCAACTATTTGGAATCACCTCCCGTGTGAGCTGCGTTTAACCAAAGACATCACCAAATTCAGGAAGGAGCTAAAAACTCACCTATTCCGATGTCATTACAATCAGCTATGACCATCAACTGAGAGAGTATTCAAAACTGCTATATGTATAATTATGTAAATATGTATATAGAGATGTAAGAATGTATAAGTCACCCCCTAAGACGCTAACCATGTGTGCTGTGACCCCAGTTCTTTGTTCATACCACCCCCCCCCAGTCTTGATTGACAATCCCCGAACATGAATCAAACCGCTGCTGATCGCTGGAAGTAGCGGTATATAAATGTGCAGTAAATAAATAAAATAAATAAACCGGATTGCTGCCCTAATAGCATGGATAGAATTTTAAAGTCTCCACAAATCATCCACTTATGCTCATCATAACGAATCTTCTGAAGAATCAGGGCCAAATTCTCATATTTTTCTTGGAGAATAACAGAGTGAGCAATAGGAACTGAAGCAAATGTGTTGCCATTATGAAGAAGAACACCTTTTATGCTGTCTTTTGACGAATCAATGAACAGCCGCCATTCAGCAGGATCATACTTGAGTTTAAACTTTTCCATCACTCCGTATATATCGTTGCAAAATACCAAATCTTCCTCTTTGCTGAAATACTTCAAAAATTGTGTCTCGCGGTGGCGGTACCAATAAAAAGTTGTTCCTGGTGACAATAGATTTTTCTGTTTAAGCCGAGAACCTAGCAGTTGGGCAGCATCTTTTGGGAGTCCTAAATCCCGGACTAAATCATTCAATTCAGCTTGAGAGAAAAGTTCAGGTTTCGGATCTGGTTCAGTTTCAAACTCGGAAGTACTGGACTCATCGGGAAAAGCCATCTGATGAGTCTCATCATGATCAGAACCGTCCACACAAATATGATCCAAAGATTTTGGTGGTTCAGGCACAGGTACTTCGTTGCTATGAGGCATAGGCCTAATTGCTGAGGAAAGGTTGGGGTAACTTATTACGTTCTTATTTTTTAAGTTGTATCCCTTCACAATGCAAGAGCAAAAATAGCAGTCACTGCTGTGGTCTCTTTGTTCACGCCACATCATAGGTATTCCGAAACGAAATGCTTGTTTTTTACCTTTCATCCATAAGCGTAGATCTTCCTCACATGTCTTGCACACTTTGTGAGGAGCCCACGGTTTGTCTTGATCGCCTAACTTCAAACCGAAATAGGCGAAATATACTTTTTTAATAAATGCAGAAATGTTCCTCTGCCGCTTTTTCACGGTATATTCCCCACAAATAAAACAAAAACTGTCCGGAGAGTTGACGCAACCTCTGGCTCTGTGAGCCATCACAAATACACAGCACTGCAAACTACAACTGTAGTGAACCACTTCGGAATAAAGCTGGATTACGACTGAGCAAACAAAAGGTAATAATGAACTTGCAAGAAACTGAAATTTGACAGGAACGTTCATGTCGCAACGACCGTGTTTGAGCGAGCGAACGAGGCGAGGCGAACAGGAAAGAACATGCGCCAGCGCGAGTACTGGATTTAGCCCCCCGCCTCCCAATTGTCCTGTTAATGTATAAAATGAATACAAAACACTCTAAAATATCATGAGGGAGTGTTTCTAGTTAGTTAACCATTACAACCTCTATTTTGGGCCAAGAAAATAAACTGCAGTCGGCTAAAAAGAAATTATGTGAACATTCCTTATATGGGTAAGAAATCTAATTTTGCAAGAAAACGTGACGTGATGGAACATTTTGGCTATTTTTCCTGGATTCAGCACCCCAAAATCTATAGGAATCAGTTGCAAAACTGGAGGCAGTTTTTTGGTAGTGTACCTGTGTTATTAGTTACCAGTAAATGATCCAGAGAATGTTACATGTTGTGTTGAGAAGATTCTTGCTGAGATTCAGCTGTGGTTAACTGCTAGTAAATTGAAAATGAGTTTAAAGAAGACATAATTATTATGAATAAGACAACGGATTTCTCAGTCTGAGCTATCTTTTGCATCACAGACCCATGGCTGATGAACATTCATTAATGAAACCTCAAATTAAGAATGTGGAAAGTGTCATGTTTTTTTAAGAAGGTTGCAATAGTTTCGGGCCCTATTCCATATGATGACTTTCATTGCAAGTAATGATGTTATGTAATCTGGATTACTGTGGCGCATTGTAGATTGCCCTGCTACCTATTTGAAAGTGCTTCAGTTTGCTCAAAATGCAGCTGCTCGATTACTCACTGGCTTCAGAAGAAGGGATCACATAATGCCTATTCTGGAGTCGTTACATTGGCTTCTCATAGTCCAATGTGTTAAGTTTAAATTTTGTTTATTCGTTTTTAAGGTATTGAATAATTCAGCACGTGCACTTCGATATTTAAGAAAATTATTAGAGCAGTATCACTCAGGTTGTTCACTGCAGTCAAATGAACGTAAGAACATATGATGCCATACTGGGTCAGACCAAGATCCATCAAGCATGGTATCCAACAGTAGCCAATCCAGGTCACGAGTACATGGTAAGTTCCCAAAAAGGTACATAGGTTCCACAATACTTGTCCGGGGGCAAGCAGCATATTTCCCGAGTCCTCTTTAATAATGATTTGTGGACCTTTTCTCCAGGAACTCATCCAAACCTGTTTTAAACCCAGCTGTACTAACAGCTTTTACTACATCCTCCAGTAATGAATTCCAGAGTTTGATTACGCGTTGAGTGAAAAATATGTTTTCTTATTAGTCTTAAATGGGTTACATTGTAGCTTCATTGCGTGTCCCCTAGTCTTTCTACTTTTGATAGAGTGAACAAACTACTTACATTTACCCGTTCCACTCCACTCATTAATTTATAGACCTCTATCATATCTCCCCTCAGCTGTCTCTTTTCTAGGTTGAAGAGCCATAGCCTTTTTAGCCTCTCTTCATAGGGGTATCTTTCCATCTCCTTCACCATTTTGGTAGCTCTTCTCTGTATCTTTTCTAATTCCGCTATATCCTTTTTAAGATATGGCGACCAGAATTGTATACGATATTCAAGGTGTGATCACCAGTGTATTAGAGATAAAGTTTGCAAAGTTATCTCTTACACATTCATCAGTGTTTTCAGTGGCAGAGTTACATCTTAAATTCAATATAAGCATAAATCAATAAAAAAATCATTCTAAACAATATAAGCCATTTCTCAGACATACAAAATAAGATATCATTTAAAAGAAGAAATTTAAGAAAGGCAAAAACTTCCAATCCAAACAACAAAGCAAAATGAAAAATATAGAGAGGTTGCAGTTCTGACTCATAACTTTACACATCTTGAGGCACATTTTAGATAGGATGTGGAGATCAGAATCGAAACGTGAGGGTCAGGACATACTCGGTTCTGAACAGGGCCAGCCCATCCACTAGACGAGCTACATGGCCACCTAGGGTGTCAGATCTTTGTGGGTGGCAGGCTATGTGCTTCAGCCCACATGGCCTGACATTCCCCCCCCCCCCCACGCGCTGAGCCATGCCGCCCTTCCCCACCCTGTGCTGAACTGTGCCGCTGCTGACTCTGGTGCCAGGGGGGTACAGCTAGGCTCAGCAACAAGCCTTGTGCTTTGGCACACATGGCCTGATGCTTCTGAACCCCTAAAATTATGTCAGAATGGGGTCAGAAGCGGCAGGCCCTGTGTGCTGAAGGACATGACCTGCCTCCGAGTCGCCCCCCTCCCTCAACTCCACTTCCGGAATCGGTGATAGCATGGTTCAACACAAGGGGGCATGGTTCAGAGCCCAAGGTGGCCACATGGCTCAGGGGGGGTGGCACAGCTGGGGCTTCTGCCTAGGGCGGCAGAAACTCTTGGGCCGGCCCTGGTTCTGACAGTATTCTAGAAACACCTCTGCTAAACATGGAGCCATTTCTAAAATATAAAACCAAGTGCAGCAGGAGAAGCCATCAAAGAAATATTCACATGGAGAATGCAGACAGAGGAAAGCCAGCAACTTATACGTGTATCTGAGCCATTTCACAAACAGAAACGTGCAGATGCTGTTACTCAGCTACAGAGGAACCTGTCTTTAGGTCATTTCAATATGGAGAGGGGAAATGAACGTTGGAAGGCTAAGGGGGCTATCCCCCTTGATCCCTTCTGTAAAGGTAGGAGTGAGTGGAGCACTTTTTCCATACCTATTCATGTCAAGTCATGGGCAATGTAAGGCTTGCATGTGCATTCGCTATATGAAATGGGGAATACATGTTTAGCTTTTTGTCCCACCCAAGATACTCCCCCTCATCTGCTTTTGATGTGTTATGGTCATCTACGTGTAAAAATGGCCATTAACCTGTAGATATGATTTACATGTGTAAGGCACTGTCCTGACATGTGTAAATTGTGTATAAGGCTTCTAAAATAACCCGCAGAACTTATTTGTAGCAAGTTATGCATATTTTTAGTGGTTCTTACATATGTAAATGCCACAATGAATATATCCATATACAATAGCTTTGTACATATTACTACTACTACTACTATTAATCATTTATATAGCGCTACAAAGCATACAAAGCACTGTACAAACATATAAAGAAGACAGTCCCTTCTCGTAGAGCTTACAATCTAATCAAGGCAGACAGAATAATACAAGAGAGTCCAGGAGGGTTCAAATAGGGAAGGAGAATATATATCTTATAACTACGAGGAACATTGCATCTGTTATTTGGGCTTTGGCACTTGTACATATAACTGTGGAGGGCAATTTCAGAAAGGCACTCTAGGTTTTACATGTAGAAGGCAGGCTATGTAAAATTCTCTGCAACAGACATGTACAAAAGCATACCTGAGGACGGATCATATCTATACTTTTATACATTTGTGTATGAAATAGGCATTCCAGGGAATTGCTGGGCAGCGTTTGGGGTTGGCACCTATACCTTGCAAAATACAATATATTGTATATGTACTGTTTATACCCAATAGGAATACTATACTGTACACAGTATAGTATTTACATCAGCTCCGCTGCAGATATAAACATATGCATGTGCCTGCCACCGCTAGTTGCACGTATAATTAAGCAGCAGTTTCAGAAGGAAGCATATGCGTTACTCTCCCTTTCTAAAACTGCTGTTTTGTACACATACCTTCCTGCTGCTTTGACACTGTTGAGCACAACTTTCTTGATATCTTGATCTCCCTTGATTTTAGCGACCCAGTTCTGGCCTGGTTTTCTTCTTATCTCTCCTATCGCACCTTGAAAGTATGTTCTGATGGACTTCCTCTACCCCCATCCCACTCTTGGTCAGTGTACCTCAGGGCTTTGTCTTGGGACCTCTCCTTTTCTTTCTGTACACTCAGTCCTTGGTGCCCTCATCTCCTCCCATGGTTTGCAGTATCATTTTTATGCTGATGTCTCTCAAATCTACCTCTCTACACCTGAAATCTCTCCAGAAACATAGGTCCAAATCTCAGTCTACATATCTGCTTGAATGTCCCACCACCATCTGCAAATGGTCAAAACAGAGCTCTTTATCTTTCTACCTAAAGCCACCTCCCCCCTTCCTCTTTTCTCAATCTCTACTTCTTCTTGTTTCCTCAGTTCGCAACCTTGGTATCATCTTTGACTCCTCTCTCCTTCTCTGAACACTTCCAACAGATAGCTAAAACCTGCCATTTCTTCCTGTATAACAGGCATGTCCAACAGGTAGATTGTGATCTACCTGTAGATCGCGGAGGGTCAGAGGTAGATCGCCAGCCCCACTTGGCTCCATCTCTCCAGCAGCTCGCCCCATCACTAGGAGAGAGCTCATGCTGGCAGGACATCTGCCGAGTGCTTGCTGCTGCCACTGATCCTTTGCCTGTCTTTTTTCCCTGCCTGCGAGAATCTTGCCTGCAGGTGTATTGGGGGCGCTTGTTGTTTTCATGCCAATAGTTTGTGGGTACCCCAGGGGGCCACCGCCCACACCCCTAGATGAGATGCCACAGGCCTGGCATCATACCTGGTCTCCTGCCTCTCAGAATCACCCATTCTTGCCCCCGCCCCAACACCCCTTAGAAGTGTGTTATATACTGGGCAATATCCATTCGCCCGGGCTTTACCTGAATACACTTACCGTATTAGTTGTGTCGTGTGCTGGTCATTGGTCGCTTTATAGTTTGCTTTCATTAAACATTTTCGGGCAGACACAACAAAGTGTCAAGAATTTGGTGATTTTGGCGGGCTTTTCCAATTTTGTTCTAACTTGCCTATGCCTTGCCTTCGAATTGGTTCAAACCACTGTGACTTTTGCTTGCCTCTGCATTTTTATTTTGCCTAGCCTTTGCGTTGATTATACACTGCAATTTTATTTCACCTTGCCTTTGCGTTGATTCTACACTGTGTGAAGAATTTATTAAATCGCATGTGGTGGTATTTGAACTTGGTTGGCGGTATTTGATTTTATCTGGTTTGCTGGACAGGTGTTTCCGTTTTTTTGATGATTATTTGGTAGTATTTGATTATTGGTGCCAGTATAATGAATTCTTATTTTTACTTTTAGAACTGCATGTGTGGTTTTGGCATCTCCAGTCCTTGTATTGCACATCATCCAGAGGTCTTCAGTTCCTGTTGATCTTTAATACTTTGGGACAGTGACAGTTTTGGACCAGATTCAGCCAGTGTTTATACTAACTTAGCAGATTTGGCCTTCTTACATCCAGCCACCCCAGTATAACGAAGATGAGTGTTCCAAAGAAGAGCAAAACCTACCACTTTCATGATGAATGGGAAATGGACTACTTCTTCATCATGGTGAAAGACAAGTGGTATTGTCTAATTTGTAACGTCCCAGTATCCTTGCCCAAAAAGGGTAATCTGAAACGTCATTATAAGACTCTGCATAGCAATAAGTTTGATGCTGATTTTCCACCAAAAAGTGAAATTCGTAAACTGAAGCTCAAAGAACTTAAATCAAAACTGGCTACTCAGCAACAGTTGATGGCGAAGCGAAGGTCACATTCAGTCAATGCAACATAGCATCCTTCAAGATCAGCAACCTGTTTGCAAAGAAATGCAAATCTTTCACTGAAGGGGAATTTATAAAAGATTCTTTTCTTGAAGCAGCTGACAATCTTTTTGAAGGATTTAAAAATAAAAAAGAGATCATAGCTGCTATTCAAGATGTATAATTGTCAAGAAACACCGTTGTGCGGCGAATAGAAAAGATGTGTGGAGACACAACTGAACAATTGTTGGAGGATGTTTCAAATTGTGTTGCTTTCTCACTCCAACTGGATGAATCTACAGACATAAGAGACATAGCCCAGTTACTAGTCTTTATCCAGATGGTTTTTGAAGACTTCAGTGTTAAAGAACTACTTGGAATGATTTCTTTAAAAGGGAGAGCTACCGGTCAGGAAATATTCAGTTCTTTCCATTCTCTTGTGACAAAGTGTAATCTTCCATTGCATAGACATCTTTCCATCACTACTGATGGAGCAAGAGCAATGACAGGTGAGGTTAACGGTTTTATAGCCTTCTGTAGACAGCATGACGACTTCCCAGATTTCCTTTCTTACCACTGCATCATTCACCAGCAAGTTTTGGCAAGCAAGAGACTCAATACAAAGACTGTCATGGACATCACTTTCAAAATTGTAAATTCAGTTCATGGAAGATCACTTCAAAGATGGCTTTTCAATCTTACTCTTGATGAAGGGGCAGCAGAAATAATTTTGCAAACAGATGTAAGATAGCTAAGTAGGCACAAATTTCTGCAAAGGTTTCTTGATTTGCTGAATGAAATAAGAAGTTTTTTGAAGGAGAGGGGAGATGACCAAGCAGAGTTGGAAGATGAGGAGTGGTTATGTGATCTGGCATTTCTCGCTGACTTTACAGGCGAACTAAGTGATATGAACCTTGAAATACAAGGTAAAAACAAGTGCATTGGTGAGATAATGAGTACAGTTTCATCCTACAGGAGCAAATTTGAGCTAATGACAACTGACCTTGCAAACAACACTTTTGATCATTTTCCTAATATGCAGGACCATCTGGGACAATATCCAAATTTTGATTTTCAGAACGAGAAGTATGTAACAGAAATCTGTTCTGTTATCCAGGAATTTGAAAATAGATTCTGTGACTTCCATAAAATTGGAACAGTTGTGGAGTGCTTATCATACCCATTCAAAGCAGATGTGGACATTAAAGAAACTGTAGCTGCTATCAGTAAAAATTATTTATTGAACAAGCCATCTCTTGAAAATGAAATATTAACCCTTAAAAATGACATTTTTCTCAAGAACCGTGCTAAGCAAGAATCGTTTTGGAAGCTAGTGCCTAGAGACAAATTTCCCAACTTGAGAAGATGCAGTGAAACTGTACACTCCTTCTTTCGGTTGAACATTTGTGTGAATCTGCGTTTTCCCATATGAAAATGATGAAGAGTACACAGCGTTCCAACATGACAGATGAACATCTCCAGGATTCCCTGAGACTGGCCCTCATGCAATATTCACCCAACTTCAAAAAGCTGTTGGATGAAATGCAGGCTCAGATGTCTCACTAATGAGCAAGAGTGAAATATTAAAGATTGTGCAAGATCAGCCTGGATCAATACTCAACCTAAAATTAACACAAATTACTCAATAAAAGGTAAAGAAAGTTATTAAGACAGTTAAAGAAAGTTATTACTCAATAAAACCTTTGGAAAAAATGGGGGAGGGGGGGAATCCTCCAACTTTATTGGGTTAAAATTTAATTTGAAACTAATTTGAAACTTAATTTTCATGGTGGTATATCACCAGCACTTTTGGCCGGAAAAAGTATATCACGACCTGCTCGAAGTTGGACATGCCTGCTGTATAACATCAGTAAAATTCATCCCTTCCTTTCTGAGCACACTGCTGAGACTCTTATCCACTCTCTAGTCACCTCCTGTATAGACTATTTGCAACCTGCTGCTTTCTGGTGTCTCTTGGAATCATCTCTCGCTCCCCTTCAATCGGTTCAAAACACAACTGCACGGCTAATCTTCAGCTAGTCTCACGATGCTCACATAACCCCTCTTCTCAAGTCACTTCACTAGCTCCCTATCCATTTCTGTATTCAGTTCAAACTTCTCCTACTGACCTTTACTGAAAATGTATTCATTCTGCAGCTCCTCACTACCTTTTCTCTATTAGCATTCTCTACACCCCTTTTCAGGAACTCCGCTCCTCTGGCAGAT
The DNA here is from genome assembly GCA_033557465.1 of Ichthyophis bannanicus. NCBI lineage: Eukaryota > Metazoa > Chordata > Amphibia > Gymnophiona > Ichthyophiidae > Ichthyophis > Ichthyophis bannanicus. Next base: position 1,271,056,244 of record CM066032.1, on the reverse strand, counting down.
CCCTTTTATTTGTGCCCTTCTCTGCCACTGCCAACTCCAGACTTTGCTCATTCTGTCTTGCTGCTGCATATACTTGGAACAAACTACCCAAGTTAGTACGGTATGCCAGACTCCTTCTCTGGTTCTATTTAAATCCAGGCTAAAAGCCCAACTCTTCGAGGCTGTGTTTGGATTCTGATCCCCTTATTCTCCTTCTTATCACCTGTGTATATTGCCATTCCCCTTGAATTATCCTAAACCCCAGTTGTGTGATCTGTCTTGATTAGATTGTAAGCGCTGATGGGCAGTGACTATCTCTTATCTGAACTTGTACAGTGCTACGTATGCCTTGTAGAGCTATACAAATGACAAATAGTAGTAGTGGTATTAGCAGCACCTTATGCACCTGGTTCTAAAATCTGCCTCCTATATGTTCAGTAATTGAATTTCATTGCTGGAAATAAAGGGGATATATTCAGCAGGGGCGGCTAGGGCTGGCCCAACCATTAGGCAAACTAGGTAGTTTCTGGGGGCTGCAAAGGCAAGGACATTTAAAGCTAAACAATAGATTCTGACAGCGAGGGGGCATAAGAATTAAGGTTTGCCTAGGGCATCAGTACCTTGAAGCAACTCTGAGACCAGCCCTGGAAGAGGCTAGCTAATTACAGCGCCTAGCTGCTTCTATTTTCGTGAAACCTGGATATTCAGCAACAGAACATCTCCAGACACTAGCGTGGCTATCCGGTTAGTGGAGATATTCAACCACTAACTGGATAGCACTAGCCGGTTAAAGTTACTGTGACCAGATAGCCACTGCTACCACCCCCAATCTACCCACAGACCATCCTAGCTTTAACCGGGTGGTTTTTCCATGGTCTGCGTGGATATTCAATGACACTAACCGGTTAGTGCCTCTGAACATTGGGCTGACTGCATTTTAGCCGGTTAGCAGGTCTGCTAACCAGCTAAAACTTCTTCAATATGCCTTCCATAAAGTTTTCTAACACATGTGATAGGACAAACCTAAACTCAAACTGCAACCTATGGAATAATGTTGTAAAACACAGTGTCAGGCCTTGAGGTCTCAGTTTAAAACAACGCAGCAATCCTTTGGATTTTTTTAACAAGTTTCTCAATGAAACTACAGCTGCTGTTCACATCAACGACCTTTAATCAATGCCTTCTTCTCTGTCTCACAACAGAAAACACTTTTCCCTTATTATTCTTTTTCCTTTTTTCTTTTTTACTTTTTTAATTTGTTTACTGTTTTACTTAAAAAACTTGAATAAGCAATACTGCTCTCATAATCTGTAACAAGCTGAAAAAGATCAGTACAATTGATTCTACTATGTTCTCCTTATGATCACTCTTCTCATGCACTTCGCATCCGCAAGATTTGCAAAAACAAAAATGTAGAATCACACTGGTGGTACTTCCTAAAGTTGTGACTGTCCATTGCTGTCCTTTAGGAACTGAGCTTAATCAGCACTTATCTTGAAAACGCCCCACTCCGTACTCCTTTTCTTACAGCACTATCTCCGACGTTTCCTTTCTTCGTGGCATTGCCCAGTCCGAAGGATAAAATCTTGATGTAGCAATATCAGAAGTATCACTCAGCTTCACTTAAATCCCAATGCCGTTAATCTAAGGCGCCCAAGCGTTTCGTAGTGACAAGTTCTTCAGGGGAATATATCTCCCATACTGATCTACAAAACATCACAAACTATAAGGAACTATATCACATTCCACTTAGGTATCAAGGGTATGTTAAAAAGTAGAGAACTCTTCTTTTACCTGTAAAATCAGTCTATGCTCATGAATCGCCTCAGAGGACATTTTTTTCTCGTCCCTCCACCGGTTATTCTAAGACGCCGCGCATGCGGCTTCAATGAGCTAACTGGATTTTAAAGGGCTCCTCTAAACTCCTCCTCCTTAGGGGAGGGTATCATCACACTTCATTCACAATTCACACACCGAAACAGTTCTAAAAGCGTAGCCTCCTATAAACATAGGGACCAATCAATGGAAGCATTTAATCCGTTCGGTATGACAGTATTCAGTTGAAAAATCCAACGCTGTTCTCTTCGCGTTAAAGATTGATCCACCATGCTGCTGCCTCTACCCGTTAGGATCTGATCAATAGCAAAGCATTCCAATTGCTCAAAGCTGTGATGAGCCGTAAGACAATGCTGAACTATGGGCGCCGCTGTAACTCCTCGATTTAATCGGCTGCGATGTTCCGCTAGACGTAGTCTTAATGCTCTTATTGTTTTTCCTACGTACATTAATCCACAGGGACAGCGTATTCCGTAGATGACATGAGTCGACTGGCAAGTGGTAGTACTATGTATAGAATAATGTGTCCCTTGATAGTCAAACTCATTCACTTCCAGGTTTACCGCACATAAACTACAGTTTCCACAACGTTTATGCCCCAGAGCCCGGGCTGAAGATTCCCTTTCGGCTTGATCGTGAATTCTCGAAGGACTCAGCTGTTCCTTAAAATTTCTGCCCCTATTCCATACGCATCTGATTTTCTTATCGGCCAGCCCCGGAAGCGTGTGAAGAATGTTGCTATGAGTTCTCAAAATTCTTCGAACAGATCCACTTAGGTGGGAAAACCGAGTGATGAAATTTATCCGGTTATCATCAAAAAGCTTCCGAGCCTGACGTGCTTGACCCGAAGAAGATAGCAATAACCCCCGATCGTTGTACAATGCTCTAGTATAGGCCCGTCGTACCAATGGCTCCGGGTACCCCCGAGATAAAAAATTCCTTGTGAGTTGCTTAGATTTCCGCCGATACTCTGAACTTTCTGTACAATTTCTACGGAACCTAAGAAATTGAGAAAAGGGAAGCCCCTCTTTCAACTGGCGTGGGTGGGCACTTGTAAAATGTAGAAAAGTGTTACGATCAGTCTCTTTCCGAAAGACGGAGGTGTTCCAGGTATGGCTACTCCGTGAGATCTCCACATCTAAAAAGTGGATCCGATTATTGTCATGTGCCATAGTAAACTTAATGTGGGGATCCCGAGAGTTGAGCCAATCAAAACACGCCGTGAGGTCTTCTTCTGTACCCCTCCATATCACAAAAATGTCATCAATAAACCGTCTCCACTCTATTATGTTCTGCCCATATTGAGACTGTGCTAACCATTGCTGTTCAAACGTAGCCAAGTACAAATTCGCGATTGAGGGGGCACAGGTGGCACCCATGGCTACGCCGGCAATCTGTTGGTAAATTGTGTCTTGAAACTGGAAAATATTATGAAAGATCACTAACTCGGATAATTTCAACAACATAGTGATGGTATCTTCAGACAAATCACCCCGATCTCGTAAAAAATGTTCTACTACCGTTAACGCCGCCTTCATAACGTTTTGGCCTATTGTCAGTCCTTCCCAAACAACTATTTTTTAAGCATCAAACTTTGGACTCACAGCAACTTATAAACCCAAACTTCTATGTATAAGTCCCATGGCTACGTAGATGCTTGTGAATATCAAATTCTTTGTGTTTATTTTACATTGAAGAGAAATGTAAAAAAAAGTAATAAACCAGTCACGGAACTACATGTAAAATTACAAAGACTTAATACCCTCTCTAATACCCCACATAGGTGCCTATTTATAGCCGGTTTTATAAAGACGCCTAGGGACATGTTTGCTAAGCCATGTTAGCTGTTAACACGGAAATAGCCAGATGCAGAATTGGGTCAAAGTGATGGCACTCTAAGCAAACCTTAAGCCTTATGCCCCTCCTGGCTGTCAGAATCTATTGTTTAGCTTTGAATGCCCTGCTCTTTGTGGCCCACTCTCCCAAAAGAAGGTGCTGCCCCACATGACTGCCTAGTTTGCCTTGCCTGGTGGTTGGGTCAGCCCTGGATTGACCAGCTGCATCATTGGAAGGGAACCTCATTTGCCCAGAAAGCCAGACACTTCGTCCAGCAATGCTTCTGGCTCTCACATTAAAGCATTTTTTGTGTGTGTGTTATTTTCTTTTTACCCAACATGGCCCTTGCTTGAAAACCAGTGAAGGTCATTGCAATAAAACATTACAGTTTGCTGAAGTATTAGTTATTCTTCAATCTTCACTCTGAACATTATGGACTAGTAGGGATGGATATTCATTAGTGTCATTCAGTTTGTTAGTGCATCTTAAAAAAAAATAAAGCATGCAAAATCAACTCAATGCACATTAACCTACAAATGAATGCATTCACAATCAATGTGCACATATAAAAAAACTTCTAATGTTTATAATTTATGTTTCAAAACAACACTAAAAAATAAGAACACACAACACTGAAAGGGCAAAATATATAAAATACTCAACAAAACCCCCAGACATCACAGAATGGGTAAGTGAAAAACTACATATGTCAGAGAAGCCAAAAAGGGATCGAAAAATGCCCTCTCACATAAGGATATATAACCAAAGGTCATCAATGAACAGAAACATGAGCTATAATTCTGTGCTTTATCTATACTTTTTTTGTATGCTGTTTTTTTGTCGGGATCAACCGACCAGAACGGGAGAGACTACATTCTCTCCCTCAGTATCGGAAGAGCCCTTTTTAAGGTTATGCACCTAGGAAAGAACAACCCACACTATGGTTACACAATGCAAGGTTCCACAATGGGAACCACCACCCAGGAAAAAGATTTAGGAGTCATCATGGATAACATGTTAAAACCCTCTGCCCAGTGTGCAGCAGCGGCCAAGAAAGCAAATAGAATGCTAGGTATCATAAGGAAAGGAATGTAAAATAAAACAACGGATATTATAATGCCTCTGTATTGTTCCATGGTACGACCGCACTTTGAATATTGTGTGCAATTCTGGTCGCCGTATCTTAAAAAGGATATAGCGTTATTAGAAAAGGTAAAGAGAAGAGCCACCAAAATGGTAAAAGGGATGGAAGGCTACTCCTATGAAGAGAGGCTTCAAAGGTTAGGGCTCTTCAACCTGGAAAAGAGACGGCTGAGGGGAGATATAAATTAATGAATGGAGTGGAACGGGTAAACGTAGATCAATTGTTTACGCTATCAGAATATAGAAAGACAAGGGGACATGTAATGAAGCTACAGGGTAAACTATTTAAGACAAGTAAGAGAAAATATTTTTTCACTCAACGTGTAGTCAAACTGGAATTTGTTACCGGAGGATGTAGTAAGAGCTGTTAGTGTAGCTGGGTTTAAAAAAGGTTTCGACAAGTTCCTGGAGGAAAGGTCCATAAACCATTATTAAAAAGGGACCCAGGATATCAATGCTTGACCCAATACAAGCATTGTGGAACCTGTGTCTCTTAGGGATACTGCTAGGTACGTATGACCTAGATTGGCCACTGTTGGAAACAGGATACTGGGCTTGATGGAACTTGGTCTGACCCAGTATGGCATATCTTATGTTCTTAATCAAGTGGTATAGTGTAAAAACACCTAAACCATGCAGTGAAATAGTGTAAAAACACTTGGCAAATGAACATCCTCCTTGAAAAGGCGCTGGGTTTAATTCTACACGACATGCATGTTTCAGGATCCCGAAGGGACCCTGTTTCAAGTATCTTCCTGCTAAACAGCGATGACTCCAGCTGTTTAGTGGGAAGATACTTGAAACAGGGTCCCGAAACAGAATATAGAAAGACTAGGGGACATGCAATGAAACTACAGGGTAAACTATTTAAGACTAATAAAAGAAAATATTTTTTCACTCAAAGTGTAATCAAACTCTGGAATTTGTTACCGGAGGATGTAGTAAAGGCTGTTAGTGTAGCTGGGTTTAAAAAAGGTTTGGACAAGTTCCTGGAGGAAAGGTCCATAAACCATTATTAAGAAGGGACCCAGGATATCAATGCTTGACCCAGTACAAGCATTGCGGAACCTGTGTCCTTTGGGGAAACTGCTAGGTACGTATGACCTAGATTGGCCACTGCTGGAAACAGGATACTGGGCTTGATGGACCTTGGTCTGACCCAGTATGGCATATCTTATGTTCTTATGTTCTTATCTTGAAAAACTGGATGTGAGAACAAGAAAGCTCCTCCATGCCCATGAGTTAATTTACAAGGATCAGTGCATGCCAAGACTGTACATTCCTAGAACTGAAGGACTCCTAGAGATTGAGTACTCATACAGAGTTACTACCCTAGGCCTCCAGGCCTACTTAACAGTATCATCAGATCCAAATACGCAAAAAGTGCTGAAATATGAATGTAAACGTCCTGAATTTGTCTCCATCATCAAACTTGGACAAGTATTCTGATGACTAAAAGGAATGAGTGAGAATGCACAAGCCCACACAGACAGAAACCCAGGCCTCACCGCCACCCCCCCCCCCAGCTTGCACCCCTCCAGCTGCCACGGCCCCCCCCCCCCCCCAAGCTCCTGCTGATTCTGTCTCAGGAGGGGGAGGTGGGCAGTGGCAGCAGCAATATTTCCAAAAGCGGCAGCTTTTTGCCACCACTTTTGGAAATACTGCCTCTGCTCGCCTCCCCCCAAACAGAATCAGCAGCAGCTGGGGGGCAGCATGGCCGCCCATGTGTGCCACTGCTGCTGCCGCTGCCTACCTAGGTCAGCCACCTTAGATGACTGCTTAGCTTGCCTAGTGGATGGACCGGCCCTGGTTGGGAACAACATCTCTGTCTACCCAGACTGCAGCAGATGGACTCCGGGCATCAAAAGAGGCATCCAGTTACATTGGGGCAGGGGGGGGGCCTATAAAGAGCAAGGCCCCTCTGTGTGATACAGAAGCAGGCATATCCTTGGGATGCGATCCAAAGGGTAGTGTCCTAAGGGGCTGAACAAGCCCCTTGGGCACCCCTTTGGTGCAGTGGCACATGAAAAGGTATATATTACTTCATTGGGCCAAAAAGGAACAAGAGGAGCTGTTCGCCAAAAGGCCAAAAAGCAGTGAAGGTACTCAGTCCTATGAACCAACATATCAAGCTTCTGACTTCTTCCACTGACTCTGATAATTTCTTGCAGTCTAGTAGTGATTCCTTCTCTGCACCTTCTCCCGTTAATGGTTTAGTGACTCCACCTAGCTGTTTATCTGTATTGGAGGCTTCTGAAGATCCTTCAGGTTCTGACTGGCCCATGGTGGCTTCCCTCCCTCCTGACCAGACAAAGTGGATAATACAGATGAGTCGGGGAATCAATTAGTTCCGCTTCCTGTACCGATTTCCTTTGATTTGTCGTCAGCCTCGTTTCCTCTGCAATCTGATATTTCATTGAAGGACATCTGGCAGGTCGTTTCGTCTACTGATTTGTCTTTATCTAATGCTTTTGCACAGATTTCTAAGTTTTCCAGTGAAACTGCTGCCAAGTTGGGAGAGCAGGATCTTAAAATTTCAGAATTAGTAGATAATCATGTTAAACAGGTGGTGCAGATTTTCACTTGACAAGCGGCATCTGCCTCCTCTGTTAGTGTTTCTCTGCATATCCACTGGCAGCTGGAGTCACAGGAGAATATCTTACGGGCTGCTAATCTTCATTTCTTGAATTTTCCCTGTACTAGGTTTCTATCTCCAATGCAATTATTTTGTAAATATCTGAAAGAGTTTTTGTCATTTTCTGATTCTACTTTTATTGCTATTGCTAATTTTTACTATCTCCCTAAAGTGATTCGAAGTTGGGATAAAGAGTTGGAAGGTCTCGACAGCTTTCTCGTGATGAGTCTTTAGACCTTTCCATCTTTCTTGAATCATTAATTGATGAAATACTCTCTCTGGCTACACTTTTGATAACATTTGTTTCCTTGCTAGATAAGTCCAATATCTTAAAACGTTATTTTCAGTGTAAGAATGCTTCTTTTTAAGGTCAGCCAATCAATGTATTCCCAGATGTTTCCAGATCCACACAACTTCACCATAAGGTTTTTTCAACCTTAAGACAAGAGTGTTAACTTTGGGAGCTATGTTCTTTTTAAAATTCCCATGCAAATGTTTGATTGTTCAGCAGGGAATCCATTATACTTTCCTTGACCCCACTTTATTAGAGAGTGTTTTGCTTCGAAAGGAGGGATAGTTAAAGACACTATTCTTCTATTGTTTGTTTAAGCAGCTTAGGATAATGTGAGTCTAATATGTATTTCTGCCTGGGTCTGTGATTACCTTTATTTCATTATTCCTAATTTAATTGAAGATGGTTCCTCGTGACTTGGGCTTGAGCCTTCATCATCTTTTTGATATTCTTATTTGTTTCTTCATATTTATTTTGATGATGTGGCTATTTGATTTTGTTTTTGTACAAAATTTGAAAATTTCAATAAATAAATTTAAAAAAAGAACAGACACATGAATGGTTAAGGAGAGGTGGACTGAAATCGAAGGATGAGATTGATAGTTGCAGACCAGGACAGTGGATCACGGATGAGATGGTTTACAGTGAGCATTGAAAAAACTGGCAAAACAGGCAAATATATATTCTGTAAGAAAGAACTGGAAACAGTGACTCACCTCATAGCTGGCTTTGAAGCTCTGATGGTGGAAAATGTCTATACAGAAAAGCACAACAAAGTAGCATACCTCATCCATTGGAAACTCTATAAACACTACAACATCACTGTGCCTGAAAAGCACTAGGATCATGACCCTAAGAGAATTACATAGAATGAAGAAGTTATGATCACCTGAGACATTCCCATTCCAATGGATAAGGAACTGGATGTGAGGAAACCCGGCATAGTGGTAAAGGCAAACAACAACAGAATGGAATTGATAATAGAGGTGTCGGTTCCAAGTGCATAGTCTGTAAATCGTGTGGAAAGGCAGAAGAACCTGAAGTACCAAGAAATGCACTCAGAGACCAAGAAAATGTCTCATAAAGATACAGAAATATTTCCCATTGTATTGGGAGCCACAGGCTTGATAAAGAAAACTTTCCAAGCACATCTTGACAAACTACCTCTAGATGTTACATCTTATGAACTCTAGAAGGAAGCTCACTTTGGCACAATGCAAGCACTACGCCAAGCATTAGCAGTAAATTTGAGAGATTGAGATCATACTCCACATGCCCTGGCTTAGAAGTGAGGTTCATGACTGTCATGGTATGCGTAAAACTAACCTATTTGGAGAAACTGCCCCAGAAAATACAAAAATGAGGAAATTAGTCTCCTCCCCAAGAGAGTAAAATAACAGGAATTATTTAAAAGTTCCTTTCACAACACTGCTGTCTGTTTGGAGTGCATCAGGGAGTATGGTGTGTCATATTACTAAGCTGGACTTCTCAGAGTTGTAGAGCTGGGATGTAGCTGACCAATTCCACTCCTCTCTTGAAGGAAACAAACCCTCCTGCACCAGCTGAACTTCTTTAGCATCCGGGATCTGAGTCCCTGGCGTTTCTGCTACTATCAGGACTCTCACCTTACAGGCTGCGTACTCCCTTGATATTTCAACCTCCTTCACTCTATTCCCAACATAATTAGGAAAAGAGCCATCCAAACAATAAAGGTGTGGAGGGAAATTTAGAAGAGATGTCCAAGTGCAATCTAGAACGTCTAAGCAGAATGTCTGAAAAAAAAGCAGTCACGTCCAGTGCAGACATGATTTCACAAATATAGATGTGACCAATATGGATATCTGCAGGGGCATCTAGGATGGCATAATGGTTAGAGTAGTACAGGGCAGTCAGGTTTCAAATCCCATTGTTGCTATCCTGGACGTTGTGCTGAGTACTGGGGATGATGGAGTCTTATCTTCTCTATGCCATCTGGATGTTTTTCAGCCAAAATGAGCACTTTTCAGATGTCTGTCCATGCCTGGAGCAGGTCTAAACTTAGATGTGATGCTGGATGACCATGACATTTTTGAGATTGGACAGGAAATGGTTGGATTGGGCTAGCTCAATTCTGGTGCATACTTATTACTCTTGCAGGCATGATGTACTCACCAGACTGGAGTCTTTTGTATTGGGCTCAATTATATTTTGTGGCAAGTAATAAAACTTAAAGAATGTGATGTTAAGCATAGTTTGCAAGTGGATATTACAATTTTTCATGGAGACAGTGCACTGGACTCTCTCTCCTGCATCCCCTATAAAAAAGGTTCATTTGGTACTGGCACTACAGATTCACCCACCAGAAAACTGGCCATCTTGCCCTCCCTCTTTCCTTCCAATTAGCAAGAGGACAACAGAGCTTTCTATGTGTGTGCCTCCTTTCCTGATTTCAACCTGACATCAAAGTGTGTTTGGGGGGACGGAGGGGGGGTACTGCAATTTTACAGGATACACTGGCCAGTATGTTCAGGTGTGAGATTGAAGCCAGCAGAATGAGGCACAGAAGTTTTAAAAAAATGCTGCTATCCCTCTATTGGTAGGAGGGAAAATTGAGGATCACACAAAATTTGGTTTGATGGGTTGCTGTGCCATTAGGATTGAATGAACTTAAGTGTGGCACAAAATAAAAAAGGCTGAGATGTGCTGTGTCGGCTTGCAAAATAGCTGCTGAACACATGGAAGCGTCCGCACTTCCAGGCGTAAGCTCTGAGATCTGGCACTTTCCCGTGTATGGCAGCCATGATTATCCTATTAATTTTTCCTATGTGTAGATTTGCAAAATGGTGGTATATGTACTTCAGAAAAGGCTCCTGAATTTTCAATGTTGTGACCTGCAATGCATGCTGACTCAGCAGCTCCTGGGTTTTCTTGGTAGTAGTTTTCCAGACTTGTCTTCCAAGGGAATGGAGAGTTAAGTAACTTGCCCAAAGCATGCTAGTGGGAATCAAACTGGTCTTTTGGCTACTAAGCCAGTGCTCTAACCACTAGGCTACTCCTCCATCTCTATTCTGAATGCTGTGTCTTTTCTAAAATGTGCCTTCACGTGTTTCTTGTTCATATTTATAGGGTCTGATATTCAGCCGAGGTGGCCAGCACACTTAAAGCGGCTGACTGTTGCTGCTTTATCTTAAACTGGCTAAAGTTGGGTACTTTGAAAGATGGTCTAACTTTAGCTGGTTTAGCTAACTGGGCAGTGGCAATATTTAGCCGTATCCTGGTTAACTAAAGTGACTAAAGTTAGGCCAGCTTTTAAAGAGCCTAACTTTGGCTGGTTTAAGATAACCCACCAGTAGTTGAATATTACCTCTAATCTGTTATCTTGAGCACCACTCCTGGGATGCTACATGGTTTGCATCAGGGTTTTGTGCAACATTTAGAAGTGATCCCACTCTGCAATTAACAAGGTTACTAACTGCATTAATCACTTTGAATATATTCCCCCTAGGTATTAACCTCTAATGCAGGCATATTTGCAAAAACCTGGCCATATTAGGTTTTTAGAAACTTTTATACCATTTGGAGGTGTAGCCTAGTGGTTAGAGCTCTGGCTTGGGAACCAAGAGACCATGGTTTGATTCTCATTAGCACTCCTTGTGGCCTTGGGCAAATCACTTAAACCTCCATTGCTCAGAAAAATCCCAGTTATCAATGTCCCTGTTTAATGTACAGTTTGCCAAGTTTAAGTTACAATGTAAACCGCTTTGATTGAAATGATAAAGCAGTATAAAAAACTGTTAAATAAATACATTTTGTTTTTTTGCTATATATCTTTTTATATTTTTTATGTTTCCTGAACATTTATTTCATTGTTTTTAAACATTATTAATACTATTAGTCTGTATTTTTCTTTTGCCACCTTTCTCCAACAGTTTTATATGCTGGGGCTGACTTTTTACCTCTCCTTTGTTCTGCCTTCTCAGTAGGAGCGACACAAAATTCACCTATTACCGAGGGTATAGAAGATAATATCAACCTCTGCAAAAATCTGCACAGCACCTAGATAGCAAACTTGCCATTCCAAAACAATACTGGCTCTCAGGACTCACAAGCCAACAATCCCACCTATGAAAAAGGCAGAACTGCAGATATTACAACAAATATAATTTAACAATTGACAGGCAGGTATTAAAGAGGTAACCTCTGAAACATCAACCATATGTACTTGAAAACAAAGAGGAAGAAAACTTTAGACAAGCCCAACATGAAATGCCAAAAAGGCCTTCATTGTCCATCATAGGTAAAAAAAAAAAAAAAGCATAAAAAAAACCCCTCCTTTAAAATAATCACAATACACTTTATTGTGCTAAGTCCCCAGGAAACAGGTTTTATTATGTATGTTCTCCCAGTTGTTATAAGTTAACACCCCTGTTCAATGTAAACGTTAAATTCATGTTCTATGTAAACCGCACTGATTTCTAAAGTGTGCGGTATATAAAATTAAATATATAAATAATGACATCTGTGTTCGGCACTAATGCAGAACTATGTGGCAACAACGGGTGTTTTTTAAACCTTCTCAGTGTTGGTATCTCCTGACATTTTGCTCTTGGGCAGCAGCTTATACTGCACGTTAAAAATACTATGATAATTGAGTATATAGTAAAGGTTATGGTTATCTTTCCTCTAAGCAGAGGCAGTGGAACACCTATTTATTTGGGGGAGCCCCAAGCTCTATCCAACTCCATATTAGCTCTGCCCTAACTGCACAACACAGCCAGGCAACCAGTCAAGGCTGCAATCACAGTCTTCCTCTCCTGTTCTGCCTGCAGGCAGACAGGAGGGGTCTTTGCCATGACTGTGGCTCTCTTCTGCTCTTCTGCCTCTGGGGGATGGAATCCCTGTGGGCAGCCTGCTGCCTGTCCGGCCACAATTGCAGCCTTCCTCTCCTGTTCCACCCGCAGGAGATGTAATACCCACAGGCAGCCTACTGCCTGCCGCGGGGATCCATCTCCCACGGGTAGACAGGAGTCTGCCGCAATCGCAGCAGAGAAATATTGGTAGGGCCAAGGCCTGTATGCCTACCTTGTTCCGACTCCGATGTTTACTCTAATGGTTGTGGTTTTGCTGTAGAAAAATTCAGTGCCTGAAGAAGTGTTAGTGAAATGTAGACTGTGTCAGACATTTTTCATCTTTTGGATCCTATGTAACGCTGCTGCAGTTCTGAATTGAGTTATTTTTCAAATTTATATAATGGATAAATTTTTGTAATTAATAAAGTGACTGTGGCTATACAAGAGAAGGGTTTAGGGTTTTTTTAACCTATTATTCAACTTAGTGATTGGAATATATCAATTTTTAGAATTTACATTCATTATCTTTAAATTTTGCATAGTACGGGGAAAATACTCGTTTCTCTTTTTCTGTCAGTCTGTTTGCTTGGAAGGGCATGGATGGAGGGCAGGACAATGACTCCTTTTCCCTTCTCCACACCTCGTTGCTCAAACCTGGAACTAACGTGTCCCTTCCTCCTCTCCATCCCTCATACATACACACACACACACACACACACATGCGTGTGCACACAGACTGGCGCGGACCCTTCCACAGGACTTGCACGCCTGCAGAATGCCTCCACTTGGTCACATGTGCCAAACAAACACCTTATCCAAATAGTAAATCAAAAATTGAAAGTCTGCAGGCAAAAGCCAAATTGGAAACACACTTCCTCCTGTACTGTTCAAAATAAAAAGGTATTACTGATGAACATTTCTCAAAACTGACAGGAAAAAATAAAATATTTCCCACAAAATAATGAGCAGGAAAAGCTCTGTATAAAACTTGGAGAAACTGGAGAAATAGTAGTTACAGCAGCAAAACACATTGCAGCTTGCCAGCGGTCAGAAATGTGTTCTGACCAATGACCATAGACAAGATAGACCAGCACCAGAACCTGGGACTCCTCATAATTTCCTTTCTGAACTCTGTAATTTTGCTGTCATTTTCACTATGATGTAATTTTTTCTCCCTTTTTATGTTAATCAAATTGGGAGGAATTTTAACCTGGACAAGGGGCTTGCAGGCCCGCAGGTACTATATCTTGCGCCCGTGGGACTGTTGAGTTAATCTTCAAACAGAAACTCCAGGTGGGGCTTTCCTTTGTATGTCCAACCAGCAGGAGGGAAGCAGGGCAAATATACAGTATGAGAATCCACCTTGTACTATTCGTCCCCACCTTAACCCCCACCTCTTTTTGGACATAGGCATAAGTACCTGCTATCAGCATGGGTATTTTTAACCCAATGAAAGGGGGACAATTTTCAGCAGAGCTTTTTACACAGGTAAAATAGTTATTTACCTACATTAAAGACTTTCAAAGTTACTCTTTGTGTATTAGGCTGGCAACTCATTAACAAATCATTATGTCAATAAAGCTTCCTCTCTCTGAATCAGAATCTAAGTGGACTAGGAGGGCACCGAGCCCAGAAGACTGGAAGTGAACTTAAAGATGGAGGAGATATCTTCTATTAAAATCTCTCTTACTGAATATCTGTATCTCACAGCAGGGGGAGGAAGAGTTTAGGAGGTGAGGAGCATTGGGCTGCAGGGTGTTAGGCACTGTGTGTACCTTCACGCCTGGCAGAATGAGAGGTCATGGAGGTCAGCAGCATGCAGCTCCAGGGAGGGCTGGGCTGACAAACTAACAAAAGCACCACAAGCTATTTCTGTGCCCTTTCTCTAATTGTGGCTGTAATGGCTGCTGTCGAGGGTAGAGCCGTTATTGGTCAATTGTTTGATCAACATCTACCAATAAACATATACTAATTTATAATGGGTTTCTACTATTCTCTGCCTATGGGGAAAGCCTTGGATAACTCAGACCCATAGTCTATCAGGACAGGGAGCCATAACCCTCTTGTCCTGACCTGGGCAAGAGGATGAGGGAATTTTAGCTCTCAAAAGCTAGTCAAGACATGCATTAAGAGCTATGTTTACTAAAATGTGCTGTTAATGAACATCGAGCACCAAAGGCTATTGGGGGCATCCCTGGCTTGTGCCCCTGCAGGTACCGTGTGGGGATGAACCTCACTATGCTAAATGCCGAGCACACCTAAAGAGGGTGCACTTACTGTCACCACTGAGGAGATGGTAAATATACCTGTGCTAACAGCAACATTTGTGGTTAATGCGCACCAGTGACACGTGCGCTAGCCACGATGTGATATCAACACTCACACTCCCACCCCAGTCACTGCCCCATCCTGTGCTTAGAGGTCAGAGTGGGACTTTTACTTTGCTGCCCCAAGCATGATTAGCACATGGTAAACCCTGCGCCCCTTAGCTCAATAAAAGATATCACCTTATACTTAGGGATGAGGATTATTTATTACAGGTTAAAAATACTATAATCAGATTCATTTATATTGCAAATTCTTAGAAAGCATTTCAAAAACATGCATAAATTATTGAAGGTGCAGAAATAATTGGCGCACCCTTTTCGATCAGGGCCCCACCATTGTTCTGAGATACTAATAGTTAAAGTTCTAGTCATATTGTAGTACAACACATTTGCTATTGGTAAAGTCTATGGACAAGGTTTAAGATGCTAAGCCTGAGTTTGCATCTTATTTCTATCTAAAATTATAGAATGCAGGCATATATGAAATTCAGAAGCAACTATGCATGGGATTTTGAAGGTCTGGCTATTTTTGAAGTTTCTCATTACTCACAATGGTGACTTCACACAGCTTTTGCTATTGTACTGACAGGCCTCGTGGATGTGCATTCATTGATTTACTTAGTTAAACATTAGTCAAACATTGAAAAGCACATTTTAGAAAGGTTGTTTATGTGGTTGCAGTGACTTCCAAGTGAAAACATTTGCAAATATATGTCAATTTCAGAGGAAACAGTGAGCACTTGTAAGTCTGACGTAAAATCAACATATGTCTGCCACTCACCATAGGCATGCATTTTATATCAAAGAAGGAAGCATAGGAATAGATGGGGATGGGCAACCATGTATAGCAGGAGGAGCCGTTTCCCAAAGATACATGTGGGAAACATCAATGTTGGAAACCCTGCAACTTACACATGTATTTATGCCATTTTGCAAATCTAGACATGTAAGGCCTGATTTTCTTCTGGACGGGCTATGCACCACTATGGTGCATAGCCCGCCCATTCACCCTTAACCCCAGATATTCAATGGCATGGCAACGGCATTGAATATCCAGGTTGTGCACCAAGGGGTCAATGCAGCAGAGCCTAATCATGTAGCAGTGATATTGGACCGCTACATGGTTAGTGGACTGCAGCTAGAATGAGGCGAGTCAAAAGCTGGCCTAGTTTTAGCCGCAGACCACTAACCGTGTATTGGTCCAATATCACTGCTACATGGTTAGCAGCAGTCACCAACTCCACTCCACCCCGGTACGCCCCTAACATGCCCCGTTGCTAACTGGATAGCATCCGGACGCGTAGGGGAAATGGTTAGGGATACTCAATGGCACTAACCATGTAGGTGCTGCTGAATATCTCCATTTAAGGCATTTATACAGTTTACAAGGCTGTAAACTGTTGAAATGCCTTTCGAATATTGGGCCCGTAGCTACTAATAACTACCAAAGCCTCTATCTTTCCCTCATTGCAATTAAGAGAGGGGATGCAATTTACATGTGTAAAGGGTTGTATGTACACATCGTAAATAACCCTCATGCACAAGCATATGATGCAGACATACGTTCAAACTTCACATCACTCTTGCCAAGCTAGACCATGATGCATAATATCAACCTATGGATTTCATCAAGGTGCAGATTTGATTTCCTGCACAAAATGCTCTCTAATTTGTCTTCATTCAGTCTGTTAATCATTTTTACACCCATTAGTCATTGCATTTGCTAGAATGCAAAGTATAAGGGCAACCGCACACAATGGGTCCCTTGCTCCTCTAGGAATTATGTCACATACAATCAGACTTGCTTCAGGTCACTCTAGTGGGAAAAGAACACATTTGGGCTTCTCTTGCACAATGCAGCTGGATGCCTTGAAGGAAAGGCCTCACCACACATTTAAAATGCCACCATGTTCAGTGTTTAAGTAATTTTATGTTGCCTTTTGGAGAAAATAAACCATGCTGTGAAAGTTATATCATAAAGATAGAAACAGGCCTGCTCAGTTTCCCAAAGCCATGAATTCTCATGATGCACTGTAGACAGTGATGTCACACACCACAGTGCTCAGGAAGGCCTAAGTAAATGTCAGGCTGAAAAAGCGAACAAACACTTTTAAAAATAATTCCAATAAAAATGTGAAGAACTTGTAAACTAGAATGTGCACCATAAGGATCTTGTGCTGACGTGACATCTTATAGCTATTTCTATTAAACAAATATGCGCTAGTATGCCCTTTTGTCAGTATGCAGTTTGTTCTTATCTTGTTTTTTGTGTGTCTGCCTGTAATCCACACCAACAGACTATAAATGCATTAATTAATTCATTAATTTTATTTAAAAATATTTGCATGCCACTTCCCGAACAATCAAAATGATGTACAAAACAATCTAACAACTACAGTACAAAATGAAAATTAGATAATTACCCATATTGATATATACAGGGTGGCCTAAAAAAGTGAGAACATCTTGTAGCATATAAGTTATTTAAAAATTCAAAAAGACAGATGTAAACGATCGACAAATTTTTTTAAAAAAGATGGCGACCGGAAATTGTTGAAATAAAGATGTTATATAGCTAAAAAAGCTAAATAAGTAAACTATTTAAGCTTTTAATTTATGAGATGTTCTCACTTTTTTTGGGCCACCTTGTACATTGTCACAAAGTACAAGCAAAATCACAGCCCTCCAATCTCCCTCCAACCCTCTTTTAGCTAAAGCCCCCGACCTTCCAAATTTATGGGAAACAAAAAGGCCTTTAGCTTTTACCTAAACAGCAAAAAATGGCCTTCCTTGCTAAACTCCAGGGCAGTCCATTCCACAGCTGGGGCACTACTACTGAGAAGGCCAAGCTCTAAGCTGGGCCTTCAAAATGATGCCCAACAAAAGGATTTCCAATAAGCATGCCTGACTAAATACAGTAAATAGTATGAAGCTTCTCCATTAAAGACCAGTAAATAGTATGAAGCTTCTCCATTAAAGAACAATAATTGAATTTATTTTTTCTCTAATCATCTATTTCTGTTTATTAATCTGCTCTTCTCTCAGCAACATGCACTTACAAAGTCCCGTTGTCATTTAGCTACCACTTTCATAAGAACATAAGAACATAAGATATGCCATACTGGGTCAGACCAAGGTCCATCAAGCCCAGTATTCTGTTTCCAACAGTGGCCAATCTAGGTCATATGTACCTAGCAGTTTCCCCAAGAGACCCCTATAACACTCTCCCTACAGTCCCAATCCACCCGCCCCCTCCTCCCCCACCTTGCAGGCTACAGAACAGAATATTCTGCCTTACAGCTGGCAAATCATTCCAGCATTTGTTGTTATATATACTGGCTTCCCTTCCCTTCTGTCACAGTGACCTCCTAGCCACACAGCGATTGCTTCTGTTAATCTGAGATTGGGTTTTGGTGCCCTAATTCTATTATCCTTTTCTTAAACTGAAGCTTGGTTTCACACTCAGAGTAACATGGACAAGAAACATGTAAAGAAATACAATTTAGAAGGCAATAAGGTAGTGGTAGCTTAACATGGACATTTGTGCTATGGCCATACCTAGGAACTCTCTGAGTTTCACCCAGCATCTTTAGAATATTCTTGACACCACTAGGTCTCTGGAAAATCAGAAATCTCCTGGTGCCTGCAGATGAACTGGCTGAAAGGGTTAGAAGGAGGCAGACACAGCAGCTCGTGAGGCCAAAAGAAAATGGAGACCGTCTGCTTAGAACCCTTGCAAGACTGAGAAAGTTATCCACAATCATCACAGATGAAAACGGAAGTGCCAACATGGAACTGCTTGAGGCAAAAAAAACCCTTCAGTAAAGGCCTAAAAAATATTAACAATTTATCTCACAACCAAAATGTGTCTGATCAATGTGTCATTTATAATTTAGTCCCAGACAAACAGTCTAAGCTTTAGATTGTGTTATTTTATAGCCTAACCTAGGGAGCCAGTGCTTGACTGCTTTAATTTAATCACTGGCGCTGGCACTTTAATATGTATATTCAGTGCTGTTATCTGTGGTGCTAAAGATATATAAATAATGTGGCTATTATGCTGGCTCTATTCGTGTGGAGTCTGATTCAGCAAGGGGCACATTCAGGCCATCTGGATGGCCCCGAGTAGGACGGGCCCGTTAGGACCCAATTCTGCACTGCGGATGTCTTTCCTGCTGCACAGCCGGCCCGCAGCTGACGACACCCTGCTTCCCTGCCACCTGGCATATTTTTAGACAGTACATGAAAACCAGAAATAAGAAGTCGAGGTCACACAATGTGCACATTTCCGGCAGTATTTTAGAACAGGCTCTGCTAAACATGGAGCCTGTTCTAAAATAGTGCAGGAGCGCATATGTACTTGGCAATACATGGATAAACAACAGAGGATTAAGGAGGATAACCCCTTAATCCCTCCTGCAAAGGGCTGGCCACAACAAGGAGTTTTTATAAATCTATATGTGTCATAGAAAAGCTGTAAATCCCGACATGGACAATTGCAGTCACATACATATATTCTCTGTATGAAATGGGAAATAGATGTGTAGATTTTTGACCCATCCAGGCCACTCCCTAACCACCTTGTGATATGCCGCCTTGCAATTTCTAAATAGTGAGGACATTCATGTGTAAATTCAGCCCTTTCTATACTTGCCATTTCCACATGGATGCCATTTCCACCTGTACATGCCTGATTTTATGTGTGGAAATTGTGAATATGTGTGCGTTACCCATGTCCTCTGACATCCACTATTACAAAGGAAATATGCATTGCCATCACTGGAACCTCTTTTTAAATCTACATAAGAAACCTTTGCAATATCCACATAATGCTTCTGCTTTCTATAGCACATGCCCCAGTACTAATTCATTTTCCCTTTTGTTTCTCAATATATAAGCATGTTAATTGCTGTAACTGTAAAAGAGGTATTTCTCTGCCTAATTATGTTTGAACATCTTATTATTCAGAGCAGTCTTCCGGTAATTAAAGTGGGACAATGCTCTAATAGAAACTTTTGCCAGTCTACTTCAGCTAACTAGATGAGAAGGCAAAAATCAGAATTTACATACAGTACTGTGCGTGACACCAGTTATTAGATTAAAAGAGGTGTTACGTGTCTGCTTTTAGGTTGAAAGTTGAGATTACAGATAACATTAGGGGCTTATCGAAATTTTGTTTTCAGCCTGCCAGTGTATTTTTGAAGAAAATAAAAGTTTTGACTCTGGTGTCTCAGAATTAGATTCACAAGCTTCACATGTAAGAATGTACCTTTCTGGGAAACTGACATGTACTCGTGATCTGGATTAGCTGCTGGTGGAAGCAGGATACTGGGCTTGATAGACCCTTGGTCTGACCTAGGGCATAGCTTATGTTCTTATGAGCGGGTTATCTCTGTAGATAAAATGATGAAATTTCTTAGCAGTGGGTCTTCTGACCAGCTGATCCCCACTAAGGTGTTTTCTCAGGGAAACCAAAAAAATGAACCAAAAAAGATTTTTTCCAGCAGTGAAGATTATGTCTTGAAGATTAGTGAGGCATGTGATATGGGGAAGAGGACGACTGCTGTGGAAGGGGGAACCTGGAAAATTTGGTCTCTCTTAAGCTATCCATGAACTGTGACAAGAATAAATATTTCCTACAGTATCTCAAATATCGCAGAAAGGTTGATATTAACAGCAAGCAGCTAAAAATATTTTACTATTTCAGCTCATCTCTTCCTGGAATACTTTGTAGGCCTAAAATGACTATGGGGTTAGCTTCGAAAAAAATGTGTAAAGTCTGTAGGGACTTTTTACTTTTAGACTTTATGTCAGTTTCCGAACGGATGAAGAGCAGGGCTGACAGCAGAAAACACCAGCAGGCATTGCAGGATCCCACTGGCTTGAAGAAACTGGCTCTGGCCTGGCTGCCTGAGAGGAGGGAAGAGGTGGGTAAGATGGACGGGATGGGTTCGAGGAGGAAGGTAGGAATGCATATGGGAATGGGTGAGGCTAGAGAGGAGAGGGAGAAAAGGGGTGGAGCATTGGGGAGGGGCAGAGTTAGAGGAGGGACAGACTTGAGAGAGAGTACAAGTGCAGGAAAGAGAGAGAGAGAGAGAGGAAAGTTGGTTGGGAGGGGAGGGAGGGAGTGCATGGCTGCTCAAAGGGAAGGAGAAAGAATGCGGGAGGGAGAATATTCAATGATAGGGATGGGAAATCCCCATCACACACACACACACATACGCATATGCCCCATGACAGTTACTCACGCACACACACGCATACATATGCCCCATGTCAGATACTCACACACACACACAAAAACACACATATGCCCCATGGCAGTTACTCGCACACACCCACACACACACACATGCATATTCCCCATGACAGCTACTCACACACACACACACACACATACACATGCACATGCCCCATGACAGTTACTCATACTCACACACAAACACACATGCACATGCCCCATGACAGTTACTCACACACACACATGCACATGCCCCATGACAGTTACTCACACTCACACACAAACACACATGCACATGCCCCATGACAGTTACTCACACACACACATGCACATGCCCCATGACAGTTACCCACACACACACATACACGCACACACACACACACACGCATATGTCCCATGACAGTTACTCACACACACACACACACACACACATATGCGCCATGACAGTTACTCACACACACACATACACACACATATGCCCCATGACAGTTACTCTCACACACACACACACATGCACAAGCCCCATGACAGTTACTCACACACACACACATGCACATGCCCCATGACAGTTACACACACACACACATGCACAAGCCCCATGACAGTTACTCTCACACACACACACACACACAAACATGCATATGCCCCATGACAGTTACTCACACACACACACACGCACATATCCCATGACAGTTACCCACACACACACACATACATGCACAAGCCCCATGACAGTTACTCACACACACACACACACACACACACACATATGCTCCATGACAGTTACTCACATACACACACACACACATGCACATGCCCCATGACAGTTACTCACACTCACACACAAACACACATGCACATGCCCCATGACAGTTACTCACACACACACATGCACATGCCCCATGACAGTTACTCACACACACACACATGCACATGCCCCATGACAGTTACCCACACACACACATACACGCACACACACACACACACGCATATGTCCCATGACAGTTACTCACACACACACACACACACACACACATATGCGCCATGACAGTTACTCACACACACACACATACACACACATATGCCCCATGACAGTTACTCTCACACACACACACACATGCACAAGCCCCATGACAGTTATTCACACACACACACACACATGCACATGCCCCATGACAGTTACACACACACACATGCACAAGCCCCATGACAGTTACTCTCACACACACACACACACACACAAACATGCAAATGCCCCATGACAGTTACTCACACACACACACACACACACACATACCCCATGACAGTTACCCACACACACACACATACATGCACAAGCCCCATGACAGTTACTCACACACACACACACACACACATATGCTCCATGACAGTTACTCACATACACACACACACACACATGCACATGCCCCATGACAGTTACTCATACACACACATGCACAAGCCCCATGACAGTTACTCTCTCACACACACACACACAAACATGCATATGCCCCATGATAGTTACTCACACACACACACACATGCACATACCCCATGACAGTTACCCCCACACACACATACATGCACAAGCCCCATGACAGTTACTCACACACACACACACATATGCTCCATGACAGTTACTCACATACACACACACACACATGCACATGCTCCATGACAGTTACTCACACACACACACACATGCATATGCCCCATGACAGTTACTCACACACACACACACACACACATGCACATGACCCTTGACAGTTACACACACACACACACACATGCATATGCCCCATGACAGTTACTCACACACACACACATGCACATGCCCCATGACAGTTACCCACACACACACATACATGCACGCACACACACACATGCATATGCCCCATGACAGTTACTCGCACACACACACACACACAGATGCACAAGCCCCATGACAGTTACTCACACACACACACATGCACATGCCCTATGACAGTTACTCTCACGCACACACACACAAACATGCATATGCCCCACGACAGTTACTCACACACACACACACACATATGCCCCATGACAATTACTCGCACACACACACACACACACATGCATATGCCTCATGACAGTTACTCACACACACGCATATGCCTCATGACAGTTACTGACACACACACATATGCTCCATGACAGTTACACACACACACACACATATGCCCCATGACAGTTACTCACACACACACACGCATATGGCCCATGACAATTACTCACACAAATACATGCACATGCCCCATGACAGTTACCCACACACACACATACATGCACGCACACACACACGCATATGCCCCATGACAGTTACTCACACACACACACACACACACATATGCACAAGCCCCATGAAAGTTACTCACACACACACAGACATGCACATGCCCCATGACAGTTACTCTCACACACACACAGAAACACGCATATGCCCCATGACAGTTACTCACACACACACATGCACAATCCCATGACAGTTACTCCCACATACACATGCACATGCCCCCATGACAGTTACTCTCACACACCTACACAAACACGCATATGCCCCATGTCAGATACTCACACACACACAAACACACATATGCCCCATGACAGTTACTCACACTCACACACAAACACACATGCACATGCCCCATGACAGTTACTCACACACACACATGCACATGCCCCATGACAGTTACTCACACTCACACACAAACACACATGCACATGCCCCATGACAGTTACTCACCCACACACACACATACACACACACACATACACACTGTCAGACGGCTGCCTGGGTGAGAATGTTCACAGTCTTGGCAAGTGCATATGTCAATATGATTTGCAAGGGATTGTGGGCAATGCAGTCCATTCACACCCGACACAGCTGCTCACAATAATTTAGTTGTGCTCAAGTGTAAAGCCAATAAGATATTTATTTATGGGGTTATTTCTCCCAACACAGATATGCTTGGTAGCACATAAATCAGGTTACTTGCTTTCAGTGTTAAACTTGGAAAAACAAAATCAGGAAACAACATTTGAACTTGTCAGGCAATCAAAGCAAAAGAAATAAGACCTGATTGGCAACAAACTGGTCTTTTCTGTAGGCTTTAGCTAATATTCTCTTAGCAAGTATCAAACAACAAACCAAAAGCCACAAAGAAAGAAAAAAAACTGTTCTTTTCAGGTAAACTTCTTATATCTTCCCACATAGATTCAGAAGTGATTCTCTCAGAGCTCACAAGCAATTAGGTAAGGCTCAATTGCTAGCAGTTACCCAGCTGAAACCCCTTAGCTGGCTTGCTTTCTACTGCGTGGCTAAAAATCCTACTCAGGAGCTTTTCTGAGTAGATTAAAGAACAAGTTTGTATTTCTTTGTGATGGTTGCTGTACTTTATAACAGAAAATCACCAAAGGAGTTTAGACAGAGAGCAGCCCATGTAAACACATTCTTCATCTGCAATCACTCCCTACTCTTCAACAATCATGGGCTCAATATCATGGATTGGCACAGATGAATATCTCAAGGGAGCACTTTCAGGAGAATACTTGTTTCCCTGCTGTCTTTCAAGGTTATAGCTAGGGCATAGATCAGTGTTCATACCTGAGCTTCCATTGCTGTTAGAGTTCCTCTCTATATAGCCTGGCCAGTATGTAGTCCAGTTCTTATGTCCAGCCTTCCAATCCAGATCCCTGGACACTGGATCTCTCTTCACATACCTTCTGGCACGGGTCTTAGGGTCCCTTCCAAGTGCAGCCGTCTCCCTCACAGGTACCGTCTGGAGATTCCTAGCTCTGCAGCACCATTCCTCTGGCTTTCCCCAGTCCAATGGTGTATGCTGGCCCTTGGAATGCCTCCCAGTATACGTACTGCTCCGGACTCTTCTAGACCTCTCAAAGGCTTTTCTCTTCTTTCTTCCAAAGGGTTTCTTACCCTCTCTGTCCGTCCGTTCTGGCTTCTGCTTCTGATGATCCTCCAGATGAAACTGAGGATGAGGATGATCAAGCTCAAGCTGATTCTCTGTAGAATAAACTCTACCTTTATTCTGCTTAGATGAGTGCTCCTCCCTAACACAGCGCAGCTGTGCTGAATCAGGCCCTGCCCTTTGAGATGAGTGCTTAGGGATTACCTCATAGCCCTCCTGACTGAACACACGTTTCCCCACTTCAGATCCTCTAATGGCTGTTGGAAACCTGGTGCATTCTGGGACTGGTAGTCTTTTATGGGAAAATTCTGTTTTCTTATTTCTACCAGAACTGACAGGTTGCTTGTTCAGAGTCACTTCACCTTTCCTATAGCTCCTTCCTGAGCTATGATAAGCTTCCTTATCACAACACGCATATGTCCCAAGACAGTTACTCACACACACACACACATATGCCCCATGACAGTTACTCACACACACACACACACATATGCCCCATGACAGTTACTCTCACACACACACACACACATGCACAAGCCCCATGACAGTTACTCACACACACACACACATGCACATGCCCCATGACAGTTACTCACACACACACACACACATGCACAAGCCCCATGACAGTTACTCTCACAGACACACACACACACATGCATATGCCCCATGACAGTTACTCACACACACACATACACATGCACATACCCCACGACAGTTACCCACACACACACACATACATGCACAAACCCCATGACAGTTACTCACACACACACACACACATATGCTCCATGACAGTTACTCACATACACATACACACACATGCACATGCCCCATGACAGTTACTCACACACACACACACACATGCACATGCCCCATGACAGTTACTCACACACACATGCACAAGCCCGATGACAGTTACTCACCCACACACACACATACACACACACACACACACACACGCATATGTCCCAAGACAGTTACTCACACACACACACATATGCCCCATGACAGTTACTCACACACACACACACACACATATGCCCCATGACAGTTACTCTCACACACCCACAAACACACACACATGCACAAGCCCCATGACAGTTACTCTCTCTCACACACACACACATGCATATGCCCCATGACAGTTACTCACACACACACACACATGCACATGCCCCATGACAGTTACTCACACACACACACACATGCACATGCCCCATGACAGTTACTCACACACACACATGCACAAGCCCCATGACAGTTACTCTCACACACACACACATGCATATGCCCCATGACAGTTACTCAAACACACACACATACACATGCACATACCCCATGACAGTTACCCACACACACACAAACATACATGCACACACCCCATGACAGTTACTCACACACACACACACACACACACACACATATGCTCCATGACAGTTACTCACATACACATACACACACATGCACATGCCCCATGACAGTTACTCACACACACACACACACATGCACATGCACCATGACAGTTACTCACACACACACACATGCACAAGCCCGATGACAGTTACTCACACACACACACACATGCACATGCCCCATGACAGTTACTCTCTCTCACATACACACACACAAACATGCATATGCCCCATGACAGTTACTCACACACACACACATGCACATACCCCATGACAGTTACACACACACACATGCACATGCCCTATGACAGTTACTCACACACACACACATGCAAATGCCCCATGACAGTTACTCACACACACACACACATGCACATGACCCCATGACAGTTACTCACACACACACACATGCACATGCCCCATGACAGTTACCCACACACACACAAGGACAATTACACACACACACGCACACACATGCATATGCCCCATGACAGTTACTCGCACACACACACATGCACAAGCCCCATGACAGTTACTCACACACACATGCACATGCCCTATGACAGTTACTCTCACACACACACACACACAAACACGCATATGCCCTATGACAGTTACTCACACACACACACGCATATGCCCCATGACAATTACTCACACACACACATGCATATGCCCCATGAGAGTTACTCACATACACACACACACATGCATATGCCACATGACAGTTACTCACACACACACAGACACACGCATATGCCTCATGACAGTTACTCACACACACACACACACCCATATGCTCCATGACAGTTACTCACACACACACACACACATATGCCCCATGACAGTTACTCACACACACACATGCATATGCCCCAAGACAATTACTCACACAGACACATGCACATGCCCCATGATAGTTACCCACACACACACATACATTCACGCACACGCACACACGCATATGCCCCATGACAGTTACTCACATACACACACACACATGCATATGCCACATGACAGTTACTCACACACACACACACACACACGCATATGCCTCATGACAGTTACTCACACACACACACACACACCCATATGCTCCATGACAGTTACTCACACACACACACACACATATGCCCCATGACAGTTACTCACACACACACACGCATATGCCCCATGACAATTACTCACACAGACACATGCACATGCCCCATGATAGTTACCCACACACACAAATACATTCACGCACACGCACACACGCATATGCCCCATGACAGTTACTCACACACACACACATGCACATGCCCCATGACAGTTACCCACACACACACATACATGCACACACACACACATGCATATGCCCCATGACATTTACTCACACACACACACACATGCACAAGCCCCATGACAGTTACTCACACACACACAGACATGCACATGCCCCATGACAGTTACTCTCACACACACACAGAAACATGCATATGCCCCATGACAGTTACTCACACACACACATGCACAAGCCCATGACAGTTACTCATACACACACATGCACATGCCCCATGACAGTTACTCTCACACACACACGCATATGCTCCATGACAGTTACTCACATACACACACACACACATGCACATGCCCCATGACAGTTACTCACACACACACACACACATATGCCCCATGACAGTTACTCACACACACACACACACGCATATACCCCATGACAGTTACTCATACACACACACACATATGCCCCATGACTGTTACTCACACACACACACACACGCATATGCTCCATGACAGTTACTCACATACACACACACACACATGCACATGCCCCATGACAGTTACTCACACAAACACACACACATGCATATGCCCCATGACAGTTACTCACACACACACACACACACATGCACATGACCCCTGACAGTTACTCACACACACACACATGCATATGCCCCATGACAGTTACTCACATACACGCACACACATGCATATGTTCCATGTCAGTTACTCACACACACACACACACACACACATATGCTCCATGACAGTTACTCACACACACACACACACACGCATATGCTCCATGACAGTTACTCACATACACACACACACATGCACATGCCCCATGACAGTTACTCACACACACACACACATGCATATGCCCCATGACAGTTACTCACACACACACACATGCACATGACCCCTGACAGTTACTCACACACACACACACACACATGCATATGCCCCATGACAGTTACTCACACACACACACACATGCACATGCCCCATGACAGTTACCCACACACACACATACATGCATGCACACACACACACACACACACATATGCCCCATGACAGTTACACACACACACACACACACACACAAGCGCAAGCCCCAGGACAGTTACTCACACACACACACACATGCCCCATGACAGTTACTCTCACACACACACACACACACACACAAACATTCAAATGCCCCATGACAGTTACTCACACACACACACACGCATATGCCCCATGACAGTTACTCACACACACTCATACACAAGCCCATGACAGTTACTTACACACACACACACATATGCCCCATGACAGTTACTCACACACACAAACACATGCATATGCCCCATGACAGTTACTCACACACACACACACACACACACACACACACATATGCTCCATGTCAGTTACACACACACACACACACATATGCTCCATGACAGTTACTCACACACACACACACACACATGCACATGCCCCATGACAGTTACTCACACACATGCATATGCATCATGACAGTTACTCACACACAAACACACACACACACACACATATGCCCCATGACAGTTACACACACACACACACACACACACACATGCGCAAGCCCCATGACAGTTACTCACACACACACACACACATGCCCCATGACAGTTACTCTCACACACACACACACACACACAAACATTCAAATGCCCCATGACAGTTACTCACACACACACACACGCATATGCCCCATGACAGTTACTCACACACACTCATACACAAGCCCATGACAGTTACTTACACACACACACACATATGCCCCATGACAGTTACATACACACACACACACATGCATATGCCCCATGACAGTTACTCACACACACACACACACACACATATGCTCCATGTCAGTTACACACACACACACACATATGCTCCATGACAGTTACTCACACACACACACACATGCACATGCCCCATGACAGTTACTCACACACATGCATATGCATCATGACAGTTACTCACACACAAACACATACACACACACACACACATGCACATGCCCCATTTCAGTTACTCTCACACACACACACACACGCATATGCCCCATGACAGTTACTCACACACACACATGCATATGCCCCATGACAGTTACTCACACACACAAACACAAACACACACATATGCCCCATGACAGTTACTCGCATACACACACACACACACACGCATATGCTCCATGTCAGTTACTCACACACACACACACATATGCTCCATGACAGTTACTCACACACACACACACACATGCACATGCCCCATGACAGTTACTCACACACACATGCATATACACCATGACAGTTACTCACACACAAACACATACACACACGCACACACATGCACATGCCCCATGACAGTTACTCACACACACACACATGCATATGCCCCATGACAGTTACTCACACACACACAGACACATACACATTCCCCATGACAGTTACTCAAACACATACACACACATGCACATGCCCCATGACAGTTACTCACACACACATTCACACACATGCCCCATGACATTTACTCACACATACACACACACATGCACATGCCCCATGACAGTTACTCACACACACACACATGCACATGGCCCATGACAGTTACTCACATGCACTTGCACATGCCCTATGACAGTTACTCACACACACACACACACATACACATGCCCCATGACAGTTACTCACACACACGCACATGCCCCATGACAGTTACTCACACACACACACACATACCAAAACTCCCCATGACAAACAGATAGGCACATACTAATTTCCCAATACCCTCCATGACATGCACATGCATGCACACTTGCTTCAACACTCACATATCACACACAAACATCCCTAACACTTCCCATCACACACACACACATGTATGCATGCACCCTCCAACATTCCCCAGGCCCCACACACATCCCATAACTCTCCCATGTCATACACATACATGTATGCACCCTCCCAACACTACCCATGACACATACGCACATGCATACAACCCCTAGCACCTCCTATGATACATACACATGCATGCCCCCAACATCCCTTACGACACACACACACACCACGAACACTAATGTCACACACACTCATGTGCATGCACCTCCCAGCACCCCTAAGACACACACATACACCCCAACACCCCATGACACATGAACAGATGCTCAAACCTCCTCCAACCTTCCCCATGACACAGACACCTGTGCACATACACCCCCGACAGCACCACATGACACACACACATGCACACCCAACACCCTCCATAATACATACACACATATGCACCTGCGACACCCCCATGACAGACACACACATACACCTCTGCATGCCTGAGTTTATGAATGGAGAAAACATGCCACTGTGTCAGTTTTCAACATGTTCTATTTGAGATTATATGTCTGACAGTAGATTGATGAAGCCTCAGTTGTTTAGAAACGATCTTTTAACACTATTCAGATTAAATATTTTTTTCTTAGGCTCTCTGAAATTTCTTATTGATCAGAGTCAACCCAAGGGTATCTTATACCCTAAGGAAATCTTTTGAATCTCTCTTTCCCTAACTCCTCACCCTGTGACGCATCTCGCCTTACTTTGCTTATCCCTTCACCCTGTCTCCAGCATGTTCCCTTCTCTTTCCCTCCCCAGTTGTACAGTATCTCCCTTCTCTGTCTATGAACCTCCCCCCCCCCCCGTAGTCTAATAGTGCAGCATATTTCCTTCCCCGCCCCCTCATAGTTCATCATCTCTCCTTTCCTGCCCTCCAGTAATCCAGCTTTTATCTTTCCCTATTCCCCCTGCCCCTCCCAACCATATCCAGGATTTCTTCTTTTTTCCTTTCCCCCTGCTGCCGCTGTTGCCATACCCAAGCAACCATGACTGCATCATAAGAAACTTCAGGTGGTAGCAGGCCTGAGAGCACTTGCCGGTGCTCAAGGGGTGGGACAGCGCAGGCCTTGAGAGTGTGCAGATGCTCTAAGTCCCACAGCCAAGCTGAATTTACTTACAACGCAGCTGTGGTCAGCTAAGGAGGAAGACTGAAGGATGGCGGCAGTGGTAACGGGGAAAGGGAGAAGAGAGAAGGCAGAAGGGAGCAGCCCTGGGCATGGAGGAGGCGCAGGAGGAATAGGAAAGGATAAAGGCTGGACTATTGGGGGGTGCAGGTGAGAAGGGAAGTACAAGTGCTGTCCCCTGACTTTATGTCCGGCCCTGCTTTTGATCATGTCATGATGAGTTCCTACTAGCTTTTGTGATAAAGACCAAACTCAAACCCTTTTGCACCTTTCCATAGGGAAGGATGACCAAATTCAGTCATACAGATTTACATTGCAGACTTGTTTTCTAGTTATCGGTTAAGCACCTGATTCTAATTAGCCAATTAATTGTGCTAAAGAAATTAGGAGTTTCCATTTTTTAATCATTTTGTTGAATAAATCAAAACATATCTTTATTTTGTCCAAGTTATTTATTAAAAGAGTTCATCTTTCTTTCTTAGCAAGGTTTAGATTAAAGTCTGTTCATGTCTGAGTATAGACCAGACTTTTTGAGAGCACGTGCCCAAATCGACAGGAATATTCTTAAAAAATGAACTTGCGTGCCAGTGGTAATTTTTGCACGGCATATTGACATTTATTACTATTGTTCTAATTCCATTTTCCGCTTTTTCTCATCTAATGGAAATAAAAGCAATGCATTTATTAAAAGGTCAATATAAAACATGTTCAAACCACCTTAAACTGCCTACAATATTTACCATTCTTATAAATTTATATCCAGGGTAAATTCCTTGCAACAGAAGGAAACACAAATCAGAGCTAAGGACAACCGTTATCCTCTCTTATCACACAGACAATAGAATTTCAAAACGGTTGTTCTCACATCCGTCCAGTTAGCACTAAACCGGCATGAGAGATCCCCCCCCCCCCTCCTCCATTATGCCAATTTAGTTCACTGTTTTAAAAACTGATTTTGAATGGTTCAATTATTTTAATACTAACAATAATCAAACTCTTCTAGTGAAAGTTACTATGGATTCAATCAGAGAATTATTACTATGTGTTTATGATTATCATGGAAAAACAAAAATACGGATAATCCTAGAGGATTCACAGACTTTTTTCAGTGCTATAAACACCTTAAGATCATATAAACTAAAATATAAACCCAGAAGATAAATAAATATGATTATAATTTGTGCTGGCTAGCCATCACCATAGCAGCACAATTCACAAAGGAGAATAACACTATTCACAATATAACTGCAAGAAGCAAGAAGTCTGCTAACTTAATTAGAAATCGTCAATTTCAATTTCAGCAACAAGATTCTCTTCACTTTGCCCTAGTACAAAGATGTTGGCTGAAATACATTTTGTTGGCTGCCAGAGAACATACTATCCTTTTCCACTCTATTTGTGTGCAGTGTCAGTACCATGATGACGCCAAGAATTTGCCTGCTGGGTATCCTACCTACAAATAATCCAATACATTAAAAGTGGCAGATCGACACACACAGTTCTGCCCCTTGTTATAGCATTAAGCTGGCCAACTAGCTCCAGATTTGCCTAACAGGGTGGATCCTGTCCTGGATTCACCCCATTGCTTGCAGGGACTTGCAGTTCTGATTTCTCTGTTGCATTCCCTAAACAAGGCAAGACTACAAGTCCCTGCATGCAATGGGGTAAACCTAAAACAGGAGCAAGTCTGCTGGACAAATCTGGAGCCAATAGGCAACCCTGTGTAGTGTATCATAGGTTTTCAACCCAGTCTTCGGGGAACCCCGGGCCAGTCAGCTTTTCAGGATTCCCACAATAAATATGCATAAGATAGATTTGCATACAATGAAGGCAGAACATGCAAATCTCTCTCATGCATATTCATTGTGGGAATCCTGAAAACCTGACTGGCCTGGAGTTCCCCGAGGACTGGGTTGAAAATCACTGGATGCTTGCTTGCTCTGTGACACACTGTAAACGAGCTTCATAAAATAAAAGAATGATTCAAAGCTGTGGACTCCCACAGGTAATCTCAGGATGCCCGTGGGCAATGTCACCATTTGCATGGAGCAATCTGCAGGTTGCTCACAGGCTTCCACAGAAAAATGCAGTCTTCTCAGGGGACTGTCCACAGACGATGCAGCACATAGTAGAATCAACCCAACCTTTATTGACTGCTATCATGCTGTGTAAGAGTGAAACATTCAATTCAGAGGTGAGGTGGTAGGGACATGGAGAAATACCAGCAGGTTTCTGCTGTTGGCACCTGTTGACAGTCAACAAGCAGAGATGGCCTGAGAGAACTGGTTACACTCCACCTGTAGGTTTAATAAATACTTAAGGTGGCAGATCCCACGGAGTCTCACCAGGTGAGTCCAGATTCACCTGCTCCAGGCTCCAGAACAGACTGGGGGTGGGGTAGGGGGGGGGAGGAGATTGCAAGGCTTAAAAGGCAATCAATAAGTCAAGTGTTCTCTGACTGTTTGCTGTTTTTGCCAAGTATTGCACTGGACCGCAGCCAAGTGGTCAATTTGGAAAACTAAGCCATGTCTAATAAATAATCTGAGGGAGAAGAAAGCAGTCATTTTTTCGGAACTGAACTGCAACCTCATAAACCGGAGGGCTGCTGATTTGAGCTAGATTTTTTCCGGTCATCATTCTGAGCTATTTCTTTGTTAGTCTGCTTGCTTTTAAATCAAGACTGGTGCCTGGATGGATTTAGTAGAGAGGTGTCATGCGAGTGGAGGGCACGGAGAGAGTCAGGTCTGAGATTCTGCTGGGCAGCGGGAGCGAGAAACAGAAACCACTACGTACATTTGGTCTAAATTTTTGTAGAATCAGCAATACTCCCATAGGTCAAGACAGACACATGAAACCTGTTCTAAGACCCCACAGCCACATGGGTTTTCGGAATAACTGTTCTGAAGATACAGGAAATAAAAGTACATATACTAGTCTTGCAATGAATCGAGCCCAGTTTAATGATAAATAATACGTATGAAGTCCATAATAAACATTATTGGTGTGTGATAAGGCTCAATTCATTGGAAGGCTGTAGTGCTGAGATAAAACCCCCCCCCCCCCCCGGTTTCTGGGACTCTTTTTTAGTTGTTTACTACAGACCATAATATGCAAATCCTGAAAATCCAACTGGCTATAGGGTGGCCCCGGTAGGAATGGGAAGAGTAGGAAGTAGCCAGGTTGTTAGAGCAGTGGGCTGAGAAGTAAAGAATCTATGATCATTTCATATTGGTGACCTTGGGCGACTCCTTAACCATCCATTACCTCAGGTACAATATTCAGCCATGTCATATGCTGACTGCCAGCAATTATACATAGCACAGCATCAATCAGCCACTGGGTGTACCCAAGGACTGCTTTTCAGCGGTATATGTATCATGATTGGATATCGCTGCTGTACATAAAGTTTTCTGTTCTCGCCCTCGCTCTGCCCTAACTCCATGCAGGTGCTATATGGATAGTGCCGGAACGGTTACAGCAATTTTCATCCAGCACTTTCCATACAGGCCTTTGAATATGGTCAGTCAGAGGAGTTACTATTATTATTAGTAGTAGTAGCAGTATTTAGCTCACATCTTTCCAGTAGTGCATGTTTACGAGCCACCTCTAAGGAGCTGATTCTGCATGGGCAGTTATGCACATTAAAAGCACGTAAGTCCTATTCTAAAGGACTTACGTATGTGAACCAGAACTTACGCGCACATTTTGGTTGGTTGCTATGTGCCACTGCAAAAATGTTCTATAGGGGTGTTCATGGGGGTGGGGCAAAGGAAGGGACCATATCTACATGTGCAAGTTATAGAATATTATAATGTACACATGTCAATATGCCAATCTAGGCTTGGGCAGTTACACCATAACTAGAGCAGATGTAAATGCCATGGTTAGAATTAGGCATGTCTGTACATTCCTTTTCTATAAAGTAAAGCCTGTGCGTGCTTTACTTTATAAAATAGGCACCAAAATACGTGCACAGCCACACGTTTTGCCTGCATTCGAGATTATAGAATTACCCTCCACATGTATAGCTCCCTTGGAAAATGGTGAAGGGATTTTGAATGCAAAAGATCTGGTTGCATTGCTTTTTTGTCCCCAAGACAACCTTTGTTGGCAATTACTGTTTCGGTCCACACCTGAATTCACTTTCAGAAATGCTTACCAACAGTGCTTGCAGCCCGCAGTGCTAGAGGTGAATCACTATTTTGGAAGTCCAGCAAATAAAATAGTTCTATTGAAAAGCAGAGCAGAGGCAGTACAAGAAGCCATTTGGCAATCATTTGGGTGATAATGAGAATCCAACGATGCATTGTGGGTCTGCCTAGCTGCAAGCAATGGAATGCATTATAAACATAATTACATATGCAAGCTATTCACGTGATGTCATCATCTCTGTACTAAAAAAGATGGGGAAACCACACTGGACTCTGAAAGCCGTGACATCAATGTAAAGTAAGGAAAAGAAGGCAAAAATAGTTGCCCACTCTTTGGTCCCCATACTGTATACTCATGTGTCTGCTTTTTGTAATACTTATTCACCTTGGTTTCCTAGGAATCAATGCAGAAATACCTTAGCATTCACATGATTCTAAATGCTTATTTCGGTGATAAGAAATGATGGCAATATCTTAGCAAGTTGCAAGCATGAGGAACTACTGGCATGCAAAAGCAGCACATGCGCAAATGTCAACAAGCACCTGTTGCCCTCTATGTATTTTTTATTCTCCATCCTTCACTCACAGCATTCCTATACATGGAGGGATAGCATTTATGGGCAAGCACAATTTTCTCATACACACACTGTGCAATCCCTAACCACTGTGCTGCTGTCATGACATCACAACACTCTTACAAGTATAAATGTAGGCCAGTAAGGCTAGAGGCACCAGACATTAAAGCCTCGTTTGTTCATTGCATCACCTACCCTGCTATCCCTCATGACCCTCTACAACACATCCATCACACATATTAACATAGAGACCTCTAGGATATTATGCCTTGGATATGTCCTGTTGTTCCTGCTCCAAATAGGGATGCCTGTTCATACTCATGGAAGTAACCATGATACATATATGCAAATGGGCACATCTGGAGGCTACTTAACGCAGACGCCCCTTCTCAAAAAAGGCTATTATTTATAATCATGATGGCTATAAAAGCTAGCAATTTGCTATCCTCACAGTGGCGCTAAACACAATATAAACATGCAGGTTTCATGTGCTTTTAGTCATCGCCTGTCTGAGCCAACAATGACCAATGTCCAACCCCATCAGCAGCAACAGTTACCCACCATCATTTCTGAAGCAAATCTTCCAGTAGGTCTGGCATGCCTTGTCCTCTCTCTTTCTGCATGGAAAGTAAGGGCCACACACTTTGTTGATGGGTCCAGTGTATGCTGCAAGAGTGAGAGACTCAGTGTATGCTGCTAGACTTGACTCACAAATGAAGGGCCAGGAGCAGAACCTCAGAAAGCACCCACAAATAGAAACAGAAGTAAGGCAGATTTTGAATGATTTTCAGAAGACTGCGTTTGTGAGGAGCTAGCTAAACTAAAATTAGATTAAGTGATGGGCCCAGATGAGATACATCCAAGAGTGTTGAAGGAGCTTAGGGAAGTTCTTGTGGCTCCACTGGCTGACCTTTTCAATGTTTTTTAGAGTCAGGAGCGGTCCCTGAGAACTGAAGAAGGGTGCATATGGTCCTCTACACAAATGCAGAAGTAAGGATGAGGTTGTGAACTATAGATTGGTTAGTCTGATCTCTGTGGTGAGTAAATTAATGGAAATGCTGCTAAAACAGAGGATAGTGAGGTATTTGGAATCCAATAGGTTGCAGGATAGCATGGTTTTACTAGAGGCAGGTCTTCTCAGACAAATCAATTTAATTTCTTTGACTGCGTGACAAGAGAGATGGACTGAAGGAGAGCGCTAGATGTGGTATAGATTTCAGTAAAACATCTAACACTATTCCACACAGGCAGCTTATAAATTGAGTGACCAAGGGATGGACCCTAAAGTGATTGACTAGGTTAGAAACTGGTTGAGTGGAAAGTAACAAAGGGTACAGATAAAAGGAGATAACTCTGAGGAGAAGGACGTTACCAGTGGTGTGCCACAAAGATCTGGAAGTCTATATCAGAGGGGCTGGAAGCAGGAACAGCACCACAGCGGCCAAGGTTTTGGTAAGTACTGCAGTGCTGTTTCAAGTCATTGGTGCCACTACTGGTCCTGGAGAGGGATGGGAATTTGGGAATGGTGGCAGTGAGCTGCACTCGCACCATTGTTGCCCTAGGTGATCACCTTGTTGCCCTAGGTAATCACCTAGTTTTCCTAACAGTAGCACCAGCCCTAGTTGGGAAGCCATGGCTTACAGCTTCTCTAGATGGATATCTGAGAAAATGGAAGATAAAGAGGTTAATGTACGAGGTACGATCAAAAGGTATCGAGACTTGTTCAATAACACAAGAAGTATAACACTGACAGTTATTGCACTCAGTCTCCTTCAAAGTAATCTCCTTCCAATAAAACACAATTTCTACAGCATTCCTGCTGTGATAGAAACCATTTTGAAATGCCTTTCGTTATGCTGTCAAGCTCCTCTCGAATTTTGCTTAATGGTCTCCAAATCATTGGATCTCCTTCCTTTCAGTGGTAATTTCAGTTTTGGAAATAAGAAAAGTCACAGGGTGCGAGATTAGGTGAGTACAGAGGCTGAAGGACTTGCTCAATTTGGTTTGGCCAAGAACTGCTGGACAAGATGTGATGCGTGAGCTGGGGTGTTATCGTGATGAAGCAATCATTCACCATTCCTGTGCAACTCTGGCCTCTTATGACAAACTACATCTCTCAAACGAGTCAGAACTTGAACGTAGTACTCCTTATTGATGGTTTGGCCTTTTGAAGCATACTCATGATGAACAATATCATGGTAATAAAAAAAAACTGTGAGCATGACCTTGGCATTGCTTCTCACCTGATGGGCTTTCTTGGGTCTGAGAGAGTTTGGCGTTTTCCATTGTGAGGATTGAGGCTTAGTTTCCAGGTCATAACCATAAACCCATGATTCACCATGAGTAATAATCTTTTTGATGAAATCTGAATCATTTTCAAGACATTCAAACAACTCCATGGTTGCAGACAATCAATCTTCTTTTTGGTCAGGGTACGGGAATTTCGGCATGAATTTTGCAGACACACATCTCATCCCCAAATCAACAGTAAGAATGGACTGAACTGATCTGAAACTGATGTCCATGTCCTCAGCAAGATCCCTGATAGTCAATCAACAATTTAAGAGTATTGTGGCATACACTGCTTCAACTTTGTCTTCATTCCTGCTTGTGGATGGCCTTCCAGAACATTCGTCACCATCAACACTTTGGCAGCCCTCTTGAAAACATTTGTACCAGTCATAAACTTGAGCACAACTTGTGCATTCATCGCCATAAACATGCTGTAACTTGTCATAAGTCTCTTTGTATGAATCTCCAAGTTTCTGACAGAATTTAATTCAAATTCACTGTTCAATTTTTCTCACTCATCGTAAATCTAACAAACTGCTTTTACATGATACCAAACATTATATGATTAAAAAAGATATAGGTATGCTGCAGCACATAATTAGGTCACTGCATGCTTAATAACATCATGGTGCTACGTATTGTTATATAGCTACGCAACAAGTCTCCATACTTTCTGATCTCACCTCGTACTAATTCAATCTTCTACATACCAACCTAGGGAATTATTTTGGATAGATAATGATTTAGTACAGGAATCCAATATTATCAGGAATCCTTTGGATTTTTTTATCCTGAGTTATTCGCAAAGCATTTCACTGTTAATGTGAAAAAATCACTATGATGATGTCACATTATCTTTTGTTAAGGACCCTTTAGTGAAATTCCTTAACATGGTTGGAATTTAAGTCTATGGGTGTTGCGGAAATACAGAAAGTAATTGGTGCACTCAAACCACTACATCAGTGGATGATGCATACCCAACTAGCTGGATTAAACTGGCTAAATCAGAGGTGTCAAGATTTATATTGCAAATATTGTGGTCCTTACTCGGGTTATGACCC
This sequence comes from Ichthyophis bannanicus, assembly GCA_033557465.1. Taxonomy (NCBI): domain Eukaryota; kingdom Metazoa; phylum Chordata; class Amphibia; order Gymnophiona; family Ichthyophiidae; genus Ichthyophis; species Ichthyophis bannanicus. The sequence goes on along the minus strand of CM066032.1, from coordinate 1,271,016,353 downwards.
CTTTGCTGAAAAAGGTTAGTATAAGGCCATTTTTTTTTTTTAATCTACTTTGGGCCCTCAATTGCCAAGCCCATTTCTAGCCTTCCATTCTTGGCCAAGATTAATGAACATATCGAGAATTATATTGACACATACAGACCACTTGACCCCCAGCAGCATGCAAGAGACTTGGAGGTCTATTTTAATTTGGACGTCCCGGCCCACTGTGCGTCCGGTCAGAACCAGACGCAGAGAGGTAGACGGGATTCTGATCCCGCGGGGCACATCTAGTCCCCGTTCGATCAGAATCCCATCTAGGCCTGTATGTGCAGGCCGGACCTGATTCCAGTCGGGCTGCATGTACAGGCCTCTTCCCGGCTAACTCAGTCAAGGATCCTGAATGAAGCCGCGGTGCCATGGTGTCCGATTACCATGGCACTGCGGCTCCATTCAGGAGCCATGATCGTTGGCCGCCACCGACTCCATTCATTCCCCATAGGGCCAGGATTGGGCTGTGGGGAATCCCCTGCACCACCATCACCTTTTGATGTACCCCGGGCCACCATCCCCTGACGTCTAGGGGAACTTATTCCACCTCAGAGGTGGAATAAGTTCCTCATCTATTCTGCCAGCTCCAGATGTACAGGCCTAACATCAGAATTGGCCCTCTACGTCCAGGGTCACAGACCGCCCACTGCCCGCCCTAACTCCACCTCCGCTCCACCCCCTTCCTGCCCCCATCTAGCTTCCCCGTACGAACTGCCTGTTCATATGGTGAGGCTTAGTCGGGGAAAGGGGGATGAATAGACTCCTTGCTTTTCAAACTTTTCTGATTATTCTGCTCAATAGGCTCGTGTCTGATTTGGAATCTGTGGGCTCTGAATTTCTTATTTTAATTTTGGATATATGTGCTGCACTTGATTCAGTTAGCTATCACTATTGGATGCAAGCTCTTAGAATTGGCCCAGGGGTCCTTAACTTGTTTTTTTTCTTATTTGATGGATAGAGAGCAGAGGAGTTAAGTGGGTTCGCAAATGTCTGCTTGGTATAAGATCTCCCAAGATGTGCCACAGGGTTTGGCGCCATCAGTGCTTTTGTTTAATATTTATTTGCAGCTTCTTTGTGATATAATTCAGTCTTTTAGTGCGGAGATGATTGATGAACTGCCCACCCTTTTCTATGATCATAATTTGCAATTAATTATATCAAATCTGAGGTTTTCTTTGTTACTCAGGATGCAGCATTTGTTCCAGCAAAATCGGTCCATATTTGATGGTGTGGATTATTAGTTCAGAGTGAGGTCCAATATTTAGGAATAATTTAAGAACAACATCTGACATTTCAGTTCAAACTGATAGGGTATTAGAACTTCTTTTTAGAAGATGTGAGTAGTATGCCATTTACAACCTCTCTTATCAGATGATGATTTTCATACAATTTTTCAAGCATTGATTAATCCCCGCTTCGATTACTGTAATGTTATTTATGAAGGTTTATTTATTTATTTAACACTTTTTCTATACCGCTTTTCTAAGAGTTAAAGTGGTTTACAGTGAACCAAAACATTTAGACAGACTCATGGGGTATATGGAATGTCTTACAGATAATGATAGCAAGAGAACTAGACAACAAGGGACTACGTTGGCTGAATTGACAAACAATAGTAAAGGCTTACAAGGGTTAGGTTGGCTAATTTAACTTATGTACGTGTTAGTTATATCAACAAATTTGCAACATGAAAGTCTTGGCAGTCTTTTGAGGCTGTGTGGGACCATAAACACCCTTCTCCAGTCCCAATGGACCACTCCTGACTCTAAAAAAAAGAATGATTAGTTGCTGTGTATTTATTCTTTTTGGGGGTCTGGGCCATAGCATTCGGAGAAGAGGTACATTTTTAGTTTTTTGCGGAAGTCTGTTACATTTGCCTGCTGCCTCTTAGAGCATTGCATCTTGCGCAGAATTCTGTGGCTAGGCTGCTTTTTAAGAAATCTACCATCCTATCGCTTCACCAACTGCATTGACTCCCAATCGCCCAAAGAATAGTGTACAAAGTATTATTGACAGTTTATAAGATAAAGGCATCAGGCCTCGGCTATTTGCTTGAGTGCTTTATTGCAACGTTATGAGTTGCTCTGACCACTGCAATCATGTATGCAACATATTTACACGATTTCAGCAGTGTCTATGGATAGATTGCATGTGGTACGCACAAGGGCATTCTCACCTTATGCCCCTTCGTTGTGGAATGCCCTGTCATTAGAATGCCGCTTGTCAGCTGATGTGTTAACCATTCATAAGAATCTGAAGACATATTTAAGAGAATATTTGAAGATGTTTGATATTGGTTTATCTTTTATAATTGCATGTCTTTGTTGCATATTATTATTGTTGGCAATGGCAAATAAAAATAAAAATATGCTACTAAAGAACTTGCTGCACGCTAAGCTCGCTGCTTAAGAAACTTTTCTTGAGGAGTCAGCTCATTTAAACATTTCTACAAATGATTCTTGTGCTGATATTCATGCAAACCATTTCGCAAGTACTGTAACAACTAACTTCTTTGAAAAAAGCTTAACTACTCCTCCCCGAGGTAGAGTTAAGCCTCGCTGAAAATGTCCTAGTTATGCATTTTTGCCATGTGCATTTACCATTGTGAAATTGCTAATAAGCTCATTTGCATGATTTTTCATCTTGTTAGCAATTTTGTAAACTGTTTTGCAAACAAAAAATGGCAAGTGCAAAACACCAAATAGAATGTCCCAGAACTTGCAGATGGAAGCTGCATGGCATTTTTCAGTCGCTTTGTAAGCTCTTTGCAATTTAATGCATTGTGCACCAGCGTGACTTGTCCAAGGTCAGTGGCAGAAGGGAGATTTCAACCCAGATGTCAGGCTGCACTAATACAGTGTTTTGTTTTGCAAGTGTTGGGCTGTCCTTTTCTTCTTTTGATGCTTTTCAGACTGACCCGGACTCCATGTGGCTGCTATCTCTGATCCTGGGGTTAGAGCAGGGTAACCAGCTTCCTAGGCTCCAGAACTAACGATTATTGAATCTCTTCAGGAGTATGAAGGCTTTGTAGAGCAGCTGTGAATAGTGGAAGAAAATCCATGCTATGAGTATTTCCCAGACCTTGGTACACATCAGTCATTTTGCAGCAGAGTACCTTGTCTGTGTGATTGCATGTGTCTCTTCAAATGCTCTCTGTGTTCTGTCTGGCATGTTGCTGTGGCAGCCGTTATGGTCTCCGATCTTGTCTGTGCATGTCATTCGGTCCAGCCTTCTCAGGATGCATGCTCTCTCCTGTTCCTCTCTGGTGTGTGTGTGTGCGTGTGTGTGTGTGTGCGCGCGCGCGCGCGCATGCGTGTGTGTGTCTGTGTGTGTGTGTGTCTGTGTGTGTGTGTGTCTGCGCACTTCCTTTTTTTCGGCTTTGCACCTGCTGCTTTCTGTGTTGCTGTCCCAACTGTCCTTTTTTATCCTCTTACAGCTTCGCTCTGAGAAGCTGCTGCTCTATACTGGGCAGCATATGGGGGAAGAAAAGATCTTCTAGAAGCGGGCAAAGGACCCCAGTCCCCTCCTCCCTACAAAAGGCACTCTGACTCTGTCACGCTCCACTCCCATGAAAGGGCATGAACAACTAATTACATATCGGCAGCAGTATCCAGCAGAAGATACAGCTCTACAGATAATTTATCCGTACACCTTTATGCATATTTTCAGCAGAGCTATGCATTCAAGCCTGAATACTGAAAATGCTGGCATAGGTTTAAACGCATAACTCGTCAGACTTGAATGCATAAGCTATACATAACATAACTGATTCCCCCCACTCTATGTAAAATTTCTTTCTCCGCCCCTGAACTGCCTCTAGTCCTGACCACTTTAAACAGATAAATTCCGACTGTATAACGACTTATGCTGTCCTGAAGAAAGGCTAAAGTATGGCTGTATATTTTTAAAAATCACTTATGTGTTCAACACTTAATGTGGACCACATACATGACTTTGAAAATTGTCCCATTGTTGAGTTTCAGTGCCCTTTGTGTTTTTGGACTAGGTGTGGCAAAAGCGAGTGCTGGAATATGAATGCATGCATGGGGTATAACTCTAGGTATTGTATCTGTTTGTTTGTGAAGGTGAAGGTGAGCGCTGCTGCTATGGGAATATGTGCTTTGGGAAATTAAGAAGGTTATGCCTTGTTTTGAAAGATGCTGAAAAGCATGGCTCCTCCAAGAAGCCTTTGATGTTTAGGATTCGTCATTGGAAGACTGTGCCTCTTCTTAATTATTCTAAGCTTCTCCAGGAAGGCAATTTTATTGATTTTACTTTGTTTTGCAAAATGCTTCTAAATTGCATTTATTCCAATTTATTTGCGCTATATATGCTATATTTATTATGTTGTTGTTGAGTGCTGTCAAGTCGGAGTCGACTCATGGCGACCCTCTGGATAGCTATCCTAAATTGTGTTCGGTCTTGAGTCAGGTGGCTCATTCTTGACAGACTGGTACCCGTAGCTGCTGTTATTGTATCGATCCATCTCATTGCTGGCCTTCCTCTTTTGCGCTGACCTTCTATCTTGCCAAGCATGATGTCTTTCTCTAATGATCTCTCTCTTCGCATGATGTGTCCAAAGTATGAAAGTCGAAGTCTTGTCATCTGAGCTTCTAAAGAAAGCTTAGGTTTGATCTCCTCTAGTACCGACTGGTTTGTTCTTCGGGCAGTCCATGGTATACACAGTATTTGCCGCCAGCACCATAATTCAAAGGCATCAATTTTCTTCCTGTCTATCTTTTTCACTGTCCAGGTTTCACATCCATATGATGTCATTGAAAATACCATGGCTTTTTTTACACCGTCCAAAAAAGCACTCATACTCGCAGGTTTCAAAAGTGCAGAGATGGAGCGAGGTGAAGAAAAACACCATTGTGAGTTGTATAGGGAATTTAATTTTATTGTCCTTTCTGTTGTTTAACATCTCTGGACTATATTTATTTTCTGCTGTACACTGCATTGAGTACTGTACAGGATTTTGTGGTTTATAAAATTGAATGCATAATAATTTTAGTATTTAGCTCATGCCTTTCCAGTAGAAGTTCAAGGTTAAGTTACAATCAGGTACAGTAGGAATTTCCCTGTCCCCAAAGGACTTACAATCTGAAGCTATATCTGAGGCAATAGAGGGTTAAGTGACTTGCCCAAGGCCACAAGTGCCAATGGGATTTGAACTTCTGGAGGGGAGGTTCATGTATGGTTAGTGAGTGTATTGAGACTGTCAAACCCACTTTGCAAAAGACAAGTGCCACAATATGGTAATTGCAATAGTCTTTGCAAACAGCAAGAAACCATTCAGAAATGGGACTTTATCCAAATGCATTTGAATGGGACCGAAAACATTGTCAGGAAAGAGTTCGGCAAGAACGAAAGAAAAGAAAGCATGCCACAAGTGGGCTCCCATGATTTTACATTCTTCATTCTATTAAAATTCCATTTTGCATCCCATAGCAAATAATGGAAACTATATAAACAGACAGGCTGTCCAGACTTTCTCCTTTGAGAGGAGTATATATTTGGGATGGAAACCTCAGGAAGGTGCATAAAATGCTCATATCTGAGATGGGATGGAAGGTAGAATGGAACCCAATAATATAGCATCTAAGTGGGCCCCACCTATTGTGTGCTCCAATAACCTTTTATGGGTCTATTCAAATAGAGGCTGATTCTGAACTGGGCACATCTGGGCCATCCAGATGCCCAAAAAATAAGAACATAAGATATGCCATGCTGGGTCAGACCAAGGCCCATCAAGCCCAGTATCCTGTTTCCAGCAGTGACCAATCTAGGTCATACGCACCTAGCAGTTTCCCCAAAAGACACAGGTTCCAGAATGCTTGTATTGGGTCAAGCATTGATATCCTGGGTCCCTTTTTAATAATGGTTTATGGACCTTTCCTCCAGGAACTTGTCCAAACCTTTTTTAAACCCAGCTACACTAACAGCCTTTACTACATCCTCCGGTAACAAATTCCAGAGTTTGATTACACGTTGAGTGAAAAAATATTTTCTCTTATTTGTCTTAAATAGTTTATCCTGTAGCTTCATTACATGTCCCCTAGTCTTTCTATATTCTGATAGCGTAAACAATCGATCTACGTTTACCTGTTCCACTCCGTTCATTAATTTATAGACTTCTATCATATCTCCCCTCAGCCGTCTCTTTTCCAGGTTGAAAAATGTAAGGGCCCAATTTGTACCCAATTCTGCAACCACGGGAGCCATACATTTCCACGGTTGCAGAATCAGGGCACCTAGATGGTCTGGTGTGCCCCCATTTCCAATGCGGGAGACATCCATCAGTGTGCCTGGCCAGCCCGCCCAATGCTCTGGCTGGTGTGCTGGTACAGTAGTGTCCTGTCGCCATGGCATCAGCATGTCCAAATGCCCAGCCACCGAATAGCCCTTTCTCCCAAGGCCAGAATCGGGCACCGGAATCACCCCCGCTGCGGCATGCTGGGGAAGTGGGGGCTGCAGCCTGCAATCTGCATGGTGGCTGGCACTTATTCCACCTTTGGGATGGTATAAGCCAGGCGTCCAATTCACTCCCAGGGAATGTACAGAGGCCTGACCTGAATGGCCTCTGTATGTCCCAGTGCCAGGCCACACCCCCACTTTCCACACTCTGCCCCAGTGCCACCCCCTCCCACCCCATCCAGCACTCCCTCCACAATGGTCCTGTATGTGCAGGGAGGCAAGAAAACGGAATTAGGTGCAGGAGCTGTGCCTGGGCTGGACATCCAACACCACTATTCAGAACACAGAATGACTCCCATAACATTTGAATAGCGGTTGAAAATCCTCATTCGCGACCATAGATATTCCAGAAAACCCAAGATCTGACTAATTCACAAGCTGAATTCACCTCAAGATTATGATATTACAGAAAATGAATGCTAATGCACAGAGCTCCGTTAAAGACTCGGCACTACAAAACTTATTGCTAGATTACAAATAATATTTCTGTATTATACGCCTATTTTCCCCTACAAAGTTCTTTCCTGTTCTCCTATCTGACATTCATCAGGAGCTATCATGTTGTGCACTTTTCTGGTTATTGGCAGCCCTTTTGCACATGAGTCAAGTGTGATGGGAACCTTCACTAAAAATGGGCATTGCATACTAGAAACATCTGGATTGTTTATTTTGGCTGACTTCATTTATTATAACATGTAAAGGATTTGAACCAGCTGCCTGGGAGCAAGCATAAGGTTAGCACATAAAGGACACATTTAAATAATGACGTTGTCTAAGCTGAGCCCCAACTGCTCCCGTGAACACACCTACTCTGAAATTTCAGATACCTAATTGTGCCTTGCATGCTTATACGTATGATCTAATTTTATAAAAGGCCTTTTTTGCACATCAATCAGTGATTTACACACAGAAAAGATTTATAAAATGACCTCAGAAAAAGGGGTTGAATTAATAAATGTTTGAGACTTGTGAATAGAAGCATCAATTATCAAGACTTTGACCTTGGCAACTCTCCATTTACACATCTTTATTTATTTATTTGTTTATTTAAAGTTTTTTATATACCGTCTTTCTACATTTCAAGGCGGTTTACAGGGAACTCAGAACTAACAGTGTGAGGACATCTGTTTTACAAGGAACAAAAACTTAATAAACGTAAACATAAGTAACCTTTGTTTATCATTCCAGGAAGGCAACTATGTACAATAGAATGGAGAAGATTGGGGGGGTAGGGTTGGGGGAGGATTTGAGTGGAAGGGCAATCTCGGTAAGATTTTTATGAATGTTGTATTGTAGGTTGGTGTTGTAGGACTCATGGAAGAGGAGCGTTTTAAGTTTTTTGTGAAATTTGGTATGATCTGAGCAATTTTGGAGGGCAGGGGGGAGGGTATTCTATTCTGTGGGGGCATAGAGGGAGAAAGTACGATTACAGGTAGATTGTGGGCTTTTGAGTCTTTGTGATGAGATGTGTAATAGATTTGCAGAGTTTGGTCTGCGAGATCTGGAATTAGAAGGCTTATTTAAGAGTGAGTCAAGACAAGGAGCAGATTCGTTATGGATAACTTTGTGAATTAGTGTGAGGGTTTTAAATTTTATCCTGAACAGGATGGGTATCTTTCATATACATTCATAACTCAGTCATCGTTTGTTAAAATCTCTCTAAAATAATGAGTCTCCCTCACATTTACTTACCTTATGCTTAGATCAGCAATGGCTGAGCAGCGTACAGCCTGCAAACTATTACGTTTCTCTGGGAAAACTAAGGGTATGTTTACTAAACAGTGGTAGTGGCTTCTGTGCGATATCAGAGCCGTGGCCCTATTGAATTCAACGGGGCCGCGGCTCCAATATTGCACGGAAGCTGCTACCGCTGTTTAGTAAACATACCCCTAAATATTACTAAGTGAATGGATTTATAGATGACTGAATTATGAATGTACAAACAGATATCCAAAAGGACTGCAACACGCTTCTTATGGGGCAACTAGGAAAAGCTGATAAAAAAAAATCACAGGTAATTCATAATATGGTAGCACAGATGATAACCACGATGGGAGAGAGCACTTCAATGTCAAAACTTTTGTATTGGTTCCCTGTCTCTGTAAGTATTGAGTTTAAGATGTTAACCTTTGCCTTTAGGACCATACAAAGTGGCATACTGAAATATCTTTCACATAAAGTTGATTGGTACAGGCCAAGGAGAGTGTTAATGTCTAGCCAACAAGCTTTACTGGAGGGACCTACGTTATAGGAATTTGTGGAGGCTTTTAGTGGTTGCTGCCATATTGTGCAAGAGCTTAGTTGCATTTCTGTAAGCAATGTAAAACCTGACTGTTCCCAGCAGATGGGAACTTGGGATACAGAAATCATCCCGAGGATAAGAGGTTGGGGTTAAGGGTAGCTTTCACAGCCTAAGAATTATTATTATCGTTATTATTATTCATTTATTAAGCACTACAAGGCACCTTAACAAGCTAAGCTTTGAGGTCAGTAGATTTATCATGAAGTTGATGTGTAGCTGGAAGTTCAGGGAATCAATTTAGAAGCCAATGGAGCTCCTTATCACCAAGCATCAGACTATTTTCAGATCTTCTAACCTTCAGAAAACTGTTCAAACTTGTCTCTTTCAAGCAAAATTTGAATCACAATTGTAGCAGAAAGTCCCAAGTCTTGGAACACTATAACTATCACCAAAGGCACCAGACACTGACCCAGCCACTATCACTGCACTCACCATACAGACCTAAATCTCTCTCAGTACCATAAATACAGTACCACCCAAATGGATATACCATATTATCTGCCTCTCATATCCATTTGTACCTTACTAACCATGTTGCTCAACATTTGCTCTAGTTCTCTATTACACAATGCCTCCCTTATATTCCTTACATTTTTATCCACTACTTTATGCTCCATTATTATACCTAACCCTGAGATAACCATGTACTGCATTGCAGTAGATTTACTTTTCCTAAAAATGTTCCAGTGACTTCTTTTTATATTCTGGTTTCTTACTCCCTTTTATTGTACTATGCTAGGAGCTCTATTGCTGTAAAAACGTGCCATTTAAAACGGCATGGGACAGACATAGTGGATTCCTTTATAGCAAGAGGATAAAATCCAAATAAATATAATTACTTCCTCAACAAATAGAGAGAGGTGACCTGCACGGAGAGGTGGGTATAACCCTAAACAAAGGCTTTGAGGGGGGGCGATGTACATAATCGCAGGTACACCTACTCTAGCTACATAATTGGGCAGACTAGATGGACCATACTGGTCTTGATCTGCCATCATACACTATGCTACTATGTTACTATGTAAATAAATGATGATGATGATGCCAAGAACATTAAGGGGTCCTTTTACTAAAGAGCACTATGCAGGTAAGGCGAGATTTGGCATGCATTAACTGCACACTCGGCCCATAATAACAGTAACCATGGGGCATGCCATTTAATGCACACTGATTTTGTGCTGTCAATCACGCATTTAAAGTGCCGAAGGAGCAAATTAGTGTGTGGAGGAGTAGCCTAGTACCCAAATGATCAAGGGTTTGTTTTCCAGTGGCACTCTTTGTAACCTTGGGCAAGTCACGTTACCCTCCATTTCCTTGGAAGAAAAGGCCTGGCAATCTACCTCCAGTGATAACATTGCCAAGTAAAACACAGAGGCAGCTGGGTCACCAGGAATCAGCTATGACTTGACGGCACTGAAAAAAAAAAGGAGCTGGTTAGGGGCCAAGAGTGCATGTACAGTAGTGTGCACATTGCAGTTAGCTTAGGGGGAGATATCATGAGCTGTCAATGCTGCAATTAGCATAGGTGTATTTACCTCCACCTCAGTAGATAGAAGTAAGTGCATGCATTAGGGTATTCACCCATGTGTTAACTACTAAGAACATGCTGCTTGCAGCTACTGTGGAGGCTTATTTGTACTTAAATATGTTAGTTTTCACATTTTACATGTGCTGTGCAAAAACCTAATGCATTTTAGTAAAAGGGCCTCTAAGTATAAGAATAATGGAAAGATAGCAATAAATGGAAGTTTTGTGATTTGTTTGAAGGAAGGATTTTATTTTAGTACCTGGTGATTTGTTTATATTTGTATGTGTTCATTTCGTTGTGTTTGTTTTTTTATTGTTGTGTGTTTGAATGGTACATTTGAAATGGCATTTTAGAAAGGGTATGCCAGTGCTATCTGGGATGTCCAGGGCAGGGCATGCAGGAAAACACCGGGGATGACTTTATTTCGGTCCGATTTTAGAAACAGACGGCCTACCCACGGACACACATGGCTGGCATCCATATCGTCATTCCCACAATGAAACCGTGGGGCAGGGACGTCTATCTCAAGCCAGACTGCATACAAAACAAAAAGATGAGCCCCCCATTCCCCATCAGGACTCTCCTTCTCCACACCCTACGGATGCTTGCCTGACAAAACAAGCACATTTCAGATGCCTATTCATGCTAGAGCAGATATAACCTTTGACGCAGCTTGGGACATCCAGGACGTTTCTGAAATTGGGCAAGGATGTCCAAGTTCTTGAGAATGCCCCAGCCACACCTCCACCCTGCCCCTGTTCTGACTTGGCTATCCAGAGACCCGACTTGTAAAATAGCTCTGGAGATGTTTCTGCGCTTTAGATGTCTCTATGCCCATTTCCAGAAGTCCGAAACACAAACAGGGCTTCTAAAATAACCACTTCTCTGTTTTCATTGTACTCTGCATTAAAAGGTGAAAGACCTGACCCAGCAGTTTATAGCTTATTAAATTTAATTAAATTTAAGTTAAATTCTCTAACAGCAAGAACTGTGGTTCATAAAAGCATGAATGGTCCTTCTGCCAGCCCAGAGATTCCTTGGGAGAGAAGCATTTAAGCCACCGCATCCTCATCTCGGTAGGGCTTTTGTGGCTCTGAAAAGCATGCGCTGCCAACGTAGATGTTTTTTCCCCTGCCATGGAGGATGTTGCTTGTTAAGCTCTGGTGGCATGCTGCCAAGCTTGGTTCCAGCTGGCACTAGCGATCAAGAATTCCACTCTAATACCGACCTTTCCCTGCTGCCATGGAAAGATAAAGATTAAACACTAAGGAACAGCTAAATTTAGCTCTCTTATTGCCGGGCTTATGGTCCCCCATGGATTTCAGTGATTCATTGTAGAGTGCATGGAAGGCCATAAAAATGGTGTGTACATAATAATGATTAGGTTAATATTGGTGTTTGTTCTTTATTCATCATAACCCATCAGTAAAGTATTATTTTCTTAGATGCTGCACAGTTACGGCTTGTAATAGCAAATGGCTTAGGACATTGGTTTCCAAAGCCCCTATCTCTATAATTAGGCAAAAAAAAATGAAAATAGGTACCTACCCCGCACATGACAATGCCATGTCTGTGGGTAGGTGCTAGCGCACAAGAATGAGAACCCACCGGCCCAAGTTCCTGACAGCTGTGGAGATGTACAGCCTGGGATACTGCATAGGACACAATGTTTCTCAAGAGTTTTCCTAGATTTGTATTTGCTTTTAAACTTTTTTAATGTTGCCACAGAGCTTTCAGCGGCTCTGAGAATCTGCATAGGACATCACGGAAGCAGCATTACCGGCCACTGACGTGCTGATTATGAGCTGCTGGCATCCCAGACCATGTTCTAACATACAGCAAGAGGAGGATTGCACTGCTCACTATCACCATGATGCTGAGGATACACTAGTCCTGTCCCCTTTCCCCTCTTCCTAAGTTACTACATCTGAACATCTGCTCTCTGGAGACTTCTGCTTTCAAAGTTGTAGATGAAAAAACAATGAAGAAACAAGGGAATGGTAAGGGCTGTTTGGAGGCTTTTGATTATACCTGGTTTTTTAACTTATGCATCAGTATATTCTAGTTATTTGTAGTCCTGCTTATCCCCCTTACAAATCAGCACTACATGTACCAGAATGCAAAGGGGGGGATATGAAAACAACAGAACTAGCCTAAAAGCCTCCTCTGGAAACTTGAGTCCCTATTTCATTCAGGCCATGCAGCCCTGTGCGGCCAATCAGAAGCGGGCATAAAGAGGTAGACCCAATTCTAATCCCGCAGGGGCTAGATGTGCCCGCAGAATCAGAATCGATTCTATGGCCTGGATGTGCAGGCCAGGCCCCGATTCTGATCGGCGGCATGCCCAGCCACATACCCGGCTAACTCAGCCAGGTTCCTGAATGGAGCTGCAGTACCATGGTGTCCCGTTACCATGGCACTGTGGCTCTATTCAGGAGCCACAATCCCTGGCCACCGACCAAGCTCTTTATTTCCCATAGCCTGACCCCTGATCTGGCCTTCTGAGGCCTGGGTCGTGTTGCAGGGAGCCCCTGCACCCTCATACCTGTGTCCCTGGGTCCCACGCCATGATCCCCCTCTGTCCAGGGAGACTTATTCCACCTTCAAATAAATCCCCTGCCTAGATTCGAGGCCCCTCTGAATCAGCTCACCCATGCATCACCCTTGCTCTGCCTCCAGAACACCCTCTCCTGCCCCCATCTAGGCCTCCCCATACAAACACACTGTTCGTACGGGGGGGGGGGGGGGAATAGTGCTGGGGCTGGCAGGGGTATGAATAGTGGGGATGGATATCCCCACTATTTACAGGAAAGAATGACTCCCATAGTATATAACAGCAGATAAAGACTAGTATGGTCCATTTAATCTGCCCAGAAAAGATATTTAAGTTTGTTTTCATTTCATCCTCTTGCTATAAAGTGATCCACTGTGTCTGTCCCATGCCATATGGAATTCCATCAGAAGGGCATTCTAAGCATCCACCACCCTTTCAGTGAATAAGTATTTCCTTTACAGCTTTGTTAGTTTAAGGGGGGTCATTCCAAAATGCAAATAGGCAGCCTTGGAGTGCAGAATAGACGTTTTCCTCATGAAAGACCCATATTTTGAAACCACATGGCCCTGCACCTACACGGCACTAAAACGGGGATCTCAGAACATAGGTGAGAGGGGGCGGAACAGGGGCATGGTGTATAAAGTGTATTCAGAAAAGGCCCATGTACGTTCTGAGCGTATCCCGCAGACGCCTATGTTATACCAGCAGCAACATGGAATAAGGCCAACACTTAGAATATTTTTTGCTCTGATCCTCCATGACTCAATGACTGGTGTGTCTGCTGTCTGGGAGAGCACAAGATGTAGTTGTAAAGGGCAGAATGCACAGCTGAGGAATGTTTGTAAGGTGAAGTAACAATTAAAAAACCCCACCCCTACAGAAATATAAAGCACTGCAATAGTCTTTATTCTGGCTATGCTGGCATTTGCTGTTTGTGCTAAAGGGGCTATTCTAGGCTTCCCTAACAATTCCTATGTTCGGAGAAATGAGAATGTAGATGTAGGGATGGTATGTGAGTTAGTATGGAGCAGAAGCATGTTTGGCTGAGAGGTGTGGTCCTGAGATGCCCTGCTATTATGTCTTACCAGCAGTTGTTTATGGGTGCAGGGCATGGTTTTGGCAGGGGTATGTTATTTGTGACCGCAAGCAAGAGAATGGTGTGTCTGTGTGTCTGTGTGTTTTATGAGAGCTTCAGGGGAGGCCCTGGTATGCTGATCCGCAATTCGGGGGGGGGGGGGGGTGGCATGTTTGCCTGGCCAGTACCTGAACTGTAGGGCTGATCGCAGCATCACCAGGTGTCACTCTGAATGGACAGTAACCTCTGTGCTCTGCAGCACCACAGCAGGGCATGTCCCTGTCAATGATGGTGGACCCCTTGGAGTGGGGGCATGCCGCAGTGCAAACATCACTAATGTACATCTAAAAGCACCATCAGAGGTCTCTAACATTGTGCCCATTTCTCAGGCCAGATGACGGTGCTTTTGGGCATGTATTTCTGATGATTGCACTGTTGCATGTTCCCATCACATGCCATGTATGTTTTGCTGCAGGGTCTGTCAGGACAGACATCTCACTTTCCACTTGCTTTTACTATAGCTTTGGTGCACTTAGTGTTATCGGCATGCAATAAACTAGTATATATAGCCTGGATTGCATGACTTTATCTGTTTCATCTGTTTTAATGTGTTGTTTGCATGAGCACAACACTATCAGTGTGAGCATCAGCTTAGGAGATGTACGTTTTGCAAGCAGGGGAGTGGCCGCACGGAGACTGGCAGCATTGCAAATGTCTATCTTTTCAGGATAGGGCGAGCATGGGGACATACAGGCCATTTGCTACACTTACCTGTGTCCCATTATAGCAGTGTGGGCCCATGTTTCCCCAGACGTGTTGTTCATGTTGCACCGGAAACGTTTATCTCCCTGATTTTGGAACTGCGGGTGCATCTATCTCTGCGGTTTCGGAATTGGGTATATTACGTGCCCGTTTTCACTTTAGACGTTTCTGCCAGCCAGACGTGCATGTTATAGAATCGGACTCTACATATTTAAACATCGTATCATATCTCCCCTGTGCCTCCTTTCCTCTAGGGTATACATATTTAGGTCTTCAATTCTCTTCTTATATGTCTTCTGACTCAGGCTCCAAATCATTTTCGTCACCTTCCTCTGAACCATTTCAAGTTTTTTAATATCCTTTATGATATATGGTCTACAAAACTGAACACAATACCTTCTCCTTTCTGCTGGTTATTCCTCTCTGTATGCAGCCCAGCATCCTTCTGGCTTTGGCTACTGCCTTGTCACATTGTTTTGCCATCTTAAGATCCTCAGACACTAGCACCCTGGGACCCTCTCCTGGTCTGTGCACAACAACCTCTTGCCCCCTATCTCATACGACTCCTTTAGATTTCTGCATCCCAAGTGCATGACTCCGCACTTCTTCCCATTCAATCTTAACTGCCAATCATTATTTATTTAGCTGCATTTATATCCCGCTTTTCACCGGGTCAAAGCGGTTGGGGGATACATTTAACACGAGGGGATATGAGACACATACACTAATACTTACAGGGAACATGGGCAATGGAGGGTTAAGTGGCTTGCCCAAGACCACAAGGAGCACCTGCGGGACTAGAAACCCCAGTCCTTCCGGCCCAAGGTTGCTGTCCTCTAGTGGGATTTGAACCACTGACCTTCCGGCCTGTAGTACCTTGCCCCAACCACTAGGCCACTCCTCCCTCAGACCATTCTCCCCCCCCCCCCCCCCCCTTAGACCATTCTCACAGTTTTTGTAGATCTTTCCTGATGTTGCCCACTCCCTCAGTAGAGTCCACTCTTGCAAATCTTCATGTCATCTGCAAAAAAGGCAAACTTTTCTTTTCAATCCTTCAGGAACATCTCTCTCAAAGACATTGAACAGTACTAGCCCCAGGACTGATCCTTGGGGCACTCTACCATTCATCTTCCTTTCTTCTTAGTGAATTCTGTTTATCGCCACCTTCTGTCATCTGTTGGTCAATCAATTATTGATCCAGTGCACCATCCCTATGCTGCTCAGTTTATTGATAAGCCTCCTATGAGGAACAGTGTAAAAGGCTTTGCTGAAATCTATCGCATGTCCCTGCCATCCCAGTCATGAGATTTCACTGATGAGTGCCTGTGCTGGTTTTCAATAGGTCACTAAAGAAACAATTTCTCAAACATTTGTGCTGGTGTAAACCCCTGTAGCAGGGTCAACCACCATACAAGCACTTCTGGGGCTTTACCGTAGTGATGCACTGGCAATGTCAGAGGTATCTCGGGAAGGCCATAATCCTGTCCTGCCACCTAGTTTATAAAGACACATAGGTGGGACAGACTGGAAAAAATTACGGCTATATTAAGGCTGCGGATATTTAAGCAGATGTAAATGCTAGCACGTAAAGTATGCACGTGTGTGGGTATTTTATAAAATACACATGTAATTTTCAATTCTGCCCACACACCACCCCAGAATCTGTTTACAATTGGGTCAGACGTGCATGCCTTCTTGTCATCGTGTGCATTTTTATGCACCTAACCCCTGGGGTAACTTTGACCCGGTGAAAAGCGGTATATAAATATAGCTAAATAAAAATAAATAAATAAATAAAAGTCTTTAACATGCAGAAAAAGTGTATTCATTATCCCCTAAAGGGGTGTCTATAGAATAGAAAATAAAACCAAAGATATTATAATGCCCCTGTATTGCTCCACGCTACAACCACACCTTGAATATTGTTGCCATACCTGTTGCCATACCTTAAAAAAGATATACCAGAATTAGAAAACATATAGAGAAGAGCGATCAAAACTATAAAGGGGATGGAACGACTCTCCCATGAGGAAAGGCTAACGAGGTTAGGGCTCTTCAGCTTGGAGAAGACCCAGCTGAGGGGAATATGATGAAGGTCTATACAATCACAAGTGGAGTGGAACAGGTAGACACAAACTGATTGTTTACTCTTTCAAAAAATACAAGGACTAGGGGTCACACCATGAAGCTACAAAGTAGTATATTTAAAGCAGATTAGAGAAAATATTTTTTCTTTCCATGTATAATTAGTCTTTGGAACTCATTGCTGGTGGATGTGGTAAAGCAGGTAATGTAGCTGGGTTTAAATTACTGGAGGAAAAGTCCATACACCATTACTAAGGTGGTCCAAGAGAAAACCACTGCTTATTCCTGGGGATAAGTAGCATGGAATTGGCTATTTTTGGGATGTGACAAGTACTTGTGATCTGGATTGGCCACTGTTAAAAGAGGAAACTGAGCTTAATGAACCTTTGCTCTGACCCAGTACGGCAGTAGTAAATAACTGCAAAATTTATTTCTTACCACAAATGCCAATGTACATGATTCTTAAACATGCAAAGGAAACTTCCTGCTGTAGGAGGGTGGGCAGCAAGTGCAATACCAACAATACTCAGCACACACATGGAGCAGAGACAGTCTAGACCTCATCACACAAAATTCTTTATTTAGAGAAGCCCAACTTGGCCAGGTTTTGGCGACGAAATCTTCATCAGGGGGTCAACAAATATTACAACAACAACAAATGTAAATAAAAAAATTATAATCAGTATAAAAACATAAATAAAAAGTAAATCAAAAACTTATTAACAAGGAGATCCATCAAGGAAAACAGATACTAGGCTATTAAAATGAAGATGCAATCACGTATAAAGTGTGGATAAAAAAAAAAGCAGTATTCACTAAAACAGAAAAATCATAAATGTAAATAAAATATTAAATACATTCAACATAAAAAAATGTAGGTAACAGTAATGCACAAATTAAAAATAAATGTAATAAATTGCATATATATGAAAGATATTACATTAAAAAACTTAATAACAAGGACATTAGAAAATGTGAAATGTATAATACAACAAAGAGTGGAGGAGTAGCCTAAAGGTTAGTGCACAGGCTTGGGAGCCAAGCAACCAGAGTTTGATTCCCACTAACTCTCCTTGTGGCCTTGGGCAAGTCACTTAACACTCCTTTCCTCTTCGTCTCTCCGGGCCAGTCCAGGAACAGAAGGGTTGTCAATCCCATTCAACAGCTGAGGACTGAAAACTGAAAGGTTTCTCCTGACAGACTATCTAGCTCCCCCTGACATCAGCTACCCAGTCTTTCAGTCCTCAGCAGCTGAATAGGACGTGTAGCCTGTTAGGCTCCCGGAGAGGCTAAGAGGAATCAGCAGTTAGGAGTTTGGTTTTAGCCAGGACTGGGGGGTTTTAGGTGTTCTAGCAGAGCATCCTTCCCATATCAGTTTGGCTACTTTAAATTTCTCAATGTAAATGAAAAAAAAAAAAAAAAAGAAAGTAGCTGGCAACGGTATTTGCGATCGGGGGCAGAGCCTGCTCACCGCCAAAATACCATCGCAGCACAGCTAGAAAGGGAGACACTGGGAGCCCCAGATTTTCCTCCCTCTGCCATTTATTACTGTTCCTCCGTGTCTCGCTAGCAGCGGGAAGTGGAAGTGCGGCCAGTCCAGTGAGTTTGGGCTGCTTATAGTCTCTGTAGGCCCGGGGAGTGTTGCGGGGCACTAGGGGGCCGGGCAGGCTTCTGTCGGGCTCTGCTTCCTTCAGCCATCGCTGCCCGTTTCAGCGGGAGCGCATGTTAACAGCGTCAGCGGGTTGTCTGCAGTGTGGGAACCGCCGAGGGCTGGCCGGACCGGGGGTCTGTAGATCGTGTTTTCGCGGCAGTTGTCAGTTGGAGAGAGTGTTTGGGAGCTTAATGGACACTGTTTCGCCGTCGGGCGATGTCGGGGAGGCCTCTAAAGCCAAGCAGATAATGGCGGGAAAGGCGGCCATTTTATCTCCAGGGACTCCTTCTTCCACGCCTCAGGGAAAGCCAGAGAAAAGGAAAGCAAAGTCCAAAAAGCCCTCCTCTGCTGAGGAGGGGACTAAAGGGCTCCCTGAAAAAGTATCTCACAGTGTGGAGTCATTGTTTTCCCCGGATTTCATTTTGGCGCTCCATAGAACATACCTTTTGAAAGTAGAGCAGGCTGGCAGCACAGCTTTATCACAGCCCTCAGTTCCCCCTCCCATCTTGGCAGGGCCGCAGATGGTAGTTCAGGGATCAGATAAGGTGAGGGAACCTCTAAAGTGGATGGACTCCCAGGTAATGGGGCTGATTTCTTGGGGCCCTCGCTCTCTACCCCTCCTTTGGGGGAGGAAGGAGAGCTCATATCTGAGGCAGATTTGGATTCCTGGTCAGGGGAACTGGAAGAGGAGGAGATTGCACCGGGCGATGACCCTAATGTTTTTCGGGTATTTCGCAAGGAGGAGCTGGGAGCTCTGATTGTGCAGTCATTGGCAGCGCTTAATATTGTCACGCCCACGGTCCCGCAAGAGCCGTTAGAGGATCCCTTGTTACAGGGGTTTAAAGTGGAGCATCAGTGTTTTCCGGTCCATAGAGTGATCAAGCAAATGATTGAGTCTGAGTGGGAATGCCCGGAGGCGTCCTTGCGCGGTAGTCGGGCTATGGGACGTCTCTACCCGGTACTGCAAGAGGAGAAGGAATTGTTACGCATGCCTAAAGTGGACGCCTTAGTCTCCGCGGTAACGAAGAAGATGACCATTCCGGTGGAAGGTGGCGCGGCTCTCAAGGATCTTCAGGATAGGAGGTTAGAGACCATTTTTAAACAAGTTTTTGATTCATGTGCACTTGCGCTGCAAGCGTCAGTTTGCGGAGCGTATGTGTCATGAGCTTCCATCCGCTGGCTCCAGGGGGAGTCTGGAGGGGACAAAGAAGGGTCCTTGGGGACCAAGGGAGCGAAGTTAGAGTCCGCGGCGGCTTACCTGGCGGACGCCTTCTACGACTTGGTTAAAATTTCTGCGAAATCCATGGCATCAGTTGTAGCCGCCCGTAGATTTCTCTGGCTGAGGAATTGGGCAGCGGATGCATCTTCTAAGACTCGGCTCAGTAAGCTGCCCTATAAAGGTAAGCTGCTTTTTGGGGAGGCTCTGGAAAAAATTGTGAAAGATCTAGGAGATTCCAAAGGCGGGCGGCTGCCAGAGGATAATCCTAAGACGCCGAGGCCCGGATCTCAGCTCAGGGGTCAAACCAGAGATACTCGCAGGTTTTGAGGACCTCGTTTTGCACATTATCAGCGAGGTCGATTTGATTCGAGAGGTCAGCCCTTTCGTGGAGAGAGGGGGTTTGGTAGGGGATACTTGCCCCCTCAGCAGAATGCCTCCAAGAAGCCGCAATGAAGGGCGGCAGGTCCAGGCGGAGGTGCCAGTGGGCGGCCGGTTGCAAGGGTTCCTCTCTGTCTGGACCTCCATAACCACGGACCGTTGGGTCCTAGAGATCATACGCGAGGGTTATGCGTTGGAGTTTGCTCAGCCTCTGCAGTTCAAGGCGGTGGTTCCGGTGCCACCCGACCAGTGCGGCTTAGGTCGGTACTCGATTTATTTCGTGGTCCCCAAGAAGGAGGGGTCTTTTTGACCCATCCTCGATCTCAAACATGTCAATCGGTGTTTGCGGGTGCCTCACTTTCGTATGGAGACACTGTGATCCGTGATTCGAGCGGTGCAACCGGGCGAAGTGCTCTCGTCAATAGACCTCATGGAGGCGTACCTTCACATTCCCATCTGAGCCGAGCATCACAAGTTTCTGCGTTTTGCCGTGCCAATGGGTCACTTTCAGTTTCGGGCATTACCGTTCAGATTAGCCACAGCTCCTCGGACCTTCACGAAGGTCATGGTGGTAGTGGCGGCGGCATTGCGGGAGGAGGGAATCCACGTTCACCCCTACCTCGACGACTGGTTGATTCGAGCTCGTTCTCACGCGGATTCGGTTTCCTCAACGGCTTGGGTGGTACAGGTTCTACAAAGTCTAGGTTGGATAATCAATCAGGCGAAGAGTCGGTTATTGCCGACATGTCGTCTCTCTTATTTAGGGGCGTTGTTCGACACTCATATTGGATCCGTGTTCCTTCCCGAGGAACGTGTTCACAAGATTCTACGGCAAGTGCGGGCATTTCTGCAGTTGAAGGTTCCCACGACCTGGAGGTATTTGCAACTCCTAGGGTCAATGGCGGCGGCCTTAGATCTCGTTCCATGGGCCAGGGCCCATATGCGACCTCTACAAAGCTTCTTACTGAGCCAATGATCCCCTCAGCTCCATCCCCTGCACCGCAGGTTGCCGTGTCCGGAGGAAGTGGCGTCCTCGCTTCATTGGTGGCTCAACCCGCAACATCTTCAGGCTGGAGTTCCCCTAAAAGAGCCAGATTGGATGTTGGTCACGACAGACGCCAGTCTCGTCGGGTGGGGAGCACATTGTCAAGCTCAGATGGCGCAGGGCGCCTGGTCCGCAGCGGAGAGCGGGGCGCCAATCAATTTGTTGGAGCTCCGAGTGGTGCGGTGGGCGCTGCTGGAGTTCCAGAGCCTCGTTGTGGGCAGAGCGGTTCGCGTGTTCTTGGACAATCTGGTAACAGTTTCGTATATCAATCGGCAAGGGGGCACGGGCAGTGCCGCCTTGTTGGCAGAGAGCCAGCTTTTGATGATCTGGGCAGAGAATCATCTGTTGGTGCTTTCAGCGGTGCACGTGGCGGGAAAAGACAATGTTCAGGCCGACTATCTCAGTCGCCATACCATAGATCCCGGGGAGTGGGAGCTAAATGCGGCGGTCTTCCACGACATCTCCGTACGGTGGGGTCAGCCGGTCATGGACCTGATGGCGACATTCGCCAATGCCAAGGCGACTCTATTTTACAGCCGACGCAGGGAGCGTATGTCGGAGGGCCTGGACGGTTTGGTACAACCCTGGCCGAGGGACGTCTTGCTTTATGTGTTCCCGCCGTGGCCGATGATCGGCAGAGTGGTTCAGAAGATTGCGGGTCACGATGGTACCGTGATTCTCATAGCTCCAGATTGGCCAAGGAGGCCATGGTATGCAGATCTGGTGCGACTGCTGGTGGATCACCCTTGGCGCCTGCCCAACCGGTCCAATCTCTTATATCAGGGTCCGGTCTTAATGCCGCAGGTGGATCGGTTCTTGCTTACGGCTTGGCTATTGAGAGGGAGCACTTCCAGTGGAGGGGCTATTCCACGGCCATGATCGCTACTTTGCTAAAGTCCAGGCACAGGTCAACTTCCCTGGCTTATGTTCGCGTGTGGCGGATTTTTGAGGCTTGGTGTTTGGAGAGGGGATTGCGTCCTTTTTCCGCACCTCTTCCAGCTATTCTAGCCTTCCTTCAAGGGGGGCTAGAGAAAGGTCTAGCGCTTAATACACTCAAGGTTCAGCTAGCGGCACTAGCATGCTACAGGGGCAAGGTGCAGGGCACGGTGCTGTCTGCGCATCCGGATGTGCATCGCTTCCTCAGGGCGGCCAAGAATATCAGACCGCCAGTGCGTTCCGTGATGCCGGCTTGGGATTTGAATTTAGTTTTGGAAGCCTTGACCCAGCCGCCCTTCGAGGCGGGTAATTCCGTTAGTTTACAGCATCTTTCCTGGAAGACGGTTTTTCTAGTAGCCTTATGCTCAGCATGTAGAATTTCGGATCTACAAGCTCTTTCATGTTGAAGCCCGTTTCTGCAGTTCTCGGCAGAGAAGGTAGTTTTGAGACCAGTCCCGTCCTTCCTGCCTAAGGTAGTGTCAGAGTTTCACGTGAACCAGCCGGTTTCTCTGCCAACTTTCTCGAGCGGAGAAGGAGGGGAGATACCCAGATCGTTGAGGCTCTTGGATCTGGGTCGGGTGCTTCGCAAGTACCTTAAGAAAAGGAGCCCGCCAGCAGGAAAAGAGTCCCTTTGCTCCCCCGCGTGCTCTCCCAAGAGGGATCGAGCTCTCATCTTTACCGGGACGCCTCCAGCCCATCTGCTGACCAATCGGGGCAGTGCGGCATATTGAAAAGGAGCCCGCCAGCAGGAAAAGAGTCCCTTTGCTCCCCCGCGTGCTCTCCCAGGAGGGATCGAGCTCTCATCTTTACCGGGACGCCTCCAGCCCATCTGCTGACCAATCGGGGCAGTGCGGCATATTGAAAAGGAGCCCGCCAGCAGGAAAAGAGTCCCTTTGCTCCCCCGCGTGCTCTCCCAGGAGGGATCGAGCTCTCATCTTTACCGGCATGCCTCCAGCCCATCTGCTGACCAATCGGGGCAGTGCGGCATATTGAAAAGGAACCCGCCAGCAAGCGCACCCGCGCCTTGCGTGCCCGCGCCTGAGGGCCTCGCCAGAGGGCCCTTTGGCGTGGCCCTTATCAAGAACAGACCTACAACAGCTACAACCACCTTTAAAAGAACGCCTTTCCCCTCTGCGGTACATTCTCACAAAACTGCTACAACGACGCCCCCTGCAGCTACGGCAAACAACGGACTTCTCGACATCATAAGCACACTAAGGTACTATTAATTACCCTACCTAGCTCTCCATCTTCAGATACTGCCTCACGATCTATGGACGCTCTCCAGCCCCCCCTTTTTGTCCTCCTACCTAAGGTCCTTTGGTGTTACCATTTAGATTGGCAGAATATCTGCATCAGCCTATAACAGTGATGGCTAACCTTTTTGAGCCCGAGTGCCCAAACTGCCGCACAAAACCAAAGAATTTCCTCAAAGTGCCAGCACGTCAATTTGCATAAATATTTGCATAATGCTAACATACACTAACTTTTAGTAAACATGTCTCTTAATGAGTGTATGGATAAAGACAGACTAAAAGATTTCTACATTACTATAATCCAGTGCCAACCGCCAGGCACATTAGGAACTACTACAAACACTGCCCATTTAGAACCAATAGCAAACCCGCCGTATCCTAACAGCACTACCAGGACTCACAAAGCACCACACCATACCTATCAAAAGGCAACACTGCAAATATTAAACCAATACATTTCAGACAATAACAATACATGACCTACTGGGGAAAGAGAACAAGTGGCAATGTCAAAAAGGAATTACATAAACAGAATACCTCAGCTCAGTTACACAGTTGCAATTGCTCCAGCCACTTTCTTCTTCTGGTTTCTTCATGTTTTCTGCTAACTCTCCATCATCTGCTGTCCATTTGTCCTTTCTTCTCTCTTCTAGTTTTTTTTTTCCATTCTCTCTCTCTACATCCGCTTTAACATACTAATCTTTCTCCTTTTGCTCTTTCCTCATTCCTATTTCATCCACTCAAATTTTACCCCTCCATCCTCAATCCCCACTTACTCTCCCAATATCCGGCCAATTGTAGATTTTTTATCCCTCCCACACAAAATATTTTTCCCCTCTCCATTTTACTCTCCCAGCCCCATCCCATTCTAATCATCCCCCAACATCAGCTCCCTTCTAGTTCCAGCCTCACCCAGCATCCATTCCCTTCTAGTCCCTGCATCAGCCCATTTCCAGTCCTAGCCCCCCATCAGCCCATTTCCAGTCCTAGCAACCCCCCAACCCAATACCAGGCCTAGCCCCCCCCCCATCAACCCACTTCCAGTCCTAAACCCCCATCACCACCCCATTTTCAGTTTTAAGCCCCCCCTATAACCCATTACCAGTCCTAACCCCCATCACCCCATTTCCAGACAGCCCCCATCAGCCCACAGCCCATTAGCAGTCCTACCCCCCCAGCCCATTAGCAGTCCTACCCCCCCTGCCCATTAGCAGTCCTAACCCCCCCCCTCCCTGCCCATTAGCAGTCCTAACCCCCCCCTCCTCCCTGCCCATTAGCAGTCCTAACCCCCCCTCCCTGCCCATTAGCAGTCCTTACCCCCCCCCCCTCCCTGCCCATTAGCAGTCCTAACCCCCCCCTCCCTGCCTCCCTCCCTGCCCATTAGCAGTCCTAACCCCCCCCCTGCCCATTAGCAGTCCTAACCCCCCCCTGCCTCCCTCCCTGCCCATTAGCAGTCCTAACCCCCCTCCCTGCCTCCCTCCCTGCCCATTAGCAGTCCTAACCCCCCCCCCTGCCCATTAGCAGTCCTAACCCCCCCTCCCTCCCTGCCCATTAGCAGTCCTAACCCCCCCCTCCCTCCCTCCCTGCCCATTAGCAGTCCTAACCCCCCCCCCTCCCTCCCTCCCTGCCCATTAGCAGTCCTAACCCCCCCCCTCCCTGCCCATTAGCAGTCCTAACCCCCCTCCCTCCCTGCCCATTAGCAGTCCTAACCCCCCCCCCCCCCTCCCTGCCCATTAGCAGTCCTAACCCCCCCCTCCCTCCCTGCCCATTAGCAATCCTAACCCCCCCCTCCCTCCCTCCCTCCCTAACCCCCCCCCTCCCTGCCCATTAGCAGTCCTAACCCCCCCCTCCCTCCCTCCCTCCCTCCCCCCTGCCCATTAGCAGTCCTAACCCCCCCCCCTGCCCATTAGCGGTCCTAACCCCCCCCTCCCTCCCTCCCTGCCCATTAGCAGTCCTAACCCCCCCCCCCCATCAACCCACTTCCAGTTCTAAACCCCCATCACCCCATTTTCAGTTTAAGCCCCCCCTATAACCCATTACCAGTCCTAACCCCCATCACCCCATTTCCAGACAGCCCCCATCAGCCCACAGCCCATTAGCAGTCCTACCCCCCAGCCCATTAGCAGTCCTACCCCCCCCCCCTGCCCATTAGCAGTCCTAACCCCCCCCTCCTCCCTGCCCATTAGCAGTCCTAACCCCCCTCCCCCCCCTCCCTGCCCTAGCAGTCCTAACCCCCCCCCTGCCTCCCTCCCTGCCCATTAGCAGTCCTAACCCCCCCCCTGCCTCCCTCCCTGCCCATTAGCAGTCCTAACCCCCCCTCCCTGCCTCCCTCCCTGCCCATTAGCAGTCCTAACCCCCCCTGCCCATTAGCAGTCCTACCCCCCTCCCTGCCCATTAGCAGTCCTAACCCCCCCTCCCTCCCTGCCCATTAGCAGTCCTAACCCCCCCTCCCTCCCTCCCTGCCCATTAGCAGTCCTAACCCCCCCCCTCCCTGCCCATTAGCAGTCCTAACCCCCCCCTCCCTCCCTGCCCATTAGCAGTCCTAACCCCCCCCTCCCTCCCTCCCTCCCTCCCTCCCTGCCCATTAGCAGTCCTAACCCCCCCCCCCCTGCCCATTAGCGGTCCTAACCCCCCCCTCCCTCCCTCCCTGCCCATTAGCAGTCCTAACCCCCCCCCCTGCCCATTAGCAGTCCTAACCCCCCCCCCTCCCTCCCTCCCTCCCTGCCTCCCTCCCTCCCTGCCCATTAGCAGTCCTAACCCCCCCCCTCCCTCCCTCCCTCCCTGCCCATTAGCAGTCCTAACCCCCCCCCCTCCCTGCCCATTAGCAGTCCTAACCCCCCCTAGCCCATTAGCAGTCCTAACCCCCCCCTCCCTCCCTCCCTCCCTGCCCATTAGCAGTCCTAACCCCCCCCCCCCCTCCCTCCCTCCCTGCCCATTAGCAGTCCTAACCCCCCCCCCTCCCTCCCTCCCTCCCTCCCTCCCTGCCCATTAGCAGTCCTAACCCCCCCCCCCCCCAGCCCATTAGCAGTCCTACCCCCCCCCCCCCTCTGGCAAATTTTTTTAAAAAAAGCAGGCTCTGGCTGCTGCCGCGGCAGATTGCAATGTCCCGCGGGGCCCCCTCCGCCCGCTAAGCCCCTCTGCAAGGGCTTTCAGATTCGCGAGGGAGAGCATCTCCCCTCGCGTCTCTGTTAAGCCCGCAGGGGCTAATGGGAAATTTCCCATCAGTCCCTCGCGTCTAAAGGGGCTGATGGGAAATTTACCATTAACCCCTACGGGCTTCACAGAGACGCGAGGGAGACGCTCTCCCTCGCGAATCTGAAAGCTCTTGCAGAGGGGCTTAGCGGGCGGAGGGGGCCCCGCGGGACGCTGCATTCTGCCCTTGCCGCGTCCGCGGCAGCAGTCAGAGCCAGCTTTTTCTTTTTTTGCGGACCTTCCCGCGTGCCAGCTGCAAGGCCTTCGCGTGCCACAGCTGGCACGCGTGCCATAGGTTCGCCATCGCTGGCCTATAAGTTCTTTCCCCACTAGCTAGACAACTGCTGTATTTATTGTATGTTCTAGGCTGCAACATTGTAACATTATCATCTAGCAACAAGCTTTTACAGTAACAATTGAAACTCAGGCTACTTTCTAACGTTTCTATCTTGTAACAAAGCTATTCCGGTCACAATTGACCTGTTTCATCCTCCCTATCCTTCTCTCTACTCAGGTTAATTAACTCCAAAATTATACCCAATAACCTACAAGCTGTAACTTTGATATTTCTACTTTCATCCTCTCTCCTTAGCACTGCTAAATACAATTTCCCTCTCATTACTGAACTATTACACAGTACTACTACTCAATCAATAAAATTTAACCCAAACCCAATTCAAAATGAAGCTAATGAACATTGTGATGCACTGGCTATACTCCCTAGGTATTATGTCCCTACTACTTATTTCCAGCTTAAGCCTACAAACACCGCACTCATCCCTAAAGCACATTGGAATGGCACACATACATATTATCCCCTACCAACATAGACAAAAATATCACAACCATTTCAACTCATACGCCTTTACATATAGGAACCCCTCCCCCCCTAGATCCTCCGCAAAACATTCAAACAGATTGATCCACATAAGTTTAAAATCTGAAAATGAAATCAAAGAAATAAATCTAGTGTCTCAAACACTAAAAATCATCCTTATCAATGTAAGATCTATAAGAAACAAAATCCCACTTATAACTGATCTTGTCACTGATCAAAACCCAGATTATCTTTGTATAACTGAAACCTGGCTAACCACCCAAGACACAGTCCTTTTGAACCAAATAAAGATGAAAGGATACACCATATTTAATTGTAACCGGAATTCAAAAAAAGGAGGTGGGGTACTCATACTAGCAAAAACAAATCTAGACTCTTCTTCCACAATCTGTGAAACCAAAGAAAATATAGATATACTAAAGATAGAAAATAAAAATGTAGCCATCTGACTCTTCTATAGGCCCCCTTCATCTGATGACCAAAACTTAACAACCATCCTAGAAACAGCCTGCAAAGCTTCAATGGTTAAACCCCATATCATTCTGGGTGATTTTAATTTAGCAACCCTCAATGACACACAAACCTCAGCTTTCTTAGAATCAATGGCTGACATGGGCTTTAAACAGACAATCAAGCACCCTACACACATCAAAGGTAACACCCTTGACCTAGTATTCATTCCTGAACATCTGACCGAATTACCCCAATATACCTCTCCCTCTATAACTCAGATCCCATGGACGGACCACTTTATGATACAATTTTCTATCAATATACCATACAAAACTAATCCTCACCAAGCTAAATCATACCAAGGACCACGTTTTCGTGCATTTATACAAGAAGAATTCCTTGATACAATTGTCCCCCAGCTAGATATAGAAAACAATCTAAGCAAAACCATTACAAATTGGAACACTGTAATAGAAGCAGCATCCAAACCACTATCTAGCAAAGCTAATAGACTATACAAAAGATCATCTGAAAAATGGTACACACAGGAACTAACCTTAATTAAAAGAAAACTTAGAAAACTGGAAACCAAATGGAGAAAAAATAAAACTTCAGAACTCCGTGAATTATATTTTTCAACCCTAAATAACTATAGATCAGCCACAAACAATGCTAAAAAACAATATCATACAAATATTCTATCAAAATCTATCAACCGCCCTAGAGAATTATTTGAAATTGTAAAATCATTAACTAAAACCCCAACTACTAAAACAAGCAGAGTACCTATTAGCCCACAAGAATTAGCAAGCTATTTTGCTAGTAAACTTAGGTTAACATCTATACCGATACCCAACCCCTTATCAAACAGAGCCAACCATGGCAATGGTTGGGACTCTTTCCATCTTATTGACAAAAAGCACCTACTTAACATAATCACTAAAATCAACACAACCACATCCATCCTAGATCCTTGCCCAGTATCATGGATTAAGGCTTCTAAAACTGTATTAGCCCCCTTTATATTAGACATAGTAAACAAATCTCTTCAGCAAGGACTATTACCTAAAGAACTCAAAATAACAGCGATCCGCCCTATTCTTAAGAACAAAACACTAAATGACAATGACCCATCATCATACCGACCGATTGCAAGTATTCCCTTCATAGCTAAAATTATCGAAAAGGTTGTTCAACTTCAACTGCAGGATTATATAGATACATCTGCCCTCCTCGATGTTCATCAATATGGGTTTCGCCCCTTCCATGGTGTAGAAACCTTACTACTTGCCCTTGTAGACACTGTCATTAAAGGTCTAGATAACACAAAGCAAGCCTTCATTCTGGTATTTCTTGACATATCCGCTGCATTTGATAGTGTAAACCATAACATACTCTTATCAAGACTTAGCTAGGATTACAAAAACTAACTCTTAAATGGTTTAAGTCATACATCTCAGACCGTTCACAATATGTCCAAGTTGACCAAATGTAATCACCTACCTTCCCGCAAGAACAGGGAATACCGCAGGGCTCTGCACTATCCGCCCTCCTATTCAATCTTTATCTACAACCCTTATGTACCATTTTCCAAAAATATAAGTTGAACTATCATATTTATGCGGATGACATTATGTTATTCTCCCCAATAAACACACTTGATCCCAAATATGATGCTTTAAACATCATGCCTCACTGAAGCTGAACTCTGGCTTCGATCAAATAATATGAATCTAAATTTTAAAAAAACAGAAGTATTATTTACCTCAAGAAACACGAATTTCACCCCACCCTCAGAAATCAAACTCTTCAATCTTACCCTCCCAGTTAAAGACGAAATCAAATATCTTGGAGTCACCCTTGACAAAACCCTTAGCTTTACATCTCACATTAAAAAATATCCAAAACCATTTATTATAAGCTCAGATCAATCCAACAACTAAGACCACTACTAGAGAACAATGATTTTAGATCTATTACTCAAGCTTTAATAACCCCTCACCTTGATTACTGTAATGGTATATTGCAAGGAGTAACAAAGAAAAATTTAAAAATCCTTCAAATGGCCCAGAATGTTACGGCACGAGTAATATTCAAAGCAAAACTTACCGATCACATAACCCCGATACTATATACACTTCACTGGTTACCCATATCAAGTAGGATCCAATATAAAATTATATTGACCACATTCAAATTAATTTATAAAATTGCCCCATCATAACTATCCTCATTGATTCATAACCCACCTGATAACAGAACCAGAAGAAGAACGAATCTCAACACCATCCTCGTGCCTGACTCAATAAGGAAGACTAAACATACAACAAGCATCAGCGCCTTCTCATACACAGCACCAACCTTGTGGAATAATCTCCCGACACAGATTAGAGAAATAAAAGACCTACAAATGTTTAAAAGAGAATTAAAAAACTCACCTCTTCACACTACATTATTCTAATACAGATTGTCATACTAATACGACTTCCTATCCTCCATAATTCAA
Organism: Ichthyophis bannanicus; assembly: GCA_033557465.1. NCBI lineage: Eukaryota > Metazoa > Chordata > Amphibia > Gymnophiona > Ichthyophiidae > Ichthyophis > Ichthyophis bannanicus. The sequence continues at coordinate 1,270,986,069 of CM066032.1, read as the reverse complement.
TCTGTATTTTCATTACTTCTACTAAATTTACACCTACCCGCATACCTACCTGAACTGATATCTACAACCTGTAAATATGTAAACTATATTTTAACCTTAAATAGTTTTATCTGTTATAAGCTATACAAAGTTGCTTAAAGCTGTATATAGTTTGTTGATAGTTACCTACTGTTTCTTTGTATTTCACATTTGTTCTCTGTATTTCGACTTATGTTCAATGTAAACCGCCACTGATCTTAGGAAGTGGCGGTATATAAAAATGTTGCAAATAAATAAATAAATAAATTAAGAAGACCAAGCCTTTTCGAAGATCGGATCGACTGTTCGTGCTCTTTGCAGGTAAACGTAAAGGGCAGGCAGCATCTAAGGCTTCTATTGCTCGTTGGGTGAAGCGGGCGATAGAGTCGGTGTACGAGCTTAGAGGTCAGTTGCCTCCGGGCTGCGTTAAGGCTCATTCTACCCGGGGGTTAGCAACATCATGGGCGGAGTTGGCCTTAGTTCCGCCGGTGGACATCTGTAGAGCGGCAACGTGGTCTTCCCTTCACACGTTTGCTAGACATTATCGCTTGGACGTGCATGCAAAGGAGGATGCGAGAGTTGGGGCTGCAACAATTGTGGCCGGGTTCGCAGGACCCTCCCATGTTTAGGAACTGCTTTGGTACTTCCCTTCTGTTCCTGGACTGGCCCGGAGAGACAAAGAGGAAGAAGAAATTAGGCCTTACCTGCTAATTGTCTTTCCTTGAGTTCTCTCCGGGCCAGTCCAGGACCCACCCATTGTAGTTTGTCAGACGGCTGCCTGGGTGAGAATCTTCACAGTCTTGGCAAGTGCATATATCTATATGATTTGCAAGGGATTGTGGGCAATGCAGTTCATTCACACCAGACACAGCTGCTCACAATAATTAGTTGTGCTTTTGGGTAAAGCCAATAAGATATTTATTTATGGGGTTATTTCTCCCAACACAGATATGCTTGGTAGCACATAAATCAGGTTACTTGTTTTCAGTGTTAAACTTGAAAAAAACAAAATAAGGAAAACAACATTTTAACTTATCAGGCAATCAAAAGCAAAAGAAATAAGACCTGGTTGATAACAAACTGGTCTTTTCTGTAGGCTTAGCTAATATCCTCTTAGCAAGTATCAAACAACAAACCAAAAGCCACAAAGAAAGAAAAAAACTGTTCTTTTCAGGTTAACTTCTTATATCTTCCCACATAGATTCAGAAGTGATTCTCTCCTAGCTCACAAGCAATTAGGTAAGGCTCAATTGCTAGCAGTTATCCAGCTGAAACCCCTTAGCTGGCTTGCTTTCTACTGCGTGGGTCAAATCCTGCTTCAGGAGCTTTCCTGAGTAGATTAAAGAACAAGTTTGTATTTCTTTGTGATGGTTGCTGTACTTTATAACAGAAAGTTACCAAAGGAGTTTAGACAGAGAGCAGTCCATGTAAACAGAATCTTCATCTGCTATCATTTCCCCTTCTTCAACAAGCATGGGTTCAATATCATGGATTGGCACAGATGAATCTCTCAATGGAGCACTTTCAGGAGAATACTTGTTTCCCTGCTGTCTTTCAAGGTTATAGCTAGGGCATAGATCAGTGTTCATACCTGAGCTTCCATTGCTGTTAGAGTTCCTCTCTATATAGCCTGGCCAGTATGTAGTCCAGTTCTTATGTCCAGCCTTCCAATCCAGATCCCTGGACACTGGATCTCTCTTCACATACCTTCTGGCACGGGTCTTAGGGTCCCTTCCACGTGTAGCCGTCTCTCTCACAGGTACCGTCTGGAGATTCCTAGCTCTGCAGCACCATTCCTCTGGCTTTCCCCAGTCCAATGGTGTATGCTGGCCCTTGGAATGCCTCCCAGTATACGTACTGTTCTGGACTCTTCTAGACCTCTTAAAGGCTTTTCTCCTCTTTCTTCCAAAGGGTTTCTTTCCCTCTCTGTCCGTCCGGTTTGGCTTCTGCTTCTGATGATCCTCCTGATGATGAAGATGATCAAGCTCAAGCTGATTCTCAGGATAATTCTCTGTAGAATAAACTCTACCTTTATTCTGCTTAGATGAGTGCTCCTCCCTAACACAGCGCAGCTGTGCTGAATCAGGCCCTGCCCTTTGAGATGAGTGCTTAGGGATTACCTCATAGCCCTCCTGATTGAACACACGTTTCCCCACTTCAGCTCCTCTAATGGCTGTTGGAAACCTGGTGCATTCTGGGACTGGTAGTCTTTTATGGGAAAATTCTGTTTTCTTATCTACCAGAACTGACAGGTTGCTTGTTCAGAGTCACTTCACCTTTCCTATAGCTCCTTCCTGAGCTATGATAAGCTTCCTTATCACAAGTTGCGAGCTGGCACTAAGAGCACGCAGCTGGCTGCTAGAGCTTCCATGGGTGGCGGTGCATGGGGAGCAGTAAAGGTGTTTGAGGCGTTCAAACAGAAAGAGTATGACAAGAAATAATGATGATAATAAAAAAATTAACAAGAAGAAAAAAAAAAAAAGGGATGCAACGCTAGAGTGCAGTTAGTGGGACTTTTTTTGTTTGGTTTGTACATAGTTCCACAGTTAAACTGATCGATTAGGAGGTTTTGCTAGTTGGTGAGCTGCTTGGACAGTAAGTAGACTGAGTAGCTGACGTCAGGGGGAGCTAGATAGTCTGTCAGGAGAAACTTTTCAGTTTTCAGTCCTCAGCTGCTGAATGGGATTGACAACCCTTCTGTTCCTGGACTGGCCCGGAGAGAACTCAAGGAAAGACAATTAGCAGGTAAGGCCTAATTTCTTCTTGCCTCAGAAAATTCCAAGTTATCAATGTCCCTGATTCACATACATTACAAAGCTTAAGTTGCAATGTAAACTGCTTTGGTTGAAATGATAATATGGTATTAAAAGGCATGCTAAATAAATAAAATTTGCTCTAGATGAAATAAAAACTATAAAACAACAAAAATTACCCATCAGCAAAACTCAGGCTAAAACATCTACAAACATAACTGAAGCATAAAGACAGCCAACCATCTAGTCCAGTGCTTTTCAACCTTTTTTGTTTTCGGGCACACTTTCAGGTTTGCTTGAGCTTCATGGTGCACCAAACAAAATTTAGTGAATTCATTATATTTTTATTTTATTTATTTATTTATTTAGACAGATTTGTATACCACCTTATCCTTCAATCAAAGTGGTCACAACACAACATTTGCTAGTCTGTCCTTCTTTCTGTTCCCCCAACATACACTCTGGCACATCCCTCTCTGTCTCCCCCCTACCATTGCGCACAGCCAGCCTGTCCCTCTTCATGCCCCCGTATACACATATAGCAGCCTGCCCTCACTCTGCCCCTCCCCAATGCGCATGGCTAGCCTTCCACTATCTCTGCCATTATCCCTCCCCCCATGCACATGACCACTCTTTGCCCCCACCTGTCCCTCTTTCTGACCCCCCCAATACTGTGGTACATCCCTCTCTCGCTCTCTCTCTCTGCCCCCTCCCCACCCCCACCCATGCACATGGCCAATCTCTCCCTCTCTTTGTCCTCCAAGTGCACAAGGGCAATCTGTCTCTTTCCCTATCCCCCACAAAACACACTGTGGCACATCTCTCTCTCTCTCTCTCTGCCCCCTTCAGTGAGCACAGCAGCCTGTCCTTGTCTCTGTCCCGAATGCACATACACAGTTTATTTCAAACCGCTCTGAAGTGTGGCAAAGTTGCAGTATATATAAAAATTATAAATTGAACTCTCTTGACCTCCCCCATTCACGTTTTCTTTTTTACACACACACACACCTCCCAGTACAGATTATTTTCCTTTTCACCCACCCATTGGCAGCATTTATTTTCTTTACCTCCTCTCACCCCAGAAAAAAACACACTTTTTTTCTCTTGGCCTAATAAACAGCCTTTTGTTTTCTGTTCCCCCACCACCATCCCCAGGGGCAGCACTTCAGCATTTTTTTCTTACCCCTCCCCTCACAAGCAGTCTTTCTTCTCTTAGTCCCTGCATGGATAGCCTTTATTTCCACGCTTCACATGTATCCCCTAAAACAAGCTGTCATCATTTTTACCTGTCCTGTCAATCTGTCCATGGCTCCTCCTCACCACAGCTCCCTGAGCAGGCAGGCCACGGTGGCAGAATCAGTGGAGAGGCCTCTTCAGATTCTAGAACAGCAGTGGCGGCAGTGGGGCGGAAGGTGGAGGAGCATCAACTGACAGTGTGGCTGCGGCAGTAGGAGGTGACCGGCAGTGTGAATGAGAAGCAGCAGTGGAGGAGGCCATCGTTATTACTTGGCAGCAGTGGAGGAGACCCTGGGTATCCCAACAATAGCAGCGGAGGAGGCTATCACTTTCCCGTGGTGACCCTGGCAGCTGTGGTAATGGTGGAGGGAGGGATGACGTCAGCAGTGGTGGCAGATGGGGTGGGAACCTTCACAAAATCAATACGGTGGTGGCAGGGGAGTTCCAAGAATCAGCGTCAGAAGCATCTCTGCAATGGCACTGAACTAACAGACTGCTTCGCGATCACAAGCATGTGCGAACCAGCCTGTTACTGCGCCTGTGTCCCATAGAGCAGGTCAATGAGATGCAGCAGATGCTAGCTCTTGCAACACATCAGGAAATTTACTGTGGCACACTGATCTAGTCTGTATATCATTCACATCAGCTTACCATCCACGACATCGGGGAGCCAGCTCTGGGGCCCAGCAAGCTGAATGTAGGCCCAGTTTACATGTTGCCGTCAGTCCTATCTCCCCCCTTGACTGTGTCGGAGAAATCTTTAGTAAGCCAGCGCTTCAGTCACGCTTCACATCAAATTACCAGCCACAACATCAGGGAGTCATATCCAGGGCCCAGGAAGCTGAAGGTAGGCCCAATTTACATGTGACCATCAACCCCACTGCTCCCTTGATTACGTTGGACAAATCTTTAAAAAGCCAGCACTTCAGACACACTTCACATCAGCTTACCAGCCACAATATCAGGGAGCCAGCTCCGGGGCCCACTAAGCTGAAGGTAGGCCCAATTTACACGCGGCCATCAGCCCTGCCCCGCCCCCCCCTTGACTGCATCGGACAACTCTTTGAAAAGCCAATGCTTTAGGTGCATCCGTGCCTAAGGGACATGCCAAAGAGCCCTTAGGTATGGCCTTTAAGAGTGGCACAAGAGGGGTGCTTAGAATAAGGAAATTACCCTCACTTTTCACCTCCAGTCAGCCAACACTTAGCTTCACATCTGGCCAATAAGCAAGAGCCCAGACCTAGCATACAGACATCAACCTCTGGAAAGCCTTCATCTTCCCTGCCTTGCACATGCCAGTACCTGAGATAGTAAATATCAAACCAGGAACTGTCCTGCTTACAAATACTACTGTGTATACACTGTCTAAGAACACCGCCACAACCAGTACACCCAACACATTCTACAACAATTATGCTTCGCCTTCTACCAAACAGCAACACAGTTATAATGGCATCCTTAGCCCTCCTATTAGGCTGTACGTACATCTTACTACTAATTATAAGCACCTCCTCCTTCATTCCTCAGGGAAGCCTTATTCCATTCATACGCTATCATCCCCACTATACTATTACAGAAGCAACATACAGAACAAGGAACAAGGGGCCATGTTCACTCATCAAAATTAAAACTCAGCCATTCATGGAAACACATACCTACAATCCTCAAACAATCCATCCTCAACTAAAATGCGTCCTCCTCAATGCACACTCTGCCCACAACAAAATCTCACTTCTATCGGACTACCTCCAAGATCATGACAGCGACATAATGTGTGTGACAGAATCTTGGTTTACCAATACATATGTCATTCTAATGAACCAACTACTCTCTCCAAACTGCAACTTCTTCAACTGTCCAAGAACTAGTCGCAGAGGATGAGATGTTTTCATGCGCCCTGTTACCTGTAAAACTCATACGCGTTCAACTGTACTGAGCATTTTTGTTACATGTAAACCGCGCTGATGCTGAATAGTGCAGTATATAAGAGACTATAAATAAATAAATAACCTCAGGACGGGGCTTGGACATGATCACAATTATAAACAAGCACTTAGTATTATGCCTAATGTACAGGGCACTAACTGACAAATTATCACTCCTCCTAAGTCAATCTGTGACCAACCCACGAATAACCAGCAAGTCCTAGTGCTAGGTGACCTAAATCTACCCTTGGCCCTTCAAATAATTGTGAGATCTTTTATGGATACCACGGAAGCACTGGAATACACCCAGATAGTCAATGAACCTACCCACGAGAAGGGTAACCTCCTAGACCTCATCTACATCTCAAAACACACATATGCAAACACTCAACTAACACCCAAATTATCATCAGCCCCCTGGTTGGACCATAAGAATATCATCTTTCACTTACCCCAAGATCCACATATGGACCCAAACATCCACTTGCACTCACACAAAAGAAGATATAAATGATGGGACAAGGAAGCCTTCCTACACACAATAACTTCCCAGCTTAACCAAGACTCACAGAATCTTGACACCCTAGTCAACAACTGGAACCTAACAATACACAGGGCAGCAATTGCACCTCAATCAATGAAACCCACTAGAAGACACGCTACAGCCACCTGGTATACCCCAGAGCTAAGGGACCATAAAAAACACTCTGACAACTTGAGAGAAAATGGCACCGCTCGCGGTCCACACAGGATCGCGCAACCTACATGGCCAAACTACAAGTATACCAGGACACAATCAACAACACAAGACAGTACCACTCCAAACTCATCTTAACTTCTCTAAACTGCCCCAGAGAACTGCTGGGGAATCCCACCCAAACAAATAGACCTGAAACAATATTGCCACAAGTAATGGCAGATTACCTACAAAGCAAAACCTGCAGAACTACCTCCACACAACTAGCAACCTAGCAACCCATATACCTTGTTCTACTCCCCTCCACCCCCCCCCCCCCCAGCATATCTTCCAACAAACTTCTACAGAGCAATTAGAGAACATTATTTCCCGCCTCAACACCACCACCTCCTATCTAGATCTATGGCCAGTAAGCTGGATCAAACGAACCCTTACTGACCTAACCCACACGCTGCTCAGAATCATCCAGCTCTCACTTACGCAAGGCTACATGCCAACCAATCTCATCCACACATCTAATAATAAAAAACACCCACATCAGACCTTACTGCCCCCAGTTCATACTGTCCCATCTCCAGCCTACCATTCCTGGCAAAAATCATTGGAAACTCCAAAAGCACATCAACCTACATGCCCCCTTTGACCTGCAACAACACAGCTTTAGGTCCAATCACGATGTTGAGATGCTTTTAACAGCCCTCATGGACAGAATTACATAGGGCATCCAGAAGCCATACCAAGGTTTTATCCTCATGTTCTTGGACATAACTTCTGCATTCGATTCAGTCCCCCATGATGCTTTTCTTCACCCTTACAGGCCATAGGAGTCTTCGGCACAACACTGAAATGGTTCACCTCCTCTTTAACAGACTGATTACAGCAAGTAAGGGCTGCAGGAGCTACCTCAACCCCATTTCAGATTAAACAAGGAATTCCTCAAGGATCTTCACTATTGATGCTCCTCTTCAACATCTTTATACAACCTATATGCTCAATCATACAGGCACACAACATATAGAAACATAGAAATATGACAACAGGAAAAGACCACATGGCCTATCTAGTCTGTCCTTCCATATCAACAACTACAACAGTCCCCTTTTTACCTTTGGAGATCCTCTGTGTTTGTCCCATTCTTTTTTGAATTCAGTTACTGTCCTCATCTCTACCACCTCCACTGGGAGACTATTCCATGGATCCACTACTCTTTCCGTAAAGAAATATTTCTGCATATCACTCCTGAATCTATCTCCCTTCACCCTCATCCCATGTCCCCTCGTAGCAGAACTTGCTTTCAATTGAAAGAGGCTCTCTCCCTGAACATTTACGCCATGGAGGTATTTAAACGCTGACTAGTGGAGACGAGGAGTGGTAGAGCCAAAGGAGAAGAAGACAATGACGTCGGCGCAGAAAGGGGGACGCCGTGAAAAGGAGAAGTTAGCCAAACAGCATAAAATAACAGAATATCACACACCTCCGAAAGCCACAACCAGGCCGGAATTGGCAGATCTCCTCAGCAGTGGTGGTGCCCTTTCTGTACAATTTGAAGATCTGAAAGGCCGGATGGACCTTTTGCAGACCTCGGTGGAAGCCCTGGGTAGTCGAATGCATGAGGCGGAACATCGGATCGAAAAAGCAGAGGAGCATGTGCTGGAGCTCCAACAAGAGGTTGGCTGTATGAGAAAGATGCTACAGAGACAAGAGGAGAAGCTAGATGATCTGGAAAATAGGTCTCGCAGAAGCAACCTGCGCTTTTTGGGGATCCCGGATAATATAGAGGGTAAGGATTTAAAATCCTATTTGGAGGCACTGGTGATGCAATTATTGGAAGGGGACACTGAAGGGGTTTCAGTGCAAATTGAAAGTGCCCATCGTATAGGGCCTAGGAGAGCGAATGATGGTCGTCCTAGAGTGGTCCTGGCGAAGTTCCTTAGGTTTGCGCAGAAAGAAGCAGTGTTGAGAGCAGTGCGAAGGCTAGGAGTAATCTCCAAAGACAATATCAAATTACGGATAGTGCAGGACTACTCGGCATCCTTAGGACAGCGCCAAAGGGAATATGGTCCTCTGTGTCAAACACCGATAGACAATAATATCAAATTTTTAGTGCAGTACCCCGCCCGTCTGATCTTCACTCATGAGGGGGTGTGCAGGTCATTTGATTCAGCCAAGACAGCAACACCATATGTGGAAGAGATTGGGAGAAGAGCAGGGGCCGCATTAGGCTCACAAAGTGGAGATCAGGAGAGCGTAGCCTGTGATGGGAGAGACTGAGGATTGGAACCTCAAAGCAGAAGAAAAAGGAGGCCATGCTGCCTTAGCGGATGTGGAGAGTCAGTTTGGAAGTTGGTATAGATGTTCGAAATGTTCGAAGTTATTGTACGTATTAATGTTATATGTTTTGATGCCTTTTAGGTTAATGCTTACAAGATAAGGTTTGAGGGGCTGAATGGAATGGAGAGGGGGACATGCATGGGGTGGATGGGCTGGGAGGTGGAGAGGGGCGGAAGGGGCTGGGGGGGATCCTCTAGGGGAAAGATGTGGAGCAGTTACAAAGTGAAGAGTAGAGGGGTACTCAACGCATTTGGGTGAAGTTAAAGGGTAAGGGAGGTAAGAATGGGAGGAAAGATGGGGAGTCGGGCGAGAGAGTGGGGAGAGGGGGGAATGGAGAGGAGAGAGGGAAAGAAATTGGGGATAGAAGTTGGGAGGGAGGGAGTGGGGAGGAAGGGGGGAGAGGGGGCAGCCTAATTGGGATTAAATGGTTTGATTGGGGGTGCATACATGATGGCGAGGATGGGCCCCAGGCTGGGGGGGGGTCCTTCCTCACGACAATGCAATTGCTGATTGGCTTGAGTTTTACATTTACCCACTAACCTGAAGGTCATATCGTGGAATGTGTGTGGGATAGGTAATCCCATTAAGAGATACAAATATTGCAGGCTTTAGCGAGATAAAAATGTGATATTGCAATGCTGCAGGAAAACCACCAGACTGCTGAGGAACACATTAAACTACGGAGAGACTGGGTGGGGCAAGTCTGGGGGGCTCCAGCGGTGGGAAGGAAAGGTGGAGTGGTCATTCTGATACATAGGCGAGTTAGGTTCGTTCAGGAGAGCATTCATGTGGGTGAGGGGGGCAGATTTGTTCTCTTGTATGGGATGCTGGAGGGGAGGCCCGTGGTACTGGGGAACCTATATAGTCCAAATGTGTTAGATCGGGCTCTTTATGCCAGTTTGGGCTCACAAGTGGAGCAGCTGCCAGAGGCTCCTCTGATTCTGGCAGGTGATTTTAATGGAGTTATGGATGCTGAACTAGATACATCTAGTGGGGGTGGAGATAGGGCGCGTGTGCAGAGTACTAGAGTGCTGCAGAGTCTGAGACGGAGATTAGGGGTGGTAGACCCCTGGCGTTTGTTTCACCCACTGGAAAGGGATTTTACGCATCAATCAAGAGCGCATGGGTCGAGTGCTCGCATTGATTATGTGCTGGTTTCGGAACGATTGTTCGCCCAAATAGAAGATGCTCAACTGGGGCCTATAGAGGTTTCTGATCATGCGTTGATTTGGGTGGAAATAGAATGGTATAAGGCAAACACGCGGGATAGAATCTGGCGATTCCCAATGGATCTGTACAGAGACCCTGAGTTTCATGGTTTCCTTAGACTGCGGTGGCAGGAATTCTCAACCCACAATGCTCAGCATAAAGAAGATCCGGAGCTTTTCTGGGAAGCTGCTAAAGCAGTCCTGCGTGGGGACATTATAGGGTATGTAGGGAGGAAACGGAAAATGTTGATGCAACAGATTGTTCGTTTGGAACAGCAGGTAGGTAGAGAGAGGAGAAGGCAAGCGTCATGTCCGTCGGCAGCGAATAGGAGAAGATTGTGGGAGACACAAACAGCCCTAAATGAGCTGCTGCACAAAGGGCCAAGAAATCGTTTTTATACTACCGTTTTCAGCTCTATAGATATGGAGATAGGCCGGGAAAGTTACTGGCAAGGTGCCTTAAAGGCAGTAGAGGGTACTGTGGCGGTACTGTGGCGGCGCTGCGAGATGACCAGGGCCAACTGCATAAAGAAAGACGAGCGATTGCTCAAGTGTATTGGACGTTTTACCAGAAGCTCTATGCAAGGAGAGTAGGATCTCAGACCGACATGGTAGAATACTTGAAACAAGTGAGATTGCCAAGATTAACGATGGCTCAACAAACACAGCTGGATAACCCAGTGACCGAGGAGGAGGTTCAAAAGGTCATTCTAAGAGCGGGTTGTCACAAAGCGCCTGGCCCGGATGGGTTTGGGGCGGAATTTTATAAGTTATTGAGAGATGAGTTGGCCCCTTCCCTGGTGGTGACGTATCATAGAAGAGTGGATGAGGGGAGATTCACGTGGGGGGAGAATCGGGCGCACATTATACTGATACATAAACCAGGGAAAGATCCTTTACAAGCTGCCTCTTATCGGCCTATCTCCTTGTTGAAGTTTGACATGAAAATACTGGCTAAGGTGCTGGCGGACCATTTGGCCCAGGTATTAGGGGAGCTGGTGCATGACTCCCAAGTAGGTTTTGTAAAAGGGCGATATGCGGTGCGGAATTTATGTAAAATTGTGGCATCGCTGGAGTGGGTAAGAGGTAGGAAGCAACAGTCGCTTTTGATTAGCTTTGATGCGGAAAAGGCATTTGTTCAAGTGAATTGGGATTACCTCAGATTTCTCTTGCCACAGTATGGACTTGGGGGCCTCTTTTTGCAATATGATAGAGCTTCTATATACGAAGCCCACAGCAGGAGTGTTATGTAACGGAGTGCTGTCAGATGAATTTACCCTGGAGAGGGGTACGAGACAGGGATGCCCGCTCTCACCATTGCTTTTTGTGCTGTCTCTTGACTCCCTGATACGACGAATAGAGGCGTCTAATGAAATACAAGGTATAGGCATAGGGAGTCATATGTTTAAGCTGGCAGCATTTGCAGACGATATATTGGTTCATTTGCTATCTCCTCGGACGTCGTTGCCCAACTTATTAAAGGAATTCTCTTGTTATGGTAGCTTTGCTGGGCTTCGTATTAATATGGATAAGTCGGAAGCCATGGATGTGGCAGGGACAATAAGGGGACATTGAGGAGGAAATTTTCCGCTTAAGTAGGCAGGCGATTCATTTGTGTACTTGGGGATACTCTTGACAAGAGAGCCGCGGGAGTTGTATAGGAAAAACATGGAACGGATCCTTGTAAGAGTTCAATCACAGCTCCAGGTGTGGACTCCACTGCCCCTGTCCCTGTTGGGCAGGGCGGCGGCATTGGGGATGGTGATTCTGCCCTGGGTGCTTTACTGGCTGCAAACTCTCCCAGTGTGGTTATTGAAGCGAGGCTTAAATGCTATGGACCGTGAAATTGGGAATTTCCTTTGGAAAGGGGCTCGAGCTCGCATCCCACTACATAGATTGAGAAGGAGATGGAAGTCTGGAAGCATTGGAATTCCAGACCTATGGACTTATGCACTGGCATGCCAGGCGCGGCATATTGGAGACTGGCTAGGGAATATGGAGGTGTATATGCCGAGAGTGCTGGAAGAGGCCTTTGTGGCTCCACAGACCTTGTTGGCAGTGTTGCAGCAGGAAAGTAGGCTCCTGCCTGGTAGAGTGATTAGTAGTGGACTGGTTTGCCTGGCACGGAGGGTGTGGCAACATTTGAATAGGCTCTGCGGTGAACCATCAGGGGTTTCAAGCTGGCTACCCATACAGGGGAATGATCGGTTTACACCAGGATCAGAAACGCCGGCGTTTGCATATTGGAGGAGACAGGGCATACGTAATATTGGACATGTGGTAGATCAAACGGGGCAGTGTAAATCTTGGGAGGCTTTGCGCATGGAGTATGGACTAAGTAGTCGACATTATTTCGCTTACGTGCAGCTCTCTCACAATGTGACTTCCCTCCCACAGGATACGCTGCGGGTGGAAAGATCGGCACAGATATTAGAGCTTTTTGCACTGAAAGAGGAGTCACCGCCCACAATTGCACAGCTGAAAAGACGATTAGATGGCTATAGTAGATTGCCTGACTATAGGGTGGAGGAGGCTTTGTGGGCCCAAGAGTTGAATGTGTTGGTAACTCCTGGTTCACTCCTCCGGGCTTTGAGTGGGATTGCGGGGCTGGTGGGGGGAGCTCGATGGCGGGAGGTACAGTTTAAATGCATCTTGCGGGCACACTTCTCTCCAAGACGGGCATTACGATCCCATCTCACTGAGATGGGCAGATGCCCAAAATGTCTCTGCCCCTTGGCGGACTTAGGGCATATGTGGTGGGGGTGTCCGATAGTTCGCTTATACTGAAAGAGGATAGCTGATTTTATGAGTAGGATTGTATTACAGCGAATCCGTTGGACAGCAGCGCTTGTGGTGTTAGATCAGCTTGGACCACTCCTCCCGAAAGGGAAATGGGAACGCCTCTTGGTCAGGAAAGCATGTCTGGTGGGTAAAGGCCCAATACTTGATAGGTAGAGGGACGCGACGGGTCCCACCTATTGGGAATGGCGTAACAACTTTCACCAGCTGATGCTTATGGAGAGGAGGGAGGCTAGAGGAAGTGCTCGACATTGGGCCTTATTCCTGCTAATTTGGGAGCCATGTATTCAGATATTGAGGCCTCGAGTCCAGAATGAAGTGCTTCAATTGGGTTGAGAAGGCCTAGAGGATGGATGAGGGAAGAGATAGAAGGAATGGGATACTAATGGTATAAAAAAAAGGTGTTGTAATTACTGTGCATGTTCACTGTGGGGGGTTGGTTGCCAAAGGGAGAGGCTGCGGGGTGGGAGGGAGGTTGGTGGGGGATGGTGGTGGGGGGGGCAGGAAGGGGGGGAGAGGGGAATATTGTGAGTTCTTTTTTGCTGTATTTGTATGATTGATTTGCTGCGGAATCCTGGATTGGAGGACCACCAGGAATGCCGTTTTTGATTATTGTTTTGCATGATCTGTACTATTTGGTTTTCAATAAACAGAGTTTTAAAAAAAAAAAAAAACCATCTCAATCATATCATCTCTATCCCGCCTTTCCTCTAAGGTGTACAAATTGAGATCCTTCAGTCTGTCCTCATATGCTTTATAATGAAGACCACTAATCATTTTAGTAGCCACCCTCTGCACCGACTCCATCCTGTTCACATCCTTTTGAAGGTGTGGTCTCCAGAATTGCACACTATACTCCAAATGAGGTCGCACCAAAGACTTATACAGAGGCACTATCACCTCCTTTTTTCTGCTAGCTATTCCTCTCTGTATGCACCCCAAGCATCCTTCTAGCTTTTGCCGTCACCTTTTCTACCTCTTTAGCTACTTTAAGATCATCAGACACAACCACGCCTAGATCCCGCTCTTCTTTAGTGGACAAAAGTACTTCACCCCCTATACTATATTGCTCCCTTGGATTGCTGCAGCCCAAATGCATGACCTTACATTTTTTAACATTAAATCCCAGCTGCCAGATTCTAGACCATTCTTCAAGCTTAGCTAGATCCCTCCTCATGTTATCTATACCTTCTTGGGTGTCTACTCTATTGCAGATTTTGGTATCAACCGCAAAGAGGCAAACCTTACCCAACAGCCCTTCCACTATATCACTAACAAAGATGTTAAAAAGAATCGGACCAAGGACAGATCCCTGGGGCACACCACTGGTAACATCCTTCTCCTCAGAGTGAGCTCCATTTACTTGTACTCTTTGTCGCCTCCCACCAAACCAATTTCTAACCCAAGCAGTAACTTTAGGGTCCATCCCTAGGGTGCTCAGTTTATTTATAAGTCGCCTGTGAGGAACAGTGTCAAAGGCTTTACTGAAATCTAAATACACCACATCTAGGGCTCTCCCTCGGTCCAACTCCCTGGTCACCCAGTCAAAGAAATCAATCAGATTTGTCTGACAAGACCTGCCTCTGATGAATCCATGCTGCCTCGGATCCTGTAATTTGCTGGACTCCAGAAACCTCACTATTTTCTCTTTCAGCAGCGTTTCCAATAATTTACTCACCACTGAAGTTAAACTAACTGGCCTGTAGTTTTCAACCACATCCTTACTTCCGCTTTTGTGTAAAGGCACCACATGAGCCTCTCTCCAGTACTTTGGCACCACTCCCGACTCCAACAAGGCATTGAAAGGGTCAGTCAGTGGAGCTGCTAGAACGTCCCCAAGTTCCCTCAGTATTCTAGGGTGTATCCCATCCAGTTCCATCGCTTTGTCTACTTTAAGTTGAGCTAGTGTCTCATGAACACAGTCTTCTGAAAATTGTTCAAGATGTCCCTCGCTTCTGTTCCTGTTTGTGGGTGTTTTCCGAGGTCCTGCTCCTGGTTCTTCATCTGTGAACACAGAACAGAACTATTTGTTAAGCAAGTCCACTTTATCCTTCTACATATTCCTCCCCTGCACCCTTGAGTCTGACAATACCACTTTTGCCTTTCCTCTTCTCACTAACATATCTGAAAAATGTCTTATCCCCCCATTTTATTGCATTGGCTATTTCCTCCTCCTTTTGAATCTTTGCCTTACTGACTACTTAGCTAGCTTCTCTAAGTTTTTCCAAATACAGATGCCTGTCTTCCTCTGTCTGTGATCTCTTGTATTTCATGAAGGCCTCCCTCTTTTTCTTCGCCTTTTCAGCTATTTCTTTCAAAAGCCATAGTGGTCTCCTTTTCCTTTTACCTTTATTTACCATTTTAACAAAAAGATTGGTTGCTCTTAAAATATCCCCTTTTAGTTTTGCCCACTGTTTTTCTACATTCCCCAGCTGTTCCCATCCCACTAACAACTCCCTGAGGTATTGGCCCATCTTGGCAAAGTTAGTCTTCCTAAAGTCTAAGATCCTCACCTTTGAATGGATTTTAACAGCCCTAGTCCTAATACTGAACCACACCATCTGGTGATCACTGGATGCAAAATGATCTCCCACTATAACATCAGAAACACTTTCACCATTGGTAAGCACCAAGTCCAGTATGGCCCCTTCACGTGTGGGGTCTGTTACCAATTGCCTGAATAGTTCTCCCTGTAGAGAATCCAGGATCTCCTTACTTCTAGATGATACTGCAGCAGGAATGTGCCAATCAACTGCTGGCATATTGAAATCTCCTATCAGTAGCACTTCCCCTTTCCTAGCAATGCTGCGTATGTCTTCAATTAACTCTCTATCCACCTCTTCCTCTTGTGAGGGAGGTCTGCATATCACACCAATGCAAATAGATTTCTCTTTCCCTCTTTCTAGTTTAACCCACAATGCCTCCTCTCTCCCTTTTAAGCTCTGTAATTCAAAAGCTTTAATAGTAGTTTTTACATATAGTGCCACTCCTCCTCCCCTTCTTCCTACCCTGTCCTTTCTGAATAAAGTATAGCCAGGTATAGTTATCTATGCCAATGATATTATGCTCTACATACCCTTCTCCATTTTGCACCCTTCCTACTCATCCCTGACAGCTTGTTCTACAGCCATCATGCAATGGCTCACTGACCAAAACTTAGCTGTGAACCTCAGCAAAACAGACATTCTGTTCGTCACTAGAGACATCAGCTTCCACCTCCGACACACATCTAGGTGCCTGGTGCAAAATTGCAAGTCAAATCAGAAGTATGCTACCTTGGGATAATCTTGGACCAATATCTAACTCTTCAAGTGCATATCAGAAACACAGTCGGACTCACAGACCAGAAGATAAAATAGCCCAATGCCTATGACCCTTATTAAGTCCACCTGACTTCCATACAGTATTCCAAGCACTAGTATTCTCACACTTGGACTACTGCAACACCCCCTACAGCTAGCTCAGAACAGTGCAGCATGGATACCATACGGTGTTCCCAGACATGAGCGCATGACTGCACTTCTTAAGGACCTACATTGGCCACCTATTGCTGTCCGAATTAAATACAAGGTCATACTCACCGCTTTTAAAGTATACCATCATCTCTCATCTAATTATCTTGCAATCCCTAATACACAAGATGCCAAACAATAGACTTAGTGGCAAAATATGGAATCTTCCCTCGCTGTCCGTCCTTCTCTTAGAACAAGTACCCAGGTAGCATCAGAGTCTTCTCGCTCAACACCCCCAATATATGGAACACACTCCCTCATGACATTCAGGTCACACAGGAACTCAGCGAATTTCGCAAGAAGACAAAAACTTGCAGATGACACAAAACTATTTAAAGTTGTTAAAACCCAAGAGGATTGTGGAAAATTGCAAGAGGATCTTGATAAATTGGAAGACGGCATCAAAATGGCAGATGAAATTTAATGTGGACAAGTGCAAGGTTATGCACCTAGGGAAGAACAATCCAAACTATGGTTACACGATGCAAGGTTCCACATTAGGAACCACCACCCAGGAAAAAGATTTAGGCGGCATTGTGGATATCATGTTAAAACCCTCGGCCCAGTGTGCAGTGGCGGCCAAGAGAGCAAATAGAATGCTAGGTATGATAAGGAAAGGAATGGAAAATAAAACAAAAGATATTATAATGCCTCTATATCGTTCCATGGTGAGATCGCACCTTGAATATTGTGTGAAATTCTGGTCGCCGTATCTTAAAAAGGATATAGCAATTTTAGAAAAGGTTCAGAGAAGAGCCACCAAAATGGTAAAGGGGATGGAAGGATACTCCTATGAAGAAAGGCTAAAAAGGTTAGGGCTCTTTAACCTGGAAAAGAGACAGCTGAGGGGGAGATTATGATAGAAGTCTATAAATTAATGAACGGAGTGGAACGGGTAAACGTAGATCAATTGTTTACCTTATCAGAATATAGAAAGACTAGGGGACATGCAATGAAGCTACAGGGTAAACTATTTAAGACTAATAAAAGAAAATATTCTTTCACTCAACGTGTAATCAAACTCTGGAATTTGTTACCGGAGAATGTAGTAAAGGCTGTTAGTGTAGCTGGGTTTAAAAAAGGTTTGGACAAGTTCCTGGAGGAAAGGTCCATAAACCATTATTAAGAAGGGACCCAGGATATCAATGCTTGACCCAGTACAAGCATTGCGGAACCTGAGTCTTTTGGGGAAACTGCTAGGTACGTATGACCTAGATTGGAAACAGGATACTGGGCTTGATGGACCTCGGTCTGACCCAGTATGGCATATCTTATGTTCTTATGTTCTTAAAACTCATCTCTTTAGGCAATACTTTGGGACCTAACACTAATCGCATAAATTTGATCCTGCAGTTACCTGTACCAAACTACACTCCTCACACCATAACACCCTGCAACGATCTCTGATCTTGATACCTTGGTCCACCTCCTCTAATTATATGCCACGCCTGACCCCATGTCTGCTACCTCCACCCCCTTCCCACCATCCATTCTCACACCCCCTCACCATCCTACCTCCCACCCTCCAAATTTGCCCCCTCTACCTACTCGCTGTCCCCCTCTCTATCTCCTTCCCTACCTCCAGCCCCCCTCCTCTAAACTGTTGCCCACCAGGATTACAAGTGATCCAGTTTGCTTGACTGTTAAGCTGAGTCTCACACATTGCTATGTTAACAAGTTATATTATGTAATGTTTTATTGCCTGTTCCATGTAAACCTTAATGTTATGGCTAACTTAAGGTCTTGTTATTGTTAACATGTTCTCTGTAAGCCACCTTGACTATGAGAGAAGGCGGGATATAAAATTAGTTAAATAAATAAATGTATATAACATGTGATGTCATAACTGTAAAAATATTGATACTTTGGAGAGATATATAAGCCTCATGTATAACTTCTTTATTTGGATATAGTTACTCTGTTCTGTTATCACCAGTTCTATCCTCATTATAATGTAAATTGCTTTAATGTAACACTGTTCCATGTAATGTTGATGTTATGTTTTCTGTAAATCACATTGATCTTCAGAAATGTGGTATATAAAAATAAATAAATATATATATCACTACGGCAATCCTATTAAAGGAATGCATGTTGACTGCATGCAAATCTGTTTCATGTATATTCATTATAGATATTCCATACTGGCTGGGGGTACACCAGGACTGGATTGAAAAACACTGACTTTAAATTTACCAGTGGAATTCACGGGAAGCTGCTTCACTCACTCTGTACTAGCCATCAATGAGAGGGTTAAATTCCATATGCTGTTGGAACTATAGGATGCCTCTCAAGCAGGGGTTCTAAACCCAGTCCTTAGGACACATCCAGCCAGTCAGGTTTTCAAGATAGCCTTAATGAATATGCATGAGAGGGATTTGCATGCCCTGCCTCCATGCCTATTCATTGTGGCTATCCTGAAATCCTGACTAGCTAGGCGTGCACCCAGGACTGGGTTGAGAACCCCTGAGCTAGAGTGAGAAAGAGAGAGGAGAGCAGAGCAGACACAGACCAGAGAAGGTGTGGGAAGCTTGACCTCAGCTATCATGAAGGACTCCCTGATTCCCTGGGATTAAAGCAAGCAGGAGGATTTTCAGAGGACATGAGGAATTGGATTGCCACAGAGCTTCATTTGAAAAAAAAAAAAAAGTATTTTTCTACACAGCAGACAAAAGACTCCTCTGAGGATGGATCCAGGAAATGCACCTATGTCCCTTGACAGCCCTGGCTCCCTGTTATAGAATGACTCTCCCATTGGCTTATACACCCAAAAGATATCTGTTGAAATGCCTGGAAACCTTTGTAAAAAAACACTAGAAATGGTAAGCTCAGTGAAGTTTTGTAGAGCTGCTCAAGTCTTTATACCCCAGTCACATACGCACTGTATATATTGCAACATAGCTGCAGTTCTTAAAGGGGAAGCGCTTCATTTGGATGCTTTCTTCCTCTCATTTGGACTCCAGCTTTGCTACTGCTGATCTGGTAGTACACAGACAAGCACTGCCCACCAGAATCCTTGTTAATTGTAAAAGCTTTTTATTGGAAGAGTGAAAAAGAAAGATGCTTCTTCCAAGTTTCACCATTCTGTAGTGAACGGAAGAGTTAAATTCTCTTTCTCTGTTGTTCAGTTTGTAACAGCTGATTGTGCCAGTGGCCTCTTCATTCAGCCTGCAGGGTCTACTTCCTGACCTTTATTGGGGTCTTAAAATTCAGTTGTGCAGATGGTCCACTATCTTGAGATATCATGCTGCAGAGCTGAGCTGTAGCCTCGCTAACATCAAATATCTCTCGTAGATACATGAGAAACCCAAATGGAAAAATCTCTCCAAACATCAAAGGTAACCAATGGAGATTTTACTAAGTTACTGGGAGAATTCTGTGAGCTGAATTAGGAAACCAGAGAAGTTCTCGGGCCCAGCCAGCCCAAGGAGAAATTTAAATTAAACAGGGTTCCAAAATAGTTTTTACAGTGAAGAACACATAGTGTTTGGGAAACTTTCCTTCCCCAAATTAAAGCAGTATTTTTCTCCATGGACATGCAGGATGAGTCAGTCACACATGGATGATGTTATCTGACAGCACCGTGGACAGAATTGCTCTCCAATAGCCCAGAAGAGTCCAGATGACTCTTCTGAGCATGTGCCAGCCATCCCACCACAGTGCCCCCTCCCTTCCCATCTCAGTCTGTTCTATCCGTCCGGCCATGTTTTCTTTTCTCCTTAAAAATTGTGCATTTTCTTATTTTATTTTCTTAATGTTTTCTCCTTACCTTCGCATTCAGGAAACCCCTGAGCCCAAATAGATGGCAGAAATCCAGCAGCTGCTTCTGCTAAAGTGATGCTGCATGGATCTAAAAGATATCATGGCTAAGCCTAACAGAGGAATCAGCAGGTGCATTCCTGCCTCTATGGGGTCCAATTCTGATGCGGCAGATCACAGGGATCTGGACGGGAGTCCTGTGGTCAGCCTGAAGAGTGGTGAGGCCAATGCGTGCATGGACCTGACAACATGACGGGGATATGGCCCTCAGACACAGGGATCTCCCCTTGGCCAGGCCCACAATAATGACGGTTTTAACTGCTGTCCTGTGTGGTCAACTGAGCTCCAGTTGATTTTAATTGGAAGACTACATAGCCTCACAGTGGGGCTCACACTCTTGGATGAGTGTTGCAGCTCCAGGACTCCCCTCTACTGTAACCATGGCTAGACCTCCAGCATCCTCTGCTGTCCTTCATAGAAGCCCCAGGACCGGAGGCAATGATCCTGCACTGAGCTCTAGGCTGGTCCCACGAACTGCAAACTCTTGGATTCAGCGCCTCCGCTTGCTCCTCCGCAAGTGTAGGCTGTGGGGCCATCAGCGGAGAGTGTCAGTTCCAACTGCCCCGGTTGTTGGTGCAGTCATTTTTCCTGGGGAACAGCACCATGCAGGAGTGAGGCCCTTGGCACTGAAGATTTAGCAGGCAGTGTGACAAGAGATGATCACCTACCATTCTCTGTCATTCTGATCCCAAGGCCCCCATTCAGCGCTCGGGACCTCATGGGACCTGGGGTTGAGGTGGAGCTTGGAGGCCCCATATGCATACCCTACAATGGGGACTCCACGCCGACAGTCCATCTTCAGCCTTGAAAATTTCTGTGGTGCCAGCACAGATGTCCTCATGTGCTGCTGCCTTTGTTGGCACTTCGCTTGATATCGTGGCACTAAGGGTCACGTGCAATACCCCTCCTGGGTAGAATGAGGGCACCACTCAGCGCTGATGGCCCCTTTTCCATCGTATGCCTCTGATATCGGTGCCTCATCTCCACCCAGCCAAGTTCACACAGAGTAGTAGCATGCTCTCTGGCTGCTGACCAGCATGAGGGTGCTATAGCATCATGCATTGCATTGAGGCTCTGCACCCAGCAGCTCTTTTCCAATGCAGGATGGCAATGAAGTGAGGGGAGAAACCAGGAATGCACTGCACAACCCAGCCTAATGCACTCTCACAGGATGGAGACATGCTGGCTTTTCTGCAAATTGTCTGCCTTGTAAGCCAAAGACTAGCATCTGACTGGGGGGGGGGGGGAGAATGCCAGGCTTGTTTATTATTTGTCTAAATCTTTTCAGCTATGTTTTATAAGGAGATGAGGTTGGGGTTATAATCCACCTCGCAGCTTTTGGGCTACCCAGTGCTCACGCACTACACAGTATTTTGGAGTTCTGGCATGGGTACCACTTGTCCATGTGCCAAATGAGCATGTGGCACCAGGGCTGCAGTATAGGAACTGCCAGGAGGTCTAATACCCCTCCAGCTTGGCTCACTGTGGGGTCTGAAGCCCCCTTTGTCCTCTTCCACCTTGACAAAAGATGTCTGACCTGACAATATCCTACAAAGGGAGCAGCACACCTGGAATTGGCTATACCCCTTCCATGAGATGGCTTAGCATGAGTGTCTCCAGTCTCTGACCTCAGCATGAGCCTTAGCCAGCCTATCAGCCCTGAATTGCACACCAGCCTGCCTTCCTTCAAAGGTCTTCGAGCCACAGCTCCCAACTGACCTCACAATTATTTTGTCCTGGGGAAAAAAAAACAATGCATAAGTGACCCAGCCCCCTCTGCTGCCAATGACTGGTCATCCTCTACTTCATACCTCTTACAAACTTCAGTGCAAGAGCTTCTGTGAGATGCCTGACTTCTAACCCAAAGGCAATGGCTTCAAGATCAGTCTCTCTACTAAAGCCAGGTTATATATGGAGTACAACCTCAGTCTCTTATATTGGTTGCTAATGCTCGCCATTGTTCTTGAGTCATGCCAAAGAGAGCCTCCTCCTGGAGTACATAAGATGCAAAAGGTACAGACAACTTATCAAGTGGTGCTTGAAAATTCAGTTTAAGTGAACCGTGGCATCCAATAGAATGAGAAGGACTTCAGTATCCTTCTGCCACACAGCACTGGTCACTCCGAGGGCACTCAGCATGGTGAAGCACAAGAGGAGCCCATCAATTCGTCAAGGGTGCTGGCTTCTGTAGCATTCACAGTGTCTTCCCCTGGGTGATAGTATCTTCTTCATTGGTGCTATTGTTGCCCTGGGCCTCTCTTGCCACTATCTTTTATGTGGTCCTGCCCTGGTGCCATCCCCAGCACCAGTCCCAGACTATAGGGACACAGCCAGAGTTGGAATTCATCCTGACTGATGTATCCATTCATGAGCCCTATGTGGTGAGGCTCACACCCTCAACACTCCAGAAGCACAGCTGCCCATGTTGGTAGCAGTCAGTCTCTGAAATCTGCACTAACTCTCTATGGATTACCCTACAAGGGTTCAATTCAGGGATTTATTCAGAACTGGCACATCTCTCAATCCTTTTGATAAGGAACCTTGACAATCTAAGGTTGTTTCTGGCCCAGATTGTCCCATCCATTCCCTAACCTCCTGCCTCATGGAGGTGCTAATTGAGTCTGTCCATTCAGTGTTAGGCACAGAGAACTATATATACAGTACAGGGTGGCCCAAAAACAGTGAGAACATTTTGTAGCATATAAGTTATTTAAAAATTCAAAAAGACAGATGTAAATGATTGACAAATTTTAAAAAAAAAGATGGCGACCAAAAATTGTCAAAATAAAGACGTTATATAGCTAAAAAAAAGATAAATAAGTAAACTATTTAAGCTTTTAATTTATGAGATGTTCTCACTTTTTTTGGGCCACCCTGTATATCTCCACACCAACCCTAAATGTGGCTGCTCTTTTATTATAATTTTACCAGCTCATTTATAAGAAGGGTTCGCAGATGCTCAGACTAAGGCTGCTGATGCCTTTCCAGAGATACAGCATGGTCTAGGTGGAGATTCTAGGCTATTTTCAGGAGGATCGACTTTTCTTCTGAGGCAATGGTGGATTAAGTGCCTTGCCCATGGCTTCAAGGGGTGCCAGAAGGGACCAAACCTGGTCTTTTGGTCCCCAGGCTGTTGCTGTAACCACTAGACCACTTCTTCACGCCATAGCAGTGGTATTGTGCCATTGAAAAGAGATAGAACTCCATAATGCATAATTTAACATTTTGCTTTGGGAGAAACATAATATATACACACACACATTTTTCCCTTCACCTGATAGCTAATGGGTCCAAGGTGTTCAGTAATCAGTTCTTAAAACCTCTACTGGTCTTCTCCCAGATTGCAAGTGCACTCTCCCTGTCGGTGGGAGACTGGCAGGGGCTATATGCCCAAATCCACTGAGTGTTTGCTTCCCTACTGGACTCTGCTCCATGTGTTCCCCTGGGAGTGCAGATGTTAAGTTCATTGGAGCACAAATATTAATAAATAATAGCAGAAAATTTCAGCTTGTGACATGACATCTAATGTTCCATCTTATTCATGACTAAAATAAAAGGCTGCCCCCACAGCCCTCCCGAAGCTGGTTGGATATGTGGAGTGTTTAGCTTCAACAAGGTCTTTGCCGGCCATTCAATCCCTATTTCCAATGCGGATATTGGCTAACTCTGTGTATACTTCACAATCATTAAATACAGAAGGTCCGATTTTCCCCCAAATACTAGGGCATGTCCACACACACATACCTCGGCTTCAAAGTGTCCTGTCATGATGGTTGGGCTACATCCCTTACAATCTAACCAAAAGCTGGGGATTGGTTGCATGAATCCTCTCCTCAGGATTCTCCGCTAACCCTGCAATCAGATCATTGGGCAAAACAGGTTACCTATGGTTAACTGTGAGCTTCGACCATTTTTTGCAACAAGCATAGTGCCCCTCAAATCCCTCATCAGCAGAAAGTAGAAAGACTAGGGGACATGCAAGGAAGCTACAATGTAGCACATTTAAGACTAATGGGAGAAAATATTTTCACCAGCATGTAATCCAACTCTGGAGTTTGTCGCCAGAGGAAGTAGTAAAAAGGTTCTGGTGATCTTGATTAGCCATTATTGCTAAAAGGATAATGGTCTTGATTGACCTTTGATATGATCCAATTTGGCTTACCTTATGTTCTTACTAATGTTAAGGTAATTCCCCTCTAATCACTCAAACATATATAAAACATGCCTTCCTCTGCATTTGGTATGATGGCAATCACAACCCTGTACAAAGGGATAGAGGAGATAATTGAAAGAGTGGCGAACACAGCCCTGGTTAAGCTTCATGAGAGGTAACCTGTGTGGAGTAGAAAGCACAATTCTAAACAAAGGCATAGAGAGCAATCACCTCTTCTGAAGGGTACTGAGGCATCCATCTGCCGACCAGACTTGATATCCAGAGAGGTATGTTGTTTGCCAGGTTCCAAAATCCAAGATGTTATGGAGAGTTTGCTGAGACTCATCAAGCCTATTGACTATTACCCAATGTTGCTCATCCATGTCGGCACAAATGATACTGCCAGGTATCCCTTTAAGCGTATCAAGAGTGACTTCATAGCTCTGGGACAGAGGGTGAAGCAGATAGGGGCACAGGTGGTGTTCTCTTCAAGCCTCCCTGTTGAGGGTAAAGGCCAGGGCAGAGAAGCTTGCATCCTGGAGATAAATGCATGGTTGCGTGGATGGTGTCTTCGATAGCTTTTTTGGTTTCCTGGACCATGGGACGATGTTCCAAGGGCTGCAGAGAGAGATGGTGTCCATCTGTCCAAGAAGGGTCGACAAGTCTTCAGTAGCAGACTGATTAACCTATTAAAGAGGACTTTAAACTAGATTCATTGGGGATAGGTGAAAAGAGTCCCCAGGTAAGTGAAATAGTAAATACCTTTATAGAAATAGATAAAAGGGGTAACAACTGGAAAACAGTGTCTATAAATGCCCATAGCATGGGAAATAAGATCCCAGATGTTGAGGCTTTAATGGGAGAGGCTGACTTGGATTTACTGGCAGTTACAGAGACATGGTTCATGGACAACTATGACTGGGATATAACTGCAAATGCAATATGTGCCTTTGAGTCAGTCCTGACTCCTGGTGACCCAGAAGCTCCTGGGTTTTCTTGGCAGTGTCACCAGAAGTAGATTGCCAGGCCTTTCTTCTGAGGCAGTGGAGGGTTAAGTGACTTGCCCAAGGCCACAAGGAGTGCTAGTGGGAACTGAACCCTGGTTGCTTGGTTACCAAGCCAGTGCTCTAACCACTAGGCTACTCCGGGATATAACTATTCCAGGCTATATGTTACTCAGAAAGGACAGGGTAGGAAGAGGGGGAGGAGGAGTGGCACTATATGTAAAAAATAATATTAAAGCTATGGAAATACAGGGCTTAAAAGGGAGAGAGAAGGCACTGTGGGTTAAACTAGAAAGAGCGAAAGAGAAATCCATTTGCATTGGTGTGATATACAGACCTCCATCACAGGGAGAAGACTTGGATGGAGATTTAATGGATGACATACACAGCATTGCCAGGAAAGGGGAAGTGCTACTGATAGGGAATGTCAATATGCCAGATGTTGATTGGCGCATCCCTGCTGCGATGTCATCTAGAAGCAAGGAGATCCTGAATTGTTTACAGGCAGAAGTATTCAGGCAATTGGTAACAGAACCCACAAGTGAAGGGGCCTTACTGGACTTGGTGCTTACCAATGGGGAAAGTGTGTCTGATGTTATAGTGGGAGATCATCTTGCATCCAGTGATCACCAGATGGTGTGGTTCAGTATTAGGACTAAGGCTGATAAAATCCATTCAAAAGTAAGGGTCTTAGACTTTAGGAAAACTAACTTTGCCAAGACTGGCCAATGCCTCAAGGAGTCATTAGCGGGATGGGAACAGCTGGGGAATGTAGAAAAATAGTGGGCAAAACTGAAAGGGGATATTTTAAGGGCAACCAACCTTCTATATAGCACTAAATGAGAGGTTAGATATGATAGGTATCTCAGAGAAATGGTGGAAGGAGGCCAACCAGTGCGACACTGTGATACCTGGGTACAAACTATATCATAATGATAGAGCAGATCAAATTGGTGGAGGGGTTGTACTCTATGTGAGAGAGGGCATTGAGTCACAAAGGATTAAAGTTTTGCAGGAAACAAAATTCACTATAGAATCTCTTTGGATTGAAATTCCATTTAAAAAGGGGAAGGGGAAGGAAGTGGGGATGTACTATTGACCACCTGGCCATAATGAACAAGTGGATGATGAAATGCTCAAAGAAATCAGGGAAACTAACAATATTTACAGCACAGTAATAATAACGGGTGATTTCAATTACCCCGGTATCAACTGAGTCAGTGTCACAGCAGGTCATGCTAGGGAGATAAAGTTTCTAGGTGAAATAAATGACTGCTTCTTGGAGCAGCTGGTTCATGAACTGACCAGAGGAAAGGCCATTTTGGACCTAGTCCTTAGTGGAACACAAGATCTGGTGCAAGAGATAAGGATACTGCGGCCACTTGGAAATAATGATCATAGCATGATTGCATTTGATTTAATAAATGAAGGAAGGATGGCAAGGAAATCCATAGTACTACCTTTTAACTTTCAAATGGGAGACTATAATCAAATGAGGAAAATAGTTAAGAAAAAACTAAAAGGAGCAATTGCAAAGGTTAAAGATTTACATCAAGCATGGGTGTTATTTAAAAATACCATCTTGGAAGCCCAGGCAAGCTGTATTCCACACTTTAAGAAAAATGGAAGGAAGTCCAAAAAGCTGCCAGCATAGTTTAAAGATGAGGGTTAGAAGGTTGTTGCCAAAAAAGCATCTTTCAGGAAATGGAAAAACGAGCCAAAAGACGAAAACTGGAAACAACATAAGCACTAGCAAGTTAGATGCAAGGTATTGATAAGGCAGGCAAAGATAGAATTTGAGAAGAAGCTTGCTATAGAAGCAAAAACATGCAATAAAGATTTTTTTCAAGTACATTCATAGCAAAAGACCTGTGACAGAGTCAGTTGTACAATTAGATGATAGAGGGGTAAAAGGGGCACTAAGAGAGGACAAGGCCAAAGCGGAGAGAATGAATGTATTCTTTCCTTCGGTTTTTACTGAGGAAGATGTAGGGATGTTACCCATGACTGAAATGGTATTTAAAGGTGATGCTGCAGAAGAATTGAAAGAAATAACAATACACTGAGAAGATGTATTACAACTATTTGATAAACTGAAGAGTAGCAAATCACATGGACCGGATGGGTGTTGAAAGAACTGAAATATGAGATTGCAGACCTAATATTAGTAATCTGTGAACTATCATTAAAATCATCTATAATACCTGAAGATTGGAGGATAGCCAATGTAACGTTAATTTTTAAAAAGGGTTCCAGGGGTGATCTGGGAAACAACAGACCGGTGAGCCTGACATCAGTACTGGGAAAAATGTTAGAAACCATTATAAAAATCTAAATTACTGAACATGTCATGGCTTAATGGGAGACAGCCAACATGGCTTTAGACAAGGAAGGTCTTGTCTTACTAATCTGTTATGTTTTTTGAAGATGTGAATAAACAGGTAGACAAAGGTGAGTCAGTTGCTATAGTGTATCTGGATTTTCAGAAAGCATTTGACAAGGTCCCTTATGAGAGACTCTTGGCGAAATTAAAATGTCATGGGATAGGAGGCAGTGTACTATTGTGGATCAGGAACTGCTTAAAAAATACAAAGCAGAGAGTAGGGCTAAATTTCCAATTTTCCCAATGGAGAAAGGTGAATAGTGGAGTACTCCAGGGATATGTGCTGGGTCCTCTGCTTTTCAACATATTCGTAAATGACCTAGAAATGGTAATAACGAGTAAGGTAATCAAACTTGCAGATGACACAAAATTATTCAAAGTTGTTAAAACCCATGAGGATTGTGAAAAATTGCAAGAGGATCTTGATAAATTGGAAGACTGGACGTTCAAATGGCAGATTGAATTTAATGTGGACAAGTGCAAAATTATGCACCAAGGAAGAACAACCCAAACTATGGTTACACGATGCAAGGTTCCACATTAGGAACCACCACCCAGGAAAAAGATTTTGGCATCATCGTGGATAACACGTTGAAACTCTCTGCCCAGTGTGCAGCGGCGGCCAAGAGAGCAAATAAAGCAAATGCTAGGAATCATAAGGAAGGAATGGAGAATAAAACGAAGGATATTATAATGCCTCTGTATCGCTCCATGTTGTGACTGCACCTTGAATATTGTGTGTAATTCTGGTCGCCATATCTTAAAAAGGATATAGCATTATTAGAAAAGATACAGATAGAAGCCACCAAAATGGTAAAGGAGATGGGAGGATACCCTATGAAGAGAGAATAAAAAGGTTAGAGCTCTTCAACCTGGAAGAGAGATGGATGAGGGGAGACGTAGATAGAATGTTTACGCCATCAAAATATAGAAAGTCTAGGGGAAATTCAATGAAGCTACAGTGTAACCTATTCAAGACTAATAAGAAAAAATATTTTTTCCCTCAATGTGTAATCAAACTCTGGAATTTGTTACCGGAGGATGTAGTAAAAGCTGTTAGTGTAGCTGGGTTTAAAAAAGGTTTGGACAAGTTCCTGGAGGAAAGGTTCTTATACCATTATTAAAGGGGATCCAGGAAATCCACTCTTTGCCCCAATACAAGCATTGTGGAACCTGTGTCTTTTGTGGAAACTGCTAGGTACTTGTGACCTAAACTGGCAACTGTTTCATTTTTGTTAGAACCTACATTGCCTGTTTTATGTTAATGTCTGCCTAATGTTGAACTTGTTATTTTATTTCTATGTAAATGCTGTAACATGCCGTCTTTTCTGTACAGCTAACAAGTAGATTATTGTTGAACAAGGTCTGTTTTCAGGTAAATTCAGTGGCTGCAAGAGGAAATATCGCAGGGCTTGGGAGCAATTGTCTCCTTTGATACAGTCATCCATACTTTAGCTGGCACAAGTCCCAGAACCCTGATTCCAGGTCCTCAATGGCTTAGTCCAAGAAAGCTCCGGGAGCTTGGTAAGAGGTTTGTCTCCTGCAGTACATGAGCAGCTGTAGGGTGGATAGGGAAACCCCCGTTACAATTAAAATTTAATCCAGCAAGAGCTAGTTGAATATATTAAGTGTTCAAAATGCTCAAATCTGAGAACTCTTTGGATCAAAGAGCAGCAGGGCTTGGAGGACAATTCACTCAGCATCATGGCCGGCCCAAACATTAGGCAAACTGGGTGCTTGCCTGGGGTTGCAGATTCTAGGGGGCGGCAAAGATCAAGGAATTCAAAGCTAAACAATAGATTCTGACAGCTGGGAGCGGGGAACGTAAGTCTCAAGGTTTGCCTAGAGCACCAACACCTTGAATCAACTCTGGGGCCAGCCCTGTTCAGCATTTTAAAGTACATATGAGAAGGGCAACTCAGGTCCTGAAGTGTTGACAGGATATCCACAGGAATATCTAAGAGAGGAATTTGCATATGTAACCCCAGTCCCATTGGTTGCAGGACAATTCATGCCCAGGAATCCTGCTCACCAGCCCATTTCCTCCACTCCGTCACTGAGCCAGCATACATTCTTATCTAGAGAGAAGAGAGTCTCCACAGGGTGAGGAAGAAGGGAAATCCCTTCAAGGACTTTGGTGCATAAGTTTAAAGAAGCTCTTAATGCTGATATGATATGGGTGCTCCAGTTCCCTGTACTGAGTGAAATGTCCAATTTAAACAGTATCTGGTTACAGTCCTCTTCTGCAAGCACACCGTTCTTTGTAGCATGGATTATATCCCAGTCTGACTACCTGGCTGTTCAGCAGTGGGCACAGGATTCCCTTATTGGGCTCTTAATGTTATTAGCAGAAACCAAGTCTTTCTCCCTTCTCAATGGGATCATAGTGCTTTTTCCATCTTTCAGCCCGTGTAAGCAAACTTCCTTTCATACCGTCTACAGCCGTTAAAGTCCACTCCACTTCCACAAACTCCTCTTTAGGCTTAGGAAGCAAAACAGAACCTCCACTCTCTCTCTCTCTGCCACATGCAAGCAGAGGGGAGGCAAAATCCTCCAACTGGCTCTCACAAGTTACATGTAGAAAAAAGTAAGAATGGTTCCACACAAGACACAAATAAAAGAAAAAGAAATACAGTTGGGCCTCTACATGCACCACAACATAAATCAAA
Source organism: Ichthyophis bannanicus (assembly GCA_033557465.1). Lineage (NCBI taxonomy): Eukaryota > Metazoa > Chordata > Amphibia > Gymnophiona > Ichthyophiidae > Ichthyophis > Ichthyophis bannanicus. Next base: position 1,270,955,562 of record CM066032.1, on the reverse strand, counting down.
GCCAATGCCAGACCACACCCTACATTCTGTCCCTAAGCAGCCATCCCACAAAGGAGACGTGACAGCAAGAGGGCTGCACACAAAGCACGGTGATGATCCTGAAGGGATCCTTACACATACAAAGGAAGCAGTACATGCAAATGGATATCATGGCTAAACCTGACCAGCTTGTAGCACTCTGCAACTGGCTTTGCCCTACCCCTTGGCCTTCATGGTCATTTCTGACACTATCACATGTGTACCTATATGGCTCGTGAACACAGCGGCATGCTCCAGAAATAGCCCTGCAAGGCAGAGGTTCTCAACCCAGTGCTCAGGTCACACCTAGCTAGGGTTACCAACTGGCTCCAGATGCGCCCGACAGGCTTGATCCAGTCCTGGGTTTACCCCATTGCATGCAGGGACATGTAGTTCTGATTTCTCCATTGCACTCCATAGGAAAAACAAGACTACATGTCCCTGCATGCAATGGGGTAGACCCAGGACTGGATCAAGCTTGTCGGGCGCATCTGGAGCCAGTTGGCAACCCTACACCTAGCTAGTCAGGGTTTTTAGGATAACCATAATGAATGTTCATGAGAGAGTATTATTACTACTACTGCTACTATTTATCATATATATAGTGCTCCAAGGTATGCACAGCACTGTACTTTTACCTACAGAGTTGCCAAGTTACCCAGTTCCAGGAGTGAGATTTAAAGCCAGTCCTGGATTTCTGACAAGCTCATCTTGATGTATTATGGGACTTGCTGCACTGAATCCAATGGGTAAAGTCAGAGACTATGAATACCATACTATAATGACTTGGCAGCTCTGAAATGTAAGAGACTGTGACTGTTTATCTGATCTTACAATCTAATCAAATGGATTTGCATTCAATAGAGAGAGCGCATGTACATTTCTCTCATGCATATTCATTGTGGTTATCCTGAAAAACTGCAGAGTTGCCAAGTTGCCCAGTTCCAGGAGTGAGATTGTAGGAAAGTCCTGGATTTCTGACAAGCTCATTCTGATGCATAATGGGACGTGCAGCACTGATTTCAATAGGTAACATCAGGAACTACAAATACCCTACTGCATTGTAATGCAAATTTAAAACCAGGACTGACCAAAAATTTCACTCCTGGAATTCGGTAACTTGGCAACTCTGGAACTGACTGCCTAAATGTGTCTGGAGGATTGGGTTCAGAACCCCTGATGTAGACAGAGGGGCTTGTTTACAAAGCTGTGGTAGCGGCTTCCGCCTGATATCGGAGCCGCAGCCCCATGGGGGCCGCGGCTTCAATATCGAGTGGAAGCCGCTACCACAGCTTTGTAAACAAGCCTCAGAGAGTTCTTAGAGAGAGACACTCCAAAATGTTCTAGCTCCAACATCATACTTTGATAACGGCAGTGGCAGGCAGGTGACTTTTCTAATGAAAGAGCAGTTTCTCAAGGGAACTATAAATGAATACGGGGAACTAGTTAGGGTTGCCAACTGGCTCCAGGTGCACCCGACAGGCTTGATCCAGTCCTGGGTTTACTCCATTGCATGTAGGGACATGTAGTTCTGATTTCCCCATTGCACTCCTTAAGAAAAGCAAGATTACAAGTCCCTGCATGCAATGGGGTACACACAGGACTGGATCAAGCCTGTTGGGCGCATCTGGAGCCAGTTGGCAACCCTAGAACTATTACTTGTTTGGGAGGTCTGTGGAGCAGTGAAACTACCCAAGGAGGAATGCAGAGACAGTCCCGCAGTAGGAATGATAATAGGCTTTGAAGAGAAAGCACTGCTCAAGTCACAGAACTAGGGCTGTTGTGAAAAAAGGGCAGGTTAAAGTCAGCTACTTCTAGGCTGGGTTTACTGCATTAAGGAAATTCCAAAGGAAAACTCTTCAAAGCCCGTTTTCTGTAAATTATAAATAAAGTGTTCCATACCCTCTCTTGAAGGCACACCTAGCCAATCAAATTTTCAGGATTCCCACAATGAATATAACTGAGATAATCTACATAAACTGGGTCATACATATTCTTTGTGGTAACCCTGAAACTTGACCGGCCTGGTGTGCCTCCAGGACAGGACTGGGAAACACTGAATTAAGTTATGGAAACTCTTTTTTTGAAAGCAGTGTAGATTTTCCCAAGCCTGTCCTGGGGATGCCACAGCCAGTCAGGTTTTCAGGCTATCCAGAATGAATATGCATCAGATCAATTTGCATGCATTGGAGACTCATTTTATGCAAATTGATTTCATGACTATCATAGTAACATATAGTAACATAGTAAATGACGGCAGATAAAGACCAGTATGGTCCATCTAGTCTGTCCAGTACGATGGCAAGAGTAGGGGCACCTGCCTCTCCATGCAGGTCACCCCTCCCCATGTCTTTATTTAGGGGTGAACCCACCGCTCCATGTAGGACACCCCTGTTTGTTGAGAAATTAGATAGTTAAGGTTATTTTGATTTTATCCTGTTGCTGTAAAGGGATCCATGATGTCTGTCTCAAGCCATTTTGAATTCTGTCACTGTATTTGCCCCCACCACTTCCATTGGGAGGGCATTCCAAGCATCCACCACCCTATTAGTGAAAAAGTATTTCCTGACATTGCCTTTCAATTTACCCCCTTGCAGCTTCATGTTATGCCCTCTAGTTTACAGCTTCCCTGTCTTTGGAAGAGGTTTGTTTGTTCATTATTTCCCTTTAAGTATTTAAAGGTCTGAATCATATCTCCCCTATCCCTCCTCTCTTCCAGAGTTTACATATTTAGGTCTTCAAGTCTCTTCTCATAAGGCTTCTGATGCAGGCTCCAAATCATTTTGGTCGCCTTCCTCTGAACAGTTTCCAGTCTTTTTACATCCTTTGCAAGATACAGTCTCCAATACTCCATTGTGGATAGCCTGAAAACCCAACAGATTGTGGCATCCCCAGGGCAGGTTTGGGAAGCCTTGAAGCAGTGTTTCCGATACACTGGTTTATATCCCTGCTATGGAAGTCTGGAAGAAAAGGCCTGGAAATGTATTTCCAGTCACACCTTGCCAAGAATACCCAGGAGCTGCTGGGTCGCCAGGAGTCAGCATTCACTTGATGGCACTTAAAAAAAATAATGGAATTTTGTAATTAAATCCAGCATAGTTGGAGTACAGTTGAGTATGGACTGGTTTTTGAGCTAAATTGCCCTATTTACAGAACTGCCAAGTTACTCAAATCCAGAAATGAGACTTTATGCCAGTCCTGGATTGCTGACAATCTCATTCTGATGCATTGTGGGATCTGCAGCACTGATTCCAATAGGTACAATCAGGGACTACAAATGCCATATTGCATTGCAATGCAAATTTAAAACTAAAACTTGCCAAACATCTCATTCCTGGAACTGGGTAACTAAGCAACTCAGTATTTCATTTGGATCTTTATAGCCTAGGGTCAATTCCATGACTTATTCAGACAGCTGAGCCCGAACAGCGCTCAGCCATTGTCACTACTGCTAGGGAGCAAGGCTACACGTCTTAATACAGCACCATTAAGGTCACCAGATGTCCCCCAATTTTGGGGGCTTGTCCCCAGTTTTAGAGCTGTGTTCCTGACTTCCACCCCTTTAGTAGCCTCCTGTCCCCTTTTCCGGCAAAGCATTTTATTTCCAGGGATTGGAATAGGTTGATTTTTCAAATTTACTCTTTATGTTTTGCGCAGTACGGGAGAAATGAATCACTGTTTCTATTTCTCTGTTGATTTGTCTGCTGGGAAGTGATATTGTTGCTGTCATGAGATGGATTGGTGGGGGGGGGGCAGAATAATAGATCCTCTTCCCTCCTCCACGTCTTGTTGCTCAAACCTGCAGCTAAGGAGTCCCCAACTCTTCCCCCTCCCAACTTTGGATACCAAGTGTCCCAGATTTGCCTGCACAAATCTGGTAACCTCAAGCAGCATGCAAGCCATCAGTAAAACTAGGACTGGATTAGCTGGTTTGGATTAATGTGGATGAGAAGATAACATTAACTGCGCGTGTGCCAACAGGACTGTTGCAAGGGCATTCGGTGCCCTGGTGAACACCAGTCTTATGCCCCCTGCCTGCCCTCCCCCACTAAGATTTCACTAATCATTATCATCTCTGCACCACCCCTCCTCCTATGTCAATTCTGTAAAAATTGCAAATGGAGAACAGATGTTTAAATAGTAAACTTTGCTTTGTATGTATGTATTTGTCTGCTCCCCCTGCAAGTAAATGTGCTGATGGCTCTTTGAGTTTCTTTGGCCGTCAGGATCTATTGCTTTGATTTAACTGCTGCTGCTCTTTACTGCCTCTCAGAAATGTCTGCCTTAGACGATTGTCTAGTCTTGCTGGTGCTGTCTGCCAGAAAAAAAGCAATTCCTTGTACCCTCTCTCTCATAGATCACCCTCTTCACCCTCATATCCTCTTTGCTACATCCTTCAGGGCTGCTTGTTCTGATTTTCTACCTTCCTCTGTGAAGGTCCCCTCTTTTCCGCTCTGTGTTGCCCTGTCACCCTCTCTTTTCCCTTCACTTCCCATACCCCTTTCCTCCTGTGTCTGAATGTCTTCCCCTACCCTTCCTCCCCTCACTTCTCCCTGCCACTGTTCCTCCCTTCTTGCACCTCTGCTCTTCACCCCTCCATCATGCTGCCCTTCTGTCATTCATCACCCTCTTCTCTACACACGCAGTCTGCTGGCTAGCATGATATTGCTCAATGCACTCATTCTGCTGCTCCTCACTTCCTTCCCTACACCCCTCCTCGGGAGCTCCACTCTTCTGACAGAAGCCTTCTATCTGTGCCCTCCTCTTCTACTGCCAACTCAAGACTTCGTTCCTTCCACCTTGCTGCTCCTTATGCCTGGAACAAACTGCCTGAGTCTGTGTGTCAGGCTTCATCTCAGGTCCTTTTCAAATCCAGGCTAAAAACTCACCTCTTTGGGGCTGCTTTGGATCCTGATCCGCTTAATCTCCAGCGTGGTTCCTTACCATGCCCCTTAGATGTATTCCATGTCTACAGCTACTGTGTTGTCTGTCTTGACTAGATTGTAAGCTCTGATGTGCAGTGACTGTCTTTTACATGTCTGTGCAGCGCTGCATACGTCTTATAGCACTATATAAATGATAAGTAGTAGTAATAGAAGTGGAGGGAAAGCATTCGCACCGTTGTAAGAGGAGGTTTACACCCCAGCAGTGCTTTTCAAATGGTGAAGCCAGAGAGTCCTCACCTATAGAAATTATTTTTGATCATGCTGTACTGTGTACTATGCCTTCTGGATGCAGTGTTTACCAAAGATTGCTACCCATCCCCAGTCTGGTGAACATGTGAATCCAGTCCTGATTTTACCCCATTGCATGAATGGATTTGTAGTTCAAATTTTCCTTTTCCTAATTAAAATCAGAACTGCTTATTTAGGCAAGCATTGCAGCAAAACAAGGACTGGATCAGCCTGTCTGGTTGACTTGGAGTGAGATGGCAGCCCTCTGTTTAAGCCTTCATTGATAGCCGGATAGTAGGGTTCCCATCTCACACAGATCAATCCATTTCATGCACGGAGATGGTTAGTTTTTTTATTGCCTCAAAAAATCAAAATTCCTTCTCCATGTATCCGACTAAATATCTCCCATGGCAACCATATAAGTAACCCAGTGGTCCTAAAATATTGTTCCTTGGAGTACAGTGCTCCAGTCACACCTCTCATTCCAGAACACATTTGCATATTTTATTTTTGATTACAACGTTCATTACCACACATTAACCTTTGGGTAAACATACCCTTTAGTGCATGGTGATTAGATTTAAGGTGCACTAATCGACAGCACCCATGCTTCTTAATGTGGCCCAGAGTTTCTCATGGTTTACACAGTCAAAAGCCTTGCTATAGTCGATAAAGCACAAATAGATATCCTTTTGGTATTCTTTAGTCTTTTCAAGGATCCATCTCACATCCGCAATGATGTCTCTCGTTCCTCGCCCTTTCCTGAACCCTGCTTGCACTTCAGGTAGTTCTTGTTCTAGGTATGGCTGTAGTCTCTTTTGAATAATCTTCAGTAGAATCTTGCTGGCATGTGGGATCAGAGCGATTGTGCGATAATTTCCACAGTCAGTTGGATCACCTTTCTTTAGTATTGGTATAAACACAGATCTTTTCCAGTCAGTTGGCCATGATGTTGTCTTCCATATTTCTTGGCAGAGCCTTGTAAGTACGGTAACAGCTGCATCAGATTGCTGCAATACTTCTATGGGAATGCTATCAATGCCTGGTGCTTTGTTCTTTGATAAGGCTTTCAATGCTGCTTCAACTTCTTCTTTCATCACCAATGGTTCCTGATCATAAGGTATAGGTTGAAACGGCTGTTGGTCCACTTGATCTTTATCATATAAAAACTCTGTATATTCCTTCCACCTGATCGTTCTCTTGCGTAATCTGTACATTGATCAAGAAGCAACAGTTCGAACGGAACAAGGAGAAACAGAATGGTTTAAAATAAGCAAAGGTGTAAGACAAGGCTGCATACTTTCCCCCTACCTGTTTAATTTATATGCAGAACAAATCATCAGAGAAGCAGGACTGTATGAAGACAACAGAGGTGTGAAGATTGGTGGAAGACTCATCAACAACCTTCGCTATGCTGATGATACCACATTACTGGCTGAAAGCGAAGATGATCTGAAACATTTGCTTCTCACAATCAAAGAACATAGTCTCAAAATGGGCCTGCACCTTAATGTAAAGAAGACAAAGATCATGACAACTGGCATAATCAACAGGTTCATCGTTGAAGGAGAAGAAATTGAAATTGTGAACAACTTTAACCTACTTGGATCAACTATCAATAAAGAAGCAACAAGCAGTCAAGAAATCAGACGACGCATTGCTCTTGGCAGAATGGCTATGAAAGACCTAGATAAGATTCTCAAGAGCAGAGATGTGTCTCTCCATACAAAGATTCGACTTGTTCAAGCCATGGTATTTTCAATAACATCATATGGATGTGAAAGCTGGACAGTGAAAAAGACAGACAGGAAGAAAATTGATGCCTTTGAATTATGGTGCTGGCGGCGAATACTGTGTATACCATGGACTGCCCGAAGAACAAACCAGTCGGTACTAGAGGAGATCAAACCTAAGCTTTCTTTAGAAGCTCAGATGACAAGACTTCGGCTTTCATACTTCGGACACATCATGCGAAGAGAGAGATCATTAGAGAAAGACATCATGCTTGGCAAGATAGAAGGTCAACGCAAAAGAGGAAGGCCAGCAATGAGATGGATCGCTACAATAACAGCAGCTACGGGTACCAGTCTGTCGTCAATGAGCCGCCTGACTGAAGACCGAACACAATTTAGGATAGCTATCCAGAGGGTCGCCATGAGTCGACTCCGACTCAACGGCACTTAACAACAACAACAATCGACAGCACGCCTGAATTCATCAGGGGTCTTTCCCTAAAGGGTGCTAGTTGTCATGGCACGTTCTGGTGTGCATTAAAGGCATGCTGGGACGTGTGTCAACACTTAGCACAGGGTCATGACACATAGTGCAGCTGGATTTTGGTGCTCACTATCCATGGCGTGTTATGGTTGCAAGTGGACATGATGAGCTCAGCACTGTCAGCAGCGGAGTTTCCACTGGAAGCTCTGGAAACACACAACATCACTGTCCCTGATGAGCACTGGGATCATGACCCGAAGAGAAGAACAGAGAATGAAGAGGTTATGATCACCTGGGATATTCCCATTCTGACAGATAAGAAACTGGATGCCAGGAAACCTGACATAGTGGTAAAGGAGAAGAATGCCAGAACAGCATTGATAATAGCAGGGTTGGTACCGAGTGATTATTCTGTGAATTGCGTGGAGAGGGAGAAGATCCTGAAGTACCCAGAAATGCAATCAGAGACCAAGAAAATGTGGCAGTAAGATACAGAAATATTTCCCATTGTACTGGGAGCCACAGGCCTGATAAAGAAGAATTTCCAAACACATCTTGATGAACTCCCCATACATGTTACATCTTACGAACTCCAGCAGGAGGCTCTCTTTGGCACGATGCATGTACTACGGCGAACCTTATCAGTAAATTTGAGAGGCTGAGATCATACTCCACATGCCCTGGCTTAGAAATGAGGTTCACGACTGCTACGCGTAAAACTAACCCATTTGGAGAAACTACCCCCAGGTAAGCACCGCGTTCTAACTGCAGCCCTTGCAATTAGCATGGGTTCACCGAACATCACTTCAGTAGGTAGAATGAAGAGCACCACTGGTAACTGTGCATGCTGCTGTGGCACATTAGGGTACCATTCAGTGCGGTAATTACTGGGAGTAATCTGCACACACCCCGGTAATTCGCACACAGCGGTTGCAACGTCCGCATGCTTGTTTTGGCCCAAAATGCGTTTTAATTGTAAACCTCAGTGTGCTTTAGTAAAAGGCCCCATAGTGTGGGGTAAATGAGTTTAGCGTGCACTAAATATTTCCTATTAATATGAATGTATGAAACTAACCAAAAAACAAACACCCAAATATTGTAAAAAATTCATGAAATAAAAGAAGATTAATCAGATTTATCTTGCCTGTGTACATCTCTACAATATATTGGTGTAGATCAGGGGTCTCAAACTCAAATTGCTTTGAGGGCCAAATGAGGACTTGTAAAGTAACCCGGGGGCCGCATAAGACGCGGGGCCTCATTTGCATAAGGGACCTCATTTGCATAAATATTTGCATAATGTTACCATACACTAACTTTTAGTAACATGCCTCTTTAATGAGTATGGATATAGAAAGACTAAAAGATTTAGATACTAGAAGACAATCTTTAATCTGGGAACCCAAAAAGCCATACTTGGACTGTACAACACACTGTAGAAATAAAACTATAAATTAATTTCCTCTTGTACTAACAAAGCGCAAACATTAATGATGCACATTTCCCAGAGCTGACATATTCCAGTTAATAAATTCAAAATAAAGAGAGATTTTTCTACCTTTTGTGCATTTTTTTTTCAGTTGCAATTGTTCCAGCCACTTTCTTCTGGTTTCTTCATGTCTTCTGCTAACTCTCCATCGTCTGCTTCCATTTGCCCTTTCTCTCTCCTAGTTTTTTTCCATTCTCTCTCTACATCTGCTTTAACATACTAATCTTTCTCCTTTTTCTCTTTCCTCATTCCTATTTCATCCACTCAATTTTACCCCTCCATCCTCAATCCCCACTTACTCTCACAATACCTGGCCAATTGTAGATTTGTCTTCTCTCCAGACAAAATATTTTTTCCCCCACTCCATTTCACTTTCCCAGCTCCATCCCATTCTAATCCTCCCCCAACATCAGCTCCCTTCTAGTTCCAGCCCCACCCAGCATCCGCTCCCTTCTAGTCCCTGCATCAGTCCATTTCCAGTCCTATCCTAGCCTCACCATCAGCCCATTTCCAATCCGAGCCCCCACTCAGCCCATTTCCAATCCTAGCTCCCTCCCCTCACAGCCCATTTCCATTCCAAGCCCCCCTCCCCATCAGCCATTTGCAGTTCAAGCCCCCTTCCACTCAGCCCATTTCCAGTCCTAGCACCCCCAGCACATTACCAGTCCTAGACCCCCCATAGCCCATTACCAGTCATAACCCCCCCTGCCAATAGCCCACTTCCAGCCCTAACCCCCATTACCCCATTTCAGTCCGCCCCTCCATAGCTCATTACCAGTCCTAACTCCCCCCATCAGCCACCTCCAGTCCTTCCTAACCCCCACCTGCCCATTTCCAGTCCTAGCCCCCACCATAGCCCAATTTCCAGTCATAACCCCCCCCCCTGCCAATAGCCCATTTCCAGTCCTACACCCCCCCCGCCAATAGCCCATTGTCCCAGTCATACCCCCCCCCGCGCCAATACCCCATTTCCAGTCATACCCCCCCCAATAGCCCATTTCCAGTCATAACCCCCCCCTGCCAATAGCCCATTTCCAGTCATACCCCCCCCCCCGCCCAATAGCCCATTTCCAGTCAATACCCCCCCAATCCCCAATAGCCCATTTCCAGTCATACCCCCCCTGCCAATAGCCATTTCCAGTCATACCCCCCCCCCCTGCCAATAGCCCATTTCCAGTCATACCCCCCCCCCCCCGGTAAATATAAAAACAACCTGGCTTCTGCTGCAGCAGAAATCAGCTGTCCCGCGGCCCCTTTCCCTCTGCGCGAGAGCCCTGAGTGTGCTTCCACTGCGGCATGCTTTTTAAGCCGCGAAGAGAGTATTTCCCTCTCGCGCGGCTTAAGCCTATTCACTTTTCAAGCCTCGCGAGAGGGAAATACTCTCTTCGCGGCTTGAAAAGCACGCCGCAGAGGAAGCACATTCAGGGCTCTCGCGCAGAGGGGAACGGGCCGCAGGACAGAGCAGCAGAAGCCAGTTTTTTTATTTTTTTTTAATTGACCGTCGATTCGGCAACGGCAGCAGCAGAAGCCGTCGCGGGCCGCACAACCTTCTCCCGCGGGCCGCATGCGGCCCGCGGGCCGCGTGTTTGAGACCCCTGGTGTAGATTAACATTTTGGAGGAAGAAAATGGAAAAAAAAATGTTTCTTGTCGGAGTATAGGTCTTATATAAGCAATGAAACTAATAAATCTGTGACTTGAGGGGGCAGGAGTGATTTTGAAATTCCAGCATTTCAAGGGGGTAATCTCAATTAGGACTGGAAAGTACCTAGGATAGGACTAAGAGTGAGCAGAGTGCAAACATCCCATCTCGTGAAAGCTCTATAGTGCTATCAGTTTCTTTCCTTGCAGGGAAGCAACATGGTTGTATTCCTGACCACCTATACCTATGGTTGGTTTCTGTCATTGAGGAGTGATGTGTCAACAGATATTTAATGAATACAGCCTTGATGAGTCATTTCAAGAGAGCTGAGCATTTCTGAGAGATGTTTATAGTATGCACAGATCATAGCCACACACCTGACCAGACTGGATGGGTTCCAGCTCCAATCAAATCCACTCGCAAACCATGCTTGCTGCTAATTCATTTCCAAAATTTTAGGTGCTTTAACATTCAAGACTTTCGTGGTATAAAAATCCACATACCAAATTCAGATGGTGATGGTAACCTTTCACTACTCTGGCAATAATTACACCGTAGGTATTCCTATGAGCAAAGAGGAAAATACAGCTATTGAATGCTTCTAATAGGTATAAAAACCCGAGGCTTCCTGGTTCTAATCCCGATAAGGCTGACCTTTATACCTCAAGACCGACAGAGCCATCACATTTATTGGTAACTCAATTGCTAGCATTTTTTTAAATCAAAAGCATATGGCAATCTAGACAGAGGTATATTCCTACTAAACCCGTCTGATTCGATTTAGAGTCAATGACATGAGTTTTAGTATGTTGAGAAGTACAAAACCCCTTGTACTGTGATAACAATGTGGGATACTCCTTCTAGCACTGCTAAGGTCAAATAAGTCACATGTCTCACTTTGTGACTGGAGAAAATAATACTGTTTTGCAATAACTGAATGAACCGTTCCTCCAAAATATTAGATTCTCAAGACATCTCGTGGTCATGCGTTCTTAGTCTCCATTGACCTTGATGAAAATAGCTTCTGAATAGTTACCTCTCATTATCAATTATAATAGTGCTACACCAAAATTAAAAAAGAGCAATATTGCAAAAATACTGAACTTAAACATACATTATCAATACTGCATAAATATAATCCTTTTCCCTCAGTACTAAGAAGTGCAACTCCTCAGTACATTTAAGATAATTTTGGAAGTCCCAGAAAGCATGTAATCAGAGAACCTGATGTGACTTTAGTGAGCGGCCTCTGAGGAAGATAGGGTGCGAGCTAGCACTGCTTCAGCCCAGCAGCACAATGACGAATAGAAAGAGAGAGAAAAAATGCTGGAAAATACCGTTTCAAAGGAGATGTAAAACAACCAATATGAAATAGTTACAGTAATTGTGACAAGCTGAAAAGTGCACACTTAGGTGACAAAATGGCTCTTCCTCCCTTCCCCCATTTATAACACTCATGCATGTCTGTAGGAGGAGTGGATGCTAAGAGGCATGTCAAAGTGTGACTCCCTAGGGTGGCGGAGGCTGTGCATTCCCAGTGTGAGTGGGTTGTGTGCTGTAAGTGGGTATGGATGTGGGTGCATGCATGGCTGGGGAGATGGAGTGGGTGAAGGCTGTGTGTGCACACATGGGGGGTGGGGATAGTGGCTGTGTGTGTGTGTGTGCGCGCGTGTGCTTGTGCATGTGAGAATATGGAGGATAGGGTACGAGGGTCTGTGTGTGGATATGTGCATGAAAGGGTGGACGGTGGAGAAAGCGAGGGTCGGTGTGTGTTTGTGTGTGTGTGTGTGCATGTTTGCAAGCATGAAAAGGTGAGGGTAAGGGGCTGTGTGTGTGTGTGCGTACATGAGCATGAAGAGCGGCGTGAGAGGATGCATGTGTGTGCGAGGAAGAGAGTTGGAGGATGCATGGGAGGGCAGAGGAGGAGGGTGGGCTGATGGGCTGAGTGTGTGTGTGTATGAATGAAAGGCTGGAGAGTGAAGTGAGAGGGTGCGTGTGCATGGCAGGATGTGTGGGAGGGAGGAGGAGCTATATGTGTGTGCGTACATGCATGTGTGGGGCATCTGTAGCCTTCCCTCCCTTCCATCTGCTCCCCCACTCTCTCCCACTGTCCTCCAGCCCCTGATTCCCCCTGACCCCTTCCACTCTGGACCCCTCCCTCAACTTGTCTTTCCCCTTCTGGTCCTCGGCCCTCCTCCCTCTTGCCCCCTGTTCTCTTTCCCACCCCTTTCCTTCTTCCATTCTGCATCCCTTCCCCGTCCATTTAATTATTTATTTTATGTCTTAGTTATTTGAAAGGCTTATATACCGCGTTTCCAATGATCAAGGTGGTTTACAAGTAACATAGCATAACATTACAGAGAAGAAGATATCATTTCAAAGAACCAGTTAACAATGGAATTCATAGAGCATTAGTGGCTCTGTGGGTCATGTAACGGCGATGGCTGCTCTGAGAGAACTTGTAGCGCGTAGAGGCTGTGTCTGTATTTGGGTGACACCCTCAAAGGTTTTTATGAATTATAAAAACAAACAAGAAACTTACATAGCAGGTGATTCTAGGCCTTCTTGGCCACAGCTGCAGCCCAATAGCCTTCCTCTGCCGGCGGGAATGGGGTCCCCACCAGCAGCCAAGGGACGCAGTCACAGCCCGGCGCACTGCTCTGGCGGCAGGGGATTGGGTTCCTGCCAGCAAGCAATACCATTCATTGCGGCCTGTCCTTACACGCAAGTTTGTTTGTGCAAGTACAAACTAACCTATGCATCCAGATAGACAAGCAGAGAGGGGCGGGCTTGCTAAAAGGTACTATTGTATTAGTGAAAACTGCCTAAAATGTTATGCTATGTATATCGGCACAGGATCTAGCTCAAGCCCTATCTGGACAGTACCTTGTATTATAGAACATGCTGTATTATAGCGCACACTGTACATAGCTCACCCTAATCTAGAATCCCCCTCCTCACACACACTTCACACCACGGCCCCCCCACACTATTCCTCCTGCATGATCCCCCCCCCGCACTCTACTCCCCCCACACTGCATGACCCCCCCAGCACTTCATCTGATTGTTTTGTTGTGACACCGCCTTGATTTTTAGGATAAGACGGTTTAGAAATACTTTTAAATAAATAAATAAAATAAATAAAATGTACTTTGTGTCTGTTGCCAAAAAGTAGAGCCTGCAAAATATTTCGCCTTTGCCTCAAAAATATTATTATCCCAGTCAGAGCGCACAGGAAACCCCCCTTCAGAGTAGATTGGGTGCATGCTGACTCTCTTTTACCAGTTGATGTAATTAGAAAACCAAAAATAATACAGCATTAGCATTGAATCAACATTGCAAAGTGGCAAGGAGCTGGATTAGCTTTGCTTCAGAAAAAAACTAAGCACACACATAAAGAAGGCCCTTCACACCTTTGCCTGCTGCGACACACCATATTAAATGAACACATTTTTATGCACGGTCAGATCCCTGGCTGCCAAAGCATACCCCAATGGATGAAAGCATTGGGTGCTTATTGCTGCAGTGCTGAACCTGTTTTTTGAAACTCCCAGATGGGCAGCTGCTGTAGCGCATCGAGAACCAGAAGGCTAAACGGTATTTAGACTTGAGTAACTTTGGTACTTACAGATCCTCGGGTTGCTAATGTAATCCCTAGACACTGCCATCTTGTGCTCTTTCGCTCCTGCCATGTTTGCCTGGTGCCCGTTCAGCCTTATTTCTACCTTAGTTGCCATGTTTTGAAGTTGGTAACTAACTGAGGATTCCCTCTGCTTGAGGTTTTATAGAAACTCTGAACATACGAGTATGTGTGTACTTTCTTCCCTCTGGCTAGTGTCAGAATGAGCTGCCACTTTCCGGCTCTGCAGTGTCCTCTTTGACCTTCGGTTAGACTCGGGCAGCTCTACCTGCCCAAACTGCGTTGACTGCAAACACTTGTCACAACTGCAGCATTTAAAAATTCATAGCTGCATTCTCCAGTCCTGATCTAAATACAAGATCATTTGTTGTACCTGTGATTCTATATGTTTATATAATCAACCTCCTTGAAATTTTTTAGGACAAGGTGGGTTGGAGAAATAAAATTTAGTTTGATTTGTTTTGAAGATATTTGCTGACTCTTATATCTACTGTAATCCTCCAGGAAATGTTTGAAACAGCAATTCATAAACAAGCCCTGTGGTTTTCTGGGGGGGTTATTTAGTTTGCTTATATTTTCTCTTTTTTACGAAAAAAAAAATGTTAGTAGCACTTGCCTGTTTATTCAGTGTCTGTTCATCCAAAGTCATAAAACTTGGCCAGTGCCTTCGCTATCTGATGGTGAAACTGTGCCTTGGAAGAAGATTGTGATGAATTTAGGACTATTGTGAAAAATAGCAATGGTATTCCCCGGGAGGTGTTATCCTTACAAAGAAAGCAAACTATTACCAGAAAATCTATCCAAATTAAATTGCTGCTAAAATTCACAGGGCCCGATATTTAGCGTCGCTAAAGCAGCTAGTCACCACTGCTGAACATTAGACCCGGATATTCAGTGCCAGAGGCCATATCCAGGTTGCCCAGAAAACGATGAAGCTAAGGAGCAGTGGCAATATTCCCTTGCTGCTTGGTTAGTTTCAGTGGCGAACGTTAGGCCTGTCTTTGCTGCCTTTGACTTCCATTGCTCTGCGATAACTGGGCAGCAGCTCAATATTGCTGCTGCCTAGTTATCACTGGGTGCCGCCCCCCATAATGCACCAGGGCTTATAGCAGCACCCAGGAATATTCAGTGGCACTAATTTTGCTAACCGTGTTAATCCCTTTGAATATCAGGCCCAAAGTCTTTATTTATTTAAGTTTATTTCCCACGCTATACAATGAGGATTACAAAGTGGAGTTCCTGCAAGCTCAGTACCTCTTGCAAATTAGCACTGGTTCTGATGTCATATCACTTTTTATAGTAACACTTTTCTCATGAATGGCTGGTTTGAAGAATTAAAAATCTCCACTAGTTCGAATGTTAAAAAGTCATAATTTTTGGTTAGTAGAATAACTTTAGTAGGTCACTGTGACTGGCATACCAGATACTCACATGCATGAAAGGGCAGATAATGTAGCCTTTTTGAGGTTCATGATATGCAAAAACTTTTGTGTGGTGTTTTTGTCATGTTACCAAATGGACAAATGTATGAACTACAAGTACTATATGTAAAAAAAATAAATGCTGTATGGTATTTTCACCATGCAAGAACCATGAAATATTGTGAATAACCAACCCTCCTCTGCCCCCCCCCCCCTAAGAAAGTATTAAAACTAACCTTTGTAGTCACTCACTTTCGGTGTTGCGAGGAGGGCAAGTATGAAGCATAAGATTTGTGTGTAGAGAGAGGGAAAGAAGTTAAGTTATGAGTGTGCTCTTTGCTTGCCTAGCCCTTTACTGTTTCCTTCATGTGAAAAGAGAGATCATTAGAGAAAGACATCATGCTTGGCAAGGTAGAAGGTCAACGCAAAAGAGGAAGGCCAGCAATGAGATGGATCTATTCAATAACAGCAGCTATGGGTGCCAGTCTGTCAACAATGAGCCGCCTGACTGAAAACCGAACACGATTTAGGACAAGTATGCAGAGGGTCGCCATGAGTTGACACCGACTCGATGACACTTAATAACATAACCTTGTCCTTTTTGTCTTTACGGTGGTAGAGTGGGGAGTGTGCTAGCACATAATATGATGACAGAGTGTGAAAGTGGCTGAGCGTCTGTGTGTTGTGTGCATGAAGGGAAGGTGAGTGGGGAGAAGAAGTTGAGGTGGAGGCAAACAAAGGTGAAAGGAATAGAAATGGAGATGGGAGAAAAAGCAGCACAAGGAAAGAGGAAGGTAGTGCAGTGCTGGTGTACCCCATCCCAAAACCCAGATACACAATATCTGTTTCTAGTATAGAGAAAAATGACATTCTCACAAAGGTCTTGGAGTGGTACCCGCTGCTGTCAGGAAAAAGTCCAGCAAGAGGTCCACGGATGCAAAGGACAAGTTGTGCAGGAGATTAGTACTGCTGTCAGCATTTTTGTTCCAGTGTATTAAGGTATAGGAAGCCCAGAGAAAGGGACCTATACTCAGTCCAGTTCAGTGCCATGGGAGAAAAGCAGAAGGTCAGTAAGGGAACTGAACCGTTTGCAGGCATCTTGGATGATCAAAGTACAGCCATAGACCCAGTTGCAAAGAGATAGATGAGAACCCTTGCTCTGTCAATATACCACCATATAACTAGGGCAAGAAGCTTTTATGTTGTACCAAGGGGTTGGCGGTCTGGATCTCAGCAGTCTCAGTGACCATCAGCGACACAGACATTCGCATGGGGCAGCAACACTTAGCTAGCACGAATATTCCAGAAAAACTACGGGAGCTAGCTCAGGGCCACCCTTCCTGCAAAGCTGCGTGGACATCAGCACGGGCAGTGAACTCCCACACAACTTCACGGGAACATTGCACAGGGCTTGGGAGAACATTTTTAAACTTCTAATTTTTAATATCTCCCAATCAGTTTTTACACCATCACAAGCAGACCATAGACTTTCAAGCAAATGGGCTCATAATCTCTTCTCTACATCTTCTTGCAATAGTAGCTGGCCCTCAGATAAGACAGTATCCAAACACACCACTAATAGGCTCCACGTGTTAAAACATGAACATTTGCATGCTCTTCCTTTCCATAAGTTCGTATATCAGTGAGACCGAGACACCATCCCCTGAGACTGGGTCCCATGATTGCCAAACACAAATTCCTTCTCAGTGATGGAACTGGAGGAGGAGGCCAGAGGATTGTGACCTTGAAGTCTTTGGCCTGCTCCTTTGTGAGCCTCAGCAAAAGATGGAGAATAAAGATCCAGAAAACCATTCTATGGATAAGCCACGCCGGTGCCTAACCCTTCCAAATATTCTTTGGTAAACTGCTCAGCACCACCTCCGGAACCCCAGGCAGCTGCCTCCAGATTCCTTTAGGAACATGAAAGTGTCAAAGATGGACACGGAAGGAATACTAGCAAAAGATGGCTCAGAAGAGTGGAAAAAAATCAAACACCTTCAAATTCTTTGTGGCTAAGAAAATTGTCTAAAACTTGTAAAAGGTTTTAGTATATGAGCTAGGGATATGCATTTTGGGCTTGTTTGGGCATTTGTTGGGATGCCTAAAAATTAAAAGTAATGTCAGAACCACTTGTGAGAATGTATACCTATGAATGAACATGCATGTGAGCTGAAGCGCACATAGAGGGCAAGCAATTAAGACTAATATGTGCAAAACACAAAAATAACTAAAACTTTGTTTTAAACTAAGTCTAACCAAATTCTTTTTTCTGCCTTACCCATCCCTAATATGAGCTTTGATTTGAAGACCAAATGGGTCCCTTCTTCAGAGGCCTGTTATATGATTTTGGGCCTCTGGAGATTGTCATGCTGCCATCCCTCAGCCATATCTGTCATACAAGAATTCAGAGTTTTGTCCTGGGTTCAGTTTATTTATTTACATTCTCTTATATACTGCGCTATTCTGCATCAGTGCAGTTTACATTGAAGAAACTGAAATTACATTTACAGGGCATTATAACTTGGAAGTAACTATTTTTACAGGGAACATGGGCTATGGAGGGTTAAGTGGCTTGCCCAAGACCACAAGGAGCACCTATGGGACTAGAAAACTCAGTCCTTCTGGCCCAAGGTTGCTGTCCTCTAGTGGGATTTGAACCCCCAACCTTCCAGCCTGAAGTACCTTGCCCCAACCACTAGGCCACTCCTCCACTCCAAGGGGTGGCTCTAAGGGGCAGCAGGACATGTAGAATAACAACTACTAGAGACTAGTATTTGTTTAATGGGACAGATAAAGGGGCAGAATGTCAGTTACACATAACAAAGTATGTCTTATTATCCAACAAATCTCATGACCATTTTTAGTATCCTATCTAGAACTGCTTGTTAGCTCCATTAAATATGCCTCTTCCTAATAAGCGATTTCTTTGTATCTTTATCTTTATTATTAGCCTTGATTAACCGCCCTTCACAACATCAGGGCGGTTTACAAAGTTGCAAAATGCACAGTGGTCATGACCAGAAGCAGAAAAAGAACTACAATTTTGACAGGAAAGAGCACAGGACACCAGAGGAGAGGAGAGAGAGAAGGAGGAGCAGAAACACAGGAGATTAGTATCCTCACAAGTCAGAGGAGGGGAGGTCATAGGCTAAGCAGAAGAGATGTATGAATAAAAATGCCCTCTTACTGCTAAAACAAGCAATGTTTTGCTGCTACCTTGACTCATCCACTTCTTTGTCCTTGTGAAACACGACTGAACCCGTCTCAGAGGTGACCTCTCAAGCATCATCACTTAGACATCGGCCTACTTGTGCTTACAAGTCTTGCTGCACTGCTTTGTGAAATACTGAAATCAGTGATATTTCGAAGGCTTATATATTATAAAATCTTTTTAGTTGGTCCTTTTAAAACTATAACAACTTGCAAGGACTTTTAGTATATGAAGCATTTTGATTCACCAGGTATTTTATATGAAGTACTTCAATAGTCAGGGCCATCCTTAGGGCGAGCCAAAACGAGGCAGCAGCTCTGGTTCATGCCCCTGTGCATCAGCAACTTCCAAGAGACCATCTGGGGGAAGCAAGTTAGTGTTTGTTAAAACAATTCATGTGCTGTTCATCTGAAATAAAGGTTACTTATCTTTAACAGGGGTTCTCCATGAACAGCAGGATAAGTCAGTCACAACTGGTAATGTCATCCTACAGCACCATCTAGAATGGGAAGGGCATGTGCCAAGGTGCCCTTACCTCCTGGCCCACCCCTACCTTGCTCAGTTAATCCCAAACCAAGATCACTCAGGTAGGGCAGCAGGCATGTTGCCCTTGAGGGTCATGTGTGGATGGTTGCCGCGTCCTCTTCATCTACTGCGGAGATGGGCAGGAATGTTCTGCTGTCCACGGAGAACCCCCATTACAGGTAAGTAACCTCACTTTCTCCATGGACAAGAAGGATGGGTCAGCCACACCTGGTGACTCCATAGCCATGGCCATATGGCCCGTTTGGCGCTGTGGTAGGATGAAGCATGTGGTCTGAAGCAGACAGCCAAAAGAGAACGGTGAGGTAAAGTTGTCTTTATTAACCGTGCCATGGGCAAGTAGAACAACTGGTTTAATACATGCTAGGCAACTCAAGTATCGAGAGAGTGTAGGGCCCTGAGGTAGCAAGACATATAACAATAGCGCAGTAACCCAGTTGGGGTGTGGTCTAGCCTGATGCACAATGAGGTCTATAGCAGGTAAAGAGACCTGCAACGAGTAACAGGTATATAACAACAGCTCAGAGTCTAGGTAGGAGTGACATAGCATGTTGGCCTGTCACCTTGGGCTTGAATTGGTTGTCCTGGCTGCACCAGTCCTGGTGGGCCGGTTGTGTTCAGGATAGAATGGCCAAAGGAGCTATCGATTAGCACAACTTTGATTACTGTTTGTAATGAGACACTGTAAAAAGACTACAAAACCTGACTGTCTGGTTTAACATCATACAGTTAGTCAGGCTAACTGCTGCCCTGCCCAGCAAAATTCCCTCCTATAGAGAGCAGGACTTCTCACCTGTGACTACCAACGTTCCCAAGAAGATGCTGGTGGAGAGAAGTGCTGCAATATCACATTTTTAGTCACCCTTCCCCAAAATCTGAAATGTGCCCTCATAAACGCACGATCAATACGCAAGAAATGGCCAGTCATACCAGACATGATTTCCCTCCACGGCCTTGACATACTATTAATAACCGAGACATGGCTCTCAAGTGATGATAATGTCCTCCTCAACCAGCTACTACCGAGCAGCTTCTCAATACACACGTGTCACAGAAGCAGCAAATGAGGGGGAGGAGTGCTCGCTATCACCAGAACAGACCTACATTTCCACATGTGCAATACAACCAACGCAGCAGACTTAGATGCAATCACCATTACCAATAAACACTGCTCTATCAACCTGATATACAGAGCCCCATCCACTGACCCTGACTCCCTGGCAGCAATAATTAACTTTGCATCCACTTCACAATACCCAAGCACACCAAGCTGGGTCCTAGGTGACTTCAATTTACCTTCCATGCAAGATTCGCAGGCATCAGCATTCCTTGATGCTTTGGAAGAATTAGGATACATACAACTGGTCAAAGAACCCACACATGTGAAAGGTGGTCTCTTAGACCTTATTTTTGCCCCTCAGACTACCTTCAATCCAATAAACACCACTATACTAGCCACCTCTGCAGTCCCCTGGTCAGACCACAGGTTAATTATTTTCCAAATATCCATGCCCAACAAATCCCAGAAGAACGCCATTAGGCTCAGCAGCACCACCAAAACAGCACCACGTAGGTTTCAGGCATTTGACAAAGACATGATCTTAGCCAAAACCCGTGCACTCCTCGACATGACATCACTCGATCCTGAAGAACTGGTATCCACCTGGAACGAAAAGTTCAGCTCTATTGAACTACAGCCGATTTCAAAAAATTCACCTGGGAAAAGAGCCTCTGCAGCCTGGTACTCTACCGAGCTTAGATCGTCACTTACCCTCTTAAGAAAGCTGGAAAGACGTTGGCGCAGAACGCACTCCGCTGATGACTCAAAGGCATACAACTCTCAACTGGCTAAGCACCGACAAGCTATATCAGAAAGCATGAAAAGATTCCACATGGACACACTAAAGCGGTCTCTAAACAAGCCACACGACCTGTTCGCCCTTGTAAAGAACCTAGCAAAAGAACCAGCACCAGAGCAACCAAGTCAGAAACACCCCCAAGACTTTGTGGACTACCTACAATCAAAGCTGTGTCAGACTAATAAGCCCCCTACACCCACCATTGCATGGGAGCCAGGATATTTAGCTCCCTTGTCCATGTTCTCCACGCCATCAAAGAAACACATTGAAGACACAATAGCTGGAATCAACACAACAACCGCACAAACTGAGCTTTGCCCGGTGTTCTGGATAAAAGAGTTACGATCGACCGTCAGCTCTTTTATAGCTAAGCTAATGGACTGCTCCTTCACGACAGGCACATTTCCCCAATCCCTTAAACGCTCCTAAAAAACAGCAAGCTTGACCCTAAGAAGACCGACTCATACAGACTGATATCAAGCATACCACTATTGGCTAAAATCATTGAAAAAGATGTCCAGAGACAGATTCAAGAACACATTGATGCCTCTGTCCCGCTTGATTCGTGTCAACACGGCTTTAGAGCTGCACACGGGGTCGAAACACTCCTCACCTCCCTCTTTAACACCATAATAGCGGGAACTGACAACATACGTCAAGGATATGTACTCATCTTCATGGACATAGCGGCTGCTTTTGATTCAGTCTGCCATGAGCTCCTCCTACAACGCCTCAAGGAGAAAGGGATATGCGACACAGCACTAGAATGGTGCAAGTCGTATCTCTCGGATAGATGGCAGCACGTATGATCAGGGGTGTCAATATCTGATCCGTTCCACCAGAATCAAGGAGTCCCGCAGGGATCCTCTCTCTCCGCCCTGATGTTTAACATCTACATGCAGCCTATCTGCGATATCATCCGGTCATTCAAGGTAAAGTGCCTGTTATATGCCGATGATGTTCTCCTATATATGCCATTCTCGACAGAGAGCCCCGACCTCTCCCCACTGACTGACTGTTTTAATGCAGTATCCAACTGGCTACAAACCCAAAACCTCCGCATTCAACATAAGAAAACGGAGGTCCTATTCATAACAAGGAATCCAAAATTTGTCACACCACCCTGCCTGAAAGTCTCGGAAGCAGAGCTGCTTACTAGACCCTCGATCAGATACTTGGGAGTCACCCTAGACCAGCGACTAGACATGAAGACACAAATAAGCAATATAGCAAGAGCAGTGTATCATAAAATTTGATCACTCAGACTCCTACGCTCCCTACTGGAACCGGATGACTTCCGGACAGTGTACCAAACATTGATCATACCACACTTTGACTATGCAAATGCCATACTCTATGGACTCCCCCAATCCACTCTGCACCCGTTACAGCTTGCAATGAATTCAGCAGCAAGAGTTCTCCATGGTGCATCCAAGTGGGAGCACACGACACCTATCCTGAAACAGCTCCACTGGCTCCCTATAAGAGGCAGAATCACATTCAAAACCTTAATACTGACCTTTAAAGTCATAAATGGGCTCTCCCCATCATCCTTAACAGACCTCATACAGAGAATCCCCCCTAACAGATCCAGAAGAGCTCTAGCGGTCAATAACCTAATAGTCCCAAAAGCAATAACCAAGAGCACACAGGCAACAGTGAAAAGGGCCTTCGAGTTCTTTGCCCCAAAATGCTGGAACACCCTCCCGCCCAGCATCAGAGCAATCACCGATCTAGCCCAGTTTAGGAAGGCTCTGAAACATTACCTTTTCCTCTTACATTACCCCGATGACAGCACCACAAGTGCCTCACCATCTAGCCTCTTCATCTACCCTGATGACTGCACCACAAGTGCCCCATCACCTAGCTAACCAAGACAATACAAATGGTTATATAGTTTACAATTGTACAGATGTAAATAGTTACCCAAGTTTCGACCCAAGTTTACCTGTTAAATGTAAGCGCAGATCAACTTGTTTGAAATGTGTAAGTAAAGTTTCATGTAAACTGCACTGATGGGGAATAGCGTGGTATATAAGAGAATGTAAATAAATAAATAAACGATGAGGTCCTCGAAAACTAAAATGTGATATTGCAGCACCTCACCTTTTTGAGTGTGGCACAGGCAGAGAACTGCTGCACAGCTTTGCGAGAACTTTGGCAACTGTCTCCTCTTCTGCCATCTTTAATTTGAATCAAAACCACTTTGGGCCTCATAGTCTTGCAGGACTTCTAACCCCACAAGTAAGACGTGTTTCTCCGTTCCTGGTGGTGGGAATGTATGTGCCAGAGGCAGGGCCGTACCGAGCCATAATTGCGCCCTGTGCGACTTACACATCTGGTGTGTCGGCCCCCATCCGTGTCATCATCTCACCACCTTCATGTCCAGCTGGCTCCCACCCTTGCCCTGCTGCCACCCACTTTTTGTCTTCTCAGAAGCAGCAGCAGTGAATCAGACCTGACCTCCAGTTTAAAAAAAAACATGCAGGTCTTGTATGCAGTTCTGGTCCCTCCCGCCCTTCTCTGAAGTAGGTCGTGTCAGAGAAGGGAGGGACCAGGCTAGCCATTCAGATGCGGGTCTTTACAACTCCGCGTTTGAATGGCTGGCCTGGTCCCTCCCTTCTCTGACACGACCTACATCAGAGAAGGGCGGGAGGGACCAGAACTGTATACAAGCACGGAGTTGAAGGACCCATGTGGGGGTTTTTTGTTTTAAATTGGAAGTCAGGTCTGTTTCGCTGCTGCCAGTGCCGGTACCGCTGAGAAAACAAAAGGCGGCAGCGGCAGGACAACAGCAGGCAGTGTGGAGGGAACCGAGGCCTTCAGCCTGAAATGTGCCCCTAAGCCTTTTCTCCTTGTGCAACTGCACCACTCGCACAGGGCTAGGTACAGTGCGGCCAAAAGAGTGGGTTAGTTTGTGGAGAACTGATGATTGTGTCAGAGTTTGGGAGAGAGACACATACACATACTCAACAAATGTATGTTGGAGGGAGGATCAAAGAGAAGCCAAAGCCTGACATAGCCCAAAAATGTTAAAGGAGCCCTACATCTCCTTGGGATCAACCTAGGCAAGAGCTGTCCACTAAGGTGGGCCAGGATTCCTTCCATGAATGATTTGTTCACACCAGTCTTGCAGAAGACATGTGAATTTAAGTCTTGGAGTTATTTTTTAGACTGAATTTATCCAACTTTGGACCTCATTCCTAAAGGCTTTTCTCCCATTCCATGACTGTAGGGAGAAAATATTAATAACTCGGCAATGGGTCATTTAGCTTCAAAGAATCCTTAAAACACCAATACCCATCATGATATAACTTTTATTAACTATAAGAAGCCATTACAAAAACACATTATTCATCACATTTTAAGTATAATACTTTTCAAATTTGTACAAAGTTAGATAAGTGTAAGTGCTTATCTCTGGCAGCTTGTGATTTATCAACAGTTTTATTGTGATTCAGGACGTCGCACTGTTTTCAGACTTGCTAAATCAGTCATGTTGGAAGAAAAGCAAAACAGAGTTCTGTTGTCCTAGGAGATAATAATCAATCCGTTTATTCTGACCACAACTCATGCCAATGGTGTACATATTTTGGTCTTTTGAATTAGAAGAACTGCAATTGTGTTAATGACAACATTTTCTTTCTGGTCTGAACTAGCCGCAGAGTGGTGAGTAAGCCTGTTTCCCCAAACATTTACATCTTGTCATAGCGTCAAGGGCAGCCAAGAGGTCAGGCCATCTTCACTCAAGTAAACAAACCAGAGAGTTGAGCCAATTCTGGTTTTAAATTGCCTATTTGTTCCACACCTGAACTTGTGGCCCTGTTTTTCCTTAGAAAAAGCAGATTTGTACCACAAGTGAGAAGAAAAGTAGGACCTTATTTTCTCGATGAGCTGGAATTATCTGGTAACCCAAAGTCAGTTTATTTATGGTTGTATTAGACCCCCTACTATGCCTGTGGAGAAATGAAGCCTAAATAACCAGGATCTTGAGTTTGCAAAAAATGTCATTCTTGCCCCTGGTGCTATATACTGTCTGTCATAGTGCAGTAAACCTCTGACTCCAGGGGACCAAGACTCTCCGCTGCACTAATCTTGTTTTTTTCCTGAATGCTTATGATGTAGAATCTAGGGGGTAATAGGCTAGTTTTTCATTAGGACATAAATCCTAAACTGTGGCGGAATAAAGTGATAGAAACAAAACGGGCTTCCATCAGTTATTTAAAACATCAAAATAAAAGTGGCGAGGTCACAATATTAGATAGCTCCTATTGACTAATATATTTTGGGGATCTTTTACTAACACCTGATTTTTTTTTGCTCCTAATGTGCATTTTGACTTAAAATCAATATGCTATAGTGTCACACACTGCAGTAATTGTTGAGGGGATGGCAGGCATGTGCCTGACAGCTACCACATAGCCCTTGACAAGAACCGCAGGTGCACCTAACACCACCTAGTGAGGTGATGGTAGTTGCACCCATGCTAACCGCAACATTAGCAATTAGTGCATGCTACTGATGCCCTCTCTAACTGCAATGTGCTCAAGAACCGTTCTCTGCCCCAACCTTTCCCAAATCCCTATTGCACAATGTGTGCTGAGTCCACTCCCAACCTCTGGGTCTTTCACTCAAGGAAAACAAACCTGGCTTTATTCCACTCCAGTCTTTGCAAACAACTCACAAAGCGTGTTTAATAAAACAGGAAAACAAAACAAAACAACTTCGGAGGCTTCCTTTCAGGAGGTCTTGCCTTTATACTACGGCTTCTCAGCCTCAGTACTTGGTAAGCCTTTCAGTGCCCCGAGGTACCAAGCAGCACACGTTCCAGCACAGCCGCTATGCCGCCTTAGGTCAAAAGAAAAACGGATAATCCGGTTCGGGTTTTCGGTATGTAGCACAAAACAGTTAATAGCTTTAACACTGCTTATTGTCCTTCAGCTTAAGTTTCAAAACACTAACAATCCCATCAAAAACGGATATAAAGGAAAAAAACATCAAAAGAATATAGAAGATTCACTTACTTTAATGATGTCACTTTCATGAAGAATGTCCTTCCAAACCTGCTAGACACTACAACAAACCTCAATGACACAATAAATAACTGGAATATCATCCTAAAAGAAACTGCAACTACTCCATCCAAAAACCTGAACAATCACAGAAACCATTCAGCACTAGGGTACTCAAAGGAGATTAATGATTTGAAAAAATCCCTCAGGAGAAAGGAAAGAAAATGGAGACAGACAAAGGCTCAACAGTACCTCAATGAATACTCTGCAAAGCTCCAGAAATACCAACAGCAAATCAACACTAGCAAGAAGGAATATCATACAAATCTCACCATGAGATCTCTAAATAAGCCAAGAGAACTGTTTGAGATCGCAAATTCTCCAACTAAAGAAAAAAACAGATCAAGACAATAACAGAACACTTCACCCACAAATCATTGCGGACTACCTAGAAAGCAAACTCAAGACAACTATCTCACAGCCACCAGCCCAACAGAAATAAAATAACCCCACACAAAACCCCACCGAACAATGGACCTCCTTCTACATACCATCCACTGAACAACTACAAAACATAATATCTAAAATTAACACCATAACTTCACCTTTGGATCCATGCCCCATCTCCTGAATTAAGATGACAGCAAAACAATTGACCCCCAATCCCACATAATATCACTCAGCTCTTACTCACATAAGGTACCCTCCCTCCAAACCTTAAACAAACAGTTGTGAGACCAATATTTAAAAAACAAAAACAAAACCCCACCTCATACAGACCCATTTCGAGTCTCCCCCTTTGCTGACCAAGATGATCAAAATAATAATAATCATCCAACTACAAGAACATATAGATACTCACACCCCACTCGACCCTCACCAGTATGGCTTCAAACCAAACCACAGCGTGGAAACGCTATTCAGCTCACTAACAGATAAAATCATAACTACCACTGATAACGCAGGAAAGGGTATGCTATTGATCTTCATAGATATCAAGGCTGCCTTTGATTCAATAAAATACTCAACACTGCTGGAATGTCTGAAGAAAATGGGACTGAATGGAATCACCCTTCAATGGTTCACCTCCTAGCTGACTCAAAGAAAAATACAAGTTAAATCAGGTCCTAAACACTCAACGCTAATTGACCAGTCACAAGGAATACCTCAAGGATCAGCAGTCTCTGCTGTCCTTTTCAATATATACTTAAATCCTCTCTGTAAATTAATAAAGGATCATATTATAGAGTACAGAATATACACTGATGACATTATGATTTTTGCATCTTTTAACATCACCCATCCTGATTACTCTGCGATGACCTCATGTCTGGAAGCAATGATTAACTGGCCCCAATTGCAAAACCTCCACATAAACTATGGAAAATCATAGGCAATTACCATAACCAGGAATAAATTATTCTTACCACCAAACTTAGAACACACCACTATGACATGTGACATAATGGTAAAACAGGAAATAAAGTACCTTGGAGTTACCTTGGACCAGGGCCTAACTTTCCATTCACATATAAACAAAGTAACAAGATCAGCTTACTATAAACTACAAACAATAAAAAAACCTCCAGCCCCTACTAGATGAGAAGAACCTCCAAACAGTCTGTCAGGCCATGGACCTGCCGATATTGGACTGCTGCAACTAGATCTACTGAGGCTTGCCAAAAACACAACATCCGCCCACTTCAATTAATAAAAAACACAGCAGCAAGAATAATTTCTGGCACACCAAGGCCCACATAACTCCAACCTTAAAACAGCTGCACTGGCTCCCAGTTCTAGAAAGAGCCAAATTCAAATCACTGACCATCATCTTCAAGATAATCCACCAGCTGGCACCAGTCTCCATCTAACCCCTGATAGAAAAGGATCCAGAAGCACGAAAGCCAAGAACCTCCAACAAAAACCTACTACTTATACCACATGCAAAATCGAAGGCAAAACAACGAACATGCAACAGGGCGCCCTCCTTCTATGCACCAACACTCTGGAACTCCCTTCCTGAAAATATAAGAGCTACCAGAGACCTACAGGAAAGCGATAAAGACACTCCTTTTCTCGGAAGAATATGCCAACATTACTTGACTACTTCTATACAATCTGACCCTGCACTCCCCCTCCCCAAATGCAGCACTACCCCAAGATCCCGAACCCCTATTGAACTTAGTAAGATCCTCCTGATGCATCTACCAAAACCCTAATGACACCAGTGTATAAAGTTATTCCGCAATAATATACCCATGTACTCAACTGTTATGTGTAAAACTCTCCAAGTTCATTTCACCCTGTTCATTGTAAAGTTTTACCATTGTAATGTAAACCGCCTCGAATGGAAGATGAGGCGGTATAAAAGACCTGTTAAATAAATAACTAAATCTTCATGAAACAGTACCAAGGGTGAAGGGCTCAGTCATCCACCCTTCCGGTTGCTTTCCACCGGCCCTCCCCAAACAGTGTCCTTCCGTTGTCAGCTCAGTAGAGGAATAGGGTTGCCAACTGGCTCCAGATAAGCCCAACAAGCCTGATCCAGTCCTGGGTTTATGCTATTGCATGCAGGATTATGTAGTTCTTATTTCTCAACTGCATTCCTTAGGTAAAACAAGACCTCAAGTCCCTGCATGCAATGGGGTAAACACAGGACTGGATCAAGTCTGTCAGGCACATCAGGAACCAGTTGGCAACCCTGAGCTGACAAGGGTTGCTGCACGTTCCAGTTCCTCACAACCAAAGCAATCTACAGTACCTGCAATGGTCAGGCTCCTGTCATGCCATATCCTTGGCAGTTTCCTTCTCTTCTGCTGGTAACCACTCCACCTCCTCCCTGTTGCTTCCTGGTTCCTTCAGCAATTTCATTTCTTGGGAAGGTAAAGGACACACCCTTCCTTCTCTGGGCTCCAGAGAAACTGCACCTCCTCCTCCTTACCGAGGTGGGGGCTTCCTTGGCTGAATCTACAGGGCTATCCTGCCCCCAGCCTTACGGGGACCTGCACCTACTATAGTTCTTGGTGTTCTGGCTGCCTTGTTATATTTCCCTCACCTGGGTCAGCCCACGGGACAGGGACCCTCTGGTTGGCTTTCACCCTCTCCCCAGCTTTTTTTCCACCACAGTGGTTAATGTGTGTGTCAGAGTGCGGTAATCGTCCCACCTGCATAGTAACACTTAACGCATGCTGAAAAGTGTGCTAACTGCATAACGCACTTTAGTAAATGGTCCCCTTTGGGGCCCATTACTGAACATTTACCCATAGATAGTTTCCCATAGATATGTATAATTTTATAAGGGTCACCTAGATTTATATGCTTTTTCAAGCCTATTTTATAAAGTAAGCACGTGCATGCCGTACTTCTCATAGGGATGTAAGTGGTCAAAAATGCATGTTAAACCCGGCACAAGCACTTATACCTGCCCTATGGCAGGTGTAAATGTCTACGCCTAGATTTTTCAAGAACACATGCAAGTTACAGAATTGTATAACTCCACCCATATTTCACCCCAACTCCACCCCTTTACACACCCACAGGAAAAGTACACGCCATCAGGTCCTATGCACATATTTACAGAATAGTGACTGACTGCATTACTCATGTAAGTGACCATGTGTGGAAGCCACTAAAATACTGTTCTTTCCGCACATAAATGAGCAGGTAATTCTAGGCAACCCTTCTAAAATTATCCTCAAAATAAGAGAAAACCTTTACTGATCATATGTTGACAATAATTGGATGCTTAGTTTGAAATCTCTGTCATCCTAATTAGCACATAAGTCAGGGCCATTAGATATATAATAGATGGGCACATTTCCTTTGTGTGATTTTCTTTTTGGACTGTCAAGAATTTTTCACATCCTTCTCAGTGCACTCTGAGAATTGCTGACTTTTTGTTTCCTTCATAAGAAGAACATACTTCAAATCCCAGGATTCGCAATAATGGGAATTAAAACTTTAGAACCGCTACTATATCACAGAAGTGGATTTGGACCAATCTACCTGGTTCCTCCAAATTACATGAAACCTTCAACATTTTGCTGTAGTCCCCTTCAACCTTATCTACTGAGTGGAGGAGTGGCCTAGTGGTTGGGGCAAGGTACTTCAGGCTAGAAGGTCAGGGGTTCAAATCCCACTAGAGGACATCAACCTTGGGCTGGAAGGACTGGTGTTTCTAGTCCCACAGGTGCTCCTTGTGGTCTTGGGCAAGCCACTTAACCCTCCATAGCCCATGTTCCCTGTAAGTATTAATATATGTGTCTCATATCTCCAATTGTGTTATGACTGTTTTGATTGAAGGATAAGGTGGTATACAAAACTGTCTAAATAAATAAATCTGAAAGCAAGGTTCCCATGAAGCTGTGTGGGAAGGCCCTGCAAGATCACAATTTTGGTCAAAAGGAGTAGCAGTCCTGCGCAGCTTTTCAGAGCACTGGCTGAAAGTCTAGGCCCAAGCCCACCAGCTCCTTCTCAGTCTCATGTACTAACCTACAAATGTTTTTGCAAAGGGGACACTGATGCATTAAAGCAGGCAAAATGGCCCAAAATGTACAGAAATGCATATGTTTGGTCCTTTTTACGTGCTTTTATGTGTTTAGGGCCTTCTCTATGTTCTTTCATGTGTAGTCTACTATATGTGAAAGTTTACTCCAGTTCTGAGATAATAAGGTCAGAACGCAGTGAAAACCAGCCCATAAAGACATTTTCAAATGCTAGTTTTCACAATAAATGTAACAACAGAGAAAGAAAAAAGTTTTAAAAGGCTACCTGCCTGTTTTTTTTGTGCAGGTCCCAGCCATTTTGGTGCCGCAGCACCAAAGGATTGGTTTGGGAACATAGTCATGAATATGTACCCAGAGGCCTAACAATGGTTCCATGGGTATCGGGCAGGCAAGAGGAGGTAATGCTGAGGCTCCCTGCACTGCCCAGGAGTGCCACAAGATGAAATTTCAAGTTTATTCAGCCGGCCTCATACTCGGAAGTGCCCATGCAAGCGCAATTGTGCAAGTACTCCGGTGAGGGAGGGAGGGCGGCTGGCAGGAGAGAGAAGGAAGCCCAGGGAAGAAACAAAACATAAATAAATTAAAAAGTAAAAGCAGAAAAAGGTTTAATTATGACCCTAATCAGATCGGTAGGGTTAGATGAACCCCTGGAGGGCAAAATTAAAGCAAAAGTAGCTAAAAATAAAGTAAAATGAATTGACGGCAGTCATAAAGGCAAATAAAAAGTGCCATAAAAAGTTTTAAATTAAAGAAATAAGCATGCGATTGACATAAAAAATATATGAAATAAAAGTGTGAGGGCATATGTGAGTGTTTATGTAGTGTGCTGGGTTATGGTGTCTACGAACAGGATGCTGGCAATCATCTGAGACTGAGACTGACACATGGGAGCACTCAGAAGGCTGAAAGCATGATATATTTTACATAAATAATACTAATACTAAGCACATTTTAAAGAAAGTGGCTCATAAAATTATTTTTATATATGCAAATATCTGTTAGGGACTTTAAAACACCAACAAAGTGCTGTCTGGGTTGGAATAAAGCTAGAAACAGGGAACTATTTTCAAACGGACCTAGGTGGAAGAACATTTTTACAGTTCAACTATAATACTGGTGCAGGAAGTTTAGCTAGAGGTTGGGAAGAAGATTCTTATGGGATAAGGTGTGCCAGAATGAGTCTCTGTATGGAAGAGCTGGAAAAGGATTTTATTGGGATCAGAATTGTATGTAATTGAGAATTAGTTAGAGGAGTAGTGTGTAAGAAGCAGGCGTGAAAGCTGAAGAGAAAATTTTAAAATTAAATGTGGAAACTTTTTCCTTAGTGACAGGAAGCAGGCTGAAGAAGCTCCTTCAAGCAGTTTTAAAATCATGCTGAATGAGAATCTGAATTGATTTAAATCTGGGCACAGTTTTGGTTAAAAGCTTAACAGTGTGTGACTTGCTTTCAATAGCACTGGTGTCCTTCAAGTACTGAAGGAAATGTAGTCATGGCTGAAGGTATAAAACTCCCACTGAAATGAGAGAAGCCTTGAAAGTGAGCTGTTTAAAACTGAGTACTACTCACAGGAATTGTTTAATCCTGATACAGCCGGTTTCAGAGAAAAAGAGTGTATATGTGAGGGAGAAGGATTGAGTGTGTGTAAAGAAAAAAATTATTGCCTTATTTAAAGAATTAAATTTGATTGGCAATTGATATAGTTCTCCAGACCTGGATGACAGTTTTGAAAGATTGGGTCTGGCACATAAAGGAAAAAAATTGATTTTGGCACAGAGTTCTGTGGGAAGGAAAGATAGGGAACTTGATTATCTTTTATTTTTGGGTGAATAGCAAGCCTCAAAAGTACTAGAAATTAAAAAAATAAAAAGATAGGAACACTTTTCTAGCTTGCACATGTGAAGCCCCATTCTGGGAGAGGGATATCCAGGCCATCTGGCTGTCCCCACTGAAGACAGGACCATTAGGATTCGATTCTGGTCTGCGAGAATAAAATGTTCCCATGGGAGCCAGAATCAGGCCTGAAGACAGCCCAGCGCGCTCCTTTCACCTGTGGGGACGTCCTCCCCACAGGAGATAGTTTCTTGTATTGATTTTTACAGATAGGGAGTAGGTATCCTGACTATAGCTGGACGTCACTGGAGCAGAGAGGATCCTTAGGCGCCCAATGTTCAAGAAAGCAGCAAGACCTGGAAAAAGAAGATTGAGATATGTGACTGACACATCACAGTGACTATTTTTTGAATACACTAGTGCACTAGTTGAATTTTGTTTTGAACAAAAGCTTTCTATTCCTGCTTGGTAACACCCATTCACCTGCAAGGATACAGATTAAGGACAGTGTTAGGACTTTTCTTCTCTACAGAGTAAAGCTATTTCAAGTTTAATAGGTTCACTAATACTTGTCTATTATTGAAAGGATCCATATTATACCACTGTTGAATAATAGAAACATTGCAAGAATTGTCCATAGAATATAGCTGAATATATTATATTATATTATAGTGTAATGTACTACTGTGTTGGTGAGCTTTATAAAGATTGTTATTGTTTGTTTATAAATATGTAACATACTTAAAATTAGAAAATATTTGCAAAAGTAAAACTTGTTTAAGTGATTCATTGTGGGAGAGTTCTTATCCCTTGGTAAGTTCTGATTTAAATTTGAGGTTCAAGAAGCTGTAAAGTGTATTGTAGAAGAAATAAAAAAAATATTTTCTCTGTAAGCTGGGAAATCCATTGGTGGCTTACCTGAGAAAACGCAGCCAACCGTGACGCTCATAACATCAAGGAAACATAGGGTAATGCCCCTGTGGGGCCCCCAGTTTACATATAGATAACTAAGCCTCTGTGAGATATAATTATATTTTAATTTGCATGCATAGAAAACTTTCACCTGAATGAAACTGCAAACCCCATGGAAATCCTGTCAGTTAGCACCTTGACATCATCTGCAGAACTCCATAAAACTTTCATTCTTATGAAAATAGTATATTCATCCTCCTTTACTCTGAGTAAAACTGGCAATCTTTATTTTTGGAGACAGTATTTGTACGTGTTTGTGAATAGTAATGGTGGAAGAAAGTGGTGTCTCATATCCCCGCGTGTTAAATGTATCCCCCAATTGTGTTGTGACCGCTTTGATTGAAGGATAAGGCGGTATACAAAAACTGTCTAAATAAATAAATAAAATAAAACTGCATGGGAGAGATGTAGGATGCATCCTGATCACTAAAATCAGTCATCGCTGTACTCTACATTAGAAATGTAACCCTCTGACTCAGGGTCTGGGCAAAAGTATGTGGCCATGTTGTTCCCATATCCTTGAGGACATTACTGCGGGGGGGGGAGGGGGGAAGGGGGAAGCAGTCTTCAAGGGCCCTTACTCTGTGGTGCTCACCAAACTGGCTCTTTGTCTATTCTATCGCTCCCAAAAGAATCCAATCCTCTCCGGCTGGACTATTCAAAGGGATGTAGATTGTTACTACTGACTTCTTGAAATGGCAGAAACAACAGCATTGGAAACAAAAGCTGATCAAACAGGGTAGTCCTTGATACAGTTCTACTCGTACAATCAAGACATACATAAGCCGATATCTTCTGACTTCAGTGGAACCTAGATCTTCTTTTGGTGGAAAACCCAAAAGCTCCTCTAACTGGGTTTCAGGGCACCTGAGAGTCTAGTATCCTCTGTTGCTCTTCTCCTGGTCTGCTGCCAACATGTCCTTAGAAGGCTATGTCTTCAAGCAATCTTCCTTCTATTCAGTCTCCTAGGCAGAATTATTGCATGACAACTGCCTATTTCTCACTTCTCAATACTCCTCTGGGCCTTTTCTCCCAAACACTAGGCCCTCCTGGCCCAGAAAGCCACTTCCAGGGGTGGCTTAACCATTAGGCAAAATTAGGCAATCACCTAAGGTGGCAGCTTCAAGTGGGGGTAGCAAAGAGCAGTTGAAGTCAAAGCAAAATAATAGATCTTAGTAGGCACAAAAACTCAAGAGCCACCAACGCATTAGGCACTTTTCCAACTTTACCTGGGTAAATTACTTTTAGAAATTGCCCATGTGTATAAACATAAACAAATTTAATATTTAAAAGTAGGATATCCAGGTATGCATTGTTCTGGGAAGGGTGATGTTGAGGTGATTGTGAATGTTAAGTTCATTTATCAAAATCTCAAGGAGGACTTAGGGACCTGAAACTTAATTTGGGGGAGGGGGGGCACAAAGCTGAAGGTTTGCATAGGGTGTCTAATACTCTTGCATGAGCCCTGCCTCCACTGCAAACCCTTGTGCACTGGATGAAGAAAGGACCCAGATAACACCCAACACATGGAGTTTTATTAAACGCATTCGAGCCCTGACAGCTCCCCTTTGAAAGTATCATTAGCTCCTTTCCTCCAACCCTCAATTCATTACTATTAAAGCCTGTATTAAATCTGAAACCCTTCTAGTAAAGGAAACTTGGTGACAGGACCATACCGAGCCAGAATTGTGCCCTGTGCAACCCACCCCCCCCCTCCTCCCCATATCTCCGTCTAGCTGCTGCCTGCTCCTGCCCTCTGTTTTCTCCACGGAGGCGACAGCAGGGCAAGAGCAGGAAGAGGCTGGATGGAGGTATGGGGAGGGGCACACCTGATGTGCAAGTCGCTGGCAGCAGATCTGAACCCTCCCTTATCCGACATAGGGTCAGAGGAGGGAGGGTCCAGGCTTGCCGAAAGACCCAAAAAGGCTTAGGGGGCGCATTTCGGCTGTCTGCTGTTGCCGTGCCATCGCTAAGAGAACAAAAGGTGGTGGCGGCAGGGCAACAGCAGGCAGCCGAAATGCGCCCCCTAAGCCTTTGCGCCCTGTGCGGCCGCACCACTCGCACAGAGCTAGATATGGTACTGCTTGGTGATGCCTTTACAGAAAGAACATATGCACATGCTCGTCATTATTTGCACCTTCTTGCTAATTCTTTTCTTGTTTTAGTAGGTAACTTTTCCATATTCTCTGCCTTGAGCCAATAGTGCAGCAACTTTAAAATACAGGAAGCAGTGCAGCATTGGACGATTTCCAGTGCTGGTCACTGCGTGTCCCTGTAAGAAGATCAGGTATCCCCACCAGACCTCCATATGCCCTGACCCCCTTCCCCCCCCCCCCCAAAGATTTTGCCATTTTAGTCGCCTTATCAGTGGAACGGACTACCTATGCATATACAGCAATTGTCCGATGAGGTCACATGACTGACCAATGAGATCATGTGACTGGTTGGCTGAAATAGATGAGGTGATGCATATGTGGGCTAGAAATACCCACAGGGTTGAAAGGAGAATGTTGAACAGTTTGGTTTTAAAGTGAGTGGAAATGTTTTCCTTCTTCTGCTGGGTTATTGGGGTGTGTTGTCGTTTCAAATAACCTCGAAAATACCAACGGCACAGGTTTCATTTTGTGTCATTTCCTAAATGAAATGACATAAACTACAGCAAAAGTCTGTTCTATTTTCTTATCTTGCTGTAAATGATTTTAACCTGTGCTTGAATGCAGAAACAAAAAAAATAAACTAAAATATGACTCAAAACCTTTTTATGCACATCCCAAACTAGCAGATTCATCCATAATGCATATTTACAGCAGACTGCCCCATCTTGTAAAACAAGTCATTTTCTTCCTGAAAATGTATTTATTCCTTGAAATTCCAGATTCTCTAAGAAAAGCATGGCTGCAAGTCCATTAGGTCATAACAGAGCAAAACCGGTTCTCCTGAAATTGCTAGGGTTTCCTTGGGATAAATAGTCACCTCAGATATAGTCTTAATCTTGAAGACAACTGTGGGCTTTTCTGAGCTATAGATGATATTAAAGGAACATATTTTCACTCTGCTACCTCAGTTATGCTGTCACTAAATTTCGAATTGCCATCTTCCCTATGTTAAACCAAAGACACAAATCCAGTCCTAGTAGCATTCCGTGGCAGGCAAGGAATTGTCTTTCTGATTTCTCTAAGAAAATTAGGTTTGCATGTTTTTGCCGTCAATGGGGTAAAACTAGCACTGGATCAGTCTGTCGAGGTTGACCTGAGTAAGTGGGAAATAATGGCTATGATTTTAGTTGGAAATAAGGTGGTCGCCCATCAGCTATGGAGAGTACAGAAGGATTTGTATTTGTATGATCTACAGGCATTGCAGGTTGTAGTAGAGAAGATCCGCAGCCACAAAATTCAGGAAAATCCCTACCAGTTGTCTAAGTGATGTGAAAAATCATATGCACAGTGGAAGCACAGCTATCTAACTTCAGCCTGGGTTTCTACCATTCAGGAATAAATTCTACACACCAAGTACCTTTGGATGTGTATGTGGCTCAGGAATTTTCTGGAATTGTTTAGGCTTTACCCAGTCATTGGCTATGCTAAAGGACCCTGTGAAGGTAATGTGTTCTAAAAATGGCAATGCATTTTGTTCTGCTTATACCGGAGCATCCTAACTATTTAGAGTCATCTCTCATCGCTATTACTGGATACACCAATTGTTTAGACTGATTTCTGTTTTTAATAATAGTGAAATAACTTTAGGTCAGCCCTGAAACAACTCTGTGTAAGCACGGCAGAGTGAGTGATACAATAATATTCACTTCATACATAGCCCCTTCTTTGGTATTATGTCTACTATAACTTTAAAGCACAGTGACACCATGTGGCTGCGATTTGCAAGATATGGGTAGGAGATCTGGGGGGCATGTGGTACGTTTTCCGAAGGCAGTGG
Organism: Ichthyophis bannanicus; assembly: GCA_033557465.1. Classification (NCBI taxonomy): domain Eukaryota; kingdom Metazoa; phylum Chordata; class Amphibia; order Gymnophiona; family Ichthyophiidae; genus Ichthyophis; species Ichthyophis bannanicus. The sequence goes on along the minus strand of CM066032.1, from coordinate 1,270,918,097 downwards.
TATTCTAGAAGATGACGCACAGCTCTATTCTCTTCTATCCCTTTTAGCAGTTTTCCTGTCAGCTTCACATCTTGTGGTGTGTTATTGGGCTATTGGGGTCACTTATGTTCTTTACTAGTGTCCTGCTGAATTCTGGAACTTGTAGTCTGCCAAGACACATAGTCTGAACTACAAAACCCATATAGCTCTGGGATAAGTGTTAGCAAACCAGGACTGCCTTTCCTGTGCCTGTAAGCCTGGGTGCATGTGATGACATCAGAAACCGTCATGTGCAGAATGTCTGAAACTGACCTGAAATGACTGAAACCAAAGAGTTTTTCAACAGTCTCCAGACATTTGCTGTACTACACAGGTACGTTGGTTGTATTTTTGTCCAGAGGATGACGTGTTACACTGTGTACCAGGAGAAACATTGAGGTGAAGAAGACAAGGGCAAATCACAGATCTTTATGGAATAACATCATTTGCATTCTCTACTACAGGTCTCCATCAGCATTTCCTACTGCAGCAATGTTTCCCTACCTCTTCCAGCTAGTGCCTCTGTGCCTGTGTTGATGGTGAAGTGGAAGGTTTTGGAAGAAATTAGGTACAGCAGCCAAGAGGGATTGTATGAAGAAAAAGGAGTTAGGGTGGCATCTGGTTCTCATGAAAGAGAGATCATTCAGATCTGACGTGCGGAGCCATCATCACGAGGGCAACCCCTGAATCTAAAATCGTCAATATCCTCATTTCATGTAAATCTCTGTCCTTGCCCCAATGCACAAAGACATCTTTGCATGTCAGCGCAGGGGCACCATTAAAACTAAAAATAAAAAAAAATCAACATTTTGGTGAGAGGAGGGAAAGCTAAGGTGAATAGAAATTCGGAAGCAATAAAGTATTTTCTTCAAGAAGAGAGGATAGCTGTTCAGCCTCAAAATGTGTTATTCTGCTGTGGAACATGAGAGGGAAGGGGGAGAGTCTCCCTACAAAATGCTGGTACTCTTTCAAACAGCTGCTTATCCTTTTCACAGAACAGAAATATGTCAGCATTGCGTATGAACACAGGCAATAGATTCAAGGGCTGTATAGTCCCATAAATCCTCTCAACGTGGGGTTTCATCCCAGTCTGCAAATTTATCCTGATTGCCTGTAATTACTTGGAAAATTCAATGGCTGTCTTATTTCATAAAGAATATAGCAAAATATAGGGAATAATTTTCTAAAATATATTTGCATATAAAATGCTGATTTATGCTCATAGATGGACTCATAAAATGAAGTCACACCTAAAAGTACGCAAAGAGCAAGTTTGCATGTACTGTATAGTAGAAAAGCGTAGGGGTGGAGTTTGGGCACAGCATGGGTGGAGTCTTTATTAAACCCGTGTGTATGGTCATAAAGTACATGCCCACATTTACACCTTCCGTCAATGTATTTGTCACTTATCTTCTGATCTTCTTTGTCTTTCCATATTTGGTCTTTGCTTCCCTCTTCTCTTCCTGGGGGGTCATCACTCCTTTGATGTTACCTCTTCCAGCAGCCAGGCTTGGGGCTTCTCTTGCTTCCTGTGGGTGCTGGCTTGGTCCTTTGGGTGGGGGTGGGGAGTTCTTTGAAACTGTTCTCCAGTGGGGAGGCACTAGAGAAATCTTTGTTGCAACAGCACCCCTGCAGGAGAAGCACCAAGCCTGGCTGCTGGAAGAGGTAACATCAAAGGAGTGATGACCCCCCAGGAAGAGAAGAGGGAAGCAAAGAACAAATATGGAAAGACAAAGCAGTTCAGAAGATAAGTGACAAGCACACTGAGTTCCGATGCCTCGACGGGACAGAGCAAGGAGCATATGGAGGCACTTGCAGAAGGGAAAGCACGTGCCTGAAGATCAGTCCCTTTTTGCCGAAGACAAACAGTCCATGGAGATGAAAGGAGCAAAGCAGCAGGGGGATAAGAAACCCCCTCACCTTCATTCCTCCGAAGCAGAGGCCGAGAAGGATTGAGAAGAGCAGACAAAGTAGAACCCAAGAAATAAGAAGAACCAGGAGAAGAGAGAGAAAAATGGAGAAAAATGAAGAGAGAGTACAACTCAGGAAAATCCAGAAGAAATGAGAAAGAGAGAGTTTAGCAAACCGAAGGAGCAGAAGAGTGCAAGATCCAAATGCTGATCAGCAGAGTCTGAGCAGTCAGCTTTGAGAGAGAGGCAAGCTGTGGGAGGCCTAGGGAAGAGCTGCAACTGTGAACAGAATGTTGCGGGAACAGAATCAGAGAGGGATGGAGTCTGGAGCTAGGGCTCTAGTGTTGCCAACTTTTCAGCCTATCAAGACTGGACACCTTTCTGGGAGGGAGTCCACCTCCGAATCACTGATCTTTCTGGGGAAGGGGGACTCCTCCAAATGATTGACCTTTCTGGGGAGAGGGACATCCTCCCTCTCAATCACTGAGTGAAAATGGAACTGCAGACTTGTGGCTTGCAGTCCCAGGTGTCTAGGATGGTGGTGGGCATGTGCTGGAGCTGAAAATGAAGTGCTCCTATCAAAAATGGGTGTGCTTTTGTTGTACTTTTTGTAAAGAGGAATCATGCTATTTCAAAAGGGGGCTTCAATGCGTGAAAATGTATTCATTCTTTTATTTTTTATTAAAGTTTTGAATTTTTACAATTCTCAGAGAAACAAAAGAAAAGTGCAAAACATATTCATTCTTAACAAAAAGAAGATAGTGCCTCTGTATAAATCTTTGGTGAGACCTCATTTGGAGTATTGTGTGCAATTCTGGAGACCGCACCTTCAAAAGCATATAAACAGGATGGAGTTGATGCAGAGAGTGGCTACCAAAATAGTTAGTGGGCTTCGTCATAAGGCATATGGGGAAAGACTTAAAGATCTCAATATGTCACTTTGGAGGAGAGGTGGGGGAGGGGGTGATATGATAGAGACATTTAAATACCTCCATGGACAGGGGCAGAGCCTCTTTCTATTGAAACAGAGCTCTGCAATGAGGAAGCATAGGATGAAGGTGAAAGGGGATAGACTCCAGAGCAATATGCAGACATATTTCTTTACGAAAAGAGTGGTCGATATGTGGAATAGTCTCCCAGTGGATGTAGTAGAGACCAGGACAGTATCTGAATTCACGAAAGCATGGGTCAAACACAGAGGATCTCTAAAGGGAACAAAAGGAATATGGGAATATATTAGGTGGTATGGAAGGGCAGACTGGATAGGACATATGGTGTTTTAATGCCATCATGTTTCTATATGTCTTTGTAAAATGAACACCTTTATGCAACATGGAGGTATGGCTGAATCTGAATGTAGGAACTCATGGTAATAAACTGGTGACTGTTAATACAGAGTAAGTTGAAAATGAGAATTGTTGTAATAAGAATTGTTTACATTCAGGCCTGGATTTTGGCATAGGCAACAAAGGCAAAAATGCAATGTGTGCCTTTTGAGTCAATGCAGACTCCTGATGACCCAGCAGCTCCCAGGTTTTATTGGCAGTGCAACCGGAAGTAGATTGCCAGGCCTTTCTTCTGAGGAAACAGAGGGTTAAGTGACTTGCCTAAGGCCACAAGGAGTGCAGCAAACACCTCCAAATTTTGATAGGTGCCGGAGTATTGCCTCAACTCCAATTTTGTTCTGGACCTGATGCTCTAGTTAATTAGTGGTCCGGTCCACAAGTGGTAGCAGCATATCTGTTTGTGAAATTCATCCCAGGACCTGCACAGCCTCTGTGGCGTCCCGCCAGGGCCAGCACAAGGAGATGAGGCATGCTAGGCAAACTTCATCCCTTGCACACACCTCCTATTGCCGCTGCTGCCCCTCTACGGGACCTGTAGTGGCAGCAATGGCTGCAAATAGCCCCGTGGTGCTTGCCTTACAACTTTGGTGCCATGGGACTGTTTGGGCAGTGGAGGGGCGGAAACTTGTAAGATAAGTGCTGTGGGGCTGTTTGCGGCCATTGTCACAGCTGCAGGTCCTGAGAAGAGCGACAATGGCGGCAATGGGTACCCCTAGAGGGCTGGCACTGTAGGCGATTGCCTCATTTGCCCAGTGATAGTGCCAGCCCGGCATCCTGCCCTCTCTTTTCACCTTGCAGAGTTTCCATGGTAATAGGAAACCCTGCAAGAGGAAAGGGTGGTATGCCACAAGGCCTGGCTACCCTTGGACTGAATTTCATTAACACACTTGCTGGTGCTGCTGGCGGTACCGGGTTGCTGATTGGAAAGCAGTAAGATGAGAACAGGACTTTGGGGCAGAGTCGATCAAGGGTCAGAGCTGATTGGGAAAGGGGGACTGGAAGACCACCCCCCCCCCCTCATTGTTGCTTATCGGCGCCAACAATGCAAATCTAGTCCTGTTTACATTATTGGACATTTGACAGAACTAAATCTGGGTTTTTGTGGATCTAAAGAAAAAATAAATTATCTTGGCAGTGGAAACCTCTATGTCGATGTTGAACTGTTGGAAAAATGTAGCTGTATTATGAATAAATGCCTGAACTGAATAAAGAAAAACAATATTCATGCAGAGACTTTTAGGGTTCTACCTGCTTTGGAGAGTACAGACCTCTAGTGTTTCTTCTGAATTGTAACAGATGACCTTATAATGCCATCCAGTACTTCCAGTGAGGTACTGGTGGGAAGAGACCTCATACTGGAGGGAAAACTGAATAGTATAAATAAGAAGCCCAGAGGTAGTTTCCTGTCTTTGGTTGGCTAAACCATTGTATCACACAGGAGTGTTGAGATTTTTGACTGGCTTAAGTACATTAGGGAGTCAGGAGCAAGAGGAAGCCACTGAAAGAAAGAGAATAAAAGGTTTCCACTGACCCTGGAAGTGAAAGAGAATATTCGGAGGACAACCTCAAGAGCTGAGACACAAAGGGCCAGGGTTCAAAAGGGGAAGAAATGCCTCCTGCCAAGTCTGAGTCCAGCCTCGGGCACTGCAAGATATCTGACAGGAGCTGGATCCAGGAGACCCAAGATTTAAGGGGAGGAAGTGCGTGCAGCCTGTGTCTGTGATCTGCCTCCAAGGTAGAAGAAATAAGGAGTGGGGTCAGATTTCTCAGCTTAGAAGAAGAATACCAATATGAGGCTAAGCAGAGTCTCTCTGGAGGATAAAACAAAAAGGTGAACTTTATTTTTACTTTTTTCTATACTTTATTCTAAACTTTAGTGGTTCAGAACAAAGCCTGGACTATGAATTTGTGGAAGTGGAAGCAAGTGACAGAGAGTGATCCCGGGGGTCAATGGCCTCCTAAACTTAGCTGGTCCTGTTCCAGAACCCTGAAACCCAAGGTGGCAGACCTGATAGGAAAAGTGCTGTCTCCTCTGAAGTATGTGCTCCTGGTCTCCCCATTGAGTGATCCATGCTAGGGTTGCCAACCGGCTGGATTTCAGCCAGCCTGACCGTTTTTTACATGGCCAGGCCGGCTGCCAGCAGAGATCAAAGATCGGCCCTTGTAAAGCCATTTTCTTGCTCTGGCCATGAGACCAGAAGCGGCCAGAGCAGAAAACCAGCTTTTCATCTGGGGTCCTTATCCCCACCAGCGCAGCCTCACCTTCTCTTCTGCTGTCAGTCCCTTCCCGTCACCTCTTTCCCCTTGCAGCCATGGCTCCTGCTTCTTACAGAGTAGCGGCTGCAATAACGCTAATTTAAAAATGAAACGAAACTGGTGTGGAGCCCTCTGGCCCTATGGAACCCCTGCTGCAACGTCCTGTCCCCTGTAGCATCACTTCCTTTTGAGCATGGGGGAAGGTGGGGACTGAGCCGCTGGAAGGAAGCTGAAAGAGGGGGGAAGAAGGTGGCTGGAAGGGACTGACACGGGGGGGGGGGAGGTGGAGGCAGGAAGGCAGCTGAAAGAGGTGGGAAGGAGGTGACTGGAAGGGAGCTGATATGGGGGGAAGGTGAGAGCTGGTTGGGAGCTGGCATGGGGGGAAGCTAGGGGCTGGAAGGGAGCTGACATGGGGGAAGGTAGAGGCTGGAAGGGAGCTGATGCAGAGGGTAGGAAGGAGGTGGTAGGAAGGGAGCTGAAAGAGTGGAGACAGAAGGGGGCTACAAGGGAGCTGACACCTGGGGATGGTACTGTAGGGGGACTGGAAGGGAGCTAACACCTGGGGGCGGGACTGAAGGAAGCTGACACTTGCGAATGGGACTAGTAGGTGGCTAGGTAATGGGGAGGAGACTGGAAGGGAGGGAGGCACTGGGACTGGAAGGGATCAGACACATGGGGATGGCTCTGGAAGGGGGATGGACAGATGGTAGGGTGACTGGAAGGGAGATGGCACTGGGAGTGTAAATGAGCTGATACCTGAGATGGTATTTGGACTAGAAGGGGCTGGACAGTGGAAAAGGAGGAGGACTGGAAGGGAATAGACACCACTGGCAATCCTGGGAACGCAAGGGGGTTGACATTGAAAGGTAATGGGAGGGGAGGACTGGAAAGGGGGCTGATACTGGGGAGGGTTACTGGGGCTGGAAATAGGCCAATGGAAGGAAATGAAGAAAACAAAAGAAGAGACAAGAAATGGCAAATGGACTATAGACCATAGAAAGGGAGCTAAGAGAAGACGAAAACAGAAGCCTCAGATCGGGACCAGCATGATCAGAAAATAAAATGGTCAGACAACAAAGAGAGAAAACATTTATTTTCAATTTAATGATTGACTTTGTGCTACCTTTATATTTTACACAGTATGGGGAACAGCATCTCTTATTTATCTGATGTTGCACTGCATGTGGAGTCTGGCTTCTTGGGGTTTCAGTTTAATTTTTGTCTATATATTTCTCTTTTCATTTTGTGCTCATTTATTGATGAAGGCCTGTCTGTATTGTATGTGTGTGTGTAAACCAATGCTGCGTATTCTGTCAGTATAGAATTTCTGTTTAAGAATGTGTAGCATTCTTGTTTGTTCAGTTTGCACATTGCACTCTCTGCAAATTATTTTTTGGGAACAGGGGGTGGGGGCAAGGGTGGGATGGGGCGGGGCAGGAAGTGGGGAAAGGGCAGGGCAGGGGTGGGCATGGGCAGAGCATGACTAGCCACAGGTGGTAGGTTTTTCTCTTTCAAAATGTTGGCAACCCTAATCCGTGCCAGCGAGGGACCCCAGACTAGGGAGCTACATTCAAAAGGAGGGGGAAAGCCCATCCCTCGTGCCATATGCTATTCATTTAGCCCATCTCTAGAGCCCATCCTAAAATTCTTATTAATGATTGCAGAGGACAGTGCTATGACAATGGAAACAGTATGAAGGCAAAAGATAAGAAGGATCATTTTCAAAAGGTTTAGGCTCCTAACTTTAGAGTCATTCTCTTTGAAAATTTACTAAAGCCAAGTTCCTAAACTTACGCTCAAAATTTCTTAAACTCCTGAATTTAAGAGCATAAAAAGTAGATAACCAAAGGGTGAATTTAGGGAGGAGAAATAAGTTAGGACTTAGCAGTGATTTTCAGTACCTTCCATGGTGTCTTTCCTGTTGCAGATTTTGGTATAATCCACAGAAAGGCAAACCTTTCCCAATAGCCTTTCTTTAATCACTTACAAAAATATTGATGCTTGAAAATCTTCTGCCTCTCCATTTGTTGTAAGGTATGTTCACTTGCCTTGACACTACTATTAATAGTGCTACTTGTGTGTTTGTTTTCTTTTACCTCTATATCTGGTTTTCTTTGTTCAAGCATTTTATCAGTTAGAATGGGGGATGGCTCCAAGTAAGCACATCCTCTTCATTCTCCACAGTTCTCTTGATGTCATCATCCCAATGTTTGTTCTAGTACTGTGATGTCATAGTAATTACAGTTTCCAGTAGATGAGCCTTGCTACTTTATGGTATCTTTCTGAATATAGTACAGTCCTTCGGATATCAGATGCAGGCACAAGTTGTTAAATAAGATATTTAGCTGTTTTCAGCTCTATTTACAGAACCAGCATGTCTATTTTACCATTTTTTCTATGTTTGCTATGAACTATCTCATCTACAGTGCGCTGCCCAGGGCTTTAAGAATCCATCTCTGTTTTAAGTTCACTCTCCTTAACTATCCCTGTGTCGTTTGGATTGATCTATGACTCCTGGATTGATACATTCTATTTCCCACTGTATTTCTGCATTTGCCACTTATGTTTCCTTGTTTTTTGGTTTGATTGTTTAAAGAGCTTTTTCACTAGTTTTGCAATTTCTGTTGCTTCTTTCTCCTTGTGTGCTGGTGGATTCTTTCTCATTTCTTCCATTCTTTGGAAAGCTTCTCCAAGTTTACAGATAGAGATCAATTCTGGACATTTACTTCCTATTCCAGCAATTTGCACACATCTGAATCTGTTACTGTTGTTTATGCCCCAAGACCCATGATTGCAGCTCTGTATGTTAATCTAATTCTGCAGTATGGCTTTTTTGATTACACTGGGGAAGTGAGGAAGGCTGTAAGCCCAAACACATTATACGAAAATTGCAACTGTTTACTTAAAGCATTGGTGCTGAAGACTTGAATCTTGAGAGATGTGAATGCCTCACCTACTGGGATGTCTACAATAAATTACATCTGTAGATGTTAAACTATATCTAAGCTGAAAGGTAGCTGGATCTATTCCCAGACTTAAGCAATGCAATGTAACCATTGCCTCAGGAGAAAGGGGAATTGGATTTAGCTCACACTTTTTTCTCAGAGGTTCACAGCAAGTTACATGCAGGTATTTTCCTGTCCCCAGAGGGCTTGCAATCTAACAGACTGATGCAGAAAGCCAGCGCTGGTCGTGCTCTATTATCTGTGTATGTGGTTTTGTAGCATGCCGATAGCGCAAGATGTCAGTGCCGGTATGCAGCAAAGAGCGTGTATGCAAATGAGCTGCACACAAAACTTTGGCGTAAAGATGAAAGGAGGGGAGCCAATGCATGCGCAAACAACAGACAAGCCACAAGTGGCCATGTGCACATGCGCGTAAATGCCAAACACACACATGATGTGCACAGGGCGTGCAGGTTCTTTTGGCACTCACCCCATAATTATCAACACTATTTTGCCCAAAAATAGTTTTTTATGAAATCACAACAAAGAGACCAAAAGTAAAAAATAAATAATATAAATGAGTCCAAAAAGCACACAAGGATAAGAAGCAAAAGACATTTCTTTTTGAATTTTGAATTTTCGCTTATACACTGAAAGGTACATGCAGAAAATTTTCATGCCGAAGGTAACAGTTCAATGGTGCATATCCTGAAACAGTCTTTCCCTACACGCGCAAGATGTTTAAGACACCTCAGACTAGGCGAAGAGATATTGGCGCTCCTGCTGAGTATGTAATCCTCTACATGTTTCTCTGCATTGGGTGCAGACCTTATTAGCGTTCCTTTTTAATACATGCAGCTCATCTGCATATTATTTAAATATGCATGGTATTGCTGTGTGTGCATACTTTTCCTGTTTATGTGCATGTCAATCTCTTTTCTGCATTTGGCATGGCGGAACTTGTGCTTATAAGTTGCATTGTCTGAGTGCAAAGGGCACGCTAGACTTTCTGCATCGGCCCATAAGTTTGTACCTGAGGCAATGGAGGGTTAAGTGACTTGCCCAAGATCACAAGGAGCTACAGTTGTGGCAGGCTATGGCCTATAATAGTCTGCAAATGTGAAAGGCATGTAAGTTAGGCCCTGATTCCAACCCCCATCTTAGTAAAGAAACAAAGTCTGTAAAAGTTTGAGAAAAACTGTTTAAACTGCTTAATAAGAAGTTTTCATGAATGCATAAATCTTTCATTATTCTCTTGTGCTGTGAAAATAGAAATGTTTCAATACTTGCGTTCCTAGAGCCAGGGACGACCTTGCAGTAGAGAAGTATCCAAATCTAGAAACTGCACCATTGTTAGAACAGTCCTAGAGGAGGGAGTTGGGTGCTAGGCCCAGGAGGGATCTCTGATTGGACAGGTGCAGGGGGCGTTGGGACCAATAGAAAGTTTGCATGTATCAAACTGAAAAGAAATGTATAAATGAATACGTCTCTGTAAGAACGTTGCTCAGTCCTTTTTGAAGCTTTGACTAACTGGGCCTTGTGCACAATAAATTGGTTTGGACCCTGTAAATTGACTCCTGGATTTATTCATTGTCTCCACTTCGCTGCTTCATATTCTTGGTGCGTTGGCCGGGAATGTGTGGATAGTGAATGGTGGTTAAGCGAATACTCCACGCAATTCGCCTCCAGGTTTGGCCCGGTTGTAACCGTGTCTGTCCGACCGCAGGGGAAACCTCAGGCGCCGCCGATCCCTTTGTATCGGAGAAGGTTCCACCTTGCCTCGGCGGGCTACTGGGTCCGGCCGGCCAACACCTCCGAACCCGAGGGGAGTCCAGGATCCAACCCAAGAACTTGTTTTGTATCGGGAACCGGATCCGGTGAGTAGACATTTTCTTGTTTAAAAGTCAGTAAAGCCTGGGGAAAAGAGTCTTGCATGTGTGCGCGAGACTGATTTGGTATAGACTAACTGGGAAAATCTCGCATGAGTGCGCGAGACAAGAAAGCTTGATCACCTCTCATAAGGGTTAGCGGAAGCTGAAGCCACCGACCCTTTGGTTGGGAATAGTCAGTTAGTCAGAAAACCTTGGGCATTTTGAAAAATGATTTCTTGTGCTGGTATGATTCTTTGTGTGATTGAGAGGTCTTGAGACACAGACCGAGTGAGAGCGGACTCCTGAGTAGCGCAGTTCCTGGCCGGGCGACCGCGCCCAGGTCGCGAAAAGGAGGAAGCGTGTGGTGTTTGTTCCCCTCAGTGTTCTGTGGGCTGTACGGACCCCTTACCTATAGCCATACTACCTACCCTTACTGTTCGTTGTCTTGTACATCATTACGATTAGATTATGGGAGGGACAGAACCACGCAAACTCCGCTGGAATGTATGATCATGAATTTCCGTAAAGGATTTTCAGGAGACTACGGCATAAAATTGTCTCCGTCTAGATTAAGAGTGTTATGTGATAAGGAGTGGCCTGTGTTAGCTACTTCATGGCCCCATGGGGGCACCTTCGATGTAGACATAGTTTTCCATGTTCATCAGCTTGTACAAAAAGCACACCCTGACCAGTTTCCCTACATAGATTCCTGGTTGAGTGCTTGTGAAAGACAGCCCTAATGGATGACGCGCTGCTATGAGAAACAATGTAGAATATTAGTAGCCACCACTAGGGGGACCCGGAAGGTTGAGGAGGAGAAGCCGCCTGTGTATTCCGCCTCAGAGTCCCTAGAAATCCTGGCCCGTTTACCCCAGTACCCACATAGGTTAGTTCCCCCAGCTCCGCTACCTGAAGCTGAGTCTGATGAGGAACCCCAACAATTACCGCTGCAGCAGCCAAAGAAGCCCACTTCCCCGAGTGATAGCCCCGAGTCTGGCCCAAGTACGTCGGGGGAACCAGGGTCCTCCGACAAGATGGAAAGCGGAGGCTCTCCTACCAGTTCATGGTCACCAACCAAGGAAGCTTATACCCGGGAGTCGTATGATTTAAGAAGTATAACCCCGAAGAAGAAGGAGAAAGCAGGGCGCCTAATGCCATTGCGTCAAGTGCCTGGTGTACCTATCCTAAATGAACAGGGCCAGATGGCACCAAGACCAACCAGTCTAGTCTATGTACCTTTTTTCACTACTGATTTATTAAACTGGAAAACGCATTATGCATCCTATACAGCAAAACCACAGGAGTTGACAGAATTAATGACTAGTATAATGCAAACTCATCAGCCTACCTGGGCCGATTGTCGTCAGCTCCTGTCCACTCTCTTTACTACTGAGGAGCAAGCGCGGATTGTGCAAGCAGCCATCCGCTGGTTAGAAGAAAATCCCATAAAAGGGGGGGATCTGAATCTCCCACAAGCAGCCGCCGCAACATTCCCGAATGAAGATCCTAGATGGGATCCGAATAATGACAGGGGGACAGCGGCCCTAATGCAATTTCACCAGGCCTTGCTGCAAGGCCTGAAGAAAGGAGGCCAGAGGGCCATGAATATCGGGAAGGTATCTGAAGTTATCCAGGGTCCAGATGAGAGCCCAGCGGCCTTTTATGAGTGGTTGTCTGAGGCCTATAGACTATATACCCCATACGATCCCGCCGCTCAGGAGAATTTGCGCATGGTAAATGCAGCCTTTGTTAGTCAGTCCCAGAGAGACATAAAACGAAAATTGCAGAAACTGGATGGATTTGCGGGTATGAATACAGCACAGTTAATGGAAGTCGCTCAGAAAGTATTTGTGAATCGTGAAAATGAACGTGACAGAGAAAGTGAACGAAAGATGAAGAAGAAAGCAGATCTTCTTGCTGCCGCTTTAGTTGAACGACGTGGAGGAGGTTTTCCTAACCAAAGGACCAGAGAACGTGGAAGAGACCGCGGAAGTAGCAGGCCTCCTTTGGGTGTGAATCAGTGCGCCCATTGCAGAGAAGGAGGACATTGGAGAAATGAATGCCCGCATCTTGACTCCACCCCCAGAAGGGGAGAAGGGAGTCCCTGGAGAACAGGAGGCCAATTTCGGAATTGGGGAGGAATGAACCGAGCACAGTTTCAGCAAGAGAGAGAAGAAGCCATTGAGGGAGTGGCAGTAGCAACGGGCTATGACATGGATGAATTGGATGAAGACTAGGCCAGACTGGGCTCCAAGTTCACCCTGGGTCCCCAGGAGCCTATGGTCAGTTTAAAAGTAGGGGACCAATATATGGACTTCATGGTAGATACAGGAGCAGAACATTCCGTGGTGGCAAAGCCAGTGGCTCCTCTTTCCTCTCGATCTGTCACCATTGTTGGGGCCACTGGGAACAGGGCCACCAAGCCATTCCTGCAGAACCGTATGTGTGACTAGGGGGACAAAAGATAACGCACCAGTTCTTGTATATGCCCGAGTGCCCTTTTCCACTTCTGGGCCAAGATATGCTTGCAAAGCTTCAGGCACAAATATCCTTTGCTGAAGGGGGAGAAATGAAGATGACTGTGAACCCAAAGCCTGCAGGATTAATGGTGCTAACTGTTCCCCGAGAAGAAGAGTGGCGGTTCTATAGTACACCTCCAATTAAGTCAATCAATTCCTGTATACCTACCAATCTTATAGCCCCACTTGAAGTATGGGCAGAAGATAATCCACCTGGCCTAGCAAAGAACATAGCCCCTGTCATTGTCACCCTCAAGCCAGGAGCGGAACCAGTGCATGTGAAGCAGTATCCTCTTCCCCGACCAGCCATTGAAGGTATCCACTGCCATTTAATGAAACTGCTGAAGTATGGATTTCTCAAGGAATGCCAGTCACCTTGGAACACCCCTCTTCTCCCAGTCAAGAAACCTGGGACAGGGGATTACTGCCCAGTACAAGATCTGAGGCGGGTAAATGATGCAGTTGAAACTATACACCCAGTAGTACCAAATCCTTATACTCTCTTGGGACTGATCCCCGCTGAAGCTACTCACTTCACCATCCTGGACCTAAAAGATGCCTTCTTCTGTGTACGCCTGGCCCCCACTAGTCAACTTTTATTCGCTTTTGAATGGCAAAATCCCACAACAGGGAGGCGGGGCCAACTCACCTGGAACCGATTACCTCAAGGATTCAAGAATTCACCTATTCTCTTCAGTGCTGCCCTGAATCAAGATCTTTCAAGTTACTCAGTGAACCCAGGACAAAGGGTTCTCCTTCAGTATGTGGATGACCTGCTCATAGCCACCAACTCAGAAAGTGAATGTCTACAAGCCACCAGTGAACTTCTGTACCTTTTGAATGAGGCTGGATACAAAGTCTCACGAGCTAAGGCGCAACTATGTCAAACTGAAGTTAAATACCTAGGGTTCCAGTTGTCCAGCGGAATTCGACGCTTGGGACCTGAACGCAAAGAAGCTGTATGCAGTATTCCCACTCCAACCACCAGGAGGCAAGTGAGAGTCTTCCTGGGGGCCGTAGGATACTGTCGCATATGGATCCCCAATTTTGCGCTGTTAGCAAAACCATTGTACCAAGTTATCAAAGGAATGGAAAAGTCTCCACTGGAGTGGGGACCGGAACAGGATGCAGCATTCCGATCTCTGAAAAGCGCTCTGATGTCATCACCAGCTCTGGGTCTCCCAGATGTCCAGAAACCTTTCCATCTCTATGTCCATGAGTCGCAAGGAAATGCTCTAGGAGTGCTGACCCAATCTCTTGGATCTTGGCAGCGGCCAGTAGCCTATCTGTCAAATCAGCTGGATGTGGTAGCAAGAGGTTGGCCCCCTTGTTTGAGAGCTGTTGCAGCAACAGCCCTCTTAGTGAACGAAGCAGATAAGCTCACTCTAGGACAAAATCTTCAAGTGACTGTACCCCATTCTGTCCTCACCCTCATGGAACACAAAGGAGGTTTCTGGCTAACGAATTCACGAATGTTAAAATATCAGAGCATGTTGTGTGAAAACCCCCAGATACAGTTAAAAGTTAGTCAAGCAAAGCTGTGTGGGCAGCTCGTTATCCCTTACGGCGGTGAATGTGGTGCTCGATGTGTGGGAGGATGATTGGGAGGAGAAGATGGGGCGAGTGGTATGGTCGTGGATGCGATTGGTGTTGGTGACAGCTCGAATGACTATCCTGCATAGATGGATGGATGCTCGGGGTCCAACGTATGGGATATGGCGGGGACGTTTGCATGAGGTGCTGCTAATGGAGAGACTCAGAGCTAGTGGGAACCCTGGGCGATGGCAGCGGTTTCTGTTGAAGTGGGGGCCACATCTGAATTCCTTACCCCGGAATACCCGTAGTCGGATTTTGGGAGGATACTAAGAATTTTCACCTCTATGGCAGTCAGTTCATTCGCATCTGTACGTCATTATTGTGGGGGATTGTACCAGTCATGGGGGGGTGGGGGGAGTTGGTGGTTATGGGAGGGGAGGCCTACTTTATAGAGGGGAAGGGGGGGTGGAGTCGATGGGGGGAGGGGGGATGTCAGTTGATCAGTTCATGAGGATGTGAGGGATGGGCACGGGAGAAGAGTACACCCCGAGCCTGCCCGCCACTAGTCGTGGTTGGGGGAGTTTAAGGGGGGGCCCAAGTGTAGTTCATTCGCTGTAGGTCAGTGGTGGACGTACCTCCAGAGCCTACAGGCCAACTTGTCTATAAGGGGTTCGGATGTGGGCAACGACTCTGTGGATATCATTGCATATTTTTGAGTGTCATGGGGGGATATTATGGCTTTATTGATGGTCTGTAACCTGCTCGGGTGGGTTTGCAATATTTTGCTGATTGTTTGTATTATAGTTTGCTATGCATACTTGTGGCAATGTTTATGACCTGAATTGGTGTTGGTTTGGAAATTTAAATAAACAAATTTGAACTAAAAGTTAGTCAAGCTCTGAATCCTGCTACATTGTTTCCAATTGGTCCTGGGCCCCCTGATCATGACTGTTTAGAAACCATGGACACTGTATTTTCAAGTCGCCCAGATTTAACTGATGTACCTTTGGAGGATCCTGAACAGACTTTCTTTGTGGATGGAAGCAGTCTTGTCATCAATGGACATCGTTGTGCTGGATACGCAGTGGTGACCTTTGATCTGGTAGTTGAGTCCTCAGCTTTGGCCCCAGGAACTTCAGCACAGAAGGCTGAATTGATAGCTCTCACTAGAGCACTGATATTAAGAGAAGGACTCTGTTTAAATGTGTACACAGATTCCAAGTATGTCTTTACCACTTTACACGCACATGGAGCCTTGTATAAAGAGCGAGGGTTGATCACCTCAGGAGGCAAGTCCATTAGGTATGGGCCCGAGATATTGATACTATTAGATGCTGTATGGGCCCCTAAGCAAGTTGCAGTCATGCACTGTCGAGGTCACCAGGCAGGAGTAGGAGAAGTTACCCGAGGAAATAGGTTTGCTGATGCCACCGCCCGAAAAGCAGCCACAACTGGACGAGTTGTGACCCAAGACACTTCAGTGCAAGCAGCCATATTTCCCGTGCCCCTTAGCTCATGGGCTCCCCGATACACTACAAAAGAGTTGGATTATTTCTGTGAAAAGGAGGGAGGGGTCCTAACAGAAAAAGGTTGGATAGTGCTGCCACCTCCAGAGGGTAGCTCACCTCCAGGTCCCACAGTCATTCCTGAAGCATTAGGACCAGCTTTTGTTCAAGCTTTTCATCAGGCCACGCACTATGGGAAAACGACCATGGAAAGAGCCCTAAGACCCCATTTTTGCATCGCACTACTAGGACTCCTGTCCACTTCAGCGGCACAGCAGTGTTTGACATGTGCCAAGAACAATCCAAGGCAAGGTCCCGTTCCACCCCCAAGAGTTCAGACAGTAAGGGTGGCCCCCATGAGTGATATTCAAGTAGATTTTACTGAAATGCCACGAGCAAACGGATATCACTACCTGTTGGTTCTAGTTTGCACATTTTCTGGGTGGGTAGAAGCCCGTCCCACCCGAACAGAGAAGGCTCGAGAAGTCACAAAGATACTGCTCCATGAGATTATTCCTCGATTTGGAATACCATTGACTATAGGGTCAGACAATGGACCCTCATTTGTGTCCCAAGTGACTCAACAGCTAGCTCGAGCTCTACAGATACAATGGAAACTGCACACTGCCTATAGACCCCAGAGTTCAGGGAAGGTAGAACGCATGAATAGAACCCTGAAATCTCAGTTGTCCAAGCTTTGTCAAGAAACACACCTAAAATGGCTTCAGGTTCTCCCTATAGCCCTACTTAGGATACGTTCTGCCCCAACCAAGTCTTTGGGAGTTTCCCCTTTTGAGATTTTGTATGGGCGACCTCCGCCCATTGTACAGGGAATTAAAGGAGATATGAAACAAATAGGATCTGAAATAACTAGACAAGAACTATTGGCTTTAGGTTCTGTTTTGCAGAGTCTTCATGCCTGGGTACAAGATCGATTGCCCATCAATCTGACCGAACCTCTGCATCCCTTCAAGCCAGGAGTGTCAGTGTGGATCAAAGAGTGGAGAAAGACCCCACTGGCGCCGCATTGGAAGGGACCTTATGTTGTCATCTTGTCAACCCCAACTGCAGTAAAAGTCGCAGAACTCGAACCCTAGATCCACCACAGTCGAGTGAAGCCGGCAGCTGCTCCTGAACCTGGTCAATGGACTTCAATAAATGATCCGGAGACTCCATTGTGACTCACATTGCGGAGACAACCAGCATTGTAAGAATCTTCAGAATCTACAATCCCACCCCTGTCATGCAAGAGTGGCAGTCGGAGCAGAAAAGAAGAAGAAACTCTACAAGTTCATCGTACCCAACATTCCAGTTGACCTCCAAAGACTATAATCACAATGTTCTTCCACTATTGCCTTGTGGGAGTGGTGGTCCTGGGATTCCTGGAAAAGACTTTTGCTTTACCCCCTTGTGTAACTTGTATAACTACCACCCGAACTGGACTGAAGGTTACTCAGACTTTACTTTACCATTCTTACTATACTTGCACTGGTATAGTCAGCCGGTGTGTGTACAACGGTACAGAGCTAAATATCTGTACCAAGGGGAAAAGTAAGACTTGTTATAATCCCCAACAGAATCCTTCCTATTATGTACTTGAGATACGCTGGAATGATGAGGATGGAGCCCTCATAAATGCCACGCGCCCAC
The DNA here is from genome assembly GCA_033557465.1 of Ichthyophis bannanicus. Lineage (NCBI taxonomy): Eukaryota > Metazoa > Chordata > Amphibia > Gymnophiona > Ichthyophiidae > Ichthyophis > Ichthyophis bannanicus. The sequence continues at coordinate 1,270,900,541 of CM066032.1, read as the reverse complement.
TCACAGACCCCACAAAATATGTTCTCTTGGACTTTGATGCCTGCGATGTGATAAACAGGAATGCCTACCACAAGTGTGGGTCATGGGAACAAGCTTACTATCATGATGATAAATATATGTGTCCAGAAGGAGCCTACGGATGGGGACGGTGTACTGGAAAGAATTCCCCAACCACCGTCTACAGCACGTCATCTAAAGATGCCTACTTCTGTCCGAAGTGGGAAGGCGTATATTTTGCTACTTGGACTAATGCACCTATGGGGCAGGATGGAGATAATCGCAGAGGCAGCCTGACAAGGGTCAGATTACCTGAGCCCCAGAAATGCAAGAAGGGTGCCTGCAATCCCCTACAACTCCTTATACTCGACCCTAGCCAGTGGAAGCGAGGATACAGATTTGGATTGCGTATAGCAGGAGGAGGTATAGACCCCGGAACCATCATACATATATGGTTAAATACTAAGGCTCATGTATCCGCACCCTATCAAATACATCACTCTTTTTATGAGGCCATGAAAGCAGAGTTTGAGATTCCTCATACCTCCCAAAATTTGTTCCTTGAACTTGCCAGAGCAGTAGCATCTAGTCTCCACATTTCAGACTGCCTCTTCTGTGGAGGAACTAAGATGGGAGACCAATGGCCCTGGGAGGTGCAAGAAGTGAACTATTCTATTCCTTACAACCAGACTGACTTACATAACACTACTAGTGAGTGGGTACTGGCCCACCCCATTGTTGGTAACTTGTGTTTTGCTCACTCAGGACCACAGTTTAACATGGAGGTTGGACAGCTGGTCTGTCTCAACCAAAAGTTCTACAACAGTACCATGAGGAAGACGTCCTGGTGGTCAGGAATCAACGCTTCAGAGCCCTCCAACCCTTTAGTCCGTTTCCCTCATCTTGCCAGCATCTGGACTAATCCAGCATCTTATAATTCTTGGCAAGCACCACCTGGACTGTACTGGATTTGTGGAACCCGAGCATATGCTAGGCTTCCTCACCATTGGGGAGGGGCAAGTGCATTGGGAACCATACGACCTTCCTTTTTCCTTTTGCCTACATCCCATGGAGAGCAACTGGGTTATCCTGTGTACAGAAGTCGACAGAAACGAGAGGTCTTGAAAATAGGCCAATGGGACAAATGGAAGGAGGAGGAGTGGCCACCTGAGAGAATCATTTCATACTATGGACCTGCTACTTGGGAGCAAGATGGGGCATGGGGATATCGTACTCCTGTGTATATGATAAATCGTATTATACGCTTACAAGCTGTTGTTGAAATAATAACCAATGAAACTAGCAAAGCACTAACTCTTTTAGCTAAGCAGAGTACACAAATGCGCACAGCTATTTATCAGAATCGTTTAGCTCTAGATTATTTGTTAGCAGCTGAAGGTGGAGTATGTGGAAAATTGAATTTAAGCAATTGCTGTTTGTAGATTGATAATAATGGGCATGTTGTTGAAGATATAGCTACCCAGATGAGAAAGCAAACATTTGTGCCTGTTCAAACTTGGCATAGTCTAAAGTTGGATGGGTGGTTTGGGTCAGCGTTTTCATGGTTAGGGGGTATGAAAACCCTTGTGCTTATTGTATTACTCATATTGGCTGTTTGGTTGTTTCTCCCATGTCTCCTACCCCTTTGCCTACGCATGATAACCTCAGTTATTGATAGCACTGTAGAACGGAAGGCAGCTATGAAAATATTAGCTATGTGACAATATTCCCCAATACCCCTAGATGAGGCGGTTACGCAAGTTTGATATGTGATTTAATTCTCACCCTTTCTCACTAGTGGGTGAGAATAATCAAAGGGGGGAATGTGGCAGGCTATGGCCTATAATAGTCTGCAAATGTGAAAGGCCTGTAAGTTAGGCTCTGATTCCAACCCCCATCTTAGTAAAGAAACAAAGTCTGTAAAAGTTTGAGAAAAACTGTTTAAACTGCTTAATAAGAAGTTTTCATGAATGCATAAATCTTTCATTATTCTCTTGTGCTGTGAAAATAGAAATGTTTCAATACTTGCATTCCTAGAGCCAGGGATGACCTTGCAGTAGAGAAGTATCCAAATCTAGAAACTGCACCATTGTTAGAACAGTCCTAGAGGAGGGAGTTGGGTGCTAGGCCCAGGAAGGATCTCTGATTGGACAGGTGCAGGGGGCGTTGGGACCAATAGAAAGTTTGCATGTATCAAACTGAAAAGAAATATATAAATGAATATGTCTCTGTAAGAACATTGCTCAGTCCTTTTTGAAGCTTTGACTAACTGGGCCTTGTGCACAATAAATTGGTTTGGACCCTGTAAATTGACTCCTGGATTTATTCATTGTCTGCACTTCGCTGCTTCACAGTAAGGCTTGAACAATGGTTCCTCTGGTTCTAGCCCACTGCTCTAACTATTAGGCTACTCCACCAAGAGAGAAAAGGTATCTATGTTTTACAGTACATTACTGAAGAACTAGTTACGTTCAATAGTGTTACAAAGTCATCTGAACACCCTGGCTGAGATCCTAATTGAGCATGAAATTTAAGTTGGTTATCCCCGGAATAATAAGGGAAGGACATTTTTACTGCCTGAATACCAGAAATTATATGTTATATTACTAGGACTGTTAGCAGTAGGAAATAAATAGTGATGTGATAGTGATGAAACAGAAACGTTGCAGACATCCAATGTATAAGTGTGTAAGAGATGTTTTGGGGCTCTCCCGCTTTGTTTCTGCCCTGGGCCCCCAAGTGTGTAGAACTCCTGCCCTCTGGATAGCAAATGAAGTTTCCCTGTTCACTCTGGAAATGTGAAGCCTTTTGATGTGCCGGAGGGTGAGATGCCAGGAGCTGCTTTCAGTGCCACATGTTCAGACTGGTAGAACACTGAGAGGGTCAGCGACTGGAGAGTGCTATGGTCTAAGAGAAGGATTAGCAATATCACTGCTAGTTCTGCAAATTGCATTTTACACTGTCACTGCACATCCTGCTAATTGTACTGAGGGATTTGGAGCTAGGCAGCGGATGAGATTTGATGCACTGAAGGCAGTAACAATGCACTAGAGAGACAGATGAGATATGGGCAAAGCATGCTAAACAAAACTGCCCGGATCAGTTCTAACCAGGAAAAATAGGAAAATGGATGATAATATGAGAACTGGATTGCAAAACAGTGGCAATCAAAAGTCTGTAGCAGCATGTACTGAAAGAGGGACAGGGAAATAAGCCTTCTATTGTCATGCCCCTCATCAAGTACTCATTGCCATAGAGAATACAATTTTGGGCTCCCATCCTCTGAAAAAATTGAGAAAAGTGCAAACAAGGACTGCAAGGTTAATACATTGAATGCCAAGATTTGAAGGTGGTCAAAGAAGATGCTTTTTTTCTGAAAAGAGAACTGTCTAATCAACAAATATATCAATTGGCAGGGGAGTCTCTTTACCAAAATGTAAGAAAAAAAGAAGAGGGATTCCCTTGAGGATAAATAGGAAAAACTTCTAGATGTTTAGGAAGACTAGGATTCTTCACTTAGCCATTGGCAAACTTATGGGATATTTTGTTAATGCAAATGATCATGGTCAAGACCTCTCAAAGAAACTAACAAGTTATTCAAGATAAAAGAATGGAAGGGAGAGGAAGGAACATTAATGGTGATCTAATTAGAGTCTCAGGAAAAGTTTTGATCCATTGTATTCAGGGTCATAAAGGATTTTTTTTCACTGTATAACAGTGATTAGGTGCCTAGGTGACCTTTACACATAGATGACTTCTTATGAAATTACCTTCCACATGTGGTGCTTTAATTTTCTTTGATACACACTACATATGCAATTTTATTTTAATCCACAAGTTTAACTACACGTGGCACCTTGTTAATTTGGACAACAGGGAAGCGTAAAGACTGAAGGTGGCCCGTAATAATGCAGCCTACTCTAGTGCATAGTGATGTGAAAAGGTATGTCTGCTCCTCTCTCTCCACAATACACACAACTGTCCTTCTGGCAACACCCAACCTCCCTCCTTCCCCTCCAAATATGATTCTCTATTGATTCAGTACTAGAATCTGATCAGTCTCCTCAATATTCTTGCACTGCAAATCTCATATGGGTCAATATTTAACTGCAGCAGACTATTATTTTTAAAACTGATCACTGTGATTAAATAAAAACTGGATAGTGGCTGTCACTGAATATTCAGTCTTTGTGGTCAGCATCTGGCAAAGGGTTGCCAACTGGATCCAGATGTACCTGACAGGCTTGATCCAGTCCTAGATTTACCCCAGTGCATGCAGGGACTTTGGTCTTGCTTTTCTTATGGCGTGAAATAGGAAACCAGAACTACATGTCCCTGCATGCAATGGGGTAAACCTAGGACCGGATCAAGCCTGCCATGCACATCTGGAGCCAGTTGACAACCCTGGTCCAGCACTCTCTGTATAGTGACAATTTTCAGCCCTGCTATATAGGTACCTATGAGAAACATTTCAAATGGGATGTCCAAGTGCAATCTGTGACGTCAAAGCCAGAAGGTTTGAAAAGAAAGGCAGGCATGTACAAGTTAAGACACAATTCTAGAAACATGACTATGCCCGATATGCAGGTGTATCAAATGTCTATATAGACGTCCCCAGGAGAGCATCTTAGAACCAAAATGTCTAATAGCATAATGGTTAGATTAGTGGTTTAAGAGCTAAGTGGCCAAGGTTTAATCCCAGTGTGGGACTTTGTAATATAAAGCTAGTCTCTTAATTCTACATTTTCTGGACATTTTAAGGTGAAAAGAAACACTTTCCTGATGCCAATTCATGCCTGGGTCAGGAATAAATATGCATGTGCCTGCAGACGTCTCTGCTACTTCTGGGATGGGACTTGTAAGTCCATAGCCCCTCCCCAGACACTCCTCCATCACACAGAGTACCTATTTGAACATCCCCGTACTGGAGAATCTGCGAGCGGCATTTGCGGAGACATCTCGATATCCATGTGCATGCCTGCAGATGTCCAAACTATGACTAAGCCTTTTAGAATGACCCTCTATACGGATAGCCATTTAGGACTTCATTTTGTTGTTCTAACCTATCCATATAGTGTCACTGAAACCTTCTTTGCTCCACACCTGGACTGCTCCAGTACTCTCCAGATAGTGCCACTGAATGTAGCTGCACCGGCACATATCCAATTAACAAGTGTTGCTAACTAGTAAGTGCCTTTGCCTTTGAAAATTGAATCCATAATTATTGCAACTCACACAGAAAAGCTAACCCTGATTTTGCTTATTCTAAAATGTTGCCTTTTCGTGAAGACTATTGACAAAATTTCACTGTTCATGTAAACATTTTTGCATTGAATTTTAGAATTTTTGGATTTTGGGATTTTTTTTAAAAAGCAAACATTTCCAATGTCTCTCAGATTGGTTTTATGGCAAGAAACCCAACTTTTTGCATATCCTTGATTGTAACTTAATCAAAGAAATGTGTTGTACTGAATGGATGTATTATCTTCCAATCATTTATATACTTATGCTTGGCAGTTCAATTGACTAGTTTAAATCTTCTTTTTATACATGTGGAGCCTGATTCAGATAGGGGCACGTCCGGGCTGTCCGGACAGCCCTAAGCAAGATGGGCCCATTTGGACCCTATTCTGGACCATGGGATTAAAACGTTCTCGTGATAGCCAGGATCGGGCCCGAGGACAGCCCAGCATGATGCTGCCACCTGTGGGGACATCCTCCCCGCAGGTGCCCCTCACTCATGCATCCTCTACCCCCCTTTTCCCCACTGCCTGACCCAAGGCTGGCCTGCTGTGGCCTGGATAAGGCAGCGGGGACCCCCCACAAAATAAGCAGTGTGTCCCCACTGGCCTGGCAGGACATACAGGGTCATGACCTGAATCGGCCCTGTATGTCCTGCCGGGCTGGCCTTCCCCCATTCTGCTCCCTTCTGCCACCCGCCTGCTCTCCTCATCCTGATGCATAGGACATATAGGGAGAGCTGGTGGGGGAATCAGGCCCCGACAGCTCAAAGCGCTGCATGTCCCACTGGGACAAGCAGCCCCGCAAACTGCATTTCAAAATAGTGCCCTTAGCTACTGTGCAGAGAAAATGGACCATGAAAGTCAAAATGTTCCATAAATGATATCATCAGTGACATCATTAAACAATGATTATGCTGTCACTGTCCCATGGCATCTGCTACCAAATATGATCTGTTGACACGTTTTCTGTACAGTATATGAGTATGCAAATTTGAAAAGATCAGGGGCACATTCACTATTTTTATCCCCTAGTCATGAATCACGTGACTGATCGACAACCAATAAGATAATAAGCATTTGCATTAATTCCACCCCTTGATTTACAATGATCACTCAAAGTATACTCCACCAATCCAAAGAAGAATTTAGGCCATAAGGTATCAATGAATTCAGTGTAAATCCAATACTGTTCCCGGTTGTGATACAGTGGAGCCAATGGAGGTTAGTGAAAATACAGAACTCACCTCAAAATGGGCTAGGCAGAGAGATCCAGCATGGCTAAAAAGGGCTGAGCACCCGGTGCCATCAGCACAGGTAGGAAAGAAAGGGTTAGAACGGAACTTTCCTGTCTGCAACAGTGACGCAGTTAGAATCCAGGATTCTAATTACCAGCACCTGCCCCCAGGAGCAGACGTTACGTGCAGAGAGGGGAGGTAAAAAGGTACCTGGTTAGAACCAGGAAGTCAGAACAGACCTGAGAACAGACCTGAGAACAGCCCTGAGAACAGCGCTGAGAACAACTTCAGGAATAAGGCTGAGAGCAACTACGAGAGAAAGTCTGGGAGACAGAACAAATACCTGAGAGCAAGTAAGCAGGACTCTGCAGGGGAAGGTGACACTCCGATGCAGCTAGAGTTTCAGCAGCAATCAGGCAAGTCACGGAAGCAGAGAGGGTTCCAAAGCTCCAGGAGAAGTTTTAATCCCAGGGAAAGCATTGAAGGTCTGGGAGGTCCAAAAGCTCTCAGAGAAAGCTCCAGGCAATTACCAAGGAGCGTTAGAGAAGCGTACCACTGGCAAGACAGCCCCCAGGAGGATTTCCTGGAAGGCAGGAAGTGGAACACTAGCCCCGAGAGTTTTTACAAACCTCGGAGGAACTTGCTACACGAGGCTAGAACTTTGCCACGAGAGAAAAACCCCACAGCTGATGCCTGCAACCTAGATAAGGTAAAGAAGATAAAACCTTACATTGGGGAAGGAAGTGAAACTGGGTGTTTTTATAATCCTTATTGGCAGCAAGGTTTTAACCTGGGAAAGGGTTCCAACTTCCAAGTGAGAGAGCCAAGAGAGACTGGCTATAAGAGAACTGATTACAGAAGAGGTTTTTACAATCCCGAGTTAGAGCAGTGCCTGGGAGAGGGAAAAGTTTACCCTCCCCCGACCAGTGAAGCCACCACTTGTTATATGAGTGAGCCTGGCTGCATCAGCTACCAGCCAAGTATAAACCAAGATACAAGCAGTAATAATTACATTGACCAGGAGCCAATGGATTGTACAATTTGTCTGAATGATGAAATAACCTCTTTGCGTTAGACCTCTCTGTGCAAGGAACAAGAGAGAAGAAATATGCTCAAGCTGTGTTTTGTTTAAGTTCTGCATTTTTGTATTCCAAGCATTGATATTCGCCGGGGAACGGGAATAAACCCCACTTTACTTTATCACCTTGACTGTCTGACTCTCTGTCTTAAAAAGAAGTAGCAACAAGGTGACTCAAAACACCCTAGGCGACTGCCTAGGGCACTCACTGAGTCTCTCCCTACGAGGCTTGGTGACAGGAATGGCGTAGTTGGCAGGATTTTTCAATCTGGAACAAGCCACCAGGACGTGCACAAGGCCCAGCTGAGGAGCAGAAGTTGCCACGCCCGGAAGGAAATCCAGAGGGAACCGGAGTGGACTACGGCGCACAAGTACCTTCTCAAAGCGAGACCCTCCACCTAGTCCAGGTAAAAGGTATATGGGCATAGGCTGGGGAGGATCCGGAGTGAGAAGGGGTGCTCTTTGAAAAAAAAAAAAAGAGAATAATAAAAGTGAAAAGGGCAGAAAAAGTCCTTTGCCCAAGGATACCGCACTTGGTGTTTCTTGTGTTTGTGTTTTGCAGCAACAGCTAAGCGATGGATGCCCAGGAGGTGCTACGCTGGATGAGCGCCCAATTCGAAAAGCAGAGGGAGCTGGCTCAGCAGAGCCAAGAACAGGCTCTGGCTGCTCTCCAGGCACAGCAAAAGCCCCTGGCAGACCTCATGAAAACGCTACTAGAAGAACAACAAGAAAAGAAGACACCAGAAGGCTTCAGTGGGGTAGGCCCACCCCAGTGTGGGATATGGACATTTGGACATATGTCAGATGGAGACAATTTTGATGATTTTGTAGAATCCTTCGAAAGAGTAGCTCTGCATGCACATTGGCCTAAGGAGCAGTGGGCGGTTAGACTCGCCGCCTCCCTAAAGGGAGAAGCTCAGGCAGCGTACCGAGCGATGCCTGCCGCATTGGCAACAGAGTACCTAGAAATTAAAAAAGCGGTACGGGATAGGCTAGGCTTAACACCAGCTGTGTACCATAGAATGCTTAGATCCACAAGGTTACAAGAAGGCGAAACGCCAAAAGCACTGTGCCATAGGGTGCGCAGTTTAGCCCTAAAATGGCTAGAGCCTGAGGGTAAAAACCGTGGATAGCTTAATTGATCAAATTGTATTGGAGCAATATTGTGAGGCAGTGCCCTCAGATGTCAAAGCCTTTTTAACACTGCAAGACTGCACAACCTCCATACAAGCAGCGCAGCTTACTGAGCGGTTTTTAGAAGCCGAGCGGAATAAAAGAATGTCTAAAAGCGCTGACTGGAAGTTGGGCTGTACCAGTCCTGCAAGGTTAAAGGAGGGTTTGCCATTTGACACATATTGTACAAAGAAATGTTTGCTTAAAAGAAGTAATTCTAATGATGGTATAACATGCTTTAAATGTGGTAAAGTAGGGCATGTAAAAAGGTTTTGCCCAAATCGCATAGCCTTGATAGCAGAGGGTAATGAGCGGGTACCACAGGGATTCCGCCTGGATGTGGAGGTGGAAGGGGTACCGGCCAAAGCCTTGCTAGACTCGGGGGCCGATCAAAGTATGGTCTCCCGGCAGTTCTGGGACGTCATACAGGCCAAAAATGATTTTCCCCCGAGTCAGCAAGATGAGCAAGCCAGCATAAAATGCGTACACGGCGCAACCACCTAGTATCCTCTATACAAGACACACATTAAGGCCTTAGGTACCCAGAAAGAGATCCGGATAGTTGTAGTCCCTAACCTACCATATGATATTGTGCTAGGTAGGGACTGGCCACTCTTTTACCAAGGTATGGGGGAGGAAATACCCATAAAGAGAGGTATGGTGTCCACCCGCTCTCAAGCAAAGGCTGAGGAGGTGCAGGGTAAATCACCCACAGATAATTCTGGTCCCGCAGGTACAGAACGTGAACCTTCCGGAGGAGAGGATGAGGTTCTAGAAGAGGGCCTAAGCGAGCTTCCCCATCATGAGGAATTAATGGGCACCCCCTCTAAGGAGAATAAGAAAAGTAAAGGCGATAAACGCCAAGAAAGACACCACCGGGCTCAGGTGAGGGCTGGAGGAACAGATAGGCAAGGTTTACCTTGGGTACCCAGTGACCTAGTGAGGAAGTTTCCATCATTTCCAGGAGAACAGAGGTCAGACCCAGTGCTTAAACACGCTTTTGAGTTTGCCCAGAAAGGTAGGGATGTGCTCCCAAGGTTCTTGTTAGACGAGAACATTATATATAGGGAAAGCGCTAACCCGCACACCGGGGCAATTAGAAAACAACTAGTGGTTCCCACTACCTTTAAGGCCATAGTGTTACGACTAGCCCATGATCACCCAGTTGGTGGGCATAAGGGGATTCAAGGCACTCTAGACCAGATCCTAGAGCGGTTCTACTGGCCGGGGGTCTTCAGAGAGACAAAGCGCTTTTGTGAAGCATGCCCCTCTTGTCAGCGGGTAAGTGCTGTCAGGCCAGCAGGAGTTCCCCTAGTACAGACCCCAATGATAACCGAGCCCATTCATCGTATGGCAATGGACATAGTAGGTCCATTGGTGAAAACCCCCAGAGGGTATCAATATATCCTCGTGATAATGGACTGTGCTACAAAATTCCCATGGGCGGTACCTCTAAGGAACATATCGGCCAGATTTATAGCCGCAGAATTGATTAAATTGTTCTGCGAGGTAGGGTTCCCCAGGGAGATGCTGACAGATAGGGGGAGCAATTTTGTTTCCAAACATTTAGCGCAGGTATGGGATGCGTTTGGCATCCTTCATATAAAAACCTCGGCTTACCATCCGCAGACCAATGGTCTGGTCGAGCGTTTTAACCAGACTCTTAAGCAGCTCTTAAGAAGGGCACTGGACGGGCAGATGGCTGACTGGGATATTTTACTTCCCTTTACCCTATATGCCAGTAGGGAGCGTATCCAAGCTTCATTAGGAACATCTCCGTACGAGTTGATGTTTGGGCGGGCGCCACGGGGGGTCCTTGATATCCTAAGAGACCAGTGGGTTGAGCCCGAGGCAGGGGAAATAGGGGTTCCCCAGTTTCTGCGAAAACTCCGAAGCCGCCTGAAAAGGGTTTCGCGAGTTGCAGAAGAACATGGGCAGGGTAGTCAACGCAGCCAAAAGAAGCACTATGATAAGGGCAAAAAGATGAGACACTTGTCCATAGGTGACAAAGTGGTAGTAATGGTTGCCGACCCTGGGCCCAAGTTCGAGGCCCAGTGGAAGGGCCCATACACAGTAGTGCAGCAAAAAGGTCCAGTGACATACGTGGTAGAGCACGATAACGGTCGCCGCCAAACCTATCACGTCAACATATTAAAGCCTTGGCAGGAGAGAACGGCCGCAGTTAGCAACTCTTGGAGAAGTGGCAAGCGTTGGGAAATAGAAGCGGACCGGGAGAACTCCTGGCACCACAATTCAGTGCTCAACAGCAGGTCAGGCAGGGAGAGTGAGATTCCTGTGAGGATTCCGGGCTGTGAGTACAAATGTCCCCCATCCCGGAATGTCTTAAGAGGGGGGATATGTGATACAGTGGAGCCAATGGAGGTTAGTGAAAATACAGAACTCACCTCAAAATGGGCTAGGCAGAGAGATCCAGCATGGCTAAAAAGGGCTGAGCACCCGGTGCCATCAGCACAGGTAGGAAAGAAAGGGTTAGAATGGAACTTTCCTGTCTGCAACAGTGACGCAGTTAGAATCCAGGATTCTAATTACCAGCACCTGCCCCCAGGAGCAGACGTTACGTGCAGAGAGGGGAGGTAAAAAGGGACCTGGTTAGAACCAGGAAGTCAGAACAGACCTGAGAACAGACCTGAGAACAGCCCTGAGAACAGCGCTGAGAACAACTTCAGGAATAAGGCTGAGAGCAACTACGAGAGAAAGTCTGGGAGACAGAACAAATACCTGAGAGCAAGTAAGCAGGACTCTGCAGGGGAAGGTGACACTCCGATGCAGCTAGAGTTTCAGCAGCAATCAGGCAAGTCACGGAAGCAGAGAGGGTTCCAAAGCTCCAGGAGAAGTTTTAATCCCAGGGAAAGCATTGAAGGTCTGGGAGGTCCAAAAGCTCTCAGAGAAAGCTCCAGGCAATTACCAAGGAGCGTTAGAGAAGCGTACCACTGGCAAGACAGCCCCCAGGAGGATTTCCTGGAAGGCAGGAAGTGGAACACTAGCCCCGAGAGTTTTTACAAACCTCGGAGGAACTTGCTACACGAGGCTAGAACTTTGCCACGAGAGAAAAACCCCACAGCTGATGCCTGCAACCTAGATAAGGTAAAGAAGATAAAACCTTACATTGGGGAAGGAAGTGAAACTGGGTGTTTTTATAATCCTTATTGGCAGCAAGGTTTTAACCTGGGAAAGGGTTCCAACTTCCAAGTGAGAGAGCCAAGAGAGACTGGCTATAAGAGAACTGATTACAGAAGAGGTTTTTACAATCCCGAGTTAGAGCAGTGCCTGGGAGAGGGAAAAGTTTACCCTCCCCCGACCAGTGAAGCCACCACTTGTTATATGAGTGAGCCTGGCTGCATCAGCTACCAGCCAAGTATAAACCAAGATACAAGCAGTAATAATTACATTGACCAGGAGCCAATGGATTGTACAATTTGTCTGAATGATGAAATAACCTCTTTGCGTTAGACCTCTCTGTGCAAGGAACAAGAGAGAAGAAATATGCTCAAGCTGTGTTTTGTTTAAGTTCTGCATTTTTGTATTCCAAGCATTGATATTCGCCGGGGAACGGGAATAAACCCCACTTTACTTTATCACCTTGACTGTCTGACTCTCTGTCTTAAAAAGAAGTAGCAACAAGGTGACTCAAAACACCCTAGGCGACTGCCTAGGGCACTCACTGAGTCTCTCCCTACGAGGCTTGGTGACACGGTAAAGGAGAAACATCGGTCTCGGATTACTACCAAAGTGCTATCTGCTCCTGTGGCCCAACATTGTTATGATCACCAATATTCTTTTCAGGATTTACGTTAGAGAATTTTGGATCACATCCCAGAAAGGATACGGGGCAGTGATTATGAATCTCGCCTCCTTTACCAGGAACAGTATTGGATTTACACTGAATTCATTGATACCTTATGGCCTAAATTCTTCTTTGGATTGGTGGAGTATAATTTGAGCGATCATTGTAAATCAAGGGGTGGAATTAATGCAAATGCTTATTATCTTATTGGTTGTCGATCAGTCACGTGATTCATGACTAGGGGATAAAAATAGTGAATGTGCCCCTGATCTTTTCAAATCTGCAACAGAGTTTTGAAGAAGGGCTAGGGGGATCTAAAGCCCGAAACGCAACATTGGGTTACTATATTGAGTTGCAAATTGTAAAAGGACTATATGTATCAGTTCTAAGAAGACCTTATGACGCTTGACACAGTACACCTCCTTTCCGTACCATCAATGGAAGATGTTAGTTTTTCTTAAATATCGGTCTTGGACATGGGCATTCTTCCTGGAAAGTTAAGTAAACTTTCAATAGCTGTATTAAGATCGAAGGTTAGGCTGCGTAATATACGTTGTTGATTTGCCATTTTGCTATAGTCTTAATTGTGTAACAAGGCATAACGTTTTTTGGTGAGCCATATATTGGTCTAGGATACACCTTTTGGAATGATCCATCTTTAAAAATTAGGATTCTTATACTCCATTGGATTAATTTCCTGTACTAGATCGATTTTACCCTAAGGATTTTAGTATCCCTCGGGTATTGATTTTGGGGTTGCGTCCTCATAAAAAGAAAAAGAAAAAAAGGAACGATATGCTACGAAAGGATTATTATCTTCATGGCATTAGTTCCGACAAAAAATTAATTTTCAGTAGATATATCTCTTGCATATATTTACTGGCACTATGGGCCCGATTCTGTCCCGCATGTCCACCCCCTTTGTACGTCCAGGCTGAGCCGGACATACAAAGGGGATCACAATTCTGATCACGCAGGGCACGTTTAACCCCATGGGATCAGAATTGTGAACAGCAATGTATGTGTAGGCCGGGACTGCGATTTAGTCTGGCCTGCACATACATTAGTAGCCTGACTAACTCATTCAGGACTTTTAAATGGAGCCGCGGCGCCATGGCATCCTGTTGCCATGGCACTGTGGCTCTATTTAAAAGCCGCGATGCCGGCCGCCAAGAAAAAGAGTTTATTTCTCGCAACCTGACCCCCCAATCTGGCCTTCTAAGGCCAGGCTCGGGCTGCGGGGAATAAGCCCTGGCCCCTCTGCCCCAGCCACACTCCATGCCTTCCAAAAACAAAAATCCAGGGAAGTTATTCTACCTCAGAGATGAAATAAGTTCCCCGGATATTTTGCCGGCCCCGGACATATAGGGCTGACATTAGATTTTGCCCTGTACATCTAGGCCCAGTGACTGCCCACTTCCTGCCCACTCTCCACCCCCATGCCGCCCATTTCCTGCCCCCGTCTAACTTCCCCACACAACTGGCGGGGAAGTTATTCAGGCCGTCCATCCCTGCTATTCGTGGCTCAGAATAAACCCCTATCTGAATAGTGCCGGAGCGGAACCAGGTATTAGTCAGATAGTGGCGATTTTCAGCATCGCTATCTGAATAACTATCCACATAATGTAGGGTAGTGTCATGAGGCTGGTGCCAATAAAGTTGCAGAGTTGAAAAGAAACTCTGTTTTTCACAGAGCTCTAGGTGTGCAATTACCTAAAAGCACAGCTAGAGGGGGCAGGATTTACTCTACAGAAGCTAATGAGGCTAGGAGATCTAACCAGTTGCACCTGGAAATGAGCCCGGGAGATTCAAAGGGAAGATCCCTTTATAAACGGAAGCTTAATGCTAGCAAAGCAGACACAGAAGGAGACACAGACACAGACGCAGACACAGAAGGAGCTGGAGCAGCAGGAAGAGAAGGAACAAGGATTACGGCTGAAGAAGGAAGGAGAGACCTGAAGGAAGGAATCCTCCTTGAGCAAGCCCAAAAGGACAGAATTCACAGAGGTAGAGTTCAGAGGGGCCAAGCTACAAGAGCTGCTGTTCAGAGGGAGTCTGCCAAGGAAAGCAGTCAGGCTGGAGGGTATGCCACTCCCTGCTTAAGCAACGTTCCTGAGTCCAAAGCTGAGAGACATACATGGAGAGCCAGAGAGCCAGGCTTGGAGGAAAGCCTGCAGGCATTGGAGTATGCTGAACAAGTTTTACCAGGTACCCGAAGGGAAGGAGTTTCTAACATAGCTACTGTGTCACTGAAGCATAGAGCTGGAGAATCCGCACCAGATTTTATTAAGCTTTCAGGAAGTCCAGCACTGCCCAGAAGCTACCGACAGAAAACCTGTTGTCACAGAGACATGCATGAGAGAGAAGGCTCCAGAGCTTCAAGCTACAGAAACTCAAGGTATGAAAGTTTTATTCCTGCTAATGAAAGCTTAACTCCTAAAAGCACTGCTAAAACTAAAACTCACTTTATAAGAAGAGGAAAGAAACCAGAGTGGTTTGAAGAACTACCAAGAGACTTTAAAGCACAGTCTTATTGGAGGCAAGATACCAGAGACAGTCCATATAAAGTTGTAACTGCCAGGGACAGCGTGTGCTCTGAGGGGGAAAGTAGTGAGGCAGAATTTATGGAAATAGGAAATGCAAACACTATTCCCATTCCTCAAGAAGAAGCTATGGATTGTAGTTTCTGTATGGCTACTAGCCTGGAATCCATAGCGCCATTGTAAATAAGAAGAAGTCTTGTTTAATTACTTTGCCTGGAATGACTTGAATTCCTCCCTTTAACCTTTCAACTAATTGTGAAGATATTAACAATTGGTTTTATCTGTTTATTACTGGAGCCTTTATGAACAAAGGACATTCTTTAATTTCCATGGTCTTAATGAACCCTTGCACAGAGGGGAAATAAAAGCCTTGTTTCCCTACACTCGTGGCTTAATCATTGTGTTCTCACAAGGAGCTGAAATACCTAAAGACCAATCTCCATTTTGGCCTTAAAATACCCCACGCTCCTTGGAAAATAAGTGTGATGTGTAGCGTGCCCTTACCGCCATCGGCCACCAGGGGTGCCACCATGACAGTAGCTATAAATCTGTTCTAACTGCTATGCAGATAAGTTATCTAGATAGCAGCTAAATATCGCCAATATCTATATAGTGCCTCCACTGACCCTCTATCCAGATATTCTGCACTGGCCACTATCCAGATACCACTGCTGAATATCGGGATTTTTTAACCACGCTGGCTGTTGATTAAAAAATGCAAATCACTGCAGTTAAATATCAGTCCAGTGATTTCCACACATAAACTGATCCAATGAGCTGGAAATCATAGAGCAGCTATATAAGGGAACTGATGCTCTTAGGTTTACAGAGAGAACTTTGTCACCAGAAGGAAGCTTTAAGGTATGCATTTTTGGAGCTAAAAAATGAACAGTGTAGAATAACAGATATCCCCTTCAGAGGCTTTGGAGTAAGGGGGTGGGGGAGCTTTCTACAAACACATATCAGTCCATGCTGCCGCATGCAATTCCAAAGAAAGAATGACTCTCGCAAAACAATGAGTAGAATGGTATTGAAGTTCCATCCCAAAGAAGAAAGGCAGATCCACAAAGCATCAAAAGGTTTTCAGGCAGCCTCTGCTTCCTGAGCGGGTCGGTATGGCAGCTTGGAGAAAAGCATGTAACCAAGATATAATGGCTATGTTTGTTGTCCAATAAATATTTTGCCTAATATGTGTTGTGGAAAGGCAACAATGTAGAATGTTATACCATTTCTTACACTCTTCTAACTTTAACTTGACTTTACCCTGAAAAGGCCAAGATTTGCTCAGTTTGAAAAGGATCATCCACCAGTGTTCAACTCTGATCTTTCGGAGTCTGGATCAAGGTGCTTCAAAGTGGAGGATCACAGTAGCTGTTGGAAGTTTAGAAATGCAGAGGTTTTTTTTACTGGTAGAAGTCAGTAGTTTCCTTTATTTTGATTTACGTGTTGGCATGTTATTAACTTGAAAACTGTAAGAACGCTTCTAAATGTGGACAGGTGCACTCTTTTGATTTTCAGAAATTAAAATTCAATGGCACCCCTAACATAGATGTAAACAATTATGTTTCTCAGTGGCATGTACAACCAGAAAGTTTACAGATTCAAACCAGGCTGCTGCTCAAATCCCTATAATCACTTTAGTTTTGTGTAACATACTGTGGTCTGTAGCTCTGTCCCTGGATGAGGGGAACAAACTCTATCAGTATTCCAGCAAATACTCCTAAATATACATTATAACCAGATAAGGCAAAGAAGTATCCTGATTGGACAAACAAAGTCACATGCCCATGGGGTGAGACATTTCACTGATATTAATATCCATCTAAGAATAATTTGTGCATGTGTGTGCATTTATTTTGTGAATAAGCTATTTAATAATTGCAGAAACCCACAGCCATATCTGAGGCCAAGTGATAATTAGCAGAATGAACACGGGACATAATCAAATATTCGCTTGTCCTCCCAACACCTCCTCCCACCCCCGACACGCACATATGAGCACACACACACACACATACATACAGACACCCCCCCCCCCCCCCGGTCATGTGTTATTATATTTACTTATAGGGATTACTGACAGATTTCCAATCCCTGATAGTCAAGTGATGTGCTATTCAATTTCGTGGTGACATCTCCAGCAAGAATTTGATGACTACCGGGCTCAGAGGACAAGCAATAGCTGGAGTAGACTCTGGGCAGAAAGCAAAGCTAACATCAAAGACATGCTGGTTAGCTGGACAGCAACACATTCAATGAAAAACACACAATGGTGTATCACTTTTAGCCAACTCTATTAGCATTGCCTAAGTCATGTACATCATAGAATAAATTGGACACTTCCCCGGGGAATAGGTGGTAAAGCCTCTTCCCTAAACCACCCTATCTCCCTTCAAATTACCAATGGCACAGCAAAATACTCATGTAAAAAATATATTAAATTGTGGCAACAGAGCAGTTAAGCACCATTCAAAAGTGGCAACTCCAAAGAGTAGACAGGCAATGGGACCCCACTACTTTTCTTTTTTTCTTAGCACTAGATTACCTCCCCCCATCGTGCATGTTCAGTGGGTTTCCATGAAACAAGCACACACATAGACATCACTTGAAACCTTTGGTAAACAGTCTTTGCATTTCCACTTTCAAAGCTATCAGTCAGTGTGTGGTACTGAGAAAAAGGGACACGGTGGAGTTTGAGCATTTCATGTTTATTTACGAGCTCTGCTTCTTGCTGGGGACACTGTCTTTCCTTTCCAGTCGTGTGTAAGGTTCAAACGCTGAAGTGCCCAATCCATATCCAGTGGGTAGTTCATGAAAACTTCCCAATATCGGACCAGAGAAACAAAGAGGTGTTGGTAACCTGGGGGAGGATGAGGAAACCAGCGAAGGGACCTGGAAATTGAAGGCTCCAGTACCTGGAGGAGTGCTGCTTATCCCAGGGGATGTATTTCCTGAAGTCCCCAAATTGGAGCTGTTCCCGGTATGAGTCCCAATTGTATTCGGATTTGGTGAGAGTAAATTGGGTGGGGCAGGGACAGACAAGAGTCTACCTTGTTCCAACAGACGCAAAATGTTACAAGTGGCAAAAGATTCCGAGGTCGAGGAAGATCTTTTTTCTGAGTCCCTGCTCTGGTCCTTCTTTTGTTTTGTTCGTCTGTTCTGGAACCAGACCTTTACCTGTGTTCAAAACAAAAAATAGCAAAGTAGGTGTGTTGTACATACAGGGCCTGATTCACACAGGAGCTGATATTCAAAGGAATATGAGCGCCTAACTAAGGGCTTAGGGGGTTAGATTGCCAGGTGAGAAAATTTACCCCACCAGAGTGGTTACATCTAACCATCCAGTTTCACTGGACATTTAGAGGTAGTGTTGGGAAGAACTTAGTCAGTCAGTGCTGATTTTCTAAGAGTTTAATGGTTAAGTGCAGATGGTTACCATTCAAAACCCAGCCAACTTGATTTTGACCAGCTATATTTAGGAAACATTTCAAATGTCAATTAGCTTGTGACTGAAAATTAGCTTAACCTGGCCAACTAAATACAGTTGGATAAACTGGGTGCTTCTCAGCACTTTTGAATATCCATCCTGGAGTGAATCAGGCCTATTGCATTAGAGTGTAGGGTATATACTGTAACCAAAGACATCACCGATAAATAATCTTCCATCCATCACAAGTTCATACAAGTCTTCAAAATAACTTTCACCAGTAAATCAAAACTAAATAAATGTTCAGAAAGGCTTCCTTCCTGGGTACAGCAAACATCTCTAGCTGTAAGACAAAATACTGCCTTTCCTTTATTCAAAGAGCATGATATAAATATATATAGATATATATTTCAATATTTAACATACTGTAGTACCTGAAGACTCCTTTGCATGCTCATTCTGCCTACTTACGTACACCTCTTCCTTTCCTTTTTGTTTCGCTCATTTGTTAAGGAGCTGTGGAAAGTTATGCACCATTTGAGCTCACTGTGAAAGTACCTGCGGTTGGCTTGACGCATGTACTTATAGAATAGCAGCTGTCTAAAGTACATGCATAAAGGCCCATTCACATGCATAAGCTGCTGAACATATATAATTTATGCATGTAAATGGTGCATAACTTTCCACAGTTCCTTAATAAATGAGTTCGGTTGGAACATGCATAGAGCACAAATTTACACACCTAAATTATAAAATATGATCATTCATGCGAGTTCTTGAAAAATCTAGGTGTGGGCATTTACATCAACCACAGGGCGGGTGTAAGTGCTTGTACCTAGAGTTTACATCCATGTTTGACTACTTATACCCCTAATTTATGAGGTAAAGTGCTAGTGCACTTGACTTCCTAAAATCGGCACTAGTGACATGCAGAAAAACGCATGTTAACTATGCAGGAGTTTATAAAATTACCCTCCACATTACTCTTGCAGTGGTCTTCCAAAGTCACAGAAGGTCTCACTAGATGTGCATCGAGATTTACTTCAGAAAATGCATATACCTTGTCCTAATTTGTGGTATTAGAAAACAACTAAAGGTGCATATGCTGGTCAGTTTGTAAGATACACAGGCCAAAGAGATCCCAGCTATGCATATACTAAGTATAATTTTACCACAAAATAAAGTATGATGACATGTGGCCCATGAAGGCGTTTCATCTCCGAATGTTCTTTCACAACATGGAATTGCTATATGGTCGCTGCAAAGAGAACTGTAGCTTTACCTCTCTAGAACATTCCATGGGAAGCATTACTAATTTGTTAGACGGGCATGAATCCCATCATGATTTAGACATTTTTTTCTCTAAACTATCTCCCCATTTTTTCCCAGCCACCGTAATGCCAGTGGAGAAAGCTATGGGTGAAAGATCGTCCTACTCACTGGCCCTCTGCCTCTATGCTTCGGTTGATGGATCCCCTGTGCATCAGCAAGAAGCCTACAGGAAAATATTTGCTATTTTTAACCTTACGAAAAAGCACTGTATATTCTTTTGAATGATGTATGTTACCACTGCATATAACACTTAGGGGTATGTTTACTAATCGGCAGTAGCAGTTTCCAGGTGATATCGGAATAGGGCTGCGACTCCGATATCGCACAGAAGCCACTACCGCCGATTAGTAAACATACCCCTTAGAATTGGATTTTTGGATACATGAGGCGAGCTACAAATTCAGGAAAAATAGATATTTCCCTGCTCCAGAGGGCTTACAATCTGGAGTGCAGGAGTAGCCTAGTGATTAGGGCAGCAGGCTGGAACCAGAAAGACCAGCATTCAAATCCCACTGAAGCTCCTTGTGGCCTTGGGCAAGTCACTTAACCCTCCATTGCCTCAGGTACAAACTTAGATGGTAAGCCTTCTGGGGGCAAGGAAATACCTACTGTAACTCACCTTGATCTACCAGAAAGGTGTGAGCTAAATATAAACTAATCAATCTGTTTGCACCTAAAGCAAGCTTTGATTTTAGGATAAGGCAGGATACAAATCCATTTAAATAAATAAATAAATAATAAAAGGTGAATTGACTTTCCCAAGGTCACAAGGAATGGTGCAGGGAAAAACAGGATTTGAAACCCGGCTTCCCTGATTCTCAGCCACTGCTCTAATGACTGGGTTATTCCTCCACATCCAAACTCTGGAATGGAGGCCAGGATCAGTAATTTCTAGGGATGTGCAGATCAGTAATTTCTAGGGATGTGCAAATCTAGGGATGTGTTTCATTTTCAATTTTCAATTATTTTTCATCTTGTATCATTTTCCTTCAATAGTTGTGCACTGTAAATGTCGTCATTTCTTGTTTCACCCAGATCACCGTGTTCATTAGACATGAAAGTACATCCCTAGTAATTTCATCAATCCCCATACATAAAATCACTGGTGAGAAGAGGCTGCTGGTGGAGGGATGGAATGATGCATAAATGGACAATAAGTAAGCACGAAGCTTCCTCTTATATACAGAAATCTCCTAGACACTTGTTTTTACAAGCCAGCCCTAATTCGGTGTCACACAACTATTTTATGATGTCATCAAAGCAAAAGATTGCATTCACTAGAGTGAAAATACCTCATTTAGGACACCATGGACCTTATAGTTGACTCTCAGCAGACTGTGGAGTTTTATTTATTTAAAATCAGTTAGATCCCACTAATCCAAAGCTGACAGCGGGAAACAATAAAACAAAATTAACAACATAAAAATTCCGACATTTACACATTTCTGATGTACACATAATCACATCCCATAATCATTGGTATATACTGTTATCAAGAATGGTTTTCTTTTTAATCTTTTTCTTTCATCTCAATAGAATTCAGGTGCTGATGCTTCCACTTCTCAGCAGGACAAAAGGTACCAGAATCTTCCCATTTTTAAATATGGGGGGAGGGTAAAACACCCCTGCGTCCCCAGGGGGTTCAGTATTGCTTATCTCTTCAAGGTGACAGAGTACAAAGGAGGAAGATGAGAAACTGTCCCAGATAAGAATTATTCTCTCGCAGGTAGTCACCATCTATGGCAGACAGCTAGGATATATCCTTAGCAGCATGGAGAGAAATAACTTGACAGACTGGATGCATTAGTTGGGCTTTTTCTAATGTCATTTACTATATTACTATGGAACCTGTGCACAAAGGTTTAGACCCCTTTTTACACACCACATAGGTAGGCAACATGAATGTGTGGTAACTGCAGATTCTTTGTGTTAACTGCCCAACATCTTTCCATGCAGGCAACACCGATAAAATACACTTACTGAATGGTAACTGCATTGCAGATAATGCAGAACAACTTAACATAGAAACATGACGGCGGAAAAAGACCACATGTCCTATCTAATCTGACCTTCCATATCACCCACTACAAGAGTCCCCTTTTTTCCCTTTAGAGAGCCTCTGTGTTTGTCCCATGCTTTTTTGAATCTAGATATTGTCCTCATCTCTACCACCTCCACTGAGAGACTATTCCATGCATCTGCCACTCTTTCCATAAAGAAATATTTCTGCATATTACTCCTGAGTCTATCCCCCTTCATCCTCATCCTATGTCCCCTCGTAGCAGAGCTTGCTTTCAATCAAAACAGAAACATAGAAACATAGAAACATGATGACAGAAAAAGACCACATGGCCTATCTAGTCTGTCCTTCCATAACAACAACTACAACAGTCCACTTTTTACATTTAGAGATCCTCTGTGTTGGTCCCATGCTTTTTTGAATTCAGTTACTGTCCTCATCTCTACCATCTCCACTGGGAGACTATTCCACAGATCCACTACTCTTTCCGTAAAGAAATATTTCCGCATATCACTCCTGAATCTATCTCCCTTCACCCTCATCCCATGTCCCCTCGTAGCAGAACTTGCTTTCAATTGAAAGAGGCTCTCTCCCTGAACATTTATGCCACGGAGGTATTTAAACATCTCAATCATATCACCTCTATCCCGCCTTTCCTCTAAGGTGTACATATTAAGATCCTTACGTCTGTCCTCATATGCTTTATAACGAAGCCCATTAATCATTTTAGTAGCAACCCTCTGCACCGACTCCATCCTGTTCACATCCTTTTAAAGGTGCGGTTTCCAGAATTGCACACCATACTCCAAATGAGGTCGCACCAAAGACTTATACAGAGGCATTATCACCTCCTTTTTTCTGCTAGCCATTCCTCTCCGTATGCACCCAAGCATCCTTCTAGCTTTTGCTGTCGCCTTTTCTACCTGTTTAGCTACTTTAAGATCATCAGACACAACCACGCCTAGGTCCCGCTCTTCTTTAGTGGACAAAAGTACTTTACCTCCTATACTGTATTGCTCCCTTGGATTGCTGCAGCCCAAATGCATGACCTTACATTTTTTAACATTAAATCCCAGCTGCCAAATTCTAGACCATTCTTCAAGCTTAGCTAGATCCCTCCTCATGTTATCTACCCCTTCCTGGGTGTCTACTCTATTGCAGATTTTGGTATCATCCGCAAAGAGGCAAACCTTACCCGACAGCCCTTCCACTATATCACTAACAAAGATGTTAAAAAGAATTGGACCGGAGGCGGAGCCTGATGCCGAGCAGGAGAGACGGCTAGAGTGAGAGCTCCGGGGGGACCTGCCTTGTAATCCGGTTTAATCCTGACAAACTGAAATTTGGAAAGTGCTTGTAGTGTCGGAAGCCGCCCGGAGATGTCTGCCGCAAAGCCGACCAAAATAGATTTTAATACGGGGCAGAATCCCGGTGTTAAACGTTCTAAAACTGAACCCCCGTCGCCGCAAAAGATGGCGGCGCGCTCAGAAAACCCAGAGGCGCTGCAAGAGCTTTTAGTTGAAGTGCGTGGGATTGGGGAGCAGGTCCGAGCCAACGGGGAAGCGTTAGCGCTGGTGAGAGAGGACACGGTGGCACTAAGAACCAGCATGGACGCATTATCTCTGAGGCAGGACAGAGTTGAGCAGGTGGTGGCGATCCATGATGAGAGACTGAAAGAATTAGATCAGCAGGCCAGAAAGATCCGGGCCCTGCAAAAGGAGCTGGAAGAGGGGAACAACAGAGCGAGACGCAACAATCTGAGAATTGTCGGTGTTCCTGAGGGCGCGGAAGGCAAAGACATGATGGGATTTCTCAGTAAGATGATCCCTGAGATCCTGCATCTTACCTTTGATTATCCCTTTGAGATAGACCGGGCCCATCGGGTGCCCTCTCAAATTCAGCCTGGTAGTAAAAGGCCGCGGCCCATTATTTTGAGAGCCCTTCGCTTCCAGCAAGTCGCTCAAATTGTTGAGGCAGCACGGTCGCGTCCCAACGTTACCTTTGACAGTTATAGGATATATTTCTTTCCGGATTTCGCAAAGGCAACTGCTGACAGGAGACGAAGTTTTCTTTCGTTGAGGCCGCGCCTGCAACAGCTCCAAGCAAGATTTGGCCTGCTCTACCCGGCGCGTATGAGGGTGACCCTTCATAATCAGACCAAAACGTTTGAAGACCCTGATGCACTTCGACAGTTCTTGGAAGAACGTGAGAGCCTGCATATGCGCTGAAGCAGCGACTGTTCTATTTCCATGCTTGGTTTGCTAAGCTGTTATTGTTATATGGATTCTGTCCATGGTGGCTTAACTGTCGCAGATGGTAAACTGGTTAAGCCATTACTTATTGAAGTTGTGTGCATTGTTTAAAGATGTTAATGTTCGCTGTGGGTACTAATTGTTGGGATATGTATACTAGAATCATGTGGCTAGCAGGTAGCCTAAGCGGTTATAATTATGGAGGGTGGAAGGGTGTGTGCCATAACTGTAAAAAAGGTATAATATTTGCGCAGCGGCTTCCTAGGAAGTGGCAGAAGATATTAACATTGGCGGGTCCCTCTGTGCCGTCACTGTTCTCACTGGGCTCACCAGTCACATGGGAAAGGGTTCTCTGTCCTCTGGGGCCTACGGGGAAAGTGTGCTGTATACTGGCTGAACCGGGTAGGTGGAGGGTGCAAGGTGCCAATCTGGGGGGGTCAAAGGATAAGAGCCGTTTCAGAAAGGCTGGGAATGGATGGTCAACCCTAATGGTCCTATA
The DNA here is from genome assembly GCA_033557465.1 of Ichthyophis bannanicus. Lineage (NCBI taxonomy): Eukaryota > Metazoa > Chordata > Amphibia > Gymnophiona > Ichthyophiidae > Ichthyophis > Ichthyophis bannanicus. The sequence continues at coordinate 1,270,875,937 of CM066032.1, read as the reverse complement.
TGTATCAACTCGCCTGTGGCGCGCTTAGAATACTTTCTTTTAACGTCAAAGGCATCAATAGCCCCATTAAAAGAAAGAAAATTCTTCACTATGCGAGGCAGGAAAAAGTTGATATCCTGCTATTGCAGGAAACACACTTGTGCCAGACTGAATCGCTTAAGCTTAATATTAAGCCGTTTACCCTGGTTGCTTACTCTGCTGCTGTCAACAAACGGAATGGAGTAGCCATTCTGGTCAGAACGTCCCTCCAGCCAACTATCTCGCTGACTGCCTCGGACAGGCAGGGAAGGTGGACCAGAGCAGCATTTAAAGTGGGAGAGCTGGAGTTTGTAGTGATTAATGTCTACGCGCCTAATGCTGACCAGCCTGACTTCTTTCGTGTCCTGGCTCAGGAATCGATTGGTGGTAATGGCGCACCGATCATTTTTGGAGGCGACTTCAATTTGGTTCTTGACCCCCTGGTCGATAGATCTCCCCCCAAGGTTGACAAGCCCTCTCGATCGCAAATGGTGATTCGCATGCTGATGGAAGAAAGGGGGCTGGTGGACATCTGGAGATTACAGCATCCGGCAGACCAGGAGTTTACTTTTTTCTCTAACCCCCACTTGTCCTCATCGCGTATTGATTTCTTCCTCATCTCCAAAACACTGGTACCGAATTGCATAGCGACTGGGATCCAGGCAATACATATTTCGGACCACGCAGCCATTTATCTAGATGTGCAGGACACCAACCATAGCGGCAATTCCCGGCAGTGGTCCTTTGATAGATCTCTCCTGGGGGATGAGGGGTTCTGCTCCAGAGTCCAAGGGGCTCTAAAGGAGTATTTTCTTTTCAATGTCTCACAAGATTCAGCTGGCTGGGCCTGGTGGGAGGGTTGTAAAGCCTCCATCAGAGCCACTATCACAAGCTATGCGATTCTTTTGGCTAAACAACGCAAGCAACGGTTAGCGGATCTGGAGAAACAGATTAAAGCGGGAGAGCGTCTTCGGACACAGCGTTCAGATCCAAGTATAGTGTTACGTCTTCAGAGGCTGCGCTTCTGTTATAATCAAACAATCTCAGATGAAGTATCCAGAAATGTCCAAGCTCAGACAGGAGTTTACTATTGGGAGGGTAACAAGGCAGGCCGCATATTAGCCAACGCTTTGAAGGAACAGAAGGAGGCGGGTCGCGTTGCAGCGCTGCGCGACAGCTCAAGCCAGAAGCTGCTGACTAAGGACACGGAGATTGCGGATGCCTTTGGCTCCTATTATGCGCAGCTGTATTCCTCAGAGAGTCAGACCTCTGCGACAGCCTTTGCTGCACTTATGGACGGTGTCCATAGACCGTCGTTGGACCAGGGGGCGGCAGAGCGGCTGGAAGCCCCAATCTCTCTTATGGAAATTTATAAGGCCATCCAGGCCCTGGCTGTGGGCAAAGCCGCTGGTCCCGACGGACTTCCTGCTAAATTCTACAAAGCCTTTGCCAAAGAGCTTGCCCCACATTTGCAAGAATATTTCTTGGTTCTACTAAATGATGCTCCTCAGGTCGGGAACTTTGCCGCTGCAAGCGTGATCGTGCTGGAAAAGAAAGGTAGAGACCCCCAGTTAGTCAGCAATTATCGTCCGATATCCTTACTGAATGTCGATTACAAGATCTATGCCACGATCCTTGCTAGCCGACTGTCTGAGATAATCCCTAGTCTGGTACATCCTGACCAATGTGGCTTCACTGGCGGCCGATCAACTGCGGACAACGCTCGTCTCCTGTGTCACGTCCTGGCTTATGGGGAAAAGACGGACGGTCCCCTTGTGGGGCTCTCTCTTGATGCGGAAAAGGCCTTTGATAGGCTAGAATGGTCCTTTATTTTTGCTGCTCTCCGATGGTTTGGGGTGGGTGCAGGGTTTGTCAAGCTACTGGAGGTCATGTACACCCGACCTGTGGCTCATATCAGGGTGAATGCAACGCAGTCTAAAGAGATCCTGTTGAGCCGGGGCACTCGTCAAGGATGTCCCCTCTCACCGCTACTCTTCAATTTAGCTCTTGAGCCCCTTTTACTCCTTCTCCGGCAGCACCCGCAGATTTCAGGAGCTCAGATAGCGGGTCAGACGGTGAAGCTGTCGGCATACGCGGATGACCTTCTTCTCTTTACCACCCCGGTATCGGTCACAATGATTCTGGAGCAAATAGGGCAGTACTCACAACTGTCCGGATACAAAATCAATTGGGGGAAATCGATTGCCTTCCCCTTGAATGCAGCAACTCACAAAGCGGACATGGAGCGGTTTCCGTTTTTATGGGAGCCGAAGATGTTTAAATATTTGGGGGCTTATTATGGGTATCCGCTTGAAGAAGCGGTGCAATACAATGCAAAGGATCTTTTGGAGAAAACTCGCCGTCTGACTACCAAATGGACTCCATTAAATTTATCATGGTGGGGAAGGATAGAAACGATCAAAATGACGATAGCCCCGAAGATTAATTACACGCTTGAAATGATTCCCTGTATTATGTCGCCGCATGTTTACCAACAGGTAGAGCGGCTGCTAGTGGGTTTCTTGTGGAAAGGCAAGACCCCTAGAGTTGCTCTCAAAAAGCTTAAACTTGGCAAAGAGCAGGGGGGGGTGAAGTTTCCAGATTTTCTGCAGTATCACACAGCTTTTCTATTGAACCAAGGGGCGCAATGGCTGTCGATGGACTCTGGGCAGCAACTGCCGGTCTGGCTGGAAATCGAAAAGGCGATTGTGACCCCTTTCCCTTTACAGCTCCTGCCCTATATGACGCTGCCGGCTAACAGCGACTTATCAGTAATTATCCTGGACACCCAAAAAGCGTTTGTGACCCTACGGGGCGCGGTGGAAAATGCGAACACTCTAACAACTAAGTGGCCTATTTGGCACAACGCACACTTTAAGATCCAGAGGAAATCTTTCGCCTGGAAGCATTGGTACTCCAAGAATATCTGGACGGTCGGCCAACTGCTCGAGGGAGGGAGATGGAAGAGTTTCATTCAATTACAAAAAGAATATGGATTGCCAGGCTCCTCTTATTTTCAATGGCTGCAAGTGCGGCATTGTATAACCAAAGCACTGCTGGACCTCCGGGCCCTGGGTGATAGTGAGCCTCTACGAGACGTTATAGCTGTTTCTAGCAGGGCCTCATATTTTTATAAGTTGCTGGCTCCTTCCACGAAACTAAATGGGATAGGCCTTCAAAAAATATGGGAGCATGATACAGGAGTGCTATTGTCACAGCAGCAGTGGGAGCAATTCTGGGTAAAGCAAGTGAGAGTTTCCAAATCGGCCTCTGTTACTCAGGCTTTATTTTTCCTGGCACATAGAGCTTACCTCACCCCGGTCAAAATTGCTAAGTGGGGACAGGGAGTCACTGACCAGTGTTGGTCATGCCGCAAGCAGCGGGGTACACTCTCCCATATTGTATATCACTGTCCATGTGTGCAGCTTTTCTGGAAACAAGTATGGGAGCGGATTCAAAGGATCTTAGCTTTCCATGAGTCCCTTACTTGGGGCATTATAGGGCTGCGTTCAGCAACCTGTATCCCTTCGTTGCAACAGAAACACTGCTTCCTGCTTGACTTCATGATCGGGGTTGCCCTTTACTTGATAGTCCTTCATTGGAATCACACATATGACTTGTCCTGGCAGAATTGGTGGCATCATTTGGGCAAATATAGTAAATTCGAACAAATGCCCCGTAGGGGTGTTACAAGGGTGGCATCGGGGCTGACAAAATGGAAAGCGCTTAATGATTATGTTTGTCTTTCCCAGGTGTAGGTACCTAAGCCCTATTAGGGATATGCTTAACCGGGCTCACGGTTCAGCTATGGTTACGTATGGCCTCCAGAGGACAGGGAGGGGGGGGGGGATTAGGAGGGAGGGAGGGAGGGAGGGCAATGGGCATTAAGGGTTTAGATAGGAAGTTTCTGTTTAGATAGACTTAGCTATGGCCATGGTCTGTAAGAGTCCTGTATTTGGGCTAAGTTGTGTATTCTGTATGTTTCATGACTGTATGAAAATCAATAAAAATATTAAAAAAAAAAAAAAAAAAAAAAAGAATTGGACCAAGGACAGATCCCTGGGGCACACCACTGGTAACTTCCTTCTCCTCAGAGTGAGCTCCATTTACTTGTACTCTTTGTCGCCTCCCACCCAACCAATTTCTAACCCAAGCAGTAACTTTAGGGTCCATCCCTAGGGTGCTCAGTTTGTTTATAAGTCGCCTGTGAGGAACAGTGTCAAAGGCTTTACGGAAATCTAAATACACCACATCTAGAGCTCTCCCTCTGTCCAACTCCCTGGTCACCCAGTCAAAGAAATCAATCAGATTTGTCTGACAAGACCTGCCTCTGGTGAATCCATGCTGCCTCGGATCCTGTAATCCGCTGGACTCCAGAAACCTCACTATTTTCTCTTTCAGCAGCGTTTCCAATAATTTACTCACCACCGAAGTTAAACTAACCGGCCTGTAGTTTTCAACCACATCCTTACTTCCGCTTTTGTGTAAAGGCACCACATGAGCCTCTCTCCAGTCCTTTGGCACCACTCCAGACTTTATAATGAAGACCACTAACCATTTTAGTAGCCACCCTCTGCACCGACTTCAACTTTCTTATATCCTTTTGAAGGTGCGGTCTCCAGAATTGCACACAATACTCCAAATGAGGTTGCACCAAAGACTTATACAGAGGCACTATCACCTTCTTTCTTCTGCTGGCCATTCCACTCCCTATGCACCCAAGCATCCTTCTAGCTTTTGCAGTCGCCTTTTCTACCTGTTTAGGTACTTTGAGATCGTCAGACATAATGCCACCTATCAAGGTAGAATTAATTCAACTTATCAGATGGCCCAATTGTCTCTAATTTTAGAGCTGTGTCTCTGACTGCCACCTGTTTGACAGCCTCCTGTCCTCAATTCTAACAATCAGAGGGGGTAGAACATTTTTTTTATTTTCAGTTTAGTGCTTTGAATGTGTCCGTTTTTAGAATTTACATCCTGTGATATAGCGTGGCGTGCAGTGACAAGGGTTCATAAAATATTACACAAACAACGGTGCAGGGCCAAACAAGACTACTTTTATTGTCCTTCATCTTACACTGCATTTGCTTCCCAGCCTGTTGCCTTCACAGGTTGGGTTCTCAGGGCCCTTCCACTGACCTACGAATCGAAGTCAGAATTTAATTCATTTCAAAGTCAAGGCAATTACTTGGGTTTTGGTATTTAGGAATATGGTTCCCAATTCCTAAACTGCCTACTTTACAGCTGAACAACTCTTCCAGACCTGTTTGGAAAGAGCTTTCTGACTCCATGGGCCTTTCTCCTGCCTTGTACACAGCTGGCTTTTTAATCTCTCTGCCTGAGTCATGCTCTCCCAGCCCTGAATGCGCAGTTTAGATTTTTTTTTTTTTTTTTTATTTATTATTTATGCAAAGTTTTACAAAAAAAGAAACAAGAAAGCCAACAACGGCATTCCTTGAAGAAAAAGGAAGATAAATCGGAAATTAAACATAATTCATAGACATTCAAGAAACAACCCTCAAACAAGAGAGATAAAGAAAGAAATATCTTCCACACCAGCCCACTATATTATACAAACAAGGGGTATTTCTATATTCAAACAATATAACCAAATTTTTAGCAAGCTAACCGACCGTGACAATAATAATTATGTGAGAACTAGTGAGGGGTTGCCAGAGGATTCCAGCCGCCTAGCATTAATGAAGGCTGTAAGTTGGGAAGGATCATAAAAAATGTAGGAAACCCCTATAAATTTTACCAAACACTTACATGGAAATTTAAGAAAACAGGTCCCCCCCAACTGAAGGATACCAGGGCGTAACAAGAGAAACTCTCTCCTACGCCTCTGTGTATCCCTAGCCAAATCCGGATATATTCTCACCATTAACCCTTTAAAGGGTAAATTCCTCTTCTTAAAGAAAAGCCTCAACACCCACTCTCTATCAGATACCAATGCAAAAGTTACCAACAAAGTAGAGGGAACAGGAGTCTCATCCATAGATTTCTCCAATAAATCAGTTACATTTAAGATATTACATTGTGCCAAATCAGTTCCCTCCTGAGCTACCACAGGGGACACTTTACCTTTCGGTAGATAATAAGCCCTCACCAAGGGGGGAAATAATTCAGCTGAAACCCCCAACACCTCATTCAAATATCGTTTAAACATTTCACAAGGCGATACAGAGGAAATTCTAGGAAAATTAATTAACCGCAAGTTATGTATTCTTGCAAGATTATCCAAGTGTTCCAACTTAGCTTGAATAGATGAAAAGTTCTTCTGAAAAGCATCTGACTGCACTTCCAATCCCTCCAACTTCTGATGCATCTCAGCCACTTCTGGTTGCAGAATATTCACTCGTTGATCCAAACCCTCCACAACGGTGCCTAGTAAGGGGGATCCTACAGGTTTATTGCCTGCGGAGGATCGAGAGCCTATGGCAGGAATGGCTGCTGGTGAGATGAAATCTGATCCGGGCTTACCGTTCTCTCTGCCGAGACCGGAGAATTTTACATTAGAATCGATTTGGCAGGCGATTCTTCTTCTTGGGGAGGCCCTGGTACCGCGGGTAACATCTTTGGAGCAGAAAGTGAATAGTTTAGATTTTTTTAAGGTGAACTGTTGATAATTCCCTTGGAGAGCGATGGGTAACTTCCTATATACCACATCACACATCCATTATCTTCATATTTTGCACAGTATGGGGGGAAATGCATCACTGTTTCTATGTTGATATTTGTCTGCTTGGAAGTGATATTGTTATGGTGATGAGATGGATGGGGAGGCCAAGGAATGACTCCTCTTCCCTACTCCACACTGTGTTGCTCAAACCTGAAACTAATGTGTCTCTTCCTCCCTGAGCACCTCACCCCCTGCACACACAAACACACACACACACACACTTCAGATAAGTGTCTCAGATTTGCCTGCATGAAATATGGTAATTTAGCTTTAACCCAGGCCTTGACAAATTTTCTTTGGATTTAGGATCTAGCCCAGAAATGTAGGAGCCAGTAGGTAATTTTCCTCCTCTCTCCCCCCACTGTCTCCACTTAAGTTGAGGCAAACTCTGGAATTTCTTACCGGAGGATGTAGTAAAGGCTGTTAGTGTAGCTGTTTTTAAAAAAGGTTTGGACAAGTTCCTGGAGGAAAGGTCCATAAACCATTATTAAGAAGGGACCCAGAATATCAATGCTTGACCCAGTACAAGCATTGCGGAACCTGTGTCTTTTGGGGAAACTGCTAGGTACGAATGACCTAGATTGGCCACTGTTGGAAACAGGATACTGGGCTTGATAGACCTTGGTCTGACCCAGTATGGCATATCTTATGTTCTTATGTTCATAGGGGCAAGGGGGTAGAGATCTCATCTCAGGTCTACCACAGTTCCTTGGGGCCTGATTATTTACTAAGATTGTTTTCCCATTTCATGTCCAAGGGAAAAGAAAGCTTAGTAAATTAAGCTTAATGCACAACTGCAGATCACTGGTAGGAATATACATTCTCTGTCCCCTCCCTCACCCTGTTGTTACAAAGTCTCAGTGCTTCTTCCCCCCCCCCCCCCCAACACACACACTTTGTTGTCACCCAGTCTCTTGCTCATTGTCTCCCCTATCCTGTCATCACCCAGTCTCATACTCACTCTCTTCACCCCCACTCTGTCATTACCCAATTTTTCACTCACTCTCTTCCCTCCCACTCTGTCCTCACCCAGTTTTATGCTCACTCTCCCACTTTCCCCCAACACTCAGTTGTCAGCCAATCTCACTCTCTTTCTCACTATACCCTGCCATTGCCCAGTCTCCCTCCTCCTTTGAAATTGGCCACCTCAAGCCTTACCCCAACTAGAACTCACTACCAAGCAAGCTAGTGAGCTGACCCCCAGCCAACCTTCACCACCCAACAAACAATTCATCCCCTACCAGCCTCTTCCCCTGCCACTGCAAGCCAGTTAGCTACTCCCTAACCTTTCCTCCCACCTCTGCAAGCCAGCCACCCCCTTCAACTAGCCAGTCATTCCCACAGCCCTTCCCACCCCCCCCCCCCCAGCTTCTCCGCACTACTCCTCCAAGCCATTTAGTCTCTCCTTTCCCCACAGCACAACCGATCTTCACCTGGATGTCTGTGTGGCTGCTGCAGGAGCATGGACTTCCTTCTTCCTTTAAAACAAAAGAAGTTTTTCTCATTCAGCCACTGCAGCAACTGCCACATGAACAGGAGCTTCTTCCTCCCTTCACCAAGTGGCTCTGTGTAAACCTGAACTACACAAGGCAGGGTCTCTTATGCTGATCTTGTGAGACTTGAGAACAAGAGACTGATGCAAAAGTGCCTGCGCTGCATAGCTCAAACTCACAGAGAATCATGCAGTGCTGGAACTTTGGCATTGGCCTCAGTATCTCCAGTCTCATGAAACTAAAGCAAGAGTTCCTGTACTGTGCAACTCAGACTTACACAGAGCTGCGCGGTGCAGAGAGGAAAGAGATCCTACTCTGGCAGCAGTTGCAGCAGTGGCTGCAAGAGAAAAATATATTTTTTTAAATGGCCATGAAATTCCTGGTGGTGGTGTGGCACCTGGAATTTTGTCAAGCCCTACATTAACCGCTCCATGTCATGTACTGCATTAACAGTTAACATGCAGCACTGTATCACACATTAAGTGGAAAGCACATTCCCCAACCAATGCTTGTCCCTTTCCATGTTGATTTATTAATGCAGGAATTAGCATGTGCTAAGTGTCAAGCTGCTGTGCTAACTGTTAGCACAGACGTGTGCTAGTAACACATCCTGATTCCCATTTTAATTACTTAAAATATTTTGATACAAGGGGCCCTTAGGCTGCATGCTAAATCTGTATAGCATGCACAAGAAATAGCATGTTATATACAGAAGTCCAGTGTGCATGCTAAACCAGTCTGCAAAGACATTAGTGTGTATGCATGTGCAATTAAAGCATATCAGATGCAAATGAGGCTTTAGTAGGTGTGCGCGGTGCTCTCCTCCTTGTACTGTACTTGTGTGAGATATGGGTGAGAGAAAGAAGGGGACCAGAGATGAGAGGCAACAGCACACAGCTAAGCACTTTCAAAAAAGTTTCACCTTTACTTACGTCAGAACATAGATTTTCAAACCAAATGTTCAATGGATAATGTCACTAATAAAAACCAATCTCACAAGTTTGTTTTTTGATCTGGCCGTTGCAGGGGCGCGAGGAGAGCAGTGATCTCGACGGGGGTGAGAGCAGGAGCTCCCCCTTCATCCCCTAAGCCCGCCAATCAGCAGCCATGATTAATGGCACAAGAACCGCCGTTGCAGGGGCGCAAGGAGAGCAGTGATCTCGACGGGGGTGAGAGCAGCAGCTCCCCCTTCCTCCCCTAAGCCTGCCAATCAGCAGCCATGACTAACGGCACAAGAACCGCCGTTGCAGGGGCATGCCCACGCCTTGCGGGCCCGCGCCTGAGGGCCCTTTGGCGTGGCCCTTAGGCGTTGGTCCGAGGCGTCTGTTGCCGGAGTTTACACTGACTGCATGGACTGGGTTGTCGTGCTTATATATTGTGGTAACTTGCTGTTCCGTGTTCTCCCTTTCTCTTATCTGTTTGACTGTCTCTGTCCTCTATTCTGTCCTATCATATAAATGGCGTTCTTTTCTTATTTCCTCGAATGATATAGTATTGTAAACCGCTCTAATGCCTTTTGGCCTGAGCGGTATATCAAATTTAAAATAAACATAAACATAAACATTTCTGTTTCATTTCCAGCCCAATCAGAATGCGGGCTAGGACCTGGTGCCATGACCCTTTTTTTGCAACTACTGGGGGCTTCCCTACAGCAGTGGAAACACTTGCTACTTGAACCAACAATATCGCCCTCATCCCACAAGTTCTAACCAAATGTTATGGTTGTTCTGAAACATTGCACTGCCTGTGTTTGTATCCTGACTGGTTTCATATGGTATGAACTCTCGGCAAGAGCAGTGTTGCAGTGGATCAACAGTTGAGCCTTATGTCCAGTACAGAAGACATTGATTGGAAAGTAGGAGGGGTGCTCTTGAAGCAGTGTTATCCCACTCAAGGCTGGATGCTCCTCTCCTGTCTTCCCATCTCTGGCTTGTGGCTCTCTGAGATGGCAGCCCTGCATGGATACCACTGAAGAGACAGGGCACATGTTGATGCTGGAAGTCAGCTGAACTTGCTTTGCTGGCATATGGAGATATACTAACTTCAGCAATGACAGAAATGGCTGTCTGAAGATAACTTATAGCAAGGGGAGGGAGGATGGTTAGATGCTGATATTATACTGAATCACTCACTAGCATCGACAGGATGAATATGCAGGAGCTAGCAAAGGCACTGCTTGATAGTAAGTCTATTCTCCCTTGGCAGGCTTCTGAGGTGAATGGTTACCCTCTCCTGCAGGTCTCTTCACATCTTTCTCATCCTCTTGTGGGACCAGATGTTCTCCCAGTGTCTCATGACTTCTTTTAGACAGGTTTGTAATATGAGAGCTGAGGCATATGAAAAAGAAGACTTATGGCCATTCTATTTTAATCTTGCTTCATGCTCTTTAGCACACAGATGCTATTAGCCCATAGAAGCCTCAGTTTTACGATTTTGTTTGTATTCTAAGTGTTCATGCAGTACTGAGGCTGCTTTGTGGCATGTGCTACAAGATTTAGGGGCATGTTTACTAAACTGCGACAAGCACTTAGCATGGCTTTTAGCTTGTAGTGACTATAGCATGGGCCCATACTAATGAGCATCGCATGGTATAAAAACCACCAAGGTAAAAAATCCACTCTAAGTGCCCAGCGCAGGTTTGGGTGGGATTAGGGTGGGTTCAGGGTACAGAGTGGGCTTGGCGACCATTGAAACCAGCATGCAGGAAGTACTGCGTGCTAGGTGTCATGACTGGTGATAGTGCAGCTGCATTTAACGCCACCTACAGAGATGAAGATAAGTGCAGCCATGGCTACCAGCAGTCTGGTAGCATGGCCGCTTGTTGTCAAAATAAAAAAAAAATGGTGCAAGTGAACAGGATGAAGCCCAAGATGGCAATAGAGTAAGACATTCTGCTGGTAGCACTGCTTACCTGGCTGCTTGAGACATGCTGTTCATTTGGCCCCTGAACGTTTCAGTGGGGCAGCGTAAGAGAAAGCAGATGATCCAGACCTCCGACCCACCACAGATTCGGCAGCATCTCAGGTATCCATTGATGTTTTATTACTCCCTTGTCATCCGATATGGCTTCAGCGGATCCAATTAATTCTACGGCGCATCTGAGCAGCAAAGTAGTAGTGTTCATTCCTGATTTTAGAGCCTTGCCGCCACAACCCAGAAGTGTTTGCCGGGCAGGAGAACTATCTCCATTCATGCTCCATAGTAGTAGTGTACTGGCATGAAGAGGTAAGGAGTGATTCCAGCTTGAGCATCCTCAGTCATCAGGACTAGTAGAGGAGATGGAATTGGTTCTCTTTGGAGCAAACCAACCTTCTTTGGCTGCCGCCATGAAAGACTCAGTCCAGTTATCTCTGGGAGACTGTAACACTGGAAAATCTGGCTCTGGTTATATTGGATAGCTTGTGGGCTGCAATTATTTTATTATTATTTTATGTATTTTATTAACTTGTTTGTTCTTCCAGTACTGTGGGATCCGGTGGCCTATGAGAACAGGCCAAGCAGGACAATTTAGATGTCACTGGCTTCCTTAGAAGCTCTCTCAAGGTTGTGACCAGCAGATCTACTTTGTTGGTGTGTTTTGCTTTCGAATTTGATCGTAATTCAGTCTTGCGCTTATACTTTAAGAATATAAATGTTCAGTTTTTGGGGACAAACATTTCTGTTTTTCCTGATTTCTCTAGGGATATTTCTTGCCCTGGAAGTCACGTTTCATTTGAGATATCCATGCACTGTAAATGTTATGTTTCCTAGGATTCCAAGCAGTTTTTTTTTTCTGACCCCAAACAGCTGACTGATTTTTTTGTTAGTACGAAAGAATGTATCTGAAAGTTAAGCTTGGTGCCTCATACCGGCTACCATGCCATTACTAACTTTGCTCCTGGTTTTTCATTTTCTTTTAGATAACTTTCATGTGAAGTATTTTTTCTTATTTAGTCCCTCCAAAATATTTTGTGGACTAGCATTTTGATCTGCTTTTCTTTTGTTATGCTGATGTTAGTGTAAGTTCTGTTATCTTTTTATTCATATATGGATAATGTAACCCTTAAAATTCTATAAATAAAAAATTTGTGCCTGTTGGAAATTCCCAATCCAGTGCCCCACTTCTAAGATCCCCCCCACTGAAGCCACCTTATCTGATCACCTTAAGAGCCATCCCTCCGTTCCGATCTCCTCTTCAGAACCCACTCACCCATAGAACCCCCTCCACCTGTCCAATCCCCCACCTCTAAGACCCTACCCCATTGAAACTTCCTTTATCTAATACCCCTTCATAGCTATCCCCCCAGTCTGATTGCCCCTTTCAGAACCCACCCACCTGATCAGTGAACAATCCCTTCTCTACCATGTAGAACCTTCAAAGTCCCCCCCCCCCTTGAGGGGATAAGAAAGGGCCCCAAAACTAAATCTCCCTCACATTAACATCACCCCCCCCCCCCCAAAGAACCCCCACAGAGTTCCGAGCCCAAACCTCCCCTCCTTTAACCTATTTTGGGGAGGGGGGCTCCAATCCATGGGAAGTAAATTGGGCAGGAACAGCCCCCCTCTGTTCCTGCCTCAATGGGCAAATATCTGTCCTATGTGATAAATTTGGGGCAGATGCTCGCTATGCCCCCTGCATTTACTGCACTAGCTTTGCACGTATTGCACCTTACGTTCCGCAGTTTATTAAACAGGTCCCTTAATGCACTGCACGATAGTGATGCTTAGCACACACATTACATTTTCACTGATGCATATGCTAAAAGTATTTCTAGTATGAATATCCACCTGGGTCCTGACGGTAATGCTAGGCAATTCAAAAGTACATAGGTGTGCAAAATCCTGAATTAGCCTTTTTGAATGAATGGTTTGGAGCCAGTTTTACACTGGAGAGAGCTTTTGCAAACATTTTTACCTATATTAGCTGTAAATTATTTCAGCTGCCCTAGAGTGGTACTTTAATCATTGCAGGCTCCTTTAATGACTGGTTATCTGTACTCTGATGAGTCAATATTCAAAGGCACTTTCTGGTGAGCAGCGCTTGCTAACCAGAGACATGCCAGGGAGAGGGATATTCAGCTGCACTATCTGAATACTCTCTCTGACCATCTTGCCACTATCCAGGTAGGGCAGGGGTGGAGTGAGGATGGGTTCCCAGAGTTATCTGGTTAGCTGCGATAAATCAGCCCACAAACCGGAAAACTATCCAAATAAAGTTGCAATGCAATGCGTGCTTTCAAGTCAACGCTGATTCCTGATGACACAGCAGCTCCTGGGTTTTCTTGGCAGTGTGACCAAAAATAGATTGCCAGATCTTTCTTCAGAAGCACTGGAGGGTTAAGCGACTTGCCCAAGGCCACGAGGAGTGCTAGTGGGAATTAAACCCTGGTTGCTTGGTTACCAAGCCAGTGTTCTAAACTCTAGGCTACTGTTCCATATCCCAAATAAACTTAGGACAGCAAAACAAGCAGTCTAACTTTATCCAGCTAGCTATCTAGCTAGGGAGCTTAATATTACCACTGTCCAGACAGGTCCAGCGGTCAGCTCTGAATCTGCATATTCGGACACCGATGCTGAATAGCTGGATTTTTTGATAGCTGCAGAAAAGGCAGGCACATTTTAAAAAATGCTAACCCTCAACGCTAAATATTGGTCCTTGTCACTCATTGTTACTAACACTTAATTGGGGTTTTATAAATTGGTTTTGATTGCCTTATTTTCCTTATCCTGGTCAAGTTTCCTGAGGGCTCCAAAAGTACTTTTATGACTCCAGGTTTAAATAATCATCTTTTTTTCTATAGCCAGAATTCACTTTAACAGGTTGAATAGTTTAACCCTCCCAGACATTTTACTGCCTGAGTAAATGAGCTTTTAGCGATGCATATTTCCAAGTGAATAGCAATATTTTATTTCCGTTTGTTTGCATTTTTACAAATGGCTGTTTTAAAACTAATGTATATCTTTAAAGTTCAGTGAAAGAGTCAGGACTACATTTTAGGTAAATGCTTTAGCTGTGGTGTACAATCAGTATACAAAAGCCAAAGATGAAAACGGTAATTGTTCTTTAGAGCTGAGAAAGGAAATTATTTACTTAGATAACCATTGGGGGCCCCAGGGAAGAGGTTTCACAGGGAGCTCTTGTATGGCACCATAGCGAAAGATTTCACCTTAACAAACTTCAAATAAGCAGAACTACCGGATTATCAAATGCATTTGTTAGTACAGCACAATGCTTGACCCCCAGGTGACTCTGGGGTGTTTTACCCTTCCCCCTTGTTTATAAACGAGAGGATTCTGGTACCTTTAGTCTTGTTGAGAAGTGAAAATGTCAGTGCCTGAATTCTAAAAGGATTAAAGAAAAAAGAGAAAAGAAGAAAAAGAGACTTGGTAATAAAATCCACAGTCTGCTGAAAGTCGACTATAAGATCCACTGTTTCCTAAATTCATTTATTTAGGTGTTTTATAATGCTTTAGCATTTTTAGTCAAAGAGGTTTACACTGTAACTTAAACTTGGTAATGTACACTGAAGAGTGACACTGATAACTTGGATTCTTCTAAGACAATGGAGGGGTTAAGCAACTTGCCCAAAGCCACAAGGAGTGCTAATGAGAAGTGAACCCTGGTTGTGTGGTTCCCAAGACAGTGCTCTAACCATTAAGCTACTCCTCAATGAGCTATTTTGATTCTAGTGAATGCAATTTTTGGCTTTCATGGCATTGTAAAACAGTTACGTGATGTTGAATCAGAGTTTGAGTGTAAAAATGAGCGTCTATGAGATTTCCAAATATAAGGAAGCTTTGGGGCTTGTTTACAAAGCCGCGGTAGCGATTCGCGATCGTTATCGGAGCCGCGGGGCCGCGGCTCCGATAACGATCGCGAACCGCTACCGCGGCTTTGTAAACAAGCCCCTTTGTGTTTACCTAGTCCATGTATGCATCATTCCATCAGCAGCCTCTTTTCACCAATGATGTTATATATGGGAATAACTGATGAATGACTGATTCTGACCTCCAGAGTTCGGGTAGAGAGGAGTAGCCCAGTCATTAAAGCAGTGGCTGAGGATCAGGGAAGCTGGCGTTCAGACCCTGTTTTTCCCTCCCATGCTCCTCGAGACTTTGGGCAAGTCATTTCACCTTCTATTGCTTTAGGTGCAAACAGACTGTAAGCCTTCTAGGGCAGGGAAATATCTATTGATCCTGAATTTGTAGCTTGCCTCATGTATCCAAAAATCCATATCCAAGCCTTACATGCATGTAGCAATATAAATCATTTAATGCTAAACTTGGGACGATACAGAGAAGATTAGCATGGTCTCTGCACATCATTTTAAAGGAATATACAATGGCTTTTCTTAAACTTAAAAATGTATATCTTTTCAAGATGGTAAGGTACAAATGAGGAAAATGAGAGAAATCATCCTAGATTAAATTTGCTAAGCTATGGGCACTCGTGATCTATTCAGTTAATGCCCAATACCCCTCCATTCTCATGTCGCAGCATAATGTTTTGTAATAGCTCTATGCAGCTCCTTTTCCAGCCATTAAATATGCTCTGCTTGTTCTTCCCACCCCACCTCACCTATGGCTATTTTATTCCTCATTTTGACAACTGCAACACCACCAACCTTCTCCCTTGCCATTATCTGGAGCCACAGGCTTCCTGCAGCAACCAAACATCACTCCCCTCTGCAGGTAAGAGAATTCACTTATCCTTGCTTTAGTGAAACTTTTTTTCCACACAGTCACTTCTAATTAGTCAAATCCTCCTCAGTTCAAGCTGGACTTCTCAGTTCTAGAACTATCCAGAAGAAGGATACACTGATATATGATTTCATTCTCACTCAATTCGATCTACTCTGTATCACAGAAACATGCCTCAAAGAAGGAGGCTTAGCCTATCTCATTTCTTGCTTACCCACACAATACTCTGCCATCTCTGTTCAGCGGCTGCACAAAACTCATGGCAGGCTTGCTTTTATCTGTGAGAACATTCCTGTCTCTAAAATTCAAAATCACACCATCAGTTATCACAAGCACTACTCCTTCACTTTACAACATGTTCCACATTTCATCTATTACTGATCTACCATCCCCCCTCTCTAGCTGCTGCTGGAGCATCAATTCATTAGCCTAATCTGTTCTTTCTTGCTGATTTTAATATTCATTTCAACAGTCCTACAAGAAACAAAGATACATCTTTAACTGAATTCATCAATAATCTTCATTCTTCTCTCTCTCTATATATATATATATATATATTTATTTATTTATTTAGCTGTATTTCCTGCTTTTAGCTTTTATTTATTTAGCTGTATTTATATCCTGCTTTTCACCAGGTCAAAGCAGTCAATTGGGGGATACATTTAACATGAGGGGATATGAGACACATACACTAATACTTACCAGGAACATGGGCAGTGGAGGGTTAAGTGGCTTGCCCAAGACCACAAGGAGTGCCTATAGGACTAGAAATCACAGTCCCTCCGGCCTGAGATTGCTGTCCCCAGGTGGGACTTGAACCCCTGGCCCTCCGGCCTGAAGTACCTTGTCCTAACCACTAGACCACTTCGTGCTGTGAGAGCTTGTATACATTAGTGATGTGAGGCCTAAGCTACCTGTAGTACTGGCAGGGTCTCCCAAGATGGACAAGTCTCAACTGAGGTGCCAGACCAAGACAAACCACCCATCTGGACAGCAGCAAAATGGTACAGTGTTGGCGGCAGAGGATCACATTTCTGTGATAACAGCAACAACATTAGAATTAAACTGCACAGAAGAAAGGCCTGGCAATCTACTTCCGTAACTTGCCACGAAAACACAATGGATAGTCACAAGAAAACATATTGCACTATAGTGCTGGAAGATGAGACTGCCAGGTCTAACGATTCTCAACTGGCTACTGGGGAGGAGCTGAAGACTTTTTAGAGTAAAACCAGCATGTATGATGTGGTTGGATCAAAGCCCTCGGGACGTCTCACTGCTGATGTAGCTGCGCATGAAATGAGAGTCAGAAGCTGCAAAGATGTCTTACATATTGGGACATGGAATGTACGAAGCATGAACCAAGGGAAGATGGAGGTGGTCAAGAATGAAATGGAAAGTGTACAACTCGATCTGTTGGGTGTCAGTGAACTGAAATTGACTGGCATCGGGCACTTTGCATCTGATGGTCACATGGTCTACTATGCTGGAAATGAAAGACAAAGAAGAAAAGGTGTTGCATTTGTAATTAAGAAGAAACTTGCAAGAACTATAATAAAATACAATACAGTCAATGAACGCTTAATTTCTATTCGTCTATGAAGAATGCCCATCAACACAGCTATAATTTAAGTATATGCCCCAACAACAGCTACAGAAAAGGATGAAGTTGATAAGTTCTATGAACAAATGCAAGCTGAAATTGACAGAACAGGATATCCTGATAGTCATGGGTGACTGGAATGCAAACGTTGGCAACAAAGAAGAAGGCAAAGTGGTTGGAAAATATGGACTTGGCAATAGAACTGAAACTGGAGAAAGACATAGAATCCTACAAGAACAACGATCTATTCATCTCAAACACCTTCTTCCAGCAACACAAGTGGCAACTGTACACATGGACTTCACCCAAAGGATTGTACAAAAATCAAATTGACTATATCTGTGGACGTCAACAATGGAAAAGCTCTATAACATCAACAAAGACAAAACTTGGAATCGACTGTGGCACAGATCACCAACTATGCAAGCTCAAGCTAAAGTTGAAAAAAAGCAAGCTACTCATGAATGCAGCAAAATATGACCTTAAGCATATACCACCGGAATTTAAAGACTGCTTGCAAAATTGATTTGCTGCTTTATTTATTTATTTATTCATTCACACTCTAGATATACCGCTAGGGCCAGAGCATAAAAGCAGTTTACAATATAATGACTGTGAATGAAAAGGAAAAAGAGAGGAACTCCAGCAACTTGATAGGACAGTGAAGCAAAGGACAGGGGGACAGAAAAGGGGGGAAAGAGATACAAATGACAGCGTTCCAGAAAAGCTATGGGATGACATCTAGAATGTTGTGTTGGAAAAAAGTGAGAAGTCTCTACAAAACGTGAAAAAGCAAAAATGGCCAAAATGGATGACTGAAGAAACTCTGAAAATTGGCCAGAAACGCAGAAAAGCTAAAGCCAGAGGAAAATAGAGGCAATTGCAGAACTCAACAGAGATTTCCAACATGCAGCAAGACAAGACAAGGAGAAATGCTACAATGATGCATGCAAGGAAATAGAAGCAGCAACTATTAGAGGAAGAACAAGATTGACTTTCCTAAGGCTACAAGAGTTAAAGAAAAAATTCCAGCCTCGAAATGGAATCTCACAAGATGCTCAAGGATCCATGTTGAATGATGCAGAGAAGATCAAAAAAAGGTGGAAAGAATATAGTCATTACATGATAAATATCAAGTGGACCAACAGTTGTTTCAACCAGTACCCTACGATCTGGAACCATTGGTGATGAAAGAAGAAGTCGAAGCAGCATTGAAAGCTTATCAAAGAGCAAAGCACCAGGCATTGATGGCGTTCCCATTGAAGTATTACAGCAATCTGATGCGGCTATTACCATACTTACAAGGCTCTGCCAGGAAATTTGGAAGACAATATTATGGCCAATTGACTGGAAAAGATCTGTGTTAATATCAATACTCTTGAGTAGAATCTTGCTGGCATGTGAGATCAGAGCAATTGTGCGATAATTTCCACAGCCAGTTGGATCACCTTTCCTTAGTATTGATATTAACACAGATCTTTTTCAATCAGTTGGCCATAATGTTGTCTTCCAAATTTCCTGGCACATGTTAATCTTACCCTAACCTCACACTCTCAACCATCTACTGTACTCAGTGCCTGGTCCCAGTTCAACCCTATATCAATATTCCAGTTTCAGAAAACAATACAAACAACAAACCTCACTTCTTATCCTGAAAACCATGTAAATGCTGCTCTACAGAATATTCAGCAGCACTAACACAGTTAGTGCTTCTGAATATCCCCAGATGCCACCACTACACGCCACAATACTAAGTGGTTAGCATCAGTGCTTTCCAGAGGCTTTCCAGGGCGCAGCAGCGGCAGCACCTATCACTAATCGAGCAATATTGAGCCACTGTCCAGTTAGCAATACTCTGCGAAAGTCAGGCGCATGTAACCCTGGCCTTTCACCGAGTTATCTAACTGGGCAGCGGTTCAATATCACCGCTGGCCAGTTAGCCTTGCAGCAATCCGGCAAACCCATATATTCAATGCTGGGCCAGATACAACCCCAGCATTGAATATCCGTGGTTTAGGTTCAGCACCGATGGCTAGCTGCATTAGCAGTGCTAGCCGCTAGTGCTGAATATAGCCCCCTTAGTAATAAATGGCTTAGTCCTCCACTGGTTCACCTTGTTTCTGGAAAATCATACATTTCAAGTGTGAGAACTTCATTAAAATAGAGGCTCCAGCCCTTGCATATATTTTAGATTGATTGATAAAGATATACCCCCTTTCAGAGGATTCTGCCTTTAAGAACACAAATCCAGACATGGATGTTTATTTCAAGCTTTGGGAATTACAAACCTAAGCATCCAAATTGCAAACAGCAAACCCCAAAGTGGATTATAATGAGCAAACCTTTGAAACTGCTTTTAGTCAGTACCAGAGGGGTTGGCTGTTGCATCAGAATGCAACTCTGTGGTTGGTTGAAACCTACTGATGTTATTTTGAATTGAGGGAACTGTTTGCTGGCCAGTTTCTGGCTAAGAAGCATCAAGAGACTGCTCCTGGCTTTGGGAGAAACAAGCCTGAGTGTTGGGCTTCCACTCTTCTACAGATTACCAGGCCTTGGACTCATGCATAAAAAATAGCAATGATTTATTCAACCCCAGCTCTAGGTCAGAGCTCATAAGGAAAAGATCCTGCATTTCCTGACAAACCTGCAACTTCAAGATTCCCTTAGGAACAGGCTGACCCTTTCAACTGCCAGAGCCCAAATTGAACTGCCATCCAAACGGTGAGAGAGAACCATAAATAAACTAAAGAAAGCTGGATTTTTTCCTAGAAGGAAAAGGCACCGAGAATTTGGATAGGACTGAGCTTGTATCTAGATCCAAACATAATTTATAGTACTTGAGCAACATTCTCAAAAATCATTGGGTTCCAATTATTAACTGGGTTAATAAAACTGCCTTAGTTTCTGTTGTCAGCCAGCAGTGCAGACTTTTAATTTACATATTTTACCTTAATTGCTGATTTATTTTGGAAGATATTGTTATGCAATGATGTAATTTCTGTCTTTGGTTTGCTTTAGTAAATATCTGTATTGTTTTTCTTTGTGAGCTGTTTCTTGTTCAGATAGTAAAAGAAGGTTTGGTTCAATATTTTCTGTCTGTTTTTATTCTGAACACAGTACATCACACCAAAGGGCTCAGTACCCACTATTTCCTTTAGTGTTCATTTTTCTCACTCCATCTGATACAAGTCCCTTGAACCCTGTATGTTTCCAAGGGGTTGGACTGCAATATTAAAGCTTCAGAATCCTCCAGCTTCTTGAAGGTGTCTTGGAGCTTGTTTCCTGTAGGTTTTAAGCAACTGCAAGGCAGAAAAAGCGGCCCTGGGTTACTCAAGGCAAAAGAAGCAATCCCATAAAGATTACTTCTTTTGTCTGATCTTTTTAATATTTTTCTTATCCCACTTGCAACTCTTATTCAAAATCAATGCCTTATAGGCTTTTATTATGCAGATGACATTCAACTAGTCACATACATTAAACAGTCCCAGATGTAACCTAGCTTAAACCATGTCTCAGTTCTATAAGTCACTGGCTTAATCTAATCAACTCAAGCAAAATCATTCCAAAACCAAATCAATATGGATCACTGGCTGCCCTGTTAAACCTACAGTTACACCCATCATAGATGTCCTCCCATTCACCATTTTCAATTCAATCAAAATCCTTGTCTGCATTACAGATTTTCAATTAGACTTTACCTCTCAAATTTGCATCACAGTAAAATTTCTTTCCTTATCCTCCGCAAATTATGCTCAGCACTTCATACTCTTATTCTCACATTAATCTTGTCAATACTTGATTACTACAATGTTGTTTACAATGGCATCAGTAACACTAATTTCACCAGGCTTCAACAAATACAAAATGCAGCTATCAAATTTCTTAGTAATGCTACCAGATTTGATCACATAGCTCCCCTCCTAATGGACAAACATTGGTTTCCCATCACTTATAGAACAAAATTCAAAGTTCTAATCCTGGCCCATAAAGTCTTTTTCACTGGAATGCCTCAATACTTACTTATTTATTTAGACAGATTTGTATGCCACCTTATCCTTCAATCAAGGTGGTCACGTCACGTCACATCACAATTGGAGGGTTACATTTAACATTAGGGTACTTTTAAACATTTAGTCAGTACAATTACTTAACAACATTTAGACAGTACAATTGGAGGGTAACATTTAACATTTAATATGAGGGTATTTAATAACGTATTATATTAAATTTGTGTGTGTAGATAGGATGAGTGCGTGCCTAGTTGGCGGAGGTGGTTGTACTTCTGTTTGTGTAGGGGATGTTGTCTGAATGCTCATATGTTTCTATAAATAACAGTGTTTTGAGGTCTTTGCGGAAGTCTGTGAGGTTATCTAATGCCCTCAGGCTCGTTGGGAGGGAGTTCCATAGTGTGGACGGCAGTAGTGATGGAGCTCTTTTTGAAGATGTTTGTTTGGTTTTGTGATAGCCTGCAGGTGTGCCGATCATGTTGTCTTTATTGGTTCTTCTTGCTGATATCCCTTGTTATAACGTCTTGGAGTACATCTGCTGAGAGATGGTGAATCATATTGAAAATGATCATGATTGTTTTGTATTTAGCTCTTGCAACCATTGGGAGCCAGTGTAGTTGTTGTAGGACAGGAGTAATGTGCTCGGTCCTTGGGGTGTCTGTAATGATGCGTGCTGTGGTGTTTTGTACCATCTGTAGTGGGTGTGGGGTCTACTGAGGGAGGCCTTGATATAGTGAGTTTCCGTAATCAAGCAGTGGTGTGATGAGTGCTTGGCACACTGTGCAGAAGTGGTCCTGACAGAGTATTGGTTTGATTTGTCTGATTGTCCTCAAACGTTGATAGGCCTTGTTTGTGGTTTTGGTGATGTGGGATTTCAGGTTCAGAGCTCTGTCCATTGTGATGCCCAGATACTTAACTTTTTCTTTGACTACTATGTGTTTGTCTAGGATGCTGATAGTTTGCGGAGGTATGAAGGTGGGGTTCCTGGTGACGAACATTGCCTCAGTTTTATCGTAGTTGACCGTTAAGTTGTTAGCTATGAGCCAGTCATTCATGTCTTCGAAGCATTTTGTTATTGTTGAAGTGTTTATTGCTAGTAGGTTGATTGGAGCGTACACCATGATGTCATCAGCATAAATGTGATAGTGGAGTTTGTGGTGCTTCATGATGTTGCATATGGGCTGTATGTAGATGTTAAAGAGCATTGATGAGTGGAGGAGTAGCCTAGTGGTTGGGGCAAGGTACTTCAGGCCGGAAGGTTGGGGGTTCAAATCCCACTAGAAGACAGCAACCTTGGGCCGGAAGGACTGGGGTTTCTAGCCCCACAGGTGCTCCTTGTGGTCTTGGGCAAGCCACTTAACCCTCCATAGCCCATGTTCCCTGTAAAATAGTTATCTCCAAGTTATAATGCCCTGTTCAATGTAATTTCAGCTTGTTCAATGTAAACTGCACTGATGCAAAATAGTGCGGTATATAAGAGAATGTAAATAAATAAAATGATAGGGCTGAGCCTTGAGGTATTCCCTGCATGATGGGGAATTGCAGTGATTTCTTCTGGTCACATTTGACTTGTGTTCACCCTTCCAAGTATGATGTAAATCACTTCAGGATATTCTTGCATAGTCCTATCTGCTGTAAGCGTTGCAGTAGTTTAGTGTGGGACACAGTGTTGATGGCCGCTGAGATGTCCATGAACACTAATAGGAAGCCATTTTTTATGTTGTCCATGCCTCTTAGGAGATTAGCAACACACCTGATTCCATACACCCCTCATCATTTTCTCTGATCCCAAGCTGCCTATGGGGGTCATTCTGTACAGCGAATAGTGGATGTCCATCCCTGCTATTCCCTCCCCTGCCAGCCCCGGCTAAAGCCTCCCCATATGAACAGCGTGTTTGTATGGGGAGGCCTAGATGGGGGTGGGAGGAGCGCTCCAGAGGTGGAGTGAAGGTGGACCACGACCCCAGACGTGCAGGGCCAATTCAGAGGTTGGCCCTGTATGTCCGGGGCCGTGAACATAGACGGGAGACTTATTCCACTGAAGAGGTGGAATAAGTTCCCCTGGACATCGGGGGATCATGCTGCTGGGCCGGAACAAAAAGGTAGGGGTGAAGTAAGTTCCCCATCACCGGACTCTAGCCATGGGAGGCCAGATAAAGGATCCAGCTACAGGGAAAGAAGGAAATCAGTGGCGGCCGGCATTCACAGCTCCTGAATGGAGCTGCATTGCCATGGCGACGGGACGCCATTGCACTGCAGCTCCATTCAGGAACCTGACTGAGGTAGCCGTGCATGTGGCTGGGCATGCAGGCCGATCAGAATTGGGGCCCGGCCTGCATGTTCAAGCTGTAGACCCGATTCTAATCCCATGGGCACATCTAGCCCTCACGGGATCAGAATTGGGTCTACCTCTGGACATCCTGATTATGATCAGCCGCACAGGGGGCTGGACGGCCAGATTGGAATGTGCCTCCACATATTCATAACCCCTACAAATTATTAAACATGCTTAGAATCCACCCAAACGTTGTCCTTTTTCTATTAGCACCTCACTTTTGGAACTCTCTACCCCTTTACCTCAGAAAAGAGAAATCCTTACAGAAATTCAGAAAAAGCCCTTAAAACCCATTACTTTGAACTGTCATTTAACTTAGAAGGCTAACTGGGATCTGTGCCGCAATAGGATCAGAGTTCCCCTATTCCTTATCAAGCTTCCTACACTTTTCCTTCTTTTCTCCAAGGCCCTCCACTTTCTATCGACTCTATGATTTTATAATTTTTTTTTCTGTTTTCATATTTAACTGGTTATTGTAAACCACTTTGATGGCTCTAAAGCCAGTGTATCAAAACTACTAATAAACCATAACACTTGTGCAGCTGTTTCCTGAACATCTCACTTTCTAGGGCCTCTTTATTTATTTATTTACATTCTCTTATATACTGTGCTATTCTGCATCAGTGCAGTTTACATTGAACAAACTGAAATTACATTGAACAGGGCATTATAACTTGGAGATAACTATTTTACAGGGAACATGGGCTATGGAGGGTTAAGTGGCTTGCCCAAGACCACAAGGAGCACCTGTGGGACTAGAAACCCCAGTCCTTCTGGCCCAAGGTTGCTGTTCTCTAGTGGGATTTGAACCCCTGACCTTCCAGCCTAAAGTACCTTGCCCCAACCACTAGGCCACTCCTCCACTCCAAACTACTATAAACTACTAGACAAACCTAGTTATATGTGCATCTACATTTCCATTAGGACTCCTAGGTATGCCTGTACATTACGTCTGCAAGACAGACTCAGTTGCTAGTTACGTAGTTCGGTCATCAGAGCATACCAGACAGACCCTGCTGTGTTGTCGACTGAATTTCTACAAGGACACCAGTCTATCAACACCTGTTATTTTACTATAGCATTTAATAGCATAGAACCAGATTCAAATCTTTACAGATATTGATATTGCTGTCTTTTCATACAGACTGCCTGAGTGGTGCCAACAGAGCTACTGAGGCAATTGAATATGGAATTTCCACTCCTAGTATGTCCTATAAGTACACTCCCATGAAGCCCAGCTATACGACAATACCCATCCTCTTGCTTTCTTTTATTTTTATTTATTTATTTAGCTGTATTTTATATAGCTGTATTTAGCTGTATTTGTATATAGCTGTATTAGCTCAACTACTCAAATAGGATTACCATATATAGGGCACAGCTCCCCTATATAACATGACAAAGGTCCGGGTTTGTGGACAGCATAACCCGGGGAATGCCAGACTGGCCCCGGGTCCCTGCCTGTCCTCAACATCCCTCCTTCCCCCCATGCTTCCCATTTTACATAACCAGGCCATCATTCCATTCTTACAAAACCTACTT
The DNA here is from genome assembly GCA_033557465.1 of Ichthyophis bannanicus. NCBI lineage: Eukaryota > Metazoa > Chordata > Amphibia > Gymnophiona > Ichthyophiidae > Ichthyophis > Ichthyophis bannanicus. Next base: position 1,270,850,577 of record CM066032.1, on the reverse strand, counting down.
TATTAGTGGGCTTTTAAGGCCATAGCTTGCGGATCATTACAACAGCATCAATAATAAATGGAAATTACACTTACCTGGTAATTGTTGTTCCTTGAGGAACTCCAGTTTAGTCTTCCACCTCTGGGTTGTACACCTCCTCCTGCAGCTTGGAGACTGGGCATGTCAAAGTTGTGACATCACTGGATATAGCCTGCTGGTATCTCCCATCAGCCCCAGTGTACTATTGACAAAGCAGACTCAAAGGAACAACAAATAAGTAACTATAAGTTAACTTTAACCTTAACAACCACCGGAAGTGAAAACTATATCAACAATCCCTCAACCAGAAGAACCTTCTTTACTTACTTTTTTTTTTTAACGTACATGTTGCTCAGAATCCTCCCCTTTCCCTGATCCACCTGCTGAACCAGATAAAAGAAAGGGAAGTAAAAACAGGTGAGGGAACAATACTCACTGTGATCCAGAGACCGAAAGACCTCCTCCACTCCTCGAAATTGAAGCTCCACACCATCTGTAAAGAACCTCTGAACTGAACACCCCTCGGGCGGGAATGAGGACTAAACTGGAGTTCCTCAAGGAACAACAATTACCAGGTAAGTGTAATTTCCATTTCCTTATTGTTCCTCCAGTTTAGTCCTCCACCTCTGGGATGTATCAGAGCCGTAATCATGGGGAGGGACCTTATCACGTGAATCGCACCCCCGCCGACCCGAAACCGGCATCGGTCGACGTCGGGACTTCGAGGCGGTAGAACTTACCGTAAAGACAAAGAGCAAACCCAGTGTCTGCTCAACAAATCTCCACTGGCGGACACCAAATGTGCCCCACCCAGGATGTCGATTGCGCCCTAACAGCATGAGCTCTTAAGCCCACTGGCGCTGAACGACCTTACAAAATCTATGCTGTCGCAATTGCTTCATTAGTCCATCAGGAAGTGATTGCAATCTCTCCTGTATCTCCTTTTCGGGAACCTCCGAACATGAACACACTGACCGACTTGCGGAAGAATTCTGAAACTTGTAACCCTGACGAGTCACTCCCTTTATGTCTAGGTGGCGTAAATTATGGTCCTAACGTTCCCCTCCGACAACGCGAGAAGTGGGGGAGGACCATTGCAACTAGGAAAGACGGTGAATCACATCCTTGGCAAAACAGACGCATCTGGCCGTAGCACCCGCTTTACTCTGACAAGGACGACACAACGGCTCTCGACCCAAAGTGCCTGTAACTTTGAAATTCGACTTGCGGAACCGACGGTTACCAAAACCACCTTCTTGAAGGTGCAGTCCTTAACTGATGCCTGGTGGCAGGCCTCCTTAGGTTCCTTAGCCAAAACCCCTAGGACCAAGCGGATATCCCACGGTGGTACCAGGATTCTACGAGGAAACCCCTGCCTGGTTAACGCTTTACAAAAAGGTATCATATCGACAATGAACCCAGATCCATTCCCTGGGCCTTTCTCCCAGCAGCAACCCCGGGCTACTAACGGAACGCTCAAAGTACTGGACGTCAAGCTTCCTCAACCACAAACTGCAGAAATGTGAACCCAGGGAAGCATACTGAACGCGCGCATCCTTGCCATCACGAGTACCCTTCTTCAAATAAAAGGACGACATAAACTTACATATGAAGAAAATGTCTTCTGCCCGTCGCTCGAAGTGAAGTTGTGATGACCACTCTAGCCGAAGCCTTTGTTTTGTTTTGTTGGGGGTTTTTTACTTGCCCTTTGCAATTGCCACACCGTAAACGAACACCAAACCACCGGTGACATTCAAAGCGGCTCCTGTAGCAACTGATTCTCCGATGAAGGAAACCTCCAGGAAACTCCGATGAGTAAATGCCTGGGAACGGAGTACCATGGGCGACTTTGGCAGTCCGGGAACACTCCCCGCATTTTTACGCTATGTGCTTCGCTAAGCTGAACCAGACGCTCAAAGAGCGTCCACGGAGAGTAGGCATAGAGTAGACCTGATGAGGACTCGGGATACTTCCGAGCATCACCTCCTTCCGACAACCTCTCTCACCGTCTACTAAAGAAAAACTTGACTTTGCAGCCGGAATACCGCCATGCGAACCCAGATCGTAGTTCCCCGTCTGCGAGCTATTATCGCAGACACGCGCGGATGGACTTCGCATTCCACGGCATCTACCCGGAGCCAGCAGCGAAATTCTGCCATACTATTGAGCTGTCCTGCCCTGTGCGCCACCGAAATCGCTGATAGGTGGCCTCTATCCTAATAATACACAGTGGCTCTGCTGCTCTTTACATGGTCATACTTCTTGAACTGCTCTATAGATGGATGCAGGCCATCGTAGCTGAATTGCCGGGGAGCACTCACCGCGCTCAACCTGTCCCTGTAGTTCCGAGCTGTACTACCGCTAGCCTGACCGCTCTGAGCTCTAGCCGGTGAATCGACCATTTGTTCTCCTGCACCACACAAGTGCCTTGCATGAAGGGATCCCCATCAGCCGTTCCCACTCCTGCGAGACCTGCGTTCGTCCCCAAGGGAGCTACTCCAGCTGCCCCAGAGACCTCCCTGCTTCCTGGGGTCCGAGAAGCACGCACCAGGGAAGCATGCACCGGAGAAGGCCGGGCAGTCAATTATCCAGCCAGTCGAACTGAGGCGGCCAACATCAAAGCAGCGTCATCAGAAACTACTTCATATGAAACCTGGCTCATGTACCTATCTACAAGGGCCCCGCCCTTGTTCCTAGTCTGCTAAGGGAATCCCCCGCTGCTGACCCTGGAAAGGACCTGAACCTGCACCCCAGCTTTTGAATACCTTGACCTCGATGAATCGGCAAGGACCTCACCCCTCCGTGATCATCTAACTGCACCCCCAGAAAGTGGAGATCCTGGGACGGAACTAAGTGGTTCTTGGTCACACTGACCAACCAGCCGCGCCTCTGCAGAATCTGTACTACCTAGCCTGTCACCTGACAGCACTTGGCCTTGGACTTTGTCCAAAGCAACCATTCAGTGAAATACGGCCCAATCAGAGCCCCTTGCTTTGCAATCTCGCCGCTACCAACACTCTGGTCTTGATGAAGATCCGCGGGGCCGTCGCCCGACTGAAGGGCAATGCTTGTGACCGATAATGGCCCCAAGGAAGAGCGACTCACATAATTTTTTGATGAGCCGCTCTAATTGGGATGTGGGAATACGCCCCCGTGAGAACAAAGGGAACCCAAGCACTCTTCTTGACACAACGCCACAAAGAACTTACGATCTCACTCACTGGTATCACTGCTACTATCTGCCAGCGGCGAACCAACCTTAACCCTAAGGTGGACGGCCCTTACCAACCTTAACAGAAGTCCAAGTGACAGGGCGCCGCCTTTTTTTTTTTTTTTAGTCAGACTGGGGACAATTCTTGAGATAAGCCCCAAATCCCTAGTATCCCCCAAATTCCAGACCGCTCTCGCTCCACTAAGAAACAATATTTCCTTAGTCAGAATCGGATCCCAGCCCCCTTGATTGAGCTAGGGTGTTACCCACCCACCCCCCAGTATCCCAAGGGTCAGATGGTTGAGGCCTCCTCCCAGACTGCTAAGCCCAACCGGAGATCAATACCTGCAAAGGCCAATGCCTGCTCGGAACCTCAATCACCTAAAGAGGTCCAACCTCCAGCCTCCAACTGCCAGGCAAGGCCAAGGACATACGAGATAGAAGCTGTGCTTACCAGAACCAAAACTCACCCCCGGATGAAGATAAGAGGGGAGATCAGCCACTCTTGCAGTCTATACCGTATCCTTTCACCTGCAGTATCAGCACCAACTGCATTTTTTTTGTCTCTCTGGGGAGTAGAAGACTGCAGCACTGATTCTATGTGAGACCCAAGGACACCAATACAAACTAGGCATAGCATTGACCTGTGGCTGGCAATTCATGCTGTTCCATGGATAAGTTTCTTAAACCATCAAACTCCAATATAGCCAGGTATGCCAGCAGACCTTCGTCCTGCTAATGCACTACTACCGGATTTAATGATTGTTGATAATCAAGATGCGACGGTTGATTAGCTCTAACACGGTCTCTGCCAAAAATTCCTGCAGAGTCTAAATGATGGAAAAATTGAACTTCCGCTGGTAGGGATGCCTCACAGCACTGACCACTGGGGAAGTAACCAGACTTCTAAAACTCATGGCAAATTTAGTATTCCCTGCGGCAGGAAAGAATGCACCCAAGGGACCACCTTACTAATCACCGTCCCTCTCGTTACCTGGTGATTTCATTAAAGGAACTGGAACTGGGAAAACAACAACTACCTACTCAAATAAAGTTTGTAAAATGTTCCCAGTGCCTGCGAAATAAAGCAAGCACAGAAACCCTAGAGACCATACATCTCTTGAGAGTGGGATTGGCACTAGGATGCCTATTTCAGGGACAGCTGAACCTCTTTTGGATGAGTGCAGATACAGTAAACAAACTCTTTTAGCTGCTCAATCTGCGTGGGTCAGATCACAGTCTCAATGACCCCTCACATCCTGCTGACCATGGCATAACTTATGAAATGCATTGACCTGTCCCATCAGTGAAACCTATGCGCACCCATCACTCCTGCGCTGATGCAAGTGAAAAAAAAAATGTGTGCTGTTGTTCAGCTGGGATCAGCTTATAAAGGCACCCAGGCCCATAGGTGTAAAACAAGTTCAGATTACACTGGTCAACAAATTTTTACAAAAGTCATGTTACTGAAATAAAAATAGTCATTTCTTATCAATTTTTATATGCTGAACATGAATATGACAGTGAAATTGCAAAGTTGGCTCTAGTTTTTTTGTAATCTACAAGAATTAATGTTTACATCACAAAATGCATGTCAATAGTAAATATAATAGGCCTTCGGTTAATACCTGTAAAAAACCAAGTCATAGATTTTTTCGCCTGTCTCTTGTACAGCTGTTCGGGAGCTTCTCTGGGGAGTGTCCAGCAGTAATCAGCCAGCATTGTAGTGGACCATTTTCCCTGGTATCTTTGCTCCATCGTTGCGATATCCTGGTAAAAACGTTCGCCCTGTTCATCACTAACCATACCACAGTTGTCAGGAAAGGAATCGAGATGGGAATCAAGGAAATGGATCTTTAGAGACATATTGCAGCCAAGTTTCTGATACTGCATCAGCATGTCTTCTACTAGTTACTTGTAGTTTTCTGCCCTAACATTCCTGAGAAAGTTTGTTGACACTAGACGAAAAGCATTCCATGCTTGTTTCGCATCACCCTGCAACAAGTTGTTGAACCGGTCATCTTTGAAGAGCTCTCGAATCTGAGGACCCACAAAATCTCCCTCTTTAATTTTTGCTTTCCCTGAGTCAAGGGAATTTTTAATGCAAGTATCGGAAAGCTGGCGAAGTGCGGTCCATGGCTTTCACGAAGTTTTTCATCAAACCTAGTTTGATGTGAAGACGTGGCAGCAGGATTTTGTGAGCCTCAACCAGAGCTCGGTGCTGGATATTCTTCTCTCCAACTGTTACATTTTGTCTGTGATTCCATAACTTCCGCAAGTAGTGCCAATCCCTTGCTCGGCTATCTCACTCACATAAGAAACACATGTATTTTATATATCCCTGCTGCAGTCCCATTAAAAGGGCAACTACCTTCAAGTCACCACAGAGGTGCCAGCTGTACTTGTTATAGTTAATGGAAGTCAGTAGATGCTTTAAGTTATCATGTCTCTTTCATGTGGACGGCATGCGCTACTGGAATAGATGGAAGACGGTTTCCATTGTTCAAAAGCACAGCCTTCAGACTCAGTTTCGAAGAGTCTATAAATAGTCTCCAGTCTTGTGGGTCATGAGTGATTTTTAAGGCATTCATGAGGCTTTCAATATCAGAACAGAATACCAAATTACTTTCCTTTCCGACTGCGTATAGTACACTGCTGACGTCAGATGGCTTCAGCAGCCGTCTGGCAGTAGTATTGCATTGCATCAGAAAATGATGCAATCAACTCTGGATGATGTGTGCATGCTGGTATTATGCAATGTGATGCAATATTACATCATTCAAGGCTTATTTGTGATGTTGTTGATGTCCTACTGGATAAATTTACACGGTGAAATGTCAAAAATGAACTACATGCAATACCTTCAAAACGAGAGCCAATACAATTTTTTTAATGTTATATTCATGTTCAGCTCACCCAGATACTACAGATTAGGGCCTTTTAAAGTCAGTAATGATTTCAATGTTGACAAATTATCAGATTTTTTTTCTTTTAATATCCTGTTGTGAAAACTACCTCCAAAATGGGGAGGCAACCCCTTTTGCATACTAGGCCCTTGTCAAGTTGAAGGAAACTGATACCCCTTCTTTCGTTTTTACAAAAAAATAAAGAATCTAAAATTAAATTATTCAAAGTATCCCTCGCTAAAACTGAAGGAACACCCCCCCCCCCGAAAATAAAGGAGGGGCAAAGGAAAGTAACTAATTAAATACCTTATGAGTGGGGCATGGCATCTCCTGCTAAATCGCAGGCCGCTGTGACTCACGTCACGAGGCTTCCCCTGTGAAGAGAAAATGGCGCCGATCACTGACGGGCTTGCTTGGCACCCAAACCGCCTTTGCTGAAGACAGCTGCCATCACTCCTGCCACGCCCGAGGGCCTTATCTGCGGCGCTAAAAATGATCAAGTATAGCCCCGTTGCTTTGAATGGAACAGGTTTCTAAGCCGCGCTGCTGCTCAGCAATGCTGCGAGCAGCAGTCGTGCCAAGAACTGTCCTGCCAGCTGAGAACTGTACACGACGACTCCGCCGCGCAGGAAGACTGCCACCATGCATACACACATTGTGTCGGTACAGGCTGTGGAGCTCTCCCCCGTACAATCCTGGGGGAGAGATCCTCATTGGGCAATGAGTGCGCTCTTTTTTTTTTCATGGAAACCTTTTCTCCCCCTAAATAAAATGAAGGTAAATTGACTATACTAACTTATATTAAATTAAAACTGAGTAAACTGGGAAGAGTTTGCCTAAAACTAAAGTAATTTGACTAAAGAAGTAACCTTACTAAGGTAATTAAAACTGAGTAAACTGGCAATTAAAATAATTAAATTAAATTAAATCAAATCAAATCCTCATCTGCTCCTCAAGTGAGCCTAGCATCTAGGCTCACTACGTCCTCCTGCTGCATGGAGACTGGACACACTGGGGCTGATGGGAGATACCAGCAGGCTATATCCAGTGATGTGACAACTTTCACATGCCCAGTCTCCAAGCTGCAGGAGGAGGTGCACAACCCAGAGGTGGAGGACTAAACTGGAGGAACGATAGGGAACAATAATAATAACCACAACAGTAACAATGATGATTATAACAATGATTATAATCATAACAACCACACTACAGCAATTGCTGTACTTTCATATAGCTTTGGGGTTGTGAACTGGCCTCTCAAAGATCTTGAAAGACCCCTTTAGGGATGGGGGGATGACCCATAGTGGGAAGGCAGGAACTAGAGGAGCCAACCACAGAGGTGAATATTTGCTATGAGACTGACTAGCCCTGGGGGTGGAGGAAAGGGAGGGGGAAGGGAGGGGGGATGGAATTCAGGGGGGTTGGGACCACTATTAATAAAAGAAAAAGAAAATTCTACATTGTTCTATTTGTTTGCATGCGGTGTAAGTATACCCACTGCGCCCAGCTGTTGTACATGTTCCTGGTTCAATAAATATTATTCATTAAAAAAAAGGATCTTGAAAGACTGGATGTGCGAACATAAAACTCCTCTATGCCCATGAAGTGATTTACAAGAATCAATGTATGCCAATACTACATAAGAATATAAGATATGCCATACTGGGTCAGACGAAGGTCCATCAAGCCCAGTATCCTGTTTCCAACAGTGGCCAATCTAGGTCACAAGTACCTAGCAGTTTCCCCAAAAGACACAGGTTCCACAATGCTTCTATTGGGGAAAGCAGTGGATATCCCGGGTTCCCTTTAATAATAGTTTATGGACCTTTCCTCCAGGAACTGGTCCAAACCTTTTTTAAACCCGGTTACACTAACAGCTTTTACTACAACTTCCGATAATGAATTCCAGAGTTTGATTACACGTTGAGGGAAAAAATATTTCCTCTTATTAGTCTTAAATAGTTTACCCTGTAGCTTCATTGCATTTCCCCTAGTCTTTCTATATTTTGATGGCATAAACAATCGATCTACGTTTACCAGTTCCACTCCATTCATTAATTTATAGACATCTATCATATCTCCCCTCAGCCACCTCTTTTCCAGGTTGAAGAGCATCTCTTCATAAGGGTATCCTTCCATCCCCTTTACCATTTTGGTGGCTCTTCTCTGCACCTTTTCTAATGACACTATATCCTTTTTAAGATACGGCGACCAGAATTGCACACAATATTCAAAGTGCGGTCGCACCATGGAACAATACAGAGGCATCATAATATCCTTTGCTTAATTCTCCAATCCTTTCCTTATGATACCTAGCATTCTATTTGCTCTCTTAGCCGCCGCTGCACACTGGGCGAAGGGTTTCAACATGTTATCCACGATGACGCCTAAATCTTTTTCCTGGATAGTGGTTCCTAATGTGGAAACTTGCATTGTGTAACCATAGTTTGGGTTGTTCATTCCTGAGTGCATAACTTTGCACTTCTCCACATTAAATTTCATCTGCCATTTGGATGCTCAGTCTTCCAGTTTATCAAGATCCTCTTACAATTTTTCACACTCCTCATGGGTTTTAACAACTTTGAATAATTTTGTGCCATCTGCAAATCTGATTACCTCATTCATTATTCCCATTTCCATGTCATTTATGAATACATTAAAAAGCAGTGGACCCAGCACAGATCCCTGGGGCACTCCACTATTCACCTTTCTCCATTGGGAAAATTGGCCATTTAGCCCTACCCTCTGCTTTCTATCTTTTAACCAGTTCCTGATCCACAGTAGTACACTGCCTCCTATCCCATGACTTTTTAATTTTGCCAAGAGTCTCTCATGAGGGACCTTGTCAAAGGCTTTCTGAAAATCCAGATACTCTATATCAACTGACTCACCTTTGTCTACCTGTTTAGTCACACCTTCAAAAGACTTTCCTTGGCTAAAGCCATGTTGGCTGTCTCCCATTAAGCCATAATTATCTATATGTTCAGCAATTTTCTTCTTTATAATGGTTTCTAGCATTTTTCCTGATACAGACATCTGGCTCACCAGTCTTTAGCTTGCCGTATCACCACTGGAACTCTTTTTAAAAATTGCCATTACATTCGCCATCCTCCAATCTTCAGGTATTACAGATCATTTTAATGATAGTTCACAGATTACTGCAATTCTTTCCACACCCTTGGATGTATACCATCCAGTCCAGGTGATTTGCTACTCTTCAGTTTATCAAATAGTTGTAATACATATTCCCGGTGTATCGATATTTCTTTCAATTCTTCTGCGGCACCACTTTTAAATACCACTTCAGTCATGGGTAACATCCCTACATCTTCCTCCATAAAGACCGAAGCAAAGAACTCATTCAGTCTCAGCGCTATGGCCTTGTCCCATCTAAGTGCCCCTTTTACCCCTCTATCATCTAATGGTCCAACTGACTCTGTCACAGGTTTTTTGCTACAAATGTACTTGAAAAAGTCTTTATTATACATTTTTGCTTCCACAGTAAGCTTCTTCTCAAATTCTCTCTTGGCCTGCCTTATCAATGCCTCGCATCTAACTTGCCAGTGCTTATGTTGCTTCCATCTTTCATCATTTGGCTCCTTTTGCCATTTCCTGAAAGATGCTTTTTGGGTTACAACAGCCTCCCTGAGCTCACCTTTAAACCATGCTGGCAGTTTTTGGGACTTCCTTCCACTTTTCTTAAAGCGTGGAATACAGCTGGTCTGGGCTTCTAAGATAGTATTTTTAAACAACACCCATGCTTGATATAAATCTTTAACCTTTGCAGTTGCTCCTTTTAGATTTTCTTAACTATTTTCCTCGTTTTATCATAGTCTCCCTTTTGAAAGTTAAAAGGTAGTATTGTGGATTTCCTTACCGTCCTTCCTCCATTTATTAAATAAAACGTCATCATGCTATGATCACTATTGCCAAGTGGCCCCAACATTCTTATCTCTTGCACCAGATCTTGTTTTCCACTAAGGACTAGATCCAAAATGGCTTCCCCTCTGGTCGGTTCATGAACCAGTAGCTCCAAGAATCAGTCATTTATTTCATCTAGAAACTTTAACTCCCTAGCATGACACTGACCCATTCGAAACCGAGGTAATTGAAATCACCCATTATTATTACTGTGGAATGCCCCTGACAGAAGCCCAGCAGCGGAGCGACCACATGCACTGAGTGTTCCTGGCAGCAGCGGCATGACTGGGACACCATGACAGCCAGTGGTGGTGGCTGCGTGCAAGTGTGTGCATGCACACAGCAGGAGGGTGGTTCATGGGGTAAGAGGCAGGGACACACATGTCACACATGTACCTTGCTCCTGGGATGGATCAGATGGATCATTGCGTATAGTGCTGTGTACATCTTGTAGCATTATACAAATGCTCAGTAGTAGTAGTAGTAGCAGTAGTGGTATTGAGAAGGTCTATCCTCCCTGAGGTGGTAGGGTCAATTGTAGCATGGATGCACTACTCCAGGTCAGTCAGCTACTCTCCCTGTACAGCCGCAGGCTCTTGCTGTGCCTAATGGGCAGTGTCACCTGCGCTTCACATCCTCGATGTCCCAGTTTCGGTGATATATGGCATTGATATGGTGACACACATCAAGCCATAGCTGCTGCTTCTCATAGGCACCCACGCGTGTGGATGAATCTCCCACCAATTGTGGCATCCGCTGGTGGATCACCTCACCCTTGGAGAACCGTGACTTCCTGGTAGTGACCTTAGGGGCCATGACATGGACTGTCTGTGTCACGGAGGCAATGCACAGAGGCCTGTGACGGGCCTGTTTGGATTCCACAGCGGGACATGCCAATGCATACATCCCTGTGCTGATATAACCATGCCTGTGTGCACATGTATCTGCGCCCACACAAGCACAAAGGTACTGTAGCTTCACGGAGTCGAGGGGATGCCATGTGCATAAGATACAGAGGGTCAGTGGTTCACCTCCACAGCTGGCACTTTGAAGGGGAATGTGAATGCATGGACAGTGGCTGCAGAGGGGAGTAGGCACAGTACTTCGGCAATAGGGGATATGTGGAAGTCAGGTCAGGCCACATGCAAACTTTATGGTGCATGCATTTGCTCACCTGCATGTCACCACGCGTGTATGTGGCTGTGAACATGCACCCCTATGCATGTGCCATGTATACATCTGTGCATGGCCCAGCCCAACCTGCTTTGCATCAGGACCAACACAGTCTGTGACACTAACAGTGCCACCTGCAGCTCTCTGTGACATGTTTATGATGGCCGCTAATTATTGTGCAGCCGGCTGGCTGGATGAGGACATCTAGGGCTAGTATGCTCTTGCCCTGCTGCACAGCTGCACCTGTGGTGGGCAGGACATGGGTCTCAGGCATCCCCACACCTGTGTCCCACAGCAGAGGGTCCAGTACATGGACATGAAAGATGCGGTATGTGTGGCAAGGTACCGTTTCGACAGGGCAGCCATACATAATCTCTGCCAGCAGCTTGAGCCATGGCTAGAAAGCTCCACGCAGAGGGGTGATCCGATTCCAGTGCACCTGAAGATGACAACAGCACTGGCCTTCCTGGTGATGGGATCATTTCAGATGGTGCTCTCAGATGAGGGAGGACTCAGCCAGCCTGCAGTTTCACGGTGTCTCACCCAGTTTCTGGTTGCCTACCTGTGATCCATGGCACAGAACATCTGCTTCCCATCAACACAGCAGAACCAGCACTGGTCCATGCAGGAATTCTATCTGTGGCAGGGTTCCCATCAGTCCTAGGTGTGGTGGATGGCACACACATCACCCTCTGGCCACCGCAACATGGTGGGGTATGGGTGGGGCACCCCCTGGTAACCCTCCCCCACACACAAACATGGGCATGGTATGCCCTGTCCCTGTCTGTGGGGATTGGTTCCAGCCCCCCCCCCACAACACCCTCTACATGCATCTTGCCCTGGTACCCCACAGTAGGAACAGTGACCCTATGCATGCAGCAGGGGACCGAGGCAGGTGACCAGGGTGGCAGCAGGACCGAGGCAGGATGGTGGTGTCTCATGCAGAACCATCTACTGTAACCCAGGGGTTGCCTGCCATGGGCCAGGCACAGGACAGGGGCACCAGACATACACACGGTGCCCAGGCTCACCCCTTGGTGGCCATGCACACGTGATGGGCTGCAAATACACAGTGGCCCGCTATCATCCCTGGGACCCTCCAGATGGTGTCCACAGACTTGGATCTGCACAATCATCTGTCCACAGCCCACTATGTGCCTCGAACACATGGCCCCCTCACCAGCACACCAGCTGATTAACGGTTTACTGTTTTGTCTCCCCCTGCAGGTGACCAGAACTACCCCCTTCTCAACTGGCTGATGACCCCCATACTCCACCCCAGCATCCCAGCATAGCACTGGTACAACCATGTGCACCAGACCACTAGGGGCTTCATAGAAAAGACCTTTGGCAAACTGAAGTGCCGGTTCTGCTGCCTGGACCTGTCCAGCAAGGTGTGCGAGATCGCCATGGCATGCTGTATTCTCCATAATTTTGCCCTGTGGCACAGGCAGTCACTGTCTTATGAGTCCGAGCCAGCCATAGATGATTTAGTTCTGTTATGTTTTTATGTATTATTATCTGTATATAGTTAAAACCATGTTCCATATAGTTAATACCATGTTCCATGTAAAGTATACAGAAGTATACAAAATTTGTTAACTGTTCAATGTAAACCGCCCTTGATCTCTGGAAGGGGCGGTATAGAAGAAACTATTAAATAAATAAATAGATGATAGGGATGAACCCTACGCTGGCGCAGATGTGCAGGTAGGCGCACCATCCCAAAAGGGTGTGTTGGCACATGCTAGCTTTGTCCAGCCACACTTTGCCTGACAGCCTGGTGCATATGTATCCCACCCATAACAACCAAAGCACATGCCAGTGAATGGGGAGGGGATGGGGCACGTGCCACAGCCGGCATGGGCCTGTGCATGTCTCCACCATACAGACATGGGCCTGTGTGTCCAGGCCATGCCCCTCTGCATTGTGCACATTGCCTGCCTATGACATTGCTCACAGCCACTGTTCCCTCTAAGCTGTGCGCGCGTGCGCGCGCACACACCTCGCCGAACGAGCGCACATACTTTACAACAGAGTGCACAAAAATTACGGCTCTGATTCTGATAGAAAACAACACAGATGTCTTAAAATTTAAAAATTATGATTGTAATTACTAGAAATTTCCCGCTTCATTTAGTAATCATCTATTTTCATTTAATTTGATTAAAATCAATGTGGTGTACATACTGTATTCTGACGTGTAGTCAAATTTTAAAGTATATAACTCCGAGTGTCGTTAAGTGGTGCACAAAAATTTAACCTTCCTTCAAAAGCTGCACAAAGCTGATATTTTATGCGCACACAGCCTACAGAAAATTAGAGGGAACGTTGCTCACAGCAGTGCTTTACCATGGCCCTCTGGTTTATGGGCTGCCCCATGGTCCAGGGGTGGTGGGCTTGGGTCCCACCCTGCCACTATTTTTGCTGAAATGTGCCAGGTGTGTGGTGGCTGCCAAACCACATAACATACCTCTCCCCAAGATTCTGCGTATGGCATGACATGTATTCGGGGGCATTTACCAATGTTGCCCTGCAATAGGCATCCATGGCTGATGCACCATGGACACACACATCGCACAATCCACCTGTCACTTGGCCATTTGGCACCCGCCCATTGTCCATTGCAGGTGGAACACACCTGAGGGCTACCATGGGGGGCATGGCATAGGCGTATGTTGTGCCACATACACATGATACCCACAGCACAGCACTGTCCATCCGCCCTGGCCTGCACCACCCTGTGGGCCTCTGGCTGTGCTGCTGCCACATGCTCATGGCTCCTCCACCCCATGGCCACCCCAAACTCCCTGTGTATTTGTACCCTCTCCTGCTATTGGAGTGGCCAGTCTACCTGGTTATATGCCTCAGACATGCATTGGCAACCATTTTTACACAGTGAACTGCATAACACTTTATTTTCCCAGCCAACATACATGGGACAGACAGAGAATATGGGCGAACAGTGCCCACACACACTGGCCAACAGGTGTGCCCTCTAGAGCCCAGCCCCACCCTTTCCACACCTACAGGGCCATTAGCATTGGCAGCCAGTCTGCCCTGGTGGCTGTCACTGCACCAGCAGCCACTGCTGCCGATCATGATGCTTAATGCCACTGCTGCCCATGGGTGCCTCCCAGATGGTGTGGCCCCCTCAGTGACCCACAGGTGATGGTGTGTGGGGCTGCAGAGGGGCCTCCATCAACAGGCACAGGCCCCTTAGCTCACCTCTCAGGCCCTGCACCTCACCCCTGAGATCCTCTATATGGCAAGAGAGGTAGGAGAGGGGGTCTATGCAGCCATGCAAGGCTGCATGCCAGCATGTGCTCCAGAGGACCAGGGCTGTTGTGTCTTTGGGGCCTCTGACTGGCTCCTGGGCCCCCTCATCAGGTCCCACTTCATATAGAGGTGGACTACATGGCCCACAAACATGGGCACGTCGCTCCCATTTGGGCATGGATGATGGCACCTCCTCAGCATCTCCACCCTTGTCACTGACGTGATTTGGCACTACACTGCCTCCTGGCAACCCCAGCTTCCATAACATGGCCCACCTACTGCCTCCTCGCCATCCGCATCCCCCTCCAGCTGCACTGTCACATCCCTCCTCACACCACTGCTCAGATCCCGCATCCACTCTGCCCACCCACCCTTGTCTGCACCCATACCCTGCCTCCCCTCCATCCACACACACTTGATCCCCCCTCCTACCACTCACACACCTCTACATGCTCCCCCTGCATGCACTCTGAGCCCTCTCCTTCACTACCCCCCTCCTGTCACTCACACACCCCCACACACTCCCCCTGCATGCACTCCGAGTCCTCTCCATCACTACCCCCCTCCTGCCACTCACGCTCCCCCATATGCTCCCTCTGCTGGCACACAGACATATTACTTCATTGCCACCCTCCAACCACTCACCCTCCTGCACTCACTCATCTGCAAAACCCTCCCCATCACACCTGACCCCTCAGTCTGTGTCACTACAGCCTCACCCAACACATTCCATGGGACCTCCCCAACTGCCCACCCTGCCATGTCACATGCACCCTCCACCAGGAGCTGGAGGATGAGGGTCCAGAGGTCGCCCCTTGTCTCCATGGCTTCTACATATGGCATCTGTGGGACTTGAACACTGCCCTGCTGCGCACTATCCCCCAGGTGTGATGTGGGGCATAGGCCCCCCCCTGCCCACTGCAATAGGCCCCCCTGCCCACTGCAATATCTTTAAAAAATTTGGTGTACTCTATCATCTATATGCAGATGATATCATGATGTACATCCCATTTACGATCCCTAACTTACCGATGCAACTCCTGTCAGATTGCTTCAATGAAATCACATCCTGGCTAAATGCCAATAATCTCCAAATAAACCACTCAAAAACTGAAGTGCTAATTGTTACTAAAAATCAATCTTATACTCCCCCAACACACATAACGCTTCAAAACCAAGAAATTAAAATAAAAAACGAAGTAAGATATTTAGGAGTTATCCTAGATAAACATCTTACAATGGATACCCATATTAGAAATACCACAAAGAAAATCTATTTCAAGCTCAAAATCCTTAAACAACTAAGACCCCTTGTATACATACAAGATTTTATCAGTATAATTCAAGCTACCATAACCCCTCACTTTGACTTCGCTAATCTAATTTTATTAGGTACAACAAAACAAAACATTAAAAGAATTCAACTTGCACAGAATGCAGCAGCTAGGATAATAATGAAAGTACACTCACATCAACATATAACACCAATACTAGCATCCCTTCACTGGCTGCCAATACAAAGCAGGATAGTATACAAAACATCAATAACTTCATTTAAAACTCTAAATGATATGGCCCCAGTCACTCTAAGTAACTTAATCAGTAAAGAACATTCAAAATCTACTCAAAGAAAAGGGCAATTAAATAAACTAAAAACTCCCAAAGACTTCATAAAAGCAGATAAACTAACAAACAACAGAGCATTTTCACATGCAGCTCCAACAATCTGGAATTCCCTCCCAGATGACCTAAGAATGTTAACCGAGATCATTGAATTTCGCAAAAAATTGAAAACCTATCTATTTACTATGCATTACAACAATACAGATCATCCCTCAATAGACTTAGATAAAGGCTAATCAGTTTTTGTCTGAGATGTCCCAATGACCTAAACATACAATTCTACATAGCTGAAACCGTACTTTGCCCAATGCTTAAGCCCTACATAATATGTATCTGTATATAATGTATATAGTTTGCACTGTTCTGTGCTGATCAGTTTTAACATTTGCTGTTTACTTATTTTATTGCTTTTGGTTATATGATGTTACATGTAAAACAAACTCTGCTTTGTTGATTGTTGTTTATTGTGAACCGCAACTGATCTATGGAAGATGCGGTATATAAATGATTGTTAAATAAATAAAATTTAAAAAATCAGCTCTGCCCCCTTCAGGAATGGTGGAGGGGGAGAATGCTGCCTCCCCTGCCAGCCCCTCATCATCCTCCTCTTCATCCACAGATGGTGTTGGGCTAGACAGGAGGATGGGGCTTTGCTGTGCACTGCTGCTGCCCCCGCTGCTGTTTGTGCTTCTGCTTCCACTGGGGCTGGGGGGTGTATCTGTGCTGGCATCTCCACGGTGCCAGGGGTGGAACCATCTGGGGACAGGGGTGACGAGTCCTCCTCCAGCTGTGCTGCCACTGTGGGGGAAGGAGATCATGGTTAGTTTCATGACCATGGTTACTGGGGTCCAGCCACACACACAGAGTGTTCCAGCACATCCCATCTCTGCAGTAGGTAGGGCAGTGTGGGCTGGGACTATGTGTTGTGGGACCCTTGGATGGGGGCATGCTGTTTCTGTGGAGTCCATGTCACAGCAGTGTCTGTTCTTACATGTGTTGGCCTGCCTCAGTGTTGGGGGGTCTGTTGGCCTGCTGCTCAGACAGGGTATCTGCATGATTACTCACTCTGCTCCTCCTGTCATGGGTATGTGTGATAGATTTAGCGGTACCATGTGCAGTAGGCTTCCGTGTCATGCAGGATCCAGAAATGTCTGTGGGTAGAGACACACCTCATCATTCACCCGTACCAGAGCACAGACCTGTCTACTCTATGGGGTGGTTCTGCTGGCACTCTGCACATGCCCATCATGTGCCGTGTCCCCATCTGCTCTCAGTAGCACATCACCCTGTGATGCCATGCCGGGGATGGGAAGTGGAGCAGCAGCTGGTCATTGCATTTGGTGTACATGCAGAGGGACATGTTCCTTCACCACCAGGGGCTTGGGAGCACTGACAGCTGTAGTCTGTTGGTTCTGGCCTACAACCACAGTGCTTGTGGTCCTAGGTTGGCCTCCTGACTGGACTGCTTCAGTTTTCACCTCTAACATTCACACTGGGCCTCCCGTCTGACTTGCCATGCTCTCTCTTTTCCTGCCACCTGGGAGCAAGGACAGCTGTAGCCTCATGGTTCTGCCACTGAACCTCAGGGTTCTGGGTTTGCCTCCCACCTCGGGACATGTACAGGTCCCTTTTATTTTGCCTCCTCAGGAGGCATCTGTGTGACCAGGGGATGTAGCTGACATTCTGGGAGTGCTCTCTGCTATGCGTGTCCCTTCCATCTGTCTCTGTGTCCCCCTGTGCCTTCACTGCGTTACTGTATGCATCTTGTTCTCCCTTGTTTCCTGGGCCACTGCTGTTGGGCTGCTCTGTCTGTGCTTGCTGTCCTTTCACTGTGCAGCCTGCCTGCTTTCTGCCTGTGCCAGATCCTGACTTCCTCTGCCCTTCCTCTCCACCTCGGTTCGTTTGTCTCTGGGCCAACCTGGGCCTGCCCACTTCTCTCTGCTTCCAGGTTTGTCTGCCTCTGTTGTGCTGTACTTACTGGGCGAGGGTAGTCCTGATATGTTCCCAGCCCCTGCATGCTGCTGTGTGGGCTGGCTGCCTCTGCCTAGTGGGGAGAAGAATTTCCTTCTGTTTGATGACTATGGTCACCAGCAGCCTTGTTTCTGCCTCGATGAAGTTGGGCTGCCTGGTAGACATGGGGGACCCCTTCTTACTGGATCCGATCGCACATGGGCTGCATGGGGTTGGGGATGTTTTTGGGGTTACAAGTGCACAGAGCGGCTGGGCAGTGTGTGCACAGCCTACACATGCGCGTGGCACAAGGTGGGCTGATAGGATACCAGTTGGATATGCTTTGCCGGCCACAGCCACACGCCGATTCTACAACACCTTGTACATGTCATGCACGTCTTATCTGGAGATATGCACGGGGCCCGGACATGCCCTTTCAGAATCGGGCTCCATGTGTCAGAAATCCCATATACTGGGATGTTTGGCAGTGTGCTGTTTGAGCTGATTGTTCATGTTCTTTTGGTTAAAATTACAACAGAGAGATTGAAACTAAGGTATAAGAATGGCTCAAAAAGGAAAACTTTCTAGCAACAGCTGTAAACTAATAGGTAATAAAAACAAAGATGAAGATCTGATGTGTACGCTCCTGACAGGTGAGCAAAAGTATAGATAAAAATACAGAGATATACAGTCATAGCTTTATTATCTTAGCTTATTGCCTCACAATGCAGCAGAAAAGATTAGTTTTTAAATTATTTCATTATTCCTACTCTACTACTTTGCATTATACTGGAGAGCATAATCCTAAACAACAAAAGGATACTTTAGAAGAAAAAAAAACTTTTTTTTCGACAGCAGTTCAATGCCGGTGCTTTGAATTAAACCAGTTGGTACCTTTCCCCACTGGTCCCACCACCTGGGTAAATTCTATTCTAGCAACTTGGCATAGCTCCACAAAACACTAAAGTTCCTCTAAGACCAAAATCTGTTTTTTTATGTCCAACCGTACATTAGACTTAAATGTGCTCTGTGGCAGACCATACAACAAGAGGTATTTAGAGCCAGACAAAAAGGTAATAAGTGGAAGTGCATAAACCGTATATCCTGGCTGCATCCTGATTGTGCAAATGCAGTCAGAGCTCCAAGCAGCAAAGAAAGGAGGGGGGGGGGGGGCAGGGGGAGGAGAGAAAAGAGGAAAAAGGAGGAGAGAACAGGGGGTTAAAGTGGACCATCAAGAATTTATTTCATCTTGCCCCTCACATATCACATTTCTAAATTCTTTTTCTATATTTTTATTCTAAATTATGTTTCCTGCTAAGGGGGTGAGGTAAGGGAACTTATTGGAACTAACTTTTCTTTTTAAATGCACACTGTATATTTTGGGTTTTCTTGCATTTCAATTGATTTTTAGTCTAAAGAAAAGAGGTGTTCTTTCTCTTGTTGATGCTTGATCACTAATTTAGTTGGCATCATGCACTCTGGCATTTCCTATTAGGTATCTGCTGTATACGGTATGTGATTAGATGCTTTTATACTTAGGCTATTTATTGTATGTGTCACTTAATCTGATGTTACTGCATTGTTTAATAAGTGGTGATGTCATTCGTTTTTAATGTTTTTTTATTTGCTGTCCATCGCTTTTGGCAAGTTGATTGAAAATGACATTCATAAATCATAGAATTGAATTTAATTAGGAGCTGAGTCCCTATTTATGTTGCACACCCCTGAGACACTACCTAGCTATACAAAAACTGCAACAATCCCTCATACCCAATAACTCAATAAAACAAGGGAAAGGGAACCAAAGACTGAATCATTAACATCTGAAGGATGTATGAAGGATGGAGATATTGACCCCACTATAACAGATGTCTCAGAACATCTATCACCTCTGCCTGAGAATTGGTTGAGTAAAGGGGAAGCACAAATAGCAACACAGCAGTTTTTTTTTTGTTCCTTTTTCCTGACAAATCATTCATTTACAGCTAAGTAGTTTTTCCTTTTCTTTCAATGCATTCAAAAATTGAAAAAAAAAACATGCTGTGAAGGGAAGACAATGAAAGACATGTATGGGTGTTGCCATTTGTGCTTTCCGTGTTAGGTATTTATTTCTAACGTGCCATTGGTTAGCCTACAACCACGCTGAGGCCTCCCTTTTACTCAAACAATTCTCAGGCACAGGTGATAGGTGTATTGAGACATCTGTTATAGTAAGGTCAATATCTCCATCCTTCATAGAGCGTTCAGACGTTAATGATTCAGTGGTTGGTTCCTTTTCCCTTGTTTTATTGAGCACCCCTGAGACAAGCAGAATAGAATATATATACCTTCTGAGAACCTGACAGGTACTCATGACCTGAATTGGTTAATGATGGAAACAGGTTACTGGACTTGATCGACCTTTGATCTGACCCAGTATGGCACATCTTATGTTCTTACCTTTTACTAAACACATAGCATGTGCTATCTGCTGCATGGCCCATTTTATTCCTATGGGCTCTGTAGCAGATACCATATGCTAGGTTTTAGTAAATGGGGCCCTGAATGCCACAGAGCATAGTTAGTCAGATTTGCTAAGCAGTCCTGGAAGCTGGTAATTCAGGTGCAGCAGGATTAACACAATTGTTCTCTCTATGTCCCTGCTCCTAATCTGGCCTATCAGAATGCAGAGTCATGGAAGATGGGCCAGCCTGCCATTTGTGATGCAGAAGCCCAGGGAAGCAAGAGAAGCTGTGGGAGACCAATGGAACCAAGGCATAGCTTGGGGTGCTACCTTCTTGAAGGTCACCAGCTGGAAGTGCTGCTATCCATAAACCAACTAGGCTTAATCAAGCAACAAGCTTATCTGAAAGAGAAGAGGTGAATAAGATCCAAAAGAGATTGTCGCTGAAAGATCAGACTGAAGGATCCAGAAGCAGAGAGATCCAGGATTTAGAAGATGGTCCAGGGTCCAGCTGCCTGGAAGGAAAGTTTATCTCAGTACAGGGAGTGCGGCTTGATCCCTGATACATCTCTTTCACTACTGAACAGAGCCAGTGCTGTAGTGGAAGGGACCTGACTCCCACCACATGCCTTACCTCCCAGACTATGTATGTGTTTTTTGAATTTTTTTTTAACTGTTTTAATATTTGCCATCTTGGGGCAGAGAACAAATATTCCCCTAATGTTTATCTCCACCCAGGATATATATATATTCTGTGTCATTGTCTGTAAAAGCAACCGTATTGAATATGCTAAAGTGGAGAGAGAAAGACTTTGGTGTCTGCTGACAACCTCAGGAGCTCAATAAGGAAATCCTTTGCCTAATGCAGGACAGTCAAGTAGTCAGATTGGGATCACAGACATAAATATCTAAGGTGATAGAATCTGTGTTACCCAGGACTGAGTGTTTGCTGAACAAAGGACTGCAGCCAGATATTGTTTGATTTGGGCATTGCATACAGTAGAGAGAATTGGAGCACTCAATTCAGTGTCAGAAATTTCTTGGAGGTTATTCACTAACAGCCCGATTCCGTCCCAGATGTAGAAGCCCTCTGTATGTCTGATCTGAACTGGACATACAGAGGGCGTCGCGATTCTGATCCCGTGAGGCACGTCTAGCCCCATGGGATCAGAATCGTGAACAGTCCTCTACATGCAAGCTGGGACTGCAATTCAGCCCGGCCTGCACGTACAGGACATGCCTGACTAACTCAGCCAGGGTTTTTAAATGAAGCTGCGGCACTATGGCATATGGTTGCCATGGCACCGTGGCTCCATTCAAAAGCCGCAATCCTGGCTGCTGGCTCCTGCAGCTAATTCCCTGCAGCCTGACCCCCGATCCTGCCACCTATGGCCAGGGTCGGGCTGCAGCGAATGTTCTTGGCCCCCCCTGCACCATCCGTGCCCCGGGCCCGCTGATCTACTTCGTCCAGGGAAGTTATTCCACCTCGGAGGTGGAATAACTTCCCCATACAAGTTGCCGGCCCTGGACGTACAGGGCCGGTGACCACCCACCGCCTGCCCTAACTCCACCCCCTCTCCTCCCCGGCTAACTTCCCCATACAGCTGGCGGGGAAGTTAGACGCCAGTGGGGAGGCCCACGAATAGCGGGGTTGGTGTCCTATTGAGACATCCACCCCTGTTATTCTTGGGACAGAATAACTCTGTAAGGGTCTTGAAGGGATTTCCCTTTCCCCGGTGAAGAATCTGCTCCCTTTCGATAAGATTGTGTGCTGGGTGAGTGAAGGAATGGGAGAAAACCTTGCTGTGAGCAGGGTCCCTCAAAGTGACGTGCCCTACAACCAGTGGGACCAGGGCTATATCTATATTTTCATGAACCGAGTGATTAAACTTATTGACTTTCCTATTTGTTGTCATTCTGTTTTGGACTGTAATTGTAGGGAACACCAATAAAGGTGTTTTTATTTACGGATACCCTTGGTGCCCATTTTTCTCCTTTTGGATTGTTGTTATATTTTTCACTACAGCTTAGATCCTAAGGACTTCTCTTTACATGTGGAGGGTAATTTTATATCAAGCCACCTATACGTGAAGGCCAAGCAGGTACCTATTTGAAGCCTATTTAAAAAGACACATAGGCACCAACATGTCTTTATAAACTAAAAGGGCAAAAGTAGCATAAATCGAACCTAAACTGAAGCTGCAAACATGAATACCTGCTTGGCAGCAGACATAAATATTTGTACATAAAGCAGACCCGGACATGCATTATCAGCTTTTCAACATTGCCATTCCTTTTATCAAAATCAGATCACCACAGCAAAAAAAAAAAGACTACTATTCCTCTCTAGAGACAAAAGCAGCTCATACCCCAAAAAACTATTTTTGCCATTCTCTCCCAGTTATCCTCTTTAAATTCTACACCAAAGACATCTTACTGGTCTGGCTCTTCACCTGAAGTCTTGGCTCAATGTTTCTAAAAAAAAAAAAAAACTCTATCAGAGTGATCCTACCTCTCTTCTCTCCATTTGTGCTCTCTCTCCAGAAAGTCCCACTCAGTGTCCTATGCATTCTTGGTCGGAATTCACTCCCATAACAGTGATGTCTTTGGAAAAAATGGTTTCCGTAATTAGGAAAACCACCTGTTTTAGATCCCATCCCCTCTCCATGGCTTGCCGAACAGTCATTAGGCTTAATACCCATAGCCCACTTATTAAAGAGCCTTCAATCTAACCAAATTTCCTTTGAATGGAAAAAGGCCCTGGTCCATCTCATCTCTAAAGGTTTAAAACTAACCCTACTATCCCTTCAAGTTACTGCCCAATCTCAAACTTACCCTTTCTCTTAAAGCTAACTGAACGCATCATCCCTCCCCAACTTAGAGACCACCTAGAACACACTTCCACTCTACATTCCAGCTTTCAGACACACCACAGTACAGAAACAATTGTTACTTCAGTCCTAAGTGAGATTTATAGCGCTCTTGACCAGGGTCAAATAGCACTAACTATCTCCCTAGATATCTCTGCCGCATTTGATCTTGTGGACCATAGCACGCTCCTCTCCTGCCTCCATAGTACTGACCTTCATAGAATTGTGCTCTCCTGGTTTACATCATTTCTTTCAGGGTGTTCATTTCAAGTGTCCACTGAAAACCTGTCCTCTTTATCATACCCTCTGATGTGTAGGGTCCTGCAAGACTCAGTCCTTTCTCTCCTCCTGTTTAACATCTTCTTTAGCCCCTTGGCCACTCTTCTCCAATCAACAGAACTATCGTTCTACATCTACCCAGATGATATTCTCCTCATCGCTTACACAGACCATTACCAGCCAACTCTAACACATGTCAACTCTAGTCTTAGTAACATTTCCACTTGGCTCCATGCCAATGCTCTCCAACTTAATATCAATAAACCTACTGCTACCTGGATCACTGGTAGTGATTCAGTCCCTACCATTTCTCCTCTCTTGGACAACTCCTCCATTACTTTACAACCCTCTATGACATACTTAGGTGTCATTGATTCACACTTCTCTTTTTTCCCCCAGGATAGCCAGGTAGTCAAGGCATCATTTGGAGCCCTGCAATGCTTCCATGCCTTCCGGCCTTTTCAAGATCCCACAGCTCAAACGTCAATCATCCTTAGCACCATTATTGCCTGCTTAGCTTGTAGCGTGGTCTATGCCGGTATTCCCACCTACAAGGTTAAGAAATTACAGTCTATTCAAATCACGGCCCTTTGCATCCTGTCCCACACAAGGAAATACGACTATGTTACACCATTTATGATCCAGCACCATTCGCTCCTAGTTTCCTTCAGAATTTGTCATAAAATTCTAAACTTAGTTCATATATCTTTACACAATAGTGCCCCCACTTACCTGTCCTCCTTTGTGATCCCTTACACTCCCCCACGCTGCCTACATAATTTGCACAGTAGCAGATTATTCCAAAACGTCCATCCAGTCTGGTCCAGACAAGTGGACTATGCTCCTCTACCAGCAGGTGAAGACTCAGAACACAGCTTGAAGTGAGCTATAAGCAGCATGTGCTAGCTGAACAAGCCAGTATTCTCAGACTCCAGCAGGTGTAAAGAGGAGCATAGCCTGTGCTGTTAGTCTTTGTTTTTTCCGTACCAGTTTTTTTCAGGCCTGGGGTTCAGAATCTGTTGGCATCATGTCCCTCCTCATTTTCTCCTAGCCGCTCCCTCCGACGGGCTCTTTCTCTCCTCCTTCCCAACTTTTGGGAGGAAACCAGGAGTGTAGCAGCTTTCTGAGACTGAAAAAAAAAAAGAAAAGTAGAAAGGGAAGCAAGCACTCAGACCAGTTGCCGTGGCACTAATGATCGAGGGGGAGCAGCACCGGGTAAGACCAACTTCGGCTCCAGGGAGGGTGGATTTGCTTGGGGGAGAGTCTCACGGGACCCATGGACCATGTCGGATGCATTGCATGTGGCAGCCACAGAGCACAGCTCTCCAAAGTCAAGCTGTGCCATGGCTGCCTGAGGGAGCATATAGCTGCTGTGGATGACCTCGGGGATGGTCCCATGGGGTCAGAGAGGAGTACATCTGATGGTGGTGAATAGGCTTAGGCTCTGGGGGATGGCAGCGGGCTCACTGGTCTGGCTCTTCTGGTTCTTGTGACCTAGATTGGCCACTGTTGGAAACAGGATACTGGGCTTGATAGACCTTGGTCTGACCCAATATGGCATATCTTATGTTCTTATGAGTGCTACAGGGACAGCTGCACAGAGGTCTCCAGAACCCTCCTTTTCTCAGCCTATGGCTGTTTTTTCTTTGGGAGCTTCAACCTTGCTGGAAGGGTACTGGGAGGGGGTCCAAGGGCTCCCCTTTCTGCCCTGGATTTGTTTTACTACTCCACCAGACCTTCCTTCTGCAGCATGGCCTGGAGGAGGACTCCTTGGGTTCCCTCAAGCCCCCAGTAGACAAGGGCTTGG
Source organism: Ichthyophis bannanicus (assembly GCA_033557465.1). Classification (NCBI taxonomy): domain Eukaryota; kingdom Metazoa; phylum Chordata; class Amphibia; order Gymnophiona; family Ichthyophiidae; genus Ichthyophis; species Ichthyophis bannanicus. The sequence goes on along the minus strand of CM066032.1, from coordinate 1,270,825,097 downwards.
GGTCTGCGGTGGCGGCCAAGCACCCTCACCAGCTGAAGTAGAAGGACCCTGATGTATGCTCCCTAGGGTCCTTGGAATCCTTGGATCCCTTGGAAAGCCCAACAGGTCCCTTGGAAGAGATAGAAGTGGAGCCCTCGGTGGGTGAAGACTACTACTATTACTAAACATTTCTACAACACTACAAGACATACACAGCACTGCACAGACACATGTAAAAGATGGTCCCTGCTCATCAGAGCTTACAATCTAGTCAAGACAGACAACACAGTAGCTGTATACATGGGATACATCTAGGGGGAATGGCAAGGAGACACAAAGGAGATCAGGTGAATCAAGATCCAAAAACGGCAGCGAAGGGGTGAGTTTTCAGCTTGGATTTGAAAAGGGTTAGAGAAGGAGCCTGACGTACAGACTTGGGTAGTTTGTTTCAGGCATAAGGAGCAGCAAGGTGAAAGGAGCGAAGTCTGGAGTTAGCAGTAGAAAAGAAGGGCACAGATAGAAGCGATTAGCCAGAAGAGCAGAGTTCCAAAGGAGTGGTATAGGGATAAATAAGAGAGGAAAGGTAGTGAGGAGCTGCAGAATGAATACACTTATAGGTCAGCGGGAGAAGTTTGAACTAAATGCAGAAATGGATAGGGGGCCAATAAAGTGACTTGAGAAGAGGGGTAATATGAGCATGACAAGGTTGGCAGAAGATTAATCATGCAGCAGAGCGCTGAACAGATTGAAGGGGAGAAAAATGATTCAGAGGGAGACCAGCAAGGAGTAGGTTACAATAGTCTAGATGGGAGGTGACTAAGAAGTACATAAGTGTCTTAGTAGTATGTTCAGAAAGGAATGGGCAAATTTTGTTGATGTTGTAGAGAAAGAAATGGCAGGTTTTACTATCAGTTGGATGTGTGTGGAGAGAGTAGTGTCAAAGACGACCCCAAGGTTGCGAGTTGAAGAGACAGGGAGGAGTAGAGACTGAGAAAGGAGGAAGGGGAGAGGAAGGTCTAGGGGGAAAAATAAGAAGCTCAATTTTGGTCATGTTTAATTTCAATCTGTGGTGAGACATCCAAGCAGCATTGTCATAAGTCAGGCAGAGATCCTGGCCTAGATTGCTGGAGAGATTTCAGGTATAGAGAGGTAGATCTGGGAGTCATCTGCACAAAGATGGTACTGAAAGCTATGGGAGGAGATGAGTGCACCAAGGGACTCGGTATAGAGAAAGAAAAGGAGTGGACCCCAGACAGATCCTTGGGGTACACCAACTGAAAGCAGGATCGCAGTAGAGGAGGATTCACCAGAACAAACACTGAAAGAGCGATGGGAGAGACAAGAAGAGAACCAGGCTAGCGCAGAGCCCTTAAAACCAAGCGAGAACAAGGTATCAAGGAGAAGATTGTGGTCAACAGTGTCAAAAGCAGCAGAAAGATCAAGAAGGATGAGGACTGAGTAAAGGCCCTTGGATTTTGTCAGGAACAGGTTACTGGAGACTTCGGCAAGAGCCCTTTTGGTAAAATGTAAAGGACGAAAGCCAGATTGTAGAGGATCCAGGAGGGCATGAGAGGAGAGAAAGTTAAGCAATGGCGGTGAACTACACATTCAAGTAGTTTAGAAACAAAAGGGAGGAGGGAAATGGGTCAATAGTGAGAAGGACAGCTAGGGTCTAGTGAGGGTTTCTTGAGGAGAGGAGTAACTACAGCATGCTTGAAGGCTGCAGGGATTGTTGCAGTGGAGAGCGATAGGTTGAGAATACGAGAGATGGAATATGGAGAATATGAGAGATGGAGGGTATGGAGCTAAGAAGATGGGTGAGAATAGGATCAGAGGAGCAGGTAGTGAGTTTGGATGAGGAAAGAAGGTGAGTGGTTTCCTCCTCAGAGATCATAGAAAAGGAAGAAAGGGTAACAGAGGTAAGAGGGGAAAGTTGGGAGTGAAGAAGAGGAGGAGGGAAAGTAGCTGACTTCATGGGGAATTGGAGTGTGATCTTGTGGATTTTGTCATGGAAGTAGTCAACCAGGGTTTGAGCAGAAAGGGAGGGGGGTTGGAGGCAGACGCACCTTGAGAAGAGAGTTAAGAGTTGTAAAGAGACAGCAAGGGTCAGAGGCAAGAGAGTTAATCAGATGGACATAATAGTCTTGTTTGGCAAATGCTATGGCTGACTGAAAAGAGACAAGCATGAATTTGAAGTGTAGAGAACGGTGCAGGATTTGTGCCAAGCATGCTCAGCAGAGCAGGTGCAGGAATGTAGATATCAGGTAGTGGAAGGCAGCCAGGTTTAGGTACATTATGCTTCACAGGATGTGATATGGGCAGAGCAAGAGCATTCAAAGCAGAGGAGAGTGCAGCGTTATAGGAAGCTACTGCCTCATCAACAGATTCAGGTGACAAAGTAGAGGAAAGAGGTGATGAGACAGTGGAGGAGAGAGCCAACGGGTCAATAGCATGAAGATTTCTAAGGAGGTTGGAGGAGACAGGGCAAAGTTGAGGCGGTGAGTGATGAAGCGTGAAGCTTAGCAGGTGATAGTCTGATAAGAGAAGAAGTGAGGTACAGAGATTTGAGTGTAAGCAATTAGAGAAGAATACAAGATCAAGGCAGTGGCCTTGCTGGTGAGTAGGAGCAGTAGAGCAAAGCTGGAGGTTGAATGATGAGGTCAGGGAAAGGAGCTTTAAAGCATAAGGGTCAGAAGGGTTATTAACATGAATGTTAAAATCCCAGAGAATAAGGGAGAGGGAAGATGAATCCAGAAAGAAGGAAAGCCATGAGTCAAAGTCAGAGAGAAAGGTAGAGGTGGATTTGTCAGGGGATTAATAACTAATTGGAGAGGTAGTAGAGTCAAAAGCTGGATGGAGTTGACTGAGGCAATAGAGGGTTAAGTGACTTGCCCAAGGCCACAAGGAGTGCTAGTGGGAACTAAACCCTGGTCTCTTGGTACCTAAGCCAGTGCTCTAACCATTAGGCTGCTACTCCACTCTCTCAGGCAGCTCCAGCACAGCCTGACTTTGGAAAGCTGTGCTCTGTGGCTGCCATACATGATGCATCTGACATGTTCCATGGGTTCCACGGGACTCTCCCCCAAGCTCGGGCCTGCCTACGATGGTCCCAACGGATCACAGAGGAGGCAGGGACAGACACAGCTGACAGGACTTCAGCTGCTCAACTAGAGTCAGGAATGGCCTTTCTGGTGGCCCTGCTATAGGCCTCTGTCAAGGGCATGGCAATGGTGTTTTTTGTGTGGAGGCTGCTCTGGCTGTACAATTGATCGACAGACATGACCTCCAAGATGCAGCTTAGCAGACTCCCCTTCACAGGGAAGCTGATTTTTTAGGAAAACCTGGAGAAATTGGTCAAGGACCTGGAGACTCCAAGGTGTCCAGGTTGCCGGAGAACAAGCCCAAGGGAGTGGGATGTGTTGTTTTCAACCCTCCCATGCCTTTAACCCTCAGAGGTCCTGTTTTCTGCAGTGTGGTTCTTCCTTTTAAGGTGGCCACCTAGGAGGCCACAGAAGTGCCCCCAGGACCCCCAGCACCTCTAAGCTTCCCTAATAAAGGTACGGGGGTTCAGCCAGTGGGCAGTCGCTTGCAGTATTTTCTTCCCATCTGGGCCCAGTTTACTACGGATGTCTGGGTCCTCAAGGTGATCTGAGAGGGGTACACCCTCAAGTACGCCAGACCTCTTCAGGAGGCCGCCATGTTGTCCCTCTGCTGTACGTCTGCCAAGGCTCAGGCAGTGGAGGAGACCATTTGTTGAGCCTCAAGGCCGTTGTACCAGTACCACCAGCAGACTGGGGCTTGGACTAGTATTCCATCTACTTCATAGTTCCCAAAAAATAGGAGTCCTGAAAAGAGGTCTACAGGGTCCTCAAGGTGCCCAGGTTCTGTATGGAGAATCTACGCTCTGTGATCATTGCGGTGTGATAGGAAGAGCTTTTGACTTCCCTTGACTTGACTCAGGCCTACTTACATATCCCCATCCAGCATGCCCACCAGATGTTTCTGCAATTCATGGTGCCCAGGAGACGGTTTCAGTTTCAGGCCCTTCCCTTCAGCCTCACCACTGTGTCTTGGATTTTCACCAAGGTTATGGTGGAGGTGGTGGTGGACCTACCTAGGCAGGGCATCCTTGTTCACCTGTACCTCGATAACTGGCTCATTCGGGCCAAGTCATGCTAGGAGAGTCTCGAGGCAACGGAGCATATGATTCATTGCATACAAGGCCTGGGCTGGATTATCAACCTGGACAAGATCAGGCTGGAACCGACCCAGTCCCTGGAATATCTAGGGGTGAGGTTTGACACCTTCATGGGGAAGGTCTTCCTTTGCGAAGTGCAGATTACGAAGCTCCAGGATCAGGTCTGGGAGCTACAGAGGATTCCCTGCCCATGGGCAAGGGACTACCTCCAGGTGCTGGGTTCAATGGTGGCCACATTGGAGTGCGTGCCCTGGGCGTGGCTGCACATGAGAACCCTGCAGTGGGACCTGCTGTCTCAGTGGTCCCCTCAGTGGCAATCTATGGAACTGTGCCTTTCCCTCAGGGAGTTGGTGCGGCAAAGCTTGGATTGGTGGCTGTCATCGGGAAAGCTCATTGTCGGCAAGCCCCTCAAAACTTCAGATTGGGTGGTGGTAACCATGGATGCCAGCCTGATGGGCTGAGGCAGTCATTGCTTGACCCAGATAGCCCAGGATTGGTGGATGGTGAAGGAGAGCCACTGGTCCATCAACTGCCTGGAAACACCAGCGGTATGTCTGGCATTGCCGGAGTTTCTTACCTTAGTTCACAACAAGACTGTGAGAGTGCTGTCGGACAATGCGATGACAGTGGCTTACATAAACAGGCAAGGAGGCCCCCAAAGTGCAGTCATATCGCTGGAGGTGATCCCACTGCTACAGTGGGCAGAGGCTCACTTGCTGGCACTGGTGGTGGCCCATGTGGCCAGCAAAGACAATGTCCAAGCGGATTATCTCAGTCGCACCACTTTGGATCCTGGGGATTGGTCATTGTCACAGATGGCATTCCAGCGAATAGTGGATCGCTGGGGACAACTAGTGATGGACTTGATGGTGACTCAGGCAAATACCAAAGCCGAGAGTTTCTTCATCCAGCGCAGAGCACATGTACAAAGGGCTGAATACTCTCATGCAGCCCTGGCTGGAAGCGGTCCTGCTGTGTGTGTTCCCCCCCCCCCCCAGCCGTGATAGGGGGTGACCCAGTCATGACAGGGCATGTCATTCAGCAGATAGAGTCTTATCGGGGGAAGGTGGTGCTCGTTGCCCCAGACTGACCTCAGCATCCCTGGTATGTAGACCTCATGCAGCTTTTGGTGGCAGAACCGCTCCGCCTGCCAGCAGAAATGGATTTGTTCACCAAGGGCTGATGTGGATGCCAGAAGTGGGTCAATTCTTGCTTACAGCCTGGCTCTTGAAATTGCTCAGTTGAGGGGCAGAGGTTATTTGCCCCAGGTTACTGATCCCCTGCTTCAAGCCCACAGGAAGTTGACTTCCTTGGCCTACCTGTATGTTTGGCAGGTCTTTGAGGATTGGTGTGAAGAGCGCAGCATTTTCACTCTGGGATAATCACTCCTGGATATTCTGACCTTCCTACAGGTGGGGCTCAAGAAAGGACTGGCTCTGGGCTCCTTGAGGGTCCAGGAGGTGGTCTTGGCATGTTTCTGGGGCCATATCCAGGGATAATCCTTGGCGGCCCATGTCAACATGATGCGTTTTTTGGGTGGGATGAAACATCTCTGTCCCCTCGCTGTTTGAAGGTTCCCTCGTAGGATCGCCATCTGGTGCTCTCCGCCCTGGGGAAGCCTCCCGTTAAGCTCCTGTCGGGCGCCACAGTGAAGGATTTGACCTTAAAGGTGGTCTTCCTGATGGTATCTGCTCTGCATGTCACATTTCCGAGCTCCAGACCTTCTCATGCAAGGAGCCTTACTTGCTCATCTCTAGGGAAAAGGTGGTCCTGTGCCCAGCCCCTTCCTTTCTCCCAAAGGTGGTGTCCAGTTTCCACCTCAATCAGGTGGTGGCTCTGTCCTCCTTCCCAGGGGCTCATGACTCAGAGGAGGGCCATCTTCTTCATAAGTTGAATGTCCATAGGGTGCTGAAGTGGTACCTCAAGGAAATCCAACCCTTTCGGAGGTCTGAATGGCTCTTTTTGTTGTTTGGCAGCCCTCACAGGTATTTAATTTATTTAGCTGTATTTATATTCCGCTTTTCACCGGGTCAAAGCAGTCAATTGGGGAATACATTTAACACAAGGGGATATGACACACATATGTTAATACTTACAGGGAACATGGGCAATGGAGGGTTAAGTGGCTTGCCCAAGACCACAAGGAGTGCCTATAGGACTAGAAATCCCAGTCCCTCCGGGCTGAGATTGCTATCCCCAGGTGGGACTTGAACCCCCGGCCCTCCGGCCTGAAGTACCTTGTCCTAACCACTAGACCACTCCTCCCTATGAGGCGGCTTCCAAGGCCTCCATTTACAGGTGGATCTGGGAAGCCATTGTGTCAGCATATCTGTTGAAGGGACATCCTGTACCTTCGGGTTTGCGGGTGCATTCCACAAGGGTGCAGCCGTGTCCTGGGCAGAGTTTGGTTTGGTGGCCCTGCAGGATATCTGCAAGGTGGCAACTTAGTCATCCCTTCATTCCTTCATGCAGCACTACCACTTGGATGTTCAGGCCCATAAGGACCCGGAGTTTGGGGGTCAGGGTCCTGCGGGAGGCTCTCTACTCCCTCCCAGCGTTAGTACTGCCTTGCTACATCCCACTTGTCTGGACTGGACTGGAGGGATGTTTTGGAAGGTGAAATTAGTCCTTACCTGCTAACTTTCTTTCCTGGAGTCCCTCCAGTCCAGTCCAGATCCCACCCAGAGTTTAGTTCTTGTGGAGGTCTCTCTCATGGTTGTCTTGCAATGATTTTATTTTTTTGGTGGACGCATAAGGAGCAGCACACAGTCTCTTTTTTCAGGTACCTGTCCAATTGGCTTGGCCTCCGGGCTGTGCGCTTAGTAGAGTTTCTTTTATTTTGGACTTACCTGATTACAAAAAAAAAGAGAAATGAGTGAGAGGAGAGAGATGAAGGAGGTGATTTAGATGAGTGTTACAGATGTGCAGATCACACGTTTTGTTAGCCAAACCCTTGCTGAATACAATGGTTTGGAGAGCCTGAGCTCCTTGGGGGTCTTTCCTGACAGATCTTGTGATCTGCCCCCCTTTTGGTTTTTTGTGTATGCTGTCTTTCAGGAGGGTTAATTTTCTGGAGAATTGGAATTTGTACTCTTTTTTACCTGCTTTGTGATGATAATACTGGCTTGCTCGGCTAGAACAGGCTGCTTATAGCTCACTTCAAGCTGTGTTCTCAGTCTCCACCTGCTAGTAGAAGAGCATAACCTACTTGTCTGGACTGGATTGGAAGGACTCCAGGAAAGAACATTAGCAGGTAAGGTCTAATTCCACCTTTATTCACGCTCCCTCCAAAGCCCAGTACAAAAGAATGAGATACTCGGCATTCTTCTTCCCTGCTCCATCACTATGGAATCATCTTCCAGCCCAAGCTCATCTAGAGGACAACTACAAAAAATGTAAAGTCTTTCATAAGACTCTCCTCTTCGAACAGGCCCTTCGGGCTAGGATAGACCACCTGGATTGACATCTCGTGCCTCCTTTTTCTGTTCCTTACCTTAATTGTCCTTACTTCTCCTATTAATATTGTAGTTCTTTTCTAATTTATCTGACTACTTTGTTTTTGTAACCTGCTTTGTATGCATGCCAAAGACAGTATAAATAAACTATAAACTATTTTTTATAATCAATACTTATAAATCATAACTCAGCCATTAAATCACAGAATAAACCAGACATGGACCAGGAACAGGCCAAGCTGACCTGAGAGGGTGCAGAGCCATCTGTATTTAATGAGGTTCCAAGTGCTCAATAAAACCCAGGACGGGAGTAAAGAGGGGTTGAACCAAGCCACCTTTTTCTGACTTCCAAATATGCAGCCTCGGGTTTCAGAAGCAAAAGTCTCAGATGCTGCTGAAGATGAACCCTTGCCAAACCAACCCATTGAGGGGCAAAAGGAAAAGAGATGATGTGGTAAAGAGGATCCCCCACTCCATCCTTCTTAGTATCTGCAAGTAAAAACTGAGTCGATGTGTAAGGGTACTGCACAGGAGTGTAGAGTTAGCTGTCAAGGAGCTGAAGAAGAGGACATGCAGATATTAGAGAAGTCTCACCCCAGATGTAAGGATCTACCAGTTTAATTCAGGAAATCCACAAAGGAGTGAGAGGAATATTGTTACAGATCCCAGAGGAGATCTGAGCTGGAGAGTAGAAGATGCTTCAGAGGATCCTGTTTGAGGGAGCCCAAAGTGTGAGGAAAAGATAGAGAAGTTTGTGTATCAAGAATCCCACTGCTAGATTTCTTTCCATTTTCTTTTGCCTTTGAACTTCACCTACCAATCTATCTAGGTGATGTCTAGCAAAGACACATAACCAGGGTGGCCCAAATCTAAATTTTTATATTGCAATATCTCATGTAGTTGGAGCAGGATACCACAATCTTCCTGTTTATTACAATTAGAAGGTTTCTGGAGTCCCTGTTTCTGTGTCCTGTGCGATGTAATATAATAGAGAAAACATCTGCATGTCCATCACTAGGCAGAGGGTGTATCCTCCAGCATTTTGGAGGGAAATTTTAAAAAATCCTACATCTAGGGCCTTGAGAGGGGTTCCTTAACAGAGAGATGGTGAGAACACCTTCCCAGCACAGAAGGTGTGCTGGCGTTAGGCCAGGTGGGCTCAGAAGACTGTGAGGAGTAGCAAGGGGCCCAACCTCTGTGATGGCCAGCTTGGCCTGACAGGAGGGGGTTATTATCTTGAGCTGGCTAGGCTTAACCCAGGAATAAGGAGAGTGGAAGAGAAGTCCCCTTCTGTTTGTGAGGGACCAGTCTCCCCAGGCATTCCAAGCAATAGGATAGGAGGGGCTTTGTGAGCAGATATTTTAAGGAATTCTTGATTTCCTTTTGAGGACGAAAGTAGATTTTTGTCAGTTTTGTATCTCCTTAAAGGAAGTGTTTATTCTGAAGTGAATTTTGCATTTTTCATACTGAAAGTCCAGAGTGCCGACACTTCTAGTACTCATTTAAGGTAATGATCAATGAATCTGAATGTTCTGAAGGACTTTTCCTGTGAGTATGTTTTACAGAATCGTCATGTGGACTCTGGGGTAACCAGCATGGGACCCTGAAGAGAGAAAAGGAGACCCCCCCAGAGGAGTCTAAAGGGAAATTAAGAGAAGGAGCCTGCTAAAGATGGGGGAGCATGAGATAAGGAACATTTAGGACTTTGCTCATTGATTAAACTAGATTCGTTGGGGATGGGTGAAGAAAGCCCCCAGGTAAGTGAAAGCCCCCAGGTAGGTGATACATTAAATACCTTTATGGAAATGGGTAACAGGGGTAACACATGGAAAGCAGTGTGTATTAATGCCCGTAGCATGGGAAATAAGATCCCTGAAGTTGAAGCTTTGGTGGGAGTGGCTGACTTGGATGTAGTGGCAGTTACAGAAACATGGTTCACAGAAAACCATGACTGGGATGTAACTATACCTGGCTATACTTTATTCAGAAAGGACAGGGTAGGAAGAAGGGGAGGAGGAGTGGCACTATATGTAAAAACTACTATTAAAGCTTTGGAATTACAGAGCTTAAAAGGGAGAGAGGAGGCATTGTGGGTTAAACTAGAAAGAGGGAAAGAGAAATCTATTTGCATTGGTGTGATATACAGACCTCCCTCACAAGAGGAAGAGGTGGACAGAGAGTTAATTGAAGACATACGCAGCATTGCTAGGAAAGGGGAAGTGCTACTGCTAGGAGATTTCAATATGCCAGATGTTGATTGGCACATTCCTGCTGCAGTATCATCTAGAAGTAAGGAGATCCTGGATTCTCTACAGGGAGAACTATTCAGGCAATTGGTAACAGACCCCACACGTGAAGGGGCCATACTGGACTTGGTGCTTACCAATGGTGAGAGTGTTTCTGATGTTGTAGTGGGAGATCATTTTGCATCCAGTGACCACCAGATGGTGTGGTTCAGTATTAGGACTAGGGCTGTTAGAATCCATTCCAAGGTGAAGATCTTAGACTTTAGGAAGACTAACTTTGCGAAGATGGGCCAATACCTCAGGGAGTCGTTAGTGGGATGGGAACAGCTGGGGGATGTAGAAAAACAGTGGGCAAAACTGAAAGGGGGTATTTTAAAGGCAACCAACCTTTTTGTTAAAATGGTAAATAAAGGCAAAAGGAAAAGGAGACCGCTATGGTTTTCGAAGGAAGTAGCTGAAAAAGTGAAGAAAAAGAGGGAGGCCTTCATGAAATACAAGGATCACAGAGAGAGGAAGACAGGCATCTGTATTTGGAAAAACTTAGAGAAGCTAGCAAAGTAGTCAAGAAGGCAAAGATTCAAAAGGAGGAGGAAATAGCCAATGCAATAAAATGGGGGGATAAGACATTTTTCAGATATATTAGTGAGAAGAGGAAGGGCAAAAGTGGTATTGTCAGACTCAAGGGTGCAGGGGGGGAATATGTAGAAGCTGATAAGGATAAAGCGGAATTGCTTAACAAATATTTTTGTTCTGTGTTCACAGATGAAGAACCAGGAGCAGGACCTCAGAAAACACCCACAAATAAGAACAGAAGCGAGGGACATCTTGAACAATTTTCAGAAGACTGTGTTCGTGAGAAACTAGCTCAACTTAAAGTAGACAAAGAGATGGGACCGGATGGGATACACCCTAGAATACTGAGGGAACTTGGGGACGTTCTAGCAACTCCACTGACTGACCTTTTCAATGCCTCGTTGGAGTTGGGAGTGGTGCCAAAGGACTGGAGAGAGGCTCATGTGGTGCCTTTACACAAAAGCGGAAGTAAGGATGTGGTTGAAAACTACAGGCCGGTTAGTTTAACTTCGGTGGTGAGTAAATTATTGGAAACGCTGCTGAAAGAGAAGATAGTGAGGTTTCTGGAGTCCGGCGGATTACAGGATCCGAGGCAGCATGGATTCACCAGAGGCAGGTCTTGTCAGACAAATCTGATCGATTTCTTTGACTGGGTGACCAGGGAGTTGGACCGAGGGAGAGCTCTAGATGTGGTGTATTTAGATTTCAGTAAAGCCTTTGACACTGTTCCTCACAGGCGACTTATAAACAAACTGAGCACCCTAGGGATGGACCCTAAAGTTACTGCTTGGGTTAGAAATTGGTTGGGTGGGAGGCGACAAAGAGTACAAGTAAATGGAGCTCACTCTGAGGAGAAGGATGTTACCAGTGGTGTGCTCCAGGGATCTGTCCTTGGTCCGATTCTTTTTAACATCTTTGTTAGTGATATAGCGGAAGGGCTGTCGGGTAAGGTTTGCCTCTTTGCGGATGATACCAAAATCTGTAATAGAGTAGACACCCAGGAAGGTGTAGATAACATGAGGAGGGATCTAGCTAAGCTTGAAGAATGGTCTAGAATTTGGCAGCTGGGATTTAATGTTAAAAAATGTAAGGTCATGCATTTGGGCTGCAGCAATCCAAGGGAGCAATACAGTATAGGAGGTGAAGTACTTTTGTCCACTAAAGAAGAGCGGGACCTAGGCGTGGTTGTGTCTGATGATCTTAAAGTAGCTAAACAGGTAGAAAAGGCGACGGCAAAAAGCTAGAAGGATGCTTGGGTGCATACGGAGAGGAATGGCTAGCAGAAAAAAGGAGGTGATAATGCCTCTGTATAAGTCTTTGGTGCGACCTCATTTGGAGTATGGTGTGCAATTCTGGAGACCGCACCTTCAAAAGGATGTGAACAGGATGGAGTCGGTGCAGAGGGTTGCTACTAAAATGATTAATGGGCTTCATTATAAAGCATATGAGGACAGACTTAAGGATCTTAATATGTACACCTTAGAGGAAAGGCGGGATAGAGCTGATATGATTGAGATGTTTAAATACCTCCGTGGCATAAATGTTCAGGGAGAGAGCCTCTTTCAATTGAAAACAAGTTCTGCGACGAGGGGACATGGGATGAGGGTGAAGGGAGATAGATTCAGGAGTGATATGCGGAAATATTTCTTTACAGAAAGAGTAGTGGATCCGTGGAATAGTCTCCCAGTGGAGGTGGTAGAGATGAGGACAGTAACTGAATTCAAAAAAGCATGGGACCAACACAGAGGATCTCTAAAGGTAGAAAGTGGACTGTTGTAGTTGTTGTTATGGAAGGACAGACTAGATGGGCCTTGTGGTCTTTTTCTGTCATCATGTTTCTATGTTTCTATGTTTCTATGCTCTTTTGATTTGTCATATTTTTTCCCTGATTATACTCTGTTTTTTGAGAGTCACCATAAAAGTGCTTTTACATAGAGATAAATCTTGGCATGGACTTCTACTTAGTGTGTTTGAAGTTTTGGGTGTCATTCCAGTGAAAGCCTTGGGATATTTTGCCTTCCCTGTCCACCAGAACCCTTTGGGCCAATATTCCAAGCCATTAATGCAGTTAGCACAACTGCTAATAGCGTTAATGGTGGTGAATGAGATGCTCAGTGGCACTAACACGGTTAGTACTACGGAATATCCGCGGCTGCTGGCTCTACTTGCCTCGATACTGACCACTTAGCATTGGGGTGTTGTGCAGCAGAGTGGAGGTGGCACCAATCAGTAACCGAGCAACAGTGATATGGAGCCGCTGCCCAGTTAGCGATATGAGCCAAAAGCCAGGTTCAAGTAACCCTGGCCTAACTTTCGCCTCATATCACTAACTGGGAAGCAGCTCAATATCGCTGCTGCCTGGTCACCAATTGACAAAAGTGACTAACACAGATTTTCGATGCAAGGTTCCACATTAGAAACCACCATCCAGGAAAAAGATTTAGGCGTCATTGTGGAGAACATGTTAAAACCCTCGGCCCAGTGTGCAGCGGCAGCCAAGAGAGCAAATAGAATGCTAGGTATCATAAGGAAAGGAATGGAAAATAAAACAAAAGATATTATAATGCTTCTATATCGTTCCATGGTGAGATCGCACCTTGAATATTGTATGCAATTCTGGTCGCCGTATCTTAAAAAGGATATAGCGTTATTAGAAAAGGTTCAGAGAAGAGCCACCAAAATGGTAAAGGGGATGGAAGGATACTCCTGTGAAGAAAGGCTAAAAAGGTTAGGGCTCTTTAACCTGGAAAAGAGATGGCTGAGGGGAGATATGATAGAAGTCTATAAATTAATGAACAGAGTGGAACGGGTAAACATAGATCGATTGTTTACACTATCGGAATATAGAAAGACTAGGGGACATGCAATGAAGCTACAGGGTAAACTATTTAAGACTAATACAAGAAAATATTTTTTCACTCAACGTGTAATCAAACTCTGGAATTTGTTACCGGAGGATGTAGTAAAGGCTGTTAATGTAACCTGCGTTTAAAAAAGGTTTGGACAAGTTCCTGGAGGAAAGGTCCATAAACCATTATTAAGAAGGGACCCAGGATATCACTGCTTGACCCAGTACAGGCATTGCGGAACCTGTGTCTTTTGGGGAAACTGCTAGGTACGTATGACCTAGACTGGCCACTGTTGGAGACAGGATACTGGGCTTGATGGACCTTGGTCTGACCCAGTATGGCATATCTTATGTTCTTATGTTCTTATGTTCAGTGCTGGGGCCAGAAATGATCCCGGCATTGAAAATACAGGTTTAATATTCAGTGCCGGCAGCTAAATCACAGAATATTGAACCCTTTATTTCTATTTTTGTGGGATTTATTTTCCTACTACTTACTGTGTACCTTTCCAGGGCCACCTTAGCTCATGTTAGGAAGGCCGCTACATACTTTTTATGATTTTTAAGAGCACACCTGTGAAGGATTAGCCAAAAAAATGAAGTTATTGTTTGTATGACAAGAACTCAGAACTTCATTTTGACAGATGATTGTAATGATTTCAATACAGAAGAGAACTTTAACATCTCAGGATGAATTCATCATCTGCCCATCCACTAAATAAATTAGCTTTGGTTCACTCCAGACAATTAAAAGAGGGACTATTTAATCAAGCCTTGCAAGCATACGTTAGTATTACAATTACATTTCAAGCAAATATACTGAGCACTACACCTTCTCCAGCTTTCATAGCTCACATATATTGAGGGTAATTCTATAATCTCCTGTGCAGTTAACAGGGCCTTACTGAGCCATAATTGCGCCCTATGCGACTTGAATATCTGGCGGGCCCCCCCCCCAATCATCATCTCACCGCCTTCATGTCCAGCTGGCTCCCGCCCTTCCCCTGCTGCCGCCACTTTTTGTCTTCTCGGAGGTGGCAGCAGCGAAACAGACCTGACTTCCAGTTTAAAAAAAACCATGTATGTAGTTCTGGTCCTCCCTCCCTTCTCTGATGTAGGTCGCATCAGAGGAGGGAGGGACCAGGCTAGTCATTCAAATGTGGGTCTTTGCAATTCCGCGTTTGAATGGCATACAAGCGTGGAGTTGAAGGACCTGTGTGGGGGGGTTTTAAATTGGTAGTCGGGTTTGTTTCGCTGCTGCCGGTGCCGCCGCCTCTGAGAAAATAAAAAGGGGCAGCGGCAGGGCAATGGCAGGCAGCATGGGGGGAAGCCGAGGCAGCCCGAAATGTGCCCCTAAGCCTTTGCGCCCTGTGCGGATGCACCGCTCGCACAGGGCTAGGTACGGCTCTGGCAGTCAATGCTTGTTATCACTCGGGTACTTGGGCTCTATTCTATAAAGTAAAGCGCACACATTCTTTACATTATAGAACATGGGCGATCAGCTGCATCTACATGTAGTTGCTGCAGTTACGCCTGCTCTAGAGCAGCTGTAACGGTCAGTACCTAGATTTGGAGAAAACGCACATAAGTCATAGGAGTTTATAACTTACACATGTAAATTTAAGCCCCATCTATGCTCCACATAGATGGGGCTTAAATTTCACATCTCAACTGAAAATAAGCACAATGGGACTCGCACGCGCACTTACAGAATAGCCGCTGCCGAAAGATCATGTGTAAGCTCCTTTAGAATAGGGACTTGCGTGTATTTCTAGCATGTCACTCTGCACACGCTATATAGAATCTTTCCCATTATGTGCATTTCTATATTAACAAATGACTTATATAGTTGGATACCCAAATCTTCCCTTACTTTTTACAAAGAGGAAGATTTTAGTATTCCTGCTCCTAATCTGACTTTGTCCTCCTTTTTGCGGTAATGGAAGATGAGTTATGTTTGGAGGGAAGAATAAAAGACCCATATCAAGTGGCCTGGGGTCTTCCCTCTTTCCTCCATGGAAGTCCATGTAAGAGAGGGCTATAGAAGCTCATGAGGGTCATCGGCCCAATTCCAGGAAGCACTCTCCCTGATAGCCAACTAGGTCATACACAAGTGAGAGCAGCTGTGCTTCAACAGAAGGAGGAGTTGTGGTAAAGGAGAAGGAGAAAGCTGGTTAGACAACTGGAGGTCTGAGTGCTGAGCCAGTGGGGAAGTGTGAGATCAGCTGAGGCATCAAGGGCTCAAGAACCAGACCCAGCAAGGCAAAAGTTGCTGCAAAGCTTTGATTCCCTCAGAAAGGTGGGGGGGGTGGGGGGGAGGGGGACCCAGAGTGTACATGCCAGCTTCACCTCTGAAAGACCCAGCCCAATGGTACATCCTGAGCACAAGGAAGTTTTGTATTTTTGATAAAAGGAATTCCTGAAGTTTACTCTTTTGGGAAGGAGACCAGTTTTCCCCTATTTTGCATCTCTACCAAGGAGATATGGGCTCAGAAGGAGGACTAAAGTTTTGAGTCCAAGCCACTTAGACACTGACAGCACTGAATCCTATCACCGACCCATGAACTCTGAGAGGATGAAAAGAGCTTTGTGAGTGTATCTTATAGGACCTACTCGAGACCCAGAGGGAGAGGAGGAAAAACGAGAGAACACCTAAAGGAATAGCACTTCTTGTCTAAGGACTTGAAATAAGGATTCTTCTGAGGTTTGGTTGACTTTTTACCCATTTTTATTTTCCTTGTTGTTTTCCCTCTACTTTTATACGAAGCATACTTAATAGTGGGGATCACCAAGGAAGGGGTTTTATTTAAATATACCTGTGATGTTCACTTTGTTATTTGTGGGCATGATAGCTGTTTTTCCACTCCTACTTAGGCTTCGATGACTTTTCCTCCCCCAATGCACATAAACCTTTTATTTTAGTTGCACTGGCCATTACTGTTTTAATTCAGGTTTTCATAAATACCAAAGTTATTTTCTTTTTACGTAAAGCCTCCAGTGATATCCTCACTCCATTAGCAAGACGTGGCCTACAATTATGATCACAAATAAATATGTAAATATTGTATTTTTTTCATAACCTGTAATACTGAACCTATAGCAACTTTTCAGAAAATGGTATAATATTTTCATTGCAGCACTTTCTTGTGCTAGCAGTTATACCAAGGGTTGCTGATGCTAGCTTCATCTAAGCAAAGCACAGAGTAGGGCAAATATTGTTATGTACAGAGCACGCTCTGTAACTGCTAGCTTGTTCCTCTATAATTTCAGCAAAACACATAGAAGGGACATATCATTCAATGTACCTTGTCATATCGTATTTGCACCTAGTCTATAAACTAAAGTATGTGCCTGCTCTACTTTATAAAACAGGAGCATAAGTGGTGGGATATGTGCACATAATGTAGACGAGACCACTTATACCAACACTAGACCTGGTGTAATTACCCATGACCAGATTTATGGAAAAAGCGCTTAAATTTGCACCCTGCCTATGTTCCACCCAAGCTTCACCCCTGTGTTCTTCCACGCCAAAACTATACACCATTTCCCTGATGCGTGTTCTTACCAAAGAGTGACTGCCTACACTCAGCATGTAAGTGTCCATCCCTGAACCTAAGACATTTAAAATAGATGACTTACATGCGTTAATAATGCACAGACATCTACGTCTCATTACAGAATTACCTCCAAAGAATCTAATTCTGTAAGGCACGGGTAAATTTCCACGCAAGTATATTTTAGTGGTTCATATGTATAAATGACCATTTTTGCACAGGGTTTATTTGGTCACTATTCTGAAAGTATGCGCCATGGACCAATGGCACAGGGCGGAATTTGGGTGGCATATGGGCAGAGTGCAAATGAATGCGTATATTTTACACCTGCTCTAGAGCTTGTGCAAGTGACTGCGGCTTACTGCTATTACTAATCATTTGTATAGCGCTACAAGGTGTACAAAGCGCTGTACATATAGCTTCATTTATGCCTGTTCATGGCCACTTATTGTATTCTATAACGTCAAATCCGTGAGGACTCACCTTTATTTATTATTTATTATTTATTACACATTTCTATCCCACCACATTCTAAAATGAATCCAATGTGGTGTACAATATAGAAAAAGTCTGAAGACCCTAAAACAGAAAACACTAACTACCCTGTCTCCCCTCCCCCATCCTGTTGCTTGGCTGCCTTGACCTAGCCCTGCCCCTTGACATACCCTGACTGGGGAAACAAAAAGGTCTTCACAGCTTTCCTAAATACCACCAGATTCTGTTCCTGCCTCAAGCATACCGGAAGCTTATTCCACCACAAACTAGGTACCATTAACGTGCATAAATACGCACATCAATCAAGCCGCTACTTACAGAATTGCTCTCTTACAGCTTGAATGTGGTGCTTCAGTTGGACTCTTCTTACATTGTCTGCCTTGGAAGACAGAAAATAAAACAGAACTTGTTCTGTTTTCAGTGTAATTTTATGTTATATTGTTCTGTATTTCAATGTTCTGCACGCTTTGGCTTCATATGTGTCATACTGCCACTTAGTGGGTATAGAAGAAAATTGCATTAGTATTTCCTAAGTGTTTCTTACATAGAAATATATAACCTGTCTTCTGATTGGACAAACAGCAGTGTATTGTGGGAGATTTCCTTCACTGTGAGAGGATCCTCCATTTTGTGTCAATGGCTCAGATAAGCATAAATCAATGGTTACGTCTCTCTCCTAGGGTTGCCAACTTTTTCACCGAGAAAAACCTGACATCTGTGGCTCGCCATGCTCCACCCATTCTCCGCCCCTAGTCCCATCCCTGCCCTGCCCCCAGCCCTACCCATGCTGAACCCCAGCCCCGCTCACAAAAATTACCGAGGATAAGTGTAGGCTAACTCCCTTGGTCAGATAATAATTAAACTGGGAACCCCAAAAGCCAAACATGAAATGTACAACACTGGAGAAATAAAACTATAAATTAATTTCCTCTTGCACTAAACAAAAACGCAATGATGTTAGCAATACACACTTCCCAGACCAGACATATTCCAGTTAATAAATTCAAAATAAAAAGTATTTTTCTACCTTCTGTTTGGGCATTTTATTTTTCAGTTGCAATTGCTCCAGTCACTTTCTTCTGGTTTCTTCGTGTCTTCTGCGAGCTATCCATTTGTCCTTTCTTCTCTTTTAGATGTTTTCCATTCTCTCTCTATATCTGCTTTAACATACTGATCGTTTCCCTTTTGCTCTTTCCCACATTTCTTTCCTTATTCTTTTATCATCCACTCAAAATTCACCCTTCCATTCTCAATCCGCTCTTACTCTCCCATTACCCGGCCCATCGTAGACTTTTCTTCCACACAAAATATCTTTTCCTCTGTCCATTCTCATTCCCCATCCCCATCCCTTCTAGTCCTCCCCCAAAATCAGCTCCCTTATAGTTCTAGACCCACCCAGCATCCGCTCCCTTCCAGCCCCATTCTCCCATGTCCCCACATCAGCCCATTTCCAGTCCTATTCTAGCCCATCACCCATTCCCAGCCCAAGCTCCCCCCATCAGCCCATTTCTATTCCTATTCCAGCTCCTCATCAGCCCATTTCCAGTCCTAGCCCCACATATGCTCTTTTCCAGTTCCATTCCAGCCCCCCATCAGCCAATTTCCACTCCAAGCTCCCCCATCAGCTAATTTCCAATCCTAGCCCCCTCATCAGCCCACTTCCAGTCCTATTCCAGCCCCCATCAACCCATTTCCAGTCCTATTCCAGCTCTTCATCAGCCCATTTCCAGTGCTAGCCCTCCCATCACAGGCCATTTCCAGTCCAAGTCCCCCCCATCACAGCCTCTTTCCAGTCCTAGCCCCCCCCCCACCATCACAGCCCATTTGCAGTCCTAGTCCCCCCATCACAGCCCATTTGCAGTCCTAGCCCCCCCCCCCCCCATCACAGACGATTTTATTACAATTTATTTATTTATTACAATTTCTTATATACCGCACTATTGTCAGCGCGGTTTACATACAACAAAATGACCATAACAAACTGTTTGGCTTCACATAGAACAGGAGAAAACAACTTGGATAACATGCTTTTGCTTTACATAGAACAGGAGTAATAACTTGGATAAACGGGGTATGCAAACTAAACTACTTACATATGTACAATGAGATCGAGTATTGGGAATTCAGTGTGAACATGTGTACAATAGAGTTGATATGTTAACTTGAGGGGGTGAGGGAGAGGCACTTATGTAGGGGTAGGGTTAATCTGGTAGTATTGAGTAAATAAATGGGATTTGAGCGCCTTTCTGAATTGTGATAGGTCAGTAATCGCACGGATGCCTGGTGGTAATGCGTTCCAACATTTTGGGGCATAGATACTGAATGCCCTGCTAGATGTTGCGGTTGTGTACTTTGTTGAAGCCTTTGGAATTACTAGCACATTTGTAGATGGGGTTCTCCTTGTTCTGTTGAGAGGAGCGGGCTGGATGATGTTGGTTAATGATGGGGAGGTGATGCCATGGATAGATTTGAAGGTGAGTAACAAGTTCCCCCACCATGGCCCATTTCCAGTCCAGGTCCCCCCCCCCATCACAGCCCATTTCCAGTCCAAGTTCCCCCCCCCCCATAGCCCATTTCCAGTCTAGGTCCCCCCCCCATCACGGCCCATTTGTAGTCCTAGCCCCCCTCCATCACAGTCCATTCAGTCCTTGGCCCCCCCCCCCCGACCAGCCCCGCGACTGTCTGAGGGGCTTCAGAGGGAGTCGGGGAAGCCCGCGTGAGGCCCCAGCTCCCTCTGTACAACCGCCAGCGTGAAGATACTTTTCCCCTCACTCTGGCGGCTGTTTGTGTGAAGCTGCGATTGCTGGGACTCCTGGGAGAGGTTAAAGGCAATGCCCTTTAACCTTTCCCAGCATTCGCGGCTTCACACAAAGAACCGCCAGCGTGAGGGAAAAGCATCTTCATGCTGGCGGTTGTACAGAGGGAGCCGGGGCTTCACGCGGGCTTCCCCAGCTCCCTGCCCTGCGGACTTCAGGAGTGAGGAGAAAAGCCGTTTTTTTGCTCTGGCCACTCCCGATCCTGCAGCCAGAGCAAAAAAACAGCTTTTCAAGGGCCGGTTTTACATCTGCTGGCAGCCGGCCTGGCCATAGAAAAACCGCCAGGCCGGCTGAAAACCGGCCGGTTGGCAACCCTACTCTCTCCCAGAACTTAAGAAAGCACTGTTTTTCACACGAATTCAGAAGAAACGTTTAAAAAAGGATTTTAAAAAAGCACTGCATGCTTCTGAACACACAATATTATCGATTGTTTGATGTGCTAAACCGCTTTGATTTTAATAATAAAGCGGTATACCAAATCCGTCTAAATAAAAAATAAATAAATAAAACAGTTTAAAGACATTGTGACTATTTTTCTTATTATCTTTTTATCTTACAATAAACTGTATGTTTTCTAGTTCTCAATGTTTTCTAAGTGAAGAAATGAGCCTGTCTTTGTTTATCAAGATGAAGCAGAATTTAGTTGCTTGTATATCTGTTTTATGCTCTGTGCAGTAAGGCCAGAATAGAATTAATACTTAAATTTAAGGTGTTGTTTCTTTCTCTATAACATCAGCAAAATTCGCCTCTTCCTTTCTGAACACACTACTAAGACACTTATCCACTCTTTAGTCACTTCCCGTCTAGATAATTGCAATCTCCTCCTTGCTGGTCTCCCTCTGAATCATCTCTCTCCCCTTCAATCTGTTCAGAATTCAGCAGCATGGCTGATATTCTGCCAGTCTCACCTTGCTCATATAATCCCTCTTCTCAAGTCGTTTCTTTGGCTCTCTAACCGTTTCTGTATCTAGTTCAAACTTTTCCTACCGACCTATAAGTGCACTCATTCTGCTGCCCCTCACTACCTTTCCTCTCTTATCTCTCCCTAACCCCTGTTCAGGAACTCCGCTCTACTGGCAGATCGCTTCTATATGTGCCCTTCTCTTCTACTGCCAACTCGATACTTTGATCTTTCTACCTTGCTGCTTATGCCTAGAACAAACTACCTGAGACGGTATGTCAGGCTTCATCTCTGGCCCTTTTCAAATCCATGTTAAAAACTTACCTATTCAAGGCTGCTTTTGGATTCTGATCCACTTATTCTTCTGCTCTCCAACTATAGTTATGGTCAACATTATTGGCACCCTTGCATTTTAGCTATATTGTGCACAATATCTTGAGAAATAATTGGAAATATTCCAACTGTATGTCATCATAATATTTTAATAGTATGTTCAAAGGTATACAACAAAAAGAGATGTCTGTGCAACTTAGACATAGCAATTTCTGAGAAAAAAAACAAAATATGATCCGGACAGGATTAATGGAACCCTTCACTAATATTTAGTTGCACAACCCTTGGCAGTGATGACAGCCTCCAAACATTTCTTGTAGCCATCTATAGGTTTTGTACATTTGTCTGCTGGTCGTTTCTCCCATTCTTCAACTGTGATTTTTCCAGCTCATGAATGTTTCCAGGATTCCTTTTACCAATGGCAGATTTCAGCTCTTTCTATAGGTTTGATTGGTTTGATATCAGGACTCACTGCTGGCCAGTTTAAAACAGTCCATCTGTTCCTTTTTAACCATTCTTCTTTGTACTTTTGTTTGTGTGTTTTGGTCATTGTCCTGATAGACGACCCATGACTTTCAATCCAGACCTAGCTTTCTGACATTAGGTAGCACATTTCACTCCAAAATACCTTGATAGCCCTTTGACTTCATAATTCCTTTAACACATTCCAGGCCTCCTGTCCTTGAGGCAGCCAAACAGCCCCCACAACATTATGGAATCTCCACCACATTTAACTATAGGAAGGGTGTTTTTTTTCTTATAAGCTTCATTTCTTTGCCTGTAAATGTACCGCTGGTCTTCAGAAAACTTCATAATAACATTGCGAACTGTAGACACAGAAATCTCAAGGTCTTTGGAGATGGCCTTGTACCTCTTTGAAGTTTGATGTTTGGTGATAATGGGTTTTCTGATGGTCTCAGGCAGCTCTCTTGTCTTCATCATTGCGAAAATGGAACAGGGAGTGAAATGTGGCCATTTTAAACATTAGAATCATCATTCCCAAGCGCGTCAAATTTTACTGCAATGGTAATGTGGTTCTTCTATTCAAACTGATTTGAATTGTTTATAAGCGTGTCAATAATCATGTCCTAGCAATGTCCCAGTGTTTATACTATTTCCTACTATTTCCTTTTTTAATTGGTCTTGTTTTATTTGATTCTTTTATGTGTCAAATATGTGTGCATATATAGTCCAAAGCCATTTCACTGGCCGCTTTTTATTTTTTTAGGCACTATTGGACATTAAAGAGTTGAACTGCAAAGGTGCCAATAATGTTGACCACAACTGTATGTGTTTCCTTATCATTCTCCTTGACATAGCCTTATCCCCAGCTGTTGTGTTGTCTGTCTTGACTAGACTGTAAGCTCTCATCAGTAGGGACCTTCTTTTATATGTCTCTGTACAGCCCTGCATACTTCTTGTAGCGCTATACAAATCAGTAATAGTAATAATATACTATGGTCATGCACCTGATCTCAGAAGCTAAATAGGGTTGAACCTAGTTAGTATTTGGATGGGAGACCATCTTGGAATGCTAGGTACTGTAGATTACTATGTTGAAGAAAGGCCTGGCAATCTATGCCCACTAACAGCATATTGAATGACTTCCGCACGTATTCCAGGCTATAATCTCCCCACACTTTGCCTTCTGCAACAATATTTATCAAGGACTACCCAAATAGGCCTTACATCAACTACAATGACACAGCACACAGTTGCCCGCAATACTGCGGGAGCGTCAAGAGCTGACCACATTGCGCCAATACAGAAACAATTGCATTGATTGCCACTAACAAGCCGAATCAGATACAAAATCCTACTAAGCATATTCAAGAGCATATACAATCAATTATGGAGTGGCCTAGTGGTTAGAACACAGTATTCCCACCTGTGAACAGCATTCTCAGGCCAGAGAGACTGGGATTTCTAGTCCTATAAGCACTCCTTGTGGTCTTGGGCAAGCCACTTAACCCTCTGTTGCCTTAGGTACACATAGACTGTGAGCCCTTTGGGGACAAGGGAATATATCCAGTACCTGTTTGCAGTAGCTACATAATGTAAACCACTTTGATTGAAGGATAAGGCGGTATAGAAAACTGATTAAATAAAAAAAGTTACTTAAAATCCACCAAGCAACAGAACCAAAGAAGTACACTAACAAACTAGCCTTGCTATCCGAAATATTAAAAGCAATCAAAATGCCCACAATAAAGCAATCTCATTGTGCATGCTGGACCTCTAGAATGTCCCTCCGAAAAATTAAGAAGCATCATTGAACTCATGATGTTCCGTAGAGAACTAGACCCACCTATTCATATAACACTTTAAAGACTAAATATAAGCGAAAAGAAACAAGTATTAAACACCTGCTCTTCACATGTATTCACCTAAGACTTCACACCAGCAGGGCACAAACAAGTTTAAAATTACAAGAACGCTAACAATATATACTTTATGTTTATGCAACATGTTCGCTGTAGACCTGTAAATACACTTAATCGTTATGAGCCTCTAGTTCAACGTTCCATGTAACAAGCATCTGGCAGATGCAGAAAACTAGTGCGGCATTGGGCGCTTTCTCCAATGCCTGGTTCATCTGAGGGGAAGTTTGACACTTCCCCTCAGGTGATCCAGACATCAGGGAAAGCCTCCAGTACCATCAAAATACTGTTGGTGTGCGTGTGCAGATTAGTCACGCAGTGCCCTTGTTTCTCTAGGAGAGCATGCCAAACTTGGGCTGACTTCTGTACGCATGTGTTTGGCTTGCTCTCCCAGTTCAACGCTACATTTGCGCCAAGTTTAATGCATGGCTAACATGTGACTAAATTGCATATGAGCCCCTTTCTGCATGCCAGCGCTGAAGTCGTGCACTATCAATGCGCTGCAAAGAGGCGTACAGAATTGATAACGCGCGACATCTGCGCCATATTTCTGCATCGGACTGTATGTTAACATTGTTAGCTGTAAACCACTTTGATTTTAGATAAAGCAGTATAGAAAAATAGACAAATAAATCAATCTACTGCCAGTCACACCTTGGCAAGAAAACCCAGAGAACATGGATAACTATCCACAGGGTTACGACAACAACAGATAAGAAGAGGTAAATATGAACATTTAAAACCTGAGTTATAGATGAAGTGGCCAAAGATAACACCACTGTTTCTGGCTCCCATATTCAAATAAAGTAACTTTCATCAAACTGATTTGGTGCAGGTGATAAAGTCAGCAATTTCTTAATATTCCCCAAATTAAACTTTTTGTAATGACTGACAATGCAACTTCCTTCTGCAAGTAGTAGGATCTTCAGGGGGTCTGATGGCAGAAAATGGCGATCCAAAATGATGAAATTTCAACAGTGGATAGAAATTTCATCTATTTATCAATACTTGTCTTCAAGCTCTCAGTTCTAGAATTTTATTTACAGTATAATTGCATGCTGATATCTTAAATGCATAGGCTCGTTGTATGGTGTTACATTATTAAAAACTATTTGATTCCTCTTGCATGTACTGTATGCCCCAGCTCCTTTATTTTCAAATTATATTAAACTGACATACATGCATTTATCTATGTGGCAGAATAGTGAGTCATTCATTTTAATTTTACTTTACAAATTAATCTCTAGTGAGCAGATCAGACCTGGAAATAAATCCAAGTTGATAGCAGTAAATTAACTAGAGTGAGCTGATGGTACAAGAGGACAGCAACAGACCAGTTGGCTGTTATGTAGCAGAACTAGTGCTTAAACGTGAGACATGTATATATCTAACCTGAAGCATCCTGGAAAAGGAAATAAGAAAAGTAAAACATAAACAGGCAACTTTTAGATAGAACATTGAGATTGGAATTGAGATGTTGTGGTCGGGATGTACATAGCTCCAATGGTATTTTAGAAAAGGCTCTGACAAACGCGGAGCCTTTTCTAGAATGTGTATCAGGAGTGCATGTGCATTGCCGACATGTAGAGCCAGAGGAGCCGTTTTACAGATCTACACATGGGAAAAATCAACAGAGGCAGCTCGGCCGTTTACTCATGTAAGCAGATATTCTGCAAATCCGTACATATAAATGCCAACAATTAACTGCAGAGGCTCTAGCTTTAATTCATTTAATAAATAAATAAATTTCAATTTGGAGGGATTAATAAATGGATGATTAAGAAGGATAATCTCCTTCATCATCCTTCCTGTAAAGGGCTGGCAAAAAGAGCACTTTTTAAAAACCTGCATGTGCCAGGGAGCAGTTGTATTTCCTGGTCTGAACAACTATAGTCATAAATGTGTAGTCCCTATATGCAATGGGGAATATAGATGTCGATTTTTGACCTGACCAGACTGGGCACTATCCATGCCCTGACATGTCCCCTTGTAATTTCCGCATATTGGGGCTGATTTTATAAAGGATGAGTAGAAAGTAAAGCGTTACCTATGCATGTAAGTCCCTATTTTGAAGGACTTATACAGTACATATGAATAGGCACTTCCCCAAGTGTTTTAGGCAGTTACCATTCTGTCAATGTGCATGTAAGTCCTGTTGTGTGTACTTTCAGTTAGGTTGTGCACAGGGGTGGAGCTTGAGCAGTACACAGGTGGAGTCTAAATTAATGCATATAGGTTATAAACTGTCATTAACTTGCACGCGTTTCTGAAGAATGCGGTCTAGACCAAGCGTAACTGCTGCAACTAGATTGTGGTGTGTCTTTACAGAGAAATTCCTTGAATCCTGCTAAACCTTTGGTCTGATCCAGTATGGCATATCTTATGTTTTTCCTGTAAAGCTTTGCCCGCAGGTAAAGCATGTTTGTACACACGGAAAAGAGCTCTTCTAAAATGGCATGTAGGTACATGTGTAAAACATATGCACACAGAAAGAATATCCAATCAACAGAGAGGCAAATCCACTTCAGGGAACACACTGTAACAGCAGAAGTGGTGGTCCCAAAGACCAAAAGAAAAGCAGGTTGTGTAGATGGGATTAAAAAAGATTTGGACAAATTCCTGAAGGGAAAGTCCATAAACTATTATTATGGTAGACCGAGAGAAAACCACTGCTTGCAAAAATGCAATGTGTGCCTTTGAGTCAATGCTGACTTCTGGTGACCCTATAGCTCCTGGGTTTTCTTGGCATTGTGACTGGAAGTAGACTGCCAGGCCTTTCATCTAAGGCAGTGAAGGGTTAAGTGACTTGCCCAAGCCCACAAGGAGTGCTAGTGGGAATCAAAGTCTGGTAGCTAGGTTACCGAGCCAGTGGTCTAACCATTAGGTTGCTCCTCCATTCCAACCACTGCTTATCCCTAGGGATAAATAGCATGGAACTGCTACCTTTGGGATATACCAGGTACTTGTGGCCTGGATTGGCCACTGTTGGAAACAGGACACTGGGCTTGATGGACCTTTAGTCTGACCCAGTATGACTGTTGTTGTGTTGATGAGTGGCTTAGGCTCCCTTGCCTGCAGACGGACACACACACGAAAAACTTCCAGTGATCACTCAGTGTATCTACTGGTGCAGCACTGATAGAAGCTAGTATGACCATTCCCAAACAGTAAGCAAAACTGAAAAACTCATAAACTATGAATATTAATAACCAATCATAAATTGGAACAAACATTTACAGCCAGAATTTCACTCTCTTGCCATAATTAGCTTTGAAACACTGAACCTGACAATGCAGCTAGCTGCAACGGGGCTCTCAGACCTATAGAAGAAGTCTTCTAAGATGGGTCCTGGACTGGTCTAGTAGGATTCAAGGAAAGAAAATTAACTGGTATGTAAAATTTCCCCTTCCTTATCATCCTGCTAGATCAGTGAGATGCACCCAAACAGTTGGAACCCAGGGAATGAAGAAGATGACACTGTGGCCAGAATTGCCCTGCTAGAAGTACCATCTGCACAAAATCCCACATGCAACCTATAGTATTTCACAAAGGTGCTCAGAGATGACCAGATATCCTCTAGAGACAATAAGACTGATTCTGCCCAGGAGAAAGCCTGTGAACTACAGGAATGAGCTCTGACTCACCCCAACACATGCTTCCCAGCCAGAAGGTATGCAGAACTTATAGCCTCCTTAATCCAGAGGCAATCAAGGACTTGGCTGCCGACCACTGTAGAGGACAAAGAGATGGTCTGACTAATGAAAGGATTTAGTGATCTCCAAATATCTAATACCCTCCTTGCATTCATCAGATGCAGAAAGAGGTCGGCCTGAAGATTCTCCTTCAAGGAGGAAGGCAACACTATGATCTGATTGAGATGAAAAAGGGACAGCACCTTAAGGAGAAATGATAGTATCATTCTCGAGGAGAAAGACACCGTTGATATGACCAAAAAGGCAGTTCCAAAACCCATTTGGTGGATGCAATTGCCATTATAATGACCACCTTATGGATCAAGTCCTTGAGAAAGGCCTTACACATAGGCTCATATGGAGGCTCTTCAACACCTTCAGTACCAGAAACTCCACTAGAGAACCACTGGACACAAAGGTGGGCAGATCTGCTTCACAACTTAAGGAAGTGGAAGACATCAGGGTGTGCTGCCAAGGACATACCCTGGATAAATCCCCAGTAGCTTGCTGCCTGAACCTTGAGAGAGTTCAAGGCCAAACCCTGCTCCAATACTGTAAGAAGTACAATATCGCAGCTAAGTCCACCTTCCTAGCCTCTAGCGTCCAAGAGGAATGCCACCTCTCAAAAAACTCTGCATAACCTCACCTAAGCTAAGGAAGTAGAAGCCCTACAGGCTTTGAGAAGGGTAGTCAATACAGTACACGAGTAGCCCTTCATAGACAGCTGTCACTGCTCAAGGATCAAGCCATAAGAAAAAAGGGAATGGAGTCCTCCATTACCAGGGTCCTTGCTGAAGAAGGCTCTTGTCTCGAGGTAACAGGAGTGGAAGCAGGGCTGGCCCATCCATTAGGTGGGTGCCTAGGGTGGCTGGCCCAGGTGGGTGCTGCCCCCCCCCCCCCCCCACTGGTCATAGATTTCATCACGGAGGGGAGGCAGCAATAGCAGTATTTCAAAAAGTGGCATCTTTTTGCCGCCACGGGAAAGAAAGCAGTGGCAAAAAGCCGCCGCCTTTTGAAATACTGCTGTTGCTGCTGCCCCCCTTGAGACGGAATTGATGGTGGCAGCTGGGGGAGTGGCAGCAGGTGAAGGGGAGTGGTGACATGGCTTGGCAGAGGGGGCTTGCCTAGGGCAGCAGAAACCCTTGGGCTGACCCTGAGTGGAAGCCCTACGAACAGGCACAGGAGAGCCACTTACCATGGTCTGCGTGGCCAATCTGAGGCCACCAGAATCATCAAGAATAAATGCTGTGCAGAAGGCAACATATGAGGACTACAGAAGAAAGAAATACAGAAGCTCCCCCTGGGGTCATACTTGAAGCAGCGCATCCAAGTCTGCTGCCTACAGGTAGTTTCTATGACTGAAAAAGTTCTACATTTTGGCATTCTCTTGAATTGCCATCAGTTTGAATACTGGTAGGCCCCATCTTTGCACTATGATGTGGAAGGCATGAGGACTCAGCTCCCGCTCACCAGAATCTACTGTGTTTCAACTCAAGAAGTCTGCTTGCATATTGTTGACCCCCTACTATGTGAGCTGTTGGCAGAACAATCAGATGTTCTTCTCCCAAATGCATTGTTCCTTGACCTCACAAACTACTCCAGTGGTGTGAGTTCTGCATTCCTGTTGACAAACACTACCACCGTAGCATTGTCCGAGAACACTTGGACTGCTTTGCCCACTAAAAGAGTCTGAAACCTCTCTAGAGCCAGGTGGATTGCCCTGGCCTCCAATTGGTTGATTGGTCAGGAGGCTTCCTGTGAGGATCAGAGGTCCTTTGACCATGACTTTGAGCTCCCTAGCCATTCAGTCTGGCATCCATGGTGACTATCACTCAATGAAGTGCTTCTAGAGGCATCCTCATCATCAGAAGGCAAAACTGTAACCGCAATGCCAGCTATTCCTTGATCTCCATAGAGAAAAGAGTCTGATTGAACTACTGAGGGTAGGGGGATCAAAGAGACAACAGATGTCTCTTCAGAGGGTTCATGTGTGCTCTGGCCCATGCGTGACCAGCCCCAGGGTAGATTCCATGGAGCCTGGGAGCTGGAGGTAATCTCAGACCCAGGGAGCTGACAGAGCACAAAATTCCCTGAGTTGATTGTTCAGCTTGAGGGACCTCTCCATCATGAGTAAAACTCGACCCAGGAGCATGTTGAACTAGGCTCTGAGATATTCCAATTCCTGGAAAAGGGTCAGGCTGCTCTTGGAGTAGTTGATCACCAATCCCAGCCATTCTGACCATCGAATCACTAGAGCTATGTCCTCCAAGGAGTCTGACCAAATCAATCATCATCCAGGTACGGATGAACCCTGATATCTTGCTTGTGGAGGAAAGCTACTACCACTACCATGACTTTCAAGAAGGTGAGAGGAGCCATGGCCAGGTCAAAAAACAAAATTGGAATTGGCAGCCTAGGACACAAAAGTACTGCTCCCTGATGGGAATATGGACATAGGCCTCAACAAGATCTAGGAAGGTAAGAAGCTCCTTTTGCCAAATTGATGCAGTGACCAAACTGATGGTCTCCATGCAGAAATGTGGAACTCTGAGTTTGGCACTGACCGCCTTCAGGTTGAGAATAGGCCAAAAGGATCCCCATTTCTTGGGCACAACAAAACATATGGAATAATGCCCCTGACCCTGCTCTGCACAGATAGAATAGCCTGTAAATGCAGGAATAGCTGTAGAGATTGTTGGACCACCAGCCAGGGAACAGCAGGGAGACTCCATAAGGGCATACTGAAGAAGTTCTGCAAACTCCAGCATGTATTTCTAACTTAGGACTTTGAGGACCCATTAGTCTGATGTTATTTGGGTCCACTCTGAGAGAAACAATTGAAACCACCCCCCAGCTGGCTATACCTCAGAAGGGGCCCACTGTATCTCATTGCTGGGGCTTATCAGCTCTGGCAGGAGCTGTGGCTGTGTCTCAAAAGTGCTGAGAGCTCCTTCTTAGACCTAGCACCACAGGCTGAAGAGTTCCTACCTGTCTCTTAGCAATCTGAGGGTATCTCCAGGCTCCCTGAAAGGCCCTATTGGCTGCATTCCTGTCACCTCTGACCCTATCTTCAGGGAGTCTTTGAGAATAAGCTTCTCCAAGGTCTTTCACCAATTTCTCCAGATCCTTGCTAAAAAGTAACCTGCTCCTAAAGGGCAAATTGCTCAGATACAGCTTGGAGACAGAATCAGCAAAACAATTGGGGAGCTTCAGCCACTGCCTAGCTACAACAACCACTGCCAAGGACTTGGAGAAGGTCCTAATAAAGTCAAATTTGGCAACTGCCACATACACAATGTCTGATTCCAATCTCACAGCCTCTGGACTGTCCGGCAATTTGCTAGCCTCAGCAAGAGAGCTCGGGCCACCAGACCCAAACATTGTGCCACCTGACAGCCCACAGCAGAGGCCATAAATCCATTCTTAAGGAGGGTCTTTACCTTCTTATCATGAGATTTCTTCAGCTTTATCATTGCCATGATGAAGGCATCCAACCAAAGGAGCCCAAAAAGCTGATCCAGCTCACCCTGGGGTGGAGAGTATAACTGAGTCAGGACCTTAGCCTCCTGTGGCCCAGCTCAAGGTTTTCCCACCAGGAGACTAGGAGCCGATGGGCATTGGCTTAGCTAGTGGAAAAAATCCAGAAGAATATCGGATGCCTTCCAGAAGGGGGTCCGCTGGTGAAATTTGAATAATAGCAGGCTTACAATATATGCAGAGCTGCCATCGCATCCTGAATCAGCACAGGAAGGAACTTCCTGTGAATAAGGCAGATCACAAATGGATCATCACCTTTCTACTAGTACTACTACTACTACTACTATTGATCATTTATATAGCACTACAGGGCATACACAGCACTGCACAGATACATGTAAGAAGACAGTCCCTGCTCGTCAAAGCTTACAATATAGTCAAGACAGACAATACAACAGCTGAAAGCAAAGATACTACTGGGGAAGGGGAAGGAGACACATAGGAGGTTAAGTGGATCAGGATCCAAAAGCAGCCTCAAAGAGGTGAGCTTTTAGCATGGATTTGAAAAGGGGAATCTCCCCTTTTTCCTCACTCACTTCTGGGGAGACGGATTCCTCTTTATCATTTCAGACAACCCCCATGGGGGATAAGGTTGGGCTTAACATAAGAACATAAAAACATAAGATATGCCATACTGGGTCAGATCAAGGTCCATCAAGCCCAGTATCCTGTTTCCAACAGTGGTCAATCTAGGTCATACGTACCTAGCAGTTTCCCCAAAAGACACAGGTTCCACAATGCTTGTACTGGGTCAAGCATTGATATCCTGGGTCCCTTCTTAATAATGGTTTATGGACCTTTCCTCCAGGAACTTCTCCAAACCTTTTTTAAACCCAGCTACACTAACAGCCTTTACTACATCCTCCGGTAACAAATTCCAGAGTTTGATTACATGTTGAGTGAAAAAATATTTTCTTTTATTAGTCTTAAATAGTTCACCCTGTAGTTTCATTGCATGTCCTCTAGTCTTTCTATATTCTGATAACGTAAACAATCAATCTACGTTTACCCGTTCCACTCCGTTCATTAATTTATAGACTTCTATCATATCTCCCCTCAGCCGTCTCTTTTCCAGGTTAAAGAGCCCTAACCTTTTTAGTCTCTCTTCATAGGGGTATCCTTCCATCCCCTTTACCATTTTGGTGGCTCTTCTCTGAACCTTTTCTAATAATGCTATATCCTTTTTAAGATACGGCGACCAGAATTGCACACAATATTCAAGGTGCGGTCTCACCATGGAACAATATAGAGGCATTATAATATCTTTTGTTTTATTTTCCATTCCTTTCCTTATGATACCTAGCATTCTATTTGCTCTCTTGGCTGCCGCTGCACACTGGGCCGAGGGTTTTAACATGTCATCCAAAATGACGCCTAAATCTTTTTCCTGGGTGGTGGTTCCTAATGTGGAACCTTGCATCGTGTAACCCTAGTTTGGGTTGTTCTTCCCTAGGTGCATAACTTCCAGAGAAATAAGGGGGTAAAAGGGTGATGTGGAGGTGCTTAGTCCCCCACCAGTGGCAGAGATGCTCAAGGGCCCTGGAGCACCATAAGGGGAAGCCTGGACCCTGTACCCCCATGGAGCAGGCTTCCAAGCAACTAAGAAGGTCTGAAAGCAGCCCATGAACTGCTTCAGAAGCTGCTGCTCAAAGCCAGTGGAAAAAGGACTCTGGGGCACCAAGGAACCTGCAGCCTCCTCAGCACATTCACCCTCTGCAGAGACCATGTTGACATTCAAAATGACTGCAGGTCTTGCAGGTGGGAAAACCATGACAGAATCAGTAGAGGAATCAGAAGTTGCATCATATCCCAGGCTGCCCCCTGTGGGAGGAAGATCCAGAAAATGGCAAAAAAAATCACACTCATGGTGTCACCATCAGATATGGGGCAAAAAGATCCTGCCACAGAGCTGACCAAACAGGAGCCACAAAAGGCACAGCATTGGGCACCAGAATTGCACAGAACTCCACATGGCAAAAATAAATGAAAACAAAGGAAAAAAGCCTGCTATAAAAGAACAAGGCCATGGCAAAAAGGGGATTCCCAGCAACTACATTGCTGGCTTGCAGAAACTGATAAGGGAAAGCTGAGCGCCCTCCCCCCCCCCCCCCCCCTTAGGCCTGAGGCCCAGCTGTTGAAAAGAAAAGTCTTTTTGTATTTATACTGCTTTATAAAAAGTCAGATACTGCTAACTGGAATGACTAGGAACTTGGAAAAAAATCAAGAAAAATTGATAATAGAAATGATGGTTCTGCAAAGCATATAGAGGACAGCAAAAGGGAAGGGAAATCTGGACCCAAACTTACCATCCCTCTCAGGGCTCCCATGGGGTCCTCCTGTCTACTCTCTGGCCCACAAAGCGTTAGGAACCCAAGGTTAGCAGCACTGAAAACAGGGCAAGTTGTTGGTTCTAAGAGACAGGGGCAAAGTTGGGTTTACAGGTCTCAGTCACACTGGCCACAGGTCCTGGTCAAGGTCAGGGGAGAAAGACCCATCTGCATTGCTGCACCAGTCCAGACACCTTACCACCTGCTGGAGGCAGACAAATACTGGCTTCTCTCAGCGCTGTACCAGTAGATATACCAAGTGACATCACTGAAAGCTGTTCAAGTCAGCCTTTACCTACAGGCATGGGAGCATAACCCACTTGTTTGGACTGGTCTAGCAGAATAATAAGTAATGCCCTATTTTATAAAGTACACGCGCACTTCACTTTATAAAATAGACCCCAAATACAAACAGCAAATACCTGTTATAAAATTGACATTTACACATGGAGGCCATTTCCACATATAAATGCAGGATTTTCCATGGAGAAATTACAAATAAAGCTTAAAAAATAACCTCCATAGTCATTTAGCATTCTATATACGCACATAACTCAGTAATTCAGGATAAGAAAATGCTTCATGAGGTGCTGATATGCACCCGATTAATGTTACCGATCTCCAACCTGTAACGGGTCTGTTCCTTGTTGGTCACTCCAGGCCAGGGAAGTCCCGAACCCTCATCTGCGGTATGCTGCTTCGGCTGGCTGGAATCCAGGGGAATAAAACACACAACCCACACAGAAGGAAAGGTGTGCAAGTTTATTCCATAGGGTGGAGGGATTGTCTATATTTTATACATTAACAGAAACATATTCATACGTCATCCACCCATCTCCTGGGGCCCACTACAGCTTATCAGTAACTTATGCAAATGCGAGTCATCTGAGTAGAACAATCAATTTAGCTTAGCACAGCACATTCCTTACCATATATAGACATATATAGGATTCTGATTTCCCTTATGCAGGACTCCTGTATGTACACTTAAACTAAACCTTATTATCCCCTATCAATCCCCCTTTTGGGCCTGCATAGGCCCACTATAAGAACAGCCAAACAGACTACTGAGCCGTTAAGCAGACATTATTAACGGGAGGTCAGTGGAGGCATGCTCAGGTAAATCAGCCACCATGGTGGAAACAGGTGTATAAGAATACATAAAAGTGGTAGAGCTGTGTAGGGCCTTTCAACAACAGCCAAGAACAAATGAAAATATACAACAAAAAAGAACAAGAATTATAAAACCGCTCAACAGGGCAATAAGCAGCCCTTTGAGACGCACCGACGCTGTATCAACATTCTCCTGTAACACAACCAGTCTGGCAGAAAAGAAGAAAGACCAAAGGAATGGCCTAACACTAGAACGCAAGCCTAAAATAACGAGTTTTCAATAAGGCTTTAAACTTCTTATACAAATTCTCTAATCTCAAGTCTAAGGAGTCATCGTCCAATGTGCATGGTGCTACAATGGTAAAGGCAGATGATCGTGTTGATTCAAATCGTAGCCCTTCTGTGGCCTAATGCTGAAATGTATGGGAGCAGAAATGTTGAACTTCTGTAATGGCAATGTCACCGTTTCAAAAACATTTCACAAAATCTAGCACTGTTCGAGAGGGTTTACTTTATCTATTTATTTATTTATTTATAGACTCTTATATACCGCACTATTAAGCATCAGCGCGGTTCACAAAAAACAGTGATTGATTAACATTTTTGATGAAAATCAGTTGTGTGATTAAAAATTTATAATCACATGATTAATCACAGTTGATCATGTGCTGTTTGGTCACAGAGAAATTAAATTTTGTTATGAAATGCATAGCATATATATAGTATGTATGTAAAGCGGCATCATATTAAATCAGGCCTTGACAAATTTTGTTTGGATTTAGCAGACAGGCCAAAATCTTAGGAGCCAGTGGCTGTGACCTCACCTCCCCCCAATCCTCCCCCCCCCTCCACTCCTTCCCCCCTCCCCCGTTTGAGTCGCACAATGCAGAAAGAAAGAACCTCCTGCAGAGATGCCAAAAGTAATCCATCCCAAAAAGTGAGATCTACTTCTCTAGTGAATAAGATTGAAGGCCGCAGCGCATTCATGGTATAAATTTGGAAAGATCTGCAGCTCATATTGCTTTGCAAGTGAAAGAAGCACTGCAAAATGATGATATTTAGCATTACAAAACCCTGCTCATTCGGAGCCTATAGCGAGCCTGTACTGCCAGGATTCACATGGCACAAACCCTACCTACAAAAAGGCAGCACAAATATTATGTTGGGCCTTAGGACAGCAATACACCTTCTACTGGGAATACTGATTAATCAGGACTGCTACAGATCACTGCACAGAAAGCAAGACTAGCAGAACACTGTCTGCACCTCAGTCACACATGCAGAACACAGACTGCCCCTCACCAAATTCAGAGCAAGGTGAAAAAAGGGGAAGCAAGAAACAGGCAGGGAAGAAAAGCGCATCATTATTCTAAAAGCTACGCTGAATTGTCGCTGTACTCATTTTGAGACCATAAAAATACAGTAAAAATAATATAACAGAAAACCCTTGCCTGATCTGCCTAATAAAGTAATATATTGTCTACAAATTAGAAAATTCCATTTAAAGGAAGTAACATCCCGCAAACAAAATGAGAGACTCTAAAATGCAAAAACAACTATACCAAACTATGCTAAGACAAGAAACGCTGCAGTGGGTTTTCTAAAAAAATAATAAATAAGTCGAAAGTTCAGTACAGCAGAGCTGCCGCGCATACTGGACTGTGCAGGTAGTAGCGACTGTGACTCCAGGCCTGCCCTGGCCTTTCAATAACTGACTTTTTTTAAACTTAGTGTTCCTTCCCAGGTATCGCTGCACTATGCTGTTCTCATTAAATGCTTCCCTTCTGGTGTGTGGGAGCAGTTTCAACTCAAGAGCAGTGCACTGGAAGATAAGCATTTAATGAGAACAACATGCTACAGTAGGACCCGGGAACGCTACATTGGAAAAGCACCAAATTTGTGCTGTCTTTTTTGCCGCTGGAGTCTGCGCCCTTTCTTCTCTTGCTGCTGGAGTTCCATGCTGCCATGTCACCCTACTGGAGCCGCCGAGATGGCAGCTGAACCAGAGAAAGAAAATGGAAGACGGGGTGAATCTGATGGTGCCGGAAAATGCATGAGATGGATGGTAGAGGCATGTGAGCGTGTGAGTGGGGTCGAATGCATTGCACGTCTGCTCCTGCTCTGTTTGCGGCACTGCAGCACAAGCAACCAAAACAAGTTGAAAATTGAATACATATAGTGTGAGAAAAAGCACATTTCTCCTTCCTTCATTTGCAAACTTATGTCTTGGGGATGGGTGGAAGAGTTTCAAAGAGATGATAAAGCGCGTCTTGTTATGATAGCAGTTGCCATATGAGGCATGTTTAGACAGCAATATATAGATAACAGTTATAACTTCAGATAGCAAGTGTGTGTGTGTGTGTGTGTGTGTGTGTGTGGTGCAGAACTGGGGAGCCTCTGCATGCAGTATAGAGGTGAGGTGCTTGTGGGGGTGTGTGTGCATTTGTGATGCACAGATGTGTGTGTGTGTGTGTGTGTGGTATGGAGGTGAGGTGCCTGCATGTATGTATGTAGTGCAGAGCTGGAGTGCCTGTGTGTGTATCTGTGGCATGTAGGTGGAGTGCCTTTGAGTGTTTGGTGCTGAGGTTAGGTGCCTATATATGTATGAGTGTCTGTGTGTGTATGTAGTGTGGATCTGGGGTGTATGCATGTCTGTGTATCTGTCATGCAGAGGTGGGGTGCCTGTGTGTATGTGGTGTGGGGGTGGGATGCTTGTGTGTGTGTTCTGGGGTGGGGGGATACACCTTTCGGCATATACTGTACACATTGTGCCATTTTGTCCCTGTGCATTCATCCTTTTAATCTCCAACACCTTGCACGCTTCCCTCCACTCTCCAATCCTTCTCAGTTCCCCTTCCAGACTCTTTCCCCTTATCCTGACGGACTCCATTGCAAAGCCTGAAAGCTCTCAAAGGGATTTTTGTGTTCATTTTTAAAAGTTAATTCTTGAAGGGGTTTTGGTGTTCATTTTTAAAAGCGAAGTGTTTTTCTATACTGCAAAGGGGAAATTAATTTTGTTTGTAGTGTAGGGCAAAGGATCTGTCAAATAGAGTTCATTGTCTTTGTTCTAGCTACCCACTCACAGCTAACTCTTTGAAGTCACTGACCTCATCGCGTGTTAGATCCCTCCCTACCCACCTCGACACCCTCCTACCCCATGTGAGCATTCTTGCTTTATAGGGCATTAACCCAATTAGCTACACACAGGGACATAGAACAGCACTGTTAGAACACACTTAAATGAGGTTAACTGCTTTTTCTCTTAAAGTACAGCTGAGGAACAGGTAGGGACTTTGGTAGGTCTCTCTCTTTCACATCAGCAGGTATCAAAGCTCCATCAACTAAACAATGGCTGGGAAAAATCATATTGCTAAAGCTGTTACACCCATTACAGCTTCTGCCTCTGTCCAGACAGAGATCCCAATGCCAGTTGAAGAACCCGTTCCATTCTGAGGATACCTGCATGCTGAGGCTCTCAGGAAAGAAGTAGAGGAGCTCAGGGAAGAGGTGGCGAGATGAGAAGCATTTCAGACAGTGAGAACTACATTGATGAGATGCTTCTTGAAACATCCAAGCCCTCCAACAGAGGTGAAGATGGGAGGGTACAGAAGGAAGAAGGTTGGACACAAGTCACCAGAGCCTGCAGTATCAATACACCAACTCCTCCAGACCTTGAAATGATGAACCAGTATGCAGCCCTGGAAGTGGAGGAGGTGGAAGCATCCCAGGAAAGGGAAGAACCACAGCTTGAGCACCCCAAAATTGCAGAATCAGTCACCACTAGGAAGCGATGGGTAGTGGTGGTTGGTGACTCTCTTCTGAGGGATACTGAGGTGTCAATCTGCCAACCAGAGAGGTGTGTTGTCTGCTAGGTGCCAAAATCCATGATGTTACAGAGAGTTTGCCGAGACTCATCAAGCGTACTGACCATTATCTGATATTGCTCATCCATGTCGGCACAAATGATACTGCTAGGAATCCCTCTGAGCATATCAAACGTGATTTCATGGCTCTGGGACAGACAGTGAAGCAGATAGCTGCACAGATGGTGGTCTCTTCAATCCTCCCTGTTGCAGGTAAAGGCCAAAGGTAAAGAAAAAAAGGGAGGCCTTCATGAAATACACAAAAGAAGAGCAGGACCTGGGCATAATTGTGTCCACAAAATAGGAGTGGGACCTGGGCGTAATTGTGTCTGATGATCTTAAAGTAGCTAAACAGGTAGAAAAGGCAACTGCGAAAGCCAGGAGGATGCTTGGGTGTATAGGGAGAGGAATGGCCAGCAGAAAAAAGGAAGTGATAATGCTTCTGTATAAGTCTCTGGTGCGACCTCATTTGGAATATCGTATGCAATTCTGGAGACCACACCTTCAAAAGGATATAAGCAGGTTGGAGTCGGTGCAGAGGGTAGCTACTAAAATGGTTAGTGGTCTTCGTTATGTAGCATATGAGGACAGACTTAAAGATCTTAATATATATACTTTAGAGGAAAGGGGGGATAGAGGAGATATGATAGAGACATTTAAATACCTCCATGGCATAAATGCACAGGAGGAGAGCCTCTTCGATTGAAAGCAAGCTCTGCTACGAGGGGACATAGGATGAGGGTGAAAGGGGATAGACTCAGGAGTAATATGCAGAATTTCTTTACGGAAAGAGTAGTAGATGTAACGGGTCTACTCCTTGTTGGTCACTCCAGGCCAGGGAAGTCCCGACCCCTCATCTGCGGTGTGCTGCTTCAGCTGGCTGGTGGCCTGGAGTGACCAACAAGGAGCAGACCCGTTACAGTAGATGCATGGAATAGTCTCATCATGTTTCTATGTTTCTATGATGCGTGGAATAGTCTCCCAGGGAAGGTGGTGGACATGAGGACTGTATCTGAATTCAAAAAAGCATGGGACAAACACAGAGGATCTCTAAAAGTAAAAAGAATACTATTGTAATTGATATGGAAGGACAGACTAGATAGGCCATGTGGTCTTTTTCTGCCATCATACTTCTATGTTTCTATCCCTCCCTCCTAGCACTCCTACCCCCTGCCCGTCACTCTCTCTATTCTCCTCATTTTCTTTTGAAGCCATTGCCCCTTTAAATTTTTGCTGCCTCACTCCTCCCTCCTCTGTCTACCCCTGTCTAATCTTTTGACTGTGCCATGGGAGATGGGATTCCCGCAGGCAGCTAGCTGCCATCCTGGCCACGATTGTGGCCTTCCCCTCCTGTTCTACCCGTGAGAGAAGAGATTCCCATGGGCAGACAGAAGGGGTCTTTGCTGTCATCTTCTTTTCTGACCGCAGGAGATGGGATCCCCGAGGGCAGCCAGCTGATGATCACAGCCTTCCCCTCAATCTTGCTTTTAAATAAGTGGAAGGAGGGACAAGAAAATCCCAGCACCAAGGCAATATTTGCTTGACTTACTACAATTTCATACTTCCTCCCGCAGTCTCCGCTCTGTTCATGTCAATCGTCTGGTGCTTCCATCTCCCTCCCGCGCCCATCTCCAGTCTACCCGCCACTCTGCCTTTTTCTTTCTGGCCCTTCCCCTTGGAATTCTCTCCCCTCTACACTATGGCAAGAACCAATATTTCCCAAATTTAAGACCCTCCTGAAGACCCATTTGTTCCAGATGGCCTCTGATCTACCACCCACTGCTTCCTGATCTCTCCTACCCTCCTTATGGTTGTTCTTCCTGAGCTCTTCCCCCTCTCTGTCTTTCTCCTCTTTTCTTCTCTGCTCTTTGTACTTCTCTGTCCTGTCATTTGATGGGGTTCCTTTCCTCTTTTCTCAGCCATTGGCCTCTTTGTTTTTTGAAAATTTTTAAACCACCCTGGCTTATAAGGTGCGGTATATTAAGAACCCTAATAAACATAAACAGCCTGATGCCTGGGATTTGTTGAGCTCTTTATTAAATTGATCTAACTTGACTAGTGTATCGGCCAATTACCCTTAGGAAAATGATGGGTGAAAGAATTGTTTTATAGTTAATAGAGAATAATGGATAAACCTTTAAGGCTAGCTGGTGTTGAAACAGATTTGGTAACTTGGCATAATTTACCTGGTAGACACACTTCTCATATTAGTGATAAAAACATTCCCTGCATAAGAACTTTCAATTGTTTTCGCCTTATCCCCCTGCCCCTCCTCACCCAAGGAGCTCTGAGAATCTTCAGCCTGAGATATTCCTGACATTCTCCCGCCATCTGTGCGCCCATTTCCCACGTCCATGACCTCAGCTGCACTAAGTATGATGGGGCATGGCACTCCATATTGCTGGCATCATGCCAACAGCACACTCACACGTCATGCCTTTCCTCCTCGCAGGGCATTTTGGAAGGCAGCAGGTTCCTAAGTGAGTTACAAAGTCCTAATCAAGTTACATTTTTTAATCGAGTTAAAATGCTAAAAAGTTAATTGCGTTAATAACGACTTACATGCCCACCTCTAATTTAAACACATTTAATAAACTGCTCATCCAGAAAATACCTTCAATATCCTCTCTTAGTGGCTTGCAAACATACATATAAATAATACAAACATAATACAAAAAACATAGGGATGTATTTTCAACAGCAGTGGTGGACAGATTAATTTAAACACTAGTGCAAACATTTAAATGAATACATATATTCTGCAGCACTGAATATGCCTTGTGTATGGTCACTGCCGCTGCAGGCCTCAACTAAACATGTAAAGTGGGATTTTAGAAGGGACGCCTAAGAATGAAATTTTGCCCAACCTGATAGCGGTAAAAATATCTGTGACATGCAGCAATGTGTGTGTTCTTTTGCCTGCTTACTGCAGACGTGGTCTCACAGTGGGGGAAGGGAGGGGCAACAGGCAGTTAGGGGGGACAAGGGGCGTGGCAAGGACAGGGACAGGTGCCGGGTTTCTATCGTGCAAAACGTTGGCAACCCTAGCAATGGTGAACGTACAACTTCCTTTGGGTATCAGCCCAATAAAAAACAAAATGATTTAAAACATTTTATTATAATTAACACAGACTTTAGATAGGTATAGAGCAGAGACAGAAATCAGAATTTAACTTAGACCTCAAATGCTAACTGAAAAACATTTCATGGAAAATGCTGATTATTAGCCTGGCCCCTAATATTGTATCTCTCAGGGAGGTAGTTACTAAGGTGCAGCAAAGTCTTACGGAGGCATATTCAAAATGTTTTAGCTGGTTAGCAGGCCTGGATATTGACAAAAACTGCATAAAAATACCCAATTAAAACTGGGGTCATCTGTGGGTGGATCAGGGACAGTGCCGATAACTATCAAGTTATTGACAAAAACACATACTAAAGACCTTTTTCAAGTACATTCTTAGCAAAAGACCTGTGACAGAGTCAGTTGAACCATTAGATGATAGAGGGGTAAAAGGGGCATTAAGAGAGGACAAGGCCATAGCGGAGAGACTGAATGCATTCTTTGCTTCTGTCTTTACCGAAAAAGACGAAGGGATGTTACCCATGACTGAAATGGTATTTAAAGGTGATGCTGCAGAAGAATTGAAAGAACTATCGATACATTGAGAAGATGTATTACAACTATTTGATAAACTGAGGAATAACAAATCACCTTGACTGGATGGTATACATCCAAGGGTGTTGAAAGAACTGAAATATGAGATTGCAGACCTGTGAGCTATCATTAAAATCATCTGTACTACCTGAAGATTGGAGGATGGCCAATGTAATGTCAATTTTTAAAAGGGTTCCAGGGGTGATCCAGGAAACTACAGACCGGTGAGCCTGATGTCAGTACCAGGAAAAATGGTAGAAACCAAAATAAAGAAAAAAATTACTGAACATGTAGATAGTCGTGGCTTAATGGGAGACAGCCAACATGGCTTTAGCCAAGGAAGTCTTGTCTTACTAATCTGTTAAATTTTTTTGAAGGTGTGAATAAACAGTGTGATAAGGAAGCCTGTAGTGAGCCTATGGAAATAGGAGAAACTAATGATTTTGCTTTTAAGAAAAGTGACATCCCTGCAGTGCACAGGTTTCAGCTTTTGCCTAAAGAAAGCAAGCAGAGAGAAACTGAACCTAGGCTGCCACACCCAAGCTCTGCTGACGTGGTTGCAGGCTTGGAAGATAATTGCAAGCACCTGTCCAGAGAGGGAGAGACACTGCCCGGGAAGCAGGGATATAAACCTTGGCTAGAGAGAAAGCAGGGAAGGAGAAGAGAGCCTGGGTGGAGAGAGCCTGGGAGAGGAGAGCCCGGAGGAGGAGAGCCCGGAGGGAGAGAACACGGAAGGAGAGAGCAGAGAAGGCTTCACGCCCCAGTTCCTGATCAGAAGGTTCAGAGAGTTCAGAGGTGGGAGCCCAGGACTCAGCACAGGAGCCAAAGGAGCCAAGCCTGGAACAGGGAGCCATGGCAGAGCTCCAGGAAGGAACTCAGGGAAGTGAGCCAGGGTCTGTTTCCCAGAAGCTGGAGGGAGACTGGTGAACACAGCCAAGGAGAAGTGTCCACAGCTTCAGGTACAATTTATCCTTGCCGGGTGGAGTGGTGCTCAAGAGAGACACAGGGATCCTCACAGAGAATATACCCTGAGACATACGTTAAAAGCTCAGAGCAGGGCACTGCATTACCGGAGCCAGAGGAAATGCAGGTTGAGCCTATTGAGCAGGATTTATTGCCTCCAGAAGTACTCATGGACTGTACGCTATATCAAGCTGTTAGCATTGAGTCCCTTTACTAAAGAATAGCTGAAAAGATAAAGTCTCCTGAAAAGTAGAGTATTAAAACCTAGCCTGAACTGAAGGTAGGAACTTGCTCTTTTTAATGGGAAGATACCTGTTGCATGTACATTTGAATGCTTAATGGAAGACAAAGGTAAAAATGCTGGGACCGAGGCTTACAAAACAGAAGATATTTTTACTTTGTTGAATGAAGAAGCTGTGTATTCTTTATCCGTTATATTGATAAGCAGCTGCATATAATTAATGACTGTGAAGCTCATCCAGCCTAAGTTATAAATAACCTTGAGCGAATGAATGGAGAAGTATCCTGTTAAAGTCTACATGGACTTTGTTTGCGTTTGGGGAATAAATTGGAGAAGTATCCTGTTACAGTCTACATAGACTTTGTTTGCGTTTTGGGAATAAATTTTGTCATTTGCCTTTACTTTCGGTTTCATGACTACACGTCATCTTAGAAGGCCAAAACTACAACTCCCTGCATGCTTCACTGGAGAAAAATAGTTTATTGAACCTTTTATAAGAGAAGTTAATGGCAACCCTATCCCTCTAAGCCTTAGGCAGAGGGTTGGGGCGTGACAACAGGTAGGCAAAGGTGAGTCGGTTGATATAGTGTATCTGGATTTTCAGAAAGCCTTTGACAAGGTACCTCATGGGAGACTCTTAGCAAAATTAAAAAGTCATGGGATGAGAGGCAGTGTACTATTGTGGATCAGGAACTTGTTAAAAGGTAGAAAGTAGAGGGTAGGGCTAAATAGCCAATTTTCCCAATGGAGAAAGGTAAATAGTGGAGTACTCTAGGGATCTGTGCTGGGTCCATTGCTTTTAAACATATTTGTAAATGACCTGGACATGGGAATAACGAGTGAGGTAATCAAATTTGCAGATGACACAAAATTATTCAAAGTTGTTAAAACCCAAGAGGATTGTGAAAAATTGATAGAGGACCTTGATAAAATGGAAGACTGGACATTCAAATGCCAGATGAAATTTAATGTGGACATGTGCAAAATTATGTACCTAGGAAAGAACAACCCGAACTACATTTCACATTAGGAACCACCACCGAGGAAAAAAGATTTACTGTAGGCGTCATCGTGGATAACACGTTGAAACCCTCTGTCTAGTGTGCAGCAGCGGCTAAGTAAACAAATAGAAAGTTAGGAATCATAAAGAAAGGAATGGAGAATGAAACAAAGGATAATATAATGCCTCTGTTTTGTTCCTTGCTGCGACCGCACCTTGAATATTGTGTGCAGTTCTGGTTGCCTTATCTGAAAAAGAATTTAGTGGAATTAGAAAAGGTACAGAGAAGGTACCTTTTCTAATGGTAAATGGTAAAGGGGGATGGAAGAATACCCCTGTGAAGAGAGGCTAAAAAGGTTAGGGCTCTTCAACCTGGAAAAGAGACGGCTGAGGGGAGATATGATAGAGGTCTACAAATTAATAAATGGAGTGGAATGGGTAAACGTAGATCGATTGTTTACACCATCAAAATACTAGGGGACATGCAATGAAGCTACAGTGTAACCCAATGCGTAATCAAACTCTGGAATTCGTTACTGGAGGATGTAGTAAAAGCTGTTAGTATAGCTGGGTTTAAAAAAAGGTTTTGACAAGTTCCTGGAGGAAAGGTCCATAAACTGTTATTAAAGGGGACCCAGGAAATCCACTGCTTGCCCCAGTACAAACATTGTGGAACCTTTGTGTCTTT
Source organism: Ichthyophis bannanicus (assembly GCA_033557465.1). Lineage (NCBI taxonomy): Eukaryota > Metazoa > Chordata > Amphibia > Gymnophiona > Ichthyophiidae > Ichthyophis > Ichthyophis bannanicus. Next base: position 1,270,780,236 of record CM066032.1, on the reverse strand, counting down.
TGGGAAACCTGCCAGGTACTTATGACCTAGATTGACCACTGTTGGAAACAGGATACTGGGCTTATACTGGGCTTGATGGACCTTGGTCTGACCCATTATAGTATATCTTACGTTCTTAATATTCCTGAATCCAGTAAAATCAATAATTTGGCATATCACTTTACAGTTTATTGGAAATAAAACATGCTGCAATTAAAATACCTTTGCAGACTATCTATGTTCCTTTAATTTTGTGCCCAAAGCCCTTGATATCTCTAAAACTGCTGTGTAGCTGTAATAAATCCATACAAGTTCTTACTGTGCACTTCAAGTCAGAAGACTGATATAAATGCTATCTCCTGTCCCAAGAGAAAAATGTCAAATAATAAAATATTCAGAAAGTGCATAGCTTTCATTCTTTTTACTCCTACTTTTCCACACCCTTCCCATTCTACTTCCACCCCAAACTGTGCTTGGGGATATTGCCTTAGTTTATCAGAACTGCCTCTTCTCTGCATCTGGTTGACATCTATTACAAGTAGTTTATCTAGGGTAAGAACCTTTGTGTTCTATTGGATCCAGGTCCGTTTGAATCGATTAAGCAATTTAAAGATCATTTTGCACCCTCTATGATAGCAATGCCTTATTGGAAGAAGGTTATCTTCCTGAGATTTGTAAGAAAGTTATTATTCAACTGTTATTAAAGCAGGGGGCACTAGATTTAAGGGCTCTAGCAAGCTATAGACCTGTTGCAAATCTTGCATTGTAGTATCTCAATTGCAAGAATTCGTAGGCTAGAGATTAGGAATTGCTGGACAGTTTTCAATGAGGATTCCGAGGTGGGCACAACATGTGAACTCTACTAGACCCTTATAACTTCATTGCTTTGTGGGTGGATCGAGCTAATCTATTTGTTCCGGTGTTATTGGATGTTTCAGCAATAGTCAATATGGTCAATCATGGGTTGCTTCTCCGGCACTTAGACGCTTATGGACGTAGAAACCTGCTGCTCTGGTGGTTTGAATGTTTCCTAAGATAGAACTAAACAGATTTGGTTCAGTGCCAAGTCCTCTGGCTTGTTAGCTATGGAGACGGAGATGGAAATGGGAACAATGTTCCCACTGATGCCGCACAGCTTCATGGGAACTCAGAATCTGTGTCCCACTTCGGTAATCTCGGTTCCCACTAATATTTTTATTCCACTCATATGTGTTTTGCTGAAAGAACTTAAGGAAGTCAATATTCAGCTGGCAATTTGGATTGGGAGTTCTAAGATTGATGTGTTAAGTAAACTAAGAAATGGGTAGCATCAAGTGCGGGATTGGTTTATTAATAACAAAACCAAAACTCAATGTGGGAGAAACAAAGGTCTTAGCTGTGGGTTATGATGAGGTCAGACATAACAGTTCAGATGATGAATGGAGGGTTTGGAGTTCAAAAGGAAGTACATAGCATATATCTTTAAATCCCATATGGCAGCAGTAGCAGGATCACCTCAGCTTAAGATTCTACTGATTAAAAGTTTGAAATATGTTCTATCTTATCAACATCTGAACACTGGACTGTCATGCAAGTGTTAGTTTTAACAGGGCTGGATTGTTGCAGTGGTATAAGAGCAGGTTTGCCAAAAAGATCATTTGAGTATAGCAACTGATCCAAAATGCGGCAGCCTAAATTTTAACCAGGGGCCATATTTGGCAGGTTTACACTGGCTGCCAATAGAAATCACCTGACAGTTTGAGTTATTAGTGATTATACAAATGCAATGTGTACCTTTGAGTCAATGATGACTCCTGGCAACCCAATTGCTCTGGGGTTTTCTTAGCAGTGTAAGATTGCCAGGACTTTTTTCCAAAGCAATGGACAATTAAGTGATTCGCCCAAGGAAACAAGGAGTGTTGGTGGGAATTAATGCCCCTTTTACCCCTCTATCATCTAATGGTTCAACTGACTCTGTCACAGGGCTTTTGCTAAGAATGTACTTGAAAAAGTCTTTATTATATGTTTTTCCTTCTACAGCAAGCTTCTTCTCAAATTCTCTCTTTGCCTGCCTTATCAGTACCTTGCATCTAACTTGCCAGTGCTTATGTTGTTTCCAGTTTTCGTCATGTGGCTCCTTTTTCCATTTCCTGAAAGATACTTTTTTGGCAACAACAGTCTCTCTGACCTCACCTTTAAACCATGCTTGAAGTTTTATGGACTTCCTTCCACTTTTATTAAAGTGTGGAATACAGCTGGTCTGGGCTTCCAAGATACTATTTTTAAACAACAACCATGCTTTAACCTTTGCAACTGCTCCTTTTATTTTTTTCTTTAACTATTTTCCTCATTTTATCATAGTCTACATTTTGAAAGTTAAAAGGTAGTACTGTGGATTTTCTTACCATCCTTCCTCCATTTATTAAATCAAACGTGATCATGCTATGATTACTATTGCCAAGTGGCCCCAACAACCTTATTCTTGCACCAGATCTTGTGTTCCATTAAGGATTGGGTCCAAAATGGCTTCCCCTCTTGCCAGTTCATGAACCAGTTGCTCCAAGAAACAGTCATTTATTTCACCTAGAAACTCTATCTCTCTAGCATGTTCAGCCGTGACACTGACCCAGTTGATACCAGGGTAATTGAAATCACCCATTGTTATTGCTACGCTATAACGTTTGTTGGCTTCCATGATTTCTTTAAGCATTTCATCATCCATTTGTTCATTCTGTCCAGGCAGACGATAGTACATCCCCACTGCCCTCGCCTTCCGCTTTTAACATGGAATTTCAATCCATAGAGATTCTACAGTGCATTTTGTTTCCTGCAAAACTTTAATTCTTTGTGACTCAATGCTCTATCTAACATAGAGTGCAATCCTCCACCAATTTGATCTACTCTATCATTGTGATTTAGTTTGTAGCCAGGTATCACAGTGTCCCATTGGTTGTTCTCCTTCCACCATGTCTCTGAGATACCAATCATATCTAACCTCTCATTTAATACTATATAGTCTAACTCTTTCCTGTACCTTATGATCCGGAACCATTGGTGATGAAAGAAGAAGTGAAAGCTGCATTGAAAGCCTTATCAAAGAGCAAAGCACCAGGCACTGAAGGCATTCCCATAAAAGTATTACAGCAATCTGATGCAACTGTTACCATACTTACAAGGCTATGTCAGGAAATTTGAAAGACAACATTATGGCCAACTGACTGGAAAATATCTGTGTTTATACCAATACTAAAAGGTGATCCAACTGACTGTGGAAATTATCACACAACTGCTCTGATCCCACATGCCAACAAGATTCTACTGAAGATTATTCAACAGAAACTACAACCATACCTGGAACAAGAACTGCCTGAAGTGCAAGCAGGGTTCAGGAAAGGGCGAGGAACGAGAGACATCATCGCGGATGAGAGATGGATCCTTGAAAAGACTAAAGAATACCAAAAGGATATCTATTTGTGCTTTATCGACTACATCAAGGCTTTTGACTGTATAAACCATGAGAAACTCTGGGCCACATTAAGAAGCATGGGTATACTAGAACACCTAATCGTTCTCTTGCACAATCTGTACATTGATCAAGAAGCAACAGTTTGAACGGAAGAAGGAGAAACAGAATGGTTTAAAATAAGCAAAGGTGTACGACAATGCTGCATATTTTCCCCTACCTGTTTCATTTATATGCAGAACAAATCATCAGAGAAGCAGGATTGCATGAAGACAACAGAGGTATGAAGATTGGTGGAAGACTCAACAACAACCTTCGCTATGCTGTTGATACCACATTACTGGCTGAAGGTGAAGATGATCTGAAACATTTGCTTCTCACGATCAAGGAACATAATCTTAAAATGGGCCTGCACCCATGACAAAGATCATGACAACTGGCAAAATCAATGAGTTCATCATTGACGGAGAAGAAATTGAAATTATGAACAACTTTAACCTACTTGGATCAACTATCAATAAAGAAGCAACAAGTAGTCAAGAAATCCAATGACGCATTGCTCTTGGCAGAATGACTATAAAAGACCAAGACAAGATTCTCAAGAGCAGAGATGTCTCTCTCAATACAAAGATTCAACTCATTCAAGCCATGGTATTTTCAATAACATCAAATGGATGCAAAAGCTGGACAGTGAAAAAGATAGAAAGGAAGAAAATTGTTGCCTTTGAATTATGGTGCTGGCGGCGAATACTGCATATGCCATGGACTGCCCGAAGAACAAATCAGTCAGTACTAGAGGAGATCAAGCCTAAGCTTTCTTTAGAAGCTCAGATGACAAGACTTCGACTTTCATAATTTGGACACATCATGCAAAGAGAGAGATCATTAGAGAAAAACTCCATGCTTGGCAAGACAGAAGGTCAATGCAAAAGAGGAAGGCCAGCAATGAGATGGATCAATACAATAACAGCAGCTACAGGTACCAGTCTGTCAATAATGAGCCACTTGACTGTAAACCAAACACAATTTAGGACAACTATCCAGAGGGTCGCCATGAGTCGACACTGACTCGACACATCTTATTTTTTAGACTTCTAGCATTTGCATGCAAGCATTTTAGAGGCTGTATTTTATTCATATTAATCTGGTTATCAGTAGGCAGGGGTAATTTGGAATCTTTAAGCTCTGTCTGCTCTGTACTTAAGGGCATTTGGGTTAATTTTGTCTTTATTGGAACCTCTCTGCTGATATGCCCCAACTTCAATTTTTGCTAGTATCCTTCAAGGATACATGGTTCTGAACCATGCTCTCTTGGTCAACTGTCAGCTTTCCCCTATTTTCTAGTTTAAAAGCTGCTTTATCTCCTTTTTAAAGGTTGATGCCAGCAGCCTGGTTCCATCCCGGTTAAGGTGGAGACCATCCCTTCGGAAAAGCCCCTCCTTTCCCCAGAATGCTGCCCAATTCCTAACAAATCCAAAACCCTCTTCTTTGTAGTATTGTCTCATCCACGCATTGAGACTCTGGATCTCTGCCTGCTTTTTGGGTCCTGTGCATGGAATGGGAAGCATTTCGGAGAATCACACTTTCCTATGTCATTGATACTAACATGTATCAAGATAGCAGACTCCTCTCCAGCACTATCTAAGACCTTGTCTAGGTGGTGTGTGAGGTCCGCTACCTTCGCATCATGTGATAAAACATAAAAAAAGCCTGGAAAACTTGTCAACTTAACTGAACACTGAGAAGCAAGTACTGTGCCTCTCCCTGACTTCATGGCCAAAACCAGCATGAGCAAAAGAAATGTTGAGTGGAACTAACCACCCGACAGCTGAAACCAGCTGCAACATAGAAGTATAAGTGACTAAGGGATCTACTTAACTAAGGTGCACTTATGTTAATGTACATTTATTCATCCTTAGCGCAATTATTTCAATACAGGTTGCATGTTACTAATGGGACAGGACTTAATGCTACAAAGTTTACTACAGGACCTAGTTACTAATAATGTGCGTTGATGGTGTATTAAGGCAGGTTAACATTAGTGCACCTTAGACCCCTAAATCCAGTCAAAACTGGTTTCAACCTTATGCTGAACAAATTAAATCTCTGACTTCTAACTGACTAATGCAAAAAAAAATATTACAGACTAATTCAATAAAATACAAGCTGTATTTCCCAGATTATAAGTTGCCCCGAGTATAAGTCACAGGGGCCAAAAGTAAGCTTAAAACTGGTAAATTTATATTAGTTACCCTTCTGTGTAATTCACAGCTTATCCATTGGAGCGGCGCCACTGTGAGCCGGCTGAGAATCAGGGTCAATGTTCGTCAATCCAAGGAGAGGTAGGAAGGCCACAAAGCACATCAGGGCAGCTTGTGAGCCCTCTAAGGAGTCGCGATCAGCTGTTTAGTGAAGCCACGGCAAGTGGAGACATCAATATAAAGTTGGAGAGAGTTGCTTTGAGTCATCTGTTCCCACAGCCATTTTAGCAGCTTCTGATTTTACTTCTTAGAATTCTGCAGGCTATTTCTCAGAGAGAAGGCTGGAGGGCTTCGGTAAAGTCGCTCCTTTACTGTATATAGGTCGTACCGTGAGGTGTGAAGATTCAACAACAACCTTCGCTATGCTGATGATACCACATTACTGGCTGAAAGTGAAGATGATCTGAAACATTTGCTTCTCACGATCAAGGAACATAGTCTTAAAATTGGCCTTCACCTTAATGTAAAGAAGACAAAGATCATGACAACTGGCAAAATCAACAAGTTCATCGTTGAAGGAGAAGAAATTGAAATCGTGGACAACTTTAACCTACTTGGATCAACTATCAATGAAGAAGCAGCAAGCAGTCAAGAAATTGGCCGACACATTGCTCTTGGCAGAATGGCTATGAAAGACCTAGACAAGATTCTCAAGAGAGAGATATCTCTCTCCATACAAAGATTTGACTCATTCAGGCCATGGTATTTTCAATAACATCATATGGATGTGAAAGCTGGACAGTGAAAAAGACAGACAGGAAGAAAATTGTTGCCTTTGAATTATGGTGCTGGGGGCGAATACTGCGTATACCATGGACTGCCCGAAGAACAAACCAGTCAGTACTAGAGGAGATCAAACCTAAGCTTTCTTTAGAAGCTCAGATGACAAGACTTTGACTTTCATACTTTGGACACATCATGCAAAGAGAGAGATCATTAGAGAAAGACTCCATGCTTGGCAAGACAGAAGGTCAGTGCAAAAGAGGAAGGCCAGCAATGAGATGGATTGATACAATAACAGCAGCTACGGGTACCAGTCTGTCAATAATGAGCCACCTGACTGAAGCCCGAACACAATTTAGGACAACTATCCAGAGGGTCGCCATGAGTCGACACTGACTCGACGGCACTTCACAACAACAACACCGTCTTGGCACGATGTAAAAAACCACAACTAATAATCTGGGAAATACCGTATCTGAAGCTTAACTCATGTGCTGATTAAAGGGAATACAGAACTTCTGGCTGAATAATTCAACAAGAAACAACTGAAAGCCAATCAAAAAACAGTTTTTTACCCACACCCCCTTACTGCTAACCATCTCAGTCCTATCCTACAGATATCATATTCAAGGGCCTGCTGAGTGATGAGATCATTATACCATATTCCTGTATTTCTATAAGATATAAAATAGAACAAAGAATTCATCATTAGAAAGGGAGGCCAGCAACCTCTCCAGCAGAAGAGCAAAAAGAACTACCCAGCATTGTCTAAAGAAGTAGAAAGAAAGAGCCATCTCTAGAAGAACAGAAGACAGAACTCTTCCAAGCAACAATCACTGCAGAACCATCTCCTGAAACTCCTAAGAAACACTGTGTTGCTGCTCTGTGAGTTCATGCTGATCCAGTGTAATTAATAATTCAGGAGATGAACAATTCTTGTGATGCATATTCTCGCTTGCATAAGATCCATGTCTGTAATTGAGGGCTGTATCTAAAGATACTTACAAGCTAAACAATGATTAAACTACTCCGCAACTTAAGAAAGAGAGCCTTAACTATGATTCGTGAATATCTTCCAGTGAATGTTCTAATGAAGGGTAGTGCATATTCCCCGATATCTATATATATATTTTTTTTTTCTATCCCTTTCAGGGAATATTTAATGATAATAACTGGAAGCATGAATATAAGAGACTTGAAACACTGGTATTACAGTAGCAATGGGTAAGATCATACCAAGAGCAGCCTTCTTAACTACAGCATGAATAGTTCACATGGTTGCAAGTCTGTAAATGTTTCAACAATCTGTCTCGCTAATTTGACCTAAAAGTACTCCAGTGAGATGGCCTGGACCCACTCCTTTAGTTTGTGTGTGTTAAGGAAGTACAAGAAAAAGAGAACACAAGAACATAAGATATGCCATACTGGTCAGACCAAGGTCCATCAAGCCCAGTATCCTGTTTCCAACAGTGGCCAATCTAGGTCATACGTACCTAGCAGTTTCCCCAAAAGACACAGGTTCCACAATGCTTGTACTGGGTCAAGCATTGATATCCTGGGTCCCTTCTTAATAATGGCTTATGGACCTTTCCTCCAGGAACTTCTCCAAACCTTTTTTAAACCCAGCTACACTAACAGCCTTCACTTCATCCTCCGGTAACAAATTCCAGAGTTTGATTACACGTTGAGTGAAAAAATATTTTCTTTTATTAGTCTTAAATAGTTTGCCCTGTAGCTTCATTGCATGTCCCCTAGTCTTTCTATATTCTGATAACGTAAACAATCGATCTACGTTTACCCGTTCCACTCCGTTCATTAATTTATAGACTTCTATCATATCTCCCCTCAGCCGTCTCTTTTCCAGGTTAAAGAGCCCTAACCTTTTTAGCCTTTCTTCATAGGAGTATCCTTCCATCCCCCTTACCATCTCTGAACCTTTTCTAATAACGCTATATCCTTTTTAAGATATGGCGACCAGAATTGCAGACAATATTCAAGGTGCGGTCTCACCATGGAACGATATAGAGGCATTATAATATCTTTTGTTTTATTTTCCATTCCTTTCCTTATGATACCTAGCATTCTATTTGCTCTCTTGGCCGCCATTGCACACTGGGCCGAGGGTTTTAACCTGTTATCCACAATGACACCTACATTTTTTTCCTGGGTGGTGGTTCCTAATGTGGAACCTTGCATCGTGTAACCATAGTTTGAGTTGTTCTTCCCTAGGTGCATAACTTTACACTTATCCACATTAAATTTCATCTGTCATTTTGATGTCCAGTCTTGCAATTTTCCACTATCCTCTTGGGTTTTAACAACTTTAAATAGTTTTGTGTCATCTGCAAATTTGATAACCTCACTCGTTATTCCCTTTTCCAGGTCATTTATGAATATGTCAAAAAGCAGCGGACCCAGCACAGATCCCTGGGGTACACCACTATTCACCTTTCTCCATTGGGAAAATTGGCCATTTAGCCCAACCCTCTGCTTTCTATCTTTTAACCAGTTCCTGATCCACAATAGTACACTGCCTCCTATCCCATGACTCTTTAGGTTTGCCAAAAGTCTCTGATGAGGGACCTTGTCAAAGGCTTTCTGAAAGTTGAGATACACTATATCAACTGACTCACCTTTGTTCACCTGTTTATTCACACCTTTAAAAAAACATAACAGATTAGTAAGACAAGATCTTCCTTGTCTAAAGCCATGTTGGCTGTCTCCCTTTAGGCCATGACTATCTACATGCTGAGTAATTTTGCTCTTTATGATGGTTTCTACCATTTTTCCCGATACTGACGTCAGGCTCACCGGTCTGTAGTTTCCCGGATCACCCCTGGAACCCTTTTTAAAAATTGGCGTTACATTGGCGATCCTCCAATCTTCAGGTATTACAGATGATTTTAATGAAAATTCACAGATTACTAATAGCAGGTCTGCAATCTCATATTTCAGTTCTTTCAACACCCTTGGATGTATACCATCCGGCCCAGGTGATTTGCTACTCTTCAGTTTATCTAATAGTTGTAATACATCTTCCCAATGTATCGATATTTCCTTCAATTCTTCCGCACCTTTAAATACCACTTCAGTCTTGGGTAACATCCCTACATCTTCCTCAGTAAAGACCAAAGCAAAGAATTCATTCAGTCTCTCCGCTATCACCTTGTCGCCTCTTAGTGCCCCTTTAATCCCTCTATCATCTAATGAACCAACTGACTCTCTCACAGGTGTTTTGCTATGAATGTACTTGAAAAAGTCTTTATTTCGTGTTTTTGCTTCTGCAGCAAGCTTCTTCTCAAATTCTCCCTTTGCCTGCCTTATTAATGCCTTGCATTTGACTTGCCAGTGCTTGTGCTATTTCCAGGTTTTGTCGTTTGGCTCTTATTTCCATTTCCTGAAAGATGCTTTTTTGGCAACAACAGCCTCTCTGACATCACCTTGAAACCATGCTGGCAGTTTTTTGGACTTCCCTCCACTTTTCTTAAAGCGTGGAATACAGCTGGTCTGGGCTTCCAAGATAGTATTTTTCAACAACACCCAAGCTTGATGTAAGTCTTTAACCTTTGCAACTGTTCCTTTTAGTTTTTTCTTAACTATTTTCCTCATTTTATCATAGTCTCCCTTTCGAACGTTAAAAGGTAGTACTGTTTATTTCCTTACTATCCCTCCTACACTAATTAAATCAAATGCTATCATGCTATGATCACTATTGCCAAGTGGCCCCAACACCTTATCTCTTGCACTAGATCTGGTGTTCCACTAAGGACTAGGTCTAATATGGCTTCCCCTCTGGTTGGCTCTTGAACCAGCTGCTCCAAGAAGCAGTCATTTATTTCATCTAGGAACTTTATCTCCCTAGCATGTCCTGCCGTGACACTGACCCAGTCGATACCAGGGTAATTGAAATCACCCATTATTATTACTGCATTGTAACTTTTGTTAGCTTCCTTGATTTCTTTGAGCATTTCATCATCCATTTGTTCATTCTGGCCAGGCGGTCGATAGTACACCCCCACTGCCATCGCCTTCCCCTTTTTACATGGAATTTCAATCCATAGAGATTCTACAGCAAATTTTGTTTCTTGCAAAACTTTAATCCTTTCTGACTCAATGCCCTCTCTAACATAGAGTGCAGCCCCTCCACCAATTTGATCAGCTCTATCATTACGATATAGTTTGTACCCAGGTATCACAGTGTCCCACTGGTTGTCCTCCTTCCACCATGTCTCTGATATTCCAATCATATCTAACCTCTCATTTAGTGCTATATATTCTAACTCTCCCATCTTATTTGTTAGACTTCTAGCATTTGCATACAAGCATTTTAGAGACTGTATTTTATTCATATTAATCTGGCTATTGGTAGGCATGGGTAATTTGGGATCTTTAAGCTCTGTCTGCTCCATACTCGAGGGCATTTGGGCTACTTTACTCTTTTTTGGAACCTCTCTGCTTTTGGTAATATCCTTCAAGGATACAGTCTTCTGAACCATGCGCTCTTGGGCGACTGTCGGCTTTCCCCTATTATCTAGTTTAAAAGATACATTTAGCTTCTGGGCAGCTTCTGGACTTTCTCCCCAATATTTGGTTTAATACGAAATTTTAAATACATATTAGAATTTATCTGTGGCACATGTTTACTAAGCCCCGTGCCAGTAACGCATGTCTGGGTCACATTACTAGTATGGGGCTCTGTTCTAATTGCAAGAGGGCGCATACAACCATCCTCCTGTAGTTCCATGGGTTGCCAAGGTATACCAGCCACAGGAGCACCTCACACCACCCACTGCACCGAGTACAGGAAACACAAGCTACAAACACCCACTCTAGCTGCCCCGCAGCATTAACACCCCCATCCTGCCCAGTCTCTGCCCAGACATGCGCAAGGGCCCATGCTGCTTTTTACTGTGCCACCCAAACTATACACTAAACCCCGCGCTTTAGTAAACATGCCTTAATGTGTGCAAATTGATTGCATATATGCTAAGTCATAAGTTAATGCACATTAAATTGATTTTGCATTCACAAATGAAACAAATGCGCCCATTCGTACTATGAGTTCCTTTGCTGTTCATGCTACCGTCTGGCATGAGAGGTATTACTGATTGCAATGGCTTGTTGAGGATAGTAAGGAAAGATTACATAAAGAGAGACGTATGCATGGTTGATGACATGGACGTAAGCACTGTGTCAACAAAATTATACAATGTTATGTTTGGTTAAATGCTGTCTTTTAATGCAATTTATTAGAACATAAGAACTTCCATACTGGGCCAGACCAAAGCATCATTATGTCTGGTGCCCTCTTTCCAACAGTGGCCAATTCAGGTCTCATGTGCCTGGCACATCCCAAGAGTAGCCAGTTCCACACTACTTATCTCCAGGAATAAATAGTGGTTTTCTCTTGGTCTACTGTAACAATGGTTTACGGACTTTTCTTCCAGGAATTTGTCCAAACCCTTTTTAAATCCAGCTACACTCCCTGCTTTTACCACATCCTCCGGCAATGCGTTCCAAAGCTGAATTATTCTTTGAGACAAAAATATTTTCTCCAATTTGTTTTAAATACACTACTTTGTAACTCCATGGCATGTCCCCTAGTCTTTGCACTTTTTTGAAAGTTCCACTCCACTCAGGAATTTATAGACCTCTATCATTTCTCCCCTGAGCCATCTCTTCTCCAAGCTGAAGAGCCCTAACTTCTTAGGAGAGTCATCCCATCTCCCTTATCATTTGGTTACCCTTTTCTCTTCCTTTCCTAATGCCGCTATATCTTTTCTGAGATGTGGTGACCAGAAGTACACACAATATTCAAGGTGCATAAATAAACTTTATGGGGAGTATTCTGAACCACGAATAAAGGCCTTTGACGTGCGGGCTGGAGTCCAACTCGTGCTCAACTCCCCAGCCCTATTTTGCTGCAAGTGCTCCACACATGTACAGTGTTTGTGCGAGGAGTGCTGGTCATGGGCAGGAGGGGGCAGTGCTGGAGCAGAGCAGGAGAGTGGTCAGCTGCCGAAACATACAAAGCTATTCCGTCAGGCCTCTGTAAGCTCCCAGCAGCCACTAGGACACTCAGGCTATTCCACCCCAATGGTGGAATAAGTCCAGGGGGCACCACTGATCACATGCCACATACCCCCTTACCCCAGGGCCTTGGACTCGCCATGACTCTGCAGCCATGATCTGGGCCATAGGGGCCTCTGGTGCCGGCTGGACCGTGATCTCCAGGGGCAGGTTTGGGCGATGGCATTCCAAGACACCATATAGACCATTCATTGCAAGGATGCCACTGCTCCCTCATCCCAGCAGTGACATCCTGGCGTGCGGATGGCCAGCTCCCTGTACGTTGGTCTCCTCGGCATACAGAGAGCGCCCGAACATGTATGTCCCCGATTCTTCCATCACAGATATGTCCAGGCTCCTCAGCGGTGGAATCGGGTCTCTCCCAGGCATGCCCATGTTTTGGCTGTGCTATGCTGCCAGGCGTACATGGATCTGAATCGGCCTCCACATGTATAAATCCTTCAAATTAATGCAGATAAAGTCACATGAGTGCACATTCTTTGTGAACATAAAAGTTTCCAAACAGAAACCGCAAACTAAATGCACATATAGTTTTATTTAACTTGATATACCGCCTATAGCAAGGCAACTAGGCAGTTTGCAAAATAAAAGTTAAGGGAATAGACAAAGCAAAACACAGAATCCAGGTAACAAGTAGACAAGAGGACAAGGAGGGGAGGGGAAGGAGGGCCTAGGCTAGGTCACAAAGCAGTGGCAAATGCTACTAAACAGAGGGCACAGAAGTATGGAAAGGGAAGAGGAGAGACACAGACAGGCCAAATTGTCTGGAGCTGCTCAAAGGGGGGGCCAATAGAAATGAGAGGGGGCTAGCGATCACCCAGGAGAACAAGAGATCAAGAGGCGACGGCCACAGGGAAAGTTAAGGTGAAAAGATGGGTTTTTAAGCAGTTCTAGTGATAAACTGAGCCCAAGTGCTTCTTTTCTTGGAAAGGATTACCTCTTCCCTCTGTGTCTAGCAATGTCCTCTTCTGTTGAGCAACAGGGATACTCTTTCTACTCTATCCTTTAACATCTTAACAGCACTCAAACTCTGAATGAATAAAGTGCAATACAAAGGCAAGGGATGGTTCTTCCAAAATGTCAATTTATTTACAAAAGGCATCCAAATGGGGCCGGTGCTACCAGTAGTTGAACTAGTGGTTGCCTAGAGCACCGGCCCTCTAGGGGTGCCATTACAAACCGGAAGTCTGCATCGGAGAGGGCGGAAGTAGCAGATAGGAGGAGATAGCAACAGCAATGCAGCGCTGAAGCCTTTAGGTAAGTGCTGCATCACAGCTTTTGAGCCCTTGCCACCACTCAAAGCCCCGGAGAGGGGCAGCAGCAGTAGGAATGAGGTGTGGGATGGAGGGGAGGCATCTCCATTCCTTGCACTAACCCTGCATCCAAAATCAATTGACTGAACAAAATCCATAGCCACAGGCTCCACAGTAGAGAAAATATAGCATCAGAAGCACATTACAGCAGTGGTTACTCCTAACAAACTGAGTTTATTTCTGAGACACCCGCATGCTGTCTTCACACAATAAGGAAAAATGCTCATCTCTTTTTCTGAGGTTGTCAGATGGTGAGGCTTCTTGCTCAATAGGGTTCACAATCTCTTATAGTCATCTGAAGGCATCTTGTAGTTAGTTCAAATCGCTCAGGAGTGGGGTGATTTTTGTTTCTCCTTGAAGTGGGCTGCACAAGTTTGTCTCCCTGCAAATCTCTCTCTTCTAGAATTTCTTAATGAATCCAGGCAGGATCTCTTTTTCCATTATAATTCTCATCTTATGCACTAACAAGCAGGGATGGCATGTGGAACATGACTCATGAAATTCTTCACAACCGCTCTGCATGTGTGTGTGCATGTCTATCTGTGTGTTTGCCAGAGTTGCCAAGTTACCCAGTTTCAGGAGTGAGATTTTAAGCCAGTCCTGGATTTCTGACAATCTCATCCTGATGCATTATGGGGCCTGCAGCATTGATGCCAATGGGTAAAATCGGGGACTACGAATTCTATGCTGCATTGCAATGCAAATTTAAAACCAGAACCGCCAAAAAATCTTACCTCTGGAACTGGGTAACTTGACAACTCTAGTTTGCATGCATAAGTGTATGTATGTGTTGCCTGTGTAAGTCTCTGACCTGGAAGGAAGAGGGGAGGGGCAGTCTGAATGGAGCAGTTCCCAAACATTCTGTTGGTTTGGAAAGACTAATAAAGTGAAACTAAGTAAAATAAAGTGTGATAATATATCTAACTATTTGAACAGTGGTTCCCAATCCAGTCTTCTGGGACCCCCAAGCCAGATTTTCAGGATATCCACGATGAATATATATGAGATAGATCTGCATACAATGGAAGCCGTGCATGCAGATCTATCTCATGTATAGTCATTGTGGATATCCTGAAAGCCTGACTGGCCTGGTGGTCCCAGAGGACTGGGTTGAGAACCACTGCATTAGATGCTAACAGGTTTGAAATGGTTCATTTTACATTTAAACCACAGGGTGCCACTGCAGCAAGGCAACATGTACTGCCATGTCTCCGCCTCAGTAGGAGGCCATACACATAGGGGATTATTGTGTGCCACAAATAGCGGGGATGGACGGCCCAACAGGACGTCCATTCCCGCTATTCATGCCTTCTCCTGGCCTCGACTAACTTCCCCGCTGGTTGTATGGGGAAGTTAGATGGGGGCAGGGAAGGAGCGGCCCAGGGGTGGAGTTACGGCGGAGTCTGGGCAGTTGCCGGCCCTGGACGTACAGGGCCGGTTCTATTGACGTTATTTTTCGGGGCACGGATGGGGCAGGGGGGGCCGGAGGACATTCCCTGCAGCCTGATCCTGGCCTTAGGAGGCCAGATCAGGGGTTGGGCTGCAGGGAATAAGCATTTATTCTCCGGCGGCCAGCATCGCAGCTCTTCAATGGCGCCGCGGTGCCATGGCAACATGACGCCATGGCTCCGCGGCTCCATTGAATAGCCTTGACTAAGTTAGCTGGGGACAGTCCTGCACGTGCAGGCCGGACTGAATCGCAGTCCCAGCCTGCACATGCAGGACTGTTCACGATTCTGATCCCACGGGGCTAGACATGCCCCGCAGGATCAGAATTGCGATCCCCTCTGTGTGTTTGGTTCAGACCGGATGTACAGAGGGGATTGCCGTCCAGGACGGAATCAGGCCCATAGCAACCAGAAGCAAATTACATGGTTCAGTCACTAGGTGTCACCATACATGCAGTAGCAAGCATTAGAAAATCTATGCAATTTACTCATTGGGTTTCACAGTAAAATTTACAACTAAGAAACTGAAATATATATCTAAACCAGCCCAGCAGGAATAGGGGTGTGGTAGCAGGGGGGTTCCATGCAAGTATGTCTCATGGAAAAATTTCCAAACCCTTTGCATATGTGACGCTGTCTGTGTGTGCATCTATGTATGTAAGTGTGTGTGTTTCTATATGTCTGTGGGTGTATCTATGTGTATATGTGTGGATGTGTCTGAATATGTGTGTATCTATATATGTGAGTGTGTGTGTTTCTCTACATGTCTGTGTGTATGTGTGGGTATGTCTGTGTTTATGTGCCTGTATGTTTTTATGTGTGTGTGCATATTTGTGTATAGCTGTATATATGTAGCTGTGTCTCTGTGTTTATCTGTGTTGCTTCTGTTTGTGTTTCAGTATGGGACAGGATAAAAGAGGAACAATTTGACAGGCGCAATTCCCTACCTGCTATGTTTCGCTGTATGTAAGCTCCCTCTCCTATAGAAATGCACTGGGCCATTTTTTGAGGACTTGACTTCTCTGGAGTCCCCCATCCAATATGTCCCATGTTTGAACTTGATGTGTTTTTTCACCAGCTTCACCCCACACCAAATGTGGCCCCTTTAAGGCACATTTTACAAATGGCATCCAACTGCAATCTGGGACGTCCAAGCCAGAAGATCTGAAAAAACAGCAGACACGTCCAAGCTCAGGCATGATTTCACAAACGTGGATATGCCCGATACTGACGTCTCTGGGGGTATCTACAGAGCCATCTCTGGAACAGTATTCCAGACCGTGGACATCTAGGAATCGTCTAATGGGCTAGGGCCAGGATTCAAATCCCACTGCTGCTGTCATTGAGATTGTGCAGAGTACTGGGGATGGTGGAGCGCCAGCTTCTCTACATCCTTTTAATTTTTTATGGCCAAAATGATTACTTTCCCGATGCCTAATCTTGCCTGGAGCAGGTCTAAACTTGGATGGGGTTGCGGATGTCCCCAACATTTCTGGAATCAAGCAGGGAGGTCTAAGTCCTACACCTCTCAGATCAGTCTCTGCCATGTCCCCTGTCTACTCAGATGTCCGCGCACCGGAGACATCTTTAAAAACAATTTGTAAAATGGCTTCAGGGATGTCTCTGTCTTTTGGACATCCGCATGCACGTTTTTGGACATCCAAATCACAACTAAGACATTTAAAATGACCCCTTTTCTGTTATGTTTCTGGACATTTTACCTCCAGACAGACAGGCAGATATACAAATGGACAGACATATTTTCAACTCCTTTGGTATAATTTCTTTCTAACATTCCATTGAGTTTTGAAAAGCATAAAAATGCCACTGGTGATACTCCAAATCCTAAAAGCGCACCATCACAGTGTACCCCTGCTATTAGTAGCTCGAGATGTGCACAGCCAAAAATATATTGCTTCATGCTGATTTAAAATAGTTCTTTTCCTGATTTTCATGCATTCTTTCATGTTCATTTCACCTTTTCATTTTTTTAGACACAACTATTGCGCAAAAGAACTTTTTTAAGCATAATTGAATATGCGCACATTAATTTGTAGGTATGCTCTATACAAGCGATTTGTGTTTCCTTTAAATTTTTAGGTATCTAAGTGAAGAGGATGTACACACCTGAATGCACATCCCTCATAGTAGATAAGGGTACCTATAAGTAGTGGGGCAATATATGCTTGTTGAAGGAACCGAGTACCTGGACATGTTGGCCTTGTACATGTATATGTCTGTTTAAAAGGGAAAACTCATGTGTAAACATATGCAAAGTCTTTTGAAATAATTGGACTTGTGTTTATGCTGAAACTTGCTGAAGGTAAACCAGGGCATTAGTGTTGTCCTGCCATTTTGAATAAATCCAAGTCTGAAATCTTATAACATTGTGACTTACAGAGGCTCAAACCCTGACAGTGCATGATAGTTTTTAAAACGTTTTTTTGCAGAATAAGATTGCAGTGTCTTTTGATACCTAATACTCTGCCACTTTTAGAAGTTTTTCAGATAAATATCTGAAAACGTGTGGATAGAGTTTAGGACATACACAGAAGATATCCTTATTTACAAAGAGTTCAGGACAGATGAGGGGATGTTGTCCTTAAAAGTAATATAGAATTTTGATAAAATCTTGATGCAGATGACAGAAAATAGCCTTGCCATCTACTTTGGCAAAACAGAGGCTATGATTGCCTAAAGACATTCATTTATTTCTGTATCCACTGTAATGCTGAGTGGATTTATTATTCCCATAGAAGAAAAAGTTTGATACCTGGGAGTTTCTATAGCTGTTGCAAAGTTTTAGAGTATGTCTTTACTTTAGGAGGGTGTCATATGAGTGTAGCCTATTTACCTCACCCTAATGCAGTGTTATTTCTGCAGTGCCAAACATGGAAGATTGGAAGGCCTAGTTTGAAGTGTTACAGAAGAAGTTCAAAGACTAGGAGGCCTGGTTACATGAACAGGCCGAAGCCTTGCAATAGCAAGGGAGGAGCAGAAGAAGGTGCTATCCCTAGCCAACAATGTGATTGACAAACTGTTGGAGTCTCAGAAAGTACCTGCTATTGTCTCCCAAGACAAGAAGATACCAGACTTCAATGGGATGCCCATGAGGTCTGATGACCTACCCATAGAGGAATGGATCACCCAGATCAGAGAGGCTTTGTTGAGGATTACAGCTGAGGATCAGTTGGTGATAGTCAAGGATCACTTGAAGGTCCAAGCCCAAAACACTGATATACATACCTACCTCAGACAGAAATCTATAGAAGACAGTTTCTCCCTTTTGTTCCATGTCTATGAGAACAAAGTGCCTCTTAGTATGAGACTGAAGAAGTTGTATGACCAGAAGCAACTGCCTAGAGAAAGCATCAGATCTACATATACAGGAGAAAGCTGTCAAAGTGCTTGCTAGAAATGCTACCTGCATGGGAGAACATGAGGTCATGCTGAAAGAGAAACCTGTCTCTGGTTGGAAGAAGATAATCTATGGAGAAGCCAAATTTGACATTTCCTGAGCTGTTATAGGCCACATTGGGATGAGCTGAAGAGGATGAAGGGATTAAGGAGGAGGAAAGCAGGAGCACCACTCAGATTCTGATGAGGTCCAGGACTGAGCTGGTGGTGAGGACAATGTCAGCTGCACCTGATCCCATGGTAATGGCTATAGCCTTTACTCAGTCCTCATCCTTCATGACCTTTCTGCTGCTTTTGACACTGTTGACCACAACCTTCTCCTCGATACCTTGTCCTCGCTTGGTTTTAAGGGCTCTGTGCTATCATAGTTCTCTTTTTATCTCTCCCATTGTTCTTTCAGTGTTTATTCTGGTGGATCCTCCTCTACTGCTATCCTGCTTTCAGTTGGCATACCCTGTCTTGGGTCCACTCCTTTTCTCTCTCTTTACCCAGTCCCTTGGTGCACTCATATCGTCCCATTTTTTTTAGTACCATCTTTATGCTGATGACTCCCAGATCTGCCTCTCTACACCTGAAATCTCTCCAGCAATCCAGGCCAGGATCTCTGCCTGTCTTTCTGATTTGGATGTCTCATCATCACTTGAAATTGAACATGGACAAAAATGTGCTTCTTATTCTTCCCCCTAAAACCTCCTCTCTCCTTCCTCCTTTCTCAGTATCTGTGGATAACTCTCTACTCTTCCCTGTCTCCTTAGCTCGCAACCTTGGGGTCGTCTTTGACTCCTCTTCTTCTCCACACACATCCAACTGATAGCTAAAACCTGCCATTTCTTTCTCTATAACATCAACAAAATGTGCTCATTCTTTTCTAAACACACTACTAAGACACTTATCCACTCCTTAGTCACCTCCCATCTAGACTATTATAACTTACTTCTTGCTTGTCTCACTCAGAATTATCTCTTTCCCTTTCAATCTGTTCTACGCTCTGATGCGCAGCTAATCTTCCGCCAGCCTCATCATGCTCATATTACCCCTCTTCTCAAGTCACTTCATTGGCTCCCTATCCATTTCCACATCCAGTTCAAACTTCTCCTGCTGCAGTCACTCTGCAGCTCCTCACTACCTTTCTTTCTCTTATCTCTCCCTACAATCTTCCTTGTAATTCCGCTCTTTTAACAAATCACTTCAATCTGTGCCCTTCTCTTCTACTGCTAACTCCAGACTTTGCTCCTTTCACCTTGCTGCTCTTTATGCCTGGAACAAACTACCTGAGTCTGTATGTCAGGCACCTTCTCTGACCCTTTTCAAATCCAGGCTGAAAACTCACCTCTTCACTGCCACTTTCAGATCTTGACTCACCTGATCTCCTTTGTGTTCCCTTACAATTCCCCCTAGATGTATCCCATGTCTACACCTACTGTGTTGTCTGCTTTGACTAGGTTGTAAGCTCTGATAAGCAGGGATCATCTTTTACAGTGCTGTGCAGCGCTGCATATGCCTTGTAGCACTATACAAATGTTCAGTAGTAGTAGTATAGCTGCCTGGAACCAGAAAATAGAGAAGTTCATTTTACAGCAAGAAGAGTTCTCTCAAAAGAGGGAATCATCTCAAACTTCACCCTGAAGTTTCATGAGAACTGAGAGAGCTACACCAGATCACCTCCAAGCTAAACAGAATCTGATGAACTATTATGTTGCCACTACCACAAGTTTGAGCTAAAAGAGGCTGGTAGGATCCCAAAGAGAATGAATGAATATCAGTGCTGGGGAGTGAAAAGCAAAGAATTAGATGGCAGTAACTTCTGCATATGGAGAAACTGCATTCCAGCCTATCACTTCAAAAGTACAGTTACAGTCAGCCGGACAGACAGAGGATGGCTGGCAAGGCAAGAAAAAGAAGGCTGTTGGAAAATCCTCAGTAATTGAAGTGACTGTTGGAGCTGTAAGAACCAGATGATGCATAGACACTGGTTCTGATGTGAAAACCATTAGTGTTAATTAGTACTGTAGGAACTTTCAAGAACCAAACAAACTTGAAGATGCCGATGGAGTTTCCCTAAAAGCAGCCAATGGCATGAAACTCTCAGTTATTGGCTGTCATAAAGCAGAAATAACCTGCATGGGACAAATCTTGACACTGAGGTGCATTTTGTTATGAGATGATCCCAACAAAGAAGTATAAAGTGAGGAAAACACACCCAGTATAGTGGGAATGAATGTTCTCCAAGATTTCGAAGGACTGTTCAAGAGTTTGTTCATATCCTGTGAATCTGAAAGAAAGGAAATATTACAAGACTCTGGGCAGAAGTTAAATCATTTCAGGAATACAGGAAACAGTCTGAATGCAAACAAACTGTGAGTCCATCCAAAACCACAGAGAAGGGGGCAGATATTTCTCCTGGTTCCATAAAGTATAATGCAAGGTTAGAAACTCATTCCAAATGCTAAGTAAAGTTCCAAGTTCTCTCTTTGGATTTAAATCCTACTTCTATCCATTCTGAGATGCTGCAGCCAGAAGCCATAAATGAAGGATGAACAAATGTGTGTGAAGACAAAGAAAGAGAGATGGAGCCAGGGCAGGTGAGCCTAGGAGGGTGGAACAGAAGTGGATCTGAAACAGATCAAGGAGATGGAACTGAATCCAAGGGCTTGAAAGAGAAGATCAAGCATATGGAGGTTGAGCTCCAGGAACATGACGCACAAAATATTCCTCTAACCAAAGACAAGAGACATGGATGACAGTAACATCAGAGGGATAGCCAATGTAAGAACAGCTACAGTTGAAAAGATGGTTGCAAGTAGAGACTTTGACTTTACAAGCTCAGAGCAACATGGCAGCTCTTCATAAGAAAGCTAAGAACATAGTATCATTGCAGACTTCTCTATCTGATTTAAGTGTAAAAACTGCTCATATGGAAATTTGTTCTGAGGATGTAATGTTGTTTAAGGCTAAAATAGAGCACTTAGGGGTATGTTTACTAAACCACGGTAGTGGACTTCGTACGATATTGGAGCCGCAGCGTGGCTCTGATATCACACGGAGTCCACTACCGCAGTTTAGTAAACATACCCCTTAGATAATGTTTCAAGACAGGCTAATCTTCATTTAATTCATGTTCCCAAATCTTCTTTAATGTCAACTATTGATTTTGGGGGTTTCCCCAGAATCTCATCCACCTATGATTAAAGTGTATTATTATGCCTACGGCAAAAAAAAGTCTCTGGAGGTGCTGAGGTACTAGATCTCCAGCAGATCGATTTACTTAATGTATCTGCAATTTTGGAAAATTCTGATCTTGACTCTGTAGCGTCATCTACCGTGACTCGTTTTTGAAAATGTATTTTTAGGAAAAGGAATATTTGCTTAAAGGGTCTGCTGGTCCATGTGTTTCCATATTTAGCAAGGGAAACTCAGCGCTGGAGGAGGGAGTTTCTTCTGCTCTGTCCCCGGGTTTTACATCTTGAGGCTTTAGTCTTTTTGAAGTATCCCTGCAATCTATTTCCTACGTATTTCTAGATCCATCTCAGTTATTATCTTATATAAATGCCTGCTGTTCGACTGCTTCGGGGTGTATAGACTCTCTACCTCCGTGAATTGTATTTTACTGGCTGAGAGCCTGTTTTTTTTTCCTGCAAATGTAAGGTTATTTCTTTTTTTTTTCTTTTGGAATCCTCCTTCTAGTGGACCAGAGAAGGGGCTAGGTTCATTATTTTTTCTGTTTGTCTTATCTAGATATCCATTTTTTGCTTTCTCCTGGTAACTCTTATTTCCGTGCAAGTTCATGATATGCTTGTAACTGTGAAAATTAAAAATTAAAAAACTACAACAAATGGATGCACTGGAAATGTCCACCCTCAGGAAAGCTGACTTGGAAGAAGAAAAGAATATGGATTACAAAACCAGAAGCCAATGCTCTGCTAAAGAAACTTCCTCAGAGATGCCCAAATTCACCATCATCCCCTTGGTAATAATGAGTTGCAGTGGAAAATACATGGCAAAATATTCATTATCAAAGCCTTTCTTAATTACTTTCTGGCTAGCAAGCCTACTGTTACTGTTCTCATGGTAGATATGCTGAAGAACTCATCTGAAGTTTGTTTATAGAGAAAGATGGAAGTTATCTATGAGAATATGAAAGGAAATATTCATCCAAAGTGAGGATCCTGTTATCTGCCAGAAGAGTTATTCTGACACAGAAAATACAGTGATAGGTGTTAGTGATAGGATTCTACTCAGATGACATAATAACCAAGCAACCAGGGTTTGATTCCCACTAGCTCTCCTTGTGGCCTTGGGTGAGTCACTTAACCCTCCATTGCCTCAGAAAAATCCAAGTTATCAATGTCCCTGTGTAATGTACTTTACCAAGTTACAATGTAAACATTGTATACAATGTAAACATTGTTTACAATGTAAACATTGTATACAATGTAAACAATGTAAACAATGTATATATATAGTTAATGTATATAGTTATACAATGTACATAGTTCACCCAGTTACTTCCAAGTTGATCTCCCTGTTTATTGTAAATACAACTCAAATTTCCTTGTGTTGTATAGTTGATGTTAAATGTAAACCGCTCTGATCCAAAATAGAGCGGTATAGAAGAACTGTTAAATAAAATAAATAAAATAAATAAATAAACTGCTTTGACTGAAATGATAAAACAGTATAAAAATACAGTTAAATAAATAAAACATAATTTCAAGGGTAGACATAAGATACAGTATATGTGAGAGTCACTCTATACCCTATGAATTGGTAAAGGTGTTTGAACCAAAAAAAACCACTTTCAGAATACACTCCAAAACTGGGGAGACGAAGTTAGTATACTGTCCATATTATCTATATACTCTGATAGGGATGTGCTTTTGTTTTGAAACAAAAGCGGCAATAGTGCACCCTGCTGCACAATAGCACACACTATTCATGCATGTATGAACAGTGCATGCTATTGTGCAACAGCACACACTATTGTGCCATAGGGCTCACTATTAAAAAACAACCATAGGAAGACAAAAAAATGAAAACCCCCCGTGAAGCAAAGCAAAATAGAGATCTTCCCCTGCACACCTCTATACTCTGGTAGACAATGACAATGTAATTGTTAATGAAGCTGTAAATGTTCCTGAAACTGACATTTGGCAAGTAGAAAATGAGTCTGAATTGGAATCTGACAAAATTTGGCTAGTACTAGATAACCCAGGAGTTCCAAATAGTGGGACAGAAAATGCAGATGATGGCTTTGAGGGCCAGATCTTGAACCTCTAAAAAGAGAGAGATCTCAGACGAAGACTGTGCTTCTGGGATCTCTGAGGTAGTTTCAGAACCCAATGTCAGAAGGTCAGAAGGACCAATAAAGGAAAACTATTGGGTGTGTTGGTGATGCTAGTTGAGAATTTTGTTATAAAGATGAAAGATGTAAAGTGAAAGGATATGTATGTGTATGTCAAGTTATTCTGACCCAGGATGAGATCAGAGTGACTGTAGTTATTGCATATGCAAGGAAATGCTTTTTACAAGGAAATTTTGTTGTGCTTGATTCTATTGAGTTTGGGTGGCGCTCTAAGACTCCAGACAGTCGCAAGCAGGGAGCATGAAGAGCCTCTTTGCCCCTCAGGCTCCAGGAAGTGGCATCAGTGGTGAACAGGAACCAGGATGTGGAATGAAGGCTTCCATCAGTTCCAACAACCTGCATCACAGGAGGTGACAGCAGAAAAGAGGTGACACCCCACTCCCAGAGAAAAAACTACTACTACTACTCCTACTACTGAGCATTTTTATAACGCTACCAGTTGTACGCAGCGCTGCACAGACATGTAAGACAGTCCCTGCTCATCAGAGCTTGTAATCTAGTCAAAACAAACACAGAAGGTGTAAGCAGGGGTAGAACAGGGGTAAAACGGGGGAGGGGGGGAGGAGATCAGGTGAGTCAAGATCCAAAGGCAGCAGCGAAGAGGTGAGCTTTCAACCTGAATTTGAAGAGGGTTAGAGAAGGTGCCTGGCATACAGACACAGGTAGTTTGTTCCAGGCGTAAGGTGAAAGGAGCAAAGTCTGGAGTTGGCAGTAGGAGAGAAGGGCACAGCTAGAAGCAGTTGGCTAGAAGAGCGGAGTTCCCGAGGGGGGTTGTAAGGAGAGAAGAGAGAAGAAAGGTAGTGAGGAGCCGCAGAGTGAATGCATTTATAGGTCAGCAGGAGAAGTTTGAACTGGATGCGGAAACGGATAGGGAGCCAATGAAGTGACTTGAGAAGAGGAGTAATATGGGCATGACGAGGCTGGCAGAAGATTAGCCGTGATGCGGAGTGTTGAAGGGGAGAGAGATGATTCAGAGTGAGACCAGCAAAGAGAAGATTACAGTAGTCAAGACGGGAGGTGATTAAGGAGTGGATTAGCGTTTTAGTAGTGTGTTCAGAAAGGAAGGGGCGGATTTTGCTAATGTTATAGAGAAAGAAATGGCAGGTCTTAGCTACGAGATGGATATGTGTGGAAAAAGAGAGAGAGGAGTCAAAGACAACCCCCAGATTGCGGGCCGAGGAAACAGGAAGGAGTACAGCGCTGTCCACAGAGACTGAGAAAGGAGGAAGAGGAGGGGAGGTTTTAGGGGGAAAGATAAGAAGTTCAGTCTTGGCCATGTTCAGTTTCAAGCAGCGGTGAGACATCCAGGCAGCAATGTCAGAAAGGCAGGCAGAGATCTGGGTCTGGATTGCCAGAGAGAGTTCAGGCGTAGAGAGGCAGATCTGGGAGTCATCAGCATACAGATGGTACTGAAAGCCATGGGAAGCACTGCCCATATAAGAGAAAAGCCTGTGTGCTGCAGGAGAAGCCCATGCCCAGAGAATCATATGAAAAAGAAAGAAAGCAGGAGAAAAAGGGGAGTTAAGAATCCCCTCGTCCCTCCCTCTTGAAAAGGAGACAGCCCTGAGTGTCAGTGTGCCGGGCTTAAGAAAGAAAGAAGGAAAAAGGAAGCAGGAGGAGGAGGAGAATAAACCACAAAAGCTAAAAGCAGCACTGCACAGCCCAGGTAAGAGACAGCTGAGGTGAAGTAGCAAGAGAAGCTGAATCCTGCAGTGTGTTTCTGGAAAGAGACTCAGGCCATCTAAGAGCTGTGAAAGCCAGGAGAGTTTGGGGACTGCTCAGAGCTGCCGGCGTCCTAGAGGTAAAGAGGAATGGCAAGTACTGACAGTACCCAGCCGTGCCAGGACACAGATAGTGTAAAGAAGAATAGTGAAAGAGCACTGCAGGGAAGCAGCCTGCCAACCACAGAGAGAGAGAGACACTAGGACAGTAAGGAGCAGAAGGAAAACTGCTCATTTAAGGAAGAGGATCCTGCTCGATGAGGAC
Source organism: Ichthyophis bannanicus (assembly GCA_033557465.1). Taxonomy (NCBI): domain Eukaryota; kingdom Metazoa; phylum Chordata; class Amphibia; order Gymnophiona; family Ichthyophiidae; genus Ichthyophis; species Ichthyophis bannanicus. The sequence continues at coordinate 1,270,754,215 of CM066032.1, read as the reverse complement.
TATAAAACCATAGGAAGTCACTGAAGAGACCGGGCTAGGGAAGTAAGTGTAATAGTTGCTAGTTAGCCAGAAAGCTGAATTTTATTATTATCTCTAGTTTAGTTCCAGTGTGAGAGCAGTGCACACACTAGAGCAGAAATACTTTGAGGGAAGCTGCAACCCTGGTGGCCTGTCTTCTTGAATGACAAGGTGTTATTCTCCTTCGGGAGTGGAGGAGTAGCCTAGGAATTAGAGCAGCAGCCTAGTACCCATGAGATCAAGGTTTGATTTCCACTAGTACTCCTTGTGACCTTAGGCAAGTCACTGTGCCCTTCGTTGCTTCAAAAGAAAAAAGGCCTGGCAATCTACTTCCAGTCACACCTTGCCAAGAAAACTCAGGGGCTGCTGGGATTCCTGGAGTCAGCATTGACGTGATGGCACTTAAAAAAATTCCTTCCTTTTATAGACAGGTGTGGCATGGGACAGGACGGCCCAGTGGCCCAAACCATGGGACTCCAACACTCGGAAACCCAGTGGATCAGAATACCATTAGGACATGGGACCTTAGACCACCTGTGGTGAGGCTGGTACATGCACCCACACACACTAGTCAGTAGTTAGGGGAATTGAGCTCAATTACTGAGTTTTGGATGGGGTCTCTGAACTCAAATTCCTGACAACAGTGAATTTTTGGGTTGAACTGACTGTCATAGCATAAAAAAGGTACATTCAGGACAGAAATCCAGGATTGTAAATGATTATTGCTGTGGTTAAAAGTAGACATCTTATCAGCAAGGAGAGGTCCTTCTGGAAATGGCAGAGGGAGGCCTTTACACTAAGGGGGTAATTTTAGAAGCCCTATTCGTGCTTTGGATGTCTGAAAACAGGCATAGAGACGTCCAAAGCACAGAGACATCCCCGGAGCCATTTTAGAAACTGGGTCCGTGGACGTCCCCAGCGTGAGGACATCCAAGCCAGAATGGGAGCCTAGCGTAGGAATGGCTAGAGCATTCCCAAGATCTCTGATGTCCTCGTCTGAGTTCAGAAACATCCTGGACATCCCAAGCCATGTCAAAGATTATAGCTGCTCCAGGCACAAATAGGCATCTGAAAACTGCTCGATTTGTCAGGGTGGTTTCCGTCTGGAGGGGGTCAAGAAGGAGGTACAATCATATCCCCTATATTTTATAATTTGACAGCAAACACTAACGGAGAATGGAGATGCATGTTTTTGTTTTGCCACGCTGCTGGACATCCCCATATGCAAGCTTGCTTGAGATGGACAACTCTGCCCCACCGTTTCATAGCAAGGGCGTTTGCATGGAAGTCAGGGGCATCTATGTTGCCTGCTGCCCTTCGGCTCTTCATCGGCTCTCCCGAGGGGGGATAGAGCAGCCGGAGCAACTCAACACCCCCGGAAGCGTGATCAGCCCAATCGGGGCTGCCCGGGCAACTTTAAATTCCAGCGCAGGTCAGGCGCACGTTCTCTTTGTTGCCTGCTGCCCTCCGGCTCTTCATCGGCTCTCCCGAGGGGGGATAGAGCAGCCGGAGCAACTCAACACCCCCGGAAGCGTGATCAGCCCAATCGGGGCTGCCCGGGCAACTTTAAATTCCAGCGTGGCCCTTAGGTGTTGGCCCTTTGGAAGCCCCACTGTCCTCGACTGACCCTGCATCCTCCACAGATGTGCTACGATGATCTGCTAACATTCTAAAGAAGTGAGAATCAGCTACCGAGTACAAGATAAGCATGGAAGCAACGACGAAACAGCTTCACTGAAGTCAGCAACTACCTCCAAGTTCGAACTCGCGTATCCCATCTCCTCCACTGAAACTCAACCACAGCAAGTATACCCTATACAGACTCTATTTTAACGGACCCTGTTTACAGTCTAAATTTCTGGACATACCATAACTAAAATTATATAACTTTGCTCAACTCATTATATCAGATTGTCTTATCAGTATTGCCAGTATTACGCAATGAAGAATTTGCTCAACTACTTTTGTAAGTAATCTTCAGTCTCCTTAATCGCCTTACTGTTGCACTACATTTTTAGTTACTGTTGTCAGTAGCTTTAGCACAAGCTTTTACTGTCTCCAGTACCAATCTCTCAACTATTGCTGCTACTAGTTCCCACACAGCTACTTACTGTAGTCAGTATCTAGCAATTGTTGCATTATAATTAAATACAGTCAAACCTCGGTTTTCATGATTAATCCATTCAAAAAAGTCTGACTAAAACCGAAATGTATGAAAACTGAAGCAATATTTCCAATAAGAAATAATGTAAATCCAATTAATCCATTCCAGACACCCAAAAATATTCACAAAAAATACATTTTATAGAGAATAACTATATTTTTCATACAGAAAACAATGAGAAATAAATATAAATGACTAATGAAATGGATAAATGAACATTTAACATCACTTTTACCTTTATTGAAGACTCTTGTTGGCATATGGAAGACGGTGAGGAGGGGAGAGGGAGGAGGAGAGGTTATTGTTTGGAAAGGGAATCCCCCTCCATAAGGACCTCAGGTATCAAGGCCCTATCCAGGGTTACTTCCCTTCTTTGTCTTTTACTGGCACAGTAATTTAAAAAAAAAATAAAAAAAACAAGAAGGATCCACAAAAAAAAGCCTCCAGTAAAGGCACCAGCCACAGCCACCGGAAACACCACTCTCCCGCTCAGGCAACCTGGAACGCAGAGCTGAGCATGTGTTCCAGAGCCATGTGGCAATGGCTGCAGCAGCACGGGCCCCTGAAGACTCAGCCAGGCAGTAGAACAGCTCCTGTCACTTCTCTCACCTGCCCGATCGTCACAGGACAGCACACACACACAGATACAGCACTGTAATCTGATCTCCGACTCTCTCACCCGCCTCCGATTCCCTTTCAAAAGCAAATTGCAAGCTGGAAGAAATGCTCAGCAGCAAGTTTGGAAGACCCATCAGGACTGGCATGTTTGGAAGACCCATCAAAGTTTCGCCGTCAGCAGGGAGACCCAGCAGGGAGTCCTCTAATTGAAAGCGTGTCGGAAGCATCAGATCAGCCACGCTCTCACTCCTTGATTCTTGCTACTGTATTTCTCAAAGGATCGCTGAAAGCAAAGAGGTCTGGATCACAAAAACAAGCTAAGTACTGTACTTTACTGAACGACCCCCCCTGGAACAGACCATTTTAAAATTGTATGAAAACCGAGCAGATGTACGAGAACCGGGACAAAATCTCAATGAAAAAGACGTTGAAAACTGGGGCATACGAAAACCGAGGTTTGACTGTACTGTTGTCAGTAGCTTTACATCTAATAACTGTTCAACTATTGCTGTTACTAGTTCCCACACAGCTACTTACTGTAGTCAGTATCTAGCAATTGTTGCATTATAATTAAATACTGTTGTCAGTAGCTTTACATCTAATAACTGTTCTCAGTAACTTCATCTCAAACTACTACTGTTACCAGTCCCAGTCGCCACTACCACTTTCCTAACTGCCCCCTTTTTCCCTTCCCTCCCAAATATGGCTACTCCCAAATCATACTCATCCACTCTGTGGCTTCCCTTTAGTCTACTTTACCTCTTGCTTACCTTCCCTTATGCCCTCTCCTTAATCTATAGCACCCCCATTCCAGTTATCCACTCCCACAGGCACCTATATTCCATACCACATCTCACTTACGCCCAACACAACCCCCATGCAAACAATCGTCCATGCAAACTTAAGACCATCCCTATAAACTTAAACCTTAAACCCCACTCCTCATCTGAGCTCCCTCTTCCCCCCCTTAAATGTGCCTTACTCAATGCCCGTTCAGCCAGGAACAAAATCCCCTTAATTACTGACCTTATTACTGATCACAATCTTGACATTCTTTGCCTCACTGAAACCTGGTTTCAAGATTCTGACACAGTCCTAACAAATCAACTATGTCCCAAAGAGTATTCTATCCATATATGTAATAGACTACATGGAAGAGGAGGAGGTGTAGCTATCATTTCCAGATCAAACCTACAATTCTCCTCTGTAGAATCTACTTCCACTCAAGGAATGGACTCTATTACCGTTTCTAATTCCATGCTGTCCTTGCACCTGCTATACCGTGCCCCGCAGGCTGACTCTTCTGATCTCTCCACAATCCTAGACACAGCCTGCTCTCCTCAACCTACCTCACGCCCTCTAATTATCTTAGGTGACCTAAACCTACACTCCACATCCTCAATGCAATCATTCTCCTTCCTTCACGCAATGAAGTCACTTAACTTCACTCAAATACTCCAACTCCCTACACATTCTAAAGGAAACATCCTTGACCTTATATTTATCCCACAACATCCTCGCCTCATTGATCAGATCCAACACTCCATTCAACCCATACCCTGGTCTGATCATGCACTCATCCTCTTCTCCATTCCCTACTCCGCCCACAGAAACCAACTACACAGCCACCTCCAACATACCCGTAAATTCAAACAATTTGATGCAGCTGACTTCTGGGAACAAATAATCCCTCCACTTGACCAGCTAGACAACAACCTAAACCAAGAGACTTTCTTAGCTAATTGGAATGACATCTTATCTACAGCTTCCTTACTCCCTCCCAAGCAACTACCTCAAAAACACCGAAGAAGAGCCCCATGGTTCTCTTCCAACTTGAGAATCCTTAAAATGGACCTCAGACGTCTTGAACGTAAATGGAGACATACTCAAGACCCTAATATACGTATCACCTATACAACTAAACTTCAATCTTACTGCTTAGAAACACTCTCTCACAAAAGAGAGTATAATGAGAATATCATTCGAAGAGCTCTTAATAAACCACGCGAACTCTTCTCTATCACCAAATCCCTAATTAATGAACCTCTACAACATGACCAACCACCAAAGATTTCCACACAAACTATAGCTAACCATCTTACTTCTAAATTCCTCCCTCCATCAACTGCTAATCCCCAACCTACCTCCTTCTATGACACTCAAATACATGAGGCTACCCTTCCATACTCATGGAATGAGTTTCACACCATCACATTGACCAATGTTTCTGATACTATTAAAGAACTGAATGCCTCAACTTCTGCCCTCGACCCTTGCCCTGTCCCCTGGATTAAATCCACCAGAAACTCTCTCTCCCCTTACATCTTGAATATTGTACAAACCTCTCTCCAGTCAGGCTCCGTTTCACCTTCACTCAAGAGTGCCTCTATCCGCCCAATCCTAAAAGGTACAAAGCTAGACCCCACCTCTCCCTCCTCTTATAGACCCATATCTAGTATCCCTTTCCATGCAAAAATAACCGAGAAACTTGTTCAAAACCAACTGCAAGACTTTATTGATGACCACTCCCCCCTTGACCCGTTTCAACATGGATTCAAAAAAAATCAAGGAGCTGAAACTCTCCTCACCTCCCTACTAGATTCCCTATATACTCACACCCGGAACTCCACCCAAGGATGTCTTCTTATCTTCCTAGACCTATCCGCTGCTTTTGACTCCCTCCCCCACCATCAACTCCTACAAAGACTTCATAATATAGGTCTGAGAGGCTCAACCCTGAAATGGTTCCAATCTTACCTACACGACAGAACGCAACACGTCCGTATTGGAAGTGATATTTCCCTCCCCTTTACCCTAAAACAAGGCGTACCTCAAGGATCCAGTCTATCTGCGTTACTTTTTAATATCTTCCTCCAACCTGTTTGCGCGATCTTCCAAAATTATGGCATCCAGTATCAAATATATGCAGATGATATGATGTGTTTCACCCCATTTAACCTTTCTAATCCTAACTTCTCTAAGTTAAACGAATGTCTAACAAGCCTCAAATCATGGCTCTCTCAACACAACCTAATAATCAACCAATCCAAAACTGAGGCACTCCAAGTTTTCTCTAACCCCTCATACGTCCCCCCCACAACCCTCACCTTTAATGATATCACTGTCTCCTTAAAAAGCCAGGTGAAATATCTTGGAATCATAATTGATCAAAACTTATCTTTCTCCGAACAAATAAAGAAAACCACCAACACAGTATACGCTAAGCTGCGCACTCTCAGGAACCTCAAACCTCTCTTAAGCCCTGACTCCTTTCGCACTGTCTGTCAGGCCCTCACAACCCCATCACTTGACTATTGCAACCTAATATATCAGGGCCTCCCCAAGAACTCTATTCAACCCCTCCAACTTGCCCAGAATACATTAGCGCGTCTCATAACAAACAGCCCCAGACGAGCTCATATTACACCAATTCTCTATGATCTCCACTGGCTCCCAATTCATCACCGAGTGAAATTCAAGGTCCTTACTCTAATACACAAAACTATTTCTAATGAGTCAGCTCCATGTCTCTCCCCTCTCCTTACCTTCTCCAACACTACTAGAAAGCACCGCTCTATCACTAATAATTTATTGTCTATACCCTCAACTAAAAAACACTGTAAACAATCCACTTGCGACAGGACCTTTTCCCTCTACGCTCCATCCCTTTGGAACACCCTTCCGCATGAGCTGCGCAACTGTGTGAGCCACATTGAATTCCGGAAAAAGTTAAAGACCCATCTTTTCCTTGAGCATTTCTCTCTCCCACCCTAATACCAAACCTCTTACTTTTACCTCCCTGCCCTTATTCCATTAACCTTACAGTGCTCCCATCCGTAGCTGTCCACATACATATGTATATATGTAAATAGTTGATCACTGTTCACTGCAATTAACTGTATATTATAATTTAGTTCTTCATGTTGCTTACTCTGTATCCAGTTATTCGTTCCTTGTAAACAGTTGAAATATACTGCCTTTATTGTTATATGTAAACCGTCTTGATTCGTAGAAAGACGGTATATAAAAAATGTTAAATAAATAAATAAATAAATGTTTCTAAAATCAGGCTGAAACATAGATGTCCCTGGCATTTTTCTGCACATTCTGCCCTGCACGTCTCAGATTGTATTTGGACACCCTTTCTAAAATGCCACTTCATGAGAGTTTCTTAAATAAGTAGTGTATTTGTACACAGTGTATTCTTGCAGATTGTGCTCTTACTGTTCTTATTGCTAGTCCTGAAAGTGCGAAGAATTGTTACATCCTGGAAAAGGCGACATATATTCTTTTATGTTGCCTTCTTATTTATTTTGTTCTGCCCCACAACCCCCAATAAAGTTTATCCAGAATTGTATTATTTCTGGTTACTGCCTACCTCTTCCTTTTCCCAAAGAAATAGTTTATTTTGCTAACATTTCTCTTTTACAACACCGGCCCCTCACCCCTACTTCCTGGGTACCTATTCATGGCCATGATTAAACATGCTGCGGAGAAGTCATCTCTTTTTGTGCCTTGCCCTGTGGGAGGATTGGTGCCCAATAGTCCTGGCTCAGCACTGGTGACACATGGGGTGCCCAGGCTACCAACTCTGCCTGTGCAGGCACATGGGTTACAATACAAAATCTTAATATAAACCCTGCACCTCTAGTTACTAAGGCGCATCTAGATTAACACATGTTGCAGTGTGTATCCTTTATAAAATAGGGGAATAGATGGTGAGATACATACCCCAAATTTAGGCATGATGGGTATAAGTGCCTGCCCCTAGATTTTTAGAGAATGCGCATAAGCAGTAACGGCCTGAGGAGGATACAGAGGGAAATGGGGTCATGTGCAGAGACCAACTGTGGGGCTTCATTTGAATAAGTCACTAGGGGTTGAATAGTAAGACTGAAAAGCGGACCCATGTGCAGAGAACACAGTCTCTCAATGGTAGGGCCATGACCCTTCATGTTAAATTTGCATTCTACTTATGCTCCTCCCAAGCCCCCACTCCTTTGCATGCCCATACCAAAAGTATGTGCCATCGGCCAGATGTGTGTATTTACAGACTAATGCCCACTTGGAGTACATGCACAAAGACTCGTCCGCATGTGTTAAGTCATTGAAAATACATGACTTGCATGCGGTGAGTTTTAGAGTCTCTGTATTTTGGCATTTTAATATTGTATTTTGTACAGTTGTATTACTTTGTTGTTCACCACTAAGAGCCTTATGGAAATGTAGTCTGTAAGTGTAAATAAGTATTATAAGAATATAAGATATGCCATACTGGGTGGAGCAAAAGTCCCTCAAGCCTAGTATCTTGTTTCCAAACAGTGGCCAATTCAGGTCATAAGTATCTGTCAGTTCCCAAAAGTTAGACAGATTCCATGCTGCTTATCCTAGGGGTAAGCAGTGGATTTATTTTATTTAGTTATTTCTATACCACTTTATCTTGGAAACAAGGTGGTTTACATTTAACAAAACCAATTACAATGAACATGTTTCTAACTGAACCAGGGAGGGGAAAAAGGGCTATAACAATTTTACAATAAACATGTTTCTAACTGAACCAGGGAGGGGAAAAACAATAAACAATTAAAATCTAACTGATGAAATCAAGTTACTTAATACAATGTATTATAAATATATTGCAATTATGTGGATTAGTCAATTGTAGTAGATCTGGCATTGTTACTGTATGGTATTAAGATTGTGGTTTTCGGTGCATTGAGGGATGTTTTCTTTAGTTGAGGGTTTGATGATGCTTCTTATGTAGGGTCCACTTATTGTTAATTTGATTGCTTCCAAAATGTTATTTAAAGAGATGTGTCTTAATCAATTTTCTGAAGGGAGATACATCAGTAATTCTTGACATATTTGGTAGTGAGTTTCATAGGATCCGAGCATAGTATTAGAATGCCCTGTTGCTCGTTGCTTTGTTTGTTCTGAAATCCGATGGCATGGCTAGTGTGTTTTGTCCTATGGTTCTTCACTGTCTATGTCTGGGTGTGTTGAATATTAGAAAAGTTAGGTATGTGGAAGACAAGTTATGTAGTATTTTGAAGGTAATGATGGTGGATTTATATTTTATATGGCTCTCAACTGGTAGCCAATGTAACTGCTGCAGGATCGGTGTAATGTGTGTATCCCTGGGAGCTTTCAAGGTTTCAGGAGGTGAGACAGTCAGAGACAACATATTATGTGGTCTAAGTCGAGATTTAAGGTGTCGTATGAGTAGTACATCATAATATAAAAAATAATGAGTAGTACATCATAATTATAAAAGACAAAATTACTGAACATGTAGATAGTCATGGCTTAATGGGAGACAGCCAACATGGCTTTAGCCAAGGAAGGTCTTGTCTTATTAATCTGTTATGGTTTTTTTGAAGGTGTGAATAAACAGGTAGACAAAAGTGAGTCAGTTGATATAGTGTACCTGGATTTTCAGAAAGCATTTGACAAGGTCCCTCATGAGAGACTCTTGGAGAAATTAAAAAGTCATGGGATAGGAGGCAGTGTACTATTATGTGATTTTGAAGTTGAGTCAGCACAATCTTATCATGTATTTTTCCTATGAAGGCTTGATATCAGTCTGTATGATTCTGGACATGTTTTATCTAAGGAGATGCTTGTGAGAATGGGGCAGATTGTCACATTTTTTAGACATTTTGCTATGTGCCCTTAGGCCAAGGATAGATTGACCATTGTGAGTATGGTGGGAGCAACTTCTGTATGAGTACGTTTCATCCAGCTAACTGGGCAAGGGTCCACTGGAGAAGTTGTTGTATTGATGGAGGTAATTTGTTCAAGCTGGTTCATATTGGAGAGGGAGCACATTTCTAAAATATTTGTAGTATTGCTGAGGTATGCAGAAGGTGGAGGTTGGAATGTACGCCTTAGTTTATTTGAATGGTAGTTTGCTAGATCTTGAGGGTGTATTAGTATTTCATCATTCATTGAGTTGGGTGTTTTGGTTAAAGATTTTACAATGTTGAAGAGTTCTCTAGGTTGATTTATGGATTATGTTTTTTCTTGTTATTGATGATTTCTTGATAAGTGTGAAAAGTATACATGTATAAATTTCTGTCTTGGGTTAATTTGGTTGATCTCCATTTGCGTTCAATCTTTCTTAATTGTCTTTTTATGGTTCTTAACTCATTAGAATATCATGGATTAGATTGGTAGTTGAGGCTCTGTTGATTATCGTGTTCTAATTTTCGATTAGTTTGTTCAAGTCATTTGTTACTCCATTCAACTGGGGAAGAACTTTTAAGAATGCCTCTTTATTGAATTGTTTGAAATGGTGTCCTATGTTGTTTCTATTGCTGCTATTAGGCATTGTAGTGTGATGGAATATCTCAAAGCATATTAGGTAGTGGTCTGACCAGGAAACTGACTGAGTTTCAAGATCTATTTGCTTTGTCATATTCACAATGCACCCGATTCCGTTCTGGATGTCCTGGCCCTTGTGCGTTCGGCCATAACCGGATGAACGGAGTCACAATTCTGATCCCGCGGGGCACGTCTAGCCCAATGGGATCAGAATCACGAACAGGCCTGTACGTGCAGGCCGGGACCCTGATTCCATCCAGCTTGCACATACAGGCCTTCCCCGGCTAACTTAGTCAGGGCAGTTCAATGGAGCCGCAGCGCCATGGTGTCTGGTTGCCATGGCACTGCGGCTCTATTGAAAATCCATGATCCCCGGCCGCCAGCTGCAGAGGTGCTTTCCTCGCAGCCCAACCCCCATCTGCTACTACTACTACTATTTACCACGTATAGAGTGCCACGCACGCAGCGCTGTACACCTGGCCTCCTAAGGCCAGGGTTGGGCTGCAAGGAATCTCCTCTGCACCCTCCCACCACTTCCCAGCCCCAGGCCTGCTATATCCACCCGACTAGGGAACTTATTCCACCTCTGAGGTAGAATAAGTTCCCAATGCAAGCCACCGGCCCCGGACATACAGGGCCGACATTAGAATTGGCCCTGTACGTCCAGGCCAATGACCGCCTATGGCCCGCCCTAATGCTGCCCCCAATCCGCCCCTTTCCCACCCCCATCTACCTTCCCCGTACAACATGCAGGGAAGGTAGATGGGGTCGGGAAAGAGTCCGAATAGTCGGGATGGACATCCCAACAGGACGTCCAACCCCGCTATTCATGCCTCAGAATGACCCCCAATGTCTTTAAGTAGAAAAAATGTTGACCACAACTGTATGTGTACTGTATTATCTATAGACAAGCTATGGAAAGTAATAGTACCCAGAACAAAAGTGGACTAGGATTTTCCAAGTCCACTTTAATAATGGTTTACTGAGTGTTCCTCCAGGAACTCGTCCAAATCTCTTTTAAATGCAGCTATACTAAGAGCTTTTGCTAATCCTCCGGTAAGGAATTCCAGAGTTTGATTACACATTGAGTGACAAAATATTTTCTCTGATTTGTCTTAAATATGTTACATTGTTGCTTCATTGCATGTCCTCTAGTTTTTCTACTTTTTGAAGGCATAAATAGCCAATCTATGTTTACCCGTTCCATTATCTTTCACATATTTTCCATTGTCTACCATAGAAGCTTGTATGTGAGTGCATGTGTGCTTTTAACATGGAGGCTGTATCTTTCTCGCATTCTGGAGTGCCAGATGCTCTGTTGTAATTTTTTTGTGCTCACCATGGTTTTATACCCTGAATGCCTATCCCTTGTGTCTCTGTTATTTGTGTCTTTGTGTGTGTTTATTTATTTACGTAAAACCTTTCTAAATCACATCATTAATCTTAAAAAGACCATCCAAGGCAGTACTATAGCATAGTTTCACAGTTCTTATTATATGTCAAGGAAATATGTGTACTGTTTCTGCAGACTAAGTGATATAGCTAAATGCAATTCCCGCCAGTCCAATCCATTGTTAAATCTTTTGCCTAATTTGTTCTAGGTATTATTACTTTCCATGACTTATCTATAGATAATACAGTGCACATACAGTTGTGATCAACATTATTGGCACCCTTGCAGTTCAACCCTTTAATGTCCAATATCTCCTAAAACAAAATTGCCTGGATGTGATTATTGGCACCCTTATAAACAATTCAAATCAGGTTGAACAGAAGAATCACATTCCCATCACATACCTAAGTACTGGCAATTGTGATCAATTGTTAGTACTCATATGACTTGAATCAACCAATGAATGATGGCTCTAATAATTAATATGGCCACATTTACTCCCTGTTCCATTTTCACAATGGTGAAGACAAGAGAGCAGCCTGAGACCATCAGAAAAGCCATTATCATCAAACATCAAACTTCAAAGGGGTACAAGGCCAACTCCAAAGACCTTGGGATTCCTGTGTCTACAGATCACAATATTATTAAGAAGTATTCTACTCATGGAACTGTAAAGAACCTCCCAGGACGTGGTAGGAAGAGGAAAATTAATCCAAGAAGTCTTCAAGGTTAGTGCGAACTGTTGGAAAAACACCACGTACAATATCAAAGAGCTTAAGGATGACCTGGAGCAATCTGGAGAGGTAGTTTCAACCCACACCATATGCCGCGCACTAAACAAAGAAGGCAAAGACCAAGGAGGACCCCACTGTTCAAAGACTGATATAAAAAGGCACGCCTGATCTTTGCTCAAACTCACCTTGGGAAATCACAATCTTTCGTGGAAAATGTTCTGTGGACAGATGAACTCATACTTGAGCTCTTTGGCAATGCAGACCAGTGATACATTTACAGGCAACAAAATGAAGGTTATAGGTCAGAAAACACCCTTCCTACAGTTAAATATGTTGGAGGTTCCATAATGTTGTGGGACTGTTTTGTTGCCTCAGGAAATAGAGGCCTGGAATGTATTAAAGGAATCATGAAGTCAGAGGACTTCCAAGATATTTTGGAGCGAAATGTGCTAACTAGTGTCAGAAAGCTAGTTGTGGGTTGAAGGTCATGGGTTCTCCAGCAGGACAATGATCCAAAACATACATCCAGAAGTACAAAAGAACGGTTAAAAAGGAAAAAATGAACTGTTTTAAACTGGCCACCAATGAGTCCTGATCTCAGTCCAATCAAGAACCTTTGGAAAGAGCTGAAATCTGCCATTGGTAAAAGGAATCCTGGAAACATTCTTGAGCTGGAACAAATCACAGTTGAAGAGTGGGAGAAACTACCAGCAGACAGATGTACGAAACTTATAGATGGCAACAAGAAATGTTTGGAGACTGCATCATTGCCAGGGTTGTGCAACCAAATATTAGTGAAGGGTGCCATTAATCCCATTCATGTTATATTTTTGTTTTTTTCTCAGAAATTACTATGCGTAAATTGTTTGGACATCTTTTTTTTTGTTGTATACCTTTGAAAATACTATTAAAATATTATGATGACATACAGTTGGAATATTTCCAATTATTTCTCAAGATATTGTACTCAACATAACTAAAATGTAAGGGTGCCAATAGTGTTGACCACAACTGTAATGGCTCTCCCCTTTTATGTTATTTTCTTTCTTTTGCTCCCTTCTGAAATTATGACCAATACAGCTGGCTCTGAAAAGCTCATGAATTTACCAGTCTAGCCTTCCCACCTGTGGAGAGATGCATGCATTCATGCCTTATGCTTTACCCTGGAATGGTAGAGATGTCCCTTTTCAGAGGTGTAACTGTACGTGTTGATTTCATTTCTGTATCTCCTAGCTTTTGTTGTATCTGGGGTTCATCCTTTCTGACTGGCTGCTTTTGTTTTGTTTTTCAGTAAAAGCATTGCATGTGCCTGCTATTGCCCTGGAGGCATAGACAGTGGAAAGGGGTGGACCACTGGGGCTATGGCCCCACCAATATTCTGCCCAACAAATCATCAGGAATAGAGCTTAGGAGCTGAGCTGGAGAATGGTTTGTTTGGCCTCTCCAATTAAAAAGGTGTTCTGCTGCCCATGTGTGGAGGATAATTTTATAGCAGCTACCTACTTTTAGCCCATTTTTAAAGAAAAATAGAAACATAGAAACATAAAAACATAGAAATATGACATCAGAAAAAGACCATATAACCTATCTAGTCTGCTCTTCCATATCTACTACTATAGTCCCCTTTTTTCCTTTAGAGATCTTCTAAGTTTGTCCCATGCTTTCTTAAATTCAGATACTATACTCGCAGGGCCAGCCCAAAGATTTCTGCCACCCTAGGCAGAAACCCCAGCCTCGCTGTCCCCTTCCCCCCCACTGACACCACCCCCTCCCAGCTGCTGCCACCCCCTCCAACTGCCGGAGCTGCCACTCCCTCCAGCTGCCACTGATTCTGTCTAGGGGGGAGCGGGCAGCAACAATGGCAATATTTCCAAAAGCGGCGACTTTTGCCACCGCTTTTGGAAATACTGCAGCTGCCTGCCCCCCCCCCCCCCCAAAGGAATCAGCAGTTGCTGGGAGGCGGCGGCGGCAGCCGCCCATGTGTGCTGCTGCCACTGTCACCCACCCATGCCGCTGCTACCACCCACCTGGGCCAGCTGACCTAGGCAGTCACCTAGCTTGCCCAGTGAACGGGCCAGCCCTGTGTCCTCATCTCTACTAACTCTACTGGGAGACTATTCCCCGCATCTATCAATCTTTCCATAAAGAAATATTTTCACATATTACTCCTGAATCTATCCCTTGTCATCTTCATCCTAGGTCCCCTTGTAGCAGAGCTTACTTTCAATCAAGAGGCTCTCCTCTTGTGCATTATGCCAAGAGGTATTTAAACATCTCTATTATATCTTCTATATCCCGCCTTTCCTCTAACATATACACATTAAAATCTTTAAGTCTGTTCCTATATACTTTATAACGTAGACCACTAACCATTTTAGTTGCCTCCCTCTGCACTGACTCCATCCTGTTTATATCTTTTTGAAGGTGTGGTCTCCAGAATTGTACACAATACTCCAAATGAGGTCGCACCAGAGACTTCTACAGAGGCAATATCACCTCCTTTTTTCTGCTGGCCATTCCTCTCCCTGTGCATCCAAGCATCCTTCTAGCTTTCATCATCACCTTTTCTACTTGTTTAGCCACCTTAAGATCATCAGAAACAATCATGCCCAGGTTCTGCTTTTCTTTCATAGAAACAAGTTCTTCACCCCCTACTCTGTACTGCCTCCTTGGATTTTTGCAGCCCAAATGCATGACCCTGTATTTTTTAGCATTAAATCTCAACTGCAAGATTATTGACCATTCTTCAAGCTTAGCTAGATCCCTAGCTACTCCTTTCTGGGTATCTACTCTATTGCAGATTTTGTTATCATCTACAAAGATGCAAACCTTACCCGACAGCCCTTCTGCTATATCACTAACAAAAATGTTAAAAAGAATCGGACCAAGGACAGATCCCTGCGGCACACCACTGGTAACATCCTCCTCTGAGTGAGCTCTGTTTACCTGTACCCTTTGTCGCCCCCCACTCAACCAATTTCTAACCCTATGTGACGGGGTGTATGTCCCGGCATCACCAAAGTCCTGGGAGACTCTGGCCAGTCCCTGCTCTGCGGGTATGGAACCATCTAGGAGGGGCCCCCCTAGAGTGACAGTCGAGGACACCTAGGGGCCAAGGAAGGGTCTGAACCCCTGCTCCCTCCCTGGCCAGGAGACCTATGGCCCGGCTCCCTGACAACACCTGGAATGAGAGGGAGGTGGAAAGGGAGGTGAGGGACTTGCCCCAGACCCCCATGGAGATAAACCTCTTTGGGGAGCATTGAGGGAACCCCCAGCAGGAGGAGGAGATGGAGCTGGGAAATGAGCAACAGCTAGTCCCTGACAAGATATCCACAGACATTCAGCCGGTGGATAATCTGCCAGACTTGGGGTGGTAGTAGCAACAAGCAGCTACGTGTGAGGTGGCGGGGCATCCAGGTAATTCCATACCTGGGATACACCCCGGCTGAATCCAAGACTTAAAACTGGGGAGAGTTTTTTTGTGATATTGGATGTGTATGTTTGTCTAAACTAAAGGACAATGGTACAATGTCATTTGCATATTGCTGACCTAATTTGCATAATATTTACATTTTGTGTTGATCCAAAGCATTCTGCTGAGGATGACTTTTGACCCAGTGACAGGACATTTGCCTAGAGGGGGGAGGCAGACCTCAGTGTGGGAAGTGATACCACGAAACCTGGACGTTGGGACAATTGAATCACTCACCTTAACATACAAGGGAATCGCTGAGATAGACCTCCCTGCTAGGTGGAGACCATAAAAGGTGGTTCCTAAACTCTTCTTTGAGGGTGGACTAAGCTAGGAGGACTATGGGAGAGACCTGAGCAGGCTACCAGATACCTGCTGGACCTGGAGACAGAGCAGCAAATGGTGCCAGGAGAAAGATTTCCAAAGCAGAATTGCTGATCCCTTGAAGAAGGAAGAAGCAGAAACTAGAGGAGGGTCCCATTCTAACAAGGCCAACAGACTAACAATGTTGAGCCCCGTCTGCCCACAAGGTACAGGTATCTAAGGCATGAGATGGGGTAGGACAGTTGATCTTGGTAAAGGCAGAATGGGTGTACTCTTTTAAAGACCTGCACTTGGGTTGTTTTCTCTCTGTTTGCTTTACAGCCATGAACTGGTTCATTGGATGGCAGATAAGATTTGACTCCAGCATGAGGCAACAGATCAGAGAATTGTCCAAATCCTGGAAAGACAGGCACAACTTAACCAGTCACTCTTCTAGCTACTAGAGGTACAAACTCAGGAGGTTAAGAAACTCACCGATGGGATGATTGGATCGGCAAGGACACTGAAACCTGAGGTGGGCCCAATTGAGGGATGTGTTGCCCAAGGACCTCGAGTCCTCAGGGAAGGGAGAAAGGAGATACCCCAAGGGCCAAAGGGAGAAAGGAGATACCCCAAGGCCAAATGGAAGTTGGGATTACCTTAAGGACCCCACAAGAAACAAACCCACTCAGGAGTCCTGCAGAGGACCATGATACTTTGCATACAGGGAGCCAGGCCATTTCTAACAGGAGTGTCCAAAAGGGGAATGTTCCTTCTCTGGTGAAGGACTTGCAGGGGACCCAGAAGGCTGGAGTGGACTCCTTAAAAAAGGGATCTGGATTGGTGGGACGGATCTAGAAGCTCTCATAGACACTGGGAGTAATCAGTCTCTGATGTCTTGAGATATGGCCCGGAGCCTAAGGGTTGGTAAGAGGCAGGGTAGATACCTAGGCCCCGTATGAGTGAGGTGTGTCCACGGGGACATATGAAATGACCCGCTTATGAGATAAAAATTACCTGGGATAACAAACAACAACTACTAGGAATGGCCATTGTCAAGGGGCTTCCAATGCCATTAATCCTAGGCTGGAATTGGGAGGGGTTATTAGACTCAACCAGCTTCTGCTCTGCTTTAGTAGCCATCTGTTCCCGAGACTATACCCCGGGGAAAAGTCCATTCACAGTCTCGGGGAGTAGTTCCCATTTGCAACCCCGGACGTGGTAGAGAGAGGGGGAAAGACTAGAAAAAACAAGGCTCAGCGGAGGGCAGAAAAGTGGGAAGGGTTGATTCCCCCAGGGGGAGTCAAGGCTCTTGGGGAGGAGGTGCTCTCCAAGTTCAATAATTTTTCTGAAGAATAAGGAAGCCTGGGGTAAGGTGGAAGGAGCAAGCTCTAAGAAGGGTAAGGAGAGTTATCCTCTCTTTAGGAAGAGGAATAATCTCTTATAGTGGATTACATTCTGGGAAGAGAAAGGAGAGCAATCCCAGCTCATGGTGCCCCAGATATTCTGTGATGCCATATTGATCTTGGTCCACAACGGAGACAGGAGGTTATTGCACATCTTACATAAAAGTTCTTCTGGCCTAACCTATATCAGGAGGTGACTAAATTCTGCCAGGCAAGCCCTGTGTGCCAACAAAAAAATAAGAACCAACCCAAAAAAGCTCCCCTGATTCTGATCCCAGGAGTTGAATAACCTCTGGTTCAAATGGCAATGGACATTGTGGGTCTGTTAGATAAGAGCAAAATGGCAGGTTACCAGTACCTCTTAGTGCTTGTTGACTATATCACCCGCTATCAGTGGGCAATTCCCCATGGAAAGTTACCGCAGGCCTGTTGAAACTTTTCTGTGAGGTGGGCTTCCCCAGAGAACTTTTGACAGATTGGGGCACTAACATTTTGTCCAGGCAGTTAGAAGCAGTCTTGACATTGTTTGGGATCAGGCATATTAAGACCGACGCCTATCATTCACAAACCGATGACTTCGTTGAACGGTTTAACCAGACCCTGATACAAATGGTTAGAAAAAGTATAGGCGATAATAGTTGGATAATGGGAGCAAGTGATCCCATTTGTCCTGTTTGCATATAGAGAAGTTCCCCAAGCTTCATTGGGCATTTCCCTGTTTGAGCTGTTAATGGGAAGACACCCAGTACTCTTGCTTGTGGTACAGGAAGCCTGGATAGAGAAAGAGGATTAGAGCCCGTAATTGAACAGGTTACCCATTTGAAAACCTAGTTAACACTAGAAGCCCCAAAAGGAATTTTACCTAGAAACCCCAAAGTGCGTCAATTAATGCATTATCATGACAACTGCGTTTAGCATGAAATGCAGATGTGAAATAATGTGAAGTTACTTATTTGTTAAATACGTGCAGTATGTGACGTCATTACTTGACGTCATCATGTGTTTATTGTTTGTAATGTCGGAGTAAAACTGTAAACAGTGATTGAGATGCGCCACCTAGTGGGAACATGAATTTATACCTAGAAGCCCCAAAGTACGTCACTTGACGTATCCAAGACAATTGAGTGCGTCAATTGACATACTTTGGGGCTTCTAGGTATAAATTCATTTTCCCGCTAGGTGGTGCATCTGTCATTAATTTCCCATGCACTTATTTGAACATCTTCACCTTGCTAACAAAGTCATGGAACATGACTGACATGGTTCTAGCAGTGGCGCTGGTATGCAACTTCGAAGATGCAGTTGCGTCAATTGACGCACTTTGGGGCTTCTAGTGTTAAGAACCACCTCCCGGCGGGCTAATGAACATTTGAGAAAAAAAACAAGAGAAGAAAAAGGTTTATTATGACAAGCAGGCATGGGAAAAGAGTCTTAACCCAGGAGACCTGGTATTAGTTATGCTGCCCACTTCCAAAAATAAGCTACTAGACAAGTGGAGAGGCCCCTTTAGGGTATACTGGAAACTGGGCCCTGTAGATTATTAAGTGGAGCAGCGAAAGGATAAGTCGCAGACTTTCCACATCAATTTGCTCATACCCTAGGTGTCGGGCGGGGCTAGGAGCACAAGTAAGTGAAGAGGAAGAGGACCTGGGTCTGGAGATTGCCCAGATGAAGGACCCCACGGAGGTCTCAGTAGGAAGTGAGTTGATGGAAGTCCAGAAGAGACATGTGAAGCACCTGCTAGCCCAGTTCCCAGACATATTCTCACCGCTGCCTGGGAGAACCCATCTTGGAACTCACAGAATTATTACCCAGGATGGCAAAATCATAAGGCAATGGCCAAACAAAGGGAGATTGAGAAAGAGGTAGAGGATATGCTGCACTTAGGGGTCATCAAAAAGTCCAACAGTGAATGGTCTAGCCCGATAGTCCTAGTGCCCAAACCCGATGGAATCACTAGGTTCTGTATTGATTTTCATAAAGTGAATGCCATCTCGACTTTTGATGCCTGCCCCATGCCCAGGATAGAGGAACTGGTAGAGCAGTTGGGAGGGGCTACATATATTTCAACCCTTGACCTAATGAAAGAACATTGGCAGATTCCCTCAGAACCATCCTCTAGAGAAAAAACAGCTTTTCAAACACCCTAGGGCTATCCAATTTACTGTCCTTCCTTTCAGCTTGCATGGGGTGCCAGCTACATTCCAGCATATTATCAATAAGGTACTCAAACCACATCTAGGGGACCTACCTTGGTGATGTGGCTATTTATTCCAGGACCTGAAAGGAACATCTAATCCACCTGTGTAAGGTCTATGAATCCTTAAGATGGGCCTGGTTGACAGTTAACCCTAAGAAATGCCAGTTGGTGAACTGGGAGGTACAGTACCTAGGCCACCGGGTAGGAAATGGGATAGTGCAACCCGCCCTTAGCAAAGTACAGGCAATTCAAGGGAAGACCCTGCCAAAAAACAAAAAGCAAGTTAGAGCATTTTTGGGACTAGTGAGCTAGGTTCATTCCCCATTTGCAGAACTGGCTGCTCCTCTTACCGATCTGCTGAAAAATAAATCCCTGAACTAGGTACGTTGGAGTACATGGGAAGAAGAGGCATTTTTTTAACCTCAGGCAGGCCCTGTGTAAAGAAGCGGTGTTAAGAAATATAGATCTCAAAGAGCCATTTGTGTTACAAACTGACACATCTGTTATTAAACCAAAATGTGGCCGGAGAAGAACACCCTGTAATATACATTAGTTGGAAGCTAGGGGAGGCAGAGACTAGGTGGGGGGTGGGGGGGGTGTATGGACCCATAGGCAGATCATGTACCACCACACAACCCACCCTCTGGGGCTCAGGGTGGGAAACAGGATCACCCACCAATAGATCCACAGTCTACCTCCCTGCAATGGTAGCAGTAGAGAGGGGAACATCAACCCCACTCCTGCTGGGGAACAGACAGAGCGGTACACATACATAACACAATAGCAGACAGACAGCAGGCCTGGAAATGCTTAGCTGCCCCCCACCATAATCTGACATTCTCCAGCAGCAAGCCTCCAGCCGTTGCACCCTGCAAGGTGTTCCAGCAAGACACATACTAGCCACAGACAATCTGCCAGCTAGTCCATAGTGCATGGTCCTGAAGGAGATGCATGTACCCAGAACGAGGATGTCAGTAAACACACCAAGCAGATAAGTCAGTGATTGGGCCCCAAAGGAAAACCCATAAATATCACATGAGAGAAATGCTATATAGCACTATGGGGGAACCTAGCCATGCCATGGCCACTGCTCAGTCAGGGTGAGAGTGACCTCCCAGCAGGACATGCTATGGCCACCCTGTCCATGCAGGTGGTGGCCAGGCACTACAATGTCCGAGCCATTGCCCTATGCCGTGTGCAGATACATCCAGGCCAGGCCACCCTATCCAGGCTATTCCCATGGTACCTTGCTCCTCATTATGCACATTGGCAGGCCAATACTGGCAACAGTGCTAGCAGTGTGGACTGTGGAGGGTGTTGGCAGCCACCACACACTGGATAGACAAACACACACTCCCCACACCTATGCCACCATTGTGCAACTATAGAGGTGTTGGGCAGCCCAGGCCACCACACCAGTCCTGGGCATAGTGCAGGCATGGCTATGGTACGCAATACTGTAGGAGTCCCTCCCCAGGGTGGTAAACACTGTCAGACACCAGACCTGAGTACACTCCACAGACATCAGAAAGGTTGCTGTGATGCAGCTCACCCAGAAAATTGTACTTAACCTAGGAATTGCTATCTGCCAGTAATCATAGCAACCTTTTGATAAATGTGTACCATATTCCCAGGTTTAGGGTGGCATTACTAAGGTATGCAAGTGCTAGTATTGGGAGATGCACGCAGAGCCCAAAGTCCTGCCTCTCCAGGAGGCTTTGGATAATGGGGCCTGTGGGTGTGAGTGTGTCTGCCCCTGTTGGCTGCTGCTTTACGGCAGAGGTTCCCAACTCCAGTCCTGCAGTGCCAAACACTGTTCGGGTTTTCATGCTGTCCCTCATGAATATGCATGAGATACATCTGCATACCATGGGGGTGGCACATAGAAATGCAGCACAGGCATCTTTACCAGAGGCAGCATGGAACCGGGATGGTGTTTGGCCCTCCAGGACTGCTGTTGGGAGGCTCTGCTCTAGGTAATGTGCATGTTTATGGTGTCTGTGCTCTGTAGGGTAAAATGTAGGTGTCTTGGGCATGTTTATGTCATCTGCAATAAAGGTGCTGTCTGTATTAGCACGTTGTAGTAGTGGGTAAAATATGGGGACTGGGTTGGCAGGAACCACAGCTGGGACTTGAACCTGTGATCCTCTGCTTCTGAATACACTGGTTTTGTGCACTGCACCACCTTGTTGTCACAGAGTCAGTACATTCCTTGGTGATACCATGACTATTCATCAGACAGGGCCCGTCTGTTGCAGTACACGGCACCCACCTACACAGGGCTAGGCCACGGTCTGCTCTGGGCAGCTGCCACTTCCCCCTCCACCACCAGTATCCCTCAGCCACCATGCTGACATGCCCTTCTGCTGGTGGTGCTGGTGGTGCGCAGTCTCAGGCCATCCAGTGTGCAGGTAGGCGGCTGCCTATGGTGCGGGTTCTGGGGTAGGGGTGCCTGCATAGACGTCCACGCTCCCCCCAGCCCCACCTGCCAATTTTCTGTGCCCTTGGGGGTAGCTGTTGGGTACTATCCCCTGTGACACTGTGGGAAACACACTCGTGCCCATGTTGGGCCTTCAGCAGTTGCTGTCTGGCTGCTCTGCTGTTTCAGCATTCGTATGGGCCACCTGGGCATCACCCTAGTCCGCACTGTGGCCCAGCTGTACCACAGCATGTGCCGCCTGCGGCCCTCTGTATCCCCTTCTCCGGCATCTGTCCAGTTGCCATTCCGACATGCCCGCCCTGATGTTGCGGGACATGTGCATGCCATAGGAACCCTGTCCGATGGTGGGGAAAACCCTGAGCAGCGCTATTTCACTGTGGGCTCATTCACCTTGTATGGGGATGGAGTATAGACCCTTCCACAATTTATATCTGTAATTTCAGTTTGTTCAATGTAAACCGCACTGATGCAGAATAGCGCGGTATATAAGAGAATGTAAATAAAATAAATAAATAAATAAAATATCTGTTCTATGGAGCTTACTCGAGGGGAGAGGGGTTGATGTTTCTCATTGATACCACTATTGGCCAGCTTGGTTATGGTTTTTTTCCAGTTTGTTGGGGTCATTTTCAGTGTTTATGTGCCCTTTTGTTCTGTGCACATGTATCACACTTATCACTTTGTTTTGGTTTCCTGCCTGGGCTGTACATTGCTGACACTGAAATGGTTTCTCTCCCCTGTAATGTGCATTTAACGGCAGGTTTTCAATCGCGTTTGGATTCAGCTCTTCAGATCAGCACGTTAGTGTGAAGGGAGCCTCTCCCCACCCACTCTCCGCCCACTGACCCCTTCTCTCCGCCCTCTCTCCACCTTCTGCGGTGTTTTACCGCGCCGCGGAGCTTTACGATCGTTAATGTTGGTTAACGCGCATCATGTAACGTTACCGCAGTTTAGTAAACATCCCCCTTTATGTTCTACTCCCCTACTCTCTGTAACTCCCCCTCCCGAATAGGCTAAGAATTATAATTGACCTTTCCACCTTCCGTAAACAAATCAAAACATAACTATTTACTGAATACTTTGGAAAGGAGATAGATGGCGCAGACTTATTCCCAACATAACAGAACATTCAATTCATCCATATGTACTACAGGTCCTGTGCTAGCACTCTGAGATTCTCGACCATCCTGTGGCTTACATTCTTTAAGCTTCTTCCCATGTATACCCAGCCATTGTAAATAAGTTGACAGATATTTAAATCACTCTGCCGATTCTGATGTTCTACTTTATAATTACACCTGTTTATTTTAAGATTGTATTACCTGTTTATTATAAAAACAAATTTTGTTCTATGTAAACCACTTTGATTTTATTGATATGGTGGTATATAACACAATTGGTGGAACAGAACAAAACTACAAAACCAATAATCACCCCAGTCCCCTGGTCAGACCACCATGTAATTGAATTCACCATGACCCTGAATAACCCCACCCAATGCAAAGAAGATTAATCAGACGGGTCAAAACATTTGACAGAGACTCATTCATCAATGAAATCAATCCACAACTTCATCAGGAACAAGACACCCTAGATCTTAATATAGAAGAATGGAACACAATAATAGCCAACGCAGCATCTGCCCCAACCAACAATGAACCACAAACGTGCAAAAGATCCAACACCCCATGGTATTCACAAGAAATAAGAGTTGCAAAGCGCACACTAAGACTAGAATGAAAATGGAGACGGAACAAGTCACATAACTTCCTAACACAATACAGAGACAAACAACGGGAGTATAACAATCTAATAAATGAACGCAAACAACACCATACTAACCTAATCATGAAATCTACCAATAGACCAAGAGAACTTTTTAGCATTATCCAAAAGCTCACTAAGGATGACACGCAACAAAGCACCAACCATCTTGACCCACAAAAATATGCAGACTACATGAAGTCAAAAAACACAAGCCAAACAAACTCTGCCTCACAACAAACAAATGATCACACGATAAAGAAGAAACATCAAACATGGGAGAGCTTCAACATACCAACAAAACAGCAAGTAGAATACAATATAATTGGTCTAAACACAACAACTTCACCATCAGGCCCATGCCCAGTGTCATGGATCAAAGCCACAAAAAGCCAGCTATGCTTTTATAATCTTTTATAACACTGGTCAACAAATTTTTACAAAAGTCATGTTACTGAAATAAAAATAGTCATTTCTTATCAATTTTTATATGCTGAACACGAATATGACAGTGAAATTGCAAAGTTGGTTCTAGTTGGTTTGTAATCTACAAGAATTAATGTTTACATCACAAAATGCATGTCAATAGTAAATATAATAGGCCTTCGGTTAATACCTGTAAAAAACCATGTCATAGACTATTTAGATTTTTTTCGCCTGTCTCTTGTACAGCTGTTCGGGACCTTCTCTGGGGCGTGTCCAGCAGTAGTCAGCAAGCATTGTAGTGGACCATTTTCCCTGGTATTTTTGCTCCATCGTTGCGATATCCTGGTGAAAACGTTCGCCCTGTTCATCACTAACCATACCACAGTTGTCAGGAAAGAAATAGAGATGGGAATCATGGATCTTTAGAGACATATTGCAGCCAAGTTTCTGATAACTGCATCAGCATGTCTTCTACTAGTTCCTTGTAGTTTTCTGCCCTAACATTCCCGAGAAAGTTTGTTGACACTAGGCGAAAAGCATTCCATGCTTGTTTCGCATCACCCTGCAGCAAGTTGTTGAACCGGTCATCTTCGAATCTGAGGACCCACAAAAACTCCCTCTTTAATCTTTGCTTCGCTGAGTCAAGGGAATTTTTCATGCAGGTATCGGAAAGCTGGCGAAGTGCAGTCCATGGCTTTCACAACGTTTTTCATCAAACCTAGTTTGATGTGAAGGGGTGGTAGTAGAATTTTGTGAGCCTCAACCAGAGCTGGGTGCTGGATATTCCTCTCTCCAACTGTTACATTTTGTCTGCGATTCCATTCCTTCCGCAAGTAGTGCCAATCCCTTGCTCAGCTATCCCACTCACATAAGAAACACATGTATTTTATATATCCTTGCTGCAGTCCCATTAAAAGGGCAACTACCTTCAAGTCACCACAGAGGTGCCAGCTGTACTTGTTATAGTTAATGGAAGTCAATAGATGCTTTTAGTTATCGTATGTCTCTTTCATGTGGACGGCATGTGCTACTGGAATAGATGGAAGACGGTTTCTATTGTTCAAAAGCACAGCCTTCAGACTCAGTTACAGATTCTATAAATAGTCTCCAGTCTTGTGGGTCATGAGTGATTTTTAAGGCATTCATGAGGCTTTCAATATCGGAACAGAATACCAGATTACTTTCCTTTCCAACTGCGTATAGTGCACTGCTGACGTCAGATGGCTTCAGCAGCCATCTGGCAGTAGTATTGCATTGCATCAGAAAATGATGCAATCAACTCTGGTTGATGTGTGCATGCTTGTATTATGCAATGTGATGCAATATAACATCATTCAAAGCTTATTTGGGATGTTGTTGATGTCCTACTGGATAAATTTACACGGTGAAACGTCAAAAATGAACTACATGCAATATCTTCAAAAAGAGAGCCAATAAATTTTTTAAATGTTATATTCGTGTTCAGCTCACCAAGATACTACAGATTAGGGCCTTTTAAAGTCAGTAACGATTTCAATGTTGACCAGTGAAATCTGTTGCCTAGGTCAACAAGCTAATTGGGGAGTTGCCCTATGCAGCAAGAATTCTCACATGAGGTGGGTGGGAGCTAGCATGGGAAGGGTGGGATCTAACACTTGATGAGGGCATTGACTTCAAAGAACCTGCCCTACCCCTTTGAACTTGAAGGCTAGAGGACAGGAGAAAAAACTCTAGCCGCAGAAAAAAAAAAAAGCTTTGCCCCAGAATGCAAAAAAAAATCCCATTTTGCAATACAACAGAAAAAAAACAACAAAATTTAGCTATTAAAGATGACAAAAAAGCCCCCTTTAAGAGTTTGTAGGCAGAGGGTTTATAATCAGGATCCCACAGTATTACCTTGCTTGCAATGCAGACCATCTAGGAATGACAGAGCCATGCAACACCTCATGGGGTCAGTGACTTCAAAGAGAACATAAGAAATGCCATACTGGGTCAGACCAAGGTCCATTAAGCCCAAAATCCTGTTTCCAACAGTGGCCGATCCATGTCACAAGTACTTGGCGGGTTCCCAAAAAGATACACAGGTTCCAAAATATGTATCTCGGGGTAAGCAGTGTATTTCCTGGATCCTTTTTAATAATGATGTATGGACCTTTTCTCCAGGAACTTGTCCAAACCTTTTTTAAACCCAACTACACTAGTAGCCTTCACTACATGCTCTGGTAACAAATTCCAGAGTTTGATTACACGTTGAGTGAAAAATATTTTCTCTTAGTCGTCTTAAATAGGTTACATTGTAGTTTCATTGCATGACCCCCTAGTCTTTCTACTTTTTGATGGCATAAACAACCAATCTATATTTACCTGTTCCATTCCATTCATTAATTTATAGACCTCTATCATATCTTCCTTCAGCCGTCTCTTTTCCAAGTTGAAAAGCCCTAATCTCTTAAGCCTTCCCTCAAAGTGGTATCCTTTCATCCCTTTTACCACTTTGGTGGCTCTTCTCTGTACTATTTCTAATTCTGATATATCCTTTTTAAGATATGGTGACCAGAATTGCACACAATATTCAAGGTGCGGTCGAACCATGGAAAGATATAGAAGCATTATATATCCTTGGTTTTATTCTCATAATACATAGTAACATAGTAAATGACGGCAGATAAAGACCAGCATGGTCCATCTAGTCTGCCCAGCAAGATGGCAAGAGTAGGTGCACCTGTCACTCTGTGCAGGCCACCCCTCCCCATGTCTTTGTTTAGTGATGAACCCACCACTCCATGTAGGACACCCCTATTTGTTGAGACGTTAGATGGTTCAGAAGTTAGATGGTACCGTTTATTTTGTTTTTAGCCTGTTGCTGTAAAGGGATCCACTGTGTTTGTTCCATGCCGTTTTGAATTCCGTCACCATGTTTGCCCCTACCACTTCCATCAGGAGGGCATTCCAAGCATCCACCACCCTTTCAGTGAAAAAATATTTCCTGACATTGCCTTTCAATTTACCACCTTGCAGCTTCATGTTATGCCCTCTAGTTTTACAGCTTCCCTGTCTTTGGAAGAAGTTTGTTTGTTCATCATTTCTCTTTAAGTATTTAAAGGTCTGAATCATATCTCCCCTGTCCCTCCTCTCCTCCAAAGTGTACATATTTAGGTCTTCAAGTCTCTTCTCATAAGGCTTCTGATGCAGGCTCCAAATCATTTTGGTCGCCTTCCTCTGAACAGTATCCAGTCTTTTTACATCTTTTGCAAGATATGGTCTCCAAAACTGAATACAGTATTCCAAGTGAGGCCTCACCAGTGACTTATACAGCGGCATAAGTACCTCTTCCTTTCTGCTGGTAATCCCTCTTTGTATGCAGCCCAACATCCTCTTGGCTTTTGCCACCTCCTTGTCGCACTGTTTTGCCACCTTGAGATCATCAGAGATAATCACATCAAGGTCTTTCTCCTGAACCGTGCACACCAACCTCTCGCCACCTATCGCGTACATTTCCCTTGGATTTCTCCTACCCAAGTGCATGACACTGCACCTTTTCGCATTAAACCGTAGTTGTCAAGCATTAGACCATTCTTCCAGCTTTCGAAGATCTTTCCTCATGTTAACCACTCCCTCGGGGGAGTCCACTCTGTTGCAAATTTTTGTGTCATCTGCAAAAAGACAGACTTTCCATTCAGTCCTTCAGCAATATCACTCACAAATACATTGAACAGTGCCGGGCGCAGGACCGAACCCTGGGGCACCCCACTAATCACCTTCTCCATTTCTTTCCTTATGATTCCTAGCATTTTATTTGCATTCTTGGCTGCCACTACACACTGGGCAGAGGGTTTCAACATGTTATCCACCTGGGTGGTGGTTCCTAATGTGGAACCTTGCATCGTGTAACCATATTTTAGATTGTTCTTTCCTAGGTGCATATCTTTGCACTTGTCCATATTCAATTTCATCTGCCATTTATACATTTAATTTATCAAGGTCCTCTTGCAATTTTTCACACTCCTTTTGGGTTTTAACAACTTTGAATAATTTTGTGTCATCTGCAAATTTGATTACCTCACTCATTATTCCGATTTCCAGGTCATTAATGAATATACTAAAAAGCAGTGGACCCAGCACAGATCCCTAGGGTACTTCACTATTTAACTTTCTCCATTTAGGGCCATTTGGCCCTACTCTCTGCTTTCTATCTTTTAACCAGCTCCTAATCCACTATAGTACACTGCCTCCAATCCCATGACTATTTAATTTGACCAAGAGTCTTTCATGAGGGATCTTGTCAAAGGCTTTCTGAAAATCCAGATACACTATATCAACTGACTCACCATGGCCTACCTGTTTATTCATACCTTCAAAAAAATAAACAGATTAGTAAGACAAGACCTTCCTTGGCTAAGTGGTAATAGGAATGAAGATGACGAAAGCGTGCAAGGGAGTCTGGTGAGGGCCGCTTGTGCCACAAGCGCTCAGCACGCTGAAGCTGCGAGTGGAGCAAATGGAGGCCAGGATGGTACCATTGGGAGTGAACATGCTTAGTTGGTAATGAGGAGGGACAGAAGGGAGCTAGGTGATCCAGGGTGGCAGTGAGTATAGTTCCAAATGCAGACCTGAGAACTAGGGGACTGAGTGGCAAAGTCTGGAGGAAATAGGGTATCTGAGGATGGGAATGACTGAAGCGTGGCTGGGGTGATGCGGTGGTGCAAACAACGAGAAGGCCGCGAATTGGCAAGACCAGCTTCAGCAACTGAAGCTGGATAGGATGCAGAAAAGAAAATACAATAGTGGTCTGACCAGGGGATTGTGAAGGAGGAAAAGGCCGAGAGAGTAAGCTCGGAGCTGGGAGGGGTAATGACCAAATCTAGCATATGGCCTGCGCTATGGGTAGGGCAGGAGACATGCTGTGTGAGGGAAAGGTCATTCATGATCTTTGGGTCTCAAGGGAGTGTCCAGATGGGTATTAAAATCGCCCAAAATAATAAGGTTGGAATAGGTAAGAGCAATTTCTGAGATAGTCTGCAATGCTGATTCCCAAAGATCAGCGGAGAGGGAAGAAGGAAGGTAAAGGAGGAGGAAGTAAAGAGGCGGGGTCACTTGGAGTCGAAGGAATGGAGATTCATGGTGAGAGAGAGCCTGGAGAGATAGAGAAGCGCAACCCCCCCCCCCCCCACACACACACACACACACACCCACACACACACACACCCATCCACATCTACCCATCCTGGGTGAGGAGAAAGCAGAGAACCCCGATGGTAAACATCTATTCAGAAGGGGGTCCTCACCCTCTTTAAGCCACGTTTCCATGAGGAAACACATGTCGAGGGGCTGCTACTGCAAAAGGTCATGAACCAATAAAGATTTTGAGTGGAGGGACCTGCAGTTCAGCAATGCAAGGCCGAGAAACAGGGTGGAGACAGAGGAGGGATGGTAGAGAGGAGAAGCACCATGACAGCCACAGGGCAGAAGGTTAGCAGGGGTGCAAGTAACAAGATCCAGTGTAGATGTGCTTGAGGGGGTAGACCGCCATCCCCAGTGCACGGGGATGGCTACCATGCCACAGAGGAAAAGTGCGGTACACAGAGTAGTCAAAATAGAACGCGGAGAGAAAAGCAGCTTACCTGGATTATGAGATACTGACTGGGATAGCTTTGAATGGCCTGCTTTTGCTTCCCTTCAGAGGCAACCGCCTAGTTTGCCTAGTGGTTGGGCTGGCCCTGGTTATCAGTTGATAGGGGTAATTTGGAATCTTTCAGCTCTGTACTTAAGGGCATCTGGGTTACTTTCATCTTTATTGGAACCTCTATGTTGGGATGCCCTAACTTCCTTCTTTTGCTAATATCCTCCAAGGATACATCCTTCTGAACCATGCACTCTTGGGCAACCGTTGACTTTCTCCTATTATCTAGTTTAAAAGCTGCTTTATGAATTTGCTATCAGAGGCTGTAGTAAAAGCTGCTGGTGTAGCCAGATTTAAAAAAGGTTTGGACAAGTTCCTGGAAGAAAGGTCCATAAACCATTATTAAAGGGGAGCCAAAATATCCACTGCTTGACCCAATACAAGCATTGTGGAACTTGTGTCTTTTGGGGAAACTGCTAGGTACTTGTGACCTAGATTGGCCACTGTTGGAAACAGGATACTGGGCTTGATGGACCTTGGCCTGACCCAGTATGGCATATCTTATGTTCTTATGCTCTTATTTCCTTTTTAAAAGTTAATGCCAGCACCCTGGTTCCATCCCAGTTAAGGTGGAGCAAATCCCTTCAGAAAAGTCCCTCCCTTCCCCAGAATGCTGCCCAATTCTTCAAATCTAAAACCCTCTTCTTTGCACCATTGTCTCATCCACGCATTGAGACTCCAGAATTCTGCCTGCCTTTTGATCCTGCATTTGGAATGGGAACCATTTTGGAGAATGCTACCCTGGAAGTTCAGAATTTAAATTTCCTACCTAAGAGCCTAAATTTGCCCTCCGAAACCTCCCTCCCACACTTTCCTATGTCATTGGTACCAACATGGACCAAGACAGCAGACTCCTCCCCAGCACTGTCTAAAACTTTATCTTGGTGGTGCAACAAGTCTGCTACCTTCACACCAAGCAGGCAGGTTACCAGACGATCCTCACATCCACTACCCACCCAGCTGTCTACATGCCTAATGATCAAATCACCAACTTTAATGGGTGTCCTAACACTTCCCTCATGGGCACATAGCTCTGGTGAAACCTCCTCAGTGCAAAAAGGTGTTACATCACCTGAAGACAGGTCCTAGCTACAGGATCACTTCCTGCCATACAAGGTAATACTCTCCTTCCACGTGGCCTCTCTCTCTTCCATGGCAAATGAGAGGCTGCCAGACTGGAGGTGGGACTTCAGTACTACGTCCCTGTAGGTCTCATCTATATACCTCACTGTCTTCCTTATGTTCTCCAAGTCTGCCACTCTAGCCCCCAGAAATTGGACATTCCCTGAGGGCAAAGAGCTCCTTGCACCTACTGCACACATAAGACCCCTCACCAACAGGGAGAAAATTGTACATATGACACTCAATGCAAAAGACTGGATAGCTCCTGTCTTTTTGCTGGGCTGCATCTTAGTTTTAAGGTTTTGTTTAGCTATTTAAGTTGTCTACTTAAAGTTACTAGGGATACTTGTACTGATACAACTATACCTAATAAGTTTAAGGGACTTAGCTCACTTCAAGATTAATCAATCTATTCTTGGTGAGGATAACCAGCTGAACCTGAAAATGAATTTGATCACTTCTTCCCCATTAATAGGTTTAAGAGCCTATAAAGCTAAGGTTATGCCTGGGGTGGATGGGAGTCGGGGTGGGTGGGAGGGAAAGAACATTTAGTAAAAGCTAGCTTGCTACACAGTGCCCTGACTTGTACTTCTAAGGTAATCTCTTAACAATTTCCTGGGTAATGTTCACAGCCTTTGGTTTGATAGAGGGAGTCTTGCAAATTGCCCCCTTTGAGATGTACTTCACTTTAACACCTATTTAAAACAATTTCACAGATCTTCTGCCCCCTAACTGGAAGGCCTCATTGTAAAGGTCTCTAAAAACAATTTCTTTATTTATACCCAAAGAATATTTACCCTATTCTTCCTTCTATGGTAAGCTATACTCTAATTTGATTTAAACTAAAAACTTCCTCCTACTACTGACTGAGGTTTAAACTTAAATTAAAAGCTCCCTGATGCTACTGCCCTACCCCTTGAACTTGAAGGCTAGAGGAGAAGAAAAAAACTCTAGCTGCAGAAAAAAAAAGCTTTACCCAGAATCCAAAAAAAAACAAATCCCCTTTTGCAATACAGCAGAAAAACAATGACATTTAGCTATTAAAGATGACACAAAAGCCCCTTTAAGAATTCTCAGGCAGAGAGTTTGTAGTCAGGAGCCCACGATAACCTTGCTTGCAATACAGACCGATACATAAGGGCATGTTTACTAGAGCCGTGAGTAGCGTGAGGAAAACATGCGGTTAGCATGTGTTTTTACCATTGTGAGCGGCCATGGTAGATGCAAGGGGCTGTGGTACTACTGCCATGCTAGTCACATCACTAATAAAATAGAAGGGAATGCATTGTCATAGCACATGCACACAGTGAACACGTTTGTGGCCCACACCTGGCAAAGGAAAGCCACAAATGCATTAATAGGGTGGTAGTGGGCTATGGAACCAATGCAGACAGTAATAAATGTGCCCCAACCACACCTACAGCAAAGTAGCAACTGGCCAGTGCAGAATAGAGAGAGATAACTGGGAATAAGCACAACTCAGCAATGGGGCTAAGTAAAAGAGGGTGGGACATGTAAATCAGAAAACAAACATATGCAAAGAGTCTGTGCTGTGCCCCTAACTGTGGGAGATAGGGTGCAGATGTGGCATCTGAAGATACAGGATGTCCTCAGTTTCCATTATAGGGAACAGGTATATGATCCCCCCCCCCCTCACCCTGAGGTGCCCAGGGTGCCTGTTCACCTAGACTGCAGGGAACACAAAGCCTATGGTGTGTGGGGAGAGAATCCCCCTCTCATAGTAACATAGTAAATGACGGCAGATGAAGACCAGTATGGTCCATCTAGTCTGCCCAGCAATAAGACAGGAGTAGGTGCACCCCTACCCATATCTTTGCTTAGTGGTGCACCCACCAGGAGCAGGTGCACCCCTCCCCATGTCCTCACCCCTCCTCATATCTTTGTTTCTTTGTTTATTTAGGGGTGAACACACTGCTCCTCCCCCCATTGCTCCATGTAGGACACCCCTATTTGTTGAAAAATTAGATGGTTCAGTTTATTTTGATTTAATCTTGTTGCTTGTGACATAGCAAGTCCTTCTGGCCCGGTAGAAATGCTTAAAAACCAGGTAGAAAGTGCAGGGCTGCAAGATAAACAAAGGCACATGGCTACCAGTTGTCAGGGAAACCAGGCACGAGAGAAGGAAACACGCCCCTGCTATCAGCTTAGCAAAGAGTCACGGGGAAAGTCTGAACACCTGCTAGGGGGTGGAGCCAGGCCCTACCCAGGAAAGCTGTCTCATAAGGAAGCCCCAGCAGGCAGAGAGGAGGGAGAGAGGGAGGAAAGCGGACGTCCAGTCAGAAGGTGGACAGAGTTTCCAGCTGAAGGGAGGTCAGAGGCTCCGGCTGAGAGCTATAGGAGGAGCAGACCAGACCAGCTTAAGCATACTCGGGATTATAAGCAGCCAGGAAGGCAGTTGGAAACTGCCTCACACAGGTTCAGCAGGGAACCAACCGGCATTTTTAAACCCCAGAGAAAAGCTTCCACAGCCAGGTCCCCAGGTAAGCCCAAGGGCTGGGATTACAGGAATCCTTGTGAATTTAATGACCTGGAAGGTTGGGGCTACGGTACTGGTTTTAAACAGTACTTAAATCCTGAATGTATTGAAAAGCTCAGGGTTGGAGAAAAGGGCGCGGCCCTAGAAAGAACTGGTCAGACTATTCCTACCTCAGAGGTGGAATTTATGGACACAGAGCCATCCTGTATGAATTATCCCACAGAGGAAATGGATTGCACGATTACCTTGTCTGAACAGATAATATCTTTGTGTTAGAAATATATGGTGGAGAAAATACAAGCTGGCTGTGAGAAAAACAGAGCTGTATGAAACAATGTGGTGAAGTTCAACCTGCTGGAAAGAAATGTTTATTTTATGCTGAATGAAGCTATTCTTATTTTGTCCTTTTCTGCCAAAGAGCAGATAATTTTGTGTTACCTTTTTATCCTTGTGGAGTCCAACCCCGGGAGGGGAAATAAATCCCTTTTTGCTTGAAAACATTCTGAGTCACACTACTCTTCATTTGAACTGGTGATAAACTACATTTCCCTACGAGCCCTGCTCCAGGAAGTGGCAGAACATTAGTTTGAAGAAAGAACTTAAACTCCTTAACCCCTACCTACGGGTACTGGCAAAGGGGCGGGATCACATGCTGTAAAGTGATCCACAGTGTCTGTCCCAGGCCACTTTGAATTCCGTCACTGTGTTTGTCCCCACCACCTCCATCGGGAGGGCATTCCAAGCATCCACCACCCTTTCAGTAAAAAAGTATTTCCTGACATTGCCTTTCAATTTACCACCTTGCAGCTTCATGTTATGCCCTCTAGTTTTACAGCTTCCCCGTCTCTGGAAGAGGTTTGTTTGTTCATTATTTCTCTTTAAGTATTTAAAGGTCTGAATCATATCTCCCCTATCCCTCCTCTCCTCCAAAGTTTACATATTTAGGTCTTCAAGTCTTTCCTCATAAGGCTTCTGATGCAGGCTCCAAATCATTTTGGTCGCCTTCCTCTGAACAGCTTCCATTCTTTTTACATCCTTTGCAAGATATGGTCGCCAAAACTGAACACAGTATTCCAAGTGAGGCCTCACCAGAGACTTATACAGTGGTACTAGTACCCCTTCCTTTCTGCTGGTAATTCCTCTTCGAATGCAGCCCAACATCCTCCTGGCTTTTGCCACTGCCTTGTCACACTGTTTTGCCACCTTGAGATCTACAGAAATAATAACACCGAGGTCTTTCTCCTGCTCCGTGCACATGAACCTCTTGCCCCCTATCGTGTACATTTCCCTTGGATTTCTGCTACCCAAGTGCATGACACTGCACTGCTTCGCATTAAATCTTAATTGCCAAGCATCAGACCATTCCTCCAGCTTTTGCAGATCCCTCCTCATGTTAAGCACTCCCTCGGGGAAGTCCATTCTGTTGCAAATTTTGGTGTCATCTGCAAAAAGACAGACTTTTCCATTCAGTCCTTCAGCAATATCACTCACAAATACATTGAACAGTGCCGGGCCTAGGACCGAACCCTGAGGCACCCCGCTAATCACCCTCCTTTAATCCAAGTGAGCTCCATTTATCATCACCTTCTGTCATCTTGTCAGTCAACCATTTTCTGATCCAGTTTATCACCTTGGGACCCATCCCCAAACTACTGAGTTTATTGATAAGCCTCCTATGAGGGACAGTATCAAAGGCTTTGCTGAAATCCAGGTAGATGACATCCATCACGTGTCCTTGATCCAGTTCTCTGGTCAACCAGTCAAAGAACTCAATGAGATTTGACTGGCAAGAGCGTTCCTCGGTAAAACCATGTTGCCTCGGATCCTGTAACCTGCTGGTTTTGAGAAAGTTTACTATTCACTCTTTCAAGAGCATCTCCATTACTTTTCCCGCCACCGAGGTAAGGCTCACGGGACTGTAGTTTGACACTTCTTCCCTGTCACCACTTTTGTGTAGAGGTACGACGTCAGCCATTCTCCAGTCCTAAGGAACCTTTCCTGTTTCCAAGGATCTGTTGAAAACATCCTTTAACGGCCCTGCAAGAACTTCTCTGAGCTCTTTCAGTATCCTGGGATGTATCCCATCTGGGCCCATGGCCTTGTCCACTTTCAGTTTTGCAAGTTGTTCTAAAACCTCATCCTCTCTCAATGGTGTAGTATCTACCTCATTCTCATTTTTACATTTGGGAGTCCTTCTCCAGGATTTTCTTTAGTACAAACAGAGCAGAAGTATTTGTTTAGTAATTTCGCTTTATCAATGTCATTTTCCAAGAGTCCGTTTCCAGCATTTCTGAGTCCTGCAATTCCACCTCTGATCTTCTTCCTTTCCTGAATATACCTGAAGAAAGTTTTATCGCCGCACTTGACATCTTTAGCCATCTTTCCTCTGCCTTTGATTTTGCTATCCTTATTTCTCTTTTTGTCCCCTTGAGTTTGATCCTGTATTCATTTCTGTGTTCTTCTGTTTGCAAGCTTTTGAATTTTGCGAAAGCTGTGTTTTTTGCCCTTATTTGAGCAGCCACTTCTTTGGAAAACCAAATAGGTTTCCTTCTCCTCTTGTTTTTATTGACTTTTCTTACATAGTTATCTGTTGCCCCTTTTATTGCTCCTTTTAGTTTAGCCCATTGCAATTCCACTTCCCTTATCCCCTTCCACCCTGTCAGCTCCTCCTTTAGGTACTCTGCCATTTTATTGAAGTCAGTGTTTTTGAAGTTTAGGACTTTGAGCTTGCTATGATTGGATTGCACCTTGGCTTTTATCTCAAACCACACCATGTGATGATCACTGTTGCTCACAGGGGCACTCACCCAGATATTAGAGATGCTATCACTGTTGGTGAGCAGCAAATCCAGCGTTGAGCTTTCCCTGGTTGGTTCCATCACCATTTGTCTAAGTGATGCATCTTGGATAGTGTCCACAATTTTTTTGCTTCTTTCCAGATTTGCAGAAGGAGTAATCCAATCCACATTGGGTAGATTAAAGTCACCCAATATGATCATTTCCCCCTTTGTTGCTATCTTGGCAATATCTATAATCAATTTGTTATCTATCTCTTCAATTTGAGTCGGAGGTCTGTAGATTACAGCAGTATGGATGACAGTGCCATCTCCTCTTTCCAACATGATTCTGAGCGCTTCTTCTTTTCCACATGCACACTGCATTTCAGTAGCTTTCATATTGCTTTTGACATACTGCCTGAATTTTTCACGTAGGATTCTTTTCCCTGCGACAGAGAGGTGTAGCCCATCAGCACAGTATAGTTTCTTGTTGGTCCATGTGTTTTCCCAGTCGCCAATAAATCTGAATCCTTCTCGTTTGCACCAGGTCTGGAGCCATGTATTAAAGCTGTTAATGCGATTTAGCCTTTTTTCCCCCTTACCTAGAACAGGTAGAACTTCTGAGAATGCTACTGTGTTAACAATGGGCTTGAGTTTTTCTCCCAGAGATTGGACGTCCTTTTGTACTGTAGAGGCACTATTTCTAGCCAGGTCATTTGTACCCAAGTGGATGACAACATCAAGTTTGGAGTGTTTGCTTTCCGTGCTAAGTACATCAATAATTTGGTTTGTATTCCTGCTGGCTAAGGAGCCTGGGAGGCATTTGACTTTCTTCTCTCCTTTGAACTGTGTTCCCAAGTTGGTGTCTGATGATTGAATCTCCATGTAGTAGTAGTTTTCTGTTTGGTGAGTTTTTCATATTTGGTGCTTTAGCAGGAGATTGGGCATTGACTGACTCCTCTGAGGGCCGTTCAGTTTCTTTGGATAGGGCATCCTCATTAACCAAGGCAGAGAATGTATTATGCAGGGATATCTCTTGGTGTATAGGATGTCTCTGTTACTCCTCTAATATGACATGAACAGCACCATAGGCACAGGCAAAGCAGGGCACAGCCCGACACATGTTTTAGCCGGTGACCTTCTTCAGGGGACAAAAACACGTGTCGGGCTGACCTCTTTGAAATAAATTGTGTCTTCCATGGTAAATTCTGTGTCCTGCTTTGCCTGTATCTTGTGTCACTGCAGGAAGGGTGTTCCCCCTTGCTTGTGGACAGCACCATAGCCATATCAGAGGTATTACTGAGAGCGAAGGGGGGGCCATGACATCTGCAAATTGGGGGATGGATGGAAGACCCCCCATGCTCCCTCTTCTTGGGAGGAGCATTGGGAGAACAACACATGGAGGTAGTGGATCCCAAACATCCCCCAAGCTGAGCATTTCAGATGTCATGGAACTAAAGGCCCACCAGACCAGGGAAAACCACAAGAGCTCCCCAGGTCCATGGAGTGCCTCTGCTCTTGGACAAGGGGGTCAAGGAGGGGACATTGATCACTGAGCTCTAACACAGAAAGCCCATGTTCAGTACTAGAAGCATTAAGTAGCTGCTCAGAGCTGATAGGCATCAGACACATCCTCCATTGGTCAGGATGAGGGGGCCATCTGTCCACAGGAATATGGCCCATGGTAGTGGCATGGTCCCCAGGTGCATATATGCATTGCTACATGCCCTCCCACACAGGGGAGGCAATGGTCAGATGACACCTTTTGATGCCACGTCATCATGTTGCCAATATGTCCAACACTTAGGGGTATGTTTACTAAACTGCGTTAGTGCGATTCGCGTTAGGAGCCGCGGTAGAGATAGAAACCCCAAATAAGGACATGGGTGGTACATCGTTTCCGAGAACACGCCGAGAACGCGCGTTACAAGGCGCCATAAATGAACGAGCGCTACAGGGCACGTTACCGCGTGTTAATCTTAAGAAGGCGCGCAGGCATACAAGCACAGCAACAGAGCTGTAGCACAATGGTTACAACACTGACTGATGGTACAGGGGTCAAGGGTTTGATTCCCCAATGGGCCTAATGTATAAGGCTGGCTGAGGCAGCACCCTTTACATTGAAGTAGCGATTGTTCAGGCATTTGACCTGTATTTTAATTAGTGCTGCCAGCAAACACACCCTCACGGTGGCATATCCTAAGGTGCCGCATAAGGCACCCCATAACGCACTCCATAGGGCACATTCTAAAGTGTACTGTCCGCCAAGGCACCCTATAATGTCCCCTATAGGACACCTTATAAGGATGTGAACAAAGCCCTGGCTGGCTGCAGGACTGCACGTCACCACACAAACTGTCTGCTGTGGGTACCAGGATAGGGGTAACCCACCCGTACCCATGATGCACTGCACATGCAAATCAGCAGTCGAGAGATGGGCACAAGATAGGGTATGCACCCCCACAGCACCTTGGTCTTGTAGGGGGAACAGACCGTGTGTGGCACTGCCACAGACAGTCACATTGTGCGGGTACAGTACCCACCCTGAGGTTGAGGTGGGGCGCCCAGCACCAGGTCCACAGCACCTTTCTTGGCTGAAATACACCATGCTGCAGGTCCCCAGCAGTGTGTGATAGGTAGTTCCGTTAGACACACCTAGGATATATCTGTGTCCTGCTGTATGTCTCGTCCCTATGAGCGATGCTGCACCCAGAATAGTGCATATCCTGTGTTGGTGCCATCGTTACCTGCTGTAGGAGGAGGGGGGGGGTGTATGGACCCATAGGCAGATTATGTACCACCACACAACCCACCCTCTGGGGCTCAGGGTGGGAAACAGGATCACCCACCAATAGATCCACAGTCTACCTCCCTGCAATGTCAGCAGTAGAGGGGACCAGCAACCCCAGTCCTGCTGGGGAACAGACAAAGCAGTACACATCCATAACGCAATAGCAGACAGACGGCAGGCCTGGAAATGCTCAGCTGCCCCCCACCATTATCTGACATTCCCCAGCAGCAAGCCTCCAGCCGCTGCACCCTGCAAGGTGTTCCAGCATGACACATACTAGCTGCAGACAGTCTGCCAGCTAGTCCATAGTGCATGGTCTTGGAGAAGATGCATGTACCCAGAACGGGGATGTCAGCATACACACCAAGCAGATAAGTCAGTGATTGGGCCTCATAAGGAAACCCATAAATATTACATGAGAGAAATGCTATATAGCACTATGGGGGAACCTAGCCATGCCATGGTCACTGCTCAGTCAGGGTGAGAGTGACCTCCCAGCAGGACATGCTATGTCCACCCTGTCCGTGCAGGTGGTGGCCAGGCACTACAATGTCCAAGCCATTGCCCTATGCCGTGTGCAGATGCATCCAGGCCAGGCCACCCTATCCAGGCTATTCCCACGGTACCTTGCTCCTCATTATGCACATTGGCAGGCCAATACTGGCAACAGTGCTAGCAGTGTGGGCTGTGGAGGGTGTTGGCAGCCACCACACACTGGATAGACAGACACACACTCCCCACACCTATGCCAGCATTGTGCAAACTATAGAGGTGTTGGGCAACCCAGGCCACCACACCAGTCCTGGGCACAGTGCAGGCATGGCTATGGTACGCAATACTGTAGGAGTCACTCCCCAGGTTGGTAAACACTGTCAGACACAAGACCTGTAGCACACTCCACAGACATCAGAAAAGTTGCTATGATGCAACTCACTCAGAAAAGTGCACTTAACCTAGGAATTGCTATCTGCCAGTACTCATAGCAACCTTTTGATAGATGTGTACCATATTCCCCAGTTTAGGGTGGCATTATTAAGGTATGCAAGTGCTAGTATTGGGAGATGCACGCAGAGCCCAAAGTCCTGCCTCTCCAGGGGGCTTTGGATAATGGGGCCTGTGGGTGCGGGTGCGTCTGCCCCTGTTGGCTGCTGCTTTACGGCAGAGGTTCCCAACTCCAGTCCTGCGGTGCCAAACACTGTTCGGGTTTTGATGCTGTCCCTCATGAATATGCATGAGATACATCTGCATACCATGGGGGTGGCACATAGAAATGCAGCACAGGCATCTTTACCAGAGGTAGCACGGGATGGTGTTTGGCCCTCCAGGACTGCAGTTGGGAGGCTCTGCTCTAGGTAATGTGCATGTTTATGGTGTCTGTGCTCTGTAGGGTAAAATGTAGGTGTCTTGGGCATGTTTACGTCATCTGCAATAAAGGTGCTGTCTGTATTAGCACGTTGTAGTAGTGGGTAAAATATGGGGACTGGGTTGGCAGGAACCACAGCTGGGACTTGAACCTGTGACCCTCTGCTTCTGAATATACTGGTTTTGTGCACTGCACCACCTTGTTGTCAGAAAGTCAGTACATTCCTTGGTGATACCATGACTGTTCGTCAGACAGGGCCCATCTGTTGCAGTACACGGCACCCACCTACACAGGGCTAGGTCACGGTCTGCTCTGGGCAGCTGCCACTGCCCCCTCCACCACCAGTATCCCTCAGCCACCATGCTGACATGCCCTTCTGCTGGTGGTGCTGGTGGTGCGCAGTCTCAGGCCATCCAGTGTGCAGGTAGGCGGCTGCCTATGGTGCGGGTTCTGGGGTAGGGGTGCCTGCATAGGTGTCCACGCTTCCCCCCAGCACCGCCTGCCAATGTTCCGTGCCCTTGGGGTAGCTGCTGGGTACTATCCCCTGTGACACTGTGGGAAACACAGTCGTGCCCATGTTGGGCCTTCAGCAGTTGCTGTCTGGCTGCTCTGCTGCTTCAGCATACGTATGGGCCACCTAGGCATCGCCCTAGTCCGCACTGTGGCCCAGCTGCACCACAGCATGTGCCGCCTGCAGCCCTCTGTATCCCCTTCTCCGGCATCTGTCCTGTTGCCATTCCGACATGCCCGCCCTGATGTTGCGGGACATGTGCACACCATACGATCCCTGTCCGATGGTGGGGAAAAACCTGAGCAGCGCTATATCACTGTGGGCTCATTCACCTTGTATGGGGGAGGAGTATAGACCCTTCCACGATTTATATCTGTTCTATGGAGCTTACTCGGGGGGGGAGGGGTTTATGTTTCTCAGTGCTACCACTATTGGCCAGCTTGGTTATGGTCTTTTTCCAGTTTGTTGGGGTCATTTTCAGTGTTTATGTGCCCTTTTGTTTTGTGCACATGTATCACACTTATCACTTGTTTTAGGTTTCCCTGCTTGGACTGTACATTGCTGACACTGAAATGGTTTCTCTCCCCTGTAATGTGCATTTAACGGCAGGTTTTCATTCGCGTTGGAATTGAGCTCTTCATATCAGCGCGTTAGTGTGAATGGAGCCTCTTCCCGCCCACTCTCCGCCCATTGACCCCTTCTCTCCGCCCTCTCTCCACCTTCTGCGGTGTTTTACCGCGCCGCGGGAGTTTACGATCGTTAACTACGGTTAACGCGCGTTATGTAACGTTAACGATCGTAAGCGCGTCATAACGCACGTTATGATGCGCTTATGATCGTTAACGTTACATAACGTGCGTTATTTACAATTACCGCAGTTTAGTAAACATACCCCTATGTATGCATGCTCCACTTCCCACTGCTGGCTCCAACTCTGGCTATGAGGCCAGTACTGGCTGAGGCACACAGGCCCTATGTCTTGATACTTCCACAGCACACAATACTAGCAACCCTCTGAAAACTATGCAGTCCATATGCAGAAATGAACAGCAGTCAGTCAGGACAGCTGGTGATGTTTCTGTGGATATTTGCTCACTGTCCCAGCAGGGTCGCTCCTAAATTGCAGGCTCTGGTTTTATGGCCCTCTACCCTGGTGCCTAGGCAGATGCTTAGATATTATGCTGTCTTTCCTGTTTGCCTTTCTTTCTTCCATTGTAGTTGCCCTGTTTCTGCCCTTCCTAACAATCGCATACAGAACGCGCATTTGCGATGCACAAACAATGCGGGTGCAACTACCTCCTAGTCAAAGGCAGGCATTAGTTGCACCCATGCTAGAGGCATGTTTGTGGAGCCAGCGTGAGACTTGCACACCTGCCCCAGCTGCTCTCCGTGTCTCTGCTTTGGGCTTCACCCTCCTTGCTT
The DNA here is from genome assembly GCA_033557465.1 of Ichthyophis bannanicus. Classification (NCBI taxonomy): domain Eukaryota; kingdom Metazoa; phylum Chordata; class Amphibia; order Gymnophiona; family Ichthyophiidae; genus Ichthyophis; species Ichthyophis bannanicus. The sequence continues at coordinate 1,270,711,812 of CM066032.1, read as the reverse complement.
CCACGTGTCCGAAACGCATGTTAGCCCCATGCTAAACACCATGCTACTACCTACTGTACTTTATTAAACATGCCCCATAGTTGCTTATGTGTCTCTATAAAATACTTGGGATAAACTTTCAGCAATTAAGTGAGACTGAAGCTGTGGACATTTATGCCTGCTCGGTATTTTTGTGCGTGCCTGCATACACATGTATTTTATACACATAAACTGAGACTCCACTCTGGAACACGTCTATATGCGAGTCACCGTGTGGACTTTCATGCCCTTAACTCCTGGGATAATTAAATAAAAACCCTCTTACATGCAGAAAAAGGACTTATAAAATTACCCTCTTGCTATCGATCTGCTTCATATTCAACTTTTCTATGGGAATAAAGCAAAAAATATGACCAAAAGTATCCAACCTGTGAAAAAGAGAAAGACAAAACAGAGTGGAGAAGTACTAAGGAGACAGACACCTTACTAGATGCTCTCTCAGTTCTTAGTTATGCTTTGTATTTTAAACTTGCTGTTTTATTATAGCTGAAATTAACGCAACCCATGATAGATACCAAGTCCTATCACATCAAGACAGAAAGACAAACAATACAGAATATAATTCACTAACATTTGACTTCCCACTCGGTACAAATTTTAATTTTCAGTAGCTAGAGGATACTGCAGCTTTCAGCAACATATCTTTGATCAAGGCCGGGAAATGGAGAATGGTAGAAACATTTTTCTTAGCCTTTCTAAAGCAGTAGTGTACTACTGTGACAAAGGAAAAGCCTTTCAAAGCTGGTGTTCAGTGTACCTCATCAGGTATAAATCCTTCCTGTAAACATGGAAATTACATAAATGAATTTACAGCTAGGCAGTGCTTAAGCAGAGCACTGTAATCGTGCAATCATTTCACCACCAGAGTGATTCTATGCATTTCAACTGAATTTCCTGATTTCTTTAGAAACCAGAAAAAAATGTAATGTAAAATGCCTGCTGGTCATAAACTGTTATATATTTTTCCTTTTCTTATTAAACAGACAGTAAAGTTGGATAAAAAAAAAAATCTCAAGAACAAGAAAAGGGTTTTGGTTAAATCCGGCACATCAAGGGACATGTTTACTAAAGCATGCTACTGGATAGCGTGGGGTTCAGTGAGTGCCAAGTGCGCCAGGGTAAAAAGTACTGCTCACTGAACACTACCTAAGCAGTGCAGGTCGGAGTGGAGAATGGGTGGTTCTTTGGCAGAGTCTCCACATCGCCGATAGGGCAGGCATTATTGGCATGTGCTCCCCGTCGATGTGGCACTTAGCACGAGTGCATTTACCGCCACCTCAATGGGTGGCAATAAGTGCGCCCGTGCTGGCTGCATCACAAGCAACAAGCAAGGAGGTGGCACGATATCCACGCTAGTAACATGGGGACATGTGGTGAATGCCTCCATTTAAGAGCACAGGTTGAGTGCCACCCCGTGCTCTTTTTTGGTGCCAGTCATACACTAGTGCAGGGGTCTGCAACCTTTAAGACATAAAGAGCCACTTGGACCCGTTTCCGAAGGGAAAAAAAAAACTGGGAGCCGCAAAACCATTGCGACATTTAAAACAAATCTAACACTGCATATATTGTTTCTTACCTTAATGCTATATACGACCCCCTACTTTTCCTGTTAAAATATAGGTGTTTGGCCTATACTCGCCATATAAGACTACCCCTCTTCCTTCGCACACCAAAAAAAATACGCCAGAAAATATCACAACAAGTAACAATATTTGATTTCAAAATTATGATGATTTTGTAGTCAAATCACTAATATGAAATAAAATTATTTTTTCTACCTTTGTTGTCTGACCAATTTATTCTTTGATCATGCTGGTCCCGATCTGAGGCTTCTGCTTTCCTGTCTTCTCTTAGCTCTCTTTCTGTGGTCTATGGTCCATCTGCCATTTCTTATCTCTTCTTTCGTTTTCTTCACTTCTTTCCATCAGCCTATTTCCAGTCCCAGTAACCCTCCCCAATATCAGCCCCTTTCCAGTCCTCACTCCCAGTACCTTCCAATGTCAACTTGCATTCCCATGATTGCCACTGGTGTCCATTTCCTTCCAATCCCCCTCCTTCCCCACTGACCAGTCCCTTCTAGTACAAATACCATGGCAGCCTTAGCCCCCAGTTATCTTCCAGGGCCAGCAGCTCTATCCTCCCCTCCCCACAATCAGCCCATGCCCATTCAAAGCCCCCCAATCAGCTCGCTTCCAGTGCTAATCCCCCCTCAACCCCATTACCAGTGCTAGCCTCCCCTAATCAGCCCAATACCAGTCCTACCCCCCATCAGCTCATTACCAGTCCTAGCCTCCCCTAATCAGCTCATTTCCAGTGCTAGTCCCCTCAACCCCATTACCAGTGCTCCATCCCTCCATGTCAGCCCCCTCCATGTCAGCCCCTCTCCATACCTCCATACCTGCTCCCTCCCTCCATGTAAGGCCCCTCCTTTCCTCCCTGTCAGCCCCCCTCCCTCCCTCCATGTCAGCCCCCTCCATCCCTCCATGTCAGCCCCCCTCCCTCCATCCATATCAGCTCCCTCCCTCCATGTCAGCCCCCCTCCCTCCATCCATCCATGTCAGCCCCCCTCCCTCCTCCATCCATATCAGCTTCCTCCCTACATGTCAGGCCATCCTCCCTCCATCCATCCATCTCAGCCCCCCTACCTCCATGTCAGGCCCCCTCCCTCCATCCATATCAGCTCCATCCCTCCATGTCAGCCCCCCTCCCTCCATCCATCCATATCAGCTCCCTCCCTCCATGTCAGCCCCCTCCCTCCATGTCAGCCCCCTCCATCCCTCCATGTCAGCCCCCCTCCCTCCATCCATATCTGCTCCCTCCCTCCATGTCAGCTCCCCCCTCCTCCATGTCAGCCCCCTCCATCCCTCCAAGTCAGCCCCCTCCCTCCAACCATATCAGCTCCCACCCTCCATGTCATCCCCCCTCCCTCCATGTCAGCCCCCTCCATCCCTCCATGTCAGCCCCCCTCCCTCCATCCATATCTGCTCCCTCCCTCCATGTCAGCTCCCCTCCCTTCTTCTGCAGCCGCGGTTCCCTGCCTCTTACGGAACCGCGGCTGTGCTTTTAAAATCATCTCGGAGCCCTTCCTGTCTTGACGGGCTCCGTGCAGCATTGTCCCGCCTCCAAACTTCCTTTAGAGGCGGGACAATGCTGCACGGAGCCCGTCAAGACAGGAAGGGCTCCGAGATGATTTTAAAAGCACAGCCGCGGTTCCCTAAGAGGCAGGGAGCCGCGGCTGCAGAAGAAGGGAGGGAGCTTACAACACTATTGCCTGTCACCGGGCGGGCAGTGTGCTCCGGAGCCGCGGCAAAGGTGAGAAAGAGCCGCATGCGGCTCCGGAGCCGCGGGTTGCCGACCCCTGCACTAGTGGCATGCCTCTTAACAAATATGCCCCCAAAACTGCTAATGTTCTGGCCCAGATTTTAGCAGAAGCTCACCTGCCATCTCAAAAGCACCCTCAAAGTCTGGAAAAAACACCCATGCCTTTGCAAACTTTGAGGACCTTGCCATCTGCAAAAGTATAGGAACCAACTAGCTTTGGTGAAGTAAATTGTCTTAGGGGTATGTTTACTAAACCGTCTTAATGTGCGCCTGGCGATAGTGTGCAGACTGCCATAAAAGGAGTGGGCGTTTCAGTCTTAAAGTAGCAAAACAGGATTATCGCGCAATAACGCGTGCTGCTGCGCACATTAACGGGCTAAGCGCTGCTAAGCACGTTAACGCGCGGTAATCTTAAATAGGCGCCCAGACATGCAAACACAGAAACAGAGGTGTAGTACAATGATTAATACACTGACTGATTTTACAGGGGTCATGAGTTTGATCCCCCAGTGTGCCTAATGCATAAGGCTGGCTGAGGCATCAGCTTTGACATGTAAGTATTGTTTCTTGAGGCATTTTATTTGTATTTTAATTATTGCTGCCAGCAAACACACCCTCACGTGCTATAACCTAAGGTGCCACATAAGGTACCCTATAAGGCACTCCATAGGGCACATTATAAAGTGCACTGTCTGCCACGGCACCCTATAATGTCCCCTATAGGGCACCCTATAAGGCGCTCCATAGGACAACTTATAAGGCACCTTATATGGACTGTAACCATAAGGTGCCTCAGAAGGCGCTTTATAGGGCACCCTATAAAGCGCCTGCTGAGGCACCTTATGGTTACAGTACTCTGAGGGTGTTTTTGCTGGCAGCACTAATGTACATTAAAAATTGACAATGCTCCGGATAGCCCTATCAAATAACCTGACTGTGGGTTTGAACCTGTGACCTCTGGCTCCACAGGCAGTGAAGTAACCAGTGGGCTACAGCTATTAACAAGCCCCTGGCTGGCTGGCTACAGAAGGACTGCATGTTACCACACAAACAGTCTGCTGTGGTTACCAGGATAGGGTTAACCCACCCGTACCCATGATGCACTGCACATGCAAATCAGCAGTCTACAGATGATCACAAGATGGGGTATGCACCCCCACAGCACCTCGGCCTGGTAGGGGGAACTGACCGTGTGCACCCCCACAGCACCTCAGCCTGGTAGGGGGTACTGACCGTGTATGTTACTGGCACAAAGTAGCTACAGACTGTCACATTGTGCGGGTACTGTGCTCACCTTGAGGGTGAGGTGGGGCACCCAGCACCTTTCATAGCTGAAATAGGCTATGCTACAGGTCCCCATCAGTGCTAGTGTGTGTGATAGGTAGTTCCTGCAGACACATCTGTATTTCTCAGTCATGTCTAGCCCTTATGAGCTATGATGCACCCAAAATAGTGCATATCCTGTGTTGGTACCCTGGTCACATGATGTATATGAAGGGGGGGTATTTAGACCCATAGGTGTATTATGTACCACCACCCATCCCACTCTCTGTGGCTCAGGGTGGGAAACAGGAGCTCCCACCAACAGAGCCACACTCTATCTCCCCACAATGGTGGCAGTAGAGAGAACCATCAACCCCAGTCCTGCTGGGGAACAGACACCATACAGGGCAGGCAATGCAGATCTGTACACATCCATAAGTAAAGGCAGACAGAAGGCCTGGAAATGCTCAGCTGCCCCTCACCACTATCTGACATTCTCCAGCAGCAAGCCTCCAGCTGCTGCACCCTGCAAGAAGTTCCATCCAGACACATACTAGCTGCAGACAGTCTGCTAGCTAATCCATAGCACATGTTTCTGGAGAAGATGCATGTACCCAGAACTGGGATGTCAGCATACACACCAAGCAGATAAGTCAGTGATTGAGCCCCAAAAGGGAACCATAAACATCACATGAGAAAAACACTGTATAGCACTATGGGGGAACCTAGCCATGCCGTGGTCACTGCTCAGTCAGGGTGAGAGTGACCTCCCAGCAGGACATGCTGTGGCCACCCTGTCCGTGCAGGTGGTTGTCAGGCACTACAATGTCCAAGCCATTGCCCTATGCCGTGTGCAGATGCATCCTGGCCAGGCCACCCTGTCCAGGCTATACCCATGGTACCTTGCTCCTCATTATGCACATTGGCAGGCTTACACTGGCAACAGTGTGGGCTGAGGAAGGTGTTGGCAGACACCACACACTGGATAGACAAACACACGTTCCGACACCTATGCCAGCATTGTGCAAATATAGAGGCTCTTGGCAGCCCTGGCCACCGCACCAGTCCTGGGCACAGTGCAGGCATGGCTATGGTACGCAATACTGTTGGGGTCACTCCTCAGGGTGGTAAACACTGTCAGACATCAGACCTGAAGCACACTCCACAGACAGCAGAAAGGTTGCTATGATGCAGTTCAATCAGCAAATTGTGCTTAACTTAGGAATTGCTATCTGCCAGTAATCATAGCAACCGTTTCACAGGTGTGTACAATATTCCCAGGTTTAGGGTGACATTGCTAAGGTATGCAAGTGCTAGTATTGGGAGATGCACGCAGGGTCCAACATCCTGCCTCTCCAGGAGGCTTTGGATAATGGAGCCTGTGGGTGAGGGTGTGTCTGCCCCTGTTGGCCGCTGCTCTAGGGCAGAGGTTCCCAACTCCAGTCCTGGTGGGCCAAACACTGTTCGGGTTTTCATGCTGTCCCTAATGAATATGCATGAATACATCTGCATACCATGGGGGCGGTGCATAGACATGCAGCACAGCTGTGTTTATTAGAGGCAGCATGGAACCTGAATGGTGTTTGGCCCTCCAGGACTGCATTTGGGAGACTCTGCTCTAGGTAATGTGCATGTTTATGGTGTCTGTGCTCTGTAGGGTAAAATGTAGGTTTATTGGGCATGTTTCTGTTATCTGCAATAAAGGTTCTGTCTGTATTAGCACGTTTTTGTAGTGGGTAAAATATGAGGACTGGGTTGGCAGGAACCACAGCTGGGACTTGAAACTGTGACCTTCTGCTCCTGAACACACTGGCTGTGTTCACTGCACCACCATGTTGCCACAGAGATAGTGCATTCCCTGGAGATATCATGACTGTTTGTCAGACAGAGCCTGTCTGTTGCAGTGCACGGCACCCACCTAAACAGGGCTAGGCCATGGTCTGCTCTGGGCAGCTGCCACTGCCCCTCCACCACCAGTACCCCTCTGCCACCATGCTGACATGCCCTTCTGCTGGTGGTGCTGGTGCTGCGCAGTCTCAGGCCATCCAGTGTGCGGGTAGGTGGCTGCCTATGGTGCGGGTTCTGGGGTAGGGGTGCCTGCATAGCTGTCCACGCTTTCCCCCAGCACCGCCTGCCAATGTTCCGTGCCATTGGGGGTACCTGCTGGGTACTATTCACTGTGACACCGTGGGAAGCACACTCTTGCCCATGTTGGACCCTCAGCAGTTGCTGTCTGGCTGCTCTACTGTTTCAGCATTCCTATGGGCCAGCTAGGCATTACCCTAGTCCGCACTGTGCCCCAGCTGCACCACAGCATGTGCCGCCTGCAGCCCTCTGTGTCCCCTTTTCCAGCATCTGTCCAGTTGCCCATTCCAACATGCCTGCCCTACTGTTGTGGAACATGTGCACACCATAGGAAACCTGTCCAATGGAGAGGAAAACCCTGATCAGCGCAATTTCACTGTGGGCTCATTCACCTTGTATGGGGACAGAGCATAGACCCTTCCAAAATTCATATCTTTTTTTTGAAGCTTTCTTGGGGGTGTTTTTTGATGTTTCCCATTGATATCATGATTGCCCAGCTTGGTTATGTTTTTTTTACATTTTCTTCTGGTCATTTTCACTGTTTCTTTGCCCTTTTGTTCCGTGCACATGTATCACACTTATCACTTTTTTGTAGGTTTCCCTGGTTTTGCTGTACATTGCTGACAGAAATGGTTTCTTTTCCCTTTAAATCAGCTCTAACACCGGGGTTTCACTGGCGTTAGTTTTCAGCCTCGGATTTCACAGCGTTAGTGTGCAGGGAGCCTCTCCCCTCCCACTCTCCGCCCATTGACCCTCTCTCTCCGCCCCTGGGGAGCCTTCCTCCGCCCTCTGGGAGCCTTTCTCCGCCTTCAGCGCTCGTTTGCGCCATATCGTGCGATAACGTGGGAGAGCGCACGTTAAGACGGTTTAGTAAACATACCCCTTAATTGAGTATTTAGTTATTTATATGTTAGCTTTTATATGAGCTTAGGGGCATGTTTACTAAAGCACAGTAGCCAGTAGTGCGGGGTTTAGCGTGATGCTAACACACAGCTGGCCATGCGGTAGCTGAGACTGCATGGCCAGAAGGTTCCTGCACTAAAAATGCCATGTACAAGACCAGTGCACGAATAGGTAGGGTTAGGACAAAGTTGGGGCAGAGAATGAGTGGTAGCAACCATGCGCGGCTGGTGCGGCCGGGGTAGTGACACGCTAGAGGCCCAAAGACTCCCCTAGAGTGAATGCAGCTACCACCAGCCTCCAACCAGGCAATAGTTGTACCTGCCTTGCTAGCGCATCACAAATGTAGGGTATGAGAGCAAATCTCACAAGGTTTAAAGGCCGGAAACATCCAAATATATAGCAATAATGAAAACGCTGAATGGCAATGTTCTCAAGTGAACCAGGCTTTCACCGAGGGCACCTGTATCAGGGTGGTGGCATGGTGCAGATGCCATGGCAGCAGAACACTACAGCATAGCAGTCACAGAACCAGAGCCTGCAGCGCATGGGTGTACCTGCTGGGAGAGTGGGCACACATCTACATCTACAGCAATGGCTTTCCTGACAGAATGCTGTTCCCATCTGCAGATGCACTGGATGGACATGGAGGGTTGCTGGTGTGATGAGCTGTAGGGAGTTGGGAGACAGGGCCTATCCTTAGTGAAACAGCTGGTACCTGCAACATAGCCAGGGCTGAAGACCGCACAGTACAACTGGGAAGTGGCATAGAAATGAGATATAGCAGCAACTGGTATAATGAATGTTAGTATGAGACTTTCCAATGAGATGGATCGATACAATAACAGCAGCTACGGGTACCAGTCTGTCAACAATGAGCCGCCTGACTCAAGACCTAACACAATTTAGGATAGCTATCCAGAGGGTCGCCATGAGTGGACTCCAACTCAACGGCACTTAACAACAACATGAGACTTTTAGTGTGCTAACCATTTTTAACACATGGTAGCCATTAGTGCGGGCCCACACTTATAATAAGTGCTTGCTAAATTCCATGTTAACTTCTTAGAGCACTCTAGTAAATGTACTCTTAAATTGACAATTTGGTGAAAAGGGTCTAAACCAATCTGACAAATCAAATCTGACCTACTGTGAAAGCTTTGGTTTTCAAATGGCTTTTGCAAATTTTGTTCTCCTATTGCAGACTTTATTTGGAGGGGAAACATGCATCAGAGTAATCTCGATTGTGATATGAAGGTTTGCGACATGCAAGAGAATATAGATCAAACAAGTTGGAGATGTGTACCCTTTTTACACAACAAAAGACAGGTGTGTTTTGCAGTCTTTGTCAGGCCCATGTACTAACCTGTGGGATTTCTTGTGGATTAGCAGACTCTTATCACACAAAGGTTGGCTACATGTGCAAATCTGCTGGGTAACAAACTTTCATTAAAATTTTGCTTTGGGGATAAACTAAAAGTTAGCATACATAAAGTGGTATGTTACCTAAAGTGTGCTAATTGTGCTGCCCTGACTGTCAGTGCGTGACACCCTGGTGAAAAACCAGCACTAACCATTAGCATGTGAAGGGGTAATAAATGAACAGCTGAGGGATGAAGTGTAGGGAGTGAGGGCACATCGCATTTAGCGTAAGCGTCACTGAGGCCTGCTAACTGCGAATGTGGGTGCACTTACCACCTCCCCCAATGGACGGCAGTAATTGAACCCCTGTGCTGGATGGCTAGTGTGTTCTGGTGCATCTCCCTACTGCAAGTACAGGGGGCATGCCGGATACACTCACATTGTAAGTACAGGTCTCCACAATAACGTTCGCATCCTACCGCGTACTAACATAGCTCATTTTGACAAGCATTTATTTATTTATTTAAACAGATTTATATCCCGCTTTTTCATTCAATCAAAGCGGTAACAAAACAAACAATACAATACAAGGTTAAACAGAGGTGAGTGCAACATATACCACTTTTCATAAAATCAAAGCGGTAATAAAAGGGAATACATAACACAGGGAAGATAGTACAGTACATACAAAACATAACTATACAAAATAAGTTGCAACATGGGCTACATTCTATTGCATACGATCTGGAAAGGGTGAAAACAGTCCCAGCCAGCGCACCTCATTCAAAGGCCATAACAGTAGGGAACCACTTCAAAGACTTACGCCACGGACCAACGCCTAAGGGCCACGCCAAAGGGCCCTCTGGCGAGGCCCTCAGGCGCGGGCGCGCCCTGAAAACGGCGGTTTTTATGCCGCTGAGCATTCTTGGCCTCGTGGAGGAAGGGGGAGCTCCTGCTCTCACCCCCGATGTTACTGCCTCACTCCCGCTGCGCTCAAAACGGCGGTTTTTATGCTGCTGAGCATTCTTGGCCTCGTGGAGGAAGGGGGAGCTCCTGCTCTCACCCCCGATGTTACTGCCTCACTCCCGCTGCGCTCAAAATGGCGGCTTTTATGCCGCTGAGCATTCTTGGCCTCGTGGAGGAAGGGGGAGCTCCTGCTCTCACCCCCGATGTTACTGCCTCACTCCCGCTGCGCTCAAAACGGCGGTTTTTATGCCGCTGAGCATTCTTGGCCTCGTGGAGGAAGGGGGAGCTCCTGCTCTCACCCCCGATGTTACTGCCTCACTCCCGCTGCGCTCAAAACGGCGGTTTTTATGCCGCTGAGCATTCTTGGCCTCGTGGAGGAAGGGGGAGCTCCTGCTCTCACCCCCGATGTTACTGCCTCACTCCCGCTGCGCTCAAAACGGCGTTTTTTATGCCGCTGAGCATTCTTGGCCTCTTGGAGGAAGGGGGAGCTCCTGCTCTCACCCCCGATGTTACTGCCTCACTCCCGCTGCGCTCAAAACGGCGGTTTTTATGCCGCTGAGCATTCTTGGCCTCGTGGAGGAAGGGGGAGCTCCTGCTCTCACCCCCGATGTTACTGCCTCACTCCCGCTGCGCTCAAAACGGCGGTTTTTATGCCGCTGAGCATTCTTGGCCTCGTGGAGGAAGGGGGAGTTCCTGCTCTCACCCCGATGTTACTGCCTCACTCCCGCTGCGCTCAAAACGGCGTTTTTTATGCCGCTGAGCATTCTTGGCCTCGTGGAGGAAGGGGGAGCTCCTGCTCTCACCCCCGATGTTACTGCCTCACTCCCGCTGCGCTCAAAACGGCGGTTTTTATGCCGCTGAGCATTCTTGGCCTCGTGGAGGAAGGGGGAGCTCCTGCTCTCACCCCCGATGTTACTGCCTCACTCCCGCTGCGCTCATGCTGCCTATTGAGGTATAGTTATCTTTTTCATGAAAACTGTTTTGACACAGTTGTTTTGAAAACATTATTATGACCAGCTTTGCATACTATTGCATCAGAAGATCTTATTATTTATTAATTTGTATACATTTTATGCATAGCAAGCTACACACAAAAGCTTGCTATATGGAGGGTCCAAAATGTGCAAATATTTTTGCAGAAGGCCACAGCACATGATAAAATTCATAAAGAGGGTAATTTTATAGCAAGGCACCTATGTTTGGAGATGGAGAAGACACCCATAAAATATAAAATGTTTGAGCAAATCCTGCAGAAATAGCGGCTAAATGTTGGTGCTAATATTTAAGTCTTCTGAGGAGCAGGCATAAATGTTAGCATGTAAAGTACGCGCATTCGTGCCTATTTTATAAAATACATGCGTAAATCGTGACTCTGCCCATGCTCTGCTCAGACTCCCCCCTGAACACACCTACTCTACAGTACACTTCTCATTGCCCAGAGCATACTTTTAGGCATGACCTCATTTAATAAGAGCCCTTTTCTGTGTGTACATCAGCATTTGGCACACAGAAAAATTTTTATAAAATTACCTCCCAGAAGGTAAAAATAGTGATGCTTGTATGCATTTCTTGACATTTTGAACATTGCAGCCTTCTCTGAAAAATATTTGCAGGTTAGTATATTCGCCTCGTGTATTTCATGCTTATTCTCTCATTCATATCCCAACTCCGATGGCGCAGCTCTCTCAGCATATCTACTAGGGCCCATCCTCCATCTCAAATGAATAAAATCTGGAAGGTGAGAATTCTTCCGCCAAATTTTGGCCAAAGCCATCCAGGAGAGAGCTTCTCATGCATGCATGCATTCAGACATAGCAGCGCCGATAGGCTGTGCTGAAGATGGACATTCATTATTGAAATGTAGGTATTGCTTTCTGGAGATTTCACACAACAAAGTGATCTCAAAGCATTTGTATTCTGTGACTTCTGTGCATCTCTGCTTAAAATCATTTGAATAAGGAAATATTTGATAAAGAAAAGTACACTTAAAATCTGATTGTCTAACAAGTACAGAACATCAGAAAAAGGAATTCCTTCCAGTGGGTTAAAAGGAATAGTATAGTCTGCCACAATGAACAGTACTTTAAAAATCTTATTTTGACATTATTATAGCACAGAGCTCAGCAAGACAGCAATGGATTCCTGTTTCACTGCTTGCTGTGCTGCTTACCAAGGGAATGTACTGCTATCAAACACAAACAAGACCTCACACTAGTTCATTCAAATTGTTCAGAGAGCCATTAAAATTAGTGGCTCGTTGGTCTAGAGCAGCGATGGCGAACCTATGGCACGCGTGCCAGCTGTGGCACGCGAAGGCCTTGCAGCTGGCACGCGGGAAGGTCCGCAATTAAAATATGCGGCGCAGTGGGAGGTGAGTGTGCTTTCCTCAAAATTACATTTAAAAAAAAGCTGGCTCTCTGGCTGCTGCCGCTGTCGCCGCGGCAGAATGCAGTGTCCCGCGGGGCCCCCTCTGCGCCGGCTGAGCCCTCTGCCCGGCTTTCAGATTCGCGAAGGGAGAGTGTCTCTCCCTCGCGTCTCTGTTAAACCCGCAGGGGGTAATGGGAAATTTCCCATCAGCCCCTTTAGACGCGAGGGGTTGATGGGAAATTTCCCATTAGCCCCTGCGGGCTTAACAGAGACGCGAGGAAGAGACACTCTCCCTTCGCGAATCTGAAAGCCGGGCAGAGGGCTCAGCCGGCGCAGAGGGGGCCACGCGGGACACTGCATTCTGCTGCGGCGGCAGCGGCACAGCCAGAGAGCCAGCTTTTTTTTTTGGACTGCTAATGGGCTGGGGCTGGGGCGGGGGGGGCTGTTAGGACTGCTAATGGGCGGGGGGGCTGTTAGGACTGCTAATGGGCTGGGGGGGTGGGTTAGGACTGCTAATGGGCGGGGGGGGCTGTTAGGACTGCTAATGGGCTGGGGGGGTTAGGACTGCTAATGGGCTGTGGACTGATGGGGGCTGTCTGGAAATGGGGTGATGGGGGTGTTAGAACTGCTAATGGGCTATGGGGGGTGGTTAGGACTGATAATGGGCTATGGGGGGGGCTAGGACAGGAAATGGGCTGATGGGGAGGGGTTAGGACTTGAGGTGGGCTGATGTGGTTAGGACTGGTAATGGGCTGTGGGCTGATGGGGGGGGGTTAGGACTGGCAATGGGCTGATGGGGGGGTTAGAACTGGCAATGGGCTGATGGGGTTAAGACTGGCAATGGGCTGATGGGTGGGTTAGGACTGGTAATGGGTTATAGGGGGGGGCTTAAACTGAAAATGGGGTGATGGGGGGTTAGGACTGGTAATGGGTTGGGGGGTTGCTATGACTGGAAATGGGCTGAGTGGAAGGGGAGGCTTGAATTGCAAATAGCTGATGGGGAGGGAGCTTGGAATGGAAATGGGCTGTGAGGGAAGGGAGCTAGGACTGAAAATGGGCTGATGGAGCAGCTAGGATAGGACTGGAAATGGGCTGTTGGGGGGAGCTAAGATTGGAAATGGGCTGTGGTGGGGGCTTGAATTGAAATGGACTCATGGAGGGGCTAGAACTGAAAGTAGGCTCATGGGGGGGGGCTTGGACTGGAATTGGACTGAGTGGAGGGGAGCTATGATTTGACATGGGCTGATGATGGGGCTAGGAAATGACTAGAAGTGGGCTGATGGGGGGCTAGGATTGGAAATGAGCTGATGAAGGGACTCAGACTGAAAATGGATGGGGGAGCTAGGACTGGAAATGGGTTGATGGTGGGCTAGGACGGTAAATGGGCTGATGCAGGGACTAGAAGGGAATGGATGCTGGGTGAGACTGGAACTAGAAGGGAGCTGATGTTGGGGAGGATTAGAATGGGATGGGGCTGGGAGAGTAAAATGGAGAGGGGAAAAATATTTTGTGTGGGAGGGATGAAAAATCTACAATTGGCCTGGTATTGGGAGAGTAAGTGGGGATTGAGGATGGAGGGGTAAAATTTGTGTGGATGAAATAGGAATGAGGAAAGAGTAAAAGGAGAAAGATTAGTATGTTAAAGCAGATGTAGAGAGAGAGAATGGAAAAAAAACTAGAAGAGAGAAGAAAGAACAAATGGACAGCAGACGATGGACAGTTAGCAGAAAATATGAAGAAACCAGAAGAAAGTGGCTGGAGCAATTGCAACTGAAAAAAAAATGCACAAAAGGTAGAAATATCTCTTTATTTTGAATTTATTAACTGGAATATGAAACCTCTGGGAAATGTGCATCATTAACGTCTGTGCTTTGTTTGGTACAAGAGGAAATTAATTTATAGTTTTATTTCTACAGTGTTGTTGTACATTCCAAGTTTGGCTTTTGGGGTTCCCAGTTTAATTATTGCCTTCCTGTTTCTAAATTGAATGAAATCATTAAAACATTATAAATTGCCAATAAATTGAAATGAAAACCAAAGGATTGTGAATCAAATTGATTCTCTGACAATACAAAGATTCCAACCTTTACAAATGATGTTACATAGTTCAGGCAACTTTATAAAGAGTTTTTAGATACTAAAATCTTGTTGTTAAGGTTTAATTGACGTGCTGGCACTTTGAGGAAATTCTTTGGTTTTGTGCGGCAGTTTGGGCACTCAGGCTCAAAAAGGTTAGCCATCACTGGTCTAGAGCTATGATTCTCACTTGGGATACCAAAGGTCCTAGATTCAATTCCCAGACAAGCCCTTTTCTGGCTGGAAAGCAGGGGCATAGGCTGGAACTAGTTGCTTCTTCCAATATGGGAGTGGTCCCAGCGGGCTGCAAAAAGGTGCCTGTGGTCTCTTTACACAAAAGCATAAGTAAGAATGTGGATGAGAACTACAAGTCAGTTAGTTTGACTTCTGTGGTGAATAGATTAATGGACATGCTGCTAAAAAGAAGAGGATAGTAAGGTTTCTGGAGTCCAATGGATTGTAGGATCCAAGGCAGCATGGGTTTACTACAGGCAGGTCTTCTCAGACAAATCTGATTGATTTCATTGACTGGGTGACCAGAGAGTTGGACCGAAGGAGAGTCCTAAATGTGGTGTACTTAGATTTCAGTAAAACCTTTGACATCGTTCTGAACAAGTGACATAAATAAATTGAGCACCCTAGGAATGGAGCCTAAAGTGACTGACTGGGTTAGAAGTTGGTTGGATGGGAGACAAAAAGGGTACAGGTAAATGGAGCTCAATCTGAGGAGAAGGATGCTACCAGTGGTGTGCCACAGGGATAAATCCTTGGTCCAATTCTTTTTAACATTTTTGGTAGTGATATTGTGGAAGGGCTGTCTGGTAAGGTTTGCCTCTGCAGATAATACCAAAATCTGCAATAGAGTAGGCACCCAGAAAGGAGTAGATAACATAAGGAGGGATCTAGCTAAGCTTAAAGAATGGTCAAGAATTTGGCAGCAGAGATTTAACGCTAAAAAAATGCAGGGTCATGCATTTGGGCTGCAGAAATCCAAGGGAGTGGTACAGTATAAGTTGTGAAGTACTTCTGTCCATGAAAGAAGAGCAGGACCTGGGTGTGATTGTTTCTGATCATCTTAAAGTGGCTAAACAGGTAGAAAAGGTGATGGCAAAAGCCAGAAGGATGCTTGGGTGCATAGGGAGAAGAATGGCCAGCAGAAAAAAGGAGGTATTAGTGCCTCTGTATAAACCTTTGGTGAGACCTCATTTGGAATATTGTGTGCAATTTTGGAGATCACACCTTCAAAAGGATATTAACAGGATGGAGTTGGTGCAGAGGGTGGCTATCAAAATGGTCACCGATATTCATTATAAACCATATAGGGACAGACAAAGGTGAGATAGAAGAGATATTATAGAGAGTTTAAATGCCTCCATGGCAGGGGCAGCTCTATAATGAGACCAAGTGAGGTGGTTGCCTCAGGCGGCAACTTTTTGGGGTGGCAAAAAATGCCCCCAAAAGGTCTGCCTCACTCGGCCTTCAAAATTTAAACAAACAAAAAAAATATGGCTGGAGAAGCTGCTGCAGCAGTAAAATCAAGTGCCCCGCAGCCTCCCACTACCCCAGAAGAGCCCTACCATTGTTTTACCATCACCGGGTCAGCTTTGTTAAAGTTGAGTCTGACAGCGCTGATGGTAAACAGGCATTTCCTGTCTCGCGCAAGACAGGAAATGTCTGTTTATCATCAGCGTCGGTGGGCTCAACTTTAACAGAGCCGTGGAAAGAAGGGAAACGGTCTCCCTTCACAGCTCTGAAAAGCTGAGCTGATGCTGGTAAAACAATGGCAGGGCTCTTCCCTGGGGCGTCTTGGACTGCAAATCAGCTGAGAAGCTTTGGGGCTGGGCTGGGGGGAGTACCACTGGAAATAGTCTGAAGGGGTTAGGACTTGTAATGGGCTGATGGGAGGGGGCTAGGACTGGAAATGGGCTGATGGGAGATTAAGAATGGAAATAGGTTGATCGGGGGGGCTAGGACTGGTAATGGGCTGATCAGGGGGGTTAGGACTGGAAATGGACTGATCAGGAGGTTAAGAATGGAAATAGGCTGATTAGGGAGGCTAGGACTGATAATGGGCTGATCGGGGGTGTTAGGACATGAAATGGGCTGATTGGGAGGCTAGAACTGGAAATGGGCTGATGGGTGGGCTAGAAATGGAAATGGGCTGATCAGGTGAGGTTAGGACTTGAAATGGGCTACTACTGGAAATAGGCTTATTAGGGGGGGCTAGGACAAGAAATGGGCTGATTGGGGGCTAGTACTGGAAATGGACTTATTGGGGGGGTTAGGACTGGTAATGGGCTGATGGGGGGCTAACACTGGAAATGAGCTAGTAATAGGTTGATTGGGGGAGCTAGGACTGGAGTGAGCTGATAAGGGTGATAGGACTGGAAATGGGCTGGGACTGGAAATGGGCTGATGGAGGGAGAGGAGGAGAGTGCTACTGGCCCTGGAAGAAAACTAGGAGCTAGGACTACAAATGGGCTGATGAGGGGGGATGGGAGAATAGGACTGGAAGGGAGCAGATACTGAGAGAGTCTGCCAGGGGAAGGAGGGGTCAGGAAGGCAGCTGACACGGGGGATGATGGGGGCAGAAAGGGAGCTGAAACAGGGGAAGGAGGGGGCTGGAAAGGAGCTGACACCTGGGGATGTACTGAAGGGGGACTGGAAGGGAGCTGACACTTTGGGATGGGAGTTGTAGGTGGCTGGGTAATGGGGAGGAGGCTGGAAGGGAGCTGACATATGGGGATGGCACTGGAAGGGGGATGGACAGAGGGTAGGGCGGCTGGAAGGGTGGCACTGAGAGTGGATGTGAGCTGATACCTGCAATGGTATTTGGACTAGAAGGGACTGGACAGTAGGGAAGGAGGGGGACTGGAAGGGAATGGACACCAGAGGCAGTCCTGGGAATGCAAGGCGGTTGACATTGGAAAGTACTGGGAGGGGAGGACTGGAAAGGGGGCTGATACTGAGGAGGGTTACTGGGACTGGAAACAGGCTGATGCAAGGAAGTGAAGAAAACAAAAGAAGAGATAAGAAATTGCAGATGGACCATGGACCACAGAAAGAGAGCTAAGAGAAGACAGGAAAGCAGAAGCCTCAGATAGGGACCAGCATGATCAGAAAATAAAATGGTCAAACAACAAAGGTAGAAAAATAATTTTATTTCATTTTAGTCATTGGACTTTGTGCTATCTTTATATTTTACACAGTATGAGGGAATTGCATCTCTTATTTATCTGATGTTGTACTGCATGTGGAGTCTGGCTTCTTGGGGTTTCAGTTTAAATTTTGTCTACATATTTTATTTTTACTTTAGATTGTGGTTACTTATTCTGTACTTGATGAGGGTCTGTGTTCTGAGTGTGTAACAGAGGCCAGGTGTTCTGTTAACATGGATTTGTACATAAAGATCTATACTGTACTGTAGTAATTTGACTTGTTCAGCTTTTCAAATAGGTGTATGGATGTTCCAGGGCCCACTGTAGAAACAGAGAAACATAGAAACATGATGACAGAAAAAGACCACATGGCCTATCTAGTCTGTCCTTCCATAACAACAACTACAACAGTCCACTTTTTACCTTTAGAGATCCTCTGTGTTGGTCCCATGCTTTTTTGAATTCAGTTACTGTCCTCATCTTTAACACCTCCACTGGGAGACTATTCCATGGATCCACTACTCTTTCCGTAAAGAAATATTTCCGCATATCACTCCTGAATCTATCTCCCTTCACCCTCATCCCATGTCCCCTCGTAGCAGAACTTGCTTTCAACTGAAAGAGGCTCTCTCCCTGAACATTTATGCCACGGAGGTATTTAAACATCTCAATCATATCACCTCTATCCCGCCTTTCCTCTAAGGTGTACATATTAAGATCCTTAAGTCTGTCCTCATATGCTTTATAATGAAGCCCACTAATCATTTTAGTAGCCACCCTCTGCACCGACTCCATCCTGTTCACATCCTTTTGAAGGTGCGGTCTCCAGAATTGCACACTATACTCCAAATGAGGTCGCACCAAAGACTTATACAGAGGCATTATCACCTCCTTTTTTCTGCTAGCCATTCCTCTCCGTATGCACCCAAGCATCCTTCTAGCTTTTGCCGTCGCCTTTTCTACCTGTTTAGCTACTTTAAGATCATCAGACACAACCACGCTCTTCTTTAGTGGACAAAAGTACTTCACCTCCTATACTGTATTGGAAATGAACCACACGCATCTTTATTAGAAACAGCATATAACGCGAATGATTTGTGGCCCTCAAGGACTGCATTTGGGGGATTTTGCCGTAGGTCATGCACATTTTTATGGTGTTTGTGCTGTGTGGGGTAAAATATAGGTGTTTGACCCATACTTATGTTCTCAGCAATAAAGGTTCAGTCTTTCCTACCATGTTTTCTTCATGGGTAAAATATGGGGACTAGGTTGGCAGGAGCCACATCTGGGACTTGAACCTGTGACCTTCTGCTCTTGGACACACTGTCTGTGTGCACTGCCCCACCGTGTTGCCACAGATATGCTGCATTCCCTGGGGAGTCCATGACTGTACATCTGACAGAGCCTGTCTGTTGCAGTGGACGGCACCCACCTACACAGGACTGGGCCTGGACTGCTGTGGGCAGCTGCCACTGCCCCCTCCAACACCAGTGCCCCTCTGCCACTTTGCTGACATGCCCTTCTGCTGGTGGTGCTGGTGGTATGCAGTCTCAGGCCATCCTGTGTGCGGGTAGGCGGCTGCCTATGGTGCGTGTTCTGGGGTAGGGGTGCCTGCATAGACGTCCACGCTTCCCCCCAAGCACCGCCTGCCACTGTTCTGTGCCCTTGGGGGTACCTGCTGGGTACTATCCCCTGTGACACTGTGGGACGCACAATCATGCCCATGTTGGGCCCTCATCAGTTGCTGGCTGGCTGCACTATTGTTTCAGCATTCCTATGTGCCACCTAGGCATCTTCCTGGTCTGCACTGTTCCCCGGCTGCACCACAGCATGTGCCGCCTGCAGCCCTCTGTGGCCCCTTTTCAGGCATCTGACCAGTTGCCCATTCCGACATGCCGGCCCTGCTGTTGCGGGACATGTGCATGCCATAGGACACCTGTCCGATGCAGAGGGAAACCCTGATCAGTGCTATTTCTGTGGGATCATTCACCTTGTATGGGGACGGAGCGTAGACCTTTCCATAATTCATATCTTTTTTTTGGGTGCTTTCTCGGGAGTGTTTTTTGATGTTTCCCATTAAAACCACTGTTGCCCAGCTTGGTTATGTTTTTTCTATATTTTGTTGGGGTCATTTTCAGTGTTTATTTGCCCTTTTGTTCTGTGCACATGTATCACACTTATCACTTTTTGTAGGTTTCCCTGGGTTTGCTGTACATTGCTGACAGAAATGGTTTCTCTTCCCTTTAAATCGGCTCTAATGCGAGGTTTTCACTCGCGGTATTTTTTTGCCTCGGATTTCAGCCTCGCTAATGTGCGGGGAGCCTCTCCCCTCCCACTCTCCACCCATTGACCCCTTCTCTCCGCCCCTGGGGAGCCTTCCTCCGCCCTCCGGGAGCCTTTCCCCGCCTTCATCGCACATTAGCACGCCACGCACATGAGCGTGCATATTTGTGCCCCGTACACGACATTAGCGTGCGCTATGGTACCTTAGCGCACGCTAATGTCGCGCAGCGCACATTAGCGCAGTTTAGTAAACATACCCATTAGAGTACTGGCTTGGGAAGCCACCAGGGTTCAATTCCCACTAGCACTCTTTGTATCCTTGGGCAAGTCACTTAACTCAGAAAAATCCAAGTTATCAATGTCCCTGCTTAATGTACATTGCAATGCAATATGTGCCTTTGAGTCAGTCCTGATTCCTGGCGACCCAGAAGCTCCTGGGTTTTCTTGGTAGTGTCACCGGAAGTAGATTGCCAGGCCTTTCTTCCGAGGCAATGGAGGGTTAAGTGACTTGCCCAAGGCCACAAGGAGTGCTAGCAGGAATTGAACCCTGGTTTCTTGGTTACCAAGCCAGTGCTCTAACCACTAGGCTACTCCTCCACTCCACTCTAACCACTAGGCTACTCTTCCACATTACCAAGTTTAAATTACAACATAATGATAACATGGTATAAAAATCCTGTTAAATAAATGTCATACCTTGCCAAAAAAAATACAGGAGTCAGCACTGACTTGATGGCACTTAGAAGAAAAAAATCGGTGGCACAATCCAAATAGCAGCTGCCACTAAATATCCTGTTCCACTGGTGACTAGTGGCGGCTATCGAGATAGCAGTGATGTTCAGCAGTCTGGCATAAATTTAAGCCTGTCTAATTTTATGCGGATTGTTATCTAGTTAGTGGCACAAAAATCACTAACTGAATAACAATGGGGACCGCCCCAGCACTAAGCAAATAATGCCACTGAATATCACTGTCACAAGCACTTATCCCGTTGGCAGTCTGCAACGCCTCATCTGGGACCTTTACAATTTGACGAGCCTTTGAGAGAGCTGACTCAATTAAATCAGAACGGACTTTTGCCATCAATTTTGCTGTGGCACTATGTACTTTACTTGACATTCTGTACTAATTATGAGTTCCACCAGAGCACACAGGATCTCAACCTCTATTCTGCTCCATAATATTCAATAAACAAATGGGTTTTCGATTCCCTGTGAAACTGTTGTAACTTACTAGCACTCCTTGTGGCCTTGGGCAAGTTACTTAACTCTCCATTGCCTCAGAGAAAAGGCCTGGCAATCTACTTCCGGTCACACTGCCAAAAAAATCCAGGAGCTGCTGGGTCACCAGGAGTCAACATTGACTTGAAGGCACACATTGCATTTTACTATAAATGAACTGCTGTGATTCCTGCTATAGCTGTCATCCCTTCCATCTGTTATATCCTTAACTTGTCGCTTTCCACTGCAACTTCCTGCTGTCTTCAAACATGCTGTGGTTAAACATCTCCTCAAAAGACCTTCACCAGAACCTACCGCCCTCCTCCCCTCCCCATCCAAACTACTTGAACGTATAGTTCACCACCATTGTTTTGACTTTCCTCTCTAGCAGGGCCAGCCCGTCCATTGTGCGAGAATGTTGTTCGTACAGGGTCCTGCACTTTCATTCCGCACAAGGTCGGTTTGCAGGGCCAAGCTTCCAGAGTGAAGAGCGGCATGTTCCTTCACTCTGGCAGCTGTGCTCTCATGAAGCGCGCTGAGTGCTGGGAAACAGGAAATGCCCTTTAACTTCCAGCACCAGTGGGCTTCTTGAGAATACAGCTGCCAGAGTGAAGGAATACACCACTCTTCACTCTGACGCTGTACAGAGATGAGCTGGAGCTTCAAGCCTCCCTGGTTCCCTCTAAAGACAGTCAGACAGGCACAGGGCTCTTCGGGAGGGGGCTAGGATAGGACTGGAAATGGGCTGATGAGGAGCTAGGATTGAAAATGGGCTGATGGGGGGGCTAGGACAAAATGGACTGATTAGGGGGGGTTTGGACTGGAAATGAGCATTGGGGGGCTTAGACTGGAAATGGGCTGATGGGAGGCTAGGATAGAACTGGAAATTGCTAATGGGGGCTAGGATTGAAAAAGAGCTGATGGGGGAGCATGGACTAGAAATGGGCTGATGGAGGGCTTGTACTGGAAATGAGCTGATGTGGGGCTAGGATAGGACTGGAAATTGCTGATGGGGGCTAGGATTGGAAAAGAACTGATGGGGGCATGGACCAAAAATGGGCTTATGGGAGGGGGTTTATACTGGAAATGGGCTGATGGGGAGCTTGGACTGGAAATGGCTGATGGGGGCTAGGATTGGAAATGAGCTGATGGGGGGCTTGGTCTGGAAATGGGCTGATGGGGGCCTAGGATAGGACTGAAAATGGCTGATGGGGGGCTAGGATTGGAAATGGGATGATGGGGGGCTTGGACTGCAAATGGGCTGATGGAGGGGGCTAGGATTGGGCTGATGGGGGACTAGGACTAGAAATGAGCTGATGTGAGAGAGTTGGGAGAATGGGACTAAAAGAGAGCGGAAGCTGGGTGCGGCTGGAACTAAAAGGGAGCTGATGTTGGGGGAGGACTAGAAGGGGATGGGGCTGGGGGAGTGAGGATGAAGAGGGGAAAAGATATTTTGTGTGGGAGGGAAGAAAAATCTATGATTGGCCATGTATTGGGAGAATAGGTGGGGATTGAGGATAGAAGGGTGAAATTTGAATGGATAAAAAAGGAATAAAGAATGAAATGGAGGACAGAGCAAAAGGGGAAAGATCAATATGTTAAAGCAGATGTAGAGAAAGAATGGAAAAAAGCTAGAAGAGAAAAGAAAGGATAAATGGACAGCAGACAATGGAGAGTTAGCAGAAGATACAAAGAAACCAGAAGAAAGTGACTGGAGCAATTGCAACTGAAAAATAAAATGCCCAAATAACAAAAGGTAAAAAAATACTTTTTTATTTTGAATTTATTAACTGGAATATATCAGCTCTGGGAAATATGCATCGTTAATGTCTTTGCATTTTGTTAAATACTAAAGGAAATTAATTTATAGTTTTATTTCTCCACTGCTGTTGTACATTCCAAGTTTGGCTTTGGGGTTCCCAATTTAATTATTGTCTTTCTATTTCTAAATTGTGATCCCTTGTTCTTTGTTTGGTGATGGTCTAGATTATGCATGTGTAACCGAGTTGAGGTATTCTGTTCATGTAGTTTCTATTTGACGCTTTTGATAGGTAGGTTTGGTGCTTTGTGAGTCCTGGTAGTGCTGCTATGATACGGCGGGTTTGCTATGGGTTCTAAATGGGCAGTGTTTATAGTACTTCCTAATGTTCCTGGCGGTTTGCACTGGAGTATAGTAATGTAGAAATCTGGTAGTCTTTCTTTATCCAGACACTCATTAAGAGGCATGTTTACTAAAAGTTAGTACACATTAACATTATGAAAATATTTATGCAAATAAGTCCCCTTATGTAAATGAGGGCATGCAGTGAGTCTCTGCACATGGCCCCGCACCCCCCCCCCCCCCCCTCCTTGGGCACCCCTGCTCTCTAGCCACTACAATGTGGCTTTTGTCCTCTACATTCTATTGCTGGCCAAATCCAAGAGCTTTTACTTGATCTTCAATTCTCTTGACCTGTCTGCTGCTTTTGACACTGTTAATCACCACCTTCTCTTCGATACCCTGTTCTCACTTGTATTTAGGGGCTCTGTTCTCTTTATTTTCTTCTTATCTCTCCCATTACATTTTAGTGTATGTTAGGATAGATATGCCTCTATTGATAGATATGCCTCTACTGCTATCTTGCTTTCAGGGCCAGCGCTACCATTAGGCAAATTAGGCAGTTGCCTGGAGTGCTAGCCTCTGGGGCGCCATTGCCACCACTGATGCCCCTCTCGGGACCTGCAGCAGTGGAATGGCCACACACAGCCCTTCGGCACTTACTGTGAAACTTCAGTACTGCGAGGCTGTTTACTTCCACCCCCTCAGACCGTTCAGTGCTGACTTCCTGTTTGCAAACAGGTAGAGGATAGTAGGTTCTCAGATGATGTGTTTAACTGTCTTTTATTAGCTAAATCTTGGATGCACAGGAATAATTTGGTGTTGAATACTGCGAAAACTGTAGAGGTGCAGGACAAGAACATAAGATATGTCATACTGGGTCAGACCAAAGATCTATCAAGCCCAGTATCCTGTTTCCAACAGTAGCTAATCCAGCTCCCAAGTACCTGTCAGGTTCCCAAAGATACACACATTCCATGCTGCTTATTTCAGGAGTAAGCAATGGATTTCCCCACTCCTCTTTATTAATGGTTTATGGACTTTTCCTCCAGGAACTCAATTAAAACCTGTTTTGAACCCAGCTATACTAATAGCTTTTACTGCATCCTCTAGTAACAAATTACAGAGTTTGAATACACATTGAGGGGAAAACATTTTCTCCAACTAGTTTTTAAATTTTCCACTTTATAGCTTCATTGCATGTCACCTAGTCTTTCTACTTTTTGAAGGAGTAAACAACCGATCTACGTTTACCCATTCCACTCCATTCATTAATTTATAGACCTCTATCATGTCTCCCCTCAGACGTCTCTTTTCCAAGTTGAAGAGCCTTAACTTTTTAAGCCTTTCCTCATAGGGATATCCTTCCATCCCCTTTACTATTTTGGTCACTCCTCTCTGTATCTTTTCCATTTCTGCTATATCCTTTTTTATTATGCTCTACTGTGAGGAGTTGAAGTGTTATACTTCACTCTTGTTTGCAATTTAAAGAGCACATTAGCCAGCTAGTGAAAGAATGTTTTTATAAATTAAACTTGTTAAGACGTTCAAGACATTTGCTCACTGTTAATCAGCTTCGTACTGTGTTGGTCTTATCAACAGTTGATTACTGCAATTCTTTACTATGTGGGCTTCCCATGACATTTTTAAAAGCTCTTTAGTTAGTTTTAAATGCAGTGGCAAGAGTGATCTTTCAGTGTCATCAAAGGCATTATATTATGCTGCTATTAAAGGAGCTTAACTGGCTTCTTATTAAACATCATATTGATTTTAAGATTTTCTGTCTTGTGTTCCGAGCGTTAGCGGGTGATTATTCTAGTTACCTCCGAGACCATTGAGCATATTGTCAGAACACTAGATCTCTGAGGTGCTCAGGTACAAACACGTTGAGGATACATGCTGCTCGGCATTTTCAATGATTGGTGCTAGAAAGTGGAATAAGTTGCCAGATTTGTTATGCACTGAACAAAGTTATTTAACTTTCCAAAAAACGTTAAACGTGAATTTAGTCTTCTGCCTTCTTCATTAGAAATTAAGGATTATGTTTATGTGTGAAATGTTAGGGAGAGAAATGACACATAATTATCTACAAACTGTTCAGAGGGAGGCAACCAAAATGATTCAGAGCCTGCGCCAGAAGACATATGAGAAAAGACTTGAAGACCTAAATATGTATACCCTAGAGGAGATGAGGAACAGGGGAGATATGATATAGACCTTTAAATACTTACAATAAAGGGTATTAATGAACAAACAAACCTTTTTCAAAGAAGGGGAAGCTGTAAAACTAGAGGGCATACAATGAAGCTGCAAGGCGGTAAACTTAAAAGCAACATCAGGAAATACTTTTTCACTGAAAGGGTGGTGGATGCTTGGAATGCCCTCCTGATGGAGATGGTGGGGGCAAATACAGTGATGAATTCATAATGGCATGGGGCAGACACAGTGGACCTTTATAGCAAGAGGAATGAAATCAAAGCAAACTTAAATTGTATCTTTTAATAGAGAGGAGTGACCTGCAGTTACAACCACTCTAGCCACCTTACTGGGCAGACTAGATGAACCGTACTGGTCTTTATCTGCTGTCATATACTGTGTTACTATGTATCAAATTTCTTCTTTTCATATTCTTTGGTGAAATTAGCTAAAGAGTTAAATGGCTCAATTGTGGGAATAGCTGAGGACTCTTCTTTGCAAAAACTTAGCTCATTTATGAAATCTATGGCTTACTGGACAGTCCTATCATTCTTATGTGCACATATATGTCTTTGGAAAGGTTTCCTGTTGGGGGAGGGGTATTGGGGCCAAAATGTCCAGATAACAAAGGTAGAAGAATAATGTATATTTTTATATTTACAGATTCAAATTTGTCAACTTTGGGAATGTGAATGTGCAGCATCTCTTATCTTTTTATTTTGCACCGTACAGGAGGAAATGCATTTCTGCTCTGCTGTTAACGCTGGCTTTTTGGAGTTTCCAGTTCAGTTTTTGTCTGTACGGTTCTAATTCTAATTTATGGTCCCTTATTCTGTATTTAGCAAGGGTCTTCAGTTTCTGTTTGAGTCATCGGCAAGGTATTCCGTTGAAGTTTTCTGTGTAAGGCTCTATAGCAATCCTGCTTGTTCTGCATTCCAAATAAGAAGAATCGTGGTGTTCTAGGAATCTACAGTACTATCTTTACAGGCCTCGTGGGGACACGACTATGCTGATGCCTCAGTCTGAATATTTTATTTTCATATCTGATGAGTTGCAAGGGAAAATCCTACTTCCCTTTTGGGGGGAATGTGGATTATTACAGACTGAATGTGCAAGGTTTATATTAACACTATGCCCAGTCCTTTATAGAATGCAGACTTCCCTACTGTATAGAAACGCTTGTTGAATGATGCTGTAAATTATAATGGTAGTTTTATTGGGTGGCTGAAACTGTCTGGGACTGTATTATAATCCAAAATCGTCAATCAAAAGAGCTTGGTGGCTAATTGAGGTTGGGATTGTATGTCCACTTCAGGAGCTGGCTGATGCCCTACTTTTTTGCCTTTTTCCTATTGACAGTAGTGTTGAGGCTGAGTTTGCTGGAGCAGTGAAAGTAGTTTGATGCT
Source organism: Ichthyophis bannanicus (assembly GCA_033557465.1). Taxonomy (NCBI): domain Eukaryota; kingdom Metazoa; phylum Chordata; class Amphibia; order Gymnophiona; family Ichthyophiidae; genus Ichthyophis; species Ichthyophis bannanicus. The sequence goes on along the minus strand of CM066032.1, from coordinate 1,270,685,072 downwards.
AAGGTTCAGCATCTGCTCATGCACGGACGTAGGGCGTCAGAACGTGACTGCCGCAGAGGGAGATCAGAAAGTGTTTGTTTTATGGAGGAAGAGGTGTTCTAACAATTAAATGTGCGGAGCCCTGCAGGTCCAAAAACTTTTAAGTGATGGTCTCTAAGTTAAAATGGCAGCTTCATTCTGGTGGGGAGGCAGTCTTGCAGTGAATCACGAGACTTTGGCCAGGAGAGGGGAGCAGTCAGGCCACAGAATGTGAGGCACCCCATCAATTCAGCTTTTGGGTAAGTTTGCTACGGTCCCTCCGTAGGCCCGGCCGGAGGGTGCATCATGGGGGGGCACCTGGCCTGGGAACCGAGGGGGCTGGGAATGCCACTTGAGCAATAGTGCGCACTATTGGCAAATAAAACAAAACCTAAATTAAATGCAAAAGTCCATAACTAAAATGAGAAACTATATAAAATGAAAAAATTTTACCCTGCACACCCCTATTATGCATTCACTTTATCTGCCTATGTACAAACATTCATCCAAATCATTCAGCCTATAGTAATCGCATTGTTAAGATAGGTATGTCTATATAAAAGCTGGAAACCTACAATTATCTTTTCCCATTAAATTCATGCATCTCAAACAAAAATGGAAAAAAAACAAAAAATAATAGTAATAGTAATTTTAGAAGAAAAGCAGTCATATTTTCACTTCTTTAAATTTTGGTATAGTTTTGATAGATGGAATCCAGCCAGATGATCATGTGATTATTTGTTCTTGTTGTCAAGGACAAAAGTTAAATTCAGAGCAGAGATGGCTCTCTCTGTAGGGAAGAGAGTGCCATTAACTTTGCATTCTTAGCTATTACATGGAAGACTGGCTACCTCGGCATAACTATGGCTAACATTTCAGTATAAAGCTAATGCTGGGAGTTGAGACAGATCTGTGGAAAAGCATCAGGAGGTGGGTCCTTTCCTATGTAGTCCATTACCTGCCCAGTGCTAAACAGCTCACAGCTAAGCTATTACTGTAAGAATGGTCGCTGGACGCTATAATATATAATGAAATATAAGCCTCATCTGGGAAGTACATACTGTAGAACTTAGTTTTTTTACATACGGCGCCATGAAGTTCATTTTAGAAGCTTTGCATGGCATTTCTACATGCAAATGCCAACATGTACACAGTACACGTGTAGATTGTATATATGTGCAAATGCCAATTTCAGAATGCAGCGATTTACAGTACATGTAGAATTGCCATGGGATGTGTGGATTCAAAGGGGTGGTTTGCACACTCCAAGAAAGTGACTGAATATTTCCCATTTTACAATAGAAACACAGGTAAATCCTGATCTTCAGCTGGGTTTATCCTGCTAACCAGATAAATCCCGCTGGCCATGATATTCAGCAGTACAACCCAGACGGTGCCACAGAATATCAGCGCCGACCACCTCGGCGCCAGGCTGATCCAGGAGCAGAGCTGGGTCAGAGCGCAAGTTCATCCAGATTATGCTAAATTCAGTGCCACTCTCCGGACAACCACCTGCATAATGTAGGAGAGCAAAACAACTATGCTGACAGCTACCTGGGTAACAGCTGAAACTCATCACTACCCGGATAGCACCGGGTGGCCAGCACTCACCATTATCCAGATGCCATTGCTGGATATCTGGTTTCATTAAAGCATTGTGTCTGGCGTTCAAAGATTTCTGAACACAGAGTTTAAATATTGAGCAGGTGTACTTTAAAAAAAATATCCCAATCATCATTTACTCCTGTTTGGAGGCAATCCCATATGCCAGAGGATGTTATCAAAGCAAACTTAAATAACTTTTATACTTCAACTAATTAAGAAGGGTAACCTGCATGGCGCAGCGGGCACTACCCTAAACAAAGGCATAGAGAGGGGCAACTTACACAGAGCGGCAGACACCACACTAGCCAGCAGACTGGGCAGACACAAGGGACCATACCGGTCTTTATCTGCTGTCAGGTACTATGAATATTGTGTGCAATTCTGGTCGCCGTATCTTAAAAAGAATATAGCATTATTAGAGAAGGTACAAAGAGCCACCAAAATGGTAAAGGGAATGGAAGGTTTCTCCTATCAAGAGAGGCTAAAAAGGTTAGGGCTCTTTAACCTGGAAAACAGACGGCTGAGGGGAGATATGATAGAGGTCTATAAATTAATGAATGGAGTGGAACCGGTAAACGTAGATCGATTGTTTACATCATCAGAATATAAAAAGATTAGGGGACATGCAATGAAGCTACAGGGTAACCAATTTAAGACCAATAAGAGAAAATATTTTTTCACTCAATGTGTAATCAAACTCTGGAATTTGTTACTGGAGGATGTAGTAAAAGTTGTTAGTGTAGCTGGGTTTAAAAAAGGTTTGGACAAGTTCCTGGAGGAAAGGTCCATAAACCATTATTAAGAAGGGACCCAGGATCACTGCTTGACCCAGTACAAGCATTGCAGAACCTGTGTCTTTTGGGGAAACTGCTAGACTGGCCACTATTGGAAACAGGATTCTGGGCTTGATGGACCTTGGTCTGACCCAGTATGGCATATCTTATGTTCTAAATTCATCATGAGATTCAGAAGACTGTAGCCCCAAAGGCTTAAATTTAAGAATTGTGTTTCAAACCACACTTTTTCACTTTTATGGTATTTAAGATAGCTATTTTCATGGTGAAAATATTTTAGCTTAATGAATAACTGGATTTCCTTATAGATCTGAAGCTTTCTTTTCTTCATACTCTGTTGTTACTTGCATACCACTGAGTACAAAACTGGATAATTGACAGTTCTGTCTACCAATTGGGGGAGAAATACACTTAGGCAAGTTATCTCACTTACCATTAATCTTCATTTTAATCTGATCTTGGTTATTGCTGGTGTTTCCTTGTAGGGCCTTTCAACTTGGGCTTTAATATGGGGTTTGATTCACTCATTTAGAGGTCAGAAACGAGGCTGAAATAAATAGTTATTCAGCATGGTCAGGTGAATGTGTCACATGCTAGCATGAATTTGAAAAGTTGCTCCAAGGGGGCCCAAATTGAGGTGAATAGGCCAATAATGAGCACATAATGAAGTATTCTAGACAGGCCCCTCTCCGTGGGCGGGAATGCATCATTATCTGCTCATTACAAATGCATGAGGCTTATAATTCTTTTCCAGAGATGCTAAGATGCTCTGCCAGGCACATGAAGAGCTGAACATGCTCAAGGAGTAATGTCATCATAGTTTGAGGGCAAGAAATCAAAACAATTGGCCAACACCTCAGTCCTGACACAGTGCTTCAATGGGGAAAAGAGAAGCAGCAAGGTACATACAGAAAGTGACCTGTTTGAATGCAAAAAAAACACCAAGATTGATAGAGAATGGTGCAAAAAAGAACTGCTGGCATAGAAATTCACCCTATGCGAAAACATTGCAAAAACCTTCTAGCAATGCAATCTATTTTTATATTTCATTGAATGATAGCTGTCTTGCCCATTGCAATGCAGCATGTTGGCTTCTCAGCTGATAAAGACATTTCCCTTACACAGACCATTCATTGTCCAACCTTTTCCCAATTCCATATCACATATATACAGTACTCTTAACTGGAATGCTGCAAAACCAATTACATACAAGATTAATGAGTCTGTGCACCAAAGAGCTTAGGGCTCAGTAGTGAAAAGGATTTATCTGGCTAGCAGAACCTGCTGCTGAATATCCCCACTAACCACTGAAGCACTAGCCATATAGTGTTGTGACGATCCATGGCTGGGGCAAAGACTTATCTAGCTGGGACAGTTTTCAGTCTGCTAACCAGGTAAGTGGCCATATAAAGTTAGGCCATGAAAAGCGCTGCGCAGATTCTAGCACTGAATATCCAGTTTCATTTTTACACACTGCCAACCGCGGGGTTTAAGTATCAGCCTGTATAGTCTAAGGGTCACATACTGAAAGTGATTAATGCGCTTAGCAGACCTGCTGGCCGTGTTAATCATGCTGACTGCGATATTCGGCGACAGTAACGCGGTTAGTGCCGCTGACTATCACCAGGTCCTGCCTCTGAATGTCCTGATACATAGGGACATGCCGGGGGTGGAGAAGAGGCAGCAGCTGGTGATGGGCCATTGGCTGAAAGTGGTTTAATAAAAGTATTCTTCCTGTGCTATCCACGTTTTTTGACTGGGGTTTTCAATGCTGGTGGCCAGATATGGCCCTGGCATCAAATACCTGCGTCTTCGGTTCAGCAGTGATAGCTAGCCGCTTTACAACTGTTAGCCACTGCCGCTGACTATCGGGCTTAAATAAATAACGCAAGTAATGACTGATAAAGTGACCTATTTACTAAGCTGCAGTGGAATAGTGTATTGCTGCCTTCTTTTACTGCATGAAAATTATGTGGGATTTATTAAACTGAGGTACCTGACTACCACTGTTAAGTAAATCCTGTGTAAATTAACCTTTGATCCTGGCCAGAGCAATATGCTCAGGGTCAAGAGGTACCATTTTAGCAAATTATGGCAGTAGGGAAGGAATTGTTCCAGGTCGCATTTTACCACAAAGCAGTACTGTACCTAGCCCTGTGTGAGCGGTGCGGCCGCACAGGGCGCAAAGGCTTAGGGGGTGCATTTCAACTGCCTTCTGTTGCCCTACAGCCGCCACTTTTATTGTCTCAGCGGCGGCAGGGCAACAGCATCAGGCAGCCGAAATGCGCCCCCAAGCTTTTTTGGGTCTTTCTGCAGGTCTGGTCCCTCCCTCCTCTGACGCAATGTCAGAGAAGGGAGGGATCAGATCTGCAGCCGGCGACTTGCACATCAGATGCCCCCCCCCCCCCCATCCCTCCATCCAGCCTCTGCCTGCTCTTGCCCTGCTACCGCCACCGTAGAGAAAACAGAGGGCAGCAGCAGCAGGGCAGGAGCAGGCAGTGGCTGGACAGAGGTATGAGGAGGAGAGGGGGCACACGCCCGATGTGCAAATCACACAGGGCACAATTCTGGCTCGGTATGGCCCTGCCACAAAGCATTCTGGGTACATCTATGGAGAGGTCCAGGAGGGTGGTAGGGGACTTGGGAGGTATGCACTTTGGGGGGGGGGGGGGGGGCATTATAGTTTTTTACCAATAAGGCCCAGGAGGGAATGGGAACTACTAGCCCACCAGAGATTCTTCTTCAGGGGAAGTGGTTGAAGATTTCTGGGGCAATATGACTCCTTTAAATTCCAACCCAGCAGAGCCAGCTCATCCACTAAGCAGATGAGATATCTGCATAAGGTGGCAAATTTGGAGGTGGCACCAGGATGGCAGAAGTCAGACACTCAGCAGACGTTCTCAAGCACCCTCATGGCTCAGGCCTACTGCATCCCAGCTCATTCAAAACAGGAAATTAGAAAGGGGGCAGAATGCGGAAGGCCTTGAGCATCCACAGATACTCAAGTTCCTATGCCAGCTATGCTGACTCTAGTTTAGAGTGATAGGCCTGCGTAATGCAGCAGCAGTAACAATAGGGTTGCCAATCAGCCGGTTTACATAAAACAAATCTGACATCCAACAGGACAGAAAAATAACCAAGAAATGTGCCAATTTTCTGCCATCCTCCAGACCCACCAAGTGCTAGTGCCCTGAGTCCAGTCTGTTCTTCATCTGTCTTGCAATCATCAGCACCACAGAGTGACTTATTAGCCTCCCCAAGTCCTCCTACTCATCATGGTTCCTCCTCCCCAGCCCTGTGATTGAAATATTAATTGTATGAATTGTGAAGATCAGCATCTACAGACCGCTGAGGAATTCAAACATTAGCTGCTTGAACCATTCAGGTCCCATATGGCTCAGATCACTAATGTCTGAACCATGCAGAGCTCTGTAGTCACACAGCCTCACAGTTCAAACAGTGAATCTAAATCACAGGAATGCAGTGGGGTTGGGTACATAAAGGAAGCAGCTGCCAGACATGTTGGCCCAGACTCAGGCCTGTGGTCATCGGGTCAGGACTGAGGTAGAATTTTTTTGGGGGAAGTTGTAAGTATAATAGCATAAGCAGTACCGGGGAAGGTAACATTAGTACAAGGGTAGGCCTGATGGGGACAGTAACAGGGACTCAAATGGGTACGGACTGGGGGTAGGGGGGAGAAGTAAGAAAAGAACAAGGACTGGATGATCTTGGAGCCAGGTCTTCAAATCAGCCTTAAGTTTCATATATAGAGGGTGTGACCTTAGGTCTAATGAAAACCAGTTCTAGAGAGAAAGTGCGAAGAAAGAAAAAAACATATTTTAAAGCGGATTTTGCTAGGGGTGGATGATATAATAGATTATGTTGAGAAAATCTAAGACAACTAATGGAAGTACAAGAAATGAGCAAGGTTTCCAAGTATAGCAGAAGGACTATGTAGACTTCTTAGCAATTTAGTAAAGAATTTAAATAGAACCTAAAGGAAACCAGAAGCCAGTGATGGGCAATGAATAATCGAGTGGCACTGTTGTATTGATGGGTCTAACAAAGAATTTTTTATGGTAACTTTGAAATCTCTGTCTTAAAATATCTTTCACACTCCAGGTAAATGGAACGTAGCTGATCTCTCAGAGACTGGGACATGGCAGCTCCAAGCACCCACAGAAAGGTTGAAAAGGAGCCTTCTCCTACCTTTAAACATTGGATTCGGAGGATGGGGGTCCTAACTTTAATGCACACTCCATGACAACAGTTTGTATTACTCTGTATCACTCTCACTGTATTCCCATACTGTACCCAGAGCCCAATGTACATGCATCTGGTGTTTATAATTAAAAAAAACAAACAAACATTTACTTGGTGATAATGTACAAGGGAAAAAAAAACAAAATACAGTTGATTGACCCACACTCTGTTCATGCAGTACACCCATCTTCTTCTCAACTAGATCTATGGCCTGCCCCCCTTCATTAAGCCAGCACCAGTTCTACTTCCAGAGTTTTTTCCTTTACTTCAAGTGAGCCTGTCCCAGGGTCTTGTCTCTTTCACCTGGAAGAATGTCATCATTTTCCCCTCTTCTTAAGAAACCCTTTCCTGGACTTCACTATTCTCTCCAACTTCTGTCCCATTTCCAACCTCTCTTTACTTACAAATGACTTGGAGAGAGACACTCTTTGACAGCTCTCTCACATCTTGGACCATACCCTTGCTCTGCACCCTAGACTGGTCAGTTTTCGAGTTGGCCACAGTACTGAGCCTCTCTTGACTGTACTGTTAAATAACATAGTAACATAGAAAATGACAGCAGATAAAGACCAGTATGGTCCATCTAGTCTGCCCAGTAAGATGGCAAGAGGAGGTGCACCTGCCGCTGCATGCAGGCCATCCCTCCCCATGTCTTTGTTTAGGGGTGAACCCACCGCTCCGTGTAGGACACCCCTGTTTGTTGAGAAATTTTGATTTTATCCTGTTGCTATAAACGGATCCACTGTGTCTGTCCCATGCCATTTTGAATTCTGTCACTGTATTTGCCCCCACCACTTCCATCGGGAGGGCATTCCAAGCATCCACCGCCCTTTCAGTGAAAAAGAATTTCCTGACATTGCCTTTCAATTTACCCCCTTGCAGCTTCATGTTATGCCCTCTAGATTTACAGCTTCCCCGTCTTTGGAAAAGTTTTGTTTGTTCATTATTTCTCTTTAAGTATTTAAAGGTCTGAATCATATCTCCCTTGTCCCTCCTCTCCTCCAGAATGTACATATTTAGGTCTTAGAAACATAGAAACATAGAAATATGACGACAGAAAAAGACCACATGGCCTATCTAGTCTGTCCTTCCATAACAACTACAACAGTCCACTTTTTGCCTTTAGAGATCCTCTGTGTTGGTCCCATGCTTTCTTGAATTCAGTTACTGTCCTCATCTCTACCACCTCCACTGGGAGACTATTCCACGGATCCACTACTCTTTCCGTAAAGAAATATTTCTGCATATCACTCCTGAATCTATCTCCCTTCACCCTCATCCCATGTCCCCTCGTAGCAGAACTTGCTTTCAATTGAAAGAGGCTCTCTCCCTGAACATTTATGCCATGGAGGTATTTAAACATCTCGATCATATCACCTCTATCCCGCCTTTCCTCTAAGGTGTACATATTAAGATCCTTAAGTCTGTCCTCATATGCTTTATAATGAAGCCCATTAATCATTTTGGTAGCAACCCTCTGCACCGACTCCATCCTGTTCACATCCTTTTGAAGGTGCGGTCTCCAGAATTGCACACCATACTCCAAATGAGGTCGCACCAAAGACTTATACAGAGGCATTATCACCTCCTTTTTTCTGCTAGCCATTCCTCTCCGTATGCACCCAAGCATCCTTCTAGCTTTTGCTGTCGCCTTTTCCACCTGTTTAGCTACTTTAAGATCATCAGACACAACCACGCCTAGGTCCCGTTCTTCTTTAGTGGACAAAAGTACTTCACCTCCTATACTGTATTGCTCCCTTGGATTGCAGCAGCCCAAATGCATGACCTTACATTTTTTAACATTAAATCCCAGCTGCCAAATTCTAGACCATTCTTCAAGCTTAGCTAGATCCCTCCTCATGTTATCTACCCCTTCCTGGGTGTCTACTCTATTGCAGATTTTGGTATCATCCGCAAAGAGGCAAACCTTACCCGACAGCCCTTCCGCTATATCACTAACAAAGATGTTAAAAAGAATCGGACCAAGGACAGATCCCTGGGGCACACCACTGGTAACATCCTTCTCCTCAGAGTGAGCTCCATTTACTTGTACTCTTTGTCGCCTCCCACCCAACCAATTTCTAACCCAAGCAGTAACTTTAGGGTCCATCCCTAGGGTGCTCAGTTTGTTTATAAGTCGCCTGTGAGGAACAGTGTCAAAGGCTTTACGGAAATCTAAATACACCACATCTAGAGCTCTCCCTCGGTCCAACTCCCTGGTCACCCAGTCAAAAAAATCAATCAGATTTGTCTGACAAGACCTGCCTCTGGTGAATCCATGCTGCCTCGGATCCTGTAATCCGCTGGACTCCAGAAACCTCACTATTTTCTCTTTCAGCAGCGTTTCCAATAATTTACTCACCACCGAAGTTAAACTAACCGGCCTGTAGTTTTCAACCACATCCTTACTTCCGCTTTTGTGTAAAGGCACCACATGAGCCTCTCTCCAGTCCTTTGGCACCACTCCCGACTCCAACGAGGCATTGAAAAGGTCAGTCAGTGGAGCTGCTAGAACGTCCCCAAGTTCCCTCAGTATTCTAGGGTGTATCCCATCCGGTCCCATCGCTTTGTCTACTTTAAGTTGAGCTAGTTTCTCACGAACACAGTCTTCTGAAAATAGTTCAAGATGTCCCTCGCTTCTGTTCTTATTTGTGGGTGTTTTCTGAGGTCCTGCTCCTGGTTCTTCATCTGTGAACACAGAACAAAAATATTTGTTAAGCAATTCCGCTTTATCCTTATCAGCTTCTACATATTCCCCCCCTGCACCCTTGAGTCTGACAATACCACTTTTGCTCTTCCTCTTCTCACTAATATATCTGAAAAATGTCTTTTCCCCCCATTTTATTGCATTGGCTATTTCCTCCTCCTTTTGAATCTTTGCCTTCTTGACTACTTTGCTAGCTTCTCTAAGTTTTTCCAAATACAGATGCCTGTCTTCCGCTCTCTGTGATCTCTTGTATTTCATGAAGGCCTCCCTCTTTTTCTTCACTTTTTCAGCTACTTCCTTCGAAAACCATAACGGTCTCCTGTTCCTTTTGCCTTTATTTACCATTTTAACAAAAAGGTTGGTTGCCCTTAAAATACCCCCTTTCAGTTTTGCCCATTGTTTTTCTACATCCCCCAGCTGTTCCCATCCCACTAACGACTCCCTGAGGTATTGGCCCATCTTCGCAAAGTTAGTCTTCCTAAAGTCTAAGATCCTCACCTTGGAATGGATTCTAACAGCCCTAGTCCTAATACTGAACCACACCATCTGGTGATCACTGGATGCAAAATGATCTCCCACTACAACATCAGAAACACTTTCACCATTGGTAAGCACCAAGTCCAGTATGGCCCCTTCACGTGTGGGGTCTGTTACCAATTGCCTGAATAGTTCTCCCTGTAGAGAATCCAGGATCTCCTTACTTCTAGATGATACTGCAGCAGGAATGTGCCAATCAACATCTGGCATATTGAAATCTCCTATCAGTAGCACTTCCCCTTTCCTAGCAATGCTGCGTATGTCTTCAATTAACTCTCTGTCCACCTCTTCCTCTTGTGAGGGAGGTCTGTATATCACTCCAATGCAAATAGATTTCTCTTTCCCTCTTTCTAGTTTAACCCACAATGCCTCCTCTCTCCCTTTTAAGCTCTGTAATTCCAAAGCTTTAATAGTAGTTTTTACATATAGTGCCACTCCTCCTCCTCTTCTTCCTACCCTGTCCTTCCTGAATAAAGTATAGCCAGGTATAGTTACATCCCAGTCATTGTTTTCTGTGAACCATGTTTCTGTAACTGCCACTAAATCCAAGTCAGCCACTCCCACCAAAGCTTCAACCTCAGGGATCTTATTTCCCATGCTACGGGCATTAATACACACTGCTTCAAGTCTCTTCTCATAAGGCTTCTGACGCAGGCTCCAAATCATTTTGGTCACCTTCCTCTGAACAGTTTCCAGTCTTTTTACATCCTTTGTGAGATAGTATCCAAAACTGAACACAATATTCCAAGTGAGGCCTCACCAGTGGCATTATTACCTCTTCCTTTCTGCGCTCAGGAACCTCCACTCCCGTGTTTTTCCTTCTTCTTTATGCCCCACCCTCAATGTGCCCTGATCTCTGGGAGTCCCTTTTGCTCACCCTTTCGGAGACATCTCTTCTTTCCCCACATCTGGTTGTTCTTGGCGATTTCAATGCCCACCTGAACTCTCAGACTCGCCCTCGCGATAAGGCTCTTATGTCTCTTTTCTCTGATCTTTCCTTGACCCAGCATGTCAATTGTCCAACCCACTCCTCGGGTTATACGCTTGACCTTATCCTCACTTCCACCCCTTCTCCTCATAGTCCATTTGATATCATACCCACCCCTCTCCCCTGGTCTGACCACTGCTGCCTACTGTTTTCCTTTTCTCTTCCTCCTATACAAACACCCGCCTTACCTGCCCTTGACACCTCTTCCACGATTCTCAAACGGCATCTTACGCCTCTTACCCTACAGGACTTCCACTCAGCCGACTCTCTCTTTTCCTCCGATTTTTTCTCCCTTCCTGTGAATCAGCAGGTCAACTCCTGGTCCTCCACCCTCACTGCTGCCCTCGACACACTGGCTCCCCTTCGTCCCATTCCCCACTGCCCTATGACTCGTCATCCCTGATATCACCCAGGTTTATACCTTCAGCGCACCTATCTCCGGCGTGCTGAGCGCCGCTGGCACAAACACCCCTCTTCCATCTCCCTAACTTCTTTCCACTGTGAACACCGCTGTTATCATGCTATGATCACTGAGGCCAAAAGGACCTATTACTCAGACCTTATTGCCTCTTCTTCTAACTCCTCCCGCCATTTGTATCAGGTACTCCATTCACTGTCTTCCTCCTCAGACCATCCCCCCTCGTCCGTACTCCCTTCCACCGCCCCTAGTCCTACGAGTCTTGCCTCCTTTTTTGTTGATAAGATCCAGTCTCTCCGTTCTTCCTTTTCTCATTGTCCCCCCTCTCTCCCCTCCCCTCCTCTCCTCCCCACTATATCCTCTCCTCCTTCGTCTAGTATCTTTTCTCACACGTGGCACTTCCGACCTGTCACCTCCACCGAGCTTATTCAGGTCATCTCATCGTCTCACAAAATGACCAGTCTACTTGACCCCCTCCCCTCCACATGGCTCCTCGATCCCTCTCTCTCACTTCTTCCATATATCCAGGCCATTATCAATTCTAGTCTCACTTTTGGCAGCTTTCCCACCCGTTGGAAACATGCTGTGGTTCGCCCTCTTCTGAAGAAGCCTTCCCTTGACCCCAGTCTCCCCGCCAACTGGCGGCCCATCTTGAATCTTCCTTTTCTTGAAAAATTGGTTTTCTTCCAGCTTTCAGCACATCTTGACGCTACCCTCTCTCTTCATCCCCGTCAATCTGGCTTTAGGACTGGTCACAGCACTGAAACTGTACTTCTAGCCCTCCTTAATGAACTTCACCGCTCTCACGACCGGGGTGATCTATCTATCTATCGCTGTCTCTTTGGATCTTTCTGCTGCTTTTGACGTTGTTGATCACCACACTCTTCTTACCCGTCTGTCTGATTCTGGGTTCTGTGGCACTGTGTTGCATTGGTTCCGTTCTTTATTTTCCTTTCATCCCGCACTTTCTCTGTTCACTCAGGCTCCAATATCTCTTCCTCTTTCCTCCTGCACTGTGGTGTTCCCCAGGGTTCCATTCTAGCCCCTCTACTCTTTAATATCTTCCTCGCTCCTCTCGCCCTCCTCACTCAGCAGACCGGTATCTCCTCTTACTTTTATGCCGATGATATTCTCCTTATTCACCACACCAGCTCTACATCTCCGGACCTCTCTGCTCTCAATGCCTGTCTGGATCTCATTGCTACTTGGTTTTCTGATAATTTTCTCTGTGTCAACTCTTCTAAGTCCTCTGCTATTTGGTTCTCCTTCTCTGCCACTCCCCCCACTCTAGCTCCCATAATGTCCTCCCTCCCTATTTCTGTTGTTTCTTCACTCCGTTATCTTGGTGTCACCCTTGATTCCTCTTTGTCTTTTCACCCACATATTTCCTCTCTAGTTCGTAGTTGTTTTCTTCATCTCCGTCGTATTAGATTCCTCCGGCCCTATCTCTCAGCAAGTTCTCTCACCACTCTGGTTCTTTCTCTTGTAATCTACCATTTAGACTATTGTAACTCAATTTTCGCCGGCCTTCCCTCCTACCAGCTCCGTCAACTTCAACTCGTCCAAAACACCACCGCCCGTCTAGTCACTTACTCTTCCCCTTTAGACCATGTCACTCCTTGCCTTCTCTCTCTTCATTGGCTTCCTGTTAAATTCAGATTCATTTACAAGTACCTTATCACTACCCACAAAGTTCTTCACACGGGTACTCTTCGGTATTTGTCTGATCTCATCTACCACCAGCCTGTCCCTCACCTCCTCCGATCCTCCCACAGCAATCACCTTTTTCTTCCTTCTCCATCCCAGGCACATCTTGAACTCATCCGTCACTCTGCATTCTTTTTCCTGAGCCCTGCCCTATGGAATTCTCTCCCTCATTTGCTCCGCACCGAACCTTCATTCCCTCGCTTTAAAGCTCTTCTTAAACTCATCTTTTCACTCAGGCTTTCGACCTTCCAGCTCCCCCGTGACAATTCCAATGCCATACACTACCCCTCTTCCTTCCCTCTGCCCTCCCCCCTCAGCGATCAGCCTGTCTAGTCATGTAGCTTTGTTTCTTTCCTGTTTTTCTTCCTTTGTCTCAATAGTGCTTTCCTGTCAATTAAATGGCGTTCCTTTCTTCCTGTACTTCTCTAGTAGCCTCCCCCTTGTTTATTACTGTACACCGCTCTGACACTTCGGTTTGGGCGGTATTTCAAGTCCTGCTAATAAATAAAAATAAAATAATTCCTCTTTGTATGCAACCCAACATCCTCCTGGCTTTTGTCACTGTCTTGTCGCACTGTTTTGCCACCTTGAGATCCTCACAAATAATCACACCAAGGTCCTTCTCCTGGTCCATGCACACAAACCTCTCGTTCCCTGTCGCGTACATTTCCCTTGGATTTCTGCTTCCCAAGTGCATGACACTGCACTTCTTCACATTAAATTTTAACTGCCAAGCATTAGACCATTCTTCCAGCTTTTGTAGATCTTTCCTCATGTTATCCACTCCCTCAGGGGAGTCCACTCTGCTGCAAATTTTCGTGTCATCTGCAAAAAGACAGACTTTTCCATTCAATCCTTCAGCAATATCACTCACAAATACATTGAACAGTGCAGGGCCCAGAACCAAAACCTGGGGCACCCTGCTAATCACCCTCCTTTCATCCGAGTGAGCTCCATTTACCATCACCTTCTGTTGTCTGTCAGTCAACCAATTTCTGATCCAGTTCACCACCTTGGGACCCATCCACAAACTATTTATTTATTTAACAGTTCTTATATACCGCGCTATTTGTTATCAGTGCGGTTTACATAAAACAGATTTTTACTCAGACATTTAGGACATGTCTTGAGTTTACAAATAACAGGGAACGTAACATGGGCTTACAACTGGGGTAAACTATTGAGTTTATTGATAAGCCTCCTATGAGGAATAGTATCAAAGGCTTTGCTGAAATCTAGGTAGATCACATCCATCGCATGCCCCTGATCTAGTTCTCTGGTCACCCAGTCAAAGAACTCAGTCAGATTTGTTTGGCAAGATCATCCTTTGGTAAAACCATCTTGCCTCGGATCATGCAACCTGTTGGTTTTGAGAAAGTCCACTATTCGCTCTTTCAGGAGCACCTCCATTACTTTTCCCGCAACCGAGGTAAGGCTCACCAGCCTGTAGTTTGTCACTTCTTCCCTGTCACTACTTTTGTGAAGAGATACCACATCAGCCATTCTCCAGTCCTGAGGAATTTCTCCTGTTTCCAAGGATCTGTTGAAAACATCCTTTAACAGCCCACCAAGAACCTTTCTGAGCTCATTCACTATCCTGGGATGTATCCCATCCGGTCACATGGCCTTGTCCACTTTCAGTTTTGCAAGTTGTTCTAACACATCATCTTCTGTGAATGGTGTGGTATCTATTTCATTGCCATTTTTATATTTGGGAGTCACAGGTGGTCCTTCTCCAGGATTTTCTTTAGTAAAAACAGAGCAGAAGTATTTGTTTAGCAATTTCGCTAAATGAGATTGCAGACCTGCTATTAGTATTCTGTGAACCTTCATTAAAATCATCTGTAATACCTGAAGATTGGAGGATCGCGCATGTAATGCCAATTTTTAAAAAGGGTTCCAGGGGTGATCCAGGAAATTACAGACCGGTGAGCCTGACGTCAGTACCGGGGAAAATGGTAGAAACCATCATAAAGAACAAAATTACACAGCATGTAGATAGTCATGGCCTAATGGGAGACAGCCAACATGGCTTTAGACAAGGAAGATCTTGTCTTACTAATCTGACATGTTTTTTTGAAGGTGTGAATAAACAGGTAGACAAAGGTGAGTCGGTTGATATAGTGTATCTGGACTTTCAGAAAGCCTTTGACAAGGTCCCTCATCAGAGACTTTTGGCAAAACTAAAAAGTCATGGGATAGGAGGCAGTGTACTATTGTGGATGGAGAACTGGATAGAAAGCAGAGGGTAGGGCTAAATGGCCAATTTTCCCAATGGAAAAAGGTGAATAGTGGAGTACCCCAGGGATCTGTACTGGGTCCGCTACTTTTTCACATATTCATAAATGACCTGGAAAAGGGAATAACTAGTGAGGTTATCAAATTTGCAGACGACACAAAACTGTTTAAAGTTGTTAAAACCCAAGAGGACTGTGGAAAACTGCAGGAGGATCTGGATAAATTGAAAGACTGGGCATCCAAATAGCAGATGAAATTTAATGTGGACAAGTGCAAAGTTATGCACCTAGGAAAGAACAACCCACACTATGGTTACACAATGCAAGGTTCCACATTGGGAACCACCACCCAGGAAAAAGATTTAGGCGTCATCGTGGATAACATGTTAAAACCCTCCGCCCAGTGTGCTAAGTGATAAGTGATAAGAATAATCATTACTATATGCTATAAAACGAGAATTAAGTTGTCTGTCAAATAACACAGCTCAAATCAACAGTTAAAAGAAAGAACTGAGGTTGTTGATGCAAAAGTGGCACATATTATTGACATAGTCTGCAAGATAGTGCCTATCTGGAGTCTGAGACCTGAAGTTCTTTAATTGTAGTAAATTGTGAGTTACATATTTTGATAAGATCATAGCCTGAGTTTGTCTTGAGGGATTGCTTTATTTTGTGACTCATTAGTCTACCCTCTACAGAATGACCAAAAAATACGAGTTAATATTGCTTTTGACATACAAGGCTACTCTTCCTCTATTTCCATCTTCTCTATCTTTTCTGAATAGATTATAGCCAGCTATGGCTATATCCCATTCATGTGATTCATTAAACCATGTTTCTGTAATGCCTACAATGTCCAAGTCCATTTCCACCATTAGGGCTTCCAGGTCAGGAACTTTGTTGGCTAAGCTTTGAGCATTTGTGCTCATTGCTTTCCAGCATTTAACTGGCTTGCATGTATTTTGCATTGATTTTGTTCTGCCCACTTCTTCCCACTTGTCGTTGGTGTGTGGTTTAAAAATGTGGCTGTTTCTGATGTTATTCTGCTTTTGCCGGGAGTGACATCCTGAACTAGTCCTTCTCCATCCATCACCCCCTTTTTCTAGTTTAAATGCATATTCTCATAGTGCCTGAATTTTTCACTTAGTATTCTTTTCCCTGCGACAGAGAGATGTAGTCCATCAGCACAGTATAGTCTCTTGTTGGTCCATCTGTTTCCCCAGTCGCCTATAAATCTGAATCCTTCTTGTTTGCACCAGGTCTGGAGCCATATGAAGTGTGGACTGCCCTAAATCAAGGTCACTCTGTTACTCCTATCACATTAGATCTCTTTTCATCCTTTGACCTTCTCCATCACTCCCTCCTTCATCAACGGCTCCACAATATCGGGCGCCGACGTCAACTGCAGCCCCTCGTCCCTCCGGCCCAGCCACAGCTCTCCCAGGAGGGACAGAGCTTGCCGGAGCCAGAAGCAGCGTCCCGCAGCATACTCTGCCCAATCGGGGCAGCCTGGCACAATTTAAAAGGCAGCGCCATCGGGCGCACCCACGCCTGAGGGCCTCACCAGAGGGCCCTTTGGCATGGCCCTTAGGCGGAAGCCATCCACACCATTAAGTCCACCCGACAAACGGCAAGGCTGATGACTACAACCCCTGTCTACACACTCAAAATCTTCCAATCTTAGCCACCCACCCATCCGGTAAGCTGCACATGATAAACTACCTTTCCTGCTCTGCATGGCCTGCCGAACCCATTGCTTCTGCTTCATGCCTGCTGATTTCATTGCTACCATTGCATGCGAGATAACATTCGCTGTATTACCCCATTGCCTCATTGCTAAAGGATAACAAACTGCTTAGCCTGTAGATTCCATTGCTACCCACTACTTGTCAGATATCATTTACTGCTCAGCCTATAGACTCCATTGCTACCCACCACCAGCAAGATACCATCTACTGCTTAGCCTGTAGATTCCATTGCTACCCTTGCTTGTACTTTGCTTGTATTGCATAGCGTGTAATCCCCACTATCCCACTGCTTGTAACTCCAACATATACTGCATAGTGTGTAGAATCCCTTGCCACCTCATTGCTTCTAAGTTACCGTACACCGCATACTCCCTCTAATCCTCTAATCCATATGGCCCCTCATCACATTGTCCTTCTCTTCCTCATACTCCCCAACTGCCTCCCCTCCTACTTGCACCCTCATTCCTCCCCCCCCCCCATTCCCCCTCTTCCTTCTTCACCTCTCCCTCCATCCTGTCTTCTAACCTAGAATCTGCTCTTGAGCTTCATCAAACCCTCCCCCTCATTCAACCACCCCCTCTCTCTTTAAGGCAACCTCACCCTCGTTTCCACCGTACTGCCTCCTCTATACCCCGCTCTCTACTACTCCTTCTTCTTCTCTCATTAGGTAATATCACCCCCCACCCGGCCCCCCCCCCCCCCGATTTCTCTCTCACTCTAAGAAGAGTTCCTCTCGTAACTTTTCTAATCACATCCATATCCCTCTCCTTTCCCCTTCCACTCTCTCTCCCTCATGCGTAATGCACTCATCCAGAGATACCAACCCCAGCACTTTTAGAATTCTGTCTCACTCCAAAAAGAGATCCCCACGTAACCTGTCTAATATCATCAATATTCCCCTTCATTCCCCTTCCACTTCCCTTCCCTCACGTGCCTCACAGAAAGCACACTCATCCAGAGATACCCACCCTTACCCTGGCCCCTCAAAATCTCTGTCTTACTCTGGAAAGAAATCCCCATGCAACTTGTCCAACCACATCCATATCCCCCTCCTTTCTCCTTCAACTCTCCCGTTCTCATGTGCCTTATGGAACGCACAATCAGTCTCTAATAAACTTGCTTTTACCCATGATCTCTTTATCTCTAATGCTCTACATCTTCTTGCCCTAACTGAAACCTGGCTCCTCCCAGATGATACCGCATCAACTGCTGCTCTCTGTCATGGGGGCTACCACTTCTGCCATACACCTCGTTCCACTGGCCGCGGTGGTGGTGTTGGGCTTCTACTTTCCCCCTCTTGCCAATTCCAACCCCTCGCACTGCCTCAGTCTCACTCCTTTCTCTCCTTTGAAGTCCACTCCATTTGTCTCTTCACACCTCTACCCCTCCGCGTAGCGGTTATCTATCACCCACCCAACAAATAAATATCTACCTTCCTCACCGACTTCGACTCCTGGCTTTCCATCTTTCTGGACCCTTCTTCCCCCACTCTTATTCTTGGCGATTTCAACAATCACGTCAATAACCCCTCCGATCCCCATGCCTCAATACTCCTCCCCCTCATCTCCTCGTTCGACCTCCAACTTTGTTCCACTGCCCCCACCCACCAGCACGGCCACTGCCTTGATCTGATACTCTTCTCTAATTCCTCTCCCTTGAACTTCCATAACTCAGTCCTTCCCTCATCAGACCATCACCTTTTAAGCTTTAATCTTCAGCATCCACCGTCTCAATCTTGTCCTGTCTCCTCCGACCTATTTAGAAACCTTCATGCTATCGATCCCTTGATTCTCTCCTCCACCATTTCTCCATCTCTCCCCTCCATTATTTATTTATTTATTTTATTTCTTCTTTTTATACCGCGCTCTTTAGAATCAGTGTGGTTTACATGTATACTAACAGGCACTTTTTATTCCCTTGTCCCCGAAGGACTCATAATCTAAGTGTACCTGAGGCAATGGAGGGTTAAGTGGCTTGCCCAAGGCCACAAGGAGTGGCCATGGGACTAGAGACCCCAGTCCCTCTGGCTTGAAGTTGCTTGTCCCCATGTGGAAATTGAACCCCTGGCCTTCCGGCCTGAGGTAACCTGTCCCAACCACTGAGCCACTCCTCCCTCCCTCCAAGTCCCTCCCTCCAAGTCCGTCAACGAGGCAATAACCACCTATAATGCTGCACTATCCTCAGCTCTGGACACCTTTGCCCCACCTACCCCTCGTCCCATCAGACATTCAGCACCCCAGCCCTGGCTTTCATCCACAATCCGCTATTTACGCACCTGTGCCCGTTCTGCTGAACGTGCATGGATCAAATCCCGCTCCCCGGAAGAACTTATACACTTCAAATTCATGCTTGGCTCATTCCAATCAGCCATAGCACTTGCCAAACAAGAATACTACATCCACCTGACCAACTCTCTTGCCTCCGATACTCGCCACCTCTTTAATACCCTCAGTTCTCTCCTCAAGATGCCCCCGTCCCTGGTCCCACCATCCCTGTCTGCCCAAACCCTGGCCGACTACTTCCATGACAAAATCCACAAGATTACCCTCCAATTCACCCACTTCCTCTCCTCCTCCCCCCCAACTCTCCCCCCTCGTACATACTTCCTCTGCTACCCTCTCCTCCTTCCCTGCGATCTCTGAAGAGGAAACTGCACTCTTTCTTTCTTCCTCCAAACCCACCACCTATTCCTCTGATCCTATCCCCACCCATCTCCTAAAACCCATCTCTCCCATCATCGTCCCTCCCATCTCTCTTATTCTCAACCTTTCACTCTCCACTGCAACTGTCCCTGCAGACTTCAAGCACGCCGTGGTCACATCTCTCCTCAAGAAACCCTCTCTCGATCCCACCTGTCCTTCCAACTATTGACCCATCTCCCTCCTTCCCTTCATATCTAAATTACTTGAATGAGCAGTCCACCGCCATTGCCTCAACTTCCTCACCTCTCCGGCCCTCCTGGACCCTCTACAATCCAGCTTCCGTCCCTTACACTCCACTGAAACGGCTCTTACAAAAGTCTCCAGTGATTTGTTCCTGGCTAAATCTAAGGGCCTCTACTCCGTCTTCATCCTTCTTGACCTCTCAGCTGCCTTTGACACTGTTGACCACAATCTTCTCCTCGCCACCCTCTCCTCACTTGGTTTCAAGGGCTCTGTACTTTCCTGGTTCTCCTCCTACCTCTCCCATCGCTCCTTTAGTGTATGCTCTGGTGGCTCCTCCTCTCCCACCCCGCTCCACGTTGGTGTACCCCAGGGATCCATCCTGGTCCGCTCCTTTTCTCTCTCTATACCCAATCCCTTGGTGCGCTTATCTCTTCCCATGGCTTTCAGTACCATCTCTATGCCGACGACTCCCAAATCTATCTCTCTACGCCTAATATCTCTCCAGCAATCCAGACCAAGATCTCTGCCTGCCTTTCCGACATCGCTGCCTGGATGTCTCACCGTCGCTTGAAGCTGAACATGGCCAAGTCTGAACTCCTGGTCTTTTCCCTCAATTCCTCCCCTCCTCTCCCCCCCCCCCCTTCTCAGTCTCTGTGGATGGCTCTACGATCCTTCCCATTTCCTTGGCCCGCAACCTGGGAGTTATCTTTGACTCCTCTCTCTCCTTCTGCACACATATCCAACACGTAGCTAAGACCTGCCGCTTCCTTTTCTACAACATCAGCAAAATACGCCCCTTCCTTTCTGAACAACCTACTAAAACGCTTGTCGACTCCTTAATCTCCTCTCGCCTTGACTACTGCAATCTATTCCTTGCTGGTCTCCCTGTGAGACATCTCTTTCCCCTTCAATCTATTCAAAATTATGCTGCTCGACTAATCTTCCGCCAGCCTCGCCATGCCCACATTACTCCTCTCCTCAAGTCGCTTCACTGGCTCCCTATCCATTTCCGCATCCAATTCAAACTTCTCCTCCTGGCTTATAAATGCATTCACTCTACAGCCCCTCAATACCTTTCATCTCTCATCTCTCTCTACACCCCCTCTCGGGAACTTCGCTCTTCTAACAAATTACTTCTATCTAGGCCCTCCACTCGCACTGCTAACTCCCGACTTCGCTCCTTTCACCTTGCTGCACCTTACGCCTGGAACAACCTACCTCTGTCTATACGCCAGGCACCCTCCCTTGCCCTCTTCAAGTCCAGGTTGAAACCCCACCTCTTTACTGTTGCTTTCAGATCCTGAGACCCTGACTTCTATCCCTGTCCTGACCTGACTCCTCATCCTTTGTCATGACTTAAAACTGTAAATGCCATGCTTGGTTTTGCCCGAATTGTAAATGCCATACCTTGTTTTGCCCCAAATTAACTATTGCTCTGTGTCATCATAATTGTCTTCCCCTGAACTATCTGTTGCTCTATGTTGTTTATTGCTCTGTGTTGTGTTGTCTTGGCTAGATTGTAAGCTCTGATGAGCAGGGACTGTCTCTTTTTGCATATATCTCTGTACAGCGCTGTGGGCGTAGCGCTATATAAATGCTAAATAGTAGTAGTAGTAGTAATAATATCAGTCTGCATGGCATGGTCCCCCGGTAGTTCTTCTCTTACCTCCACCCATGTAATTTCCAGGTCTTTTCTGATTACAGATCATCCCCTTTACATCCTTTGTCCTGTGGCATCCCCCAGGACTCCCTCTTGGTACTAACCTTGTTCAGTATCTTCCTACTCCCTCTTTATCTTCTCATCCAGATGACATCCAGATTCTTTTCACTGTCCACTCCACCTCCCAATCCCCCTTTCAGGATTGCATACAGTTAGTCTCAGATTGGTTACAGAATCACCTCCTCTGTCTCAATGTTTCCAAATGCAAAGCCATTTGTTTTTTAGGACTCGTTTCTACTCTCCTTCTTTGCCCATTGCTTTCTGGTTCCCCTCTCCCTTTTCATGATTTTATCCATACCCTTGGTGTTATGGATTCCTCTGTCTCTTTCAAATTCTGTAGTGAAAGCTTCATTCTTTGCTCTTCAGTGGATTCGTGCTACCAGATTACCATCTCAAGCTTTTTTATTCACCTTAGTGATCAGCAGGATAGACTATTTTAAGCCCTTCTATAATCATCATTACCTCTGAAATGCTACACTTGCTACAGTCCGCTGCTGCTAAGCTCAATTTTGGTGCATTCTATCACGACCATGTCACCCCTCTTCTGATCTCCTTATACTGAATCCCTGTATCTGCTTCCATACATTTCAAGATCCTTATCTTGGTATATCATGCCTTTTATTCTGGTTCCCCTCCTTACGTAGCTACAGTTGTGGTCAACATTATTGGCACCCTTGCAGTTCAATCCCTTAATGTCCAACATCTCCTAAAAGAAGTGGCCAGTGAAATGGCACACATATTTAATACATAAAAGAATCAAATAAAACAAGACCAATTAAAAAAGGAAATAGTAGGAAATCGTATAAAAACTGGGACATTGCCAGGACATGATTATTACAAATGTCAGTAATCAAGATCCCAACCAATCAGGAGTAAAATATATAACACAGCACAATCATACTCCCTACTTATTAGTTTATATTACCCTGAGCCTCACAGCCTAATGAAAAATAGAGACCTTCAAATCAGTTAAAGGGACTATTTAGAGGAAGAATCCCCTATTAGCAGGTCCCAACCTTATCATTCATTGGTCTCATCTATTCACAACATGTAAGCACACTAAATACACCATATAAAAATATCAAAGATTAATACAAACCATTTTCATAAAGCAATTCATTAGAACCACAATTAACTTAGATGAAGAACACCAGTAAAAACCCAACATGAAATCATGTTTCAGGCTTAACAAAACTTTGACTCAGGGGAAAACAAGAGTCAACACTTCACTATCAAACTGGTAACTTCATCACAAACTTACAACTGTTGTGCCAAACTGGAAGACACATAAGAATATAAAAGATCACCAATCTAGCTAATTAAATGCAGTCAAAGCAATGAAGACCACTTGATTTCATTACTGAGCCCTCCAGGTTCCAATGAATCAAGACAGAAAATCCATTGTTTTTCTTTAGAATTTAGTCTCTGAAATGCTGCACTTGCTACAGTCTGCTACTGCTAAGCTTAGTTTTGGTGCATACTATCATGACCATGACACGCCCCTTCTGATCTCCTTGTACTGACTACCTGTATCTGCTTCCACTACATTTCAAGATCCTTATCTTGGTATATCATGCCTTTTATTCTGGTTCCCCTCCTTACATAGCTACATTTGTGGTCAACATTATTGCCACCCTTGCAGTTCAGTCCCTTAATGTCCAACATCATCAGATACCTTTGAATTATGGTGCTGGCAATGAATACTGTGTATATCATGAACTGTCCGAAGACTATTCAGTACTAGAGGAGTTCAAACCTAAACTTTCCTTAGAAGCTCAGATGACAAGACTTCGACTTTCATACTTTGGACACATCATGCGAAGAGAGAGATCATTGGAGAAAGACATAATGCTTGGGAAGTAAAAGAGAAAGGTCGGCAGTGAGATGGATCGATACAATAACAGCAGCTATGGATACCACTCTATCAACAATGAGTCACTTGGCTGAAAACCAAACAAAGTTTAGGTCAACTATCCAGAGGGTCGCCAGGAGTCAACACCAACTCGGCGGCACTTAACAACAACAATAGATCACCTTCTCGCCAATCTACCATTACCTGATCAATAACAATCCAAGTGAACTCATTAGCAGCATGATATTTTTCAATAAAATGAGTCACCAATCAGGCCAAAAGGTTGCCAGTGGCGATTTGCTAAAATGTTCATTTAGTCATATCTGTACAGGTCTTATAATATGTCCTGCATACAGTTTTGGATAAGAGCACATGATCAGATAAACGACATCTTGCAAATTCATGTCATAGATTGATGCGCCTTATACATTTTAGGGCTCATTCCATCCTGGACATCCAGCCCCTCTATATGTCCGGTCTGAGCCGGATGTACAGAGGGGCTTGCAATTCTGATCCCGCGAGGCAGGTTTAGCCCTGCGAGATCAGAATTGCAATCAGTCATGTACGTGCAGGCCAGGACTGCGATTCAGTCCAGCCTACATGCACATGACAAGCCTCACTAACTCAGTCAGGGCTTTTAAATGTAGCTGCGATGCCATGGTGTCCAGTTGCCATGGCACCGCAGCTCTATTTAAAAGTCGTGATGCCGGCCGCCAGAAATAAAGGTTTATTCCCCACAGTCCAACCCCCAATCTGGTCTCTTAAGGCCAGGGTCAGGCTGCAGGGAATGTCCTCTGGCCCCCCTGCCCCATCTGCGCTCTGGCAATCCCCAAAAAAACATCCAAGGAAGTTATTCCAACTCGGAGGTAGAATAATTTCCCCGCACATGTCGCCAACCTTGGACGTACAGGGCCAACATTAGAATTGGCCCTGTATGTCCAGGGCCAATGACCGCCCACTGCCCACCCAGACTCTGGCCCTGAGCCGCCCCTTCCCTGCCCCCGTCTAACTTCCCTGCACAACCAGGAGGGAAGTTAGATGCCGGTGAGGGAAGGCACAAATAGCGGAGATGGACTTTCGTGGCACAGAATAACCCCCTTTCTGAGTGATCGGATGAACCCAAGTGGTACCTTCAATTGTATTTTCACATCAGCGACAGCTTCCACAGGCAGAGTGGATACCTTCAGCAGGAGATGCTGCCCCACCTCCCAGATAATTATTGATATTCTTGCCTCATCTAAAGGCAAAGAACAGGAGGCTTGCAACAAAAATAGCATGTACCTGCAGGGTGCGCCAATGAGACCTGATCAGCGTCGCTATTTGAGAAGCTATACTAGAATAAGGTAACACACATACAAATCCTTCATCTCGAAACTTGCAACAACCAACCCAAATGGGCGTAATGTGCTCACTTAAATGTCTTCTTCATCGCCAATCAGGAATAACCTCGTTGTAGTAAACAAGCTTTTAAATCACTAGCTTTAGCTAAAAAAATCATCAAATGAAGAACAGATATGATGCATCCACAGAAAGTGACCTACTGGCAAACTTTCTTTAAGGCGATTGACCACAACTGTATTCCATATGCTCCTTCTTGTATCCTTTGCTCCTCACAGGCTTTGCTTCTTTCTCTCCTTCCACCCTCCTCTCTTCATGTAGAGATATCGAGACACCCTGGCTTTGTTTAGCTCAGTCTCCATCTTTGAAACTCTCTTCCCTTTTACCGTCACCAGGAATTCTCCTCTAAATTCAAGAAACATCTAAAGGTCTGGTTCTTTGAACTTTTTTTCTCCCATGTCCTCAGAAATAGGGGTCATAAGATCATAAGATATACCATATTGGGTCAGACCAAGGTCCATCAAGCCCAGTATCCTGTTTCCAACAGTGGTCAATCTAGGTCACAAGTACCTAGCAATTTTCCCAGAAGAACAGGTTCCACAATGCTTGTATTGGGACAAGCAGTGGATTTCCTGGGTCCCCTTTAATAATGGTTTATGGACCTTTCCTCCAGCAACTTGTCCAAACCTTTTTTAAACCCAGCTACACTAACAGCTTTTACTACATCCTCCGGTAACAAATTACAGAGTTTGAATATATGTTGAGTGAAAAAATATTTTCTCCTATTAGTCTTATATGGGTTACACTGTAGCTTCATTGCATGTCCCGTAGTCTTTTGACATTTGATGGTGTAAACAATCGATCTACATTTACCCATTCCAATCCATTCATTAATTTATAGACCTCTATCATATCTCCACTCAGCCATCTCTTTTCCAGATTGAAGAGCCCTAACCTTTTTAGCCTCTCCTCATAGGGGTATCCTTCCATCCCCTTTACCATTTTGGTGGCTCTTCTCTGTACCTTTTCTAATTCCACTATTTATTTATTTAGACAGATTTGTATACCACCTTATCCTACAATCAAAGTGGTCACATCACAATTGGAGGGTTACATTTAACATGAGGGTACTTAACAACATTTAGACAGCACAACTGGAGGGTTACATTTAACATGAGGGTACTTAACAACATTATACAATGACTCGTATGTCTAGTTGGGATGAGTGGGTATTGAGTTGGCGGAGGTAGTTGCATTACTGTTTGGGTGGAGACTGTTGTCTGTTTGCTCATAGGCTTCTGTAAAGAGCAGGGTTTTAAGGGCCTTGCGGAAGTCTATGATGTCATTTAATGCCCTCAGGCTCGTTGGGAGGGAGTTCCAAAGTGTGGACACCAGTAGTGAAGGAGCTCTTCTTGAAGTTGTTTGTTTAGTCTTGTGATATCCTGCAAGTGTGCCGATCATGTTGTCATTATTGGTCCTTCTTTGTCTATTGCTGATATCCCTTGTTATGATATCTTGGAGTGCATCTGCCGAAAGATGGTGAATGATTTTAAAGATGATCAGAACTGTTTTAAATTTTGCCCTGGCCATCATTGGGAGCCAGTGCAGTTGCTGTAAGATGGGGGTGATGTGCTCAGTTCTTGGAGTGTCTGTAATGATGCATGCTGCAGTGTTTTGCACCATTTGGAGTGGGTGTAAGGTCTGCTGAGGGAGGCCTTGATATAACGAGTTTCTGTAATCAAGCAGAGGTGTGATGAGTGCTTGGCACACTGTGCGGAAGTGGTCCTGGTGGAGTATTGGCTTGATCTTTCTGATGGCCCTCAAACGTTGATAGGCCTTGTTTGCGGTTTTGGTGATGTGGGATTTCAGGTTCAGAGCTCTATCCATTGTGATGCCCAGGTACTTAACTTCAACTTTGACTACTATGAGTTTGTCTAGAATGCTGATAGTTTGTGATGGAATGAAGGTGGGGCTCCTGGTGACAAACATTGCCTCAGTCTTATCGTAGTTGACCGTCAGGTTATTGGCTGTGAGCCAGGCATTCATGTCTTCAAGGCATCTGGTTATTGCTGTGGTGTTAAGTGCTAGTAGGTTGATTGGAGCATACACCATGATGTCATCAGCATAGATGTGATAGTGGAGTTTGTGGCATTTGATGATGTTACATATGGGTTGGATGTTAATATTAAAGAGCATTGATGACAGGGCTGAACCTTGTGGTATTCCCTGCATGACGGGGAACTGCAGTGATTTCTTTTGGGCGCATTTGACTTGTTGCGTTCAATCTTCCAGGTAGGAAGTAAACCACTTCAGAGTATGCTTGCATGCTCCTATCTGCTGCAGCGTTGCAGTAACCTGGCATGGGACACAGTGTCAAAGGCTGCCGAGATGTCCATGAACACTAGCAGGAATCCATTCTTTATGTTATCCATGCCTCTTAGGAGATTGTCAAAGAGGGAAGTGAGTAGTGTTTCCACACCGTGCTGGGGTTTAAAGCCATGCTGATGGATGTCCAGTGGGGCATTCATATCAATATGGTCCTGAAGTTGCCTTTGCACTGTCTTTTCAACGATTTTCACAAGGAATGGTAGGCTGGAAGTGGGACGCTATGATTTTGGTTCATAGGGGCTTAGGTTGTTGCTTTTAAGTATTGCTATATCCTTTTTAAGATACAGTGACCAGAAATGCACACAATATTTGAAGTGGCGTCGCACTATGGAACGATACAGAGGCATTATAATATCCTTTGTTTTATTCTCCATTCCTTTCCTTATGATTCCTAGCATTCTATTTGCTTTTTTGGCAGCCACTGCACACTGGACATAGGGTTTCAATGTGTTATCCACAATGACACCTAAATCTTTTTCCTGGGTAGTGGTTCCTAACATGGAACCTTGCCTCATGTAACCATAGTTTAGGTTGTTCTTTCCTAGGTGCATAACTTTGCACTTGTCCAAAAAATTTCATCTGCCATTTGAACGTCCAGTCCTCCAATTTATTATGGTCCTCTTGCAATTTTGCACAATCCTTTTGGGTTTTAAAAACTCTGAATAATTTTGTGTGATCTGCAAATTTGATTACCTCACTCATTATTCCCATTTCCAGGTCATTGACGAATATGTTAAAAAGCAGCGGATCCAGCACAGATCATTGGGTACTCTACTATTTACCTTTCTCCATTGGAAAATTTGGCCATTTAGCCCTACCCTCTGCTTTCTATCTTTTAACCAGTTCCTGATCGACAAACGTCCACTGCCTCCTATCCTATGACTTTTTAATTTTGCCAAGAGTCTCTCATGACAGACCTTGTCAAAGGCTTTCTGAAAATCCAGATACACTATATCGCCTGACCCACCTTTGTCTACCTGTTTATTTACACCTTCAAAAAAAGTCACAGATTAGTAAGACAAGATCTTCCCTGGCAAAAGCCATGTTGGCTGTCTCCCATTAAACCATGACTATCTACATGTTCAGAAATTTTGTTTTTAAAAATGGTTTCTACCATTTTTCCCAGTATTGATGTCAGGCTCACCGGACTCTAGTTTCCTGGATCAGCCCTAGAACCCTTTTTAAAAATTGTCATTACATTGGCTATCTGCATCTGGAGGTGGCAGAAATATTGAGCAAAGAATCAACTTGAAATTTCTGGTTAAGTTGGAGAAGGGCCTAGCTGAGTGTCTCCAACTTCTCCGAAAGGCTTATGGAGAAGATGCAATGTCAAGGCCGCGAGTCTTCGAGTGGCACAAATGCTTCAAGACTGGCCGCGAGGAGGTGGAGGATGACCCCCAAGTCAGGACGGCCTTCCACGACAAAGATGGCTGAGAACATTGACAGAGTGAACCAGCTGGTGTGGAGTGAACGCAGATTGACGGTGCAGATGATAGCTGAGGAGCTCAGCCTGAACAGGGAGTCAGTGTGGACCATCTTGGAGCAGGAGGTGTGCACTAAGATGGTGCCCAAGCTTTTATCAGATGACCAGAAGGAGCACCGGGTCAATGTTTGTCAAGATTTGCTAGAGAAAATCAGAGAAGATCCAGAGTTCGTTAACCGAGTCATCACAGAAGACGAGATTTGGGTCTTCCAGTACGACCCTGAAAGCAAGAGACAGAGCCTGCAGTGGAAGACTCGACTGTCACCCAGACCCAAGAAGGCGTACATGTCCAAATCAAGGATCAAGGTCATGCTGATCGCATTGTTCAACCAGAAGGGAGTGGTCCATCATGAGTTTGTGCCTGAGGGTCAGACAGTCAACCAGCACTTCTACCAGCAGGTCTTTAATCGCCTCCATGACTGGGTTCGGTGCAGCAGGCGGGCTCTGTAGAGAGACAAGTCATGGCTGATCCACCACGACAATGCGCCTGCACACACCGCTCTCAGTGTGAGGCAGTTCTTGGCCAACAAACAGGTCACAGCTCTCGACCACCCTCCTTATTTCCCAGATCTCACACCATGTGACTTCTGGCTCTTCCCCAGGCTGAAGACTGTGCTCAAAGGAACTCATTTGGCCTCTGTAGAAGAGATCAAGACCACTGTGACGATGGAGCTGAGAGACCTCAAGGAGGAGTACTTTACTGAGTGCTTCCGTACATGGCAGAAACGAATGCAGAAGTGCATTAACTCTGGGGGGGATTACTTTGAAGGGGACAATGCGTAATTTTTCTGTAGATTTTGTAATAAAACATTTATGCGACAGTCTCGTTTCTTTTTTGTCACACCTCATATGCCGAGCATTAGTAGTAAGTTTGATAAACTAAGATCCACATACCCTAGCTTAGAAGTGAGGTTCAGAACTGTGATGGTATCCAAAAAATTAATACAAACAACACCAACTGTCTAAGGGCAATATACTAATTAAAAATGACAAAAGTACCCTTAATACAAGATTTACTTCTAATTATAATTACTACTAATATTCCAAAAATCACTTCAATACAATTATACAAGGCAAAATGACCTCAGGATGGCTAGAGCCCTACACGTAGTGATATAATCACTATAGGGAATAGCTGATTCTTTCAAGAGCATATAAGCGGGCAAGATACAACCACCGCGAATGGCTGCTTCATCCTCACCATATACCATCAGACTCTGGATCAATAGTTACTTGTGTTTTACAGCATTCAAGTTTGTCACGCCGAATAGCATCTATGCTGCGTAAACGATGGACATTGATTGGTGCACATCCTAAACTTTCTGGCTGTTAGCTACGTATGGCATGTAGCCGTGGCCGTAACTTAAGCGACTATTTATGCCCTGCAGTGTTACAACGAGATACTTTACCAACTTTGCCTCTAGGTCATGTAACATGCCAGCGCTGCTCTTTCTGTGGCATTATGGTCAATGAGATTTGTGAGAAATATAGAAGCAACGTTTGACGATTGTGAAGTCATACAACCTGTACTACTACACATGTTGCATATGGACTTTGGTGTTCTTGTTCACAATTGTATGTTGGGAAAACTACTCGACCATTGCGGGCTCGCCTTGCTGAACATAAGTATAGCCTCCATAAATCTTGCATAGATACACCATTGATACTGTATTGATTTTGAACATCGTTTTGAGGATCTTCGTTGTACTGTGTTGGAACATGTTCCTTATAATATTCGGCGGGGTGATCGCAATAAGCTTTTGCTACAGAAGGAGCAACGCTGGATTTATTCATTGAATACAATGTATCCACATGGTCTTAATGATAAAATTGAATGGTCCTTATTTCTATAGTAGTTACGCAATCATTAGCTTTTTTTCTGACCTGTATAGCTGTGGAGCTCCTCCTTCCTCCCTCCCTTTTCCTCCTTTTGTAGTTGGTGACGTATTTTGTTGTGATTGGTTATGGGGTTCTATAAAAGGTGCGTCAGACGCTGTGATTTTCAGGAGCGGAGAGTTTGAGAGATTCAATGGATTATTAGACAGAAGTTTTCCCCTGATGAAGCCTGGATATGGCGAAACGAGAGCTTTCGTAGGGTTGTTCCTTTAAAAAAACTTTTGATTTAATTTATTTAGGAAGTTTCTCTGCTTTGAACTGTTCGGCTTGGAAAATCTGCAGCGTAGTGGTTGAGCGCTAACGGACCGATTGGCTTGAAGTTATCCTTAAGATAAGTAGTTGATGATCTTTTGGCGTGTTCTGTTTGTACAGGCTTATCTTTCTTTTCTTTTCTCCTTTTTTTAGGGAGTTACAATCTGTTCCTGTGCTGCTCATTTAAACACTTGCATTATTATGACGCTTTGAGTATAATTATGGATGTCGTGAATGGAGTGTGTGAGTGATTAGGTGTAGTATTTATTGTATTCCCAGAAGTAATTTTTTGTGGTTTTAAGGTTCACTAGTAGAGAATGAATTTGGTTGAATAAGGTGGCTATAGGACCTGTGATGTGAGCGTCAGCTATTCCCTATAGTGATTATATCAATACATGTAGGGCTCTAGCCATCCTGAGGTCATTTTGCATTGTATAATTGTATTGAAGTGATTTTTGGAATATTAGTAGTAATTATAATTAGGAGTAAATCTTGTATTAAGGGTACTTTTGTCATTTTTAATCCAAAAAATTAACCCATTTGGAGAAACTGTCCCAAGTAAATAACTTCTTGTGGGTCAGTTCAGGGGTGGAATCGCAGGCACTAATAGAGTCTCCATAGTTCAATGCAAAATCTTTATTCAGACTGTTGTGAATATTTATTTGGCAGCTCGAAAATCTGCATGAATAGATTCTTCTATATTGGAAGCTTGTTTCATGTTACTCTGCTGGACTGTGTTGACCTAGTTAATTTTCAACGGTTTTAAGCTATTCCAGCTTCAGTACTGGAGAATGCTTGCTTCCTGTTTCCGGGCGTGGTAAACTGCTTGCAGCTCTATTTAACTTGTGAATAAAGAGGCAGTGCTGTTTTACTGTGCTTGCAAAATAAAGAAACCCCTGGCTTGTTTGTTTGTCTTCAAACGGCATTCTCTTATCTAAGCAATGTGTGCTGTGCTCCAAATCTCTAACATTTTATGCCAGCTGCTATTCAGAAAACCCTGAATTTCTGTTGCTGTGTGCCAGGTTGGAGTCCAAAATGTGTAGGTGGAGGTAGAGAGAGGAATCAATTCCAGAATGCAAGGACTAGGGATTCTCTTTCAGTTTGTTCAAATTGTAAGTCACTGCATTCTAATTTAAAAAAAAAATTCTGCTTCAAGTTTGCTTAGGAATCTAACAAGAAATAGAAAAGGATGACTGCCTGCAATACTCTGACCAGCAGAAGCAAAGGGCCCTAAGAGAAGCAAAAACATCAATACTGCGATGAGACACAAAAGAAAAGGGAAAAACTGTGGCTAGACCATGAATTAGGGCAGAGGTTCCCAATCTTTTTAGATGTGTGGACCCCTTATTAACCACCACAAAGTTCAGGAACCCCTTGTTCATCTCCACTACTCTTCGCAAACCCTCTCCCCTTAGCATGGATGTAGTTTGGGGGGAGTGAGGGGTATTGCCTCCAAACACGTTGCCCCCATCTCAACCCCCGATGGTCGTGACCCCTTATGTCAGCCCGCGGGAATCTCAGCTCTTGCAGGCAGAAGAGAAGGGAAGACTGCGATTGCAGCCTGCAGTAATAAGGTTATTGATGTGGAGTGGGGGGGGGGGGAGGAAGTGAGGTAGAGAAGGCAGGAACAATTTAAAGGGGCAGCAGGCCTATTAAAAAAGGACAATGGGATTTTAGGGCAGGGGATGGGAGTACTAGGGGGACTGATGAAGGGGGGAAGAGTCTGGAAGGGTAATTGAGGAGGTAAGCCAGCAGGAGAGAAGTTGAAGGGGGAGGGGAGAGTGCAAGGTGTTGCGTTCCCCTCCCCCCAGAACATACACACAAGCACCCCACCCCAAACCACACATGCACACACACAGACACCCCACCTCCGATGACAAACATACACACACCTCACCTCGGCACCCCCCTCCAACACACACAGGCGCCTCACCTCCATACCACAAGCACACAGGCAGCTCAGCTCCACACCACACACACACATACACGGGCACCTCACCTCTGCCCCACACAAAGAGAGGCTTCACAGCTCTGCAGCACACAAACACATGCTCCGAGGCTCCAACCTCCAGCTGTGTTCTACTGCCCCCACTCACCAACATGGCCACTGCCTCAACCTTTTCTTCTCTAATTGCTTACCCTCAAACTTCTGTACCTCAATTCTTGCAATATTGACCATCACCTGTAAGCTTCACTCTTCATCATTCCCCACCTCCAAACTCTTTAGAAATCTTCATGCTATCAACCCATCAGCTCTCTCCACAACACTTTCATCGCCTCTTTCCTCCACTATGTCATCTGAGTTTGTTAATGAGACAGTAGTTTCCTATAAGATTGCACTCTCCTCTGCTGTGCATGCTCTTGCTCCTCCCATGCCATTTCCTGTGAAGCATAATGTATCTCAGCCCTGGCTGTTTTCGACTACCTGCTGCCTACATTCTTGTGCCCACTCAGCTGAGTGTGTTGGCTCAAATCCCGCACCCTTGAGGACTTGCTACCCTTCAAATTCATGCTATCCTCTTTCCAGTCAGCCATAGCACTTGCCAAACAAGACTATTATGTTCAGCTGACTCTTTTGCCTCTGGCCCTCGCCATCTCTTTATAACTCTCAATGCTCTTATCAGGGTGCCTCCACATCTGACCCCTCCTTTCTTTTCTGCCCAATCTTTGGCCAATGATTTCCATGACAAAGACCACAAGATTACACTCAAATTTCCCATGACTTCAGCCCCATCCCCTCTTCCCCCTCTTCACTCCCAACTCCTCCCCTCAACCTCTGCCACACTTTCTTCCTTTTCTAAGATCTCTGAGGAGGAAATCATACATCTCTCCTCCTCCAAACTCACTACCTGCTCCTCTGACCCTATTCCCATCCATCTCCTAAGCTCCATCTCCTCCACTTTCATCTCTTCCATCGGTCATATTCTCAGCCTAATCGCTTTCCACTGCAACTGTTCTGCAGCCTTCAAGCACGCTGTGGTTACACCTCTCCTCAAGAACCTTCACTAGACACTACATGTCCTTCTAATTTGACCCATCTCCCTCCTTCCCTTCATTTCAAAATTACTCGAGCCTGCAGTTCACTGCCGTTGCCTTGACTTTCTCTCCTCTTGAGTCTTTCTGGATCCATTGCAATCTGGCTTTCATTCTTTACATCCTATTAAAACGGCTCTTGCCAACGTCTCCGGTGACCTGTTCCTGGCAAAATCCAAGGGCCTTTAGTCAGTCCTCATGCTTCTTGACCTTTCTGCTGCTTTTCACACTGTTGACCACCATCTTCTCCTCAATACCTTGTTCTTGCTTGGTTTTAAGGGCTCTGTGCTATTCTGGTTCTCTTCTTATATCTTCCACCACACTTTTAGTGTATGTTCTGGTGGATCCTCCACTACTGCTATCCCGCTTTCAGTTGGTGTACCCCAAGGTCTGACTTGGGTCCACTCATTTTCTCTCTCTATACCCAGTCCCTTGGTTCACTCATCTCTTCCTATGGTTTTCTGTACCATCTTTATGCTGATTACTCAGATATACCTGTCTACACCTGAAAATTCTCCAACAATACAGAGCTGGATCTTTGCCTGCCTACCTGACATTGCTGCCTGGATTTCTCACTGCCATTTGAAATTGAGCATGGCCAAAACCAAGCATCTTATCTTTCCTCCTAAACCCATCTCTCCCTTCCTCCCTTCTCTGTCTCTGTGGATAATGCTCTACCTCTCCCTGTTTCCTCTGTCTCACACTCTTGGGGTCGACTCCTCC
Organism: Ichthyophis bannanicus; assembly: GCA_033557465.1. Taxonomy (NCBI): domain Eukaryota; kingdom Metazoa; phylum Chordata; class Amphibia; order Gymnophiona; family Ichthyophiidae; genus Ichthyophis; species Ichthyophis bannanicus. The sequence goes on along the minus strand of CM066032.1, from coordinate 1,270,650,480 downwards.
CTCTCCTCTACACACATTCAACTGATAGCTGAAAGCTGTCATTTCTTTATAACATCAGCAAAATGTGTCCCTTCCTTTCTGAATTCACTATTAAGACACTTATCCACTCTTTAGTCATCTCTCATCTAAACTATTGCAACCTCCTCCTTGCTGGCAGTGGTGGCATGAGGGTTTCTGCCACCCTCGGTAAACCCTCCATGCCACCACCGCCCCCTCCAAAAGACTGCATCTCCATCCAGCCTGCCATGCTGCCCCCACATTGCGCTGAAATGGCGGTGGCTGAACTGCTGCTTCAGGGCTGCGTCGGGTCTTAAACGGCCCACGCACATGTGCATTCACGGCATGCCGCTCCTGCTCCCCCTCTGATACAATTTTCTTGGAGGGCGGGGAGGAGCGGCAGGCCGGAATTGTGCACATGTGCACAGATGTTTTAAGCTCACCACAACACTGAAGTAGCAGTTCAGCTGTCACTTCCCAGGGGGTTGGGTTAACGATGTCGCCCACCGGGGTCTGTGCCCTAGGCAACTGCCTAGTGGGTGGGCCGGCCCTACTTTCTGGTCTCCCTCTGAATCATCTCTCTTCCCTTCAGTCTGTTCAAAACTCAGCTGTGCAGCTAATCTTCTGCCAGCCTTGATATCCTCATATAACCCCTCTTCTCAAGTCGTTTCATTGGCTCCCTATCCATTTCCATATCCAGTTCAAACTTCTCCTGCTGATTTATAAGTGCATTCATTCTGCTGCTGCCCACTACCTTTCCTCTCTTATCTCTCCCTACACCCCTCCTCGGGAACTCCACTCTTCTGACAGATCGCTTCTATCTGTGCCCTTCTCTTCTACTGCCAAGCCAATACTTCGATCCTTTCACTTTGCTGCTTCTTATGCTGGAACAAACTGCCAGAGTCTGAACATCAGGCTTCATCTCTGGCCCTTCTGAAATCCAGGCTGAAAACTCACCTGTTCGAGGCTGCTTTTGGATCTTGATCCACGTAATCTCCTGCTCTCCAACTACATGTTTCCTTACCATTCCCCTAGACATATCCTTGTCCTCAGCTATTGTGTTGTCTGTCTTGACTAGATTGTAAGCTCTAATGAACAGGGACCATCTTTTGCATGTGTCTGTACAGTGCTGCATATACCTTGTAGCAATATACAAATGATCAGTTGTGGTATTAGTAGTAGCAAAGAAGCTAATTTAGGTGCATAACTCTCACAGGGGCATGTTTACTAAAGGGTAGCATAGGGTTAATGTGGCATTAGCATGCATTTTCGGCATGGTGCCGGGAAGGAGGGTGAGGCCCTGTACTAGAATCCTTGTGCTGCCCTTGCAGCATGCATCGAGGCAGCAACTGGCAGAATAGGAGCAATTCCCACCATGGCATAGGTAGCATGGGCATCTGTAGCCCTTCCTTACCTGGGCTCAGCATAAGTACCGCAGCAACTAACACCATCTCAGTGGGTAACATTAGTTGCTCCCATGTCTGTTTTACCACTGTGAAAAACAGTAAATGCAGAGGGACGTCTGTACCCACCCCCCTGCAGGTAGCGCACAACCCTCAAAGTTAGGAGTACAAATCTTTTGAATATCAGGCCTTTCAAGTGTAATTTCTCTCACGTCAACTTTTCCCCCTTTGTTTTCTCACATAGATGAGGGCCCATTAAGCGGGCTCTGTTTTATGTGGGTAAATAGGAATTTATCTGTGCAAAAACGTCTGATTATTGTCTTTATGATCCTTACAGTGGTGTGAAAAAGTCTGGAATCACTTGTGAGTTTTGCGTTTTTCATACTTTCAATGTTTTTTTTTTAAATTTTGCGTTAGCCCAGCATATTCATCTTTCTACCACGTTAAAAGGGATACATTTGGCTATTAGAGTTGACTTTTTTGCATTCCTTGCTTCCAATTTAAATACTTTACAGATACTGGGAAATAGCTACTGCGATTTTTGTGGATCCTGCGTCAAAACTGGATCGAGATTATCCAATATGCACACGTTATTTCTGACCAATCAGGAGGCTGGTTTCACTAACCATTCACAATGCAGATATCTAGCCAACAGTGCAGCTATAAAAACGCATGTAATTTTTGAATTACATACGCTTTCTGGATCGACCATGAAGATGACTCGGACCCTGACGTTGGAGGAGTGTGTTCGTGTATCCTTTATGAGCGAGGAAGGATTTTCAAGCCGTCAGATAGCCAGGAAAGTTGGCTGCCATCACAGCGCTGTTGTTAAGATTGTACAGAAGAAGAAAGAAATGGGTTGAGTGGTGGACAAGCCTCGTTCAGGTCATCCACGTGCATCAACATCATGCCAGGACCGCACACTAAGACGCATTTCACTGACTAATCGCAAGTTGATCTCTCCTCAGCTACTTCGAGAGTGATCAGACAAGAGTGAGGTCAGTGTCAGCTCATCAACAGTTTGTCACCGGTGCCTGCAGTTTGGTCTCCAGGGCTGCAAAGCATGGAATAAGCCATTGATGACTGACATACAAAGGCGCAACCGAATCATGTGGGCGAGAAAGCACTCAAACTGATCGACTGAAATGTGGGAAAAGATGCTATTCAGTGATGAAAGCACCTTCTGCCTGTTTGGTAAACAGGCCCACACCTATGTGAGGAGATTTCCTGGAGAGGAATTCAAGCCTGAATGTCTCAACCTCACTGTGAAGCATCCTTTTAAGGTCATGGTCTGGGGCTGCATGGCTGCCAGTGGCGTTGGACATCTTCACATCATCGATGAAATGGTCAACAGGGCCAACTACATCACCATACTGCAAAAGTGCATGGTGCCATCAGCACACCAGCTGTTTCCTGTCCAGTTCCTGTTCCAAGATGACAATGCACCCTGCCATCGCTCCAGACAGGTGATCAGCTGGAAGCAGCAGAACAACATCAAGTCAATGGACTGGCCTGCCCAGTCTCCAGATCTGAATCCAATCAAGAACCTGTGGCACAAGGTGGCCTTGAGAATATCCAAGAAGCATCCGACATCAAAGCGTGAGCTGATTGAGTCACTCATTGCAGCTTGGAACTGCATTGTGACCAATGATCACCTTGTCAGACTGGTTCATTCAATGCCGACAAGGTGCAGTCAGGTGATCAAGAACAAAGGGTGGCCCATCAAATACTGAGCCATCACTGACACATAAAAACAGCCTTTTTCAAGGCCACATACATTAATTTGAAGGAAACCTGGGGTGCGTCCATAATATTTTAAAGCATACTTACAATAATATATTGTTGGCCAACAATGTACATTACGCGATTTTCACAGAAAATCTATCAACAGGACAACTATGGGGAACAAACTCAGAAAATAAGGGCCAAACCAATGCTAAAAGTTGGCCCTAATAGCCAAATCTATCACTTATCATGAGATACACAGAAAAAGCCACAGGGAGGAAAAATAAATTAAGATATAAGGTCACCAAGTTGAAAAAAACGTCAAATTTACAAGTGATTCCAGACTTTTGCACACCACTGTATAGATATGACAGAACATACCAGATGTGTTTGACCTAGTGGCAAATGTGTAAATCACTGTCTTCAAAGAAGACCCTTGTCTTGTTTTAATTTCATCTATCAGGAAGCAAAGCAACAGAGTTCAGTAGCTTTGTTAGATTTTATAGGTTGGAAACTACAGGAGGAAAACCAGGCCATCTGCTCACACCGCTGTAATTAGATGTCTTCAGATCAGACGGCAGAAACCGAATGTGTCAATTATTTTCCATGCATTCCCAGGCAGGGGAGGAAATGTTTTTCATTGACATTTTACAGTTACTGAAGGTAGAAGGCAAATAGAAGAAATAACTCCATAGGAGGCAGGTGAGTGTCACTATCTTGTTGACCGGATAACCATGAAGGTCTTTATTTTGAACATGAAAGACTTTAAATAATGATGAAACCTTGAATTTGTGTTCACACTGAGAACTCCTTCCTCTTTTCCTGCCCCTATCTCTTCCCCTTCCCGTAAATACATTGCAAAACTTTCAACTGTATAACAGGATCATTAAAATATTGGAGATAAAAGCAATTCTAAAATATCTCTTTGGCTATATTTTGCAAGCAGATCTGGAACAGAGCTTCCCACTGGAATGACCAGTATGGTGTACACCATCTCTGCCCCCTCCCACCCCCTCTTTCAGCTATGCTGTGACACGGTCATGGCCATAATGTCTCAAATGTCACTTCATATGCCAAGATAACCTGTTGAAAAATTATTGGAAAAAAAATTGCAGTAGAGAGCATGCTATGACTTTGTTGGTTGTGCCTGGTTTCTTTACTTTCCATGGTCATCGGAGGTGCCCCAGAAGATCTAAAGTAGCGTCTTCCCCATCTCTAACCTCCCCTCTGTTATACTCCAAGGGAAATGCACTAATACAGAAACCAGAGGCAAGAGGAATTCTGAGGGAAAGAAAACGAGGAAGGAGAAGAAGAAGCTCAGACTAAGGGGGTGAGAGGGGGGTTAGAAGGATGCAATGAAAACATACAACAGAAGTAGTTATTTCATTGTAGGGTTCTCGTCAAAGCTATTACTGTGTCTGAACGGACGTTATGGGTAATATGAGTGTTCACAATTTAAATCAGTGAATCAAAAATGTGTTTCTGTAAACAGGCAAAGGCTTAAGCTGGTACAGTAAGCATAAAAATAAAAGATAAAACCTCCAAAAATGTGATGACACACAATAAATCAAAAAGCAAAGTCAAAACATGATACCCGTGAATCCGTTTAAAAAGAAAACAATATTCTCACAATTGTCATTTTTCTGTCGGGATCCGCCAACCCGGACGGGGAGGGGAAAAACTCCCCTCTCTACGTCGGCAGAAGCCTTTTTCTTATTTTCAAAATTAATTAACGAAAAAGTAAATGGTAGTGAAAAACACTTATCTGAAACAGTGGATCATATCCATTCATCAAAAGGGCAGCAAAGTTCCAAACAACGACATGCATGTTTCGAGCCCACAGAGGGCCCTGTATTAAGCGGATTCAGCAAATTTTCGCGCCCTTGGAAAAAACGCCGAACTCAACGGATGACTTATAACACCCCAGAACCGCTGAATGGCTGCTGAGCAAAGGCGTCACCAAAAAAGGAGGAGGAGCCCAAAGCTCGTCATCAGGGAACCCCAAAGCAAGGGGAATGACTGAGAAGGAAACCAAAGGTCACAAATCAACCAAAATGAATTAGATTAGATCAAACTCCCCCAGTCACATTCCAAGTTCAAGCCCGTAGGCAATACTGTTTTTAACTGAAAAATCCAGCATTGTTCACATCGTTGAAGCGCTTGTTCCCGATCGCCACCCCCCCCCCCCCCCCGGGGATCCAGGGGCACGAGATCAATTACTCTCCAGCGAAGGTCTCCAAACGTATGCTGATGCAGAAGACAGTGCTCCACCAAAGGAGCCGAAAGGGTCCTAGTGGCCAATCGCGAAGCATGTTCGCCCAACCGGATCCTGACTGGGCGGATGGTTCTGCCAATATATGACAGGTTGCAAGGGCAGGTAATCATATAAACCACAAAGGGTGTTAAATAAGTGGAATGACCTGTAAATGAAAAAGACCTGCCCGAGAACAAATGCGTCCATTGAACCCCTTCTTTGGTAGAAGCACAAAATCTGCAATTTTGACAAGACCAATGGCCTGGACGTCGATCATCAATCACAGGAGGGACAGACGGAAGAACTGCACGTACCATGCGGTCCCGGATATTCCTGCCTCTAGTATAAGCCAAACGAAGGGGTTTTTGGAAACACGAATGTACATGTAAAACTCCCCAGTGCTTCTTCAGAAGGTCAGTGACCTGAGAAGTGTGTTGCATAAAAGGAAGAACTCCCGTCACCTTGTCCAAATCTTCCTTTTGGGGAACGTCGAAAAGGGGTCCAGAAGGGGATCCAGAGCCCCCCAGAAGCCATTCCTGATGAGAAAACCAGGCTCATGTATATGCTTGGCGGATCACTGCCGCAGGGTAACCACGATCCAGAAGACGGGTACGCAAACCCCGTGCCTGGCTCTTAAAATCCGACAAGGAAGAGCAAATCCGGCGTAACCGCAGAAACTGGCCAAATGGAAGGCCCCTTCGCAAAGAGGAAGGGTGATGGCTATGGTAACGCAAAAGATTTGTTCGGTGACTCGGTTTCTGAAACAAAGAAGTGGTTAAAATACCCCCCTGCTTTTGAACCAGAACATCCAAGAATTCAATTTTCTGGTCATCAACATGCAGCGTAAACTGGATATTAGGCTTAATGCCATTCAGCCAGCCACAAAGTGGGACAGCTGGTCCTTAGTAGAAGACCAAAGCAAGAAAATATCATCCAGAAACCGTAGCCATAAACGAACATGCTGAAATGCTGGAGCCAAATAGATGAATCGCTCTTCCATGTCAGCCAAATACAATGTGGCAATTGAGGGGGCTACCGTGTCCCCCATCGTGAACCCATGGCATTGTTGATAGAATTGACCCTGAAAAACAAAATAGTTCCTTGTCAACACCAGCAGTGTAATATCCAAAAGGAAGGATTTTGGGATCCGAGAGGGCGCTGTGGTAAAGGTGGATTCTAACAGGGACAGAGCCTCCTCCTGGTGAATATTGGTGTACAGCGCCACCACATCCAATGTCACTAAAAGATAATCATCTAGAGACTCAGTGACCTCAGACAGAAGAGTCAAAAAATGTGACGTGTCCCGCAAAAACGACTTAACCTGCCGGGCCTCCTGCCTCAGAAAGACATCGCTGAATTGGGATAGGGGTTCAAGAATTGAACCTCTACAGGACACAATAGGTCACCCTGGAGGAGCTGATAAGGATTTATGGACCTTAGGAACTGTATAAAGGAACGGAATTCTAGGATGGCGCTGTAATAGAAAGGATGCTTCCCGCGACGTGATCCATCCACGAAGACACGCGTCCTCCACCAAAGGCTGAATCAGCAACTGCAACTGTGGTGTGGGGTCTGCTGGTAGAAGCTTATAATATCGGGAGTCGGACAATTGGGACAGAACGTCCTCCAAATAGGCTGCTCGTGTTTGTACCTCCACGGCCGCACCTTTGTCCGCCCCCCGTATGACCAGATCTGCATTAGTGGCCAACTCTTTAAGGGCAGACCACTGTGCATTAGACACATTCGAAAAACGATGCGTAAAAGACTCCTCACATTCCAATAGCTCTTGTAACACCAAAGATTGGCAAACAGATATAGCTGGATCTGATACACCCAGAGGGACCCAGCGAGAGGGAGGCCGCACAACAGAACCATCGGTAGTAACCCGACCAGAAAAGTAGCAGAGAATCCGCAATTTCCAAAAAAAGCGGAATAAGGCGACCCGCATATCAAACGGGTCGTAGGGGACTGTAGGGCTGAAGGAGAGGCCAAGATCCAAACCCTCCAGCTGTGCTGGGGTTAGAACCACCCCGGAGAGGTTGAGGACTGCTGTTGTCGACGTGTTCGTTACCTGGTGTTTGGTGGTTCCAAACGTTTGTCGGAATGAGGCCGGCGGGCACGACCCCCTCCGTGCCGGCCCCCCCCGAAAACCCTTTGAAGGATATGTTGATCCCGCAGATTTTGTGCCACTCTTTGAACCCTCACTCGAATCAGTGTCCTCAGAAGAATCAACAAATGTGACCCGTTTTTCCGGAAAAGATTCAGAGCTCTCAGTGTCCCCACATCAGTCTTTTCATACATCCACCGATACACTTGGTCAGCCTCATAATCATTTTTGTCCCTCTGAAACTTATTGGACTTGAAAGCCTGCAGATTATAAAAAAAACTTTGAAGTTGACGATCCATGTCTTCCAATTTGGTGGAAAAAAGTTCTTCACCCAAGGACTTTTGAAGAGAAATCTTCATGTCAGACACCTCCTGGGAAATAGCCGTTTCTTCCAATGCAGTACGATCAATGATGAGTGCTATCAAATCAAAACTGCATTTGTTTAAAATGCAGTTCCACTTGGAGACGAACTCTGTGTCTGATGAGAACAACTTCGGAGCCCGTGGCATCCGGAGACCCCGAGGGATGATACGCGTTTCCAGATATTGGAGCATAGCTGCCCCATGAAGCTGAGCTCGTATGCCCTGTTTCCGTAAAGATTTTAACTGGGAAAGCATAGACTGGTGTTTGTCAGATTCAGAAACAGCCGAGTCAAAAATAGATGTCCGTTGTCGCAATTTGTCCAAGTATTCTTCAGTGAACGCAAACATGTCAGCAGCCATAATGAATCAAGAGGTCATGAATAACAATAAAAGAAAAAAACCTCCAAAAATGTGATGACACACAATAAATCAAAAAGCAAAGTCAAAACATGATACCCGTGAATCCGTTTAAAAAGAAAACAATATTCTCACAATTGTCATTTTTCTGTCGAGATCCGCCGACCCGAGACGGGGAGGGGAAAAACTCCCCTCTCTGCGTTGGCAGAAGCCTTTTTCTTATTTTCAAAATTAATTAAAGAAAAAGTAAATGGTAGTGAAAAACACTTATCTGAAACAGTGGACCATATCCATTCATCAAAAGGGCAGCAAAGTTCCAAACAACGACATGCATGTTTCGAGCCCACAGAGGGCCCTGTATCAAGCGGATTCAGCAAATTTTCGCGCCCTTGGAAAAAACGCCGAACTCAACGGATGACTTATAACACCCCAGAACCGCTGAATGGCTGCTGAGCAAAGGCGTCACCAAAACAGGAGGAGGAGCCCAAAGCTCGTCATCAGGGAACCCCAAAGCAAGGGGAATGACTGAGAAGGAAACCAAAGGTCACAAATCAGACAAAATGAATTAGATTAGATCAAACTCCACCAGTCACATTCCAAGTTCAAGCCCGTAGGCAATACTGTTTTTAACTGAAAAATCCAGCGTTGTTCACATCGTTGAAGCGCTTGTTCCCGATCCCCCCCCCCCCGGGGATCCAGGGGGATGAGATCAATTACTCTCCAGCGAAGGTCTCCAAATGTATGTTGATGCAGAAGACAGTGCTCCACCAAAGGAGCTGAAAGGGTCCTAGTGGCCAATCGCGAAGCATGTTTGCCCAACCGGATCCTGACTGGGCGGATTGTTCTGCCAATATAAGACAGGTTGCAAGGGCAGGTAATCATATAAACCACAAAGGGTGTTAAACAAGTGGAATGACCTGTAAATGAAAAAGACTTGCCCGAGCACAAATGCGTATATTGAACCCCTTCTTCGGAATCTTTTCCGGAAAAATGGGTCACATTTGTTGATTCTTCTGAGGACACTGATGCGAGTGAGGGTTCAAAGAGTGGTACAAAATCTGCAGGATCAACATATCCTTCTAGGGGTTTTCGGGGGGGGCCGGCGCAGAGGAGGTCGTGCCCGCCGGCCTCATTCCGACGACCGTTGGGAACCACCAAACACCAGGCAATTAACACATCGACAACAGCAGTCCTCAACCTCTCCGGGGTGGTTCTAACCCCAGCACAGCTGGAGGTTTTGGATCTTGGCCTCTCCTTCATCCCTACAGTCCCTTACGACGCGTTTGATATGCGGGTCGCCTTATTCCGCTTTTTTCGGAAATTGCGGATTCTCTGCTACTTTTCTGGTCAGGTTACTACCGATGGTTCTGTTGTGCGGCCTCCCTCTCGCTGGGTCCCTCCGGATGCATCAGATCCAGCTATATCTGTTTACCAATCTTTGGTGTTACAAGAGCTATCGGAATGTGGGGAGTCTTTTACGCATCGTTTTTCGAATGTGTCTAATGCACAGCGGTCTGCCATTAAAGAGTTGGCCACTAATGCAGATCTGGTCATACGGGGGGCGGACAAAGGTGGGGCCGTGGTGGTACAAACACGAGCAGCCTATTTGGAGGGCGTTCTGTCCCAATTGTCCGACTCCCGTTATTATAAGCTTCTATCAGCAGACCCCACACCGCAGTTGCAGTTGCTGATTCAGCCTTTGGTGGAGGACGCGCGTCTTTGTGGATGGATCACGTCGCGGGAAGCATCCTTTCTATTACAGCGCCATCCTAGAATTCCGGTCCTTTATACAGTTCCTAAGGTCCATAAATCCTTATCAGCTCCTCCAGGGTGACCTATTGTGTTCTGTAGAGGTTCAATTCTTGAACCCCTATCCCAATTCAGCGATGTCTTTCTGAGGCAGGAGGCCTGGCAGGTTAAGTCATTTTTGCGGGACACGTCACATTTTTTGACTCTTCTGTCTGAGGTCACTGAGTCTCTAGATGATTATCTTTTAGTGACATTGGATGTGGTGGCGCTGTACACCAATATTCACCAGGAGGAGGCTCTGTCCCTGTTAGAATCCGCCTTTACCACAGCGCCCTCTCGGATCCCAAAATCCTTCCTTTTGGATATTACACTGCTGGTGTTGACAAGGAACTATTTTGTTTTTCAGGGTCAATTCTATCAACAATGCCATGGGGTCGCGATGGGGGCCACGGTAGCCCCCTCAATTGCCACATTGTATTTGGCTGACATGGAAGAGCGATTCATCTATTTGGCTCCAGCATTTCAGCATGTTCGTTTATGGCTACGGTTTCTGGATGATATTTTCTTGCTTTGGTCTTCTACTAAGTACCAGCTGTCCCACTTTGTGGGCTGGCTGAATGGCATTAAGCCTAATATCCAGTTTACGCTGCATGTTGATGACCAGAAAATTGAATTCTTGGATGTTCTGGTTCAAAAGCAGGGGAGTATTTTAACCACTTCTTTGTTTCGGAAACCGAGTCACTGAAACAATCTTTTGCATTACCATAGCCATCACCCTTCCTCTTTGCGAAGGGGCCTTCCATTTGGCCAGTTTCTGCGGTTACGCCGGATTTGCTCTTCCTTGTCGGATTTTAAGAGCCAGGCACGGGGTTTGCGTACCCGTCTTCTGAATCGTGGTTACCCTGCGGCAGTGATCCGCCGAGCATATACACGAGCTCAGTTTTCTCATCGGGAGTGGCTTCTGGGGGGCTCTGGATCCCCTTCTGGACCGCTTTTCGACGTTCCCCAAAAGGAAGATTTGGACAAGGTGACGGGAGTTCTTCCTTTTATACAACACACTTCTCAGGTCACTGCCCTTCTGAAGAAGCACTGGGGAGTTTTACATGTACATTCGTGTTTCCAAAAACCCCTTCGTTTGGCTTATACTAGAGGCAGGAATATCCGGGACCGCTTGGTACATGCAGTTCTTCCGTCTGTCCCTCCTGTGATTGATGATCGACGTCCGGGCCATTGGTCTTGTCAAAATTGCAGATTTTGTGCTTCTACCGAAGAAGGGGTTCAATGGACGCATTTGTTCTCGGGCAGGTCTTTTTCATTTACAGGTCATTCCACTTGTTTAACACCCTTTGTGGTTTATATGATTACCTTCCCTTGCAACCTGTCATATATTGGCAGAACCATCCGCCCGGTCAGGATCCGGTTGGGCGAACATGCTTCGCGATTGGCCACTAGGACCCTTTCGGCTCCTTTGGTGGAGCACTGTCTTCTGCATCAGCATACATTTGGAGACCTTCGCTGGAGAGTAATTGATCTCGCCCCCTTGGATCCCCGGGGGGGGGGGCGATCGGGAACAAGTGTTTCAACGATTTGAACAACGCTTGGTTTTTCAGTTAAAAACAGTATTGCCTACGGGCTTGAACTTGGAATGTGACTGGTGGAGTTTGATCTAATCTAATTCATTTTGTCTGATTTGTGACCTTTGGTTTCCTTTTCAGTCATTCCCCTTGCTTTGGGGTTCCCTGATGACGAGCTTTGGGCTCCTCCTCCTTTTTTTGGTGACGCCTTTGCTCAGCAGCCATTCAGCGGTTCTGGGGTGTTATAAGTCATCCGTTGAGTTCGGCATTTTTTCCAAGGGCGCGAAAATTTGCTGAATTCGCTTGATACAGGGTCCTCTGTGGTCTCGAAACATGCATGTCGTTGTTTGGAACTTTGCTGCCCTTTTTGATGAATGGATATGGTCCACTGTTTCAGATAAGTGTTTTTCACTACCATTTACTTTTTCTTTAATTAATTTTGAAAATAAGAAAAAGGCTTCTGCCGATGCAGAGAGGGGAGTTTTTCCCCTCCCCGTCTCGGGTCGGTGGATCCCGACAGAAAAATGACAATTCTGAGAATATTGTTTTCTTTTTAAACGGATTCACGGGTATCATGTTTTGACTTTGCTTTTTGGTACAGTAAGCATGGCTGAGATTCATACAATTGCTACTATAACTGAACCACCTGCTGCAGCAATACAGATTTTTCAATAGCTACAGGAGAAACTGGCTAGAGACTGCTTTATTCAGTGTCAGACTGAGAAAGAAAATCCATTTTCTCCAGGGAATGTTAGGGCCTAGCCTGAGGCAATGCTTTCTCAATGTTCCGCGGGGTCCAGGGAAGAAAAAGGAGCACACATTCAGAAATGTTTCTGTCCTGTAGACCTTAAACCTATCGCCCTCAGGAATCCCACTTTTTGGTTCCAGGCTAGAGCAGTGCTTAGAGCTCCTTGGCAAGGGACTCCAATTCATTTCAATGCCAAGCCCAACTGGAATAAAATGCGCTTTAAGCAGACTCTATGATGAATATATCTGCATATTAAATTCTGTATATTTTTATTGTGCTTTTTTTTTAGTATCTTTATTTAAATTGTATAATGTCAAGCAAAAGTAAAACACAACAGCACAAACAACATTATAAAACACAGAACAGCCCCCCCCCCCCTCCTCCTCCTTGGCTCCATCTGAACATCAGGTTTGCAAAGTCTGATAGTTTCATGTCTGAAGTTATATAGAGGCTGCAACATAATCACCTAGAAGTTTACATTTTTGCACCAAGGACCTCTTACTGTATGTAACAATTTCATAAGTCTGTTCATGTGTCCAATATAGTGAAAGGAGATTCCACCAGTGGTGATATTCTAGGACTGACAAGGATTTACAGTGACTAATGATCAGTTTAAGGACAATACTTAGCATAACGTCTAATAGGAACCGAAGACTCTCCTGCAGAGAGGGGATATCGGTAAGGGATTGAAATATGACTATTCTCCAAGTAAGGGGCAAGTTGATATGCAGGATCTGTTGGAGTTTTGACCAGATGGGCTGCCAGAAAGACTGTACATTCGGACACTCAAACAACATGTGGGAGAGAGTGCCTATTTCAAGGTGACAGGACCAACAGGTATTGCAATGGGTAGTGTCCCACTTAGAGAGGATTAGTGGAGTTATATAGACCCAATGTGCCAGAAAGAATAACATTTGGGTCAAGGAGGCTAACCGGGAGATCTGGACCTATGTCCCCCAAAATTTAGACCTAAGTGAGGGGGTGTGAACTGGGCCCAGATCTGACTCTGACTCTGACGTCTTTTCATCCCATATGCAGTAGTAGCCATGACAGTCTCGGAATGTTGCATAAAACTGAGAGGCGATACGGGGATGCTCCATAACAGTTTGAACAAAGCAGATGAGACCCCACTCTGGGGATAAAGAGCTGAGATTTAGGTCCACCCTCTGAATGCAGTGCCTGCTACTAGAAATAATTAGTGGCAGGTAATTGAAATTCCTGCTGGAGATCTGCAAAGAGCTTGAAGGCCCCTTCAGCTATGAGGTCCTTGAGAGACAAGATGCCTTTATTCTGCCAGGAGATTAGAGTGTTGGATTTTAAAACTAGGGTTCCACCAAATAGGGAATAGGCTAGATGGTGGAGTGTCTGCTTTCAGTCCCTGCATAATAGCATGGAAGGCAATTTGCATAGAACCAATGACTGAAAATATCATTTGGACACCTAGAAGGTGCATCCCTAGAAGAATATGGGTTGGTATTGGGGCAACTATGTGCTCTTCCAACGTAAGCCAAATGGGTCAGTGTTGCTGCAGGGGATCGAGGTCCCACTGTCATCCTTGTTTAAGGAGAAATGAGTAGTGATACCAGAGGAAGTTGGGGAAATGGACACCACCAGATGTTTTGGAAAGCTTTAACTTCTTAGTGGCTATTCGAGGAGTCTTGCCTTACCAAAGGAAAGCCACTATCAAGTGTTCTATTTTCTTGTTTCAAATATGTATATAGTTTCCCCCGTTATCCAAGTTGATTGCTCCTGTTCATTGTAATGACCTGACTCTTGTTTATTGTCGGATACCGTTTGTTTTATGTAAACCGCGCTGATCGCAAATAGTGCGGTATATAAGAAATGTAAAATAAATAAATAAATAAAATAAATTATACAACGACATCAGGAATAGAATTGGTAATATCTCTAGTACATCATTTATTTTGGAGACCATCATCATTTTGATGGTTTCTAAGCAGCCTCTCCAAATAAGTTAAAGAGGAGACCAGCAGGAAGTGAGCAACTGTATGAGCGCCATAAGATCAGAGGAATTGTGCTGGAGAGTTTCTTCTAGGGAAGGGCAGTAGAGGACACCAAGATATTTAATAGCTGAGCTCTTCCAAACAAAGGAAAGGGGACCAGATTGGCTTTAAAGACCCACTTGTTCAACAGGAAGGCCACCAATTTAGACCAGTTTATTTTGTAACCTGATAACAAAGAATATTGGTTGATGGAATCAAGGATATTGGATATGGAGGATGGCGTAACAAAGAGGAGGAGGTCATCTGCATAGGTGGAAAATTTGACTTGTTGACTGTTGTAGGTTAGGCCAGTTATATTTGCAGATTGTCAAATCAAAAGGGCTAAGTCTTCCAATGCAAGGTTAAATAACAAGGGGGACAGGGAGAAGCCCTGATGCATGTCCCTTTTAGAGTAAAAGGACATGAAAAGTAGAGTTTGCTAGAATATTGGCCATGGGACTGGAATAGAGTACTTTGACCATATTTATTTATCTAGACTTATATACTGCTTTTCTACTGGTCAAAGTGGTGTATGTTCAGATATTGTATATATCATTTTCCCTTGTTCCCATAATCTATGTTTTTGTACCTGAGGCAACAGAGAGTTAAGTGGCTTGCCCAAGGTGACATGGAGTACCTATGGGACTAGAAACCCCAGTCCTTTGGGCCCATGGTTGTTATCCTTTGGTGGGATTTGAACCCCTGGCCTTATGGCCTGAGGGAACTTGCCCCAACCATTAGGCCACTCCTCCCTCACTTGCAGAAGCCTGGCCCAATACCAAACCATCAAAGGGTATGATAGAGGAAGGTCCATTCAAGGAAGTCAAATGCCTTTATGACATCTATGGTGAGTCCTACTAAAGGGCCATCATGGTTTTGTGAGAGCACTAGGACATGGCAGAGTAATTGGCCATTATCCACTGTGGAGCAACCCACTAGGAAGCCACACTGATCAGGATGGATTAACAAAGGCATAACAGCAGATAAGCGGTTAGCTAGGACTTTGGTGTAGATTTTGTAGTCAGCATTTAACAAAGATATGGTGCGATAATTCCCAACTTTCTGTGCATCCCTCCCAAGCTTCTCATGAATGGTGATAGTGGCCTTAGCAAATGAGCTGGTGTTCAGAGCTTGTTCTTGGAGCAAGGAAAAGTAATCAAGGAGGTGGGGGAGAAGCTCAGGGGAGAACTTCCTATAAAATTCTACTGGCAGACTATTAGGTCCCGAGGCCTTACCTGGTGGCATTGTCTTAAGGGCATGGGAGATCTCTTCTGGGCAGAGAGCTCTGTCAAGACCCACAGCTAGATCTACAGGGACCGTGGGCCATACTAAATGCTGTACTAAGTTATTAAAGCCTCCTGGGGCATCTCGTACTTCAGAAATATAAAGTTGTTGGTAGAACTGCTAAAAGCGGTCACTTATCTCTGTGTCTTGTACGACCAGCCACCCATTTTCCATGATGTGATACGGGCTGCGTGTTGTGCAATTTTAGTGTACTGGCTAGAAGGTTTCCTGACTTATTGGTCTCTGCATAGTAACGGCTGTGTTGTTGGTGAAGAGCCTGTGTGGTCTCAGCACTGAGAATTTTATTGTAGGTATATCGAAGCTTCTGTAGACAAGTTAAAATAGCCAGGTTCTATCTCTGCAGCAACACCCTCTAAGACCGCTAATTCTTTATCTTTATCTTTATTAAAACATTTTATATACCGCTCACACACAAGGTACCAGAGCAGTTTACATTAAAAAAATTAAAATTAATATTAAAAGCTGCAGAAAAGGAAAAGAACGCCATAAATAACAGGAAAGAATGGTACGAGATAGGATAGAATAAAAGAGAAATAAGACAACAAGCACAAGTGGGATTAAGAGATCAACGGTGCGGGGGAACAGAGAGGGCAGGGGTAGGGGGAAGGTTGAAAGCTTTGCAGAACAGGTGGGACTTCAGCAAGGTCTTAAAGTTTTTGTAGGAAGGTTCGAGACGGAGGGCCAGGGGGAGCGAGTTTCTTGGAGACCCAAATAGAGTATGTGGTTATAGTGGATGTAATAGAAGCCTTAAATGCTTCCCACCACGCCCATCCTGCAGTGTCATGGGGAAAGTTATGGTGGAAATATTCAGTGATGCCTTCCGGACGACTACAAGGAAGCACTCATCACTGAGTAAGGACATGTTGAAATGCCAAGAAGGGGAGGTAGGAGTATCTGAAGGAGATTGCATAGCTAATGAGATTCCTGCGTGATTGGCAATATGAATTCCATATATCTCTGTTGTGGTGATATGGGAGAATAGTTTCTTGAATGTCAGAAAATAGTTGATTCTTGAGTGGGAGTGGTGGGGAAGGGAGAAAAATGTATAGTCTCGGTTCATTGAGTGCTGTAACCTCCCTGGGTCAACTAGACCACAGTCTTGTATCATTGCTCCAAGGACCCAAGATGCCTTCCCAGGGCATACTATCAGGGGGGATTGTCGGTCAAGCAATGTGTCAAGCACTAAGTTAAAATTCCCCCCTAAGATGACAGTGAGGAGTGGAGTCATTAACTTCCTGTGCTATGGAGTGGAAGAACCCCAGGTTATCCACATTGGAATTGTAAAGGGCCAGTGTTTGGGAAGCTATTTGGACAATGGCTTTTGCCCTGCGACCTTCAGAATCAGAACGTGTTTGAATAACCGTGAGTGTGCAAGTCTTTCTAATCAGAATAACATCATTTTTTTATGGGAGGCTGGTGAGGATGCAACTACAAGGAAACTCCCAGATCCCAATTTATGGGACTCAGTTAGGTTCAGGTGCATCTCCTGTAGATATATTATGTCTGCGGAGTCTTTCTGGCAATATAAAAATATTTTTTTCCTCTTTATAGGATTATTAATACCTTTCACATTCAAGGAAAGGACTTTGAGAGGACCTGTCATTTAGAGGGTAAAAAAGGATTACTCACTTGGGGGAGACCCATGTTAGGGCCCAAAGCAAAAGCCCATGGGGAGTAGAGGTATGATAGTATCACGTAGCAAGAGGCACTAATATATTCATTCAGAAATGGGGCCCAAGAAATCATAAAGTGGTCAGAGACTAGAAACTCAGGCAGATGTATGGAGCCAGGAAGCTGAAAAAAAAAAATAACAATACGTAAGCCTCTGGGTGAGTCAGCATTGAACCAGTTTCCCACGAGAGAACCATGCTACAGAAAAAAAAATGATTCCCCCATGATTCGCTGCTATCCCCTTAGCATTATTTGTGGGGTACAAAGGCACAATAGTTACATAAGCTTAACCTACAGATGTCTCATTCAAAACAACCCCAGTTCCCTTCCCTGCCCCTTGTTTCCTAACCTGATGTCCTACATAATTAAAGATTGAAGTTAACCAACAGAGATATCTGAGAGATACAAATAGATAGATACAAGTTGGAACAGTATTATGCTGTTAGGCCTCAGCTATGAGAGAAATTATCTTACAGAATGGTCTCCTTCCAATGAATATAGCATTTTAGGTGATGAAAGACGCTACAGCCTGGATGACTGAGACAATTCCAGCTGGGAAGCATAATGCAGTTTCGTGAGACAGGGTCCACAGTGACCATGAGAGGCAGATTGTGGGATGGTGCAGGATCAATTAAGAAGGTCGGCGCCTAAGTCTAATAGTGGGATCCTGAATTAGCAAGTTGCCAACAGGGTAGTGGTGAAGGTAGGGTGACTTACTACATTGCCACTTCTCCATGTTCCTCAAGGAGGACCGAAGGAGGCTGGGGTCCTCGAATGTCTTGGTTTGGTTGTTGAGCGTCACCCAAAGCCATTCAGGGAAGAAAAGGCCTTATCTGGCCTGGAGCTTTTGCAGCTGCAATTGGTAGGCTAGCAGTTCCTTGCGGCACTTAACAGTGGCTTTGGTAAAGTCAGGAAAAATTGCAGTTTATGCCCCTTATGGTGGATCAGAGTTCATAGCTTTGCTGTTTGCATAATCTGCTGGACATGAGGATATCAGAGCACACGCAGGATCAGAGGCCTGGGCATCTTCACGTGTGGGAAAGGTACATCGGGACACAGTGGACTCTCACAATCTCTAGTGGTCACTGGAAACCTATCCCCAACAGCGTAGGAAAGAAGGTTGCAAGGTATTGTACTGGATCGGGTCCTTCAGCGTCCTCAAGAAGGCCCACTATTCTGATGTTATTTCAGCGGGAGCAGTTACTGATATCCTCCATAAGCTGCTCAAGCTGCTTGACATGCTTTGCAGTCTTTTGGGCTTGGGTAAGCTTTTCTTTGTGCACCAATAATGTAGATTATCCTTTTTCAATGCAGAGAGATAAGGAATTGAACTGAATCTTAATCTTGGAGACCTCTGAGCGAACTGTGGAGAGAGACTCTCCTCTGGAGGCTACTAACTCCTTCACTGTGTGAATCTCTGCAAGGATCTCTTGAAGTCCACCATTTGAGTCATGGGCAGCAGCCATCTTCTGAGGAGAGGGGGGGATCAGGTTTGGCTCGTTTAACACCTTGGGTTTGCAATGCAGAATATTCCAGCTGGGCTGGCTTAATCGGGGACATGCCCAGCAGTCAGATCGTCCTTCTGGAGGTACCAAATACCAGCAGACTAATTCAAATCAGGGCAGGATTAGTTCAGGATATGTGGGATGTGTTTTTTAAATAAAATATTTTTCTGATTTTTCTTGTGTGTCTGGTTAATTTATTTGGTTATTTTCTTGAGGAAGAGATCTTAGTAATTAGTCTGGAAAGTAATGAGGGGGATCGAGATAAGAGGAAGAGGAAGGGTTCAGGAGGCTGGAGGAGAAAATAAGGATATCAGCAGAGGGGACCGCAGAGGAGAAAAATGGAAAAGGGATTTCAGGCAGGAGGGGCAGAGGAATAGGGATAGAAGGAGAGATATAGAAGCAGAAGGACAGGAAAAGGGAATGTGGTGAGGAAGAGGAGGGAGGGGGATGGGGGAGGAAGGAGGATATGGAAGCGATATGGGATGATGGAGATATATGGATTCTTTGTTTGGATAGGTAGCACTGGTATAGGAAGAGGGACAGTCAATCCACTCACACCCAAAAGCACTTTTGATGCCCTCATATAAAACCTTCAGTACCTTCAACCTCCTCTCATATGTGTCTCACCCCTGAGCCCCTCACTCTTTCCTTGCAGCCCTAAAGTTTTCTACATACAGGTCAGAGATTCAGAATTACACCCCTCCCCCACCCCACATATACTTTTTATTTGAACTTGGTTTAATTGTAAGCAATGTGATTTATCATGCAATCCACACAGTGCAATCGGCCTACTGTAATAGCTCACCCCCTCGTCCTACATTTCTCCCACCCCCAATTCAGGGTCCTTTCTTTCTTTATCTCCTGCCAATCCTGATCCTCTTTCTCCCCATGACCCCTTTCTCTCCTCCTTCTCCATCCTCCACTTATGGTCTCCCCTTCCTCTTGCTTTCTTCGTCTTCTCCTTATTTAATTCTCTTTCCTCCTTGCTATCCCCTTCTCCCTCCTGTGCCTTTCTTCCCACTCCTGCTCCAATCCTATTTCCATCCTTATCCCCCTCCCCCAAACACTCTTGCTCTTCCCTTCCATTCTTCATTACTCGCCTCCATATCCTCCACCTCACACACACTCTTGCTATCCTCTTTTGTTCTCCCCTTTTGCTTTCCAGAACTCTTGCTCTGTCCCAACTTACTCACTGCCCTTCTTTGCCCCCTTTTCCCATCTTTACGCCCCTCGCTTTCTACTCTCATGTGCACTCTTTTGCTCTCTCCTCTCACTGGTCTATGGCTGATTACTTTTGCTGTGCGAACTAACCTCCCCTCCCCTCCATAAGTGGTCCCAGGATGATGATCTGGTTGTTACATGACTGTTTTTAAAGCCATGATGGACACCGCAATAGAATCGATTGTTCAAATCTAATGAAGAAGAGGCTAAAGAAAGTGTCGGTACTGGAAGTTTGCTAATCTTAAGAAAGTATTGTGGTTGCTATATGTGGACTTTGCCGATGGGATCTGACTGCCATCGCAACGCAGCAGCATGCTATGGACTGCATCAAAACTTATTTATTTATTTACATTCTCTTATATACTGTGCTATTCCACATCAGTGCAGTTTACATTGAACAAACTGAAATTACATTGAACAGGGCATTATAACTTGGAGATAACTATTTTACAGGGAACATGGGCTATGGAGGGTTAAGTGGCTTGCCCAAGACCACAAGGAGCACCTGTGGGACTAGAAACCCCAGTCCTTCTGGCCCAAGGTTGCTGTCCTCTAGTGGGATTTGAACCTCTGACCTTCTGGCCTGAAGTACCTTGCCCCAACCACTAGGCCACTCCTCCACTCTGGAGCCCATATTCCCTGTAAAATAGTTATCTCCAAGTTATAATGCCCTGTTCAATGTAATTTCAGTTTGTTCAATGTAAACCGCACTGATGTGGAATAGCGCAGTATATAAGAGAATGTAAATAAATAAAATAAATAAATAAGTTTTGAATTTGGAATTACCCTGGAAACATGCCAAACTGGAAACACACACGTTTACAAAGTTTTTTTATGATATTTATTAAGTGTAACATTTGGTAGAAAAATTGAGTTTTCCACTGGATGCATTTTATCTTTAGAAGTAAAAGGACAACTGGATTGATGTGCATGGAAGATTGACCTATGCACCTCTTATATAGCGAGTCTGATGAAAATAGTTTTGTAGTGTTAACTGCAAGGCATAGCTCCATCCCATTTGCCACCCATTCCATGCCCTTAATAGGACTTTTCACATTATGGGCCTGCCCCAGTGGTCAGCTGCGGCACTTAAATATCAGTGGGATATTCAGCAGCAGTATCTGAACAGTAGCTGACATTGAATATCCAGACTGAGTGGTGCTGTCCAGATAAGGGCCGGTCTTAGTATGGCGAGTGTGGATCAAGATTTATAAGACTGAAAAAAGAGGAGAAGAAATACTATTCTTACATTATTCTAGAAAGTCAAAATACTCCTAGAGAATTCTTTCAAGTTGTGAAAAGAATTTCAGATCTTCATGGGAAGCAGTTAGGTAATGGTGTAAAGATGGAGGATTTTGCATTGGTTTTTAGATAGAAAGTTGTTACACTGTAAGATGCCATCCCGAGTTTGCAGTTACAGTATGATGAGGGGGAACCCGGAGGAGATGGTTATAGGAGCGATGAGGTGGTTTTCATTTCTGTCTGGGATAAAATTACTTTTGTCTCCTCTGGGGCTGTAACTTCAGAGGTTTTCAAAGGAAAGCTGTCAAGTACTGTAGATCCTTGTCCAGGTAGGTGTTAAAAGACATGCGGAACTCTGTCTTTGGATTGTTAAGTTGGTAAATCATTCGCTATTAGAGGAATCTGTTCCTACTGAATAAGGCAAGATGGTCCTAACTCCTTTGTTGAAGGGGTATAAGATAGATGACTCTCAGTGTCAGCCAAAGGCTAATATCCCTGTCATTCCAAAGATTATTGAGACAGATGTAGCTTATCAACTACAATTCCTATCTGAGTTTGATCATTTAGACAGAGCCCAATCAGGCTTTTGAAGTCTGTATAGCACCAAAACAATTCTGGCAGCACTACTGAATGATAGAAACATAGAAACATAGAAATATGACGACAGAAAAAGACCACATGGCCTATCTAGTCTATCCTTCCATATCAACAACTACAACAGTCCCCTTTTTTCCTTTAGAGATCGTCTGTGTTTGTCCCATGCTTTTTTGAATTCAGTTACTGTCCTCATCTCTACCACCTCCACTGGGAGACTATTCCACGGATCCTCCACTCTTTCCGTAAAGAAATATTTCCACAGATCACTCCTGAATCCATCCCCGTTCACCATCATTCCATGTCCCCTCGTAGCAGAACTTGCTTTCAATTGAAAGAGGCTCTCCCCCTGAACATTTATGCCACGGAGGTATTTAAACATCTCAATCATATCAACCTCTATCCCGCCTTTCCTCTAAGGTATACATATTAAGATCCTTAAGTCTGTCCTCATATGCTTTATAATGAAGACCACTAACCATTTTAGTAGCCACCCTCTGCACCAACTCCATCCTGTTCACATCCTTTTGAAGGTGTAGTCTCCAGAATTGCACACTGTACTCCAAATGAGGTCGCACCAAAGACTTATACAGAGGTACTATCACCTCCTTTTTTCTGCTAGCCATTCTTCTCCGTATGCACCCAAGCATCCTTCTAGCTTTTGCCATCGCCTTTTCTACCTGTTTAGCTACTTTAAGATCATCAGACACAACCACACCGAGGTCCCGTTCTTCTTTAGTGGACAAAAGTACTTCACCCCCTATACTATATTGCTCCCTTGGATTGCTGCAGCCCAAATACATGACCTTGCATTTTTTAAAATTAAATCCAAGCTGCCAAACTCTAGACCATTCTTCAAGCTTAGCTAGATCCCTCCTCATGTTATCTACACCTTCCTGGGTGTCTACTCTATTGCAGATTTTGGTATCATCCGCAAAAAGGCAAACCTTACCCGACAGCCCTTCCGCTATATCACTAACAAAGATGTTAAAAAGAATCGGACCAAGGACAGATCCCTGCGGCACACCACTGGTAACATCCTTCTCCTCAGAGTGAGCCCCATTTACCTGTACTCTTTGTCGCCTCCCACCCAACCAATTTCTAACCCAAGCAGTAACTTTAGCATCCATCCCTAGGGTGCTCAGTTTGTTTATAAGTCGCCTGTGAGGAACAGTGTCAAAGGCTTTACTGAAATCTAAATACACCACATCTAGGGCTCTCCCTCGGTCCAACTCCCTGGTCACCCAGTTAAAGAAATTAATCAGATTTGTCTGACAAGACCTGCCTCTGGTGAATCCATGCTGCCTCGGATCCTGTAATCCGCTGGACTCCAGAAACCTCACTATTTTCTCTTTCAGCAGCGTTTCCAATAATTTACTCACCACCGAAGTTAAACTAACCGGCCTGTAGTTTTCAACCACATCCTTACTTCCACTTTTGTGTAAAGGCACCACATGAGCCTCTCTCCAGTCCTTTGGCACCAATCCCGACTGCAACAAGGCATTGAAAAGGTCAGTCAGTGGAGCTGCTAGAATGTCCCCAAGTTCTCTCAGTATTCTAGGGTGTATCCCATATGGTCACATTGCTTTGTCTACTTTCAGTTGAGCTAGTTTCTCACGAACAGTCTTCTGAAAATTGTTCAAGATGTCCCTCGCTTCTGTTCCTTTTTGTGGGTGTTTTCTGAGGTCCTGCTCCTGGTTCTTCATCTGTGAACACAGAACAGAAATATTTGTTAAGCAAATATCTGCTTTATCCTCATCAGCTTTTACATATTCCTCCACTTCATCCTTGAGTCTGACAATACCACTTTTGCCCTTCCTCTTCTCACTAACATATCTGAAAAATGTCTTATCCTCCAATTTTATTGCATTGGCTATTTCCTCCTCTTTTTGAATCTTTGCTTTCCTGATTACTTTGCTAGCTTCTCTAAGTTTTTCCAAATATAGATGCCTGTCTTCCTCTCTCTGTGATCTCTTGTATTTCATGAAGGCCTCCCTCTTTTTCTTCACTTTTTCAGCTACCTCTTTCAAAAGCCATAGCGGTCTCCTTTTCCTTTTACCTTTATTTACCATTTTAACAAAAAGGTTGGTTGCCCTTAAAATATCTCCTTTCAGTTTTGCCCATTGTTTTTCTACATCCTCCAGCTGTTCACATCCCGTTAACGACTCCCTGAGGTATTAGCCCATCTTGGCAAAGTTAGTCTTCCTAAAGTCTAAGACCCTCACTTTTGAATGGATTCTAACAGCCCTAGTCCTAATACTGAACCACACCATCTGGTGATCACTGGATGCAAAATGATCTCCTACTATAACATCAGAAACACTTTCACCATTGGTAAGCACCAAGTCCAGTATGGCCCCTTCACGTGTGGTGTCTGTTACCAATTGCTTGAATAGTTCTCCTTGTAGAGAATCCAGGATCTCTTTACTTCTAGATGATACTGCAGCAGGAATGTGCCAATCAACCTCTGGCATATTGAAATCCCCTATCAGTAGCACTTCCCCTTTCCTAGCAATGCTGCGTATGTCTTTAATTAACTCTCTGTCCACCTCTTCCTCTTGTGAGAGAGGTCTGTATATCACGCCAATGCAAATAGATTTCTCTTTCCCTCTTTCTAGTTTAACCCACAATGCCTCCTCTCTCCCTTTTAAGCTCTGTAATTCCAAAGCTTTAATAGTATTCTTTACATATAGTGCCACTCCTCCTTCCCTTCTTCCTACCCTGTCCTTTCTGAATAAAGTATAGCCAGGTATAGTTACATTCCAGACATGGTTTTCTGTGAACCATGTTTCTGTAACTACCACTAAATCCAAGTCGGCCACTCCCACCAAAGCTTCAACATCAGAGATCTTATTCCCCATGCTACAGGCATTTATATACACTTCTTTCCATATGATGTAAGAACAGTTATAAATGATGGGAGATAGCCTTTGTGATGCAATTGGATTTAGCTGTGGCCTTCAGTTTACTGCACCATGAGGTGTTGTTAGACTGGTTGAATTCTGTTGGGCTGACAGGGGTGGAATGCAGCTGGTCTGGAGAATTTCTTAAAAAATGGACTT
Source organism: Ichthyophis bannanicus (assembly GCA_033557465.1). NCBI lineage: Eukaryota > Metazoa > Chordata > Amphibia > Gymnophiona > Ichthyophiidae > Ichthyophis > Ichthyophis bannanicus. Next base: position 1,270,625,601 of record CM066032.1, on the reverse strand, counting down.
TACAGGTCACCTGGCAAGGGGGATCTTCAGCTGCATGATTGATGACATGTGATGTTTCCCATTGTCTCTTTTATTTAATTTTTGTTTCAATTCCTTAGGATGCATTCTGCGAGACCTAGGAATCCCTTACTATCCCTTGGGGCAATTTCTCCAAATGCATTAGTTTTGCACATACTAAGACAATAATGAACCTCACTCCCAACTCAGGGTATATGCAGCATGATCTCAGTCTCTCAATCTGTTACCCATATGCAGAGAACCTTATATTTTCCATGGCATCAACAATATAGGAGACTTATGACTATATGAATGAATGTTATCAGTGCTTCCAAAGATGGATGCTTAAGAGTGGCTTAACAGTCAATCCACAAAGACAAAATTCCAATGGGTTGGATGACCAAAGTTGATCAAGATTTGGTAATTCCCACTATTGCAGGTTCACCTATTTCTTTCAGGAGGCAAAAATCTTAGGGGTCCTTATAAACTCTCAGTTAACTAAGGGGCATGTTTACTAAACACCGTTGCTGTGCGGGTTCCCGTTAGTGTGCTGGTGCCATATAAGGAGTGGGCGGGCCAGGCAGAAAAAAGAAAAAAACCGGACCGTACGTGTGTGCGTCGCGCAAATGTGCGGGGCCCACATTAGCGCGTGGGAAGGCTAAGTGGGGCGCTGCTTCATAAGCGAACAACAGAGCCATAGTACAACGGTGAAGACACTGACCTATGCTGCAGGGGCCAGGGGTTCAAACCCCCATTGTGCTGAATGAAAAAGACCAGCTGAGGCATCAACTTTTATGGGCAAAAGTGGTGTAGGAGGTATATTGATTATGGGCGGCAGAAGGCGGCGCACTCTTTTTTTATACGGCATGAGGCGGCGCACTGTTCATTGTGGGCGGCAGATGGCGTCGCGCTGATAAAATGGGGCAACAGAAGGCGGCGAGCCTGTGGGCAGAAGGCGTCGCGCTGATGTGTGAGGGGGCAGCCCAATAGTGGGAGGGATAAGTGGCGCGCTGATGTGCAAATAGCAGGAATGGAGCCATAGCACAATGGTTAAGACACTGACCACTCGTGCAGGCATCATGGGTTCAATTCCCCACAGTGCCCATTGAAGACAGCTGGCTGAGGCATTATTTTAAGGGGCATGCCCATGTTGGGCGGCATAAGGCGGCGCGCTGTTAATGTTACGCGGCAGAAGGCGGCGCACTGCTAATTTTGTGCGCCACAAGACGGCGCGCCAATGGCTACAAGGCTGCGCGCTGCTGCTCAAGCACAGGAACAGAGCCACAGCACAATGGTTGTGACACTGACCAATGGTGCAGGGACCAGAGGTTCAATCCCTCACAATGCCCATTGAAAAAGACTAGCAGAGGCAGTATGTTTTATGTTGTGGAGTGCTGTAGTAGGCCCACTAATTTTATTTTGTGATAACAACTAGAAAACGCATGCTCACAGCATGTTAACATAAGGCAGCCCATAAGGCACATGTGACAGTGCACCGTCCGCCAAGGCACCCTAGAATGTCCCCTATAGGGCAGCATGTATGTTGCGACACAGGATAATGTATAGTGCACCCTATATGGATGGCAACCATAAAGTGCCGTATACGGCGCCCCATAAAGCGCCCTCAGAGGCACCTTATGGGTACAGTACGCTCAGGGTGTTATTGCTGGCAGCAACATATGTACAGTAAATTAAAAAGATGCTGTGGACACCCCTATCACAGGACCCCACTGTGGGTTTGAACCCATGACCTCTGGCTGCACAGGGAGTGATGTAACCATTGGGCTACAACTCCATAGCTGTAAGCAAGCCCCTGGCTGGCTGCAGATAGCCTGCACGTCACCTCACAGACAGTCTGCCGGTGTAAACAGGATAGGGTTAGGCCACACGTACCCATGATGCACTGCACATGCAAATTAGCTGTCCACAGATGGACACAAGATGGGTAATGCACCCCCACAGCACCTCGGCCCTGTTGGGGGGAGTGACCGGGTGCACCCACACAGCACCTCGGCCTGGTAGGGGGCACTGACCGGGTGTTTTACTGGCACAGAGTAGCTACACACCGTTACATCGTGTGGGTTCTGTGCTCACCCTGAGTGTGCAATGAGGCGCCCAGAACCAGGTCCACAACACCGTCCATGGCTGATGGAGGCCAAGTGGGAGTTTCAAAGCAGTGTTAATGTGTAAGATAGCTAGTTTCTGCACAAACACCATGGATATCCCAGTCAGGCTCAGCACCCCCTAGGAACCCCCACCAGGGCTCCCCCCCCCCAGCAGCAAACATGGTCCCCCATCAAGAGATCCACACTGTACCTCCCTGCAAAGGTGGCAGTAGAGGGCAACATCAACCCCAGTCCTGCTGAGGAATGAACACCACCCCCACCCCGCCACAACACAATAGCAGACAGCCATAGGACCAGGATAAGGTAAGCTGCACCCCACCACCAGATATTCCCCTGCAGCAAGCCAACAGCCATTGCACCCTGCAAGCCATTCCAGCAAGACACATACCAGCTACAAACAGTCTGCTGGTTAGTCCATAGTGCATGTTCCCAATGGAGACACATGCACCCAGAACTGGTCTGCCAGCATACACAGCAAGCAGATAAATCAGTGACTGGGCCCCAAATAGAAACCCATATTTATCACATGAGAGAAATACTGCATAGCACTATGGGGGTGCCTAGCCATGCTGTGGTCACTGCACAGTCAGGGTGAGTGTGATCTCCCAGAAGGACATGCTTTGGCCACCCTGTCTGTGTAGGTGGTGGCCGGACACTACAATGTCCCTGCCAGTGCCCTATGCCCGGTGCAGATGCATCCTGGCCAGGCTACCCTGTCCTGGCTATACCCATGGTACCTTGCACCTCATTATTCACATTGGCAGGCCAATACTGGCAACAGTGCTGGCAGTGTGGGCTGTGGAAGGGGCTTGCAGCCAACACCCACTGTATAGCCAGACACACACTTCCACACCTATGCCATCATGGTGCTACTATTGAGGAAGTAATTAGCCTTGCCCACCAAACCGGTCCTGAGCACGGCAAGGCATGGATATGGTACGCAGTACAGCTGGGGGTCACTCCCCAGGGTGGTAAACACCGTCAGAGGCCAGTCCTGGAGCACGCACCGCAAACACCTAACAGATTGTTCGGATGGGGTCAACTAGCAGTATGTGCGTAACGTATGGATATCTAGCTGCCTGTGCTCCTAGCAAACGTCTCAGAGCTGTGTACCATATACCTCAGGTGTAGGGTGACATTGGTAAGTTATGCAAGTGCTAGTTTTGGGAGATGCATGCAGGGTCCAATGGTCTGCCTCTCCAGGAGACATTGGCCAATGAGGCCTGTGGGTGTGGGTGTGTCTGCCCTTGATGGCTGCTGCTTTACGGCACAGATTCCCAACTCCAGTCCAGGTTTGCATCACACTGTTCTGGTTTTCCTCATGGATATGCATGAGCTACATCTACATACCATGGGTGTGGTGCATAGATATACAGCACAGGCATTTGTATGAGTGGCATCATGGAACCTGACTGGTGTGTGCCAACCAGGACTGCATTTGGGTGATTCTGCTCTGGGTACTGGCCCTGTTCATGGTGTCTTTGCTCAGTGGGGTAAAAGATAGACGTATTGCCATTGCATATGTCCTCGCCAGGAAAGGTGTGCCCTTACTATCACTGTTTACTTGGGGGAAAAATATGTGGGCAAGATTGGTAGTTGCCCCAGTTGGGCTTTGAACCTGTGACCTTCTGCTCTTGCATGCAGTGTCTGCGTGCACTGCACCACTGTGTAGCCACAGATTGGGTGGATTCCCTGGCATGTCCATGACTGTGGATCCGGCAGGGCCTGTCTGTTGCAGTCTGTTGCAGTGGATGGTGGCAGCCTGCACATGGCTAGCTAGGCCTCTGTCTTCTGTCGCTAGCAGCCACTGCCCCCTGCACCACATGTACTCGTCCGCCAACATGCTGGCATGAGCTCCTCCCATAAAAAGCAGGTGACCTGATTGGAATGTGGCAGTACGGGACTGCATTTGGGGTACTTGGCTGTGGGTAATGCCCATTGTTGTGGTGTGTGTGCGTTGTTGGGTAAAATATGGGTGTTTTCCCCATGCTTATGTCACCTGCAATACAGGGGTGTCTGCGCTATCTGTGTTTAGTGGTGGGTAAAATATAGGAACTGGGCTGGCAAGTGCCTTAGCTGGGCTTTGAACCTCTGGTCCTAGAGGTACTGACTTTGTCCGCTGCACCACACTATGGCCACAGAGACAGTGCAGCCCCTGGAGGTAGTAAGCCTGGCAGGATGGAGTCACAAACCCTGCTCTACGCAATTTTACTGTGGGCATATGCACCCTGTCTGGTGACAAACGTGCACATCAACCACGGAAATGACCACGGGAACTGGGGGAAACAATATCACCATGCTGGGCAACAGTGATATTAATGGGCAACCATAGCAAACACTCCCAGGACAGCTCCACAACAGGAAATGTTGTTTGGAAGAATCTCCGCTCCGTAAACCCTTCCAAAATTCATTTCTTTTTTCTGGAGCTTTGTTGGGTGTGTTTTCTGTATTTGCCCATCACTATCACTGTTCCCCAGCTGAATTACTATTTTTAATAGTTCTGTTGTGGTCATTTCCTATTTTTATGTGCACTTTTGTGCTGTGCACATGTATCACACTGCTCACGTTTTGCTGGTTTCCCCGGTTTTCCTGTACATTGCTGACGGAAATGGTTTCTCTTCCCTTTAAATGCTTTCTACCGCGAGTGTTTCACTCGCGGTAGTTTTTACATGCAAATTCGGGCCCGATACTGTGCGGGGACCCTCTCCCCTCCCACTCTCCACCCATTGACCCCGTCCCTCCGCCCCTCCGGAGCCTTCCTCCGCCCTCCTTTAGCCGTTCCACGCCTCTATCGGACATTTGCGGGCCCGCACTTGTACGGGGCCCGTTGGTGTGCCGCGTACCTGTGCGGGGGTGACACGCACGTGTGCGGGGCGTTTAAACGCGTTTATGCGTGTTTCAGTGGCGCGTTGCCGTGCGCTATTTTGCGGCGCGCAAATTTGCGGACTTTAGTAAACATGCCCCTAAGGAACCACAAGTTACAGCTATGGTGAAGAATATTTTTTGTAACCTAGGGGTTCTTCTTTATATACGAGCATATTTAGAGGTGGGCCATCTTCAATCAGACGTGCAGGTGGTTGTACTCTCCTACCTCAATTACTGTAACAGTTTGCCCAGACCTCCTGGAGAAGCAGCTGCATAGGTGGCAGTCATTGCAAAACATGGCTGCTAGACCTATCCTGGAGGAATCCAGGTGGGAGAGGGCAACCCCTTTTTTATAACACTTCGGTGACTCTCAATGTAGGCGCAAATTTTGTTTAAGGTTTTCCTGTTTATTTTCAAGCTTTTACATGGCATGGTGCCAGATAGAGATTTTTTTATTCATTTTTATTCATCAGAATATGCATGTACGGTTCATCTTTGGGAACTGAAGCATTCGTTCATTCATCCCTGGAGTGGAGTGAATTCAGCTAAGTTGTGCATCTGCAAGTTAGAGTCCTGGCACTGGTCCCAGCATAGGAACCTTAAATACAGAGGAAGATCCCACTGGGGCGGAAGAAGCATTCATGAACTACCTAAATGACATGCCGAGGGATGTAATGAAAAATCAGAGGATACACCCTGGTGAAGGCCTCAAAACCAGTGGGAGTGGTCCTGCAGCACTGGCTGTGACAGCCCAGAAGAACTGAGGAAGACCAACATAGCGGCAAGATAGGCTGGAAGCCCTTATAATGAGAAAGTAATACTTGTGGCAGAAGACTAATATTCAACAGTTACAGTGATGGAGGGTTGCAGATATGAGGGCAGTCTGTCACCCCATGATAGCTATGGTAGATTTGGCTATCAGGCTGTCTAGGCAGTTGTCCCCTTCCTCCAATAGTGCTCCATGCTCATTCCTCCTGATAGAAATGCCATTCTTCAGTTAAGGGTATAACAGTAGCTGTGCTCCACTGCTAGAACCTCCAAACAAGCACAGTAAAAGTTTGAGAAGAACTTTGAAGAGAGAGTTCAAGGCTTATCAACTGTGGAAGGCTGGTACTGATTGCCCACTATGCTGGGTTCAGTTTCTCCCAGACTCGGGTTCGTAGGAACTGCATGCCAAAGCAGGTAGCAGAACACCCAAAGAGTGTACAAGAACAAGCTAAAGGCCCCCACAAAGATGCAAAGCAGGATGATGATGATGAAGAGTGGTCCAGAAAGCATCAAAGCACACTGGTCGCAAAGCCATGGAACTAGAAAGGCGGCATAAAGTACCCAAATCAGCAGGGGAGGGCAAAGAGCAGCAGCAACAGAAAGAGGTGTGGGGGAAAGGAGATCTTTCCTTTTTTTAAGGGGGAAGGTTATTTCTCTTTTTTTTTTTTTACTTTTTTTTCTTTAGCTTTGCCATGTGAACCTAAAGAGACCCACTCAAAATACACTAGCAGGCCGCAAAAGAGGGATTTGCAATGGCTGCCATTTGGTTGTTGTGGTTCGAATCTCAGGAGAAGGACTGGCTGGCTACAAAGGGGCAGGCTGTGGCAGAAATGGCAAAGAATAAGACTGGCACCAGCAGCAGAAGCAGCAGCAGAGGGAGACTTTTTTCAGTTGTTTTTGTTTTATTTCTTTTTTGCTCGTTTTGGTTTTCACTTTGGGTTGTTGTTTTTTTCTTGCTTTTTTTCTTTTAAGTTTTGTCATGGGGGCTGAAAGGTAAACACTGGAAAGGGCACTATCCTGAACAGACTGTAGTGCGAAATGTCAAAAACACAGCTAGTAGACACACTGAAGACAGAGAGTGTGGGCAACTGCCTCTCGATATAGCTCTACACTCCTTCCTCCTCCCACTTACATGAGAATGAAGGGAAACCAAGCAAGGAGAGATTTCACTTCAGAAACACTAGCTTATCCACCAAGTCTGCTGCTAACATGAACAATGGGGACCATGATACCCTCTGCCATGAAGAATATTTGTTCAATGGGTACACAGGTTGGAGGGCAGGACAGAAAATGCTGCACAACCTTGGCCAGGTCTGGCCAGACTGCAAACTTGTGTGCCAAGGGATCTGTGTGAATGGCTTCAGTGGGTTCTGCAAGGTAGCATGTTACTGAAGTCCATACAGGAATCTGGCTTGTGATAGGCTGATCTCTGTAACTTAGCACTGTAGTTAAGGCTTTGGTCACCAAAGATTGTGCCTGGTACTCAGGGCCACTAGCATGTAAAAGCATGGGGGAGTTGTAGGTGACAGGATGTTACTCATGCTGTCAATACTGCTTGCCAGCATGCCTGGTATTTCCCCTGCTACATCACCAGCACCATTTCCCCATTCCCTCTGGTGTTCCCTTTCCTCTACCTCATTTACCAGTTTTTCCTTCCAATAAGCCACAGAAAATTCCTTTCATCTGCAGTCACAGAGACCATCTAGCATCTTCCTTCATAAGGGGTTCCAACCTTATTCCCACTTGACCATGCAAGAAGTCCATCATCACCAAACCCTCTGCTGTAAATCTCTGTCACTGATGAAAACCTTCTAACCTTGCCTGTAAGATATTCACTACCAGGTTGAGAACGCTCAGTGTAGCCCTTATGGACCTCTGTTCCTCCATGGCATCTTTAAAGGGCTTTAGGACTTCCATCACCTGTTTGATATTGCCCAGCGCTGGTGACCCAGGGGCCTATCAGTGCTAATCTTGGTCTCCAATGATATCTGATGCAGGGTCTCCTGCTGCTCCACTAACCTGTCCAGTAAATCATAAGTGAAATTCCACTAGATGCTAACATTCTGTTCAAATTGGTGCAAGGAGCCTCTGTTGCTTTCTGCTTCTCAGGCAGCTCATGCCTACCCTTCACACTCTGGTTAAAATACCCAGCTACTTTTTGCACTTCTCGATAAGTTTCCACAGCCTTGCTCCCCAGACCGAGGGAGCCTCTGATAATCAGGTGCAGCAAGTATACAAAGCATCTAATCCCAAGAAAGCCCCCTTCCTTCACTGCCTTGATAATGTTCATCCCACCATCTGTTGCAAAGAAACTTGTGTCCTATGTGCCAGCCCTGCCTCATTGCCCTTATTTCTGCTAAAGTATGGATCTGTATATAGCTGTCATCCATTACTTGGCTGTGTAGCACAGCCCATCAGAACAATTTTGCTATTGTCCTCATTAGATCTACAGCCTGTTCCTACCTCAGCCAGCTGCTACCAAGGTCCCATCAGTGAGAGGTAGGCATGAGTAGCTTTAGTTCATATGTCAGCAATGAAATGCAGACTTGTACTGACCTCTGTTTTTGGCAGCTCTGCCTGTAGCTGGTGACACAACCAATTTTACAGGCTGGGGATCATCTTACTACTAAAGATTATTCTGCAAGATACTCAGTAAGTGGGAGCTAAGAAATGCAGCAGCCTCTTAAACCTCACCTCAACCATGTTTGGGGATGGTGATCCAAGATGTCATTTCTCCAAGCACTGGGTCACCACCTTGATGCTGCTTGCTGCCTGCCCTGTGACAGAGCTAATGAAAACCATGGTGACTTGATTTGATGCACATCGGGCTTGATGCCCATCTGACTGGCAGAAGAGGATTGGGGCACTGCTTTGGAAATGGATTTTGTTTTTGTGTACCTTTCCCACCACTGCTATTTCCAGTCCTGAATGAAGTTCCCAGCTTAGGATTAGTATCCTCATTCCAGAGTATTCTTTTTCCAAATAATGCAGCATGCCACTGTTAATAAGATGACCCATCAGCTTCCCTCTGCTATGTGCTGTCTACAGTAATTGTATTCTGCATATTGTAGGTTGTCAAGCGCTTTAAAATTCTTCCACACATATGAGATTTTACAAGACGTCCTCTGTATTTCCTTGGGGAGGGGGCTGCTGCTGGAATGATGGGATAGAGGAGAGGATGATAGAGAGTAGGAAGGATGGCACCGGTCTATTGTCCCCTCTACCTGTGAGATGCTCTACTTTGGCACTGTCAGGATCACTTTCTATCTCCTCACCAGTTGGCACACTAAGAACAACTTCTTCAATAGCTTCATTGGCCAGTATACTTTCAATATCTCATGATTCAGATGTAAATCCATCCATGTGGATCCCTCAGATTCTATATCTGCCAAGACCATCTCCACATACTTTTCAGCAGGGAATAAGGTGCACCTACTGTAGGCTGAGTTGCCTTTACCTGTTTATTCTGTCCTTGTAGCATGTCAACTTCCCTTTGCCCCTCTGTGGAGATGATACTAAACACCTGCTCTTTCACAGTTGCACTGGAAACTTCAGCCCTTTTTGCTTTGAGATATCTATTTATTTAAAGGCACATTCTGATCTGGACGTCCAACACCTTGTCCGGGTACCCAGAATCGGGCCGTGCACCGGCTGCACCCAATTCTGATCCCACGGGGACTAGATGTGCCTGCGGGATCAGAATCAGGAACAGGGCCAGGACATCCAGACCATGCCCCAATTCTAGATGCCTGGCATGCACAACGGACTTCCTGGATAGCCCAGCCAGGCTCCTGAATGGAGCTGCAGTGCCATGACGTCCCATCACCATGGCACTGTGGCTCCATGAACTACCTAAATGACATGCCGAGGGATGTAAAGGAGCCATGATCCTCGGCCACCAACCAAAGTCCCCTTTCCCCAAAACCCAACCCTTCATCTGGCTTTCCATGGCCAGGGTCAGGCTGCGAAGAACCTCCTGCACCTCCTCACCTCCTCTGCTGGTCCAGGCTCATCTGTCCCCTGATATCTAGGGGGACTTGTTCCACTTCCGAGGTGAAATAAGTCCCCTGTCCATTTTGCAGACCCCGGATGTACAGGATTGACCTCAGAATCGTCCCTGTACTTCCGGGGTCAGTTGCCGCCCATCACTCCTCCCCTGGCCTGCCCCCTCCCACCCACAACAGAGCTCCCCACACAAATTGGGTGAACGTGCAGGGTACTCTGTTTCCTCTGGCACCAGCAAGACAAATAGCATGTCTGGACATCCAGATCAGATATCCAGACCCATTATTCTGGTCTCAGAATAGAGCCCATAGTGTATGCCTTTCTCTGAGTTCAAGGTGAGTTACATTCAGATATGGTAACTATCTTCCAATCCCCTTGTAAAGACATCTCTCTAGTCTGTATGGCAGACTAGAGGAGCCAATAACCATAGCCTGGGAATGCCTCATCTCTTTCTGCACACTTGTGCCAGTACTGCTCTCACCTTCCCTCCCTTCTTTCTTTCTACCACCATTTAATTTTCCAGATGTATCCTTCCCAAGCATTATAATATGCCTAGGGTAGTCCCTGCAGTGCCCATTAAAACTGCTTGCCTGTGCTGACACTCTTGAAAGGACTGGGGGAGGGCGAATGTGTTTGCTCAGCTATGTTGCTAATGCTCCAATGAAACTGGATTCCCAGGGACTGCACCTGTATTGTAGCTTTTTACTTTTAACTTTTTATTTATCTTTTACCTTTACTATTCTATGAGCAATGGAATGGAATAGATACAGTAAGATGCTCTGCATCCTCCTACCTTCACAGCTGTGCTGCCTCAGATAACATGCTAGGGGTCCTGCACCTGGCCTCATCTAGGTCTTACACTGCCCAGTTCCAGTCATGTTGCATACCAACTGACACTCTTGAAAGGACCAAGGGGGAAGAGTGATGAGTTTGCCCAACTATGCAGCTAATGCTCCAATGGAACTGGATTTCCAGGGACTGTACATTGTGGTGGCGAGACAGGGTTAGAGCCCAAGAAAATGCTGAAAAACCAGCCATTTATTTCTGAACAGAGAAAAGGTTCAGGGAGGTTCGGGGTTAAAACTCTGACCAGAGAAAAAAACTGCATGTATAGAGCTACAGAGATTGAGCCACACCCTAGCTCCATGGAAACCAGGGGAGGTGACGAGGAGAGCCCGGGGGTGGAGTCTAGAGCTATAGGGCAGACACAATAATATAAGCTGGGAAAAGCAGCAGTGAAGAGGAAGGAGAGGAAGCTGGGAAACAAGAGAAGCCCAGGAGACATTGGAGATGAGAACAGCAAGAGAACAGCAAGGAGACAAGCAGGAGGAGAGTGCTCTGAGAAGGAGACGTCCTCCAGGAGGGAGGAGACTAGCAGAGAGTCTCGGGAAACTAAAGGAAGTGAGGAGACCAGGAGAACACGTGTAAGAGGAAAGTGTGACAGCAAATGCCTCAAAGGAAAGCCCTACTGCGTGCAGCAGACAGACCCCTCCAGCCCTGAAGGTAGTCCAGTTTGTAGAGAGAGTACAGCTGGCTTGGAAGACAGGAGAGCTGGCTCTGTGGGGAATGCTGAAAGAACGCAAGGTAAAGGAATATCTTTGAGAGAGTCTGTGAACACTATTCCACCTTTGGCAAAGTCTGAGGGTAGACTGGTTGCTGGGAAAAAGGTGAGCACGTTGCAAGCTCTAAAGAGTTTGTTAAGAGGTAAGAATCTCCTCTATCCTTCCCCTGTAACTCAGCCTAGAAAGGAATCCCAGTGGGGTCAGGTTTTGAAACTCTTGGAGAAGTTAAAGCCTGTTATAGATGCTGAGGACAGACATGTGCTGAGTGAATCAAATGAGGAGCTCATAGAAATAGAGGAATTCTGTTCAGATAGTCCCTGTTCTGACTCAGAGATGGATTGCTGTTATTGCACTAGTCAGAAGTAGCAAAGCTGAGCGTTTTTTTTAAGCAGTGAAAAAAAAATCCCAGGAGCTTTGGGAAATACACGTCTCACTGAAAATTGTGTTAATTAAAGCATTAAGGTCTGAGCTAGCCAGCCAGGCTCAGAGAAGACGGTAAATGCTTGAAGTGAAAGAAAAGCCAATGTTTGCAACTTAAGAATGAAGAATGCAAAACTGTTTAAAAGGAAATGATATCAATGTTTGTCAGCTTGTAGCCAAGTATTTTATATGCTGTGCAGAGCCCTGAGGAAATACGGGTCTCTGTTGTATCAAGCCTGGTTCTGAAGAAGCTGATCTTTATGGAAGGAAAAGATTTTGTTGCAATGTTTAAAGCAAGCTGTTGAGAACATGTGATGCATGGACTATGCTATAAAGTTTTGTTTCTTTCAATGGAGAAGTATCCAATTTATGTTTGTTAATATATGAACTGCTGATAAAGAAGTTCTGTGGCTAAGAAGAAAATAATCATTAATAAATTTTCCTGTGCACCTTTTGAAACCCTTGGCTAAATTTACTTGTTTACACAACTACATTATTTGAAAGCCCCAGCATTGAGCAATCAGGCTGGCAAAGGACATAAAGAGGTAGGTCCACTACTAATAGGCAACCGCCTAACCAGTAGGGGGCGCTACAACATGTACAGGGACTGTACTGGATTTCCAGGGAATGTTACATGTAACTTTTTTTGTGCCCTCCCACCTTCATAGCTGCTGACACACACAATAGATGTAGAAGATTGTTGCAAAAAATATTATTGCACTGGATCTTCTAGTTCTGCAATGGAATACATAGATTTTGCTACATGATCCTCTCCTCCTGTCCTTAACTCTGTGTTACATCAAAGTGCAAGTGTCTGCCTTACCCACACCTTTCAACCCCCTAGTTGTCTGATAGACTCTCCATAGCAGTGGGGAAGGCAAAAAAATATATATATCAGAAAGAAAAACCCTGCTTGAATCTTTTGTTTTGTGCTTTCATGTAGAAAGAAACAAACCCCAGCCACAAGTCTCTCCTTAACAAATGGTTCAAAGTCAACTGTCTGTGTTTTTACTACTTTAAAATCCTCCTTAGTCCCAGACACAACTCTATAGCAGTAGTCACTAGCCAAGCTGCTATGTTCTGCTTTCTTTGCATTCCTACCCCAGCCAAAGTCAAATTGCTATTTCTTCTTTGCACTTCTAAAACCCACAAACACTCCTTCCTCACTCTCTGAAGTCTGAGCTTAAAAAAGGTTTTCTTCCATTTGTTCTGGCTGTATGTTTTAGCTCTGCTGTGACCTCATCAACTATGGGATTTGCAGAAGTCAGGCAGGGATAGGTTTTTCTGGCTCTCGGTCAAATATTTGAAGCATGATTGACTCAAATGCCTTCTGCCGGCTGCTGGTGACCACTTCTTGACCTCCTCCCCCTCCCAGATTGGCTCCACTGTTTTGGGTCATGCATATATACATGACAAAAATGAAGTTCATGCATGATGATTCATGCAAATCTTCCAAGCATGTGTGCTCAGTTAGTTGACACCAGAATGAATCAAAAATCACGATTTTTGTCGATTTTATCATTCATACAAAAAAAAATGCACATGTCTAGTGTCAAATTATCTGAGTTCTATTGTTACCCCCTATGTACCTAATTGTTCACTCTGGTGAAGAAGAGAAGTCCGACTGGCCCTTCCATCAGTAAAGTCCTTTCATTTACAAGATACTAGAAATATTTCAGTAACAGGTCCTAAAATGTGAAATTCCTTACTAGTAGAATTGTGCAATGTAACCTCTTACTCTCATTTTCAAGCTTTAAAATCATTACTATTCCAAATTATTTGCTCAGTTAGTCATTTGTCTAGTAAGATGATTTGCTGATTTCTGTTGTATTAGCTATTGTATATTTTACTGCATTTTTCTACTGGAATCCACCTTGAACCGTAAGGTAAAGCAGAAAATAAATACTCACATTAAATTAAGTTATCTGAATAATGGTGATTGTTAGTTAACACTTATCTGGATAGCAACTTAGGCCTGCCTTCAATGCGGCCTAAGTTATGTGGGTAAGTGCCAACTGCAAATCAGCGCTATCTCGATAAGATTGGCGCTTAACCAAAAAGTGGCAGTACCGCCCCTGCTCTGCCAATGGGCCACCCCTGCACTGACTGGATATGGCTAAGGTATATGATTAGTTTTTCGAACTCGTTACCAGTGGATGTGATAAAAGCAGGTAGTGTAGCTGGGTTTAAAAAAGGTTTAGACAAATTCCTGGAGGGAAAAATCCATAGCAGTTATTAAGGTTGTCTAAGAGAAAGCCACTGTTCATCCCTCGAGATAAGTAGCGTAAAACTATCTACTTTTGAGAAATGTCAGGTACTTGTGACTTAGATTGACCACTGTTGGGAACAGGACACTGGGACTCATGGACCTTTGCTCTGATCCAGCATGGCAGTTCTTATGTTCACTATGTGGACGGCGTCACTGAATATCTCTCTCAGCGCTCTTATCCAGATAACCCCTCCATGAACTATCCGCCCCTATATGTTTAACAAAGCAAGTTGCACAGTGGCTGTGTTAATTGTTAGCACATGTTAAAAAGTACATTAAAAAAATAACATGGTCAAGTAAATAGTCTCCTGAATGGATAAAAGTTATATGTTTAGGTTGAGGTGGGGTTAGGGGCATTCTGGAGCAGAATGGAACATCTATCTACAGTACATAGCAATGTTCAGCCACCTAAGAAAATAAGAATTGCCATACTGGGTCAGACCAAAGCCCAGTCTCCTATTTCTAACAGTGGCTAATCCAGGTCACACGTTCCTGGCTAGATTCCAGCATACTACTCTTAGGGGTATGTTTACTAAACCGTGGTAGCGGACTCCATGTGAAATCAATGGGGCCCCGGCTCCGATATCGCACAGAGTCCGCTACTGCCATTTAGTAAACATACCCCTTAGGGATAAGCAGAGGTTTTTCCCAGGTCTCCCTTAATAACAGTCTATTGACTTTTTCTCCAGAAACTTGTCCAAACCTGTTTTAAACCTAGTAATGCTGATTTTTTAGCACAACCTCCGACAATGAAGTCAAAAGTTAACTATGCATTGAGTGAAAAATATTTTCTCCTGTGTTTAAATCTACTGTTTAGTAACCTCATGGAGTGTCTACTAGTCCTTGTACTTTTTGAAAGAGTAAACAATTGATTCATGTTTACCTATTCCTCTTATCCATCCAAGACAGGCCAGTCAAATTGCAAATACAACTTTATACAGATAGGATATAAGATACAGATAAGATATCCATTTAGAGTTATACTTGGACTTTTAGCAATTGTACTTGGATGGCTAGGATTGCTAAATTATGCAGTAGCCGTGTGCTGTAAATTTACCTCAAAGTGACACCTTTTCGTTGGACTAATTCTGAGCATGTCTCCTTATGGTAGTACTCTAGCCAGTGACATCGGGAGATGACGTAAAGAGAAGGAACCTATGTACATCCATTATACTAGATGGCACTCCAATAACACACTGCAAATATATGACTGAATTTCACCTGTATACCGCATTTTTATCACTGATACTATGTGACAGCTCAGCCAGAATGACTCACCCAAAGATTTAAAGCAGCCATGCTGTGACATGCCTGGACGTACATCCCTGCTATTTGTCCCCCTTGCCGACTCCGTGCAAGGCTCTCTGTATGAACAGCGGAGTTGTACAGGGAGCTTTAGATGGGGAGGGAAGGAGCGGGTGGAAGGCGGAGCGAGAGCGGTTCATGGGCAGGTTGTCACCCTGGACGTACAGACCCGATTCTGAGGTGGAATAACTCCCCCTGGATGTGGAGTAGCAGCAATGGCCAGTGGGGACAAGACCAGGAGGTGTGCAGGAGGTTCCCCTCAGCCAGACCCTGGCCATGGGAGGCTGGATCGAGGGTCTGACTGCGGGGAAAGGACAATCTCAGCGGCGGCTGGCATTCGCAGTTCCGTAATGGAGTGGCGGTGCCATGACAATAAGACGCAATGACACTGCGGCTCCATTACAGAGCCAGGCTGAGTTAGCCGGGGATCTGTTAGATGTATGGCCCTTCAGAATCGGGGCCCAGCCTGCACGTACAAGCCTGTAGACCCGATTATGATCCCATGGGGCTAGATGCCACTGCAGGATCAGAATCAGGTCTACCATTGTTTATCCTGATTCTGAGGGGCCCTATAGAGTCTGGACATCCAGTAGTGAATAGACCTCCATGTGAATGCACACTTCCAGCAATACATGCACTGTCATGCTAACATTTTAAAAAAAGATGAAAACACTGCACTTACTATTCTGCTGAACATTATGCTTCAGTGCTACCCTTTCTGATCTTTCTCCTCCCCTGCGCCACAAGGGCACTATTCCTAATTTCATCCCGTCCCCAATGTTGTTCAATGTAAGATCACATACTACGATATATTATACTATAAAGAACGGTACTTAGGGGCATAGGCAGGAGGAATTGCTAGGTTCAAATAATTATTCCATAGCACATTGGCCCCCACATAATAAACCGCCTTGACCTTGTTGCTGCTATCTGCAGATCAGTCAAAGAAGGAAATCGCTGGATGAGTAGGGCATAAGAGGCTGGTATGTGACCACAAAGACTGCACTGCAAAGGAATTTAAATGCCTCTTGCACATGTCACATAGCTGAAATGATTTCCTACCTACCTGGGCTATCAAAGATAGATTTGCACTTGATTAACATATGTTTGGTTCAAAGAAGGATAATCTTTTATGACTATTGTAGCAGATATGCCATCTAAAGTGGGAAAATCTTTAACCCTCATTAAATCTGAAAAAAAAGCTTGAAAGAATGTTCTTATAGTGGCTCCTGCCATAAAGTAACAAGAGATAAACATGGCATTAATCAATTCTCTGCATCTAGATGTCTGAATTTAATTTTGTTGGTCATAATTAAATTATGTTATGTCCGTAATGTATTTAGGTGTTACCAGGGACTCAATCTTGTCTTTCTATGATCATATGAGTTCCATCATTAAACACTCCTACCTCTTCCTTTGTCAAATTAGATCTGTTCACTCTTTTCTCCATCTTCGCTTGCCACACTCCTCCTCAGTTTAGTTATTACCTAGTTATATTACTATAACATCGCATATGCAGGTCTCCCTGGGTACAAGATTAGAAGATTACAACTTGTCCAAAACTTTGCCGTTAAGATGCTCTCTCATGCCTCAAAACATGACCACATCACTCCCCTGTTAATGAATCATCATTGGCTCCCTATTCACTACCAAATTCAATGTAAGGTCTTAATTCTGGTGCATAGGGATCTATACTCTGGTCTTCCTTCCTATCTCTCTTCGCTTATTCTCCTTCATACTCCTCATAGGGCTCTTCAGTCACTTCAAGCCAACCACCTACACCTTTCCTCTGCCTCCCAAGCCAGACCTGAATCTACCAGACACACCACTTTTTTATTCCTTGCTCCTAAACTCTGGAATGATCTTCCTACTGACCTCATCTGGAACCCTCCTATGTTAGATTCAATGCCACTCTCAAAGCCCATCTATTTCAGAAAGCTTTCTACCTACATTTTTGTCAATGTGGCAGCCAGATAATGTTTGTGTCTCCTGTTTCTATCTGCTCCGTCTTCTTTATCTTTCCCTTGTCTGGCTATGAATGGTTTTACTATTTCTCTTAATGGAGTTCCTTTCTCATATCCCTCTTTGGTATGAATTGCTCTGATCTTTCAACTTAGCGGTATATTAAGTTTTAAATAAACTAAATCAAACTACATGATCCAAGAGGTGTCAATGGACTTACAGGAGAAACCTCAAATCTGCAATATCAGAATCATTGTGAACAGATACTCTTTCCTTATTTCCCTCCCTTCTGCCCTCCCCTCCCAACACACCTTTTTTGGGTAGTTTGCTCTGTATCATGCAGTTTAGAGATGTCAAGACATTCTATACTAGAAAGGATGGAATGGAGAAAGAAGCATCCTATTTGTACAAGGGACAGATGTATTATTTGCTAATGGAATGGAATTCACTGATATACAGTGCTGCTTAAAAAGGAATAATGTGTACATAGTTGTTTCCTCGTTTTTTCTCCATGTTTACATTCCCTGTTCAATGTAAAAAACTCGATGTAACTTGTTACATTCTTGTATGTTCTGTTTCAAATGTAAACCGCACTGATTACACAGGTACACTAAAAAAATTTTTTTTTAAACTGCCTCTAATGTTTCGATTGATTTTTACATTTTTTGGTGCGCTGAATCCAAATCTGGTAACCAATTTGCTCCATCACGTACAGATTTTTTGCTACATTGGGTTAGCAGTTTGAGGTGAACGTTTCAGATTGAGTGCGATCGAGATAAAAGTTTCTTGGATGAATTCTTTATACTAATTGTTTAGTAGTTATTCAAATAAGAATAAAGAAAATTGTAACAAGGCAGCACATAAGAATAGAGTAATGTCAACAAAACACACTGTGATGGTAGCAAAATTGTCTGCACTTAAAACAGCCACATACATGTGCACAAACATTGAGCATATAAGAGCGAGGTTAGACACAAAGCAAAGCAAAGAAATGTGCAAAAAATGTTGTACAGGTATGTATGTAAGAATAGAAAACGCAAACCGCACCATTGCAATACATGAAGACAAACACCCGATGGTGTGAAAATAAAATTCTAATAAATGAGATCCGACACTGTGGTAATAACTAGCAAATTTTTATTTCAAAGTTTAGTAAAAACACGATATTTGTCAACACAGTTTAGATTTTAAAGTCATTCTTGGGTCAATCAGTCTCCTGGTGGGCCCGTTTCTTCTTCCCCCGAATGCTTCTCTTGGTGCGCTGCTTGGCGTATTTTTCATCTGGGGTTTCCCGCAGCAGCAACCAGTAGAAATCAGCCATCATAGTGGTGTTCCATCTTCCTTGGTACCTTCTCTCTGCGTCCTTGATGTCCTGGTGAAACCTTTCACCTTGCTCTTCACTGTACGCCCCCAAGTTTTCGGGAAAGTAGTTCACATGGGAGTGCAAGAAATGGACTTTCAGGCTCATGTTACAGCCTTGTTCTTTGAAGGCATTGAGCATCCTGGCAACAATATCCTTATAGTTCTCATCCCGCCTGTTCCCCAAGAATTTGAGAACAACATCCTTGAAGGAATCCCAGGCTTCTTTTTCCTTCTCAGACATCGTTTCAGCGAATGCTCCATCTGAAATGAGTTTCCTTATATCAGGGCCAACAAACACTCCTTCCTTTAGCTTTGCTTCAGAAAGTCGGGGGAACTTTGAGCAAAGGTACCGAAAGCACTCACCATCTTTTGGAAGGGACTTGATGAATTGCTTAATGAGACCCAACTTAATGTGGAGAGGTGGTAATAGAATTTTATCACGAGGTACCAAGCTCTCATGAAGAACATTTTTCTCACCGGGTCTCAAATACTCCCGAATTGGCCAGTCTTTTTTCCCCCAGTGTAGGTCGCGGGCCCGGCTATCCCACAAGCAAAGGAAGCAGGGATATTTGGTGAAACCGGATTGCTGCCCTAATAGCATGGATAGAATTTTAAAGTCTCCACAAATCATCCACTTATGCTCATCATAACGAATCTTCTGAAGAATCAGGGCCAAATTCTCGTATTTTTCTTGGAGAATAACAGAGTGAGCAATAGGAACTGAAGCGAATGTGTTGCCATTATGAAGTAGAACACCTTTTATGCTTTCTTTTGACGAATCAATGAACAGCCGCCATTCAGCAGGATCATACTTGAGTTTAAACTTTTCCATCACTCCGTATATATCGTTGCAAAATACCAAATCTTCCTCTTTGCTGAAATACTTCAAAAATTGTGTCTCGCGGTTGCGGCGGTACCAATAAAAAGTTGTTCCTGGTGACAATAGATTTTTCTGTTTAAGCTGAGAACCTAGCAGTTGGGCAGCATCTTTTGGGAGTCCTAAATCCCGGACTAAATCATTCAATTCAGCTTGAGAGAAAAGTTCAGGTTTCGGATCTGGTTCAGTTTCAAACTCGGAAGTACTGGACTCATCGGGAAAAGCCATCTGATGAGTCTCATCATGATCAGAACCGTCCACACAAATATGATCCAAAGATTCTGGTGGTTCAGGCACAGGTACTTCGTTGCTATGAGGCATAGGCCTAATTGCTGAGGGAAGGTTGGGGTAACTTATTACGTTCTTATTTTTTAAGTTGTATCCCTTCCCAATGCAAGAGCAAAAATAGCAGTCACTGCTGTGGTCTCTTTGTTCACGCCACATCATAGGTATTCCGAAACGAAATGCTTGTTTTTTACCTTTCATCCATAAGCGTAGATCTTCCTCACATGTCTTGCACACTTTGTGAGGAGCCCACGGTTTGTCTTGATCGCCTAACTTCAAACCGAAATAGGCGAAATATACTTTTTTAATAAATGCAGAAATGTTCCTCTGCCGCTTTTTCACGGTATATTCCCCACAAATAAAACAAAAACTGTCCGGAGAGTTGACGCAACCTCTGGCTCTGTGAGCCATCACAAATACACAGCACTGCAAACTACAACTGTAGTGAACCACTTCGGAATAAAGCTGGATTACGACTGAGCAAACAAAAGGTAATAATGAACTTGCAAGAAACTGAAATTTGACAGGAACGTTCATGTCGCAACCACCGTGTTTGAGCGAGAGCGAACGAGGCGAGGCGAACAGGAAAGAACATGCGCCAGCGCGAGTACTGGATTTAGCCCCCCACCTCCCAATTGTCCTGTTAATGTATAAAATGAATACAAAACACTCTAAAATATCATGAGGCAGTGTTTCTAGTTAGTTAACCATTACAACCTCTATTTTGGGCCAAGAAAATAAACTGCAGTCGGCTAAAAAGAAATTATGTGAACATTCCTTATATGGGTAAGAAATCTAATTTTGCAAGAAAACGTGACGTGATGGAACATTTTGGCTATTTTTCCTAGATTCAGCACCCCAAAATCTATAGGGATCAGTTGCAAAACTGGAGGCAGTTTTTTGGTAGTGTACCTGTGTTATAATAGCGCGGTATATAAGAAAAATAAATAAATAAGATTAAGGTAAAGAGATGAGACGTTATTTTTGTTTTTTACTTCTACAGCCTTTCCTAATTCTGTAAACCATTCTTTGTAATTTCAGTATAACGATAAAGTTCTTTTTTGTATTTTTTCATGAGTACTTTTATTTACATATGTATTTACTAAATTTATATTTAAATAACCCATGCATACTTTTACTTTGAAAATCCTGCAGAATCCATACACAAATCTCACCTATAGAAGCACATATAAAATTACACCCCAAAAGGAGAAGTACTAGCATTGGAAGGTGTTTTTGCAAGACCTCACCAGGGAAGGAAATTGATGGGCTTGAGTTAGAAGGACACTAGTTTCTGTCTATCTTCTGAAGCTATTCCTCCTTTCCACCATATTTATGCCATTCAAACCATGCAGGAGCAGCCATCTCAGAGGACCTTAGATAACAGGTTGAATAGATACCAAGGGATGTTCAAGTTTACAAGATAAGAGACTACCTCTTGACCATCCCTCCTAATTTCCCCTTGATGGTTTCTGTGAGGGAATTAGCCTTCACCTGCAGATGTGATACCTGTCTTGCTGTATGGAAGATACAAATAGAAACAAAGGGAAATATTGTGTATCCAATAAAACAGGTCAATGAAAACATAAATAAATACATAAATGTATCTAAAAATAAATTAGAAAATATAAAATACCAATGGCTAAGTAAATTGCATTTATTGTAAAAGACCAAAACAATTTCACAAATGTATCTAAACATAACACATACAATTAAAAGAGCATCAACACATTTATAACAGTGTTTAAATATCCATAGAAGGATCAAATTCCCAGCATGTTTCATCATAATGCCTGCCTCAGAGGCCTTAATTATAACAAAACTGATGCCCGCCAGGGACAACCAATGAGAAACTGAAATGCAATGGGTGAAACAAACCCTAGGGGAAAAAAAGGGGGAAAGGGGAGGGAAAAGGAAAAACTGTAAAAACTAGAGATCACAGAAACAAATCAAACAAATGAAACAAAAAAGAGACATCAACTTACCCATATGGGGGCAACTTAACCAGATTGTGCAAAAAAAATATAAAGAGGGATATCACCTAAAATGAAAAAACGAACCACTAAGAAACCCATATCAATACAAATCAAAAACACCTCAAAGAATAAAATCTTACCCCATTGCCAGTGAAAACCCAAAACCCAAAATTTCACCTTCTTAAAGGCTTCTGCATACGTTTCCAAAGATACCAGTTAGGCACTACAAAAATCATTACAGATCCATTGTATTAAAAAAAACCTATAGTCTCTATAACTAAAAATACCTCCAAGTCCAATTCTAATGGTCAGAGTATTTCCAACATAATATATACATAACAATCCAAAAATGTGGGTGCCTACATGTTCTCTGGCTATGCTTGCCAAGAGAGCACACTTCAACGACCCAATCGATGACTATGGGGCTTGTTTACAAAGCCACGGTAGCGGTTTCCGATCGTTATCGGAGCCACGACCCCATTGATTTCAATGGGGCCATGGCTCCAATAACGATTGGAAACCGATACCACAGCTTTGTAAACAAGCCCCTATATGTGTGTAGAAGGAGGATGAGGTAATGTCCAGAAGTGGCTTTAACCCAGCTCATTCTTATGCAAAAATTGACTCATAAAAGGTGTATTCTATTACGATAACTTCTTAAATGTAAACTAAGAGGACCTTTTATTAGTGTGCTAAGCTGTTAACATGCAGTTTAGTATGAAAAAACTGTGGAATAACACTCACTGGAGGGAAGATGGCCTGGAGGGAGGAGTGGTCTAGTGGTTAGGACAAGGTACTTCAGGCCAGAGAGTCAGGGGTTCAATTCCCACCTGGGGACAGTAATCTCAGGCTGGAGGGACTGGGGTTTCTAGTCCTATAGGCACTCCTTGTGGCCTTGGGCAAGTCACCTAACCCTCTGCTGCCTCAGATACACATAGATTGTGAGCCCTTTGGGGACACGGGAATGTATCCAGTACCTGCTTCTAGCAATTGTAAACCACTCTGGGCACTATATCAAAAAATTGCATAAGCATAAAGATTGCCACAGGGGTGTAATGAATATGTCGGCTGTGCGTACTTCTTCTTCTCTTCCTTCTCTGAGCGAATTGGGTTTAACTCCTCCCATCGCTGAACTCAAATCTTTGTCTGGAGAGGCCTTTCCGGGAGAGGATCCGGTGAAGGCCGACCCCGGCTCAGCCTTACTGCCTGTTTCTTTCTTACGTGTTGATTCTGCTTCAATGTTGCCACCGGCTTTGCCAGCTATAATTACTTTCCCCTCTGTTTTTGAAGCTAGTTCTCCTCCCTCAGATGTTTCTTTAAAAGACATATGAGTGATTGTTTCTCGTATGGAACTGGCTTTGGGTTCTTCTTTGAAGAAGATTTCCAATTTTTCTAAAGAGACAGTGTTAAAGTTAACAGATCATGAGGATAGGATATTATCATTGGAAAGGCGAATGGATGTTCAGGAATCAACACTTTCATCACAAAAGGCTTTTTCTGAAAAACGTTCGTTAGATTCGTTTTTGTTGCATCGACAGGATGAGTTTTTGGAAAATGTGTTGAGATCTTGTAACCTTCGGTTGCTAAATTTTCCAAAAACCCATTTTCTGTCTCCAATGATACGTTTGCGAAAGTATTTTAAGGAGATTCTGTTATTTACTGATTCTGATGAAATTAAGATTTCTAAACTCTATTATGTCCCTCAAGGTAAAGTGGATAGAGATGTAGTAGATAGAGGTGGATAGAGTGGATAGAGGTGTAGTAGGAGAGATGGCTCCTCAGTCTGAGCAGCTAGTCTCTTCTCCTCTGGATATCTCAGAATTCATTGAATCTGATAATGATGTTTTATCTTCCAGAGCTACCCTTTTGGTTAACTTTGGGTTAGAGATGGATAAGGATAGGGTTTTGCGTACTTATTTTTCTAAAAAGAATGAGAAATTTTGTGGTCAAACAATTCAAATGTTCCCAGATGTCTCTAGAGAGACTCAGAGGCGACATAAATCTTTTTTGGAAATTCGCCCACGAACTTTGGCTCTGGGCGCGTCATTTTACCTTAAATTTCCTTGTAAGTGTCATATTGTATATCAGGGGAAAAGATATGTATTTTTAGTAGTTGATGAGTTGATTTCTTTTCTAGACAGTAAGACTTAATGTTTGTTTTGCTTTGCCTTATTTATTTTCTGGTTCATCGATAAGTAAAAAGGAGTTTGTTAGATTTATTTCAGCGACCATTCAGAGCATTTTTATTTTAAGTTTGGAAGCACCTCCTTGATGTGGACTAGAGTTATTTGTTTACATTTTTTCTTTTTCTTGGGTTGTATAGTAGTATGGCTATTGTAATTGCAATGTTTTCCTGGTGTATTTTTGGAATACTTTATAAATAAATAATTAAAGATTGCCACAGGGGCAAGATGGTTATTGTACAGTAATTCCTGCAGTAACTGCAAATTGCACAATGGAGCATGAAATAGAAGGATTAGGGGCAGAGAGTGGAAATGAGAGAACATTACAGGGGAACAGAGTGTGTGCTGTCAGTGTGAGTGCACTTAATGATACCTCAATGGGCGACACTAGGTGCGTCCACTTTAACTGTGCTGCACATTTCAATATGAATCCCTTGACTCTGGGAACAGGTTGGTCATGCCCCCCCCCCCCCCAACAGTTACCACTGAAGCTTTGCCCTTACTGCACATCAGTTTTAGCACTAAATGTGTGTTAAAGGGCATATTTACTAATCCCTGTGCCAGTAATACATATGTGAGCTAGGTTGCCAGTGCAGAGGTGGTATTCATTGCACCCACGCTACCAGCATCAAGCACACTGAACACAGGTGACTAACTCTCACAATAGTCATGACATGCGGAGAACGCCTGCACACCACCGATGTCTCATCAAGTCCCCGTCCCAACCCACACTAGGTTTTTAGCATGGTGCCCAAAGTGCATGCTAACCCCATGATATCCTGGTAGCATGGTTTAGTAAACATGCCCTTAAGTGCAAACACCTAGCACACTTGAGTACAAGGGTCCCTAGGTAGAATGAATCAGTCATAATAATAAAGAAGACATTTAGATTTTGCCTTAAAATATGGCAATCACAGTCATTTTTAGCAGTAGAGAACGGAATAGCATCTCTGTGCGCCACCGTATGTCTTTAAACATTGATTTTCCCGCGGTACTGAACGACTAACTGCTGGATCGAATTGCATTAAAACAATTAAAATAAACCTTAAAAATAGCAGTGAAAACCCTTTTCAAAAAAAGGATTCTTTTTCAATAAAAGGGGGAAACTAGGGTACAATTGCTAACAATTGCTAGGGTACAATTGCTAGGGTACAATTGCTAACATAATAGCATTGTAGAGATCTCTTACAGGGATATTCTTGTTAGAAGAATGATGGTTTTGAAACTACTATATTTCACAAACCAACCGAGAGAAACAAATTGCTACATGTTAGGAATCTCAAAAATACCACCCCACTAGTCAATTTTTGAGACAAAAGACTCTGTGCCATACGGGAGGAATATGAACAAAAAGCTGTGGACATGAGAGCAACATTCATAGACAAGGAGTATCCAGAGAGATGTATAACAAAAGCTTACCATTGAGCCCTTTTAAAAAGGATACCAAAAAATTTAGATTCTAGAATGGTCTGCCTGATTCGGCTCTCTTATATAGCCAATAAGATCAAAAAGATTTTAAGGAAACACTGGTATATAGTGCAGAGTCTGGAATATTTTAACGACAGACAATAATTAATTGCACATACAAGAGAACGTAACCTCAGAGACAAATTTATCCCTCTGCTCTCCCATCTGTAAAAAAAACCTCTCTCCGTGGTAGGTCATTACAAATGCAGAAAATAGTCATTATGTAAACAGATGATAAAGGCAAAAGGTTTTTGTTCCACTGGGTGCCAAAAACAGATGGGAGTTGTATGGTTGTCCTAATTGCAACACAATGCATGTTATCTATGTTGCTGTATGTCCATGAAATCTTTTCTATATACGGAAAACAATAAAGAAATTATAAGGTAGGGTCACAGAGCATAAATATTGCATTAAGAAGGGCCTCCATGAAGCACCCCACCCACAGAACAAGAACCATCACTTTGAAGATTTGAAATTCTGTGTATCAAGAATACTGTCAGCATAATGGCGAGGAGGCGGCCTGAATTAGTTACTTTTATGTGAAGAACACAGAATGATTTTGCCATTTCTAAAATACATATCCATAGGCTTCAGAAAGAGTGATTTAAGAAAGATATATGTAAGAAAAATCGATGGAGGAGCCTGGCAACCTACATGTGGAAGTGCATGTCACAACGAGCACATGCAAATATTGCCACTTATATCTGGGCCATTTTGCAAACTGAGATGTGTAGATGCTCTTCATTAATTACAGATGCTCTTAATTAATTGCCCCATTTCAATTCAGAGAAATAATCCCTTTTGTAAAGAGATGGCCAAAAGGAGCAGGTGTAAATTTGGACTTGGACGATTTTGGGCTTAACATGCATGCTCTACTATGTGAAAAGGCAGGTTCACTGTAGATTTTTGTCTCAAACAGGGCACATAACCCTATCTGCTTTGGACATAGTATGATCATCCACATGTAAATGTCACACTTTCTAAAGTGGGTATTTACATGTGGCTGTGATTTATATGTGTACATGGCTGCTTATGTGCATTTAAGTAGGGGTTCTAAAATAACCCTCTTAATTATTTATTTATTTATTATTTATTTATTTTATTTAACATTTTCTTCTATACCGCGCTATTAAAATCAGCGCGGTGTACATCGAACAAGAATACTGCAATGTATACAAATAACATTGAGTTTACAAATAACAGGGAATTGAACATGGGGGAGAAAACGGGGAAACTAAATACATATTAACTCAAACTATGTACAATGCTCTAATGTAACTGGGTGTTGCATTAGTTTTGTGAAGGTTGGTAGGGTTTGGGGGACTACCTATTATTTGTGGTGTTGGTTTTCTCTGTCTGTCTTCTCTGGGAAGAACACCTCTCTAAGAATGAACATGTTCTAATCTATCTGTTCTTATAGGTTTTATCAATCTACCATTATTTTATTTGATTATTTATATATTTGTTTCTGTTTGTGTATTTTTATCATTTTGACGGGACCCCTCTCTTGCACCATGTGCCAGTGTGTTTATTTTATTATATATTCAATTATTATTTTCTTAGTTTTAATTAATCTATTTGGTGTTTATGTCTTATCTTTACTTATCTGTATTTATATTTTTATTTCATCAGTTTTTATCACTAGTTGCATTTGTCACATTTTTATGGTTTATGTTCAGCTGCTTCATGTGTTCCCCTTGATATTTTTGGATTACATAGGGGGGTATTTTAGAAGCTTTATTCATGAGTTGGATGTCTAAAAAAAGACACATAGATATGCAAATCATAGAGACACCCCCAGAACCATTTTAAAACACTCGGTACATAGATATTCTCAGTGCAAGAATGCCCAGGTAGCACAGGGGTGTACAGGTGGTGTACCCTGGGAAGAGCAAGGGAGTTGTACATCACAGTGCAATTTCAGAACGACACAAACATGTCAGACCCTGGTTGCTGAGGAACCCATGCCTATACTTGCTTTTGACCATGAATAAAGTGCAAAAAAGTGTTTCTTTCATGGCTGCTATGCTTCCAGGGGGAAGAGCAAAATGCACTTATATCACAGTGGTTAATATTTCCTGGTCACATACATACTCCAAACGTATTACTGGCCTGCCATTGCCCATCTGAGAATCTGAAATGTCAGGGCAGGATGTGCTAGTCTCATAACATCAATGCCCCCCTTCAGACCTATCCGGGCCAGGAAATTATTTTGAGTTTGTGGTTTTGTTTTGTCTTTTACAATAATTGCAATTTAGCTAGCCCATTTTATTTTATATTTTATTTTTTGAATATCTTTATTGATTGATTAATCTGTTTTATTGGATACGCAATATTTCCTTTTGTTTCCATTTGTATTTATGTCTATCTTCAGTGCAGTAGGGTTGGCCTCTTTGGTTCTCTTTATTGATGAATGGTAGAATCATTTAAGACCATGCAGTGAAACATTTGCACATAATCATGGCAATAGCAAAGAACTTGTGAAATGACCATTCATGACAGCATTATGCCTTACATATTTAGAGATGTACAATGTTAGAAAAAGTGATGTCTTCAATGAACATCTTGCTCAGATAAATGCAGAATTATTATTGAAGTGCTCAAAAGTATATTGGTGTATCAACTTTGTGGCCTCCTCCTCTGTCACCTCTTCCTCTTCTCTCTCCCCTATACTAGATGCCACATCTTCCATTACTCTCCTGATGTAGCAACCACATCATTTCCATCTGGGTATAACAATGTAAGCACTTCCAATAGCATATGAGCCAAAAGGTTAGCACCTAATCCAAGTCAGTTTTTTTTTTAATTTTATTTTTATAGAGTTTCCATTGCAATATAAGAAAACACTTAATTAAGAAAGCATCAAAAAGATTAATACAAGAAGAAAAAAGAACATAAAGCAAATAAGTTGTAAGACCACTTCAAGGAGGTGCAAAGACAAAAATACATCAAACCCAATCCATTCCCAGAGCACAATAACCATCTATACTCCTAATGAAACTAGAAAACCTAATCCTTATCTTTTAGGAATTCCAACAAATGGGCAGGATCAAAAAAAAAACAAACCTTTTACCCCGAAATACTATAAGACATTTACACGGGAATTTAAGATGAAAAACAGCACCAATAGCCAATACACGTGGACGCAATTCTAAAAACACCTTGCGTCGCACTTGAGTGACCTTGGAAACATCGGGAAACATTTGAATAGTCTGCCCACAAAAGTTTTCAGATTTCTTTACAAAATACGCCCGCAGAATTCTATCCTTATTTATTTCAGATAACAAAGTAACCAACAAAGTGGCCCTAGAGGGAATATCATCGGAAGCCGATTCCAAAAAAGCGGATATATCTAATGTAGAGGAAATAACTTGATCAATTAAGGGAGCCCCCTCACCCTCACCCCCAGGCTGCTGAACTAATCTTCCTAAAGGAACATAATATATTTTTGAGACACCGATTGAATTAATATCAGCAATCATCAAAACCTCCTTAAGATATTTTTGGTACAGCAATAATGGTGACAGATAATGTGTACGTGGAAATTTCAATAAACAAAGATTCTTAGATCTCAAAGAGTTCTCCAACAGTTCATCCTGTCGATGCAGAGAACTGAAATATTGAACGAAAGTAGCCAAAACACCCTTATTTATTTATTTATTTATTTATTTATTCACATTTCTTATATACCGCGCTATTAAAAATCAGTGTGGTTCACAATGAACAGAACAATGCTACAATGAGTCAACGACACAATGCGCTTACAGAGAACAGGGTAATAGCTTAGGGGAGAACCTGGGCAAACTATTTACAAGATATTTACAGAGCTGCAGAGTAGTCATATTTGAAACAAGTTTGATGGCATCGGAGAGTATGTACAAGGGGTAGGCTGATTAACCATCCTCCCATTGGGTTAGAGTGTTGGAACAGTTAGGAGGGGGGGTCAGAGGGCACTTCCTATATTTTACAGGTCTAGTTTCTGGGTAGTGTATTTGGAACAGATGGTACTTTAGCGCTTTTCTGAATGAGGTAAGACTAGAGATGGCTCGGATTCCAGTGGGAAGGGCATTCCAGGCTATGGGTGCGTAAATCGAGAAGGCCCTACTGGCGGTTGCCTTTGTGCATTTTGCTTTTATCTTAGGGACGTCTAACACATTCAGCATTGAAGATCTTCTGTTTCTGTTGTCAGGCAAGTTATTGAGCAGCTTGCATATGGGTGTAGGGGGCTGGTTCTTCGTGGTTTTGAAAGTAAGGACGAGTGCCTTGTACTGGACTCGGGCCTGTAGTGGTAGCCAGTGGAGTTCCTTCAACACTGGCGTTATGTGTTCTGATCTTGGTACACCTGCCAGTACTCTGGCGGCAGAGTTCATGGCAAGCCGGAGCGAGTTTAGAGTTGCCTGTGGGAGACCATGGAGGATGATATTAGCGAAGTCCAGGTGTGGGATAACTAGGGCCTGGAAAATCGTCCGATTAGTAGCTACTTCATCTGTTACCAATGATTCCAATCTGTGTTCCACAGAAACCAATCGTTTATCATGATCAGAAAGTTTCTGAACCGTAGCCTTGGTAAAATCAGAAATTTTCTGCAGAGAAGCTCCCAACACAGACTCAATACGAGATGTCACCATCCAAATATCTTTCAAAGATAAGTCTGTAGGTGGAACCTGAGCTTCCCCAACCGATGAAAACATTAATGCCGAAGGCAAAGGAGGGGGTAACTCCTCAATGCTTTTGCTGATTGCTGTTTAATTTCCTGGCTGTTTCCTCACATCCGATTTGTTCCTGGAGTCTTCGGGGGCTGTCGTGATTGGTGCAGCTCTGTGAGAGGGCTATATCATCCTTGCCCTCCTCGCGGGACGCCGAGGTGCTCTGCTGATTGCTGTTTAATTTCCTGGCTGTTTCCAAGTCTGTTTTTTTTTAAATATCAGGTATTAATAGGCATGCCCTATAGGGCTCATTCCATTCCGGACATAGATCCCCTCTGTACGTCCGGTTTGAAACGGACGTACAGAGGAGACCGCGATTCTGATCCCATGGGGCACATTTAAGGGATCAGAATCGCGATCAGTCATGTATGTGCAGGCCAGGACTGCGATTCAGTCTAGCTTGCACGAACATGACCTGCCTGACTAACTCAGTCAGAGATTTTAAATTGAGCCGTGGCGCCATGGCGTCCGGTTGCCATGGCACCACGGCTCCACGTAAAAGCCATGATGCCGACCACCAGATAAAAGTCTTTATTCCCCGCAGCCTGACCCCTGATCTGGCCTCCGGCCCCTCCTGCCCCACCTGCGCCCCAGCAGTACAAGAAAAAAAGTCCAGGGAAGTTTTTCCACCTCAGAAGTGGAATAACTTCCCCACACATGTTGCCAGCCCTGGAGGTACAGAGCCAACACAAGAATTGCCCTGTACATCCAGGGCTGGCGACTGCCCAGACTCTGCCCCTGAGCCGCCCCGTCTAACTTCCCCGCACAGCTGGTGGGGAAGTTAGACGCGGCTGGAGAGGGCATGAAATCAGGCCCTATATAATTTGTGGAGGAAAATATACCATGCTATTGAGCACATTTACAAACACTAATTTTAGTCTGCACACACTAATATAATTTCACATTATTTTAATGTGCACGTTAAAACCTTAGTGCATAACAAGTTATTGTATGTGCATATTAAACAGTCTAGTAAGCACACTAAGGGGTATGTTTACTAAACCAGGCTAACGGTTAACCCGGGCTATCTGCCACTAGGTCCCATATTATTCAATGGGACCTAGTTGCAGATAGCCCGGGTTAACCGTTAGCCCGGTTTAGTAAACATACCCCTAAATGTTAGTAAATTGAACATTATGGAGGTTCAGATCAGAAATGTAACCATAACTTTAATACAAATTAGCTTTGTTTATTCAAGCCATCAAGAATATCCATAGATTTTCATCATGTTCCAATGTATCTCAGTTGACAAACAATTGTATAGGAAGCATTTATTCAGATCTCGCCTTCCTGTTCCTGTTCTTATGAATGAATTTCCACTAAACTGTACACGGATCTGTGACGTGCTTCACTAAGAAGTTCTTTGTAGAAGCATCTATGCATGGAAGTAGCAGCTTTCTGAAATCTCCATTTACATGGGTAATGAATCTGTACTTGTAAATGCTGCTATTTTCATGTGTAGATGGTCTGGGATGCAGAGATTTCAGAAGGGCCTAGTGTGCTCAGGATTTGGGTAAGCCATAACAGTATATGTGTAGTTCCCATTTTGCAAAAGCAAAACACATATACAAAAGCCAGCTTGGAAGTGACAATTACCTGCTTATTTAGGCCTGGGGTATCCTCTAGTGATTCAGAATTATTTCAAAGGGCTCCTTAATTGACCCCTCTTGTACATGCAGCTTTGTAAAACGTGGAACATGCACGTATAAGCGCTAACAAATACACATGCGTGAAACGAAATAGGTGCCACTCAACAACCAGCCCAAAAGACTGTGGGACCTTAATACATCATCGAACTGGATTACACGCCCCCACTGCGAATAAGTTCAAGTTCACTCAAATTCATCCAAACAATAAACATTCATGTTCTCAAAGGCAACTATATTTCAATTTGATTTTCAAAGCAGAAGGTAAAAGACCTCAATACTTCTCTGGCTCAATGCTCACATGCCAATGGATTTGGCTCTCCAGCACATCATCATTGGTCTAAAACAAATCTTCCATTTTTGCATATTATATTGTTACCCTAGCATTATGGTAACCATCCAACTATCTAATTTTAGTGCTTATACTGCTTAAAAATCATGCCTTATACAAAAGATAAGCAACACAAAATTATGCTATCTTATACAGATCTGTTGGTCTGACCTCTGTGGAGAGTAAATTAATGGAAATTCTGTTAAAGCAGAGGTTTCTATCATGCACGGGATTACAGGATCTGAGAGAGCATGGCTATACTAGAGGGACATTTTGTCAGACAAATCTGATTGATTTCTTTGACAGGGTGATAAAAGAATTGGATTAAGGAAGAGCGCTAGATGTAATTCACCTAGATTTCAGCAAGGCCTTTAGCACCAGTCCACACTGGTGACTTAAAATAACCTGGGTGCTCTTGGGATGGTCCCTAAAGCGACTGACTGGGTAAGAAACTGGTTGAGTGGGAGATGGCAGAGGCTATTAGTAAATGGAGTTCACTCTGAAGATAGGGGAATCACCAGTGGAGTGCCGCAGGGATTATTTCTAGGTCCTGTTCTTTTTAACATTTTTGTAAGCGATAATGTGGAAGGTCTGTCGGAAAAGGTTTGTCTCTTTGCAGATGATGCCAAACTGTGCAACAGAGTAGACACTCTGAAAGGTGTGGATAACCTGAGGAAAGATCTAGCAAAGCTTGAAGAATGCTCAAGAATTTGGCAGCTGAGCTAAAAAATGCAAGGGGGCAATACAGTATAAGGGGTGAAGCATTTCAATGCACGAAAGAAGAGCGAGACCTGGAAATGCCTGTATCAGATGAACTTAATGTGGCCAAACAGGTAGAAAAGGAGATGGCAAAAGCTAGAAGGACGCTTGTGTGCATAGGGGAGAGGAATAGCCAGCAGGAAAAAGGAGGTGATAGTGCCTTTGTATAAGTCTCTAGTGAGACCTCATTTGGAGTACTGTGTACAATTCTGGAGATTGTACAAATAGAGGAAACGAATGCCATAAACTGATAGGAAAGAGAAACAGAAATGCCAGAAGACAGATAAAAGTGGAAGAGGAGAAGGATGGGGGGAGAGTGGGAGAAAGAATTAGCTTTGGTCTCAGACCACTTAGGCTCTGTAAGCCTGGGAGAAAATGTATGTTTTGAATTGAGCCTTAAATGAAGTAAAGGAAGATTTAAGCCAAAAGGGAATGGGGCAGAGAATTCCATAAAGTGGGCACGCAGAAGTAAAATGCCAAGCAGTACGTAGATTCTAAGTGGGCTTTATTGGGGGTGGGATGTGTAATCAATCTGTTATCATGTAGAGAGCCGAGAACCCTATGCAGAGTATAAAGTATAAGGAAAAAGGAGTTAGGAAGGAGAGCCGGTTGAGAAGACCTTGTGTGCAAGGGTCAGTAATTTGTATTCGATGCATGCCAGTATTGGTAGCCAGTGGTAGTGTTTCATGAGGTAACATGATAAAATAAATTTTCCTGCAAAAGATAGTATTCAAGCATCTGTGTTCTGGACTGCTTGCAGATATTTTACTGAGGTAAGAGATAAACCAGCATAAATGGAATTACAATAGTCCAAACAGGTGATAATTCAACTTAGTAACAGGGAAGCCAAGGCAGAAGAATCAAGAAACAGACGAATAGTACGCACTTACCTTCCCCCAGTACTTGCCCCCAGTAATTGTCTTCCTCCTATCCTGATCCAACATTTCATTTTTATCACCCTACTCATCATGGCCCAGTGTCCAAAACCCCCATTTTAACTCCGAGCGAGTATGTCCTTTTAGTTTCTCCTCACCCCCATTCCAGTATTCATCCTCTTTTCTCCCTACTCTCTGCGCTGATGCTTTTCCAGATGCATGCCAGTGGTGAAGGAGATGGCAGCAGCAGGTGATACTGACCTGACTGGGAGCAACAATAGAACAGAAACAGGAAGCGTACATTAGATGGGGAGAGATTGGCAGAGCCTTAGTGGCACACACAACCTGGACAGCCACATGCCTTCTCTCTGTTCTGTTGCCAGTAAAGTAACAGCGGTCTTGCAAACAGTAGAGAGAAGAGAGGGCGCATGCTGGATTGTGGAGAAACAAAGGGGACATGCAGCATCTGTAAAGGAGACAGCAATAATGGTTGATGTGGTTCTGACTAGAATCCAAGTGAGGCAGCCATTGCAGGGGTATGCTGAGAGAACCTCTGCTACCCCCCAAAATTTGCTGCCTGGAGCAGTTGCCTCACTTGGCTTAATGGTAGAGTTGCCCCTGCCTCTATGGTATACATGCACAGGAGATGGCTCTCTTCCAGTTGAAAGGAGGGAGTCATAGCATGAAAGTGAAGGGGGGTAGATTCAGTAGTAATCTGAGGAAGTATTTCTTTATGGAAAGGGTGGTAGATGTGTGGAAGAGATTCCTAGTGGAGGTGGTGGAGATAGATATGAACTGTTTCTGAATTCAAGAAAGCATGGTGCAAATACAAAGGATCTTATTGATGGGCAGTGAGTAAGCTGTATGCCCTTTATCTGCCATCATTTTCTATGTTTCTGTGCGACACTGGGGACTCCCAACTCATACAAGAAGGTGCTCCTTATGTCTAAACACGACTTTGTACAGCTTTGACATTGATGCTTCATTCGGTCCCCAAGTCAAGGAGCAGAAGGAAAAAGCCAGCAATGGGGTAGAAAAGAGAGCAGCAGTGGTCGAGGGAAGGTGGGTGGATGCAAGTAGTATTTTTAAGATAAAGGGTCATTTTTCATTGCTAATTATTTTCACATTACAGAAGGCGGCCAATATTACAAATGTGACTACTCACTAGGAATGTGCACACAAAAAAATCATTTTGTTAAGTTTACTATATCGTTTGCAGTTTTTTCTTTTTTCAGTTTGTTTTTATAAAGTTTCATGTCAGGGGAATTTTGTTAATTAGGAGGGGCTGTGCCTGTGACTGCTGCCCAAACATAAAATCAAAGGCTTAAAGGTTACTAGAGTTGCCAGGCAAATAAATAACCCAAAGTTTTATGGGGGAGGGGTTCCACTTTTTTTAACAGTTGTCATGGGCGGGCCTTGGCCCAAGAACCCTAGGGTTGGGTAGCAGCTGTTTTCCAGAAGGGGCTATTATATCATCATCTGTGAAAGAGGCAAAGGGAGAAGGGGGCCTGGCTCTAAACTGCGCCTTGTATTTTTGGTACAATTGTGGTCAACATTATTGGCACTTTTGCATTTTAGGTATGCTGTGTACAATATCTTGAGAAATAATTATAAATATTCCAGCTGTATGTCATCATAATATTTTAATAGTATGGCCAAAGGAATACAACAAAAAAAATGTCTGTGCAACTTAGACGTAGTGGGACCAATATTTGAAAGGCATTTCCATGGTTTACAGCCCAGTAAACCATGTAAATACCTTAAATCAGGATATTCAATGGCACTTACATGGCGATATTATACCGTCACCCAGATAGCAATCAGCGGGTAAAACTAGGCGCAGCAACAGCTAGCCTAGTTTTACCTGCAGAAGTCAACCGGGTATCGGTGCAATATCGTCACTACCACGTTAGCTTTGGCAGCTCGGGGGCATGTGCAGCGACCCCAGATATTCAGTGCTGTCGCTGCAACATTGAATATGTGGGATTAAGGGTCGGTGGGCAGGGCTGTGCACCAGAGCAGTGCATAGCCTGCCCAGTTCAATATCGGGCCCAGTAATTTCTGCCAAAAAAAATATGACCTAGACAGGATTAATGGCACCCTTCACTAATATTTGGTTGCACAACCCTTGGCAGTGATGACAGCCTCCAAACGTGTCTTGTAGCCATCTATAAGTTTCATACATCTATCTGATGGTAGTTTCTCCCACTCTTCAACTGCAATTTGTTCCAGCTCATAAATGTTTCAAGGATTCCTTTTACCAATGGCAGATTTCAACTCTTTCCAAAGGTTCTCAATTGGACTGAGATCAGGACTCATTGATGGCCAGTTTTAAACAGTCCATTTGTTCCTTTTTAACCATTCTTTTGTACTTTTAGATGTATGTTTTGGGTCATTGTTCTGCTGGAGGACCCTTTGACCCAGACCTAGCATTCTGACACTAAGTAGCACATTTTGCTTCAGAATATCTTGGTAGTCCTCTGACTTCATGATTCCTTTAAAACATTCCAGGCCTCCAGTTCCTGAGGCAGCAAAACAGTCCCACAACTTTATGGAACCTCCACCATATTTAACTGTAGGAAGCGTGTTTTGCCTTGTAAGCCTGTAAATGTATCACTGCTCTGCATTGCCAAAGAGCTCAAATTTGGTTTCATCTGTCCACAGAAGATTTTCCCAGAAGGATTGTGGTTTCTCAAGGTAGGTTTCGGCAAAGATCAGGCATGCCTTTTTATGTCTATCTTTGAGAAGTGGGATCCTCCTTGGCCTTCGCCTGTGAAGTCCTTCTTTGTTTAGTGTACAGCATATGTTGTGGGTTGAAACTACCACTCCAGATTGCTCCAGGTCAGCCTTAAGCTCGTTGCATGTTGTACATGGTGTTTTTACAACAGTTTGCACTAACCTTGGAAGACTTCTTGGATTAATTTTCCTCTTCCCACCACGTCCTGGGAGGTTCCTTACAGTTCCATGAGCAGAAAAACACTTGAAAACATTGCCAACTGTAAGCATAGGAATCTCAATGTCTTTGGAGATGGCCTTTTACCCCTTTGGATGTTTGGTGATAATGGCTTTTCTGATGGTCTCAGGCAGCTCTTTTGTCTTCACTATTATGAAAATGGAACAAGGAGTGGCTGAGCTATCTTTCATTGGTTGAAGCAAGTCATGTGAGTACTGACGATCACAGGTGCATCTAATGTTACTGCAAAGGGAATGTGGTTCTTCTGTTCAAACTGATTTGCATTCTTTATAAGGGTGCCAATAATCATGTACTATACACTCTCACAAACTCCCTCGAAATCTTTTAAAGAAAAGCCAAACACCAGCTTTACAACGCATAATTTTCAAACATGCAGCTGTTACCCACATAACGAACAGAGGTAAACCATCAGAGTTTTGTTAAGGATTCAACAAAGAGGATATACCTGCCTAGCTTTAAATCCCAGCTTTATCATTCACAGGTCTCATCTGTGCATATATCCACAATACATAACACAACTTATATTGCAACAGCTTCACCACAGCATCCAACATGGCATCATGTTTCAGACTCATATGTCCTGCTTCAGGGAATCGCTTTCATACAACAACAACTATATCAAAAAACAGCTCCTAAACTGATGTACTCCTCCAAATCCAGCGCCAGAATATGCTATGTGGGTAACAGCTGCATGTTTGAAAATTATGCATTGTAAAGCTGATGTTTAGCCTTTCTTTAAAAGATTTAGAGGGAGTTTGTGAGAATGTATAGTATTAGTATTTTAACTCCTTTAGGGTGAGATTCAGAGTTTGTAATAATCATGTACTGGCAGTGTCCCAGTTGTTATACTATTTTCTATTATTTCCTTTTTTAATTGATCTTGTTTAATTTGATTCTTTTATGTGTCAAATATGTGTGCATATATAATCCAAGCCATTTCACTGGCCACTTTTCTCTTAGGAGATATTGAACATTAAGGGGTTGAACTGCAAAGGTGCCAATAATGTTGACCACAACTGTACTATTAGTTCCTCTTTCCTGACTGGGGATGTAAATTCACAACCAAGATTGGCCAAAAAGTTCTGGTTGTGAACTTACATGGTTTCATAGATTTTCTGGTTCAAGAAATATTTGCAAAGATCACTGGCAACTTTGTACCTTGTCATCACTCAATCACAGAACAGAAACACAACACAGAAATCATAGAAAGAAAACTGTAGTAGCATAATACCTGAGCTGTACAAGGACCACAGAAAGCAAACCCAGCACCATATCTGTATTCCATGTTGATTAGTTTCAATTTACCTTGGAAAATTAGATAAGACTGAAATTAAATTAAATTAATTTAATTTAATTTAATCTGCAGCAGGCAAACAGTTCAACCATTACATAATGCTAACCCAATAAAACAACAAATATAATGAAAAAATAGCGCAACAATCTCAAAGCACAAATTCAGTGACATCATCCCATAAACAGAGTAGCAAGAAGTGATATAGCAGCAGTGACAATGGAAGCCAAAACTGAAGGGATGCCATCAGCACAGAATATAAACACAAAGACAAACTGACAGTGCATGGCAACACAATTATTACAGGAGACACATACTGATACACTACCTGAATGCGCTAGCATAATCATCACTCACAGAAGATATAATAAGGACATGAAAACTGAAATAAAACATGATGCCATTAACTACTTAATGCTATGGCCATGGGTAGCTAAATTATTGGTGAAAGCATACAAAACAAATTTGAGAGACTGAGATCATACTCCAGATACCCTGGCCTAGGAGTGAGGTTCACGACGGTCATGGTATGTGCAAAACTAACCCATTTGGAGAAATTGCCACAAAACAGACATAACGACACAATCATTTCCAAATTATAAATATAGGGGGCAATTTCCAGAAGATTTTTCCATGACTAAACAGGTGCTTGACCATGAAGACATGCCTTCTGAAAATTGCCCCCCCCCCCACCCACCCCAATGCAGAAAACAATACGCACCGTCCACTGCATGATTCCTTCTCCAGCAGCAAAGAGAGCGGGGCCAAGGCTGACCTGGCAACATACATAGGGGAGTTTTTATCTTTTACTTCTTTAGCTATATGTTGCAACAGTTCCTAGGCAAGAAATTTTCAGAGGCAAACTCTGCTTACAGGTACAAAATATCTCCAGGCCTGCAAACATTACGAAAGCTATGAGCATTGGACTCTTCAGGCAATACTCACAGGAAGCAAGCTCAATGATACAGGAAACAAATACAGTGAGACAATAAAGAGTGTAGCATAGTAATCACGTGCGACTGCATTAACATAACCACAGAAGTCCAGTAAAATGACATACGAGATTAACCCAGATTGGGTAGAGCAGGGGCAGAATTGCAGTGTATGCGTGTATTATACGTGTACAGGGTACATACACTCATGTACCTCAGAGCAGGCGTAAATGTGTGCAAGAGAATTTGAACGTTACTAGGGATAGTTCCGAGAGTCGTTTTTATAAAGGCAAGCACCTATAATGCCTTTATAAAATAGGAAACAGCATGAGCATGGGTAACTTCGATTGTGAGCCCTGTGGGGACATGGGAATAAAAAAGTACCTGTTAGTATACATGTAAACCGCTCTGATGCGTAAGTAAAGGGCGGTATATCAAATGCCTAAAACAAACAAAACAAAAACAAAGCATTGATAAGGAAGGCAAAAAGAAAATTTGGAAAGAAGCTTGCCATAGAAGCAAAAACTCAAAATTTTTTCAGGTACATTTGAAGCAAGAAGCAGTGAGGAAGTCAGTTGGACTTTTTGATGATCAAAAGCTAAATGGGGCATTAAAGAAGGGCAGGGCCATAGCAGAGAGATTAAATTCTTTGCCTCGGTTTTTACAGAGGAAGATTATTTACTTTATTTTATTTATTTACTTATTTAAACTTACATATCTCGTATCCAAAAATGCTTCCAACAGTGTACAAAAAATGAAATATAATAAAAATACAATAAAAACTCTCAAACAATTGCAATAAATTCAACAAAAATATCAAACAGGATCACATTCTCCCCCAGATGCCTCCTGAAATAAATAGGTCTTCAGTTTATTTCTAAAACTTAAAAGATCCTGCTCCATTTGCAAAGAGTTTGGAAGGGTATTCCGCAACACTGCCCTACAAACCCAAAAAGTGCACACACGATAATGCTCCTGCCGAACGTCCCCCACTCCAGCACAACCAAACAACTCCCTTCCCTGGGAATGCAAAACACAACCCATCGGATAGCCATGAAATTTCGTACAGAAATATTCTGGGGCTATCCCATGCATTGACTTAAAAATCATTACCAAAACCTTATACTGCACCCTATACTGCACAGGCAACAATTGTAGCCCAATCAAAGCAGGAGTAACATAACTGAACTTAAAAACTCTTGATAATCTTTGCAGCCATATTCTGAATTTGCTGCAGCCGTACACTCTCCCTTGAAGGGATCCTGAGCTATAAAGAACTCCCATAATCCTGCCTTAGCAAAATCAATGCCCACATCATTGCAGTCAGATTTCTTTGAGAAAGAAATGGTCTCAAAGGATGTAACGTCCACAAAACTGTAAAACAAAACCTGAATCTGCTTCACGATATGGTCATGAAACATCAAGTCGGTATCCAACCACATACCCAAACTATGAAATAACTCCGAAAATGTACAGAGTTACTACCATCCCACTCTGCAAAAACCTCACCGCCCTGCATATTTGACAACCCCAAAAATGCAGTCTTCTGCAAATTCAAATGCAGAAACATACTGAAACACAGCCTGCAATTAAGTCAACAGTGACTGCATATGCTCCCACACACCCTGTGCAAACAAAACAGAAATGTATATGTCATTAGCATATGCATAAAATCTTAATCCCATAACACACAACCATCTACATATTGGCAACATATAATTATTAAACAAATAAGGGGACAAAAGAGATCCTTGAGGTACACCGCTATCATTAAATCAAGGGGCAGACAACCGTTTATTAAATGTCACTCCATATTCCCTTTTAGCCAAAACAAAATCCAAACCATCTCAGCACTATTCTACCCAACTCTATCCTATCCAGGCAACCCAACAATAAATCACGATTAACTGTGTTGAAGGCAGCAGAAACATCCAGCCGAAGCAAAACACCCAACAACCCCTTATTAAAAGCCTTATAGACATCATCCAACAATGCCTTCCCAGATTACTAAAGATCTAAAATATCATTTTCTTCCTAATAAGTCAATAACTAAGGTGTCACATGCTTTTCCACCACTTTCTCCAAAAAGGGTAAATTTGATGTAAGCCAATAACTATCATAGCACATGTCATCACCAGCACCCTTCAACGCTGAAGGAATGACTGCCTTCTTCAAAGCTAAAGACATAACCCAGGGAGCACCCATACCAGAAAAGATATTTAATGGTGACAATTCAGAAGAGCTGAAACAAATCTCGATAAATTTGGAAGATGTAGTAGAACAAGTTGACAAACTAGATTAGCAAATCACCTGGACCAGATGGTATACATTTCAGAGTGCTAAAAGAACTGAAAAATTAAATTGCAGAGATACTATTAGTAATTTGTAACCTATCATTAATATCATTTGTGGTAGCTGATGATTGGAGGGTGGCCAACATAATACCAATTTTTAAAAAGGGACTCTACGAGTGATCCAAGAACTTGCAGATCAGTGAACCTGAAGTCCGTGCTGGGAAATAGTAGAAACTATCATAAAGAACAAAATTACTGAACACATAGATAATCATAGTTTAATGACAACAAGCCAGCATAGATTTAGCCAAGGGAAGTTTTGCCTCACCAATCTGCTGCATCTCTTTAAAGGCATGAATATACATGTGGATAAAGTTGAGACAGTTGATTAAAAGGCACATTTTAGAAAGAACAACTAGGTACAATCTGAGACATCCAAGTCAAATCATCCCAAATACCATGGGAATGATGTCAGTGAAGTTGGGCATGTGTAAGAGCCTTCCTAAATCACTC
Organism: Ichthyophis bannanicus; assembly: GCA_033557465.1. Lineage (NCBI taxonomy): Eukaryota > Metazoa > Chordata > Amphibia > Gymnophiona > Ichthyophiidae > Ichthyophis > Ichthyophis bannanicus. The sequence goes on along the minus strand of CM066032.1, from coordinate 1,270,583,851 downwards.
CATATCTATCTCAGAAAGGCATGTACATGCCTGCACGAGCATTTAAATTAGTGGACTCGTGCATGTCAATAGGCCAGCTATGTGCAAGTTTTAACCTGATTTTAGAAACTTCCATGTGCCCAAAATTGGATGGCTGTGGTCACAACCACATAGACATCCCCTAACAATATTTTAGGATGGGGACATTTATCCCATGATGCATACACATCCCTGCCTGATATTTTGCAAGCAGTGATGGGCAGCAGCACAGCAACCACAAAACACGTGTCTTCATTTCCCTTCATTTTTCTTTCTGTTTGTGAAAAGTAGTGGGAATCACTGTTCCCTCTAAGCTGTGCGCGTGTGCGCATGCGCACACCTCACCGAGTGAGCGCACATACTTTACAACAGAGCGCACAAAAATTACGGTTCTGATTCTGATAGAAAACAACACAGACGTTCTTAAAATTGAAAAGTTGTTGTGTATTTATGGTTTTCCCAAGTTCTACAATATTTTCTAGTGCAATCAATGTGATGTACATACTGTATACTGACGTGTAGTCAAATTTGAAAGTATATAACTCCGAGTGTCGTTATGTGGCGCACAAAAATTAACCTTCCTTCAAAAGCTGCACAGCTGATATTTTATGCGCACACAGCCTACAGAAAATTAGAGGGAACATTGGTGGGGATATCAGAGTATCTTCTTCTTTACTCCCTCCAGGTCTTTTAGTGGCAGAACGAACATTTTTCTGATGCCTTTTCATGCCCTGGAACAGGAATAGACATGGACATCACTGCTGGCAGGTGGAGATGTGCTGGCCATTTCAGAAATCCAGCGCATACATTTATATTTTAAGAAATGCCCCAGACACACCTCTGCAGCCCCTGTGTGATATGGGCATGATCGTCCTTGAAATGTGTAACTTCTACAATGGTTCTTACTACATCAACATCTGAATAGGCAATTTCAGACATTGAAAGCATGAATAGAGCTTCTAAAATGACCCCCATAATATATTTGAATTTTCAGAAAGCGTTTGACAAAGTCCCACATGAGAGACTCCTGAGGAAATTAGAAAGTCATGGTATAGAATTGGGAAATCGTTAAAAGATCGAAAGCAAAGAGTAGGGTTAAATGGCCAATTTTCTCATTGCTTTTTCATGTAGTAATAAATGATCTGCAAATAAGAATGACGAATGAGGTGATCATATTTGAAGATGACACCAAATTATTTAAAGTTGTTGAATTGCGTGTGGATTGTGAGTAATTGCAGGAGGCCCATGCAAGACTGGGAGTTTGAACATCCAAATGGCAGGTGAAATTTAATGTGCACAAGTGCAGAGTGATGCTCATAAGAAATAATAAGCCAAATTATGACTGCATAATGCTAAGTTCCATATTAGGAGGCACCAGAGGCATAAATTCCACCAAACAGTCCCCGCCGAGGCAGTGAGGCAAACAAATTAAAGTAAGTTTGCTGCACAAAAACGGGGGAAGTCGCAGGGGTGCGACATTGGGGACCATCAGAAAATTTTACTTGGGAGCTCCTCCTCAGAACTTTCAGCACTGGGAGTCACCACCCGGAAAAGGATCTAGGCATCATCATGAACAATTTGTTTAAATCTTTTGCTCGATATACAGAAATGGCCACAAAAGCAAACAGAATGTTAAGAATTATTAGGAAAGGAATAGAGAATAAAACAAAGAATATCATAATGCCTCTGTATCACTCCATAGTGTGACCACACCTTGAGTATTGTCTGCAATTCTAGTCTCATCTCAAAAGATATCATGGCATTAAAAAAAGTACAAAGAAAGGTAATCAAAATGATAAAGGGGATGAAAGGATATCCCTGTGAGGAAAGGCTAAAGAGGTTAGGGTTCTACAGCTTGAAGAAGAGGCAGTGGAAAGGAAATATTATAGGTCTATAAAATCCCGAGTGGAATGGAACAGTTAAACATAAATCACTGGTCTAGGGATATGATCCTTGCTTAGGGTGTGGTCTAGGGATATGATCCTTGCTTAGGGTGTGCAAGGATCATACCCCGATGAACCCCTATCTCTCCCAGTCTTGAAGGACTACCAAAAAGGACTGCTACTGCCTGGAAAGAAATCTGTACTTGTAAGTATTTACTTCTGGGAAATTTTTGGGAAAAGGGAATTCTTTGGGTTAAAGCTGATTAATATGTGTAAATTTAGAATCCATTGTATTTGTTAATTCAGTCAAGGCCTAGTATCAGCAGAGAGCTTTTAGTTTAAATTTAAAAATCTAAATTTTAATTTAAGGGGTATGTTTACTAAATGGTGGAAAGGGAGCAAGTGTGCCATAAATGCATGGTAATGGCATACATGGCCCCTTAACGCTGTAAAAATGTCGAGTTTCCTAGTGTAAAAGGCTCCTGCAGCGTAAAGGGAACAGGAGGCAGAGAGTGGACGTCAAGGGGCAGAGAGTAGGCAGTAACAATGTGTGTACCTTTAACACCTGTTGCGCTACTACCCCCTAGAGCCCCTTAATGCCTATAACCTTACCGCCATGTGAAATGTCACGGAAAGGGTGTCTGATGAGCAGAGAGAGCCTATTTAAATGTCTGCAATGTGATGCACAGACCGGGTGCCCAAGACAGTGATAGTAGTAGTACACTAGCAGCAACGGTATAGTATCCTGTTATGACAGGCCACTATGCTGAAGGTGCCAATGTGGCAAAGGAGGTGTCAAGTGGTTGCTGTTATGTGGTGAAGAAGGTGCTATGCTTGTGCTGCCTTGAGTGTGACAAGGCATCCGCCTAGGAGGAACATATATGATGAATGGTATGATGCCACATTGACAGTGGCAGCACACATACATGCCCCCACAGTCAGAAGTGAGGTCAGACACCCCTAATGTCACCCTGCCGCTATGGCACAACTGTGTGAATGTGTGTGTTGTGGTGCAGTGGGTGCATCCTGCAACTGGGGTGATATGTGTTCACTTGGCCTGGGAGAGGTGCAATGCAGCAGTTGCCACTGTCAATTGCATGACAAGCATTGGAGCAGCATGGATACTAGAGCACATCCACCTCCCCAACACCAGAGGTATAAGGTGGTGGCATCTGTGGCTACAGCCCCTGGGGGGGAGGGAGGCAGGAGTGCCAAGTTGTGACTCACCACATGCAGCAAATCAAAATGTGTCAACAGGCAGAACTGTGGTATCAGTGGATATATGCCTGCATGGATTACTGGAGTTGCCACCCTGCTGCCTACCACCAGTGGTGGGGCTGGTACATGGCGTGTGTGCCAAGGTAATGGCCTGTGCCTCAGACTAGGATGGTCAGACATGTGCCTAGAGAGTGGGTATGTGGCCTTGGTGTGTAAACAGGTCACGTAACCAGCAATACAATGCAATCCAAGGGCCGACAATATAGTTCTAAAACATGCACATTCTGCTTCCTCACATGCTAAATGATGTCCCTCAATGTTGAGTGTGCCAGGACCACCTCCATAACTTAGTACACCGCCGGACCCAAACATCCCATACACATGTGAATCAAGAGTACCTATTGTGCATGGGAACATATGTGAGTGGTACGTGACTCATTCACAAGCACACACCATCCAATGGATGCAGAGTGAGGTATGATCAGACATCCAGGGCCTGGAATATGTATGTCCATGTGCTATGGCCTGCCACTGTGACTGGACATATCGCATCGCATCGTAAGATATGCCTGTCACATGTACGGGCAGCATAGCAGGGCAGTGCAACATACAGACCCCCCAAGACATCCAGCTAAAACACCTCAAAAACCCCAATGCACAAGGATTTCACAGAGCCTGCAGACAGCTAAGTGCACATCGGCAAACCCCAAGTCCTGCCCCCATGCAATCAGGCAACATCTCCCTTAATACCCCTGTGCCACAGACTCCACATAGCTGCCCTGTAACTCCAAACACAAGGTGCCTGTGTATACAACTGAGGGGCCACAGGTTTAAGGCCAGCCTGTCAATCCACAAAGGTGTTTTTACTTTATCAGACCTTTCAGGCAAAGGACCTGCAGGTGCCACCCCCCACATTATGTCCATCATTGTTCCACACATCAAGATGTCAAGCACATGAACTGCACAATGAAAGACTGACTGGAAGAGCAAGCTAATATCATCATGCGGTGATAGCACCCATAATGTACAGAGCACATTAATAACACCTGCAGACAGGGCAGGAGTAGCCAATGGATGAGCATTTTTGGAGCACAAAGAGCCATGTCACAATGACAACTTACCAAAACTGTGGACCTGTGTGTGTGTGTGTGTGTAAGCATGACTGTGTGACATGGCAATGCAGTTTGCATGCATCTGATGTCCATGCTGTATGATCTTGCATACAACGTGCTCTGAGTAAACCCTTCAGCAAATACACAGGCAGTTTGGTGCTACATGGACAATCTGGCATGCCTCCATACCCTCCTGCAGGGGTGTCCCCTGGTCCTGCAGTGTTAGTGAGTGAGTGTGCTTCCCTGCACATATCTGCATGGGACATAACATGCTGTTGGTATACATGCTTTGCATTATGTGTCATGCTCACTGTCACATGCTGTGTATGGGGCAATTGAGTCTGGGGATATGTTAAACATAGGCCACAGTGGCACAACATGAACTGACAGCCTGTCTGTGGCACAAAACTGGTGCACCTCAACCTGTATAAACATGACACCAGTCGACAGCCAACACGTATATATAAATGAAGGGAAGAGGATTCTGGGAAGGGACAGACAGTGCAAAAGTCACAGGGTATAGATGACACAGAGGTAATGTGTATGGCTGCGGCACACTACCATGTGTCTGCCACAAGCATGACCATGCTGCACACATCTGGTAATGTGACAGACCACCTTTACCCTGACTGAGCTGTGAGCATGTCCTGGCTATGAACTCACATTGTGATATATTCTAATAGGCTACCGTCATGTGGCTGAAGTAGCAACCTTTGCACCACAGGCACTGTCCTGGCTGCTGGTGGTAGAAAGCCAGGGTGCACATGGTTGCACTGTGTGACCACCAGTTGACTGGGCATATGTGGAATGTACATGGGTGCCACAGTCCTGGGTTGAGAAATACATGAATACTGCCTGTGCCTTAATGAACATCCCAGAGGGTCCTCCTAACAGCTGATATATGGATAATGACTACTGGCCTTTGAAGGACCATCATGTTGGTGTCAATACAGCACCCCATCATGTTGTTATCACTGCAGCCCCCCCCCCCAAACATGTTAGTGTCAGTACAGCCCCCTAAGCAGGGAATGGTCCGTGTATTTGCATTTCTGGAAAACAGCTGCTTGCACTCTGGTCACACCAATGATTCATGAGAGGACAGTCCATATCCCAAATGAACATGCTGAGATGACTGGCTACTCCAGAATGGGTCTGGCATGCATATATCCAAGTTACCAGTTGCAGACACAGCAGACAAGACATGCAGCCAAATGGCTGTGATGAAGATCTGCTAAGGGACAGGTAGGACCCAGCTATTGCAGTGCAGAGGATGGAGACTAGGTAATGTGTGGTCTCCCCTCATATTCAGGATGACCCATACAAATGGTCAACCATATGTTTAGCATCTGCCATGATCCAGAGGGACAAAATGGCTGTGCGTATACATGTCCTGATGTGATGCATCATAGGATTATCCCCTTGGTGATCACATCAAGATTGAAGGGCATATTTGCAAATGCACCATGTTATTTAAGGCACTAACCTATACCATCACATGCAGCAGAGCTCACACCCATAGTGGTGACAATGATCACTAGGCCATTCCACAGTACCAGCATGTCAACTATGATGTTGTCACGTGTGTGCATGGCCCCCTGGTGATGCACAGAATGGTCTGCAATGGATCTCATGGCCTTGTATAGTGGTTTCCTGTGGATGTGTGTGCATGTGCTCAGACATTGGCATGTGCGTGTGCTCAGACATCAGCATGTTCCTCAGGTGAATGTGGTGCCTGTGTGGCAATTGGCACAGAGCAGCATACTACACACATGTGTCTATGAGGTTCATTTGCCCTTGGAGGAACAATGGAAGGACAGCCATCATGACAGTACATAAGATGTTTTATGCTGCTGTGTGTGTGTCTCCCAGCTGCAGTAATTTTTCACATGTGCACCATGTACTGCATGTGCAGCTCTGTAAGAAGGCCTGGGGTGTGCTGGTCCCTGGTCTCAGAATGTGGCAGCAATAGTCTATCATGTCCCTGAGGGCAGATATCACAGGCAGGAACCTGCATTGTGCATGGCCCACACCAGTGCAGTGCATGATTCTGTGGAGGTGTAGCCAAAGGGTGAACAGCCTGCAGCACCTAGCAATGGATGGTGGTGTGAGGCCCACTCACTGTCTTTGCATCTGTGCAAGACTCCTCTCATTTGCATGCCTTGCACAATCCAGTGTCTGCTGTGCCTGCCAGACACACATCTGCATGCTGTGTGGTGTGTCCCTCCAGCACAATGTGTCTGTACCCATGCTATATGGTATCCTCACAGATAACAGCTTGAAGATATTGGCTCTGTAGCAGGCCATTGATGATGGAGGGACATTTGTAGACTCTAGATGTGTAAGCACTGTGTGTAGCCATGGCCAGATGGTTAGCGCATTACCATTGTAAGCAGCAGACCCGGGTTTGAATCCCATCTGTGCACACCATTTCTGTCTGTAATTCCCAATTTATGAGGTTAAGGTGCCCATCACATCTCTGTTTAACCTTTTATACACACATCACTGTTTAACCTTTTAGTAGCATATTCATTTTCCAAAATAACACATTGAACACATGTCTCTTGACCAGTATGTTCATCAGTGTTCTATTGCAGGCCATAGGCAGGTCAAGGACATGGGGATCCGTTATACAAGGTGGCCCAAAAAAAGTGAGAACATCTCGTAGCATATAAGTTATTTAAAATTTCAAAAAGACAGATGTAAACAATTGACAAATTTAAAAAAAAAACGATGGTGACCGGAAATTGTCAAACTAAAGACGTTATATAGCTAAAAAAGGTAAATCAGTATAACTATTTAAGCTTTTAATTTACGAGATGTTCTCACTTTTTTTGAGCCACCCTGTATGTAGAACACACATCTTGTAGCTGATTGTTATATGGCCCTATCACATATCAGCCATACAGTTTGCAACATCATACCCCTGGGCCAACCACATACACTGCTCATCAGACACCCATGCCTGCCCCTAATAGCCAATACACGTGACCATGTGCTCAATGCACATGTGTCTGGCGTATGCCATATAAATTTGGGGTCAAAAAACATGACATTAAATGAGCACAGGGCATATGTTGACCCCCCCTCCATTGCATTCACAATAGATCCATGTCCCACTATCTGTGTTCCTATGTGTGTGTCTCATGTATCCTTCAATCCTGGCACTGTCCACATATGCACTACCTGCACTGTGATATTGCCCAATGCCACAGGCCACCCATGCTGTATGCACATATGTTCCCATATGACACATTAGTCAATACCCGTATACTCTCATCCGATGCCCATTCATTGCAATTCATCCTGTCAAGTGACAGGGACACTCATGTGCATCAATGCAATGATGCTATGTACTGTCATGAGGTTGGTGCCAATAAAGTTGCAGAGTTGAAAAGAAACTCTGTTTTTCACAGAGCTCTAGGTGTGCAATTACCTAAAAGCACAGCTAGAGGGCACAGGAGGGATTCTACAGAGGTTAATGAGGCTAGGAGATCTAACCAGTTGCACCTGGAAATGAGACCGAGAGATTCAAAGGGAAGATCCCTTTATAAACGGAAGCTTAATGCTAGCAAAGCAGAAGCAGATGAAGAAGGAGACACAGACACAGACGCAGACACAGAAGGAGCTGGAGCAGCAGGAAGAGAAGGAACAAGGATTACGGCTGAAGAAGGAAGGAGAGACCTGAAGGAAGGAATCCTCCTTGAGCAAGCCCACAAGGACAGAATTCACAGAGGTAGAGTTCAGAGGGGCCAAGCTACGAGAGCTGCTGTTCAGAGGGAGTCTGCTAAGGAAAGCAGTCAGGCTGGAGGGTATGCCACTCCCTGCTTAAGCAACGTTCCTGAGTCCAAAGCTGGGAGACATACACGGAGAGCCAGAGAGCCAGGCTTGGAGGAAAGCCTGCAGGCATTGGAGTATGCTGAACAAGTTTTACCAGGTACCCAAAGGGAAGGGGTTTCTAACAAAGCTACTGTGTCACTGAAGCATAGAGCTGGAGAATCCGCACCAGGTTTTACTAAGCTTTCAGGAAGTCCAGCACTGCCCATAAGCTACCGACAGAAAACCTGTTGTCACAGAGACGTGCATGAGAGAGAAGGCTCCAGAGCTTCAAGCTACAGAAACTCAAGGTATGAAAGTTTTATTCCTGCTAATGAAAGCTTAACTCCTAAAAGCACTGCTAAAACTAAAACTCTCTTTATAAGAAGAGGAAAGAAACCAGAGTGGTTTGAAGAACTACCAAGAGACTTTAAAGCACAGTCTTATTGGAGGCAAGATAACAGAGACAGTCCATGTAAAGCTGTAACTGCCAGGGACAGCGTGGGCTCTGAGGGGGAAAGTAGTGAGGCAGAATTTATGGAAATAGAAAATGCAAACACTATTCCCATTCCTCAAGAAGAAGCTATGGATTGTAGTTTGTGTATGGCTACTAGCCTGGAATCCATAGCGACATTGTAAATAAGAAGAAGCCTTGTTTAGTTGTTTTACCCAGGAATGAATTGAATTCCTCCATTTATCCCTTGCACCTAATTGTGGAGAGATCAACAATTGGTTTATCTGTTTAGTACTGGAACCTTTATAAAGAAGGACATTCTTTAATTTCCATGGTCTTAATGAACCCTTGCACAGAGGGGAAATAAAAGCCTTGTTTCCCTACACTCGTGGCTTAATCATTGTGTTCTCACAAGGAGCTGAAAACCATAAGACCAATCTGCACTTGTCTGCCCATGTCAGGTTCACCTGGTGGTACCCCAGATCTGTGTGTTCTGTCACACATCTGCTACTGTGTAGTCTCCTGGACAGTCACTTGCCATTGATGTGTGTGGCTGGACACACATGGGGCACCCTTGGCAACCCATAAATCTGTATCCAGGGTGACCATTCGTTTACACTGGCCGCACGTTCACATACCATCAGCCTGACAATTCCTTCCAAGGTGGTGTACAGATATTACAGTGTGTTAGGTGGGGGGAACATGTGAGCATACATCACCACATGCGCAGTGGCGCCATTACAAGAGTCATGTGTGTATCACATGCTTCATAGTGAGTCATGTGTGTTGTTACTGTGACCTTACTACTGCACCTAACACCTTCCCATGTGACTCTGTGTACCTGCATATGACAAGTGGCACTACAGTGAGACCAGCCATGATGTGCAGCCATATGATCCTGGTGTGTGTTGCCCATCTGATTGTGTCGCTTTACACATGTGATACTGTCAACTGTCATCGACAGATTTTGTATTGATGATGCCTTATGTGTCTTTGTGATCGTGGACCTCTCTCTGTTTCCTTCTGACAGATGCACAAGCTTCAATGTCCCAGGCAGCTGACCATCGGTAACACACAGAGAATGCTGCTGTTGCTGCTGAGCCCCTGGAAACAGGCCTGGAGAGACATTGGCAGAGGACTATCTTGGGCCAGAGACTGAGGAGGACATGGGGGACATCCTGGACCAGCCATCTGACAGCATGGAGAATGTGGGTGGTCAGGTTGGGGTGCCCACCAACACCATGGTGGAGGAGGTGCATGGTGCTGTGTCTACAGGCAGTGGCATGGTGCAGCACCGTGACACAAGGGATGCTGCCTGCAGCCCCATCCACCTGCCTCCATTATATACAGGACCCCTGGCTGCAGCTGATGTGGAAGATGATCCCCAGACTCCTCCCAACTCATCAGGGTTTGAGGTGTGGCAACCTGCACCAGCAGCCACTGCCATAGCCACAATACATAGTGATTTTGAGATGCAGACCCCGTACATGTGGGCAGTGACACTGGGTGACCCACAGAGTGTTGTGGCTGTGGCAATGGCTGCCATGGTTGAGTTGCAGCACCATTTCTCCATGATTGTGGACAATCTGGATGCTAATGTGGCACAGCTTAATCACTGGCTGGACAGGATGGAGAAGAGCGACCCATCCTCTCCAGTCACTGAAACACTCACCCATGATGATCCCTCGCCATCACCATGAGGGATGCCTACCCACCTTCCCTCTACTCTGCTGCAGCCAGGGGTCCACAGCCATACACAGTGATATCCACAAATGTATGCACGTGAGGCACTGACCACACAACAGATACAGTGCCTTGCAAAAGTATTCATCCTTGTTATTTGTCCTGTTTTGTGTCATTAGAACCTGGAATTAATATTGGGTTTTGTGGGTTAGCACCATGTGATATACACAGCATGCCTATGACTTTGAAATTGCAAAATACCCTTTATTGTGACACAAGCAATAATTTAGACAACAAAAAACAGTGAAATCAAGAGTGTGCATATGTATTTTCCCCACAAAGTCAATGCTTTGTAGAGCGACCTTTTGCTGCAATTACAGCTGCAAATCTCTTGGTGTATGTCTCTATTAGCTTAGCACATCTAGCCACTGGGATTTTCACCCATTCCTCAAGGTAAAACTGTTCCAACTCCTTCAAGTTAGATGGGTTGCATTGGTGTACAGCAATCTTCAAGTCATGCCACAGATTCTCAATTGGATTGAGGTCTGGGCTTTGACTAGATCATTCCAGGACATTTAAATGTTTCCCTTGGAACCACTCCAGTGTGGCATGAGCAGTATGTTTATGGTCATTGTCCTGCTGGAAGCTAAACCGTCATCCCAGTCTCTAATCACTGGCAGACTGAAACAGCTTTTCCTCAAGTAATGCCCTGTAGTAAGTGACATCCAGAGTTCCTTCAATCCTGACCAGTTTTCCTGTCCTAGCCAAGGAAAAACATCCCCACAGCATGATTCTGCCAGCACCATGTTGCACTGTGGGAATGGTGTTCTTGGGGTGATGGGACATATTGGCTTTGAGCCACACACGGTATTTCCCATGACGGCCCAAAGGATCTATTTTCATCTCATCTAACCATTGAACCTTCTTTCATGTATTTGGGGGGTCTGCCACATGATGATGTGCAAACTCCATACATGTTTTCTTATTTTGTTCTGTAGGAAATGGCTGTTTTTTTACCACTCTTCCATAAAGGCCCACTCTGTGGCGTGTACGGCTTAAAGTGATCCTATGGACAGATACTCCCATCTCCGCTGTGGATCTTTGCAGCTCCTTCAGTGTTATCATTGGTGTCTTTGTGGCATCTCAGATTAATGCTCTCCTTGCCCGGTCTGTGAGTTTTTCTGGGCGGCCTTCTCTTGTCGGATTTGTAGTGGTGCCATATTCCTTCCATTTTGTTCTAATGGATGTAGTGGTGCTCCGTGGAATAATCAGGATCTGGGTTATTTTTATAACCAAACCCTGATCTATACATCACAAGCTTGGTCTCTGACTGGTCTGGAGTACTCCTTGGTCTTCATGTTTCTTGCTTAGTGGTGTTGCAGAGTCGGGGGCCTTTCAGGACAGGTATATTTCTATAGGCAACATGTGACAGATCATGTGACACAGATTGCACACAGGTAAAGCCTCATCAACTAATTATGTGCCTTCTGAGGTTATATTTGTTGTATCAGATCTTATTTAGGGGTTTCATAGTACAAGAGAGTATTACATATGCATTCATATGTTTTACGTATTTACTGGGGGGTTTTAATACCGGTATATACCAGGTATTTTATTGTCATTCCACTTCACCAATTTGGACTATATTGTTTGCTCTATTACCTAACATCCAAATGAACCTCCATTTTCATTACAGGTAGTACATAATGTTACAAAACAGGACAAGAACCGAGGGGATGCATATTTTCGCAAGGCACTGTACCTGGGGACTGCCTGCACCTATTTGTGGTGTGATAGCACACCAGCCACATGTTGTGCACTGATTGTGGCAGAGGCCCCACGTCAATGCACACATCAATGGCTGACTACCCCATCTACAGATATTTTTGGATATCACCTTGTGTGGCTGGTCCCCCATCTAGCCCCCACTGGTACCCAGACCTCAGCAATTCATTGCTGTATATGCTGTGTGTCTGTCATGTTGACAAACCTTATGCAGAATTCTATATGCTTACATGTGCATATGTTTGTTTTATTTGGTGTGAGAATAATCACAGTATTTATTTTGTGCGAAATGTTTATATAGTTTTGTAATAATGACATATTATTTTTTTTAAATAATGACTCATGTGTATTTCATAGGTTTCCAGTGCTTGGACTTTCACACATAGGTTCTGCATCATATGTACAGATGCTAGAGTGGAGGCAGTGACACGCATGTTGCATATGTGGGATGATTGGCATGGGATGGTGCTAACAGCAACACCTGCAACAGCCTTAGAGCACATTCTGCACTGCATGCATTCACATAATGTGTCTCACACATATGACAGTTATGCTCTGTGGGGCACAGGCATAATGAGAAGGGGCATCTGCACATCGCCACTCCTACTCTGTCCTCCTTTCACTGAACACATCCTGCCACTTCTGACTCCACTGGGGGAAGCATGTTCTACATCCTATGCCACACACTGACATTGCGCCATATTAGATTGGCACCCCCTGTGCATCTGTGCACCAGCCTCCCACATGCTCATCCACTTTATTGGCTGCCACATATGGTGCCCACTGGTCTGGATGATCCATCATCCCCCATTTGTCCTTCCATCCATCACCTTCAGATTGTCTTCCCTTGTTGCTCCTTTATCCAGCGTTAGGGTTACATCCATTTTCAGACATTAAGGTGCCCACTTGACACCTTAACACCGGATGTCCCATTACCACACATTAAATAGCCCATAGAGCCCTTAATGTCGGAACACCTCCTACAAGCCCAGAGCCTTTTTCGCATGGAAAAACCCTTTTCGCTGCCATTAATGCTCGGTAATGCATGCTCCCTTACCGCCATTTAGTAAACATACCCCTAAGTTTAAAACTCAGTCAGAGCCTAGTATCAGCAGAAAGCTTTTAATTTAAATCAAATCAGAGTATAGCTTAGCATAGAAGGAAGAATTGGGTAAATATTCTTTGAATAGAAAGAAATCAATTGTTTCTAGAGACCTTTAGAAAGAGGCCTTCCAGTTAGGAGGCAAGAGATCTGAGAATTTGTTTTAAATAGGTATTAAAGCCAAGTCACAGATCAAAGGGGCAATTTCAAAGGCTCCCTCTATCAAACAAGGGCTGTGTGAATCACCCAAGAAATTGTTAACAGATTACTTTAGAAGCACAGGTTTGGGACCTGTAGAGCACAACAGTCTTTACTAAATGTTAATTCCTTCCCACACACCTCAGCTCCCACCCACTCCAGGCATAATCTTAGCTTTCTAGGTTCTTAGACCTATTAAAGGGGGAGAGGTAATCAAGTTCACTTTCAGGTTCAGATGGTTATCCTCTTCAGGAATAGATTAATTAAGGCCCTGAAATGAATTAATCTTGAGGTGAACAAAATCCCTTAAACCTATTTGGTATAGTTGTATCAGTACAAGTAACCTAACTTTAAACAACTTAAATGGCTAAACATAACCTTAAAACTAAAATGCAGACAGTAGTCCAGCAGTGAGATGGGAGCTATCCAGTTTTTGCATTGAGTGTCACATGTATGATTTTCTCCCAGTTGGTGAGGAGTCTTATCTGTGCACTATGTGCAAGGAATTCTTTGACCTCAGGGAACGAGTCCAACCTCTGGAGGCTAGACGTAGCAGACTTGGAGGACATAAGGAAGACATAGGGGTAAATAGATGAGACTTACAGGGACATAGTACTGAAGTCCCACCTCCAGTCTGGCAGCCTCTCAGTTGCCATGGAGGAGGTCATGTGAAAGGACAGCATCACCCTGGTATGGCAGGAAGTGATCCTGTAGCTAGGATCTGTCCACCAGGAGATGTAAAACCCTCTCTCACCAAAGAGGTTTCTCCAGAGTGATGTGCCCATGAAGGAAGGGTTAGGATGGTCATTATAGTTGGCAATTCGATCATTAGGCATCAATAGCTGGGTGGCTATTAAACATGAGGATCACCTGGTAACATGCCTGCCTGGTATAAAGGTAGCGGACCTCATGCACCACCTAGACAAGGTTTTAGATAGTGCTGGGAGGAGTTTGCTGTCTTGGTACAACCTGGAGTGGAGGAGTGGCCTAGTTGTTGGGGCAAGGTACTTCAGGCCAGAAGGTCAGGGGTTCAAATCCCACTAGAAGACAGCAACCTTGGGCCGGAAGGACTGGGGTTTCTAGTCCCACAAGGTGCTCCTTGTGGTCTTGGGCAAGCCACTTAACCCTCCATAGCCCATGTTCCCTGTAAAATAGTTATCTCCAAGTTATAATGCCCTGTTCAATGTAATTTCAGTTTGTTCAATGTAAACCGCACTGATGCAGAACAGCACGGTATATAAGAGAATGTAAATAAATAATGACATAGGAAAGCATGGGAGGGAGGTTCTGGAGGCCGAATTTAGGCTTTTGGATAGGAAATTGAAATCCAGAACTTCCAGGCTAGCATTCTCTAAAGGCTTCTTGTTCCACGCACAGGACCCAAAAGGCAGGCAGAGCTCCGGATTCTCAATGCGTGAATGAGACAATAGTGCATGAAAGAGGGTTTGGGATTTGTTAGGAACTGGGCAACACTCGGGGAAGGAAGGGGCTTCTCCAAAAGGATGGGTTCCACCTTAACTGGAATGAAACCAAGCTGCTGGCATTCAACTTTTAAATTAGATAACAGGGGAAAGCAGACAGTCGCCCAATAGCGCATGGTTCGGAAGGAAGAATACTAGAAAAAGAGGGAAGTTAGGGCATCCCAACAGGAAGGTTCCAATAAAGATAAAAGTATCCCAGATGTCCTTAAATACAGAGTTGAAAGATTCCAAATTACTCCATCAACTGATAACCAGATTCATATCAATAAAATGAAACCTCTAAAATGCCTGAATGCAAATGCTAGACGTCTAAAAAATAAGATGGCAGAGCTAGAATATATAGCACTAAATGAAAAATGAGATATGATTGGTATCTAAATGAAAAATGAGATATGATTGGTATCTCCGTCTTCTTCAAACCTCCAGCTGGAGCGCACCTATGGCAGACCTCGCTCTCACATTGAACCAAGCCACCTACCGATCACAGCAAGTATACCACTTCTAAAACACTGGCTATAAATGAGTCTTCCAGCACACCCATCTAAGCCAATATCAATATTCTCCTATGGTCACACATATCCTATGATCTGTAGCCTCATATACTGTTGTCAGTAGCCCATATAACTTTGTTGATAGTACCTATACCGTTGTCAGTAGCCTATATAACACTGTCAATAGCTTCTTATACTGTATAACATTGTTGATAGTACTTATACTGTTGTCAGTAGACTATATAACACGGTCAATAGCTTCTTATACTGTTGTCAGTAGCATCATATACCGTTGTCCATTGCCATACTGTTTTGTGTCTCACTACCGTACTCTCTGTCCTGCTATTGCACTATACGGCAGCATATCTACAGTACTTCGCACACAACAGGAACTCGCAAAATGGCCCTCCAGCTCTTCGCCCTTATCAGCTTTTTCCTACTGACTCACTGGCTCGGAACCTCCCAAGCCCTTTACATATCTCATGGAATTATCCCCATCTTAAATAGCCATGGAAAAAGGTGGTCTGGACCCCCATACTCCCACCCAGGAAGTGACACCTACACACGCCGCTCCCATTTGATACACATAGCACTCCAGCTGCCCAATACACCCACCCAGGAAGAACCTCCGAACTACCGACCCCTAAGATGTGCCATCATAAATGCGCGTTCTATTCGCAAAAAATGGCCTGTGGTTCTTGAAACAATTTCCCGCTATGACCTAGAGATACTCATGATCACAGAAACCTGGCTATCAGCTGAAGATAACGTTCTCATCAACCAACTTCTACCACCCAATTTCGCCATACACACAAGACATAGAGAAAACAAAAAAGGAGGAGGGGTGCTCATAGTCTCCAAATCGGACCTTAACTTCCACATAACAGATTCCTCTAGCTCAAACAATCTAGACATACTCTCCATTACAAACCAGCAAATCTCCCTCAACCTCTTATACAGGACACCGTCCACGTCTCCAGATGACCTCCCAACCATTATTGACCTTACTGCCAGCACCCTCAATCCCAATAAACCAAATTGGATAATGGGTGACTTCAATCTCCCATCGTTATCCCAAAACCACGCAATTGCCTTCCTTGGTGCTATGGAAGACCTGGGACTCAAGCAAATTATCAATAAACCCACTCATATAAAGGGAAACATTCTGGATTTGGTATTTGCTCCTCAGACAGTCTTTGAACAAAACCACAACCTACCAATATCAATCGTTGATGTACCCTGGTCAGACCACAAACTGATCATTTTCCAGATCCCCATCATCAATGAGAAGCTGCACAGAAGCCAAAACATGCACAGCACATCACGGACGCCCACAAGAAGATTTAGACCATTTAACAGAGAACACATCTTGGCTGAGACCCAATCACTCCTCAACAAAACCATACCAGACCTCGACGAACTAATCACCTCCTGGAACTCCAATCTGCATGCCATATCACAACCTCCAATTTCCAATAACACAAAGAGGAGAAAAAGAAGCACCGCCCCATGGTTCTCTCCTGAATTGCGATCCTCTCTGACTCAACTCCGCAGACTGGAACGCCGCTGGCGCAGATCACTTTCCACTGAAGATCAGACCGCCTACCGTACTCACCTCTCCACACACCGTGAAGCAATCACAACCACAATGAAACAATATCACACAGACACCCTAAAGAGATCACTGAATAAACCACGTGACCTCTTCAACCTGGTCAAAACCCTCTCAAAGGAACCTTCTCCCGAACAACACAGTGAGATTCATCCACAGAAATTCGCTGACTACATGCAATCCAAGATAGTGCAAACTAACAAGGTGTCAACAGTCCCGTTCCAAGAACCAACGAATGCAACCCCACTAAATAACTTCTCTACACCATCCACTAAATGCATCGAGGACACCATAGCATCTCTCAATACCTCCACTGCACAAACGGACCCATGCCCAGCTTTTTGGATTAAGGAGCTACGCTGTGCGTTCAGCCCCTTCATTGCAAATCTAATGAACCTCTCATTCACAACAGGGTACTTCCCTGCAGCACTCAAGCAGACTTCCATCAGGCCACTTTTGAAAAACCCCAAGCTAGACCCGCAAAAGGTCGAATCTTATAGGCCTATTGCTAGCATTCCCCTCTTAGCCAAGATAATTGAGAAGGAGGCACAACGGCAAATCCAAGATCATATAGACACCACAGCTCCCCTAGATCACTGCCAACATGGGTTCAGAGAATATCATGGGGTCGAGACCCTTCTCACTAACCTATTCAACGACATTATCACAGGCATTAACAACATCCGACAAGGTTTTGTACTCGTCTTCTTAGACATCGCTGCGGCGTTCGACTCGGTAAGCCACGAAATTCTCATCGGACAACTGAAAGAGAAAGGTATCTGCAACAGTGCATTAGAATGGTGTAACTCTTATCTGGATGGAAGATGGCAATATGTGAAGTCCGGTACAGAAGAGTCAAAACGCTTCCATCAAAAGCAAGGTGTGCCTCAAGGTTCCTCATTGTCTTCCCTACTATTTAACATATACATGCAGCCCATCTGCGACATCATAAGATCTTTCAAAGTCAACTGCTTGATATACGCAGATGACATTCTCTTATATATGCCTTTCTCTACAACTCAATTAGACCTGGCACCGTTGGTAGACTGCCTCAATTCGGTCTCAGAGTGGCTCCAATCACAAAACCTTCGCATTCAACATAAAAAAACAGAGGTGCTCTTCATCTCCAAAGACCCCAACTTCACCCCTCCAGCCCACGTCAGTGTCAAGGAAGCTGACCTACAAGCTAAAGAAACAATAAGATACCTTGGAGTTACATTGGACCAACGTCTGGATATGAAACATCACATAAATAACATAGTCAAAGCTGTATACTTCAAAATACGCTCGCTTAGGCATATGCGCTCCCTGTTGGACCCGGATGACTTCCGAACCATATACCAAGCGCTAATCCTGCCACACTTCGACTTTGCAAATGCCATATTACAAGGTCTCCCTCAATCCACTCTTAGCCCATTACAGATGGCCATGAATGCCGCAGCAAGAGTCCTCTACGGAGCCTCCAGAAGCGATCACGTAACTCCCATTCTTAAACAGCTTCACTGGCTCCCCATCCATGGGAGGATCATCTTTAAAACCCTAGTCCTATCATTCAAGGCAATCAAGGGTATCTCATCCTCCTCACTCACAGATCTGATTCACACTGTACCCCCCAACAGATCCAGAAGAACAACAGCCGTAAACCTACTGACAACCTCGAAGGCGTTGACAAAGTGCAACATGACAACCTCAAACAGAGCCTTCAGTTTCTATGTACCCAAATGCTGGAACGCTCTACCCTCCGACATAAGGGCCATTACTGACCTACTCCAGTTCAGGAAGGCACTCAAATACCACCTCTTCCTTCAATACTACCCTACCAGCAATTGAACCAGAGGAAGTGACCCACTCATGAACACACCATGCCGTTCTTGATATTATTAAGACTCTATTCTGTTCTATGTAATTATCTCATGTATATAGTTTACCCCGGTTCTCCAAGTTTGTACTCCTGTTCGATGTAAACCAAACAGCTTGTTGTTATGGTCTTTATGTTATAATGTAAACCGCGCTGATGCCGAATAGTGCGGTATATAAGAACTTGTAATAAATAAATAAATAATCTCAGAAACTTGGTGAAAGGAGGACAACCAATGGGACACTGTGATACCTGGGTACAAACTATATCACGATAGAGTAGATCAAATTGGTGGTGGGGTTGTGCTTTATGTTAGAGAGGGTATTGAGTCACAAAGGATTAAAGTTTTGCAGGAAACAAAATACACTGTAGAATCTCTATGGATAGAAATTCCCAAAAAAGGAAGGCGATGGAAGTGGGATTGTACTGCCGAGTGCCTGGCCAGAATGAACAGATGGATGATGAAATGCTGAAATAAAACAGGGAAACTAACATAAGTTACAACACAGTAATAATGGGTGATTTCAATTACCCAGTATCGACTGAGTCAATGTCACAACAGGACATAATAGGGAGATAAAGTTTCTAGATAAAATAAATGACTGCTTCTTGGAGCAGTTGGTTCATGAACCGACAAGAGAGGAAGCTATTTTGGATCTCATCCTTAGTGGAACACAGGATCTGGTGCAAGAGAGAAGGATTTTGGGGTCACTTGGCAATCATGGTCATAGGATGATCACATTTGATTTAATAAATGAAAGAATGGCAAGGAAATCCACAGTACTACCTTTTAACTTTCAAAAGGGAGACTATGATAAAATGAGGAAAATAGTTAAGAAAAAATTGAAAGGAGCAGCTGCAAAGGTTAAAGATTTACATCAAGCATGGACGTTGTTTAAAAGTACTATCTTGGAAACCCAGAACAGATGTATTCCAAGCTTTAAGAAAAGTGGAAGGAAGGCCAAAAATCTGCCAGCATAGTTTAAAGGCCAGGTCAGAGAAGCTGTTGTAGCAAAAAAAAACATCTTTCAGGAAATGGACAAAGGAGTCAAATGACAAAAACGGGAAACAAGATACGCATTGGCAAGTTAGATGCAAGGCATTCATAAGAGAATTTGAAAAAAAGCTTGCTGTGGAAGCAAAAACGCATATTAAAGACTTTTTCAAGTACATTCGTAGCAAAAGACCTGTGACAGAGTCAGTTAGGCCACTGGATGATAGAGGGGTAAAAGGTGTACTAAGTGAGAACAAGGCCATAGTGGAGATACTGAATGAATTCTTTGCTTCAGTCTTTACTGAAGATGTAGGGAAGTTACCCGTGCCTGAACTGGAATATAAAGGTGATATATCGGAAGAATTGAAAGAAATATCACTAAACCGGGAAGATGTATTACAACTATTAGATAAACTGAAGAGTAGCAAATCAACTGGAGCAGATGGCATACATCCAAGAATATTGAAAGAATTGAAATAGGAGATTGCAGATCTACTATTAGTAATCTGTGAACTGTCATTACAATCATCTATAGTACTGGAAGACTGGAGAATGGTCAATGTAACGCCAGTTTTAAAAAAGGGTTCCAGGAGTGATCTGAGAAAGTACAGACCAGTGAGCCTGACATCAGTCCCGAGCAAAATGGTAGAAACCATTATAAAGAATAAAATTACTGAACATGTAGATAGTCATGGTTTAATGGGAGAAAGTCAGCATAGATTTAGTCAAGGAAAGTCTTGTCTTTCTAATTTGTTAAATTTTTTTGAAGGTGTGAATAAACAGGTAGACAAAGGTGAGTAGGTTGATATAGTTTATCTGGATTTTCAGAAAGCCTTTGACGAGCTCCCTCATGAGAGACTCTTGGCAAAATTGAAAAGCCATGGGATTGTAGGCAGTGTAGTATTGTGGATCAGGAACTGGTTAAAAGATAGAAAGCAGAGGGTAGGGCTAAATGGCCAATTTTCTCAATGGAGAAAGGTGAATAGTGGAGTACCCCAGGGATCTGTGCTGGGCCTGCTGGCTTTTAACATATTCATATATGACCTGGAAATGGGAATAACAAGTGAGATGATCAGATTTTCAGATGACACAAAATTATTCAAAGTTGTTAAAACCCAAGAGGATGGGGCAGAGAAATTTGCAGCGTAGGGAGCTTGTTCTGTGGCCTGTCAGCACCGCTGGAGCTGTGCTGAGTGAATGGCTGAAGTGGTTCCTTTGTGCAGGCACTGGAAGGTCAGCCCTGAACTGGTGAGGACCCGCTCATGCTCTTACAAAGCACCACAGCTGCTACACGCGGGTCACGACTGAAGGAACGCGACGCTAGGGGCAGGACATGCCCCTTTGGCGCCCCTTCAGCGCTCCTGAGCCACTTAGGGGTCGTAGTGTTGGTTATATGGCATGGGTAAAAGGAAAAACAAAGGCAGCACCAAAGGAGATGTGTTGGTGCAGCCAGGTAAGGTGGTGGGTCCCATGGGCAAACACTTGATCCCCCAGTTGCCCAGTATCCTGTCACCAGAAGGGTCTTCACTGAGCCCTGATTTTCGGTCCCCGCCTCCGATGCCCTTGCCGGCTCTCTCCTCTACGTTACTGGATGTTCGTCCCCAGTTGTGACTGTCCCAATACCTCAACCTGTGAAGCCGGTAGACTTGGGGGGGGGGTAGTCACCCCCCCCCCCCCCCCCGCCTCCGTCAGGGGAAGTTACTTTCACTGATCTTTGGGGTGCTATTCAAAATATTGATCTTCGCTTATCCTCTACTGTATCTTCTCTGTGAAAATTTACATTTGAAGTTGTACATAAAATGCAAGTGTTAGTTACCCAGATTGTTTCTTTAGACAAATTGTGTGCCCGGATTGATTCTCCGGTTAAACCATGCCTTGATAATGATGAAGTGTTAATGCAAAATGCCTTAAGTGCATCCTATCGACTGGAGGTGCTTGAGAATCATGTAAGGGCAAAAATATCTTTGTTTTTTTAATTTTCCCATCACCCACTTGCTTTCAGCAGAAATTCTTTTAAAGTAATACTTTAGCGAGGTGTTAAAGCTGGTGGATGATGTGGAAATTCCCCATATGTACTGTATTATGTGTCTTCACGTGTTTCCTCACTTCTGATGGGGGAGGGGTCTTTGGCCTCCTCCAGCCTTATGGATGGACATATTTTAGCTCTTTTCTTGAAGACTCTGCAGACATCATTACCAGTTGCTGTACTTTAATAGCAGTATTTGGTTCTGAGTCGGTAAATTGAGAGTCTTGTGATCCTTTTTCAGAAACAGAAACAATATATTTTGTGGACAGAAATTACATATATTTCCCAATGTCAGCCGTGCTACTCAGATTCGGCGTAGGCAGTTTCTGGAGTTAAAATCACGAGTGTTGAGTTTGGGAGCTACGTTTTTCCTAAAACTCCCATTTAGATGTATTATTGAGTTGAGGGGTCAGACCTATGAATATACAGATGTTTTGCAATTACTGAAGTTTTGCACTGAGAGAGAAGTTAAGGGTTAATAGTGAGGTAGGAATAGCTCATTATATGTTGCTCTCTGGATGTGGAGTGGTGTGCACTCCTTTTTTCTCCTTTTATATTTTCTTTCTTATAATATTGTTTCAACTCCTTATCCCTTGATGTGGGCTTACTATTTTGTTGTTATGTTTCTTTGAGTATAGAGTGTATTATTAATGTTACCTTATGTTATTTGCCTTGTATATTCAAGAAAATCTTATAAATAAATATTTTAAAAAAAACACAAGAGGATTGTAAAAAATTGCAAGAGGACATTGATAAATTGGAAGACTGGACATCCAAATGGCAGACACTGTTCCCTCTAAGCTGTGTGCGTGTGCACGCGCACACACCTCGCCGAGCGAGCGCACATACTTTATAACAGAGCGCACAAAAATTACGGTTCTGATTCTGATAGAAAACAACACAGACGTCTTAAAATTTAAAAGTTGTTGTATATTTACGGTTTTCACAAGTTCTACAATATTTTCTAGTGCAATCAATGTGGTTTACATACTGTATTCTGACGTGTAGTCAAATTTTAAAGTATATAACTCCGAGTGTCGTTATGTGGCACACAAAAATTTAACCTTCCTTCAAAAGCTGCACAGCTGATATTTTATGCGCACACAGCCTACAGAAAATTAGAGGGAACATTGATGGCAGATGAAATGTAATGTGGACAAGTGCAAAGTTATGCACTTAGGAAAGAACCACCCAAACTTTGGTTACACGATACAAGATACCACCTTAGAAACCACCACCCAGGAAAAAGATTTAGGTGTCATCGTGGATACAGTGTTGAAACTCTCTGCCCAGTGTGTAGCGGCAGTCAAGAAAGCAAATAGAATGCTAGAAATCATAAGGAAAGGAACGGAGAATAAAACAAAGGATATTATAATGCCTCTGTATCGTTCCATGGTGCAACTGCACCTTGAATATTGTGTGCAATTCTGGTCACCGTATCTTAAAAAGAATATAGCAAAATTAGAACAGGTACAGAGAAGAGCCACCAAAATGGTAAAAGAGATGGAAGAAGACCCCTATGGAGAGAGACTAAAAGGTTAGGGTTCTTCAACTTGGAAAAGAGATGGCTGAGGGTACATATGATAGAGGTCTATAAAGTAATGAATGGAGTGGAACGGGTAAACGTAGATCGATTGTTTATGCCATCAAAAAGTAGAAAGACTAGAGGACATGCAATGAAGCTACAATGCAACCCATTTAGGACAAATAAGAGAAAATATTTTTTTAATCAGCCAATAATCAAACTCTGGAATTCGTTACCGAAGGATGTAGTAAAAGCTGTTTAGTGTAGATGGGTTAAAAAAGGTTTGGACAAGCTCCTGGAGGAAAGGTCCAGAAACCATTATTAAAGGGGACCTGAGAAATCCACTGCTTACCCCAGGACAAGCATTGCGGAACCTGTGTACCTTTTTGGGAACCTGCCAGGTTCTCATGACCTAGATTGGGCACTGTTGGAAACAGGATACTGGGCTTGATGGACCTTCGTCTGAGCTGGTATGGCTTTTCTTATGTAAATCGATCATTTACTCTTTTGAAAAGTACAGACTGGGGATTATACCATGAAGTTACAAATTAGTGTATTTAAAATTTCACTGACTACTTAATTAAGCTCTAGAATCCATTTCCAGGGGACGTGGTAAAAGCAGTCAGCGTATCTGGATTTAAAAGAGGTTTAAACAAGCTCTTGGAGGAAAATCCATAAAAACTGTTATTATGGTAGATTTGATGAAAGCTACAGCTTATCCCAGGTGATAAGCAACATAGAATCCTGAAACCTTTTGGATCCTGTTACGTATTTGTGATCAGGATTTGCTATTACTGGAAACTGCATACTAGACTTGATGAGCCTTCGGTCTGACCCAGTACAGCAATTCCTATACTTTAGATGCCTTTTAGAGTATCATTATAGGCACCTGTTATAAACGTATCCATTTGAAGTGCACATAGTACCTCAATAATGGCAACAAAATCACAGAACTCAACTCAAATGGCAATCACAGAAAACAAACACAGAAAAAAATTAAGTACTCAAAGCAAACTCAATAACAATATTTTCATAGAAAATAAACATCACACAAGATCAGAGCAAGCAAACAGAATGACCAGTAATGACTCAGAGCAAGCCAACCCAAGTGGCCAATGAGCAAACAGTATCGCTTGTTAGAAATCAGTAGCTTTTGAAAGACATGTATTTCCTCATTATAGAGAAACTTCAGAAATAGGATTCCAAGATGCTTTAAAATGATAATACTTCAGAAGCATACATGGCATGTCTGGCTATAAAGTTTTGGCATAAGGTCCAAAGGAGAGCACCCACATTCAAAACCAATGTAGAGTCAAATAGGAGCAAGGAGAAGAAAGGTTTTTCAATAAAATCTATCCTTTCTTCACCTCACTCCTGTTTGTCTCTGTCTATAATTTTTCACACAATACATCACTCTTTACAGTAAGATAAATAGCTGCTTCTTAGAGTTCTAGCGGCTCTACTGATTGCTCTTTCCAATGTTTCTTTAGAGTCAGGAGTGGTCCCAGAGGACTGGAGAGAGGCACATGTGGTCCCTTTACACAAAAGCGGAAGTAAGCATGAGGTTGAAACTATAGGCCAGTTAGTCTAACCTCTGAGGTGAGTAAATTATTGGAAACACTGCTAAAAGGGAGGATAGTGAAGTTTCTGCAGTCCAATGAATTACAGGATCCAAGGCAGCATGGGTTTACTAGAGGCAGTTTTGTCAGACAAATCTGATTGATTTCTTTGACTGGGTGACCAGAGAGTTGGATTGAGAGAGAGCCCTAGATATGGTGCACTTAGATTTCAGTAAAGCCTTTGACACCGTTCCACACAGGTGACTTATAAACAAACTGAGCACTCTAAAACTGGATCCTAAAGTGACTGACTAGGTCAGAAATTGGTTAAGTGGGAGGCGATAAAGGGTACAGGTAAATGGGGTTCACTCTGAGGAGAAGGAGGTTACCAGTGGTGTGCCACTGGGATCTGTCCTTGGACTGATTCTTTTTAACATCTTTGTTAGCAATATTTCAGAAGGGCTATTGCATAAGGTTTGCCTCTTTGTAGATTATATACCAAAATCTGCAATATAGTAGACACCCAGGAAGGAATAGATAACATGAGGAGAGTTCTAGCTAAACTTGAAGAATGGTCAAGAATGTGGCAGCAAAGATGTAATGCTAAAAAATGCTGGGTCATGCATTTGGGCTGCAAAACTCCAAAGGGAGCAGTACAGTGTAGGGGGTGAAGTATTTCTGTCCACAAAAGAAGAGCGGGACCTGGGACCTGTTTCATCAGGGGATCACTGTTTTCTATTTTTTACACATATAAGAACAATGCTGCACACGTTTCTCAGGTAAGTTATCTTAAACTCATACGGTAAATCCCAAATCCATTCTTCACTCTCCCAAAATCGCTCAGAGAAAGACCATAATTTATTGTAAACTTTTACTGACTAGCACAGCTTGCAAGGTATAACACAAGGTGTGTCAATCATTTTCTGCAATAATGAGCTTTTTTACATGCATTTGTGGCTCACTATTATTTAACGTTCATTGCAGTAAAAAAAATTTAAATAAAGCCCAAATTAAGGGAAACCAATGCACATTATTGGCTAATGCATTTTAGTAAATAAGGCCCTAGCTTTATACATGAGGAAATGGAGGATAAAGTGATTTGCTCAAGGTCACAAGGAGCATTAATGGGATGTGAACTGACTCTGGCTTCTCAGCCTGCTGCTCATGAAGTAAAAGTAAGGACATCAGAAAGCATCTGCAGGGAGGGAGTCTCAGCCATCACTCAAATGTGACCTCTACTGGACAGACACAGAAAGTACATGTACCAAGCTCTGTAGAGAGCTGTGGTCTGTGGACCATAGCCAAAGACTCTCGTTGCAATGGCTGGGCTATGTGAACGAGAGGGAGTTGTGAATTCCCACTCATGGAATTGATAAACCCAAAGTAGAATGCCAGACCAAAAAAAAAAAAAAAGAGAAAAAGAATACAATTGAGGATTTCCAGAATTCTCCTATGGCAATGGATAGGAAACACAATCAGAAAAAACTGTGGTGACTAGAGCTTTAAAGCTGTTTAAACATTTTTACTTTAATAACCTAACATTTTGTCAAACCAAGGCAAAGAAACAAAATTAGGGATAATCACATTATATAGCACAATACTGATGATGGTAAATGAATATCATTAAAGGCAAACTATACATGTAAGGGTCAATGTAGTAAACGTTTTCTCCCATTTTTACCTATTAAGAAAATGCTCAGTACATAGGCTCCATAGTCGATAGCTAAACTGCATGACAGGAAAAGTTGGCTGAGTGACAATACAATTGCCATGAATAGCTGGCATTTAGCATTACAGATGCATCAATAAACCCAATAAGTGATTCAGTCAAAAAAAATGGCCTGCATCAGAGACAGAAATGCTTCAAGACGAGCGAAGCACCTGCTTTCCCCTTTCTGTCCAAATGGTCTAAACACAACAGTGTACTGGAGGTCGGCTAGGTTGCTGCCTGAGCTATTCTTAGTAACTGTATTTTTGAAGTACTTCCTCACATCTCCCTCTCACCAGTTGAGATAAGCAGTCCCAAACAGTCTGTGAGGAAGTACTGTACTTCATGAAACAAACTGTGGTTTCCACTGGCAAGAAGAATTCAACCAATCTTGTATCTCGACCATCTGGACAATTTGAAGGAAAATGGCAATTGCTTGTTTCTCAGACTCCTTCTTTTTTTTGTAGTGATATTAAAATGGCAAGCTCTTGTGTTAGTTGAAATGATATTCTACAGTATAACATCAGTACATTTAGCACAATACAGACTTGTCTATTATCTAGGCTACAATTCATTATCATCTGCTCTCAAAGATCCTGATACAAAACCAAACCCCCGAAAGCGAAATCTCCAGAAGAGCAAAATGGAAATGCAACACCCTCCACATCAGCCTTACTCATATGAACATACTGTGCAAACCGGCTATGGACTGAATTGTTGATTTCAAAGAGCTGTATCGTGCAGGCTATCATTTCTGCATTATTTTTATTTTCACAGGCGTTTTTTCATCCATCTCTCACTGTTGATTTTTAAACCATGCCATTTATGTTCTGAATATTCAAGAGTCTGGCCGCCCAGTCTTCATACTGTATCATTTCTATAAGATGTTTCACTGCTGCTGCTTTCCACTTGCCCGAAGACAACACACCAGAATTAGTTTTCCTCCTTGCAGAATATGCTAAATGTATTCACTTAGATGCCCCATGGACGACCTGGGACTTTTAAGCTATTCATCCAGCTGTCACAAAAGTGACCTGGAAGGTTTAAGCTATAAGCTATGCACTGATTTATTTATTTATTTATTTATTTAGCAAGCATTTGTAGCCCGCTCCTTCCAGCGATCAGAAGCGGGTAGGATTACTATTGTGAAACTGCCGAATCAAGGCAGGTACAAATTTTGTTTACATACAGATTGTCAGAAAAGCACATCATACAGAGTTAACACTTCTTAGCTATGGGGGAGTTCATTTACATATATACATAAATACATATATACAGGATAATCTTCTTGGACACAGTGGTCAGGGGCTGCTCCATCTGTGGGTTTAGTTCAGGTTGAAATGTGATTGGAAAATGTGCGTTTTGAGTTTCTTTCTGAAGTCTAGAAGGTCATTGCTAGCTCGTAGTTCTGGTGGGAGTTGGTTCCACAGTGTTGGCGCCGCATATGAGAAAGCCCTGTGGCTGGTGTTAGCTTTGGCAGATCTTATATCTGTTGGAGTGTGAAGGATGTTGGAATTGTGGGTTCTTCTGTTTCGGGTAGGAGGTTGCAATCTTACTAGGTTGTTGAGGAAGGAAGGTGCTAAGTTGTGGATGAGTTTGAAGGTGGTTGTTAGTATTTTGTATTTTGTGCGAGCTGTTATGGGTAGCCAGTGTAATTGAATTAGTACTGGTGTGATGTGGTCACTTAGATTTTTCTTCATTATGACCCTGGCAGCTACATTTTGTGCCATTTGTAATATGTTTAGGGTTTTTTTAGGTAAACCTTGTAGGATGGCGTTGCAGTAGTCAAAATGTGGCATGATGAGTGCTTGGGCCACTGTTCTGAAGTCTTGGGGATCAATAATATTCCGAATGGGTTGGAGCACTCTAAGCTTGTGGAAAACTGCTCTGTTGGTCTTTCGGAGGTGTTTTTTCCATCTTTAGGTCACAGTCAAATGTGACTCCTAGATACTTTATTTCTTTTTTTGTTTGGTAAGTGTTGTTACATAGTGTTATTGATGTGGGAGGGTCAAAATTCGGTTCTTTGGAGATATACATTACTTCGGTTTTTTTGTGATTAATTGACATACTACTTTGTTGTAACCAGTCTTGCATCTCTCCGATACATGTCTCCAGTGGGTTGTAGTCTGGGTTTTTAGTGTCTAGTTGTGTGTATAGCATGATATCATCGGCATAGATGTGGTAATTAATTTCGTGCCGTGAGAAAATTTTGCATAGTGGCTGCATATATATGTTAAACAGAAGTGCTGAGAGAGCAGAGCCTTGGGGGATTCCCTGTGTTTGTGAGAAAGATTCTGCTTTTTCTCCGTTGAATTGAACCTGTTGTGTTCGATTTGAGATGTAGGATGAGAACCATTTTAGTGGGGTTCCTGTTATTCCTATTGATTTTATCCTATTTATGAGGGTCCCATGATTAACTGTATCAAAGGCAGCTGAGATGTCAATGAATACAAGAATGTACATTTTCTTTTTGTTTTCAAGGCCCTTTAGGAGGTTGTTAAGTAGAACTAGTAACAGGGTTTCAACTCCATGATGTTGCCTGAAGCCATATTGCTGGTCATCAAGAGGAGCACTGTCAGTCAGATGGTCTTGGAGTTGTAGAAGGACCGTTTTTTCTATGATCTTTGCCAGGAATGAGATACTTGATATGGGACGGTAGGAGGCTGGGTCTTCTCCGTTGAGTGTAGTGTTTTTTAGGATCGGTCTAATGACTGATTTCTTTAGTTCTGAGGGCATGATTCCTTGTTGTAGGGATAGGTTAACTATGTGTGCTATGTGAGGTGCTATGTCTTGTTTCACTGCCTTGATCCAGGATGCAGGACAGGGATCTAGTGGGGAGGTGGTGCTTTTCAGGCTTGTGACAATGGCTGTGATTTGCTTGGTTCCTATTTTGTGGAAGTGCTCCCATAACTGGTTTTGCGTTGTGTTGTTCTCACTTCTGATTTGTGGTGTTGGTGGGGAGGGTGGAGGACCAGGGGCCGTCAGTTTGGTCGCGTAGTGGTTTGCCAGTGTTTGGACCTTGATGGATTTGTTGAGGTTGGCATTTTGGTCGGTTTTGGTTAGTGATTTGACTAGTTCAAATAACTCTCGTGGGTGATTGATTGCCTTGTTTAGGATGTTGGTGTGATGTAATTTTTTTGCATTGTTCACGTCGTCTTTGTATTTTGTAGTTAGGCATCTTAAGGGGCTATAGATAGGGCAGCTTGCATATCCAGTTCCCTATCTGAGCAGCTGAAGAGCTGTTCTGTGGATGGTCCGCCTTGAATGTGTATGGTGATAACAATCCCTGCCACAGCAAACCAACCTCTTTGTGCATGTCCTGTATATTCTGGATACCCTGTTACTTATGCCTGCACCAAATGGTCTTTGCCACAAACCCTAAAAGATCTTGTCTCAGTCATGCTCTCATACAGAGTCTCAGTGTATTTCAGCCTCTTTGCTTTAGAAGTTATAAAATTATAAGGAGGGGGAGGTCTAACTGCAGCGCATATGAGACAGCAAATTTTTAATAAAGAACCTGCATGGGAGACAGAAAAGCCAGGCAAGTCCTGAGAAAAGCTGCTGAAATTCTCTGGCTTGCCAGCTGCTAAGATTCGAAAGTCACGGGAAAGCCTCAGTGCTTTATTGGGCGTTATCCAGAAAGTTATCATGGAAGAGATTTTGCTCACACCTTTTCAGTAGTAGTTCAAGGAAAGTTACATTCAAGTACTGTAGGTAGTTCCTGTCCCTCGAGGGCTTACAACCTAAGGAGTCCTTTTACTAAAATGGGTTCGGTTTTTGCACTTAATCTGTGTTTAGCACTAAAACTAACATGTGTTAAGTGCAAAACCTTTATGGTAATTGTCAGGGGTGTGGCTAGCCTGTAACCCTGGCAGTTACCTCAGGAATGCATACCTTAACAGGCAGTAAAATTACAGTGGGTGCACCTAACACCACTCATTAAAGTGATATTTGCTGCACCTGTACTAATTGCACTAGTGACAGCATGAGATATGTGCCGCTGTGCTAATTGCAATGTGCTCTCCACACATATTCCCCGCCCCTAAACCACCCCTACCTCACCCCAAAGTGTGATTTGCAGTTAGTGCAGGAATTAGTGCATGATAACAGTTCTGAGGGCCTTTGTGCACGAAAATGTATGTTAACTGCTTAGTGTGCTTCAGTCAAAGAGCACCTGAGTTTGTATCTGAGACAATGGAGGGCTAAGTGACTTGCACAAGATTGTAAGAAGCAGTAGTGGGAGTTGAACCCTGGGCTTCAACTGGCTCTCAGCCTACTGCTCTAATCATTATGCTATGCTGCCACAGTGCAGGCTTTAGGACTTACAATAATATGGAAGATTTGTAGTGATGTGCTGCATTTGCCTTGTAGCGGTATATACATGATTAATAATAATAGTAGTAGTAGTAAATGAATGGCCTTGAGAATGTCAATTAATTTGTGGAGTCTTTTCACTCTCTAGCTCAGGCTTTTCTAATGTTATAGAAGCACACATTTGAGTAATAGCAATAATAATGTGACTACTAATATGGTGAATCCATTTATAAGAACTATTGTTTCTGAGAACTTCTTCAAAGCTCCACCTTCTAATCCTCAAATGGAATGATTGTTCTTAGAACATTTTCCTAGTCAAAAGAACAGTTTGATGTAGCACCAGGGATGTTCTCCTGAAAGGAATCCACTGTAATAGCAATAATTTCTATTTATGTGGATTGACACAGTACTGTTCATCCAAACATGACGCCAAACACTGGAAATATCGGTACAGCATATATTATTCATGCAGATATTTCAAGGCCAGACAATTATATATTCTCAATAACAGTTTCTGAAGGAGAGGTAGAGGACAGGGTAGAATGTACTAGTTTGTTCTGTTATCGTGATATGCTCAAATCACAAGTCTGATAAGATGCACTTCCTAAAATACACTCAGTTTGGAGTATGTCATCAGTGTGTATGTCTACACCTTCAGTGGTCGCTAGCAGGTGGAATATTGCCTGAATATGCATAAGCATCTCTCTTCAGGGGGAGCAGCATATAAATCGGTGGCCATAATACCCCAATCCCATTTTGCATGAATTTAACAGTACTTCAAATCAAGCATTCTTCTTTTGGGTCCTGAGACTTTCTTTGCTCTTTTGACTTTGTGGATCAATTGGAACCATCCTCCATTGCTTCACTCCAAACACAAGCCAGCCACAGCAGTGTCAGTCCTTAGCCAGGGACTACCAACGATCTTTCTCTCCAGAGCCCAATTAACATGAACCCTACGTCTGCCCACTAGGTGGGTCCATTAAGTGAGGGGAGAAGAGAGTACTGTAGCTATCTATAACCATTTCATGTCAAGAAATAACTACAAAAAATCACATTAAACAGAACAAGCTAATAGGTAGAACAATGAGATGAGAACAAGGGAAACAAGGGGTCACATTCCCCACTTGTCTCCTTGAGTATGTCACTCTATATCACCTATTGTCTCAGGTATCTATTTACTGTAGACTGCAAAACCCTATTCTACTTAGATTCTACAAAGAAACCATTCTGTAAAGCACCTTGGAAAGGTGGGCTAAAAATCCAAACTTTAAATTAGCGGTTAATTTGCTTACTTATTCCTGATCTTCCTATCAGGATGAAGAGCTGCCCCATAGCAAATCTGTTCTATTGCTTTCTCCTTCTCTGTTGTTAAGTACCTCTCCTCTCCCCACTCCAGTCCCTCTTGCCCTTCAGCCTCTCATATCTCATGCCCTCTTTCCTGTACATTCATCCCCGTAAGCTTTCACTCACTCTTTCACACCTCTATTCCACCTTACTGATTCTCTAACCCCAGCCACCTCACTCCAACCCCTCTTGCTCACTTGCTTAATCCCCCAGCTCACACTACTCACTTTAATACATCTCCAGCCTCCACTGTTCACTCTAACACACCCCTTCGCTCCCTTCATCAGCTCTCAAGCCCCCTAAGTCACTTGTTCAAGTCCCAGCTCCCGCTGCTCATTCTAAGACCCCTCCCCCCCATCCTCCTCTCTTTGCAATACCCCCAGATATAAAGAAAACTGCAGTAGTGCTTCTTATGTGACTACCTACTTCCCTCCTCTATTTGCTCAATACAAGTTCCACCTCCCCCAGTCCCTGTTGAAAATAGAAAATGCCCCTGGGACTGAACCTTCATCCTCGATCCCTTTAAAAAATGTGCAACTCCCCTAGATCCACGTGACTAACCACTTCCTGATCCCTGATCCTTTGGTAAACATTTCAGGTCCTCTTAGCTCTCCAACATTCCCCCCTTCTCCCATCACCCCATGGCACTTTTCTGGGTAACCCTGGTCAGTAGTAGGAAGCAAGGATGGTCTCAGGGTTGCTCCTGCCCCAGTGGCTGCCTCTTCAAAAATGGTGCCTGCAAATTCCTAAGTAGTCTCACTGTGCTGCCTCTAGGGATCAGGCTGCCAAATAAAGGTACGTAAGAAAGAAGGAGAAGTAATTGCACAAGAAGCGATGAAGGAAGGGGAGGGGAAGGAAGTGAGTGAGAGGGAAGAGATTTGTGCAAGTGAGGGGGAAATGAAGGGACTAAGGCAGGGAAAAGGGAGCGCACCACACAAGCACATACACACACATACACACCTTTACATCCAGGGAGCAGGAGAAGGAGAAGGCCAGGGGTAGGGTTGCCAACTTCCAAGAAACCTAGAAATATGATCACTTATTGAAATCTGATACACCTCCAGGGACCCTGCCCCCTGCCTGCCTTTGCCAGCAATTCAAATCGCCAAAAGATTAGACACTCTGCCCCCTCCCCCCTTCAGCAAACTCCAAGGGGACACACAGCCCGCTTAAGAAACTCAATCTGGTTTTCTTGGCGATGTTGTAAACACGACATACCTACGTGACAGAGTAAATATTCCTTTTTCTCCTAAAAGATTTACTCTTCTTGCTGAAGTTGATAGAGTAACATCTATACAAGGAACATGGTGAGCACAAGAAATGCAGGAGTAAAACTCGAATCTTTAGTCAGCATATTCTGTATAACATGATGCTCATAAAATACGGCCAAACTAATAGGAGAGGGGCTAACCACTCTCTGATGGCACCTCATGATCCAGCAGCACTATTGCAAAGGATTATAAGTCAGGACATAGGGAGTGGATCTATATACAGATGCAACGAATAGAGATGGACCATACTGGTCTCTCTATCTGCCATCATACTATATATATCCTTACAGTCCAAAAGTATTCAAAAACATTCAGTTATAATGCTAAAAAAGCAGAGATTACGCAGGTCAGTTTAAAAAGCTATTGACACATTTAGATCCAGAGCACGTGCAATTTGGAAGGAGGTGTGGTTTGAGTGAGCGGCAAAGGTAGACATGTATTTCCAGTTTTACAGTCACAATGCACACATACTCTACAATATCTGGGCCTTCGCATTTCCACCTGCTGCCAGACAGCTGTGTCAGCTAACTGCTCCTTTGGGACTGAGGTTTGCACCGATGGTGGAGGCGGAAACTCTGTTTGTTTCTATGGTGTTTAAACCCCCTCAAAAATTCCCTAAAAAGAGTTACTTTGCTCAGCTTCTTCCCCGGAATCCAGTTTTGGAAAATCCAGCATTTAGACATGTAAGCGTGGAAATGTGGACTGTAAACTGCTTTGTTTTATTTTGAAAGGCAGTATTACAAGTCGCAGTAAACCATACACCATAAACCATCTGCAGGTGAAGGTTGAAAAATCAGCATTTACCTGGGCAAAAACCCTGAGTGGTGCTGCTCTTTTTATGAACAGGTTTCTGGCTGAAATGGCTGTTCCCATATACATATTTCCAAAAAACGCTGCATTCAACAGAGATCAGTATGAATGTCCTGACTTGGATGTCCCATATTTCCCCCAAAGTAAACATGGGCTTCAGTGCCGCAGTCTGGATAGTGAAACTGGCTACTACTGAATCCAGATTTTCAGCAGTGGCCACTATATGGATACTGGATTTTTTTATAGCAGTTGCGGCTGGCATTTAAAAAACAGCACCAACCACGAAGGCTGAATATCAGCTCCTGGGCAAAATATTATTTTCTCCAGTTAGTTTTAAAAGTGCTACTTATTAGCTTCATGGTTAAACATCTACAGTATTCCCTAATCTCCAGGAACAAGCAGGAATGCAGTCTTCACATATGGGTGAATATCACCGATGGAGCCCGCATGAGAACGCTCCCCAGCATTGAATAGGAAAGCCTTTGGGAGCACTCCACTGTGCCTGCGTGTCTGCCTTCCCACCTTCCCAACTCCTCTCCTCAGTTCTTCATTTTCTGAAGAGCCAGTAGGATGCATTGTCCTGTCACTGCCAAAAAACTTCTCTTTTTTTGTGCCCTTCGAGGTACTTCATGCTTCTGCTGTCCCATCAACGCCAGTTCCATCATATCCAACACCAGTCCCGATAATTCTTCCTTTATTATTTTCAATTTTTTTTCTCTTTTCTTTTCTATTGATTTTCATCACAATTCTCACCACTAAACTAGGCCTCTAGGCCTCCATAGATTTATCTTCAATCTCTAAAGCAACTTTTTCAGGCATGGAAAAGCCAGTCAGTGGTTTCAAAAAATGTACTAAGTATGCCAGTGGGAAACAAAAAAGCGGAGCCTGGACTGGTATAATAAACCTTGTTTATTGCGCCCCAACGCGTTTCGGCCACCGGCCTTCTTCAGGGGGTCTTAGAGAACACACCTCAAAAATAGTAAACATAAACATAAAAGTTAAAATCATAATATATAAAAAGGTATTATATTACATCAATAAATAAATAAATAGAATATTGATGAAATAATAAATGGAACCATAACTTACACTTAGAGCATCTAAAGGACAAACTATTAATCCATAATAGTTAATTAAAAACAAAATAGATAAAAATATATTATAAAATACATATACACTGGAAAATAATGAATACCTTTTAAAAAAGGGGGGGAAAAAAGAGAGAGAGACGAGGAGAAGCAAACAATAAATAAATACCTTAGTAGGATCAAATTGAATGTTATCCCGGAATGAATCTATGGGATACTGACGGCTGACAATGAACAAATAAATTATTAAATAAGTAAATAAATACTCACAAAGCTCTCTCTCTTTCCCCCCCCCCCCCTTTTTTAAAAGGTATTCATTATTTTCCAGTGTATATGTATTTTATAATATATTTTTATCTATTTTGTTTTTAATTAACTATTATGGATTAATAGTTTGTCCTTTAGATGCTCTAAGTGTAAGTTATGGTTCCATTTATTATTTCATCAATATTCTATTTATTTATTTATTGATGTAATATAATACCTTTTTATATATTATGATTTTAACTTTTATGTTTATGTTTACTATTTTTGAGGTGTGTTCTCTAAGACCCCCTGAAGAAGGCCGGTGGCCGAAACGCGTTGGGGCGCAATAAACAAGGTTTATTATACCAGTCCAGGCTCCGCTTTTTTGTTTCCTTCTATATTGTGCGGATCCTTAGCTCCTTTTTTGGTACTAAGTATGCCAGTACCATTTCAGTCACTGATAAACATGACTGGTGTCTAAAATCTTTGGGTCCTGAACTTGAACCCACTGCTTGTCCTTTGTGCCAACAAACGATAAAGAGAGGCCTCAAGAACCAAGCCAAACAGTTTGGATCGTTGTTCACCTTGGACTCTGTTTCAGAGGCTTCCACTTCATCGAGGACATCAGCTTCTTCTCAGGCTTCTTCAAAGTCCAAACACAGACGTAAGTCATAGTCTGTGGCCATTTCCAAATCCTCGGCATCAAAGACCAATTCCAGTACTAGGAAGAAGTCCCAGCATAAGCATCATGACAGATTGTTTGGCTGGCTTCTGATGCAGATTGGCCAGCAAAACAGCCCCGGTAGGAGGATCTCTCCTCCAAAGCACAAGTGGGGCTCTGGGATGCTCCCGAGTCATCGACCTCCGTAGAGCTACCGGTTCCATGTTCTGGGATGGTGGCTGAGAGCCCCATACGTGATTCCACCCATACATCGGCCATCTCCCTAGACCAGTGCATGCTGACTCTCAAGAGGAGTTTGGCAGCACTCCTGGCAGCCTCGGTACTGATAACATCAAGAGCTTCAGGAGTTCAAGCTTCGGCACCGAGCCTACAGCCAGGCATATTGGGCCCAATGCCAATCCTCAAACCGGCATCGTCAAAGCACCCGAGGCCAATTTCTCCATTGGTACTGGTCGATGCCCCCAGTATCCAACAGGATCCCATGCCTCTTGGTTCTGATACCTCTGAGTATCGGTATCGGCATCGACTGTTGACTTCCACAAAGCATCGAGGTCAAACCCAAGACCGCCGATACTTTCATTTCTTGCCGGACTCTGATTCATGTTCTTCAGAATCTGACAGTGGTCAATTACCAAGAACTTCCCGACATCCCTTCAGATCCTTCACTGCCTCAGGAACATTGTTGGTCCACACCAGAAAATATGTCCTTTCAGGACTTCATATGTGACATGGCAGCAGGGCTCTCTATCACAGTAGCCTTGGAAAAGGAAGAGAGGGCAGAGGAATTGGAGATACTTCAATACCCTCTCATGGCCAAGGACATGGCTACCTTACTAATGCATCATAACCTGCAGGATCTTATGCACCGCATGTGGGAGGCCTCACTCATGGTTCCACCTGTCAGAAAGAGACTCGATATCAGGTACTGAGTACCAGAGTTCCCAGGCTTCAAAAAATCTCAGCTCCTCCACCACTCAATGGGAGTGGAATTAGCGATGCACTGAATAAAGAGTTCAAAGAACTGTTCATCCATGCCTTCGGGCATCTATGTTTCCAGGCATGCATGTTGGCCTCCAGAATCAACTTTTACATGCTGTACATGAGCATGTTTTTGAAGGATGTCACCAGGAATCTGGAAACTTTCACACCCCTGCTTCCTGAGGATAAGCGAAGTGCATTCCAGTCACTCATCAAGCAAGGCCAGAGCATTTGTAAGTTTCTTACCAGGGCCTCTTTTGATGCTTTTGAATCCACAAGCAGAGCTTCAGGAGTCTGCATTAGGGCTCACAGAATGGCCTGGTTATAGGCATCAGACCTCAAGCAATGGATCCAGGATAAACTGGCCAATATCCCATGCAAGATCGTACCAAGCCCTGTGCGAGTGGTGCGGCCGCACAGGGCGCAAAGACTTAAGGGACGCATTTTGGCTCTCTGCCATTGCCTGCCGCCGCTACTTTAGTGGTGGCAGAGAGCCAAAATGTGCCCCTTAAGTCTTCTCGCCAGCACACTAAGCAGGTCAGGTCTCTCCAGGAGGGTCCAGACCTGCTTAGTGTGCCGGCGAGTTGCACATCAGGTGCGCGCCTCTTCTCTCCCGCTCCCATAAAGTGGCTAGATGGAGGTGCGGGAGGGGGGCCCGCACCTGATGTGCAACTCGCACAGGGCGCTTTTCACCGTTGGTACGGCCCTGATCCCATGTACTGGAGAAAACCTTTTTAGCAAAGATTGGAGGGAAAAAGCAGGGGAGATTGAAACAGATGATCTCACCCTAAACTGCCTTTTCAGGAAAACAGCTGATCCATCCAACAGGAAAGCTCTTTCCAAGAAATCTTTCTATCCTAAAAAGAAGAAAGACTATCCTTCTTATTCACCTTCTGCTGCCTATCAGCCTCAGCATCCTCAGCAGAGGTAGCAGTGTCCTCACCAAGCCAAGAACCTAAGGCTCCTAAGCCTCAACCAGCTGCACAGGCACAGCCTGAACCTGTTGTTTTTTTTTACTCCTTCCTAGAGATCATTGCTAATCTGCCCCTGGAGGGCCCCCAGCCCCTCCGCATAGCAGTCAGACTTTGTCACTGTCCACAGAGGGCACCTCATAACATCAGAGCAAAATTGTCTAGAGTGGTTATCAGCTTCATTTCGAAATTTTACCCCCCACCTGCTTCACAGGGGACTATCCCATACAACCCCTTCAAAGCACTCTCTGAAAAGAGGAGGTGAACACCCTGTTGTCCCAGGGTGCCATAGAAAGAGTTCCTCCTCCTCAAGAAAAGTTGGGCTTCTACTCTCCATACTTTCTCATTCCAAAGAAAATAGGAGACTTCAGGCCCATCTTGGATCTCAGAGATCTAAACAAGTTCATAGTCCAAGAAACAGTCAAAATGATTTCTCTAGGAACTCTTCTACCATACCTCCAGAGACATGATTGGCTATGTTCTCTAGAAACTGATACATCCCATGCACAGACAGTATCTGCGCTTTATGTTTCAAGGAAACCATTATCAATACCAGGTTCTCCCCTTTGGTCTAGCCTCTGCCCCAAGGGTCTTCACAAAATGCATTGCAGTCATCACTGCCTTATCTGCACACCTTGGGGGTATTCGTCTGTCCTTACTTAGATGATTGGCTGATCAGGGGAGACTCCCCCCAAGAGGCAAGCTCTTCCTTCATCACACCATCATGATGCTCCAACACTTGGGGTTTGCCATAAACTTCCCACATTCCAACTCACCATCTGGAGTTCATCAGAGCACTCTTAGACACTCGACAGGCCCGAGCTTTCCTCCCACAGGATTGCTGTGCCCACCTCATTGAGTTAGCAAAAGAGGTACCACAGCAAAGCCAGGTAACAGCTTGAGAGATGCTATGACTATTAGGACATATGGCCTCCAAGGTCCATGTTGTCCCCTACACTCTTTTACATATGCGACAAGCACAATGGACTCTGTCTTCCCAATGGACGCAAGTAAAGGGTCGATTCAGACAAGATCCACATCACCCCTCAACTGATCAAATCCCTTCAGTGGTGGTGCCTCCCACAGAACTTACTCATTGTGTCACCTTTTCAGATGCCTCTACCTTGATGCATTCTGATGATGGATGCTTCCAAGCTGAGTTGGGGGGCATATATGAATGACCTGACCACACAAGGACTGTGGACACAACAGGAATCTGCCCTGCAGATCAACCTGCTTGAACTATGGGCACTGACAAATGCTCTTCGGGTTTCTCAACCCCAACTATCAGGGCAACCTGTTCTAGTCTGAATGGACAACCAAGTAGCCATGTTCTATGTAAACAAACAAGGAGGAACGGGGTCCCAACCCTTCTGCGAAGAAGCAATTCACCTATGGTTCTTTGCAATCTCTCACTACATCCACCTCAGAGCAGTGTACCTCCCGGGCAAACTCAATGTCCTAGCAGACATGCTACATACATAATAACAGGGTAACATAATATATGATGGCAGATAAAGACCAGTATGGTCCATCTAGTCTGCCCAGCAAGGCAGCAAGAGTGTAGGTCACTCCTCCCCATGCCTTTGTTTAGTGGTGTACCCACCGCTCCTTATAGTTCACCCCTATTTACTGAGATATAAGAGATAGTTATGTTTATTTTTATTTTATCCTATTGCTATAAAGGGATCCACCGTGTCTGTCCCATGCCATTTTGAATTCTGTCACTGTATTTGCCCCCACCACTTCCATCACGAGGGCAATCCCAGTATCCACCACCCTTTCAGTGAAAAAAAATTTCCTGACATTGCATTTCAGTTTACCCCCTTGCTGCTTCATGTTATGCCTTCTAATTTTACAGCTTCCCTGTCTTTGGAAAAGGTTTGTTTGTTCATTAATACTCTAAGTATTTAAAGGTCTGAATCTTATCTCCCCTGTCCCTCCTCTCCTCCAGAGTGTATATATTTAGGTCTTCAAGTCTCTTCTCATATGTCTTCTGACGAAGGCTCCAAATCATTTTGGTCGCCTTCCTCTGAACCATTTCCAGTCTTTTTATATCCTTTGCGAGATATGGTCTCCAAAACTGAACACAATATTCCAAGTGAGGCCTCACCAGCAACATGTACAGTGGCATTAGTACCTCTTCCTTTCTGCTGGTAATTCCTCTTTGTATGCTAAGCTGTACCTTTCGTCCCCACGAATGGACCTTGCATCAGGAGACAGCTGC
Organism: Ichthyophis bannanicus; assembly: GCA_033557465.1. Classification (NCBI taxonomy): domain Eukaryota; kingdom Metazoa; phylum Chordata; class Amphibia; order Gymnophiona; family Ichthyophiidae; genus Ichthyophis; species Ichthyophis bannanicus. The sequence goes on along the minus strand of CM066032.1, from coordinate 1,270,543,400 downwards.
TTGGATCTTCCAAATGTGGGGAACCAGAAAACACGCAGCTTCCACTCTTCTGCTCTAGGGTTCTGTCGCTGCACCGACAGGCCCCGGACCCCTTCCTTTTCCACTGGGGACAGGGACTGCTCTACACATTCCCTCCCATCCCCTTGATACCCAAGATGCTGTTCAAGCTACAGGCCGACAGGGGCTCGGTGATTCTCATAGCCCCCTTTTGGCCCCATCAACCATGGTTTCCTCTGCTTCTTCGTCTTGCACAGACTCAGCCACTCAACCTGGGATGTGCACCCGATCTCCTCTCTCAGGATCACGGGACACTCCTCCTTCCCAATCTTCACTCCTTACACTTAACAATTCATATCCAGCTCAGGCCAATAGAGACAGAAAAGTCAATATAATCATAAATCTATTTGGCGGCCTATATGGAATGAGTTGGAGATCTTAGTCCAGTGGTTCCCAAACTTGGGGTTGGGATTCCAAATGGCGCTCACATCATCAGTAGATGGGGTCACAGAACATGTCCATCTCCCCTGCCCTCTGGACTTTCATGTATAAAGTTATAAAGTTCCATGTACATTGTTTTTGCACCTAGTTTAACTACAATATGTTATAATTTTTTTTATTTATTTATTTATTTATGAAATTTTCCAATAAATCAAGCAAAAACCCTGTACAGAACATAATGCTTGCAATCGTAATTATACAAGATATTAACCAAAGAAAATAATGCAAGAATTATACAAATAGTCCCCCCCCAAAAAAGGGGGAGTTAACCAAAAGAAAGGGAGAAACACTCCACATAGTATTTGTAAAGGAAAATAAGAGGAGACAGTGGCCCAAGGAGACCTTCATTAAGCAGATGGAGTCAATACATCAGGAGAGGAGGTAACCGGCAAATGCAAACTTAAGAAAGCAGAAAGATCCTCAGGAGAAAAGAAAACATATTTCTGTGCCTTAAAGGTAATTAAACATTTAGAGGGAAATCTTAGCATAAATGTGGCCCCAATACGCAACACACCGGGTTTCAATAATAGGAAAGATCTTCTGCGTTTCTGTGTTTCTCGTGCAACATCAGGAAAAAGAAGAATCTTCTTCCCGTGGAACAGGCTATCACGCTTTTTATAAAACATTTTTAACAGCCATTCCCTATCCGAAGATAGGGCTAATGTAACCAACAATGTAGACACAGCAATATCCTCGACTTTGGGAGTACTAAGCAATTCTGTAACATTTAAAGAGTCCATCTCCAATGGGCCAATGGAAACTTTAGCCTCTCTCTTTCCCAAAGGAAGATAATAGGCTTTAGAGACAGGAGGCATCAGCTCCACAGGCACCAGAAGAATTTCTCGAAGATAGCTCTTAAATAATTCCAAAGGTGCCACCCCAGGTAAAATAGGGAAATTCAAAAGGCGAACATTAGATGCACAAACTGCATTATCCAAAGTTTCAGTCTTAGACCTAAGAACAATATTATCCTTGATCAAAGCATCAGTTAAATCGGAAGTTCTCGTTAAACGTTGATCCATATCAGATTGCTTCACATGAATTCCCTCGATAGCCGATGGCACTGAAGGAGAAACCATTTCAAGGGCAGAAATCCGATCCGAAAGAACAGAGAATTGGGTACCCACCATATTTCCAAGGTGTGATATAGCGTCCCAAATGTTGCCTAAAGTCACAGACGCAGGACGAGTCAATGTAAATGAAAACCCAGGGGGATGAATTGAAGATCGATCTGACTGAGCCGGAGATGAAGAAACACCCACCTCTACGGGAGTAGAAACCCCAGTAGCAGGCTGAGATGAAACAGCCGAGGCACCAGCCTGTAATTCTCCCTTCTGTCCTCGGACTAGCACTGGAGGTGAGTCCCGCCCAGAAGATGCTAGTTCTGCCACTTTGGGTGAAAACGCGTCGTCACTCACCAGCCAAGCAGCCGAAGACCCAGGAGGCACCGGGGGAGACCGTCCATCCGGGGAGAGTGTGATATCAAGTGCGGAGGACGCCGACTCCGAATCCATCGGTGCCACCAAGCCCGCTCTTATCCCCTGAACTTGCTCTGAGGTCAACTGAACATAACGATCCATAGGCCCCTCACCAGAAGGTAATAGCTCCGCGGGAAGAGCTTTAGCCTTAGCTTTACCTTTCCTCTTAGGCATAGTCAGTTGATTAAACTTCCACTGTCGCCATCTTAGATAGGCCACTCCCCACAATATGTTATAATTTAATTTGAATTTGGTTCGATGTAAACCGCTTTGACCCAGTGAAAAGTGATATATAAGTACTACTAAATAAATAAATTCACTGGGACCTATGCCAAGTAGTGGCAATCACCAGTCACCATGTGGCCTGTGAGCCAGTGAACATTCATAGGCCCTTGCCCTCTCCTGAGTCAGTTTCCAGTTAGACTGGAAACCCATGCTGAGAACTGGGGTCTGTAATCACACACTGCACACATAAGGGACCCTGCGCTGACAGCTGCTGCTGCTGCCACTACTGTTGCCGTTGCTTCCTGCTTTAGATGAGTGGAGGAAGGGGAAGGAATGTTGGAGACCTGCTGTTTTGATTTCTTCATCTGGGGTAACGTGAATTTTCAGTTGCTAAAGTGTGGTCATATGGGATAAATGGATAAATGGTTTGGAAAGCACTGTCTTAGTCCCTTTCTCAGAAAAAAATCACAAAGAGGTCAAAAGCTACACAGATCTAGACACTGAATTGCCCTTCCAGTCCTAGACATTGCCTCTCCATACATTGTTCCTGCAAAGCTGTGTGGGAGTCCTCTATCAGCGCTGCCGCTGGTAGGGAGTAGAGCTGAGATACTGCGTTATTACAGCACCTCCTCCTACCGTGCAGTGTTGCCTCCAGAGTAGAGTTGGAGTGCACTGGAACAGCAACGCGTTTTAATTTACATTGCCACAATTCATGCTGCACATCTTCTGTAGAAAAATAGACTACAGAAACAAACACTGGGCGGAGGGTTTTAACATGTTATCCACGATGACTCCTAAATCTTTTTCCTGGGTGGTGGTTCCCAATTTAGAACCTTGCATTGTGTAACCATAGTGTGGGTTGTTCTTTCCTAGGTGCATAACTTTGCACTTGTCCACATTAAATTTCATCTGCCATTTGTATGCCCAGTCTTCCAATTTATCCAGATCCTCCTGCAGTTTTCCACAGTCCTCTTGGGTTTTAACAACTTTAAACAGTTTTGTGTCGTCTGCAAATTTGATAACCTCACTAGTTATTCCCTTTTCCAGGTCATTTATGAATATGTCAAAAAGTAACGGACCCAGTACAGATCCCTGGGGTACTCCACTATTCACCTTTTTCCATTGGGAAAATTTGCCATTTAGCCCTACCCTCTGCTTTCTATCTTTTAACCAGTTCCCGATCCACAATAGTACACTGCCTCCTATCCCATGACTTTTTAGTTTTGCCAAAAGTCTCTGATGAGGGACCTTGTCAAAGGCTTTCTGGAAGTCCAGATACACTATATCAACTGACTCACCTTTGTCTACCTGTTTATTCACACCTTCAAAAAACATATCAGATTAGTAAGACATCTTGTCTAAAGCCATGTTGGCTGTCTCCCATTAGACCATGACTATCTACATGCTGTGTAATTTTATTCTTTATGATGGTTTCTACCATTTTCCCCGGTACTGATGTCAGGATCACCGGTCTGTAATTTCCCAGATCACCCCTGGAACCCTTTTTAAAAATTGGCATTACATTGGCGATCCTCCAATCTTCAGATATTATAGGTGGTTTTAATGAAAGTTCACAGATTACTAATAGCAGGTCTGCAATCTCATATTTCAGTTCTTTCAACACTCTTGGATGTATACCATCCAATCCAGGTGATTTGCTACTATTCAGTTTATCAAATAGTTGTAATACATCTTCCCGGTGTAGCGATATTTCTCTCAATTCCTCTGCAGTATCACCTTTAAATACCACTTCAGTCTTGGGTAACATCCCTACATCTTCCTCAGTAAAGACCGAAGCAAAGAATTCATTCAGCCTCTCCGCTATAGCCTTGTCTCCTCTTACTGCCTCTTTTACCCCTCTGTCATCTAATGGTCCAATTGACTCTCTCACAGGCCTTTTGCTATGAATGTACTTGAAAAAGTCTTTATTTCGTGTTTTTGCTTCCGTAGCAAGTTCCTTCTCAAATTCTCGCTTTGCCTGCCTTATCAATGCTTTGCATTTAACTTGCCAGTGCTTGTGTTGTTTCCAGTTTTCGTCGTTTGGCTCTTTTTTCCATTTCCTGAAAGATGCTTTAGCAACAGCCTCTCTGACCTCACCTTTAAACCATGCTGGCAGTTTTTTGGACTTTCTTCCACTTTTCTTAATGCGTGGAATACAGCTGGTCTGGGCTTCCAGGATAGTATTTTTAAACAACACCCAAGCTTGATGTAAGTCTTTAACCTTTGCAACCGCTCCTTTTAGTTTTTTTCTTAACTATATTCCTCATTTTATCATAGTCTCCCTTTCGAAAGTTAAAAGGTAGTACTGTGGATTTCTTTACTATCCCTCCTCCACTAATTAAATCAAACACGATCATGCTATGATCACTACTGCCAAGTGGTCCCAACACCCTTATTTCTTGCACCAGATCTGGTGTTCCACTAAGAACTAGGTCCAGTATGGCTTCCCCTCTGGTCGGTTCATGAACAAGCTGCTCCAAGAAGCAGTCATTTATTTCATCTAGAAACTTTATCTCCCTAGCATGTCCTGCCGTGACACTGACCCAGTCGATACCAGGCTAATTGAAATCACCCATTATTACTACTCTGCTGTAACTTTTGTTAGCTTCCTTGATTTCTTTGAGCATTTCATCATCCATTTGTTCATTCTGGCCAGGCGGTCGATAGTACACCCCCACTGCCATCACCTTCCCCTTCATACATGGAATTTCAATCCATAGAGATTCTACAGCAAATTTTGTTTCCTGCAAAACTTTAATCCTTTCTGACTCAATGCCCTCTCTAACATAGACCGCAACCCCTCCACCAATTTGATCAGTTCTATCATTACGATATAGTTTGTATCCAGGTATCACAGTGTCCCACTGGTTATCCTCCTTCCACCATGTCTCTGAGATTGCAATCATATCTAACCTCTCATTTAGTGCTATATATTCTAACTCTCCCATCTTATTGTTTAGACGTCTAGCATTTGCATACAAGCATTTTAGAGACTATATTTTATTAATATTAATCTGGCTATTGGTAGGCATGGGTAATTTGGAATCTTTACGCTCTGTCTGCACCATACTCAAGGGCATTTGGGTTACTTTACTCTTTTTTGGAACCTCACTGCTTTTGGTAGTATCCTTCAAGGAATAAGGCAGGAGGGGAGAGAAGTAGCAGTTGCAGGGCTGGCATTAGGGGGTGGTAAACAGAGCATGGGCCCCCATGCCACAAGGGGCCAAAATACTGCCTCAGTTTGAAGGAGGAGTTCCTAAAATGTGGGCTTTGGGGCCTCCTCCACAGTTTCTGCCCTGGGCCCCTGTATGTCTAATACCTGCCCTGGGCAGATGGACCAGAGACCCTAGAGGGCGAGTTGAGAGAAGACCGAGGAAAACAAACCAGAGGTTGGGATCAACAGGATTAGAATATAAAATGGCTGGACAGACAGCAAAGGTAGAAAAATTAATTTTATTTTCAATTTAGTGATTGGAATATGTCTATCTTTAGATTTTATAGACCTGATATTCAACCTGCGACAGTCAGCATTTTTTAAAGCACCTGACCACCATGAGCAAAAGTGAAACCGGATATTCAGTGCTGGAATGTGCATATCCTCCCACGCTAATTATTCAGTTTCAGTGCTGACTGGCAATATTCAGCTGCTGCCAAGATATCCAAATTGCATAAAGTTAAGACAGTTATCGAAATGACATGACTTTATATGGTCATTTCGCCAGATAGTGGACTGAAAATTGCCACTAACCAGCTAAGTGCTGGAACTACACTCACCCTGCCCATGGACTGTCCTAGCACAGTCAAACAGTGCCATGGAGTTTAGAGGAGATATTCAGCAGCACTGGACAGTTAGTGCCCTCTGAATTTCTCTTTCAGCGGGGTTTATCTGGTTAGCAGGCCCTGCTAACCAGATAAACCCCTTTGAATATTGGGCCGTACATGTTTTATCTTTATACTTTGCATGGTACAGGGGCATCTGCAGATTTGTTTCTCTGGTGTTGCATGCATTATTTGGCTGCTGTTGTTTTTTTGAAGATACAATTCATTTCTGTCTACATAATTTTATTTTTAGTTTGTGGTAATTTAATCTGTGAGAGAGTCAGTTGGACCATTAGATGATAGAAGGATGAAAGGGGCACTAAGAAGATACAAGGCCATAGCAGAGAGACTGAATTCTTTGCTTCAGTTTTTACTGAAGAAGATGTAGAGAAGTTACCCATGACTGAAATGGTCTTTAAAGGTGATGCATCAGAAGAATTGAAAGAAATATCAATAAACTAGGAAGATGTATTACAATTATTTGATACGCTAGAGTAGCAAATCACCTGGACTGGATGGTATATATCTGAGGGTGTTGAAAGAACTGAAATATGAGATTGCAGACCCACTATTAGTAATCTGTGAACTATCATTAAAATCATCTGTAATACCTGAAGATTGGCGAATGGCCAATATAATGCCAATTTTTAAAAAATGCTCCGGGGTGATCTAGGAAAGACCGGTGAGCCTGACATCAGTGCTGGGCAAAATGGTAGAAACCATTATAAAGAACAAATGTACTGAACATGTAGATAGTCATGGTTTAATGGGAGAAAGCCAACATGCCTTTAGCCAAGGAAGGTCTTGTCTTATTAATCTGTTATATTTTTTAAAGATATGAATAAACATGTAGACAAAGGTGAGCCGGTCCAAATAGGGTATCTGGATTTTCATAAAGCCTTTAACAAGGTCCCTCATGAGAGACTCTTTGCGAAATTTAAAAAGTCATGGGATAGGAGATAGTATACTATTGTGGATCAGGAATTGGTTAAAAGATAGAAAGCAAAGGGTAGGGCTAAATGGCCAATTTTCCCAATAGAGAAAGGTGAATAGTGGAGTACCCCAGGGATCTGTGCTGGGTCTGCTGCTTTTTAACATATTTGTAAATGATCTGGAAAAGGGAATAATGAGTAAGATAATGCAATTTGCAGTTAATGCAAAATTATTCAAAGTTGTTAAAACCCAAGAAGATTGTGAAAAATTGCAAGAGGACCTTGATAAATTGGAAGTCTAGATGTTCAAATGACAGATAAGATTTAATGTGGACAAGTGCCAAAATTACATGGAGTGGAGGAGTAGCCTAGTGGTTAGAGCACTGGCTTGGTAGCCACACAACCACAGTTCAATTCCTACTACTACTCCTTGTGGCCTTGGGCAAGTCACTTAACCCTCCATTGCCTTGGAAGAAAGACCTGGCAATCTACTTCTGGTGACACTGCCAAGAAAACCCAGGAGCTTCTGGGTTGCCAGGAGTCAGGACTGACTCAAAGGTACACATTACATTTTTTGCAAAGTTATGTACCTAGGAAAAAACAACCCAAACTACGGTTACACGATTCAAGGTTCCACATTAGGAACCACCACCCAGGAAAAAGATTTAGGCATCATAATGGATAACACATTGAAACCCTCTGTCCAGGGTGCAGTGGCAACCAAGAAGGCAAATAGAATGCTAGGAATCATAAGGAAAGGAATGGAAAATAAAACAAAGGATATTATAATGCCTCTGTATAGTTCCATGGTGCGACCCCACCTTGAATATTGTGCGCAATTCTGGTTGCCGAATCTTATAAAGACAATAGCGGAATTAGAAAAGGTACTGAGAAGAGCCACCAAAACATTACAGGGGATGGAAGGGTACTCCAGTGAGGAGAGGCTTAAAAGGTTAAGGCTCTTCAACCTGGAAAAGAGAAGGCTGAAGAGAGATATGATAGAGGTCTATAAATTAATGAATGGAGTGGAAAGGGTAAACATAGAGCAATTGTTTACACCATCAAAATGTAGAAAGACAAGGGGACATGCAATGAAGCTACAGTGTAACCCATTTAAGACTAATAAGGGAAAATATTTTTTCACTCAACATGTAATCAAACTCTGGAATTCGTTACCAGAGGATGTAGTAAAAACTGTTAGTGTAGCTGGATTTAAAAAATGGTTTGGACAAGTTCCTGGAGGAAAGGTCCATAAACCATTATCCGCCCTACTTTTCAACCTCTACATACAGCCTATCTGTGACGTCATCAAGAAATACAACATCCAATATGCATTGTACACTGATGACATGATTTACACCCCAATCAATCTTAAAAGCCTGGACTACCCAACAATAACTACCTGTCTACAAGACATGACTGAATGGCTCTCTCACAACAACCTAAACATCAACTACAATAATACCAAAGCATTCTTCATCACACACAACACCTCCTTTACCCCTCCCCCCCCCCCCCCATTCATCCCCCTGCTCAACACAGCCATACCCGTTAAGAATGAAGTGAAATATCTCAGTGTCACCTTGGACCATAACTTGAACTTCCAATCTCACATCAACAGGACCGCCAGGAGTACATACCACAAGATGGCCATCATAAGAGGCTCAAACCCCTCCTTAACCAAGACCACTTCCGGACAGTGTGCCAAGCCCACATTACGCCCATACTGGACTACTGCAACGTGCTATACAATGGCCTACCGAAATGAACAATTCGCCCCCTGCAGATGGCACAAAACAATGCTGCTCGCATTATCACCGGTTCAGCAAAACATGAACATGTCACTCCCCTCCTGAGTCAATTGCACTGGCTTCCAATTGCCTCCCACATCAGATTCAAAATGGCTTTTAACATATTCAAGATCCAGCACAACTTATCCCCTGACTTACTCAAGAGCCTAATCAATACTAATACAAGCACTAGACCCAGAAGACATAACAGAATGGACACTATCCAAACTCATAACACCTACACCAAAACCATCCAGTCCATATCCATAAAGGCCCTGTCACTTGCAGCACCTGCCCTCTGGAACTCCATACCAGATGACTTGAGAGCCACTACAGATATCAAGGATTTCAGGAAGCAGCTTAAAACCTTACCCTTCAGAGATCACTTCGGAGCCATCATCTACTGCATAGCACCACCCCCCACCCTCCGCAGACTCCACAATCAATCCCCCTCCCCTACAACACTCGCACCCCCTATCTCATTACACCCACTTGTACATACTGGTGGTGTCCATCCCCATTGGGATGTCCATCCCCGCTATTTTCCCCCTGCGGGCCCTGGAAAAAGCCTCCTTGTACGAACAACATGTTTTTTGGGGGGAGGCTTAAACAGGGGTGAGAGGGGGCATTCTGGAAGCAGATCGAGGGCGGGACTTGGGCGGGCCACGAACCCAGACATACAGGGCCAATTTAGAGGTTGGCCTTGTATGTAAAGGGCCGTGAACTTAGATGGGGGGCTTATTCCACCGCAGAGGTGGAATAAATCTCCCTGGATGTCGGGGGATCCTGTTGCCGGGCTGGGAAATAAAGGTAGGGGGTCAAGGAAGTTCCCTGCAGCTGGACCCTGGCCATGGTAGGCCAGATCGAGGGTCCAGCTGTGGAGAACAAATGAAATCGGCAGTGGCCGGCATTCACAGCTCCTGAATGAAGCCATGGTGCCACGGCGATGGGACGCCATGGCACTATGGCTCCATTCAGAAGCAACACTGAGGTAGCCAGGGATCTGATGGGCATGTAGGCCGATCAGAATCAGGGCTCAGCCTGCATGTTCAGGCTGTATATACCCGATTCTGATCCCATGGGCACGTCTAGCCCCCACGGGATCAGAATTGGGTCTACCTCTGGCCGCAAAGAGGCCTGGACGGCCACATTGGAATGTGCCTCACTGTATATATTCCTTTTTGTAAATAAGTTACTACTAAGCACCTCCCTCTCCCGTCCTACTATGTAATGAGTTTGAATTGCCATGTAATGTAGTTAAGTTGCCATGTCAACCACTTTGATTATAGGAAAAGGCGGTATAGAAAACCTGTTAAATAAAAAAATAATAATATAAAAATTAAAGAGGACCTGGGAAATCCACAGCTTACCCCAATACAAGGATTGTGGAACCTGTGTCTCTTTTTGGGAAACTGCCAAGTACTTGTGACCTGGATTGGCCACTGTTGGAAACAGGATACTGGGCTTGATGGGCCTTGGTCTGAGCCACTATGGCATATCTTATGTTCTTAATCTATATTTGGTGAGGATCTGTCTATATGCTAAGTATGTGATCGAGGCCAGGTATTCAGTTAGCGTGGAGTTTCTATGTAGGGGATCTGTAGTAATCCAGCTTGTTCAATTTTCCAATGCTGCTGTTTTCTGACTAGGCTCCTTGTGTGAGTTTTAGAAGTTGATGTGTTATGGTATGATAGATTTTCTCTATAGATCCTGAGTGATTGTTAGAGTTTTGTATTACTTCACAATATACTCGGTACTGGTGAGGATTTATATTGCTATTACTGAGATGACATCAGAATCAGAAATGATCTTTTGCATCTTGAGTTAAATGGGGAAATAAGACTTATTTCAAAAGCCCTATTTGTGCTTTTGATGTCTGAAAACGGGCATGGAGGTGTCCAAAGCATGAAGATGTCCCCAGAGCCATTTTAGAAGCCAGCTCTGAGGACGCCCCTGGAACAAGGACGACCAAGTTTGAACAGGGGCAAGGAGTAGGCACGTCTGAAGTGTCCCCAAAACTTGGATGTCCTTGCCTAATTTCAGAAATGCCCTGGATGTCCTGAGCCGCATCCAAGCTTGTACTTCCTCTGGGTATAAGCATCAGAAAAGTGCTTGTTTTGTCAGACAGACATCTGAGGGTGTAGAGAAGGAGATCTGCTCATCTCCTATATTTGCCAGGCTAACAAGAAACACTGACAGAGAATGACGGCTCATGTTTTAGTTTTGCTATGCCGCTGGACGTCCCCTTATGCAAGCTTGCATAAGATGGATGTCCCCGCCCCATGCTTTCCCAAGGGTGATGTCTATAAGGCCACCAGCATGGACGACCACACTGGGGACATCTGTTACTAAAATCAGGCAGAGATATAGACATCCCTGGCATTTCTTGGCATATTCTGCCATGGATATCTCCAATTTAACTAGGATGTCCTTTCGAAAATGTCACTTTTTCTGTTCAAAAATAAAAAGCAAGATCCTCAAGCACAGTTTATAACATCAAAATAAAATTAGCTGTGGTTCTCACTTTTCCATTTTGCTCCTTGGTATGCGATCACCTTGCATCTCCTTTGTTTTTGTAGAATAAATATTTACATTTAGTATTATTTTGGTTCAGTGTACAATGTCAGAAGCTGGTAGGTTTTGCACTAGATTCCCACGCTACGTAATTAAGCTGCTACAATTTTTGCTGCATAAAAACAGCACTGCAAAGTTTTAAAATAATGTATATGGCCTGAGAATATATTGCTTTCTTTCTTCTTTGGGCAACCACCTGATTGGTGTTATGAGGGAGATGACACCCTGGTTCCTGACTAGAGCTCTGAAGAGACCCCTCCATTTTGGCTGCTGGGGGGAAGGTGCCAGCTCATCTCTCACCTCAGGCAGCAGATTGCCTTGAGCCACCCCTGGCTGCAGTGCTAAACTGCTGAGTGCCAACTGCTGCTTCATTACCATGAGTAACAGCAGGCAACCGTCAGCTCTCAACAGGCACCCATCACCTAACCAATTTCAGCCTGCACCATATCGGGGTTTAAATGGATGCAGACTGCCTTGACACATCTGCGCAGAAGGGATGTTCGGTCCTACCACCTGACATACTTCCTCCTGCATCAGGTGGGGTAGGATCTACATCACTCTTGAATGTGTGTTTGTTGAACTTTGTGGCCGCTGAAGGTTGTCACTGGGTTACTGGTGTAGTAGGATGGATTGGGAAGGAGGGGGATGATGTACTGGACTCAATGGGGTTGTGGGAGAGAGGAATAAGGGCACAGATGAGGGAAATGCTGGGCTTGGGGATGGAAAGGGCTGATGGAGAGATGTACTGGTCTACTGGATATAACGAAGCTCAAGGGCTGTAGGAAGGAGAATAGGGGCACAGATGGGCAAATGGTGGACTTGGGGAAGGAGGGGGGATGTGCTAGACATGATGGGTGGGAGGGAAAATCGGGACACAGGAAGAGGAAAGGTAGAGAAGTTGAAGAGTTAAGAGACAACAGAAGAAAGCAGAAACCAGAACCAGGGATCAATATAAGAAGAAAACTAAAATGGTCAGACAACAAAGGTAGAAAAATAATTTCATTTTTTATTTAGTGATTGGGATGTCAGTTTTTGGAATGTATATCTGCCAGGGGCTGGGTACTGTGTTACTATGGAGCTTATATGTAATATAAGAATGTGTAGTTAATCTGGCTTGTTCAGTTTTCCTAATTGGTGTGCTGATGTTTTAGGGCTCACTGAAATATTTACAGTACTACCTTTTTCTAAGTAGACTCCTTTTTGTATAAGTTTTGGAAATTAGTGTTGGCATGGTAGATTTTTGTAGGTCCTGGGTTACTTCTTTGAAGAGCTTTGTATTACTTCATAGTATGCTTCATACTGCAGACTATCACAAAACCAAACAAACAACCTCAAAAAGAGCACCATCACTACTGGCATCCTCAATATGGAATTCCCTACCAATGAGCCTGAGAGCTTTAGAAGACTTCACAGACTTCCGCAAAGACCTCAAAACATGGTTATTTATAGAAACCTATGAGCATTCAAGCAACATCTCTTACCCAAACAGCAACACTACTACCTCCACTGACTAAACACACACCCATCCCATCCACACACACAAATTCATCACACCACGTTAGTAAATACCTTCATGTTAAATGTTACTTCAACTGTACTGTCTAAATACTGTTACGTAGCTGTGCTGTCTAAATGTTTACACGTGCCCTAATGTTAAATGTAACCCTCCAATTGTGATGTGATGTGACCACCTTGATTGAAGGAAAAGGTGGCATACAAATCTGTCTAAATAAATAAATAAAGGGTGTATGTTGCTGTTAGTGAGATGGCAAAAGAATCAGGATATTTTTTTGTATGGTAAATTCTATGGCGAAATGTCCTAACTCTGCTCTGCACCCATTGTTGGTGGAGGGGCAGAGATTCTGTAGATGCAGAATATATGTTTGGATTTAACACCATATGGAGGAGCATATGTGTGTTGGAGACTAAGGGGCTTGTTTACAAAGCCGCGGTAGCGGTTTGCGATCGTAATCGGAGCCGCGGCCCCATTGATTTCAATGGGGCCGCGGCTGCGATCGCGAACCACTACCGCGGCTTTGTAAACAAGCCCCTAAGAAAGGGAGTGTAGCTCAAAGGGAGCTGAAGAGTGCAACCTTTTGTACCCCATCCTACCCTATATGACCTATATGGCCTACAGGAGCTAAAGCCTGCACGGCTGCCGTCATAACAGATATTGTTGGGGGTGAGGGTGGAGCAGGGGATGGGGTAGGAGTGGAGCAGGAGCAGGGTGGGATGGAGCATGGGGTGAAGCTCAAACAGCAACAGGCAATGGGTTCTTCTCTTTCAAAAAGTTGGCAACCCTCGGCAAAATGCACTCTCTTGAGGTCGGTGGATAGGCCTTTGTGATGTTTCGTGCCAGCCTTAAACTTGTAAAATGTAAAACTCAGCAAAAGGAGAATGTGATTTACTAGGTTTCTACAGTCCAGTGGCATTCCTGGCTCCCTGGGAGCCATGATTCTCCCCCCCCCCCCCCTCCGGAGACAGCATGGCAAACTAACCCTAAAGTAGGCTTCCTGCGCTGTCTCCAGTCCGAGGGCCTCTCACTCTCCTCTCCCTGCCAACGTCTTGTGACTTCAGCTGGGAAAAGAGAGCAGCGGGCCTACGGAGTGGAAACAGTGTGGCAAACCAACTTTAAGGTAAGTTAGTTTGCCATGCTGTCTCCATGGGCCCAACAGTGGGTGCGCCCCCTCTCGGCCAGCACTTGGGATGGGTCGCACCCACCACCCCGCCCTTTGTATGCCACTGCTACAGTCTCTCTCCATCTAGAGGTAAAACTCAGTAAAATCAGCTCCAGAGTCTGCACCCTCATTCTAGCTCCGTTTAGTGCTGGCGTTTAGCAACACCATAATTAAGAGTGCTCACCCTGTGGCTTCACTGTGCTATCTGTAAGAAAATGGGGAAAGCATTTAAATATGACAATACGGAACCTATAAGGTTGTAGAAGCTTTTTTACAACTTATTTGTTCATTTAAATATTAAACAGTTTTGCTACGGAACAAATTTACTTAGCCATACTAAAATTCTGGACATTTTTAATGTGACAAGCAGCAAGTGTAACCCATAAGAACATAAGATATGCCATACTGCATCAGACCAAGATCCATCAAGCCCAGTATCCTGTTTCCAACAGTGGTCAATCTAGGTCACAAGTATCTAGCAGTTTCCCCAAAAGACACAGGTTCCACAATGCTTGTACTGGGTCAAGCAGTGGATTTCCTGGGTCCCCTTTAATAATGGTTTATGGACCTTTCCTCCAGGAACTTGTGCAAACCTTTTGTAAACTCAGCTACGCTAACAGCTTTTCCTACATCCTCCGGTAATGAATTGCAGAGTTTGATTACGCTTGGAGTGAAAAAATATTTTCTCTTATTGGTCTTATATGGGTTACACTGAAGCTTTGTTGCATGTCCCCTAGTCTTTCTATATTTTGATGGAAAATCTACAATTTACCCGTTCCACTCCATTCATTAACTTATAGACCTCTATCATATCTCCCCTCAGCCGTCTCTTTTCCAGGTTAAAGAGCACTAACCTTTTTTGCCTCTCCTCATAGGGGTATCCTTCCATCCATTTTGGTGGCTCTTCTCTGTACCTTTTCTAATTCGGCTATATCCTTTTTAAGATTCAGCGACCAGAATTGCACACAATATTTGAGGTGCTGTTGCATCATGGAATGATACAGAAGCATTAGAATATCCTTTGTTTTATTCTCCTTTCCTCATGATTCCTAGCATTCTATTTGCCTTCTTGGCCGTCACTGCACACTGGGCTGAGGGTTTCAAAGTGTGTTAATAACACAAGTGGTACATTAATGCAGAAGTACCATTCGTGAAGCAATCCATGGGGAGGGAGCTTAATATAGGCCAAATAACCACATCGGTTTTAGAATTCATATGAGATATCATTAATGAAATAGGTATTTGCTGGCTTGTCATGTGGCTTCACTGGCAGCTTCCAGCACATACTGATGGGGAATACCATATATTCAGCATGACCATTTTAGGGTTTTCTGTTTTATTCTTGAAAAGCTAGATTATTGCTCAGGCAGCATCAGGGGCAATGACACTGTAACTGTTTTCCTGTAAGCTCAATTCTGACAACTTTGAGCCATTTCCTAGGATAGCTGTTGGGAAAGGAGCCTTCTATGGATAACAGCACACAACTAAGAGCCAAGACTTCTGGGTCTACCATCAGCACAGGGCTTAATAATCAGAATTCTGAAAGCTAGAGTCGGGCTCCAGACCATTGTTCCTCGGAAAGCTGCATGGGAATTGTCCATCCATGCTGCTGCTGCTGGTAGAGGGGGAGCAGGGAGGCTGTGCGATATCACACTTTTAGGAGGCATTTTAATAGAGGGTGTTATGGTGTTGCACCTAATATGCCAAAAGGGCTGAAACTA
The DNA here is from genome assembly GCA_033557465.1 of Ichthyophis bannanicus. NCBI lineage: Eukaryota > Metazoa > Chordata > Amphibia > Gymnophiona > Ichthyophiidae > Ichthyophis > Ichthyophis bannanicus. The sequence goes on along the minus strand of CM066032.1, from coordinate 1,270,527,685 downwards.
TGATATGTTAACTGCATTAACTGTCAGGGATGTGGAAAACATTTCCTCAGCAGTCAACATGGAGAACTTCCGCCTATCGCAGGCAGCATGAGCACAGGTGCACTTAACTTCACCTATTTAACCCTCACTAATGCAATTAGCACATAGTATGAACCTAGCACTAACTGCTCTGAGCTCACCACAACCCTTTCTGCCCTTAACCCACTCACAACCCTAATGTGGATTGCCCAGTTAACACAGGAATCATCTCCTGCTGTCATAGTCCCACACTAGCTGGCAATTTATGGCCCAGCACACCTTCAGCATATCCAGAAAATGCACTGCCAAATAGCATCTTTTAGTAAAAGACTCCCTTAGTCTATTTAACATGCAGTTTGGCAGCACCTCCCCTTGTTGGCAGCAGTGGGGGTAGGCGAACCCCATGCTGCTTCACAGGAACCTTCCTCAAGACCCACCTCCAGCTGCATGACCTCCACTACATGACCTCCAGCTGCATGACCTCCACTGCATGACCTCCAAGCAAGCTCCTTTAACCTAAGAATTCAGAAATAGGTTCTTTCCAGACGTAACCTGGTCACCCAAGTGAGTTATTTTATCTACACTGTGGGATCTGACAGCACTCTACAAATAGGGAATAACTGCATGTGACCATAAGCAATTCCCCTTATCTCCCTCTGCCTTGGTTTACTCAGTTGTAATTGGGTAATCATAATAATAAAGGCTGCAATGATAATAGTGATTTCCATATCCAAACAAGTAGGTTGTGTTCCAATGAAAAGCCCAGGTTTCAATGACATCACTCCTATGCCTTTATTTGCCTCAGCCACCAGAGGTCCCGTCAGTATTTCTTTGTCTCCAGCAGATGGTAAATGGATTTTCTCCTCTCAAGAAAATCTGATAAACACTCGGGACAGACCACTTTGAGGATGATTCTCTTGCTTGAGCATGACATGGGAGGCTCCACTAGACGGCATTATTTTCAGTAGCCATAGGAGGAAGGAAAATTGGTTCAGCTTCATGCTTTTACCCTGGATAAGAGCCTGTTGAGCAGCTAGAAAATTGGAAGGATGGAAGAATTCAGCAGCCTCACACAACCTCAAAGCGCCCTTCCTCCTCCTCTGTCCCTCCTGCTCTCTCCTGAAGATTGCAGAAGGCTCTCAGAGGAATCTGCCTGCCAGACACCTTAAACACAGTGCTGGCAATCCAGAGAAACAGTTTCAGGGGAATAGAACTGAGCCGGGCATGGATACTCTGCCTGGGGACTTAAGGGGGGGAGTACCAAGGCTTGACCTCATCATTGTTTTTGTTGGGGGCTCCTAATTCTATGTGGGACGCAATTCTATGTCTATGTGGGACGCAATTCAGGGTGAACTGCTGGCAACTACTGGCACAGTGTGGGGGTTTCCCAACATTTTTTGCATGCGCTAGTATCATTTTTAATACTGTGTGCCTGGCGGTCACGCAGTCCTTGCACATGTTCCACCTGAGCGGCTCCAATGCACATTCATACCCTAGTGCCTGTAACGCGTGTTGCCATAAAAGCGCAGTTAACAAGCACCTTCAGGCCGCCATGACGTTAGAACCCATTGTTGTGATACTTGCCTTAACTCTCTATTTCTTGCTCCAGGAAACATTGTTTTGCCTGTGGCAAGCAAGGCGCCTCATCTCAGGCTTCTGCCCTTCGTGAATGGCTGCTTCTGAGTTGTCTCTGGAGACTGTTAGTCCAACCTTGCCTGCCTCAAGGCAGGAAGTGGCGGATGGCGCTTCGAGTAAGGATACTCGGTCAGCCAGAGGCTCCAGTGACCATGCTGTGGGCCTTTCCCCATCCTAGGGGATTGATGGTGACTACTGTCGCGCCCCCTACTGGCCAGGCGGTAGCCTAGTGGTGGGGGACGGAACTTATTTTTTTAATGTCCCTTGTTTAATCACCTATGCATGTAGTTGTGAGGTTGAATGAATTCAGCCGAGAGGTTTTTCCAAGGCACACAGGATTTTTATTTATTCTTCAGCCAAATGAACTTTGCAGTTCAAAAATACCAAAACATAAAAATGGTGGATACTTTCTCCAGTGAAACAAAATCAACAGAATAAATTGCTTCTGAAGTTAGCTTATTTACAATGCCAGGCAACAGTATATCTTCAGGTGGAAATAGCCAGTACTCTTCATGCCAAACAACAGCTTCCAGCCTGGTTACAAACTTTACACTCTTCAGGTTATGCAGACCAATGGCACTTTTACTGCCACTATTTTTCTCTCACCCACAGGCTTTCCTTAGAGGCTGAATTACAAAACTCTGGCCTTCACTTGCAAAACAGTCTTTTGAAAAACTCTGAGTCAAGCCTCGGAGCTCAGCACCTCATTTGCATATTCTTCTCAGCACTGCCCCACTGAAAACTAAGCTTCTAGGTTTCCTACTTTCTAAACCTTATAGCTTGTCAGTTTTGGGTATAAACTAAAGAGCAATCCATTTCCATATCTGAGGGCAAATCCTCTAGCATAGATTCTTCTAGGTCCATGCTTTCCCCTTCAGAATCTGTTGGTAAATGGTTTAACCTTGTCTCAGAAGTAACAGGCTTTAACTTTTCTAAAACCTTTAAAACTTTCTGTAATATGGCTTCCTCTCTCTGCTGAGGGCTCATGGAGGAATTAGGAGGTTTCTTATCTCTCAGGAAGCTATGAGAGGCTTTTAAGGTGCTCACCTTGCTTTGTGGAAATAAGCTCTCCTCAGACTTTACTGCCGAAGGCTCTGTTTCCATCTGCTCTGCTGGGGACAACTCTCTGCCATTTTCATAGCTTGGTTTGTCTCCCTGATAAGCTTTCCCTCTCAAAGGATTTCTTCCGTACCTCCTGCAGGACTCCTTGGGCTCATGCCTTACTCTGTGTACAGGCCTTGCTCCATGTTCCTTCTCCCCTCCGTGCTCCTCGTGCTTCTGCTTCCTGTGCTGCTTATGCTCCCCGTGCTGCTTATGCTCCTCCCTTCCTCTAACTTCCTCCACCTTATATCTGTGTATTTCCCTTTCGTTTTCTATCTCCACTCCCAGCTGTTCCTCCTGAGCAGTGCTGGTTGCCATGGAGCTAGGGCGTGTCTTTCTAACACCAACTTTCTGCAGGGAGTTTTTTTTCTAACTCTGGAGTTTTAACCCCTAAACTCCTGGAGCTAATTCCTTTCCCAGAGGAAAATGCCTGTTTTTTCCCCCATTCCTCCTGCTCTCCCGTGGCCTCGCCACCACACTACACCCCCTAGTGTGGGAGGTCATTTCTGTAAGGAGAGCTTCCAGAGTCCAGATTGTCTCCCTGGAATTGTTTTCCTTCTACAGCAGACCTGGTTATTCTGGTGTGGAAATTCAGACCCTGTAGCCTCTGGTTTCCCCCGAGTGCAATCACGTGAGGGGCAGGCTGAGAGTGGAGGCCCTGTTCGATTGATGGCTAAGCATCCCCAGCAAAGGGAGCCCGCTGGAGTTGGGATCAACTGGGATCTGTGTGAGATTTGGGCTGTGACTTGGATTGAGATGTTTGAATTGGATGACAAAGTACTCTTGCCTTCAGAGACTTGTGAGGAAGCCAATGTTATTCACCTGTTCCAGGAGTAGGAACTGGAAGGGTTGATCCCAGGGTCTTATCCATCTTGAGCTTGGTAAATGCTACAGACACAGAGCAGGAACTGAAGAAGCATCCATTCTTGCAAGGGGTGTGGAAATCCACTACTGTCTCCCATTCCTGGAGGTGCTCAAGGGCCCGTTTCAGTCAGAGTGGGATTCCCCCAACTCCCCGTCTAAGAGGTTAAGGGTGTATAAGAAGATGCATGCTTTCCCGGAGAGGGGGTGCATTGTGTGGCTTGATATTTCCAAACTGGATGCACAAGTCATGGCAGTTACCAGACAGACCACCATTCCTGTGGAAGGTGGATTGGCCTTGAAAGATACTCTGGAGTGAAAGGTGGATTTGTGTTGAAGAACAAATTAGCTACAGTGGCTGCTATTCTTCATTTCGTGGTATGTGCAAACCTGATGTTTCGAACCCTGCCCCAGTGGATTCAGTCTCTTCCACCGGATGATTCTACCCCTTTTTTGGAGTCAGCTACGGCCTTCTTTTCTGATGTTATGTAAAGACCTGGTACATCTAGAGGCCAGGGATTGTGCCCTGTTGATGGTGGCATGGTATTGGTTTGGCTTTCACATGGGGCAGTGAACTCCTTTTCCAAAGCCCAGTTGCTCATCTGGCCTTAGAGGGGTGCTTCTGTTGGATCCGATTGGGAGAGGCAGGTAAAGGATCTGGGCAAGACAAAATCTTTCACCTTCTGGAGGACAGGACCAAGGGGCCTGTGTAGTGAGCAGGAGCTCCTTTTCCATCAGCCTCCATCCACTCCTCGTGGGAGCACTGGTCAGACTCCTGGTGGTCTCAGAAATTCAGTTGCTACTGGCATGGAGAGCGCTTCTTCCCCTTATGGAATTTGGGCTCATTCTCAATCCTTTCATGGAGCATGTGGTCCCAGGGACTCGGAAAGGGTTTCAGAGCCCATTCCCTGGTTCCTCTGGTTGGAGGCAGACTTTGCCTTTTATTTCAGGAATAGGTTCAGGATACCAAGGATTGCTGGATGCTAGACACCTTTCAGTTTGGCTATGTCCTGGAATGCAAGAGCCAATTCCGGATGCTTTCATCATCTCCCTTTGTGAGTCTGCGATCAAAAGTGCCACTCTGTGGACCACCTTGGACAAGTTGCTACGCATAAAGGCGGTGGTGCCCATCACCCTAGATGAGAGGGGCAAGGGCAGATACTCCATCTATTTCATGGTGTCCAAAGAAAAAAAAAAGGATGGTTCCTTCCGGCCCATTCTGAACCTAAAGGGGACCAACAAGCATTTGTGCATCCTGCACTTCCGGATGGAAACCTTGCATTCCATGATTAAAGCAGTACGCCAAGAGGAATTCTTGGCTTCTCTGGATCTGGCCGAAGCGTATTTTCATATCCAATCTGGGAGGATCAGCAAAAGTATCTGCATTTTGTCATGCTTAGCTCTCACTATCTGTTTGCTGCCCTCCCTTTTGGGCTATCCACCACCCAAGTATGTTCTCCAAGGTCATGCTGGTGGTGTCTGTGGCGCTGCAGCACCTAGGGATCTGTGCTCCTCCAAACCCATTCCCTTGCAGAGGCATCTTGGGTGGCATCTCAAGAGCACTGTTCCCTCTAAGCTGTGCACGTGTGCGCGCGCACACACCTCGCCAAGCGAGCGCACATACTTTACAACAGAGCGCACAAAAATTACGGTTCTGATTCTGATAGAAAACAACACAGACATCTTAAAATTTAAAAGTTGTTGTGTATTTATGGTTTTCACAAGTTCTACAATGTTTTCTAGTGCAATCAATGTGGTGTACATACTGTATTCTGATGTGTAGTCAAATTTTAAAGTATATAACTCCGAATGTCGTTATGTGGCGCACAAAAATTTAACCTTCCTTCAAAAGCTGCACAGCTGATATTTTATGCGCACCCAGGCTACAGAAAATTAGAGGGAACATTGCCCAAGAGGTGTCCTTTTTTTGGAAAGCCTCAGATGGGTGATCAATTGGTGAAAGAGCCAGCTGTCCTCCAAACACTTTCCATCTTGTAGACTGCAGACACATATATCTAGCTACCTGCTGAATGGATGACTAGGCACAGTGATTTATCCACTAGGTGATATCTCTAAAGCAGTGATTTAGAGATATCACTTAGCTGCCTTTCCAGTCCCTGGAAAGTGTTTGGAGGACCATTCTAGACTGAAAAAAAGGCAATCAATGAAATAAAAGGATTTTTCTTTTTCTTCATATAGACATCTAAGCAGAATAACCCCTTAAACTGTATGGCTCTTACATCCACCTACCCTCCTTCAATTCTTCTTTAAACATTCTTGGACAATATTATTATTGTTAGTCATTTTGTGGGGCCATATAAACATTATGAGCATAATTATGGAAATCCGCTTGTGCTGTGAATGCCAAGGTTTGTACAAAGATTATCCTGCACCAATCAATAATACCTAGCCGCAAAGCTGGTTCCTTTCGCCAGCACCTAACCTGGATTTCTGTCAAATGTTCAAAGCATGGGATGGAAAAGGCATTGTGAAACCAGCCCTTTCTGCAGCCGTAATACAATGAAATCGCTCTCACCTAGCGAAAATTCTTAACGGAATTGTTTCACGCGGATAACTGTACAGACCTTTTTGAAGGGAATTGTGTTAGGTATGGATCTTTTGGTCTGAGTGTGCTCAGTTCCCTACAGCTTTCCGCCAGAGCGGGGTTACCAGGGTTGATTCGATGAAACTGACTCCCTCGCCCATTCCCCTTAAAGTATCTCTCTAGAAATTAACTCAGAACGAGTGCATCGTTGTTCCTCATGAAATGTGTCCATAATCCGTCGTTCCTCGCCACCACGCTCCACTATAGCCATCCAGTTTTCGGAAGTCGGAGGTTCTTCTGGAACTCTCCAGTTATTTAATCCCTAATCAACTTTTGAGATGAATCAGGAAAGAAAAAAAACCCTACGAAGGTGTTTTGTTGGAGTAGACTTTGTATTTCATATTGAACAGCCCCACTAAATATCTAGCAAGAGTTTGCCATCCCCTCCTCTGCACCGTGAGGTCTGCTGAGATAACCGAATATCGGAGCTCTGAGATTCCATCTGCAAATCAGCTGTTCTGCAGACGCAAATAATCGGAAAAATAAAAACCGGGAGCCTGTTTGCCAAGAACTTGCTCCCGATCTAGGCTAAAACATGAAAACCAGGATCCCTAAATCCTAGCAATTGCGCTTTCCATAGAATTATCTCCCATAGAATTATCTTATTTTCTGGCAAACCTGATAGAGAATAACAGCAAAGTTATATTTATGTATTTATATAGACAACACTTCACTGTTATCGTCCGTTATGTTAGCCAGCCAAGAAGCCTTTTACCCCCCTTTGTAATATCATGCTGTCAGAACCTGAATTCTCCCCACCCTACTCTCGAAAAAAAAATCTCCCCGCCCCCATCTATAATATAACTACACAATTTCAGTATATAACGCAACTTTCACAGTGTCTGACTCCTTAACTATGAGCTTGACTCTATAAGCTCTTTGCTCAGAGATACCGAAAAAAGTTTCAGTGAATCAAGCCACTAGAGCCCTCTCTTTTGCAGTTCTCATGTTTTTGCTTGGCCCAGAAAAAAATAAGTTTCGGAAACAGAGCCTCACCTTTTTGTACTGTCTGCTGAGCCCCAGATTTAAACATATGTCCAGTACTAAGTCGAGGAAGTGTTTTGGGTCCCCCCCCCCCCCCCGAAGCATAGGGAAAATAATAACAAAACGTGTGGATTTTATTTTCCAGTCTCGGTAGCTGCATTTTCTCAAAACACAGAGGATTTTATATTATTTCTATTTTAGCTGTGCTGAAGCTGTTCTGCTGGTTAGTCCAAAGTGTTTTCCCTATAGACATAGAAGGAGTGAATTTAAAAAAATAATAATAAAACTTGGCTTCTAACCTAAAGAAAGACTTTAGTATATCTGTTCCGACGAAGTGAAGCTATTTTATTAAAGGCTTGCATCCGTTTTGCTCACTTTTAAAACTTGAACTAGATTTCTCATCAACAACAACAACAAATAAATCCTATTACTTTCAATGGAGAAATATTAGCGCAAAACTGATACAGCTTTTGCACTGAAGTAAAAAGGTCACCTTTGAGAAATCACCCTCCTTATTTTTTACAGGCTTCTATTTCTCAAGTATGAAAAACTGTTCCATATGGAATGCATGGGATCCATTTATAACAGACCTTTTTCAGGAAAATATATTACTTTTAAATACCTGTAAATCATTTGGAAAGTCAGGTATAAAGCATCAAGTCTAACACTGAAGCGCTAAGATTTGCACCTAATGCATTTACGAGAAACATAAAAAGTAAATTCTCTGCAGCACAACGTACGAACAGATCTCAAGCAGCTGGGACTGGGATCCTGCAGATGAGATTGGTGGGAAAATCGTATTTTCCCCGTTTGTTTGTGAAAGGTTGGGCATCCAGAACACGACTCAAGAGCGTAATTATGCAGAGAGCACATCAAACGTAACCTTTTCTTTTTGTTTTTGTTTTTTCCAAAGCTGAGAACAGTTTTGTAAGTTTGCCGCCGCTATTCCGAAGCGATGGGCAAAGAGGGCTAAATAGGGCAACTTTTTAAAGTAGATCATTCAAGTCTCAGCACACAGATATCCCATTGGGCGGCCAATTGTGACGTCTCTTAAATGCCCCTTTGTTCTTAGCGCTACTGCTGGGTAGTAATTTATTTGTCTTTATTAGCAGTGGCGCTAATAAACTCTTACATTAATAAGGAAGGAAACAGTTTAAGATATAATTCTTTTAAAACAACAAGTTTTATTTTAAAAAAAAACAGCTTTTGTTTATTTTGTTTACGCCATTCGAACTGCTATCAGCGGATCATCTGGATAATCAACTGGCTCACAGTGTGCCCTCCTCCCCCGATAAGAAGCAATGAAAGGGCGTTATCCAACGTTCCCGAAGCGCTGAAGTCCTCCGCCTGCGCTTCTGCGGGGGAGGGGAGAGAAGTGCTGCGAGTGCGATACAGCTTCTTAAGTCATAATATCGCAGCATCTCCTGCCCTTGGCAATATCACAGCACTGCCTGCTCCTCGCGATCGAAATGCGATATTGCAGCACTTCCCTCTACCCGCAGAAGCTAGGGCGGAGGACTTCCTGAAAGGAGCCAGGTGCGTGCGAGGCTGCTTGGAGGAGAGATGAGCAGAAGGGCGCTGTTTTACCTGGGTTTCCGAGAGATTAAGCTGCCTGGCCAGCTCGGTCCTCTCCCTTCCCACCACATACTGGCACCTCTGGAACTCCAGCTCCAGCCTGTACAGCTGCTCGGCCGTGAAAGAAGTGCGGGTTCGCTTGGGCCGGTCCAGATCCAGACCTTTAGGGAGAACAATCTCCCGGATTGTCCCTTTGGCATCTGTAAAGAAAAATTATATATATGTATAAATGCCAGTCACAATGAGATGGAAGACAGCAAGCAAACCTCCCTTATTTATTTAACTTGTTTTGCTATACCGTTTTTCTATCAGTCAAAACTGTTTACATCGGACGAGGTGAATACATAGAACTATAAGGTGCAATTAAGCTGCATAAAACATTAAGATAGCATTAAGAAGATACTTTAAGGAACTGATTAGTGGTTGGGCAAGCAATGAATTGCGTCTTAGTTCTACAGAAAGCAAGGAAGAGATTCACAAAGTTGAAGCAAATTAACAATACATTGCACAACTCTTTTGTTATTTGAAAAAAAAGCAGGGTCTTATGTCCAATGTTAGAAACAGCTCCCACATGATTACAGGGCGTTGAAGAAAGCTCATTTTCTCAACAGGGAAAATAAACACAGAGAAGAAGCTTATGAACCCACCCAATGTTGGCCACAGCTACTGTGTTGTCTGTCTTGACTGGACTGTAAACTCTGGTGAGCAGCGTCTTTTTTGCATGTGTCTGTGCAGCGCTGCCTACGTTTTGTAGCGCTATACAAATGTACAGTAGAAATAGTAGTAGAATTCGGGAATTGAGGATTTTTTGTTGGGGAGTGGGGGACCCTTTTAGAAATACTGCTGATAGAGTCCGGGCGCAAAATGTAGCACCAAGAAGATTTACAGGACAGGCACAAATGAATTCGATCCAGCTTTATTTAAGAAAAGGACTATTACAGCCAGTATCAAACAATGTCCACACTACAGTACATCGGCCTCAGCCCTGCGAGCCTGATAATGTTGAGAGTCGGAGACTAGCCCCTTCCCGCTGATCTCTAGCCACATAGCCCAGGATGCTGCCCCAATGTGGAGAGGCAACACTCTAATCCAAATTAACACAAATGTGGTCAAAAATAATGAAATTCTTTTTGTGCTGAAACTGTATTTATCGTGCCCAGTTCGGCTCTTTCGGCCGGGGTTCATTTCTAGTGTAAAACAGCCCACACAGGACATTTTTTTTGTGTGAATCTCATTTGTATTGCCCGAGGAGATTTGTCCTCCCCTCGCAATTTATTTTCATACCACTAGAATGTTAAGGTTCCTGAAAGTGCACAAAATCCCGCTAGCAAAGCAGTGCTGTTTGCCTTCAGCTTTAAAGAAATGTGTCCCTTTGTAGATGTGCTGCCGGCCTTAACCCCATAGCATCGCGCTGATACTGTAAATGAATTCGTAAGAATCTTACCGCATACATTTTAGTACACACTCCACTACTGGGTGGCTCTAGGAGCCCTTGCTGTCTTCCGCATGCCTCAGCGCCCCTATTCCCCTCCTATACATAGCACATTGCATATCTGCACATCTCCAGAAAAATAGGCAACTTTTTCAGGTGTCTTCTGGGGAGACACTGCTTTCGATTTTCAAAACATCATTGACAGTGTGTGCAATGAGGTGGGTGTTTGCTTTTTTTTAAATGCCATCAAGTCAGTGCTAACTCCTGGCGACCCAGCAGCCCCTGAGTTTTCTTGGCAAGGTATGATGGGAAGTAGATCGCCAGGTCTTTTCTTCCAAGGTAATGGGGAGTAAAGTGACTTGCTCAAGGTCACAAGGAGTGCCAGTGGGAATCGAACCCATATCTCTTGGGTGATACCTACTCCTCCACACCAGTTGGTAGGGGGTACTTTATTGTGGCCAGTCCCAAACTTGTGATAGCAAGAAGCAGAATTACACTCATGGAAGCTTAGAAATATTGTCAATATTTAGGAAGCAGAGTAAAACTGAGGTGTTGACATTAAACCCGTTGTCTTACACCTAACAAATAAAAGTTTTGCAGAAACTATAAATTAACACTTGAATGATTACACAGGTACACTACCAAAAAAATGCCTCCAGTTTTGCAACTGATTCCTATAGATTTTGGGGTGCTGAATCCAGGAAAAATAGCCAAAATGTTCCATCACGTCACGTTTTCTTGCAAAATTAGATTTTTTACCCATATAAGGAATGTTCACATAATTTCTTTTTAGCCGACTGCAGTTTATTTTCTTGGCCCAAAATAGAGGTTGTAATGGTTAACTAACTAGAAACACTCCCTCATGATATTTTAGAGTGTTTTGTATTCATTTTATACATTAACAGGACAATTGGGAGGCGGGGGACTAAATCCAGTACTCGCGCTGGCGCATGTTCTTTCCTGTTCGCCTCGCCTCGTTCGCTCGCTCGCTCGCTCAAACACGGTGGTTGCGACATGAACGTTCCTGTCAAATTTCAGTTTCTTGCAAGTTCATTATTACCTTTTGTTTGCTCAGTCGTAATCCAGCTTTATTCCGAAGTGGTTCACTACAGTTGTAGTTTGCAGTGCTGTGTATTTGTGATGGCTCACAGAGCCAGAGGTTGCGTCAACTCTCCGGACAGTTTTTGTTTTATTTGTGGGGAATATACCGTGAAAAAGCGGCAGAGGAACATTTCTGCATTTATTAAAAAAGTATATTTCGCCTATTTCGGTTTGAAGTTAGGCGATCAAGACAAACCGTGGGCTCCTCACAAAGTGTGCAAGACATGTGAGGATGATCTACGCTTATGGATGAAAGGTAAAAAACAAGCATTTCGTTTCGGAATACCTATGATGTGGCGTGAACAAAGAGACCACAGCAGTGACTGCTATTTTTGCTCTTGCATTGTGAAGGGATACAACTTAAAAAATAAGAACGTAATAAGTTACCCCAACCTTCCCTCAGCAATTAGGCCTATGCCTCATAGCAACAAAGTACCTGTGCCTGAACCACCAAAATCTTTGGATCATATTTGTGTGGACGGTTCTGATCATGATGAGACTCATCAGATGGCTTTTCCCGATGAGTCCAGTACTTCCGAGTTTGAAACTGAACCAGATCCGAAACCTGAACTTTTCTCTCAAGCTGAATTGAATGATTTAGTCCGGGATTTAGGACTCCCAAAAGATGCTGCCCAACTGCTAGGTTCTCGGCTCAAACAGAAAAATCTATTGTCACCAGGAACAACTTTTTATTGGTATCGCAACCGCGAGACACAATTTTTGAAGTATTTCAGCAAAGAGGAAGATTTGGTATTTTGCAACGATATATACGGAGTGATGGAAAAGTTTAAACTCAAGTATGATCCTGCTGAATGGCAGCTGTTCATTGATTCGTCAAAAGACAGCATAAAAGGTGTTCTTCTTCATAATGGCAACACATTCGCTTCAGTTCCTATTGCTCACTCTGTTATTCTCCAAGAAAAATACGAGAATTTGGCCCTGATTCTTCAGAAGATTCGTTATGATGAGCATAAGTGGATGATTTGTGGAGACTTTAAAATTCTATCCATGCTATTAGGGCAGCAATCCGGTTTCACCAAATATCCCTGCTTCCTTTGCTTGTGGGATAGCCGGGCCCGCGACCTACACTGGGGGAAAAAAGACTGGCCAATTCGGGAGTATTTGAGACCCGGTGAGAAAAATGTTCTTCATGAGAGCTTGGTACCTCGTGATAAAATTTTATTACCACCTCTCCACATTAAGTTGGGTCTCATTAAGCAATTCATCAAGTCCCTTCCAAAAGATGGTGAGTGCTTTCGGTACCTTTGCTCAAAGTTCCCCCGACTTTCTGAAGCAAAGCTAAAGGAAGGAGTGTTTGTTGGCCCTGATATAAGGAAACTCATTTCAGATGGAGCATTCGCTGAAACGATGTCTGAGAAGGAAAAAGAAGCCTGGGATTCCTTCAAGGATGTTGTTCTCAAATTCTTGGGGAACAGGCGGGATGAGAACTATAAGGATATTGTTGCCAGGATGCTCAATGCCTTCAAAGAACAAGGCTGTAACATGAGCCTGAAAGTCCATTTCTTGCACTCCCATGTGAACTACTTTCCCGAAAACTTGGGGGCGTACAGTGAAGAACAAGGTGAAAGGTTTCACCAGGACATCAAGGACGTAGAGAGAAGGTACCAAGGAAGATGGAACACCACTATGATGGCTGATTTCTGCTGGTTGCTGCTGCGGGAAACCCCCAGATGAAAAATACGCCAAGCAGCGCACCAAGAGAAGCATTCGGGGGAAGAAGAAACGGGCCCACCAGGAGATTGATTGACCCAAGAATGACTTTAAAATCTAAACTGTGTTGACAAATATCGTGTTTTTACTAAACTTTGAAATAAAAATTTGCTAGTTATTACCACAGTGTCGGATCTCATTTATTAGAATTTTATTTTCACACCATCGGGTGTTTGTCTTCATGTATTGCAATGGTGCGGTTTGCGTTTTCTATTCTTACATACATACCTGTACAACATTTTTTGCACATTTCTTTGCTTTGCTTTGTGTCTAACCTCGCTCTTATATGCTCAATGTTTGTGCACATGTATGTGGCTGTTTTAAGTGCAGACAATTTTGCTACCATCACAGTGTGTTTTGTTGACATTATTCTTATGTGCTGCCTTGTTACAATTTTCTTTATTCTTATTTGAATAACTACTAAACAATTAGTATAAAGAATTCATCCAAGAAACTTTTATCTCGATCGCACTCAATCTGAAACGTTCACCTCAAACTGCTAACCCAATGTAGCAAAAAATCTGTATGTGATGGAGCAAATTGGTTACCAGATTTGGATTCAGCGCACCAAAAAACGTAAAAATCAATCAAAACATTAGAGGCAGTTTAAAAAAAAATTTTTTTAGTGTACCTGTGTTATTAAGGAGAACTAGCTCAAATGAAAATAGATTTGCTGTTATTCAATAAAGGAACAACAGCATATTATTTGTCATCATTTTTACTTAAGGCATTTTGCAAGGAATGTCAGAATAGCACACACAATGAGACATCAATGCATGTGCACCCGCATCCACAAATCCATACCCATCCCAGAACCCTCCCTCCACACATACACACACACACGCACACCCACATACACACTGAGACATATATATACATACACATCCATGCCCACCCCAACTGCTCCAACACACACCCACATCCACACAGAAACATACAGTATATACACATTCACACATCCATATCCACCCAATCCCTCCCCCTGCCACACACACACACATACATGGCCAGCCTATCCACTAGATGGGCTAGGTGGCTGACTAGGGTGGCAGAGCTCTGAGTGGCTCAGCACCCATGGCAAGCCGTGTACTTCAGCACACATGCCCCCCTCGCTGAGCCACACCACCCCCCCCCCCCCACTGCCGCTGATTCCAGCGGTGGGGTCGGGGGTGGCTAGGTTCAGCAGCAGCCCACAGCAGGCCATGGGCTTCGGCACACATGGCCTGACACTTCTGACCCCCAAAGTTGTGTCAGAGGGGGATGAGAAGCAGCAGGCCATATGTGCTGAAGCCCCTGGCTTGCTGCCAAGCCAAGCCGCCCCTGACCCCACCTCCAGAATCAGTGGCAGGAGGAGGCAGAGGCGAGGCTCAGTATGGGGGGGGGGGTAGGGCAGCATGGCTAGGTACATGGGGAGGGCAGCATGGCCAGGGCTTCTGCCTGGGGTGGCAGAAACCCTTGGGCTGGCCCTGCATACACGCAGACACCCATGCTGCACACTCATATCCACACAGAGACATACTTGTACATACACATCTATCTGTACATCATACCCATCCCACCCCCCTCCCCCTCCCCCCACCCACATCCACACAGAGGTATACACATCCACACCCACCCCAGTCCCTCGCACACATACACACATCCACCGGTCCGAAATCACACATAGAGAAGGCAGCTAGCTGTACGTTTCACTGAATATAGGTGTAGGCTTTCCTTGATACCTGAGCAATAAGCCTATTGAAGATATAGGTCATTTGCTAATATTGTATACCTCTGGCGTATTTTGAGCAAGAAAGTGTTAATATCCTACCACAATATATATATTGCCATTATCAAATATTATTTAGAAGTCATTTTGCACGGTTTGAGCCCAATTTATGGTATTACGAAAACTGCCAAAGCCGGATTCCTCCATCATTTCATAATTCATATTTCACAGGAATATATTTATTATTATATGGCTTCAATAGTTTGGGGTAGCCCGGCTTTCCTTTGATGCAAGGCTCGCCCCAGAATCTATACTATATGAATGGAGTTCTGGTTTCAAAATTGTTTTCGTTTTTACTAGATGAGGTACTGCGTTCGTAGACTTCTCCTGGCGGTCCAAAGCTGAGAGCGATACATAAGAGCAATGCGCCACTGTGGAGGGAATCCGTCGCTGCCTTGTGTGCTTATGCCTGGCAAATAGATTCCGAGATGCTGGGCAGAGGAAATCACCCCCCCTTCAGACGAGGACCAAATGTATTTCTCCATCGCTGGATTTCCAGCCCCCAACCCCATCCTCTACCTCCTAGCGCTTCCTTCTCCTCTAAGCGAGCCCAGGATCTGAAATAAAACGATCGACAGCGTTTGCAGGGCTGTCCTTGCCAACATGTGTGGCTATCTTTAGCAGAATTTACACTTTCTTTCCCCTTTACGTCGCCATTCCAAGACGTTTTCGACTCCCTGGGGTGCACTGTAATAAAACAGATCGTGGTCATTGCTTCACCAGTTTTTCATGACCAAACAGCAAATAACCGATTTGCGTGCCTGTCAGCGCCGGGTAGACTGGTTGGGTGTCTCGGGGCGAATTTGCAGTCTCTAAGCTCCTCGGGGTTGAGATTTGAAGGGATTCTCAGGAATTTTGTGGCGTTCTCGGGGCTTACTCCCTCCCTCCCCCCCCCCCCCCCCCACCCCCATTCACAATATTCTTCACTGTTACCTTTCTGGACACCTGTTCTTCCCAAATGCCCCACAGTCCCTCCTTTCCCCTGTAAACAGAAAATGTTGTGGGCCGCCTTTCAGCCAAGACAAGGACGCCCTTTGTCCTCCCTAATAGATCTCCTCCCAGTCTAATAATGAAACTGTGATTCTTCACGGTTCCCTTGTCGACTGCATTCTCCTCCGCCCTTCCTAACACCCCTCATTAAAAGCAGGGGAAAACCTTGACTATGTGTTTCACTTTGAGAAGGGAAGGAAGGCATAAAGACCTTCAAGCTCCGTTTTCTACAAAAGAAAGCAAAAGGCGCGCCTTTTTCGGAAGATCGAATTGAAAGACAAAATAGAAAAAAAAAACTACATTCGTCAGCGTGTTTATTTCTAGGCAGTTAAGCTTACCGTAAATGGCTGGGATTCATTGAAATGCACAACACACGGCCTCCAGCACTATTTCACTCTTATATGGCTATGTATGAAATATAATATTACCAGCACGCATCTGGCCATAAAGGGGTAGGCAAACGTTTATGTAGGCAGGTAGCAGTTTCTTCTTTCCTTAGTAAAAATACGTTTTATCGCATCCAACTAATTTGGGAAAATAAGATACAATGTAACGGAAATTTTCAATACGATTGATCATCTAAAATCAAGTTTAGGGGTTATAAATGCAATATAATGTACATCACCAAAACTGGATAGCACTGGTATTGAAGAGCTAGAGTCGAATTTAGTTATTTAGAAGTCAGCCGTGTACCGAAGGTCGTTTTCAAAACAGTTGTAAAAAGCTGTTTTATAGAGAAGACTATCTAACATCCAATCTCTAAAACGACCATCCACTGTGCTAATGTAGATAGATTTAATTATGCCAACACTCTGATTACTCTTCAACTGCAAAACCTGAGAAAATGTCGGTGGCTGCTAGCCATGTATTTTACAGCCATCAGACGAAAATTACACAGCCATCATTTTTTCTGAGACTCTTTGCTGTGCGTTTGAGGTATAAGATGAAACATGTAATTTGAGGCTGACCAAAACCATAATCCATAAAGGAACCAGTAAATCGTTATTGTCAAGACACTGCTTTATAGTTTGTTGGCAGGTGTATACTCAAAGGTCTTCTTTGAAATGCGTAAACAGCATGTGATCCTCCTCAATATCTGAAAAAGGCCCTTCAGGTCTCACTCAATCCGAGTTTTATGAAATACTGTAACATGATTGCCAATGGAATTCAGGTGATCAGACACCTAAGGGCATTTAAGATGTTGCCTTCCATATTAAAAACAATGTTTTGGGGCTCTGTTTCGCTGATATTACATCCACCAGAACGAAATGAGAGACATACTTTGAATACTCGTAGTAATTATCCATAACAAACCGAGTAAATCCGCCATCGTCAAATACTGTAACGTGTAAAGACCAGTAAACTACAGCGGTTTCCGGATATCTCTTGCAGTCAAGATTCGCATGCACTCAGAACGAAAAACAAACAAAACAAAACCCAGATTTTAGAAAACCGAGGAAGTAAGTCAGACACAGTTAAATCAGTGTGCAAACTCCACATCCTATCTCTATTCATGAACTGAATTTAAACCCTGCTATTGACAAATAACGCCCAAGAGCTACCGATTCTTTTTCTCGATCTATCTTTTTCACCCAGGAGGGTATTTCCTCCCTTCTCCCAGGAGAAATATTTAGATAAAACGAGAGGACATTTTCTTTTTTAAGGGTCTTTCCTAACCCTTCTTTTTCTAAACAGAAAGTATTAAAATTACTTGAAAATTAGGTAACAAGCCACTTCTGCAATGTGTTGCAGTAGCTGAGTCTCAAGCATTTAGGAAGAGATTTTTCCTGACAAGTTAGAGCGAGGCATGTTTAAAAGACTTTTGAGCTTCGGGTCCTGAAATGGCAAGCATCTAGTAGTTTGGGGTCTTTTCCCTGTCTAGTCCCATAAAGAATGATTACGTACCATAGCAGCTGATGCATCGCCGGGTGCTCGGAGTCTGAAGTTGTGACAGTTCACTCGCTCTTTAAGGGTCCTTCTAATATAGCTGTCAATTTCTTGTTCCTGGACGTGTTTAAAGAAATCCTGTTCCCACAGATTCAGGTTTTCTCAGATGTTATATTTGTTTTGTGTGGAGGGGGTTATTTATCATGCGGAATACCATCACACCCTTCCTTTCGTTCATCTAGTCAAATACGATTTTGTTTTGGAATAAAATAATAGATTACGTTTATCGAACTAGGAGAGTTAAACGCTCAGTGGGTGGAAAGGGTTGGGACCTTCTTGTGCCACCATTTTGTTGATGCTGTGTGGTGGCCAGAGTAGCAAAATGGTGGCTCCCCCAAGGCCCCTGGATCTAGATTTTATACGTTCCCACATCTTGAAGAGCATACGCGGGTGGATTCTTAATTTCTGAATCCTACACCTTTTTTCAGCTTACCAGCAGGAGAGGTTGGTGCCCGGTCCAGGCTTCAAACCCTTAAATATGGTCGCATCTGAAATGAGAGACCAATTCTGGAAAATATCTTACACCATTGACCCTCCACGGATTTTAATGTCTATCTCCCCCTCCCACCCACCTACCTGAAACCTGCACTTATTGTTGAGACTCTGCTTCCTGTGTTTAAGAGTTGCAGGAACAGTACAGGAATGCGCCAAGCGAGGAGAGGGGCTAGGGCTGGCTCCTCTCGCAGCGCAGGGCCTAGGACCGACTTACTGGCTTTCGGGTGCTTCTTTTTGCTCAGGAGGCTTTAGCATCAAATACTTCTAGAGTCTGGCATGGTCTAAGGGTATTTTGGGGGGGGGGGGTTGTTGTTTTTACCATTACTAAATAGTTTCAGAAAGAGTTTGCTTTTCAAACACAGATCTACTACGGCAACATTTGGTCCTGTGATTATAATGCAAATGATATAGTCCCACATCATATATTGTACTAAAATCATTTCCATTCTCTTTAGCTAGAAATGGAAATGAGAGACATGAAACTGCTACATGCAGTAACGTAACGACGCCCTCTCTAAATTAGGGGCAAACAATCATCATTGTAAAATAGTATGCGTTTATCGTCTGGAGAAAGGCATTGCATGAGCGTTTGTGAAAACCCTGCTTTTTTATAGTAATATCTTTCTGATTCAATCTAAAAGCTGTCTAAAATATAGCTAAGAGAACACGGCCTCCATAGCATTCATTTGTTCCTCTGTAATGAAACCGTTGTTTATCCAGTGAGAAAAAATATTGATGTGTTTGAGTCTAATGTTTACAAGTATCAACTTACATAAGTGTCCCAAAATTAGAGGCGTGTACACTATCGTAGGTGCCTGTGCCGCCTTTTGTGAGTACTGTGTAAAGGTTTGAAAAAAATGTCTAGTTATGATATTCAATATATTTCCATAAAATGTAGCTTCTCATTTGAATTAGCAAAATAAGTTTGCAAAACAAAATGTCATTAGCAATAAATCGCCAGTCGCCGAACGTCGTGTGCCGAGTTCATTTTTTATAGGGGGAAAAAAAAGCAGGACATTTGTATTTAAACTGTACCTCTTCGGTTTCCCGGGGTCCTACCGCAAACATTTAATAGATCTATTCTGCATGTTTTTATTTGCATACATTTGGTTATAATAAGTTATAAGATATATACTTTAAATTATAGCATGATATGTTTAGAAAACTTACAAATAAGACCTGTTACATGGCAGTATAGCGAAAAGTTAGGACAAAATATGTTGTTCGGGTTAGATAGGGAACTTCAAATTGGATGGCTGGTTTCACTTCAGAACACCTCAGAAATTAAGATGCCAAATATTTATAATACTTTTATACTAGGGAGTTTATCATTGGTTGCACTGTTAAATGTATGTGTGTTGTGTATGTGTATAAAGGTGGATATGCGCGTGTGAGTATGTATATATATATATACACACACACATATTAGACGAAATTAGGCGAATTGATTTGGAAAATATATAATTTAATTGCATCCCCGATATAGTAGTATTTTTATTTTGCTGTCGTATCTAATGACAGAGGAGAAGAAAGAGCAAGAACCGGATAATATAAAACAAAATTAAAGAGGCTGAATCGCACCCATTTGGGCAAATAACAAGGGACTGAAGCAAATGTTAATTCTATTTTAGGAAAAGAAAGAAGCCGGCAAGTAGTAAAAATACGAACAGACTGCTTGAATGTTTTATCCCCCGTTATTTGCTGGGGAAAAGGAAGCAAATAAAAGAAATACCCCCCGAGTCCACGGACGATCTTCCTTAGAATTTATTAATGACTCCTATGGAGGGAAAAGACTTTCGAGTTTCAAAAGCAAGCATGCAGTATTTATTCACTAATACTATTTAGAGACATAGCTAACGTCAGGACCATTTAAAATAAAACTCTTCCATGATGAGTCTCTAATGACGACTTATGTAGGCGACATCTAGCAGATATCCTGGTTGGTCCTTGGGAGTTTGGTATCTAAATCTAGCATTTCTTGTTGGGAGGGAAAATGAAGAGGTTTCTTTGATCAGGTGGTTGATCGTTGAAAGAAAAAATAATTATAACAGAGGGGAAAAAAGAAAAATAGCGCTTGCGCACAGAAAGAGAGGGAGGCTTGAATGATTGGGGGGGGGGGGGCATGGACAAGGAAACCCTTCCAAATCCTAGAAAACCCAGTGCTGGTTATTGTCCTGCCCTGAGAGAGCCCCGTATACCCCTCTCTCTGCTCAGGGCTGAAAGTTGTCTGCTCTCCTGCAAAACTCCTCGAGTCTCTTGTGATGGCTTCCACCGAGGGACCTCCATCGCCACCCGATCCTACTAGAACAGAGCATCAGCCACCAATAAGAAAGAAAGCGCCATTTTTCGCAGCTGTTAGAGTCGGGAGAAAAAGTGCAAGCATCGATACAAAAATGTTTGTATATTATCTACCCTGCTCGATAATATTTGGATTTCCAACCCCACGCTCACTCGGCGCAGTGCGTTGGTGGTGCGCGCCTGCTTTGATAGCAGCAGAGAGAAGTTCCCTTTCGGAAACAATTCGCTTGCATTTTGTCTTCCGCTCGCCACTAGCCCCCTCCATTGCCTGCTAGTTCTCATCTTACCTCGAACCAGGATCCGGCGGCAGTAATCGGCTTCTCCCCCCGACTGGATCTCCTGCCCTTCATCTTTGGAAGCTCCCGGGCCGGAGGTCGAGGTTCCGGGGATGTCCTTCAAGCCGTGGCCGCGTAGGGTGCGCTCCAGCCTCACGCCAGTCCCCTTGCCCCTGCCTCGCTCTGGGCACGACGCGCCCGAGTCGCACATGGGGCTTCTGTCCTCAGACACGCCATCGCCCATCCTGGTGTCCTGCTCCAACATCAAGAGAAGCCCCACCACCACCAAAAGCAAAACAAAGCCAGGGAGCCTAGCCCAAGGCAGTCAGAAGCCGGAGCCCCCCAGGAAGCCCCGAGATCCTGCTGAGAACTCCCCCAGGGGTCTCATCATGGTCATCGGATGGCACGGACGGGTTCCTCCTGGGAGATTTGCGCGTCCTCCTTTGTGGAAAGGCATAAAAAGTACTAAGAAACAAAGCGCGAAACGCATAAAAAAGGCAAGGAAGCGCAGAGCTCGAAAAAGCGTCTCTAGGAATTCTAGGGAGGTAGTTAAAAATATAAATTGGACGGCTAAGTACGATGCCGGTAAAGGAAGGAGCTAGGGGGGAAGAGAGGCTTAGAAAGAGCTCAAACTTTGACAGTTCGCGGATTCTTCTCTTTCAAACTTCTGGAGCCAGCAGATCCTGGTGTGTTTTCTCCCAGATGTAGGTCGAAGATCTCTCTCTGACCAAAGAATGCCTTGGTCTGGTCAAAGCCCTCCTTAACATTTTACCAGACAGGTTGGACCTTCAAATATGATTGCGTGGGCAAAGATCAATACTGCTTGAATTTGGGGGGGGGGGGGGGAGGGGGTTGGAGGGGGAGGGGGAGGGCTGAGGATGGGGGTGGAGGTAGGTGGAATGGAGACGAGGAGGCAGGGGAAGGGAGGTGGGAAGGAAAAGGGGCAGATTAGCAAAGACCGTCTAAATTTTTCAATCCTCCTTCCTTTCCTCAGTTGAGCAAAAGAGACTACTTTGGGATCACAGCAACATTAATGATTCTGTTGAGAAAAGAGGTTGGTAGGAGGTATTTTTGAATTGACTGCCTGCCACAACGTAATTTCCTGCTCCGCTCTCCAGCTATTGATTGGTAAACAAAGATTCTATTTAGTTCCAGGCACATGAATTCACGTAAAAAAAAAAAGTGGGTAGTAAATATAAAAGAACGGAGAACACTCAGCAAAATAAGGTCTTATTTTGTAAATTATAAAAGGACCATGGACTAGCAAATTACTTAATTGGGTTATTAAAATGCAGGAGCCTCTCCGTTGTGAGAGAGAGAGAGTGTGTATGTGTGTGTGTGTGTGTGGTAAAGGGAGTGAGAAGAAAGAGAGACTTCAAGGCCCGATTAAAGCAATTTTTGAAATATAAGTTTAGGAAATAGCCTTACTTCAAACTGGTTTGAGGTGATAGCATTTAAAATCGCTTTATGATGTACTATTAAGAAAGAAATTGTGTTTTATTTTATGGATTTACTGTGACCGACTTGTAAATCAATTAACTTAATTTTTTTCTATATTTAAAAATGCTTTGTTTTGTATGCGTTTTTAAATTGTATTTGTTTGTTACTGGAAACATTCTAGTAGCCACGGAAAATGGTCTGACTTACATAATGCTCAAAAAATATTCATACTGTGTTAGCCTGAACACTTTCCCATACTGCATCTTCAAATTAGCGGCTGAGAAAAATGTGTGCTGTTACCTGGTAAACACAGAGGTCTCGATTTTAAAAATAACAAGGAAGGAAAATGTTTTGAGATTTAGTCGCTCAAATTAAGTTTTGCCATTCTTTGTACATGATCGGTAAGGGTGAGTTTCGTTGACGACACATTTAATGCTCATGATTGTGTGTGTGTGCGTGTGCGTGCGTGTAATTCTGGTATTCTGTACGCAATAAGAATCCATCAAACTATAATTACTTCCAATAAATTTGAGAATTTTGCCGGATGTCTGAGTTAACTAAGACAATTAGGTATTCGTAGAGTAAACAAGTATGTGTACCTAAATTTTGCAGACTCAAAACGGGATTATATTATGAACCTGAAAGTTTGAAATTCTGTAACGTGTCATATCCCGAAATCTTTGATCTTTTCAAGGGTCTCTGATTAGTAATAATAGTTCAGTTTCTGAACTACCTTTTTTTGTTCCAAACTTTATTGAAATGAATGAAATAAAACCAGAACAATTAAAAAGTACATTGTTGTGTAGGAGTGAGAAGGTGCCTAATGTATATTAAAACTATTGGAGTAAAATATAAATTATGGAATACTTAGATAATAGAGTAAAGGGGTTTGTTTTCTAAAGGCAGAGGTATGAGAACAAACTGTTTGGTAAACAGGGCCCGAGAAGTGGGCTCCAGCAAATTGCTGCAAAAATATGTCATGATTTCCGTCTGCCCAGTTCATACAACACCGACAGTCCAACACAAATAGATATGGAAAGATTAACGCACGGAAAGGTGTGCGTGTGTAGCTGATCTTGTTAATTGCCCTTTACAATGAAGAAGATAAAAGCAGTTAAGATATATTAGAATTCAATTTCTAATAGAAATTAACTAATTTTTAATTGCACCTTGACTGCGTTTCTACTTCATAAGCACCGAACCTTCAAGTTCCATATTATGCAAAGATGTGAAAATCTACAGCTAAATGGTCCCCACATTCCTCCATAGTTGGCGCATTTTTTTTAAGTTTCTTGGATAATTATTAAACTTGAATTCTTTTTTTTTTTCTTAGCGGTTGACTTTCTAAAACCGGTTGGACAGATTGAACTTAAAAAAAGAAAATATTCTCTATGAAGAATGTAGTGATGTATATATAGAAGAATAAGACTTCAAAAGACTTATTTTAATAAAGCTAAGTATTTTCGGTCATCTAAGATTTTAGCAACGCCAATCTAAATGTTTGAGTTCCTGTTGTTAAACAGACACACACCAGGCACGGTGAAAAAATATATTAAGAAAATAAAATGTTAGCTTTTAAGTTTTGCATCAAGTACTTGGGCCATAGAAGTAGTTTGGGGGTCCGATAGATAATTATCAATTGTTCTGGAAACAACTCTATTGGAAGTTAATTTAATGTTGGACGTTCTGTTTGGCTTGTGCGCGCATACAGGCTCAGTTTTTCAAATGCAGATGACCAACAATAAATACAAAATGTGTAACCAACGCAAAACTTCAGAATATAAATTCTGTAGTTATGGAAGTAGTGTCGGAAGGGCGAGTTTTCATTTAGGCCGTGTAAACACACTCCTGAATATTGCCTGTCTTTACCCATGCATTCCTACTGCCATGCCTGCTGTTTGCTCCCAAAAAAACCAAACAATTTTTTACCACAGATTCATCAGATTCCTATACTAAATCGATAACAGCTATATAGCGAGTTCCAATCTGAAAATATTATTTTTACATCTTAATATTTTCTGTTTTGGTTTCGGTGAACTAACTGCAGTTAAGATATCGGACCTCGTGTCTGTTTCTGTTTTTAAAAAAAGCTTCAAAAGGGGTTATGTTTTAAAAAGAGAGCCCCGCTGAGGATTTTTGTCAAGTGCTGAAGAAATGGGGATTTGTACCCTTTACTTGTTCTCAAAATTGGAGAGGGGTCTGGTGAAAAAAACAATGCTCTGGCAGTCAAAAGCAGTTGGGTGTTTATAAGATTTTTTTGTTGTTATTTTTTCGTGCCATTTTCATCATCCAGACTTCATAGTATGTAACACTAGTTTGCATTTTGGGCGGAACAGTTAAGGTACCTGCGACTGGCCGATCAGAGCCAAACTGAGAATCGTAGACTTCTTTTTGATTAGGAAAGTCATATAGAGGGATCTAGTTTCTAAGAGTATTTTTCATAGTAGAAAAGACTGAGAGAAAGACTCAGATTTATTGCTAGGTCCTTTAATAACTGCTAGTCTGGGTCTTGCAGGGCGCGCAAATCTGTCATATTTTCGAAAGGTGCACTTTTTTCCTAGGTAACTAGAAGAATAAAGCTGAAGCGCTGTATCGAATACAGCATTATCTGTCATATTTAAGTACATTAAAAGCCAGGCATCATATTGTGATGGAAGGAAGAAATATTAAACCTAAAGTTCTAAGGGTGCGTCTAAAATAGTGGAGTTTTCTTTTTCTTTATTTGGCTTCAGTTCTCAGGCCGTACAAAAAAACTCGTGATGGTTGGAGCTGAGGAACAGAGCTCATCCGTTACCGAGTTCACGCTTACCATTAACCTGAGACCACACCAAAAATGATAGACCAACACTAACACTCCCTCAACTCTCTCTCTCTCTCTCTCTCTCTCTCCATTTTTGTCTAATGTTTTCAGTGAAATTATAAACAGGTATGTCTCCATTGCAGCATCCATATTAGATATCCAGATTAGGAGGTCAAAACTATTAAAATATAAGCAAGCAGGACGTCCTTTAGTGAAGGTTTGAAATGCGGATTTCACCTCTTGACTGAACAGAAAACAGAAGCTGCCCAGTAGTAACGCACTAGTTAGAGGAGGAGGCAATGGAATGTAGGACCCTGCTCACGGAGAATCTTTCTCTCTTCCGTTTTTACAGTAAGGCTTTTATAAGAATGGAGCTGATAGATTCACTAGGGGTTTGTGTAACTGAGATAAAACAGTAAAGCGGACTTTTAAATTGTAAACGTTTAACTTAGCTCCTCCAGTAAAGCGCGTTATTTCAGGTGCTGCTTGGAGCTGATTCCTGGAGGAGCGCTGACCGTGCTTCCCTGGCTTTTCCATAACGCTCCATAGTATTTGCGTAATAGGCAAACATCTGTTTTTGGATTAACATGAGTATTATTTTTATTAAGAGCGGTTTCTTTTAGGAACAAAAGCAAAGCATAGCGCCAAAGGTATGAATTCTCCCAATGATGCTGGATAGGTAGACACAAAAAAGGCCTGCAACAAAGGAGCTCTATGGAATCCCTCTATATTGGACACACATGACATTTCCGAAATATATCGTTAAAGGTAAAAAGGTAGCAAGCAAACTAAGAATAACGCCGATATTGGGGGTTGGAGAGAGGGAATAACACATCAATGACGGCCTTCCATTTTACAATTGCTGCCCAACGTTAAAATAAAGACAGTCTGCCACTTTCTAATACAGTAGCATTTATTGGAAAAACGTTGCCTCGGGTTGACCGAAGCAGAATGATTGCAGACTGGCATCTTAAACGTTTCAGGTTTAGAACACGGGGCGCTTAGGGCGCGGTACAGTTTTACGCCGATGTTTCACTCATGCGTACATATTTCTGTGTAATAAGGTTTTTCCCCTCTACCCCCTTCCCTCCTCCCCACACATAGCTTCAGAAATGTACAGGAAGATAAGTTGTCGCTGTTTTTCACTTCCACGGCTCCTCTGGGTTTGGGGAGTCTTCCAATAGCAGCGATCAGCGAGTTTAGGTCTTGGGGAGAGCCCAGTCGGAAATCAGGACACTGCGAAACAGGAAAGAAAGCTGTTTTAGCTGACACCCGACTCTCGTACACAAACACGGCTCTCACCAGGACAGTCCTTTCCAGCCCCCAAAGAGAAAAAATGCAAAGTAAAAAAGGGAAGAAAAATCAATTACATAGAAGTTTCCCTGTTAGGAGCTAAGCTGTCCCTTACACGCCAATCAGAGATAACCCAAAATTAGATTGTAGTTGTAGTTGGTACTATAGAAAATATAAACATTTTTATTCGAAAGCTGATTTATCAGAATCGACACCTGTAGGATGTAAAGTAATTTCAAAACGCCGCTGAATTGGAAGATAGTGGAACGCGCAAAAATAGTTAATAATACCTTGAAAGTACGGTGCCACGTTTTAAAAATAACGCGTATCGTCTTTAATACTGACACAGCATGGCTACGTTTGGATAAGACATGAACAACATTTCAAGGCCATAAAATAATATCGCAACGTATAAGTATGAGACATAAATGAAACATATCCTATTAGAAACAGGGCACATCACTAACCTAACAGGAACCTATTAACGGAACCAGCGTTAGCGGCAAATTTGAGGGACCGAGATCCTGCTCCATATACCCTGGCTTAGGAGTGAGGTTCATGACTGTCATACGATGCGCAAAACGAACCCATTTGGAGAAACTGCCCCAGCTCAGCTTTTCGGAAATCTTGCAGGTATAATCAGAACCTGATCCGGTCGTTTCTCTAAGACTTACCCAGTTGCAGAAATCCTACAACTTTCAGAAATGTTACAGGACAATTCAGAATTTTGCCAGAGCATTTTAATAAGAAAATATGAATTACTCCAGTTTTTTTTCAAAGACAGATAACAGCATGTTTTGGTTGGCGGTGTATGTCATGAATCGGAAATGTTAGATCTCCTTTTCTGTCCCTCCTGTTTCCTACTTTCTTAAATCACGGGATGACTAATATTGACCCATCCTAAGAAAGAAATAACCCAGATCCTTATTTCTTAGGAGTTGTTTTTATAGATGTCTGAATCTAATTCCCCCTCGAAAAGAAACGGGGAAAACGTGTTTGCTCTTCATTCGGTTAAAGACTAAGGAGCCCTTTTACTAACGCCCCTTAGGGTTTTGCGCGTGAAAACTAAGCTGCGTTAAGTGCAAAGCTTCTGTGAAAGCATCACGAGCATGTCCCTGGCACCAATCCCTACCCTACAAGGCGACGTAATTAAGGCGGGTACACCTAACGCCGTCCATAGGGGTGTCTATCTGCACTGTTAGCTGCTTAGCCGACTTTAGTAAAAGGACCCCTTAATTTCATTGTATGCCACTGGAGAAACCTCTAGGGTCCTACTGTTGCAAAAAAATGTTCCCATGGGCACAGAACTGGATAAAGGCCTTTTTCATGGCATCCTCGCTCGGTCTTTAGGGGCGTGGTGGTGGGTAATCTGCTACTAACCATCAGTAATGCAACTTGTACTGCAATGGAAGGGCGAGTTTTCCGTTCACAAAATAATAAAATATGTTATCTCTACTCCCTATTGCCTATATACTAATAATCAAAGAGCAAATAGTAAGGAATCTAAATGAAAGAACTGGCCCAACAGAAATGCTTTGAGACAGGCCCTGGATCTTTAGTAAATTCTTATGTTCTTATGTTCTTATATTGAATTGTAATCACCTTAAAACTTTTATTCTAGGAGGATATACCATGCTCTGTTTGCACCAGCCAACTGGTGAGACTGTGCCAGGCCATACTACCTTCCCACCATCTAATTCCAACCACCATTTGTTTTCCGATGTTAGGAATTTAAATCGCTGGTAATGAAAAAGTTATATAGGAAAAGTATTTTCTAATACCATCCCAGCTGTTGTGCAAGAAATAAATAATGATAATAATAATTCCATTGGATACACTACATGAGGTATGTTAGTACATTGAAATTCTTTTAAGGAACTTGCCACAGCTGATATGTATATCATGTATGATTAGAGATAGGTTTTAAACATAAGTGTTTTCTTTCTGTCATGAATTCTCACCCACAATCTGCTGTAAATGTTCCAAGGTCAGAATTGTTATACAAAGAAGCCCAGTTATCATCTGTAGATCTCTGACATTTATGAATGACTAATATCCATCCCTGATTCGCTCTCTAGGGCCTCGGAGCACTGGAGAGAAAGGGTCACTTTTACTAAATGCTGCTAAGCAGTTAACACGCATTTTAGCAAGAAGTAGCTGGCCACAGTGAACCCTAATATGCGAGCATGCCAGCTAAACATGCCAGCTAAACACATGTTAAGTGGTACTCGTATGCTAATGTAGACAGTGGGTGATATACGACCAGATAAGTGTTATATGTAGTTTACAGATTGCACACTTTTGGGTGGATTTCTACAATCTGTTTTTTAGAGTCACTAACTGAATAAAAGGGACATGTATTGTGGTTTGGGGGAGGCTTGTTTTTCCTTCCCTTCACGATCTATGTCCGACAAAAAATAAAAATAAGGGAGGGTGTTACGGTATCCTTTTGATATATCTCTGTGGAATTTGATTACCGTTTTGGGAAATTTTCTCTAATAATAATGAGTATGGCATAGGTTTTCAACCCAGTCCTCGGGGAACCCTAGGCCAGTCAGGTTTTCAGGATTCCCACAATGAATATGCATAAGATAGATCTGCATACAATGAAGGCAGAACATGCAGATCTTTCTCATGCATATTCATTCTGGGAATCCTGAAAACCTGACTGGCCCAGGGTTCCCCGAGGACTGGGTTGAAAACCCCTGGAGTATGCAGTAGTAATGACCTGGCTCCCCATCCTCTTTCCTCTGCCCTTCTTCCTCCTATCAGGGCCAGTGCTATCATTTGGTGACCTAAGGGGTGCCTAGAGCATCAGTCCAAAAGGCACCTATTGCCACTGCTGTCGCCCCTCACCAGGACCTATGGCGGCAGCAATGGCTTGAAACAGCCCTACTTTGGCCAACTTCCTGCCCACATCTATCTTCCCCGCCGATTATACTGGGAAGATACATAGGGCGGGGAAGGGGAGGATTGGAGGTGGAGGCAGGGTGGGTAGTAGGCATTTGCCAGACTTGGACGTACAGGACTGATTCTAATGTCAGCCCTGTATGTCCAAGGCCAGTGACTTGTATGGGGAAGATATTCCGCCTCCGAGGTGGAATAACTTCCCCATACGTAAAGTATCGGCAACCTGGGGCTTGGATTGGGCAGGGGGGACCCAAAGGCATTCCCTGCATCCCAAACCTGGCCTTAGGAGACCGGATCGGGGGTCGGGCTGCGGGGAATGAGTCCCTGAAGTCCGGCGGCTGGTATCGTGGCTCTTCAATGGAGCCACAGTGCCATGGCAACATGATACCATGGCACCACAGCCCCATATAAAAGCCTTAACTGAGTTAGCTGGGGACAGTCCTATACATGCAGGCTGGACTGAATTGCAGACCCGGCCTGCACATACAGGACTGTTTGTGATTCTGACCCCATGGGGCTAGACGTGACCCGCAGGATCAGAATCACCATCCCCTCTGTACATCTGGCTCAGACCGGACATACAGAGGAGATCTATGTCCAGGACAGAATAAGCCTGCATGTGAATATTCTTCATAGCTACCTTTCACACCTTCTATTTCCCCCCGTTGTTAATTATAGGACCCTTAAGCAGGGCCGGATTTACCTTGAGTGAGGCCCTACGCCAACAAAAATTGTGGGCCCCCCAAAAAAATAAAAACGAGATCAACTTACCAAAACAGAAATGGCAATAGATGTATAGAATTGCCTGACATAAAGAGGCAATAGGGACAAAATCAGCATCGGAATTCAAGAAATACATTAAAAAAGACATATTCCAGTTAATAAATTCAAAATAAAAAGTATTTTTCTACCTTCTGTTTGGGCATTTTTTCAGTTGCAATTGCTCCAGTCACTTTCTTCTGGTTTCTTCGTGTCTTCTGCTAGCTATCCATTTGTCCTTTCTTCTCTTTTAGATGTTTTCCATTCTCTCTCTATTTCTGCTTTAACATACTGATTGTTTCCCTTTTGCTCTTTCCCCCAATTCTTTCCTTATTCCTTTATCATCCATTTAAATTTCACCCTTCCATTTTCAAGCCCCTCTTACTCTCCCAATACCCAGCCCATCATAGACTTTTCTTCCACACAAAATATTTTTCCCATCTCCATTCTCATTCCCCATCCATTCTAGTCCTCCCCCAAAATCAGTTCCCTTATAGTTCTAGACCCACCCAGCATCCACTCCCTTCTAGTCCCATTCTCCCATGCCCCACATCAGCCCATTTCCAGTCCTATTCTAGCTCTTCATCAGCCCATTTCCAGTGCTAGCCTTCACATCACAGGCCATTTCCAGTTCTAGCCCCCCCCCATCACAGCCTATTTCCAGTCCTAGCCCCCACCATCACATCCCATTTGCAGTCCGAGTCCCCCTGCACCATCACAGCCCATTTGCAGTCCTAGTTCCCCCCCCCCCACCATCACAGCCCATTTGCAGTCCAAGTTACCCCCCCCCCATAGACCTTTTCCGGTCCAGGACCCCCCCCCATCACAACCCATTTCCAGTCCAAGTCCCCCCCCCCCATAGCCCTTTTCCGGTCCAGGTCCCCCCCCCCTTCACAACCCATTTCCAGTCCAAGTCCCCCCCCCCCCATAGCCCTTTTACAGTTCAGGTCCCCCCCCCATCACAGCCCATTTCTTTCCAGTCCAAGTCCCCCCCCATATCACTTTTCCGGTCCAGGTCCCCCCCCCCCCCTTCACAACCCATTTCCAGTCCAAGTCCCCCCCCCCCATAGCCCTTTTACAGTTCAGGTCCCCCCCCCATCACAGCCCATTTCTTTCCAGTCCAAGTCCCCCCCATAGCCCTTTTCCGGTCCAGGTCCCCCCCCCCCATCACAACCCATTTCCAGTCCAAGTCCCCCCCCCCTCCCATAGCCCTTTTACAATTCAGGTCCCCCCCCCCCCCCATATCCCAGCCCATTTCTTTCCAGTCCCAGTCCCCCCCCCCCTCCAGCCCTTTTCCGGTCCAGGTCCACCCCCATCACAGCCCATGCAGTCCTTGCCCCCCCCCCCGACCAGCACCGCGGCTGTCTGAGAGGCTTCAGAGAGAGCCGGGTAAGCTCGCGCGAGGCCCCGGCTCCCTCTGTACAACCGCCAGCGTGAAGAGCCTTTTCCTTCACGCTGGCGGCTGTATCTGTGAAGCCGCGAATGCTGGGAAAGGTTAAAGGGCATTGTCTTTAACCTTTCCCAGCAATCGCGGCTTTACAGATACAGCTGCCAGCGTGAAGGAAAAGGCTCTTCACGCTGGCGGCTGTACAGAGGGAGCCGGGGCCTCGCGCGGGCTTCCCCGGCTCCCTCTGAAGCCCTGCGGTGTGTGGGCCAGCCCCGGGTGGGCCCTTTCCAGCTGTGGGCCCTATGCCATGGCGTACATGGCGTATAGGTAAATCCGGCCCTGCCCTTAAGAAGAGCTTGGCCTACTGAAATCATTTTGAGATTGAATGTACTTAGCAGGTCTGTACCAAGGCATAATTGCACCCTATGCTATCTCAATTCTGGAATGACCCCCCCCCCCCAGCCGCTGGTTGCCTGCCCCCTCCCCCCCCCCTGTTGCATTGCCTTGCGGCCACTGCCACCTTTTTTGTTTTCTTGGAGGCGGCGGTAGCAGCGGTGAGGCAGACACACATTTGTAGGCAGGTCAGGTCCCTCCCTCTTCTGATGCAACCTACACCAGAGAAGGGAAGGAGGAATCCGACCTGCCTACAAACGCAGGTCTGCCTCAGCGCTGCTACCGCCGCCGCCACCTCCAAGAAAACAGAAATGTGGCAGTGGTGGCAGGGCAATGCGGGGGGGGGGGGGCAGGCAAGGGGCCAGCAACTGGACATGTGCTCTTATCCTCTTACGCCCTGTGCGGCTGCACCGCTCACACAGGGCTAGGTACAGTACTGGCACGTTGTGCTAAATAGCCAAGGCCACGGCACCTTTCATTTCTCTATAGTCCTGAGTGACATTTCTCAGGATAAGAAAGCTGCTGAGCGTGTGCAACAGGATCTGGATCTGAACTTGCACCAAGACTGCAGCTGCCCCACAGTTTGCGATCTGAAGACCTACAGAATCTCCAACAGCTGGAAAAGCTGCTTATTCTGTGTAGTTGGTTAGATGCAAATGAGCTTTGTATACAATGTTGTGCAAAGTTATTAAACACCTACTAAGCATTTTTCCTGTGAAGATATTAAAGGAGACAAACTTATTTCTGACACCTTTGGAGGAATGTTATGGCCCTTCAGTTGATACTTATCTATGGTTTCCCTGCACTTCGACAAATTATTTAATGCAAGCTAAAACGAATAGGATATATGGTAAAAATATGTGTGCAAATTAAAGTGGTTTCTGGAGCATTTTAAAACATACTTTGGTGTCTGTCTGCTAAAGTGTGCTAGCTGCTAACGTTCTGATAGTGTGGGAAAAATGTGCCACGTGAACAGCTAATGCAGGGCAACTGCAGATAGCCCAGAAATTACTGAGCCGTCTGCAGACCACAGGTTAGTTGCTTGAGAGGGCATGGTGTGAGCGGAAAATGGGGGTGTCTGCAACAAGCATAAGCAGCGCACGGTAACTGCTGGTTTTGCAGACGTTGCTGGTGCACTAACACCAGCTCAATGGGCAGGGCTGGCGCTACCATGAGGACATCAGACCTGTGAGGGTGCCCATTGCCACTGCTGCTGTCCCTCTCCGGGGCCTGCACAGATGGCGATACCCCTCAAACCGCAATGCAGCACTTACTAACACTCCAGCACCCTGCCAGGCGGCTAGACTCCCAACCGTTTCCACCTCCTCTAAAACCAGCAGCGGTGCAGAGAGGGGGCTGAAATGGCATATTGTGAAAAGCAGAAAACTGCGATGCAGTGCCAGAGTTTTAGTAAGTGCTGCATCGCAGTTTAAGGGGCATTGCTATTGCTTCAGGCCCCCGAGAGGGGTGGCAGCAGCAGCAATGGGAGAGGGGCCACCAGGGGGCAGCAGAATAGAAGGCCTGCCTAGGGTGCCTTCAGTCCTTACGCCAGCCCTGTCAATGGGTGGTATCAGCTGCATCCGCTGTGCTGCCACGCTACGGTCTCTGAATTTTCCATGCGTTATCTGCAGAGGAAATGCCGTGCAGGCCCCCAGCAGATACTGTAATGCAGGGCTTTTGCAGCTAACGCAGCGCTATTTGTACTAAGGTTCTCCATTAGCAGCAAAAACCTATCGCGGCTTAGTAGAAAGACCCGTTTGTTCACTGGAAGTGACACTTGAAACAGAGCTCAGTCTGATGCAAGCAGAATTTCCTTGCTATGTACCACCACTACTACTAATTTCTACAGCGCTACTAGGCCTATGCAGGCCGACGCAGAAAGCCGGCGCTAGACTCGTGCTGGATCAATTTTTTGATGTTCCGTACAACACACACATTTTAACATGCGATGCAGGAAGGTTAGGGTATGCAAATGCCCGCCGTATTAACCCTGTGCATGCAAATGAGCCACTGCAGCGTTAAACTGGTAGAGCAAGCCAAACACATGCGCACAAGAAGTCTGAGCTAGTTTGGCTTGCTCTCAATTTTTTACTGTATTGCCAAAATGAGATTAATATGAAAACAGAGGTTGACTGCTGTAGAAGGAATCAAAAATTAACGTATAACCAGACTGCTAAATTCTTTACTCGTTTAACATCTGTTTTCTATCAAACAACACTTCCGATGATCTACGTGGGGATAAATTTCAGACGCTGGTGATAATACGTAGGCTCATAATCTAACCCGTCTACTTCGGGCGTCTGTGTGACTGAAGCATGGGGTCAGAAAGTAGGGTACAGATGGCGATAACACACGTCCACGCAAATAAAAACGCGGGTCCTTAACTCTGAAAGTACACACGAACACCTCAGCACTATCCGGAGGTCTTTTGGTTTGATTTTCATCAGTGTTCAAGTATATGGGGGCCCCCAGTATTCACAGGTTGATATTGTTATGATCTAACGCAGGGGTGAGGACTCTATGCCGTGACCCCAGACTGAAGTCCAAACAACTACTCATGGAATTGCTAGAGCGCATCTTCTTCTTCGGCCCCTTTTCTCTTTAAACATTGCAGACGTGTTTCCTTTCTCGGCCATTCTCGGTGCATTTGACCCAGCCGCTTAGGTGCTGGTGCTTCAGCGATGTCTTTAACTTCCTCCCCCTCTCCTCTCCTGGACTACCTCCAGGGCCTTGAGGGGGGCAGAGACATGTGCATTACAACCCTGCCAGGCGGCCAGATACAACCCGTTTGCCAATATACGTATTATTTAAGAAGGACGAATTCAGTCAAATACCTTTAGCAGATCAGGTAACTGAGAGGTAAAGTGCTAGTATAACAAGTTTTAATAAACCATAACGTCACTTTGCTTCCAAAAGTGTGGCTCCGAGAAGACACAAATTAAACATACACACACACATATTTATATATAGCTGTGTGTGTGTTTAGCGATATATATTTAGATGCGTGTGTGTGTGCATATACAAATACAGATGTATAGACATATACATACAAGAAAGTATCATTTCAAATGCTAACCGGAATGAGTACTGCTATCTCAGCAAAGACCAAAAGGATAGGCGGAAGAGGGCAGGGGAAACAGGCTTTGGGTCTGATAGCTTCTTGTGCCCCGATCGCTTCTTCTCGAAGGTTTGCCGTTGCGCTCTAGTTACTATCGCTCGATTCGCTCCTGCAGATGAACTACAGGTCTGGGGACGTAGCCTACGGAGCTTGGGAATGACAATATTCCGGGACAGCCAGCCATCAGTATAACAGAATGGCATGCCTTTTCTTAGAAAGATAAACATTTTGCAGACAATTTACGAAAAGCCAAGGCTGAGAAAAAAAAAATAGTGCTGGCCGTAGGAGTATGTTGGCACAAAAGTTGTACTAGCCTTGACTGATACATTAATTTTATTAACTTAATATACCGCTTATTGAAATTGCATCAAAGCGCTTTACCATTTCCTCTTTTGGAAATGAAACATACATTTTACTGCGTGGTATGTTATGAACACCCATTGCTGCAATACAAGTTTATGGGGGCTGCTGACGTTTGTCATTAAAGATTATTTTAGATTTCCTTCATCACTGATGGAAAACACATTTCTCACAGCACTTGAACTACTTGCTGTTTAAATAGGTAATAGGATACTAAATGCAAAGCACTAAATAATTATATTTCTCTCCTGTCTAGCTAAAAATGTATTGACCCTTCAGGGAAAATTGCTGTTTCCAAAGCCTAAAACGATGCTCTTTCTTTCTTGCCCGCAATTTTTTTACTCCTCTCAACTTTCCGTTTTTACTACACGCAAGAAAAAAATCCAGTGCAAAATTCCCACAACAGCATTTAGGGAGCAAAAGACAAGAACGTATAAGAATGGATCTCCCACGGAAGGTGGAGGGGCTTTGTATTTAAAACATACTGTTATCACGGAAAGAGTGAACAAGGACGGTGGGAGGACAGTCGCTTCGGAAAACATATTCGCCCTCGTTCTCTCGTCTTGAGCTCTGTTTTAACTTCGCAGGAAACTCCGAGGCCCCACCACAGTCTGCCCTTTTGTTATATAGGGCAAAGTAGGAAAACCTCTGCCCACTGCGGTTTCTCTTCTCCTCTAGAAGAAGTCACACCTAGAGACATTATTTTATTCCTTGGGACACCAGACTTTCACATTATTTAATGAATTTCACATTATTTAATGATCCAAATTTGTCTTGTTTTAATAGCCATCTGAAGATTTAACCAGGTACCTATGCACAAAACTGATCAACGGGCCCAACAAAAATTACCCTGTTCTTCAAAACCAGAAAATAATATAAGTGCCATGGTTTATTATTTTGTTTGTTTATTCATTTTGGTGTGTGCTTTTCTATTCTTAATGGTGATGTTTCCGTTTTTCATGTGATAAGATTTCAATTAAAAAAGAAGAAATATTGCTCCAGTCCATGGCCCCCGCTTTCCTAACATTTTGTGCGGACAGAAATGGGAGAAACCCTTTGAGAAAATAGGAGCCGGAGGTATTGTGTCTAAGCTGTGGGGAGCATAATTAATATTTTTATGTAAATAAGGTTAATGATTCTTATAGTCGCACTGAAGCTCAGGGTTGGACTGTCTAATGTATTTGGCTACAGGCACTCGAAGTGCTTTTCATGTCTCCCTGCTTTTTTAGAACCTTAATCTGAGAGTCTGGTTAATTCTATTGACAAAAATATTTATACGCTTATTAAAGCCCAAGAACTTGTTCTGCAACCGTAATGTAATACTTCTTAATACTTCCTTTCTATGTCTTTAAGAGAGTTTCTTTCCCGCCACACCCCCCCCCCCCCCCTCCCGAAGCTTACATTAAAAAAAGGAAATCCAGGGGGGCTTAAGGTTCCTACTCACCAGTGTTATTTAATCAGTCAGAGATTAATGCGTGGATCTGTTCTTGTACCTGTAAATCTTAATAGCTCGAAAATGTGAACAAAAAAACCCCCATTTTCTTCTGGAGTAATTTTGTTTTAGGAGAAGTGTAACAACGAATCGGGAGGGAAAAGATTTGTATTAGATCTGTAGATTTTCACATTCCCCTTCATTTCTTTTAAGTTCCAAACTTTATTGAGTTTTATTAATGAAATAAATAGAACAAAACTAGAAGAATTACAACTGCATTGTTCCGATTGGCGTCAAATACAAATAACGAAATATTTAGATACATTTCCAAAGTTTCCTTTCATTTCTTATGAAGATGCCTTTTCCTTGGGGGGAGGGGGGCAGTTTAATGAGAGAATGTAAAATGTATCCCCAACCTGAGGAAAATTCGACTGTAGCATCCTTATTTCCTGATCGGAGAAAGTTTCATGCTTTACCCCATCCTCGACTTACTTAAACTCTATTTACTAGAGGCTTAAAATTAATGAACTTGTAATTTAACTAAATACAAAGCTTGTAAAATTGTGTACCTCTGCCAATGCATTTCATTTAAAAAAGAAAACCTGCAACTATTCTTTTCTAAAACTTAAAATCTAGCAACAAAAAATTATACAATGAAAACCTTTGTAGTGAATGTATCTGAGCTCACTGATCTATACTTTTTAGTTTACATAGTTAAACAATGTTACCATTTTGTTATTGGTGTTCAAACGACTTGTATTTTTAAGAGATGAAAAGAGACTAGTTCTAATCACAGCACCAGGAGGACTGAAGACCATCAAAAGAGATCGTATTTATCCGTACTATGTACAGTGTTATTAACCCTGTTACATAATTTTATCACAGCCAATGAGCAGTTTGTTTTAGCTGGTCAATCAATATTGATCTTGCTCACTTTAAACGTATCGGCAATAAAAGTTGTAAAATTAAATATCGGAGGATTCTGATAGCAACCATCGCTGGGCTCCAGCACGCAGACTGCAAGATAATCGTAAATTCAAGGAAGGAAGGGGGCAGGAATTAATCTGCAAGAGAGTTTAAAGCTTAAAAATAAAACGAAGACACCAAACCCTCATTAAACACCCTTCTTTTTTATGAAATTAAATTCATTGCCTTTCAAACGACGCATTCTCGGTTAGTTGAAGATTAAAGGGTTTTGCATCTGCACAGTCACTTAAGCATAGAAGGAAGATTTCCTCCATACGTTTTGCTTTTATACATATGCCTGGAAACCAAATATCTAGTAGAATTTGCAAGAATTGTATCCTTAAAAATCACATTCTCCTTTGAAGCCGGATCCTTTTTGTAAGTGTTAAGGCAGGCACCGATACGCAGGCTGTATAGGAGATAAAGATTTTTGTGCAAACCGCTGCAGCAAGAAAATCCTTTTTTAAAATTTTTAAACTGTAGTTTCAGCAAAAAGAAAGCAACCTTTGATTCAATAGCTGCCTAAGATGTCAGATGGCCAAGTCAACCCTTGCAAAAATAATTAGGAAGGGGAAAAAAGTCAATTTGGAGGAATTCAGTGAAAAATCAAAACAAATTTGTTAAGTGTCACGCCTTAACAAAAATCACCTAATTTCGTTTTCCTTTTGTTGGAAATGACATTTGCAAAGAAGGAATCTGGCTCTTAATGCAAACGACAACAAATTAGGGAAAGAAGAATAGTATTTTGTTGGAATGCAATTGACAAGCCAGCATTAATGGCCAGCGTCCCTCTGTAACAAGGAGATGACAGTCAGTGACGGCTGGAGTTTACAATAAATCCTCCGGACTGCCACCCTACTGTTGTAGAAGCAAGCTGGGAGGATCCTACGGAAGTGCACACAAACAGAAAGGCAGAGAATGATCCACTTCTAGACAAAGAAGTCAAATACTCAACTAAAAAAAACAAAACAAAAAAACATCAATATACATTTTTAGTTCATTTCCTCCCAGGCAGGCATCTAGGGCCAGTTGCAAGGCTATAGACAAGGCCAGCCCTAGAAATGGTTCGAGATTTTGGCACCCTAGGCAAACCTTAAGGCTTACCCCCCCCCCCCCCCCCCCCTTGGCTGTCAAAATCTATTGTTTAGCTTTGAATGCCCTGCTCTTTGCTGCCCAGAGATTGGCACTGTAAGTGACAGCCTAGCTTGCCTTATGGTTGGATTAGCCCTGGCGATAGATGCGGTAGGTGATCCTTCTTCAAGCTCCCTAACTAGGACGCTTGCCCACACAAACTAACAAAAACCCTGATCTGCTGTAGAGGTCCAGCCCTAGTGGAACGTGGATTTGCCCTCAGTCAGGTGGTAGAGAAAATACTCATGCTGCCATCATATGTGGCAGTGTGGCCTGCGGTGGGAAGGGGTTTTCAATTGAAAAACCAGATAGCAGTTCATTAAAAACAAAATCTGCTTTTTATTCAGACCCAGTTTGTTAAACCTTCACAAAGCTGGTCTCCCAGCCCTTCCTCCAGCCCAGTTAAAGTTCATTCATTGCCCAGTTAAAGTTCTTACCTTTGTACAGCTTGCCTTGAAAGAACTCCTGACTCCAGGGGCCTCTCGCCCTCCTGCAGCCTGCTGTGTTTTTAACCTTTCCTGTGAGTCACGCCTTCCAAGCTCTGAACTCTGGTCTGCAGTCTCTCATAAAGGGCCTGTTGATAATCCCTCTGGAGAGGGATGGACAACACTCCATAGACCCCCTCACACATGGATAGTTTTCAGGCTGTTTAAGGTTTAAAAAAGGTTTGGACAAGTTCCTGGAGGAAAGGTCCATAAACCATTATTAAGAAGTGACCGAAGATATCAATGCTTGACCCAGTACAAGCATTGTGGAACTTGTGTCTCTTGGGGAAACTGCTAGGTACATATGACCTAGATTGGCCACTGTTGGAAACAGAATACTGGGCTTGATGGACCTTGGTCTGACCCAGTATGGCATATCTTATGTTCTTATGTTCTTAATCTGTAGGAATCAATTTTTGATACTTAAAGAGAAGTCAGAACTTTTCTCCTGTCTTCTAAAAACAGTCTCATCTGGACATATTGCAGTAGAATGCTACAAATTTCTCTGTAAATTCAATTTTCCTAAAAATATAGGTCTGGAAAATACATGGTTACATGGCCTAGAATGTTTGTAGGATCCATAGCTTGGGACAGATTCTGGA
Source organism: Ichthyophis bannanicus (assembly GCA_033557465.1). Lineage (NCBI taxonomy): Eukaryota > Metazoa > Chordata > Amphibia > Gymnophiona > Ichthyophiidae > Ichthyophis > Ichthyophis bannanicus. The sequence continues at coordinate 1,270,487,793 of CM066032.1, read as the reverse complement.
ACTTAATTATTAGAGTGTCTTTGGGGCCAATGCGCTAAGCCAGGCATGTCCAACAGGTAGATCGTAATCTACCTGTATATTGCGGAGGGGTCAGAGGTAGATCACCAGCCCCACTTGGCTCCATCTCTCCAGCAGCTCGCCCCGTTGCTAGGAGAGAGCCCATGCTGGCAGGTCGTCTGCCGAGGGCTTGCCGCCTCTGCTGATCCTTTGCCTTTTTTCCTTGCCTGCGGGTGTATAGTGGGCGCTTGTTGCTTTCGTGCCAATAGTTTGTGGGTACCCCAGGGGGCCGCCACCCGCACCGAGATGCCACAGGCCTGGCATCATACTTGGTCTCCTGTCTTTCAGAATCACCCATTCCTGCCCCTGCCCCAACACCCCTTAGAAGTGTGTTATATACCGGGCGATATCCATTCACCCGGGCTTTACCTGAATACACTTACCATATTAGTTGTGTCGTGTGCTGGTCATTGGTCGCTTTATAGTTCGCTTTCATTAAACTTTTTCGGGCAGACACAACAAAGTGTCAAGAATTTGGTGATTTTGGCAGGCTTTTCCAATTTTGTTCTAACTTGCCTATGCCTTGCCTTCGAATTGGTTCAAATCACTGTAATGTTTGCTTGCCTCTGCAATTTTATTTTGCCTAGCCTTTGCGTTGATTCTACACTGCAATTTTATTTCGCCTTGCCTTTGCGTTGATTCTACACTGTGTGCAGAATTTATTAAATCACGTATGGTGGTATTTGAACTTGTTTGGCAGTATTTGATTTTATCTGGTTTGCTGGACAGGTGTTTGAGTTTTTTTGATGATTGTTTGGTGGTATTTGATTATTGGTGCCAGTATGATGAATTCTTATTTTTACTTTTAGAACTGCATGTGTGGTTTTGGCATTTCCAGTCCTTGTATTGCACATCATCCAGAGGTCTTCAGTTCCTGTTGATCTTTAATACTTTGGGACAGTGACAGTTTTGGACCAGATTCAGCCAGTGTTTATACTAATTTAGCAGATTTGGCCTTCTTACATCCAGCCACCCCAGTATAATGAAGATGAGTGTTCCAAAGAAGAGCAAAACCTACAACTTTCATGATGAATGGGAAATGGACTACTTCTTCATCATGGTGAAAGACAAGTGGTATTGTCTAATTTGTAACGCCCCAGTATCCTTGCCCAAAAAGGGTAATTTGGAATGTCATTATAAGGCTCTGCATAGCAATAAGTTTGATGCTGATTTTCCACCCAAAAGTGAAATTCGTAAACTGAAGCTCAAAGAACTTAAATCGAAATTGGCTACTCAGCAACAGCTGATGGCGAAGCCAAGGTCACATTCAGTCAATGCAACCATATCATCCTTCAAGAAATGCAAACCTTTCACTGAAGGGGAATTTGTAAGATTGTTTTCTTGAAGCAGCTGATAATCTTTTTGAAGATTTAAAAATAAGAAAGAGATCATAGCTGCTATTCAAGATGTACAATTGTCAAGAAACACCGTCGTGCGGCGAATAGAAAAGATGTGTGGAGACACAACTGAACAATTGTTGGAGGATGTTTCAAACTGTGTTGCTTTCTCACTCCAACTGGATGAATCTACAGACATAAGAGACATAGCCCCGCTACTAGTCTTTATCCGGATGGTTTTTGAAGACTTCAGTGTTAAAGAAGAACTACTTGGAATGATTTCTTTAAAAGGGAGAACTACCGGTCAGGAAGTATTCAGTTCTTTCCATTCTTTTGTGACAAAGTGTAATCTCCCATTGCATAGACTTGTTTCCACACTACTGATGGAGCAAGAGCAATGACAGGTGAGGGTAATGGTTTCATAGCCCTCTGTAGACAGCATGACGACTTCCCAGATTTCCTTTCTTACCACTGCATCATTCACCAGCAAGTTTTGGCAAGCAAGAGACTCAATACAAAGACTGTCATGGACATCACTTTCAAAATTGTAAATTCAGTTCATGGAAGATCACTTCAAAGACAGCTTTTCAATCTTACTCTTGCTGAAGGGGCAGCGGAAATAATTTTGCACAAAAATGTAAGGTGGCTAACTAAGTAGGCACAAATTTCTGCAAAGGTTTCATGATTTGCTGAATGAAATAAGAAGTTTTTTGAAGGAGAGGGGAGATGACCAAGCAGAGTTATTTATTTATTTATTTAAAGTCTCTTTTATACCGCGCTATTCAGCATCAGCGCGGTTTACAATAAACAGTGAACATACACTGGAAGATGAGAAGTGGTTATGTGATCTGGCATTTCTTGCTGACTTTACAGGCGAATTAAGTGATATGAACCTTGAAATACAAGGTAATAACAAGTGCACTGGTGAGATGATGAGTACAGTTTCATCCTACAAGAGCAAATTTGAGCTAATGATGACTGATCTTCCAAACAACACTTTTGATCATTTTCCTAATACGCAGGACCATCTGGGACAATATATAGATTTTGTTTTTCAGAACGAGAAGTATGTAACAGAAATCTGTTCTGTTATCCAGGAATTCGAAAATAGATTCTGTGACTTCCAAAAAATTGGAACAGTTGTGGAGTGCTTGTCATACCCATTCAAAGCAGATGTGGACATTAAAAAAACTGCAGCTGCTATCAGTAAAAATTACTCATTGAACAAGCCATCTCTTGAAAACAAAATATTAACTCTTAAAAATGACATTTTTCTCAAGACCCGTGCTGAGCAAGAATCGTTTTGGAAGCTAGTGCCTAGAAACAAATTTCCCAACTTGAGAAGATGCAGTGAAGCTGTACACTCCTGTTTCGGTTCAACTTATTTGTGTGAATCTGCGTTTTCCCATCTGAAAATGACAGAGTACACAATGTTCCAATATGACAGATGAACATCTCCAGGATTCCCTGAGGCTGGCCCTCAAGCAATATTCACCCAACTTCAAAAAGCTGGTGGATGAAATGCAGGCTCAGACGTCTCACTAATGAGCAAGAGCAAAATATTAAAGATTGTGCAAGATCAGCCTGGATCAATACTCGACCTAAATTTAACACAATTTACTCAATAAAAGTTAAAGAAAGTTATTAAGACAGTTAAAGAAAGTTATTACTCAATAAAACATTAAGAAAAATATACTTTCCATTTCCCCTCGCAGTTCTTACTGGATCTTCACCTCTCTGTTTTGTTTTTGCTTAATTTGCTTAACAGCTGATCACATCCAAGTAAATGACAGAAGGTTCATTAAAAATGGGGGGGGGGGATCCTCCAACTTTATTGGGTTAAAATTTAATTTGAAACTAATTTGAAACTCCATTTTCATGGTGGTAGATCACCGGCACTTTTGGCCGGAAAAAGTAGATCACGACATGTTCGAAGTTGGACATTCCTGCACTAAGCTATAGTAATATAGAAGTTTATTTTAAAAACCTTAGTCGTGATTTGGACATCTGGAAACATGCATGTGGACATCAAAATCATGGAGACATCCCCAGAGCCATTTTACAAATAGTTTTCAAAGACATCTCCAGTGTGAGAACATCCAAGTAGGCAGGGGATGTGGTGGAGGCATGTCTGGGGCTTTGCAATGGACTTAGATGGCCCTGTTCAATTTCAGAAATGTCAGGGACATTCAAGTTTAGACCTGTTCCAGGCAGGAATAGGCATCGGGAAAACGTTTTGGCCTTAAAACATCCAGAGAGTGTAGAGTTAAGTGCAAGATCACAAGAAGCAACCAGTAAACCCTGGCTTCACTGGTCCTAGCCCCCTACACTAACCATTACACAGTGGTGGAAGTTACAAATACACTTCCAGGATATCACATAAACAAACAATCACATAGGATAATTGGATCATCTTACCCCAACTCCAGCTCTATGGTCTAATATCATAGTCTATTTTCTAACATGACAGTTCTCACATGTACATATTTTGAAATTTTATGGTTATTGCAAAATTATGGTTACTTGTTTTGTTTATTGTTCCTTTAATATTAATGTGTTCCATGTAAGGTTATGTTCTGTTATCTGTAAACCGTGTTGATCCTCGGAAATGCAGTATATATCGCTCTTCAAATAAAATAACATAAATAAATAATAAATGAAGGGCCCCCAAGCAAAATTTTGCTGAGGGTCCCTCATTGTCATGATGGAAGCACCCCCATTCCCTTTGTGTGATGTCCCCTTCCCCATGCAGGCTCCCCCATGTGGCAACAGACCTGCTGTAATTATTACCACACTGCCTCCACTCTGTTTTCTGCATGCCCATAGACTGTACCCAGCTGGGCCAAAGTCTCATGGTGCAGATGCTATCACGAGACTTTGGCCTGGCGGGGAATAGTTCCTGGGCATGAGGACAACTTACAAAGAGCTGAGGCAATGCAGCTACGATGATACAGTATGGTTGCCACCACCATTGCTGCCACTGTATGGGCCCCCTTTCTGCTCGGAACCACCCACCCCCTCCCCCCCAGGGCTGCCTGGGGAGACTTTATGCCACTGCCAGTAGGCTGACATCCCTTTCTCAAACGACAGATCGGGCATGTCCCTTCCATCTCTCATATTCTCAACCTATCACTCTCCACTGCAACCTTCCCCGCAGACTTCAAGCATGCTGTGGTCACACTCCTCCTCAAAAAACCCTCACTTGAGTCCACCTGTCCTTCTAACTATCGACCCATCTCTCTCCTTCCCTTCATATCTAAACTACTTGAATGCGCAGTCCACCGCCACTGCCTCGACTTCCTCTCCTCTCATGCCCTTCTGGATCCTTTACAGTCCGGCTTCCGTCCCTTACACTCTACTCTACTTCCTTCCCTTATACTAAACGTAGATCGATTGTTTACATTATCAGAATATAGAAAGACTAGGGGACATGCAATGAAGCTACAGGGTAAACTATTTAAGACTAATAAAAGAAAATATTTTTTCACTCAACGTGTAATCAAACTCTGGAAAGGTTTAAAAAAGGTTTGGACAAGTTCCTGGAGGAAAGGTCCATAAACCATTATTAAGAAGGGACCCAGGATATCAGTGCTTGACCCAGTACAAGCATTGTGGAATCTGTGTCTTTTGGGGAAACTGCTAGGTACGTATGATCTAGATTGGCCACTGTTGGAAACAGGATACTGGGCTTGATGGACCTTGGTCTGACCCAGTATGGCATATCTTATGTTCTTATGTACTGAAATGTCTCTTACCAAAGTCTCCAGTGACTTGTTCCTGGCAAAATCTCAGGGCCTCTACTCTGTCCTCATCCTTCTTGACCTCTCTGCTGCTTTTGACACTGTTGACCACAACCTTTCCTCGATACCCTGTCCTCGCTTGGCTTTAGGGACTCTGTACTATCCTGGTTCTCCTCCTACCTCTCTCATCGCTCCTTCAGTGTGTGCTCTGGTGGCTCCTCCTCTCCTCCTACCCCACTCCCATTTGGTGTACCCCAGGGATCCGTCTTGGGTCTGCTCCTTTTCTCTCTCTATACCCAATCCCTTGGTGCGCTTATCTCTTCCCATGGCTTTCAGTACCATCTCTATGCTGATGACTCCAAAATCTACCTCTCTACACCTGAAATCTCTCCGGCAATCCAGACCAAGATCTCTGCCTGCCTTTCTGACATTGCTACCTGGATGTCTTACCACCATTTGAAATTGAACATGGCAAAGACCGAACTCCTTATCTTTCCCCTCAATAACTCCCCTCCTTTCTCATTCTCTGTGGATAACTCTGTAATCCTTCCTGTTTCCTCAGCCCACAATCTGGGGGTTATCTTTGACTCCTCTCTCTCCTTCTCCACACATATCCAACTTGTAGCTAAGACCTGCCGTTTCTTTCTCTACAACATTAGGAAAATCCGCCCCTTCCTTTCTGAACACACTACCAAAATGCTTATCCTCTCCTTAATCACCTTGACTACTGCAACCTATTCCTTGCTGGTCTCCCTGCAAACCATCTCCTTCCCCTTCAATCTATTCAATATTCTACTGCTTGACTAATTTTCTGCCAGCCTCATCATACCCACATTACTCCTCTTCTCAGGTCACTTCACTGGCTCCCTATCCGTTTCTGCATCCAATTCAAACTTCTCCTCCTGACCTATAAATGCATTCACTCTTCAGCTCCTCAGAACCTTTCATCTCTCATCTCTCCCTACATCCCCTCTCGGGAACTTCACTCTTCTAACGAACTACTATCTATGCCCTCCACTCGTACTGCTAACTCCAGACTTCGTTCCTTTCACCTTGCTGCACCTTTTGCCTGGAACAATCTACCTGTGTCTATATGCCAGGCACCCTCCCTAGCCCTCTTCAAATCCAGGTTGAAAACCCACCTCTTCACTGTTGCTTTCAGATCTTGACTTCTGTATTTTGTCTTGACTAGATTATAAGTGCCGTGTTTGTGTTTTTTGCCCTGAGTAGACTGTTGCTCTGTATGGTTTGTCTTAACTAGATTGTAAGCTCTGATGAGCAGGGACTGTCTCTCTTACATGTCTGTACAGCGCTGCATATGGCTGGCAGCGCTATATAAATGCTCAATAGTAGTAGTAGTAGTTTATGAAATTGTGCCTGAACTTGGATGTGCCTGCTTTTTTTCAGACATTCCAGCTTGGACATCCTACATTGCAATTGGTATCTTTGTAAAATGTGCCTAATAGTAACATAGTAAATGATGGCAGATAAGATCTGCAAGGTCCATCTAGTCCAGGGGTCTCAAACATGCGGCCCGCGAGAGACCCTTGTGCAGGCCCGCGAAGCATTGGGGGGAAAAAAAAAACCGGCTTCTGCTGCTGCTGCCGCCGCTGCCGTGGCCAGCAATAGCAGCAATATCGCAAGTCCCGCGGGCTCCCCCCCACCCGGCAGATCCCTTCCTGCTTGCCTGCCAATGCTGCCAGTTCTCCGCTTCGGCTTTCAGAGCCGCGAAGGGAGAACTTCTCCCTCGCGACTCTGTTAAGCTCGCCGGGGCAGATCTGCCCCAGCGGGCTTAACAGAGTCACGAGGGAGAAGTTCTCCCTTCGCGGCTCTGAAAGCCGAAGCGGAGAACTGGCAGCATTGGCAGGCAAACAGGAAGGGATCTGCCGGGTGGGGGGGAGCCCGCGGGACTTGCGATATTGCTGCTATTGCCGGCCACGGCAGCGGCGGCAGCAGCAGCAGAAGCCGGGTTTTTTTTAAGTTTAATTTTCCCGGGGGGGGGGAGGGAGCAGGACTTGATGGGGGGGAGCAGGACTTGATGTGTGGCTGGGGGGGAGCAGGACTTGATGTGGGGGGGGAGCAGGACTTGATGTGGGGGGGGGAGCAGGACTTGATGGGGGGGAGCAGCACTTGATGGGGGGGAGCAGGACGATGTAGGGGGGAGCAGGACTTGATGTGGGCTGGGGGGGGGTAGTACTGAAAATGGGGTGATGGGGGTTAGGACTGGTAATGGACAGATGGGGGTTAGGACTGGAGGTGGTCTGACTGGGGGCCTAAGACTGAAAATGGGGTTATGGGGGGGCTAAGAATGAAGATGGGGCGATGGAAGGGTTAGGCCTGGAAGTGGGCTGTTGGGGGGCTTAGGACCGATAATGGGCTAGGGGGGGGCTAGACCTGGTAATGGACTGGGGGGGGTGCTATGACTGGAAATGGGCCGAGTAGAAGGGGGAGCTTGAACTGCAAATAGCTGATGGGGACAGGGTCTTGTAATGGTAATGGGCTGAGTGGAAGGGGGCTTGGAATGGAAATGGGCTGATGGGGAGGGGGGCTTGGAAAGGAAATGGGCTGTGAGGGGAGGGAGCTAGGACTGGAAATGGGCTGATGATGCGGGGACTAGAAGGGAGCGGATGCTGGGTTGGGCAGGAGCTAGAAGGGAGTTGATGTTGGGGGACGATTAGAATGGGATGGGGCTGGGAGAGTGAAATGGAGAGGGGAAATATATTTTGTGTGGGAGGGAAGAAAAATCTACAATTGGCCGGGTATTGGGAGAGTAAGTGGGGATTGAGGATGGAGGGGTAAAATTTGAGTGGATGAAATAGGAATGAGGAAAGAGCAAAAGGAGAATGATTAGTATGTTAAAGCAGATGTAGAGAGAATGGAAAAAAACTAGGAAAGAAGAAAGGAGAAATGGACAGCAGACGATGGAGAGTTAGCAGAAGACACAAAGAAACCAGAAGAAAGTGACTGGAACAATTGCAACTGAAAAAAATGCACAAAAGGTAGAAAAATATCTCTTTATTTTGAATTTATTAACTGAAATATGTCAGCTCTTGGAAATGTGCATCTTTAACGTCTGCACTTTATTTAATACAAGAGGAAATCAATGTATAGTTTTATTTCTACAGTGTTGTACATTCTAAGTTTGGCTTTTGGGGTTCCCAGTTTAATTGTCTTCCTGTTTCTAAATTGTGATTCCTTGTTTGGTGATGGTGTATGTTCTGCATGTGTAACTGAGCTGAGGTATTCTGTTTATGTAATTCCTATTTGACATTGCCACTTGTTCTCTTTCCCGAGTAGGTCATGTATTGTTATTCTCTGAAATGTGTTGATTTAATATTTGCAGTGTTGCCTTTTGATAGTTAGGGTATGGTGCTCTGTGAGTCCTGGTAGTGCTGTTAGGACACGGCAGGTTTGCTATGGGTTCTAAATGGGCAGTGTTTCTAGTAGTTCCTAATGTGCCTGGCGGTTGGCACTGGTTTATAGTAATGTAGAAATCTTTTAGTCTTTCTTTATCCATACACTCATTAAGAGGCATGTTTACTAAAAGTTAGTGTATGGTAACATTATGCAAATATTTATGCAAATGATGCCCTTATGCAAATGATGCCCTTATGCAAATGAGGCCTGCGTCTTGTGCGGCCCCCGGGTTACTCTACAAGTCCTCATTTGGCCCTCAAAGCAATTTGAGTTTGAGACCCCTGATCTAGTCTGTGCAGTAAGGAGGCAAGCTTGTACCTACCACAGCAGGCAGGTTATATCCCCCTCTATGCCATTGATCACCACAACATACACAACAAGACCAAGAAGAACTACCAATCAGAACCTACTGAATATTCACCCACTCAAGACCAAAACTACACAACAGACCAGTAACAGAGCATTCTCCCTATACGATTCATCAGAATGGAACTCACTACCAGAAAATATGCAAAATGCAACGTGTGCCTTTGAGTCAATGCTGACTCCTGGCAACCCAGAAGCTCCTGGGTTTTCTTGGTAGTGTGACCAGAAGTAGATTGCCAGGCCTTTCTTCTGAGGCAATGGAGGGTTAAGTGACTTTCCAAAACATAAGAGCAGCAAAATCCATTACAGATCCAAAAAAGTTACTCAAAACACATCTCTTCAGAGAATATTATGGACTCAATGACATTACATAATCAGAATTAATACATCTTACCCCATTTGACTGCTCAGATCATTCCTGCATTCTACCCTTCCCGTATACAAAATTTACTTCTCCATGGACATAGTTAATTTCTTTCCTAGAGTTAACCCCCTATTTCTTTCCAAGTTGTCTTCCCTTGTTTAAAAACAATTCTTATGCAATTATTATGATGTTCATTGTAAACCGCTTTGGACAAAGGCGGTATAGGAAAACTTAAATAAATAAATAATAAATAAATCTGTGTAGGGTTGTAACTGCCATTTTTTGCTGGTTAATTTCCCCCCCCCCCCCCCCGTGTCACCGCTCTGTGCAGGCTACCTCACGCTATTTTTGAAGTGTAAAAGTTATTTATGTTTGCTTTGATTCCCTCCTCTTTCTATACAGGGATCATCTGTGTCTGTGCCACGTCTTTCTGAATTCCATAACTGGCTTTGCCCCATCAACTCCATTGAGAGAGCATTCTAAGCGTTCACCACTCTGTCTGTGAAAAAGTATTTCCTGATATTGCTTTTAGGTTTACCTCCTTGCAGCTTCAATTCATGTCCTCTAGTTCAACAGCTTCCTCATCTTTGAAAAAAGTTTTGTTTGTTCATTAATACCCTTTAAGTACCTAAACGTCTGTATCATAGCTCCCTTGTCTCTCTTCTCCTCCAGGGTATATGGATTTAGCTCTTCCTCATATGTCTTCTGGCACAGGTCCCATATCATTTAGTCACCTTTCTCTGAACCATTTCAAGTCTTTTCATGTCCTTTGCAAGGTATGGTCTCCAAAATGAGCACAGTACTCCAAGTGAGGCTACACAAATGACTTGTACAGGGGCATTACTACCACCTTCTTCTGCTGGTTATGCCACTCTTTATGAAGTCTAACACCCTTCTGGCTTTGGTCACTGCCTTGCCACATTGTTTTGCCACCTTGAGGTCCTCAGATACTATTACTCCAAGATCTCTCTCTTGGTCCATGCACACCAGCCTCTCTCCCCCTTTCGCATACAATTCTTTTGGATTTCTGCATCCCAAGTGCATCACTCTGCTCTTCTTCTCATTAAATCTCAACTGCCAATTATTAGACCATTTTTATAATTTTTGTAGAGCTTTTTTTCATGTTATCTGCTCCCTCCGAGGTTGCAAATCTTCATTTCATCCACAAAAGGCAAACATATCCTTTTAAACCTGCCCCTTTCCTTTCCAAATTACAGCCCAATCCACCCCCCCCCCCCCCCCCAACCAGCATCCTCCCTGATCCCCAAGGCTAGCCCAACCATTAGGCAAACTAGAAAGTTGTCTAGGGCAGCAACTTGAACAAACTCTGAAGCTGTCCCTGTTGACCTCCCTCTGGAACCCTGACTCACATAAAGGGGTCTGGGGTGATGGAGGCAGGAGTGGTCTCCATTCTCTCCTGCCTTAGTGGACAGAGTGGTGGTCTCATGAACTATCACTAAAGGTCAGATTCCTTATTTGGCAATCTGACCCCTAGCAATAGTATTGTGAGACTACCGCTAGGGGTCAGCTAGCACCATTTTTGAGCTAGACAGTCATCAAAGCAGGAATGACTGGGGGATCACTTCTGCCACCCCTAGGTCCCCTTGGGTGAGTTGGGATTCCAGGGGTGATAAGGTGAATGTTGTGAAGTGGGAGGGCCAGTTCAGGCAGGTTGGGTTTGCACTTTAGGAAGGGGCAAGTTTTCAGGAATGGGAAGACTTTAAGGGGCTTTTAAAACCTTTTAGCCCTGCAATCACTTTTATCTATGCCCTTCTCTTCTGCTTCCAACTTCAGACTCTGTTCCTTCCATCTTGCTGCACTGTGTGCCTGGCATAGACTACCTGAGTTAGTACGTCAAGCTCAATCCCTGTTCCTATTTAAATCCAGCCCAAAAAATTCTCTCTTCAAAGCTGCCTGTGGATCCTGACACCTTATTCTCCTGCCTACACTCATGTATTTGTAATCATTTCCCTTAAGAATTCCCTAGTCCCCTGTTCTGTTTGTCTGACTTAGAAACTATAAATGCTGTGGAGCAAGGACGATCTTTTATGTGTGTTTGTGCAGTGCTGCATATGTCTAGAAGCACTATATAGATGATAAGTAGTAGTAGCAGTAGCAGCAGCAGCAATTGGGCTGGTGTCATTAGGCCCACCCAGTCACAATGGAGTTGAGGTCCTCTGTGAGGAGGGGGTCCAAGGAAACTCCGAATTGGGCCAATGGGCTCTTTAAATGTTTTGCACCACTGTGAGAAGGGCCATTTGCTTTTTGAAAAAATAACTACAGCTCTTGGACAGTAGATATTTTTCAGCAAAAATGGGCCTGTATAGCTTTTTTTGCCTGGTTATTTTCCATTGTTTTTTTTTTTTTGTTGCATTAATGAGCTGCTTTGCACAACTTTGCATCACAGCAGCTCATTAATGCAAAATTTGCATAAACATTTGCATGACGTGTGCTTCATGTGAACATTTACTACCAAGTGTACTTTTGTGCTTTGCACAAAATATATCTGTATTTTGGCATTTTTGAATGTTTCCAATTGTTTTGCCCTATTTATTGCACAAAGTGCACGTTTGTGAAGTTATTCTGCACTTTAGTACATAAGACTCTATCTTCTAGAATGACTCAGTCTATGAATTTTGTGGCTTGAGGGCCATATAGCCTCCAGTGAAATTAACTAGAGGAGGACTGTGATCATTTACTAATTGTTGGTCTTAAAGTGCCATCAAAACATTTCTTTCTCAAAGGTTGTATTCTTGTCCAAATGTTAATTGATTCTGGGAGAAAGCATGGGAAATAAAAATTGAAATACTAAAACTAAATCATAAATTAGTTCATTTTATTTATCTATTTATTAAGGTTTAATAACTGCCTTTATGAAGAAATTCACACAAGGAGGTGTACAACAGCTATAGTTTGACATAAACAACTAACATTGTGGGAGGAGTGGCCTAGTGGTTAGGACAAGGTACTTCAGGCCAGAGGGCCGAGGGTTCAAGTCCCACCTGGGGACAGCAATCTCAGGCCAGAGGGACTGGGATTTCTAGTCCTATAGGCACTCCTTGTGGTCCTGGGCAAGCCACTTAACCCTCCATTGCCCATGTTCCCTGTAAGTATTAGAGTATGTGTGTCATATCCCCTCGTGTTAAATGTATCTCCCAATTGACCGCTTTGACCCGGTGAAAAGCGGGATATAAATACAGCTAAATAAATAAATACATTGTAGAAACAACATAACAATAGTAAAATGACCCCAGGGTCTGTCTACAAAATTGCATTAGCCTTTTGCAGCTAATGCAGGGCGATACTGAAAAAGCACCATGTTAGCTGCAAAAAGCCCATGGTATCTGCAGGGGGCATTCACTGTATTTCCCCTGCCAATACAGCAGAGGAAACGCTGGCTTCATGGGGCACAGCTTTGCGGATGCAGCTATCCCCACCCATTCAGGCGGCAGTAGCTGTATCCGCGACACCTGCAAATAAGAGCAGCTACCACCCAAGACAATCGCCCACGGTAGCTGCGCCTGGCAGACCCCCCACACACCACCCGAATTCTGCCTTTGCCTACAGCTACCATGGCAGAAATATTCCATGACGTCTGCACTTTCCCTGCATTAGCTGCTACTGCTGGGTGGTATTTCCGCATTAGCCCTGCAGTAGCAACTAACACGGTTTAGTAGACAGACCCCCAAATGTCAACATTATTCACAGTTAAAGTAATGAGGTAAACTTGGAGATAGGCCAATTAAAATCTAGTAATAGCAATGATATGAAGCAGCATCAATAATATATACGTACAGTAGACGTGTCATAAAACAGAAATATGATACAATATCTGCAGACTACAAATGATGCACTATAGTAAGCAACATGGTAGAACATATATATAACAGATATGATGTTCACAAAGTCAGCACAATACAAAGAAACATATTAGGCAGCAGAGAGGACAGATAGAATTAGGACATCTAGACAGACAAGATGGATAAGACAAAGGCATCAGGATAAATATAAGTAGATGGCTACACTGAGGATAAATTATATGTACAGACGAATAAGGTAAATGAAATTGACTGTTACAAGGTGTGCGATAAGTTAGTCCAACTGCAGGGTAAGTGATTGAATATTCCGTCACCATAGTCATTAAAGGCTTGGAAGACGAGCCAGGCTTTCACCTGCTTCCTGTAGTAGAGGTAGTCTTAAGTTAGGCGTAGTCCCCTAGGAGTGAGCTGCAGAGTATGGGGGCTATTCCTGAGAAGGCTTGCTGATGAGTGACCTTGCTCATGTGCTCCAGCCACAAAACTATTGACTCTGGAGTTCAGTAACTATTACACAGTGGCATGACCTTCCCACTCCACTTAGTCTGACTATTTAGACAGTGTCATTGCTACTGGCTTCACCAACTGTCCTGATTGGACACTGACCTTTTGGTCTTTCCTAGTTTTAGTCTAGTTAGATTAGTTACTTAACTGTATTTTATTTATTCACTAACTAATTTGCTTTTATCCCTCTCCTTTCTCGCTGGTTGAACTTCACCTTCCTACACTGCCACTTCTTAAGTTGGATTTACACTTCCAGTATACCAAGCTGCTCCTCTCATTCTTTTTCCTACTTTTCCTTCAATCACTCGTATTTCCTCTGTCCTCTCCTCTCCATTTTTATGGCTCCACACCATCTTTTCTTCCTTTTACTGACACTCTCTAACCTTCTCCCCTCATGCCAACAACTCAACCTCTCTCCTTATCACCCCCTATCTACCTTCCCCATTTCCTCCCCCATCTTGTCTTCCACCCTTTCTTCAGCCCTCGAGCTACACTTTTTTCTTCCTCTCATTCATCCCTCACCTCTCTCTCTCTGAAACAGCCTCATCCTTGTTTCCGCCATGCCATCGTCTCTCTACCTTGCACTCTTCTGCTCCTTCTCCAATCATCCGGTGACATTAATCCCAACCCTGGCCCCCATTGACTTTTGTCTCACTCCCATGATAGTTCCTTTCTCAATCACCCCAATCTCATTCATATTCCTCACCTTTCCCCCTCCTCTCTTCCTTTCTCATGTGCCTTATGGAATGCTCATTCCATATCTAATAAACTTCCCTTTACTCACAATCTCTTTATTTCCAATGCTTTCCCCATCTTCTAGCTCTTACTGAGACCTGGCTCTTCCCTGATAACATAGCTTCAGTCGCTGCCCTCTGTCACAGAGGCTACCAATCCTCCCACACTCCTCGTCCTACTTGCCTTGGAGTTTCTACTCTCTCTTTCTTGTCAATTTCAACCCTTCTACCTCAGCCTCACTCCTTTTCCCCCTTTGAAGTCCATTCCATCTGCCTTTTAAATCCCTTACCTCTCTGGATAGTTGTTATTTATAGATCCTTTGACAAGTCCACCTCTACCTATCTCACTTACTTTCATTCTTGGCTTTCCTTATTTCTGGATTCTTTCCCCCCCCCCTCCCTTATTCTTGGTGACTTTAATATTGATGTTGATAACCCTTCTGACCCTTATGCTTCTAAGCTCCTTTCCCTTAACTTCTCATTCAACCTCCAGCTCTGTTCTACTGCCCCCACTCATCAGCATCATCACTGCCTTGACCTTGTCTTCTTCTCGGTTTACCCTCTAATTTCCATACCTCAGTTCTTCCCTTATTGGACCATCACCCACTCAGCTTCATTCTTCATCACTCCCCACCTCAATCTCACCCAGTCTCCTCCTACATTTTTAGGAATCTTCATGCTATCGATCCATCGGCTCTCTCCACTATTGCCTCATCACCTCTTTCCTCCACCTTGTCTTCTCAGTCTGTTCATGAGGCTGTAATTTCCTATAATACTGCTCTCTCCACTGCTCTAGATACTCTTGCTCCACCTATGCCGCATCCTGTGAAGTACACTATATCTCAGCCTTAGTTGTCTCCAGCTACTCGTTATCTTTTCTCCTATGCTTGCTCTGCTGTGCGCATTTGGCTCAAATCCCGCTCCCTTTCTGACCTTTTTCACTTCAAATTCATGCTTGCCTCCTTCCAGTCAGCCATAGCACTTGCCAAGCAAAACTACTATGTCCACCTGACCAACTCCTTTGCCTCTGACCCCCACCGTCTCTTCTCAACTCTTAGTTATCTCCACAAGCTGCCTTCACCTCTGACCCCTCCTCTTTCTGCCCAAACCCTTGCTATTTCCATGACAAAGCCCACAAGATTATACTCAAATTCCCCAGAAGATCAGCTTCATCCCCTCTTCCTTCTCTTCAATACTAACCTTTCCCCTCTATCTCTATTACTCTTTCATCCTTCTCTAAGACCTCTGCTGAAGAAACTTCTCTTCTTCTTTCCTCCTCTAAACTTACTACCTGTTCCTCTGATCCTGTCCCCACCCATCTCCTTAACTCCATCTTCTCCTCTGTCATCCCTTCCATCTCTCATATTCTCAACCTATCGCTCTCCACTGCAACTGTCCCTGCAGCCTTCAAGCATGCTGTGGTCACACCTCTCCTCAAGAAACCTTCACTTGACTTTACTTGTCCTTCTATCAACCCATCTCCCTTCTTCCCTTCATTTCCAAATTTTTTGAACATGCAGTTCTCCACAGCTGCCTTGAATTTCTCTCCTCTCAAGCCCTGCTAGATCCACTTCAGTCTGGCTTTTTCCTTTACATTCTATGGAGAGGCTCTTGGCCAAAGTCTCCAATGACTTGTTTCTGGCTAAGTCCAAGGGCCTTTACTCAGTCCTCATTCTTCTTGACCTTTCTGCTGTTTTTGACACTGTTGACCACCACCTTCTCCTTGACACATTGTCCTCACTTGGTTTTAGGGACTCTGTGCTGTCCTGGTTCTTTTCTTCTCTCTCTCATCACTCTTTCAGTGTTTATTTTGGTGGTTCCTCCTCTACTGCTATCCCAACTCTCAGTTGGTGTTTCCCAAAGGTCTGTTCTGGGCCCTCTCCTTTTCTCTCTCTATACCCAGTCTCTTAGGTGCTCTCATTTCCTCCTGCGGCTTTTAATACCATTTTTATGCTGATGACTCTCAGATCTATCTCTCTACAACTGATATTTCTCAGACACTCCAGACTCATCTCTCTGCTTGCCTCTCTGACATCGTTGCCTGGATGTCTCGCCACCATTTTAAATTGAACATGGCCAAAACCAAATTTCTTATTTTTCTCCCTAAACCCTCTTCCTCCTTCCTCTATCTCTGTTGATAACACTTTTCTATTTCCCGTTTCCTCAGCCTGCAACCTTGGGGTCAGCTTTGACTCCTCTTTCTCCTTCTCCACACATATCCAACTGATTGCTAAAACCTATTGTTTCTTTCTTTATAACATTAACAAAATTTCCCCTTCTTTTCTGAACACACTACTAAAGCACTTATCCATTCTTTAGTAACCTCACATGTAGACTACTGTAACCTCTTCCTTGCAGGTCTCCCTCTGAGTCATCTTTCTTCCCTTCAATCTGTTCAGAGCTCTACTGCACAGTTAATCTTCTGCCAGCCCTGATATACTCACATAACCCCTTTTCTCAAGTCACTTCATTGGCTCCCCTTCTGTTTCCGCATCCAATTCAAACTACTCTATCTGACCTATAAATGCATTCATTCTATTGCTCCTCACTATCTTTCCTCTCTCCTCTCTCCCTACACCCCTCCTTGTGATCTCCGCTCTCACTCTGGCTTGCTTCTCTCTATGCCCTTTTCTTCCACTGCCAACTCCAGACTTCGATCCTTTCACCTTGCTGCTCCTTTTGCCTGGATCAAACTTCCTAAGTCTGTACATCAGTCTTTATCTCTGCTCCTTTTCAAATCCATGCTAAAGGCTCACCTCTTTTTGGCTGTTTTTGAATCCTGATCAAGATGTCTTATATATTGGGACATAGAAGTATGAAGCATGAACCAAAAGAAGTTGGAGGTGGTCAAGAATGAACATTTACAACTTGATCTGTTGGGCGTCAGCGAACTGAAATGGACTGGCGTCAGGCACTTTGCATCAGATGATCACATGGTCTACTATGCTGGAAATGAAAGAAAGAAGAAATAGTGTTGCATTCATAATTAAGAAGAAACTTGCAAGAAATATAATGAAATACAATGCAGTCAGTGAACGCTTAATTTCTATTTGTCTACGAGGAATGCCTATCAACACAACTATAATTCAAGTATATGCCCCAACAACAGCTGCAGAAGAGGATGATGTTGATGAGTTCTATGAACAAGTACAAGCTGAAATTGACAGACCATGCAAACAGGATATCCTGATAGTCATGGGTTACTGGAAAGCAAAAGTTGGCACCAAAGAAGGCAAACTGGTTGAAAAACATGGACTTGGCAACAGAAATGAAGCTGGAGAAAGAATGATAGAATTCTGCAAGACCAGTGATCTATTCATCTCAGACACCTTCTTCCAGCAACACAAGCAGCGACTGTACACATGGATTTCACCCAATGGATTGTACAAAAATAAAATTGACTACATCTATGGAAGTCAACAATGGAAAAGATCTATAACATCAACAAAGGCAAAACCTGGAGCTGACTGTGGTACAGATCACCAACTACCAGTATGCAAACTCAAGCTAAAGTTGAAAAAGAGCAAGCCACGCATGAAAGTAGCAAAATATGACCTTGAGAATATACCACTGGAATTTAAAGACTGCCTGAAAAATTGATTTGCTGCTTTAGATACAAATGACAGAGCTCCAGAAGAGTTATGGGATGACATCTAGAAGGTGTGTTGGAAGAAAGTGAGAAGTCTCTACAAAAGGTGAAAAAGCAAAAATGGCCAAAATGGATGACCGAAAAAACCCTGAAAATTGCCCAGAAACACAGAGAAGCTAAAGCCAGAGGAGAAAGAGAGGCAATCGCAGAACTCAACAGAGATTTCCAACATGTAATAGACAAGAGAAGTACTACAATGATGCATGCAAGAAAATAGAAGCAGAAACTATTAGAGGAAGAATAAGATCGGCTTTCCTAAAGCTATGAGAGTTAAAGAAAAAATTCCATCCTCGAATTGGAATGTTACAAGATGCTCAAGGATCTATGTTGAATGATGCTGAGAAGATCAAGAAAAGGTGGAAAGAATATACAGTTTTGGTATGATAAAGTTCAAGTGGACCAACAGCCGTTTCAACCTATATCTTATGATCTGGAACAATTGGTGATGAAAGAAGAAGTCGAAACAGCATGGAAAGCCTTATCAAAAAACATAGCACCAGGCATTGATGGCATTCCCATAGAAGTATTATAGCAATCTGATGCAGCTGTTACCATACTTACAAGGCTCTATCAGGAAATTTGAAAGACAACATCTTGGCCAACTGACTGGAAAAGATCTGTGTTTATACCAATACTAAAGAAAGCAGATCCAACTTACTGTGGGAATTATCACACAATCACTCTGATCCCACATGCCAGCAAGATTCTACTGAAGATTATTCAACACAGACTACAACCATACCTGGAACGAGAACTACCAGAAGTACAAGCAGGGTTCAGGAAAGGGCGAGGAAAAAGAGACATCATCGTGGATATGAGATGGATCCTCAAAAAGACTGAAGAATACCAAAAGAATATCTATTTGTGCTTTTATTGACTACAACAAGGTTTTTGATTGTGTAAACCATGAGAAACTCTGGGCCACATTAAGAAGCATGGGTATGCCAGAACACTTGATCATTCTTTTGCATAACCTTTACATTGATCGAGAAGCAACAATTCAAACGGAACAAGGAGAAACAGAATGGTTTAAAATCAGCAAAAGTATACAACAAAGCTGTATACATTCCACCTACCTGCTTAATTTATATGCAGAACAAATCATCAGAAAAGCAGAATTGTATGAAGACAACAGAGGTGTGAAGATTGGTGGAAGACTCAAACAACCTTCGCTATGTTGATGATACCACATTACTGCTGAAAGTGAAGACGATCTGAAACATTTGCTTCTCAAGATCATGGAACATAGTCTTAAAATGTGCCTGCACCTCAATGTAAAGAAGACAAATATCATGATAACTGGCAAAATCAATAAGTTCATCATTGATGGAGAAGAAATTGAAATCGTGGACAACTTTAATCTACTTGGATCAACTATCAATAAAGAAGCAACAAGCAGTCAAGAAATCCGATGACGCATTGCTCTTGGCAGAATGGCTATGAAGGACTTAGACAAGATTTTCAAGAGCAGAGATGTCTCTTTCCATACAAAGATTCAACTTGTTCAAGCTATGGCATTTTCAATTACGTCATATGGATGTGAAAGTTGGACAGTGAAAAAGATAGACAGGAAGAAAATTGATGCTTTTGAATTATGGTGCTGGCAACAAATACTGTGTATACCATGGACTGCCCGAAGAACAAACCAGTCAGTACTAGAGGAGATCAAACCTAAGCTTTCTTTAGAAGCTCAGATGACAAGACTTCGACTGTCATACTTTGGAGACACATCATGCAAAGAGAGAGATCATTAGAGAAAGACATCATGCTTGGCAAGGTAGAAGGTCAACACAAAAGAGGAAGGCCAGCAATGAGATAGATCGATACAATAACAGCAGCTACGGGTACCAGTCTACTTGACTGAAGACCGAACACAATTTAGGCAACTATTCAAAGGGTCACCATGAGTCAACACCGACTTGATGGAACTTAACAACAACAACATCTTGATTATATTGTAATCTCTGATGAGCAAGGACCATCTTTTTATAGGTATCTGTACAGTGCTGCATATGTCTTGTAGTGCTTTATAAATATTTAATGGAAGTAGTAGTAGTGTCACATTGTGAGATTTTCCTCTGGCAAGGATACATTTAGGGATGGTCCTTGAGAGGACCTTATGGGCATCAAAATGTGTAAAAGGAGAAACTTTTTCTTTAGGTACTCTGGCCTGTTTCATCTGAGAGTCTTGCAAATTAGAGAGAGGGTTTTAAAGTTGCCCGTGGTAGCTAGTGCAATTTTTGAAGGAAGGGTATGATGCGGTCACACTGATTGCGATCCTCTATCAGTCATGCTGCAGCATTTTGAATTAGTACTACTACTACTACTACTATTAATCATTTATATAGTACTACAAGGCATACACAGTATTTTTCAAACATATAAAGAAGAATCCCTACTTGTAGAGCTTACAATCTAATTAAGACAGACAGAACAATACAAGAGAAACAAGGGGGGGTCAAATAGGGAAGGAGACACAAGGAGAACAAGGGATTAGAATCCAAATGCCTCCTCAAAGAGGTAAGCCTTTTGCATGGATTTAAAAAGGGGGAGAGAAGAGATTTGATGTAAAGATAGAGGAAGTTTGTTCCATGCATAAGGAGCAGCAAGGTGAAAAGATCGAAGTCTGGACTTTGCAGAAGAAAAGTGCATAGAGAGAAGAAAGCCAGAGGAGGAGTGGAGTTTATGAGGAGTGGTGTAGGAAGAGAGGAGAGAGGAAAGGTTATGAAGAGCAGTAGAGTGAATGTATTTATATGTTAGAAGGAGAAGTTTGAATTGGATACAGAAACGGAAAGGTAACCAGTGAAGTGATTTTAGAAGAGAGGTTATATGAGTGTATTGGTGCTGGCGGAAGATTAGTCAAGCAGCATAGTTCTGGATAGATTGAAGAGGAGAGAGATGACACTGAGGGAGACCAACAAGGAAGAGGTTGCAATAGTCAAGATGGGAGGTGATGAAAAAGGGACAAGAGTAGTGTATTCAGAAAGGAAGCGACAAATTTTTTAATGTAGAGAAAGAAACGACAGGCCTGATTTTCGAAGCCCTAGGCGCATGCTACACATGTAAAAAATGGCCTTACCTAGGTAAAACCACCATAACCATGTAAATCATATTTTCAACAAGGCAGTTAGGCTCGGGGACATGTCAATCTGAAACCCACATAAAGCGGATTTCCGAAAGCTGTGTGCACCGATATTAGACTTCACTAACTGTGTAAACCTACATGACATTTCCTACATACAACTGCTTAAGGGGTGCGGCGAACCTGTGTAGTGGCGTTACAGTGCATAGTAAAGTGAGGAGAGTGTGTTTAGGCCTGTACCCAAACTGTGCAGAAGTAAATCGTTGCTGGACTGGCTGAGAAGCCAAGTGGGCCAGGCCCAGGGTGTTCCAAAGGTGAAAATGTGCCCATCATGCCTGGGCACAGCGGAAGATGCAGCACGCAGTGTGGATCCATCAACAGGCACTCGAGATGCAGGCACTGTGCCTCATGTGTACACAGGCCCAGGGTGAGCTACCTGCAATTGACGGAGGAAGAGTTCTACCAGAGATACAGACTGGATGGGGCAATGATAACTGAGTTGTGCAGAATGCTCAGTGGGGACCTGGAGCCCTCCACTGCTAGATGCCAGGACCTGCCAGTGGCTATGATGGTGACCACTGCCCTGTGATATCTGGCAACTTCCAGCATGTGATTGGGGTGACTGTTGGAATCATGCAGTCTACTGCCAGCCACTGCATAAGTGCCTTCACCAGGGCCCTGCTGCGGAGGATGTACCACCTCATAAAGTTCCCCTGGATACAGCAGATGTGGCATGAGACCATGCAGGCCTTCTACAATGTGGCTGGATTCCCATCAGTGCTTGGAAGTATAGACTGCACCCACATTGCATTGGGGGCACCACGGCTGGAGCAGAAGGCAAACCGGAACAGGCATAATTACACATCAATGAACATGCAGGTCATTGTGAATACCAACCTGACCTTTACTGATGTGTGTGCCCACTACCTACAGTCCTGTCACAATGCAGTTGTTCTTGCCAAGTCCAGCCTGGGACAGGCAGCAGCTGAGAGTCACTTGGAGATGCGTGGCTGCTAGGTGAGTGTGCAAATATCTGTGCCCCAGAACATGCCCAGAAAAAAACAGTTGCTGCAGTATGATGCTATGTGTAATGCAAACATGTGGGGATATATGTGTTATGTGCATATTGCAACTCATGATGACCACTGTGTGCACATGTGCTGCTGTTTCACAGATCCATGCGCACAGCAGGCCATGTTGCACATTGTGGAAACAACCAGGGGAAGCCCCATGGCTAAGAGCAGACAGTACACATGGTGTGGCATGAGGAAGAGCACCAGCTGCTACCATCTAGCACAGCCACATGGCAGCAGCCCGTGTAGGGCACATCCATGTTTGCCCCATCCCAGCCAGCAGACCTCCCCAACCACATCTCCATGCCATGCCCCTGCCTCCCCCCCCCTTTCTTCAGGCCAGCCCTTGTTCCCCCATTGCCCTGCTCCACATGCCTGACTGCCACACAAGCTATATGTTGTTGTCCAATCAATGCCATAGTGTCTCTGATTGTTTCATATTGCACCCTGCCCTGCTAGTAGATGGTGTATTATATGTTGTCCGTAACAGCCCATAGACCTTAACCAACACATGTCCCATGCTTATGTGCACATCTCGCATTGCCCCCAGAAGCGACTGTGGATATCCCCTGAGGACCTGGCTGCTGACCTCAGTGTGCCACCCCATGAATCGGCCGAGGAGTGGTACAATGCCACACATCAGCAGACCCAGGCAGTTGTGGAGCAATAGTGGTGCTGAAGAGCTGCTTCTGGTGCCTCAACAGGAGTGGCGGGGAACACTTCTACAGCGCAGAGCGTGTATGCCTGATATTTGCATCATGCTGCATACTCCACAACCTTCCACTGATACGGGGATTGCCGGATCCAGAGCCTGCGGTTGCAGAGTTCTGGGAGGCCGCAGAGGCAGCAGATGGTGATGGCGCAGAGGCTGGGAACCAGCAGCAGACTCACTGTGCACAGCTGATACAAGACAGTTTTTGAGATGACTGCCACACCATCACCTGGATAAGATACACACATTCACCAATAAAGTGCCTGAAATGAAATTACGTGTGCAGAGTGTTTATTTCCCCCCACGTATATCTCCTGCCCCCATAATTGCAGCCAACCATGGGTGGTTGCTGACATGTGCACTGCAACACAGTGGAGAGATGTCTGATGATGTGCTGGCAGCATCATCACCCTCCCCAGCAAGGCAGGCTGCTGCACATGGTTTACGGCTACCAGGTGGCTGCGCTGGTGTGCTGGCAACCCCAGTATCCACCTCCTGGGCCCACATGAGGCCCATCAAACTGTGCAGGGAACCAGCAATCATTGCCTGGTATGCTGCCATCTCCCTCATCAGACACAGGTGTCTCTCTGGATGGCGCTCCACTCACAATCGATGTTCCCGCCACTCCTAGAACTCTGCCGCTCTTGCCTGTGTTGCTGCCTGCAGGTCCCACTGGATACCATGCAGCTCAGACTGTATGCCCTCGGTACAAGTCAGCAGGCATGCACTCTCCTGCAGTAGCTCCTGGTCCACATCAGTGCCCCCTGCATCCACAGTGTCATCAAGGATGGTGAACTGCATCTCAGCCAGTGGTGCATCATCTGTCTCCATCTCCCCAGCACTGGCAGAAACACTGGTCTGCTCCACTGCCCTGAGAGTCATATCTGCCTGTTCCTCTGCCCTGGGTGTCACACCGGACTACTCCTGTGCCCTAAGAGCCACACCGGACTGCTCCTCTGCCCTGGGTGTTTTGCCGGACCACTCCTCCACCCTGGGAGCTGCACCAGACTGCTTCTCTGCCCTGGCAGGCACATCAGCCCCTGAGGCTGTGCTGCATCCTGGCTGTGCACTGGCGTCATCAGCGGTGGATGGTGATGCTTCCTCCGATGCATCTGTTCCAGGTTGTGAGGGTTGGGTCCGTGGCACGTCTGTGGGAGAGAAAAGGAGGTCCACAACCCTCATATCACCCAAGAACTGACAGACAGACAGGCAGGCCCTGAGTGGACAGAACCATGGTATGAACACAGACATGGCCATCAAGGTGCCACCCAGGCCATGGGGCAACCCCTACTCACCCTCCTGTGTGCCTGGGATGGAGCTGTTGAAGCCTGCAGTCCCTGAGATGGACACCTCCTCCACAAACTGCAGCACCTGTTCCTTCAGAGGGGTGATTCTGCGCTGGTACACAGGTGGCAGTTTGCTGTTGCTGGCCATTTTCTCCTTCGCAGCCTGCCGTATCATCTGCCACTTCTTCTTAATATCCTCCATGTCCCTGTTGTGGTGGATGGCATTGACTCTCCTGACAATGTCACGCCATGCTGTCAGCTATGAGCTGGTATCCTCTGCCACAAAGAGGGCAGTGTGCTGCTTAAGGATGAGCCCCAGGGCCATAGAGGTCTCAGAGAGTGTAATGTTTGCCTTCTGGGTTCACTTTGGCCCTTTCTGTGCTGTGTCTGCTATTGTGCTGCTCAGGCACTATGGCAGTGTTAGGCTACCTGTGTAGGCCCTTTAACTAATACACAGATACAACACGCAGTTATACCATGCCCCGCCCTGTCCAATGCCACCCTGCAACCCCTTTGGGACTCGCCTCTGCCTTGGATGTGGGGGGCAGCTCTAGTCCTGCTGCCACCCCCTCCTCCTCTGACTCCCTTGCCTGCCCCTGACCCTCTGAGCCCTCCTCATCATCAGACTCCCCTTCCTGCCCCTGCTCCTGACCCTTTTAGCACTCCTCCTTCTCCTCAGAATACCCTGCCTGCCCCTGACCCTCTGAGCCCTCCCCCTCCACAGACTCCCCATCCTGCTGCTGCACCATGGGCTCCTCACTGCCCTCCCCCTCTGTGGTGCTGTTCTCCATTCACAGTGCTGCTGGACTCCTCCTCCCCATCACCGCTGGATGTACTGCTGGGAAATGCACCTCGGGACAGCTACACTGATGCTGGACCGCTGCTCCGGGTTGGTGCCCATGGTAAGCCGGCATTGTCTGGGGCCTCCCTGGAATCCTCTGTGGGAGAAGAGGTAGGGGGGTTAACTGTCCACTCTGGCATGGCTATGGTGTTGGACTGGCACATCTCTGGGGGGCCCGCGCATGCATTGCGCAACCCACCTTCAGGCCACGGGGGGGGGGGGGGTGCCATTCTACAGTGCACACTGCATGCCCTTCCCTTTGCCCAGCTCTAGCCAGCTCAGTTCTCTCCTACACATGCCCAGCTGTGGTTTTCTGGCCCCCCCAGGTGACGGATCCTCACAGAGGGCAGTATGGGCAGGTGAGGAATGTGCATCTGGGCCCACCACTGGTGGTGTGTGCTCCTGTACTGCCATTCCATGCCATGCCCCAGCCATGTGTGTGGATGCCTGCATGTATTGGGTGCCAGCTGGTGTACACATGGGATAGTGGCACTGGGGGACAGCAAGGCTGCCCCAAGCACATTCCCATCATTATGTATGGGGGATCCCCCACTAGATGGTCTGCTTGCATCTGTCCGGCAGCCATGGCTGCAACTCCTTGAGTCTGCTGGACTCTGCTGTGTACCCCACTGACCTTCCTCAGCTGCCAGCCACTCCCTAATGCGCTGCAGCTGGTTTGGTCACTTCCGGAGCAGTGTCCTGTAGTGACACTTGAGGGCCTCCAGGGTGTGTCACATGCCATAGTCACTGTGAAAGAGAGAGGATGAGGAGACACATGGGCTCAGTTGTATGCTTCCACATCACTTATTGCACATACCTGTATCCTGCCTCTGCCTGGTGGCTTGCCTATCCTGGGAGCAGGGGCATATCCATGGGTAGCAGGTGAGGGGTGCATGTGATGGTATACCTCTGGCATCTGGGATTGTATTCATTCCCACCGCTCCCCTGGTACACTGACACATGCCTCGTGCCACCACCAATAGTGCCATCTTGGCCACTGATTCATCTGTGTCACCCCTCTGGTCCCTTCAGCCACCTCTGTAGTCCTCCCCCCCCCCCCCTTTGCTTGTTTCCATCTGTTGCATACAGTCTTGCCTTGGCACCATGGTACATCGTTGTGGACTGTGAGTGGCCTCAGCTGTGGCAAGGTGCATCCACTGCTTCAGGGTCCACATCACTGCATTGTTTGTTAGGAACCATGCAGGACAGGGTGTTTCAGTTTGTGCATGCTTGCCATTACACATCTGTCAGTTCCTGTGGCATCACATTATCAACATGCTGCCACAGCCAAATAGGAGGTGGCAGGCAGTGGTGGCTGATCCGCTTGCAGGGACAGATGGACAGCACATATGTGGATACTGCCACTGGCTCCCTGGGGGCTGGGGTCACATGGGCTGGGGGAGAGGTGCATGTCCAGGGCATCTGCACGGGCCAGCAGGTTCCCCTGGGGAGGCATCCCACCTCATAGCTCCTCATGCACTGGGCAATGCCTTTGCTGTGCCAGCCCTGTGGTGTTGCTGCAGTGTCTGGATATGCCTACTACTTTAGGCAGCCCGGGATGGCACCTGTACCATGCATGGCCAATCCGCCTGCTGTCAACTGTTCTGTTACCATTGGTGCTGTCACCAGCATGTGGCTTGGCCCCAGAGACCTGTCTCCCTGTGCAGACACACAGCTGTGCCTTTCAGGGTGTGAATGGCCTAGCATGGTGCTCAGACACCCCTCCCCCTGCCCCTTCAGATCTCCTTACCTGCGCAGGCAGAGTTGGATGGCCCTCTATATGACCATGAACAGTCACAGGTTCGGCTGCTGGCCCCCTCTGGGGTATAGCACCCCCTCATACCACAGCATGGAATAGGCAGGGGCCTCGGACTTGGGGGAGAAGTTGACTGTCCTTCTAGCCACCATGCCACTGGTCTCTATCCTCCTAGCCACAGGGGACTCTTGCACAGGCAGCTTGCAGGGTCTGCGTGATGGTGTTGGCACTGCACGGGTACACTGGATGAGCGATACATGGATTCATACACACTTGCTGTCCTGCTTATCTGCCCGCTGGTTTGGACCCTTACACGGGTATCACAGGCTAACATTTTCTTAGGCGCCGAGCCTGGGTTCCAGCCCCTGTGTGTACCCATCTATGCCGTGCTAGGCACCTGCCGCTGTGCTCCATTTGTGCCACATTTTCGATGCTTGGCCGTTTTGGAGGTATCTGATGATTCAAGCACTTTTCCTGAGCGGGTATCTTTATGCGGGTATGGCATACCTTGATGCCTTGTTGAAAATAGAGACCAACAGGTTTTAGCTATATGTTGAATATGTGTGGAGAAGGAAAGGGAAGAATCAAAGAAGACCCCAAGGTTACAGGCTGAGGAAATAAGAAGAAGCAGAATGTTGTCGAGTAATAGAGAAAGGAGGAAGGGGAGGAGGAGCTGGGGCAAATGTTTTGTGGTCTGACCAATACAGAGCACATTAGCATTATCAAAGCATAGACCACTGTGATCAGACTTGTCTTCTCAATGTATGGAGACAGCTTTCGTAGTTGCCACAGATGATAGAAGCTGTGTTTACAGGTTTACCAAATTTCCACGATCAAATAAGCAGAGTCCATCAGTTTCTTAAGATTCCTAATCTGTGATTTTAGGGGAAATTCATAGTTACCAAAAGGGGTTTTGATGTCAGGCAGCTGTCCACTTGTGTTGGGAAGCTACAGAATTTCTGTTTTAGCGCTATAAGGCATACACAGCGATGTCCAGAGACATGTAAGAGACAGTCCCTGCTCTTAAGAGCTTACAATCTAGTCAAGACAGATAACACAACAACTGGGGACTAGGTTTTACAAATAATAAAAAGTCGTAGTAGTAGTAGTTACTTGGGTTCAGGCAGATTTGCTGTGTTTTGCCCACTCCTGAGTTGCTGAAAGGCAGGCAGAAAAGTCTCTCAATGCTCTGGGTAGATCTGGATTCAATAGGTAAGAGCAGCTGTGCATCATCACTGTAGATATAGAATTTTGTGTCTATCAAATGAAGCTGCTCAGCTAGAGGCTTGAGACAGATATTAAATAAAATAGGTGACAGCATGGTTGCCTCAGGTGCCCTGTAGTTTAGTGCCCAATGATGCGGATGATGCGGAGTTGCTGAACAGAATGATTGCTGCATGCTGCATACAGCATTTGAACTATGCAAATACTGTACCACCAATACCTGACTTCTCTAGCTGCGCATGGTAATAGTTAATAACAGTTAAGAGTTAATAATACTGACATTTTGTGTATCCAATATAAGCTTATCACTGCCTCATAGGAAACAGGTAGTTTCCATTATCATAGTAACTAAAAAGATAGCATTCCACCAAAAGTGAACATCGAGAATACTACTATGTGTATTTTATATAAGTATGAATGCACTGCAGGCACAGCTGAAAAACACAATAAAATGAATTACTTGAGAAACATGTGGAGATCAGCCAAAGCTTATTTACACTTGTAAAGGTCCAAGCTAGACATATATTAATGTCATCTAAATGTTAATTAAATCCCATGGAATATCGATGTTTTATACATTCTGTTTGTAGTACATAAATCTCAGTAAAATTAAAAATAAACCCTTTGCCTTAAAAAGAACATAACTACATAAGACCAAGGTCCATCAAGCTCATTATCCTGTTTCCAACAGTGGCCAATCCAGGTCACAAGTACCAAGCACTTTCCCAAAAAGACACACAAGTTCCACAATGCTTGTATTGGGGCAAGCGGTGGATTTCCCAGGTCCTCTTTAATAATGGTTTATGGACCTTTCCTCCAGGAACTTTTCCAAACCTTTTTTAAATCCAGCTGCATTAACAGCTTTTAACTACATCATCCGGTAACAAATTCCAGAGTTTAATTATACAATAAATGAAAAAATATTTTCTCATATTAGTCTTAAATGGGTTACACTGCAGCTTCATTGCATGTCCCCTAGTCTTTTTACTTTTTGAAGGCATAAACAATTGATCTATGTTTACCCGTTCCACTCAATTCATTTAATTATAGACCTCTATCATATCTCTACTCAGCCATCTATTTTCCAGGTTGAAGAGCCCTAACCTTTTAAACCTCTCCTCATAGGGGTATCCGCTATCTCCTTTTTAAGATATGGCAATCAGAATTGCACACAATATTCATGGTGCAGTCACACAATGGAACGATACAGAGGCATTATAACATCCTTTGCTTTATTTTCCATTCCTTTCCTTATGATTCCTAGCATTCTATTTGCCTTCTTGGCTGCCGCTGCACATTGAGCAGAGGGTTTCAACGTGATACCGACAAAGATGTCTAAATTTTTTTCCTGCGTGGTAGTTCCTAATGTAGAACCTTGCATCATGTAACTATAATTTGGGTTCTTCTTTCCTGTGCATAACTTTACACTTGTGCACATTAAATTTCATTTGACATTTGAACATCTAGTTTTCCAACTTATCAAGGTCCTCTTGTAATTTTTCACAATCCTCTTGGGCTTTAACAACTTTGAATAATTTTGTGTCATCTGCAAATTTGATCACCTCACTCACTATTCCCATTTCCAGGTCATTTATGAATATGTTAAAAAGCAGCAAACCCAGCACAGATCCCTGGGGTACTCCACTATTCACCATTCTCCATTGGGAAAATTAGCCATTTAGCCCTACCTTTTGCTTTCTATCTTTTAACCAGTTCATGATTCACAATAGTACACTGCACCTCTTATCCCATGACTTTTTAATTTTGCCAAGAGTCTCTCATGAGGAGCCTTGTCAAAGGCTTTCTGAAAATCCAGATACATTATATCGACCAGCTCACCTTTCTCTGCCTGTTTATTCACACCTTAAAAAAATATAACCGATTCGTAAAACAAGACCTTCCTTGGCTAAAGCCATATTGACTTTCTCCCATTAAACCATGACCATCTACATGTTCAGTAATTTTGTTCTCTATAATGGTTTCCACCATTTTGTCCGGTACTGATGTCAGGCTCACCAGTCTGTAGTTTACAGGATCACCCCTGGAACCCTTTTTAAAAATTGGTATTACAATGGCCATTTGCCAAATTTTCAAGCATTACAGATGATTTTAATGTTAGTTCACAGATTACTAATAGTAGGTCTGCAATTTCATATTTCAGTTCTTTCAACACCCTTGGATGTATACCAGGTGATTTGCTATTCTTTATCAAGTAGTTGTAATACATCTTCCTGGTTTATCGATATTTCTTTCAATTCTTCCAATTCCACACCTTTAAATACCATTTTAGTCATGGCAAATTTCCCTACATCTTCTTCAGTAAAGACCGAAGCAAAGAATTCATTCAATCTTTCCGCTATGGCCTTGTCCTTCCTTATTTATTTATTTAGCTGTGCTTATATACTGCTTTTCACCGGGTCAAAGCAGTTTACAATAAACAAGGGGGGGGGGATACAATGAACAGGGCTATTTGCATTTACAGGAGGGAGAGGGAAATACCATCACCAGGGAAGGATAGCATATTTACATTTTTGACATAGTGTGGGAGTATAGCATATTTACATTCTTGAACGGCAAGGCCGCGGAGCCATGTGCTCGTGGCCTCCATTAACCGGGGGGGCGGCCGCGTGCATCCCCCCGGCGGTAGCGTGGCTGTTGAGAGCCCGGGGGGGGCGGAGCGAGGGGATAATGCCTTCCCATTGGCGGCAGCGTGTGACAGCTCGGCGCTGCGGCCAATGGGAGGAAGGATCCCAGGAGCAGGTGCGGGGACGCGGCGTGGCTCCGGCCTCCGGCCTCTTTCGGGTGGATGCCGGAGCCGCCGGACGTGTGCGGAGTTGCGGAGTGGCCGGGTATTCGGAGGAGCATTGGGGGGCCTGCGGCGCGGGAGCGGGTGAGTAGCGGCGTCGGGCAGAGTCGGGAGAAGCTCTGCCTCAGTGCACCTTCAGTCCCGTTCGGGAGGGAGAGCCTGCGCGAAGCGCCCTTGCCGCAGCGTGTCACGTTTACGCGTCAAGGTAGTGCCTCAAACGCGGCCAGAGCCCGGGAGCCCCGTAGAGGTTTACAAGGGTGCCAGGAGTGTTTAAAGGGTGCCGTTGGTGCTTGGGCACCCGTGGGGGGTCTCTGGGGCTAACAAAAAAAAAAAAAAAGCATAAAAGAAGAGGGCAATTTATTATTCTAAAGATGCCCCGGAGCAAATCAGGGGGAAAGCGGGCTGCAAAAAGCAGTGAGGCAAGTGGTGTGAGAGGCAGAACAGGGATAGCTCCAGTGGAGGGGCGGAAGGAGTCCGGGGCCCGCACAGAGCGTGTGGCTAGCAGAGCACGTGGTCCAGCAGGGCCTCGAAAGGCAGCGCGGGGGGGGGGGGCGCAGGGCCGAACGACCCAAACGGAGGGGTCGGTTCCGGGCAGGGGGCCGCCCGCGGGGGAGTCCGTCAGGGGAAATAGGGGGCGGGGGGGCAGAGGGGGGGCAGGAGGACCATCACGGATGGGGATGGAAGGGGAGGGGGGGCGGCAGTGTCGGTTGGGGAGCTGGGGGTCCCTCGGGGGGGTCAGGTTGGAGGGAATGGGGAGCCCGTGGGGGGGATGCTGGGACCCAGAACAGCCGGGCCACCTGAGCGCCGGCCAGATGGGGGTCCGCCACCCCTGGACGGTACTGATAGGTGGGGGTTTGCGGGCATGTGGGGGTGGCCACAGGAGGCGGGGGACGGCCTGTCTCCCTCGTGGGAGCGTTGGCAGGGCGGAGGACAGGGATCCTCGAGGGCAGAGTGGCTTGGGGCGTGGCAGTCTCCCTGGGGTAGGGCGGGTGTCTCGTCGCCTCTCCCTTTTTTCTCTCCACAGGTACCTCCGGCGTGGCAGTGTACGGGGAACCCGCGGTGGAGTGGGCTACGGCCCAGTGACGGCACTAGCAGTCCGGCAGACGGCGGTCCGTCTGTTGAGACGGAGGCAGCGGTCTCAACAGCAGCGGAGCGTCCCGAGCTCGGAGTACCGGCTGGAGCGGCTGCGAGTGCTGCGGGTGAGTTGGCAGTTGACCACGGGGAGGAGTCTGGGCGGGGAAAGGAGGTGGCGGGCGGGGATCGGGTCAAGAGAAGTCAAAAGCGACGGTGGGCGTGTCATAGGCACCGGCGATCGGATTCGTCGTTCACATCGTCCACGGACTCGTCGTCTAGCTCAACCTCGCAGGAGGGGAGGCAGGGTCAGGCATCGGGGAGGAGGGCCAGCGAACATACCACTATCGGCGCAATTCCCACAGTAGCTGCGTTCTCTGAGTTGTGGGAAAGCGTACCGAAGAAATTGAGGAAAAAAATACAGAAGCGGCGCTATATTGACATTTTCAGGTTGCTGGAGGGTAGGAAGCGGTCGGGGGATAGTAGACGGAAGAGGAAAGAAGATGAAAAAGCCGGTAGGGCGCGGAGAGTCGCAAGGAATGTAGTGAATTGGACGAGGGCCTTTCTCCGGCTAGCCAGTGTTTGGGGGTGCGTGCATCCGGAGCAGTATGGGATGTTGTTGGCCTACGCGGACTCCATCTTAGAAGCGTCTCAAACCCATGACAGTTGGGCCTGGCTCAACTACGATGAAAAGTTTCGGGACAAGATGGAGGAGAACCGGTTGTTATCGTGGGGTACCCAAGATATCAACCTGTGGCTGACGCAGATGGCGGTCAAAGCGGGAGGGGGGAGTGTGGGTAGAGGAGGCTTGGTCAGAGCGGCGGGGTCCGGGAAGCCCTTTTGCGGGGGCGTGCCCCCGTCAGTGCCGAGACCGGCGGGGGGAGGGGGCACGGGCGACGTCTGTTGGCGTTTCAACAAGTCTTCCTGCCCCTTTCCGGACTGTAAATTCCGGCACGCCTGCTCTGTCTGCGGAGGAACTCATTCCGCCCTCAAATGTGTTAAACGTGGCCCTACTGGTGCCATCGCCCCCACCGCAAAACAATAGGTCTACGGTGAGCCTCGAGCCTACTCCCATTCGGGTTCAGGCTCTTCGTCCATGGTTAGATCGGTATCCCCGGAGGGCGGATGGTAGCATGTTGGGAAAGGGATTCGAGGGGGGGTTTCGGATTCCTATTGTTGGGAGGGTGGCCGCGGGCGTTGCGAAGAATTCACCGTCGGTGCGTCGTTTTGCTAGTATAGTGAGGGACAAGCTGGCCGGGGAAATTTCGCTGGGGCGGGTAGCTGGCCCTTTTCAGGATCAGCCCTTCGAGGACTTTGTGGTTTCCCCCTTGGGCATAATCCCGAAGAAAGAGCGCGGTAAATATAGACTGATCCACAATCTTTCCTTCCCGGAGGGTGCTTCCGTGAATGATCATATCCCGAAGGACTTGTGTTCGGTGCGTTACGCATAGTTCGATGAGGCAGTGGCATTAGTAAGGGATTGTGGGCCCGGGTGCCTGATGACTAAGGCCGATATCGAGTCAGCCTTCCGTTTGCTGCCGGTGCACCCTTCGGCGTTTCATTTGTTGGGTTTTCGCTTCGAGGAGCACTTTTACTTCGACAAATGCATGCCTATGGGTTGCGCAATATCCTGCTCGTATTTTGAGCGGTTTAGTTCGTTCCTGCACTGGGCCGTGGTCCAACGTTCAGGTTGTAGGCAAATGGTTCACTACTTGGATGATTTCCTTTTCGTAGGGTCGGCTCAGTCCAGGCAGTGCCGGGATTTATTGGAGGATTTCAACCAATTGGCTCAGGAATGGGGAGTACCGTTGGCAGTGGGGAAGACGGAGGGGCCTGCTACGCGTCTTACTTTTCTGGGGTGGAATTAGATTCGCTTCTCATGGTAGCGAGATTACCGGTAGACAAGGTCGCGAAGCTGCGGGTTTTGATAGCGAATGCGATGTTAGCCACTAAGCTGTCACTGCGGGATATGCAGGCACTTATTGGCTCACTCAATTTTGCATGTCGGGTAATTCCCATGGGACGGGTATTCCTCCGCCAACTGTCGTTGGCTACGGTGGGGGTGCGTAAACCTCATCATCGGGTTAGGGTTTCCCGTAGTATAAGAGCGGACTTGGGGGTATGGGATGAGTTTCTGAGGGAATTTAATGGTGTCTCGGTGTTGCGGGAGCCGGTCGTGTCGAGTGAGGAGTTGCATTTATATACAGATGCTGCCGGTGGGGCGGGTTTGGGGATTTACTTTGGGGGCTCTTGGTGTGCGGCGGAATGGCCTCCGTCCTGGCGCGAAGCCGGCCTTACTAGTAATATCACCTTCCTAGAGTTGTTCCCGATCTTGGTGGTGTTGTCACTGTGGCCGGAGAGGCTGCGGAATCGCCAGATATTATGGAGGTGCGACAACGAGTCAGTGGTGAGTGTGGTGAATAATTATACCCCAAGGTGCAGGCAGGTTGCAGAATTGATACGGCAGGTGGTCTTATCCTGTTTACGTTTGAACGTGGTTCTTAAGGCTCGCCACATTCCGGGGAGTATTAACACTATTGCCGATGCTCTTTCCCGTTTCAAGTGGGAGCTGTTTCGGACCTTGGCGCCGGCAGCCGAAGAGCGGGGGGCCTCGGTCCCGGAGACTTTATGGCAGATTGGCCTGCAGGCAAGATCGACTTGCTGAGGAACTCTGTGTCGGCAGCGACGTGGGAGGCCTACCAAAGAGGCTACAGCAGTGTGAGGTCCTTCCTGTCGGAGCGGGGATGGAGAAGGGGCCCAGCATCGGATTGGCTACTGGGTCAGTATGTTTTGGCAGCAAAGGAGTCGGGCTTGTCGCGTTCTACGGTTAGGAAGAATTTGGCAGGATTTTCCTTTTTTATGAAAGCGGTGGGATGGGGCGCGTTGCGGGGGGGGTGTTTTTTGACGTCCCGGCTGTTGCAAGGATGGGAGCGTGCGGCGCCACCGGCTGGGGATACCAGGCAGCCGATAACGCATGCAATGTTGGAGCGGCTGTGCGTGGTGCTGCCTCAGGTGGTCTCGTCCAGTTACGAGTGTTGCTTATTTCGGGCGGTTTTTGCCGTAGCGTTTTTCGGGGCCTTCCGAGTGGGCGATTTGGTGGCAGAGTCGGGTAGAAGCGCAGTGGTCGGGGGTTTGCAATTGCACCACGTACATTAGGTACCGGGTCAAGTTCGCATTCATGTCGCGCGTTCAAAAACCGATCAGTTGGGAAAAGGTGTTTGGTTAATCTTGAGACAGGTGTCCGGGGCCCTGACTTGCCCGGTCGGGTTGTTACAAGCGTACTTGGGGGTGCGGCCCGAGGGCGCGGGTCAGTTATTTGTCCATGAAGACACGCGGGTTCTGACGCGCTTCCAGTTTACGGCGGTTCTGCGGATGTCGCTGCGGGCGATAGGGGAGGACGCTGGTCGGTTTGCTCCTCATTCATTCCGGATCGGGGCTGCTACCAGCGCGGCAGCGGAGGGATTGCCGGAGAGGGATATCAAGCGTATCGGTCGTTGGAGGTCGCAGGCTTTCCAAACCTATGTGAGGATGTAGGGGTGGAGGGGGGGTGTCTAACCTATCTTCTTTTTGTTGCAGATGTGGGATATGGCCGGTGTCGCTGTTGGGTGACCGGCCATTCGTTCGTTTACTGGGCTGGTCAGCGAGCAGCAACACGACCTATTGGCGCGAATCTTGGACTGGACGTCTCTGCGGTGTCCGTCACATGGCTGGGTGAGCGCGGACTGCGGTGGATTCAGCTCCTGCCTTTGCTGCGGCACCACGGAAGTCGGATGGAGAAGCCTACTGTGCTGTTGATTCACTTGGGAGGCAACGACTTGACGTCCTGGACTTGTCGCCAGTTGATTCGTGCGGTGCACAAGGACTTGGGGGTGGTTTTAGGGATGTTCCGGGGGGTGGTCTTGGTGTGGTCGGATATACTTCCAAGGCCTGCTTGCAGGGTTCAGCGGCGCTGGTCCAGGGGGCTGTCCAAAATTAATCGCCAAATAGGCAGATGGGTCATCGAGAATGGGGGGGCGCCAAATTTTGCACCCATGGGTGGACGTCGATTGCGCAGGTTTGTTCAGGCCGGACGGGGTGCATTTATCCCCGATCGGGTTGGACTTGCTGCTTAACGATTGGCAGGAGGCCTTGGAAGTGGTTATGCTTGGGAGACGGGCTGGTCGCAGCTTTTTGTAAGGGGGGCGGCTCAGGACGGAGGTGTCCAGAGCCGGTGGCGGGATCCCGGAGGTTTCCGGGGTCCGTAGCCGGATGCAAGCAGTACGGCGGGGGTGGGGTACCCCCGCCCGGACAATCCCTCGGCTTTTGCTAATAATATGGCGAAGCCGGATGAGGGAGGGCGAGGCAATTTTGCCGGGGACTGTACCCGGGGGAAGCGGCAGCGGCGGCACCTTGCTAATAACATGGCGGGTGTTGGTTCGCGCTGCTGGTGGGGGGGGGGAGATGTTAATTTGTTAATTGGAAAGTTATGATTGTTGTAAGTTAATAAAGCTGCGACCAGTTCAATTCCAAAGGATTTGTAATGGTTTTCTTTGAAGGTTTAAGTGTGCCTAGTATAAGCGAGGGAAAAAGGGGGTGGGGGTGGGGGGGGAATCAGGGTGGAAGCAGCCGGTTCGCCTTACCCGGTTAATGGTGTGGGAGAGGGATCATCCAAGATAACATTTCTGTCTCTCTTTTCAGACACATTTGCAGTTCAGAAATATTTATATTTCAGGCCCTCTCCGCTGTCTCAGCCTGCTTTGTGGAATTTTGTTGGGTGCTGTTCTGTGTTGACCCTAGGTGCTCCCTGAAGAGGAGAGTTTTTATCTGCTTTCTAAATGCAGAGAGGTCCTTGTTGTTGCGGACTAGGGTTGGGAGTGAGTTCCAAAGCGAGGGTGTATATAGGTCGAATGCACGGTTACAAGTTTGAAGATTAAATTTTGTTCTGTCATGTGGTACAATGAGTGTGTTGTTTGTGGTCTGTCGTATTGGTCTTCCAGAGTTCATCCGGGGTAGCAGGGTTTGTAGGTGAGATGGTGGCTGTTGATTAAGGGCTTTATGTATGAGAACTAGTGTTTTATATTTTATGGGTGCTTCAAGTGGAAGAATGTGGAGATCTTAGGACTGGGGTTATGTGATCATGTTTCTTTACCCTCTGTATGAGCCTTGCTGTTGTGTTAAGGGCTGTCCATAGTGGATTGATGGTGGTGGCAGTGAGTCCTTGGTAGATTGCATTGCAATAGTCTAAGTGTGGTAGTGTCATTGCTTGCATAACTGTACAGAAGTCTTGTGGATCAATGAGCGGTCTGAGCCTTTGTACCATCTTTGCTTTGAAGAATACTGATCTTGCGGTTTTTGCAACCTGCTTTTTAAATGATAGTGTTTTATCAAGGATAATTCCCAGATATTCTACGTGAGTTTGAAATTTTATTTTAGTTGCGCCTAGGGTGAGGAATGGTGGAGGAGAGAAGGATTGATCCTTGGTTACAAACAATGCTTCCGTTTTTTTAAGGTTTATGATGAGATTGTTTTCTTGTAGCCATCTGGAGACATCATTAAAGCAGTCCATTAGTTTGGGGTTTGTCGGATTGGTGGTTGTGATGGGTCCATACAGCATGATGTCATCCGCATACAGGTGGAAGTTGATATTGTGGGACCGTATTATTGCACAGAGGGGTTGAAGATAGATGTTGAACAGACTGGCTGAGAGCGAGGATCCTTGGGGTACTCCTTGAGTCTGCTTAAAGGGGGGGGGGAGGTGGCAGTGCTGGTTCGGATGAGTTGATATCTGTTCGTTAGGTATGACCGGAACCATTGTAATACTTTGTCCTGTAAGCCAATCTCTTGTAGTATGGATAGGAGGATGTCGTGTGCAACTGTGTCAAATGCCGCAGAAATATCCAGAAAGATGAGCATGTAACCAGCCTGTTTGGCCTGAATCCTTTTGGTAAGAGTATTTAGGAGAGCGACCATAAGGGTTTTGATGCCATAGGAGAGGTGGAATCCATGTTGCTGCGGATCAAGAGTGGTGTTGTTTTCTAGGTGTTCTTGCAGTTGCTGTTGGACTATTTTCTCAATTATCTTCACGGTGAATGGTAGGCTCGCTATTGGTCTGAATGATGCGGGATCCAATGGGTCAAGTGCTGGTTTCTTAAGGGATGGTCGTATGGTGGAAGTTTTTAGGTTGCTGGGCATTTTACCTTGTTTGAATGAAACATTCACTATGTTTGCTAGTGCAGTACTCAGTTCTTGTTTTGACTTTTTTATCCACTCTGTTAACTGTAAACACAAATCAACTTTTTGAGATGTGTATTTAACTGGTTCTATGTAAACCGCACTGATGGAAAATAGCGCGGTATATAAGTGCATGTAATAAATAAAATAAATAAATAAACTCTACCAGGCAAGGGTCAAATGGGGAGGTTGTGGTGTTTAGTCCTGCTATGGTAGTTTCAATTC
The DNA here is from genome assembly GCA_033557465.1 of Ichthyophis bannanicus. Lineage (NCBI taxonomy): Eukaryota > Metazoa > Chordata > Amphibia > Gymnophiona > Ichthyophiidae > Ichthyophis > Ichthyophis bannanicus. Next base: position 1,270,449,524 of record CM066032.1, on the reverse strand, counting down.
TTTCTTTAGAGATAGTCGCAAATGTTCCCCAGTCAATGTTTGTGGTAGTAGTGGGGGCATTTCGTATTAGTATGGTATGCGGGCTGGGTTGTTGTTGTTGAAGCTGCTTATACTGCGCTGCCAGTTGCTGTGGTGGCAGGTTTTGGAGTTGACTCACAGAGTTAGGGGTTTTCATTAGTCTCTTGACAATATCGAACAGTTTGCGTGGTCTGTTAATTGGTGACATTATAATCTTCTTGTGGTATACTCTCCTAGCATTATCTGTTTCAATGCAGTATTTATCAAGCTTGCTCATGTAGCTTGCTGTGTCCGTTTCATTCTTTGTTTTTCTGTTAGTGCCCCTTTAAGCCCTCTATCATATAATGGTCCAACAGACTCTCTTACAGTTTTTTGCTATAAATGTACTTGAAAAAAAATTTATTATAAGTTTTTGCTTCCATAGCAAACTTTTTTCAAATTTTCTCTTTGCCTGTCTTATCAATGCCTTGTATCTAACTTGCCAGTACTTATGTTGTTTCCAGTTTTCATCATTTGGCTCCTTTTTCCATTTCTTGAAAGATGCTTTTTTGACTGCAACAGCCTTTCTGACCCCACCTTTAAACCATACTGGAAGTTTTTTGGACTTCCTTCCACTTTTCTTAAAGCATGGAATACATCTGTCCTGGGCTTCTAAGATAGTATTTTAAACAACACCCACGCTTAATGTAAATCGTTAACCTTTGCAGCTGCTCCTTTTAGTTTTTTCTTAACTATTTTCCTCATTTTATCATAGTCTCTCTTTTGAAAGTTAAAAGATAGTACTGTGGATTTCCTTGCCATCCTTTCTCCATTTATTAAATCAAATGTGATCATGCTATAATCACTATTGCCAAGTAGCTCCAATACTCTTACCTCTTGCACCGGATCTTGTGTTCCACTGAGGACTAGGTCCAAAATGACTTCCCCTCTTGTCAGTTCACAAACCAGATGCTGCAAGAAGCATTTATTTCATCTAGAACTATATCTCCCTAACATGTCTTGTCATGACACGGACCAAGTCGATACCAGGGTAATTGTAGTAGTGTTGTAACATTTGTTAGCTTCCCTGGTTTTTTTGAGCATATCATCATCCATTTGTTCATTCTGGCCAGGTAGTCAATAGTTCACCCTCACTGCCATCGCCTTCCCCTTTTTACACAGAATTTCGATCCATAGAGATTCTAAAAGTGTATTTGTTTCCTACAAAACTTGAATCCTGTGTGACTCAATGCGCTCTCTAAGATAGAGTGCAACCCTTCCACCAATCTGATCTATTCTTATCATTATGATATGATTTGTACTCAGGTATCACAGCATCCCATTGGTTGTCCTCCTTCCACCAGGTCTCTGAGATACCAATCATATCTAACCTCTCATTTAGTGCTATATATTCTAACTATATATTCTCCCTCACTTGGTTTGCAGCTTGTCGTTCTGTGAGGGCTTGTGTGCATCAGTGATGCTGAGAGCTAAACTATCGGTAGTTTAACTACTGGCAGGGTCTCCCAAGATGGACAGATCTCAGCTGAGGTGCCAGACCAAGTCAAACCACCCATCTGGGCAGCAGCAGAATGGGATAGTGTTGACGGCAGAGGATCACATTTCTGTGACAACGGCAACACTACCAAACTTAAACTGCACGGAGGAAAGGCCCAGCAATCTACTTCTGTATCTTGCCATGAAAACCCAATGGATAGCTACAACAAAACAAATTGCGCTATAGTGATGGAAGATGAGACCCCCAGGTTGGAAGGCACTCAACTAGCTACTGGGGAAGAGCTGAAGACTTTTCAGAGTAAAGCCAGCATTTATGATGTGGTTGGATCAAAGCCCTCGGGACGTCTGACTGCTGATGTAGCTGCGCATGAAATGAGAGTCAGAAGCTGTAAAGATGTCTTACACATTGGAACATGGAATGTACGAAGCATGAACCAAGGGAAGTTGGAGATGGTCAAGAATGAAATGGAACGTGTACAACTTGATCTGTTGGGTGTCAGCAAACTGAAATGGACTGGCATCGGGCACTTTGCATCAGATGATCACATGGTCTACTATGCTGGAAATGAAAGACAAAGAAGAAATGGTGTTGCAGTTTGTGGCAAGGAGGCCTATCCAGAGTCCAGGGGAGGACAAAGAGACAGGGAATTCACCCTAGTAAAGGGCCCCCTTTTACTTAATCAGGGTAGGAAAGCCATAAGCACCTCCAGGAATCAGAAAACTTCCACGTGGAAAACATTTCAGGCTCCCCCTAGTGGAAGGAAGGGGAGAGGATTCAAGGCTCAGAACCCTTTAGGCAGTGAATGCTTCAAGCACTCAGGTGCCCGGAGTCAGGCTGATTGCCATCACCTGAGTAGGGTGGGGTTGGAGCTAGAGCCCTGGAAGTATAAACCCAGAGCAGAGTATGATTTAGTAGAAAGAGAGAGGAGGAGAGGAGAAGCAGGCAGCCAGGCTGAGCAGAGCAGAGCAGAGGAATGGACCTTCCAGCTGGAGAGAGTGCTATTTGGCATGTAGCACGGCTGCAGGAGAGTTTGGAGCCAGGAACAAGAGAGACTCCAGGATTCCCCGGAAGGCTGTTAGCTGAGCACTGTGAGCAAGGTGGGGAGTCAGAGCCTATGCAGCTGGGAAAGCCCGAGGTGAAGCTGATTGAGGAGGACACACCTATGGACTGTTCTTTGTGCCAAGCTGTAAACCTGGGAACATAGACAAAGCAAGCCAGTCCTGAAAGAAGGTTATCCAGGAAAAAGGTACACTTATTCCAAGCAGGGTGGCTGAGATCCACATGTGTTTATAGAGGGGAAGTTTACCACAGACTGTAAATGTGATTGTTTTTGTTTTGTGCTTTAACCCCAGCAAAGCTGAGAAGGGAATACAATAAGCTTGCTGGTAAGGACTGTGTATCCTGCAATAGAGAAAACCTTTAATACTGCATTTTGTGGTTGGATATGTTTTGCACAATTTTTGCTTCAAAGAGTCCTGAACCAACAATCCTATGTGTGGTATGATCGAACCATTGTGTATATAAATATAATACATTTCTGTCATTTGCCTTACCTACTTAAGCCTGACTACAGCTTTCTGCATGATGCAACCAAACAGCTGAATAAGGACTACATTTCCCATAGCACCCTGCAAGGAAATAGTTTAACAAAAGCTGTAAAAGCATACATCAGAAAGTTCCTCTAATAATCCACGCCCCTCTAATCTAGAGGCGAGTGGTGGTGGCGTGACAGTGGCGTAGTTGGCAGGATATACACTTACAAGAGTGATAGCACAGAAGGTTGGCGGAAAAGACAAAGTTTTTTTCTTCGAGAGTCAACACAGGAGCAAGGTATCACCGGAGATGGATCCAAAAGAGCTGGTGCAATGGATGGCCACTCAGTTTCAATGCCAGCAGGAGTTGGCGCAGCTAGCACAGGAGAATACAGCAGCGGCTATGAGGAAGCAGCAAAAGCCTGTCCTGGACTTAGTGGAAGCCCTTATTACTTCCCAGAGGCAAGGAAGTGGAGGAACACTAACCCCGGAGGGACCAGCGATGTGGCGAATGGACAATCTAGCAGGCCCACACACCAGTGGGGCATTTAACTTTGGAAAACATTCTCCTGATGATGACATAGATGACTTCTTGGAGTCATTTGAGAGGGTGGCTCAAGCCGTGGGTTGGCCAGATAGCCAGTGGGCAGTGCGATTGGCAACCTCCTTAACAGGAGAAGCACTAGCCGCATATAGGGCTATGCTAGCTGCCCAGGCCATGGACTATGGTGCAGTAAAAAATGCAATTAGAGACCGATTAGGGTTAACAAAAATGTTGTATCACTGTATGTTTAGAGCCACGGTCTTAAAGGCCGGAGAGACACCTAAGGCCTTAAGCCAGAGAATTCAAGATTTAGCTTTAAAGTGGCTAGCCCCGGAAGGGAAAACTGTGGATGCGGTGGTGGATATGGTGATACTGGAGCAATTTATGACTGCAGTACCAAAAAGGGTACAATCTTTTCTGATTCAGCAAAACTGCCAGAGCGCAGGTGAGGCAACCCTTTTGTCAGAGCGCTACATGGAAGCTGAATTGGCGTTTCCCCCAGAGGTGGGCCCTCCAAAAGTAGGGGCAGAGGCCAGTTTTGATTTATCAGAAAAGAAACAAGGAAATAATGTAAAATGTCTTAAAACTTGTGGGTCTGCTCATGAGGGTAAGTGGGCTGAGAAAAAATGCTATCGTTGTGGGGAGATGGGACACCTGCAGAGGCGATGCAAAGCCCGCATTGGGTTATCTGGTACCAATGTGAAACATCTAGGAGAGTGATTTCTCTTAAAATGTTATCATATAGGGGGTCACTACCCATGCTCTGCTCGACTCTGGGGCTGACCAAAGCATGGTGTCACGAAAGCTTTGGCAGGCAATTGAGGCCCAGGTTGAGTCTCACCAGAGGAGGCCAGAAGGGCAGGTGCAAATTAGGTGCATCCATGGAGCTGCTTCTTTCTACCCTGTGTATAAAGTGGTGATAAAAGGGTTGGGTGTGCAGAAAGAAGTTCTTGTGGCAGTGGTTCCAAAACTACCCTATGATTTAGTATTGGGAAGGGATTGGCCCCAATTTAGGGAAGGATTAGAGAAAGGCCTTGGGAGAAAAGGGGATGGGATGGTAACGGTGGTCCCTGGCCCTCTTTTTGAGAACCCCCGAAAGCCTAGTGAGAACCCAGGGAAAGAACCCCTGGGAAGTGTTGCTCCCCTTAAACAGAAGTTTGTATTAAAATTTTGTAAGGTGTCTGAGAAGGCCCAGGTTCCCAGGAGGGCGTCCCCGCAAGCCACAGGATATGATTTATGCAGCGCCGAAGATCGGGTGATACCCAGCCGTGGAAAGGCTGGGTATCTTCGGATGGAGATACCCATAGGATGTTATGATCGGATAGCACCGCGATCAGGTCTGGCTCTGAAATATTTCCTGGACATTGGCGCTGGGGTGATCGACCCTGATTATAGAGGGAGTGTAAAGGTATTGCTGTTTAATTCTGGCAACGAAGACTACCATGTGAAGGTAGGCGACCGGATTGGCCAGCTGCTCTGTGAGAGAGTGGGGTTTCCCCCACTGGAAGAGGTCCCCATGTTGTCTCCTACAGAACGAGGAGCCTCTGGATTTGGTTCCACCGGAGGAGCTGAGATAAAAAGCCTGACAGCCACCTGTGGAGAGAGAATGGAGGAGATTGAGAATGACGACCTGGGACCTCAAGTGGCAGACTACAGGAAGAACCTGGAGCCCCACGTAGGGGAAGAACTTTCATTGGTCCAGAGACGGGATCTGGCTCGACTATTGGAGAGGTTCCCAGATGTACTGACCCCGATCCCGGGTGAAACCCGACTGGTGGCGCATGAGATCCTGACACCACTGGGGAAGGTGGTCAGACGACCCTACCGCCTACCAGAAGCTAAAAAGCAGGAGGTCGTGGCACAGGTGTGCGAGATGTTGGAGATGGGTGTCATTGAAGAATCAAGGAGCCCATGGTGCAGTCCCATTGTTCTGGTTCCAAAACCGGATGGTACATTACGCTTCTGTATAGATTTCAGACAGGTGAATGCCATCTCGGTATTCGACGCCTACCCGATGCCCCGTATCGAGGAGCTTTTGGACCGCTTGGGGCAGGCTCTGTTTTTGACCACCCTAGACAATGCGAAGGGGTACTGGCAGATTCCGTTGACTAGGGAATCTTGGCCGAAGACTGCCTTCAGCACCCCGATTGGGCTATTCCAGTTTAAGAGGATACCCTTTGGCCTTCACGGCACCGTGGCGACCTGCCAGAGACTGGCGGATCAAGTCCTGCGTCCACATCAAGAATATGCTTTCGCATATATGGACGATATTATTATCCACAGTTGCAGTTGGATAGAACATATTCCGAGGGTTGAAGCTGTCCTGCGATCTATGAGGCAGGCAGGCCTTACCCTGAACCCGAGCAAGTGTGCCTTCACCAAGCGAGAAGTGAAATACCTGGGGCATATGGTAGGCCGGGGAAGGATTAAGGCGAGTGGTGGTGGCGTGACAAGTTATAATAAAGAAGAAACTTGCAAGAACTGTAATGAAATACAATGCAGTCAGCGAACGCCTAATCTCTATTCATCTACGAGGAATGCCTATCAACACAACTATAATTCAAGTATATGCCCCAACAACAGCTGCAAAAGAGAATGAAATTGAAGAGTTCTATGAACAAGTACAAGCTGAAATTGACAGAACATGCAAACAGGATATCCTGATAGTCATGGGTGACTGGAATGCAAAAGTTGGCAACAAAGAAGAAGACAAATTAGTTGGAAAATATGGACTTGGCAACAGAAATGAAGCTGGAGAAAGACTGATAGAATTCTGCAAGACCAACGATCTATTCATCTCAAACAGCTTCTTCCAGCAACACAAGCGGCAACTACACATGGACTTCACCCAATGGATTGTATAAAAATCAAATTGACTACATCTGTGGAAGTCAACGATGGAAAAGCTCTGTAACATCAACAAAGACAAAACCTGGAGCTGACTGTGGTACAGATCATCAACTATTAGTATGCAAACTCAAGTTAAAGTTGAAAAAGAGCAAACCACTCATGAATGCAGCAAAATATGACCATGAGACTATACCACTGGAATTTAAAGACTGCCTGAAAAATCAATTTGCTGCTTTAGATACAAATGACAGAGCTCCAGAAGAGTTATGGAATGACATCAAGAAGGTTGTATTAGAAGAAAGCGAGACGTCTCTACAAAAGGTGAAAAAGCAAAAACGGCCAAAATGGATGACGGAAGAAACTCTGAAAATTGCCCAGAAATGCAGAGAAGCTAAAGCCAGAGAAAAAAGACAATCGAAGAACTCAGAGATTTCCAATGTGCAGCAAGACAGGACAAGGAAAAATACTACAATGACGCATGCAAGCAAATAGAAGCAGAAACTATTAGAGGAAGAACAAGATCGGCTTTCCTAAAGCTACGAGAGTTAAAGAAAAGGTTCCAGCCTCAAATTGGAATGTTACAAGATGCTCACGGTTCTATGTTGAATGATGCTGTGAAGATCAAGAAAAGGTGGAAGGAATATACAGAGTTTTATATGATAAAGATCAAGTGAACCAACAGCCGTTTCAACCTGTAGCTTATGATCTGGAACCATTGGTGATGAAAGAAGAAGTTGAAGCAGCATTGAAAGCCTTATCAAAGAACAAAGCACCAGGCATTGATAGCATTCCCACAGAGGTATTACAGCAATATGATGCAGCTGTTACCATACTTACAAGGCTCTGCCAAGACATATGGAAGACAACATCATGGCCAACTGACTGGAAAAGATCTGTGTTTATACCAATACTAAAGAAAGGTGATCCAACTGACTGTGGAAATTATTGCACAATCGCTCTGATCCCACATGCCAGCAAAATTCTACTGAAGATTATTCAAAAGAGACTACAGCCATACCTGGAACAAGAACTATCTGAACTGCAAGCAGGGTTCAGGAAAGGGCAAGGAACGAGAGACATCATTGTGGATGTGAGATGGAGCCTTGAAAAGACTAAAGAATACCAAAAGGATATCTATTTGTGCTTTATCGACTATAGCAAGGCTTTTGACTGCTGTCACCCTCACGGTGGCCAGCCCAACGCCTAGGGCGCTGAGTCTTGGTCTGCCTGTGGTGTTCCTGCCTCAGAGAGCGTGGGCTTGCTTTAACCCTGCAAGGTCTTCTGGGAAAGTAAGTCCCTTTACCCTTGAGCACAGATGAGTTGCAGTCGAGTGGTTTCAGGCAATGACAAGAATTTATTTTCCCCTTCCCGGCGGATTAAATGCAAGTGAATAACTCAGGACATAACATGCCATACAATTGGCTTGAGGAAATTATACATAAACTCAGGTAAGTTAGCCTTGTCAGCTTCAGGCTTTAAACGTGCAGTGCTTGATACAAAACAAATCACAACAGCTTCAATTGGCAAAGAAAATGTTCCCTTTTCTTCTGCTGCTTTTACCGTCTCTCACAGACACTGTTCAGCACAAGGAATTCACATGGTCAGCCAAAGATAATGTACAGTCCATCCGATCATCCACTATTTCATTATGGACAGAGTCTATCTGCATTTCCTCAGTATCGGGAATAGCAGGGTGTGTCAGTAAACTGCTATCCTGATCTTTGAAACAAACGGTTTCTCTGACCTCACGTGGTTTCTCTCTGTAACACTCTCCTGAGCAGGGTTGTAAACTACCATATATGCTGTAGTTTTGGTCCAGGGAGTTTGCTACTTTCTGGTAACTATAAGGAACTGCTTTATAGCTAGGTTCAAACTTATATGAATTATTAAGCCTACCTTTTGGCTTTGAAAGGGAAGGAACTCTCCACTCTGCAGGGTTAGACTGGTTCTCAAACACAGCTGGTGTTTGCTTGCCTCTCAGCTTATTAACTTTCCCCTCAGATGTACCGGTATTCTCCTGCCAGCCTGTCTCTCTCCTCGGAGTGTGTGAGCTTTGCCAAGCCTGCCTCTCAGGAAGATTCTTCTCTCTCCTGCCTTTACCAGACAACCCCTGTCCTGGGTTGCTTCCTTCTGGCCTCAGGAATATGGCTCCCTTGGTTCTCACTCCTCCTTGACTCCTTCTAGTCAGCGTACTCCTTTGCTGGCTTCCTTTTTCGTCCTCCCTTCGGTTCTGCATCTGATTCTCTCTCTGGTTCTGCTTGGTCCAAGCTAAAGACCAGTTTTTATCATTGTAACTCTCAGGGCTTAGCTGTGCCCTGCCCTGAAACAGGTGAACCTCATTACCTCCTGAGCTAGGGAATACGTCACTGCAGGGGCGTGTCTCTCCAGCTCATGACTCTGTTTGTTTACTTCTTCTTTGCAAACACTGAGCCATGTGCTCAGACTGCCTGTCAGTTTCTGAAAGCAAATCCTCCTCTTGCCCTACCTCCATAGGCTCAGAAGGGTCTTCTTCATGACACTGTGTAAACCATGAGAAACTCTGGGCCACATTAAGAAGCATGGGTATACCAGAACACCTGATCGTTCTCTTGCACAATCTGTACATTGATCAAGAAGCAACAGTTCGAATGGAACAAGGAGAAACAGAATGGTTTAAAATAAGCAAAGGTATAAGACAAGGCTGCATACTCCCCCCCCCTACCTGTTTAGTTTATATGCAGAACAAATCATCAGAGAAGCAAGATTGTATGAAAACAACAGAGGTGTGAAGATTGGTGGAAGACTCATCAACAACCTCTGCTATGCTGATGATACCACATTACTGGCTGAAAGTGAAGATGATCTGAAACATTTGCTTCTCACAATCAAAGAACATAGTCTCAAAATGGGCCTGCACCTTAATGTAAAGAAGACAAAGATCATGACAACTGGCATAATCAACAGGTTCATCGTTGAAGGAGAAGAAATTGAAATCGTGAACAACGTTAACCTACTTGGATCAACTATCAATAAATAAGCAAGAAATCAGATGACGCATTGCTCTTGGCAGAATGGCTATGAAAGACCTAGAAAAGATTCTCAAGAGCAGAGATGTCTCTCTCCATACAAAGATTCAACTTGTTCAAGCCATGGTATTTTCAATAACATCATATGGATGTGAAAGCTGGACAGTGAAAAAGATAGACAGGAAGAAAATTGATGCCTTTGAATTATGGTGCTGGCGGCGAATACTGTGTATACCATGGACTGCCCAAAGAACAAACCAGTCGGTACTAGAGGAGATCAAACCTAAGCTTTCTTTAGAAGCTCAGATGACAAGGCTTCGACTTTCATACTTTGGACACATCATGCGAATAGAGAGATCATTAGAGAAAGACATCATGCTTGGCAAGATAAAAGGTCAATGCAAAAGAGGAAGGCCAGCAATGAGATGGATCGATACAATAACAGCAGCTACGGGTACCAGTCTGTCAACAATTAGCCGCCTGACTGAAGACCGAACACAATTTAGGGTAGCTATACAGAGGGTCGCCATGAGTCGACTCCAACTCGACGGCACTTAACAACAACAACATTCTAACTCTCCATCTTATTTTTTAGACTTCTATAATTTGCATACAAGCATATTAGAAGTTGTATTTTAGTCATTCTAATCTGGTTATCATAAGACAGGGGTAATTTGGAATCTTTTAAGCTCTGTCTGCTCTGTACTTAAGGGCATTTAGGTAACTTGCCTTTATTGGAACCTCTCTATTGATATGCCCTAATTTCAGTCTTTTGCTAGTATCCTTCAAGGATGCATCCTTCCGAACCATGCATTCTTGGACAACTCTCGACTTTCCCCTACTATCTAGTTTAAAAGCGGTTCTCTCTTCTTTTTAAAGGTTAATGCCAGCAGCCTGGTTTCATCCCGGTTAAGGTGGAGCCCATCCCTTTGGAAAAGTCCCTTCTTTTCCCAGAATGTTGCCCAGTTCCTAACAAATCCAAAACCCTCTTCCTTGCACTATTGTCTCATCCATGCTTTGAGACTTCGGAGCTCTGCCTGCCTTTTGGTTCCTGCGCGCAGAATGGGTAGCATTTCTGAGAATGCTACCCTGGAGGTTCTGGATTTCAAGTTCCTACCTAAAAGTCTAAATTTGGCCTCCAGAACCTCCCTCCTACACTTTCCTATGTCATTGGTACCAACATGTACCTAAACAGCAGACTCCTCCTCAACAGTAACTAAAACCTTGTCTAGGTGGCACATAAGGTCTGCTACCTTTGCACTGGACAGGCGTGTTACCAGGCGATCCTCACAACCACCAACCACCCAGATATCTACATGCCTAATGATCAAATCACCAGCTATAATGGCTGTCCTAACTCTTCCCTCAGGAGTACATGGCCCTGGAGAAACCTCCTCGGTTTGAGAGCGTTTTATATCACCTTGAGGACAGGTCCTAGCTACAGGATCAATTCCTGCCACACCAGGGTGATGCTCTCCTGTCACATGACCTCTGTCCTCTATGGCAACAGAGAGGCTGCCAGACTGGAGGTGGGACTTCAGTACTACATCCCTATAGGTCTCATCTATATACCTTTCTGTCTTCCTTATGTCCTCCAAGTCTGCTACTCTAGCCTTCAGAGATCAGACTCATTCCCCGAGAGCAAAGAGTTCCTTGCATATAATGCACACATAAAACCACTCACCAATTGGGAGAAAATCATACATGGACTGCATCTTAGTTTTAAGGTACTTTAGGTATTTAGTTGTTTACTTACATAGGTTTGCTGGAGATACTTATACTAAAACAACTATACCTAATACGTTTAATGGACTTTGTTTAATGGACCTGAGATTAATTAATCTATTCTTGATGAGGAAAGCTAGCCACACCTGAAAGTGAATATGGGCACCTCCTTCCGTTTAATAGTTTTAAGAGCCTATAAAGTTAAGCTTAGCCCTAGAGTGGGTGAGAGGGAAAGAAGACATAATAAAAGCTGGCCTGCTACACAGTGCACTGACCTATGCTTCTAAGGTAGTGTCTTAACCAATTTTCTGGGTATTCGCACAGCCCTTGGTTTGATAGAGGGGGCCTTTCAAGTTGCCCCTTTCAACTGTCACCTGACTTTAACACCTGTTTAAGACAACTTCACAGATATTTTGCCTCCTAACTGGAAGGTCTCTTTGTAAAGGTCACTAGAAACACATTTCTTTCTTTCTACTCAGAAACTATTTATTCTACATGTATGCTAAGCTATACTTTGATTTGATTTAAATACAAAGATCTCTAGAAACAAATTTATTTCAGTGAATATTTGCTCTATTTTACTTCCTATGCTAAACTAAAATCTGATTTGATTTAAATGAAAAGCTCTCTGGTGGTAACTAAGACCTGACTGACTCGGCAAAACATGAATACTAAAATACACAGATTTATCAGTTTTAACCCAAAGAATCCCCTTTCTCCCCAAGATTTAGAGTACATTCCAGAAGATAAATACTTACAAGTGCAGATCTTTTTCCAGCTCATTAAGCAGTTTGCATGTGAATTAGCATGAGCTGTCAATGCCAGCACGGTAAATTGCTACAGCTGTGCAATAATTCACATGCTGACTGCATAGCATGGAATGAGGTGAGTGGGAAATGCACCTGCACTGTCTGTCAATGCACTTTACCTGCAGTTAAGGTTTTTTATTTCCGAGTTAAATGTACTGGAAGATGCAGGACATAACCTCTATAGTTACTGCACAGATTTTGCAGTTGCCATACATTCATAACGCATGATAATTGCAAAACTAGCACACTGTAGTAAAAGGACTTCTAAGTTTCTTTAAGCACCAAGTTTACCACTGCTTCCTATCTTTTTAGAATGAGTGGCTTGGAAACATTTTTTCAAACTGAATTCTATCTGCTGGGCTAAAACCAGAGCTACAAATTTTGTTGAGACAAAATTCTCAAATAAATTTGATAGCAATAAGAAAAGCCAGAAAAAAAAATCACACAATGGTTAGTGTCAGTGCTTGAGCTCTGTTTGTAAATGATACATTTTGCTGACACTAAATGGTTCGGCGCTGACCTCTTTTTTTCCAGGTCCGACATCTTTAGCATAGGCAGTTATCACAACTCCCATATAAGCTATGTGCTAGAAACAAAATCTGGATAGTTCTTGGTATTGTACATATATTTCCTGACAGAAAAAAGCATAAAACTTAGGTGCAGCTTACTGAAAACTTAGAGGGGATCCTTTAGAAACTTAGCATCAACAGCGTTGGGTATAATACAGAACAGCCAGGGCTGGCCCAAGGGTATCAGACGCCCCAGGTAAAGTCCCTTCTCCCCCCCCCCCCCTCCCCGAGGTGCTTCAGGCCTTATTCCCCTCTCCCCTGTAGTCCATCATCTCTCTTTCCCTTGCCAATCCTCCCTGGGGTCCAACATCTCCCCTCTGTGACAGACTGGAGGAACATAGTGGCTGCAAGAAATGTTTGGAGGCTGTCATCACTGCCAAGGGCTGTGCAACCAAATATTAGTGAAGGGTACCATTAATCCTGTCCAAGTCATATTTAGTTTTCTTCTCAGAAATTACTACATCTAAGTTGCACAGACATTTGTTTTTGTTGTATATGTTTATGTTTATTACATTTGATATACCGCTCAAGCCAAAGCATCAGAGCGGTTTACAATATTACATAAAAGTTACAGATAATATGAAAAGAACGCAATTAATTAGATAGGACAGAATAAGAGATACAGTGATAGTTAAAGGAATAGAGGAGACAAGAAGAAATGCTCCACATAGCATCTGAAGAGGTAGATATCATACCATACCTTTGAATATATTATTAAAATATTATGATAGCATACAACTGGAATATTTCCAATTATTTCTCAAGATATTGTGCACAACATACCTAAAATGCAAGGATGCCCATAACGTTGACATTTGAAAATAATTTTTTTATATGTTGGCGTTTAAAGTGAAACACCCTACGTCAGCTCTGTATCTGTTGTTGGGAGAGTTTTATTGGTGAGTCTGGGAGTGCTCCATATGAATGAATAATTATGCCCTATCAGACTGATGATATTCAAAAGGAATTAGGCTTTCGCTGGCAAACACATAATTAGCCTAACCGTATATTTTCAAAAAATATACAGATAATATCAGGCTGCTTCAATTGCAGAATAGTCAGATATTATCTGTATGCTTGTAGGGCATGTTAGGGGAGGAACGAGGGTAGGCCAGAAAATTATCCAGACAGTGGCAATATTCAGCAACTGTTCAGGTAAGTTACACGTTTAGTTTAGGCCTGTGGAATATCAGATCTAGCCTAAACAGATAATACAGTGACCGCACCATTACTCTCTGTATCTCTATCTTTTCTCTGGGTTTCTATCTTCCCCCTCCCATGTCCACTATTTCCCTTTCCCCTCCCATTCAGCATCTCTCCTCTTTCCCCCTCTCTGAAGTCAGCATCTTCCTTTCTCTCACCCTGTTCCAGCATCTCTCTTCTCTTCCTCCCACACAATCTAGCATCTCCTTTCTGCCATTCTTTTCACCCTGTGTCCAAGATCCCCCTTTTCCCTCTGATCTGGCATCTCCTCTTCCCCGATGCAGCATTACTCCCTCTCTTCTCCCCCGTCCCTCTAACACCAATGCCACTTCCCCTAATGTGCTGCAGGGCAGCACAATAAAACAGAAAGTGCGGGATCATTGAGCTTGCATGCTGCTAAAAGCTTAACTGGTCCCATCGATCTGACATACACTTCCGATTTCTAAGGGCAGGATCTGCAGAACCGTTAACGGCTTACAAGCTCGATGGTCCCACGCTTTCTCTTTGTTTTATGCACATGCAGCACATTTACGGAAGCAGCAGCAGTGAAGGAGATGACAGCAGCAGGTGATGTACTGAGTGGGAATCAAGTGAGGAAGCACCACAGCACTAAAGCAAGTAGTCAAGTGACTAACATCATGAGGCCACCAGGGCATGCCTGAATGACCAATAGGGCAATCCACCCTACCTCCTCTTCCCTTCCCTACACTCCTGTGTCTAGCGTCTCTCTTTCCCTTCCCTAACCTCCAAATGTCCAGCATATGTCCTTCCCACCCTTCTCTCCCCCATTGTGTGCACAATCTCCACCCCTCCCCCCCTTCCCTGGCCTGTTTTCTATCTTCATCTGCTGCCACCACTGCCCCATACCTCTGACTAGCCATCCTGAAGCTCCAAAGGAAGTGTGCATGGCATGGGGTCCTGGAGCACCTGCCTGCACTCAAGGCCTGCCGCCCCCCCTGACACAAACTTCCTGTTGGAGGAGATGTGACATTCCAGGCGACGACTACTGTGATAAGGAAGCTTATCATAGCTCAGGAAGGGGCTATAGAAAAGGTGAAGTGTCTCTGAACAAGCAACCTGTCAGTGCTGGTAGAAATGAGAAAACAGAATTTTGCCAAAAAAGACTACCAGTCCCAGAATGCACCAGGTTTCCAACAGCCATGAGAGGAGCTGAAGTGAGAAAACGTGTGTTCAATCAAAAGGGCTATGAGGTAATCCCCAAGCACTCATTGCAAAGGGCAGGGCTTGATTCAGCACAGCTGCGCTGTGCTAGGATGGAACACTCATCTCAAAGGGCAAGGCCTGATTCAGCACAGCTGCGCTGTGTTAGTGAGGAACACCCATCTAAGCAGAATAAGAGTAGAGTTTATTCTACAGATGACCATCTTCATGATCACCTTGGATATCCAGAGAATTGTCCTCAGTATCCTGAGAATCAGCTTGAGTTTGATCATCAGTTTCATCTGAAGGATCATCAGAAGCAGAAGCCAAACCGGACGGACAGAGAGGGAAAGAAGCCCTCTGGAAGAAAGAGGAGAAAAGCCTTTGAGAGGTCTAGAAGAGTCCAAAGCAGTACGTATACTGGGAGGTATTCCAAGGGCCAGCATACACCATTGGACTGGGGAAAGCCAGAGGAATGGTGCTGCAGAGCTAGGAATCACCAGAGGCTACCTGTGAGGGAGACGGCTGCACGTGGAAGGGACCCTAAGACCTGTGCCAGAAGGTATGTGAAGAGAGATCCAGTGTCCAGGGATCTGGATTGGAAGGCTGGACATAAGAACTGGACTACATACTGGCCAGGCTATATAGAGAGGAACTCTAGCAGCAATGGAAGCTCAGGTATGAACACTGATCTATGCCCTAGCTATAACCTTGAAAGACAGCAGGGAAACAAGTATTCTCCTGAAAATGCTCCATTGAGAGATCCATCTGTGCCAATCCATGATATTGAACCCATGCTTGTTGAACAAGGGGGAATAATAGCAGATGAGGATCCTGTTTATATGGACTGCTCTCTATCTAAACTCCATTGGTAACTTTCTGTTATAAAGTACAGCAACCATCACAAAGAAATACAAATTTGTTCTTTAATCTACTCAGAAAAGCTCCTGAAGCAGGATTTGACCCACACAGTGGAAGGCAAGCCAGCTAAGGGGTTTCAGCTGGTAACTGCTAGCAATTAAGCCTTATCTAATTGCTTGTGAGCTAGGAGAGAATCACTTCTGTATCTATGTGGGAAGTAATCAGAAGTTAACCTGAAAAGAACAGTTTGTTTCTTGCTTTGTGGCTTTTCATTTGTTGTTTTCCTGATTTTAACTTTGTTTTTCCAAGTTAACACTGAAAGCAAGTAACCTAATTTATGTGCTACCAAGCATATCTGTGTTGGGAGAAATAACCCCATAAATAAATATCTTATTGGCTTTACCCAAGAGCACAACTAAATTATTGTCAGCAGCTGTGTCTGGTGTAAATGAACTACATTGCCCACAATACCTTGCAAATCATATAGAGATATGCACTTGCAAAGACTGTGAAGATTCTCACCCAGGCAGCCGTCTGACAAATGGCATAGTCGGCAGGATTGCTTTTGCACAAAAGGGGATTTACTTGCTGAGGATTACAACTAAAGTTCAAGTTTAAAGCTGGAAAAAAAAGATTTTCCCTCAACTACACTTTGGAGGAAAAGGGGTTGTTCCAGGAAGCTGTCCCAGGAGGAAAAGACCCTGTGCAGAGCTGGATTCATCACTGAGACAAGGTAATAAGTACCTGGGCATGTCTAGTGGTGGATGGGGGTAAGCACAGGGTAATTGAAAAAAAAAAGTAGAAAAAAACACACCTGTTTGGAAGGTGGTGCATTTTGGGTTTTTTTTTTCTTTGTTTCTTGCAGGGATCATGATGGATCCGAGGGAGATGGCTAGCTGGATGGCAGCCCAGTTTAGCAGGCAACAGGAGCTATCGCAGCAAGCACAGGACACTGCTATGAAAGCCTTAATGGACCAGCAGAAGCCAGTGCTTGATCTGGTGCAAGCCCTAGTTCAGCTGCAGAACCAAAGTGGAACAGATGCAAGACCAGCAGTAAATACTGGTACACCACATGTGGACAGTGTGGGACTCAATCAACGGATTGGGGCATTTAGTTTTGGGAAGCTAACTCCAGATGATAATGTTGATGATTTTCTAGAGTCTTTTGAAAGAGTGGCACAGGCATTAGCATGGCCAGAGACCCAGTGGGCAGTAAGGCTGGCCGCCTCATTAACTGGAGAGGCGCTTGCAGCTTATAGAGCAATGCCAGCAGCCCAGGCTTTGATTTATAAGGATGTAAAGAATGCTATTAGGGATCGCCTAGGGTTGTCTATTTCAGAGTATAGGCGAATGTTTAGAGCTACTACATTGAAAGTGGGTGAAACACCCAGGGCTCTGAGTCAGAGAATCAGAGGTTTAGCTGTAAAATGGTTGGAGCCTGAGCAAAAGACGGTAGAAATGATTGACGGTAGAATGATGGTAGATCTATTCTCGCCCCCTTACTTTTCAATGCCTTCCTCGCCCCACTTGCCCTGCTTATCCAACAATCTGGTATATCCTTTTATATTTACGCCGATGATATCTTGCTGATTCACCATACCTCCTCCTCCACCCCTGACCTGACACCACTTAACCATTGTCTGTCCTCTATCGCTTCATGGTTTGGGTCTAACTTTCTGCATGCTAATCCCGCTAAGTCTTCCGCAATCTGGTTTTCCTTTGGTCTTCCCTCTCCATGTTTGTCCCCTGTAATGTCTTCCCTTCCAATTCCCGTGGTTCCTACTCTTCGTTATCTGGGTGTCACCCTGGACTCATCTCTCTCCTTCCACCACCATATTTCTTCTGTTATCCGTACCTCTTTTTTTCATTTACGTAAGATTCGTGCCGTCCAATCATCACCCCCCCCTGCCTCTGTTATCACCCTTGTCCTCTCTTTAATCATGACCCGGTTAGATTACTGTAACGTCATCTATGCAGGTCTACCTTCCCTACAGCTTCGCCGTCTCCAATTAATACAGAATGCTGCCGCTCGCCTCATTACCGGTTCCCCAGCCCGCTCTCATGTGTCACCCTCTCTCCTTGCCTTGCACTGGCTCCCGGTTAGGTTTCGCTTTATCTACAAGGTTCTTATCCTCACGCACAAAGCCCTCCATTCCAGCACTCCCCAATACCTGTCCGATGTCATTCACCTCCAACCCTCTCCTCGCCTTCTCCGATCTTCTTTCGGCAACCGTCTTTTCCTTCCTTCACCTGCCCAGGCCCGTTTAGAGCACACCCGACACTCAGCTTTCTTTTTCCTAGGTCCAGCTTTATGGAACTCACTCCCTTCCTGCCTTCGTCTGGAACTTTCCTATCCCCGCTTTAAAACTCTCCTTAAAACACATCTATTCTGTCAAGCCTTTGATCTCCCTTTCTCTGACAATGGTGCCTCCATCCTCTGGTCGTCCCCCCCAACCTCCATAAACCTCCCTTCCCTGTCTGTTCCACTTCCATTTCCCTTTTCCTCTTTCCGCCCCCTGCCCTTCGCCTTCCCTGCCCTTCTGGGCTCTTTTCCCCCTTCCGACTTTCTTTCTACCCTGTCCTGTCCTATTGAATTTGGCGTTCCTTTTCTAGCTTTATTTTCAGTAGCCCGTTTGTTGTACTGTACACCGCCCTGATGCTTCGGCCTGGGCGGTTCATCAAATAATGCAAATAAAGATAAAGATAAAGATAAAGATATTAGACATTATAATGCTTGAGCAATTTATGTCTGGGGTGCCTAAAGATTTGCACACTTTCCTTATACAGCAAAATTGCCAAAATCTTGGAGAGGCAACCATGCTAACAGAGAGATTCTTGGAAGCCACGCAGGCTTGCCATAGAATGGGTGGCCCTCTGAAGATTGGTGCTGAGGTGCTGTATTAGAAAAGAGATGCCAGACACACACTAGCTTAGTGGGTGTGGATTTAAAACAGCCCAAAGAAGGATTTCTTTTGATGGTTGATGTGCAAGGAATTACCACAAATGCTTTGTTAGACTCTGGGGCAGACCAGAGTATGATGTCAAAAAGGCTTTGGAAGAGGATAGAGGCCCAAGAAGGATTTGTGCCTAAAACCCCTGAAAGCCAAGTTCACATCAGATGCATTCATGGTGCTGCAACATCATATCCCACCTATAGGCTAAAGGTTAAGTGTCTGGGGGAGCAAGAGGAAATCCTGTTAGCAGTGGTGCCTAGGCTACCCTTTGATTTGGTTCTAGGAAGAGACTGGCCAAGATTTAAGCAGCAATAAAAAAACCAGCAGTTAACAATAAGCAAACAATAAGTAGTAATTAACAGCAATAGATAAACAAAAGGACATGAACAGCAATACTTAACAAAATACAGACTTCAAGCTATGGTTAATAATAATAAATAAACAAAAAGGACATAGACAAGACCACTTAACAAAAACGGACAGAGGGGAAAGGCAAGACCAACAGACTAGGACAAAACAATAACCAGGGACGGTATCGGGGAGGAAAATCAGGGGAGAATCAGGGAGGGAGATCAAACGCTTTTTGAAACAAGTGAGTTTTGAGAGCGGATTTAAACTGTGGGTATGAAGACTCTAAACGGAGGGATGAGGGCAAGGCGTTCCATAACCAAGGTCCAAGAAAAAAGAATGCAGCGTGGCGGGTCTTCTCCAAATGGGCATGAGATGGGGACGGTAAAACCAAACGATTAGCGTGAAGAGAACGAAGCTGACGGTAGGGTGTATGAAGAGAGATTAAATCAGCCAGGTATAACGGGTTATTAGTATGGAGTGCACGGTGAATAAGGATCAGAAATTTGTAGTGGAACCTAACACAGAGGGGCAACCAGTGAAGCCGGATGAGAATGGGAGTAATATGATCAGAACGGCGGGCGAAGGTGATAATACGGGCGGCAGTGTTTTGAATGAGCTGTAGACGTTGAAGTTGATACTTAGGGAGATTGGCCAGAAAAACATTACAGTAGTCAAGGCGGCTAATAACAAGAGAAAGAGCAAGAGTGGCCAGGGATCCAAGAGGAAGAATCGAGCGAACGGCTCGGAGACGATGAAGAATGGCGAAAGAACGCCGAACCAGAGAAGAGATATGATCATGGAAAGAGAGAGAAGAATCAAGAATCACCCCGAGATACCGAAAAGAAGACACCAAAGGAACAGGAACAGAGTCAATCATAGGTGTAACTGACGGACATGACCCAGAAAGTGAAACCCACATAGCAGTGGACTTAGATGGGTTAAGACGAAGAAAGTGCTGCGAAAGCCAGGAAGCCACGTGAGAGAGACAGGCGTTGAAGGAAGAAAGATCTAAAAGAAGAGGAGAGGTGTGAAAGAGCAGGATAATGTCATCTGCATAAACGTAGCAGGACACAGGATATTGTTGTAGTACCAAGAGCAGAAAGCGGCCGGGCGAGCTAAGGCATCCATTTCTAGATGGATCAGGGAGGCAATCACGTTGGTATATATCTCGAAGGGTAAAGCAGTACTGGAGGGGTTGTGGGTGCCTCTAGTCTTTACACAGGCCCTGGATGGAGGAGAAAGTAGTAGGACCTCACTCTCCCCACCTCTGGACAACTTTTCATTATAAAAGTTATAATCTACTTTTGCAAAAATATTCTAGGCCTTTATATCTTAACACTAGAAGCCCCAAAGTGCCCCAATTGACGCAAATGCATCTTCGAAGTTGTATACCAGCGCCACTGCTAGAACCATGTCAGTCATGTTCCATGTCTTTGTTAGCAAGGTCAAGATGTTCCAATATGTGCATCAAAAATTAATGACAGATGCACCACCTAATGGGAAAATGAATTTATACCTAGAAGCCCCAAAGTACGTCAATTGACGCACTCAATTGTCTTGGATGTGTCAATTGACGTACTTTGGGGCTTCTAGGTATAAATTCATGTTCCCACTAGGTGGCACATCTCATTCACTGTTTACAGTTTTACTCTGACATTACAAACAATAAACACACGATGATGTCATGTAATGACATCACATACTGCATGTATTTAACAAATAAGTAACGTCATATTAATTCACATCTGCATTTCATGCTAAACGCCACTTTGGGGTTTCTAGGTAAAATTCCTTTTGGGGCTTCTAGTGTTAAAAGTACATTCTTTAACTTTCTTAACGGCCATACTCTTAATACTCTGAAAAAAGGAGTGGAGTAGCAGCCTAGCCATTAGGACAGCAGTCTGCAATTAGAAAAACCAGGGTTCAAATCCTGCTGATGCTCCTTGTGACCTTGGGGAAACCACTTAACCCTCCATTGTCTCAGATAAAAGCTACATTCAGGTACATAACTATCATACCTGAATATAACTTGCTTTGAACTGCTGCTGGAAAGACATGAGCTAAAGTTTAATATTAAATTTTAGTGTTACCTCAGTAACAGCTACACAGGCTTTCCTCCAGTGCCAACTGATAGGTACACAATCAAATAATACAAAACACTGCAGAAAGACCAGTCAAAGACCAGGGCAGATGCTACCTCTAGGTGAACTAGGCAGTCACCTAGAGCACTGGCCCTCCAGGGGTGCCCACTGTCATCCCTCTTGGTCCTGCAGTGGTGGTAATGGCCCCAAACAGCCCCGCAACACTCACCTTACAACTTAGGCACTGCGGGGCTGTTTACTTCTGCCCATTCGATGCCCGAGACTGACTTCCTGTTTGCAAGGGCACCAATTCCTCCCAGCCAACGTCTCCAACTCAATTCACATCACATAGATAGAAAACATTTGAATCTGGGCCTAAATGAAACTCCTTCTGTAATATAATAAATGTTCTAGCCTCCTCTCATCACCCAGTTGCCACCCAAACCACAAGCCAGTAGTCCCATAAAGCCATAGCTGAAATATATGTGCAATAAGAAATAAGTGTATTATTAGTGTAGCCCCCCAACTCCCGGAGAAGGGAGGGGTCAGACTCTTACAACAATACTGTGGATGTTGTAGTGTAGTCCAGTAGGTACCTCAGAGTCTGACGTCCCCCTCCGGTAGAGGCTTACAGAGGTCGCTAACCTCATCTCATCCAGCACCACTGTTGGGTAGAGAAAGGTTGAGAGGAAAATAAACTAAATTGGGATTAAGTCCCTACCCAAGGTAATGTTAAAATTATGGTGAAAGGGTAGACTTTGCAAGAATGGGACACAGAACACCTTAGTGTTTTTAAACAGAATTTTCAGAAAATTGTATCAAGCTCATATAAGTTGTTGAACAAGCTTAAAGATGGATTCAGAAACTTTAAGTTGGTTAAACAAGTTAAATCAATAAGGTATTTATACACCATTGTATCTTAGAACTCAGAAGTAAATCAACATTCAGCATTTCTCTTTTGTTCACAGTAGTCTAGTACAAAATACTCAAGTGTTTCAGTTTTTCTCTTTAGGATACTCTTCACAGTTTCTCTTAATATGAATATACTTCTTTATACAGGAACTTTAACAGGCGAGTTCTCTTATTATCCAGAGTACTCTATGCATTTCATAGTAACATAGTAAATGACGGCAGATAAAGACCACTATGGTCCATTTAGTCTGCCCAGTAAGATGGCAAGAGTAGGTGCACCTGCCGCTCCATGCAGATCACCCCTCCCCATGTGTAGGCTCCATGTAGGACACCCCTGTTTGTTGAGAAATTAGTTATGTTTATTAATTAATTAATTAATTTATTTCAATTGGTAATGTAATGTAAAGTAAAGTATGAGCTCAGAAATGTAGTTCTTTTAGTCTCTCAGGGTGTTTGTGTACTGGTACCTTTCTTCCCAGAAACTTTCTTGAGAAGGAGCCTAGTCTCTTGTCCAGAAGTCCCATGTTGTCCTCTTCCAGGAGTTCCGATGTCACAAGAAGTTAGGACTCCTCTGATCCAGCAATGATCCAGACTTTATCTACTCCCTAACTTTAATAAATCAATAAATAAAACTAATCTACATTGAGGCTGCCTCCACAGTCACTAGCGGTTTAGTATGTTGACTGGGATCTGATGTCGAGTACTGTCCCTATTCCTTTCCAAAAATAAAAGATAATTGAATGTCCCTATCTAAGTCCTCACAAACACTATCCAGACACACCTTTCACAGTCCCAAAAAGTTATTCCTTTAAGAACTCAGGAATTTCCAGTTTAAACCTTAATTAGGCAGTATCCTTCTGCCAGAAGTCTGAAACCAGTGCCTCTCTTTCTCCCTCTGCACTGCTTCCAATAGCATGCAGCAGTGTCACTACTCTTAGGATTCTAAACAGCCCAGACTCAGCAGAGCTAGCTGGATTCCTTCACAGAATTAAACAGAGTTTCTCTATAGTTTCAGCTTCCAGTAATCTTAGGTTCCTTAGAGGAGCTCAATACAGCTTTCCTTTCCAATTTCTGAAGTTGTTTCAAAGAAAAGCAGTTTCCCCTTTCCCTCTTGCTCAGAGGACTCCAAACTGCCATGCCCAGCAGAACTATCAGCATCTCTGCACAGGATTTAAAATTTTCCTTTCCTCTAAAAAGCTTTGCTACAGTCTTAGCTTACAGAACATTTAGTTCCTTGAAGGAGCTTAATCCAGTATTCCTTAAAAACTTTCCAATTTATAAAGCAAGCAAAGTTTTCCTGTTTCTTCTCAAACCCTGCTCCAAGAAATCCTTTTTCAGGATTTTGGTTGCATTTCTCAATAGACAAAAGCTGAGCCAATTCCTTATGCGCAGAAGCTTTTCATTACTTCAAATTCTTAAAGAAGCTCCCTTCTGTTTCTTCCTTATACACTCTCCAGAACCAGAATGTTGAAATGAAAAATCAGTCTGTTAACTTTCTGTCTTCCAATTCCCTCTCTAAGCAGGCATCAAACAATAAGCAGACCAATGACTTAACAAAGTTAAACCTTTTTAACCCAATTTCAAGTTACCTTAAACTTCCACAGTACCCACAGATCTCCTTCCCTCTTCTTTTTCAACCTCCAGCTGCTTCTTTCAGTTTCACTTCAGTCCTCCCAAGATCAACTGTTTCTGTGTCATTCTTGTAAACCTCTGAAGCAGCAAATTTAAAATATTGTCTCCCTGCATCAGTCTCTGCAGTTTCTCTCCTGAAAAACTGCTCACTAAAGAGATCCCTGCACTTCCCCCAGCACACTCAATGCTTTTCTATGGGGCTGATTTATTTTTTAGCATTAAAATAGGCTTTTTAAAACCTGCAAATCCAGGATTGCACTTCTTTTGATTTATCTGAGGCTGCAGTGCTCTTTTAGGGTCCTAAGAGTAAAGCCTTGCAGCCCTTCTGGAGCACCAAACAGGTAATCTATATATTTTAACCTACTGGTTACATTAAGCAGAGGTGCAAGTGGAGAAAGAACAGAGTACTCCAAGTTAAACAGCCAGCAAATGCGATACCAAGATCCCACCGTATGGACTAATATACTATTATGGTGCAAACAGACTGAAGGGGAGAGAGATTACTCCATTTTGGACTTTTATTTATAGTAAGAAGCATAGATATCTAAACCTTCTTAATTTCCACCTAACTGGGAGAAGTACTACTACTACTACTAGTAATCAGAAGCACCCTCCTGAAACCAGTCCAGCAAGCCCACCAAACGTGCAGCCCAATAATAATGCTCTAGATGTGGCAACCCCATCCCCATATCCCCTGAGCATAACATATAAAACAGATAAGCGAATCTGTGGTAGCTGCTTATTCCTAATAAAGTGAGAAAACTGACTATTCAAGCCCTGAACCACAGAGGGGATCTCTTACTAAAAGGCATTAGCTGACATGCGTGTTCTGGTATGCACGTTGCCAGCCAGCACAGGACCCTGATAGCGCAGGATGATTCCTGCACTAACCATCTAACTCATGTTGGAGTAGCGAGTGGGTAGGGTAGGGGGTGGAGAGTGGGGAGTTAGCAGAGAGTTCACACCACATGCTCTGCATTAGCACGGGATCACTGATGCCACCTCTATAGCATGTTCCATGGGACAGGGCTCCACGTTAACTTCTGGGGAAGCTTTTCACGCCCCTGAGAGTTAACACGCCATAGCTTCAGTGCAGTTGGCACATTCATTGCAACACTCTAGCACTTTTAGTAAAAGGGGCCCAGAAAGGTACTGTAGGTAGGAACAAATACAGCAGGATAAAGTTGAAGCAGTCCATGCCTTTAAATTGGCGTAAATCTTCACAAGGAGAGGAACTCACTCAGCATGATAAAGATCAGGAAGCTGCAGAGAAACTTCAAGTTCTAAACAAGTAAGTGAGGAAGCCTGACAGAAAACCCGAAGAGCTGGTGGCACCGCCCACTTCATGCCAAGCAACTTCAGCTCAGACTTATCCAAATTCAGGCAATAACCATTAAGATGGAGGCTGCTAAAAAGGTGCTGGCTCTGGAGCGGTCCTCTGGTGAGTGATCACCCACACCCAGTTCCGTGCAAAATCATCAGAATCACAGGATCCTGCTTCACAGGATAAAATTTGATCTTTGCACTACTCCTGGTCATGCCGCGCCTTCGTAGGTGTAACCCACATTTCAGTATCATGCTGAGGCTTTCTTGAGGGCGAAGCAAACTTCACCTTGAAGAAAAGCCACAGCACGATGCTGAAACATAAGACGCGACAGGTAGGACCAGGAATACTGCAAAGGTCATACTAGCCATGGAAGCCTAAGAGAACAGGATAAAACTTGCTTGCCTGAGGTTTCTAAAAACAAAGCCTCCTGTTTGCAGCTTGTGATTTCTCATCCCCAGAAACCTTTCTTGGAATGAAAGCCTTCTGTCCCTTTCTATACCTAAATCTAAGTGTTACTTCAATATTTAGGAAAGGAAAGGGTTCTCGGTCCACTCTTTGGGACACACTCAGTCCAGTCTGGTTTTTAGGACGGACGTCCACAATGAAAATGCACGAGAGAGATTTGCACTAACCCCCATTGCATGCAAATCTCTCTCATAACATGTTCATTGTGGATATCCTGTGAAACAGACTGACCGGGTGTGTCCCGAAGGCTGGATTGAAAACCCCTGAGGTAGAAGAAGAAGCTCAGTGATTAGCGCTAGTGCCTGATCTTACTGAACACAGTAAAATAACTCACTCCTGTGAATTACTTTAATACAGGCCTTTCAGCACCGAGGAAGAGGTTATCAAGATGAGAGCAGCTTGTTCCCTTGGGAGGTATTGCTCTGAAATTGGATATGTTCAGTATTGATTCTCCAGCTCAATAAAGAGAGGCTGAGTCCGTCTAAACTTTAAACCTGAACTCCAGCATCAGTAAAAGTAAGGTTCATCCTGCTTTTCTTAGCAAGATCAGAACAATAAATCTTTACTGCTCTGCTTGCATGAAACTGTTAAATATTAGCCCTAATTTTCAGTTGTTTCCTATACTGTACTTTTTGTTCGTAGGTACTGTATTACCAAATCATCATATAACTGCCAAATAGCAAACTTCCAAAATGTAAATGATACAAGTTTGCCACCTAGTGGTGAACGTTATAGGCTAGCTACTGAAAACTGCATGTATGTTTTCATTTTACTCCTTGTATCCTGAGCAGTCTCTACTAACTGCACCTTTCTCTCTAGTCTTACCTGGGGGAACAGGTTGACCCAAAGGCTGGAGAAATGCCTTCTCTAATGCTTAGCCTCCATTCAATTACAGGAATCTTAAGCGGGCTACCTCCTCAGCAAGGAAGTTCTTTTGTAAAACTGACATTGTCCAAGAGATATGGGGCTGATGTAGTGATGTAAGCACTAAAAATACTGGTACTAGTGAAAATTAGCACAGCGCTGGACTGGTCCAGTGGCTCAGAAGCAGTGTTGAACTCTCCCCTTTATAATTTTAGCATCTATTAAATAATTGCCCAGCTTTCTACTTCATGCTATAATTAAGACACACAACAAAGGTGCCGTGCCTTGCCTTATGTAAATCCTCTTCCAATATCCAATCGAACATCTGGGAACTGCCGGGGTATCTATTCTACTATCACTAGGGATTATCTGTGATTATTCCATGCGTTTTTGAATCCCATTGCCTTTTTTTGTCTCCACCACATCCTCCTGGAGAACATTCCATGCATTTGTCATCCCTTCCAGGAAAAAATATCTCCAGTCCCTGTTCCTGAGTCTATCTTCTTGGAACTTTCTATGTCCTCTAGTTCTGTGCATTTGTAATACCTTTCAGGTATTTGAAAGTCTGTCTCCTATCTCCCTGCCTCTCCTCTCCTGTAGGGTATACATACTGTAATTAGGTCCAAGTCTCATCACTTGTGCATTTGGTGCAGACTCTACACCATTTGGTTGCCTCTCTCTGCATGGCCTCTTCTGTCCAATTTAGAGATATGACCTCCAGAAGTAAACAGAGTATTCTAAGTGCATCCTCACCAGCAACCTATGCAGTGAATTACTACCTTTGTTTTAACGATTGAGGAGACACTGCAATATCTTCAGTTGCAGTTCTGATAGTGAATCTTTGCTATCAGACATATTGATTTCTATCTGAGACTTATTATAAGTACCATATTGAACACTGACCTATTGGTTTATGCCATTTCTATATAAAGACCTCTGATGCAGGCTGTTTGCTGAAACTCAGCCGAGTCCTCTTAATAAATCTCCATTGAAAGACATCACTGTTCTATTGCTGTGGTCTTTCTCCGTTTGCATCTTTTTATTAATTGGATTGATCCACCAAAGAGAGTCCCTTCCTTTCTTTGTTCCAGTACTTTTGGGATATGTCAGATACTTGTGACTTAGATTGGCCACTGTTGAAAGCAGGACATTGAGCTTGATGGACCTTTAGTCTGGCTGAGTACGGCAGTTCTTATGAACTGCTTCTCCTATAGAAATGCATTGGAGTATTTTTTGGGAGCTTCATGGAAACTGAAAATGACAGCAAATAAAGACCATATTGCCTATCCAGTCTGCCCATCCATAACAACTATCAAGCTCTAGAATTCCTTCCTTTCTCTCAGAGATCCTCTATGCTTGTCCCATGTTTTTTTATTTCAGATACAATTCTTGTTTCTATAGGGTTGCCACCTGGCTCCAGGTTCACCCGACAGACTTGGAATATTGTGGGGTAGGAGCAGTGGAAGGCACTTCTGGTCACAGAAAGGGAGGAAGTGAGCTGAGAAAAGTTCCTTTGCTGTGGAAGTAAAGTTTCTGCATGTGGTGGATGATGGAAGAGAAATGGAGTGGAGACATAGAGTTGCCAACTGGCTCCATATTCATCTGACAGGTTTCATGCAGTCCTGGGTTTACCCCACTGTCTGAAGGAATTTGCAGTTCTTATATCTCTACTGCACGCCATTAGCAAAGCAAGACTACAACTTCCTGCATACAGTGGGGTAAACCCAGGACTGGATCAAACATGTCAGATGAATCTGGAGCCAGTTGGCATCCCTATGTCTCCACTCTATTTCTCTTCTGTCACCCACCACATGCAGAAACTTCAATTCCATAGAACAAGGAACTTTCCCCAGCTCACCTCCTCCCTTCCTGTAATCAGAGGTGCCTTCTACAGCTCCTTCCCCCCAACTTTCCATTAGTTGGATCCTACCTACAGTCTCTGCTGCTAGTTATACTGGAAGCAGGCAGGGCAGGCTCACGCACACAGTAGGGAAGACTGGAGAAGGGCTGTGCAAGGGGTGCAGCCGCATAGGGCACAAGTATGGAACCAGCACTGGTATCATCACTGGGCTAGGAAGCTCAAAAAGAGTGAATTCCTGCACGTGGCTGCGAAAGGGGGGTGGGGGTTCACCAGGTTCATGAGTCACACAAGGCTCGGTATGGTCCTGGATTGGAGATCTGCAGATAGACATTTTAAACTCTGAAAAATGTCCAGACACATTAGTTATCCTTGTTTCTGGATGCTAAAGCATACATTTATTGAGTCCCGAGTACATCTCACAGGGACCTCCTAAATATTTAAGCCCAAAATATGTAAGCAGTTTGCCAATGCTTTAATGTAGTCCTGTCCACAGCAATGGATATTAGTTGTTAGTACACTTAACAACCAATTCGACAATTGTATGATTCAGTCAGTACTTTTCACAGTAGAATTAAACAAAGAAAATGAAATATAGAGTGATTCAAATGCATCCCATCAGGGAATTGTTACAACCCCTGTGTATGTGTGTGTAACACAGTAACATAGTAAATGACAGCAGATAAAGACCAGTGTGGTCGTCAATCTAGTCTGCCCAGCAATATGGCAGGAGTAGGTGCACCCCTTCACATGTCTTTGTTTAGGGGTGAACCCACCACTCCTCCCCCCATTGCTCCATGTAGGACACCCCTATTTGTTGTGAAATTAGATGGTTTAGTTGATTTTGATTTAATCTTGTTGCTATAAAGTTATCCACTGTGTCTGTCCCAGGCCACTTTGAATTCTGTCACTGTGGTTGCCCCCACCACCTCCATCGGGACAGCATTCCAAGCATCCACCACCCTTTCAGTAAAAAGGTATTTCCTGACATTGCCTTTCAATTTACCACCTTGCAGCTTCATGTCATGCCCTCTAGTTTTACAGCTTCCCCATCTCTGGAAGAGGTTTGTTTGTTCATTATTTCTCTTTAAGTATTTAAAGGTCTGAATCATATCTCCCCTATCCCTCCTCTCCTCCAAAGTGTACATATTTAGGTCTTCAAGTCTCTCCTCATAAGGCTTCTGACGCAGGCTCCAAATCATTTTGGTCGCCTTCCTCTGAACAGCTTCCATTCTTTTTACATCCTTTGCAAGATTCGGTCTCCAAAACTAAACACAGTATTCCAAGTGAGGCCTCACCAGAGACTTATACAGTGGCACTAGTACCCCTTCCTTTCTGCTGGTAATTCCTCTTCGAATGCAGCCCAACATCCTTCTGGCTTTTGCCACCGCCTTGTCGCACTGTTTTGCCACCTTGAGATCTACAGAAATAATCACACTGAGGTCTTTCTCCTGTTCCGTGCACACCAACCTCTCGCCCCCTATCGTGTACATTTCCTTTGGATTTCTGCTACCCAAGTGTATGACCCTGAACTTCTTCGCATTAAATCTCAATTGCCAAGCATCAGACCATTCCTCCAGCTTTTGCAGATCCCTCCTCATGTTCAGCACTCCCTCGGGGGAGTCCACTCTGTTGCAAATTTTCATGTCATCTGCAAAAAGACAGACTTTTCCATTCAGTCCTTCGGCAATATCACTCACAAATACATTGAACAGTGCCGGGCCCAGGACCAAACCCTGTGGCACCCCGCTAATCACCTTCCTTTCATCCAAATGAGCTCCATTTACCATCACCTTCTGTCATCTGTCAGTCAACCAATTTCTGATCCAGTTTACCACCTTGGGACTCATCCCCAAACTACTGAGTTTATTGATAAGCCTCCTGTGAGGGACAGTATCAAAGGCTTTGCTGAAATCCAGGTAGATGACATCCATCGCGTGTCCTTGATCCAGTTCTCTGGTCACCCAGTCAAAGAACTCAATGAGATTTGCCTGGCAAGATCATCCCTCGGTAAAACCATGTTGCCTCGGATCCTGTAACCCGCTGGTTTTGAGAAAGTTCACTATTCGCTGTTTCAGGAGCATCTCCATTACCTTTCCCGCCACCGAGGTAAGGCTCACAGGCCTGTAATTTGACACTTCTTCCCTGTCACCACTTTTGTGTAGAGGTACGACGTCAGCCATTCTCCAGTCCTGAGGAACCTCTCCAGTTTCCAAGGATCTGTTGAAAACATCCTTTAACGGCCCTGCAAGAACCTCTCTGAGCTCTTTCAGTATCCTGGGATGTACCCCATCCGGTCCCATGGCCTTGTCCACTTTCAGTTTTGCAAGTTGTTCTAACACCTCATCCTCTCTGAATGGTGTGGTATCTACCTCATTCCCATTTTTATATTTGGGAGTCACAGGTGGTCCTTCTCCAGGATTTTCTTTAGTAAAAACAGAGCAGAAGTATTCGTTTAGTAATTTCGCTTTATCAATGTCATTTTCCAAGAGTCCGTTCCCAACACTTCTGAGCCCTGCAATTCCACTTCTGATCTTCTTCCTTTCCCGAATATACCTCAAGAAAGTTTTGTCGCCGCACTTAACATCTTTAGCCATCTTTTCCTCTGCCTTTGATTTTGCTATCCTTATTTCTCTTTTTGTCTCCTTGAGTTTGGTCCTGTAATCATTTCTGTGTTCTTCTGTTTGCAAGCTTTTGAATTTTGCGAAAGCTGTGTTTTTTGCCCTTATTTGAGCAGCCACTTCTTTGGAAAACCAAATAGGTTTCCTTCTCCTCTTGTTTTTATTTACTTTTCTTACATATTTATCTGTTGCCCCTTTTATTGCCTCTTTTAGTTTAGCCCATTGCAATTCCACTTCCCTTATCCCCTTCCACCCTGTCAGCACCTCCTTTAGGTACTTGGCCATTTTGTTGAAGTCAGTGTTTTTGAAGCTTAGGACTTTGAGCTTGCTATGATTGGATTGCACCTTGGCTTTTATCTCAGACCACAGTGTGTTATGATCACTGTTGCTCACAAGGGCACTCACCCAGACATTAGACACGCTATCACTGTTGGTGAGCACCAAATCCAGCGTGGAGCTTTCCCTGGTTGGTTCCATCACTATTTGTCTAAGTAACGCATCTTGGATAGCGTCCACAATTTTTTTGCTTCTTTCCAGATTTGCAGAAGGAGTAATCCAATCCACATCGGGTAGATTAAAGTCACCCAATATGATTGCTTCCCCCTTTGTTGCTATCTTGGCAATATCTATAATCAATTCGTTATCTCTCTCTTCAATTTGAGTCGGAGGTCTGTAGATTACAGCAGTATGGATGACAGTGCCATCTCCTCTTTCCAATATGATCCAGAGCGTTTCTTCTTTTCCCCATGCCCCCTGCATTTCAGTAGCTTTAATATTGGTTTTGACATACAAGGCTACTCCTCCCCCTTTTCCATTTTCTCTGTCTCTTCTGAATAGATTATAGCCAGGTATGGCTATATCCCAATCATGCGATTCATTAAACCATGTTTCTGTAATGGCCACAATGTCCAAGTCCTTTTCCACCATTAGGGCTTCCAGGTCCGGAAGTTTGTTGGCTAAGCTATGAGCATTTGTGCTCATTGCTTTCCAGCATTTACCTGGCTTGTGTGTATTTTGCATTGATTTTATTCTATCCAGTTCTTCCCAGTTGCTTTTGATGTATTGTTTAAAAGTGTGGTTGTTTCTGTTATTCTGCTTTTGCAGGGGGTGACATCCAGAACTTGACCTTCCCCTTCTTCTAGTTTAAATGCATATCCACATACTGCCTGAATTTTTCATGTAGAATTCTTTTCCCTGCGACAGAGAGGTGTAGTCCATCAGCACAGTATAATTTCTTGTTGGTCCATGTGTTTTCCCAGTCGCCAATAAATCAGAATCCTTCTCGTTTGCACCAGGTCTGGAGCCATGTATTAAAGCTATTAATGCGATTTAGCCTTTTTGCCCCCTTACCTAGAACAGGTAGAACTTCTGAGAATGATACAGTGTTAACAATGGGCTTGAGGTTTTCTCCCAGAGATTGGAAGTCCTTTTGGACTGTATAGGCACTGTTTCTAGCCAGGTCATTTGTACCCAAGTGGATGACAACATCAAGTTTGGAGAGTTTGCTTTCCGCACTAAGTGCATCAATAATTTGGTTTGTATTCCTGCCGGCTGAGGAGCCTGAGAGGCATTTGAGTATCTTCTCTCCTTTGAACTGTGTTCCCAAGTTGGTGTCTCTGATGATGGAATCTCCAAGTAGTAGTAGTTTTCTGTTTGGTGAGTTTTTCTTCATATTTGGTGCTTTAGCAGGAGATTGGGCATTGACTGACTCCTCTAAGGGCCGTTCAGTTTCTTTGGATTGGGCATCCTTATTAACCAAGGCAGAGAGTGCATTATGCAGGGATATCTCTTGGTGTATAGGATACCTCTGTGTATGTGTGCCAATGCAGGAGTTGTAGCTGCAAGGTGGAGAGAGCAGGGAATGGTGGGTCAGTTGGGACTTGTCTAGTTTTGAAGGGTGGAACAGTTTGTAGTATGGTGTGGAAATTGCGGCAGGTTAGGTTTGAGGGGTGGGAACAACTTGGGGGACTGGGAGAAAGAACTGGGAAGGGCAAATGGAAAGGAGAAATGCTAACTGTTATGTTTCACTGTATGTGAGTTTCTGTGCTACAAAAGCTGGAACTCCTTCTTGTATAGAAATGCACTGGACCATTCATTTTTGGGGGAGGCTTATTCCTCTGGAATCCCCCATCCTATCTAGCCCAACTTGGACTTAATGAGTCTTTTTATTGTTTCTTCCCACATGACATCCAATTCCATGAATTGTCCAGAGTTATTTTCCCCCCAGATATTAAACTTGAAATCCAAAACAGACACCATTTCTCAGCCCTTTTGTATAATTCTTTCCAACTTTCATTGAGTTGGAAAGAATGATGATAAATTGCAGAACCAGAGAAAGTGAGGAGTCATATCTCAAGAAAAGGTCTATGTGAAAAAACATGCATAAATAATAAATATTTCCATATCTATCTTTCACAGCAGGACAGAAAGATAGAGTCTTGACTAAGTGTAAGTATAATTTAAAAACTCTTGAGCAAGGCCAGCCCAACCATTAGGCATGATCAGGCAGTCGTCTACGGCAGCAGCAGTAGTCAAAGCAAAACATTAGATCCTAATAGTCACAGAAGCTCAGAGCCATCAGCACGTTCTTTTACGTATATGCAGGAAGAGCAAGCACACTGAAGAATGGTGATTCAGGTGGTCATGACTGAGTTTAATTATCAAAATCTTGCGGTGGGGGAGATGTAAGGCAAAAGGTTTTCCTTGGGTGTCAAATACCTTACATTAGCTCTGGGCCTGACCCTGCTCTTGAACATGTGCTTTCAAGAGCATGCTGCCTTCTTCAGATGTAGGTAGGCCACTGGTTGATCTTAATCCAATAAGAGTACTTGATATAAGCCAAGATAAATGTTGGGTGCTCTGTTCACCTGAGGCAGAACAAAAATCCTTGATTTGTTTGATACTGTGCCAAATCAAAAGTGAATGCTGTGAACCCATTAGATTCTTTTCATGGGAGACCATTTTCGAGGTGCACAGATGAGCCATCAGTTGCTTTTAGAAGCATATGAGACTAAGAGATATGTTTACTAAAGTGCATTAGGGTTTTTTGCACTTATTTATTTATTTATTTAAAGCTTTTCTATACCGTCCCTTCCAAAGATCAAGGGCAATTTACAATGAACAAAGCAGGTGCAATAAACTTTAAACAAAAGTGTAACATAAGAACTGGTCAAAACATATTTACATGAACATATTTTACATTATTTATAGATATTATATAACATGGTCTATGTACTTACGGGGATGTCTTGTGTTTGTAATCATAATATGTTTTGAAATGTCCTATGATATTAACAGTGTTGTGTAGAGAGGAGTTTAATATGGAGCATCACAGTAGGTTTCAGTTATGTTGGGTATATTTTGTACTGGTCTGTTGAATTCTCAAAATGTTCATAAAAGAGATGAATTTTGATTTCCTTACGGAATTCTTGAAGATCTTTAAGGGATCTTAACTTCTCAGGGAGGAAATTCCAGAAAATAAGAGCAAAATAGGAGACGTTCCTATTACTTGTAGAACTATTCGTTTTACGGAATTCAGAGGGGACTATTATGATGTTTTGGGTACATCCTTAGGGAAGATATCAATGTGCGGTAAGAACATAAGATATGCCATACTGGATCAGACCAAGGTCGATTAAGCCCACTCTCCTGTTTCCAACAGTGGCCAGTCTAGATCATAAGTACTGTCACGTGCACCACCTTGGCAGGGTAATAGACCAAGGTAGGTTGGACATAAAAATACATAAGGTTGAGTTTGGCAAGTGTTTCACAGGGCCCAGGGACTTTTAGCCTGGTAGCCTCCTTGTTACCAAATCTCAAAGAACACAAAGGTCAGAGTGGAGGGAAAACAAAGGCATTTATTTCCCCTTCTTGCAAAGGTTCAAATGGTTGGGCAATAACATCAACACAAGTGTCCTTACTTCAGGTTAGAAGAAAAAGTAAAACATGAGTTTAAAGCAAAACTGTTATCTTCACAGAGTGGTGTGCAAAAACAAACATTTTCTATTCCACAAGTTATAGCTTATACGCTAGGCAAGGACTCCAGGCTTCCTGTCATGCAGTAATTACAGTCCATTTCTGTATCTGAAAGCTCTTTAGCAAATTCCACTTGCATCGGTTCCAATTCGGAAGCCTCTGAAACTGAGTCAGTAGTTTCTGGCAAATTGTAGTCAGGCTTCTGATATAACTTTTGTATGACCTCCCAATGCTCAGGGTTAAGAGTAGGGCGTCGGTCCTGTGCTCTCCTATACTGAGAACACTCCTCCCTCTGCAAGGATTTTACATTAGCTTCATGCAAACCTTTCTCATTAAAAAGTTTCTTATTTGATAAACGTTTCTTGTACGTTGTATCATAGGCAGTTTTATATGTACAGTATTCCTCTGCTCCCTGTCCTCCCCATATACCAGCAGTCTGAAACCTGCTTCGAGTAAAATAAGGGTTACCTTTTATCTTTGGCTTTTCTACTCCAGGTGAGGGTTGAGGCCTGTCTCGGCTGGGATTCTGACTTGCCTGAGCAATAGGCCTTAGGTTCTCCAGCCGTCCTTCAGTTGGCTTTCTAATGCAGTCACAGCAATGCCTTCGCCTCTCTGGACGAAGAGCACTCACTCTTGATGGAGCTGTCTCTCCTTCTCCTCGGTTGCTCCTCTCTTCACGCCACAGCGGTTGCTGCTGCCTTCTGCCAAACTCCTGTTCAAGAGCTACTGCTTCAGCCCTTCCTCTCCCAGAACTGGCTGCTTCTTCTGCTGGTCCTGCCTCTTCTGCTCTCCAGTCTTCCAGACTCTCTTTAAGAGGTACTCCTCTCTTTCTTGATTGGAGGCTGGCTGGCATTACCTCACGACCTATGGGGCGTGGTTCCTCAGTCTCTCGGAGGTCTCTCTTGCCCTCTCTATCTGGTTCCTCGAAATATTGCAGCTTACGCCTGACTTTTTCTGTGTTTAAAACATTTTCTTCTGTTCCCAGAGGGTCTGCTGCATGACAGTACCTAGCAGTTTCCCCAAAAGAAATAGGTTCCACAATTTTATTTATTTATTTATTTTATTTAACAATCATTTATATCCCGCATCTTCCAGAGTTCAGATGCGGTTTACAATTGAACAACAGTCAACAAAGCAAGGGCTTGTTTTACATGGAACAATTTTTGACAGTAAACAATGTAATAGTTAAATACGTAACAAAACAGTGTAATGGTTAAATGCATAACAGAACAATGTAATGGTTAAATACATAACAGAACAAGAACAATTTACAATTTAAGAACTATGTACAGATACAGGTTTGTAGGTTCCTTAGATTTAAATCATGGTTATTTACAAGTGGGTGTAAATCTGTTAAGTTATGAGGTTTAGCTTTACTCAGTTGGGTGTAATTTAGCCTTTTTCTGGGATGATCAATGGATTATCTATGTTGTTGTAGTGCATGGCAAAGAGGTAGGTTTTCAGTTTTTTGCGGAATTCTATAATTTCTGTTGTAGATCTTAGGTCCTCCGGGATGGAGTTCCAAATAAGGGGGGCCGCGTATGAGAAGGCTCTGTTATTAGTTAGTTTGTTTGCTTTTATAAAATCATTTGGAGTCCTTAATTTATTTGAGTGTCCTTTTCTGTGAGTGACTTTTTGAGATTCCTTGCTTATAAGATTGCTTAATGGGATTGGAGCCATGCCATTGAGAGCTTTAAATGTGGTTATTGTTGTCTTATATATTATCCTGCTTTGTATTGGGAGCCAATGCAGGGTTGCTAGTATTGGAGTAATATGCTGGAATGAGTGTGCTTTCATTACAATTCTAGCTGCTGCGTTCTGTGCTAGTTGTATTCTTTTAATGTTTTGTTTCGTTATACCTAAGAGAATTAGGTTGGAAAAATCAAAGTGTGGGGTTATGGTTGCCTGTATTATGTTAATGAAATCTTGTAAGTGAACTAAGGGACGTAGTTGCTTGAGTATTTTGAGTTTGAAGTAGATTTTCTTTATAGTGTTTCTAATGTGGGTGTTCATCGTAAGGTGTGTATCTAAAATGACTCCTAGGTATCTTATTTCATTTTTTATTGTGATGTCATGGTTTTGTATTGTTATGTGGGTTGGAGGGACGTATGAATGTTTTTTTGTTACAATTAATACCTCTGTTTTTGAATGGTTTATGTGGAGGTTTTTCGCTTTTAGCCAGGTTGTGATTTCGTTAAGACAATCTGTTAAGAGTTTTATCGGTACATCAGGGATGGTGAATGGAATGTATAACATAATATCATCTGCGTATAGATGATAGAGTACACCGAATTTTTTGAAAATGTCACAAACTGGTTTTATATATATGTTAAATAGGAGGGCTGATAGAGCCGAGCCTTGTGGGAGACCAATTTCTTGTTTATATGTGGTGGATGTCTGATTAGCTATTTTTACATTTTGCGTTCTATTATGTAAATATGAGGTGAACCATTTGTGTACCGTGGCATTTATACCTATTTGTTTTAGGTTATTAAGCATTATAGTGTGATGTACACTATCGAATGCAGCTGATATGTCAATAAATAGGAGTATGAATGCTTTTTTGTGATTATCAATCCCTTTAAGGAGTGTATCAATTAAGACTGTTAAAAGTGATTCTACTCCATGCTGAGGTCTAAAACCATATTGGTGTTCATCAAGTGGGTAGTAAGAGTCTAGGTATTCCTGTGTCTGGATCTGTACCACTTTTTCTATTATTTTAGCTAAGAAAGGGATACTTGAAATAGGTCGATACGATTTTGGGGATGTTTTGTCCATAGTACCATTTTTGAGAATTGGGCGGATTTGTGCATGTTTGAGTTTAGGAGGGAGGTAACCTTGGAGTAATGAGAGGTTGACTATAGGGAGGATGAAAGAGATTAGTATTGGAAGTGTGCTTTTTATCCATGTTACAGGGCATGGATCAAGGAAAGAGGTGGTAGTGTTGAGGTTGGAAATAATATTCTTTAGTGATTCTTTGGATGTGGGGTGAAAAACTGACCATTCATTTGCGCAATTTAAGGCTACGTTATGTTTGTCTATGGACATTATAGGTTGTGTGGATTTATTTTGATAGTAGTCAGCTAAAGTTTGTACTGATATGTCAGTAATTTCATTGTTATGTGTTTGAGGGTTATT
Organism: Ichthyophis bannanicus; assembly: GCA_033557465.1. Classification (NCBI taxonomy): domain Eukaryota; kingdom Metazoa; phylum Chordata; class Amphibia; order Gymnophiona; family Ichthyophiidae; genus Ichthyophis; species Ichthyophis bannanicus. The sequence goes on along the minus strand of CM066032.1, from coordinate 1,270,411,571 downwards.
AGTGAGATTTCTAACAATGGAGAATAGCTCTCGTGGTCTATTATAGGATTTTGATAAGATTGCAGCATAGTAAGTCTTTTTTGTGCTATCTATAGTGTCTTTGTATTTTGTGAGAATGGTATTATATATTTCCTTATGTATAGTTAGTTTGGTTTTGCGCCATTTGAGTTCTGATTTTCTTAGTTGTCTCTTCATTTGTTTTAGTGTGTTGTCGAACCATGGAGCTTTTTTTGAGTTAGTGGGTTTTTTGTTACTTCGGTCAGATTTAGCTGCATCGGTTATTGTGTCATGCCAATTTTTGATAGCTTCATCTAAATCCATTGGGGGAGACACAAGGTGGGGTATTATTGTATCTAGGAATTCAGTTTCGTTAAATCTTTTGAATTTTGTGGTGGAATCACTTCTTGAGTAGTTTTTGGTGCTATTGGTATGGAATGTGAGTTTTGTTTTAATGATGTAATGATCAGACCAAGGAATTTGTGTGCATTCTATAGTATCTGGGTTGAATAGTTGGAAGATTGTGTTTGGGAGGAGTATAAGGTCTAGTGTGCCTCCTTTTATGTGTGTTGTATTGGTGATTATCTGGTGAAAATCCATGTCAGCTATGGTTTCTAGGAAAAGGTTGGCTTCCGATACTGGAAGTGAGGGGAGGTTAAAATCACCTAGCATGATTATTGAATCTTGATCGGTAGATGAGCCCAGAAATTCAATAAGTGGATCTAGGCTATCTGCTTTTTGGTCAGGGGGTCTGTATATTAGGCAGATTCTAAGATTGTTAATCTTTATGATGAGGGTATCAATGTTATTGGTTATATTATGTCTTATTGATTTGGCATTTAATATCTTTCTCGTCATGATAAGTACACCACCTCCTTTTTTGTTGGGTCTGTGGGTAAAGTTTATATCGTAGTCATCAGTGTTAAGCTGGTTTAAGTAGACTGTATCCGTTTCAGATAGCCACGTCTCAGTTACACATAAAATGTCAGGTTTTAGGTCTGTTATTAAATCGCTAAATATGGGAAGTTTATTTTTCATTGAGCGTGCATTGATAAGGATACATGACAGTGAATTGGTGTTTTTGATGTTGTTTTCTTTTATTTGTTGTAAATCAGTTTGTTTTATTTGTATAAGTCGGTGGTAGTTTATTTTTGCCTGGTGGTATGGGTTTGTGTGGGCAATATGGTAGTTATTTCTGGGTGTTGTTCGTATTATGGGGATTGCCATATGGTTTTTAGTAGATAAGGTAAGTGTTAGATCGATTAGGATTGTCAATAATATAAAGTTGTAGGTTATTTTTAGAATCATAGTTTTTGTGAGTGTCATGTTCAGTGACAAGGTACTGCTTGGTGAGTTTTATGTAGTAGAGTGTGTTTCGTAATTCAATGTAATAATGTCCGATTCTATTACCGGTGATGGTGATTATTTGGTCAGGGAGATTATGGAGGAATAGATCAGGCAGTAGTTTTCTGTAATTACAAGCAATAAAGATTATGCAGGAGGTAATGGAAACAGTAAAAGTCAGACAGTAGTAAATGAATCAGACAATATAGTTATACATAAATGAGATTACTGGCGACAGTAAAACAGGCAATAGCTATAATGGTTGAGATTACTGGCGACAGTAAAACCGGCAATAGCTATAATGGTTGAGATTACTGGCTACAGTAAAGCAGGCAATAGTTATAATGGTTGAGATTACTGGCTACAGTGAAACAGGCAATAGCTATAATGGTTGAGATTACTGGCTACAGTAAAACAGGCAATAGTTATAATGGTTGAGATTACTGGCTACAGTAAAACAGGCAATAGCTATAATGGTTGAGATTACTGGCTACAGTAAAACAGGCAATAGTTATAATGGTTGAGATTACTGGCTACAGTGAAACAGGCAATAGCTATAATGGTTGAGATTACTGGCTACAGTAAAACAGGTAATAGTTATAATGGTTGAGATTACTGGCTACAGTAAAACAGGCAATAGCTATAATGGTTGAGATTACTGGCGACAGTAAAACAGGCAATAGACAACAGTAGAAGTCAGGTAGGAAATACTTGCTGTGATCGAGACGCTGGTGGATCAGTTGAAGGTACGCGAGCTCGACCGTAGGGGAGCTCCAGCGGTACCGGAAGGTGAGAGATGTAGTTGGGTTTTCGAATTTGATGTTTTCGTGTCACCGATACCAATTTGGAGAGTTCCTTAAGCGCCTTAGCCTAAGGGCCGTGCCAAAGGACCCTCTTGTGCGGCCCTCAGGCGCGGGCCCGCAAGGCGCGGGTGCGCCTTTGGCGCTCTCTTTTTAAAGGGAGAGGACAGCCCCGATTAGGTAAAGAAGCTCGGTGATGCGCTGGGTGGGTGGAGCTAGCGATCACCTTCTCCGGTGGGCTCTTCTGTGAGGCCGATTGCCTTACTGTGCCGCCGCTGATCTCTCCGTGCAGGGAAGGCTCTTCTCCGGCGTGGCGTTGGCTCCGATGGCAGTTCCAGGTACTCCTTGCGAAGAGCAGAGGGAAAGAGGAGCTTGCTTCTTTGGCGCTCTCTTTTTAAAGGGAGAGGACAGCCCCGATTGGGTAAAGAAGCTCGGTAATGCGCTGGGTGGGTGGAGCTAGCGATCACCTTCTCCGGTGGGCTCTTCTGTGAGGCCGATTGCCTTACTGTGCCGCCGCTGATCTCTCCGTGCAGGGAAGGCTCTTCTCCGGCGTGGCGTTGGCTCCGATGGCAGTTCCAGGTACTCGTTGCGAAGAGCAGAGGGAATGCTTGTATTGGGGAAAACAGTGGATTGCCTGGGTCCCCTTTAATAATGGTTTATGGACCTTTTCTCCAGGAACTTGTCCAAACCTTTTTAAAACCCAGCTACACTAACAGCTTTTACTACATCTTCCAGTAACGAATTCCAGAGTTTGATTACACGTTGAGCAAAAAAGCGTAGTTACTCACCTGTAACAGATGATCTCCGGGAACAGCAGGAATAAGTCTTCACATATGGGTATCGTCGGTACCGACGGAGCCTGCGCGGGAACGCTCTCCAGCGTCCAATAGGAATGCTTTTGGGAGCGTGCATCCACGCATGCGCGCTGCCTTCCCGCCCATCTATCTCCCTCTCCTCAGTTGAGTTTAAAGCTGAGACCGAAGGAGAGAAGTAGATAAAAATAGAGAAAGAGAGAGAGAGAAAGACAACTCCTAGGGGAGGCGGGTGGGTTGTGAAGACTTATTCCTGCTGTTCTCGGAGATCACCTGTTACAGGTGAGTAACTACGCTATCTCCAGGAACAAGCAGGAATGAGTCTTCACATATGGGGACTCCCGAGCTGAGAGGTGCCTAGGGAAGACCCAGCATGTAGCAAATCTATGTAGATGGGCCATGTTTCCCCCAGGGACCTCAGGCATCCAAGTGGATGGAGGGTAGGAGTTGAACTATGAGTGGAAAAGGTGTTGCAGAACAGCTTGACCAAACAAGGCATTCCGGCGGAAGTCCTTGTCCAGACAATAATGGGCAGTGAAAGTATGTACTGAGGCCCAAGTTGCTGCTTTGCAGATTTCATCAATAGCCATTGAACGAAGGTTAGCTGTTGAGGTTGCCATGGCTCTGACATTATGAGCTGTGACATGGCCTTCAAGAGGTATTCCTTTACTTTGATATGTATAGGAAATACAATCTGCAATCCATCTAGAGAGGGTTCTCTTAGCAACAGGAAGACCTAAATGGCTAGAGTCAAAAGCCACAAAAAGCTAAGAAGACTTTCTGTGAGGCTGGGTCCTTTGGAGATAAAAAGCTAGAGCTCTTTTACAGTCCAAAGTATGAAGTTTCCTTTCCGCAGAGGAGGAATGAGGCCTAGGAAAGAAAACGGGAAGATAAACTGATTGGTTTAGATGAAAAGGTGAAACCACCTTTGGAAGAAAATGAGGATGAGTCCTAAGGACCACCTTATCATGATGAAACCTCGTATAAGGTGGATCAGCCACTAAAGCCTGAAGTTCACTAATGCGTCTTGCAGAAGTAATGGCAATTAGGAAAATGACTTTCCATGAAAGAAACTTCAGATCCGAAGTAGCCAAAGGTTCAAAAGGTGGCTCCATGAGTACCCCTAAAACAAGGTTAAGATCCCATGCCACTGGAGGTGGTTTAATGGGAGGTTTCGTTAGAAGAAGTCCTCTCATAAATCTAGAAATAAGTGGATGAGAGGAAATTGGTTGTCCATCTAAGAGCTTATGAGATGCAGCAATAGCACTAAGATGGACTCTAACAGAATTGGTCTGACGACCAGAAGCCGACAAATGAAGGAGATACTCTAGAAGAGAGTCTACTGGTACTGAAGAGGGAGTAAGTCCTCTCTGATAACACCAGGAAGAGAACCTTTTCCACTTAAAAGCATAAGAGCATCTTGTAGAAGATTTCCTGGAGGCCAGAAGAATGTCCTTCACTTGTTGAGACAGGTCTAGATCTTGAAAGTCTAGGCCTTGAGTAACCAGGCCTTGAGATGTAGGGACTGGGGACTGGGGTGTAGTAAAGATCCGTTGTCCTGGGACAGAAGATCTGGAGCACTCCCTAACTCCAGAGGGGTGGCTTGAGAGAGACGCAAGAGAAGAGGGTACCATGTTTGCCTCAGCCAGGAAGGCGCTATGAGGATCATGCGTCCTTTGTCCTTCTGGAGCTTGAATAAGGTTTTGGGGATTAGAGGAAATGGTGGAAATGCATATAGGTAATCCTGACCCCAGTGGAGCAGGAATGCATCCCTGGTTTGACAGTTCTGTGCTGGAAGTCTGGAACAAAACCGGGGAAGTTTGGCATTCTCTGGACTTGCAAAGAGGTCTATGTCTGGTGTTCCCCAGGCATGAAAAACCCGAGCAAGATGGTAGGAGTGGAGTGACCACTCGTGTGGCAGGAGTACTCGACTGAGTCTGTCTGCCCAAACGTTTTGAACGCCTGGAAGATAGACTGCCAGCAGATGAATCTGATGCTCTCTGGCAAAGGCCCATAGTCACAGAGCTTCATTGCATAGTTGCAGAGAACCTGTTCCGCCTTGTTTGTTGAGGTAAAACATGGCTACTTGATTGTCTGTTTGCACCAGAACTGTTTTGTTTTTGAGCTGGGTGCAAAAGACTTGAATAGCATTGGAAATGGCTCTGAGTTCTAATAGGTTTATATGAAGAGCCTCCTGTGAGGACCAAAGGCCCTGTGTTGATAGATTGCCCAAGTGGGCTCCCCAACCCATCTTGGAGGCATTTGTTGTTAGGATAGCCTGAGGTGGTGGTTGCTGGAAAGGAGAGCCTATTAAAAGGTTTTCTAGAGACTGCCACCAACGGAGAGACAGAATCAGGCGTGTGGTAACTCTGATCTTGTCTGACAGGCTTCCTGAGGCCTGGGACCATTGGGAAGCTAAGGTCTACTGGGCCACTCTCATGTGAAGATGAGCGTAAGGTATTACATGGACCGTAGATGCCATGTGACCTAGTAGGCGAAGCATCTGTCGAGCAGAAAGGAAGGTCTGCAGTGCTGCTTGAGATGCTAGCTCGATGATTCGCAGACAGCGTGGTTGGGGCAGGAAGGCCCTTGCAAGCTGTGTGTCCAAACGAGCCCCTATAAACTCGAGGGATTGAGATGGGGTGAGCTGGGACTTTGGAAGATTTATGACCCATCCCAAATACTGGATTATTTGTTTTGCTCGCAATAGGGCCTGATGAGCTTCTTGAGCTGACTGCGCCCAGATGAGCCAATCGTCCAAGTAAGGGAAGACAAAAATCCCCAGGGTCCTCATGAATGCTGCTACTACTGCCATGCATTTTGTGAAGACCCTTGGAGCAGAGGCCAGCCCAAAGGGAAGGACTCTGTATTGGAAATGTCTTCCCTGGACTAGGAACCAAAGAAATTTCCTGTGATCTACATGAATAAGGATATGCATGTAGGCGTCTTTTAAATCTAGAGAACATAGCCAATCTTGCCTGTGAAGGTATGGCAGAAGAGAGCTGAGGGAAAGCATTTTGAACTTCTCTCAGACTAGATATTTGTTCAGCTCTCTGAGATCTAGAATTGGCCTTAAACCCCCTGTCTTTTTTGGGATGAGAAAATAAGGGGAGTAAAACCCTGTACCTTGTTGGCATAGAGGAACCTCTTCTATAGCTCCCTGAGCTAGTAGAGTAGAGACCTCTTGTAGCAAGAGGTCTATGCCTAGAGGTTGAGAGTTGAACTGTTTTACTACTCTGGGTGGTGGCAAGCTGAGGAAACGAAGCTTGTACCCCAGACTCACTATGGACAAAGTCCAGGCTTCTGATGTGATTTATTGCCATCTTTTGACAAAATGGCAGATACGGCCTGGAATATTTAGAGATTCTGGGCCTAACACAGGAAGAATGATTAAGTTTTCTAGATAAAAGTAAAAAACCCTGAGGAGGCTGAGTCTGTTGAGCCTGCTGAGGTTTGGGTTTTCTTTGTCTCGTCTGTTGTTGCCCTTTTTGGGGAACATATGCCTGTTGGGTGGAAGATGGATAGAGCTTTTCCTTTTTAGAGAAAAAGGGTTTCTTAAAGGACTTTTTCTTAGCTGGGTTAGCAGAAATTTTTGACAATCTATTTAAAGTAGCATTATCAGTGTCAAGCTGATTAGCCTTAGATTGCCAATCCTTGCCAAAAAGATTTTCTCCAGTGCAAGGAATATTTCCCAGCTTTTCCTGCACCCATTCTTCCAAGTCTGAAGCTTGGAGCCAGGCAATACGTCGTGCTCCTATAGCTATGGCAGAAGTTCTGCTAATACATTCAAAACAGTCAAAGGTAGCACGATTCATGAATTTAGAGACATTCTGAGCATGTTTGTCTAGTGATGAATAGTCTTCCCTTTTATCCTCTTGAAGGAAAGGGTTCAAAAGCTCTAAGTTTTTTGTAACCTCCTCAAGAAACATTCCCATGTATAAAATATAGGAACTAATCCTTGCTGAAAGCATGGAGGCCTGAAAACATCTACGCCCAAAGGCATCCAGGGTTCTAGATTCACGACCTGGTGGATTAGAAGAGTGTCTCTTTGTACTCTTAATCCGTCTCATGGCAGACTCCACCACCATAGAATGGTGTGGTAGCTGAGTTTTTTGAAAACCTGGACAAGGTGGCACTCTATACATAGTGTCAAGGCATCTAGAATGTGGGGATACTGTTAAAGGAGTTTCCCACATCCTCAACATTAGATCATGTAAGATCTGATGTATGGGGAGCATCGCTACTTCCTTTGGAGCCAAGGGGTATTGCAGAATTCTTAATTCTTCTGCCCTAGGTTCCTTTTCAGGTACCACTGTAATGGCAAGTGCCTTTGCCATATCATGCACAAAATCGTGAAAAGACATGTCCTCAGGAGGGGACATTCTGCGTTGAGGAGAAGAAGATGAATCTTTTAAAAGTTCAGCTCTGGTACCAGTGGAGTCATCTGAGTCATCGGAATCGGAAGACTCAAAGGGATGAAGCACCGGGTTCTCCTTTAAAAGATGTCTTCGGTACCACTCGAGGTCGGTACTGAAGCGAGTCGGTACCTGATCCCCCATGCTTGAGAGTGATTCTAAACTCGGCATCGGGGGAAGTAAGCCTGCCGAAGCAGGTACCAAGGGTACCGGCACCGGTACCGACAGCGATACCGGTGCTTGTGGAACGGTCTGCAGCGACTTTAGTGGTACCGAAGTAGCCAAAAGATTTGCTAGACTGCGTTCAATAAACAAAAAATGGTCCTGTCTTATAGAGTAATAGTGCCGTTAAGTCAATAAATATAAAGATTACTCCAGTGATGTGAGAATTATTTTTAGACAGTTTCCAACTTTTAAGAGAGACTTGTTAACACAGCCATATAGGTATTAATTTATCATTGGGTCTCAGACTTCAAAGAGCTATGGTAATTATATTTTTCTACCAACTCGCTCCAAATTGCATCAATGACCCCTTATTTTTCAATTCTTTGTCAATTGTTATACTATTTTTGAAATTTTTGTTTATATTAAAACGTTATAAGATAGTCAGGCTTATCTTTCTTGAAGCAGGAAAATCCCAACGTCAGCCATAGCGCTACTACGTTTCACAAAAACGTTTCTTCAGGGGTAACACACTGACTTTTTCTTTGATCAGAACTAGGAAACAAGAATAACATTCTCTAGTTAGTATTTTATGTTTCTTATCAGAATACACTGAAGATCATATGCATATACTTCATATCGGAGCGAATATGTCTCGAGGTCCAACTGACTCACCACATAGAATTACCCGCAATGAATGATCAAGCTTCGTATAAGAGCGCCGCGCATGTGTTTCAAACTTATCACAGGGAGCCATTTTTATTTGTTAATAAAGCGGCCAGCCCTGCGGTATCAACCAATCAGGAGCAAAGATTCCAATCAATCTGGGAGTTTAAACCCTCCGGTTGAACCGTTTGAAGCTTAAAGATCCAACGTTGCTCTTTATATATTAGAGTCTTGTCCAGTGATTTTCCACCACTTGCTTTTGAAACTCGTTCTAGGCAAAAACATCGGAGATCGGTAAACATATGGTTATGCATCAAGCAGTGCTCTACAATTTTTTTTATTTTTTTTTTAACATCTTTTATTTATGAAAATTTTACAGTGAAACACAGCAAAATTAAATTTCAAAGAAACAAATTACAAAAGGCATAAAGTATCCTTAAACAAATACATAATAAGAATATAGCCCACATCAATGGGGAGAAATCGATCCAATACCAAAAGGAAAAAAAAATAAAAGAAAACAAGGCTACGTAACAGGACAAGCCGGTAGCCAACTATACCGGTTTAATGAACCCTCCCTACTCAAGGTTTGTCAACAACCTTTGGTTTCTCTCTATCCAGTAACCATTTCTCTAAATCAGAAGGCATAAGAAAAATAAATCTGTCGTTATTTAAAGAGATATTACATTTACAGGGATATTTTAAAAAGAATGTTGCTCCCAAAACTAATACTCTTGGTTTTAAGGAAAGAAAAGCTTTCCTGCGCAATTGAGTTGAACGTGAAACATCGGGGAATATCTACAATTGGTGCCGTCACGGTTTTGCAGCGAAGCCTACTGCGATGTTCAGCCAGACGTGTTTTAAAAGCTCTTAAAGTCTTTCCAACATATATAAGTGGACAGGGGCATTGAATGATGTATACTACTTGAGTAGTAGAGCAATTCGTGGAGTGCTGTAGTGTGTAAGTTTTTCCCCGCCAATTAAAAGTAGTTATTTCACAATTCACTTCACAAAAAGGGCATTCACCACAACGTGTGTGTCCCTTACAGGTATCCGTCACATTGGATTGCATAGAAGGTACAATAGCAGGGCAAAGAAGATCTTTAAAATTGCATTGGCGAGTCCAGACACATCGTACTTTTCTATCTTTTAAAGAAGGAATACTTTGCAACACATTAGTGTGTCGTTTAATTATAGCCATAATATTTCTGCTATAAGGTGAATAAGGAGTTACAAAATTTATGTTGGTATCGCTTTTAATGGTTTTTTTTAGGAACCAATAGCATCTCACGATGATTATATAGAGCTCTTTTATAAGCTGATTCTATAACCCGTGAAGGATAGCCCCTGTCAGATAGTTTCATTTTTAATACTTGAGCTTGAATTTTGAATTCACGGACATCCGTACAGTTCCTCCGATATCTGAGGAATTGAGAAAGAGGTAATCCGTCTTTCAATTTTTTAGGATGTAAACTATTGTAATGTAGCAGTGCATTACGGTCGGTAGGCTTCCGGAAAATTTTCGTGATCCACCCGGCTGTACCCTTCATAATCTCTACATCCAAAAAGGTCATTTTTTCTTTGTCATATGCAGTGGTAAATCGAATAGTAGGTTCTCTAGTATTAAGCCAATCAAAAAATTCCAACAGTATTAATAATGTCCCGGACCAAAGAACAAAGATGTCATCTATGTAGCGGCACCACTGATGTATAAATTGAAAAAAGGTAGACTGAGGGAGCCATCGTGCTTCAAAAGCTCCCATATATATATTGGCGACTGACGGGGCGCATGTCGCTCCCATCGCGACCCCGATCTTTTGGTGGTATATATTGTCATTGAACTGAAAATAATTCTGGAACAAAACCAGTTGTGTAACATTCTCCAGGAAAGCCATTTGTGATGATGACATATCAGGACGGGCTTGCAGGACCGACATCACTTGTGTGTAGGCTTCTCTCTGAGGAATATTAGTGTAAAGTGCATTCACATCAAGGGACACTAACCAGACATTAGGATCTGAACTCAAAGATGCCTGTGATTCTAATAGCTGTAAAAAGTGCATTGTGTCCCGCATGTAAGAAGGTATACGAGAGACTGATGGTCGCACAAAAGAGTCCAAATAAATGGACAACGGTTCTAATAGTGAGCCTCGTGTGGAGACAATAGGTCTTCCCGGAGGGTTAAATAGGTCTTTATGAACTTTTGGGACCAATGGCAAGGAGTCTTTTATCCATCACCATTTCCGATGCCGGGGTGTCGGTACCGATCGAAGCGGCCACAACCCCCGAGCATGGAACAGGAATGTCCATCGAGGCCGAAGCCTCGTGAACATCCTGGAGCCCCGATAATGCTTTGGAGCCCGAAGACTCCCGCCGGGGCTGCTTTGCCGGTGCAGGATCCTCGAGGGCAACGCCAGAGGCATCTTGATACTTAGAAGGAGATCTACCTCTTGAGGACCGGCTAGCCTTAGATTTATGTTTAGTTACCTGAGGATCCCTGGGAAGAAGTAGAGGCCCTGGAGGATACTGATGCTACTGATATCGTGTCCGATGCAAACAGGGCACTGAGTTGATTTGCTCGATTCTGAAGACTTCTTTTAGTCAGCTTCCTGCAGAAGAGACACTCCGCTGGGCAATGGTCAGGACCTAAACATTTAAGACACCAGTCGTGGGTGTCTGTGACAGAAATTGTGCTGCCACACTTTGAACATTTTTTGAAACCAGTAGTGAAAAACAAGTTCTGTGTGGGGGTTGTTTTTTTTTTTTTTAGAAAGAAAGAAAGAAAAAAAAAAAACGCCGGTGGTACCAGTGGGCGTCAAACTAAGGCAGGCGCGACCACAAAAAAAAAATAAATAAAAGTAGAATTTTCTGCGGTGACAGGATTCACGTCCTGTCGGCTCCATGGAAAATGAAGAACTGAGGAGAGGGAGGTAGATGGGCGGGAAGGCAGCACGCTTGCGTGGATGCAGGCTCCTAAAAGCGTTCCTATTGGACGCTGGGGAGCATTCCCGTGCGGGCTCCGTCGGTATCGACGATACCCATATGTGAAGACTCATTCCTGCTCGTTCCTGGAGATAATATTTTCTCTTATTAGTCTTAAATAGGTTACACTGTAGCTTCATTGCATGTCCCCTAGTCTTTCTATATTTTGAGGGCGTAAACAATTGATCTACATTTACCTGTTCCACTCCACTAAATTTATAGACCTCTATCATATCTCCCTTCAGCCACCTCTTTTCCAGGTTGAAAAGCCTCTCCTCATAGGGGTATCCTTCCAGCCATTTTGGTGGCTCTTCTCTGTACCTTTTCTAATAACACTATACCCTTTTTAAGATACGGCGACCAGAATTGCACACAATATTCAATGTGCGGTCGCACCATCGAACGATACAGAGGCATTATAATATCCTTTATTTTATTCTCCATTCCTTTCCTTATGATTCCTAGCATTCTATTTGATTTCTTGGCCGCTGCTGCACACTGGGCGGAGGGAGTCAACATCTTAGCCACGTTGACGCCTAAATCCTTTTTCCTGGGTGGTGGTTCTTAATGTGGAACCTTGCATCGTGGAACCCTACTTTGGGTTGTTCTTTCCTAGGTGAATAACTTTGCACTTGTCCACATTAAATTTCATCTGCTATCTGGATGCCCAGTCTTCCAATTTATCAAGATCTCTTGCAATTTTTCACAGTCCTCATGGGTTTTAATAACTTTGAATAATTTTGTCTCATCTGTATGTCCAAAAGTCATGAGTTACTTGTTGGGGGTGAATAGCATGGTCCCAGAAGATACTGCACTGACTCAGATCCTAACCTGCACTAACAACATCGACCACCTAATGCCAACCACTGAGGTGCTGTTAAGCGCATCCGCGCTAACTGCAACACTGATTGTGAACATGTGTAGTCGACCCCTGCACTAACCGTGATGTACAGACACGCCCACACTCCTCCCCAACCCTGCCCATTTCCCCCCGTCGCACAGTAAGCAGATAGCGTAGAATTACCCTTTTCCATTAACTGTTATTATAGGCCATACATGTAGAATGGCATCCATATGGATATGGCAATTTTAAAAAAGGGCTAATTTACACATGGATGTGCATAGTATGTAGAAATAACAAGGGGGAGTGATGTTGGAAGTGTAATTAGATTATGGACAGGGCCGATCAAAAATCTACACATACATTTCCCAATTCATATAGGGAGTGCACATGTAAGACTAAAATTGTCCATCTCGGAATTTACAGCTACTCCCTAGCATGCATTGTTTTTTAAACAGTGCTTGTTTTGGCCAGCCCTTTATAGGAGGAATTAAGGCAATTATCTTCCTTAATCCCTCATTATTTATTTCCCCCTCCAAATAGAAATGAATTAAAGATAGCAGCCTCTGTAGTTAATTGGCAACATTTCTACGTACAGGTTTGCATAAAGATCAAATGGATCAACAACCGTTCCACCTGTACCTTATCATTAGGAACCATTTGTCATGAAAGAAGAAGTTGAAGCAGCATTGAAAGGATTATCAAAGAACACCAGGCATTGATGGCATGCCCACTGAAGTATTACAGCAATAAGATGCAGTTGTTACGATAGTTGCAAGGCTCTGCGAGGAAATTTGGAAGACAATATCAATATTGACTGACTGAAAAAGATCTGTTTTCATACCAATACTATGGAAATGATTACACAATCATTCTGATCGCACATGCCAGCAAACAGGTCTGGCCTGTCCACTAGGTGGACTAGACAGTTGCCTAGGGTGGCAGGCCCCATGAAAGTAGCAGCTTTCTGTTACGGCGGGCCTTAGAGCACCCGCCCGCATGCATTCACTGCCTGCCACTTCTGCCCTTCCGATGCAACTTCCTGTTAGAAGGGGCAGGAGCAGCAGGCTGTGAGTGTGCACGTGCGTGCACACAAGGGCGGGTGTTGTAAGGCCTATGGTGGCACAGCTATGCCATTTAAAAAAAAAAAAAAAAGGCATGTGGGGATCACTGTGCTGCCCTTCTCCTCTGTGAAATCATGGGGACGGGAAGCACACGGGGTCTGCGCAGGGCGGCAGAAACCTTGGGACAGCCCTGCCACCAGGATTCTACTCAAAATAATTCAGTGGAGACTACCAATTATGTGTGGAACAAGAACTGCCTGAAGTGCAAGCAGGATTCAGAAAAGGGCAAGGAACAAGAGACATCATCCCAGATATGAGATGGATCCTTGAGAAGTTAAAAGAATACCAAAAGGATATCTACATGTGTTTCATGACCTTTGATTGTGTAAATCATGAAAAACTCTGGGCCACATCAAGAAACAGATATAGCAGAACACCTGATAGTACTCATGCATGACTTTTGCATTAATCAAGAAGCAACACTTTGAACAGAACAAGGATAAACAGAATGGTTTAAAATTAGCAAAGGTGTACAAATCTGTATACTTTCCCCATACCTATTCAATTTATATACAGAATACATCATCATAGAAGCAGGACTGTATGAAGAAGGGCCGGCCCAAGGGTTTTGGCCACTTTAGGTAGGCTCCCCCCACAATCCCTCATCTCACCTTGGAGGGAAAAGTGGGGACAGGGGCGGCAGTGGCACCACAACCCTTTCACGGTTTTTGAAAGCATAGGTTTTGTGCCGCCTTGAAGCCCCCCTGCACGTGTGCACATTCAAGGCCTACTGCTCCTGCCCCCTCCAACAGAAAGTTGCATCGGAGGGGAGTAGGAGTGGCAGACCATGAATGCTGAAGCACGTGGCCTGCCGCAGGCAACAAAGTCACCAAATAAAACCCAAAAAGAACTAACTTTAACCAGAAAACTTAATTTTTGTCGGTTATTCATGACGGTTATCGAATTATATGAAGATAGCACTTGATACAGGGAAGCACTCCCGAAACGTGCACGTCATGCAAGGATTTCTAAATCATCTGGACTGAGCTAAGTTTTTTTTAAAAAACTAATTATTTTTTGATTATTAAAATGGATTGAACCGATTGGGAGTATTGTCCACAAGTTTATACTTTGCTGCGGTGATATCCGGCAAAAATTGAGTTTTCTGGTTAAAGTTAGTTCTTTTGGGGTTTTATTTGGTGATTCTGTTATTTGTATTGTATATTTATCACTGAATCGGGGATATTTTTTTGATTGCGGGCAACAAAGTGGCAGCATAAAGCTGCCACTTTCAAAAATCATGCAATGCTGCCCACCAGGGTCTGCCCTAGGTGGCCAGCTATTCCATCTAGTGGATGGGCCAGTCCTGGTATGAAGACAACCAAGGTGTGAAGATTTGTGGAAGACTGATCAACAACCTTCACTATACTGAAAATACCACATTACTGGCTGAAGGCGAAGGCAATCTAAAGCATCTACTTGTCAAGATCAAGGAACATAGTCTAAAATGGGCCTGCACCTTAAAGTAAAAAAGAGAACTAATGTAAATTGAAATTACACTTACCTGGTAATTGTAGTTCCTTGAGAGACGACAGTTTAGTCTTCCACCTCTGGGTAGTGCACCTCCTCCAGCAGCTTGGAGACTGGACCAATCAAACTCTTGACATCACTGGATGTAGCCTGCTGGAATCCCCCATCAGCCCCGATGAACTATTGACAAAGCAGACTCAAAAGAGCAATAAACAAGTAGCTAACAGTTTAAGAATAATGAAAGATAACTTGAACAATGTAACAAACCATTAACCTCCCCTTTAAAAGGAAAGGGTGAGATTTTCCCTATTAATGCTCTCCCCCCTGCCGAGCCAGGAAGCAGTTAGAGGGAGGAGAGACAAGACAAAGAAGGAAGAATGAGCATGAGAGCCCCTCATCTTGAAGTGACACTCAACTGTATACCTGAATCTCGCTCCAGAAAGCGTGCCGCGCTAACGAATGAATCCCTGGGTGGAAATGAGGACTAAACTGTCGTCACTCAAGGAACTACAATTACCAGGTAAGCGTAATTTCAATTTCCTTATCATTCCTCCAGTTTAGTGCTCCACCTCTGGGATGTAACAGAGCAGTACTAACGGGAGGGACCCTGCCAGCCGGCACGCAAGACCGCCGACCCGAAACAGGCATCATTTGCTGCCAGCACATCCAGGTGGTAGTGTTTACTGAAAGTATGCAGAGATGACCAGGTAGCCGCTCTACAAATCTCTACCGGTGGAACTAGACTGTGCTCTGCCCCAGGAAGCCACCTGTGCTCTAGTAGAGTGAGCTCTCAGACCCACAGGAGCCAGGCGACCCTGCAACATATAGGCTGAGACAATGGCCTCCTTAATCCACCTGGAAATGGATGCTTTCGCTGCCGCCTCCCCTTTCCTGGGGCCTCCAAACAACACGAACAGACGATCCGATTTGCGAAAAGCCTCGGAGACTGTCAAATATCGACGCAACACTCTCTTGATGTCCAAGCGACTCAAACCCCGATCGGAAGCTTGCCTGGCCTCCGACTGTAAAACTGGCAAAGAAACCGTTTGATTCACATGAAAAGGAGAGGACACCTTTGACAAAAAGGAAGGCACCGGCCGAAGAACCACCTTTTCTCTAGAAAAACACAGGAAAGGCTCTCTACAAGACAGTGCCTGCAACTCTGAAATGCGCTGCGCCGAACAAATGGCTACCAAAAATACAGTCTTTAAAGTCAGATTCTTGACAGAGGCTTGGCTTAAGGGCTCAAATGGACTCTTTACCAGCGTCCTTAAGACCAAGTTGAGGTCCCAAGGCGGAACCGAAACTCGACGCGGTGGACGCATTCTGGTAACTGCTTTAAGAAAACGTACCACATCGACGTGAGCTTCTAGCGACATGCCTTGGACTTTACCTCTATAACAGGCTAAGGCTGCTAACTGAACTCTCAAGGAGCTGGCAGCCAGTCCTTTCTCAAATCCCTCTTGCAAAAAACTCAACACCAAAGGCACTGACACCGTAGCGGCACGGATCTGATGCCTCAAGCACCAGTCTTCAAAAATCTGCCAGACACACACATAAGTCAACGAAGTCGAGCATTTCCGCACCTGCAGCAGGGTTGCCACGACTGATCTGGAGTAACCTTTCTTCTTCAACCTCGCCCTCTCAATGGCCAAGCCGTAAGCGAGAATCGATCCACCCAAGGCATCCGAAGTGGACCCTGCAACAGTAGCTCCTGCGACATCAGAAGCCGCCACAGAACCCCGTCCAGTAACCTTACCAGGTCGGCATACCACGGACGCATGGGCCAGTCCGGTGCTATTAACAGCACACGCCCCTGATGTGCTTTGATACGCTGAACCACGTGACCGATGAGTGCCCACGGAGGAAAGACATAGAGAAGACCCGTCGACGGCCAAGGCAGTATCAAGGTGTTGATCCCTTCCGACATGGGCTACCGCCTCCTGCTGAAAAACTGACTTGCTTTTGCCGACTGAAAGGTTGCCATCAAATCCATGACCGGAGCTCCCCACTGGAGAACCAATTGCGCGAACACGTCAGGATAAAATTCCCATTCCCCTGCATCCACTCGGACTCTGCTGAGAAAATACACTGCCACGTTGTCTTTTCCTGCAATATGTGCCGCCGATATTGCTTGTAACCGCGACTCTAGCCAGGAGAACAGCCCTTCTGACTCCTCCTCCATGGCCATACTCCCGGTACCGCCCTGTCGATTTATGTAGGCCACGGTCGCGGCATTGTCTGACAGTACTCACACCGCTCGCCCCGTCACCTCGGCTTCGAAGCTTTGCAGGGCCAGAAACACTGCCCTTAGCTCCAGGTGGTTGATTGACCAGCCGCTCTCTTCCACCGACCACAGGCCCTGCGCAAAGTCCTCTCCGCAATGTGCCCCCCAGCCTGCGAGACTTGCATCCGTTAGTAGTGGAATCCACTCCGGCTGATCCAAAGACATACCCGCCGGCAGGGACGCAGGCAGCATCCACCACCAAAGAGCCTGCCTGACCTGCAGAGGGCAAGGGAGATGTTTGCTCAACAAGTCGGACTGGTTGGACCAGCAGCGAAACAAGGCCCGCTGCAAAGGCCTTATATGGAATCTGGCCCAAGGGACTACCTCCAAAGTCGCCGCCATTTTCCATAGCACCTGAAGATAATTCCACGCTGTAGGCGCTGACACCTTCCTGAAGGTTCGCATGAGCTTCTGAAGTGACTGGGCTCTCCTCTACGTCAGGAACACCGAGCCTTTCCGAGTATCGAACTGTACCCCCAAATACTCGAGGACCTGAGTCAGAGTCAAGTGACTCTTGACCAGATTGACCACCCAGCCTAGACTCTGGAGAAATGCTACCACCTTTTCTGTGGCTCTCTCACTCTCGGCCTTGGATTTTGCTCGAATCAACCAATCATCGAGGTATGGATGAACCAAGACCCCCTTCCTTCCGAGAGCCGCCGCCACCACTACCATTATTTTGGTGAAAACGCACGGAGCCGTCGCCAGCCCGAAGGATAGCGCTAGAAACTGGTAGTGCCCCCAAGGCAGCGCGAACTGTAGAAACTTTTGATGAGAGGCCCTGATCGGGACATGGAGATACGCCTCCATGAGATCGAGAGATGTCAGATACTCTTCCCGATGAACTGCCACAATGACGGACCGCAGCGTTTCCATTCGAAAATGCGGCACTCGGAGACAACGATTTACCCCTTTGAGATCCAGAATTGGACGCAGAGACCCTTCCTTCTTTGGCACCACGAAATAAATAGAGTAGCATCCCATGCCGTACTCCATTAGCGGCACCGGTACGACGGCCCCTAGCCACAAGAGACGGTCCAAAGTTTGTCGTACCGCCAAGGTCTTTTGCGGACCTCTGCAGGGTGAGCTCACAAAAGAGTCCAGCTAGATCCAGTGCTAGATCCAGTGCATAACCATCGCGGATGATCTCCAGTACCCACTGATCGGAAGTTATGTGGGTCCAGGCAGAAAGGAAACCCCGGAGTCGACCTCCGATCGGTTGACTTTCTGCCGGGACCAGACTCCATTCATTGCGGCTTTCGAGCGGCCCCTGTGGACGCTGCTGCAAATCCTCTACTTGCACCACAAAACCCTTGGAACCCTTGGGCCAGAGAAGCAAATCTTCCTCTTTGGAACCCCGTGAAATGGGGAGAGCGAAACCTTTGAAAGTCTCTAAATTGGCCCCGAAAGGCCGTTGAAGATTTTCCTTGCTTGGGCTTGTCCTCCGGAAGCCTACTGTCCTTGGACTCCCCTAAA
This sequence comes from Ichthyophis bannanicus, assembly GCA_033557465.1. Classification (NCBI taxonomy): domain Eukaryota; kingdom Metazoa; phylum Chordata; class Amphibia; order Gymnophiona; family Ichthyophiidae; genus Ichthyophis; species Ichthyophis bannanicus. The sequence continues at coordinate 1,270,393,195 of CM066032.1, read as the reverse complement.
TCCTTAACCAGCTTGTCAAGGTCCTCTCCGAACAACAGTTTCCCCTTGAACGGGAGCTTACTGAGCCGCGACTTAGAAGAACCGTCGGCCGCCCAATTTCTTAGTCAAAGGTATCGCCGCGCAGCCACCAATGAAGCCATACTATTTGATAAGACTCTAATCAGGTCGTAGTGTACATCTGCCAAATACGCAGACCCTGATTCTAAACACTGCAGATCTCTCACGTCGTCCTGCTCTAAGGACGTTGACTGTCTTAAGTGCTGGACCCAGCAGAGGCAGGCCCTTGCTACCCAAGCCCCACAGATGGAGGCTTGCAAGGAAACCGCATCCGCTTCAAAGGATTGTTTTAACAAACCATCCACCTTTCTATCTTGTGCATCCTTTAAGGCTGCGCTGCCTTCCACTGGAATTGTGCTCTTTTTTGTGACCGCCGAATCAATTTTCGGACAGCGGAACTTCTCCTTGTCTCTATCCGCCAGGGGATATAGTCTGTTCATAATCCTTATCCCTTTGAGCCCCGCTTCGGGATGATCCCTCTCATCCTGAATCATTCGATCCACCACCTTGTGGATAGGAAACACCACCTGCGTTTGACGTACCGCCTGAATAATGGGATCTGCCCCATCCTCTTCCTCGACTGGGTATTCCATAGCCAGCTTGAGCGTCTGCATGGACTCCGTAATAAGGGCCGTCAACTCATCCTTCCGAAACACTCATATAATCCTCGCCTGATCCTCAGGCTCAGGAATCTCCCCCTCCTCCAACTCATCCACATCTACATCCATGTCTAGCTCTGCCTCCTCTCCTTCCTGCCACCCCAACTCGGAGGGCGAGGGATCTGGTGGATGAGGCCTCTTGGAAGGTTTAAGTGCTAGACTTTCGCAATCCGCCAGCCCTGGACGGGAAACAGCAGAGGGGATAGGTAAGGGCCCCGGCAACTTACCTTGCCGTCTGAGACAGAACGCCTGATGCATGAGTAAGATGAAGTCTGGACAAAACTCCTCTAGCTGTGTATCGGAGCCGAGAACCGCACACACACTAGGGCCCCCTGATCTAGCCTCCAGACCAGACGTCGAGGGGACTGCCATCCACGCTTCTCCCTCCGTCCCCGCTACGGACTCCTGGGGGATGGATACAGTGGAACTTTCCATCTGCTGTTCTACAGTGGCCGAGACAGCTGCACAGCTCCGACAGATGCCGGTATCTGTGACCATGCCTCTATGGGTGCCACAAACTATACACTGCGGACGTGCTGACATGAGTTGATTGTCCGTCAGACTGTCACTAGGGTCCCCCATGTCTACTAATGAAAAGAGCTGTTATGGAATGCTGCACTCTTTGCTTTTGACACATGCGCCCTGACAAAGGCACTCTGCGTGCTCCTGGCCTGTAAACTGTTTAAGTCAAACGTCCTCAAATCAACTCCAATGAGACTTGCTGACAGAAATGAAATTTAAAGAACCCCAAGTAAATAACAGAAATATAAAGAAATAAAAGAAAATAAGTCACAAAACACCTCAGCAACCCCCAAAAACTAAGGGCTCTCCGGTTTAAAATACTCATGCCGGTCAGGGGAAAGCGCTCTGCCCTGCAGGCTGACGCCGCGCCGAAGCGCTGAGAAACCGCATGTTCAAAATGGCCACGGTTTCTTCACAGCGCTTCTGGCGCGCTCCGAGGGAAACTCCTCCGGCCGAAGAGAACCCTCACCGCACCTTATCTGGACCGCCGGCCGCCCCCAATAGCTGCCAACGGGTTCTAAAGTCCCTTCTAGCTGCGGCGCTGGTGCAAGATCCCAGAGCAACGTCCATGCAAGGGCCGTAATAAAAAGCCGCGGTGTCACACCGGCACCGCCCCTGAAGCCGCAGACTGCAGCTCAACGGAGGCCGAGCTGTCCCTGCACCGTTCTAGGAGCTCTGCCCCCTGCCTTCAAGGGGAGGAGATCCCAGAGGTAAATTAGAAATATTTTCTTTTTGGCTTGGCAGAGAAAGGAGCACTTGCCCTGAATACCTCTCTTTCCACTGTGATTCCTTTTTCTTTTTTTTTTTAAGAAATATACCCCTTAAACCAAATTGGCCAATTTGAGATGAAATAGGAAATTTAAAGCTATTTAAAGAAACAAATTTAAAGAAATATTAAGGAATTTAAACAAATCCTAACTAGCCTGCTCCTTATTAGTTTCTCTAGTGAGCTCAGCACCTAGGCTCACTATGTCCTCCAGCTGCGTGGAGACTGGACACACTGGGGCTGATGGGGAATTCCAGCAGGCTACATCCAGTGATGTCAAGAGTTTGATTGGTCCAGTCTCCAAGCTGCAGGAGGTGGTGCACTACCCAGAGGTGGAGGACTAAACTGGAGGAACGATAAGGAATAGTCTTTATGCTCAGCTGCCAAAGTACAGTTGTGGTCAACATTATTGGCACCCTTGCAGTTCAACCCCTTAACGTCCAATATCACCTTAAAATAAAATAGCCAGTGAAATGGCTTTGAACTATATGTGCACACATATTTGAGACATAAAAGAATCAAATAAAACAAGACCAATTAAAAAAGAAAATTGTAGGAAATAGTATAAAAACAGGGACATTGCCAGGACATGATTATTTGCACCTTTATAAACGATTCAAATCAGTTTAAACAGAAGAGCCACATTCCCACTGCAGTAAAATTAGATGCACCTGTGATCAATTCTCAGTACTCACATGACTTGAATCAACCAATGAATAATGACGCTAATGTTTAAAATGGCCATATTCACTCCCTGTTCCATTTTCACAATGGTGAAGACAAGAGAGCTGCCTGAGACCATCAGAAAAGCCATTATCACCAAACATCAAACTTCAAAGGGGTACAAGGCCATCTCCAAAGACCTTGGGATTCCTGTATCTACAGTTCATAATGTTATTAAGAAGCTTTCTGCTCATGGAACCTCCCAGGACATGGTGGGAAGAGGAAAATTAATCCAAGACGTTTTTCAAGGTTAGTGCAAACTGTTAGAAAAAACACCACATACAACAACCAAAAGAGCTTAAGGTTGACTTGGAGCAATCTGGAGTGGTGGTTTCAACCTGCATCATATGCTGCACACTAAACAAAGAAGGACTTCATGGGCGAAGGCCAAGGGTGACCCCACTGCTCAAAGACAGACATAAAAGGCATGCCTGATCTTTGCCCAAACTCCCTTTGGGAAACCACAATTCTTCTGGGAAAATGTTCTGTGGACAGATGAAACCAAACTTGAGCTCTTTGGCAATGCAGATCAGCGATACATTTACAGGCGAAGAAATGCAGCTTAGAAGGAAAAGAAATCACCCTTCCTACAGTTAAATATGGTGGAGCTTCCATTATGTTGTGGGACTGTTTTGCTGCCTCAGGAACTGGAGGCCTGGAACAAATTAAAGGAATCATGAAGTCAGAGGACTACGAAGGTATTTTGGAGCAAAATGTGCTACTTAGTGTCAGAAAGCTAGGTTTGGGTTGAAGGTCATGGGTCCTCCAGCAGGACAATGACTGAAAACATACATCCAGAAGTACAAAAGAAAGGTTAAAAAGGAACTAATGGACTGTTTTAAACTGGCCAGCAATGAGTCCTGATCTCAATCCAAACGAGAACCTTTGGAAAGAGCTGAAATCTGTCATTGGGAAAAGGAATCCTAGAAACATTCATGAGCTGGAACAAATCACACTGTTGATAAAATACAAATTTAAAAAAAAAAAGAGCGGGAGAAACTACCAGCAGACAAGACATACAAAACTTATAGATGGCTACAAGAAACGTTTGGAGGCAGTCATCACTGCCAAGGGTTGTGCTTTTGTTGTTGTTATATACCTTTTAACATAATATTATAACATTATGATGACATATAGTTGGAATATTTCCAATTATTTCTCAAAATATTGTGCACAACATACCTAAAACGCAAGGGTGCCAATAATGTTGACCACAACTGTATCAGTTAAAACGCTTACAGCTTGTATAAAATATGACAGCCCGATTATTAACATATAAAAAGGCTCGGAATCATTTTGGTTCTTCTTCACTGGTTATGGAGGCCCATATTTGGTTTAAGATTTTGTGCTTAGTTTATTGAGCTTTCTACTGTGATGCACCAGCATACTTGATGTTTTTATTACATTCAAACATTCCGGACAGAAGCTTGTGCTCTTCTCAACAGTCGTTACTTTTAGTACCCGGAGAGGTACGGTTTCAATGTATTTGTCTAAGATCTTTTGACATTCTGAGTCTTTGCTATTGGAATAAGCTTCCTTTAGTGGTTTGTAACAAAACATCTTATTTGTCCTTCCATAAGAAAGCTTGGTTGTTCAGTAGTGAGTGGAGGGTGAGGGGGGAAATTGGGTTGATAGTTTGTGGGTGGGGGGAAATAAATACTGGATTGCTTTTAATATATTTTTATTTTACCTCGTCTTGATTGTTATGAAAAGGTGTGCATATCAAGTTCGAAAAAATAAATAAAGAAAGATCCTGACAAATGGCAAAATCAATAATGAAAAGACAAGCAGTGGAGAAATCATACAATGCATTGCTCTTGGCAGAATGGCTATGAGAGATCTGGAACTCTATTGTATCCAACCCAAAATATGAGTCCCCCCCCCCCTTTTATAACAATGCATGCCCTTTGTAACCCTCAACCTATGCATGTATGTGCAATTTTTACATGTCGACATGCCACGTAACCTTTATATAATTCTTCCCTATGTGAGAAAGATGGACCAGGAAACAATAGCAAGCAAAAAAGGAAAGGAGGGGTGTAGCAGCCTCCTGCCATGTTAACATTGTCTCCATTGTATCCAGTGCAGGAATAACTCTTTGGTGGGCCCAAGTAAACAAGCATATGGGACCCCTCCATGGTTATATAAATATATTTTGAAACTCCCACAAATGGGACATCAAATGGCTGTGTAGAGAGAAAAGGCCAAGGGGGAAGCGCCTAACTAGTGGATGGGGAGGAGCCATGGTAAAAATTCCATCCTAACAGCCCCTACAATGTACGGGACCCATTGGCAGCAACTCTTGTATCTTGAGGATCTCCCATGCTTTGGAGCAGGGGCATAGCCAAGGGTGATCTCGAATGGACCATGGCTCCTCCACTTTGGCATCAGGTCCAACTAATTAGCAGCAGCAGAACAGTCAAATGAGAGAAGAACTAGGGTGGTGTCAACCTTTGCACTGCCTTGTGCCCACCCGTGCTAATCCCAGGCCCCACCAAAAATTCAGTCCTGGCTATGCCACTGCTCTGGAGAACCTTTCAGATATTTTATTTTAGGCCTCTTAATGTGAACTTCTGTCACTGAGTGCAGAGAATAGACAAACTTCAGTGGATGGTGGTGACTATGCCCCCCCTCCTTTTTTCATTTCATTTATTAAAATTTTTATATACCGCCAATTGTTACACATCTCAGCACAGCCATGGGAGCCAAAGCAAAGGCCCCAGTGGTTGTGTTACTGCAGGGAGGGGGGAGGTGGTGGCTGGGGTTGGAAATCGGCTGATACTGGGACAGGGGCTCAGACTGTAAATGGGCTGATGCTGGGGAACTGGAAATAGGCTGATATAGGGGATAGGGGGTGGTACTGGAAATGGGGTGATTCTGGGGCTGGTATTGTAAATGGGTTGATACTGGACCTGGGGGCTGGGACTGGCAATGGGCTGATACTGGGGCTGGGGGAACTGGAAATAGGCTGATATAATGGCTGGGGGGGCTGATACTGGAAATAGGGCAACACTGGGGCTGGTATTGTAAATGGCTGATACTGGGGAAACTGAAAATTGACTGATACAAGGGCTGGAGGGCTGACTGATACTGGAAATGGGCTGATACTGGGGATGGTGGCATGGGAGATTTGGAAATTGGATAATACAAAGGCTGGGGGGCTGACTGATATTGGAGATGGGCCGATACTGGAAATGGGGTGAATGGGACTGGAAATAGGTTGATACTGGGCCTGGGTACTGGGAATGGCAATGGGCTGATACTGGGGAAGGTTAAGAGGGAGAAGTATACAAAATACATGCTAGGGTAAGGAGGAGGAAAGAAAAAGGTTAATGACTACTGGAGAAGGAAGTAAATGGGTGGGCGCTGTGAAAGTGGAGTAGGAGGCAGGAGGGCAGATACTAGGAACATGGGATGTGGGAAAGGAGAGACTCTGACAAGTGGAGACTCAAAGATTGGATGAGAAACAGAAGAAAGACTTTAAAATTTACCTCAACATCCAACAAGAATCAACGAAACCAGATAACCCTAACAGACGCTTCAAAGCATTCAACAAAGAGCAATTCCTCAGGGACACCCTTCAATTCCTATCCCAAGACTTTACAGACCTGAATGATGCTGTCAACAACTGGAACACTATCATCAGTGCTGCTTCGATAATCCCAACCCAAACCATCCCACACCAACTAGACAGTAGACCAAAATCAGCTCCATGGTACTCCACTAAAGTAAGAGAATCAAAGAGGAAACTACAGCAATCTGAACATCAATAGCGACATAAGAACATAAGATTTCAGAACAATCTTCAGAACAAGATTTCAGGAGGATTTCAGAACAATCTTTCAGGCACTAACCATCCCTCATCTAGACTACGCCAATGCAATCCTGCAAGGGCTCCCAAAATCCACCCTGAACCCACTTCAACTCGCCATGAACTCTGCAGCCAGAGTCCTAGATGGGGCCTCCAGGCGAGACCATATAACACCCATCCTCAAAAGGCTCCACTGGCTCCCATTCCACTGTAGGATCGCCTTCAAGACCTTGCTACTAACATTTAAGGCCATCAATGGGCTCACTCCCTCATCACTGGCGGGACTTACACTCATTACCCCCCCCCCCCCAACAGGGCCAGATGACCAACAGCAATAAACACACTGGTAATACCCAAAACAAAGACCCACTGCACACAAGCAACTGCACAAAGGGCGTTTAGTCTCTGCGCACCCAGCTCCTGGAACGCCCTACCACCCAACATATGTGCAATCACAGACCTAACTAAATTCAGGAGGGCATTGAAGCACCACCTCTTCCTCAAGTGCTACCCAGAGGAAGGAACACCAACTCGCCCCACTCACTGAAAAGTTCCATGACTACCCTTTAATTATCCCGCAAAGTGATGTATATATGTGTAAATAGTTACTCTGGTTATCCAAGTTGAGCTCCCTGTTACTTGTAACTTACTGTGTTAATCCCCCACCATATGAATAATATTGTTCCATGTAAACCGCACTGATGTCGAATAGCGCGGTATATAAGAGAAATAAATAAATATAAATAAAGATATGCCATACTGGGTCAGACCAAGGTCCATCAAGCCCAGTATCCTATTTCCAACAGTGGCCTACACATTGAGTGAAAAAATATTTTCTCTTATTAGTCTTAAATAGGTTACCCTGTAGCTTCATTGCATGTCCCCTAGTCTTTTTATATTCTGATGATGTTAACAATCGATCTACGTTTACCCATTCCACTCCATTCATTAATTTATAGACCTGACATAACAAAACGGAAATCTCACTAAAACAATACCAAATAATGCAACAAGAATACAATGCTCTAATAAATACACACAAACAATACCACATTAACCTCATTCTAAAAGCCTGCAACAAACCCAAAGAGCTCTTCAATGTCGTCCGAACGTTAATGAAGGACCCAACTCTGAAGAATGAAATCCCAATACAACCGCAAACATTTATAGATTATCTTATATCCAAGAATAAACCCCTTCAACCCACACTTTACAAAGACTCTGCAAAACCTGATACACTACCTATCAGCATGAACCCCAGTGCCCAAAACCACTTGAGGAATTTTTACATCCCGTCAACAGAGCAAATTGCCCGCACCATAACTGAACTGAATACTACCACAGTGTCATGGATCAAATCTGCCAAAGATGACCTAATCAAATTCATACAAAAGATAACAAGAACTTCACTTACCCAAGAATACATGCCCCTGGCTCTAAAGCATGCTACCATTCACCCTATTCCAAAGGCTAAACCTCCACACAGCAACGACCCATCAAGCTATCGCCCAATATCCAGCATTCCTTTTCTATCAAAAATAATCGAGAAGATTGTTCAGAGACAACTCCAGGACCACATTGACCTACACACCCCTCTGGATCCTCACCAACACGGTTTTAGCCCAGACCACAGCGTAGAGACACTACTCATCCACGTATTTGATAATCTGCTCAAAGGGATTGATAACATAAGACGAGGTTTCCTATTAATCTTCGTCAACATATCATCTGCCTTTGACACAGTCTCCCACGACCTCCTTCTGGAGCGACTATCATCAATCGGGATCCAAAACATCACCCTCAAGTTGTTCCAGTCATATCTCAGAGGCAGACAACAGATAGTCAAATCTGGTCCGCTCACCTCAACTACTTTCCACACTGACCAAGTAGCTCCTCAAGGATCCTCGCTCTCTGCCCTCCTATTTAACATTTATGAACAGCCAATCTGCAACATATTAAGAAACATAACATACAATATGCCATATATGCGGATGATATCATGGCCTACACCCCAATCCAGTTAGACTCTCTAGACTTCTATACAATGTCAACGTGCTTCCATAAATGACAACCTGGCTCACCAAAAAGCACCTCAACATTATCATCAAGAAAACGGAAGCAATAATCATTACAAGGAACACTGAATTCAAACCCCCAGGTTCTATCAAAATCTCAGATTCACAAATCACATAGTAACATAGTAAATGACGGCAGATAAAGACCAATATGGTCCATCTAGTCTGCCCAGTAAGATGGCAAGAGTAGGTGCACCTGCCGCTCAGTGCAGGCCACCCCTCCCCATGTCTTTGTTTTAAGGGTGAACCCATCTCTGTGTAGGACACCCCTGTATGTTGTGAAATTAGATAGTTAAGTTTATTTTGATTTTATCCTGTTGCTGTAAAGGGATCCACTGTGTCTGTCCCATGCTGTTTTGAAGTCTGTCACTGTATTTGCCTCCACCACTTCCATCGGGAGGGTATTCCAAGCATCCACCACCCTTTCAGTGAAAAAGTATTTCCTGACATTGCCTTTCAATTTACCCCCTTGCAGCTTCATGTTATGCCCTCTAGAGGAGTGGAAGGAGAGTAGTCTGAATTAGGTTATGAGACACCAGCCATGTCTCACCTCAACCACTGGACTCAGTACAGCCAGCCTTGAGTCTCTTCCAAAGTCCTGTTAGGGAAGCTGCATCTGCAGACAGTCCTGGGGTCTGGCCGGGGGTAAACCACCCACCGACACAGCACCACCAATACCACCTACTTCTCCTGCATGTCTCCCCTCCACGTGAGGGCCCCAAATTCTCTGGGAACTCGCTCACCCGCGTCAGGTGATCTTCAGGGAGTGACGCAATGCACTCAGCACGTGACCTCAGCGATGAGCTTCCATCACAATAAAGGACGAAGTCAGATACCTGGGTGTCATCAATGACCAGCATCTCAACATACAAGCTCATATCAACAAAACTTCCAAGTCTGCCTTCCACAAGCTTGCAATAATCAGGAGGCTAAAACCTCTCATCAGCCAAGAACATTTCCACACAGTATATCAGTCCATTAAAACGCCATCTCTGGACTACTGCAATGCTCTCTTACAAGGTCTGCTGAAACAAACTACCCAACCCCTGCAACTGGTCCAAAACACCGCTGCCCGAACCATCATGGTATCATCACAGCAAGAACATATATCGCACCAACTGCACTGGTTGCCAATTACACTACGTGCAAAATACAAATCTGCCCTGACCATCTTCAAGATCAAAAACAACCTTACAGCCGGACGTCTCCAGGACCTCATCTGCACCAAACCTAACATAGAAACATGATGACAGAAAAAGACCACAAGGCCCATCTAGTCTGTCCTTCCATAACAACTACAACAGTCCACTTTTTACCTTTAGAGATCCTCTGTGTTGGTCCCATGCTTTTTTGAATTCAGTTACTGTCCTCATCTCTACCACCTCCACTGGGAGACTATTCCACGGATCCACTACTCTTTCTGTAAAGAAATATTTCCGCATATCACTCCTGAATCTATCTCCCTTCACCCTCATCCCATGTCCCCTGGTAGCAGAACTTGCTTTCAATTGAAAGAGGCTCTCTCCCTGAACATTTATGCCACGGAGGTATTTAAACATCTCAATCATATCACCTCTATCCCGCCTTTCCTCTAAGGTGTACATATTAAGATCCTTAAGTCTGTCCTCATATGCTTTATAATGAAGCCCATTAATCATTTTAGTAGCAACCCTCTGCACCGACTCCATCCTGTTCACATCCTTTTGAAGGTGCGGTCTCCAGAATTGCACACCATACTCCAAATGAGGTCGCACCAAAGACTTATACAGAGGCATTATCACCTCCTTTTTCTGCTAGCCATTCCTCTCCGTATGCACCCAAGCATCCTTCTAGCTTTTGCCGTCGCCTTTTCTACCTGTTTAGCTACTTTAAGATCATCAGACACAACCACGCCTAGGTCCCGCTCTTCTTTAGTGAACAAAAGTACTTCACCTCCTATACTGTATTGCTCCCTTGGATTGCTGCAGCCCAAATGCATGACCTTACATTTTTTAACATTAAATCCCAGCTGCCAAATTCTAGACCATTCTTCAAGCTTAGCTAGATCCCTCCTCATGTTATCTACACCTTCCTGGGTGTCTACTCTATTGCAGATTTTGGTATCATCCGCAAAGAGGCAAACCTTACCCGACAGCCCTTCCGCTATATCACTAACAAAGATGTTAAAAAGAATCGGACCAAGGACAGATCCCTGGGGCACACCACTGGTAACATCCTTCTCCTCAGAGTGAGCTCCATTTACTTGTACTCTTTGTCGCCTCCCACCCAACCAATTTCTAACCAAAGCAGTAACTTTAGGGTCCATCCCTAGGGTGCTCAGTTTGTTTATAAGTCGCCTGTGAGGAACAGTGTCGAAGGCTTTACTGAAATCTAAATACACCACATCTAGAGCTCTCCCTCGGTCCAACTCCCTGGTCACCCAGTCAAAGAAATCAATCAGATTTGTCTGACAAGACCTGCCTCTGGTGAATCCATGCTGCCTCGGATCCTGTAATCCGCCGGACTCCAGAAACCTCACTATTTTCTCTTTCAGCAGCGTTTCCAATAATTTACTCACCACCGAAGTTAAACTAACCGGCCTGTAGTTTTCAACCACATAACAGACCTGAGAGAAACAGCAACATCAATATCATACCAATACCCAACCTGTTCACAAAAGCCAAACAAACTACTTCCAAGAGGGCTCTCTCACTTGCCACTCCCTCTATCTGGAACTCTCTCCCAGAGAAAAATCGGGGTTACTTACCTGTAACGGGAGTTTTCCATGGACAGCAGGATAAGTCATCCACACCAGGTGGCGTCATCCGACGGCGCCGAAGACGGAAGTAGTCTCTCTCTCTAGCCCAGAAGGAGTTTCCCTTCTGAGCTGAATCCCCTGGCCCTACCCCCAGGCCCGCCCCTAGCCAGCCACTGTGTCCCGAGCTGAGCCAGAGGCTAGGGACGATAGGGCCGTGACCTGCAAGGGGCCTTACAGGGGAGGAGGGCGGGAAGTGTGGATGACTTATCCTGCTGTCCACGGAGAACTCCCGTTACAGGTAAGTAACCCCGATTTCTCCTAGGACAAGCAGGATGAAGTCATCCACACCAGGTGCCTCCCTAGCAGTGAGTGCTGAGGTGGAAGGGCCCTGGCAGGGAGGTAAAAAGCCACACCGAGAGTGGTAGGTTCCAAGATTGTTTATTACCGCCGGTCGGAGGACCGGGTCGTGTGTAAACAGTGACAGGTGCAAACAGTAACCTGACCGAACAGGTGCGAGGATACATGTACCAAACAATAACATGTGCAAACACGCAGTAACCATGTGCAACAGTAGCAATCATGTGCAAACAGGCAGTGAACATGTGCAAACAGGCAGTGAACATGTGCAAACAGGCAGTAACATATATGACCAGAACACTACATGTGCTGTTAACCACTAACAGGTACAATTCCACAGTATCCTAAGCAATTCACAGGAGCAGGAACTCCGGCACTGGCGCCCGAGAGGTCTGGGCATACGCAACAGCAGAGTCAAGGCCCGGTGGGGGCGCAGGCTGCCATCAGGACCGTCCTCCCGAAGGAGGCAGTTTGTCCGTCCAGGCAGTAGTGTCTTTGAAAGGTTTGGATAGAGGACCAGGTGGCCGCTTTACAGATGTCGGTAATCGGTACCGCTTGTAGATTGGCAATAGAGCTCGCGAGCGCCCTCAGCTGGTGGGCGTTTGCTGGTGGCGAGAGTCCGTTGCCAGCTTTGTTCAAGCAGAATGAAATACATGCAGCAATCCAGAGGGACAGGGTGCGCTTGGTGACTGGGCGACCCGGTTTGTTGTGGTCGTAGGAAACAAAGAGTTGCGTGCTCTGTCTTTGCGTGGCTGTCCGGCGGACGTAGATTCTCAGGGCACGGACGCAGTCGAGCTTGTGCAAACGTTCTTCCTCAGGGGAGGAGTGTGGCTCCGGATAAAAGGTAGGGAGCTCGATGGTTTGGTTAATGTGGAAGGCGGAGGCCACCTTCGGAACAAATTTTGGATGTGTCCAGAGGGAGGCCCGGTGCTCGGACAGCTGTGTGTAAGGTGAGTGCGCCACCAGTGCTTGTAGTTCGCTGATCCTCCGGGCTGAGGTGATCGCTACCAGGAACAGTGTTTTCCAAGAAGCGAACTTAATGTCGGTTGATTGCATGGGTTCGAAGGGAGGCAGCGTGAGTTGATTGAGGACTGCGTTGAGGTCCCAGTGCGGTACCGGCCTCCTGACAGGGGGGTGAAGGTTAGACAGGCCCTTCATAAACCGGGCAACGATAGGCAGCTGGGCAATTGAGCCGTCCCCTGGGCGCTCGTGGAATGCTGCGATGGCTGCCAGGTGGACCCGGATGGATTGTGTCTGTGGCCCCTGTTGGGCCAGGGAAGCTAGGTACTGCAAGATTGTCGGTACAGAGCAAGAGAAGGGGGACACTCCCTGAGCGGAGCACCAGGAGGTGAAGCGTCGCCACTTGAAGCTGTAGGACTTTCTGGTAGATGGTCGACGTGAGGCGAGTACCACCTGTTCTACATCATGCGGAAGGCGGAAAGTGGAGAGGGCTATCCGCTCAGCTTCCAGGCCGTAAGAGCAAGTGTCCGAAGGTTGGGGTGAAGGGTATTCCCTTCGTCCTGTGAGATGAGTTCTGAACTCAGAGGTAGGCGTATCGGGGGGCACACCTGTATACGGTGGAGGAGTGAGAACCATCCTTGAAGGGGCCAGTATGGGGCTATCAGGATGGCTTGAGCTCTGTCGGAGATGATTCGTTGAATGGTCCTGGAGATCAGAGGAATGGGGGGGGGAAGGCGTACACTAGAGACCATTCCCCCCACGACACGTCGAATGCATCCGCTGCGTGGCTCCGAGCCGAGGGGTGCTTCGAGCAAAAGGTCTCGCATTTCGTGTTGCTCTCCGAGGCAAAGAGGTCGATCGCAGGAGAACCCCATACTTGGAAGAGACGGAGGGCCACCTGGGGCTTCAGGGACCACTCGTGTGGACTGAGTTGCCGACTCAATCTGTCGGCAAGTTGGTTCTGAAGACCAGGGAGGTAGGAGGCCTGGAGTGTGCAGAGGTGGGCAGTCGCGAAAGCCCAGATCCGCAGGGCTTCTCTGCAAAGGGGCCTTGATCCTGTCCCACCCTGTTTGTTGATGTAGAACATAGCCACTTGATTGTCCATTTTCAGCAGAACTGTCTTGCCCGAGATCAAGTTCTGGAAGGCCTCCAGTACATATCTCATGGCTCTGAGCTCGAGAAGGTTTATGTGGTAAAGCCGCTCCTGAGGTGACCAGACGTCCTGCGTCCTCAGGTGGAGGCAGTGTGCCCCCCAGCCCACAGGCGATGCATCGGTGGTGATGGTTAGTTGATGTGGTGGTTGGGAGAGAGGTCTCCCGCATGATAGGTTCTCTTTGAGGGTCCACCAATGAAGGGAGGAAAGCACTGTATTGGTGAGGGGAATGATGGTCTCCAAAGACTGTGAATGTTGGGACCAGGCTGCTCGAAGGTGCCACTGGAGGCAGCGCATGTGGAGCTTCGCTAAGGGCACCGTCTGGTTGGCTGCCACCATGTGTCCTAGAAGGCGCAGGAGGATTCCTGCCGGTGAGGACTGCTGCGTTCGCACGAGGCGTGCTAGTTCTCTGATGGTGTCCCTCCTTGATCGGGGAAGGAAGGCCCTCGAGCGGGAGGTGTCCACGATCGCTCCTATGAACTCCATCCGTTGAGAGGGGCTGAGGTGTGATTTTGGGTAATTCACCCGGAAACCCAGGGATGTCAGCAGAGAGATGGTTGTTTGGGTAGCCCGCTTGGCCGCTCTGACTGAGGGAGCGGAGATGAGCCAGTCGTCCAGGTAGGGGAAAACAGAGACTCCTTGTTTGCGAAGGTGTGCAGCCACTACTGCCACACATTTTGTAAACACTCGCGGAGCAGGGGACAGGCCGAATGGGAGAACCTTGTATTGGAAGCGTCTCCCAGCGGCTTGGAAGCGCAGGTATCGCCTGTGAGCCTTGTGAATGGGGACGTGTGTGTATGCATCCATGAGATCCAGGGATGTGAGCCACTCCTTTGGTTGGATAAGGGGCAGGATGGTTCCGAGGGAGTGCATCCTGAACTTTTCTTTGGCGATGAATCGATTGAGTTTGCGCAGGTCGAGGATGGGCCGCATGCCGCCAGATTTCTTGGGAATAAGAAAGTATCTGGAGTAGAATCCAGTGTTGATCTCCGCCTCCGGGACCGGCTCTATTGCGTTGGAGGCCAGGAGTGCCAAAATCTCCGTTTCCAATAGTGAGGTTGAGTGAGTGCAACGCGGAACCGCCCGCTGCATGGGTGGTGATAGAAACTTTAAGCGGTATCCCTTGGCGATGATTGCTAGTACCCATTGGTCTGTCGTAATGGTTTTCCAATTTCACAGGAACTTGGCCAAGTGTCCCCCCGTGGGGAGGTCGGCCCCAGTCCTCCCATCAAAAGGTCTGGTTGGTCCTTCCCGTCGCCGGCTGAGCTGGCTTTTGCTGTCTCCTTTCGCGCTGGCGGGGCTTCTGCTTGTAGGAAGCGTGGGAGGAGTGTGATTGCTGCTTGTAGTAGGGCTGTTGCCACTTTCGGTAAGAGCCGTACTGGCATTTATACGATGAGAAGGAGAAGGGTTTATGCTGGTAGGACGACTTGCGAACAGGGCGTTCTAGGCCGTCATCTGCGAGAGTCTGGAGTGTCGCACAACGGTCTTTCATGGTGTTGACGGTGTCATTAACTTTATCTCCGAACAGGGTGTCCCCCGTGCAGGGAGCATCGGCAATACGCTCATGTGTGTCCTCCTGTAGGCCTGACGCTTTCAGCCAGGCGAGACGTCGAGCCGAGATGGATGTAGCCGCAGTGCGGGCTGCCGCATCAAAAGCATCAAAGGCTGCCCGCACCTGATGTTTAGTGCATTCCTGCAAGTCAAGGAGGACGGTAGAAGCTGCTGCTTGTGCCGCCTGACTGGAAATGGAAATAGTCGCTTTTAGTTTCTCCATGAGGGTGTCCTGGTATAAGGCTTGTTGTAATTGATGGGCGGCGACTCTAGCACATAGCATAGATCCCTGGAAGGTCTTCCTTCCAATCTCATCGACGAGTCTTAGGTCCTTGCCGGGCAGAAAGTTGGATTGTGTCTGTGTTGATTTTGTTCGTTTAAGAGCAGATTCCACCACTATGGAGTGGTGGGGGAGCTGCGTCTTGTCAAAGCCTGGGGAAGGCTGGACCTGATATTTTGCATCCAGTTTCCGCAATGTCGTGGCTCCTGAAGAGGGATTCTGCCATATGGCAAGCAAGTTCTCGTTCAGCAGAGGATGGGCAGGTGCGCAGAGGAGCGTGGCGCCTCCAGGAATTTTCTTGCAGCCTGAGTTTCGGGTCGCTGGTCTAAGAGGGGGGCCGCGCTGGGGAGACCCAGAGCATCAGCAACCTTACAGAGGAATTTGGGGTATGAAAGGTCTTCTGGGTTGCTGGGAGGGTCCGCGGGCTGGGGACCAGTGCTGGAGGAGGTCTCCTCAGAAGCTGCAGCATTGCTCTCAGTGTCGTCGTGTGAAAGCCTGGGTTCCTGCATAGAGACCGCGGGGGGACCGGGATCCGGTGCAGGGTCAGGCGCAGGATGTGTAGGAGCGTTTGCATGCCCGCAGGGGACTCCAGGAAGTGCTCCCGCAGCTGACACTGTTGCGGAGCGGGACCATTGCTCAAAGAGACTGGTGAGAAAGGATAGAAATTGAGCAGGAGCTTCCGTAGCCACAGGGGGTTCGTGGGGCGTTGTAGCAGGTCCTTGAGTGCATGGAGGTACAGGGGAGAGAGGCCGTTCATGTGACCCTGGGGAGTCATACCTGTCTGGTGAGGAGGATGTCATTTCGTGGGAATCACTGTCCCAAGAAGAGGAGAGTCTCAGGGGTGTACAGAAGCTGCGGAGGCTCCGTTGCTGCCGATGGCGCCGTTGACGTCTGCTCCGGTGGTTGCCTGCATTGCTGGAGCTGCTGCTGGAGTAGTCCCTGTAGTTTCTGCACGGATTGGGTCGGTGCCTCCGTGCTGAGCGCGATCTGCGCTGATGGTATCCATGGCGCGATCTGCTCCTGCGCCGTGAACGTCTCTGATATGTCTGACGCTTCTCCTGGCGCCGGCCAATGGCACCGTGGTGGGCGGAGCTTGCAAGACTGACGTCAGAGAAGATGGCCGCCGCCATGGGAGCCTCGTGGACTGACGGGGCTGCCGGGAGCACCGGACCCAGGGAATTAGCACCGTTGGGGGATATGCGGTCAGACCCCGATAAGCCGTGGGAGGCGGCCGGAACCGGCGCACCCGGGGCTAAAGCAGCAGAAGAGGGCGCCAGACTGTGTAGCAGAGGCCCCGACTGAGGCTGGAAGGCAGGTGAATAACCGGCAGGGAGCAAGGCACTGTTGGAGGCTCCGGAAGGCAGAGGAGCAGGAAACAGTTCACGAAGCGCATTATTCCTAGATTTTAAAACTCTAGGGGACATGCGGGCACAATGTGCGCATTCTTCTACCTTATGGGAGACTCCCAGGCACCGCAGGCAACGATCATGCAGGTCAGTGGTATTCATCTTTCTGGAACAGCTGGGGTATTTTTTAAAGCCCGGTTTTGGATGTTTTCCAGGCATCTTGATTGAAGATCAGTAGGAGAGAGAAGAGGTCCGTCTTGCTGGCAAGGCGGAAGAGACAAAAGTGGCTGGCTAGGGGCGGGCCTGGGGGTAGGGCCAGGGGATTCAGCCCAGAAGGGAAACTCCTTCTGGGCTAGAGAGAGAGACTACTTCCGTCTTCGGCGCCGTCGGATGACGCCACCTGGTGTGGATGACTTCATCCTGCTTGTCCTAGGAGAATGAGAACCACCACAGACAAAGGAATTTCAAAAGCAGCTCAAAACCCTTTTCATCGAGCACTTCAATGAAACCTGATGCCCCTCCTCATGAACACTTACACACACACTTGTACATAAATTTAACGTTAACATTCCCAGTTCTCCTATCCCGTTTTAATTACTAATTAAGTTATTCTGTAAATTGGATACGTTTTTAATTGTTCCTATTGTAAGTTCTCTGTAAAATGAAGTTTTATTGTAAAGTGCCTTGATTTTAAGATAAGGCAGAATAGAAAAATTGTTAAATAAATAAATAAAATAGGCCGAGTATTGGGAGTTCAAGTGGGGACTTGGGGCTTGGGTGGGATTATGAGTGAGGACTTGGAGTTGCTTGGGGGGGATAATGGGGACTACAAAATTGACCAGAGATGAGGACAGTGGGGACAAGGTGATTGGGCGAGGGGTCTGAGTGTGCAGAAATATGGAGAGGGGAAAACGTATGAAGGACATAGAGGGGTTCGGGACAGTTGAAAAGGGCAGAGTGCTATGAAGTGGATGACAGACACAGGAAGAGATAGGTCTTCCTTAAAGGAGGTGAAAGAGAAGTTAAAGGGGAAATGGAAGCCTGGATTGGGGTAAGACATAAGAAAGGGCCTGGAGGTGCTAGGGAATGAGCTGGGGCTGATTAAGGGATGACAAGCAGAAGGTAGTAAATGAGGCTGGAGAGGAGATGAGTATAGAGGGAGGAAATGGGGGACTAGAAAGTGGGCAAAAGGTGGGAGGATAGGATGCTGGCAAAGAAATGAGACATGTATGGAATGGAAGGACTAGGGAAGTAAGGTTAGGAAATGGAAAGCTGGTAAATAGGTGAATGGAGAAAAGAGGGAGACTGAAGAGAAATGGAATGAAGCTATACAAGTAGCTAGGCAAAAGATAAATGAGAGGAACAGAAGGATCATTGTCAAAGAGAGATGTAGTGAAAGAAAGGATGACGATAGGGAGTGTGAAAAAACAGAATATGGAAATGGGATCCTGGAAAAGGACTTAGAAGAAAACCAAGAGGAAGTACAAAAGTTGAGACTGGGACCAACCCAACTGGAAAAATAAAATGATCAGACAAGAAAGGTACAAAAGAGTGTCCGATTTTAGAGAATGAAATATCTCAGTTTTGAAAACATGCATTTCTTATAGTTCATTACAGGAGGAAATGCTTTTCTCTTTCTCTTTCTTCATTGTTTCACAGATCAGTGTCTGTTTTGGGAGGGGGTTCATTTCAATTTTTGTCTACATATTTGTTTTAAATGTTATACAGTAGTTTTTTATTCTTTAACTGGTGATGGTCTGTGTTTTCCATGTGAGCTGAGGTGAGGGATTCAGTTAACATGTAGGTTCTCTCTAGGAATCTGTAGTAGTTCAGTTTGTTCTCATTTTCCAACAGGAGGTCACTGGGATTCTAGATTATTTTTGCAGTGCTGATCTTCCATAGGTAGGGTTGGTGCAATTTGAGTTCTAGATGCTGGTGTCGAGTGTCCATTTGTAGAGTTTTGTGTTATGACGCACAATGTCCTGCAGTGGAGAGAGACAGTGGTATCACTGATGCGAGACTAGAATTTCTATAGGATTTTTTTGTATTGTCACCAGTAGTCAGCCCTTAGCCTCAGCGTATGGGGTAGATAGCCTGGAGACCTTTTATTGAAAGGTTGGAGTCAATGCTTTATGGTTGCATTGCCTCCTGGGAGTTGTAGTTGTGTCCCTTTTCAATAAGAATGTAGTCGTGAATTGAGTGGTTCAGGCAAAGACAGGCTTTTAATTCCCCTCCCGGGGCGGATTCAAACACAATGTAACTCAGGATCAGAAAGCCATACACTCTGGCACAAGGTAAGAAAAAGAACTCATAACAGCCTTCAAACTTAAACCAAAAGTGGCACGGTATTCACAGCATACAGTCCCTTTTGTATTAGGCAAAGTAAACTCCTGTGCTTCTCAACTGCCAGTTAAACAGCTTCCTCAGATTATCTGGCTCAGCACAATGAAATCACATCATCAGTAACCGTTAATGTACAATCCATCTGATTATCAGACAATTCTTCTTCTGGAGGATCAATAAACATTGACTCATGCTGACTTTCAGCTGAATACAACTTTTGCTTTGTATATAACGTTTCCAGATTTTCCTCCTCTGCCTGTTCCTGAGGCTTCCCTATTACAGCCTCTGTGGGATAGGGTTCAGCTTTACCATATCTCTTGGTAAAACCTAGAGGAGAGTCATACTCTTTATAGTTTCTATGAGAGAAGTTCTTATAACCACCTTTATAATAATTAGACAGCCTACCTTCTGGCTTTGAGGCTTGGGAAAGTCCGTGCACAGCTCTATCAGGACGGGGTTTAAACCTCAGAGGTTTCTCTCTGTATTCTGGCTGCTCACCTTCTTCCTCTGACATACAAATGTCTTGCACCATATACTTTTCACTCCTTGGAGCTTGTAAATGCTTCCCAGCTATCCTTACTGGTAACCTTTCTCTCTGGGTGCCTTCACCATAGGATATTTGCCTGGAGTTCTGGCCAAAGGGTTTTTGTGCCCTGCTCCTCCAGTTATTCCTGCCAGTTACTTTCTGTCTTTCTCTCTCACATTCAGAATCAGAATCCACTGAGTCACTCACATACGTTTTCCTTTCACACCGAGAGAGATGCTGTTTCCAAGACCCAGACTTCAGCTCACACAGCCCTTCCAGCTGGTTCTGCTCTCTTCCATCTTTCTCTTGCTTCTGCTCTCTGTTCTCTCTCTCCTCCCTGTTCTCCTTGTTCTTCCTGTTCTCTCTTTCAAACTCTAATGAACGTTTCTTATACGTTTGCTTGGGTGCTAATTTAGCCCTTCCCCCTCCCAGGTGAACGCTATTAGGCCCAGGAGATGGGGATTGTTTGTTAGCTGGGCGGGGTTCCTGCCCTTGTGGCTGGGATTGTTTATGTTGCTCCTGGCAACTGGGAGTCCTGAGATTTTCCTTCCTGCCAGAAACAGACCTACTGCACTCAGGTTCCTCTGTTTCCATAGCGTAGGATGTCTCTTCCCCATTACAGTATGTCGAGTTGTAAAGTGAAACACCCTACTTCTGCTCTGCAACTGTTGTTGGGAGAGTTTTATTGGTGAGTCTGGGAGCGTTCCATATGAAATAATAATTATGCTCTATCAGACTGATATTCAAAGGCAAATTACTCATTTGCTGGCAAATGCATAATTAGCCTAACCGTGTATTTTCAAAAAATATACAGATAATAGGCTGTTTAAAATGCAGAATGGCCAGATATTATTTGTATACTTGTAGGGCATGTTAGAAGAGGAGCATGGGTAGGCCAGAAAATTGTCCAGATAGTGGCACTATTCAGCCACTATTCAGGTAAGTTACACATTTAGTTTGGGCCTGTGGAACGTCAGGCCTAGTCTGAACAGACAATACAATGACCACGTCATCACTCTCCATATTCATATGGATGGTGACATAGAATACACAGATTAAGTTAAATGGGAGGTGGCATTTAACAAGCCGGTGGGGTAAAAATGCACCCGGTTTGCGCAGCTTGCACTGCAAGATTGGCTCCAAAGGGGGGGGAGGGTGTGCAAAAACAAAAGTTGGCTCAGGGTGCTACAACCCTTTGAGCCAGCCCTGTATATCCTGCATACAAAGGGCATTTGTACACATGTGCTAGAATGCTATGCCACACATAAGAGCAATATTATTCTTCTCAGAATATCAGGGTTCATAGCCACTGATATTATTCTGAGCAGAAATCCTGCATAAAATAATATTGGTCTTGTACACATATGCTGGATGCTATGCTATGCCGTGCATAAGTGCCTTTTCATTACCATTCTCTTAGACATATTATTTATTTATTTAACTAGGCTTATTTACCACTTTTCTACAAGTCATACATTCAGGTACTGTATATATATTTTCCTTGTCCCCAAAGGGCTCACAATCTATGTTTTTGTACCTGAGGCAATGGAGGGTTAAGTGGCTTGCCCAAGGCCACAAAGTGCACCTGTGGGACTAGAAACCCCAGTCCTTCCGGCCCAAGGTTGCTGTCCTCTAGTGGGATTCATACCGCTGGCCCTCCAGCCTGAGGTAACTTGCCCTGATCACCATATCCTAGTTCCCAGGTGTTGTGTTGTCCGTCTTGACTAGATTGTAAGCTCTGATGAACACGGACCGTCTCTTACATGTCTCTGTACAGAACTGCATATACCTTGAAGCACTATACAAATGATTGGTGGTAGTAGTGTAGTAGATTACCAGGCCAAGAAAAGACACCTGAGGCCTCCGTGAAATCAAACAGTTTTAATAGCATGTGAGAACTCAGTGGAATAGCTTCCAAAAAGACTGAGCCTCTCGGGCAAAGGTTTCAGTTCCATTTATAGACTTTTAGCTATATGCAAACTAATAATTTGTTAGCACATTCTAGCTACTTCATGATAGGCACATATTAAGTTCCCCTTGATCACTCACCAATAGAGATCAGCTGGGGTGTGTTATGTAAGGTGAGAAGCTGCTAAACTATGCATTTCTTACTGCGTGGTTCTACTACTAAGCAAGCTACAGTGAAACAAAAGAGACAGACATTCCAGCTAGGACACAGGCCTAGTATTTCAAGGTACATTTGAAAGCACACTTCTGACACCACTACACTCCCCCCTTTAATTCAGCACCCTCACCAGCAGGGTGCCAAGAATTATAAGCAGGCGCAGGATGTAAACCATGTGCTGGGTCTGTGTTTGGAACCGGACGGTACTGACACGGGCAGCGGATTTGCGGTCAATGGTACTGTCAATGGCAGCATGTAAACTACGCAGGTAACAAGGCAGGCCATAAGGGACTTCAGACCACCTAACCCATTAAAACATTCCCAAACCAGCCGTCAACTGACAGACCATTCCAGGTCTGAACAGGAACATGGGCTAACTTTCGCATGCGATCAGTAATGTCTTCAATAACCTTCCCAGCATCATCTATCTGTAGGCAGCAATTAGTGAGGTTAAATGTCCCACAGACCCCTCCGTCTGCGGCTAAAAGATAATCAAGGGCCAGCCGATTGATAAATAGCTGTGCGCATTTGAGTGTTTTGTTTTGCCTGTAGGGTCAAAGCCTTGCTGGTGTCATTAGTAATAATTTCTAGAACAGCTTGCAAGAGAATACTATGATTCAGCATGTAAATAGGGGTACGGTAACCATAGGATCCATCCTCAGCCCATGTTGCGGGGCCATAATACTGTATGATGCGCTCAGGGCATTCCCTATCGGTGTGGTGAATCCTGGGCCGATCCGGAAGAGACATATATTCACTATAATGGAGGTCTTCAATACCCATTCACTAGCCGTGGGTTTAAACTGGGACTGATTATAGGAGGATGAAGAATAATTACACTCCTGAGCTTCCCAGGGCCACTGATCGCCCATATTGGTGCCACCACAGAAGTAACAATAGGTGACATTCAGTTGTGTAGTCACGGTCTCAGCTAATTCAAGGAATAAATTTCTGACAGCTGTGGGTATGGGGTCCATCTGGGTCGCCATTTCCTCGTAGGAGTGGAAAACATTAATCAGGTGGGATTGTCGGGTTTTTTCTGCTATTACCCAGACATAAAGATAAGTGCCGGGGTCTGTACCCTGGCTATAAATGAGTAGGCCAAAATGAGATTAAGGGGATTACAGGTGGAAGTTTGACAATGGGAGGAGGCCGACATCCTCGTTAAAACTGCTTTGCGATCATCCCCTTGGTGGCCAGTAGGCACTCCTGGCCAAGAGGCGAAATATATACACTCCCACCGGGGGCAGAAATATGACCCTGCCGCAGCCACTACCCAGCGGTTGGGCGCATTGACGCCCGTGCACTGGCCCCAATTATAGGCACGTTGAGGGCACTTATCATTTGTAGAATAGGTGCGTTCCCATTTGAGGGACCCGCAACCAACAGAATAAGAGGTTTTTCCGATTGCGAGGCACGCATCGAAAAACAAGGATTTAGGCTGGCTATCCTCAAACGTAGTAGAGTTAAGGAGTGGTCCCTGGAAATTGTCGGCACGTACTTCCAGGATCCAATAAACAGGAAACACTTTAGGATTAAAACACACAGGCTCCTTTCCTGCATGGTAACAGATAGTAAGGTCAGTAGTATTGTGACGGCAGGGGGTCTGTTTGGTACTGGAACAGGAATAATAAGTATGATATACCAGGGTCTGAGTGATTTTGTGTCAGTCTTAGTTACTTTCAAACAGGGGATGCAGGGGAGCGGATCAGTTATAACGGAACTCATGGTTACCATCAGAAATACAACTACTGCAAACTCGGTATATATAATACTGCAGTTGGTATAAATACAGTCTATAAACAACAGGTCCTTGTTCCCAGTTGTCGATCCTCAGTCTTCAGCCGTACGTAGACCCGTCAGCTTCCGGTGGTGATGGGGGTAGGGCGTTGCACTGATTGACGTGCAGGCTGAGTAGTTCTGGACAGGATGAGCTTCAGTTGGTAGTCAGGATCCGTTCTGGCAGTCCAGGTGCTGTCAGTCAGATGGGTTGCTGGCTTGACTCAAGTATGGTGAATCCATGGCACAAGTTCAGCAACCTCCACAGCTGTGGGGGTGGACAGTATGACCATAAATGGCCCCTACCAGCAAGGTGTCAAAGGGTCAGGGTTCCACTCCTTAATCCAGACAGCGTAACCTGGTTTGTGGGGGTGAATGGGTTCAACAAGGGTTACTGGTAGTCGTTCTTGAACCCAGGAATGAACATTCTGCAATACGGAACCCAATGCTACCAGTTCTTGGAGGGTCAGCAGAGATCCAATCTGACCCATGTCTACTAGCACCCCCCCTTAATCAAGGGAGGAGGCCGTCCATACAGAATTTCAAAGGGGGACAGATTCAGACTCTGACGGGGGAGAGGACCATATGTACAACAGGGCCATGGGAAGAACAGACGGCCAGCAGAGACGGGTCTCCTGACAGAGTTTGGAAATTTTGGATTTAAGGGTCCTGTTCGTACGTTTGACTTTTCCTGAACTCTGAGGGCAGTAGGTGGTGTGCAGTTTCCAATATATCTGTAGAGCCTTGGCTAGGTGTCTGGTGACCTGAGAGACAAAAACTGGGCCATTGTCTGATCCTATTACTGACGGGAGTCCAAATCGGGGTATGACTTCTCTGATGAGGGCTCGGGCAACCTCACAAACCGTCTCGGTTCTGGTGGGAAAAGCTTCAACCCATCCTGAATAGGTACAGACTAACACCAGAAGGTACTTATGATCCCCAACCTTGGGCATCTCGGTAAAATCTACCTGAAAATTTTCCATGGGAGCAGTCCCTACAGCTAGGAGACCAGGGGGTGGTAATTTCCCTTGTCGGGGATTATGGGCACAGGTCAGGCATTGGTGTGAAACTGATGCGGCTAGGGGTCCTAACATTGAAATATAAAACCAGGGACGAAGGGCCTGCTCCATTGCGCTTTTTCCTATGTGAGTAACCTGGTGGAACGCCTGGACAAAATGTGGGGCTAAGGTGTCAGGGATAACAATACAGCTAGGTTCAGTTTTCTGGAGGGGTGGCAGCTGGATCCATCCCTCTTCAGTCAGTGTCCCTCCCTCCTGGGTACAGAAATAGTCTAACTCGTCCGATTGGTAGCGGGGATCCCAATTATTCACTGGCACCGGGAATAGTAGGGATGTTATAGCCAATGCCAGATTGGGCCTTATCGGGCGGAGGGCTGTTTCCTTTGCTACTTTGTCTGCCTTTCGGTTTCCTAAGGCAGTCAGGCTATCCCCAGACTGATGACCCCGACAGTGCATGACTGCCACCTTCCTGTGTTCCCAGACAGCATCTACTAGAGCCATGGTGTCTGGGGCATACTTGATAACTCTCCCCCCTGAAGTAACCAAACCTCGTTGTTTATACAGGGCCCCATGGGCGTGTAAGGTAACAAAAGCATACTTAGAGTCAGTGTAGATGTTTACTTTCAGACCTGCAGCTAAATGGAGGGCTCAAGTAAGGTCAATGAGTTCAGCTTTCTGGGCAGAAGTCCCCAGGGGTAAGGGCTCAGCCTCCACAACAACCTCAGGAGTGACCACAGCATATCCGGCCTTCCGCTGTCCATCTTCCACAAAACTGCTGCCACCGGCAAAATACTGAACATCAGGAAAGGTCAGTGGTACATTTTTTCAGATCTGGGCTGCTGGAATACACTTCATCCATAACCTGGATACAATCATGTTCGGGTAGCCCAGGTGCTACAAGAAGTAGAGTGGCAGGATTGAGTGTTTTTCACTATCTCCATGTGGACCCGAGGATTCACACACAGCATGCTTTGGTACTTTGTCATCCACTCGCTGGTAAACCAATAATTGTCTTTGTACTCCATCAGCGTCAGTACTGCATGTGGCACTTTTAACATACAGTTCTTGCCCAAGGGACAATTTATCAGCCTCTGTTGCCAAGAGAGCTGTTGCTGCTACTGCGTGGAGACAAGGCGGCCACCCCCTTTCTTCATGGACGTACAGATGGAATGTTTTTTCCACGTCGGGCAGTACTTGACTTCAGTCTGGCACAACTGGGCTTTACTTTGAGACACCCGATAGCCAGACATCCAAAGCAAGTGCAGAAGTTCTGAAGTAGCGGCAATACATTCTCCTGGGGAAACAGCAGCGATGAGTAGATTGTCCATGTATTGTAGCAATGCACGTTGAAGGGGACATAACTGGAACTGACGCAAATCTTGACTAAGTGCATCCCCAAACAGCGTGGAGGAGTTCTTGAATGCTTGGGGTAACTGGGTCCATGTCAGTTGTCTCTTACTGCCAGTAATAGGGTCTTCCCATTCAAACGCAAACAGTGGCTGGCAAGGAGTGGCCAATCTCAAACAGAAAAAGTCATCCTTAGAGTCCAAAACAGTAAAACAGGTGGTTTGTGCAGGGATCACACTCAGTAAATGGTAAGGGTTTGACTCAACAGGATGAATGACCTTCCGTAGGTCCTGCACAGGTCGGTAATCATTAGTGCCTGGTTTTTGAACTGGCAGCAAAGGGGTATTCCAGGGTGATTGGCACGGTTTTCAGGAGTCCAAACTTAAGTAATCGCTGGAGATGTTTATGAATGCCCTCAACATCTCTTCGGGGCAGGGAATATTGCCTGACACAATTGGGACATTTGTTTTTTCCTTTTTCAGTGGCCCATTTCTCTGCAATAGGCACATTGATCTCATTCCAATAGTCCTTGCTCCAATGATCCTTGCCGGGTTCCTCTACCCCGGCCTCGGCTTCTCGGTTCCCACATTAACTTTCCTTGTCCTTTCTCGACTAGCGCCGCTGCTAACGTACCAGTTTTCTTTTCTCATCTTTCATTCACACTCACCCTTCATCTCCTGATCTCTGTTCACAAATACTTTCATAGCAACTTACATCAGCTGGGTTATATTCATTCCAGCAAATCCCTTAATCTGATGTTTTTTCTTTGAATGCCCCCCCTGTAACTGTCCTATGAATGCTGTATTCACCATCCGCTGGTTTTCAGGTGCTTCAGGGTCAAACAGAGTATAAACACAGAAAGATTCACAGAGTCTTTCATAAAACTGGCCAGAACTCTCGTCAGGGGTTTGCAGGACCTCAGATATTTTTCCACATTCATCGCTTTCTGCCCCCCCCCCCCTTTTAAGGCCTTCAAGGAGAGCTCGATGATATCGACTCAGGGTAGTGCGGGGAGGGGAGGTACTAAACTGGGACTGACCTCCTTCAGATTTGGGACTCAGGGAACTTTCTGAAGTGCTGGGCAGGTCTGTATCTGAAAATGGCATTCTTGCCTCACTGGCAGTGCTGTTCTATCAGAAAAAGTAGTAGCTGTCGAAAGGGGCGGGGGAGAAGTTGAATCTGTTCTAGCTAGAGTACCTGCTGAGCCTGCTAACCTAGCCGGAGTCATCTGCCGGGGAACACAGGGGGGAGAAAATTCTTCTGTCTCTGGCTCCTGTACTAAAACTGGTAGTTTTATTTTTACTTTAGGCTGCATTTTTCTGTGAACTACGGGACAGGAATTCTTCTGGGTGCACTCTGCTAGCTAGATTATAATCAAAGATTTAAAACTCTGCCAAACTTTCTGACAATATTTCTTTAACAGGGACCGGGGTCATATGACTTTGCAGGGCGACTGTGTACACATCTAGTATCAGGTCTATATCTAGAGATCCCTCGGGGAGGCCAGGTTAAAGACAGAAGGGGGGGGCCCATTCCCGTTCACATAAAACTTCCAATCGACCCAGGGGTCATTACAATTACATAATCACCAGAGAAACCCTTCTTAAAGTTAAGGAGACACTGCAGAAGGCTCAGTATAAATACATCCCCTCCCTTGCTGTTCAAAACCTTTGTCTCTCTCTCTCTAACTCTCCAGCAGCTGCAATACAAACACCGTCTCTCTCTCACTCATTCAGGTTTCTCCCTCCTGAATCCCACAGAAATCAGCAGAGTAATTATAACAGAAACAACTGAAGTAGAAATCCAGGCAGAGCTGGGTTAAAACTTTCTCTTTCTGTGTAGAAAGGATACGCCCCTTGAAACTTTCTCATTCTGTCTGTGTGAAAAGGATACACACCTTATATCCCACCCCTATTTTTTTCCTTTCTCTCTCCTTGCTAGAAATAACTGCTCGCTCTCTCTCTCTGAGCTGTGCTGTAAATAACTGCTCTCTCTCTCTGAGCTGTGACTCCGGAGTCTTTTTTTGTTCCGTTTTTTCATACAAAAACCCCAACAGAATAATCTTACAGTATACTAGAAGGGAAACCAGTGGGTTCAGTCAGCATCTGAAATACTAGGACCAGTCCCAGGAGTTGATCACACTCCTTTCAATTACAGATAACAATACCCGATACAGAGAATTACCAAAATCAGACTTACCGTATCCGGTGAAAAGGACAGGTTTGTTTTCCAGGCCCCTTCTAGGTTCGTGAGTGAGTCCGATCAGTCCCAAGGGCTCCAGGACTGTCGTAAAGTCCCGTCCAGGAACAGTCCAGTGGCGCCTCGAGACCTCTCGGGACTCCTGGAGCTCGCTAGATGAATGGCTCATCACTCCGAGACAAAACAGTCTTCCTTTCCCGGTCAGGGAACCAAGAAATGTAGTAGATTACCAGACCAAGAAAGGCACCCGAGGCCTTCGTGAAATCAAACAGCTTTAATAGCATGCAAGAACTCAGTGGAACAGCTTCCAAAAAGGTTTCAGTTCCATTCATAGACTTTTAGCTATATGCAAACTAATAATTTGTTATCACATTCTAGCTACTTCATTATAGGCACATATTAAGTTCCCCTTGATCGTTCACCAATAGAGGTCAGCTGGGGTGTGTTATGCATAGTTTAGCAGCTTCTCACCTTACATTTTTTACTGCCTGGTTCTACTACTAAGCAGGCTACAGTGAAACAAAAGAGACAAAGACATTCCAGCTAGGCCACAGGCCTAGTATTTCAAGGTACATTTGAAAGCACACTTCTAAAATCACTACAGTAGTAGTATTAATAGCATCCCAGCACACATGCATACATTGTTGCAGCAAAATTCCCCCGTTGTTTTTTTTATCAACACTCTCTTCACCAAAGCCAGAAAAAAAATATTGTGCGATCTCTGCGATCAAGAAACAAACATAAATTCCTCGCCAGTAACTGCAGCAGACCTTTGAGCTAACCCTTAACGTCTCCTCAGGCTTGGCATTAAAATCCTGGTATTCTTCTGCGCATTTCTCTGCATCTGCATTGCATAGCTAATTGTTTTGCTAACATCTATTTTAATAGATTTGAATATGCTGTGTTGCTACAGTTAGCGCAGGCAAGAGTGCATTACACCTGCCAGTGGCGTACCATGCACAGGGCAGTGGGTGCAGGCCACCCTGGGTGCCAGCCGGGAGAGTGAGCACCCCCTAGGGACCCATGGAGGCAGTACAGCAAACTTACCTAAAAGCTGGCTTGCCACAGTGCCTCACGTCCAATAGCCCGGCTGCTCTTCTCTCCCGGTTAAGTCTCATGATGCTCCCCCCTCATCCTGGCTGAGGTGGGTGCATCGTGGCGTGCAGCAGTGTGCCTCATGGGGGGAGCACCAGTAGCGTTGGGGGGTATGTCTTTGCTACCTTCTGTGCTCACACTAGCACAGAAAATTGTGCACAAATGCTGCGTTATTGTCAGGTCTGCCCAACGGTTTCTGCTGCCCGAGGCAGAAACTCTGGCTGCTCCACTCCCCCGCGCCGGGCTATGCTACGCTACGCTGTCCCCCGCTGCTGCCGATTCTGTCTTTAGGGGGGAGGTAGACGGCGGCAGAGGCTTGGTGCTGCTTTGTTGCCCACAGCAGGTCAGGTGCTTCAGCAGACATGGCCTGATGCTTCTGACCTTCCTCGGACAGTAAGTTGCATTGGAAAGGGATCAGAAGCACATAGCCTGCCACAGGCAACAAAGCAGCGGCACAAGCTGCCCACCTGGGTCAGCCTCCCTAGGCAGCTGCCTGGCTCGCCTAGTGGACAGGTTAGCCCAGGCTATTGCCTGAGCTAATGGCAGTGCACTCTGTTGTAACTGTCCTTTAATCTGCCTTGGGAACCAGTGAATTAGGACATATGAGAGGGCCCCACCTAAACATTAGGATCCTAATCCGTGCTTCATTTTACTATGTCTTTAGCCTCGACTGCGATGTGGAGATGAAGAGGATGACGTTAGCTGTATCTCTTCCCTATCCCGAGTCTGATATCCGCCTCTCGTAGGCGTCCAGTGCATCCGAAACCCCAAGGAAGCGTAGGGAGGGGCAAAAGGAACCAGCTGGCGCGTGACTGACGGACGGGCAGCGCGAGGCCGCCGCGGAGCTCCGCCTCCTGTTGCGGGTCTGCAAGAGCAGGAAGTGCTGACGGCGGCCCGGACCATGGCTATGCTCTACGGCGGCGTGGAGGGGTGAGAGCTCGGGGATCCCACACCCCCTGCCCTTATGCTGGGGAGTACGTGTGTTCGCGACAAGGGGGGTGGGTGCAAAGGAAAGCTTTCTGGGTGCTGTTCTGAGCCCTCCTTATTTCCAAACTGTGGTTCACCCTTTGCCTGGTGTCGCGTCTTGGTAGCTGTTCGCTGCCAGTTTGTAGTAGGATTGAAACTTGTGAGGACATGCTGTTTCTTTTGCTTGTATCATTGGGTCAGGTTTTTTTTCTCTTAATATAGAGCAGAAAATGAAGACAAAAATCATACTGCCTATCGGGTCTGACCATCCATAAGAACTTTTGAGCTCTGCAATGTCTTTCTCAGAGATCCTCCCTATTTGTACCATGCTTACTTCGTTAGTTTTTTTGGCGTTACCACTTTCACCAACTTTTTTGTAAAGAAATATTTCCTTAGGATATTTCTACATCTATGCTCTCTCACTTTCGTTCAGTGATCCCTTGTTTCAGAGCTGCTTCTGAATTGAAAAAGGTCCACCTGCTTCAAACGGCATCAGTCATCTGAGAGGGGGTGGAAACAAGCCAGCCCATGAACTAGGCAGTCACCTAAAGCCGCAGACCCTGGTGGGCAGCTCAGCACTTGACAATCTCAATGTGCTGCACCTGACATCCAGCCTCTCACCCTGGATTGATGGGTGGCATGGTGATCACCTCCTTTGAAGTTGCTGCAGTCTTTAAAGCATGTATGTGTGTATACTTGCGTTCTGTCCCCTCCGACAGGAAGTCAGAGGGGGCAGGAGTGGCAGGCCATGAGTGCATGCATATGCTTTAAGGCCTGCCACAGCTTCAAAGAGGTGACGCCTGTGCTGTTTATCAACCGCCAGTGAGAGGCTAGATTGGGGGGGCCTAGGGGGATAAGAACCCTTGGGCCACCCCTAGGTGGAAGCAAACAGTCTCATGGCACTGAAGTTTAAAGATAAGTGCCGTGGGGCTGTTGTGCTCCTTGCTGCCTGGAGTGCGGTGGCAGCGCCAGTGGGTGCCGGAGGGGGGCCAAGGGTTGAGGTTGGCCTAGGGAACCTCATCTCCTTGTGCCGACCCTGAAAATGGGACCAAGGACTGATCTGCTGGTAATGCCGCTGACTTTGGAAGGAACTCCATTTATTACTTCCTTCTGTCATCTCAAACTCAACCAGTTTTTAACTTGGTCAGTTACTTTAGGGCCCATCCCAAGGACTCTTGCACTAGACAATCGCCTAAGGCGGCACAATTGTAGCTGCAGCAGCCAAGGTAGCCACTGCCACAACCTCCACCCCCCCCCCCCCCCACCACCTTCCAGGAGCAACTCCCTCCTTTCTGCTATTCCTGAATGTTTTCATTGAAAAGGTAAATGAACCTGCCGCAGAGCCTTGCGTTCAGACGTTTCAAAGCCCCTGTCAGTCCTGCCCCCCACAGCAGCAGGAAGTTTGTGTATGTCAGAGAGGGTGGACTGAGGGGTGCATCCAGGGTGCTTGAATGCGAGGCTCTATGGCGGCTTCATTTACCTTTTCACTGCCAACATTCAGAAATAGCAGAAAGAAAGCAGCTGCTCCTGGAAGGCTTCTGTGGTGGGGTGGCAATGGGTGAAAGACAGTGGCTTTATGTTTCCCTATGGTGGCTGATCCTCTGCGATCAGGGCTAGTCCAAGAGTGACAGTCTGAAAGGCTTTGCTAAAGTCTTAAATATATACCACATCTAGCTCACCCACCCATCCACTTCTCTGACCACACAGTCAAAGAAATCAGATTCATCTGACAAAACTACCTCTAGTAAAGCCATACTGTCTAGGATCCTGCAGTCCCTTGCATTCCAGAAACCATAGTATCCTCCACTTCAGCAGGGTTTCCATTCATATATTTGCCATAGAAGCCAGGTTAATTTTGTCTGTGGTTTCCAACCTTTTCCTTATTTCCGCTTTTGTAGACAGGAACTGCATGGGCTCACCTCGGGGATCACTCCCAGCTCTAAAGAAGCATTGTAAAAGTCAGACAGCATAGCTCCCAGTACTTTACAAAGTTCCTCTGATGAATCCCATTCAACCCCCATCGCTTTGACTACTTTTGGTTTAGCTAGCTCCTTGCGTACACAATATTCTGAAAATCAATTGAGGTTTATCTCCCTTCCATTTCTATTTGTGTTTGTTTTTTCTGCCCTTCATATGTAAACACAGAGCATAAATATTTGTTAAGCAATTCTGCTTTATCCTCATCAGCCTTTACGTATTCTTCCCCTTCACCTTTGGGTCTCACGGTGCCACTTTAGCACACCCTCCTATCACTAACATATCTCTAAATAAAAAAAGAAAACACAATTCCTGTCCTCATGTTCTACTAGAAAAAATATAGGTACAACCCCAATCAAAAAATTGAAAAAAATGAAAAAACTGCCCGTCTGCCAGTAACGGAGGAAAAAAGACCTCAGTATCTCCCTGTATAAACAAATAACAGGAATCAAGTCTGTCGGTAGACGCCCAAACGTCTAATGCACCAACACAGACTGAAAATTACATCAATGGTCATAAAAAAACCTCCAACCAACCCAAAGCAGGTGGCAACCAGCAGGCTTTCAGGCAGTTAAAGTGCTGCCGTCACAAACACTAACATCGAACAATGAAGAAAAAGCTCCAGACACTTATCTTATTTTGCATGGAGATGACAAACTGATTTTAACAGTCACGATCTGAGGTAGATGGTGAAAATAAAGATGCTTGAAGGATCCCAGATGATAGAAGGCTCCGACATCTGATGTTTCGCCGTTATGGCTTCTTCAGGGAGCAAAAATTCACTTATCACCGGGCAAACCTCATGACTCACATGAACGGAGCGCCGGAACATGTTCTACTGGCATGGCTATTTTTTCTTCTGTTAGCATCTTTGCTATCCTACTAATATTACTATAGGTGTAGTTTGGCATGGGGGGAAGGGGGTAGTGCCCCCCAAAAATGTTGCAGGCACTAATGATGAACGGGTCCACCTGCTCCTACTGCCAGTGTGATAACCTAATTCTTTGGCCCCCTCCTCCCCCCAAAGTAAGAAGGCAAATTACTCCAATGAATACTACACTGTCGCTACTACTTAGCATTTGAATAGCACTACAAGGCATACCCTGCACTGTGCTTTAACACAAAAGAGACAGGCCCTGTCCACAGAGCTGCTAATTTAATCAAGACAAACAGGAGTAGAGTAGTTATTGAGGGAAGTTTTTAAAGGACACATGGGTTTTAAACAGGAGAATAAGAGGTGGGGGGAGGGGTGGTCAAGATCCAAAAGCAGCCTTAAAGGGGTGAGTTGTTAACCTGGATTTGAATTGGACCAGAGATGGAGCCTAATATACTGACTCATGTAATGTATTCCAGGCATATGGTGCAGAAAGATGGAATGAACGGAGTCTGGATTTGGCAATAGAAGGGCAGAGATAAGAGTAATTAAAGAAACATAGAAACGTGACGGCAGAAAAAGACCACATGACCTGTCTAGTCTGTCCTTCCATATCAACCACTACAACAGTCCCCTTTTTTCCCTTTAGAGATCCTCTCTGTTTGTTCCATGCTTTTTTGAATTCAGATATTGTCATCATCTCTACCACCTCCACTGGGAGACTATTCCACGCATCTACCACTCGTTCCGTAAAGAAATATTTCTGCATATCACTCCTGAATCTATCCCCTTTCACCCTCATCCTATGTTCCCTCCTAGCAGAGCTTGCTTTCAGTCGAAAGAGGCTCTCCCCCTGAAAATTTATGCCATGGAGGTATTTAAACGTCTCAATCATATCACCTCTATCCCACCTTTCCTCTAAAGCATACATATTTAGATCCTTAAGTCTGTTCTCATATACTTTATAAGGAAGGCCACTAACCATTTTAGTAGCCTCCATCTGTACCGACTCCAGTCTGTTTATATCTTTTTGAAGGTGTGGTCTCCAGAATTGCAATGATTGGCCTGATGAGTGGAGTTCCTGAGGAGGGTTGTAAGGAGAGATGAGAGGCGAGGTGATGAGGAGCTAAAGAGTGAATGCACTTATAGGTCGGTAGGAGAAGTTTGGTCTGTACGCAGAAATAGATAGGAAGCCAGTGAAGTTGCTTGAAGAGGGGTTACATGAGCATAGCAATACTGGCAGAAGATTAGTTATGCAACTGAGTTTTGAATGAATTAAAATGGAAAGATATGATCAAATGGGAGACCAGTGAGCAAATGGTCCAGGCTGGAGGTGATGAGAGAGTGGATAGGGGTCTTGGGAGAGGAATGGACAAATTTGGTTGATGCAGAGAAAGAAATGACAGGTTTTAGTTATCTGTTGGATGTTTGAAGAGAGAAAGAGAAGAATCAAATGTGACTCCAAGGTTGCAAGCTGAGGATTACAGTATCTTTATTTATTTACATTCTCTTATATACTGTGCTATTCTGCATTAGTGCGGTTTACATTGAACAAACTGAAATTACATTGAACAGGGCATTATAACTTGGAGATAGCCCATATTCCCTGTAAATAGTTATGGAGGGTTAAGTGGCTTGCCCAAGACCACAAGGAGCACCTGTGGGACTAGAAACCCCAGTCCTTCCGGCCCAAGGTTGCTGCCCTCTAGTGGGATTTGAACCCCCGACCTTCCGGCCTGAAGTGCCTTGCCCCAACCACTAGGCCGCCACTCCTATCCTCCACTCCTCCTATTATCCACAGAAATTAAGGAAAAGGGGAGTTGGGTTTAGGGAGAAAGATGATGAGCTTTTTTTTGTCCATGTTCCGTTTCAGAAGGTGATGGACAAGCAGACTGAAATTTAGACCGGGATTCCAGTAGAGATTTATGGTATAGAGAGGTAAATCTGAGTCTGCATAAAAATTGTACTGAAAAACATGGGAGGGAGATCAGGGCAGCAAGGGAACGAATATAAAGAGAGAAAAGAAGAGTTCCCAAGACAGTCCTGAGGTACACAGACTGAAAGCAGAATTGGAGTAGAAGAGGATCCACCAGAGCATACACTGAAACTGCGATGGAAGAGTTAAGAAGAAACCCAAGACAGAACAGAACAGAGCCCTGAAATCCAAATGAGGAGAGGGTGTCGAAGAGAAGGTGGTGATCAACAGTGTTAAAAGCAGCAGATAGCTCAAAAGGATGAGAATCAAACAAAGGTCCTTGGATTTGGCCAGGAACAGGTCACCTGAGACTTTGGCAACTGTTTCTGCAGTATGTAGAGAATGAAAACCAGGTTGTAGTGGATCTAGGATGGCTTGAGCGGAAAGAAAGTCAAGACAGCGGTGGTGAACTGCACATTAGTTTTGAATGTGAAAGGGAGGAGGGAGGTTGATAACTGGAAGGCCAGGTAGAGTCCAGGGAAGGATTTTTGAGGCGTGGTATAACCACAACATGATTGAAGGCAGCAGGAACAGTTGCAGTGGAAAGCAGTAGGCTGAGGATATGACAGATGGAAGGGTTGACATTAGGGGAGATAGAGCTTAGTAGATGGAAGTGCATGGGATCAGAGGAGCGGGTAGTGAGTTTGGAAGAGGAGAGGCAATGTGGGGTTTCCTTCTCAGTGACTTTAGAAAAGAAAGAAAGGGTGGCAGTGAATGAAGAGAAGATTTGAGAATGAAGCTGGGGGAAGGAGAGATATAGGTGATCCAGTGGAGAACTCAAGGCAAATCTTGTCAACCTTGTTATGGAAGTAGTCAGCTAAGATCTGGGCAGAAAACAAAGAAGGAGTCAGAGACAAAAGCATTTTGAAGAGAGTTGAGCATGGCAAAGAGACAGAAAGTGTCAGAAGCAAGAGAGTTTGTCATTTGGACATAGTACTTTTGCTTGGTGAATGCAAAAAGTGGACTAGAAGGTTAGCATGAATCTGAAATGTATGAAGTCAGTGTGGACACAGAATTCTAGCTAAAAGAGCTCAGCAGAGTGGACATAGGAACATAGGTAGCAGATTTTGGGGTTCAGCCAAGGTTGAGGTACAGCATGCTTAGAGGGTGTGGAATGGGAGGAGCAAGAGCATCCAAAGCAAAGGAGAGTATAGTGTTATAGGAAGAGACTTGCCTCATCGACAGATTCAGGTGACATAGTGGATGAGAGAGGAGATAAGACAGCATTGGAGCGAGCTGAAGGGTTAATAGCCAGAAGATTCCTAATGTGCTGGTGGAAATTGGGGTGTGGTTAAGAATATGGAGTGGAGGAGTAGCCTAATGGTTAGAGCACTGGCTTGGTAACCAAGAGACCAGGGTTCGATTCGCACTGGCACTCCTTGTGGCCTTGCGCAAGTCTCTTAATCCTCCATTGCCTCAGAAGAAAGGCCTGGTAATCTACTTTCGGTCACATTGCCAAGAAAATCCAGGAGGCTGCTCAGTCGCCAGGAGTCAGCATTGGCTCAAAAGCCCACGTTGCATTGCATTTTTGGTTAAGAATAGAAGTTAGCAGATGATGGTTAAGTAGGGGAAGAGCTGAGATGGAGATGTTTGAGGGAGAGCAGTTGGAGAAAAAGAAGGTGGAAACAGTGGCCATACTGGTGAGTAGGGACAGTAGAACACAGGAGGATGAATGAGGAGGTTAAGGCAAGGAGCTATGAGGCCAGAAAGTCGGGGGGGGGTCAGCATGAATGCTAAAATCCTTAATAAAGGAGAAGATGATTCCAGAAAGCAGGAACGTCAGACGTCAAAATTAGCGAGAGAGGAAGAATTGGATTTGTCAGGGGGGGGGGGGGGGGGCGGCGCGGCGGCAATAAATGACAGCTACCTAGAAAGTAGTGGAGTAAATAGGACATCAAGAGAAGCAGAGGAATTAGACTGAGGTGAAAGGAGGGGTTGAAACCAGGAAGGAGAGAGTAGCAAGCAAACACCACCACCACAGCTGATGGGGCGAGCTGTATGGGGGAAAACG
The DNA here is from genome assembly GCA_033557465.1 of Ichthyophis bannanicus. Classification (NCBI taxonomy): domain Eukaryota; kingdom Metazoa; phylum Chordata; class Amphibia; order Gymnophiona; family Ichthyophiidae; genus Ichthyophis; species Ichthyophis bannanicus. The sequence goes on along the minus strand of CM066032.1, from coordinate 1,270,355,962 downwards.
TAGCCTCCATGACAGAAGACAGCAGCTGAAGCAGAGTCTTTAGGGAAAAGCCAAGTCTTGGGGCAAAAATATGCAGAGAGAAAGAGGTCATGAATGTAGATTAGTTTGTTGGAGGCAGAATGGATGTTCCACAGGGTGCATATGAACTAGAGAAAAGATGGGGGGAAGGAGAGTTTTATATATGAGAGGTTTGAGGGGTTGTAGTTGGATTTGTGCAGGGAGTGTAGGAGATACCTGGGGGATGGCAGGATTAGACGAGGGAAGGAGCAGGAGAGTCTGGGGAGGAAAAGAGGCACAAAAGTGATGAGAGTAGAGAAGAGAATGAGAATGAGAAAGTGTTGACTCTCAAGGGCAGATGATTAAGGTAGAGGACAAAATGTCTGGAGAGATGAGGAAAGTAGAGAATGGGTGAGCTTGGGGTTTGAAGTTCTTTGAATGAAGGGAAAAGATTGGGGAAAGTTAACAAAAGAGGAGACAGTGATGCAGAGCTTTAGGAATAGACAGGAAAGAAGCTACAGATTTGAAGAGGTATGATATGGTAAGACATAAAGTGGCATTTTACAAATGATTTCCAAGTGCAATCTGTGATGCCCAACCAGAACATCTGGGGGGGGAGGGGGAAGCAGGCACATCAAAGTTCAGGCACGATTTCACAGACACGGACATGCCTGATATGGATATCTGCAGGGCATCAACATATACGTCCCTGAAACAGTATTCCAGTAGTGGTTTAAGACCAGGAAATCCAGGGTTCAGATCTCATTGCTATCATTGTGATTGTTCAGAGTATTAGGGATTATACAGTGCCGTCTTCTCTATACCCTCTGGATGTTTTATGGCCAAAACGAGCACTATCCCAGTGCCCACTCATGCTGTAGCAGGTATAAGCTTAGACGCGATTCCAGATGTGCAGGACGTTTCTGAGATCAGGTGGTGATGTCCAGGTTCTTGGGAATGCCCTGGTCGTGACTCCACCATACCCCCGTTCAGACTTGGATGTCCTCATGCCGGGGACAACCACGGACCCGGTTTCTAAAATTCCTCTCGAGACATCTCCTTGCTTTGGATGTCTCTATGCCTGTTTTCAGATGTCCAGAGCATGACTAGGGCTTCTAAAATATCCACCATAGTGTTGTAAAGCCATGGGGTAGATGGGTGAAGGGTGGGCGTCAGGATAATAAGTCAGCAGGTTAGAAGGAATATACTAAGTTTAGTGATAGCGACAAGGGTTAATTTCTTTCTCATGTGAATGAGAGGAGAGAGATCGGTACAGAGAGATTAGCAGATTCAATACAAAACCAGAATGCAAAAAGCAGTGGGTAGGACCAACAACCTAGAATTAAAAAAAGCCAACCAGACTCTATTGTTTATGTATTTTATAAACGCAGCATGCACAGCAGATAAATACAAATAAAATTCTAATCTGCACAGTTACAGAAGTCTGTAACCAAGCTAGCTAAGAGATTAGCTTTGTAGGTTCTCACCAAGCTGAGGTAATTCTAACTACTTACTGTCTACTTACCAGCTTCCCTTACATTCTCAAAATATTGTTGTTTGTAGTCTTCTTTCTGGGATTTAATTTTAAAATTTGCCTTTTCAGCTCCTTCTTTTGAAAACCATAGCAACCTCCTTTTCCGCTTTATTTTGTTTTCCTAACAAAAAGTTTTCCCTTTAAAATATTTTCTTTCAGTTTTGACCACTGTTTTTCTACTCCCAGATTTTCCTATTCAGTTAGCGAGCTATTTCCCCCATCTTTGACAAAATTAGTTTTCCTGATGTCTGACTCTCACTTTTGAATGAACCACCTCCATCCATGTCTTAATACTGAAGCACACCATCCGTTGATTACTGGATGCCATATAATCACCCACTATAACATCAGAAACGCTCTCCCCGTTTGTGTGCACAAAGTCCAGTATCGCTGCTCTCCCATGTGCATTCCATTACCGGTTGCTGAAACAGTTTTCCCTATAGAGAATCCAGGAGTTCCTTATTTCTAAATGATGCTACAGCTGGGATATCCCAATCAACACCTGGCAAACAGAAGAGAGGCAATTGGGGTGAGTGGTGACTGACTCAGAAGTCTTGCGCAGGGTGTGTTGGAGAAGAGGACTGTGGAGGTGGAAATAATAAGCGGCATGAAAGCTGCTTTGACCGAGTCTGCAGTCAGTGATGAAGAACCAGCTCTGAATGTGGATGTTCAGTCTTCTGTTGTGAATATCAAGAGTAAAATGCCATTGGAGAGGCCCCCTAGTGTGACTGGAGAGTCTGGCAAGCAGTGACCTCAGTGGAAGATATGATTTCTGCGATGGCTGCATTAATATTGGATATGCATTCTAAGCTATTGTCGAAAGAACTGGAGTACTCTGTTGGAACAGCATGTGAAGAAAGTGGAAGATATGGTGATGAAGTTGGGTGAGACTCAAACTACTTTAATTCAGGATAACAATCTGACTGCTAGGAAACGGGAAAATATGGAAAATGCTATTTGAGCTCTTAATTTGAGATTTATTAACTTTCCCAAAATGTCTTATCACCAAAGCCAATTTTACAGAAATATTTTAGACATTTTTCAGATGCCAGACAACACAGTTCTACCCTTTTTCTAAGATGTATTTGCTGGAAAAGAAAAAGGTTCCAGGCTCTGGTGACACTTCTTTGGGAGCTTCTGCAGTTAAGCCATCTTATCCATTGGAACTGACTGCATTCCTTGAGAGCTCCAAATCAGAGATTCTTCAGTGTGGAGCTTCATTAGTAGCATTTGGGTTTTCCTCAAGATCATGACCATGATCTGAGGTTATTTAAGTTTAAATCTGAGCTGTTTATGGGGGCTAAGGTTTGACTATGTCCTGATCTATCTAGGTCTACTCAAGAGGGGAGGAAGACATTTTACTGCTATGCGTGAAGAGGTCTAGGATTTAGGTGCCTCCTTTATTTTGCATTTTGCTTAGGTTGAATAATGGCGGATTTTTTTTTCTGAGCCCTCAGCTAAGATTCTTTCTTGATTCTAGGGTCCTCCTTACCCAGACATCTACACCAGTGAACTGAGTCTTGCTATATGTAGGTAAATGTACCAGTATCTCTTTTTCTTAACTTATTTTCTTTCCTTTTTTGTATTCCTCCTGGAAATAATGCTTCCTCTGCATTGTGGGCTGACTTAGCGCTTATGGTTTTCTTCTGTACGTTTTTCTTTATTTCATCATGACTTAGAGAGCTTTGCTTTTCAAGTATTATACTTGTATAATTGTTGATATGCAGATAAATATAAAATAAAAATAAATTAATATGGGTGGCCTTTTAGAAAGGACATCCAGGGCAAAACATCAGAGAAAACACTGAAGGCATCTAAGTTTCATCTGATTTTAGAAACACGGATGTCCCTAGTTTGGACGGCCACAGAAACACAGCTTTTTGGTCATCCCGGTCAACATTTTCCATATGGGGGACGTCCATGTTCAGTGATAGTTTGGACACTCGGACATGCTGTGGCGGTTAAGTAATCTGTTTGGGGTTTGAACGGACGTGCTTATTTCTTTGGCTGAGAAATATTGACTGTATTGATGAGTGCATCGTGTTCTTCCGCTTGTAGAGTTCCTGCCATAAAGCAAGCACTTTTGTGCTTTTTATTCGTGGTCAGGAGCAGGTATAGGCATGGATACCAACACAACCAGAGCCAGACATGTATGTGGCCATTCTGATATTGCACTGCAAGGTGCATCTTCCTTGCTCTGCCCAGGCCATGCTTCTAACCACCCCGGCCCCCCGTTCACCCTGGATATCCATATACCTGCTGTCTAAATTGGATATCAGAGTGCCCATTTCCAAATGTCCAAAATACGAATAGGGCTTCTAAAATACCTCTCCATAGTTTATATGCATTCCAAAAAGAAATCTAGGCATGAGAACGTACAACTGCTGTATAGCAGTCGTAAGTGCCTGCACTAAGACGTTTTTACACCATTTATGCCCCTATTTTATGAAGTAAAGTGTGTCCATATGCCACTTTATAAAATAAACCTCTCTGTGGGCGTTTACAAAATTACCCTCAAAATGGCCTTTTGTGTTTCCGGAAGTTTCAGGTTAAGATCATTTGTGTGTCCTAGAAGTCTGGTAATTGGGGAATCCTGTTTTGGGGGGGATTTTTTTCTTTATACTGCAAGACTGTCGTAAAGCCTTTTATTCAGATTGTCATTAAAGGGAAGTTCCTAGTATTCTCCACAGTCACAATGATAATAGCTGTGTGATTAGAACCCTGGCTTCCCTGGTCCTAGCTCACTACTCTAACCATTAGGCTGCTCTTAGATGCCCCAGTCTTGAATACTATTCCAAGGACATCTATGTTGATGTCCATATCGGGGATGTCTGTGTTTGTGAAATAGTGCCTGAACTTGGATGTGCCTGCTTAATTTTCAAATGTTCTGGCTTGGACGTCCCAACTTACATTTGGATTTCATTTGTAAAACATGCTTTCAAGTGTGCAGGCAGGCTTAATACAAAAGTATGTGGACCCTGAACTGAGGACTTTGACTTACTTGACATGCTTGTAGGTATAATAGCACAGAGGTTTTTTTCTTTCTGTTTCTTTCGGTCATTGTCGTTCTCCCAGATTCTGTGTTTTTTAAAAAAATACAATTGGTAACTTAAAACTGATATTTATGTTAAATACATTTTTAAAAATCAAGGTGCAAATAGTAATTTTATGCTTGCAGCCTGAGATGTGAAGGGCACCCCCCTCCCCCCACACTCAGTAAAATAATTCACACCCCTCTTGTTCCACGCTGCGGCTGCTGCAGGTGTTGGCTCTCAAATTCAGGAAACTTGATTGGCATGATAATTTGGGATTTTAGATTTATTTGCCTTTCTAAGAGTTTGAGGCAAACATGGTTCTTCAAAAAATACACGAGGAGAAAAATACATAATATTAATAACTGTGAAATGAAATTACAAAGTACAGAAAAGACAGCAACTGAACATTGAGATGCTGGTGATGTTGCTCTGCTATTCCTCTGGCAGACACACCTTTCGCCGTCCATCATTAGAAGCAGATCAGGTGCTGTGCAGGGTCACATGGGCATGGACTGAGATGTACCCTGTTCCTGCAGCAGTGTGCTGGCCACTTTCTACCTGTTCCAAGAGCTTGGCTACAACACGTCTGCCCTAAGATCAACTTTTATTCTGGAGATGGAGGAAGGGAGAGTGTGGTTTCGGGACAATCCTTGCCAGGGCTTGAGGTGCTGCTTGCCTCTAAAGTGATAGTTGATATGAACCTTTGCTCATCCAAACTCCTACAATCGCTCACTATTCCAGCTCTTCTCACATGAGTCCTCGCACCTTTCAGCTGCCTTTGCTATTTTAACTTGCTCCCCTTTATGTCTTGTCTGTGCTCCTTGTCTGCCTGTCTTTTTAATAGATCGTAAGCTCCAAGAAGCAGCAGTCCTGTTATGTACACATATCCTTTATAGCAGTGAAAACATCTGGTATTGTTCTGTACAGATAATAGCAAATAACCATCTGTCTCCTCTGCATTGACTGCACTGCACCATGGTAAAACTGCTGCAGGAATAAGTAATACCACCCATTGAGGTGGCATCTGCAGTACTTGTGCTGCCACATAGGAACCCACCCCCCTCCCCCACCCTGTCTCTGCCCCAATGCATGCTACAAGGGTAGCACAGGATTTTTAGCATATGCCCCCACGTTACTTTATAGCATCTCAATGATACCATATGCTAACCTTGCGCTACCTGGATAGCACACATTAGCGGACATGCCCCTTTGTGTATTATTTGAAAAATGATTAAAATCAAGAAGGACATGATCGGGGAGACCTGGGGTTTAAGTTTTAATGGCAGCCTGAAGAATCTGGGCTTTTAAGTAGGATTTGAGCTGGAAGAAGAGGAAGCGTCATGCTCCAGCTCTGAAAGGCTGTTCCAAGCATTCACTGCAATAGGATGGGAGTCAGGAGATGGTGATGGAAGAAAAGGCTATAGATAAGTGATTTGACTAATGAATGGTTTAAGGGGAAGAGTGTACAGGGAGAATTGAGGAACTGCAAAAAAATGCATTTGTAGCTGAGAAGAGGCTTGAACTGGCATGCTAGTGGATGAGGAGCATGTGTACATATTCTTCACCTATCTATAAAATGTAGTGAAAAAATCTGAGAAATCTTTATACATATATTTATAAAGTTTTTGAAATTTAAAAACAAATAATGAAGTGAGATATTAATGCCCTTCAACTCCTTTTTCATCTACAAGGGTCAATGTTGCCCCTGTCCATTTTCATTTTGTTTATGAGCCCAGTAGGGAGGATTATCGTCCTCATCGCTTCAGGGCTGGCCCAAGGGTTTCTGCAACCCTAGGCAGAAGCCATGGCCGTGCCCCCCCCCCCCATGTGTACCGCACCGCCCTCCTTCCTATGCTAAACCGTGCCCCCCTGCCACTGATTCCGGCTGAAGCACATGGCCTGCCGCGAGCTGCTGTAACTGAGCCTAGCTGCCCGCCACTGGAATCCGCAATAGCAGGGGGGGCAGCATCGCGGTTCAGCAAAGGGGGATGGCATGTACCTGCTGCCCACAGTCTGCCGCCCTAGGTGACCGCCTAGGCCACCTAGTGGACGGGCCAGACCTGCAAGGCTTCTAAGGATTTTTGTACACTGATGATATCCAGGTAGTGGAAGGTTAAGAGCAGGATGTCGGAGAAGTGATCAGGAGGGGTATCACAGAATGGTTGAGGGAGAATCACTTGGTTTTGAATGTCCGAAAATCTGAAGATTTGTTGGGTGGGGAGCTGGAGTAGATTAGTTTGGATGGATCAATAATTGGGGGGGAGGGGTTCGGTTGTAGGGGAAGAAAGAAATTAAAGATTTGGGTGTTTCGTTGGATGCTGACCTGTCCTACAGGCTCCGGTGCTGCAGGTGGTGTGCCTAGCATATGGTAAACTGCGGATAATGAGGCAGCTGCGCCAGTTTGTGGATGAAGGGGCACTGAGATCGTTAATTCAAGGACTTGTGATGCCAATTTTGGATTATTGTAACATTCTGTACTTGGGATTACTATGGTATCTGCTGAGCAGAGTATATTTAAGCCATTAGTGTTAACATTTAAGACATTTTAGAAGACAAGGGCCACCCTATTTGCGAGACCTGCTGGCCTGGTACCAACCGGGGAGACTGTTAAGATCGAGTCAGGGTCATCTCCTGGCAGTGCCAGGTTACCAGCAAATGAGACAGAAGCAATGTAGAAAGAGAGAGAGCATTTAGGACGACACCACTGATGTGGTGGCGTAAACTCCCAGAGAATTTGCGGAAGGAGCAGGAACATAAGAACATGAGATATGTCATACTGGGTCAGACCAAGGTCCATCAAGCCCAGTATTGTTATGTGACATTGTTTTTATGGTATGTTGTAAACTGCCTGAAATGCTGTGGCATATGGCGGTATAGAAATATTTTAAAATAAATACAAAAACGGACTTTCATGCATAAAAATAAATCTGAATGAACAATTGAATGAAGACCAAGCTCAAACAACCATGTAATGATGCTAATACCAACCTAAACTGTTGGTAAGCTCTTTGCAAGTGAGTCTTTGCTTGATTGGTTAAAAAACAAACAAACAAACAAACTCTACTGTGGAGCCAAATGGTAATTCAGTTTTTAGAATTTATAGACCGCACAGTTTATTGATCCAACGATTAACTATGACATGTCACTTTTTAAATTAATTTTATTTTTTATATCGGCATTATTTGAATCAAGAATTAAACCGGTTCGGTGACCTTATTGCTTCTCATAAGCCTGTTTAAATAGACAAGTTTTCATTTTCTTCCAAAACGCAGATAATTCTGCTCCACGAAAATATCTTCAAGCAAGGAATTTCAAGTTAATGGTGTCCGAATTTGAAGTGCACATTTTGGAGTATGTTTACTAAAGGTTAATGCGCATTAATGAGGTTAACATTTCTTGAATGCCGCTGCATCCATAGAAATGAAAGGACTGTGAGAGTTAACACGCAGTAAAACCTTTAGTAAGTATGCTCCTTTCTAGCTAAAATGTTTCTCACACTGGTCACAAGAGGAACATTTTATTTTCATTTCATTATTTATAAATGACTTATGCAAATTTTTTAAGTGGTTAACAAGTATGCACATTCTTAAAATATTAAACATATAAGTTAGCATAGAAAATACATGACACATAAAATACAATACTATGAAATAACAAAATAGCAGATTAAGTCTGAGTTAGCGTTGTTAGGGACAATCAACTCACTTCATATGCTTGTTTAAATAAGGAGGCTTCCTTATCATCCCTACAGGCCAGTCCGGTTATGCTTGGGTATTCACCCTCCTCCAGCAGCTGAGGACTGAGCATGTCAGGATTCTGCTCCACCAGTATAACAGCTCCCTCTGCTACTCCAGAATCCAGTCTGTCAGTCCTCAGCAGCTGGGTGAGGTGTCTCTGCGTGGTGGACCACTCTGGATAGACAATTTGAATAAATTAAATAGATAAATTAAATAGGTTAAATAAAATAAATTGATTAGATTAATTATATTAGTTTTCCAACCTTCAGTTAGAGCTCAGTCCAAGGCATCAGATATAGGGGCTGAGATTTCCCTTCCTCCCAACTAAGGGAGCAGGGTGCAGGCTGGCACTGGTTACAGGGCAGATCAGGAGATCCATTCCCTAGCTGGGTTCAGGACAGCCAGGGGAAAATACTGGGCACCGCAGATCCCTTTTGCCTCTCAGCCAGGGAATCTAGCAGCCACAAGCAGTGAGCTTGCTTAGTTCTCCACTTGCAAACTTCTTCCCCCTCCTCCCTCATCTCTCTCTCTCTCATGGCCTAAGCTAGGCCGCAGTTACGCTCAAGTCAGGTGCTGAGCAGTTAAAGAAAGCAGCATCTTAAGTGAGAAGCGGTGATTAGTGGGGGCTTTCTGCGGCGTTCTCCAGGGCCCAGTGCTGCTTCCTCGTCAAGGGTGCATGTGGACAGCCCTGCAGTTGTGTGCGGAGTGCTCGGGGAGCTGTAGCCTTTCAGGGGTTTGCCGCGTTTTTTGTCGGCAGGGTCATGAGGTCCAACGAGCAGGGTCCAGGACACGCATGAAGGAGTCAGGGGAAGCCTCTGGAGGGAGTTCATTGGGGTCTTTGGTTCCTGTGGTTTTGGCAGGATCTGTGGCCATATTGTCTGGTACCTCGGTGTCTCTGGCTGTTCCCTACATGCGTAAGAACCTGAAATCTAAGGAAGGGAGCAAGGCGAAGATTGCCCAGGGGGCAGATTCGGAGGCCGAGGAGCAGCAAGGATCATTGAATTCAGTTTTTTCACCGGATTTTATCCTGGCCTTACATTGGGCCTATTGTATGAAACAGAAGCAGGGGGAGACTGGTGTAGCCACAAGTCAGACCTCTGCAATCATGCCAGGCCTCAGATTCCCAGACTGCAGTCAGTGGTCAGCAGGGAGATCCCAGAGAGGGGGTCAGCATCCTTAAAGAGGGCTAGAGGAGATGCGGACCCCTGACTGGGGCAAGACTCTCCCAGTCGCCTGTTTCTGAAGACCTGGGGGAAGGAACCTCGGGACTATGGGGCGAGAAAGGGATGACTGCTCTGGAAGAGGAAGAAATCCCCGTGGGGGAAGACCCTAACATGATTAGGGTTTTTCATAGGGAACAGCTGTCTGTGCTTATAAGCCATTCCCTAGCTGCGCTGAATATTGTGTCTCCACCAGCAGCGGTGGAGGAACCCCTGGAAAGACCTCTTGTTGCAGGAGTTCAAGGGAGTGCAGGTTCCCCATTCACAGAGTGATAAAAAAAGATGACTGAGTCCGAATGGGAATTTCCGGAGGCCACCTTGAGAGGGGGCAGAACGATGGCTCGCCTGTACCTGGTCCCGCGGGAAGAGCGGGAGCTCCTGCAGATGCCTAAGGTGGATGCCTTAGTATCAGCAGTCACAAAAAAGACCACTATTCCAGTGGAAGGTGGCACAGCCCTGAAGGATATTCAGGATCATAGACTGGAAGCTCTGCTCAAACAAGCCTTTGATTCTAGCGCGTTAACTCTGCAAGCTTCTATATGTGGGGCCTATTTATTTATGCATCCATGCATTGACTTTAGGGGCTATGATCCGCGGATATGGAAGAAACAAGGGGCCAAGCTAGAGTCGGCCACTGCCTATTTGGCTGATGCATTCTATGACCACATTAGGGTAAACTCCAAGGCCATGGCCTCTCTGATTGTGGCATGGCATTTTCTTTGGCTCCGCAATTGGTCAGCAGGCATGGCTTCCAAATCTCAGATTAGTAAGCTCACTACAAGGGCAGGCTGCTCTTTGGGGAGGCTCTGGATAAACTAGTGAAAGATCTTGGGGAAACAAAAGGGGGCTGCTTACCAGAGAACAAGCTGAGAGGGGTGAAGTAAGAAATGCCCCCTCAGGGACAGTCACAAGAATTCCGGTGTGCTTGGCATAGCTGGTTTGTTCCGTACCAGAGAGGTCACTATGGGCTGAGGGGGCAGCTCTTTCATGGCTTTTGAGGGGCATGTCGAGGCGGTTTCTCCGCCTTGCAGGCACCTGCAAGGAAACCACAATGCGGCCACAGTGGTCCAGGCGAGGATGGAGATTGGAGGTCAGCTACAACAGTTTTACTCTGCCTGGACCACAATAACTACTGACTGGTGGGTCTTGGAAGTGATCCGTGAGGGGTACGTGCTGGAGTTTGCTCGTCCCCTGTCAGAGGCCTTTGTCCTTTCTCCCTGCAAGGCTCCAGAGAAAGCACGAGCGGTCCAGTCCACTCTTACAGCACCCATTGCAGGCAGTGGTACCAGTGCCTCCAGACCAATATAGCCTAGGTCAATACTCCATTTGTTTTTTGGTGCCAGAAAAGGAAGACTCCTTTTAGCTTATTCTCGACCTCGAGCATTGTGGGTACCACATTTTTGCATGGAAACCTTGCAGTCGGTCATTCTATCAGTGAGGCAGGGTGAGTTCTTGTCTGTGCTGGATATCTCAGAGGCCTATCTTCATTTATTTATTTAGACGTATTTGTATACCGCCTTATCATACAATCAAAGTGGTCACATCACAATTTTGGAGGGTTACATTTAACATGAGGGTACTTAACAACATTATACATTGAACTCATACGTCTAGTTGGGATGGGTGGGTATTGAGTTGGTGGAGGTAGTTGCATTACCGTTCGGGTGGAGACTATTGGTTGTCTTGTTTGCTCATAGGTTTCTGTGAAGAGCAGGGTTTTGAGGGCCTTGCAGAAGTCTTTGGTATCATTCAGGGCCCCATTCGACTGGATCATCAGCGATTTCTCCGCTTTGTAGTCCAGGTGGGGCATTTCCAGTTCCGGGCACTGCCCATCTGACTGGCCACCCCTCCACGCACCTTTACAAAGATTATGGGGGTGGTGGTGGTGGCGGTGGCAGCGGCACTCCGGAAAGAGAGCATCCTGGCGCATCCCTATCTGGACGATTGGCTCATCCGGGCAAAATAAGAGGTTAAAGGCAGTCGCCGCTACGCAGCGTATGGTGGAGTTCCTCAGCAGTCTGGGCTGGGTAGTCAACCCAGCCAAGAGTCAGCTACAGCCAGTGCAATGCTTAATGTACCTAGGGGTGCAATTCGACACACAGGAAGGGGTGGTCTGCCTGCCCGTGGAGCGCATCAGAAAGCTGCAGACCCAAACATAGAAGATTTTGAGCATGAAAGCACTGTAGGGTTGGTATTATCTACAACTTCTAGGATCTATGGCAGCGGCACTGGATCTGGTACCCTGGGCATGGATGCACATGAGACCACTGCAGCGGGCACTGCTGACCTGTTGGTTGCCCCAGTATCATTCCCTGGCATGCAGGTTGCCATGTCCAGAGAGTGCACGGAGGAGTCCAGGTGGTTGCATCCGGATCACCTGAGGACTGGGCTACTGTTGCAACAGCTGCATGGGTGTTGCTCACAACAGATGCCAGCCTCTCCGGATTGGGGGCACATTGTCTGGGCTGAGTAGCTCAGGGGCAGTGGTCCTCAGAGAAGAGCTCTTGGGCCATCATTCGGCTGGAGATGTGGTTGGTATTCCAGGCGCTCCAAGCGTTTAGACTGTTGCTGGTCCAGAAACCTGTCAGGGTGTGTTCCAACAATGCACTGACAGTGGCATACATCAATTGACAGGGGGACACAGACAGTGCAGTTTTGACAGAGGAGAGTCAGAGTTGCAGTGGGTGGAGGAGAATCTGGCGGCTGTCTCCGTGACACACGTGGCTGGGAAAGAGAACTTGCAGGCCGACTTCCTCAGCCGATACCAGCTGGACAAGGCCAAGTGGGAACTGAATGCAGCAGCATGCCACAACAGCACCTTGTGATGGGGTCAGCCGGTCATGGATCTGATGACCGCATTGAATAACGCCAAGGCGAACCATTTCTTCAGCAGATGCAGGGAGCCTATGTCCGAGAGGCTCGATGCGCTCGCGCAGCCCTGACCCTCGTTAGGGCTTCTCTTTGTGTTTCCACCATGGACCCTCATTGGTTGCCTTCTAAAGAGGATTGAAGCGCACAGTGGACTTGCGGTCCTCATTGCTCCAGACTGGCTGCAGAGGCCGTGGTACATGGACCTCATGTAGCTGTTGGCAGACAGTCCATGGAGGCTCCCGGACAGGATGAACCTGCTCGCTCCGGGGCTGGTGGTGATGCCTCAGGTGGATCGGTTCTCGCTTACAGCTTGGCTCTTGAGAGGGTTGAGGAGGCGAGGTTATGCCTCTTTGGTTATTTCCACCCTTTTGAAAGCTCAGAAGAGATCAACTAGGGTCGCCTATATCAGGGTCTGGCAGATCTTTGAGAACTGGTGTGCCACAAAGGAGGTGGTGCCATTTGCCTGTTCTTTTTGCAACATGGGCTTGAAAAAGGCTTGTTGCTTAGTTCACTGAAAGTGCAGATGGCAGCTCTCGCTTGCTACAGGGGACCAGTGCAGGGTAGGTCTCTAGCAGCCCACCCAGATGTAGCATGGTTCCTCAAGGCAGTGCAGGAGGTCCGTCCTCCCTTAAGGCGCGTGATGCCTCCATGGGACCTTAATTTGGTCCTGGTGGTCCTAACGGAGGAGCTGTTTTGAACCCATCGTGAGGGCTTCGCTGCGGGATCTTACTTTAAAAACAGTGTTCCTCGTGGCTATCTGCCAAGCAAGAAGGATTTTGGAACGTCAAGCTCTTTTGTGTAGGGAGCCTTTTCTCTTGATCTCTAAGGAAAAGGTGGTGTTGAGACTGGTGCCTTCATTTCTGCCCAAGGTGGTGTCCTGCTTTCACATGAATCAGCAGGTTTTGCTGCCAGTATTTCCAGAGGCCAGCGGGTCAGCCAGAGATCACCGACTGCATCGCCTGGATGTCCGCAGGGCTTTGTGGTGGTACCTGAAATCCAATGAGCCCTTCAGGAGATCATACCACTTGTTTGTCTTGTTCGGAGGGCTGTGTAAAGGAGAAGCGGCCTCCAAGGCTTCCATTGCTAGATGGGTAAAACAGGTGGTCATTTCTGCCTTTGCAGTCCATGGTAGAGCCCCTCCAGTAGGTTTTGGAGCCCATTCCACGAGGGCATAAGCGGCTTCTTGGGTGGAATGTGGCTTGGTTCCGCCGGTGGAAATTTGTAAAGCGGTGGTGTGGTCGCTGCATCATACTTTCTCCAGGCATTATCATCTTGATGTCCAAGCAGCATCGGATGCTCAGTTTGGGGTATCTGTTCTGCAGTCTGATCTCCCGGGTCTCTCCCATTCATAAGCACTGCTCTGGCACATCCCAAGCATAACTGGACTGGCCTGGAGGAACGATAAGGTAGATAAAATTAGACCTAATCTGCTATTTGTCTTTCCTTGAGTAATTCCAGGTCAGTCCAGGACCCACCCGGGGATAGTTAGGCTTTTGCGGGGCAAGCCTGGGTCTTGAGGTGCTTCAGTTCTAGTAAGGGCTATAGCATGGATTCTGTATGAAATTAATGATCCCCTTTGGGGGGAGGCAATCCGGATGGCTTAGCAAGTCTACCCTGTTTTCACTTCATGCCCTCACTCTGTATATATTGTTAAGAGGAGTTAGCTAATGGGGCGTAAGGCTCTCTGTTGTCTTCTGTTGACTTCTTAAAAAAAAATTGTTTTGGTTCGGAAAGGTCTGCAATCCTGGGACTTGTTGGTAGTCGGAGGAGGCAAATTGGTATGATGGTCTGCTTTGTCAAGGAGTGACTGGATTCTGGAGCAGCAGAGGGAGCTGCTATACTAGTGGAGCAGAATCCTGACATGCTCAATCTTCAGCTGCTGGAGAAGGGTGCATACCCAATCGTAACTGGACTGGCCTGGAGTTACTCAAGGAAAGACAATTAGTAGGTAAGGTCTAATTTTGCTTTTATATTTCCTCCTGAATATCAAATAATTCTGCTCCATAAAGCATATCTCCTTTTGACTTGAACAGAGACCTCGTTGTATCTTGTCTTTTTAATGATAAAGATAATTCATTTGCATAATTGTTCTGATTTCTAATAACCGTGCACATACTTTTTAAAATGCAATGTTGTTTAACAGATTGCCAGTACAGTTCTTTCAAAACTGGAATAATGCAATTGTTTCATTTGGTACCACCTATTAAAATGGGCAGCAGTGTTCTGTAATAATTTCCTGAAGCTGTTCTGTCTTTTCTATATTATCGCATACTACAGTAGTCAGTATGTGATAATGCTGGCCTTTGAACAAGTTGAAAAGTCATGTGGTTCTAAATACAAGCACATCATCTCCATACTAATCTCAATTTATTAAAATTCTTTCGCAAGGACAAAATGTTAATTTTTCAAGACATCTGATTTTGTATTGGAATAGATTCCATCCCATCAACAGTGATTTCCTTTGGCAGCACATAACCTGCCTGAGCATGAATAATTAATGCTTCTGTTTTTCAAAGATTTGTTTTAATTAAATATTGACTCAACTGAACAACTTTCTCTCCCGTTTAGCTCAGAACGTAAAATGTCAATGGCATCTGTTTCAATATTATCTTGACTTCTTACATTCATGTGATAATCAACATTTTTTGTCCTCCTTTAACTTTTCTTCTTCATTCACTAGAATCCAACATTTTTATTATCTTAAGATATCGTTATAGATTTTTTTTAAGGGGGAAGGAGTCCAAGATGGTAGTGCCTCCGAAACGTTTAGCAGTGTTTTCTTCTTACTTTCTATTTCCTCAGTGGCTTCCAAGGAGAAGAGGGCAGCCAAGTCTCCTAATGCCATGGCCCCTAACTCTGTACAGTAACCTATTGACAGCCATCTCCAATCATCCTCCAAAAAAGATGTCACATGTGAGTCCTCCACTGCAAAGACATTTGGAGGGCCTTCTTTTTTTTGGGGGGGAGGGCATTTAATCTCCAAGCTTGCAGTCTATCTCTACACCATTCCAGTAACATCGTGGAATGGCAGCTTCTGTACCAGTTGAGGAGAGGAGTGTACCTGTTTCAGCTGAAGAGGAGGAATTTGGGATTTCTTTGACCTCACCCTTTTTCCTGGGAAATCTTGAGGCAAGAGGTTTGGTGTCAGGAGACAGTCTATCTTCTGAGACAACTGAATTAACTTTGGAACCTATACCACCAATTCTGCTTAGTAAGCCTGAGATTGTTGCCACAGTATCTGTCTTTGACTCCCTTGAGATGTAACACTCCAAGCGATTTGAGGAATGCTGCTTAAATTGGATAATATAGTCTCAAAATGTTCCTAGGACATTCATACATTCATTCATTAGTTCAGACTACGGGACACTAAACCACTAAGCAGGAAAATTTGACCAAAGAAGTACATGACCGAATTGGTTTTTAGAGAATGATATTAAAGATGCAAGATTGAGTATTGATGCATTGGTAAGGGACAGAACTTTGATTCAACATAAGTTAGAATGCTTCAAGAACCATGAGACATTAATTTTGCGTATGTTGAACTTTTCAAAGGGTCCTAACATATTACCTGCTATAAATATCTGCTTGCAGTTTTGTTAGTTCCAGAGGCTGCTATACCCTCCATTTAATAGGGTATATTTCTCCTTTGGGAGATCAACAGAATAGAGAAGTTACTGAGCTTCCCAACATATCTACTTTATTAGAGACTTCTACTATATTAGAGATTTCTATTTCGAAAGTTAAAGAAAGATCTACTTTGTCAGTCAGCATCAATTTTGAGCAAGATTTAAGTCTGATACTGAGTTCATATTTTAAGATGATGAAGCTTTTTTGGGATCTAACTGTCAGTGTTTCCCAGTGTATTAAGACCTATTCAGGAGAGGAGACAGCTTTTTCTTGCAGTGTGACAAGAGACTCTGGCTCAAGAAGCTGTTTTTTTTCCCCACATTATCCTTGCGGCGTGTCTTTAATTATTTGAATACCAGATATTTATTTATTTAACACTTATTTATATACCGCATCTTCCAGCGATCAGTTGCGGTGTACATTTAACAACAATTAACAATGCAGAGCTTGTTTTACATAGAACAGTTATAACTTTTTACAATGAACATCTTAACTTGAAACAACAAAGTGTATGTAAAAACTATGCGGAATAGTTCAATAAATCAACTAACACAGATTGTGTAACAATTTAAACTGAAGATATGTTATCTTTGCTCCAGAGCAATTGCTATCATTCTTGTATCTTAAAAAAGATTTCTGCTTCCGTTGCTCAGGATTTGGAAGAACAGAGTAATGAATGAATGATTTGAGGGCTTGAAGGACTTTGCGTCTATGCCTTAATTTCTTCTAAATTGTTTGTTTTCTGTTTGGCTCCACCTATACCTCCTCTCTCACCTCTCTATTGTGATATAAGAAAGAAATGATGGAATTTTATCTTCCAGTTTATCATGCTTTTCTTTGGAAATTATTTTTATTCTGTATTATGTTTCTTGAACTTGTGAAATTTGCTAAAAATTCATTTAAAAAATAGAATAAATATTTATTACAGATAAATGGATGGGGAGCCAAAGTAGTGATCTGAGAAGAGAAACTATAGTTATAGGGACATTGGAGGAAGATAAGTCATGCAATTGCACTTTGAATAGACTGTAGTGGCAAGAGTTCACTGGTAGGTAGCTCTGTGTTAATTTGGTTCAGTTTTTACCAAATGTCTCATCACATCTGCTTAGACATGTTAAGAGAATAAGGTATATATTTTGGTGTTATAAAGAGAAAAATGACAAGGGTTTTGGGATGTTTGGTTTGGTTTGTTGTGCGGTTTGAATGGTAGTTAGGCAGTGATTTGATTTGGTTATAATTGCACTTTGACAGATGTGTCCCTGTTATTAGTGTATTGAATGGGATGGTCTGGAGTACAGGTTGTAGTGCTCTGGCATGGCGTTTTCTTTGCTGGGTTTAATAGCTCGTTAGTTATGGATGGGCTGTTGAAGCTGTCCGTTTTGAGTATTGACCGCGGTCAGTGGTGTTTTGGATTTTATTGTACCAGATGAAGTGAGTAATTGGAGTTATAAATATGGGATGCTGGTTTTTATATTGGTTGGTTTAAGTAGTTTTCTGGGGGGGGGTTTGGATTGGTTGGGGTTGTTTTCTCATGTTGTTTTTTTTCTGGTTATCAATGGGGAATAATAGAAGGAATTTTGTTTGGTTAGTAATGTTGTTTTTAATTTTGTCTGTCAGGTAAAATCCCTGGCAATTGGCTTTGGCTCTTCAATGTGTTGTGTTTTGGGGGGGTTTTGGGCTTTGCCCTGAAGAAACTCCAGTGGGAGTGAAACGCTGATGGTGCCAGGTTTGACGTCGGTGTTGGTGTTGTAGCCTGGTTGAAGATATATGATGTTGCTCTGAAGATACATTCTGAAAATATATTCTGCTGTCATAAAAGGTTTTGTTTGTTTGTTTTTTCGATAGCAGTGGGTTTACCAGTGGAGTTAATGTTATCATTTGACAGAAGTGGATTCATCTGTTTGGAGTTAATTTATTTTTGAAAAGTTTTTCCATTTTGTCTCAATTTTTCAATTTTCTTCCTCGAATATTTTTGGGTGTGGGCTTCTATTTCGTGGAAGGTCAATTTTCAGCATAAACTTAGAAGTCTAATTTGTGGATTTGCAGTAGTGCTAGCCATTGACATGGTGAAAGATATCCATTTAACTTTATCAGTTTGTGTGGCACCGCCTGAACCAATGTTATCCATTTAGCAGCTGAATATTGGCCCTTAAATAGCATTCTAGAGCAAGCCGGAAGGTTGCTAGCCAAGCCTTTTTTAAAATAGGTAATATTGGCCATTTAGCAGTTTAAAAAGCCAGAGTTATCTGTAATATGTGGCCTAGACTCTTAAAGCATTTATGCAGTTGGTGCTACCTGACACGTTTCAGTAGCATTTGTAATGTATGCATAGAAGGAAAGAGAGGAGCTGAAGATGTTTTCGAGGGTGTGGGCTGATGAGGGTGGGGGCGGGGATGAGTGTTTTCCACGGAGCTGGACAAAGGTGGAAGTGGCTTATGTGAGAGAAAAATTCTGTCGGCCATAGTAATTTTAATGTGACAGTGGGACATCTATGAGGCAATTGCAGACAAACAGGCTGAGATGTGGGAATGTTTTCTTAGTGAAAGCTCTGTTATAAAGAAATAGATACGGGAGTCAAAAGCAGTACTGTAGATAAGTTGAAGAAAATAAGGATCAAGTACAGGGTCTTGGCATTTGTCATGAGAAAATGGGTGGACATCTTTGACAAGGTAAGGGCTACTCTTGTGGAGTATAGAGGATGATAGATTGGAGTGGATAAAAAATAAGCTACTACTACCATTAATCTTTTGTATAGCGCTACAAGGCGTACACAGATCTGTACATACAGAGGTAAGACACAGTGTTCTCATCGGAGCTCATAATCTAATCAAGTTGAAAGACATCACAAAACTGGGGACTGGAGTTATGGTAAGATACACATAAGTAATGAACAAGAGAGTGAGGCGCATCAGGATCAACAAGCAACCGCAAAGAGATGCATTTTTAGCCTGGATTTGAGTAGGACTAGAAAGGGAGCCTAACATACTGACTCAGGTAGTTGGAGGGGTCATCTTTGTGAAGGCTAGCCCTCAAGGATAAGGGAAGGGGTTAATGGTTCACAGAAGAAGGAAGGCCTGGAGTTAGAAGTCATTGGTAAGTCGTCTTCCTTCCTCAGAGAACTTACAGCTAACAGCTACCTGGTGAAGTATGGAGTATTCAGAAGAAACAGAGAAAATGATGATGAATAAAGACTATATAGCCTATCCAGTCTGTCTGCACTGATTGCTAAGCTCTAGACTCCCTTCTCCCTCAGAGATTCTTTGTGCTTGTCTCATACTTTCTTGAATTTTGAGGCCGTCCTCATTCCTCTTCGTCTCTCCGGGCCAGTCCAGGAACCATAGGGTAGTCAATCTCCTTTAGCAGCTGAGGACTGAATTACAAAGTTTTGCTGACAGCCCTCCAGCTCCCTCTGGTGTCCGCAACTCAGTCTTTCAGTCCTCAGCAGCTGAATAGGACGTGGCTGACAGGCTCCCTGAGTGAAGAAGAGGAATAGATCGTGGTATTGCTGAAAAGGTGTTGATTTTCTGGCTGGTTGGTCCTAGCAGAGCTACTAACGCCAGTACAGAGGGGGATTGACTTTCAAAAAAAAAAAAAGTGCAGTGCTTAGCGTTAGAGGCAGGGCCTGCCTCGGTTAGCTCTGCAGTCATCCCGTGAGGGAGAGTGAGAGGATCTGGGAGCCCCAGATGGCAGCCCTCTGCCCTCAGTGCCTCATCTGCTTCTCCTGCGAGCAGCGGGGGTGAAGGGAGGGGACAGATCTCAACAAGCGGCAAAGGTAGGATCGGGAAGACGTTAGTCGCCGGCACGGGGTGGGGTTTCGCCCATCGAAGAGCTCTGCGGCGTGTCGGTTTTGTGTTTCTTCAGGCGCATGCGGGCTAGGTCGGCAGCATGCGCACAGTGCGGAAGTCAGCGGGGGCTGTCGGGGCCTGGTATCTGTCGGATTTGTTTTCGCATGGGCAGTTGTGTGGAGCGGCTCTTCGGGGGCGTGATGGAGGCTAAAGCAGCGTCGGGGGCTGCGTCGGACGGAGGAGAAGGCGGGAATGGCAGCCATTTTGTCTATGGCAGCAGTGGCTCCTGCGCTTTCTAGCAAGGAAGGAAAGCGAAAAAGTAAATCCAAATGGCCTGCTACAGAGGAGAGGCAAGTGCCGGGCCCCTTACCCGCTTTGCACAGCAGTTTGGGTCCGTGTTCTCAGTGGACTTCATACTTTCATTGCATAAGGCCTACTGTTTAAAGCTAGAACAGGGCCTGGTTAAGTCTGCTTCACCAAGTGGAGTAAGCATTCCAAAAGTAGAAGTTCTGGGGCAGGAGATGGGGGAGAGTTCCTCCTAATAAGGTTGTGGAAATGGGCGCAGGTTCTGATTGCTTTGGGGCGCAGATCTGTGAGCCTAAGGGAATGGAGAAGGGGGAAATTCTTTCTGAGGGAGCCTTGGATCCCTGGGCGCTTGGGGAGTTGGAGGAAGGCGAAATTGTGGCTGGTGAAGATCCTAATGTCTTTAGGGTATTTAGCAAAGAAGAGCTGGCGGCCCTTATTGCCCAGTCCCTAGGGGCTCTGAACATTTTGCTTCCGGTAGCACAGGAGGAACGGTTAGAGGATCCCTTGCTCCAAGGATTCAAGCCGGAAAAGTGTTGTTTCCCAGTTCATAGGGTCATTAGACGAATGATTGATTCGGAATGGGAGTGTCCTGAGGCTTCCTTGAGGGGTAGATGGCCTATTGCGCGGCTTTACCCAGTACCTCAGGAAGAAAAGGAGTTGCTGTGTATGCCCAAGGTGGATGCGTTGGTGGCAGCGGTAACTAAGAAAACTACGATTCCGGTGAAAGGCGGTGCTGCCCTAAAGGATCTGCAGCACTGTTCCCTCTAAGCTGTGCGCGTGTGCGCGCGCACACACCTCGCCGAGAGAGCGCACATACTTTACAACAGAGCGCACAAAAATTACGGCTCTGATTCTGATAGAAAACAACACAGACGTCTTAAAATTTAAAAGTTATGTTTGTAATTACTAGAAATTTCCCACTTCATTTAGTAATCATCTATTTTCATTTAATTTGATTAAAATTAATGTGGTGTGCATACTGTATTCTGACGTGTAGTCAAATTTTAAAGTATATAACTCCGAGTGTCGTTATGTAGCGCACAAAAATGTAACCTTCCTTCAAAAGCTGCACACAGCTCATATTTTATGCGCACACAGCCTACAGAAAATTAGAGGGAACATTGATCTGCAGGACCGTAAATTGGAGGCTCTGCTGAAACAGGTGTTTGATACGAGTGCGCTGTCGCTTCAGGCTTCCATTTGTGGGGCTTATGTCTCGCGGGCGTCTATTCGCTGGTTACAGGGGGACTCGGTTTCCGACAAGGAGGAAGCTGGGTCCTCAGATGGGGTGAGGTTAGAATCAGCGGCGGCGTATTTAGCTGACACTTTTTTATGTTCTGGTCAGGATTTCGGCGAAGTCCATGGCCTTGGTGATTGCAGCAAGGAGGTTCCTCTTGCTGCGGAATTGGGCAGCGGGCGCATCCTCTAAGACTCGACTCAGCAAGCTCCCCTACAAGGGCAAGCTGCTCTTTGTGGAAGCCCTTGAAAAGATAGTGAAAGATTTGGGTGATTCCAAGGGAGGTCGGTTCCCGGAGGATCATCCGAGAGGCGCTAGGCCCGTGCCTCTGGAAGGAGGACAAGGTCGGGATGTGCGTAGGTTCCATGGTCCTCGGTTTGCTCCTTATCAGAGGGGCCGCTTTGGAGCACAGGGGCAGTCCTTTTGAGGAGCGGGGGGGGGGGGGAGGGGGGGTTCGGCAGAGGATATTTCACCTCCCAGCAGAATGCCTCTAAGAAACCGCAATGAAGGGCGGTCGGCTCTGGCGGAGCCCCCGGTGGGGGGACGGTTGCAGGACTTTCTTTCCATCTGGGCCAACATAACGATGGACCAATGGGTCCTGGAGATCATCCGCAAGGGCTATGCACTAGCCACTGGTGGACCCCTTTCTGAAGTCTCATTGCGGATCCCTCGCAAAATCGAAGGCAGTAGGCAACACACTCCAGCGTCTGCTCCAGCTCCAGGCGGTGGTGCCAGTCCCCCGAGAGCATTACAGATTAGGTCGATACTCGATTTATTTCGTGGTGCCCAAGAAAGGAGGTTCCTTTCGCCCCATTCTGGATTTCAAGCACGTAAACCGGTGTTTGAGGGTGCCGCACTTCTGCATGGAGACCCTAAGGTCCGTAATTCAAGCGGTGAAGCCAGGAAAGTTTCTGTCCTCCATAGATTTGACGGAGGCCTATCTGCACATTCCGATCAGACCGGATCATCAGAGGTTCTTGAGGTTTGCCGTGCCCATGGGCCATTTTCAATTCCAAGCATTGCCGTTTGGTCTAGCTACAGCTCCGCGTACGTTCACAAAGGTGATGGTGGTGGTTGCGACGGCGTTGCGGAAAGAGGGCATTCAGGTGCATCCGTATCTGGGCGATTGGTTGATTCGAGCAGAGTCCCAGCCGGAGTCGGTGGTTCAGTTTTTAGAGCAGCTCGGTTGGGTGATAAACCAGGCCAAGAGTCAGTTGTGCCCAGTAAAATGGCTGAAGTACCTTGGGGCCTTGTTCGATACAGAGAAGGGGGCGGGTTTCTGCCCGAGGACAGGGTGGAAAAACTTTGGAAGCAAGTGAGAGGTTTTTTGCGCCTGCAGGCCCCCACGGCGTGGAGATACCTGCAGCTGCTGGGGACCATGGCGGCGGCGTTGGATTTGGTGCCGTGGTCCAGAGCTCATATGCATCTCCTTCAACAGGTACTGCTGTCCAGATGGTCCCCACAGCATCACTGTCTGGCCCAGAGGCTGGTATGCCCGGCGGAGGTGCGCCTCAGTCTGCAGTGGTGGTTGGACCCTCGGCATGTTTGTGCGGGAATTTCGCTCGTAGAGATGGAGTGGTTGTTGGTCACCACGGACGCCAGTCTGACAGGCTGGGGAGCTCATTGTTTGTCGCAAGTTACGCAGGTGGTCTGGTCTGCGGAGGAGAGCGGTTGGTCAATCAATCGACTGGAGATGAGAGTGGTCAGCTTGGCGCTCCAGGAGTTCGTCGATCTGATCAGAGGGAGAGCAGTGCGCGTTTTCTCCGACAATGCAGTGACAGTATCTTATATCAACAGGCAAGGAGGCATGGGCTGTGCGGCTCTTTTAGAGGAGAGTCAGAGGTTAATGCAGTGGGCGGAGGGCTACCTGCTGGCCATCTCGGTGGCGCATATAGCTGGAAGAGACAACGTGCAGGCCGACTATCACAGTCAAAACGTCTTAGATCCCGGAGAGTGGGAATTCAACACAGAGGTGTTTCACGAGATCACGGTTCGCTAGAGACAGCCGGTCATGGACCTCATGGCTACCCTCGAGAATGCCAAAGCGGCGCGCTTCTACAGCAGATACAGAGTGCATAGGTCAGAGGGGGGGGGGCTCGACGGTCTAGTTCAGCCCTGGCCGATGGGGGAGCTGCTGTATGTGTTTCCCCTGTGGCCATTGATCGGCCGAGTGATACTGAGAATTGCGAGGCATGTGGGGGACGTGATTCTCATTGCTCCGGATTGGCCCAGGCGGCCGTGGTATGCGGATCTGGTGCGACTGCTCGTGGATCGGCCATGGAGACTTCCCATTCGGATCAATCTGTTGAGTCAGGGACCCATGCTGATGCCACAGGTGGATCAGTTCTTGCTTACGGCTTGGCTATTGAGAGGGAGCGGCTCTGGCGTCGGGGGTACTCGCCGCCGGTGATTGCTACCTTGTTGAAATCCAAGAAGAGGTTGACTTCGCTGGCGTATGTTCGCGTCTGGTGCGTTTTTGGAGGCTGGTGTGGGGAAAGGGATGTTAAACCGTTCTCCGCGTCATTACCAAACATTTTATCCTTTCTCCAAAGCGGCCTCGAAAAGGGCTTAGCTCTCAGCACTCTCAGGGTTCATCTGGCTGCTCTAGCTTGTTATAGAGGAAAGGTATTGGGCAGCGTGTTATCAGCGCACCTGGGTATACAGCAGTTTCTCAGGGCAGCTAGGATTATTCGGCCTCCTCTGAGGTCAGTAGTACCGGCTTGGGATTTGAATTTAGTTTTGGAGGCCTTAACACAGCCTCCTTTTGAGTCTGAATCCGCAATGAGTCTGAGAGAACTGTCTTGGAAGACAGTCTTCCTCGTCGCGTTGTGTTCTGCTAGAAGAGTCTCGGATCTTCAGGCGCTCTCGTGTAGGGCGCCTTATATTCAGTTTATGAAGGAAAAGGTGGTGTTGCGGCCGGTGCCGTCATTTCTGCCTAAGGTGGTATCCAGTTTTCATCTGAATCAGATGGTTTTGCTTCCGACCTTTCAGAAGAGCGCGGGGAGTGACAGGTGTCATGCCCTCCGGAAGTTAGATTTGGGTAGAGTGCTTCGTAGATACCTCAGGAAGACTGGGTCTTTTAGGAAGTCGGACAGGTTGTTCATGATTTTTGGAGGGCCTTGTAAAGGGGAGGCCGCATCTAAGGCTTCCTTTGCCCATTGGGTGAAGAGGGCAATCGGGGCAGCTTATGAGGCAAAGGGCAGATTGCCTCCGCTGGGCCTAAGAGCTCATTCCACGATAGCGCAGGCGACTTTGTGGGCGGAGTTCGCTTTGGTGCCGCCGGTGGATATTTGTCGGGCTGCAACCTGGTCGTCACTGCATACCTTTACTAGGCACTATCGTTTAGATGTACAGGCAAGAGCAGATGCGAATGTTGGGGCCTCGGCCTTAATAGGTGGGCTCGCAGGACCCTCCCGTCATTAGGAACTGCTTTGGTACTTCCCTATGGTTCCTGGACTGGCCCGGAGAGACGAAAAGGAAGGAGAAATTAGACCTTACCTGCTAATTGTCTTTCCTTGAGTTCTCTCCGGGCCAGTCCAGGGCCCACCCAGTTCGTTTGCGAGTATTCTGTCAGTAACAGGGAGTGCTAGTTTTTCTTTTGCTCAGGTGATAAAGGATAATTGGGGGTCACCTCGGGGTCTAGTGGCCAGGGGTGCAGAAAGGTTTGGTAGAGAGTTCTTTCGGAGTGGCTGCAGTTGGAGCTCCCTCCCAGGAGGGGAGGGGTGGAGTAGGGGCCACTCTGGTTTAAAAAATAAAAGGAGGGGATAAATCTGTGTTTGAATAGAAGAAAAGGTGAAGGAAATTCAACACTGGACACAGTATGCCAAAGGAGGCTCAAGGGAGGCCATAAGGTTTGTTGTTTTGGAATACGTTTAAAGAGTTTGTTGTTTTTAAAGTTTTTCAGTTCAAGGCTGCTTTGACAATAGGAGACTGAGTTGTGGACACCAGAGGGAGCTGGAGGAGCTGTCAGCAAAACTTTGTAATTCAGTCCTCAGCTGCTGAAGGAGATTGACTACCCTACGGTTCCTGGACTGGCCCGGAGAGAACTCAAGGAAAGACAATTAGCAGGTAAGGTCTAATTTCTCCTTTCCGCCACCACCTCTAGGAGGTGCTTCCACAAATCCACCCACTTCCTGTAAAGAAATATCAACTTAAATTGCCACCAAGTCCACCCCTTTCACTCCTATCAGACCCCCTCATGTGAGAGCTCCCTTTCAATTTAAAGAGGTCCACCTGGGAAAAAAAGAATGAGATTGAGGAAGGGGTTGGAACCTGCAGGAATGCAGAGCGGTAGCCTTATGACACAAATGCCACTAAGAACAACATCATCCACAGAGCAAGGTGTGTGGAAGAAAGATAACATCTAACAGAAAGCAAAAACAGAAGCCCTTTGGAGGGGGGAGTGAAAACCTAGGTCTCAGTCAAAGCGAAAGATGAATCAATGAGAAAAGGTTATGAATGTAGGCAGGCCTATTGCAAACTGAGCAGCCATTCCTTAGAGAACATGAAATGGAGGAAAGACGAGGGCGGCATATGTCTGTCTTAGTGGGGAGGTCGTCTATCCTTAAGCATATTTCTAGTATTCATTTTAAGAGGGATTAGACTATTGGCTGACAGTTGGTTCAGTGTTGATTTGCAGACAATGTCTGTTTTTAAATCTCTAATTTCTGAAGTTGTTGCACCTGGTGGGGGCAGCTTTTGCGCAAAGTGCATATGTGTAGAAGGCTGCAGGTACTTTTAGTCATAGACTTTGCATCTATTTTTCCCTTTTGAAAATCGACTGAAAAAAAGTATGCACATGTCTGTGGGTGCTTTCTTTTCCATGAAAACGTAACACGTGTGCTTTTGGAAACCCAAAAGTATGCATGTAAATGTGTTCTCTGTACTGACCCTGACCTCGGAAGCACCTTCCATGTGGAAATGCCTGTGAAATGACCCTCAAGTCAGTTTATACAGCGCAGTAGGAACAATCTGTGATGTTAGCTCTATATTGCTTAGTTAGTAAAATGGGGGCCAAGCCAACATGACTTCAAGAAATGTGATAAGGGTAAGAAAATCTGTTTTCCTTGCGAGTGATAATGGAAAAATTAATTTTTCAGGTACATGAATTATACTGCTCATTCCTAGGCCAAGAACATTTGAATTTATGTAAACTGAATGGGAATGACTGATGAGCTGGATAATGTTTTTAAATATGTCTTTTTATAATTGCTATGGAGAAGGATTATGGTTTGTTTTATATCTGGTTATATGTGCAGTATGTATTTATTGATGAATTTTAATTTGGTGCCGTTGTATGCTTAGAGTGGAGGAGTAGCCTAGTCGTTAGAGCAGTGGCCTGGTGACTAAGAGTCTAGGGTTTGATTCCCACTGGCATTTCTTGTGGCCTTGGGCAAGTCACTTTGCCAGGCCTTTCTTCTGAGGGAATAGAGAGTAATCTACTTCGGTCACACCCTACCAAGAAAACCCAGGGGCTTCTGGGCTGCCAGGAATCAACATTAATGCAACGATGCACACTTTTATATACACAAACACACATATACTTTATGCTTATTGTTATACACCTTTTGTAACAATGATGGCTGGAAGAGGCAGAATATACACTGTTAAACTCATATTTGCCTCTAGCTAATATTTTATGAATTATGTCTATGTCCACCAGGATCTGGTTGGGACCTTTAAATTACATTTGGATCCAGCAGAGTTGGTTTTTAGCCATATCCATTGTTCTATCCAGGTTAAAGGATGAAGTGGAGAGGTCCAAAACGTTAATAAAATCCAGATAAATGACTTATAGCACACATCGCTAATCCATTGCTCAAAACTGAGGACGTGCTTAGTATTATATAACTTTTACAGTATTTGGCAAGTTTGGGCTTCGGAGTCTTGGTCAGATGGAAGCATCTTACATCACCTTGTTTACTTTTCAGAGGTGGAACTCATTCAAAGGTTGTCCTGATAACTGAAGATGGAAAGATTCTGGCTGAGACAGATGGGCCCTGCACCAATCACTGGGTAAGAAACCTTATGCACCCACTTTACTTTTAGAAAGCATTTGTTTAAAGGGGTCATGGGACAGAGAAGAGGGAGTTCAGTGAAAATCATTGGAGGTACTCTGAACATTGTGAAATAGCCTAAGATGTTTCCTCTGTATCTGGGAATGATCAGAAGATGGTAGCAGATTCTGTGACTATTCTGCTTGCAAGCCGGATATAAGTTTAGTTCTAAATAATTGGGGGGGGGGGGGTTTCTTGGCATGAATTGCAAATATTATTTAAAGTTTATCAGATATGGCCAGCATATACATTTTTCTTATTTTATTAATGTCTAATCATTGGGTCAGATATTCAGCAGCGGCGGCAGCTAGCATGTCACTATCCGGTCAGCAGTGATAATGCGCTGCCAACCAGAACCGTCCTAACTTTAACTGCTTCGGTTATCCAGTTAGCGGCTAAATATTGTCGCTGGCCAAATAGCAGATGGCACTGTCCCTGTTCATGCACAGACCTCCCCAGTTTTAACCAGGCGTTTTTTATGTGGTCTGTGACAATATTCAGTGGCACTCTCCGGATAGACCCCCAAAAATTTGCAAATTACCTGATAAGCAAGAATGCTGTTTTGTCAAACAACTTATCTACATCACAATTCCACCAACTTTGGTTTAAACCTTGCACTGAATCCACAAAAGTCTGGAAGGATTTTTCTTTACCAACTTTAAAACAGATTGAAAATATAATCAGCACACTTAATACAACAACTTCACCAGATGACCCATGTCCAGTAGAATGGATTAAAAGTACTAAAAATCATATTAGATTTCACATTTTAAACTTTGTAAATAATTCTTTAAAACAAGGTTACTTACCACCTATACTAAAGAGTGCTATAATTCGACCAGTCTATAAAGGGAAATCACTGGACATCATTGACCCTAAGTCATTCCGTCCTATTTCGAGTTTACCATTTATCTCAAAAATTATAGAAAAAGTAGTGCAAAATTAGCTGCAAGATCACATTGACTCGTATGCCCCTTTGGATATACATCAGCATGGATTTAAACCTAATCACAATGTGGAAACTCTACTTATTTCTCTCTTTGATAATCTTATAACAGGCCTTGAAAAAAATAAGTTATTTCTGTTAATCTTCATCGATATCTCAGCAGCTTTTGATACCGTGTCTCACAATAATGTTGCAACGTCTACAAGATATTGGCTTATGCAACAATACATTAAAATGGTTTGCCTCTTATCTAAATAATCGTACGCAGTTAGTAAAATATGGTGACAAAAAATCCTCTCAATTTTCGATTGGACAAGGCATACCTCAAAGTTCAGCTTTATCATCTATTCTCTTTAATATTTATATTCAACCCATATGTCAAATTATTAATCTTCATGAAATTAATTATCATTTATACGCTGATGACATTATGGTTTATACTATAATTGACCAAAATACCTTTGATACAACAAAAATTAATAACTTTGTTTGGCTGATATGAATGATTGGCTTAATAACAACAACTTAAAAATAAATTCTGACAAAACAGAAGCAATGTTCATATCTAAATGCCAGTCCTTAAAACTGCCAATTGAAATTAATTTATTAAATAGAGAAATAAAAATTAAAGATGAAGTAAGATATTTAGGTGTAACATTAGATAAATATTTAAATTTAAAATCTCATATAAACAAAATTGCGTCAAAAGCATACCATCGTTTAAAGATAAGAAGACTAAAATCAATACTTAATACAAATCACTTTCGCACGGTATGTCAGGCAGTCATAACACCTCTACTTGATTTTGGAAACATCTTGTATCAAGGTCTTCCTAAACACTCTATCCATCCTCTCCAATTAGTTCAGAACACTACTGCGTGTATTATAACTGGTTCTACAAAATTTGAACACATAACTCCTGTCCTCAAACAGTTACATTTCCTTCCGGTTATTGCAAGGGCAAAATATAAAAACCTAATGACTATTTTCAAAAATTTTCACCAATCCTCAGCGGATATGCTACAATCTATTATTTCAAAAGACAAGAGCATAAGACCAAGACGATCTCAAAATATCAATAAACTTAATACTCCTTTGAACTTCAACAAATCAAAACAAATGACTTCTAAAAGAGCGTTTTCCTTTATGGCACCAGAGTTATGGAATTCTATTCCTGAAGACTTAAGAACTCAGGAAGACCTTAAGGACTTTCACAAATCTTTAAAGACTTATTTATAGAATCATTTGGTGAATAACTTAGATTAGCCATTATGTATATTTAATTTCACTACAATATAGTATTATAACATACTGTTTTGTTTTGTATTTATATTGCAATGTATCGTTTTTGTTTTCCCATACCCTCAGTATGTAAGCCTTTTTTGTCTTGTCAACCACTTTGATTGAAGGATAAGGTGGTATACAAAACTGGTTAAATAAATAATACTGCTGAATATCGGGATCATCACGTTTTAGCCAGTTAGCAGGTCTGCTTATCAGCTAAAATACCATATGCCCCCAATAGATGACAAAATCAAGCTGTAACATGGTAAGAAAAAGTAACCATATGAAAATGAAGAGCATCAATTCAACCATGTGCAACTCAAGCCCACAAATAAAGGGGGTAAGCAACAGACTATCGCAAAAAGCATTAAGTCATACCAAAAGAAAAGGAGGAAAAGGCATGACACAGGTCATAATCCAGGAAGCCTTGAAGATTAGGGGGTATTGAATGAGATTGCACAATTAGAGTGGA
The DNA here is from genome assembly GCA_033557465.1 of Ichthyophis bannanicus. Lineage (NCBI taxonomy): Eukaryota > Metazoa > Chordata > Amphibia > Gymnophiona > Ichthyophiidae > Ichthyophis > Ichthyophis bannanicus. The sequence goes on along the minus strand of CM066032.1, from coordinate 1,270,325,855 downwards.
CTTTGAGGGTTCAAAGAGAAGTATCTACCTATCAGCCGACATTTGCATAGATATTTAAGGAATGAGAACCTGAGTTTGAAAGACCCAGGATCCAAGGACAATGCTAAACTGTTTTCTTCCTTTTGAATCTGTGATCACATCCAGAAAATATCCTCCCTTTACAATTCAGAAATAAGAGATCAGGACGTAGGTTTAGTTCTATATTATTGGGTTCAAAAAATTGAAGCCAGTCCTGATCTCAGCATATAGCCAAGCATATCATCATTGTTGCTTGGGAAGCCACTTCAGAATTGTTCTTCTCCAATAAAGCAGGAGCATCCAAATTCAGAGTTTGAGATCCCTATAACTAGTCTACCCTACTCTATCTCTTAGAGGGCAAATATTTCCTGGAGACCGGTGGGATAACATCTGGTGAAAAAATTAGTATTTCAAATACCTCTTAAATATTTCTGTATGTGAAATCACTGGTAGCTTAGGAGAATTTATAAGATGGAGATTGCAGTGTCTTTACACATTTTCTAATGCTTCAGCCTTGTTTTGTAAGACAATATTATTTTAAGGCCTGTAATTGTTATACTAGTCTTGTGTTTTTCATTGGGTTCATTCATTTTCAGTCTCATTTTTCTGGACTCTAATCATTATTTCCCAGACTTAGCTACTTATCTGGTTAATCTGTATGCTTATATAAAGTAGGTATTGTGTTTCCAACATGCAGGTCAGTGCTCCTGAGGCTGGAGAATTGATGGAAAAGGCAGGATTGGCACTTATATGTCTGCGTTATAAAACAGACACACATGCAAACACACACACACTATGGGGGGAGATTTTATAATGGAGCCATGATAAACTTCATGAGTCCTACGCACCCAAGTCCATATTTTCCTGGACTTGCATACATGCATGGGCACTTCTGCACATGCTTTGGCTAGTTGGGATTCTGTAAACCTGTGTGATAATGTCCTGCGTGCTGATCCCGGGTTGGGGCATGCACAGAGGTGTGGTCTAGGTGACATGTAGCCACAGCCTTGAGGGATGCACGTATATTATATAATACTATGACATATGAGCGTTCATCTGCTAATCTAGGCACTGCCAGCTATACCTGCTCTAAGGCAAGCTTAACTGACATGCCTAGAGTACAGTGCATTGGTCTGCACCTATTTTATAAAGTGAGATACATCTGAGGATGCTCATCGACAACATCAAGGATTACAAAATTACCCTCCACATATGCTGATTCTTATTAGCACTTTTTTTTTTGTGCTATCAAGTCAATGCCAACTATTGGCAACCCAGCAGCCCCTGGGTTTTCTTGGCAAAGTATGACCAAAAGTAGATTGCTAGGCCTTTTCTTCCAAGGCCATGGAGGGTAAAGTGACTTGCCCAAGGTCACAAGGAGTGCCAGTGGGAATTGAATCCTGGTCTCTTGGGTACTAGGCTGTTGCTCTAACCACTGTGTTACTCCTAGTGATGTACAGTACACAGGTGTTGAACAAATATACACAAATGTACTTTACACAGTAAGATTTATACCTGCTCTCATGCAGGCATAAATGTTCAGCTGCTATTTCAGCCAGATTTCTGCTAGTATTTGCTAAAGATGGATAAGCACCTCTGTGTGTCTATAAAACAGGCTAAAAATAGTTGAACTTCCCGCATAGGCAACCCATTATAAAATTACTCTCCTAGTGTAAAACGAAGCAACCATTAGTCTGAACCATCGTGCCACTTTTATGTTCTGTCTAGAAGAAAAAGAGAAGCTGAAACCTCAGGGAGGTCAGAGCATATTACAGTGTCATTGAACATGCTTAAAGGTTGTTCTGCCATTGGTTAGTAGTCAGAACCATATAGAAATTTTCATATCTAGGAATCGTGAAATGTTTGCACGTTTCCTTGTTCAGGCATTTTTGTAGAGGCTGCCATTTAATCTTTTATTACTTCAGTCTTGAGTGGTGCATTTTTCCTGGAAAAAAATTATGCCAGTACTTATATGCAGAGCTCTTTCATTAATACATGAGGATATTGGGTCTCTGTGTTTAGATCTGAATGCTAGCCTGCCTTAAAGATCAGAAATTGGTGCAGGACAGCTCGCTTTGCTGAAGATACTGAATAGGAGCCAGGTATACCTTGGAAGCCACCACAGAAGTGGTCATGCTCCTGCATACAACTTTCCTTTGAGGGTTTGGGCAGTCCTCTTCACAAATGTCCAAAACACATCAGATTTTTCCAAAATGTAAAAGAAATGCTAGTAGATTAACTTTGCATGCAATACACATGAATGAACTAATTTATATATATATATGCCAATTACCTTTAAATCCTCCCTGCTGTATAGTTCCTAAGGGCCAGATCTGCCTGTCCTAACCTACAGGAATGTGAATGTAGAAAGGTCAGCAAAGAGGGCATCATTGTTTGCCAGAACAATATTGTGGGGTATGGTGGTGTTTTTTTTTAGTTCAATAGAAAAACAGCTGAGGCAATAGTAATGGCATCACCCAAAGCATGCATGTATGCAGTGGGCATATTTTGAAAATCAAATCCAGTACCAGCCTCACATTCATACAGATTTTAGAAAGAGCAAAGCTGGCTTAATGGAGAGGACCTGCCTGCAATCCCCAGCTCAAGTCTTCTGTGCCCTAGGTCGGCTGGGACCAGGTATACTGCAGAGGAAGCTTTCAGAGCCTCCGTGTTGGGAGGGAGTCAGTCATCACATATTCACTTCATTCAGGGCCCATGATTGCATGGTTCCTGAAGCAGCCCTGGTGTGCAGTTCCCAGCTGGGCACTGTCATCCCAATGACAGGGCTAAGTGAGTTGGGAAGAGGATATAGAATTAGGGGGGAAATATTCCTGGGTAGTTGTAGATGAATTCTCGCGCACCAAATCCCAGCCCTAGTTTTGGCTGAGCCGAAAGGCCAAAGGAGCTGTAGGTGAAGGCAGGCCCCTGGTTAAAGCTCTGCTTTTTCAAAGACTTAGTTTAGAAGGTGGTGTGTTAAAATTATCTTGAGCTATTACTGAAAAGCTGTGAGCTAAAAATCTCCTACGTGTTGCATTTTTATTTTTCTTTCTTTGCTTTCCTAGCTGGTTGGGTCAGACAGATGTTTGGAAACCATCAATGACATGGTTTTGGAAGCAAAAGAGAAGGCGGGGGTGGACCCACAAGTTCCCCTCAGGTCTTTGGTGAGTAAAGAACCCTTACTTTTCTCAGAACTGTTTTGTTTTCTTTGGCGTTGAGTACCTTTTAATATAAGCCTGTAAATCACAATATTGGGAGACTTAGGAAGGATCTCATGCCCTTTGAAGGGGAAAAAAATTAACAAATTTGTATCGAGACAGATTTGCAGATGAAAAATAATCTGTGATGAATCAATAAAACAAATTCTTCATATTCTTTCTGATCACATTCACAAGCTCGGTATACGTCTGTCATCTCACTACATTAAAATGACACATGGACACTTGTTAGTATGAAGCCAACGGCACCAGTGCCTGCAGACCTGGCGATTTAACATGCTGGGCATGTGTAGGGGTTCTGGATGCCCTAGGCAAAATGTCAGTTTTTGGTTTCTCACTGCCTTGCCCTCCCCCCCCCCCCCCCACCATTTTAACTTTCAGGGTCCTAGACCCCTCCCTCCAGGGGTTTTGGTACATTCAGTTGTATAATCATGATGAGCACTTCTCCCAGAATAGCAGTGAAACATGCATAATGGAACATACTGTTCTTAAATACTAAACACTGTGGTGTGGGGGTATATGCGTGTATCATAAATATAAAACACTTTTTTACATTTTTATACAAAAAATGTTGATTGAAGAATCTCTGTATAGGTTCATATGAATTTTCAAGTTTGTTTTATATTCCCGGTTAAATGTGAATCTGTCTTTTGTTAACAAAAACGCTATTTTTATAAGTAAGGTCTGCCGGAGTTCTCTGTTTTGACAAATCTCTGTGGTTAATGCAGATGATCCAAGTAACCAAATAAGTATGCTTTTCCTCTACCCATCAACCTCATGACAGATCCCTATTAATAAATAACATCTGTGCGTGAGCCTCCTTCACTGCAGAGTATGGATAACCGGGTGACAAGAATTTATTTGCTTATTAAAATCCATAATGTCTGCCTATAACCTCTTTATCTAGTAAATATTTTTTTTTGTATTAAGATATCTTCAGGAACAAGCAGGAATGTAGTCTTCACATATGGGTATCATCGGTACCGACGGAGCCTGCGCGGGAACGCTTCCCAGTGTCCAATTAGAAAGCTTTTAGGAGCATCCCACAGTGCCTGCGTGCTGCCTTCCTGCCTTTCCCAACTGTCTCTCTCCAGTTCTTTGTTTTCCATGGAGCCGGCAGGTCGCACTTTCTGTCACCGCAGAAAATATCCCATTTCTTCTTCTTTTTTTGTGGTCACGTCTGCCTTCCTTAGACACTACACCGGTACCGCCGGTTCTTTCTTTTCTTTCCTTAAAAAAAGAATCTTTTCCTGGAGTCTTCCAGCTTTTTTCTCCTCTGGTGCCACATGCCATTTTGGGCACTAGGCCCAACTTTCCTCTACAATGGAAAAACCTGCTTTGGGTTTTAAAAAGTGTTCCAAGTGTGGTGGTACCATCTCCGTCACAGACACCCATGAGTGGTGCCTCAAATGTTTAAGTCCTGACCACTCTATCTCCGATTGTGTTGCCTGTGGGATGATGTCGAAGAGGGATCGGCAAAACCGAGCTGCTAAACTTAGCACCCTTTTTCCCTCCAATGCAGCATCTGTGGCATCAACATCTTTCAGGGCTTTGTCTTCCTCCCATGGATCTCAGGTAACTAAACATAAGTCTAGCCGGTCCTCAAAGGGTAGATCTCCTTCTAAGTATCGAGATGCCTCTGGCGTTGCCCTTGAGGGACTCACACTGGCAAAATTGCCCCGGCGGGAGGCTTCGGCTTCCAAAGCATCATCGGGGCTCCAGGATGTTCTCGAGGCCCCAACCTCGGCAGAACTACTGGTGCCATGCTCTGGGGTACTGGCCGCTTTGTCCGGTACCGATACCCAGGCATCGGCGGCATCGATAGACCAGAGATTCTTGGCTGTTGAACGCAGTCTGGCGGCTCTTCTCTCGGCATTAATGCCCCCGAAACTGCTTCAGACAATTCAACCGGTACTGGCACCTACATCGGTACTGGGGCCAATTGCATCGACGTCGGCAGGTGGACTACAGGTACTGACGCATGCTGTGCCCTCCGGTACTGACAAGTCGGTACCGGACCCTGTCGATACCGACTTCAATCGGTACCGGTATCGTGCACTGCACGATTACCCGGACAGGAGATACTTTGAATCCTCCGACGAGTCTGAAGACTCTGACAGCTCTGTCTATACCAGAGTTCTTCTTCCTGAGGATTCTTCCTCTCCTAAACATAGGATGTCTCCTCCAGAGGATATATCCTTCCAGGATTTTATCCGGGATGTGGCTCTAGGTCTTTCCATCACAGTGGCTCTTGAAACAGAGCCTAGAGTAAAGGAATTGGAGATTTTACAGTATCCTAAAGCTCCCAAAGAGGCAGCTACTTTGCCTATTCATGAGATCTTGCATGATCTCATGCTAAGGATGTGGGAAACACCTCTCGCCACTTCTCATTCTCGTAGGCTCGATACGATGTATCAAGTTCCTCCCTGTCCTGGATTTCCATGGTGGTGGAATCAGCTATGAGAAGGATCAAGAGTGCAAAAAAGACATGCATCTAATTCTCCAGGACATGAATGTAGAACTCTTGATGCCTTTGGGTGTCGAACCTTCCAGGCCTCTATGCTTTCTGCCAGGATTAGTTCCTACATTTTGTATATGGGAACGTTCCTTAAGGAAGTTACAGGAGATCTAGAGCTTATGAGACCTCTCCTTCCTGATGATAAGAGACAAGATTATCTTGCACTTATCAAACATGCTCTGGATGTTTCAAAATTCGTAAAACGTGCAGCCTTTGATTGTTTTGAGTGCTTAAGCAGAACTTCTGCTATTGCCATAGGCGCACGTAGGATTGCCTGGCTTCAGGCATCTGACTTGGAACTTTGGGTACAGGACAAACTGGGGAATATTCCTTGCACAGGAGAGAATCTCTTTGGCAAAAATTGGCAAGAGAAAGCTAATGAGCTAGATGCTGATAATCTCACCTTGGATAGATTATCAAAATCTACAGCTGATCCTGCAAGGAAAAAGTCTTACAAAAAACCATTCTTCACTAGAAAGAAGAAGTTCTACCCCTCCTATACCCAGCAAGGGCATCGTTCAGGTCAGTCTGCCCAAAAGGGTCAGCAACAACCTAAACAAAGAAAAACAAAGGCCTCTAAGCCTCAACCGGCTCAGCAGACTCTGCCTCCACAGGGGCTTTGACTCCCATCTAGAGAACTTTGTCTTCCTGGCCCTGAACGGGCCAGAGTCTTCTACCATCCCAGGGAGGTTATGTTATTTTGCCCCCAGATGGGGGCAGATAACAGCAGAAAGTTGGACTCTGTCCATTGTAAGAGAGGGGATACAAGCTTCACTTCCTCAGCATGCTCCCTCCTACAATAGTAAGACAGTTCAATTCTCAGACCTCTCTCAACTCCCAGTTAGATCACGAGGTCAGTCGTCTTCTTGCCCAAGGGGCAATAGAAGTAGTACCTATTCATCTACAAGGTGCAGAGTTCTGTTCCCCCTTTTTCTTTATTCCAAAGAAAACAGGAGGGCACAGACCCATTTTGGACCTCAGAGAGTTGAACAAAGTCCTGTTCAAAGAGAAATTCAAAATGATTTCTCTGGGAACTTTACTGCCATACCTTCAGAGTCAGGATTGGCTTTGTTCTCTAGATCTCAAGGATGCGTACACTCATGTTCTCATCCATCCAACTCACCGAAGGTTTCTTCGCTTTCTATTTCAAGGGAAGCGCTACCAATACAGAGTTCTTCCTTTTGGCCTGGCCTCGGCACCAAGGGTGTTCACAAAATTTATGGCTGTGGTGGCAGCATTTCTCCGTACCCTAAAAATATTAGTCTTCCCTTACTTGGACGATTGGCTCATTTGAGCCCCATCAGAGCCAGAGGCCAGGTTTTCTCTATCTCGCACAATGCGTATCCTGAAATATTTGGGACTTATCATAAACTTCCCAAAATCCAACCTAGCTCCCACTCAGTCTCTAGAGTTCATAGGAGCCCTGCTGGATACCAGGCAGACAAGGGCCTTTCTTCCACAGTCCCGCTGCCTTCGCATTGTGCACTTAGCTTCCCAAGCAATGCTAAAGTCTCATCTCACTGCTTGGGAAATGTTACAATTGCTAGGCCACATGGCATCCTCCACCGTGCATGTGGTCCCTTATGCCCGCCTCCATATGAGGGCAGCCCAGTGGACTTAATCCACTCAGTGGACTCAGGCGTCAGGTTGCCTGTCAGACAAAATAGCAACCTCAGATCGTCTTATTTTGTCACTCCAATGGTGGCAGTCACCCCAGAATCTATTGATGAGGTCCCCTTTTCAGCAACCCCCACCCCAAGTAACTCTAACAACAGATGCCTCACAGGTGGGTTGGGGAGCCCATTTGCAAGGCCTCTCTACCCAGGGTTCCTGGACTCCACAGGAGACTGATCTACACATCAATCTCCTAGAGCTCAGAGCAATCTTCCTTGCTCTTCCAGTGTTTCACACGCAGCTCAGCTACAAAACTGTCCTAATTCAAACGGACAACCAGGTAGCCATGTTCTATGTGAACAAGCAGGGCAGAACAGGCTCTCTGTCGCTCTGCAACGAAGCTTTGCGACTTTGAGCCCTCGCCAGAGAGCATCAGATTCATCTCCTTGCAGTGTATCTTCCAGGCATTCAAAACTCTTGGGCAGACAGACTCGGTCAAGTTCTGCTTCCACACGAATGGTCTCTCCATGCAGACCAGGTGGCCAAAATTTTCCAATTTTGGGGAACCCCGGACATAGATCTCTTTGCAAGTCCGCTGAATGCCAAACTTCCCCGGTTCTGTTCCAGAATTCCGGCTCAGGGTTGTCAGGCCAGGGATGCCTTCCTCCTCCATTGGGGTCGGGACTTTCTGTATGCCTTCCCACCCATTCCCCTAATTCCCAGAACTTTATTCAAGCTTCAGAGAGACAGAGGCCATATGATTCTCATAGCCCCACATTGGCCACGACAAGTGTAGTACCCTCTGCTCTTACATCTCTCTCAAGCTTCATCTCTGGAGTTGGGATCTGCTCCAGATTTCCTGTCCCAGGAGGACGAGATGCTTTGGCATCCCAATCCCCAGTCTCTACAACTCAGGGCCTGGTTGCTGAAAGCCTAGAACTTCATGGTCTTAGCCTTTCTCAGCAGGTAAAGGATATCCTTTATGCTTCCAGGAAACCATCCACAAGACGCTCTTACACTTTCAAGTGGAAAAGGTTTACCATATGGTGTTCGCAGAAGGGTCTTAACCCTCTTGCAATACCTCTGGAATCATTACTGGAATATCTCCTTCATTTGTCTAATGCAGGGCTTAAGACCAATTCAGTGAGAGTTCATTTGAGTGCTATTGCAGCTTCTCTCAAGCCTTTAAATGGGCAACCTATTTCCTCTCATCCTATCATAGCGAGATTTATGAGAGGCCTTCTTCTAACTAAGCCTCCCGTTAAGCCACCACCGGTGGCATGGGATTTAAATCTGGTTCTTGGCCAGCTCATGAAGCCGCCTTTTGAACCATTAGCTACTTACCTCTTTGAAATTCCTTTCCTGGAAGGTTATTTTTCTTATTGCAATCACATCAGCACGTCGCATCAGTGAATTGCAAGCATTGGTGGCTGATCCTCCTTATATAAGGTTCCATCATGATAAGGTAGTCCTTAGGACTCATTCTCACTTTATGCCAAAGGTGGTTTCACCTTTTCATTTAAACCAAGCAGTTTACCTTCCTGTTTTTTTCTCAAGGCCTCATGCCTCTAATGCAGAAAGGAATTTTCATACTTTGGACTGTAAAAGAGCTTTGGCCTTTTACTTGCAAAGGACACAGCAACATAGAAAGTCCTCTCAACTCTTTGTTGCTTTTGATCCTAGTCATTTAGGACTTCCAGTCTCCAAAAGGACACTGTCCAACTGGATTGCACAGTGTATATCTTTTGCTTATCAGAGTAAGAACCTTCCTCTTGAAGGCCATGTCACAGCGCACAATGTGAGAACCATGGCAGCCTCTATGGCTCATCTTCACTCTGTGTCTATCGACGACATCTGTCGAGCAGCTACCTGGGCCTCAGTTCATACCTTCACAGCCCATTACTGCTTGGACAAGGACTCCGCCAGGAGGCCTTGTTTGGTCAGGCTGTTCTTCAACACCTGTTCCATACTTAATCAACTCCTACCCACCATCCCTGGTAGGATGCCAGAGATCCATGGGGGGAATTAGAGCCCTTTCAAAAAGGCACACAACTTCTGGGTTTTCTCCCTGGCATCTGTAGCTAGGGAGTCCCCATATTTGAAGACTACATTCCTGCTTGTTCCTGGAGATAGCATAGCTACTCACCTGTAACAGGTGATCTCTGGGAACAGCAGGAATTTAGTCTTCACAACCCACATACCTCCCCTAGGAGTTGTATCTCTCTATCTCTCTTTTTCTCTCTCCCTCTTTCTCTCTCTTTGTCTCAGCTTTAAACTCAACTGGAGAGAGACAGTTGGGAAAGGCGGGAAGGCAGCACGGAGGCGCTATGGGATGCTCCCAAAAGCTTTCTAATTGGACGCTGGGAAGCGTTCCTGTGCAGGCTCCGTCGGTACCGACGATACCCATATGTGAAGACTAAATTCCTGCTGTTCCCGGAGATCACCTGTTACAGGCGAGTAACTATGCTTTCCTTTAAATTTACATGGCTGTGCACTTATTCCTTTTTACATTTTATATCATAGCTTTTATTCAGTCATAAAATAAGTTAATCCACCCAGAAAGTTCCTGTTTAATATCTCCTTCCCAAATACAATTTTTTAAAAAGTTGTCACCTATAAACTCTTTAAAAATACAGCATAATCTCCCCTCTTATCTTGATGAAATACAGAGCTATTCAAAAGTGGCCATATACAGAGTTGCAGTATCTAGTACCATGGTAGCAACTATAGGTGCACCCTTTTTCTCACAGTCTCCATTAAAACGGAAAAAGCTAGGTCAGTGTGAGTGGAGTCAGAGCGAAGTGCAGATGCAATGTGTGCCTTCGAGTCATTGTTGACTTCTGGCAACCCAGCAGCTCCTGGGTTTTCTTGGCAATGTGACTTTAAGTAGATTGCCAGGTCTTTAGGTTAAGTACTTGCCTAAGGCCACAAGGAGTGCTAGTGGGAATTGAACCCTGGTCTCTTGGTTACTAAGCCAGTGCTCTAACCACTAGGCTGCTACTCCACTCCTTATCCAAATAGTAGTGATTTTCAGCATCTCTATCCAGATAACTATCAGCATAGCTTAGGACAGCAAAATAGTTGTTCTATGATTATGAGGATGGCTATCCAGATACTGACACTGAATATCCAGGTAGGGTGCTGACCGCCACCAGTATGTGGATAATGGTGATTATTCAATACCATTTTCCAACACATCCTGCTAGACCAGTCCAGACTAGTGGATTGTGTCCCCCTGCCAGCAGATGGTGATACAGAGAAAATCATAGAAGCTTTGTGACACCCTCCCCTGGCATATAGTGTCCTGCCCCTAGAGGTGAGCTTCATTATTTTCTCTGTCTCAGCAGATGGTGGACTTCTTAGCTCCTGAGGGATTCTCAGAATTCTGGTGGAGCAGCCCTTAAAATGGGCTGCTTGGCACGCTGCAGTATTGCCACTTGCATTCCAGGAGTGATCTTGGCCAGGAGGGTCAGGGGCCACTTCTGAGGGGAAGTGCTGCTGTTCATGAGGAACAGTGCAGCCTTCCTGTTCTCCTCTTCAGCTCTGCTCAGTTCAAGGCAGAGACTTCCAGCTCCATAAAGTTTTTAGAAAAATAAAAATCCCTACCAAAGCAGGGAAATAGGCTTAAACATCTAGTGTGTCCCCGCCGACAGTATTTTGATGGCATTGGGTGCTTCCCCTGATGTCTTGATCATCTGAGGAGAAATGTCAAAGGTGATCCAGGTATCAGGGGAAGCCCCCAATGCCATTAAAATACTGTTGGAGGCCAGTGCCCCTGACAGAAAGCAAAACCCCGGTGGCCTAGCGGCCCTACCCCTCCCAACTAAAAATCAACCTGGTGGCCCAACAGCCCCGAACCTACCCTCCCATTACCTTTAGAAATGAGTGGGAGTGAGGTCAGACTGCCATATAAGGTAGAATAGGCCTTATATGGCAGTCTGACCCTGCCCAATGCATCCCAGGATGCACCTTGTGGGGCCAGGTCCTGCCATTTTTCAAGATGGCTGGGCAAGAGCGTGAGCACATGGGCAGTGCTCCCTCTTGTTTCTAAAGGTACTGGGTGGGAGGATTGGGGCCACTGGGCCACCTGGTTTATTTTTTGCGCTGTGGAGGGTTCGGGGCCACTGGGCCATCAGGTTGATTTTTAGTTTGGAGGAAGGTAGAGGATTGCAGCTGCAGGGCCAACAGGGATTTGCTTTCTGTCAGGGGCACCAGCCCCCAACAGTATTTTGAAGGCATCGGGGGGCTTTCTGTGACGCCTGGATCATCTGAGGGGAGTTTGATATTTCCTGTCAGATGGTCCAGGCATCAGAGAGCCCCCAATGCCATCAAAATACTACTGGGGCTCATATGCAGTTAGCCACATAATGCCCCTGTTTCTCTGGGGTCGCATGCCAAACTAGTGCCGACTTTTTGTGCGTATGTGTTTGGCTTGCTGTCCCAGTTTAACACTGCCATTTGCACACAATTTAACGAATGGCTTAACGTGTGGCTAATTTGCATATGATCCCCTTTCTGCATGCCTGTGCTGAAATCGTGCGCTATTAGTGCGCTGCAGATAAGCGTAAAACGTTGATATTGCATGACTTCAGCTTTCTGCATCGGCCGGTTAGTTAATTCTGTTTGTGCTCAATCTATTTTATTACTGCCGTATATAAATTTAATATGTCTGAATAATATCCAGTGCTGTATCTGATGGGTATTTTATATGCTGTGCACTGACAACCAAAGTCACAAGCCATGCAGATGTGATAATAAGTGTATTTTTCTGACAGATGTGCAGAATCCCGCATCTGAAGCAATTGTAGGGATGAAAGTTTTCCAGAATTTATCTGTAAATAAAGAAAAGCCTTCTTAATAGATATTGGGCCCGATTCCGACATGAATGTATCAGCCCTCTGTGTGCCTGGTCGGAACTGGATGCACAGAGGGAGCCGCGATTCTGATCCCGCAGGCACATCCAGCTCCACAGGATCAAAATCGCTACCAAGCCCGTACATGCAGGCAGGGATCCCGATTTTGTCCAGCCTGCACATGCAGGCCTTGCCTGACTAGCTCAGTCAGGGCTTTCCAATGGAGCTGCGGCGCCATAGTGTCCGGTTGCTATGGAACCACGGCTCTATTGAAAAGCCATGATCCCCAGTCACTGGCTCCAAAGCTGTGTTCCCCGCAGCCCAACCCCCGATCTGTCCTCTGACCCCCTGCCCTTACTGCTCCCCGGGCCCGTCATTCCCCATCGACTAGGGGAACTTATTCCACCTTGGAAGTGGAATAAATTCCCCGTTCAAGCCGCCAGTCCCGGACGTACAGGGTCGACATTGGAATCAGCCCTGTATGTCCGGCGCTGACGACTGCCCGCCCTAACGCTGCCCTGATCTGCCCCTTCCCCGCCCCAGTCTACCTTCCCCCATACAATGTGCGGGGAAGGTAAACTGGATAGGGAAAGGGCCTGAATAGCTATTCATGCCTCGGAATGACCTCGATTGTGAATACTATTGAGCTCCCAAATGGATTTGACATAACTTTGTGTGTTTTGGTAACCTGTAAATAACAGAAGCACAAAGGTTTGGTGCTGTCAAAAACAAGGACTCCTTCTCTGTAAGAACCCATAGTCCTTCCCATCGACCCAAAGACATGTCTTGGGGATAGTATGACTCATTTGCTAAAGCAATCCCTCCCTCCATGAGAGGCTGTCACAGTGGATCATTCCTATAATAAAGGTTCTGGAAACAGTAAAATTAGAGTGGAGTTAGCATCAGAAGGAGAGTGCCCATCCAGTGTAGTTAACACGGAAAATGAAAGACCATTTACCTAGTATGGTGTATGGAAAGCAATAAAAGTCACTTTCAATGGGCAGTCCATAGAGTAAAGCAACCCTTAGAGCCATTCATTGGGAGAACTTGAGGCAGAGAAAACTGAGTGTGATCCATAGAGGACGTGCCTTTGAATATAGAACTGTAAGGCTCTGAATTCATCTTCTAAGAAATGTACTTTGTGTTCATTTGGCATACCTGAAAAAGTTTGGGCAAAGTTGTTTTTGTTTACATTTCTGGAGTATTTGTGCTTTCTTGAATTCGGATACTGTTCTTGTCTCTGCTACCTCCACTGGGAAACTATTCCACGCATCTACCACTCTTTCAGTAAAGAAATATTTCTACATATTACTCCTGAGTCTATCCCCATTCACCCTCAGTTATTTATTATTTTATTTTTATTTAGCTGTATTTATATCCCGCTTTTCACTGGGTCAAAGTGGTCAATTGGGGGATACATGTATATAGTTTACCCTGCACATGTATATAGTTTACCCTGTTCTCCAAGTTACTTTTTCCTGTTCAATGTAATGATCTGACTTTTGTTTATTGTCGGGCACTGTTTTTGTTTAATGTAAACCGCGCTGATCGCAAATAGTGCGGTATATAAGAAATGCAAATAAATAAATAAATAAAAAATACATTTAACACGAGGGGATATGAGACACATATGCTAATACTTACAGGGAACATTGGCAATGGAGGGTTAAGTGGCTTGCCCAAGACCACAAGGAGTGCCTATAGGACTAGAAATCCCAGTCCCTCCGGCCTGAGATTGCTGTCCCCAGGTGAGACTTGAACCCTCGGCCCTCCGGCATAAAGTACCTTGTCCTAACCACTATACCACTCCTCCCTAAATCAATTGAAAGAGGGTCTCCTTCTATGCATTTGTGCCACGGAGGTATATGTCTCCTCAAACAACAATTGTAGCTCACCTTGAACTGTTAGAAAGGCGAGAGCTAAATTAAATAAAAACAAATTAACAAAACAATTTAAAACTACTCTGGATTTCACTATTATTTACTGATCCCACAACTGCAGGCTTCCAACCCTCTTTTTGTCCCCTAAGGGCTACCACACTCGGTTAGGAAACAGACAGACAGGTTTTCACCATTTTTTGAAATCTAGTCGACCTCTCCTCTAACTTTATTTGGTATGCTGTTCCACCAAATTGGGGCAGTTACTCAAAATATCCTATTTATGTGTGTGGCTTTCTACACCTCTGTGACTGTTGGAACCGCCAACAAAATTACAGACTATATCTCAAATGCCTGCCAGGTGAATACCATTTAAATTTCTTTGCCAAATGCAATAACCTCTCCTTACACAAAACCCTGAACGTCAACACCAATATTTTAAACGTCATCCCTGATATCACAGGTAGCCAATGTAATGTCAGTAGCATAGAAGTAAAACACTCTTGATGAGACTTTCGTAATACAAATCTTGCTGCTTTGCTATGCACCAGTTTGCGATTGCCAACATAATCATACAGGAATCCCTGTCTGTAGTCCATTGCAATAATCCAAATATACCATTACAGTTGAGGTTGCCACACCTTTCAGCATTTTTCTTATCCAAATACAGATGCAAGCCTTTCATAATTTCAAGTTGTACTAGGCCTTTTGTACAACTTGATGTCACGAGTCTCCAAATCCAGATTTTTTTGTTATTCTGTACTGAAGCTCTTCACTAACCAGGAATCTAGTGAACTAATAACCCCAGCTCCTCTGCCCCATATCCTGTCTTCATACTATTCCGTTTCAGTTAGAATGTTGGTTAAGATCTAGAAATCTCCTGAAGACAGCGCTGGGCATTTTTTTGTTGTTCCACTTTCTCCCCAGATACGGGAATAATTTAACTGGATTTTATCTGCATACAAATGTTGTTCCAGCCCATATTTGTGAATTATAGCTCCCAGAGGTTGGAAATAGATATGAAATATTAGTGGGTTCCCATCACCAGACTTATGCTAGTGAAGGTCTGTTAGCCTCATGTCAAAAATTGGTGGTTTTGGCTACTGAAACCATTTGAGCTTGCTCCAGGGGTACACAATTGCCATGCCATAGCTGTTGACAACGAAAGTGAGTAAATATATTAAAGACTTGTACAGGGAGAGAGCTAAAAAAAGCTGTTTTGCAGCCGGGCATGTTGCCCAAGATGGCGGCGATGGAGAATGATGTGGGTTTGGAGGATGGGAGTGAACGGTTAGAGTCAGTGGATCTGACCATGATCCTTTAAGAAATAAAGGACTTGAAATTGGAGATTGTGGAATGTATGTTGGAGAGGCTGGATCAGTGGTTTGACGATGTTTTGACCCGTTTAACAGTAGAAGAATGGGTGAGCGACCTGGTAGACTTGGATTCATGAGAAAAGGAAGACCTGAGGACGCTTCAAAAACAGGTAGCATGGCTTTTGGAGTGCACTGAAGATCAGGAGGACAGAGACAGATGTTCTGTATCTTTGGTATCCCCGAAAGGGTTGATCTGCCAGATCCGTGGATATTTGTCGAACAGTTGCTGGCCATCTTCCCTGCAAGTGGCGATGCCCAGCTATAGAACAGAGTGAGTACATTGTGAAACTGTTGCGGGCAAACCGCTATGTGTGTTGATTGTCTGGCTTCTGAGTTATGGGGGGAAAAGGAGCATGTGATATTGGAAGCCAGGAAATCTAAAACTGTGCTCTTTAAAAATTGGAAAGTTGCAATTTTCCTAGACTTCAATGTGGTGATTGAGAGGGGATCATAAGGCTCTCCTTAAAGTACTGCGATTGGTTGGTGTGTGGTGGGCTTAAAGACAGCATTTTGACATCCCGCCCAACTGACAGTTTTAGAGAATGAGGTGAGAGTTTTTACACTCCCCAGCAGAGGAGGCTGTACTACAGAAAGAGAAGTCATCAAGGGCTATAGGTACTGTGGCTTTCCCAGCATGACAGAGAATGTTCTGCCATCCCATATACAATTAGGCTGCCTCATTTGAGCGAGTCTGGTGAGGTTTTCCCCCAAATGGAGGTGTTGGAGCTGTGAAATGAGGGGATGTACACTGTTGTGGAACAGGCGATCATGATGGTGGGGACAGCAGTGGTACATGCTGAGTCTGGCGACCCGAGGGCGAAAATGACCAGCACAACAGACTGCAGCAAGCAGAGAGGTGGAGATAATACCACTAGACCAGTTTGCTGGGCCGCAGCCTTGCAGAACTGAGATGGTTGATAACTGAATGTTTGGATTGTGTGTTTAGGATTACATCTGTTTTGCCTTCAGCTTAGCTTTTTATAAGTGGCATGGTGCCATGATTTTTTTGTGCGGGATTTAGTGGTTGGGTGGGTTGTTGGATGGATGGTTGTCCATTTGTGGGGGTTGGGGGGAGGTTTCTGAGTGTGAGGTTACAGGGTTGGGGTATGTTGGAGGGGGAGTTTGGGTGCTGGGAGTTAGATCGTTGGATGGATGTCTGTAGCTGGCAGATTGAGGGGGTTATCTGGTTGCTTTGGGTGGGAGAGGAGTTAAACGGAAGTAGCATTGTGGACTGGTAGGAATTAAGTGAGAGTTGGGGAGCAAGGTATGGATAAGATGGTTTTGGTATGTTGGAATGGAAGTGGGGAAACTGGATGTGGTAGGTAGGATGATGATGAATGTACAACTGAATGGGATGAGGTGGTGTATGTGTGGTTGCAAAGGGTGGGGGTAGGGTGCTTCCTAGAGTGTGGTCTGTGGTTGCATGAGTTGTAGATTGGGAATCCTTTCTGTATATAGATGTTAAAAATGAGAGAGAGAATTGTTTGGATGTGGGACGACCGTGATTGGGGAAGGTTGAGGGTGGTTATTCCTCTAGGATGTGCCCAGACAGCTTGATATACAGAGACATAGAAATATGACGACAGACAAAGACCACATAGCCTATCTAGTCTGTCCTTCCATATCAACAACTACAACAGACCCCTTTTTTCCTTTAGAGATCCTCTGTGTTTGTCCCATGCTTTTTTGAATTCAGTTACTGTCCTCATCTCCCGTTACAATGTAAGCGCAAAACAGTTTCGACTGAATTGAGCAACCTTTGTTAAATGTAAACCGCACTGATGACAAATAGCGCGGTATATAAAAGATGTTAAATAAAATAAATAAATAATAAATAAAAATAAATAAATAAAAATCTCTACCACCTCCACTGGGAGACTATTCCACGGATCCACCACTCTTTCCGTAAAGACATATTTCCGCATATCACTCCTGAATCTATCCCCCTTCACCCTCATCCCATGTCCCAACATAGCAGAACTTGCTTTCAATTGAAAAAGGCTCTCCCCCTGAACATTTATGCCACGGAGGTATTTAAACATCTCAATCATATCACCTCTATCCCGCCTTTCCTCTAAGGTGTACGTATTAAGATCCTTAAGTCTATCCTCATATGCTTTATAATGAAGACCACTAACCATTTTAGTAGCCACCCTCTGCACCGACTCCATCCTGTTCACATCCTTTTGAAGGTACGGTCTCCAGAATTGCACACTATACTCCAAATGAGGTCACACCAAAGACTTATACAGAGGCATTATCACCTCCTTTTTTCTGCTAGTCATTCCTCTCCGTATGCACCCAAGCATCCTTCTAGCTTTTGCCGTCGCCTTTTCTACCTATTTAGCTACTTTAAGAGCATCAGACACTACCACGCCTAGGTCCCGCTCTTCTTTAGTGGACAAAAGTACTTCATCCCCTATACTATATTGCTCCCTTGGATTGCTGCAGCCCAAATGCATGACCTTAAATTTTTTAACATTAAATCCAAGCTGCCAAATTCTAGACCTTTCTTCAAGCTTAACTAGATCCCTCCTCATGTTATCTACACCTTCCTGGGTGTCTACTCTATTGTACATTTTGGTATCATCCACAAAGAGGCAAACCTTACCCAACAGCCCTTCCGCTATATCACTAACAAAGATGTTAAAAAGAATCAGACCAAGGACAGATCCCTGGGGCACACCACTGGTAACACCTTCTCCTCAGAGTGAGCTCCATTTACCTGTACTCTTTGTCACCTCCCACCCAACCAATTTTTAACCCAAGCAGTAACTTTAGGGTCCATCCCTAGGGTACTCAATTTGTTTATAAGTTGCCTGTGAGGAACAGTGTCAAAGGCTTTACTGAAATCTAAATACACCACATCTAGGGCTCTCCCTCAGTCCAACTCCCTGGTCACCCAGTCAAAGAAATCAATCAGATTTGTCTGACAAGACCTGCCTCTGGCGAATCCATGCTGCCTCGGATCCTGTAATCCATTGGACTCCAGAAACCTCACTATTTTCTCTTTCAGCAGCGTTCCAATAATTTACTCACCACCGAAGTTAGACTAACTGGCCTGTAGTTTTCAACCACATCCTTACTTCCACTTTAGTGTAAAGGCACCACATGAGCCTCTCTCCAGTCCTTTGGCATCACTCTCGACTCTAATGAGGCATTAAAAAGGTCAGTCAGTAGAGCTGCTAGAATGTCCCCAAGTTCCCTCGGTATTCTAGGGTGTATCCCATCCGGTCCCATCGCTTTGTCTACTTTAAGTTGAGCTAGTTTCTCATGAACACAGTCTTCTGAAAATTGTTCAAGATGTCCTTCGCTTCTGTTCATGTTTGTGGGTGTTTTCTGAGGTCCTGCTCCTGGTTCTTCATCTGTGAACACAGAACAGAAATATTTGTTAAGCAATTCCACTTTATCCTCATCAGCTTCTACATATTCCTCTCCTTCACCCTTGAGTCTGACAATACCACTTTTGCCCTTCCTCTTCTCACTAACATATCTGAAAAATGTCTTATCCCCTCATTTTATTGCATTGGCTATTTCCTCCTCTTTTTGAATCTTTGCTTTCCTGACTACTTTGCTAGCTTCTCTTTCTAAATATAGATGCCTGTCTTCCTCTCTCTGTGATCTCTTGTATTTCATGAAGGCCTCCCTCTTTTTCTTCACTTTTTCAGCTACTTCCTTTGAAAGCCATAGCAATCTCCTTTTCCTTTTACCTTTATTTACCATTTTAACAAAAAAGGTTGGTTGCCCTTAAAATATCCCCTTTCAGATATAGTTGTGAAAACAATGCCTCGTAGCAGTATGGATATGTGAGGGGGATCACACTCTCTTCCTCCTGGAAGAGAAGGTGTTATCTGAGAAGTGGAGATTCTGTTGACTTGAGGATTTGCATTGGTGTCATTGAGGCAAGATGACTCTGAAAACTGCTTCTTTAAATGTGTTTGGGGGGTGAACCTTGATAGCCCTGTTAAACATAAGCTGGTTATGGCGTATTTAAATAGGGTCAGATTCACCTTCTCCTTATTACAGGAAGTTAGGTTGGTCCCTTATGAAGATGGTCAAGCTCCAATCAGGGTGGTGTGGACAAATTTTTTATTCCTTCTATAATTTTAAAAAATGAGGCGTGGCCATTTTAGTGTGTAAAACATTTCCTTTTACGGTATATGACTCGGAGGGGGGGGATGGGTAGGGATGGGTTGTGTGGGTGCTGGATGATTTGAAGAGCATGAATTTTTGTATGTGAAATGTTCATGGTCCCAGTGGTTCTAAAAAGGAATTTCTGCAGAGAAGTTTAGTAGAGTTTGATTGGAAAGATGTTTGGAGGGAGCTGCACCCAGGTATGCACTTGCTGACTGGATCTGCTCCTGGCTAAGGCAGTTGAGTTGCAGAGGATTAGTATGGCTGAGATTACCCCTATTATTGTTAGTGATCATGCATTAGTATCCATGCGCTTGGACATTGAGGGGAGGCAGACTAGTCAAGAAGTAAGGCGTTGGAGAGCTTGTGTGAAGTTAATACAAGATAAGAAAGTGCAAATGTTAATGGTGGCATGGTGGAAGGGAGTATATGGCTCATAAAGATATGGTAGGCACTTCAACTGTGGGTTTGTAGGATGCAGGCAAAGCCTATATATGAGGTTGCCAACTGCAGATAACTCATCCTCCCTTTGTTTTTTTCCTTTGTGAAGCTAAGAGGGCTATAGGAGCAGCTTAGTGTTTGCAACTGCAGCATAAATGCACTGATAGTGGTAAGGTGTATCAGGAACTGGAGGAAGTGTGGAACAAGATTGTATTGAGACTGATCATGTGAAATTTTTGCATAGTCTTACCAAGCGAAACTTCATGGATTACGGAGAGAATGCGACTAACCTACTTGCCTGGCAGTTGCAGCAGTGTAGCTCTAGACTGATTGGCAGAGTAGCAGACAATACTGGTAAAATGCATTTAGATAATTCTGGAAAAGTGTCTGCCTTCAAAGAATTTTATCAGTTCCTGTATACATCAGAGGTGCAAGACCAGCTGGAGGTGATTAAAGGTTTTTTTGGATGGGCCTGCCTGCCCTCTTTAGATGAACAATAAAGCTCAGCTCGGAGCAGAGAGATTTCATGGAGTAAGATTGAGGCAACCATTAAGAGGCTAGCCTCTAGGAAGGCGGTTAGAGTGGATTCCCAACAGAGTACTACAAAAAGATGGGAGGAGTAGCCTAGTGGTTGGGGCAAGGTACTTCAGGCTGGAAGGTCGGGGGTTCAAATCCCACTAGAGGACAGCAACCTTGGGCCGGAAGGACTGGGGTTTCTAGTCCCACAGATGCTCCTTGTGGTTGTGGGCAAGCCACTTAACCCTCCATTGCCCATGTTCCCTGTAAGTATTAGTGTATGTGTCTCATATCCCCACGTGTTAAATGTATCCCCCAATTGTGTTGTGACCGCTTTGATTGAAGGATAAGGTGGTATACAAAAACTGTCTAAATAAAAAAAATAAATAAATGATGTACCCTTTGGCTCCACTGTTGGTATGTATGTTTAACAAGGCCCTACAGACAGGCAGGCTGTCTCCCTCCTGTTATATATGAAGCGGAGATTGTGTTGCTTAAACGTGAAAAATCCCCGTTTGCTGTATAGCAGTTGTTTTCCAATTTCGTCATTAAACAGTGATGCAAAAGTATTTGCTAGGGTACTAGCTAGCCAGTTGGAGAATGTAATCTGTGATTTGGTCCACATGGACCAAACTGGGTTTATTAAAGGCCGGCAGATTTCAGTTGGTGTGAGGTGGTTGTTTAATATTGTATCTGCAGTGCAAAGAGAGGGTCGGGCAGCCTGTTGTGTGACGATTGATGCAGAAAAGGCCTTTGACTGAGTAGAATTGGCATATTTGTTTGCATTGCAGGGGAGGTTTCAGCTTGATGGGTTTTTTGTTTAAATGGGTGAAGGAGCATTATGCAATGCCTCGGTATTTTTGTTTCTGTAAATGGAATGTGATTGGAGAGCTGCTCATTGCATAGGGTTGCAAGATAGGACTGTCCATTGCCACCACTGTTGTCTGCTTTTGTGGTGGAGCCTCTCATGTTTAGGTCAAACCCATGTATTGTCCCGATTTTTGCGGAGGGAATACCCCACCAAGCATTGCTGTATGTAGATGATATGCTGATTTTATTTGCAAGACTTGATAGGGTTGCTGTTGCCTCTTTTTTTAGATGTTCTATGTCGCTTTGCCCTGGTCTCAGAATTTAAGGTGAATTATGATAAATCGGAGGTTTTACAATTTGGGTGGGAGATCGTGATGCCTCCTGGGGTCTAGCCTTTCCATTTGGGCTCTGGAAGCATTAAATATCTTATGGTCAGGATCTTGGCCAACTTAGTTGAAGCGGAAAAGCTCTCCCATCTCCCTATAGTGCAGGAGGTGGGGAAGGAGTTGAAAAGGTGGGGGGGGGGGGGGAGGAGGTTGGTTATGAGCCAGCTGGGTAGAAGTGCTGTGGTCAAAATGGTGATTGTTCCTAGGCTCACTATTCTGTTCCCCAGCTGCCAATTGTGGTCGTTTTGAGGTTTCTTAGGAAACTGATGCAAATGCTTGGTAAATTTGTTGGGTAGGTGGAGTGAGTGCTGACAGAATAGGGCAGGCTAGCTTTACCTGTGGAGGAGGGAGGTCTAGAATGTCTAAAGCAGTGGTTCTACGAACAGCACACTATCATTATGCTAAACCACTGGGGGCTCACTGGGTTGAGCTGGAGTATGTGTTGTGCCCCTATATCCTTTTTTGAAGTGGTGGGTAAAGAGGGAGGAGGAGACTATAGATGGATCCGAGTCAGGAGTGAAGCATATCCTGCTTTAACCCTTTGTTTAGGGTCTGGGTGCAGGTAAGAAAGTCTTGTAAACTGAGTGGTTTGTTCTTTGTGATTAAGATCGAAGACTTCTCGCCTTTTGGTGGGCTGTCTTTTCAGGAACTTAAGTGGTACTAGGCAGGAAATGGCATTCTCTTGTTTGAGAATGTTATACGGGAAGAGGAGTAGTTTTCATGGCCCCACTGGAGAGGGAGACTGAGGAAGATCTCACCCCCCCAATAAAAGTATGTTTATGCTATTGTATTTTATACCTGCATGGTTATCTAAAGTTCAGAAGATGTGGGTATAGGGAGTCTTTTTTTTTTTTTTTTTTTTCTTTCATGGGTGATGGCAATTGCAATGTGTGCATTTGAGTCAGTCCTGACTCCTGGCAACCCAGAAGCTCCTGGGTTTTCTTGGCAGTGTCACCGGAAGTAGATTGCCAGGCCTTTCTTCCGAGGCAATGGAGGGTTAAGTGACTTGCCCAAGGCCACAAGGAGTGCTAGTGGGAATTGAACCCTGGTTGCTTGGTTACCAAGCCAGTGTTCTAACCACTAGGCTACTCCTCCTCCTGGGTGATGGAGACGTCCAAAAATATAACGGTTTTGGGGGGGAGGGGGGGTTGTTGGGCAAATTGCTTTGATCACAGGAGAGTACTGTACTGTCTGTAAAATCCTTTAGTATGTTTAGGGTTTTTGGATAAAATTGCTTTACTGACATCTGAGTGTAAGCTCCTAATAAAATTGCTGCTGGCTTCTCATGTGGTGGTTGCACAAAAGTGAAAGCACGAGAGAAGTCTGTGGATGGAGGGAGTGGTATGTGTGTGCTAGTGAATTAATGTGCTTAGATAAACTTTTAGCATTGATAAAAGAATGGATGGTGTCATTTTACTCATTATGGTCCCCTTAGTGCTGTCATGCTAGTCAGAAGGGATTCTAAGTATATATATATTGTTAGGCTATCAAAATGTTAATTCCATGTGTTATACCTCCTAGATGTGTGTGTGGGGGGGGTGTGGAGATGGGAGTTGCAGGGATCTGTTGGGGGGATGGAGTTTGTTCTGAAAGTAGTGAGTCTTCCCTATGGAAGTTGGCATTTTAATATGATAGATAATTATGTTTGTATTTCTTGGGTGAAGGTTCTCATTGGTAGGGACCAACCTAATTCACGATTTCACGGCCTTGGCATTTTCTGTGAATTTGGCCGTCATTTGTGAAAAATGTGAAATTCCCGCGAAAGGGTGAGAGAGCCAGTTCGGGAGCTGCTGACCTGTGTGTGGCAGCCCTTCTGATGTCATCTCTGGCCCCGATAAAAAAAAAACTGCGCATGGTGCTTCAATTTGGAAGCGTTTACTTACAGCCTGATTCCCGCGGAGGGGTGAGAGAGCCGGTTCGGGAGCAGCCCTTCTGATGTCATCTCTTGGCCCCGATAAAAAGAACTGCGCAGGGTGCTTCAATCTCTTCTACCAACAATTGAGCTGCTGACCTGTGTGTGGCAGCCCTTCCAACGTCATCTCTGGGCCCCGATAAAAACGAACTGCGCAGGGTGCTTCAATTGGGAGCGTTTACTTACAGCCTGATTCAGGTAGTCCACAGTATACACAGTGTTCTTTGCCACCGCCATAATTTGAAGGCAGGGTGCTTCAATTTGGGAGCGTTTAGTCTGAATTAAAAATTGAATTATGTCAAAGTGCATCAATGATATCGATAATGAAGAAAGCTGAACATGTCTCTTGTGCAGAACAAGCTAAGCAGTATCCAAAGGGAACTTTACATGCCGATTCTGGAAAATTATTTTGTTCGTACTGTAACTGTTGATCACACCAGGAAAGGAAGTATTGACAGGCACTTGGAATCGTCTGTTCATGCTTCCAAAAGAAAAGCAGCAGAAGAAGCACTGGATAGAAAGGCAAAAAAGCAGGTGACGGTTACGGGAATGTTTTCACTTAGCACAGAAGCGAGGGACGCGCGCAATATGGCTGTATTTGAATTTGTTGAAGCATTTACTGAAGCTAACATTCCTTTGGAAAAACTAGATCATCCCACCTTGCGCTCCTACCTACAAAACCACATCCCGAACCTCGGGCTGTTGCCTGCTTCACAACACCTGCGAACAGACTTCCAACAGAGAGTTTTTTCCAACCACAAACAACAATTGAAGGAACTTTTGTCAGCTGCGCCATCCATTGCGATTGTTACTGACAAAGCCAACAATTCTCAGGACAGGTTTTGTTTGCATTTTTGTTACTGAAGTTAAAGCGTCTGCAGCTCGTCCGACTGCTTATTTAGCTGACATCATTTATCTTGAAAAGGTAAATGCAGTTACTGTTAGCCAAGCTGTACTTGCCTGTGTGGCTAACATGGGAATTTCTTACAATAACATTAGTGCTTTCGTAACTGATAATGCGTCATACATGTCCAAAGCGTTTGAGAAAATAGCAGCAGTGCTACCGAACGCTGTTCATTGTACATGCAACGCGCACATTGTTAGTCTGGTTGGCGAGACTTGGCAAAAAAACTTCAAACACGTCGATCGTCTGGTGGCATTGTTTAAGTCCATTTTTAGTTACTGCTCCGCTAGGAAGCACAGATACAAAGGAGTTCTTGGCTGTGAAAACTGAAACAGAAGTGCCGCTGCCTCCTATCCCAGTAGTTACCAGGTGGAACAGCTGGTTTAAAACTGTTATGCACCATGCCAAATTCATCCAGTTCTACAAAGATTTCATTGCTGAAGAATTGCAACTGAGAGATGCAACAAATGCACTGACTGAATTGTACGAGCTTCTTGATGATCCTTCTGTTGTCGCAGAAGATGTGAACTTCATCGCTGCTAATGCAGTGAATTTTGTAGACTTGCTCACATGGTTTGAGTCCACCGATGTTCGCATACATCTGGCGTACAGCAAAGTGATAGACGTTCTGGCTTGGGCAGAATACGAAGCAAGTATTGCCATTGTCGCCAAGTTCAAAAAGGCCTTTGAAGATACCGCTGACAAGCTTAGTCAATACTACAAACCTACAGGTCGTCGACGATTCTCCCAGCCAGGGCTGAACTTCTTGAAGTCGGTCAGAGTGTTTGACTTTACGCAGGTCTTGCTTTTGCAATGTGATGAGTTGATACAGAACATACTTGGAATGGATGACCGTCATCTCTTGGCTGAATTTGAAGCTTACAAAGCAGTGGCTGTAGATGTTCCCGCAGAAACATGTCTCACATCATTGTGGTTTGCAAGCACTGGCAGATTCCCGCTGTTGAGCCGGTTGGCGCTACGATACTTATCTGTGCCCACAAACAGTGTTGATGCTGAAAGGAGTGTGACAAGCTATCCAAAAGGAGAGCTTGAGGTTTTTCTTTTAGCCCGCAGAAAGGCCTCAGACTAGTGGGTTACTTAATGAGAGATACTCTGAAACATAGTATCTATCAGTACCCGTTTGCATCAGTGGCCTGATTTCCGACTTCTTTCATTAATAACACCTCCCTCTTCCCGTAGTGTTTTATGCAGACTTATTTCTCTTAGTAAAATATTCACTTAACTTCCAATAATAATGAAAGAACCACGATGATATCTCTTCCTCATCGTGGTTCTTTCATTATTATTGGAAGTTAAGTGAATATTTTACTAAGAGAAATAAGTCTGCATAAAACACTACGGGAAGAGGGAGGTGTTATTAATGAAAGAAGTCGGAAATCAGGCCATTGATGCAAACGGGTACTGATAGATACTATGTTTCAGAGTATCTCTCATTAAGTAACCCACTAGTCTCAGGCCTTTCCGCGGGCTAAAAGAAAAACCTCGAGCTCTCCTTTTGGGTAGCTTGTTACTATTGGAGTAGCAATCATTTATTGATAGTGATAAGCTATAGTTGCTCCATAAATTAGAACCCTTTTCTTCTTGAAAGGAGTGTGAGCCAATATACGACTGTCAGTGCACCGCAGCGCCAGAGACTGTTGACGAGCAATTTGACAAATCAAGTGATTTTTGCAAAGAACTCAAAACTGTGAATGCCTGAGTATTTGTTGTTTAATTGTGTCTTCTTCAATAAAGTTCTTTTTGGATATTCCTTGTGTTGGCCGTGGTTTTTGTCCTCCATTCTGACAGTTGACAGCAATTACTTGAAATAGACACTATAACTGCTAGTTAAGGTTCGCATAAAACGTTGAAATAAAGGCCCGTGAATTTTCCATGAAATATGTTGAATTTTCCAAGACCTCCTGTGAATTAGCGCATTTTTTCCCGTGAATTTGGTTGGTCCCTACTCATTGGTGTAGAACTGGGTGGGGTTGCTGGTCAAGGCTGATCTATGACTTTTTTATTTTGATGCTGTTGTTGTTCTTGGAAATGTTCTGCCCAGATTGCTGGTGGCGATATGCTGAATCTCTCATGTTCACCATTTTTTTTCTCTTT
The DNA here is from genome assembly GCA_033557465.1 of Ichthyophis bannanicus. Lineage (NCBI taxonomy): Eukaryota > Metazoa > Chordata > Amphibia > Gymnophiona > Ichthyophiidae > Ichthyophis > Ichthyophis bannanicus. The sequence continues at coordinate 1,270,299,166 of CM066032.1, read as the reverse complement.
TTAATAGTCTTGTTGATTTACAGCTGACCCTTGAGGGACCCTACCTCTACTTTCTTTGGTAAAGTCATTCTTTTGGGGGGGGGGGTTCTCCAAATGGGTTAGTTTAATGCATACAACAAATAGCCATCATCTAAACCCAAAAGCTGCACAGTGACACCTCAGCCGAACTGAAGCACGAAGCATCCATCAATGATATTAATCAAAAAAATAATGTGCATTCAAGACGGTCATTAAGACCGCCAGGTTGCAAAGTCCGTAAATTAAAAATCCATTGTTGTTCCTTTTGCAAAATGGGAGTTCGGCTGAGGTGTCACTGTGCAGCTTTTGGGTTTAGATGATGGTTTTATATGTGTCTTTTACTTTAAGATGATGTCATAGTTTTGAGTTGGTTTTGATTGGTGTTTGGTTGTGTTATTAGGCGCGTCACACGCTGAATTGGGACGGCGGGAGATAGTGAGGAGTCATTTTGGAAGATAGATTTTTGTATGACGTCGCTCCTGATGAAGCCAGGTTACGGCGAAACAAAGGCTTTTGTAGAGCTTTGGTCATCTTTAGAAGTTCATTAGCAACATTGACTTTTGATATTTCTCCCGAGCTGTGTGGTTCCTCTGTCTGCGTTGGAGGTCGGAATTGACTATGAGAAGCGTCTGTTGAAGAGCTAGAGACTTGGCTGGTTACAAGATCACTGTTGCAAGATAAGTTATTTGAAATTTTGTTACCGTTGGTGAATTTCGAACTTTCATTATTTTTTATTATATTTGCAGGTATCGCTCTGTGATTTGTTTAGGCTGCGTTCAGCCTTAAAATTATAGTGCAGATGCATATCATATTGACGCTGTTTTTTAGTATGAGTGAATGAGATTGTATTGGTGGTGTGTGTGTGGATATTTGTGAGTATGTTTTAGTGTTTGAATATTTGCTCTATTGTTATAAAGACATTTTGAGACTTTTCCCAGGTTGTAGTTAAGGGTGTGTTGGATGTATTGTGAGGTTTTGGGATATTTAATTTAGGAAGGTAGGGAGGCTATGACCGGTGATGTGAGCGTCTATCAACACCCTATGGTGATTTATCACTAAATGTGGAGTTGTCATCTGAGGTCATTATTGCCTGGAAATGATGTTAGGGTATGAGTTATACTTTTTGTAGTTTATATATTTAATATTGTGAGCGGCTTTTTTACTGTTAGTTTAATGCATGCCATGACAGTCATGAATCTCGCTTCTAAGCCAGGGTATGTGGAGTATGATCTCAGTCTCTCAGATTTACTGCTAATGCTTGACATAGTATGTGCATCGTGCCAAAGAGCCTTCTGGAGTTCACAAGATGTAACATGTATGAGTAATTTATCAAGGTGTGCTTGGAAATTCTTCTTAATTGAGCCTGTGGCACCCAGCATGATGGGAAATAATTTGGTATCTTTCTGCCACACATTTTCATGGTCTCTGACTACATTTCTTGGTACTTTTAAGATCTTCTCCCTCAACGCGGTTTACAGAATAGTTGCTTGGAAGTGACACCTCTATAATGCTGTTCTGGCTTCTTATCCTTAACCACTATGTCTAGCTTCCTTGTATCCAGCTTTTTATAGGTTGGAATGGGAGTATCTCAGGTGATCATAACTTCTTCATTCTTTGTAATTCTCTTAGGGACATGATCCCAGTGCTTTTCAGGCACAATGATGATGTAATGTTTACAGAGTTTCCAGTGAATGAGGCATGCTACTTTGCCTTTCTATACAGACATTTTCTGCCATCAGAACTTCACAGCCAGTGGGAAGAGTGAGATTTTTGTTTTAAGAGCCATAAAGGAAGCTCCCTCTCTTCACCCCTTCACCCCCTCCCCCCCTCCCCCCGGGCTACAAGAGGGGAGCTACACATTATTCAGAATCAGATGTGCCAGTGAGAATCAGAAAAAATCCCATACCTATAGCAAGTACAGAAGCCTTCACTAGTTTATTAACATGAGGCAATTAAAGGAAGCAGATGGAAGCCAACTTGATATGCAGATCTACTGGTTAGATATGACAATTTGACTATCCTATGAAGTATTCTGTGCTGTAAATGTTACATATGCCTCAAATATTGCATATTTATACAAGTTGAGGTCAAACCTCCAGAGTTCCAGATTGAAGTTATTCTCGCTATTTTGCCATGAGCATGCTGGTCAGAGGAACCTTTTATTTATTTTCTCTTTGTGCATGTTGGTCTTTTCTTGACTGTTCTTTTGATAGTGCTTTGCCTCATTATTGGGGATTTCTTTACACATGTGTTTGTGTAACAGGGGATGTCTTTGAGTGGTGGTGAACAAGCAGAAGCCATCAACAAACTCATAGAGGAGCTACAAGAACGTTACCCAAAACTCAGTGAAAATTACTACATAACTACTGATGCCATTGGAGCAATGGCTACAGCTACGGGGCATGGTAAGCTTTCTACTGGGTGTTCCTCTGCAGGTAGGAAGAAAAGAGCACATTCCACCAATATGAATGTTTATGCCTTTACTATAACTGTTAGAAAAATGTGTTTTTGTTTCTGAAAAATCATATAATGCTTTTCTTTCTCCTGTCCTCTCCTGCTTTGTGGGCACAACATTGTGGATCACATTCTAATACAGAGAAAAATATAACCTCCCTTCCAAAGCCAAAAGTAGTCTAAAAGAAGAGACTTTCCACTGCCTTGAAATAACACAACAACCGAAGGGGGCCACTTATGTATTGACTGAGTTGCAAGTTGCAGTAAGATATACAAAGCTCAGATGAAAAAAGAGGTTCTGTAAACAAGATAATTCTGAATGTATAAAATGTCAACACAGCAAGAAATTGTAATCTTGAGGTAGATTGAAAAAAACGATCTGGAATGTGGGTGTGATCAACAAAGAATGGATTTATTCGCTGGACTCTGCCAGGTCCTTGCAACCCGGACCAACCACTGTCTAATCAGGATGTTGGACTGGATTAGGCCTATTCCCCATCTTAAACCAAAGGCCTCTGTGTGACCTATCCTAACAGTATGTCTGTTGGGCATTTGGATCCCCAAGGTAGTTCAACTGACAGGTCCATCAGGGAATAACAGTAAAACTTCCTTTCTTGGACACGCTCCATGGTTCTTCCCCTTTTGTTATACTTCGGTGGAACTCACAGCCATCTTCAGCAATCCAGGACAGTTCTCTTATTAATCTGTTACAGCATCTTTCTTTATGACCCTAAATCAATCCGTGGAAACTGAAGTACCCTTAAATGAGAGAGTCAATGCCCAATCTACTGTTAATGCACCAAATAGAAAACAATCACAAAACAGAAAACTACTGCTTCTTGGAGATTCCATCATCAGAGGCACCAACTTGGGAACACAGTTCAAAGAAGAGAAGATGGTCAAAGGCCTCTCAGGCTCTTCAGCCAGCAGGAATACAAACCAAATTGTTGGTTTGGTCAGTGCAGAAAGTGAGCACTCCAAAACTGATGATGTCATCCACTTGGGTACAAATGACCTACCTAGAAACAGTGCCTTTGCAGTTCAAAGGGACTTCCAGAATCTGGGGGGTGAAACTCAAGCCCATTGTTAACATTATAGCATTCTCAGAAGTTCTACCTGTTCTTGGTAAGGGGCAGAAAGGCTGCATCGCATAAACAGCTTTATCTTTATCTTTATTAGCATCATTTGATGAACCGCCCAGGCCGAAGCATCAGGGCGGTGTACAATATAACAGTAGGCTACTGGAAATAAAGTCAGAAAAGAACGCCAAAAATTGATAGAATAGGGGGATACAGAAGAAAGATAGAAAGGGGTAAGAGCCCAAGAGGGCGGGGGAACAATAGGGGAAAGGGGAAAGGAAGGGGAAGGGGAAGCGGCCTAGTGAGGGGATAATCGACGGGAGTGGGGGAGACGACTGGGGGGCAAGGCACCATCATCGGGGGGGGGGGGTGGAGGGGGCCCATCTTCAAGCTCCAAACCTGATGCAAACAAGAAGGATTTAGATATATTGGCGATTGGGGAAACAGACAGAACAACAAGAGACTATACTGTGCTGATAGACTACATCTCTCCGCCGCAGGGAAAAGGATCCTAAGTGAAAAATTCAGGCAGTATGTGGACAGACATTTAAACTAGGGAAAGGGGGTGATGGATGGAGAAGGACAAGTTCAGGACATCACTCCCAGCAAAAGCAAAATGACATTGGAAACAGCTACTCTCTTAAACTACACATCAATGGCAAGTGGGAAGGGGCATGTAGAACAAAATTCATGCAAAACACGGGCAAGCCAGTCAATGAATGCTGGAAAGCAATGAGAACAAATGCTCAAAGGCTAGCCAACAAAGTTCCTGATCTGGAAGCTCTAATGGTGGAAATGGACATTGTGGCCATTAGAGAAACATGGTTTAACGAATCACATGAATGGGATATAGCCATAGCTGGCTATCTATCTAGAATAGAGAGGGTAGAAAAGGAGGAGGAGTAGCCCTATACAGTGCATTGCAAAAGTATTCATCTCCTCTGTGTTTGTCCTGTTTTGTCGAATTGCAACCTGCAATTAAAATGGAGTTTTGGGGGTTAACACTATGTGATATAAACAACATGCCTACGACTTTGAAGGTGCAAAATATCCTTTATTGTGACACAAACAATAATTAAGACAAAAAGAAACCTGAAAGCAGGAGTGTGGATATGTATTCACTCCCCAAAGTCAATACATTGTAGAGCCACCTTTTGCAGCAATTATAGCAGCAATCTCTTTAGGTATGTCTCTGTTAGCTTAGCACAGTGTTTTTCAACCTTTTTTGTGCAAAGGCACACTTTTTTCATGAAAAAAATCACGAGGCACACCACCATTAGAAAATGTTAAAAAAATTTACCTCTGTGCCTATATTGACTATATATAAAGTAATTCTCTTGAATAGGAATCAAACACTCACACCAACCCCCCTCCCCTGCTGGTTCACACCAACCCCCTCCCCGGCTGGTTCCCTCACACCACCCCCCCCTCCCTCCACTGCTGGTTCACTCACACACCCCCCTGTCACTTACTCACCCCTACTGCTGGGTCACTCACTCACTTACCCCCCCTCCCCTGCTGGTTCACTCACACCATCGCCCCCCCCTTGCTGGTTCACTCACACCACCCCCCCCCTCCACTGCTGGTTCACTCACACTCCCCCCCCCCCCTTGCTGGTTCACTCACACCCCCCCCCCTTGCTGGTTCACTCACACACACCCCCCTCTGCCCAAGCCGCTGCTTCTGCTTTGTACAGAGCAGCGGCTGCACTACACTTACATTGAAAAGTAAAGAGAAACTGTGTCAGGAGCCCTCCGGTCATCGCAGAGCCCGAGGAAGTGATGTCATGGGGGTGGGCTCCTCACAGGCTGTCTTTCCTTTTCAAATTAACTTTATTGCAGCTAAAGTTAATTTGAAAAGGAAAGACAGCCTGTGAGGAGCCCGCCCCCATGACATCACTTCCTCGGGCTCTGCATGATCGGAGGGCTCCTGACACAGTTTCTCTTTACTTTTCAATGTAAGTGTAGTGCAGCCGCTGCTCTGTACAAAACAGAACCAGCGGCTGCACTGCTATAGGGAATCGCGATCGCGTTCGCGCTGCGGACTTCGGCACAAAAGCCGGTTTTTTGCTCTGGCCGCTCCCGATCTTGCGGCCAGAGCAAAAAACCGGCTTTTCAATGGCCGGTTTTACAACTGTGCTGGCAGCCGGCCTAGCCATGGAAAAACCGGCCAGGCCGGCTGAAAACCGGCCGGTTGGCAACCCTAATTTGTGAGCCGAGGCCACATGTTACGGATGAAATTGGAATTTTTCCCACGGCACACCAGACAATATCTCACGGCACACTAGTGTGCCGCGGCACAGTGGTTGAAAAACGCTGGCTTAGCACATCTAGCCACTGGGATTTTCACCCATTCCTCAAGGCAAAACTGCTCCAACTTCTTCAAGTTAGATGGGTTGCGTTGATGTATAGCAATCTTCAAGTAATGTCACAGATTCTAAATGGATTGAGGTCTGGGCTTTGACTAGGCCATTCCAAGATATTTAAATGTTTCCCTTTAAACCAACCTTAGCAGTATGTTTAGGGTCATTGTCCTGCTGGAAGATGAACCTTCGTCCCAGTCTCAAATCTTTAGCAGACTAAAACAGGATTTCCTCAAGAATTGCCTTGTATTTAGTGCCATCCATCGTTCCTTCAATCCTGACCAGTTTTCCTATCCCTGCCAATGAAAAACATCCCCACAGCATGATGCTACCACCATCATGTTTCACAATGGAAATGGTGTTCTCGGGGTGATGGGAAATGTTGGGTCTGCCCCACACATGGTGTTTCCCATGATGGCCAAAATGTTCAATTTTTTTCTCATCTGACCAGAGAACCTTCTTCCATGTGTTTAGAGAGGTCCGCCACATGCTGTTGTGCAAACTCCAAACTTGTTTTCTTATTTCTTTAAGCAATGACTTTTTTCTGGCCATTCCATAAAGCTCCACTCTGTCGATTTGTATGGCTTAAAGTGGTCCTATGGACAGATACTCCCATCTCTGTTGTAGATCTTTGCAGCTCCTTCAGTGTTATCCTAGATGACTGTAGCATCTCTGATTAATGCCCTCCTTGCCTGGTCTATGAGTTTTTGTGGGCGGCCTTCTTTTGTCAGGTTTGTTGTGGTGCCATATTCTTTCTAATTTGTTATAATGGATTTAATGGTGTTCCATGGGATATTCAGTATTTGGGACATTTTTTTTATAACCCAACCCTGATCTATACTTCTCCACAGCTTTGTCTCTGACCTGTTTGGAGTGGTCTTCATGTTGCTTGCTTAGTGATGTTGCAGGGTAGGGGCCTTTCAGAACAGGTATGTTTATACGGGCATCATGTGACACTGATTGCACACAGGTGGACCCTAACCAACTAATTATGTGACTTCTTAGGTTAATTGGTTGGACCAGATCTTATTTAGGTGTTTCATAGCAAAGGGATGAATACATATGCACTCACAACTTTTCAGTTTTTACTTGTTTTTTTTTTATATATATACAAGGTATTCACCAATTTGGACTATATTGTTAGATCCATTGCCTAACATCCAAATGAACCTCCATTTTTATTCCAGGTTGTATGTAATGCGACAAAACAGGACAAAAACCAAGGGGATGAATACTTTTGCAAGGCACTCTATGTCAAAAGCAATATTAAAGCTGCTGAAATGCAGGGGACGTGGGAAAAAGAAGAAGCGCTGTGGATTGTGTTGGAAAGATAGGATGGCACTGTCATCCATAGTGGTGTGTTCTACAGGCCTCCAACTCAAACCGAAGAAATGGATAGCGAATTCATTGCTGATATTGCAAAGATAGCCATGAAGGGGGAAGTGATCATATTGGATAACTTTAATCTACCCGATATGGATTGGAATATTCCTTCTGCAAATCTGGAAAGAAGTAAAAAAAAATTGTGGATGTCTTCCAAGATGCATTACTTAGACAAATGGTAATGGAACCGATCAGGGAAAGCTCGGTACTGGATTTAGTGCTCACTAACGGAGATAGCGTGTCGAATATCGGGGTGTGTGCCCTTGTGAGCAGCAGCGATCATCACAAGGTGTGGTTTGAGAAAAAAGCCAAAGTAGAATCCAATTGCAGCAAGCTCAAAGTCCTAGACTTCAAAAACACTGACTTCAGCAAAATGGCCAAGTACCTGAAGGAAGAGTAGGCAGGGTGGGAGGGGGTAAGGAAAATGGAATTGCAATGGGCTAAACTAAAGGAGGCAATAAAAGGGGCAACAGATAGGTATGTAAGGAAAGTAAATAAAAACAAGATGAAAAGGAAACCTATTTGGTTCTCCAAAGAAGTCGCTGCACAAATAAAGGCAAAAAACACAACTTTTACAAAATTCAAAAGTTTGCAAACAGAGGAACACAGAAAAGAATACAGGATCAAACTAAAAGAAACAAAAAGAAAAATAAGGATAGCAAAATCAAAGGCAGAAGAAAAGATGGCTAAAGTTGTGAAGTGTGGCGACAAAACTTTTTTCAGGTATATTCGGGAGAGGAGGAAAATCAGGTGGTATTGCAGGACTCAAAAGTGCTGAGAACAGATTTGTGGAAAATGACATTGAAAAAGCAAAAATGCTAAACAAATACTTCTGCACTGTTTTTCCTAGAGAAAATCCTGGAGAAGGACAACCCGTGATTGACAAATGGGAATGGAGTAGATACCGCACCATTCACAGAAGATGATGTTTTAGAGCCGGGGTCTCAAACATGCGGCCCGCGAGAGAGCTTTGTGCGGCCCGCGACGGAGGGAAACAAAAAAAAAAAAAAACTCCTGGCTGCGGCAGCGGCAAAATCAACTATCAATTTTAAAAAAAACAACAAAAAACTGGCTGCTGCTGCTGCTGCAGCCGCCGTGGCAGCAGCAGAATCAGCTGTCCCGCGGCCCCTTCCCCTCTGTCCAGAAGAGCCCTGAGTCTGCTCCATCAGCGGCGGGCTTTTCAAGCCGCGAAGAGAGTATTTCCCTCTCGTTCGGCTTGAAAAGTTAATACGCTTAAGCCGTGCGAGAGGGAAATACTCTCTTCGCGGCTTGAAAAGCCCGCCGCTAAAGGAGCAGACTCAGGACTCTTCTAGGCAGAGGGGAAGGAGCCGCAGGACAGCTGATTCTGCCGCTGCCACGACTGCAGCAGCATAAGCCAGGTTTTTAAAAAACTTTTATTTACTTGGGCTGATTGGGGGGGGGGGTAGGATTGGAAATGGGCTGATGGGGGTTAGGAAGGACTGGAGGTGGGCTGATGGGGGGAAGTTAGGACTGGTAATGAGCTACAGAGGGGCTAAGACTGAAATGGGGTAATGGGGGGTTAGGACTGGAAGTGGGCTAATGGCAGCGGGGGGTAGGACTGGTAATGGGCTATGGTGGGGGCTAGAACTGGAAATGGGCAGATGGGGGTTAGGGCTGGAGGTGGGCTGATTGGTGGGTTAGGACTGGTAATGGGCTATGGGGGGGGCTAAGAATTAAAATGGGGTGATGGGAGGGTTAGGACTGGAAGTGGGCTGTTGGGGGGGCTTAGGACTGGTAATGGGCTATGGGGGGGCTAGAAATGGTAATGGACTGGGGGGGTTGCTAGGACTGGAAATGGGCTTAGTGGGGGGGGAGCTAGGACAGGAAATGGGCTGATGGTGGGGCTAGGATAGGACTGGAAATGGGCTGATGCGGGGACTAGAAGGGAGCGGATGCTGGGTGGGGCTGGAACTAGAAGGGAGCTAATGTTGGGGGAGGATTAGAATGGGATGGGCTGGGAGAGTGAAATGGAGAGGGGAAAAATATTTTGTGTGGGAGCGAAGAAAAATCTACAATTGGCCGGGTATTGGGAGAGTAAGTGGTGATTGAGGATGGAGGGGTAAAATTTGAGTGGATGAAATAGGAATGAGGAAGGAACAAAAGGAGAAAGATTAGTATGTTAAAGCAGATGTAGAGAGAGAATGGAAAAAAAAAACTAGAAGAGAGAAGAAAGGACAAATGGACAGCAGACGATGGAGAGTTAGCAGAAGACACGAAGACACCAGAAGAAAGTGGCTGGAACAATTGCAACTGAAAAAAATGCACAAAAGGTAGAAAAATATCTGTTTTGAATTTATTAACTGGAATATGTCAGCTCTGGGAAATGTGCATCATTAACGTCTGCGCTTTGTATGGTAACATTATGCAAATGAGGCCCCGTGTCTTATGCGGCTCGCGGGTTACTTTACAAGTCCTCATTTGGCCCTCAAAGCAATTTGAGTTTGAGACCCCAGTTTTAGAGCAACTTGCAAAACTGAAAGTGCCTAAGGCCATGGGACCGGATGAGATATATCCAGGATACTGAAAGAGCTCAGAGAGGTTCTTGCAGGGCTGTTAAAGGATATTTTTAATAGATTCTTGGAGACAGGCGAAGTTCCACAGGACTGGAGAAGGGCTGATGTGGTACCTCTTCACAAAAGTGGCAGTAGGGAAGATGTGACGAACTACAGGTCAGTAAGCCTTACCTAGGTGGCGGAAAAAGTAATGGAGGTGCTCCTGAAAGAGCGAATAGTGGACTTCCTCGAAACCAACAGGTTGCAAGATCCGAGGCAACATGGTTTTACCAAAGGACGATTTTACCAAACAAATCTGATTGAGTTCTTTGACTGGGTGACCCGAGAACTAGATCAAGGGCATGCGATGGATGTGATCTAGATTTTAGTAAAGCCTTTGATACTGTTCCTCATAGGAGGAGACTTTTCAATAAACTCAGCAGCTTGAGGATGGGTCCCAAGGTGGTGAACTGGATCAGAAATTGGTTGACTGAGAGACAACAAAAGTTGACGGTAAACATAACTCACTTGGATGAAAGGAATGTGATTAGCCATGTGCCCCAGGGTTGAATCCTGGGACTGGTACTGTTCAATGTATTTGTATGTGATATTGCTGAAGGACTGAATGGGAAAAGTCTGTCTTTTTGCAGATGACACGAAAATTTGCAACAGAATGGACTCCCCTGAGGGAGTAGATAACATGAGGAAAGATCTACAAAAGCTGGAAGAATGGTCTAATAGTTGGCAGTTAAGATTTAATGTGAAGAAGTGCAGTGTCATGCACTTGGGAAGCAGAAATCCAAGGGAATTGTATGCGATAGGGGGTGAGAGGTTGGTGTGCATGGACCAGGAGAAGGACCTTGGTGTGATTGTTTCTGAGGATCTCAAGGTGGTGAAACAGTGTGACAAGGCGGTGACAAAAGCTAGAAGAATGCTGTGTTGCATACAAAGAGGAATTACCAGCAGAAAGGAAGACGTACTAATGCCACTGTACAAGTTGCTGGTGAGGCCTCACTTGGAATATTGTGTTCAGTTTTCGAGACCATATCTCGCAAAGGACATAGGAAGATGACTAAAATGATTTGGAGCCTGCATCAGAAGACTAATGAGCAGAGACTTCAAGACTTACTATGTACACTCTGGAGGAGAGGAGGGACAGGGGAAATACTCGTATGATTCAGAACTTTACAAATACTTAAGAGTATTAAAGAACAAACCAACCTCTTCCAAAGACAGGGAAGCTATAAAACTAGAGGGCATAACATGAAGCTGCAAGGGGGCAAATTGAAAGGCAATGTCAGGAACTGTTTTTTCACTGAAAGGATGGTGTATGCTTGGAATGCCCGCCCGATGGATGTGGTGTGGGCAAATACAGTGACAGAATTCAAAATGGCATGGGACAGACACAGTGGATCCCTTTATAGCAAAAGGATAAAATCAAAACAAACACAACTATCTCTTATATTTCTTTAAATAGGGGTGACCTACACGGAGCGGTGGGTACACTCCTAAACAAAGGCATGGGGAGAGGTGACCTGCATGGAGCGGCAGGTGCACCTACTCTTGCCGCCTTGCTGGGCAGACTAGATGGACCATACTGGTCTTTATCTGCCATCATATGCTGTGTTACTATGTATGTTGTTATGTTTTGAGGATGTCTCTAATGAATATTCATGAGATATTTGCATGTACTACCTCCATTGTATGAAAATATATCTTGGACATATTCATTAGGGATATTCTGAAAGCCTGACTAGTTTGCGGCTCCCAGGACTGGAGTTTGACACCCTTGCGCAGGATCCTCTTAAACCATTAAACTTTCAATATCTGAATTGATGTGAATCCATACCATGACAGTTCATCAAATTCTGTATTTGCCAATATCATCTGCATACATTTCTCAGCAGGGAATAGAGTGTACTTGGACCATCTGCTCTGCTGTTCCCCAGTTCTATGAAGTCCTTTCCCTGCCCCTACCCTTCACTCTCTCTCTCTGCTTCCCTTTTCCTCTCCACAAAGATGGGATCTAACATCTGCTCTTTCTTAGTTGCACTAGAAGCTTCAGCTCTTAATACTCTGTTTGAAAAATCTCTCTTTAGCTTGACTGGTGGACTACAGGGAGCCATAGGCATACTTTTGGAATGACTTTTCTCTGCCACCATGCTTGTGCCACTGCTGGTAACACCTACCTTCCCTTGTGTCCTCCTCCGACCCTTATCACGATTACCCTTCCCAATTATGATGTATCTTTACAGTGCCACCTACTGTTTATTTATTTATTTTATTTTATTTATTTATTTAACATTTCTTATATACCGCCTTTCATGATATCAAGGCGGTTTACATTGAACAAACTGAAATTACATTGAACAGGGCATTATAACTTGGAGATAACTATTTTACAGGGAACATGGGCAATGGAGGGTTAAGTGGCTTGCCCAAGACCACAAGGAGCACCTGTGGGACTAGAAACCCCAGTCCTTCCAGCCCAAGATTGCTGTCCTCTAGTGGGATATGAACCCTGACCTTCCGGCCTGAGGTAACTTGCCCCAACCACTAGGCCACATAACCTAATAGCACGTTTGGTGTTCAGAAGGTTTGTATGCAACACCTAGTATGGTCTCTTCGATATATGGACTGAGATCCTTTTTAAGGGCATGCCAGACCCGTTCTCTTTATTCTCCAGTGTCCATTAGTGCTCTGTGCCCTCACCAACTACTACTGATCAACTCAAGTTGTCCCAGTTTGGGGAAGCTTTTCTGCAGACTGGAAATGTGCTGGGACTAGGTTGTATGCTCTCTGGGACAGAGGCTGCACCTCGTGTGCCTTTTCAGCACCACCTATTGCATACGCATAATCCAATAGCGCTTTTGTAGTTCAGAAGCCTTGTGTGTAACTCCTACTATGGTTTCTCAGCTATTTAAGCTGAGGTCCCTTTTAAGATACTGCAATGGAATGTAGATGTAATGCTTGCTTGTGAGATCATTTATCACTGTCTATCACAATGCTGGACCCTTTGTATATACCCAGCCCACTACATTGTTATGTACCACTGCAGTTCTCCTTTCCCTGCTTGCACAACACCAGCTCTAAGAAATTTGGAAGGCCAACAGACAAACATAAGCTACAAGTACGGTTTTCTGTACTTTAGCCTCTCTGTCCGTTTCCAAATCCCTGATTGGGTGTCTGTGCCAGCTGCCCGGCACTTTGCTGAGCACCTTTCCGTCCAAGACGCTAGGTATGGCAGTCCAGCAAGCAAGTAGCCTCAAACCAACACGGCACAGTTTTGCTGCTGTACACTGGTCCTGCCTACCTCCTTGCTGCTGAAGGTCTTCTGTAACCTGCAGCAGGCTTCTTGTTTTCTGCCTTTTTGTTTTCAGTGTAAATTACTGGAGCCTCAGAGCTACTAGTACCTGAACTCCATTTCTGAAAGTCTGATCCAAGATGTGTTCTCTCCTTCTATCCTGCATTCCTCTTTCCAGCCTAGCTTGGACATAATCGCCTATAGAATTTGAATAAGTCAGGCAGGGATAGTCTGCCATGTCTGCTAGCGGAAAGCTTTCTAACATGATTGAAGTGCCTCATGCATTTGGTTTGTCCCCTACCCCTCTTCTCCCCCTCTCAGCATGGCTCCAGCGTGTCTACTAGTGCATGCATATATGCATTACAAAAACAAATAGGATGAGTGGAGATTTCTGGGTTCCATGTCCTCGCAGTCTCAAGTTTATTTACAGTAGAACTAACTGAATTTGCCAGTTTTCATCTATTTTTACCATTCATAATGCACATCCCTAATATTCCCTGCAGCAGTGTCTTGATAGCTTCTTTTCATTTGCCATTGTTGAGAATGGGAGGATGATGGAGCTCAAAAAGCCTCACAACTCCAAAACATCCTTGTGTCAGGGTGGGAAGCAGGGCAGAACTAGCCCTTTTGTTGACCAAGGGCAAATAAGCATGTGGAGGGGAGGATTTCCCATAATAATTATTAGAATATATTGTACATACATTTTAAAATGCTTACAAATGAGGCCCTGCGTGGTTCTGACAGAAACTGGTAGAAGACAAGAGAACAGACCTCTGCAGGCAGGCATAGCTCAGGCCCCATATTCTTTCTGCTAGCAGCCGACGTTCCAGGGCAAATATCTGCTTTGGAATCCATGTAATTAACACACATGAGAGGGCTTCTCCTAAAACTGTGGGCCATAGGCATGTGCTTAGTTTGCCCATGCCTTAAATTTGCCCTGCTGGAAAGGCTTTGATATTGCTCACATAGCCCAAGGGTGAGAATCAGAGACAGTTGTACAACAAGTATTGTCTGTTTCTGTGCCCTGTTCATTGGTAGCTGATGTTGACCTGTTTTCTCCATCTTTTTTCCCCCAGGTGGTGTAGTGCTAATCTCTGGCACTGGTTCCAATTGCAAACTTGTGAATCCAGACGGATCAGAAGTTGGCTGTGGTGGGTGGGGCCATCTGATGGGAGATGAGGGATCAGGTAAGGCCTGAATAGCTTATAAATTAGCTTAGTACTAAAAAAAAAACTTGCTGTAAGGTTGCTATTGCAATCTTCTGACTTCCTAGTGCAGCGATGGCGAACCTATGGCACGCGTGCCAGCTGTGGCACGCGAAGGCCTTGCAGCTGGCACGCGTGAAGGTCCGCAAAAAAAGAAAAAGCTGGCTCTGACTGCTGCCGCCGACGCGGCCAGGGCAGAATGCAGCGTCCCGCGGGGCCCCCTCCGCCCGCTAAGCCCCTCTGCAAGGGCTTTCAGATTCGCGAGGGAGAGCGTCTCCCTCGCGTCTCTGTTAAGCCCGCAGGGGCTAATGGCAAATTTCCCATCAGCCCCTTTAGACGCGAGGGACTGATGGGAAATTTCCCATTAGCCCCTGCGGGCTTAACAGAGACGCGAGGGAGATGCTCTCCCTCGCGAATCTGAAAGCCCTTGCAGAGGGGCTTAGCGGGTGGAGGGGGCCCCGCGGGACATTGCAATCTGCCGCGGCAGCAGCCAGAGCCTGCTTTTTTTTAAAAAAAAATTTGCCAGGGGGGGTTAGGACTGCTAATGGGCAGGGGGGGGGGGGTTAGGACAGCTAATGGGGAGGGGGGGGGGTTAGGACTGCTAATAGGCAGGAGGAGGAGGGGGTTAGGACTGCTAATGGGCAGGGAGGGGGGGGGTTAGGACTGCTAATGGGCAGGGAGGAGGAGGGTGGGGGTTAGGACTGCTAATGGGCAGGGAGGGGGGGGGGGGTTAGGACAGCTAATGGGCAGGGAGGGAGGGAGGGAGGGGGGGGTTAGGACTGCTAATGGGCAGGGAGGGAGGGAGGGGGGGTTAGGACTGCTAATGGGCAGGGAGGGAGGGGGGGTTAGGACTGCTAATGGGCAGGGAGGGAGGGGGGGTTAGGACTGCTAATGGGCAGGGAGGGAGGGAGGGGGGGGTTAGGACTGCTAATGGGCAGGCAGGGAGGGAGGGGGGGGGTTAGGACTGCTAATGGGCAGGGAGGGAGGGGGGGTTAGGACTGCTAATGGGCAGGGAGGAGGAGGGTGGGGGTTAGGACTGCTAATGGGCAGGGAGGGGGGGTTAGGACAGCTAATGGGCAGGGAGGGAGGGAGGGAGGGGGGGTTAGGACTGCTAATGGGCAGGGAGGGAGGGAGGGGGGGGGTTAGGACTGCTAATGGGCAGGGAGGGAGGGGGGTTAGGACTGCTAATGGGCAGGGAGGGAGGGAGGGAGGGGGGGTTAGGACTGCTAATGGGCGGGCAGGCAGGGAGGGAGGGAGGGGGGTTAGGACTGCTAATGGGCGGGCAGGCAGGGAGGGAGGGAGGGGGGGTTAGGACTGCTAATGGGCGGGCAGGCAGGGAGGGAGGGGGGGTTAGGACTGCTAATGGGCAGGGAGGGAGGGGGGGTTAGGACTGCTAATGGGCAGGGAGGGAGGGGGGGTTAGGACTGCTAATGGGCAGGCGGGCGGGCGGGGGGGTAGGACTGCTAATGGGCTGGGGGGGTTAGGACTGCTAATGGGCGGGCGGGGGGGGGTAGGACTGCTAATGGGCTGTGGGCTGATGGGGGCTGTCTGGAAATGGGGTGATGGGGGTTAGGACTGGTAATGGGTTATAGGGGGGGCTTAAACTGAAAATGGGTGATGGGGGTTTAGGACTGGAAGGGGTTGATGGGGGGGGCTAGGACTGGTATTGGGTTGGGGGTTGCTAGGACTGGAAATGGGCTGATGGGGGGCTAGGACTGGAAATGGGCTGATGCAGGGACTAGAAGGGAATGGATGCTGGGTGAGGCTGGAACTAGAAGGGAGCTGATGTTGGGGGAGGATTAGAATGGGATGGGGCTGGGAGAGTAAAATGGAGAGGGGAAAAATATTTTGTGTGGGAGGGATAAAAAATCTACAATTGGCCGGGTATTGGGAGAGTAAGTGGGGATTGAGGATGGAGGGGTAAAATTTGAGTGGATGAAATAGGAATGAGGAAAGAGCAAAAGGAGAAAGATTAGTATGTTAAAGCGGATGTAGAGAGAGAGAATGGAAAAAAAAAAACTAGAAGAGAGAAGAAAGGACAAATGGACAGCAGATGATGGAGAGTTAGCAGAAGACATGAAGAAACCAGAAGAAAGTGGCTGGAGCAATTGCAACTGTGTAACTGAGCTGAGGTATTCTGTTTATGTAATTCCTTTTTGACATTGCCACTTGTTCTCTTTCCCCAGTAGGTCATGTATTGTTATTGTCTGAAATGTATTGGTTTAATATTTGCAGTGTTGCCTTTTGATAGGTATGGTGTGGTGCTTTGTGAGTCCTGGTAGTGCTGTTAGGATACGGCGGGTTTGCTATTGGTTCTAAATGGGCAGTGTTTGTAGTAGTTCCTAATGTGCCTGGCGGTTGGCACTGGATTATAGTAATGTAGAAATCTTTTAGTCTGTCTTTATCCATACACTCATTAAGAGACATGTTTACTAAAAGTTAGTGTATGTTAGCATTATGCAAATATTTATGCAAATTGACGTGCTGGCACTTTGAGGAAATTCTTTGTTTTGGTGCGGCAGTTTGGGCACTCGGGCTCAAAAAGGTTAGCCATCACTGTCCTAGTGCATATTTAAACAAAAAGGGTTTTTTTTCTGTCTGACATTTCCCCCTGCTGAGATCCAAGGAGAGCTTTGATATGCAGTATGTGTTCAGAATGTGCTGGATATTATTTACCTTTTAATTAAGCTTTTTTTTAAATACTGTTAAATATAACACAATACTTTGAGAACACTCACAACAAAATATGCATTAAGTTTTGACGGCTATTAACAGAAAATGGCAAAAATAGTAATAGATATCAAGAAGCAATTCCTGAAGGAAAAGACTGTTGAAAAGTGATACCCTTCCACTACAGCTCTTAACTGGGATGCTGTTATAGTCAGGGATGTACAGATTTGCCGAGTTCCCCAGATCAACATTGCTGCCACTAGAAAGGGTGTTTCTTAGAAATCAGGGAATATTGTAACTAGGATGGTTCAAAAATGTATATCTACCATCACAAATAACCAAGTATTTATTAAGGAAAGCAAATCTAATTCTTCATCAATAGATAATGATTCTAGAGCAGAGCCAGAAATGATATCCTTCTGTTCTGTGTAGACTTAAAAAGGTTTAAGTAAATCAAGACCTTTCGTTCCAGGGATAAACTATTCTTGTTAAGTGCCGTTGAGTTGGTGTCGACTCTTGGCGACCTTGAAGACCTAAACTTTATTCGGTCTTCAGCCAAGCGGCTCATTGTTGATAGAGTGGTAGCCATAGCTGCTGTTATTGTATCGATCCATCTCATTGCCAGCCTTCCTCTTTTACGGTGACCTTCTACCTTGCCAAGCATTATGTCTTTCTCCAATGACCTCTCTCTTCGCATGATGTGTCCAAAGTGTGAACGTCGAAGACTTGTCGTCTGAGCATCTAAGGAAAGCTTAGGTTTGATCTCCTCTAGTACTGACTGGTTTGTTCTTTGGGCAGTCCATGATATATTTGTTGCCAGCACCATAATTCCAAGGCATTAATTTTCTTCCTGTCTGTCTTTTTCACTGTCCAACTTTCGCGTACATATGACATCATTAAAAATACCATGGCCTGGACAAGTCGAATCTTTGTATGGAGAGAGACATCTCTGCTCTTGAGAATCTTACCTAGGTCCTTCATAGCCATTCTACCAAGAGCAATACGTCGTCAGATTTCTTGACTGCTAGTCCTTTCTTTATTTATTGTTGATCCAAGTAAATTAAAGTTTGTCAACTATTTCAATTTCTTCTCCATCAGTGATGAACATTGATTTTGCCAGTTGTCAGGATCATTGTCTTCTTTACGTTAAGGTGCAGACCAATCTTAAGACTATTCCATGATCTTGAGAAGCAGATGTTTCAGATTGTCTTTACTTTAAGCCAGTAATATGGTGGTATCTGCATAGCGAATGTTATTGATGAGTCTTCCACCAATCTTCATACCTCGATTTTCTTCATGCAGTCCTGCTTCTCTGATTACACAGGTACACTAAAAAAAAATTTTTTTTAAACTGCCTCTAATGTTTCGATTGATTTTTACGTTCTTTGGTGCGCTGAATCCAAATCTGGTAACCAATTTGCTCCATCACGTACAGATTTTTTGCTACATTGGGTTAGCAGTTTGAGGTGAACGTTTGAGATTGAGTGCGATCGAGATAAAAGTTTCTTGGATGAATTCTTTATACTAATTGTTTAGTAGTTATTCAAATAAGAATAAAGAAAATTGTAACAAGGCAGCACATAAGAATAGAGTAATGTCAACAAAACACACTGTGATGGTAGCAAAATTGCACTTAAAACAGCCACATACATGTGCACAAACATTGAGCATATAAGAGCGAGGTTAGACACAAAGCAAAGCAAAGAAATGTGCAAAAAATGTTGTACAGGTATGTATGTAAGAATAGAAAACGCAAACCGCACCATTGCAATACATGAAGACAAACACCCGATGGTGTGAAAATAAAATTCTAATAAATGAGATCCGACACTGTGGTAATAACTAGCAAATTTTTATTTCAAAGTTTAGTAAAAACACGATATTTGTCAACACAGTTTAGATTTTAAAGTCATTCTTGGGTCAATCAATCTCCTGGTGGGCCCATTTCTTCTTCCCCCGAATGCTTCTCTTGGTGCGCTGCTTGGCGTATTTTTCATCTGGGGTTTCCCGCAGCAGCAACCAGCAGAAATCAGCCATCATAGTGGTGTTCCATCTTCCTTGGTACCTTCTCTCTGCGTCCTTGATGTCCTGGTGAAACCTTTCACCTTGTTCTTTACTGTACGCCCCCAAGTTTTCGGGAAAGTAGTTCACATGGGAGTGCAAGAAATGGACTTTCAGGCTCATGTTACAGCCTTGTTCTTTGAAGGCATTGAGCATCCTGGCAACAATATCCTTATAGTTCTCATCCCGCCTGTTCCCCAAGAATTTGAGAACATCCTTGAAGGAATCCCAGGCTTCTTTTTCCTTCTCAGACATCGTTTCAGCGAATGCTCCATCTGAAATGAGTTTCCTTATATCAGGGCCAACAAACACTCCTTCCTTTAGCTTTGCTTCAGAAAGTCGGGGGAACTTTGAGCAAAGGTACCGAAAGCACTCACCATCTTTTGGAAGGGACTTGATGAATTGCTTAATGAGACCCAACTTAATGTGGAGAGGTGGTAATAGAATTTTATCACGAGGTACCAAGCTCTCATGAAGAACATTTTTCTCACCGGGTCTCAAATACTCCCGAATTGGCCAGTCTTTTTTCCCCCAGTGTAGGTCGCGGGCCTGGCTATCCCACAAGCAAAGGAAGCAGGGATATTTGGTGAAACCGGATTGCTGCCCTAATAGCATGGATAGAATTTTAAAGTCTCCACAAATCATCCAGTTATGCTCATCATAACAAATCTTCTGAAGAATCAGGGCCAAATTCTCGTATTTTTCTTGGAGAATAACAGAGTGAGCAATAGGAACTGAAGCGAATGTGTTGCCATTATGAAGAAGAACACCTTTTATGCTGTCTTTTGACGAATCAATGAACAGCCGCCATTCAGCAGGATCATACTTGAGTTTAAACTTTTCCATCACTTTGTATATATCGTTGCAAAATACCAAATCTTCCTCTTTGCTGAAATACTTCAAAAATTGTGTCTCGCGGTTGCGGTACCAATAAAAAGTTGTTCCTGGTGACAATAGATTTTTCTGTTTAAGCCGAGAACCTAGCAGTTGGGCAGCATCTTTTGGGAGTCCTAAATCCCGGACTAAATCATTCAATTCAGCTTGAGAGAAAAGTTCAGGTTTCGGATCTGGTTCAGTTTCAAACTCGGAAGTACTGGACTCATCGGGAAAAGCCATCTGATGAGTCTCATCATGATCAGAACCATCCACACAAATATGATCCAAAGATTTTGGTGGTTCAGGCACAGGTACTTCGTTGCTATGAGGCATAGGCCTAATTGCTGAGGGAAGGTTGGGGTAACTTATTACGTTCTTATTTTTTAAGTTGTATCCCTTCACAATGCAAGAGCAAAAATAGCAGTCACTGCTGTGGTCTCTTTGTTCACGCCACATCATAGGTATTCCGAAACTAAATGCTTGTTTTTTCCTTTCATCCATAAGCGTAGATCTTCCTCACATGTCTTGCACACTTTGTGAGGAGCCCACGGTTTGTCTTGATCGCCTAACTTCAAACCGAAATAGGCGAAATATACTTTTTTAATAAATGCAGAAATGTTCCTCTGCCGCTTTTTCACGGTATATTCCCCACAAATAAAACAAAAACTGTCCGGAGAGTTGACGCAACCTCTGGCTCTGTGAGCCATCACAAATACACAGCACTGCAAACTACAACTGTAGTGAACCACTTCGGAATAAAGCTGGATTACGACTGAGCAAACAAAAGGTAATAATGCAAGAAACTGAAATTTGACAGGAACGTTCATGTCGCAACCACCGTGTTTGAGCGACCGAACGAGGCGAGGCGAACAGGAAAGAACATGCGCCAGCGCGAGTACTGGATTTAGCCCCCCGCCTCCCAATTGTCCTGTTAATGTATAAAATGAATACAAAACACTCTAAAATATCATGAGGGAGTGTTTCTAGTTAGTTAACCATTACAACCTCTATTTTGGGCCAAGAAAATAAACTGCAGTCGGCTAAAAAGAAATTATGTGAACATTCCTTCTATGGGTAAGAAATCTAATTTTGCAAGAAAACGTGACGTGATGGAACATTTTGGCTATTTTTCCTGGATTCAGCACCCCAAAATCTATAGGAATCAGTTGCAAAACTGGAGGCAGTTTTTTGGTAGTGTACTTGTGTTATTTGTTCTGCATATAAATTAAAGAGGTAGGGGGAAAGTATGTTGCCTTGTCGTATGCCTTTGCTGATTTTAAACCATTCTGTTTCTCCTAGTTCCTTTAGTTCTTTTGCACAACCTTTACATTGATCAGGAAGCAACAGTTTGATCAGCTGTTCTAGTATACCCATGCTTCTTAATGTGGCCCAGAATTTCTCATGGTTTACACAGTCAAAAACCTTGATGTAGTCAATAAAACACATATGGATATCCTTTTGGTATTCTTTTGTCTTTTCAAGGATCCATCTCACATCCGTGATGTCTCTTGTCCTTGCTCTTTCCTGAACCCTGTTTGCGCTTCAGGCAGTTCTCGTTCCAGGTATAGTTGTAGTCTCTGCTGAATGATCTCGAGTAGAATCTTGCTGGCATGTGGGATCAAAGCAGTTGTACAATAATTTCCACAGTCAGTCGGGTCACCTTTCTTCAATATTGGTATAAACACAGATTTTTTTCAGTCAGTTGGCCTTGAATTTGTCTTCCAAATTTCCTGGCAGAGCCTTGTAAGTATGGTAACAGTTGCATCAGATTGCTGTAATACTTCTATGGGAATGCTATCAATGCCCGGTGCCTTGTTCTTTGATAAGGCTTTCAATACTGCTTCAATTTCTTCTTTCATCACCAGTGGTTCCTGATCATAAGATACAGGTTGAAACGGATGTGGGTCCACTTGATATTTATCATATAAACACTCTGTATATTCTTTCCACCTTTTCTTGATTTTCTCATCATCATTCAGCATAGATCCTTGAGCATCCCATTAAGCCATGACTATCTACATGTTTAGTAATTTTATTCTTTATAATGTTTTCTACCATTTTGTCCGGTACTGATGTCAGGCTCACTGGTCTGTAGTTTCCCGGATCACCCCTGGAGCTCTTTTTAAAAAATTAGCTTTACATTGGCAGTTTTCTAATCTTCAGGTACTACAGATGATTTTATTGATAGTTCACATATATACTAATAGTAGGTCTGCAATCTCATATTTGAGTTCTTTAAACACCTTCTGATGTATATCATCTGGTCCAAATGATTTGCTACTCTTCATTTTATCAAATAGTTGTAATACATCTTCCCGGTTTATCAATATTTCTTTCAATTCCTCTGATACATCACCTTTACATAACATATTATGCACAGGTAACTTCTCTACATCTTTTTCGGTAAAGACCGAAGCAAAGAATTCATTCAGGCTCTCCCTTATGGCCTTGTCCTCACTTAGTGGCCCTTTTACCCCTCTATCATCCAGTAGTCCAACTGACTCTCTCACAGGCTTTTTTGCTACGAATGTACTTGAAAAAAATTTTATTATGCGTTTTTGCTTCCATGGCAAGTTTCTTTTCAAATTCTCTTTGCCTGCCTTCTCAGTGCCTGGCATCTAAATTGCTAATGCTTATGTTGTTTCCCGTGTTCATCATTTTATTATTATTATTACAATCTCTTATATACCGCACTATTTACAATCAGCGCGGTTTATATAAAACAAAGGACCATAACACAAGCTGTTTGGTTTTACATAGAACAGGAAAATCAACTTGGATAACATAGGGAAATAAGAACTTGAACAATTAACATATGTACAGTAAGCTTTGTACTAAGCATTAGGATACTATCTTAAAAGGTAGGCTAATGTCGAAAGGTGTGGTTAAGTTGGGGTCTGGCTAATTAAGCTTTGTACTAAGGATTAGGATACTATCTTAGATGATAGGCTAATATTGAAGAGGCGTACTTAAGTTGGTGTCTGGGTAATCTGGTAGTAATGGAGGAATAAGTGGAATTTGAGTGTTTTTCTGAATTGTGCTAGATCGGTGACAGCGCGGATATCTGGTGGTAATGTGATCCAACATTTTGGAGCATAGAGACTTTTCCATTTCCTGAAAGACTGAGCTGTGAGTTTGTATGTGAATGCTATATTTAGGTTTGCCAGTGAAGTTTATACAGAAATTGTAGATTATTTTGTATTCGGTGTCAAGATCATAGTTTTTGAGTAAGGAAAAAGAAGAGCACGCTGCTGTTGGTTAAAGAGATTGCATTGTCTTCCAGTGAAGATAAATATATGTTTAAATGGATGATGATTAACTTATGAAGTATGGAAAAAGGACTGCTCTGCTTGAAAACTCAGATAAAGGGTTATGTTCCAAGGAGAAATTTGAGATTGGGGGAAAAATTAGATGGAGAAAGAACATTTAGATTGATAGGTCCAGGACATTGGAATGTTGTTGTTAAGTGCCGTCGAGTCGGAATCTACTCATGGCGACCCTTTGGATAGCTATCCTAAATTGTGTTCGGTCTTGAGTCAGGCGGCTCATTGTTGACAGACTGGAACCCGTAGCTGCTGCTGCTGTTGTATCGATCCATCTCATTGCTGGCCTTCTTCTTTTGCGTTGACCTTCTAATAGGTTACCCATAATAGGTTTGAGAGGATCTACAAAGTTGCGGGACTTTAGGAAATGATTGAATACCTTATTCCCAGATGCATAGAGGATTGGGTTAGAGTTAATCTGGACTAGTTTTCTTGTGGCTGTCTTCATGATCTTTTAAACTGTGTTTTATGAATGATTGTAAACCATTTTGAATGAAATATATCAGGAAAATGGTATGTACAAATTTGTAAATGCTGCCCACGGATGGGATGAGAGCTTTGGCATTGCTTAGTCTGAGAGTCTGATCTATAAAGCATATCCTTTTTGAAGGTCTCGTCAGAACCTCTCTAAGCTCCCTCAGTATCCTGGGATGCATCTCATCTAGCCCCCCATGGCTTTGTCCACGTTTGGTTTTGCAGGCTGTTCATAAACACTTTCTTCCATGAATGGTTGTGTTACCTGCGCCATTCCTTTTAGAACCTTTGTCAGTCAGACGGAGCACACATGATTGTCAAAAATACTAATAGGAATGAGAATGGACTTCAGCATATAGAACAGCATTTTACACACTCAAGATACTCATAAAATTGCCCAGGCATAAGACTAGGCTCTCGAAGAATGGGGGGGAGGGTCATATTCAGCAGCGGCAGTGGTTAAACTATTTAAAGCACCAAGCTGCTGCTGCTTTATTTAAACCCAGATATTCAGCACCAGAACTTATCCGATTTCTAGTGCTGAATACCCAGGTTTGTTGAACAGCTATATTACTGATTAGCTAACTAGTTAAAGTGAGGACAGCTGTTCAAATGACTTAATTTTAGCCAGCTAAGCTTTCTAGTTAGCAGCTGAATATCTCTGCTAACTGGATAGCCACAGTCACTGCCCCCAATCCACCCACAGACCACCCCAGTTTTAACCAGGCATTTTTTTACATGGTCTGCGGGGCTATTCAGTGGCACTAACCGGTGAGTGCCACTTAATATTGGACTGAGAGCGTTTTAGCCAGTTTATAAGTCTGCTAACATGCTTTGAATATACGCCCCCCCCCCCCCCAATAGTACGTACTTTTATGCAACATATGAATAGGCATTCCTGGGGTGGAGAATTGGTCAGAGAGGGGAACAGGATCTGCACTTGCAGATCGGTTTTTATAAAATACTTGCGTATACACTGATCCCTCCCAGCAAAAACATACACAGACTTATACTCAGAACAGGTGTAACCTTGTACAGAAGCTTCCAGGGAGGCAATTTTATAAAAGCTCATATGCACATATGTTGCCTTCACAAAATAGGTTCAATGTATGCATCTTTGTGGCTTTTCTGCCTAGGTATCCTGTTTAAAGACATTAGCCCCTTGGCATCCATAGTGTTGTCTTTAAGCTCATCAGCAAAACCGCACCTCCCCCAGGTGTCATAGTGCAATTGACACTTATAGCTGTTTTAAGTTTTTGCTTCTCCCCAATTCTTTCAGCATACTGGATTGCTCACCAAGCTGTAAAGATCGTTTTTGACTGCATAGACAATCTTGTGGTTCCTCCTTATGATATCGGCTATGTCAAGCAGGCCATGTTCGACTATTTCCAGGTGCAGTATAAATACATATGCCAGAGTCTTAAATCAGTATGCCTTTTAGTTTTGTGTGTCAGGCCCAACAGAGCCTTGAGTACAAACCACAGAAATAAATTGTTTAAAATTGAGTTATCTGTGTTTTAAAGCAACATTATGATAGTCTGTAGCTCTATTCTGGAAGGGGTTTTTGTCCTCTTTTTAAATGGTGCCCAGTGTGTTCAAACTGGCATTATATCATAGCTTCCATCTAACTCCCATCAAATGAGGCATATTTTAACATTTTTTATTTTTATGTTAAAAATTCCCATCTCTCCTCCAGTAGGCCGCCAGCGAGAAGGAAGATGGCAGCCCACTACTATAGAAATCGTGGTTGGTGGAAAGTGAGCACTGAGGCTTCCAGTTCAGAAAGCCACGCTGTCCTTTAGAACGGCGGTTTACTCAAAACTTTCCCATGCCCATCTTATCGCAGTGCGGTAAGAATTTTAGCACAGAAAAATCAGCAAGCAGTAAAACCACTGTGCTAAAGGGTAGTGCAGTGGATATGCAAAACGCAGAATGACAAATGGCTCCCGATATTTAAAAGAAATGCTACATTTTTAGCCTGGCTTTTCACTCTTCTAGCATTGGAGTAAGGATATACAGTGCAGGAGCAAAAGGGTCGTATAAGTGGCTCAAGTGGACGACTCCCCCCCCCCCCGACCTAATGTTAGAAGGGGAAGTACAATGCTCTCTTGCTTCTGCCTCCAGCACTGGAATATTCCAAAATTGCAGTGTCCTGACCCCAAGGGATGGTATGCTAGGGATTGATCTGGCAAAAGAGGGAGTGCTTCCCAAATAAGGAAAGTATTCCCTTGTTTGGCAGACGCAGTCCCCAGCAGTACATCCCAAAATACCACTGGATGTCAGACACTACCATGTTCAAGATGACAGCGTAGAGAGACGCCACAAGATGCTTCCCCAGATCAGGTAAGTATAATGGGTCTGTTCCATCTCTGCGGAGGCTTTCTGAGGGCCTCCCTGTACCGGTTGCTGTGGACAGATAGCTTAGGGGGATGAGGTTGGAGTCGGGGGGGGGGGGGTTCTGGGACCACTGGGTCACCAGGGAAATTTTGCAGGGTGATGAGTAAAGGACAGGGGGTTAGGGACTCCAACTGACCTTTCTGAAATGTCTCCCTTCCTGTCACAGTGCATGACCCAGTAGTCTCTTATTATGCACTGAGAGGAACGGAGTTGTTTTACTCCCAAAGCAGCAAATGGCTTCATATTACCCCAGCAGTGTGTGCAGTTTTTTTTCTCTCAACACATACTTTTTAACACCACTGTAATTGCATGCCATTAGTTTACTGCAGTGCTTCTTAACCTTTTTTATTTTGCGGTACAATTTTGAGTTTGTTCAGTCCTTGGGTCACCCAGTACACAAACCAAATTTTGCATCATGATCAGCACGGCTCAGTCCTCCCACCACCAGCAGAAGAACAGCATATTTTTACCTATAGCTGCCTCATTCTGCCAGATTCGGTCTCACATCTGAATATATGAGGCCAGCAGGTCTTGTGAGATGGCAGGGCTCCATGCATTCAGACACCAGATTGAAGCCAGCAGAGGAGGCACACTGGTAAGACTTCTCCACATACCTTGACTTAGGAGTGAGGTTCATTACAGCCGTGGTGTGTGTGAAACTAACCTGTTCGGAGAAATTGCCCCTATAAGAAGTGCTGCTTGTCCTACAGGTGGGAGGGGGAGTGCTAATAGTAAGCATCGATTCAGTTGGATGGGAAGGATGAGAGGCGTCCAATGGACTCTCTGCATGAAAAGCTGTAGTAATATGACAACATAAGATATGCCATACTGGGTCAGACCAAGTTTCCATCAAGCCCAGTATCCTGCTTCGAACAGTGGGTAATGCAGGTTACGTGTACCTGTCAGGTTCCCAAAAGGTACACAGATTCCATGCTGCTTGTCCAATGGCTAAGCAGTGAATTTCCCAGGTCCTCTTTAAAAATTGTTTATGGACTTTTCCTCCAGAAACTTGTCCAAACCTTTTAAATCAAACTACATTAATAGCTTTTACTATATCCTCTGGTAATGAATTCCAGATTTTGATTACACATTGAACGTAAAAATATTTTCTCCGATTAGTCTTAAATGTGCCACATTGTAGCTTCATTGTGTATCCCCTAGTCTTTCTAGTTTTTGAAGGAGTGAAAAAACCGGTCTACATTTACCCATTCCATTCCATTCATTATTTTATAAACCACTATCATATCTCCCCTCAGCCTTCTTTTCCAAGTTGAAGAGCCCTAAACCTTTAAGCCTTTCCTCGTAAGGTATCCTTCCATCCCCTTCACCATTTTTTTCGCTCTTCTCTGCACCTTTTCTAATTCTGCTATATCCTTTTTAAGATGTTGTGACCAGAATTGCACACAATATTCAAGGTTTGGTCGCATCATGGAGCGATACAGAGCATTATAATACCCTTTGTTTTATTCTCCATTCTTTTCTTTATGATTCCTAGTATTCTTTTTGCTTTCTTGGCTGCTGCTGTTGGTTTCAATGTATTATCCATGATGACGCCTAAATCCTTTTCGTGGGTGGTGATTCCTAATGTGAAACCTTGCATTGTGTAACTGTAGTGTGCGGCGTTCTTCCCTAAGTACATAACTTTGCACTTGTCCACATTAAATGTCATCTACCATTTGGACACCCAGTCTTTTGATTTATCAAGGTCCTCTTGCAATTTTTAACAATCCTCTTTTGTTTTAACAACTTTGAATAATTTGGTATCATCTGCAAATTTCATCACCTCATTCGTTATTTCTATTTCCAGGTCATTTATAAATATGTTAAAAAGCAGCAGGCCCAGCACAGATCCCTGGGGTATTCCACCATTCATCTTCCTCCATTGAGAAAATTGGCTATTTAGCCCTATTCTCTATTTTCTGTCTTTCTCCGGGAACAATCAGGAAGTCAGTCCTCACATATGGGTGACTTCAGCACTAACGGAGCCCGTGTAGTAGCTTCTCCCCAGCTTTCAAAGAAAGCCTTTGGGAGATGTACCACGCATGCGTGGTCCCCTTCATGCCAAAGGGTGCCATCCTGCTTCAGTCTCCTTTTTTCCATGGAGCCCACTGGACATGTCTGGTTTCCCCAGAAAAAGTTAGTTTTTTCTCTTAATTTTTCTTTCTCTGGTCACTTACCTATTCTCTTTCCCATTCCCGAGATTGCTTGTCTCGGCTTCGTGTCTCGGGTTTTTTCTTTTTTCTTGAGAGCTTCTTGACTGGCTTTGCGCCTTTTTTTGTCCCTGGCTGGGTCGGAGGTTTTCGACCCCGCAGAGGCTGTTTTCTCCAACATGTCCTCGGCCAGTGGCTTTAAAATTGTGACCGATGCGCCAAAACTGTGTCACGCACTGACCTACATGACTGCTGCCTTAGATGCCTAGGGCTGGACCATGACCCCTTGGACTGTGGTCTCTGCAAGAAGATGACTTCCAAGGCTATCAAGAGCCATCAGCAGCAGCAGGAGTCCTTCTTCCATAAGACAGACTCTTCACCGGAGTCTCCAATGACACTGTACTTCAGGACCACCTCTGAAAACCTGGGGAGACTGGGCTGCCTCAGAACCCTGAGACCACGGGTTCTCCAGCCGGACCCCAAAGGAAGAGCCCAAGAAGAGTCTCAAACCTTTGAAGACCGCGCTGGAGTATGTGCCTGGGAAAGTGGGCAAGTCCCATGGGTCCTGGACTCGCAGACCTCGCCGCAGGTCCGAGGGAAGGAGCGGACAAACAAAATACCTCGATGGGAATTATTGGCATCTGGCAACCGGCCATGGACCCCTGAGGCCACCCTGGTCGAAGACTCTCCCTCGACGGAGCCGATGTTTGGCACCGAAGGACTCAGGCCCATTGTGAAGGCTGCGGAGCCATCTGGCCTCAAGACCAGGATGGCAGCCTTGGAGCGCAGTCTATCTGCCTTCATGGCCCAGCAACGGGTTCTGATGCCCGGCTCCACCAGGTCAACACTCCCAACTACCGGGCCCTTGACCTCAAGGAACTCCCTGGACATCGAGCCGATCTTCGAGCGCCACCAGCCTCGAGAAATCCCTCTGCATCGGTCCCGATCCTTTGGACCGAGGTCATCCCTGATGAGTGCCCATGGTTTGGACCGCAGGGTCGCCAGGGGCCATCAGGCTCGGGCATGATTCCGGAGCCCAGGCTGCCCTCGACACCGCCACAGACTGAGTCTGACTGGGAGGCAGAGGACAACGAGTCCCCGTATACTCATTGGTACTGGGACATGCCCTCTGACCCTTCTTCTTCAGAGATCCAGCATCAATCCCTGCCTGAGGACACAGCTTTCTTCGACTTCGTGCAGGATATGGCCAAGGCACTGGTCTTGGAGACCAACTCTGAGGAGGACCCTTTGACCGATGAGCTTGAGATCCTCCAGTACGAAGCCCCTCCTCCTCCCAAAGTAGGCACTCACAGTGCCTGTTCCCATGATTCTGGAATGGCTGCTCCTTCGCATGTGGGAGATCCCCACGCCGGTGCCTATAGTGAACAGATGGCTGAGCTTGATGGAGTAAGTCTGCTGGAGCCCCAGGTTTGAGAAATCACAGCTGCCACACAACTCTTTGGTGGTGAAGTCAGCCATGCCATCACCTTAAGAGCCAAAAGATGCACTCCTTGTTGCCCCCAGGTAGGGAGGCCCGCACCTTGGACACTCTGCGCAGAAAGTGCTACCAGGGCTTGATGCTCATTGGCTGGATCCAGGCATATCAGATGTATATGGGCATGTACCTGAGAGACCTGGCAAAGGAACTCACCGGGTTCTCGGCTGGTCTCTCTGATGAACGTCTCCAGCGGTTCTGGACCCTGGCCTCAGGTGTCAGAGTGCTCCAAGTTCATGACTCGGGCAGCCTATGATGGCAGCTAGAGTAGCTGCAGTGGGCATCAGTGCTCAACACCATGCTTGGCTACAGTCCTCTGATCTGGAGCAATGGGTTTAGGACCTGCTGGTAGATGTTCTTTTGTCAGGAAGAGAATGTCTTCAGCAAACCCATGACTGATAAGGCTGCAGAGTTGGGGTCAGAGTTCCAGATAGAACCAGGCTCTCCAAGAAGACCGCTGTCTCTTCCAACAGAAGTCTTCGGGTAAAAAGCCCTTCTACCTGAAGAAGAGGAAGGCTTATGGAAACTACCCTCGGTACCAGGCCTTCCCAGCTCCCTAACAGGGGCAGCAAGCCAAGGGACAAGGGCATGGCCCTCGTAAGCCTAAGGCTTCCAAACCCCAGGCACCGGTTTCGGCGCAGCCTGGTGGGAGTTTTTGACTCCTTGGGCATAGCCTTTCTTCCCCCAGGAGGCCTAGCCCAACAACCCACATGGGGGCATCTTGTTCTCTATGCCCACTGATGGCCATCCATCACCACCAACTCCTGGGCAGTGCAAGTGGTGAAGGAGGATTACCTCCTCAGTTCTTTCCGGGAGAGCTCCCCAGGACTCCCTTTCCCCAGACCTTACTACTGCAAGAGCTCACAGGCCTTCTCAAAGACAAGATGATGGAACCAATGACCAACTGGGAGACTGGCTATGCTCCTTGGACGTAAAGGATGCGTACACACACATCCTCATCCACCCCAACCTCAGGAAATACCTCAAGTTCGTGGTGGGAGGTGGCCAATACCAGTACAGGGTGCTACCCTTCGGGCTTGCCTCTGCACTCAGTGTTCACCAAGTGCCTGGCAATAGTCGCAGCCTACCTTCATCTCCAGGGTATCTTCATCTTTCCCTTCCTGGATGACTGCTCATAAGGAGCTTGTAAACGGGGCGCTGGTCGTGAAAGTCCACAGTCTTGGCAAAGGCAAAAATATTATTATGACTTGCAAAGGATTGTGGGGGTTTCAGTTCATTCATACCAGAATCAGCCGTTCACAAAATAATGAGTTGTGATGCTCGAGTGTAAGCAAAGAAAAACAGATTTTATTCATGGGGTTAATTCTCCCACACAGATTTACTTGGTAACACAAAAGGACACTTGCTTCAAGTATTGTACTCAGGAAAAACAAAACATGTTATAAGGTAACTGAACTTCTTAAGCAATAAATCAATAAAGACCTTGATGGGAAACAGAAAAGGTCTTTTTGATGGCTCCTGCTAATGACCTTCTTAGCAGTGCTCCAAAAGGCAAAAACAAACCCAAAAGTAACAAAAAAACTGTTCTTTACCAAGGATAACTTTATTCTATTCACACACACAAAGAAGAAGCTTCCTTCTAGAGCTCACGTGCACTTGTGCCTGGCTCAATTGCAAATAGTTAGCCAGCTGCAAACCCCTTTGCTGGTTCACTCTCTCTACGTGGCTCAATCCTACCCTAAAGCTTTCTTTCAGAGGCTTTTCTGGGTAGATAAAAGAACAAGTTACAGTTCCTTTTGGTGGTTGTTTGCATTATTGAAAAACTACTTTAAAACAGCAGCCTAGACAGAGAGCAATCCATGTATTCCAACGGATCATTTGCTATATCTCCTTCTTCCTCAAATATCATGGAATCAATATCATGGTCTGGCTCAGAGGAATTCCTTAATTGATCAGTCTCAGTATAATATTTGTTTCCCTGCTGTCTTCCTGATGAAGAGCTAGGGCATAGATCAAAGTTCATACCTGTGATCCCCTTGCTGTTAGGTTTCCTCTCCAGGTATCCTGGCCAGTTAGTAATCCAGCTTTTATGTCCAGCCTTCCAATCAAGATCCCTGGACACTGGGTCTCTCTTCACATGCCTTCTTGCACCGGTCTTAGGGCCCCTTCCAAATGCAGCCGTCTCCCTCAAAGGTGCCGTTTGGGAATTCCTGGCTCTATAACCCCACTCCTCTGGCTTCCTCCAGTCCAATGGAGTATGCTTGCCTCTGGAATCACTCCTATCACACGTACTGCTGTGGGCTCCTTCTTTAGACCTCCAAGATGTCTTTCTCTTCCTTCTGCGTTGCTTCTGCTGTTGTAGTCCTCTCTCTTCTTTCTCCAATGGCTTCTGCTTCTGTCTCTCCTTGTTCTCCTGGTTCCGGTTCTCCCCTGTGTAGAATATCTTTTACTTTTAAAGTGCTTAGAGGGACACTCCACCCTAGCACAGCTCAGGTGTGCTGAATCAAGCCCTGCCCTTGGAGGTGAGTGATTGGGGATTACCTCATAGCTCTCCTGATTGAACACACGTTTCCCCACTTCAGCTCTTCTAGAGGCTGTTTGAAACCTGGTGCATTCTGGGATTGGTAGTCTTTTATGAAAACATTCTGTTTTAGTATTTCTACCAGCAAAGACAGGTTGCTTGTTCAGAGCCAATTCACCTCTTTTATAGCTCCCTCCTGAACTATGATAAGCTTCCTTATCACATACCCCCCTGCTTAAGTTATTACGGACTGGTGCAACTGGTGAAACTTCTTCTTTACAGTCCGTAATACGGGAAAGGGCATCCGCATTTTTGTGTAACTTCCCAGCACGATGTTCCACTTGAAAATCAAATGCCTGTAAGGCCATGTACCAGCGTGTCAACCTGGCATTGTGGTTCTTCATTTGTTGCAACCACTTAAGTGGGGCATGGTCTGTAACCAGTTTGAACTTCCTCCCTGTAAGGTAAAACCTTAATGCCTCCACTGACCACTTTATAGCCAAACATTCCTTTTCTATTGTGGAATACTTATGTTCAGCCGGTGATAATTTCCTGCTCAGGTACATCACAGGATGCTCCTCCCCTTCATGACATTGGGATAAAACAGCTCCTAGCCCTACATCCGAGGCATCTGTTTGAACCAAGAAGGGTTTCCTGAAATCCACCCCTTTCAGTACTGGTCCTGTACACAACTTCCCTTTTAGGACTGAAAATGCTTTTTCAGCTTCTGGAGTCCATTTCAGCTGGTTTGGGCAATTCTTCCGCAGCATATCAGTAAAAATTGCACTTTTCTCTGCAAACTGTGGTATAAATCTGCGGTAGTATCCAATAAGTCTCAAGAAACTTCTCAGTTGTTTCTTTGTTGTTGGAGGAGGAAAATTCCTGATGCTATCCACCTTGCTCATTAGAGGTTTAATTTTCCCTCCTCCCACCAGGTGGCCCAGGTATTTTACCTCTCTATTAGCAAAGGCACACTTCTTTGGGTTCAAAGTGATTCCCGCTTGCTTCATGGAGCATAAGACTGCCCTGATTCTCTTTAGATGTTCCGCCCAAGTGTTACTATGGATTATGACATCATCCATATAGGCAAAGGCATAATTTTGATGGGGTCGAAGTACCTGGTCCACTAACCTTTGGCAGGTAGCTGCTGCTCCATGCAGTCCGAAAGGCATCCTTTGAACTGGAAAAGGCCAACGGGGGTGCTGAACGCAGTCTTCGGCTTCGACTCCGGGTTAGAGGGATTTGCCAATAGCCTTTTGTCATATCAAGGGTGGTTAAATATTGAGCTTGTCCAAGCTGGTCCAACAGCTCTTCAATTCTTGGCATTGGATATGCATCAAAAACTGATATTGCGTTTACCTGCCGGAAGTCAATACAGAATCTTAAAGAGCCATCAGGCTTTGGCACCAAGACTATGGGGCTATTCCAGGAACTCTTCGACTCTATTACTCCCATGTCTAACATTTCCTGAACTTGTGCCACTACTTCCTATCTCTTTGCTTCAGGCAAGCAGTATGGCCTTTGACGAATTAATTTCCCAGGTGGAGTTATTATCTCATGGGCAACCGAATGTGTCTCCCCAGGTATGGGAGTCAAAACATCTGGGAATTCTTTAAGCAATTTCCTTATTTCTTCCTGTTGTACCACTGTCAGGTCCTCACCTATTTGGGGTTCTGACTTTTCTTTACAGTCAGATACCTGGGGTCCCAAATCCTCCTCTTCATGCACCTCCCTTTCACGGGCACAGGTGGCAGCTAGGCTCTTAACCCCTTTGTCTTCCGTAGAACCAAAGCCTTTGGTTCCCACGCTCAGAATCTGACAAGGATGTGACTTCCTCCACACGTGGGAAACCCAGTCTCTCACATATCATTTGAGCGATTCTGTCTCCTAACTTTACATGGTAATCGTTCTGTCCAAAATTAAATAACAGAACTTTAAGATTGCCCCTGTAATCGGGATCAATCACTCCCGCTCCCACATCAATGAAATACTTCAGGGCTAATCCTGATCTTGGGGCTACTCGCCCATAGCACCCAATAGGTATTTCAACTTGGAGTCCAGTGTCCACCAGGGCTCTCCCTTGGCTAGGTATCGTCACATTTTCTACACTGCACAGGTCAAACCCAGCAGCTTGAGGGGTTGCCTGCTTAGGAGCTTGGGCCTTCTCTGTGACCCTACGGTACTTCAAGGTAAATATCTGCTTCTTGGTAGTTTGGTCTTCTGGAAGCTTAATCATCTTTTTAGCTAGGGTCTGAAGACTTCCAAACAAAGGCCCGGGAGCTATTACCATCATTCCTTCTCCCTCCTTCTTTCCTAGTCCTTTCACTATTCCCTGCCTAAATCTTGGCCAGTCCCTTCCTAGAACCAAATCAAACGGAAGCCTAGGCACCACTGCTAAAAGAATTTCCTCTTGTTCCCCCAGGCACTTAACCATTAGCCTATAGGTGAGATATGATGTTGCAGCACCATGAATGCATCTGATGTGAACCTGGCTTTCAGGGGTTCTAGGCTCAAATCCTCCTTGGGCCTCTATCCTCTTCCAAAGCCTCTTTGACAGCATACTCTGGTCTGCCCCAGAGTCTAAGAGAGCATTTGTGGTAATTCCCTGCACATCAACCGCCAAAAGGAATCCTTCTTTGGGCTGTTTTAAATCAGCACCCATCAAGCTAGTGTGTATCTGGCATCCCCTTTCCAAATGTCCCCATTTTCCACATTTGAAACATTTCTTTTTACTCCACTTTGTAATCTGGGTTGGCACAGTACAATTATTCTCAGAAACATTTTTTTTTTTCCTTTTATAAATTTTTATTATCAACCTTTTCACATACATTTCCATCCCAACAACCATATACATTTTACAAGTCCCTTCTCATACTATACAAGAAATAACTAACATCCTGCACGCCATGTAATCAATACATAACTATCATTTGCTAACCATTCTGCCCTACCTTCCCCTCCCAGCCTTTATGCCCATGTTCCACCACATAAACAATAGATGAAATGCAATACTTCTTACAAGCAGTGTAACCAACATATAACTGACATTAATTAACTTTAGCTAATCGTTCTTCCCTGCATTCCCCTGATACCCCTTATTCCGTTATGCTACCTAAAAAACAATGAATTAACACAAGACATTATAAACAATATATGATAAAATCACCCTCCCTCTACCGATTTCCACAAATTAGCACCCCTATCTCCCACTCCTCTAAGCCCCCAATGTTCCCTCCCTCCCCCTCCCCCTATCACTTAACCTCCCCCCACTACTGCCCACCCTCCTCACCCCTATCCCATACTCCTCCCCCTTCCTTCCACGACCCTTCCCGCAACCACTCCTAAACCCCCACCCACCGCTTCATTACTTGCTCCCCTTTTCCCAGCCGTTCCCCCGTCATTTTGTACATTGCATAAAGGTGCGACACTCTGCGTGCAAAACTAGCCATGGATGGCAAATTCAGCCTGTTCCAGTACCATGCTATTTCGCACCGTGCCGCTGTTACACAATACCAAATGATTCTCCAATCTCCTTCCCACCTCCCATCTGGTCTATGCAGGAGACACATCTCAGGTCCAAGCTCGATATTCGCACCCACAATTTTATTAATGTTCTCCCCTATTTTGCTCCAATACTCTCTAACAACTGGACATGACCACCACATATGCATCCAGGATCCTCTCTCCCCACACAGCCGCCAACAGTCATCCGTCTGCATCACCCCCGCCCTACACAATCTCTCCGGTGTGAGATACCAGCGACTCAACACCTTAAAGCCATTCTCGCGCAACGATGTGGCTATGGAGAATCTAGCTATGCCCATTACTACGGCCTCCCACTCTTCCACCCCCACGTTACCCCTAAATCTTTTTCCCACGCTTCCATGTACTTCAGCTTCCCTTCCCCCCTTGCAATCAGTCCTCTATAAATCCTAGAAAGCATCCCCTGCTGCCCCATGGATCCTAAGCACGCTCCTTCAAACCACTCCCCTCCCCCCCTGCTCCCTCCCCCTTTGTCGAACCACCGAGCACATCTGCATATACGCAAACCTGTCTGACTCTCCCAGCCGGTGCAGGTCTTGCACTCCCTCAAAGCCTCTACACTGCGTCCCCACCACAATCTGGGACACCTGGGTCAAGCCTAGCTCCGCCCACCGTCTAAGTACTGTTGCACTCGGACCCATTCCTTCCGTACAACAGGCCTGCAGGGACATGGTAGGTGACCACCTCTTGTCCCCCACCAACCGCTTCCTATACTGCTGCCACACCTTCAGTGTGTGCCCCACTAGGGGATTCCTTCCCCTCTCCCCCTTCCCTTCCCAAACAATACGTTCTAATTCTCCCAGCCTATACTCATCCACCTCCATCCTTACCCACTGTTTATGGGGCTCCCGTAGCCACGCATAAACTGCTCGCAACTGCGCTGCCACATAATACAGACTAAAATTTGGGACTCCCATCCCACCCTCCCCTACCAACACTTGCATCGTTCTCGCCGCCACCCTTGGCCTTTTCCCCCCCCCAAATAAATCTCTCCACTTGTTGCTGCACCCTCCTCAGTACTCTCCGGGGCACCTGTATGGGCAAAACTTGAAAGAGGAACAAGAACTGGGGAAGGAGCATCATTTTCACCGATGCCACTTGCCCAAACCACGAATAATACCCTCTGCTCCAGCCCTGCAACTGCCCCTTCACCTGCCCCACCAATTTATTATAATTTAATGCGTACAGATCCTCCAAGGCCCTCCCCAGCTGCACCCCTAAATAGCGAATTGACTTCTTTGCCCATTTAAGTGGGAAACTCTGTTGCCACTCCTGCTGCCCACCCTCTTCCCCCACTATACTTAAGATCTCTGATTTCCCCCAATTAATCCAAAAGCCTGCCCTCTGTCCATACTCCTGAATCTCACTCATCACTGCCTTTAATGTTTCTCTAGGTTTCGTGATTGTCAAGAGTATGTCATCCGCAAATAGGGACACTTTATATTCCTGGCGCTCCACCCTGACACCCGCGACCTCGGGGCTAGCCCTCAGCCTCGCTGCTAGTGGCTCAAGGGAAAGCGCGAACAACAAAGGGGATAACGGACACCCTTGTCGAGTCCCTCGTTCCAGCGGGAAGAATTCAGAATAGCCCCCATTTACTCGTACACATGCTTTTGGCCTAGTATACAAAGCCCTTATCCACTGCACGAAGCCTGGCCCAAACCCCAGGAACTCCAATACCGAGTACAGAAATTTCCAGGACACTTGATCAAAGGCCTTTTCAGCATCCAATGATACTAACAGTGTCTCCTTCCCCATCTTGTGTGCCGACCAAATCACATTCAACACTTTCCGTATGTTATCTGCCACTTGCCGGCCCGGCACAAACCCAGCTTGGCCCTCATGCACCAATTTCCCCAACAGCTTATTAAGTCTAGTCGCTAGCACCTTGGCCAGTAATTTCGCATCGACATTCAGCAACGAAATTGGCCGATACGACGCACAATCCTGCGGGTCCTTCCCTTCCTTATGAATAAGGGTGATACCTGCCCAGCCCATTGTGTCCGCCAACTTCTCCCCCACTCGTGGCCCATTAAAAACCCTTGTTAACGGGTGCACCAGGAGACTCCCAAATTGTTTATAAAACCGCGCTGTCAGGCCGTCTAGCCCTGGGACTTTACCGGTCTTCAGAGCCTTAATGGCCTGCAGTACCTCCTCGGTATGGATCTCCCTATCCAGCCCTCTCTGCTCTTCCTCCGTCAAGCTCGGGAGCCCTGCTTCCCTCACGTACTCTTGAATGTCCTCCTCAGACCTCTCCTCTCGTGCTGCATACAAAGTATTATAGAAAGACACGAATTCTTCTCTAATTCGCTGATCCTCCCGCACCACCGCCCCCCTACTTTTAATCTGCGAGATCCTATTCCACTCCTTCTGCCTTTTCAACTGTCGTGCGAGAAATTTCCCAGCTTTGTTACCCCCTTCAAAGAACCTCTGTTTCAGCAGCTGCAGACGGAACTGTATCCTCTCAGCTTCGATTGCATTCACTTTTGCCCTTAGTTCCAAGACTTCGCCTCGAAACTGCTCACCCCCCCCCTGCAGATCCATCTCCCGCAATTGCTGCCGCAGCTGCTCTTCACGCTCTGCCCTCTCCCGCTTTATACGCGCTCCCCACTTAATGAACACCCCCCTTACGACAGCCTTAAAGGCATCCCAGACCCCTCCCTCTTTTACCCCTCCGTCTCCATTCTGCCCAAAATACTCCGGAATTAAGCTTTCAATCTCTTTCACCACCCTGCTATCCTCCAACAGACCTTCATTCAATTTCCAAAATTGTCGTCCCTTGTCCTCCCCTGCCACCCGCACTTGAACCACCACTGGAGCATGGTCGGACCATGTGATAGGTTCTATGTCTCCCCCCTTAATCCTCCCTGCTAGTTCCTTCCCCCCCCCATATGGCATCCAACCTAGAATAGGTTCCATGAGCCGCCGAGAAGAAGGAAAATTGTCTCCGTCCCGGATTCAACATCCGCCACGCATCAATCAGGCCATTCTCCTTCACAAACCTATGATAACACTTCCTATCCTTTCCCCTCCCTTCCCTCTGCCCTGTCGTGTCTCTCCCGACCTCCCAGGCCAAATTGAAATCCCCACCACAAATCAGCACTCCATCCCCCATTGCCGCCACCTGCTCGCCCAGCTCCTTCCAGAACTCATTTTGGGCACCCGTAGGAGCGTACACATTTACAACACAAAACCACTCCTCCCCCAGCTTTACCCTCATCAAGAGATACCTTCCCCCCTTATCCCGGGACACCATCTGGACCTCTGTTTGGACTTCCCCTCTAAAGAGTACCGCCACTCCTCCTTTCTTTTCTCCCTGAGATTGGAAGCAAATATGCGGTGCTTATACCCCCTGGGCTGCACCACTGCCTCATGCTTTTTCTGTAAATGTGTCTCCTGCAACATTACTATATCCGCCTTATGCCTTTTTAATTCTTTGTACAATTTCTGTCTTTTCCATTGGGAGTTTAACCCTTTAACATTCAACGTTACAATTTTCAACACCCCTCCTTCACCCGTTCCCCCCCCCCCCACCCGCAATCCATTCCGCTCTTCCCCTCCCCCCCTTCCCCCTCCTCCCACCTCACCCTATCATTGCTCTCCTCTGCGGAGACTCGACTTCCATTTCAGTGACCCACACCACCTCCCCGCCTATTCTTCCCCAGCATCCCCTTACCCCTTACCCCCCCTACCCGACACCCTCCACTACCCCCCACCACTCATACCCCCTCGCCTCCCCTCCCCACATAATACCTCCTCCCCCCCCTTCCCTACTCCAGCCTCCCACCTATCTGCCCCCTATCTGGCC
Organism: Ichthyophis bannanicus; assembly: GCA_033557465.1. NCBI lineage: Eukaryota > Metazoa > Chordata > Amphibia > Gymnophiona > Ichthyophiidae > Ichthyophis > Ichthyophis bannanicus. Next base: position 1,270,259,569 of record CM066032.1, on the reverse strand, counting down.
TACTACGCAGCCCCCCCCCTCCCCCAAACCTACCAACAGAGCTTATTAAGAGATACCAGTCCTTTAATGATTTGCCACCGCTCATCTGGTCTCTTGCTCCAGCTCCGGACTCTGGTGTCCTCCCTTGGCCGTCCTGGCCAATCTCCGGCCGCTCGCCCTCTGGTGTCCTCCCTTGGCCGTCCTGGCCAATCTCCGGCCGCTTGCCCTCTGCCACTGCGCACTCTCCATCTTCCCTGCCCTGGATTCCGGTCTCTGTAGATTAGATGTGCTGTCAATCGTCTCCGGTAGATGCTCTGCTCCAAGTTCCCTCAAGGCCTTCCAAGCCTCCGCACTAGATCTCACTGTCCGCGATCTCCCTTTCACCGTGAGCAGTAATCTGAATGGAAAGAGCCACTTGTATCTCAGATCTGCTCTCCTCAGATATGCTGTTACTTCTCTGATCTCTCTCCTGCGCTGTAGCGTTCCCTGGGACAGGTCTTGGTACAACTCCACTTTATGGCCCTCCCAGTGGAAGCTTTTTAATTTGCGGTTGACTCCCAGCAGCAGTTCCTTTATCTTATAAGAGCTCAGGCATACTACTATGTCTCTTGGCCTATTTTCTCGAATGGGCCCTAAACCTCTGTGCGCTCTTTCTATTTTCGGGTGATTGTCGTCCGTATCCACCCCTTGTCCTGCTGCTGCCAGAGGGTCCTTGAATACCTTCTGGACTACCTCCTCACAGTTCTTATACTTAGGCTCTTCCGGCACTCCTCGTACCCGGAGATTGCACCTTCGTGAGCGGTCTTCCAGATCTTCTGTTTTGGCTTTAAGTACCTCCTGCGCCGACCACAGCTCTTCCCAGCCTTCCTGGATCTGCGTCATTATCCCCCCTTGACTTTCCAACTTGGCTTCAGCCTCTTCAACTCGCTCTCCCAAATCCGAGATGTCTTGGCGCATAGTCTGTACGGCCTCCTTGATCTCATTTTTCACCCCACACATCTCCACCTTCAATTCCTCCTTTAACTCGAGGAGCCACTGTTTAATCTGTTCCGCTGCAGTCAGGCATTCCTCTCCGCCTTCGCTCCCCCCTGGACTGTGCGAGGACTCCGTCAACGTTTTGCCTGGTTTCTCCCCATCTTTCCCGCCTTTGGGCGTCGCGTACGGGGAGCGGAACTCGGCCAGCCTCTTTTTCATCAGGCCCTCTTTTTTAGGCTTCTCCATTGTATGCCAGCTCACGCTTCCCTCAGCCGTCTTCTCGGCCTGCGCTCAGGGCCCACTGCCCTCTCTCCTCTCCACCACCTCTTCAGCTTCCTAGGCCCTGCACACAGGCTAGCTCAGCCTCCTATCCCAGCGCTTGTCAGTAATGGGGCCTTTTGAAACTCACCATGGCTCACTGCTTTCCCTCCACCACCGCTGCTGCCAGCACTCCCGCTGTTCCCGCTCTCTGTTCCACAAGCGGCCAGCCTGCAAGTCTTGCTTCGATCTGCGCAGACCACGTGGCAGACCAATCTCTGCCCGCACCGCTTCGTTGAGCAGCGCTGTTGGTTTACAGTTGCTGGGCTGGCTGTTGCAGTCTGTGGGCGCCCCCCATCAGCACTCTCTCAGCCAGCCTTCCACCCCGCGGTCTCCGCTCTCCCGCTGCTTTCTCACCGCCTCCTCTGGCTTCTTGGCGCCCTGGTCGTCCCGCGGGTGGCTCGGCTGCCGCACCAGGCCCTTGCACGCCGTCCCACTCTGTCACACCGCGCTCCCGATGCACCGGAGGGGTAAGTCTGCGTCTCCCTGGCCTCTCTCGTGCTCCTGTCCGCCCCTTTCTTTGCCCGTAGGGATTATTACAACATAAATAGGCTTTCTGGTGGCGGAGCTCCCACGCTACACCGCCATTCAGGTGGGTGATGTCACCGGAAGTTAAAAAGCCTCAGAAACATTTTTAACCATTTTCTTTTCTGATACAGCACAGCTTGCCTCAGCACCAACCTTCAGAGGGCCACCCATTCTATGGCAAGCCTGCGTGGCTTCCAAGAATCTCTCTGCTAGCATGGTTGCCTCTCCAAGGTTCGGGCAATTTTGCTGTATAAGGAAAGTGTGCAAATCTTTAGGCACAGCAGACATAAATTGTTCAAGCATAATAATGTCTAATAACATTTCCACAGTCTTTCCCTCAGGCTCCAACCATTTTATAGCCAATCCTCTGATTCTCTGACTCAGAGCCCTGGGTGTTTCACCCACTCTTAATGCAGTAGCTCTAAACATTTGCCTATACTCTGAAATAGACAACCCTAGGCGATCTCTTATAGCAGCCTTTACATCTCTATAATTCAAAGCTTGAGCTGCTGGCATTGCCCTATAAGCTGCAAGCGCCTCCCCAGTTAATGAGGCTGCCAGCCTTACTGCCCACTGGGTCTCTGGCCATGCTAATGCTTGTGCCACTCTCTCAAAAGATTCAAGGAAATCATCAACATTATCATCTGGAGTCAGCTTCCCAAAACTAAATGCCCCAATTCCCTGATTGAGTCCCACATTGTCCACATGTGGTATACCAGTTGTTACTGCTGGTCTTGCATCCAGTCCACTTTGGTTATGAAGAGCAATTAAGGCTTCCACCAGATCAAGTACTGGCTTCTGCTGTTCCCTTAGTGCTTTAATTGCAGTGTCCTCAGCCTGCTGCGCTAGCTCCTGTTGCCTGCTAAATTGGGCTGCCATCCAGCTGGCCAGTTCCCTCGGATCCATCTTGGTATCCCTGCAAGAAAACAAAAGAAAAAAAACACAGAGCAGCACCCTCCAAACAGGTGTTTTTCTCCTATTTTTTTTTCAATTACCCCTGTGTCTTACTCCCATCCACCACTAGACATGCCCAGGTACTTATTACCTTATGCCAGTGATGAATCCAGCTTACACAGGGTCTTTTCCTCCTTGGAACAGCTCCTGGAACAGCCACTTTCTTTCCTCCAAAGTGTTGTTAAGGGAAAAATCCACTTTCCAGCTTTTGTCTTGAACTTTTTTTCTGCCAAATTTCAGTTGTAATCCTTATAAATCCTGTAAATCCTTTGTGTAAAAGCAATCCGAACTACTACGCCACTGTAAACGGGGGCGCTGGTCGTGAAAGTCCACAGTCTTGGCAAAGGCAAAAATATTATTATGACTTGCAAAGGATTGTGGGGGTTTCAGTTCATTCATACCAGAATCAGCCGTTCACAAAATAATGAGTTGTGATGCTCGAGTGTAAGCAAAGAAAAACAGATTTTATTCATGGGGTTAATTCTCCCACACAGATTTACTTGGTAACACAAAAGGACACTTGCTTCAAGTATTGTACTCAGGAAAAACAAAACATGTTATAAGGTAACTGAACTTCTTAAGCAATAAATCAATAAAGACCTTGATGGGAAACAGAAAAGGTCTTTTTGATGGCTCCTGCTAATGATCTCCTTAGCAGTGCTCCAAAAGGCACAAACAAACCCAAAAGTAACAAAAAAAACCTGTTCTTTACCAAGGATAACTTTCTTCTATTCACACACACAAAGAAGAAGTTTCCTTCTAGAGCTCACGTGCACTTGTGCCTGGCTCAATTACAAATAATTAGCCAGCTGCAAACCCCTTTGCTGGTTCACTCTCTCTACGTGGCTCAATCCTACCCTAAAGCTTTCTTTCAGAGGCTTTTCTGGGTAGATAAAAGAGCAAGTTACAGTTCCTTTTGGTGGTTGTTTGCATTAGTGAGAAACTACTTTAAAACAGCAGCCTAGACAGAGAGCAATCCATGTATTCCAACGGGTCATTTGCTATATCTCCTTCTTCCTCAAATATCATGGAATCAATATCATGGTCTGGCTCAGAGGAATTCCTTAATTGATCAGTCTCAGTATAATATTTGTTTCCCTGCTGTCTTCCTGATGAAGAGCTAGGGCATAGATCAAAGTTCATACCTGTGATCCCCCTTGCTGTTAGGTTTCCTCTCCAGGTATCCTGGCCAGTAAGTAATCCAGCTTTTATGTCCAGCCTTCCAATCAAGATCCCTGGGCACTGGTTCTCTCTTCACATACCTTCTTGCACCGGTCTTAGGGCCCCTTCCAAATGCAGCCGTCTCCCTCAAAGGTGCCGTTTGAGAATTCCTGGCTCTATAACCCCACTCCTCTGGCTTCCTCCAGTCCAATGGAGTATGCTTGCCTCTGGAATCACTCCTATCACACGTACTGCTGTGGGCTCCTTCTTTAGACCTCCAAGATGTTTTTCTCTTCCTTCTGCGTTGCTTCTGCTGTTGTAGTCCTCTCTCTTCTTTCTCCAATGGCTTCTGCTTCTGTCTCTCCTTGTTCTCCTGGTTCCGGTTCTCCCCCTGTGTAGAATATCTTTTACTTTTAAAGTGCTTAGAGCAGGGGTCTCAAACACGCGGCCCGCGGGCCGCATGCGGCCCGCGAGACAACTTTGTGCGGCCCGCGACGGCGGAAAACCATAAATCCCCCAAAACCCTGGCTTCTGCTGCTGCCGTTGCCGCCGTGGCAGCAGCAGAATCAATTGTCAAATTAAAAAAAAAAACTGACTTCTGCTGCTCAAGCAGCTGTCCTGCGGCCCCTTTCCCTCTGCCCGGAGATCCGACTCTGCTCTCAGCGGCGTGCTTTTCAAGCCGCGAAGAGAGTATTCCCCTCTCGCGCGGCTTGAAAAACCGCGCGAGAGGGGAATACTCTCGTCGCGGCTTGAAAAGCACGCTGCTGATAGAGCAGAGTCGGATCTCCGGGCAGAGGGAAAGGGGCCGCAGGACAGCTGCTTGAGCAGCAGAAGTCAGTTTTTTTTTTTAATTTGACAATTTATTCTGCTGCTGCCACGGCGGCAACGGCAGCAGCAGAAGCCAGGGTTTTGGGGGTTTTTTTGTTGGCCGGTACTGAGCTCTGGAGGGGCTGACTGAACTGGACGTGGGCTATTGGCAGAGGGGGGAGGGGGGGGGTTATGACTGGTAATGGGCTGGGGGGGGTTATAACTGGTAATGGGCTATGGTGGGGGCTAGGACTGGAAATGGGCAGATGGGGGTTAGGACTGGAAGTGGGCTATTGGCAGGGGGGGTTATGACTGGTAATGGGCTGGGGGGGGGTTATAACTAGTAATGGGCTATGGTGGGGGCTAGGACTGGAAATGGGCAGATGGGGGTTAGGACTGGAAGTGGGCTATTGGCAGGGGGGGGTTATGACTGGTAATGGGCTATGGTGGGGGCTAGGACTGGAAATGGGCAGATGGGGGTTAGGACTGGAAGTGGGCTATTGGCAGGGGGGGGGTTATGACTGGTAATGGGCTATGGTGGGGGCTAGGACTGAAAATGGGGTGATGGGGGTTAGGACTGGAGGTGGGCTGATTGGGGGGTTAGGACTGGTAATGGCCAATGAGGGGAGGTAAGACTGAAAATGGGGTGATGGGGGATACGACTGCAAGTGGGCTATGGGGGGGACTAGGACTGGTAATGGGCTATGGGGGGGGTAAGACTGAAAATGGGGTGATGGGGGGGTAAGACTGGAAGTGCGCTATGGGGAGGTTAGGACTGGTTATGGGCTATGGGGGGTCTAGGACTGGTAATGGGCTGGGGGGGTTGCTAGGACTGGAAATGGGCTGAGTGGAAGGGGGGCTTGAACTGCAAATGGCTGATGGGGAGGGGGGCTTGGAATGGAAATGGGCTGTGAGGGGAGGGAGCTAGGATTGGAAATGGGCTGATGGGGGGCTAGGATTGGAAATGGGCTGATGGTGAGGCTAGGATAGGACTGGAAATGGACTGATGCAGGGACTAGAAAGGAGCAGATGCTGGGTGGGGCTGGAACTAGAAGGGAGCTGATGTTGGGGGAGGATTAGAATGGGATGGAGCTGGGAAAGTGAAATGGAGAGGGGAAAAATATTTTGTCTGGAAGAGAAGACAAATCTACAATTGGCCAGGTATTGGGAGAGTAAGTGGGGATTGAGGATGGAGGGGTAAAATTTGAGTGGATGAAATAGGAATGAGGAAAGAGCAAAAGGAGAAAGATTAGTATGTTAAAGCAGATGTAGAGAGAGAGAATGGAAAAAAACTAGAAGAGAGAAGAAAGGACAAATGGACAGCAGACGATGGAGATAGCAGAAGACACGAAGAAACCAGAAGTGGCTGGAGCAATTGCAACTGAAAAAAAATGCACAAAAGGTAGAAAAATATCTCTTTATTTTGAATTTATTAACTGGAATATGTCAGCTCTGGGAAATGTGCATCATTAATGTCTGTGCTTTGGTACAAGAAATTATTTATAGTTTTATTTCTACAGTGCTGAGGTATTCTGTGTAATTCCTATTTGACATTGCTACTTGTTCTCTTTTCCCAGTAGGTCATGTATTGTTCTCTGAAATGTATTGATTTAATATTTGCAGTGTTGCCTTTTGATAGGTAGGGTCTGGTGCTTTGTGAGTCCTGGTAGTGCTGTTATGATACGGGGGGTTTGCTATGGGTTCTAAATGGGCAGTGTTAGTAGTAGTTCCTAATGTGCCTGGCGGTTGGCACTGGATTATAGTAATATAGAAATTTTCTAGTCTTTCTTTATCCATGCACTCATTATGCAACATTATGCAAATATTTATGCAAATGAGGCCCCTTATGCAAATGAGGCCCGTGTCTTATGCGGCCCACGGGTTACTTTACAAGTCCTCATTCGGCCCTCAAAGCAATTTGAGTTTGAGACCCCTGGCTTAGAGGGACACTCCACCCTAGCACAGCCCAGGTGTGCTGAGTCAAGCCCTGCCCTTGGAGGTGAGTGATTGGGGATTACCTCATAGCTCTCCTGATTGAACACACGTTTCCCCACTTCAGCTCTTCTAGAGGCTGTTTGAAACCTGGTGCATTCTGGCACTGGTAGTCTTTTATGAAAACATTCTGTTTTAGTATTTCTACCAGCAAAGACAGGTTGCTTGTTCAGAGCCAATTCACCTCTTTTATAGCTCCCTCCTGAACTATGATAAGCTTCCTTATCACAAGCTGCATGGCCACAGAGGTGCAACACGCAACAGTGTGCACCATCCTTTATCCTGCAGCACTTGGAATTTGTAATAAACCACTCAAAGTCCCATCTCCTCCCGAAACAGTGTCTGGAGTTCATAGGGGCAAGGCTGAATACCATTCAGGCCAAAGCCTTTCTCCCTTGGGACAGGACCAATTGCCTCGGAGCGCTCTGCCTGTTGGGTCACGTGGCATCCACTGTTCATGTTATCCCGGACGCCCACTTTTCACATGAGTACGGCTCAATGGGGCCTCTGTTCCCAGTGGACTCAGGCCATAGGCCGGCTGAGGGACAGGATGGTGGTGACCTGCCAGCTGGCCGGCTCTCTCACTTGGGGGCAAGCCCCCCAGCACCTTCTAGCTGGGCTGTCTTTCGAGGCCTCCGCCCCTGACAAGGTCCTAACCACGGACACCTCCCTCTTAGGATGGGGAGCCCACTGTGATGGCCTCTGCACTCGGGGCAGGTGGTTGCAGGTAGGCAGCCTACAGCAGATCAACCTCTTGGAGCTTTGGGCCATATCCTTAGCCCTCCGAGCCTTCTGTCAACATGTGCAACACCATTCAGTGCTGGTCCAGATGTACAATCAAATGGCAATGTTCTATGCCAACAAACAGTGGGGCACGGGATCGTACACCCTCTGCCAAGAAGCAGTAGCTCTCTGCTCATATGCGAATTGCCATGGGATACTGCTGCAGGCGATGTATCTGCTGGGTCAGGACAACACCCTGGCGGACAGGTTGAGCAGGGTCCTCCAGCCGCACATGTGGAGGCTAGACACCAGAGTGACCTGTCGGCTCTTCCAGTTCTGAGGTACGCCACTGATGGTCCTTTTTGACAGTCTGGCCAACACCCAGCTGCTCTGCTTCTGCTCCAGGCAGCCACATCCATCCTGGGTGGCAGCGGATGCCTTCCTCATCCCATGGATGGAGGGCCTTCTCTACACCTTCTCTTCTATGCCACTGATTGCCAAGACCTTGTTCAAGGTTTAACACAACAGGGCATCCCTGATACTAGTAGCCCCTTGGTGGCCCAGGCAACCGTGGTTCCCACTGCTCCTTCTCTTATCCTCGATGCCCCCAGTCCCCCTGGGGCTGCTTTCGCAGGAGGAGGGCTCCCTCTACACCCCAACTTGGGGTCTCTGACACTAACGGCCTGGCTGCTGAAAGGGTAGTCTTTGGCCCCTTTCATTCTTTCAGGGGAGGTGGAGGAGTTCCTCCTGGCCTCCCATTGTACCTCCACAAGACAGGCGTACACCTTCAAATGATGAAGATTCTCAGTGTGGTGCGCGGAGCGACAGGTCAACATGTTCTCGTGCTCTGTGTAGCTTGTGCTGCAATATGTGCTTTACCTACATCAGGCAGGCCTGAAGTCCAATTCTATCAGGGTCCACCTGAATGCTCTCAGTGCACCACCACCTTATTGAGGATAAGCCCCTCTCCACCCAACCTCTCGTAACCCACTTCTTGCAGTGTCTCATGTTGTCCAAACCCCTGGTCCGCCTGCTGGTGGCGGAATGGGACCTCAACGTGGTGCTGTCACAACTCACTGGTCTGTTGTTTGAGCCCCTGGCTACCTGCCACCTGGAAGGTCGTGTTGCTGGTGGCACTCATGTCAGCTCGCAGCGAGCTCCAGACGTTGGTGGCGGATCCACCCTACACAAGGTTCTATAAGAACAGGGTCGTGCTCTGTATGCACCCCAAGTTCCTTCCCAAGGTGGTGTCCCCTTTCCACTTCAATCAGGAGGTGGTGCTCTCCGCCTTTTTTACGCAGCCTCACGCCAGTAGGGTGGAGACCGTTCTTCACACTGTGGACTGTAAGAGGGCCCTGTCCTACCTCCAACGTACCCAGGGCCACCACAAAGCCTCACAGCTTTTCATCTCCTATGACCGTAGTAGTCTGGGGGTAGCGGTGACCAAGCAGACTCTGTCCACCTGGGTGGCGGACTGCATTGCCCTCATCTATGAGCAGGCTGGGCTCTTGCTGAAGTGCTGGGTCATAGCACACAGTGTCCAGTGCTGTGGCGGCATCCATGGCAAACCTGCATTCCATTCCCTTGTCGGAAATCTGCTGAGCTACCACCTGACCCTCAGTCCATATCTTCGCAGCTCATTACTGCCTGGAGAGGAAGTCCCATTGGGACAGTACCTTTAGCCAGGCGGTACTCTGTCATCTGTTCGGGTGTAGGCAACTCCTGCCCTCCAGCCCTTGTGTGTTCAGGCTACCGCAGTCCTGGTTTTCTCGCTGGACACTTGGGCCTCTCAAAAGTCTATCTTCTCAAGGACTCATTGCTGCTGTTCATAGCTCACCTTTCATGGTCACCCGTGGCTTTTTACAGGTTCTCTGTAGCCTGTAGCTAGGGAGTCCAATATGTGAGGACTGACTTCCTGCTTTTCCTGGAGAAAGCGTAGTTGTTCACCTGTACAAGTGTTCTCCGTCGACAGCAGGAATCTATCCTCACAACCCTCCCTACTTCCTGTGGAGTTGCTTTTTGTGTTATTTTTGCCTTTGAGCTACTGTATATCATCCTACTGAGGCAAGATGGCACCCTTGGGCAGGAAGGGTTCCACGCATGCATGGTGCATCTTCCAACAGCTTTCTTTGAAAGCTAGGGAGAAGCTACTGCCGACATCACCCATATGTGAGGACTGATTCCTGCTGTCCCCGGAGAACACCTGTTACAGGTTAGTAACTACACTTTCAGCCAGTTTCTAATCCACTATAGTGCATTGCCTCCCATCCCGTAGTTTTTAATTTAACAGATATTTTTATACCGCTTTATCATTTCAGTCAAAGCGGTTAACATTGTAACTTAAACTTGGTAATGGACATTAAACAGGGACATTGATAACATGGATTTTTCTGAGGCAATGGTGGGTTAAGTGGAAGGACTGGGGTCTCTAGTCCCACAGGTGCTCCTTGTGGTCTTGGGCAAGCCACTTAACCCTCCATTGCCCATGTTCTCTGTAAAATAGTTATCTTCAAGTTATAATGCCCTGTTCAATGTAATTTCAGTTTGTTCAATGTAAACCGCCTTGATATCATGAAAGGCGATATATAAGAAATGTTAAATAAATAAAGTGACTTGCCCAAGGCTACAAGAAATGCTAGCTACAAGAAGTGCTAGTGGGAATTGAACCCTGGTCTCTTTCTTCCCAAGCCAGTGCTCTAACCATTAGACTATTCCTCCACTTGAGTTTTCCCAAGAGCTTCTCATGAGAGACTTTGTCAAAGGCTTTCTGAAAATCAAGATACTCTATCAACCAGCTCACCTTTATCTACCTGTTTATTCACAGCTTCAAAAAAAATATGAGAGATTGGTGAGACAAGACTTTCCTTGGCTAAATCCTTGTTGGCTTTCTACCATTAAACTATGACTATGTAAATGTTCGGTAATTTAGTTTTTTATGTTTTCTACCATTTTGCCTGGTATTGATGTCAAGCTCACTGTTCTGTAGTTTTCTGAATAACCCCTGGAACCCTTTTCAAACTATTCCTAAAAGCATATTGTTTCAGATTTGTTACTCAAAATATTTTTGGGTTCATTGCAGGGCTGGTGGATATGTCCTGCCTACAAGACAAATCTGTTCTATATCGTTATGCTAGACCAGTCTAGACAAGTGGGTTATGTTCCCCTACCAGCAGATTGATTAAATGCTTGTTAATGACCACCTTGAAGGTGACTTTTTCACTCGGGTGCAACGTGGGAGGCTCCATTAGACTGTGGTCTTTTCGGTAGCCATAGGAGGAAGGAAAATTTGTTCAGCTTCATGTGCTTATGATAAGAGCTTGTTGAGCAGCCAGGATTTGGAAGGATCTGGAAGAATGCAGCACCTTGCACAATCTCAGTGCCCCTCCCTCCTCCTCTTTCCCCCCTGCTCTCTCCCGAAGATTGCTGAAGGCTCTCAGAAGTATCTGCCTGCCAGCCACCTTAAATGCAGTGCTGCAAAGCCAGTAAAACAGTTTCAGGGGAGTAGAGCTGGCATGGATTCTCTGCCTGGATCTCTCAGGGGGTGAATACAAAGGCTTGACCTCGTCATTGTCCTTGTTGGGGACTCACAATTCCATCTTCCTAAGATGCAATTCGAGATAGACCACTGGTGACCGTTGGTGCGGTGTGGGGATTTCCTGCTGTTTTCTGCATACATTAATAGCATTTTTATCTATTGTGCGCCTGGCAGTCACACGGTCCTAGCGCACATTTCGCCCAAATGGCCCCAATACGTGTTCCTTCCCTAGCACCTGTAACGCATGTTGCAATGAAAGTGCAGTTAATGCACACCTTTCAGGCCACTGCAGCCTTAGCGCATGCTGTTGTGATACTTCTCTTAACTCTGTTGTCTTCCAGGAAATGTTGGTTGACCTGTGGCAAGCGAGGTGCCTCATCTCCAGATTCAAGACTCTGTTCTTCTTTCATGGCAGCTTCTGAATTGTCCCTGGAGGGCCTTCTTCCCCTCTGTAAGCCAGGGAATGCAGTTAGTCCAGGATTGCCTGCCTCGGAGCAGGAGGTGACAGATGGCGCTATGGTAAGGATATCCAGTCGGCCAGAGGTTCCAATAACCATGCTGTGAGCCGCTCCTCATCCTCTGTGGGATCTGCAGTAGCTGTGCCCCCTGATGTTGTGGTTTGATTTCCAAGAGGAGAGCTTATGGACTCTGAATTGTTCTACCTGGAATTCTTTTCTTTCCTGCAGCAGGCCTGGTCCTTCTTGTATGGAAGTTCGGACCCTGTGGCCTCTGGGTGCCCCCGGACGCAGTCTCATGTGGGGCAGGCTGAGAGTGAAAACCCTGTTCCATTGCCTTTGGCTAAAAGTCCCCAGCTTGGGGCGCCCCCTGGAGATGGGAAACAGCTGGGAGCTTCCGGGATTTTGACTATGACTGAGATTCAGATGGCTCAGTATTGGGCTCTGATGAGGATGCAGAAGTCCTCTCGCCTTCAGAAGATTGTGAAGAGGCCAGAGTGATCTGCCAATTTTATTTATTTATTTGCATTTCTTATATACCGCACTATTTGCGATTAGCGCGGTTTACATAAAACAAATGGTATCCGACAATAAACAAAAGTCAGGTCATTACATTGAACAGGAACAAGTAACTTGGAAAACAGGGAAGGAGGTGTTGGTAGCGTTGATTCCCAGGATATCATCTGCCTTGAACTTGACGGATGCTTCTGTTACAGAGCAGGAGCTGAATGTGCACCTGCTCCTTCAAGGGGTGTGAAAATCCACTAAAGTCTTCCCATTCCCAGATACAATCTAGGATATAATATAGTCGGAGTGGGACTCTCCCGACTCTCCACCTAAAGGGTTAAGGGTGTGTAAGAAGATCTACGCTGTCCTAGAGAAGAAGTGCATTGAGTGGCTTGATATTCCCAAAGTGGATGCTCAGATCACCATTCTGGTGGCAGCTTTGGCCTGTTTCTGAGTTCCAGTGGCTGGTAAGTCTCTAGCCTTGCACTTAGATGTCTCGTGCTTTCTCCAGGGGGTTTGGTGTCTGCATCCTTCCCTCTGGTTTGTGATCCCTTCCTGGGATCTGTGTCTGGTATTCAGGGCCCTGCAGTTGGTGCCCTTTGAGCCATTGAAGTGTGCTACTTTGAAGGATTTGCCACAAGACTGTCTTCTTGATTGTGATTTGTTTCGCAAGGCGGATTTCCAAGTTGCAGGCTCTGTCTTGCCGAGATCCTTATCTATCTTTTTCAAAGGAGGCCGATTCCATTTGGCCTGTACCTTCCTTCTTATCTAACGTGATTTCTCCCTTTCATGTGAACCAGGTGGTCTGCCTACCCTTCTCCTCTAAGGAGCAGTGTCGGGGGAGGGATAAGGATCTTTGCCTTGTGGATGTCCAGAGGGTGCTTCTCTGGTACTTTGAGGTTACGAATTCTTTTCGTACATCCAGCCATCTTTCTGTGCTGTTTGGTGGCCCATGCAAAAGTGACGCGGCAACTAAATTGAGGCTCTGGATTAAGGAGGCCATCACCTCTGTGTATCTGTTGCGGAACCGGATGGTTCCAGAGGGTTTGCATGCCCATTCTGCCTGAGCACAAGCGTCCTCGTGGGCGGAGCAGAGCTCAGTAGCCCCTGCAGACATTGGTAGAACGGCAGTGTGGGCATCACTTTCCATTTTTGTCAAGCATTACCACTTGGATGTCCACGAATGGGCAGACACGGCCTTTGACAAAGGGTTTTGTGAGCTGCTGTCTTCTTCCTGCCCAATGGAATCGTAGCTTTGGCACGACCCCTTGTCTGGACTGGAAAGTGACATTTTTCTTACTAGTTAATGTCATTTCCTTGATGCCTGTTAGATCAGTCCAGGGGCCCATCCCTGAAACTGTATTTTCTGTGTTCGTATTCTTCTGCTGTGGTACCATTTGGGTCTGCTATAATTTTTATATTTGGCTCTGCAGGTTTATCTTCTATTGACAGTCTTCTGCCTATGCTTTCCTCTACATAGTTTTCTACTGTTGATTACTCACTGTTGCCCACGATTGAGGTTGTGTGAGGCTTGCAGTGTTTCTCCCATATGCTTTGGGATGAATACTGAAGAGACCTCTGGTGGTTGAGGCAAATAGAGGCATAGGAATGATGTTATTGAAACCTGGGCTTTATATTTGTTCTTTTTTCTTCATCATTCTTCTGGTAGGGAAACACAACCCACTTGTCTGGACTGGTTTAGGATGACTCAAGAAAAGGACATTAACTGGTAACTAAAATGTCACCTTATGCACCAGAGCAAAATTAGATTAGCTAACACAATCAAAGTATTCTCAACATGTAAATTCTGTGAAGGAGATAGGTTGAAGTCAGAGATTTTGCACTGTGTTCCTGAGCATCCAGCTTACTCCTGAGAGCTAACAGCTGCTAGATCACACATTACAATCCCTAACCTGAAAATAAAAGTTCTGTTCCTACATCTAGAATAGAAAAAAGATGGACTGAAGCCGAGAGTAGGGGCTGCACTATGATCTGGAGTATGTGCTCCAGTTAGTCACACCCCTGTCCTGTTTTCCCAGAATGACAGGAGGGAAGGGCTGGGTTAAGAAGCAGGCTAGACATTTGCTCTATCTGCTCCTCCTGGTCTGTGTCCTCCTTGGGAGAAGATGGGGCTGGAGCAGGAAGCCGATGGCAATTTTCAAGGATACTGTCCTTTTGAGATGGGGAAGCACCTCGTGAGCTCATGCCTAGTTGGATCGCTAGCTGTCACCACCAAGGACTTTCCCAAGGCACATGAGTGTGCCCTCAGCATACTGGTGGAGAAGCACTGTTTTACTGCATAGGGAGTATGTCTTTTAAAGCACTGTGTGCCAGTAGTGTAAATTCTGCCCAAGCAGCCCTTGCAGTGCAGGGGGAAGGGGGGGGGTGGCCCCCCGCAGAAAGGGGGGCCCACACAGCGGCAATAAGGCAGCACTGCAAACTTACTTGATCATTTTTGCTGTGCTGCCTCTACTCTTGTAAGTTTGCCTTGTACCTGACTGCTTTTCCCCGCCAGGCCGAAGTCTCGCGATAATAGCCACACTGTGAGACTTCGGCCTGGTGGGGAAAAATCAAAGATGATCAAGTAAGTTTGCTGCTGCTACCATGTGGAGGGTGATCCCACATAAGGGGGGGCTGCATGGAGGGAGCATTCCACCACAACAATGGTGGGGGGGGGGGGGGGCTCAGCAAAATTTTGCTTGGGGACCCCTCATTGGGAATTATGCCACTGCTGTGCACAGAGGTTTCCCATAGTGTTCTAATGCAACACTTACTGCATTGAGGCCTTAGTTTTTTGGGGGTAGTAAGAGTCCTTAGGCTGTAAGGCTTTCCTTTCGTCTCCCAGGCCTGCTGTCTAAGGAGGAGTAGAGGAGCATTCTCATTCTCAAGCATTGTGAGTTTTGTAGTCGTTTTAGTAGAAGGATGGTAGATTAGAATCCAGAACTCCCAAAGTATTCACGTCAGCCTATTAGGAACTGATTTATTGCTCGATAGATGCCTGGAGGGTGCTTCTCTGGTACTTGAAAGGTTACGAATTCTTTTTGTAAGTCCAGCCATCTTTCTGTACTGTTTGCTGGTCCACGCAAGAGTGATGCGGCGACTAAGGATTTATTGCTTAATGGATGCTTGTAACTAACAGAACCCTATCCTCTCTCTGTGGCTACCCAAATGTTATGTCCATCCAGATAAAAGGCATTTCTGAGTTTTGGAGGATCAGAGTCCAAGTCCTTCTACCGAACTTTATTGATTTTAGACACACTTATTTCATAAGAATTGTGCTTTACTGTGTTCTTGTAACTTGATTTTCCCACAGGTATCAAATCGAATGGGTATCCTGACCCATCTTTATAGGACATTTGAGAAATCGAAGTTTGCTGGATTTTGTCGGAAGCTAGCAGAAGGTATAGTAATATTCATTAAGTGTCGAGTAGATAGAGACAGGTAAGAGTGTGCATGTGAGTGCTGCACAGCCCTGTCATTGAGCATTACTTTGTTGTTGGTTAAAGAAACATTTTCACCTCAAGCCTTCTCTTTAGAGTACCAGAAGTATGTGTGTCTTTAATGTTGTAAACCAAAACCGTCCACAGCTTTGCACTCTGTATGTTTGTCCAGTCTCAGTGGGAAACCTTTCCAAGACCCTGTTTCTGAAGAGCAGAACAATAGACATTATGTAGCACAAAGCGTGAAGCTGCAGGCTGTGCAGACAATGTAACCCCCAGCCGCCAAAGCTATTGCTTTATGTTAAATTAAACAATGCATATGGACAGCAGCAGCAGCAACAACAGTGCTCACATCCATCAAATGGCAGGGTGCAAATATCACTAAGAACAGTGTCTACTGGCTCTTCAAGGGCAAGGCTTGCACTTAACCCTGTGGCATCAAATATACTGTGGCAATATCTAGGCTTCAAAATAAACTGCACTGCATATTTACTGGCATATTGATAATAGATTTGTGAGGGAAATTTTGGGGAGAAGATGGCTGTGTTTTAACTTTGTTACTATGGGAAGGCGATTGAGGAAGCGCAGAAGTAAAACTTGCTCCGGGGGCTGGCCTGATCAATAGATATACCTGGTGCAATCCTTCAGGATGTTGAAGATGATGGATGTGACAGGGGGAGGAGTTGAGTGCTCCCCCTGAGCTCTGGAGGTATCCCTGAGCGTGGAGGTACAGGGGACACCTGCAAACCCTGTGGTGGTGGGCTAGTGATTGTAGTGGCTGATAGAAGAGCAGGCCTGAGCAGGAAATGGCTGTGGAAGCCGTTCCTTCTTTGACTGTCCTGCCAAGGTAGACAATACATCCCCCATCCTAGGGCTTCCTGCGGAATTGGCAGCAGAGGAAGTAGTTCATTCGCTGATTCAACAGGTGACTTTTTCTTTGCCTAAGACACAAATTTCTTTAGAATCCATTTGGTTGGCAATTGAACATTTTGGAAAAGTCACTCACTGAGCAGATTTTAGGTCTAACACACACGGTGCAGAGATTAAAATCTCAGGTGGACGTTCATGATGATAAAATCTCTGGGTTAGAATGAAGGTGGAAACAGTAGAAGTAGTTTCTGATGTGCTTAATAATGTTGGAGCTTTGATAACTCATGATAAAATTATTTCCATACATTTGAAAAATATGGAAAATATTATCAGGAGGAAGATAACATTTTCCTAAGTCTGACTATTTCTCCACTTGAAATGTTTAAAAAACATTTGTTTGAGGTCCTCAAAATACTACACGAGTCTCTTCCTCCAACTTTGAGAGAGTATTATGCCTGCTTAATAGAGTGAAGAGAGAATCCAAACTGGCAGTATCACCTGACAGTTTTTAGACCTAATTGTATTTCCTGGGACATCTGGCACTGGAGATGATTTGTTACTTTTCTTTTTGACCCAAATAGGGACCTTATATTATGTTCTTTCATAATAGGTTTCACAAGTTCTGAGATATAATCAATATATTTCCTGATACATCCAGAGCAACGCTGACAAGATAGAGGCAGCTTTTGCTGCTTCTTCCGAAGGTGTTGCAGATAGCTTTTTTTTTAACATATCTTTACAAATGTACTATTAGATATACGGATGTTTAAATATGTTTGGGTTTTCTGTTTTTTTCCTCTGTGATAAGTCTGTCCCTCAGCAGGAAACTCCAGATGAATGGGGTGGGTAATGATGCTTTGCAGGTCTATTCTCTCCTTTAGGAAGTTCCGGAGTTTGATTTTTGTCTGCCTTATTTCCTTTTTTAATTTTATTCTACCCTGTCTTATGAGAGAGAACATCTTTCTTCCTATATAGTAGACCTGATTTAGGGAGTAAGATGTTATTTTATTTCCTTATGTGTACTTAAATGCAGGTATTTTTTTTCCACTTCCCTTTTCTTTTCAAGATGTCAATCCTGTTATATAAGTTTGATAACTTTAATAAATATAAAATAGAGAGGGAAATTTTTCAAAGCAGTCTTTTATGCATTCTAATAGGGTTTTGGAAAATTTCCCACCACATACACAGGCACCAGGGCCTTGCCACCCATTAGGCAAGACCAGGATGGCAGCCTCTGAGGGTCTGCAAAGAGTAGCAGCAGTCAAAGCAGAACAATAGATCCTGACAGGCACCCAACTCAAAGAGCCATCAGCACCTTTTACCTGCAGGGAGAGTGAGCACACACACACACAAAGCATATTTTAAAATTTCAAAGCATGATGTCCAATTGTGCAGTATTTACAGACTACTGTTGGAAGGGAGGTGTTCAGATGATCACAACTGAGTTAAATTATCAAATTCTCTGTTGGGGTTGGGGGACATGAGGCTGAATGTTTGCCTGGGACATCTAATATCTTGCACTGACCCTGACCATTACAATCATGTGCATAGTCAGTATATGTGCAATTGTACCCGCACAGCGGAAGGCATTCGTAGAGATTTGATTGGGATGGAGAGTACAGTTGCGTACATAGTTTCCCTGTTTCCTCGGCTCGCAATCTTGGGGTCGTCTTTGACTTTACTCTCTCTTTCTCTGCACACATCCAACAAGTAGCTGAAATCTGTCTGTAACATTGCAAAATGTGTCCCTTCCCTTCTACACACACTACTAAGACACTTACCCACTTATCCACTGTTTAGACTATTGCAGTCTTCTCCTTGTTGGTTTTCCTCTGAATCATCTCTCTCCCCTTCAATCTGTTCAAAACTTCGGCCAGGCAGTACTCTATAATCTGTTTGAGGTTTAAGCAACTCCCACCCTCCTACCCTTCTTGTTCAGGCTACCAGAAACATGGTTCTCCATGAACTCTGGGTCATCAGGTCTGTCTTCAGATTCACTTGTGGCTGTTCACGGCTCCACTGTGCTTTTTCCTACAAGTCCTTGGTAGCCTGTAGCTAGGAAGTCTCATATGTGAGGACAGACTTCCTGCTTGTTCCTGGAGAAAGCGTAGATCTCCAGGAACAAGCAGGAATGTAGTCTTCACATATGGGTATCGTCGGTACCGACGGAGCCTGCGCAGGAACGCTCCCCAGCGTCCAATAGGAACGCTTTTTGGAGCATCCCTCAGCACATGCGCACTGCCTTCCCGCCTTTCCAAATGTCCCTCTTCAGTTCTTTGTTTTCCGCGGAGCCGACAGGACCCATACCCTGTCACCACAGAAAATTCTGTCTTTAAAATTGTTTTCTTGTGGTCGCGTTTGCCTCCGCACAACACCTACCGGTACCGCCAGTTCTTTTCTTTTCTTTTCTTTTCTTTAAAAAAAAAAAAAAAAAACTTGAACTGTTTCTCTTCAGAAACTTTTCTTTTTCGGTGCTAGGCATTAGGCCTCATATTCCTGAAACATGGAAAAACCAACTAGTGGTTTCAAAAATAAGTGTGGCGTTACCATTTCCGTCACTGACACCCATGATTGGTGTCTTAAATGTTTAGGGCCTGAACATTCTCCATCTGAATGTCTCTCCTGTATGGGGATGACTAAAAGGGGAAGACAGAACCGGGCTGCAAAGCTCGGTACCCTCTTTTCTTCGGATGCCAGATCCATTGCATCGACATCTTCAAGGGCCTCCTCTTCCTCCCATGGATCTCAGGTAACTAAACATAAAAGCCGGTCCCCAAAGGGTAGCTCTCCTGCAAAGCATCGAGAGGCCATCGGCATTGCCCTTGAGGGAACCACACGGGCAAAACAGCCCCGGCGGGAGGCTTCGGCTTCCAAAGCATCAATGGGGCTTCAGGATGTTCTCGGGCCTCGACCTCACAAGAACTACCTGTGCCATGCTCAGGGGTCCCAGCCATTTTCACCGGTACCGACACCCAGGCATCGGCAGCGTTGCTAGACCAGAGGTTCCTCTCTATCGAACGCAATATTGCAGCTCTGCTCACAGCTGCGGTACCGTTGACACCTATGGTTCAACAGGCACCGGTACCGACATCGATACCGATGCCAGTACATACACCGGTATGGTACCAATTCTTCCAATGCCATCTTTGGCTGGAATCGACAGATTGGTACCGGATCAACTCGGTACCGACTTCGATCGATACCGGGACCGTGCTTTGCATGAGCATCGTGGTCAGGAATACTTCGAATCCCCCGATTCCAAAGACTCTGACAATTCTACTGGCACCAGAGGGTTTCTCCTGGAAGATGCCTCTTCTCCCCAGTGCAGAATGTCACCTCCAGAGGACATGTCTTTTCAGGATTTTATTTGTGATATGGCCAAGGGCCTATCAATCAGGGTAGCTCCTGAAGAGGAACCCAGAACAAAGGAATTGGAAATTCTCCAATATCCTAAAGCTCCAAAGGAAGCAGCTACTCTGCCCATCCATGAAATTCTGCATAACTTGATGCTCAGAATGTGGGAGACGGCTCTGACTACATCTCCTCATTCTAGGAGACTTGATACTATGTATCGAGTTCTGCCATGTCCTGGATTTCAAAAGACTCAGCTGCCACACCATTCAATGGTGGTGGAGTCAGCCATGCATAGGATGAAAAGTGCAAAGAGGCATGCATCCAATCCCCCAGGTCGTGAATGCAGGACTCTGGACGCTTTTGGGCGCCGAACGTTTCAAGCTTCCATGCTTTCAGCTAGGATCAGTTCATATATACTATATATGGGAATGTTCCTTAAAGAAGTTACAGGAGACTTGGCGCTTATGAGCCCATTTCTCCCAGATGACAAGAGACAAGACTTTCTTGCTCTAGTTAAGCATGCTCAAGATGTCTCCAAGTTTGTGAATCGTGCAGCCTTTGACTGCTTTGAATGCATCAGCAGAACCTCTGCTATTGCCATTGGCGCACGACGGATTGCCTGGCTTCAGGCATCAGACTTGGAGACTTGGGTACAGGACAAGTTAGGCAACATTCCTTGCACTGGAGAGAATCTCTTTGGAAAGAACTGGCAGGAAAAGGCTAACAAGTTAGATGCTGACAGTACCACTCTAGATAGATTGTCAAAATCTACAGCCACTCCAGCCAAAAAGAAGCCTTATAAAAAACCCTCTTTCAGCAAAAAGAGGAAATTTTATCCTTCCTATACCCAGCAGAGTCAAACTCCAGGGTCAGGTTGCCCAAAAGGGACAAACTAGACAGCAAAAGAAGCCAAAAGGCCCGAGAGCCCAACCAGCTCCGCAGGTTCAGCCCCCTCAAGGGCTTTGACTCCTTCCTAGAGAGCTTAGCCTTCCTGCCTCTGAGGGGTTCCCAACCCCCCAATATCCCAGGCAGGTTATGCCACTTTGCCAGCAGATGGCATCAGATAACAGCAGAAGATTGGACTCTGTCCATTGTACGAGAGGGGTACAAGCTTCATTTTCACAGCATGCCCCCTCCTACAAGGAGTGGAGGAGTGGCCTAGTGGTTGGGGCAAGGTACTTCAGGCCGGAAGGTCGGGGGTTCAAATCCCACTAGAGGACAGCAACCTTGGGCCGGAAGGACTGGGGTTTCTAGTCCCACAGGTGCTCCTTGTGGTCTTGGGCAAGCCACTTAACCCTCCATAGCCCATGTTCCCTGTAAAATAGTTATCTCCAAGTTATAATGCCTTGTTCAATGTAATTTCAGTTTGTTCAATGTAAACCGCACTGATGCAGAATAGCGCGGTATATAAGAGAATGTAAATAAAAATACAATTCTAAGGCAATTCAATTCTCAAACCTCCGCAGACAATCTGCTAGATCATGAGGTCTCAACACTTCTTGCCCAAGGGGCAATAGAAGAGGTACCCATTCTTCAACGGGGTGCAGGGTTCTACTCCCCCTATTTTCTTATTCCAAAGAAAACAGGAGGACACAGACCCATTCTAGACCTCAGAGAATTGAACAAATACCTGTTCCGAGAGAAGTTCAAAATGATTTCTCTAGGAACTCTTCTGCCATACCTTCAAAGCCAGGATTGGCTTTGCTCTCTAGACTTAAAGGATGCATACACTCACATTCTGATCCATCCAGATCACAGGAAATTCTTACGATTCCTTTTCAAGGGAAAACATTTCCAGTACAGGGTTCTTCCCTTTGGTCTGGCTTCAGCACCAAGAGTATTCACGAAATGCATGGCAGTAGTAGCTGCATTTCTGCGAACCCTGGGGATATTCGTCTTCCCTTACTTAGACAACTGGCTCATTCGAGCCCCTACAGTTGCAGAGGCCAGCACTGCACTGTCTCGCACAATGCGAATTCTCCAATACTTGGGGTTGGTAATAAACTTCCCAAAATCCCAACTTGTTCCTTCCCAATGCCTGGAATTCATAGGGGCCTGTCTAGATACCAGACAGGCAAAGGCTGTCCTTCCACAGGCCCGGTGTCTTCGCATAATGCAACTAGCTTCTCAAGCAGCAGGGAAATCCTCCCTAACTGCTCGGGAGCTACTACAGTTGCTGGGACATATGGCATCCACAGTTCATGTAGTCCCATATGCGAGCAGCTCAGTGGACCCTATACACACAGTGGACACAGGCCACAGGACACTTATCAGACAAAATAATAAACTCTCAACAACTAATTTTGTCCCTCCAATGGTGGCAATCACTAGAAAATCTGACAGTGGGGTCTCCTTTTCATCAACCCCTCTTTCAGGCCATCCTAACAACAGATGCATCACAGGTGGGTTGGGGAGCACACCTGAATCATCTATCTACACAGGGCACCTGGTCTCCACAGGAGGCTGGTCTACACATAAACCTCCTGGAATTAAGAGCAATCTATTTAGCTCTTCAAGTATTCCACGCCCAGCTCAGCTACAAAACAGTCCTAGTCCAGACGGACAATCAAGTAGCCATGTTCTATGTGAACAAGCAGGGCGGAACAGGCTCTCTGTCATTATGCAACGAAGCTTTACGACTGTGGGCCCTCGCCAGAGAGTATCAAATTCACCTTCTAGTGGTATATCTTCCAGGCATTCAAAACCTTTGGTCAGACAAACTCAATCGAGTACTGCTGCCTCACGAGTGGTCGCTCCACCTAGACCAGGTGGCAAAGATATTTCATCTCTGAGGCACTCCAGACATAGACCTCTTTGCAAGTCCACTGAATGCCAAACTTCCCCGGTTCTGTTCCAGGATTCCGGCTCACAATTGTCAGGCAAGGGATGCCTTCCTCCTTCATTGGGGTCAGGACTTCCTTTATGCGTTCCCATCCATTCCCCTCATCCCCAAAACACTCTTCAAGCTTCAGAGAGACAGGGGTCGTATGATTCTCATAGCGCCAAACGTGGCATCCCCTGTTTCTACATCTCTCTCAAGCTACACCTCTGGAGTTAAGGCATGCTCCAGATCTCCTTTCCCAAGAGGACGGGACACTATGGCACCCGAGCCCCCAGTCCCTGCATCTCACGGCCTGGTTGCTGAAGTCTTAGACCTCCAGGATTTCAACCTGTCCCAACAGGTAAAGGATATCCTTCAGGCTTCTAGAAAACTTTCCACAAGAAGGTCTTATGCCTTAAAGTGGAAACGTTTTACTATATGGTGCTCCAAGAAGGGATTAAACCTCCTTGTCATACCTTTAGAATCAATACTAGAGTATCTCCTTCACTTATCGAATTCTGGTCTAAAGACCAATTCGGTAAGAGTCCATCTTAGTGCAATTGCAGCTTCTAATAAGCCTCTGAATGGACAACCAATTTCCTCTCATCCACTCCTATCCAGATTTATGAGAGGCCTTCTATTAACCAAACCTCCCATTAAGCCACCACTGGTGGCATGGGATCTAAATCTAGTTCTCGGGCAGCTCATGAAGCCGCCTTTTGAGCCTTTAGCCACTACAACCCTTACGTTTTTGACCCGGAAGGTCATCTTCCTAATTGCAATCATCTCTGCACGTCGCATTAGTGAACTGCAAGCTTTAGTGGCTGATCCTCCTTATACTAGGTTTCACCATGATAAGGTTGTTCTTAGAACTCATCCACACTTTATGCCAAAGGTGGTTTCGCCTTTTCATTTAAATCTATCAATATCTCCAGGAACAAGCAGGAATGAGTCTTCACATATGGGTACGTCGGTACCGACGGAGCCTGCGCGGGAACGCTCCCCAGCGTCCAATCAGAAAGCTTTTGGGAGCATCCCTCAGCGCCTGCGTGCTGCCTTCCCGCCTTTCCAACTGTCTCTCCTCAGTTTTCGTTTTTCCACGGAGCCGGCAGGACGTCTTCCTGTCACCGCAGAAACGTTTTTCTTAAATTCTTGTTTTCTTGTGGTCGCGGCTGTTTTCCCGCCGCCACCGGTACCGCCGGTGGAGTTTTTTGCTTTTCTTTTTCTCAAACTGAGGGACAGTTCCCTCAGTTTTTGTCTTAAACGTTTTGGGCCTATAAGGCCTCTCCATCATGGAGCCTTCTTCTCCTAAGAAGTGCCTTCACTGTGGAAATACAGTTTTCTTTTTAGACTCCAATAACTGGTGTCTAACCTGTTTGGGTCCTGACCCTTTTTTCCCTGAACCGTCAGGCTTCAATGCTGTGAGAAGAGATTCTCTCGATACCGTTTACCCTCCCTGTGTCAGGGCACCGGCCATTTCTTCTCTACAGGATCAGGTAACCCACAAACAGTCTGTTAAGACTAGCCAATCCTTGAGTGGTATGTCTCATGCTAAGCATGCTGACGGCCCCGGCCTTGCCCTCAAGAACCCATTGGCATTAAAACCCCGGCGGGAGTCTTCGGGCTCCAAAGCATTTCAGGGGTTTCAGGTTGTTCCTGGGGCTCACCCCTCACAGAACATACCTGAGCCATGCACGGGGGTGGCATCCGCTTCGAGCGGTACCGATAACCCGGCATCGGCACTGGTGTGAAGCGATCCACTCCTCACTAGGGATCGTCATCTGGTGTACTCGGTGCCTTCGGGACCGATCGATACCCAGATTGATTTTCTGGTATCGACAACTCCGTCGATACGATCCCTGACGACGGTACCATCTAGATATGCATCGATGGATTCACTTCCTTCGATGCCAAGTCTAGAATCGATATCTAGTCTGGAAGACTGGGTACCGACGTGTCTCGGAAACGACACGCACCGATTCCGGATGCGCGGTACCGAGGATATCCACCGACACTTTCGAGTTTCCTCGGTACCATTTGAGCAGCCTCCGCTGACTGCTTCGGCGATTCTGGCACAGCTACCGGTATCGGTATCAATGTCGGTACCGGCAGTATCATTGGGACCAGCTCCTTCCATGCTCGGTTCACTCGGATCGCTCCTTTCTATACCTAGTCTGGAGTCGATACCTGGCATGGATGATGCGCTACTGACTGTCTCAACTCATAATTGCCAGTTCCAGTATCCATCCATTACAAATCCTGTGCTGCACCGGACAGGTACATCCTCCGGTGCCCAGGCTTCCTTTTCAGGTCTAACCTGTCCAGGGATGGTTCCCATCGGAGATCCTTCCTTTCAGAAATTTCTCCTTGACATGGCAACCTTCCTTAATATTCCTATCCCTGGCTATGAGTCTTCTCAGGATTTTTCTGCAGAAAAGGAAGTTATAATGCTTCCTTTACATCACTCTTTGCAGAATCTTCTTCTGAGGGTATGGGAAAAACCTTTAAGGGTTTCTTCACCTCCTACAGCAACTGATTTTCTGTATCAGATGCCCCCCTCTCCAGGGTTTCAAAAGCCTCAACTTCCCCATCATTCCATTGTAGTGGAATCAGCAATGAGGAAGGTAAAAAGCAAGAAAAACATTCTTCTTTTCTGCCAGGGCGTGCATCTAGAACACTGGATGCCTTTGGACGTCAAACCTTCCAAACATCTATGCTGGCAACAAGGATTCTCTCCTATATTTTCTATATGAGTCTATCCCTTCAGGAGATCACAAAGAAATTATCTCTCTTGTCTCCTTTTCTATCAGAACCCAAGGCTGCAGACTATTCCTTACTTCTTAGTCATAGCCAAAATATATCTTGGTTTCTTTCTCGTGCTTCCCTAGACTCTTTTGAATCTGTTAGCAGAACTTCTGCTATAGCCATAGGAGCACGTCGTGAAGCCTGGCTCCAAGCTTCAGACTTGAGTAGATGGGCACAACAAAAACTGAGTAATACTCCTTGTACTGGAGAAAATCTCTTCAATAAGGAGTCCTTACGTCAGGTTGCTCATTGCTCCACTGACTTTCCTGTTTCTGAGGGCCATCCTAAGCCCTCTCCTTCCTCAGCAGGTAGGAAATGCCCTACCAAACCTTCTTTCCCTAAAAGAAAAAGGTTTTCCTCTTCTCCTGCCCATCATTCGGATGTTCCCAAGCAGGGGAAGTCTCGCCCTGGTCTGAAGAATCCAAACTCTAGCCAGGCTGAATAACCACAGTAACCATGGGTTTCTGATTAATCTTTTTATAACTACAGTTAATTCTTTTCAGCAGAAGTTTTTCACTGTTTTTCCATTCAAAACTCTGCTCAGGGATTCCTATTCTCAGGAAATCCAGTTACTCTTCACTGTGCTGAACTGTCAGGCTATTCATGTCTATAAGTTACAGAGTTTTCCACCTCTTCCTGACTAGAAGAGAGGTTAGCAACTATCGCATGATAGTTTCTCTGTACCAGCATGAATTTTTTCCTTCCAGGGACTTACCATGTGGTAAGTCCTTCTTCAGCTTCTCTCTCTACCCACTTCACCAGGGTTTCCCCTGTAAGAGTGGTACCATACCATTGAAAGACTTTTCTGTCTTTCTTTTCGCTGTAGAGTTTCTTCTCCTGAGTAAACTCCCTTCTTTATCTAGGCAGCTCTGCAGACAGAGACAGCTTGCTCTCTTTGTTCAGTCTGTTCTCTCTGTTTGACACAGACTGACTCTCTCTGTTGTCCTATCCAGTAGCTGCCCATGCAGGAGTCCAGTGCTTGACTACTGGTACTTTTCCACAAGTCCCAGTCTTGTCTTCCACCATTCCTGTCTGGCCTTAGTAGTGATTCCAAGAAAGTTTTCTACATATTTCTTGGATAATCTTTTCACTACAGGCTTCTTACACTATCTTCTACCCTTGCCATCTCCAATTTCTGGATTTGGCAACGTAGTGGACGTGGCTGTCAATTTTCTCCATCAGCCAGTTCTACATCCCAGTTCTCCTGCATAATGCTCTCTGCAATCCTACTGAGAAGCTTTCCACTATGGGCCCTTGCTAGAGAGCATAGAGTTTTTCTCTATTGGCTATCCATCATAGTTGAAAAATGCTTCCTCAGTCATCCCCTATGACTGTGAGGGTTCTTCATACCCTGCTATCTCTTTTTAAAAAAAAAAAAAAAAAAAAGAGGGAAAAGGACATACGCCTTCTCCACGTGAAAATCTAAGAGTTCTCCCATTCCTTAGGGAATATACTCTTTTTTTTCTTGCAGCTTGTCCTCATGGTATCCTATCACTTCAAGGACAGCACATATTAATCTGAAAAACGCATGATACCTCCTTTGTCCCTCACGTAGGTCAACCTGGTATCTTATCCTATGCGTTTCTGTCCTTTTACCATGCTGGAGTTCCACAGGACTCCAGACTTGCTGTTTACAGACTGATATTATCCTCTGTTTTTTCACGTAACCATCCTGGTAATTCACTGGATAGCATTCCTTTACCATCATCTCTGGGGGAATAGATTCTCTATATATCTTCTCAAGTAGGTTTCACCTCCTTGTTCTTAGATGAATCTTTTCCCTTCACATCTCCATGTGAATGTCCTGATCTGCATAGCTCTGTCTGCTCACTGCAGGCATCTATCTTTAGAACCATATATTCAGGTATATATATCTATATCTATATAGATATATATACCTATTGTGGTGAGGAAACCACTGCTGAACCTAGAAATACACAGGAAAATGAGTCCTGTCACTTTAAGGCAGAATGTATCAAGGGTTTCCCTAGTAACCAAGAGTGTGTGACTCAGAGAATAGTCATCCCTAAGCCCCGCCCACAGCAGCACGTCAGGGAGAAGCTTGACCCTAGTCACATGTGCTGGGAGCAAGGTGTGGCTCAGGAGGAAGGAAAGTTTAAAAAGCTGATTTGCAGTAACACAGATAGAAGTAGAATGAGAAGTGGTAGGAAGGTGCCACTCTTGAGACGGAGAAGCAGCAAGGGAAGAGAAGGACAAGGAGAAAGACAAGGAGCATGGAGAGCAAGTGAGAGAGTGCTTGCAGAGCATGAAAGGCAGAGTGTAAGAAACACTGGAAGCCAAAGAAAGAAAGAAGCTTGATGAGAGATTGCCAAGCACAGCTGAGGGAGCAAGGAACGAGAGGCTGGTGCAAGCAAACGAAGGTGCTGCAGCTGAGAGACAGCATGACTGGCTTGCAGAGCAGAGAGAGTTTCTAAATACCTCAGAATCAAGGCAAGTGTGTCCTTCTCAATTCCTAGACAGGAAATGCCCACGAGAATTAGCTCTAGAAGGGAAAGCTAATTCTAGTTATAGACAAAGTACCAGGATAAAGGGAGAAAGTTTATCCAAGCACCAAGTGGCTCACTTAACAGAAGAGCTACTGCAAAAGCAGGCTCTACTTAAGAAGTTAAATGAACTAATAGAGAAAGAAAATAGCCAGCTCTCTGTTCAGTTACCTTTTGATGTAAGTGAGAGAGATAGTGTAGAGGAAATGGACATAACAAGTGTGGAGAACAGTACCGTGGATTTACAATGTGCTATATGTCAGGTCTCTGATGTGGAAGAGTCCTAGAGAGCAATTGTATGTATGCCGTGCTTAGGAAGCAGCCTAATTCTGAAGACGTCACAACTGAAAGAAACAGCTGTGTTCAACTGATAAGGTTAAGAGCTGGATGTAAATGTTCAAGGGACATTTAAAAGTTTATGTTGCTGCCAGAAGTTTGTTCCTGCAAAGGAGAAAACATTTAAAAGTTTAAAAGTTTTGGAAAGTGACAATTTTGATTTACAAGCAAGATTGTGCCTGTTTCTTTGAAGTTTGGAATAGAAAGCAAAGTTGTTCCTGGTTTCTTTTTGAAGCTGTACTGTGGATTAAAACCTCCTTTATATAATTTACCCCTCGCGTCCTGTGTATGAAGGAACCCCTGAATACATTGAATAAATTTCTCTGTCTTACGCCTGAACCCTTGAGTCACAACTCCTTGCTTTAATATAGGACTACAATTCCCAGCAGCCCTCCTGGCAGCCATTTTGAGGGAATCTTATTTTAAAGCCAAAAGGCGACCTCACCTGCTACCAGTTACCTACCTGGCCAGGCGGGGGCGACACTATATACATCTCTGTAGATGTATCTGTCTGTCAGCTAGGTGTGCATATGCTATGCCCTTCAGACCTTATTATAGATAGATAGATAGATAGATAGATACGGCTATCTATCTATCTATCTATCTATCTATACATATCTCTTCATATATGTGTGTATCTGTCCAGATACTTATTATAAGTAGATATGTATTTCCATACTTCTCTCCTGACTGTCTATACTCATGAAGGTTTTTACCTTCCTGTATGTTTCTGACAGTGGGCTTGCACAGCTTCATACTGTTCCACAGTATGTTTCGAACATTTTGCACACAACCACTGCTGTGGAACTGACAGCCCTACCGTATCCTAGGTTTACGTATCCCTGAAGTTCCATGCCCCAATGTCTTCCTACCTCTCACCAGTTAGGAAAGACATGGTGGATCTTCAGTGGATTTCAAATTCAATTCCTCAAACATCTGTCCTTTCTTGGGAGTATGGGGTTCTTCTCATACCCTTTCCTCTCTCAAGGATTAGGTCTGTTTGCCTAGATCGGTCAGTCTTCCTCTTTTGCTCCTACCTCTGAATACTTCGGTAGCCAAAAGAGTTTTCAGCTTTCCATGAAGCTTCCCACTGAAGACCTGCCGTGTTTGTGTTACCCTAATTGAATCCTGGGGTCACCTCTCACTTCCAGATGTTGACCTCCACCTTCACTCCAGTGAGGTCACCTTGGACATTATTCTGCTGGATCCCCAGTAGACTCCATCAGCCTCTCTACTTCCTGCAATCCAGTAGGTGAGCGTTATATGGTGATTATTCATTTCATTATTATGGTGATTGTTCATTTCAATATATCTTTTGATAATGATCATACATACATGGACTCCTGAATATAGAAAGACTAGGGGACATGCAATGAAGCTACAGGGTAAACTATTTAAGACCAATAAAAGAAAATATTTTTTCACTCAACGTGTAATCAAACTCTGGAA
Source organism: Ichthyophis bannanicus (assembly GCA_033557465.1). Taxonomy (NCBI): domain Eukaryota; kingdom Metazoa; phylum Chordata; class Amphibia; order Gymnophiona; family Ichthyophiidae; genus Ichthyophis; species Ichthyophis bannanicus. Next base: position 1,270,230,056 of record CM066032.1, on the reverse strand, counting down.
TTTGTTACCGGAGGATGTAGTAAAGGCTGTTAGTGTAGCTGGGTTTAAAAAAGGTTTGGACAAGTTCCTGGAGGAAAGGTCCATAAACCATTATTAAGAAGTGACCGAAGATATCAATGCTTGACCCAGTACAAGCATTGTGGAACTTGTGTCTCTTGGGGAAACTGCTAGGTACATATGACCTAGTTTGGCCACTGTTGGAAACAGAATACTGGGCTTGATGGACCTAGGTCTGACCCAGTATGGCATATCTTATGTTATGTTCTTATGTTCTTGAGGGTAGTCCTTTCTTAGGTTAGCTGATTTTTCTGCAGCTCCTCTCTCTGCAACTCTTACCCTCCATCCTCAGGATGCCTGGCCATATGAGATGTAGCATGTTTTCAATCTTCAACATGTTATGGCTCCAGGCATCTTAGCTTGGGAGTCCCCATATGTGAAGATTCATTCCTACTTGTTCCTGGAGATAGCACAGTTACTTACCTGTAACAGGTGATCTCTGGGAACAGCAGGAATAAGTCTTCACAACCCACCCACCTCCCCTAGGAGTTGTATTTTTATATCTATCTTTCCTTTCCTCTTTCTCTCTCTCTTTGTCTCAGCTATGAAACTCAACTGAGGAGAGACAGTTGGAAAGGCGGGAAGGCAGCACGCAGGTGCTGAGGGATGCTCCCAAAAGCTTTCTGATTGGACGCTGGGGAGCGTTCCCGCGCAGGCTCCGTCGGTACCGACGTACCCATATGTGAAGACTTATTCCTGCTGTTCCCAGAGATCACCTGTTACAGGTAAGTAACTGTGCTTTATCTTCCTGTATTTTTTCCGAGGCCTCACACCTCTAATGCAGAAAGAAACCTTCATACTTTGGATTGTAAAAGAGCCTTAGCCTTTTACCTACAGAGAACACAGCAACATAGAAAGTCCTCGCAACTTTTTATAGCTTTTGACTCTAGTCATTTGGGACTTCCAGTCTCCAAAAGAACTTTATCTAAATGGATTGCCCAATGCATATCCTTTGCTTATGAGAGTAAGGGTCTTCCTCTTCTAGGTCATGTCACAGCTCATAACGTGAGAGCCATGGCAACTTCCATGGCTAATCTCCACTCTGTATCTATCGATGACATTTGTCGAGCATCCACCTGGGCTTCGGTACACACCTTCACAGCCCACTACTGCCTGGATAAAGCCTCCCATCAGAATGCCTTCTCTGGCCAAGCTGTTCTTCAAAATCTCTTTCAGACCTATTTCAACTCCTACCCACCAACCCTGGTGGAATGCCAGAGATCCATGGGAGGAAGGATGCCTACCTTTCTAGGGTGGCACCTTCCTGGGGCTATCTCCCTGGCATCTTCAGCTAGGGAGTCCCCATATGTGAAGACTACATTCCTGCTTGTTCCTGGAGATAGCGTAGTTACTCACCGGTAACAGGTGATCTCCGGGAACAGCAGGAATTTAGTCTTCACAACCCACCCACCTCCCCTAGGAGTTGTCTCTCTATCTCTTTGTCTCTTTCCTCTCTCCCTCTATCCTTTCACTCAGCTACAAACATAACTGAAGAGGGACAGTTGGAAAGGCGGGAAGGCAGCGCGCATGTGCTGAGGGATGCTCCCAAAAGCGTTCCTATTGGACGCTAGGGAGCGTTCCTGCGCAGGCTCCGTTGGTACCGACGATACCCATATGTGAAGACTAAATTCCTACTGTTCCCGGAGATCACCTGTTACAGGTGAGTAACTACGCTTTACTCACCTGTAACAGGAGTTCTCCAGGGATAGTAGGAATCAGTCCTCACAACCCTCCCTCCTCTCCTTGGAGTTGCTGTCCATTTTTGCCATCTTCTTGGTGGGGCTGTAGCTATGGTACCTGATGGTAGCATTTCCAAAGGCTTTCTTTGAAATCTGGGGAACTGCTCTGCACGGTCTCCGTCAGTGCCGACGTCACCCATAGTGAGGACTGATTCCTGCTGTCCCTGGAGAACACCTGTTGCAGTGAGTAACTACGCTTTCTCTGTGAACAAGCAGGAAAAAAACCCATCACATATGGGTGATGTCACAGACGGAGCCTCGCACTAGAACGCTCCCCAACTTACAAAGGTAGCCTTTGGGAGGCACACCGTGCATGTGCTCCTGCCACCCGGCCTGCCACAGCGCCGTCTTCTTTTTTTCCACAGAGCCCCTAGGATGTGTTCTTGCATTACAGAAAAATTGGTTTTCTTTTTTGTCCCTTATGAGACATTCTTTTCTAGCTTTTCTTGCTGCCTGTCTTCGGCTTAGTTGGTCTACTGAATTGGATGTTTTTTTCCTATCATTTTTCTTTTTTTTTTTTTTTGCCTCTTGGGGCGTTTTCCTGCCTGTGGCACTATTACGTTTAACTTGACTGCAGTGCTATTTTTCAGTATGTTCAAGACAGCCAGCGGCTTGAAAAAATGCACCTAGATGCAAGACCATCTCTGTCACCGACTGCCACAACTGGTGCTTACAATGCCTTGGACCCAATCATTAGCCTGCAATCTGTGCCTGCAGATGATGCCATGGGGATTGAAGGGTTGGGAAAAACAAAAGGAGTCCCTCTTTGGCTCATTGGATTCAGCTTCCTCAGTCCCAACCCCGTCATCTGCGCCTTCCAAGGTTTCTGCAGAGGCGTCTAAGAGGAGGGAACTCCATGCCCAGTTGGAGCCAGGGGGCCTAAGCGGTGAGATGGGATTTTCTGACACAACCCTTCTTGACATGATGTAGAGAATGAGGGCTGCAGCTGGATGACTCCTGATTCAACAGTCATGAAGTCCCTGCCCAAGGTCTCAACACTGGTGTCCACTGCTGCAGCATCAGCCCCCTCTCAGGTGATAATTCTAGTGGAACGCCTTCAAGCCCTTGTTGCTCACTTGGTGGTGGTTCTAGCCTTGCGAAACACAAACTTTGCAGTGCCGATGGCATCATCACCACACTCGGTCCAGCTTTTCCTGGAGACCCATGCCCTGCTCTCTGAAACAGGTGCATTGAATGGGAGGTTGGAATAGACACCGGTTCTGATGACTATTTCCCTCTCTAGTATGTCAGAATCCACCTTCTCCCCCATTGCGGAATTGGTGGGGCGAGGAGACCTGAAACTACTTCACCTTCCTCTCGGAAACCGAATCGGAGTGGGAGACCAAGGAGGAATAGACGAGTCCAGACTTCTGGTCCCCTGATCTGCTATCCAGCCCATCACTTTCCCCAGAGCAGTGTAAGTCACCTCCATAGGATATTTCCTTCCAGGACTTCATCAGGGACATGGCCAAGGTCATCCCCTTCTCCCTAGAATTGGAGGAGGAACTAGGATGCTGGGGCTGGAGCTCCTCCAGTATCCCTTCGCCCCCAGAGTGGCAGTGATGGTGCCCATGCACCATTTCCTGCAAAGGTTGCTGTTGAGGCTGTGGGAAACCCCCTCATGGTTCCCATCATCAGCTGGAGACCTGATTCCTTGTACTAGGTCCAGAAGGCCCTAGGCTTCAGGAAACCTTATCCCACAGTTTCATTGTGGTTGAGTCGATCTTGAAGCAGGCTAAAATCAGCAAGACTCGCTCATCGGTAGCCCCGGGCTGTGAAACTCAAACCCTGGCCGCCTCTGAGAGAAAATGCTTCCAAGGTTCCATGCTGGTTGCCAGGATCCTGGCCTACCAAACCTATATGAGCATGTTTCTCAAGGACATCATGCTGGACCTGCTCTAAATTCATGACGCCTACGATGTTTTCGAGTTTGCGATTAGAGTAGTGGCAGTGGGCATCGCTGCCCGTCTGATGGTGTGGTTGCAAGCCTCCAACCTGGAGCAGTGGTCCAGGACAAAATAGCCAACGTCCCTTGTCAAGGGGAGAACTTCTTTGGGAAGCCAGTAGAGGAAAACGGGAGGAGCTCGAGAAGGAGCATACGACCCTCTCTAGGCTCTCCAGGAAGACCGCAGACGCCGCACAGAAGAAACACCCAGGCAAGAAGGCCTTCTACTTGCACTGCTATTTCCCAGCCCAACAGCAGGCCCCCCTGCCAGTAGCAGATGGAGAAAACACGGAAGGCTCAGCCATCCCCGCAGCCCAAGCTGGGGGTGGGTTTTTGATGGGTTCCGCTGTCTGCCGGGGTACCCCCCTCAGGTAAGGGGGCAGTTCGTCCACTTTGCCCACAGGTGGCCCTTTGTCACCTCCAGATACCTGGGTGTTACATATCATCCAAAGCTGATATTGGCTGCACCTTGCCCAGCTGCTGCCTCCATACACCCCAGGGGAGTACCCCATGGGCCCTGTGCATCAGACCTTGTTGCAGGAAGAAGTCTCCACTTTGTTGGCCAACCTAGCCATTGAGCCAGTTCCCCCAGCTCAGGTTGGATGGGGCTTCTATTCTAAATACTTCCTGGTCCCCAAGACTGGAGGGTTCAGGCCCATCCTGGACGTGCAAAAACCTAAACCTGTCCTTGATGCACGAAAAGTTCAGAATGGTCTCATTGGGGATGCTGCTCCCGTACCTTTTACAGGGCAATTGGCTATGCTCCTTGGATCTAAAGGATGTGTGTACACAGATCCCGATCCACCTGAATCACAGACAGTACCTATATTTCGTACTGAGCGGCCAGCACTGTCAATACCGCGTGCTCCCATTCAGGCTGGCCTTAGCTCCACGGGTCTTCACAAAGTGCCTGGTTGTCGTGGCTGCTTACTTCTGAACTGAAGGGGGTCTTTGTCTTCCCTTACCTGGACAACTGGCTCATTAAGGGACCCATGCTGGACAGCATCTGGCAGTCTGCTGAGCTCACCATTCAGGTGCTTGAGTGCTTCTGCTTTGAAATCAATTACCTGAAGTCCCATCTCCAACCCACACAGCAGCTGCAGTTCATTGGGACCCCCCTCGATAGCACTCAGGCGTGGTCCTTTCTACCGGAAGACCGCATGTAAAGGCTAGCAACAGTGGCAGGCAATGTGCAGTGCCAGCACCACACAGTGACCCATGGGATGCCGAGGCTCCTCACCATATGGCAGCCACAGTGCAGGTCGCCCCTCAAACCCGTTTCTCCATGCGGCAGGCCATATGGACCTTAAGCACCCAATGGAAGACAGGCCATCTCTGTGACAAGGTGTTGTGGTCACTACATTCCTGATGCGGTCCTTCAACTCGTGGCTCAGGCCGGTGAATCTGCTGTGAAGCCTCATGTTCCAAATGGCTGTCCCCCACAAGGCACTCAGGACAGACGCATCCAAGCTCAGCTGGGGAGCCCACCTGGATGGTCTGCACACGCAGGGCCTGTGATTCGAGCAGGAGAGCCTGCTTCAAATCCGCTTTCTCAAGCTTTGGGTGTACCTGGCCAATTGGGCGATCCTGATCCAAATGGACAACCAGGTGGTGGTGATCTACATGAACAAGCAGGGTGACACAGGCTTGTACCTCCTCTGCTGGGAGGGTGTTCGGTTGTGGAAGTTTGCCTTGCTTCATGGCATGGACCTCAGAGCGACTTATCTGCCTACCGAGCTCAATGGCCTAGTGGACCAACTCTGCTGGGTCCTTTAGCCATGCGAGTGGACCCTCAAGAGGGTGGTAGTGAACCGGATCTTTCAGGAGGGAGGCACTCCTGTGGTGGATCTCTTCACCATCACACAAAATGCCCAGGTGGCCCAGTTCAGCTCTCTGAAGCCGGCCAGCGATTGCTTAGCCTCTGATGCCTTCCTCCTCCACTAGGGGGAGAACTTGCTGTATGCATACATACCTCCTGATACCACTTGTGGTGAAAACCCTCCTGAAGCTCCAGGCCAATAAAGGCTCCATGATTCTCATCGCATCCCATCCCAAACAATCCTAGTTTAAAGCTTTCCTCAGTAGATTGCGGAAGACAATTCTCCCTTTCTTTGATAGGTGGATGCCATCCCTGCTTAGCAGTCCTTGGAAAATCATGTCATGGCCAAGGAAGCTAAAATATTTTCAATAACATCATCCACACAGCCAGGCATTCATCTCAAGGATATGAACCTCTCAGCCCTAGCCCTGGCCCTTGCCGGGGAAGATTGAGGAGAACATCACCTATGCATGTAACTGCTTCACCTTCTCTCCTAGAGCCACAAAGCCACTTTTGATACACTCAGCCAGTAGGTTTCAGAAGTCTCTGCAAACTCACCGTAACATCTCAGATCTTGGTACCAGGCAGACAACACACCTCCTGGGACATCATGTCTAGATGGATGCCTCTGTACCCCTTAGAACAGGGGTCGGCAACCCGCGGCTCCGGAGCCGCATGCGGCTCTTTCTCACCTTTGCCGCGGCTCCGGAGCACACTGCCCGCCCGGTATTTAAACGTGGCGTTATGGGCTCCCTCCATGTCAGCTCCCTCCCTTCTTCTGCAGCCGCGGCTCCCTGCCTCTTAAGGAACCGCGGCTGTGCTTTTAAAATCATCTCGGAGCCCTTCCTGTCTTGACGGGCTCCGTGCAGCATTGTCCCGCCTCTAAAGGAAGTTTTGGAGGCGGGACAATGCTGCACGGAGCCCGTCAAGACAGGAAGGGCTCCGAGATGATTTTAAAAGCACAGCCGCGGTTCCCTAAGAGGCAGGGAGCCGCGGCTGCAGAAGAAGGGAGGGAGCTGACATGGAGGGAGGGAGCAGATATGGATGGATGGATGGAGGGAGGGGGGCTGACATGGAGGGATGGAGGGGGCTGACATGGAGGGAGAGGGGCTGACATGGAGGGAGGGAGCTGATATGGATGGATGGATGGAGGGAGGGGGGCTGACATGGAGGGAGGGAGCTGATATGGATGGAGGGAGGGGGGCTGACATGGAGGGAAGTAGGGGGCTGGCATGGAGGGATGAGGGGCTGACATGGAGGGAGGGAGCTGATATGGATGGATGGATGGAGGGAGGGGGGCTGACATGGAGGGAGGGAGCTGATATGGATGGAGGGAGGGGGGCTGACATGGAGGGAGGGAGCTGATATGGATGGATGGAGGGAGGGGGGCTGACATGGAGGGAGGGAGCTGATATGGATGGAGGGAGGGGGGCTGACATGGAGGGAGGGAGCTGATATGGATGGAGGGAGGGGGGCTGACATGGAGGGGGCTGACATGGAGGGATTGGGGAGGCGGGCTGACATGGAGGGAGGGAGGGAGGGGGCTGACATGGAGGGATGGAGCACTGGTAATGGGGTTGAGGGGACGAGCACTGGAAATGAGCTGATTAGGGGAGGCTAGGACTGGTAATGAGCTGATGGGGGGTAGGACTGGTATTGGGCTGATTAGGGGAGGCTAGCACTGGTAATGGGGTTGAGGGGGGATTAGCACTGGAAGCGAGCTGATTGGGGGGCTTTGACTGGGCATGGGCTGATTGTGGGGAGGGGAGGATAGAGCTGCTGGCCCTGGAAGATAACTGGGGGCTAAGGCTACAAATGGGCTGATATGAGGGAATGGGAGAATGGAACTGGATCTGAGAGGGGCTGCCATGGTATTTGTACTAGAAGGGACTGGTCAGTGGGGAAGGAGGGGGACTGGAAGGAAATGGACACCAGTGGCAATCATGGGAATGCAAGTTGACATTGGAAGGTACTGGGAGTGAGGACTGGAAAGGGGCTGATATTGGGGAGGGTTACTGGGACTGGAAATAGGCTGATGGAAAGAAGTGAAGAAAACGAAAGAAGAGATAAGAAATGGCAGATGGACCATAGACCACAGAAAGAGAGCTAAGAGAAGACAGGAAAGCAGAAGCCTCAGATCGGGACCAGCATGATCAAATAATAAATTGGTCAGACAACAAAGGTAGAAAAAATAATTTTATTTCATATTAGTGATTTGACTACAAAATCATCATAATTTTGAAATCAAATATTGTTACTTGTTGTTGTGATATTTTCTGGCGTATTTTTTTTGGTGTGCGAAGGAAGAGGGGTAGTCTTATACGGCGAGTATAGGCCAAACACCTATATTTTAACAGGAAAAGTAGGGGGTCGTATATAGCATTAAGGTAAGAAACAATATATGCAGTGTTAGATTTGTTTTAAATGTCGCAATGGTTTTGCGGCTCCCAGTTTTTTTTTTCCCTTCGGAAACGGGTCCAAGTGGCTCTTTATGTCTTAAAGGTTGCAGACCCCTGCCTTAGAAGGATGTAACCAACTACCACTTCTTCCTCCTGGCTGCTGATCCTATAGCTTTGAGATGTTTGAGCTCTGATACCTGATGTTCCTGGGATGTTGTCCCTTCTTCCACTTCAGGACTGCATATCAATTTCTCAGTTCAAGGGAAGATGGAGTTGAGGTGTTGAGTCTGCAAGCCACAGTGATGTGTGATTACATCACAAATTCAGGTATCTTGAAAACCAGTTAAGGAAGTGTATTCTTAAGTATTAGAACTGTCCGAAGTCTCCTTTGATAATTCCAGGAGATAATGGTGAGGAAATTTCTTTTGGAGGAAGATACTGTTAGAAACATTGCCTCCTGTATTCAAGGTACAATATTTGTCATCTATTAAATGTTTTGGGAGTCCATGATTAGAGATATCAGGAAGGATTACATTGGATAGTTTAAATTGAATTGCTTTTCTGGAAAATTCTTTGGTAGTGAAACTGCCAGCATGATTTAAAGGTGAGGTCAGAGAGGCTGTTTTTGCAAAAAAAAGCATTTTTCAGGAAAGGAGAAGGAACCAAATGACAAAAACAGGAAACAACATAAGCATTGGCAAGTTTAGATTCAAGGCATTGGTAAGGCAGGCAAAGAGAGAATTTGAAAGAAGCTGCCATGGAAACAAAAACGTATAATGAAACCTTTTTCAAGTACATTTGTAGCAAAAGACCTGTGAGAGTCAGGTGGTCCATTGGATGATAGAGGGTAAAAGGGTGCTAAGTGAGGACAAGGCCATAGCAGAGAGACTGAATGAATTCTTTGCTTTGGTCTTTACTGAAGTCGGGAAGTTACTGTGCCTGAAATAGTATATAAAGGTGATGTATTGGAAGAACTGAAAGAAATATTGATAAACTGGGAAGATGAATTACAGCTATTTGAAAAGCTAAAGAGTAGTAAATCACCTGGATCAGATGATATACATCCAAGAATGTTGAGTAAATTGAAATATGAGATTACAGTCAACCAATTCTGTAAAAACCTAAAAACTCTCCTGTTCCTGGAGTATTATGGATCTAATACTGTCTAAAGAACACCCGGGTGACTAAAGAACATCCGGCAAAGAATAACCACACTCCATCAACAAACTATCGAATATTTGATTGATTGTTTATCTGTTATAAAATATGTTCCATGCACCTTACTGTTCAGCTGTTAACATTTCTGCACTGAGTTCTCTGTAAACAGTCTTGACTAGTAGAAAGACGGTATAGAAAAGATGTTAGTTCACAGATTACTAATAGTATTTATTTATCTATCATTAAATTCATCTGTAGTACTGGAAGATTGAAGAATGGCCAATGTAACACCAATTTTTAAAAACAGTTCCAAGGGTAATCCAGGAAAATACAGACCAGTGAGCCTGACGTCGGTACCAGGCAAAATGGTAGAAACCATTATAAAGAATTAAATTACTGAACATGTAGATAGTCATGGTTTAATGGGAGAAAGCCAACATAGATTTAGCCAAGGAAAGTCTTCTGTGTTATATTTTTTTTGAAAGTGTGAATAAATGGGTATACAAAGGTGAGTCGATTGATTATAGTGTATCTGGATTTTCAGAAAGCTTTTGACAAGGTCTCTCAAGAGAGACTCTTGGCGAAATTAAAAAGTCATGGGATATGGGGCAGTGTACTGTTGTGGATCAGGATCTGGTTAAAAGATAGAAAGCAGAGAGTAGGGCTAAATGGCCAAGTTTTTCAGTGGCAAAAGGTGAATAGTGGAGTATCCCAGGGATCTGTGCTGTGCCCGCTGCTTTTTAACATTTTTATAAATGACCTGGAAATAGGAATAAGGGTGAGATGATCAAATTTTCAGATAACACAAAATTATTCAAAGTTCTTAAAACGCAAGAGGATTGTGAAAAATTGCAAGAGGACCTTGATAAATTGGAAGACTGGATGTCCAAATGGCAAATAAAATTTAATGTGGGAAGTACAGTTATGCACTTAGGAAAGAATGACCCAAGCTATGGTTACACGATGCAAGGTACCACCCTAAAAACCCCCACACGGGCAAAAGATTTAGGCGTCATTGGAAATCCTCCACCTGGTGTGCAGCAGTGGTCAAAGAAAGCAATAGAATGCTAGGAATCATAAGGAAAGGAATGGAAAATAAAACCAAGGATATTATAATGCCTCTGTATCCGTTCCATGGTGCGACTGCACCTTGAATATTATATGCCGTTCTGGTCACCATATCTTAAAAAGGATATAGTCAAATTAGAAAAGGTACAGAGAAGAGCAACCAAAATGGTAAAGGGGATGGAAGGATATCCTTATGAGGAGAGATTTAAAAGGCTGGGGCTCTTCAACTTGGAAAAGAGATGTCTGAGGGGGGGATATGATAGTGTTCTATAAATTAATGAATGGAGTAGAATGGGTAAATGTAGATCTGTTGTTTATGCCATCAAAAAGTAGAAAGATTAGAGGATGTGCAATGAAGCTACAATGTAACCCGTTTAAGATTAATAAAAGAAAACTACTTTTTTATTCAACGCGTAATCAAACTCTGGAATTTGTTGCCGGACGATGTAGTAAAAGCTGTTAGTGTAGCTGGGTTTAAAAAAGCTTTGGTCAGGTCCCGGAGGAAAGGTCCATAAACCATTATTAAAGGGGATCCGGGAAATCCACTGCTTAGTTGGGATGAGTATTGTGGAACCTATGTGCCTTTTTGGGAACCTACCAGGTAACTGACCTGGATTGACCTGACCACTTTTGGAAACAGGATACTGGGCTTGATGGACCTTGTTCTGACTCAGTATGGCATTTCTTATGTTATAGGCCTCGACAGCCGTGGTTCCTGCTACTGCTGTAGCTCTTGTAGAGAGAGCCCACCATCTGGGTTTCTCCCCGGACCTTATCTCACAGGAGGGCAGAACCTTGCTGCACTCCAGTGTTCACTCGTCCTCGGGGCATGGATGCTGAGCGGGTAGTCCTCTCAGAGCTTAGTCTTCCCGAAGGTGTTACCAGCATCCTTCTGGCGTCCCGCATGGGCTCCACACACAAAAGCCTTCGCACTAAGGTGGTGCAGATTTGCTGCATGGGCTGCGCACTGGACCCCTTCTATTGCACCATGGACCAGCTGCTGAGTATCTCCTGCACCTCTCCTACTTGGTCCTGAAGTCCAGTTTGGTGCGAGTCTACCTCAGTGTGATAGGCTTCCCCCTGGAGCTGTGATACTACACCCCCTATTTTGGCCCAGCCTTTTATGGCTCATTTCATGTGGGGTCTGCTTCTCTTGAAGCACCTGCTCAAGCCCCCTACAGTGGCTTGGGATCTCAACATGGTACTCGCCCAGCTGATGCGGGCCCCATTTAAACCACTGGACTGACCTGGAAAATTTCTGACCTGGAAGATCCTCTTTCTAGTGGCGGTGACATTGGCCTGACCCATCAGTGGGCTCTAGGCCTTGGTGGCTCACCTGCCATACCCCAGGTTTCACCAGAACAGGGTGGTTCTCTGTACACATCCCTGTTTTTTGTTGGAAGTGGTTTCGTTGTTCCACGTCAACCAGTAGATAGTCTTACCAACTTTCTTCCCCCGGCCTCATGTCAGTCAGGGAGAGGCGGTGTTGCTTACCTTGGACTGAAAACGAGCTCAAGTCTTTTACTTGGAGCGCATGAAGGCACACAATCAGTCCACCCAGCTGTTCGTTTCTTTCAACCCAAATAGGCTGGACGTCACTGTTTCAAAGGGTATGCCTATCCCTTTGGCTAGTGGACTGCATTGCTCACGCCTATTCCCAGGCTGGCTTGCGCCTTGAGGTTAATGTCACGCCCCACAATGTCCATGCGGTGGTTGCATTGGTAGCCAACCTCAGGAAAAAAATGAAAACTTTCCTGAACAGGAACACTTTGGGAACATCATCTAGGCCTCACTAGTTCAACATTCCCGATCGGTTCTGTGCCCCCACCCGACCGACTTCAGATTGTGACTATAGCATATGACTGCTAGAACATGCTCCTGAATATAACTACTTTCTCCTGTAAATAGTTAATGTGCACATAGCTATTTTCTCCCATAGTTATTATGTCAAAACTCCCTGCATGCATTATCCCCTTCCAAACTATTTTCATTGTTCATAAGGGTGCCAATAATCACGTCTTAATGCATTAAACCCCAAAATCCCATATCCCACATATCTACACCCCAACATTTAAAGAATGTGTATTCGTAAGCTAGTTTTTGTCGGAACTATTTCCATGAAGAAATAACACCCTCTCGTAGCAAATACGTTCCTTTTTAATCTTTATTTAAAATGGGGACGCAACCCCAGAAACCACCCTTAAGATATTCAAATCAAAAAGGGTTCAAAGGGATTTTTCTATAGGTAGGTTGCATGGCTGTGATAGTTTGCTGATTAGTGACGTCATGCTATTCTGACCAATAAAAGTAGTTTGAGCGAGTTTGTTTGTTCACATTCGCACTGGAATTTTGAAGAAGGGCTGTGAATGTCGGGAGCCCGAAACGGAACGTTGGGTCATAACTTTAATAATGTTTGAACTTGTTGTGGATTGCTTGAAGATATTTCTGCGTTCTCTATTTTGTGGGGATGAAGCTTCATGATTTTGAGTGTCCTTTCTGAAGCCAGAGGAGCACACTTGGAAAAGCTAAGTGATTTTTACCTCACATAAGAGAAGAACTATCGCACACTTAATTATATCTAGTTAGATTTCAATGACATAAAATCGATTTGAACCCTTTTTGATTTGAATATTTTAAGGGTAGTTTCTGGGGTCGCATCCCCATTTTGAATAAAGATGAAAAAGGAACGTATTGCTACGAGAGGGTGTTATATCTTCATGGCAATAGTTCCGACAAAAACTAGCTTACGAATACACATTCCTTAAATAATCACGTCCTGGCAATGTCCCAGTTTTTATACTACTTCCTACTATTTCTTGACACGGTAAAAGGCGGTATATAAATACAGTTAAATAAATAATTAAAATAAAAATGTCTACTATTTCCTTTTTTAATTGGTCTTGTTTCATTGGATTCTTTTGTGTGTCAAATGTGTGTGCATATATAGTCCAAAGCCATTTCACTGGCCACTTTTTCCTAGGAGATACTGAACATTAAGAGGTTGAATTGCAAGGGTGCTAATAAAGTTGACCACAACTTTATGGTAGGGACAGATCTGAACCATAAGGAAGAGACATGCTTGCGAGAGACTAACAAGGAGAACTGCAGTTTCTGAAGAGACCCCGCAACCAGCGCCAACGATACCACCAGATAGTACCCGTGTAAACCATGAGCTCTGTATGGTAAAACCGACCCCACTTGAAACAGGGCATTGTAACAGGTAATGAAGCCGAGCCTAAAGCCAAAAAGCTTAGGCAAGAATAAGGACCAAACCACAGCTGGACGCGTCCAAATACGAGACGTGTTGTCCTCCTAATACCTGTCCCTTTTCCCTTCATTGTTTTATTTTTTTTCTTTTTGTAACCAGACGAAGACGGGCTTTATGCCACTTCCTAATCTGAATACAGGACAGAGCCAACAGCTGACCAAGTTGCAGCGATACTGTTCTTCCATCAAAAAGTAACCACTGCAAGCGCAGTAGTCAAGCAGAAGGACCAAGCTCTCTACTAATCATTGAACCCCAAGCAAAATTAAGGTTCTGGCATGCTAGCCTTAAGGGCCCCCCTCCCTGAAGGCACCAAGGATAACCAGAAAATAAACATACCATAGATTCCATGGCAGGTTCCTAACCTACCGAATCAGTAGGGTTGTTAATTCTGTGGCACCAATTTTCTGAACTTCTGCCGCAACATGCAGTGCTGAGCTGGTTCTACATGAAGCCCTGTAGGAACTCCTGTCAAAGGCAACTGCCCAAAAGTGTTTACTGTGTCTCGAGGCTGATGTCCTCTCAAGCTGACATCATCTTCTCCAAAGTGCTTCCTACAGGGAATAAAAGCTAGGGCTGCCAAATAACAATTAGTTCAAGAACTGCACCGGAAACCTCCATAAAGGTCTGACATGAGAATCTGCGCCGCAGAACGGTGACCGCTAAAAGGTATGGCCACTCCGGCCCATTGCTGACACCAAGCCTCATGGCTGTCCAGCCACATTGGCCATTGCAAGATTGGTACCTGACCCAAAGAGGCAACTCTGCCCCAGTGGTTCTGAGATCCCTTGTCAATTCAGAATGCAGTAGCCTGCGCTTAACTGAACAGGAGTTGTAATGGAACACTAACTGCCTCGCTGGTGTCCACCTGTCAACAAAGAACCCATAAGGTAACTCTAATATCTTACTTTGTCAAGCTGGTGAAGGCCCTTAAGCCCCATTAACTTATGTGCAGTTGGTAGAGCTTTCCGGCGAGGCCCATTCAGCGGACCACAACTGTTTCTTTCTCTTTTTGTTTTGTTTAGGTTTTTTTGTGAGGCTATGAGTCCCCTAGTGATCTTCTATCCTATTGAGATCTCATTCTTTTTTTTTTTTGTTTGTTTATATATTTACCCATCTAGACAATGCGTGACGTAGCTGCCTGAGAGCCCTCGTGACAGCGACACCGAACCAAAGGGCAGATAACTTACAAGGAGAAAAACTCCCCATTTCATCTCCAGATAGGGATACTCTTCTCGTCTGAAAACAAGATAAGAGAGTAAAATCTTAGCCACGAACCTTGAAGCCCCTAGACAGCCAAAGTCGCCAGCTAATACAAGTTTCGCACTGCCTCACACACCCAGCTGAAGTTAAATCTGATCATCTCAAAATCCAAAGAAAAACTTTAAAAAAATTCATCTGGAAGACTGGAGTGTCCATAGACCCTCTTCGACCCACACCGAATCCGGAAGAGACCTGGAAAAGGTAATCATCGTAAGGTTGCAAATACTCTGCATAAATATATAGATCGACCTTGAGGACTACCAGTTACCCTAGATCAGTAAGTTCTGAAGTGTCCTAGACATAATTACTGAAGCAAAAACAGAAACCACAAGCTAAAGGGAAACTCAAAAAACTTAAACCGACACTGCGAAGGGAAGATGTAAAAGATTGTTCAATTAGTAACAGAGACCTACACCTAGATATGGGTCAGAGCAGCTACTCTGACAAACAGCTCAGTCCGGCCACTGTTCCCTACCATGTAACTAAAACAGCGCCAACGCTGTGGACGCCAAGCACATCCCAGCCCACCATGGGACCCCAAGGGTGGCTGACCCCAAACACCTTTTGGAGAGCATGGACGAGTGTAGTGCTACACTAAAGAGGCCCCCAAGAACCAAAACTTGGCAGCAACCCAGGAAGGCCAGAACGGAGCATTTCATGAAAAGAACTAAGGAAAAATTCTCTCATAATCTTCCATATCAGTCAGAAATAAACAGACATCACTAACATCCAGTATCATGGCTACCCCAGTAGCCTATACCTGTAGCCCTCCTTAGTAGAATGAAGAATAGACACATAGGCGAACAGTGATAGCAGCTTGCTGACCACAGAGACAAATGCAGTGCCAAGGAAGGAGCTGAAAGGCCTTAAATTTTGGCCCGGTAGCTCCCGTAGCCTGCTAAAAGACTCTTGTAGGACAGGAGCAAATCTATGAAATAAAATGTATAACACCTCAGGGAAGAGAAATACTACCCAGAACATACCTGGAGAAATATGGCACACACCACATAAAACTCCTACTATCACAAGGAGAGCAATTTCAAAATTCTAAATCGTCCTAACTCAACCACATCACATACAAAATAAACTATCTGAAGATCCATTTCTAAACAACCATGCAATACAAGAGAATCGAAAGAGTACCAAACAAGCTGCTACTCCAACCTCTCTCATTCATTGTAATCCATGCAAGAAAGTGCACTCTCTGGTACATGGCTCCATGCAGCCATTACTGATAGGGTTATAGCTCCATTTTTTTTTTTCGTATCAAGAGTTCACTGATATCACCCAGAAAACAAAATGGTCAGCGGCATCTAAATAACGCAATAGCAAAAACAGGAAAAAGAAATCGACCAACTGAACTCGACCACTGAAAAAATAGCCAGGAATGTTTCAAAGTTCAGAGGCAGCAAGTCCAGTCCGACTAAGCCACTGCCCATCCAAGGCTGAACCTGAAACAAGGAGTTAAAGCATGCGACAAAAACTCTTGAACTCCTCACCTCTTATGAGCCCACTGGAGCCCTGAGCAGAAAAGCCACAGAATCCTTTATTACTCTTCCATACAATTCAATGTTTTTTGGTTCCTGCTTTTTTTCCCCCCACTGTAGCTTCATAAAAAAGAAAGCTTTAGGAAAATGGCAGCTGTTCACGCTAAAACTCCACAGCTGGAGGAAAGGGTTTGACATGCTATCGTGCCTTTTTTGTTTTCTTTTTGCGATGTAAAAACAGAACAGACCAGCCAACCAAATACAAACCGAAACCACGGAGACACTGATGTTGCTGGAAAAAAAGGCAGAATGAACCGTTGTAACAGGAGGTGGCTGCTTCTTTTGACGGCCTCCGGGATCTGGAAATCCCATGTGCGGGCCGACCTCCGATCGCAGTGAAATTACATGGAGATGCAGCATGCGCCAGTAACAAGATGAGTCCTGGTACACTACATTATAAACAAAGCCTTTTCCCCATTTAAGAGGGCACAGGCAACGGAATCCCCTGGAGAACACCAGACCCTGGTTTCCTTCTTTTTCTTTTTTCAAACTGATTATGCTACTGGAGCAGCCACTTAACCTTGACGACTGAAAACGAACTCCTGGCAGACCAAAAAGGTTCCTCTTTTTCTTTTTTTTTTAATTTACAAGACAGCATACTTTTCCAGGTCCCTTTACAAAACCTGGGGAGGAGAGAGGGATATCACCGCTACCCGCTGAAATCACTGTCATCTCGTTCTCAAAGGGAAGGGAAAAGGAAAGAGGCCTCACAGGGCCTCCTCCAACCAGCCTTTCCTCAAAACTCTGAAGAATGGTGGTGGTGAGGAGGGGTGGTGGAGGAGAGGGACCTGGCACCACCAGGTTCTGCACCTCGGGGCTCTAAGACCAGCAGCCGCCAACTTATGCCCAAAACTCCTAATCAATTCCATTCCAATTCAGACTGCACAGGCTTAGCAAACCTCCATCTGCTGGAGACTGAGAATACTGATGAGAGTGAGGCTGCACAGGACCCTTTATACCATGACGTCAAAATCAAACTAGTGGTTCTCAATCTCCATCTGCTGGCAGGTGTACATAACCCACGCGACTGGACTGGAGGAATGATGAGGAAATAAATAATAAATGAAATTTATATATCCCTCCAGTGGAGTCGGGGAGACAGCCAAGCTTTTCCATATGTGTAATAGTCTGCCATACACAACACATATGTAGCTTGCTTTTCTCTAAACACAATTTATCCGATACAAGGTGACTTTGGGCAAATCACTTCACTCTCCATTGCCTCAGCTGCAACCTAGACTGGAGAATGCCCATTTGGTTAGGGAAATAACTTGCCTTGAGCTCAGATTTGGAAAAGCCAAGAAATACATTTAAATACCATAACTATATATACTATCATAGTAACAAATGACAGCAGATAGAGACCAGTATGGTCCATCTAATCTGCCCAGTAAGGTGGCTAGAGTGATTCTAAGCACCGTTTCTCCCCATGCCTTTGCTTAGGGTTGTACCTGCTGCTACGTGCCGATCACTCCCACTCTATGCCTTTGTTTAAGGTTGTACCTACCACTCCATTCAGGTCACCCTCCCTCTATGCCTTTGTTTAGGGTGGTACCCATTGCTCCATGCAGGTCACACACCCCCCTCCCTCTATTTATTGAAGTATAAAAGATATTTAAGTTTGCTTTGATTTCATTCCCTTGCTATGAAGGCATCCACTGTATTTTGAATTCTGTTACTGTATTTGCCCCCCACCACCTCCATTGGGAGGGCAGTCTAAGCATCCCCTTCCAGTGAAAAAGTATTTCCTAATGTTGCTTTTAAGTTTACTGCCTTGCAGCTTCATTGTATGTCCTCCAGTTTTACAGCTGCTTCTTTGAAAAAGGTTTGTTTGTTCATTGATACCCTTTAAGTATGTAATCATCTGTGTCATATCTCCCCTGTCCCTCCTCTCCTCTAGGGTAGACATATTTAGGTCTTCGTCTCTTCTCATACGTCTTCTGGCGCGGGCTCCAAATGTTTGGTTGCCTTCCTCTGAACCATTTCAAATCTTTTTATATCCTTCGTGAGATATGGTCTCTAAAATGGACCACAATACTCAAAGTGAGGCCTCACCAGTGATTTGTACAGGGGCATTAATATCTCCTCCTTTCTGCTGGTTATTCCTCTCTGTATGCAGTCCAACATCCTTCTAGCTTTAGCTACCACCTTGTCACACAGTTTCGCCACCTTGAGATCCTCAGACAGTGTCACTCCGAGTCAGTTGTTAAACGTTTTCTACTAACATTTTGAATTCTAAACACCTTAAACAAGCTGCTGGGCACAAGAGATATTTATGATTATCTGCTGAGAGCAAATAATTGAGACTAGTGGGCTATAGAACTTATATAAATAAATGAATAGACCTCTTTTTTTAAAAATATATTAGATGCTGAGTTAATGATTGCTAATGACTGCTAGGTACATATGACCTAGACTGGCCACTGTTGGAAACAGAATACTGGGCTTGATGGACCTTGGTCTGACCCAGTATGGCATATCTTATGTTCTTATTTATTTATTTATTTATTTATTTAACATCTCTTATATACCGCACTATTGTCATCAGCGCGGTTTACATGGAACAAACATATACATACAGAGAACTGTAATGCACTTTACAAGTAACGGGGTCTTTGAACTTGGGATTAAAAAGGTAAACTATATAGGCTAACTAACTATTTACAGAAAATTCAAAATACATTAGTCACATTTGGATATCGTTTGGGGAATGTCTTGGTCAGAAAAAGTGTCTGTAGTATTTTCATGTGCAAAGATTAGATTGGGAAATAGCTTAGGAAGAGGTAGTGTTTGAGGCTTTTTCTGAATTGTGTTAGGCTGGTTATAGCTCTCAGTTCTGGTGGGAGGGCATTCCAGGTTATTGGGGCATGGATACTGAAGGCTCTTTTAGTTGTTTCCTTAGTGTATCTGACTGTTTGTTTCGGGATTATTCATGTATTTATAGCAGTTGATCTTCTGGATCTGTTGGGGGTCTGTAAATGTACAAGGTTGGTGACAGTTGATGGTGCTTGGTTGTTTATGGCTTTGAATGTAGTGATCAGTATCTTGTAGTGAATTCTTGCGTTGGTTGGTAACCAGTGGAGTCTTTTTAGGACTGGGGTTATGTGATCTGTCTTTGATATTCCTTCAAGTACTCTGGCGGCAGTGTTCATCGCCAGTTGAAGGGGATTTAATGTTGCTTGAGGGAGCCCGTATAGAATTGCATTTGCAAAGTCGATGTGAGGCATTATCAGGGCTTGGTAGACGGTTCTGAAGTCTGAGGGTTCAAGTAAGGGTCGCAGGTGGCGTAATGTACGTATCTTGTGATATATTAGTTTTGTTATGTTTTTTATGTGGGCTTTCATATTGAGGCGCTGGTCGAGGGTTATACCTAGGTAGCGTAGTGTAGGTTTTACTTTTAATTCCTTGTCCTTTATCTTTATGGAGGTTGGAGGTGTGAAGTTTTGGTTCCTTGTTATAAACATCACATCAGTCTTGCTGTGGTTGATTCTCAGATTTTGTGAGATGAGCCAATCTTCTACTGCTTCGAGGCATGTTGTCAATGGTGTATAATCGGGGTGGTTGGTGGAGAATGGCATGTATAGTAGAATGTCGTCTGCATATGCTAAACAGGTGACATTATAGGAACGAATGAGGTCGCAGATGGGTTGCATGTATATATTGAACATCAACGCTGACAGAGAAGATCCTTGCGGTACCCCTTGATCTTGAAGAAATGGTTCAGATGCAGTTTCGCCAATTCGTACTTGTTGCCAACGGTTAGTTAGGTAGGATATACACCAGTCGAGAGCGACACCAGCTATTCCTTTTTCCTTAAGGCGATCGATAAGTATTTGGTGGCTTACTGAGTCGAACGCAGCTGAGATGTCCATGAATATAAGTATGAATCCTTGATGGATGTTATCTATTCCTGTGATTAGTGTGTTGAATAGTGTGATGAGGAGGGTCTCAACTCCATGAGCCTCTCTAAATCCGTGTTGTGCAGGGTCAAGTGGAGCTTCAGTGTCTATGTGCTGTTGTATTTGCCGTTGGACCACTTTCTCAATTATTTTGCTAGGAGTGGGATACTGGATATTGGCCTGTAAGATTCTACTTTTAGGGGGTCTAATTTGCTGTTTTTTAATAATGGTCTAATTGATGTTTGCTTGAGGCTTTGAGGAAAGGTTCCAGTTGAAAAAGATTGTTCAAGGATATTCTGTATGAAGAAGCTTACTTCATGTTTAAGGTTTTTTATCCAGGCTGCTGGACATGGATCACTTGCAGCGGTGGTAGCATTTATTGATGCGATAGTGTTTTCAATTTCTTTGATTGATAATGTATTAAACTTGGTTAATGTGGTTGACTGTGAATGCATATCACTCTTTGTTTGTCCAGTGGTGCAGATGTTCTTAATGTAAAACAAAAAAATATCAATAAAGTTTATTTGTATAAAAAAGGAGCCTGCAGGCTCTTTAGGAAGAAGAAAGCTAAATGAGCACACACTGGGGACTCCATACTGGCTGAGACAGCATGCACACTATTAAACAAGGTAGCTTCTTCCAAGCTCTGTGGAAGCAAGGAGAGCGATGGAAAGCACAAAGTAAAGAAAATGAAATCTCATTCCTAGTCTAACATCCTTTCCCCATCTCACACAAACTTCTAAGCTTAATGCTACCCCCTCCCCAAAAACAAATGAATACATACGAAAACAACCCATCTCGTAACAAATACTGGAGTTTTGACTTTATCATAAAGCTCTTTGGGGAGGAGGGGAGAGATTGAGGGAAGAATCTGAAAAAAGTTGAATTGTTCATGACTTCACATTATCAAATGTTGTCAAAACAATACTGCACAAATACTATATATACTATACTACAAGCCAATGCAAAATATTTTCCAGAAGGTTTTAAGCTTCAGTTGATTAGAAAACACCCTGCTGTTTTTACTTGGAGCAGTGTTTAAAAGATTTCTTGACAACCAGGCTCTGGCAAAGGGAGGGGGGCAATAAATCAAGAAGGCTGACTGGCAGGGTTCTCTAATAAGCTGACAGCAATTAAAGATATGCTTACAGTCTGAAGTTTAAAAATAATACCATTCAGAGATGGATTTAAAATAGGGCCACCTTTAGACAGTGGAGAGGGGTCCTTTGGTATCCCCTCAAATAATCAAAGGATACAGGGAGAGCTCTTCCTCCAGGGGTCACCCAAAATACAGGAAGACCAAATCTGATAAAATTGTATTCAATAAATGGAAGGAGAACAGCAAGGAAATATACTGTACTAACATTTTACTTTCAAAAGGGAGACTGAAACAATGAGAAAAATGGTAAAGAAAAATTAAAAGGACCAGCTGCAAAGGTTAAAAGCATACGTGAGGCCTAGACAATGTTTAAAAACAACATCTTGGAAGCCCAGATAAAAAAATAAACGTTTGGAATACATCTTAAATGAAAGGAAGGCCAAATGACTGTTAGCATAATTTAAAGGTGAGGTGAAAGAGCGTAGTTACTCACCTGTAACAGGTGATCTTTGGGAACAGCAGGAATTTAGTCTTCACATATGGGGTAACATCGGGTACCAACGAAGCCCATGCGGGAAGCTCCCCAGCTACCAATAGGAAAGCCTTTGGGAGCAGTCCACTGCGCTTGCGCTGGTGCCTTCCCGCTCTTCCAGTGTACTATTCTCAGTTGAGTATATAGCTGAAGAAAAAATGAGAGTATAGAAGAGAGAAAAGAGAGAAACCTACAACTCCATGGGGAGGTGGGTGGGTTGTGAAGACTAAATTCCTCCTGTTCCCAGATATCACCTGTTACAGGTGAGTAACTATGCTATCTCCAGGAACAAACAGAAATGTAGTTTTCACATATGGGACTCCCTAGCTCCCAGATCTCAGAGGACACAATGTCGGACAAGGTCGTTGACCTAGACCTCCCCGTCACAGGGATCTGGTCTGAGTGGGCAGAGGGTAGGAGTTGTCTCTACATCCCAAAGAGATGCTGGAGTACTACCTGGCCAAAGGCCACATCCTGGCGTGAGTCCTTGTCCAAGTAGTAGTGGGCCGCAAAGGTATGGATGGAGGACCTTGTAGCAGCTTGGCAAATCTCAGCAGCGGATACTGTACATGAGTTGGCCACAGAGGCCGACATAGCCCAGACATTGTGAGCAGTGACATGCCCCTCGAGGGAAAGTCCTGCTTTGTCATAAGAGAAAGATATGCAACCCGCTATCCAGCAGGATAGGGAGTGATTAGTCACTGGGAGACCCAAATGAGCTGGGTCAAAGGACACAAACCAGCTGTGAGATTTTCCTGAGGTTTTGTGTTCTCTGGAGGTAGAAGGCCAGAGCTCTTTTGCAGTCGAGGGTATGCAGAGTTGCTTCTGCATGTGAGGCGTGCGGCCTTGGAAAGAAGACTGGGTGGATGACAGCTTGATTAATATGAAAAGGGGAAACCACTTTCAGGAAGAAGGTGGGGTGTGTCCGTAGGACTACTTTGTCGTGGTGAAAATGCATATGGGGGCGTGAGCCACCAAGGCTTGTAACTTGCTGACGTGCCTGGCTGAGGTCAGGGCGATGAGGAAGAGCACGTTCCATGATAAGTAGTGGAGATGTGTGGTTGCTAATGGCTCAAAGGGTGGTTTGAGGAGTTGAGCTAGCACCACGTTGAGATCTCATGCTACTGGTGGTGGGCGAATAGGTGGCTTGGTAAGGAGTAGACCCCTCATGAATCATGCCACGAGAGGAACCGTGGAGATGGGTTTGCCATCGACAGGGTTATGAAAAGCTGAAATAGCACTAAGGTGTACTTGGACAGAGTTTGATTTAAGACCGAGTGAGGATAAATGATAGAGGTAGTACAACAGCGTCACCACTGATGCTTCGAATGGATTGTGAGCATTTTCAGAGCACCATATAGCATATCTTCGCCACTTGTGAGATTAAGCCTTTCTGATGAAGGCTTTTCTGGATGAAAGGATGATATCCTTGACCTCCGTACATAGATGAAGATCCTGAAGAACTATGCTTTCAGGAGCCAGGCTGTTAGGCGAAAGGATCGGAGATTGGGGTGGAGGAATGCTCCGTTGTCCTGTGAGAGGAGACCTGGCCTGGATCCCAGCGGGATCGATGAGGCTTGTGCCAGGTGTAATAGGAGGGAAAACCATGGTTGACGAGGCCAGTGTGGGGCGATGAGTATCGTGGAGCCCTTGTCTGTCCTCAGTTTGAAGAGCGTTTATGAGATTAGGGGTATGGGGGGGGGAATGCATACAGGAATCCCCAACCCCAATGGATCATGAATGTGTTCAATGCCAGACTGAGTTTGGATGGTATTTTGGAGCAGAACCGGGGAAGTTTGGAGTTCTGTGGGATGGCAAAGAGATCTAGCCATGGAGTTCCCCAGAGATGGAACAATTCTGTTGCCCTCATCTGATCCAGAGACCATTCATGGGGTTGCAGGATGCGACTCAGGCAGTCTGCGAGGAGATTGCTCTCTCCTGGAATGTAAACTGCACGTAAGTACATGTGGTGTTGGTTGGCAAAGTCCCAATGTTCGCAGGCTTTCCGACACAGAGGGGGAGAGCCCATTTCCCCCTTGTTTGTTGATATAGAACATTGCAACCTGATTGTCTGTATAAGGACTGGACTGTTTGAGAGTTGATGTTGAAAAACATGGAGAGCTTGCGTGATTGCTCAAAGTTCCAACAGGTTTATCTGTTGGGACTCTTGTGCTGTCCAAAGACCCTGTGTTTAGAGAGAGTCCGTGTGTGCTCCCCAACCCTGTTTGGAAGCATCGGTCATCAGTGTAGGCTGAGGCTGGGGAGTCTGGAAAGGAGACCCTGCTAGTAGATTTACTGGGATGCACCATCACTGGAGGGAGTCGGCCATGGGAGATGTTATTTGGATCAGATCCCATAGACTCCCTGTGGCCTGGATTGAGAGAGTCCATTGTGTCTGACGCATGTGGAGTCTGACATATGGGACTACATGCACTGTAGAGGCCATGTGGCCTAGCATGGTTAGAAAGCAATGTGCTGAAGCTTGTTGGCTTTGTCGCATGCTTGTGGCCAATGCTATTAAGCGGTCCATTGGGAGAAAAGCTTTGCACTGCTTGGTGTCTAGGACGGCACCTATAAATTTCAACCTTTGTGTTGGAACAAGGTGTGACTTTGGAAAGTTTGACAAACCCGAGGGATTGGAGAAGGATTAGGGTCTTTTGCTGAGATGAGCAGAGTTCTCCAGGAGAGTCTGCCTTTATAAGCCAGTCGTCTCAGTATTTATTTATTTATTTTATTTATTTATTTAGCACATATTTGTATACCGCTGCTTCCAGCGATCAGAAGCGGTTTGATTAAGAGAACAGAAAATGTCAGATCAATGACAGAAATTTCAAAGCATTACAGTGTGATTAACAAGGTTATGTGATAGGTTTTCAAAACAAATCAAGCGTGTTATCATTACAGTATACAATAAATTTCCAAATTACAAGATTAAAACAAATTACAAGATTACAAGATTAAAACAAATAGGATTATAACAGGTTTCATTGAAGTATACAAGATTAATGACATGTTTCATTAAGTTTACAACAGGATACAGTTAAGTGGGGGAGGGATTACAGTAGGGGAAAACAGATTATGTGTTTTTGAAGATGAGCCGCAACTACAGCCATGCACTTTGTGAAAACTCTTGGTGCAGATGCCAGGCCGAAGGGGAGAACCCTGTATTGAAAATGGGTTCCTTGACATGTGAACCTGAGATACTGCCTGTGGCTTGGGTGTATCAGGATATGTGTATAGGAGTTTTTGAGGTCTAGGGAACCAAGCCAGTCATTTTCCTGGAGGTAGAGAAGAAGGGTCCCCAGGGAGATCATCTTGAATCTTTCTTTACCAGAAATTTGTTTAGATTTCTAAGGTCCAGGATGGGCCTGTGGTCTCTTGACTTCTTTGGAATGAGGAAGTGGGAGGAGTGGAAGCCTTTGAACCGTTCCTGAAGGGGAACTAGTTCTACAGCTCCTTGTATAAAGGAGAATGTTTATTTTGTGCTGGAGGAGGGCCTCTGGGGGGGGGGGGGTTGGAAGGATAGTCCCCTCTGAAATAGTGAGGGGGAAGCTCTCAAAAATTGAATTGATACCCCTTCTGTATGATGGAGAGTCCAGTTTTCTGTGGTAATGGTATGCCATTTCTGGCTGAACAGTGAGAGTCTTCCTGGAATGGGTAGCTGATCCTGCAGAGTCTGTAGGGACTATCTATGTTCCCTATCTGGGAGTCAAAACTCGATGTAGCAGGAGCTGGTTGCATCTTAGCGAGTCTGGGCTTCTTGGTCTGCTTGGACCCCTGCTGCTTCTGTTGTGGGTGGTAGGTTGGCTGTGGGTAAGAAGGGTAAAACCTTCTCTTTTTGGGTAGAAGGCTTTCTTAGTGGGTGCCTTCTTTTTTGAGGGGTCAGATGTCTTCCTAGAGAGCTGTTTGGGGGTGGTATCATCGGTCTACAGCTCCCCTGCCTTCTCCCACCAGTTCTTACCGGACCCATTGTTCCAAATCAGAGTTCTGAAGCCAAGCCAGCTGCCTAGCCCCCCTATAGCTATAGAAGATGCTCTGCTGGATGACTCGAATGCATCAAAGGTGGCTCTGTTGACAATTTTTCATACATTCTGATTATGGGAGAGGACAGCCTGGAAGGCTGGTCGTTTTTCCTCTGGGAGGAAAAGGAGGAATCCTTCCCAGTCCTTGTTCATTTCTTTCAGGAACATCCCCATGTAGAGAATGTAGGAATTAATTCTACTAGCCAGCATTGATGTCTGAAAAGAGTGTCGGGCAAAGGAATCGAGGTTCTTTATCCAGTGTCGGGCAAAGGAATTCTCGCTCTTTATCCAGCGCATCGCTGATTCCACCACCATGGAATGGTGAGGAAGCTGCTGTTTTTGAAAGCCGGGGCAGTCGGGCACTCAATACATAGTATCGAAACGATGACTTATAGAGGAGATGGTAAGAGGAGTCTCCCACCTCGGCAGCATTAAATTGTGTAGAATTTGATATACTGGCAGGATGGTGGCTTCTTTCAGTGCCGCGGGGTACTGGAGTATCTCCAGCTCCTCTGCCCTTCGTTCCAGTTCTGAAGCCGCCTGGATTGAGAGGCCCGCCGCCATATCCCTGATGAATTCCTGAAAGAACGTGTCCTCAGGGAGGATTTTCTTCAGGTTTTAGCCAATGGTGGCGAGGTTTCCAACATGAAGTCCCAAGGGTCACCGGAGTCCAGCGACCGGTGAATGGAATCGGATATGTCAGAATCGGACTCCATTGAGTATCGGCGGTGCCGA
Organism: Ichthyophis bannanicus; assembly: GCA_033557465.1. Lineage (NCBI taxonomy): Eukaryota > Metazoa > Chordata > Amphibia > Gymnophiona > Ichthyophiidae > Ichthyophis > Ichthyophis bannanicus. The sequence goes on along the minus strand of CM066032.1, from coordinate 1,270,203,509 downwards.
TGTCGAGTGTCATGTCAAAGCCTCTCGATATCCTCGGGGTCAAAGCCCTACACCGTCCAGGAGGGATCCGTGGATGGTGGGTAATATTGGTACCGGAACCGAAGTCTCAGTGTCTCGAGGCCCCTGCTTCGATGTCGATGATACCATTGGGAATGGCTGCTGGGGGGTTGAGGTCAATGCCACTAGCCGATTCCCTGGGGCTGTTGATGTCAGTGGTACTGATGCCGCTAGGAGAGCTGCTAAGGTCCTTCCCAAGGACAGCATTCGCTGGTCCAAGGATGGAGCCTGTGCCTGGTCTATAGATAGAAGGGGCTGGGTTCCACTGTACTAGTGCATGACATCGGCGGTTCCACAGAGGCCGAGACCCTGGGTACCTCCCGAATCCCCAACGGGATTTTGGAGGACAAGTCCTCCCACTGGGGATGCTTGGACCTATGGCTTGAGTCCAGTGAAGTCCTGGCCGATTCTCGGTGCGAACGGGAACATTCTCTCAATTCCCGAAGCTTACCGGATGAGTCCTTGGATTTATGGCTCAGTTCCTTCAGAGTCTCCGAGGGTTCCCACGGTCTGGACTTACCATGAACCAACCAGAGGGGAAGCCATTTTGGTCTTAGTCCTTTGTGGAACACCAGATCTGGTGCAAGAGATAATGGTGTTGGGGCCACTTGGCAATAGTGATCATAGCATGATCACGTTTGATTTAATTAATGGAGGAGGGATGGTAAGGAAATCCACAGTAGTACCTTTTAACTTTCGAAAGGGAGACTAGGATAAAATTAATCAATAACATTTCCCCGTCTTTTTTAGCAACCCTCCTTGACACCCAACCAGATACTAGAGTCCGCAGACAAAATGTAATCCCCCACTCTATCCGCAAGACAAAACAAACTACAAGCTCCAGAGCCTTCACATATACTGCCACCAACCTCTGGAACTCGCTACTTCTCACACTTCACTCAGTCAAAGACCTCCAAACATTTAGGAGAGACCTCAAAACATACCGCCTTTCTACTCATTATAGAAACTCAGATTTGAACCCAAATATAGACACGTCCTCACAAACACTCACCACACACACCCCTGAACTACACCCACCTCCAACAATCACAAACTCAATGTAATTCTTCTAATCTGAAATTTTGTACATAGTTTATTATCATCCTGTAATAGGCTAAGTTTGTAGCCAAATGGATATCCAACTGTTTTGTTACTCCCAAAAAGTTACTGTGTAAAAAGTTAAACCATTGTTCTATGTAAAATGTTCTGTTATCTGTAAACTGCCCCTGATCTTTGGAAGGGGTGGTATAGAAAAATCAAATAAATAAATGAGGGAAATAGTTGAGAAAAAACTAAAAGGAGCAGTTCCAAAGGTTAAAGACTTACATCAAGCTTGGGTGTTGTTTAAAAATACTATCTTGGAAGCCCAGACCAGCTGGATTCCACCCTTTAAGAAAAGTGGAAGGAAATCCAAAAAACTGCCAGCATGGTTTAAAGGTAAGGTCAGAGAGGCTGTTGCCAAAAAAGCATCTTTCAGGAAATGGAAAAAAGAGCCAAATGACAAATTGGAAACAGCACAAGCACTGGCAAGTTAGATGCAAGGCATTGATAAGACAGGCAAAGAGAGAATTTGAGAAGAAGCTTGCTGTGGAAGCAAAAATGTGTAATAAAGACTTTTTCAAGTACATTCTTAGCAAAAAACTTGGGAAAATCAGGTGGACCATTAGATGATAGAAGGGACAAGGCCATAGCAGAGAGACTGAATGAATTCTTTGCTTTGGTCTTTACTGAGGAAGATGTAGGGATGTTACCCATGACTGAAGGGGTATTTAAAGGTGATACTGTGGAAGAATTGAAAGAAATATTGATATACTGGGAAGATGTATTACAACTATTTGATAAACTGGTGTTGAAAGAACTGAAATATGAGATTTCAGACCTGCTATTTGTAATCTATGAACTATAATTAAAATCATCTGCAATACCTGAAGACTGGAGGATGGCCAATGTAACACCAATTTTTAAAAAGGGTTCCAGGGGTGATCCGGGACACTACAGACCGGTGAGCCTGACGTCAGTACCGGGGAAAAATGGTAGAAACCATCATAAAGAACAAAATTACTGAACATGTAGATAGTCATGGCTTAATGGGAGACAACCAACATGGCTTTAGCCAAGGAAGATCTTGTCTTACTAATCTGTTATGTTTTTTTGAAGGTGTGAATAAACAGACAAAAGTGAGTCGGTTGATATAGTGCATCTGGACTTTCAGAAAGCCTTTGACAAGGTCCCTCATGAGAGACTTTTGGCAAAATTAAAACGTCATTGGATGAGAGGTAGTGTACTATTGTGGATCAGGAATTGGTTAAAAGATAGAAAGCAGAGGGTAGGGCTAAATGACCAATTTTCCCAATAGAGAAAGGTGAATAGTGGAGTATCCCAGGGATCTGTGCTGCTTTTTAACATATTCATAAATGACCTGGAAATGGTAATAACGAGTGAGGTTATCAAATTTTCAGATGACACAAAACTATTCAGAGTTGTTTAATCCCATAAGGATTGTGGAAAATTGCAAGAGGATCTTGATAAATTGGAAGACTGGGCATCCAAATGGCAGATGAAATTTAATGGGGGTAAGTGCAAAGTTATGCACCTAGGAAAGAAAAACACAAACTATGCTTACATGATGCAAGGTTCCACATTAGAAACCACCACCCAGGAAAAAGATTTAGGCATCATTGTGGATAACATGGTAAAACCCTCTGCCCAGTGTGCAGCAGCAGCCAAGAGAGCAAATAGAATGCTAGGTATCATAAGGAAAGGAATGGAGAATAAAACAAAGGATATTATAATGCCGTATCTTTCCATGGTGTGTCTGCACCTTGAATATTGTGTGCAATTCTGGTTGCCGTATCTTAAAAAAGATATAACGTTTTAAGAAAAGATACAGAGAAGAGTCACCAAAATGGTAAAGGGGATGGAAGGATACCCCTATAAAGAGAGGCTAAAAAGGTTAGGGCTCTTCAACCTGAAAAAGAGACGGCTGAGGGGAGATATGATTGAGGCCTATAAATTAGTGAATGGAGTGGAACGGGTAAATATAGATTGATTGTTTACGCCATTCAAAATATAGAAAGACTAGGGGGTATGCAATGAAACTACAGGGTAACCTATTTAAGACTAATAAGAGAAAATATTTTTTCACTCTACGTGTAATCAAACTCTGTAATTTGCTACCGCAGAATGTAGTAAAAGCTGTTAGTGTAGCCGGGTTTAAAAAAGGTTTAGATAAGTTCCTAGAGCAGGGGTCTCAAACACGCGGCCCGCGGGCCGCATGTGGCCCGTGAGAGCATCTTGTGCGGCCCGCGAAGCACCGGCGAGTAAAAAAAAAAAAAATTCCAAACTTGCCGCCGCAGTATTAAGCGTCCCGCGGGCCCCTCTGCCTGGTCCTCTCCTCCCTGCAGTATCAGCTCCAAAAGCGGCGGTTTTCAGAGCCGCGAAGAGAGAGAGTTTCTCTCGCACGGTTCTGAAGAGCAGCGAGAGAGTCTTCAGAACCGTGCGAGAGAAACTCTCTCTCTTCGCGGCTCTGAAAGCCGCCGCTTTTGGAGCTGATACTGCAGGGAGGAGAGGACTCTGCCAGGCAGAGGGGCCAGCGGGACGCTTAATGCTACTGCGGCAGCTGCAGCAAATATTGGTTGAGCACAAGAGCCGGTGTAACAGTGTCCACTCACTTGACTGATCACTGCCGCTCTGCACAACATTTGTTCACTCAGTTTAAAGTGGTTTTGGATCATGTTGTGTGATTGGAACAGGGCACTGATTTAGACCAATTTCTTCTTCAACAGGAATAATTTTAGATTTATGATTTACAAACTACTTGACCCTCTGTCCTTAATTCTTCTGTGGAATGGAATGTGTTTTACTAAATAGGATGTATAATGGCTGCTGGTTTGATTGGCTCTGGGGGAATGTGATGTTTGTTTCGGATGGGTGCTAGATGAGATAATATGGCGGCAATGGTAGTTGAAGTTTACAGCGTCTTTTTCTCAATAGAATCTCAAGAACCATTTTAGATAGCCCCTGCTGTTTGACATGGCCCCTGAAGCATGCGAACTGCTGAAACACTGGTTTGTGGCCTGATTGGAATGTTGTTAAGGGAGCTGCCGTTAACACTGAGGCGTCAAGTTCAATGAGATGCTAAGATAAGTTAAGCTATTGCTATATGGATATTTACTGACTTGATAAATGCATATCAATTGACGCAAAAGTTAAGCTTTGGACAAAGTGATAAAGAAATTGAAAAATGGTGTGTATATTTATAAGTAAAATGAACAAAAGACTTATGTTGGCCATTAAGCAGCAAATATACATTTTTTAAACATCTACCTTGGCTGATGGTGGGAGGGGGGTTAGGACTGGTAATGGGCTATGGGGGGGGGGGTTAGGACTGGTAATGGCCTATGATGTGGTAACTGAAAATCGGGTGATGTGGGTAACACTCAAAAAGAGGAGATGGGAGGGGGTTAGGACTGGTAATGGGCTATGAGGGGTAAGACTGGAAGTGGGCTATGGGGGGTTAGGACTGGTAATGGGCTATGGGGGGGGGCTAGGACTGGTAATGGCCTATGAGGGGGGTAACTAAAAATGGGGTGATGGGGGTAACACTGAAAATGGGGTGATGGGGGGTTAGGACTGGTAATGGGCTATGGGGGGGGCTAGGACTGATAATGGGCTGGGGGGTCTGCTAGGACTGGAAATGGGCTGAGTGGAAGGGGGGCTTGAACTGCAAATGGCTGATGGGGAGGGGGGCTTGGAATGGAAATGGACTGTGAGGGGAGGGAGCTAGCACTGGAAATGGGCTGATGGGGGGGAGCTACGATTGGAAATGGGCTGATGGGCTAGGACTGAAAATGGGCTGATGCAGTGACTAGAAGGGAGGGGGTGCTGTGTGGGACTGGAACTAGAAGGGAGCTGATGTTGGGGGAGGATTAGAATGGGATGGAGCTGGGAGAGTGAAATGGAGAGGGGAAAATATTTTGTGTGGGAGGGAAGACAAATCTACAGTTGGCCAGGTAAGTGGGGATTGAGGATGGAGGGATAAAATTTGAGTGGATGAAAATAGGAATGAGGAAAGAGCAAAAGGAGAAAGATTAATATGTTAAAGCAGATGTAGAGGGAGAATGGAAAAAGCTAGAAGAGAGAAGAAAGGACAAATGGACAGCAGACGATGGAGAGTTAGCAGAAGGCACGAAGAAACCAGAAGAAAGTGGCTGGAACTGAAAAAAAATGCACAAAAGGTAGAAAAATATCTTTATTTTGAATTTATTAACTGGAATATGTCAGTTCTGGGAAATGTGCATCAATAACGTCTGCGCTTTGTTTAGTACAAGAGGAAATTAATTTATAGTTTTATTTCTACAGTGTTGTTGTACATTCCAAGTTTGGCTTTTGGGGTTCCCAGTTTAATTGTCTTGTTTCTAAATTTTGATTCCTTGTTTGGTGATGTTTTTATTCTGCATGTGTAACTGAGCTGAGGTATTCTGTTTATGTAATTCCTATTTGACATTGCTACTTGTTCTCTGTCCCCAGTAGGTCATGTATTGTTATTCTCTGAAATGTATTGATTTAATATTTGCAGTGTTGCCTTTTGATAGGTAGGGTATGGTGCTTTGTGAGTCCTGGTAGTGCTGTTAGGATATGGCGGGTTTGCTATGGGTTCTAAATGGGCAGTGTTTGTTTGTAGTAGTTCCTAATGTGCCTGGCAGTTGGCACTGGATTATAGTAATGTAGAAATCTTTTAGTCTTTCTTTATTCATGCACTCATTAAGAGGCATGTTTACTAAAAGTTAGGGTATGGTAACATTATGCAAATATTTATGCAAATGAGGTTCCTTATGCAAATGAGGTCCCACATCTCATGCGGCCCCCGGGTTATTTTACAAGTCCTCATTTGGCCCTCAAAGCAATTTGAGTTTGAGACCCCTGTCCTAGAGGAAAGGTCCATAAACCATTATTAAAGTGGACTCAGAATATCCACTGCTTGCTCCAGTACAAGCATTGTGGAACCTGTGTCTTTTGGGGAAACTGCTAGGTACTTGTGGCCTAGATTGGCCACTGTTGGAAACAGGATAGTGGGCTTGATGGACCTTAATCTGACCCAGTATGGCATATCTTATGTTCTTACGTCCATTTACACTTTGGACTGTGAAAGGGCTCTTACTTATCTTAAAAGAACTGAGTATATTGGAAAATCTGTGCAGCTGTTTGTCTCCTTGACCCCAATGCAAACAGCCAAACAAACATTAGCAAAATTGGCCATCATCCATTATGCGATTCTATTAAAAACAAGCTGGTACTCCTTAAGCTAGTAAAGTCAGGCTTTGCCAAAACGGAGCCACTGCAACTATAGTAGATTTCATAATCTGCTTCACTAGACAGCATTTGCAACTTAGCAATGGTGTTCTCTTTTCATACCATGGCTGGCCCCAGGGCTGCTGCAAGGTAGTGGGGTGCTCTAGTCAGACCTTCACTTTATGCCCCCCATCTGAGATTTTTATAATTAATAAACATGATCATCTGAACACCACACTTACAACAGTCCTGTAGAAATTCATAATCAAACATCATACTTTTAAATATTAAACTTTGCTTTATATACAGTATATGTTTGTGTGTTCCTGATCTTCCTGCAGATAAAAGAATGTGCTGATGGCTCCCTGAGTTTGTGTGAGTGTCAGAATTTGTTTTTGTATCACTACCATTGCTGCTCTTCATTGCCCCACAGAAGCTGCTGCTCTAGACATCCACCTAGTTAGACTGGCCCTGCTTTTACTTTTACAGTCAAAGACAATGCATTCAGTCAAACTGTGGTAGCCAACCTGGCCTTGTTATGTAATGTCACGACTTTGTGGGCCCTAGGCGGTTGCCTAGGTATATGAAGTAGTGAGAGTCTTTTATTTATAAGAGTGCCTATGGGTGTAGTTGTGATATGGGCAAAAATAACTTCAGCCGAGCAGTAATATAGGCACGCAGGATTTTATTCTCCACAAGGCCAAAAGGAACCTTTACACACAGTCCCAAATATTCAACACAAAGGCGGGTAATTTCCAAAAAAACAGGTAACAAAATAAACAGCTTCCAAATGCAGCTTGTTACTGAACTCAAACAAAGTATTTCTTCATACCATTGAAACAAGGTCTGAAATAAAAACCTCCTTTCCAAAAATGGTTTTATTTTTATTTATTTATTTATTTTTTGTTTCCAATAATCTTTATTTGAAAAAATAAAGTAAGATTACAATAAAGTCCACATCAAGAGGAGAGTTACCTGAATTAACATCAAAGAAACAAAATAAAGGAAATAGGAGCCATTTACATTGTCAAGCCCAAATTATACATGGAAAGGAAAAGGAAAACAACTCAGACAGTTTCTTTACTAATCAAGAGAGCCTCCAACTGACCTACGTCGAGAAACACATATTTCACACCTTCTAGTATCAAAATACATTTACAAGGATACTTCAGAAAAAAGGAGGCCCCAATAGCTAGAGTCTGATTTTTCAAAGCCAGAAAAGCTTTCCTACGATTCTGAGTACTCTTGGATACATCGGGAAATATTTGAATAGGATTGCCACAAAACAATTGATCTTTTTTCAAGAAATACAGTCGCAGTATCAAATTCTTATCTTGAAGCGATAAAAAGGAAACAAAGTAGCACGATGAGGAATCGTATCCATAGAAGACTCCAAAAATTGAGAAACATCTAATGACTCAACAGCATTGGGGTCCCCCTTCCTCTCAGATCCAGGGGAGGAAGTAACTCCAGAAGAAATTAATGGAACATAGTAAAGTGAAGAAAACTTAATAGACTCAACATCTTCAATTAGTAAAACCTCCTTAAAATATTTCTGCAATAATATCAAGGGAGCTAAATAATGAGTACAGGGAAAATTTAGAAAACGCAAATTCCTAGATCGATTAGCATTTTCCAAAGACTCTAACTGACAATGTATAATAGCACTATCCTTAATTGAAGAAGAAACTGCAGCCTCTATTACTGAAAACTTCCCCTCCAACTTATTAAGAAATTTATTAGTTGTATCATGCTGTGCCTCATGCTCAGATAGCTTATGTACCACCTCCGTAGAAAACTGCGCAACTTGAGAAAGGGAAGTACGAAGAGAACCCTCCATACGTGCTACCAAGATCCAAATATCACGTAATGATACCTCAGCTGGAACAGTTACATCTACTAACTGAGAGGAAAACACCACCGGAGATGGCAACTTAGCTCTCTGCTCCCCCGACGACTGTGGAAGGGAGGATTCTTGAGCAGACAGAGGACCCTCAACAGGGACTACAACCCTAGAAGAAGAGTCCTCAACAAGCACTTCCTTTCCGGGCAGGGCAACACCCAGCGTATCAGAGGATAGCTCAGACAACGTACTCACGGAATCCCCTGACAGTTCTTTCTCCGATGAATCAGGTCCAGTTCCCACAAGATGACGATCCATTGGTCCAACTGTCTTAACAGACTTAGCGGGAAGAACTGGAAAAACCTTCTTTCTCCTTCTGCCCATGAGAACGTGCAGATGTCTCCTCAGGCTCCGAAGGGGCTCCAAAGGGGCGTGGCCTGCCCCTTTGGTCACGCCCCTTCGGGCACGCACCAGCGGGTACGCGCCCGCGGGTCGTGTTCCACGACTGGCCGAAGCTCTTATACCGGCCCGGGGGGTGGGGGCGCCAAGACTCCTCCTCCTCCTGCTCGCCGCACAGGACTCCTAAAGAAAACAGCAGGTAACAGTCCCAAACTTGCCGCAACTGGCCGAAGCTCTTATACCGGCCCGGGGGGTGGGGGCGCCAAGTCTCCTCCTCCTCCTGCTCGCCGCACAGGACTCCTAAAGAAAAAAGCAGGTAACAGTCCCCCAAAAATGGTTTTAAAACATTTGCAGTCTCTTCAGCAAAACAGCAGTGCCAAACTTTCTCTGCACAAGGTTTTCTTTTTCTTTCTCAAACTAGGTTTCTTTATCTGCCCTTCTAGCAGACTCAATATACTTTGTGTGCAGCCTTTCACATTAAGGGTTAAGCTTCTCAGGCTTTCTAGCCAACCTAATTTGCATAGGCCCCTCGGCTCAGCCTTTGAACACGGCTGCTAGTTTAATGCTTTCAAAAAACCCTCTTTAGTTACTATAATGAAACAGGAAGACATTCCATTTCTGTCTCAGAACTAAGCTCTTGGTTTATAGCACTTTCAAAATCCATGCTCTCAGGTTCAGACTCTGTTAGAACAGCCTCATGTTTAAAACCAGCTATCTCTGGCTGCAAACGGTCTAACAATCTAAGAACCTTCTTTAAGGCAGTATCTCTCTTCTTCTGGGTAATGCCTTTTCTCTCATACAATTCCTTACTCTTAGAAATGGTTAAAAGTCTTAGCCACGCTCACCTTATTTTGTGGAGATAAGCACCTGGCTGTCCTTGCAGCTGTTGGCCCAATCTCTGTAAAATCTTCTAGGAAATGTTGTGGATTACTCACATGGTCTGTGAACTCTCCCTGGCCAGCTTTAAAACCCTTGGCTGGTTTTGCCTTTCTGCTTGGAAACTCAGGTAAGGTTTCTTTCACCCTTGGAGTGCCTCTCTTTGGTAATATCCTTGGGTTCTCAGTTTCTTCCCTTCCTGGAATTCTCTGACCCAATTACCTTAGGGCTGGTTTCAGGACTGGAACTTCTGTCTCTCCTTTCTCTTTCAGTAGAGGATTCAGCGTCAGTGGAAACTGGTCTCCTAAAGCACCTTCCCTTAAGGTTGCCTTTCCCTGCAGTGTACCTCCGTTCTGCTCTCTGAGCACGTCCCTCTCGGGCACTACTAGGCTGGGTAGTTTGAGGACCTCTCTGCTGGGCTCTCCAGATATTTCCACAAGCTCCTTCCCTTCTGCTTGGGATTCCTCTCTGAACTCCTGCACGTCCTGAGCTTTCAGAACTTCCTAACCTCTCCGGCTTCTCTCCTGCTTCCTCCGGCCTCTCCCTGGCTTCCTCTTGCTTCTCCCCGGCTTCCTCCCTTCTCTGTTCAAAGTTCCGGTGTTTATACCTGCAGTTTCTCTCACTGCCTGCTGACTCCACCCCTTGCACTCCCTCGTGCACGGGCTTGGTTACTGGGGAACTAGGGCGTGTCCCTTGCCTACCAGCTTTCTGTGTGGAGTTTTTTTCAGATTCAGGAGTTTTAACCCCTGAACTTCTGGTTTCTCTGTCTTTCACTGGGAAAATCCCTGGATTTCTCTCCTCTCTCTTATGCTCTTTCTGGCCTGCGCCGTCACATATCCCCCCCCCCCCCTTAAATTATTACGGGCTGGCAGACGATAGTCGGCACAGCACGGAATCCTAGAGAGGGCATCTGCATTGGTATGGAGTCTACCTGCCCTATGCTCTATCTGGAAGTCATAGGCTTGAAGGGTAAGGTACCAACGCGTAAGCCTTGGGTTATGGTCTCGCATTTTATTGAGCCATTTCAAAGGGGCATGGTCCGTGATGAGGAGGAACCTACGGCCCACCAGGTAAAACTGAAGAGCATCTATCGCCCAGCGTATAGCCAAGCATTCCCGCTCAACGGCAGAATACCTCCATTCGGGTGGTGCCAACTTCCTACTTAGGAATAGTACCGGATGTTCCACCCCTTCTACCTTTTTGGATAAAACTGCCCCTAACCCAGTTTCAGAGGCGTCGGTTTGTACAATGAATGGGCGCTTAAAATCTACCCCCCTCAAGATTGGCTCACAGCAAAGTTTCCCCTTTAACTGCTCAAAAGCGAGCTCCGCCTCCGGTGACCACCGTACCTGGTTCGGAGCGTTCTTTCTAAGCATGTCTGTTAAAAGGGCGCTCTCGGTGGCAAAGTTGGGTATAAATCTTCGATAATACCCAATAAGTCCGAGGAAACTGCGAATCTGTTTCTTCGTTTGCGGTCTAGGGAACGCTCTAACAGCTTCTATTTTGTCTATTAGAGGTCTTATCACCCCTCTCCCTACGATGTGACCAAGGTATTTTACCTCTTTTCCCCCAAACATACATTTCGCGGGGTTAAGGGTAATACCTGCTTGTCTCATGGCTTCCAATACCTTGCTTATGTGAAACAGATGCTGGTCCCAACTGTCACTGAATTACTACGTCATCCATATATGCCATAGCATATCGCTGGTGCTGTCTCAGTACCCTGTCTACCAGCCGCTGGCATGTAGCCGCTGCGCCGTGTAGCCCAAAGGGCATACGGCGGAACTGGTAGAGGCCCAGCGGGGTACTAAAAGCGGTCTTGGGGCGAGATTCCCTGGTGAGGGGAATCTGCCAATATCCTTTTGTCATATCTAACGTCGTTAGATATGACGCTCTACCTAACCTATCCAAGAGATCGTCGATCCTGGGCATAGGATAGGTATCAAACCTCGAAATTGCATTAACTTTTCTAAAGTCTATGCAAAATCGGGTGCTGCCATCAGGTTTGGGAACTAAAACAATGGGGCTATTCCATGGGCTTACAGATTCTTCAATAACCGCTAAAGCTAGCATTTCCCTTACCTGCTCTTTCACCACCTGTTGTTTTGCTGCTGGCAACCTATAGGGTCTCTGGCGAATGATTTCCCCCGGAGGGGTCACCACTGTATGGGTTACAAGGTTTGTCTTCCCCGGGATGGGTGTTAATACATCCGGGAATTTGCCCAATAAGCTGGATAAGGCCTGTTGCTGGTGCCAGGATAATTCATCCCCCATCCTAGGAATAGGCTTTGTCCTACAGTCCGCGAGCTGAGGGCCTAGGTCCACGTCTACATTGTCTTCGCACGTGGCCACTAGCCCTTTAAATGCAGCTCGGCCTGAGGAACCGAATCCCCGCGACCCCCTTAAAGTGGTGCTCACTTCCTCCACTTCCTCTATGGGTGGGAACCCTACTCTTTCACAGATCAACTGCGCTATCCTATCTCCTATACTCACTACAAAATCAGTAGGGGATGAGTTAATAAGTAAAACCTTTATGGCCCCTCTAAAATCGGGGTCTATTACGCCTGCCCCTACGTCTATAGAATTTTTCACAGCTAAGCCAGACCATGAAGTAATCCTCCCATAACACCCCGGGGGTATATCCACCTGAATACCGGTCTCTACCAATGTCTACCTTGTTTGGGGATGACCTTGTCCTCCGCGCTGTAAAGATCGAACCCTGCAGCCTGTGCAGTTACTCGTTTTGGTATTTTCGCGTTCGGGGTAGTCCTACAGACTTTCAGCACAAACCTAAGTTTATTCTCTGGGGACTCTTTCTTGGGTACTTTCCCTTCTGGTCCCTTCCCAAACAAAGGAGCTAACAATTCTGCTCTGTTCCGCTTCCTGAGCTGTCTCCTTTCCTCCTTTCCCACGCTCCCCACTTTACGTCCACTAGAAGGGGCTGAAATCAACTCCTCATGACATGGCAACCCATGGGAAGGTCCTTCCTCGGGATCTTGGGCGTCTTTTCCTAGGTCGGGATTGGCTCTGGTAGACACTAAACCTGTTTTAGGCTGAATACTTTTCACTAGGCCACGCTTGAATTGCGGCCAGTCTTTCCCTAACACCAGGGGATGGGGAAGCTTAGGGACAATGGCGACTACCACTTCTCTCTCCAGACCTAAGCCTCTCACCCTGACCTTTGTTAAGGGGTAAGCCGATGTGGCACCATGCACACACTTTATTTTTATGGAATGATCAGATTGGGTTGGGGCCTTATCACTCTGGGCTTGGACATCAGCCCACAGCTTGGCTGACACCATCGACTGCTCTGCCCCTGAATCTAGAAGTGCCTCCGTAGGAATGCCCTCGACCTCTACCTTCAGCAACAATCCCTCTCCATCTTTTCCCTGTGTGGATATCAATGCTGCTCTGGCCTTGCAATTCCTAGCAAAATGTCCTTCCTCCCCACAAGTAAAACATTTACTTCGGTCCTGGGACCATTTTCTCCTGGGCTTTAACTCTAGGCTCTTTCCTAACAGAGTGTTTCCCATCTTTTGTGATCCTCCTCCTTCAGGGTTAAATGTATGACCCACCTTCATTTGGCCGACCCACCTGGCCTCTAAAAAACGCTCAGCCAACGAGGTAGCTTCCTGGGTGGTCCTACAACCCTGGAGGATCAAAAAAGATTTCAAGTCATTAGGAACTGCTTCCACAAACTGTTCCATTATCATACAATCTAGAATGGTATCAACAGATTTGCCCTGTGGTTCTAACCACTTCCAGACTAGACTCTTGATTCTTTCGCATAAGGCTTGTGGTGTCTCCCCTGATTTTAACCTGCACACCCTCAACTGGCGTCTGTATACCATCGGAGTGAGACCCATCCTATCCCTTATGGTTCTCTTAACATCAGCATATGAGGAGGCTTGATCATTGGGCATTGTGCGGTATGTAGTTAAGGCTTCTCCCGTTAGGGAAGCTGCAAAGCGAACTGCCCACTGATCTTCTGGCCAGCCGCTGAGTTGTGCAACTCTCTCGAAGACCTCCATATAATCATCAATATTATCATCCTTCCCTAAAGGACCAAAGGAAAAGATACCCCTCCCTGGTAGTCCTAGTCCTGGTATTGCAGCCAAGGACCCAGTCACGCTCTTCAGGGCATCTGACGCTTTCCTTTGTTCTTTCACCGATTCGGCCATCACCGATAGGAGCGGTTCCTGCTGGTCCATGAACAGGCGGGCTATCCGCTCTTGGGCTCTGGCAGATTCCTCCTGCTGTTCCCTGAAGCGGTCCGCGACCCAGCCCAGCAGATTCGGCTGCTCCATCTCTCTGGCGATGCTGAAATAAAGCACAAACAGAAACACCAAGTGTGTCTCTTTCACACACACAAAAAGCTATTTCCCACTGGTTACAAAGATTACAGCACCCCCTCCTGGCAGGCTATCCTCAAATAACCCTGTTTATCTACAGGTTACCTGCCAGACGGGTAGACTCAGGCTCAGCAAGGGAAGCACCCTCTGGACGCTCTGCTCCGGTCCCTCCTTCCTCCGGCTGGAGTTTGGTCTCTGGTTGGCTGCGGCTCTTCCTGGCGTTCTCTGGACTTCTCCTCACACCGTCCTTGTAGTGGATATAGGCCTTGCGAAAAAAATCCAATAACTACGCCAAATCCTGTTACGGCTTCGTGGGCCCTAGGCGGTTGCCTAGGTATATGAAGTAGTGAGAGTCTTTTATTTATAAGAGTGCCTATGGGTGTAGTTGTGATATGGGCAAAAATAACTTCAGCGAGCAGTAATATAGGCACGCAGGATTTTATTCTCCACAAGGCCAAAAGGAACCTTTACACACAGTCCCAAATATTCAACACAAAGGCGGGTAATTTCCAGAAAAACAGGTAACAAAATAAACAGCTTCCAAATGCAGCTTGTTACTGAACTCAAACAAAGTATTTCTTCATACCATTGAAACAAGGTCGGAAATAAAAACCTCCTTTCCAAAAATGGTTTTAAAACATTTGCAGTCTCTTCAGCAAAACAGCAGTGCCAAACTTTCTCTGCACAAGGTTTTCTTTTTCTTTCTCAAACCAGGTTTCTTTATCTGCCCTTCTAGCAGACTCAATATACTTTGTGTGCAGCCTTTCACATTAAGGGTTAAGCTTCTCAGGCTTTCTAGCCAACCTAATTTGCATAGGCCCCTCGGCTCAGCCTTTGAACACGGCTGCTAGTTTAATGCTTTCAAAAAACCCTCTTTAGTTACTATAATGAAACAGGAAGACATTCCATTTCTGTCTCAGAACTAAGCTCTTGGTTTATAGCACTTTCAAAATCCATGCTCTCAGGTTCAGACTCTGTTAGAACAGCCTCATGTTTAAAACCAGCTATCTCTGGCTGCAAACGGTCTAACAATCTAAGAACCTTCTTTAAGGCAGTATCTCTCTTCTTCTGGGTAATGCCTTTTCTCTCATACAATTCCTTACTCTTAGAATGGTTAAAAGTCTTAGCCACGCTCACCTTATTTTGTGGAGATAAGCACCTGGCTGTCCTTGCAGCTGTTGGCCCAATCTCTGTAAAATCTTCTAGGAAATGTTGTGGATTACTCACATGGTCTGTGAACTCTCCCTGGCCAGCTTTAAAACCCTTGGCTGGTTTTGCCTTTCTGCTTGGAAACTCAGGTAAGGTTTCTTTCACCCTTGGAGTGCCTCTCTTTGGTAATATCCTTGGGTTCTCAGAGTTTCTTCCCTTCCTGGAATTCTCTGACCCAATTACCTTAGGGCTGGTTTCAGGACTGGAACTTCTGTCTCTCCTTTCTCTTTCAGTAGAGGATTCAGCGTCAGTGGAAACTGGTCTCCTAAAGCACCTTCCCTTAAGGTTGCCTTTCCCTGCAGTGTACCTCCGTTCTGCTCTCTGAGCACATCCCTCTCGGGCACTACTAGGCTGGGCAGTTTGAGGACCTCTCTGCTGGGCTCTCCAGATATTTCCACAAGCTCCTTCCCTTCTGCTTGGGATTCCTCTCTCAACTCCTGCACGTCCTGAGCTTTCAGAACTTCCTAACCTCTCCGGCTTCTCTCCTGCTTCCTCCGGCCTCTCCCTGGCTTCCTCTTGCTTCTCCCCGGCTTCCTCCCTTCTCTGTTCAAAGTTCCGGTGTTTATACCTGCAGTTTCTCTCACTGCCTGCTGACTCCACCCCTTGCACTCCCTCGTGCATGGGCTTGGTTACTAGGGAACTAGGGCGTGTCCTTTGCCTACCAGCTTTCTGTGTGGAGTTTTTTTCAGATTCAGAAGTTTTAACCCCTGAACTTCTGGTTTCTCTGTCTTTCACTGGGAAAATCCCTGGATTTCTCTCCTCTCTCTTATGCTCTTTCTGGCCTGCGCCGTCACAGTAAGCAATTCTTGCATTCTCATTTGTGAGCTTCTCTTGGACAACAAACTGTAGATGGTTGAGCAGTCCTGAGCTTGGAGTCACCCACTTGTCTGCTTGAGTCTGCCCTACATGTCATTGGGAAACGCATTGTTACTCACCTGTAATAGGTATTTGCCATAGACTGTTGGATTGATCAGGCACACCATCCCTCTCACCTCCCTGAGAGTACTATTACATCTTGAGCTACAGAATGGACTGAGAAGATCACTGCACTCGAAGGCCTATGCATGCTCAGAATTTACTACTTAGGTTTTAGGCTATGGAAGAGTAGTTTCGTCCCTCTGCTATCAGACTTGTGTGCCTGATGAATCCTGCTGTCTACAGAAAACACCCGTTTTAGTAAGCAATGGTGTATTCCCCTCTTACCCCTCCCCTAGGTAAACATTGGTGTATCTGTAGTCACTCTGTCCCCTTTTAAGATTTTCAAGTTATAGCCATCCAAAGTAAAGATTTTAGGTAAACAGCTGTTCTCCTCCTGTTATGTTTGTTTCAACTTTGATGTGTGAGTTTCTCCCTGAAGGCATGCTTTTATCATGTTTTCTGTAGATATAAAAATGTGATGCTTTGAAATGTCTGCTTTTTGTAATACGATATATTGCTAAATTCTAAGTTTTGATCAGCAAGACCTGATACTCTATTCCCCATTTATAACCTTTTTTATGTGACAGTGGCTTTTGGGTTTTTGAATTAAGGTGGTTTCCAGAACCAATTTTGTTTTAAGTTCAAAATCTATCTGTATTAAACTACTCCTTTATTGTGTTATGTTTACCTCTGTAGGTGCTAAATATGGTGATCCTCTCTGCTGTTATGTTTTTCACAAGGCTGGGGAAGTCCTTGCTTGTCACATTGTGGCTGTGCTTCCTAAGATTGACGAGGTAATGCAAGTCCCTGTATGTGCCACTTGGTTTAACTGCCCTATTAACTTAAGCCCATACACAATGCCCACACTTTCTCCAAAAGAAAAGCATTGAAATATATCGTAAAGTATAAATGTTGCCTCAAAAGGTGCAAAATATGGATGTGTATTCATTAGGACACCTTTGGTTCATTAGTGCACACTAAATTGATTTAATGCATACCAAGGGTGCATTCTACTAACAATTGGTATGCACTATCTGCCACATGACCTTTTGGAATAGAGTGCACTAAGCATTAGTAAAAGAGGTTCTAAATTTTTTAACATAGGGTATCCTACAAATTAACACTCATTAAGTCGATTAGTCCACATTAAGTTCTAGCACACAAAAAAAAGTTTTATTCCTTATCGTCCCTCCAGTCCAGTCCTGCACCTCTGGGTAGTGCACCTCCTCCAGCAGCTTGGAGATTGAGCATGTCACATTTTGAAGCCACCGGTACTAATATCGCTGGCACCTCCTACCAGCTTCCAGTATGCTGAAGCAGCTGGAGAAGGTGGTGAGCCTAGGTGCTGGGCTCACTGAAGGAACAAATAAGGAGCTTGTTTAGTTAGGTTTTTCAGGGGTTTTTTTCTTGTTTTCTCTTAGTTGGTTTTATTTTCAGCTTTAAAGTTGAGTGTTTAAAAAAAAAAAAGGAAGAAAGGACAAGGCAGCCTTCAGAGGAGGACCCTCCCTTCCCACTCCTTTCCGTCCCCCTCCTTGATAGTCCGGAGGAGGATGAGGCTTCTGCCGGCGTCCAGGGGCTTTGGCGGCTCCCGATTCCGTCAGCGGGTGAGGAGCCTTCGTCACTACTGCAGCGGCCTGAGAAGAAGCGCTCCTGCCCCTTCCATTCGCACGGAGTTTTGCTGTCCAACTCAGCGGCGTCCCGAGCAGTGGCTTTTTGCTTCGGCGGATCTTTTTCAGGTACAGGGGGGCCGTGGTAACAGCGCAGCTGGGGAACGGCCTATATAGAAGGTGAGAGCTGGCGCCTCGTGGTGTTCGTGGAGGCTCAGAGGCCGGAAGACTGGTTGGCAGGCCTTGTTCCTGCGCTTTTACTGAGCAGTTCGAAGGGTCCGTTTAGCGCTGTGGTGACCACTGTTGGCATTCCAGGGCCTTGGGGAGACACTTTCTCTCTCTTTTTATTCTCTTCTCCTGCTCTACTGTGCCTTCTTCATTCAAAAAAAATTGAAGGAAGGGGAGAATGAAGTCCAAGGCATTACAAATAAGGTGAGGGGGAAGTTAGGTGGACTGTCATTCCTACTTTCTTCTGTAGTCTGTACAATTTGGGGTCAGTGAGAAGTGTTTGAGGTCAGTAAGCAGTAATCTGGCGCTCATGCCTACACACTCGCAGTGCCTCATCTGCAGTACCCGGAGGGGGGCCGTGTCAGACACGGGGGCGTGCTGCGGCTGCGCTTCGAAGGCCACCAACATGAAGCAGGCGCTTCACGGCAAGGCTAGGGATCCCACACCTTCAGGCCCCGCAGAGGTTCTCACTCCTCTGGAGGCTCCTTCCTTCCCGCGGGAGCTGGCTCCAGCTATTCTGGGTCCCTCTGCTCCCCACGGTTTGGGGGGGGGATGGCTCTGGGGGGTTTCTCCCTGGAGTTTGTGCTTTTGCTGCACCAGGCCTTTTGATTACGCCAGCAGGGTTTGGTGGGTGATCCCGCAGCGGTGGGGGCTGGTGAAGTGCGGGCCTCCTTGGAAAGGGGGGAGGTCTCTGGCGCAGAGCCGGCCAAGAGGGCAAGAAGAGGAGGATTTGGAGCTGGAGCTGGAACCAGAGTTGGACAGCGAGGAGCTCGAGGAAGGGGAGATTCCAGAGCCAGAAGACCAGGCTAGGATTTTCCGGGTCTTTCAGCAGGAAGAGTTGCCCGCTTTAATTGCGGAGTCTCTACAAGCCCTCAATTTGCCGGCTAGCCTGCCAGTGGAGGAGGAGATGCTGGAAGATCCTCTCATCCAGGCGGTGCAGAAGACACAGGCAGTGTTTCCGGTGCACCTGGTGGTTAAGCAGATGATTCAGGATGAGTGGGACCTGCCGGAGGCAGGTCTTAGAGGGGCGAGAACCATGTCTCGTCTCTACCCACTGTCAGATCAGGAGAGCAAAATGTTTTGTTCCCTGCGAGTGGATGCAGCAGTCTCAGCGGTGACAAAGAAGACTACCATCCTGGTGCCCTGAAGGATGGGCAGGACAGGAAGTTGCACACCTTGTTGAAGCAGGCCTTTGATGTCAATGTGCTGTCTTTGCAGGCTTCTATTTGTGGGGCCTGGGTGGCGAGATCCTGTCTTTGCTAGTGGCTGCAGCAGCCGGGGGGTTCAGTAGTGGCTGCAGCAGCCGGGGGGTTCAGTGCTGGGCAGAGGTAGCTAAGCTAGAATCGGGGGCGACTTACCTCATGGATGTCCACTGTGATCTCATTCGCAGTGGAGGAGTGGCCTAGTGGTTGGGGCAAGGTACTTCAGGCAGGAAGGTCGGGGGTTCAAATCCCACTAGAGGACAGCAACCTTGGGCCAGAAGGACTAGGGTTTCTAGTCCCACAGGTGCTCCTTGTGGTCTTGGGAAAGCCACTTAACCCTCCATAGCCCATGTTCCCTTTAAAATAGTTATCTCCAAGTTATAATGCCCTGTTCAATGTAATTTCAGTTTGTTCAATGTAAACCGCACTGATGCAGAATAGCACAGTATATAAGAGAATGTAAATAAATAAAATAAAATTCACTGTCTGGCTAGGAGCATGGTGTCAATGGTAGCGGCTCGTCACTACCTTTGGCTGCGGAATTGGGCAGCAGACAGCTCCTCCAAATCCCATCTTAGCAAACTCCCCTTAAACCTTAAAAACGCATATACAAACTTAATAATTCTTTTATTTTTTATTTTTTTTAATTTTTATTTACGAGAATTTTCAATTATATAGTAAAACATTACAGTACAAGGAAATGTGGCATAGTCATAAGAAAAATACACAGAAAAGAAAACATAAAGGAAATTATCAAACCGTAGCAGACCACTTATCGGGGAGTTCCTTTTAACCTAAACAGAAAAATACAAAATAATCAAAGCCAGGGACATAACTACTTATAAACCCTGGCCTACTAGTTCAGCCTGACAAGTTTCCCCTAAAACAGAATCAATCATAAAAAAGTAGAAACATCCTGTCTAGGGAAAAGACGCTTTGATGTTTCTACAAACTTAATAATTAAAAGAGGTGTAGCCCAACAGTAAATGTAGGATCGCAAAGTGAAATAAAAGCAGCCAAGCAGCACAAAATCGTGCAGGCATAAATATAGTAGACGCATATGCGGGATGAAATATTACTACTATATTTATGCCTGCACGATTTTGTTTTGAATATCCTTTTTATCCCGCATATACTTTTATTATATTTATGCTTGCACGATTTTGTCTTGTACGTCCTTTTTCATATCTTTGTTATTATGACTTGTTTAGCTGCACCCGATCCGTTGCATCTTTGTTACGGTTTATGCTACCTACTACATGTTCCTGTTACTATGTGCTGCTTGGCTGCTTTTATTTCACTTTGCACATGTTTTTATCATATTCATCAGCATATTATGATTTGTTCAACAGCACCTGATTTATTGTAATTTTGCTGTTATGATCTGCGCTAATTATTACGTGCCGGTACACCTCTATAATGTTTTCTTCTACATTTTTCATGAATTAGGGTCATTATGTCACCTTTTAAATTCAGTCTGTTGCTTTTTGAGTTTTTTGCCTTTTTTAAAACTTTTTTGCCATCACGTTGCCGTTTTGATATGTTTCCATGCATATCTCTTTTGGATTCCGATCCTACATTTGCTGTTGGGCTACACCTCTTTTAATAAGTTTGTATATGCGTTTTTAAGGTTTAGTACCCCTTATGTTCGTGTTCAATTATACTCAGTTTCTTTATGGTATCCACAGTAGTCTTCCACTCTCGTTCTGTTACATAAGGTGTCAATCGTGATGACATTGCCATGAGATGGTTCTTCTTCTTTTTTGTTTCGGGTTTTTTTTTTTTTTTTCACCTCTTTGCACTTGCGCGGCGGTTTCCCGCTCAAGTGATCCTGCTGACATGTGCCTTTTGTTTAATTTCATCTCACATATGTCTTTATCATACTCATGCATGAACGCTTTTGTTTCTTGGAACCCCCCTTTTTTTAATACTCTTACTATTTGTGATTTGTTCTACTGTACTTTATGCATTATTTTGTAGTTTTTATGCCTTTTTTGGTCTTTTTAATGTCCCCCCTCCATAGCCAGTGCTGTTAACAAGTTTTTTGTACAAACTTTGTTTACTTGGTTCGTTATGTTATCGTTAGCTTACACACTGCCTATCCTTTGAATGGACTGTATCTCTTTAATGGTTTTTGCCTATTATACTGTTTGCCTGTAGGCATTTTTTCTTTCCTTTATTACTCATGTGATAGCTATTTTTATCATTAAGTTTTTTATGCTGTATAATTATTTTAAGGTTTGGTGATATATATGTATATATTCTGTCATGTGTTTTTTATATGCAGTTTATTGTTTTTTTATATGCAGTTTATTGTTTCTCATCCTTTATATTTGTTTTTTATGAGCTGTATTTCTACCCTACTTAACCCTTGGCCGTACTGTTTATTTAATGATATTTGCATGTTTTAACTTATTCCCCTGTAGATTGGGAAGAGTGGTTCGATCCACCATTTTCAGGTTGTTTGTTTGTCCATCCATGGTAATGTATTTCACTTTTTATGACATAAATTGAGGATGTTTTTATTGCTGTTATTTTATTTCTGTACTTCTATTTGTTTTTAATATTGATGTTTGTGTCTGTCTGTTTTAGACCCCTGAAGAAGGCCTCCGGCCGAAACCGTTGAGTTGGGTTTGCTAATAAAGAAATTTTTTACCACTCCTCTGTGTTTGGCCGTGGTCCTTAGCTTCCGCTCTGCTTAACTGTTCCTCCTGCGGAAGACCATCTTCTTTCTCTTTACCGTTATTCCCTCAAGTTCGCCTGTCCGATTACTGAGTCCTTTGTCCGGTCATCGTGTAAGGCGCCAGGCAAGGCATTGGCAGTAAAGGAGACCCTGGCTTGGCTGCTTCAGCTGAGGGCAGTGGTCCCTATCCCCAGAGAGCAGTGCGGCTGTGGGCGGTACTCCATTTATTTCGTGGTCCCCAAAAAGGATGGGTCCTGTAGCCCGATTCTGGACCTCAAAAGGGTAAACTGTTGTCTTTGAGTGCCGCACTTTCGCATGGAGACGCTGAGGTCTGTGATCGTAGCGGTGAGAAAGGGAGAGTTTTTAACATCCCTCGATCTCACAGAAGCGTGCCTCCACATCCCTATCAGGCCAGACCATCAGTGGTACCTGCGGTTTGCGGTGCTGATGGGGCACTTCCAGTTTCAGGCGTTGCCGTTTGGTCTGGCTACGGTGTCTCGGACATTCACCAAGGTCATGGTGGTGGTAGCAGTGGCGCTCCGCAAGGAGGGGGTGTTGGTGCACCCTTATCTCGACGACTGGTTGATCTGGGCAAAGTCCAAGGACGAAAGCGTGCAAGCTACATCCCGTGAGGTTCAGCTTCTGTAAAGCTTCGGTTGGATTGTCAATATATCCAAAAGCCGGTTGACCTTCTCAGGACCTGGAATACTTGTGGGTCTGCTTCGACACTCGAGCAGGCATCGTCTTCCTGCTGGAGCAGCGGGCTCAGGGGCTGCATCACTTAATGCGCACCTTTCTGAGGCGTACGGAACCGACGGTCTGGCAGTATCTGCAGTTGTTAGATACAATGGCAGCTACTCTTGAGGTAGTGCCATGGGCGAGGGCACACATGCATCCACTACAGTGGGCCTTGCTTCGTCGATGGTTGCTCCAGATGGACTCTCTGACCCAGAGGCTTCCCTGCCCACAGGGAGTCAGGGACGCAATCCAGTGGTGGCTCTGTCGGCAAAATCTGTCGGCAGGCATGACCCTCGAGCCACCAAAGTGGGTCCCAGTGCTCACTGATGCCAGTCTGACGGGTTGGGGAGCCCATTGCGGGGAACTCTTTGCTCATGGGACTTGGAACGAGCAGGAGGCCGGGTGGTCAATCAACAGGCTAGAGATGCGGGCGATGTCTCGGGTGCTCAGTGCCTTCGAGCCGGACTTGCTAGGAAGGGCAGTCAGAGTCCTGTCAGGCAATGCGACCATGGTCGCTTATCTCAACTGTCAGGGGGGCACAAGCAGTGCGGCCCTCGAGGAGGAGGCAGAGAGTTTGTTCATCTGGGCAGAGCCTTGTCTCCAAGCATTGTTGGCGGCACACATTGCATGAGTCGACAATGTACCGGCGGACTATCTCAGCCGGGTCCGCATGGACCCAGGAGAGTGGGAGCTTCACTCGGTGGTCTTCGCGCAGATGGTACGCAGATGGGGGACGCCCCTTATAGATCTGATGGCAACGTTCGAGTCCACCAAGGTGGGCTGTTTCTTCAGCAGGAGACAGGAAAGGATGTCCAAGGGACTAGATGCTCTGTTGCAGCAATGGCCTACGTAGGGGATTCTGTACATCTTTCCTCCTTGGGCTCTCATAGGCCGTGTAGTGCAACAAATCGAGGTGCATTGCATGCGGGTCATACTTATCGTTCCAGACTGGCTGCAGCGCCTGTGGTATGCAGACTTGGTGCATCTCCTGGAGGATCAGTTGTGGCGTCTTCCGGCGTGGAAGAATCTTCTGTTGCAGGGGGCACTGCGCACGCCTCAGGTGAGTCTGTTCTCGCTTACAGCTTGGCTCTTGAACGGGCACGGTTGAGGCAGAAGGGATATTTGGGACCCGTGATCTCAACCTTGCTAAACACGCAGAAAAGGTCTACCTCGCTGGCCTACGTCCGCATCTGGTATATTTTTGAGGTGTGGTGTGCAGATAGGCAGGCGCGGCTGGCTTAAGCCACGGTCCCAGAAATTTTAGCCTTTTTGCAAGACTGTTTTGATAAGGGCCTTGCGGCCAGCTCATTGCAGGTGCATCTAGCAGCAATTGCTTGTTATTGCGGGAAAGTCCAAAAGGTGCCTTGGGGCTCTCACCCAGACGTGTTACATTTTCTACAGGCAGTGACCTGTTTGCGCCGCCGCTTAGGATGGTGGTTCCACCATGGGACCTCAATTTGGTCCTGACGGCATTGACTAGGGAACCTTTTGAGCCTTTGAGCCGAGCCTCGTTGAAGGACTTAACGTTGAAGACAGTCTTCTTGGTAGCAATCTGCTTCACGTGTAGGATCTCAGAGCTACTGGCTTTGTCTTGCCGGGAGCCGTTTCTTTCCTTTTTACGGGAGAAAGTGGTTCTCTGTCCAGTTCCATCTTTCCTGCCAAAGGTGGTTTCGGCGTTTCACATGAATCAGCCTGTGTCTCTACCGGTGCTGAAGGGCTCGGATGAGAGCGCCTCCATCTGCAGCCTTCGTTTGCTGGATGTAAGGAGGGCCCTCAGGCATTATTTGAGGTCTTCAGAGAGTTTTCGCAAGTTGGATCGTTTGTCCTCTTTGGGGGTCCGCGCAAGGGCGAGGCAGCAGCTAAGGCTTCCATTTCCAGATGGATTCGGGAGGCGATCGCATCAGCTTATATTTTGCAGGGGTGACAGGTGTCTTTAGGGCTGCAAGCTCATGCCACTAGAGTTCAGGCAGCTTCGTCGGCCGAATATAGCTTGATTCCTCTGATAGAAATATGTAGGGCAGCTACTTGGTTCTCCCTGCATACTTTTAGTAGGCATTATCACCTGGATGTCCAGGCAGCAGGAGATGCCTGTTTCGGATTGGCAGTTCTGCGAGCCGATCTGGCAGGTCCCTCCCATTAAGTAACTGCTCTGTTACATCCCAGAGGTGCAGGACTGGACTGGAGGGACGATAAGGAAAGTGAAATTAGACTTACCTGCTAATTGTTGTTCCTTGAGGAACTCCAGTCCAGTCCCGTTCTGAATCCCACCTGGGGTGTCTGCTAGATTTCGGCCTGGTTGCTACTGGTGGGTGGGCCGGGACTATGGAGAGTATCAAGAGTTTTGACGTTTAGTGGCGGACCAGGGGTCTTCCGCGCTTCGAGCGCAGCGTGCAGATGACCGGATATTCTCCAGAAGGCCTCTTTCTTTATTGCCTTCTTTCTTTCTTTCTCTCTCTCTTGCTCTCTTTCTCTCTCTCTCGCTCTACGGAGGTGGAGGAGTTTCTTCTTGGAGGCGGGAGGAAGGAAGTAGTAGTTTAATCTTTTGTTTGTCTGTTTAACTGCTTATCTGTTGCTCCTGTGAGTTTGCTTTGTCAATAGGTTACTGGGAGCTGGTAGGAGGTGCTAGCAGTATTAGTACTGGTGGCTTCAAAATGTAAAATGCTCAGTCTCCAAGCTGCTGGAGGAGGTGCACTACCCAGAGGTGCGGGACTGGACTGGAGTTTCTCAAGAAACAATTAGCAGGTAAGTCTAATTTCACTTTAACTGAGTGAAGCAAATAAAATAAACTGATAATTGAGGGTGGAGAAGCTCAGATGAACTGAAAATGTTTGCCCTTTGCACATCCGTAGTACAGAATAATAATCTGATTATTTGTCTAACTGCTTTACCCATGCAGGATCCCAGTATGATTTACAAAAATAGTTTAGAATATCAAAACATGCTCTGCCTCTAGTGGTGTGAAGAGTCTGCTGAAAATATCTTGTTCTCAGGATTATTTACCATGTCTTGTGCCTTTAGTTTTAAAGCTTTTCATCTAGTGGTAAAAGTTGCATTATTTTCCGTGAATGTATCATGTATAATCATTTGTCTCTGGCTTTGCAGTAGCTAGTGACAGTGGAACTGCTTTTCACAGTAGCCAATTATATCAGCCAGCTTTCCAGCAGCTACTAAAATGGACTCCTAAATTTTAGGGGTCAGTCTAACAGATTTTATTTACAAAATAAGCTTGCATGATAAAAGGCGTAGTATTCAAAGGTGTCTCTTGCTTACTGCTAGCTGCCACCTTTTCCCTTGATTGGAAAAGTAAATCTTAGGGGATGTGCAAAGCTCCCTCTAGTGGGTGAGGTTAAAACCTGCTGGCAGGGGCATACACCAAAGCTTAAAAAAAAACAAAAATCCACCCAGTGGCCTGATTTTTCCAAAGCCATGTTGGAGTGGTCTTGATTGTGAAAGAAATTGAGCCCTATGTGTGGAAAGGACCTCCTTTTTTTGCAAAGTTGCAAATAACTCTAAAGCAAGGATTCCCAAATCTGCCTTCCCAGCCAATCGAGTTTTCAGGATATCTACAATGAATATGCAAGAGAGATTTGCATGCACCGACTCCATTGTATACAAATTTCTCTCATGCATTTTCATTGTGGCTATCTGGAAAACCCGACTGGCTGGGGAAGGCCCCAGGATAGGTTTGGGAACCCTTGCTCTAAAGTCATTCCTGTGTATATGAGGCCATATACTCGTGTACAGTTGTGGTCAACATTATTGGCACCCTTGCATTTCAGATATGTTGTGTACAGTAGCTTGAGAAATAATTGGAAATATTTCAACTGTATGTCTTTATCTTTATTAAAACATTTGATAGACTGCCCATCGAGAGCAATCTGGGCAGTTTACAATAATATATATTTAAAAAGCCAGAAACAGAAAAGGAACTACAATGCCAGACAGGAAAGTGCACACCCATACACGACTAAAGATGTTCAAAAGTATATAACAACAAAAAAGATGTCTGTGCAACTTAGATGTAGTAGTTTCTGAGAAAAAAAATATAACTTGGACAGGGTTATTGGCACCCTTCACTAATATTTGATTGCACAACCCTTGGCAGTGATGACAGCCTCCAAACATTTCTTGTAACCATCTATAAGTATTGTAGATCTGTCTGCTGGTAATTTCTCCAACTCTTCAACTGCGATTTGTTCCAGCTCATGAATGTTTCCAGGATTCCTTTTATCAGTGTCAGATTTCAGCTTTCTCCAAAGGCTCTCGATTGGATTGAAATCAGGACTCCTTGCTGGTCAGTTTAAAACAGTCCATTTGTTCCTTTTTAATCATTCTTTTGTACTTTTGGATGTATGTTTTCGGTCATTGTCCTACTGGAGGACCCATGACCTTCAACCCAGACCTAGTTTTCTGACACTAGGTAGCACATTTGCTCCAGAATACCTTAGTAGACCTCTGACTTCATGATTCCTTTAATACGTTCCAGGCTTCCAGTTCAAGAGGCAGCAAAACAGCCCCACAACATTATGGAACCACCACCATATTTAGCTGTAGGAAGGATGTTTTTTTTCCTTATAATCTTCATTTCTTCGCCTGTAAATGTGTCGCTGCTCTGTAGCCAAAGAGCTCAAGTTTGGTTTCATCTATCCACAGAACATTTCTCCAGAAGGATTGTGGTTTCTCATGGTGGGTTTGAGCAAAAATCAGACATGCCTTTTTATGTCTGTCTTTGAGCAGTGGGGTCCTGTTTGGCCTTCGCCCATGAAGTCCTTCTTTGTTTAGTGCATGGTGTATGGTACAACTTGAAACAACCACTCTAGATTGCTCCAGGTCAGCCTTAAGCTCTTTGGATGTTGTACTTGGTGTTTTTCCAACAGTTCGCACTAACCTTCAAAGACTTCTTAAATTAATTTTCCTCTTCCCACCACATCCTGGGAGGTTCTTGACGGTTCTATGAGCAGAAAACTTCTTAATAACATTGCAAACTGTAGATTCAGGAATCCCAAGGTCTTTGGAAAATGGCCTTGTACCCCTTTGATGTTTTGTGATAATGGCTTTTCTGACAGTGTCAGGCAGCTCTCTTGTCTTCACCATTGTGAAAATGGAACAGAGAGTGAATGAGGCCATTTTAAACATTAGAGCCATCATTCATTGGTTGATTCAAGTCATATGAATACTGACTATCACAGGTGTGTCTAATTTTACTGCAATGGGAATGTGATTCTTCTGTTCAAACTGATTTGCATTGTTTATAAGGATGCCAGTAACCCTTGCTAGAGGAAGGTCTGTTTGGTGACAAAGGAAATAGCTGGATGGGATTGGTTGAGTTACAAAAACATCTGGTCCGGACAGAACTTCATGGTGTAAACTTGCGGGGGTACATTCAGCGGAAAATGATCCCTAGGGGGTTAAGGCTTTTAAAATGTCCACGCCTGTTTGTGGAAGATCAAGTGTTTCTGGAAAAGTGGAATTCTATTCTTAACAAGGGTGCTTTGGACTTGATGATGGTTATTGAGATTACTCTGGAACGAAGTAAGGAGTTACAGCTGCAGATTACTACTACGTTGGACTCTTTGACGGCCACATTATGTCCTGAGGAAGTAGCATTGAAGACTGCTGATTAATTTTCAAACAATTGCTTCTTTTCATGATTCTGTCAAGTGGATTAAGCTTAAGAAATTGAAAAGAGATCAGATGGCATACCAACAGGATCAGGTCTATCCTCGGATGAAAGCAGGATATTTTGATCAGAAGAAAAATGTTTTATTTGATTTGTCTTCAGATGAGTCTGATCCAGAGCATTCAACTCGTGATCGATTATACCTAAGGGTTTTTTTTTTTTTTAGAATCACGTCTGCTGCAGCAGGCCAGATCACAGTGGCTTCCCCACGAGGATGAATGGCATATGGTGACTCTGTCCAAAGCCCACCAGAGTCAGGTATCATAAATATCTCTGGCACTGAACTGTCAACCACACAGCGGTCTGTCTTGAATCAGGGATTGAACTCTGTCCCCATTATTGCATATGATCCTTTTGCTATGAGAGTGGCTTTACATGCATTTATATTTGGAAGTTGTAGCTCGGTGAATATTTTTACGGCAAGGAGTATCAGTCTGGGGACATAGTTCAATCCAGATCTACCTGGTCTCCGTCAGATCCATTCCCTCCAGCTAGTCTTACCGTTCGGGATTTAGTTTAAAAGGATTTGGACGAGCTAGAGACTCTTACTCATAATAGGAACCGGTCCAGTCTATCTGCTGGAGAATGGGAGGCTTAAAAATCATTGTTGTGACGATTCTTTGGTCATCCTTTGAGCAGATATGGATGGTAGTATTATTGTGCAATCTAAAAATCAATATTAGGCGGAGGTTTAATCTCAGTTGAGCAACACTGAATTTTATTTGGTGCTTCCTGAAGATCCAATAAGGATCTAATGCAATCTATCTCTGGTGTGATTAATTCAGCAGTTGAAGGTCATATTATAATTGCTAGTGAAGCAGCATATTTAGTCAATAAGCACCCTACCACCCCGTATATTTACATGCTCCCTAAGGTACACAAAAATGTCTCTCATCCTCCAGGTAGACAGATTGTATCATTGCAAAATATTCTTTTGGAACCATTGTTTAAATTTGTAGATATTTTCTTGAATCCTCTGGCCATGCAGGTATCTTTACCTTTTTAAAGGATACCTCCCATTTTTTACATCTTATTTTGGAGATTCAGATCACTACCTCAGAATTCTGACTTGTTACTATGGGCGTTCATTCCTTATATACAGTGATTCCTCAAACTTAAATTATGACCATTGTTCAACAGAATTGGAAAGATCATTGGGTACACATCGTGTGACTCCAGTTTTTCTGGGTCAGTTGCTGGAGCTGGTGTTCCCTCGTAATTATTTCTATTTTGAGGGGCAGTTTTATCAGCAACATCATGGTATTGTGATAGGGGCCTCTGTAGCCCCATCTTTGGCAACCCTATATATGGCTCAGTTTGAGGAATCATATTTTTGTTTCTGAGTTTTTTTTTCAGACGTGATTATGTGACAGCGATTCCTGGATATTTTCTTTATCTATGGGGATCACTGCAGTGTCTACTGGAGTTTGAGTGCTGGATCAATCAGATTCTCTTGATTTTAAAGTTTTTGATTAAATACTCTGACCATCAGGTTGAATTTTTAGATGTTTTGGTTGAGGTTCGGTCTGAGGGCCTATGTATGTCTTTGTATCGAAAACCAGTTGATAGAAACATGTTGTTGTGGTTAATGAGTGATCGTCTGAGGTGCTTAAAAGAGATCTTGTCAGTGGGACAGTTCTTATGCTTGTGGCAAATTTGTACCTCTTTTCCTGACTTTTTGGCTAAGGCAAATGATTTAAAAGACAGATTGCTAAATCAGGACTATCCAGCCATTGCTCGGACTTTTAAGTGAGCAAGATATGCACATCGAGATTTGCTATTATTGCCCCAAGGTGTTGAGTCTCAAAGGGCTGAGTCTCCGGCAGATGATCATATGGTATGTGTTTTGCTATATTCTAATATGGCTCCACTGCTAGCTGGGATGATTCTACGGCACTGGTGCACCTGCAAGTTCTGAGAAGTGTGCCATTAAATCCTCCTTGCATTGTCTATAAATAGGAAAAATTATAAATAATTGGTTGCATGGAAGGCAATGGCCCACTGAAGGGGAACCGTATGTGGTGTGGTCATTGCCGCTGGTGTGCAAATACCATTACTGGCCCCAGTGCAACAGTTTAGGCTCTGGTGTACTACATCTTGTAATTCTAGTGGAGTTGTCTATTTAATCATCTGCCCATGTCCCAAAATATGTGGGCCACACCATTCGCTCAGTTCGTAAGTGTTTGAATGAGCATTATAGTAGAATAGTCCATCAGGTGGTGTTTGCTCTGATGGCAAACCATTTTGAGGAATACCATCATCAAGCCCTTCAAATCCAATGGCTAGTGATTGATCAAGTCAAGATGGATTGGTATGGAGGGAATCAATTGGGTCGTTTAAATGTATTTGGAACAATGGTGGATTTACCGTTTAGGTTCATTGGAGCCGGCGGGTGTAAACAATGAAACTGAATGGGCGTCTCTGGCTCATGATACTTAGTGTTGTATAACAGTTTTGAGAGGTTTAATTGGTTGGATAATTGTTAGTGGGTGTGTAAGTTGGAGATCACATGGGTGTGTTTCCTGTCGCCATTCTGTCTCCATTCCAGTTTTGATTAACAGCTGGATGGCTGAGTAGATGTTTGCATGTATTCCCCTGAAGCAAGATATTTGGGTTTGGAACATGTCATGTCTGGTGATGCTTTGACTGACTTGTAAGGTATTGTGTGTTACAGATGAGATCTATGAATGATATTGTTTGGAACTTTTAAAGTATTAAGGGCTAGTGCCTTCAATCAAGTTCCCATAATAGAGGTCTGATGGTCCCTCTGTTGAATTTGTTTTAATAGTCATATAATCTTGTAAGTACAGGAGAAAATGCTTTGAATGAGTTTTGGAGTGAGTTTGTTTGAGTTGGTATTGATTGTCCTACTCCTTTTATTTTGAGATCTGTATTTAGAATAATTATGTCTTGACAATGTCCCAGTTTTTATACTAATTCTTTTTTTTAACTGGTCTTGTTTCATTTGATTCTTTTGTGTGTCAAATATGTGTGCATATGGTATAGTCCAAAACCATTTCGCTGGCCGGCTTTTCTTTAGGAGGTATTGGAGATTAAGGGGTTAAACTGCAAGGATGCCAATAAGGGTGACCACAGCTGTAAATGACTTCTTATAAAATACCAATGGCATGTGCTTTGCTAGTGGGTGTACACATGGCTGAAATTTGGGCGTAGCATGCAAGTACATTTGTAGGTTACTGTATAAAATACTGTAATTTAGGTGCATACTTGAAAGATATAGGCACAGACATTTATACCAGCTCTAGGGCTGTTGTAAATATTCACACCTGCAATGTAGGCATACGTTAGGTCACTTAGCACCAGTATTTCATAAAAACAAGTTCCTACATAGGCGACTTAAAACATGCTTTGACTAGATGACCCTTTATCAAATTACTCTGTGACTATAAAATATGGGAAATATTTGTACACCTTAGCCTTAGTCCCTGCAACAAAGTCGAAGATGGTGTAAATGCTAGTTATAAAAACAGACTAGATCCTGTTGTTGTCATAAGCTTCCATGGTGTCAATGTGGGACATCATTATTTTTTGACACTGAGGCCAATGCAGTAAGCTGTGCTACCTTTTAGCACAGTGGTTTACTCTTGATTTTCCATGCTAATCTTACTCCTAAAGCAGTAAGACACAGTGCAGGAAAATCAGTATTAAATATAATGCCAAAGGGTAGTTCAATGTGCATGCAAATCAGTAATTATGAAATTGCTGCCAGTGTGTTTAAAAAAAAAGGGCTAAAAGTTAATGTCTTTCTTTTATTTTTTTAATTCTTTCTCTAGCACTGAATCTTTATTCCAGCTCAGGGCTGGCATATAGGTGCAGCCAGTAGCAAAAGTGTCATCTGAGGTGAAGTGTGGCACTTCACCTCTGATCACACTTCTCAATCATATAAACAGGAGAATGAGGATTCTTGGGGGAATTCCTTTCTCCTCATTTCTTTTTAATATATACCTACAACCTATCTGTGACATCTTCAAAAAATTTGAACTAGGCTACCACATTTATGCAGATGACATAATGTGCTACCTACCAATAAACATTACAAATCCCAATATCAAGTCAACTCACAACATGCTTCGATTATTAACAAACTGGCTAAAACTACATAATCTACACATAAATCTCAGTAAAACGGAAATCCTATTCGTAACAAGAAACCAAACTTTTACCCCATCTCTTAGGCTAAAACTCATGGACACGGAAATAGAAGTAAAACACGAAGTGAAATACTTGGAGGCTACCTTAGATCAAAATCTGACAATGTCCACCCATATAAAACAAATCTCAAGAACCATCTTCCACAAACTACGGCTGCTCCAACAGGTCAGACCATACCTGATTAACAATGACTTCCAATCTGTGCTACAAGCCATGATTATGCCTCACCTTGACTTCGCTAATAGTATTCTGCATGACCTCCCTAAACAAATCCTCAAACATCTACAATTGGCATAAAATGTAGCTGCACATAATGTCCAGGAACAAGCAGGAATGTTGTCTTCACATATGGGTATCGTCGGTACCGACGGAGCTTGCGCGGGAATGCTCCCCAGCGTCCAATAGGAAAGCTTTTGGGAGCATCCCACAGCGCCTGTGTGCTGCCTTCCCGCCTTTCCAACTCTCCCTCTTCAGTTTTTCGTTTTCCATGGAGCGGACAGGACGCATACCCTGTCACCGCAGAAAAATTTATCCTTATTCTTTTGTTTTTTGTGGTCGCGTCTGCCTTCATTCGACGCCTACCGGTACCGCTGGTTCTCTTTTCTTCTTTTTCAAAAAAAAAAAACCCTAGCTTTCTAAAAGACTTTTCTTTCAGGAGCCTTTCCCCTCTCGGGGCTAGGCGCCATTTTGGGCACTAGGCCCATTTTTCTTAAAACATGGAGAAACCAGCTAGTGGTTTCAAGAAATGTTCTAAATGTGGCGGTACCATATCCGTCACAGACACCCATGAATGGTGTCTTAAATGTTTAGGTAATGAATATACTCCATCGGAGTGTCTCTCCTGCATAAAGATGACCAAGAGGGGCCTGCAGAATAGAGCTGCAAAACTCGGTACCCTTTTTGCCACAGATACGATGTCAGTTGCATCGACATCTTCCAGGGCTTCATCTTCCTCCCATGGATCTCAGGTAACTAAACTTAAGTCTTCTAAAACTGGCCGGTCCTCAAAGGGTAGATCTCCTTCTAAGTATCGAGATGCCACTGGCGTTGCCCTCAAGGAAAGTTGACCGGCAAAACAGCCCCGGCGGGAGGCCTTGGTCTCCAAAGTATTAACAGGGCTCCAGAATGTTCCAGAGGCCTCCACCTCTGCAGAACTACTGGTGCTAAGTTCTGGGGCCGTAGCTGCTTCCACCGGCACCGACACCCAGGCATCGGCAGGAGCAATGGATTACAGAATCCTCGCTATCAAACGCAGTCTAGCGGCCTTCTTAGCAGCTTCGGTACTGCTAAGACCACTACAGACAGTTCCACAGATACCGACACCGGTACCGGTACCAAGTGCCCCGGCAGGTATACTTCCCTCCCATGCCGAGCCTTGAGTCTATCTCAGGTATCGACGGATCGGTACCGAGACACACCGATACTGACTTTGAGCGATACCGGTATCGTGCGTTGCAAGAACACCCGGCGCAGAGATACTTTGAATCATCCAATTCCGATGAGACTGATGACTCTGCCGGTACTAGAGCTATCCTTCCAGAGGATCCATCTCCTTTTCCTCAACGAAGAATGTCTCCTCCAGAAGACATGTCCTTCCAGGATTTTATGCGTGATTTAGCTCGAGGTCTTGCAATCACGGTGACTCCAGAGAAGGAACCTAGAGCAGAAGAATTAGAAATTCTTCAGTGCCCTAAGGCTCCTAAAGAGGCAGCTACTCTGCCTATTCACAGAATCTTGCATGATCTTATGCTAAGAATGTGGGAAACTCCTTTGACGGTGTCTCCACACTCTCGACAACTCGATACCATGTACCGAGTTCCAAGCTGTCCTGGCTTTCAAAAGACTCAGTTACCACACCATTCAATGGTAGTGGAATCGGCGATGCATAGGATTAAGAGTGCTAAAGCGCATTCTTCCAATCCTCTGGGCCGTGAATCGAGGACGCTCGATGCCTTTGGGCGTCGATGTTTCCAATCCTCCATATTGGCAGCCAGGATTAGCTCCTACATTCTCTATATGGGAATGTTCCTTAAAGAAGTTACAGGTGACTTGGAGCTCATGAGCCCTCTTCTTCCTGAGGAAAAAAGGGGGGAATTCCTTACTCTGGTCAAACATGCCCAGGATGTCTCTAAATTTGTAAACCGTGCAACCTTTGATTGCTTTGAATGCATTAGCAGAACATCTGCTATTTCCATCGGTGCACTTCGTATTGCCTTGCTTCAGGCATCAGACTTAAAACAATGGGTGCAAGATAAACTGGGAAATATTCCTTGCACAGGAGAAAATCTCTTTAGCAAGGATTGGCAAGACCAGGCTAATCAGATTGAATCTGAAAATACTACCTTGAACAGACTATCAAAGTCAACAGCCAACCCAGCAAAGAAAAAGTCAGTCAAACACTTTTTCAACAAGAAAAATAAATTTTACCCATCAGGGACACTGTCAAGTTCATGTTCCCCAAAGGGGACAACAACAGAACAGACAGCAGAGGAAGCCACAAGTTCCAAGAGCTCAACCAGCTCAACAGACTCAGCCTCCTCAGGAGCTTTGACTCCTTCCTAGAGAACTTAGTCTTTCTGCCCCTGAAAGGTTCAGAACCCCTTACAATCCTGGGCAGGTTATACCATTTTGCCAGAAGATGGCAACAAATAACATCAGAAAACTGGACCCTGTCCATTGTACGAGAGGGGTACAGACTTCATTTTCACAGCATGCCCCCTCCTACAATTATAAGACAGTTCAATTCTCAGGTCCTTGCCACCAATCTCTTGGGTCAGGAGGTCGCATCACTTCTTGCTTAAGGAGCAATAGAAGAGGTACCCATACACCAACAGGATACGGGGTTCTACTCCCCCTACTTTCGCATACCAAAGAAAACAGGGGGACACAGGCCTATACTAGACCTCAGAGAATTAAACAAGTATCTGTTCTGGGAAAAATTCAAAATGATCTCCCTCGGAACACTCCTACAATACCTTCAGAGTCAGGACTGGCTATGTTCTCTAGATCTAAAGGATGCATATACGCATATTCTCATCCATGCAGATCACAGGAAATTCCTTCAGTTCCTTTTCCAAGGAAGACACTTCCAATACAGGGTTCTGCCCCAAGAGTCTTCACAAAATTCATGGCAGTAATAGCAGCATTCCTGAGAACTCTAGGGATATTCGTCTTCCCCTACGTAGACGTCTGGCTCATTTGAGCATCAACAGCTCCAGAAGTCAGCTTCGCTCTTTATCGCACCATGCGAATCCTTCGATACTTGGGACTGGTAATAAACCTCCCAAAATCTCATCTCACCCCTTCTCAGTCTCTAGAATTCATAGGGGCTCGTCTAGACACAAGGTAGTCAAGGGCTTTCCTGCCACAGCCACGTTGTCTTCGTATAGTACAGCTGGCCTCCCAAGCAGCTATGAAGGTCTTCCTGACTGTTCGGAAGGTGCTTCAGCTTCTGGGGCATATGGCATCCACGGTCCATGTGGCTCCCTATGCTCGCTTTCATATGTGAACAGCCCAGTGGACCCTATCCTCTATGCCTTCCCACCCATTCCCCTCATTCCCAAAACTTTGTTCAAGCTTCAGAGAGACAGAGGTCATATGATACTCATAGCTCCACATTGGCCACTGCAGACATGGTATCCTCTGCTTCTGCGTCTCTCTCAAGCCACACTTCTGGAGTTGGGATGTGCTCCAGATCTTCTTTCCCAGGAAAACGGGATGCTATTGTACCCGAATCCCCAGTCCCTGCACCTCAGGGCCTGGTTACTGAAAGCCTAGGATTCCCAGATATCAACCTATCACAACAGGTAAAGGATATCCTTGTGGCTTCCAGGAAGCCTTCCACAAGGCGATCCTACGCCTTTAAGTGGAAGAGATTCTCTGTATGGTGTTCTCAAAGAGAACTTAACCCCCATACAGTGCCTGTTGAATCACTTCTGGAGTACCTACTCCATCTATCAGATTCTGGTCTTGAGACCAATTCAGTAAGGGTCAATCTTAGTGCCATTGCTGCTTTGCGCTAACACCTGGATGGACAACCTATTTCCTCTCATCCACTTGTAGCGAGACTTATGAGAGGTTTACTTTTAACAAAACCTCTCATTAAGCCACCGCTGATGGCATGGGATCTGAATCTTGTTCTCGGGCAGCTCATGAAACCGCCCTTTGAGCCTTTAGCCACTACAGCTCTAAAGTTTCTTTCTTGGAAAGTCATCTTCCTAGTTGCCCTCACTTCTGCAAGACGCATCAGTGAGTTACAGGCTTTAGTGGCGGATCCTCCTTATACAAGATTTCACCATGATAAGGTAGTTCTTAGGACTCATCCTCACTTTATGCCAAAGGTGGTTTCGCCTTTTCATTTAAACCAAGTAGTTTACCTTCCTGTATTCTTCCCTAGGCCTCTTGCCTCTAATGCAGAAAGGAATCTTCATATCTTAGATTGTAAAAGAGCCTTAGCTTTTTACCTTCAAAGAACTAAGCAACATAGAAAATCTTCTCAGCTTTTTGTTGCTTTTGATTCTAGTCATTTCGACTTCCAGTTTCCAAAAGAACTCTCTAGGTTGATTGCAAATTGCATATCTTTTACATATGAGAGTAAGGGACTTTCTCTCGAAGGCCATGTCACAGCTCAGTGTGAGAGCAATGGCAGCCTCAATGGCTAATCTTTGTTCTGTGTCCATTGATGACATCTGTAGAACAGCCACTTGGGCTTCGGTACACACCTTTACAGCCCACTATTGCTTAGACGAGGACACCCGTCTGGATGCCTCATTTGGCCAGGCTGTGCTCCAGCATCTCTTTCAGACTTAGTACAACTCCTACCCGCCGTCCCAGGTTTCAATGCCAGAGATCCATGGGAGGAAGCATGACCCATCTCACCTGGGGTTCGCAGCTTGCTGGGGTCATCCCCCTGGCATTTCTCAGCTGGGGAGTCCCCATATATGACGACAACATTCCTGCTTGTTCCTGGAGATAGCGTAGTTACTCACCTGTAACAGGTGATCTCCGGGAACAGCAGGAATAAGTCTTCACAACCCACCCACCTCCCCTAG
The DNA here is from genome assembly GCA_033557465.1 of Ichthyophis bannanicus. Lineage (NCBI taxonomy): Eukaryota > Metazoa > Chordata > Amphibia > Gymnophiona > Ichthyophiidae > Ichthyophis > Ichthyophis bannanicus. The sequence goes on along the minus strand of CM066032.1, from coordinate 1,270,166,202 downwards.
GAGTTGTCTCTATCTGTCTCGCTCTCTTTGTCTGCTCTCTCCTTTGGTCTCAGCTATAAACTCAACTGAAGAGGGAGAGTTGGAAAGGCGGGAAGGCAGCACGCAGGCACTGTGGGATGCTCCCAAAAGCTTTCCTATTGGACACTGGGGAGTGTTCCTGCGAAGGCTCCATCGGTACCGATGATACCCATATGTGAAGACTTATTCCTGCTGTTCCCGGAGATCACCTGTTACAGGTGAGTAACTACGCTTTATCTTTAAGATAAATAGCACAGAGCACATTACACCAATTTTGTTCGAACTACATTGGCTACCTATAGCTAGCCGTATAAAATCCTCACAATAATCTTCAAACTCATAAGGGAAATAGCCCCCCTCATTTCTTTCCTCACTGATTAAAACCCCATTGTCTGAAAGAACCAGAAGAAACCAATAAAAATACATAGATAGTCCCAACTACCGCAAAACAAACCAATCCACAAGCAACAGATCATTCTCCTATTTCGCATCTATACTCTGGAGTGCCCTTCCAGACAAGCTAAAAACCAACAATGACCTTAAAGACTTCAGAAAGGAATTAAAAACTCATTCATAGAATATTTTGGTAAACCAGAAAATAGAAGCAAAATATTCCCAACTTAACTGCCTGCATAGAACATCTGAACCCATGTACCCAACTCTAACCACTAATACTCTCTGATCTTAATCTTATCCACATATTTCTGATGAGAAGCGATCCTCCTGTACATGCATCCTATGTAAATATGTTAACTATAATATTATTTCAGTAATAATCATGACTATATTTGTATAATTGCCAAATTCAATTCAATGTAACCTCACTATTCTAGTTACATTCACAAGTTTAATGTAAAGGTTTTGTTACGTTAATTGCTTTAGAATCAGTAATTCACTAATCATGTCACATAGAAAACGAGGTTGTGTGCAGTGAATGTGACTTCCTTTGTCTTGTTATAAGTATAATATCTCCAGGAACAAGCAGGAAGTCTGAGTTCACATATGGGTGACGTCAGCATCGACAGAGTCCGGCATGGGAACACTCCCCAGCATCCAATAGTAATGCATTTTGGAACATTGCTCCACACATGCATGCGTGCCTGCCTTCTCGCCTTCCCTCATGGCCTCCTCAGTCTTTGGTTCCACGCAGCCATTGGGACCATGTCTCTGTTTCACCGTATCAAGAGACTTCTAAGTTTTCACTAGTACTGTCGAGTGCCCTAGTTTTTGCCTTCCCGTCCACGACTCCCCGTCTATTCCGGTTCCCTTTTTATTGTTTGTTTTTTCTTTGATTAATTATCATTTTTTTAGCTAATTTTATTTTGACTATTTTTTGGGCCTAGCGCTTACATGGGCACTATTGCCCAGTTTGATCTTATTGCCCTCCTTTTTCCAACAATGGAGTGGTTTTAAAAAATGCTCAAAGTGTTCCAGTACCATATCTCTGACCGATGAGCATGGCTGGTGCCTTAAGTGTTCAGGCCCAGACCACGATGTACAGTCTTGTTCCCCTTGTTGCCGTATGACTTCCAGAGGAAGAAAGAACTGAGACAAACAGAAGACTAAGCTGTTTCCAGCAGACTCTGCTCCTTCGATGCACTCCTCGTGGGCCTCGACTCCATCCAAATCATCCCAGGCTTCCAAGTTGTCATCGACACACAGAAAGAGAAGCATCGCTCAGAGTCCCCAACATGTCCTAAGAAGACGTCAGCTTAGACATCGAGGTGCTCTCATTCATCAACATCGCGGTCAGAGTTGGTATTGGACACCGGCATCGGCACCAATCGCACTCCGATGGGGCAGTCCAGCTAAACAACCCCGGCAGGGGATTTCACCCTCCAAAGTCTTACAGGGGTTAGGGGATGCCTTGAGGCTCAGTCCTCAGCGGAGCCCCCTTTATTAGCATTGGGAATTGTGGCCCCGACCGCAGGATCTGGAGCCACTTCTTCCCCAGTACTGTCGCTCGATGACTGGGTCATCGCCATTTAGCACAGCATCGCAGCAATTTTAACTGCAGTGACACTGATGTCCTCTACTCTTCCACAGCAGCTGTCAATACCTCTAACACCAAAGAGAGTTATCGATGCAGCTCAGTCTGGAGCTACTGGTACGCAGTCTCTGCCCGCCGAACATCACTCGACTGAGCAACCGGTGCCGCCTCAATCAGTACCATCTATGTCAAAGCATCCTACGTATTGCGAACATTGAAGGTATCTTGGTCCAGAAAGGGATTACTTTGACTTCCTACCGGCCTCTGATTCCGGTTCTGAAGTATCCAACCCGGAGTCCACTGATACCGATCCGCATCAAGAGATACCATCGGATCCATCACTTCCCTATGAGAGACGATGATCACCGCCCGAAGACATGTCCTTCCAGGACTTTATAAAAGATATGGCGGCTGCTCTACAGGTATCGGTGACTATCGAGATGGAACTGAGGGCCGAAGAACTGGATATTCTTTAGCCTCCCTCTGCACCAAAGGAGGCTGCAGCCCTCCCGGTGCACAACATTCTAAACAACTTAATGACTTGAATGTGGGAGGCTTTCATATCGACACCAGCAGCCAGTAAACATCTGGATACCCTTTTATAGAGTGCCACCCTCTCCAGGTTTCCTAAAGTCGCAACTTCCACATCATTCCATGGTAGTTGAGTCAGCCATGTGAAAGATTAAAAGCCAGAAGAACCACTCCTCGGTACCTCCAGGCAGAGTATCAAGAACCCTCGATGCCTTTGCAAGGAAAGCTTTTCCAGCAACTATGCTTGCCTTCCGGGTTGACTCACACATGCTACACATGGGTATGTTCCTTAAGGATGTGGCTAGAGACCTAGCTGAGTTCACAGCACTGTTACCTTCTGACAAACAAGCACCTCATCAAATCCTAGTATCCTACGACCAAAACACCTCTAAATTCCTGACAAGGGCAGCATTTGATGCTTTTGAGGCTAACAGCAGGGCAGCTGCAGCCTGTATTGTTGCTAGGCGAACGGCCTGGCTTCAAGCATCTGATCTGGAACAGAGGACCAGGATAAATTGAACAACATTCCTGTAACAGAGAAAACCTCTTTGGCTAGAGGTGGAGAGAAAAGGCAGGGGAGATTGAAACTGACGACCTCACAATGAAGAGGCTCTCAGGAAAACAGCAGATTCTTCCAAGAAGAAACCTGCTGCCAAGAAATCATTTTACCCTAATAAAAAGAGGCTTTACCCTCCCTACCATACCTAACCAATCTACTCTGCTCCTCAACAGCAGAGACAGCAGGGTAATAAGCAACCATGGAAAGCTAAGGTACCTAAAGCACAATCTGCCCCTGCACCTCAGCCCACCCAGAATTTTTGACTTTTTCAAGATAGCATAGCCAGTTGTCCCATACAGTCCCCTCCCCTAATTCCAGGGAGATTGGTCCATTTTGCACATCGATGGGGCGTCATCACCTCAGAACTCTAGACATTAAAGCTAGTCAGCAGTGGCCTTAAGGTCTGCTTCTAGGAGCTCCCACCCATTCACTTTATGGCCCAACCCTGTGCAGATCCTCAACACACTTCCTTACTATAACAGGAGATTCTACTCTCACAGGGAACAGTAAAGGAGGTCCCTCCCTTTCAACAAGGCCTAGAGGTTCTACTCCCGATACTTCTTTATCCTGAAGAAGACAGGCGACCTAAGACCTATCTTAGATTTCTGAAATCTCAACAAATTTCTTTTCAAAGAAAAATTCTAAATGATTTCTCTAAGTACCCTTCTTACTTACCTTCAACCAAATGATTGGCTATGCTCCTTGGATCTAAAGGATGCATATACACACATCCTAATCCACCCAAGTTACACAAAGTTCCTCAAATTCACTTTTCAGAACAACCATTCGGGTCCTGCTTTTTGGCCTGGCCTCAGCTCCATGAATCTTCCCAAAGTGTCTGGCTGTCGTGGCAGCCTACCTCCGGGCATCTTTCTGTTCCGTTACTTAGATGACTGGCGAATAAGGGCAGATACCACCCAAAAAGTCACTATCGCCCTTCAACAAACCATACACGTCCTACAAGACTTGGGGTTTGTCATAAATTATCCAAAGTCACATCTGGTTAAGACACAGAATGTGGAGTTCATAGGAGCTCGACTAGACACCATTGAAACCCAAGCTTTCCTCGCAGACGACAGACCAGTCTGATTAGTTTCCCTGGCCATTCAGTTTCAATATCATTCAGTGGTGGAGGCCAGGACCTTCCTTCACTTACTAGGTCACATGGCATCCACAGTATATGTGTTACCACCTGCCCAACTTAGCATGTGGTTTGGACAGTGGAACCTGTCACAGCAGTGACTACAATACACAGATCGACTGTCCAGCCTCATCACAATCACTCATCAGATGAGAACATCTCTTCAGTGTTGGACCAACCCACAGAACCTAGTCATAGGGTTACCTTTTCAAAGGTCTGCACCACAGTCTACCCTGACACCCGATGCATCAAAGCAAGGTTGGGGGGCTCACCTCAACGGTCTCACCACCCAGGGTCAGTGGTCTCCTTGGGAGAACTCCTTTCACATTAATCTCCTGGAACTCTGAGCAATCTTCACTGCCATCCGCATATTCTCTCACCACCTGACAGGCCAGTCAGTCCTCATCCAGATGGACAATCAGATGGCCATGTTCTATATTAGTAAAAAGGAAGTTTACAGGCTCTCGCCCACTATGCACAAAGGCAATACGTCTCTGAAACTGAGCAATCTCTCAGAGAATACACCTTCATGCAGTATACTTCCCAGGAGTGGAAAATCAGTTAGCTGACAGGCTGAGTCGCATTTTACAAATGCACGAGTGGCTCTTGAAATCTCAAGTAGGGCATCACTTGTTCCACCTCTGGGAAACACCACTTCTTGATCTCTTTGCTTCTCCTTGCAATGCTCAGCTACCTCGCTTTTGCTCGAGAATCCCATCCCTGCTCAGAGAGACCTCAGATGCTTTTCTCCTACACTGGGGAGGAAGTCTACTTTATGCTTTTCCCCCGTTTCCCCTCGTAGCAAAGCCATTGTTCAAACTCCAGGACAACCAGGGACAGTGATCCTCATTGCACCTTACTGGCCTAGGCAACCATGGTTTCCTCCTCCTCTTCAACTACCCCATGCTCCTCCCCTCCACCTAGGCTCTGTACCAGATCTCCTGTCCCAGGAACAGGGCACCCTCATGCACTCCAGCCTCAACACTCTCCACTTGATGGTTTGGCTGCTGAACACTTGGTCATCTCTCATTTAGGACTTCAAGAAGATATTTTGCATGTTCTTTGTCTCTCTTTCAGGAAAGATTCAACCAGACGGTCTTATTCTTTCAAGCGGTACAGATTCTCACTGTGGTGCACATAGAAAACTTTAGACCACTTCACATGTCCAATTTCAGATCTCCTCCAATACCTCATTGGTACTTAAAACCAACTCTGTAAGAGTTCATTTATGCACCATAGCCGCTTCTCACCAGGCCTTAGACAATTGCCCTATCTTGGCGCACCCACTGGTATCAAGATTCATGAGAGGTCTGCTCTTGTCCAAGCCTCCGCTACGCCTGCTGGCTAGGGCATGAGATCTAAATGTAGTTCTTGCACAGCTCATACAGAGCCCCTTTGAGCCTCGGCTCCTTTAAAATTCCTCATATGGAAAGTCCTTTTTTTAGTAGATTTGACTTCAGCTCGCAGAGTTAGTGAGCTTCAGGCATTGGTGGATTACGCTCCAAATACCAGATTCCACCATGATAAAGTTGTCTTCAGGACACATCCCAAGTTCTTACTGAAGGTTGTCACGTCCTTCCATCTTAACCAGTCAATCTCGCTGCCAACTTTCTTTCCTTGGACTCACAGCTCCAGGGCTGAGGCGCAGCTCTATACTCTTGATTGCAAGAGAGCTCTGGCTTACTACCTCGACCATACAAAAGGTCATCATAAATCCTCTCAGCTTTTTTTCTTCTTTGACCAAAGTCATTTAGAGATCACCAGTTACCAAGAGGACTCTCTCTAACTGGATTGCAGACTGCATATCTTTTGCTTATTCGCAGGCTTGACCTATCCTTACATGAACACGTCACAGCCCACAATGTCCGAGCCATGGCTGCTACTGTGGCCAATCTCCATTCCATCTCCTTGCGAAAATCTGCCAAGCAGCCACATGGTCTTTGCTGCATACCTTTGCAGTTCACTATTGCCTGGTCAAGGACTCCAGAAGCGATGCTCAATTCGGACAATCTGTTCTCCATAACCTTTTTCAAATCTAGGCAACTTACCCACCGCGCATCTGACTACCTCGCGAAGAATGCTCCGAACAGGCCAAGTCTGTCGGATCCATGCTGCAGCCTTTGGCTGCATCGGGATCCTTTTTCCCCTTGCTCAGTTGTCATGGGCTAGGGAGTCCCATACGTGAAGACTGACTTCCTGCTTGTTCCTGGAGAATAGTGCAGTTACTCACTTGTAGCAGGTAATCTCTGGAAACAGCAGAAATCAGTCTTCACAACCCACACATCTCCCCTTAATGTTTAATGTTTATTTGATATAACGCCATTCGTAGTTACAGCAGTTGCCCCTTTTTACTTTGTTCAATTTCTCTCTGCTATTCGCCTGACTGATGAAACCAGGAGGGAAGGCAGGTACACGTGTGGAGCACCACTCCGAAAAGCATTCCTATTGGATGCTGGGGAGTGTTCCCACGCCGAGCTCTGCTGATGCCGACATCACCAATATGTGAAGATTGATTCCTACTGTTCCCAGAGATCAACTACATTTTTTTTTTTTGCAATGTTATGAAAAGCCAGAACTAACTTTTCATATGTAAATTTTTGTTTTCCAGCTATATGGAAAATGGAGCATCATTTCTAAATAACTGTTTCATTTTATAGACACTTTTCCAGGGGGAACTTGGCTTACCAGTTCTCTGTGTGGGTTCAGTGTGGAACAGCTGGGACATGATGAAAGATGGTAAGCAAGAGGAATACCAAACATCTTCCCCTAACTTCATATACTGTACATAATAGGGTATGTGATGTAGAGAGAGAGAGACCCAGGAATTCCAACCAGCCAAGGTCAGATGACCTTCCATATTTTCCTCCTGTGGTCCCTGAAATGTTTTATTGACCAGTCAATAGCTCAGTGAAGAGACTAGGAAATAGATCTGGTGTAGTTTACGTACTAATGCTGCTTCTCCTCTATTCTTCCTGTCTTCCCTATGCAGCTTTCTTCTTAAACTTTTTATTTAGCCATTTTTAAAATTTAGGCAAAAGCAAAAGACGAAATGCACTTTAATACTGGATTCATAGATGAATGGGTGGCACATGACTTAACACCAGATTATGTAATTATCCAGAAGAACAATAATTAAGCCAATGAGAGAGAGAAGAAGCAGCAAAATCACCAAAGAAAACCCAAATAATGCAACGCACGTACCAAGCCCAAGAGCAGAAAAAAGACTGTCATTGATAAGAATTAGATATTACAGGAATATTACTCATACGATTCCATCTTGCTGGTAATGGTAATATGGAACTATTTTCAGAGATTGTATATGCTCTGTATGTTTATTTTTTAAAGAATCTGTTACCTGGTCTGGTTCACAGAACACACAAGGACGTTTCACATTTTAGAAGAGTGTCTCAGAGAAAGCTAATCCCCAGCATGTATGAAATCTTGACTTGGATACAAGAATTGTTTTTTCTAACATAAAGTTAAAAAAAGCCCTAACCAGACTCAGAAAAACAGCAAGTCCCTGTATCTAGAAAAGCAGACTCCTTTTAACAGCCTGATTCAGTCAGTCTCTGATAGAAAAGATTCCAAAAAGCTTAAAGACTTACTTTTTTGTGACAGCCTATGCAAAAAACATCTAGTCCACAGATCATCACGACCGGTGGACCGGTGCGCAGGAGTGACTGCTCATCTGCAATAACCCCGCCCTCCCAAAACCGTTTTTGGTTTGTAATTTATTTATAGTTTTTCTATACTGCACTATTTACAATCAGCGCGGTTCACAGGTAACAAAACTTGTGCAAGGGAAAACCCTGTTGCACTTACATTAAACAGTGAGTAGAACATGGAACACAGATGAACTATATACATAGTGGAACTATATACAGGTTGATGACTGTAGACAACATCAATTAATCGTATGAGTAATATAAACAATTTCGTTTTTGTTTTACCTTGTATTATAAACTGTTTTGATAATACTGTGGAAAGCGGTTAAGTAGATAACTAAAAGTTTTTGCCCTTGCAGTTAGATTTATTATCTAGTTGGGCTGCAATATTGTCTCCTTCCATATAACCCACAGTTGAGTATTCCTGGAGAGTCAGCAGATAAGGATCATTTGGTCCACCCAGTCTGCCTGTTTATATTTGCCCAGTCTTTCTTGATTTCCACCCCCACCCCCAAAGATTTTTGTGTCTGTCCAGTGCATGTTTGAATTCTGCCATTTTCACTCCTGTAACCTCTATTGAAAGTCTGTTCCAAATGTCGTCGTCCTCTCAATGAAAAATATTTTCTTACAGTCCCTTTCAGCTTCCCTCCCTTGCATTTTGTACAATGACCAGTTGTCTTTGAACTTTTTATTCCATGGAAAATGCTACCTTCTAGTAATTCAAATATCTAGTGAATTTCAGTAATTCTTCTATCATATTGCCCCTTCAGCTTATTTTATCTAGAGCAATGGTTTATTGTAAGGTCGGGGGGTGGGGGCAGTGGTGGCTCTCTTTGACCCTAATTGCAGGATATATAAGTTTGGTGACATGAGCAGAAAGAGTGCTGGGGACTTTCTTTTCTCAAAACAGGGGCCTGAAGGCATGCTTTGGCATTTTCTCTTCTAATATAAAAAAATTGATGCTTTAAAATGTGCTTTTTATGCTTTTAACAATACTATATTACTAAAATCCAGGATTGGGTTCAGCGCCAAGGTTTGAAATCCTGCTCCCCACTTAAAACACTTTTTTTATGGGACAGTCTTTTCAATCTGTTTGATTTCAAGATGGTAGTTTTCAGGATCCCATTGTGTCTTAAGTCTCATGAAACTACTCATCTATTCTGTTGACTTTCACCTAATCCACATCTCCCACCTCCCAACCATCAGCACCAAGAACTTTATCCTGGCACTGTTTCCATAACAGCTGCTCTGTTTTGTGACTACACTGTGAAGCTCTCAGCAAGCTTTTGCCATGTACAGCCCAGACTTTCATAGCATCCTGATGTGTCTAAAGGAACGGATTTGGGCAGCCTGGAGTTCAAACTCATTGAGAGCCATGTGGTGCTAGAAGAAAATAGAATAGCTGTTCCAGAGTGGCAGTGCCAGCAAATCTTTGAAGAAGGTATTGGGGAGAGGGTTAAAAATAAAACAGGGAGAGTGGGGACAGAATGGTGGAAGTTAATTGGTGGGCATGATGGTTGGAAATTGAGACTGGCTGGGATGAGCTGGAAGAGTGAAGGGGAGAAAGTGAGTTGGAAGATGGGCTTAGGGAATAGGGAGTGTGTGACTGAAAGAAAGGCATAGAGAAAGTGTGTGTGTGGGGGGAGTAGACTTTTACTTACATGAATGGTTCTGAATGCACCTGAGCAGCATCATGTCCCCTCAGGCTAGCTGTGGTATTGGAGAGCAATGCCCCTCCCCATTGTGTCCAGACCTCCACACTCAAGCCGTCTGGCCCGAACAGGAGAGCCTGCACCAGATCAATTTCCTGGAATATGAGCCATAGCAAATGCCCTCAGGGCTTTCCGAGATCACTTAGCCAACCAGATTGTACTGATTCAGACCGACAATCAGGTCACGATGTACTATATAAACAAGCAGGGGTGCACAGGTTTATATCTCCTATGCTGGGAAGCGGTACGGTTATGGAAGTTTGCCATCACTCATGGTATGGAGTTAAGGACATCTGCCGGGGAGCAGAATACTCTGGCAGACTAGCTGAGTCAGGCCTTCCAGACGCACAAGTGGACTCTGGACAGGGATGTTGTGGCCCGGATATTTCGGAAGTGGAATCTGTTTGTCACGCAGCACAACGCCCAAGTGGATCAGTTCTGCTCTAGGGTTGCCTTGCACAGCAGGATGGCTCTGGATGCTTTCCTCCTACACTGGCGGAAGGGCCTACTATACGCATACCCTCCCATATTTCTAATAGTGAAGTCCCTGCTGAAGTTCCAGGCAGACAAGGGGTACGATGATCCTCATCATGCCATATTGGCCCAGACAGCCATGGTTTCCCTTCTGCTTCAACTCTCCCAGTGGGAACCTTTGAAGTTGGGGTCTGTCCCAGACCTTATATCATAGGAGGATGGGAGGATGCTGCACCCCATTGTCAGATCCTTGGCTCTCCCTGCATGGAGCTCCTTTTGAAGCGTAGCCTGCCCGATGAAGTAACTGATGTTCTGTTGGCCTGTAGGAGGACCTCGATGAGAAGGTCCTATCGTTTGAAACAGAAGAGATTTGCTTCCTCGTGTGCAGAACGGTTGATGGATCCCTTTAATTGTTCCGTTGACAGACTACTCAAGTACCTCCTACGCCTCTGAGTCTGGTCTCAAGTCCAACTTTGTCAGGATTCACTTTAGCGCAGTTTGGAAGGAAAGTCCATATCGACTCAGCCTATAGTAGTTTGCTTCATGCAAGGCTTGGTCTTCTCAAAACCTCCCTTTAAGCCTCCGGTGGTGACTTGGGACCTCAATGTGTTCTGGTGCAGCTCATGTTAACTCCCTTTGAACCACTCGATTCCTGCTCTTTAAAGTTCTTGGCCCGGATGGTTTTGTTCCTGGTGACAGTTACCTCATCACGCCGAGTTACTGAGCTCCAGGCTCTAGTAGCTCATCCGCTGTACACTAGGTTCCATGATAGAGTGGTCCTGCACACTCATCCGCAATTTCTCCCAAAGGTGGTATCGGCTTTCCATCTTAATCCGTCAGTCGTTCTGCCAACTTTCTTTCTGAGACCTCACGCCCGCAGAGGAGAAGCGACAATGCACATGTTGGACTGAAAACGAGCCTTAGCTTTCTACTTAAAGCAAATAAAGGCCCACTGAAAGTCCATCAAGCTGTTTTTCTTTTGACTCCAGCAAGCCAGGGGCTGCTATTTCCAAAGGCACTCTTTCCATTTGGCTGGCAGACTGCATCTTTTTCACTTATGTCCAGGCTGGCCTGAGCCTTGATGGTCATGTCATATCTCACAATGTCAGAACCATGGCTGCATCTGTAGCCAGCTTGCACGCAGTCTCTATGGAGGAGATCTGCAGGGCTGCAAAGTGGTCTTCTGTCCACATATTCACATCTCACTACTGTCTGGATGGGGATTCCCGACACAACAGCAATCAATCTGTACTCCTGTATCTGTTTAGGGATTAGAATCCAATTCCATCCCTCCAAGGCCCTACTTGTCCATCCAGGCTACACAAAAAAAAAAAAACAGAGCATGAATGATGATAAATAAAACTGTATGGTGAAGAAGCTGTATCAGATGAGTTTCCCTTTGGGGACTACCAATGCTGTACATAGTTGATTCTCCAGTTCTTAGTTCAATTTGTCCCTGTTGGGCTTTTCAGCCTCCTCATTTTTCAGTAGCCTATAGCTTGGGAGTCCCATACGTGCTTGTCCACGGAGAAAAGGTAATTACTCACCTGTAGCAAGTGTTCTCCTTGGACAGTAGGAATAAGTCATCGCAACCCTCCCATCTCCTTGAGGAGTTGTATTCTGCTACAACTTTGTTATCATTCTGGAGAAGATAGTGCCGCAGCAGGCAGGAAGACAGACACACAGGCACGGTGGAGCCTCACAAAAGTTTCCAATGGAAGCTGGGGAGCATTCTTATGCTGGGTTCTGTCGGTGACATCACCCATACCTAAGGACTTATTCCTGCTGTCCACAGAGAACACCTGCTACAGGTGAATAACTATTTTTTCCCCCATCTCCAGTGCTGCTGTTCAGAACTGTCTGTGCAATGGGAGACAAATAAGGAATATATAAATTGTTCTCTGTGGGCCTGGCTTCCGTTTTTTTTCTCTTTTTCACTTTTTAAATTCAAACACCTGTCTTTTTGGGCCTTAAGGCCCAGAAATTTCCTTAATATGGAAAAACCTGCTTCAGGTTTTAAAAAGTGCACAAAATGTGGCGGTACCATTTCCGTCACCGACACCCATGAATGGTGTTTAAAATGTTTAGGTCCTGACCACTCCATCACAGATTGTGTGTCCTGTGCTATGATGTCTAAAAGGGGTCGACAGAACCGAGCTGTTAAGCTCAGTACCCTGTTTCCCTCTGATGCAGCTTCGGTGGCATCGACGTCTTCCAGGGCTGCTTCTTCTTCCCGTGGATCTCAGGTAACTAAACATAAGTCTAGCCGGTCCTCAAAGGGTAGATCTCTTAAGCATCGAGATGCCTCTGGCGTTGCCCTTGAGGATTCTGCACCGGCAAAATTACCCCGGCAGGAGGCTTCGGCTTCCAAAGCACCATCATCGGGGTTCCAGGATGTTCTCGATGGCTCAGCCTCGACAGATCTCCTGGTGCCATGCTCTGGGGTACCGGCAGTTTCCACCGGTACCGATTTCCAGGCATTGGCAGCGTCTATGGACCAGAGAATTCTGTCCATAGAACGCAGTCTAGCGGTTCTCCTTGTGGCATCGACACCCTTGGTACCGCGACAGACAACTCCACCGGTATCGGTATCGCAACCGGTACCGATAGCATCGACATCTGTGTCGATGCCTGCTATGCCGGTACTCTGTCCTTCGATGCCCGCCGGTACCGATTCCCCGGTACCGGTTATTCCCGATACCGATTTTGCTCGGTATGGATATCGGGCTCTGCAAGAGCATCCAGACAGGCGATACTTCGATTCCTCAGAAGAATCTGAGGATTCTGAAAGTTCTGTCGATGCAGCGATGATGCTTCCACAAGAGTCCTCCTCCCCTAAACGCAGGATGTCTCCTCCAGAGGACATGTCTTTCCAAGACTTCATCCGAGAGGTGGCTCGGGGCCTGTCCATCACTGTGACCCCTGGAACAGAGCCAAGGGCCAAGGAGTTGGATATTTTACAATATTCCAAAACTCCTAAGGAGGCAGCTACCCTACCCATTTATGAGATTCTATATGATCTCATGTTGAGGATGTGAGAAATACCACTTACCACCTCTCCTCATTCTCGTAGGTTAGATACTATGTATCGTGTCTCTCCTTGTCCTGGTTTCCATAAAACTCAGCTTCCCCACCACTCTATTGTGGTGGAATCTGCTATGAGAAGGATTAGAAGTGCAAAAAGACATGCCTCTAATCCTCCAGGACATGAATGCAGAACTCTGGATGCTTTTGGACGTAGAGTCTTTCAAGCTTCCATGCTTGCTGTAAGAATCAGTTCCTATAGTCTCTACATGGGAATGTTCCTAAAGGAAGTTACTGATCATCTACAGACTTTAAGTACTTTCATCTCTGAGGATAAAAGGCAGGAGTTTCTCACTTGACTCAAACATGCCCAAGATGTCTCTAAATTCTCCAACCGTGCAGCCTTCGACTGCTTTGAATGTATAAGCAGGGCCTCGGCTATTGCCATCGGTGCACGTAGAATTGCTTGGCTCCAAGCATCTGATTTAGAGCTCTGGGTACAAGATAAATTGGGAAATATCCCTTGTACTGGTGAGAACCTGTTTGGTAAAGATTAGCAAGAAAAAGCCAAAGAGATGGTTGCTGGAAATTCCACTTTGGATAGACTATCCAAGTCTACTGCTGATCCTGTTAGGAAAAAAGATTTTCAAGAAAACACCTTTTTCTAAGAAGAAGAGATTTTATCCTGCTTATGGTCAGCAGGCATCTTCTGCAGTTCAGTTTTCAACCAAACGTCAGCAACCACCCAAACAGAAGAAAGCAAAGGCTGCTAGGCCTCAACCGGCTCAGCAGCCTCAGTCTCCTCAGCAGCCTCAGCCTCCTCAGGGCCTTTGACTTTCTGCTAGAGAACTTAGCCTTTCTGGCTCTGGAAGGACCAGAACCGTCCACCATCCCAGGAAGGTTATGCCATTTTGCTCCCAGATGGGGGCAAATAACAGCAGAGCGTTGGACAATCTCCATCATAAGAGAGGGGTACAAACTTCATTTTTCAAGCATGCCCCCTCCCACAATAGTGAAGCAGTTCAATTCTCTGACCTCTCTCGTTGACCTGTTAGGTCAGGAGGTTACCATCCTTCTTGCCCAAGGGGCAATAGAAGAAGTGCCTCTTCATCAACAGGGCACAGGGTTCTATTCCCCTTATTTTCTTATCCCAAAGAAAACAGGGGGATACAGACCTATCTTAGATCTCAGAGAATTGAACAAATTCCTGGTCAAGGAGAAATTCAAAATGATTTCTCTCGGAGCTCTGCTTCCATACCTTCAGAGTCAGGATTGGCTTTGTTCTCTAGATCTCAAGGATGCGTACACCCATGTTCTCATCCATCCAACCCACAGAAGGTTCCTTCGGTTCCTGTTTCAAGGAAAGCACTACCAATACAGGGTGCTTCCTTTTGGTCTGGCCTCTGCACCAAGGGTGTTCACGAAATGCATGGCTGTGGTAGCAGCATTTCTACGCACTCTGGGAATATTCGTCTTCCCTTACTTGGACGACTGGCTCATTCGAGCTCCAACACAGTCAGAGGCCAGGACTTCTCTATCCTGCACGATGCGTATCCTTCAGTATTTAGGGCTGGTCATAAACATCCCAAAATCTAGTCTAACTCCTACTCAATCTCTAGAGTTCATAGGAGCTCTTCTGGATACCACAAAGACAAGGGCCTACCTTCCCCAAGCCCGTTGCCTTCGCTTGGTGCAGTTAGCTTCTCAAGCAGCCCTAAAGCCCTTTTTAACTGCTCGAGAAATGTTGCAGTTGCTAGGCCACATGGCATCCACCGTGCATGTGGTACCATATGCTCGCCTTCACATGAAGGCAGCTCAGTGGACTTTATCCACCCAATGGACCCAGGCATCAGGTTGCCTGTCAGACAGAATAGCGCAAACAAGTAGTCTCATTTTGTCTCTCCAATGGTGGAAGTCCACTCAAAACCTGTTGCTGGGGTCCCCCTTTCAGCAACCTCTGCCGCAAGCAACTCTTACAACAGATGCTTCTCCAGTGGGTTGGGGAGCTCATCTGCAAGACCTCTCCACCCAGGGCACTTGGATTCCATAAGAGAGTTGTCTGCATATCAATCTCTTGGAGCTCAGAGCAATCTTCCTTGCTCTGCAAGTGTTCCACACCCTGCTCAGCTACAAGACAGTCCTTATCCATACGGACAATCAAGTAGCTATGTTCTATGTGAACAAGCAGGGGGGAACTGGCTCTCTGTCGCTTTGCAACGAAGCTCTGCGACTGTGGGCCCTCACCAGAGAGCATCACATCCATCTTCTGCTGTTCCCGGAGATCACCTGTTACAGGTGAGTAACTATGCTTTATCCCCCTAAGGGGAAAATGTTTTCTTCATCTTCTACTCATCATGCAGATGTTTCCAAAGAAGGGCAACATCAAACCAGGCTAAGAAAATCAAAACTTCAACAGGCTCAGCAAACCCAGCAGTCGCAGGGTTTCTGATATTTTATTCATTAAATCTCTTTTTCCTGTTTGAGGTTTAGAACCGCTAACCTACTTCTTATCAACAGAAGCATCTACAGTTCATCTCATCCTTACTGAGAGATCAGTGATACACTGACTCAATCCTCCACTCTAGGCATGAATATCTTGCCACAAGAGAAATTCATTCTTTTAGCTCCTAGAGCTATTGAGGATAATCATGCCGTACAGGTAACAGCTTTCTCCTCTCCTTTGAAGGAAAAAGAGGAGTAACAACTAATTACAAGGTAGGCTATGCCCTTCACCTTGACAGTTTTCCTGTACGAGGATATCTCATAGTTTTGACTGCAGGGGGGCTTTGCCTTTTTCAGAGACTTACCAAATTGTAAGTCTTCACAACTCTGTATTACTTTCTATCCCTCTTAGTCGAGACTTTCAGTCTAAGAGTGATACTATTCAACTGGAGGGCTTACTTTTAAATATTTCTTTTAAGACAGCTTATCAGACCATAATTGAGTTTTACCACTCCTAATTATGTCTGTCTGTCCTTTTCCAATCTATAGGACCTAACCTTTTCTGCTGCCTTAATAACAGATAATTCCAGGAGAGGTTCCAAAACCTACCTGGACAATTTATCATTGCAGGCAACCTGCCTGTCTACTATTCTTAGCCATCTTCAATTCTTTTTGGCTTCAACAGAATAGATTAGGGTGCACACTGGCAATTAAACAGCCAGATCTCACCTAAGCAGCCTACAACATGCTCTCTGCGATTATACAAAAAAGCTCTGCAACTATTGGCCTTTGCCAGAGAGCATCAGAGCCATTCCTAGTAGGTAACTTCCAGATGGTTCCTACATGACTGGTTTTTCCTACTCTTACCATCTTCCTTAAAATTTCCTTATAAGGAAAAGGAACCAGGGCTTAGACCACGTGAAAGCATAAAGAATTGCTCAATTCCCTGGGTTGTTCCACATCTCCAGTGGAACTCTCGCAACAGGGATGCATGCCTTGTCCCTGCAGTCAGTCCTTGTCTAGTGCATTCCTTCTAATTCCCAATACTTCATTGAAGCTTATGCTGAACAAAGAACGCATGATACTCATATTGCCCTCATAGAGGGGCAAACATGGTATCCCCTTATATTGTGGCTTCTTCTCCACACTGAAGTTATAGAAGGATCCAGACTTGTTGTCTTAATACTAAGGATCTCCTCTGCACCCTTTCACGTAGGTCTCCTTTTCTCCAGGACCAAGCAGGAAGTCAGTCCTCACTTATGGGTGTCATCGACGCCGATGAAGCCCCTGCGGAGCATTTCCCCAGCTTTCCATGAAAGCCTTTGGGAATGCTGGCACGCATGTGCGGTTCCCTTCCCGCCTAAAGGTGCCATCTTACCTCAGTCTCTTTTTTTCCGTGAAGCCCATCGGACATGAGAAGTTTTTTTCTTGGCGTTATTTCGCTTTTTTCCTCGGATTCGACGTCGGTTCCCCTCCCGCCGGGTTCGGTACACCGGTATCGAATCCCCTTTTTTCCTTTTCGGTTTTTGCCCTTAGTGGCTAGGCGCTTGCGCCAAATCTTTTTCTTTTTCCCTGGAAGGCCGGTCCTTTGACCTCGCGGGGACCCTTTTCTCCCCGATGTCTTCCAGCGGTTTCAAAAAGTGTGATCGGTGTAAAAAGATAATGTCTCTCACCGACACACACGACTGCTGCCTTCGGTGCCTTGGCCCGGATCACGATTCTAAAACATGCGGGCCATGTGGAAAAATGTCTTCCAAGGCCCTCCGAAGTCGTCAGCAACAAAGTGAAAGGCTTTTCTCGGACTCGGCCTCTGCCCAGGCCCGGACCTCGTCTGAGGCCTCGACATCTCGGGATTCCGATCCCGAGAAGTGTCGGAGCTTCTCGGACAGGGGGTCCCCCGACCGGGAACGTAAGAGGAAGAAGCGGCTCGCGAGGGCGGCGTCGGAAGAGCTCCCTGAGCCCTCGAGGGCCAGGTCTAAGACCCCCGACCGTCGTCCCGGGCCCGTGGACCAGGAGAAGCCAACTAAAGTTCCTCGCATGGAGCCGGAGTCTGCTGGACACGTAAGTCCTGTTGTCCTCATGGACTCGCCTCCCCGAGTGCCGATGTCGGGCCCGGCACCGCCGGGGGCCAAGTTGGGGGCTGCTGCGTCACCCGAGCTGAGTCTGAAGTTGACAGCCTTGGAAAGCAGAATGTCTGCCTTCATGGATCAGCAGCGGGCGCTGATGGCCAGCCTGTCTGGCGCATCTGCCCCGACCACCGGGACATCGACTTCGAAGTTGACCCCGGAGACCGAGCCAATACTTGAGTCCCTTGCGGCTCGAGGTCGTCCTCGGTCGAGGTCTCCCTCGACCTCCCATTCGGGACCGAGGGTCTCGACGCCGGTGCTACCGGTGTCGGGGCGGGTGCCTAGAGGCCCCGCGGGGTCGGACCTCGACTCGACATCGGACGAGTCTGCTTGGGAGACCGAAGACGAGGAGTCTCCTGACACCTTCAAGACTCGGTGTGTCCCTTCGGACTCACCCGAGTCTGAGCCCCGGAGTAGATCCCCTCCGGAGGATACTAGGTTCTCGGAGTTTGTCCAGGATATGGCCGCTGCCTTGTCTATCTCGGCTGAACCCGAGGAAGAGCCTCGAGCCGAAGAGCTCGATGCTCTGCAGTATGACTCTCCTCCGAGGGAGGCCTTTACTTTCCCGGTTCCTCCGATGCTGGAATGGCTCCTCTTCCGGATGTGGGAGGCACCGGCCTCGGCGCCGGTTTTGAGCAAGTGAGTCGATTCCATCTATCGGCTCCGGAAAGCACAGCTACCACACCATTCCATGGTTGTGGAATCGGCCATGCATCGTCTGAAGAGTCAGAAGATGCACTCCGCGGTGCCTCCTGGTAGGGAGGCCCGAAGCCTTGATGGCGTCGGTAGAAAGTGCTTTCAGGGCTCTATGCTTGCTTGCCGTGTCCAGACTTACCAGCTGTACATGGGCATGTATTTACGAGACCTGGCCAAGGAGTTGGCCGGATTCTCTGCTGGTCTCTCCGGGGAACCCTTGCAGAGTTTTAAGTCCTTGTCTTCGAGGATCCGGGAATGCTCTAAGTTCATGTCCCGCGCCGCTATGATGGCTTCGAGTAGCGGCAGCCGGCATCGCAGCTCGACGCCAGGCATGGCTGCAGTCATCGGACCTCGAGCCATGGGTTCAGGACAAGTTGGTCGATGTCCCTTGCCGAGGTGAAAACCTTTTTGGCAAGCCTGTGGCCGAGAAGGCCTCCCAGCTCGAGACAGAGCACCTCACGAGGACTAGGCTGTTGAGGAAGACCTCTGCCCCTTCTCATAAGAAGAAGGGCTCGGGTAAAAAGTCCTTTTACCCGAGGAAGGGCACTGCCTACAAACAGTACCCTCAGTATCAGGCTGCCCAAGCTGCCCCCCAGGGTCAGCAAGCCAAGGGCCAGGGTAATGGGCCCCGTAGGCAGAGGGCCCCCAAGCCTCAGGCCCCTGCTCCCATTCAGCAGGGTGGGGTTTTTTGACTACTTGAGTATAGCCATAACTCCCTTGCAGACCCAGCCCTGCACAGGAGGCCGCCTAGCCTTGTTCGCCCACCAGTGGCCCTTAATAACCCAGGACAGTTGGGTTCTGGACATAGTCCGTCGAGGCTATGCCCTTCATTTTCACCAACTACCTCCGCCACACTTCCCAGGGGAACCTTTCCGGCCTCCCCTGCACACAGCCCTTCTCCTCCAGGAGCTAAAAGGACTGTTGCTGGACAAGGCGGTGGAGCCTGTGCCTCCCAACTTCCAAAGTCACGGATTTTACTCCAGTTATTTCCTGGTGCCAAAAAGAACCGGTGGCCTTCGACCTATTCTGGATCTCAGAAACCTCAACAAGTTCCTAGAGAAAGAAAAGTTCAAGATGCTTACTCTTGGAACACTTCTGCCCTACTTCCAGCAGGGAGATTGGCTATGCTCCTTAGATCTAAAGGATGCGTACACTCACATCCTCATTCATCCAGACCACAGAAAGTACCTCAGGTTCATTGTGGGAGGAAACCATTATCAGTACAGAGTACTGCCTTTTGGACTGACCTCCGCTCCCAGGGTCTTTACCAAGTGCCTGGCAGTGGTGGCAGCCTACCTGAGAAATCAGGGCATCTTTGTGTTTCCTTACCTAGACGACTGGCTCATCAGAGGCCAGACTTCCCTAGAGGTTCAACAGGCCACCAGCAGGACCATAGAACTGCTCCAAAAGGTGTGCTTTGTCATCAACTTCGCAAAGTCCACTTTGCTCCCCTCCCAGAACTTGGAGTTCATAGGAGCAAGGTTGGATTCTCAGCTGGCAAGAGCATTCTTACCAGTGGACCGAGCACAAAGGCTCATGGACCTCGCCAGCAAGTTTCTGCACAGGTCCCTGGTCTCCGCCAGACTCTGTCTCAGGCTTCTGGGCCACATGGCGTCGACAGTACAGGTGACCCCGAATGCCAGGCTCAATATGAGACCTGCCCAGTGGTGCCTTCGGACTCAGTGGTCACAAGCCTCAGGCAGTCTCAGAGACAGGATCAGAGTGTCCCACCGTTTCCTGGCCTCCCTCACCTGGTGGTTACACCCCCCCAATCTGCTGGTGGGGGTGCCCTTTCAGATCCCACCTCATACAGTGGTACTGACCACCGATGCCTCTCTGCAGGGTTGGGGAGCACACTGCCTAGACAAGTGCACCCAGGGCCTGTGGTCTCATTGGGAGGCGTCCCAGCAGATCAATCTACTGGAACTCAGAGCTATCCGCTTGGCCCTCAAGGCCTTTACTGCTTCCCTGGCACAACAGTCTGTCTTGATCCAGACTGACAACCAGGTAGCCATGTTCTATGTAAACAAACAGGGCGGAACTGGTTCCCAGCCCCTTTGCCAGGAGGCCCAGGACCTCTGTTCCTTTGCCCTGAAACACAACATGCTCCTCAAAGCAGTCTATCTTCCAGGCCAGGAGAATTCCCTGGCCGACAGATTGAGCAGGATTCTGCAACCACACGAGTGGTAGCTACATCCTTGGTGGTTCAGAAGATTTTCTTGAGATGGGGGCTTCCCTCCATAGACCTGTTTGCCAGTCCACTGAACAACCAGCTGCCACGGTTCTGCTCCAGGCAACCGCATCCTCTGAGAGTAGCAGCAGATGCTTTTCTGATTCCCTGGACTCAGGGCCTACTCTATGCGTTTCCTCCCACCCCTCTGCTGGCCCGAACACTGTTCAAGATTCTCCAAGACAGGGCCTCTGTCCTCCTGGTAGCTCCCAGGTGGCCAAGGCAGCCTTGGTTCCCCCTCCTGCTTCAACTGGCGGTGGATATGCCTCTGCCTCTGGGATTGCAACCCGACCTTCTCTCTCAGGATCAGGGCTCCTTGCTGCATCCCAATCTCAAAGCTCTCAATCTGATGGCATGGAGGCTTCAAGGGTAGTGTTAGCTCCCTGGGGCCTGCCTCCCGAGGTTGAGGAAGTTCTCCTAGCCTCCAGGAAACAATCCACTAGGAAGACCTATGCTGTCAAGTGGAAAAGGTTCTCTCTGTGGTGTCAGCTACGTGCTGAGAATCCTTTCTCCTGTACTGTCAGTGGTGCTTCAGTACCTGCTGCACTTGTCTAATCAGGGTCTCAAGTCCAACTCTGTTCGGGTCCACCTCTCTGCTTTGGCAGCTCACCACTCTCTAGCTGAGGGCCATTCCTTGTCTGTGCACCCTTTGGTGTCTAGGTTTCTCAGGGGCTTGCTCCTGCTCAAACCTCCCATACGTCGTCCTGCTCCTGAGTGGGAGCTGAATGTGGTCTTGCAGCAGCTGACTCGCCCACCTTTTGAGCCTATGGCTACTTACCCTCTACGCTTCCTTTCCTGGAAGACTCTCTTTCTGATAGCCCTTATTTCGGCTAGAAGAGTGAGTGAGCTTCAGGCCTTGGTCTGTGATAGGCCTTACACCAGGTTCTATACAAACAGGGTGGTCCTCAGGACTCACCCTAAGTTCCTTCCTAAGGTTGTCTCCTCTTTCCACCTCAACCAGGAGGTGGTTCTTCCTACTTTCTTCCCTAGGCCTCATGCAAGTCAGGCTGAAACAGTTCTCCATATCTTGGACTGTAGGAGGGCCTTATCCTTCTACCTTGAGCATACGCAAGGTCACAGGAAAGCTTCTCAGCTCTTCCTTTCTTTTGACCCCAATAACTTGGGGAGGCCTGTGTCCAAGCGTACCTTGTCCATCTGGGTGGCTGACTGTATCACCTGGGCTTACAAGGCGGCTGACCTTCCTTTGCAGGGTAGGGTCACGGCCCACCGTGTGAGGGCAATGGCTGCATCAGTGGCTCACCTCCGCTCTGTCCCATTGCAAGACATCTGCAGGGCTGCTACTTGGTCTTCAAGCCAGACATTTGCAGCTCCCTACTGTCTGGAGAGGGAGTCCCGTAGGGACAGTGCTTTTGGCCAAGCAGTGCTCCGGAATCTCTTTGAGGTCTAGGCAACTCCTGCCCTCTGGTTGGGCTAACTGTGGAGGGAGTGTTCTTGCAAAGCCTTTACTGTGTTGCTGAGACTAGAGGGAGTTCTCTTGTTCAGCCTGGGTTCCTGGTAGCCCAGAGCTGGGGAGTCACCCATAAGTGAGGACTGACTTCCTGCTTGGTCCTGGAGAAAGAGTAGTTACTCACCTGTAACAGGTGTTCTCCAGGAGCAGCAGGAATCAGTCCTCACTACCCTCCCTCCTCCCCTTGGAGTTGCAGTTGTACATAGTTTAATTTTTACATTTTTGTGTGCTGTTCTTAGCTATCTCATTTGACTGAGGTAAGATGGCACCTTTAGGCGGGAAGGGAACCACGCATGCGTGCCAGCATTCCCAAAGGCTTTCATGGAAAGCTGTGGAAATGCTCCTCTGGGGCTTCATCGGCGTCGATGACACCCATAAGTGAAGACTGATTCCTGCTGCTCTTGGAGAACACCTGTTACAGGTGAGTAACTACTCTTTCTGGTTATTCAAAGGCTAGAATTTTTAAAGAAATCTAGACCTCTCCTTCTAAGTAAGAACATTCCACTGGTTTCCATGTAACCTTCTCCATGGTTCTTCCACGTGTAACCAGAAATAGATTCTCTATATTCTCAAGCAGGTCTTACCCCTTCTTGTTATTAAGTGAATCTCTCTCGCTCGCTCGGTCGCTCGCTCTCTCTCGCTCTCTCTCGCTCTCTCACTCTCGCTCTCGCTCTCGCTCTCTCTCTCTCGCTCTCTCTCTCTCTCTCTCTCTCTCTATATATATATATATATATATATATATATATATCACTTTGACAGATTGTTACTGTCCATATTAATGCTGTTCCAGCATACCATAGCATTTTAAATGGACAGCCAATTTCTATGGTAATTAGAAACTACCTTCTTTTACCGTAACCTTTCCAGTTACGTTGCATCTGAAGCTCTCCATGTAAAGTCATTATCCTAAGTGACATCACTTAGGAAAGACATTACTGATCTTCAAGAAATTGGAGGCTACACCGCCTACCACAAATGTTTCTCTCTTTCATTTGGATAGAGGGGTCTTAAAGACCCATCCTTTTTCTGCAAACCAGTCAGATTTATCTCCTCTCTTTCCTAGAGCTTTATTCTGCCCCAAGAGCTTCAAACTTTGGCCTACAGAAGCTTTTTCTTCTCCTCCAAGGTCCAACCTCATTAAACTCCCCCCAGTTTTTTCTTCTGGGATTAGTTCTAGCCATTAAGGCTTCTGACCTCTGCCTATATTGCAAAATTTATTTTCCTTTACTGCACAGTGAGGTAATTTCTTTGAGGATAATGTACTGGCTCTTAGCACCAGACCATATTACCCTCAACAAATACTTTCGCAATACTTTGAGTGAGGTCCACATTAGAAAATTGGAATTCAATTTTTACTGACATTTATTACCTACACAAGGACTCCCCTCTAGACGTCTTGTTTAGTCAAGCTGTTCCACAGCAGACCCCTTTTAATTCAACTCCTACCCTCCATCCCTTGGATGCTTGAGGTTCTGGTAAATAGCATGGCCCATCTATCAGATTTGCAACATGCTGGGACCTCCTCTAGGCATCTCTAGCTTGGGAGTCCCCATATGTGAAGACTCATTCCTGCTTGTTCCTGGAGATAGCACAGTTACTTACCTGTAACAGGTGATCTCTGGGAACAGCAGGAATAAGTCTTCACAACCCACCCACCTCCTCTAGGAGTTGTGCTCTCTCTCTCTCTCTCTAATTTGTCTACTTCCCTCCTTCGGTCTCAGCTACAAACCCAACTGATGAGAGGGAAGTGAATGGGCGGGAAGGCAGCGCGCATGCGTGTGGGATGCTCCCCAGGGCTTTCTTTTTGGACGCTGGGGAGCGTTCCTGCACAGGCTCCAACAGTACCGACATACCTATATGTGAAGACTTATTCCTGCTGTTCCCAGAGATCACGTGTTACAGGTAAGTAACAGTGCTTTATGCACCAGCATAACTATTCTGTAGATAATACGCCATTTAAATGGAAGCCAGTGAAGTTCACACAAAACTGGCATTATGTGGTCATAACTACTCATACCCTTAATCACCCTAGCCATTACATTCTGAATAGTTTACAGAGTTTGAACAGCATAGGCAGGCAAACCACAGTACAGTCTATTACAATAGTCCATTGGATTAATAACCAATGCAAAAGCCACAGCCTTTGCATTCTCCGAGATGTAAGGTTTCAATTTCCTAATCACATTTAACTTATGAACAGCAGTTTTAATAACAGCCTGAACTTAACATTGCAAATCCAATTTTGACTCCAAAATGACACCTAATTTACAGAGTGGGACCATATATATTTATTTATTTTATTTGTTTCTTTTATACCGCGCTATTTGAGATCAGTGCAGTTTACAAGTAACGCATTTGTCCAGTGTAGGCAGGGCCTCACTGGACTTACAGTAAACAGGTTCTTTATACAGGGTTAAATAGGGTATATTAAATATATTGAACAAAATGGCAAACACCACCACCCGCTTTGGGACACCCATGGAATACGGAAACCAGGATGACATTCTTCTGTAAACTCTTGCCTGAGCCAATCTATTAGTAAGAAAAGACTGAAACCATCTCAGAACTAGTCCAAAAATACTTCAGAAACTTAATTCTGTTTGTAACACACTATGATTTACAGTGTCAAAATCAGCAGATATATCCAATATTATCAAGAAAAATGACGTACCCTGCACAAACCCTTGCAAATAGTATTCCATAGAGGATAAGAGCAAAGTCTCCATACTATAAGAAGATCTAAAACTAAACTAGGGAGGAGTCAGTCAATGAATGAGTATCCACAAATTGCTGAACTTGATTTAACACCCATTTTTCCAAAACCTTAGCCAAAAAAGGAATAGAGGAAACCAGGCAATAACTCAACGGGTCACGTCTGTCCAAGGAAGTACTTTTAAGAATTGGACATACAACTGCTTCCTTCAAAGAAGCAGGAACAATACCTTCAGAAAGAGATTTATTACAAATACCAAGAATTGAAGGACAAATGTCATTCAAAAGTGATTTAAATACTTTAATTAGACAGGAGTCCAGAGGACTAAAGGTATTATTCAAAGACACAATTGCATCACCAACCTGCTCATAAGAAACAGGTACAAAATCAGTCCAAAGCCTTAACCCAGAAGAGCTAGGAGACAAGACAACTGAGGAGAATCAGTCAATTCTATGAATCTTAGTCATAAAGGCCAGCATAAATTGTTGAGGATCAAGAGATGTTGATGAAGCATCAAAATTCTCTTTAGGACAAATCAATCGTTAACTACTGAAAACAAATGGGTAGGCTGCTGTTAATCTGGTAAAAGATTTGCTTGTTAAGAACATAAGATGCCATACTTAACTATCTCTTATATCTCACAAATAGGGGTGACATGCAAGGAGCGGTGGGACACCCCTAAACAAAGGCACGGGGAGGGGTGACCTGCACGGAACGGCAAGTGCATCTACTCTTGCCACCTTGCTGGAAAGACTAGATGGACCATGCTGGTCTTTATCTGCAGTCATATACTATGTTACTATACTGGGTCAGACCAAGGGTTCATCCAGTCCAGTATCCTGTTTCCTATAGTGACTAATCCAGGTCACAAGTACCTGTCAGGTTCCCAGAAGGTACACTGATTCCACACTGCTTGTTCAAAGGGTAACAGTGGATTTCCTCGGTCCTCTTTAATAATGGTTTATGGACTTTTCCTCCAGAAACTTGTCCAAACCCCTTTTCAATCCAGCTACACTAACAGCTTTTATGACATCCTCTGGTAATAAAGTCCGGACTTTGCTACGTGTTGAGTGAAAAAATATTTTCTCCAATTAGTCTTAAATGTGCTACATTGTAACTTCATTGTGTGTCCCCTAGTCTTTCAACTTTTGAAAGGGTAAACAACCGATCAACATTTACACATTCTACTACATTCATTATTTTATGGACATCTATCATATCTCCCCTCAAATATCTTTTTTCCAACCTCTTAAGCCTTTCGTTATAGAGATATTCTTCCATCCCCTTTACCATTTTTCACTCTTCTCTGTACCTTTTCTAATTCTGCTATATCCTTTTTAAGATATGGTGATCAGAAATGCACACATTATTCAAGGTGTGGCCACACTGTGGAGTGATACATAGGTATTATAATATCTCTGTATCAAATTCTATCTTTGCCTGCCTTGGCAGTGCTTATGTTTCCCATTTTCGTCATTTCTGTTTTTTTCCATTTCCTGAGATATGCTTTTTTTGGCTACAACAGACTCTCTGAGGTCACCTTTAAACTATGCTGACAATTTTTTGCTGTTCCTTTCTTGAAGCGTGGAATACAATATTTTTAAACAACATCCATGCTTAATGTAAACCTTTAACCTTTGCAGCTTCTCTTTTTTGTTTTCTATTAACTATTTTCCTCATTTTATCATGGTCTCCCTTTTGAAAGTTAAAAGGTAGTACTGTGGATTTCCTTGTTGTCCTCCCTCCATTTATTAAATCAAATGTAATCAATAACACTATTATTTCTTGCATCAAGCCTGTGTTCCACTAAGGACTAGGTCCAAAATAGCTTCTCCTCTTGTCGGTTCATAAACCAGCTGTTCCAAGAAGCAGCTATTTATTTCATCTAGAAACTTTATCTCCCTAGCATGTCCTGCTGTGACACTGACCCAGTCAATACTGGGGTAATTGAAATCACCCATTAATACTGTGTTGCAACTTTTGTTAGCTTCCCTGATTTATATTTTAGCATTTCATCATCCATCTGTTCGTTCTGACCAGGCAGTCTAGTACACCCCCACTGTCATCGCCTTCCCCTTTTTGCATGTTATTTCTATCCATAGAGATTCTACTGTGTAGTTTGTTTCCTGCAAAACTTTAATCCTGTGTGACTCTGTGCCGTCTCTAACATTTAGAGTGCAACGCCTCCACCAATTTGGTCTCCTCTATCATATGGCTATAGTTTGTACACAGGTATCAGTGTCCCATTGGTTGTCCTCTTTCCACCAGGTCTCTGAGATGCCAATGATATCTAGCATTTCATTTAGTATTATATTCTAACTCTTCCATCTTATTTTTTAGACTTCTAGCATTTGCATACAGGCATTTTCTTCAGGAATAAGCAGGAAGTCAGTCCTCACATATGGGTGACGTCAGCACCGATGAAGACCGTGTGGAGCATTTCCCTAGCTTTCACAGAAAGCCTTTGGGAATGCTACCACACATGCGTGTTCCCCTTCCCACCCAAGGGTGCCATCTTGCTGAATCCCCTTTTTTTCCGCAGAGCCCAACGGACGTATGTCCTGTTTCCCCAGAAAAATACTTTAAAAATTATCCTCAAAAGTTGTTTTTTTTCCCAGTTTGCATACCGGTTCCCCTTCTTGCCTCAAGTCGGCATAGTCCCCTACGCCATCCTGGACTCTTCCCTTCTTTTTTGACGAGGCTTGCATCGACCGGCATTCGCGTCCTTTTTCTCCCAGTGGTCGTTGACCCCAACCGGGTGTCTCCCACCATGTCCCCAGTGGGTTCAAGAAGTGCAGAAGACTGGATAGCCCCCACCTTGCTGCTGGACTGCTGTCTGCATCTTAGTTTTAAGGTTTTCTTTAGTTATTTTTGTTGCTTACTTACTTGAAGTTGCTAGGGATACTTGTACTAATACAACTGTACCTAATGAGGCAGATTTCACGATGGGATGTCCAAGTGCAATCTGGGAGTCAAAGCCAGAACATTTGAAGAAAAATAAAAACCAAGCACGTACAAGTTCAGGCACAATTTAGGAAACGTGGATGTGCCCAATATGGACATATATCAAATGTCTATATAGACATTGCCAGGATAGCATTTCAGAACCGAGATGTCTAATAGGATAGTGGCTTAAGAGCAGAGAGGGCAGGGTTCAAATCCCAATGCAGGCCTTTGTGATCTAAGGGTGGTCACTTAATTCTCCATCTTCTCTGCACTCTGGATGTTTTAAGGTGAAAACAAGCACTTTCCTGATGCCTCTTCGTGCTTGGAGCCAGGTATAAATATTGATGTGCCTGTAGACGTCACCGACATTTCTGAGATTAAACAGGGACATGTAAGTACATTGCCACTCCCCAGACATGCCTCCGCCACACCCCTGTGCCTTTTTGGACGTCCCTACACCGGAGATGCCTGCGAATGTCATTTGTAGAATGACTACAGAGATGTGTCCGTGATTTTGACATCCACATGCACATCTTCAGACATCCACATCATGACTAAACCTTTTAAAATGACTCTTGATAAGTTTAAGGAACTTTGTTCACCTCAAGATAAATTAATTTCAGGGCCTCAATTAATCTATTCCTGATGAGGATAACCAGCTGAACCAGAAAGTGAATTTGACCATCCCTTTCCCTTTAATAAGTTTAAGAACTAAGATTCTCTGTGAACAAGCAGGAAGTCAGTCTTCACATATGGGTGACGTCTGCACCAACGGAGCCCGTGCAGAAGCATCTCCCCAGCTTTCAGAGAAAGCCTTTGGGAGATGCAACACACGTGCGTGGTCCCTTTCCTGCCCAAGGGTGACATCTTGCCTCTGTCTCCTTTTTTCCGCAGAGCTCACCAGATATATGTCCCATTTCCCTGGAAAAAATGTCTCTTTTTTTGTCTTAAAAATTTTCCTTTCCGGTATGCGAATCGATTCCTCTTCACGCCCCCAAGTCAGCTTGCCTCAGCATGCTCCTCAGGTTAGTTTTCCTTGTTTTTTTCTCGAGGTGTCCTTCGACCAGCGCTTCATGCCCTTTTCGGCCAGTAGGCCTCAGACCCTCACCCGGGTTCAAGGATATGTTTTTCCCCATGGCTTCCAGTGGCTTCAAGAAATGTGATCAGTGCAGTAAGATGAGGTCCCTCACAGACCCACATGACTGCTACCTATGTTGCCTCGGTCCAGACCACAACAACTCAGGCTGCTACTTTTGTAGGTCCATGTCCGCAAAGGCTATCAAGAGCAGTCAGCTGCAGCAGGGAAAGTTCTTCCATAGATCTGGCTCTACACCGGAGTCCCGGTAATGCCACACTCCAGGGCCCCCTCCAGCACCTTGGTGCCTCGTGATGTCCGGGCTGCCTTGGAGTCCTGTGGCCATGGCTTCTCCGAGAGGAATTCCCCAGAGGTGGAATGCAAGAAGAGCTCAAAGCCCTCAGAGACTGCCTCAGAGGACGGGTTTGGAAAAGTGAGTAAATCCCTCACCAGGCCCTGCAGTCCCCGGCATGAGTCCGAGGGGTCGGAGTGAGAGTGGCCTCACAAGCTGCCCCGGAAGGAGTTGTCCGCATTGGGTGACTGGCCTCAGATCCTTGAGGCCATCCTGGTCGAGGACTCCCCCCCTTGACGGAACAGACACCGGTCCCGAAGCCATCGGTACCCGGGTCAAAGGCTGCAGAACCATCTAGCATGGAGACCAGAACAGCGCCTTTGAGCGCAATATCACTGCCCTCTTGGCATAGCAGCAGGCGCTGATGTCCATTTCCTCCGGTTCATCTGCCCCGACGACCAGACCCTCGACCTCGCCCTTGACCTCATGGGCTTCCCCGGTTGTCGAGCCGATCCTCAAGTGCTACCCACCTCGAGAGATCCATCGGCATCAGACAAGGTCCCGTTCTTTGGGACACTGGTCCTCCCTGGCAAGTGCACACTGCTCAGACCACAGGTCCCCTGGGGGTCATGGGCCTTTGGACTCGGCGCCCATCCACGAGAGCTGCGGAGCCTTGGATTCTTCCTCTGACTTCGAGTCAGACTGGGAGACCGAGGACAAGGAGACCCCAGACACCTGGCGCCACTGAGACGTGCCCTCTAACCCATCTCCACTGGTGTATTGGCACCGCTTCCCACCCAAAGATGTTGTCTTCCTCCACTTTGTGCGGGATATGGCAAAGACGCTCACGTTCAAGACAGAGGCAGAGGAGGACCCCCGCAGAAAGGAACCTCAGATCCTCCAGTATGAGGCCCCTCCGAAGGAGCCTTCATGGTGCCCGTCCTGCCGATCTCAAGCGCTGCCTCCTCCATATGTGGGAAACACCAACATCGATGCCCATTGTGAGCAGATGGCTCGACACCATGTATTGAATCCTCCAAAGCCCTGAGTTTCAGAAAACCCAGTTCCCTCACAATTCTATGGTCCTCGAGTTAGCCAAAAGACTCATTCATTGGTGCCCCCGGGTAGGGAGGCCCGGACCTTGGACACCCTTGGCCGAAAATTCTAACAGGGCTCGATACTGGTTTGCCGAGTCCAATCCTACCAGTTGTACATCAGCATGTACCTAAAGGAATTGGCGAAGGAGCTTGCCGGTTTCTCTGCAGGCCTTGATGGGGAATCCCTTCAGTGGTCCAAATCACTGGCCTTGGCAGTCAAGGAGTGCTTGAAGTTCCTTTCTCGAGCAGCATATGATGGCTTTGAATCCTCAGCCAGAGTGGCCGCCGTGGGCTTTGTGCCCTGTCGCCAGGCGTGGCTGCAGTCACCTGACCTCGAGCAGTTCGTCCAGGACAAACTCATTGATGTCCCATGCACTGGAGAGAACCTTTTCAAAAAGCCTATGTCAGACAAGGCTTCCGAGATAGAGTACCTTGCCCTCCCCCCGAGGGCCTGAACAACCTCAGACTCCTAATGGGTAATTCCTCTGGTGTTCCATTGATCTACTCCTTCTGTGGGCTTTTCCTCCTTTCATTCTTTTCCGTGCTTGTTTTGACTGTCCTGCTGGGGAACATGGCCCCTCTCTCCGCCCCCACTCCATTTCCTACCATCTAGGGATGCCATCCACCTCGTGGGCGCCGCCGTCCAACTCGTCAGCACCCCCCCTCCTGGGCGTCTGTCATACCTCATCCAACCTGATTATCTGTTGCCGCCTGACCTCCACTAGCGTCTCTCCTTCTCCTTCCCCCGCCTGTTAACGCGCAGCCCCTCTGTGCGGGCCTCGTGAACTGCCGAGCCCTTTGGAGCAAACCATTCTGATTCAAGATCTTGCCCTTTGCTCATATTTGGACATCCTTTTCCTCACAGAGACATAGTTGAGGGGAAGGTGAGGACTCGCTCCTAGCCCGGTGTCTTCCGCCTGGCTACTCTGGAGCAGCTACTCACCGCCTGGGGGTGGAGTGGCAGGCCCTCTTCTGCTCCACACTGCCTATTGTTCACTGCTCCTCCATCTCTCTCCCGTACCCTGAGTCCCTCCCTCCTCCGCTTTTGCTCCTCCCCCCTCTCAATCTTCTCCTGCTCTATGTCCCTCTCACCCTGCGTCCACACCTCTGGGAGTCCCTCACCTCCACTATCACCGAGGCTGCCCTTTGTCTTCCCCATTTGCTGCTGCTTGCTGATTTTAATGTCCATCTCTCCCCTCCTACCACAGTCCATGACAGATCCTTTGTCACCCTGTTTCACGACTTAGGCTTTCATCAGCACATGCTTCTGCCCATTCATGTTGGCCAACATACTCTGGATCTCTTGATCACACCCTCTCTCACTACAGATATCACCGTGACTCCGCTGCCGTAGACTAACCATTCCCTTGTTTCCTTCTTCCTTTCCCCACCTCCAACTTCCAGCAGAACCAGCGAACAGGGCTGCTCCTGCCCAGACCCCTCAGCCTGTCTGTCTATCCCGCCATATCACTCCCACTGCTGTTCAGTATTTTCTTCCTGCTAATCAACTCTTTCCTGCAGATTTCTCCACTCTCGCTCCTGAGGAGCAGGCCCGTCTCTGGCATTCCAAACTCTCCCCAGCCCTGGACCATCTTGCTTGCCTGCATCCGTGCCGCCCACGGTCCATCATTCATCGCCCATGGTACTATCCAGGCCTTCATCTGTAACAGGCGCAGCTCCGCCACACAGAGAACGCATCTGGAGGGAAAAAAAAGGGATTCACAGTCCCTTCACCATTTCCAAAGCTGTCATACCCACTATAGATCTCAGATATTAGAAGCAAAACGTTCTCACTTTTCTGCTATCTCCTCCGCATCCAACTCCACCCATCAATTGTACTCTTCCCTCGGATCCCTACATCTCCCCCCTACTCACGAGAGAATCTGCTCAGAGCCAAGCCCTTCCCATCTTGCCTCCTCCTTTGCTGCCAAAGTCCATGAACTTCTTTCCTCCTTTGATGCAAACCCTCCACCACATGCTTCGCCTTCCCATTTCTCTCCCATGTGTGGTTTACCTTTCAGCTTCTCTCTGCCATTGAACTGACCAATATGGTTATCTCTTCTCATAAAACAATCTGTGCCCTGGATCTGGTCCCTTCCAACTGGCTGCCAGAACCTTCCCTTACACTTCTTCTAGTTCTGCTTACCATGCTAAACTCCTGTCTCGCAGCTGGTGCTGTTCCTTTGTCCTGGAAGTATGCTCTAATGCGCCCCATCACTAAGAATCCTTCCCTCAACCCTGATGACCCAGCCCGTTACCATCCTGTCTCTCACCTTCCATTTGTTTCCAAATTCCTTGAAAAGGCCATCTTGGCACAACTCTTTGCTCACTTGGACTCCACTCATTTCCTGCACCCCCGTCAATCTGGTTTCTCTTCAGACAATAGCACTGAGACCATTCTTCTGTCATTTCTCAATGACAGAAGGGAGGAGTGACTTAATGGTTGGGGCAAGTTACCTCAGGCCAGAAGGTCGGGGGTTCAAATCCCACTAGAGGACAGAAACCTTGGGCCAGAAGGACTGGGGTTTCTAGTCCCACAGGTGCTCCTTGTGGTCTTGGGCAAGCCACTTAACCCTCCATTGCCCATGTTCCCTGTAAAATAGCTAACTCCAAGTTATAATGCCCTGTTCAATGTAATTTCAGTTTGTACAATGTAAACCGCCTTGATATCATGAAAGGCAGTATATAAGAAATGTTAAATAAATAAATAAACAAACAAACAAACTCACTGCACATCTCCCATGACCGTGGTGACATTTCTCTGGCTGTTTCACTAAATCTCTCTGCTGCTTTCGACCTTGTTGATCACTCCATTCTACTCTCACGCCTTAGGACTGCAGATCTTCGGGGGACGATTTTCCAGTGGTTCCACTCTTTCCTCCATTCATGCTCCTTCTCTGTGGTTTCTAATGCCTGCACCTCCTCCCCATTACCACTCAGCTGCCCCAGGGTTCTGTTCTGGCTCCCCTCCTGTTTAACGTTTTCCTGACTCCCCTCACTGTCTTGGTGCAGCAATCTGGGATCTCGGCCTACTATTATGCTGACGATGTCATTCTTTTACACCATACCTCCCCTGTGAATCTGGATCTCTTCCCCCCCTGCCCCCCCCCCCCAATGCCTGTCTTTCGCTTGTCACCACCTGGCTATCTTCCAATCTACTCCGTCTCAACCCAGTTAAAATGTCTGCAATGTGGTTTACCCACGGTGGTCCTCAACCGACCCTCTCCCCTCCTTCTTTTGAATGCCCTGATTCCCCTTGTAACCTCACTACGATACCTCGGAGTCACCCTGGATCCTGACCTCTCCTTCCACACCCACATCTTCTCCCTTGTACGCCGCTCTCACTTTTTCCTTTGTCAGATTCGAGCTGTCAGTCCGGTACTCTCTCCATCTTCTCTCTTGTAATTTCACGCCTGGACTACTGTAATGTTGTTTTTGCCGGTATCCCCCATCATCAGCTTCACCGTCTACAGTTAATTCAGAACACTGCTGCTTGCCTCCTCACTCATACTCCACGGTTCAGACTCATCACACCCTCTTTGATCCACCTATACTGGCTCCCCCTCCCCTACTGCGTTACCTTCAAACTCCTAATCCTGACCCACAGGGCCCTACATCAGCACATTCCTCAGTATCTTGCAGATTCATTACACTTTTGCACTACACCTTGCAGCCTCCGGTCACGGCACACCAACTGCCTTGACCTCCCTTCCCCAGCCAGTGCCCACCTGGAGCGCACTCAGCTTTCTTTTTTCTAGCCCCGTCGCTCTGGAACTTCCTTCCTCCCCTAATCCATCAAGAACAATCATTTCCCAAATTCAAGTCCCTCCTAAAAACCCACCTCTTCTGTACAGCCTACGGCCTTGCTTTTCCTGACTCCCCTGTTTCCTCCTCCCCCACCACCTAGGCTCTTCTCCTCTAGTCTGGTATGGCTGTGCACTTTCCTTTCTGGCATTGTAGTTCTTTCCTGATTCTGGCTTTTTTTGTATTGTTATTGTAAACCACCCAGATGGCTTCTGAAGGGTGGCCTATCAAAAGTTCTAATAAAGATAAAGAGACTTAGTTCCTGACCAGGACCAGGCTCTCTAAGAAGATCTTGGTGCAGCCCCTTAAAAAGGCCCAAAGGAAGAAGGGAGTGTTTGGTAATGCCCCACAATACCAGGCCTTCTCTGCCCCACAGCAGGAACAACAGTCCAAAGGGCAAAAGCATGACTCCCACAAGCCTAAGACCCAGGCACTGGCCCCGGCCCCGGCCCAGCTTGGAGGGAGTTTTTGACTCCTTGGGTATGGCCTTCTCTCTCCCAGGAGCCCCTCAGCAGCCCACAAGGGGACGTTTAGCCCTGTTTGCCCACAGGTGGTCCTCCATCACCACTGACTCATGGATGTGGCAAGTAGTCAAGGAGGGATACCTCCTCCACCTAGAACAGATGCCACCCTCATTATTCCCAGGAGAACCTGTAAGGCCTCTCCTTCACCATACTGTGCTCCTCACCGAGCTCGCAGGCTTCCTCATAAAAGGCTGTGGAGCCAGTACCCAAACTTCTACTTCAGATATCTCCTTGTTCCCAAGTGAACAGGGGGCCTCAGGCCCACGCTGGACCTACGGGACTTGAACAAATTTCTGGTGAGGGAGAAGTTCAAGATGCTCTCCCTTGGAACATTGCTGCCTTATGTCCAGTAGAGAGACTGGCTATGCTCCTTAGACCTGAAAGATGCTTATATACACATCCTGATCCATCCCAACCA
This sequence comes from Ichthyophis bannanicus, assembly GCA_033557465.1. Lineage (NCBI taxonomy): Eukaryota > Metazoa > Chordata > Amphibia > Gymnophiona > Ichthyophiidae > Ichthyophis > Ichthyophis bannanicus. Next base: position 1,270,131,257 of record CM066032.1, on the reverse strand, counting down.
CTGACAATACTGCTGGTTCGTGGTGAGCGGAGATCACTACCAGTACAGGGTGCTATCCTTCAAGCTGGTGTCTTCACCAAGTACCTAGTGGTGGTCACAGCCGGTCACAGCCCACCTTCATCTCCAAAGAACCTTCGTCTTTCCCTACCTAGACAACAGGCTCGTAAGGGGGGGGGCACAGCTTCAGAGGTGCACCACGCCACCGAGTGCACCATCCATGTCCTGCAGCATCTGGGGTTCATCAACTACCCCAAGTCCCACTTCTCTCCAGCATAGTGCCTGGAGTTCATAGGGGCTCAGCTGGACACCCTCCAGGCCAAGGCCTTCCTCCCTCTGGAGAGGACAGAATGCCTCAGGGCGTTAGCCACAGGAGTGCAGCAGCGCCGGTTGGTGCCTGCTAGCCTTCTCCTTCACCTGCTGGGCCACATGGCTTCCACGGTACACGTTACCCCATACACCTGCCTGCATATGAGGGCGGCTCAATGGTGCCTCCACTCCAATAGGCACAAATTACAGGCAGGCTTCGAGACAGGGGAAAAGTGACCAACCAACTGGCACTCAACTGGTGGCAGATCCTCCACTGCCTTCAGCACCCACCCCCCTTACTACAGACGCCTCTCTGCGAGGATGGGGAGCTCATTGTGAGGACCTATGCACCCAGGGCACATGGTCCCATATGGAGCTCCAGTTGCAGATCAACCTCCTGGAGCTTTGGGCGATATTTCTGTCCCTCTGAGCCTTTCACTACCGGTTGCAGCACCAGTCAGTGCTGGTCCAGATGGTGTCCCCATTCCACCTCATTCAGGAGGTGGTATTCCCCACCTTCTTCCCGAGGCCTCACGCCAGCAAGGTGGAAACTGTTCTCCATACTGTGGATTGTAAAAGGGCTCTGTCTTTCTTTCTGCAGTGGACTCAGGGCCACCGCAAAGCGCCTCAACTCTTTGTCTCCTATGACCCCAGTCGACTGGCGCTTCCAGTAACTAAGCAAACTCTGTCCACTTGGGTGGCAGACTGCATTACCCTCGCCTATGTGCATGCTGGGATTTCACTAGACCACCAAGTCACAGCGCACCATGTCAGAGCCATGGCTACCTCTGTCGCAAATCTGTGTTCCGTATCTGGAAATCTGCCAGGCTACCACCTGGTCTTCAGTCCATACCTTCACAGTTCACTACTGCCTGGAGAGGGAGTCCTGACATGACAGCACCTTCGGCCAGGCCGTGCTCCATAATCTCTTAAGGGTGTAGGCAACTCCTGCCCTCTGACCCTTCTATGTTAAGGCTAATGGAGTGCTGGTTTTCCGCTGGACCCTGGGGTCTTATGAGAGTCTCTCAGTTGGGACTCAACTGTTTCAGCTCATGGCTCACATTCTCTAGCCACTGTGGCATTTCGTACAGATTCTTGGTAACCTGTAGCTGGGGAGTCCCATATGTGAGGACTGACTTCCTGCTTGTTCCCGGAGAAAGAATAGTTACTCACCTGTAACAGGTGTTCTCCAGAGATAGCAGTAATCACGCCTCACAATTCTCCTTCCTCCCCTTGGAGTTGCTTCTTTACCGTATTTTATTTTTGCCATCTTAGCTATGTCATTAGACTGGGGCAGGATGGCACCCTTGGGCGGGAAGTGGATCATGTTGTGTGGTGCATCTCCCAAAGGCTTTCTTTGAAAGCTGTGGAGATGCTTACGCGTGGGCTCTGTTGGCATCGATGTCACCCATATGTGAGGACTGATTCCTCTTGTCCCTGGAGAACACCTGTTACAGGTGAGTAGCTACGCTTTATACCTGAGGTGGGTGGGAGGGAAAGAACACTTAGTAAAAGCTGGGTTGCTACACAGTGCCCTGACCTGTGCTTCTAAGGTAATCTCTTAACAATTTTCTGGGTGATTCACACAGCCCTTGTTTTGATAGAGGGAGCCTTTCACATTGCCCCTTTGATCTGTTACTTGGCTTTGACATCTATTTAAAACTATTTTGCAGGTCTCCTGCCTTCTAACTGGAAGGCCTCTTTGTAAAGGTCTCTAGAATTAATTTATTTCTTTCTACACAAATAATATTTACCACTATTCTACCTTCTTTGCTAAGCTATACTCCGATTTGATTTAAATGAAAAGCCCTGACTAAACAAAAACACTGAATTGTAAAATACACAGGTTTATCAGCTTTAACCCTAAGAGGTCTGTTTACTAAACAGCAGTAAGGACGCACCCTTTAGTGTGTGAAGACAGCAGCGTTAAGGCCCTTTTCATGTGTTAAAAGAGAGGGTGGGGAATAGGCGTTTGGCACTAAGGATGCTCTTGTCCGCTTAGCGAGTGTTAACTGCACATCAGGAGTTAACTGTGCTAAGTGTGCAGGTTAATGTGTGGCAAGGACGGTTGCCCTTACCCATAGGATAAGGGAGCCTATGGAGAGGTCAGAAGTGAGGTGCTGGTTGGGAGGGAACAAAGGGAATTGATGATGAACAAGTCACATCTATATGTCACCTACTGTATGTGTGAGGCAGGGAGTGTGTGCTAATGGGGGAGGCTCCATTGTGGTATCTGTGAGTGGCACAGGAATGCATATAAGTGTGCCAGGGAAGAGCTACCATGGCGATGATGTAGGCATAGAAAGAATGCCTGAGTGGTGCTGGTGACCTGCACATAAGGTGTGAGTGATATGTCCTAATTTATTTATTTTATTTATTTATTTATTACAAGTTCTTATATACCGCACTATTCGGCATCAGCGCGGTTTACATTATAACATAAAGACCTTAACAACAAGCTGTTTGGTTTACATCGAACAGGAGTACAAACTTGGAGAACCGGGGTAAACTATATACATGAGATAATTACATAGAAAAGAATAGAGTCTTAATAATATCAAGAACGGCATGGTGTGTTCATGAGTGGGTCACTTCCTCCGGTTCAATTGCTGGTAGGGTAGTATTGAAGGAAGAGGTGGTATTTGAGTGCCTTCCTGAACTGGAGTAGGTCAGTAATGGCCCTTATGTCAGAGGGTAGAGCGTTCCAGCATTTGGGTACATAGAAACTGAAGGCTCTGTTTGAGGTTGTCATGTTGCACTTTGTCAACACCTTAAATGCCACAATGTGTGCGCCAAAGTTTTTATTTTTATTCGGCAGTAAAATGTTGGCAGAAAGATTTACGATATTTTCTCTAATCAGCACTGCTTGTATAAGATGGCCTTTGCCGTTTCATTTTAATTCGGTAGAAAGACGTCGGCAGAGAGATCTTTTGTAGTTTCTCTAACCAGTACTGCCTGCAAAAGATGGCTTTTGCCCTCTTTTTATACACTTTTTGCTGTATCTTTACATCTTATTAAAATATAACAAATTCATTTGTTACCAACAAGGAGTATAGGTACAATACTCTTTGATTTATTAATGTTCTTGATGATAGAAAATATTCTGAGTATGTTCCATCTAGCAATTTATTTACTAATATATAATGAAATCAAGGTTGGATCGATTTTATAATATTATGGATTTGACATTATTGTTGACACAAGATGGATTACGTTAGGTTCCTTTTTATTTTGTTTTAATGATAATGAGTTCCTGTTTTTTCAAAAAATGAGTATTATAGCAATAGTATTTAGTAGTCTTGAAAGGATTTTTAAGATATGTTTTTTTAAACCCTAATTTTGTTTAATAATCAGTTAGACTTTGTTATAATTGAAGCTCCTCCTTTGCCTGGCCTACGTTGCATTCATTTTCCAGTATAGGGTCCTTTAGGATGTCCTTATATTTTTTATCTTTTCATGGAAATTTCCATGCTGGCATTGACACAAATATAGTTGTGATATACGTTTTTTATATATATGTTTTATCTTTTAGGTTATTAAGCCATTGATAATTGTTTTTTAATTTTTAATTAATTATTTATTTCAGTGGTCAATGTCTTTTATTTGCAAGGCAGTTTTTACTAAAAGGTGTTGGTGTTTTATATGATTATATCATTATATTTTAATGTTTTTATGTTTACTATTTATTATCATTTGGGTTTACCTGTCATATTGTATCCTCCTCATCTCTCTCTCACACACAATAGGTTTGGTAGACGATGCTTTAATGCACATATATAAATGTTTTATTGCACAAGTCTTTATACAATTATATATTTTTATTTCGTTGGTGGTTTTAATTCACTTTTGGATTTGTTGCTATATTGTTTTTTGTTAATGTATAACAACTTGTATGTCTATATTGGGTTTTATTTATTTAAGTAATTATTTATTTACTTATCCAAAAATTTGTCTTTTGATGGTGTTCTTATCTTTTCAGCAATTGTTTTAATCTTGTATTTGTTTCTTTGAGGTTGCTTCCTCATTTGATATCCCCCTGAAGAAGGCCTATGGCCGAAACTTGTAGGGGTTAATAAAAGGGATTTGGTCAAACCTGAATATCTGCCAATCTTTTTATCTGTTCCTTTGTTCCTACGTATCCTACAGATACTTTGTTGCTTCTTTTTGTTCATCCTAGGAGTGTGACATGCCTGCATGTACTTTATACATGTGATGGAGCAAAGGATGTTCATTCACAGTTACGAAGAAAGTTCCAATCATGTACAACTCACTTGTCATGCATCTACAGGGTGAAGTTGTGTGACTCTTTGCAGTGTGCTGCAGCAGAGGCAATAAAGTCATGCACTCAGAAGGATGTGATTGCATTGTTACATACCTACAGGTCCAATGTGCTATCATAACACACAAAAATAGAATAAGAAGAATGTGTGCCCTCAAGTCAGTTCTAACTCCTGGGGATGCAGCAGCTGTTGGGTTTCCTTGCCAGTATGACTGAAAAAATATTGGCAGGCCTTTCTTCTAAGTGGGATTTTTGAACCCTGGTCTGTTCCTTACTGAACCAGTGCTCTAACCATTCAGCTACACCTCTCCACACCTTTGACTACAGCACTCTCTAGAATAAACGAGAGTACAGGTCCCTGCCTGCAATGGCCTAAACCCAGGACTTGAAACAATCTGGAAGGCGCATTCTGAGACAGTTGTAAACCACACCTAGGGCCTGCCTGCAACAATACACATGCAGTACAGACTACTTTGGACACTCGGTACTGCATCTACATGTCAGACACACAGCAGCATTATTAATCTCCTGTCCAAAGGCCAAGCTGCATGTGAGGGTAAGAAGCCCTACCCTCCACTGTACCTCCTAAGGCAAACAATATTCGCACACAGAGCTCCGCTGGGCTGCAGTGTGGCACTAATCCCTAAGGCAGTACATGTGCAAGGTGTGTGTTTCCTTGTGACCTGATGTACAGTACACCATACATACCCTTGCACATACACCAACATCAAAAAGTCATGCCCTTGAGACTGATGATGGCCCCTAGCAGGTATATGTCAATCCCAGACCATCCTGCCCTCTCAAGGGGGGGGGGGGGCATGCACACTTCCTCCCTTGTCATACATGCAGGTACTAGGCAGTGCTCTGTATTTCCACTATGTCTGCAGTTGTGGCTATCTGTGCTGGTATTGGTTAGTCCCTTATTTCTCAGGATGCACCTCACAATCTGTGCACCTATACACTGCTTTTGTCCCCATGGAGAATGCTGTGATCCATCACATCAGCCCTAAAATGTGCAGGGCCATCCTGTTCTTCATCCACATAACAGCTTCCACATGTGCAAGTAACCTTTGTCACCGGCCACCCTGAATATGAAGAGGGGCACACATCACCTGCTCCCCAGACCAAGCCCCATAATGGATGTTCTCTCCATGTTCTGGAGAAGATCTGTTTCACTGCCAGAATGCTGCAGGTGTTGGGTGTGTTATGTCATGCTTGCTGTTTGGTGGCCTGTACAACTACAGGGTGTTGGAGTGCCATATCCCATCTGGCCCTTGTGTCCTGGGGCAGTTAGCCAGGAACTCTTGTGTAAGGGCTTGGTCTTGGGCTCTGGCAGCTGCTTCTAAGTAACCTCATTGCAGAAGACAGTGTGCAGACTCCATCCAGCATGACCTGTCAAGAACATAGTCACCAGTAGGTGACAGGCAGCCCCTGAAAAGCAGCTGTCTTCTCTTTTCTTTCATGGACATCTTTTCAGCTAGATCCATCGCAGTCGGCTTGCATATGTTATGTGACACTGGGTTGTGTCATCCATTTACATAGCAGTGTGTCTGGTCTACTAGTCACCACCTACTGCATGTATAGAGGGCCACCATGAAGATGTTGGCTTTGTACAAATAGCAGGGACATCCAGCAGCCTTGTTAGTGACCGGACTGCAAGAGAGAAACAGTGCCCATGACACTGCAACTTGACCCTACATAGATCTATGTGGATACCTAGCTGTGACATGGTCACAGCTCAGTCAGAGTGAGAGTGGCCTTTCAGCATGAACAGATGTGTGCAATCAGGCCATGCTTGTGCTGGATTCATTTTAATATGACTCTGCTATTTACCTCACATCTGACTCATGTATATCTTGTGTAGAATGCTGTGTTTTAAATATTCAGAATCCCCTGCTCGTTTGTATACTCTTTTAGTTTAAACTTGGTGACAGCTAATGCAATGCAAAGAGCATGGAAACTGGCCCAGAGGCAGGCTGTGAGTGTATGTTGCCCCACAGTGGCTTACGTCTGTCGCATACCAGAATACTGTGTCCCCCTACACAGCTTTTGGCACTGAGCATTGAACATAGTGCATGCCCGTATTCCCATGGTATGTCATGTCCTTGGCCATGGACTTTGCTAAAATGGCCAGTGTAGTACATGCTGTCTCCCACACTTCGCATGCAGGCCCCCCCCCCTCCTCAAGAGCACATGGAGGCATGGCAGATTGGGCATAGGGTTAGATGTTGGTACAGTTGCTGGCTACACATTCACTGCCATCCTCAGCCTCTTTTTACTCTAACAACATCTTTGTGGTTGTCACACTCGGTGCCATGGAGAGTGGGTGAGGCTGTCATGCAGGGCCTCTGATATGAAACTTGCAGAGACAGAGTAGGCCCTCATACCTTCTGTGCATGTTAACATAGCCTCTGCTTGGCAATGCCACCTACCAGGGGCACATTGAAAACATGGATAGGACTGTTCACCCCACCCCAACATTCACCTCCAGGTGGTGCCTTCCTACATGGTGGCAGGTGATACAGAGACCAACATGATATCCTGTGGCTAATTTCTCCTGCTGGAATTGTGCATGCACCATTCAGAGGTCAGTGTCCCACTGTGGCACTCTGACAAATAAATACATGTTGTGTCTGCAAAATAAGACAGGTAGTTGTTTTGGAGTAATACGTAATATACTGCTGAATGCTGTGGTCAATGATCGGTGGTAGACAGTGCTGAGATAGTGTCTGTTGTGTGTAGATGTGCATGAGATGGATATGCCTGTATGTGCATACTGTGCATGGAGGTGAGATACCCCCAGATTGCACTCTATGACTGAAGTTTAAGACAAGAGCAAATTGCATGCAGCTACATCGCAGAATCTTTCTTGTCTCACCAACTAAACGAGTGAATGGGACATTCACACAATCCAACCCTCCACATGAGCCTAGCTCCCAATAGACTTGCTCTGGATGCAGTTGGCATTAATCAGGTCTCTCACCTGTGCAGACAGGTGTGTCCTGAGGCCTGGAGGCTCATTCAGAGGTGAGGGTTGGATCTCTCCCTGGTGAGACTATGCCCCCCCCCCCCTCCAGCTCACTCCAGTGAAACCAACAGGCGATAGGGGAGCTGTAGAGCAGTGTCATGTTGGTAGGTAAGTGGAGGGGCATGCCGTGGGGATGGGGCTTGATGATAGTGTAACTGGGAATGCATTTGAATGTCACAACTTTGAGGACAACATGTATACAAGCACAGCTAGTTAGCCAGTGACTCCCACAGGTTGCAACTTCTTACTGAAAACTAACCTTCTGACTGTAAATGGTGTCTCACACAGTATGTGGAGTTGCAGAATAGCTGACCATACAGCATGTTGTATGCACAGCCCTAAAGTCTGAGCAACACACACACACAGTGCATTGTTGCAGTTCACAGTCCTCTGGACACCCACACCCACACATGACCCCACTGTCCAAATGAGGTGTAAATTGGCATTCTGACTTGGCCCTTAGGCCTCCTTTAATGCTTGGACAATGGCAACGCCTGCTCTGTGCGTATTCGCACGTTATTAGCACCTGCTCAGTGTGTGGGCACTATTAGCATGATCTTCCCCACAGCTGATATTGCTGCAGCTTCTCAGTATGGCTGGAAAGTGTCTGGACCCATGCTGGAGATGGGGAGGGTTGCACTTGCAGATACAGAAATGCTGGTTAAAGTTAATACACCTGGACATGTCACACTGGATCCACAGGCTGGAAATGAACCAATGATCCTCCTCTCTCACACACAGTGACCATGTGTTGAGAGCAACTGAGCAGCCATGTGGGAGCATCACAACATTTGAATATATGTGGTCAGTGTCAGGACGCATGAGGGCATCAGCTGGGGTATGCCTCTGTCTGTGTAGCTCTCTGAAGGCTCTGTGCTATACTTGTCTGACAAAGTATGTTAGGCAGGTGTAGGAGAGGGACATCTTGTAAGGTCTGTATGTAGAACTGCATTGATATGCTGCTGGTTCAACTGATGTTCATGGCTTACGTAGGGGTTCTGTCCTACCAGAGGGACAGAGCATGATACATGAACACACACATTCAAGACCATGGGTGACCTAGCAGAATGACCGATGTAACCATTTCCTGGTGTGTGCTTGTGGACTGTCCTGGAATAATCTCATAGTTGGCAGACCACACAGAGTAAGTTAGACTCCCATGTGGCTCAGATGGATGTGGTACATAACTGAGTGCTTATCCATGAAAGGGTCACCAGTTCATGCACAGACCCTAGTCATCATTTGGCAACTGAGAGAGCAGTTTAAGTATTTTTTTCGCTGACATGGGGGTGTTATCATATTGCTTAATCTTCCTGCTTCACTGGCATATTTTTCCCCCCCTGTGCACATATCCAGTCAATATGTGCATGTGGGGGGCATCAAGATCCAACCCTCCCCTGTCGAACTGCTGTGACACTGCTGATTACAGCAGGATGGTATGGGTCATGGGTGGACACAGCCAACCTGGCCACCACTTTGGGACTGATGAAGTAGCCAGGACACAAGCACTGTCTCTCATTAGGAAATGCAGTCAGTCGTAGTGCAGCAGCTCATGGATCACAGTACCCAGGGTCGGCCCATCCACTAGGCAACCACCTAGTTCCACAGACCCAGGTGGGCAGCATGCTAGTCGATCCCTCCTTCCCTGCAATCATGGCATAGCCACCACTTCAGTGCTGCGGGTGGTCTTCAAGCAGCAGCACACATGCCGGTAATCAAGGCATGCCACTCCTACCCCCCTCTGACAAGATGTATCGGAGGGGAAGCAGGAGTGGCATGCCGTGAGCATGCATGCTGCTGCATTAGGGATTGCCGCTGCACAGAAGGGTGCCTCCCTACACCCTCAGGTGATGGAAGGATTACCCCTATAAGGAAAGTCTTAAAAGGTTAGGACTCTTCCACTTGGAAAAGAGACGGTTGAGGGGGAGATATGATAGAGGTCTATAAATTGATGAATGGAGTATAACGGGTACATGTAGATTGTTTACTCCATCAAAAAGTAGAAAAACCAGGGGACAAGCAATGAAGCTACAATATAATTTAAGAGTAATAGGTGAAAATATGTAGTCACTCAACAGGTAATCAAACTAAAATTCATTACCAGAGGATGTCGTAAAAGCTGTTAGTGTAGCTGGGTTTAAAAAAGGATTGGACAAGTTCCTGGAGGAAAGGTCCTTAAACCATTATTAAAGAGGACCCAGGAAATCCACTGCTTACCGTAGGACAAGCATTATGGAACGTTATGTGCCTTTTTGGGAACTTGCCACGTACTTGTGACATGGATTGGCCACTGTTGAAAGAGGATACTGTTCTTCAGTTCTTATGGCATAGGGGCTGTTTGACTACAGGGCTTTTGCTGAGTACACGTGTTCTGGCGCATGCTGACTGCATTGGAACACACATTGACAGCTAGTGTGGGCCGCTGACAGCTCTGGACATTTCCACACACACTGTACATCTAATGTTTCAGTTGCGAGTGAGCAGAGTGGGGCAGTGTAGGCACAGTGAACTCTGCACAGTTGGCACGCACAGTTTCACCACGCACAAAATTGCCTTATTACAGGATCACTTACCTGAAGTTCAGTAGGTGGTGTTAAATGCACCCATGCTAACACCACACACAGTATGCGCTTTGCTTTACCTGCCAGTGATATGCTTGGCATGCCCCTGACAGTATACACAGCAGTGTTGCACCTGACATGCAGGGCTGGGACCAAGGTTTCTTTTGTACCAGGCAGAAGCCATTGCCACCCCCACAATGTCAACATGGCTGCATGGTAGCAGTGGCGGTGCCATAACTCCTTTGTGACAGCGGCAGCATGTATATGTACCACCACAGTCATAGCAGAGTTGCACCTGACATCGCAAATGTCCGGCCTAGGTGGCCACCTAGTCCACCTAGTGCACTAACCAGCCCAGCTGAATCACTCACATAACATCCCCTTTGCCACTTTGGCACCAACATAGTACCCTTTGGCACCATGCTGTGACTGCCAGTGGACCACTGCTATCACTATTTTTTGGGCTAGAGTGGGAGGTGCACACTGCATACATTGAAATGGGCTCCCTAGTTGGTGTTTAACCTAAAAAATCAGCTCTCTCCTTTCAAAAATAGCCCTTAATGCCAGCTCTGAGCTGGCGTTAGGGTTCCTAGCCGCAGCGCCTCTAATGCACAGTAGCAGAACCTGACGTTAAGGGAGCACATGCTATCTCTACCTCTTTGTACCTTAACGCTAAGGGACATGCTACCGCATACTAAGCCGGCATTATCGACACTTTCCATGGCGTAAACCACTCACGGGCACTGCTAATGTTTTCTGACGGCATATATGCGATCTTAGTGCTTTTTAGTAGACCTACCCCTAAGAATTCACTTTTCCTCAAGATTTAGATAATTTTCCAGCAGGTAAATACTTACAAGTGCAGATTTCTTTCTAGCAGTAGCAGTCCCTTTTGATAGCCCTTTGCCTTGTGGATGTGTAGAGCAGGGGTCTCAAACTCCAGTCCTGGAGGGCCGCAAACCAGTCAGGTTTTCAGGGTATCCCTAATGAATATGCATGAGATATATTTGCATATAATGGGGGCAGTGCATGCAAATATATCTCATGCATATTCATTAGGGATACCCTGAAAACCTGACTGGTTTGCGGCCCTCCAGGACTGGAGTTTGAGACCCCTGGTGTAGAGGGTCTTCTTAGGTACTTGGAGGGTACAAATTATTTCCTAAGTCCGACCAACTGGATTAAGGAGGGCATTGCTGTTTCCGGAGGGTTTGTGCACCCATTCTACCCAAGCACAAGCGTCCTCGCGGGCAAAGTGGAGCTCGGTATCCCCTGCAGACATTTGTCAGGCAGCAATGTAGGCACAAGGGTTTTGCAAGTATTTAGTGTCATTTGCAAATTTGATCACCTCACTCATTCCTATTTCCTGGGGTACTCTACTATTCACCTTTCTCCATTGAGAAAATTGGCCATTTAGCCATACTCTTTACTTTCTATCATTCAACCAGTTCCTAATCCACAATAGTATATTGTCTCCTATCCCATGAATTTTTAATTTCCCCAAGAGTCTCTCATGAGGGACTTTGTCAAAGACTTTCTGAAAATCGAGATACTCTGTCAACGAGCTCATCTTTATATGCCTGTTTATTCACATCTTCAAAAACATATAAGAGATTGGTGAGACAAGGCTTTCCTTGGCTAAACCCATGTTGGCTTTCTGCAATTAAACCATGACTATCTACATGTTCAGTAATTTTGTTTTTTATAATGGTTTCTACCATTTTGCCTGGTACTGATGGCAGGCTCGCTGGTCTGTAGTTTCCAAGATCTCTCTCCAGAAGACTTCCGCACCATAGCACAAGCATTGATATGCCCCCACTTCAATTATAGCAACATCATCCTACAAGGACTACCCAAGCAAACTCTGAAACCCCTCCAATTAGCACGTACAATATTGAAATCTGCCAAGTCAGACCACATAACACCTATACTTTATCACCTCCATTGGCTCCCAGTAATTCAAAGAATTAAGTTCAAGGCGTTGATGACTACCTTCAAAACAATAAACAACATTGCAAGAGAACAGTGACAAGCCAGAATGGAGCAGCTGTTCCAGGTTCTGGCAGAAGGTCAACAGCAGCAGCAACAGTATCGGCAGCAGTTTCAGTACACCTTGCTAGAAGGGCAGCAAAATTAGCAGTAACAGATAAGGATCTTATTTGAACACAAGGGTAGCTACAGAAGAGTTCCCTAGCTCAGTTGACCCAGGCCCTGCGGAGAGCGCAACTCCACCCTACGGCGCAAGAAGATAATGACAGAAGATGAACCGGTCAATTTTTTGGTGAACTTAGAGCGAATCACCTGTGTGACCGAAGGTGACATGGACAACCTATTTGGGGAATCTGCTGATGGGCAGCAGTTGAGCTGCATTCCAGGACGCCAACCCAGATGGGTGAGCTACATATGCAGCTGTCAAGGCCGCCATACTGGAACGGGCCAGCTGTACCCCAGAGGCTTACCACCAGTGATTCAGAAAGGGGGGGGGGGCTCCAGCTGAGAGTCCTCAGAGATTCCTCTATCAGTTGAAGGATCTCGCATGGAAGTTGCTGCAACCGGAGGGAAAGACCGTACCCAAGATAGCCAAGATTGTGCTATTGGAGCAGTTTGTGGAGGGTGTGACTGCCCCGATGAAACAGTAGGTACGTCAGCACCACAAGCTTACACTGGAGAGTGCACTGGAAATAGCCGAGCAGTATCATGAAGCCCAGTCGGTAACTGAAGCTGACGGTGAGAAGAGGAAGAAGTCACCCATCAGCCCAGTAAGACAGAAGAGGAAGCGTTAACGGATATTGGCTCCCATGTTCTGACCTCCAGAGTCACCACCTAGGCGAGGGCATGGCCCCAGCCATGACCCCTTCACCTGTTTTAGGTGTGGAGCCCGGGGACACTTTGCTCGGGAATGTCCCTTGGGGATGTAAAAACCCATGGATGTCAGCCTAACCACCCCTCACACCTGTGCTTTTTGTGGACACACCCCACCCTGGGGCACAAAGCTTTGTGATTCCAGTGGAGCTTGAGGGAACCTGCTTCCAGGCCTTCATAGACTCTGAGCGTATACAGACCCTCATTCACCAGGAAACTGTAACCCAGTTTCAAATTGACCATGCAAAGACGGCAGCACTGGCCTGTGTACATGGAGACAAGAGATAGTATCCAGCGGCACAGGTTTCATTAAGACTCTAGCAGGGCAAGCCACATTTGAGGTCGTGGTGCTGCCCTGACTCTCCTGTATCCAGTGGTGATTGGCCGAGACTACCTAAACTTCGAAGCGATATGGGCCTGGCTAACTGATGTCTCCGCTAAGTCGGACCAGGGAAATTTCCCAGAGATTTTCCTCCTGGAGACCTGGATCTATATATCAAGAATCCCAAGCCTGCTAATTCCCAGAGTTGGCGTCTCTGGGAAAAGCTACACTACCAACAGAATCTGGGGGTGGTTATGGAGGAGGGATCCGGAGAGGGAAAGCCTAGGGAAGAAACCCCTGGAGATAGCTCAGGGCTCAGCAGTAGTGACCCAAGTACAATTGTCCCCTTCCCAGAGTAGGGGCTGGGGGAAGACTTAAGAAGCTTCAGGGGAGCCAAGCAAGAGGAGTCCCTTAAACATGCCTGCGAGCAGGTTTTGGAAGTAGATGGGGTTCCAGTAGGTAACGGAAAGTCCCCTTCAAGAGCCTTTCCCTATTTTATGCTAAAGGGAGATTTATAGAGTGGTTGAGGGGGCCCTAAAGGGGAAAGAGGTAGAACAACTGATAATTCCCCGGCCCTCTCATCAGTAGGTGTTATCATTGGCCCATAGCCATTAGGGGGACACCTGGGGGTGGAGAAAACACTAGAGCATGTTTTGGCCCAATATTTTTGCCCCGGGCTCCATAAATAGGCGTAGTTATATGCCCCACCTGCCTTCTTCATAACCTTGCCAGAGTCCGACCTGCTGCTCTAGTGCCTATGCCCATCATTGAAACTCTGTTTGAAAGAGTGCCCATGGATCTAGTAGGACTCTTGGAGCAAACCACCCAAGGCAACAAGTATATTTTAGTCATACTGGACTATGCTACTCGATACCTGTAGGTCATTGCTCTAAGGAATATGAAGACTACTACTACGACTGTGAATGCTCTCTGGGTATTCCCACCCATGAGAATACTTCCCAATGAGATGCTCACAGATCAAGGAACACCCTTTGTATCCAAGGTGATGGAGCAAGTATGTGCCTTGGTGAAGATCAAAATGCTGCAAACATCAGTATATCACCCATAGATGGATGGCCTCATTGAATGATTCAGTAAAACTCTGAAACAGATGTTTAAAAAGTTCTTGCAGACTTCCGGTTTGGCAATGAGCTGATCAGACTGTCTTGATCAGCTCCGGGTAATTACCCCACAAATCTGCAGCAAATCTCTACAAACATTGTAGAATTTCAATTATATTGATGTCCCTGCATGTGTCCTGGTGAGAACTTTGAGTAGGGCATATCTCTAAAGCGAGGAGCAGCTCCTAAGCGGTCAAAGATCTGATGGCATCGAAACCTCCCAGGAGGAAGAAGCCGCGAGCACCGGAGGCCAAGATGGCTGGGGGGGCGCCTGCCAGTCCTAAGCCAGGAGGCAATCCAGAGCTGGTGGCCGAGGTGAGTGCAGCGGTGGTTCACGCGCTGGAGGCTCGCTTCCATGACCTGGCAGAAAGCCTGCACAATATTAATCAAAATTTTACGGAGTTTGCTGGGCGGATGGAACAAGCGGAGGCCCGTATATCCGACGTCGAGGACACCCAACAATCCCTTACAACCAAGGTAGAGGCCCTGGAGTCCCTCGTTAAACAACACAGCGAAAAGCTGGATGATCTTGAAAATAGAGGGCGTCGCAAGAACCTCCGGTTTGTGGGGATTCCAGAATCTGTGGTGGATATAGCCCTTTTTGGATACTTGCAAACCTGGATCGACAAGCTGCTCGGCGGCACCGGGGAAAGCCAGGTGAAGCTGGAGCGGGTACACCGGCTGGGACCTCGGCGGGAACAGGCGCAGAGACTGCGGGCGGTTATAGCCCGATTTTTGGACTATCGGCAGAAGGAAGAAGTTCCGCGAGCTGCGCGAGGCCGTAAGATGCCAAAACAGGACGCTGAGCATATTCTAGTGTTTCAGGATTACTCAGCCTTGGTTAGCCAGCAGCGTCGTGCTTTCTCTTCTACCTGCGCTCAGTTGATCACTAAAGTTATACGATTCTCTCTGCTGTACCCCGCCCGCTTATGTGTGGACTACCAGGGACAATCAAAGTTTTTGACGACGCCAGCGGCGGCTGCTACTTTTTTGAACTCTCTGAACGCCCCAATGAACGAGTCTACCTGAGGGTCGTTTGTAAATGCAGCTAGACTTTTGCGCTCTGAATGGTGGGATCAGGCCTACTGACTGACCTTGTGGAGGCCGCGACTGTTGCTTTGGACCTTTATGCGCCTGAACCCGCTTTAACTGATTGAATGGTTACTTATTCTTTTTGAGTGGCTGATTTGTGGGGCTGACTCACTAGCTATATAAATGGATGTTTTATCTTCTTGATGTCGGCGGGTATGGCTGGTTATAATTGTTACCTTTCATACTTTGTTGCAGCCCATTGTTTTATTTGTAGCCCTGTGGGATACTGTATCTGGGGTTTTGGGTTAGTTGTTAGCTGGTTAGACCGCGGATAGGGGGGGGGGGTTCGGGGTTGTGTGACTGACTGCGTGGTAATTGTTCTTAGATGGCTGGGGGATTCGATGGCGCGAATCCCGTTGCTGGGGTGAGGTTACATTAGTAGTCACTGCTTGTCCATGCGGTAGATAGCCCTGCCTATAGTCGTGGCGTGAGAGAGCGTGTGATTCCTGTTGGGGGGGAGAGGACCTTGCTTTTAGTAGCTCAGTTTGCCCCGCCCCCGAGGACTGGAAGGCCGACTTTAATGGCGCTGGTTTATACGAGCGCGGAGATGGATTGGGAAGGGGTATCAAGGGCCGCTGAGCTATAACCTAAGGTAATCCGGGCTGTTATGGGGAGGGGAGAAGAGTTCATGGGGCGAGAGTGACTGGGCAGGATGTTGATTCGTTTGGTGTGTGCGAGGTGTATGTATGGTTGGACACAGCTGGCTTTATACTGCCTTGTCTCCTGCTGCTGTGCCTTTGTACAGGTTCTTTTGTTATTATAGCCATGAGGGTTGTGTAACCAGGGTTACGGGCCTATTATTCCTGTGGGTGGGGGTGGGGAGTAGTCTCTCTTGGGTTCGCTGGGGGAAGGGGGGTAGATGAGATATCGCGCTATTCCTTGACCCTTACATGGGAAGCTAGGCTGAGCTGTATCTGTTCCACCTCACGGGGGCCCCTCAAAGCTGGCTCTGTGATGTATGCAGGCCCCCAGCTGACGCGCTCAGAGATAGCCCTACGGGAGTGGGAGAGGGGGGATGGTGGGGGATTTATATGATTTAGGGCTCCTACGGGGAGATTTGTAGCGGGGAGTGGGAATTGGCAGCGTGGGGAGTTAGAAGCGGGTAGAGTAGACGTAGAAGCTATATCCCCTTGATTGGGAATCCTTGTAGATTGGGGTGGAACCTTGGGATAGGCCCCCGAGTTTCTTTGTACTGAGAGAGTTTGTGAATGGGAAGAGCTGCTCTGGGACATTGTGGGGTGGTGGGGATAGGTTGGAAGTTTTGGTAATAGAGGTTAGGGATAGGTGGAGCTTGGGGAGGGGTAGTCCCGAGTGCCAGTGGAAGACTGTCCGGCCTGATGGGTGGACTAGTGGGGGTTGTGAGGGGGGACAGGGAGGGGCTGGGTGGGGGAGGGGGGTCATACTCCATCAAAGTTTGTTTTGCAGAGCTGTATCCTCCTATTTATTGAGAGAGAGGGGTTCCAGGCTGGGGGGACTTCTCTTAGACGAGTAGAATTTGTCGATTGGTGGAATCTTGACACTGCCTCGCGCCTCTGAAGATTATCACTTGGAATATTTGTGGGCTAGGGAACCCGATTAAGCGATATAAAGTATTGCAGGCTCTAGCCCGACAACAGTGCGATATCGCCCTTTTGCAAGAAACCCACCAGACAGCTGAAGAGCATAATAAATTATGTAAGACTTGGGTGGGACAGATGTGGGGCTCCCCTGCTAATGGGAAAAAAGGGGGTGTCGCTATCTTGTTGCATAAGAGGGTCCGCTTTGCGGTGGACTCTGTTGTAGCCAATGATGTGGGAAGGTACCTCTTGCTTTATGGTCAACTAGAGGGGAAACCAGTGATTATTGGGAATCTTTATGGGCCGAATGTGCTGGATCCTAATTTTTATAGTGGTTTGGCCTCTAAGGTGGAACTACTACCGGACTGTCCTTTGATTTTGGGGGGGGATTTTAATGGGGTCCTTGATGTCGATTTGGATACATCGCGAGGGGGAGACGGGAGGGATAGAGCTCCCACAACTCGAATGCTACAGCGATTTCAGCAGCTATTGGGCTTGGTTGACCCTTGGTGGCTGCTTCATCCCATGGAGAGGGATTTCACTTACCAGTCCCGGGCACACGGTACTAGTGCTCGTATAGATTATATTCTCATATCGGGGGGATTTGTTTGCTTGGACGGGGGAGGTCTGGATTGGTTCCTTGGAAATCTCAGACCATGCGCTGGTATGGATAGAGTTAAATTGGGGGGGGGATCCTTCTTCTCGGACGCGACTTTGGCGCTTCCCCTTAGAATTGTACCGTGACATCCAATTTCACCATTTCATTCGTCAACGTTGGCAGGAATTTTTGAGTGATCATCAATGCCATATGGAGGACCCGGAATTGGTCTGGGAGATGGCGAAGATGGTGTTACAGGGCAATGTCATAGGTTTCGCAGCCCGGAAGCGCCGGATGATCGCAGAACATATAATTCGTCTTGAACAGCGGGTTCTGGGCCTACGTCTGCTGTGTGCTCGCACCCTGCTGGCCGCGAATAAAAAACGTCTGTGGGAAGCCCAAGTAGATTTGAACGAATTGCTCCATCAACGGGCAAAGAAATCCATTCTTTATTATCGATACCAATTGTATTGCCATGTGGATAAGCCGGGGAAGTTATTGGCTCGGTGTTTGAAGGGGCAGCGGGGTTCCTCCTTGGTAGTGGCTCTTCGGGATGTGGGCAGATTGCAAAGAGAGAGTGGGGAGATTGCCCGGGTTTTTCGGAAATTCTTCCAGTCTGTATATGAGGCAGAGCCTGTGTCGGGGGCGGAAATACGCGATTATTTGGAGGGATTGGATTTACCACGACTCACTGTGGAACAGCAGGCGATGTTGGAGCAACCCTTGACTCTACAGGAGGTGCATTCTGTCATTTCTGTGGCCAGTTGTTACAAATCGCCGGGACCGGATGGGCTAGGCGTGGAGTTTTATAAGATCCTAGGGGAGGCAGTGAGTCCAATGTTGCTGGAGGTCTTTGGTAGTCGTGCTGCACACGGGACCTTTCGATGGGGGTGTAACCATGCTCATATTGTGTTGATTCCCAAACCAGGCAAGGACCCACTGTCGGCAGCTTCCTATCGGCCCATTTCTTTACTTAATTTTGACATGAAACTGTTTGCGAAGATCTTGGCAGTTTGGCTGGCCGATGTGTTGGAACATTTGGTGCATGACTCGCAGGTGGGTTTCGTTAAAGGCAGATATGCTGTTCGGAACTTGAGGAAAATCTTTGCTTCCTTGGAGTGGGTACACCACCGCCGGCTGCCTTCGTTGCTGGTAAGTTTTGATGCTGAAAAGGCCTTAGATAGGGTGAATTGGCACTATTTATGGTTCCTTTTACCAAAATATGGACTGGGAACCAATTTTTGTCGGATGGTGATGAGCCTTTATGCTCAACCGACGGCTGGGGTCTTATTTAATGGAGTACTCTCGGAAGCCTTTGATTTGGGCTGCGGCACGCGACAGGGTTGCCCTCTTTCCCCTCTTCTGTTCGTCCTCTCTATTGATCCTTTGGTACAGACTATTGAGGCCTCGTGTGAGATACAGGGGGTGCAAAATAGCGACACAGGGATTTAAACTCTCAGCCTTCGCGGATGACCTCCTAGTGCATTTGCTTAACCCGGGTCGGTCACTGAAGAAGCTGATGGCGGAATTTGGGAGATTTGGGAAGGTTGCGGGGCTGCGCATTAATAAGGAGAAATCTGAAGCCTTAGATGTTTTGGGTAAATTACGAGCTACTTGGGAAGGGGAGTTCCCGTTGAAGTGGGCGAACGACGAGTTTATATATTTGGGCATCGTGTTGACTCGCCAGCCCACAGCGCTGTACAGCCGTAACTTTGATCATACCCTGCGACGGCTGCAGACGCAGTTGAAGGCATGGGGTTCCCTCCCATTGTCTCTGTCTGGGAGAGTGGCGGCGGTACAAATGGTGGTGCTACCCCAGATGCTCTACTGGTTGCAGACTTTACCAGTGTGGCTGCTACGTCGCAATATGCGACGCCTCGAGGCCTGCTTCCGCATCTTCCTCTGGAAAGGCGGTAGGGCATGCATTCCGTGGCTTCGGTTATTGGGGAAATGGCGAGAGGGGGGGATGGGATTTACGGATTTGAAGGCTCACGCCCTGGCTTGTCAAGCTCGGCATGTTGGGGATTGGTTGGGCGGGACAGCCTTTTATAAACCTCAGGCCCTTGAGGAATGTTTTGTGGCCCCACTAACATTGTCGAGGGTCCTTCATGGGGCAAATCGCAACCTCCCTAGTTATCTAGTGCATAGTGTGCTGATTAGCTCGGCTAAGCGGACCTGGCAGTATCTTAATGCGTGCTGGAGCACGCCCTGGCAAATCTCTAGCTGGCTTCCACTTCGGGGGAATGTGTCCTTCACCCCGGGATCCGACTCGGTGCTCTTTCGCGATTGGAACGAGCGGGGACTAAAGAACATAGGACACTTAGTAGATCCGTCAGGAAAATGTAAATCCTTTCTGACGCTGAGCCGGGAATATGATTTGACCCCTCGACATTGCTTTGCGTACATTCAGGTGGCCCATTATGTCTCATCCCTATCACGAGATGCTTTGCAGATTGAACGGTCAGTGCAGATACTGGAATTCTTCGGGCTGGAGGGGGAGACCCCGTAGTCGATCTCTGAATTCAAAACCCGGTTGGCACGCTTTGGGGCCCTTCCAGATTATCGGAGAGTGGAGGAGGATTGGGCAGTCGAATTGGGCAGTGAGGTGCCTCCCGGGACAATTCGTACAGCCCTGCGACGGATAGTTAGCCTGGCGCAGGGGATGCATTGGAGAGAGATACAATTCAAGTGCCTCACTAGGGCTTACTTCTCGCCGAGACGGGCACTGCGCAGCCAGCTGACGACTGATGGTCGCTGCCCTCGCTGTCTGGAGCCCATGGCGACTCTGCTGCATATGTGGTGGGGCTGCAAGTTATTGGAATCTTACTGGGCTAGGATCTGTTCTTTTCTCGGGGGTCTGATACAGCGGAGATTGCGTTGGTCGGGCTCCCTTGTGGTGTTGGATTGCATACCTTCTCCCTGCCCAGCGAAGAAAGGGGAACGTCTATTGATACGTAAAACCTGTCTGGTGGGGAAAGCGCCAATTCTCTGACTTTGGAGAGAGTCTCAGTCTCCCACCTTTGGGGAGTGGCGGAATTGTTTTCATCAAATGATGCTGATGGAGTGGTGGGGGGCGCGGGGCAGTGTCAAACGTTGGACGGCCTTTATGGCAGTCTGGGAGCCCTATATTCAGCAGCTGGGGGCTCGATGTCGTATTGAGATTCTACAGGTAGGCAGTTGAGGAGGTCATCTGGTTGAGGGTGTCTGGAGTGGACGGGACGTAAGGTGGACAGCACTGCTTCAAGAGAGCGGGGTGGGGGTTAGGGAGAGGGGGGAAGGGAGGGAGTTGGGGGGAAGAGGGAGGGGGTGGTCAGTTGGGATAAAATGTTATAACCCACCTCATCTGTTTTTGTAATGTGATGCCGTGGAGGGGATAAGAGTACACCCCCCCCCCCCCTTGGAGATGCTTCTGTATTGCCGTTGTTGTTTGTTGGTGGTTTACAAATAAAGTATTTAAAAAAAAAAAGTTCTTGCAGGAGGACAGGAAGAATTGGGACATTCTCATACTCTAATTGATGTTTGCCATTTGCAAGGTAACTCAGAGTTCCACAGGGTTTTTGCCTTTTGAGTTGCTCTTCAGAAGACAGCCAAGAGGCATATTAGATGTGGTAAGGGAAACCTGGGAAGAAGAATCCCGTGTCAGGCATAATTTGTTGGAGTACAGTATACAAATGCAAGACCGGCTGAGGAAAGCCAGAGAGGTGGCCAAACTCAGTCTGGAAAGAGCCCAAGCCGAGCAGGCCAGGAGCTACAATCTCAGTCTGGAAAGAGCCCAAGCCGAGCAGGCCAGGAGCTACAATCGGGCAACCATGCAACGCACCTTCCATCTGGGAGATGGAGGTTTAGTTTTGCTGCCCTAATCTGAGAGCAAGGGCCCTTTGAGATGGAAGAGTAAGTGGGGCCTATTTACTACAAGATTGCCCAGCCAGATAAACAGAAGAGAGCCAAAATTTACCCTTTTAACAGATTTCAGTGGTGGCTATAGTGGTACAGGGAGATGATTTTGAGCCGGAAATTTCAGCCCTATCAGATCCAGCTCAAGTCCTGATTGGAGACCAGCTTTCTGCTGTCCAGAGAAGAGATTTAGAAAGGTTGATCCACTGTAACCTAAAGGTGTTCCTCACCCGCCTGGGACGAACCTACCTCATTTGTCAGGATATCATTACTGACCCTGGAGTGGTTATCCAGCAATGAAGCTACCAGATTCCGGAGGCCTGGCGAGAGGCCGTTGCCAAGGATCTGGAAGAAATGCTTAACCAGGGAGTTATAGAAGAGTCTTACTGACTGGTCGTCACCCATCAATTTTGTTCCTAAACACAATGGCAGCATCAGATTCTGCATTGACTTCTGGAGGGTCAATGCAGCTTTTAAACTGGAAGCTCATCCCATGCCCAGAGTAGATGAGCTAATTGAGTGACTCTGTGGAGCACGCTGTTATCAACCTTGGATCTGACCAAGGGATACTGGCAAGTGCCCTTAACTCTGGCTGCCAAGGAGAAGACTGCTTTTTTTGATACTGCAAGGTCTTACAGTACTGCCCTTTGGATTACATGAGGATCCTACCATGTTTCAAAGCCTAGTCGACCACCTACTGAGGCCACACAAGGAGTATGTGGCTGCATACCTTGATGACGACGATGACGATGATGACATCTACATAAGAAATTGAAC
Source organism: Ichthyophis bannanicus (assembly GCA_033557465.1). NCBI lineage: Eukaryota > Metazoa > Chordata > Amphibia > Gymnophiona > Ichthyophiidae > Ichthyophis > Ichthyophis bannanicus. The sequence continues at coordinate 1,270,108,861 of CM066032.1, read as the reverse complement.
CACCTATCTAACCTAAGTACAAACTGTGTTGACCAGCCTGCAAAAGGCTGGGTTGACGGCCAACCCCAAGAAATGTTTTCTGGAAGTTTGGGACGTTCAATACTTGGGATATTTAATCAGGAATGGACAGATACAACCTGAACTATGGAAGGTGAATGCCATTGCCCAGGTCCCTACCCCGAAATCAAAGAAAGCGGTTTGTGCCTTCCTTGGATTGATTGGCTGTTACCATCGGTTCATCACTAATTTTGCAGAGGTGGCAGAGCTGTTAATCTGTCTTCTCCAGAAGAGAGCTTCCAAACGGATTCAGTGGTCACCAGATCTGGATCTAGCCTTCTAGTGCACTTCAAGAAGGCCATGTGCTTTGAACCCATCCTGATTATCTGTGATTTCTCCGTGGGAAAAGGGAAGTAAGCCCTCACGTATGGGTGGCATCACTGCCGGAGCCCCGTGCAGGAAAGTTCCCTAGCTTCTACTAGAAGCTTTTGGGAGGCTCCACCATGCATGCAGACCTACCTTGCTACCTGCTGCAGCACTATCTTCTCCACTCTTCTTTTACCACAGAGCCCCTAGGACATGTTCCTGCACTGTCGGAAAAAGTTTCTTCACCTTTGACTTACTGTCCCTCTTTTACTGTTTTTTCACCACTTGTCATCAGTACGGTTGGCTCTTGTACCATCGCTTTCTTTTTGTGTTTTTTTGCAATCTTCTCTCTCTCTATCTCCCCCCCCCCCCCCCCCCCATGACTGGCACCATCAAGCCATTCCACTTGGTCACGGCTGTGTTCCCAGACTTGTCCCAGAAGCCAGCAAGCAGTTAAAAAGAAATGCACCAAGTGTGCCAGGACCATCTCGGTCACAGAGCAACATGAGTGGTGCCTGCAATGCCTGGGCCCCACCCACCAGCCCACCTCTTGTAACCTGTGTTTGCAGATGGCCAGAAGGATCAAGAGAAGTAGTGGGAGTCCTTCTTTGGGCCAACAGATAATGCATCTTCAAGCCCAGCATCAACCCCAGTGTCCTCAAGCACCATGAAGGCATCAGCATCGAGAGGAGCCTGAGCGAACGCGGGGCCATGGGGCCCCAGAGCAAAGAATCTCTGTCTGTCTTCGTCTGGAATCGACTGCATCGACACCTTCGTCATCAAAGGGGGCATCCGAACACCAGGCCAAGGTCCATGTGCACAGACATCAGAGCCCTTCCCAACGCGATGTGGAGAGTTGAGGGACTCATCTGGATGACCTGCAGATGCAGAGCCTGTGGTCTGATTAGGAGAGCCTGCACCAAATCAATTTCTTGGAACTCTGGGCCATAACAAATGTCTGTGTGTTCCAGGTTCATTTAGCCAGCCAGTCTGTGCTGATCCAGACAGACAGTCAGGTGGCGATGTATTATGTCAACAAGCAGGGCGGCATGGGGTCATATCTCCTGTGCAGGGAAGTTGTCTGTTTGTGGAAGTTTCAGCACACAAAGGAGCGGAGAGCGATTGGGCAGTAGGTTCAAATTTTATTACAGTGTAACCCCGACGCATTTCAGCATGTGCCTTACTTGAGGAGTTACCTCACAAACATAATAAAAACATCATCAGTCTAACAGAAATACAGAAACAAAAGTGAATAAATAAATCACACATAAATATAAAACCAAACAACATATGATTGAGCTAGAATCAAAACTGCTCTAAAAAATCGCATTGAGGCTAGTGAGATAAAATGTAAAATACAAATAAAATATAGAAACAAATTGGTTAATAAACAAGGTTAATACATAAAGATTAAAATCATGTATAAATAACCACAAATAATGTGTACTAAAATGTCTGTCCAGAACAAAATATACAATGTATACAAAAGGACAGACATTGCTAACTGCAGTACTAACACTCATCCTAAAAGGAACTTCTATGAGAAACGCCAAAACCATTTTGTGTCATAAATGATTGAATAATATTCAGTAAATTAATGTAAAAAGGAGGGGGAGAGGGAAGAAATTGAATAAGGACGACACATCTTCCATAAGATGGAGAAGTATGTGACAGTGATCATCAGAACAAGTGAAACACACAGTGGAATTTAAGTCAGGGAAGTGAAAACGGTATAGTAAATGTAGAAAAAGTAAACCATACTAAAATAGGGAACTATTTGTGCATTGCCAGTGTTCCTAAGAAACAGTCAAATAAAAAGTTTACTTGTATCACTGTCTGATTGTGTGTATACAAAGTTGGAAACCTTTGCCACAATTCTATATTGAATAAATAAAAAGGGGATACTAATGAGCAAAATCTGCCAAGATATCTCCAAAAAAGATAGCCTTGTCACATAAGCCATAAGTAATAAGCTGTATGCCAAAAACTTGCCTGAGTTCATAATACACAGGAGCGAGTAATGCTGTGTCGAGGAGAGAGCTCACTGGACAATGAGACTTTTAAATGCTGATATTCGTGCCAAAATTTTCAGATCAAAGTGCGTATTCACCAGCAAATAATAAAACATATGCCAATATGTACCTAAAATAATAGCCTGTATTGAATTATTCTCGTGGTGTTAAGAGATGAGCCGGAGAAATCGGAGATTGGCAGCACAGCAATCCTTAATAACTAATTGAAGAAAAATGTCCCCGCTGATGGCGCTGCTGTCAATGCCAAGGCTGAGCAATGAGGAATATAGCCCTCTCAAGGTCTATACTATATAGACCCATCCAAAGTCATTACAAATAATGTAGTAAGATGGCAAATTGCATGTATTACATATTCAAATGGATCTCAAAGAAACAACACATAATAGTGTGTGAAAATAAAAAGGGGGACCGAGCTGGCCAATCTATAAAATATAGGATAAATGGCATGTGTGTATGTTTAAACTAACAAATATGGTTAATAAATGAAATAAAACAGTAACATATAAAATCACTATTAAGAACCAATGAAATAATGTACCCATAGGAACAAAGAGACACCACTGGAAAATAGAGCACTATTACGCACGCACCAGGATAACATATAGGTAAAAGCACTAATAAGGGAACAAATAAATAAAATACCTAAAAATGAGTATGAGACCATAAAAAAGTCTGTCAAGGGGTAAAAACTAAAAATTGTGCGCCATACCAACCTATCAAGGGAAATCAAAAAATAATTCTAAAAGTAATAAACATAAACAGGAAGCGTAGATGGGGAGTACCAGGATATCTGAACCATAGCAGGAGTAGCAATTGCCTAAGAATAACTTGTACCCACACCAGTATAAATCATTGCACGTAACTAATAAAGATAAAACTTAAATTAAAAAAGGAAAATAGACCAAAGAATATGCTGTACATGAGGTGGGAGGAAGACATGTGCAGACACCATAAAATTATAAATAGATAGATAAATAAAACCAACAAACCATCATAGAAAGGATAGATAAATAAATAAAACTTATAAAAACCCATCGAAGCATCATAAAAGTGAACCTACAAGAAGACAGCCAGGTTCTGTTCAGCTTTTAATCCATGTGGTATCATTGTATTGAATTTGTAAATGAACCATTGTTTCAGCCTGAGGAGGAACTTGTCAATGTCTCCGCCCTTCCACTTAGAATAAACAACCTTCAACACCAAGAACCACAGGTCCCTAGTGGTATGTCCAAGATCTTCCCAATGGGAGACCAAAGGTTTGCCCAATATCTTCCTCCGTATACAACTCTTGTGTTCAACAATACATGTGCAAACTGTGCACTTAGTCTTACCTATATAGAGCAGCTTGCAAGGGCACATGATTAAGTAAATAACTTGCGTAGACTCACAATTTGAAAACCCCTCCAGGACAAACTTATCCTCTGTAAGGGGATGTATAAATTGGTTCTTAATAACAGTAGCATTCTTGCATGCTGAACATTTACCACATTGAAAATGTCCATGCACCCTTGATATAGTCTTAGACTTGCTCAAAGCCGAGGGTACCAAAAAGCGCAAGATTTCAATTCCTCTTATACGCGATCATCAATGGACAAGATTGAAAAGCTGGTAGAGACGAAAGAAGGTGCAATTCTTCCTTCAATATACATGCAATATCTTGAGACAGGCTTGAAAAGGTGAGGGCACAGACCATCCTTGACTGTTTCATGGGTCGAGAATCTGAAGTTCTTTATCCGCACTTTTGGCTCTAACATAGGCATCCTGAATGCACTTATGAGGGTAACCCCTTTCTTGAAAACGTTTCATCATTTCTGCGTGGGATTCAAACTCTTGGTCCCTGATAAAAATCCTCCATATCATCAAAAATTGTCAAGTGGGTAAGTTGGTCTTAAGCAATTTGTTATGAAAGCTGTCATATCTTAACACTAGAAGCCCCAAAAGGAATTTTACCTAGAAACCCCAAAGTGTGTCAGTTGATGCATTATCACGACGACTGCATTTAGCATGAAATGCAGATGTGAATTAATGTGAAGTTACTTATTTGTTAAATACGTGAAGTATGTGATGTCATTACATACTGTCATTGTGTGTTTATTTTTTGTAATGTTGGAGTAAAACTGTAAACAGTGATTGAGATGCGCCACCTAGTGGGAACATGAATTTATACCTAGAAGCCCCAAAGTACATCAATTGACGCATTCAAGACAATTGAGTGCGTCAATTGATGTACTTTGGGGCTTCTAAGTATACATTCATTTTCCCGCTAGGTGGTGCATCTATCATTAATTTTCGATGCACATATTTGAACATCTTGACCTTGCTAACAAAGTCATGGAACATGACTGACATGGTTCTAGCAGTGGTGCTGGTATACAACTTCAAAGATGCATTTGCGTCAATTGACGCACTTTGAGGCTTCTAGTGTTAATAATGAATTCCTGTCAGTGTGCTTACAGTACAAACTAGCCACAAAACCATCACTTTCCTTCCTGATCATGATATCCAAATAGGATACACAATCAAAGCTATAATGACATTGAAAATGTAGATTGCAATCTTAGCGAGTTTAGCCACAGGAGGAACTGTAAAAGGGTGTCCTCATGCCCCTCCCAAATCATAAACACATCATCAATGTATCTTTTCCACATTTTGAAGTGGGGCTTGAAAGCATTCTTAATTTAAAACATTTTCTCAAAACGTGCTACGTATAAGTTGGCTACATCAAGTGCCTTAGAAGAACCCATAGCAATTCCCTTTCTCTGTTTATAAAAAACATCCCTAAAACAAAAATAATTTTCCCTCATGGCCAGGGTGGCCAATTGTATGAGGCAAGTCGTGGGTGTCCGAACTGGTGTCCAATAAAGTTTCTTCTAAAATCCCAATCATAACCTCCTGTGATATGTTGATATACAAAAAATCAATATCTAAGGCAGAGGTTTCCAACTCCAGTCCTGGAGAGCCAAACACCATTCAGGTTTTCAGGCTGTCCCTAATGAATATGCATGAGATACATTTGAATACAATGGGGACAGTGCATGTAAATGCATCTCATGCATATTTATTAGGGACAGCCTGAAAACCTGAATGGTGTTTGGCCCTCCAGGACTGGAGTTGGAAATCTCTGATCTAAGGTCACAAGTAAAATTTGTGCATTGTAGCCCGAAAAGTCTCTTAAGGACTGAATCATATCAGAGGAATCCCTCACATAGGACGGTACCTTGGAAACAAAGGGGCGTATGAAAGTATCTAAATATTTAGATATGGGTTTGAAAAGAGAACCAATAGCAGAAATAATCGGCTGACCTGGAGGGTGGTGTAAGGACTTATGTATTTTAGATAATATGTAGGTGGTGGGTGTGACTGGGTGCTCAACAGTAAGATATTCATGCTCCTTAGTTGTCAAGTAACCAGCTAGTAGGCCCAAATACAGAAGTGCATCAACTCTAGTCTTCAAGATGGAGGTAGGGTCAGTATAGATTTTATGATAAAAAGTACAATCGTTTATCTGGCGATATACCTTGTCAATATAATCCTGTCGGTTCATTAATACCAACGCTCCTCCTTTGTCGTCGGGTTTTATAACAAGCGCATTGTTATTCCTAAGTCCGTACAATGCCTGTCTCTCACCTAAGTCAAATTAAAATATGTCCTGTGTTTAGCAGAGTGTAAACTTTCTATACTAAGTGTAACAGCCTCAAATGCCTCAATAAGCGCATTACCAAAGTTGGGAGGTATCCAAGTGGAAGGCTTTTTAATAACTTAACAGTCTATGCTTGAACAGTCTGTGCTTGATTTAGGCCTATCTTCAAAAATAATGTGAGATATGCAATTTGCGAAAGAACCTGTACAAGTCCATGTGTGTAGGAAAAGGGTCATATTTGTTGGTGGGTACAAATGATAGACCTTTACTTAGGACTTGATTCTCTCTTTCTGTAAGGACATAGTCTGATAAATTAAAAATATCATTTATTGTTCCCTCTTCATTTAGTCCCTGCGGGTGTCCCCTCTTCCCCTTCCGCCCTCCCCCAACCCCTCTGGTAGAGGTGGGAGTTGCGAAATTCCAACCACTTTTTGGCAGGTGATTGATAACCTCCTCCCTTCCACAGAGTGTCTATCCGAAAACCCTTCTGGTAGCCGGGTAGTGTCAATGGGAACAAAGGTGCTGAGTTGTCAAAAGAATCCTCTACCTGACTATGACTCAGTTTTCTATGGGGTTCTGTCCTTGTATCTGTAGAATGGTGTCTAGTCCTAACTTTGGATGTATGTTGTATTTTAGGATGGTCACGACTCACTCCTAGGAGCCGCCTGGTTATTCATTCAATAGTATATGGTGCCATTTTTATAGTCTTCATCCTTTTTATATTTTTTAATCTTCCTATGTTTAATCAATTGTTTATATTGTCACATTAGTATCATAATCCTTTTTATGATTCTCAAATTGAGTGTCTTTCTGTTTAATAGCGTCTATTTTAGTATCAACGTCCGTCCTTAAAATAGCAGTCTTGCGCTTAGACGTAGTAATTAAATTTACTGTACTATTTTCACTTTCCTGATTTAAATTCCATGTGTTTCACTTGTTCTGATGGTCACTGCCACATACTTCTCCGTCTTATGGCTGATGTGTCCTCCTCATCCAATTTCTTCCCTCCTCCCCCTTTTTTGCATTAAGTTCTTGAATATTATTCAGTTGTTTATGGCACAAAATGGTTTTGGCGTTTCTCATACAGAGGTTCCTTTTAGAATGAGTGTTAGTACTGCAGTTAGCAACGTCCATTCTTTTGTATACATTATATATTTTGTTCTAGACAGACATTTTAGTACCCATTATTTGTAGTTATTTATATAAGTTTTAACTCACTAGCCTCAATGCGCTTTTTTAGAGCAGTTTTGATTCTAGCTCAGTCATATGTTTGGTTTTATACTTTTTATGAGTGTGACTTATTTACTTGTGTTTCGGCATTTCTCTTAATGACTGATGTTTTTATTATGTTTTTTTGTGAGGCAGCACCCCCTGAGGAATGCACATGCCGAAACGCATCAGGGTTGTATTATAATAAAATTAGAACCTGCTGCCCAATCACACTCCGCTCCTTTGTGTGCTGTTTTGTTTCTGCGTGAGATACTGCCCTATTTGGACTCTTGCTTGTTGAAGTTTTCCATTGCTCAAGAAATGGAGCCAAGAGTGATTTATCTGCCCGTGGACCTCAACTCGGGCGATCCAGCTGAGCCACATCCTTCAACCACACGAGTGGACCCTCAACAAAGCAGTTGTGGAGCGAATCTTTTTGGAGTAGGGTACTCCCTTGATAGATCTCTTCGCCACCCCTCCCAGGTGGATTGGTTCTGCTCCAGGGTTGCGTCCCTCAATCAGCTGGTATCTGATGCCTTCCTCATTCATTGGGGAATGGTCCTGTTCTACATCTATCCTCCCATTCCACTTGTGGCGAATACCTTGCTGAAGCTGCAAGTTGACAAGGGCATGATGATTTCTCATCACCCCATACTAGACCTGGCAGCTGTGGTTCCCCTCTGTTGCTCCACCTCTTTCAGAGGGAGCCTCTGCAGCTGGGCTCTGCCCAGATATCATATCTCAGGAGGTCAGGACCTTGCTGCATCCCAGCGTCTGGTCCTTGGCTCTCACGGCGTGGATGTTGAGTTGGGTAGTCCTCTCTGAGTTCAGCCTCCCTGGGAATTTTCAGGAAGTTCTTCTAGCGTCCTGCAGGACTTATACATGAAGATCTTATGCATTCAAGTGGCAGAGGTTCTCTTCTTGATGTGCGGATCTGGATCTGGATCCCTTCTCCTGCGCTGTGGACAAGTTGCAGGAGTACCTCCTGCATCTCTTGGATTCTGGTCTCAAGTCCGATTTGGTCAGAGTCCACCTGAGTGCGATTTGTGCCGCCTATCTCAGCTCAGCCCCTGGTGGCTCACTTCATGAGGGGCTTACTCCTTTCTAAACCTCCGGTCAAGCCCCCATCGGTGGCATGGGACCTTAATGTGGTTCTGGCACAGCTTTTGTCGGCACCCTTTGAGCCGCTCACTTCCTACCCTCTGAAATTCCTGACCTGGATGGTCTTGTTCTTGGTGGTGGTCACTTCTGCATGCCATGTGAGTGAGCTCCAGGCCTTGGTGGCTCATCCACCATACACCAGCTTCCACCATAATAGGGTGGTCTTCTGCACGTATCTGCGTTTCCTGCCAAAGGTGGTGTCTGCATTCCACCACAACCAGTCGGTCATTCTGCCGATTTTATTCCCCAGGCCTCATGCCAATAGGGGGGAGGCGGTGCTGCACATGTTAGACTGCAAGCACACCCTGACCTTCTACCTTGAGCGGGAGAAGGCACACCATAAATCCACCCAGCTGTTTGTCTCTTTCGACCCTAGCAAGCTGGGGGGCTGCCATCTCCAAATGCACTCCGTCGATTTGGCTAGCAGACTGCATCTCTTTCACTTATGCCAAGGCAGGCCTGAGCCTTGATGGTCATGTCGCAGCTCCCAATGTTGGGGCCATGGCTGCGTCGGTGGCCAGCTTGTGCTCGGTCTCCATGGAGGAGCTCTGCAGGGCTGCAACGTGGTCTTTGGTCCACACCTTCACAGCTCGTTACTGTCTGGATGTGGATTCACAACTCAACAGCAACTTTGGCCAAGCTGTGCTCCGGCATCTCTTTGGGGATTAGGTTCCAACTCCTTCCCACTGGCCCCTCTGTCTGTCCAGGCTACCCAAAAAGTGTTTCCTCAGTGTTGCTGTGTACTGAAGATACTGAATCAGTCATGTCCCTTTTGTTGCCCTTGTTGGGAGTTGTTTTTCTTGTTACAGCTTTGATATTCTACTGAAAGAGATAGCGCCACAACAGGCCGGAAGGCAGGTGTGCATACACGGTGGAGCCTCCCAAAAGCTTCTGGTAGAAGCTGGGGAGTGTTCCCGCGTGGGGCTCTGTTGATGACATCATCCATATATAAAGGCTTATTCCTGCTGTCCTTAGTTATTCACCTGTAGCAGGTGTTCTCCGTGCTTTCTCTCTACCATTTATTGTGCAAACTGATGCCTCAGAGGTAGGCCTAGGAGCTGTTTTGGCCCAGGAAATCAAGAGTGAAGAACATCCCGTAGCGTTTGTCTGCATGAAGCTGCTTCCTCGGGAACAGCATTATGTGGTAATCAAGAAGGAAGCCCTGGCTGTCAAGTAAGTGCTTGTGACCTTCAAATACTTTTACGTTGGTAATGGACCACCAATCTTTCAAGTGGCTGACTCAACATAAGGAGTCCAATGGCCATATTATGCGGTGGTTTCTGAGCCTCCAATCCTACAAGTTTCAAGTCCGCCACAGAGCTGGTCGAACTCACGTGAACGCAGACTTCTTTTCCTGGGTGGGGATCCCAGATGAAGCAGACATTGTATGGGGCATTGTTGAGCTGATGGGGGAGGATGTGTAATGGGGTCTATAGAATGTTATCTGTCCCTCTCCCACGGGAGTATCAACAGTCCTTTTAAGAGAATCTGCAGCCTAGAGTTCAGGGCTGGGAAGGCGTGGCTCACAGGAAGAGGTTAAAAACACAGCAGGCTGCAGGAGAGACAGTCTCGTGGAGCCAGAAGTCCTTCCAAGGCAAGCCATGCAAAGGAATTCTGAGGTAGGAACTTTAACTGGGACTGGAGGAAGGGCCGGGAGAAACCAGCTTGTGGAGGTTTAACAAACTGGGAGAGAAGTACAGCTATTTTTGTTTTCTCTGAACTGCTGTCTGGCCTGTGTTTTAAACCGCTTCCCACCGCATGCCGCACTACCACATTCCCCATTCCTAACCTTATTTTGCAGTCGAATAACAATTAAAACTCTAGATGCCCTAACAGCCCTAAAAGAAGAACCTAATGCTCCATACTTACCCCATCCAATAACCACAAGAATAGCTGCCGAACTAAAATACATCCTAGCCATGCAGCCAGAAACTCACACAACACACTAACAGTCCTCAAAGTCCACTCAAAGGAGCATTCCAAGGAGCTGCTGGGTCATGCTCCTTCGTCAGCACGGCAAAGGAAGTGCATGCACCTCTGGGGTGGGCTCCACCGTTTTCACTCTGCACTCCTGATAATGTCACCAGGGAGCTGAGCTAATGCTGGATCGGCTCAGAGCACAGTTTCTACTGGGGCAAAGCAGACAGGCAGGCACCACAACGCTGCCGGCAAAGGACAAAAGATCCCGCAGACTGCTGGAACACTTGTGGGCAACAGGCAGGCAAGGCAAAATCTCCCCCTCTGGCGTGGGCTCTGGCATTTTCACTTGGCACCCCCGAAGATGTTACCATGGGGTGGAACTAACACTGGACCTACCCAGAGCACTTTTCACCCATGTAAAGCAGACAGGCAGGCATCACAACTCTGCAGGTAGTTGACAAAAGATCCCACAGACAGCTGGAATACTTGGGGCAACAGGCAGGCAAGGGAAAGTCTCTAAATGTGCTACATTATAGCTTCATTGTGTGTTCCCTAGCCTTTCTACTTTTTGAAGAATTAAACAACTGATTTACATTTTCCCCTTTCCACTCCATTCATCATTTTATAGGCCACTATCATATTTCCCCTCAGCAGTCTATTTTCCAAACTGAAGAGCCCTAAGCTTTTAAGCCTTTCCTTTATCATTTTGGTCACTCTTCTCTGTACCTTTTTCTAATTTCGCTATATCCTTTTTAGATATGGTGACCAGAATTGCACACAATATTCAAGATGGTGGTCGCACCATGGAGTGATACTGAGGCATTATAGTATCCTTGGTTTTATTCTCTATTCCTTTCCATATGATTCCTAGCGTTCTATTTGCTTTCATGGTTGCCGCTGAACACTTATCTTTATCTTTATTAAGTTGTTTGATTGACCGCTCAGGCTAGTGCGTCAGAGTGGTTAACAAAATACATGGACGGCACAAAATTTAAAAAGAAAGGAAATAGAACACCATCAAACCATAGAACAGGGACAGGAAGAGACAGAAAAGTCAAAGCAAATAGAAGCAGAGAAAAGGACATCCGGGCTTGGGGGAGGGAATGAAAGGGATGTCAGGGCAGTCAGTGAAGACTGGAGTGGAGGCGGGTTTGTCAAAGGGTGGGGAGGCCGAAGGCTAATTGAAATAGATGAGTTTTTAGGGCAGCTTTGAATTTGTTGAAAGAAAGCTCTGAGTGGAGAGTGTGGGGAAGCAAGTTCCACATAGTGGGGCCTAGAAAAAAAAAGCGGAGCTCCTACTGCGCTCCAGATTTGCCAGATGTTGTGGAGTCCTGGTATGAATAGCTTTATGGACAGTGGTCAGTATCTTGTAATGGATTCTAAAACGGATGGGTAACCAGTGAAGCAGAGGGTTTCAAGGTATTACCATGATGACACCTAGATCCTTTTCCTGTTTGGTGATTCCTAATGTGGAAACTTGCATTATGTAGCTATAATTTGGGTGGTTCTTTCCTAAGTGCATAACTCTGCACTTGTCCACATTAAATTTCATCTGCCATTTGGATGCCCAGTCTTGCAATTTCTCAAGGTCCTCTTGCAGTTGTTTCCATTAGGTTGAGTTCCAGCTTCTGTAGCATAGAAACTTACTGTACATACAGTGAATCATAATAATTATGGAATTTCTCCTTTCAAACTCCTTCCTGTTTTCTATGCTCCCAACCCACAACTACCCCTCTGCAATTGCCCCATCAACCTGCCTATTGTCCCCGCCCCAAAAACTATCCCGCCTACAATTGCCCAACACCCCTGCAAACTGCCTCTATCCCTCCAAAACTACATTCCCTGAAACTGCCCTACCACAGACAGCTATCCACCCCCCAAGACAACACGTGCACAGCACACATATAGCATAGAACAGAGATTGTCTCTCTCACTCGCACACGCATACACATACACATAGACACACACACAGGAATTACAAATAACTTTCTAGCTGTAATGTACTGTGGTTTAAGTTAATCAGAGAGAGATTTCATTGGCTTTGTTATTTGCTGCTATGAAACCTACTGACTGAATCATACAGTTTTCTTATTAGTTCCTATGACATTTGGCCAACTAAAATCTGTTGCCATGGGCAGGGCTAAATTAAGGCATTGACAAACTAGGAATATACCAAGGGTCCAACGTTTGTAAAGGGGGGAGGGGAGAGGAACTGGCAGATGTGCTCAGGATGCAGGGCATTAGGATTGACAGTTGTCTGGTGTTTTTCAGGACTCCACTGATTTTTACATTAATATCAGAAAACTAGAAGGATGTCTAACATGTCTGGACATTTTTCTGATTTTAAAACCTCCTATCAGCTGTTCTCTAATCTTCCTTCTGTGTAAGTGAACCTGCCATGTCTGTTTCCAGTGTAAGTAACAGCAGAGAGTGTGGGTAGGACCCAGCCAGTGGGGAGCAATGGTAGGCTACTGTAGTCATACAAAGGGTGGGGGTGAGCTGGGGGGAAGTTCTTGTGCTGTACAAGTGCAGCTTCTACATGTGGTGATGGAGAAAGTGAGCACCAGCACCGTACCCGGTGAGTGGTGAGGCTGCACAGAGTGCAAAGAAATAGGGATGTATTTGGAGCTGCCAGTTTCTGCTCCCCTCGACGCTGCCTGCCCTTGCCCTTGCCCTTGCCCTTGCCCTGCTGCCGCTTTTTGTGTTTCCTTGGTGACAGTGGCAGCAGCAGAGCAGACATCCAATTATATATTTGTTTAAAAAGCACGCGGTCTTTCCGGCTCTGCACTTGCATGCAGGTCTGATTCCTCCCTCCTCTGACTTATGCTCGCGTCGGAGGAGGTAGGGACCAGACCAGCCATTCAAGTGCGGAACTGCAAAGACCCGCGTTTGAATGGCTGGTACAGTCCCTTCGTCCTCTGATGTGAGTCTGAAAGACCAGCGTGGATTTTTTTATTAGTTGTTTCTTTTTAATTTAATGTCAGCTCCGCTGCTGCCACTGCTAATGCTGCCAAGGAATCACGAAAAGTTGCGGCGGGGCACGGGCAGGCAGCGCGGGGAGCCGGCTGGACATGGAGGTGTGGGGTAAGGCAAGATGCTGGGCATGGGGCAAATGGCAAACCTGTGATGGGGGGAGGGGGGATATGCCAGATGTGCAAGTCACACAGGGCGCATTTATGGCTTGGTGCAGCCCTGGTGGACACCACAGGACATTTCCTAGATCAGGTAAGTTCCACACAGAGGTAATGCAGATAGGCAGACAGGGGGTGTGCACGCGCACGCACACACATATACAGGTTTGGAAAGAATTCCATGTACCATGTTTTCTCCCCCTGTTAGCATTTCCAGCAGTTGCATCCAGGGCCTCAGAGCCAGGACCCATACTACCAGTCTCCTGCTGAGCCATGGTTTCAAAAAATGAAAAAACAAGGCGGCAGGCCTTGCAGCACCCATGTGCGTGCTCCAGGTCACCTGCACCCTGTCTTCTCTAATACTTCCTGTCGGAGGGGTTGGGATGCAGCCAGCGTAGAGCATGTGTGGGGTGCTACAAGACAGGCTGGGTCTCCTTCAGTGGGCTCTGAGGTTACACAGCCCCTCTCATTAGGCCTTGTTCATGCAGCAGCAGCACCACCACTTGGATCAGTGGTGGGGAAAAATATGGAACTTATTTACTGTTGCACTTTCTTTCCTGGACATTGTTTTGCTCCTATCCTTCATATGTAACCTGTTTTATGCTATTAATCCCTTGGTGCACTGTTTTTATTTCACTCCCACATTTAGGTTTTGTGGAAGTTTTGAATCATGCAAGAAAGAGTAAACCGGGGAGCAGCTTTTCCAGATTCACACTGCTGAAACTGAAACAGTCGTCTGCCGTGGGTGGAGCTAGTCTGGGGGCCAAACACATAGGAGACGCTCTGCCACTGGACTATGCTGCCAATGTTGATGTTTTCTACACACACTCCTTTTCTCAGTGCTGACACTGTCATAGGTGCTTGTTCTTGTACCACAAGTGTCAAAAGTGATAAATAGTGTATTAAAACATGACAGGTGAAAATACCATTATATAACTACTGTAAAATGACATTGGTTCTCTGGTCAGTTGTTTACAAGAGAACTTGATTATGAAGAATTGGGACTTTGATTTTGCAAATTGTTTTTAACTTAGTAAATTTTGCTAATTTCATATAAGAAGGGACATGTCACTTTGTTTTTCTTTACACAGATTTAGTGTGAAAGCACATTGGCCAAGCATAGGGAACATTTTTAAAAATTGTAATTTTGACTGATCCTTATAAAATCATTTGTGCATTTCCTGTTGCTGAAGAAGAAATATTTTATACATTGCAGCATTGTACTTTGTCCAAATGTTTTTTGAAATGTAATAAAAAGTAAATATTCTTGAAATTAGAGGGACCCTGCCAGTGTTGTAGAGTAAGAACGTGTGTTTAAAATGATACTGCAGCATCAAGGCTTATGCTTATTTGAAACAGCAGTGGCTGTGCTGTAACTCAGCAACTAACTAAATATATACCAGTATATCCAAAATCAGAACCACAAAATCAATCTCAGCAAAAAAAGGTCAGACCAAAATATAGAGCAAACACGCTGCTTAAATGTAGTTTAAATGTCGGAACGTTTATTGTGCAAGGTCAGAAAACCTTCCAAACATATCCTTTTATTCTAAATAAAATGGTATTCAGCCACCAAAATGTGCTAAGCCAACGGAATCTGCAAAACACTAAGATAAAATCACATTTAAATGGCTGATAAACAAAAGCTACAAGAGTCCTTAATAAACCAGGCTGGGGGAAAACAGTATTTGGCAGGTGAACAAAGCGACACATCACTGTCTTTCGAGCCTCACAAAGGCAAGAGCTCTGTTTCAAGCGTTATACAAAAGTTGATAGAATCCAACTGATGAAGTGCCTGCCTTTCCTCCACAGGATGTGAAAAATTCATCAATATTCAATCAGTTGCTTCTGACTTAACATGGAGGTCAGTCCCATCTGAGTTTAAAAAGAGCTTCATTGGTTTCCTTTCATTACAGTCAATTATATGCTAATTGTAATCTAGTGGGGATCGAAAGTCACCAGTATGACTTCATCTGAATGCTTAGATCTTGTGGGGCTCGAAACACAGTGCTGTGTCGCTTCGTTCACCAGCCAAATACTGTTTTCCTCCAGCCTGGTTTATTAGTTAAGTACTTTCTCTTGGCTTTTATTTAGCAGTCATTTAAATGTGATTTTATCTTAGTGTTTTGCACATTCCGTTGGCTACATATTGGTAGTTGGGTGCCACTTTATTTAGAATAAAAGGATATGTTTGATATTTGGAAGGTTTTCTGACCTTGCACAACAAACATTCCAACATTTATTTATTTATTATTTTATTTATTTAACTGTATTTATATCCCGCTTTTCACTGGGTCAAAGCGGTGTAACACAAGAAGGGGGGGGATAATCAGATATAGGGGTAGGGCCATCACCAGGTGGACAAACATTGATGATTTTGACAGCAGATGGACATAGACATGGACAAAGTTTTTGATCATGTGTTCATGGTGGATGGGGTAGGGGAATGTGGTGCAGTCAGTGGTGGGAGTCTGTTTCTGTTTTGAGAGATTCTTGGAATAGGATGGTTTTTTTAGTTTTTTAAATGACAAGAGATCACCGTTGTTCCTGATGTGATTATGCTCTGTCCCTCTGGAATTCTCTGCCTAAAGTTCAAAGGCTCTGTTGCAGATCCGTTGAGTGCATTTGGTTCTTTTGTGGGGGATGGTGAGGGAGTTGCTGGAGGTTTGTCTAGTTGATTTGCTGTGGGCTGGACGGGGCAGCAGAGTGCTGAGCTGGGAGGTCTGTGTTTGGTGGATGGCTTTGTGAGTGAGTAGAATGGATTTGTATTTAATTCTTGCTTCAAGGGGAAGTATGTGTAGGTCTCTCAGAATTGGGGTGATGTGGTCTCGTTTCTTTGCTTTCTGAATAATCCTTGCTGTGATGTTCAAGGCAGTTCGAAGGGGGTTGGTCTGCGCGGCAGGTAGCCTGTGGTAAATTATGTTGCAGTAGTCTAGATGTGGGAGTGTCATAGCTTGCATTACTGTCCTGAAGTTCGAGGAGAGGTCTGAGACGTTGTACTGTTTTGGCTTTGTGGAATATAGTTCTGGTGGTTTTAGTGATTTGTTGCTTGAGCGTAAGAGCTCGGTCTATGATAATGCCTAGATATCTTATTTGTGGTTGTATTTGAATTTGTGTGGTTTCCATGTTGAGGTGTGTAGGTGGCGTGAAGTCTGGGTCCTTTGTTACTATGAGAGCTTCGGTTTTCTTTATGTTAATGGATAGGTTGTTTTCCTGTAGCCAGTTGGATACTTCAGTGAAGCATGCTGATAGATGTTTATTTGTTGGGTTAGAGGTTGTAATTGGAGCATAGAGCATTATGTCATCAGCATATATGTGGAAGTTGATGTTGTGGGTACGTATGAGTGAGCAGAGTGGTTGCAGGTAGATGTTGAAGAGCATGGCAGATAGTGTGGATCCTTGGGGTACTCCTTGGTGTTGCCAGAAGGGGGGCGAGGTTGATATGCTTGTGCGGATCAATTGTTGTCTATTGGTTAGGTAGGACTGAAACCATTGAAGTACGGTGTTTTTGATGCCAGTTGTTGGTAGTCTGTGTATTAGGATGTTGTGGGAGATGATGTTGAAGGCTGCTGATATATCTAGGAAGACCATAGCATATCCGGAGTGTTTTGCTTGAGTTCTTATGATGAGGGTGTTCATCAGTGTTGTCATGAGAGTCTCGACTCCATGTAGTGGACGGAAGCCATGTCGTTGTGGGTCCAGTATGTTATTGATGTCTAGATGTTCTTGAAGCTGCTGTTGAACTACCTTCTCGATTATCTTGGCGGTGAACGGGAGGCTCGCTATAGGTCTGTAGGAGGTGGGGTCTAGGGGATCCAGGTTGTGCTTTTTTAGGGTTGGTCGAATGATTGTGGTTTTGAGGATGTCTGGCATGCGTCCTTGGCTGAGGGATTCATTGACAATGTGGGTTAATGGTGCGCTCAGGTCTTCTTTGGATTTCTTTATCCATTCAGTAGGGCAGGGGTCTAGCGGAGAGGTGGTGGTGTTTAGGTGGGAGATGGTGGATATTTCTTCTTCTGTGGTCGCTTCGAACGTACTCGTCTCTGTTCATGGTGGGGTGGTGGTTTGTTGTGGTTGTCTCTGTGTTCATATGTGGATTCTGTGGTTGTTGAAGCTGTTTGTATTGTCGGGCTAGTAATTCTGGTGGGATATTTGGAAGTTGGTCAGAGTTGTTAGGTGCTCTTGTTAGTTTTTTGACAATCTGAAAGAGTTCTCGTGATTTATTTATTGATGTGTTTATGATCTTTGAATGGTAGGCCGTTTTTGCTTTGTCAGTTTCCGTGTGGTATGCAGCAAGTTCGTATATGTATTTTGTTTTGTCATCTTCATTTTTGGTTTTTCTCCATTTTCTTTCTGCTCTTCTGAGTTTGGTTTTTAGCTTCCGGAGGCTATATTTAAACAGCATGTTTGCTCTATATTTTGATCTGACCTTTTTTGCTGAGAGTAACTCAGTAACTGGCACAGGGTGCTAGGCCAATACAGTTGCTTCCCTTTATCTGCTGGCGACACAGCAATCAAGGCAAATGAAACTAAAACAGGACATTCAAATATAGATATAATAGACCAAGAACCAGAGCTGATGCTGTGACTTGGGCAGAGCAGGATCAACCATTAGGTAAACTAGGTGGTTGCATAGGGTAGCAGCTTCTGGAGGGTAGCACAGCATTCAAAGTAAATAGATTCTGACATTGGGGGGGGGGGAGCATAAGGCTTAAGATTTACCAAGGGTACCAACACCTTGAACCAACTCTGCAGCACACAATAGTCAGTTTCAGCTCCCCAATCTCCTCTTGATCTAATAGGGCCAAGGAGAAGATGACATACTCAAACTTGAGAGGAAAAATTAACTGCTGACTACAATGCTAAGGTAGCTTCACTGCAGTGTGTGCCTTTCCAGTCTGGGGGCTAACCAAGGATTCTCTGTTATCAGGGCAGGAGGTTGGGGGAGAGATAGACAATAACTACTTAGGCCTAATTGCAATGCAGTGGTTTACTCAAGATTTTTCATGTTAATCTTATTCCTGATGTAGTAAGAATTTTTAGCATAGTAGAACCAGTTTCTAAAGCATAGTACACTGCACATGCAAGACACCGAATGACAAATTGTTCCCAATGTAAAATAAAAAAAAAAAAAATCTTAGCTCGGTTTTCTATTTTTTTCCTAGTGTTGAATCTTTACACCAGTTCAGGGCTAGAATGAATATGCAATGCGAGAGAAAAAGGTTTGTCTAAGGTGAAGTGCAGTACTTCACCACAAATGTTCCAAAAGCCCTGGTAGCTCAAGTGAACCCCTACATGAGTTTTTTGAATACATCTGGATTCATAAGATGCCCTTTATTTCTTTTTTTTAACAGCATTGAACACAAGATTCTGTGCCTTAGCATTCAATATTTACTTAGATCATATTTTCTGTGTCCCCTCTTTTTGGCACGTCAGCATGAATTATTGTCAGACTTTTCATACCTTTATTCTAATGCTCACATGATGTCATTTTATGTAAATTTCTTGTTTCTTTGACCTCTTATAAGGCGCGAAAACCTCCGGTGTCTTTTTAGGTTCTAGTGCTGCGGTGATGATCTCTTACAAACAGGTAACAGTTTCATTAGCGTTTATGCCCTGCTGTTTATTGCATTTAATAGGTGCTTTGCCAGATAATCTCGCTACCTTGTGTTGGGATATTCTGGCTTAGGAATAGGTCTGCTTAGGTTTTGCCTTATGTGCTGTTTGTGACTATAATCCTGCCGCCTGTGGCTTGCACGAGCACCCTGCATGAATGGCACAAGAAGACAGAGCAAGTGGGCTTTCCAGGAACAAGAAGGTGTCTGTGGCCTAGTACAGTCTGGAAGAAACCTCGCTCTGCAAAGGAATATGCAGTGTTAGGCCCAGAAAGCAAATACAGGCCAGGCCAGAAAATAATTAACAGAAAAATAATTAAAAGAAAATTCTCTAGCCCTGAAGAATGAATGCAATCAGTGCCGGGAAATAGAAGACCATAAGTGGGCCCCAAGGAATGCAGGAGAGATACGCTCCACAGCACAGATAAGGAAGACCTTGGAATACAGCTGCAGACCCTAAGACAATCATGAGGGAGGGGGTCCTACCTGGAGAGCTTTTGCAAACTTCTGCAAGCGGTACTCTAATTTTTGCAGAAGGTTCAAAATTGTGCAGATGGCTCTACAACTTTTTATAGGAAGTATAGCAGATTTTTGCACACAGAACTAAGGCTTTGTGCAGGAATTGCTATGGAGGGTATAGGATATATAAGAGAGTAAGCTACAGAGCTCAGGGGCGTGACTTTCTCGATTCAGGGGAAGAACATCTGCCCAAACTCAGATTCCCTGAGACAGACCATTTTACTGTGCTTATGGTTTTTTCTGCTTGTACTAATAAAAGATTTTTGCTGACAAGTAACTGTGATGATCTGAGTTCTTTTTGGTTTTTCCCCTGGTGCACGGGTCCCATGTGCCCAGGCAATCTTGGTAAATGTTAAGGATGCTTTTGTAGGTAAGAACCTGCCTACACTTGTTCATTTTGTCCTACACATTTCATCCTTCGATACTTTTCCTAGCTTCATAAAACATAGTTTTGAAGTTCCCTTTTACATGCCCCTGTGATTCTTATTTGGTCACACAACTAATGAAAAATTTTCTTATACATTTTTCACATATTTTTAACTTTATTTTTGTTTATTTGTATGCCATGCAGTTCATTTCATAACATCACTTTGTGTTTACTGTCGTTTGAGTCTACTTGGGGCTCTTTCTTAAACGTTGTTATGATTGTGTTCACCCCTGTGTTTTGCCCCTTTTTTATTTATTTATTTATTTATTTTATTTGGCAAACATTTATATACCGCTACTTCCAGCGATCAGCAGCGGTCTGATTACATAAGGAGAACTGTCAAATCAGTACAGTAAAATTTGGAGTGCATACACGTTGATTCAGAGGGCAGGCACATCACACAAGCGGGTTCTGTTTGAGGATATGGGTACTAATTACATATATACATGAATACTTATATACATTTGAGGATAAGGGCAGTAATTACATATATACATATATACATTTTCATAAACGAGCAGGCGTATATAGATATGTTTTGGTCTCCTGGGGTGGATAAGCTTAGACCCCTTGGGTTTAAGTCAAATTGAAATGACTCTGGAACAGATTAGTCTTGAGTTTTTTCCTAAAGTCAGTTAGGTCTTTGCAAGCTCGTAACTCTGGCGGCAGATGATTCCAGAGTGTAGGTGCAGTGTATGAGAACGCTCTGTTACTAGTGTTGGTTTTAACAGCTCTTATATCTGGTGGAACGAGGAGGGTGTTGGAGTTGACGGCTCTTCTGCTTCTGTTGGGTGGTTGTGAGCTGATCAAGGTGGAGAGGAAAGACGGAGCAATGTTATGTAGGAGCTTGAAAGTGGTAGTGAGTGTTTTATATTTTATACGAGCAGCAATGGGGAGCCAGTGTAGCTCAATCAATACCGGTGTGATGTGATCAGCAAAACCTTTTTTCGTGATGATCCTAGCGGCTACATTTTGTGACATTTGCAGAATATTCAAGGTTTTCTTTGGGAGACCCTGAAGGATGGCGTTGCAGTAGTCAAAATGTGGCATGATGAGTGCCTGCGCAACGGTCCGGAAGTCCTGGATTTCGATAATGCTCCTTAGCGGTTGAAGGACTCTTAGCTTGTGAAAAACGGCTCTGTTTGTTTTGCGGAGGTGTTTATCCATCTTTAGGTCGCTTTCGAACGTTACCCCCAGGTATTTTATTTCGTTCTTCGTTTGGTATGTATTGTTACATAAGGTGATTGTTGCGGGGGGGTCGAAGTTTGGCTTTCTGGAGATGTACATCACCTCCGTTTTCTTGTGGTTTATCGTCATGTTGCTTCGGTGTAACCAGGCTTGCATCTCACTTAGGCACTCTTCTAGTTGGGTGTAGTTTGGGTTGTCCATGTCAAGTTGAGTGTACAGCATAATATCGTCTGCATAGATGTGGTATTTGATATTATGATGTTGGAAAATTTTGCAAAGTGGTTGCATATACACATTGAACAGGAGTGCAGAGAGAGCCGAACCCTGTGGTATACCTTGAGTTTGCGTGAAGGCCTCTGCCTTTTCGCCGTTGAACTGAACCTGCTGCATCCTATTCGATATGTATGAGGAAAACCATTTTAGGGGGGTTCCTGTTACTCCTATTGATTTGAGCCTGTTTATGAGGGTTCCATGGTGAACTGTATCGAACGCGGCTGATATGTCGATGAATATGAGTAGAAACATTTTCTTTTTGTCTTCTAGGCCCTTGAGGAGGTTGTCAAGCAGCGCTAGTAGTAGTGTTTCAATGCCGTGATGTCGTCTGAAACCATATTGCTGTCTATCCAGTGTTTCGTTGTCATCCAAATGGTCTTGCAGTTGTAGCAACACGGCCTTTTCAATGATTTTGGCCAGGAAAGATATGCTGGATATTGGTCGGTAGGAAGCAGGGTCGTCCTTCTTGATTGTTTTGGTTTTTAAGATAGGTCTTATGATAGACTTCTTAAGTTGTGTGGGCATGATTCCTTGTTGCAGTGATAAGTTCACTATGTGCAAGACATGAAGAGTAATGTCCTGTTTCACTGCCTTGATCCAGGTGGCTGGGCAGGGATCTAGTGGGGAGGTGGTGGTGTTGATGTTTGTGATTATGTTGGTAGTTTGTTGGTCATCAATTTTGTGAAAAGTGCTCCATAGCTGGACTTGACTGGTGCTGGTCGCCATGGTTGGATTTGACACTGTGAGTGTTGGGTCCAGGTATTGCGAGAGCGTTGAAGCCGTGAGTTTGCTTGCATAGTGATCTGCCAGGGTTTGAGGCTTGATTACGTTGTCAATATGGTCATCTACTGTTGTTTTTGTTAGTGATTTGACAAGTTCGAATAATTCACGGGGCTTATTGATGGCCTTGTTCAGTAGATTTGTGTGATGACTTCTTTTTGCGGAGTTAATCTCCTCTTTGTATTTAGCGAGGAGGGTCAGGTATGCTGTCTTGTGTTCAATGGATTATAATCAGTGCTGTCCTCTGTGATTGTCTCTATAATATTACAGGTTTTATCATTTTCATGGGTTTTGATTGTATGCTTCTGACTATATTTTGTAATTTAACATTTACTATTTATTCACTTTTATTTTTTAATTTTTAATGTTATGCTCCATTCCAGTCTTATCTGCCCTGGTCCTGTCCTGCGGTGACGAAATGAAGCTTAGTTTGTTACATGATTTCTTTGTTCCGTGGGCTTCCCGTTGTTATCAATCCAAGTGTTTGCATTTTTTAACTTAGTTTTAATGTATGGTTGGTTACCATGTTCTGCCTTCATGCTTTTTATTTTTATTTATTTATTTCAGTGTATTTCCCATGTATTGTATTATTTTTTAAGATTCAGTCTCTTTTACAGAAGTGTCTTGAAACTGGATTTCATATACACTGTGTGCAACTAGGTGTTTTCACTTGGAAACTTATAAACCTTGCGTGTAATTGTAAGTATTACAGAATTTTCTAATACTTTATGAATACACTTTGTTTTTGTTCCTCCTCATCTCCTTCCTTTCTTTGTTTTTCTTATTCCCATTTGGGATTTTAGTGTGTTTTATTATTTTTGGTGTGCTTTTTCTTGTGTTTTATATTGCATGTTTTTAATTATTATTTATATTTAGTTTTTACTGCTATATTTGTATGTTTTATATTTTATTATTTATTTTTTAATTTAATTTTTATTGCTTTTACTTTGTTGTTGATTGATTTCATTTGTCTATACTGGCCTGCAGTTCTCAGCCCCCTGAGGAAGGCTTCAGCCGAAACTCGTTGGGGCTTGTTTCAAACAATAAAGCACTTGTGACCACCATCACCACTCATTGTTTTGTGTTTTCCTCTATCTATTGTGAGGGTCTTGCTCCCCTTTGTGTTTTGACAGGAAAGAGGTCATTTTACTTGCAATCCAACATATTACCACAGCAGTGTGGACTTTCTTTTCTTTGTAGCACACACTTTTTAAAGTGGTTGTGATTTGTGTGCTGTTAATTTACTCCAGCGGGCATAAAGCATAGTTACTCACCTGTAACAGATGTTCTCCAAGGACAGCAGGAATCAGTCCTCACATATGGGTGATGTCGGTGCCAACAGAGCCCTTATAGAAGCATCTTCCCAGTTTTCAAAGAAAGCTTTTGGGAGATGCCACCACACATGTGTGGTCCCTTTCCACCCAAGGGTGCCATCTTGCTGTGTCAAATGACATTCCTAGCCAACAAAAGAAGATGGCAAAATAAAGCAACTCCACAGGGAGGAGGGAGGGTTGTTAGGATTGATAACTGCTATCCCTGGAGAACATCTGTTACAGGTGAGTAGCTACACTTTCTCTGGGAACAAGCAGGAAGTCAGTCCTCACATATGGGACTCCCTAGCTACAGGCTACTGTGAACCTGTAGAAGACCATGGTCAAGCCATGAGCAGCAGCACTTGAGCCTAAAGGGCAGACTCTGAAAGGACCCCAGCTTCCAGGGAGAATCATCACTCCAGTAGCTTGAACAGGAAAGGTCAGAAGGTAGGAGTTGCCTAGACCCCGAAGAGATTATGGAGTACGGCCTTGCCGAAGACACTGGCCCATCGGGACTTCCTCTCCAGGCAGTAGTGAGCTGCAAAGGTGTGGACTAAGGACCAGGTGATGGCCTGGCAGATGTCTGTCATGGGGACAGAGCGCAAGTTTGCATCCGAGATCGCTGTAACCTGGCACTCCAGTGGGAGCCCTGCCTGTTCATAGGTGAGGGCAATGCAATCCACCACCCAGGTGGACAGGGTCCACTTGGTTACCACCTCCCCTAGCCAACTGGGGTCATAGGAGACGAAAAGCTGGGAGGCTTTGCAGTGGCCCTGGGTATGCTGCAAGTAGAAGGACAAAGCCCTCTTACAATCCAAGATATGGAGGATGGCCACCACCCTGTTGGAGTGAGGCCATGGAAAGAAGGTGGGGAGTACCACATCCTGATTGAGGTGGAATGAGGACATCACCTTTGGAAGGAATTTAGGGTGCATGCAAAACATGACCCTATTCTTATAGAACCTGCTGTAGGGTGGCTCTGCCACCAAGGCTTGAAACTCGCTGACCCTGCGAGTGGATGTGAGTGTCACCAGGAAGACAACCTTCCATGAAAGGTACCATAGGTGGCAAGAAGCCAGGGACTTGAATGGCAGCCCAGTGAGCCTTGACAGTACCACATTAAGGTCCCATTGTGCCAGAGGTGGGCGGATGGGGGGGTCTTAAAAAGCAGGAGGCCCCATAAGAACTGGTTATCGAGGGGCTGCACAGAGATGAGTTTGCCCTCGATAAGGTAGTGGTGTGCCGAAAGAGCACCCTGACGAAGTTGGACTTCAGTCCAGCCTGCGAGAGATGAAGCAGGTACTACAGCACTGTCTGCAGTGGGTATGAGAACGGATTGAATCGTTGCTCTGTGCACCACACCAAGAATCTGTACCACTTGAAAGCATAGGCCTGCCTTACGGAGATCTTACGAGAAGCTAGAAGGACATCGTCCATCTCCCTCAGAAGGTTTAAGGGAGCCAAGGCTACCTGTTCAGCAGTCATGCTGTTAGCACCAGAGACCCTAGGTTGGGGTGAAAGAGGGAGCCGTCTTCCTGAGCCAGTAATCCCAGGGCGTTCCCCAAGGGGACCGGGGTCTCCATCGACAGGCAGAGCAGCAGCAGGAACCAAGGCTGGCTGAGCCACCGCAGGGCCACTGGGATCAGCGATGCCTTGTCCTGCAGGACCTTGAAGACTGTCTTAGCAACCAGTGGCCTGAGCAGGAAGGCGTACAGGAGGCTCTTCGATCATGGGATGAGGAAGGCATCTGCTGCCACCCTGGACAGGTGAGGCTGGCAAGAGCAGAAGCGTGGCACTGAGCATTGGCCGGGCTGGCAAAGAGGTCCACTTGTGGGGTGCCCCAGAGGTGGAAGAGCCATTGGGCTGCCCTGGGGTCTGGCCACCATTTGTGCAGCTGTAGGACTCTGCTCAGTCTGTCTGCCAGGAGGGAGGAGTAGCCTAGTGGTTGGGGCAAGGTACTTCAGACCAGAAGGTCGGAGGTTCAAATCCCACTAGAGGACAGCAACCTTGGGCCGGAAGAACTGGGGTTTCTAGTCCCACAGATGCTCCTTGTGGTCTTGGGCAAGCCACTAAACCCTCCATTGCCCATGTTCCCTGTAAGTATTAGTGTATGTGTCTCATATCCCTGCGTGTTAAATGTATCCCCCAATTGTGTTGTGACTGCTTTGATTGAAGGATAAGGCGGTATACAAAACTGTCTAAATAAATAAAAAATAAATTGTCATGGCCTGGCAGGTACACTGCCCTCAGGAGCATTCCTTGGCTGATCGCATATGAGCAGAGGGCTATTGCCTCCTGGCAGAGGGTGTAACACCCTGTCCTCCCTGCTTGTTCAGGTAGAACATCGTGACCTGGTTGTCCATCTGGACCAGCATCGATAAGTTCCTGTAGGCGGTGGTGGACAGCTTTGAGCGCCAGAAATATGGCCCTGAGCTCTAGCAGGTTGATGTGTTGTTGGCTCTCCGCCCTGGACCAGTTGTCCTGCAAGCAGAGACTCCCACAGTGGGCCCACCATCCCAGCAAGGAGGCATCTGTAGTAAAGACCCACTGGGGGTGCTGTGTTCTGGAAAGATATGCCTGCCTGTAGGTGTGTTCTGGAAAGATATGCCTGCCTGTAGGTGTTGTGTGACTTTCCACCAACTGAGCGACTCCACCAGCAGGCAGGTCATGCGCACTCTGTCCTGAAGCCAGCCCATGGCCTGTGTCCACTGGGAGCGGAGGCCCCATTGAGCTGCCTCATATGAAGGCATGTGGCTAAGTAAACAGAGCAGGGAGCAAGCCAACACAGAGTGACGGCGCTGTACCTCTGTGGCCAAAGCTGCGCGGCAACTTGCTCTGCCTAGGGGGAGGAAGGCCTTGGCCTGAAGAGTGTCCAGTCAAGCCCCTATGAATTCTAGACCCTGTGTAGGGGTCAGGTGGGACTTGGGGTGATCACAAACCCCAAGTGTTGCAGGACACTGATGGTGCAGGTCATGGCATGCTGCACCTCTGCGGTCATATCGCCCTTTACAAGCCAGTCATCCAGATAGGGGAAGAGAAAGGTGTTCTGGAGAGTGAGGAAGGCTGCCACCACTGCTAGGCATTTGATGAAGACTCTGGGTGCAGAAGCAAGATCGAAGGGTAGCACTCTGTACTGGTAGTGGTTGCCCCCAACATGAATCTGAGGTACTGCCTGTGAATGGGCTGAATAAAGATGTGGGTATGAGCATCCTTTAGATCCAAGGAGCATAGCCAGTCTCACTGCTGGAGGTATTATTTATTTATTTACAGTCTCTTATATACTGCGCTATTCAGCATCAGTGCGGTTTACATGGAACACAAACTTACAACAGGGCAGCATGCATCAAGGTATGACATCAGTGTTCCAAGGGAGAGTATCTTGAACTTCTCTTGCACCAGAAACTTGTTTAGGTTTCACAGGTCTAAGATGGGCCTTAGGCCCTCGGTTCGTTTTGGGACTAGGAAGTACCGTGAGTAGAACCCCTTGCCCCTTAGGTGATGGGGTACTGGTTCCACAGCTTTGTCTGTGAGGAGACCTGCAAGTTCCTGCAGTAGCAGGGCCCGATGCAGGGGAGTCCGAGAGGGCTCTCCTGGGAAGAATGGGGGAGGCGTCTGGTCCAAGTGGAGAAGGTAGCCTTCTCTGACTACCCGGAGTGCCCAAGTATCAGTGACGATGGCAGGCCGCCGGTGGACAGCTGACCACCTGAGGGTGGAGAGGCTATGGCCTGGGAGTCAAAAACTTCCCCAGGCTGTGCTGGAGCTGACGTTGAGGGATTGGGGCCCTTCTGCTTGCGGGGACCCTGCCCTGCTCCTTTGGCATGGTGATCCTGCTAAGGGGCTGGAGGAGTCTGATACTGCGAGTATCCCCGGTAAGCCTGACCCTTCCTCGGGTAGGGAGGCTTTTTCCCCAGGGTTTTCCTCCTGGGGAGGGTAGCAGTCTTCTTGGAGAGTCGAGTCCTCATCAGGAACTCGGACTCTATCTCTGCTGCTCTCTCTGCCATGGGTTTGCCAAAGAGATTCTCTCCTTGGCATGGGACAATGATGAACTTGTCCTGAACCTATTGCTCCAGATCCAAAGACTGCAGCCATGCCAGGCGTCGGGCACCGATGCCCGCAGCAGCTATCCTCGCTGTTGACTCGAAGCCATCGTAGGCCACCTGAGTCAGGTACTTTGAGCACTCTCCAACACCCTTGGTCAGGTTCCGGAATTGCTGGAGGTGGTCATTCCCGAGGCCAGCAGAGAATCCCGGTGAGCTCCTTCGTCAAATCTCGAAGGTACATACCTATATAGAGCTAGTACACTTGGATCCAGCAGGCAAGCATCAAGTCCTGGTAACACTTCCTACCAAGTGCATCAAGGGTATGGGCCTCCCTGCCTGGGGGCACAGAGGAATGCGTCTTCTGGCTCTTGAGCCGATGCATGGCTGGCTCCACTACCATGGAGTTTTGTGGCAACTGCAGCCTCCTGAAGCTGGAGTCTCGCCAGACTCTGTACATCACATTGCATCAAGTCGACGGCTGACTATGGGCACCAACGCCGGCATCTCCCACATTTGGAGGAGAAGTCTCTTGAGGATGGTGGGGACAGGTACTATCAATGGCTGCCTCTGGTGAGAATTGTATTGGAGAATCTCTAGCTCCTCTGTGCAAAGATCCTCCTCCGATTCCGTGGAGATGGCCAGTGCCCTTGACATGTCCCACACAAAGTCTAGGAATGAGGTGTCCTCTAGCGGTGACTGACGCCAAGTCACCGGAGGGGACAGGTCTGATGGGACATCACGGTGTTTGTGGGTATCCGGTGATGTTCGGACCCCTAGTTAAGAGTAGTCAGTGGAGGATTCGGCATCAGACCAGGCCGGGCCTGCAGGGCAGCACCCAGGTCAGGATGCTGATGGATCACAGTGGCTTCGTGGCTGGAGCCACGAGCACTCACCAGTGAGGATCTCGTTCCCAAGGAGCAGGACCATTATAGAGACCTCTGCCGAGCATCGGCTCGAGGCGGTAGGCTCTCGAGGATCTGCTTGGCAACCGGGCAAGTCCTCAATGTCGAGGTCTCAGTGGTCTGGGTGGATGCACCAGCAGAGCTGGGCATTGGCTCCTGCTGTATGATGAGGAAGGCAGGCAAACTGCGCTCCAAGGCCACCATCCTGGTTTCCCACTCAGGAGGTGTTGCAGCCTTTGATCCAGATGCCGGGGTTACTGGGTCTGGCGTTGGCGAAGAGAGGGAGTCCTCGATGAGGATGGCTTCTGGTATCCAATGCTGATCGCTGGAGGCCTCAGAATCCTTCCGGGGGCTCTTGGCCAGCCTCTCCCTCTCTTTCTCCTCGGATCCTCTGCACGGGCTGCAGGACCTAGCATGGGGCTTGTCCATCTTGTCTGAGTCCCGAGAGGAAGTCCTTGAGGATTATTTCTTCTTCTTGTGTTCCCGCTCTGGGGAACCCCTGGCAGAGACTCTGCAGCCCCAGTCAGTAGCCGAGGGATCACTACGCGACTCCTGGAGTCACCAGGGATTCTGGAGTAGACTCTGACCTTTTGAAGATCTCGTTGTGCTTCTGCTGACTGACTTTGATGGCCTTGGTGGACATCTTTCTGCAAAGGTTGCGGGTCTCCGGGTCACGGTCAGCTCCCAGACACCGGAGGCAGCCATCATGTGTGGCGGTGAGGGACATATTTTTAGTGCACTAATCACACTTTTTAAAGCTGCTGGCCATCGGAGGAAAAAAGTACCCCTGCAAGGTCGAAAACCTGAGGAGTGGCCAGTAGATGGAAGAAAAAGGTGCAAATCCACGCTGAGGAAAAATGGATCTGAGATGCGATGCCAAGGCAAGCAAACTCGGAGGCGGGAAAGGAACCGGTCACAGCTGGAGAAAATTTTAAAAAACACTTTACTGAGAAAATAATCAGCTTTTTCCAGGGAAATCAGACACACGTCTGGTGGGTTCCACAGAAGAAAGGAGACTGAGCAAGATGCACCCTTGGACGAGAAGGGGACAACGCATGCATGGTGGCATCTCCCAAAGGATTTCTTTGAAAGCTGGGGAGATGCTTCCCTGAGAGCTCCATCGGTGCTGACGTTACCCATATGTGAGGACTGGCTTCCTGCTTGCTTCCGCAGAAAAGGCTTTTTGGTGCATGTGTTAGAATGCTGTCCACTGAAGCTTAATGCAGCATTCTAATTCATTGAGGCCCCAGTGAAAATGTCCTCTCCTCACTTCCAGAACCTCCAAAGAAAATTACTTTACATCAAAATATAGTTTAGAATTACACAAAAAACTTTATGTTGGTATAACATTTGTCTTGTACATAATTACAATCCAGCTGATGAGAATTTGCACAGCTGTTCTTGCTAAAGAAAATATTTCATGACTCATAAATCAAAATATTTTACTATTTCTCATTCTAAGTCTGTAAGGCTGTTATTTCAAGGTCAGTATTCTTCATATACAACATTAAGGAGTCTGTCTAAGCTGTGTTAGTTGCTACTGGGAGCTAACTGGAAATACTGCCCTGCAGATTGAACTGCAAATATTTCAGGCAGATATTTCAGTTGAACTGCAGATATTTCAGGCACTTTTTTGCAATATCTACATTTTCTACGATAGAGTTGGGGGGTGGGCGTGCCAATTTTCAGCAGCCACCACGCAAAATGTTTGCGCATGATGGCTACCAAAATCAGCCCAATCGCAGCTGCAGATAATGCTTGTTAAAATCATTGTTTTGCAATTTTTGTATTATGTTTTGTATTTTGTTGCAAGAGCTATATAATCATTTTTTGAAGCAACTTTATTATTTACCTGTGGTATATTTATTTCTCAGGGAACAAGCAGGAAGTCAATCTTCACATATGGGCGAGGTTGGCGCCGATTCTGTAACCTCTCCCCAGTTTTCAAAGAAAGCCTTGTGGAGATCCACCATGCATGCATGGCTGCCTTCCCGCCCAAGGGTGCCATCTTGCCTCGGTCTCCTTTTTTCCCCACGGAGTCCATTAGATGTTCGTCTGCACCCCGGAAAAAGTTGATTTTTCTTTTTTGGCTGTTTAGCTATTTTTCCTTCTCCGGTACGCATACCAGTGCCTTCTCGTCTCCCTGATACGTTGGCACCTCGGCACCATGCTTTTCTCGGGTCTTTTTGCCCTTAGGGTATTTTTCCTCAATGCTCTGGAATCCTTGTGCCCTGCCTGGCCAGGACACTTAGTTTGATCTCGTGGGCGCCATCTTTCTTGCTAGGTTCTCAGCCAGCGGGTTCAAGCAATGCAGTCGTTACAGGTGCCCCATGTCTCGCATGGATCTGCACAACTGCTGTCTTCGTTGCCTCACTGCGGACCACGATGATTCCTCCTATGGGCTCTATCAGTAAATGACGAGCAAGGGATTGAAAAACTGATATGCAGCAAGACTCCATGTTCAGGAAGACCTCTTTTTCGTCCCCAGCATCACTTGCGGAGCTTGCGCCCTGGGGGACTGACATGGTAGCCTCGTGTAACAACTGTGCCTGTTCTGACCCTGAGGTTGCAAGGCATCGGACAGGGGATCCTCTTCAGGGGCTGTCCTCTGAAGAGCAGGACATCATCGGTGGTATCGTCGGGAGATAGTGCTGGAACTATGGAAAGTCCCACAGTCATTGGGCAATGGCCAGGTAAGGCCCTCCAAGCTTCCCCAGCAGGAGAAAGTGTTATTGACAGCAGGAGATTGACCCCGATCTCCCCAACCTATCTTCATCAAGGGCACCCCCTCAACAGAGCCGGCATAGAGCCTGAAGTCTTCGTGCCAACCCGGTGACTGTAGAGCCTCCTGGCATCAAGGTCAGAATGGTAACCCTCAAGCACAGCATTGCTGCTTTCTTGGCCCAGCAGCGCAGATCAAAGCCTGGTTCCTCTGGGTCATCGGTCCCAACCACTGGCTCCTCTACCGCGAGGGCCTTCCAGAGGTCGTGGAACTGATCCTCAAGCGCTGGGGTCACTACTAAGGTCTTGCGACCAAAATGTGCTCTTACTGTTCCTCACAGTTCATTTTTTGAGGCTGCCTACGGCTTGCAGGTTTTTTCTGTAGCCTGCATTAGGGAGTCCCATATGTGAGGACCAACTTCTGCTTGTTCCCGGAGAAAGCATTGTTACCTGTAACAGGTGTTCTCCAGGGACAGCAGGAATCAGTCCTCACAACCCTCCCTCCTCCTTGTGGAGTTGCTTTTCTTTTTGTTGCCATCTTGAGCTATGTCATCATACTGAGGCAAGATTGCACCCTTGGGCAAGAAGGCAGCCACACATGCATGGTGGATCTCCCAAAGTCTTTCTTTGAAAGCTGGGTATAGGTTGCCACTCAGGCTCTGTCGGTACCGACATCACTCATGTGAGGACTGATTCCTGCTGTCCCTGGAGAACACCTGTTACAGGTGAGTAACTGTGCTATCTCCAGGAACAAGCAGGAATCTAGTCATCACATATGGGTACCAACGGAGCCTGCGCAGGAACGCTCCCCAGCGTCCAATTAGAACACTTTTGGGAGCATCCCACAGTGCCTGTGTGCTGCCTTCCCGCCTTTCCCAACTGCCTCTCTCCAGTTCTTTTTCCGCGGAGCCAGCAGGTCATGTTCCTGTCACTGCAGAAGAATTTCTTTATTTCTTTTTGTGGTTGCGTCTGCCTTCTTTGACGCTCTACCAGTACCGCTGGTCTTTCTTTTCCTATTTCTAAAACAAAACAAACAAAAAAAATATTTCTTTTTCTATTTTCTTCAGGTGCACCCGCCTTTTTGGGCCTTAGGCCCAAAAAACTTCCTTAACATGGAAAAACCTGCCTCAGGTTTTAAAAAGTGCACCAAGTGTGGCGGTACCATTTCCGTCACCGACACCCATGAATGGTGTTTTTTTGTGTTTTTTTTTATAATCTTCTCCCCCCCTTTGTTCTCAGTATCCCCCCCCTTACACCCCTCCCCTGCCCTCCCCACTCCTATTACTCATAAGACTCCGAATGAAAGAAAAACTCCTGTCCTGTTCCCGCCACCCTTCAACCCCCCTCCCCTCCCCCCTCAGGACTCCTCTCAAAAACCCCCTCTACCCCCCCATCCTCTACCGCCACCCCCTGCTTCTACCAACCCCAAAAGCATCCATGTTACCCACAAAGAGTGTGTGAGGCACCACCGCAACAAGCTACGCATGGGAAGGAGATAGACCCAGAGACTCCGCAGCAAAAAAAAAAAAATTTCCAATGGGCCCGTATCACCAATAACAAAAAGAAGCAAAGATTATCCTAAGAGCGGGAACCATACTTCAGAACAAAAGGCTCCCACACCTGCTCAAATTGTGGCACTCGCGATTTTCCAGCTGCCACCCCCCGCTCCATAGTATAAGTCTCCCACATCCGCTCCACCAACTAGCAAGGGCTGGAGGCAGGGTTTGCTTCCAAATGGCTGCCAAGGCCAAGCGGGCCGCATGTAGACCATGACGGATCAACGCTAACTGGGGAATCCGTGCGCCAGGAACATTAACACCAAAAAGGAAAATACCCGGGTCCCAGGGGATAGTCAACCCCACTAGTTGCTGTAGGCGGTACTGGATCCCCCTCCAATATGTCTGTATACGTGGATAAAGCCACCAGACATGAGCCATGTTACCGTCTCGGCCACAATTCCGCCAACACAGACCAGACGCTCCGGGATAAGCCCGGGCCACCCACACCGGCGTCATATACCAGCGATAAAGCAGTTTATAATTGGTTTCACGAGCATTAACGGCCACTGCACTTTTCCAGAGTCGACCCTCAAGCTGCTCCCACTGTTGCTCACTGTAATGTAACTGCAGCTCACGATTCCACTGTTCTCGATGTGTACCTGGTCGCGTCTGCTGGGTTTGAAGATGTGTATACAGGGCAGCAATAAGGCCCTTTGTAGTAGTACATGCCTCACAAAAGCGTTCAATATCAGACAACTCGCGGGCAACCTGTGACCGAAGCACGCGATCCTGCACCCAATGAGTTACCTGTGCATACTGATAAAAGTGACTGGCGGGAAGCTCAAACTCACCACGAAGTGAGCGAAAAGAACGCATCGTACCGTCCTCAAAGAGTTGACCGACATGACTAAGGCCCTTATGACCCCACAACCGAAAGGCTGGATCAGCCATCCCGGGGGGGAAAGAAAGATTGTCCACAATAGGCGCCAGGGGGGTCATAAGCACCCCGCGGGGTCCCAAGTAATGGTCCCAACAACAAAGAGTATGAGAGATGTAGGGGTTGCTTGAACGCGAAACCCCCCGGAGCTTGGGGCTAAGCCACAATCGGTCCCCCAATCCCACACCCCCCGAAAGCTGCATTTCCATTTGTACCCAACGTTTAGTACTAGCAGTGTCCATCCACTCCACCCCCGCGCGACACTGTGCCGCCGCATAGTACCACTGAAGGTTGGGCGCCCCCATACCTCCGCAACGTGTGTGTACAAAAAGAATCTGGCGCGCAATACATGGGCACCGATAGCGCCATATAAATTTCATGAGCAGGGCCTGCCAGGTGGCCAAGACCCCACGAGTTAAAGGTATAGGAAGAACCTGGAAAAGGTACAAAAACCGTGGGGCAACCACCATCTTTACTACCGCAATACGCCCAAACCAGGAGAGCAATAGTTTGGCCCAGGATTCCAAGTCACGCTTCACCTGTTGAATTAAAGGCCCATAATTGGCTTGAAATAGTGCACCCCTATCAATCGTCAAGTTGACACCCAAATAGCGTAGAGCGCCCGATACCCAGCGAAAAGGGTAAGAAGCCTTCAATTGTTGGCAAACCACCTCGGGAACCCCGACATTCAAAATCTCTGATTTCATATAGTTGATTTTGAACCCAGAGACCTGTGAGAAAGCATCAAAAATCCGCATTGCAGTCGGAAGAGAGGTAACCGGATCCACCAGCGACAGAATGATATAATCCGCAAAAAGCGCTATTTTATACTCAGAGGTACCCACCCGGACGCCATGAATATCAGGATGCTCACGAAAGCTCTGTGCCAGGGGCTCCATCACCATCGCAAACAGCAATGGGGACAACGGGCATCCCTGCCGGGTTCCCCTTTCCAGCGCAAACCATCGAGATTGACCCCCATTAACCCGGACGGATGCGGTAGGGCCGTGGTAGAGACAGCGAACCCAACGCACAAAATTGGGCCCAAACCCCATCTCCTGTAGCACACACCAGAGAAAACCCCAGCTGACCCGGTCAAAGGCCTTTTCAGCATCAATTCCCACTAATAGGGCTGGTTGAGGATCCTGCCGGGCCACGTGAATCACCTGCAACATTCGCCTAATGTTATCGGCCGCCTGGCGGCCCGGAACAAACCCAACCTGGTCTGGATGCACCAAAGTCGGAAGTGCACGGTTTAGTTGTGCCGCCAGCGCTGAGGCCAATATTTTCACGTCGGCATTCAGCAGGGAGATAGGACGATACGAAGCTGCTTCCTGCAGGGGCTTACCCGGCTTAGGAATGACCGCAATAAGAGCCTCACACTGGGAAGGAGGCAGAGGCCCCCCCCCCGCAAGACCTCATTGAAAAGCACCACCAGGGTTGGGGCCAGTTGAGCGCTATATTTTTTATAATATTCCATCGGGAACCCGTCCGCACCTGGTGCCTTCCCCGCCTTTAAACACCGAATGGCCAAGTCCACCTCTTCCACTGTAAGTTCCGCGTCCAATTGATCCCGAGCAGATTCCGCCAGCCGGGGTAAAGTAAGAGCACTAAGGTAGGCCCGGGCACCGGGCAAGTCAAACGACTCAGCTTTATATAATTGTTCATAGAAAGTAGCAAATAACTCGCGAATCTCCCGAGAGACCACCCGCAGACGGCCCCCGGAGTCCCTAAGCTCACGTTCCACCCTTGAGGTGTGCTGTTGACGAAGTCGCAAAGCAAGGTAGCGCCCGACCTTATTCCCCTGCTCATAAGAAGTTTGCCGCAGCTTCCTACGCATATGTTCCAGGTTTCGGTGCACACACGCATCCAGTTTGGCCCGCACCTCTCGCCATTGACGCCAAACCCTCTTAGAACCTGTCCGGGCATGTTCCAATTGAAGACACCTACTTTCCTCCGTTAGGTGATGAGATTCCCGTGTCCAGGCCCTCCGAGTGCGGGCTGCCTCAGCAATCAAGCGGCCACGAGCCGTCGCTTTGAAAGCATCCTAGACCGTGGACAACGGGACCTCCCCATTATCATTTATAGCAAAGAAATCGCTAATAAAGTGGCCATGGTCCTGAACAGCGTGTTGCCGCCGAAAAAAGCGGCTATCTAAACGCCACTGCTGGCATCATTCCCCACACACCCCCGCAGGGAGAATAATCCAGCAGGGGGCGTGATCGGACCAGATCAGTGTCCCATGCCCAGCCTCCACCCTCCCCTCCATCAATCGTTGATCTAACAAAAAATAGTCTATACGAGTATGCACCCCATGAACATGGGAGTAATAGGTATAACTCTTATCCCCAATATGCGTATCTCTCCAAATATCACGCAAGCCCAGATCAAGCATAAGCCTCCGTAACGCTCGGCTAGTTCCACTAGTCGCCGGTCCAGCCCGGCCCATCAAATCCAGATGGGGTACCATATGTGCATTACAGTCACCGCCCAGAACAATAGGGCCCTTCGCAAACTCAGCTAACAGACCCTTTAGCCGGGCAAAAAAATTCCCTTGGCCAGTATTGGGGGCATAAATGTTGGCTAACGTTATGAGACGGCCTTCCAAGCGAACATTCATAAAAAGCCACCTCCCCAAAGTATCCCTCTTAACATCCTCCACCCGCAAAGATAACCCCTGGTGGAACAACATTGCCACCCCACGTTTTTTCCGGCCCTGTGAGTCAGACGCCACCCACACCTCAGAGTATGGTTTTCTTTTTAGCCAACCTTGATTGCTGCTCTGGAGGTGAGTCTCCTGCAGAAACACAATGTCCCCTTTCAGGGAGCATAGCTCAGTATACAGCATGGAACGCTTTCCCGGGGAATTGAGACCCTTCACATTAAAAGATACCACTTTCAGCATTGATAGATAACTACCCTACCCCCACTGTCCTACGCTCTCCCCCTCTCCGGGTGGTCCTGGTCCCCCCCCAAACTCGCATCTCTGCAAGGTAAAAAAACCAAGAGTAGCCTCCTACTCAACCTCCCCCATGGGTCATTCACATGA
Organism: Ichthyophis bannanicus; assembly: GCA_033557465.1. NCBI lineage: Eukaryota > Metazoa > Chordata > Amphibia > Gymnophiona > Ichthyophiidae > Ichthyophis > Ichthyophis bannanicus. The sequence continues at coordinate 1,270,072,141 of CM066032.1, read as the reverse complement.
GCACTCCTAATTTTTGGCTGCACCTCACCCCTTAAATTAATATAAGCCCCCCCCTCCGATCCCCTCCTCTCCCCTCCCCTCCCCCACTACCCACATCCCTCCCACCCCCCCCATCCCATCAGTACCACCAGCCCACACATACGGCGGGGCACGGTAACACTGATCCCAGGTCCAACTCCAACCAGGCTCCCTCGCAGACTAGGTATCACAACAACATTTAGCATCAGTTCACCCCCTTAGATAGCAAATCAAATCATGGAGCCACAGCCCCAAACATTCCCCCCACCCACCCTACATAAAGTAAGCAACATTCAGCATAATCCCCAAAATTGCGAATTACATTTAGTATAGAAATCTCAAAATAAGTAGGTACAAAGCTTAGATAATATAACAAGGGGAACTTAGATAATGCAACAGGAAAAAAGCAGAGTTCCTGCTCTAATGTACCCTAGGAACTCCCCCAGATCAAGACTCAAGGTCCCAATTAGCTAACCACTCCTGCTCTCGGGAACATCAAGTAGGCTTTCCCACCCGAGTCCACTTTGAGTGTTGAGGTTTAGGGGTCGGGAGTTGAGGCTGTGCATTATCATCGACCAGACCCGCCTGGCGCAGAGCTCTCCAGGCCTCCGTATGATCTTTTGCTGAGATCCTTTTATTGCCCAAGAGGAAGTTAATCCGGAACGGAAAGGCCCAGGAATAGCGAATCCCTTTCTTAGTCAGAACCAGCGTGACTGGCTTCATCTCCCTCCGGCGGGCCAATGTAAATGCCGAAAGCTCCTGATATACAGTTACTGGGGCATCCTGAAATCGAATCGCTTTTTTCTCCCGGCCCCGACGTATGAGTAGCTCAGCATCAGTATAGCGTAGAAATCGCGCAATGACATCCCGGGGCTGGTTATTAGGAGGCTTGCCCAGAGCCCGGTGCACACGCTCAATTTCCATGTCAGACCCATGGGCCGCCAGCTCCTCCACCGTGAGTAGTTCAGCTATCACGTTTTTGAGCACCACCTGTAGATCTTCACCGCCCCCAGCAGCTTCCGTGTTTCCCCGGAAACACACATTGTTGCGACGGGAGCGGTTTTCAATGTCATCAATTTTATAAGTCAGCTCCATTACTTGCACACGCTGTCTATCGAGGGCACATTGCAAATCCACCACGGCACCATCATGATCTTCAACTTTTGTCTCAACCTCCTCCACACGCGTTCCCAGATCTTTCACTTCACCCCGAAGTTCCGCAATGGTGTTCATCACCTCTTCGCGCATGGAGCGAAATTCGCCGGCCAGCTCCGCAAAACCTCTACGAAGCTCTTGTTGAAGTAGGGCATGGGAGGACAGCCTGTCGGGCTCCAGGTCATTTTCACTCACAGTCTCATCATCAGAACCCTCAGAGAGAGGTTTAGTGGTAGGACTAGCCGGTGCGCCAGTCCGGCCCTGCAATCGTTGGGATGCACGTAGGCCCTCCCGGGTCTCCAAATTCTTAGCCTTAGCAGCCATGGGTTAAAGAACAGTCCAGCAATCCTCAGATAAGCAAAATGCAGCTATAGCAAAAGCAGGCAGCTAGTATAAGCAAGGGAAAATGCTACTTGATCCCACTTTTTGTCAGCAGAGGGAGCTCCAGCCTCACTCAAGACAGCATACCATGGAAAGCGTGGAGAGGAAGGGAGTCCGGTGCATACTTTACAGCAGTGGCCAGGCAGGCAGTAGGCAAGACAGAGTGTAGATAATTCAGGTGATCCAAAGGCAATTTGGATAGGTGCTGGGGCCTCCGGAGCAAAAATAAGCACCAGAGTGAGGCGAGCAATTCAAATTGCACTGTCAAAATCCGGGGTTGTTTCTGCCACTCTTGAGGAAAGCAGGCGGTTTGTTGGAGAGCGTCCACATGATCAGTGCAGAGGATGGAACGCAAAGAACCTCGTGCGTCCAGGACCAAGCGGTTATGGCCGCCGCTAAATTCAATCTCACCGTGGACTCCCGCACGCTCCTCCGGGTCAGGCTCCAGGCACCCTGAGCTCCTCTTCATTGCCGAGATAGCGCTGTCACACGAGGGAGGCACCAGCTTACAGGGCAGCAGCAGCACCGGGGCGTCAAACTCCTTTTCACTGCAGCTCCCAGCCGTCAGAGTCACCCGCGGCTTCCAGGAAACGCCATTCCACGGCACAGCACAGGGAGGCAGCCACTTTCCACCTTGCAGTGGGCAGGGAACCCGGCATTCAATTTCCTGCAGGTAGGAGGCACGTTTAAGCCACGGCGGCAGTAAGGAGCAGTGCGTCCCGGCCGGTAAGTGGGGAGGCCGGCATCGGGCCGTAGATCACGTCTCGGTGACCCGATCTTCACCGGGGAGCACAAATAGGGTCGCCCCTCTCTCCGCGCTCCAAGTCAGGGTCTTTGGGGGCTAACACGATGACATTGCTGTAGCTGGCTAAAGGGATGGTTGAGCCGGGGACGGAGCTTCACCTAAGTGCGGCCATTCTGCAGCGGGCTCACTAGCGCCCCCCATGAATGGTGTTTAAAATGTTTAGGTCCTGACCACTCCATCACGGATTGTGTGTCCTGTGCCATGATGTCTAAAAGAGGTCGGCAGAACCGAGCGGCAAAGCTCAGTACCCTGTTTCCCTCTGATGCAGCTTCGGTGGCATCGACGTCTTCCAGGGCTGCTTCTTCCTCCCGTGGATCTCAGGTAATTAAACATAAATCCAGCCGGTCCTCGAAGGGTAGATCTCCTTCTAAGCATCGAGATGCCTCTGGCGTTGCCCTCGAGGATTCTGCACTGGCAAAATTACCCCGGCGGGAGGCTTTGGCTTCTAAAGCATTATCGGGGTTCCAGGATGTTCTAGATGGCTCGGCCTCGACAGATCTCCTGGTGCCATGCTCTGGGGTACCGGTGGCTTCCACCGGTACCGACTTCCAGGCATTGACGGCGTCCATGGACCAGAGAATTCTGAGCATGGAACACAGTCTGGTGGCTTTCCTTGCGGCATCGACACCCTTGGTACCGCGACAGACAACTCCACCGGTACCGGCGCTAGCACTGGCATCGGCACCATCGACATCGGCGTCTGCTATGCCGGTACTCTGTCCTACGATGCCCTCCTGTACCGATTCTCCGGTACCGGTTATTCCCGGTACCGACCTTGGTCGGTACGGGTATCGGGCTCTGCAGGAGCATCCGGACAGACGATACTTCGAGTCCTCAGAAGAATCTGAGGATTCTGAAAGTTCTGTCGATGCAGAGATACTTCTTCCAGAGGAGTCCTCCTCCCCTAAACGCAGGATGTCTCCTCCAGAGGACATGTCTTTCCAAGACTTTATCAGGGAGGTGGCTCGGGGCCTGTCCATCACTGTGGCCCCTGAAACAGAGCCAAGGAGTTGGAAATTTTACAATATCCCAAAACTCCTAAGGAGGCAGCTACCTTACCCATTCATGAGATTCTATATGCTCTCATGTTGAGGATGTGGGAAACACTTCTTACCACCTCTCCTCATTCTCGTAGGTTAGATACTATGTATCGTGTCCCTCCTTGTCCTGGGTTCCATAAAACTCAGCTTCCTCACCACTCTATTGTGGTGGAGTCAGCTATGAGAAGGATTAGAAGTGCAAAAAGACATGCCTCTAATCCTCCAGGACGTGAATGCAGAACCCTGGATACTTTTGGACGTAGAGTCTTTCAAGCTTCCATGTTTGCTGCAAGAATCAGTTCCTATAGTCTCTACATGGGAATGTTCCTAAAGGAGGTCACAGATAATTTACAGACTTTAAGTCCTTTCATTTCTGAGGAGAAAAGACAGGATTTTCTCACTTGGGTCAAACATGCCCAAGATGTCTCTAAATTCTCCAACCGTGCAGCCTTTGACTGCTTTGAGTGTATAAGCAGAACCTCGGCTATTGCCATAGGTGCACGTAGAATTGCTTGGCTCCAGGCATCTGATTTAGAGCTCTGGGTACAAGATAAATTGGGAAATATCCCTTGTACTGGTGAGAACCTGTTTGGGAAAGATTGGCAAGAAAAAGTCAATGAAATGGATGCTGAAAATTCCACCTTGGATGGACTATCCAAGTCCACTGCTGATCCTGTTAGAAAGAAGTTGTTGAAGAAAACACCTTTTTCTAAAAAGAAAAGATTTTATCCTGCGTATACTCAGCAGGCATCTTCTGCAGGTCAGTTTTCAAGCAAACGTCAGCAACCACCCAAACAGAAGAAAGCAAAGGCTGCTAGGCCTCCACCGGCTCAGCAGCCTCAGCCTCCTCAGGGCCTTTGACTTTCAGCTAGAGAACTTAGCCTTTCTGATTCTGGAAGGACCAGAACCGTCCACCATTCCAGGAAGGTTATGTCATTTTGCCTCCAGATAGGGGCAAATAACAGCAGAGCATTGGACACACTCCATCATAAAGGAAGGGTACACACTTCATTTTTCAAGCATGCCCCCTTACACAATAGTGAAACAGTTCAATTCTCCAACACCTTTCATCAACTTCTTAGGTCAGGAGGTTGCCATTCTTCTTGCCCAAGGGGTGATAGAAGAAGTGCCTCTTCATCAACAGGACACAGGGTTCTATTCCCCTTATTTTCTTATCCCAAAGAAAACAGGGGGATACAGACCTATATTAGATCTCAGAGAATTGAACAAATTCCTTGTCAAGGAGAAATTCAAGATGATTTCTCTCGGTGCTGGGCTTCCATACCTTCAGAGTCAGGATTGGCTTTGTTCTCTAGATCTCAAGGATGCGTACACCCATGTACTCATCCATCCAACCCACAGAAAGTTCCTTCAGTTCCTTTTTCAAGGAAAGCACTACCAATACAGGGTGCTTCCTTTTGGTCTGGCCTCTGCTCCAAGGGTGTTCACGAAATGCATGGCTGTGGTAGCAGCATTTCTCAGTATTCTGGGAATATTCATCTTCCCTTACTTGGACGACTAGCTCATTCGAGCTCCAAAACAGTCAGAGGCCAAGACTTCTCTATCCTGCACAATGCGTATCCTTCAGTATTTAGGGCTGATAATAAACATCCCAAAATCCAGTCTGACTCCCACTCAATCTTTAGAGTTCATAGGAGCTCTGCTGGATACCACAAGAGCTAGGGCCTATCTCCCCCAGGCCCATTGCCTTCGCTTAGTGCAGTTAGCTTCTCAAGCAGCGCTAAAGCCTCACCTAACTGCTTGAGAAATGTTGCAATTGCTGGTCCACATGGCATCCACCATGCATGTGGTTCCATATGCTCGCCTCCACATGAGGGCAGCTCAGTGGACTTTATCCACCCAATGGACCCAGGCATCAGGGTGCCTGTCAGACAAAATAGCAAACACAAGTCGCCTCATTTTGTCTCTCCAAAGGTGGAGGTCCACTCAAAATCTGTTGCTGGGGTGCCCCTTCCAACAACCCTTACCCCAAGCAACTCTCACAACAGATGCTTCTCCAGAGGGTTGGGGAGCTCATCTGCAAGACTTCTCCACCCAGGGCACCTGGTCTCCACAAGAGAGTTGTCTACATATCAATCTCTTGGAACTCAGAGCAATTTTCCTGGCTCTGCGAGTGTTTCACTCCGTGCTCAGCTACAAGACAGTCCTCATTCACATGGACAATCAGGTAGCCATGTTCTGTGTGAACAAGCAGGGGGGAACGGGCTCTCTGTCACTTTGCAACGAAGCTTTGTGACTATGGGCCCTCGCCAGAGAGCATCAGATTCATCTGTGGGCAGTATATCTTCCAGGCATTCAAAACTCTTGGGCGGACAGACTCAGTCGAGTTCTCCTTCCACACGAGTGGTCTCTGCATGCAGACCAGGTGACCAGGATATTTCAACTTTGGGGAACCCCGGACATAGACCTATTTGCAAGTCCGTGGAATGCCAAACTTCCCCGGTTCTGTTTCAGAATTCCGGCTCAGGGGGCTCAGGCCAAGGATGCTTTCCTCCTTTACTTGGGTCAAGACTTCCTGTATGCCTTTCCACCCATTCCCCTAATTCCCAAAACACTCTTCAAGCTTCAGAGAGACAGAGGCCATATGATCCTCATAGCACCACATTGGCCACGGCAAGTGTGGTACCCTCTGCTTCTACATCTCTCTCAAGCTCCCTCCCTGGAGTTAGGGTCTGCTCCAGATCTCCTATCTCAGGAGAACGGGATATTATGGCATCCCAATCCCCAGTCCCTGCATCTCAGGGCTTGGTTGCTGAAGGCCTAGATCTCCAAGATTTTCATCTTTCTCAGCAAGTGAAAGATGTTCTTTGTGCTTCCAGAAAACCTTCCACTAGACGTTCTTATGCTTTCAAGTGGAAAAGGTTTACTATTTGGTGTTCAGAAAAGGGTCTTACCTCTGGAATCTTTACTGGAGTATCACCTCCATTTGTCTAATGCAGGCCTTAAGACAAATTCAGTAAGAGTCCATTTGAGTGCTATTGCAGCTTCTCTTAAACCTCTAAATGGACAACCTATTTCCTCTCATCCTCTTATAGCAAGATTCATGAGAGGCCTCCTTCTAACTAAGCCTCCCATTAGACCACCTCCGGTGGCATGGGACTTAAACCTGGTTCTTGGGCAGCTCATGAAGCCACCTTTCAAACCCTTAAGCTACCACCTCCTTGAAATTCCTTTCTTGGAAGGTTATCTTTCTCATTGCAATCACATCAGCATGCCGCATTAGTGAATTGCAAGCACTAGTAGCTAATCCACCTTATACAAGGTTCCATCATGACAAGGTAGTCCTTAGGACTCATCCACACTTTATGCCTAATGTGGTCTCGCCTTTTCATCTCAACCAAGAGGTCTACCTACCTGTCTTTTTCCCAGGACCTCATGCATCAAATGCAGAGAGGAATCTTCATACCATGGACTGTAAAAGAGCTCTAGCTTTTTACTTACAAAGGACACAGCAACATAGAAAGTCCTCTCAACTCTTTGTTGCTTTTGATCCTTCTCATTTGGGACTTCCAGTCTCCAAGAGAACACTATCTGGATTGCTCAGTGTATTTCTTTCGCCTATCAGAGTAAGAACCTTTCTCTGGAGGGCCATGTCACAGCTCACAATGTGAGAGCCATGGCAGCCTCAATGGCTCATCTGAACTCTGTGTCTATTGACGACATCTGTCGAGCAGCCACTTGGGCCTCCGTTCATACCTTCACAGCCCATTACTGCTTGGACAAGGACTCCTGCCGGGATGCCTTGTTTGGTCAGGCTGTTCTCAAACACCTGTTCCATACCTAATCAACTCCTACCCACCATCCCTGGTAGGATGCCAGAAATCCATGGGGGGAAGTGGAGCCCTTCTCAGGGACACACAACTTCTGGGGTCTCTCCCTGGCACCTAAAGCTAGGGAGTCCCCATATGTGATGACTAGATTCCTGATTGTATCTGGAGATAGCATAGTTACTCACCTGTAACAGGTGATCTCCGGGAACAGCAGGAATTTAGTCCTCACAACCCACCCACCTCCCCTAGGAGTTGTATCTCTCTATCTCTCTCTTTTCCTTTCCCTCGTTCTCTCTCTTTGTCTCAGCTCTAAAACTCAACTGGAGAGAGGCAGTTGGGAAAGGCGGGAAGGCAGCACGCAGGCGCTGTGGGATGCTTCCAAAAGCGTTCTAATTGGACGCTGGGGAGCGTTCCCGCGCAGGCTCCGTCGGTACCGACGATACCCATATGTGAGGACTAAATTCCTGCTGTTCCCGGAGATCACCTGTTACAGGTGAGTAACTATGCTTTCTTCGTGTCCTGCGGTGGTACCTTCTGTTATTGATTCAGTTTCATTACAACCAACGGGGCATGCACCTTGTGGCCAATGTTCTGTTTGTGATGTAAATTTGGAGATTTCCTCCTTTAATTATCATGAAAAAACTTACCCTTTGCGAGTCAACTAACTGTTCTTCTACACAGGTCATCTACGCTATACAATGCCCTTGTCAACTGATTTATATTGGAAAAACACTACGATCTTTTAAGACGAGATTGGCAGAACATCGTAGTAGAATGAGATGCAAAGTTTTGACAGCACCACTCGTAGAGCATTGCTTGACTCATAATCACGCATTTGCTGATCTCAGATGTTTTTGCGTGGATCGAGTTTTGAAGGGTAATGGCGGTAGATCTATAGAACAGATGTTGATTTACAAGGAGCAACGCTGGATCTTTATTTTACAAACTATTTCTCCAGGAGGCCTTAACTCTCAAATTGATTGGAATTTGTGCAATTAATTAAATCAATCTGATGATGTTTTTTCCATTTATAAGCCCTCCCACAGTCTAAGCCGCATGCGCGGCGTCTTTTCACACTGATAGAGAAATCTGATAGTGGAGGTAGTTCGTGATCTAAGGTAAAATGTTTGCCAGCTTTAGCATCTCTGTTTTCGATGCGGATATGATATGTCTATATATTCTTCTTGCAAACTATTGATGAAAATTGGATTATTAATTTGAGAATATTTCGTTCCTTTCTTCAGTTAATATTGACAACTTGTGAAGTCAGAGCATAACCCCTGATGAAACGATTTCTTCGTGAAACGCGACAGCGCTGGGATTGGCGTTGGGACTTCTCATCTAAGATAAGCCTGACTTGTTGCTTTTGAATGAAGCTGATTTTTAAGTGGACATAATATTTAATCGAGCACTTTTCTATATATACAAAAAAGGGGTCGTTGATGCAAAAATGGAGCATTCTGGCTAAAAAGTTAATGCCTTGGCTCCTTATAGTCTGAGATCCGAATTTCCATAAAAAAAGTTTTAAAAAGTTTTGAATTTGATCTATCATCTGATATTCTCATAATGATAGAGTAATAGATTTATTTTTGGCTTAACAGTGGTATTACTCTAAGAAATCAGGACCATTTTTTAATTCTTCCTGAACAAGCAAGAAATAAGTCCTCACATATGGGTGATGTCACAGACTGAGCCCTATATGAGAACGTTCCCCAGCTTCCAAAGGAAGCTTTTGGGAGGCACAGCGCACATGCACACCTGCCTGCCATGGTACCATCTTCTCCAGTCTTCTTTTTTTCATGGAGCCCCTATGACGTGTTCCTGCGAAAAAAGTTTTCTTCTGGGGTTTTTTCTGCCTTTCTTACCATCTGTCATCTGTTTAGTTGGTCCCAACCAACTTAAGTTATTTTTTTTCTTGCTGCTTCTTTCTCGCCTTTTGGCATTTTTGTCCCCTCTGGGGATTTTTTTCCCACCCATGACCATTATGGAGTTTGATTTGACCACAGTGGTATTTTTCAACATATCTAAGCCAGCTAGTGGCTTCAAAAATGCATCAAGTGGCAGGACCATCTTGGCCACTGACTGGCACAATTGGTGCTTACAATGCCTTGGGCCCGATCATCAGCCCGCAATCTGTACCTGCAGATGATACGATGGGGAATGAAGGGTTGGAAAAACAGGAGCAGTCCCTCTTCAGTTCATCGAATTCAGCATCCTCTGCTTCAGCACTCATGTCGCTACCTTCCAAGCTCTCTACTGAGTCATACATGGAGAGGGAGGTCTGTGCGCAGTCAGTCCGACGTTGAAGGATGAGCACCAGGATAAGGCCCAGGTGCGTCGTCATCATAGCCCTTCTCAACGTGATGTGGAGAGTGATGGCCAGGAACAGCCGGCCAAGCTTTCACAGCAGGAGGAATCAACCCCCCAGAAGGGAGGAGTTGACTCCCTTTGTCCAGGAGGGCAGCTGGTTACCTCCCGATGTACTAATCATTATGGAGTACCTGCCCAAGGTATTGACCCTGGTTATCGTGACTGAGGCACCAACTGCCTCGCAGATGGTGGTATTGGAGGAATGCCTTCGAGCCCACGCAGCTCACTTGGTGGTGGTGCTAGCCTTGTGGAACACAGGCTTTGGGACGCTGGTGTCGTCATCACCACATTCCATCTAGCCCTTTCTAGAGACCCATGAACTGCCTGCCGAGGCAGTCACATTGGGTGGAAATTCGGAATCAACACTGGTGCCAACAGCCATCTCTCTGTCCGGCATGTTGGAGTCCAATGCCCAGGGGTACCAACACCCGCACTCAAGGTGACACGGGTCCCACTAATGTCCACCCTCTCCCCAATTGCAGAGCTGTTGAGGAAGGAGACCCAGCACTACATCAGCTTCCTCTTGGAATCCGAATCAGAGTGGGAGACGGAGGAGCAATAGATGGCTTTGAATCTCTAGTCCCCTGACCTCCCGTCCAATCCATCACCTCCCCCCGGAGCAGTGTAAGTTGCTTCCAGAGAACATGTCCTTTCAGGACTTTGTCAGGGGCATGGCAAAGACCATCCTTTTCTTCCTGGAATTGGAGAAGGAACCGAAGGTGTAGGAGCTGGAGCTTTTCCAGTACCCCTCGGCCCCTAGGGAGGCGGTGATGTTACCCTTACACCACATCCTGCTACTGCAGCTGTGGGAAACCCTTCTCATGGTTCCAGTCATCAGCTTGAGGCTGGGTTCCCTGTACTGTGTCCAGGCAGCCGTGGGCTTCAAGAAGCCTCAACTACCACACAACTCTATCATGGTAAAGTCAGCATTGAAGCAGGTTAAGAGCACCAAGACCCATTCCTCAATGTCCCCGGGCTGGGAGGCTGAAACCCTGGACTCCTTTGGGAGAAAATGCTATCAGGGTTTCATGCTGGTGGCCAGGGTTCTGACCTACCAAACCTATATGAGTATGTTCCTGAAAGACATTATGATGGACCTGGCGGAATTTGCTGCCCATGTCTCTGCTGATCGCCTTGAGGCCTTTCAGACCCTGGTGGGCCACGCAAGGACTGCCCAAAATTCATGGTGCATGGCACCTACAATGCTTTTGAGTCCGTCGGCAGAGTGGCAGCGGTGGGCATCACTGCTCGCCGGCTGGCGTGGCTGCAGTCGTCCAGCCTGGAACAGTGGATTCAGGACAAGTTGGCCAGTGTCTCCTGCTGGGATGAAAATCCCTTCAGAAAGCCAGTGGAGCAGCTTGAGAAGGAGCATATGACCCTCTTTACTTTCAAAGAAGACCATAGATCCCTCGCGGAAAAAACATCAAGGTAAAAAGGCCATACACCCCTGTCCACACTGGTATTACCTTGCCCAGCTGCAGATCTTTATCTTTATTTGCACAGTTTGATATACCGCCCATACCGGAGTGTCAGGGCAGTGTACAATAAAATATATATAGACTTCCAGAAACAAAAGAAGGAAAAGAACACCATTAACTTATAGGAGAGCAAATAGAAAAGACAGAGAGAAGGATAGCAAAGGACAGACATAGACAAGTGACACCATTGACAATGGATGAGACAGGGAGATGTATGGCGGGAGGGGAGAGGGGGCTGTGGCATGCGCAAGCTATTATATCATGGAGTCATAACAGGTAGGGGGTCCAACCAGGAGAAAGTGGAATGATCAGACGAGGCAGGGAGATCATAGACCTGACAATAAAGATGGGCCTTGAAGTATTTTGAACCGGAGGAAAGATGACTCAGTACGGAAGGAGTGAGGGAGTGAATTCCAAAGAGCGGGGCTTAAAAGGAAAAACATGGAATGACGAGTAAGTTCAAGACTGGCTTGAGAGGGAGGTGGAAGGAAGAGACGATTGCCAAGGGCAGAGCGAAGTAGACGGGGGGGGGGGGGTAGGCTGGAGGTGAATGATATCAACCAGATACTAGGGAGTGCCAGTGTGAAGAACCTTATGAGTGAAAGTGAGAAGCTTGTAGATAAATCTAACTTTGATGGGGAGCCAATGGAGTGTGAGAAGGCAAGGAGTAACGTGGTCACAAGGGGAGGAATGGGTAAGAAGACGAGCGGCAGTGTTTTGAACTAACTGAAGGTGTCGAAGCTGAGAGTGGGGAAGACCTGCAAGAATTGAGTTACAGTAATCAAGGCAGGTAATCACCGGTGAAAGGATGAGGGTAGTGAGGGAGGGAGCGGGAAGAAGTGACCGAATAGCCCAGATCCTGTGAAAATGAAAGAAAGAGCTGCGCACAAGTGCAGAAATGTGCTGGTGAAAGGAAAGCAAGGGGTCCAGGGTGATACCAAGGTAGTGGAGAGTGGGAACAAGGGGGATGAGAAGGGCGGACATAGTGGGTGTCAGGTTGGGGGAGGGAGCACCGAAAGAGAACCAGATAGCTGAAGATTTTGAAGGGTTAACGTGGAGAAAGTTACTAGAGAACCAACTGGAAATGGAAGCAAGGCAGGCATTGAGAGCAGTGAGATCTGGGGCCAGGGGACTAGTGTGATGAATTAAGAGAATGTCATCCACGTGGAAATAAGCAGAAATTCCATCCTGTTGTATAATCAGGGCAAGGGGTACAAGGAAAACATTGAAGAGAAGGGGGGGTTAGGATAGAGCCCTGAGGGACACCACAGTGCAAGGGAAACGAGGAGGAAGCGTTAGGACCTGATTGGACAGCAAAGGTGCGAGATGAAAGAAAGGACCGAAACCACTGAAGAACAGTACCGTGAATTCCGAGATTGGAGAGACGAGTGAGGAGGGTATGGTGGTCAACAACATCAAATGCGGCAGAGAGATCCAAAGAGACAGCAATTGATAGATCACCACGGTCGTGAGAGCGGTGGATTTCACTAAGGAGTGCCAAGAGGATGATTTCAGTGCTGTGGCCTGCCCTGAATCCGGATTGACGGGGATGGAGTGAGAGGGTGGAATTGAGATGTGCGGCTAGTTGCATGAAAACAAGCTTCTCAAGGATTTTCGACAGGAAAGGGAGATCGGATACTGGACGCCAATTTGCAGGAATAGCAGGATAGAGAGTGGGTTTCTTCAAGAGGGGGCGAACCAGGGCGTGCTTCCAGTAGGTAGGGAAACAGCCAGAGGTAAGGCTAGAGTTGAGCATGACAAGGATGTAAGGGATAAGTGTCGTGAGCGAGGGGTCGAGGAACCAGGAAGAAGGGAGAGGATCAAGAGGACAGGTAGTCTTTTGAGAGGTAGAGATTGCCTTGACAAGTTCAGTAGAAGTAACAGGCCGAAAGGTGTGCCATGCATGGGGGAAGGTATGTGACGGGGGGGGGGAGAGCATACAAAAGCAGAGGGCGAGAGAGGAGGGGGACATGAATTAAATGAAGAGTGGAGGGACTGAATCTTATCCAAGAAGAAAGAAGCAAGGGTGGTTGGGCTGGGGGGGTTATAAGGGAGCACTGACGAAGAAGAGGTGGTGGAGGATGAGGAAAGGAAATTGAGGACCTGATAAAGACGTCTAGATGAATTGGAGGAAGAAGTGATGAGATTTGAATAGTGAGCCTGTTTAGCGGAGGTTATCATGGAACGATAGAGTTGTGCATGACGAAAGGCAGTGAGGGAGGCATCAGAGGGATGTTTGCGCCATAAACGTTCTGCGCCACGGAGGTGGGTGCGTTGCAAATACAAACCTATGTGAAACCAGGGGTTGGCATGAGGAAGGACGAGAGGAAATAGGATGGAGTGGAGCTATGGCGTCAAGGGTGGAGGAAAGAGTGGAGGTCCAAGTGTCAATCTGCTGGTTCACGGAGAAAGAGGAGAACTCTGAGGAGAAAAGGGAGTCAGCCGGGGGGGGGAAGCGCTGTAGAGTCGAAGGAGTGATGTGATGTTTAAGTACCTGGGAGGGAGGGACTGTGGTGGGGAGCTTGGGAACCCCTGGAGAGGGAAGGGGGAAGGGGAATAGTAAACAGCAATGATCAGTCCAGGGGAGGAGTAACGGCAGGACACTGGATGGGAAGTATGGAGAGCGAGCAGAGGTAATGATGAGGTTGAGGGTACGCCCCGAGGCATGAGTTGGGCAAAACACATGTTGAGTGAGGCACAGATCATCGAAGAGGGAGAGAATGACTATCACGCGACCTGGTCCAGGAGCCGAGGTGAATATTGAAATCTCCCAGGACAACAAGGTGGGGTGACAAAAGAGCTGCTTCAGAAAGAGAAAGAAGGAGAGAGTCCCAAAGGTCAGAGCGTAGCGAAGGGGGGGACAAAGGAGGAGAAAATACACAGGGGTAGAGGACTCTGAACGGAACAAGTGATTCAGGATAACGAGGGGAAGGCGAAATAAGCGACAAGGGGAGGGACGTCCGGTGAATAACCACCACGCCCCCACCTGTCCGATCAAAAGGGGAGGTGTGGAAAGCAGAGTAACCAGGAGGAAGGCATTGGTGGAGAAGGCCATCCTCCCCTTCGCGGAGCCAAGACTCTGTAAGAAAGAGTGCGTCAAGTGAGTGTTGGGTCAGAAGGTCGTGCACCAAATGAGTCTTAGCATGAAGGGACCAGCAGTTCAGGAGGGCAGATGAGAGGGTCAGGAGAGAGGAAATGGAGGTGGCAGGGGAGGTGAGAGAGACGGTTGATGGGGCTGGCAGAGGAGGAGATTATGCATATTACGGGCAGCGGCCCCAGATGGTGGGGGGGGGAAAGACAGGGGATGGACGGTGACCCCAGAAAACAAGGATAGCAGCCATGCTAATGGGATATAACGGGCAGTCGCCGGAAGTCGAGAATGAGGACCTAGGGCTGATCCGAGAGACTAAGGGAGCTGGTGAGACGCACAAAGCTAGTAATAGCGCAGGGAATAATGCAAAGGACGAAATGTGGAATGGAGAAATGTTTGTCTGGCAGGGCAGGACGCCCACATCATCGCCCCAAGGCGTATGACCTGCTCCTTGTGCGTGCTCCTTTGGCACGGAACGCCACCGCTGAGCTTCTTATGTACACTCGAGTACCTGAATGCTGACATGGACGCGTTTCACGCATCCGCATCACTTCCAGGAGGCGGAGCAAGCACAAGCCAGGAGTTTGATGGGTAGGAGAACAGCACAGGACCTGGAAAGAAGGCAGACAGTCAGCAGACAGCAGGCAAGCACAATTAGCAGCACAATCAGCGGCAAACCGGAATGCCGCTGCTGGGCTTCTTATGTACAGTCGAGTAACTGGATGCAGGCCCCCCGCCAGCAGTGGAGGGAGAAAGCTTCAAAATCTCAATTGTCCCCACAGCCCAAGCCGGGGGCGGGTTTTTGACAGGTTCCTCAGGAGAATAGCCAGCTGGTCACTGTCCACTGAGGTACTCCCTCAGGTAGAAGTGGGTGGCTTGTCCACTTCGCCCACAGGTGGCTCCTGGTCACCTCGGACACCTGGGTGTTGCAGATTGTCCAAAGCGGATATTGGCTGCACCTCACCCAGTTGCCGCCTCCATACGCCCTATGAGAGTACCCCATGGACCCATTACACAGGAGCATGCTAAAGGAAGAAGTCTCCACTCTGTTAACTGATCTAGTCATCACCCCCCCCCCCCCCCCAGCTCAGGTTGAATGGGGCTTCTATTCCAGATACATCTTGCTTCCCAAGAAGACCGGTGGGTTCAAGCCAATCTTGGACCTGTGAAACCTCAGCCAGTTCCTAGTGCGCAAGAAGTTCAAAATGGTCTCGCTGGGGATGCTGCTCCCATACCTTCTACAGGACGATTGGTTATGCTCCGTGGATCTAAAGGATCCGTACACACACACATCCCAATCCACCCAAATCAAAGACAATATCAAAGGTTAAAGCTGGGAGGCCAGCACTATCAATACCGAGTACTTCCCTTTGGGCTCCTACCTCCAGACCTTGGGGGTTTTCGTCTTCCCATATCTGGATGACTGGCTCATCAAAGGTCCCTCACCAGAAGACGTCTGGCAGTCTGCCAATCTCACCATTCAGGTGCTCGAGCGTCCAGACTTTGTGATCAACTACCCAAAGTCCCATCTCCAGTCCATGCAGTGGCTGGAGTTCATTGGAGCCCTTCTCAGTACCACCTGAGCACACGCCTTTCTACTGAAGGACTGCATGCAGTGACTGGTAGCAGCGGTGGGTGAGGTGCAGCACCAGCGCCGCACAACAGCCTGACAGATGTTGAGAGTCCTCTGTTATATGGCTGCCATGGTGCATGTCACCCCACCTGCCCATCTCTTCATGTGGCAGGCCCAATGGACCTTAAGCACACAATGGAAGCAGGCAACGGGCCGCTTCCGGGACAGGGTGGCAGTTACTACGCTTCTGGTGTGGTCCCTCAACTGGTAGCTCAAGCCAGAGAATCTGCTCAATGGCCTTCCGTTCCAGATGGCAGTCCCCTGCAAGATGCTCACGATGGACGCATCCAGGTCAGTGGGGGGGGGGGGGGCTCACGTGGATGGTCTGCACATGCAGAGCCTGTGGTATGAGTAGTAGAACTTGTTCCAGATCAACCTCCTTGAGCTTCAACCAATAGCTAATGCCCTCTGAGCTTTCCGAGCGCACCTGGCCAATCAGGTGGTCCTCATCCAAATGGACAACCAGGTGCCGATATTCTACGTGAACAAGCAGGGAGGCACAGGCTCATACGTCCTCTGCTGCGAGGCTGTTCAGTTGTGGCAGTTGCCCTGCTCCATGGTATGGAACTAAGATCGACCTATCTGCTCGATAAGCCCAATATCCTAGCAGGTCAGCTCAGCTGAGTCCTACTACCACCTGAGTGGACCCTCAACAGGATGGTAATGGACCAGATCTTTCACGCCCATGGTGAATCTCTTTGCCACAGCACACTGACCAGGTAGGCCAGTTCTGCTCCCAGAGGCCAGCCAGCAGCCGCCTGGCTTCTGATGCCTTCTTCCTCCTGGGGGGAGGGCTTGCGGTATGCATACCCCCCAATACCTCTCGTGGCAAAAACCCTCCTGAAGCTCCAGGCCGAGAAGGGCTCCATGATCCTCATCACGCCTTATTGGCCTCGGCAGCCGTGGTTCCCGTTACTGCTACAGCTCTCGCAGAGGGAGCCGCTCTGCCCCAGCCCTCATCTCTGAGAAGAACTGAACCTTGTTGCATCCCAATGTCTGCTCTTTGGCCCTCACTGCTTGGGTGCTGAGTCCTCTTAGAGCTCAGTCTTCCCAAGGGTGTTACGAACATCCTTCTGGCATCCCGTAAGGGCTTGACGCCAAGGCCTACATGCTAAAGTGATGGAGGTTTGCTGCCTGGTGCGCGGACAAGGCTTGAACCAGCTGCTGGAGTAACTCCTGCACCTCTTGGACTTGGACCTTAAGTCCAATATAGTGCATGTTCACCACAGGGTTGTACCATCGCAGCTCTGGGAGGAAGCCCATTTCAGCCCAGCCTCTCGTGGCTTGCTTCATGTGGGACTTGCTCCTCTCGAAGGCCCCTCTCAAGCCGTCTGTGGTAGCTTGGGATTTCAACATGGTACTCAACCAGCTGATGCGGGATCTGTTTGAGCTGCTGGACTCCTGTCCCATGAAATACCTGACCTGAAAGGTCCTCTTTTTGATGTTGCTTATGTCGACCCGACGCATCAGTGAGCTCCAAGCTTTGGTGGCTCACCCGCCATACATCAGGTTTCACCCAAACAGGGTAGTTCTCTGCACGCATTCCCCACTTTCTGCCGAAGGTGATCTCTGCATGCCACCTCAACCAGTTGATAGTCCTACCGACTTTCTTTCCCCCGGCCTCACGTTAACCAGGATGAGGCAGCGTTGTATACTTTGGACTTCAAGCGGGCGTTAGCTTTCAATCTGGAACGCATGAAGGCGGACCAGCAGTCCACCCATCTGTTGGTTTCTTTTGATCCCAGTAAGCTGTGCTCCGCTGTCTCGAAGTGCACATTATCCCTCTGGCTAGCTGACAGCATCGCTCATACTTACTCCTAAGCTGGGTTGAGCTTTGAAGGTCATGTCACAGCTCACAGTGTTTGAGCTATGGCAGCGTCTGTGGCCAACCTCTGCTCTGTTTTTGCAGAGGAAATCTTCAAGGCTGTTACATGGTCTTCTGTGCATACCTTCGCAGCCCAATACTGTCTGGATGGGGATTCCCAATCGGACAGCAACTTTGGCCAGGCCGTACTCCGGCATCTTTGGTTCTTTGAGTCAACTCCTGCCCGCCGGCTCTTCTTGTCTGTCCAGGCTACGTTTAAACCCCTCAGGTCGGTCTGTTGAGAATGCTGAATCAGATGAGTCCTTCGTGGGACCATGGTGAAATTAGGCCTTACCTGCTAATTGATGTTCCTTGAGTTCTTCCAGTCCAGTCCCATTACTTATGGGTTGTCATCTCCCACCAGCAGCTTGGAGACTGAGCATGTCAGAATTCTGACAACTCTAGAAAGACAGCTGGCACCTCCCACCAGACCTCAGTATTCTATTGACAAAGCAGACTCACAGGAGCAACAAATAAGTACCTTATCATTTCAAACATTTATAAAACCACAACATCCCCCCCCAGGCAGGAAAAAAACACCTTAAAACTACACTTATCTATTTGCATCTGTTAACTTATTATTACTGTTCTTTACTGAATCCTTCTGACACGCTGATGCCAGAGACTTATGTGAATATTTGTCTGCATGATCCAAGCACCAGTCGTCCCAAAACCAAGGCACCGTCCCCTTCCATTGGGGCTGTACCCAGTGATGGCCTCCTCACCAGTTTCCGGGCCTACTGCCATACTAATAAACCTTTTCAATTCTGGGAACGCCATCACTTTGAAACCATATATATTCTATATACATCCAAGAGAGGAACTGGGACTGGACTGGAGGAACTCAAGGAACATCAATTAGCAGGTAAGGCCTAATTTCACCTTAGAAATAGAAATATGATGACAGAAAAAAACCACATGGCCTATCTAGTCTGTCCTTCCATATCAACAACTACAACAGTCCCCTTTTTACCTTTAGAGATCCTCTGTGTTTGTCCCTTCCTTAGTGTTCCTCCAGTCCAGTCCTGTTACCTATGGGATGTATCACAGCAGTACTAAATCTGTGAGGAACCCGCAAGCCCAGCCTGAAGCACTGCAGCCCCGAGCCACAAGTCCTATGTTGTCTGAACATCTAGACGATAATGCTTTACAAGTATGCAGAGATGACCACATTGCCACACTGCAAATCTCTGCTGGTGGAACCAAACTGAATTCTGCCCACGATGCTGCTTGGGCGTGCATTGAATGCAGTCTCAGCGACTGCGATCCTTCAGGCAACTAGTTTTCAGTGCTTGCCCCGCCTTCGTGGAAGTGACCGCGGCTGTGATCCCTCAGGTATCCAGCCACATATAAGAACAACGCCTGCAGCTTGCACCCAGGGACCATGCCCAAGGAGCAGGACGTACTCCTTGGGTAAGATCGGGGGTGTCCTGGCAAATGGTACCCATTCCACAGCTCACAACGCGGTAACATATTCAGCCTCCACGCAGCCATCTGTATCAACAGGTAAGTTTCCCTTAGTCGCAGGTGCTAAGCTACTCTGACTGTGGGGTTTTTTCGTTCGTTCTTTACAATGGCCTTTATTCCAGTGCATTGGGACTGGTGGCCGCCGCTTCCAGCTCCTTCCTTATTGGGTCACCTCACTTCGACACCCACAAACCTGCTAGCATGTTGTCATCAGTGCAGAACCCACACTTCCCAGCATCCATTAGTTCCCACACTATTACTTAGTCTGGCACTCCTGAATTGCAGATCCCTCTGTTCTAAATTGCTCCTTGTTCAAGACCTCCTTCAGCAACACTCCCTTGATATGCTCTTCCTAACGGAAACCTGGTTGAGAGAAGGTGAGGACCCTTTCCTCAACCGATGCCTACCCATGGATTTTTCTGCCTTCTCTATCTCCAGAACGGGCCAGTGTGGTGGAGGCGTGGCCCTCCTCCATTGCTCCAATCTTCCTGTTACTGAAATTCATTCATCTACCATCCATTATCCCAAATCACTTCTGCTCCATTTCGACAGGACCCCAGCGCTTTACTTTCTCCTCTTGTGTGTCCCTCCCTTCACTGCACCCAGACTTTTGGGTTTCAATGTTAATTATCCTTTAGGAAACCTCTCTCTCCTATCCCAACTTGGTAATCTTTGGGGACTTTAAAATCTACTTGGACTCCTCCTCCAGCCTAAGGACTGTGCTTTTCTCAGTTTACTCATGATCTCCCACTCAACATGTTGCATGCCCTACTCACAGCGCTGTACACTTGACTTTATTGTAACATCTACCGACACTTTGTACACCCCATCAGCTTTCTCCACTCTCCCACTTCCCTGGTTGGATCATTATTGTATCCTTTTCTCCATGCGCTCCCCTGCAGTAACGTCCTGGTCAAACCCATCTAGCATAAACCATCCCCTCCCTGTTCGCTTGAAACGCCATATCACACCTCAACAATTCCCAGCCTCGGACACACTATTTCCCTCTCTCTCAAGTTCACATTTGGAATACTGTGCTTACCTCCACACTAGACCAGTTAGCACCATTGCACCCCACTCCCACACCAGTTCAGCACAATCCCTCCCCCTGGTATCACTCTGGTCTCCGCACTCAACTACGTCATGCCGAATATCAATGGCACAGGCATCCATCATCTACCACTTTGTCCTAATTCCGCCATTGTCACAGTGCACACCGCTAGGCAATCCTATTACTCCAACCTCACCACCTCATCCTCCAACTCATTTAGACAGCTTTATTCTGTCCTCCGCACCCTTTCTGCATCTACAGCACCTCCCCCCCAACCACACTTAGGCGCTTTACTGAACCCAGCACAATTGGCTTCTTTTTCGCAGATAAAGTTGATCAATTGCGTGCATGTTTTGTTACCTGCCCCCCCCCCCCCCTTGCCTGCTATGCCTACCCCTCTCTTGCTCTCTAATCCTGCTCTGTCCCATACCTGGGCCTCTTTTTGCATAATCTCCACAACAGAATTACAAAAAGATTCTCTCCACCTCCCAGAAAACTACCTGTCCATAGGATCCCATCCCTTCTCATGAGGTGATGTGAGAGATGCAGAGTTTTTTACATTAATGCTTTTTTATTATTTCTTCAATTTCCTGTAGTAATAATGCAAAAACATTCTCTGTTTGATTTCTTTGTTCTTCTTCTGTTGTGGTCTAATGGGGATATTCCATTTTTCTCTATTGCTTTAAGTAAATTTTATTGTTTTTTCTTTACATTCAGTTGGAACAGTCCCAATTTTCTTCTGCAAGTTATCTGCTTCAAGTGGCTATGTCTAATAAAAGCATGGCAAATTCAGCACACAATTAAGCTGTGTAATTTGTTGCTGGAGGATGTGTTAACCGTTTTCAACACAGAAAAGTCCATAAAATATTAGCTATGTAGACTTGGGAAAGCTATTGCTTATTACTGTGCATAAGCAACAATGAATGATTTCCAGGTACTTGTGATCTCTATGGGCCACAGTCAGAGGTAGATGCAGTATTCAATGGATGTCTGGCCTGACCCGTAAGGCACATGCTAAAGTTTTATGAGCACCCTGCAACAGACCTATGTCCACCATTTAAGCTAGCTTTGAATTTATTTTCATTGTGCATGACAGTATAGATGTATCAGTGACATGCTGCCAGATGCTTAGATGTAGACAGTCTGACCTTATTTATTGTTACTCAAGTGCCATAATGCACTGCTGACCTGACATAGCATCCAAAGCGGCAAAGTCACACCACTTACCTGTTTGAGTCTCAGCTCTGATGTACTGCAAGCTAAGAACATAAGAAATACCTTCTGCTACGAGAGGACATGGGATGAGGGTGAAGGGAGATAGATTCAGGAGTGATATGAGGAAATTTTTCTTTACGGAAAGAGTAGTGGATCCGTGGAATAGTCTCCCAGTGGAGGTGGTAGAGATGAGGACAGTAACTGAATTCAAAAAAACATGGGACAAACACAGAGGATCTCTAAAGTTCTTGATATGGAAGGACAGACTAGATAGGCCATGTGGTCTTTTTCTGTCATCATCTTTCTATGTTTCTATACTGGGTTAAGACCAAGGTCCACTGTTTCTAACAGCGGCCAATCTATGTCACAAGTACCTAACAGTTTCCCAAAAAGACACACAGGTTCCATAATGCTTGTACTGGGGCAAGCAGTGGATTACCTGGGTCCTCTTAATAATGGTTTATGGACCTTTCCTCCAGGAATTAGTCCAAACTTTTTTATAAACCCAGCTACACTATCTGCTTTTACTACATCCTCCGGTAACGAATTCCAGAATTTGATTACATGTTGAGTGAAAAAAATATTTTTTCTTATTAGTCTTAAACGGGTTACATTGTAGCTTCATTGCATGTCCCCTAGTTTTTCTACTTTTTGCATAAAGAATAGCTCTTATGTTTATCCTTTCCACTCTATTCATTAATTTATAGATCTCTATCATATCTTTATCTTTATTTGCGAAGTTTGATATACCGCCCTTGCCGGAGCATCAGGGCGGTGTACAATAAAAATATATTGGCTACTGAAAGCAAAGCAAGAAAGGAACGCCATTAGCATATAGGACAGGGATAGAAAAAAAATAGAGTGAGATAAAGCACAGGGACAGAACCAGACATGAAACTAACAGTAGACAAGGGGCAAGAGAGGGGAAAACTATAGAATGGCTGGATTATAAAGCTACTGAGTTATAAAGGGTGGGGGGGCTCAACTGGGGGAGGCGAGGCCATCAGTGGAAGCAGGGAGGTCGTAGGCCTGGCAGTAGAGTTATGTTTTAAGAAGTGCTTTGAAATGGGGGAAAGATAATTCAGTGTGGAGGGCGTGCGTGAGCGAATTCCATAAAGCGGGGCTTAGAAAGAAGAACGCAGAGTGACGGGTAAGTTCAAGATGGGCCTGAGAGGGGGAGGGAAGGAAAAGACGGTTGCCATGTGCAGAACAAAGGAGACGTGGGGCCGGTTGAAGGTGAATAATATCAGTCAGGTACTGTGGGGTGCTGGTGTGCAGAACCTTGTGCGTGATAATGAGTTTATAAATGAATCTAACTGATCTCTTCTCAGCCATCTTGTTCCAGGTTGAAAAGCCCTAACCTTTAAGTCTTTCTTCATAGGGGTATCCTTCCGTCTCCTTTACCATTTTGGTGGCTGTTCTCTGTCCCTTTTCTAATTCCGCTATATTCTTTTTAAGATATGGTTGTCATAATTGCAAACAATATTCAAGGTGCGGTCACACCATGGAATGATAGAGGCATTATAATATCCTTTGTGTTATTCTCCATTCCTTTCCTTGTGATTCCTAGCATTCTATTTGCCTTCTTGGCTGCCGCTGTTCTTAGCTTGCAGTACATCAGAGTTGAGACTCTTAAACAGGTAAGTAGTGTCACTTTGCCTCTTTGGATGCAGAGAGTTTCAGCGTGTTATTCATGACGCCTAAATCTTTTCACTGGGTGGTGGTTCTTAATGTGGAACCTTGCATCGTGTAACCAGAGTTTGGGTTGTTCTTTCCAAGGGGCATAACCTTGCACTTGTCCACATTAAATTTCATCTACCATTCGAACATCTGGTCTTCCAATTTATCAAGGCAATTTTTCACAATCCTCTTGGGTATTAACAGCTTTAAATAATTTTGTGTCATCTGCAAATTTGACTGCCTCACTCGTTATTCCCATTTCCAGGTCATTTACAAATATGTTAAAAAGCAGCAGACCCAGCACAGATCCCTGTGGTACTCCGCTATTCACCTTTCTGCATTGGGGAAATTGGCCATTCAGCTCTATCCTCTGCTTTCTATCTTTTAACCAGTTTCTGATCCACAATAGTACACTGCCTCCTATCCCATTACTTTTTTAACTTCTCTGAGAGTCTCTCATAAGGGACCTTGTCAGAGGCTTTCTGAAAATCCAGATGCACAATATGGGCTGGCTCACCTTTGTCTACCTGCTTATTCACACCTTCAAAAAATATAACATTAGTAAGACAAGGCCTTCCTTGGCTAAATCCATGTTGGCTTTCTCCCATTAAACCATGATTAGCTACATGTTCAGTAATTTTGTTCTTACAATGGTTTCTACCATTTTGCCCGGTACTAACAGCGGGCTCACCGGTCTGTAGTTTCCCGAATCACCACTGGAATCCTTTGTAAAAATTGGCGTTACATTGGCCAATTGCCAATCTTCAGGTACTACAGATGATTTTAATGATAGTTCACAGGTTACTAATAGTAGATCTGTAATCTCATATTTCAGTTCTTTCAACACCCTTGGATGTATACCATCTGGTCCAGGTGATTTGCTACTATTTAGTTTAGTTTATCAAATAGCTGTAATATAGCTTTCCGGTTTACCAATATTTCTTTCAGTTCTTCCAGTGCATCACCTTTAAATACCATTTCAGTCATGGGAAACTTCCCTACATCTTCTTCAGTAAAGACCGTAGCAAAGAATTCATTCAATCTCTCCGCTATAGCCTTGTCCCCTCTTAGTGTTCCTTTTACCCTTCTATCATCTAATGGTCCAAGTGACTCTCACAGGTTTTTTGCTATGAATGTACTTCAGCAGCATGGATTCACCAGAGGCAGGTCTTGTCAGACAAATCTGATTGATTTCTTTGACTGGGTGACCAGGGAGTTGGACCGAGGGAGAGCTCTAGATGTGGTGTATTTAGATTTCAGTAAAGCCTTTGACACTGTTCCTCACAGGCGACTTATAAACAAACTGAGCACCCTAGGGATGGACCCTAAAGTTACTGCTTGGGTTAGAAATTGGTTGGGTGGGAGGCGACAAAGAGTACAAGTAAATGGAGCTCACTCTGAGGAGAAGGATGTTACCAGTGGTGTGCCCCAGGGATCTGTCCTTGGTCCGATTCTTTTTAACATCTTTGTTAGTGATATAGCGGAAGGGCTGTCGGGTAAGGTTTGCCTCTTTGCAGATGATACCAAAATCTGCAATAAAGTAGACACCCAGGAAGGTGTAGATAACATGAGGAGGGATCTAGCTAAGCTTGAAGAATGGTCTAGAATTTGGCAGCTGGGATTTAATGTTAAAAAATGTAAGGTCATGCATTTGGGCTGCAGCAATCCAAGGGAGCAATACAGCATAGGAGGTGAAGTACTTTTGTCCACTAAAGAAGAGCGGGACCTAGGCGTAGTTGTGTCCGATGATCTTAAAGTAGCTAAACAGGTAGAAAAGGCGACGGCAAAAGCTAGAAGGATGCTTGGGTGCATACGGAGAGGAATGGCTAGCAGAAAAAAGGAGGTGATAATGCCTCTGTATAAGTCTTTGGTGCGACCTCATTTGGAGTATGGTGTGCAATTCTGGAGACCGCACCTTCAAAAGGATGTGAACAGGATGGAGTCGGTACAGAGGGGTGCTACTAAGATGATTAGTGGTCTTCATTATAAAGCATATGAGGACAGACTTAAGGATCTTAATATGTACACCTTAGAGGAAAGGCGGGATAGAGGTGATATGATTGAGATGTTTAAATACCTCCGTGGCATAAATGTTCAGGGAGAGAGCCTCTTTCAATTGAAAGCAAGTTCTGCGACGAGGGGACATGGGATGAGGGTGAAGGGAGATAGATTCAGGAGTGATATGCGGAAATATTTCTTTACGGAAAGAGTAGTGGATCCGTGGAATAGTCTCCCAGTGGAGGTGGTAGAGATGAGGACAGTAACTGAATTCAAAAAAGCATGGGACCAACACAGAGGATCTCTAAAGGTAAAAAGTGGACTGTTGTAGTTGTTATGGAAGGACAGACTAGATGGGCCTTGTGGTCTTTTTCTGTCATCATGTTTCTATGTTTCTATGTTTCTATTAAACATTTTTGCTTCCTCAGCAAGCTTCTCAAATTCTATCTTTGCCTAACTTATCGGTACCTTATATCTGACTTGCCCGTGCTTATGTTTCCAGTTTTTATCATTTGGCTCCTTTTTTCATTTCCTGAAAGATGCTTTTTTGGCTACAACAGCCTCTCTGACCTCACCTTTAAAACATTCTTGCAGTTTTTTGGACTTCCTTCTGCCTTTCTTAAAGCGTGGAATACAGCTGGTCTGGGCTTCCAAGATAGTATTTTTAAACAATGCCCATGCTTGATGTAAATCTAACCTTTGCAGCTGCTCCTTTTAGTTTTTTCTTAGCTATTTTCCTTATTTCATCATAGTCTCCCTTTTGAAAGTTAAAAGGTCCATCAGCTCACGACTGGGGCAGCATCTCACTAACTGTGTCACTAGACTTCTCCTTTGCCTTTCAACTAGTGGACCACCGCATCCTTCTTGCTCGCTTGCTTGATGTGGGAATTCATGGGACTGTTCACCGCTGGTTCCAGCCTTTTCTATCTTGCCAGTGATTTTCCATTCTTGTCTGTCATTTGCAATCACCTTTCTTGCCTTCTGTCCCCTTGACCTGTGTTGTCCCCCAAGGATCTGTTTTAACCCCTCTGTTATTCAATATCTTTGATACCTCTCAAGTTTCTTTCTAGCACACCTTCTCTGCATACTACTTTGCCGACAATATAATTATTCTTCATCATACAGACTTCCCATGCTCTGATCTGTTCCCCCTCAATACCTGTCTTTCCAAAGTCTCCAGCTGGTTTTCCGTCAACTTTCTACACTTACATCCTGCTAAGACAGCCGCCATATGGTTTACCTCCTCCTCTACCCTCCCTCACTCCTACCCCCTTCCTCTACCCCCTTCACTCCCACCATTGGCTCCCATCTTTCCTTCTGGTCCCATTTCTCTGGTGTCTATTCTCCATTATGTTAGGGTCCCCCTTGACTCTTCTCTCACCTTCCAGGCCCACCTCTCCTCCCTAGTCTGTGGGGCTTTTTTCTCACTGCATCGTATCTGTGCTGTATGCCCATTTCCATCAACCGCCTCTCTTACCACCCTTCTTACCTTGGTCATAGCTAAACTAGATTATTGTAACATTCTTCTCCTTGGCCTCCTCCAGTATTCTCTCACATTTACAGTTGGTTCAAAACATTGGTGCTCAGATTCTCCTATGCTCCTCATGTTTCAACCATATTTCTCCCCTCTTGATTCAACTTCACTGGCTTCCTATTAGATACCGCAAACAGTACAAGCTCCCGATATTAATCCATAAAGCAATACATGCTGGTATCCCAACATATTCAACTGACACTCTCCATCTTTACACTCCCCCCTGGTCACTCCATTCTTTAGAAACATGATGGCAGAAAAAGACCACATGGCCTATCTAGTCTGCCCTTCCATATCAATCACTACAACAGTCCCCTTGTTTCCTTTAGAGATCCTCTGTGTTTGTCCCATGCGTTTTTGAATTCAGATACTGTCCTCATCTCTATCACCTCCACTGGGAGACTATTCCACGCATCTACCACTCTTTCCATAAATAAATATTCCCACATATTACTCCTGAGTCTACCCCGTTTCACCCTCATCCTATGTCCCCTCATAGTAGAGCTTGCTTTCTATCGAAAGAGGCTCTCCCCCTGTACATTTATGCCATGGAGGTATTTAAATGTTTCAATCTTATCACCTCTATCCCGCCTTTCCTCTAAAATATACATATTAAGGTCCTTAAGTCTGTCCTCATATGCTTTATAACAAAGACCATTAACCATTTTAGTAGCCACCCTCTATACTGATTGAAACCGGTTTATTTCCTTTTGAAGGTGCAGTCTCCAGAATTGCACACAGTATTCCAAATGAGGTTGCACCAAAGACCTATACAGAGGCACTATCACCTCCTTTCTTCTGCTGGCCATTTCTTTCCCTATGCACCCAAGCATCCTCCTAGCTTTTGCCATTGCCTTTTCTACCTGTTTAGCTACTTTAAGATCATCAGACTCAATCACACCTAGGTCCCGCTTTTCTTTTGTGGACAGAGTACTTCATCCCCTATCCTATAATCGCTCCCTTGGATTGCTGCAGCCCAAATGCATGACCTTGCATTTTTTAACATTAAATCTCAGATGCCAAATTTTAGACCATTCTTCAAGCTTAGCTAAATCCCTCCTCATGTTATCTATACTTTCCTGGGTGTCTACTCTATTGCAGATTTTGGTATCATCTGCAAAGAGGCAAACCTTACCCAACAGCCCTTCCGCTATATCACTAACAAATATGTTAAAAAGAATCGGACCAAGGATAGATCCCTGGGGCACACCACTGCTAACCACCTCCTCCTCAGAGTGAGCTCCATTTACCTGTACCCTTTGTCATCTCCCACTCAACCAATTTCTAACCCAAGCAGTAACTTTAGGATCCATCCTTAGGGTGCTCAATTTGTTTATAAGTCGCCTGTGCGAAATGGTGTCAAAGGCTTTGCTGAAATCTAAATACACCACATCTAGGGCTCTCCCTTGGTCCAACTCCCTGGTCACCCAGTCAAAGAAATCAATCAGATTTGTCTTACAAGACCTGTCTCTGGTGAATCCATGCTGCCTCTGATCTGGTAATATGTTGGACTCCAGAAAAGCACAGTTACTTACCTGTAACAGGTTATCTCTGGGAACAGCAGGAATTAGTCTTCATATATGGGTACGTCGGTACCGACAGAGCCTGCACGGGAATGCTCCCCAGCATCCAATCAGAAAGCTTTTGGGAGCATCCCTCGCGCCTGCGCGCCGACTTCCCACCTTTCCCACTGCCTCTCCTCAGTTGAGTTTCATAGCTGAGACAGAAGGAGAAAAAGAGGAAAGGAGATAGATACAACTCCTGGGGGAGGTGGGTGCGTTGTGAAGACTAATTCCTGCTGTTCCCAGAAATCACCTGTTACAGGTAAGTAACTGTGCTATCTCCAGGAACAAGCAGGAATGAGTCTTCACATATGGGGACTCCCTAGCTGTGGGTGCCAGGGGAGATCCCATAAAATGCGTATTCCTGGAACAGGACGGCATTTCCCAAACCTGGATCCCCGGCATCCCGAGGGATGGGGGGTAGGAGTTGAATAGAGAAGAGCTGTAGAGGAACAGCGAATCTAAAGACTACAGAGAAAAAGAGTCTTTAGAATGTATGTCAAGTATCATTAAAATATTTAATGAACTAGTACAATTAGAGCTTACCTACTGGATTGTAGGAAGTAGAACTGTGATGGAGTGTACTGTAGATGCAGTAGCGGAATCCTCAAGGTAACTTCACAGCAGTGAGGATGAAGTTCCAAACCTGGAATGGGCAGGTGACCCAGGTGTCAACTGGGGTAGGAGAAGAACAGCAGGTCTTCAATGGAAAGCTTTATGGGAAAAAGCTGAAAACTCTTTTAGGTACAGAGTTATTAACATTGAGGACTAAAAGAAGACTGACAGATCTGGAGAATTAGCCCAGTCCTGAAGGGAAGAGGGGGTATGGAAAAAAGCCCCTATTCCCAAGGAGAACAGAAATGTACTCAGAAATACTGAAGATGTACACTGTCTTTCCTAGCTGGTAAGAGATAGGAAGACATTGAAGTTTGATACTTCATAGACAGGGAGATCTATAACAAAAATAGAAGCTGTTGACATCACAGCAATAATTGTGTGTATAACCGCTCCCACTTACTGAGCCGTATGAGAATAGGCGAGTGGACTGTCTGGACCCCTTAAGAAGGGAAAAGCTTTATAGCACAGACAGGGAGATAGCGAGTAATACTTAGCGTCCTATGGACATCTCCCAATGGGCACATATACATATATATATATATATATACATATATATATATATATATATATATATACATATATATATATATATATATATATATATATATATATATATATATATATATATATGGAGAGACATACATATCTATATATATGTGCATATATGTCTAGATATGTGATATATATATATAGATGGGCATGACTTATGCCCACACAGACTACAGAAATATGTATGTATAGGACATATACATACATGAATATAAGTCTGAGGATACATGCCTGCAGCTGAGCCCCACAAAAACATTCACATGGGGAATGTGATGGGAAAAGATTCATCTAATAATGAGGGGGTAAAAAACCACCTGAAGATATATAGAGAATCTATTTCTGTGGTGCAGGAATGTAGTTCAATGGAATAACCAGCATGGTTGCGTGAAAAAACAGAGGATAATAGCAGTCTGGCAAGAGCACGTCAGGAGTACTTTAGGACTCTGACATGTCCAAAGGACAAAAAAACGCATAGACTAAGACACCAGGATGACCCAGCCAAGGGACACAGGGGTATCATGTACACTAAAAGAGTATGCGTTGTCCAAGTGGAGCAGACAAGCATAATGCCAAGCTGTAAGGAAAAAAGGGGTAGATTCCTGCAAGATTGGGAACTCCTTGGACATTCACGCCATGGAATGATTATATAAGCTTTTTCTACTATATGGGAAAAACCTTCAGAGAGAGTTCAATGCTCTGTGCAAGGGCCCATAGTAGAAAGCTTCTCTGAAGATTGCAGAGAGCATAGTGCAGGAGGATTATAAGATAAAACTGACAGAAGTCAGGTGTGTTGCCATATCCCAGGGAAGGATATGGCTAGAAGAAGAGAACCTGCAGTGAATAGAATTATGCAAGATAGTTGAAAGTAGCTTGCAATGAGCATTAAAGTAATCACTGGAACTCCTGCATATACAGCAACTGAACAAAACAGCAGAGGGGATTCTCCTGTATGAAAACAGAGAGAAAACAGACAAAGGGAGCGGAGAGATTCCCGTCCCTGTCTGATGAGTTGTTCAGAGCATGCATTGAAGGATAACAAAAAGTCTACACTGGAAGAAAAAGAAGTGTTTCAGTATGGTACCAACTCAAGCAGGGGAACCCTGGAAGAGAAGGGGTTGGAAAGTGACTTACCATATGGTAAGTCAGCTGAAGGAAAAGATGTCCATATGGGGACAGAAACTATCATGGGATAGTTGTAACTTCCCTTCGTGGTAGTAAGAAGGGGAGAATTCTGTAACCCATGGACAAAAGTATCCTAACAGCTTAGCATACTGAAAAAGATAGAACCAGTGTAGAGTTTGAATAGTAAACTTCTGCTAACAAGAAGTTAACTGTAGATTGCAATACACAGGAACCTATGGTTGCTGGTTATGATTAGACTGGCTAGAGTCTGGAGACTTCAGACTAGGATGAGATGTCCCTTGCTTGGGTACATCTGGAGGATGGGCAGGAGAAGGGTGAAACCTTCTTTTCTTAGGGAAAGAAAGTTTGGTAGGACATTTCCTATGTCCTGGGGAAAAAGAAGGCTTAGGATGGTTTCCAGAACCAGGGAAGTCAGTGGAGCAATGAGCAACCTGACGTAAAGCCTCTTTATTGAAGAGATTTTCTCCAGTACAAGGAGAGTTACCCAGTGTATGTTGTGCCCATCTGCTCAAGTCTGAAGCTTGCAGCCAGGCTGTACGACGTGCTCCAATGGCAATAGCAGAGGCTCTGCTAACAGACTCAAAAGAGTCTAGAGAAGCACGAGAAAGAAACCAAGAGATATTCCTGCTATGATTAAGAAGCAAGGAATAGTCAGTGGCCTTAGGCTCTGACAAAAAAGGGGACAAAAGAGATAATTTCTCTGTGACTTCCTGAAGTGTCAGGCTCATATAAAAAATATATGAGATAATCCTTGAAGCCAGCATAGAAGTTTGGAAGGTTTGACGTCCAAAGGCATCAAGTGCTTTAGATGCACGACCAGGCGGATAAGAAGAGTGCTTCTTCTTGCTTCTTACCTTCCTCATTGCTGATTCCACTACAAGGGAATGATGTGGAAGTTGGTTTTTCTGAAAGCCCGGAGAGGGAGGTACCTGATACAGAACATGCATGACTGTAGAAGGTGAAGGAACCCTTAAAGGTGATTCCCAAATCCTCAGAAGGTGGTCCTGCAAAGAATGATGCAAAGGAAGCATTATATTTTCCTTTTCTGCAGGATCTTGGTTAAGAGTAGAGCCAGGAATAGGAATGGCCAGAAAGGTTGCCATGTCAAGGAGAAATTTCTGAAAAGAAGGATCTCCAACAGGAACTATTCCTGGGTAGGCTGAGGTTGAAGCAGCAGCTTGAGCACCAGAAGACATACTGGACTGGTGCAGAAAAAGAATCCTGCTAGATGGAGAACGATACTGACAGTTCTGATTCGAGGCAGTTAGTACTGCATCATCGGTTCCCGGTATCGATTCCAAGCTAGGCATAGAAAGGATCGATGGCACCGATGGAACTGCAGGAATCGACATCGATACCGATAGCGGTATCGGACGCGGTAATACCATCGAAGCAGGTATCGGAGGCTGCTGAAGCTGTACCGAGGTAACTCGAGAGGCTTGGTAAATATCCTCGGTACTGCATAATCAGGAACGATATGGGTCGGTTCCCAAATGCGTCGGTACCAAGTCATCTAGACTGGATAGCGATTCCAGACTGGGCATCGAGGGGAGCAGGTCTATCGATGCATGCCTAGAAGGTACCGACATCGGTGGTGGTATCGGCGATGCCAATACAGGAAAGTCAATCAGAGTGTTATCGATCGGTACGAAAGGTACCGAGGATGTCTGATGACAATTCCTGGTGAAGAGAGGAATACTCGACACCGATGCCGGGGTATCGGTACCGCTCGAAGCCGGTACCAACCCCGAGCATGGCGGAGATACAGGAAAGCCAATCTGGGTCGCATCGATCGGCCCCGAAGGTACCGAGGACACCAGATGACGATCCCTGGTGAAGAGTGCAGCACTCGACACCGGTGCCGGGTTATCAGTACCGCTCGAAGCGGATACCACCCCCTGGCACGGCTCAGGTATGTTCTGTGAGGGGTGAGCCCCAAGAACAACCTGAAACCCCGTGAATGCTTTGGAGCCCGAAGACTCCCACCGGGGTTTTATTGCCAATGGGATCTTGAGGGCAAGGCCGGAGCCGTCATCATGCTGTGCATGAGACTTACCCTTCAAGAATTGGCTAGTCTTAACAGACTGTTTGTGGGTTACCTGATCCTGGAGAGAAGAAAAAAACGGCATCGAGGGAAACTCTAAAAAGGGAAGGTCTTCTCCCAACAGTACAGCCTGATGGTTCAGGGGAAAAAGGGTCAGGACCCAAACAGGTTAGACACCAAGCCTTGGAGTCTAAAAAGAAAACTATGTTTCCACAATGAAGGCACTTCTTAGGAGAAGAAGGCTCCATGTTGGAGAGGCCTGGTAGGCCCAAAAAGTTAAGACAAAAAACTGAGGAGAAAAAATGTTTCTAATTTTAGAAAAGAAAAGAATAAAGCACCTGCGGTACCGGTATCGGCGGGAAGAACAGCCGCGACCACAAGAAAACAAGGAATAAGAATTTTAAATAGAAAAGTTTCTGCGGTGACAGGAGGACGTCCTGTCAGCTCCGCGGAAAAACGAAAACTGAGGAGAGGCAGTGGGAAAGGAGGGAA
This sequence comes from Ichthyophis bannanicus, assembly GCA_033557465.1. Lineage (NCBI taxonomy): Eukaryota > Metazoa > Chordata > Amphibia > Gymnophiona > Ichthyophiidae > Ichthyophis > Ichthyophis bannanicus. The sequence goes on along the minus strand of CM066032.1, from coordinate 1,270,039,162 downwards.
GTCAGCGTGCAGGCGCGAGGGATGCTCCCAAAAGCTTTCTGATTGGATGCTGGGGAGCATTCCCGTGCAGGCTCCGTCGGTACCGACGTACCCATATGTGAAGACTCATTCCTGCTTGTTCCTGGAGATCCTCACTGTTTTCTCTTTCAGCAGTGCTTCCAATAATTTACTCACCACTGAGGTTAAACTAACCGGCCTATAGTTTTCAATCATATTACTTCCACTTTTGTGTAGAGGGACCACATGTGCCTCTCTCTCCAGTTCTCTGGCATCACTTCTGACTCCGAGGCATTGAAAAGGTCAGTCAGCGGAACTGCTAGAATGTCCCCAAGTTCCCTTAGTATTATCGGGTGTATCCCATCTGGTCCTATCGCTTTGTCTACTTTAAGATTAGCTAGTTCCTCACAAACATAGTCTTTTGAAAATTGTTCAAGATGCCCCTCACGTCTACTCCTGTTTGTGGGTGTTTTCTGAAGTCCTGCTCCTGGTTCTTCATCTGTGCCAGTGACCTCCACTTGTCATCTCCCTCACTTGTACACCTGGGGTCCACTCGCTCCTCTGCCCTTTACTACCTCGGCTCTGTATTGTGGAACTCATTACCTGCAGACCTGCACTCAGAACCCTCCTATATCTGCTTTAAAGCCATGCTCAAGACACATCTGTTCTGCCTTGCTTTTGACCTCCCTCCCTTGTCACTATGATTACTTTCTGCTCTGTCTATTCCCTCTCCTCTTTTTTGTATGTACTGTCTATAAATGGCATTCCTCTCTAATCTACCCTTGTCTTTATTGTTTTGAATTGTACACCGTCCTGCTAGTAGAAGGTACGGTATATCAAGTAACTAATAAACCATAAATCATACTGTAGATTTCCTTGCCATCTTTCTTGCACCTATGAAATCAAAACATGATTAAGCTATGATCACTATTGCCAAGTGCCCCAACAGCCTTATCTCTTGCACCAGATCTTGTATACCACTAAGGAGTAGGTCCAAAATGGCTTCCCCTCTTGGTTTATGAATCAGCTACTCCAAGAAACAGATTTATTTCATCTAGAAACTTTACCTCCCTAGCATGTCCTGTGGTGACACTGACCCAGTTGATAGCGGGCTAACTGAAATCCCCTAATTATTATTACTGTATTGTAGTTTTTGTTAGCTTCCCCGATCTCTTTGAGCATTTCATCATCCATTAGTTCATTCTGGCAAGGCAGTTGGTAGTACACTGCCATTGCCTTCCACTTTTTACATGGAATTTTAATCCAGAGAAATTCTGCCATGTATTTTGCTTCTTGCAACACTTTAATCCTGTGTGACTCAATGCCCTCTCTAACATAGAACACAGCCCCTCCACCAGTTTCATCTACTCTATCATTGTGATATAATTTGTACCCAGGTATCATAGAGTCCTACTGGTTGTCCTCCTTCCACCAGGTCTCATAGATACTAATCATATCTAACCTCTCATTTAGTGCTATATATTCTAAGTCTCCCATCTTATTTTTTTTAGACTTCTAACATTTGCATATGAGCATCTTAGAGGTTGTATTTTATTCTTATTGATCTGGTTATCGATAGGCAGAGGTAATTTGGAATCTTTAAGCTCTGTCCTTAAGCATATTTGGGTTACTTTTGCCTTTATTGGAACATCTGTTGATATGCCCTAACTTCAGTCTTTTGCTAGTATCCTTCACAGATAGATCATTCTGAACCATGCGCTCTTGCGCAACCATCAGCTTTCCCCTATTATCAGTGTTAAAATCTGCTCTATCTCCTTTTTAAAGATTAATGCCAGCAGCCTAGTTCCATCCCTTGTCACCTCTTCCTCGGTGTCATGCTTTTGTTCTAATTGCTGCATAGGCAGGGTAAATAAAAGTGCTATTAGCCTTAAGCAACCTGCAGATTTAGTTTACAGTGTTTATATGTTCAAGACATATCTTTTAACACTGTCTGTGTTCTTGGGCAGGCATAGTATAAGAATCCCATGTTTTTTGGTGTTTGCCTCACCACACAGCAGTTGCACTTGATACAGGGCTGGTGTGGCCCGAAACACGCGTGTTGAAATCCTTGAAGTATATCCGATGCACAATAGTTGCGCTAAGTTAAGTAGAATCTCTCTAAAAACTATTTTCAAAATTGTTACAATTGGTTGTTTGAGAAAAAATTAAAAAGGGAACTGTGGACATCGGGGGGGTTGAGTGATTGCCCGGTCTACTGGACCCGACTTTTTGGTGATATTGAAACCTAGGACTTTGTCTGCCATATGAGCGATCTTGGACTTGTGGATTGCATTATAGTGATCACTTCATTCTGTGGGGGTTACTGTTTGTTTCCCTGTGAAAAATAAGAGGTCTGACGCTAGCACCTCTGGTAGAAACTGAGTTAGTGAAAGGAATTTATTCTGTTGTCTCTCTTGCATTTTAAAGTTCAAGGGAGGCTCAATCTCAACATTACAGTCTTATAGAGAAGGGCTGAATAGTATTTTTATGGTCACTTTAGAGTATTACAGAGCTCAAACATATTTCCACATAATTTTGTTTTTCTTTCAAAACTGCTTAGGATTTTTCTTCATTAAGCCAATTAGACCGATATGTATGTCTTCTGTCAGAGACAGCTCTTTACCTCAGTAGTTAATGCTTTCACCTAATACCCAAATACCCACCATGATCAAAGTAACTGATGCCATAAACAGTCTCAGAAAAAAAGTTAAGAAAGCACAGGACAAGCAAAGAAGATTCTTAGTTGTGAGAAAGCAAAGATAGAGCTTAAGCTGGCGTCCCGTTGGGATCTATGAAAGAAAGTGGGCAGAATAGTTGGGCCTTCTGGTCCTTATCTATTGTCATTCTATGCATTGTAGCTCATTGTTCTAGCTTGCTATTAGAGACAGGAACTATTGAGCCAGAACCACCAGACTATTTGATTTGTAAGTACAAGAAAGAAAACACGCACAAATACAAAAAAGTGTTAGAAGCCATTTTTTAAGAGAGTAAATTAGGAGAATTTAAAAAATGAGCTCATCCTATCCTTTACAGATTTTTCTCTTGAGAGCAGTTTGTGACTGCTCAACACAAAGTAGGCTCCTCTTCTAGAGGTTTCTGGAAAAGCTTACAGACTTGTATTGCTCATATGTAGGAGGTTCCTGTAACTCCTCTCTTCCTATAGCAGAGCTATGACTGGAGAACAATTCCTCAAAAGAGGAGATGGAAAGATGTGTGTCACTGGTGAACGACTATCCTCAAAGAACACTTGCTACAAGAAACTGCTTTCTCTAAAGACTAGCAGCTCACTGTATTGATAACAAGTGGGATTCTCTGGCTAGGGGTGGTCGTCATCAAATAGAAGGAAAGTCATCATCAGCTGTTTATTTATTTATTTAAAATTTCTTATATACCGCGCTATTTGTCATCAGTGCGGTTTACATTGAAACAATATAACACTGGTCAGATATATCAGACCTATTTTACAAACAGGAATATTAACATGGAAGTAAACAGGGAAGTCATATACATTTCTAGCAAAATACATGTAGGTAATATATATAATCTGTGCAGTTAGGGTAGGTATGAGGTTGAGAGGGTGGAGGAGGGGAAGGGGTGTTTAGGTGTATAAAGTGTGTGATGAAAAGGTAGTGTTTAAGGGCTTTTTTGAACTGTTTAATGTCCTTAATTGCTCTGATGTTGGGAGGGAGTTTGTTCCAACACCTAGGAGCATAGTTCGAAAATGACCTATTGATGGATGACTGGTTAACTTTTATGGAAACCTTCGGTATAAGTAGGGTGTCAACAGCTGGAGATCTCCTGGATCTGTTGTTTGTTGTGTGTGTGATGAGATCAGAGATGGATGCTGGAGAAATATTATTGAAGGCCCTAAAGGTAGTAAGGATGGCCTTATATCGGATTCTGCAGCTTATTGGGAGCCAATGAAGCTTCTCTAGAATGGGGGAGATGTGTTCACACTTTGATGATCCGCAGAGGACACGGGCTGCTGCATTCATGGCTAATTGTAGAGGGTTGATTGTTATCTTTGGCAGGCCATGGAGTATTATGTTAGCATAATCAAAGTGCGGCGTGACCAGAGCTTGGAAGATGGTGCGGAAGTCATCAGACTCCATCATAGGTCTCAGGTGACGAAGGGTTTTAATCTTGAAGTAAACCGCCTTTACGGTGCGTTTTATATGTTCCTTGAAGTCTAACCTTTGATCAAGTATTACTCCCAGATATCGTATATTGGATTTAACTGGGAGTTCGGCATCTCTAACTTTTAGAGATGATGGAGGGGAGAAACATTTATTCCTTGTGATTATTAGAACTTCAGTCTTTTTGAAGTTAATACGGAGGTTATGAGAGAGTAGCCAATCAGTTATTGCATTAAAACAGTTGATTAACACTGAATAGTTTGGGCATGATACAGATATCGGTGAGAATAATAGCACATCATCCGCTTACATAAGGCAGGATATACCAAAAGAGCGTGTGATGTCACAGATTGGCTGCATATAGATATTGAACAGCAGCACAGACAAGGAGGAGCCTTGTGGTACACCTTGTTTCTGTTGTGGAAAATATGTTTCTTTGTTGGACATAAACCCTATTTGGGGTTTACTTTTTTTTTAGTTCATATAAAGGAAAAAAACCTGAAATATAACTCTTACACACAATTTACTTGATTCCTTGTTGCCCATCATGTTCCCTATGATCGCAGAATAGAAATTTACTGGTTATCATTCCAGTTTCAAAAGCACGAATGGCAAATAGTGTTGGGCTCTATCCCTCAAAGAGGTTGTGGAGAAGAGACAATCCAAAGCTACTCTCTAACTGAAAGCCTATATCTAAGCACTACTGTGATGGGGGTGAACTGCACTTCATATCACCGTCTTACAGATCTCTTCAAAAGGGTAATAGACGTTGTATGACAGCTGACATTACGGACCTCAACATGCCCCTTTGAGATCAAGAAAAGGCCCAATTTATTCAGTTCAAAATAATAGATTTATTCTTTAGGACCAAGCAGGAAGTCCTCACATACAGGTGACGTCGGCGCCGACGGAGCCCTCGTGTGGAGCATTTCCCCAGCTTTCAAAGAAAGCCTTTGGGAATGCAGCACGCATGCGCAGTCCCCTTCCCGCCCAAGGGTGCCATCTTGCTCAGTCTTTCTTTTTCCGCAGAGCCCAATGGACGTAGTTCGTGTCGGCTGGGAAAAGTTGATTTTTTTTCTGCGATTTTTTGCGTCTCTTTATCCGGTTCGACACCGGTTCACCATCCCGCCTCGTCTCGGTACACCGGTATCAAGTCCAGAACTTCTTTTTCGGTATTTGTCCTTTGTGACTAGCGTTCGTGCTTTTTCTGTTATTTTCACTGGCAGTCCTCCCGACCCTCCCTCCTCCCCTGGAGTTGCAGTCCTATCCTTCATTTTGATTTTTGCTGTCTTTTAGCTATGTCATCAGACTGAGCAAGATGGCACCCTTGGGCGGGAAGGGGGCTGCGCATGCGCCCTGCATTCCCAAAGGCTTTCTTTGAAAGCTGGGGAAATGCTCCGCACGAGGGCTCCGTCAGCGCCAACGTCACCCGTATATGAGGACTGATTCCTGCTGCTCCTGGAGAACACCTGTTACAGGTGAGTAACTACACTTTACCACAATCTTAGGCTCGTTTAGCTCAAATAAAACAAAAGACTGAGCTTTTTCTATGGGCTTTAGTCCATGTAACGCAGAAGGCAACAGCTGTCACAGTCCAAGTACCAAAGGGCTTGTTCACCTTTAAGGGATGGAGCCTGGGAAACAATGTAAGGATAATTAACTGATCAAGATGGACATTTGACACTACCTTACACAAGAACTTGGGACATACTGTTATCTTCTTGCCTGTGTTTTTTCCCCAGAGCCTGTCATCCCAGCTCCTGCAATCCGGCTCCGTTTACCTGCCTGGTCCTGCCTACACCAGTTACGCAGCCGCGTTCCCGTGGCTGCGCTTGCGGGAGAGCCTGTCATCCCAGCTCCTGCAATCCGGCTCCGTTTACCTGCCTGGTCCTGCCTACACCAGTTACGCGGCCGCGTTCCCGTGGCTGCACTTGCGGAGAGCCTGTCATCCCAGCTCCTGCAATCCGGCTCCGTTTACCTCCCTGGTCCCGCCTACACCAGTGACGCGGCCGCGTTCCCGCGGCTGCGCTTGCGGAGAGCCCGTCATCCCAGCTCCTGAAATCCGGCTCCGTTTACCTGCCTGGTCCCGCCTACACCAGTGACGCGGCCGCGTTCCCGCGGCTGCGCTTGCGGAGGTATCCAGCTCTTCACCTATAAATTTACAGCACCTGCCGTATTAGAATTCTCTCTGTCCTCCGATGCTGCTGCTGCATATACTGTTGTTATCTTCTTGCCTGTGTTTTCTCCCCAGAGCCTGTCATCCCAGCTCCTGCAATCCGGCTCCGTTTACCTGCCTGGTCCCGCCTACACCAGTGACGTGGCCGCGTTCCCACGGCTGCGCTTGCGGAGGTATCCAGCTCTTCACCTATAAATTTACAGCGCCTGCGGCGCTTGACGCTGCAGCGTGCGACAGGGGCGTGCACTGAAGGAGCGCACCTAAGGAGCACGCCGTACTCCTTGGGGCCGCTCCGGAAGCGGAGGCTGTGACTCTAACTTTGCGTTGCATTTTTATTTCCTTTCAGCTCTCACCCTCTTTGCCACAAGCGGATCCGGAGACGCTGCATCTTCATCTCTTCTCACCTCCTGCACTACTCTCCGGCTTCCCCAGGTATTAGATTCCTCTTATCTACTGACTCCTGCTGCTCCTTCTATTCTCCATTCTATGACTCACATACCGGTTCAATGGGGTCATCGCCCAACTGCGACCTTCCGTCGACGTTTTCGTTCCCTTTCCAACCTTCTTCTCTGCATCCCTTCTCGTCCTACCCCCTCTCAACCTTCTGCCATTTCTGCCTCCTCCCTGTCTACTCTAAGGATTGGCCTCATCAACTGCCGCTCCCTTAGGACCAAGTCTCTTCTCATCCAAGACCTCATCTCCCAGGCATCTTTTGACTTGACTCTCCTCACTGAGACTTGGTTAAGGGAAGGGGAGGATGCCCTTCTTGCTCGCTGCCTTCCGGCAAGGTTTTCAGCAGCATCTGTCCCCCGCACGGGCCGCTCAGCCGGTGGTGTGGCCGCCATCCTCGCCCCCTCTCTTTCCTTCACCCAGATTTTCTCTCCATCTCTTTCTTATCCCGAGGCCCTTCTCCTCCATCTTCACACCACACCTCCTACCCACGTTCTCCTCGTTTACGCGCCCCCTGCCCTTCGTCCTGATCTCTGGGACTCACTCTTCCGATCTCTTTCTGACCTCTCCCTGCTTTTTCCTCACCTTCTTATCGCCGGTGACTTTAATCTTCACCTTGACTCCCCTTCATCCCCCAGATTTCATGCTTTCCTCTCCCTCCTGCACGACCTGTCCCTCCTGCAGCACGTCCCTTTTCCCACTCACTCTGCTGGTCATACTCTGGATCTCTTCCTGACTCTCTCTTCCTCCACGCTTTCACTTCATAATCTGTCCTCCCTCTCTCTTCCCTGGTCAGATCACCTCTGCCTCTCGGTCTCTTGCTCTCATTCGGTGACGTTAACTCCTTCCTCCACACCTCCCCCCAGACCAACGTCTCTCCCGCTCCATCACCCCATCCTTGGCCCAGTAATTCCCCTCAGCCGCAGATCTACTCCCTTCTAATTTTGCCTCCTTATCTCCCAACTCTCAAGCATCCACTTGGTTCTCCTCCCTTTCAGCCGCACTCGACCATGTTGCTCCCCTTCGTCCACGCCCTGCTACCCGTCGACCATCGCATCCTTGGTATCATCCCGGCCTCCTTTTACTTCGATCTCAACTCTGTAGAGCCGAAAGGCAATGGCGCAAATCCCCTTCACCAGCCACTCTGTCCTTCAAAGCCCAGCATTCTCACTACCGTTCCCAGATTCACCTTGCTAAGTCCACCTTCTTCTCCAATGCTATCGCCAATGCTCCCAACCAGACCCGTCACCTTTATTCCACCCTGAAATTTCTTACCTCCCTTCATCCTTCTACTCCTACTGCACCTATTCATCCTGTCCCCGCCCCTTCTCTTCTAGCCTCGGCCTTTAGAAACAAAATCTCTACCCTGAGGGCTTCACTGCCCTCTCACCCCCCACCTATTCTTTCTCCTCCTCCAGCTGCCTCCCCGCCCCCCCATCTCCCAACTATCCCACACATGGTCTTCTTTCTCCCTGACCACCACTGCTGAACTCCACCACCTCATCTCTTCATCCAACAAAACCTTCTGTTCCCTCGACCCCATCCCTCCTTCCTGGCTGCTGATTCCCTCCCTGTCTTTCCTCCCCTATATTCAAACCATCTTGAACTCCCGTCTTTCCACCGGAACCTTTCCCTCTTCCTGGAAACACACCCTGATCCGCCCATTACTTAAGAAACCTTCTCTTGACCCTCTGGACCCCAACAACTATCGCCCAGTCTCTAACCTTCCTTTTCTCTCTAAACTCCTCGAAAAAATCGTCTTTGCCCAACTTTCTCACCACCTTGACTCTACCAATTTCCTTCACCCCCGCCAATCTGGCTTCCGTTCTGGGCACAGCGTTGAAACCATCCTTCTTGCTTTCACCAATGCACTACACGTAGCTCACGACCGTGGTGAAATTTCGGTGGCGGTAGCCCTTGATCTTTCCGCTGCGTTCGACCTGGTCGATCACTCTCTCCTCCTGTCCCGACTGCGCGAAGCTGGCCTCTGCAGCACTGTCTTTCGGTGGTTCCACTCCTTCCTTTTCTCCCGATCTGGCACTGTTCTTTCATCCTCCCCATCCGGCCCATACTCTGATTCCTTTCCCCTATCCTGTGGGGTCCCCCAAGGTTCTGTATTGGTCCCTTTCTTAACCCCTCTCACATTACTAATACAACAATTTGGAATTTCAGCTTTCTACTATGTGGACAATATTCTTCTTCTTTACCACACCTCCCCTGTTTGCCCCGACCTTGCCCCGCTCAACTCCTGCCTGGCTGCTGTCTCTGATTGGATGACTCAAAACTGTCTACACCTCAACCTCTCGAAAACTACGGCTATTTGGTTTCCACACGGTCATCAGCCCCCTTTCCCTTGCCCCTTCTTTCCCCGGTACACCCATCTCACTGGTTTCTACTTTTCGTTATCTCGGGGTGCTTTTCGATTCGGATCTTTCTTTCTCTGCCCATGTTTCCCATATCTCCAAAACCTCCTTCTTCTACCTCCGTCAAATTCGTGCTATTCGCCCCTTCCTCTCTCCCTCCGATCTTGCCACCTTGTTACTGACTCTTGTCATCTCCCGTGTCGACTTTTCTAATTCCATTCTCTCCGGCATCTCTAAATTGCAACTGACACGACTTCAGAGAATCCAGAACATCGCCGCCCGACTTGTGTCTTACTCCTCCCCTAGAGACCACGTCACTCCCCTTCTTTTCCGTCTTCACTGGCTTCCCATATCCTTTCGTATCCATTTCAAACTTCTCACACTTGTTCACAAGGCGCTTCATACCACCACCCCACAATATTTGGCTGACCTAATTCACTTTCATACCCCTAGGCACACCCCCCGTTCCTTCCATCTCAACCGCCTCGCACTGCCTCCCCCCTCGCTTGCTCACCTTCAATCCACCCGCTCTTCAGCCTTTTTTTTCATAGGTCCTGCTCTTTGGAACTCCCTTCCTTCTGCTCTCCGCCTGGAGCCTCATCACCCCACCTTTAAACATGCTCTGAAGACCCACCTCTTTTCCCTTGCTTTTAACCCTCCTCCCTCCTAGCCTTAACCTCTTCCCTGCGCTGACTGTCCTTTTCTCGCTCTCTTCTCTCTATCCTTTATTGAATTGTAATTTCCTTTTCCGGCCTTGTGCCATGCTGTAGTGAAGATTTTATTGTAAACCGCTCTGCTTATTACTGAAGGGCGGTCAAGCAAATAAATAAACAAACATATGGGAGTACCATTGTACTGTAGTGAAATCTGGTATACAGAAGTCAATAGGGCTTGGAGCTCATGGACTCAAATGACATTATAAAGTTCAATTGGACCTGCCTCATATAGGGACATGCCATTTGCGTGACATACTGTGAAAGCCACAAGCCCAAGCATTTTTATCATGGACCAAGCTGATGGCTGTTAACTCACTGAGTCCTTCCTCTGCAGCCACAATTTTGTGAGCTCTTTTAGTGGGGAATTATATATGACTAGGGGCAAGACCTAACAAACATCCTACAAATTCCAATTGTGATGTCAGGATAAAATGGGATTTTGAGTAGTTTATAAACCCTAGTGACTGCAGCAGCCAGATGGTACCCCACATGGATTCATTCACTCTTGCGTGGTATGCGTTTTTGACTAATCAATCATTTAAACAGAAATACACAAACACCCACTTTGCATAGAAATGCTACAATGACAGCTAGACATTTTGTAAAAACCAACAGAAATTATGCTAGGCCAAAAGAAAATTAGACACTAGAGCTAGTGGTTCTCTATTACAAATCTGAACCACATTCAACTTACAGATATCTGCTCGTATGTCACCTCTAAATCCAGAGAACAATCTTTTGCTCAGATAAACACAAACCTTTTCCATTTTCTGGAATTTGTTTGAGGCCGTTAGGGCTATGATGGAAAGCAATCCAATTCTTTTTTTTTGGGGGTGGGGGGGGGATCCTCCAGAAGGACCTATAATAAAACCCCAACTGCTACAGAGTAGTTCCCAGTACTGATTGAGCACTAAAGCTTTCCTGGGAGGCCATATTTATTAAAAATATATCCTGCTCAGTCTACAACCATCTGCTATTAGCCAGAACACTCAACTGTCTGATTCTAAAATAGACTGACCATTTAGCACGGTTTATCACTTGGAACAGGTATAGTCCTTAGAAAGCAGGATTGATCAGGCACACAAGTGGAGTGATACAGTATCGCATGTCACGGGAACAGAACAGCACTCCCAGAGCTCAGTACTGAATGTAAAAGTCTGAGCATTTGCAGCTTTTCCTACATGCAGCAGTCTTCTTAATTAACCTGACCATCTTTTCTAAGTTCAAATACGGGACGCTCAATCAAGCCAGACGGTTCAAAGTTAAGGAAAATAAAAATGTTTATATAATTACAATTTTAATTTTAACCCAAAATTTTAATCAGTAGGCTAGGTTTATAACTTTACTTACAATGTGCCAATCAGGCCTACTCTTACTTCTCTACAGAGTGAATTTTCTTCAAACGAGCAACATTTCCACTAAAATCCTTTGGGCCAAACAGGGCCTGAAGTACTCGGCACTAAAATCTTCAGCGCACTCAGGTGCCATCACTGGCAGCAGCCCCAGTCTGCGGTCAGCCACAGGAGAGCAGGAAGAGGGATTCCCCGCCCCCCTGCAGCAGAGGCCAATCAGGGCCCGAAGGACTCGGCCCTAAAGTCTTCAGCCAGCTCAGGCGCACCTGCACCTGAGACCCTTGCCAGAGGGCCTACTGACATGGCCCTTAGGCACGGGACCACCAGGAGGGGGGCCACAAACAGCCTAGCAAAGCAAGAACATCACCAACACACAGAGACATCAGATCACAAGCGGTCAAAGAGCCCTAGCATACCGCAGATACCAAAAGCAAGAAAAGCTTCCATACATCTACAGCTCCAAGCAGCAACCCTGCCACCCTCTATCTGTATTACGCCTATAACAACTAAAACTAAGTATGTTATCGCTCCACCAAAACTTCCATAAACAGGATCCCTCTTCCCAACTCCACACTGCACTCGAGCTTTAACACTAAGCTAGCAACAATTAAGCGCTTCTATCTAGAAGCATACAAATGATCCTCAACCAAACTTCCACTACTACAACCCAGTAAGAACTAATACTACTACAACCCAACTAATATGCGATCTCAAGGTTTATACCTAGCTCTAATCAGGCTAATCATCACGGTCTTGACAGGCAACACCTCCTCCCTCTATTATGCCTCAATCCCAATCCTCTGCTACCCACCCTAGATACATCAAACAGCCCAAGCTTTAGCCTTCCTGGCACACACCAAGACAAGTTAATCACCCTAACCTTATCAAAATTTGGCCACAAGGCACATCAACAACGGATTCCAACCAAGCTGCAGTGTTTTGTCCCCTTTGTTATTTAACATTTTCCTTGCCCCTCTACTTTTGGTATTACAACAATATCCTGTGTCTTACTATGTTTACGCGGACGACATTATTTTACTCTTTCATACTTCTCCTCTCTTTCTGGATCTTTCTACTTTTAATGCCTGTCTTTCTCACGTGGCTCTTTGGCTTTCACAGCACTTTCTTCGTCTAAACCCGTCTAAGTCTATTGCTATGTGGGTTTCACTTTCGGGGTCATGTCCATCTGTCGCACCTATGATTGACTCTGTCCCTGTCCCTCTGGTTTCTTCCTTTCGGTATCTTGGGGTGATTCTGGATTCCTCTCTCTCTTTTCATGATCACATTTCTTCATTGGTTCGGCGTTCTTTTGCCATTCTTCGTCGTCTTCGTGCTGTTCGGTCATTTCTTCCCCTTGGATCCCTGGTCACTCTTGCACTTTCCCTTGTTATTAGTCGTCTTGACTACTGTAACGTCTTTCTGGCTAATCTTCCCAAGTATCAACTTAAGCGCCTACAACTTATTCAAAACACTGCTGCCCGTCTCATCACTTTCTCCCGTCGTTCGGATCATATTACACCTATTCTCATTCAGCTTCACTGGTTACCCCTTTGTGTTAGGTTCCACTATAAATTCTTGATCCTCATTCATCGTGCACTTCACACCCATAACCCTTTATACTTAGCTGACTTAATCCTGCTTCATACACCTTACCGCCAGCTTCGTTCTCTTCATGCAAATCGTCTGGTTCTACCGTCCCCATCTCAGGCTCATTTGGAAAAAACACGCCATGCTGCCTTCTTTTTTCTTGGTCCCAGTCTATGGAATGCCCTGCCCTCATCCCTCCGCTTAGAGTCTTCATATCCACAGTTCAAATCTGCCCTCAAAACCCACCTGTTCCAGACAGTGTTCAATCTCCCTTCCTGACTCCCCCCCTTCCTTTGGATTTTCCTCTTGTTATTATCCCCGGTTATTGGTTTTGTCTTAGTCTATTAGTCTTGTCTTTTTACCCTCTGTCTGTTTGTGGTTGAGTGGTCTTGCCTTTTTACTGTTGTAAATCATTGTTTTTTATTTTGTATATTGTTAATTTGTAAACCGTTTTTATAGTATGATTTTATTGTTTTAAATATTTTATGTTTTGATATTGTACATAGTTTGTGCCTTATTTATTATTACTTCTTGTCTTTTGTATTGTTGTTATGCTTTTCTTTCTTTTCTATTTACTTTGGCGTTCTTTTCCGTAGTTTGCAGTGCCGCTTTTTATATTGTTTGTACACCGCTTAAATGTTTCTTTTAACGTAAGCGGTTTATCAAATTTGAAATAAAGTTAAAGTTAAAGCAACCACCACACCACCCAGATAGGCGTCGGCAACAGAAAGCGGAAACAAAAACATCCTTCCATTCCCCGGTGCAGAGATCAATCAGGACCCAGCTGGCATCCAGTACAAGAATTTGCTCCAGCGTGCCTGTGCCTGGCAGATCTGCGCCTGAGGGCCTTGCCAGAGGGTCCTTTGGCAAAGCCCTTAGGCAGCTGCAAGGTATGACTTAGCTACCCAACACTCCCCCGAACGGAGTAGCAATTAACAATTTGCTATACCCCGTACAACGATACTCCAAACCATGGCAACAAACCGCTTCACTGCTAATCCACCCCACAAAACCACGACAAGAATAGGCAATATTTGTCATCCCCAACTAGAGCTCGCATTAATCCAGAGTAAGATCACAAGCACCTTCAATATGCACATCTGCTTCTGCCGAGCCTTACCCTACCTCCTTCCGACACTGATTATAGTGCAACAAATCAACTGCACAGGGGCCAAGACGAATAAAGCACAAACTCCACTACTACCTCTACCATTCTTACCACCTTTCACCACACTAATTCACCAACACCTCAGACGCACGGCAAACAGAGCTCACAACGTAATACAACTACCTCATACACACCTCCCACACATTACCTGCACAAACCCCATCACTGCCTCCCCAATCAAATGCGCCCTAATCAATGCAAAATAGATCAAAAACAAAAAACACCATCCAGGACTACATACGAACCCATCAGGTGGACATCATATGCATCACAGAAACATGGCTGGCAGATATGGACCAGGTCATCTTCAATCAAAGTACTCCACCTGAATATGCAGCATTTAGCTGCACTAGAACACACAGAGGTGGTGTACTAATACTGGCCAGAAACCACTACAGATTCAAAACCACCTCCTTGATCAATGCGGCAGAGATCAACACAATCACCATCTCCAACCTAAGTATATGCCTTACATACAGACCACCAGATGCCAAGTCCAAAGATCTATAAACTACACTGGAGACAATCTGCGCACAAACTCCCAACATAAATCACTCATTGCCTTATGGGACTACAACCTCTGCTCCACACCCAACAAAGAAGCCAGAGCATTCCTCAAAGCAATGGAGTCTCTTCATTTCACCCAACTAGTGAATGCTCCTATGCATCAACATGGAACAAATCCAGATCTCATCTTCATACCAAAACAACTAATTGAACAAAACCAGGACATAGCCGTAACAATCACCCCTATTCCTTGGTCGGACCATCATGCAATAACATTCTCAATGCTAATAAAAAGTCGTGCCAGCCACAGAAATGAAGGACACATCAACAGGAAATTCAGAACCTTTAACAAGGATCTATTCCTACAGGAGATAATCCCAAAGCTCCAATATGACAGCCACAACCTGGACAGTATCATCAAAAATTGGAACGACACAATTACTACAGCCTCATCAGTCACAAGTCAGAATCACCCACGCTCCCACAAGAGAGCTAACGCACCCTGGTACTCTGATACAATCAGAGAAGCAAAGTGGGCACTAAGAAAACTCAAACGAAAATGGAGAAGGAATAAGTCACAGGATAACATGTTCCAATACAGAGCCAGGCAGATGGAATACAACAATTTAATCAACAAATGCAAACAATTCCACACCAACACCTTTATGAAGTCAGTGAACAGACCAAGAGAGCTCTTTAGCCTCGTACAGCTGCTCACTGGAGAGACAGCACAGCAGAATGTTCAGCATATAGACACGCAAGAGTTTGCAAACTTTATAATCAAAACACAGGATCCCCACCGTAAATCCTCCCCCCCCCCCCAACAAAGAACAATCCAGCAAGCACAGGACACCAAAATACATGGAATGACTTCTCCATTCCCTCAGTGCTACAGATCAAACAGATAGTGGACTCCTTGAACATGAAAACCTCAACAGCCGACCCTTGCCTGGTGGCATGTATCAAAGCTTCAAAGGAGCAACTAAGCCAGCACATCCAAAAGATAGTGGAGCTGTCCCTTCAAAAGGGCTATATGCTGCTTCCCCTTAAGCAAGCAATCATACGATCAGTCCTTAAAAATGCCATCCTAAATCCAGCAGACACTAAATCCTACCGACCAATCTCCAGCCTGCCATTCATTGCGAAAGTCATTGAAAAATCTGTCCAAAAGCAGCTTCAGGACCACATCAGCCTCAATGCACCTCTGGACATCCATCAGCATGAGTTCAAACCACAGCACAACGTATAACATTGCTAACCTCCCTAGTTGGCAATCTCATAAGAGGCATTGAACATATCAAAAAAGGATTCCTGTTAATCTTTATGGACATATTGGCTGCCTTTGATACAGTTTAACACAACATAATGCTACAATGCCTACACAAAATTGGACTGCATGACACAATAAAATGGTTTGAGTCATACCTCAGCAACCGAACTTAGCAGGTCAAATGTGCTGAAAAGGAATCAACGTGATTTGACACTCCGCAAGGCATCCCAAAAGGCTCCGTCCTGTCATCCATCCTCTTTAACCTTTACATACAGCTTACATGCAAACAGAGGGAACACAGAATACAGGATCAAACTAAGAGAGACAAAAAGAGAAATAAGGATAGCAAAATCCAAGGCAGAAGAAAAGATGGCTAAAGATATGAAGTATGGCGACAAAATGCTTTTCAGGTATATTTGGGAGAGGAGGAAAATCAAAGATGGAATTTCAGGACTCAAAAGTGCCAGGAACAGATTTGTGGAAAGTGAAAATGAAAAACCGAAAATGCTAAACAAGTACTTCAGTTATATTTTTACTAAAGAAAATCCTGGGACAAATATACAAATGGGAATGGAGTAGATACCACACCATTCACAGAAGATAATGTGTTTGAACAGCTTGCAAAACTGAAAGTGGACAAGGCTGTGGGATCGGATGAGATAAATCCCAGGATACTGAAAGAGCTCAGAGAGGTTCTTGCAGGGCTGTTAAAGGATGTTTTTAATAGATCCTTGGAGACAGGAGAAGTTCCACAGGACTGGAGAAGAGCTGATGTGGTATCGCTTCACAAAAGTGGTAATAGGGAAGAAATAGGTAAGCCTTACCTCGGTGGCGGGAAAAGTAATGGAGGCGCTCCTGAAGGAGCGAATAGTGGACTTTCTCGAAACCCACAGGTTGCTTGATCCGAGGCAACATGGTTTTATCAAAGGACAATCTTGCCAAACAAATCTGATTGAGCTCTTTGACTGGGTGACCAGATAACTAGATCAAGGGTATCCGATGGATGTGATCTACCTAGATTTCAGCAAAGCCTTTGATACTGTTCCTCATAGGAGGCTTATCAATAACAGCTTGGGGATGGGTCCCAAGGTGATGAACTGGATCAGAAATTGGTTGACTGACAGACGACAGAAGGTGATGGTAAATGGAACTCACTTGAAAGAAAGGAAGGTGATTAGCAGTGTGCCCCAGGGTTTGGTCCTGGGACCGGTACTGTTCAATGTATTTGAGTGATATTGCTGAAGGACTGCATGGAAAAGTCTGTCTTTTTGCTGATGACAGAAAAATTTGCAACATAGTGGACTCCCCTGAGTGGATGGATAACATGAGGAAAGATCTACAAGAGCTGGAAGAATGGTCTAATGCTTGGCAGTTAAGATTTAATGTGAAGTGCAGTGTCATGCACTTGGGAAGCAGAAATCCAAGGTAATTTTATGCGATAGGGGATGAGAGGTTGGCTTGCACGGACCAGTAGAAGGACCTCAGAGTGATTGTTTCTGAGGATCTCAAGGTGGCGAAATAGTGACAAGGTGGTAGCCAAAGCCAGAAGGATGCTGGGTTGCATAGAGAGGACTTACCAACAGAAAGGAAAAGGTACTGAGGTAGAAATCCAGGCAGGACTGAGAGCTGGAAGGGTTAAGTGAAAAGGATACACCCCTCTTGGTGAAGTCATACCCTGGTACATGCTTGTCCCTCCCCTATTCCTTTGTCTTGCTGCTCTCTCTGCTTGCTAGAGATAACTTACTCTACCTCTGCTTCGCTAGAGATAAGAGTACAGTAGACTTTCTCCAATCGGGACTATACTGTAATAAAGTGACCAATCATGAAGAAATGCTGTAATAATCTGTTAAGAAGTCTATATAATCTCTCTGAGCCCTCTGGTGGGGGCCCAGAATTTGGAAAAACTATTTTCTCTGGGTCTGTGCACATTAAACCGTTGTTTCCTTCTAAGACTCCTTGGGTGTTTCTTTCTTCACTCGTTTATCTGCTACATTTTTAGTTCCCTGACCCGGCTGAGACAGCAAGATAAGAAAGAAAAGGTTATCTTGCTACCTCTAGGTTCAATCGGTTTGAGCCGGGCTGGTGGTGAACGCAGGGGGGAATACAAGGTGCCACCAGACCAGTTGTTCTGGAAAGTATTCCTTCCTGATTCGCCTCTGCCGCTGGCTTTATCCGACGGACACCTAAGAACCCACTCTGGGGTCTAGGAAACAACTCATTCAACTCCGGAGGACATCTGAGTGGGGTAAGTGATAACGGGGTCTGTTTCTGTCTGCAGTTCAGAAAAATCGGTCCTTCCTACGGGGAGCAGGAGAGCTTGATCACCTCTCAAGAGAATTGCCCTAGTACCCTGAGCTGAGGGAAACCGCGTTCCTAATAGACTATTTTCTACGGAGTTGGGAGGCTGTCTATGTGTTGGTCTGTGCTTGATTTATGTGTTTGGCACAAGCAGAGGCTTGTGCAGTGAGCATAGACTCCTGATCAGTGCAGTTCCTGGCCAGGCGACCGCGCCCAGGTCGGGGAAAAATGGCGAAAGCGCCATTTTGTTAGGATGTGATGAAAGCGCCATCTTGTTAGTTACCCTTCTTGAGACTAGAGCAGCTGGATTCCTGGCTATCTGCATTCCTTTCCCTCTGTGTTTTCAAAGCCTGGAAGAAAGATATGGGGGGAGGGGATCAGAGACTAAATGCAGCCCCTTAGAGTGTATGGTAAAGCATTTCAGGAAGGGATTGTCTGCAGATTATGGAGTTCATATGACTCCATCCTTGTTAAAGAAATATTGTGAGCATGAGTGGCTAGCTTTAATACTGATTAGCCCCGAGAAGGAACCTTTGATTATGACTTGGTTAGCTGAGTGCACCAAGTTGTGGTAGCTAAACATCCTGATCAATTCCCTTATATTGATTCCTGGCTGGATGTTTGTCGTCAGAGACCTAAATGGCTCAGGAGATGTCATGAGGAAAACTGCCGCATACTTTTGTCTCATAGCCCACAGGAAATGCAGCCTAAATTAAAATCACAATTGCCTGTTTTAATACAGGAGTCAGAGACAGAATTCCCCCTTTCCCTCCTCCCAGGCAGAGTTCTGTGACTTCAGCTAGGTCGGCAGTCTCAGCAGGGAATTCGGCTAGTTCTTCCCCGCCCCTCTCAACAGATACTACATTCTCTGACAGTCAGAAGATCAGTGAGGGAAGCATACAAATGCCAGTTTCAGATACAGACCTGCCCAGCACTTCAGAAAGTTCCCTGAGTCCCAGATATGAAGAATGTCAGTTCCACGTTCGTACACCCTCCCCCCCCCCCACCATACTAGAGCACTGCAAGCTCATTTGGGGGCCCCAGTGAGAAGCGCTGAGAGACTTTCCTGACCTAAAACCCCACTGGGCAGCAAACAGTGATGCAGGCCGCCTTGCTCTGAATTGTTATCATCGGGCTCTCCTTGAAGGCTGGATTTATTTATTTAATTAACAATTTTTATGTACCGTCTTTCTGCAATTCAAGACGGTTTACATAGCACTTCACATGGCAGTATATTTCAACTGTTTACATAGAACAAGTAACAAGGATACAAGTGTAAAAAATGTAGAAAATATAAAACTTTATAATGATCAACTATTTACATAGGTACATACAGGAATACCACATGGTAGCATGATAGAAATTGAAAAGGCAGGGGTGAGGAGGTGGAGGCAGAGGGCTGAGTACTAAGGTGTTAGGGAAAAATGTTCGAGGAAGAGATGAGTTTTTAACTTCTTTCGGAACTCGGAGTGGTCTGAACAGTTTCACAGCTCATGAGGAAGGGCATTCCATAAGGATGGGGCATAGAGGGAGAAGGCCCTGTTACTAGTAGATTGTTTGCTATATCTTTTATTTGTTGGGATGGTCAGTAGGTTTTTGGTAATGGAGCGGCGTGATCTTGTGTTATTGAAGGAGGGAAGGAGTGGGGAGAGACATGGTGCTGACTCATTGGAGATGATTTTATGTGTAAGGGTAAGTACCTTGAATTTAACTCTGTATTGAATGGGGAGCCAGTGGAGATCATAGAGGACTGTTGTGATGTGGGATTGTCTGGAGTTGTTGGTTATAAGCCGAGCTATCGTGTTCTGGGCTAGTTGGAGCGGTTGCATGCTGTTCTTGGGAAGGCCATGGTAGATAAGGTTACAGTAATCAAGAGAGGGGATTGTAAGGGCCTGACAGACAGTACGAAAAGAGTCAGGGCTTAAGAGAGGTTTGAGGTTCCGAAGGGTACGTAACTTTGCGTATATTGTATTAGAGGTTCTCTTTATTTGATCAGTGAAGGAGAGGTTCTGATCAAGGATAATACCAAGATATTTCACTTGGTTTTTTATAGTGAGTGAGAGATCGCCAAGAGTAAGGGTTGGAGGTGGGGTGTATGTGGCATAGGAAAATACTTGAAGAACCTCAGTTTTGAATTGATTAATTAGGAGGTTGTGCTGGGAGAGCCAAGATTTTAGGCTAGCTAGGCATTCACTTAGCTTAGTAAAATTGGAGTTTATAAGGTTAAATGGGGCAAAGCACATCATATCATCCGCATATAATTGGTACTGAATTCCATAGCTTTGGAAAATCTTGCAGACAGGTTGAAGGAAGATGTTAAATAGTAGAGCTGATAGACTAGATCCTTGGGGGACCCCTTGTTTTAGGATAAATGGAAGGGAGGTATCATTTCCAATACGGACCTGTTGTGTTCTGTTATCTAAGTAGGAGCGGAACCAGCTTAGGGTTGTGCCTCTCAGTCTTATACGAGTATCATGGAGTCTATTTAGGAGTTGATAGTGGGGAAGGGAGTCGAAAGCAGCGGATAAGTCAAGGAATATAAGTAGGCATCCTTGGGTAGGATTCTGGATGTGAAGGTACAAGGAATCTAGTAGGGAGGTAAGGAGGGTTTCATCTCCATGGTTCTTTTTGAAACCATGTTGGAATAAATCGAGGGGAAAGTGATCATCAATATAGTTCTGAAGTTGGGTTTGGACTAGCTTCTCAGTTATCTTTGCAAGGAAGGGGATACTAGAGATGGGTCTGTAGGAAGTAGGGGAAGTGGGGTCAAGTTTGGATCCTTTTAGGATTGGACGGATCGTGGCATACTTAAGAGGAGGTGGTACAGAACCTGTCAGGAGGGAGGATTGTACAATAAGTAGAATGTAGGGGCTGATGGAACTTCTAGTAGATTTGATCCAGGCGACAGGGCAAGGGTCAAGGGCAGAGGTAGAGGCATTTAGCTTTAAAAGGGGGGCCAGAAAGCAATGAATGTAGGGAAAATATCTGAGGTACTGCAAACCCCTGATAAGAGCCCTGGCCAGTTTTATGAAAGACTCTGTGAATCTTTCCGTGTTTACATTCCATTTGACCCCGAAGCACTTGAAAACCAGCGGATGGTGAATACAGCATTTGTGGGACAATCACAGGGGGACATTCGAAGGAAACTTCAGAAGCTTGAAGGTTTTGCTGGAATGAATATAACCCAGCGGATGGAAGTTGCTATGAAAGTATTTGTGAACAGAGATCAGGAGATGAAGCGTGAGTGTGAACGAAAGATGAAAAAGAAAGCTGATAAGTTAGCAGCGGCGCTAGTCGAGAAAGGACAAGGAAAGTCGATGTGGGAACAGAGAAGCCGAGGCCGGGGTAGAGGAACCCGGCGAGGATCATTGGAGCAAGGACTATTGGAACGAGATCAATGTGCCTATTGCAGAGAAATGGGCCACTGAAAAACAGAAGAAAAAACGAATGTCCCAATTGTGTCAGGCAATATTCCCTGCCCCAAAGAGATGTTGAAGGCATTCATAAACATCTCCAGCAACTGCTTAAGTCTGGACTCCTGAAAACCATGCCAATCACCCTGGAATACCTCTTTGCTGCCAGTTCAAAAGCCAGGTACTGATGATTACCGACCTGTGCAGGACCTACGGAAGGTCATTGAAGCTGTTGTTACCATGCACCCTGTTGTGCCAAACCCCTACAATTTACTGAGTTTGATTACTGCACAAGTAACCTGCTTCACTGTTCTGGACTTAAAGGATGCCTTTTTCTGCTTGAGATTGGCCACTCCTAGCCAGCCACTGTTTGCATTTGAATGGGAAGACCCTATTACTGGCAGTAATGGTCAGTTGAAATGGACACGGTTACCCCGAGGATTAAAAAACTCCCCCACACTGTTCGGGGATGCACTTAGTCAAGATTTGCGTCAGTTCCAGTCTTGCCCTTCTCAACGCGTGTTGCTACAATACGTGGATGATTTACTCATTGCTGCTCTTTCCTGGGAAGAATGTCTAACCGCTACTTCAGAACTTCTACACCTACTTTGGATGTCTAGCTATCGGGTGTCCCGAAGTAAGGCCCAATTGTGCCAGACTGAAGTCAGATACTTGAGATTCCATGTTGCCCAAGGCCTTCGAAGATTGGGCTCTGAGCGGAGAGAGGCCGTTTGTTCTATTCCTGAGCCACAAAATTGCAGGCAGTTAAGAGGCTTCTTAGGGGCTGCCGGTTTTTGTCGAATATGGATACCCAACTATGCAGTGTTGGCCAAGCCCCTGTATGCAGCTACAACAGGAGGAGAACGAGATCCTTTCGACTGGGGCCCGGACCAAAAGGAGGCCTTTCAGAATATGATGAAGGCTTTGCTATCAGCCCCCAGTCTAGGACTGCCCGATGAGGAAAAAACATTCCATCTGTACGTCCATGAAGAAAGAGGGATGGCAGTTGGTGTCCTCACTCAGAGCCTAGGTTCCTGGCAACGATCTGTGGCTTATCTGTCCAAACAGCTGGATCCAGTAGCAAGGGGGTGGCCTTCTTGTCTCTGCGCAGTAGCAGCAACAGCTCTCTTGGCAACAGAGGCTGATAAATTGTCCCTTGGGCAAGAACTGTATGTTAAAGTGCTGCATGCAGTACTGACACTGAGTACAAAGGTAATTATTGGTTTACCAATGAGCGAATGATAAAGTACCAGAGCATGCTGTGTGCGAATCCTCGGGTTCACTTGGAGATAGTGAAAACACTCAATCCTGCTACTCTACTCCCTGTAGCACCTGGGCTACCTGAACATGATTGTATCCAGGTTATGGATAAAATGTACTCCAGCCGTCCGGATTTGAAGGATGTACTGCTGGCCTCTCCTCATGTTCAATACTTTACCGATGGCAGCAGTTTTGTGGAAGATGGACAGCGGAAGGCCGGATATGCTGTGGTCACTCCTGGGGTTGTTGTGGAGGCTGAGCCCTTACCCTTAGGGACCTCTGCCCAGAAAGCTGAACTCATTGCCCTTACTCGAGACCTCCAGTTAGCTGCAGGTCTGAAGGCAAACATTTTCACTGATTCTAAGTATGCATTCACTACACTCCATGTCCATGGGGCCCTCTATAGAGAGAAGGGACTCAAATTCAAGCGGGAAATCTATAAAGTATGGGAGGGAGATTTTGGAGTCACTAGAGGCTGTGTGGGTACCAGAAGCGGTGGCTGTTGTTCACTGCAAGACACACCAACAAGGAGACACTCTGGTCATCCAGGGTAACCGCAGGGCAGATAAGGAGGCCAAGTTAGCAGCCCAGCAAGGAACAGTCCCAGTAAGTGTTCAAGCCCCCCTGTTTCCAATTCCTATGTCAGAGTGGGACCCATGTTATACCAGGAAAGAGATGGATTTCTTCACTCAGGAAGGGGCTACTCTCACTACTGCTGGGTGGTTGCAGTTACTGGGAGATCCACCCCGATATGTTATCCCCGAGAATCTAGCACCTGCTTTTGTCTGACGATTTCATGAGACCACCCACTTAGGCAAGACCTCCATGCACACCATTCTACAGTCTTATTTCTATGTCCCACATCTGTCTGCCTTAACGGCAGCTGCAGCACGTCACTGTCTCCAGTGTGCCAGGAATCACCCCGCCAAGGGCCTCTACTCCCAGTTTCCATTACAGGGGGTTGGTGATGCCCCTATGGAGAATATTGTAGTTGATTTCACTGAGTTACCCCAAGTAAGGGGTTATCGATATCTGCTGGTGATAGTGTGTACATTTTCAGGATGGGTTGAGGCCTACCCTTGTAGAACAGAGACAGCCTGAGAAGTTACAAGGGCCCTGTTGAAAAAGATCATTCCTAGGTTTGGCCTTCCCCTTACTATAGGGTCAGATAATGGCCTTGCCTTTGTTGCTAAGTGCCTTCAGGACCTTTTCTAAGGCCCTCCAGATCACCTGGAAACTTCACACTGCTTACCACCCACAGAGTTTGGGAAAAGTGGAAAGGATGAACCGAACTCTGAAGCTCCAGTTGTCTAAATTCTGTCAGTAATCTCATCTTAAGTGGGATCAGGCTTTGCCGATAGCCCTTCTCCGGGTCCGGTCCTCCCCAACTCAGACCTTGGGAATATCCCCTTATGAAGTACTGTATGGTCGACCACCACCCATTGTTCAGGGCCTTAAGGGAGACCTAGAGCAGATAGGTAATGAACTTACGAGACAACACCTACTGGCATTGGGATCTGTTTTTCAGTCTTTGAACAGGTGGATACAAGAGCGACTGCCTATCTCTTTGTCAGAGCCGCTCCATCCCTACCAGCCAGGAGATCGTGTGTGGATTAAGGAATAGAAACGTGAACCACTGTGCCCTACCTGGAGAGGTCCTTATACAGTTCTCCTAGCCACACCGACTGCAGTCAAGGTCGCAAAGGTTACCCCGTGGATTCATCATACTCGTCTTAAGAAAGCTGCTCCTGACTTGGATGATAAGTGGACAGTGCACAAACATTCTTAGGATCCCTTACACCTCACGCTGCGGAGAACCAGGGAACCGGCAGACGACAGAGCCCTGCGCTAGCTGCATACTGGAAGCCGGCTAGTCTGTGCACGGCAGAAGCTTGAGGAGTCATCTTCAGATACTGTTAGTGGGACATAAGCTCCATGGTCGGTATGCACCTGCTCATGCTGACTTTTGTTCTGGCATTCATGTGGGGCCTTCCCTTGTTGGCCTCAGGAACTATAAATGTAGTAACACTACTTGCCGGGACTGCTTTGAATACTTCAGACTTTTGTGTACTGTGGGGGCCCCTGGCCCATTACTCCTTTAATTAAAGAGTTTTTTTCCCCTCATCCAGTGCTGGGGCTGCTGGGATTTGTAGTTGTGTTGTTTAGAAAAAAAACAAGTAGTGTGGAGACCGAGGGTTTACAAGGCAAACACAGGAATTTATTTCTTTTTCTAAAGAGCATTAAGGCTCAACGCAAAACAAACAGGATTCTCTCTCCAAACAATAATCCATAGGCATTTTTTTTACCAAACAAAACAATGAAATTGCTTTATGTAGCTTTTTAACATGTGTCGCTGGTTTTCAAACCATTCAGCAATCAAGCAAGGTTTCTCTTCTTTTCAAACCCCAAAAAAATATCCTCTCTTCAGCAACAGGGTTCTTTAGCATTCCTTGCTAAACACATTTCTCCCTGTTTTCACACTGCCTTCTAGGACAATCAGGTTATAGGCTTTTCCTTCTTTTATCCAAGAACTTTTTATTCTGCCTTCTGGCACAGAGAACAATCCATTACGGAATCTTCAGACTCCTCATCAGATTCATAATACTCTATCTGCATTTCCTCAGGACCTGTGTCCAGTAAACCTGGCTCTAAGCCAGCATGAAAAACTTCAGGCTTAATATTCTCTAGAAGTTCTAGAATCTTTCTCCACTGAGGCTTTTCCCTATGCACAGGGTTTCCACCAGGAACGTGGAGATTCTTTTTTTGCATCAAATAACACAATGCCTCTAACTGGCTCACGGCACTTTTGGCTACCTTTTTATTCACGCACCTTTTGGAAGTTGCAGCTCTTTAGCTAGTTCAGGAACGGATGGCACTGCAGCCTGACCCCTTGTCAGCACTTCTCTCTGGCACAGCTCTCCTAGTTTTTAAACCAATTGCAGTTTCCTTGCAATCCTGGCTTTCTTTCTGACTTTCTTTCACCTCTGAGAATCCCCCGTAAGTCTCCACCGTTCCCCTCCACAGTAAACTCTCTGGGCTTTCTCTGGTGCTTCTCTCACCACTGAATTCTCCAGCGTGCTGCTTCCCTGTCTCTCCCTTTCCAGGATGTTGCTTTGTGTGCTGCCCTCTCGTAGTGCTGCCCCTTTCAAGCTGAGTCTGAGACTCTCTTCCCGTGGTGCTGCCCTTCTCAAGCTGAATCTGAGACTGCCTTCCTTCTGTTTTCCTGGGTTTATAAGAGTGTCTCTGAACTACCGTGCACTGCCCTTCCCCCAGGTGTCTCCCATCAGCTTCCAAGCCTGCCCTTAGATTAGCAGAGCTTGGGTGTGTCCTGTCCTCAGTAGCTGCATGTTTTTTTCCTCTGCCTGCAGCTTGAGAGCTACTGATTCCTTGCTTGTTTCTTTCTTTAAAGGTAAATGTCTGATTTTCTCTCAATTCCATGGGCTCAGCCATACTCTCCTCATCACAGTACGCAGCTCATCGCAGCCTGGAGTTTTGGATCAACATGCCTTATTGCTGTACCCAGTACTTTGTGTGAAATGCAAACGTTTACTGTAATGCATAATCTGAACTGCAAACAGCCAAAGCTAACCTTTTCTACATTTTTCTACTTCATTGGTGTTACTTGTCCTACCTCAGCCTATTTTAACAAGGCCCCTTTCTCCTTGCAGGTTGTCTCCACGCTTAAAACTACAGATTGCTTTATTTTTGTAAATGCCACTAAAGGGGGTTTTAATGTGTCTAACACCGTATTATCATGCAGGTCTATTACGAAGGTATCTTATGCTTACTCAGAAATGTATCTTCCCTTAGGATGGTTTTTGTTATGTGGTAAAACTGCTTACACTTATGTTCCCATAAACACTACTGGAGGTCCTTGCACTTTTGGCAGACTTACTATTGCTGCTTTCTCTCATACCCCTAGTAAGGTTAGTTCCCACTCGTGCTATCCTCAATCAAAACCTATGCCTCCTACCTGTAACTTTAATGTGGAACCTTATAGTGATCAGACAGCTCTAGGACTGGCAATATCCATTGTAGGAGCACCTGGATTAGCTTTGCACAATGCTATGGAAGTAAGCCGTATTGCTTGTTTCTTGGCCAAATCCATTAATCTTACCTCAACCATCCTAGCCACTATGAATCATGAGATGTCCAGTCTGTGGACGGCGATTCTGCAGAATAGAATGACCATTGATTTTCTGCTCCTACCCTTAAATCATGGCTGTGAGGAATTTGAGGGTATGTGTTGTTTTAATCTCACTGATGAGAGTGTTTCCATTGAACGCTCTATTCAAGACCTACATGATCTAGCTAATCATATCACTGCCCCTTCTATAGGTGCAGTGTGGTTTGTGGAATGGTTCAATTGGTTAGGTGGACGTAAAACCCTAGTGGTAGGGGTTCTCATTATTCTCCTGCTATGTATTATCCTGCCATGCTGTATCCCTATCCTTATCCGATTTATTACCACCACCATTGAGACCATGGTGGAGCAGAAAACTGCTGCCCATGTGATGGCAGTATGCAAATACAAACCCCTTCCACAGTCAGATCAGCTGCTATGAGGGAAAATTGGCCTCCTTCACTACAAGGCAAATTTTTCCCTTAAAAAGTGGGGAATGAGGTAGAAATCCAGGCAGGGCTGAGAGCTGGAAGGGTTAAGTGAAAAGGATGCACCCCTCTTGGTGAAGTCATACCCTGGTACATGCTTGTCCCTCCCCTATTCCTTTGTCCTGCTGCTCTCTCTACTTGCTAGAGATAACTACTCTCCCTCTGCTTCGCTAGAGATAAGAGTACAGTAGACTTTTGTCCAATCGGGACTATACTGTAATAAAGTGACCAATCATGAAGAAATGTAATAATCTGATAAGAAATCTATATAATTTCTCTGAGCCCAGAATTTGAAAAAACTATTTTCTCTGGGTCTGTGCACATTAAACCGTTGTTTCCTTCTAAGACTCCTTGGGTGTTTCTTTCTTCACTCGTTTATCTGCTACAGTACTAATACCACTGTACAAGTCACTGGTGAGGCCTCACTTGGAATAGTGTGTTTAGTTTTGGAGACCATATCTCACAAAGGATATAAAAAGACTGGAAATGGTTCAGAGGATGGTGACCAAAATGATTTGGAGCCTGCATCAGAAGACATATGAGAAGAAACTTGAAGACCTAAATGTGTATACTCTGGAGGAGAGGAGGGACAGGAGAGATATGGTTCAGATCTTCAAGTACTTTAAGAGTATTAATGAACAAACAAACCTCTTCCAAAGACGGGGAAGCTGTAAAACTAGAGGACATAACATGACGTTGCAATAGGTAAACCAAAAGGCAATGTCAGGAAATACTTTTTCACTGAAAGGGTGGTAGATGCTTGGAATGACCTCCCAAAGGAAGTGATAAAGGCAAATACAGTGACAGAATTCAAAATGGCATGGGACAGACACAGAGGATCCCTTTATAACAGGATAAAATCAAAATAAAAATAATTCTCTCTTATATCTCAACAAATAGGGGTGACAAAATAGGGCATTGGGTACACACCTAAACAAAGGCGTGGGGAGGGGTGACCTGCACAGAGAGACAGATGCAGCTACTCTTATTGCCTTGCTGGGCAGACTAGATGGACCATACTGGTCTTTATCTGCCGTCATTTACTATGTAATATCATTAAGCAACACAAGATGCACTACCACATATATACAGATGATGTCATAGTCTATACTTCTATTAAAATACACGCACCGGACCTGACAACTAAATGCCTGAAGAGTTGACTATATAGCTCACTAACAACAATTTGTCGGTGAACTACAACAAGACAGCAGCATTATTCATCACCAGAAGTGCCATCAAAAATCTGCATCCAGGATAAAACTAACAGTGAAAGATGAAGTAAAATATCTGGGCATTATTCTAGACAAAAACCTGAAATCTTCAGACATCAGCAAAACAGCTGCAAAGGCATACCATAGATTGAAACCAATCAGGAGGCTCAAACCAATCCTAAATCAAGAGCACTTCCTCATGGTATATCATTCAATCATCCCTCCTATACTAGAATATGGTAACTCACTATACCAGGGTCTCCCTAAATATGCCATCCACCCCCTCCAACTGGTGCAAAATACAGCAGCCCTGATCATTACAAATACAGCAAGAAATGAGTCCATCATACCTGTTCTCCAGCACCTACACTGGTTGCCCATCCATACTTGTGCAAGATACAAAGCAACCCTAAATATTGTCAAACACCTTGTTTGCCCCCAAGGCGGGAGCCTGGGGCTGCGGTGCTACTCCTCTTCTAACAGCAAGGACTTGATGTTGCCCTCAGGGATTTTGGGTCCCAATAGCTAATCGAAATAAGGAGGTAGTTGTGGTCGAGTAGCTATGCTTAAAGAGGTTTTATTTCCCGTCCCGGGAGAATTCTTGCAACAAATATCAAAAAGCAAATAAACCATACAGCTGGTATAACACAAGTGAGGGACTACAAATGGGAACAAAAATGCTTATTGTCAGCTTTAACTGAACAAAAAGAGGGAAAAACAGGTTTTCAATCACACACTTTTAACTGTGAAATCTGTGCTCTCCCACAGATTTCACTCCAGCAGGCTTTCTTAGGCCCCTAACAAAAAGAGGTTATGCTATCAGAGAAAACAAGCGTACAGTCCATTTTGCACATATCAGAATTATCATCACCAAAGTCACAATCCATATCTTCAGGTGCTTCTTGATAATTATAACTTGCAGGGCTGTATTGTGCACTAGTGTTTGTTTCTCTCCTCTCGGCTGGGTCAGAGCACCACTCCCCCCTATCACTGCAGAAAGGTTCTTTACCACACACTATGGAATCTTTCCTTAGTGGGCTACACACTTCCTGACCACTGGGGGTAAAACTCAGTGCTCCTCTAGTCCAGGTACTTTGGCTTTCAGGCTGAGCTCTGCCTGGCTGGTGTGTAAACGGGAAGTGGAAACTTTTCTTCCCCTCTCTTCCTTTCACAGGACGTCTTTCTAAAGCATGGGAATTATCTCTTGGACAAGTATTCTGGCTCCCCAGGTTCCTGCTATTGTGGTTATCTCTTCTCCCTGCTCCTCGTGGTTTATATCCTGGAGTCTCCCTCTGGCCCCACACAGACCTTGGCTTAGTGCAGCCTAACTTCCCAGCACTAGCCTTCGTGAACTCCTCTTGGATAAACCCCTCTGAGGTGCAGATTGATTCCACGTCTGAACCTTCCAGGTATGGCTCCTGGCTTTTCTGAGCGCTGTACTTTCCTTTCCCTTGAGTCCTCTCAATGTCTCCTTCTCTCTCTGCCACAGAGACCGAGTCTGACTCCTGGCTTGCGTCTCTGTGTTTCCTTCTTTCTCCACGTGTGCCTGTACGTGAATCTGTGCATGAATCTGCACGTGTCTCTGTACGTGGCTCTGCTTTGCTCAAGACTGACCTTTTTTTATCTGCATCATTCCTTGAGACTTGAGTTAGCTCAACTCTCTGCAGCTGTCTCTGCTTTGCTGATGAGCTATGACGTAATGGTATCTCTGGGCGTTTCTCTACAGCCTGTGCTCTTGTTTTGCTTGGTTGCCCCTGACAACCCCTAGCCATGTGCTCTGCACTGCTGATTTTAAAACTGCCCTGAGTGTTTTTCTCCACTTTTACAGGCGCTATCTGCCTGGCGCCATGACAGATCCCCCCCCTTAAAATATTACGGGCTGCAGTTTTTACCTGACAGCCCGGAATCTCCATTTGGGACCTCTCTCGGGGCAACTCTGCCTGGGACCTTTCACAGTAAATAACAGTAACTAGGCTGGCATTGGCAGACCTGTCCTTCCACAGCTTGAGTACGTTTATGTGATAGGTCTGTTGGCGGCCCCTCTCATTTTCCACCCGGTAGGATACTGGACCAACCTTCCCTATGACTGTACCCGGGCCTTTCCACCGGGACTCGAATTTCGGTCCGGGGTCGGCTACTTGTATAAGCACTTTATCGCCTATATTTAGCTGCCTTGGTCTGGTGCCCCTGTTGTAATACTGTTTCTGCTTATTCTTAGAGGCTTGCAAATTTTCTCTAGAGGCCCTAGATGTCTTCTCTAGGCATTGTCATAGTTCCTTAAGGAATTGGGGTACCCCAACCTCCTGCATGCTCGGCTCTACCCATTGCTCTTGCAGGATGTCCAGGACACCTCTCGGAGCACGGCCGAACAGCAATTCATATGGAGATGCCCCCAGGGACGCCTGTATGCGCTCCCTGCATGCGTACAGTGTGAATGGCAGCAATGTGTCCCATTCATTCATTTCCCCCGCCTTCAGCCCTCTGCGTAATAGCTGTTTTATGGACTGGTTCATACGTTCTACTATCCCATTAGCCTGTGGATGGTAGGCGGATGTTTTTATATGGCGGATGCCGAAGGCTTCCCAGACCATCGCCAGATGTTTTGACAGGAAGTTACCCCCTTGATCCGTCAGGACTTCCCTGGGAAAGCCTACCTCACAGAAGAGTCTTATTAACTCTAAGGCTATCAACTTGGCTGATGTGTTTCTTAGGGGAATGGCCCAAGGAAACCGGGTGGCGTGGTCAACTATGACCAGGATATATTTGAAACCTCTTGGTGTCTTCACCATAGGCCCTATTATATCGATACCCATTCGGCTTATAGGAGCCGCTATGGTGGGAGTCGGCACCATGGGTACTGCCTTAGGCTTTGTGACTGTCACTCTTTGACAGCTGGGGCATGCCTCACAGAATTGACGTGTCTCCTTGAAGACCCCGGGCCAATAAAATCTAGCTAAGATTTGGTCCAGCGTCCCCTGGATCCCCTTGTGACACCCCACTGGGTGGTCATGTGCTAATCTTAATACGCTAGCTTTAAAGGTCACGGGTACTACTAATTGTTTGCGAATGGCACCGTTATGAGGGTTTACACATTCTCGGTATAGGAGATCATTCTCCAAGAAAAACCTTGGTAGGGTTTGTCTAACTTCCTCCGCCCACTCAAACGCCCTTTTAAGCGCTGGATCAGCTCTCTGTTCAATTGGGAACAAAGGAAATTTCCTTACGACCTCCGCTGGTACCCAGGGTAACCCTACAGCATCCTCTAGCTCGGCCCTCCCCCGGGTCCTAGCGTACTTCTCCCTACGCTTCCTAGGTTTATCTTTCTTCCCTACTTTAACAGGAGGATGTACAAGGTCATCGTGATTAGGGAGAATAGCTAGCCCTTCCTCATCTGGGTCCTCTCTTTGGGCATTTTCCTCCCCTTCGGGTTCCTCTGTATTTTCCACTGCCTCCTCTCCCCGAGGGTTCTGCTTGAGAGCGAGTGGATACTAGCCCAAGTTTAATACCCCAGTCTTTTCCCAGTACATTATGGAAGGGAGGCCAATCTTTCCCCAGTATCACATCCTCGAGCAGTTCGGGAACTACGGCCACCTTCATCTCTTTGAGGGGGCCCAACCCTTGTACTACAACATTGTGTATGGGATAAGGGACAAATGCGCCGTGCACGCACTTAACCCTGACTTGTCCCTCTGCTTGACTCGGGGGCGACTGACGGTGCCCCTCAATGGCTGCCCAGAGCCTCTCCGAAATCATGCTCTGGTCAGCCCCCGAGTCAAGTAGAGCCAGTGTGTAAGTACCTTCTATTTGGACCTGTATGCAGTATTCATCCTGTTCTGTTTCCTCTGTCCCTGTCACAGGACTGTGCGTTCTGTGCAGGATCTCTGATAGTGCCCAGTTTTTCCACACCGAAAACCTTTACCTTTGGGTACAGAATAAACATTCTCATCAGAGACATTAACATTCAACTTGGCAGGTTTATACATCCTATCAGACACATTTTCCTTTACTGCTACTTTTCCTCCTCCCAGCTGCCAACCAACTACCTTGGCCTGGGGTGTCAGCCCTCTCAGCCGCGAAATATCGCTCGGCTAGAGAGGCTGCATCCTCTGAGGACTGGCAGTGCTGGAGGGTCAGAAAAGTCTTAAGCCCTTTTGGAACAGCCTCCATAAATTGTTCTAATACAATTTTGTCAATCACTGTTTCCACTGAACTTCCCTCAGCTAACAACCATTTTTTGGCTATACTTTTCAACCTCTGGGCTAGAGCTTTGGGAGTTTCTCGAGGCCCAATTACTGCCTCTCTAAACATACACTGATAGTGAAGTGGGGTAAGCCCCAATCTATCTTTTACCGCTTTCTTTACTTCACTATAATTGGAAGCTAATTCTGCAGGCATAGCCTTGTACGCTGAAAGAGCCTCTCCTGTGAGCGATAGGGCAAAGCGGGTGGCCCTCTGCTCCTCTGGCCATTTCAAGGTAGTAGCTATCCTTTCAAATGCGTCCAAGTAATCGTCCACATTGTCCTGTGGCTGTAGCTGTCCTAATGCAAAGGCACCATACGACCTTAGACCAGCGGCTTGGAGAGCCATGGGGACGTCCTCAGTGACATCTCGGGGCTTCTTTAAAAGCGCGTCCAATGTCTCTAATAATGGCCGCTGCTGCTCCTGTATGGTCCTTGCTGTTTGCTGCTGCAGGAAATGGATAAGCTCGACTTGCTTATCCCATTGCGTCTTCATCCATCCCGCTACATCCAATGGCTCCATCCTTCTGCCTTGGTATACCTAGAGAGATAGAAACAAAACAAAAACCAAGTGCGACACCACCACACTTTTTTTTTTTCTTTTCTTTTCTTCCCACCGCCCTCTCTCTGCCCACCAGCACCCCCTTTCTCACTGTATCCTCCCCACGTCTGACCAGGTACTTTTTACCTTAGCCTCCATGCAGGGGTCAGCTTGTGAGAAAGGTGTCTCCGGGTTCCACTCCTGGTAGCAGAAAACTTCGACGGTTCTCTCTCCTTCCGGATGACTGCTTTCCTTCCAGCAAACTGTAGTCCTTTTTGTGCTTGTCCCTTTTGAGTCTTGCGCAAAAATCCAAACAACGTCGCCACTTGTCAAACACCTTGTTTGCCCCCAAGGCGGGAGCCTGGGGCTGCGGTGCTGCTCCTCTTCTAACAGCAAGGACTTGATGTTGCCCTCAGGGATTTTGGGTCCCAATAGCTAATCGAAATAAGGAGGTAGTTGTGGTCGAGTAGCTATGCTTAAAGAGGTTTTATTTCCCGTCCCGGGAGAATTCTTGCAACAAATATCAAAAAGCAAATAAACCATACAGCTGGTATAACACAAGTGAGGGACTACAAATGGGAACAAAAATGCTTATTGTCAGCTTTAACTGAACAAAAAGAGGGAAAAACAGGTTTTCAATCACACACTTTTAACTGTGAAATCTGTGCTCTCCCACAGATTTCACTCCAGCAGGCTTTCTTAGGCCCCTAACAAAAAGAGGTTATGCTATCAGAAAACAAGCGTACAGTCCATTTTGCACATATCAGAATTATCATCACCAAAGTCACAATCCATATCTTCAGGTGCTTCTTGATAATTATAACTTGCAGGGCTGTATTGTGCACTAGTGTTTGTTTCTCTCCTCTCGGCTGGGTCAGAGCACCACTCCCCCCCTATCATTGCAGAAAGGTTCTTTACCACACACTATGGAATCTTTCCTTAGTGGGCTACACACTTCCTGACCACTAGGGGTAAAACTCAGTGCTCCTCTAGTCCAGGTACTTTGGCTTTCAGGCTGAGCTCTGCCTGGCTGGTGTGTAAACGGGAAGTGGAAACTTTTCTTCCCCTCTCTTCCTTTCACAGGACGTCTTTCTAAAGCATGGGAATTATCTCTTGGACAAGTATTCTGGCTCCCTAGGTTCCTGCTATTGTGGTTATCTCTTCTCCCTGCTCCTCGTGGTTTATATCCTGGAGTCTCCCCTCTGGCCCCACACGGACCTTGGCTTAGTGCAGCCTAACTTCCCAGCACTAACCTTCGTGAACTCCTCTTGGATAAACCCCTCTGAGGTGCAGATTGATTCCACGTCTGAACCTTCCAGGTATGGCTCCTGGCTTTTCTGAGCGCTGTACTTTCCTTTCCCTCGAGTCCTCTCAATGTCTCCTTCTCTCTCTGCCACAGAGACAGAGTCTGACTCCTGGCTTGCGTCTCTGTGTTTCCTTCTTTCTCCACGTGTGCCTGTGCGTGAATCTGTGCATGAATCTGCACGTGTCTCTGTAGTGGCTCTGCTTTGCTCAAGACTGACCTTTTTTTATCTGCGTCATTCCTTGAGACGAGTTAGCTCAACTCTCTGCAGCTGTCTCTGCTTTGCTGATGAGCTATGACGTAATGGTATCTCTGGGCGTTTCTCTACAGCCTGTGCTCTTGTTTTGCTTGGTTGCCCCTGACAACCCCTAGCCATGTGCTCTGCACTGCTGATTTTAAAACTGCCCTGAGTGTTTTTCTCCACTTTTACAGGCGCTATCTGCCTGGCGCCATGACAATATATTCAAAATCATTCACAACATCTCAGCCACTGCCCTTAAAAACATAATAACCAAGGGCACCAGCATGAGGCCTAGGCGAAGCAGCATGGAAAACAAGATCATCACACTCATAGGATACCAGAGAACCAGTCAAGCCATGTCCAGAAGAGCATCATCAATCTCAGCACCCGCACTATGGAACTCACTGCCTGATGTTATGAGAGCCATTAGCGATACCAAGGACTTCAGAAGAATGCTAAAGACCATACTATTCACAGAATACTATGGGTCTTCCCAGAGTCCATAGACATGGCTATGAACCTTATTGCATTCAACCCACAATTGGCATACTTGTAAATAGTTGTATAGATGCACATAATTCCACCGCCTTCACTTCTCCCTCCTGTCCTGACCCTCTTAAATGTACCTAATCAAGTTATACTGTAAACCACTTTGAAAGATAAGGTGGTATATAAAACTGGTTAAATAAATAAACCCAAGAACATAGAAGACTACAGCACCATTAAATGTGCCCTCATCAACACCAGATCTAGCAGAAACAAAGTCCACATAATAAAAGAGCTCATCGAAGACAACAAAATTGAAATCCTGTGTTTTACCGAAACCAGGTTCCTTGAAACAGATAATGTGTACCTAAACCAGCTTAAAGACATCTACTCACAACATCCACAACTGCCCATGATTTGCAGGATGGGAAGGAGTCTGTATCCTCACAAATAAGCTACTTCAATTCAATAATGTAGAGCTTATCTCCACACACAATCTGGAGATGATCACCATCTCAAACAATACACACTCAGCCTGGTCTACAGATCACCCTCCTCCTCAGATGATCTCTCCACTATCCTCAACGTAATATGCACACATACTAGTAACCAAAACATGCACATCCTGCTAGAAGACTTCAACCTAGCCTCTCTAACTAAACAACAAGCCACAGGATTCATAGACAGCGTGAAGAACCTCCAATTTGCACAAATAGTCTCCAACCACACCCACATTAAAGGTGGAACACTGGACCTCATCTGTGCCCCTATCTTCTCAGGACCAGCACACAGCACCAACCTCACAACAGCCTCCATCTCTATAACACCAATTCCCTGGTCTGACCATCATCAAATCACTTTTGAACTCTCCCAACAAAGTATGCAAAAACAAACAATAGACACTCATGCCTCTCACAGGTTCCTTCCATTCAACAGCAAAGACTTTATTAGCAAAATTACTCCAATGCTTGATTCAGACTTCCCAGATGACCACAGACTCTCTGATATCCAAGTGGAACACCACCATCTCTGTTGCCACTAAAGCATCACCTATGGCCCATAAATGTAAACCCCTGAATACATCCCCTTCGTAGTCCAAGAACCTAAAAGACTAGAAAGCTAAACTACATCAAATCGAGCACAAATGGAGAGCCTCCAACAACACTAAAGCGTAGTTACTCACCTGTAACAGGTGATCTCCGGGAACAGCAGGAATTGAGTCTTCACATATGGGTATCATTGGCACCGACGGAGCCCGTGCGGGAATGCTCCCCAGCTTCCAATAGGAAAGCTTTTGGGAGCATCCCACTGCACCTGCACTACTGCCTTCCCACCTTTCCAACTCTCCCTCTTCAGTTGAGTTTATAGCTGAGGCAAAGGAGAGAGAGAGATAGAGATACAAATCCTAGGGGAGGTGGGTGGGTTGTGAAGACTCAATTCCTGCTGTTCCCGGAGATCACCTGTTACAGTTGAATAACTACGCTATCTCCAGGAACAAGCAGGAATTTAGTCTTCACATATGGGGACTCCCAAGCTGAGAGATGCCAGGGAGATGACTCCAGAAAGCTGCAAAACCCAGATTGAGATGGGTCATGCTTCCTCCCATGGATCTCTGGCATCAAAACCTGGGACGGCGGGTAGGAGTTGTTCTAAGTCTGAAAGAGATGCTGGAGAACAGCCTGGCGAAACGAGGCATCCCGACGGGAGTCCTTGTCTAAGCAGTAGTGGGCTAGAAAGGTACCAAAGCCCAAGTGACTGCTCTGCAAATGTCATCAATGGACACTGAGCGAAGATTGGCCATAGAGGCTGCCATTGCTCTCACATTGCAAGCTGTGACATGACCTTTGAGAGAAAGTCCCTTGCTCTCATAGGCAAAGGATATGCAATCTGCAATCCAGTTAGAAAGAGTTCGCTTGGAAACTGGTAATCCAAGATGACTTTAGTCAAAGGCAACAAAAAGCTGAGAAGCCTTTCTATGTTGAATTTATTTGCTAAATAACCAAGTCTGTATTGAGATGTGTCACCTCTTTTGATAATGTCCTACTCTGTTTTGTAACTACCTTCATGTATATTTTCATCAGGATCTTCTATTTTTGAAGCTCTTGCCATTTTAACTTTACTATATGGAAACTTGCCTATGGTACCTGCTTAGTGAGTACCGATATTATTTATTACTTTTTACATGTTTCCTAATATGGTTTAGCTTCGAGTTTTATTTATTATTTATTGTTTTATGGTTTTAACCCCTTGAGGAATGCGTTTTATTATTATTTTTAGCTCTTTCTGCCCTGCGTCTAATGCTTTTCTAATGCTTTTTTATTGTCTTTGTATTGCTGTTCATGTTTTCTTTTTTGTTTTTTATGCTATGATGGTGTTTAAGTCGAATTATATAATGCGTATATAGATAAATATATATGGTGTTGCTATATAATATCTTGTAAGTACGTATTTATATATGCTTTTAATTATTTATTTATTTGATTTGAGTGTTATAAGATGTAGATGTATTATTCTTTTTAACATCATGCCCGGTTAACTTTAAAATGCTTCTTTTGATTGTTTATGTTATATTCTTTTAAATGATTTTGGTATGTTTTTAATATGTTTTAATATATGTTTTTATTATATGTTTGTAAGTGACTAGCCCCCTGAGGAAGGCGTTTCGCCGAAACGCATTGGGGAATACCAATAAAGCCATTATGTCATCACCACTCTTGCTCTCTGTGTTTCCTGTTTGGACTTGCAAGAGTTGCTGCTCTTTTTGTGCCTGACCCCTGGTTTGAGCCATGTTTTCCCCCTGGAGGGATGTCCTGAGTTTTAAGGAGGATGAATTGCAATCTTTATTGCCAGAGGACCCCTTCTTTACTGAAGAAGCCACACCTGATCTAGAAGAAGAATGGGGGAATTTGATTTCCATGACACAGCGCTATATTAGAGAAGATCTTCACGCTGCTTCTTTATTAGAATATTGCCGCAGGAAAATTATACCAAGAGGTTTTAGAGTACAAAAAGCTCTGGGCATGTTCAGGGATGATAAAAATTTTATGTCAGATTGGATTAAAATTCTTAATAAATGTTCCCTAGATTTAATGATTTTACTTATTAACACATCTAGACACAGGGCAGAAGTTTTAAAACCTTTAATTGATTCTTCTGTAGATAAACTGAAAAAACAAGATGCTCAATTTGAGGCAGAGAAAAAGAAGTTTGACAAAAATACTATGGAATATAAGAAAGAAATTAAAGATATTAAAATCAACAAACTCAAAAGAGATGAGGAGGACTACAAACTCAATACAGTTTATTATTGGACCCACGATGGAACCAATTTCAAAAGTAGACAGAGGAGCACTTCATACAGACCTCCCCAATCTCCTAGGCTGCAGCCTAGGAACTACTCCAGGAATCAAGTTAGATCTAAAGGCAGGTCTCCCTCTAACTCCCCTGGTCAGGAGAGAAGCCATAAGAGAAGCAGACATCAATCGGGCGATGCTTCTATTGATCCTTCAGGCTCGCTTTTTTCAGGAGCCCCTCAACCCGCCCGTCGGCAACCTACAAGCCCCCATCGGGGTTTTCAGATGGACTCCCTTTGGAAGGGAGGGGGGCGAGACCAATATCAACAGCAACACAAGTCGCGAGCCAGTTACAGAGATTACCAGCCTTACCCACAACGCGGGAGGGGAAGAGGGCACGGCCTGATGTCAAAGAGACGGCTAGACTGGGACCTTTGAGTAGCATTATTAATCTGTCTAACCACTCTCTTACAAATTTGGAGATGCAAGTTTTAGAAAAAGGCCTGTCATTTTTTCCAACTAGAAAACATGACAAATTCACAACCCGAGTTGAATTATTTAAATTCTTCCGGAAGCTTAAGATTATGGATTATTTTCATAATACGCAAGAAATGACTATTGATCCATCGGTGATTAAAAAATCATCTTCCTGGATACCCCCGTCTAATACTAATCCGCTCCTCTTAGCATATGAAAGTGTTGTATTATCTAAAATAGATCAGCTCTATCAGAAAAAGACCAAGGTTTTTTATAATTTCTCTAAGGCAGAGAAATCAGCTATGCAGGATCTTCGTGATAACAACTCCATAATAATCAAGCCAGCAGACAAGGGTGGAGCTCTAGTTATACAGAATTGTACATCTTATATCACTGAAGTTTTGTGCCAGCTTAATGATACTCAATTTTATCAAAAGATCTATGATGATCCCACACAACTTATACAGCAACGGATCGATACCCTTTTAAATATAGGGCAAGAAGCAGGCTGACACCCAAAGAAAAAGCTTATTTGACGGTTTCTCATCCTGTTATCCCTACAATATACATGATTCCCAAAATCCACAAGTCTCTACGTGATCCACCAGGACGTCCGATAGTTTCCGCTATCGGATCGCTCCTTGAACCAATATCTAAATTTTTAGATGTTTTAAGACCCTTTGTCACTAAGATAGATTCCTATGTTCAGGACTCCACTCATATTATCAAAATCCTACAGGACTTTCCAAATTATCATGATCAATTATTGTTAGTAACTCTGGACATTAATTCCCTATATACTAACATCCCCCAAAAAGCGGCTATAGAAGTTTTAGCTAACACCCTTGTTCAGAGAACTAAACCTATTCGCACACCAACATTTTTTTTGGCACAACTTGCCTCCATAGCAATGACGGAGAATTATTTTGCGTTTAAAGGAATCTTTTACAAGCAAATTAAAGGTGTGGTCATGGGTTCTTCCATGGCCCCGGATGTAGCTAACTTATACGTGGCAGACTTTGAGAAGAAGTACCTTAGGTTCCATCCATTTCAATCAAATATACGTCTTTGGAAAAGATATATCGATGATGCCTTGATGATATGGGACGGCACTGAATCTATACTGTTTGATTTCTTTGATTGGCTCAACACACTAGATTCAAACCTTCAGTTTGAAGGCACATTTAGTATAGAACAGATAGCGTATTTGGACATCAAGATAAAGAAAGGAGAAAAAGGATTCCTTACAGAATTATACCACAAACCTACAGACAGAAATAAACTTTTACAGTATGACAGTTTTCATAACACTTCTTTAAAGAACAACTTACCCATCAGTCAGTTTCTGAGGGTCAGGAGACTCTGCACCATGGACGCAGACTTTGAGAAACACGCAGCTGATATGCAGCATATATTTAAACATGGATATCCTAAGCGTTGTATTAAGGATGCCTACTATAGGGCCAGCACTGTAGATAGGGGGTCACTATTACAGAAAAAGGAACGTCCACAATCGGATAGGATTGTATGTTCCCTCACTTTTACTAACTACACTAGAGAGATTACCAATATATTAAAGCAACAATGGGATCTACTAGCACCTTTACCGCCCTTTGCGAACTAGAAGGTCATGGGTAGCGCATAAACGCAACCCGAAACTTTCTAATATATTGGTGCCATCCGCCCTTTCGTATCGCAAGCCTACTCCTAAATTAAAGGGCCATTTTAAGTGCGGTAATTGTTCTGTTTGTACCCATGTGATTACAACTAAGGAGGTTTTTGTCCACCCTGTTTCACAATATAGGGTTTATATACAGAACTTCTCTAACTGTAAAACAGAACACGTGATGTACTTAATATTGTGCCCATGTAAATTAATTTACGTAGGCAAGACAAAAAGACAGGTACGCACTAGGATAATAGAGCATAGGAGTTGCAGAGAGGAATCCCAGACAAGCCACTTGTAGCTCACTGGCAAGAAAAGAATCACACCATTAGTGATTTGAAATATTTAGTCTTGAGGACAGTAACGCCAAACTGGAGAGGAGGAGATGTCAACAAATTACTATTGAAATTAGAACAACGGTATATATATGAATTGAACAGTCTAGAACCCAATGGACTGAACCAAGAAATAGATCTATCAGTGTTTTTGTGATCATATTTACATTGTTATGTCAGTTTTATGCACATTTAACTAAAATATCCTGCCTTTCTTTGGAGTTATAAATAGAGTGGTATAATAAGTTTGTTTTACTATTCTTTGTCTGAATACAGTTTAAGAGCCATCTGTTTCTTTTTTCTTCTTTTTTCCCCTTTTAAAACAATACCTTTTTTTGAAAAAACAAGACACGTATTTATGTGACAACCTTAGACAACATCACATCTTGTTAGCCTCTGTAGACATCGTTGGGATTCTTTCTAACTTTACAGACACTGTCCCTGAGGATTCTTCACTGCTTTGTAATCCGATCTAAGCCTTTTGGCACACTTCTCAGCGTCTACATAACTCTAGTTTCATTATTAGCCAAGCCTTTACAAACTGCATCGGAGTTCGTGCTTCTCTGACGTATATTTACCTATCCTTCCAGTGTAAATAGCTTATGTATATAGTTAACCCCGTTATCCAAGTTTGTACTCCTGTTCGATGTAAAACCTGACAGCTTGTTGTTATGGTCGTTAAGTTATGATGTAAACCGCGCTGATACTAAATAGCGCTGTATATAAGAAATTGTAATAAATAAATAAATATTATGCTAGGTAATATCAAGATTTACTAGTACTTCCCTTCTTAATAACAGGTTTTTACTTGGCCAGTCTTTGAACTTGGCGGTTTTGAAATATATCCCCAGATATATATTTTAAAAAAAACCTTACATTTAACTTGGTCAGTTTTAGACCACATTTTTTGGCATACGGCTCGTTTCGGTTAAGCAATTCTAGTTCCACTGTTACATTTTATGATCCCTCTTTAGAGATTTCCAAACATATGTTGTTTTAATATAGTCGTGGGTACATGACTCGTTTTGCCGAGGCTCAGCAAGCGATTTCCTTTTACCTGCAGTTTTGAGGAGTGCTTTGATCTATCGCATATATGTCTGGCTCTGCCGAGGCTCAGCAAGCAATTTCTTCTTACTTGCAAATTTGAGCAGCGCTCTGTTTTATGGCATAAATGTCTGGTTCTCTGGAT
Organism: Ichthyophis bannanicus; assembly: GCA_033557465.1. Lineage (NCBI taxonomy): Eukaryota > Metazoa > Chordata > Amphibia > Gymnophiona > Ichthyophiidae > Ichthyophis > Ichthyophis bannanicus. The sequence continues at coordinate 1,269,996,875 of CM066032.1, read as the reverse complement.
GGCTTCTCTTTCTGTATAAGTGTTTGCTCCAGCAGTTAGTATTTCAATTTTTTAGCTGATGCATTAATTCATTCTTTCGATATTTTTTTCTCAGATATTTAGTTATCTAATACATAGCTGCAACGGCGCTATAATTCTTACCAGAGGATCGCGTCCACGTTTTAAAGATCCTCCTTGTTATAGTAAGTAACATCCGTCCTGGACGGGGAATCTTGTTGGTTCATCAGCACTCTCAGACCAAATTTAATAACCATTAGGCTTAAGACGAGACAATTTTATCTCGTGTAACTTTTTTTGTACTTGGTTTTTAAACATCGCATTGATGGGTCTGCGTTAATTTACCACTGCACTAATTGCTCTATATGGTATAGGATGAACACCCATTGAGCCCTTTGAATTTATTTGCTAAATAACCAAGTCTGTATTGAGATGTGTCACCTCTTTTGATAATGTCCTACTCTGTTTTGTAACTACCTTCATGTATATTTTCATCAGGATCTTCTATTTTTGAAGCTCATGCCATTTTAACTTTACTATATGGAAACTTGCCTATGGTACCTGCTTAGTGAGTACCGATTATTTATATTATTTATTACTTTTTACATGTTTCCTAATATGGTTTAGCTTCGAGTTTTATTTATTTATTATTTATTGTTTTATGGTTTTAACCCCTTGAGGAACACGTTTTATTATTATTTTTAGCTCTCTTTCTGCCCTGCGTCTATTGCTTTTCTAATGCTTTTTTATTGTCTTTGTATTGCTGTTCATGTTTTCTTTTTTGTTTTTTATGCTATGATGGTGTTTAAGACGAATTATATAATGCGTATATAGATAAATATATATGGTGTTGCTATGTAATATCTTGTAAGTACTTATTTATATATGCTTTTAATTATTTATTTATTTATTTGATTTGAGTGTTATAAGATGTAATGTATTATTCTTTTTAACATCATGCCCGGTTAACTTTAAAATGCTTCTTTTGATTGTTTATGTTATATTCTTTTAAATGATTTTGGTATGTTTTTAATATATGTTTTAATATATGTTTTTATTATATGTTTGTAAGTGACTTTAACCCCCCGAGGAAGGCGTTCCGCCGAAACGCGTTGGGGAATACCAATAAAGCCATTGTGTCATCACCACTCTCACAATACTGATAAGTAAATGATTCAGAGAAATAAGTCTGAGCAGAGTATCACCAACTGGGGGCATGACCCTCTGCGAAGGGGAGGGAGAATTTGATAATGTTACAAAAAGAACTGAATGTCTTACTGTATCAAAGGACTAAAAAAAAAAAAAACCCTAATGCTCTATTACAAATTTCAATTGTATAGATATGGCAAAACTAAAAAATTGATGTCCTCGCTGATCAAACATTGGCAAGGGAGGAAACATAGCAGGACTTTGGGATGAAGGTGGAAAGGTGGCCACTTTGGAGCACCAGATTACAGTGATTTTTCATAGTCAATATCAATGATTATATGTTAGGGGTAAGGTGCCTATTTGAGCAATAGTGTATAGAGAAACAGAGTGACCTTGCCTGCTTTGATAGGGGAGATGGGTATGGATCCTGCTATTCAACAGTGTAAATTGGTCAAATCTCTGGGCCCTGATGGGTTTAGAAATGAACATTAATATGTTGAGGTATAGGTTGGTGGCACCACTCAGTCTGACATGCATGGCTTTGCTTGGGGAAGGATGGTTTCCTTATAATCGCAATAAAGCCTTAATTTCAGTGTTGCCAAAGCTTGGTAGAGATCCCACATTGCTTCTTCCTATTAAGTGATACTGCTTTTGAACTGTACCAAGTTGCTAACCAAGGTACTAGGGGATAAGCTGGCACAAGTCCTGCCAGATCTCATTTGCTATGTTTTGAAGATAAACCCGAATATTGAGGATTCCTCTGTGGACAGGATCTTGATACTTTTACTTGACTTGAGAAGTTGATTATAACAAAACTGGAACTTCAACACAAAACCTTCCATTCGCTACCTTGGAGTCACTTTTGACCAACGCATGGATCTGAAACTACACATAACCAACGTAGTCAGAGCAATCTACCTCAAGATCCGGACTCTTCGACATCTTCGCCCCCTGCTTGATCCTGATGACTTCAGAACTATATTTCAAGCCTTAACCTTACCACACCTTGACTATGCCAATGCCATTCTCCAAGGCCTCCCACACTCCACATTAAACCCTTTGCAACTCGCCATGAATACCGCTGCTAGAGTCCTCTACGGAGCATCAAGAAGGGACCATGTAACACCCATCCTAGAGCAACTCCACTGGCTCCCCATACATGGCAGAATATTGTTCAAAACATTACTACTAACTTTCAAGACCACTAAAAGCATCACCTCCTCCTCTCTAATAGACCTCATTCAGGCCGTCCCACCCAACAGATCCAGGAGAACGATATCAACAAATACTCTAATCATCCCTAAAGCAGCGACAAAATGCCTATCAGTGACATCTAACAGGGCCTTCAGATTCTATGCCCCTAAGTACTGGAACGCTCTACCCCCAGAGATTCGTGCTATCACTGATCTATCCCTTTTCAGAAAGGCACTCAAATCCCACCTCTTCCCCCAATATTACTTGACCAACTAACCAATCTTAATCACTACCCAAACTAAGAACAAATCCTGTTATGTATACTTGTAAATACTCTTGTAAATACTCTTGTAAATAGTTGCAGTAATGACGTCCCATGTTTTATCCAAGTTCTCTGACCTTGTTCTCTGTAAAACCTAACAGTTTGTTGTTATGGTATGTTGTTATATTGTGAACCGCGCTGATTCTGAATAGAGCGGTATATAAGAGCCTGTAATAAATAAATAATAAATAAATAAATAAAATAAAATGTTGTTAAATTTAAACAGAGTTGAGGCTTGCAACCTAAATGCTCAAAAATGTCCACAAGTAGTAAGTAAATTAGATATCAAATTTGTTAAAAATGTTATCAATGAGGCCCTTAAATCCTGTGCTGATACTGTTGGGAAATATAAGAATGTAGAAAATGCTTTGCGACTGAGAAATGTTAAGAATATTCAGTTTCCTAAAATGAATGTTATTCCTACTATTGATTTTTAATTCTATTTTTAGAACATTTTCTATATCACTTTTCAGAATTCGTCAAAGCAATTTACAGTATTGATTACTATAAAAAAGGAAGAACCTTACAATAAAGCATAAGTTAACAGAATAAAAAGGGCCATTATATAAGCTAAAGCCAATAATGGAGTTAGAACAAATTAAAATCAAGCAAGAAATGAGTTGGAGTAGGACAGGTGAAAAACCATAGTTACCTGTTACAAGTGTTCTCCAGGGACAGCAGGAATCAGTTCTCACGTGTGGGTGACATCAGCACCAACAGAGCCTGCGTGGAACCATCTCCCCAGCATGCCTTCCAAGGGTGCCATCTTGCCTCAGTCAAATGACATAGCTAAGATGGCAAAATTAAGATGGTAAAGAAGCAACTCCAAGGGGAGGAGGGAGGGTTGTGAGGACCGATTCCTGCTGTCCCCAGAGAACACCTGTTGCAGATGAGTAACTACATTTTCTCCGGGAACAAGCAAGAAGTCAGTCCTCACATATGGGACTCCCCAGCTACCAGGAACCTGTACAAAAATGTCACAGTGACATGCAAAGGTGAGCTGTGATCAGCAGCAGTTGAATCCCTAATAGAGATTCTCGCAAGACCCAGGTGTCTGGCAGAGAACCAGCATTCTGGTATCGAACACAGAAGGGTCAGAGGGCAGGAATTGCCTACACCCTGAAAAGATTATGGCGTATGGCCTGGCCAAAGGCACTGTCCCATCGGGACTCCCTCTCCAGGTAGTAGTGAGTTGCAAAGGTATAGACTGAAGATCAGGTAGTGGCCCTGAAAATTTCCATTATGGGGACGGAATGCAGATTGACCACAGAAGTAGCCATGGGTCTGATGCAATGCGCCGTGACCCTCTGGTCCACTGAAATCCCTGCTTGCTCATAAGCAAGGGTAATGCAGTCCACCACTCAAGTGGACAGAGTTCACTTAGTCATTGGGAGATCCAGTCGACTGGGGTCATAGGATACGAAAAGATGTTGCATTTTGCGCTGGCCCTGGGTCCATTGCAGGTAGGACAGGGCTCTCTTGCAATCCAGAGTACGGAGAACAGTCTGTGCCCTATCGGCATGTGGCCTTGTAAAGAAGGTGGTGAGTACCACCTCCTGGTTGAGGTGGAAAGGGGTCATCACCTTTGGCAGAAACCTGGGGTGTGTGCAGAGCACCACCCTGTTTTTGTAGAACTTCATGTAAGGAGGCTCTGCCATCAGAGCCTGGAGCTCGCTGACTCTGCAAGCTGATGTGAGTGGTACCAGAAAGGCGACCTTCCAGGAAAAGTAGTGCAAGTGGCCAAACGCTTGAACGGAGGCTTAGTGAGCTGCAAGACCACTACATTAAGATCCCACTCCATTGACAGGGAGTGGATGGGGGTTTTAGACAACATGAGGCCCCGTAGGAACCAAGACACAAGGGGCTGAGATAAGAGAGATTTTCCCTCAACGAGTAGTGATGCACTGCGATAGCGCTCATATGTACTCCAACTGAGTTGGACTTCAGCCCCGCTTATGATAGGTGAAGCAGGTATTGGAGTACCACCTGTACAGAGCAGGAGAAGGGGTTTGCCTGCTTTCCCATGCACCACACCAAGAACCGGCACCACTTGAAGGCATACGCCCTTCTTGTGGAGTCCTTATGAGAGGCCAGGAGAATCTCTTTCATGTCTCACTGGAGATTGAGGGGGCTAGAGCTACCCTTTTAGCAGCCAAGCCATGAGTGAGAGGGAGCCCAGGTTGGGTTGTAGGAGAGATCACTGCTCCTGTGAAAGTAGCCCTGGGGCTTGGCCCAGGGGAATGGGCAGTACTGTCAATAGAGAGGAGCAGTGGGAACTACGGCTGTCTGGGCCATGGAGGGGCTATCAGCACCAGCGACACTCTGTCGCGTTGAGCCTTGAATAAGTGGGGTCGGGGTCCATGGGATGAATAATGCATCCGCCACTACCCACGAGGAATGCAGTCTGCGGGAGCAGAAATGGGGCAACTGTGTGTTGTCCAGGCTGGCAAACAGGTCCATCATGGGGACACCCCGGAGCCGGAACAGCCACAAAGCTACCGCTGGGTCCAGGCACCACTCATGTGGCTGGAGAACTCTGCTCAGTTTGTCTGGGAGGTAGACTGCCCTTAAGAACATCCCTCGCATATAGCATAGGAGCAGAGAGTTACTGCTTCCTGGCAAAAGGGGTATGATCCTGGCCCCCCTCCCCTCCGTTTGTTCACATTGCAACCTGATTGTCAGTCTGGATCAGCACAGTTTGGTGCTGTATGTGGTGGCGGAAGGCTCGAAGGGCTAGAAACATCACCCTGAATTCCAGCAGGTTGATCTGCATCTCTGGCTCCCCCTGGGACCAGCAGCCTTGTGTCTGGAGGCTGTCATAATGCACTCCCCAGCCCCATCAGTGAGGCGTCCATGGTGAAGACCTTCTGGGAAGTGGGTGCTTATAAGGGCATCCGAACCTGAAGGTGACCTAGGTTCTGCCACCATCCGAGGAGTCACTTGCAATCTGTCCGAGTCTGCCTGGGGCTTGGGTCCATTGAGAGCAGAGGCACCACTGGGCTGCTCTCATGTGCAGGCGGGCATTTAGGGTCATGTGGACCATGACAGTCATGTGCCCTAGGAGGCAGAGGAGAAGCCAGGTAGGAAGCGTTCTGCGCCATTGCACCTCTGTGGCTAATTCTCTGAGGCACTCTAACCTCTCCAAAGGAAAGCTCGCCTGGCGGGTATTCTGCTGTGTCCCTATGAACTCTAGGCACTGTACTGGAGTGAGGTGGAACTTGGGGTAGTTTATGACAAACCCCAGGTGCTGCAGGGTATTTATGGTGCATTGTGCCTCTGCAACAGTGCCCACCTTTATGAACCAGTCATCCAGATAGGGGAAGACAAAGGCCCCTTGAAGCATGAGGTGGGCTGCGACCACTGCGAGGCACTTTGTGAAGATGCTTGGTGATGAGGCAGTACCCTGTATTGGTAGTGCTGTCTCCCCACCACGAACAGGAGGTATTTTCAGTGGCTGGGGTGGATTAGGATGTGAGTGTAGGTATCCTTTATGTCCAAGGAGAAGAGCCAGTCTTCCCTGCTGGAGGAATGGCAGCAGTGTTCAAAGGGAGAGCATCTTGAATTTCTCCCTGACCAGAAACCTGTTGAGCTCTCAAAGGGCCAGGATGGGCCTGAGGCTCCCAGTCCACTTGGGGATGAGGAAGTACCTGGAGTAGCAGCTGGTGTCCCAGAAGTCTTTTGGTGCTGATTTCACTGTTTTGTCCTGGAGTAGTCCTGCTAATTCGGTGAAGAGCAGGGTCTAGTGAAGGAGAGGTCCGGTGGGTTCTCCTGGGAAGAACAGGGGCAGTGCCTGATGTAAGTGGAGGAGGTAACCCTCCTTGACCACCTGTAACACCCAGGTATTGGTGGTGATGGCTGTCCACCTGTGGTCAAACAGGGTTAGGTGCCCCCCCTGTAGGCAGCAGAGGACACTCTGGGAGTGTGGGGGTTACACCCAGGCAGTCAAAAGCTTCCCCCGGGCTGGGCCTGAGCTAGTGCCTGGGGCTTCAGGGCTTTTTGCTTTCTGGGACCATATCCCTGGCCTTTTTGTTCCTGGGCCTGCTGAGGTCCCGAGAAGGCTTGGAAGTGTGGAGTACTACTGAAGCCCCCTTTCATCCTTGGGAAGGGGGGCTTTTTCCCTGGGGTTTTCTTTCAGGGTTGCACAGAGGTCTTTTTCAAAAGCCTGGTTCTCGTGATATACTCTGTCTCTCTCTCTGCTGCTTTGTCCACAAAGGGTTTTCATCTGTGCAAGGGACATCTGTTTGTCCTGCACCCATTATTCCAGGTTGGATGACTTCAGCCATGCTTGGCATCGTGCCCCAATGCCTGTGGTGGTCACCCTAACCGATGACTCAAAGCCATCATAGACTGCTCAGGAAAGGAACTTCAAACATTCCTTTACTGCCGAGGTTAAGGTCTTGAACCTCTGTAGAGGTTCTCCATAGAGAATCTGAGCTCCCTCGACAGATCCTTCAGATACATGCCAATGTAGAGCTGGTAAAGAGTGGATTCGGCATGCTAGCATCGGGACCTGAAAGGCCTTCCAGCCGAGGGCATCGAGGGTTCAAGCTTCCCTGTCGGGTGGTACCAACAAGTGTGTTTTTTGGCTTTTAAGCCAGTGCATGGCCAACTCCACCCCCACTGAGCTGTGGGGGAGCTGGGCCTTTTGGAACCAACGGCTCCGACATACCTGGTACATGGTGTCAAGGTGCCTGCTGACAATTCGTACTGATGCCAGTATTTCCCACATAAAGAGGTGGTGGTCGAGAATCAGTGGCACTGGACCGTAAAGGTTTTTCTTCAGGGGTGCCTTGTAATGGAGTATCTCCAATTCCTCGGTTTGCGGATCCTCCTTGGCCTCGTCTCAATCTTGAGAGCCTTGGCCATATCCCTCACAAAATCGAGAAATGCAACATCCTTGGGTGGGTCGCGGTGTTGGGTTGCTAAGGGAGATGGGTCTGAGGGCACATCACAGTGTCGCCTTGTATCAGGGGACTCTTCGTCCTTGGTCTCCCATTCAGACTCTAAGTTGGAATAAGAGTCCGACATTGCACGATTGCCTCGGTCGTGGATCGCTGTCTGCGGTGCAGGACCTACAGAGGATCATTGCTCCCAGCTACGGGCACTTGCTAGGGAGGCCCAGTGTTCCAAGGAACTGGACCGGGACCTTGACCGGAGCCGGGGTCTCTCTCGAGACCGGTGGCACTTGAGGACTAGCTCGACTTCTGGGGAAGCCCTTGATGTCTAAAGTCCCATCGTTGGGGCAGATGAACCGGACTTGCCAGACAAACACCCGCTGCATGGCCACCAGGGTAGATATACTGCTTTCTAGGGCTGCCATTCTGGTCTCCATGCCAGTTGGTTCCGCAGCCTTTGACACGGGCACCGAGGACTTCGAGCTAGATGTCTGTACTGTCAAGAGCCCTCGATGAGGATGTCCTCAGAGGCCCAAGACCGGTTGACAGGAGCAGACTACTCATTGTGGGGCAACTTGGAGGGCCGCTCCTGCCCCGACTCCTCTGACTCATGCCTGGGATTGCGGGACTTGGGGTGGGATTTCACCTTCTTCCTGGATCCATCCTCCGAGGCAGTCTTCGAGGATTTCTTCTTCTTATGCTCCACCTCCGGGGACTTCCGCTCGGAGGAACCGTGGCTGCGGGACACAGAAGAGGCTCTGGCTTCGCGGGGCACTGAGGTATCGGAGGGGACCCTGGAGTGTTGTATTAGCAGAGACTTCGGGGCAGAGTTGGACTTTTGAAAAAAAAATTCCTGCTGCTGATGGCAACTCTTTAAGGCCTGTGAGGTCATTGTTCTGCAGAGCTCACAGTCGAAATCATTGTGCTCCGGACCAAGGCATCAGAGGCAGCAGTCGTATGGGTCAGTAAGTGACATAACTGCCACACCAGTTGAGGCCATCAGAAAAGGGTGGTCCCTACCTCCCAGCAGTGGTCCAAGTCCTTCGGCTTAAAAAGGGTTTGAACACCAGTCAAGGTGGACATCAATGAAAAAAAATGAAAATGGATAGATGAACCAGAGAAGCAACGCAGAGGCGAGCTGGCTCAGGGGTGGGAAGGAACCAGTATGCAAACCAGACAAAATTTAACTAAAAAAAAAAAATCAGTCAAGATCCTTGCATGCAAGTTCTCTTATCTTGTTCATTGTTCTCATAATGATGCATGGTGCATCTCCCAAAGGCTTTCTTTGAAAGCTGGGGAGATGCTTTCACATGGGCTCAGTCTGTGCCAATGTCACCCGTATGTGAGGACTGACGTCCTGCTTGTTCCCGGAGAAAAGAAGAGACCAAATAAATATTAGGGAAAGTAGGACATTTGGGCAGAGGAAAAGGAGAGAGGAGATGGGAAAAGAAGAGGGGCAGGGAGAGACAAGAGGAAGACAGATCAAGTGGAATCATCATCTTGCAAGTGTTTGCCATAAGCTTGTATAAATTAGTAAGTCTTCAGGTGAGTTTTAAACTGTTTGCAGTTTGTTTCTGAGTGAATAGATGAGGGCTTAGAGGTCCAGAGGTTTTGCAAGTTCCTGAATAAGCTCATATAATTGGAAGGAGACTATTTGCCTAATAAAAATAGGAGTAATGTGAGGAGGTGGTCTACCACTGGGATTAATAGATTTGGATCTGTCTAATCAACTATTCTTTGACTTCTCTCTCAAAAGCTACATTATTGGTAATCTTGGCATTGGACTCAGACCATGAATGGCTTTTCAAGTTATTCTTTCCATCTGGAGATAAATCTGGGATGTTTCCAGATGGGTTTTTTTCCAACAATTTTTGGCATTAAGGTCACAAATGCAAGATCCGAGTACCATTTTTAATTTGTAGTATCCCAGTAAATATAGGATTAAGTATAATTCTAATCTCCAGGAACAAGCAGGAATGAGTCTTCACATATGGGTATCGTCGGTACTGACGGAGCCTGCGCGGGAACGCTCCCCAGCGTCCTTAAAGAAAGCTTTTGGGAGCATCCCACAGCGCCTGCGCGCTGCCTTCCCGCCTTTCCCAACTGCCTCTCTCCAGTTCTTCTTTTCCGCGGAGCCAGCAGGTCGTCTTTCCTGTCACCGCTGAAGAATTTCTTATTTTCTTATTTCTTATTTTCTTTAGTCGCGCGTCTGCAGTCTCGAGGACCGGTACCACCGGTCTTTTTTGTTTCTTAGCAAAAAAAAAAAAAAAAAATACTTTCTTTCTACTTCAGTGCATTTTCTTCTGTGGCCTTAGGCCTACAGTTTTTTTCCTCATGGAAAAGCCCACCTCCGGGTTTAAAAAGTGCACAAAGTGCAGTGGCACTATTTCTGTCACAGACACCCATGACTGGTGTCTAAAATGTTTAGGTCCTGATCATTCCATCGTGGATTGTGAGTCCTGTTCCATGATGTCTAAAAGAGGGTTACAGAATCGGGCAGCCAAGCTCAGTACCCTGTTTCCCTCCGATGCAGCTTCTGTGGCATCGACGTCTTCCAGGGCTTCTTCTTCATCCCATGGATCTCAGGTAACAAAACTTAAGTCCGATCGATCCTCAAAGGGTACATCTCCCTCTAAGTATCGAGATGTAAGTATCGAGATGTACCCGAACTCACTATTGAGGAATCCACACTGGCAAAATTACCCCGGCGGGAGGCTCCAGCTTCCAAAGCATTATCTATGGGGTCACAGGTTGACATCGATGGCACGGCCTCGACCGATCACCTGTTACAATGTTCTGGGGTACCGGCGGTTCCCGGTACCGATATCCAGACATTGGTGGCGTCGATGGATAAGAATATTCTGACCATGCAGCATGCCATTATGGCCTTCATACAAGCTGCGACACCCTCGGTACAACAACAAACTCCGTTGTCGATACCGATTCCGGTTCCGGATCCAGCTCCGGTTCTGATACCAGTACCGCTTGCATCGGCATCGACAGCAGCGGTACGGTATCCAGTGATGCCTGCCAGTACCGATTCGGTACCGATGACCCCCGATGTCAATACCCCTCGGTACTCATATCGGGCTCTGCGAGAGCATCCAGACAGTCGATACTTCAATTCCTCTGAAGAATCTGATTCATCAGAGGTTTCCATTGAAGCATCGGAAATCCTTCCTCAAGAATCCTCTTCTCCAAAAAGGAGAATGTCTCCTCCTGAGGACTTGTCTTTCCAGGACTTCATCAGAGAGGTAGCCAGAGGCCTGTCTATTACAGTAGCCTCTGAGACTGAGCCCAGAGCCAAAAAATTGGATATTCTCCAATATCCTAAAGCTCCTAAAGAGGCAGCCATTTTACCAATACATGAGATTCTTTATGACCACATGTTGGGTATATGGGAAATTCCTCTTATAACCTCTCCTTTTTCTCGCAGGTTGAACACCATGTATCGTGTTCCTCCTTGTCCTAGATTTCATAAGACTCAGCTTCCTCACCACTCCACTGTGGTAGAGTCTGCTATGAAAAAAATCAAGAGTACAAAAAGACACTCCTCTGCTCCTCCAGGAAGAGAATGCAGAACCCTAGATGCTTTTGGCAGGAAAATCTTCCAGGCCAGTATGCTTATAGCCAGAATCAACTCCTATAGTCTCTATATGGGGATGTTTCTTAAAGAGGTTACAGATCATCTATATACCTTATCTCCTTTTATTTCAGAAGATAAGAGAGAAGAATATAGTTAGCCCACATTTGACTTGTTGGAGCCTACTGTCTAGATAGGAGATGAACCATTTTAGTGTGTTATTGCAGATACCAATATCCTGGAAGCGTTTGATCAGGATGGGGTGTGAAACTGAATCAAAGACGGATGAAATGTCCATGAAGATGAGGAGAAATCAGTTCTTGGCTTCATCAATTCCCTTCAGGACGTTGTTGAAGAGCAAAGTTAGAAGTGTTTCCACATTATGACATGGCTTGAAGCCACGCTGTTGTGGGTCTAGTGGTGCATTGTGATCGATATGGTCCTGAAGCTACATCTATACGGCCTTCTCTATTTTTGCAAGAAAAGGTAGGCTGGAGATCAGGCAATATTCTGTGGTGTCCTCCTTGCAGTGATGTGTTTTTCAAAATTGGCCATATAGATGCTTGTTTAAGGGAGGAAGGCATGTATCCTTGTTGTAAGGATGACATGACTATCTTCTGTATATATGGAAGAAGTTGCTCCTTAGTGGTTTTTATCCACTGCACAGGGCATGGGTAATTTGGGAATGTGATTGTATTGAGCGAGGTGACTATCTGCTCTATTTGTCTGAGAGATGGTATGGTGAATTCTCCCCAGGGTTGTGTGGAGGCTTGGTCTTTCATGTTGTTGCCTTTCAGAAGTGTTGCCAGTGGGTACTTGAGTTCATTGTGCTTTAACTATGTAGTTTGCCATTTCCTGGGGTTGGACTTCAGGGATCTCCTGATGTATATTGTCTCTGGTGAGTGCTCGCATGATATTGAAACGTTCTCTTAGCTTGTTCACTGATCTCATAATGATGTTTGTGTGGTGGTTCTTGCAGTTGTTGATCAGGGTATTGTAATCCCTCTGTTTGACTGTGTACAGTTGCAGCATATCCGGGTCTTTGCCTCTTCTCCATTTTCTTTCCAGTTTTCTTAATTCTCGCTTTGCCTCCCTGATCGAGTTGGAGTATCAAAGGACGAATGGTTTGTTGTGTGTGTGGGGGCATCTCCTGCTGGGTGGTGTTGCTGCAGTAGTCAAGGTGTTATTCCAATTTTCAATGATCTTGTGAAGGTCTTGTGTTTTGGTTTAGATTGGGGATTACCTATTTCAAAAAGGCTTCTTTATCAAAGGACTTAAATTTTCTTTTGGTTTCGAGTTCTTTCTGCAGTTGCATTGGTTGATCAATTTGTATTGTTAAAGTTATTAAATGATGGTCTGACCATGGTGTTGGTATGATTGGGGGGGGGGGAGGGGAGATTATGTTGTATGGTTGTAGTGATATAGGAATGAATATAAGGTATGGGGTCGCTCCATGCCTGTGAGTGGGTCAATTGATCAGTTGATGGTAATGTAGTGAGTCCACTGCTGAGGAAGGCTTTGGCAACTTTGTCAGGTGCAGCTCTAAGGTTAAAGTCGCTTAAGACAATGAGTAGCTTGTATGTTGTATCATGTGCGCATACTGCTTCAAGTATCTTCATTAGATCATCAGATTTGGCATTTGGTGGCCTGTATGCAAAGCATATAGCCAAGTACTTGTTGGAGATAGTGATTATGCTGAATTCTTCTATGCTGGTTAAGGTGGTTTTGAATTTGTAGTGGCTCCTGGCCAGTATCAGCACTCCACCATCCTTTCTGCCTGCTCTGGGACAGTTGAAGGCAGTGTACATAGATGGGGTGATCTGGTTTAATATTACCTGATCAGTATCACTGAGCCATGTCTCTGTTATAGAAAGGCCAGATATACTTTGCATATGTAGATGATCCAAGATAGTGTTAGCCTTGTTTCTGACTGACCTTACATTGCTAAGCATGCAGGTAATGTTTGTGCCTACCATGGGGTTGGTGTGGTTGTTTTGTGCAGTATAGGTAGGAATTATATTGATCATGGCATCTGTTCTGTGTGCATGTGTTTTACGTGATGTAGGTTTGGTTTGGTTTGGTTGTGCCATGTGGTGCAGTATTTTATGTGCAGGGGTGTGAGCAGATGGGTGTGAAAGCCATTGCTTGCTGTGTGAGGAGCTGTAGTATTAGGGTTAGGATGAGCATTGTGCCATGGTGTAGCATGGTGGTATTCTGACCTGGTATGGGTATCCTTTTGCTCACTTTTCTTGAGCCTCATGTGTGCTTGTGAGCTCCAACTGCTGCCTGTTCTGGTGGTATCTTGTGTGGTGTGGGGAGATGAATCTGCCTAGGTCTGGTAGCTTTGTTGGTGGAGAATATTGCTGTGGAAGCTGTAGATGAGAAGCCACTCGTTTTCCTTTTGTTGATGGGGGATAAAGCTGGGAAGGCAGTTGGTCCAGCAGTTGTTCTTTTGTTAGCAGCTTCTGTTGTTTGGCTTTCTGCCAAAGGGCTATGTAAGGAACAGGAACAGTTTCACCATTAAGGGGGGTCTGCTATTGTCCATGTTAACTATTATAAACTCAAAACCTACTGTGTTTCCCACATAAATATCCTTTAAAACAAGAAACACCCAAACATATAATTTTTGTTGGAATGCACACCACAAAGGAAAACCTTCTCATAGTGCAATGTTCCGTTTTATTCTTTAAAGTAAGGACGCAACCCTATCATAGGTTCAAAGAGGGATTTTACCCTCCGATACCGACCAGTTACCTTCTTGTGATAAATTATTTTATAAGTGTCACTTATCTGGAGGCAATTCAACCTTCGGCTCGTTCCACTTGTTAGCACACTGGATAGAGCCACCATTAGGCCAACGTCCACACTCTGTGTCATCCTGAGCAAAATTATCAGGCCCCCCGCTGAACTATTCAGAACACCAATCTGTTCAAAGCAGGGTACTCCCACAGACGATCCAGCCCGATGCAGAGCAAAAGCCATCCATAGTGACAGTAGTCCAATAGCAACCACACAAGACTCCTCTCTCAATACAGTGACCCAACATTGTGTATGTTTCAAGCCAACACTCCTGGCTCTTTCTCAAACTGTCACCAGGCTGGATCATCTGCAGGAGTACCCTGCACACCGAGAGTGTGGACATTGGCCTAATGGTGGCTCTATCCAGTCAGCCACTGCAGGTCAGCAAGTATGGATGTAACAATCATATTTCTTTGCAGTTGTGTTCTGGACCAGATGCAAAAGATGATTGTAATCCATTGTATTATGGTTTTTGGAACACTAGTCAAGTTGGTTAGGTACTGTCCCATAAACCATCTTGACTAGATTTTCTCAGTCTAATAAAGGCTGTAATTGGTATGAAAGCTGTAGTTGACTAAAACAAGAGCAGACACTGCTCCCATCTGAGAAGTAAACAATTTCCATTACACCAGAACCTTGTAAATTTCAGTTTCCTCACTGAAATACATAGGCTGGATCATTAGACTAGGATCAACTATTAATGGATTATCTTTTTTTGAAACTAACATAGCTATGGATTTAGTCAAGGTCAACACCAATGATAACTAATAACATCACTCCTTAATTTGCACCAGGGCTGAATTTACATGGTTATTTGCACTAACCATTTCATGTCACCTCACAATTGCCTTCAATCTGGTGGATCACGACCTTCTCTTATGTTTAGTTGACATGGCCTCTGGGACAATATTCTTACTTGGTTTTCCTCCTTCCTTGCCAGCAGAACTTACCAGATCAGTATGCACATCTGCCCCCTATTCCCTTCCTTGTGGGGTGCTGCAGGACTTGGCTCTATTGCCAATTTTGTTCAATAGCTTCCTCAGCCCCTGGCCAATTTTATTCAGTCCCTAGCTATCCTATTCTAGATGTACACCGATGATATCCTCCTCATTGCCCATATTGACAATTCTTTCCCTGATCTTTCTGCTGTTAATGCCTCTCTTAAGAGCATATTCTGGTTTTGCACAAATGCTTTGAAGCTTAATCCAGCCAAAACTACAGCCATATGGATCACCAGGTCCAGCACAAATCCATCCCTGGCCCTATCTCTTGGTTTCACCCCCATTGCCCTGCACTCTTCCTTCAAGTGTATAGGTATTTACACAGATTCTGAACTTTCCTTCTCAAAACATTACTCATATCTCTAGATCTGCTTTCATTGCCTTGTGCAGATTTCAAACTTTGCACTGCTTCCTAGACCCTGCCACTCAACTTTCAAGTCTCCTCA
Source organism: Ichthyophis bannanicus (assembly GCA_033557465.1). Classification (NCBI taxonomy): domain Eukaryota; kingdom Metazoa; phylum Chordata; class Amphibia; order Gymnophiona; family Ichthyophiidae; genus Ichthyophis; species Ichthyophis bannanicus. Next base: position 1,269,981,489 of record CM066032.1, on the reverse strand, counting down.
GCACTGTAACTGCACAGTTTGATTATTGAAATTTTATCTTCTCCAGTCTCCCTAACCATCAGTTGAAGAGGCTTTAATCAATTCAAAATACTGCTGTCCATACCCTTGACCAAGCCCATGCAAAGAAATACAACCCTGTGACACCACTCATCCAGCACTATTGCCTGTCATTCCCTCAACATATCCATTATAAAATCCTCAACCTGACTCATAAGACCCTGCCCAATGACGTGCCCCAATATCTCACTTCTTTCACTATCCCTTAAGTCCCTACTCCTGCTGCTTATGCTCCCTCCATGACAGTAGGCTAGTTCTACCCTCACCGTCTCAGGTCAAGTATGAATCTATCAGGCTGACCGCTTTCTTCTTTGTGGCTCTGATCCTTTGGAACCATTTACTTTCCTATAATCCACCTCGAGATCTCCATTCCGAAAATTAAAACCCTGCTAAAAACCTATATGAGCAGGCCTTCAACCTGTATCAAGCTAGTAGTAGTACATAGCATAACTGTAGTAGATTATATATATATATATATATATATATATATATATATATATATATATATATATATATATATATACAATTTTATTTTCTTGCTTTTCCTGTATCAATTTTGTAGTTACTGTTTTCCTGGCTTTTAAATTTAGCTTTGGAAACAGCCCTGTATATCACACAAAGGGTGGAACATCAAGCTCTAATAAACAATACATGTATGATGACCTGCTGATTAGCTTTCATGAAATGTATCAGTTGAATGTCTTCCACAAAAACATGACAGTCCATGTCAAACCCCTCAAACTGCTTTACTAGTAAGACTAAATACAGATTAAAGCAATGGCAACAGCGATCCTTGAAGGACCGTACCTGTCAATGCCCTAGCTCCTGACAAGGAATGATCTCAGCAAATCTCTTGAAATCATTCTGAAAAACAAGTTAATCCATTCAAGAACTAAACACAAGTCTGGCTCACACAGAAATGACAATAAGCCATAATGGACTGTATCAAACCCAGCTGTCAAATCAAGCTGTAATCAGAGGGAATCACAGCCTTGATCTGATTTAACGCTAATGCTATCCATGACTGCCAGTAAAACTGTTTCAGTGCTATGGAAATGCTTGGAACCAGAATGTGCTGACTGAAGCACTTGATTTGCCTTTATGAACTGAGAAATGTGATTGCTAATGTATTGGAGAAGTGGTTAAGAAACAATGAGAGAAGACAGACAAATCAGTGCCTTCTTTTGCCTTTACCGTTTTTCAAAATAGGAGTAATAAGTGACATTTTACTTACCAGATAATGTCCTTGATTCCTGCTAGACCAGTCCAAATAAGTGTGTTATATCCCCCTACCAGCCCAGGTAGAGATAAGAAACCTCTGGAAGACTCTCTCTATGACCTCATCCTGCCATAACCACAGATAAAACTACCGACCTGCACACCAGCTGTAACAAAGGAGATGATCAAGAATCCCTGATTGTACCCTCACTAAGGTTATGTGCTAAGGTCCATTGGCCAAGGAACCATAAATTACGTACAGGAATATCCTCAGGCAGAAGGCCTGCCAAGAGATTAAGAGCCCACGGGGCCAATCACAGAGAAAACTCCCCCACAGTGGACCATATTAGGCCACAGGGGCAGGACCTGGACTGGTCTAGCAGGACTCAAGGATAGTATATTATCTCGTAAGTAAAATGCCACCTTCCATATCTTCCTTCTAGACCAGTCCAGACAAGTCAGACATACCAAAGTTATGACGCCATTGAGCAGGAAGACAACATGGAAACTATCAGGACCACAGAGCCAAAGGTCATATTCCCCCAAACATGGACATCCTCTTGTTAAGCATTGCCACTTGGAAGGCAATGCCCATGTTGCTGCCCAACAAATTTCTGGGAGGGCAACTGCACAACACTCTGCCCAAAGGATGCTAGTGCCTGAGTGCATATGCAAACCCTCCAGAACCAGCTGGTTTTACAACAGAAGTGTTGAGGCAGTGGCCTTCTTGATCTAGTACCCCAAGGAAGACTTAGAGGCTGAGTCACCATACGCAGCCCTGCAAACAGCACAAAAGGTCTGATCTATGAAAGGAGTCAGCGATTTCAATATACCAGAGAAGCACTCCGACCTTCACCAAGTGAAGGTCCTCACTTTCCTTGGCACAGTTATTTAGAAAAGGAGGGGACAGCCAAATGCACACAGCCTCCCCCAAAAGGAACAAGCAAGGAGCCCAGCATGACAATGCCTGCGACTCAGATACATTTTGCCAAGCTAAAAGCAACCAAGAAGATATCATAAAGGGACAGATCTTTGAGCCCTGATGACTCAAAGGACTCTGACATCAAGGCCCAAAGACTAAGCAGAGATCCCAAGGAATGGCTGAACATAGGGGAGGATGCAAGTATCACATCCTCTGAAGGAAACAAGCCACAACAGGGTGAAAAGCTACAGACCTCTCCACCAGCGGCCCCCAAAGCATTACAATGCTGGCAACTGAACTTTTAGGAACCAGCTCTCAACAAGGCCTTTCTGAAGAAAGGCAAGCAAGAAAAGGGAATCCTCCATACTAGGCCCAATTTGGTGCTCATGATACTAGTGCTCAAAACGGGCACCAGACATGAAAGTAGACAAGGCTGGGAGAACCTCTCCTCTCTTTCGGGAGCATGGAAACCATGCCAGGAGCCACCTCAACAGCCAAACTGTATGCAAGAAGGGAGCAAGGTTGTCCCTGCTGCAACAGTCCCCTGGGCTGTAGTAAGTCTTAGGAGGAGGCTCCTGCAGGAGCCACATCTAGTTCCTGAACCATGACCTCTGATGCCAATCTGGCACTACCAGGATAGTATATCAACTGTCTAGTATATGCTGCTGATGTCCTAATGTTCACCCCAATATCCACAGATCAACCAGACCTCTCCCAACTCTCTGCATGTTTCGACGCTGTCACCGACTGGTTACAATCTCAAGAACTCAAAATAAATTTTACGACGACTGAAGTTCTCTTTATCAGCAGAGACCAAACGTTCTCCCCACCCTCATCACTCAAGGTCCGCAATGCCGAACTCATTTCCAAGATGATTCGCTACCTGGGTATTATACTCGACCAGCGCCTTGACATGCACGCCCAGATAAGCAATACCATTAAAGCAATCTACTACAAAGTTCGGATCCTACAACAGATGAAACAAATTCTTGAACCAAACGACTTCAAAACTGTCTTTCAAGTCCTAATATTGCCTCTTTTTGATTATGCCAACTCCACTCTTATCGGCCTCCCAAAGAGCTCACTTAAACCCCTACAGCTCGCGATGAATACTGCAGCTAGAACCCTCTACGGAGCGTCAAGAGGAGACCATATCACCCCCATCTTGAAGGATCTGCACTGGCTTCCTGTCCACTGCAGGATCACCTTCAAGGCACTAACAATGACATTTAAAGCAGTTAACAGATGCACATCCACCTCCCTCTCAGACCTTGTACACCCTACCCCCCCCCCCTAACAGAGCGAGAAGATCAATAGCCTGCAACACCTTACTTCTACCAAAAGCCATCATCAAGTGCTCAAAGACAACGAGTAAGCGTGCTTTTTCTCTTTTTGCACCTTCCTGCTGGAACTCCCTCCCTGCAGATATCCATGCCATAACCAACCTCCCCCAGTTCAGGAAGGCAATCAAACACTATCTCTTCTTACAGTACTTCTCCATTACTGACAATATCACCTAACCCTCCTTATCCTGAGCCATTGCGACTCCCACAGAGTAACATACCCCATGCCATAACTACTGCGTTTTAACTATCCCCACATCAACCTGTCCTAAAGATAAACATGTCGACTATTATTCTAATTTGTACATAGTGTATATAGTTCACTCGTTCTCCATGTTTAAGTTCCTTGTTCTTTGTAAATGTCAATGTTAGACTGTTATACATTGTACAACTTTGGTTACATGTAAACTGCGCTGATGATAAATAATGCGGTATAGAAGAAATCACAAATAAATAAATATAGTCCAAATGCGCTCTAGGTGGCAAAGCACATGCCCCGGGAGCAGCCACATAATGAATACATACCCTGACTGGTCAGGGCTGAACAAGGGCATGGACCACCCCTAGAGCCTGCTTCCTTGCAGCGATTGAATAATTTGCACACTCTGGTGTTGAGCTGGGTTGCCAAAACCATTTCAGGATGACCTCCAAGGTCTAGAATCTGTTGCACCTCTGACTGGCCCAACTCTCACTCCCTGGGATCAGGATAGTGGCGACAGGGAAGTCTGTTTTCACAATGTCACCAACCACAATATGTTGCGCTGAGCGAAGTAGGAGATTCCATTCTGCACAGAACAGGAAGATCATTCCCAGTCTACTCTGTTATCTACATAGTCCGTTGCTGGTTGACACATGCCACCATTGTGGCACTGTCAGAGACCACCCAAGACCACTCTCCTTGCACTAAGGACTGAATGCATAGTAAGGGCTAGTGAATGGCCCCCACCTCAAGTCAGTTGATGGGCCCTGCTGCCTCCCAGCTGTTCCAATAGCCTTGAGCCATTCAACCCTTTCAATGGGCTCCCCCACCATTCAGGCTGACATCCGTTGACAGGAACAACCACGAAGGATCGTCCAGTGGCCTACAAAGGGAGACCTGGCCTTGAAACAGAGAGAACTTGGAGACCAGCAGGACAGCATGTGTCCAGAAACCATTTAAATAAATAAATAAATAAAATAAATAAATTTAGATTGATGCTACCATCTAACCGAAAGTCCGTAGGTCAACCCAAACCCTGGGAGCCTGCTGCACCCCGAGGGCTGCTAGCTGAAACAGTCTCCTGCCCAAAGAGTGAGAAAACTGCCCATATAAGCACCAATAATGAGTTCAGAGGTTTTCCAGTAACATGACTCTTCCCACAGTTGATCACCCAGCCAAGACTCTCCAGGAACTGCATCACTTGGACTGATACCAGAGATGTAAATGACTGCAAACTAACTCAGATGAGTCAGACATCCAGATATGGATGAACACAGATGTCCAAACACTTCAGTGCACAGTTGCTACTACCATGACCTTTGAAAATGTCCTCAGAGCAGAGGAACACCAAACAGAAGAAAGGCAACCGTAAGATAAGCACGGAGAATGGCAAACCAGAGAACGTGCTGCTGATCCCTGCCAACAGGAATGTGGAAAGAGACCTCAGCCTGATCCAGGAACCAAAGGGGGGGGGGGGGAGGCCCTCCCACACTGCACTGCATCGCCTGGATTATTAAATAGAAAGCTTTCATATGGAAGTGCAATGTTTGCAGGTGAGTGTTAACCATAGAGGTCAAAAATGGGATGGAAGGATCCATCATTCGCACCACAGCAGAGATGGAGTACCGGCCCTTGCCCCACTCGATTGAGGGGAACAATGTACTCCTGTAGAATGAGCAATCTTTCCAGCATAGACTACAGAGCAATCCTCTGGTACACCAAACCACATGAGTAGCTGATGAAAGTGCCCAAGATAGTTCTCTGCATTCCAGACTGTAGCCATACGATATAGTGCGTAGCACCCAGCGAACCTTGGAAATCTAGGCCCACTCCTGATAGAAAATATGTAACCTGCCGCCTATGGGAGACACCTTGAAATGAGTCCCAACTGTCACTGCACTGGATGGGAGAAACCACTTCTGAATATGGTGGCTTCCTGAGTTCCACAAATCCCAGGGGAAAACAGAGTCCAAGCCAAAACCTGAAGAAAGGCAAGGTGGGTTTTCTGGGCTGATACAAACAGGAATCTTGGGAACTTCGGGGATCCAGGTATCAAGAACAAGGACAAGGACAAGAGGCTGAAGCCAAGGGAGAGGATGCTCTGTCCGTATCCCAGGCCCCTTGCGCTTATTCTCTGGGAGGCAGTGAGGTTTGTACTCGCTCAAATCCTTAACCAGCTTCTCCAAGTCCTCCCCAATGCCTCCATTAAAGCAAGCCAGCACCACCAGGGATTGGACAGAGAGTCTGCTGCTCAAGATGCGAAGCCACAGCCAATGTCACACCACTGTTGAAAAGCAATATAATTAGCCATCAAGCAGAGTAAGGCAAAGCATTTGACAGAAGGATGCTGCTATGGACTCCAGGATAACAGAAGTAGCATTCGAAGGGAGTGACGGAACCCACTGAAGAGCTCAAGTCATCAGACCCACACAAACTGCTAACTGGAAGACACAGACTCTAAAAACGCTTCCATCCAAACTTTTTTTTTTTTTTTTTTAAATAGCTGTACTACCCTCTAGGGGGATGACTGTCTCGTGACCACGGGGACAGACATGTCTACTGAGGCATGCTGAACCACACAGTGCAATCCTCCTGAGGAAAGGAGTAGAGCCTCTTCATAACCCTAACCCCTTTCAGCGAGAAAATGGGCAAGTCCCACTCTGAGCAGACTATACTCTGCTAACCTCCAGATAGGTAAAGCCCTAGTAGACTCCCACACCCCTGAAAAAAGGGGGGGGGGGGGAAGAGAGCATACCTGCAGCATCCATTCTGCCAGAAGATCAGAATACTGCAGCGAGAAAGACACCTGAGCAATCAATACCACCAGTTCCTCCTTCCTGAATAATTAAGCATTGTTACTCACCTGTAACAGGTGATCTCCGGGAACAGCAGGAATTTAGTCTTCACATATGGGTATCATTGGTACCGACGGAGCCTGCACAGGAACGCTTTTGGGAGCATCCTTCAGCAAATGCGCGCTGCCTTCCCGCCTTTCCAACTGTCCCTCTTCAGTTAAGTTTGTAGCTGAATGAAAGGATAGAGGGAGAGAGGAAAGAGACAGAGAGACAACTCCTAGGGGAGGTGGGTGGGTTGTGAAGACTAAATTCTTGCTGTTCCCGGAGATCACCTGTTACAGGTGAGTAACTACGCTATCTCCAGGAACAAGCAGGAATGTAGTCTTCACATATAGGGACTCCCTAGCTGAAGATGCCAGGGAGATAGCCCCAGGAAGCTGCCACCCAAGTAAGGTGGGCCATGCTTCCTCTCATGGATCTCTGGCATCCCACCAGGGTTGGTGGGTAGGAGTTGAGTTAGGTCTGGAAGAGAATTTGAAGAACAGCTTGGGCAAAGGCGGCATCCCGATGGGAGGCTTTATCTAGGCAGTAGTGGGCTGTAAAGGTGTGTACCGAAGCCCAGGTGGCTGCTCGACCAATGTCATCAATAGACGCAGAGTGAAGGTTAGCCATAGAGGCTGCCATGGCTCTCACATTATGAGCTGTGACAAGGCCTTGAAGAGGAAGACTCTTACTCTCATAAACAAAGGATATGCATTGTGCAATCCATTTGGACAGAGTTCTCTTGGAGACTGGAAGTCCCAAATGACTAGAATCAAAAGCAATAAAAAGTTGAGAAGACTTTCTATGTTGCTGTGTTCTTGGTAGGTAAAAAGCCAAGGCTCTTTTATAATCCAAAGTATGAAGGTTCCTTTCTGCATTAGAGGCATGAGGCCTCGGAAAGAATACAGGAAGATAAATTGATGGATTGATTTAAATGAAAAGGCAAAACCACCTTTGGCATAAAGTGTGGATGAGTTCTAAGAACAACCTTATCATGGTGAAACCTAGTATAAGGAGGATCAGCCACTAAAGCTTGCAATTCACTAATGCAGAAATAATTGCAATTAGGAAGATGACCTTCCAGGACAAAAGCTTTAGGGTTGTAGTGGCTAAAGGTTCAAAAGGCGGTTTTCATGATCTGCCCGAGAACTAGGTTTAAATCCCATGCCACTGTTGGTGGCCTGATGGGAGGCTTTGTTAATAGAAGACCTCTCATAAATCTTGTTATGAGTGGATGAGGGGAAATTGGTTGTCCATTTAGAGGCTTATAGGAAGCTGCACTTGCACTAAGATGGACTCTTTCTGAATTGGTCTTTAGACCAGAATTTGATAAATGAAGTAGATACTCTAGTATCGATTCTAAAAGGTATCATAAGGGGGTTTAACCCCTTCTGTGAACACCATATAATAAAACGTTTCAACTTAAAGGCGTAAGAGCGTCTTGTGGAAGGTTTTCTAGAAGCCTGAAGGATATCCTTTACCTGTTGGGAAAGGTTAAGCTCCTGAAGGTCTAAGCTTTCAGCAACCAGGCCCTTCGATGCAGGGACTGGTGATTCGGGTGCCACAGCATCCTGTTCTCTTGGGAGAGGAGATCTGGAGCATAGCCTAACTCCAGAGGTGCAGCTTGAGAGATGTAGAAGCAGGGGATATGTTTGGTGTGGCCACTGTGGCGCTATGAGGATCATACAACCCCTGTCTCTCTGAAGCTTGACGAGTGTTTTGGGGATGCGGGAAATGGGTGGGAAGGCATAGAGGAAGTCGTGACCCCAGTGAAGGAAGGCATCCCTTGCCTGGCAATTTTGAGCCGGAATCCTGGAACAGAACCTGGGAAGTTTGGCATTCAGTGGACTTGCAAATGGGTCTATGTCTGGGGTTCCCCAGATCTGAAATATCTTGGCCACCTGGTCTAGGTGGAGAGACCATTCGTGAGGCAGCAGTACTTGGCTGAGTTTGTCTGCCCAAAGGTTTTGAATGCCTGGAAGATATACCACAAGGTGGTGAATTTTGATGCTCTCTGGCAAGGGCCCATAGTCGTAAAGCTTCGTTGCGTAACGACAGAGCCTGTTCTGCCCTGCTTGTTCACGTAGAACATAGCTACTTGATTGTCCGTTTGGACTAGGACTGTCTTGTAGCTGAGCTGGGCATGGAATACTCGAAGAGCTAGATAGATTGCTCTGAGTTCCAGAAGGTTTATGTGAAGACAAGCCTCCTGTGGAGTCCAGGTACCCTGGGTAGAGAGGTGATGCATCTGTTAGAGTAGCCTGGAATAGGGGTTGCTGGAAAGGAGAACCCACTAGAAGATTTTCCAGCAATTGCCACCATTGTGATTCCTCCCAGCTATTCAGTTCCATGGTATCTCAATAACAGAAATAGGACGAATCGCTTTGTTTATTGAATATATTATTAGCACCTGTTCCTAATAACTTGTAGCCATGCTGTAGTATTATATCTGTAAATAGACTGTAAATAGTTTCCCTTGTTATCCAAGTTCCTTCCCTTGTTATCTGTAAACTCATGCATGTTATTGTACTGAGACTTTTTGTTCTATGTGAACCGCGCTGATGCCGAATAGTGCGGTATATAAGAGAATGTAAATAAATAAAATAAATAAGATCAGTCGTCGTGAGTTTGATATCTTGTCCAACAGACGTCCTGTGGCCTGTGTGGATAGGGTCCACTGGGCTGCTCGCATATGAAAGTGAGCGTAGGGAACCACATGAACCATGGATGCCATATGTCCCAATAGTTGTAGTAGTTCTCAAGCAGTTAGGGAGGACTTCACCGCTGCTTGAGAAGCTAGCTGCATTATACGAAGACAACAGGGTTGTGGGAGAAAATCCCTTGACTGTCTGGTATCTAGACGAGCTCCTATGAACTCTAGGGACTGAGACGGAGCAAGTTGGGATTTTGGAAGGTTTATGACCAATCCCAAGTATTGAAAGATTCGCATTGTGCGAGACAGTGCAGATCTGGCTTCTGGAACCGTGGGGGCTCGAATGAGCCAGTCGTCCAAGTAAGGGAAGATGAATATCCCCAGGGTTCGCAGAAATGCAGCTACTACTGACATGCATTTCATGAATACTCTTGGTGCCGAAGCCAGACCAAAGGGAAGAACCCTGTATTGGAAATGTTTTCCCTTGAAAAGGAATCGTAAGAATTTCCTGTGATCTGGATGGATCAGAATGTGAGTATATGCATCTTTTAGACCTAGAGTACATAGCCAATCCTGACTTTAAAGGTATGGCAGAAGAGCTCCCAGAGAAATCATTTTGAACTTTTCTCGGAACAGATATTTGTTTAATTCTCTGAGGTCTAGAAGGGTCTGTGTCCTCCCGTTTTCTTTGGAATAAGAAAATAGAGGGAGTAGAAACCTGCACCCTGCTGAAGAATGGGCACCTCCTCTATTGCTCCTTGAGCAAGGAGGGTTGAGACCTCTTGATCCAGTAGATTGCCTGTAGAGGTTTGGGAATTGAACTGTCTTACGATTGTAGAAGGGGGCATGCTGTGAAAATGAAGCTTGTACCCCTCTCCCACAATGGACAGAGTCCAGTTTTCTGTTATTTGGTGCCATCTGTTGGCAAAATGACAACCTGCCTGGAATGTTTAGGGGTTCTGGCCCCTTCAGAGGCAGGAAGGCTAAGTTCTCTATGAAGGAGTCAAAGCCCTTGAGGGGGCTGGGCCTGTGGAGCTGGTTGAGCTCGAAGGCCTTTTGGCTTCTTTTGTCTGGATTGTTGTTGTTGACCATTCTGGGCAACTTGACCCTGAGCTTGCCCTCACTGGGTATAGGATGGAAAAAACTTCCTCTTTTTTTGCTGAAAAAGTGTTTTTATAGGGTTTCTTTGTGGCTGGAGTGGCTGTAGATTTTGACAATCTGTCTAAAGTGAGATTGTCAGTATCTATCTCATTAGCCTTCTCCTGCCAATTCTTGCCAAAGAGGTTTTCTCCTGTGCAAGGGATGTTTCTCAATTTATCCTATACCCAAATCTCCAAGTCTAATGCCTGAAGCCAGGCAATCCGACGTGCAGCAATGGCAATAGCAGAGGTTCTGCTGATGCATTCAAAGCAGTCAAAGGCTGCACGGTTTACAAACTTGGAGACATCTTGAGCATGCTTGACCAGAGTGAGAAAGGCCTGTCGTTTGTCCTCAGGGACAAGGGGGCTCATAAGCTCCAAATGTCCTGTGACCTCTTTGAGGAACATTCCCATACATAAAATATATGAGCTGATCCTAGCTGAAAGCATGGAAGTCTGAAATGTTTGACGCCCAAAAGCGTCAAGAGTCCTGCATTCACGACCTGAAGGATTGGATGCATGTCTCTTTGCACTTTTCATCCTACGCATGGCTGACTCCACTACCATTGAATGGTGTGGCAGCTGAGTCTTTTGAAAACCAGAACATGGTGGAACTCGATACATGGTATCGAATCTCCTAGAATGAGGAGATGTGGTCAAAGGTGCCTCCCACATTCTGAGCATCAAATCATGAAGAATTTCATGTATGGGCAGAGTAGCTGCTTCCTTGGGAGCCTTAGGGTATTGGAGAATTTCCAATTCCTTTGCTCTAGGTTCTTTTTCAGGAGCTACTGTGATTGAAAGGCCTCAGGTCACATCACAAATAAAATCCTGGAAAGACATGTCTTCCGGAGGAGACATTCTGCATTGGGGAGAAGTCTTCCGGGAGAAACACTCTAGTACCGACAGAATTATCAGAGTCATCGGAACCGGATGATTCGAAGTATCTCTGATCCTGATGTTCATGCAAAGCATGGTCTTAGTATCGATCAAAGTCGGTACCGAATTGGTCCGGTACTGATCTGCCAATGTTAGAAAAAGTCTGCATGGGAAGGATCTGCACCGGTGCTGGTACCACCATCGGTACCGGTGCCCATTGAACCACTGGTGTCAACGGTACCACAGCTGTAAGGAGAGCTGCAAGACTATGTTCGATAGCGAGGAATCTCTGGTCTATCGATGCTGCCGATGCCTGGGTATCGGTACCGGTAGAAGCGGCCGGAACCCCTGAGCATGGCACCAGTAGTTCTGCCGAGGTCGAAGCCTCAAGAACATCCTGGGACCCCATTAATGCTTTGGAGGCTGAAGCCTCCCTCCGGGGCTGTTTTGTCAGTGTAGTTTCCTCAAGGGCAATGCCAATGGCCTCTCGATGCTTTGAAGGAGAGCTACCCTTTGAGGACCGGCTTTTATGTTTAGTTACCTGAGATCCATGGGAGGAAGACTAGGCTCTTGACGACATTGATGCAATGGACCTGGTATCCGAAGAAAAGAGGGTACCAAGCTTTGCAGCTCGGTTCTGTCTTCCTCTTTTAGTCATCCACATACGGGAGGAACACTCAGATGGAGAATGGTCAGGGCCTAAACATTTTAGACACCAGTCATGGATGTCGGTGACGGAGATGGTACCGCCATTTAGTACATTTTTTAAAACCACTAGCTGGTTTTTCCATCTTTTGAGAAAAATGGGGCCTAATGCCCAAAATGGCGGCCTAGCACCAAAAAAAAGTTTTTGAAGAGAAACAGTTCAGAAATAGATTTTATTTTTTTTTTTAAAGAAAGAAAGAAAGAACCGGCGGTACCAGTAGGTGTCGTGCGGAGGCAGGCGCGACCACAAGAAAACAAGTTTAAAGAAGAAATTTTCTGCGGTGACAGGGTATGTGTCCTGTCGTCTCCGTGGAAAACGAAGAACTGAAGAGGGACAGATGGAAAAGTGGGAAGGCAGTGCACATGTGCTGAGGGATGTTCCCAAAAGCGTTCCTATTGGACGCTGGGGAGCGTTCCCGTGCAAGCTCCGTCAGTACCGACAATACCCATATGTGAAGACTACATTCCTGCTTGTTCCTGAAGATTGCAGGAATCGCCCTGATCTTCTGAAGAAGATGCTTCCCTCAAAATTGTTGTCTGAGGTGCCCTGAAGAATTCTAGCACAGCAAAGACAGTCTGAACATCCAGACTCCATCTCTGCTGGGATCAGAATGGAGCCAGGGTTGGGCTTTGACTACCCTGTGTCTGACTGAGCCAAGAGAGCAAAAGGACCCAGAGAACCTGGGTCTGAAATGCCGGGACCACCAAAGCTGGATGACAAATGAAGGTCTCCAAGGAAGATAATACGGGAACTGGAAGCCCCCTGTCAGCATGTGCCCCATCATCAGCAGAGAGTGAATGTACAGCCGGACTCTTAAGCAAAGAGGAGCAGCCCACAGAGCCAGAGCTCACGTCCAAGGCCTGGAGATCATCTTTCACCACTGCATCAGCTGCTCCCTGCAATGAAGATGACAAGGCCAGTGTAACCATGTCCCCCCCATTGTGAGAGGGAAGACAGGCCCTCTAAAGGTGTATCAGAAACCTCATGCAGGAATCACAGAAATTGGAACTCAGCAATGGAAATTCCCACTTTCTGCAGACTAGGCAGCATTTTGTAGAAGGTCGCATGCATCTGCACCAACATTTCTCATGCCTCAACTTCACACGCTCATGACATGCTAATAAAGCATCCTCAGGCTGTGCGGGCACTAACACACACTGACCATGTGGGGCACTACCACCATGTGCTATGGCTGCACGCAGATTTAAGGCATGCACAACCCATGCTCAGAGCAGGAAGGCACGTACTAAGCACACAAAGTGCAGATAATGCATGCAGGCAGCACAAGAAGGTTGTAATTGATGACACATAAACCACACTCCACCAATGGATGTCCCAAGCGTCCCAAACCACGAATGCACCGCCCTGAGGATGAGGTCATGTAGCTCCCTCAACAAGTCAAACACTATTTTGGTATTCGCCCCCAGGGAACAGAAGACAAGAAATCCATGCTGGGCTGGCTTAGTGCTACTCCCCTGCTTCCAAGGCCTGCAGTCACATACCTCTGAAGAGTCTCCAGGGTACAGCTGGGGGTGGAGGAGGAGGAAGGGAGCACCAAGGTTGTATGAAGCTTTTAAGAATCTTTTCCAAACTTATTTTCCAAATTTCTGGCTGCTTAACTGACTTTTAGCAATATAAGGATGAGGAGCTGAACCAAGTTCCTTCCTCTGTATGACAATACAGCATGTTACTCACCAGTAACAGGTGTTCTCCAGGGACAGCAAGAATCAGTCCTCAAATATGGGTGAAGTCGGCATCGATGGAGCCCTTGCGGAAACATCCTCCACAGCTTTCAAAGAAAGCCTTTGGGAGATGCCACCATGCATGCATGGTCCCCTTCCTGCCCAAGGGTGCCATCTTGCTCAGTCAGATGACATAGCTAAAAGACGGCAAAAAATAAAAAATGGTAAAGAAGCAACTCCAAGGGGAGGAGGGAGGATTGAGAGGACTGATGCCTGCTGTCCACAGAGAACATCTGTTACAGGTGAGTAACTATGCTTTCTCCAGGAACAAGCAGGAAGTCAGTCCTCATATATGGGACTTCCTAGCTACAGGCTACCGAAAGGTCACAGAGAAAAAAAATGGTTACGCTCAAAGGAAGCCATAAGCAGCAGCAATTCATCCAGTAGGAGCAGACTTCAGTAAGACCCATGTGTCCAATGAGAACCAGCACTCCAGTAGCCAGAACACAGAAGGGCTGGAGGGTAGGAATTGCTTAAGACCCTGAAAAGATTACAGAGCATGGCCTGGCTGAAGGCACTGTCCCATTGGGACTCCCTCTCCAGGCAGTAATGAGCTGTGTAGGTATGGATGGAAGACCAGGTAGCGGCACGGCAGATGTCCACCGTTGGGATGGAGCATAGGTTTGCCATGGAGGCTGCCATGGTGCGCCGTGACCCGGCCATCAAGTGAAAGCCCCACCTGCTCATAGGCAAGGATGATACAGTCCGCCACCCAAATAGACAGCGTACGCTTGGTCACCGCTTCCCCCAGTCTACTGGGGTCATACGAGACAAAAAGCTGAGAAGCTTTAAGGTGGCCCTGGGTACGTTGAAGATAGAAAGACAGGGCCCTCAGAGTCCAAGGTGTGGCGGACAATCTCCGTCCTAGTGACATGAGATCTTAGGAAGAAGGTGGGGAGCACCACCTCCTGCTTGAGGCAAGAAGGCGATACCACCTTCGAAAGGAATTTGGGGTATGTGCAGAGCACAACCCTGTTCTTGTAGAACCTGGTGTAAGGCGCCTCTGCCACCAAGGCCTGGAGCTCGCTGACGCTGCGAGCGGAGGTGAGCATAACCAGGAACACTACCTTCCAACAGACTGAAGACCTGCGCCACTTGAAGGCATATGTTCTCCTGGTGGAGGACTTATGGGAAGCCAGCAGAATCTCCTCCACTTCCTCCAAGAGGTTGAAAGGGGCTAGGGTCATCCTTTCAGTAGTCACGCTGTCAGTGGCAGGGACCCCAAGTTGGGGTGCAAAAGAGAGCCCCCCTCCTGTGACAGGAGACCTGGGGTTTCCCAACGGGATGGGAGTCTCCATCAACAGCCAGAGGAGTAGCGGGAACCACAGCTGCCTGGGCCATCAGGGGGCTATCAGGATCAGTGAGAATGTCACAGAGGATCCTGAATAATGTTTTAGCAATTAGTGGTGTGTGTGGGAAGGTGTACATGAGACCTTCCAACCACTGAGAAACACATTTGCCGCCACCCTGGAAGGGTGGGGCTTGCCGAGATCAGAAGCGGGGCACCTGGTAGTTGTCTGGGCTGGCAAACAGGTCTAATCAGGGTTCTCCCCAGAGGTGGAAGAGCTGGCTGGCCACTCTGGGGTCCAGCTGCCACTCGTGCGGCTGCTTAATCTGTCGGCCAGTTTGTTGTCTTGGCCTGGCAGGAATATTGCCCATAAGAGTATGCCCTTCTGGACTACAAAGGAGCAGTGGGCCATCACCTCTCAGCAGAGGGCACGGAACCCCACGCCCCCTGCTTCTTCACATAGAACACTGACACCTAGTTGTCTGGACCAAAACTGGTTGGCACCGTAGGCGGAAGCAAAAGGTTCAGAGGGCTAGGTGTATCGCCCGTAATTCCAGGAGGTTGATCTGCTAATTACTCTCACCCTGCGGCCAGCTGCCCTGGATGCATAGGTCCTCGCAGTGGGCACCCCATCCCAGCAGGGAGGCATCCGTCATGAGAGCCCTTAAGGGATGCAGAGTCTGGAAGGACATCCCTGCCTTGAGGTACTGGGGATTTTGCCATCAGGTCAGGGATTCCGCCAACCGGCGAGTCACTACAACTCTGTCGCAGACACAGCCTGTGGCCTGCATCCACTGGGCCCAAAGGCACCACTGTGCGGCCCTCATGTGGAGGCAGTCATCTGGTGTGACATGGACCGTGGAAGCTATGTGTCCGAGAAGGCACAGCAGAAGCTGAGCGGACAAAGAGGGATGGCATTGTATGCGCAGGGCCAGAGCCCTGAGCCGGGCAGCTCTGTACCCTGGGAGGAAGGCCTTTGCCTGGAGGATGTTTAGTCTTGCCCCTATGAACTCCAAACACTGTCGGGAGGAGGTGGGACTTTGGGTAGTTTATTACAAATCCCAGACTTTGCAGGACCTGGATGGTGCATATGGTTGCCTGCTGCACTTCTGAAGCCGTGCCTCCCTTTATGAGCCAATCATCCAGATAGGGGAAAACAAACACCCCCTGGAGGCGGAGGAAGGTAGCCATGACTGCCAGGCACTTGGTGAAAAACCCTTAGGGCAGAAGTGAAGCCAAAGGGCAGCTGGTAATGGCCGCCCCCCCCCCCCCCCACCATGAACCTCAGATACAGCCAGTGGTTGGGGTGAATGAGGATGTGTGTGTAGGCATCCTTCATATCCACAGAGCATAGACAATCACCCAAAGGAGAGCATCTTGAACTTCTCCCTCACCAGGAATCTTTTCAGCTTGCACATGTTGAGGATGGGCCTTAGGCCCCCTGTTCTTTTTGGTATAAGGAAGTACCTGGAGTAGAACCCCTTGCCCCTGAGGAGGGGAACTGGTTCTACTGCTCTGTCCTCGAGAAGGCCTGCCAGTTCCTTCAGTAGAAGGTCCTGGTGAAAGGGAGACCTGAGGGGCTTTCCTGGAAAGAAAGAGGGAGGTGTCTGGGCCAGGTGGAGTGCCCAAGAATCGGTGGTGATAGCTGGCCACCTTTTGGCATATAGTGAATGAGATCTCCCTGTGGGCTGCTGACCTCCTTGGGGTGGAGAGGCTATGCCCAAGGAGTCAAAAGCTCCCCCCTGGCTGGGTGGCGCCGATGCCTGGGGCTTGGGAGCCTTCTGCGATACCGGAGGAAAGTATGAAACTTGGAGAGAAAAATCAACTTTTTCCGGGAACAAACCAGACGAACATCTGAAGGGCTCCACGGAAAAAATGATACTAAGATGGCACCCTTGTGTGGGAAGAGGACCACACATGCGTTGGCATCTCCCAAAGGCTTTCTTTGAAAGATGGGGGGATTCTTCCATGAGGACTCCGTCGGTGTCTATGTTCTCCAAGAACAAGGAGGAAGTTAGTCCTCACTTATGGGCAACATCGGCACCGACGGAACCCGCGTGGAGCAATTCCCCAGCTTTCAAAGAAAGCCTTTGGGTTTGCTACCACGCATGTGTTGTCCTCTTCCTGCCCAAGGGTACCATCTTGCTCAGTCTCCCTTTTTCCGCGGAGCCCTTCGGACGCACGTCCTCGTCCCTTGAAGAACGTTTAATTTTCCTCACCTTAACAGGCTCTCTTTTTTCCAGTTGCACCGGTCCTCTTTCCTTCCTTTCCCCTGCTCTACTTCAGAGCTCTCGGGGATACACATTTTTTCCTAAATTTTTGGTTTGGCCTCGCACCCTTTTTTCTCCCCAACCGCGTGGGTCTTTGACCTCGGAGGGGCCATTTTTGCCCCCATGTCCACCAGATTTAAAAAATACGATAGATGCTCTAGGAACATGTCGCTTAAGGAAATCATGACTGTTGTCTGCGGTGCCTGGGAACCGACCATGACCCAGAGCGCTATTCGCTCTGTAAGAAAATGTCCCCTAAGGCCCTGCTCAGCCCTAAGCAGACGTCCGAAGACATTTTCCGGAAGGCTGCCTCGGAGTCTCCAGTGGCACCCTTTGTCCTCTCTCCTCCAGCGGGTTCTCCCCCTGCGGCCGTGTGTTCTCGGCGGCACTCTGACCAGGGGTCCCCCGAGGTGGAGTGACGCAAAAAGGCGGCAGCCTCGAAGTCGCCGGCCGGGACTCATGAAAAGCGCTCCTGCGCCCAGTCACTTAGTCCCCTTCAGCATTCGAGAGTTGGACAAGGAGTGGCCTTGCAAGGTACCTCACAGGGAAACGGAGGCCTCCAGCAAAGGAGCGCAGTCTCCTGAGGGTCGTCCCGGCGAGGACCTCCTCTCCTCCTCGACACCCGAACCGGTGACCCCGGTGGGAGTCCCATGTGCTGGTGCTCGAACGCAGCGTTTCTGCATTCACTGCTTCTCAGCAGGTGCTCACGACTAGCTTCACTGACTTGCGCCCAAAGACCGTGGGTCCCTC
The DNA here is from genome assembly GCA_033557465.1 of Ichthyophis bannanicus. Lineage (NCBI taxonomy): Eukaryota > Metazoa > Chordata > Amphibia > Gymnophiona > Ichthyophiidae > Ichthyophis > Ichthyophis bannanicus. The sequence goes on along the minus strand of CM066032.1, from coordinate 1,269,963,486 downwards.
ATGTGGGACACCAAAATCAATCCAGGAAACCCACGAGAGTCACGGGCCTCATAAGGGTCCTCGATGTCTGTCTCGCTTGCTCTCCTGTTCCTCGGAGGCGAGATTGTCCAGGGCCTCCGACTCCAGGCCGCCGGCTATTGGACAGGGCAACCCGCCCAGCTCGGATCCCTCGACCGATTTTTTAGACTGGGAGTCCGATGGGGACACCTCCCTGGAAACCCGAACCCACCGGGATCTTCCGTCGGACCCCTCGCCGCCTGCATTCCAACAGCGCTCACAACCCGAAGACACCTCCTTCTTGGTGTTTATCCAGGACATGGCTCGGGCCCTCAGCCTGGTCACCCAGACCGAGGAGGACCCTTGTGCTGAAGAACTCGATATTCTTCAGTACGAGTCCCCGCCGAGGAAATCCCTCATTGTGCCCATACCGCTGATCCTATCTCAGCTGTCGCTCCTCATGTGGGAGGCCCCAGCCTCGGTCCCCATTGTGAGCAAGCGCCTTGACACAATGTAAAAGGTGCAGTGCGGGCCCAGCTTGCGAAAGACACAACTTCCACACACCTCGATGGTGGTGGAATCAGCCATGAGGAAGCAGAAAAGCCCTAAGTTCCATTCATCGGTACCACCAGGCCGAGAATCAAGAGCCCTTGATGCCCTGGGCCACAAAGCTTATCAAGGTTCCATGTTCTCTTGCCGCATCCAGGCATACCAACTATACATTGGTATGTTCCTCCGCGACTTGGCAAAAGAACTTGGAGGTTTCTCCGCAGGCCTCGAGGGTGAGCCCCTCGACAGATTCCACAGCCTGTTGAAATCAGTGGCCGGCCTCTACAAGTATATCTCATGAGCCTCCTATGATGGCTTTGAGACATCGGCTCAGGTGGTGGCTGCGGGCACTGGAGCCCGCCGCCAGGCCTGGCTCCAATCTTTGGATTTGGAGCAGTGGGTGCAGGAGAAGCTCCTGGATGTGCCCTGCCTCAAGCAGCTTTTTGGTAAGCCGATGGAGGAGAAGGCTGCGGAGATCGAGATGGAGTACGTCACTAGACACCATCTCTCCCACAAGACCTCTACAGCCAACCAAGAAGCCCTTCTTCCCCAGAAAAGGCCTCCAGTACCATGGCTACCTGTCGTACCTGGCTAACCCCACGCCGACCACTCTGGCACAGGGGAAGCCCAGCCAGGGACGCCGTAAACCAAAGGGCCCGAAGGCCCAGATGCTGGCTCTCCCGCAACCCCCTCAGGGGTTTTGACGCCAGCGGCATGGCCCCTCTCCCTCTGGCGATACAGCAGCCAGTGGGGGGATGCCTGTCTTGCTTCACCCCGTCGTGGGTGCTTAACACCTCGGACACCTGGGTCCTCCAGGTCATTTGGGAGGGCTATCGCCTCCATTTCGACAGGCTTCCATCTCCTTTCTCCCCGGCGGAGCCTCGACTCCCTGCACACCAGCTTTTGCCGCAGCAGGAATTACACTCCCTTCTTGCCCAACGGGCAGTCGAGAAGGTCCCTCCCCACCTTCGAGGTCAGGGTTTTTATTCCCGGTACGTCCTTGTCCCGAAAAAAACAGGGGGTCTTCGGCCCATCCTCGAACTCCGCAAGCTGAACAAGTTCCTGGTATGGGAGAAATTCAAGATGTTATCTCTTGGTGTGCTGCTGCCCTTCCTCCGGCAGGGCGACTGGCTATGCTCCTTGGATCTGAAGGATGCTTACGCCCATATCTTGATCCACCCCAACACAGGCAGTACATGCACTTCAGGGTGCAGGGAGAGCACTTCCAGTACAGGGTGCTCCCCTTCGGCCTGGCGTCCATCCATGGGTCTTCATGAAGTGCCTCATGGTGGCCGCCGCTCACCTTTGGCGCCGGAGCATGCCGGTTTTTCCCTACCTCGATGACTGGCTCATTATGGGCTCCTCCGTTGAGGAGGCCTGGCAAGCGATGTCATGCACTGTCCTCCTCTTGGAGAGCTTGGGGTTCTTGGTCAACTACCCAAAGTCTCACCTCGAGCCAGCGCAGGCTCTCATGTTCATCGGGGCACGCCTCGATACTTCGCAGGCCATTGCTTTCTTGCCGGATCGCTCCACCCACCTCCGAGCTCTGGCAGCTCGCGTCCAAAGTGCCCACCAGGTCACCGCTTGGTCCATGCTACATCTCCTGGGCCACGCGGCCTCGACCGTGCATGGGTTCCTCACTCCCGGCTGCACATGGTGATGGCTCAGTGGTGTCTCAGTATCCAATGGAACCGGTCCCTCGGACACCTCAGGGACCCCGTGAGGGTTCTTACCGACCTTCGCTTGTCCCTGAACTGGTGGCAAAACTCCTGCAACCTCCTGCGGGGATTACCCTTCCAGGCCCCACAGCACAATGTGGTGCTGACCACAGACTCTTCCCTATTAGGATGGGGAGCCCACTGCGGGGCTCTCTGCACGCAGGGGCAATGGTCACCCATGGAGGCTCAGCAGCAGATAAACCTGCTCGAGCTCTGGGCCATCCGATGGCCTCTGAGGGCCTTCGAGGATCTCCTCAGCGGGAAGTTGGTTCTGGTGCAGACCGACAACCGGATAGTAATGTTCTAAATCAACAAAGAGGGGGGCACGGGGTCGCGCTCCCTTCTACAGGGAAGCAGTCTTCATCTGCTCTTTTGTCGCCCGACGGAGGATGTCCCTCAAGGCAACATACCACCCGGGTCAGCAGAATGGCCTGGCGGACTCAGCAGAATCCTTCGCCCCCACAAGTGGTGACTGGATCCCAGAGTGGCAGGCTGGCTGTTACTACGCTGGGGCACCCCTGCGATGGACCTCTTCGCCAGCCCCCAGAATACACAGCTCCCTCGCTTTTGCGGCCCGATACAGCACCCAGGCAGGGAGGGCCCCGATGCATTTCTCCTGGACTGGTCCTCCAGTCTCCTATATGCATTCCCTCCTTTCCCCCTCATTGCGAGGACTCTGTTCAAGGCTCAACGGGACGGAGCATTGCTGATTCTCGTGGCCTCGGCAGCATTGGTTCCCGCTTCTCCTCCAGCTGTCGTCAGAGCCTCCGATTCCCCTGGGCTCTGCCAGGGACTTGCTGACTCAGGAGGGGGGTCGGGTACTACACCCGAACCTAACCTCCCTATCCCTCAGGGCATGGCGGCTGAACGGGTCTCTCTAGACTCTGGCCCTTCCAGAGGTCGAGGAAATCCTCCTTACCTCGAGGAAGGACTCCACTAGGCGGGCTTATGCCTTTAAGTGGAAATGCTTCACCGTCTGGTGCTTGGAACACCAGATCGACACCTTCTCGTGCCCGGTTCTGTGGGTTCTCCAGTACCTCCTCCACCTCTCGAGGGAAGGGCTGAAGTCAAACTCTGTTAGAGTTCATTTGAGTGTCATATTGACTAATCATCTCCCTATCGAGGGGAAACCTCTCTCAGGGCAGCCACTAGTCTCCCGCTTCATGCGGGGCCTTCTGCTATCCAAGCCGCCCATCCATCCCCCTCCGGCGGAATGGGACTTGAACGTGGTGCTCACGCAGCTCACTCGTCCACCCTTCGAGCTGATAGTGACGTGTTCACTCCGGCACTCGTCCTGGAAGGTGGCCTTCGCAGTGGCACGGACCTCGGCTCGCTGAGTCAGTGAGCTTCAGGCGCTCATGGCTGGTGCCCCTTACACCAGGTTTTATCGGAACAGGGTCATCCTCCGGACCCATCCTAAATTCTTACCCAAGGTCATGTCGGCCTTTCATCTCAACCAAGAGATAGTGCTCCTGACCTTCTTCCTGAGGCATCACGCCGATCAGGCATTGGCAGCTCTCCACACCCTCGACTGCAAACGGGCCCTCGCCTTCTACATGCAGCATACCCAGATTCACCACAAGTCTGACAGGCTTTTCATGACCTACGATCCCAATAGGCAGGGGCAAGCAGTCACCAAGCGCACCCTCTCTATTTGGGTGGCAGACTGCATCGCGTTCGCCCATGCGAAGGCGGGCGTCCCTCTGGATCATAGAGTCACTGCACATGGGGTCCAAGCCAAAGTGGCCTTGGTGGCTTCGCTGCACTCCGTGCCCATGATGGACATCTGCAGGATGGCAACCTGGTCTTCCATGAACACCTTCACCGCCCACTACTGCCTGAAGAGGGAGTCCTGCTGGGACAGCACCTTGGCCAGGCTGTATTCCGTAATCTGTTTGGGGTATAAGCAACTCCTGCCCTCCGACTCTTCTTCACGGCTACCAAGGGCTTCTCCCCGAGGATCCAGGCTCCAGCTTCTGCTTACAGCCTCACGGAGGCATTTTTGGTTACAGGTTCAGTAGCCTGTATCTAGGGAGTCCCATAAGTGAGGCCTGACTTCCGTCTTTTTCCTGGAGAAAGCATAGCTACCTGTAACAGGTGTTCTCCAGGAACAGCAGGAATCAGTCTTCACTACCCTCCTGCCTCCCCTGATGAGTTGCTGTATTTTTGTCCTTCCCTTGCCATCTGCTTAGTAGGGCTCGAGCTAAGGGACATGACTGACTGAGCAATATGGCACCCTTGGGCGGGAAGAGGACCACACATGAGTGGTAGCAATCCCAGAGGCTTTCTTTGAAAGCTGGGGAATTGCTCCTCATGGGCTCCATCAGTGCCGATGTCACCCATAAGTGAGGACTGATTCCTGCTGTCCCTGGAGAACACCTGATACAGGTGAGTAACTGCACTTCACCCATATGCGAGGACTGACTTCCTGCTTGTTCCCGGAGATTGCCTGCAGTTCACTGACTATGCTTGCAGAAGTGACAGCCATGGGAAAGATCATTTTCCTGGTGAGATATCTGAACAGACAGGAGCTGAGGGATTCCAATGAGGGAGAGAGAAGTTATCTCAGAATGAAGGTACTGGAGGTCGTTTAATGGGTGGATGAGATAGTAGGAGGCCCCTCATAAAGCAAACAATCAATGAGTGAGCAGAGATGGGTTTATCAGCTATGCTGCATGGTAAGCAGCCACAGCACTGAGATACACCCAGACCGAACTGGACTTCTCGCCAGTCTCCAAGAGATGTAAGACAACAGCACGGACTCCGCTGAACAGGAGAAAGGGTCTAAAGCCTTGCCCGCACACCACATGGAAAACCTGTGCTACTTGCACTTGTAGGAGTGTTGTGTGCAGTCTTTATGCAAGGCCAGAAACACGTTCTTCACTGCTTCTAGCAGGTGGAGGTGGGGGGGCGGGGAAGCTATGCGCTCTGTCCATGCCATGAGCGCTAGGGACATTACACTGGGATGCAGTAGGGTCCCCACAGGCTGAGAAACCATGTCCAGAGTGCAGCCGAGACTGAGGTGCTGTTGCTGGAACAACTGGAGCAACAGGGGAAACCAGGGCTGCCTGGGCCAATGTAGTACCATGAGAATCATGGTGGTGCCATTCGTTTGTAATTTGAAGGTGATCTTGGCCACCAGGGGAATTGGGAGATATGCATACAGAAGGCCCTCACTCCAGTCCAAGAGAAAAGCATCTTCTGGAGCCAGACTCTGGTAGCTGGGCATTGTGAGGAGTGGCAAAGAGATCTATGGATGATATGCCCCACATCTGGAAGATATGGCTTGCTACCTGCCTCTTGGGAGTCCATTTGTGTGGTTGAAGGACTCTGCTGAGACAATCCACCAGGACACTGAGCTTTCCTGGCAGGGCTACTGCTCTTAGGAGCATGCAATGCAAGATGGCAAAATTTCAGTATTGGACTGCCTCTTAACAGAGGTAGTATGACCCCATCCCTCCCTGCTTGTTGATATAGAATATGGCCACCTGGCTGTCGGTCTGAATGAGGATTGTGGTTGAAGAGCTGCTGTTGAAAAACCCTCAGGGCATTGGCAACAACTCATAGCTCCTGAGCCAAACAGAGACCCTGTGTGTGTAGACCATCCAGGTGAGCTCCCCAGCCCACCTTGGAGGCATCAGTCATTAGAATGCGTGATGTGACAGGGCTTGGAAAGGCAGCCCTGCTAGAAGGTTGGAGGGCTGTTGCCACCAGGTGAGGGGCTCCCGGAGCGGGTGAGTCACTTTGACCTTATCCTGGAGGCAGCTGGCCACCCGGCACCACTGTTTGCCGACAGAGTCCACTGTGCCTGATGCATGCAGAGTCGTGCTGCTGGTGTGACATGGACTGTGGAGGCCATGTGGCCAAGAATCAACGTCAAATTCACAGAGCAAGGGGACAGACAACTCATCTATTCCGCTGCACTGCTTCAGCTCTCCAAGCAAATGACCTCCCAGCCCCCGAACCACAACCTAGGGGCCGGACTCGCCTCCCCACACTACAACACAAACACCGAGCGGGATTAGGGACTGGACTGGAGTTCCTTCAGGAACACTAATTAGTAGGTAAGGCCTAATTACTCTTTCCTTGTCATCTCTCCAGTCCAGTCCCTCATTCATTTATTTATTTATTTAACTTCTCATATACCGCGCTATTACAATATCAGAGCGGTTTACAATAAAACATATTACTATGTGGTCGGACCACATAGAATTTACACTGAACAAGGGTTAAAACTTGGATTCAACAGGGAATAACATATCTACAGCGTTATTTACAGCAATATATACAGTACAACTTATGTATTGGGTTGGGTCCCCATATTATTCAGTGTGGGCCAGCTTAAGGCGGCTCTTCTTTTCTATGCTGGGCTGGTTTGAGTGGTTCAATGTTGTACGGATTACGTTGTTAGATTCCGGGTAGTGTCTCACGAATAGGTAATGCTTGAGTGCCTTCCGGAATTGGGATTGGCTGGAAATGGTACGCATGTCGGCTGGGAGGGCATTCCAGGCCAAGGGAGCGCAGATTGAGAAAGCTCTGTTAGAGGTTGTCTTTGTGCAGGTGGTCATTTGTTTAGGAATCATCAGTGTGCTGGTCATCTCTGGGATGTAACAGAGCAGTACTAAATCCGGGAGGACCACCCTGCCAAAACCGCATCCCCAGCTGCCTGGACATCCAAACAATAGTGCCACACAAAGGTGTGCAAGGAGGTCCATGTTGCCGCCCTACAAATATTTAAAGGCAACACCAGATTGTACTCCACCCAAGAAGCCGCCTGGGCTCGCGTAGAATGCGCCCGTATTCCCATCAGAATAGGCTTGCCTTTCAACATGTACGCTGAGGCAATGGCCTCCCTGATCCACCTGGAAATGGAGGCCTTGGCCACTCCTTCTCCCTTGCGTGGCCCTCCAAATAACACGAATAAGCAATCTGACCTGCGGAAGGCCGCCGTCCTCTTCAGATAACGCTTCAATGCTCTACAGACGTCCAAACGATGTAAACACACACATCTGCAGACTCATCCGCCCCCTTCAGCAAGGACGGTAAGGAGACCGGTTGATTCACATAAAAGTCAGATACCACCTTCGGCAAGAAAGATGGCACCGTCCACAAAACCACCTTTTCCTTTGAAAAGGAAAGAAATGGAGGTTGCTAAGAGCGAGCCTGCAGCTCCGAAATCCACCTAGCCAAAACAGATAGCCACCACGAACACTGTCTTGATGGTCAAGTCCTTCAGAGAAGCCTGCCCCACTGGTTCATAGAGCTTCCCTGCCAAGGAGTCCAGTACCAAATTGAGGTCCCAGTACCGAACTACCGCCCTTTGAGGCAGCCGAAGATGACACACCACCCTCAGAAATTGCCCCACATCTTGATGTTCACCGAGCAATTTCCTCTGAACCTTCCCCCAGTAACAGGAAATCGCTGCCAACTGCACTCGAAAAGAACTGGCCGCCAGGCCCTTCTTGAAGCCTGCCTGCAAGAAGTCTAAGATGTCAGGCACTGAAGCTGCCTTTGGGCGACACCCCGATCAGTGCACCAACCTTCAAAGACGCGCCAGATCCTAACATACGGACAGGCAGGTCGACTTCTTTCGAGCCTTCAGTAAAGTTCAGATTACAGAGCCAGAGTATCCTCGCTTCAATAATCTTGCCCTTTCAAGAGCCAGGCCGTAAGCAAGAATCGAGCCACCTGCGGCATTCGAACTGGATCCTGGACCAAGAGATCCTCCAGCACCGGGAGCCTCCACGGACGATCCGCTAGCAACCTCACTAGGTCGGCATACCCACAGACGCATTGGCCAATTCTGGGCTATCAGAATGACCAATCCTGTGTGCGCCCCTATGCGCTGAATGACCCTGCCTATGAGAACCCATGGAGGAAACACATACAACCGACCCTCTGCGGGCCACTTCTGGACCAAAGCATCTAAGCCCTCTGACATCCTCTCTCTTCTCCTGCTGAAGAAGCGACTTGCCTTGGTGGAACTCCACCTTGCCATGAGGTCCATGACGGGAGGACCCCAATGGTCCACCACCTGTTGGAACACCTCCAGGCAGAGCTCCCACTCGCCATGATCCACCCGGACCCTGCTTAGGTAATCCGCCATGACGTGCTGCCAACAAGGCTTGAATGTGAGCTTCCACCCACTCCAACAGACTTTCTGCTTCCACCTCCAAGGAGGAACTGCCCGTGCCCCCCTGGCAGTTAATATAGGCCACCGTGGTTGCAATGTCCGAGAACACCCGGACGGCCTTCCTGAGAATCCAGTGCTCGAAGGCTCTGAGGGCTAAGGCAACCTCCCACATCTCTATTATGTTGATCGACCACTGGACCTCCCGCATGCTCCAGCGTCCCTGCGTAATATGGCCTTCGCAGTGGACTCCCCAGCTGGCCAGACTGGCATCTGTCATCAGCTGGATCCACCGGGGAGACTCGAGCAGCATGCCCCGCTCCAGGTTCCCCGGATGGAGCCACCACCTGAGCGCTCTTCTGGTCCCAGGCAGACAGGGGAGCTTCCTTGACAATGGCTGATCCTGATGAGACCAGCATCAGAGAAGGGACCGCTGTAATGGTCTCATGTGGGCCCTCGCCAGGGAACAAGCTCGAGGGTCGCCGCCATGGTCCCCAGCACCTGCAAGCGGAGGGCTCCCTCATAGCCAAAACTCTTTGTACTAGCATCCAAAGCTCCCGCGCCCAGTGAACTAGCAAGAAAACTTTGCTGCTGCATGTGTCGAACCTTGCCCCGAGGTACTCTATTTCCTGAATAGGAATCAACCTGCTTTTGGCTAGCTTGATTACCCAACTTGGACTTCCCAGGAGCTCCACCACTCTGGCAGTCGCCTTGGAGCTCTCTTCTTTGGACTTGACTCGGATCAACCAATCGTCGAGATATAGGTTTTCCAGAATCCATTCCTTGTGGAGTGCTGCCGTGATCACCTCCATGGACCTTGGGTGAGCATGCAGGGAGCCATTGCCAGGCCGAATGGCAATGCCTGAAACTGGAAATGGCCCACTGGGACCGCAAAACACAGGAACTGCTGATAGGTCGGCTGGATGGGAATATGCAGATACGCTTTGGTGAGGTCGAGACACGTTAAAATCTCTCCCATACGAACCGCCACTATCACCGACCGGCGCATCTCCATGCGAAAATGAGGCACCATTAGACAACGGTTGACCTGCTTGAGGTCGAAAATCGGGCGAAAAGAGCCCTCTTTTTTGGGGACCATGAAGTATATGGAATAGCGACTGCAACCGCATTGGTCTGCAAGTACCGGGACTACTGCCCCTAGCTGAAGCAGTCATAACGTCTCTTTCACTGCAGCAGCCTTGGCAGGAGCCCTGCAGGGAGACTGGACGAACGATGGGTGAATTGGACGAGCTAGTTTGAGAGCATAACCATCTCGGATGACCTCCAGGACCCACTGATCAGATATGACCCGGGCCCAGGCAGAATAGAACTGCCGCAGACGACCCCCTACCGGCAGCACCCCTGCCTCAGCCCCCTCACTTCATTGCGATTTCCTAGGGCCTGCGGAGAAGGCACCAAATCCTCTGCCTGCTGCTCGAAACCCCTGGAGCCCTGCTTCTTAGAGGGGAAACATCCCCTCTGGTAGGGCGCCAAGCGGGACATCTGAAACCTACGTAATTCCCGTGACTGGGTTTGAGTGGGAGCGGGATTCCGACTCTGCTTCGCTTTATCCTCCGGGAGTCTGCCACCCTTAGACTCCTTTACCAACAGCAGCTTCTCCTTAAAGGGGAGCCTACTGAGATGGGCCTTGGAGGAACTATCAGCTGCCCAGTTTCGAAGCCAGAGGTAGCGACGCACTGCTACCATCGAGGCCATACTCTGAGAGGCCCCTGATAAGGTCGTAGTGAGCATCTGTGAGGTAGGCAGCTCCTGACTCTATCCTTGCAGCCTCACTTACCAAGTTTCCAGACAGGTCGCCTGGCTGTTGGTTCCGCTGTGACCAACAAAGACAGGCCCTGGCCACCCAGGCTCCACATGACAACGCTTGGAGAGTGAGGGCATTGATATCAAAGACTTGCTTTAACAAGGTATCTAGCTTCCTATCCTGGGTATCCTTGAGAGCGGCACTGCCCTCGACCAGTATTGTGGTCTTCTTGGTTACCGCTGATACTGCTGCGTCCACCCTCAGGGACCAAAGCAATTCTTTGTCCTGTTCCGGCTATGGGTACAAGCATGCCATGGACTGCACGCCTCGCAGACCGGCCTCTGGCTGATTCTACTCATCCTGGATCATCTGTTTGACCACCCGGTGGACCGGGAAGACCTTCTGAGTCTTCCGTACCGCCTGGATGAGTGGATCCTCCAGAGACGCCTCGTCTACCGGGAATCCCATGGAGATGTTAAGGGCCTTAAGGGACTTGCTGATGAGAGCCAGCAGTTCTTCTTCCCTGCGAAAGACCCGAATAATCCGAGCCTGTTCCTCCTCCGGGATATCGCCTTCTTCTAGCTCCTCCTCTTCTTCTTCCTGCTCCAAGTCAGGGGACTCCCCGCCCCGGACTTCCAAGTGAGAAGCTTGTCCTCCTTCACTCGCAAGTCTGACTCGTTTTGCCGCCTCTCCCCTGAGCCCCGGCTCCCTTGGGCCCGATGCCTGCTTTCCAGGGCATCCCTGCACCGATATTGCACCCTGCATCCTTCCTGCTGCATACAGAATGCTTTGTGCAAAAGCAAAACGAATTCTGGAGAGAAATAGCCCCAGCCACCCACCTCTTCCAGGCCCTGGGAAGTAGAGGGACAGGGGGGGGGGGGCAGGGGGCAGGCAGAAGGCTCTAACCTAGGGAAAGGAGGGGCCCCAGACCCAACCCCGGCTTCTGTAAACCCCCCCGAATCCATGGAGAGGGACAGAGGAGGCTCCTGGCCAATACTTGCCTGAATGCCCTGCTTCAAGGACGCGGCCTCCATAGCGCATCCTCTGCACACGCCATCCTCTGATACTATTCCTTGCCGGGTCCCGCAGACCAAGCACTGCGGCCTCGCCGGCATGGCACCTTGTAGCACTCTGACAGCCTTCGGAACAAAAATGCAAATTAAGGACTCTGCAAAACAAGCAAATAAACACTCAAATAAGGAATCTCCTCTCTCTTCCCTTGCTTTTTTTTTTTTTTTTTTTTTACTAACATGACAAGGAAAACCACAGCTGAAAGGCCAAAAACACCCCCCAAACTGCTAGCACCTGCAAAAACGCGCCAAAAGGCAAGGCCTAAGCTTTAGGGCTCTACTCTTTTCTGGCGCTTCTCAGAAGGCCTCTTTTAATGCCACGGACGGCAGCCATGTGCTCAGCTTACCTCCACCCGAGAGCCAACAGCCCCAGATCTTCCCACTCAAAAAGAGAGCCGAGCTTCAACTGGCGCCCTCCGTGCGTACTCAGCTGCCACCAAGAGCTTCGGCAGCAAGGGGGAACGGTGCGAGATGACTGCCCCCTCAAGTGCTGGCTTTCTCGGTCAGCGGCTCCTCATCCGCCACGGGGATCGGGAGCTGCTCCAGAATCCCAGGCTTCGAATGGCACTCTCCCCCGAAGTCTCCTCCTGATGACTCCCCGGGGGAAGGGAGGGGAGGAGGAATCCTTGCACAAAAAAAACAGAGGGCAGAAAGAAAACCAAATTGAAGGAGACTCAAACAAAATCAAAGGATCCTATACTCTCCTTAACTGTCTCTACCAGGAAGCCTAACCCCCTAGCTTACTGCTCCCCTCAGCTGCTTGGAGACTGAGCATACTAGAGCTTGTGGAAGGTGCCAGCGGTATATATACCCTAGGGTCATCAAAGAGATGATGTGCTCAGTCTCTAAGCTGCTGAAAGGGGAGCACAACCCAGAAGTGAGGGATTGGACTCGAGAGACGATAAGGAAGAGACATGATCTCCGATGTTGTCTGAGCCGGCGCAGCAGCCACCAGCACCGGTTCCCTTGGGGGGGACTCCTTGATGCCGACAGCCTTTGAAGTCTCCTGCCAGCCCTCTGGACCTTAGGAGGTGGCTCCTCCCACCACAGCAGATTGCGGGGCTACTCCCAGACCTTGCCCTCAGAGTTTTGTCTAGGGCTATAATGCTGGTGCCCATGGATTTTCACCCAGGACTCAGCACTGCCCTTGGATGTCGATGGGGCTGGAGTCGATCCTTCTGGGGGCGCTCCTTTTCAAAGGAGAGCCACCAGTCCAATGGTCCGCAACCCCTCAGCTCTGAATGGGCTTAGCCCCCACATGAAGCCGAAGCCTCAGCAGAGGTCTTTGAGGGAGTCTATGTCTATGACGAAGCCAACGCTGAAGACTGAGGAACCAAAGAGTGATTATCACTGCTTTTCTCAATCTCTGAGCCCCTTGCGCATCATATGAAGGCAGAGAGAGCAGATGGAGGGCTCATGTTTTGGCCCGAGGCACTCAAGGCACCAGTTGTGGCAGTCCATCATCGAGATGGTCTGGCCACACTGGGTGCAGTTTTTAAAGCCACTGGCTGGCTTTGACATATTGGGGAAGATAGCTTCCGCCAAACCAAGGGGACTCCACATGTCTCAGCCGACCAGTGGGCATGAGAGAAAAACCCTCCTATGCCTAAAAAAGAAAAAGAAACACAAAGATAAACAAGGTGCCTAGGCGCAGACAGACCTGAGAACGGACAAGAAGATGGTGATCGAGCATGTGACCGAAAAATACGCAAAAATATTTTTTAAAACGTACCAGTGAGGTACTAATGATTTGCCGGGGACAGACAGCGTCTGACAGGCTTGGCGGAAAAAGAAAAAGACTGAGGTAAGATGGCTCCCTTCAAGTGGGAAGACTAGCACGCATGCGCAATGGTCCTCCCAAAAGCTTCCTATGGAAGCTGAGGAGCATTCATAAGCAGGCTCCGTCAATGACTTCACTCATATGTGAGGACTTACTTCTTGATTGGTCTTGGAGAATAGATGGATCAAGCCAGCCTCTGCATAATCTTCTGAAGGAGAACACACGTCCTCATCCACATCAGAGTCCATCAGCATCTGAGGCATAGTCAACATATTGGATAGTTCCCAGCTGTTCTCCATTTCTGGGGAGCACCCCTCGCAGGGGACATTCAGCCAATGTTAAGCACACAGAGCTTCTACTTTTAGTCTGCCCGGCATGAGACTGTGTCCGGGGGCACTCAGAGGCCACAGGGTCTGAGTTTCCATTCCAGAAGGACCAAGCCTGGTGCAAAAAAGGAAAGAATTCTGAGAACAATCCAGAGTTTCTTCTCTCAGATAAGGCACTCCAACACCAGGGGGCACAGCTGCCACAGACCCCCTCGGAGATGAAGAGCAGCTCACAGCACAGTCACCACAGCCTCCAGCCAGATGAATATCTTTACCCATAGTACCATCCGTCACCTCCTGTCCTGAAGCAGATAAGATCGGACTAACCACATCTCCCGGCTGAGGGGGGAAAGCAGGCCCTCTAGGGGCAACTCAGGAACTGCCATGCAGGAAAGGCAGAGTCCAGAGACGAGGCTCCTTGCTTGCCACAGGTCAGACAGCACTTCCTGGAAGATGACAATTAGGGTGTCACAAACAGTGCATGCTAAGGCTACATTGGCCCGCAAGCATGCATTAACTGCACATTTATGTTTCGTGTTACAGGCGCTAGGGAAGGGGCACACAGAGTTGCGTGAGCAGAATGTGTGTTAGTAATGTTTTTGTCTACTGTGCACCTGGCAGTCATGCAGTTTTAATGCATGCCAAAAATGGCTGGAACCACCCCCCCCCCCCCCACCCCACAAAGCACCAATGGTCCCTAGCAGTCCATCCCAAATTGTCTCCCTCAGAGAAGAAACTGGGAGCCCCTGAAGAGGACAATGACAAGGTCAAGCCTTTGTACTCATCTCCTGAGAGCCCCAGGCATAGGATCTATGCTGGGCTCAGCTCTACTCCCTTGAAACTGCTACACTAGCTGGTTTTGTTTTTACAGCAATGTGTGTATGGTGGCTGGCTGGCAGGCGGATCCCTCTGAGAGCCTTCTGCAATCTTTGGGAGAGAGCAGGGGATAGAAGAGGAGGGAGAGGACACAGAGGTTGTGTGAGGCTGCTGCAGACTTCCAGATGCTTTCAAATCTTTCCAATTGTAGCTGCTCAACAGGACCTTATCATAAGGGCGTGGAGCTGAACAAAATTTTCCCTCCTCCTATGGCTACCGAAAAGCCTGTAGTCTAGTGGAGCCTCCTACATTGCGCTCAAGTGAGTGTCACCCTTTTAGGGCTCAAGGTGGTTGTTCACAAGCATTTAATCAATCTCTCTTCCTCTCAAATCCTCAGATTTTCTACAGAGAGGAGAAAATCTAGCCACCATCTTGCTGGAGACAAAAAAATATTGAGGGACCTCTGGCGGCCGAGGCAAATAGAGTCATGAGAATAATGTGAAACCAGGGCTTTTCATTGATTGTCTTCACCAATCTGCTGGTAGAGGAACACAACCCACTTGTTTGGACTGCTCTAGCAGGACGATATAGAACTAAATCTCACTACAGCAGGGTATTGTACCAGCTAAGTTAAAAGCAAAGTATGTCAAGAATGGAACTAGCAGATTACCAAGCTTATGCAGTTTTGAAATGAGAACAGAATCAAGCTGAACAGCAGATGACAATCAAGGATAAAGTCAGCTCAAGTTACTGGACAAAGATTCCATCACTTTACGTTAATAGTATCTTCTAGGACATCAGCCTTAGAGTGGGAAGGCAATCCTGCTGCCAGTCTGACTTGTCTGTCTGAATTTTATTCTTGAAAAAAAAGCATCAAACTGTTCTCACTCAATAAAAGTGGGTCAACCGTTACAAACAATCTCTACCTGAAGAGCTCATCAAATTCTAAACAAAATATGAGAGCCATTCTCAGCACTGGCGTTTTTGATATTGCTTTTTAGATTTAATTATCTGTTACTGATAGTAAGTAGCACGAAAGGACACTGATTGTCAGTGTCAGCTCTGGACTTGTGCCATTTGCATTTGACCTGTCGGCACAATAAAAGGTCCATGATGAAACCAGCTGCTGAATACTCTGGAACACTGCATTATCCAATGTTCCTCTGAAATAAGAGCAGCAATATTGTGCAGTAGCTTGAATGACTCAAATGCGCCAGCAAGGGAGATCCAAAAACAGGGATCATGGAATCAATGGACTCTAATTTATCATCAGTAAGAGCTTTCTTAAAACAGAATCTTGTGCTTCTTTCATAAGTTGCTACCATTTTCTCATTATTTATCCTCAACCAAGAAAGCATAGTTACTTACCTGCACTGTTCCCTCTAAGTTGTGCGCGTGTGCGCACGCGCACACACCTCGCCGAGTGAGCGCACATACTTTACAACAGAGCGCACAAAAATTATAGCTCTGATTCTGATAGAAAACAACACAGACGTCTTAAAATTTAAAAGTTATGATTGTAATTACTAGAAATTTCCCGCTTCATTTAGTAATCGTCTATTTTCATTTAATTTGATTAAAATCAATGTGGTATACATACTGTATTCTGACGTGTAGTCGAATTTTAAAGTATATAACTGAGTGTCATTATGTGGCGCACAAAAATGTAACCTTTCTTCAAAAGCTGCACACAGCTGATATTTTATGCGCACACAGCCTACAGAAAATTAGAGGGAACATTGCTCACCTGTAACAGATGATATCCGGGAACAGCAGAAATTTAGTCTTCACATATGGGTATCGTTGGTACCGACGGAGCCTGCGCGGGAATGCTCCCCAGCGTCCAATAGGAAAGCTTTTGGGAGCATCCCACAGCACATGCGTGCTGCCTTCCCGCCTTTCCCAACTGTCCCTCTCCAGTTGAGTTTAAAGCTGAGACAAAGAGAGAGGGAAAGAGAGAGATAGAAAGATACAACTCCTAGGGGAGGGGGGTGGGTAGTGAAGACTAAATTACTGCTGTTCCTGGAGATCACCCGTTTCAGGTGAGTAACTATGCTATCTTTAGGAACAAGCAGGAATGTAGTCTTCACATATGGGGACTCCCTAGCTGCAGATGTCAGGGAGAAACCCCAGAAGCTGTGCACCCTTGTGAAAGGGCTCCACTTCCCCCCATGGATCTCTGGCATCCTACCAGGGATGGTGGGTAGGAGTTGATAGCCTGACCAAACAAGGCATCCCGGCGGGAGTCCTTGTCTAAGCAGTAATGGGCTGTGAAGGTATGAACCGAGGCCCAAGTAGCTGCTCGACAGATGTCGTCGATAGACACAGAGTGAAGATGAGCCATAGAGGTTGCCATGGCTCTCACATTGTGAGCTGTGACATGGCCTTAAAGAGGAAGGTTCTTACTCTCATAGGCAAAAGAAATACACTGTACAATCCAGCTGGACAGTGTTCTTTTGGAGACTGAAGTCCCAAATGACTAGGATCAAAAGCAACAAAGAGTTGAGAGGACTTTCTATGTTGCTGTGTCTTTTGCAAGTAAAAGGCCTAAGCCCTTTTACAGTACAAAGTATGAAGATTCCTTTCTGCATTTGAGGTGTGAGGCCTTGGGAAAAATACAGGAAGGTATACCGCTTGGTTTAAATGGAAACGTGATACCACCTTTGGCATAAAGTGTGGATGAGTCCTAAGGACTGCCTTATCATGATGGAACCTTGTATAAGGAGGATCAGCCACCAATGCTTGCAATTCACCGATGCGACGTGCTGATGTGATTACAATAAGAAAGATGACCTTCCAGCAAAGGAATTTCAAAGAGGTAGTAGCTAATGGTTCAAAAGGCGGCTTCATGAGCTGCCCAAGAACCAGATTTAAGTCCCATGCCACCGGTGGAGGCTTAATGGGAGGCTTAGCTAAAAGAAGGCCTCTCATAAATCTCGCTATGAGAGGATAAGAAGAAATAGGTTGACCATTCAGAGGCTTGAAAGAAGCTGCAATAGCACTCAAATGAACTCTCACTGAATTGGTCTTAAGCCCTGTATTAGACAAATGAAGGAGATACTCCAGTAAGGATTCCAGAGGTATCTCAAGAGGGTTAAGACCCTTCTGGGAGCACCATATGGTAAAACATTTCCACTTAAATGCATAAGAGCGTCTTGTGGAAGGTTTCCTGGAAGCATAAAGAATATCCCTTACCTGCTGAGAAAGGTTAAGACCATGAAGTTCTAGGCTTTCAGCAACCAGGCCCTGAGATGGAGAGACTGGGAATTGGGATGCCACAGCATCCTGTCCTCCTGCGAAAGGAGATCTGGAGCAGATCCTATCTCCAGAGGCGGAGCTTGAGAGAGATGTAGGAGCAGAGGGTACCACATTTGCCGTGGCCAATGTGGAGCTATGAGAATCATATGACCTCTGTCTCTCTGAAGCTTGAACAGGGTTTTGGGAATTAGGGGAATGGGTGCAAAGGCATACAGGAAGTCCTGGCCCCAATGGAGGAGGAAAGCATCCCTGGCCTGACAACCCTGAGCCGGGATTCTGGAACAGATCCGGGGAAGTTTGGCATTCAGTAGACTTGCAAAGAGGTCTATGTCCGGGGTTCCCCAAATTTGAAATATTTTGGCCACTTGGTCTGCATGGAGAGACCATTTGTGTGGAAGCAGAACTCGACTAAGTCTGTCTGCCCAAGAGTTTTGAATGCCTGGAAGATACACTGCAAGGAGATGAATCTGATGCTCTGACGCGGGCCCATAGTCGCAAAGCTTCGTTGCAGAGCGACAGAGAGCCTGTTCCGCCCTGCTTGTTCACATAGAACATGGCTACCTGATTGTCCGTTTGAACTAGGACTGTCTTGTAGCTGAACTGGGTGTGGAATACTCAAAGAGCAAGGAAGACTGCTCTGAGTTCCAGGAGATTGATGTGTAGATAGGTCTCCTGTGGAGTCCAGGTACCCTGGGCAGAGAGGCCTTGCAGGTGGGCTCCCCAACCCACCTGTGAGGCATCTGCTGTCAGAGTGGCTTGGGGTGGGGGTTGTTGGAAAGGGGACCCCACCAAAAGGTTTTGGGGTGACTGCCACCATTGGAGGAACAAAATAAGACATAGAAACATAGAAATAACATGACAGAAAAAGACCACATGGCCTATCTAGTCTGTCCTTCCATATCAAATACTACAACAGTCCCCTTTTTACCTTTAGAGATCCTCTGTGTTTGTCCCATGCTTTTTTAAATTCAGTTATTGTCCTCATCTTTACCACCTCCACTGGGAGACTATTCCACAGATCCACTACTCTTTCCGTAAAGAAATATTTTCGCATATCACTCCTGAATCTATCTCCCTTCACCCTCATCCCATGTCCCCTCGTAGCAGAACTTGCTTTCAATTGAAAGAGGCTCTCTCCCTGAACATTTATGCCACGGAGGTATTTAAACATCTCAATCATATCACCTCTATCCCGCCTTTCCTCTAAGGTGTACATATAAGATCCTTCAGTCTGTCCTCATTGCTTTATAATGAAGACCACTAATCATTTTAGTAGCCACCCTCTGCACCGACTCCATCCTATTAACATCCTTTTGAAGGTGCAGTCTCCAGAATTGCACACTATGCTCCAAATGAGGTTGCACCAAAGACTTACACAGAGGCATTATCACCTCCTTTTTTCTGCTAGCCATTCCTCTCCGTGTGCACCCAAGCATCCTTTTAGCTTTTGCCGTCGCCTTTTCTAACTGTTTAGCTACTTTAAGATCATCAGACACAATCATGCCTAGGTCCCGCTCTTCTTTAGTGAACAAAAGTACTTCACCCCCTATACTATATTGCTCCCTTGGATTGCTGCAGCCCAAATGCATGACCTTACATCTTTAACATTAAAGCCCAGCTGCCAAATTCTAGACCATTCTTCAAGCTTAGCTAGATCCCTCCTCATGTTATCTACACCTTCCTGGGTGTCTACTCTATTGCAGATTTTGGTATCATCCGCAAAGAGGCAAACCTTACCCGACAGCCCTTCCGCTATATCACTAACAAAGATGTTAAAAAGAATCGGACGAAGGACAGATTCCTGGGGCACACCACTGGTAACATCCTTCTC
This sequence comes from Ichthyophis bannanicus, assembly GCA_033557465.1. Taxonomy (NCBI): domain Eukaryota; kingdom Metazoa; phylum Chordata; class Amphibia; order Gymnophiona; family Ichthyophiidae; genus Ichthyophis; species Ichthyophis bannanicus. The sequence continues at coordinate 1,269,944,246 of CM066032.1, read as the reverse complement.
CTCAGAGTGAGCTCCATTTACTTGTACTCTTTGTTGCCTCCCACCCAACAAATTTCTAAACCAAGCAGTAACTTTAGGGTCCATCCCTAAGGGTGCTCAGTTTGTTTATAAGTCGCCTGTGAGGAACAGTGTCAAAGGCTTTACTGAAATCTAAATACACCACATCTAGGGCTCTCCCTCGGTCCAACTCCCTGGTCACCCAGTCAAAGAAATCAATCAGATTTGTCTGACAAGACCTGCTTCTGGTGAATCCATGCTGCCTCGGATCCTGTAATCCGCTGGACTCCAGAAACCTCACTGTTTTCTCTTTCAGCAGCGTTTCCAATAATTTACTCACCACTGAAGTTAAACTAACCGGCCTGTAGTTTTCAACTACATCCTTACTTCCGCTTTTGATATTTTATTTATTTATTTACATTGTCTTATATACCGCGCTATTCTGCATCAGTGCGGTTTACATTGAACAAACTGAAATTACATTGAACAGGGCATTTTAACTTGGAGATAACTATTTTACAGGGAACATGGGCTATGGAGGGTTAAGTGGCTTGCCCAAGACCACAAGGAGCACCTGTGGGACTAGAAACCCCAGTCCTTCCGGCCCAAGGTTGCTGTCCTCTAGTGGGATTTGAACCCCCGACCTTCCGGCCTGAAGTACCTTGCCCCAACCACTAGGCCACTCCTCCACTCCTGAAAATATTTGAGTTTGATATTTTTGAGTTTGATATTTTGTCTGACAGGCAACCTGATGCCTGAGTCCACTGACTGGATAAAGTCCACTGGGCTGCCCTCATATGGAGGCGAGCATAAGGAACCACATGCACGGTGGATGCCATGTGGCCTATCAAGTGTAACATTTCCCGAGCAGTGAGGTGAGGCTTTAGCACTGCTTGGGAAGCTAACTGCACAATGCGAAAGCAGCAGGGCTGTAGAAGATGGATACCAGACAGACCAGGGCCTAACAGAGCTCCTAAAAACTCTAGAGACTGAGTGGGAGCAAGGCTAGATTTTGGGAGGTTTATGACAAGTCCCAAATACTGAAGGATGTGCATTGTGCGAGAGAGAGAAATCCTGGCCTCCGGCTCTGAAGGGGCTCGAATGAGCCAGTCGTCTAAGAAAGGGAAGATGAATATTCCTAGGGTGTGAAGAAATGGTGCCACCACAGCCATGCATTTTGTGAACACCCTTGGTGCCAAGGCCAGGCCAAAAGGAAGAACCCTGTATTGGTAGTGCTTCCCTTGAAATAGCAAGCGAAGGAACTTTCGATGAGCTGGATGGATGAGAACATGAGTGTACGTATCCTTGAGATCTAGAGAACAAAGCCAATCCTGACTCTGAAGGTACGGCAGCAGAGTTCCTAGAGAAATCATTTTGAACTTCTCTTTGAACAGGAATTTGTTTAATTCTCTGAGGTCCAAAATGGGTGTGTGTCCCCCTGTTTTCTTTGGGATAAGGAAATAGGGGGGAGTAGAACCCTGTACCCTGTTGGAGAATGGGTACCTCTTCTATTGCCCCCTGGGCAAGAAGCAAAGTGACCTCTTGACCTAACTGGGCATTGACAGAGGTCTGAGAAATGAACTGTTTTACCATTGTAGGAGGGGGCATGCTGAGGAAATGAAGCTTGTACCCTCCTCTCTTACAATGGACAGAATCCAATTTTCTGCTGTTATCTGCCCCCATCTGGGGGCAAAATGGCATAACCTTCCTGGAATGGTGTAAGGCTCTTGGCCATTCACGGCCAGGAAGGCAAAGTTCTCTAGATAGGAGTCAAAGCCCCTGTGGAGGCTGAGTCTGCTGAGCCGCTTGAGGCTTAGCAGCTTTTGTTTTCCTTTGCCTAGGTTGTTGCTGCTGTCCCTTTTGGGCAGACTGACCTAAACGATGCCCCTGCTGGGTTTAGGAGGGGTAAAACTAATTCTTACTGAAGAATGGTTTCTTGTAGGATTTCTTCCTTGCAGGATCAGCTGTAGATTTAGACAATTTATCCAAGGTGATATTGTCAGCATCCATCTCAGCTTTTTCCTGCCAATTCTTGCCAAAGAGATTCTCTCCTGTGCAAGGAATATTCCCCAGTTTATCCTGTAGCTAAACTTCCAAGTCAGATGCCTGGAGCCAGGCAATCCTACATGCACCAATGGCAATAGCAGAGGTTCTGCTTATGCACTCAAAGGCTGCACGATTTACAAACTTGGAAACATCCTGAGCATGTTTGACAAGGGCAAGCTAATCCTGCGTCTTATCAGGAAGGAGAGGGCTCATAAGCTCTAAATCTCCTGTGACCTCCTTAAGGAACATTCCCATATATAATATATAGGAACTGATCCTTGCAGAAAGCATGGAAGCCTGGAAGGTTCGACGTCCAAAGGCGTCAAGAGTCCTACACTCACGTCCTGGAGGATTAGATGCATGTCTTTTTGCACTCTTGATCCTTCTCATAGCTGATTCCACCACCATGGAATGGTGTGGTAGCTGAGTCTTCTGAAACCCAGGACAAGGAGGAACTCGATACATGGTGTCGAGCCTTCGAGAGTGAGAAGTGGTTAGAGGTGTTTCCCACATCCTTAACATGAGGTCATGCAAGATCTCATGAATAGGTAAGGTAGCTGCCTCCTTAGGAGCATTAGGGTATTGCAGGATTTCCAATTCCTTTGCCCTAGGCTCTTTTTCAGGAGCCACTGTGATGGAAAGACCTCGAGCCACATCTCAGATAAAACCCCTGAAAGGACATATCCTCTGGAGGAGGCATCCTACACTGAGGAAAAGAAGAATCCTCAGGAAGAAGTACTCTGGTATCGGCAGAGCTTTCAGAGTCTTCAGACTCATCCGAGGATTCAAAGTATCTCCGATCCAGGTGATCGTGCAAGGCACAGTACCGGTACCGATCGAAGTCTGCATCGGAGGGGTCCAGTACCAACTTGTCGATACTGGATGGATAAGCATGACTCGGTCCCGGTAGAATACCTGCCGATGTTGATGCAATCGGTGCCGGTACCGGTTGAATTGTCTGAAGCGGTTTCAGGGGCATCGAGGCCGTGAGAAGAGTCGCCAGACTGCGTTCAATAGCCAAGAATCTCTGGTCTATCGATGCTGCCAATGCTTGGGTATCGGTATTGGATGAAGCAGCCGGTACCCCAGAGCATGGCACCAGTAGTTCTGCCGAGGTTGAGGCCTCGAGAACATCCTGGAGCCCCATTAGTGCTTTGGAAGCCAAAGCCTCCCGCTGGGGCAATTTTGCCAGTACAAGTCCCTCAAGGGCAACGCCAGAGGCATCTCGATGCTTAGAAGATCTACCCTTTGAGGACCGGCCAGATTTATGTTTAGTTACCTGAGATCCATGGGAAGACGAATAAGCCCTGGAAGACATCGATGCCACAGACGCTGCATCAGAGGGAAAAAGGGTGCTAAGTTTAGCAGCTCGGTTTGGCCGGCCCCACTTCAACATCATCCCACAGGCAACACACTTGAAAATAGAGTGGTCAGGACCTAAACATTTGAGGCACCACTCATGGGTGTCGGTGACGGAGATGGTACCGCCACACTTGGAGCACTTTTTAAAACCCGAAGCGGGTTTTTCCATTTTAAAGGAAAAGTTGGGCCTAGTGCCCAAAATGGCCCGTGGCACCTGAAGAGAAAAAAACCTGGAAAAGACTCCAGAAGAAAAGGGTTTGGTTTTTTTTAGAAAAAAGAAAGAACCACCAGCGGTACCGGTATAGCGTCGAGGGAAGGCAGACGTGACCACAAAAAAGAAGAATAAAAGGGAATATTTTCTGCGGTGACAGGATGTGCGACCTGTCGGCTCCGCAAAAAACGAAGAACTGGAGAGGGACAGTTGGGAAAGGTGGGAAGTCAGCACGCAAGCGCTGTGGGATGCTCCCAAAAACGTTCCTATTGGACGACGCAGGCTCTGTCGGTACCAACGATATCCATATGTGAAGACTACATTCCTGCTTGTTCCTGGAGATTGAATAAAACTATGGCTGGACCAGGTAAGTGGGAAAACCTGAAAGTCAACCCAGCTGGATAGTAATAATTGAGAAAGAAACACCAAAGCGGAAGTAAGGATGTAGTTGAAAACTACAGGCCGGTTAGTTTAACTTCGGTGGTGAGTAAATTATTGGAAACACTGCTGAAAGAGAAAATAGTGAGGTTTCTGGAGTCCAGCAGATTACAGGATCCGAGGCAGCATGGATTCACCAGAGGCAGGTCTTGTCAGACAAATCTGATTGATTTCTTTGTCTGGGTGACCAGGGAGTTGGACCGAGGGAGAGCTCTAGATGTGGTGTATTTAGATTTCAGTAAAGCCTTTGACACTGTTCCTCACAGGTGACTTATAAACAAACTGAGCACCCTAGGGATGGACCCTAAAGTTACTGCTTGGGTTAGAAATTGGTTGGGTGGGAGGCGACAAAGAGTACAAGTAAAAGGAGCTCACTCTGAGGAGAAGGATGTTACCAGTGGTGTGCCCCAAGGATCTGTCCTTGGTCCGATTCTTTTTAACATCTTTGTTAGTGATATAGCGGAAGGGCTGTCGGGTAAGGTTTGCCTCTTTGCGGATGATACCAAAATCTGCAATAGAGTAGACACCCAGGAAGGTGTAGATGACATGAGGAGGGATCTAGCTAAGCTTGAAGAATGGTCTAGAATTTGGCAGCTGGGATTTAATGTTAAAAAATGTAAGGTCATGCATTTGGGCTGCAGCAATCCAAGGGAGCAATACAGTATAGGAGGTGAAGTACTTTTGTCCACTAAAGAAGAGCGGGATCTAGGTGTGGTTGTGTCTAATGATCTTAAAGTAGCTAAACAGGTAGAAAAGGCGACGGCAAAAGCTAGAAGGATGCTTGGGTGCATACGGAGAGGAATGGCTAGCAGAAAAAAAGGTGATAATGCCTCTGTATAAGTCTTTGGTGCGACCTCATTTGGAGTATGATGTGCAATTCTGGAGACTGCACCTTCAAAAGGATGTGAACAGGATGGAGTCGGTGCAGAGGGTTGCTACTAAAATGATTAATGGGCTTCATTATAAAGCATATGAGGACAGACTTAAGGATCTTAATATGTACACCTTAGAGGAAAGGCGGGATAGAGGTGATATGATTGAGATGTTTAAATACCTCCGTGGCATAAATGTTCAGGGAGAGAGCCTCTTTCAATTGAAAGCAAGTTCTGCTACGAGGGGACATGGGATGAGGGTGAAGGGAGATAGATTCAGGAGTGATATGCGGAAATATTTCTTTACAGAAAGAGTAGTGGATCCCTGAAATAGTCTCCCAGTGGAGGTGGTAGAGATGAGGACAGTAACTGAATTCAAAAAAGCATGGGACCAACACAGAGGATCTCTAAAGGTAAAAAGTGGACTGTTGTAGTTGTTATGGAAGGACAGACTAGATAGGCCATGTGGTCTTTTTCTGTCATCATGTTTCTATGTTTCTAAGTCTAATGTGTTTCCCAACCCATGGTAGGGCCCCTAATCAGTTAATAAAATCCAAGATTCTCTACAGTCCACAAACCTAAGAGAACACCATCTAATGAGCAATTAACCAGAACACTAAAATCATACCAGAAAATTTGCTTTGAAAAGAGTAAAAATAAGCTCAACTAATACCATCAAATTATTGGCAGCTGTATTTGGAGGACAATAAGCTAGCAAAAGTACTAATTTTATTAGTTCAATAACTTTAGCCAAAATACACTTAACCAGAGGAATATTTTGGTATCTCTATTTGTCCAAATTTGATTGAGGAGTTATATAAAACCCCAAGCCCTCCATTCAGCCTGAAAGGCCTTGACGGAGGACTCTCATAACAGAGAGAACCAATTTGCCATAGGGTGATTGAATCACCTTCTCCAATCTAAGTTATGGTCAGTTATCCAGTTCCTTAACAGGAACTTTTCTTGCTTACTGCCTACATGTTTACTGGGCTAAAACTGAAAAAAGGTGAAATTTCACTTACCGTTAATTTCCTTTCCTAGAATACTGCTAGACCAGTCCAGACAAACGGGTTGTGTACCCCTGCCAGCAGATCCTGGAGACAGAGAACTCTACCAGAGCTCTAATAGGCTGAACCCTGGTGATGCTGCTGAGGTGATGAGACTGTACCCCAAGGGGTCTCCCTCAGTATCGTATACAAGCTGAACTTCATTATAACTGAACTAAATACAGCCAGTCAAGCCGAACCGGCTTCAACTATATACAAGGTGCTGAAAGCACTCCCAGAAACCGAACGCTGCCCAGAAGGAGGAAGGGACCAGAGGCTCACTTGTCAGGCCTCCGGAATGAAAAACAAAAAGGCAGGAAATAACGGCGGCTCTGCTGCACCAGCAGGACTGTGACTAACAGCAGGGTGGGTCCTGGACTGGTCTAGCAGTATTCTAGGAAAGGAAATTAATGGTAAGTGAAATTTCACCTTCCAATTCATACTGCTAGACCAGTCCAGACAAATGGGCAGTACCCAAGCTACCGACCTCTAGGGTGGGTCCAAAGCCGCCGAAAGCACTGCCGCGCCAAAACTCATTTCCTGTCGAGCCTGGACATCCAATCGATAGTGATGGACAAAAGTCGATAAAGACGACCAAGTCGCCGCCCGGCAGATGTCCAGAGGCGCCACATGGGAACGCTCGGCCCAAGCCTGAGCCCGCGTGGAGTGTGCTCGGAGCCCTACAGGCACTGACTTTCGCTGAAGAATATAGGCTGCCTCAATAGCTCCTCTTAACCACCTGGTGATAGTAGCCTTAGAGGCTGCGAACCCCCAACGGGAGCCCGCAAAGAGGACAAAGAGATGATCCGTCTGCCGCAAAGAATTGGTGACTTTAAGATACCGACAGAGGACTCGTTTGAGGTCTAACGCACGTAGGTGACGCTGACGACCCGCACACTGCTCTTGAGAGAATGACGGCAAGAAGAGAGGCTGATTGACATGAAACGGAGTAACCACTTTGGGCAAAAAAGGACAGAACTGTCCGAAGAGTTACGCCCTCCAACGAGAAAGAAAGATAGGGATCTCGACAAGAGAGCGCTTGGAGCTCAGAAATGCGCCGCGCCGAGGTTATGGCCACCAGGAACACCATCTGTAAGGTTAAGTCTTTGAGTGAAGAGGCCTGTAAGGGCTCAAACAGCGAAGCCACTAAGGCCCGGAGGACAAGGGCGAGGTCCCAGGACGGCAATACCGGACGGCACGGAGGCCGCACAGACTTAACCCCTCTGAGAAAACGCGAGACGTCGGCATGCGAGGCGATAGAACGCCCCAAAACCGGACCACGGAAACATGAGATAGCCACCACTGGAACCCGAAGAGTTCCGAGAGCCAGGCCCTTGTCAAGGCCGGCCTGGAGAAACGCCAGAATGTCCGGAACGCCGCTACGCCAGGGAGATACCCTGCGCTGTGAACACCATGATTCGAAAAGACACCACACCCAAGCATAGGCTAAGGAGGTGGAAGAACGCCGCGCCCTAAGCAAGGTGGATACCACGCTAGTCGAATATCCCTTGCAAGCTAGCCTGCGGCGTTCAAGAGCCAAGCCATAAGCGAGTAAGGAGCCGGGTCTTCCATGGCAATTGGTCCCTGTTGCAGAAGCATCGGAAAGCCCTGCAGCAGCAGAGGCGCTGCTCGCGAAAGTCGGACGAGATCTGCATACCACGGCCTGCGAGGCCAATCCGGAGCTACCAGAATCACCGGCCTGTGATGCTCTCTGATCCGTTGAAGAATCTTGCCGACCATGGACCACGGAGGAAAGACATACAGAAGGAGTAGAGGCGGCCACGGCTGCGACAATGCATCTATCCCGTGCGACCTGCTGTCCTTCCATCGGCTGAAGAAGATCGGTGCTTTGGCATTCTCCCACGTCGCCATGAGATCCACCGCCGGCTGATCCCATTGCTGAACAATCAGCCGAAAAGGAGCCGACGCCAGAGCCCATTCTCCGGGATACAGCGTATGGCGGCTGAGGAAGTCCGCTGCGATGTTGCTTTTCCCCGCAATGTGTCGCGCTGAAATGGCGAGTAGATGCCGCTCCGCCCACGGGAGGAGGAGCCTCATTTCTCTCGAGACCCCCGGACCTTTCGTGCCCCCTTGGTGGTTGAGATATGCCACCGTCGTGGCATTGTCGGAGAGAATGCGAACTGCCTGACGGTGTAGGACAGGTAGGAATCTCCGTAAGGCTAAGCGAACCGCTCTTGCCTCGAGGCGATTGATGGACCAGCGGGCCTCCTGAGGCGCCCAAACCCCCTGTGCTGCGTGCGTGCCACAAAGCGCTCCCCACCCAGAGAGACTGGCGTCCGTCTTGAGAAGCAGCCAGCGCAGAGACTCCAAAGGAACCCCCTGGAGAAGGTTGCGTGCCCGGAGCCACCAACGAAGGTCTAGCCGTACCGCCGGCAGAAGTGGAAGTCGAACCTGATAGTCCTTCGACACTGGCGACCATCGTGATAGGAGCGCCCTCTGCAACTCGCGCATATGCGCCCTCGCCCAGGGCACAACATCGATGGTCGCCGCCATGGACCCCAGAAGCTGGAGGTAGTCCCAAGCTCGAGGCGCCTCTCGCCACAGGAATCGCTGGAGCTGATCCACAATCTTTCTGAAGCAACCTTGTGTAAGCATCACCCGCCCGCAGCGAGTGTCGAACCGAGCACCCAGAAATTCGAGGTCCTGAGATGGCTGGAGGCAGCTCTTGGAGTGATTGATCACCCACCCCAGGCTCTCCAGGAAAGCCACTACGCGGGCTACCGTCTCGTGAGCCTCTGACAGAGAGTCTGCCCGAATTAGCCAATCGACCAAGTAAGGATGCACTCGGACCCCCTGTTTGCTTAAGGCCGTTGCCAGCACCACCATTATCTTGGAGGCTAACACGAAAGGCATGGCTTGGAAATGAAAATGTCGGTCTAGAACCGCAAATCTGAGGACTCGCTGATGCTCCATCCGGATGGGAATATGAAAATAGGTTTCTGTGAGATCGAGCGATGCCAGAAATTCGCCCTTGCGCACCGCCTGGATTACGGAACGTAACGTCTCCATCCGAAAATGAGGAACCCGAAGGTTGTGGTTTACTCCCTTGAGGTCTAGAATAGGACGAAAAGAGCCATCTTTCTTGGGCACCACAAAATAAATGGAGTACCGACCTGTCCCTGCTTCGTGGGGCGGGACGGGACAAATGGCATTCAAGAGAAGCAGGCGCTCGAGAGTGGCCTGGATGACCCGGCGCTTCTCAGGAGAACCTGCTGGAGAGACTAGAAAGGCCTCGGGGATCGGGCGAGAGCACTTGAGAGATGCTGTCCAGAACCCAAAGATCGGAGGTAATTCGCGCCCACTCCTGAGAAAACAATGCCAGCCAACCTCCTACTGGCGGCACAGACCGGAGTGGACCTAGCGCCCCGTCAGCGGGAGGACCTCGCGGTCCCTGAGAACTTTCCCCCCGCAGAGTAGGAGTCAGAACCTTTCCGGGCCCCCCGAAAGGACTGGTTTCCTCTTCCAGAGAGATTAGGCTGAGCAGGCGGCAAGGAAGGCTTGAAGGAACGATACCTCCTGAAGATCCCTACTTCTGGAGAAACGGCGAAAAGATTATGCTCGAGAAGACCTGCGAGACGAAGCCCGCGGCCTATCCTCCGGTAACCGTTGGGGCTTAACCTCCCCAAGATCCTTCACGAGCTTGTCCAGCTCCTCGCCGAACAGAAGCTTACCCTTGAAAGGCAACTTAGAGTCTGGACTTGGAGCTGACATCCGCCGCCCATTGACGAAGCCACAGCCAACGCCTTGCCACCGTCACAGCTGCCACTGATCGAGCCGAGAGGTGCAACAGATCATAAAAGGTATCGGCCAAGAAGGCCGTGGCAGACTCCAGCCGACCGAGAGAGGAATCCTCTGGCAAACACTGGATCCAGCGCAACAGCGCTCGGGCTGTGAGCCCCCCGCATACCGTCACCTGCAGAGCCATGGAGGACGCGGAGAAAGCCGTTTTCAATAGGTTTTCCACCTTCCGGTCCTGCGGATCCTTGAGTGCCGCTCCTCCCTCCACAGGGATGGTGGTATGCTTAGTAACTCCAGAAACCAAGGCATCTACCCTAGGATACACAAGCCACTGCTCCAGAAGCTCCGGCGGCCAAATATAAAGCTGCCCTAGGCGACGAGCGTTTCGCAATGGCATGTCCGGAGAATCCCATTCCCGGGACACCATTTGCTGCAATTCGGTAGGGAAGGAAAAGCCTTAGAGGGCTTTTGAATGCCCTGCAAGATGGGGTCTGCCTGAGACTGAGCTTGAGATGCGTGAGGTTCTGCTGGCGCGGAAAGACCAAGTGCTTCCGACACCTGACCGATGAGGGCGGACAACTCCTCTTTTTGGAACAGCCGGATATCCTGCGACTCCTCCGGCCCGGGAACAGAAGAATCCGATGCAGAATACTCCCCATCTTTGCGCCCAGAGAGATCCTCGGACTCTCCCTCGGAAAACCCATCCTTGCAAGGGTCGCGATCATCCTCCATAAGCAAGTGCAATGACTTAGACGTACATTTGCGAGCTACTGTACTCTTAGAATGCTTACGGCCAATGGAAGCAGCCAAGCGCTCAGGTGCCGCTGGCTGCTGTCCCACCGAAGGAGCCGAGGATTCAGCTCGCCATAAGGCCCATGCCTGGCGGAAAAGCAGGAGAAGTTGGTCCTCGGAGGGTGAGCCAGGTGCCAAGGAGCTCATGGCAGCCAGAGAGACCCCCGTAGGGGCTCCCTGCAATGTGGGCACCGAAAAAGAAGTTAGCGGACCCTCCAACGCAGGCAATTCAGGAGCCGTGGCTTCCTGAGCTGACAAAAACGCTGAAGACTCCCCTGGGTGCGCCAGACAGGATGCGCATTGTTGATTTTTAAGCTCCTTCTGCTTCCTGTTGCACACAATGCACCTAGGACCAGAAGAAGGCATTGTGTGTTCAAAACAGTGAATTAATTTTTTTTTCTTTTCCTGATCACTCCTCTTTATACGTCTCAATCCCAGGGAAAATCCCCTTTAAGGAGGTGGAAGAGACAGAAGCACACACAGCAGAGCAGAGCTGGGCTTCCCTCCAAAAATCGGAGCTCCGGGGAAAAACAAAATGGCCGCCGGAAAAATAAAAGTTAAATAAACACTCAAAAAAGCAGCGATTTTGCTAAAAAAAAAAAAGGGCAGAATCCAGCCCCCCAGGCAAGGATTGAACCCTCTGCCAAAAATGGGGCAATTCTGAGACCATAAAAATTCGGCAGATTTGGACCCCTCAGGAGCTTCAGCATGCATAGACAAACAAAAGCTGTACTCACAGATGCCGGCCAGTGCAGGGATTCCAAGGGCAGGATCAGGAAAACAACATCTGATGCCAAACGAACACTAACTCAGAGGGAATCTCAGAGTGTTAGTGAGCCCTTCTTCCAGCCAAGGCTGCCCTCATGACTAGCTACTGGGAATGCCTTCAGTCAGCGAGCGTCACTGTTTCTGAACAGGAGCTCAGCTGAAACACCCTGCCAATAGAGGGAATCACTCCCACAGGAGAGGAGCCCCCGAGCCGTGCCCCGAAATAGGGATATTAATACTTTCTCCAAAAAGAGCAAAACAAAAAAGCTACCAGATCTGCTGGAGACAGAGAAATACTGAGGGAGACCCCTTGGGGTACAGTCTCATCACCTCAGCAGCATCACCAGGGTTCAGCCTATTAGAGCTCTGGTAGAGTTCTCTGTCTCCAGGATCTGCTGGCAGGGGTACACAACCCGTTTGTCTGGACTGGTCTAGCAGTATGAATTGGAAATTGTAGTTATGCTATATTGGACAGATGGAGCATTGCAGTTGTGGCTTACCAATCTGGTATGGATGAAAAAGTGCTCATCTAACACCTAATTGCAACAGCATACTATGGCCACTATGGCTATGCACACTGCTGTGTTAAAGCATGTGCCTTCAGCTTGAGTCTTAGGTATTGTACCATAAGACATCTCCAATAACGTCTGGTGTAGAACAAGGCTGGAGCTATAGTGGTAGCTCCCATGTCCAACACTGGTACAAGCTGCTACTGAAAGAGTTCAGTACAGCTTCTGAGGTGGTCGGTAGGCAGTGCTTGGCAAAGCTATGTTGAAATTAATTAATTTTCTGTTCCCGTGTGATGAAGATTGTTTTTCATTCCTTTGGAAACTTTACCTGCTCCTTTCCAATTTTCCTTAAAGGTTTTTGTTACCTGAGAATGGGAGCATCTATTCCCTAATGAATAAAGAAGGTATTTAATGCTAGTCAGCTTTCTAATGCTCTCCTGGCACAGAATATCTGGACCTTCCTGCTAAAATAAAGGTTTTGAAAGGCTCTCTCATACTGTATGTACCCCACTCAAATCTCTCAAAAGACTGGTTAACTTGGCACCACAGGTACCAAGAAGCTGAACCAAGCGAAGTACTGAGAAAGATTTGATAATAATCTTGTCTCGCTCTCAACACTGCTAAGGCTAACACAGGAGTGGCCTCAGCAGAAAAGGCCTCATTCTCCTGAATAACCAAAAAAGTACTAATAGCAGCTTTCCCAATCTCTAAAGTCTGCCATAGCTGAGATACAGTCTGGCAGACTGCTGCTTGGGAGGGTGCATTTCAAGTGTGCCTCTAACCACAAAGCCCCACATATAAAGGAACCTGCCAACGATACTTTTTCTTGCTTCATATGATGTTCAATGCAATCTTAATTGGCATCCAAATTCAGCCTTGAGGAACCCTTCTCTGGTGACGTGAAGTAGAGGCAAAAAGACGAAATTAGACTTACCTGCTAATTGTTGTTCCTTAAGGAACTCTAGTCCAGTCCCGGAACCAGTGAGTTGAGAATCTCCTCCAGCAGCCTTGGAGACTGACACCCGTCATTATTTTGATGACCTCAGGCTATATATATATATATATATATATATATATATATATATATTAGTAGGACCGCCCCTTCACCTTCCGTACCTATTGACAAAGCAAACTCAGCAGAGCAACAAATAAGTAGTCAAACATGGTAATAAAGAAAACACAGAAGCACAAACCCCCTACTGTCCTGGCAGTACTGCCCCAGAGGTTTCCACTTCTGGTATAGGTTCGTCATATAAATATCCTCTCTTTTTTTTTTTCTTTTTTTTTTTTTTACGGATTTTGGGTTACCTTCATGATCCCTAGGAACCCGGGAAGAAACAGTGCTGCAACCGGAACGCAGCCGGCCCGGACTGCATAGAAGAAACAGGAGAAGGAAACTGAGAAAGAATCGGAGAAGGCAGTGCATACTGGACCCCCAACCCCACACAATCTCGGGCGGGCTCCGGGACTGGACTAGAGTTCCTTAAGGAACAACTATTAGCAGGTAAGTCTAATTTCGTCTTCCTTTTCGTCCCTCTAGTCCAATCCCGGAACCAGTGAGAATGTATCAGAGCAGTAGAATACCTAACGGGAGGGACCAGCCAAACCAGCCTGAAGCACTGCCGCCCCAAAACGGCCGTCACCCGCCGCTTGAACATCGAGCCTATAATGCTTAGTGAATGAATGCAACGACGACCATGTCGCCGCCCTACAAATGTCCACCGCCGGCACCAAACTGAACTCCACCCAGGAAGTAGCCTGCGCCCTAGTCGAATGAGCTCGGAGTCCCGCCGGCACCAATCTACCCTTTTATAGATAAGCCCCGGCAATGGCTTCTTTCAACCACCGGGAAATAGACGACTTAGCTGCCGCCTCCCCCTTCCAAGGACCTCCGAAGGAGATAAATAACCTGTCCGACTTACGGAAAGGCTCCGTACCACGAAGATCATACCGCAGCATCCAACGGACATCCAAAAGCCGTAAACGACGATCCGACGAATCTCCGGACCGCCCTCAAATACCGGAAGGGACACCACCTGGTTCACATGAAACACGGAAACCACCTTCGGCAAAAATGCCGGAACCATACGTAGCACCACTTTGTGCTCAGAAAAGGATAGATAAGGCTCCCTACAAGAGAGGGCCTGAAGCTCCGATATGCGGCGAGCGGAACAGATAGCTACCAGAAACACCGTCTTTAAGGTCAGATCTTTTATAGAGGCTTTCCTCAACGGCTCAAAAGGCGGACGTAACAGCGCCTCCAACACTAAGTTCAAATCCCAGGTCGGAACCGAACTTCTACGCGGAGGCCGCATAAGCAGAACCGCCCGCAAAAACCGGCGGATGTCGCCATGCAACCCCAACGCTTGGCCCTGAACCTTACCCCTAAAGCAAGAAAGGGCCGCCAACTGAACCCGCAAGGAGCTGGCCGCCAAACCCTTCTCAACCCCATCCTGCAAGAAGGAAAGAATCTGGGGCACCGACATCCGTAACGGTCGCAAACGCCGATCAGCGCACCAGCTCTCAAATATACGCCAGACCCTAACATAAGCTAGCGAAGTAGAACGCCGCCGAGCCTTCAACAAGGTCGAAATGACCACCGGGGAATAACCACGAGCTGTTAGCCGTGCCCGCTCAAGAGCCATGCCGTAAGCAAGAATCGAGCCACGTCCGGCATCCGTAAGGGCCCCTGACGCAAGAGATCTGTTCGAAGAGGCAGTTTCCAGGGGGGCGCCACCAACAGACGAATCATATCCGCATACCACGGCCGCCTGGGCCAGTCGGGCGCAATCAGGATCACTCGGCCCGGATGCCGCTCTATGCGCTGCACCACTCGACCTACCAGAGCCCACGGGGGGAACACATAAAGCAGACCCCCCCCCGGGGCCAAGCCTGTGCTAGGGCATCCAGTCCTTACGCCATCCGCTCTCTCCTCCGGCTGTAAAACCTGTCCACCTGCGCTGAGTCGAAGGTTGCCATGAGATCCATGAGCGGACGACCCCAACGCCGGACAAGCAGGGAAAACACCTCCGGATGGAGCACCCACTCCCCCGGAAATCAGCCTCGACATTGTGTACCCCGGCCACGTGTTGCGCCGACAAGCCTAGCAGATGTCGCTCTGCCCAACTCGGCAGCTGGCCCGCCTTTTCCTCGAGAGCCGCGCTGCCGGTGCCTCCCTGGCGATTGATATAGGCCACCGCTGCTGCGTTGTCGGACAGCACCCGAACCGCCGTCCGCTGCAAAGTGTCCTGAAACTGTAGGAGAGCTAGAGACACCGCCCTCAGCTCCAACCTGTTTATGGAGTAACTCCGCTCCGCCGGAGACCATTGGCCTTGCGCGAACCGGCCCTCGCAATGTGCCCCCCAGCCCGACAGGCTGGCATCGGTTGTCACCAACCTCCAAGGAGTCCAACGACTGCTTCCGTAACCACCAATGGAGCTCCCAGCGCACCTCTGCCGAACACACCAGACGGCGGGATAGAGGATCCGCTTGACGAGACCAGCACCGTAGAAGGGACCTCTGCAGCGGCCGCATATGAGCCCGCGCCCAAGGAACCACCTCTATCGCCGCTGCCATCGTTCCGAGCAGCTGGAGATACTGCCAGGCCGAAGGCGCTGGCGTTGCCAGGAATCTTCTCACCAGAACTCTCAACGCACGTGCCTGACGATCCGGCAAAAATACCTTGCCCAAGCTCGTCTCGAAACGTGCGCCCAAATACTCCAGCGACTGGGAGGGAACGAGATTGCTCTTCGCTCGATTGACCACCCAGCCCAGGTTCTCCAACGTTTGAACCACTCGGGCCGTGGCCTGCACACTGTCCTCCTCCGACTTTGCCCGAATCAACCAATCGTCCAAATACGGATGGACTAAGATTCCCTCTTTTCGAAGCGCCGCTGCCACTACCACCATTATCTTTTTAAAAACCCACGGCGCCGTTGCCAGCCCAAACGGCATCGCTTGAAACTGGTAGTGTCCCATGGGAAGCGCGAACCGAAGGTACCGCTGATGCTCTGGCCGAATGGGAATATGCAAATAAGCTTCCGTGAGGTCTAACGACGTGAGAAACTCCCCTTCTCGTACCGCTGCGATCACCAACCGCAAAGTCTCCATCCGGAAATGCGTGACCCGGAGACAACGATTTACCCTCTTTAAGTCCAAGATCGGCCGAAAGGAACCCTCTTTCTTGGGGACCACAAAGTAAATGGAGTAACGACCGGACCCGGGGAACCACCGCCCGGAGCTGAAGTAACCTTCGCAACGTCTCCTCCACTGCGCACACCTTGAGCGGGGACTGGCAGGGAGAAAGCACAAAGGAATCTACGATGGGTCGATGGAGCTCGAGAGCATAGCCCTCTCGAATAACCTCTAGAACCCACCGATCCGTGGTAAGTTGGACCCAGGCAAGGCAAAACTCCCGTAACCGACCTCCGACGGGCAGCACCTCCACCTGAGCCCGCCTCATCTCATTGCGCCTTCTTACCGGCCGAGGACTGATAGGGGCAGGTAGGGGTTTTGCTCCCTCGAAACCCCCGAAATCCGTGCCCCTGCACGGGAAACCTGCTCCGCTGCGACTGGCCAAACCGAGAGGACCGAAACCTACGAAAGTCCCGCTGACCCCCTTTGGAACCCGCGGGCGCTTTCCCTTGCTTAGGCTTATCCTCCGGCAAACGACCGCCCTTGGATTCCCCAAGATCCTTCACTAACTTATCCAAATCTTCGCCAAACAAAAGCTTACCCCGAAAGGGAAGTTTACTGAGGCGGGCCTTGGACGAAGAATCCGCCGCCCAATTCCGCAACCATAAATACCGACGCGCCGCCACCACCGAGGCCATAGCCTTCGCTATGCCCCGAATAAGGTTATAGTGAATGTCCGCGAGATAAGCGGATCCGGACTCTAGACGCGTTATTTCGGCATCCTGCGCCTCCAACTGATCCCCCTGCAGTGCTTGGGACCACCGGAGACAGGCTCTAGCAACCCACGCTCCCGCTACCGAGGCTTGCATGGATAGAGCACCAATATCAAACACCTGCTTCAATAAGGTATCCAATCTCCTGTCTTGAACATCTTTTAAGGCCGCAGACCCCTCAACCAGAATGGTAGTCTTCTTAGTGACTGCCGAAACTGCAGCATCCACCTTCGGAGAGCGAAAGAGCTCCTTATCCTGATCTGAAAGAGGGTACATCCTAGCGATCGCCCTAGACCCCCTGAGGGCCGACTCGGGCATGTCCCACTCCTCCTGGATCATCTTCCGAAAGACCCTATGCAGGGGGAAGACGCGCTGGGGGGTGCGGACAGCCTGCAACAAAGGGTCCTCCAGAAACTCATCCGAAGGCGGCTCCCGAGGGCATATTCAACGCCTTAAGCGTCTCAGCAATCAGAGCCGGAAGCGCCTCTTTCCTAAATACCCTGACTACTCTACTGCACTGCTCCTCCTTGGGCAACTCACCCTCTTCTAGATCCTCATCCGAGAAGCCCGGGAGCTCACCGTCCGCTGATGCCAGGTCCTCCCAAAGAGAAGGAACAGGCTCCACTAAGCTGTCTGTCCTACAGCGCTTGTGCGGAGCCGGCTGCCCCCCCGCCGGCGCCGACCGCTTCTGACCCCAAAGAATCGGGGGGGGGCTGCCGCTAAAGCAGGCTGCAACAGCGCAAACGCTTGCTGCAGCAAAGCAAAAAAGTCAGGCGGAATCTCCGCTGCTGACCTAGGCTGGCTCGCTGACAAGGAAGGAACCGCCCCCTCTCCCCCCACGGGACCCGGGAGCTGTTCCCCCGAAACATCAAGGGAAGGCAGGGCACCAGCATCGGAATCCGTATGATCCCTGCTGGTGCTCTCCAGGGGATTTTCCATGAGGGCTGCCTCTCTAGTGCAGGGCTTGCACACCCCGGCTTCCAGCAACTCACTACGCCGCGTGCCACACACGAGACAGCGCGGCTTAGGAGACATACTCCCCCCAACCAGGCCTGCTGCTGACAAGAAGGAGGGACAGAGCCTGTGACACCCGGGCTGGACGTTCTATCGGGTTTTTTTTGTTTGTTTTTTAACAAACTAACAGTACAGCGTGTTAGCCAGCAAGCAGCCTCGCTGAAGCCACCGGGAAAACGGTAGCACGAAAAAAAACCCAACAAAGAACAAAGCCGCGCAGCAACAGCTCAACGCAGCCGCGGATGAGAAAATGGCCGCCGCTCCGATTTTCCCGCCGAAATCGGGCGAGCGGCCTGCACCCACTAAGCGCTCCTGACGTTGCCCCGCTCCAAAAAACTAGCTGTCCCCAGCAGCACTCACCTCCTTTGACCGCAACTGGACAGCGGGTGCTCACAGCGCGCCGGAGCTCAGCCGAACCGCGGCTTCAGCTTCCGGCGGCAACTGCTGATGCACCGCGAATGTTGAGCCTGCAACCTGCTCCTCACCCGCGGGTTCGGGAGCAGGGAGGCAGGGGGCCGAGGTGCTGAGCTGAAGTACCCCCCCCAAATGCTCGTTGTCACGACGAGGAGAACAACAGGCCCCAAGAACAAAAAGAAAAGGTAAAAGAAAAGAACCAAAAAAGGGGGGGGGGGGGAACGGGGGGGAGCAGGAGCCAGCAGAGAGGAAGAGAGAAATGAAGAGCCGGTCTAACAGACGGTCTGACTTCCAGCCACAGCACCACCTGAAAAAAGAGAAGAAACCCCCAGTAAGTAAATCTGGCAAGAGAGAAAAAACCAAAAATGAAGACAAAAGGGACTAAGCTAATCTGCTTATTTGTGCTGAGCGAGCCTAGAGCTCAGAAGCCTCTTCAGCTGCTTGGAGACTGACATGAAGGTGAAGGGACGGTCCTTCTATATATATATAGCCTGAGGTTATCAAAATAATGACGGGTGTCAGTCTCCAAGGCTGCTGGAGGAGATTCTCAACTCACTGGTTCCGGGACTGGACTAGAGGGACGAAAAGGAACGGTCCATTTCTTCTGTATTGGTTCTTTCGGTACTAAAGTATTACCAGCAGTCTGTGTAGCTCCATGATTTTTTTTTTTTTTACATAGATGCCTTCAGTGCCGATGGCATTACATGGGACTTTTGCTTGGGGGCTAACAATTGTCAGAATATCTTCGAGCAGATGCCACAAGGAAGGATAAGAGGCTCTAGCCCAGACAACAGATGCAGGCTGCTAGTTTTGTAATATATGAAGGAAAGCAAAGATTAATCAAAAAAGGAAATATTTCTGAATGAAAATGGCTGCCTAAGACTGTAGCAGGGACTATTGATAGCAATAAAAATGTAAATATACTCCAAAAGTTAAGTGTTACCAGGGTAAAAGGAAGAGATAAACCTAAGGTTACAAACTGAAAAATTCTGTCAAAGTTAGTATAGGAGAGAACACAAACCTGCTGCCACTGAACAAAAACAAGTTGAATAAGCTCTGCAAAGTGGCATTTGCATGGAAAATTCTATGCTCACCTGCAAAAGCTTTTCAAGATAATCCATGTCAGTGCCACTGGATGTCACCCACATAACTTGCATATCTTGAGCATGACTTTGAAAAAGATGAGGCATTAAATCTAAAATACAAATCTATCCTGCTTATCCTCAGTAAATGTTTACTGCAAAACCACATTTGCAATGGCCACTTCAACAGTCAGGTATCAATGGCCTAAGTCAAAATTATACCACCCAGTGCACATCTCTTCTCTATACAAGAAATAGCTGTTAGTAATAAGTCTGAAAAAGAACCCAAAATAGAGGAGATATGAAAACACATATAAAAAACAGTCTGCTGATGAACACAGTTAACATCAGGCATTTTAAGGCCAGCCTACTGGTGTGGTTGCAGTGTTGTAGAAGTTATGGGTTTGATTTCCAAGCCCAACTTCTCCGGACACCAACTGGGATTAGGCATATTGCATAGGCAATATTCACAACACCTGGGAGGAGTAGGATTCTCAGCTATGACAAAATGGTTACCTCTATTCCCTTTGTAGCGCACTATACATTCCCGCTGAGTGTAGCGACCAGGTGGTATCCATAGCCAGAGACTGGACTGTGGCTCCAATGGCTGGGCTAAGTTGGAAGGGACTACCAAAATGGAGAAGTACTCCCTAGGGTAGTTGGGAATGAAATCTCAAAGCTCCATAGCCCCTGTAGAGGCAAGCTCTGATTGCATGGGAAAGCCAAAAGGAGGCAGATACTATCAGACCAAAAATAACCCTTCTACATATTTTAAAGCAGAAGGTTAGAACTCAACACACTGGAAAGAGTAGTTACTCACCTGTAACAGGTGTTCTCCAGGAGCAGCAGGAATCAGTCCTCACATAGGGGCTGACGTTGGCGCCGACAGAGCCCCCGTGTGGAGCATTTCCCCAGCTTTCAAGGAAAGCCTTTGGGAATACAGGACGCATGCGCGGTCCCCTTCCCGCCCAAGGGTGCCATCTTGTTCAGTCTGATGACAGCAAAAAGGCAGCAAAAATCAAAATGAAGTATATGACTGCAACTCCAGGGGAGGAGGGAGGGTCGTGAGGACTGATTCCTGCTGCTCCTGAAGAACACCTGTTACAGGTGAGTAAAGCACAGTTACTCACCTGTAACAAGTGTTCTCCGGGAACAGCAGGAATTTAGTCTTCACATATGGGTATCGTCGGTACCGACGGAGCCTGCGCGGGAACGCTCCCCAGCCTCCAATAGGAAAGCTTTTGGGAGCATCCCACAGCACCTGCGTGCTGTCTTCCCGCCTTTCCCAACTGTCCCTCTCCAGATGAGTTTAAAGCTGAGACAAGAGAGAGATAGAGAGATACAAATCCTAGGGGAGGTGGGTGGGTTGTGAAGACTAAATTCCTGCTGTTCCCGGAGATCACCTGTTACAGGTGAGTAACTATGCTATCTCCAGGAACAAGCAGGAATGTAGTCTTCACATATGGGGACTCCCTAGCTGCAGATGCCAGGGAGAAGGCCCCAGAAGTTGTGTGCCCTTGTGAAAGGGCTCCATTTCCCCCCATGGATCTCTGACATCCTACCAGGGATGGTGGGTAGGAGCTGATTAAGTATGGAACAGGTGCTGAAGAACAGCCTGACCAAACAAGGCATCCCGGCGGGAGTCCTTGTCTAAGCAGTAATGGGCTGTAAAGGTATGAACGGAAGCCCAAGTAGCTGCTCGACAGATGTCGTCGATAGACAGAGTGAAGATAAGCCATAGAGGTTGCCATGGCTCTCACATTTTGAGCTGTCACATGGCCTTCAAGAGGAAGGTTCTTACTCTCATACACAAAAGATATACACTGTGCAATCCAGCTGGACAGTGTTCTTTTGGAGACTGGAAGTCCCAAATGACTAGGATCAAAAACAACAAAAAGTTGAGAGGACTTTCGATGTCGCTGTGTCCTTTGCAAGAAAAAGGCCAAAGCTCTTTTACAGTCCATAGTATGAATATTCCTTTCTGCATTTGAGGTGTGAGGCCTTGGAAAGAATACAGGAAGGTAAACAGTTTGGTTTAAATGACAAGGTGACACCACCTTTGGCATAAAGTGTGGATTAGTCCTAAGGACTACCTTATCATGATGGAACCTTGTATAAGGAGGATCAGCCACCAATGCTTGCAATTCACCGATGCGACGTGCTGATGTGACTGCAATAAGAAAGATGACTCCAGCAAAGGAATTTCAAAGAGGTAGTGGCTAATGGTTCAAAGGGCGGTTTCATGAGCTGCCCAAGAACCAGATTTAAGTCCCATGCCACCGGTGGTGGCTTAATGGGAGGCTTAGCTAAAAGAAGGGCTCTCATAAATCTCGCTATGAGAGGAAATAGGTTTTCCATTTAGAGGCTTGAAAGAAGCTGCAATAGCACTCAAATGAACTCTCACTGAATTGGTCTTAAGCCCTCCATTTGATAAATGAAGGAGATACTCCAGTAATGATTCCAGAGGTATCGCAAGAGGGTTAAGACCCTTCTGCGAGCACCATATGGTAAAGCTTTTCCACTTAAATGCATAAGAGTGTCTTGTGGAAGGCTTCCTGGAAGCACAAAGGATATCCTTTAGCTGCTGGGAAAGGTTAAGACCATGAAAGTTCTAGGCTTTCAGCAACCAGGCCCTGAGATGTAGAGACTGGGGACTGGGATGCCACAGCATCCTGTCCTCTTGAGAAAGGAGATCTGGAGCAGATACTAACTCCAGAGGCGGAGCTTGAGAGAGATGTAGGAGCAGAGGGTACCACATTTGCCGTGGCTAACGTGGAGCTATGAGAATCACATGAACTCTGTCTCTCTGAAGCTTGAACATGGTTTTGGGAATTAGAGGAATGGGTGGAAAGGCATACAGGAAGTCCTGACCCCAATGGAGGAGGAAAGCATCCCTGGACTGACAACCCTGAGCCGGAATTCTGGAACAGAACCAGGGAAGTTTGGCATTCAGCGAACTTGCAAAGAGGTCTATGTCCAGGGTTCCCCAAATTTGAAAAATCTTGGACACCGGGTCTGCATGGAGAGACCATTTGTGTGGAAGCAGAACTTGACTGAGTCTGTCTGCCCAAGAGTTTTGAATGCCTGGAAGATACACCGCAAGGAGATGAATCTGATGCTCTCTGGCGAGGGCCCATAGTCGCAAAGCTTCATTGCAGAGCGACAGAGAGCCTGTTCCACCCTGCTTGTTCACATAGAACATGGCTACTTGATTATCCGTTTGAACTAGGACTGTCTTGTAGCTGAGCTGGGTGTGGAATACTCGAAGAGCAAGGAAGATTGCTCTGAGTTCCAGGAGATTGATGTGGAGATAGGCCTCCTGTGGAGTCCAGGAACCCTGTGTAGAGAGGCCTTGCAGGTGGGCTCCCCAACCCACCTGTGAAGCATCTGTTGTTAAAGTGGCTTGGGGTGGGGGTTGCTAAAAAGGAGACCCCATCAAAAGGTTTTAGGGCGACTGCTACCATTGGAGGGACAAAATAAGGCGATCTGAGTTTGCTATTTTGTCTGACAGGCAAACTGACGCTTGAGTCCACTGAGTGGATAAAGTCCACTGGGCTGCCCTCATATGGAGGCGAGCATAAGGAACCACATGCACGGTGGATGCCATGTGGCCTAGCAACTAACATTTCCCGAGCAGTGAGGTGAGGATTTAGCACTGCTTGGGAAGCTAACTGCACAATGCGAAGGCAGCTGGGCTGTGGGAGGTAGGCCTTTGTCTGTCTGATATCCAGCAGAGCTCCTATGAACTCTAGGGATTGAGTGGGAGCAAGGTTGGATTTTGGGAAGTTTATGACAAGTCCCAAATACTGAAGGATGCGCATTGTGCAAGAGAGAGCAACCCTGGCCTCTGGCTCTCAAGGGGCTCAAATGAGCCAATCGTCTAAGTAAAGGAAGATGAATATTCCCAGGGTGCGGAGAAATGCTGCTACCACAGCCATGTATTTTGTAAACACCCTTGGTGCAGAGGCCAAGCCAAAGGGAAGAACCCTGTATTGGTAGTGCTTCCCTTGAAACAGAAAGCGAAGGAACTTTTGGTGAGTTGGATGGATGAGAACATGAGTGTACACATCCTTGAGATCTAGAGAACAAAGCCAATCCTGACTCTGAAGGTATGGCAGCAGAGATCCTAGAGAAATCATTTTGAACTTTATTTATTTATTACTTTTTCTATACCGCGCTCTTCGGTATCAGCTTGGTTTACAAATATTATCAGTTGTGTTCAGACACAGTAAACACCCGTGCTGGACTTATAGAAAACAAAGTTATTCAACTTGGATTAACTGGGGAAACTAAATACATGCTCTGGGTTAAAGGTATTTTACAGCTTTTAGGTAGTTATATACATATTCAAGTTGAGGTTTGAATGTGCTATCGTGGCACATGGGGTGTATGTATAGTAGGAAGTTTGGTGTGTATGTCTTGGTGACTACAGTTAGGTGGTTGCTGTGTGATACCATAATGCTGAGGAAGAGGTGATGTTTCAGTGCCTTCCTGAACTGTGTAAGGTCCGTAATTGCTCGAATGTCAGGCGGCAGCGCATTCCAGTACGATGGGGCATAGAACATGAAGGACCTCTTTCTTGTTGTTTGCAGGGATTTTGTAATCATGCTAGGGATACATAGGGTATTGGCTGAGACCGATCTTCTAGTTCTATTTGAGGGAGTGGGAAGAATGAGATCTGAGATGGACGTGGAGGTGAGTCTGTTGATAGCCTTGAAGGTTATTAGTAGAATCTTGAAGATGAGTCTACAGTAGATTGGAAGCCAGTGTAAATGCTTCAAGATTGGTGTTATGTGCTCCCTCATGGTAGCACCGTGTAGTGCTCTGGCTGCAGCATTCATAGCCAGCATTCATAGCTAACTTCTCTTTGAACAGGAATTTGTTCAATTCTCTGAGGTCTAAAATGGGTCTGTGTCCTCCTGTTTTCTTTGGAATAAGGAAATAGGGGGAGTAAAATCCTGTAACATGTTGGGAAATGGGTACCTCCTCTATTGCCCCTTGAGCAAGGAGCACAGTGACCTCTTGACCTAACTGGTCGTTGAGAGAGGTCTGAGAATTGAACTGTCTTACCATTGTAGGAGGGGGCATGCTGAAGAAATGAAGCTTGTACCCCTCTCTTACAATAGACAGAGTCCAATTTTCTGATGTTATCTGACTCCATCTGGGGGCAAAATGACATAACCTTCCTGGGATGGTAGAGGGTTCTGGGCCGTTCAGGGCCAAGAAGGCAAAGTTCTCTATATAGGAGTCAAAGCCCCCGTGGAGGCTGTGTCTGCTGAGCCGGTTGAGGCTTAGCTGCTTTTGTCTTTCTTTGCCTAGGTTGCTGCTGCTGTCCCTTTTGGGCAGACGGACCTAAACGATGCCCCTGCTGGGTATAGGAGGGATAAAACTTTTTCTTCTTGCTGAAGAATGGTTTCTTAGAGGATCTTTTCCTCGCAGGATCAGCTGTAGATTTAGACAATCTATCCAAAGTGATATTGTCAGCATCTGTCTCATTAGCTTTTTCCTGCCAATTCTTGCCAAAGAGATTCTCGCCTGTGCAAGGAATATTCCCTAGTTTATCCTGTACCCAAATTTCCAAGTCAGATGCATGGAGCCAGGCAATCCTACATGCACCTATGGCAATGGCAGAGGTTCTGCTTATGCATTCAAAGCAGTCAAAGGCTGAACGATTCACAAACTTGGAAACATCCTGAGCATGTTTGACAAGAGCAAGATAATCTTGCCTTTTATCATCAGGAAGATGAGGGCTCATAAGCTCTAAATATCTCCTCTGACCTATTTAATGAACATTCCCATATACAAGTTATAGGAACTGATCCTAAAAGCAAGCATGGAAGCCTGGAAGGATCGACGTCCAAAGGCGTCAAGAGTCCTACAATGCCTTTTTGCACTATTTATCCGTCTCATGGCTGATTCCACCACCATGGAATGGTGTGGTAACCGAGTCTTCTGAAACCCAGGACAAGGAGGAACTCGATAAATGGTGTCGAGTCTTCGAGAGTGAGGAGATGTGGTTAGAGGTGTTTCCCACATCCTTAACATAAGATCATGCAAGATCTCATGAATAGGCAAGGTAGCTGCCTCCTTGGGAGCTTTAGGGTACTGTAGGATTTCTAATTTCTTTGCCCTAGGCTCTTTTTCAGGAGCCACTGTGATGGAAAGACCTCGGACCACATCTCGGATAGAATCCTGAAAGGACATATCCTCTGGTGGAGACATCCTATGCTGAGAAGAGGAATCCTTAAGAAGTACTCTGGTATCAGCAGAGCTTTCAGAGTTTTCAGACTCATCCGAGGATTCGAACTATCTCCAATCTGGGTGATCGTGCAAGGCATGGTACCGGTACCGATCGAAGTCGGCATCGGAGTGATCCAGTACCGACCCGTCGATGCCGGATAGAGACGCATGACTCAGTCCCGGTAGAATACCTGCCGATGTCGATGCAGTCGGTGCCGGTACCGGAGTCGGTACCGGTTGAATTGTCTGAAGCGGTTTCAGGGGCATCGAGGCCATAAAAAGAGCTGCCAGACTGCGTTCAATAGCCAAGAATCTCTGGTCTATCGACGCTGCTGATGCTTGGGTATCGGTGCCGGATGAAGCGGCCAGCACCCCAGAGCATGGCACCAGTAGTTCTGCCGAGGTTGAAGCCTTGAGAACATCCTGGAGCCCCGTTAGTGCTTTGGAAGCCAAAGCCTCCCGCTGGGGCAATTTTGCCGGTGAAAGTCCCTCAAGGGCAACGCCAGAGGCATCTCGATGTTTAGGAGATCTACCCTTTGAGGACCGGATAGATTTATGTTTAGTTACCTGAGATCCATGGGAGGAAGACGAAGCCCTGGAAGATGTTGATGCCACGGAGGCTGCATCGGAGGGAAAAAGTGTGCTAAGTTTAACAGCTCGGTTTTGCCGGCCCCTTTTCAACATCATCCCACAGGCAACACACTCTGAAATAGAGTGGTCAGGACCTAAACATTTCAGGCACCACTCATGGGTGTCGGTGATGGTACTGCCACACTTAGAACACTTTTTAAAACCCGAAGCAGGTTTTTCCTTTATGAAGGAAAAAGTTGGGTCTAGTGCCCAAAATGGCACATGGCACCTGAGGAGAAAAATACTGGAAAAGATTCCAGAGAGAGAGGTTTTTTTTTTTTTTTAAAAAGAAAGAAAGAAGAACCGGCGGTACCGGTATAGTGTCGAGGGAAGGCAGACGCGACCACAAAAAAAGAAGAAGGGAATTTTTTCTGCAGTGACAGGATGTGCGACCTGTCGGCTCCGCGGAAAACGAAGAACTGGAGAGGGACAGTTGGGAAAGGCGGGAAGGCAGCATACAGGCGCTGTGGGAGGCTCCCAAAAGCTTTCCTACTGGACGCTGGGGAGTGTTCCCGCACAAGCTCCGTCGGTACCACTGATACCCATATGTGAAGATTACATTCCTGCTTGTTCCTGGAGATCTACTCTTTCTTCAAGACCAAGCAGGAAGTCAGTTCTCACATATGGGACTCCCCATCTCTAGGGTACCGGGAACCCTAAGCTGAAAAATGGCTCCCTCTCAAGGGCCTCAGCATTCGTGATAAGAATACCCTCTGACTGAGAACGCCCCCGTATGGTAGCCCAACACAAGGGCCGGAGGGTAGGAGTTACCGAAACCTCAAAAAAGATTACGGAGTACCGCCTGTCCGAAAGCACTGTCCCTTCGGGACTCTCTCTCGAGGCAGTAGTGGGCTGCAAATGTCTGGCTTGAAGACCAAGTAGCAGCCTGGCAGATGTCTGCCAAGGGAACAGAGCGGAGATGAGCTACTGAGGCGGCTTTCGCCCTAACACGGTGGGCCGTGACTCGACCCTGCAAGGAGAGGTCAGCTGCCTTGTACGCCCAGGCAATATAATCTGCTACCCAAGTGGACAACGTATGCTTGGAGGCAGGTAACCCCAGTTTATTAGGGTCAAAGGAGACGAAGAGCTGAGTGGCCCTTTGATGCCCCCTCGTACGTTCTATGTAAAAAGACAACACCCTCTTACAGTCCAGGGTATGCAAGACTGTTTCAGCCCGGCTGGTATACGGCCTGGGAAAGAAGGTCAGAAGAACCACCTCCTGGTTGAGGTGGAAAGAGGAGACCACTTTTGGAAGGAACTTCGGGTGGGTCCGTAGGACCACCCTGTTCCTATAGAACCGTGTGTACGGTCTATCAGAAACCAGAGCTTGTAGTTCACTCACACGTCTGCCCGAGGTAAGAGCTACCAGGAAGAACGCTTTCCAAGAAAGGAAGCACAAATGGCAAGTAGACATCGGCTCAAACGGTGGACGAGTAAGTTGCTGCAAGATCACGTTCAAATCCCACTCAGTCGCCGGTGGACGAACCGGAAGCTTGAGAAGAAGCAGACCTCTGAGGAAGCGGGACACCAAGGGATGAACCGACAGAGACTGTCCTTCCACCAGTGAGTGGTGCGCTGATAGAGCACTGAGGTGGACCCGAACAGAGTTAGACTTAAGGCCTAGGTCTGACAGGTGAAGTAGATACTGCAGTACTACTGGCACAAGGCAAGAGAAAAGGTCTTCATTGCGCTGAGCACACCATACCGTAAACCTATGCCACTTGAGGGCATAGGACTTTCTGGTGGACTGCCTCCTAGAGGCCAAAACCACCTCTTCAACCTCCTTAGGTAGAAGCAAGGGAGCTAGCACTATCCTTTCAGCAGCCAGGCTATCAGATTAAGGGACCTGAGATTGGGGTGCAGAAGGGAACCCTAATCTTGAGACAGGAGATCGTGTTGCAACCCCAGAGGGAAAGGAGTTTCCACCGCCAACTGTAGCAGAAATGGAAACCACGGTTGCCTCGGCCATCTGGGGGCTACCAGAATCACCAACGCCTTGTCCCGGAAAATCCTGAACAGAGTTCGGGCCAACAGGGGTGTGGGAGAAAACGCATACAGGAGGCCCGTAGACCAAGAGATCAGAAAAGCATCTGCTGCCATTCTCAGGGGATGCGGCTGTCTGGAGCAAAACCCGGGCAGCTGATGGTTCAGTGGACTTGCAAAGAGATCGATGGATGGAAGTCCATCGTAGGAAGATCTGCTGGACCACCAATGGATTCAACTGCCATTCCTGGGGCTGGAGAATCCTGCTTAGCTTGTCTGCTAAGAATTTCTCCTGACCAGGTAGATAAACTGCTTTGAGAAACATGCCTTGTTTGACTGCAAAGGAGCAAAGGGCCTGAGCCTCCTGACATAGGAGCCTGGACCCCGTGCCCCCTTGCTTGTTCACATAGAACATTGCTACCTGATTGTCCGTCTGAACTAAGACAGACTGGTGAGAGAGGGCATGAGAAAAAGTCTGTAGAGCCAAGCGGCTTGCTCACAACTCCAAAAGATTGATCTGCTGTGTGGCCTCCCTGGCAATGTGCACCCCAGCCCTTTAAGGAAGCATCGGTCGTCAGCACCCTTGTGTGTGCTGGAGCCTGAAAAGGTACCCCCCCCTGAGAAGGTTTGGGAGATGTAGTCACCACTGCAAGGAGTCCAAAAGTGGTTTAGACACCTTTACTCTGTCTCCGAGGTCGCCTGTGGCCTACGCCAACTGAGCTCTGAGGCACCACTGAGCAGCCCGCATGTGCAGACGGGCATTCGGAGTCTCATGTACCATGGATGCCATGTGGCCCAGGAGCCGCAGGACGTGCCTGGCGAAGACCTGAGAATTGCTTTGGAACTGGTTTGCCAAGTCCACCAGTCTGTGGGCCCTGTCCTCGGGCAAGTAAGCTCTTGCCTGCAGGGTGTCTAATCTTGCCCCTATAAACTCTAGGTTCTGTGAGGGAAGTGGAATTTGCGTAATTTATGACAAAGCCCAGATACTGAAGAAGAGAGACAGTGTGAAGAGTGGCTTGTCTGGCCTCCTAGAGGAGAGTGGCCCCTGATCATCCAGTCGTCCAGATATGGGAAGACAAAAATTCCCTGTTTCCTGAGATAGGCTGCCACCACTGCCAGGCATTTGGTAAAAACCCTGGGGCAGAGGTTAGGCTGAAGGGAAGTACCCTGTACTGAAAATGGTTTCCTCCCACCACAAATCTGAGATATTGTCTGTGGTCTGGGTGAATGAGGATGCGAGTATAAGCATCCTTTAGGTCTAAGGAGCATAGCCAGTCTCCCTGCTGGAGGTAGGGCAGCAGTATCCCAAGGGTAAGCATCTTGAACTTTTCCCTCTCCAGAAACTTGTTTATGTTTCGCAAGTCTAGGATAGGCCGGAGGCCTCCTGTCCTTTTTGGTACCAGGAAGTACCTGGAGTAGAAGCCTTGCCCTTC
The DNA here is from genome assembly GCA_033557465.1 of Ichthyophis bannanicus. Classification (NCBI taxonomy): domain Eukaryota; kingdom Metazoa; phylum Chordata; class Amphibia; order Gymnophiona; family Ichthyophiidae; genus Ichthyophis; species Ichthyophis bannanicus. Next base: position 1,269,914,743 of record CM066032.1, on the reverse strand, counting down.
CAGGTGGTGAGGCACCGGTTCCACCACCTGTTCTTTTAGAAGACTTGCCAACTCCTGAAGGAGGAGGTTTCTGTGCAGAGGGATGCTTGGAGGCTCCCCTGGAAAGTAGGAGGAGGGTAGCTGGTGGAAGTGCAGCATGTAGCCCTATTGGACTATGCTCAGTACCCAGGTATCCCCTGTGATGGCTGGCCACCTGTAGGCATACAGGGTCAGCCGACCTCCTGTGCTGAGTGGAGCCAGCTGTGAAGAGGCTATGCTGTGGGAGTCAAAACCCCGCTCCCTGCTGTGCAGGAGCCAGAGCTGGCGGCTTGGGGGTCTTCTGCCTACGGGGCCCATGCCCCTGCCCCTGCCCCTTGGCCTGCTGGCCCTGTTGGGGAGCTGGAGAGGCCTGATATTGAGGGTAGGATTTGTAGGCAGCACCCTTCCTCAGGGAAAAAGGGCTTCTTTTCCGAGCCCTTCTTTTTTTTGAGAAGGGGCAGAAGTCTTCCTGTACAGCCTTGTCCTGGTGAGAGTCTCAGTTTCAATTTCTGCAGCCTTCTCAGTCATGGGCTTACCGAAAAGGTTTTCACCTTGGCAGGGGACATCGACCAACTTGTCCTGTACCCATGATTCCAGGTCTTTATGACTGCAGCCAGGCCTGACGGCGTGCACCGATGCCGGCCGCGGCTACCCAGGCCGAAGCCTCGAAGCCATCATAGGCTGCTCGAGAGATAAACTTTGAGCACTCTCGGATCCCTGTTGACAAAGCCTTGAACCTCTGCAAAGGTTCCTCAAAGAGGCCAGCTGAGAACCAGGCAATCTTCTTTGCCAGGTCTTGTAGGTACATGCCCATGTACAGCTGGTAGATCTGGACACGGCAAGCAAGCATAGAGCCCTGGAAGCACTTTCTACCGAGGGCATCCAGGTTCTGGGCCTCCCGGCCGGGGGGCACCAAGGAGTGCATCTTCTGACTCTTCAGGCGATGCATGGCCAATTCCACAACCATGCGGTAGGTGCGCCTTTTGGAACCCAGGGCTCTTACGAACTCGATAAATGGAATCGACCCGTTTGCTAAGAACCAACGCCGAGACTGGTGCCCCCCAAATACGGAAGAGCAGCCGCTCCAGCATCGGAGGAACCGGTACAGTAAAAGGCTTCCTTCGGAGGAAAGTCATACTGGAGGGCATCGAGCTCCTCGGCGTCCGCAGGGAAGGCCAAGGTTTTGGCCATGTCCCTCACGAAGTCCGAGAACCAGGGGGGGGGGGGACCTTCTCTGAGGCTCGGACTCCAGTGAGTCCGAAGGGATGCACCAGGTCCAGAAGGTGCCTGGGGACTCCTCATCCTCCGTCTCCCACGCCGATTCCTCCAAGGAGGAATTGAGCGGCTCTGGCTGTGTGGGCCTCGGTGCCACCCGCCCCGATGCCGAGGGTATCGGCGTTGACGACCTCAGCCCCACACAGGAGGTCAAGGGGGACCTTGAACAAGGATCGACTCTAGACTTCATTGACTCAAGGATCGGCTCGGTCTCCGGGTTCGACTTGGACGTTGAGGTCCCAGTGGTCGGGGCAGATGCACCGGTCAGACCGGCGATCAGCACCCACTGCTGTTCCATGAAGGCAGCCAAGCTGCTCTCCAAGGCCGTCAACCTGAGTCCAAGCTCAGGAGACTAAGCAGCCCCCGACTTGGGCCCCAACAGCATCAGGCCAGACGTCAGCTTCCCCGGAGGAGAGTCCATGAGGACAAGAGCACTTATGTGGCTCAGGGACTCCGGCTCCACGCCAGGTAACTTGGACGGCCTCTCCGACTCCAAGAGCCCGGGGCAGCGGTCAGGGCTACGCGACCTGGCCCTCGAGGATCCAGGAGCCTCCACCGACGACGCCCTCGCGAGCTTCTTCTTCCTTCTGTGCTCCCGGGTGGGAGACTCCCTCTCACAGGAATCCCGAAGGTGCTCGGGGTCAGACTCCCAACATGTCGAGGCCTCTGACGAAGTCCGGGCCCGGCGGGACACGGACTCTGAGAAAATTCTCTCACGTTGATGCTGACAGCTCCTAAGTGCCTTCGACGACATTTTGCTGCACAGGCCACAGGCCAGCGGGTCATGGTCGGGCCCGAGGCAACGGAGGCAGCAGTCATGTGTGTCAGTGAGAGACATATGTTTCTTGCGCCGATCACACTTTTTGAACCCGCTGGCAGCCATCGGGGGAAAAAGGGCCCCTGCAAGGTCAAAAGAACGAGCTGCCAGTGAAAACACAAAAAAAGCGCGAACGCTAGTCACGAAGGACAAAAACCGAAAATCAAAACTCCAGACTCGATACCGGTGTACCGAGTCCAGGCGGGAAGGGGAACTGGCGTCGAACCGGATGAGAAAAAGCCAAAATAGACGAAAAAAATCTACTTTTCCCGGGTGACAAGAACTCATGTCCATTGGGCTCCGCGGAAAAAGACAGACTGAGCAAGATGGCACCCTTGGGCGGGAAGGGGACCGCCCATACGCGCTGCATTCCCAAAGGCTTTCCTTGAAAGCTGGGGAAATGCTCTGCATGGGGGCTCCGTCGGTGCCGACGTCACCCATATGTGAGGACTGACTTCCTGCTTGGTCCTGGAGAAAATATTTTTCTGTAGATTTTTTTTTATAGTCACGTTCTTTTTCCTCTCTCCTGAAAATAGTTTTTTTTTATTTTATTAAAAGTATCCAAATTGCCTTCAGATATTTACAGCAGCATTTGTAATACATAATATGCACCCTTCTATCTGGCAGTGGAAGCAAAAACCAGAAAGGTTTAAAAGGACAGATTTGGGAGGGGGAAGCCAACACTGTCCTACGTGTTTTAGAAAGAAGCCAAAACCACAATCCTTTATGTACCCATCATGCAAATGAAATTGTATCAGTTTCCAGCAACCCAGAGCCCTAGGGATCAAACTGAAGTGAAATGTACAACACAAAAAAAGCGGGATCCATTGTTGGAGGGGCTACGGTTAAATCTAGCAAGGAAGGGAGTCAAACCCCACCAAAACCATGGCAGCATGAAATTTTAAAAAATATTTGCATTATTTTTCTAAGAAGTGGGAGTAATCATATTATTCCTGATTAATAGTATTTCATGTGAATTAGTCAGTCATTCTGGAGGAAGAAGGGTCACCATCTAAAATATTCTTTCTAGACACTTGTCGATGTATCACATGAGCCTGAGAAAGATATAATGGATTTTTTTCTTATTTCTGAATTCCAAACCAAAAAAAAATACTTTACAGGATCATTTTTAGAAGAATGCATGGCCTCCCTTTCATTTGCTCTCTATAACGCTGTGAACATCACAATTGCAAGTGCTGGTGTCAGGAAAAAAAAACAGTAATAAGGCTGTAGTTCTGTACCCTGTGTAAGGCCTCCACTCTACTGTTCCACACACACAGCAGGCTGAGCTCTGGCTTGCAAGGCCAAGGTGTAGAACAGCAAAGACCCCAGCTAATTCAATGAGAATCAGGCAAGGTCTGTGTCAACTGCTCATAAGCTTTGAGCTGCAGCTCTCTTGGTACCTGTTTAAGCAGATATGACAAGTGCCAGCCTTAAATACATCCGTTTTACTCCACCTCCCTCAGTCCCCTTTTTGCTCTCCTGCTTTATCCTTATAGAAGGAAAAGAAAAAAAGGAGAGCAGGGGAGGAAGGGGGGAGGAAGGCAGGGGGAGCCCATGATTTTATTTTAGAAAAATGTCTTCAATAACTTCCTGGTTTAAATACATTATCTTTGATGGCAAGATGTCCCTTAAAACAAACAAACAAAAAATTCCAGAAGTCCAGTATGCATACTGCCCAAATATAAGCTGAAAAGGAAGGAAAAAATACTCAAAAAGCTTGCAGAATACAATTTTCGCCTTAAATGTTACTCGAGTCACAGCGTCGAGTTCAGAATCTCTCTCCCTCCCCACCCCATCTCATCTTTGTGCAGCTTTGTCCAAATAGCTTTAGGGACACAGTCTCTTTAAAAAGAAAATGGTTTTGCTGTAAGATTCAGTACTTCACTCCTGGGATAAATTCCTTGGCATCAGGATTCAGATTACTTTTGCTCTGAAATAAGAAGGATATAGAAGAAAAGTTAAGCCAAAAATTATTTTTTTCTCCCTCCCCCATCTTTAGTTTCTTATGCATTTCTCCAGGCAGAGAATGTTAAAGTTAGTGAGGAAATTATGGAGTCTTAACTACATGTTGAGGTAACTTAGAAAAAGAGCCATTCCCTCATTTAAATTGCTGTTGCAAATTTTAATAATTTAGGATGTCTTCGTAAGAGCCCAGTTGAAAATGTGTTTGACCTTCAAAGCTCTGCAAGGTATGGGGCCAGGATACTCTGTGGGAAGCAATCAAAATGTGTCTATTTGATCTCTCTATTCAGAGTATGAACTTCATCTTTACTTTCCCAGATGAGAGAATGCAAACTGGTCAGGAGAGAATTCAATAGTTACTTTTCCATCTCCCTCCTTATAGAACACTCTCCCTTGTGTACTTACACCATGAAGGAGACTACTTAAGTTACAAAACAGGTGTGAAAGCCATTTTTTTTAAAGGGTGTTGGGTAGCCTGTCATAAAAAATGTGGTCTCTGACAAGTTACTTGAAATTTAGTTTAATGTTGGAGGGCTACTGCATTAGTTTTAGTTAGGCCCAACAGTTTTCTTTTCAAAGGCTACTTGAAGTTTATTTATATTTATCTCCCTCTTTTCATTGATAGCTCAAGGCAAGTTGCATTAAGGTACAGCTTTATCCATAAGGGATTTACAATCTAAATTTGTACCTTGGGATTATTCCAAACAAAGAAACTCTAAACCCTACTTTGATCCTGGTTCCCTAAGTATTAAGTATGTTGTTAAGTGCCGTCGAGTCGTTGTCAACTCATGGTGACCCTCTGGATAGTTGTCCTAAACTGTGTTTGGTCGAGTATTAAGCATACCCTATACTATATAGTGGAGTGGAGGAATAGCCTAGTGGTTAGAACACTGGCTTGGTAACCAAGCAACCAGGGTTCCATTACCACTAGCACTCCTTGTGGCCTTGGGAAGTCACTTAACCCTCCACTGCCTCGGAAGAAAGGTCTGGCAATCTACTTCCGGTGACACTGCCAAAAAAAACCAGGAGCTTCTGGGTCGCCAGGAGTCAGGACTGACTCGAAGGCACACATTGCATTGCATACTATATAGTATTTGTACGAATCTGCCCTTATTTTCTGTGGGTTTTATATATTTGTAAGAATTGCTACTTCATGTCATTTGAAGTTAAGATTTGACATTAGGCATGTGGGTAGGCTGACCATTTTTGTTTTTATTTACTATTATATGCTTGTATTTTTCATTATGTCATGAAATGTTCTATTAATGACTTTTTTTTATTGTGTTATGTAATTGACAAGGGAATTTGATGCTTTTATAATAAAACCCAAACAAATCCTCAGGAAAAGGTAGTTACCTGTAACAGGTGCTCTCCGGGGACAGCAGGCATCAGTCCTCACATATGGGCGACATCAGCACAGACTGAGCACATGCGGTAACCTCTCCCCAGCTTTCAAAGAAAGCTTTTGGAAGATCTACCACACATGCGTGATTGTCTTCCCGTCCAAGGGTGCCATCTTGCCTCAATATGACAACATAGCTCAAGATGGCAAAAAAAAAAAAAAAAACCATGCAACTCCATGAGGAGGAGGGAGGGTTGTAAGGACCGATTCCTCCTATCCCCAGAGAACACCAGTTACAGGAAGTCAGTCCTCACATATAGCACTCACTAGCTACAGGCTACTGAAAAAGCCTGTAAGCCATGGGCAGCCGCCAAAAAATGAACCGTGAGGAACAGTGAGTACAGTTCAATCACAAGACCTCAGCAATGACCCCTGCATCAACTAGGGAAACCAGCTCCCCGGTAGCCTTGACATACCGAAGGGCCAGAGGGCAGGAGTTGCCTCAAACCCCAAATGACTAAGTACTGTCTGGCCAAAGGCACTGTCCTGCCAGGACTCCTCCTCCAGGCAGCAATGTGCTGTGAAGGTATGAACTGATGACCACATGGTGGCCCGGCAGATCTCCGTTAAGGGACCAAGCAGAGATTCGCAACAGACGCCACTGCCATGGCCCAGATGCTGTGTGCCATGAAGCTCCAGCGAGAGACCGGCTTGACCATAGGTAAAGGTGATGCAGTCTGCTACCCAGGTGGACAGAATATGCTTTGAGACCGCTACACCCAGGTGATTAGGATTATAGGAAATAAAGAGCTGTGAGGAGCAGCAATGGGGCTTGGTCTGCTCTAAGCAATAGGCCAATGCCCAATTACAGTCCAGTGTATTGAGTGCGGCCTCCCTATTGGCATGAGGATGTGGAAAAAAGGTGGGAAGAACCACCTCCTGGTTAAAGTGAAATGGAGAGACCACCTTCAGGAGGAACTTGGGGTGCATCCGAAGCACCACCCTATTCCTGTGAAACTTGGTATAGGGGACATGAGTCACCAGCACCTGGAGCTCACTGACCCTACAGGTAGACATGAGCAGCACGAGAAAGACCACCTTCCAGGACAGATACTTGAGGTGGAAGGAAGCCAGCAGCTCAAAAGGTGGAGCGATGAGCTTTGAGAGGACCACAGAGATCTCACATCACCAATGGCGGGTAAATGGGTGACCGAAAGAGCAGGAGGCCTCTCTGAAGTGAGACACAAGAGGCTGGGCAGAGAGGGCTTCCCATCAATGAGGTGGTGATGCGCCAAGCACACAGAAATGAATTCTGATGGAGTTAGATTTCAAACCAGCATTAGACAGATGCAACAGGTATTGCAGCACCAGCTGGACAGAAAAAGAGAAGGGGTTGGCCCCCCTTTCTGCACACCAAACCAAGAAGCAGCACCACTTGAAGGCGCGTACGCTCGCTGAGTGGAGTCTTTGCGTGAAGCCAGCAGGACCTCCTCCACCTCTATAGGCAAGTTGAACTAGGTCAGGGCTACCCTTTCAGCAGCCAGGCCATCAGGGCCAGGGGCCCCAGGTTGGGGTGCAGGAGAGAATATACCTCCTGTGACAGAAGGTCCAAGGCATTCCCCAGGGGGACAAGGGGTGCCTGAGACAGGTTGAGGAGCAACGGAAACCAGAGTTGCCGGGGCCACCAGGCTGCTATGAGAATCAGGGTGGCCTGGTTGAGCAGGACCTTGAATAGGATCTTGGTGATGACAAGCATGAGAGGGAAGGCATAAAGGAGTCCTTCCATCCACGGAATGAGAAACACATCAGCCGCCACCTGGGAGGAGTGTGGCATTATGGAGCAGAAGCAGGTCAGTTGAGCATTGGCCAGGCTGACAAAGGTCCAGCACAGGAAGTCTCCAATAGGGGAACAGTTTGTTGGCCACTCGCGGGCTGAGCTACCACTCGTGGGGCTGGAAAACCCTGCTGAGGTGGTCCACCAGAACATTGTCCTGTCTGGGAAGGCATACCGCCCTGAACATCCTGCTTTTGCTGGCAAACGTGCAGAGACAGACCGCCTACAAGCACAGGAGGGACGATCCTGTGCCCCCCTGCTTGTTGATGTAGAACATCGCCACTTGATTGTCCATCTGGATCAGGAAGGCTTGGTTCCACAGGTGGTGATGAAAAGTCTGGAGAGTGCAGGTGATCACTTGGAGCTCCAGGAAGTTGATCTGTTGAAGGCTCTCTGATGCTGATCACATGCCCTGATTGTGGAGGTCGCCGCAATGGGCCCCCCAGCCCAACTTGGAAGTGTCCGTGGTGAATACCCTCTAAGGAGTCAGGGCCTTAAAAAGGCATCCCTGCCCACAGGTTCAGTGGCTGCTGCCACCAGTTGAGGGACTCAGCAAGGTGATTGGTGATGGCCGCCCTGTTCGCCTGGGACAACAGAGCACAGTACCCACTGGACCAGCCACATGTGGAGACGGGTGTCGGCCGTGTTGTGCACGGTTGAGGTCATGTGCCCTAGGAGGCGCAGTATGAGCCAGGCGGAGGCAGAGGTTCAGCCCAAAACATTGAGGGCCACCAGGCACTGGGCCTTGACGAGGGGGAGGAAGACTTTAGCCTGGACTGTGTCTAGCAATGCACCTATGAACTCCAGGCTTTGGATCAGTTGAAGGTGGGACTTGGGATAGTTTGTGACAAACCCCAGGTGCTCCAGAGCGAGAATGGTGTGGTGTGCTGCCCACTCCACCTAGATGGCTACGACCAGCCAGTCATCTAGGTAGACAAAGCATAGTTACTCACCTGTAACAGGTGATCTCCGGGAACAGCAGGAATTTAGTCCTCACATATGGGTATCGTCGGTACCGACAGAGCCTGCGCAGGAACGCTCCCCAGCGTCCAATTAGAAAGCTTTTGGGAGCATCACACAGCGCCTGTGTGCTGCCTTCCCGCCTTTCCCAACTGCCTCTCTCCAGTTGAGTTTTAAAGCTGAGACAAAGAGAGAGAGAGGGAAAGGGAAAGAGACAGATAGAGAGATACAACTCCTAGGGGAGGTGGGTGGGTTGTGAGGACTAAATTCCTGCTGTTCCCGGAGATCACCTGTTACAGGTGAGTAACTATGCTATCTCCAGGAACAAACAGGAATGTAGTCATCACATATGGGGACTCCCTAGCTTTTGATGCCAGGGAGAGACCCCAGAAGTTTTGCGTCCCTGAGAAGGGCGCCACTTCCCCCCATGGATCTCTGGCATCCTACCAGGGATGGTGGGTAGGAGTTGATTAGGTATGGAACAGGTGTTGGAGAACAGCCTGACCAAACAAGGCATCCTGGCGGGAGTCCTTGTCCAAGCAGTAATGGGCTGTGAAGGTATGAACCGAGGCCCAGATGGCTGCTCGACAGATGTCATCTATAGACACAGAGTGCTGATGAGCCATTGAGGCTGCCATGGCTCTCACATTGTGAGCTGTGACATGGCCCTCCAGAGAAAGGTTCTTACTCTGATAGGCGAAGGAAATATACTGAGAAATTCAGTTAGACAGTGTTCTCTTGGAGACTGGAAGTCCCAAATGAGAAGGATCAAAAGCAAAGAGTTGAGAGGACTTTCTATGTTGCTATGTTCTTTGTAAGTAAAAGGCTAAAGCTCTTTTACAGTCCAAGGTATGAAGATTCCTCTCTGCATTTGATGCATGAGGCCTTGGAAAAAACACACGTAGGTAGACCGCTTGGTTCAGATGAAAAGGCGAGACCAACTTTGGCATAAAGTGTGGATGAGTCCTAAGGACTACCTTGTCATGATGGAACCTTGTATAAGGTGGATTAGCTACTAGCGCTTGCAACACACTAAATGCGACGTGCTGATGTGATTGCAATGAGAACGATAACCTTCCAAGAAAGGAATTTCAAGGAGGTAGTAGCTAAAGGTTCGAAAGGTGGTTTCATGAGCTGCCCAAGAACCAGGTTTAAATCCCATGCCACCGGTGGTGGCCTAATGGGAGGCTTAGTTAGAAGAAGGCCTCTCATAAATCTTGCTATAAGAGGATGAGAAGAAATAGGTTGTCCATTTAAAGGCTTAAAGGAAGCTGTAATAGCACTCAAATGGACTCTTACTGAGTTAGTCTTAAGTCCTGCATTGGATAAATGAAGGAGATATTCCAGCAATGATTCCAGAGGTATCGCAAGGGGGTTAAGACCCTTTTGCGAACACCATATGGTAAACCTTTTCCACTTGAAAGCATAAGAACGTCTTGTGGAAGGTTTCCTGGAAGCAAAAAGAATCTCTTTTACTTGCTGAGGGAGATTAAGACCATGGAGATTTAGGCCTTCAGCAACCAAGCCCTGAGATGCAGAGACTGGGGATTGGGATGCCATAACATTCCACCCTCCTGAGATAGGAGATCTGGAGCAGACCCTAACTCCAGGGAGGGAGCTTGAGAGAGATGTAGAAGCAAAGGGTACCACACTTGCCGTGGCCAATGTGGAGCTATGAGAATCATATGGCCTCTGTCTCTCTGAAGCTTGAACAGGGTTTAGGGAATTAGGGGAATGGGTAGAAAGGCATACAGGAAGTCTTGACCCCAGTAAAGGAGGAAAGCATCCCTGGCCTGAGCCCCCTGAGCTGGAATTCTGGAACAGAACTGGGAATGTTTGGCATTCCACGGACTTGCAAAGAGGTCTATGTCCAGGGTTCCCCAAATTTGAAAAATCTTGGTCACCTGGTCTGCATGCAGAGACCACTTGTGTGGAAGCAGAACTCGACTGAGTCTGTCTGCCCAAGAGTTTTGTATGCCTGGAAGATACACTGCCAGGAAATGAATCTGATGCTCTCTGGCGAGGGCCCATAGTCGCAAAGCTTCGTTGCAAAGCGACAGAGAGCCTGTTCCCCCCTGATTGTTCACATAGAACATGGCTACTTGATTGTCCGTATGAATGAGGACTGTCTTGTAGCTGAGCAGGGTATGGAATACTCGAAGAGCAAGGAAGATTGCTCTGAGTTCCAAGAGATTGATATGTAGATGAGTCTCCTGTGGAGACCAGGTGCCTTGGGTGGAGAGGTCTTGCAGATGAGCTCCCCAACCCATCGGAGAAGCATCTGTTGTGAGAGTTGCTTGGGTAGGGGTTGTTGAAAAGGGGACCCCAGCAACAGGTTTTGAGTGGACTTCCACCACTGGAGGGACAAAATAAGGTGACTTGTGTTTGCTATTTTGTCTGACAGGCATCCTGATGCCTGGGTCCATTGGGTGGATAAAGTACACTGGGCTGCCCTCACATGGAGGCGAGCATAGGGAACCACATGCACGGTGGATGCCATGTGGCCTAGCAGTTGTAACATCTCTCGAGCAGTGAGATGAGACTTTAGCACTGCTTGAGAAGCTAACTGCACCATGCGAAGGCAACGGGCCTGGGGGACATAGGCCCTTGCCTCTCCGGTATCCAGCAAAGCTCCTATGAACTCTAGAGACTGAGTGGGAGTTAGACTGGATTTTGGGATGTTTATTACCAGACCCAAATACTGAAAGATACGCATTGTGCAGGATAGAGAAGTCCTGGCCTCTGACTCTGTTGGGGCTCAAATGAGCCAGTCGTCCAAGTAGGGGAAGACGAATATCCCTAGAGTACGGAGAAATGCTGCTACAACAGCCATGCATTTCGTGAACACCCTTGGTGCTGAGGCCAGGCCAAAAGGAAGCACCCTGTATTGGTAGTGCTTTCCTTGAAAAAGGAACCGAAGGAACTTTCTGTGAGTTGGATGGATGAGAACATGGGTGTACGCATCCTTGAGATCTACAGAACAAAGCCAATCCTGACTCTGAAGGTATGGCAGCAGAGTTCCGAGAGAAATCAACTTGAATTTCTCTTTGACAAGCAATTTTTCAATTCTCTGAGGTCCAAGATAGGTCTGTATCCCCCTGTTTTCTTTGGGATAAGGAAATAGGGGGAGTAAAACCCCATACCCTGTTAAGGAATGGGTACTTCTTCTATTGCCCCTTGGGCAAAAAGGATAGTGACCGCCTGACCTAACAGGTTGATGAGAGGTGTCAGAGAATTGAACTGCCTTATTATTGTGGGAGGGTGCATGCTTGAAAAATGAAGCTTATACCCCTCTTTTATGATGGAGAGTGTCCAATGCTCTGTTATCTGCCCCCATCTGGGGGCAAAGTGACATAACCTTCCTGGAATGTTGGAAGGCTCTGGTCCCACGAGAGCCAGAAAGGCTAAGTTCTCTAGCTGAAAGTCAAAGGCCTTGTGGAGGCTGAGACGGTTGAGGCTTAGCAGTCTTTGCTTTCTTCTGTTTGGGCAGTTGCTGACCTTTCCTGACAAGCTGACCTGCAGAACATCCCTGCTGAGCATAAGCAGGATAATATCTTTTCTTCTTAGAAAAGAATGGTTTCTTGAACAATTTCTTTCTAGCAGGATCAGCTGTGGACTTGGATAATCTATCCAGGGTGGAGTTGTCAGCATCCAACTCATTGGCTTTTTCCTGCCAATCTCTACCAAACAGGTTCTCACCAGTACAAGAGATATTTCCCAATTTGTCTTGTACCCAGAGCTCCAGATCAGATGCCTGGAGCCAGGCAATTCTATGTGCACCTATGGCAATGGCAGAGGTTCTGCTTATGCACTCAAAGCAGTCAAAGGCTGCACGGTTGACAAATTTAGAAACATCTTGGGCATGTTTGACCAATGTGAGAAAATCCTGTCTTCTATCCTCAGGAAGAATAGGACTCAAAGCCTCTAAATCATCTGTGACCTCCTTCAGGAACATTCCCATGTAGAGACTACAGGAACTGATCCTGGCAGAAAGCATGGAAGCTTGGAAGACAACGCCCAAAAGCATCCAGGGTTCTGCACTCACATCCTGGAGGATTAGAGGCATGCCTCTTTGCACTCCTAATCCTTCTCATAGCTGATTCCACTACAATAAAGTGGTGAGGAAGCTGAGTTTTCCGGAAACCAGGACAAGGAGGGACTCGATACAGAGTATCCAGTCTGCGAGAATGAAGAGAGGTGGTAAGAGGTGTCTCCCACATCCTTAACATGAGATCATGCAAAATCTCATGAATGGGCAAGGTAGCTGCCTCCTTAGGAGTTTTGGGATATTGTAAAATTTCCAACTCCTTAGCTCTGGGCTCTGTTTCAGGGGCCACAGTAATGGACAGACCCCAAGCCACCTCCCTGATAAAATCCTGCAAGGAAATATCCTCTGGAGGAGACTTCCTGCGCTTAGGGGAGGAGGGCTCCTCTGGGAGAAGCATTCCTGCAAACAGAACTGTCAGAATCTTCAGATTCTTCTGAGGACTCGAAGTACTGTCTGTCCGGATGCTCTTGAAGAGCCCGATACCCGTACCGACCGAAGTCGGTACCGGGGTATCGGTACCGGAGGGCATCGGATGACTGGGTACCGGTAATGCAGACACCGATGCTGATGTCGATGCTAATCAGTCGGATTGTCTGTCGTGGTTCCGAGGGCGTCAATGCTGCAAAGAGAACCGCCAGACTGTGCTCAATAGCCAGGACTCTCTGGTCTATTGACGCTGCCGATGCCTGGATGTCGGTACCGGAGAAGACTGCCGGTACCCCAGAGCATGGCACCAGTAGTTCTGCCCAGGTCGAGGCCTCGAGAACATCCTGGAGCCCCGATAATGCTTTGGAAGCTGAAGCCTCCCACCGGGGCAATTTTGCCGGTGCAGAATCTTCAAGGGCAACGCCAGAGGCATCTCGATGCTTAGAAGGAGATCTACCCTTTGAGGACCAGCTGGACTTATGTTTAGTTACCTGAGATCCACGGGAGGAAGAGGAAGCCCTGGAAGACGTCGATGCCACCGAAGCTGCATCAGAGGGAAACAGGGTACTGAGCTTAGCAGCTTGGTTCTGCCGACCTCTTTTAGACATCATGGCGCAGGACATACAATCCGTGATGGAGTGGTCAGGACCTAAACATTTTAGATACCATTCATGGGTGTCGGTGACGGAAATGGTACCGCCACACTTGGTGCACTTTTTGAAACCTGAGGCAGGTTTCTCCATTGTAGGAAATATTTTGGGGCCTAAGGCCCAAAAAGGCACGTGCACCTGGGAAAAATAAGAAAAGTAGTATATATAATTTTTTTTTTTTAGACAGAAAATAAGAAAGAAAAAAACGGCGGTACCGGTCAAGCGTCGAGGAAGGCAGACGTGACCACAAAAAAGAAAGAAATAAGGAAGAATTATTCTGCGGTGACAGGAACAATGACCTGCTGGCTCCGCGGAAAAAGAAGAACTGGAGAGAGGCAGTTGGGAAAGGCGGGAAGGCAGCACGCAAGTGTTGTGGGATGCTCCCAAAAGCTTTCTAATTGGACGCTGGGGAGCGTTCCCGTGCAGGCTCCGTTGGTACCGACGATACCCATATGTGATGACTACATTCCTGCTTGTTCCTGGAGATAAACAAACCAGCCAGTCATCTAGGTAGAGAAAAACAAACACCCTCTGCAGCCGCAGGTGGGTGCGACCACTGCTAGGAACTTGGTGAACATCTTTGGGGCCAAGGCCAGGCCGAAGGGCAGAATCCTGTATTGGTAGAGGATTCCTCCGACGACAAGCCAGAGGTACCACCAGTGCTGCTGATGGACGGGAATGTGTGTGTACGCGTCTGAGTTCCAAGGAGCATAGCCAATCTCCCTGGCGGAGGTAAGGCAGCAATGTTCCAAGGGAGAGCCATCTTGAACTTCTCTTTTACCAGAATTTGTTGAGTCTCATAGATCCAGAATAGGGCAAAAGTCACTGGTCCTTTTGAGAACCAATTAGTACTGGGAGAAAAACTGCTCGCTCCTGAGATGGGGCAGGACCAGTTCCTCTGCCTTGTCAGCCAGAAGCCAGGCGAGATCTCGCTTGATCAAGTCTCTGTGAAGGGGAGTAGTCAGGAGTTCCCCTGGAAAGAACAGGGGCAGTGTTTGGTCGAAATGGAGAAGGTAACCCTTCCCCACTATCTGGAGGACCCAGGTATTTGTGGTGATGTTTAATCTCTGGCTGGTAAAGTATACCAGATGCTCCCCCCCTCCCGTGTGCTGTGGGACTAGACTTCCCGGGAAGGAGAGGCAATTCCCAAGGAGTCAAAAGCCTCCATCTCCGGGTTGTGGCTGGGGTGCCACCTGGGGCTTGGGGGCACTGCTTGGGGGCCTTAGGCTTATGTGAGCTCTGCCCAAAGCATACATGCAGCTGGCTTCCCTGCTGGGGAGCACCAAGGAGTGCATCATTTGGCTTTAAATCCTACGCATGACCGACTCCACCACCATGGAGTTATGGGGCAGCTGTGCTTTTTGGAACCTGGACTCCGGCGGACTCTGTACATGGCATCGAGCTGCCTGCTCACAATCGGCACCAAGGCTGGGATCTCCCACATACAGAAGAAAAACAGTTCCAGGATTGGGGGGAATCGGCACCGTAAGTGCCTCCTTCGGAGGGGCCTCCTACTTGAGGATCAAGGTCCTCCGCTCGAGGCTTATCCTTGGACTGCACGGTGAAGGCCAACGCCTCCGCAATGTCCCAGACAAACTTCAGAAAGGAGAGGTCTTCGGGACAGGGCCTGCGCTTGTCTTCCAGGGGAGAAAGGATCTGAGGGTCATCCCAATGGAGGCGGGTGTCAGGGGACTCGGTCTCCCAGTCTGACTCAGAGTCGGAGGAGACCTTGAGAGCACTATGGGCCTCAGGGCTGTGCCGCGAGGCCCCCGGAGCCCCTGTGGTTGGAACTGGAGGCATTGACCAGGGAAGTCCTCTGTCCCGAACGAGACTGAGAATGGGGCCTGGAATCGTCTCGAGGCTGGTGGCACTCAAGGATCAATTCCACAACCTCCAAAGATGCCCTTGCAGTAGAGGGGCGGTGGTCAAGAGCGATGACCTGGAGGAACTGGGCATCTGTCCATCCTGCTGTGCCATGAAGGCAGCGGTGCTGCACTCTACGGCTGCCATTCTGACCTAGAGGCCAGGAGGCTCTGCATTCATCTGTGTTGGCATCGAAGACTTTGGGCCCGATGCTGGCTCTGTCAAGGGCGTATCCTCGATGGGCATAGGTTCGGGAGACCAAGGTCAATCTCCAGACACCAATGGCATGTTCTCCCACCAGATCAGCTTAAAGGGCCACTCCCAGCCATCACCCTCGACATCGGGCTGGGGGCTCTGAAGACAGTGACTGTGGGACCTAACCCTGTCCCAACAATGGCTCTTCGGGGGACAGCTCTCAGAAGAGGATCCCCTGTCCGATGCCCCACAATCTCAGGGCTCAGAATGAGCACAGCTGTCATGCGAGGCAGAGGGCGCAAGCTCCGCGAGCGACACTGGGGCAGAGACGGAGGTCTTCCCGAATATGGACACTCTCATTGTTGCACAGTTCTTCCGTCCTTTGCTCATCATCTTCTGACAGAGCCCACAGGAGTCGTCATCGTGGTCCACAACGAGGCAACAAAGACAGCAATTGTGTGGGTCCGTGTGGGACACAGTGCAGCCGCAGCAGTCGCACTGCTTGAACCCAATGGCCAAGGACATAGTGGGGAAGACCGACCCATGAGATCAAACTCAAGCATCCTGGGAGGGCACAAGGAATTCCCGCACACCGAGAAAAAGACCCTGAAGGGCAAAAAAAGCAGAGAAAAATGCAGTACCGAGGCAGCAGCAGACCCTGGAAGGCGAAAAGGCACTGGCACGTGTACTGAAGAAGGAAAAAATGAAAGAGCAAAATAGAAGAATCAACCTTTTCTGGTGTGAAGACGAATGTCCAAAGGGCTCTGTGGAAAAAAGGAGACTGAGGCATGATGGCACCCTTGGGCGGGAAGGCAGCCACAAATTAATGGTGGATCTCCCAAAGGCTTTCTTTGAAAGCTGGGGAGAGGTTACTGCACGGGCTCAGTCAGTGCAGACATCACCCATATGTGAGGACAGACTTCCTGTTCTCAGAGAACCTAGATAACAGGTCAGCGTCTCGGTTTCCACTTCAATTCAATGACGACCCATTTTAAAAGGGCCTAAAAATTCAAAATATACCTAATTCCAGGCATATCAAGCCCCAAATCTCTGGTCTATCGGGCCAGACTCAATTTATATCATTGGTCCCAAATATCATGAATAGTCCTATAAAATGCATCAGGGATGAAGGATCAAACTTTTAGAGATCCCTTCATATTCTCAACTCTGAAAAATTGATCCTTCATCCCTGATGCAGATAAGTATTTCTAATCTTTATGACTTTATTAAGCATCTAAAAGCTATGTAATTTATAGGACTATTCATCGTGATATTTGTAACAGGACTTGATTTGTTTGAAATAGGCAAATTTTGAGGTCCTTTAAAAATGGACTATATTTGAACTGAAGTGGAAACCAGGAACGCTGAACTGGTTATAATAAAATAAACAAAAAAAAAAAAAGTGTCTCATTTTGACCAGTCTCAGAGGTGACAGATAAATGTAAATAATTGACCGTACTGTATACAGAGTTCATGGGTTAGGAAATAAATTTGAGTGTAATACTGACGCTCCTCAAAGTTAATACTAATTAAATGGCTGTAAAGAGTCACTTCTTATTCTCATCATGAATGTAACTCTCATGATGGGGCTCTCAGATTTCTTATGGCCATGGTAAATCAGTTAAAAATGCAAAGTAAGCAAACACCTAAAATATTCTCTATCTGTGGGAGACAGTTTTTTGGAAAAAGAACAGACAATGGTAACCTGGACTGTTGCTAATATTTGGGATAAGGATTGTCCATGTGCATGATTTATTAAGCTGTAAAGGAAGGAGGGTTTCTAAGGCAGCATGAGAAAAAGACTCTCCATTAGATGACTAGGTTTCGGAACAATTTATTTGAATCTGTAAACACTGCAGACACTTAAAGAGTCTCACTGCTAACACTCCTCCTCATAGCTACAGCCCACTCCCCCATACACACCTGACATATAATCTCTGCAACTGCCAACTAAGAGACACACAACACCATTACACAAGGCATCAATATCCTCATCGCCTCAAACACATCCACATTAATACCACCTACACGGCATTTACACAAAGACACAACCCAAGAGGATTGTGAAAACTTGCAAGAGGATCTTGATAAATTGGAAGACTGGGCATCAAAATGGCAGATGAAATTTAATGTGGACAAGTGCAAGGTTATGCACCTAGGGAAGAACAACCCAAACTATGGTTACACGATGCAAGGTTCCACATTAGGAACCACCACCCAGGAAAAAGATTTAGGCGTCATTGTGGATACCATTTTAAAACCCTCGGCCCAGTGTGCAGCAGCGGCCAAGAGAGCAAATAGAATGCTAGGTATGATAAGGAAAGGAATGGAGAATAAAACAAAAGATATTATAATGCCTCTATATCGTTCCATGGTGAGACCGCACCTTGAATACTGTGTGCAATTCTGGTCGCCATATCTTAAAAAGGATATAGCGATTTTAGAAAAGGTACAGAGAAGAGCCATCAAAATGGTAAAGGGGATGGAAGGATACTCCTAT
Source organism: Ichthyophis bannanicus (assembly GCA_033557465.1). Lineage (NCBI taxonomy): Eukaryota > Metazoa > Chordata > Amphibia > Gymnophiona > Ichthyophiidae > Ichthyophis > Ichthyophis bannanicus. The sequence continues at coordinate 1,269,896,850 of CM066032.1, read as the reverse complement.
GAAGAAAGGCTAAAAAGGTTAGGGCTCTTTAACCTGGAAAAGAGACGGCTGAGGGGAGATATGATAGAAGTCTATAAATTAATGAACGGAGTGGAACGGGTAAATGTAGATCGATTGTTTACCTTATCAGAATATAGAAAGACTAGGGGACATGCAATGAAGCTACAGGGTAAACTATTTAAGACTAATAAAAGAAAATATTTTTTCACTCAACGTGTAATCAAACTCTGGAATTTGTTACCGGAGGATGTAGTAAAGGCTGTTAGTGTAGCTGGGTTTAAAAAAAGGTTTGGACAAGTTCCTGGAGGAAAGGTCCATAAACCATTATTAAGAAGTGACCGAAGATATCAATGCTTGACCCAGTACAAGCATTGTGGAACTTGTGTCTCTTGGGGAAACTGCTAGGTACATATGACCTAGATTGGCCACTGTTGGAAACAGAATACTGGGCTTGATGGACCTTGGTCTGACCCAGTATGGCATATCTTATGTTCTTATAAAACCCTTGTAGGCACATTCAAATGTGCGCTCAAACACAGTCCATAAGAAACAAAATCCCCATCATGGATGTTCACCATCAAACATCGCCATACTAAGCATAACTGAAATATGGATCACAGATAGACAATATGCTCCTGAACCAACTCATTCCAGATGGATACACCCTCTTTCACTGCCCACGCTCTCAACGAAGAGGTGGGAGAGTAATGATCATAGCCAAATCTCATCTCCACTTCCAATACCTCTCAACAGACAGCTCAGATGAAATACTCTCTCACAATAACAAACAATTAACCATCCTCCTAACATACAGAACACCAAACTCTTTCAACACCGACCTATCCAACCTCCAGGGAAAAGTATTCTCAAACACCAAATCAAAGACCTCATCGTACTAGGAGACATCAACCGCCCTGGAAGCACTTCAAAAAAATGTCTGCATATTCATGGAAGCCATGTCAGCCATAGACTTCAAACAGATCATAAAAACACCCATGCATGAAAAAGGCAACATTCTAGACCTAGTCTTTGTTAACAACCACACAACTTAAACAGGTTCCCCACACTTAATATAGACATAACCAGTACCCTGGTCTGACCACAAACTAATCAGATTCTCCATTCCCACCGAAAATACAATCACACACACTACCCACCATCAATCAATAAGATGCTTCAAACAATTCAACAAGAACCATTTCATTGAAGATGTCCTCTCACAACTGGAAATCCTCCCAAACCACATCACCAATCTCGTTGACAGTTGTAGATGCTGCATTTTTTATTTCATTCCAACATCCACCACTCATCTCAATACCAAGAAACAACCCAAGACCCCCTGGTACAACTCTGCAAACTCAAAACCCAATTTCGAAAAGCTGAACGAAGATGGCACAAAACAACCAACCATGAGGACAAAACCAACTACTTAAAACTCCTAAGAAACTATCGTGCTGCAACAGATAATGCCAAACGTGAATACCAAGCAAAACCTATCAATAACTCAATCAATCGTCCAAGAGAACTCTTCAACCTCAAACAGCTGACAAAGACTCCTACCTACCACCAATGAGACCCCCTCCCCTCACCCCCTGACAGCTGGCAACTTACTACAAGCAACTCCACCCACAAACAAACCCAATCCTTGTCCCCCCATCACCAAAAACACCCACTACCATCTATAGTCATCCTTCGATACTATCAGCAAAGAGAACATTGCGTCCATCATCTCAACTCTCAAAACAACCACCTCCCCCTTGCCCAGTCAGTTGGACCAAAGCAACTAAAACAGAGCTTGGCAACCTACTTACCAGAATAACACAATTATCCCTGCAACATGGTCAAATGCCACAGTCCTTTAATCTCTCCTCCACATGCTCCACCCTGAAGAAACCTAAATTAGATCCATCAGATCCTGCCTCCTACAGACCTATCGCCAGTCTCCTTTTCATCGCAAAAATCATTGAAAAGGCTTTTCAGCAACAACTTCAGGATCAACAGGAACACCCTCCTCGGCCCCCAACAACATGAATTCCGCCCCACGCAGAGTCAAAACACTGATGATCTCCCTCATCAACACTCTAATAAAAAGACATACATAACACCATTCAAGGATTCCTATTAATCTTCCTCAGTATCTCGGCCACTTTTGACATAGTCAACCACTACATCCTCCTTCAACACCTTCCATCTACCAGTATCCAAGGAACAGTTCTCCGGTGGTTCAACTCATACCTAGTCAACAGACAATAGATAAAGTTTATTTATTTAAGGATATTTCTATCCCACCTTATCCTTCAATCAAGGCGGTAAACACATCAAACAATCATTGTCAATGGTGTGTATGTCAGGTAAGATTATGTACAGTGAGGGTGCATGGGTGTAGGTGTGCTGATTAGTGTGAGCTATTTACAGTGTGCGCTTTTTACAGTTATATACATGGGTTTACTGGGTCCGTCGCTGGTTGTGATTGAACTTTGATCGAGTCTAAGGTTGGTCCAAGTCTGTAGATTCTGGCTATGCGCTTGGGCCATAGTGCTCAGTGAAAAGTACAGTCTTTAGGTGTTTCCGGACATCCTTCAGATCTTCGGTTGATCGTAGGTCGTGGGGGAGTGTGTTCCATATTGTTGGAGCCGCCAGTGATAGGGCTCTTTGTGCGGTGGAACAAATACCTCCACCCCCTATTAGTAAATGCAAGGGGGTACCTCAAGACTTTACCCTTTCCGCTCTCCTTTTCAACATCTATCTTCAATCTCTGTGCTCAATCAAATCCCACCACCTCAACGTTTATATCCATGCTGACAATATCATGCTCTACAGTCCATTCAACAAGAAACAACCCTCCTACTCCATCCACCAAAACTGCTTCTCTGATGTCTCCAAATGGCTGAGCGATAACAACCTTACAATCAACTACAAGAAAACCAAAGCCCTATTGATAACTAAGGACAACTCATTTTCTCCTCCAACCACCCTAATACTAAACACTCAGTACAAGTTCAACCAGAAGTGAAATATCTTAGCATCCTCCTATCAATACTTCCACTTTAAAACAATTAAACAAAACCACCAAAGCAGTTTACTTCAAAGCCAGAACCTTGCAATACCTCTGACCGCTCCTCGATCAGACTTCCACTCAGTATTCCAAGCAATAATCCTTCCCCTTCTCAATTACTGCAACGCTATCTACCAAGGTCTTCCACAAACCACCCTACTCCCTCTATCCACAGCTCTACATACAAAAGCACGTATTCTGCAAGGAGCATCGAAATATGACATCACACCCATTCTCAAAGAACTCCACTGGCTTCCAGTAACAAACAGGATAAAATACAAGACCATCCTCCTAACCCACAAAACTATCCACTCAGATTCCATCACACACCTTCACACCCTGCTACATACACAACGAACAGATCCAGATGAACATCCACACAGAACACACTCACAATCCTCCATGCAAAAAAAACAAATATAACCAACAGGCCTGCAAACGAGCCTTCCAAGTGTATGCCCCGTCCATCTGGAACACCCTTCCTGCCACAATAAACACCTCTGACATCTTCACTTTCCAAAAACAACTGAAAACCCACCTGTTTTCAGAACACTTTGGTAGTACAACATAACCCCCCCCCCCCCCAATCTACTATTCCTCACTGAAGATGATTCAAGCAGTACATAAAACAGGGGCTTATTCATCCACTGTATATAGCTAACTGTTCCAATTCTTACCCAATGTTCACTGTATATATTTAATATGTTCTCTGTAAACCGAATGATGTGCTGTTCCATGTAAACTGCTTTTACCAGACAAAAAGTGGTATATAAACCTTGCTAAATAAATAAAATAGTTTAGTGATGAAAAGTACTAGATTTCTAGAGCAGCTGAATCTATATTGAAATTCAGCAACTGATGGGATTATATAACTCATCATTTGCTTTAAGTCGTTTGACAGAGGTAATTAATTAAATGGAAAAAAACAAATAGACACTGAAACATCTGATAAGTATGGTCTGTATTCCTTCTTACCAGGAACCAGCAGAACAGTACCTACAAAACAAGTATTACGTAAAGTCAGTTAATTTAAAAAATGTGTTCAAGAACAGCACAAAAGTTCATCAACCTTGCTATATACCATAGATTTGCTGCAATTTATTCTTCCTCTATTTTCCATACAATGCTATGCACGTGTATGTAGTGGAGGAGGAAATAAAACAAAAAGTTCATTTACCAAAATGTCCTCTGAACTGTGACCATCGTTGACCGTGAGCCCATTTAACTGCTGCTGCAGCTGTCCAACTCCTTGTGGCAGGTCCCGGGATGGAATAAACCAGTCCTGGTCCTCTTCATCAAGCATTTCTTGGAAACAACGATCCAGAAACTCCTGCTCCTGCAGCTCCTCTTCCACCTGTAAGAACCAAAACCACACACTATTTGTTACATACAAGCCAAGGAGCTTCTGAAAAGCTTACCATGTACATATTCTGTAGCTATGTCTTCTGATATAGAGAAAGAATGAAGGTGACCGACCATACAGTTCAGAAAAGCAGGAGTTCCAGATTCCAGAAACGCTATGAAAGTAATTTACCTCAGCATGACAAAAATCAAAGTAAACTCTGTGGCTTATGCCAACTCATAAATCAAAGAAATACCATGGGTGTATAGTTTTTCGGCATTTCATACTAGTTAGCACATAGAAAAGAGAAAATACATGTGGTCAACTGAAGGCCAAGTGTGCTTTATTAAGTATGTTTGTCAGAATACATACTGCGTAAGATGCATTAGTTTGAATAGATCTGGGGTTTGATACCATTATATATTACTATACTTTTCTTTATATTTGTTCCCTTTGATTGAGGGCTTACCCTTGCACAGGGTAAGGAAAGAAAAAAAACATGGTAATAAACACAGGGCCAGAAAGATACAAGGTGGCATGTCTTGTCTATTGGAAACTTTGTAAACACTACACCGCTGTACCAGGAAAGCACTAGGATCATGACAAAGAATTATGGATAATGAAGTAGTTATGATAACTTGGGACCTTCCCATTCTGATGTATTATAAACTGGAAGAGAGGAAACCCAACATAATGGTAAAGGAGGAAAAACACCAGAATGGCATTGATAGAGGTGTCTGTTCCAAGTGATTATTCTGTGAATCACATGGAGAAAGAAAAGATCCTGAAGTTCTAAGAAATGCAGTCAAGAGACAAAAAAAATATGGCAGAAAGATATAGAAATGTTTCCCGTCGTATTGAGAAACACAGGCCTGATAAAGAACTTCCAGTCACATCCTGACAAACTACCCATACATGTTACATCTTATGAACTCCAGAAGGAAGCCCTCTTTGGCACAATTCAAGTACTCAGCAAGCGTTAGCAGTAAATTTGAGAGACTGAGGTCATACTCTACATAATCCTGACTTAGGAGTACGTAAGGTTCATGACTGCGCAAAACTAACCCATTTGGAGAAATTGCCCCTGGACTATAAGTAACTAACAAGTATCATTAAGAAGGGGGGTGGGGAGAGGGGGAACAGCACTATATTAGAAGAAAGAGGAAGAGACTACCAGGATTGATTTTCCCTTCCTGGATATTCCATGAAGCTACATTCATATTCATTAATATAACCTCAAAGGCGCTTCACTCCAGGACTGGGACCTTGAATCTGCTCTTCAATTTATGAAGCACTACCTCAAGCAACCAATTTTTTATTTTAAGGAAAAAAAAAGTCAAACGAAGCACATGAGGATGGAATACTTATCTTTTCTATTGATCCTTTTATCCTAAACTCTAAAAATGTCAGGGCAAGTAGTTTGGCATTTAAATTTGTAAAAATGCCCCGGACAAGTACAACTCCATGAATTTAACATTCTACATAGTAAAGTATATGACAGCAAATAAAGACCAGGATGGTCCATCTAGTCTGCCCAATAAGGTGGCTAGAGTAGGTGTACCCAGCGCTCTGTGTAGGTCACCCCTCTCTATTTGTTGAGGGATAAGAAAGAGTTATTTTGATTTTATTCTCTTGCTATAAAAGGGATCTACTGTGTCTGTGCCATGCCATTTTGAATTCCATCACTGTATTTCACATAAAAAATCTGGGGCACTCTTGAGGCCATGTAAAATCATTTGTTCTCCAAAATCATTTGCTCTCCAAACCTATCTTCTTGACCCCACACAAGTCAGTGCAATTTTCAAGACAGTCAGTGACTATGTATGAGATTTGCATATATTGGAGATCAAGTATATGCAACTTCATCTCATGAATATCCACTCCAGATATTTTGAAAACCCAATGGGCTATGGGGTCACAACGATGGATTTAGAATTTAGAAACCATTACCTTAATCTTCAATTCAAACACCAGGTCCCTAAGTGCTGCAGATCTATGGACTACAAATCTCCTCTGAATAATGTACATTTGGCCTCCCAACACATGGCTGACTCCATCACCATGGAGTTATGCGGCAGTTGTGACTATTGCTCACCACCAGGTACTGAAGCCGGTGTTTCCCACATTCGGAGTATCAGCCATTCCAGGATGGGAGGGATAGGCACCGTGAGCGATTCCCGCGGAGGGGCCTCGTACTGGAGGATTTCCAGCTCATCCGCCTGAGGGTCCTCCTTCGACTTGGTCAGGAATGCCAGGGCCTTAGACATGTCTGACAAAAATCAAGGAAGCCCATATCCTTGGGCAGGGACTGCCATCGAGGCTTCGAGATGGGAGACTCAGATGGGACATCGCGGTGGCGACGGGTAGCAGGGGACTCCTCACCCTCAGTCTCCCACTCAGAGTAGTCCATTGAGGACTTGTGGGAAGGCTGCTCTGTGGGCCTCGGGGCCACTGATGCCCTGCGGCTGGTGCCCGGTATACTTGCCGGGGATGACCGTGGTCCCATCGAGCAGTTCTCAGATTGTGACCTCGGCTGAGGATTGGCTTCGCCTCCAGGGGACGTCTTGGACGACGAGGGCCCGGTGGTAGGGGTGGCTGAACCAGTCGTGCCAGACAACAGCGCCTGCTGCTGGTCCATGAAGGCAGACATACTGTGCTCCAGGGCCACCATTCTGGACTCCAGACCAGAAGGCTCTGCAGTCTTTGGTGCGGGCATTGAGAGACTCTGACCCAACACCTGCTCCCCCGAAGGAAAATCCTCGACTAGGATTGTCTGGAGACAGAGGCCAGTCCGCGGTCAGATCCTTTCGGGGGACCTTCGCAGGCCGCTCCTCCTCCAACATCTCGGATGAACGTCTCAGACTGCGGGACCAGGCCAGGGAGCATCCGACTGGTCAGAACTGTCCAAGGATGCCGCCTATGCGGGTCGTTTCTTCTTCCTGGGTTCCCTCGAAGGAGACCCCCTTTCTGAGGTCCCATAACAAGGCTCGGGTTCGGAAGGTTCCGCCTGAGATGTCGGGGACTTGGGGAAAAACTTATTGTGCTGCTGATGGTGGCTCTTGAGGGCCTTACTGGACATCCTTTTGCAGATACTGCAGGCTGTCAGGTCATGGTCTGGCCCAAGGCAGCAGAGACAGCAGTCGTGTGCGTCGGTCAAAGACAATTTTAGAGCACCGATCACATTTCTTAAAGCCACTGGTAGCCATGGGGGGGAAAAAAGTACCCCCGCGAGGTCAAAGATTCTCCAGGCTGCCAGTGGGAAAAAATGGTGTGAATATGCCAGGAAAAGAAAAGAATGAAAACTACAAAAATAGACCGAACTTGATGCTGAGGCAACGAGGTCAGGAGGTGGGAAGAATACTCAGAGAAAAAAAAAATCAATTTTTTCCAGGGACAAGCCAGACCAACATCTGAAGGGCTCTGTGGAAAAAAGGAGGCTGAGCAAGATGGCACCCTTGGGCAGAAAGGGGACCACGCATGCATGATGATATCTCCCAAAGGCTCTCTTTGACAGCTGGGGGGATGCTTCCGCAAGGACTCCGTCTGTGCCAATGTCACCCATATGTGAAGATTGACTTCCTGCTTGTTTCTGGAGAAATTAAAGAAGTTAAACTAAACACTACTAGTATGCTCCTTAGTTGTCCCTACAGTGCATCCAGCACCCTGGCTCACTACCTCCTCCAGCTACTTGGAGACTGAGCATACTGTGGGACTGGTAGGCGGTGCCAGCTGCCTAAGTATGCTGGTGTCATCAAAAGATGACATACTCAGTCTCCAAGCTGCTGGAAGAGGTACACTACTCAAGAGGTGCAGAACTGAACTGGAGGGACAATAAGGAATGCCGTCTCTTTGGATTTATCCTCTGCATTTGATCTGGTCATTAAGTCTTCTTTTCTCACGCCTGTACAAGGTTGGGCTGTGTGGCACGGTTCTTCAATGGTTCCGCTCTTTTCTTTCCAACCATTCCTTCTATATTTCTATGGGCGCTTTCTCTTCAGCCCTTATCCACTCACCTGTGGAGTTCCTCAAGGTTCTGTTCTGGCTCCTCTCTTGTTTAATGTTTTTCTTGCACCTCTTGCCCTTCTGGTCCAGCAATCTGGCATCTCTGCCTACTATTATGCCAACAATATCCTATTAATTCTTAACACTGACCACTCATCCCCTGATCTCACCCCTCTTAATGACTGTCTAATCTGCATTTCTTCCTGGCTTCTCTCCCATCATCTTAAGCTCAACCCCACAAACACAACAGCAACTTGGTTAACTGGTACCTGGAGCCTTCTGTCTCTCACTCCTACTTAACGGGACCCGACTTCCCCTCACATCCTCCTTTGGATACCTGCGAGTCATCCATGACTCCACCCTTACCTTCCACCAACATATCAGTTCCGTCAGGCACTCTTTCCTCTCCCTCTGTCAAATCAGGGCAGTCTGCCCGTTCCTTCCAACAGCCGCTTTGACTACACCTTACTAATGTCTCTCATTCTTTCCCACCTGGACAACTGTAACCCTGTCCTTGACAGTCTTCCCCTGTACAAACTAAAATGCCTGCAACTTATTCAAAATACCTCCACCAAACTACTCTTATGCTTCTCACTCAGACCATGTCACTCCCTTATTAATCTGGCTCCATTGGTTCCCAGTTCAGTACAGTGTCCAATTCAAAATTCTCACTCTGGTTCATAAAGCGCTCCACTCTGATATACTTCACTATCTTTCCTCACTCATCATCCCTCACACACCACACCGTGCACTCCACTCCATTCACATGGATTGCCTTTACCTTCTCACCGCCTCCCAGGTCCACCTTGAATCTACCCACCATTCTGCATTCTATTTCCTTGGCCCCAGTTTATTTAACTGTATTTATATCCCGCTTTTCACCGGGTCAAAGCGTCCCAACATCAAAAAAGGGCGGGGGGGACAGTAATCAATTCTAGGGTGGAGGGGCTGTCACCGGGGAGGCCAACATTAATGATCTGGACAGACATTAAGGACTTAAACAATGGACATCAGTCTCTTAGTAGGTAGATCTGTGGGTATGTTAGATGGTCTGGAGGGGTAGTCATTGATGGATGTTTGTTTCTGGTCCGAGGTATTCCTGGATTAGGATGGTTTTTAGTTGTTTTCTGAATGTTGAAGGATCTCTGCTTCTGATTTGACTTGGTAGGGAGTTCCAGAGGGATGGTGCATATAGTTCAAAGGCTCTGTTGCAAGTCCGTTGATTGTATTTGGTTCGTTCGTGGGGGATGGTGAGGGTGTTGCTGGTGGTTTGTCTGGTTATTCTGTTGTGGGTGGGTTGGGGCAGTAGAGTGCGGAGCTGGGAAGTCTGTGTTTGATAGAGGGCTTTGTCGATAAGTAGGGCTGATTTGTATTTGATTCTTGCTTCGAGAGGGAGTATGTGCAGTTCTCTCAGGACTGGGGTGATGTGATCTTGTTTTTTTTGCTTTCTGGATAATTCTTGCTATGGTATTTAAGGCAGTTCGTAGTGGGTTGGTGTAAGTGGCGGGTAGTCCGTGATAGATTATATTGCAGTAGTCCAGGTGGGGGAGCGTCATAGCTTGCATGACTGTCCTGAAGTCCTGTGGATAAATGAGAGGCCTGAGGCGTTGTACTGTTTTTGCCTTGTGGAATATTATTCCGGTAGTCTTTTTGATCTGTTGCTTGAGTGTGAGCGCTTGGTCTATGATGATTCCTAAGTATTTTATGTGTGGTTATATTTGTATTTGTGTGGTTCCTAAGTTGAGGTGTGGTGGTGGTGTGAAGTTTGGATCCTTGGTTACTATGAGGGCTTCTGGTCTTTTTTTATGTTGATGGATAGGTTGTTCCTTTGTAGCCAGCTGGAGATTTCTATGAAGCAGTCTGATAGGTGATTGTTGGACTGGTGGTTGTGATTGGTCCATAGAGCATTATGTCATCTGCGTAGATGTGGTAGTTGATGTTATGAGCACGTATGATCGATTATGGAATAACCCTCCCCCCCCCCCCCGACCTCCGCCTCAAACTCTCACTTACCAAATTTAAGGCTAAACTCAAAATATACCTCTTAAGAGACCTTTCGTCTCCCCCCTTGACTGTTCCTCCCCCCCCCCCCGTCCTCTTCCCCTTTTTTCTCTTTCTTTCCCTCTCCCCTCCTCATGCATGTGTGTACACTCTCTCTCGTATCATTTATTGGAGTTCTTTTCATGGGGGCAACAGAGCGGTTTACAATATAAAACAAAATCAATTTAGAAGATTAGAAAAGAACTCCAATAAATGATACGAGAGAGTGTGTACACACATGCATGAGGAGGGGAGAGGGAAAGAGACCTTGACTTGCCTTCCCAAATGGGAATGTGGAAATACACCTCTGCCAGATCCAGTGAGGAGAACCACTCCCTGCTGCTGACAGTTTGAATGATGGACTTGAGCATCTCTTTACAGACACGAAGAATCCTCAGTGAGGCATTTACCCCTTTTAGGTAGAGGATAGACCTGAAGGAACAGTTCTATGGCATGCAAACGTATATGGAATACCTTTGGCACCTGTTGAGCAGGGTATATCTCTCCCTGTGATTCCAGAACTTCAGTAGTCTTGGTTCTGGAATCACAGGGAGAGACCACAAAACCATCAAAAATAGGTTTCCCGCACTCCAGGACAGAGGCGTGCTAAACATCGAGCACCCAACAATCCACGGTGACCCAGGCTTCATTCCTGGTGAAAAAGAGATGGTCATTCACTAAAGATCTCAAAATGAGCTCCCCACTTGTTACTGCACCAGATGGGAGGGGTTTACCCTCAAAGAGGAAGAGTCACTGGACTTGCACGCCACACGAACAGGCAGAGTCCTGGCCCAGGCCCCTGAGAAACCAAGGGTTGGCTTTCTTGGCCAGTACTGCTAAGAGTCCCAAGAGCCTCTGAAGCAAAATCAAGGAAAAATGTGGTGAGGAGGAGGAAGACTGAAGGCACATGCCTCCAAGATCCCCTGGGCCTATCCTCTGGGAGGCAGTGGGGCTTGGAAACAGTCAGGTCCTTTACGAGCTTCAAAGTCATCGCCAAAGAGGAACTTTCCCTTAAAGGTAAGCTTGGCCACAGGAGACTTAGATGCCATGTCTGCTGCCCAATGCCATAGCCAGCCAGAGTCATCTTCTCACCACTGTTGTCACCACAATGTCCCTGGCCGCTAGCCAAACAAGATCATACATGGTATCTGCCAGGTAGCCACTGCCGACTCCAACCAAGAAGCAGCGCAGTCTTCCGGGAGGCAACTTCACCCACTGAAGGAGGGCCAGTGCAGTTAAACCTCCATATATTGCTGCCTGAAGGATAAGAGATGAGGCCAAGAACACAGTCTCGAAGAATGCTTGCACCTTACAAGCCAACTGATCCTTAGGGACTGACACTCGCAACATGTGCATCTACCTGCAGAAAATGCAACCACTTCTCCAGTTCCTGCTGAGGAACAGCATAAAGCCTGTCCAGGATTCTGATGTCTTTCCCTGTAGCATCTGGAGAATCCCACTCTTTAGAAATTATGTCTTAACACATGGAAAGGGAAAGGCTTTGGCAAATCTACAGACCTTCTAGCAAAGAAGGTGAGCCTGCAACTCTGAACCAATCACGGGAAAATCTGAAATCTACAGAGGAGGTGGCTACTTGAGAAATCAGGGCTGCAAAATCATCTCTTCAAAATAGGCAGATAAGTGAATCATCCAGCTCTTCCTCCAGCAGAGAATCCTCAACCAGTCCAGGCTCGTCATTTACGCTAACCTCTCATGCTCCTGAGAGGCATGAGTCACTGGAGGCCTCCTGTCACCATAGGTGCTTACGGAGCCCAGGTTACCACTTGCTAGGACAGAGGAGGCCGGCTGGTGTATGAGGCCATGAAGTTTCTCTGCTCTGACAGCCATTGTTTTGTCAGGAGTAAGCCTGCTGAAAGAAGGTTAAGTCAAAAGGTAGGGCCTGAGCTCTTGCCCCAATCACCAAAGATGGCTGCTTTTTCACAGACCTGACTAGGGAAGCAGCAGCAGAGGGGGAAAGGCAGCGCAAGAACTCCGCCTTCCCTGGCTAAGAATTCAGACTAAGTATCCTTGTCCATGGGATGCATTGCAAACAGCTCATCTTCCGGTGTGCACTGCTTACAATGACTTCATAGATATGGCTTGGCATTTACCACAGCTAGACAGTGCTTCCTGTGTGCAGACATGAGGCATATGCTGCTTAGCATAGAAATGTTAAATGGACTTACACATGTAAATTTACATGTGTAAATGTGCATGTGTTACTTTGTATGTGTAACTTACATGCGCATGGCCATGGTTCCACATGCACCAGGAAAAGATGGAACTGGCACTAAAAAAAACCAAACACATAAGCCAAATCCAAACCCAATTATAGAGACTGCACTACAGAAGGTTGGGCCACACTCCACAGCAGTACCTGACAAATGCAGGCATGCTAAAACAAGATCAAGACTGAATTTACCCCTGTGGAGCCCAAGACCAAGGACGGTGCTAGACTCAGGCCACAAGCCGCTCCCAGGTGTTTTACTCTTTCCGTACATACCTTCTCTAGGAGAGGGGGTCTGTGTGAAAACAGGTTCTTGATCCATCTGAATCTCAGTCTCTCAACCAGTGGAACTAATGGAAAGGACAGCCCTTTTTACCCTCCATGCAGGAAACTCCATCAGGATATGCTCTGGAGACATCCACCTGAGCTCTACTGGGTCCACAGTGTCCCCTGGGATTGCTGCAAAGGAGCTAATCCGCTTCCAAAACCACAGTTGCACTGATCTTGTATCTGCCATCTGCTGTACTGGCTCAAGTAGCAGGATGTCACTAAACGTTTCTAGTTGTTCTCTACCTCCATCTCTACTGGCAGGGGAACACAACCCACTTGTCTGGACTAGTCTAGAAGGACGATCTCCGGGAACAGCAGGAATCAGTTTTCACATACAAGGGTGACGTCGGCACAGACTCAGCCCGTGCGGGAATGCTCTCCAATGTCCAATTGGAAAACCTTTGGGAGCAGTCCACTGGCCTGTGCATTTGCCTTCCGACCTTCCCAACCCCTGTAGTCAGTTGAGTTTGTAGCTGAGAGACAGAAGGAAAAAGAGTATACCCTACAATTCCATGGGGAGGAGGGTGGTTTGTGAAGATTGATTCCTGCTGTTCCCGGAGATCACCTGTCACAGCTGAGTAACAATGCTGTCTCTAGGAACAAGCAGGAATGCAGTCTTAAATGTACGACTCACTAGCTCACAGGTGCCAGACTGGAAGTAGGTAGCAATGGTATCCCCAAGGCTAGAGGATAGAGCCACGGTGGTGTGGAGACAATGTGGCCCCTTGGCCTCGACTGAAGTCGGCTAGACCACCTCTAATGGAAGTCTGGTGCCAGGAAGAAGTCCGAGATGGAGGATAGGAGTTGCATTTAAGTCGCAAAAAGGTGCTGGAGTACAGCCTGGTCAAAGACAGCATGCTGACAGGAGTCCCTATCTAGGCAGTAATGAGCAGCAAAGGTATGAACGGAGGACCAGGTAGCTGCTCGACAGATCCAGTCAATACAGACGGAAGAGGTTGGCAACTGAGGTTGTTATGGCTTGCACCTTGTGAGCGGTGACATGGCCCTCAAGAGAAAGTCCCGTCTGTGCATAGGAAAAAGAAATGCAGTCCGCTATCCACTTGGATAGAGTGCACTTTGTTACTGAAAGTCCAAGGTGACTTGTATCAAAGGAAAGCAATAGTTTGTGAGGATTTTCTGAGTCTCTTGGTTCTGTCCAAGTAGTAAGCCAGTACTCGTTTGCAGTCTAGAGTGTGTAGCGCTGCTTCGACCCAAGAGGCATGTGGTCTCAGGAAGAAGATTGGTAGGACTGCTTCAGGTAGAAGGCTGATACCACTTTCAGAAGGAAGTGCAGATGGGTACGGAGGATCACCTTGTCATGGTGGAATCAAGTGTACGAAGAAACTGCCATTAAAACATGCAGTTTGCTGATGTGGTGAGCTGAGGTCAAAGAAAGGGGGAAGATTACCTTCCACGTCAGAAACTTCAATGAATCAGCAGCTAAAGGCTCAAAGGGAGGCTTTAGAACTTGCACTAGAACCACATTGAGGTCCCAGACCACCGGTGTTGGTTTGATAGGTGGCTTGGACTGCAGGAGATCCGACATAGTGTTGCACCAAGGGGTGCAAAGAAATAGGTTGCCTGTCCAGAGGCTTGTGATAAGCTGTAATGGCACTAAGACAAACTCTGACTGAGTTAGTCTTGAGACCTGTCGAAAACAAGTAGAGGAAATATTGTAGAAGAAATTCCACTGGGCAGGTAGAGGGGTCAATTTGCTTTGGGGAACAGCAGAGTATGAACCTTCGCTATTTGAAATCATGTGAACATCTGGTGGATGGTTTGCATGATGTAAGTAGGATATCCTTGACCTGTTGTGCAAGGTCTAGGTCAGCAAAAATTACGCCTTCAGCAGCCATTCCATAAGGCGGAGGGCCTGTGGATTGGGATGGAGAGGAATACCATGATCCTGAGAGAGGTGGTCAAGTCTGCGCTAGTCGAAGCAGCAGAGGAAACCACGGCTGACAAGGCCAATAAGGCTCTATGAGGATCATGGAGCCCTTGTCGGCCTGTAGTTTGAAGAGGGTCTTGGGTATCATGGAGATGGGTGGGAATGCATAGAGCAGACCTTGTCCCCGGTGGAGAAGGAAAACATCAGTCACCTGACTGTGCAGGGAGGAAAGCTGTGAACAGAACAGTGGAATGTGCATTATCCTGGGTGGCAAACAGATCTATGAATGGGGTCTCCCCCATCTGGAAGATCCAGGATGCCGTTTCTCGATTTAGGGTCCACTCATGTGGATGTAGGATATGGCTGAGTCTGTCCGCAAGGAGACCGAGTTTGCCTGGAAGATACATCGCTCTGAGGTGAATGCAATGTGCAATTAAGAACCTGAGGCAAAGCGCTTCTTGGCAGAGGGGATAGGATCCTGTTCCTCCCTGCTTGTTCATGTAGAACATGGCTACCATTCTAAGACCTGTTGACCTGAGAGTCGGGGTTGAAAAGCCCAAAGGGCATTTGTAAGTGTATGAAGTTCTAGGAAGTTTATCTATAACAAATTCCTGGTGTGTCAACTGCCCCTGTGTGGTGAGATTGTTCAGATGTGCTCCCCAACAAGCTTGGAAGCATCCGTTGTCAGGGTACATTGAAGTGGATGTATCTGAAAAGGTAACACCCCACTCCCCCCCCCTCCACAAAGTAGGTTTTGAGGAGAGCACCACCACTGAAGGGATCTGACAAGTGGAGGGATGATGCATATTTTGTCCGAGACGCGCTCGGATGCCTGGGTCCATTGGGCCAAAAACATCCATTGGGCTTGTCGCATGTGCAGGCGGGTATAGGAGATTATATAGACTGTGGAGGCCATGTGCCCCAAAAGGCATAGCATCTCTTGAGCTGTTACACAACTGTGATTTTGTATTTTGGGGGTCAGCTCTATGAGCTGGATGGAGTGATCCAGAGGAAGGAAAGCTCTGGCCTGTTGTGTCCAGAAGTGCTCCGATGAACTTGAGCTGCTGGGTTGGCACCAGGTGTGACTTGGGAAAGTTTAAGACTAATCCCAGATGTTGAAGCATAGTTATGGTGCAATGAAGGGAGAACTTTACCACTTGTGGGGATTCTCCCCTGATTAGCCAATCATCTAAGTAGGGGAAGACAAAGACACCAAAAGTGTGAAGGTAGGCCACAACCACTGCCATGCATTCTGTGAATATCTGGGGGTGCAGAGGCTAAGCCGAAGGGAGAGCACCCAATATTGGTAGTGGTTCTGCTGGAACCAAATGTGCAGATACTGTCTATGCTGAGGATTTATCAGTAAATGTGTGTATGTCTCTTTGAGAGATCTAGAGAACACAGCCAGTCGTTCCTCTGAAGGTATGGCAGGAGTGTACAGAGGGAAATCATTTTGAATTTTTCTTTCTCGAACGAGGAATTTGTTTAGGTCCTTTAGATCTAAGATTGGCCAGAACCCTCCTGTTTTCTTGGGGATAAGAAAAATAAGGAGAGTAGAAGTCCATGCCCTCTTGGAGGGACGGAATGCTTTCTATGGCCCCCTGAGCTAACAGGGTGGACACCTTCTGAGAAGAGATTTATCTGCAAGAGGTTTCTAGGATAATCCCCTATGAAGGTAGTGGTGGGTAAGCTTTTGAAATGAAGCAGTTAGCCCCCTTTGGATGATGCTGAGAATCCATTGCTCTAATGTTATGAGATGCCATCGGTGGGCATAGGAACAGAGCTCGCCTGCTATGTGTAGGGGTTGGGGACCCTGCAGAGGCAGAGTAACTATGCTCTCTAGGAAGGAGTCAAAAGCCAGGTGCTGGTTGTGGCTGTGCAGCTGGTTGAGGTTTAGAAGCCTTGGGATTCTTGAGTTGGCGAGGGCCCTGCTGTTGCTGCTGAGGCTGGTAAGCAGCTGCAGGTGCATAAGGATGATAATATTTCTTCTTCTTAGGAAGAAAGATTTCTTTGGATTAGTCCTCCTCTTAGAGGGGTCCACTGTCTTTCTGGAGAGGCACTTGAGAGTGAGATCATCTATCTCAATCTCTCTGGGCTTTCCCCTCCAACCCTTTCAAAATACATTTTCTCCAGAACACAGAATATTGGCCAATCTGTCTTGGACCCATTATTCAAGATCGCAAGACTGCAGCTAGGCCATCCTGCGAGCTCCGATGTAGACTGCTGAGGCTCTGCTGGATGACTCAAAGACATTGAAAGATGCTCTGGTAAGTAATTTGGATGTATTTTGATTCTGCCTGATTAGAACTTGGAATGCATTACGTTTATCATCAGGAAGGAGCAGTGCAAAGTTCTCTAGATCCCTGGATACATCCTTCAGGAACATGCCCATGTAGAGCATGAAGGAAGGTAATTCTAGAGGCGAGCATGCATGCTTGAAAACAGACACTCAAAGGCATCGAGCATTCTGGCGTCTTGGCCTGGAGGCATGGAAGTGTGATTCTTAGAAAGCATAGTTACTCACCTGTAACAGATGATCTCTGGGAACAGCAGGAATTTATTCTTCACATATGGGTATCGTCAGTATGGACGGAGCCTGTGCGGGAACGCTCCCCAGCGTCCAATAGGAAAGCTTTTAAGAGCATCCCACAGCACCTGCATGCTGCCTTCCCGCCTTTCCCAACTGTCCCTCTCCAGTTGAGTTTAAAGCTGAGACAAAAGAGAGAAAGAAAGAGAGAGAGATACAACTCCTAGGGGAGGTGGGTGGGTTGTGAAGATTAAATTCCTGCTGTTCCCGGAGATCACCTGCTACAGGTGAGTAACTATGCTATCTCCAGGAACAAGCAGGAATGTAGTCTTCACATATGGAGACTCACTAGCTGCAGATGCCAGGGAGAAGGCCCCAGAGGTTGTATGCCCTTGTGAAAGGGCTCCACTTCCCCCCATGGATCTCTGGCATCCTACCAGGGATGGTGGGTAGGAGTTGATTAAGTATGGAACAGGTGCTGAAGAACAGCCTGACCAAACAAGGCATCCCGGCGGGAGTCCTTGTCTAAGCAGTAATGGGCTGTGAAGGTATGTACCGAAGCCCAAGTAACGTCGATAGACACAGAGTGAAGATGAGCCATTGAGGCTGCCATGGCTCTCACATAGTGAGCTGTGACATGGCCTTCAAGAGGATGGTTCTTACTCTCATAGGCAAAAGATATACACTGTGCAATCCAGCTGGACAGTGTTCTTTTGGAGACTGGAAGCCCCAAATGACTAGGATCAAAAGCGACAGAGTTGAGAGGACTTTCTATGTTGCTGTGTCCTTTGTAAGTAAAAGGCCAAAGCCCTTTTACAGTCCAAAGTATGAAGATTCCTTTCTGCATTTGAGGCATGAGGCCTTGGGAAGAACACAGGAAGGTAAACCGCGTGGTTTAAATGAAAAGGTGACACCACCTTTGGCATAAAGTGTGGATGAGTCCTAAGGACTACCTTATCATGATGGAACCTTATATAAGGAGGATCAGCCACCAACGCTTGCAATTCACTGATGCGACGTGCTGATGTGATTGTAATATGAAAGATGACCTTCCAGGAAAGGAATTTCAAAGAGGTAGTGACTAATGGTTCAAAGGACAGTTTCATGAGCTGCCCAAGAACCAGATTAAACTCCCATGCCACTGGTGGTGGCTTAATGGGAGGCTTAGTTAAAAGAAGGCCTCTCAAATCTCGCTATGACAGGATGAGAGGAAATAGGTTGTCCATTTAGAGGCTTGAAAGAAGCTGCAATAGCACTCAAATGAACTCTCACTGAATTGGTCTTAAGCCCTGCATTTGATAAATGAAGGAGATACTCCAGTAATGATTCCAGAGGTATCGCAAGAGGGTTAAGACCCTTCTGCGAGCACCATAAGGTAAACCTTTTCCACTTAAATGCATAAGAGTGTCTTGTGGAAGGCTTCCTGGAAGCATAAAGGATATCCTTTACCTGCTGGGAAAGCCCCAAAGCCCCAAAAGACCGTGAAGTTCTAGGCTTTCAGCAACCAGGCCCTGAGATGCAGAGACTGGGGACTGGGATGCCACAGCATCCCGTCCTCTTGAGAAAGGAGATCTGGAGCAGATCCTAACTCCAGAGGCGGAGCTTGAGAGAGATGTAGGAACAGAGGGTACCACATTTGCCGTGGCCAACGTGGAGCTATGAGAATCATATGACCCTTGTCTCTCTGAAGCTTTAACAGGGTTTGGGGAATTAGGGGAATGGGTGGAAAGGCATACAGGAAGTCCTGACCCCAATGGAGGAGGAAAGCATCCCTGGCCTGACAACCCTGAGCCAGAATTCTGGAACAGAACCGGGGAAGTTTGGCATTCAGCGGACTTGCAAAGAGGTCTATGTCCGGGGTTCCCCAAATTTGAAAGATTTTGGCCACCTGGTCTGCATGGAGAGACCATTCATGTGGAAGCAGAACTCGACTGAGTCTGTCTGCCCAAGCATTTTGAATGCCTGTAAGATATACCGCAAGGAGATGAATCTGATGCTCTCTGGCGAGGGCCCATAGTCGCAAAGCTTCGTTGCAGAGCGACAGAGAGCCCGTTCCGCCCTGCTTGTTCACATAGAACATAGCTACTTGATTGTCCATTTGAACTAGGACTGTCTTGTAGCTAAGCTGGGTGTGGAATACTCGAAGAGCAAGGAAGATTGCTCTGAGCTCCAGGAGATTGATGTGTAGATAGGCCTCCTGTGGAGTCCAGGTACCCTGGGTAGAGAGGCCTTGCAGGTGGGCTCCCCAACCCACCAGTGAAGCATCTGATAGAGTGGCTTGGGGTGGGGGGTTGCTGAAAAGGAGACCCCACCAGGTGATTTTGGGGTGACTGCCACCATTCGAGGGACAAAATAAGGCAATCTGAGTTTACTATTTTGTCTGACAGGCAACCTGACGCCTGAGTCCACTGAGTGGATAAAGTTCACTGGGCTGCCCTCATATGGAGGCGAGCATAAGGAACCACATGCATGGTGGATGCCATGTGGCCTAGCAACTGTAACATTTCCCGAGCAGTGAGGTGAGGTTTTAGCACTGCTTGGGAAGCTAACTGCGCAATGCGAAGGCAACGGGGCTGTGGAAGGTAGGCCCTTGTCTGTCATCCAGTAGAGCTCCAATAAACTCTAGGGACTGAGTGGGAGCTGGATTTTGGGAAGTTTA
Organism: Ichthyophis bannanicus; assembly: GCA_033557465.1. Classification (NCBI taxonomy): domain Eukaryota; kingdom Metazoa; phylum Chordata; class Amphibia; order Gymnophiona; family Ichthyophiidae; genus Ichthyophis; species Ichthyophis bannanicus. The sequence goes on along the minus strand of CM066032.1, from coordinate 1,269,876,780 downwards.
TGACAAGTCCCAAATACTGAAGAATGCGCGTTCTGCGAGAGAGAGCAACCCTGGCCTCTGGCTCTGAAGGGGCTCCAATGAGCCAGTTGTCTATGTAAGGGAAGACGAATATTCCCAGGGTGCTGAGAAATGCTGCCACCACAGCCATGCATTTTGTGAACACCCTTGGTGCAGAGGTCAGGCCAAAGGGAAGAACCCTGTATTGGTAGTGCTTACCTTGAAACAGAAAGCGAAGGAACTTTCGGTGAGTTGGGTGGATGAGAACATGAGTGTACGCATCCTTGAGATCTAGAGAACAAAGCCAATCCTGACTCTGAAGGTATGGCAGCAGAGTTCCTAGAGAAATCATTTTGAACTTCTCTTTGAACAGGAATTTGTTCAATTCTCTGAGGTCTAGAATGGGTCTGTGTCCTCCTGTTTTTTTTGGAATAAGGAAAGGGGGAGTAGAACCCTGTACCCCGTTGGGGAATGGGTACCTCTTCTATTGCCCCTTGAGCAAGGAGCACAGTGACCTATTGACCTAACTGGTCGTTGAGAGAGGTCTGAGAATTGAACTGTCTTATTGTAGGAAGGGGCATGCTGAGGAAATGAAGCTTGTACCCGTCTCTTAAAATAGTCAGAGTCCAATTTTCTGCTGTTATCTGACCCTGTCTGGGGGCAAAATGACAACCTTCCTGGGATGGTGTTGTGTTCTGGGCCGTTCAGGGCTAGGAAGGCAAAGTTCTCTAGATAGGAGTCAAAGCCCCTGTGGAGGCTGAGTCTACTGAGCCGGTTGAGGCTTAGCTGCTTTCGTCTTTCTTTGCCTAGGTTTTTGCGGCTGTCCATTTTGGGCAGACTGACCTAAACGATGCCCCTGCTGGGTATAGGAGGGATAAAACTTCTTACTGAAGAATGGTTTCTTAGAGGATTTTTTCCTCACAGAATCAGTTGTAGATTTAGACAATCTATCCAAAGTGATATTGTCAGCATCTATCTCATTAGCATTTTCCTGCCAATTCTTGCCAAAGAGATTCTCTCCTGTGCAAGGAATATTCCCTAGTTTATCCTGTACCCAAATTCCAAGTCAGATGCCTGGAGCCAGGCAATCCTACGTGCACCTATGGCAATGGCAGAGGTTCTGCTTATGCACTCAAATCAGTCAAAGGCTGCACGATTCACAAACTTGGAAACATCCTGAGCATATTTGACAAGGGCAAGGTAATCTTGCCTCTTATCAGGAAGGAGGGGGCTCATAAGCTCTAAATCTCCTGTGACCTCCTTAAGGAACATTCCCATATACAAGATATAGGAACTGATACTAGCAGAAAGCATGGAAGCTTGGAAGGTTCGACGTCCAAAGGTGTCAAGAGTCCTACACTCACGTCCTGGAGAATTAGATGCATGCCTTTTTGCACTCTTTTTCCTTCTCATAGCTGATTCCACCACCATGGAATGGTGTGGTAATTGAGTCTTCTGAAACCCAGGACAAGGAGAAACTCGATATATGGTGTCGAGTCTTCGAGAGTGAGGAGATGTGGTTAGAAGTGTTTCCCACATCCTTAACATGAGATCATGCAAGATCTCATGAATGGGTAAGGTAGCTGCCTCTTTGGGAACTTTAGCGTATTGTAGGATTTCTAATTCCTTTGCCCTAGGCTCTTTTTCAGGAGCCACTGTGATGGAAAGACCTTGGGCCACATCTCGGATGAAGTTTTGAAAGGATGTCTCCACCAGAAGATAAGAAGAATCCTCAGGAAGAAGTACTCCGAATCCTCGGATGAGTCTGAAGACTCTGAAAGCTCTGCTGATACCAAAGTATCTCCGATCCGGGTGATCGTGCAAGGCATGGTACCGGTACCGATCAAAGTCGGCATAGGAGTGGTCCAGTACCAACCTGTCGATGCCGGATAGACACGCATGACTCAGTCCCGGTAGAATACCCGCCGATGTTGATGCAGTTGGTGCCAGCACCGGAGTCGGTGCCGGTACCAGTTGAATTGTCTGAAGCGGTTTCAGGGGCATCAAGGCCACGAGAAGAGACATGAGACTGCGTTCAATAGCCAAGAATCTCTGGTATATCGATGCTGCTGATGCTTGGGTATCGATACCGGATGAAGTGGCCGGCACCCAGAGCATGGCACCAGTAGTTCTGCCGAGGTTTAAACCTCGAGAACATCCTGGAGCCCCATTTGTGCTTTGGAAGCCGAAGCCTCCCGGCCGGGGCAATTTTGCCAGTACAAGTACCTCAAGGGCAACGCCAGAGATATCTCGATGTCTAGAAGAAGATCTACCCTTTGAGGACCGGCTAGATTTATGTTTAGTTGCCTGAGATGAGGAAGATGAAGCCCTGGAAGACATTGATGCCATGGAGGCTGCATTGGAGGGAAAAAGGGTGCTAAGTTTAGCAGCTTGGTTTTGCCGGCCCCTTTTCGACATCATCCCACAGGCAACAAACTCTGAAATAGAGTGGTTAGGGCCTAAATATTTGAGGTACTACTCATGGGTGTCGGTGTTGGAGATGGTACCGCCACACTTGGAACACTTTTTAAAACCCGAAGCGGGTTTTTCCATTTTGAAGGAAAAAGTTGGGCCTAGTGCCCAAAATGGCACGTGACACCTGAAGAGAAAATTACTGGAAAGAAAGGTTTTGGTTTTTTTTAAAGAAAAAAAAGAAAGAAGAACCAGCAGTACCGGTGTAGCGTCGAGGGAAGGCAGACACGACCACAAAAAAGATGAGAAAGGGGTTATTTTTGTGGTGACAGGATGTGCGACCTGCCAGCTCCACGGAAAACGAAGAACTGGAGAGGGACAGTTGGGAAAGGCGGGAAGGCAGCACGCAGTCGCCGTGGGATGCTCCCAAAAGCTTTCCTACTGGATGCTGGGGAGCGTTCCCGCGCAGGCTCCGTCGGTACCGACGATACCCATATGTGAAGACTACATTCCCGCTTGTTCCTGGAGATCTCTTGATGCAGCGTATTGCCGATCCCACCACCATAGAGTGGTGTGGAAGTTGAGGCTTCTGAAAGCCTGGGCATGCTGAAAAACTTGATACATGGTACAGAGTCATTTGCTGATAGGCGGAACTGTTATAGGAGCCTCCCACGTATAGCATTAGATCCTGCAAGATGCGATGCATTAGTAAAGTGGCAGCCTCCTTAGGTTTTGAGGGGTATTAGAGGATTTCCAACTCCTGTCCTCTGTTCCATCTCTGATGCCACAGTAATCTGTAGGCCTCCTGCCATGTTCCGAATGAAATCTTTGAAAGACATCCTCTGGCAGAGATCGATGCCACTCATGAGGAGGGGACGGGTCTGAAGGGTTGTTCCGGCTTTCTCGGGAGTCCTCTGATGCCTCATCAAAATCAGAGGAAGTAGAATCAGAATCTGACAAGAAATAAAAGTATTGACTCTCTTTATACTTCCCTGATGTCGAGAATCGATGTCGATACTGATGATCAGTTGGTGCGACATTGGGAGCCTGCTGGGTACAGACTATGTCCATCAGTTCGCAAGGGGAGCATCAGAGGAAGAGGATCCCCGATGCAGGTTCAAGTGCTAGCATAGGCCCCGGAACAGGTGAATGTAGGCAGGGTGTTGTCACCTGCACTGATGCAGCTGTCAATACCATTGGTCCCGAGGCTACAAGTAGTGCAGCCAAATTCCTCTCGATAGCCTACTAGTTGAGGGAGCTGACTGATGACTGGGTAGAATCGTGTATGGGGCTTCCCAGAGCATGGAACCAGTATGCCTCGGGAATGTCCTGGAACCCCTCTTGGGCTTTGCAGGAGAGGTCCTCCCACCAGGGCTGTTTGGCAGGCTGGTCAGAATCGAATGCACCTTTTGGCGAGTCTCGATGGAGATGAAGGGACTTACCTCTGGAACTGGTATCAGTCCTCAATGCAGATGCCGATGACTTAGATTTGGTTTTGTGTTTGGACTTTTAGAAGACCCGAGAACCATGAGAGGTAGCAGGCAGATGTCCTTGACGATATGGAAGCCACTGAAATCGAGTCCAGGGCAAACAGAGAACCATACTATCTGGCCCTGTTCTTTAGGCCTCGGTCATTTGTTGGCACAAAGGACAATCATTTGATACATAGTCGGGGCCCAAACGTTTTAAACACCAGTCATTATCCATGAGCATTTGGTACATTTTTTGAAACCACTGATGTGTTTTTCCCATCGTGGTAAGGAAAAAGTAGGCCAAGGCCCAGCTGGCAATCAAAACCACCAAAATTGAAAGAAAAACAAAAGAAATAATCGCTGAAAAGAAAAGAAAATCAGGGCCAGTGTCTGTAGCAGCACCAGCGTCAACAGAAAGAGAGAACACAATATTTAACCAAAAAATAACATTTTTCAGCAGCGACAGGAAAGAAACAACCTGCTGGCTTCGTGGAAAATGAAGAACTGAGAAGAGGAATTGGGAAGGCAGAGGCACAGGTGCAGTGGACTGCTCCCAAAGGCTCTCCAATTGGATGCTGTGGAGAGTTCCCGTGCGGGTTCCGCCAGCACAGACATCACCCTCATAAGTGAAAACTGCATTCCTGCTTGTTCCTGACATTAGTGGTCTTTTTCAGGAGCTACCGTGATTGAAAGGCCTTGGGCCACATCACGAATAAAATCCTGAAAAGACATGTCTTCCAGGGGAGACATTCTGTGTTGGGGAGAAGAGGAGTCTTCCGGGAGAAACACTCTTGTACCGGCAGAATTATCAGAGTCATCGGAATCGGAGAATTCGAGGTATCTCTGATCCCGATGTTCATGCAAAGCACGGTCTCGGTATCGATCGAAGTCGGTACCAAATTGGTCCGGTACCGATCTGTCGATGCCAGAAGAAGTCTACATGGGAAGGATTCCCACCGGGGCCAGTACCATCAGTGCTGGTATCTGTACCGGTGCCCGTTGAACCAGTGGCGTCAACAGTACCGCAGCTGTAAGGAGAGCTGCGAGACTGCGTTCGATAGTGAGGAATCTCTGGTCTATCAACGCTGCTGATGCCTGGGTATCGGTACCGGTAAAAGCAGCCGGAACCCCTGAGTATGGCACCAGTAGTTCTGCCGAGGTCGAAGCCTCGAGAACATCCTGGAACCCCGTTGATGCTTTGGAGGCCGAAGCCTCCCGCCGGGGCTGTTTTGTCGGTGTAGTTTCCTCAAGGGCAATGCCAATAGCCTCTTGATGCTTTGAAGGAGAGCTAGCCTTTGAGGACTGGCTCTTGTGTTTAGTTACCTGAGATCCATGGGAGGACGACGAGGCTCTTGAAGACGTTGATGCAATAGACCTGATATCCGAAGAAAAGATGGTACCGAGCTTTGCAGCTCGGTTCTGTCTTCCTTTTAGTCATCCCCATACAGGAGAAACACTCAGATGGAGAATGGTCAGGGCCTAAACATTTTAGACACCAGTCATGGGTGTCGGTGACGGAGATGGTACCGCCACATTTAGTACTTTTTTTTTTTTTTAAACCACTAGCTGTTTTTTCCATCTTTTGGGAAAAATGGGGCCTAATGCCCAGTATGGCGCCTAGCACCAAAAGAAAAAGTTTCTTTAGAGAAACCATTCAAAAAAATATATATTTTTTTCTTTTTTTTAAAAGAAAGAAAGAACCGGAGGTACCGGTAGGTGTCATGCGGAGGCAGGCGCGACCACAAGAAAGAAGTTTAAAGGAGAAATTTTCTGCAGTGACAGGGTATGTGTCCTGTCGGCTCCGCGAAAAATGAATAACCGAAGAGGAACAGTTGGAAAGGTGGGAAGGCAGCACACATGTGCTGAGGGAAGCTCCCAAAAGCGTTCCTATTGGACGCTGGGGAGCGTTCCCACGCAGGCTCCGTCGGTACCAACGATACCCATATGTGAAGACTACATTCCTGCTTGTTCCTGGAGATCACATTACAACCAAAAAATACTGTCAAGGAAAGAAGGCTCAAAAAGGTACCTCAACAAGACGCAGTACCAATGCACACATCAGCAGATGGGCATGCTAGACTTCCCCTTCAAGAAAACGCAAAATGTCTGGGTGAGAGGTTAATGAGGCACCCTGAATCCTCCCTCTGAAACAAGCCAAAGCCGCTACCTACATCCGCAGAGAACTGAGAGCAAGCCCCTTATCGAAGATGTCTGGCAACAATGTACTTAGGGGACAAAGCCCCCTATCTCTGCACCAATTCTCCAAAGCTACCACATCCGAACATATGCGAACGATGTGGTCCGTTTGCCTGCCTGCAGCAATGTTGCGACGACTTGCAAGAGTAACCTCTCTTCTTCAATCGTGCCTTTTCAAGAGCCAAGCCATAAGAAAAAACTAATCCACATCCAACATAAGAATTGGCACCGGGACAGGAGACATTACATCACTGACAGAGGCCACAGATCCTCCATCATCAAGCAAACCAAATCCACATACCACTGCCTCAGATACCAATCTGGCCCCACCACAGTCACCAGACCCAGATGGGTCTCCACTCTCTGGACCATTCGACCGATGATAGGCTACGAAGGAAATACTACAGGCATTCCCAAGACCACTTCTGAATCAACGCATCAAGACCTTCGAACATTCTCTCTCATCTGTGGCTGAAGAACCAGTCCATCTTGGCACCAACCAAGGAGTCCATGAAATCCATTATAGACACCCCCAACAGAGTACAAATACTGCCTCCACAAGAGCACATTCCCATGGGTCCAACAGATTTCTGCTGAGGACATCAGCTTGGAGGTTCTTTTCCAGCCACATGAGCCACCAGAGCTTGAAGATATGTTTCTGCCCATACCAGCAGAGACGCCATCGCCAACTACCAACTTCCCAGTGCCACCTGCAACTGATGTAGGCCACTGCCACTGCACTGTCTGCCTTGCATTGGACCAGAAAGATTACACGCATCTCCAACCGGTTGACTGACAAAATCTTTTCGTCTGGAGACCACTGCCCCTGCACCACCCAGGACTGACAGTTGGCCCCATCAACCAGTTAAGCTGTCATCTGTCAAACAGCAGCCAGGGCCGACCCTAGAGTTGGTTCAGTGTTGGTGCCATAGGTGAATCAGGCTTTACACCCCCTCTGGCTGTCAAAATCTATTATCTAGCTTTGAATGCTCTGCTTTTGCTGCCCTCCAGAGGTTGCTGCCCTAGGCAACCACCTAGTTTGCTTAGTGGTTGGCCCAGTCCTGCCTGCAGCCATTCAGAGGCATTGCCACCGACAGGCTGGCCAAGTTCAGCCACCACAGAAGACTCACACAGGCTTCTTCTGGCTGCAGCATCAGCCTCCATTACACTGAGTGCTTCTGTGCCAACCACCTGACTAACACCCACAGTAGAGGATGTATATGTGCTCTGACCCACAGCACTAACTCGGTGTCCACAAGGACTTGCAGATAGCCCCAAGCCTGAGGAAGATGCCACTTCAAGAACTTGCAATATGTTTCTGAAACTTTCAAATTTGTTCTGTGTCAGTGCCACAAGGCCTGTCCTAGTGTCGAAATACACCCCAGGTAATCTAGAGACTGTGCTGTCTCCATTCTGCTCTTTGCAAAATTGAGGAATCGGCTCAACTACTGGAGCAACAAGACCACCTGCTGTGTTGCCTATCAGCTTTCCTGAGGGTAGACTGCTCTGATCAGCAAGTCATTCAGGTAAGGGTGAACCAACACTCCTTCCCTGCACTGGGCTGCTGCAACTACCATCATTATCATGGAGGTTCTGGAAGCATACTAGTCTATTTTAGGGACGCTAGTCACAAATGGAAATGTAACTTTCTTTCAAAATGTATTTGTACTGTATATGAACTATTTTATGAACTGAAAACTGATTTGAAGTTAAACGTGAATGGCAGTATAGCAAATGTAAACATAGCCCAATGGGCAGAATTTGAAAATGAAAATGGTCCAAGAGCACTGCAAAAAGCAGGTACCGCTGATGGTCTGGGTGAATTGTAATTGTAAAGAGGAGCTCAGGTACTCCCCTTGAACTGCCACAATGACAGACTGCATGGAAACATTGCAGAAATGTGGTACCCATAAGGCTCCGTTGATCTACTCAGATCTAAAATTGTTTGAAAGATACTCTTCTTCCAGAGGACTACAAAGTAAATGGAATACTGACCTAAATCCCACAACTCCAGGGGAACCCTTACTATGGCATGAAGTTGCAGCAGTCTCTCTAGTGTCTCTGCCACTGTGCACATCTTGCCCAGCAGGGAGAAATCACAGAAGTGTCTAAAAGGGGCTGTGCCGGCTTGATGGTATACTCCTCACAAATCACTTCCAGAACTTACTGGTCTGATGTGACCTAGGTCCAACTGAAATAAAAAGCCTGCACACCCCTCCCCCGCCTCCCCTGGAACTAGTTCTGCCTGGACCCCAAAACATTTACTGGGATGGCTTAGAGCTATCAGCAGCTCCCGATGGCCCTTCTGCCACCCTTTCAAACTTCCACAAAAGGACTAGCCCCCGAGAGAGAGAACGCAACCAATGGGAAAGCCCTGAATCTGACAAACTTTCAAATCTCCCAAAAATCACTCTTGCAAAGAGGAAAAGGACTTCACTCCTCGTGGCCTCTCAGCCTCTCCTAAATTCTTCACCAGTTTTAAGAAAGCCTCCCCAAAAGGGAGCTAACTTTTAAAGGGCGTAGTTAGCTGGGCTTTGGAAGCCACATCCGCTGACCAATTATTCAGCCATAAGAGACGGCAAGCAGTAACCATTGACACCATGCTCTTTGCAGAGGCCCTAACAAAATCATAACATCCAGAAAAGCCTAACCTAACTTCAGCCTGCCTGCCTCTAACAGGAAGCCATCAAGTTCCTGGGCACTCTAAAGCAGCTTCCGAGACCATCTTAAACATGCCCGAGCCATGTTCGCTCCACATAGTGGTGCCTGCAGTGCCAAAGTAAACACCTCAAAGGACTGTTTTAGCATGGTTTCCGGTTTCCAGTTTCCTATCCTGCGCGTCCTGAAGCACTGCACCACCTGCCACTAGAATGGTAGTTTTCTTGGTAAACGTCATCACCAGTGCATGCACAATCAGAAAGCAGAAAAGTTCCTTTCCGTCTGACAGAATAGGGTAAAGACATGCCATGGATCTATGAACCCATGAGCTAGCTTCTGGCATCTCTAACTCTGCTGCAATCATGTCTCTCATAGCCCTATGCAGTGAAAATGACTGCTGGCTTACAGATAACCTCAAGTAAGATCTTTCATCATCCTTGCAGGAAGGTCCTCCGCAATGTTAAGAGCCGCCAGTGTCTAAGAAATGAGTGTGCCAAGTCATCCTTATGGAAGGCCCTCAACACTCTGGGATCCTCTCATGGAGGAATCTTGCCCTACTCTAGCTGCTCCTCCTAGGGATCATCCCAGCAGTCTGAAGGCCCTTCCAGAGGATCTTCCAAACCTGCCTCCCCCACCCCAAGTCTGCCAAGAGACGATCCTCTGTATCTTTGACCTGGTACCTCTAAGGTTGCTTGAATGCAGGCTCGGGAATGTCACGCAGTGCTGAAACAGTGGCCACAGCCTTCTAGGAATCTTGCTTCAGGCCCTGCTTCATGCAGAAGGCCCAATGCAACAAGAGCGCAAATTTGGATGAAAACAAGCAGCCCTTTCGGACCCCTCTCCAGTGCACAAATCCCATGGCCCTCACCCTGCCACTGGCAAGACAGTGGGGTCTCACTAGGTCCTCCACTGACAACCGCAGCCCCTGACAAAAGGGCAGTACTTCCTGCCAAAACCAAACTGTGCCACTGCTGAAGGAAGACCAGTTATGCTGCTCTCACCATCCCCACAGCCACTGCTGGATCCCCTGAAGCAAAATCTGGGCGCAAAAGCTGCCTCTCAGTGGCACAGTCTTCCTGTTCAGCCGTGCCAGAAACTAGGTCAGATAGCTGACTCCAGTGACTACCAAAGGCCATATGTCACTTTGGCATGCTCCGTTCAAACAAGCCCTCCCTCCCCTGAAATGCACCTCCAGTCAGCAGTACTCGCTAACTGCCCTGACTGTTCTCTTCAGTGGCACAGAAAACATAAGATCATAAGATATGCCATACTGGGTCAGACCAAGGTCCATCAAATCCAGTATCCTGTTTCCAACAGTGGCCAATCTAGGTCACAAGTACCTAGCAGTTTCCCCAAAAAGCACAGGTTCCACAATGCTTGTACTAGGGCAAGCAGTGGATATCCAGAGTCCCCTTTAATAATAGTTCATGGACCTTTCCTCCAGGAATTTGTCCAAACCTTTTTTAAGCCCAGCTACACTAACAGCTTTTACTATATCCTCCGGTAACGAATTCCAGAGTTTGATTACACATTGAGTGAAAAAATATTTTCTCTTATTAGTCTTAAATATCTTCATTGCATGTCCCCTAGTCTTTCTATATTTTGATAGCGTAAACAATCTATGTTTACCCATTCTACTCCATTCATTAATTTATAAACCTCTATCATCTCTCTCCTCAGTCGATCTATCCAGGTTGAAAGAGAAATTAGACTTACCTGCTAATTGTTGTTCCTTGAGGAACTCCAGTCCAGTCCTGCACCTCTGGGGTAGTGTACCTCTTCCAGCAACTTGGAGACTGAGCATGTCATCTTTTTGATGACACTAGTGTACTTATGCAGCTGGCACCGCCTACCAGCCCCAGTACCTATTGACAAAGCAGACTCAGAGGAGTAGCAACTAACGCTTCTACGTCTAAATAAATTAGTAGCCCCTCCATCCCCTGGAAGAATACCCCGTCCCCCCCCTCCAGGATGGGAAGGCCTACCTGTTGAGCACTTGAGCAATTCCAACCGGCGGGGAGTGAGCAACCAACAGCTCTTCCAGTCCGCCCCCCCCCAAACGCTAATTACACCCCCTCCCTGGCTCCCACTGGCCATTTCCTCCATCAAGGGAACCAGCTTCAGGACTGGGGTATGCACAGATTATCACAGAAAGCACTCGGAGAGTTCTGGAACTGGACTGGAATTCCTCAAAGAACAACAATTAGCAGGTAAGTCTAATTTCTCTTTCCTTATCTTCCCTCCAGTCCAGTCCCGCACCTCTGGGATGTATCAGAGCAGTTAAACTAATGGGAGGGACCCGTACAACCAGCCTGAAGCACTGCCGATCCAAAACGAGCGTCCCCCGCGCCTGGACATTCAGGCGATAATGCTCAGAGTATGCATGCCGCCCTATAGATCTCCACTGACGGAACTAAAACTATACTCTGACCACGAGGCAGCCTGAGCCCTTGTGGAATGCGCCCACAACACCGCCGGCACTGCTTTACCCTTCAAGATGTATGCTGACGTGATTGCATCCCTGCTCCATCTGGAAATGGAGGCCTTAGTTGCCGCCTCACTTTTGCACGGCCCACCGAACAGAACCAACAGACATCTGATCTCCGAAAGGATGATGCCCTTTTCACATACCTTCGCAGGACTCTTATCATCCAGGTGGCACAGCTGTGGAGTGGCAGGGCCCATATCCGCCATCGCCCACATCTGCGCTCACCAGAGCCAGAAAGGAAACGGCCCGATTTACATGAAATGCTGACACCACCTTGGGCAAAAATTGCGGTACCAGGCGCAGGACCACTTTCTCCTTGGCGAAGGAAAGGAATGGCTCCTGGCATGACAGGGTCCGAAGCTCTGAAATCCTGCGTGCCGAGCAAATCGCCACCAGGAATACCATTTTCAAAGTAAAGTCCTTCAGGAAAGCTCGACTCAATGGCTCAAAGGGTTTCCCAGACAGCACCATCAGCACCAGATTGAGATTCCAAGGCGGTACCACCACCCTCTTTGGCAGAAGGAGGTGGGTCACCGCCCTTAGAAAGCTCAACACGTCTGGCTGTGTACCCAATGGCACCCCGTGGATTCTCTTGTGATAACCTAAAATCGCTGCCAGTTATGCCCTCAAGGAACTGGCAGCTAGACCCTTATCAAAAACAGATTGCAAGGACGACAAGATATCCAGGACGGAGGCAGTGGAAGGGCGCGCCCACCTCTCTCCGCACCACAATTCAAAGATGCGCCCTTTGTGGATGCACGCCAGATTCATAGACCTCCTCTGGGCCTGTAGCAAGATCACCATCACTGTGCCTGAATATACTTTCTTCTTCAACCTCGCCCTTTCAAGAGCCATGCCGTAAGCGAGAACTGATCCACCTGGGGCATTCAAAGCGGCCCCTGTGTCAAGAGGTCCTTCCGAACCGGATGCCACCACAGTCGATCTGCCAGTATCCGAATCAGGTCGGAATACCACGGGCACCTCGGCCAGTCCGGTGCCCCCAGAATTAACCCCGGTGCACCTCTAACCGTTGCATTAACTGGCCTATGAGCGCCCACGGGGGAAAAAGAGAAGACCCTCTTCGGGCCATTGCTGAATTAGAGTATCCAGGCCCTCGGACATCCTCTCTTTTGCTGAAAAAACAGCAGGCCTTGGCCGGCTCAAACATTGCCATTAGGTCCATGACCGATGTGCCCCATCGGCAGATCACCTGCTCAAACACCTCCTGATTGAGCTGCCACTCTCCGGGGTCCATGTGCACTCACCTGAGGAAGTCTTCTGTCACATTGTTGACTCCTGCTACGTGAGCCGCCGATAATGCCTGGAGATAAATCTCTGCCCATCCGAGCAGCCTTTCGGCACCCTCCTCCAGGGCTGCATTGCCCATGCCTCTTTTCCGGTTGATGTAAGCCATCGTGGTCGCATTGTCTGAGAGGACTTGGACCACCTTCCCCTGCAACCATGGCTCGAAAAACTTTCTAGTGCCAAGATCACCGCTCGCATCTCGAGCCTGTTGATTGACCAGAGCCTCCTGCGGACTCCTGTCCCTGAACAAAGCGTACTTCGCAATGGGCTCCCCAACTTCACAGGCTGGCATCGGTCATAAGCTGAACCCACACCAGAGACTCTAGTAGCATGTCCCCTTTCCAAGCTCCCCATACGCAGCCACCACCCAAGGGCTCTCCTGGTGCTCCACGGGCAGGGGAGTACTTGGGACAGGGGATGACTTTGATGGGACCACCGACGGAGCAGAGCCCTCTGCAGCAGATGCAAATACGCCCTGGCCCATGGAACTAGCTCGAGAGTGGCCACCATGGTCCCCAGAACCTGCAGATAATGCCACACTGATTGTCTTGCCATCTTCAGGAACCGCCGTATCCTCTGTCGTAGCTCCTGCGCCCAGCATTCCGGCAGGAAAGCCCTGCCCACGCGGGTATCAAAGCATGCTCCCAAATATTCTAGCTCCTGGGCCAGCCATAAATGGCCAGGTTGACCCTACAACTGAGACGTTGAAGGAACTTCCCCACTCTCGCTGTTGCTCTTCCGCTATAGTCTCTGGACTTCGCCTGGATCAGCCAATCGTCTAGGTACGGGTGGATGAGAACCCCTTCCTTCTGGAGAGCTGCGGACACCACTACCATGACCTTGGTGACGTTACGGGGGCCGGTCACCAGACTGAAGGGCAATGCTCGAAACTGGAAATGGCCCCTTGGCACCGCAAAGCAGAGAAACTGCTGATGATCTGGATGGATGGGAATGTGTAGATACGCCTCTGTGAGACAGAGATGCCAAAAATTCTCCGCTTCCTACCACCACCATTACTGATCGCAGCATTTCCATGTGGAAATGCGGTACCCGGAGACAGTGGTTCATGCCCTCAAAGTCGAGAATCGGGCGAAAGGAACCTTCCTTTTTCGGCACCACGAAATACATGGAATATCGACCACAGCTGTACTGGTCTCGTGGAAATGGTTCTACGGCTCTTAGTTGCAGGAGACAAGTGAATGTCTCTTCTATTGCCACCAACACTACTGCGTCCACTTTGGGTGAACGAAGCAGCTCTCGTTCTTGCTCCGACAGTGGGTATAGGCGTGTCATGGATTGCAACCCTTTAAGACCAGCCTTCAGCAGATCCCACTCATCCTGGATCATTTGTCCTACTACTCCATGTACCGGGAAGACTTTCTGTGATTTCAGCACCGCCTGGAAAAGCGGATCCTACAGCGCCTCTTCCTCTGCCCGGAGATTAGCAGGTCTATTCAGGGCCTTGAGGGACTCCAAGGTACACGCAGATTATGGAGCCTTTTGGGGACGAGGGATTGTATCAGTACCTGTTTGAAGTGACTGTAAACCACTCTGATGCCCTTCGGCCTGGGTGGTATATCAAGAAACTGCAAGTTCTCTGACCTTGTTCTCTGTAAAACCAAACAGTTTGTTGTTCTGGTCTGTTGTTATATTGTGAACCGCGCTGATGCTGAATAGAGCGGTATATAAGAGCCTGTAATAAATAAATAAATAAATAAATAAGCATAAGGATGAGCGCCGGTAGCACCTCCCGGCAGAAAAACTGAACAATCCGGGCCTGATCCTCCTGTTCTAGAATCTCTCCTTCTTCCAACACCTCCTGCAGATCTAGCTCCATGTCAAGATTTTCCCCATCCAGTCCCTCCGACAATGGCGATTGCTGCCACTCCTCCTAACTCGTGCTCTTTTGCATCTGACACCCTCTTAGCTCTGTGTTCTGGTGCTGAGGAGCCGCTTGCCAAGCACTGTTGACATAGGCAAGACACCTTATGCAAAAGTAAGAAACTCTGGGCTTGAGGGACAGATGGTCCAAGCATCGTGCGGGGACGGGGGACCGGATCCCTTGAAGGTAACATGGCGCCCCCCGCCTCCAGGGTCTCTTTCAACTGGGACTCTCCTGCCTCATCTCATCCTGCAGGCCCTGCTCCAATGACTTAGCCTCTTGCGTGCAGTCTAGGCAGACAATGAGACCACACCCCATTGGGGATTGCATATCTTAAGGATTTTTAGATTGTGCTACCGTGTTGCACCTTAAAGATATGAAATGGACCTTGCACTGAACCAATCAAGCTGACACTTTCTCCGTGAAAAGTTTAAGTACTATAAATGGCTATAAGGGAGTACAGCTTCCCTTATAAGCAATATTAGAAATTTAATAGGTACATAATCTGGGCTAAGAGACCAGGGATGATCATGACAGGTCACTCACTGACCATAGACAGATGAAAGGATTTTGTTTGTCTCCTATCCACTGACTGACTCTCTCTTTCTAGTTACACACATTTCTTGTATGCAGGTACTTCCTGTTTTCCACAGAACAAAACTGTAGCTACTACAAACCTATATGCAGCACTTTTCCCCCTCACTTATCTTTCATTTATTTCTGTCTCAGACTTTATCTGACCCTTCTCAGGAGAAAGTCACAATGTGTCAACCAGTTGTCACTTACATCACTTGACCAGGCATAACAGCACTCTGAAATCTGCCCAGCAACAATGGCATATCTAGTTAGGCTTTTTCCACAGGTCTGCATCAAGTCAATGTGCACTGAATAGGTTTTGAGCTATATAACACAAGGATTAAGTGGGATTCATCCCCCTTGATACCATCCTATACCAGGCACTGCAGTCTGGCTGGCATGGTGGGAAGGGCTGGGGGCACTCCCCAGGAATGCCCTCAATCTGAAGGTAAAAGGATCCCTAGCACAGTGCACCTCCACGGGCTCAGGCACGGAGTACTAGAGTACCTGAACTAAAATAAAATAAAACCAATGTACCGAAATCTAATTAACTGAAACTGAAATTAAAAAGAAACTGCAAATGGCCCCCTAGGAAGAAGCTGCTCTGTCCTGCTTTATTCTCCGGAGGCTGCCTCTCCCGGGCACCCAAAATACAGCGGGGGGTTAAAACACACCCGGGCCTGAATAAGAAGAAATCACACCTAAACTCAGCGGGGGGAGTTTACTGCGCCGCTAGAAGCTCCCAAACATGCAGCAGCAGGCCGCTCTCTGTCTCCTCATGCTAGGGGTTCCTGCTGTCCTCCCCCCGCCACTCTTACCATGGAGCCTCTTTGCCATGTGGCTTTTCTACCCCTCACGCTCAGCTTTCCTTCCTGGCTTCGGCGCTGAGGGGTGCGATAACAGGTTAGGGAGCCGCCAGAAGTATCAGACTGAGGAAGGCCCCCCACAGAACTCCCCCCCCCCCCGAAATCCTGAGGGGAGAGGGGAAAGAAGGAATATCCTCCCCTCAGCCCTGTTGTCCCCCGGGTTTGCTGTTCCTTCTGATTTTTCTTTCTGCCTTCAAAAACACAAAGAAACCTGCACCTTAACAGGGGAAAGAAAAAGCAACCTCTAACTAAACCTATCTCCTTAGTTGTCCCTTCAGTGAGTCCAACATCCTGGTTCACTACCTCCTCCAGCTGCTTGGAGACTGAGCATACAGGGCAATGTTCCCTCTAATTTTCTGTAGGCTGTGTGCGCATAAAATATCAGCTGTGCAGCTTTTGAAGGAAGGTTACATTTTTGTGCGCCACATAATGACACTCGGAGTTATATACTTTAAAATTTGACTACACGTCAGAATACAGTATGTACACCACATTGATTTTAATCAAATTAAATGAAAATAGACAATTACTAAATGAAGCGGAAAATTTCTAGCAATTACAATCACAACTTTTAAATTTTAAGACATCTGGGGTTTTTTTCTATCAGAATCAGAACCGTAATTTTTGTGCGCTCTGTTGTAAAGTATGTGCGCTTGCTCGGTGAGGTGTGTGCGCACGCACAGCTTAGAGGGAACAGTGATACAGGGGAGCTGGTAGGTGGTGCCAGCTGCATAAGAACAGTAGTGTCATAAAAAAAATGACTTGCTCAGTCTCCAAACTGCTTGAAGAGGTACACTACCCCAGACGTGCGGAACTGGACTAGAGGGACGTTAAGGAAAAGCCCTAACCTTTTTAGCCTCTCTTCATAGGGGTATCCTTCCATCCCCTTTTCCATTTTAGTGGCTCTTCTCTGTACTTTTTCTAATAATGCTATATCCTTTTTAAGATACGGCGACCAAAACAACACACAATAATCAAAGTGCGGTTGCACCATGGAACAATACAGGGCATTATAATTTCCTTTGTTTTATTCTCCATTCCTTTCCTTATGATACCTAGCATTCTATTTGCTCTCTTGGCTGCCGCTGCACACTGGGCAGAGGGTTTCAAAATGCTATCCATAATTCCTAAATCTTTTTCCTGGATGGTGGTTCCTAATGTGGAACCTTGCATCATGTGACGATAGTTTGGGTTCTTTCCTAGGTGCATAACTTTGCACTTGTCCACATTAAATTTTATCTGCCATTTGGATGCCCTGTGTTCCAGTTTATCAAGGTCCTCTTGGCAATTTTTCACAATCCTCACGGGTTTTAACAAGTTTGAATAATTTTGTGTCATCTGCAAATTTGATTACCTCGCTCATTATTCCCATTTCCAGGTCATTTATGAATATGTTAAAAAGTAGCAGACCCAGCACAGATCCCTAGGCGGTACTTCACTATTCACCTTTCTCCATTGGGAAAATTGGCCATTTAGCCCTACCCTCTGCTTTCTATCTTTTAACCAATTCCAGATCCACAATAGTACACTGCTTCCTATCCCATGACTTTTTACTTTTGCCAAGAGCCTCTCATAAAGGACTTTTGTCGAAGGCTTTCGGAAAATCCAGATACACTATATCAGACTCGCCTTTGTCTACCTGTTTATTCACACCTTCAAAACACATAACAGATTAGTAAGGCAAGACCTTCCTTGGCTAAAGCCGTGTTGGCTGTCTCCCATTAAAGTCATGACGATCTACATGTTCAGTAATTTTGTTCTTTATAATGGTTTCTACCATTTTCCCAGTATTGATGTCAGGCTCACTGGTCTGTTACTTCCCGGATCGCCCCTGGAACCCTTTTTAAAAATTGGCATTACATTGGCCATCCTCCAGTCTTCAGGTATTACAGATTAATGATAGTAGGTCTGCAATCTCATATTTCAGTTCTTTCAACACCCTGGAGTTCTGCTGGGCTGCTGCGGTTCCCTCATCATGACTGCTTACCCCCCCCCCCCCAAATTTCTTAAAGGGCCAAATTTAGGAGGAGGCATGGGGGCTAAGGGAGGGCTCTGCTGCTTTCCCCTCAGGAATCTGCAGCCATAAAGGGAAGAGGGAAAACAAGAGAGAGGGGGACCCAGCGCACCAGGTTCTGCAGCTCTGGGTCCTCCATGATCTGGGCCCTCCATTGAGCTAAGCTAGGGACAAGGAGACAACTCTGCATCACTTCTCTTAAAAATAAAAATTGGATTTGAGCCTGTCCAGTGGAGTCTAGATTGCACAGGAGCCTAAGCCACCTTCATTTGCTGGAGACTGAGAAATACTGATCTGAAGAGGACTGCAGAGAACCCTTATAGGATGGTTCTCGGTCTCTATCTGCTGGTGAAATAGCATAAATTCAGGGATCTGAACAAGATGGAGGGATGATTAGAAAAAATTCTATGCTCACAAATAATGACAAAAACAGAACCTGCTCTAAGAAAATAAACTACAGGTAATTTATGAAGAGAGAGATCACACTTTGCACTGAGCTTAAGCTGCCAAGTAGGACACAAGTCTAATCACAGAAAGAGAAATTAGACTTACCTGCTAATTGTTGTTCCTTGAGGAACTCCAGTCCAGTCCCACACCTCTGGGTAGTGCACCTCTTCCAGCAACTTGGAGACTGAGCATGTCATCTTTTTGGATGACACTAGTGTACATATGCAGCTGGCACCGCCCACCAGCTCCAGTACCTATTAACAAAGCAGACTCAGAGGAGCAACAAATTAGTTAAACATGCAACAAACACTTCGACGTCTAAATAAACTAGTACCCCCTCCATCCCCTGGAAAGGATACCCCACCCCCCCCCCTCCAGGATGGGGAGGCCTACCTGTTGAGCGCTTGAGCAACTCCAACCAGCAGGAAGCGAACAACCGACAGCTCTTCTAGTCCGCCCCTCCCCCAAACACTGATTACACACCCCTCCCCGGCTCCTCCTGGCCACTTCCTCCACCAAGGGAACCAGCTTCAGGACCGGGGTGTGCATAGATTTTCACAGAAAGCACTCAGGGAGGGTTGCGGGACTGAACTGGAGTTCAAGGAACAACAATTAGCAGGTAGTCTAATTTCTCTTTCCTTATTGTCACTCCAGTCCAGTCCCACACCTCTGAGATGTATCAGACTAATGGGAGGGACCCACACAACCAGCCTGAAGCACTGCTGATCTGAAACGAGTGTCCCCCGCCGCCTGGACATCCAGGCGAAAATGTTCAGATAAAGTATGCCACCCTGCTACAGATCTCCACCGGCAGAACTAAACTATACTCTGCTCACGAGGCTGCCTGAGCCCTCGTGGAATGCGTCTGCAACCCCACCAGCACTGCTCTACCCTTCAAGATGTATGCAGGCACGATTGCTTCACTGATCCATCTGGAAATGGAGGCTTAGCTGCCACCTCACTATTGCGCGACCTGCCAAACAGAACCAACAGACTGTTCCATCTACAAAAGGACGATGCCCTTTTCACATACTTTTGCATCCAAGTGGCACAGCTGTGGAGTGGCAGAGCCCATATCTGCACTCGCCAGAGTCAGTAAGGAAATGGCCTGATTTACGTAAAATGCTCATACCACCTAGGGCAAAAACAAAGGTACCAGGCGCAGGACCACTTTCTCCTTGGAGAAGAAATGGCTCCTGGCATGACAGGGTCCGAAGCTCCAAAATCCTGCGTGCCGAGAAAATCGCCACCAGGAATACCATTTTCAAAGTCAAGTCCTTCAGGAAAGCTCTACTCAATGGCTCAAAGGGCTCCCCAGACAGCACCGTCAGCACCAGATTGAGATTCCAAGGCAGTACCACTACCCTCTTCGGCAGAAGGTGGTGGGTCACCGCCCTTAGAAAGCTCAACACGTCTGGCTGTGTACCCAATGGCACCCCGTGGACACTCTTGTGATAACCTAAAATCGCTGCCAGTTGTGCCCTCAAGGAACTGGCAGCTAGACTCTTATCAAAACCAAATTGCAAGAACGACAAGATATCCAGGACGGAGGCAGTGGAAGGGCGTGCCCACCTCTCTCCGCACCACGATTCAAAGATGCGCCCTTTGTGGATGCACGCCAGATTCATAGACCTCCTCTGGGCCTGTAGCAAGGTCGCTATCCCCGAGCCCAATTATCCTTTCTTCAACTTCGCCCTTTCAAGAGCCATGCCGTAAGCGATAACTGATCTACCTGGGGCATACGAAGCGGCTCCTGCATCAAGAGGTCCTTCCAACCGGAAACCACCAGTGTCAATCCACCAGTATCCGAATCAGGTCAGCATACCAAAAGCACCTCGGCCAGTCTGGTGCCACCAGAATTACAAATCCCCGCTGCACCTTTAGCCATTGCACTAACTGGCTTATGAGCGCCCACAGGGAAAAACAGAGAAGACCCTCTTCGAGCCACTGCTGAATTAGAGCATCCAGGCCCTTGGACATCCTCTCTTCTTCTGCTGAAAAACCAGCAGGCCTTGGCCGACTTGAACATTGCCATTAGGTCCATGGCCGGTGTGCCCCATCGGCGGACCACCTGCTCTAACACCTCCTGATTGAGCTGCCACTCTCTGGGGTCCATGCGCACTCAGCTGAGGTAGGCTGCCATCACACTGTCAACTCCTGCTACATGCGCCGCCGATAATGCCTGGAAACAAATTGGTGCCTATCTGAACAGCTTTTCGGCCTCCTCTTCCAGGGCTGCACTGCCTGTGCCTCCTTGCCGGTTGATGTAAGCCACCGTGGTCACATTCTCCGAGAGGACTTGGACCACATTCCCCTGCAACCATGGCTCGAAACCTTCTAGCACCAAGGTCACTGCTCGCATCTCAAGCCTGCTGATCGACCACAGGGCCTCCTACGGACTCTTGTCCCTGAACAAAGAGTCCTTCGCAATGGGCTCTCCAACCTGACAGGCTGGTATCAGTCATCAGAAGAACCCACACCGGGGACTCCTTCCAGGCTCCCCACACCGGAGACTCCTTCCAGGCTCCACACATGCAGACATCAACTGAGGGCTCTCCTGAGGTTCCACGGTCAGAGGAGTACTTCAGACAGGGGTTGACTCTGATGGTACCATCGACTGAGCAGAGCCTTCTGCAGCGGTTGCATATGCACCCTTGCCCGTGGGATTAGCTCAAGAGTGGCCGCCATGGTCCCCAGAACCTGCAGATCCCACCACTCTGATGGTCTTGCCATCTTCAGGACCTGCTATATCCACTGTCGTAGCTCCTGCACAAGGCAAACCAGCAGGAAAATCATGCCCACGCAGGTATCAAAACACGCTCTCAAATACTCTAGCTCCTAGGCCGGCCATAACTGACTCTTGGCCAGGTTGACCCCAACCGAGACTTTGAAGGAACTCTCCCACCCGCGCTGTTGCTCTTTCTGCTATCGTCCCTGGACCAGCCAATCATCTAGGTACGGGTAGACAAGAACCCCTTCCTTGTGGAGAGCTGCCGCCGCTGCCACCACCATGACCTTGGTGAAGGTATTGGAGGTGGTCGCCAGACCGAAGGGCAACGCTCAAAACTGGAAATGGCCCCTTGGCAACGCAAAGCAGAGAAACTGCCGATGTTCTGGATGGATGAGAATGTGCAGATACGCCTTTGCGAGATCGAGTCGCCCAAAATCTCCGCTTCCTACCGCCATTATTACTGTGAAAATACGGTACCCGGATACCTAGTTCATGCCCTCAAAGTTGAGAATTGGGCGAAGGGCACCTTCCATTTGGGCACCACGAAATACATGACGCATCAACCGCAGATATACTGGGCTCGCGGAACCAGTTCCAGGGCTCTCAGCTGCAGGAAACAAGTCAAGGTCTCTTCGACTTCTGCCAATGCCGCTGCACCCACTTTGGATGATCAAAGGAGCTCGTTCTTGCTCCAGCAGCGGGTATAGGTGTGTCATGTATTGCACCCCTTTAAGGCCAACCTCCGGCAGATCCCACTCATCCTGGCTCATCTGTCCTACTACTCCATTTACTATTAATACTTTCTGCAATTTCCGTACCGCCTGGAACAGCAGATCCTGCTGGGTCAGTGTCACAGCAGGACAAGCTAAAGAGAAAGTTTCTAGATGGAATAAATGACTGCTTCTTGGAGCAGCTGATTCATGAACCGACCAGAGGGGAAGCCATACTGGACCTAGTCCTTAGTGGAACGCCAGATCTGGTGCAAGAAATAAGGTGTTGGACCACTTGGCAATAGTGATCATAGTATGATCATGTTTGATTTAATTAGTGGAGGACAGATAGTAAAGGCATCCACAGTACTACCTTTTAACTTTCAAAAGGGAGACTATGATAGAATGAGGAATATAGTTAGGAAAAAACTAAAAGGAGCGGTTCCAAAGGATAAAGACTTACAGCAAGCTTGGGTGTTATTTAAAAATACTATCCTTGAAGCCCAGACCAGCTGTATTCCACGCATTAAGAAAAGTGGAAGAAAGTCCAAAAAACTGCCAGCATGGTTTAAAGGTGAGGTCAGAGAGGCTGTTGCTGCTAAAAAAGCAACCTTCAGGAAATGGAAAAAAGAGCCAAATGATGAAAACTGGAAACAGCACAAGCACTGGCAAGTTAAATGCAAAGCATTGATAAGGCAGGCAAAGCGGGAATTTGAGAAGAAACTTGCTAAGGAAGCAAAAACACGAAATAAAGACTTTTTCAAGTACATTCGTAGCAAAAGGCCTGTGAGAGAGTCAATTGGACCATTAGATGATAGAGGAGTAAAAGGGGCAGTAAGAGGAAACAAGGCTATAGCAGAGAGACTGAATGAAATCTTTGCTTCGGTCTTTACTGAGGAAGATGTAGGGATGTTACCCAAGACTGAAGTGGTATTTAAAGGTGATACTGCAGAGGAATTGAGAGAAATATCGCTACATCGGGAAGATATATTACAACTATTTGATAAACTGAATAGTAGCAAATCACCTGGACCAGATGGTATACATCCCAGAGTGTTGAAAGAACTGAAATATGAGATTGCAGACCTGCTACTGGTAATCTGTGAACTTTCATTAAAATCATCTGTAATACCTGAAGATTGGAGGGTCGCCAACGTAACACCAATTTTTAAAAAGGGTTCCAGGGGTGACCCAGGAAATTACAGACCGGTGAGCCTGACGTCAGTACCAGGGAAAATGGTAGAAACCATCATAAAGAACAAAATTACACAGCATGTAGATAGTCATGGCCTAATGGGAGACAGCCAACATGGCTTTAGACAAGGAAGATCTTGTCTTACTAATCTGATATGTTTTTTTGAAGGTGTGCATAAACAGGTAGACAAAGGTGAGTCGGTTGATATAGTGTATCTGGACTTTCAGAAAGCTTTTGACAAAGTCCCCCATCAGAGACTTTTGGCGAAGCTAAAAAGTCATGGGATAGGAGGCAGTGTACTATTGTGGATCGGGAACTGGTTAAAAGATAGAAAGCAGAGGGTAGGGCTAAATGGCCAATATTCCCAATGGAAAAAGGTGAATAGTGGAGTACCCCAGGGATCTGTACTGGGTCCCCTGCTTTTTGACATTCATAAATGACCTGGAAAAGGGAATAATTAGTGAGGTTATCAAATTTGCAGATGACACAAAACTGTTTAAAGTTGTTAAAACCCAAGAGGATTGTGGAAAACTGCAGGAGGATCTGGATAAATTGGAAGACTGGGCATCCAAATGGCAGATGAAATTTAATGTGGACAAGTGCAAAGTTATCCACCTAGGAAAGAACAACCCACACTATAGTTACACGATGCAAGGCTCCACATTAGAAACCACCACCCAGGAAAAAGATTTAGGAGTCATTGTGGATAACATGTTAAAACCCTCCGCCCAGTGTGCAGCGGCGGCCAAGAAAGCAAATAGAATGCTAGGTATCATAAGGAAAGGGATGGAGAACAAAACAAAGGATATTATAATGCCTCTGTATCGCTCCATGGTACGACCGCACCTTGAATATTGTGTGCAATTCTGGTCACCGTATCTTAAAAAGGACATAGCGTTATTAGAAAAAGTACAGAGAAGAGCCACCAAATTGGTGAAGGGGATGGAAGGCTACTCCTATGAAGAGAGGCTAAGAAGGTTAGGGCTCTTTAGCCTGGAGAAGAGACGGCTGAGGGGAGATATGATAGAGGTCTATAAATTAATGAATGGAGTGGAACGGATAAACGTGGATCAATTGTTTACGCTATCCGAGTATAGAAAGATTAGGGGACATGTAATGAAGCTACAGGGTAAACTATTTAAGACAAAAAAGAGAAAATATTTTTTCACTCAACGTGTAATCAAACTCTGGAATCTGTTACCGGAGGATGTAGTAAGGGCTGTTAGTATAGCTGGGTTTAAAAAAGGTTTGGACAAGTTCCTGGAGGAAAGGTCCATAAACCACTATTAAAAAGGGACCCAGGATATCAATGCTTGACCCAGTACAAGCATTGTGGAACCTGTGTCTTTTGGGGATATTGCTAGGTACGTATAACCTAGATTGGCCACTGTTGGAAACAGGATACTGGGCTTGATGGACCTCAGTCTGACCCAGTATGGCATGTCTTATGTTCTTATCCTACAGCACCTCTTCCTCTGCCGGGAGGTTAGCAAGCATATTCAGGGCCTTGAGGGTCTCCAAGGTATACATAGAATGTGAACCCTTTGGGGACGAGGAATTGTATCAGTATCCACTTGTAGTGATTGTAAACTGCCCTAATGGCCTTCGGCCTGGGCCGTAAATCGAGAAATTGCATAAACAAGCATAAAGATGAGCACTGGTAGCTCCTCCCGGCGGAAAACCCGAACAATCCGGGCCTGATCCTCCTGTTCTGGGATCTCTCCTTCTTCCAACTCCTCTCTGCAGATCTAGCTCCGTGTCAAGGTCTTCCCCATCCAGCCCCTCCGACAACGGTGATTGCTGCTACTCCTCTAAGCCTCTAGCCCACTTAGACGCCACTGCTCCTGACTCATGCTCTTTTGCATCTGACATCCTCTTAGCCCTGTGTTCCGGGGCTGAGGAGCCACTTGGTAGGCAAAACGCCTTCTGCAAAAGTAAGAAAATCTCCGGTGAGAACTCCCCCCAGGAAACCTACTGCTCCCTGGGCTCAAGGGGTGGATTGTCTGGGCATCGTGCAGGGACTGGGGGGCCAGATCCGTTGAAGGTAACATGGCGACCCCCACCCCCAGGATCTCTTGCAACCTGGAGGGACTCTCCTGCCTCATCTCATCCTGCAGATCCTGCTCCCATGACAGCCTCTTGCGTGCAGTTTAGGCAGATGCCTGCCTCCGAGACCACACCACATTGGGGACTGCATATCTTGAGGATTTTTAGATTGCGCTGCAGTATTGTATCTTAAAGATATGAAATGGACCTTGCACTGATCCAATCAAACTGACACGTTCTCCAAGTAAAGTTTACATTTTTCTTCTACTACTACAAATGGCTATAAGGGAGTACAGCTTCCCTTACAAGCAAAATTACAGATTTAATATGTCTGGGCTAAGCGACAAGAGATGATCATGTCAGGTTACTCACTGACCATAGACAGATGGAAGAATTTCATTTGCATCCAATCCAGTGACTGACTATCTTTCAAATTACATACATTTCTTGTATGCAGGTACTTCCCGTTTTGCACAGAGCTGTAGCTGCTACAAACATATTATGCAGCACCCCTTTTTTTATTTTTTTACACTTATCTTTATTTCTGTCTCTGACTTTTTATCTGACCCTTCTCAGGAGAAAGTAACGTCTCAACCAACTACCAGTTTATATCACCTGACCTAGCACAACAGCCCTCTGAAAATCCGCCCGGCAACAAACAATGGCCTATCTGATTAGGCCTTTCCCACATGTCTGCATCAAGTCATTGTGCACTGAATCAATTTTGAGCTGTATAACACAAGGAATGCTTAAGGATTAAGTAGGGTTCACACCCCTTGATACCATCCTATACCAGGCACTGCGGTCTGGCCAGCATGGTGGGAAGGGCTGGGGGCACTCCCCAGGAATGCCCTCAGTCTGTACCCAGGTACGTAAAAGGATCCCCAACACAGTGCACCTCCACATGCTCAGGCACAGAGCACTAGAGTACTTGAACTAAAATAAAATAAAACCAAAACATAATTAACTGAAACGGAAATTAAAAAGAAACTGCAAATGGCCCCCTAGGAAGAGGCTGCCCTGTCCTGCTTTATTCTCCGGTGGCTGACTCTCCCGAGCACCCAAAAGACAACAGCGGGTTAAACAAATGCAGGCCTGAATAAGAAGAAATCGTGCTTAAATGCAGTGGGGGGGAGTTTCCCGCACCGCTGCAGGCTCCCAAAACATGCAGCTGCAGGCTGCTCTCTCTCTCCTCATGCTCTGGCAGTTGCTAGGGGTTCCTGCTGTCCTCACCCCCCCCCCCCTGCCACTTATCTTGGAGCCTCTTTACCCCATAGCTGTTCTACCCCTCGCGCTCAGCCTTCCTTCCCAGCTTCGGCGCTGAGGGGGGGTGACTCAGGGCTGTCAGCTTTCATTCCTGTCATGCAAGTGCAGCCCCTGCAGCGGCTCCTCACCCGATAACGGGTTCAGGAGGAGCCAGAAGTCTCTGACTGAGGAAGGCCCCCACAGAACTCCCCCCCCCCCCGAAATCCTGGGGTGAGAGGGGGGAAGAAGGAATATCCTCCCCTCAGCCCTGTTGTCCCCCAGATTCTCTCTGTTCCTAATTTTTTTTTTTTACTTCTGCCTTTAAAAACAAAGAAACCTGCACCTTAACAGGGGAAATAAAAGCAAACTAACTAAACCTATCTCCTTAGTTATCTCTTCAGTGAGTCCAGCACCCTGGCTCATAACCTCCTCCAGCTGCTTGGAGACTGAGCTTACTGGGGCTAGTGGGCAGTGCCAGCTGCATATGTACACTAGTGTCATCAAAAAGATGACATGCTCAGTCTCCAAGCTGCTGGAGGAGGTGCACTACCCAGAGGTGCGGGACTGGACTGAAGGGACGATAAGTAATAACCAGATGCTGGGATTTCCATCTCCTCTGGTACTTTATGATGGAATATCTCAGAGTATAACATTACCTTACACATCCAATGTTATACAGACACAAAAGCTCAACATTACACGCACAATTTAGGCTCCACTATGTTTCCCTCATACTCTGTACCTTCTCCTCAACCCCATCTTAGCCAATATGAATACAGCACAGTTACTCACCTGTAACAGGTGATCTCCGGGAACAGCAGGAATTTAGTCCTCACATATGGGTATCGTCGGTACTGACGGAGCCCGTGCGGGAATGCTCCCCAGCGTCCAATCAGAAAGCTTTTGGGAGTATCCCACAGCGCCTGCGTGCTGCCTTCCCGCCTTTCCCAACTGCCTCTCTCCAGTTGAGTTTTAAAGCTGAGACAAAGAGAGAGAGAGAGGGAAAGGAAAGAGATAGAGAGATACAACTCCTAGGGGAGATGGGTGGGTTGTGAGGGCTAAATTCCTGCTGTTCCTGGAGATCACCTGTTACAGGTGAGTAACTATGCTATCTCCAGGAACAAGCAGGAATGTAGTCATCACATATGGGGACTCCCTAGCTTTAGGTACCAGGGAGAGACCCCAGAAGCTATGTGTCCCTGAAAAGGGCTTCACTTCCCCCCATGGATCTCTGGCATCCTACCAGGGATGGTGGGCAGGAGTTGATTAGGTATGGAACAGGTGTTTGATAACAGCCTGACCAAACAAGGCATCCGGGCGGGAGTCCTTGTCCAAGCAGTAATGGGCTGTGAAGGTATGAACTGAGGCCCAAGTGGCTGCTCGACAGATGTCGTCAATAGACACAGAGTGCAGATGAGCCATTGAGGCTGCCATGACTCTCACATTGTGAGCTGTGCCATGGCCCTTCAGAGAATGGTTCTTACTCTGATAGGCGAAGGAAATACACTGAGCAATCCAGTTAGTGTTCTCTTGGAGACTGGAAGTCCCAAATGAGAAGGATCAAAAGCAACAAAGAGTTGAGAGGACTTTCTATGTTGCTGTGTTCTTTGCAAGTAAAAGGCTAGATCTCTTTTACAGTCCAAGGTATGAAGATCCCTTTCTGCATTTGATGCATGAGGTCCTGGAAAAAAGACAGGTAGGTAGACCTCTTGGTTCAGATGAAAAGGCGAGATCACCTTAGGCATAAAGTGTGGATGAGTCCTAAGGACTACCTTGTCATGATGGAACCTTGTATAATGTGGATTAGCTACTAGCGCTTGCAACTCACTAATGCGGCGTGCTGATGTGATTGCAATGAGAAAGATAACCTTCCAAGAAAGGAATTTTAATGAGGTGGTAGCTAAAGGTTCGAAAGGTGGCTTCATGAGCTGCCCAAGAACCAGATTCAAGTCCCATGCCACCGGAGGTACTCTAATGGGAGGCATAGTTAGAAGGAGGCCTCTCATAAACCATGCTATAAGAGGATGAGAGGAAATAGGCTGTCCATTTAGAGGTTTAAGAGAAGCTGCAATAGTACTCAAATGGACTCTTACTGAATTTGTCTTAAGGCCTGCATTAGATAAATGGAGGAGATACTCCAGCAAAGATTCCAGAGGTATCGCAAGGGGGTTAAGACCCTTTTCCGAACACCAAATAGTAAACCTTTTCCACTTGAAAGCATAAGAGCGTCTATTGGAAGGTTTTCTGGAAGCATAAAGAACATCTTTCACTTGCTGAGAAAGATTAAGATCTTGGATATCTAGGCCTTCAGCAACCAAGCCCTGAGATGCAGAGACTGGGGACTGGGATGCCATAACATTCCGTTCTCCTAAGATAGGAGATCTGGAGCAGACCCTAACTCCAGGGAGGGAGCTTGAGAGAGATGTAGAAGCAGAGGGTACCACACTTGCCGTGGCCAATGTGGTGCTATGAGAATCATGTGGCCTCTGTCTCTCTGAAGCTTGAAGAGGGTTTTGGGAATTAGGGGAATGGGTGGAAAGGCATACAAGAAGTCTTGACCCCAGTAAAGGAGGAAAGCATCCCTGGCCTGAGCCCCCTGAGCCGGAATTCTGGAACAGAACTGGGAATGTTTGGCATTCCACGGACTTGCAAAGAGGTCTATGTCCGGGGTTCCTCAAAGTTGAAATATCCTGGTCACCTGGTCTGCATGCAGAGACCACTCGTGTGGAAGCAGAACTCGACTGAGTCTGCCCGCCCAAGAGTTTTGAATGCCTGGAAGATATACTGCCAGCAGATGAATCTGATGCTCTCTGGCAAGGGCCCATAGTCACAAAGCTTCGTTGCAAAGCGACAGAGAGCCCGTTCCCCCCTGCTTGTTCACATAGAACATGGCTACTTGATTGTCCATATGAATGAGGACTGACTTGTAGCTGAGCAGGGAGTGGAACACTCGCAGAGCCAGGAAAATTGCTCTGAGTTCCAAGAGATTGATATGTAGACAACTCTCTTGCAGAGACCAGGTGCCCTGGGTGGAGAAGTCTTGCAGATGAGCTCCCCAACCCTTTGGAGAAGCATCTGTTGTGAGAGTTGCTTGGGGTAAGGGTTGTTGAAAGGGGGACCCCAGCAACAGGTTTTGAGTGGACCTCCACCATTGGAGGGACAAAATGAGGCGACTTGTGTTTGCTATTTTGTCTGACAGGCACAATGATGCCTGGGTCCATTGGGTGGATAAAGTCCACTGAGCTGCCCTCATGTGGAGGCGAGCATATGGAACCACATGCACAGTGGATGCCATGTGGCCTAGTAACTGCAACATTTCTTGAGCAGTTAGATGAGGCTTTATCACCAAACGAAGGCAACAGGCCTGGGGAAGATAGGCCTTTGCCCTTGTGGTATCCAGGAAAGCTCCTATGAACTCTAAAGACTGAGTGGGAGTTAGACTGGATTTTGGGATGTTTATTATCAGCCCTAAATACTGAAGGATACACATTGTGCAGGATAGAGAAGTCTTGGCCTCTGTGTTGGAGCTCGAATGAGCCAGTCGTCCAAGTAAGGGAAGACGAATATTCCTAGAGTGCGGAGAAATGCTGCTACCACAGCCATGCATTTCGTGAACACCCTTGGTGCTGAGGCCAGACCAAAAGGAAGTACCCTGTATTGGTAGTGCTTTCCTTGAAAAAGGAACCAAAGGAACCTTCTGTGGGTTGGATGGATGAGGACATGGGTGTACGCATCCTTGAGATCTAAAGAACAAAGCCAATCCTGACTCTGAAGGTATGGTAGCAGAGATCCGAGAGAAATCTTGAATTTCTCCTTGACAAGGAATTTGTTCAATTCTCTGAGATCTAAGATAGGTCTGTAACCCCCTGTTTTCTTTGGAATAAGAAAATAAGGGGAACAGAACCCTGTGCCCTGTTGATGAAGAGGTACTTCTTCTATTGCCCCTTGGGCAAGAAGAATGGCAACCTCCTGATCTAACAGGTTGATGAGAGAGGTCAGAGAATTGAACTGCTTCACTATCGTGTGATGGGGCATGCTTGAAAAATGAAGTTTGCACCCCTCCTTTATGATGGAGAGTGTCCAATGCTCTGTTATTTGCCCCCATCTGGGGGCAAAATGACATTACCTTCCTGGAATGGTGGACGGCTCTGGTCCCTCCAGAACCAGAAAGGCTATGTTCTCTAGCTGAAAGTCAAAGGACCTGAGGAGGCTGAGGCTGCTGGGCCGGTGGAGGCCTAGCAGCCTTTGCTTTCTTCTGTTTGGGTGGTTGCTGACGTTTGCTTGAAAACTGACCTGCAGAAGATGCCTGCTGACCATAAGCAGGATAAAATCTTTTCTTTTTAGAAAAAGATGTTTTCTTGAACAATTTCTTTCTAACAGGATCAGCAGTGGACTTGGATAGTCCATCCAAGGTGGAATTTTCAGCATCCATTTCATTGGCTTTTTCCTGCCAATCTTTACCAAACAGGTTCTCACCAGTACAAGGGATATTTCCCAATTTATCTTGTACCCAGAGCTCTAAATCGGATGCCTGGAGCCAAGCAATTCTACATGCACCTATGGCGATAGCCGAGGTTCTGCTTATACACTCAAAGCAGTCAAAGGCTGCACAGTTGGAGAATTTAGAAACATCTTGGGCATGTTTGACCCAGGTGAGGAAGTCCTGTCTTTTATCCTCAGAAATGAAAGGACTTAAAGTCTGTAAATTATCTGTGACCTCCTTTAGGAACATTCCCATGTAGAGACTATAGGAACTGATTCTTGCAGCAAGCATGGAAGCTTGGAAGACTCTACGTCCAAAAGCATCCAGGGTTCTGCACTCACGTCCTGGAGGATCAGAGGCATGTCTTTTTGCACTTCTGATCCTTCTCATAGCTGACTCCACCACAACAGAGTGGTGAGGAAGCTGAGTCTTATGGAACCCAGGACAAGGAGGGACTCAATACATAGTATCCAATCTACAAGAATGAGGAGAGGTGATAAGAGGTGTTTCCCACATCCTCAACATGAGATCATATAGAATCTCATGAATGGGTAAGGTAGCTGCCTCCTTAGGAGTTTTGGGATATTGTAAAATTTCCAACTCCTTGGCCCTTGGCTCTGTTTCAGGGGCCACAGTAATGGACAGGCCCCGAGCCACCTCCCTGATGAAGTCTTGGAAGGACATGTCTTCTGGAGGAGACATCCTGCGTTTAGGGGAGGACGACTCCTCTGGAAGAAGCATCGCTGCATTGACAGAACTTTCAGAATCCTCAGATTCTTCTGAGGACTCGAAGTATCGTCTGTCCGGATACTCCTGCAGAGCCCGATACCCGTACTGACCAAGGTCGGTACCGGGAATAACCAGTACCGGAGAATCGGTACCGGAGGGCATCGGAGGACAGGGTACCGGCAGAGCAGACACCGATGCTGATGTCGATGCTATCGGTACTGGTACCGATACCGGTGCCAGTGCCTGTACCGGTGGAGTTGTCTGTCGCGGTACCAAGGGCGTCGATGCCTCAAGGAAAGCCGCCAGACTGCGTTCCATAGCCAGAACTCTCTGGTCTATGGACACCGCCAATGCCTGGCTGTCGGTACCGGTAGAGACCACCGGTACCCCAGAGCATGGCACCAGGAGATCTGTCAAGGCCAAGCCATCGAGAACATCCTAGAACCCCGATTAATGCTTTGGAAGCCGAAGCCTCCCGCCAGGGTAATTTTGCCGGTGCAGAATCCTTGAGGGCAACGCCAGAGGTATCTCGATGCTTAGAAGGAGATCTACCCTTCGAGGACCGGCTGGATTTATGTTTAGTTACCAGAGATCCACAGGAGGAAGAAGCAGCCCTGGAAGACATCGATGCCACCGAAGCCGCATCAGAGGGAAACAGGGTACTGAGCTTGGCAGCTCGGTTCTGCCGACCTCTTTTAGACATCATGGCACAGGACACACAATCCGTGATGGAGTGGTCAGGACCTAAACATTTTAAACACCATTCATGGGTGTCGGTGACGGAAATGGTACCGCCACACTTGGTGCACTTTTTAAAACCTGAGGCAGGTTTTTCCATGTTAAGGAAAAGGTTTTGGGCCTAAGGCCCAAAAAAGGCGCGTGCACCTGAAGAGGAAAAAATTATTATTTTTTTTCTCACAGAAATAAGAAAAGAAAGACCGGCGGTACCGGTAGAGCGTCGAAGGCGGCAGACGTGACCACAAAAAGAAAGAAAAAAAAAAGAAATTCTTCTGTAGTGACAGGAACACGACCTGCTGGCTCCGCGGAAAAAGAACTACTGGAGAGAGGCAGTTGGGAAAGGCAGGGAGGCAGCATACAGGCGCTGTGGGATGCTCCCAAAAGCTTTTTGATTGGATGCTGGGGAGCGTTCCCGCGCGGGCTCCGTCGGTACCGACGATACCCATATGTGATGACTACATTCCTGCTTGTTCCTGGAGATTGTTCATTACAAAACTCCAAATATGAGTCCTTCCTTTACAAGTATAAAACAAACATTTTAGTGTCTTGACCTGTCTGTTGAAGTCTTCTTCATTCTCCATCCACATGTACTCAGCAAAAGGATTGGTTTCATTCTCATCATGCCCGTTCACTACCTGGTCCTCTTTGGATTTGGCGTTTGATGTTGTGTTGCCAACATCTGAACCATTCATCATTACTGAATCTAACAGAAAATGGAGATCATGGAAAGAGAAGAGAAAAAGTTATGTTGTAAAAGAACAAATCATGCATTTCAGTATCTAGCACTGGAAAAACTATGCTACAGTCATGTTTTGCACCTTCATAAAGAGCAAAGCAATGTCCAACATTTCAAGAGTGTGTATAACTGACCTCCTTTCTAAAATGCAACTTTTAAAAGTAAATAAGAAGCAGATAATATGTCAAGTGCAAGGTCTCCACCTACCAAGGACTGTGTTGCTACATCCATATCCAATAAGAATTAAAGTAACACCACCATGCTGTGTCAGACCAAAAAGCTTACTTACTCACCTGTAACAGGTGATCTCCAGGAACAGCAGGAATTTAGTCTTCACATATGGATGACAGATACCAACGGAACCCACGCGGGAACGCTCCCCAGAGTCCAACAGGAAAGCTTTTGGGAGCATCCCACTGCGCCTGCATAGCTGCTTTCCCACCTTCCCAGCTCTCCCACCTCAGTTGTGTTTGTAGCTGAGAGAAAAATGGAGAGTAAAAGAAAACCTACAACTTCTAGGGGAGGAGGGTGGGTTGTGAAGACTAAATACCTGCTGTTCCCAGAGATCAACTGTTACAGGTAAGTAAAGCGTAGTTACTCACCTTTAACAGGTGTTCTCCAGGGACAGCAGGAATCAGTCTTCACTTATGGGTGACGTCGGCACTGACGGAGCCCGCACAGAGCAATTCCCCAGTTTTCAAAGAAAGCCTTTGGGATTGCTACCATGCATGCATGGTCCTCTTCCTGCCTAAGGGTGCCTTCTTGCTCAGTCAGGTCCCTTAGCTCGAGCCCTACCAAGCAGATGGCAAGGGAAGGACAAAAATACAGCAACTCATCAGGGGAGGCAGGAGGGTAGTGAGGACTGATGCTTGCTGTCCCTGGAGAACACCTGTTACAGGTAGCTAAGCTTTCTCCAGAAACAAGCAGGAAGCCAGTCCTCACTTATGGGACTCCTTAGCTACAGGCTATCGAACCTGTAACCAAAAAACGCCTCCACGAAGCCGTAAGCAGAAGCCAAAGTCTGAAGGAGCCAGAGTCCTCGGGTCCTCAGGGCGAAGCCCTCGGTAGCCATGAAGAAGGGTCAGAGGACAGGAGTTGCTTATACCCCGAACAGATTAGAGTACAGCCTGGCCAAAGGCACTGTCCCGGCAGGATTCCCTCTTCAGGCAGTAGTGTGTTGCGAAGGTGTTTGTAGAAGACCATGTTGCCGCTCGGCAGATATCCATCATGGGCACAAAGCGCAGCGAGGCCACCAAGGCCACTTTGGCTCGGACCCCATGTGCAGTGACTCGATGATCCAGAGAGACGTCTGCCTTCATTTGGGCAAACACGATGCAGTCCCCCACCCAAATAAAGAGGGTGCACTTGGTGACTGATTGCCCCTGCCTATTGGGATCGTGGGTCACGAAAAGCCTGTCAGACTTGCAGTGAGTCTGGGTATGCTGCGAGTATTAGACGAGGGCCTGCTTGAAGTTGAGGGTGTGGAGAGTCGCCTATGCCTGATCGGCGTGGGGCCTCGGGAAAAAGCTCGGGAGCACTCTCTCTTGGTTGAGATGAAAGGCCGACACGACCTTGGGTAAGAATTTAGGATGGGTCTTGAGGACCACCCTGTTCCGATAAAACCTGGTGTAAGGGGTGCCAGCCATGAGCACCTGAAGCTCAATGACTCAGCGAGCCAAGGTCAGTGCTACCAGGAAAGCCAACTTCCAGGACAAGTGCTGGAGCGAACACGTCACCATTGGCTCGAAGGGTGGACGAGTGAGCTGCATGAGCACCACATTCAAGTCCCATTCCGCTGGAGCGGGGCGGATAGGCGGCTTGGATAGCAGGAGGCTCCGCATGAAGCGGGAGGACTAGTGGCTGCCCTGAGAGAGGTGTCCCCTCGATAGAGAGATGATTAGCCAATATGGCGCTCAAATGAACTCTAACAGAGTTCGACCAGTCCTTCCCTCGAGAGATGGAGGAGGTACTGGAGAACCCAGCAAACTGAGCACGAGAAGGGGTCAATCTGGTGTTCCGAGCACCAGACGGAGAAGCGTTTCCACTTAAAGGTGTAAGCCCGCACAGGAGTCCTTCCTTGAGGCAAGGAGAATTTCCTTGACCTCCTCCGGAAGGGCCAGAGAGACCCGTTCAGTCGTCATGCTGTGAGGGATAGGGAGGTTAGGTACGGGTGTAGTCCCCGACCCTCCTCCTGTGTCAGCAAGTCCCTGGCACAGCCCAGGGGAATCGGAGGCTCCAACGACAGCCAGAGCAGAAGCGGGAACCAAGGCTGCCGAGGCCATGAGAATCAGCGATGCCCCGTCTCGTTGAGCCTTGAACAGAGTCCTTGCAATGAGAGGGAAAGGAGGGAAGGCATATAGGAGACTGGAGGACCAGTCCAGGAGAAATGCATCGGGGCCCTCCCTGACCAGGTGTGGTACTGGGCCGCAAAAGTGAGGTAGCTGTGTGTTCTGGGGGCTGGCGAAGAGGTCCATCGCTGGGGTGCCCCAGCGTAGAAACAGCCAGCCTGCCACTCTGGGATCCAGTCGCCACTCGTGGAGGTGAAGGATTCTGCTGAGTCTGTCCGCCAGGCCATTCTCCTGACCCGGGAGGTACATCGCCTTGAGGGCCATCCTCTGTCAGGCGGCGAAAGAGTAGATGAACTGCTTCCCTGCAGAGGGAGCGCGACCCCGTGCCCCCCTCTTTGTTGATGTAGAACACTGCTACCCGGTTGTCGGTCTGCATCAGAACCGACTTCCCGTTGAGGGAAATCCTCGAAGGCCCTCAGGGCCCATCGGATGGCCCACAGCTCGAGCAGGTTTATCTGCTGCTGAGCCTCCGTGGGTAACCATTGCCCTTGCATGCAGAGAGCCCCGCAATGGACTCCCCACCCTAACAGGGAAGCGTCTGTGGTCAGTACCACATCATGATGTGGCACCTGGACGGGCGATACCCGTAGGAGGTTGCGGGGGTTTTGCCACCAGTTCAGGGACAAGCGAAGGTCGGGAAGAACCCTGACGGGGAACCTGAGGTGTCCAAGGAACTGACTCCATTGGGTACTGAGATACCATTGAGCCGTCCGCACGTGAAGTGGGAGTGAGGAACAACATGCACGGTCGAGGCCATGTGGCCCAGGAGAAGTAGCATGGACCTAGTGGTGACCTGGTGGGCACTTTGGATGCGAGCCGCCAGAGCTCTGAGGCAGGTGGAATGATCCACCGGCAAGAAGACAATGGCCTGCCAAGTATCGAGGCGCGCCCCGCTGAACTCGAGAGCCTGCGCTGGCTCGAGGTGAGACTTTGGGTAGTTGACCAAGAACCCCAAGCTCTCCAAGAGAAGGACAGTGCGCGACATCGCTTGCTCAGCCTCCTCAACAGAGGAGCCCGTAATGAGCCCGTAGTCTAGGTAGGGAAAAGCCAGCACACCCTGGCGCCGAAGGTGAGCGGCGGCCACCATGAAGCACTTCGTGAAGACCCGCGGGGCGGACGCAAGGCCGAAGGGTAGCACCCTGTACTGAAAGTGCTCTCCCTGCACTCTGAAACACAGGTACTGCCTGTGTTGGGGTGGATAAAGATATGGGCGTAAGCATCCTTCAGATCCAAGGAGCATAGCCAGTTGCCCTGCCGGAGGAAGGGCAGCAGCACACCAAGAGATAACATCTTGAATTTCTCAAGCACCAGGAACTTGTTCAGCTTGCGGAGGTCAAGGATGGGCCAAAGACCCCCAGTCTTTTTTGGAACAAAGTAGTACCAGGAATAAAAGCCCCGACCTCCAAGGTGGGGAGGGACCTTCTCGACTGCCCGTTGGGCAAGGAAGGAGTGTAATTCCCGCTGCAGCAAAAGCTGGTGTGCAGGGAGTCGGAGGCGGCTCTGCCAGGGAGAAAGGAGGTGGAAGCCTGTCGAAATGGGGGCGATAGCCCTCCCAGACAACCTGGAGGACCCAGGTGTCCAAGGTGATAAGCACCCATGATGGGGCAAAGCAGGACAGGCGTCCCCCCACTGGCTGCTGTATCGCCAGAGGGCGAGGGGCCATGTCACTAGCGTCAAAATCCCTGAGGGGTTGCGGGGGAGCCTTCGGGCCCTTTGTTTTATGGTGGCCCTGGCCGGGCTTCCCCTGCGCTGGAGTGGTCAGCGTGGGGGTAGCTGGGTACGGCGGGTAGCGGCTATACTGGAGGCCTTTTCTGGGGAAGGGGGGCTTCTTGGTTGGCTGATTCTTCCGAGGCAGTGTAGAGGTCTTGCAGGAGAGATGGGTTCTGGTGACGGACTCCGTCTCGATCTCTGCAGCCTTCTTCTCCATCGGCTTACCAAAAAGCTGCTCACCGAGGCAGGGCACATCCAGGAGCTTCTCCTGCACCCACTGCTCCAAATCCGAAGATTGGAGCCAGGCCTGACGGCGGGCTCCAATGCCCATCGCTGTCACCCGAGCCAATGTCTCGAATCCATCATAGGAGGCTCGAGAGATATACTTTGAGCAGTCGGCCACCAATTTCAACAGGATGCAGAATCTGTCGAGGGGCTCCCCTTCGAGGCCCATGGAGAAACCTCCAAAGTTCTTTATCCAAGTCACGGAGGAACATACCAATGTATAGTTGATATGCCTGGATGCAACAAGAAAGCATGGAACCTTGATAGGCCTTGCGGCCCAGGGCATCAAGGGCTCTCGATTCTCGGCCCGGTGGTACCGATGAGTGGGGCTTAGGGCTTTTCTGCTTCCTCATGGCTGATTCCACCACCATCGATGTGTGTGGAAGTTGGGTCTTTCGGAAGCCAGGCCCGTGCTGAACCTTGTACACTGTGTCAAGGCGCTTGCTCACAATGGGGACCGAGGCTGGGGCCTCCCACATGCAAAGCAACAGCCGAGATAGGATCAGCGATACAGGTACAGAGAGGGATTCCCTGGGCGGGAGACTCGTACTGAAGAATGTCGAGTTCTTCAGCACGAAGGTCCTCCTCGGCCTGGGTGACCAGACTGAGGGCCCGAGCTATGTCCCGAATAAACACCAAGAAGGAGGTGTCTTCGGGTGGTGAGTGCCGATGGAATGCAGGCGGCGAGGGGTCCGACGGAAGATCCCTGTGGGTTTGGGTTTCTGGGGATGTGTCCTCATTGGACTGCCAGTCCGGAAGAAAAAAAAAAAAAAAAAAAAATCGGTCGAGGGATCCAAGCCGGGCGGGTTGCCCTGTCCAATGGCCAGCGGCTTGGAGCCGGAGGCCCTGAACGATCTCGCCTCCGAGGAACAGGAGAGCGAGCGAGAACAATGTTGAGGACCCTCACGAGGCCCGTGACTCTCGGGGGTTTTCTGGACGGATTTTGGTGTCCCACGCGAGGGACCCGCGGTCTCTGGGCGCAAGTCAGCGAAGCTGGCTGTGAGCACCTGCTGGGAAGCAATGAACGCAGAAACGCTGCGTTTGAGTGCCATCATACGGGACTCCCACGTGGGCGTGGGGCCCTGGGACGCCAATACCAGGATCACCAGATTGGGTGTCGAGGAGGAGAGGGGGTCCTCTACGGCAGTGG
The DNA here is from genome assembly GCA_033557465.1 of Ichthyophis bannanicus. Taxonomy (NCBI): domain Eukaryota; kingdom Metazoa; phylum Chordata; class Amphibia; order Gymnophiona; family Ichthyophiidae; genus Ichthyophis; species Ichthyophis bannanicus. The sequence continues at coordinate 1,269,838,361 of CM066032.1, read as the reverse complement.
TCCCCAACCCAGTCCTATGGGGCCCACCGGCCAGTCAGGTTTTCGGGATATCCCTAATGACTATGCATGAGATATATATGCATTAGAGATATCCTGCCAACCTGACTGGTTTGTGGCCCTCCAGGGCTGGATTTGGAGACCCCTGCCTTATACCTCTGTCATTTAAGATTGTGAGTGGGCAAGGTACAGATGTCCTAGACATCGAAAGGGTATATAGAATGTGTCACATTCCTCCTCGATTCTCACCACCACCAAAAAGTTGTCTAATAGACAATTTTTTGGTGGTGGTGAGAAGTGAGGAGGACTGTGACAAATTCTAACCAACCTTTTTGATGTCTTGGACATCTGCACCTTGCCCACTCACAATCTTAAATGACAGAGGTGTAAGGCAGGGGTCTCCAAATACAGCCCTGGAGGGCCACAAACCAGTCAGGTTGGCAGGATATCTCTAATGCATATACAGTCAAACCTCGGTTTTCATGATTAATCCGTTCGAAAAAGTCTGACTAAAACCGAAACGTATGAAAACTGAAGCAATATTTCCCATAAGAAATAATGTAAATCCAATTAATCCGTTCCAGACACCCAAAAATATTCACAAAAAATACATTTTATAGAGAATAACTATATTTTTACATACAGAAAACAATGAGAAATAAATATAAATGACTAATGAAATGGATAAATGAACATTTAACATCACTGAAAGCAAGCTAAGTACAGTACGTTAACATCTGGCCTTAAGCCACCCCTGACAAGCTGCTGTGCCCAGCTCTCTTCGGAAATCACATTGGATTCAGCCCATTAAAATACCTTTACATTATCTGCTCAATGCTTCAGAATGGCAGAAAATTTTAATGATATAGCTTCAGACGTAACCTGCAAGGGAAAGAACTGCCTCCCACATTCATGCAACATCTCCTGCTTACGTTGACAGCTTTTCTTCCCTGCTACCTCCGAGCCTGAGGGGGTGCTCCAGAGAACGGGCAGGCGGTGGACGAGATCAGGGCCTTCCTCTCTGCTCAATCCTTCCCTCTCTGACTGACCAGGCTCGAGGATGTGTTTCATTTACGTGCTCAGCTGGCTTTCGCTTCTCATCACGCTGGCGATCGGTGAGTCTGGGGGGCAGTGCTGCCGGGACCGGGCGGGCGTTCCGGCAGTGTTATTTACAGTACTGTAGTTTATGAAAACCGAGGCGATGTACGAGAACCGGGACAAAATCTCAGTCAAAAAAGACGTTGAAAACCGAAGCGATGTATGAGAACTGGGACAAAATCTCCGTCAAAAAAGACGTTGAAAACCGAAGCGTATGAAAACCGGGGCAAATGAAAACCGAGGTTTGACTGTATATCTCATGCATAGTCATTAGGGATATCCCGAAAACCTGACTGGCCGGTGGGCCCCATAGGACTGGGTTGGGGACCACTGCTCTACGGGACGACCCTCAGGAGACTGGGCACCTTCGCCGGAGGCCTTTGTTTCCCTGCGAGGTACCTTGCAGGGCCACTCCTTGTCCGACTCTCGGGAACGCTGAAGGGGACTAAGCGACTGGGCGGGGAGCGCTCGCGCTTGTCATGAGTCCCGGCCAGCGACTTCGAGGCCTTCTTCTTTTTGAGTTGCTCCATCTTGGGAGACCACTGATCAGAGTGTTGCCGAGAATGCGGGGCTGCAGGGGCAGAACCCACTGGAGGAGAGATGATCGAAGGTGCCACCGGGGTCTCCGAGGCGGCCTTCCAGAAAATATTTTCAGACTTCTGCTTACAGCTGAGCAGGGCCTTAGAGGACATTTTCTTACAGAGCGAACAGAGCTCTGGGTCATGGTCGGCTCCCAGGCACCACAGACAACAATCATGAATGTCCGTAAGAAACATGTTCCTAGAGCATCTATCGCATTTTTTAAATCCGGTGGCCATGGGGGCAACAATGGCCCCTGCGAGGTCGAAGACCCACGCGGCTAGCAGTTGGGGAGAAAAAAGGGCGCGAAGCCCAAACCAAAAATTTAGGAAAAAATGTGTATCCCCGAGAGCTCTGAAGTAGAGCAGGGGAAAGGACGGAAAGAGGACTGGTGCAACTGGAAAAAAAGAGCCTGTTAAGGTGAGGAAAACAAAATTTTTTCCGAGGGACGAGGATTTGCATCCGAAGAGCTCCGCGGAAAAAGGGAGACTGAGCAAGATGGCACCCTTGGGCAAGAAGAGGACCATGCATGCGTGGTAGCAATCCCAAAGGCTTTCTTTGAAAGCTGGGAAATTGCTCTGCACGGGCTCCATCGGTGCCAATGTCACCCATAAGTGAGGACCGACTTCCTGCTTGTTCCTGGAGAACTACACTATCTCCAGGAACAAGCAGGAATGTAGTCTTCACGTATGGGACTCTCTAGCTCCCAGATGCCAGAGAAATGACCTCAGAACTGGTGAAGGTTTGCCTTAGGATAGGCTTCAAGAGGTATGAATCCTTCATAGATGTCTGGTATCATTAATGTCTGGGACGGAGGTTAGGAGTTGCCCTTATGTCTGAAAGAGACGCTGGAGAACAGCTTGAGCGAACATGGCATCCCAAAGGAAGTCCTCATCTAAAACAGTAATGAGCAGCAAAGGTATGGACAGAAGACCAGGTTGCTGCCTTGTACATCTCGTCAATGGCCACAGAGAGTAGATTTGCCATCGAGGTAGCCATGGCATGAACATTATGAGCAGTGACGTGACCCTCTAGTGAGAGAGTCCTGGTTTTTCATAAGCAAATCAGATGCAATCTGCTATCCATTTGGAGAAATTACTTTTAGATACTGGCAGACCCAGGTGACTAAGATCAAAGGAAATAAATAATTGTGAGGCTTTACGGTGATCAAGTCCTCTAGAGATAAAAAGCCAAGGCATGCTTGCAGTCAAGCATATGTAGGGTTGCCTCCGCTCTAGACACATGTGGTCTAGGAAAGAAAACAGGAAGGTAAACTGACTAATTCAAATGGAAAGGACACACCACCTTTGGCATAAAGTGAGAACAAGTCCCAAGAACAACCTTGTTATGCTATAAATGGATGTAAGGCAAATCCGCCACCAAAGCTTGAAGCTCACTGATGCATCTAGCTGAAGTGAGGGCAATAAGGAAGATGACCTTTCATGAAAGATACTTTAGTGGGGTTGTAGCCAAGGATTCAAAGGGCAGCTAGAGAAGCTGCACTAGAATGACACAGATCCCAAGCCACCGGGAATAGTCTGATGGGAGGCTTGGTTAGCAAAAGACCTTTCATAAATCACCCTACAAGTAGTTATGAGGAGATGGGCTGCCCCTCCAAGGGATGATGGGAGGTGGCAATCGCACTCAGGTGAACCCTCAACGAGTTAGTCTTGAGACCAGTTGAAGAGAGGTGGAGGAGGTATTAGAGAAGGGATTGAGATCCCTCGGGGAACACCAGGTAGAGAACCTATACCACTTGAAAAAGTATGAATGTCTGGTAGATAGTTTCCTGGAAGCTAACAGGATCTCCTTTACCTCCTGTACAAGGTTAAGGTCTTGTAATGCTATGCTTTCAGCAGTCAAGCTGTGAGATGGAGACTGCAGATTGGGATAGAGCAGTGTCCCTTCCTCCTGGGAGAGGAGATCGAGTGCAGATCCAAGTCGTAGAGGTCGAGTCTGAGACAGATGCAGCAGGAGAGGAAACTACGGTTGATGTGGCCAGAGCAGGGCTATGAAGATCATGAAGCCCCTTTCCACTTGAAGTTTGAAAAGCATCTTGGGGATGAGGGGAATGAGAGGGAAAGCATACAGGAGACCTCGACCTCAGTGAAGGTGAAAAGCATCCATCTGCTGGTTGCTGGACATGGGAGTCATGGTAGAGAAGCATGGGAGCTTGGCATTCTGCGGAGTGGCAAACAGATCTGTCTGGAGTCCCCCAGGTCTGAAAGATGTAGAACGTTGTGTCTGGATGGACAGACCATTCATAGGGAAGAAGGATCCGACTCAATTTGTCTACTAAGACGTTTTGTTCCCCTGGGAGATACACCACTTGGAGGTGTATTTGATGAGCAATGGCAAAAGACTAGAGATGAAGGGCCTCCTTGCAGAGGGGCCAAGGAGCCTGTTCCACCCTGCTTGTTCACATAGAACATGGCCACTTGAATTTGTCTAGACTAGGATCCTGTGGGATCCTAGGTGATCCTGAAACACTCCAAGGGCGTTGGAGATAGCACAGAGCTCCAGTAGAATGATCTGGAGTTGCGACTCCTGCTCTGTCCAGAGGCCCTGTGTGGAGTGTGCGCCCAAATAAGCCCCCCAACACAGTTTGGAGGCATCCGTCGTTAGGGTGCAATGATGTGGAGGCATCTGAAAAGGTGACCCTACGAGGAGATTTTCTAGGGAACACCACCACTGGAGGGATGTGGTGAGAGGCAGTGACTTGGATCTTGTTCCTGAGACGGCCCGAGGCTTGCATCCATTTGGAGGCAAGAATCTACTGGGCTGTCCGCATATGTAGACAGGCATATGGTACCACATGTAACTAACTGTATCTAGTTACACTGCTTAACTACATTTAGTTACATTGTTATAGCTGTACTTTAGATAACTGTTATATTGTAAGTCCAGTACAGATATTCTGCACTGAACAGTTTTGTTCGATGTAAACCGCACTGATACTGAAGAGCGCGGTATATAAGAAAATTAAATAAATAAAATAAATAAATATGCCCTAAAGCTGCAGCATTTCCCAGGCAGTCTGAGCCGCGCTTGGGATACCAACTGCATGAGACGAGAACAATGGGGTTGGGGTAGAAATGCCCTTGACCGTTGTGTGTCTAGGAGAGTTCCAATGAATTCTAGTCTGAGTTGGAACAAATAGGATTTGTCATAAATCTTCCAAAATCCCAAGTGTTGCAGTACCTGCATGGTATGAAGCAGAGACAGCCGACCATCCTGAGAGGTGTCTGCCTTTATGAGCCAGTCGTCTAAGTAAGAGAAGACAAATATCCCAAAATCTTAGAAAGGTGGCTATGACCGCCATGCACTTTGTGAAGATCCTTAGGGCAGAGGTGAGCCTGAAGGACAGGACTCTGTACTGATAATGTCTTTCCTGAAGAATGAAACATAGGTATTTCCTGTGTTCTGGATAAATGAGGATATGTGTATACACTTCCTTTAGATCTAGAGAACAGAGCCAGTCCTGACTTTGGAGGTAGGGAAGCAGGGTTCCTAGAAAGACCATCTTGAACTTCTCGCAGACCAGAAACTTACTTAGGTTTCTGAGGTCCAGGATGGGCCTGTACCCTCTGCTCTTCTTTGGTATGAGAAAGTGCGGAGAGTAGAAACCCATTCTCTGCTGAGGTGTGGGGACCTCCTCTATGACCCCCTATGATAGAAGAGAAGACACCTTCTGTAGTAGAAGAGCAGTGAGAGGGGGCTGTGTATGATATTCCCCTACTAGGGTGGGAGGGAGCAGGGTTTGGAGATGAAGTCTGTACCCCTCCTTCACTATGGTTAGTGTCCACTGCTCTGAGGTGATGAGATGCCACCTGTGGGCATAATGACAGAGTCTGCCTGCTGTGTGGAGGGGGTGGGGGACCTCCAGAGGCAGGGTGGCTATGTTCTCTAGGAAAAAGTGAAAAAACAGGCGCAGACTGTGGCTGCAGAGCTGGTTGAGTCTTAGGTACCTGTGGCTTCTTCTGTTTGGGAGGCTGTTACCTCTTTTAAGGACCCCGAGCCTGGTATTGAGAAGCAGGAGTATAAGAAGAGTAGAACTTCTTTTTCTTATTAAAGAAGATTTTCTTTGCAGCTGTCTTTTTCCTAGCAGGGTTGACGGTAGCTCTAGACAGTCTATTTAGAGTGGTATTTTCTGATTCCAACTTTGCCAGTCTTCGCCAAAAAGGTTCTTGTCTGTGCAGGGTATGTTGCCCAGTTTATCTTGAATCCACTGCTCAAGATCTGAGGCTTGCAGTCATGCAATCCTACGTGCACCGATGCAGATTGCCGTGGCTCTGCTAGTGCACTCAAATGCATCAAAGGTTGCTCTGTTAAACTTCGAGATATTCTGGGCATGCTTAAGTAATCACCTCTCTTATCTGGAAGAAGAGGAGACATGGCCTAAAGATCCCTAGTAACCTCCTTGAGGAACATACCCTGCACAGACAAGCATAGAGTTTGTAGAGTATGTAGGAGTTTATCCTAGCTAAAGGCAAGGAAGCCTGGAAACATCAACGTCCAAAAGCATCGAGGGTTCTCGATTCTCTACCCGGAGGGTTAAAAGAATGTGTTTTAGAACTCTTAATCTGATGCATCGCCGATTCTAAATACCATTGAATGGTGGGGAAGTTGTGTCTTTTGGAAGCCGGGACATTCCGGTACTTGGTACATAGTATTGAGGTGTCGAGTATGGTGTGAGATCGTGAGGGAAGTCTCTCACATCTGGAGCAAAAGATCATGGAGAATGGAGTGAACTGGAAGGGTGACCACCTCCTTGTTGCTTACTGAAGGATCTCCAATTCCTCTGCCCTGGGATCTTTCTCGGATGTTACTGTTATGGAGAGACCCCTAGATAGGTCTCAAACTCCTGGAAAGACATGTCCTTGGGACGGGAAAATGCACCATTCTAGTGAAGAGGGCTCTGCCGGAAGGCTTTGCAGTCCTTGAGTATTGAGTTACTCATCATTGGAAGCCTCCAATTCAGAAGACTAAGTACCAGCGGGAACGGTGTCCTTGCTCTGCTAGGTGTTGATATCAGTTGATGTCTGTATCTGGAGGAGAATCTGCTTGGATAAGGCCTCTGTATCAGGAATGGACTTGAGGGCAGGCATGTGTGGCAGTGAAGCCAGCGGCATGTATCTCGTAGCAGTGTGTCAGTAAAGTTGACAGTACCGGTATCAGTAGTACTATCGATAAATGTTTTGATCGGAACTGATGTTGCCAATAGAGCTGCCAAGTTCCACTCGATGGCCAAGATACGCTGATCTATGGAGCTTGCTGATGCTTGGATATCGGTAACAGACTTGCACCACTGTCCCAGAGCATAGCACCAGGAGCTCTCCTGAGGTGGAGGCCTCGGGAGCATCCTGGAGCCCCTCGATGGCTTTGGAGAACAGGTCCTCCCGCGGGGCTGTTTGGCTGGCCGATCTACCTCCACGGCAACGCTCGATGCATCTCGATGCTTAGAACGAGATCTACCTCTGGTCTTCGAAGAAGACTTGTGCTTAGATACCCGAGTTCCATGAGAGGAAGACTATGCCCTCGATGACATAGATGCTAAAGGAACCACATCCAAGGCAAAGAGTTACATAGAAACATAGAAATATGATGACAGAAAAAGATCACATGGCCTATCTAGTCTGTCCTTCCATATCAACTACAACAGTCCCCTTTTTACCTTTAGAGATCCTCTGTGTTTGTCCCATGCTTTTTTGAATTCAGTTAATGTCCTCATCTCTACCACCTCCACTGGGAGACTATTCCATGGATCCACTACTCTTTCCGTAAAGAATTATTTCTGCATATCACTCCTGAATCTATCTCCCTTCACCCTCATCCCATGTCCCCTCGTAGCAGAACTTGCTTTGAATTGAAAGAGGCTCTCTCCCTGAACATTTATGCCACGGAGGTATTTAAACATCTCAATCATATCATCTCTATCCCGCCTTTCCTCTAAGGTGTACATATTAAGATCCTTCAGTCTGTCCTCATATGCTTTATAATGAAGACCACTAATCATTTTAGTAGCCACCCTCTGCACCGACTCCATCCTGTTCACATCCTTTTGAAGGTGCGGTCTCCAGAATTGCACACTATACTCCAAATGAGGTCGCACCAAAGACTTTTAGAGAGGCATCATCACCTCCTTTTTCTGGGAGTTCCAAACTTCCAGGCCCTGTTCTGCAGGCCTCTGTCCCCTTTGTAAAAACAAAATGACATTCTAACAGCTGGTGATTGGGCCTGAGGCATTTTAGACACTAGTTATGAGTGTCAGTAGCCAAAATGGTATTGCCACATTTAGAATATTTTTTTAAAACCACTAGTTGGTCTTTCCATAGTGTCAACAGACAGTATGGTAGGCTTAAGGCCAAAAATAGCATTGATGTGCTTAAAGAAATGTTTCCTTTCTGTAAAAGAAAAAAAAAATAAGAATCAAAGAACTGACAAGAGACTGTTCAGGCATCGATGGGAAGGCAGACACTGACCACAAAAAAGGAATTAAAGAATCTTCTGCAGTGACAAATTTGCTTCTTGCTGTCTCCGCGAAAAACGAAGAACTGAGGTGGGAGAGTGGGGAAGGCAACTCGCAGGCACAGTGGGATGCTCCCAAAAGTTTTCCTATTGGACACTGGGGAGAGTTCCTGTGCAGGCTGGGTCGGTACAGACGTCACCCATATATGAAGACTACATTCCTGTTTGTTCCTGGAGATAGTCCATCAAGTCCAGTATCCCATTTTCAAGAGTGGCCAATCCAGGTCACAAGAACCCATCAGGTTCCCAAAAGGTAGAGCTGCAGTCATTCATATATTCTGATATCACAATAATGCCCCTAAACACATGCAAATTGAAGAGTAGACCTAATAGGAGGCCAATAGTCCTCTCAATCCTTTTCAGGCAGTCTTCACTCATTTCTCAGTGGCAACCTTTTGAGGCCACAAAACTACAGAGCAATGTTCAACTATTCAACCTACACTGGGGGCTTTGATCCTCAATTCCATCTTAGCATTCAATATGATCCACACTCTCTCAAGCTCCTCTGTAATCAATTACCTGACCAATACCTAGTGGTGATTATTAAAGGCACCTTAACACAGAAGCTCTCTGGCTCTAGTCTCCAAATCAAAACACACCCTGACTTTTCCTTGTGATAGCTCATTGCATTCCATTCATTAGATATTCTACTTACTACAGTATAATTAAAACAAAGAACAAGTAAAACAAATACCTGCAAAATATTAAATGATTCATGTTTAAATTTAGTTATATATGGCAGGACATCTATGATGAGACACATAGGTGCCTGTGTGGTTATATAAAAACTTACCCCTGAAATCATAGCTAAAATGCATAGATGACATAGCATATCATAGATGACATAGCATAGCATAGATGACATTTATGCCAGCTCAGGAACCAGTATAAAATGATTTGTATTTCATGAAGCGCACATTCAAATTTCAACTCCACTCACACTGTGCAAAACCTGCTCTCAACCGTGCCCATATCTAAGTGCGTACAAGTTAATATTTTAAGAGGGATTTTAAACAAGTACACTGACACATACATGAAAAATGCTTTTATAAAATTGAGAATACAAAACCACTAAACCTAATGAAGCTAATAAGCGCATAACAATACTACAAACTGAAATTGTAAGAGTTTTAATAAAAATCATAGCCCTACACCTATTCAATCTAATCCATAAAATACTAGGAAAAAACACTACACTTCAGTTGTTTCTCTGTTTTTTTTCTCTCTCTCTCAAATCCTGATGAAAATAATTACATAAGGAAAGGTATTACAGATATGGAGACATTTCACCTGATAAATTTTCTTTCCTTTAATTCTGCTTGATTAGTCCAGACAAGTATATTATGCTCCCTTGCCAGCAGGTGAAGGCAGACTACAGAAGTTTCAATGATGTTATTATGTGGTATATAATCTGGTGTAGCATTGAGAGTAGCCTTTATGACACTTCTCAATTATAAACTGAAAACCCCAGAAAAAAATCAAAATGCATAACGTAGCTCACTTGTTTGTTGCAAGATGCACTGTTGCTTATTTGGCTCTCTTACCAGAATTAACTCTGCATTAGGCACCGATACATACAATGTGATCAAAAGGCAGTAGGGCTTCCTGATCTTTAACAGGAATCTTCAAGGGTAAGTCCTAGACTCATTTAGCAGGATTTAAAGTTAGAAAATCATCAGATTAAAATTTCTCCTTCCTTATCCTGATAGAACTGTCCAGATAGCAGTTACTTACCTGTAACAGGTGATCTCTGGAAACAGCAGGAATTAGTCCTCACATATGGGTACGTCGGAACCGACGGAGCCTGCGCGGGAAAGCTCCCCAGCTTCCCAGAAAGGAAGCTTTTGGGGCCTCCCACAGCGCATGCGCGCTGCCTTCCCGCCTTCCTGACCAACTCTCCTCAGTTCGAGTTTAAAGCTGAGACAATAGAGAGAGGAAAGGAAAGAGAGAGAGAGAGAGAGAGAGATATACAACTCCATGGGGAGGTGGGTGGGTTGTGAGCACTGTTCCCTCTAAGCTGTGCGCGTGTGCGCGCGCACACACCTCACCGAACGAGCGCACATACTTTACAACACAGCGCACAAAAATTACGGTTCTGATTCTGATAGAAAACAACACAGACGTCTTAAAATTTAAAAGTTGTTAAGTATTTACGGTTTTCACAAGTTCTACAATGTTTTCTAGTGCAATTAATGTGGTGTACATACAGTATTCTGATGTGTAGTCAAATTTTAAAGTATATAACTCCGAGTGTCTTTATGTGGCGCACAAAAATTTAACCTTCCTTCAAAAGCTGCACAGCTGATATTTTATGCGCACACAGCCTACAGAAAATTAGAGGGAACATTGGTTGTGAGGACTAATTCCTGCTGTTCCCAGAGATCACCTGTTACAGGTAAGTAACTGTGCTATCTCCAGGAACAAGCAGGAATAAGTCCTCACATATGGGTTCCTCATCTTCCTATGGATCTCAGGCATCCATTCAGGGAAGGTGGGCAGGAGTTGTTTAAGAATGGAACAGGTGTTTGAGGACAGCCTGACCAAACAAGGCATCCCGGCGGGAGTCCTTGTCCAAGCAGTAATGGGCTGTGAAGGTATGAATCGAGGCCCAGGTAGCTGCTCGACAGATCTGATCGATGGATACAGAATGAAGATGAGCCATAGATGTGGCCATGTGGCCATGGCTCTCACATTGTGAGCTGTGACATGGCCTTCCAGAGAAAGGTTCTTACTCTGGTAAGCAAAAGAAATACACTGAGCAATCCAAGTGGACAGTGTTCTTTTTGAGACTGGAAGTCCTAAATGAGAAGGATCAAAAGCAACAAAAAGCTGAGAAGACTTTCGATGTTGCTGTGTCCTGTGGATGTAAAAGGCAAGAGCTCTTTTACAATCTAACGTATGTAGGTTCCTCTCTGCATTGGATGCATGAGGAGCTGGAAAAAAGACAGGTAGATATACCTCTTGATTAAGATGAAAAGGTGAGACCACTTTAGGCATAAAGTGAGGATTTGTCCTAAGGACTACCTTATCATGATGGAACCTTGTATAAGGTGGATTAACCACTAAAGCCTGCAGTTCACTGATGCAGCGAGCAGAAGTGATTGCAATAAGGAAAATGACTTTCCAGGAAAGGAATTTTAAGGAGGTAGTGGCTAAGGGTTCAAAGGGTGGCTTCATAAGCTGACCAAGAACCACGTTTAAGTCCCATGCCACCGGAGGAGGCCGAATGGGAGGCTTAGTTAAAGTTAGACCTCTCATGAATCTTGCAATAAGAGGATGAGAGGAAACAGGTTGTCCATTGATAGGCTGAAGAGATGCTGCAATAGCACTCAAATGGACCCTTACAGAATTTGTTTTAAGTCCTGCATTGGAAAGATGCAGGAGATATTCGAGTAAAGAATTCAAAGGTAGTGCTAGAGGGTTAAGACCTTTTTCAGCACACCAAATGGAAAATCTTTTCCATTTAAAAGCATAAGAACGCCTGGTGGAAGGTTTCCTAGATGCATGGAGGATATCCTTCACCTGTTGAGAAAGATTGAAGTCTTGAAGGTCTAGGCCTTCAGTAACCAAGCTCTGAGGTGAAGGGATTTGGGGTTTGGGTGCCACAAAGTCCCCTCCTCTTGAGACAGAAGGTCTGGAGCAGCTCCCAGATCCAGGGAGGGTGCCCGGGAGAGATGCAGAAGTAGAGGGTACCACACTTGGCGTGGCCAGTGTGGAGCTATGAGGATCATAGATCCTTGATCCCTCTGAAGTTTGAACAGAGTCTTGGGAATCAAAGGAATGGGTGGAAAGGCATACAGGATGGCCTGACTCCAATGAAGGAGGAAGGCATCCTTGGCCTGAGCTCCCCGACACGGAATTCTGGAACAGAACCGGGGAAGTTTGGCATTGCACGGACTTGCAAAGAGGTCTATGTCCGGGGTTCCCCATTTCTGAAAGATTCTGAGTATCTGATCCATGTGCAGGGACCATTCGTGTGGAAGCAGAACTCAACTGAGTCTGTCTGCCCAAGAGTTTTGGATTCCTGGGAGGTATACTGCCAGGAGATGGATTTGATGCTCTCTGGCGAAGGCCCACAATTTTAGAGCTTCGTTGCAAAGCGACAGAGAGCCAGTCCCTCCTTGTTTGTTTATGTAGAACATGGCTACTTGATTGTCGGTATGAACAAGGACTGTCATGTTGATGAGGAGGGTATGAAAGACCTTGAGAGCAAGGAAAATAGCTCGCAGCTCCAAAAGGTTGATATGAAGGGTGGTCTCCTGTGGAGACCAAGTGCCCTGAGTGGAGAGGTCTTGGAGATGAGCTCCCCAACCTGTTTGGGAGGCATCTGTAGTGTGAGTTGCTTGGGGTAACAAGGGTTGGAAGGGGGCCCCCAACAACAGATTTTGAGTGGATATCCACCATTGGAGAGACCAAAAAAGACGTTTTGAGGTTGCTATTTGGTCTGAGAGAGCTCCTGATGCTTGGGTCCACTGGGTGGACAAAGTCCATTGGGCTGCTCTCATATGTAGGCGAGCATAGGGCACCACATGAACTGTGGATGCCATGTGGCCTAGCAGTTGTAGCATCTCTCTGGCAGTCAAGTGGCTTCTGGACTGAATTTGAGAGGCCAAGTGCACCAGACGGTGGCAACGGGCCTGAGGAAGATAGGCCCTTGCAGTGGTGGTATCTAGCCAGGTCCCTATGAATTCTAGGGACTAAGTAGGGGTGAGTTGAGACTTTGGCAGAAAGATGACGAGTCCCAGATACTGCAGTATGCGTCTGGTGTGGTCCAGGGAAGTCTGAGCCTCGGACTGAGATGGAGCTCGGATGAGCCAGTCGTCCAGGTATGGGAAGACAAAGATTCCCAGAGTGCGTAGAAATGCAGCTACTATTGCCATGCATTTGGTAAATACCCTTGGAGCAGAGGCTAGACCGAAGGGAAGTACTCTGTATTGGAAATGTTTTCCCTGGAACAGAAACCGTAGGAATTTTCTGTGGGATGGATGGATGAGTATATGTGTGTACGCATCCTTGAGATCTAGAGAACAAAGCCAGTCCTGACTCTGTAGATATGGAAGGAGAGTGCCTAGAGAAAGCATCTTGAATTTCTCCTTGTATAGAAATTTGTTCAATTCTCTGAGATCCAGAATTGGTCTGTACCCCCGTGTTTTCTTGGGAATGAGAAAATAAGGGGAGTAAAAACCTGACCCTTGTTGAGGAAGAGGAACCTCTTCTATTGCCTTTTGGGCGAGAAGAGTGGTCACCTCCTGACCCAACAGGTACAGGAGAGATGGGGGAGAATTGAATTGCCTCACCATGGTATGGGGAGGAAGGCTGGAGAAATGTAGTTTGTAGCCCTCTCTGATGATAGAGAGGGTCCAGTGTTCTGATGTGATTTGTTCCCATCTGGGAGCAAAATGAGTTAACCTTCCTGGAATGGTGAGAGGCTCTGGTTGTTGCAGAGCCAGAGCCAGAAAGGTTAAGTTCTCTAGAATCAAGTCAAAAACTCTGAGGGGGTTGGGACTGCTGGACTGTAGCAGCCCCTGTAGACTTTGTCCTGGCCTGTTTAGATTGCTGACGCTTAGGAGCAAAGCGAACTTGGGAAGATTGCTAGCCAGTATTTGTGGAAAATCTGGTCTTTTTATAGAAGGGCTTCTTAAAAGGTTTTTTCTTGGCAGGGGTAGAGGTAGACTTAGAAAGTCTATCTAAAGCAGCATTCTCTGCATCCATTTGAGTGGCTTTGATTTGCCTGGGTCAGTGTCACAGCAGGACATGCTAGGGAGATAAAGTTCCTAGATGAAATAAATGACTGCTTCTTGGAGCAGCTGGTTCATGAACCGACCAGAGGGGAAGCCATATTAGACCTAGTCCTTAATGGAACACCAGATCTAGTGCAAGAGATAAGGGTGTTGGGGCCACTTGGCAATAGTGATCATAGCATGATTGCCTTTGATTTTATTAGTGGAGGAGGGATAGTAAGGAAATCCACAGTACTACCCTTTAACTTTCGAAAGGGAGACTATGATAAAATGAGGAAAACAGTTAAGAAAAAACTAAAAGGAGCAGTTGCAAAGGTTAAAGACGTACATCAAGCTTGGATGTTGTTGAAAAATACTATCTTGGAAGCCCAGACCAGCTGTATTCCACGCTTTAAGAAAAGTGGAAGGAAGTCCAAAAAACTGCCAGCATGGTTTAAAGGTGAGGTCAGAGAGGCTGTTGTTGCCAAAAAAGCATCTTTCAGGAAATGGAAAAAAGAGCCAAATGACGAAACCTGGAAACAGCACAAGCACTGGCAAGTCAAATGCAAGGCATTGATAAGGCAGGCAAAGAGAGAATTTGAGAAGAAGCTTGCTGCGGAAGCAAAAACACGAAATAAAGACCTTTTCAAGTACATTCGTAGCAAAAAACCTGTGAGAGAGTCAGTTGGTCCATTAGATGATAAAGGGGTTAAAGGAGCACTAAGAGGCGACAAGGCGATAGCGGAGAGACTGAATGAATTCTTTGCTTCGGTCTTTACTGAGGAAGATGTAGGGATGTTACCCATGACTGAAGTGGTATTTAAAGGTGCGGAAGAATTGAAGGAAATATCGACACATCGGGAAGATGTCTTACAACTATTAGATAAACTGAAGAGTAGCAAATCACCTGGGCCGGATGGTATACATCCAAGGGTGTTGAAAGAACTGAAATATGAGATTGCAGACCTGCTATTAGTAATCTGTGAACTATCATTAAAATCATCTCTAAGACTTCCGGTGATGCGGTGAGCCCGAGCAGTCGCACGCTGCTCGAGCTCTGGGCCCCCTTGCCCTTCCGGCGACGGAAAATGTGCTAAAACGGGGCTAATTTCGGGGATCTCACCCCCCCTGAGCTCTCCCGACCGGACCGCTGCATGAGATGGTGCCCCGGTGCTCCCCTCTCACCCCCACCCGAAGATTCTTCGAGGCGGCCTAGACCCGGACGGCTGGCACTGCAGTAAAAGCCGCGCTGCGGGGTGAGTTGGCCGGTCGACACCTTTAACGGGATTGGAGCAGGGTCCCGCTGCGGTGGGGGCTCTCCGGCTGGTGCTCTTCGCCCCTCGCTCATCTATAACACGTGCCCTGAGCGGATGGCCGCCGCGGAAAAAACTAGGGGAGGCTGAGATCTCTTGTCGGGCCTGGGTGTGGGCTGCCGCCTGTTCTGCCCGCCCCCCCCCCCCCCCCTGGGAGATCCTCAAGGATCGAACGACCTGGTCTATGCCCTATCTCCAGCACACAGGAGACTGAGACCCGTGCCTTATTTTAATCACCCGGGAGCCTGTGACCTGCACCCTATCTTTAGAGCATGGGAGCCTGAGCTGTGCCCCCTGCCTCCGGCGCCCTGGAGCCTCCGACCGGCGCCCTGCCTCCAACACACCAGAGCCTGCGACTGAAGCTCTGCTCCTAGCACATAGGGGCTTGAGACTGGTGCCCTTCCTCCAGCGCACAGGAGTCTGAGACCAGCGCCCCACCCTTGGCACTCAAGGGTCTGAGATCTGTCCCTGCCTCCAGCGCACAAGAGCTTGAGACCCAGGCCCTCCCTCCAGCGCTCAGCCGCCTGAGACATGTGCCCTTCATCTAGCGCATAGGAGCCTGAGACCTGCACCCTACCTCCAGCGTACAGGAGCCTGAGAAGAACCGGCGACACCTGGGACTTGGGACAGGGACTGTGCTGCGAACCTAGGAGGAAGACAACCGGGGCCTTCGTCGCCTGGCAGTGCGGAGTGGGGACGGGGGGAGAGACCCCCCCCCCTCCTGAGCAGACCACAGCAGCGGCCCTGGCGATGGCGGCAAAAGGAGGCCGCCGGGTGGAGAAGACCCCCCTGCCGCCAAGGGGGGGGGGAGCAATCCTCACCGCTGAAGGGGGAGGCTAAGGCCACGGCGGGGATGGTGGACGAAATTTCCATGGCCGTGGCAGGGGCGCTGTCTGCTCAGTTCGAAGACCTGCGGGGCCGCATGGACCTTATCCAAACCTCAGTGGAGGCCCTGGGCAGTCGACTACAAGAGGCGGAGCACCGGATAGAGAGGTCGGAGGAGCATGTGCTGCAGCTACAGCAGGAGATGGCCCGGGTGAAAAAGTTGCTTCAGGGTCAGGAAGCCAAGCTAGACGACCTTGAGAATAGGTCCCGACGTAATAACTTGAGATTTCTTGGGATCCCGGATGCCATTGAGGATCGGGACTTACAATCTTACTTAGAAGACCTGGTGAAACAAATCTTGGCGAATGATCCTGAAGGCACCCCAGTACAAATAGAGAGGGCGCACCGGGTTGGGCCTAAGAGGGCCAGTGACGGCCGACCCAGGGTGGTTCTAGCACAGTTCCTGAGATTCCCGCAGAAAGAAGCGGTTTTGCGTGCAGCGCGAAAGAAAGGGACCATTCAGAAGGACAATGTCCGGCTACGTATTGTTCAGGATTATTCAGCGGCCCTGGGACAGCGACGACGAGAGTACGGCCCTCTGTGCCAGATTCTGACAGACAATATTATTAAATTTATGGTGCAGTATCCCGCCCGGTTGGTCTTCACTCATGGTGGGACCCGCCGGTCTTTTGACTCCGCGACAGCAGCAACGCCCTATGTGGAGGAGATACGGCGGAGGGCTGCAGTGGCGGCCGAGTCCTGAGGACCGGAGGAGAGGACTATTGCCTTGAAGAACAAGTCTGGAGTATTCCGCTTTGGACTGTAAAGAGATGGTGATGGTAATTAGGGTGGGAGAGGGGGGTTAAAGGGTCTGTTCAAACTGCCTTTAAGCAGGGCTTGTTGGCTGTTTCTCTTGGGTGTTGGGGCGGGCGGGGGGAGGCCCAGGTGGTTGGAGGTGTTTTGGATGGGCGGGGGGAGTGGAGGGGGGGCATGGATCTGGGGGGGGGGGGGAAGCACCAGGGGGGACCCCGGATGGCCCGTAGCGGAACAGGTACAATGGAGGGGTGGGGGGGGTACCACACGCATCTAGGAATACACAGAGGAGGTGAGGAGGATGGTAGTAGAAATAAGGAATTGGAGTGGGGAGGGAGGGGATAAGGGGGTGGAGAGGGGGGTGGGAGAGAGGGGGGGTGGGAGAGAGGGGGAGGGGGAGGAGACGGAGAGCTGTATCTTAGGGGACCAGTTGAGGAATGGATGGTGCGAGGATCCTATTTGAAGGGGTACGGGGGAGGACCTCAGGCTGGGGGGGTGTCTTCCCTATATTCTGTATGGTATATAACAGACACTAATGGGCCCAGTTTAGTAGTACATGCCGCTTAAGATAATCTCTTGGAATGTTTGTGGCCTGGGCAGCCCGATCAAACGGGCAAAAATTTTACAGGCCCTGGCTAGGCAGGAAGCGGACATCGCTATGCTCCAGGAAACCCACCAGACTGCCGAAGAGCACCGCAAACTCTGCCGGGAGTGGGTGGGACAGGTCTGGGGGGCCCCGGTTCTTGGTAAAGAAGGGAGGGGTAGTGCTTTTGATACACAAACGCGTAAGGATGGAGGTGGTGAAGGACTTGGTTGATCCATCGGGCAGATTTGTACTGGTACAGGGAGTCCTCGAGGGGAGGCCTGTAATTCTCGGTAACGTGTACTGTCCCAATGTGCTTGATTTGTCCCTCTATGCGCGCCTTGCCTCTAAAATTGAGACATTGCCGGAGACCCCCGTTATTCTGGGGGGGGATTTCAATGGGGTCATGGATGTCGATCTTGATACCTCCAAAGGGGGGGGGAGCAAAGAGACAGAATAGCGACGGTTCGGGCGATGCGACGTTTATGCTCCAGGCTGGGGGTGGTGGACCCATGGCGATTACTACACCCGGCCGAGCGGGACTACACGCACCAATCCCGGGCTCATGGCACTAGTGCACGTATAGACTATCTGTTGCTGTCAGCCTGGCTGTTTGCCAAAGTCGGGGATGCCCAGATAGGGCCCGTAGAGATATCCGATCATGCTTTTGTGTGGCTGGAGGTCTTTTGGAGTGGGAGTACTCCACCAGCCTTTCAATGGCGTTTTCCATTGGAATTATATAGAGACGCGCAACTTCGTTCTTTTATTCAGTGGCGGTGGCAGGAATTTGAAGCCGATCATAGGGGTCATCAGGATGACCCAGAGTTGCTCTGGGAAACGGCGAAAGTCGTACTGCGGGGAGATATAATCGGGTTCCTTGCCAGGAAAAGACGATTGAGGGCCGAACGTATTATGGACTTAGAGAGATGGGTGACGAAGTTGCGACGCTGTTGGGCGCAAACTCCCACCGCGGGGCTAAAAAAGCAGCTGTGGGACTCTCAAACGGAATTAAACAAACTCCTACACCAGAGGGCAAAGAAGTCAATATTATATTATCGCTATCAATTGTATCGCTATGGGGACAAGCCCGGGAAGTTATTGGCTCAGTGCCTTCGTGGACCCAGGGGCTCTACACTGGTACCAGCCTTGCGAGATGATTTGGGGACCTTACATAGGGAGAGCCCGGCGATAGTGCGTATTTTTCGCTCCTTTTTTCAGAACCTCTATGCTGCGGAGGCGACCTCCATCACGCAGATGGCGGATTATGTGAGGGGACTGGATTTGCCTCGCCTATCAATAGAACAAAGAGCACAGTTGGATCGGCCGATTACGGTGGCTGAGCTGCAAGGGGCTCTCTCAAAAGCCAGTTGTTACAAATCCCCTGGATCCGATGGCCTAGGCGCCGAACTCTATAAAATTCTTAACGAACAGATCTCCCCAATGCTGGCCGCCGTACATAATCGGAGAGCACAGCAAGGCTACTTTCGGTGGGGGGCTAACCATGCTCATATTGTTCTTATCCCCAAACCGGCAAAGGACCCTCTCTCTGCAGCCTCGTATCGTCCTATCTCTTTACTTAATTTCGACCTTAAATTAATGGCTAAGATCTTAGCAGATCGCTTGGCGGAGTTCTTGGGGCAGCTGGTCCACGAGTCACAAGTCGGTTTCATTAAGGGGCGATATGCGGTCCGTAACTTACACAAGATCATCGCGTCCTTAGAATGGGTCCAGCATAGACACCTGTCCTCTTTATTGATTAGCTTTGACGCAGAAAAAGCCTTTGACAGGGTGGACTGGCAATATTTGAGATTCATCCTCCCACAATATGGCTTAGGGCCGTCGTTTTGTAACATGGTCGAGAGTTTGTATGCCAATCCGACCGCAGCGATACTTTGTAATGGGGTATTATCAGAGAACTTTCCGCTGCAAAGGGGGACTCGCCAGGGCTGCCCCCTCTCTCCTCTCCTTTTCGTTCTTTCGCTGGACCCTCTCCTGCGCCAAGTGGCGGGTATGCGGTAAATTCAGGGAGTAGGTATTGGCAATCAAGTATTTAAGATTTCAGCCTTTGCCGATGATTTGTTGGTGCACTTGATTTCCCCTGGAGATTCCCTGCCGCTTCTTTTGCAGGAGTTTCGAGCCTTTGGGCAGTTTGCGGGGTTTAGTATTAACAGGGATAAATCTGAAGCCCTTGATGTCTCTGGCCGACTCCGGGCAGCTGGTCGGGTGAGTTTCCCCTCCGATGGGCTGAGCGCCAGTTCATATACCTGGGGATTGTATTGTCCTGTCAGCCAGGTCACCTATATAAGAGCAACTTGCGACGGATGTTGAACAAGGTGAGAACTCAGTTGCAGGCTTGGTTGCCTCTCCCCCTGTCCCTTATGGGGAGAATCGCGGCGATTAAATTGGTCCTCCTGCCGCGGATATTATACTGGCTACAGACCCTCCCTGTTTGGATCCTCCGACGGGATATTCGGCGTTTCGAGGCGGAGTTTCGGGGCCTTCTCTGGGGGGGGGGGGGTCGAGAGCTCGTATCTCCTATCGTAGACTAGTGGGGAGGGTGCGTGGTGGGGGGTGGGGGCTCCCAGACCTTGGTGCTTATGCACTGGCTTGTCAAGCCCGTCACCTGGGGGACTGGCTCGGGGGCACCGATCATTATACCCCTAGGGCCTTTGAGGAGGCATACATGGCACCCCACTCCCTAAGAGCCCTTTTGCATCTGGAGGTAAGTAGGTGGCCTACGCACTTGGCGGACAGCGTGTTATTGGCCCCGGTTTGTAAGACCTGGCGGCAATTGAATGCCTACTGGGGTCGTCGTTGGCAGGTGTCGAGCTGGTTACCTATTCGGGGCAATGCCAATTTCACCCCGGGCACTGAAACCGCCGCGTTTCGTCTGTGGGGGGAGAGAGGTGTGCATACTTTGGGCCATGTGGTGGACTTGGCGGGTAAACCTAAGCCCTTCTCCGTATTATCTCGCGAATATGAGTTGGGGCCCCTACATTTCTTTGCGTACATGCAAGTGGCCCACTACGTGGCTTCCCTTTCGAGGTCGGAACTATGCAGCGACCGTTCGGCCCAGATAATAGCGTTCTTTGGTTTTAGCGAAGTCGAACGGCCGTCTATTCGGACCTTTCACCTTCGGTTGGAGCAATTTCGACCACAGCCGGAATACAGCGGTGTGGAACGGGCCTGGGGGGCGGAAATGGGTCGGGAGATCCCCCCTGACACTATTCTGGTGGCACTCCGGAGAGTGGCGAGCCTGGCAGACGGCGCCCGCTGGCGGGAAATCCAGTTTAAGTGTTTGACTAGGGTTCACTTCTCCCCGCGGCGGGCCCTTCGCTGCCACTTGACTGCGGATGGTAGCTGTCCACGGTGCGCCGAGCCCATGGTGACATTGTACCATATGTGGTGGGGCTGCCGGCGCATACGCCCCTATTGGCAGAGAATTGCCTTATTTATGGCCGACCTCCTTGGACAACCTGTTAACTGGGATGCTGCCTTGATCGTCCTAGATCACATGGGTCTCACCTCTCCGAAGGGGAAATGGAGTCGCTAGCTGGTGCGGAAGGCATGTCTGGTGGGTAAAGGGCCAATCTTACGTGGGTGGAGGGATAGCCACCCTCCCTCCTTTTGGGAGTGGCGGAACTCCTTCCATCAACTTATGCTCCTGGAGTGTAGGGCTGCGCGAGGCCATGTCAGGCGATGGTCCACTTTCTGGTTACTGTGGGAGCCCTATATTCAAAATTTGAGTCCTCGGACTCGTAATGTAATCCTGCAATTAGGCTGTTGATAGCCTTGCTTGTATGTGGAGACCTATTGATGTTCTGTAATGTTATATATACTGATCCTGTTAGGCAATGCTTTGGGGTGGTGGGAGGGGGGTTCACTGGGGGGAGGTTGGGTGGGGGAGGGGGGATGGGGTAATTTCTCAAAAACCATGTAACCATCCATGTGTTCTGCATCTTGGGGATCAGAGTCCACCCCAGGGAGCGACTGTCATCAGTTGTGTATTTGGTATTTCTTTTTGATGGTTTCTAAATAAAATTTTGAAAAAAAAAATCATCTCTAATACCTGAAGATTGGAGGATCGCCAATGTAACACCAATTTTTAAAAAGGGTTCCAGGGGTGATCCGGGAAACTACAGACCGGTGAGCCTGACGTCAGTACCGGGAAAAATGGTAGAAACCATCATAAAGAATAAAATTACTCAGCATGTAGATAGTCACGACCTAATGGGAGACAGCCAACATGGCTTTAGACAAGGAAGATCTTGTCTTACTAATCTGTTATGTTTTTTTGAAGGAGTGAATAAACAGGTGGACAAAGGTGAGTCGGTTGATATTGTGTATCTGGACTTTCAGAAAGCCTTCGACAAGGTCCCTCATCAGAGACTTTTGGCAAAACTAAAGAGTCATGGGATAGGACGCAGTGTACTATTGTGGATCAGGAACTGGTTAAAAGATAGAAAGCAGAGGGTAGGGCTAAATGGCCAATTTTCCCAATGGAGAAAGGTGAATAGTGGTGTACCCCAGGGATCTGTGCTGGGTCCGCTGCTTTTTGACATATTCATAAATGACCTGGAAAGTGGAATAACGAGTGAGGTTATCAAATTTGCAGATGACACAAAACTATTTAAAGTTGTTAAAACCCAAGAGGATTGTGAAAAATTGCAAGAGGATCTTGTTAAATTGGAAGACTGGGCATCAAAATGGCAGATGAAATTTAATGTGGACAAGTGCAAGGTTATGCACCTAGGGAAGAACAACCCAAACTATGGTTACACAATGCAAGGTTCCACATTAGGAACCACCACCCAGGAAAAAGATTTAGGCGTCATTGTGGATACCATGTTAAAACCCTCGGCCCAGTGTGCAGCGGCAGCCAAGAGAGCAAAATAGAATGCTAGGTATGATAAGGAAAGGAATGGAAAATAAAACAGAAGATATTATAATGCCTCTATATCGTTCCATGGTGAGACCGCACCTTGAATATTGTGTGCAATTCTGGTCGCCGTATCTTAAAAAGGATATAGCGATTTTAGAAAAGGTTCAGAGAAGAGCCACCAAAATGGTAAAGGGGATGGAAGGATACTCCTATGAGGAAAGGCTAAAAAGGTTAGGGCTCTTTAACCTGGAAAAGAGACGGCTGAGGGGAGATTTCTGCACTTGGGTAGCAGAAATCCAAGGGAAAAGTACACAATAGGGGGTGAGAGGTTGGTATGCACGGTTCAGGAGAAAGACCTTGGTGTGATTATCTCTGATGATCTCAAGGTGGCAAAACAGTGCGACAAGGCGGTGGCAAAAGTCAGGAGGATGTTGGGCTGCATTCAAAGAGGGATTACCAGCAGAAAGGAAGAGGTACTTATGCCACAGTACAAGTCACTGGTGAGGCCTCACTTGGAATACTGTGTTCAGTTTTGGAGGCCATATCTTGCAAAAGATGTAAAAAGACTGGAAACTGTTCAGAGAAAGGCAACCAAAATGATTTGGAGCCTGCGTCAGAAGCCTTATGAGAAGAGACTTGAAGACCTAAATATGTACACTTTGGAGGAGAGGAGGGACAGGGGAGATATGATTCAGACCTTTAAATACTTAAAGAGAAATGATGAACAAACAAACCTCTTCCAAAGATGGGGAAGCTGTAAAACTAGAGGGCATAACATGAAGCTGCAAGGTGGTAAATTGAAAGGCAATGTCAGGAAATATTTCTTCACTGAAAGGGTGGTGGATGCTTGGAATGCCCTCCCGATGGAAGTGGTGAGGGCAAACACGGTGATGGAATTCAAAACGGCATGGGACAAACACAGTGGATCCCTTTACAGCAACAGGATAAAAGCAAAACAAACAGTACCATCTAACTTCTGAACTATCTAGCATCTGAACAAATAAGGGTGTCCTACATGGAGTGGTGGGTTCACCCCTAAACAGAAACAAAAACATGGGGAGGGGTGGCCTGCACAGAGCGACAGGTGCACCTACTCTTGCCATCTTGCTGGGCAGACTAGATGGACCATGCTGGTCTTTATCTGCCGTCACTTACTATGTTACTATGTAGATATGATAGAAGTCTATAAATTAATGAACGCAGTGGAACGGGTAAACGTAGATCGATTGTTTACGTTATCAGAATATAGAAAGACTAGGGGACATGCAATGAAGCTACAGGGTAAACTATTTAAGACTAATAAAAGAAAATATTTTTTCACTCAACGTGTAATCAAACTCTGGAATTTGTTACCGGAGGATGTAGTAAAGGCTGTTAGTGTAGCTGGGTTTAAAAAAGGTTTGGACAAGTTCCTGGAGGAAAGGTCCATAAACCATTATTAAGAAGGTGACCGAAGATATCAATGCTTGACCCAGTACAAGCATTGTGGAACTTGTCTCTTGGGGAAACTGCTAGGTACATATGACCTAGATTGGCCACTGTTGGAAACAGAATACTGGGCTTGATGGACCTTGGTCTGACCCAGTATGGCATATCTTATGTTCTTATGCCACTCCTTGCCAAACAGATTTTCACCTGTACAGGGCAGATTGCCCAAGCCTTCTTGTACCCAGGGTTCCAAATCAGAGGCCTGGAGCCAAGCAAGTCTGCGAGCAGCTATGGCAATGCCGGAGGCTCGGCTAGCTCCCTCAAAAGAGTCAAAGGCTGCTCTGTTGGAGAACTTTGAAACATCTTGAGTTTGCTTTAGCAAAAGAAGGAACTCCTCCTTTTTATCCTCTGGGATAAAGGGGAGAAAATGACGTATCTTCAGTGCAATCTCTTTCAAAAACATGCCCATATAGAGGCTGTATGAATTGATTCTGGCAATAAGCATGCTAACTTGGAAGATTTTTCTACCAAAAGCATCCAGAGTCCTACATTCTCTTCCTGGAGGGGTAGAAGAGTGCCTTTTGGTACTCTTTATCTTTTTCATAGCAGACTTCACCACAATAGAGTGGTGAGGGAGCTGAGTTTTTTGAAAACCAGGAGAAGGAGGAACCCGATACATGGTGTCCAAACGTCGAGAATGTGGAGATAGGGTGAGAGGAGCCTCCCACAAATCCATCATGTGTTCTTGAAGAATTTCATGTATGGGTAAGGTGGCTGCCTCTTTGGGAACCTTAGAGTATCCTAAAATATCCAATTTTTTTGCTCTAGGTTCCTTTTCAGAGGTTACAGATATGGAGAGTCCTTTAGCTACTTCAATAATGAAGTCTTGAAAGGACAAATCCTCTGGAGGAGACATTCTCCTTTTTGGAGAAGAGGGCTCCTCAGGAAGAGTAAGAGAGACATCAGCAGAATCATCTGAGGTATCAGAATCTTCAGAAGATTCAAAGTACCGCCTATTAGCTTCCAGAGATCGATACGCGTACCGACCGGTATCGACATCGGGCGTACCGGGAACCGGATCGGTATCGAGAAAATCTCCGGAACCGGAGACCGGAACCGGCATACTACTGGAAGTAGATGCTCTGGGTACCGGTATCGGTTGTGGTACCGGAACCGGAGTCGGAACCGATTGTCGCGGTACCGAGGGCATTGCAGCGTTAATGAAAGCCAGTATGGCCTGCTGCAAGGATTGTACCGTAGTACCCATAGACGCCACAACTGCCTGGATGTCGGTACCGGTGTTAGCCGGTACCCCAGAGCAGTCTAACAGGTGATCGGTCGAGGCCGTGCCATCGATGTCTACCTGTAACCCCATAGGAGGAGCTTTGGAAGCCGGAGCTTCCCGCCGGGGTTGTTTTGGCTGGGGCAGGGTCCTCAGGGTCAAAGCCAAGGGCCTCTCGCTGCTTAGAGGGAGATTTGCCCTTTGAGGACCTGCCTGAAGAATGTTTGGTTACCTGAGATCCATCAGGAGAGGAAGACCTGGAGGATGTTGATGCTGGAGTATCCGCAGAAAACAGCATATGAAACTTGGCTGCTCTATACTGTAAGCCCCGTTTGGACATCAGAGAGCAGGATGGACAATCCGGAATGGAATGGTCAGGCCCCAAACATTTAAGACACCATTCATGGGTATCTGTGACTGAAATAGTACTGGTACACTTGGTGCATTTTTTCAAACCAGAGGCTGGTTTCTCCATGAGGGAGAATCTGAGAAGGCCTGGAGGCCTCACAGAATAAACACACCAAGTGAGGCAAAAGTAATTTTTTTTTTTTTTAAGAAATAAATGAAAAAAGACCGGCGGTACCGGTCCGGAATCGGGGAAGGCAGACACGCGGTCAAAGAAACAAATTAAAATAACAATTTCTTCAGCGGTGACAGGAACACGACCTGCTGGCTCCGCGGAAAAAGAACTGAGGAGAGTTGGTCAGGAAGGCGGGAAGGCAGCGCGCATGCGCTGTGGGAGGCCCCAAAAGCTTCCTTTCTGGGAAGCTGGGGAGCTTTCCCAAGCAGGCTCCGTCGGTTCCGACGTACCCATATGTGAGGACTTATTCCTGCTTGTTCCTGGAGATAAGTGGAATGTACCCAAGCAGTGAGGACCCAGAGTGGGAAAAAGACAATGCTCTGCCAAAAGCGCCATCTGTTCTGGCTTCCACATGTGGCCTGTCATGCTTTACAAAGGTGCTCAGAGACGAATGGGTAGCTGCCTTGCAAATATCCTGTGGAGGAACCAAGGCAGACTCTGCCGAGGCAGTTTGTGCCCTAGTGGCGTGAGCTTTGACTCACTCTGGCACCTGCTTACCAGCCAGAAGGTACACTGACTTCTGAATTCAGCGAGGAATAGAGGACTTGACTACTGCCCCTCCCACTCCCTTCCTTGGGCTGTTGAGGACAGAAAGGATGAGTCATACAGGAGGGAGGAAGTAATTATCTCCATGTATCTGATCAATAACCTCTGCATATCCAGATGAAATAGTAAGGGGTCCTTCTGAAAAGGAGGGCAGAACAATCTGGTTAAAATTAAAGGAGAACAGGAGAATTATGTAAGGTGATATCTAACTCCCATGAGGTTGCCCAAACTATCGTATGTATAAGCATTGGTACCAGTGTGGTCAAATGGGGAATATGGGACATATGGTGGACGTGGGCAATCAAAGGCTACTGGAAAGCCATACAATATTGCCTTAAGCTGTTAGCAAGGACGGACGTTCCATGGGATCCCGCCCTTTTTTGTTCCATGTGTTAGTAAGGGGATTAAGAGATAGCAGCAAAAATTGGCTAGACACTGCAAAGGTCAACTTGGTGCAGCGTGGAAGCAACATAGTCCGTCAGATCTGGACTAAGGTGACATTTTGCGTACCAATTAATGTCCTTTCCTTGAATCTAGCTAGACCAGTCCAGACAAATGAATTGCGTTTCCCTACCAGCAGGATGGCGGAGTCAAAGAACCAATGTAAAGCCCAGGTTTCAATGACATCACTCCTATGCCTCTACTAGCCTCAGCCACCAGAGGTCTCTTCAGTATTCATCCCAAAGCATATGGGAGAAACACGGCATGGCTCGCACAATGAGTAATTAACAGTAGAAATATATGTACAGGAAAGCATAAACAGAAAGTTGTCAGCGGAAGATGAACCTGCAGAGCCAAACAGAAATCACAGCAAACTCAAGGCCACCGCAGCAGAAAAACAGAGAAAATACTGTTTCAAGAGTGGGCTCTGGAGTGATCTAGCAGAACTCAAGGAAAGGACATTAACTGGTAAAGTAAAATGTCACCTTCCATATCGTCCTGATAGACCAGTCTAGACAAGTGAGACATAACCAAGCTACAACTCCACTGGCAGGAAGACACAGCAGCTCACGAAACCCTTGAGCCACGGCCATGTCTGCTCGCATGTGGACATCCAAGTGGTAATGCTAGACAAAAGTGGAAAGTGATGCCCACGCTGCTGCCCAACAAATATGTGCAGGGGCTATCGAGCTCCGCTCCACCCATGAGGATGCTTGTGCTTGGGTAGAATGGGTGCACAAACCCTACAGAACTGACCGGTTCCACAGCAGATATGCAGAGGCAATGGCCTCCTTAATCCAGCGCCTCAGTCAACTTCACCACTGAGTCATCCTTGCATGGGCCAGCAAACAGTACAAAAAGATAAGACTTAAAGAATTTGTAACCTCCAAGTACTGAAGAAGCACTCTCCAACCATCCACAAGGCACTGCTCCTTAGAGAAGAAGGGCATGCAGATCACCTGGTTCATATGAAAAGGGAGAAATCACCTTAGGCAAGAAGGCAGGCACAGACTGAATGGAAACTGCCTCTTTTGAAAAAGACAGATAAAGATCTTGGCAAGACCAAGCCTGCAGCTCAGAAATCCGCCTTGCAGAACAAATCGTGAGCAAAACGACCATGTTGAGCGTCAAATCCTTCAGAGTAGCACACTTCAACGGCTCAAACGGCTCCGACATCAGGGCCCCAAACACCAGTCACAGATCACAGGAAAGGATCACTGACTGGAGGGGAGGATGCAGACGCCAAACCCCCTGACAAAGGCGCAAAACATCTGGGTGCACGTCTAGACACTAACCAATGGACCTCTGAAACAGGCCAAAGCTGCCACCTAAACTTTCAGGGAGCTGAGAGAAAAGGCCCTTCAGACCGTCCTGCAGAAAAGGCCAACAGACAGCACATTGGCTACCTGAGAAGCCAACTGCTGTGCGTCGCACCAGCACTCAAGACACCAGAGCTGCACTTAGGCCAGGTTGGTAAACCTCCTCTAGGCTCTGAGCAGAGTGGAAAACCACCGCCGGAAAGTAGCCCGTATGCACTAACCATCTCCTTACAGAAGCTGAGCCACAAGTGAGAAGGGAGCTGGGTCCTCCAGGCCAAGCAGTTCCTAACACAATAGGCTCCGAGACGGAAACAAACGAAGAGGTGGCATTTGCAGTAGCCACAGATCTCCGAATCATGCTTTCATCAGTCAATCCAGTGCTGCCAGAATAATCCTTCTCAGGTGGCACACCATATGCTGAATCACATGCCCCACCAGGAGCCAGGGAGAAGAAACATATAGTAGGTGTTGACTTGGTCAAAAGTTGAGCCAAGGCGCCAACGCCCTTAGATCCCATCTCTGTGCGGCAACTGAAGAATCAGCACACTTTAGCACTGGAGAGGGTCGCCATCAGATCCTCTGGGAGCGACCCCTGTGACATAGAAACAGAACACACCTCCTGACTCAACTCCCACTTTCCTGAAACCAGAGAGTGCCAAATGAGAAAATCCATTTCCACAGTAGTCACCCTGGCAGTGTGCACAGCTGACAAACTAGAAGGTTCTTCGTTACCCAGGCCAAAAGGAGAGCCATCTCCACAACTACCCCAGCACTCCATGTGCTGCTTTGCCAATGGACATAAGCCACTACTGTGGCATTTTCTTGGACAACTCAAACTTCCCGGCCCTCGACCGGGGGACCAGAAATTCAGAAGAGCCAACCTGATGGTCCTTGCCTCAAGGTATATGGACCACACCGCTTCCCTGCAGTTCCAACGGCCCTGAGCCAATTGGCCTTGGCAATGGGCTTCCCAGCCCAAGAGACTGACATCTGTCAACAGAAGGGATCCATGAGCAATCATACAGTGGTACACCCTTCCTCAAAGGCTGGCCTGCTGCCACCACCACAGGTTGGCCATCACCATCATTGGGAGTGGGAGCCTGAGCTCGAACAGCTGAGAACTTGGGGACCACAGAGTCAGCAAGGATCATTGGAGTGGCCACAAAAGAGCACGAACCCTTGGCACAATCTTGACTGTTGCTGCCATCAATCCAAAGATAATCCCAGACTCTGGGAGCCTGCTGTAATCCAAAAGCCTTTGACTTTTTTTTTTTTGGCAGAAAGTCACTGTACGCTCAGTTTCAAAACGTTCTCCCAGGAACTCTAAAGACTGGGAATGCAACAACTTGTTCTTCCCCAAAATGATCACCCAGCCGAGGCTTATCAGAAAGGACACCACTTAGTGAGTTATCCAAGATGCCTCTGAAAGGGAATGGGCTCGGATGAGCCAGTAGTCCAAAAAGAGGTGCAAAAATACCTTGGTGCCACAGCACCGCAGCCACCACCACCATGCCCTTCGAAAAACATCCTTGGGGCAGTAGAAAGTTTGAATGGGAAGGCAGCAAACTGAAGGCAAGAGCCAAGAATGGAAAAACACAGATACTCTGCT
This sequence comes from Ichthyophis bannanicus, assembly GCA_033557465.1. Lineage (NCBI taxonomy): Eukaryota > Metazoa > Chordata > Amphibia > Gymnophiona > Ichthyophiidae > Ichthyophis > Ichthyophis bannanicus. Next base: position 1,269,808,818 of record CM066032.1, on the reverse strand, counting down.
TATCCCGCGGATCGGGATATGAAAATACGCCTTGGCCAAATCCAGAGATGACAGAACCCCCCCCACCCCCCCTCGGCGCTTCGCTTAAATCATGGATCATGAAGTTTCAATTCAGAAAGGGCTGGAATTTTTCTTCTGTATCAGCACTACAAAACAGATTGAATATCTGCCCTTGCCCCGATCGTCTGGGAGAACAGGCACACTGCCTTCAGGAGAGGCAAGTTGTCAAAGTGGATCCACACAGCGGCCCTGATGTTTGCAGTCCCACAAGGGAAGATAACTAAAACAGCCAGGACATAGTCATACTGAATGGGGACTAGCACTCAGCGATCCTTGGTGACCCAAGCCCATTTTTAAAGGAAGAGGCAAAGCCTGCCCCAACCTGGGGAACCAGGTAATAGGCCCCCAAACTATCATTGCGCAGCTTGGGAGGGTTCTCTTCTGAATGGGACCATGAACCTGGGCCCAAGTACTCCACAAAAGTACTGAGAACGAGCCCATAGTCCATAAACAGAGGGAAAGAAAGGCTTTCCAAGCCAGCAGTGACAGGAGTCCCCAGACCCTTGGGGGTCTGACCAGCATGCCTGTGAGGAGCAGGTGAAGCCTGAAAGGGGGCTCCTATCCATTTCACAACCCTCTTAGACCTGTCATCTCACCCAGGTCTTTCACCAGCTTCTACAAATTGGACCCAAGAGAAGCATCACTCTAAGGTCAGATGAGTCCGTTGCCCCTTGTCAGAGCCAAAGCCAGTCACTGTCGGCAGGGCACGATCCCTGGCTGCTAGATGTATCAGGCCATACACAGTATCAGAAAGGAAGGCAGTAGCAGACTCCAAAAGAGGGGATAGAATCATCTGGTGAAAGAGACAATGCACTGGAGCAGAGCTCGAGACACGTCGGGCCTGCACATACGCAACTGAAGAACAGCAGCCACCGCAGCGAACTGGTTCAACACAAATCTACCTTTCAGTCCAGAGTATCCTTTAAGGCCAATCCGCCTTCCACAGGAATGGTGATCCAATTGGCAACCACCATGACCTGCGCCATCTACCTTGGAAATATCAAACCACACAACACACTCTTCCTCCAGGACAGCGTGCATCTTCTTATACACCCTTAGACAGGGGAGTCAGGGGAATCCCACTCCGACCAGCACTGGCCCTTGAGCACCTCCAGGAACAGGAAGACAGTAGTAGATTTTTGCACCCCTTGCAGAAGAGTGGATGAATTTTCAGTTCCTGCTACATGCCTGGAGCATTCACTACTCTCAAGGTGGATAAGACCCTGGAAATCAACGCCTCCAGTTCCTCCTTCTGGAACAGGTGGAGAACATCAGCCTCCTCACAATCCTCTGAAGGCGAGAGTACTTCTTCATCCACATTAGACATCTGAATCCCAGCCACAGTCCAAATATTGGAGAGAACCCAGCTAATCCCCATCTCCAGGGGACACCCTTTACAGAGGACTCTTAGTCATAGGTAATAGAACAGGGCTTCTCACGAGACTGCGCTCAGGGTGGGGGATCCAGAGGCCGCAGGGTTTGAATTTCCATGCCAGAATGAAAAGGCCAGTTGTAAAAGAGGAAAAGACTTCTGGGGAGAACAATCCAGACTCCAGAAGCTCTCCCCTGTGGAAATAACCCCCCCCCCCCTACACCAAGAGACATAGTCCCCTCTAGAGATTGGGGAGAGATGCACAGCAACAGAACCTCCAGCTGGTTATCCTCATCCACAGTGCCATCCGCCACCTCTGCCCTTAAGCAGACAAGGCCGGACTAACCGCTTCCCCCAGCTTAGCAGGGGGGGGGGGGGTGGGCGGCAATCCCTCCAGGGACAACTCAGGAGCTGCCATGCTAGAAGAACAGAGTCCAGAAGCCGGAGATGAGGCACCATGCTTGCCATATGCCAAACGAAGGCAGTATAAAGTTAAGACAAGTATCACAACAGTATCACCTAGTATATGGAGGGTACATTAGCAACCGACACTTCTTGTGGCCTTGGGCAAGACACTTAACCCTCCATTGGCTCAAGAACAAAACTTAGTTTGTAAGCCCTCCAGGGAAACGTAAATTCTTAGATATTTGAATGTATCTTGTCTTGAACTATTACTGGAAAGGCGTGAGCTACATACTACTAAATAAATAAGTAACGGAGATTTAGAGGAGGTCATGCCATGGAAGGGGAGAAAGAAGGGGGTAGGGCAGGCTTTGACAAAATGTATTAACCCGTTTTTGACAGCTCGCATATTCTCTCTCTGTTCTGGATGATTTATTAGATTTGTTACACTCAAACAACTATGAAATACCGGCAATAATAAAATATATTAAAACTTTGCAGAAAATAGAAGTTTCACGAAGTGTATGTTTTTCATACACTGTTCCAATATAGTATACTGTCTGTCTTCAGAAAAGATAGGATTCAGTTCCAATATTCATTGACAAACATATTGTATGATACTATTGAAACTGCAGTTTTCATTTAAAACACTTTATTATGATATAATATGGTTTGTCAACAGTCCATTCTGACGGCGGAATATGATACACGTGAAAACACTTCTGATGCAGTGCGTCAATATAGTACCATTGAAACACCTAGAACAGAATGCTTGACAGCAATTAGTTTCAACATATTAGCCCAGCGTATGAAAAACATACAAGGCCGATATATGCACCAATAACTCTGACACTAAGTAACTTAGTTACCTAAACCTATTTTCTAAAGTCTACAAATACTTTTATTTGCAAAATAATAGCTATTACAGCATTATAAGCTACTTACTATTTTTGGTGATCTTTTTATGTTGAGCTGCCAGTACCGTCAAAATCAGCAAACTTCGAATACCTATTAAACTAACTAGATCTCAGATTAAAACTGTATATAACGCTTTTTGACATAACGCTAATAGATAAACATAGTTCCATTGAATTTATAACCATTAATTAGTAAACAGTTGAGTAGTAAGTATGGAAATCTTATGTATGTAAAACATACACTGGTCCCTAACGGGTTAAAAAAGGAGCAAATAGCTCAGACCTACTCACGCAGCCTCCTCCCCCATTGCAAATGGAGGAACATCAGTGGAGCATGGAGGCAAACTCACACTATGTTGGTTTCAGTTATGAAGACATAGCATGACCTGGAAAACTGCAAAGATAATCATACTAGCTGTGGAAGCCAAGAAACTCTACAGAAAGCATCTTTAAACTCATCAGAGAACCTTCCTATCTATGAGAAAGGAGGTATCCAGCTTCTCTCCAACGGACTTTCCCTCCAAAACTCAAATTCAAAATTTCCTGCCTCAACCCCACAAATTCAGTTAGAGAGCTACTATATAAAAGAACAGCCAGCCACTGCTTAACCAGTTTGCCCTTAAGAAAGTCACCATATGATGGCTGAAATGTCAGCTCTAGTTACGAAGATGCAGCATGACCCGGAAAACTGCAAAGATGATTAAGAAAACTTAAGCCATGGAAGATATGGATGGCCACTTTGCAGACTATAATAGAATCGTTTAAGTTGATGATTTAATAAAATTGCTTAAATAAAGGTGAAAGGAGGACAGCATCTACAGAAGAAAGAGTAGCACAGTCTGCAAGGGGATAGAAGCCATCAAAATGATCGCGAAAAGCTCCCTGCAAGACTAGGCCTGTTGCTTGGACTCTATAGCCAACAGAAAAACCACCTTAAGGGTCAAATCTTAAGAACGACAAAACAGCAACAATACCTGCCTTCCTAGCCTGCATGGACCATGAGTACACCAACTCTCGAAAACTGAGTTGCACATAACGGTAAGGATGTAGAAGTGCATCCAACCTTAAGAAGGATTAATAAATGCTACTCTAAAGTAGCGCTTCTTGGAGACCTTAAACCTCTCAAGGACCAGGTCATAAATGAGAAGAGACAAGAACCCTCTGTTACTAGGAGCCCCTACACACGAGACCCTTCTCCTGAGATAGCAAGATGGGGGGAGGCCCTACCAACAAGTTCAAGAGATCTGTGTACCAGAGACTGCGAGGCCATTAAAGGGCCACACTATGATCACCAGGACCCCAAAGGGCCTAAATCCTGCACAGAAGGCAGCTCACCAGGGACCACGAAAGGCAACATAGCACAGTTACTTACCTGTAAAAGGTGATCTCTGGGAACAGCAGGAATTAGTCTTCACATATGGGTATCGTTGGTACCGACGGAGCCTGCGCAGGAACGCTCCCCAGCGTCCAAAAGGAAAGCTTTTGGGAGCATCCCACAGCGCCTGCGCGCTGCCTTCCCGCCTTTCCCAACTGCCTCTCTCCAGTTTGAGTTTTAAAGCTGAGACAAAGAGAGAGAGAGAGAGAGGAAAGGAAAGAAAGATAGAGAGATACAGCTCCTAGGGGACGTGGGAGGGTTGTGAAGACTAATTCCTGCTGTTCCCAGAGATCACCTGTTACAGGTAAGTAACTGTGCTATCTCCAGGAACAAGCAGGAGTGAGTCTTCACATATGGGGACTCCCCAGCTAGAGATGCCTGGGAGATCACCTTGATTGTGAGTCCCTGGAAGGGCTCCATCTCCACCTATGAATCTCAGGCATCCAGTCAGGGATGGAGGGCAGGAGTTGATTAGGTATGGAACAGGTGTTTGAGAACAGCCTGACCAAACAAGGCATCCCGGCGGGAATCCTTGTCCAAGCAGTAATGGGCTGTGAAGGTATGAACCGAGGCCCAAGTGGCTGCTCGACAGATTTGGTCAATGGACACAGAGTTTAGATGAGCCATAAAGGCTGCCATGGCCCTCACATTGTGAGCCGTGACATGGCCTTCTAGAGAAAGATTCTTACTCTGGTAGGCAAAGGAAATACACTGAGCAATCCAATTGGACAGAGTTCTCTTATAGACTGGAAGTCCTAAATGGGAAGGATCAAAAGCAACAAAAAGTTGAGAGGACTTTCTATGTTGCTGTGTTCTTTGTAAATAGAAAGCAAGTGCTCTTTTACAATCCAGGGTATGAAGACTCCTCTCTGCACTTGATGCATGAGGTCCTGGAAAGAAGACAGGTAAGTAAACCTCCTGGTTCAGATGAAAGGGTGAGACCACTTTAGGCATAAAGTATGGATTAGTTCTGAGAACTACCTTGTCATGATGGAACCTTGTATAAGGAGGATTAGCCACTAGAGCTTGCAACTCACTGATACGGCGAGCTGAGGTGAGTGCAATGAGAAAAATAACCTTCCAGGAAAGGAATTTCAAGGAGGTAGTGGCTAAGTGTTCAAAGGGTGGCTTCATAAGCTGGCCAAGAACCAGATTCAAGTCCCATGCCACTGGAGGTGGTCTAATGGGAGGTTTAGTTAAAAGAAGGCCTCTCATGAATCTTGCTATAAGAGGATGAGAGGAAATAGGTTGTCCATTAAGAGGCTTCAAGGATGCTGCAATAGCACTCAAATGGACCCTGATTGAATTTGTTTTAAGGCCTGCATGGGATAAATGCAGCAAATAGTCTAGTAACGAATTCAAAGGTATTGCAGAAGGGTTAAGACCATTTTCTGCACACCAAATGGAAAACCTTTTCCATTTGAAAGCATAAGAGCGTCTGGTGGAAGGCTTTCTGGAAGCATGAAGGATATCCTTCACTTGCTGAGAAAGGTGTAAATCTTGAAGGTCTAGGCCTTCAGCAACCAGGCCTTGAGATGAAGAGACTGAGGATTTGGATGCCACAGGGATCCCTCCTTTTAGGAGAGGAGATTTGGAGCAGACCCCAGGTCCAGGGAGGGAGCTTGAGAGAGATGCAGAAGTAGAGGGTACCACACTTGGCGTGGCCAATGTGGTGCTATGAGGATCATAGACCCTTTGTCTCTCTGAAGCTTGAACAGAGTCTTGGGGATGAGGGGAATAGGTGGAAAGGCATAGAGGAAGTCTTGCCCCCAGTGAAGGAGGAAAGCATCCTTGGCCTGAACTCCCTGACACGGAATCCTGGAACAAAACCGGGGAAGTTTGGCATTCCACGGACTTGCAAATAGGTCTATGTCTGGGGTACCCCAAATCCAGAAAATCCTGGCTATTTGGTCCCCATGGAGGGACCATTCGTGTAGAAGCAGAACTTGACTGAGTCTGTCTGCCCAAGAGTTTTGAACCCCTGGAAGATAGATACACTGCCATGAGATGGATTTGATGCTCTTTGGCGAAGGCCCACAATCTCAGAGCTTCGTTGCAGAGCAACAGAGAGCCCGTCCCCCCCTGCTTGTTCACATAGAACATGGCTACCTGATTGTCCGTATGGATGAGGACTGTCTTGTAGATGAGCAGGGTGTGGAAGACTGAGAGCTAAAAAGATTGCTCTGAGCTCTAAGAGACTGATATGGAGAGATGTCTCCTGTGGAGACCAGATGCCTTGAGTGGACAGATCTTGTAAATGAGCTCCCCAACCCTTTGGAGAGGCATCTGTGGTAAGGGTTGCTTGGGGTAATACTTGTTGAAAGGGGGACCCCAACAACAGATTTTGAGTGGACTTCCACCAGTGGAGGGACCAAAAGAGGCAACTGGAGGTTGCTATTTTGTCTGACAGGCAACCTGATGCCTGGGTCCATTGGGTGGATAGAGTCCACTGAGCTGCCCTCATGTGAAGGCGAGCATAAGGAACCACATGCACTGTAGATGCCATGTGGCCTAAGAGTTGCAACATCTCCCGAGCAGTTAAAAGGGATTTTGACTGAATCTGGGAGGCTAACTGCACCAAACGTAGGCAACGGGCCTGGGGAAGATAGGCTCTTGCAGTTGTGGTATCCAGTAAGGCCCCTATGAACTCTAGAGATTGAGTGGGGGTGAGATGGGATTTGGGAATATTGATTACCAATCCCAGATACTGAAGAACATGCTTTGTGCAGGCTAGGGAAATCTGAGCCTCTGCCTGGCATGGAGCTCGGATGAGCCAGTCGTCCAGATATGGGAATACGAATATCCCTAGAGTGCGTAGAAATGCAGCTACCACTGCCATGCATTTTGTGAACACTCTTGGAGCAGAGGCCATACCAAAAGGAAGCACTCTGTATTGGTAGTGCTTTCCTTGGTAAAGGAACCGAAGGAACCTTCTGTGTGTTGGATGGATGAGGACATGGGTGTACGCATCCTTGAGGTCTAGAGAACAAAGCCAGTCCTGACTCTGGAGGTATGGAAGGAGAGTACCAAGAGAGATCATCTTGAATTTCTCCTTGCATAGAAACTTGTTCAACTCTCTGAGATCTAGGATGGGTCTGTAGCCCCCTGTTTTCTTTGGGATGAGAAAATAGGGGGAGTAGAACCCTGAGCCCTGTTGAAGAAGGGGTACTTCTTCTATGGTCCCTTGGGCAAGAAGGGTGGCAATCTCTTGACCTAAAAGGTCGAGAAGTGATGTTGGAGAGTTGAACTGCTTCACCATGGTGTGAGGAGGAAGGTTTAAGAAATGTAGTTTGTATCCCTCCCTTATGATGGAGAGGGTCCATTTCTCTGCTGTGATTTGTTCCCATCTGGGAGCAAAGTGAGCTAACCTTCCTAGGATGGTGAGAGGCTCTGGATGATCTAGAGCCAGAAATGCTAAGTTTTCTAGTGGAAAGTCAAAGGCCCTGAGGAGGCTGAGGCTGTTGGGCTGTAGCAGTCCTGGCAGCCTGAGGCTTGGCCTGTTTTGGTTGTTGCTGTCTCTTTGCAGCAAAACGACCGTGAGAAGAGGCCTGGGCATAACTAGAAGAAAATTTCCCTTTCTTTGGGAAAGATCCTCTCTTGAATAACCTCTTCTTGAAAGGAGTAGTAGTAGACTTAGAGAATCTATCTAAAGCAGAATTTTCAGCATCCATCTGGGTGGCTTTTGCTTGCCAATCTTTGCCAAACAGATTTTCACCTGTACAGGGAAGGTTACCTAGACCATCCTGTACCCAAGATTCCAAATCAGAGGCTTGCAACCAAGCTACTCTGCGTGCGCCTATGGCAATAGCTGAAGCTCTACTGGCACCCTCAAAGGAGTCAAAGGCAGCACGGTTGGAAAACGAATACATCCTGTGCATGTTTAAGCCAGGTAAGATATTCTTCTCTCTTATCTTCTGATATAAAAAGAGATAAGGTATATAGATGATCTGTAACCTCTTTAAGAAACATCCCCATATAGAGACTATAGGAGTTGATTCTGGCTATAAGCATACTGGCCTGGAAGATTTTCCTGCCAAAAGCATCTAGGGTTCTGCATTCTCTTCCTGGAGGAGCAGAGGAGTGTCTTTTTGTACTCTTGATTTTTTGCATAGCAGACTCTACCACAATAGAGTGGTGAGGAAGCTGAGTCTTATGAAATCCAGGACAAGGAACACGATACATGGTGTCCAACCTGCGAGAAAAAGGAGAGGTTATAAGAGGAGTTTCCCATATACCCAGCATGTGGTCATAAAGAATCTCATGTATTGGTAAAATGGCTGCCTCTTTAGGAGCTTTAGGATATTGGAGAATATCCAATTTTTTGGCTCTGGGCTCAGTCTCAGAGGCTACTGTAATAGACAGGCCTCTGGCTACCTCTCTGATGAAGTCCTGGAAAGACAAGTCCTCAGGAGGAGACATTCTCCTTTTTGGAGAAGAGGGTTCTTGAGGACGGATTTCCGATGCTTCAATGGAAACCTCTGATGAATCAGATTCTTCAGAGGAATTGAAGTATCGACTTGTCTGGATGCTCTCGCAGAGCCCGATACGCGTATCGAGGGGTATCGACATCGGGGGTCATCGGTACCGAATCGGTACTGACAGGCATCACTGGATACCGTACCGCTGCTGTCGATGCTGATGCTGATGCAAGCGGTACTGGTATCGGAACCAGAGCTGGATCCGGAACCGGAATCGGTATCGACAACGGAGTTTGTTGTTGTACCGAGGGCGTCGCAGCCTGTATGAAGGCCGTAATGGCACGCTGCATGGTCAGAATATTCTGATCCATCGACGCCACCAATGTCTGGATATCGGTACCGGGAACCGCTGGTACCCCAGAACATTGTAACAGGTGATCGGTCGAGGCCGTGCCATCGATGTCAACCTGTGACCCCATAGATAATGCTTTGGAAGCCGGAGCCTCCTGCCGGGGTAATTTTGCCAGTGTGGATTCCTCAATAGTGAGTTTGGGTACATCTCGATACTTAGAGGGAGATGCACCCTTTGAGGACCGACCGGACTTAAGTTTTGTTACCTGAGATCCATGGGATGAAGAAGCAGCCCTGGAAGACGTCGATGCCACAGAAGCTGCATCGGAGGGAAACAGGGTACTGAGCTTGGCTGCCCGATTCTGCAACCCTCTTTTAGACATCATGGAACAGGACTCACAATCCGTGATGGAATGATCAGGACCTAAACATTTTAGACACCAGTGATGGGTGTCTGTGACAGAAATAGTGCCACTGCACTTTGTGCACTTTTTAAACCCGGAGGCGGGCTTTTCCATGAGGAAAAAAACTGTAGGCCTAAGGCCACAGAAGAAAATGCAATGAAGTAGAAAGAAAGTATTTTTTTTTTGCTAAGAAAGAAAAAAGACCGGTGGTACCGGTCCTCGAGACGGCAGACGCGCGACTAAAGAAAATAAGAAATTCTTCAGCGGTGACAGGAAACATGACCTGCTGGCTCCACGGAAAATAAGAACTGGAGAGAGGCAGTTGGGAAAGGCGGGAAGGCAGCGCGCAGGCGCTGTGGGTTGCTCCCAAAAGCTTTCCTTTTGGACGCTGGGGAGCGTTCCCGCGCAGGCTCCGTCGGTACCGATACCCATATGTTAAGACTCATTCCTGCTTGTTCCTGGAGATACAGCATTCCCCCTGAAATAGGACTACCAAGACCACCAACTGCAGATGTAATCCACGCTGAAAAAAGTTCACCACTTTGGCATTCTCCTGAATGACCATCAAGTCAAAACACTGCAGCATGAGGTCATATGTGTAGAGGCTGAACTCCTACTTGCCAGCCTGCACAGAGTTCCTACTCAGAAAACCAGCCTGCATGTTATCTACACCTGTAATGTGCACTGCAGAAAGGGCAATCTAATGTTCTGTGTCAAATAGTAATAATTAAACCTTACCTGCTAATTAGTGTTCCTGAAGGATCTCCAGTCCAGTCCCTTTCTTCTGGGTTGTGCTCCTCTACCTGCAGCTTGGAGACAGAGTACATCATTCTTTGATCACCTCAGGATATATACCACTGGCACCACCCACCAGCCTCAGTATCCTGTTGACAAAGTAGACCTAACGGAGAGACAACTAACCAAACAATTAACTAACTGTAACTATAACCAATAGAGCACCACCCCTCCTGGAAAGGGATATTCCAACCCTCCCCCCAACTCCCCCTCCCCCTCGAGGAGGAGGCTTACCTGAAAGGCCTTTACAAATTCCGACAGCCACCTAGACTGCCCCTTAGTTAGCAGGGCCATGCGATCGCCTGATCCGCTTCGTCACCAAATCCTAGAGCCAAAAAAACTCTATTCGTCCCTCTTCGGACCAGTACTCTATTTCTTAACCTATCATACTGGGCGGGATCAGGGACTGGACTTGAGATCCTTCAGGAACACTATGGAACACTAATTAGCAGGTAAGGTCTAATTACTTCTTCCTAAGCATCTCTCCAGTCCAGTCCCTTTCTTCTGGGATGTAACAGAGCAGTTCAGCCATGGGAGGGGCCTGCCAAACCGGACCGAAGCACCGCTCCCTCAAAACCAGCATCTGCCGCCGCCTTAACATCCAAACTGTAGTGCTTGGCAAAGGTATGAAGGGAAGACCAAGTGGCCGCCCTACAAATTTCCGATGGAGGAACCAGACTAAACTCTGCCCACGAGGCCGCTTGAGCCCAAGTGGAGTGAGCTCAGAAGCCCATCGGAACCTGCTTTCCCTTTAGTAGATAAGGCGATGCAATGGCTTCCCTGATCCATCTTGAAATTGAGGCTTTGGCCGCTGCGTCTCCCTTACGCGGTCCCCCAAACAAAACAACCAACCTTTCTGACTTGCAGAATGCCTTTGTAGGCCTCAAATAACACTTTAAAATTCTTCGCATGTCCAGAAGGCGCAAACGTGCATCGCCCTCCCCCTGCCCCAAAGTGGCAAAGGAAGGGAGAGACACCGATTGATTCACATGGAAGGGTGAAATTACCTTGGGTAGTAACGACAGTACCGTCCCCAACACCACCTTCTCCTCGAAGAAAACTAGAAACAGCAGGTGACAGGACAAAGCTTGCAGCTCAGACACACGCCTGGCCAAGCAAATCACCACCAGGAAAAACTGCCTTAAGCGTCAGATCCTTCAAAGGTGCATGTTGTACTGGTTCGAAAGGCTCACCTGCTAGGGCATCTAACACCAGATTAAGATCCCAAGAAGGCACGATCAACGTCTGCTGAGGCCATACGTGCCTCACTGCCTTGAGTCGTCGAACCACATCTGGATGTTTGCCCAACGATCTACCCAAAATCTTACCTCTGTAACAGGAAATAGCCGCTAGCTGTACCCGCAATGAACTGGCTGCCAGCCCCTTTTCAAAACCATCCTGCAAAAAATCTAGCACCTCAGACACAGAATCTTTCAGGGGCCTCTTCCGTCGCCCCTCACACCAGTTTTCAAAAATACGCCACACTCTGACATATGCCAGACAGGTCGACCGTTTATGCACCTTTAACAGAGTTGAGATTACTGCTACCGAATATCCTCTCTTACGCAGCCTAGCCCATTCAATAGCCAAGCTGTAAGCAAGAACCGATCCACCTGCGGCACCTTCACAGGACCCTGACTGAGAAGGTCCTCTCTTACCGGGAGGCGCCAAGGCCGATCTGCCAACAGCCTCATCAGATCGACGTACCACGGCCTCCTTGGCCAGTCTGGAGCTATCAGAATCACCAGTCCCCGATGTGCCTCTATCCTTTGCAGAACCCTGCCTATGAATGCCCACAGCAGGAACACATACAGTAACCCCTCTGTGGGCCATCTTTGAACTAGAGCGTTCAAGCCCTCCGACATTATTTCTCTCCTTCTGCTGAAGAAACAGCTCGCCTTGGCTGACTCCCAGCATGCCATCAGGTCCATGACGAGCGAGCCCCACCTGCGTTCCATCTGTTGGAATACCTCCTGGCAGAGTTCCCATTCGCCGTGATCCACCTTGTACCTGCTGAGATAGTCGGCCGTCACATTCTCCACTCCTGCCACCTGTTGAGCTGATAGCCCCACTATGTGAGCCCATGCTAGGAGGTTTTCTGCCTCTTCTTCCAATAGGCGACTGCTGGTGCCTCCCTGTTGATGTAGGCAACCGCTGTCACGTTGTCTGAGAGAACTTTGACCGCCCTCCTGCAAACCCAACACAGGAACGCTTTGAGAGCCTGAGTAACCGCCCTCAATTCTGATCTGTTGATGGGCCACTGCGATTCCAGCGCACTCCAGAGTCCCTGGGCAAAGTGCCCCTCGCAGTGGGCTCCCCAGCCTGACAGACTCACATCCATCATGACCTGAACCCACTGTGGAGATTCAAGGAGCATTCCTCTCTCCAGATTCCCTGGAGCTAACCACCACTGAAGTGCCTCCTTGGTTGCCTAGGTACAAGGGAGCGTCATCGACAAGGACTGACACTGATAAGACCAGCGCCGCAGGAGAGACCTCTGCAGCGGCCACATGTGGGCCCTAGCCCAGGGCACCAGGTCTAACATCGCAGCCATCATCCCTAGCACCTGCAAGTAGTGCCACGCCGAGGGTGCTTCCTGAGCCATAAATTCGTGTATCAAGCGCTGAAGGTCTCTTGCTCTCTGAGCTGGCAAGAACACCCTGCCCGAAGCCGTGTCGAACCTTGCACCCAGGTAATCGATTTCCTGAGAGGGAACCAACCTGCTCTTTGCCAGATTGATTACCCACCCTAAGCTTTGCAGGAAACTGCCACTCTGGCAGCTGCCCTCCATCTCTCGTCTCTGGACGTGGCCCTGATCAACCAATCGTCCAGATAAGGATGAACTAGACTACCTTCCTTGCGTAAGGCCACAGCCACCACCAATCACCTTGGTGAAGGTGCGCAGAGCCACTGCTAAGCTGAATGGTAGCACCTGGAACTGAAAGTGCCCCCTTGGCACCGCCAGACGCAGGAACTGCTGATGAGACTCCCTGATGGGGATATGTAAATATGCCTCGGTGAGGTCGAGAGAGGTTAAAAATTCTCCCTGTCGAACCGCCACTATTACTGACTTCAGTGTTTCCATATGAAAATGTGAGACCCGAAGACACCGACTGACCCGCTTGAGGTCTAGAATTGGCCTTAGGGAATCTTCTTTCTTCGGAACCATGAAATAGATGGAGTATCGACTGCAGCCGCACTGAGCTTTTGGTACGGGAAAGCGTAGTTACTCACCTGTAACAGGTGTTCTCCAGGAGCAGCAGGAATCAGTCCTCACTTATGGGGTGACGTCGGCGCCGACGGAGCCCTCGCGGAGCAATTTTCCCCAGCTTTCAAAGAAAGCCTTTGGGAATTGCAGCGCGCATGCGCGGTCGTCTTCCCGCCCGAGGGTGCCATCTTAGCCAGTCAGATGACATAGCTAAAAAAGACAGCATAAAAATTTGCAAAAAGAACATAAGCAGACGATTGCAACTCCAAGGGGAGGAGGGAGGGTAGTGAGGACTGATTCCTGCTGCTCCTGGAGAACACCTGTTACAGGTGAGTAACTACGCTTTCTCCAGGACCAAGCAGGAAGTCAGTCCTCACTTATGGGACTCCCAAGCTCAAGGCTACCGGAGACCCTAAGCACAAAAATGAGCTCCCTCTAGCTCAGCAGCACAGAAGGATAGAATCTTCGCTGAAATATCACCCACCGGTAGCCCACATCCGGGATGGAGGGTAGGAGTTGCTCAGACCTCAAAGAGATTACGGAGGACTGCCTGTCCGAAAGCACTGTCCCTACGGGACTCCCTCTCGAGACAGTAATGGACCGCAAAAGTCTGGCTCGAAGACCAAGTAGCGGCCCGGCAGATGTCTGCCAGCGGAACAGAGCGGAGGTAAGCCACTGACGTGACCTTTGCCCGAACACAATGAGCCGTGACTCGACTTTCTAAGGAGAGTCCGGCTGCCCCATAAGCCCAAGAGATACAGTCCGCAACCCAGATGGACAGAGTACGCTTGGAGACCGGGAGCCCCAATCTATTGGGGTCAAAAGACACAAAAAGCTGAGCAGCTTTACGGTGCTCCCGCGTACGGTCAAGGTAGAAGTTCAGAGCCCTTCTACAGTCCAGGGTATGGAGGACCGTCTCAGCTCGGCTGGAGTGCGGTCTGGGAAAGAAGGTTGGAAGTACCACCTCCTGATTGATGTGAAAAGGGGAGACCACTTTAGGCATAAATTTCGGATGAGTCCGTAGGACCACCCTATTCTTGTAGAACCTAGTGTAAGGGGGATCAGACACGAGGGCCTGCAATTCACTTACGCGTCTAGCGGAAGTGAGGGCTATCAAGAACAGAGTTTTCCAAGACAGAAAACGGAGAGAACAGGTAGCCATAGGTTCAAAAGGCGGACAGGTGATCCGCTGCAACACCACATTCAGGTCCCAGTCAGGCGCTGGCGGGCGCAGAGGTGGTTTAAGTAGAAGGAGACCTCGGAGAAACCTCGCTACGAGAGGGTCATTGGAGAGAGGTCTGCCGTCCACCGGCACATGATGTGCTGAAAGAGCACTGAGGTGAACTTTGACGGAGTTGGACTTAAGTCCCAGATTAGAGAGGTGCAGCAAGTACTGCAAGATCACCGACACCGGGCAGGAGAAGGGATCCTGAGACTGTTGGGTACACCAGACTGCAAAGCGACGCCATTTAAGGGCGTAGCATTTGCGGGTAGAAGGCCGTCGCGAAGCCAAGACGACCTCCTCCACCTCCGCCGGCAGGAGAAGGGGAGCAAGGACTACCCTCTCAGCAGCCAGGCCATGAGGTTGAGAGACCTGAGGTTGGGGTGCAGGAGGGACCCCTGATCCTGAGTGAGGAGATCCGGTTGTACCCCCAGAGGGATTGGATCCTCCACCGCCAGTTGCAGCAGGAGCGGAAACCACGGCTGCCTGGGCCAGCGAGGGGCCACCAGGATCATGAAGGCTTTGTCTCGGAGAACCTTGAAAAGAGTCCGAGAGACTAGCGGGATGGGAGGGAAAGCATACAGAAGGCTCCCCGACCATGAGATCAGAAAGGCGTCCGCCGCAACCCGAAGGGGGTGTGGCTGACGAGAGCAGAAGCGAGGAAGTTGCCGGTTGTGAGGACTGGCAAAGAGATCCACCGTGGGGAGACCCCACTTGAGGAAGAGCTTCTGAACTACCAAGGGATCCAGACGCCACTCGTGCGGCTGGAGGACCCTGCTGAGTTTGTCTGCAAGGCAATTTTCTTGGCCCGGAAGATAAACCGCCTTGAGGAGAATGCCGTGACTGACGGCCCAAGAGCAGAGCTTCTGTGCCTCCCGGCAGAGGAGGAAGGAGCCCGTGCCCCCCTGCTTGTTCACGTAGAACATGGCAACTTGATTGTCCGTCTGGACAAGGACGGATTGGTGGGAAGTCAGGTGGGAGAAGGCCTTGAGAGCTAGGCGGATCGCCCTGAGCTCCAGGAAGTTGATCTGCTGAGCAGACTCCCACGTGGTCCAGAGGCCCTGAGTACGTGCCTCTTGGCAATGTGCTCCCCAGCCCAGGAGGGATGCATCGGTGGTCAGCACCCGGGTCGGCTGAGGTGACTGGAAAGGCATTCCGAATATCAGGTTCGGCTGCCGGAGCCACCACCGGAGAGACGAGACCAGCGGCTCGGAGACGCGCACTAGGTCTGCTAGGCCGCCTGTGGCTTGTCGCCACTGCTGGCGGAGACACCATTGAGCAGACCGCATATTCAGGCGGGCATTGGGGGTCACATGGACGGTGGAAGCCATATGGCCGAGCAGTCTCAGGAAGCGCCTGGCGGAGACCAGGGGCTGGCTGCGAAAGCGGCCGGCTAGGTCCATGAGCCGTTGAGCCCTGTCGAGCGGTAGGTACGCTCGTGCCCGAGGAGTGTGCAGCCTTGCGCCGATGAACTCGAGATCCTGTGAGGGGAGCAAAGTGGACTTTGCGAAGTTTATAACAAAGCCCAAGTGCTGCAGCAGAGTCACCGTGCGGCACGTGGCGTTGGTGACCTCCTGAGCGGACGCTGCTCTGATGAGCCAGTCGTCGAGGTACGGAAAGACATAGAGGCCGTGAAGCCGGAGATGGGCCGCCACGACCGCGAGACATTTTGTGAAGACTCGCGGTGCGGAGGATAGGCCAAAGGGCAGTACTCTGTACTGGTAATGATTTCCTGCCACCACAAACCTTAGGTATTGGCGGTGGCTTGGGTGGATGAGGATGTGCGTGTAGGCATCCTTTAGATCCAAGGAGCATAGCCAATCTCCCTGCTGGAGGTAGGGCAGAAGGATTCCAAGGGTAAGCATTTTGAACTTCTCCCGCACAAGGAACTTGTTGAGGTTGCGCAAGTCCAGGATGGGTCTGAGGCCCCCTGTTCTCTTTGGTATCAGAAAATACCTTGAGTAAAAGCCTTGACCTCTCAGGTGGTGTGGCACCGGTTCCACCGCCTGTTCCTGCAGAAGACCTGCTAACTCCTGAAGGAGCAACTCCCTGTGCAGAGGGGGGCGCGGAGGTTCTCCCGGAAAATAGGAGGGAGGGACCTGATGGAAGTGGAGAAGGTAGCCTTCTCGCACGACCTGAAGTACCCAGGCATCTGCGGTGATGCTGGACCACCTGTGGGCGAAGTGAACCAGCCGGCCTCCGGTGCTGGGAGGAACCAGCGGGGGGGGAGAGGCTATGCTGAGCGAGTCAAAAGCCCCCACCCTGCTGAGCAGGGGCTGGTGGTGCAGGCTTGGGGGCTTGCTGCCTACGGGACCCGTTACCCCGTCCCTTGGCCTGCTGGCCCTGTTGGGGAGCTGCAGGGGCCTGATAATGGGGGTATTGTTTGTAGGCAGCCGCCTTCCTCGGGTAAAAGGACTTTTTCCCCGAGCCCTTCTTTTTCTGGGAAGGGGCGGAGGTCTTCCTAGAAAGCCTGGTCCTGGTGAGAGTCTCAGTCTCAATTTGTGCAGCCTTTTCCGCCATGGGCTTGCCAAAGAGGTTTTCGCCTCGGCAGGGGACATCGACCAACTTGTCCTGTACCCAGGGCTCAAGGTCTGACGACTGAAGCCAAGCCTGTCGGCGGGCACCGATGCCGGCTGCGGCCACTCTAGCCGAGGCCTCAAAGCCATCATAGGCTGCTCGGGACATGAACTTTGAGCATTCCCGAATGCCCGTGGACAAGGCTAGGAACCTCCGCAAGGGCTCCTCGGAGAGACCAGCGGAGAATCCGGCTAGCTCTTTAGCCAGATCCCGGAGATACATGCCCATGTAGAGCTGGTAAGTCTGGACACGACATGCGAGCATAGAGCCCTGGAAGCACTTCTTGCCAAGGCCATCCAGGTTACGGGCCTCCCTTCCAGGAGGCACCGAGGAGTGCATCTTCTGGCTCTTAAGACGATGCATGGCCGATTCCACTACCATGGAATGGTGTGGCAGCTGTGCCTTCTGAAAGCCAGGGCTCTTGCGGACCCGATAGATAGAATCGACCCGCTTGCTCAGGACCGGCGAGGAGGCCGGACTCTCCCACATGCGGAAGAGTAGTCGTTCCAGCATAGGAGGAACCGGCACAGTAAAGTGTTCCCTCGCGGGAGAGTCATACTGGAGGGCGTCGAGCTCTTCGGCTCGAGGCTCCTCCTCGGGATCCGCAGGGAAGGCCAAAGCCTTGGCCATATCCCTAACGAAGTCCGAGAACCGGGCATCCTCCGGGGGGGACTGCTTCCGAGGCTCGGACCCCGGTGAGTCCGATGGGACACACCGAGTCCGGAAAGAATCAGGTGACTCTTCCTCCTCAGACTCCCAGACCGACTCCGACGAGGACTTGGTGGGGTCGGCCCGGGCAGGGTGCGGCGCCAGCCGCCCCGACGTCGAGGGAGTCGGCGTCGGCGACCTCGGTCCCGAACGGGAGGCCGAGGGTGACCTCGACCGAGGATCGACTCGAGTTCTCATCGACTCGAGGATCGGCTCGGTCTCCGGGGTCGACTTGGACGTCGACGTCCCGGCGGTCGGGGCAGCGGCGCCAGCGAGGCCAGCGAGCAGTGCCCGCTGCTGGTCCATGAAGGCAGACAGTCTGCTCTCCAAGGCCGTCAACCTGAGTCCGAGCTCAGGTGACCCAGCAGCCCCCGACTCGGACGTCGGCTGTCGCGGAGGCGAGTCCAGAAGGACCACAGGACTTACCCGGGCAGGCATCTCCGACTCCAGGCGAGGTCGCTTCGGGATGTGTTCCTTCTCCAAGGACCCGGGGTGGCTGTCGGGGCTATGCGACCTGGCCCTCGCGGAACCAGGAGCGTCCACCGACGCCGCCCTCGCGGGTTTTTCCTTCCGACGATGGTCCCCGGAGGGAGAACCCCGGTCGGAGGAGCTCCGGCGACGGTCCGAGCTGGAGCCTTTCGACGCGGAGGCCTCCGACGAGGTCCGGGTACGGCTGGGGTCAGCGAAGATTCTTTCACGCTGATGCCGCCGACTCCTCAACGCCTTTGAGGACAGTTTGCTGCAGGGCCCACAGATCAGTTCCTCATGATCCGGGCCCAGGCAGCGGAGGCAAAAGTCGTGTGTGTCGGTTAGTGACATATTTCGGTCACACCGACCACACCGCTTAAACCCACTGGCAGCCATCGGGGAAAAAGGGCCCCTGCGAGGTCAAAGGACCGGGCTGCCAGGGAAACCGAAAACGAAAGCTGACTAAGTCAGAAAAACCGAAAAAAGTAAGCGGACTCGAGACCGGCGTCGCGAGTCCGGGCGGGAAAACGATCGGCGTCGAACCGAAAGAAAAAAGGATAAAACAAAGAAGAAAATCAACTTTTTCGCGGGGACAAGACGGGGACGTCTGTAGGGCTCCGCGGAAAAAAGAAGACTGGCTAAGATGGCACCCTCGGGCGGGAAGACGACCGCGCATGCGCGCTGCAATTCCCCAAGGCTTTCTTTGAAAGCTGGGGAAAATTGCTCCGCGAGGGCTCCGTCGGCGCCGACGTCACCCCATAAGTGAGGACTGACTTCCTGCTTGGTCCTGGAGAACGACCGCTCCCAAGGCTAACAGTCTTGTTAGAGTTTCCTCTACTGCTATTCGCTTGGTCCGCGACTTACAAGGCAACCAAAGGAAGGAAGAACCGGCCTCACGAACCCGAGGGCATAACCAACCCGCACTACCTCCAGGACCCACTGGTCTGGCGTAACCCGGGTCCAAGCGGAAAAAAACTGCCGTAGGCGCCCCCCCCTACTGGCAGAACGTCCACCCGAACCCCCGCAACTTCACTGTCTTTCGCTAGGCAGAAGCGGCCGAAGAGGCCCCAAAACCTCTTCCCGCTCCTCAAAACCCCCGGAAACTGTCCTCTCGAGGGAAACCATCCCCTCTGAAAGGAGTTCTGCCGAGTCGGACGAAATCTCCAAGACTCCCTCTGTTGTGACTGTCCCGGAGCAGAAAAGCGACTCTGCTTGGGCCTATCCTCCAAAGTCTGCCACCCTTTGACTCTAACTCCTTCACCAACTTGTCCAGATCTTCCCCAAAAAAGCAGCTTACCTTTAAAGGGGAGCTTACTAAGCTGGGCCTTGGACGAACTACCCGCCGCCCAATTGCAGAGCCAAAGGTACCTCTGAGCCGCCGCCGCCACCGAAGCCATGTTCTTCGACAAACTCCTAATCAGATCATATTGGCTATCTGCCAGATATGCCGCGCTGGACTCAATTCACACTGCCTCTCCCTGCGGTCCCACTGCCGACTTGCCAGTTCCTTGTAACTGCTGGAACCATCTCAGGCAAACCCGTGCTACCCAGACCCCACATACTGACGCTTGAAGGGCCAGGACACTTATGTCAAAAGCTTGCTTCAACAGTGTATCTAGCTTCTTATCTTGGGCGTCCTTTAGCACTGCACTACCTTCCACTGGGATGGTAGCCTTTTTAGTAACCGCCAAAACTGCTGCATCCAATCTAGGTGATTTCAACAGCTCCTTCTCCGTTTCCGGCAGAGAGTACAAACGCGACATCGACCGCACGCCCCTCAAACCAGTCTCCGGCTGATTCCATTCCTCCTGAATCATCTGCCTTATCACCCTGTATACAGGGAAGACTCTCTGAGATTTCCTAACTGCCTGAATTAACGGATCTTCCAGATCCTCCTCTTGTGTAGGGGCCACTGCTGACATGTTGAGTACCATCAGGGACTCTCCAACACCGGCAGCATCCTCTCAGCGAAAAACCCTTACAATCCTCGCCTGCTCCTCTGGGATTTCTCCCTCCTCAAGTTCTTCTTCCTCCTCTCCCAACTCCTGTTCCGAGACCTCACTTTCCAGTATCTCCGATCCAGGGGAGGGAGGTTCCTCTTTTTCTGAAGTTCTAACTCTCTTGGAGGGAATAACCGTCTCAACCAGAGATTTGGCCTCCGCCTCACGCTTTCTTGCGCCTCCCTGACTCCCCTGCTGACGCAGGCAGAAAGCCTTGTGTAATAGCAAAACAAACTCTGGAGAGAAGCCTCCTCCGAGACTTCCCTCCCCTGATGAGGTCCCGGGCTGCGGCTGAGAGGGTACCTGCTGTTCCAAACTCAAGGAGAGAGAAGAACCCTCAGTGAGAAGACCTTCCAAGGGCTCCACCGACTCCTGAGACACCGGCGCTGAAGGATCTTGAGATCCGCAAGCCTGTAGTCCCTGCTCCACTGAGGCTGCCTCCATGGCACAGCCTCTGCAGACCCTGCTTCTGAAACCGTTCCCTTACGTGATCCACAAACCAAACACTGTGGCCGAGCAGGCATCTTGCAATCCAACAGCTAGTCTTTTTTTTTTAAAGAACAAAATCTATATCACTCTCTTCGCTATATGTAAAAAAATAAAAATAAAAATATATAAACCCCAACTCTAGCCCTACACTTAACACTGTAGAGAAAACGTGGATAAACTAATTGAAAGTGTTGTCCCCCCCCCCCCAACCACGGGGAAGATCCATTCATCTGGTCTTTACTGGGTGCTGCCCCGCACCTGCTCCGGCGTGCGAAAGCACGCAAAAACAAAAAGGGAAAAATGAACCCCTCTTCCCCAAGCTGTGCACCGAAGCGCGTTCCTGCGGCGGCCACGGAGCTCCCTTGTGCTCCACATGGCCCGCCTGCAAAAACTCAGCCCCCCTTACATTGCGCTGCTTACCTGCAGCTCCCGGGCTTCCGACGAGGGATAGATTTCTTTTATCTGCCCACCCTCGCCCTAGGCCATCTCTCTGGCTTTGGCGGCAAGATGGGAACAGCTTCGGGGGCCCTGCACACTCGGAAGACTCAGCAGAAAAAGCCCTCGCAGTCTCCCGGTCACCGCTATTTTTTTTTTTTTTTAAACTTTGCCTCAGGCCAAGCAAGCTTCCTCCGATACGAGCCCTGCACCTGGGTGGGGGGAAAAAAAGACCCGAAGATGCACTGCTGGCAGCACTTAACAAATAAAACAAATCAAACCAGATTAATTTTAAAAGAAGGGAAAACAAGAAAGGCAACAAAATAAAACACCTCTAAATCTAACGTCTCTCCAGTAAGCCTTTTCCTCTGGCTTACTGCTCTCTCCTGCTGCTTGGAGACGGAGTATACTGGGGCTGGTGGGTGGTGCCAGTGGTATATATCCTGAGGTGATCAAAGAATGACGTACTCAGTCTCCAAGCTGCAGGTAGAGGAGCACAACACAGAAGAAAGGGAGTGGACTGGAGAGATGCTTAGGAACCACCACAGCTCTGTGACCTCGAGAACTATTCCAGATCAGCAAGTTCTGCCTCATTTCATAAACGTCACAACTGTGGCATTGTTCAAGAATATTTACATAGAAACATGACAGCAGAAAAAGACCACATAGCCATCTAGTCTGCACTTCCACTTAAACCACTACAACAGTCCCCCTTTTTTCTCTTTAGAGATCCTCTGCGTTTGTTCCATGCTTATTTGAATACAGATACTGTCCTCATCTCTACCACCTCCACTGGGAGACTATTCCATGCATCTACCACTCTTTCCATAAAGAAATATTTCCGCATATTACTCCTGAGTCTATCGCCTTTCACCATCATCTTATGTCCCCTCGTAGCAGAGCTTGCTTTCAATCGAAAGAGGCTCACCTCCTGTACATTTACACCATGCAGGTATTTAAACATCTCAATCATATCACATCTATCCCACCTTTCCTCTAAAGTATATATATTAAGATCCTTAAGTCTGTCCTCATATACTTTATAATGAAGACCACTAACCATTTTAGTAGCCACGCTCTGTACAAACTCCAACCTGTTTATATCCTTTTGAAGGTGCGGTCTCCAGAATTACACACAATACTCCAAATGAGGTCGCACCAAAGACTTATACAGAGGCACTATCACCTTCTTTTTTCTACTGAACATTCCTCTCCCTAAGTACCCAAGCATCCTTCTAGCTTTCCCCCATCACCTTTTCTACCTGTTTAGCTACTTTAAGATCATCAGACACAATCACGCCTAAGTCCCACCCTTCTTTTGTGGGCAGAAATACTTCACCTCCTATACTATATCGCTCCCTTGGATTGCTGCAGCCCAAATGCATGCATGACCTTGCATTTTTAACATGAAATCTCAGCTGCCAGATTCTAGACCATTCTTCAAGCTTAGCTAGATCCCTCCTCATGTTACCTACACCTTCCTAGGTGTGTCTACTCTATTGCAGATTTTGGTATCATCCGTAAAGAGGCAAACCTTACCCAAAATATCACTAACAAAGTTGACCAAGGACAGATCTCCTCAGAACGAGCTCCATTTACCTGTACCCTTTGTCACCTCCCACTCAACCAATTTTTAACCCAAGCAGTAACTTTAGGATCCATCCCTAGGGTGCTCAGCTTGTTTATAAGTTACCTGTGTGGAATGGTGTCAAAGGCTTTACTAAAATCTAAATACACCACATCTAGAGCTCTCCCTCGGTCCAAATTCCTGGTCACCCAGTCAAAGAAATCAAATCAGATTTGTCTGACAAGACCTGTCTCTGGTGAATCCATGCTGCCTCGGATCCTGTAATCCGTTGGACTCCAGAAACCTCACTATTTCCTCTTTCAGCAGCGCTTCCAATAATTTACTCACCACCGAGGTTAAACTAACCGGCCTGTAGTTTAACCACATCCTTACTTCCGCTTTTGTGTAAAGGGACCACATGTGTCTCTCTCCAGTCCTCTGGAGACCACTCCCGACTCCAATGAGGCATTGAAAAGGTCAGTCAGTGGAGCTGCTACAATGTCTCCAAGTTCCCTCAGTATTCTCGGGTATATCCCATCCAGCCCATCACTTTGTCTACTTTAATTTCAGCTAGCTCCTCACAAACACAGTCTTCTGAAAATTGTTCAAGATGCCCCTCGCTTCTATTCCTGTTTGTGGGTGTTTTCTGAGGTCCTGCTCCTGGTTCTTCATCTGTGAACACAGAACAGAAATTTGTTAAGCAATTTTGCTTTATCCTCAATTTCTACATATTCCTCCCCTTCACCCTCGAGTCTGACAATTTAGATACTTGGCCCAGTAGGAGAGACCTGGACATCTCCAAAGCCAGAGATATCGCTTTGGCCTCAAGGTGAATAGTCGACCAGGCCTCTCGAGTGGACCAGGGTCCCAGGCCCCGCTGGTCCAGGCACTCTAGCCCTTCAGGCTGATATCCAAGGTGACAAGCATGCATTTCTAGACCCACAGGTGCTCCTTGTGGTCTTGGGCAAGCCACTTAACCCTCCATAGCCCATGTTTCCTGTAAAATAGTTATCTCCAAGTTATAATGCCCTGTTCAATGTAATTTCAGTTTGTTCAATGTAAACCGCACTGATGCAGAATAGCATGGTATATAAGAGAATATAATAAATAATAAAATAAATAAATTATGGTGATTCCAAAGGCATCCTGGCCAGCAGGTGAAGGGACTGCAACACATACCTCAACTGCTCCTTTATCTCCGAGGGGAGGAGGGTTCTGGTCAAATAACTAGAACAGGGAGACCAGAAGATTAGCAGGCACCTCTGCAGCAGTCACAAAAGTGCCCTGGTGCAAAGAATCAGCTCCAAAGGCATTGCTATGGACCTGAGGAACTGGAGGTAGTCCCCAGACTGGAACCAACTGAGCACAAAATGCCCCAAGGTGGCTCTGAGGCTTCAAGGATCTGTCATGAGGAAAACAACCCAGGAGAGAATGGAACAAAGCCCACAGATACTCCTAGTCCTCCTGGGATAGTTTATCCCTAACCTCAGCCTTTCCAACCGGTTAAATCACCAGGTCTGCATTGTCTCTGGATTTCTCCAGCAAGTCTGACTGGATCAGCTGGTTGTCCAGGTATGCATGAACCCAGATTCCCTGCTTGCACAGAAACACTGCTACAACCTTGGAAAAAGAGGTAGAGAGAGCCATGGCTAGGTCAAAAGGCAGGGTTCAGAACAGGAAATGGCAGCCCAGCACACAAAAGCTAAGAAAATGGCTGAAGCTGCTCCCACATGGGAATATGATAATATGCCTTGGCAAGGTCTAGCGAGGTAAAGATCTCCCCCTGACTGACTGATGCAATGACAGACCCGATGGCCCTCTTATGGAAAAAGGGACTCCAAATTCAACTATGACTAACTTGAGGTCCAGGATGTGCGAGAAGAAACAACCCTGCCTAGCACTACCGCATGAATGGAAAAACATCCTTGGCCCTGCTCTGCAGAGGCCACAGGTGAAATAGCCTGCAACTGTAGGAGACACTGAGGAATTTCCTTGAACACCACCCACATGAGCAGGAGCCACAGGGAGACTCTACAAGGAGTATACCATACAGGGACTGCCATAATTCAAATATTTTGCATCCTATTTCTCAGGCAGGCCTGAACCAGTGACCTTAGGGTTAGAAGGCAGGTGTCTTGTAGAAGCTAATCCACCTCCAATCTTGACAGAGGACCCCTTTATACTTTGTATTTATTAATTATTCAATCATTACATCCAAACAAAATACAATGAATGAAAACTAACATGCTCCACCCAAGACAGTCCAGTTTCTGCAATAAACCGTAGTATAGAAACAACTATAACAGCACTCCTCATCTAACGTCACAGCAACCTAGACTCGCAAAAACTTACTCTGGTGATCATTCACTATTTCTTCATCATCTGTTTGATATCAGTATAAGAAATCATGTTCTAAACTGGTTCTCATCATTCCTACACGACTGCATGTTTTTGATATAATTCACCTCCAATCTTGACAGAGGACCCCAAGGACCCCCCGGTCTGACATGGTAAAAGATTTCCTCAGGAACAAACAATTGAAGCCACACTCCTCAGGAGGTTTTGATATAAACTGGATACAGCACGTTTTCCTCCACTTCAAAGTTTCCCTTGCAGCATTCCAGGGTTCTATTCTCGCCCCTATTCTCAAATATTTTTATTGTCCCTCTTCTGACACTGATCCAGGATCTTATGGTCAGTTGTTACTGGTACGAAGATGACATTCTCCTGGTCCACTATGCTACCAATCCATCCCTTCCAGACCTTTTACTCAAATACACATTTAGACACAGTTGCCACTTGGCTGGCATCACAACATCTTATGTCTAAAATCATGTTTATTAAGTATCATCCATGCAATCCCAGCCTGTGGGTACTCTTACACATCGCCATGATTTTATCAAAACATGCAGTATCAATATTTTTCATTTTATTCCCCAAGTCCCCCCACCTGTAGGTACACTATGCATCCAAGAATGAAGAGAGACAACCACCACCAAAAAACAAGATCTGATTAAACAATCGGGACATACAGTATACAAATCAAAATCAGATAGCATGTTTATCACGTCACCCTCTTCACACACCCCTGCCCATCTCCCCCCCCCCCTATCCACTAACTGTCACAATGGAGAAGCCATTAGACAAACACAAGACTAAGTGCCACACTTCTACCTTTAGGAGATAAGGACTGCATATAGGGCTCCCATATTTCCAAGAATTTTACATATCTAGGTGCTGAAAATTGGGCGGCTATGTTTTTCATCTTCATTAAACGATGCAGCATATTATGCAAGACCCAAACTCAAGCAGTTCGCACTCCAACCACACCTGGAGAATCCCTTTAAAGGCCCAACAGGCAAGCTTTGCAATCAAACAACTTTGCTCCTCTTCCCTTCACCTTAAATCCCAGAGGGTCACTTAACACAATTCCAGCAGGACTAAGATCTACCTTCCATTGCAGCACTGCCTCCACATACCCTTGTATCCTAGTTCAGAAACTCATAGTCCAGTGGCACAGCCAGAGCATGTGGGACAATGTAACCCATAGGTGTCAAACTCTGGCCCGCGGGCCAAATTTGGCCCGTAGTGTAATTATATTTGGCCCGCGAGCTATACCAAATGACTACTAGAGCTAGCCCGCCGGTATTATACAGCGCATTCATTCATCGCTAATACTACAAATCCCATAATGCCTTGCTGTTGTTTTGGCGCGTCAATCAGGACAGGTCCCAGAAACACCCTCTCCTGTGTGACAGAAGTCATAGCGATCTCAAGCTACAACTGTCACTGTGGAACCCCTTCCCAAAAATGGCAAAAAGAAAGGCAGACAACAGGAACTTTCTGGACAGGTGGGAGACAGAATATTTGTTTACATATGTAAAAGACAGACCTGTTTGTCTGATTTGTGGAGTCAACGTGGCTATAACTAAGGAGTATAACATTCGACGACACTATGAAACAAAACACCATGACAAGTACAAGGACCTGGACATGACTCAAAGGAGCCAGAAAGTGGAGGAGATGAAAAGAAGTTTGGTTTCACAACAGAATATGTTCAAAAAAGCCACATCACAAAGTGAGGCTGCTGTAAAGGCTAGTTATATTGTGGCAGCAGAGATCGCAAAATCAGCCCGGCCCTTTAATGAGGGAGAGTTTGTGAAAAAGTGCATGTTGAAAGTTTGTGACATCGTGTGCCCAGAGAAAAAGCAAGCCTTTTCAAACGTGAGCCTGAGCAGAAACACAGTAGCTGATCGCACATGTGATCTTGCCACCAATCTGTATGACCAGCTTTTGGAAAAGGGAAAAGATTTCATTGCATTCTCCCTTGCTGTGGATGAGAGCAGCGATGCATCTGATACTGCTCAGCTGTCAGTCTTCATCCGTGGAGTGGACTCAAATGTGTGTTACGGAGGAGCTATTGGGATTCAAATCAATGCATGGCACAACCACAGGAAAGGAAATTTTTGAGGAGGTTTCCAAATGCGTAACTGAAATAAAGCTGCCGTGGGATAAACTCGTGGGATTAACGACAGATGGTGCGCCAGCGATGTGCGGTAAAACAAGTGGACTGGTGGGCAGGGTCCGGGAGAAGATGCAGGAAGAGAACTGTGCAGGTGAACTAACTGTTTATCACTGCATCATACATCAGGAATCATTGTGTGGCAAAGCCCTAAAGATGGAACATGTTATGACCACAGTAACACAAGTAGTTAACTTTATAAGAGCCAAAGGTCTGAATCACCGCCAGTTTAAGTCTTTTCTGGAGGAGTGTGGTTCGGAATACGCAGACGTGCCGTATCACACAGAGGTGAGATGGTTAAGCCGAGGAAAAGTACTGAATAGATGTTTTGAGCTGCATGAGGAAATATGTCAGTTTCTGGAAAGCAAAGGGAAGGACACAGCAGAGCTTCGGGAGAAAAGGTTTCTGTGTGAGCTGGCCTTTCTGTGTGACATCTTGAGCCATCTCGATGCGCTGAACCTGCAGCTTCAG
Organism: Ichthyophis bannanicus; assembly: GCA_033557465.1. NCBI lineage: Eukaryota > Metazoa > Chordata > Amphibia > Gymnophiona > Ichthyophiidae > Ichthyophis > Ichthyophis bannanicus. Next base: position 1,269,781,057 of record CM066032.1, on the reverse strand, counting down.
GGGCGGGGGCGCATCATCACAGACATGTACGCTGCAGTGAGGGCTTTTAAAACTAAACTGTGCCTGTGGGAGAATCAGATGCTGCAAGGAAACCTTGGCCATTTTCCCTGCTGCCAAACCATGAAAACGCAGTTCTTTACCAACTTGTTCCCATGCGCACAGTTTGCTGAAAAACTCAGTGTACTCGGCGCTGAGTTTAGCCGGCGATTTGACGACTTTGATGTCCAGAAATGTAGGTTTGAACTGCTCAGTAATCCCTTTGCAGTTAATGTGGAAAACGCACCAACCAACCTCCAAATGGAGCTAATTGAACTCCAGTGTAATGACACGCTGAAGTCAAAGTATGATGCTGTGGGCGCCGCCAGTTTCCACAGTTCATCCCTGACACAATGCCTCAGCTCCACACCCAAGCTGCTCAGATGCTCTCCATGTTCGGCAGCACTTATCTATGTGAGCAACTTTTCTCCTCGATGAAGATGACCAAAACATCTCACAGGAGACGTCTGACTGATGAACACCTTCGCTCGATACTGAGGATTTCCTCAGCTCAAAGCCTGAGCCCAGACATTGATGAACTATCATCCAAGAAGAGATGCCAGGTATCTGGCTTGGGCACATCAGATTAGATCAGTGTGCAGCAAACTGAGCAATAATTAACGTTTTCTTTATGCACTTTTTCTTGCTACTCCAAGACATGGGTTGATTAATTTTATTATTGTTATTTTATTTTAAAAATTATTATTTATTATTATTTAAATCTTATTTAATAAATGAATGTCATTGATGTTTTTTTTTTTTATTTGAAATTGGTTTTTGCATATCTGAACTATTAAGTTATAAATTGTATAGTAATAAATGTTGCTTCATATTCAATGTTAAAGCAAATCTTGTTTGGGTCCATATTAAAAGGTTCATTTGTTCAATGCTGGCCCGCGACTTTGTTCAAGTTTTACATTTTGGCCCACTGTGTATTTGAGTTTGACACCCCTGATGTAACCCATGGAGCAAAATATTTAATGCACTCCTTACCCTGGGACTAGAGTCCTGCTTCAAATGCCAGAGATGGAGGAGAGAACACCCAAAGAATAAAAACTTTACATAATAGCTCCCGCAAGACTACCTCCATAACAACTTGGGGCACGCACATAATGCTACACAATGCTACACATTCTAGCCTCACCTGTCCACTCCATACCTAACTCTGCATTCCATCGGGAAGTCCCATTACCATGACGGCAGCTAGTCTCCAAAGTGACTAACACCTTCTGCATCATAGACAGTGACATCCGCTTGTGACTATTTTTTTAAAAAAGTGGATAGCTTGTGCACAAACTGGGAACAAAGCTTGTTTTTATATAGGGATGTAATATAATGTCACAATTTAATATACACAAAGAAATTGTTTTGGGCAAGTTGGTACTCTTCTGCAAGATCCTGAAATGATTTGAAGTCCCCATCCACACTCAAGGTCTGATGTATGAGGTGGAGGCTCTATTGCTCCCAAACATGAAACACCTGCGATGTATCTCCCATTGGGAAGTCAGGGTTACCCTGAATGGGTAAAAAAACCAGATGCCTCTGGAGCCTGGCCAAGCAAACTACATAAAGACCACCATGCCATTGTAATGGTCCCACTATGTGGCTCTGTTGCAAGTGGCAGGGAAGTCTCTCGCATCCCATATGAAGTAAATACAGCCTGTTTAGGGGATTGATCAGCCCTTGCTTCATTTCCAAAGGTGTGCCTATGTTGTATGCATAAAGCCAGTCCCACAAACGCTTAAGGATGCATCCCAAGTTATAGTGTTCTATGAACGAGACACTAAGACCTCCTCTGTCCTGGCTCACCTGTATGTGAAGAAAGGAGGTATGCGGTTTGCGACCTCTCCACAAAAACATCCGAGTTTCTCCACATCCACAAATCTCATTTTAATAGCCATAGCAGTAAAACTTGGAACAAGTATAATCATCAGAGCAAAAATGTAATTTTATACAGTGCAATATGCCCCATAAGAGACAAAAACAAGCTGTCCCATCGCAGAAGTTGCTCACATTCACACCGCAGTAACAGCATGACTGTCAGGCGGTATAGCAAAACAAATTGGCAGGCAGTTGACATCCTTAAATATTTGGATGTCCATCATCCATTTAAGAGGAAAGGGACCCTTGCCAGCGCTCCTGCACACCAGGATCCATCAGCAATGCCTCGGATTTATCCCTTTTCTGTTTCAAACCCAATGGAGAAAGGTGAATAGTGGTGTACCCCAGGGATCTGTGCTGGGTCCGCTGCTTTTTGACATATTCATAAATGACCTGGAAAAAGGAATAACGAGTAAGGTTATCAAATTTGCAAAGTTGTTAAAACCCAAGAGGCTTGTGGAAAATTGCAAGAGGATCTTGATAAACTGGAAGACTGGGCATCCAAATGGCAGATGAAATTTAATGTGGACAAGTGCAAAGTTATGCACCTAGGGAAGAACAACCCAAACTATGGTTACACGATGCAAGGTTCCACATTAGGAACCACCACCCAGGAAAAAGATTTAGGCGTCATTGTGGATAACATATTAAAACCCTCGGCCCAGTGTGCAGTGGCGGCCAAGAGAGCAAATAGAATGCTAGGTATCATAAGGAAAGGAATGTAAAATAACACAAAAGATATTATAATGCCTCTATATCGTTCCATGGTGAGACCGCACCTTGAATATTGTGTGCAATTCTGGTCACCGTATCTTAAAAAGGATATAGCGTTATTAGAAAAGGTTCAGAGAAGAGCCACCAAAATGGTAAAGGGGATGGAAAGATACTCCTATGAAGAAAGGCTAAAAAGGTTAGGGCTCTTTAACCTGGAAAAGAGATGGCTGAGGAGAGATATGATAGAAGTCTATAAATTAATGAACGGAGTGGATGGAACGGGTACACGTACATCGATAGTCTTTCTATATTCTGATAACGTAAACAAAGGGACATGCAATGAAGCTACAGGGTAAACTATTTAAGACTAATAAAAAAATATTTTTTCACTCAACGTGTAATCAAACTCTGGAATTTGTTACCGGAGGATGTAGTAAAAGCTGTTAGTGTAGCTGGGTTTAAAAAAGGGTTGGACAAGTTCCTGGAGGAAAGGTCCATAAGTCATTATGAAGAAGGGACCCAGGATATTAATGCTTGACCCAGTACAAGCATTGTGGAACCTGTGTTTTTTCAGGAAACTGCTAGGTACGTATGACCTAGATTGGCAACTGTTGGAAACAGGATACTGGGCTTGATGGTCCTTGTCTGACCCAGTATGGCATATCTTATGTTCTTATGAGACCCAACACACTGGAACTCCATCAGATATTCTAGTGATTCCCTTGGATTAATCAGGTGTACCAAAATATCATCTGCAAATGCTGCAATTTTAAAGACAGCTCCCTCCATACAAATTCCATCAATATTAGCATTAGCTCTGACTGAACACAAAAATGATTCCAAGAACAAAAACTCAAGAGAGCGGGCAGCCCTGTCTCATGCTCCAGCTAAAGAGAAGTCCTCTGAGATATTATCATTTACAACCACCGATGCCCAAGGGTCAGTATACAATAAGCAAACAGCCCTTCAAATCCTAGTCGCCCCAATACTGCAAACAAACTCCCAACTAACTAGATCAAAAGCCTTTTTGGCATTGAAATGGACAAGCAGGGAGGCCTGATCCATACCTTTACAAGCTTCTAAAGAGGTCAACCTCCTCCTCAGATTCAAAACTGGGTGGGGGTACCTTACAAACTCAACCTGACATCTTGAATTAAAACTTGGCATAATCAATGCCAAGCGGTCAGCTAACACTTTAGCTAACAGTTTGTCACAGTTCAGCAGTGAAATCGGTTGGTAGGAAGAGGTCAATAGGGGGATCTCAGCCCAGTTTAGGGATTACAATTATATGTGCTCCATTAGTGTGGTATGGAAAGCATGCTCTGCAACCAAGGTGGAAAACAGCTGCTGCAAAGAAATTGCCAAAACGATCTCCCAACATCTTATACCATTTGCTGCTAAAACCATCAGGGCCAGGGGCCTTATGAAATTTGGAATTAGAAATAGCTGCAGTATCTCCTCCTTGCTAAAGGATTTATTCAAAGACTTTTATGCTTCCGTAAGCCCTGGCAGGGGAATATTGTCCAAATAGACTGCCTTCCCCAGGTATAACCCTTCACCTTTGTCATATAATGCCTGGTTATATGACCTGGAGGAATAAAGCTAATATCTTTTGCTCATCCGTTACTATATTGTCTTTATCCTTTAATACTGGAACATCTGATACCCCTGCCTGCGCTTAACCAAAAAGAGGACAACAGTTTTCTTGCTTTGTTCCCATTCTGGAAAAGCTTGTATTTGTAGTAGATCATGGATTTATACGTCTTCTGGTAGAAAATGGTGCTAAGTTCACTTTGAAACATATAAGTTTGCTCCGCTTGCCCTCTGAATGCCGGGACCCTAAAGTCAACCAGACAGTCCAAATTAAAAACGGCCTAGTTGAAGTATTCTCATGTCCATGTGCTTCCTCATAGCTAAGGATCTCACCATCTTCGCCGCCTCCCAATACAAGGCAGGGATCTCCTGATGAGCAGCACTGTTTACAGCTAGGCATCCCATTTGTCCTGTAAAAATTTCAAAGGACTGGTCCTCATATAAATGTACTGAAAAAGCGCCAGTCGTGCCCCTTCCAGAGTCCTCCCTGCCAAATAAGGTCTACCGAGACCGGCACATGGTCAGAGATCACATTACCAGCAATGCGGGCGTTTCTTACCTTTGACAGAAGACCCGTTTGTACCAGAAACAATCCATTCGGGACAAGGACCCATGTGCATGTGAGATGTGTGTATATTCCAGTTCATAAGGGAGAAGAAAGTGTAGTTAACTCACCTGTAACAGGTGTTCTTCAGGGACAGCAGGAATCAGTCCTCACATATGGGTGACGTTGACGCTGATTGAGCCCTGTGCAGCAGCATCTCCCCAGCTTTCAAAGAAAGCCTTTGGGAGATGCCACCACGCATGTGTGGTCCCCTTCCCGCCCAAGGATGTCATCTTGCTCAGTCAGATGACATAGCTAGAGCAGACAAAAGAAGATGGCAAAAAGAAAAAAATAGTACAGCAACTCCAAGAGGAGGAAGGTTGGTTGTGAGGACTGATTCCTGCTGACCCTGGAGAACACCTGTTATAAGTGAGTAACTACGCTTTCTCCAGGAACAAGCAGGAAGTCAGCCCTCACATATGGGACTCCCTAGCTACAGGCTACTGAAGACCTGTAGAGAAAAAAAAAAGCATGGACCAGCCATGAGCAGCCACAAGCGAATCTGAGGACAGACTCTGAGGATCCCAGTGTCCAGGGAAAATTATGGCTCCAGTAGCCTGAACAAGAAGGGTCAGAGGTCAGGAGTTGATTAAACCCCAAACAGATTACAGAGTATGGCCTGGCCAAAAGGCACTGTCCCATTGGGACCTTCTCCAGGCAGTAATGAGCTGCAAGTGTGAAATGAGGACCAGGTGGCGGCCCGGCAAATGTTTGCCATAGGGACAGTGCATAGGCTTGCAACAGAAGTTGTCATAGCCCTGACATTGTGTGCCGTGATCCGGCACTCCAACAGCAGCCTAGCCTGGCTGTGAGTGAAGGCGATGCAGCCCACCACCCAGATAGACAGAGTCCGCTTGGCGACACAGTTTCCACCAGGTCGTATGAAACAAAAAGCTGAGAGGCTTCGAGGTGACCCAAGTGAGCTGCAGGTAGAAGGACAAAGTTCTTTTGCAGTCCAGAGTGTGGAGAATGGCCCGATGCCTTGTCGGTGTGGAGCTGAGGAAAGAAGGTGGGAAGTACCACCTCCTGGTTGAGGTGGAAATCAGAGACCACCTTTGGCAGGAATTTCAGCGAGAGCGAAGCACAACCCTGCTCTTGTAGAACCTGGTGTAGGGTGACTCGGCCACCAAGGCCTGAAGCTCACTGACACTGCGGGCAGAGGTGAGCGCCACCAGGAAGAATAACTTCCAGGACAGGTAGCGCAAATGGCAGGTAGCCAAGGGCAGCTTGGTGAGCTGTGCTAGGACCACATGATGATCCCATTATGCCGGGGGCAAAACAGATGGGAGGCATAGAAAGCAGTAAGCCTCACATGAACCGAGTAACCAGGGGCTGCACGGAAAGAGGCTTACCCTCTATGGAGTGATGGTTTTGCAGAGAGTGCACTTAGGTGCACCAGGAGTTGGACTTAAGCCCAGACTGGGAGAGGTGGAGCTTGTATCACAGCACCATGTGTACCAGGCAGAAGAACAGGTTCACCCGGTGCTCTGTGCACCATAAGGAAACGGCCTGTCTTATGGAGTCCTTGCAAGAGGCCAGGACTTCCTCTACCTCTCTGGGGAGGTTGAGGGGTGCTGAAGTCATGCTGTGAGAGACAAGGATCCCAGGTTAGGGTGGAGAATAGAGCCCTCTTCCTGGGTCCTCTGCCGAGAGGCGAAGCAGTAGGAGGAACCAAGGCTGCCTGGGCCACCTCGGGGCCACCAGAATCATAGAGGCCTTGTCACACTGGACCTTAAAGAGGGTCTGTGCTATCAGTGGCATGGGAGGGAAGGCATACAACAGACCCCCCGACGAGATGAGGAAGGCATCCACCACAACCCAGTCTGGGTGCAGCCGCAGGCAGCAGAAACGCAGTAGCTGAGTGTTGATTAGGCTGGCAAAGGGGTTGAGATTTGGGGTGCCCCACAACCTGAACAGCCACTGTGCTACCCCTGGGTCTAGGTGCCATTCGTTTGGTTGGAGAACCCTGCTCAGCCTGTCCGCCAGGGTGTTGTCCTGGCCCGGGAGGTATGCTGCCTGAAGGAGCATACCTCAACTGGTCACGTATGAGCAGAGGGCTACTGCCTTCTAGCATAGGTGCTAGGAGCCTGTGCCCTCTTGCTTGTTCAGGTAGAACATCGTGACCCGCTTGTCCATCTGGACGAACACCGGCTGATGCTGCAGGCGGTGCTGGAAAGCCTTTGGCGCAAGGAAGACAGCTCAGAGCTACAGCAGGTTGATCTTCTGTTAACTTTCCTCAGGTGACCATATCTCCTGAGTGCACAGCTCCTCACAGTGGGCACTCCAGCCCCATAAGGAAGCATCAGTCATGCTTCTACAAATGGCGCAAAATGTAGCGGCTAGGATCATTATGAGAAAAAGTTTTGCTGATCACATCACATCTGTATTGATTGAGTTACACTGGCTCCCCATTGCTGCTCGTATAAAATATAAAACACTAACAACCACTTTCAAACTCATACATAACATAGCACCGTCCTTCCTCTCCACCCTAATCTGCTCACAACCGCCCAACAGAAGCAGAAGAACCATCAACTCAAACACCCTTCTCGTTCCAGCAGATATAAGATCTGTTAAAGCCAGTACTATTAACAAAGCTTACTCATACACAGCACCGACACTCTGGAACTACGAGCTAGCAAAGACCCAATAGACTTTAGAAAAAAAACTCAAGACTCACCTGTTTCAGAGTCAGTACAACTTGATTTAAACCAAGGGTTTAGCTTTGCCACCCTGGGAGACAGGGATACATTTATGTAAAATGTACTTATATAAGTTATTGCTCCTTTATATATTGCTCATTCATGTATTGCTCATTCATGTAAAAATGTACATATGTAAGTTATTGCTCCTCTCTACAAATTGAACCCATTACAGTGTGTTGTGCTTAACCTACGAATCAACGTGTATATACCCAAATTTTCTGTCCTGATTCTGACAGTTTTCCAATATGTAATCAAACCCGCTGCTGATCGCTGGAAGTAGCGGTATATAAATGTTTGTTAAATAAAATAAAAAAATAAATGAGGATCCTCTGGGGCTTGGGAATTTTATTTATTTATTTGCAATGTTTTTCTGTACCATCCCTTCTGTAGATCAGGGGTGGTTTACAATGAAAGAACATATTACACAAAACAAGGTACAACAGTGGAACGTTACACACAACTACTTACATATATGTAAAAACCTGTAAATAGTTCCATATGTCAAGTTCACAGTATTCACATTTGTCTTGATATCAATTTAAGGGATGAGAGTCAATTTGCCTGGTGTCAATTGCATTGGAGTGGTTTTGTGTTTGTGGCTTTAGGTTGGATACAGCCATTATTACCATAGCTGTTACCATAGTGTTCGATGAATAGTGGCGTTTTGATTTCCTTTCTGAATGTTTGGAGGTCTTTGATAGTGCGCAATGAGTCTGGGAGAGCATTCCAGAGAATGAGAGCAACATATGAGACTGTTCTATTGCTTGTGAACTGTTTTGTTTTGCGGAAGGTAAGTGGAACTAGGATAGTGTTTTGTGTACTTTCTCTTCTGGATCTTGTGTCTGTTGGATGTTTCATTAGAGTTGCGAGGAATGAGAGTGCAATGTTATTTATTAGTTTGAAAGCAGTCATTAAGGTTTTATATTTTATTCTACTTGTTACTAGTAACCAATGAAGTTTGAATAAAATGGGTGTAATGTGGTCTGATAAACGGGCTTTGCAGATGACTCTAGCTGTAACATTCTCTGCCATTTGAAGTAGGTTCAAATTCTTTTTGGGTGTTCATTTAATAGACTATTACAGTAGTCAAAGTGTGGGATGATTAAGGCTTGTACCACGGATCGAAAATTATGGATGTCAATTAGAGGTCTTAGGTGCTGTATGACGCTTAATTTGAAAAATATGGTTCTAGTTGTCTGTTTTATATGTGAAGTAATGCTGAGGGATTGGTTTAAAGTAACTCCCAGATCCCTCACTTGGTTTGCAGTTTTTGCCATGCTGTGAGGGCTTGTGTGCATCAGTGATGCTGAGAGCTAAGCTACTGGCAGGGTCTCCCAAGATAGACAGGTCTCAGCTGAGATGCCAGACTAAGACACCACCCATCTGGGCAGCAGCAGAAACGGGACGGTGTTGTAAGCGGAGGATCATATTTCTGTGACAAATGCAACACTGGAATTAACTGCACAGAAGAAAGGCTTGGCAAATCTACTTCTGTATCTTGCCTCAAAAACCCAATGGATAGTCACAAAACAAACTGCACTATAGTGCTGGAAGATGAGAAACTTCCCCCCCCCCCCCCCTCATTGGAAGCACTCAAATGGCTACTGGGGATGAGCTGAAGACTTCTCAGAGTAAAGCCAGCATTTATGATGTGATTGGATCTGCTGAGGTACCTACGCATGAAGAGTCAGTAGTTGCAAAGATATCTTACGGCCCGGGGAGTCCTCAACATCGAGGTCCCTGCAGTCTCAAGGTGAGCACTGGCGTGGCCGGGCATTGACATCTGCTGGGAGGTGATGAAAATCAAAATGCTGCGCTCCAGTGCCAGCATACGAGTCTCCCACTTGAGGGTGGCAGCCATTGACACAGACGCCAGGGTGACCAAGTCGGGTATCGAGGAGGAGAGAGGGTCCTCGATGGGATGGCCCCTCGGGAGACCGGAGGACTCGACTTCAGCCCTGGGTACATTTCAGGGCTGCTCCCGCTTGACTCCTCTGAGGCCCGTCAGGGGATGAGGGACCATGCACAGGACTTCCCATGCTTGTCCGCCTCCCAGGGCAAGGCCCTTTAAGGTCTTTTTCTTCTTACGCTCTCACTCCAGAGACCCTTGCTCAGAATGCCTTCGAGTCCGCTCTGGAACTGTGGGGGCCTTATATGACTTCACGGATTCATGCAGGACCTTGGAGCATGAGGCTACTGGGGTCAAGTAGGCCTTCTGAAAGATGTCATCCTGCTTAAGCCGGTGGCTCTGGATGGCCTTTATAGACATCTTCTTACAGAGGAAGAATTCCTCCAGGTCATGGTCGGCACCCAGACACTGGAGGCAACAATCATGAGTGTCGGTGAGGGACAAGTTCCTGAAACACCGATCACATTTCTTAAAACCAGTGGCCACTGGAGCAGAAAGAGACCCCTGCAAGGTCGAAAACCCTTGATGCGGCCAGTGGTAGGAAAAAGGCACGAAAGCACTGATGAAAAAGAACCTAAAAAAAGAGAGATCCTGAGACATGATGCTGGGTCAGCGGGGCTCGGAGGCAGGAAAGGAACCGGTGCTGGCCAGAAAAGGCATGAGACGTACAAGAGAAATCAACTTTTTTCCAGGGGGGTGTCTGTAGGGCTCCACGGAAAAAGGGAGATTGAGCAAGATGGCACCCTTGGGCGGGAAGGGGACCCACGCATGCGTGATGGCATCTCCCCAGCTTTCAAAGAAATTCTTTGGGAGATGCTTCCACGCAGGGTTCCATCGGCATCAACGTAACCCATATGTAAGAACTGACTTCTTGCTTGTTCCTGGAGAAGCCGCCATACATCCATGAGTTCACAAAGGTGCAAGACCCCCTCAGACCGCCGCACATACCCCCCCCCCCCCCGAGGGAAATTTGTTCACAGCGGGGTCCAAAAGACAAATTATAGTCTCCTCCCATGGTCAGTTTATGAACATTAGAAGACTGTAGCTGCTTTCCCAAAAATGTAAAGTCTTTGCTCGGAATATTCGGCCTATACACATTATAGAATATAACGAGTTTCCCAAACACACCCCTATTATCAGATAACAGCCCAGATAGGGGAGAACTCCTTTCGCAGTTGCGCTACCTGGTTCGAGTAATCCTGGAAGATCAAAACTCTAGAGCAAAGATGTGTCTTCCTCGCCATACATAAAACCTCTCTGTGCAGAAAGTTCAGCACACAGATCAGCACTGTGCAGGGCAGAGACATTGAGCCTCTCAGACAGTCCGTGCAGTATGCCAGCTCGATGGTAAGGCCTGCCACATGGTCTCCTAGTTTTAACTCTAGCAGCAGCCATGATTCTAAAAAGCCACACAGCTCTGCATCTGTCAACCCAACAATTCTCAAGTTATTTCAGCTGCGAGAGGTTTGTGTGTTCAGAGTTTCTCCTCGCATGCTGTCACCACTTTTTTAAAAAAAGGCAACCACTTCTGCTCAGAGTGCCTGAGCCTCGCCCTCCGCACCAGATATGCAGCACTCAGCCTCTACTGAAGACCCATCCACCTGGTCTAGTTTAGCCGCTATCGTCTGAAATTTATCTTATAACACTACTGCTCCGGTCTCTTCAGCTACTAGAGCTTCAGTGTCTTTTGCAGGGGGAACACAGTTCAGTCAGTGTGTCTGCCATCTTGGATTCAGCTGGCCTCCCCTTCTCTCTCAGTTAGACATGGCTTCTTATTCATTACTAATATTCAACGCCAGTAATCAGGGCAGATAGCTGCACAACTTACAAAGCCAATCGGGGGGTGAAATCCAGCAAAAGATGTTTGCAGATAGAAGCTAAGCCCTGAAGCCCAAGAAATGATATCCTCCTGAGCTCACCACGCTATGCGACCCCCCCCCCCCCCCCCCCCGCCACCTCATCATCTTAAAAAGATGACCCAGACAAATCCCAGGCTTTTTGGGTTACAAAGCGTTCCTCATCTTCCTCAGTTAATCCATTGATCCATGGCGTTGCTGTTCCTCTGGTCAATTCTTTTACACATCTAGGTATTATTCTCAACACACAGTCTCACTGCAGGAGCTTACTGGCTCAAGAGGAAGCTGCAGCTGAATCTCAAGAAAGCTACAAACTTCAAAAAAGTGTTAACTCTTCTTGGGCTTAGACTCATAGGACAAATAGGTCTTACCTGGACTCCTTGTAGTTCAAGAGCATCTAAACGCAAGGCCCTGCCAGAAGCACACCTAACAGCCCTGGGCCTATCTTCCGGAAGCTCTTATAGGCAAGTCTCTGAGGTCTTTTACGAACTTCTCCAGATCCTCTCCAAAGAGCAACCTGCCCTTGAAGGGGAGTTTGCTCAGCTATAAAATGGAGGCAGCATCAGCAGATACAAAGCCACTGCCTAGCCACTATTATTGTATCCACAAATATTATCTACCGTCACTTGTCAGAGCTTCTTAAACTTCACAGTTAGATTATTGAATCAGCTCCATATTTCACCTTAGAAATTAGAACTATTGCAGCAAACTCATATCCCTATTGGCAAGCTTTTAAAATAGCAACTGAGTCTCAGACTGAAATCAGGCTTTTTACTGAGCCACCTTGGAAATGTGGATTCAGTGCCTTACATCAATGACCCATTGTGTTGCCATTTAAACTATAAGCCAATAATTGGGTTATCTTGGCCAGCTTCACCTATGCTGAACTTAAGCAATATTAATCTCCAAAATGTTGAAACTTTTCCCAAAATTGAAAGGCAATGCTTATCTTGAAAAAGTTCAAACTTATCCCAACGCCAAATGTTAGCACCGTGCAGCAGTGAATTGGGTACCAAATGAGGAATGCTATAAATTATTCACAAATCCCCTGAGGAAACGCATGATCGTGAAACGCTACGGCGCTGACATTTGGCGTTGGGATAAGTTTCAACTTTTTCCAAGATAAGCATTGCCTTTCAATTTTGGGAAAAGTTTCAACATTTTGGAGATTAATATTGCTTCTTAAGTTCAGCATAGGTGAAGCTGGCCAAGATAACCCAATTACTGGCTTATAGTTTAAATGGCAACACAATGGGTCGTTGATGTATTGTAAGGCACTGAACCCACATTTCCAAGGTGGCTCAGTAAAAAGCCTGATTTCAGTCTGAGAGTTGCTATTTAAAAAGCTTGCCAATGGGATATGAGTTTGCTGCAATAGTTCTAATTTCTAAGGTGAAGTATGGAGCTGATTCAATAATCTAACTGTGTAGCCACTATTATTGACATGGACTTGGAGGTGGTTCTCATTAAGTCATGCAGAGTAGCCACCACTTATGTAGTCTCAGATACCTTGCAGCTTCCAGCAGCTGCAACAGGGCTCAGGCCACCATGCCTTCACATAGCACTATCTGAGATCGAACAAAGGCAAAGGCATAGGCATATATATATATATATTTTTTTTTGTAATTTATATTTTATTAGTTTTCAACCAGAGACAAACGTTTACACAGAACATTCCTTAATTATAACATTTCCATTCATTATCCATGTTATGGAGAGAACATACAGTACATCCTACAATTTCATCCTACTCCTCCCTTCCCGATCTTCTTCCCCACTATACATATCAGTATTTATCATATCTCTGTTTTTTAGATCTTAGCACTCTGTACATCTCACCGACCTTCACCATTACTACTATGAAGTGCAAACCACTCCTTTAATATTCTTTTCCTTCCCCCCCATTTATTTTCCTAATTATTTCTTCCCCCCCCCCTCACACCCCCGTTTAAGATCTCCCCTCTCTTCTGTGTTTGGGTTCCTTTCCACCCCTCGATTCCCTTTAGCCGCCTCCTCCTCTATTCCTCCCCATTACCCCTCCCCCAGTCTCTCTTTTCCCTGTCAATCCGCATACCATCCCCAATCCTTCTGAAACTTACTTATCCTATGCTTCTCATACGCTTTTATTTCACACATCCCCCATAAATGCTCCAACTGATTCAGCACCTTTATTCTTGTCGGTACTTCCAATCCGTGGCTTAAATGCACAGAAGAGCCTCCTTTGATTGAAAGCAAGCTCTGTTACAAGGGGGCATAGGATGAGGGTGAAAGGGGATAGACAGGAGTAATATGCAGATATTATTTCTTTACGGAAAGAGTGGTAGATGCATGGAATTGTCTCCCAGTGGAGGTCGAAGAGATGAGGACAGTATCTGAATTCAAAAAAGCATGGCGCAAACACAGGATCTCTAAAGGGAAAAAGGGGGCTGTTATAGTGGTTAATATGGAAGGGCAGACTAGATAGGTCATTGTATTGCCTCGCCACAATATTAAATTCAAGATCAAATAGCCACACATGCATGGTATTTAATAAGCCATTTAATATGACAATTAGCTTGATAATGACAATAAGTTAGTGATATTACAATGACAATAAAAAAATTAATATTGCATCTCCAAACTCCCTGTCCCTTACAAGAACACCATAACAGTTGATATGAAAATAGAACAATGCGTCAAACTGCCATCATCGCAGCCCATATTTATCATCAGCTGGGAGAGTCTCAGCGAAGGCTGGAGAAAAATCTGGGATTCCTCACGCGCGGATATCAGCTTTCTACCTGTTCAGGCTCTAATAAATGTGTCGCAGTTGGGCCTGCATGACTCCTCACGTGAGCTTTTCCCTACATTCTCCACCCCATACACCTTTGCTAAACAGTAATTTTTGACCAGTCCTTCTCCAGCCTTTGTTCTCAGAGTTAATAAACAATTCTGGTCAGTCATTCCCTACACCTTTGGTCTCCGAGCTAGTAAACAGCTGGCTAAGAATGATTTCTCACAGACGGGATGGTTCAGAAGTTTAATATTCCTTACTGATTCAAATAAATCTTTAATTAGTAATACAGCCATGTGCTCTTTCTGCTGTCTTGTTTCTCTGTAATAGGTGTTCTCCAGGAACAGTAGGAATCAGTCCTCACAACCCTCCCTCCTCTCCTTGGAGTTGCTCTTCATTATGGCCATCTTTTTTTTTTAATCAGCTCTAGCTATGTCATCTGACTGACCAAGATGGCACCCTTAGGCAGTAAGGGGAACACACGTGTGGTGGCATCTCCCAGGGGCTTTCTTTGGAGGCTGGGGGGATGCTTCCGCAAGGACTTTGTCGGCATCACTCATATGTGAGGACCGATTCCTACTGTCCCTGGAGAACACTTGTTGCAGGTGAGTAACTACGCTTTCCTGCTTGTTCCTGGAGATAGTGTAGTTACTCACCTGTAGCAGCTGCTTTTGGATTTTGACTCACCTGATCTCTTTTCTTTTTCTTTCCCCCTTGTTTTATCCCTGCCTACACCTTCTGTGTTGTCTGTCTTGACTAGACTGTAAGCTCTGATGAGCAGGGACTGTCTTACATGTCTGTGCAGCGCTGCGTACGACTTGTAGTGCTATACAAATGCTCAGTAGTAGTAGTAATAGTAGCAGTTGCTTCCACTTGGTCATTAGAACCATTCGCACCACTCCAATACAATATCCCACAAACTTCTCTAAGATTTTATCGCCCTCCTCTTTTAATTCACTTAGGATTACCATTTCTACATCTATTTTCATCTTTACTTTGGTTATCTCATAGACCAATTGATCCACTTCTTTCCACATCTCCTGTACTTTTGCACAATCCCATAACAAAATGTTTTAAGTTCCCTTACTCATCACATTTCTTCCAATATTCCCTACTTTCCTGCTGATTAATAGCTTTCAATCTGCTTGGTGTCCCAATACATTTAATGGCAAATTTTTATACTGTTTTTTTTTTTTTTTTAATATGCTGTACCTGGTGCCAATCTCTTAGCCCATCTCGTTATAGCTCTCCATCTTGTCCTGTCCCATATACCTCCAATTTCTCGTTCCCACTTTTGGAGTCTTATCAATTTTCCTGCATCCTTTTCCATTAGCCCTTTATATAAACAAGGATAGTAGTCCTTTCAGTATGCCATCTTTTGCCATTATCTGCTCAAAAGTTGTCAACTGTCCTTTTAGATCTCTTTGCAACTCCACTCCATTTAAAAAAATGATATATCTGCACATAGGCATAATCATCACAATTTTCCAAGTGGAACCTCTTCTCGAGCACCTCAAAAGTGAGGACCTTTCCTGGTTCAGAGATCAGCTGCCTAATTTGTCTAAGGCCTTTTCTCTCCCATTGTTTAAAGGTCCACCCCCCCTCTAATCCCGGGGGAAAATCTTTCAATCCCGTAATAAATGCTCTTTTTGAGAATCTCTTTCCCTCCAAAAGTTTTTGTTCCGATCCAGATCTTCTTTGTCAACGCTTTAAA
The DNA here is from genome assembly GCA_033557465.1 of Ichthyophis bannanicus. Classification (NCBI taxonomy): domain Eukaryota; kingdom Metazoa; phylum Chordata; class Amphibia; order Gymnophiona; family Ichthyophiidae; genus Ichthyophis; species Ichthyophis bannanicus. Next base: position 1,269,765,272 of record CM066032.1, on the reverse strand, counting down.
TGGGTTTTCCACGATCTCTACTTCCCTCTCCCTCCTTTTCTGAGAGTATGGGTCCCATACTCCGTATTTCGCCTCATTTATATTTGTATCTTTCTCATGCTACATAAAAAAACTAAACAATGTGGTACCTCTTCCCCCTTCCATATTGTTAGCGCCCGCAGTTGAGCTGCTTAATAGTAATGTTCTAAATTTGGTACCCCCAGTCCCCCATCTTCTTGTCTCAAACAGTTTTCCTTGAAATCCTGAGTGTCTTATCCTCCCATATAAAATCTATTATTAAATTTTGAAATTTCTTTAGGTAAGCCTTAGTCAATGCGCACAATAGTGCACTAAATAGAAATAATATCCTTGGTAGTATATTCATCTTGATGAGGGCTAATCTCCCTAACCACGATAACGCAATCCCTTTCCATTTCTACAGATCCTCTCTCAGGATTGTTAAGAGAGGGTCGTAATTCCATGGTTCTCAGAAAATTTATATTATTCCCTAGGTGTACTCCCAGATATCTATATGTACTCTTTACACACTTAAAGGGGAACTTGTCTCGAAGTCTCTGCTCCAAATCTCCTGGAAGGTTGAAACCCAGCACCTCAGTTTTTGTTAGGTTTATTTTATACCCAGATACCTCACTATACTCTCTAATAACTTCATTACTGGTGCTCAAAAAAGATAAGGGTTCACTAAGTGTAAAGATTACATCATCTGCAAATAGAGCTCTCTTAGATTCAATTATTCCCATTTGTATGCCTTTGATGTCTGGCTGTCTGCATATCCTTTCCGTAAGGGGTTCCATCACAGATGCAAAAAGTAATGGAGATTGCGGGCACCCCTATCTTGTACCCTTCTCTAGCTTAAATCTTTTGGAATAACTTCCATTCACTCTTACTCTGGCTGTTGGATTTGCACTCTACAAGAACTTACTACCAAATCCATTATGCTGTAAAACCTGGAGCATGAAGGGCCACTCTACCCGATCAAATGCTTTTTCAGCATCTACTGTTAGAAATATTGCTTTCTTTCAGGTGATCTGCAATTTCCAAGTCAGATTTCCTATTTTCCTAATATTATCTCGTCTCCCTTTAATAAATCCAGTGTCTTTATTAACTAGGTCCGGTATTACCCCTTGAAGTTTGTTAGCTAATATTTTTGCGAGAATTTTGACATCTAAATTCAGCAGGGAGATCGGCCTATATGAGCCGCACAAGGTTGCATCTTTCCCCGGCTTTGGCAACATCGTTATACCAGCTTCCTCCATCGACCTTGGCAATTGCTTGTGTTCTATGATATCATTAAACACCTCCGTCAATAGGGGGCTTAGTTGCTCCTGAAACACTTCATAAAATTTTGATCTAAATCTGTCTAACCCAGGCGCCTTTCCCAATTTAAGAGTTTCTATTGCTTCCCTAACTTCTGAACTATTAATGGGGTACTTCAGCTTCTTCAGGTGAGATTTTGGTAGTGTAATATCCCGTAGATAGTCCTTACTTTTTTCTTCCCCATTTTTGATTTCGCTTCTATATAAATTTTCATAAAACTTCTTGAACACCTGCCTGATCTCATTATTCCCAATTACCATCTTTCCCCTAGAATTACTAATGCTTCCTATTTTGCTTTGTTGTATTTGTGCCCTGAGTCGGCTTGCTAGTACCTTTCTTGCCTTATTTCCCCCTTCAAAATAGGATTGTTTAAGTATGTTTAAATTGTGTGCAATCTCTTTTGCTCTTAGCCGCCCTACCTCAGCTTTCAAGAGTCAGAGCTGTTCCAAATTCTGTGACTTACCATCTCTCTGATGACCATTTTCCAGCTTCCGAATTTCTTGCAAATGTTTATGTTCTGCCTCCCCTTTTACTTTTTTTTCCATGTGTGTCTATTCCAATCAAATGCCCTCGAGCTACTGCTTTCAACCCATCCCATGCCGTCCCTGATGAGACTTCACCATTAAAATTAAGCATTATATATTCCTGTAAGACCTCTTTCATAGTAAGTATATTTTTTGGTTTATTCCAATATCAACTCATTAAGTCTCCAGAATTTTATCCCTTCATCTTTGTAACCTAAATTAAAGATTGCACTTACTGGGGCATGATCTGTCCAAGTAATAGACCCCTGCTCTACATTCACAACCACCCCCCCCCCACCCCCGCCCAAAATGATGTCGAACCATGTCCCACGTGGAATTGAATGAAAGATGTACTTTTTTCTCACCCGGATGCTTACTTCTCCAGCTATCAATTAATACTAATCTTTCCTTCATTTTAAGTAGACTCCTCTGCTCCTTTCTCCCTCCTCTTATTTCTCCCCCACTGTCATCCACCCGAGGATTTACCATGAGGTTGAAATCCCCTCCAATTATGAGAGGTATGCCCCCTAGTTTTCCTAATTCCACCAGTTTTTTCTCATAAAAATCTCCTTGTTGCTCGTTTGGGCCATATATGCACATTACCCATACTTCTGCTATTTGCAACCAAACCCCACCATACCTGCCCTCTGTCTCTATACCCTCCCACCACACAATCCTTAATAGTTGCGCTTAACATTATACCAACTCCCCCTTTTTTTGGTTTTGCTCTTCGTCCTGCTAAGATTGCATAAGGATTTTTTTTTTTTTGTTTGGAGCAATTTTTCTTGTCCTGTTTTTAAATGAGTTTCTTGCATACATATATCCGCTTTCAACCTATTCCCTTCTGGTTCCAACAACCTCCTCTTCCACCTCGTTCTAAGAGCTTTTGCATTTACTGTAGTAATTGTCTTGTTGCCCCACCTGTCTATTCTCCCCCTCCTCCCCCTTTCGCTTGACCCTCTCTCGATTTATATCCCATCTTTCTGTCCTCCCCATGCTTTTCCCTCCCCTCCCCTCCTCTGTCCCCCTCCCTCCTTCTTCTCTCTCTCTCTCTCTCCCCCAAAGGACTTCCTCGGAGTAGTGCTCATCATCCGGGTTCCCGGTGTCTACCCCCACCCCCATTCTACCATATTCCACTTCCCCACCTCCCTCACCATCTCTTTTACCCTTCCCCACCATCTTTTCAGTCTTTAACTCATAGCCAACTGCACAAAGCACACTTCCTTTTTTCAAACATTGCTGGTATCTACTGAGCTTATCTCTTGTTATATTTAAATTCAACTTATTTTAAGCAACCTGCAGCCATTGTCTCTGCCTCGCACACATCCCTCATTCTCAGTCTTGACTTTTCCTCCTTAATATAATTAAAAGAATCCAAAAATAATGCTATCTAAAGAAATTACACCATAATCCTTTTCAAGTGAATTCCACTTGAAGTTTGCTGCTCTATTCTCTTTGTGATCCACCAGTGTCAGTTTCCCCTTTCAGCACTTCCAGTCTATTTCTTATTCATTTGCTCTTTATAACTTTGTAGCCTTGCCATGCAAAGTTCTCCATCTGCCTCACTTTTGCCATTATGCACTCTAAGTTCATAATCTTTAAGGCAGATTACTATGTCTCTTGGTCTTTTCGGCCTGACCGGGCCCAGCGCTCTATGCACACGGTCCATCTCTATTTTTTTTTAAAATGTCTACGGTTGCTTTTCCACTTTTAAGAATTTCCATTAACACCACTGCCGCCACTTATTCTGTCTTTAAATTCAGGGTCTTCTGGTATACACCTTATTCTTAAATTGTTTCTTCTAGTCCTGTTTTCTAAGTCTTCAATTTTATACAGCAGTTGTTCTCTGCAGCTGGATATGTCTTATTATACAATCCTGCACTTTTTGTTGTTCCTGCAGTTGTTCTATAGTATGCTCTTGCTCCTCCACTTTCCTCTTTAGTTCTCCCACCTCCTCTTACTGTACTGATTTTGGCTTTCAATTCTGCCAACCAAATCTTAACTCTTCCCTGTGAGTGTCTACACCATCAAGCTCTCCCTTTTCATCCTCCATGCCTCTCCTACCTTGGTTGTTGCTCTCCTCCGCATTTCCTCCTCTACCTCGTGCAGCAACTATCTTATGCTGTTTTGCTTCGCTCGTCTCGGCTCCTGCATACGTGAATTCCTGCAGGTCCGTGGCTCTCCTCCGTGTCATCATCCGTCTCCCCACTCACTGCACTTGAGGAGGGCTGAATCGCTCAGTTTTATTTGCGCTCGGGTGTGGGGCACGGGGGCAAATACTGGGATCAGCTCCGGAGCTCCCGTCTCAGGCTGCCATCCCGGACGGTGACATCACTTCCTCCCCGGCATAGGCATATTTTAAGGACAGCCTCAACCCTCTTATCATAAGGTTCCTTGAGCACAGAGCTCCCTTCCACCGGGATGGTCATGCACTTTGTCACAGCCACCACCTGATCCAGCTCACCGTGGGCAGAGGGTACAACAAACAGAGGACCTTAGAGCCTCTAATCTCCCACAAAGAGCATATGAGCTGCCATAGGGGCTCAGGGAAGGGCTTAACAAAAAAATCCAGGGTACTAGATACCCTCCACTTACAAAGCTTGCACGGTAGCAGGCTTGGCAATATGCAAAGCCACCAGTGTCCTAAATAAAGCACAGGAAGGTCCTCTGTGAAAAAACAGATCACAGATAGATCCTCACCTTAGATCTGCTGATGCCTCCAGAATGCTGCTTGCCAAATTTGAATGTGTATGGACATAGAAGACTACACAGGTACACTAAAAAATTTTTTTTAAACTGCCTCTAATGTATCGATTGATTTTTACGTTTTTTGGTGCGCTGAATCCAAATCTGGTAACCAATTTGCTCCATCACGTACAGATTTTTTGCTACATTGGGTTAGCAGTTTGAGGTGAACGTTTCAGATTGAGTGCGATCGAGATAAAAGTTTCTTGGATGAATTCTTTATACTAATTGTTTAGTAGTTATTCAAATAAGAATAAAGAAAATTGTAACAAGGCAGCACATAAGAATAGAGTAGAGTAATGTCAACAAAACACACTGTGATGGTAGCAAAATTGTCTGCACTTAAAACAGCCACATACATGTGCACAAACATTGAGCATATAAGAGCAAGGTTAGACACAAAGCAAAGCAAAGAAATGTGCAAAAAATGTTGTACAGGTATGTATGTAAGAATAGAAAACGCAAACCGCACCATTGCAATACATGAAGACAAACACCCGATGGTGTGAAAATAAAATTCTAATAAATGAGATCCAACACTGTGGTAATAACTAGCAAATTTTTATTTCAAAGTTTAGTAAAAACATGATATTTGTCAACACAGTTTAGATTTTAAAGTCATTCTTGGGTCAATCAATCTCCTGGTGGGCCCGTTTCTTCTTCCCCCGAATGCTTCTCTTGGTGCGCTGCTTGGCGTATTTTTCATCTGGGGTTTCCCGCAGCAGCAACCAGCAGAAATCAGCCATCAAAGTGGTGTTCCATCTTCCTTGGTACCTTCTCTCTGCGTCCTTGATGTCCTGGTGAAACCTTTCACCTTGTTCTTCACTGTACGCCCCCAAGTTTTCGGGAAAGTAGTTCACATGGGAGTGCAAGAAATGGACTTTCAGGCTCATGTTACAGCCTTGTTCTTTGAAGGCATTGAGCATCCTGGCAACAATATCCTTATAGTTCTCATCCCGCCTGTTCCCCAAGAATTTGAGAACAACATCCTTGAAGGAATCCCAGGCTTCTTTTTCCTTCTCAGACATCGTTTCAGCGAATGCTCCATCTGAAATGAGTTTCCTTATATCAGGGCCAACAAACACTCCTTCCTTTAGCTTTGCTTCAGAAAGTCGGGGGAACTTTGAGCAAAGGTACCGAAAGCACTCACCATCTTTTGGAAGGGACTTGATGAATTGCTTAATGAGACCCAACTTAATGTGGAGAGGTGGTAATAGAATTTTATCACGAGGTACCAAGCTCTCATGAAGAACATTTTTCTCACCGGGTCTCAAATACTCCCGAATTGGCCAGTCTTTTTTCCCCCAGTGTAGGTCGCGGGCCCGGCTATCCCACAAGCAAAGGAAGCAGGGATATTTGGTGAAACCGGATTGCTGCCCTAATAGCATGGATAGAATTTTAAAGTCTCCACAAATCATCCACTTATGCTCATCATAACGAATCTTCTGAAGAATCAGGGCCAAATTCTCGTATTTTTCTTGGAGAATAACAGAGTGAGCAATAGGAACTGAAGCGAATGTGTTGCCATTATGAAGAAGAACACCTTTTATGCTGTCTTTTGACGAATCAATGAACAGCTGCCATTCAGCAGGATCATACTTGAGTTTAAACTTTTCCATCACTCCGTATATATCGTTGCAAAATACCAAATCTTCCTCTTTGCTGAAATACTTCAAAAATTGTGTCTCGCGGTTGCGGTACCAATAAAAAGTTGTTCCTGGTGACAATAGATTTTTCTGTTTAAGCCGAGAACCTAGCAGTTGGGTAGCATCTTTTGGGAGTCCTAAATCCCGGACTAAATCATTCAATTCAGCTTGAGAGAAAAGTTCAGGTTTCGGATCTGGTTCAGTTTCAAACTCGGAAGTACTGGACTCATCGGGAAAAGCCATCTGATGAGTCTCATCATGATCAGAACCGTCCACACAAATATGATCCAAAGATTTTGGTGGTTCAGGCACAGGTACTTCGTTGCTATGAGGCATAGGCCTAATTGCTGAGGGAAGGTTGGGGTAACTTATTACGTTCTTATTTTTTAAGTTGTATCCCTTCACAATGCAAGAGCAAAAATAGCAGTCACTGCTGTGGTCTCTTTGTTCACGCCACATCATAGGTATTCCGAAACGAAATGCTTGTTTTTTTACCTTTCATCCATAAGCGTAGATCTTCCTCACATGTCTTGCACACTTTGTGAGGAGCCCACGGTTTGTCTTGATCGCCTAACTTCAAACCGAAATAGGCGAAATATACTTTTTAAATAAATGCAGAAATGTTCCTCTGCCGCTTTTTCACGGTATATTCCCCACAAATAAAACAAAAACTGTCCGGAGAGTTGACGCAACCTCTGGCTCTGTGAGCCATCACAAATACACAGCACTGCAAACTACAACTGTAGTGAACCACTTCGGGAATAAAGCTGGATTACGACTGAGCAAACAAAAGGTAATAATGAACTTGCAAGAAACTGAAATTTGACAGGAACGTTCATGTCGCAACCACCGTGTTTGAGCGAGCGAACGAGGCGAGGCGAACAGGAAAGAACATGCGCCAGCGCGAGTACTGGATTTAGCCCCCCGCCTCCCAATTGTCCTGTTAATGTATAAAATGAATACAAAACACTCTAAAATATCATGAGGGAGTGTTTCTAGTTAGTTAACCATTACAACCTCTATTTTGGGCCAAGAAAATAAACTGCAGTCGGCTAAAAAGAAATTATGTGAACATTCCTTATATGGGTAAGAAATCTAATTTTGCAAGAAAACGTGACGTGATGGAACATTTTGGCTATTTTTCCTGGATTCAGCACCCCAAAATCTATAGGAATCAGTTGCAAAACTGGAGGCAGTTTTTTGGTAGTGTACCTGTGCTATTGTCTCTAGACCTCTCATCCAGAGGCCAACCTTGAAACTTGCAACACTGCAGGTGACTGCATACTAGCGTCTCCTGCATTTTATTTCTCATTGTGGACCCAATTATGCACGAGACCACCTTGCGATGGCTGCCTCCCGATTCATCACAACACCAGCAGAAACCCTGTGTTACCCAGCTGCCAAAGTGTGATAAGGACTCAGCACAAGGAATAAGAACATATGCACAGAAAAAGAACTTTCGTGCCTTGATCTTTGCTACCTGCGCTAGCACAGACACAGTGTTGCCCAAAGCTGTTTCACTAACACAGAGTGAAACAGACTCCCACAGGCACCTCCGGTGTTCTATATTTATTGCTCATGGCTCGCCTGCCACTGCTGGAGCCTGCACTGCCTACTTGGACTTTTTGCTGCTCTGGAATCTGACTCGGACCCCAGCAGCGCTCATCCATGTGGGAAAAGCTGAAGGTATTAGTTTATGCTTCCTCCAATGGGTGGGAATAAGCCAGATGGCTCCTTCTATATAGTGCAGAATGGAGCTATGTGACCTTCTGTGTTATGTAAACAGTAATAAGTTACTCAACCTAACCTAAGAATTATTAGTTACTGCTACAGAGCCTGATTACATATTAGGATTTATTATGATAGAAAAATGGTAATCACAGAATCTGTTTTATTGCAACTCATTGCCAGAAATTTTTACCAAACCAAGTGGGAGGGGTTAGTAGACATCCCTTAGGCATAACTACTGAGCCATCTCTTATCTAATACTCCTAAAGACTGCCACAGCCAGACCCTTCCTCATGTTCCTCCTCCAGCTGGAGGGAAAACCATGGAAAAAGCAGCATTTGGTTAGCATCTGCCCCAAGAAACCCAGTAGGGCTTCGGAATGTGACAAAAACAGCAACCAAACACACACAAAGTAGTAAGTGCCACCATCACATATGGGGCAAAAAGAGCCTGCTGTGAAGCTAACTAAACGGCAGTCAAAAGAAGTACAGTGCCAGGCACTCAGAATTGCAGCACAGCTCCAAAAGGCAAAAAATAAATAAATTTAAAAAAGTTTGAGAAAAAAAAATGCAAAATCCATGCGGGAAAAAAAAGGAACCCCAAATAGGGGGGGGTTGGCCAGAGAAACCTGAGACGTGCTGCCCCAGCTGCCCAAAACAAAACTTATATTTATTTATTTCTTTTCATTTGGCATGGCTTTATTACAAGCAGCCAAAGAAAACCAAATTCAGTTCTCCATTTGTGTCGGTTGGCTGTAAGAACATCTATTTGTTGAAGACAGTAAAGCAAGAGGGGCTTGGAGCCAAAAACTTACCACCCTGCATCTGCTCTGCTGCACCAGTCCAAAATACTTTGCCACCTGCTAGAAATCAACATAATAGCTTCTTTCAGTGCTGCACCAGTGGATATACCTAGTGATGACATTGAAGGTTGCTCAAATCTGCTGCCAACTGCTAGCTGGACAACTGCTAGCTGTAGTGGTCTAATAGTTAGGAAATCTGGATTAAGTACAGAGGACCCTCAGTATCTCAAGAAACAAGCAGGAATGCAGTCTTCACATATGGGTGAACATCACTGACAAAGCCCATGCAGGAACGCTCCCCTGCATCCAAAAGGAAAGCCTTTGGGAGCACTCCACTGAGCCTGCGTGCCTGCCTCCCAACTCCTCTCCTCAGTTCTTCATTTTAATAAGTGAAATCAGCAGGACATACAATCCTGTCACAGCTGACAAACACTCTTGTGGAACATTGTGCTTCTGCCTTCCCATCACTGCTGGTTCCATCGATTCTGATACCGGCTCCAATAAATTCTCTTATTTTTATTTCTATAATTTTCTCTATATTTTCACTCAGGTTTCACCACTAAACTAGTCCTCCATAGCCTTTTCTATCCTTCTTACCCACCTTCAGCTGCCTATGAACCTCAGCAGCCTCAGCTGAGACAGCAGGGCTCTCGCCAACCAAGGAAGCCCAAGGCTCCTAAGCCTCAACCAGCTGCAAAGGCACAACCTGTGCCTTTCCTAGAGAGCATTGCCAATCTGCCCCTGGAGGGCCCACAGCCCCTCTACATAGCAGGCAGACTTTGTCACTATGCCCACAAGTGGCACCTCATAACAGTAGTAGACATTCCAGATTGTCCAAAGGTGTTATTGGCTTCACTTTGAAATTTTACCCCACACCAGCTTCACAGAGGATTATCCCACAAAACCTCTTCAAAGCAATCCCTTAAAAGAAGGTGGTGACCATTCTGTTATCCCAGGGTGCCATAGGAGGAGTTCCACCTCCTCAAGAAAGGATGGACTTCTACTCTCCATATTTTCTCATTCCAAAGAAAACAGGAGGGTTCAGGCCCATCTTGGATCCGAGAGACCTAAACAAATTCATGATCAGAGAAAAAAAAAATCAAAATGATTTCCCTAGGAACTCTTCTACCATACCTCCAGACACAATCGACTATGTTTTCTAGACCTAAAAGAGGCATAAACGCATCTACTAATACATCCTTGCACAGACAGGATCTGCACTTCATGTTTCAAGGAAATCATCATCAATACCGGTTCTCCCCTTCGGTCTAGCCTCTACCCCAAGGGTCCTCACCAAATATATGGCAGTAGTCGCTACTTACCTACGTACCTTAGGGGTACTCATCTTCCCTTACTTAGGCAACTGGCTGATCAGGGGAAGCTTCCCTCAAGAGATAAGACTTATCACACCATCACAGTGTTCCAACACCTGGTATTTGTCATAAACTTCCCGAAGTCTCACCTTGCTCCAAATCAATGAGTGGAGTTCATCAGAGTTTTTAGACATTCAACAGGCCCAAGCTTTCCTCCCACAAGATTGCTGTGTCTGCCTCATCGAGCTGGCAAGAGGGATACAACAGCAAAGCAGAGTATCAGCGCAAGATATGCTGAGGCTCCTAGCACACATGGCCTCCAGTGTCCATGTTGCTCCCTGTTACACACATTTGAGCAGTGCAATGAACTCTGTCCTCTCAATGGATGGGGGCGTCTCAGAGAGAAGATCTGCATCACCCCTCAACTGAACAAGTCCCTTCAGTGGTGGTGTTCCCCACAAAACCTACTCCAGGTCACCTTTTCAGATGCCTCTTCCTCGATGCACCCTTATGAAGGGTGCTTCCAAGCTGGGTTGGGTGGTGCATCTGAAAGACATCAAACGGGCTGTGGAAAAAACAGAAATCTGCCCTGCAGATCAACCTATTAGAACTACAGGCACTGACAAATGCTCTTTGGGTTTTTCAACCCCAACTATCGGGGCAACCTGTTCTAGTCATGAGACAACCAGGTTGCCATGTTCTACATGAACAAACAGGGGGGAATGGGATCCTGTCCCCTCTGCGAGGAAGCAATTTGCCTATGGTCCTTTGCCATCTCACACTACATTCATTTCAGAGCAGTGTACCTTCCGGTCAAATTCAATGTCCTTGCAGACAACCTAAACTGTATCCTTCGTCTACACAAAAGGACCTTGCATCAGGGGACAGTTGCTTGGATCTTCCAGTCATGAAGAACCTCACTCATAGATCTTTATGCCACTCCGCAAAACACAGTACTTCCATGCTTCTGTTCCAGAGTTCAGTCGCTGCAGACATGTCCCAGATACCTTCCTTCTCCACTGGGGACAGGGGACTGCTTTACACATTTCATAGAAACATAGAAATATGATGACAGAAAAAGACCACATGGCCTATCTAGTCTGTCCTTCCATAACAACTACAACAGTCCCCTTTTAACCTTTAGAGATCCTCTGTGTTTGTCCCATGCTTTTTTTAATTCAGTTACTGTCCTCATCTCTACCACCTCCACTGGGAGACTATTCCATGGATCCACTACTCTTTCCGTAAAGAAATATTTCCGCATATCACTCCTGAATCTATCTCCCATTCACCCTCATCCCATGTCCCCTCGTAGCAGAACTTGCTTTCAATTGAAAGAGGCTCTCTCCCTGAACATTTATGCCACGGAGGTATTTAAACATCTCAATCATATCACCTCTATCCCGCCTTTCCTCTAAGGTGTACATATTAAGATCCTTCAGTCTGTCCTCATATGCTTTATAATGAAGCCCACTAATCATTTTAGTAGCCACCCTCTGCACCAACTCCATCCTGTTCACATCCTTTTGAAAGTGCGGTCTCCAGAATTGCACACTATACTCCAAATGAGGTCGCACCAAAGACTTATACAGAGGCATTATCCCTCCTTTTTTCTGATAGCCATTCCTCTCCGTATGCACCCAAGCATCCTTCTAGCTTTTGCCATCACCTTTTCTACCTGTTTAGCTACTTTAAGATCATCAGACACAACCACGCCTAGGTCCCGCTCTTCTTTAGTGGACAAAAGTACTTCACCCCCTATACTATATTGCTCCCTTGGATTGCTGCAGCCCAAATGCATGACCTTACATTTTTTAACATTAAATCCCAGCTGCCAAATTCTAGACCATTCTTCAAGCTTAGCTAGATCCCTACTCATGTTATCTACACCTTCCTGGGTGTCTACGCTATTGCAGATTTTGGTATCATCCGCAAAGAGGCAAACCTTACCCGACAGCCCTTCCGCTATATCACTAACAAAGATGTTAAAAAGAATCGGACCAAGGACAGATCCCTGGGGCACACCACTGGTAACATCCTTCTCCTCAGAGTGAGCTCCATTTACTTGTACTCTTTGTCGCCTCCCACCCAACCAATTTCTAACCCAAGCAGTAACTTTAGGGTCCATCCCTACGGGTGCTCAGTTTGTTTATAAGTCGCCTGTGAGGAACAGTGTCAAAGGCTTTACTGAAATCTAAATACACCACATCTAGTGCTCTCCCTCGGTCTAACTCCCTGGTCACCCAGTCAAAGAAATCAATCAGATTTGTCTGACAAGACCTGCCTCTGGTGAATCCATGCTGCCTCGGATCCTGTAATCCACTTGATCCCTCCCATCCCCTTGATACCAAAGACACTGTTCAAACTACAGGCCGACAGGGGCTCCATGATTCTCATAGTCCCCTTCTGGCCCCATCAACCATGGTTTCCCCTGCTTCTTTGCTTTGCACAGACTCAGCCTCTCAGTCTGGGATGTGCAACCGACCTCCTCCCTCGGGGCACTTCTCCATCCCACTCTGCACGCCCTACACCTGACAGCATGGCTACTGAAAGGCTAGTACTCACCGACCTTGACCTACCACAGGCAGTCAAGGATGTCCTAGCATCTCGTAAGGATCCATCAAATGATCTTATGCTGTCAAATGGCATAGGTTCACCCTCTGGTGTTCCCCAAAGGACCTGAACCCTTTTTCTTGTCTGGTGGAGTCACTTTTACAATATTTCCTCTACTTATCCTTGACAGGTCTTAAAACTAACTCAGTGAGAGTTCGCCTTAGTGCCATTGCGGCTTTTCATAGACTTTTTAACTTTAACTTAACTTTATTCCACACTTGATAGACCGCTTACGTTAAAAACATTAAAGCGGTGTACATATAAATAAAAGGCAGCACTGCAAACTACAGAAAAAAGAACGACAAAAATAATAGGAAAGAGAGAAAAGAATAGCACAAAACTGTACAAACAATAATAAATAACAATTAAACATAGGCACGAGTTAAAACAATAAGCAGTATTCGAGTAACAAGTTAAAAACAATAAAATTCAAACAATAAAAGGCAATAAAAACAGCCACCAATTAACAATATTCAAACACTAACCAATAATTAACACCAAAAATAAAGGAATGCAGACCAGTGAATGGACAGCTTATCAACTCACACACCTTAGTAGCATGCTTCATGCGGGGCCTCCTGCTGTCCAAGCCACCCATTAAACCACCACTGGCGACCTGGGATCTGAAAGTGGTTCCTGTGCAACTCCTAAAGCCACCTTTTGAACTTTAACCCACCACTTCAATGAAGTTTCTATCTTGGAAGGTCATCTTCCTTGTTGCTCTCAATTCAGCTCGCTGCATCAATAAGCTGGCAAGCTCTAGTGGCTGATCTCCCCTATACTCTGTTCCACCATGACAGGGTGGTTCTCCATACTCATTCACGCTTCCTCCCAAAGGTGGTTTCCTCTTTCCATCTAAACCAAATGGTAACCATCACAATTTTTTCCCTAGACCACATGTGTCTCAAGTTGAAGCAGCGCTACACTGCAAGCGAGTGCTGGCTTACTACTTGGATACAACTAAGGATCACAGACTATCTCCTTTGTTCCTAGTCACTTAGGTCTACCAGTGACAAAACAAACTCTATCCACTTGGATAACAGATTGCATTTCTTTTGCTTATGCACAGGCCAAGACTCTTTTGAGTGTCATAGTTATCTCCAAGTTATAATGCCCTGTTCAATGTAAACCGCCTTGATATCATGAAAGGCAGTATATAAGAAATGATAGATGTCATTGCTCACAATTTTCAGGCTACGGCAACCTCAGTAGCCAATCTCCGTTCAGTATCCACTGACAAGATCTGTCAGGCAGCTACCTGGTCCTCCATTCATACCTTTGGCTGCATACTACTGGCTGGACAGAGACTCAGGTCAGGACGCCGTCTTTGACCAAGCTGTATTCCAGCATCTCTTTGGGACTTAAAACTTGACTTCCACTAGATAACAGACTATCGGGAGGGGGGGGGGGGGGGTAGTACTGACTCCTGGAATCAAGTTCAGGCTCTTCAGCTACAGGTTTCTTACCTCAGGGATCACACTGCTCTCCCCCCATACCAGCCTGGTACCTGGGAGTTAGTAAGTCCCATATGTGAAGACTGCATTCCTACTTGTCCCTGGAGATAGTGTAGTTAACTCACCTATAACAGGTGATCTCTGGGAACAGAAGGAATCAGTCTTCACAATGCGCCCTCTTCCCCTAGCAAATGTAGGATTCTTTTATTTTACTCTCTCTTTCAGCAACAAACTCAACTGAGGAGAGGAATTGGGAAGGCAGGAATGCAGGTGCAGTGGAGTGCTCCCAAAGGCTCTCCTAGTAGATGCTGGGGAATGTTCCCACATGTGCTCTATCAGTGACGTTCACCCATATGTGAATACTGATTCCTGCTTTTTCCAGAGATCACCCATTACAAGTAACTAACGCTTTCTGAAAAATGAAGGTTCAATCAAATAAAGTAGTATTTCTGTTAGCACAACAGAAAGGAAAAATGTTACATACCTGCTAATTTTCTTTCCTTGAATGAGTGGAGTGGAGTGGAGGAGTGGCCTAGTGGTTGGGGCAAGGTACTTCAGGCCGGAAGGTCGGAGGTTCAAATCCCACTAGAGGACAGCAACCTTGGGCCGGAAGGACTGGGGTTTCTAGTCCCATAGGTGCTCCTTGTGGTCTTGGGCAAGCCACTTAACCCTCCATAGCCCATATTCCCTGTAAAATAGTTATCTCCAAGTTATAATGCCCTGTTCAATGTAATTTCAGTTTGTTCAATGTAAACCGCACTGATGCAGAATAGCACGGTATATAAGAGAATTAAATAAATAAAATAAATAAATAAACGTCGCTAGCCAAGTTTAGACATGTGGATTATGCTCCCTTGCCAGGGGGGTGGAGACAGACCTGAGTAAATGTTCAGCAATGTCATCACTTGGTATATCCTCTGGTGGAGCACAGAGAAACCAGTATCAAAATTTCCAAAGCAATAAGCAAGATTGAAAAAAGAAAGATTATGTATCTCAATTTAAAACAGAACAACTTTACACAAATAACTTAAGTATTTGGCTCTCTTACCACAAATTAAATCGCCCTCAGACAACAATACTCACTAGGCATTCTACGGCAGCTGGAGTAGCAAATCTGCAGAAACAGGTCTTCCAGAGCAGGTCCTGGACTGGTTTAGCAAGATTCAAGGAAAGAAAAACTTAACAGCTACGTACAATTTTTCATTCCTTATCCTGTTAGACCACTAGTCCAGATATGTGAGACGTGCACAGCAGTCACAACATAGGGGTTTCGAAGACTATGACTATGAAGACAGGCTAACCTGTCAAAGGCATTATTTACACCAACCACAAACAAACAACCTGTAGTGCGTCACAAGAGAGACAACAAAACACAAATAACTGCCTTACGGATGTCTCCAGAGACTTAAAAGCAGACTACGTCTAAGAGGCCATCCAGTGGTGTGGAATGAGCTCCGAAATACTCTGGGGCCTCTATCCTTTCTGGTTGGTAAGTGTATGTCAATGGCCTCCATAAGTCAGCAGGCCATAGAGGATTTTGTTGCTACCAGTTCCATCCTTGGACTGCCAAAGAGAAACAACCAGTTTTTATTGTTATGTATTTAATTAACACCATCCACACGTCCCGCAGATGCAGCAAGAGTCCCTTCCGAAGTTTTATCTTTTTTTTCTGGTCATAGTGAAAGGGAAGGGGGGGAGGAGAAGACAGCATAGTCCGCTAGAGATAGAAGCCATCAACATAGGTTCCCTGCAAGACTAGGCTTGCAGCTAAGACATCTGCCTGGTGGACGCTACAGACCCCAGGAGAAACCCTCAAGACCTTACAAATTGGCCCAAGGAACAGCCCTTTCAGTGTCTTCAACATCAGAGAGGGACTTCAGAGGCAAAAAAGGGCATACAGGCAGGTGACACTGCTTCACTCCCCTGAGGTGGTGGGGGTCATCAGGTGCAATGCCAATGAAATCCCTTGGATGAGGCTCCTGTAGCACCCCAGGACCACCACCCATCTGAACTTCGAGATTTCACAGGCAATCGCTGGTCCAGAACAAAACCATCAAAAGAACTTGCACAAGTTACATAAGAACATAAGATATGCCATACTGGGTCAGACCAAGGTCCCTCGAGCCCAGTATCCTGTTTCCAACAGTGGCCAATCTAGGTCATACATACCTAGTAGTTTCCCCAAAAGATACAGGTTCCACAATGCTTGTACTGGGTCAAGCATTGATATCCTGGGTCCCTTCTTAATAATGGTTTATGGACCTTTCCTCCAAGAACTTGTCCAAACCTTTTTTAAACCCAGCTACACTAACAGCCTTTACTACATCCTCCGGTAACAAATTCCAGAGTTTGATTACACACTGAGTGAAAAAATATTTTCTTTTATTAGTCTTAAATAGTTTACCTTGTAGCTTCATTGCATGTCCCGTAGTCTTTCTATATTCTGATAACGTAAACAATCGATCTACGTTTACCCGTTCCACTCCTTTCATTAATTTATAGACTTCTATCATACCTCCCCTCAGCCGTCTCTTTTCCAGGTTAAAGAGCCTTAACCTTTTTAGCCTTTCTTCATAGGAGTATCCTTCCATCCCCTTTACCATTTTGGTGGATCTTCTCTGAACCTTTTCTAATATCGCTATATCCTTTTTAAGATATGGCGATCAGAATTGCACACAATATTCAAGGTGCGGTTTCACCATGGAACGATATAGAGGCATTATAATATCTTTTGTTTTATTTTCCATTCCTTTCCTTATGATACCTAGCATTCTATTTGCTCTCTTGGCTGCCGCTGCACACTGGGCAGAGGGTTTTAACATGCTAGCCACAATGACGCCTAAATTGTTTTCCTGGGTGGTGGTTCCTAATGTGGAACATTGCATCGTGTAACCATAGTTTGGGTTGTTCTTCCCTAGGTGCATAACTTTGCACTTGTCCACATTAAATTTCATCTGCCATTTTGATGCCCAGTCTTCCAATTTATCAAGATCCTCTTGCAATTTTCCACAATCCTCTTGAGTTTTAACAACTTTAAATAGTTTTGTGTCATCTGCAAATTTGATAACCTCACTCGTTATTCCACTTTCCACGTCAGTTATGAATATGTCAAAAAGCAGCGGACCCAGTACAGATAACTGGGGTACACTACTATTCACCTTTCTCCATTGGCCTACCCTCTGCTTTCTATCTTTTAACCAGTTCCTGATCCACAGTAGTACACTGCCTCCTATCCCATGACTCTTTAGTTTTGCCAAAAGTCTCTGATGAGAGACCTTGTCAAAGGCTTTCTGAAAGTCCAGATACACTATATCAACTGACTCACCTTTGTCCACCTGTTTATTCACACCTTCAAAAAAACATAACAGATTAGTAAGACAAGATCTTCCTTGTCTAAAGCCATGTTGGCTGTCTCCCATTAGGCCATGACTATCAACATGCTGAGTAATTTTATTCTTTATGATGGTTTCTACCATTTTTCCCGATACTGACGTCAGGCTCACCGGTCTGTAGTTTCCCGGATCACCCCTGGAACCCTTTTTAAAAATTGGTGTTACATTGGCGATCCTCCAATCTTCAGGTATTAGAGATGATTTTAATGATAGTTCACAGATTACTAATAGCAGGTCTGCAATCTCATATTTCAGTTCTTTCAACACCCTTGGATGTATACCATCCGGCCCAGGTGATTTGCTACTCTTCAGTTTATCTAATAGTTGTAATACATCTTTCCGATGTATCGATATTTCCTTCAATTCTTCCGCACCTTTAAATACCACTTCAGTCATGGGTAACATCTCTACATCTTCCTCAGTAAAGACCAAAGCAAAGAATTCATTCAGTCTCTCCGCTATCGCCTTGTCGCCTCTTAGTGCCCCTTTAACCCCTCTATCATTTAATGGACCAACCGACTCTCTCACAGGTTTTTTGCTACGAATGTACTTGAAAAAGTCTTTATTTCGCGTTTTTGCTTCCGCAGCAAGCTTCTTCTCAAATTCTCCCTTTGCCTGCCTTATATCAATGCCTTGCATTTGACTTGCCAGTGCTTGTGCTGTTTCCAGGTTTCGTCGTTTGGCTCTTTCTTCCATTTTCTGAAAGATGCTTTTTTGGCAACAGCAGCCTCTCTGACCTCACTTTTAAACCATGCTGGCAGTTATTTGGACTTCCTTCCACTTTTCTTAAAGCGTGGAATACAGCTGGTCTGGGCTTCAAAGATAGTAATTTTCAACACCACCCAAGCTTGATGTAAGTCTAACTTTTGCAACTGCTCCTTTTAGTTTTTTCTTAACTATTTTCCTCATTTTATCATAGTCTCCCTTTCGAAAGTTAAAATGTAGTACTGTGGATTTCCTTACTATCCCTCCTCCACTAATTAAAACAAAGGCGATCGTGCTATGATCACTATTGCCAAGTAGCCCCAATACCCTTATCTCTTGCACTATATCTGGTGTTCCACTAAGGACTAGGTCTAATATGGCTTCCCCTCTGGTCAGTTCATGAACCAGCTGCTCCAAGAAGC
Source organism: Ichthyophis bannanicus (assembly GCA_033557465.1). Lineage (NCBI taxonomy): Eukaryota > Metazoa > Chordata > Amphibia > Gymnophiona > Ichthyophiidae > Ichthyophis > Ichthyophis bannanicus. The sequence continues at coordinate 1,269,746,611 of CM066032.1, read as the reverse complement.
AGTCATTTATGTCATCTAGGAAACTTTATCTCCTTAGCATGTCCTGCTGTGACACTGACCCAGTCGATACCGGGGTAATTGAAATCACCCATTATTATTACTGCGCTGTAACTTTTGTTAGCTTCTTTGATTTCTTTCAGCATTTCATCATCTGGTCAGGATTTCATTCTGGTCAGGCGGTTTCATTCTGGTCAGGCGGTTGACAGTACACCCCCACTGCCATCGCCTTCCCCTTTTTACATGGAATTTCAATCCATAGAGATTCTACAGCAAATTTTGTTTCCTGCAAAACTTTAATCCTTTCTGACTCAATGCCCTCTCTAACAGAGCGCAACCCCTCCACCAATTTGATCAGCTCTATCATTACGATATAGTTTGTACCCAGGTATCACAGTATCCCACTGGTTGTCCTCCTTCCACCATGTCTCTGATATTCCAATCATATCTAACCTCTCATTTAGTGCTATATATTCTAACTCTCCCATCTTATTTTTTTAGACTTCTAGCATTTGCATACAAGCATTTTAGAGACTGTATTTTATTCATATTAATGTGGCTATTGGTCGACATGGGTAATTTGGATCTTTAAGTTAAAGAGGTAGAAGCTCTTGGGGCCCTAAACAGGGTGTCTACAGTCGCTCCAGAGTAACCCTTCTTTAAGAACCTATGCCCCTTATAAGGGCCAAATCATAAGTGAGAAGGGATCGGGAACATCCATTAAACAGAACCCTCAGCCAATCAGGCCTCTCTCTTGGGCTAGCAAGAGGAAGCCACATCCACTGGATCCAGACGTCCAGGTACCGCAGCCTATAAAGCCAGTCTGGGGCCCATTAGTATCACCAGACCCAGATAGGCCCAAATCCTGTGCCAAAAACAGCTAGCGAGGGAGTCATACAGCATCTCTGAGGCCACTCCCAAGGTAGGATATCCAAGTCTGCCATAACTCCTCACATTGGCATTCTCATGAGTCGCTATCAAGTGGAAAACTGGAAGGCCCCCCCCCCCAATCTTCGCACTATGATATCATGCATATGAAGGCTGAACTTGCTCTTGCCCTGATCTACCAGACAGTTACAATGGGTGTTGCTGACAGGGCAAAAAGATACTCCTCTGACCAACATTACAGCTCTTAGACATCTACTCCAAGACTGCAAGCTCTCTCTCATTTGTAGACCTACACTATCGTCATGACATTGTCTAGGAACACCCAGATCGCTTTGCCCACCAACAGAGGCCTGAACCTCTCTGAGGCCAGGCAGATCACTCTTGCTTGCCAGAAAATGATAATCCAGGAGGCTTCCCAGGGCTAACTGGACAAGGCATTGCACACCCCAGCCCTTCAGGCTGGCATACAAGGTAATAATCATCAAATCCCGTGCTTACAACAGCACCCTGGCCATCAGATAGTGGAAACTGCAAACACCATCTCAACTACTCATTGATCTCCCACAGGAGAGGACGAGCCTGGTTGAACAACTGGGAATAGTTAACTCAGAAGATTAGCAGGGGCCATGGACCCAAGGACCTGAAGTAGTCATTGTGCCATCGAGCTGACTGAGTAAAAATACCAAGTGAGTTCCGAGGCTTCAGGGGCCTCTATGTTTAGAGGAACCCCAGCCCATGAGAGTATGGAACCCAGCTCCTAGATAACTCCAATACCTGGGAGAGAATCAGGCTGTAGAACAGAACAGAAGATCACCAACCCCAGCCTTTCCAGATAGAAAATTATAGGGTCGGGGCTATTTCTGGATCTCTCCAGGGAGACCGACTGGACCAGCCAGATGTCAAGTATGGGCAACCCTGGGTTCCCTGCTTGCACAGGAATGTTGTTACCACTAGCACTTCCTTGGAAAATGTACAGAGAGCCACAACTAAGCCAAAGGGCAGGGCCCAGAATTGGAAAAGCAGACTAGAATACAGAAGCAGAGAAACTGAGGCTGCTCTCACATGGCAGGTGGGGGGGGGAGAAACAACCAACCCCCCCCCCCCCAATATACCTTAGTGAAATCTAGTTAGGTGAGGAAACCCCCCTTGCCCTGACCAATGGGATGACAGACTTGAAGGTCCTCATATGGATGTGAGGCACTCTACAGTCCAAAAATAACCACCTCTAGGTCAAGGTTATGCTGGAAGGAACCTTCCTTCCTAGGCACCGTTATGTAGATGAAATAACATCCCTGGCCCTGTTGCAAAGGGCACAGGAAAATTAGTCTGTAATTTCAAGATACGCTAAAGTTTTCTTGATCACCACCCACATGAGCGGAAAGCCGCAGGGGAATTCTACCAGGGAGCCCCCAATAAGCACTGCCGCATTACAATTCCCAGGCTGACCTGAACCAGACACTTTAGGCAAACGAGGGCAGGTGTCTTACAGAAAGAATAGATAGATCTCCAACCTTGACTGAGGACTCCAACAACCCACTGATCTAACGTAGCATGAGCCCCCTCAGAGAAAAAACAGCCTGGATTACAAACTCAACTGCCATACATCGTGAGGAACAGCCCAAGCTCAATAAGGAGGATTACTAGTTCTCAAGAGCGCCATGGTAGAGAGGTACAAACATAACGAAAACTCTGAAACATCTGCCGCTTCTGGAACAGAGATTCAAAGAGATTCTCAGTAGCTCAAAACACACCTCCAGGCTTGGTGCACAGCCCTACAGGAGAAATCCTTGGCACCTATAGACTCATTTTCCAGGATTCTCTGTGGATGAGCTTCCCCAACGGCTTCACCATTTCACCAGGCCACCTTCAAGAGCTGCGAAAAGGAAAAGGACAATCTGCTCTGCTGCAGTTTGGAGTCAGCATTTGACGACTAAGTATGGAGCCAGTGCTACCATCTGGCCACTACCATTGTCGCCATGCTCTCGCAGAGATTGTGAACTAGTCTTAAAAAGCTCCAGCCAGTCTGGAAAAAAGAAAAAGATGGATCATGGAGATCCTAGCCATCCCATCCTCCTCAGACTTAACTTTCTGATGAAAAGAAGATTTTCTCAAGTTCTTCAAACAATCCTCATAAGAGATAAGGTTGAATTCCCAGAGGAACAGATGAGTGCAAGGGTGACATGGAAGACAAGACGCCTCAAACTGCCCGAGACACAGGCACTCAAGGATCTCAAGTCCCCCAAAGAGGAGACCCAGACTCAGAACGCCCCCCCTCTCAAAGATGGCTGCCAGCAGCCATCAAGGCTGAAAACAGCCCATGAGCCATTTTAGGGGCTGCAGCGCAAGCCAATTGAAAAGAAATGCCCCCAGGAACAAAGGGCTTGTGGCTAAGACCACCTGGCCAAGCTCCACCTACACCATGCCGAAGCAACCATCTGAAATGGCCTTGGTGCCCATCAAAGAGAAGAAAAACGAACAGTGCATCAAGGATCACAGAAACGGCATTGGACTTTGGGCTTCCCATAGGGGTGGGGGGGGGGGGGTCACAGGCTGCAATGGGCCTTGCACCTGAATACTGCAGAGTCAAAGTTTAAAGACCATGAAAAACAACCCCAAATGCGCTGAAAAATAAGGCCATAGAAAATAATGAATCTCAGCACCTGTAGGGGTGGTTGGAGAAACCCAAGTGGGGAAACCCAAGTAGGGAAACCCCAGAAACCCACAAAGACCTAGGAGGCCCAGATGGCAAACAAAAGGGGGGGGGGGGGGTTGTTGTTTGTTGTTTTTTTTTTTTTTTTTTTAATTTGAAGCAGCTTTATTTAAAGCAGTAGAGAGTCAAATACTGCACATTGAAACAGAGAAGAAAAAACAAAGTCGGAAGCAAAATACAAAACATGCACATAAGGGGGGCCCCCCTTCAGCCGAACTTACTGACCCCAACCCCCCTTCCCCCATCAGAAGCTCCTGGATCGTCCTCCTTTTCAGACCCACCAAGCACTAGGAATCCACGTATAAACAGCATTAGACACAGGGCGGCTGTCAGCTCCTGGAGACAAAAAGGCATACTCTTCAACAAAGGGCCCTAAAGGACTCAATGACCACGACACTTTAGTATGGGCCAGAAGAGTGGCCTATTTGCACTGGTCAGGTAGGATAAGGAAGGGAAAATTAAACTAGACAAGATGGACCTTGTGTTTTTCATTTACTAATCATCTTAAACATTTGCATTTTAGGAAGAAGCACTTTGTTAGAGTACTTAAAGAGGCAGGCACTATTCTCAAAATTGTATCGTCAGCTGGGGCTCCATTCTTTTTTTCCTTGACTCGCCCCAAGTTGATCACCCTGGATAACATCTGGTAAGCTATTGCTGGTCAGTCTCAGGTTGTTGCCCAGCAGTTAACATTGTCTTCTACAAGACTTACCAGTTTGGAGGGATCGATTACAAAATTGAATGCTGAAATGGTTGAGTCTCATGGGAACATTAGTGCTATGGAACTGAAAAGTGAATCAAGTTTCTGATTTGACTTTGACTCTGGTTAAAGACAATACTGCCCTACGGGCGAAGATTGAAATGCTGGAAAATAGTGTTAGGGCTTCGAATGTTCGTATTCTGAATTTTCCTATGATTCCAGGAGTAGCACCTATAGAAGTATTTAAAAAGTATTTGCAAGAAGTTTTGTCTGTCCCTTCGGATCTGATACCACCTGTTACAAAAGTGTTTTGTCTGTCTTCTGGGAAAAGGGAGTCTAATGTTATAGATGAGAAAGTTACTAATGTTAATGTTAATCTTGAAGCAGATTTTCTTAATGTAGTGGATCTCCTTCAGTCACCTGCACTGGATAAGTTGAAGGTTGATACATTACTTGTTAGTTTTGCTTTGCCATCTGATAGAGACTGGTTACTTAGGATATAAGTTAAGAAAAGGGCAAACCTGTTTTATGGGCAGAAAATTCTAATGTTTCCCGATGTTACAAGGGAGTCACAAAAGAGGCGTAGGCAATTTTTATTGCTCAAACCTGGAGTGCAGCGTTTAGGTGCTTCTTTTTTGTTATTTTTTCCGTGTGTTTTATTGTTTATAAAGTTCAGAAGTACATTTTCCTTTTACCAGAAGACCTGTCTGCATTTTTAAGTGCTCGATTGCCTGTAGCGTCTTCCCCTGCTGAGGAAGGTGTCATCCATAGTTAAGCAGTCGTCTTGGGTCCTGGTTTGCTATCTTGCTATTATGTCATTATGTTTCCTAATGATTAGTGGGGTTTTCCCCTTCTGATCTATTTCTTCTCTCACCTCTCTAAATGGGGACTATAGGTTTTTCTTTATTTTTTGACTATGTATTGTATTTTCCTAAAAGTTTATTGTAAGATCTACCTTTGCTGTACAAGCCTGTTTGCTTGATTAATTTGTACAATTATAAAAAAAAAAATGTTTTCCCCCTCATTCGTTTTCATCCTGCATTGCTTCCAAGTGGAAAAAAACTCATACAAAATTTTAGACTTCACTAATGGAAGACACAACATTCATGTTATCTTAATGCAAATATTTTACATAACAGACTTAGGTAAGAGTTGATTAAAAATTCAAAAGCTCAGAAATCGAACACTGGACATTATTTTGAGAAGGTAAGCATACATTTCATATGCATTCCACCATAGTAAATAGTTTTGTGCCCAGGCCCCTATATTATGGCTGGGTTGTCCTGAGCCAAACTAAAACCTTTGCATTTCATCAGCAAACAAAAGGAATGCCAATACTAAACAAGCGTGAACCTCGGCTCTTGTCTTGGGAGGTGCTTCTTTTTCATCTTGCGACTGCCTGGTTCCTTTGAAGATTTTAGCTGAAGAGCGTTTGGCGGTAGAGCTGATTAACCAGGAGGCATCTCCTTTACATATCCGTCCAGCTAAGTGCTTGTCTCTATGGATTGCTTTATCAATTCGTTTGAGAAGGACTGATATGTTGTAAGGCTGTCTTTTTTCAGCCCATTGACCCGAGGGGATATTGACATTTCTAGCTGTTACTGACGGCAGCAAGTGCTGTTTCGTCGGTCTTTTAGGCCATCATTAGGCCATGTTGTTAAGTGCCGTTGATTAGGAGTCGACTCATGGCGACCCTCTGGATAGCTATCCTAAATTGTGTTCGGTCTTCAGTCAGGCGGCTCATTGTTGACAGACTGGTACCCGTAGCTGCTGTTATTGTATCGATCCATCTCATTGCTGGCCTTCCTCTTTTAGGTTGACCTTCTATCCTGCCAAGCATAACGTCTTTCTCTAATGATCTCTCTCTTCGCATGATGTGTCCAAAGTATGAAAGTCGAAGTCTTGTCATCTGAGCTTCTAAAGAAAGCTTAGGTTTGACCTCCTCTAGTACCGACTGGTTTGTTCTTCGGGCAGTCCATGGTATACACAATATTCGCCGCCAGCATCATAATTCAAAGGCATCAATTTTCTTCCTGTCTATCTTTCTCACTGTCCAGCTTTCACATCCATATGATGTTATTGAAAATACCATGGCTTGAACAAGTCAAATCTTTGTATGGAGAGAGACATCTCTGCTCTTGAGAATCTTATCTAGGTCTTTCATAGCCATTCTGCCAAGAGCAATGCGTCGTTTGATTTCTTGACTGCTTGTTGCTTCTTTATTGATAGTTGATCCAAGTAGGTTAAAGTTGTTCACCATTTCAATTTCTTCTCCTTCAACGATGAACCTGTTGATTATGCCAGTTGTCATGATCTTTGTCTTCTTTACATTAAGGTGCAGGCCCATTTTGAGACTATGTTCTTTGATTGTGAGAAGCAAATGTTTCAGATCATCTTCACTTTCAGACAGTAATGTGGTATCATCAGCATAGCGAAGGTTGTTGATGAGTCTTCCACCAATCTTCACACCTCTGTTGTCTTCATACAATCCTGCTTCTCTGATGATTTGTTCTGCATATAAATTAAACAGGTAGGGGGAAAGTATGCAGCCTTGTCTTACACCTTTGCTTATTTTAAACCATTCTGTTTCTCCTTGTTCCGTTCGAACTGTTGCTTCTTGATCAATGTACAGAGTGCGCAAGAGAACAATCAGGTGTTCTGGTATATCCATGCTTCTTAATGTGGCCCAGAGTTTCTCATGGTTTACACAGTCAAAAGTCTTGCTATAGTCGATAAAGCACAAATAGATATCCTTTTGGTATTCTTTAGTCTTTTCAAGGATCCATCTCACATCCGCAATGTCGTCTCTCATTCCTCGCCCTTTCCTGAACCCTGCTTGCACTTCAGGTAGTTCTTGTTCCAGGTATGTTTGTAGTCTCTTTTGAATAATCTTCAGTAGAATCTTGCTGGCATGTGGGATCAGAGCAATTGTGCGATAATTTCCACAGTCCGTTGGATCACCTTTCTTTAGTATTGGAATAAACACAGATCTTTTCCAGTCAGTTGGCCATGATGTTGTCTTCCATATTTCTTGGCAGAGCCTTGTGAGTACGGTAACAGCTGCATCAGATTGCTGCAATACTTCTATGGGAATGCTATCAATGTCTGGTGCTTTGTTCTTTGATAAGGCTTTCAATGCTGTTTCAACTTCTTTCATCACCAATGGTTCCCGATCATAAGGTACAGGGCGGCTGTTGGTCCACTTGATCTTTATCATATAAAAATTCTGTATATTCCTTCCACCTTTTCTTGATCTTCTCAGCATCATTCAACATAGAACCTTGAGCATCTTGTAACATTCCAATTCGAGGCTGGAACTTTCTCTTTAACTTTCGTAGCTTTAGGAAAGTCGATCTTGTTCTTCCTTTAATAGTTTCTGCTTCTATTTCCTTGCAAGTGTCATTGCAGTACTTTTCCTTGTCCTGTCTTGCTGCACGTTGGAAATCTGTTGAGTTCTGCGATTGTCTTTCTTTCTCCTCTGGTTTTAGCTTCTCGGCGTTTCTGGGCAATTTTCATAGTTCCTTCCATCATCCATTTTGGCCGTTTTTGCTTTTTCACCTTTTGTAGAGACTTCTCGCTTTCTTCCAGCACAACCTTCTTGATCTCATTCCATAACTCTTCCGGAGCTCTGTCATTTGTATCTGAAGCAGCAAATCGATTTTGCAGGCAGTCTTTAAATTCCAGTGGTATATTCTCAAGGTCATATTTTGCTGCATTCATGAGTGGTTTGCTCTTTTTCAACTTTAGCTTGAGTTTGCATACTAGTAGTTGATGATCTGTACCACAGTCAGCTCCAGGTTTTGTCTTTGTTGATGTTAGAGCTTTTCCATCGTTGACTTCCGCATATGTAGTCAATTTGATTTTTATATAATCCATTCGGTGAAGTCCATGTGTACAGTCGCCGTTTGTGTTGCTGGAAGAAGGTGTTTGAGATGAATAGATCATTGGTCTTGCAGAATTCTATCAGTCTTTCTCCAGCTTCATTTCTGTTGCCAAGTCCGTATTTTCCAACTACTTTGCCTTCTGCTTTGTTGCCAACTTTTGCGTTCCAGTCACCCATGACTATCAGGATATCCTGTTTGCATGTTCTGTCAATTTCAGCTTGTACTTGTTCATAGAACTCTTCAATTTCATTCTCTTCTGCAGCTGATGTTGGGGCATATACTTGAATTATAGTTGTGTTGATAGGCAATCCTCGTAGACGAATAGAGATTAAGCGTTTGCTGACTGCATTGTATTTCATTACAGTTCTTGCAAGTTTCTTCTTTATTATAAATGCAACACCATTTCTTCTTTGTCTTTCATTTCCAGCATAGTAGACCATGTGATCATCTGATGCAAAGTGCCCCATGGCAGTCCATTTCAGTTCACTGACACCCAACAGATCAAGTTGCACACGTTCCATTTCATTCATGACCACCTCCAATTTCCCTTGGTTCATGCTTCATACGTTCCATGTTCCAATGTGTAAGACATCTTTACAGCTTCTGACTCATTTCATGCGCAGCTACATCAGCAGTCAGATGTCCCGAGGGCTTTGATCCAACCACATCATAAATGCTGGCTTTACTCTGAGAAGTCTTCAGCTCTTCCCCAGTAGCTGAGTGCCTTCCGACCTGGGGGTCTCATCTTCCAGCACCATAGCACAATTTGTTTTGTTGTAACTATCCATTGGGTTTTCATGGCAAGATACAGAAGTAGATTGCCGGGCCTTTCTTCCGCGCAGTTTAAGTTTGGTGTTGTTGCCGTTGTCACAAAAATGTGATCCTCCGCTGCCAACACTGTCCCATTCTGCTGCTGCCCAGATGGGTGGTTTGTCTTGGTCTGGCACCTCAGCTGAGACCTGTCCATCTTGGGAGACCCTGCCAGTAGTTAAACTACCGATAGTTTAGCTCTCAGCATCACTGATGCACGCAAGCCCTCACAGCACGACAAGCTGCAAACCAAGTGAGAGTCATTAGGCCATATTGAAAATTGATTAAAATGGAGGGTTCACTTCGAGAAAGGAAAAATTTCTTTTCATGGTGAACGGTCCGACAAAAATTAGATATGAAGTGCTATTATATCAAGGAGTCATTGAAGGGCTTTTATTAAGTTGGGACACTGCATTGGGTGATAGATTGGTAGGGGAATCAAGTTTGGGTTGGATACATTGGGGTTGATTTCCATGGGTGTACTATTGTAGAATACTAAACAAGCAGCATGACCAACATTATTTAATAGGGGACATTATGTAATAAAACATTAATATGCAAAGATAATGCTGCTCAATTTGCATCATCCTCTTGCTTTGATTCTGTGTGCTGGAAAAACTGGAAAAGTTTAATACTTCAAGAGCCCACACCCAACCATGGCCCGAGGCATTCAGCTGGGGTAGTTTGTTAATATTCTCTTTAGACCGTGGAGAAATCAAGTTGCTTTTCTCTAACAATTTTTCTGTTGGCAAGCAGAATGTAATCAGGTACACAAATGAGTGAATCCCAAGCTCAGGACCTTTCCATTTTGCAGATCACTTCAGAGCACAAAAAAGGCAGTAGCGACCATTTTCTTTCCTTGAATCCTGCTAAACCACTCCAGATGAATAAGTTATGCTTCCTGGCCAGCGGGTGGAGGCAGACTTGAACAATTTTCAGTGATGTCATCCCTAGTGTATCCATCGATACAGCACAGAAAAGCTAGTATGACACTTCACAATCAATAAGCATAAGTGAAACACTCCGAACATGGTAACACAGTAAATAACAGCAGATAAAGACCAGCATGATACATCTAGTCAGCAGGGTAAGGCCCAATTTCACCACTAAGCAAATTGTCTTTCCTCAAGTCCCGTCTAGATGTGTTACCAGCAGCTGGAGACTGAGCATGTTAGGTTTGTGATGTCACTGTCAGGGCCGGATTTGCCTATACGCCACGTACGCCGTGGCGTAGGGCCCACAGCTGGCAAGGGCCCACCGGGAATGTTTTTTGCACAGGGCCCCGCGTTTCAGGGGGCCCCGCGCAAAAAACATTCATTTCATCATTAAAATTAAAACAAAAAAAAAAAAAAGCTGTCGCTGCCTCTGCCGGGGCCGCCGCGGCAGAATCGAGTGTGCCGCGGGGCCCCCCCTGCCCAGCAGAGCCTGGCCTGCCCTCCCCGGTATCACCTCTCGAGTCTCAGCTGCCGGCTTTCAGAGCGCGAGGGAAGAGTTTTTCCCTCGCTGCTCTGTTTAAGCCCGCGGGGGCTGATGGGACTTCCCATCAGCCCCCGCGGGCTTAACAGAGCAGCGAGGGAGAAACTCACCTCGCGCTCTGAAAGCCGACGCGTGTGACTGGAGGGAGGCAGCTGAGACTCGAGAGGTGATACCGGGGAGGGCAGGCCAGGCTCTGCTGGGCAGGGGGGGCCCCGCGGCACAATCGATTCTGCCGCGGCGGCCCCGGCAGAGGCAGCGACAGCTTTTTTGTAAAAAAAAATTCGCTGGGCTGGGGTGGGCTGGGGGGGTTAGGACTGGTGATGGGCTGAGGGGGTTAGGAGTGGTAATGGCTGTGGGCTGTTGGGGGGGTTAGGACTGGTGATGGGCTGGGGGGGGGTAGGAGTGGTAATGTCTGTGGGCTGTGGGGGGGGATAGGACTGGTGATGGGCTGGGGGGGTAGGAGTGGTAATGGCTGTGGGCTGCTGGGGGGTTAGGACTGGTGATGGGCTGGGGGGGGTTAGGAGTGGTAATGGCTGTGGGCTGTTGGGGGGGTTAGGACTGATGATGGGCTGGGGGGGGTTAGGAGTGGTAATGGCTGTGGGCTGTTGGGGGGGTTAGGACTGGTAATGGGCTATGGGGGGGTTAGGAGTGGTGATGGGCTATGGGGGGGGGCTATGGGGGGCTATGGGGGAGCTAAGTCTATATGGGCTGATGGGATTAGGACTGGAAGTGGGTTGATGGGGGCTTAGGACTGGTAATGGGCTATGGGGGGGGGCTTAAACTAAAAATTGGGTGATGGGGATTAGGACTGGAAATGGGCTGGTGGGATTAGGACTGGGAGTGGGCTATGGGGGGCTAGGACTGGTAATGGGTTGGGGGATTAAGACTGAAGGTGGGCTGATGGAGTTAGGACTGGTAATGGGCTGTGGGCTGTTGGGGGGGGTTAGGACTGGTAATGGGCTATGGGGGGCTAGGACAGGAAATGGGCTGATGGGAAGGGGTTAGGACTTGAGGTGGGCTGATGGGGTTAGGACTGGTAATGGACTGTGGGCTGATGGGGGTTTAGGACTGGCAATGGGCTATGGGGGGGTTAAGACTGGTAATGGGCTGTTGGCTGATGGGGGCTGTCTGATAATGGGCTATGGGGGGTTAGGACTGATAATGGACTATGGGGGGGGGGCTAGGACAGGAAATGGGCTGATGGGGAGGGGTTAGGACTTCAGGTGGGCTGATGGGGTTAGGACTGGTAATGGACTGTGGGCTGATGGGGGGGGGTTAGGACTGGCAATGGGCTATGGGGGGCTGACTGGAAATGGGTTGATGGGGGTTAGGACTGGAAGTGGGCTGATGGGGGGTTAGGACTGGTAATGGGTTATAGGGGGGGCTTAAACTGAAAATGGGGTGATGGGGGGTTAGGACTGGAAGTGGGTTGATGGGGGGGCTAGGACTGGTATTGGGTTGATGGGAGGGGCTAGGACTGGAAATGGGCTAATGGGGGGCTAGGACTGGAAATGGGCTGATGCAGGGACTAGAAGGGAATGGATGCTGGGTGAGGCTGGAACTAGAAGGGAGCTGGTGTTGGGGGAGGATTAGAATGGGATGGTGCTGGGAGAGTAAAATGGAGAGGGGAAAAATATTTTGTGTGGGAGGGATAAAAAATCTACAATTGGCCGGGTATTGGGAGAGTAAGTGGGGATTGAGGATGGAGGGGTAAATTTTGAGTAGATGAAATAGGAATGAGGAAAGAGCAAAAGGAGAAAGATTAGTATGTTAAAGCAGATGTAGAGAGAGAATGGAAAAAAAAAAAACCAAGAAGACAGAAGAAAGGACAAATGGACAGCAGATGGAGAGTTAGCAGAAGACACAAAGAAACCAGAAGAAAGTGGCTGGAACAATTGCAACTGAAAAAAAATGCACAAAAGGTAGAAAAATATCTCTTTATTTTGAATTTATTAACTGGAATATGTCAGCTCTGGGAAATGTGCATCATTAATTTTTGCGCTTTGTTTAGTACAAGAGGAAATTAATTTATAGTTTTATTTCTACAGTGTTGTTGTATATTCCAGTTTGGCTTTTGGGGTTCCCAGTTTAATTATTGTCTTCCTGTTTCTAAATTGTGATTCCTTGTTTGGTGATGGTCTATGTTGTGCATGTGTAACTGAGCTGAGGTATTCTGTTTATATAATTCCTATTTGACATTGCCACTTGTTCTTTCCCCAGTAGGTCATGTATTGTTGTTCTCTGAAATGTATTGGTTTAATATTTGCAGTGTTGCCTTTTGATAGTTAGGGTATGGTGCTTTGTGAGTCCTGGTAGTGCTGTTAGGATATGGCGGGTTTGCTATGGGTTCTAAATGGGCAGTGTTTGTAGTAGTTCCTAATGTGCCTGGCGGTTGGTACTGGATTATAGTAATGTAGAAACCTTTTAGTCTTTCTTTATCCATATACTCATTAAGAGGCATGTTTACTAAAAGTTAGTGTATGGCAGAGCTACTCAATTCCAGTCCTGGTGGTCCACAATCCTGCAGGTTTTCAGGATATCCCTAATAAATATGCATGAGATATATATGCATTGGAGATATCCTGCTTTAACCTTTCCCAGCATTCCCGGCTTCACAGAAACAGAAACAGCCGCCAGCGTGAAGGAAAAGGCTCTTCACGCTGGCGGCTGTACAGAGGGAGCCGGGGCCTCGCGCGGGCTTCCCCGGCCCCCTCTGAAGCCCCTCAGACAGCCGCGATGCTGTCCGGGGGGCCAGGACTGCATGGGGGGGCCCAGGACTGCACGGGGCGGGCCAGGACTGCACGGGGGCACGGGGGGGGCCCAGGACTGCACCGGGGCGGGCCCAGGACTGCACGGAGGCACGGGGGGGGAACACGGGGGGGCCCAGGACTGCACAGGGGGGGCACAGGACTGCACGGGGACATGGGGGGGGGGGGCCCACAATTTTTCTTGGCGTAGGGCCTCACTCTAGCTAAATCCGGCCCTGGTCACTGTAGAAGAGCTCCTTCTCCTGACTCCAGAAACCAGTATCCTATTGACAAAGCAGACTCCAAGGAGTGCACAAACCAGATTAATATGAACTCCAATTCCTCCCCCCTACCCCCCCAAACTAACTAGCTTAATGAACTATGCACTGTTCTGAGATGAACAAGGTCAAGAGACATGGCCGCTACAGCTGCCTGGAAAGGTACCCCAAGCATCTTACTTCTGTTGAGCTGCAAGCAGACGATAATAATATCCTATAGGAACCTCGACCAATCGTCTTGGCTCGCCCTCTTCTCCACAACCTGGAAAGGCAGTAGTCAGAAAAGGGAGGGTCCTGGACTGGAGAGGCTCTAGTAAAGACAATTAGCAAGTAAGGCCTAATTTCACCTTCCTTATCGTCCCTGCAGTCCAGTCCAGATGCGTGGGATGTACTAGAGCAGTACTCAACCTTAGGAGGGACCTGCGAGCCCAGCCTGTAGCACAGTGGTGCTGAACCTTGCATCCCTGGCAACCTAAACATCCAAGCACTAATGGCGTGTGAAAGTAGGCAGCGAGGACCAAGTTGCCGCCCTGCAAATATCCACTGGTAGCACAAGACCATATTCCATCTAGGACACTGCCTTAGTGTCGGCTTTCCTACCATGGCCTCCTTCCCCCTACAGGCCACAGAGGCCTTGAATGCCTCGTCGCCTTTGCGTGGTCCCCCCCGAACAAGACAAAAAGAATATCTGACTTGCGGAATGACTCAGTGCATTTGAGATAAGGAATGTATCCACTGGTCTCCCTGAAAACTCCACAAGGTCACCGTCTGATTCAGATGAAACCCCAAGACCACCTTGGAAAGAAAGGAAGGAACCAGATTCAACACCACCTTTTCCTTGAAAATGAACAGAAAAGGCGCCCGACAACACAGAATGTGCAACTCCGAAATACTCCAAGCTGAACAAATAGAAACTAAAAAGATAGTCTTCAACATAAAGATCTTTAAGTGTGGGCTGAGCCAATGGCTCACAGGATGCTTTGGTCAGTGCCGTTAGAACCAAATTCAGATCCTATGGGGGGAAGGGGAGGCAAAAGACAAACCGACAGATTGACTGTTTCACCGCATTGAGGAATCTAACCACATCTGGGTGCGCTGCAATAGATACACCTTGCAAGCGACCCCTACAATATGTTAGGGCCGCCACCTGGACTCACAAGGAATTCAGGGCCAAACCTTTGCCCAAATCCACCTGTAAGAAGGCTAAGATATCTGGTGGAGAGGTCGAAAAGGCCCTAAGCCCACTGTCTACACACCAACTCTCAAACACTCACCAGACTCTCATATATGAAAAACACAGAGCGCTTCCAAGCCTGCAACAGAGTGTTCACCACTGGCACTGAATAACCCTTGAGTCTCAAGTGTGCCCTTTTAAGAGCCAGACCGTAAGTGAGAATCAATCCATCTGCGGCATGAGGATCAGGCCCTGTGAGATTTAAATTGTTCATGGCTGGCAGGTGCCATGGCTTCACTATGAACAACCTAAGGAGGTTGACATACCATGGCCGCCCAGGCCAATCTGGAGCAATGAGGATCACCAGCCCCAGATGCGCCTCTAGCTACTAGAGTAGACGGCTGATGAGAGGCCACAAAGGAAACACCTACAGCAGACCCCCCTGTTGGCCACTGCTGACCTAGAGCGTCAAACCCCTCTGACATTCTCTCCCTGTGCCTGCTGAAGAACAGACTCGTCTTGGCATTCGAGACTGAGGCCATCAGGTACATCATTGGTTTGTTCCAATGCCACATTAGGTCCTGAAACACCAAGGGGTTCAGCTCCCACTTCCCCGAATTCAACCAGTCCACTGAAAAAATGCACATGCACATTTTTTTCCGGCCACATGAGCCACTGATGCTGCTAGCAGTTTTCTTTCTGCCCAGAGTAGAAGGGGCTGAATCTCCTCCACCAGGGACGCATTGCCTGTGCTTCCTTGGCGACTGATGTAGGCCACCGTGGTCGCATTATCCGAGCATACCTTCACTGCTTTCTTGTACATCAGGAGGCAAAAGACCTGAAGTGCCAGAAATAGTGTTCTCACCTCCAACTGGCTGACAGACCACTCAGACTCTGCCGGTGACCAGCACCCCTGCGACTCACAATGCACTTCCAAACCCTTAAAGCTAGCATCGGTCATCATGAGAATCCAATTGGTGGCTCCAAAGATACCCCCGCCACCAGTTTTTCTGGCTGCAGCCACCACTGGAGTTGCAACCTCATGACCACAGGACCACAGGACAGGTTAATTTCCTTAATAAAGGGTGGTTCTGTGACAAGCAACAGGATAGGAGAAACTACTGCAACTACACAGCAGACACCATGGACCCGAGTAACTGAAGGTAACACTATGCTAACAGTGCTGCCATGGCGAGAAAGCTCTTCACTTGCATCTGAATCTTCTGAACCTGCTTGGGCAGCAAAGAAACCATTTCCACCTTGGTATCAAATCGCGCTCCCAGGTAGACAAGATCCTGAGAGGTCTTGAGCTTGCTCTTGGCCATGTTGACTACCCATCCAAGACTCTGGAGTAAAGCCACCACCCGACAAGTGGCAGCAACACACTGCGCCCCAGACTTCGCCCGAATCTGCCAATCACCACAATAGGGGTGCACCAGGACCATTTCCTGTCACACAGCAACTACCACCACCACAACCATCACCTTGGTGAAGATCAGCAGTGCCGTTGCCAGTCCAAACAGCAACACCCGGAACTGCAAGTGTTCCATTGGTATGCAAACCTCAGGAACCCTCTGGTGCTCAGGACATATGGGAATACGCAGGTACGACTCCATAAGATCCAAGGCTGTAAGAAAAAATCACCCTGCCTTGCCGTAAGAATAAGCGACCGTGGCATCTCCATGTGAAAATGAGGCACACGCAAGGCCCTGTTTGTATGTTTGAGGTCCAAAATAGGCCGAAATGAGCCCTCCTTGGGCATCACAAAATAAAATGGCATATTGATCTGAGCCTAACTGTTCTAATGACACTTAAGCCACTGCCTCGAGATGAAGCAACCATTGCAACGTGTCCTGCACTGCTCACACCTTTGACTGTCGCAGGGCGACAGTAGGAAGGCATTTGAAAGTGTGAGTAAACTCTACAATGTATCCTCCATGAATTACTTCTAGCACCCACTAGTCAGAAGTCACGGTGGACCAGAAGGAATAAAAAAATGTAACCGACCGTCTATGGCAGGGGTCACCAACCTCCAGAGGGCCGCGGGCCGCACAGCCGACTACCGGGAGCCTCGCGGGCCGCACCCCCCTTCTCCCCGCCCCCGCGAAAAAAAACAACAAACGCAAAATTATGAAAACAATGGCTGATCACCTTTATTGAATTTAATGAGATGGCTGATGATTCATGCTAGCAGACAAACGCTTAAAGTCTGGCTTCACAGATGACACTGACAGGAGAAGGGACGCTTGCAGGTGGTCGTCGGTGAGCTGCGAGCGCGTGGCTGACTTTATCAATTTCATTCGGCTGAACAGCTGTTCGCAGCAGTAGGTTGAGCCGAAGAGAGCAGCGACCTTGCGTGCGTTGGCGGCCATGGACGGGTGGGTGGCCGCCTGTGTCTTCCAAAATGCGACAGGGCCCATAGCCATGAAGCGTGACTTCTGTGCGTCGTCACACTGCAGTTCGATCAAGTCCATTTGAAGGTCAGAGGGCACGTCGGTGGGGTTCATCTCGAAGGGGGCACTGAAGAGGGCAAAGTCTTGTGAGTGCTTGGTGAAGTCTTGGAAACGAGCCTCAAACTCTGTCTTGAGATGACGGATGGTGGATGCGTAACGGCGAGCAGCAGCAGCCGAAGGCGTCAGTGCAGCGAGCTGCGCAAAGTGTGCAAAGTTGCGTGCTTGCAGCTGCTTTTCCCACAGCATTAGCTTCACTTGAAAGGCCTTGACCTTGGCGACCATGTCTGAGACGAGGAGTTCTTTGCCTTGCAGTTGGGTGTTGAGCTGATTCATGTGAGCTGTCAGGTCGACAAGGAACGCTAAATCCTGGCACCACTGAGGATCGCGCAGCTGCGGGAAGTCGAATCCCTTGGCTTCGAGGAAAGACGCCAGCTCCTCTCTCAGCTCGTAGGCACGCTCAAGCATCTTCCCACGGCTGAGCCAACGCACCTCGCAGTAGTACAGCAGATCGCCATACTGTGCGTCAGCCTCTGCGAGCAAGTCCTTGAACTGGCGATGATACAATGCGTGCGACAGCACCAAGTTCACAGCCTTCACAATGACCGACATGACCTCAGCGATGGTTGCAGACTTGGCACAAAGGGCTTCTTGGTGGACGATGCAGTGCAATGTCTTGATATCCTGTTTGTGGCCGAGGTCGCGCACGTGCTTCACAAGAAGCGAGGCAAAGCCGTTCTTCTTCCCCAACATGGTAGGGGCGCCGTCAGTGGTGACACTACACAGACGCGACAAGTCAAGTTCAAAGTCCTTGATCCAGGAGAGCACAGCTGCCAACACATCAGTGCCAGTGGTGGTTCCGCTCATCGGCACAAGCTGAGCGAACTCCTCGATGACGTCGAAGGAGTCTGTGACGCCACGGAAGTAGATCGCCAGCTGAGCGATATCCTTCACATCTGTCGACTCATCCAAGGCAATCGCGAAGTGCTGACAGTCACGGAAGCGCTGCTTCAAGGTGCCCAAGACGTCGTCCTTCATATCTTCGACGCGGCGAGTGAGGGTCGGAGCAGACAGGCTGACCTTCTCGAAGACCGCCTTCTTCTCAGGGCACACTTCGTCGGCAATGGCGAGTACACAGTCCTTTACGAATTCGCCGTCGGTGAAGGGCTTGAGACGAGTTGCGGCGAGGTAGGCAACGCGGTAGCTAGCTGTGGTGTTGCTGGCGGCTGCAGTCTGGGCGGGCTGTCACGCTCTTCACAAAGAGAGCGGACTGGCGTTGGAGCACAGACGACACGCGGGTAAACTCCTGCTTCTTCTTGACTGCATCCATCTTGGCGTACTCTGGGTGGACGGACTCGAAGTGGCGCTTCACATTGTAGTCCTTCAGAACGTCAACGGTCTTCTGACAGATGACACACAGTGCACGATCCTTGTGCAGCGTGAAGAGCAGCTTGTTCTACTCAGAGTTGAAGCCGCGGTTCTCATCGCTGAGCTTGCGCTTCTTGTTCATGGGGGAAGCCATGGGGAAAAAAGAGAACAGGAATTCTATCGATAGCTGCAAAAACATAATCAAAGTTTAAGCCTTATTGCTGATTGGTCCTCTAATTTATTTATTTATTTTATTTATTTAATTTATTTAACTGTATTTATATCCCGCTTTTCACCGGGTCAAAGCGGTGTAACACATAACAAGGGAGGTGGTGGTGGTTTGTGGGGTCAGTGGTGCAGGTTGGTGTGCAAGGTGAATGTGTGTGCATGGTTGTGTGCATGATTGTGGGTGCTCGTGGGTTGAGCTGTTGTGGTGTCTGGGCAGAGGGGTTGCAGGGTTTGGCTGAGTGGGGGTGGAGGATTAGGAGGGGTGTTAGGAGATAGATGGGGGCTAGGAGTGGTGGCATGCTGTGTGTTGTTGTCATTGTTGGGTCAGCACCTCTTCTCCGCCTTTGGAGCCCTTTGTTTCTCCCTTATCCCTTCCCCCAGTTGGGAAAGAAGTACAATAAGTAGGACACAGTCAGTAAGCGCATTCATTACAGTACAATGCCAGAGAAAAACCACTAAGTGACCCTGTTACTAAAGCATATCATAACAGCACTACCAGGACTCACAAAGCATCAGACCCTACCTATCAAAAGGCAACACTGCAAATATTAAATCAATACATTTCAGAGAACAATACATGACCTACTGGGAAAAGAGAACAAGTAGCAATGTCAAATAGGAATTACACAGAATACCTCAGCACTGTAGAAATAAAACTATAAATTAATTTCTTGTACTAAAGCACAGAACTGGTAATGTGCTGTGGGCTGGGGGTCAGAACTGGTAATGGGCTGACCCCCCCCCAGCCAATTACCAGTACTAAACCCCCCCGCCCAAAGCCCATTACCATTTCTTATCCCCATCCCACAGCCAGTTCTTACCCCCCCCCCCCCCCATCATCATCAGCCGCGGCAAAAATCGCATGTCCCGCAGGGCCCCCCCCCCCCCCTGCCCGGCAGAGCCAGCCCTCCCTCCCTCCCTCCCTGCCTGTTTGCTTCCCTGCCTGCCTCAGTCCCTCTCCTCTTCGGCTTAGAACCGCAGAGTTCCTCCCTCGCGACTCTGTTAAGCCGGCTGAGGCTTATGGGAAATTTCCCCTCTGCCCCCTCGAGCTTAACAGAGTCGCGAGGGAGAAGCTCTCCCTTCGCGGCTCTGAAAGCCGAAGAGGAGAGGGACTGAGGGAGGCAGGGCTGGCTTAATTCCGGGTGCTGGGCAGACTGCTTCCTTACCTGCCGCGGAGAGCTGTGCACCCTGGCGATCCTCCAAACAGGCGATCCTCCAAAGCGCGTGATGCCTCGTGGCTGCTCAGACTGCTTTTGGGCCCGGCCCCCCCCCCCTCCTCCTTCTTCTCCTCCTCCTGCCTGTCGCTGATTGGTGGAGGGCAGGCTCGTGACTCGGTCATGTGAGCAGACCAACACCACGCAGCCCCGGGAATCATGCTGAGAGAGAATAGCAAAACAATACTCGGGCCGCATGTTTGAGACCCCTGATCTACAGTGTGTGGCGGGCCGCACGCAATGTTAACAGTGGTAGAGCCTCGCGGGCCGCACGAAGGGACCTCGCGGGCCGCAGGTTGGTGACCCCTGGTCTATGGGATCTACTCCAGCTGGGCCGACCTCTCTTCATTGGGGCTTCTTGGGAGGCACTGAAGCCATGGAATAGCAGCCTCTGCCGGCCCCCTGTAACCACAAAAGGGCCAACTCAGGGGGGAGGGGCATATCATCCATGCTGAAAAGAGAAAAAACGAGCTGCCCGAAACTTTCAGTAGTCTTGAGGCTGACCTCTGGCCACAGACCCCGGCTTCGCTGTCTTAGGTCGATCCTTGAGAAACAGAGACCCCTTAGAGTCTCCGAGATCTTTGACCATCTTTGTTCAACACCCCCCCAAACAAAAAAACTTGCCCTAAAGGGAAGTTTACCGAGATAAGTCTTGAAAGACATCAGCTGACCAATTGCACAACCACCAAAACCGCCCGATTGAAGCCATACTCTTGGCCAAGGCTCGCACCAAATCATAAAATGCATCCACCAGGTAAGCAAAGTTGATTCCAGCTTAGCTGTCTCTAGGAGAGAGCAAGCCAACTCCAAATCCACGCTTGGTAAACCCTGGAATTAGCATATACACACCCTCATGACATAGGCCCCACAGACTGAGGCTTGAAGAACCAAGGCACTGGTATCGGAAGCCTGCTTCAAGAGGGTCTCAGGCTTATGGTCTTGCACATCCTTTAACGCTGCCCTGCCTTCCACGGGAATCATAGTCTTCTTTGTTACTGCAGAGACCAGCACATCCACCTTAGACATTTTGAAGTGGTCTCTTTCTGCCTGTGGAATGGGGTAGAAACAGGCCATAGCCCCGCTCCCTTCTCAACCCCACTTCAGGTACCTCCAATTCAGTCTCTATCATTTGCTTAATAACCCTAAGGACCTGGAAAGCTATCTGAGAGAACTTACAACCCTGTAGGAGGTAATGGTCCTCCAAGGGTTCTTCTGCTGACCCAGGAGCTTGGGCCATATTAAGTGCTGCAAGAGAAATGGCTAATAACAGAGGCCACCTCACCCTGTTGAAATACTTACCACACTCATGTCTTCCCCTAGAGAAATCTCGCCATCCTCCAAATCCAGAACTACCACATCTCCCCAGAGATCCGACGGTCCTCTGAGCCCCGTGACCGAGGATATCCCTATTCCACCCACAGGTCAACCCCAGTACACTTTTTCTTGCATGGAAGCTCCCCTCCCAGAGGGTCATCCTCCAGCAGGGCTCCAAACACTTGCTCCAAATCTCTTTGCCTGCTCTTTCTGACCTGAACGTGCTGCCCAGGTACTGCTTCAAACAGTAAGCCTGGTGCAGGAATAAATAGAAATTACACTTACCTGGTAAATGTTGTTCCTTGAGGCACTCCAGTTTAGTCCTCCACCTCTGGGTTGTGTACCTCCTCCTGCAGCTTGGAGACTGGGCATGTCAAAATCATGACATCACCAGATATAGCCTGCTGGTATCTCCCATCAGCCCCAGTGAACTATTGACAAAGCAAACTCAAAGGAACAACAAATATGTAGCTATAATTAATTTCAACCATATCCATTAATCATAAGTGAGAATTAAACTATCAAATCTTCAAGAAAGAATTTTTTTCTTTACGTTCTCATATTTCTTATTCTTTTATTTCCCCTGTTCTACCCCTTAAAACGATTAAGAGAAGGAAAGTAAAACAGGCCATACAGTTAATACTCATTGCGATCCAGAAACCGAAAGGATCTTTAAAAAAAAAAAAAAAAAAAAAAAAAAAAAACCCACACAGACGCTCCTCCCCATCTGAAAATAAATTCTGAATAGATCACCCCCTGAGCGGGAATGGAGGACTAAACTGGAGTTTATGTATTTATTGCTTTTATATAAAAGCTTTTATACCTGGTAATTGCTGTTCCTTGAGTTCCTCAAGGAACAACAATTACCAGGTAAGTGTAATTTCTATTTCCTTATCGTTCCTCCAGTTTAGTCCTCCACCTCTGGGATGTATCAGAGCAGTAATTATTGGGAGGGACTTTTACCCCTGGATCGCAATACTGTCGACCCTAAACAAGCATCAATTGCTGCCCTAACATTCCGGCGCTAGTGTCTACTGAAGGTATGAAGAGATGACCAGGTGCTTGCGCTCTAGAAGAGTGAGCCCTTAACCCCTCTGGCACCTGACTACCTTGCAAAATATAAAGCTGAGACAAGAGCTTCTCGGACCCATCTGGAAATAGATGCGTTAGTGGCCGCTTCCCCTTTGCGGAGACCTCCAAACAGAACGAAGATCCGTTCAGACTTACGAAAGGCCTCTGAGACCTTTAAGTATTGCCACAACACTCTCTGTGTCCAAGCGATGAAGATCACTGTCAGGGATGCTTCTCTCCGCAAAACCCAATACTGGTAAGGACACCGCTGGATTGAAGTGAAACAGCTTAGATCTTTGTCTGCAGCTCAGTGCAAGGACTTGAAAGAATCCCTAGTCAAGGCCCTCAGAACCAAGATGAGATCCCATGGCAGAACCCCCCTCTGCGAGAAGAGTGCAACCTAGAGACCGCTTTTAGGAAACGAACCGCGTCAATGTAAAATCCCAGGTACCTCTATAGCCGGCAAAAGCCGCCAGCCGGACACCTAAAAAGAGCTGGTCGCCAGACCTTATCAAAGCCATCCTGTAAGAACTTACCGCCAACGGCACGGAGACCGTGGAAGAACCGACTTGTCGGTAAGTTCACCAGTCCTCAAACATACGTCATATATGTACATATGCAAAGTAACTGGATCTTTTGCCTGACCCTGAAAAAGGTCACAATAATTGCTTAATCGCTCCAGAAAAAAAACTTTAAAAAAAAAAAAAACCCTCACCCTTTCAATGGACAAGCCGTAAACGAGAACCAATCCATTTGAGGCATTTGAAGCGGACCCTCAATCCACGTATTCTTCGTTACCAGTAATCTGCAAGGCTCCTCAAAGAGGAGCCGAACCAAATCAGCCTAGCACGGCCGACCCGGCTAATCTGGTGTCACCAAAACTATTCTCCCCCGCTGAGTCTCGAAGCACTGCATCACCCGATCTATGAGCGCCCGCGGGGGGGGGGGGGGGGAGACAGAAGTCCGGATGATGGCCAAAGTTTAATTAGAGCATCGATCCCCTCAGCCATCCTCTCGACTTCTGCTGAAAAGGCAAGTCACTTTGGCTGAAGGAAAAGTCGCCATGGAGGTCCGAACTCGGAGCACCCCATTTGCGGACTATCTGGGCAAATACTTACAGATGAAACTCATATTCCCCAGCATCCGCCCGGACTCTGCTGAGCAACTCTGTCCTCAAGTTGTCTGTTCCTGTAATGTGCGCCGCCAAGATCACCTGTAGCCGAGGCTCCACCCAGAACACAGCTTGCAGGTCGAGACTGCTGATCGACCACTGGCCCTCCTGGTCGTTTTAAGTTCCTTGCGCAAGGAAATCCCCACAACGCACCCCAACCTGCGAGACTTGCATCCGTCAGCACCGGGCGCCATTTCAGTTGCCCCAGTAGCACGCCTGCTGCCAAATTCCATGGACCAAACCACCCCTCAAGGGCTCACCTGAACGCCAATCTCCATTTGGGTTATGGCTCCCCTGTACCCAATGGTGGAACAAGATCGAGAACTGTTTAGGTCGCCGAAGGTGGATGCGGCGGTTACTAAGAAGATTACCATTCCAGTAGAGGGTAGCGCTGCACTCAAGGGTGCCCAGGACAGAAAGCTGGACACCTTATTGGAGCAGGTTTTTTATGTAAATGCGCTGAGAACCTAGAAAACGTTTGTTCAGGGAATCGTTCCGATGCAACTAATGGCGGAGCAACGACCACTGCAATGGACGCATAAGGACTCTAGCCTATGAATCTACATCTAGGTTGCCACCATTGCTCTTAACGCACAAAAACAGCTCCACGCCAAAGGAGCCGTAGTGGATACGAACTTGCACAGAAGCTGTTGCAAGATTTGAGCTCACTGATCAGGCAGAAACACTGCTCCCATGTGTGTGTCGAAACGCAGTGCCAAGAATTCTAGCTCCTGAGAGGGAACTAAATGTCTTATGGATTGTAACCTGCCCGCTCTTGATCTTGGATTTGTCGAAATAAGGATGCCCGAAGACTTCTTTTCGCAGCGCCACCGCTACCACCACCCTCACCTTCGTGAAGGTATGCGGAGCTGTCACTAGACCAAAGGGTAATGCTTGACACGGGAAATGTCCCCAAGGGAGAGCGAACCTTAGAACGCTGATGAACTGATCTGATGGGGAATTGCAGCTACCCCTCGGTAAGACTGAGAGCAGTCCAGAACTCTCCCATTCGAACCGCTACCCCTACCGAACTTAAGTTTCCATTCGAAGGTGAGGTAGCTGAAGGACGATTTATCCCTTTCAAATCCAGTATAGGCTGGAGCAATCCTCCCTTCTTTGGTACTATGAACTAAATAGAGTAACGGCCGATGCCGCAACTCTTGTGGACCGGCACTACAGCTCCTAGCTGTAAAAGACAATCCCAAGTTTGACGCACCGCCTCCGTTTCCAAACGAGCGGTTACTTAATGACCATAGACAGATGGAAGAATCCTATTGCTTTCTATCCACTATCTTTCTAACTAGATATATTTCTTGTATGTAGGTGTCTCCTGTTTTCCACAGAACTGAAGCTGCTACAAACCTATATGCAGGTTTTTTTTTTTGTTTTGTTTGTTTTTTAATTTTGTTTTTTTTCCAAACACCTCTTTATTCCTGTCTCTGACTTTCTATCAGATCCTTCTGATGAAAAAGCTACCAAGTATTAACCATTTATATCACTTGACCAGGCACGCAGCACTCTGAAATGTGCATGGTAACAACCATGGCCTATGGGATTAGGCCTTTGCACACCCGTCTGCATCAAGCTATTGTGCCCTGAATAAGTTTTGAGCTGCATAACCCCAGGGATGCTTAAGGATTAGATGGGAGTCACATCCCTCGATACCATCCCATACCAGGCCCTGTGGTTTTACCAGCATGGTGAGAAGGGTGGGCAATACTCTCCAGAAACTCCCTCTGGACCCGGGTATGTAATTGGATCCCCATCACAGTGCACCTCCACAGGCTCCGTCACCTAGCCTCTGAAGCAATTAAAATAACATTTAATTAATGGAAACTAAAAAGGACATTACAAATGGCCCCCTAGGAAGAAACTGCTCCGTACCACTTCACTCTCCGGCAACTGCCTTCCCCGGCACCCAAAATACAGCTGGGGTTGAACACATGCGGGCCTGAATAAGAAAAAGTCACACCTAAATGCAGTGGGGGAGTTTCCCATTCAAACACTGCCCTGTTTCCAACCTACTGGAAACTTAGGAATCCCGGGCCAAGGAAAAGACCTGAAAAACCAAAAGATTTGAATATAGACCTGAACTAAGCTCTATGAGGCGGAACCTCACTCAGATGAAGAGCTCCAAGGAGCACAAGAGATGTGTGTATCTCCCTGAGCTTGGGTGCGAGTATAAGTTATTTTATTAACCTTTGTACTTCTCAGAGAATGGATAAGCACTCTGCCGGATTAAAAGAACTCAGTTCTAAATGCCCTAGCCATTTCTCAAATAATGGAACTCCTCCCCCCACTGCTATTAGCTAATGCCCCTGCTAAGCAAAGGATACTAATTCAGAAAAGAAAGTAACCACTAGAAAACAGGTTTAAAATTAATGTAAATGAAATTAACCCCATAAGGTCTAAGGGTTCCGTTTCAGGGGTACAGTCCCCCAATAAACCGCACTGCAGCTGAGCTGTGAAGCCAAGCAGTGTCAAGGCTGGCCGGCATCCAGGTGGGAAACACTCCACCGCCTCGATGCTGAAGATCGTAGGAAAAACCTTCCTTCTCGATGCCTTTTGCCAGGAAATCCAGGGGATGAAGTTGAAAATTGACTAAACAAAACACATAAGGACTCTTTTTTTTAAACTAAAGGAACTCAGATAAATGCATTAAATTAAATTGACTGGAAAGCAAAAACATAAAATAAGGAAATAATTTACTTCGCTAGGCTAGGCGGTTCAAAGGGACCGAGGCTGTGGCCGTGATAAAAAGAAAACCTATGCTGCCTCCCGCACACAAAAGTTTAGCTGTCAGAACATGAGGCAAATAAACACAAATGAAAAAAGGCACATACCCGTGAGCCCAAATTCCTTACCGTTAAACTAACATAACGCAACTACCCAAATTTCGAAAACATAAAGCTTAGCTTAAACTCCGCTATGAGCCGCGCCGCGGGGAACTGCCATGAGACAAAGCATGCAGGCAAAATGGCCGCAGCAGCAAAATGCCCTGAAACGGCGCCAAACACCTCCTGCTTAAATGGTGAGCCCTGAGCCTCTCCGGCTCGCAGATCATCCCCACACGGCTCCCCCATGCTTTACTCTTACTGCGATTCACTCCTTTTTGCATTGCGCTTCCCAAGTCCACGCAGCCCCGCTCAGCGATGGAGCGAGCGCATCTCTCTTCTGTCCCACTTTCTGAAGGAGATTGGCATCCTGGGACCGGCGGAGGATCGCTGTGTACTGTGCAGAGCTTTCCTCCATACGGGCAAAGAGGAGAGAGCTGCTAGGGAAGACAAAACTGCAGACCGACGACAGTAGGAGGGTAGAGAGAGGCATGGCCGACTCAAACCCGACTGTCAGCTTCCCTTCTTTTAAAAAAGACAGTAACTTAAATATTAGCATGAAAGGAAAAACCAACAATAAAACTAATCTCCATCTACTCTGTTTCTTATCAGTTTCTCAAGTGAGCCCAGCACCTAGGCTCACTACATCCTCCTGCTGCATGGAGACTGGACACAGTGGGGCTGATGGGAGATACCAGCAGGCTATATCCAGTGATGTCACGATTTTGACATGCCCAGTCTCCAAGCTGCAGGAGGAGGAGGTACACAACCCAGAGGTGGAGGACTAAACTGGAGGAACGATAAGGAATACAAAGTTCAATAAGAGAAAATGGTCAGAGGGGCCAGAAACATCCGAACCAGAGGTCCCTGATGCAGAAACATGAGTAGGCTGCTTTAAATTGAGACTCTCTCGTGTCTAGAGACCAAATGGATGCCGGGGGGGGGGGGGGGGGGGGAATGGCCACAATTCCTGCCAAAACCACAGGAACAGCAGACTGAGAATCACCTTGCTCGACAAGCCCTGACGAGTTCTCCATACCTCCCACCGAATTAAAGCCTCCACTGATTTGCCTTCACAAAACACACGTTCTGCACACTCCAGCCTCCAATAAAGTGCTCCAACTACCACATGCTAGGCAAGGAGCTTTTGCCACCTGCATGAAGCCACGACAAAGAGAAGAGACAGATAGCCCAACAAGAGAAAGCAAAACAAAAAAAAACCAAAACGCCACACAACTCCTCCTCACCCAAAGACTTCAAACTAGCACCGTGGGAGGTAAGTCTCTAGCAGGCTGACAGACACTGCCCATCTGCACCAGAGATTATCAGCTGCAACCAGGGTTAGCACAGTTACTTAGCTGTAACAGGTGATCTCTGGGAACAGCAGGAATAAGTCTTCACATATGGGTATTGTCAGTACCGACGGAGACTGCACGGGAACGCTCCCCAGCATCCAAAAGGAAAGCCTTTGGGAGCATCCAACAGCGCCTGCGCGCTGCCTTCCCGCCTTTCCTAACTGCCTCTCTCCAGGTCGAGTTTTAAAGCTGAGACAAAGAGAGAGTGAGGAAAGGAAAGAAAGATAGAGAGATACAACTCCTAGGGGAGGTGGGTGGGTTGCGAAGACTTATTCCTGCTGTTCCCAGAGATCACCTGTTACAGGTAAGTAACTGTGCTATCTCCAGGAACAAGCAGGAATGAGTCTTCACATATGGGGACTCCCCAGCTAGAGATGCCTGGGAGATCACCCAGGTTGTGAGTCCCTGGGAAGGGCTCTACCTCCACCCATGAATCTCAGGCATCCAGCCAGGAATGGAGGGTAGGAGTTGGTTAGGTATAGAACAGGTGTTTGAAAACAGCCTGACCAAACAAGGCATCCCGGCGGGAGTCCTTGTCCAAGCAGTAATGGGCTGTGAAGGTATGAACCGAGGCCCAGGTGGCCGCTCGACAGATTTGGTCGATGGACACAGAATTTAGATGAGCCATAGAGGCTGCCATGGCCCTCACATTGTGAGCTGTGACATGGCCTACCAGAGAAAGGTTCTTACTCTGGTAGGCGAAAGAAATACACCGAGCAATCCAATTGGACAGAGTTCTCTTAGAGACTGGAAGTCCTAAATGAGAGGGATCAAAAGCAACGAGAGGACTTTCTATGTTGCTGTGTCCTTTGTAAGTAAAAAGCAAGAGCTCTTTTACAATCCAGGGTATGAAGATTCCTCTCTGCACTTGAAGCATGAGGTCCTGGAAAAAAGACAGGTAAATAAACCTCCTGGTTCAGATGAAAAGGTGAGACCACTTTAGGCATAAAGTGTGGATTAGTCCTGAGGACTACCTTGTCATGATGGAACCTTGTATAAGGAGGATTAGCCACCAAGGCTTGCAGCTCACTGATGCGGCGAGCTGAAGTGACTGCAATGAGAAAAATAACCTTCCAGGAAAAGAATTTCAAGGAGGGAGTGGATAAGGGCTCAAAGGGTGGCTGCATAAGCTGGCCAAGAACCAGATTCAAGTCCCACGCCACTGAAGGTGGTCTGATGGGAGGTTTAGTCAAAAGAAGGCCTCTCATGAATCTTGCTATAAGAAGATGAGAGGAAACATTGAGAGGTTTAAGGGATGCTGCTATAGCTCTTACTGAATTTGTTTTAAGGCCTGCATGAGATAAATGCAGCAAATACTCTAGTAAAGAATTCAGAAGTATTGCAAGAGGGTTAAGACCCTTCTCTGCACACCAAATGGTAAACCTTTTCCATTTAAAAGCATAGGAACGTCTAGTGGAAGGCTTTCTGGAAGCATGAAGGATATCCCTCACTTGCTGAGAAAGATGCAAATCTTGAAGGTCTAGGCCTTCAGCAACCAGGCTTTGAGGTGAAGAGACTGGGGATTTGGGTGCCACAACGTTCCTTCCTCCTGGGACAGGATGTCTGGAGCAGATCCCAAGTCCAGGGAGGGAGCTTGAGAGAGATGCAGAAGTAGAGGGTACCACACTTGGCGTGGCCAATGTGGTGCTATGAGGATCATAGACCCCTTGTCTCTCTGAAGTTTGAAGAGTGTCTTGGGAATTAGGGGAATGGGTGGAAAGGCATAGAGGAAGTCTTGCCCCCAATGGAGGAGGAAGGCATCCCTGGCCTGAACTCCCTGACAAGGAATTCTGGAACAGAACCGGGGAAGTCTGGCATTCCACGGACTTGCAAACAAGTCTACGTCAGGGGTTCCCCAAATTCGAAAGATCCTGGCTATCTGGTCCCCATGGAGGGACCATTCATGTGGAAGCAGAACTCGACTGAGTCTGTCTGCCCAAGAGTTTTGAACCCCTGGAAGATACACTGCCATGAGATGAATTTGATGCTCTCTGGCGAAGGCCCACAATCTCAGAGCTTCGTTGCAAAGCGACAGAGAGCCAGTCCCGCCCTGCTTGTTCACGTAGAACATGGCTACTTGGTTGTCCGTGTGGATGAGGACTGTCTTGTAGCTGAGCAGGGTGTGGAAGACTGAGCTGGAAAAATTGCCCTGAGCTTTAAGAGGTTGATGTGTAGAGATGTCTCCTGTAGAGACCAGATGCCTTGAGTGGAGAGATCTTGAAGATGAGCTCCCCAACCCCTTGGAGAGGCATCTGTTATAAGGGTTGCTTGGGGTAACACCTGTTGGAAGGGGGACCCCAGCAACAGATTTTGAGTGGACTTCTACCACTGCAGGGACCAAAAGAGGCGACTGGAGGTTGCTATTTTGTCTGACAGGCAACCTGATGCCTGGGTCCATTGGGTGGACAGTCCACTGAGCAGCCCTCATGTGAAGGCGAGCATAAGGAACCACATGCACAGTGAATGCCATGTGGCCTAACAGTTGTAACATCTCTCGAGCAGTTAAATGGGATTTTAACTGAACTTATGAGGCTAACTGCACCAAGCGTAGGCAACGGGCCTGGGGAAGATAGGCCCTTGCAGTTGTGGTATCCAGCAAGGCCCCTATGAACTCTAGAGACTGAGTAGGGGTGAGATGGGATTTTGGAATGTTTATTACAAGTCCCAGTTACTGAAGAATACGCCTTGTGCAGGTTAGAGAAGTCTAGGCCTCTGACTGGGATGGAGCTCGGATGAGCCAGTCGTCCAGATACGGGAATACGAATATCCCTAGAGTGCGTAGAAATGCAGCTACTACTGCCATGCATTTTGTGAACACCCTTGGTGCAGAGGCCAGACCGAAAGGAAGCACTCTGTATTGGTAGTGCTTTCCTTGATAAAGGAACCAAAGGAACCTTGGGCAAGAAGGGTAGCAATCTCCTGACCCAGAAGGTCGAGGAGAGATGTCTGAGAATTGAACCGTCTCACCATGGTGTGAGGAGGAAGGTTTAAGAAATGAAGCTTGTACCCCTCCCTTATGATGGAGAGGGTCCATTGCTCTGCTGTGATTTGTTCCCACCTGGGAGCAAAGTAAGCTAACCTTCCTGGAATGGTGAGAGGCTCTGGATGTTCCAGAGGCAGAAAGGGTAAGCTCTCTAGTTGTAAGTCAAAGGCCCTGAGGAGGCCGAGGCTGTTGGGCAGTAGCAGTCCTAGCAGCCTTAGGCTTGGCCTGTTTTGGTTGTTGCTGTCTCTTTGTAGCAAAACGACCTGCAGAAGATAACTGCTGACCATAAGCAGAATAATATTTCCCTTTTTTGGGGAAAAAAACCCTTTTTGAACAACCTTTTCTTAAAAGGAGCAGAAGTAGACTTTGAAAGTCTATCTAAAGCAGAATTTTCAGCATCCATCTGGGTGGCCTTTGCTTGCCAATTTTGCCAAAAAGGTTTTCACCTGTACAAGGAAGGTTTCCTAGACCATCTTGAACCCAGGGTTCCAAATCAGAAGCTTGTAACCAAGCAACTCTGCGTGCACCTATGGCAATAGCCGAGGCTCTGCTAGCACCTTCAAAAGAGTCAAAGGCTGCACAGTTGGAAAACTTGGAAATATCCTGGGCATGTTTGAGCCAGGTGAGTAACTCTTCCCTTTTATCTTCTGAAATAAAAGGAGATAAAGTTTGCAGGTGATCTGTAACTTCTTTTAGAAACATCCCCATATAGAGACTATAGGAGTTGATTCTGGCAACAAGCATACTGGCCTGGGAAATTCTCCTGCCAAAGGCATCTAGGGTTCTGCATTCTCTTCCCGGAGGAGCAGAAGAGTGCCTTTTTGTACTCTTTATCTTCTTCATAGCAGACTCCACCACAATGGAGTGGTGAGGAAGCTGAGTCTTATGGAAGCCAGGACAAGGAGGGACACGATACATGGTGTCCAACCTGCGAGAATGAGGGGAAGTGGTGAGAGGAGTCTCCCATATGCCCAACATGTGATCATAAAGAATCTCATGTATTGGTAAAGTGGCTGCCTCTTTAGGAGCCTTAGGATATTGTAGAATATCTAATTTTTTGGTTCTAGGCTCTGTCTCAGGGGCCACTGAGATGGAAAGGCCCCTGGCCACTTCCCTAATGAAGTCTTGAAAAGACAAGTCTTCTGGAGGAGACATTCTCCTTTTTGGAGAAGAGGGCCTTTGAGGATGAATCACCGATGCTTTCACAGAGACATCTGATTCATCAGAGTCTTCAGAGGAATCGAAGTAATCGCCTGTCTGGATGCTCCTGCAGAGCCCGATATGCGTACCGGGTGGTATCGACATCGGGAGTGATGGGTACCAATTCAGTACCGATGAACATCACAGAACAGTGTACCGCTGCAGTCGACACCGAAGCGGATGTTGATGCAATCAGTACCGGCACCGGAACCGATGTCGGTACCGGCGCCGGAGTCGGTACCGGCAACAAAGTTTGTTGCGGTACCGAAGGCGTCGTAGCTTGTATGAATGCCATGATGGAACGCTGCATGGTCAGGATATTCTGATCCATCGACGCAACCAATGTCTTGATGTCGGTACCAGTGGGAACCACCGGTACCCCAGAACATGGCAACAGGTGATCGGTCGAGGCCGAGCCATCGATGTCAACCTGTGACCCCATAGATAAAGCTTTGGAAGCCGGAGCCTCCCGCCGGGGTAATTTTGCCGGCATCTCGATACTTGGAGGGAGATCTACCCTTCGAGGCCGGCTAGATTTAAGTTTGGTTACCTGAGATCCATGTGAGGAACAAGAAGCCCTGGAAGACGTCGATGCAACCGAAGCTGCATCCGAGGGAAACAGGGTACTGAGCTTAGCTGCTCGATTCTGTAGACCTCTTTTAGACATCATGGAGCAGGACTCACAATTCGCAATGGAGTGGTCAGGACCGAAACATTTTAGACACCATTCATGGGTGTCGGTGACAGAAATAGCCCCGCTGCACTTCGTGCATTTTTTAAACCCAGAGGCGGGCTTTTCCATCAGGAAAAATTGCTAGGCCTAAGGCCAAAGAAGAAAATGCACTGAAGTGAGAAAACAGTAGGTTTTTTGTTTTTTGGGGGGTTTTTTTAGAAGAAAGAAAGAAAAGACCGGCGGTACCGGTCCAGCGTCGAGAAGGCAGACGCGCGACCAAAGAAATAAAATAAAATAAAGAAATTCTTCAGCGGTGACAGGAACACGACCTGCTGGCTCCGCGGAAAAGAAGAGCTGGAGAGAGGCGGTTAGGAAAGGCGGGAAGGCAGCACGCAGGCGCTGTGGGATGCTCCCAAAGGCTTTCCTTTTGGACGCTGGGGAGCGTTCATGCGCAGGCTCCGTCGGTACCGATGATACCCATATGTGAAGACTCATTCCTGCTTGTTCCTGGAGATCAGTCCAACTCCTCTAAGTTTGTTTACAAAAAAACAAAAGTGGAATAAAAGGTACAGTGTACCATTAACGAACCACTTTCATATAGAGGAAAAAAACAGGGAGACCTAGCCAAAGGGCTGCTGGACTTTCCGGCTGAGGGGAAAGAAGAGATCTCCTGACAGTCACCTAGCCGACCTAACCCAACAGCCTCGATGAGCTGGGAGCAGTCCCTGCCACCTGCTCACCCAAACTGTGTACAGCATCAAGCAATCAGCTTCCTAGCCCAATTAACCTGTCTCTGCTTGTGTTATCATCCTGCCTGCCTGCCTCCCTCCCTCCCATTTGCCTTTGCTCTCTTGTCCTTTCAGTGGAGTCCAACTATGCAGAAACTCCTCACCAGCTGCTAGACAGACAGATACTGGTTTCTGGAGTCAGGGGAAGAAGCTTTTCTACAGTGACATCACAAACCCGACATGCTCAGTCTCCAGCTGCTGGTGGAAGGAGATAACCCACACGTCTGGACTGGACCGGAGGGACATAGTAACATAGTAAATGATGGCAGATAAAGACCAGCATGGTCCATCCAGTCTGCCCAGCAAGATACGGCAAGAGTAGGTGCACCTGTTGCTCTGTGCAGGCCACCCCTCCCCAGGCGATAAGGAAGAGGTGGTTAGAGTTGTACAGCTGCACTAGCCGCTCTGTGCAAGTTACTCCCCCCTCTATGCCTTTGCTTAAAGTTGTACCTGCCAGGTTAACCATCTCAATTTATGAAGTTACTTACATTTGCTTTGATTCCACCCTCTTTGCTATGTAGTGATCCTTTGAGTCTGTCCCATGCCTTTTTGAATTCTCTCACTATTTTTATTCCCACCACTTCCTTCGGGAGGGCATTCCAGGCATCCACCACCTTCATGAAAAATAATTTCCTGATGTTGCTTTCAAGTTTACCTTGTTGCAGCTTCATTTCATATCATCTAGTTACACAGTTTCCCCGTCTTTGAAAAAGGTTTTTGTTCATTAATACGCTTATGTATTTAAAAGGTCCCCTGTCTCTCCTTTCCATCTCAGGTATACATGTTTAGGTCTTCAAGTCTTTTCTCATATGCCTTCTAGTGCAGGCCAAATATCATCTTGCTCACCTTCCTCTGAACCATTTCAAGACTTTTTAAAAACTCAGAAACTATACAAATTACTAAACAATCATGACTGTTCCATGTGGGGGAGGAGGAGGGGGGACTGAATTTAGCTCACGCCTTTCTCAGGGATTCACAGTAAGTTACATTCAGGTTCTTCTTGTCCCCAGAGGGCTTAACCCTTTCTTTCCTCAGGTACAAACTAAGGTTGTAAGTAACTTTCCCAGGATCACAAGGAGCAGAAGTGGGATTTGAACCTGGCTTCCCTACCATTTAACCATTAGGTTACTCTTCCACACAAGCATTTGGCTCTTACCACAAATGATGCTGCATCAGATATTGAAAACTGACAATTTAAGAGGCAGTCCAGGAGCTGCTGGATCATCAGGAATAAGCATGAACTCAAAGACACATTTGCATTGCATTTTGCAGGGCTTCGAAACCTGCATTACAGTTTTCTCCAGGACCAAGCAGGAAGTCAGTCCTCACATATGGGTGACGTCGGTGCCGATACCTCCCATTCGGGGCCGAGGTCGTCGATGCCGATACCCTCGGCGTCGGGGCGGAGGGCATCGGTGCCCACCCGACCGGAGCTGCTCGATTCCTTCTCCGAGGAGTCGGGCTGGGAGACGGAGGACGAAGAGTCACCCATCGGACTCGCCTGAGTCCGAACCTCGGAGCCGATCCCCACCGGAGGATACCCAGTTCTCGGACTTCGTGCGGGATATGGCCAAGGCCTTGGCCTTCCCCGTGGATCCCGAGGAGGAGCCTCGAGCCGAGGAGCTCGAGGCCCTCCAGTATGACTCTCCCCCGAAGGAGGCCTTGTTACGGTTCCTCCGATGCTGGAGCGGCTGCTCTTCCGCATGTGGGAGACCCTGGCCTCGACGCCGGTGTTAAGCAAGCGGGTCGATTCCATTTATCGAGTCCGCAAGAGCCCCGGGTTCCAAAAGGCACAATTACCACACCACTCCATGGTTGTGGAATCGGCCATGCATCGACTGAAAAGTCAGAAGATGCACTCCTCAGTGCCTCCCGGCCGGGAGGCCCGGAACCTGGATGCCCTCAGTAAGAATACAGAATACTGCTGCACGTCTTGACACACACTCCACTCTTCGGGATCATGTCACTCCCTTACTCTTTAATCTTCATTGGTTGCCAGTTTCGTTTCGCTTTCAGTTTAAATTATTGACCCTGCTACACAAAGTCTACCACACCAGTACTCCATCTTATCTGACTGATCTTCTTTCCTTCCATACACCTCGCTCTTTCCATCTTAACCGTCTTGCCCTTCCCTCCCCTTCCCGTGCCAATCTGCAGCTCACCCGTCTCTCTGCATTTTATTTTGCCGGACCTGCTCATTGGAATTCTCTCCCCTCCTCTCTCCGCCTGGAATCACAACATACCATCTTCAAACAAAACCTCAAAACCCATCTCTTCTCCCTAGCATTTAACGTTCCTTCTCCTTTTGTATGAGTTTACCCTTAGTGTACTTATCTGCCTTCTGTATCCTGTCCTGTACCCTCCTGTACTTTTGTTTTCTGTCCTTTACAAATTTGTATATTTTCTTTCCTTTTCTGGCTCTGGCCAAAATTTTATGTATTATGTATTTTATTTATTTTATGTATTTTATGTATTTAATTATTGTACACCGCCTTGATTGTTACAGAAAGGCGGTTTTTATCAAATGATTAAACCTTAAACCTTTAAGTGCTTCCAGGGCTCTATGCTTGCTTGCCGTGTCCAGACTTACCAGCTCTACATGGGCATGTACCTCCGAGACCTGGCAAAGGAGATTGCCGGGTTCTCTGCTGGTCTCTCCGAGGAACCTTTGCAGAGGTTCCAAGCCTTGTCCACCGGTATTCGAGAGTGCTCGAAGTTTCTCTCTCGAGCAGCCTACGATGGCTTCGAGGCTTCGGCCCGAGTAGCCGGGGCCGGCATCGGTGCCCGCCGACAGGCTTGGCTACAGTCATCCGACCTCGAGCCATGGGTCCAGGACAAGTTGGTCGATGTCCCCTGCCGAGGTGAAAACCTCTTTGGCAAGCCCATGGCTGAAAAGGCTGCAGAACTCGAGACCGAGACTCTGACCAAGACTAGGCTTTCCAGGAAAACCTCTGCCCCTTCTCAGAAGAAGGGCTCGGGAAAATAGTCCTTTTTCCACGAGGAAGTCGTCTGCCTATAAACAATACCCTCATTATCAGGCCTCTGCAGCTCCCCAACAGGGTCAGCAGGCCAAGGGGCAGGGTCAAGGGCCCCGTAGGCAGAAGGCCCCCAAGCCAACAACTCCGGCCCCTGCTCAGCAGGGTGGGGGTTTTTGACTCAAACAGCATAGCCTCTTCTCCTCAGCTGGCTTCTCTCAGCACAGGAGGCCGGCTGGCCCACTTTGCCCACAGGTGGTCAGCCGTCACATCAGATACCTGGGTTCTTCATATAGTCCAAAAGGGCTATCTTCTCCATTTTCACCAGGTACCTCCCTCCTATTTTCCAGGGGAGCCTCCAAGACCCCCACTGCACAGGGACCTACTCCTTCAGGAGTTAGCAAGTCTGCTAAAGGATCAGGCTGTGGAACCGGTGCCCCACCACCTGAGAGGTCAAGGCTTTTATTCCAGGTACTTTCTGGTACCAAAAAGAACAGGAGGCCTCAGACCTATCCTAGACTTGCGAAACCTCAACAAGTTCCTGGAGAGGGAAAAGTTCCAGATGCTTACCCTTGGAATCCTGCTGCCCTACCTCCAGCAGGGAGACTGGCTATGCTCCTTAGATCTAAAGGATGCGTATACTCACATCCTTATCCATCCAGACCACAGACAATATCTCAGGTTTGTTGTGGGAGGAAACCACTATCAGTACAGAGTACTACCCTTTGGCCTGTCCTCCGCTCCCAGGGTGTTCTCCAAGTGCCTGGCAGTGGTGGCGGCCTACCTGAGGCTTCAGGGTCTTTTTGTGTTTCCATACCTGGACGACTGGCTCATAAGGGGCCAATCTTCCCAAGAGGCCAACCAGGCCACCCTTCGCACTGTGGCTCTGCTTCAGCACTTGGGGTTTGTCATAAACTTCGCAAAGTCCACTTTGCTCCCATACCAGAACTTGGCGTTCATAGGGGCCAGACTAGACACTCTTCAAGCAAAGGCTTTTCTGCCTCTGGACAGGGCCCACAGGCTATGGATCTGGCCAGCCAGTTTCGTAGCAATTCCCTGGTCTCTGCCAGGCAATTCCTGAGACTACTCGGCTATATGGCTTCCACGGTCCATGTCACCCCCAATGCCCACCTGCACATGCGACCTGCTCAGTGGAGCCTTCGCACTCAGTGGCATCAAGCCACAGGGGGCCTAGCGGACTCAGTGAGGATGTCCGACCTCCTGGTCTCCTCTCTGCAATGGTGGCTTCATCTTCAGAATCTGGTGCTCGGAGTGGTTTTTCAATCCCCTCCGCATACTCAGGTGCTGACAACCGATGCCTCTCTTCTCGGTTGGGGAGCACATTGCCAAGGGACATGTACTCAGGGTCTCTGGACTCCTTGGGAGGCTACTCAACAGATAAACTTCCTGGAGCTACGGGCGATACGCCTAGCTCTGAGAGCCTTCTCCCACCTCGCCTCTCACCAGTCTGTACTGGTCCAGATGGACAATCAAGTTGCCATGTTCTATGTGAACAAACAAGGAGACACAGGCTCCTTCCTTTTTTGTCAGGAGGCACAACGACTGTGCTCTTGAGCTGTCAATCACAGAATCCTTCTCAAGGCTGTCTACCTCCCAGGTCAGGAAAACTGCCTGGCAGACAGACTGAGCCGGCTCCTGCAACCACACGAATGGAGATTGAACCCATTGGTGGTTCAGCAGGTCTTTCTCAAGTGGGGGCTCCCCACCATGGACCTTTTCGCCTGTCCTCTGAACTGGCAACTCCCGAGATTTTGCTCCAGACAACCGCATCCTCTCAGAGTAGCAGCGGATGCGTTTCTGATCTCGTGGTCCACAGGCCTACTGTATGCGTTTCCTCCCACACCACTAGTGTCCAGAACGCTGTTCAAAGTCCTCAGGGACGGGGCTTCATTGATTCTCATAGCCCCCAGGTGGCCGAAGCAACCGTGGTTCCCACTTCTGCTACAACTGGCGGTGGACACACCTCTTCCTCTGGGGTTTCAACACGATCTCCTGTCTCAGGATCAGGGGACTCTCTTGCACCCCAACCTCCAGTCCCTTCATCTGATGGCCTGGCTGCTGAAAGGGTAGTCCTAGCTCCCCTACTACTGCCTCGAGAGGTGGAAGATGTAGTCTTGGCCTCTCAGCGTCAATCCACCAGGAAATCCTACGCTCTTAAGTGGCGTAGATTCTCCGCATGGTGTGCTCAGCACAGTGAGAATCCCTTCTCATGCTTGGTAGCGGTAATGTTGCAATATTTGCTCTACCTCTCCAATCTGGGCCTTAAGTCTAACACTGTCCAAGTTCACCTTAGTGCTCTCTCAGCACACCACTCGCCGGTGGACGGCAGGCCTCTTTCCAACCACCCTTTGGTGGCTCGTTTCCTCAGAGGCCTTCTTCTGCTTAAGCCTCCTTTGCGTCCACCGGCCCCTGAGTGGGATCGGAATGTGGTCTTACAGCGGCTTACTTGTCCGCCTTTTGAACCTATGGCTACCTGCCCTCTCCGTTTTCTCTCCTGGAAAACTTTATTTCTGGTGGCTCTCACCTCTGCTAGGCGAGTGAGTGAACTGCAGGCACTAGTATCTGATCCTCCTTACACTAGGTTCTACAGGAATAGGGTAGTCCTACGAACTCACCCTAAGTTTCTTCCTAAAGTTGTCTCACCTTTTCACCTCAATCAGGAGGTGGTTCTTCCGATCTTCTTTCCCAGGCCG
The DNA here is from genome assembly GCA_033557465.1 of Ichthyophis bannanicus. Lineage (NCBI taxonomy): Eukaryota > Metazoa > Chordata > Amphibia > Gymnophiona > Ichthyophiidae > Ichthyophis > Ichthyophis bannanicus. Next base: position 1,269,707,609 of record CM066032.1, on the reverse strand, counting down.
CATGCCAACTGGGCTGAGCTGGTCTTGCATACCGTGGACTGTAGGAGGGCGTTATCCTTCTACCTTGACCGTACGCGGGAGCATCGGAAGGCTGTTCAGCTTTTCGTTTCTTTTGACCCCAATAAGTTGGGGCTCCCTGTCTCCAAGCGTACGTTGTCCATATGGGTTGCTGACTCTATCGCCTGGGCTTATGGGGCAGCCGGCCTCTCGCTGGAGGGTCGAGTCATGGCTCATCGTATCAGGGCGAAGGCTTGCGTCAGTGGCTCATCTCCGCTCTGTTCCGTTGGCAGACATCTGCCGGGCCGCTACTTGGTCTTCAAGCCAGACTTTTGCGGCCCATTACTGCCTTGAGAGGGAGTCCCGCAGGAACAGTGCTTTCAGACAGGCAGTACTCCATAATCTCTTTGGGGTTTAGGCAACTCCTACCCTCCGGCCCTTATGTTGGGCTACCGGTCGGGGGCGTTCTCAGAGAAGATTCCTTCCTTCTGTGCTGACGAGCTCGAGGGAGCTCATTTTTCCGCTTGGGGTCTCTGGTAGCCTTAAGCTGGGGAGTCCCATATGTGAGGACTGACTTCCTGCTTGGTCCTGGAGAAAGAGTAGTTACTCACCTGTAACAGGTGCTCTCCAGGAGCAGCAGGAATCAGTACTCACAACCCTCCCTCCTCCCCTTGGAGTTGCAGTCATATGATTTATTTTTGCTAATTTTTTGCTGTCTTTTAGCTATGTCATCAGACTGAGCAAGTTGGCACCCTTGGGCGGGAAGGGGACCACGCATGCGTGCTGCAATTCCCAAATGCTTTCTTTGAAAGCTTGGGAAATGCTCCGCACGAGGGCTCCGTCGGCGCCGACGTCACCCATATGTGAGGACTGATTCCTGCTGCTCCTGGAGAACACCTGTTACAGGTGAGTAACTACTCTTTCCAAGGCAGGTCCTAGACTGGCTAGCAGGATTCAAAGAAAGTGTACATACATGTTGATTTACTTTTGCCTTCTTTATCCTGCTCGACCAATCCAGATGAATGGGATGTATCTGGACTTTCAGAAAGCCTTTGACAAGGTCCCTCAGAGGCTTTTGACAAAACTAAAGTCATGGGATAGGAGGAAGTGTACTATTGTGGATCAGGAACTGGTTAAAAGATAGAAAGCAGAGGGTAGGGCTGAATGGCCAATTTTCTCAATGGTGAATAGTGGAGTACCCCAGGGCTCTGTGCTGGGTCCATTTTTTTTTTTTTTTTTTTTTTTTAAAGTATTTAGTTATCTTTTCAACTAACATGACAAACAAACCACACCTTAAATCAATAACAGTTAACACACAGAAACCCCCACCCACCCATTTCCACTAGGGTCTAAGCTAAAATATCATGTAATTGCTAAATTCTTGGGCACATCACTTAAGTTCCATCCTTATGTGCTTTATTATACATGCATCCTTTAAACATTGTAACAATGTGCACCAGCCCCAAATTCCTTTAGGGCTTTCCATTTCAGAATGTTATGGGGAGTTTGAACTGTACCTTTGCGAGACATTTGCTCGTATTTGCTATATAAAACAAACCTGGTTCCACCTTGGCTGAAAGTGGAGGTCCGTGGTTTGTTTCCAATTACGAACCAGCAAGCAAATAGCCAACCCCACCATGAAGTCTAATAGGAATCTGTAATTCTTGTTCAATCCAGGAATGGCCATAGCCGAATGAAAAGCTAATATCCCCCATGTAAGGGGGGTATTAAGATCCAAAATTACTTGTATTCGGGTCCATACCTGTGTCCAGAAGACCTGCACACTAGGACAATCAAAGATTGTGTGTTTAAGAGTGCCTATTTGCTTCCGACACATCCAGCACTGCGCACTGACAAAAGCAGTTGGTCTCTTCTGAGACATACTCTCCTCATGTCAAGCAGATGACGAGAGGGATCTGACCAAAGATACTCCTCCAAAAGAAACGGCAGAACAACTGCCTGATTAAAGTGAAAGGAAGAGATCACCTTTGAAAGGATAGCACTGTTCGCAAGCCATCAAGATGACCAAAAAGGATTTGTGGCAGGACAAGATCCATCTGGTAGAAGTAACAGCCTTCAGAAACACCTCCTTAAGAGTCAAATCTTTGAGAGAAGCCTTATGGATGGCCTCAAAAAAAAAAGTCCTTCACCTTCAAACACCAATGAAAGGCTCCATGAAGAGCTACTGGATATACAGTCACTTCAGCAACTGAAGTTGCTGCTCATCTTGGCACGGTCCCTCATGGCCATTAGATCTAACACCGGGAGGCCCCACCTCCACGCTATGTGGCCAAACACATGGGAGCTCAATTCACATTTTCTGGGAACTACCAAGTCAGCTTGAACACTGACAACATGCACAATGGCAGCTGCTGACAGTCACTAGGTGTTCCTCCACCCAAACTGCACAGGGCAGCCATCTCGAGTTCCACCTTGACACTGCAAGTTCCTGTGGCATTACTCGAGAACACATAGACCACTTTGCTGGCTAGTAAACTTTGAAACCTCTAGTGCCAACCAGCTCGCTCTGGCCTCCAGTGGGAACCAAACTCCCTGAGTCATCTGGCTTAAGTGGTGATCTAGCCTGGCATCAGTGGCAAGAACCTCCCAATCCAGAGCTTCTAGTGGTAGTTAAATCATCAGATGGTAAGTCTGAGGCCACCATGTCAACTGTTACCTGAAATCCTGATGGAGGGAGAAGGGCCTGGTTGAAGAGTTGAGAGCATGGAGACCAGAGAGGCAATAGTGTCTCTGTAGGAGGCGCATATGTACCCTGGCCCACAGAAGCAAATTCTGGAATCTATACCATGGACCCCAGAAGCTAAAGTTTGCAGCCTGCTGCTCAGGCCTAGGACTGACAACTCTAAATGTTTCTGCAGCTTGAGAATCCTCTCCATTATAAGGAAAACTTGACCTTGAGGCATTCTGAATACTATGATTCCTGAAAGGGACTGAAGCTGCTCACAAGCTCCAGCTGTTCCAGTCATTGAATCTCAGGAGTTGTGTCCTCTTATCGATTTCTGTAGCAAGTCTAACTGGATCGGCCAGTCATCCAGGTAACGGTGAATCCGGATCCCCTCTTTCTCAAGGATGTCACCACTACCACCATCACTTTTGAAAAAGTGGCGAGCCATGGCTAAGCCAAATGGCAGAGCCCAGAACTGGAAGTGATAGCCAAGGATATAGAAGTGCACGCGCCGCCCCACCCGAATGTGGTATTGACTGCTTTCAGGTACAGGATAGTTGAAAGGAACAGCCCTTTCTGGGCACCACAAAGTAGAAACATAGAAACATGATGACAGAAAAAGACCACAAGGCCCATCTAGTCTGTCCTTCCATAACAACAACTACAACAGTCCACTTTTTACCTTTAGAGATCCTCTGTGTTGGTCCCATGCTTTTTTGAATTCAGTTACTGTCCTCATCTCTACCACCTCCACCGGGAGACTATTCCACGGATCCACTACTCTTTCCGTAAAGAAATATTTCCACATATCACTCCTGAATCTATCTCCCTTCACCCTCATCCCATGTCCCCTCGTCGCAGAACTTGCTTTCAATTGAAAGAGGCTCTCTCCCTGAACATTTATGCCACGGAGGTATTTAAACATCTCAATCATATCACCTCTATCCCGCCTTTCCTCTAAGGTGTATATATTAAGATCCTTAAGTCTGTCCTCATATGCTTTATAATGAAGACCACTAATCATCTTAGTAGCAACCCTCTGCACCGACTCCATCCTGTTCACATCCTTTTGAAGGTGCGGTCTCCAGAATTGCACACCATACTCCAAATGAGGTCGCACCAAAGACTTATACAGAAGCATTATCACCTCCTTTTTTCTGCTAGCCATTCCTCTCCGTATGCACCCAAGCATCCTTCTAGCTTTTGCCGTCGCCTTTTCTACCTGTTTAGCTACTTTAAGATCATCGGACACAACTATGCCTAGGTCCCGCTCTTCTTTAGTGGACAAAAGTACTTCACCTCCTATACTGTATTGCTCCCTTGGATTGCTGCAGCCCAAATGCATGACCTTACATTTTTTAACATTAAATCCCAGTTGCCAAATTCTAGACCATTCTTCAAGCTTAGCTAGATCCCTCCTCATGTTATCTACACCTTCCTGGGTGTCTACTCTATTGCAGATTTTGGTATCATCCGCAAAGAGGCAAACCTTACCCGACAGCCCTTCCGCTATATCACTAACAAAGATGTTAAAAAGAATCGGACCAAGGACAGATCCCTGGGGCACACCACTGGTAACATCGTTCTCCTCAGAGTGAGCTCCATTTACTTGTACTCTTTGTCGCCTCCCACCCAACCAATTTCTAACCCAAGCAGTAACTTTAGGGTCCATCCCTAGGGTGCTCAGTTTGTTTATAAGTCGCCTGTGAGGAACAGTGTCAAAGGCTTTACTGAAATCTAAATACACCACATCTAGAGCTCTCCCGCTGTCCAACTCCCTGGTCACCCAGTCAAAGAAATCAATCAGATTTGTCTGACAAGACCTGCCTCTGGTGAATCCATGCTGCCTCGGATCCTGTAATCCGCTGGACTCCAGAAACATCACTATTTTCTCTTTCAACAGCGTTTCCATTAATTTACTCACCACTGAAGTTAAACTAACCGGCCTGTAGTTTTCAACCACATCCTTACTACCGCTTTTGTGTAAAGGCACCACATGAGCCTCTCTCCAGTCCTTTGGCACCACTCCCGACTCCAACGAGGCATTGAAAAGGTCAGTCAGTGGAGTTGCTAGAACGTCCCCAAGTTCCCTCAGTATTCTAGGGTGTATCCCATCCGGTATCCCATCCGGTCCCATCGCTTTGTAGATGGAATATGAGCTTCAACTGTGCTCTGCAGAAGGCAAGTGCACCTGCAGGAGGCAGATAACATTTCTGTGACCACTACCTGCTTTAGCAAGGAGCAGCAGGGAAAAATCTATAAAAAGGAGTCTCCTTGAGGCACTGCAAACTCCAGCACGCACTCCCAACTTAAGACCTCCAGAACCCACTAGTCTGATATAATCTGGGTCCAAGCCGAGAGAAACTGCTGGAGCCGCACCTTGGAAGGGATCTTCCAGATCTCATTATGATAACTTCCTAGCTCCAGTAGCAGCTGTTGAAGAGTTCAAGACCACTGGGAGCCCCAAAAGAGCTGGCCCCTCATGGGCCTAGGTCCAACCAAGAAGCAAATGACCACGTATGAGCCCAACCACCACATCTAGGATGTGGAAAATAGAAAAAAAAAATCTTTAATAACCAATAGTCACCACGAGATTACAAAAGTAACCCACATAGGGGAATAAACCAGCCAGACCCAACCCAGGCCGTATTTCAGCTACGCCTTTATTTGCAATGTGTTATAAATTGAAGCTGTCTTTCTCCTTTGCCCTTAATTAGTTCTCACAGATTATATGAGGTTTTGCAACATATGGACTTATGCTTACAAGCGGTACAAGATTGTATTTTTCATTTTTACATGTCACATCTCTTAATGTTAGTAGTCATTACTGTTAGTAGTAGTTAGTAGTATGTTTAATTGTTTTAAAAGCATTTTGTGTCACCTCATTTTTTTATTATTGCCTATTTTTACACGGCTATTTTTAATATTGAGCATATGTATTAAGCAGTGTTCATAGGATGGCATGTTTTAGGTGTTTACATTATTCTCATTTATGATTTTTATATTACTTTCACTGCTATTTTCGCATGTGTGTGCGCGCAATGATTGTAGTTTGCCATTGAACCCCTGAAAGTGGCATAGCCGAAACACAGCTGGTGTTGGGTCTGGCTGGTTTATTCCCCCATATGGGTGCCTAGATCAGGGCTCGACAAATCCCAAGCTCCAGGTCCCCATAGTGACTATAAATTGAATCCTGGCACCCAGGATTTCATTGCCCCCTTCACCAGCCATGCTGTTTGCTGCTCCACTGCGATCGGCTCTGCATTTACCTTGAGCCACAGATCGCAAGTCTCTTGATATCAAAGTTCCTGCACCTCATGGCTTAAGCTACATACAGAGCCAAAAGCAGCAAAACTGCAGTCAGAATTCTAAGACATATTGAGTGATGGCAAGGAGAGAGAGAGAGAGAGAGATGATGGGAGTTTTGTTTTTGTTTTACATAAAAAGGGTCACCAATATGCTGCTGACAATTTTCTCAAGGAGTGGCGGGGGAAGGGGGGGGCGGGGAATGGTCTCTGCCTTCTGTTGGCACTGTCTAATGTCTTGAAGGACTAGAAAAGGGGACTGTTACTTCTGGAGAGAGATCTGCAATTGTGAGTATATACTTCAGGGAATCATCTGAAAGGAATTCTTTCTATTAAAGCTATTTAAATCTGTGAACCCACTATTTTTTGTTAAATCAGTCAGAGCCTAGTAGTAGCAGTTTAAGTTTACATTTAAGACAGAAGATAACTTTCTGGTTAAATTTGGAATCCAGCAGAGCTTGTAGTTCAAATTTCATAATAAGTTAGAGCCTAGCAGGAGCAAAGAGCTATAATTTAAATCAAATAAGAATATAGCTTACCTCAGCAGCACAGGACAGGGTACTGTGTAGCAGCCCTCTTTTAATAAGTGTTATTTCCCTCCCTCCCTCCCTCTCCACACCCACCCACCCCTGGCATAATCGTAGCTTTATAGGTACTTACACATCTTAAAAGACAGGAGGTGCTCTCAGGTGAAGCTCGCTACCCAAATCAGTCATACACTAAGGACCTGAGATTAATTAAGCTTCAGGTGAACAAGGTATATTAAACGTATTAGGTACAGTTTTATTAGTATAAATATCCATAGCAACCCTTAGTAAGTAAAGAACTTAAAGATCTAAATAAAAACTTAAAACTAAGATGCAGACAGCAGTCCAGTAGCGAGATGGGGGCTTTCCAGTCTTTTGCATTGAGTGTCACATGTATGATTTTCTCCCAGTTGGTGAGAGGTCTTACGTGTGCACTAGGTGCAAGGAGCTCTTTGCTCTAAGGAAACGAGTCCGTTCTCTAGAGGCTAGAATAGCAGACTTGGAAAACATAAGAAAGACAGAGGTACATAAACGAGACCTACAGGGATATAGTCCTGAAGTCCCACCTCCAGTCTGGCAGCACCCCTGTTGCGATGGAGGAGAGAAGTCACGTGACAGGACAGCATCACCCTGGTGTGGCAGGAAGTGATCCTGTAACTAGGACCTATCCTTCAGGTGATGTAAAACCCTCTCGCACCGAGGAAGTTTCTCCAGGGCCACGTGCCCATGAGGGAAGGGTTAGGACAGCCGTTATAGTTGGTGATTCGATCATTAGGCATGTAAATAGCTGGGTGGCTGGTGGACGTGAGGATCGCCTGGTAACATGCCTGCCTGTTGCGAAGGTAGCGGACCTCACGCGCCACCTAGATAAGGTCTTAGATAGTGCTGGGGAGGAGTCTGCTGTCTTGGTACATGTCAGTACCAATGACATAGGAAAATATGGTAGGGATGTTCTGGAGGCTAAATTTAGGCTTTTAGGTAGGAAGTTGAAATCCAGAACTTCCAAGGTAGCGTTCTCCGAAATGCTTCCCGTTCCACGTGCAGGACCCAAAAGGCAGGCAGAGCTCCGGAGTCTCAATGCGTGGAGGAGACAATGGTGCAGAGATGAGGGTTTTGGATGTGTTAGGAACTGGGGAACATTCTGGGGAAAGGAGGGGCTCTTCCGAAGGGATGGGCTTCACCTTAACCGGGATGGAATCAAAAGCAAAGAGGTTCCAAAAAAAAAAAAAAAAAAGTGTAAAGTAACCCAAATGCCCTCGAGTATGGAGCAGAAATTAATATGAATAAAATACAGTCTCTAAAATGCTTGTATGCTAGCAGTCTAAAAAATAAGATGGGAGAGTTAGAATATATAGCACTAAATGAGAGGTTAGATATGATTGGAATATCAGAGACATGGTGGAAGGAGGACAACCAGTGGGACACTGATACCTGGGTACAAACTACCGTATTTTCGCGCATAAACCGCGCGCGCTATACACTTTTTTTTACCTACCACGCAACCCTCTCGCGCAGTATTTGCAAGGGCACACTATACCGAAACTTTATTACAAGGAGCCGATTCCATAAAGAGTCCTTACAAGAATATAATGGTTTCAAAATATATTTAATTAATTTTCATCATCCAATTCCATAAAACCTTTGAAATCACTCCCCTCATCAACATCATCATTGAAATAATTTAAAAGCTGTCTGGAGACGCTCTTCCGTAACATATGCACTTTCGTCGTCACTCCTTTCGACATTTTCATCATCTTCGTCATCACTACGCACCCGATCCTCGTTCTTAAAAACAATCCTGGCTTTTCGGAATCCATTTCTTATGGTTTCCGGGGATATTTTGTCCCAAGCAGAACACAACCAATTGCAGATTTCCGTTAATGTAGCCCTCTTTAATCGTCCCGATGGTGTGAATTCATGAATTCCCCGCTGCATCCAATTATCCCACTCTCGTCTGATGAACGTTTTGAACGGGTGATTAACTGCTATATCTAGCGGCTGCAGCTTGCAAGTAAGACCACCCGGTATCACTGCGATATGGGCACCAGTCAAATTAATATAATTTTGCACATTTGTTTCTTTATGGGCAGCCATGGAATCGAAGATCAACAAAGACCTTTTAGAAAAGAAACCACCAGGCCTGGCCCTATAACATTTATCAATCCATATTTTCATGACCTCAGAGTCCATCCATCCCTTTTTGTTACAGTGAACAACAATACCTTGTGGAAATATTCTGCGGGGCATGGTTATTCGCTTGAAAATAACCATCGGCTTCAATTTAAGCCCACTCGCTGTGCAACCCAGGACTACAGTGAAGAAAGCCCTCTCGTGTCCAGTTGTTATTGCGACAGTTTTTGAACCCGAAGCAGCTACAGTCCTGGTTGGTGGAATGTCAAAAGACACAGGAACCTCATCCGTGTTAATAACATCCATTGTCGAAATGCCGAACTCCGACATTTCTTTGCTGACAAATGTGCCGAAATCTGCCATCTTTTCTTCCCAGTCATCCGGAATCCTCTGGCCTACAGTTGTTCTTATTCGCACGGAAAGACCATTCCTCTTCATAAATTTGCAAATCCAGTTGAAACTAGCCTGGAAACGTGAAATTCCTTTCATTGGCCAGCAGTTTTGCTTTCAATTGAATTGCGATAGTTGAGACAGCTTGATTTTGCTCCCTTCTAGACAGAATCCACTTTAAGTAACTCTCTAGCTCTGGCCACTTTTCTTTGGGACCCCGACGCGCACGTTTTCGCGGGTTCATCTCCTCTAGCGCCGTTTTCTCCTTTCTCCAGTCGCGAACAGATGACTCACCAACATCAAATTCTCTTGTTGCTACTCTGTTGCTTGTTTCTTCAGCTTTTGCCACAACTTTCAGCTTGAAGTCCGCAGTATAAGACGCGTTTAATTCCAGGTATGATGACTGGATTATAATAGAAGAGATCGCAAAGTTTAAATGTAAGGTATAATAGAACCGAGGGCCTTTTATATACCTCACAGTGCACTCGACACATGTGCGATATACGCGCGTGCGCATAATGAGAGAAATTCTCTGCAGAACAGGCCGAAAATATAGTAATTAGATCTTACCTGCTAATTAGTGTTCCTGAAGGAACGACAGTCCAGTCCCTTTACTTCTGGGTTACGCAACCCTTCCAGCAGCTTGGAGGCTGAGCCAAACCTTTTTGGAGGTGGGGCGGTATAAATACCACTGGGACCACCCCTCAACTCCAGTATTCGACTGAAAAAGCAGATCTACAGAGTTTCCATTAGCAATCAAACATAAGAACTTATCTATCCAACATTGTCTAACTATGTACAATACCTATATATATAATTTTTTTTTTTTTTTTTTTCAATAGAAAATGGTTAGTGCGAGGAAGAGAGAGAGCGAGAGAGAGAGAGAGAGGGCGAGAGAGAGAGAGGAGGGCCAGCCGGAGGAGCAATGCTTGAGGTTGCCCGATCCGGCTATTCTCCCGTGTCCCTTCATCTTGAAATGGCCCCACGCTCGGTCCAGAGTTTCCGTCTGACTGCTAGGTCCTAACCGGGTGGGATCAGGGACTGGACTGTCGTTCCTTCAGGAACACTAATTAGCAGGTAAGATCTAATTACTATTTCCTTATCGTCACTCCAGTCCAGTCCCTTTACTTCTGGGATGTACAAGAGCAGTTCAACCCTGGGTGGGATCCGGCAAACCGGACTGAAGGACCGCCAGACCAAACCGAGCATCCGCTGCGCTCTGGACGTCCAGCCTGTAGTGCTTGGTGAACGTATGTAGCGAAGACCAAATTGCCGCCCTACAGATGTCCACTGGAGGGACCAAGCTGAATTCTGCCCAAGAAGTAGCCTGAGCCCAGGTGGAGTGCGCCCGGAGCCCCGCTGGCACCTGCTTCCCTTTCAGGATGTAGGCGGAAGCGATCGCTTCCCTGATCCATCTGGAGATAGAGGCCTTGGCCGCCGCCTCTCCCTTGTGTGGACCCCCAAACTGAACGAATAGTCGCTCGGACTTCCGGAAAGGGGCTGTGCGGGAGAGAGGTAGCGTTTCAAGGTCCTCCGGACATCCAAGAGTCGCAGTTTGTCATCCCTACCTCCGCCCTCCTCGGCGGAGAGAACCGGAAGGTGAACTGCCTGGTTCATATGAAAAGGAGAAATGACCTTGGGCAAGAAGGAGGGGACCGGACGTAGAACTATCTTGTCCTTGAGAAAGAGTAGGAAGGGGGGCTGAGCGGACAGCGCTTGGAGTTCCGAGACCCGCCTAGCTGAGCAGATCGCGACCAAAAAGACTGTCTTCAGGGTTAAGTCCTTTAAGGAGGCCCTCTTCACTGGTTCGAAGGGTTCCTTGATCAGAGCGTTAAGCACTAGGTTGAGGTCCCAAGGGGGAACGACTGACCTCTGTTGAGGGCGCAGGCGCCTTACCACCCTCAAGAACCTGGAGACATCCGAGTGCGCCCCTAGGGGCTTTCCGCGGACCTTCCCTCTATAGCATGCGATTGCCGCTAGCTGAACTCGCAAGGAGCTGTGAGCTAGGCCCTTGTCAAAACCTGCCTGTAAGAATTCCAGAATCTCGGGGACTGAAGCGGAGAGGGGTTTTCGTCGGTGCTCCGCGCACCACGCTTCGAAGATGCGCCAAGTCCTAACATAGGAGAGACAGGTCGAACGCTTCCTAGCGTTTAGCAGGGTAGAGATGACCGCTCCTGAATAACCTCTCTTTAGGAGCCTCGCCCTTTCAATAGCCAGGCCGTAAGCGAGAACCGATCCACGTGAGGCATCCGCAATGGACCTTGTCCCAGCAGGTCCCTTTTGCAAGGAAGACGCCAAGGTCGATCGGCGATCAATCTCATCAGATCCGCATACGAAGGCCGGCGAGGCCAATCCGGGGCTATGAGAATTACATATCCCTGATGGGACTCCACTCGTTGTAGCACTTTTCCGATCAGAGCCCAGGGAGGGAACACAGAGTAGACCCTCCTAGGGCCACTTCTGGGCCAAGGCATCCAGGCCTTCGGACATCCTTTCCTTGCGCCGGCTGAAGAACCGATCCACCTTGGCAGTTGCGAACCTCGCCATGAGGTCCATGACTGGGAGGCCCCAAAGGGCTACTATCCGGTTGAACGTCTCCTGCTCCAGTTCCCACTCTCCGTGGTCTATCTTGCACCTGCTGAGATAGTCTGCTGTGACGTTGTCTATTCCTGCCACGTGCTGGGCCGAGAGAGCTTCCAACCGAGTCTCTGCCCACTGGAACAGAGTGCCCGCCTCCTTCTCTAAGGCGGGACTGCTGGTGCCGCCCTGGTGGTTGATGTAAGCCACCGCGGTAACATTGTCTGAGAGTACGCGAATTGCCCTTTTTTGTACTAAGGCCTCTAGAGCCCTGAGCGCCAACCCTACGGCTCGCAATTCTAGTCTGTTGATGGGCCATTGGGCTTCCAGTGGAGACCAGTTGCCTTGAACGAACTGGCCCTCGCAGTGAGCTCCCCAGCCTGTCAGACTGGCATCCGTCGTCAGTAATAACCACTGGTGAGGCTCGAGGGGCATCCCGAGATCCAGATTCTTCGGGGACCGCCACCAGTGCAGCGTCTGTTTGGTCCGTGGCGCGCAAGGTAACGGCATTGATAAGGGGTGATGTTGCGGCGACCACCGACGCAATAGGGCCCTCTGCAGCGGCCGCATGTGGGCCCGAGCCCATGGTACCACCTCTATTGCCGCTGCCATTGTTCCCAGGACCTGCAGATAATGCCGCGCCGAAGGGTTCCGTCTGGCCAGAAACTGAGTTACCAGGAGTCTTAGCTCTCTTGATCTTGATTGAGACAGAAACACCCTGCCTCTGCTGGTGTCGAACCTTGCTCCGAGGTACTCCAGTTCCTGGGAGGGTGTCATCCTGCTCTTCGCTCGATTGATGACCCACCCCAATTCTTCTAGCACTTGCACCACTCTTGTTGTCACGGAGTGGCTTTCCTCCTCGGACTTTGCCCGGATTAGCCAATCGTCCAGGTAGGGGTGTACTAGAATTCCCTCTTTTCGTAGAGAGGCCGCTACCACCACCATCACCTTGGTGAATGTCCTTGGAGCCGTAGCTAAGCCGAAGGGAAGAGCCTGGAATTGAAAATGGCCCCTTGGCACTGCAAATCTCAGGAATTGTTGATGGGAATCCCTGACCGGGATATGCAGGTAGGCTTCTGTCAGATCGAGGGATGTTAAGAACTCCCCACCCCTGACTGCTGCTATGACCGAATGTAGGGTTTCCATCCGGAAGTGTGGAACTCTGAGGCAGCGATTGACCTGTTTTAGATCTAGTATCGGGCGAAAGGAGCCTTCTTTCTTTGGGACTACGAAGTAAATCGAGTACCGACCAGAACCGTGCTGGTCTGGTGGCACCGGGACTACGGCCCCGAGCGTTATCAGACGGGAGAGGGTTGTCTCTACCGCCCCTCTCTTTTCCGAAGAACCGCAGGGAGACTGAACAAAGGCTGGAGGAATTTGCTTTGCGAATTCGAGAGTGTAGCCCTCTCTGATGACTTCTAGAACCCATTGATCGGACGTGACCGGGACCAGGCAGGAAGAAAACGCCTTAGGCGACCGCCCACCGACAGCTCTCCCCCCTGGACCCCCGTCACCTCATTGTTTTCTATTTGCTTGAGAGGAGGAGGAGAAGGAGGATGAGCCAAAACCTCGGCCTGCTCCTCGAAACCCTCTAAAACCTTGTCCCCTAGAGGGGAACCGGCCCCTGGGAAAGGGTTTGTCCTAGCTGGGCGGAACCTTCGGGAGTCCCTGGACTGGTTACGCACTGAGGGTACGGGACGCCCTTGCTTTGGTCTGTCTTCAGGCAGCCTGCCCCCTTTAGACTCGCCAAGGTCCTTTACCAACTTCTCCAAATCTTCTCCGAATAACAGTTTTCCCTTGAACGGAAGGCGGCTCAGGCGTGCCTTCGAGGAGGCGTCCGCTGCCCAATTCCGTAGCCACAGATAACGTCTAGCTGCTACCACCGAGGCCATGCTCTTGGCTAGGCTTCTGATGAGGTCATACTGACTATCCGCCAGGAAGGCTGTTCCGGATTCCAGTCTAGCAGAGTGGTCCTGAGCTTCGCCAGATGGGCCCTCTGTTGCTTGCAGCTGTTGAGACCACCTTAAGCAGGCTCTTGCCACCCAAGCCCCTGAAACCGAGGCCTGCAATGCCAGGGCGCTCACATCAAAAGCTTGTTTTAGGAGGGTATCTAGTTTTCTGTCTTGAGAATCCCTCAAGGCTGTGCTGCCCTCCACTGGAATAGTAGTCTTCTTAGTGACTGCTGACACCGCTGCATCCACCCTTGGGGACTTCAGTAGCTCTCTGTCTGCCTCTGGTAGAGGGTATAGGCGAGACATGGATCGGACTCCTTAGACTAGACTCGGGTTGATCCCATTCTTCCTGGATCATCTGGCGCACCACTCTATGAACAGGGAAGACCCTCTGTGATCTCCTGATGGCCTGGATTAATGGATCATCCACCGTCTCCTCTTCTGTCGGTGCATCTGAGGATACCTTGAGAACTTTTAAAGACTCATCAATTAGGGCCGGGAGTTCTTCCCGCCGAAAGACTCTAATTATCCTGGAATGATCTTCTTCCGGGATCTCCCCTTCTTCCAGTTCCTCTTCTTCCCCGTCCCAGTCTTTGTCCGAGCCCTCCTCTTCTGGAGAGCTCTGGGAAAGGGAGGAGAGAGGTTCTTCCCCGCCCAAGCGCTGGCGTTTAGGTGGGAGGCCTGAGTCAGGGATGTTTGCCCTCTTGGATATGGTGTCGGCCGTCGGGGCATTCCCCCCTGAGCCCGAACCCTGCTTGCGCAAGCAATAGGCCTTATGGAGTAAAAGAATAAAGTCTGGAGAGAAGAAATCCCCTGTACCCCCTTCCCCCGAGGGAGGGGGGGTAGAAGGAGGAGGGGAGGGGGTGGGTAAATCTGAGATTGAGATGGAAGGAGGCTGGGACCACCCCTCCCCTTGCAAGAGGTCTCCAGCACTCTGAGAGGATTGGGACATGGCCAAATTAATTTCTTGTTCCACGGAGGCAGCCACTGCAGCACAACCCCTGCAGACTCCTGCCTCCGAGGATGTGCCCCTACGTGTGCCACAGGAAGGGCATCTGGGCTTAGCCGCCATGCTCTTGTTCCCAGGGATCTTGGTTCCTGATTGGAAGGATACGCCCTGGTTCAGATCCCCAGCTATAAGGATAGCAGAAGGTGCAGCTGTAAGGAATTGTCCTCTCCTTCCTTAGATCAAATTTATACTGGAGGGAGGGAGAGAGAGAGAGAGAGGGGACCACCAGACCCTCTGTTCTCTACCGGTAAATCAAGTCCCAGAGGCTAAGTAAATGAGCAGATAGAAATATTAAACTTTAAACTTCAAAATAACACTCAAATTAATTCCCAATAAAACAAGCAATGCCAAATAAAGAAACTGTGAGTAGTTCACTCTGGTACTTGCGGTTTAAAGCCTGGTGGACCTGGCTCAGCGATCTCTGCCCGTTGGCTCTACACGTGGTAGGCCTCACCACGTGGAGCCTGAACGGGGGATCGCGAGCGCGTTCTCCGGGTCACTGTTCTCCCCCCGGGCGAAAATACAACGCCGCCGAGGCAAGGATGCCGCCAGGGAATGTGCTGCCTCCTGAAGTGCAGGGAAAAACTCCTCAGACGCGATCGGGAGACCCGGGTGTCACCGCCGCGTTCTTCAGCTGCGGGGCGGGACAGGCGGGCAGAATCCAACTCCCGGGGATGCCTCCAGCGCTCAGCCACATTAAGGGCTTCGGCGCGAGGCAGAACAAAGCGGGGAAATGCAGGAGATCTCCAGCAAGCAGTCAGCACCCTTCTACCTCCGGAGCCCGGCCCGACCGAGGGGGGGGGGGGGAGGGAGGGAAGAGAGCAGAGAGCAGTTAAAGGAACAGAACTCAAATGCTAGCTGACAGACACAAAAATGAAATCAAAGAAACTAAAGGTAATAAAGCAAATAATATGATAAATTTAAAAGTAATTCTAAAGGAATTTAATTAAAGGAAGACTCCAGTAAGCCCTAGGCTTACGGAACCCTCCAGCTGCTTGGAGGCTGAGAATACTGGAGTTGAGGGGTGGTCCCAGTGGTATTTATACCGCCCCACCTCCAAAAAGGTTTGGCTCAGCCTCCAAGCTGCTGGAAGGGTTGCGTAACCCAGAAGTAAAGGGACTGGACTGGAGTGACGATAAGGAATGCGCTTTATATGTGGGTGCGTGTTTTATGTGAGTGCACGTTACATGCTCTAAATTGTAATGATAGAGCTGATCAAATTGGTGGAGGAGTTGTGCTCTATGTTAGAGAGAGGGCATTGAGTCAGAAAGGATTAAAGTTTTGCAGGAAACAAAATTTGCTGTAGAATCTCTATGGATTGAAATTCCATGTAAAAAGGGGAAGGCGATGGCAGTGGGGGTGTACTATCGACTGCCTGGCCAGAATGAACAAATGGATGTTGAAATGCTCAAAGAAATCAAAGAAGCTAACAAAAGTTATAGCGCAGTAATAATAATGGGTGATTTCAATTACCCCGGTATCGACCGGGTCAGTGTCACGGCAGGACATGCTAGGTAGATAAAGCTTCCTAGATGACATAAATGACTGCTTCTTGGAGCAGCTGGTTCATGAACCAACCAGAGGGGAAGCCATATTAGACCTAGGCCTTGGTGGAACACCAGATCTAATGCAAGAGATAAGGATGTTGGGGGCCACTTGGCAATAGTGATCATAGCATGATCGCCTTTGATTTAATTAGTGGAGGATGGATAGTAAGGAAATCCACAGTACTACCTTTTAACTTTCGAAAGGGAGACTATGATAAAATGAGGAAAATAGTTAAGAAAAAACTAAAAGGAGCAGTTGCAAAGGTTAAAAACTTACATCAAGCTTGGGTGTTGTTGAAAAATACTATCTTGGAAGCCCAGACCAGCTTTATTCCACGCTTTTAAAAAAGTGGAAGGAAGTCCAAAAAACTGTCAGCATGGTTTAAAGGTGAGGTCAGAGAGGCTGTTGCCAAAAAAGCATCTTTCAGGAAATGGAAAAAAAAGCCAAACGACGAAACCTGGAAAGAGCACAAGCACTGGCAAGTCAAATGCAAAGCATTGATAAAGCAGGCAAAGGGAGAATTTGAGAAGAAGCTTGCTGTGGAAGCAAAAACATTCGTAGCAAAAAACCTGCAAGAGAGTTAGTTGGTCCATTAGATGATAGAGGAGTTAAAGGGGCACTAAGAGGCGACAAGGCGATAGCAGAGAGACTGAATGAATTCTTTGCTTCGGTCTTTACTGAGGAAGATGTAGGTATGTTACCCATGACTGAAGTGGTATTTAAAGGTGCGGAAGAATTGAAGGAAATATCGATACATCGGGAAGATTTATTACAACTATTAGACAAACTGAAGAGTAGCAAATCACCTGGGCCAGATGGTATACATTCAAGGGTGTTGAAAGAACTGAAATATGAGACTGCAGACCTGCTATTACTAATCTGTGAACTATCATTAAAATCATCTCTAATACCTGAAGATTGGAGGATCGCCATTGTAACACCAATTTTTAAGAAGGGTTCCGGGGTGATTCAGGAAACTACAGACCGGTGAGCCTCACGTCAGTACCGGGAAAAATGGTAGAAACCATCATAAAGAATAAAATTACTCAGCATGTAGATAGTCATGGCCTAATGGGAGACAGCCAACATGGCTTTAGACAAGGAAGATCTTGTCTTACTAATCTGTTATGTTTTTTTGAAAGTGTGAATAAACAGGTGGACAGAGGTGAGTCAGTTGATATAGTGTATCTGGACTTTCAGAAAGCCTTTGACATGGTCCCTCAGAGACTTTTGGCAAAACTAAAAAGAGTCATGGGATAGGAGGAGGTGTACTACTGTGGATCAGGAACTGGTTAAAAGATAGAAAGCAGAGGGTAGGACAATGGAGAAAGGTGAATAGTGGCGTACCCCAGGGATCTTTTCTGGGTCCGCTGCTTTTTGACATATTCATAAATGACCTGGAAAGTGGAATAACGAGTGAGGTTATCAAATTTGCAGATGACACAAAAACTATTTAAAGTTGTTAAAACCCAAGAGGATTGTGGAAAATTGCAAGAGGATCTTGATAAATTGGAAGACTGGGCATCCAAATGGCAGATGAAATTTAATGTGGACAAGTGCAAAGTTATGCACCTAGGGAAGAACAACCCAAACTATGGTTACACAATGCAAGGTTCCACATTAGGATCCACCACCCAGGAAAAAGATTTAGGCGGCATTGTGGATAACATGTTAAAACCCTCTGCTCAGTGTGCAGCGGCAGCCAAGAGAGCAAATAGAATGCTAGGTATCATAAGGAAAGGAATGGAAAATAAAACAAAAGATATTATAATGCCTCTATCTCGTTCCATGGTGAGACCGCACCTTGAATATTGTGTGCAATTCTGGTCGCCGTATCTTAAAAAGGATATAGCTTTATTAGAAAAGTTTCAGAGAAGAGCCACCAAAATGGTAAAGGGGATGGAAGGATACTCCTATGAAGAAAGGCTAAAAAGGTTAGGGCTCTTTAACCTGGAAAAGAGACGGCTGAGGGGAGATATGATAGAAGTCTATAAATTAATGAACGGAGTGGAATGGGTAAACGTAGATCTGTTGTTTACGTTATCAGAATATAGAAAGACTAGGGGACATGCAATGAAGCTACAGGGTAAACTATTTAAGACTAATAAAAGAAAATATTTTTTCACTCAACGTGTAATCACTCTGGAATTTGTTACCGGAGGATGTAGTAAAGGCTGTTAGTGTAGCTGGGTTTAAAAAAGGGTTGGACAAGTTCCTGGAGGAAAGGTCCATAAACCATTATTAAGAAGGGACCCAGGATATCAATGCTTGACCCAGTACAAGCATTGCGGAACCTGTGTCTTTTGGGGAAACTGCTAGGTACGTATGACCTAGATTGGCCACTGATGGAAACAGGATACTGGGCTTGATGGACCTTGGTCTGACCCAGTATGGCATATATCTTATGTTCTTATACATGTTCATGGCCTGATTTATTAAGCTCTTTTCTTATAGAAAATGGGAAAACAGTAAATCAGGCCCTTAAAAAGGAGCTGCGATACTTTGTGAGGAAAGGGGGCATTGTGACCGATGTCTCAGCAGCCAGCTCCTAAATTCCAAGAAAACCTGTCAAGGCCTGGCCTAGATCCATGAAGGAGAATAGGCTAAATCTGAGTTTCTAGCTACCCTTGTTCACCTCCAAGCTCTGCAAGAATTTCCCTGAGCGGGCGGCCTCCAAAGATGAGACTTGCTCACATCCTTCACAAACACTGAGCTCCTCTCCAAAAAGCAGCTCATCCCTCAAAAGGGCACTTGCTGAGAAGCAACTTGAAGGCCACATCTGCTGCCCAGTTGTGAAGCCAGTCATATAAAGTGTCTGCCATAAACATGACTCCTGACTCTATTCTAGCAGCTTCAGGGCTGTCCAGCAATTGCTGAACCCAACAAAAAAGTACTCTGGCTACAAAGCCCACAAAAAGGGCTCTTCGGGAACCCAACGCTGAGGCTGTGAAGGCACTTGTCGTGAACCTCCTTAAGCATAGCACCACCTTCTACAGCAGCATTCCCCAAACTGTGGGGTGGGTGGTGTCGCAAAATCCTCTTTTGGGGTCACATGTTGAGCTAGGGGCAGTGGTGAACCGGGCTTGTGGGCATGCCCCGAGACACCAGCTCGCATCAAAATTCAGCACAGGGTCTGATACAAGAGTATGTGTGCTTCTAAGACCCTGCTGGCCCTCCTTTTTCCACCTCCACTGACACAACAAGTATGCATCAAAGAGGGTGGGACAGGGAGGGCCAGCAGGGTCTTAGAGGCGCACACGAGCTTTTAGCAGAAAGGTGTTGCGCTTGTGCCATCTTTTATTAGAGGAGGCGAGTGGCAGAGAGAAGGGCTAGATTGGGATAAAGTTCTGTTACGTTGGTTGGGAGGTTGGAGTATCAATGCCCAGCAAGGGGAAGAAAGAAAAACAGGAGATCTGTGACACGAAGGTGGAGGGGAGACTGAGGAGATGCTGGACATTTGGGGGAGGGAAGACATTGAGTGACAGAGGGGTGATGCTGGACATGGTGATGTGGGACTATAGGGAGACAGAGGTGATGCTAGATGTGGGAAAGAATGGCCAAGGAAGACAGATAGTGAGGCTAGGGAAAGAGAAAGGAGATGCTAGACATGGGGGATAGAGAATATGTGGGAAATGCAGATGTGAGGGAGAGAGAGAAGGGGGAAAGACAATGGGCTGGGAGGGTTAGAGAGGAGAAAAACACTGAACGGGGGGGGGGGGAGACAATAGATGAGGATAAGAGATTGTATATATATAACTGCAAGTTGTAAATATTGTAACAATATGTATATATGTAATTGCACCTGTAAATATTTTATCAGATTTTTGTGCAGTGTGAACCCAGTGTGAATCTTGGCATGCAATCATTCTGTATTAACTGTTGATTACCCCTCCTGATATGTATAGTCAACCGCTGCTGATCGCTGGAAGCAGCGGTATACAAATGTTCTATA
Organism: Ichthyophis bannanicus; assembly: GCA_033557465.1. NCBI lineage: Eukaryota > Metazoa > Chordata > Amphibia > Gymnophiona > Ichthyophiidae > Ichthyophis > Ichthyophis bannanicus. The sequence goes on along the minus strand of CM066032.1, from coordinate 1,269,687,536 downwards.
AATAAATAAATAAATAAAGAGAAAGGGGAAAGATGGGCAGGGAGCATGTGTGGGAGGGAAACTGCTGGATTTGCGGGAAGAATTAATAAAGAAAGGAATAAGAGCCTGGGAGGAGAGAAGCAGCAGATGGACTTCATAAGAACATAAGATATGCCATACTGGGTCAGACCAAGGTCCATCAAGCCCACTATCCTGTTTCCAACAGTGGCCAATCTAGGTCATAAGTACCTAGCAGTTTCCCCAAAAGACACAGGTTCCTCAATGCTTGTATTGGGTCAAGCAGTGATATCCCAGGTCCCTTTTAATAATGGTTTATGGACCTTTCCTCCAGAAACTTGTCCAAATCTTTTTTAAACCCAGCTACACTAAAGAGTAATTAGACTTTACCTGCTAATTAGTGTTCCTGAAGAGACTCCAGTCCGGTCTCTTTACCTCTGGGTTGTGCTCCTCTACCAGCAGCTTTGGAGACTGAGCTCTTCAACATTTTTTCTGACGATCCTCCAGTATAAATACCACTGGCTCCTCCCATCAGATTCAGTATACTATTGACAAAGCAGATTTAATGGAGAGACATTAAAAACAACTAACCAATAAACTGAATAACCATAATCGAACTTCAAACTGTCTTTTCACCATAGTCTAGAAGCCTGTTAAGCATAGCACTTAACCGCCTCATAAGGGCGCAACTCCTCCCGACCCCTTGGAGAGAAAGATCTTAGCCCCACCCCCCCCAAGAGAGAGAAGGTGTACCTAACATGAACTTACCCGTAAGTCCACTAGTTCCGTGCCTACGGAACCTTTCCACTGACACCAGGACACCTGCGACCACATCCCCAATAACTTCCTATTTCTTGACTTACCTGAAGCTTCAGGACGATCTGACCAAGACTGAGTGGGATCAGGGACCGGACTGGAGTCTCTTCAGGAACACTAATTAGCAGGTAAGGTCTAATTTTCCTAGGTGTTCCTCCAGTCCGGTCCCTTTACCTCTGGGATGTAACAGAGCAGTTCACCTCCGGGCGGACCCTGACAGGGCGGTCCGAAGCACCGCTGACCCAAATTCAGCATCTTCCGAGACCAGAACATCCAACCGATAGAACTTAGCGAAGGTATGCAGTGACGACCAAGTCGCCGCCCTACAAATCTCCCTGGGTGGCACCAAGCTAAACTCCGCCCATGAGGTAGCCAAACTCCTAATTGAATGAGCCCAGAAACCCACCGGAACTGGTCTACCTTTCTGAATGTATGCCGCAGCAACGACCTCCCTGATCCATCTGGAAATAGATCCCTTGGCCGCCGCTTCACCTCTACGTGGCCCCCCAGAACAATACAAACAGACGCTCCGACTTTCGGAACGGCGCTGTGCGCTTCACGTAACACTTCAAGATTCTTCTCACGTCAAGCCTGTGGAGATCTAACTCCTCCCCCCCCCCATAAAAGCGGGAAGGGAAATTGATTCACATGAAACGGAGAGACCACCTTGGGCAGAAACGAAGGCACCGTCTGCAAGACTACCTTCTCTTTGAAGAACAACAGAAAGGGCGGCCGGCATGACAACGCCTGCAGTTCCAAAACACACCTCGCCGAGCAGATGGCCACAAGAAACACTGTTTTAAGAGTCAAGTCCTTCAAGGGAGGAGCGCTCGATCGGCTCGTACGGCTCCCTTGCTAGGACATTCAACACTAGATTAAGATCCCAGGGAGGAACCGATACTACCCGCTGAGGACGCACATGCCTTACTGCCCTCAGGAATCTAGCTACATCCGGGTGGTGGCCTAGCACCTTCCCCTTGATCTTGCCCTTATAACCCAGAGAGAGCTGGCTGCGAGACCCTTCTCCAAGCCTGCCTGCAAAAACTCCAACACCTCTGGCACAGAGGCCACATAGGCCAAATCCTCTGGTCCGCGCACCAACCTTCAAAGATGCGCCAGACCCTAACGTAAGAAAGGCAAGAACGCCGCTTACGGGCTCACAGCAGAGTGGCAATCACTGCTCCTGAATATCCTCGCTTACGCAGCCGCACCCTTTCAATAGCCAGGCCATAAGCGAGAACCGATCCACCTGCAGCATCCATAAGGGACCCTGAAACAATAGATCTTCCCTCACCGGCAGACGCCATGGTCTGTCGGCCAATAGTCTTACTAGATCGGCATACCAGAGACAAGACCAATCCGGCGCTATGAGGATCACCCACCCCTGGTGGGCTTCTACTCTCTGCAGCACCTTTCCTATCAGCGCCCATGGGGGAAACACATAGCAGTCCCTCCGTGGGCCACCTCTGGACCAGAACATCGAGACCTTCTGACATCCGTTCCCTCCTTCTGCTGAAGAAACGGCTGGCCTTGGTCAACTCGAACCTTGCCCTAAGATCCATGATGGGCTGACCCCACCGACGAACCACCAGCTCGAATACTTGATGGCAGAGCTCCCATTCTCCGGGATCCACCCTGCGCCTGCTCAGGAAGTCCACCTCCGCATTCTCCACTCTGGACACCTGCTGCGCCGACAGCGCCACCAGATGGTTCTTGGCCCAATTCAGCAGCCCCTCTGCCTCTTCCTCCAAGGGAGCGCTGCTTGTGCCACCCTGACGGTTGATATAAGCTACCGTGGTCACATTGTCTGAAAACATTCAGACCGCCTTCTGATGGACCCACTGCTCGAAGGCCCTGAGCGCCAGAACTACTGGACCACTGGGCCTCCACAGACGACCATGTCCCCTGTGCGAAGTGTCCCTCACAGTGAGCTCCCCAGCCCGACAAACTGGCATCTGACGTCAACTGTAACCACCTTGGGGCCTCTAAGGACATGCCCCTTTCCAAACTGCCCGACTGGAGCCACCACCGCAGAGCCTCCCTTGTCTCCAGAGGACAGGGAAGCCGCACCGACAGGGACTGACTCTGATGTGACCACCGACGGAGAAAAGCCCGCTGAAGAGGTCTCATGTGGGCCCTGGCCCACGGCACCAGATCAATCATAGCTGCCATCGTCCCCAGGACCTGCACGTAATGCCACGCCGAGGGAAACTTCCTGGCCAGAAACTGATCAATCAGCAGTCGCAATGCATCTGCCCGCTGAACCAGAAGGAACACCCTTCCTTCGCCAGTGTCGAATCTTGCACCGAGGTGCTCTATCACCTGGAACGGAAACAGTCTGCTCTTTGCCAGATTGATCACCCACCCCAGACTCTGAAGGAGGTCTACAAACCTGTCCATAACCTTCCGACTCTCCTCCTCGGACTTGGCCCGAATCAACCAATCGTCGAGGTACGGATGAACTAGGATCCCTCCCTTGCGCAGCACCAGCACCACCACCACCACCATTACCTTGGTGAAAGTGGTGGAGCTGTCGCCAGTCCAAAGGGCAGGGCTTGAAACTGAAAGTGCCCCCTTGGTACCTTAAACCGCAGGAATTGCTGATGAGACTCTCGGATCGGAATATGTAAATAGGCTTCTGTCAGATCGAGAGCAGACAAAAATTCCCCCTGCCGTACCGCCACTATTACAGACCGCAGAGTTTCCATATAAAAATGCGGGACTCAGACACCGGTTGACGCGCTTCAAGTCAAGAATTGGACGAAAAGGTACCCCTCTTTCTTCGGTACCACGAAATAGATGGAGTATCGACTGTATCCACACTGGTCGTCAGGCACCGGCACAACAGCTTCCAACTCCAGCAGCCCTCTTTGCTGGAGATCTGCAGGGAGAGAGACTGTACAAATGCTGGGAACCCCGTGCTGGAGAATTCAAGAGCATAGCCATCCCAAATCACCTCCAGAACCCACTGATTGGACGTGACCCATGCCTAGGCGGGAAGGAACTGCCGTAATCGTCCTCTTATCGGCAGCCCCCCCGCCTGAACCCCCCTTACTTCATTGCAACGTTTTTGGTCCTGTGGCTGAGGCGGCGGCACCGAAACCTCTTCCTGCCCCCCGAAACACACGGAAACCCTGTCCTCTAGAGTTAAAACGTCCCCTTTGAAACAGGGCATACTGCATTGCCCGAAACTTGTGGGCGTACCGCAGCTGAGCCCTTGCGGGAACGGGAGTGCGATTTTGCTTCTGACGGTCCTCTGGAAGCCTGCCTCCCTTGGACTCTCCCAACTCCTTCACCAACTTGTCCAAATCCTCACCAAACAGAAGCTTACCCTTGAAAGGCAGCTTGCTAAGGCGAGTCTTCGAGGAACCATCCGCCACCCAATTACGTAGCCAGAGAGATACCGCCTGGCCGCTACCACTGAAGCCATGTTCTTAGACAAGCTTCTGACAAGGTCATACTGGCTATCTGCCAAGTAGACTGCCCCTGACTCAATCTTGTCTGCTTCCCCCTGAGAACCACTGGGCGAGTCGCTAGACGGCTGGAGCTGTTGCGACCACCGCAGACAAGCGCGTGCCACCCACGCACTACACACAGAGGCCTGAAGAGCCATGGCACCGATGTCAAAAGCCTGTTTCAACCAAGTATCCAACTTCCGGTCCTGCGCATCCCGCAGAGCCACACTGCCTTCCACTGGAATCGTCGTCTTCTTGGCGACTGCTAAAACTGCAGCGTCCACCCTAGGCGACCTCAATAGCTCCCTATCCAGCTTCGGTAAAGGGTAAAACCGGCCATTGATCTCACCCCTCTCAGGCCCGGGCCTGGCTGATCCCATTCCTCCTGGATAATCTGTCTCACCACACGGTGCACCGGGAACACCTTCTGAGACTTCCTAACCGCCTGAATAAGCGGGTACTCCAAGGCCTCAACCTCTGCCGGCCCACTCGGGGCCATATTGAGAGCCCTCAAGGATTCAGAGATCAAAGCCAGTAACTCCTCTCGGCGAAACACCCGCACAATTCGGGCTCTGTTCCTCCTGAATCTCGCCCTCTTCGAGCTCTTCCTCGTCTTCTCCTAGCTCTAGATCGGAAAACTCCGCCTCCCGCTCTTCCACCAAAGGCAGGGAAGGCGATCAGTCCCTGGCCAGCTTCAGCCGCTTATGCAGTATAGATAGTTCTCCTTCACCGAGGTCAACGCTTCTCTTGGGAGGGCCGTCCTGACCTGCTCCCTGCTTCTGCTCCTGCTTCCGAAGACAAAACGCTTTATGTAGAAGCAACACAAACTCTGGGGAGAAATCACCCAAGCTCACCCCCTCCTGCCCCGCCGGTAAGGAAGGGGGGTCTGGAATATGCTGAATCTGATGGGAGGAGCCAGTGGTATTTATACTGGAGGATCATCAGAAAAAAAGTTGAAGAGCTCAGTCTCCAAAACTGCTGGTAGAGGAGCGGAGCACAACCCAGAGGTAAAGGGACCAGACTGGAGGAACACCTAGGGACAGCTCTTACTACATCCTCCGGTAACAAATTCCAGAGTTTGATTACACTTTGAGTGAAAAAATATTTTCTCTTATTAGTCTTAAATAGGTTACCCTATAGCTTTATTGCATGTCCCCTAGTCTTTTTATATTCTGATGACGTAAACAAATTGATCTACATTTACCTGTTCCACTCCATTCATTAATTTATAGACCTCTTATCATAACTCCCCTCAGCCGTCTCTTTTCCAGGTTGAAGCCTTAGCCTTTTTAGCCTCTTTTCATAGGAGTATCCTGCCATCCCCTTTACCATTTGGTGGCCCTTCTCTGTTTCTTTTCTAAATGCTATATCCTTTTTAAAGATACAACATCCAGAATTGCACACAATATTCAAAGTGCAGTCGCACCATGGAACGATACAGAAGCATTATAATATCCTTTGTTTTATTTTCCATTCCTTATGATACCTAGCATTCTATTTGCTCTCTTGGCCGCCGCTGCACATTGGGCGGAGGGTTTTAACATGTTATCCACGATGAAGCCTAAATCTTTTTCCTGGGTGGTGGTTCCCAGTGTGGAACCTTGCATCGTGTAACCATAGTTTGGGTTGTTTTTTCCTAGGCGCATAACTTTGCACTTGTCCACATTAAATTTCATCTGCCATTTGGATGCCCAGTCTTCCAATTTATCAAGATCCTTTTGCAATTTTCCACATTCCTCTTGGGCTTTAATAACTTTAAATAGTTTTGTCATCTGCAAATTTGATAACATCACTCGTTATTCCCTTTTCCAGGTCATTTATGAATATGTCAAAAAGCAGCAGACCCAGCACAGATCCCTGGGGTACTCCATTATTCACCTTTTCCAATGGAAAATTGGCCAGTCTCTGGAGAAGAGAGAAGAGAAGATAGGATGCAGAATCCAGACACTGGGATCAAGACAATTAAAAAAATTAAAATAGCCAGACCACAATGATAAATACTTTATTTTCAGTTTAATAACTGGAATATGTCCAGCTGCTTGGAGAATGAGTTACTGGGGCTGGTCAGTGGTGCCAGCTGTTCACGTGTGCTGATGTCATCAAAGATGACATGCTCAGTCTCCAAGCTACTGGTGGAAGTTGACATCCCACAAGTACTAGGACTGGAGGGACGATAAGGAAGCTTCCCTTTGAATGGGAGACAAATGAACCAAGCCTTAGACAAGCCATCTGCCGCCCAATTCTGCAACAGGTGGTGAGCCGCCACCACCGAAGCCATGCTCTTGGCCGAGGTGCACAAGAGGTTGTAAAAGGCATCTACCAGATAGGCACAGCCAAATTCCAACTTGGTAACCTCAGAAAATGCTGAGGCATCTGAGTACATGCCCTCAGGCAACACCTGAGACAACTGCAAGCAAGCCTGCGCCACATTGACACTTCAAGCATCAGTTTGTGGGGCCTATGCATTATCTTCAAAGGCCTGCTTCATCAGGGTGCCCAAACACTTGTTATGCACTTCCATTAGGGCTGCTCCACCCTCCACCAAAATCTTAATCTTTTTGGTGACTGCAGACACCAGCGTGTTCACTTTGAGAACCTTCAGTTGTTTTCTCCACAGATGGGACTGGGTACAGACAGGCCATGGCCCACCCCCTCTTTCAACCCTGGCTCAGGCACCCCCCACTCCAAGTCCATAAACTGCCTGAGCGCTCTATGGATTGGAAGGCTGTCTCCTGTATTCTCAGGCTCTGAAAAGAAGCTCCTGTTCTGGAAAAGGCTGTGGCACATTGAGTACTGCCAACGAATGCTTAAATCAGGGCCAAATTAACTGAAAAACTCTTTTTATTTTTTTTTATTACAATTTCTTATATACCGCGCTATTTGGCATCAGCACGGTTTATATTATAACACAATGACCATAACAACAAGCTGACAATAATGGGGGTCCTCCTCCACTGGGACTTAATACCCTTCTTGCTCAGCCACCAAAAACCATGCTGCCCCAGCTGAAGTGACTTCCAGGGCATCCTCAGGGAGTTCAACACCTCCTCTCACACACCATCATCTAAGTCACTGTCTTACAGACAGAGTCTGGAGTGATCCTGGTCTAGGCTGCATCCCACTCCCTGGAGCTGCAGCTGTCTGTTCTGTCAGTCTCTGCCCACCAAGCCCTGCTTCACACAGTAAGCCTGGTGGAGGAGAAGCACAAAGTCCAGGGTGAAAGGATTCTTTAATTAAGTCTTCTCAGCCTTTCTCTTTCCCTTTGCTTGTTCCCCAGACCTATGGGAGGCTTCAGGAACTGAACCCTGTCCTCCTGCGCTCTATCCTGCTGGTGACAAAGTTTGCTCCAAAATGGCCACGGTTCACACCAAGACTGCAGGAACCACAGACTGCAAAGCTGAATCTTCTGCCAGGCCTGATATCGCTCCCAGGGACTCCCCTAAAGAATTGCCTGCAGCGCGATCTTAGGCATGCTGCCCAACTTACCCCGTCAACCCCAGGAAAGGAGCTGGGCCTAAGGGCAACCTGCTGAAAGAACCCTACAACACATGGCTCCCGCTCCCCACTGAAGGTGCTACTCACCGCTAGCTGTATTCCCCTTCAGCCGTGACTGAACGTGGCCCTGCTCTGCCCATCAGTACTTATGTGCGCATGCACAGGAGGAGAGCAAAGTTAGAAGCCCGACATAGCAGCACTCAACTGGATGTCCCCTCCTCTATGGAAATCTTTCCGACTAAACGGCTGAGGTTTCCTGGAGGGCAGCTCAAAGCCAGTTCCCCCAAATGCAGCAGAAAAGGAGAAAGAGAAGCACAAGAAAACTAGAAGCACCTAAACAGTCTTTTTCTTTCTGAAGCCTAATATTCTAACTAGACTCAAGCCTAGAAACAACTGGGTACTGCCAGGGTCTAGTCTCACCTGCTGGAGACTGAGAAATACTGGCTTCTGTACTGGGTCAGCCTCTCTTATGGGATGATGTCACAAAAGTCTGAAAACTGTTTTGGCAGCTGCTGCTCAAAGCCAGCAGAAAAAAATCCCCTGCGGCCCCAAAGGGCCTGCTGTCCTGAGCCTAAGGCCTTTTTAGCCCTCTACAAGGCACCAGTGAAATCTTCTGCAAGGGTTGCCTGCCCCACAGAATAGACAGAGGAAACCCTAAAATCAGTACTGGATCCTGATGTTGCCAAAAGATTGGGTGCCTTACATCCCCATCACAGAGGGCAAAAAGAACCACTGCAGAGCTAATCCTGCGCATGCCACAAAAGGCACAGCAGTGGGCATGTGACATGCTTGCATGGCTCCAGGCTGCTACAAGGGAAAAAAAAATACACTGCGAAGACTGAAAAACAAAAAAAAGGCCTGCCAAAAAAAAAAAAACAACCCCACATAAACAAAAGAGCAGTGCAAGCAACAGCACAAAGGGAATTCCAGGCAGGAGTCCTAGTGCCTGAAAGGCTGATCAGGGAAATCCCATCGGGGCATCCCCCAATGCCTACACAGGTCTAGGAGGACTGCTGCCAGAGAAGGCCTGATTTTTTTTTTTAAATCTACTTTATAAAGAAGACAAGATTAAAATTTTGCCTAAGTAGAAAAAAAATGTAAAAGAAAAATACTTTCATGCAAATGAGACAAGGGGGGGCAACTTACTTAGACCTCCTCAGGGGCCCTTTGAGGTCAACCTGATCCTATTTATTTATTTTATTTATTTATTTTACATTCTCTTATATACCGTGCTATTCTGCATCAGTGCGGTTTACATTGAACAAACTGAAATTACATTGAACAAGGCATTATAACTTGGAGATAACTATTTTACAGGGAACATGGGCTATGGAGGGTTAAGTAGCTTGCCCAAGACCACAAGGAGCACCTGTGGGACTAGAAACCCCAGTCCTTCCGGCCCAAGGTTGCTGTCCTCTAGTGGGATTTGAACCCCCGACCTTCCGGCCTGAAGTACCTTGCCCCAACCACTAGGCCACTCCTCCACTCCATTTGGCACACTGAGTGCTAGTAACCTTTGGGAAACAGTGCTGGATACGTGGTGATCATCGGCTGAAAGGCTCAATAGTGCTCCGAGCACCAGTGAGCCCTTCAAGGCTAAATCCTAAGGTTACTGCACTGTAGTGTGGGCCAGAAGAGAGAGTCAGGCCTATCTGCACATTCCTTGCCAACGGGTGGTGGCAAACTTGAGCATCTTTCATTGTTATCAGAAGGTATAACCACTAGCACAACACTAAAAGAAACCAATAACTGTCTGCCTTCACATGTTGGCAAGGGAGTATAACCCACTCATCTGGTTTAGTAGGATTAAGAAAATCAATAATAGAACAGACTTTGGTGACTGGCTGATGGTCGTAGCAGGGACCCCAGGGAAGGAGGCAAACAAGAAAAATAGGTTAAGTGAACATAAAAGAGTCAAAAGCCAATCCTGATATAGCAAAAAAATAAGGCTCCGAGTCTGAATTATGTCATCTCAGGATAACCATTATCTGTAGTCAGACAAGATGGACATAAAGCACAGTTACTTATCTGTAACAGGTGATCTCTGGGAACAGCAGGAATTAGTCCTCACATATGGGTACGTCGGTACCGACGGAGCCTGCGCGGGAACGCTCCCCAGCTTCCCAAAAGGAAAGCTTTTGGGAGCATCCCACAGCGCATGCGCGCTGCCTTCCCGCCTTTCCTAACCAACTCTCCTCAGTTCGAGTTTAAAGCTGAGACAATAGAGAGAGAGGAAAGGAAAGAGAGAGATACAACTCCTAGGGGAGGTGGGAGGGTTGTGAGGACTAATTCCTGCTGTTCCCAGAGATCACCTGTTACAGGTAAGTAACTGTGCTATCTCCAGGAACAAGCAGGAATGAGTCCTCACATATGGGGACTCCCTAGCTAAGATGCCTGGGAGATCCCCAAGGGTATGAGACCCTGAAGGGTTCATCGTCTTCCTATGGATCTCAGGCATCCATTCAGGGAAGGAGAGCAGGAGTTGTTCAAGAATGGAACAGGTGTCTGAGGACAGCCTGACAAAACAAGGCATCCCGGCGGAAGTCCTTGTCCAAACAGTAATGGGCTGTGAAGGTATGAACCGAAGCCCAGGTGGCTGCTCGACAGATCTGGTCGATGGACACAGAATGAAGATGAGCCATAGAGGCGGCCATGGCCCTCACATTGTGAGCTGTGAAATGGCCCTCCAGAGAAAGGTTCTTACTCTGGTAAGCAAAAGAAATACACTGAGCAATCCAATTGGACAGTGTTCTCTTAGAGACTGGAAGTCCTAAATGAGAAGGATCAAAAGCAACAAAAAGCTGGGAAGACTTTCTATTTTGCTGTGTCCTGTGTAAGTAAAAAGCAAGAGCTCTTTTACAATCTAGAGTATGAAGGTTCCTCTCTGCACTGGATGCATGAGGAGCTGGAAAAAAGACAGGTAAATATACCTCTTGATTAAGATGAAAAGGTGAGACCACTTTAGGCATAAAGTGAGGATTTGTCCTAAGGACTACCTTATCATGATGTAACCTTGTATAAGGTGGATTAGCCACTAAGGCCTGCAATTCACTGATTCGGCGAGCAGAAGTGACTGCAATAAGGAAAATAACCTTCCAGGAAAGAAATTTCAAGGAGGTAGTGGCTAAGGGTTCAAAAGGTGGCTTCATAAGCTGACCAAGAAACAAGTTTAAGTCCCATGCCACCGGAGGAGGTCGAATGCGAGGTTTTGTTAGTTAGGCCTCTCATGAATCGTGCAATAAGAGGATGAGAGGAAATAGGTTGTCCATTGAGAGGCTTAAGGGATGCTGCAATAGCACTCAAATGGACCCTTACTGAATTTGTTTTAAGGCCTGCATTGGAGAGATGCAGGAGATATTCCAATAGAGAATTCACAGGAAGTGCCAGAGGGTCAAGACCCTTTTGAGCACACCAAATGGAAAATCTTTTCCACTTAAAAGCATAGGAACGTCTAGTGCAGGGGTTCTCAACCCTGTCCTCGGGACCCCACTAGCCAGTCGGGTTTTCAGGCTATCCACAATGAATATGAATGAGATATATATGCATTAGAAATAGCCTGCCAAACTGACTGGTTTGTGGCCCTCCAGTGCTGGATTTGGGGACCCCTGCCGTACACCTCTGTCAAGTACGATTGTGAGTGGGCAAGGTACAGATGTCCTCGACATCAAAAGGGTAGACAGAATGTGTCACATCCCTCCTAGTTTCTCACCACCACCAAAACGTTGTCTAATAGACAATATTTTGGTGGTGGTGAGAGGCGAGGAGGTATGAGACATATTCCATCTAATCTTTTTGATGTCTTGGACATCTGTACCTTGCCCACTCACAATCTTAAATGACAGAGGTGTAAGGCTGGGGTCCCCAAATCCAGCATTGGAGGGCCACAAGCCAGTCAGTTTGGCAGGCTATTTCTAATGCATATATATCTCATTCATATTCATTGTGGATAGCCTGAAAACCCGACTGGCTAGTGGGGTCCCGAGGACAGGGTTGAGAACCACTGGTGTAGTGGAAGGTTTTCTGGAAGCATGGAGGATATCCTTCACTTGCTGAGAAAGATTGAAGTCTTGAAGGTCTAGGCCTTCAGTAACCAAGCTCTGAGGTGAAGGGACTTGGGATTTGGATGCCACAAAGTCCCTTCCTCCTGGGACAGAAGGCCTGGTGCAGCTCCCAAGTCCAGGGAGGGGGCTTGGGAGAGATGCAGAAGTAGAGGGTACCACACTTGGCGTGGCCAGCGTGAAGCTATGAGGATCATAGATCCTTGATCCCTCTGGAGTTTGAACAGAGTCTTGGGAATCAAAGGAATGGGTGGAAAGGCATACAGGAAGCCTTGACCCCAATGAAGGAGGAAGGCATCCCTGGCCTGAGCTCCCTGACACGGAATTCTGGAACAGAACCAGGGATGTTTGGCATTCCACGGACTTGCAAAGAGGTCTATGTCCGGGGTTCCCCATTCCTGGAAGATTCTGAGTACCTGATCCATGTGCAGGAACCATTCGTGTGGAAGCAGAACTCGACTGAGTCTGTCTGCCCAAGAGTTTTGGATTCCTGGGAGGTATACTGCCAGAAGATGGATTTGGTGCTCTCTGGAGAAGGCCCATAATCTTAGAGCTTCGTTGCAAAAGCGACAGAGAGACAGTTCCTCCTTGCTTGTTTATGTAAAACATGGCTACTTGATTGTCCGTATGAATGAGGACCGTCTTGTAGCTGAGGAGGGTATGAAAGACCTTGAGAGCTAGGAATACTGCTCGAAGTTCCAAGTGGTTGATATGAAGAGAGGTCTCCTGTGGGGACCAAGTGCCTTGGGTGGAGAGGTCTTGTAGATGAGCTCCCCAACCTGTTTGGGAGGCATCTGTTGTGAGGGTTGCCTGGGGCAACAAAGGTTGGAAGGGGGACCCCAGCAACAGATTTTGAGTGGACATCCACCATTGGCGAGACCAAAAGAGACGTTTGGAGGTTGCTATTTGGTCAGAGAGCTCCTGAAGTTTGAGTCCACTGGGTGTACAAAGTCCATTGAGCTGCTCTCATGTGTAGGCGAGCATAGGGTACCACATGTACTGTGGAAGCCATATGGCCTAGCAGCTGTAGCATCTCCCTGGCAGTTAAGTGGCTCTTTGACTGAATCTGGGAGGCTAACTGCACTAGACGTTGACAACGGGCCTAAGGAAGGTAGGCCCTTGCAGAAGTGGTGTCCAACCAGGCTCCTATGAATTCCAGGGACTGAGTAGGGGTGAGCTGGGACTTTGGGGAGGTTTACCACAAGTCCCAGGTATTGCAGAATGCGCCTGGTGCGGTTCAGGGAGATCTGAGCCTCCGACTGGGTTGGAGCTCGGATGAGCCAGTCGTCCAGATATGGGAAGACAAATATTCCCAGAGTGCGTAGAAATGCAGCAACTATTGCCATGCATTTGGTGAACACTCTTGGAGCAGAGGCCAGACCGAAAGGAAGGACTCTGTATTGGTAATGTTTTACCTGGAACAGAAAACGTAGGAATTTTCTGTGAGATGGATGGATGAGGACATGAGTGTACGCATCCTTGAGATCTAGAGAACAAAGCCAATCCTGACTCTGCAGGTATGGAAGGAGAGTGCCTAGAGAAAGCATCTTGAACTTCTCCTTGCATAGGAATTTGTTCAATTCTCTGAGATCTAGAATGGGTCTGTATCCCCCTGTTTTCTTTGGAATGAGAAAATAGGGGGAGTAAAACCCTGACCCCTGTTGAAGAAGAGGAACTTTTTCTATGGCCCTCTGGGCCAGAAGGATAGTCACCTCCTGATCCAGAAGGTCGAGGAGAGATGTGGGAGAATTGAAGTGTCTCACCATGGTGTAGGGAGGAAGGTCTGAGAAATGAAGTTTGTAGCCCTCTCTTATGATGGAGAGGGTCCACTGCTCCGATGTGATTTGCTCCCATCTGGAAGCAAAATGAGCTAACCTTCCTGGAATGGTGAGAGGTTCTGGCTGTTGTAGAGCCAGAAAGGTTAAGTTCTCTAGTATCAAGTCAAAAACCCTGAGGAGGTTGGGACTGCTGAGTTGCAGCAGCCCCTGTAGACTTAGGCCTGGCCTGCTTAGGTTGCTGACGCTTAGCGGTTAAAGCGACCTGTAGAAGATTGTTGGCCAGAAGTGGAAGGAAACCTGCCCTTTTTGAAAAAAGACTTTTTAAAAGTCTTTTTCTTGGCAGGAATGGAGGTAGACTTTGAAAGTCTATCCAGAGCAGAATTCTCTGCATCCATTTGAGTGGCTTTTATTTGCCACTCTTTGCCAAAGAGATTTTCATCTGTACAGGGCAGATTTCCTAAGCCATCCTGAACCCATGGTTCTAGATCAGAAGCCTGGAGCCAAGCAATTCTGCGAGCAGCTATGGCAATGCCTGAGGCTCTGCTGGCACCTTCAAAGGAGTCAAAGGCTGCCCTGTTGGAAAACTTTGAAATGTCTCGAGTATGCTTAAGCCAAAGGAGGAACTCATCCCTTCTATCCTCTGGAATAAAAGGGAGAAAGTTGTGCAGCTTTTGTGCAACTTCCTTTAGAAACATACCCATGTAAAGGCTATATGAGTTGATTCTGGCAATAAGCATACTGGCTTGGAAGATTTTCCTACCAAAAGCATCCAAGGTCCTGCATTCTCTTCCTGGAGGAGCAGAAGAGTGTCTTTTGGTACTCTTTATCCTTTTCATAGCTAACTGCACCACAATGGAGTGGTGAGGAAGCTGAGTTTTCTGAAATCCAGGACAAGGAGGGATACGGTACATAGTGTCCAATCTGCGAGAATGAGGAGAAAGGGTGAGAGGAGTCTCCCATAAGTCAATCATATGTTCATGAAGAATTTCATGAATTGGCAAGGTGACTGCCTCTCTGGGAGCCTTAGAGTATCCTAAAATATCACATTTTTTTGCTCTAGGCTTCAGAGGTTACTGAAATAGAGAGTCCTTTAGCCACTTCTATTATGAAGTCTTGAAAGGACAAATCCTCTGGAGGAGACATTCTCCTTTTTGGAGAAGCAGGCTCCTCAGGAGGGTAATGGATACTTCAGGAGACTCATCTGATGAATCAGAATCAGAGGAATCGAAGTATCATCTGTCCCTTTCCAACGATCGATACACGTATCGATCGGTACCGACATCGGGCGTCCCCGATACCGGATCGGTACCGAGAAATAGCCCTGGACAAGGAACCTGAGTCGGTATCCTGGCCGATGTCGATGCAGTCAGTACCGGTATCGGTGCTGGTACCGGTACCGGCACTGACAACGGAACTCGTTGCGGTACCGTCGGCGTCGCAGCTCTAATAAAAGTCATTATAGCCTGCTGCATGGATTGAACAGTGTGATCCATGGACGCCACGACTGCCTGGATGTCGGTATCAGGAGATTGTGCCGGTACCCCAGAGCAGTCTAACAGGTGATCGGTCGAGGCCGTGCCATCGATGTCAACCTGTAACCCCATAGGAGGAGCTTTGGAAGCCGGAGCTTCCTGCCGGGGTTGTTTGGCTGGGGCAGGATCCTCGAGGGCAAGCCCGGAGGCATCTAGACACTTAGAGGGAGATTTGCCCTTCAAGGACCTGCTAGGATTATGTTTGGTTACCTGAGACCCATCGGGAGAGGAAGACCAGGAAGACGTCGATGGCACTGCCGGTGCATCCGTGGGAAACAGCACATGGAGCTTGGCTGCTCGGTTCTGTAACCCTCGTTTAGACATAGAAGAGCAGGACTGGCAATCCGGAATGGAGTGTTCAGGACCCAAACATTTAAGACACCATTCATGGGTATCTGTAACAGAAATTATACCGCTACAGTTAGTGCATTTTTTGAACCCGGAGGCTGGTTTTTCCATGAGGGAAAAATTTCTTGTGGGCCTGGAGGCCTAAGAAGAAAAATACACCAAGTGAGGAAAAAAAATATATATATGGGGTTTTTTTTTTAGAAAGAACAGAAAAGACCGGCGGTACCGGTCCGGCGTCGGGGAAGGCAGACACGCGACCAAAGAAATAAATTAAAATAAAGAACTTCTTCAGCGGTCACAGGAACACGACCTGCTGGCTCCGCGGAAAAGAAGAACTGAGGAGAGTTGGTTAGGAAAGGCAGGAAGGCAGCACGCATGCGCTGTGGGATGCTCCCAAAAGCTTTCCTTTTGGGAAGCTGGGGAGCGTTCCCACGCAGGCTCCGTCGGTACCGACGTACCCATATGTGAGGACTCATTCCTGCTTGTTCCTGGAGATCAGTTATCTACTGTGTTCTCCCATCCACAGTGTATGACCACCAGCACTTCTTGTTATTCTGAACACTTTGAATAAGGGCATACAGAATCTCCAGTTATTTAAGAGATTTATGGCTGTACAACACCACAATAGATTAATTAGACCTTACCTGCTAATTAGGGTTCCTGAAGGAACTCCAGTCCAGTCCCTTATCTTCTGGGTTGTGCACCCCTTCCAGCAGCTTGGAGGCTGAGCCAATCATCGCTTTGATGACTCCCTGGTATATCATCACTGGCACAACCCACCAGCACCAGTAATCTATTGAAAAAGCAGACTTAACGGAGAGACAATTAAGAAACCATAACCATTCTCGTTTACCCTTAAAAAAAAAAAAACACAGAAGAAATAAATTTCAACCCTAAACTATCTCCTCCCCTCTCTCCCCGAAGGACCACGTAGGGGGAGGAGGCTTACTTACCAACCGCAGCAGCCCTTCGCTAACCCTTCCAAGGGCCATGCTCTCCCGTCGGCGACACCTCTCGCCACCCATGCCATTGCGAGGAATACTCATATCTTCTCTGGTCCCCGAACAGACCTTTGATCCGGCAACCGGCCTCTGGACCAGTATCCTGAAACAAACCAACTCCGGCGGGATCAGGGACTGGACTGGAGTTCCTTCAGGAACCCTAAATTAGCAGGTAAGGTCTAATTAATCTTTCCTTATCGTCTCTCCAGTCCAGTCCCTTATCTTCTGGGATGTAACAGAGCAGTTCAAGCCTGGGAGGGGTTTGCCATCCCGGACCGAAGCACCCTCTTCCCAAAACGAGCATCCACTGCCACCTGAACATCCAACCTATAGTGTTTGGCAAAGGTGTGCAGAGATGACCAGGTAGCTGCCCTGCAAATATCCAACGGCGGAACCAGACTATACTCCACCCAAGAAGCCGCCTTGGCCCGAGTCGAATGCGCTCGAAACCCCACCGGTACCTGCCTTCCTTTCAGAATGTAAGCTGAAGCAAATAGACTCCCTAATCCACCTAGAGATGGAGGCCTTGGCCGCCGCTTCCCCTTTACACAGTCCCCCAAACAGGACAACCAACCTATCGGTTTTCCGGAAGGATGCTGTGCAACGCATATAACGTTTAAGCACTCTGCACATATCCAGATGGCGCAACCGTGCATCATTGGTCTCCCCTCCAGCCCCCGAAAAGGATGTAAGAGAAAACTACCTGATTCACATGAAAAGAAGAAAGCACCTTTGGCAAAAAGGAAGGAACTGTACGCAAGATTACTTTTTCCTTGGAGAAAGAAAGAAAGGAAAGGCGGAAACGAAGACAGAGCCTGAAGCTCCAAAATACGTCTGGTGGAACAGATAGCTACCAGAAACACCGTTTTAAGGGTCAAGTCCTTTAACGAGGCCTCTCCTGCCGGCTCGTAAGGTTGTCCAGCTAAGGCATTCAACACCAAATTGAGATCCCATGGAGGAATCACGGACCTTCGCTGCGGGCGCAGGCGCCTAATGGCTCGTAGAAACCTACTAATGTCCGTGTGGTCTCGCAAGGCCTTCCCACGGACCTTACCCCTATAACAGAAAATGGCCGCCAGCTGCACCCGCAAGGAGCTTGCAGCCAGGCCCTTATCGAACCTGTCTTGCAAAAACTCCAAAATCTCCGGCACCGAGACCCCAAAAGGCTTCTTCCTCCGACCGTCACACCAAGCCTCAAATATATGTCATACCCTCACGTACAAGAGACAGGTCAAACGCTTACACGCACCCAACAAGGTAGAAATTACTGCCCCCGAATACCCCCACTTTCTAAGCCTCGCCCTTTCAATAGCCAGGCAGAAGCAAGAATCAATCCACCTGGGGGCATCCGCACCGGACCCTGCACTAGAAGGTCCTCCTGGCAGGGAAGCCGCCAAGGCCGATCGGCCAGAAGCCTCACTAGATCCGCATACAATGGCCACCACGGCCAGTCCGGGGCTATGAGAATTACCAATTCCTGGTGGGCCTCTACCCACTGAAGTACTCTCCCTATGAGAGCCCAAGGTGGGAACATGTACAGGAGCCCTTCCGCGGGCCACTTCTGCACCAGCGCATCGAGGCCCTCAGACATCCTTTATTTTCTGCGACTGAAAAACTGACTCGCCTTGGCTGACTCCCATCTTGCCATGAGATCCATAATCGGAGTTCCCCACCGGGATACTACCTTGTCGAACACCTCCTGAGATAGTTCCCACTCGCCGTGGTCTATCTTGCACCTGCTCAGGAAATCTACCGTGACATTGTCTACCCCTGCCATGTGTTGCGCTGATAGTGCTTCTAGATTGGCCTCGGCCCATCTCAGGAGGCCGTCCGCTTCCTCCTCCAGGGCTGGACTGCTTGTTCCCCCCTGGTGGTTGATATAGGCCACTGTCGTGACATTGTTGGATAGGACCCGAACCGCCCTTTGCTGGACCAGGGCCCAAAACTGAGCGCCAAAAAGACTGCTCGCATTTCCAGTCTGTTGATGGACCACTGGGTCTCCACTGCACCAATGTTCCCTCTAATTTTCTGTAGGCTGCGTGCGCATAAAATATCAGCTGTGTGCAGCTTTTGAAGGAAGGTTAAATTTTTGTGCGCCACATAACGACACTCTGAGTTATATACTTTAAAGATTTGACTACACGTCAGAATACAGTATGTACACCACACTGATTTTAATCAAATTAAATGAAAATAGACTTTTACTAAATGAAGCGGGAAATTTCTAGTAATTACAATCATAACTTTTAAATTTTAAGACGTCTGTGTTTTCTATCAGAATCAGAGCCGTAATTTTTGTGCGCTCTGTTGCAAAATATGTGCGCTCGCTTGGCGAGATGTGCGCGCGCGCACATGCACACAGCTTAGAGGGAACAGTGCACTGCACTCCAGCGGCCTTGGGCAAACTGCCCTTTGCAATGAGCCCCCCAGCCTACTAAGCTTGCATCCGTCGTCAGCTGCACCCACTGCAGAGGCTCGAGAGGCATTCCCGCTTCTAAGTTCTTCGGGTTGAGCCACTACTGTAAGGCCTTCCTTGTCGTCTCCTAAGGACAGGGTAACTTCATGGACAACGGTTGACTCTGATGAGACCAGCGCCGAAGCAAAGCTCGTTGAAGCGGCCTCATCTGCACTCTGGCCCATGGCACCAATTCTATAGTCGCTGCCATGGTTCCCAGTACCTACAGGTAATGCCAGGCCGTAGGAATCTGCCTGCCCAAAAACTGTGTCACCAGGCTTTGGAGATTTTCTATCCCCTGGATTGGCAGGAAAACTCTTCCTCTTGCGATGTCGAACCGTGCTCCGAGGAACTCGAGCTCCTGTGTGGGCACCAAACTGCTCTTTGACCGATTGATAACTCACCCCAACTCTTCCAAGAAGGCTACCACCCTGGCCGTAGCCCTGTGACTTTCTGCCTCTGATTTTGCCAGGATCACCCAGTCGTCCAAGTAGGGATGGACCAAAATTCCCTCCTTGCGCAGTGCTGCAGCTACCACCACCATCAGCTTGGTGAAAGTCCACAGAGCCGTTGCCAGGCCAAAAGGCAGAGCTTGAAACTGAAAATGTCCCCTGGGCAACGCAAATCTCAGAAACTGCTGATGAGCCTTGCAAATGGGAATATGCAAATACGCCTCTGTCAGATCTAAGGAAGTCAAAAAGAAGTAATTAGATCTTACCTGCTAATTAGTGTTCCTGAAGGAACGACAGTCCAGTCCCTTTACTTCTGGGTTGCGCAACTCTTCCAGCAGCTTGGAGGCTGAGCCCAACATTTTTGGAGGTGGGGCGGTATAAATACCACCAGGACCACCAACCAACTCCAGTAATCGAATGAAAAAGCAGACCTAAAGCAATTCCATTAACAACCTATATAACCTAAAAACCTACAGAACATAACAGACTATGTATGCATAAACCTTTTTTTTTTTTTTTTTTTTTTTTTATATAAGATAGAGAGCATGAGGAGAGAATGATGACTGGGGGAGGAGGCATGCCTGAGGCTGCCGAATCCGACTTTCCCCCGTGTCCCCTCACCCCGAACTGGCCGCACGCTCGGTCCAAAGTTTCCTTCTGGCTGATAGGTCCTAACCGGGTGGGATCAGGGACTGGACTGTCGTTCCTTCAGGAACACTAATTAGCAGGTAAGATCTAATTACTTCTTCCTTATCGTCACTCCAGTCCAGTCCCTTTACTTCTGGGATGTAAAAGAGCAGTTCAATCCTGGGTGGGATCCGGCATCCCGGACTGAAGGACCGCCAGCCCAAACAGAGCGTCCGCCGCACTCTGGATGTCCAGCCTGTAGTGCTTGGTGAAGGTATGCAGAGAAGACCAAGTCGCTGCCCTACAGATATCTAGCGGAGGAACTAGACTGAACTCTGCCCAAGAGGTAGCCTGTGCCCGGGTGGAGTGCGCTCGAAGACCCGCTGGTACCTGCTTCCCTTTCAAAATGTAGGCGGAAGCGATCGCTTCCCTGATCCATCTGGAGATGGAGGCCTTGGCCGCCGCCTCCCCTTTGTGTGGCCCCCCAAACTGAACAAATAGTCGTTCGGACTTCCGGAAGGGGGCTGTGCGGGAGAGGTAGCGTTTCAAGGTCCTCCGAACATCCAAAAGGCGAAGACTTCTATCCCTGCCCTCAAGCCCCTCGGCGGAGAGGACCGGTAGGATAACCGCCTGGTTCACATGAAAGGGAGAGATAACCTTAGGTAAGAATGAAGGGACCGTTCGCAGAACTACCTTATCCTTGAGGAATACTAGGAAGGGGGGCTGAAAGGACAACGTTTGTAATTCGGAAACGCGCCGTGCCGAGCAGATAGCGACCAGGAAGACTGTCTTCAGGGTTAAGTCCTTCAAGGAGGCCTTCTTCATTGGTTCAAAGGGTTCCCTGATCAGGGCGTTAAGCACTAGGTTGAGGTCCCAAGGGGGAACGACCGACCTCCGTTGAGGACGCAGGCGTCTCACCGCTGTTAGGAACCTGGAGACGTCCGCGTGTGCCCCTAGTGACTTGCCGCGGACTTTACCTCTATAGCATGCGATTGCCGCCAGCTGAACCCGCAAGGAGCTGTGCGCTAGACCCTTGTCAAATCCTGCCTGTAAGAATTCGAGGACCTCAGGGACCGAGGCGGCAAGGGGTTTCCGCCGGCGCTCCGCACACCACGCTTCGAAGATGCGCCAAGTACTAACATAGGAGAGACAGGTCGAGCGCTTTTTGGCGTTCAATAGGGTGGAGATGACAGCTCCGGAATAACCTCTCTTCAGGAGCCTCGCCCTTTCAATAGCCAGGCCGTAAGCGAGAATCGATCCACTTGAGGCATACGAACCGGGCCTTGCCTCAGAAGGTCCCTCTTGCAAGGTAGCCGCCAAGGTTGGTCGGCGGTCAACCTCATCAGATCCGCATACCAGGGACTGCGAGGCCAATCCGGTGCTATGAGGATTATGAAACCCTGGTGAGACTCCACGCGCTGTAGAACCTTTCCGATGAGCACCCAGGGAGGGAATACATAGAGCAGGCCCTCCGAGGGCCACTTCTGGGACAAGGCATCCAGGCCTTTGGACATTCTTTCCTTTCGCCGGCTGAAGAATCGGTCCACCTTGGCGGACGAGAACCTCGCCATGAGATCCATGACTGGGAGACCCCAACGGGCCACTATCTGGTCGAAAGTCCCCTGCTCCAGTTCCCACTCTCCGTGGTCTATCTTGCACCTGCTGAGATAATCTGCCGTGATGTTGTCCGTACCTGCCACGTGCTGAGCTGAAAGGGCCTCCAACCGAACTTCCGCCCACTGGAACAGAGTGCCCGCCTCCTTTTCTAAGGCGGGGCTGCTGGTGCCACCCTGGTGGTTGACGTACGCCACCGCGGTGACATTGTCGGAAAGAACGCAAATTGCTCTCTTTTGCACTAAGGCCTCGAGAGCCCTGAGCGCTAGACCGACGGCTCGCAATTCCAGTCTGTTGATGGGCCATTGTGCTTCCATCGGAGTCTAGCTGCCCTGGACGAACTGGTCCTCGCAGTGAGCTCCCCAGCCTACCAAGCTGGCATCCGTCGTCAATAATAACCACTGATGAGGCTCGAGGGGCATCCCGCAATCCAGATTCCTTGGGCACTGCCACCAGCGTAGAGCCTGTTTGGTCCGCGGAGCGCAGGGTAACTGCATTGACATGGAATGAAGTTGGGGCGACCACCGACGCAATAGAGCCCTCTGCAATGGCCGCATGTGGGCCCGGGCCCATGGTACCACTTCTAATCGCCGCTGCCATTGTCCCCAGAACCTGAAGATAATGCCACGCCGTGGGGTTTCGTCTGGCCAGAAACTGCGTGACTAGGAGTCTCAGTTCTCTTGATCTTGATCGAGACAGGAACACCCTGCCTCTGTTGGTATCGAATCTTGCCCCGAGGTACTCGAGCTCCTGGGAGGGAGTCATCCTGCTCTTTGCTCGATTGATGACCCAGCCCAATTCTTCTAGGACTTGGGTCACTCTTGCCGTCACGGAGTGGCTTTCCTCCTCCGACTTTGCCCGGATTAGCCAATCGTCCAGGTAGGGGTGTACTAGTATGCCCTCTTTCCGTAGGGAGGCCGCTACTACCACCATTACCTTGGTGAATGTTCTTGGCGCCGTAGCTAGGCCGAAGGGAAGGGCCTGGAATTGAAAGTGGCCCCTTGGCACTGCGAATCTCAGGAACTGTTGATGGGATGCCCTGACCGGGATGTGCAGGTAGGCTTCTGTCAGATCTAGGGACGTTAAGAACTCCCCGCCTCTTACGGCTGCTATTATTGAACGTAGGGTTTCCATCCGAAAATGCGGCACCCTGAGGCAGCGATTGACCTGTTTTAGATCTAGGATCAGGCGGAAGGAACCTTCCTTCTTTGGTACAACGAAGTAAATTGAGTACCGACCAGTACCGCACTGGTCTGGTGGCACCGGGACCACGGCCCCGAGCGTTATTAGGCGGGTAAGAGTTGCCTCTACCGCCGCCCTCTTTGCAGGAGAACCGCAGGGAGACTGGACAAAGACTGGGTGTATTTGTTTTGCAAATTCGAGAGCATAGCCCTCTCTGATAACTTCTAGGACCCATTGGTCGGACGTGACTCGGGACCAGGCTGGAAGAAATCGCCTCAGGCGTCCGCCTACCAACGGTTCTTCCCCCTGGACCCCCGTCACCTCATTGTTTTCTATTACCCTGAGAGGAAAAGGAGGAGGCAGTCCCGAAACCTCGGCCTGCTCCTCGAAACCCTCTAAAACCTTGTCCCTTCAAGGGAAATCGGCCCCTGGGAAAGGAGTTTGACCTGGCTTGACGAAACCTTCGAGCGTCCCTGGGCTGGTTCCGCGCAGAGGCTAGGGGTCGTCCTATCTTCAGGCAGCCTGCCCCCCTTAGACTCGCCAAGGTCCTTAACCAACTTCTCCAAGTCTTCTCCGAATAATAACTTCCCCTTAAAGGGAAGACGGCTCAGGCGTGCCTTCGAGGAGGCGTCCGCTGCCCAGTTCCGTAGCCACAGATAACGCCTAGCCGCCACCACCGAGGCCATGTTCTTGGCTAGGCTTCTGATGAGGTCATACTGACTATCCGCCAGGTAGGCTGCTCCGGATTCCAATCTAGCCGAGTTAGTCTGAACCTCGCCTGTTGGCCCCTCTGCTGCCTGGAGCTGTTGTGACTATCTTAAACAGGCTCTTGCTACCCAGGCTCCTGACACCGAGGCCTGCAAGGCCAGGGCACTCACATCAAAGGCTTGTTTGAGTAGGGTATCTAGCTTTCTGTCTTGAGCGTCTCTGAGGGCCGTGCTACCCTCCACCGGGATAGTAGTCTTCTTAATGACTGCTGATACCGCTGCATCCACCCTGGGAGACTTCAACAGCTCTTTGTCCGCCTCCGGAAGTGGGTATAGGCGAGACATGGATCGGACTCCCCTTAGACCCAACTCAGGTTGATCCTATTCTTCCTGGATCATCTGACGCACTACCCTGTGGACAGGGAAAACTTTCTGAGATCTCCTGATGGCCTGAATTAAAGGGTCCTCCAGCGCCTCCTCCTCTACTGGATTGTCCGAGGCCACATTGAGGGCTTTTAGGGACTCGTGAATTAGTGCCGGGAGCTCCTCCCGACGAAAGACTCTGATGATTCGGGAGTGATCTTCAGGGATCTCTCCTTCTTCCAGCTCCTCCTCTTCCTCGTCCCAGTCCTTGTCAGAGCCATCCTCCTCCGGGGAGCCTTGGGAAAGGAGCGGGAGAGGCTCTTCACCGCTCAGACGAGGCCGTTTAGGCGGCATGTCAGTCTGGATTGCTTGCCCTTTTGGGCTTGGCTTCGGCCGTTGAGACAGCCTCTCCTGTCCCTGAGCCCTGTTTACGCAGGCAATAGGCTTCCCCCCCTTATGGAGTAAAAGGATGAAGTCTGGGGAGAAAAATTCCCCGGCGCCCCCTACCCCTGAGGAGGGGGGCGAAGGGAGAAGAAGAGGGGTAGGCAGATCCGAGGATGTCGAGGGAGGGAACTGGGATCCCCCTTCCCCTTCTAAGGGGTCCCCAGACCCCTGAGAGGGTTGGATTATGGCCAAGTTCAGTTCTTGTTCAACTGAGGCAGCCACTGCAGCACAAGCCCTGCAGACTCCTGCCTCGGAGGAAGTGCCCCTGCGCGTGCCACAGGACGGGCATTTAGATTTGGCCGCCATGCTTGAATTCAGTTATCGGAGCCCTTCCTGCTAGCAGGCCTATGCAGCGTGCCTAAATCGCAGCCAGCTGTACGGCCCAGCTCCGTGTATGAGCTCTCCCCTTCAGCGGGTACCAATATCCCCGAAGAGAAGGCAGCTACCAGGCCCTTTATTTTATAAAACAAACAGTCCCCCTAACCGGAACCGGGACGAACTAGACTAGTGTGAAATTCAATTAAATTAAATTCAGTAAAATAAACTAAGCTAAAACAAACTAAAATAAAATTTTAAAATTAGCTTAAAATGACCCCGAAGGAGTCTGGAAATAATTTGCAATGTACTTGCGGTTTGCAGCATCCGTGCTGATTAGGACCGGCTCAGCGGTCTCTGCCCGTTGGCTCTACACGTGGTAGGCCTCACCACGTGGAGCCTGAACGGGGTACCGCGAGTTTGTCCTCTGGGCCGTTTCTTCTCCCCCCCCGGATACAGCAGGAGGCTGGAAGTCGACCCCTAAGGCAGAATCGCCGAGATCGGGAGGCCCGGGGTTCGCCGCCGCGTCCTTTGCCTGCGGGACGGGTCCGGCGTTGACGATTGACGGACGATTATCTTCCGGCGTTGCCTCAAGCGCTCAGCCTCCGGGGGGCTTCGGCGCGAGGCAGGGCCAATCCGAAATGGAAAACCTCGGGGGACCGTCGGATGGCAGCCGCAGAGCTCAGCGAGATCCTCCTCGGGACTGCCTGCACAGAGCACCTCCAAAGCTCGGCCCGACCAGGAGGGGGGGGGGGGGAGAAGAGAGCCTGCAGGAGTAATTAAAGGGGCAGAGACTGCTCAAAATTAAACGAGAGAAATTAAGAGAGGTAAAGTAATAAATAAGGTACTAAATAAAGTAAAGTAATCAAATAAAAGAATAGGAAAGGCTCCAGTAAGCCCTAGGCTTACGGAACCCTCCAGCTGCTTGGAGGCTGAGAATACTGGAGTTGGTGGGTGGTCCTGGTGGTATTTATACCGCCCCACCTCCAAAAAGGTTGGGCTCAGCCTCCAAGCTGCTGGAAGGGTTGCGCAACCCAGAAGTAAAGGGACTGGACTGGAGTGACGATAAGGAACTCAACCTGCCAAACGGCCACAATCACGGACTTCAGCATTTCCATCCGAAAGAGCAGTACCCGGAGACAGCGATTGAGCCACTTCAGGTCGAGAATCAGCCGAAAGGTCCCTTCTTTCTTTGGAACTACAAAATAAATTGAGTACCGACCCGACTCAACCCGTATTGGTCTAAAGGCACAGGGACCACCACCCCCAGACTCAGTAGCCTTGACAGCGTGTCTTCCACCGCAGCCTTCTTCAAAGGGGATTTGCAAGGGTACTACACAAACGCCCGACAAACCGGCCTCGCAGACTCGAGAGCGTAACCCTCTCAGATCACCTCCAACACCCATTGATCCAAAGTGACCCGGACCCAGGCGGAAAGAAACTGTCTTAACCGACCTCCCACTGGCAGCACCTCCTCCTGGGCCCCCATTGTCTCATTGCGAAAGAGGCCCCGAAACCTCTTCCCGCCCCCTGAAACCCTCAGAAACCTTGTCCTCTCGACGGGAAACAGCCTCTTTGAAAGGCTGTCGACCTCGCCTGTCGATACCTCCGAAAGGCTCTAGACTGGGGACATGCTGGAGCCGGCGCCCAGCCTGGCTTTGGCCTATCCTCAGGGAGCCTGCCCCCCTTCGTCTCGCCTAGCTCCTTTACTAACTTATCCAAGTCTTCAAAGAGTAGCTTCCCCCTAAATGAAAGTCTACTAAGGCAGGCTTTAGAGGAAGCATCCGCCGCCCAGTTTCGCAGCCACAAATATCACCTAGCTGCTACCACCAAGGCCATATTCTTAGCCAAGCTCCTAATGAGGTCATACCGACTATCCGCCAGATAGGCCGCTCCCGACTATCTTGGCTGTCTCACCCTGAGCTGCCCTGGGAAGACCGTCGGCCAATGGAGCTGTTGCGACCACCTCAGACAGGCTCTCGCTACCCAAGCCCCTGATACCGATGCCTGCAACGCCAGGGCACTTACATCAAAGGCCTGCTTTAGCAACATGTCCAGCTTTCGATCCTGGGTATCCTTCAGGACAGCACCGCCCTCGACTGGGATAGTCGTCTTCTTTGTGACGGCCGACACCGCCGCATCCACCCTCGGCGACTGCGGCAACTCCTTATCCACCTCCAGTAAAGGGTACAACCGAGCCATAGATCGCACTCCCCTTAGGCTGGACTCCGGCTGATTCCATCCTTCCTGAATCATCTGACGCACCACCTTATGCACTGGAAACATCTTCTGAGGCCTCCTGATGGCCTGTATCAACGGGTCTTCCAAGATCTCCTCATCCGCCGGCACGCTCGGAGCCATATTTAACACCTTCAGAGACTCCGCAATCAACGCTGGGAGCTCCTCCCTGCGAAAGACTCGAACTATCCGGGGTTGTTCCTCTTCCGGAATCTCCCCCTCTGAGTTCTTCTTCTTCCTCTTCCCCAAGCTCCCCATCCGAGACCTCCCCCTCCTGAGTCTCAGATAGAGGGAAAGTGAGGTTCTCCTCATTTAGCAATCTGGGATGCTTGTGCAGGACGCCCGTCTCCCGATCCTTGGCCATCCTTTTTCTTGCCGATCCACCTACCTGCGGAGCCACCGCTCCTCCTGGCCTCTGCTGCCGCATACAAAAAGCCTTGTGAAGCAGCAGGACAAACTCCGGGGAAATAACCCCCAGCTACCCCCTTCTCCAGAGGACGTGGAAGGAGTGGGCTGTGCTGGAGGAGGTCCCATCAGGTCCACGGCCAGGGATAGAGGGGGTGGCTGCTCACCTTCCGCTTCCAGAAAGTCCCCAGACCCTTGGGAATCGTAAACCTTTTCCTGGGCTACTCTCCCCTGCATTTCTTGCTCTACTGAAGCAGCCTCCGCAGACCCCTGCTGCTGATACCGTGCCCCGCCGTGTGCCACAGACCAAACACTGTGGCCTACCCAGCATGGCGTGGCTGTTAATCTTTAAAGTTTAACTACAGGTCCCTCTTCCAGAGCCCAACAATATCCAAAAGCTTTTTAAAAAACACACTGCCCCAAAACAGCAGTCCCATAAAACTTTCAAAGAAACTTCCAACGAAAACGCTTCCCCTAAGCACTTTCCCAAAAGCACGCAAAGAAAAAACACGAACTGCCACCTACCTCCTGCCGATTTCTTCCCACGTGCAGGAGAAGGCCGCTCCCTCAGCCATCACCGGGGCGATTCAGGGATAGAACAGGCACGCGCAGCTCCCTGCTTGCCACCACTGACGTCTCTCTCTGCCTTAAGCCGCCCCCTTTAGTAAGGCTGAAACGGCACCGCTCCCTTCCCCTTTTGGAAGGAGTCACCCTGCACACAGCAGCAAAGATGCCGATCCACTGACCTCACGCTCAGCCAACAAGGAGGGCTTCGGCACGAGGTGGGACGGGTAGGAGCAAGGCCCTCAACCCCTGCTGGCTCTCCCTCACTGTTGCCTTCCTCAGTGGCAGACAGCAAGCCTCCTCCTCCCTTAGTCCTCGAGGAGCAAGTGTTACCAACCCCCGGGGAAGGGGGGGGGGCCCAAAACCAAATTAAATAGATTAACTCAATTAAATTAATTAGAAAATCCAATGAACTGAATTAACCTAGCTACACCCCAGGGAAATAAACCCTCTATCTCCCTAAGGCCTGTCTCTCCAGTAAGCCCAGAACCCTGGCTTACTGCTACCTTCCAGCTGCTTGGAGACTGAGCTTACTGGTGTTGGTGGGTGGTGCCAGTGATGATATACCAGGGACTCAAAGCGATGATTGGCTCAGCCTCCAAGCTGCTGGAAGGGGTGCACAACCCAGAAGATAAGGGACTGGACTGGAGAGACGATAAGGAAACAGCCCTTGCTATACACAGAATTTTAGTATGTCATAATCAGGGCTTAATTTGTAGACAAAAAAAAAAAGTGGAACTAAGGGTCAGGCCAGAAGTGTTTGCATTGTTTATTCACCAATGCTGTAAACAAAATCTGCCTACTTAGGCTAGGCTTAAACTAAACATGTAACTTACCTGAATAGTGGCTGAATACTGATTTTCTGGCCTACCCTTGCTCCTCCCTTAAGATTATCCATATATTTGCGGGCTATGTCTGGCCATTTAGCCTTATATTACCTGTATATGTTTTGAAAATAGAGGCCAATTATGCATTTGCCAGCACTTCCTGCTTTACTAAAAAAAGTGCTATGGCCAGGCTGCTTCACTACAGCACAGCCACAGAAACAAATGAAAGTGCTTCTGTGGCTGTGTTAATACAGCCATGCTGCCTCCTCTGCGTCGCTGCATTAACACGTAACATAGCCACAGAAGCATTTTCATTTCATCTCACAGCTGTGCTGTACTGAAGCAGCCTGACTGCAGCACTTTTCATAAAGCAGGAAGTGATGATTTTGCTTTACTATAAATGCCATGGCCAGGCTGCTTTAGTATAGTACAGCTGCAGGAAAACAAAAGTGCTCCTGCAGCTGTGTTAAGTGTTATATGGCTGCAGCAGCATAGAGTAGGTGGAATGATGGAATCTATACTCCTGCCTCCTCAAGATGTTCCGGTGCACATTAAGCTCTTATCTGGATAATCGCTGCCTCTGAATCTAAAAGGAAACGCAATCAAGAAAGGAGTGCTTTTTCTAATTCTCTCTCCCTAAATCAATGTATATGACGGAATTATTAAACTGGCAACTTTGCCTCCAAAACGCTTTTGGTTTCTTTCCTACCTCCTAAAAGTAGACAAAACTCAAAAGCCAAGAACCTTGGGACCTCAAGTACCAAAAATTGTGGGGCAAAAAATGCCTCCCTTTTTGCCTTACAAAAATATTGAAAGAAGAAGTCTACATGTGATTAGTGTGCAAATTTCACTGGAGAACAGAAAACATACAGCTGTGAAGAGGCTTGGGGCCTATGACCAAAGGCGGCATACTCTGGGGGAAGAGTATATATAGCCTGGTGTGGTCAGCTGAAGCCCAAAAGACCTGAGGTGTAGTCCTGGAGAAGAGGACTTGCAACTTAAGTGTGCAACTAAAGCAGTTGGAGGACCTTCCAATAAGAACTCCCCCTGGGTTCAAGGAACCTACAAGTGAGGTGGTTATTTGTGAATATGTGTTTTGCAGAGGAACTACTGAAGAAAATCATGGAATACAGGTACACAGAAGAACTCCGAGTTCTTAGCAAGAATTAAAGCCTACGACCAAAGTGTCTGAACTGTCAACATTTTCCTAATTTTATTTGTCTATACCTGTGAATACTGAACAGATGAATAAATTAATAAACCTCTGACATGGGCCTGGCTTTGGCTGCTAGTCTGGAAGAAAGGCCACAACAAATTACTTATCTTCAGCAGATGTCCACTGAAGCCTTAGACAAGAAAGAATCTTACTCCTCCTTAGGGCCCTTAACTGGCAGTGAAAAGCTAGCTTAATAGTAGGGTTGACACAATCCAAAGTAAACCTCCTGAAGTATATGTCCTAATTTTTCTTAAAAAGCAGCACTACCAAGCATGCTGAAGTTTCTGCAAATGACACCTAAAACTCCCAGAATCCTCTGCAAGACCAGCCAAGTTTCTACATGACTGCAAAAATATTTTAAGTTCAACAAGAAACAAAAAGGCCCATGAAGATGAAAAAAGCTTATGGTTTCATCTAAATGATAACATAAGAGTCTGTAGCCAATCAGATGCAATCAATGTGGATTCTTATCAGATCGCTTATTTTTCACCTAAACAAATTACTTGTAAAAAGGCTAAAAATTATGAGGCTTTGTAATGTCAGAAGTAACAAAACACAAACCAATGAATATAAAGAAAGCTACAATTTATCCATTTTAGCCACCTTTGCCAGCATTCACCTAATCTAGAGAAATAAACATTTGTTTCATATAAACCAATAAGAGGTACAGAAAAATCAGTCACAAAGTGGGGCATCAAATGGAGCAGAAACATGGTTCTGGAAGAGAGAAACTAGGAGAAAAATAAATTTAAAAAGGCACAACAACACTATAAATATCTGCAGTCACGACTGGGTAAAGAGCAGCAGTATGGCCATCTGTTGTCATACAAATAGGACTAGGTGGGACCACCACACATTTGAGTTCCGAAAGTTATTTTGGTTTATGATCACAATTAAGCATGCTTATTTTATCAGGAATTATGTAGAAATTGTCAAAAAAAATTGCTTAAAACTGCATCATCTGGAACTGAGCAATACTCCAAAGTTGTATGAAAGAAATGTTTGCTTGTGGTGATTTTAAAAATTACATGGATTTTCTCTTTTTACATAAATATCTTTAGATGCTTATTATGCATTCCTATCAGCACTGGCTATGATGTTGTAAAGGCCATTATGCACAGAAGATCATTTATAGAAAGCCTACAGTATATAACCTTTTTCTCGGAAACTAAATAAAAGGGATCAGCCATAACGTAATTTATTATAATTTTATTTTGTACATATACACTTCACCAAAAATAAGTGAACAGAATCAAGAAAGCAATACAGGGAATATCACCCCAAAGGAGGTGTGTGTAATTATATATACACACACAAAATTATAACAATTAGCCCACTAATACAAGGAAATAAGTGATACAAGAAATAGGGAAAAAACCTCATAATACATACTCAAAGAAAATAAACCAAAAGGGCATCCCCAGCAGCAAACCTCCCCCCAAGGGCCATTACAGCAGCGCCTGTGAAACATGTGTCCAGGTACCACTCCCCTCCCTCACACAAAGAAAAACAAGCAATTTAGGCTTGAAAAAGGCAAAAAAGATTTACCCTCATGAACAACAACATAAGAACAAGGAAATCTGAACACAAAATTCAATCCCAAAACCAAAGCCCTGGTGTCACTTCTGTGTACCTTCTATGAACAAGCCCTTTTTTTGGTCCTGATCTTTCAAGAATGAAAATACTGTTTAAAAACCTCATTATAGTAACATTTACCTTAGAATTTGACCACAAGGGTAGACCACTGGGTTACAACCTCCAAGGAGAACTCAAGGAACTTCATCAGATTATCACCAATGCAGACTCCCTGCCCCGCAGGTGATGAATCACTACCTGGGGGAAGCCCTTATTCATAGAGGGAGGTTCCCAGAGTCCATCTCAGTCAAATATTTCTTAACCATGTCAATAGGTGGTATAAAGAGACATTTGGGAAAGTTCAGCAAATGCAGATTAAAGAATTTGATTTTTAAGATGCTTTGGTGAAAGACAGTAATATCATGTGTCGTCGTATGGAGCATCTATTATGATCTGAAATGCATTCATTCTTGACTCGAGAACATCCATTTTCCCAGATAAAACCAATGTGTTTAAGTTGATAGATAAAGAAATCCTTACTTTGATTCTGCGCACATTTGAACAATTGCAGGTTATTATACAGAGGAATTCACAGTTCTTGTAAAAAACAAAACAAAACAAAAAAAAACCACCTTTTTTTGTGATCTTCTAGTACAGTAGGTAATTTACTAGACTTGATCTTTCCTTGATAAAAGAGTGCTGGCTTCTTAAACCCTGGGAATTTTCTTTCAGTACCAGTCAAATGCTCTCAAAATTATAAAACAAATAAAAAGTGCAATAAGTGGTGGTGTGGGTGTACCTTAATTCTGCATATCATTCAAGTACCTCCTATTTAACTACTCCTATCAAAGATAAAAAAAAATGAAAAAACCCACATGGGGTAATACATATGGCACTGTTATACCACAACCTGTGCTGGCAGTGCCCTCATACATCTGTGATATACATACAGGATAAACAGATAACCACATAAGATTTATTTTTTAAATAGATGCAATTTAAAATAAATCTTCAGGTAAAAAAGGAAAGGAAATGCAAGAACACTAATAAATTACTATGCAAAGTTGTTAAATGCTTTAGCAGATGTTAATTTGTGTTCCATGTTCAGCTTTGACTATTAGATAAAGCAATCTATCAAAAATAAATAAAGTTCTGGCTTTGTACATAGTGGGAGTCTGTTCTGGTGACTGCTGTATGGCCTTCAGTGAGACCTAGTATATACAATTAAAAAGTGACATCAGGAAAGCATTCTAAGAACACAAATGGCCAGTAGCATAGTGACCACTTAGCAAGCCAAGCAAAGAGCTGTGGCGGGGGGGGAGGGGGGGGGTGCCTGTCACTGGGAAAACTGCAAAACTGGAAAGGCAGCAGCTGTAATCATGGTAATGTACCGGTACTATCAGAGCAGCAGACACTGCACTAAACCCCAGCAGTGCTGCCTCCAATCCCTTCATTTAATTCTCCATGTATTAGTCTGTCAACAGAAGCAGGGCCTCCCAGTACCCCAGGATTTGAGACCATTTCTCTGAACCCTCCACTGCACCGACATTGTCACTAAACATCCATCCAATACTGCCCCAACTTCCCTAAACCAGAGCCCACTCCCCACTCATACCCCACCATGCACCTAACAAAATCCTATCC
This sequence comes from Ichthyophis bannanicus, assembly GCA_033557465.1. Lineage (NCBI taxonomy): Eukaryota > Metazoa > Chordata > Amphibia > Gymnophiona > Ichthyophiidae > Ichthyophis > Ichthyophis bannanicus. The sequence continues at coordinate 1,269,654,428 of CM066032.1, read as the reverse complement.
CACTTCTGATGTCCCATCTATACCACACGCCTACCATACACAAGCTCCCATTCCAAGATCTCACCCATAGCTGATACCCCATACACTACTGCACCATACTCCTGCTGCAGAAACCCAACTACACAAACCCCACCCTTGTTTTTTGTATGGCGCCATTTTCATTTATTTTTATTGTAAACTGCTTAAAATGTTGGACATGGTAACAGTATATAAATGTTTCTAAATCAATAAAAATAAATATCCACCTACACACACACCCCTCAATTTCTATGTATACAGCTGTGGTCAATATTATTTTAGGTATGTTGTGTACAATATTCTGAGAAATAATTGAAAAAATATTCCAGCAAGTATATCATCATATTTTAATAGTTATAAGTTCAAGGGTATACAACAAAGGATTTCTGTGCAATTAGATGTGGTAATTTCTGAGAAAAAAAAGCCACACAAAAAATAACCTGGACAAGAATAATGGCACCCTTCACTAATATTTGGTTGCACAATCTTTGGCAGTGATAATAGTCTCCAAAATGTTTCTTGTAGCCATCAACAAGTTTCGTAGATCTGTCTGCTGGTAGTTTCTCCCACTCTTCAACTGCGATTTGTTCCGGCTCATGAATGTTTCCAGGATTCTTTTTATCAATGGCACATTTTAGCTCTTCCCAAAGGTTCTCGATTGAATTGACTGACATCTGGACTCATTGCTGGCCAGTTTAAAACAATTCCATATGATCCCTTTTAACCACTCTTTTGTACTTTTGGATGTATGTTTTGGGTCACTGTCCTGCTGGAGGACCCAGACCTAGCTTTCTGACATTAGGTAGCATATTTCGCTCCAAAATACCTTGGTAGCCCTCTGACTTCATGATTCCTTTAATTCGTTCCAGCTCCTGAGGCAGCAAAACAGCCACACCATATTTAACTGTAGCAAGGGTTTTTGTTTTTCTTTTCTTTTTTATAAGCTTCATTTCTTTGCCTGTAAACGTATTGCTGGTCTGCATTGCCAAAGAGCTCAAGTTTGGTTTCATCTGTCCACAGAACTTTTTCCCAGGATTGTGATTTCTCAAGGTGGGTTTGGGCAAAGATCAGGCATGCCTTTTAACATCTGTCTTTGAGTAGTGGAGTCGTCCTTGGCCTTCAACTATAAAGTCCTCCTTTGTTTAGTGTGTGGGGTATTGTGCAGGTTGAAACAACCACTCCATATGCTCCAGGTCAGCCTTAAGCTTTTTGGATGTACTACGTGTTTCAGAAAGCCTTTGACAAGGTCCCTCAACAGAGACTTTTGGCAAAACTAAAGAGTCATGGGATAGGAGGCAGTGTACTACTGTGGATCAGGAACTGGTTAAAAGATACAAAGCAGAGGGTAGGGCTAAATGGCCAATTTTCCCAATGGAGAAAGGTGAATAGTGGTGTACCCCAGGGATCTGTGCAGAGTCCGCTACTTTTTGACATATTCATAAACGACCTGGAAAGTGGAATAACGAGTGAGGTTATCAAATTTGCAGATGACACAAAACTATTTAAAGTTGTTAAAGCCCAAGAAGATTGTGGAAAATTGCAAGAGGATCTTGATAAATTGGAAGACTGGGCATCAAAATGGCAGATGAAATTTAATGTGGACAAGTGCAAAAGTTATGCACCTAGGGAAAAACAACCCAAACTATGGTTACACAATGCAAGGTTCCACATTAGGAACCACCACCCAGGAAAAAGATTTAGGCGTCATTGTGGATAAAATGTTAAAACCCTCAGCCCAGTATGCAGTGGCGGCCAAGAGAGCAAATAGAATGCTAGGTATCATAAGGAAAGGAAAATAAAACAAAAGATATTATAATGCCTCTATATCGTTCCATGGTGAGACCGCACCTTGAATATTGTGTGCAATTCTGGTCGCAGTATCTTAAAAAGGGATATAGCGATATTAGAAAAGGTTCAGAGAAGAACCACCAAAATGGTAAAGGGGATGGAAGGATACTTCTATGAAGAAAGCTAAAAAGGTTAGGGCTCTTTAACCTGGAAAAGAGAAGGCTGAGGGGAGATATGATAGAAGTCAATAAATTAATGAACAGAGTGGAACGGGTAAACATAGATCGATTGTTTACATTATCAGAATATAGAAAGACTAGGGGACATGCAATGAAGCTACAGGGTAAACTATTTAAGACTAATAAAAGAAAATATATTTTTTCACTCAACATGTAATCAAACTCTGGAATTTGTTACCGGAGGATGTAGTAAGAGCTGTTAGTGTAGCTGGGTTTAAAAAAGGTTTGGACAAGTTCCTGGAGGAAAGGTCCATAAACCATTATTAAGGGGGGACCCAGGATATCAATGCTTGACCCAAATACAAGCATTGTGGAACCTGTGTCTTTTGGGGAAACTGCTAGGTACGTATGACCTAGATTGGCCACAGTTGGAAACAGGATACTGGGCTTGATGGACCTTGGTCTGACCCAGTATGACATATCTTATGTTCTTATGTACGTGGTGTTTTTCCAACAGTAAACATTAACCTGGGAAGACTTCTTGGATTAATTTTCCTCTTCCCACCACATCCTGGGAGATTCTTGAGTTCCGTAACCAGAAAACTTCTTAACATTGCAAGCTATAGATACAGGAATCTCAAGGTCTATGAAGTATGTTGATAATGACTTTTCTGAAAGTCTCAGTCAGCTCTCTTGTCGTTCCATTTTCACAATGGTGAAAAGGAGTGAATGTGGCCATTTTAAACAGAGCCATCAATCACTGGTTGATTTGTCATGTGAACACTGATCACAGGTGCGTCTAAGTTTACTGCAATGGTAATGTGGTTCTTCTCTTCAAACCGATTTGAATTGTTTGTAAGTGCACCAATAATCATATCGTGGCAATTTCCTTTTTTAAATTGATCTTGTTCTGTTTGATTCTTGTGTGTGTCAAACATATGTATATATAACCCAAAGCCATTTCACTGACTTTTTTTTTTTTTTTAGGAGATATCAGACATTAAAGGGTTGAACTGCAAGGGTGCCAATAATGTTGACCACAACTGTACCCTTACACCCTTTCCTTGACTGACGTTTTGGAGGGGGGAGGGCCCAGGCCCCCACCATCATGGGCAACATGTGATTATAGAAACCCATATTAACTTCACTGCCAGGGTGCCATCCTATAAGCACTCTGGATTGTGTTAGAAAAAGGAGATGGCACTGTCATCCATACTGCTGTAGTCTACAGACCTCCGACTCAAATCGAAGAAATAGATAATGAATTGATTATAGATATTGCCAAGATAGCCACAAAAGGGGGAAGCGATCATATTGGGTGACTTTAATCTACCCGATGTGGGTTGGAGTACTCCTTCAGCGAATCTGGCAAGAAGCAAAACAATTGTGGATGCTTTCCAAGATGCATCACTTAAACAAATGGTGATGGAACCAACCAGGGAAAGCTCAATCCTGGATTTAGTGCTCACCAACGGTGAGAGCGTGTCAAACGTCTGGGTGGGTGCCCCTGTGAGCAGCAGCGATCACCACACAGTGTGGTTTGAAATAAGAGCTAAGGTGCAGTCCAATCATAGCAAGCTCAAAGTCCTAAACTTCAAAAACACTGACTTCAGTAAAATGGCCAAATACCTGAAGGAGAAGTTGGCAGGGTGGGAAGGGATAAGGGAAGTGGAATTGCAATGGGCTAAACTAAAGGTGGCAATAAAAGGGGCAACAGATAAATATGTAAGGAAAGTAAATAAAAACAAGAGGAGAAGGAAACCTATTTGGTTCTCCAAAGAAGTGGCTGCTCAAATAAAGGCAAAAAAACACAGCTTTCACAAAATTCAAAAGCTTGCAAACAGAGGAACACAGTAAGGAATACAGAAGCAAACTAAAAGAGAGAAAAAGAAAATAAGGAAAGCAAAATCAAAAGGCAGAGGAAAAGATGGCTAAAGATGTGAAGTGTGGCAACAAAACTTTCTTCAGGTATATTCGGGAGAAGAGGAAAATCAGATATGGAATTGCAGGACTCAGAAGTGCTGGGAACGGATTTGTGCAAAGTGACATTGAAAAAGTAAAATGACTAAACAAATACTTCTCCAGGATTTTCTTTAGTAAAAACAGAGCAGAAAGACCATCTGTGACTCCCAAATATAAAAATAGGAATGAAGTAGATACCACACCATTCACTGAAGATGTGTTAGAACAACTTGCAAAACTGAAAGTGAACAAGGCCATGGGACCGGATGGGATACATCCCAGGATACTGAAAGAGCTCAGAGAGGTTCTTGCAGGGCCGTTAAAGGACGTTTTCAACAGATCCTTGGAAACAGGAGTAGTTCCTCAGGACTGGAGAAGGGCAGATGTGGTACCTAAGAACATAAGAAATGCCATACTGGGTCAGACCGAGGTCCATCAAGCCCAGTATCCTGTTTCCAACAGTGGCCAATCTAGGTCATACGTACCTAGCAGTTTCCCCAAAAGACACAGGTTCTGCAGTGCTTGTACTAGGTCAAGCATTGATATCCTGGGTCCCTTTTTAATAGTGGTTTATGGACCTTTCCTCCAGGAACTTGTCCAAACCTTTTTTAAACCCAGCTATACTAACAGCCCTTACTACATCCTCCGGTAACAGATTCCAGAGTTTGATTACACATTGAGTGAAGAAATATTTTCTCTTATTTGTCTTACATAGTTTACCCCGTAGCTTCATTACATGTCCCCTAGTCCTTCTATATTCTGATAGCGTAAACAATTGATCCACGTTTATCCGTTCCACTCCATTCATTAATTTATAGATCTCTATCATATCTCCCCTCAGCCGTCTCTTTTCCAGGTTAAAGAGCCCTAACCTTTTTAGCCTCTCTTCATAGGAGTAGCCTTCCATCCCCTTCACCAATTTGGTGGCTCTTCTCTGTACTTTTTCTAATAACTCTATGTCCTTTTTAAGATACGGTGACCAGAATTGCACACAATATTCAAGGTGCGGTCGTACCATGGAGCGATACAGAGGCATTATAATATCCTTTGTTTTATTCTCCATCCCTTTCCTTATGATACCTAGCATTCTATTTGCTTTCTTGGCCGCCGCTGCACACTGGGCGGAGGGTTTTAACATGTTATCCACGATGACTCCTAAATCTTTTTCCTGGGTGGTGGTTTCTAATGTGGAGCCTTGCATCGTGTAACTATAGTGTGGGTTGTTCTTTCCTAGGTGCATAACTTTGCACTTGTCCACATTAAATTTCATCTGCCATTTGGATGCCCAGTCTTCCAAATTATCCAGATCCTCCTGCAGTTTTCCACAATCCTCTTGGGTTTTAACAACTTTAAACAGTTTTGTGTCATCTGCAAATTTGATAACCTCACTAGTTATTCCCTTTTCCAGGTCATTTATGAATATGTCAAAAAGTAGCGGACCCAGTACAGATCCCTGGGGTACTCCACTATTCACCTTTTTCCATTGGGAATATTGGCCATTTAGCCCTACCCTCTGCTTTCTATCTTTTAACCAGTTCCCGATCCACAATAGTACACTGCCTCCTATCCCATGACTTTTTAGCTTTGCCAAAAGTCTCTGATGGGGGACCTTGTCAAAAGCTTTCTGAAAGTCCAGATACACTATATCAACCGACTCACCTTTGTCCACCTGTTTATGCACACCTTCAAAAAAACAGATCAGATTAGTAAGACAAGATCTTCCCTGTCTAAAGCCATGTTGACTGTCTCCCATTAGGCCATGACTATCTACATGCTGTGTAATTTTGTTCTTTATGATGGTTGCTACCATTTTCCCTGGTACTGACGTCAGGCTCACCGGTCTGTAATTTCCCGGGTCACCCCTGGAACCCTTTTTAAAAATTGGTGTTACGTTGGCGACCCTCCAATCTTCAGGTATTACAGATGATTTTAATGAAAGTTCACAGATTACCAATAGCAGGTCTGCAATCTCATATTTCAGTTCTTTCAACACTCTGGGATGTATACCATCCGGTCCAGGTGATTTGCTACTATTCAGTTTATCAAATAGTTGTAATATATCTTCCCGGTGTAGCGATATTTCTCTCAATTCCTCTGCAGTATCACCTTTAAATACCACTTCAGTCTTGGGTAACATCCCTACATCTTCCTCAGTAAAGACCGAAGCAAAGAATTCATTCAGTCTCTCTGCTGACCTCTTACAAAAGTGGTGACAGGGAAGAAGTGACAAACTACAGGCCCGTGAGCCTTACCTCGGTGGCAGGAAAAGTAATGGAGGAGCTTCTGAAAGAGCGAATAGTGGATTTTCTCAAAACCAACAGGTAGCATGATCAGAGGCAACATGGTTTTACCAAAGGACGATCTTGCCAAACAAATCTGATTGAATTCTTTGACTGGGTGACCAGAGAACTAGATCAGGGGCATGCGATGGGTGTCATCTACCTGGATTTCAGCAAAGCCTTTGAAACTGTTCCTCATAGGAGGCTTAACAATAAACTCAGTAGTTTGGGGATGGGTCCCAGGGTGGTGAACTGGATCAGAAATTGGCTGACTGACAGACAGAAAGTGATGGTAAATGGAGCTCACTCGGATAAAAAGAGGGTGATTAGCAGGGTGTCCCAGGGTTCGGTCCTGGGCCCGGCACTGTTCAATGTATTTGTGAGTGATATTGCTGAAGGACTGAATGGAAAAAAATCTGTCTTTTTGCAGATGACATGAAAATTTGCAACAGAGGTGGACTCCCCTGAGGGAGTGGATAACATGAGGAAAGATCTACAAAAGTTGAAAAAATGGTCTAATGCTTGGCAGTTAAGATTTAATTCGAAGAAGTGCAGTGTCATGCACTTGGGAAGCAGAAATCCAGGTGAAATGTACGTGATAGGGGAAGAGAGATTGGTGCACACGGACCAGGAGAAGGACCATGGTGTGATTATTTCTGCGGATCTCAAGGTGGCAAAACAGTGCGACAAGGCAGCGGCAAAGGCCAGGAGGATGTTGGGTTGCATACAAAGAGGAATTACCAGCAGAAAGGAAGAGGTACTAATGCCACTGTATAAGTCACTGGTGAGGCCTCACTTGGAATACTGTGTTCAGTTTTGGAGACCATATCTTGCAAAGGATATAAAAAGAATGGAAACTGTTCAGAGGAAGGTGACCAAAATGATTTGGAGCCTGCGTCAGAAGCCTTATGAGAAGAGACAAAGACCTAAATATGTACACTCTGGAGGAGAGGAGGGACAAGGGAGATATGATCCAGACCTTTAAATACTTAAAGAGAAATAATGAACAAACAACCCTCTTCCAAAGACGGGGAAGCTGTAAAACTAGAGGGCATAACATGAAGCTGCAAGGGGATAAATTGAAAGGCAATGTCAGGAAATACTTTTTCACTGAAAGGGTGGTGGATGCTTGGAATGCCCTCCCGATGGAAGTGGTGGGGGCAAATACAGTGACAGAATTCAAAATGGCATGGGACAGACACAGTGGATCCCTTTACAGCAACAGGATAAAATCAAAATAAAAAAACTTAACTATCTAATTTCTCAACATACAGGGGTGTCCTACACGGAGCGGTGGGTCCACCCCTAAAACAGACATGGGGAGGATGGAGCGGCAGGTGCACCTACTCTTGCCATCTTACTTGGCAGACTTGATAGACCATGTTGTTGTTGTTATTAAGTGCGGTCGAGTCGGAGTTGACTCATGGTGACCCTCTGGATAGCTATCCTAAATTGTGTTCGGTCTTCAGTCAGGCGGCTCATTGTTGACAGACTGGTACCCGTAGCTGCTGTTATTGTATCGATCCATCTAATTGCTGGCCTTCCTCTTTTGCGCTGACCTTCTATCTTGCCAAGCATGATATGTTTCTCTAATGACCTCTCTCTTCGCATGATATGTCTAAAGTATGAAAGTCGAAGTCTTCTCATCTGAGCTTCTAAAGAAAGCTTAGGTTTGATCTCCTCTAGTACCGACTGATTTGTTCTTCGGGCAGTCCATGGTATACACAGTATTCGCCGCCAGCACCATAATTCAAAGGCATCAATTATCTTTCTGTCTATCTTTTTCACTGTCCAGCTTTCACATCCATATGATGTTATTGAAAATACTATGGCTTGAACAAGTTTAATCTTTCTATGGAGAGAGACATCTCTGCTCTTGAGGATCTTATCTAGGTCTTTCATAGCCATTCTGCTAAGAGCAATGCGTCATCTGATTTCTTGACTGCTTGTTGCTTCTTTATTGATAGTTGATCCAAATAGGTTAAAGTTGTTCGCGATTTCAATTTCTTCTCCTTTAACGATGAACCTGTTGATTATGCCAGTTGTCATGATCTTTGTCTTCTTTACATTAAGGTGCAGGCCCATTTTGAGACTATGTTCTTTGATTGTGAGAAGCAAATGTTTCAGATCATCTTCACTTTCAGCCAGTAATATGGTATCATCAGCATAGCGAAGGTTGTTGATGAGTCTTCCAATCTTCACACCTCTGTTGTCTTCATACAATCCTGCTTCTCTGATGATTTGTTCTGCATATAAATTAAACAGGTAGGGGGAAAGTATGCAGCCTTGTCTTACACCTTTGCTTATTTTAAACCATTCTGTTTCTCCTTGTTCCATTCGAACTGCTGCTTCTTGATCAATGTACAGATTGTGCAAGAGTACAATCAGGTGTTCTGGTATACCCATGCTTCTTAATGTGGCCCAGAGTTTCTCATGGTTTACACAGTCAAAAGCCTTGCTATAGTCAATAAAGCACAAATAGATATCCTTTTGGTATTCTTTAATCTTCTCAAGGATCCATCTCACATCTGCAATGATGTCTCCCGTTCCTCGCCCTTTCCTGAACCCTGCTTGCACTTCAGGTAGTTCTTGTTCCAGGTATGGTTGTAGTCTCTTTTGAATAATCTTCAGTATAATCTTGCTGGCATGTGGGATCAGAGCTATTGTGCGATAATTTTCACAGTCAGTTGGATCACCTTTCTTTAGTACTGGTATAAACACAGATCTTTTCCAGTCAGTTGGCCATGATGTTGTCTTCCATATTTCTTGGCAGAGCCTTGTAAGTATGGTAACAGCTGCATCAGATTGCTGCAATACTTCTATAGGAATGCTATCAATGTCTGGTGCTTTGTTCTTTGATAAGGCTTTCAATGCTGCTTTAACTTCTTTCATCACCAATGGTTCCCGATCATAAGGTACAGGTTGAAACGGCTGTTGATCCACTTGATCTTTATCATATAAAAACTCTGTATATTCCTTCCACCTTTTCTTGATCTTCTCAGCATCATTCAACATAGAACCTTGAGCATCTTGTAACATTCCAATTCGAGGCTGGAACTTTTTCTTTAACTCTCGTAGCTTTAGGAAAGTTGATCTTGTTCTTCCTCTAATAGTTTCTGCTTCTATTTCCTTGCATGCATCGTTGTAGTACTTTTCCTTGTCCTGTCTTGCTGCACGTTGGAAATCTCTGTTGAGTTCTGTGATTGTCTTTCTTTCTCCTCTGGCTTTAGCTTCTCTGTGTTTCTGGGCAATTTTCAGAGTTTCTTCCGTCATCCATTTTGGCTGTTTTTGCTTTTTCACCTTTTGTAGAGACGTCTCGCTTTCTTCCAACACAACCTTCTTGATGTCATTCCATAACTCTTCCGGAGCTCTGTCATTTGTATCTAAAGCAGCAAATCGATTTTGCAGGCAGTCTTTAAATTCCAGTGGTATATTCTCAAGGTCATATTTTGCTGCATTCATGAGTGGTTTGCTCTTTTTCAACTTTAGCTTGAGTTTGCATACTAGTAGTTGATGATCTGTACCACAGTCAGTTCCAAGTTTTGTCTTTGTTGATATTACAGAACTTTTCCATTGTTGACTTCCACAGATGTAGTCAATTAGATTTTTATACAATCCATTGGGTGAAGTCCATGTGTACAGTCGCCACTTGTGTTGATGGAAGAAGGTGTTTGAGATGAATAGATCGTTGGTCTTGCAGAATTCTATCAGTCTTTCTCCAGCTTCATTTCTGTTGCCAAGTCCATATTTTCCAACTACTTTGCCTTCTTTGTTGCCAACTTTTGCATTCCAGTCACCCATGACTATCAGGATATCCTGTTTGCATGTTCTGTCAATTTCAGCTTGTACTTGTTCATAGAACTCTTCAATTTCATTCTCTTCTGTAGCTGATGTTGGAGCAGATACTTGAATTATAGTTGTGTTGATAGGCATTCCTCAGACGAATAGAGATTAAGCGTTCGCTGACTGCATTTTATTTCATTACAGTTCTTGCAAGTTCCTTCTTTATTATAAATGCAACACCATTTCTTCTTTGTCTTTCATTTCCAGCATAGTAGACCATGTGATCATCTGATGCAAAGTGCCCGATGCCAGTCCATTTCAGTTCGCTGACACCCAACAGATCAAGTTGTACATGTACCATTTCATTCTTGACCACCTCCAACTTCCCTTGGTTCATGCTTCATACGTTCCATGTTCCAATGCATAAGACATTGTTACAGCTTCTGACTCATTTCATGCGCAGCTACATCAGCAGTCAGATGTCCCGAGGGCTTTGATCCAACCACATCATAAATGCTGGCTTTACTCTGAGAAGTCTTCAGCTCTTCCCCAGTAGCTAGTTGAGTGCCTTCCGACCTGGGGGTCTCATCTTCCTAGCACTATAGTACAATTTGTTTTGTTGTAACTATCCATTGGGTTTTCATGGCAAGATACAGAAGTAGATTGCCGGGCCTTTCTTCCGCGCAGCTTAAGTTTGGTGTTGTTGCCGTTGTCACAGAAATGTGATCCTCCACCGTCAACACTATCCCATTCTGCTGCTGCCCAGATGGGTGGTTTGTCTTGGTCTGGCACCTCAGCTGAGACCTGTCCAACTTGGGAGACCCTGCCAGTAGTTAAACTACCGATAGTTTAGCTCTCAGCATCACTGATGCACACAAGCCCTCACAGCACGACAAGCTGCAAACCAACTGATAGACCATACTGGTCTTTATCTGCCATCATTTACTATGTTACTTAATGCCATTTGAGCTAGCACTATGACCCCTAAACACATCTTGTGGTAGGTTTTATGTATGAACACACATTTTCAAAATTAGATTGTATTTACTCTAATCAACTTGTATTACAATGTAAAACAAAATTTAAAAAAAAATCTTCAAAAGCAACACCCTCAAGAACTGGGAGTAGTCACACCTACCTACAGATAACGTACACAGGAGGCTGTATAATATATATGGATGCTTTGTGGCCAACCCTACTGCCTGGTGACTGTTTCAGTTAAGGAAAACTCATGCTTTATGGAACAAATTGTTCTGCATCTCCTTTAAGGTATGCACCATTAGATATCCACAAAGCATTTCACATCCCCTGACCTACTACTACACTTCTGCAGCACCATTGCATAAAATAGGACCAGTAACACATAACAGGCATTGGCAGGCAATAACATTAGTCCATTGGGCCAAGTAACCTTCAGAAAGTAAGGCCCCCAAAACTTAAACACAATATTCCAATGGAGATCTTACCAACAACTTAGATTAGAAGAGATTACTATACGATCTTCTACAAGACATACCTCTTCTTAACGCATCCTAATGTCCCTGCTGCTCTGGCCACTACCCCCCTTTTTCCTACCCCGAAATCACCGATACCATCACCTTGTTGCTTTCCTATTTTAAACGCATCAGCATTATACCCCTCAAGTATTACTAATGGAAAAAGTATGAGCTAAATAATAAATACTTCCTTGGATTTGTGCCCAAAACGCACATCACTATACTTTTTTGTATCCATACTTAGCTGTCAAGAAGCAGTTAAACATTCTTTCTAATCTCATCGTTTTATACCACAATATTCACAACGAGGTGTAGTTTAGCAACATTTGCTGCGGTAAACACAGAAACATGAAAAAAAAATCAAACTTATTCGAACGTAAACGTACAGTCTGATTGGAGGCGACCAAAGAAAAGAAGAGAAACTGATCAAAACACGGACCATTCACCAAGATCAGACAAATGCAAGAACACAAACTTGTGCCAGCCCAAGATATTTCTCAGAGTTGCGTATTGTTGTTGTTTCAGTAGGGAACAGATGTTACACAACTCATCCCCATTACTATGATTTCTAGTTCCACCGTCGCAGAAACAAAACAAAAAAAGGGGGAGTAATATCTTATGCACAGAAACTGCTTTGCTGGAAATACTAGCATGTTGAAGAGAAAACTCTAAATGATCAGGCAGCATTTCTGGATAGGCATAGGCTTGAGTGATATCGGGCAAAACGGATGCAGCCACCCTCCCTGCCACAAGCGATGGCTGCATCCTCCCCCTCCCCACAGGATCCGACGGGGACAAACCTGAGACCCAGTAGTGTTAACACCCTACACCAGCCAATATTATACCATTTGTATTATAACTACATGAAAGACAAATCCCCCTACAATAACACCCCGCCCTCCCCCAGTTTCGGACACACGCTGTTCGCTCCCCAAGGGCCCATATAGAATGGAGGAAGAGCTACACGAATCCCACCACCTTCTCCGCGCAAGCGCGCGACCTCAACGCATACGGCACACGTGCAGTCAAAAGTTAAAGCCCATGAAAGACAGAAGGGGAGGGGCGCAAGTGCGCGCGCGCAGAGTAAAAACTGACGCAGGACAAACAGAAGAGACCCTATGGGGGAAAAAGAGAACGCGCGCTTGTCCCTCGCGAGACTCACCTGCACCCGGCGGCGAGCCGGAGTCCGACGCGGCGTCGCCCGGAGTATCCACGGCCTGCTCTCGTTTTTCTCCTCCTTCCCACGCGAATGTTTTCAGCCTCGCTAAGTCACCAACCCCCACACTACAGCTCAATGCTATCCCCGCTCCGTTACTCACACCGACAGACTCACGCAAACCAAGTCCCGGCATGCGCCTCCTCTCATTGGTCGCAGTGCGTCGCGCCCGATTGGTCGAACATCTGCCTCTCAAACCTAAGTGAGCAGAATGATTCGTGGGAATGCAGACTGACGGACGTCTTCCCCCTTTGGCCACTGTGACGCGACTGCGGGCTTTCCCATTGGTTCACTGGGCACGCTTCAACCAAGCAGAAAAATCTGAGCAGTGAAAACGTCATGAAAAACGTGCATTCATTCTGCGGCTCTTCTTCACTACCTTTTCTCTCTTATCTCATTCTACACTCTTCCTTGGGAACTCTGCTCCTTTGTCAGATGCATTTTATCTGTGGCCTTCTCTGCTACTGCCAATTCCAGACTTCATCCATTCCACCTTGCTGCTCCTTGTACCTGGAAAAGACTACCTCAATTGGTGCGTGAGGCTTCTTCTTTGGCCCTATTGAAGTTCAGGCTGAATACCCACCTCTTTGAGGCTTCTTTTGGATTCTGATGCTACACATTGTCTTGTCCACTACTATGTGTGTCTCATCATACTTTAGTCCCCAGTTCTGTATGTTTTTCATCTTGATTAGATTGCAAGTGCTGATGAGCAGGGACTGTGACCACTGTTCCCTCTAAGCTGTGCGCGTGCACACACCTCGCCGAGCAAGCGCACATACTTTATAACAGAGTGCACAAAAATTACGGTTCTGATTCTGATAGAAAACAACACAGACGTCTTAAAATTTAAAAGTTGTTGTGTATTTACGGTTTTCACAAGTTCTACAATATTTTCTAGTGCAATCAATGTGGTGTACATACTGTATTCTGACGTGTAGTCAAATTTTAAAATATATAACTCCGAGTGTTGTTATGTGGCGCACAAAAATTTAACCTTCCTTCAAAAGCTGCACAGCTGATATTTTATGCGCACACAGCCTACAGAAAATTAGAGGGAACATTGACTGTGACTTACATCTTTTTATACAGCGCTGCGTACGCCTTGTAGTGCTATACAAATAGTAGTAGAAAAAGAAGATGGAGGCTTAACGATTTCCAGTTTTAAATATAAACTTTTGATGTTCTTTGAATTAGCAGATGGGACACGTTTTCCAACTTTAGTCTAAAATTAGGTTTATTTAGCATTAAACAAAATCACACTTTAAAAAAGTTGAACCTCCATGAAGTGTTTTCACTGTGGTCTGCAGGTATAATCTCTGTCAGTACATTATCAGGAAAGGTGTTCTCCAGACGGTGTATACCTAGGATGTAGTCTTTAGTGGGTGACACAAATACGTGAAGCAGAGACCTGCCACATGCTCTAGTTTGATGGGAAATGTTAGGACAGACCTTTTAACATTGGCAAGTGGAACCAGGGCCCGCCCGTCCATTGAGCAAGAATGTTTTTTGCACAGGGCCCCGCGCAAAAAACATCTTGCTTCAGCCCAACTAGGTAAAAAAAAAAAACAGAAACCGGCTGCTGCTGCCGCTGTGGCAGCGGCAGAATCGAGCATCCTGCGGGGCCCCCCCCCCCCCACCCTCCAGTCTTCCATTTGGCCTCAGTGTCAGCTGTTAGAGCCGCGTGAAGAGAGAGAGCGCGCGCGCTTCTCCTCTTGCGGCTCTGTTAATCTGTTAAGCCGCGGCGGGATTAAGAGAGCCGCGAGAAAGGGAAACTCTCCCTTCGCGCGGCTCTGAAAAGCCCCCGCTGAGACCAAATGGAAGACTGCAGGGCAGGGGGGGCCCCGCAGGATGCCCAATTCTGCCGCTGCCACGGCGGCAGCAACAGCCGGTTTCTGGGTTTTTTTACCTAGTTGGGTGGGTGGGAGGGGGTTAGGACTGTTAATGGTCTATGGGGGGGTTAGGACAGGTAATAGGCTATGGGGGGCTAAGACTGGAAATGGGCTGACTGACTTTATCAGATAACCCTGCATTGTATTTAGTTTCCCCTATTTCGCCAAGTTATACTTCCTGTTAAATGTAACGACCAGACATGTGTAAACTGTCGGATGTTTTCTGTTCAATGTAAACCGCGCTGATGTCTAATAGTGCGGTATATAAGAATTGTTAATAATAATAAATAATGGGATTGGGGGGTTGCTAGGACTGGAAATGGGCTGAGTGGAAGGGGGGCTTGAACTGCAAATAGCTGATGGGGAGGGGGGCTTGGAATGGAAATGGGCTGTGAGGGGATGGAGCTAGGACTGGAAATGGGCTGAGTGGGGGGGCTAGGACAGGAAATGGGCTGATGGAGGGGCTAGGATAGGACTGGAAATGGGCTGTTGGGGGGTGCTAAGGTTGGAAATGGGCTGTGGTGGGGGCTTGAATTGAAATGGACTCATGGAGGGGCTAGAATTGGAAGTAGGCTCATGGGGGATTTGGATTGGAAATGGATTGAGTGGAGGGTAGCTAGGATTTGACATGGGCTGATGGTGGGACTAGGAAAGGAGTAGAAATGAGCTGATGGAGGGACTCGGATAGGACTGGAAATGGATGGGGAGCTAGGACTGGAAATGGGCTGATGGTGGGGCTAGGATAGGATTGGAAATGGGCTGATGGGGGGCTAGGACTGGAAATGGGCTGATGCAGGGACTAGAAGGGAGCAGATGCTGGGTGGGGCTGGAACTAGAAGGGAGCTGATGTTGGGGGAGGATTAGAATGGGATGGAGCTGGGAGAGTGAAATGGAGAGGGAAAAATATTTTGTGTGGGAGGGAAGACAAATCTACAATTGGCCGGATATTGGGAGAGTAAGTGGGGATTGAGGATGGAGGGGTAAAATTAGAGTGGATGAAATAGGAATGAGGAAAGAGCAAAAGGAGAAAGATTAGTATGTTAAAGCAGATGTAGAGAGAGAATGGAAAAAAAACTAAATGAGAGAAGAAAGGACAAATGGACAGCAGATGGAGAGTTAGCAGAAGACACAAAGAAACTAGAAGAAAGTGGCTGTAACAATTGTAACTGAAAAAAAATGCACAAAAGGTAGAAAAATATCTCTTTATTTTGAATTTATTAACTGGAATATGTCAGCTCTGGGAAATATGCATCATTAACGTCTGTGCTTTGTTTCGTACAAGAGGAAATTAATTTATAGTCTTATTTCTACAGTGTTGTACATTCCAAGTTTGGCTTTTGGGCTTCCCAGTTTAATTATTGTTTTCCTGTTTCTAAATTGTGATTCCTTGTTTGATGATGTTCTATGTTCTGCATGTGTAACTGAGCTGAGGTATTCTGTTTATATAATTCCTATTTGACATTGCCACTTGTTCTCTTTCCCCAGTAGGTCATGTATTGTTATTCTCTGAAATGTATTGGTTTAATATTTGCAGTGTTGCCTTTTGATAGTTAGGGTATGGTGCTTTGTGAGTCCTGGTAGTGCTGTTAGGATATGGCGGGTTTGCTATGGGTTCTAAATGGGCAGTGTTTGTAGTAGTTCCTAATGTGCCTGGCGGTTGGTACTGGATTATAGTAATATAGAAATCTTTTAGTCTTTCTTTATCCATATACTCATTAAGAGGCATGTTTACTAAAAGTTAGTGTATGGTAACATTATGCAAATATTTAGGCAAATGAAGCACCTTATGCAAATGAGGCCCTGCACCGAGTCTCCGCACATGGCCCCGCACCCCCCTTGGGCCGCCCCTGAGTGGAACTACCCATCAACTCAGCCCAAATCCCTAACAAACAGGCATATTGAATAATTCAAACATGTAAATGAAACAGAATTCTTTGGGGGCAGGGATGTCCACCTAGTCACCCAAGCCAATGTAATGGTAAGATTGCCAACTGTACTGTTCATCATGGATGCCACCATTAGGGCCAGCTCAACCATTAGGCAAACTAGGCAGTCACCTAGGACATCAGCTTCTGGGAGGGGTGGAAAAGAGAGGGTTATTCAAAGCTAAGCAATAGATTCTGACAGTTGGGGGGGCGATAAAGTTTAACGTTTACCTAGGGTGCCAACACTTTGAACCAACTTCCAGGCTGCTCCTGGCCACCATTGAGGCAATGCAGGCCCATCATGCTGTACCAAGTTGGACCTGTTCCCACTTTCCTGCCCCTGTAGTCTTGAAAATGTTGATGTCAGGTTGGCTGCCATCTTTGAGAAGACTAGCCAAGGCACCCTGCCTTGCCACTATCTAGGATGCCCTGCCCCTCAGTCGGAAATTGCTTGCATGGTATTCGACCTAGGTAACCATCTTTTATCACCAGTCAGTCTGAATGCGCTCCCACCACCAGCCATGTTACAGTCTCCCTCTAGTTCTCGCCATAGGGCTGTGGGGTATCAAAATTCTCCTTTGTTCTTCACATATTTTTTTTTTTGGCTGCGTGGAAGACACATGGCTAGAAGTGGGGCTTTGAGAATGGGGTCTGTTGCCAAGTTATAAGACATGCCCATTGCATGGGCCTCGGGCACCCTTGATTTTTGAACTTACAATGGGGTATTTGTAGTCTTCCAATCACCATGCATAGGAAGAGTTGTAAAAGAAAAATCCTAATTTGGCCTTCCCAAAGTAGGGAGAAAAAACACATTTAGAGCCCAAGACTATCCACTCCCCCAAAGTGGCTTAATAATACACATATCAGTTAAAACTATTTCTCAAGTCTGTCCTTGCTGCTGCTACTCTTACTACTGATCATTTGTATAGCGCTACAAGGCATACACAGCACTGTAGTTAAAGAGAGAGAGATCTAGATGTAGTGTCAGACAGCCATCAAGCTCCACAAAACCAGATATCTGAAATAGTGCATAGCAGTTTGCATCAGTTGAGGAAAATTGGAGTATTTTTTGAGGATCATAAATTTGCTAAGCTGTTATATTTTGCAATTAGTTCCATCTCAGTTATTGTAATGTTTTTTAGGAGTTCCAATTTATCAGGTACACTGTTTACAATTCATGCAGAATGCGACAGCGAGGGTTCTGAGATGTATGGGAATTCAACAACACATTTCTCCTATTAGCTGATCTTCATTGGCTCCCTGTTATAAAGAGGATCCGGTTTAAGGCCTTGACCTTGGTTTTTAAAGTATTGAATGGAATGGGGTTGCAGTATTTACTAGATAAATTAAGTTGGTACTCCCCAAGTAGGAGCTTATCTTCTACAGATGAGAGCTTATTGGCAGTTCCAAGGTTGAAGGTTGAACGGATGGAAATTATGTGAGCTACCACCTTTTCAGTTGGAGTGCCCACATTATGGAATAAACTACCATTAGTGCTTCATCAGGGATTCAAGTTTGAAGACCTACCTGGTTGGTGGGAGATGATAAAGGATGTGTTGGGTTATATCACCCTACTTTTTTGGTCCATTGGCCATTTTATGTAATTTCAGAAATTTTATATAGGTTGAGATGAGGATTTTGTGTTGTGTTTTTTTACAGTGTGATTGTTGATTTATGGATGTTAAATTGTAACCTACCCTGGGACTATTGTTTGATAGGATAAATAATAAAACAAATTAAAGTACAGAAGTACAGTAAGTTTTTGTACTTATTGGGTGCTTGGTGCAAAGGCTGTAGGGTCATGGTCAGCATTTAGCACACAGGGTACACGTTTATTGCACAGGGCCACGTTAAATGCATCAGCAGAAAGCACAGATGTGATGCATCCATTCCATTTGCCAATGCATTTAACATGATTCATACCCCAATGCACAAAACACAAACATAATCCCGTCACTGTGCAGCACCCAGCTCAGCCCCCCCTCCCCCCCACCAATGATACTGTCAACACTCCAATCATAGCCCCAACCTCTCCTGATGGAGCTGTGATTGCGGAGATGGAAGTGTTAACAACCCTGATCACATACCCACCCCACCTATGATCATCACCTGACCCTCCCACCAACCACTGACACCCCTTAAACTTTGCTGCTGCTGTGTTCAGTTTTGCCTTCTATTGCAGCCTGTGACCTCCAATGTTTTTATAGTTCAGCTGCTGTTTTTTTGCCCTGATTGTGGCTGGGATACCTGGGGCATCTTTTGTGGCATTTTGGGATCCCCAATGGACATCCCAGGGCCCGATGCTTTTGTGGTTCCTGTCATTTCTTTGCTTTTTCTTTCCCTTTGAGATGGCCGCTTGGTCCCAGTGGACATGGAGCCTGGTGGAGTGGCCCTAGCTACAAGTCTGTTGGCCCCTGAAGGCCTTTCAGTGCCATGTCCCCAGCCCCCTCTTTTCATTCGGCTTGTGCTGCAGCTCCTGAAACAGCTCATAGGCTGTTTCCAGTCTCTTCCAACTGCTTGGGTAGCCCTCTGTATGGGTGTCCAAGGCCCAACCTCCCCTGCAGGGGATCCGGAGCCCTCAAGTGCCTTGGTCATGGGCAACTAGGAGGGTCTAGGTCCCTACTTCAGCTTTGCACGCATCCATTCCTCTGGGAGCCCAGTCTTATTCCCTACAGGTTGAGGACCTCAAGAAAAAGATCCTTTTCACAAAGTAAGTCTGAAGAGGACGGGAACCCCTAGTGGAAAGGTAGGATCTCCTAATTCAGTTTGTGTCCTTTCAGGATACTCTGGTGTCTCCAGTGGTAGAGCCTACTCTCAGATGATATTAGCAACTGGATTTTAAGATCCTGTCTCTGTTGTGCCCTCAGTCCCAGGGCGAGTGGGATCAACTCTTCAGGCTCTCCGGAGTGGGACTCTGGTCATGACTTGTCAAATTGCCTGACTAGCCCTTGTGGAAGGAGGCACTGCGCTCCAGGAGTCTCAGGTTTTGAGAATCAATGCTATCCTTAAGAATGCCTTTGCAGCCGCTGCTTTTGGCTCAAAAGCAGGGCTGGGTGCAGGCTTGGTATTAAGCCCTCTTGCTATGGATACAGTGACTGCCTGACAGCCTGAAGTCTACGGTTGGGAGCAGATCGTCTACGTGGCTGGTGCTCGCCATTTCTTGATCAAGGTCTATTCCTGGTTCATGGAGGCAGTGGCAATAGCCAAATGGTAGCTCTGGCTCTGTGCTTGATCAGCAGATGCTGCCTCTAACTTGCTGCTGAATAATTCCTCCTAAGGAACTTGTGAAATGATGTAAAGCCTTGGGGAGGGTCGCCCACAGAGATGCCTGTGGGATAGGCCTCGAGGTGCCAGGAGTGTCTCCTGTAAGACCATATGTAGCACCTACAACACCCTCAGACTGCTAGGAATCCAAATAGGGCTTGGTCATGCTTTGTATCTTGGAAATTGCAGTATGCTTGTGTCACCACCACAACTCCATTGAGGCCAGTAATTCCCCTCACTGGTTTCTGGCAATCCCTCCTGAGGAACAGCTGGTTGGGGTATGACTCCAATTGTTTTTCTCTGAAGGGACCCACACCATGTCAAGCCAGTAGGTCCTCGGGGTCCTCAGTCAAAGCTAAAGACATCCTAGCTCCTGCAAGGCACCTGTCTTATAACCCTAAGGTCACTGGATCAGGCCAACCTGAGGTTTATGAAAAAACAATACAATTTATGTTTCCATTCATTATGGCAGTGCTTTTATCGAACACTCTTGTAGAGTCTCCCTGTGGCTTCTCGATCAAGTAGGTGGTGTTTGAGGATCCTCTTTAGTGCCTCCTGCAGTTGCAGGATATTGTACCTGTGCCCTCTGTAGATCAGGGCCAGGGTAGTAATTCTATTACATTTATGGTGCCCAGGAAGGGAGGTTCCTTATGGCCTACCCTGGACCTAAAGGCAGTCTGTGCCAAACTGAGGGTCCCCCCTTATTTCCAGATGAAGACCATTGGGTCTGTCATGGTATCAGTCAAGCAGGTGAAGTTCCTCACCTTGCCAAGGCATATTTTCACTTACCCATGTGGAAGCATCATCAGCACCTTTCCACTTTATTCTGGGCCACTCTTTTTGGTTCTGGGCATTGCCCTTTGGCATAACCATGCTGAGGGCTGTACCAAGGACTGTGTGAACAATGCAGCTGCAGGGGGTGCAAGTACAGAAGGAGCACTAATGTCATCACTGTGCTTCTAGAAAGCTTGACAAAAATGAGTTCCTGCGTGCAGCTGGGTGTAGGGGCGTCAGGTTCACCAGTCAGAGAGGGCGTATTGCTAGCTTGGTCCCGTCCTGACCATGCTTTTCCAAGATCTGCTCAAGCAGGAAGTCTGGGTTTCCCTCTTCCTGGATAACTTACTGATCCAGTCAGACGCTCTGGGAAGCCAAGAAATGACACAGCTTTGTTGTTTCCTGGCTGGAAAGGCTGTTGTTGGGTTCAGCTATCTCAAGAACAGCCTGCTTTTGTCCCTGGACTTGCAGTATCTTTGAGCTCGGTTCCATACTCTCTTTGTTCGAGTCTCCTCATAAAGGTCTGTCAAGGTGGCCTGAACTTTCAAGGTTCAGATGGTGATCTTACATGTTATAGGGGTTTACCCAAGATATTTCATTGGTGGCATGCATCAATGCCTCTTGTGTCCTCAGGGGAGTATAACTGTCTGCCTGTGGGCCCAGATTTGCCTCAATAGAGTCTCTATCTGGGGTTGAAGGCACTGAAAAGGTCTCCCTTTGAGCCCATTTATATGACCTTCCTCAAGGATTTATCCTTTAAGCTGGGTTTCCTAGGGACTATAGCATCCACTAGGCAGGTGTCTGAGCTGCAGTTCTTGTCTTGCAGGGAACTCTTCTTGGTCATTTCGATGGTTTCTCTCTCCTTATAAACTATGGGCATGAATTTCAGTTGAGTGGTGCTATGCGCCGCATCAGCGCATAGCCCGCCCACCTCCCGCCTAACCCGGATTTTCCATGCCAGGGTCATATGCAGCCCCAGCATCGAAAATCCAGATGTCGCTGCACAGCCAGGTAGCCGCAGGAGCTACCCGTATAGCACCGATTTTCGATGCTACATGTTTCGCCCCAGCGATTTAAAGATAGGTGAGGTTTTCCCACGCCTATCTTTAAGGCACAGAGCGCTAACTGTGTAAGCATTGAAAATCAGTGCTATATGGTCAGCACCATGGCCCGCCCCGCCCCGGAACGCCCAACATGCCCCGATGCTACGTGGATAGCATCTGGGCGCGTTGGGGACATATCTGGGATTTTTGAAGGGTACTACCTGAGTAGGTGCCCTTCGAAAATCTCAGATAAGGCCTTTACATGGGTCACTAGGGAAGTTACCCATGTAAAGGCCTTCGAAAATCGGGCTCTTTGCCTTCCTTTCTCCCAGAGGTGCTGTTTCCCCTTTCATCTTCAATGGATAGTCATTCTATCTTCCTTATTGGAGCAGGATCTTCAGAAGGTCCCCTCGCTGTGTCTGGTGGATGAGCAGAGGGTGTTGATCAGATACATGGCAGTTGCAAATTCCTTCCACTGCTTGGTTCATCTTTTGCCCAGCAAGCAGAGGAAAGGACTGGCAACAGCTGAGTCTGCTATTCTCCATGGGATTAAGTAGGCCACTGGGGCAGATGAACACTCTAGCTAATAGGCGAGTGCTGGAGTAAGTTGGGGCTTGGGCCTCCTGGGCAGAGTCTGCCTTTGGTGTCTCTATAGGGCAGGTCTTCACTGAGCACCATTGTGAAGCACTACAGGTTGCTCATTGGGTGTGGTACAGATGGCACCTTTGTTAGGGCATTTCTGTCCTGACCGTTATCTTCCTCCCACCTTGGGGCCTGACTGCTTGGGTACATCCCACACATCCAGACTGATCTAACAGGATGATAAGGAAGGAAACATTTTGATAATTTTCTCACCTTGAATCCTGCTAGACCAGTCCAGAACCTGCCTTGGAAGACTTTTCTGCAGGTTCGGGAATCCAGCTACCATATAATGTTTAGCCAGCATCGAGGTCTGAAGTAGATTTCATTGTGGTAAGAGAGCCAAATACTTGTTTGAGATATTTATTGCAAAGTTGAATTGTTGCCTAACAACGTAATGCATTTATGAATCTCTTCTGAGTTTTTAAGTCTTGCTTACTGTTTGGGAAGTTTCATACTGGCTTCTCTCAGTGCTGCACCAGTAGATATACCAAGTGATGACATTACTGACAGCTGCTCAAGTCTGTCTCCACCTGCTGGCAAGGGAGAATAACCCACACATCTGGACTGGTCTAGCAGGATTCAAGAAAATAAAATTATCAAGGTAAAAATTTTCCATAGGATATATTGTGTTTCTTTAACTTTAATGTATGCTGATGATATACAAATTGAACATAAGAACATAAGATATGCCATACTGGGTCAGACCAAGGTCCATCAAGCCCAGTGTTCTGTTTCCAGCAGTGGCCAATCTAGGTCATATGTACCTAGCAGTTTCCCCAAAAGACACAGGTTCCACATTGCTTGTACTGGGTCAAGCATTGATATCCTGGGTCCCTTCTTAATAATGGTTTATGGACCTTTCCTCCAGGAACTTGTCCAAACCTTTCTTTAAACCCAGCTACACTAACAGCCTTTACTACATCCTCCGGTAAGAAATTCCAGAGTTTGATTACACGTTGAGTGAAAAAATATTTTCTTTTATTAGTCTTAAATAGTTTACCCTGTAGCTTCATTGCATATCCCCTAGTCTTTCTATATTCTGATAACGTAAACAATCGATCTACGTTTACCCATTCCACTCCGTTCATTAATTTATAGACTTCTATCATATCTCCCCTCAGCCATCTCTTTTCCAGGTTAAAGAGCCCTAACCTTTTTAGCCTTTCTTCTTAGGAGTATCCTTCCATCCCCTTTACCATTTTGGTGGCTCTTTTCTGAACCTTTTCTAAAATTGCTATATCCTTTTTAAGATACGGTGATCAGAATTGCACACAATATTCAAGGTGCGGTCTCACCATGGAACGATATAGAGGCATTATAATATCTTTTGTTTTATTTTCCATTCCTTTCCTTATGATACCTAGCGTTCTATTTGCTCTCTTGGCCGCCGCTGCACACTGGGCCGAGGGTTTTAACATGGTATCCACAATGATGCCTAAATCTTTTTCCTGGTTGGTGGTTCCTAATGTGAAACCTTGCAATTGGGGTGCAGTTGTGTGGAGACTTGTCAGACGGCTGCCTAGGGTGAGAACTTACACAATCTTGACGATGCATATATTCATATGATTCTTGCAAGGTATTGTGGGTATTGTAGTTCATTCACTCCCAAACACAGCTGATGACAATAATTTGAGTTGTGAAACCAAGTGGTAAGATCAATAAAATACTTCTTTTATTGATGGGGTTTAATTCACCCAGCACATGTATGCTTGATAGCACTATAAATGAGGTTACTTGCTTGCAGTGTTTAAATGGATAACAAAAAGTCACAAAGTAAACCAGAAAACAACCTTCAGCTTGTCAGGCAATTAGCTAATGTTTTCTTAGCAAATAATTACCAAATACAAAGGCACAAAGTAAAGAATAAACTTTGCTGGATAGGTTAACTTCTGCTTATTTTTCCACGCCGATCTCAGCAGTGATTCTCCCTTGCTCACACACACAATCAGGTGCAGCCCTAATTACTATCAACTGACCAGCTGAAAGCCTTTAGCTGGCTGGCTGCTACTGTGTGAGCCCAAATCCTGCTTTAAGAGCTGTTTGCAGTGGAAATAAAGAACAAAGTTAGGTTTCTTTGTGATGGCTGATGTGTTTGCTCACGGAAAACTAGCAATAGCATTTAGATAGAGAACAGTCCATATAAATAGTTTCATTTGCTGTATCTCCCTCTTCATCAACAATCATAGGGTCAATATCATACATTGGCACAGATGAGTCTTTCATTAAGGCACTATCATGAGAATGCTTATTCCCTTGCTGCCATTCTCTATTATAGATATGGTCTGGATCAGTGTTCATACCTGAGCCTCTCCTGCTATCATTATTCCTCTCTGTATAGCCTGGCCAATATGTAATCCAATTCTGATGTCCAGCCTTCCAATCTTGATCCCTGGACACTGGATCTTCTCTCACATACCTTCTGGCCTTGGTCTGAAAGTCCCTTCCACATGCAGTCTTCTCTCTTCCAGGTAGCCATTGGTGATTCCTATCTCTGCCACTCCATTCCTCTGGCTGAATCCAGTCCAATGGACTCTGCTGGCTTTTGGAATACCTCCCAGTATGGGTACTGCCTTGGAATCTCCCAGACCTTCCAATGGCCTTTCTTCTCTTCCTTCCAGAGAGTTTCCTTCTCTCTCTATCTGCTTGGCTTGGCTTCTGTTTCTCCAGGTGATACTGGTGCTTGAGCTTGTAGCCGTTGCTGTCTCTGTATCTCTTCCTCCCTCTGTAGCTGAAACTGTTTCCTGAAGAATAAGCTCTACTCTTATCCTGTTCTAATGTGTGCTGCTCCCTAACACAGCGCAGCTGTGTTGAATCAGGCCCTGCCCTTTGAGATGAGTGCTTAGGGATTACCTCATAGCTCTCTTGATTGCACCTACATTCTCTCACTTCAGCCCCTCTCATGGCTGCTGGAAACCTGGTGCATTCTGGGACTGGTAGTCTTTTATATGAAAACTCTGTTTTCTTGCTTCTACCAGAACTGACAGGTTGCTTGTTCAGAGTCACATCATCTTTTCTATAGCTCCTACCTGAGCTATGATAAGCTTCCTTATCACAGACTTAGATTTAACCACTAAATCTTTGCCTCCATTATATAAGTTTGTGGCTAAAGATAGCTAACTAGCTCTTAATGTTCAAGAAACAGAAGCAATGTGTATTGGATAAGGCGGATTCTGTTCATGTGAAACCCACAATTGAGGGCATGGTGATCCCCTTAGCCTGTTAGATAAGTGATTTATGGAGTTAAATTAGATGCAGAAAAAGAATTTCAACCTCAGATAGCTAAAGTTCTTTGTAATGCTTATTCCATATCATCCTGCTAGACCAGTCCACACAAGTGTTCTTCTACCAGCAGATGTAGAGACAGAGAAACATTCCAGAGGCTTCTTATGACATCATCGTGTCAATAACAGTCAGTGCCCCTAGGGGCATACAGTACTTCAGTATTTCTCTGTCTCCAGCAGATGGTAGATGCAAATTTTTACAGCTCTGATAAAATTTGGAAAAACAAAGAAAGATTGAAGAATGAAAGATTGATTTCGCTTGTGAGCGACCACCAATGCACATTTCCCAAAACTAACATATTTCAGTTAATAAATTCAAAATAAAATACTTTTTTTCTACCTTTGGGCATTTTATTTTTTTCAGTCTGAGTGGCCCCAGTCTCTTTTCTGCTATTCTGCCTTCCTTCTCTTAACCCTCTTTCCAGTGTCTGCTGTCCATTTCTCATTGCACCTCCTGTCTGCTTCCATTCCCCTTTCAGTACCTTACCATTTACCATCACCAATTTGAAAAATAACAAGTTAAAAAGATTACACTAGCAGTGTAATACAATGGCACATTTCACCTATTTCCAAATCAGGCATGTTGGGTATTCATGTGTTTCTTACAGGAAGTATCAGGGGTTCAATGGATACGTGTTTGGGAGTGTCATGGGGAGTATCGGCTGTGTGTGTGTATGTGGAGGGATGCATATGGGTGTGTGTGTGTGTGTCATTGGGAGTGCCGAGGGGTGCATGCATCTCTTTGTGTGTGTCATGAGGAATACTGGGAGGTGCGTACATGCATGTTTGTGTGCATGTGTTATGAGAACTGTCAAAGACTTCAAGCATGCAAGTATTTGTCATGGGGAGTTTCAAAGGCTTCATATGTGTATCTGTCATGGGGCGTGTCGGCTTTATGTGTGTGTTTCAAGGGGAATGTCAGGGACTACAGTGTGTGCATCATAGGAGTGGGGGCTGCATGCATACATCTGTCATGGGGAGTGTCAGAGGCTCTGTGTGTGTGACTGTGATAGAGAGTTTCAGGGGCTGCATATGTGTGTGTGTCTGTCATATGGAATGTCAGGGGCTGTGTATGTGTGTGTATGTCTGTGTGTCTCTCTCATGACCCCTGTCCCAGGCTTCCTCTAGTTTGTTTCTCTCTCTCATGATCTCCCTTACAGGTTTCCTCCAGTCTGTTTTTCTCTTTCTGTCTCTCATAATCCCCCAGCCTTCTCCCAGTCTGCTTCTATCTCTCATATCCCTCCCCACCACCACCACCCATCTGTGTCTCTCCCTTAAGGTCCTATCAGGCTTCATCCTGTGTCTCTATCTGATAACCCCAACCTCTGAGACTTTTCTCTCTCATAAACACCTAGCCTTCCCTCATTCTGTTTTGCTCTCTCATGATCATCCTGGCTGTTTTTGTCTCTCTCATACCCCCCCCCCCCTTCGATTTCCCCCAGTCTGTCTCCCTAAGCCCACAAAGCTTCACCCAGTATATCTCTCTGTTAGCTCTGACACGTCTCTCATTCCTCTCCCCGCCCCCCCCGTGATCGATCATTTCCTCATTGTGCGTCCTCCAATGATTGATTGCTTACCCGTTGGACTTCCACACACCCCCCCCCCCCCACGATGGATTGCTTCCTTGTTGTGCTGTCAGTTTCCTGCACCGTGATCTGCTCTTTGAATGACTGAACCACACAGGACAGGAAGTTCACACTGATCTCGCAAACCACAAGATCAGTACAAACTTCCTGTCCCGTGCAGCTCCACCATTCAGAGAGCCAATTGCAGTACAGGACGTACCGCTGATCATTACAGGTCCCTAAAAAGCATTGCAATGCTTTGGAGTTCAAGCACATGCTGCAGCTGTGCAGTGCATACATGGGCGCCAAAACCCCACACTGCTTTTTACTGCCTGCCCACTACTCACTGTTTGCTTTTCCTGGTCAGCTCACTGTGCCAACCGTGCCGCCCCGTGCGAGTGCCAGGTTTGCACAGTGGGTCACGCTGGCCCTGAGAGCCCCTCATAGTGTGCTTTTTTCAACATACCTGAATCTGTGTTGCCCGACTGTCAGTGGTATTGGATATTCACATGCCACTTCTAAAAAGCACTGCCTGGTCTGCTGAAAATGGAGAACCTCATTGTGAGATTCTGGTGTCTGCGATTCCTGCATGAAAGCTTCTGATGTGCCCTTGGATGATTTGTCTCCCCTCTCGCAGTGAGGAAACATGGATGGCCTGGTCTTCTTATCTTCGCTGCAGGAATAAGCGGACACAGAGATTAAAAGGGATGATTGCCAGACATTGAGTTTGAGAACTTGCTCTTCTAGAAACATGATGGCAGAAAAAGACTATATGGCCTATCTAGTCTGCCCTTCCATATCAATTACTATAGTCCCTTTTTTTCCTTTAGAGATCATCTGTGTTTATCTCATGCCTTCTTGAATTCAGATACTGTCCTCATCACTACTACCTCCACTGGGTGACTATTCCGCACATCTGCCACTTTTTCTGTAAAGAAATATTTCCGCATGTTATTCCTAAGTCTATCCCCTTTCACCTTCATTCTATGTCCCTTAGTTCCAAAGCTTTCAACTGAAAGAGGCTCGCTACTTGTGCATTTATGCCACAGAGATATTTAAACATCTCTATCATATCCCTTCTATCCCGCCTTTCTTCTAAAGTATACATATTGACAGGGCTGGTGCTAAGGTCTGTAGATCGATGCCCCTCTCCCTTATTATTATTAATGCTGGCTACACCCCATCCCCCTCCATAAGGAGCCTACCCATGAAAAGCAGCACTGTCAATATTGCAGCAGGCCCTGGAACATCCAAACACTTATTTGAAAAGCTGAACAAGTCAGATCCCAACGTACAAAGTCCATGTTAACAGAACATCTAGCCTTCGTCACACTCTCAGAACACAGACCCTCACCAAGTACAGAATAAGTGACTACAACCTAAAAATAGACACAAATCAAACTGCAACCTCAAGAATGTAGATTCTGCATACAGTGCAATACCAGAGAAATAGAAAGAGAAGCATTTCCCTGTATTGTATAAAATATAAAGATTGAAAATATAATTATGTTTTCTACCTTTGTTGTCTGACCATTTTATTCTCTGATCATGCTGGTTCCAATATGAGGTTTCTGTTTTCCTCTGTTTTCTCTTAGCTCTCTTTCTATGGTCTCTAGTCCACCTGCCATTTCTTGTCTCTTTTGTTTTCTTCACTTTGTTCCATCTTGGATATTGATCTTTTCCCTTCATCTTTCTTCCATTTATTTTTCTCTCTGTCCATCAGACTTCACTACTCTTTCTTACTATCCAGACCTCAATCCCCCTCTTTTTTTTACTCCATCTATCTACCATTTGTCAACCCCCATCCTAGTCCTCCCATTCCCCACCTTTTTTTTCCTGGTCCATTAGTCCCCATTCTCACCTACTCTTCTCCTCCCCCCCCCCTCTCTAATCCAACATATCCTATCTCTCATTTTCTCCCTCTCTCTATTCTCTCCTCTTGAAAAAAATACCGTACGACACCATCCCGGCGTCTTATTTCTTTTTCCGAGTCAGCAGCAGAAAGATCTCAGCACCATCCCCAGCTTTATCTTTATTTCTCCGAGACAGCACACAGTAGCCAGTGCTGCCTGTAGCATTCACTTCAAGTGAATGGCCCCGCACACTGGAAATAAATGCCACAGAAATACAGGCAAGATTGGCTGACATTGCTGACCCAGAGAAAGAAAGATGAAGCTGGGGATGGTGTTTCATGATGCTGGAGCTGCATGCACAATGAGTTTGTCAGCTCCAGGGCCCACCATCTCAGCCCCCACTTACTCTTCCCATACCCAGTCAATCTTAGATTCTGTCTTTTTCTTTTCTCCCACCCAATTTTAAAGTCTCCACCTAAGTCCCAGTCCCTGCTCTCCCCCATCTCACTTTCCCCAGTACCGCCTCTTACATCCCTACTGCACACCCACCCGGCTACTTCCTTCTCTGATATTCATTAACCCTCCTGTTCCTCCTTACCCCAGCATTCATTCTTATACCCCTCCCACTCAACTGTTCCCGCTGTATGACCTTTTTTCTTCCCTCCAACACAAAATATCTGTCCCACTCTCCATCCTTGCTCCCCAGCTTCTTTTTTTCTCCCCCTAGCCCCAGCCCCACTCCCAGTCCTCCCCAGGCATCAGCACCCTTCTAATTCCAGCCCCTCCCATCATCATCTCCCTTCCAGTCCTAGTCCTTCCATCACCCAGCAACAGCCCATTTCTCCAGGACCAAGCAGGAAGTCAGTCCTCAAATATGGGTGACGTCGGCGCCGACGGAGCCCTCGTGCAGAACATTTCCCCAGCTTTCAAAGAAAGCCTTTGGGAATTGCAGCGCGCATGCGCAGTCCTCTTCCCGCCCAAGGGTGCCATCTTGCTCAGTCTTCTTTTTTCCGTGGAGCCCGACGGATGTAGTTCGTTTTTCCCCGAGGAAAAAGTTGATTTTCCCTTTTTTTTTCTCCGGTTCGATGCCGGATCCTTTTCCCACTCGGACCGATACGCCGGTATCGAGTCCTTTTCTCTCTTTTTCATTTTTTGTCCTTTGTGACTGGCGTTCGCGCCTTTTTTCTTTTTTCCCTGGCAGCCCGGTCTTTTGACCTAGCAGGGGCCCTTTTTCCCCCGATGGCTACCAGCGGGTTTAAGAAATGTGATCGGTGTAAGAAACTTATGTCTCTTACCGACACACATGACTGCTGCCTCCGTTGCCTCGGACCCGATCATGACCCGATGATCTGTGGTCCGTGTGGCAAAATGTCCTCGAAGGCGTTGAGGAGTCGGCAGCACCAGAAGGATAGGATTTTTTCTGACTCCGCATCCGGCCGGGCCCGGACCTCATCAGAGGCCTCGACGTCTCGGGAGTCCGTCCCCGAGCAGCGTCGGGGTTCCTCTGAGCGGGGGTCTCCTTCGCGGGAACATCGAAGGAAGAAGAAACCCGCGAGGGCGGCGTCGGTTGACGCTCCTGGTTCCTCGAGGGCCAGGTCGCATAGCCCCGATAGCCGTCCCGGGTCTTCGGAGTCGGAGAGGCCTGCCAAGCATCCTCGTGTTGAGATGGAGGCTCCTGGACACGTAAGTGCTGTTGTCCTCGTTGACTCTCCTCCGAGGGAGCCGACATCGGGCCTGACGCCGTTGGGACCCGAGTCGGGGGCTGCTGGGTCTCCTGAGCTCAGACTCAGGTTGACGGCCTTGGAGAGCAGCTTCGCTGCCTTCATGGAACAGCAGCGGGCATTGATCGCCAGTCTCACCGGTGCATCTGCCCCAACCACCACGACCTCGACGTCCAAGTCGACCCCGGAGGCCGAGCTGATCCTCGAGTCCATGCGGGCTCGAGTCAATCCTCGGCCACGGTATCCCTTGACCTCCCGTTCGGGGCCAAGGTCGTCGATGCCGATACCTTCGGCGTCGGGGCGGAGGGCGTGCCCGCCCGACCGGAGCCGCTCGATTCCTCCTCCGAGGAGTTGGGCTGGGAGACGGAGGATGAAGAGTCACCCGACACTCATCGGACTCGGTGTGTCCCATCGGACTCGCCTGAGTCCGAACCTCGGAGACGGTCCCCACCGGAGGATACCCGGTTCTCGGACTTCGTGCAGGATATGGCCAAGGCCTTGGCCTTCCCCGCAGATCCCAAGGAGGAGCCTCGAGCCGAGGAGCTCGAGAACCTCCAGTATGACTCTCCCCCGAAGGAGGCCTTTACTGTTCCGGTTCCTCCGATGCTGGAGCGGCTGCTCTTCCGCATGTGGGAGACCCCAGCCTCGATGCCGGTGTTAAGCAAGCGGGTCGATTCCATCTATCGAGTCCGCAAGAGCCCCGGGTTCCAAAAGGCACAATTACCGCACCACTCCATGGTTGTGGAATCGGCCATGCATTGACTGAAAAGTCAGAAGATGCACTCCTTGGTGCCTCCCGGCCGGGAGGCCCAGAACCTGGATGCTCTCGGTAAGAAGTGCTTCCAGGGCTCTATGCTTGCTTGCCGTGTCCAGACATACCAGCTCTACATGGGCATGTATCTCCGAGACCTGGCAAAGGAGATTGCCGGGTTCTCTGCTGGTCTCTCCGAGGAACCTTTGCAGAGGTTCCAGGCCTTGTCCATCGGTATTCGAGAGTGCTCGAAGTTTATCTCTCGAGCAGCCCACGATGGCTTCGAGGCTTCGGCCCGAGTAGCCAGGGCCGGCATCGGTGCCCGCCGACAGGCTTGGCTACAGTCATCCAACCTTGAGCCATGGGTCCAGGACAAGTTGGTCGATGTCCCCTGCCGAGGTGAAAACCTCTTTGGCAAGCCCATGGCTGAAAAGGCTGCAGAACTCGAGACCGAGACTCTGACCAGGACTAGGCTTTCCAGGAAAACCTCTGCCCCTTCTCAGAAGAAGAAGGGCTCGGGGAAAATGTCCTTTTACCCGAGGAAGTCATCTGCCTATAAACAATACCCTCATTATCAGGCCTCTGCAGCAACCCAACAGGGTCAGCAGGCCAAGGGGCAGGGTCAAGGGCCCCGTAGGCAGAAGGCCCCCAAGCCAACAACTCCGGCCCCTGCTCAGCAGGGTGGGGGTTTTTGACTCAAACAGCATAGCCTCTTCTCCTCAGCTGGCTTCTCTCAGCACAGGAGGCCGGCTGGCCCACTTTGCCCACAGGTGGTCAGCCGTCACATCAGATACCTGGGTTCTTCACATAGTCCAAAAGGGCTATCTTCTCCATTTTCACCAGGTGCCTCCCTCCTACTTTCCAGGGGAGCCTCCAAGACCCCCTCTGCACAGGGACCTACTCCTTCAGGAGTTAGCGAGTCTGCTAAAGGATCAGGCTGTGGAAACGGTGCCCCACCACCTGAGAGGTCACAGCTTTTATTCCAGGTACTTTCTGGTACCAAAAAGAACAGGAGGCCTCAGACCCATCCTAGACTTGCGAAACCTCAACAAGTTCCTGGAGAGGGAAAAGTTCAAGATGCTTACCCTTGGAATCCTGCTGCCCTACCTCCAGCAGGGAGACTGGCTATGCTCCTTGGATATAAAGGATGCGTATACTCACATCCTTATTCATCCAGACCACAGACAATATCTCAGGTTTGTTGTGGGAAGAAACCACTATCAGTACAGAGTACTACCCTTTGGCCTGTCCTCCGCTCCCAGGGTGTTCACCAAGTGCCTGGCAGTGGTGGCGGCCTACCTGAGGCTTCAGGGTCTTTTTGTTTTTCCATACCTGGACGACTGGCTCATAAGGGGCCAATCTTCCCAAGAGGCCAACCAGGCCACCCTTCGCACTGTGGCTCTGCTTCAGCACTTGGGGTTTGTCATAAACTTCGCCAAGTCCACTTTGCTCCTGTCCCGAACTTGGTGTTCATAGGGGCCAGGCTAGACACTCTTCAAGCAAAGGCTTTTCTGCCTCTGGACAGGGCCCACAGGCTAATGGATCTGGCCAGCCAGTTTCGCAGCAATTCCCTGGTCTCTGCCAGGCAATTCCTGAGACTACTCGGCCATATGGCTTCCACGGTTCCTGTCACCCCCAATGCCCGCCTGCACATGCGGCCTGCTCAGTGGAGCCTTCGCACTCAGTGGCATCAAGCCACAGGGAGCCTAGCGGACTCAGTGAAGATATCCGACCTCCTGGTCTCCTCTCTGCAATGGTGGCTTCATCTTCCGAATCTGGTGGTCGGAGTGGTTTTTCAATCCCCTCCGCATTCTCAGGTGCTGACAACAGATGCTTCTCTTCTCGGTTGGGGAGCACATTGTCAAGGGACATGTACTCAGGGTCTCTGGACCCCTTGGGAGGCTACTCAACAAATAAACTTCCTGGAGCTACGGGCGATACGCCTAGCTCTGAGAGCTTTCTCCCACCTCGCCTCTCACCAGTCTGTACTGGTCCAGACGGACAATCAAGTTGCCATGTTCTTTGTGAACAAACATGGAGGCACAGGCTCCTTCCTTCTTTGTCAGGAGGCACAACGACTGTGCTCTTGGGCTGTCCATCACGGAATCCTTCTCAAGGCTGTCTACCTCCCAGGTCAGGAAAATTGCCTGGCAGACAGACTGAGCAGGATCCTGCAACCACACGAATGGAGATTGAACCCATTGGTGGTTCAGCAGGTCTTTCTCAAGTGGGGACTCCCCACCATGGATCTTTTCGCCAGTCCTCTGAACCGGCAACTCCCGAGATTTTGCTCCAGGCAACCGCATCCTCTCAGAGTAGCAGCAGATGCGTTTCTGATCTCGTGGTCCGCAGGCCTACTGTATGCGTTTCCTCCCACACCGCTAGTGTCCAGAACGCTGTTCAAAGTCCTCAGGGATGGAGCTTCATTGATTCTCATAGCCCCCGGTGGCCGAGGCAACCGTAGTTCCCGCTTCTGCTACAGCTGGCGGTGGACACACCTATTCCTCTGGGGTTTCAACACGATCTCCTGTCTCAGGATCAGGGGACTCTCTTGCACCCCAACCTCCAGTCCCTTCATCTGATGGCCTGGCTGCTGAAAGGGTAGTCCTGGCTCCCCTACTACTGCCTCGAGAGGTGGAAGATGTAGTCTTGGCCTCTCGGTGTCAATCCACCAGGAAATCCTACGCTCTTAAGTGGCGTAGATTCTCCGCATGGTGTGCTCAGCACAGCGAGAATCCCTTCTCGTGCTTGGTAGCGGTAGTATTGCAATATTTGCTCTACCTCTCCAATCTGGGCCTTAAGTCTAACTCTGTCAGAGTTCACCTTAGTGCTCTCTCAGCACACCACTCGCCGGTGGACGGCAGGCCTCTTTCCAGCCACCCTTTGGTGGCTCGTTTCCTCAGAGGCCTCCTTCTGCTTAAGCCTCCTTTGCGTCCACCGGCCCCTGAGTGGGATCTGAATGTGGTCTTGCAGCGGCTTACTTGTCCGCCTTTTGAACCTATGGCTGCCTGCCCTCTCCGTTTTCTCTCCTGGAAAACTTTATTTCTGGTAGCTCTCACCTCTGCTAGGCGAGTGAGTGAACTACAGGCACTGGTGTCTGATCCTCCTTACACTAGGTTCTACAGGAATAGGGTAGTCTTACGGACTCACCCTAAGTTTTTTCCTAAAGTTGTCTCACCTTTTCACCTCAATCAGGAGGTGGTTCTTCCGACCTTCTTTCCCAGGCCGCATGCCAGCCGGGCTGAAATGGTCTTGCATACCCTGGACTGTAGAAGGGCGTTATCCTTCTACCCTGACTATACGCGGGAGCATCAGAAGGCTGTTCAGCTTTTCGTTTCTTTTGACCCCAATAAGTTGGGGCTCCCTGTCTCCAAGCGTACGTTGTCCATATGGGTCGCTGACTGTATCGCCTGGGCTTATGGGGCAGCCGGCCTCTCTTTGGAGGGTCGAGTCACGGCTCATCATGTCAGGGCGAAGGCTGCGTCAGTGGCTCATCTCCGCTCTGTTCCGTTGGCAGACATCTGCCGGGCCGCTACTTGGTCTTCAAGCCAGACTTTTGCGGCCCATTACTGCCTTGAGAGGGAGTCCCGCAGGGACAGTGCTTTCGGACAGGCAGTACTCCATAATCTCTTTGGGGTTTAGGCAACTCCTACCCTCCGGCCCTGGTGTTGGGCTACCGGTCGGGGGCGTTCTCAGAGAAGATTCCTTCCTTACGTGCTGTCGAGCTAGAGGGAGCTCATTTTTTCCGCTTGAGGTCTTCGGTAGCCTTATGCTGGGGAGTCCCATATGTGAGGACTGACTTCCTGTTTGGTCCTGGAGAAAGAGTAGTTACTCACCTGTAACAGGTGTTCTCAGGAGCAGCAGGAATCGGTCCTCACAACCCTCCCTCCTCCCCTTGGAGTTGCAGTCATATGATTTATTTTTGCTAATTTTTTGCTGTCTTTTAGCTATGTCATCAGACTGAGCAAGATGGCACCCTTGGGCGGGAAGAGGACCGCGCATGCGCGCTGCAATTCCCAAAGGCTTTCTTTGAAAGCTGGGGAAATGCTCTGCACGAGGGCTCCGTCGGCGCCGACGTCACCCATATGTGAGGACTGATTCCTGCTGCTCCTGGAGAAAGCACAGTTACTTACCTGTAACAGGTGATCTCTGGGAACAGCAGGAATTAGTCCTCACATATGGGTACGTCGGTACCGACGGAGCCTGCGTGGGAACGCTCCCCAGCTTCCCAAAAAGGAAAGCTTTTGGGAGCATCCCACAGCGCATGCGCGCTGCCTTCCCGCCTTTCCTAACCAACTCTCCTCAGTTCGAGTTTAAAGCTGAGACAATAGAGAGAGAGAGGAAAGGAAAGACAGAGAGAGATACAACTCCTAGGGGAGGTGGGAGAGTTGTGAGGACTAATTCCTGCTGTTCCCAGAGATCACCTGTTACAGGTAAGTAACTGTGCTATCTCCAGGAACAAGCAGGAATGAGTCCTCACATATGGGGACTCCCTAGCTAAGATGCCTGGGAGATCCCCAAGGGTATGAGACCCTGAAGGGTTTCCTCGTCTTCCTATGAATCTCAGGCATCCATTCAGGGAAGGAGGGCAGGAGTTGTTCAAGAATGGAACAGGTGTCTGAGGACAGCCTGACCAAACAAGGCATCCCGGCGGGAGTCCTTGTCCAAACAGTAATGGGCTGTGAAGGTATCAAGCGAGGCCCAGGTGGCTGCTCGACAGATCTGGTCGATGGACACAGAATGAAGATGAGCCATAGAGGTGGCCATGGCCCTCACATTGTGAGCTGTGACATGGCCCTCCAGAGAAAGGTTCTTACTCTGGTAAGCAAAAGAAATACACTGAGCAATCCAATTGGACAGTGTTCTTTTAGAGACTGGAAGTCCTAAATGAGAAGGATCAAAGCAACAAAAAGCTGGGAAGACTTTCTATGTTGCTGTGTCCTGTGTAAGTAAAAAGCAAGAGCTCTTTTACAATCTAGAGTATGAAGGTTCCTCTCTGCACTGGATGCATAAGGGGCTGGAAAAAAGACAGGTAAATATACCTCTTGATTAAGATGAAAAGGTGAGACCACTTTAGGCATAAAGTGAGGATTTGTCCTAAGGACTAACTTATCATGATGGAACCTTGTATAAGGTGGATTAGCCACTAAGGCCTGCAGTTCACTGATGCGGCGAGCAGAAGTGATTGCAATAAGGAAAATAACCTTCCAGGAAAGAAATTTCAAGGAGGTAGTGGCTAAGGGTTCAAAAGGTGGCTTCATAAGCTGACCAAGAACCAAGTTTAAGTCCCATGCCACAGGAGGAGGTTGAATGGGAGGTTTAGTTAAAGTTAGGCCTCTCATGAATCTTGCAATAAGAGGATGAGAGGAAATAGGTTGTCCATTGAGAGGCTTAAGGGATGCTGCAATAGCACTCAAATGGACCCTTACTGAATTCTTTTTAAGGCCTGCATTAGAGATGCAGGAGATATTCCAATAGAGAATTCACAGGAAGTGCCAGAGGGTCAAGACCCTTTTGAGCACACCAAATGGAAAATCTTTTCCACTTAAAAGCATAGGAACGCCTAGTGGAAGGTTTTCTGGAAGCATGGAGGATATCCTTCACTTGCTGAGAAAGATTGAAGTCTTGAAGGTCTAGGCCTTCAGTAACCAAGCTCTGAGGTGAAGGGACTTGGGATTTGGATGCCACAAAGTCCCTTCCTCCTAGGACAGAAGGTCTGGTGCAGCTCCCAAGTCCAGGGAGGGGGCTTGGGAGAGATGCAGAAGTAGAGGGTACCACACTTGGCGTGGCCAGCGTGGAGCTATGAGGATCATAGATCCTTGATCCCTCTGGAGTTTGAACAGAGTCTTGGGAATCAAAGGAATGGGTGGAAAGGCATACAGGAAGCCCTGACCCCAATGAAGGAGGAAGGCATCCTTGGCCTGAGCTCCCTGACACGGAATTCTGGAACAGAACCGGGGAAGTTTGGCATTCCACGGACTTGCAAAGAGGTCTATGTCAGGGGTTCCCCATTCCTGGAAGATTCTGAGTACCTGATCCATGTGCAGGGACCATTCGTGTGGAAGCAGAACTCGACTAAGTCTGTCTGCCCAAGAGTTTTGGATTCCTGGGAGGTATACTGCCAGGAGATGGATTTGATGCTCTCTGGCGAAGGCCCATAATCTTAGAGCTTCATTGCAAAGCGACAGAGAGCCAGTTCCTCCTTGCTTGTTTATGTAAAACATGGCTACTTGATTGTCCGTATGAATGAGGACTGTCTTGTAGCTGAGGAGGGTATGAAAGACCTTGAGAGCTAGGAACACTGCTCGACATTCCAAGTGGTTGATATGAAGAGAGGTCTCCTGTGGGGACCAAGTGCCTTGGGTGGAGAGGTCTTTTAGATGAGCTCCCCAACCTGTTTGG
Source organism: Ichthyophis bannanicus (assembly GCA_033557465.1). Lineage (NCBI taxonomy): Eukaryota > Metazoa > Chordata > Amphibia > Gymnophiona > Ichthyophiidae > Ichthyophis > Ichthyophis bannanicus. The sequence continues at coordinate 1,269,616,597 of CM066032.1, read as the reverse complement.
GAGGCATCTGTTGTGAGGGTTGCTTGGGGCAACAAAGGTTAGAAGGGGGACCCCAACAACAGATTCTGAGTGGACATCCACCATTGGAGAGACCAAAAAAGACGTTTGGAGTTTGCTATTTGGTCTGAGAGAGCTCCTGAAGCTTGAGTCCACTGGGTGGACAAAGTCCATTGAGCTGCTCTCATGTGTAGGCGAGCACAGGGTACCACATGTACTGTGGAAGCCATATGGCCTAGCAGCTGTAGCATCTCCCTGGCAGTTAAGTGGCTCTTTGACTGAATCTGGGAGGCTAACTGCACTAGACGTTGACAACGGTCCTGAGGGAGGTAGGCCCTTGCAGAAGTGGTGTCCAACCAGGCCCCTATGAATTCCAGGGACTGAGTAGGGGTGAGCTGGGACTTTGGGAGGTTTACCACAAGTCCCAGGTATTGCAGAATGCGCCTGGTGCGGTTCAGGGAGATCTGAGCCTCCGACTGGGTTGGAGCTCGGATGAGCCAGTCGTCCAGATATGGGAAGACAAATATTCCCAGAGTGCGTAGAAATGCAGCAACTATTGCCATGCATTTGGTGAACACTCTTGGAGCAGAGGCTAGACCGAAAGGAAGCACTCTGTATTGGAAATGTTTTCCCTGGAACAGAAAACGTAGGAATTTTCTGTGAGATGGATGGATGAGGACATGAGTGTACGCATCCTTGAGATCTAGAGAACAAAGCCAATCCTGACTCTGCAGGTATGGAAGGAGAGTGCCTAGAGAAAGCATCTTGAACTTCTCCTTGCATAGGAATTTGTTCAATTCTCTGAGGTCTAGAATGGGTCTGTATCCCCCTGTTTTCTTTGGAATGAGAAAATAGGGGGAGTAAAACCCTGACCCCTGTTGAAGAAGAGGAACCTCTTCTATGGCCCTCTGGGCCAGAAGGGTAGTCACCTCCTGATCCAGAAGGTCGAGGAGAGATGTGGGAGAATTGAAGTGTCTCACCATGGTGTAGGGAGGAAGGTCTGAGAAATGAAGTTTGTAGCCCTCTCTTATGATGGAGAGGGTCCACTGCTCTGATGTGATTTGCTCCCATCTGGTAGCAAAATGAGCTAACCTTCCTGGAATGGTGAGAGGTTCTGGCTGTTGTAGAGCCAGAAAGGTTAAGTTCTCTAGTATCAAGTCAGAAACCCTGAGGGGGTTGGGACTGCTGAGTTGTAGCAGCTCCTGCAGGTTTAGGCCTGGCCTGTTTAGGTTGCTGACGCTTAGTAGCAAAGCGACCTGTAGAAGATTGTTTGCCAGAAGTGGAAGGAAATCTGCTCCTTTTGTAAAAAGGCTTTTTGAAAGATTTTTTCTTGGCTGGAATGGAGGTTGACTTGGAAAGTCTATCCAGAGCAGAATTCTCTGCATCCATTTGAGTGGCTTTTATTTGCCACTCTTTGCCAAAAAGATTTTCACCCGTACAGGGCAGATTTCCTAAGCCATCCTGAACCCAGGGTTCTAGATCAGAAGCCTGGAGCCAAGCAATTCTGCGAGCAGCTATGGCAATGCCTGAGGCTCTGCTGGCACCTTCAAAGGAGTCAAAGGCTGCCCTGTTGGAAAACTTTGAAATGTCTTGAGTATGCTTAAGCCAAAGGAGGAACTCATCCCTTCTATCCTCTGGAATAAAAGGGAGAAAGTTGTGCAGCTTTTGTGCAACTTCCTTTAGAAACATACCCATAAAGGCTATATGAGTTGATTCTGGCAATAAGCATGCTGGCTTGGAAGATTTTCCTACCAAAAGCATCCAAGGTCCTGCATTCTCTTCCTGGAGGAGCAGAAGAGTGTCTTTTGGTACTCTTTATCCTTTTCATAGCTGACTGCACCACAATGGAGTGGTGAGGAAGCTGAGTTTTCTGAATCCAGGACAAGGAGGGACACGGTACATAGTGTCCAATCTGCGAGAATGAGGAGAAAGGGTGAGAGGAGTCTCCCGTAAGTCAATCATATGTTCATGAAGAATTTCATGAATTGGCAAGGTGACTGCCTCTCTGGGAGCCTTAGAGTATCCTAAAATATCAAATTTTTTTGCTCAAGGCTCTGCTTCAGAGGTTACTGAAATAGAGAGTCCTTTAGCCACTTCTATTATGAAGTCTTGAAAGGACAAATCCTCTGGAGGAGACATTCTCCTTTTTGGAGAAGCAGGCTCCTCAGGAAGGGTAATGGATACTTCAGGAGACTCATCTGATGAATCAGAATCATCAGAGGAATCGAAGTATCGTCTGTCCCCTTCCAACGATCGATACGCGTATCGATCGGTACCGACATCGGGCGTCCCCGGTACCGGATCGGTACCGAGAAATAGCCCTGGACAAGGAACCTGAGTCGGTATCCTGGCCGATGTCGATGCAGTCGGTACCGGTATTGGTGCTGGTACCGGTACCGGCGCCGGTACCGACAACGGGACTCGTTGCGGTACCGTTGGCGTCCCAGCTTTAATAAAAGCCATTATAGCCTGCTGCATGGAAAGCCTTTGGGAATTGCAGCGCGCATGCGCGGTCCCTTTCCCGCCCAAGGGTGCCATCTTGCTCAGTCTGATGACATAGCTAAAAGACAGCAAAAAATTAGCAAAATAAATCATATGACTGCAACTCCAAGGGGAGGAGGGAGGGTTGTGAGGACTGATTCCTGCTGCTCTGAGAACGCCCCCGACCGGTAGCCCAACACCAGGGCCGGAGGGTAGGAGTTGCCTAAACCCCAAAGAGATTATGGAGTACTGCCTGTCCGAAAGCACTGTCCCTGCGAGACTCCCTCTCTTGGCAGTAATGGGCCGCAAAAGTCTGGCTTGAAGACCAAGTAGCGGCCCGGCAGATGTCTGCCAACGGAACAGAGCGGAGATGAGCCACTGACGCAGCCTTCGCCCTGACACGAGCCGTGATTCGACCCTCCAATGAGAGGCCGGCTGCCCCATAAGCCCAGGCGATACAGTCAGCGACCCATATGGACAAAGTACGCTTGGAGACAGGTAACCTCAACTTATTGGGGTCAAAAGAAACGAAGAGCTGTACAGCCCTGCGATGCTCCCGCGTACGGTCAAGGTAGAAGGATAACGCCCTCCTACAGTCCAGGGTATGCAGGACCATCTCAGCCCGGTTGGCATGCGGCCTGGGAAAGAAGGTCGGAAGAACCACCTCCTGATTGAGGTGAAAAGGGGAGACAACCTTAGGAAGAAACTACCTTATTCCTGTAGAACCTAGTGTAAGGGGGATCAGACACTAGTGCCTGCAGTTCACTCACTCGCCTAGCAGAGGTAAGAGCTACCAGAAATAAAGTTTTCCAGGAGAGAAAACGGAGAGGGCAGGCAGCCATAGGTTCAAAAGGCGGACAAGTAAGCCGCTGCAAGACCACATTCAGATCCCACTCAGGGGCCGGTGGACGCAAAGGAGGCTTAAGCAGAAGGAGGCCTCTGAGGAAACGAGCCACCAAAGGGTGGCTGGAAAGAGGCCTGCCGTCCACCGGCGAGTGGTGCGCTGAGAGAGCACTGAGGTGAACCCTGACAGAGTTGGACTTAAGGCCTAGATTGGAGAGGTAAAGCAAATATTGCAATACTACCGCTACTAAGCACGAGAAGGGATTCTCGCCGTGCTGAGCACACCATGCGGAGAATCTACGCCACTTAAGAGCGTAGGATTTCCTGGTGGATTGCCGCCTGGAGGCTAAGACTACGTCTTCCAACTCTCTAGGCAGGAGTAGGGGAGCCAGGACTACCCTTTCAGCAGCCAGGCCATCAGATGAAGGGACTTGAGGTTGGGGTGCAAGAGAGACCCCTGGTCCTGAGACAGGAGATCGTGTTGAATTCCCAGAGGCAGGGGAGTGTCCACCGCCAGTTGCAACAGGAGTGGGACCCACGGCTGCCTCGGCCACTTGGGGGCTATCAGAATCATTGAGGCCCCGTCCTTGAGGACCTTGAACAGTGTTCGGGACACTAGTGGCGTGGGAGGAAACGCATACAGTAGGCCTTGGGACCACGGAATCAGAAAGGCATCCGCTGCTACTCTGAGAGGATGCGGTTGTCTGGAACAGAATCTCGGGAGTTGCCGGTTCAGAGGACTGGCGAAAAGATCCATGGTGGGGAGGCCCCACCTGAGAAAGATCCGCTGAACCACCAACGGATTCAATCTCCATTCGTGTGGTTGCAGGATCCTGCTCAGTCTGTCCGCCAGGTAATTTTCTTGACCTGGGAGGTAGACAGCCTTGAGAAGGATTCCGTGATTGACTGCCCAAGAGCACAGTCGTTGTGCCTCCTGACAGAGAAGGAAGGAGCCCGTGCCTCCCTGTTTGTTCACGTAGAACATGGCAACTTGATTGTCCGTCTGGACCAGTACAGACTGGTGAGATGTGAGGTGGGAGAGCTAGGCGTATTGCCCGTAGCTCCAGGACGTTTTTCTGCTGAGCAGCCTCCCAAGGAGTCCAGAGACCCTGAGTACATGCCCCTTGGAAATGTGCTCCCCAACCTAGAAGAGAAGCATCTGTCGTCAGCACTCGAGAATGCGGAGGGGATTGAAAATCCACTCCGAGTACCAGATTCGGAAGATGAAGCCACCATTGTAGAGAGGAGATGAGCAGGGTGGACACTCTCACCAAGTCTGAAAGGCTCCCTGTGGCCTGATGCCACTGAGTTCGAAGGCTCCACTGAGCAGGCCGCATGCGCAGGCGGGCATTGGGGGTGACATGAACCGTGGAAGCCATATGGCCGAGAAGTCTCAGGAATTGCCTGGCGGAGACCAGGGAATTGCTGTGAAACTGCCTGGCTAGATCCATCAACCTGTGGGCTCTGTCCATTGGCAGAAAAGCCTTCGCCAGAAGAGTGTCCAGCCTTGCTCCTATGAATTCTAAGTTCTGGGACGGGAGCAAAGTGGACTTTGTGAAGTTTATGACAAACCCCAAGTGCTGAAGCAGAGCCACAGTGCGAAGGGTGGCTTGATTGGCCACCTGGGAAGACTGGCCCCTTATGAGCCAGTCGTCCAGGTATGGAAACACAAAAAGACCTTGAAGCCTCAGGTAGGCCGCCACCACCGCCAGGCACTTGGTGAATACCCTGGGAGCGGAGGTTAGGCCAAAGGGAAGTATTCTGTACTGGTAGTGGTTTCCCCCCACGACAAATCTGAGATACTGTCTGTGGTCTGGATGAATAAGGATGTGAGTGTAAGCATCCTTTAGATCTAAGGAGCATAGCCAATCTCCCTGCTGGAGGTAGGGCAGCAGGATTCCAAGGGTAAGCATCTTGAACGTTTCCCTCTCCAGGAACTTGTTGAGGTTGCGCAAGTCTAGGATGGGTCTGAGGCCTCCTGTACTTTTTGGTACTAGAAAGTACCTGGAATAAAAGCCGTGACCTCTCATGTGGTGGGGCACCGGTTCCACAGCCTGTTCCTGTAGCAGACTTGCTAACTCCTGAAGGAGTAGGTCCCTGTGCAGAGGGAGTTTTGGAGGCTCCCCTGGAAAATAGGAGGGAGGTACCTGGTGAAAATGGAGAAGATAGCCATTTTGGACTATATGGAGCACCCAGGTATCTGATGTGACGGCGGACCACCTGTGGGCAAAGTGGGCCAGCCGGCCTCTTGTGCTGATGTGAGCCAGCTGAGGAGAAGAGGCTATGCCTTCTGAGTCAAAAACCCCCACCCTGCTGAGCAGGGGCCGGTGTTGGTGGCTTGGGGGCCTTCTGCCTATGGGGCCCATGACCCTGCCCCTTGGCCTGCTGACCCTGTTGGGGAGCTGCAGAGGCCTGATAATGAGGGCATTGTTTATAGGCAGATGACTTCCTCGGGTAAAAGGTCTTTTTTCCCGAGCCTTTCTTCTTCTGAGAAGGGGCAGAGGTTTTTCTGGACAGCCTAGTCCTGGTCAGAGTCTTGGTCTCAAGTTCTGCAGCCTTTTCAGCCATGGACTTGCCAAAGAGGTTTTCACCTCGGCAGGGGACATCGACCAACTTGTCCTGCACCCATGGCTCGAGGTCGGATGACTGTAGCCAAGCCTGTTGGCGGGCACCGATGCTGGCCCCGGCTACTCGGGCCGAAGCCTCGAAGCCATCGTAGGCTGCTCGAGAGATAAACTTCGAGCACTCTCGAATACCAGTGGACAAGGCTTGGGACCGCTGCAAAGGTTCCTCGGAGAGACCAGCAGAGAACCCAGCAATTTCCTTTGCCAGGTCTCGGAGATACATGCCCATGTAGAGCTGGTAAGTCTGGACACGGCAAGCAAGCATAGAGCCCTGGAAGCACTTCTTACCGAGGGCATCCAGGTTCCGGGCCTCCCGGACGGGAGGCACCGAGGAGTGCATCTTCTGACTTTTCAGTCGATGCATGGCCGATTCCACAACCATGGAGTGGTGCGGTAATTGTGCCTTCTGGAACCCGGGGCTCTTGCGGACTCGATAGATGGAATCGACCCGCTTGCTTAACACCGGCGTCGAGGCCAGGGTCTCCCACATGCGGAAGAGCAGCCGCTCCAGCATCGGAGGAACCGGTACAGTAAAGGCCTCCTTCGGGGGAGAGTCATACTGAAGGGCCTCGAGCTCCTCGGCTCGAGGCTCCTCCTCGGGATCCGTGGGGAAGGCCAAGGCCTTGGCCATATCCCGCATGAAGTCCGAGAGCCGGGTATCCTCCGGTGGGGATCGTCTCCGAGGTTCGGACTCCGGCGAGTCCGATGGGACACACCGAGTCCAATAAGTGTCGGGTGACTCTTCGTCCTCCATCTCCCAGCCCGACTCCTCGGAGGAGGAATCGAGCAGCTCCGGTCGGGTGGGCACCGATGCCATCCGCCCCGACGCCGAGGGTACTGGCGTCGACGACCTCGGTCCCGAACGGGAGGCCGAGGGAGACCGTGGCCGAGGATCGACTCGAGCCCGCATGGACTCGAGGATCGGCTCGACCTCCGGAGTCGACTTGGACGTCGAAGTCCCGGTGGTCGGGGCAGATGCACCAGTGAGACCGGCGATCAATGCCCGCTGCTGTTCCATGAAGGCAGCGAGGCTGCTCTCCAAGGCCGTCAACCTGAGTCCGAGCTCAGGAGACCCAGCAGCCCCCGACTCGGGCCCCGACGGCATCGGGCCCGACGTCGGCTCCGCTGGAGGAGAGTCCACGAGGACTACAGCACTCATGTGTCCAGGAGACTCCATCTCGATACGAGGATGTTTGGCAGGCCTCTCCGACTCCGAAGACCCGGGACGGCTATCGGGGCTATGCGACCTGGCCCTTGAGGAACCAGGAGCGTCCACCGACGCCACCCTCGCGGGTTTCTTCTTCCTGCAATGTCCCCGCGAAGGAGACCCCCGCTCAGAGGAACCCCGACGCTGCTCGGGGCCAGAGTCCCGAGACGTCAAGGCCTCTGACGAGGTCCGGGCTCATCCGGACGCGGAGTCGGAGAAGATCCTATCCTTCTAGTGCTGCCGACTCCTCAACGCCTTCGAGGACATTTTGCCACACGGACCACAGATCATCGGGTCATGACCGGGTCCGAGGCAGCGGAGGCAGCATTCATGTGTGTCGGTAAGAGACATACATTTCTTACACCAATCACACTTTTTAAACCCGCTGGTAGCCATCAGGGGAAAAAGGGCCCCTGCGAGGTCAAAAGACCGGGCTGCCAGTGAAAAAGAAAAAATGGCGCGAACGCTAGTCACAAAGGACAAAAAACGAAAAAGAGAGAGTGGACTCGATACCGGCGTATCGGGCCAAGGCGGGAAAAGGATCCGGCGTCGAACCGAAGAAAAAAGAGAAAAAATAGGGAAATCAACTTTTTCCTCGGGAAAAAACGAACTACGTCCGTAGGGCTCCGCGGAAAAAAGAAGACTGAGCAAGATGGCACCCTTGGGCGGGAAGGGGACCGCGCATGCGCGCTGCAATTCCCAAAGGCTTTTTTTGAAAGCTGGGGAAATGCTCCGCACGAGGGCTCCGTCGGCGCCGACGTCACCCATATGTGAGGACTGACTTCCTGCTTGGTCCTGGAGAAAATTTGGAATCTTTAAGCTCTGTTTGCTCCATATTCAAGGGCATTTGGGCTACTTTTGTCTTTATTGGAACCTCTTTGCTGATATGCTCTAACTTCATTCTTTTGGTAGTATCCTTCAAGAACACATTGTTCCGAACCATGCGCTCTTGGGCGACTGTCGGCTCTCCCCATTATCTACTTTAAAAGCTACTCTATCTCCTTTTTAAAGGTTAATGCCAGCAGCCTGGTTCCATCCCATTTAAAGTGAAGCCCGTCCCTTCGAAAGAGCCCCTCCTTTCCCCAGAATGTTCCCCAGTTCCTAACAAATCCAAAACCCTCATCTCTGCACCACTGTCTCATCCACGCATTGATACTCCGGAGCTGTGCCTGCCTTTTGGGTCCTGCGAATGGAACAGGAGGCATTTCGGAGAATGCTACTCTAGAAGTTCTGGATTTCAACTTCCTGCCTAAAAGCCTAAATTTCGCCTCCAGAACCTGCCTGCCATATTTTCCTATGTCATTGGTACCGACATGTACCAAGACAGAAGACTCCTCGCCAGCACTATCTAAGACCTTGTCTAGGTGGCGCATGAGGTCCGCTACCTTCGCACTAGGCATTTATGTTACCAGGCGATCCTTACGTCCACCAGCCACCCAGCTATCTACAGGTCTAATGATAGAATCACCAACTATAAAGGCTGTCCTAACCCTTCCCTCATGGGCACATGGCCCTGGAGAAACTTCCTCAGTGCGAGAGGATCACTTCCTGCTACACCAGGGTGATGCTGTCCTTTCACGTGACCTCTCTCCTCCATGGCAAGAGGGATGCTGCCAGACTGGGGGTGGGACTTCAGTACTATATCCCTGTAGGTCTCGTCTATGTACCTCTCTGTCTTCCTTATGTCCTCCAAGTCTGCTACTCTAGCCTCCAGAGATCAGACTTGTTCCCTGAGAGCAAAGAGCTCGTTGCACCTAGTGCACACGTAAGTCCCCTCACCAACTGGGAGAAAATCATACATGTGATACTCAATGCAAAAGACTGGAAAACTCCTATCTTGCTGCTGGACTGCTGTCTGCATCTTAGTTTTAAGGTTGTGTCCAAGTATTTAAGTTCTTTACCTATTAAGTGTTGGTGGGGATACTTATAAAACTACATCTAATGCTTTTAATGTACTTTGTTCACCTGAAGCTTAATTAATCTCAGGTCCTTAATGTATGCCTGATGAGGACAACAGCTGCACCTGAGAGTGAATATAGCACCTCCTTTTCTCTGAAACGTTTATGTACCTATAAAGCTACAATTATCCCAGGGATGATTGGGTGTTGGGAGGGAGGGAGGGAGGAAAAAGACGTATTAAAAGCTGGCTGCTAAACAGTACCCTGTCCTGTGCTTCTAAGGTAATCTGTGACCAATTTTCAGGAGGAGTCCCACAGCCCTTGCTTGGATAGAGGGAGTCTTGGGGTCTAAATTTAAGCAGAAAGCTCTTTAAACTCAAAGCTCTTTGCTGCTACTAGGCCCTGGCTGATTTAACAAATACACTGGGTTCACAGATTAATCAGCTTTAATCTAAAGAATTCCTCTTTCCCAAGATTTAGAAAAATTCCCAGAAATAAATATTTGCAATTGTTGATTTCTCTCCATTAGTAGCAGTCCCCTTTTGTAGTCCTTCTAGACTGAGAATCACAGAACTCTGGTTGAACTATTTATGCCTGTGCTTCTGAGGTAAGCTGTGACCAATTCCCTGGGTGACTAACACAGTCCTTGCTTGGATATAGGGAGTCTTTCAAAATGGCCCTTTGATCTGCCACCTGGCTTTAACAGCTATTTAAAAAATGTCACAGGTCTCTTGCCCGCTATATAGAAGGCCTCTTTGCAAAGGTCTCTAGAAATAATTCATTGCTCAAAGAATACTGACCCTGTTTTGCCTTTTATGCTAAGTTATATACTGATTTGATTTAAATTAAAGCTCTTTGCTGCTACTAGGCCCTGACTGATTTAACAAATACACTGGATTCAAAGATTACTCAGCTTTAATCTAAAGAATTCCTTTTTCTCCAAGATTTAGAAAAATTCCCAGAAGTAAATATTTACAATTGCAGATCTCTTTCCAGAAGTAGCAGTCCCCTTTTGTAGTCCTTCAAGCTTTGTCATCTTCCTTGGGACTTGGTACAAGATGTGGCATTGCCCCAGAGTAAACACACCCTGTGTCATGGGGTAGATCAGAATCTGCCTATGGAAATAGGAAAAACAGAGCTGAGCAGGTCTAAAAGTGACAGCTCAGAGCACATGGATCAGGGTTGCTATGAGCAACCAGCAAAAACAAAAGCACCAGGTGTAGGAGCACGCCCTAGTAGGGGATTACATCATAGCATATTAGCTGATGAGAGGCAGCTGAGAGCAGGGCAGGCTCACCGGAACACTAGGAGTGACGCAGATAAAACTCACTCAGAGTTTGTCAGTAGGAGAGCTAACCAGGATCCTAAGAGAGCTAACCAGGATCCTAGGAGGGCTAACCAGGATTCTAGGAAGAGAGCTAACCAGGAGCTTAGAGGAGCTAAGCAGGAGTTTGCCAGAGCTGTTATGGAAACTAAAGGAAAAACTTCCCACGGAGGTTCAAGCAGTGTTCCACAGGAGATAGCTGAGAGAATACCAGAGGCTGGTTACAGGGTGCTGGGCAGCACTGAACAAGAACCAGGTGGTTGGTGCCACGGAGGTGTTAAAACAGGCAGACGGAAAGAACCTGTGAGAGGAAGGCTCCCTGAGAACAGGTACTGGGAGGGCAGTAACTATTATCAAAGGGATACTTACCTGCCCAAAGAGAAGCATACTGTAAAAGGGAGTAGAAGGCTTGCCTGGGGAAAAAGCCACGCTAAGTTTCCGTGCTCAGAAAGCTCCGGGGAAACTGAGCCAGAGGACAGGCTGATTTCTTGTAATAGAGGGAACTTTGAAAGGGAGAGTTTCCCATATACACAGCTAGGAGTGTGTGGCCCTCTGGAGGAAAACTCCACTATATACGGTAACCTTCCAATTCACCCTGATAGAGAGGGGGAGAGAAGCCTTTGGAAAGGAGAGGAGGGTTTTTGCAACAATGATATGATTTACAACCATTCTGAAGATAGCTACGGGGAAAACTATGAGGACATGGAATGTGACTTTTGTGGGGAAAGTCCTGTGGAGTTCCAAATGGAGTGTGCACTAATGTTCTCAGATAACATTTCCTCTCTATGCTGATTTGTTTAAAACAGAAATCCATTTAGGGAAACGGATTGTGAAGAACTCACTTGTGTAAAGTACAAGGACTGTCTTACCTTTTTGGATTGGCTGAAGATAAGCACCTTTTTGTTACCAGTAGTTCATTTTCATTTGTACCAGAAAAATATGGTTTATTTCTTTTGATTCTTATGTGCAAAAGTTCACCCGGAAGGGAAATAAAATACCTCTTTTTGAAAAGCTTGGCTACTCGTTCGCAACTACCTTTTTGATTAGCTAGTGGGACTACAGATCCCAGGGGGCATTGTAAAGTCCCGGCCACATTAAGAAGAGGCCCCACTGAAGCTCCCTAGGCTTCCGCCTCTAAGAGTGAGTAGGTGGGTGACACCTGTCAGTATACAGAGACTGGATTTGGTTGTTTGCATGTGGGAAATGTGTGCATGTGTTTGTTGTTAGTTCAAAGTTGATTACTGTATTTGGTTTTGATTGATAAAGCGCCCTTGGAATTAGCAACTGAACCAACCAAAGTTATTTAAAATGATGACAACCCCATTAGTAGGACAAGGCATGTTCTTGGGGAGGGTGGCAAGATCAGTATTTGTTTTGGTGATTGGGGCAGCATTGATATATATGTGTTGTAAAGTAAAAGTCTAATAAAGAATAAGTTACATTAAAAAATGGGTATAATAACCTGATAGCTGTGAATGAAGATTCAGAGCATCAAAACCCAATGGAGACCACTTCCAAATTAACTGGAAAACCAAAGGAATAAGAGGAAATTGCCAGGCGAAAACAAAAGGAAATCTGACCCTTATAACTTTTTTCCCTTTGTAGCTGTCACATGTCCAGTAGGTGGAGAACTGTAGCTAATTGTGAAAGTAAATGCTTAGAGATATGTGAAGCAACCACTGTACACGTCTCTTGGATCAGTTTCAAAAACACTAGCAAAAATAGTTTTGTTTCTGATATGATATTTCCAAGGCACATATATTACTTGTGCTAAAAAAAGTACACATACAGTGGGGCACTCTGTCTGAAAAATAAATCAAATCACCCAAACAACAGTAAGAAATTAAATCTGTATTCTGCACACTTCAGAAACGAATGTCAACCTTCATAATGAGGAAGGGAGAGAACACCAACCACCAGTGGCGAAAGTTCATATGAGAGCCCCCTAAGTAAAATGTGCTTAGGGTCCCTCATGATAACAAGGGCTGTGGCCACAAAAGGGGGGGTGTGGGAGAACACTTTTCCCCTCCCCTCCCCCCTCCCCACCCTTCCATGAAAACTTAGAAAACAAGTGGCAGCGGTAAACTTCTGACTTACTTTCAAAGAAGATTTCCGTGCCGTGCTGCGCTCCCGCCTCTGCTTTTTTTCTTTGTCAAGTGCTGCTCCGCCGCAGATGGAGGCCAGGAAAGCATTTCCAGTTGAGTGTCCGAAGTTTCACATATCGCAAGACTTTGGCCCCTCAATACGAAATGCTTTCCTGAGCCTCCAGCTGTTGTGGAACATCACTTTACAAAGAAAAGAAAGCAGCCGTGCGACACGGTAAACACCTTTGAAAATAAGTGTGATGTTTCTCCTGCAGTTTTGGGATCGTTGAGTCCTCTTGTGGCCTGGACACCCCACCTCCCCCCGCATTGCAGGAGCTGCTCGGGCGGTACTTATGCCACTGCCAACCACCCTTGTCAGACTGAGTACTGTCATCACATTTTCCAAGGGAAATGACACCTCAAAACTGCACCAATAGAAGAAGCAAGAGAGCCAAGAAAGCAATAAGTTGATATTTCAAGCAGACTACACTGTTGCTTTAAGAACAATATCACTCTACCATTCTCAGATATAATCTGCAGCGTTAGTAACAGTCAATACTGGCCTGCCAGCATGCAGATTCAGTCCCTGGACCGGGCCTTGCTGCTAAGGCTGCCTGGGACCTGGGGATGCTGAAGATGCAATGAGGGACATTCAATACAGTGAATGGCAGGGATGGATGTCCGGATTGGATGTCCATCCCTGCTATTCACTCCCCTGCCTCCCCATACGAACAGAGCATTTGTATGGGGAGGCTTAGATAGGGGCGGAAGGGTATTGAGGACTTTTGTCTTACCGCTGCATGTGACACCTCAATATATAAGTTCCAACCCATTCAAATTTAATAAAGCAGGAAAACCGGTCTGTAATTTCAGTACAGCTTTTTATTATAAGGTCTTCAATAACACATTAGGACTTAAGGATGCACCAAGCTAAGAAGTCTAACACCTTTAAGGTTCCTGCTGAAGCAGAGGTAACTTCAACTCGTTTGAATGTGAACTTCCATTACTATCTGCTTAGTTACAATCTGTCTTATCACAGTTTTTATACCCTTTTCCAATAGGCTTACATGACTAAGTGGTCATAGCCAATTTCTTTGTTTCCAGGTGCTAGTCATTTTATACTTCCTTATCTAATCCCACAATGGCTATTTTCTCTTCCACCCCCCTAGGTTCCTATATCCATATTCTTAGTACTTTATGCTGTGTTTGCAGTTTCTCACTCTGGCTCATCACAAATGTCAGTTCATATCGTACTGTCTGTACATCTGCCATCCTGTTCCTGCTTATCTGGTTCTTCTTTTTCTTTGATCACATATTGGTGAGATTCAACTTGGACCAAGTATCTCTTTTCCCAGATGTGAATCCCCTTTTTCTCTTGCAAAACACAGTTTGTTCCAAGGGGAGGGAAAAATTAAGTTCCAATAATACTTCTTCTATTTCATGGTGCAGATGCTCATCATTGTAGCCTATTTTAGGCTTTCATTCAAGGCCACTAGTACCAGACAATCTCTGTTAGTTTCTTCTCTTCTCTGCACATTACGTGCAAGTAGAGCCTTAGTTTGAGCCAAATAATCTAGACATGATTTCCTTTCGTCCTTGGGAAACAGCTTGTACAAGAAAAGGGGAATGAATATGTACTCTTGATTATGCAAGCCTAACTTTTCATATGGAGTCAAGCAAACAAAATGGAGTTAGGATGAGACTAATTTCTCATCAAGGGGGCATTTCTGAGGCAGAGCGAAGGTGGGCCATGACCCCGGATGTACAGGGCCGATTCTGAGGTCAGTACTGTATGTCCGGGGCCGTGAACATAGACGGGGGATTTATTCCACCACAGAGATGGAATAAGTCCTCCTGGACATCGGGGGATCCTGTCGCTGGGCCAGGACAAAACAGTAGGAGGGGTCGAGTATGTTCCCTGAGGCTGTACCCTGACCATGGGAGGCCGGATTGAGGGTCCAGCTGTGGGGAATGAAGAAAATCTGCGGAGGCCTGCATTTGCAACTCCTGAATGGAGCTGCAGTGCCATGGCGACGGGACGCCATGGCACTGCGGCTCCATTCAGGAACCTGACTGAGGTAGCCAAGGATCTGCTGGGCATGCAGGCCGATCAGAATCGGAGCCCGGCCTGCACGTTCAGGCCGTAGACCCAATTCTGATCCCGCAGGCACATCTAGTCCCCATGGGATCAAAATTGGGTTTACTTCTGGGCATCCCATTTCTGATTGGCCATACAAGGGGCTAGATGGCCAGGTTGGAATGTGCCTCATTGTGTTCAAAGACTTTGACAGGGAAGGTCTTTCAGCCTTGTTTAATGCTGAGATTGGGGTAATTTTATAAAGTTTTTTTCACATGTGAAGCCTGTTTTACCCATAAGAAAAGGCTTTTTTTTCCATTGCCAAGTAGGATGGAGTCAGACACACTGTCACTTACCCCCAAGGACACTCTCCTCATGCAAGAAGGGGACCATGGCTTTCACCTGCCCTTTTAGGCCATTACAAGGTGCTCCTGATGATGCAACTTGTTCTGATTGATTCTCTTATAGTAGGGTTACCAGATCTTTGGAGAGAAAATCTGGGACCCCCAGATAGGGCTGAGCTGGGCAGGGCAGGGTCCTTCCTCTTCAGGCATCTGTCCCCCATGTATTTCTGATGGGGTAAGATATGCCAGAGTGTGTCTGCATGGAAAAGCTGGAAAAGGATTTAATTGATATCAGAACTGTAAGCAATTGAAAATTATTTACAGGAGGAGTGTGTAAGAAGCTTGCATGAAAGCTGAAGAGAAAATTTAAAGTTAAATGTGTAAATTATTTCCTTGGTGACAGGAATAAGACTGAAGAAGCCCTGTAGCTTATTCAAGCAGTTTTAAATCCAAGCTGAATGAGGATTTGAAGACTCAGGTAGTTTGTTCCAGGTATAAGGAGCAGCAAGGTAAAAGAAGCAAAGTCTGGAGTTAACAACAGAAGAGAATGGCACAGATAGAAGCAATTTGCCAGAACAGCAGAGTTCCCAAGGAGTGGCGTAGGGATAGATAAGAGAGGAAAGGTAATGAGGAGCTGCAGAGTGAATGCATTTGTAGGTCAGCAGGAGAAATTTGAACTGGATGCAGAAACGGATAGGGAGCCAATGAAGTGACTTGAGAAGAGGGGTAATATGAGCATGACGATTAAAAGTTCTATAGTGTGTGACTTGCTTTCGATAGAACTGGAATCCTTCCAGCACTGAAGGAAAAGTAGGGCTGAAGGTATAAAACTCCCAGTGCAGTGAGAAGAAAAGTGAGCTGTTTTAAAACGGAGTACTGCTCACAGGAATTGTTGAATCCTGATATAGCTTAACTTTTTCGGTGAAGAAGAGAGTGAAGGACTGAATGCGTGGAAGAAAAATCCCATTGCCTTATTTAAAGAATGAAATTTATTGGCAATTGGTATAGCTTTTCCTGAACTGATTGGCAGTTGTAAAGGATTGACTCTGGCACGTACCTAAAGAAAAAACTGATTTTTGCACAGAGAGTTCTGTGGGAGGGAAAGACAAGATATTTGAGTCTCTTTTATTTTTTGGGAAATAGCAAGTAACAGAAATAGAAAAAAAGAAAAAAAAAAGGATAGGAATGCTTTCTAGATTGCACACATAGCTAGGGAGGTAGTTTCTTTTATTGTTTTTTAAAGATAGGTAGTAGGTATTCTGCCTACAGCTGGACATTGCTGGAGCAAGACCTGGAAAGAAAATTGAGGCAAGTGGCTGACACACCACAGTGACTATTTTTTCCTGAAACATACTAGTGCACTAGTAGTTGAATTTTTTGAAACAAAGGTGTCTTTACCTGAATAATAATACTCATTCACCTGCAAAGTTACAGATAGAAAACAGTGTTAGAACTGAACTTTTCTTCTACTAAGGAATAAAGAATTCTCAGGATTTAAAATGGTTAACTAATACTTGCCTGTTTTTGAAAGAGACAATAGAAACATAGAATTATGATGGCAGAAAAAGACCACATGGCCCATCTAGTCTGCCCTTCCATATCAACTACTACTATAGTCCTCTTTTTTTCCTTTAGAGATCATCTGTGTTTTTCCCATGCTTTTCTGAATCCAGATAGGGTCCCATTCCGATCAGGATGTCCAGGCCTCTGTGCGCCCGATTGGATTTGGATCACAGAGGCAGATGCAATTCTGATCCCGCAGGGCATGTCTAGCCCCACGGGATCAGAATCGCAACTAGGCCTGTACGTGCAGGCCTGGGACCCGATTCCGGTCAGCCTGCACGCATAGACCTCTACCTGGCTAACTTAGTCAAAGCTCCTGAATGGAGCCACAGCGCCATGGTGTCCGACTGCCATAAAACTGCGGCTCCATTCAGGAGCCGCGATCCCCGGCCGCTGTTCTGTGCTTTCATTCCCCGCAGCCCGACCCCCGATCTGGCCTTGGGGCTGTGGGGAATCACCTGCAACCCCTCTGACCCCTTCCACCACTCGGACCTGCCGTCCTCCACTGTCTAGGGAAACTTATTCCACCTCAGAGGTGGAATAAGTTCCTTGTTCGATTTGCTGGCCCCAGACGTACAGGGCCAACAGCAGAATCGGCCCTGTACATCTGGGGCCATGGACCACCCACTGCTCATCCTAACTCCGCCTCTGCAATGCCCCTTTCCCGCACCCGTCTAGCCTCCCTGTACAAACACCTTGTTCATATGGGGAGGTAACCGGGGACGCGGGGGGGGGGGGGCGAATAAGGCTATTCATGGCTCGGAATGACCCCCATACTGTCCTCATCTCTACTACCTCCACTTGGAGAATATTTCACGTATCTACCACTCTTTCCAAAAATAAATATTTCCGCATATTACTCCTGAGTCTGTCCCCTTTCACACTCATCCTATGTCCTCTCGTAGCAGAGCTTGCTTTCAATCAAAAGAGGCTCTCCTCCTGTGCATTTATGCCATGGAGGTATTTAAACGTCTCTATCATATCTCCTCTATCCCGCTGTTCCTCTAAAGTATACATATTTAGATCCTTAAGTTTGTCCTCATATGCTTTAAAACAAAGACCACTAACCATTTTAGTAGCCACCCTCTGCACCTAATTCAACCTGTTTATATTCTTTTGAAGATGTTGTCTCCAGAATTGCACACAATACTCCAAATGAGGTCACACCAAAGACTTAAACAGAGGCACTATCACCTCCTTTTTTCTGCTGGCCATCTTTATCTTTATTTAAAAACGTAATATACCGCCAAAACCACAGGCATATAGCGGTTTACAATAAAATCATAAAAGCACTGCCGAAAAAAAAGGAAAAGAACGCCATAAAATAAATAGGAAAGAGATAGTCGGAGAGAACAGGGAGAAAGAAAAAAGGGGGGACAGCCAGGAACAAAACAGACAGAACTAAATATCAATGGGGGGAGGGGAAAGAGGGGAAGAAGGGGGAGGAAGATCAAAAGCCGTGCAAAAAAGATGTGCCTTAAGTCTAGCTTTAAAGGTAGAAAAAGAGAGCTTGAGATGAAGCGTAGGTGGTAGAGAGTTGCATAAGCAGGGACCCAGAAAGAAAAAGGCAGAAGAGCGTGTGGACTCCAGATGGGCCTGGGAAAGGGAGGGAAGAGATAACCGATTGGCGTGAATTGATCTGAGAATTCTAGGGGGACAGTGGAAATGAACTAGATCAGAGAGGTAGAGAGGGATACCGGTGTGAAGTGATTTGTGTACAAAAATGAGAATCTTATATTGAATCCGGAAAGGAATGGGAAGCCAGTGCAAACGGATGAGAAGGGGGGTGACATGATCAAACCGTGAGGCGTGAGTCAGAATGCGAGCGGCAGTGTGATGTACCAGTTGGAATCTACGCAGTTGGGAAGAGGGGAGACCAGCTAGGGACGCGTTACAATAATCTAAACATGAGATAACAAGAGAGAGAAGCAATATGGTTAAAGAAGACGTAGAGAGAAAGGGGCAGACCGCACAAAGTTGCCTTAGGGTGTAAAAAGAATGCTGGACGATCGAAGAAATGTGATCCTTAAAAGTCAAGGCTGAGTCAAGAGAAACACCAAGATAACGTAGTGAAGTGACAATAGGAATCGGAGCAGATGAAAGAAACGGGACAAAAGAGGGGATAGGTTTACCAGCAGAGAACCAAATAGCCAAAGTTTTTGAGAGATTAACATGTAGAAATTTATCAGAGAACCAGGAAGCTACAGCAGAAAGACAGGCATTAAGTGGGCCAATATCGGGAGTGAGTGAATCAGAGTGATAGAGGAGAATAATATCGTCTGCGTAGTAGTACGCAGAAATACCATATTGTTGGATTAGTAAAGACAGGGGGGCCAAAAAGATGTTAAACAGTAGAGGTGCTAAGACAGAACCCTGAGGAACACCACAAAGAAGGGGTGTCGAAGGGGAGGAATCAATGCCAGAAAGAACTGAGAAAGATCGATTGAAAAGAAAAGAGTGAAACCAGTGTAAAACTGTGCCAGATAGACCAGCGGAACGAAGACGGGAAAGAAGGGTGCGGTGGTCAACGACGTCAAAAGCAGCGGAAAGATCAAGCGAAACAGCAATATATATGGAACCTCGATTGTGAGCAATGTGCAACTCACTAAGAAAAGAAATAAGAATAGATTCAGTGCTGTGACCGGAACAAAAACCTGATTGGTGAGGGTGGAGGGCTAGGGAAGCTTCAAGGTGAGAAGAAAGTTGAGAAAAGACTAGCCTTTCAAGAAGTTTAGAAAGAAAAGGAAGATTAGAAATAGGACGCCAGTTTGTGGGTAGGGAAGGATCTAGGGAGGCTTTTTTTCAGGAGTGGTCGAATTAGGGCGCGTTTCCACTGTGAGGGAAAGGTGCCGGATAGAAGACTGTTATTGAAAATGGAAAGAATCATGGGGGGCAAAGCCAACGAGGGCTGTGAGGGGATGGGATCGGAGGGACAGGTAGTTTTCCGGGTAGCAGTAAGGACCTTAGTCAAGTCTGATAGGGTAATTGGCTGAAAGGAGGACCAATGATGGGAAAGGGACGGGAAGGGTGAAGCATTCCTTTCCCTATGCACACAAGCATCCTTCTATCTTTCGCCATTGCCTTTTCTACCTGTTTAGCTACTTTAAGATCGTCAGACACAATCACGCACAGGTCCCGCTCTTCTTTTGTGGACAGAGGTACTTCACCCCCTACATTCCCCCCTACTGCTCCCTTGGATTTTTGCAGCCCAAATGCATAACCCTGCATTTTTTTAGCATTAAATCCCAGCTGCCAAATTCTAGACCATTCTTGAATGTTGTACCACTTTTGAATAGAAACACTGTAAGAATTGTTCACAGAAAATTATTGACTACATTTATAAAGATTGTTACTGTTTATTTATAAAAATTGAATTTACACTATTTTTTTAAAATTAAAATTAGAAAATTTTGCAAAAGTTAAACTTCTTCAAGTGGCTCATTGTGGGAGAGTTCTCATCCCTTGGAAAGTTCTGATTCTAAATATGCGGTTCCTGAAACACTAAAGAGTGTTGCAGAAAAAAAGAAAAAAATATTTTCTCTGTAAGCTGGGAGTTTCCATTGGTGGCTTACCTGAGGTAACTTGGCCCATCACAACACTCATAACATCAATGTAAAGTAGAATAATGTCCCCGTAGAGTCCCCAATTTACACTTTTGTAAACTGTTGCAGACTTCATTTTTCTATGAGGCCTAACTCATACTCTACAGACCAAATGAAAGTCAGATTTGTAGTTACCCTTTTGCAGAGTGACTCTCAGGCCTGGGCTCTTGATTTACTAGAAGAAGGGAGTACAGAAGTTAAGAACATAAGATATGCCATACTGGGTCAGACCAAGGTCCATCAAGCCCAGTATTCTGTTTCCAACAGTGGCCAATCTAGGTCATAAGTACCTAGCAGTCTGCCCAAAAGACGCAGGCTCCTCAGTACTTGTATTGGGTCAAGCAGTGATATCCTGTGTCCCTTTTAATAATGGTTTATGGACCTTTCCTCCAGGAACTTGTCCACACCCTTTTTAAACCCAGCTATACTAGCAGCTTTTACTACATCCTCCGGTAACAAATTCCAGAGTTTGATTACACGTTGAGCGAAAAAATATTTTCTCTTATTAGTCTTAAATAGGTTACCCTGTAGCTTCATTGCATGTCCCCTAGTCTTTTTATATTCTGATGTCCTGGAAAGTGGAATAACGAGTGAGGTTATCAAATTTGCCGATGACACAAAACTATTTAAAGTTGTTAAAACCCAAGAGGATTGTGGAAAATTGCAAGAGGATCTTGATAAATTGGAAGACTGGGCATCAAAATGGCAAATTAAATTTAATGTGGACAAGTGCAAAGTTATGCACCTAGGGAAGAACAACCCAAACTATGGTTACACAATGCAATGTTCCACATTAGGAACCACCACCCAGGAAAAGGATTTAGGCGTCATTGTGGATAACATGTTAAAACCCTTGGCCCAGTGTGCAGCGGCAGCCAAGAGAGCAAATAGAATGCTAGGTATCATAAGGAAAGGAATGGAAAATAAAACAAAAGATATTATAATGCCTCTATATCGTTCCATGGTGAGACCGTACCTTGAATATTGTGTGCAATTCTGGTCGCCGTATCTTAAAAAGGATATAGCATTATTAGAAAAGGTTCAGAGAAGAGCCACCAAAATGGTAAAGGGGATGGAAGGATACTCCTATGAAGAAAGGCTAAAAAGGTTAGGGCTCTTTAACCTGGAAAAGAGACGGCTGAGGGGAGATATGATAGAAGTCTATAAATTAATGAACGGAGTGGAACGGGTAAACGTTATTATAGTAGGTTATATTCATAAGGAATCCATGGCATTCTACATATTGGCATGCTTATCTTTTCAATCATTTTAGGGTTTTCTTGGTTATGTACTTGTAAATAGTTAAAGAATATACCATTTGCATACAGCTCTCTAGTGTAAATAGTTCATTTTTTGCAAATAATTGCTATTAATTATGCTATGTAACAAAGGTGTTATTTGTTAGCTAAGCTGTTATCTGTTATATGTAACTGATGTTCTGTTCACTGTAAACCGCTTTAACCCAGTGAAAAGCGGTATATAAAACTAGCTAAATAAATAAATAGAATAAGCCATCTATTGACTGGAGATCTTGAGATATTGCAGCATGGGGACAAGAATGCAAAACCACATGCATCACACACCCTTTAAGGTTGTTGACTACTATGATTGAGGACCTGATGTCCACTTATGCAGAATACAGTACGTAGATGCCAACAGTACGTAGGCCTTATGACTTATTACAGAGCATAGTGCCTCCCAGGAGTAAAATCTGTCTGAATCTAAGTCAAAAGCTATGAGAGAAACTATCAAAGTCAGATTAGTTACTCTTTTGTACTTCTGGGTGTATGTTTTAGGTCATTGTCCTGCTGGAGGACCCATGATCTTTGACCCAGATCTAGCTTTCTAACGCTAGGTAGCACATTTCACTCCAAAATACCTTACTAGTCCTCTAACTTCATGATTCTTTTAATACGTTCCAGGCCTCCAGTTCCTGAGGCAGCAAAACAGCCCCACAACATTATGGAACCTCCACCATATTTAACTGTAGGAAGGATATTTTTTTTCCTTATAAGCTTCATTTCTTCACCTGTAAATTTATCGCTGGTCTGCATTGCCAAAGAGCTCAAGTTTTGTTTCATCTGTCCACAGAACATTTTCCCAGAAGGATTGTGGTTTCTCAAGGTGGATTTGGGCAAAGATCAGGCGTATTTTTTTATTTCTGTCTTTGAGCAGTGGGGTCCTCCTTGGCCTTTGCCCATGAAGTCCTTCTTTGTTTAATGAGCGGCATATAGTGTGGGTTGAAACCACCACTCCAGATTGCTCCAGGTCAGCCTTAAGCTCTTTAGATGTTGTACGTGGTGTTTTTCCAACAGTTCACACTAACTTTGAATACTTTTTGGATTAATTTTCCTCTTCCCACCATATCCTGGGAGCTTCTTGAGAGTTCCATGATCAGAAAACTTCTTAATAACATTACAAACTGCCTGGTATTTTACCAAGCATTTGCAAGGATGCTTAAGGAAAAAGAGCCCCCCCCAGCTATAAGACCCCTGATCGTAACAAAAGGAACTCCCTACGGCGCTTCTGCGTTTCTCTCGATAAATCTGGATATATACGGACAGCAAAGCCTCGAAAGGGAACCTTTATCTTACGGAAAAAAAGTTTTAACATGCACTCTCTATCTGAGAGTAGGGCAAAAGTTACAAGTAAAGTGGAAGGCACCATAGAATCAGTGCCAGAATTTTCCAACAAACTAGTAACATTTAAGATATCGCCTTGATCTAATCCACCCTCTACATCTCTACTAGAAGTAACACGCTTCCCTGTAGGCAGATAATAAATTTTTACCAAAGGTGGCATTAACTCAGAAGAAAATCCCAATACATCAAGTAAATACAATTAAACATATCCTTAGCACTTATAGAAGATGACCTAGGAAAATTAACAATTCTCAAGTTATTAAGACGAGAAAAATTTTCCAGCTGTTCCAGCCTCATATGTACAGATAGAAAACTCTTTTTAAAAGTATCAGACAGATCTTCCAAGCTGGATAATCGATTCTGCATAGCTTCCTCTTCAACCACCATTCCAGACACCTTCTGCTCCAATTCAGTTACAGTTCTCATCGTCGTGTAAACTTTAGTTGATAAAGTAGAGATTTGAGGAAACAAGGCTTCACCTAATGAGGCAATAGCATCCCATATAGACTGTAATGTGAAATTTGCCGGACGCTGCAGGGAGAAAACCAGCTCTGATTCCAAAACAGGGGCAAACTCCTCCATCTGTACCAGTGACTCACCTCGCCGTGCGGGAAGAAGAAACTGACTTGCAGACACTCCACTCTCAGACGCCGATGGAATACACGGGAGCTCTATCTCAGCTCCACTACTCGGCTTCTCGAGCCCACCGTTTCCTGGCCCAAACGAGGTACCGCCTCTCACCGACACTGCAGGGGAGGAGACCTCCAGGAAGCCCTCCGGCAATGCGGAGCTACGAGGAACCTTTGGCGCCGGGCTTAATACTGGGGAGGACGAAGCTGCCGAAACGGCTGATGAGCTTTCCAGCTCCGACGAAACCGCTAGCCGGCTCACTCCTCCCGGCGCGTCTGAACTCCGTGCTGCACGCAAAAGGTAAGAGTCCAAGGGAGCCTTCCCAGCTGTTAGCCTTTATCAGTGCCAGGCGACTAGAATCCTCTATTGTTACCTCCTAAAGAGCTTATGTTTGACATGTCTGAATTTGATCTGTTGCTTTATTTCTTGCTTATTTGGTACTATCTTTGTGTGAAAGGCCCCCTTATGAAGTGGACTTGGGTTGGATTGACACATTGGGTTTTTTTTTCTTTGCTGCATGAGATTTGTTTATCCTTTTGGAATTTTTTTCTTCGTGTCATCCTGTTTATTCAAGAGAGTGTTTTGTTAACTTTCTTGATTTAATTGGAAAATTTTCATAAATAAAAAAAAAAAAAACATTACAAACTGTAGTCACAGGAATCCCAAGGTCTTTGGAGATGGCCTTGTACCCCTTTGAAATTTGAGTGTTTGATGATAATAACTTTTCTGTGAAATGGAATAGGGAATGAATGTGGCCAGAGGTGGAATACGTCCCCCTGGAAGTGACATTTCAGTGGTGGCCGGCAATGAAAAAGGTAGGTAGGGATGCAGGAAGTTCCCTGCAGCCGGACCCTGGCCATGGGAGGCCGATCAGGGATCCGGCTGCGGGGAAAGAAACTTTTCAGCGGTGGCTGGGGATCACGGCTCCTTAATGGATCCATGGTAACATGATGCCATGGCACCGTGGCTCCATTAAGGAGCCTGACTGAGTTAGCTGGGTAAATGGCTGGACGTCTGGGTGCCTGAATAGGGGCATGTTCCTTCAGGCCGGAGGGCCGGGGGTTCAAGTCCCACCTGGGGACAGCAATCTCAGGCTGGAGGGACTGGGATTTCTAGTCCTATAGGCACTCCTTGTGGTCTTGGGCAAGCCACTTAACCCTCCATTGCCCATGTTCCCTGTAAGTATTAGCGTATGTGTGTCATATCCCCTCGTGTTAAATGTATCTCCCAATTGACCGCTTTGACCCGGTGAAAAGCGGGATATAAATACAGCTAAATAAATAAATAAATGTTCCAGATGTCCAGCCACTGTGCTGCAATTCTGCTCTCACGGGGATGTCTAGCCCTCACAGGAGCAGAATCGGCTGCATCTCCCGGCCGTCCGGATGTCTGTATGTCCGGACGGCCTGAAGATGTACAATGTGGAATGTGCCTCCATGGGGTTGAACTGCAGTGGTGCAAATAATGTTAACCACAACTATACGCTGGGCTCCCTCTAGAGGTTCTGGCTGATATGGCATGATGATGTCATAAGAAGCCTCTGGAAACTTCTTCTGTCTCCACATCTGCTGGTTATGGTTATGGCATTTGATATACCACCCTTTACTTACGCATCAGAGCGGTTTACACATATGTATATACTAACAGGTGCTTTTTATTCCCTTGTCCCCGAAAGGCTCACAATCTAAGTGTACCTGAGACAATGGAGGGTTAAGTGGCTTGCCCAAGGCCATAAGGAGTAGCCATGGGACTAGAGACCCCAGTCCCCCCGGCCTGAGGTTACCAACCACTGAGCCACTCCTCCCTGGTAAGGGGACACCTCTCACTTGTCTGCACTGGTCTATCAGGACTCAAGGAAAGGGCATTATCTGGTAAGTACAATGTCACCACTGCACACCTGGATTACTTCAACTCTTATTTATCCCCTCGTATCCATGGTCTCTTATTTCCATTGTCTCTTATTTTCATTGTAGATATGCTACTACCCAGAGATAATCTGAGTGGTGGTAGATAGATTTAGTAAAACAGCTTATTTTTAACTTTTGTCAAAACTCCTCTTCATCACCCACATTAGCTATACCCTTTGTGGAACACATCTTCTGACTTTACAGGATACTGGAAAACATTGTGTCTGATACGGGAGCTCAGTTCATCTCCAAGTTTTGGAGGGTGTTCTATAAGCAATTAGGAGTGAAATTATTATTTTCCTTGGCATACTACCCCAAATGTATAAACTGAGAGAACCAATAAAGTATCAGATCAATTTTTGTACTGTTATATTTCAGATCATCAGAATAATTGGGCAAACTTGCTTTATTGGCAGAATTTGTTCACAATAATGCCACACACACACACACACATCCATAGACACGGCTCCTTTCCATTATGTGTATGGTAGGCATCCTAAGGCCTTCCTTCTCAGTCCTGTCACTACTGATGTGCCTGTGGCAGATATAACTGTCTACTATATGGAGAATATTTGGTAGGATATTCAGACTTCCTTACTCTTCACCACAAGGAGACAGAAGCAAGTGGCTAATAGACATCATCATGAATCTCCCAATAGGGGCAGCCCGAGGGTGATGCAGGCTTCACTTGCATATCACTGGGCTTAATTTGAATAAATATTTGCATACCATAAAATAATCTTGTTAGCTGTGAATTCATGTTCATAGTGTGCAGGCTGGATTGGACCGTTCCAGAACTGGAAAAGCCCAAAAATCAGCAATAATGAAGCTGTTAGGCCACAAAACAGAATTAAACTGAGATGTTCCCTTAAAATTTGATATTTCCTTGAATCTGAACAAAATATTTAAAATTTAAGACTGTCAGCACTGAGAACACAAAGCTGCAAATCTCAAAGACTATCTATATGCCATTACTCCTCACCAACACCCGACAGTTGATGCCACACACAGAACAAAAAGAAAAAGTGAGAACCACATACAGGACCTACAGAGCAAATCTACCATTCCACAACAGCACTAAATTCCAAAATCCACATAACAAACAACCTACCCAGAATAAGGCAGCACCATAAATATTGCAGTGGACTCTCGAACATCGGTTCCCAACCTGTGGGCTGTGGACCTCTGGGAGTCTGTGAGACTATTAGAGGGTGTCCACAGGGCACAAAAGAGAGAAACTGATGGGAAATGACTGGGGAGGAGACAGAGAGAGAGAGAATGGAGGGAACTGGCTGGGGGGGAAGGAAAGAAACAAACTGGTGGAGACTGGATGGAAGGGAGTTGAGAAACTGATAGAGACTGGAAGGGGAAGAGAATAAAAAAGGCTAGTGGGGATGGGCTTGGTATTGATGGGTGGGGGTCTAGAAAGAATGGTAAGGATGAACTGAGGGTTCCTGAACTTTCTGGAGGTTAAAAAGGGGTCCATACAACCAAAATGATTGGGAACCTCTGCCCTAGCAGGGCTGGAACAAAAATATGAGGTACCCTAGGCAAACCTCATCTCTTGCGCCCCAACACCCCCCCCCCCCCCCGTGGCACCCCGTGGCCCCTCTCTAGGACATGCAGTGGCAACAATGGCCACAAATAGCCCCACAGTGCTTACCTTTAAACTTCGGCACCGTGGGGCTGTTTGTTTCCATCCATCCCTTCAGACCACCCAATGCCAACTTCTTGTTTGCAAACTTACTTTGCCCAAAGTATACAAATCCCATCAATCATAGGCAAGAGGTTAAAGCATTCCTTTCAATATCCCTATTGCTAGACATACTGTCTTGGTTACATTTAATACCAAACCACTTAAGTTTAGCTAATGTTTAATCTCATGTTGACACTCATTTAACCATTGCATAGACTGACAATGAATCCCCACTAGTGGAACTATTAACCGTATATAGTCTGCCTAGGTATATATTTCAAAACCAAATTACCAAACTCACTGTCCTAAAGGTTGTAAATATATATTGAACACTAGCAGGAAAACTGACAAGTCCTGTGGTACCTCCAATGACCAATAACATTTCTTAGACCAATATCTACCACAGGGCTCAACAAATCACAGGTGTCAGGTCACCATGGAGACCAGAAATTTGCACCTGGCACCTGAGATTTTCTTGCCCCCTCCTTAAAAAAAAAAAAAAAAGCAGTCGTCTGCCTGTGAGGATCCCATCTACCGCAGGCAGAACTGGAAGGAAAGGGTGTGATCATGGCCTGGAAGGCAGCAGATTGCCCAAAGGGATTCCATCTCCCACAGGCAAAAGAGGACAGCCAGATTGGGGCCTGTAAAAAAAATGGTTAGACAGGAAGGGGGGAGAATGGCAGCAAAAATTTAAAGGGACAGTAGTTTCAACAAAAAGGAAGGAAGGTGGGGAATTGGAGGGCAGGGGGGGGTGATAGCAGGGAGGGAAGAGTGCAAAGTGTTAGAGATTAAAAAGAGTTACAGTACATGCATAGGGACAAAAGGGCACAATGTGTATATGCCAAAAGGTGTGTCCCCCCCAGATTATGCACATAAGCACTCCACCCTCATATTAAGCATGAACACACACATTGGTATCCCACTTCCACACGACACACAAACACACACACACACCACCTTCACACAACAGACACATATGCACCACACACACACACACACTCACTCACATATACATAAACACCTCACCTCCACATCATACATTCACACACAGGCACCCCAACTCTACACCACACCAACACCGAGGTTCCCACAGCACAAACACACGCACATCAGAGCCCCAAACTCCACCTTCATAAAGACATCCAAAGCCACATCCCATGCACCAACAAGCAAACAACTATTGCATCACAAACACACATACACACTTACTGTCTCTATATTTTTGTCTTGAAGGTCTACGAAAGGGGACTGCTACTTCTGGAGAGGGATCTGCAATTGTATTTACTTCTGGGAATTTTTCTAAATCTTGGGGAAAAAGGAATTCTTTAGACTAAAGCTGATTAATCTGTGAACCCAGTGTATTTGTTAAATCAGTCAGGGCCTAGTAGCTGCAAAGAGCTTTAATTTAAATCAAATCAGAATATAACAGCATAAAGGACAAAACAGGGTCAGTATTCTTTGAGCAATAAACTATTTCTATAGATCTTTACAAAGAGGCCTTCTATATAGGGGGTAAGACACCTGTAAAAACTTTTAAATAGGTGTTAAAGCCAGGCGGCAGATCAAAGGGCCATTTTGAAAGACTCCTTCTATCTATCTATCACCCAGGAAATTGGTCACAGCTTACCTCAGAAGCACAGGCATAAACAGTTCAACCAGAGTTCTGAGATTCTCAGTCTTGAAGGACTATAAAAGGGGACAGCTACTTCTGGAGAAGATCTGCAATTGTAAGTATTTACTTCTGGGAATTTTTCTAAATCTTGGGGAAAAAGGAATTCTTTAGATTAAAGCTGATTAATCTGTGAACCAAATGTATTTGTTAAATCAGTCAGGGCCTAGTAGCAGCAAAGAGCTTTCAGTTTAAATTTAAAACACAGAAGAGAGCTTTCTACTTAAATTTAGATCCCAAGACTCCCTCTATCCAAGCAAGGGCTGTGGGACTTCTCCTGGAAATTGGTCACAGATTACCCTAGAAGCACAGGACAGGGTACTGTGTAGCAGTCAGCTTTTCATAGGTCTTCTTTCCCTCCCTCCCTCTCCAACACCCACCCACCCTTGGGATAATCATAGCTTTATAGGTGCTTAAACCTCTTAAAGAAAAGGAGGTGCCACTCTCAGGTGCAGCTGTTTATCCTCACCAGGCATATATTAAGGACCTAAGATTAATTAAGTTTCATGTAAACAAAGTACATTAAACTTATTAGGTCTAGTTTTATTAGTATAAGTATCCCCAGCAACCCTTAGTAAAGAACTTAAATATCTAGATGCAACCTAAACTAAAATGCAGAAAGCAGTCCAGCAGCGAGATGGGGGCTTTCCAGTCTTTTGCCTTGAGAGTCACATGTATGATTTTCTCCCAGTTGGTGAGGGGTCTTACGTGTACACTGGGTGCAAGGAGCTCTTTGCTCTCAGGGAACGAGTCCAATCTTTGGAGGCTAGAGTAGCAGACTTGGAGGACATAAGGAAGACAGAGAGGAACATAGACGAAACCTACAGGGATATAGTCCTGAAGTCCCACCTCCAGTCTGGCAGCATCCCTGTTGCCATGGGGGAGAGAGGTCACATGACAGGACAGCATCGCCCTGGTGTGGCAGGAAGTAATCCTGTAGCTAGGACTTGTGCTCCAGGTGATGTAAAACCCTCTCACACCGAGAAAGTTTCTCCAGGGCCATGTGCCCAGGAGGGAAGGGTTAGGACAGTAGTTATAGTCGGTGATTCCATCACTAGGTATGTAGATAGCTGGGTGGCTGGTGGACGTGAGGATCGCCTGGTAACATGCATGCCTGGTGCGAAGGTAGCGGACCTCACGCGCCATCTAGACAAGGTCTTAAATAGTGCTGGGGAGGAGTCTGCTGTCTTGGGTTATGTCGGTACCAATGACATAGGAAAATGTGGTAGGGAGGTTCTGGAGGCTAAATTTAGACTTTTAGGAAGGAAGATGAAATCCAGAACTTCCAGGGTAGCGTTCTCCAAAATGCTTCCTGTTCCACGCGCAGGACCCAAAGGGCAGGCAGAGCTCTGGAGTCTCAATGCGTGAATGAAACAATGGTGCAAGAAAAGAGGGTTTTGGATTTGTAAGGAACTGGGGAACATTCTGAGGAAAGGAAGGGCTCTACCAAAGGGATGGGCTTCACCTTAACCAGGATGGAACCAGGCTGTTGGCATTAACCTTTAAAAAGAAGATAGAGCAGTTTTTAAACTAGATAATAGGGGAGAGCCGACAGTCGCCCAAGAGCGCACGGTTCAGAACAATGTATCCTTGAAGGATACTGCCAAAAGAATGAAGTTAGGGAATATCAGCAGAGAGGTTCCAATAAAGACAAAAGTAGCCCAAATGCCCTTGAGTACGGAGCAGACAGAATTTAACAATTCCAAATTACCCCGGTCTACCGATAGCCAGATTAATATGAATAAAATACAGACTCTAAAATGCTTATATGCAAATGCTAGAAGTCTAAAAAATAAGATGGAAGAGTTAGAATATATAGCACTAAATGAGAGGTTAGATATGATTGGTATCTCAGAGATATGGTGGAAGGTGGACAAGTAGTGGGACACTGTGATACCTGGGCACAAACAATATCGCAATGATATAGAACTGATCAAATTGGTGGAGGGGTTGCACTCTATGTTATTGAGGGCATTGAGTCACAAAGGGTTAAAGTTTTGCAGGAAACAAAATTTGCTGTAGAATCTCTATGGATTGAAATTCCATGTAAAAAGGGGAAGGCGATGGCAGTGGGGGTGTACTATCGACCGCCTGGCCAGAATGAACAAATGGATGATGAAATGCTCAAAGAAATCAGGGAAGCTAACAAAAGTTACAGCACATTAATAATTTCAATGACTCCAGTATTGACTGGGTCAGTGTCACGGCAGGACATGATAGGGAGATAAAGTTTCTAGATGAAATAAATGACTGCTTCTTGGAGCAGCTGGTTTATGAACCGATCAGAGGGGAAGCAATTTTGGACCTAGTCCTTAGTGGAACACTCCATGCAGCATTGTCCCGCCCCCAAAGGAAGTTGTTTACCACTTCCTTTGGGGGCAGGACAATGCGGCGCGGAGTCCGTCAAGAGATGGGAAGGCTCCACAATGGCTTCACTGGCACAGCCGCAGTTCCCTAAGAGGCAGGGAGCCGCAGTTGCAGAAGGAGGTACAGGGCAGTAGCAGGCAGACATGGGGAGAGGAGAGGAGGGGGCAGGGAATCTGCAATGGGGATGACATGGGGGAGGGGGGAGGCTGACATGGATGTATGGAGGGAGGGAGAGAGGGGGGCTGACATGGATGGAGGGAGGGAGGGGAGCTGACATGGATGGAGAGAGGGAGGGGGCTGACATGGATGTATGGATAGAGGGAGGGAGGGAGGGGCTGGAAGGGAACTGACAAGGGTTCCCTCTCATCCAGCAGGAACAACCGGCATCAAACAAATCAGCCTGATCGCTGCAAGCGATCAGGCTAATTTGTGCGGCAGCGGCACTCCGGTTGTTTTAATTTTAGATTTTGCCGCCTCTGCCCTGCCTCTGTCTTCCCGCCGTTTCTTTTTTTTTTTTACTGTAAGCATTCTTGAGGGAAAAAATGCAGCGGCAGAGGCTGGGCAGAGGCGGCAAAATCTAAAATTAAAACAGCCAGAGTGCCTGCGCCACCACCAGATGAGAGGTGCAGGTGGAGGGAGGGGGGGACAGGAGGAGGACAAGGAGAGACAAAAGGTGAGAGATGGAGGACAAAGGGGGAGATAGGGGACAAGTACTAGTTCCGGCGCCTTTCAGATCGGGCGCATGCCCCCACCTCCCCATACCTCTGTCCAGTGCTGCCTGCTTTTTCCCCGTTGCCAGTGCCGCTGTGAAAAAAACAGAGGGCGGCAGCAGCAGGGAAAGAGCAAGCAGCACTGGACGGAGGTATGGGGGGGAGGAGGGGGGCGCGCGCCCAAGCTGCAAGTCGCACAGGGTGCGATTGCAGCTTGGTACGGCCCTGTATGCAAACATCTTACATTCTCTCCATATAATCTAATTGGCTATTTGGTTTGGTTCAGTCCTTGATTGGAATTCTGAAAAAGCCCCGTCCCCCCTCTAAGGGTGGGGGGACGCAATCTCATTCTTTGCCTCAGGCAGCAGATTGCCTTGAGCCACCCCTGCTTAGAAGCCCAGACCAGCTGTATTCCACGCTTTAAGAAAAGTGGAAGGAAGTCCAAAACCTGCCAGCATGGTTTAAAGGTGAGGTCAGAGAGGCTGTTGTTGCCAAATAGGCATCTTTCAGGAAATGGAAAAAAGAGCCAAATGACAAAAACTGGAAACTGCACAAGCATTGGCAAGTTAAATGCAAGGCATTGGTAAGGCAGGCAAAGAGAGAATTTGAGAAGAAGCTTGCTGCGGAAGCAATAGCACATAAGGAAGACTTTTTCAAGTATATTCATAGCAAAATACCTGTGAGAGAGTCAGTTGGATAATTAGATGATAGAGGGGTAAAGGGGCACTAAGAGGGACAAGGCCATAGCTTAGAGACTGAATAAATTCTTTGCTTTGATCTTTACTGAAGAAGATGTAGGGATATTACCCATGACTGAAGTGGTATTTAAAGGTAATACTGCGGAAGAATTGAAAGAAATATTGATACACCGGGAAGATGTATGGCAACTATTTGATAAACTGAAGAATAGCAAATCACCTGGACCGGATGGTATATATCCAAAGGTGTTAAAAGAACTGAAATATGAGACTGCAGACCTACTATTAGTAATCTGTGAATTATCATTAAAATCATCTGTAATACTTCAAGATTGATGAATGGCCAATGTAACACCGATTTTTAAAATAGGGTTCCAGGGGTGATCTGGGAAACTACAGACCAGTGAGCCTGATGTCAGTACCAGGCAAAATAATAGAAACCATAATAAAGAACAAAATTACTGAACATATAGATAGTCATGACTTAATGGGAGACAGCCAACATGGCTTTAGACAAGGAAGGTCTTGTCTTACTAATCTGTTATGTTTCTTGAAGGTGTGAATAAACAGGTACACAAAGGTGAGTCGTTCGATATAGTGCATCTGGATTTTCAGAAAACCTTTGACAAGGTCCCTCATGACAGACTCTTGCCGAAATTAAAAAGTCATGGGATAGGATGCAGTGTACTATTGTGGATCAGAAACTGGTTAAAAGATAGAAAGCTGAGGGTAGGGCTAAATGGCCAATTTTCCAAGTGGAGACAGGTGAATAGTAGAGTACCCAGGGATCTGTGTTGGGTCTGCTGCTTTTTAACATATTCGTAAATTACCTGGAAATAGGAATAACGAGTGAGGTGATCAAATTTGGAGATGACGCAAAATTATTCAAAGTTATTAAAACCCAAGAGGATTGTGAAAAATTGCCAAGAGTACCTTAATAAATTGGAAGACTGGACATTCAAATGGCAGATGAAATTTAATGTGGACAAGTGCAAAGTTATGCACCTAAGAAGAACAACTCAAACTATTGTTACACAATACAAGGTTCCACATTAGGAACCATCACCCAGGAAAAAGATTTAGGCGTCATCGTTGAAACCCTCCATTCAGTGTACAGTAGCGACCAAGAAGGCAAATAGAATGCTAGTTATCATAAGTAAAGGGAGAATAAAACAAAGGATATTATAATGGTTCTGTATCGTTCCATGGTGTGGCTACACCTTGAATATTGTGTGTAATTCTGGTCACCATATCTTAAAAATAATATAGCGGAATTAGAAAAGATACAGAGAGGAGCCATCAAAATGGTAACGGGGCTGGAAGGATAGCACTATAAGGAGAGGCTTAAAAGGTTAGGGCTCTTCAACCTGGAAAAGAGATGGCTGAGGGGAGATATGATAGAGGTCTATAAATTAATGAATGGAGTGGAATGGGTAAATGTTGATCGACTGTTTACACCATCAAAATATAGAAAGACTAATGGACATGCAATGAAGCTACAGACTAATAAGAGAAAATATATTTTCACTCAACGTGTAATCAAACTCTGGAATTCATTACTGGAGGATGTAGTAAAAGATGTTAGTGTAGCCGGATTTAAAAAATGCTTGGACAAGTTCCTGGAGGAAAGGTCCATAAACCATTTTTAAAGAGGACCCAGGAAATCCATTGTTTGCCCCAATACAAGCATTGTGGAACCTGTGTCTTTTGAGGAAACTGCTGGGTACTTGTGACCTAGATTGGTCACTGTTGGAAACAGAATACTGGGCTTGATGGACCTTGGTCTGACCCAGTACGGCATATCTTATGTTCTTAAAAAGAGTGGGACCCAGGTATAATTGTGTCTGATGACCTTAAAGTAGCTAAACAGGTAGAAAAGGCAACGGCAAAAGCCAGATGGATGCCTAGGGAGAGGAATGGCCGGCAGCAAAAAGGAGGTGATAGTGCCTCTGTATAAGTCTCTGGAGTATTGTGGTTTAGTAAGCATACCTTCTATAGCCACTATTCCAGGAGGATGAATTACTGAAAGAAATACTTCCTGTTCTGCCAATACTGGCCCTCTGACAACCACCCAATCTGAAGCAAAAAATGGTGAAAAGCAAGTTCCCAATAAAAGCTCAAAAAGAAGAGAAGGGCATGTCTCTGCAATATACCACGCTGCAAATTGTGCCAGGACATAAACAAGACTCCATAGTTACCCACATGCGAAAAACACTTGGCCTAAGGGGATCCTACACATGCTTTTTCTCTAATGTAGTATATAATATTCAATCCCAAAAATGTGAAGAAGAATGCTAGGTTGTAGAGAGAGACCAGATTTCAAATATAAGAATCAGTTCACATAGGCATCTCATTAGACATCACAAGAGTGTTCATTACTGTCATGGTATCTGCAAAATTAACCCATTTGGAAACATTGGGCCTGATATTTGAAAGACATTTACACAGTTTGCAGCCCAGTAAACCATATAAATGTCTTTAATCAGGATATTCAACAGTACTTACATGGTTAATACTGTTGAATATCCCTTTCTAACCCTCACTAAAAGCCCCAATGCTATGCAGTTAGCATCAGGGTGTGTTGGGGGAATTCTAGGGCAGAGCGAAGTCAGAGACTGTCGCTAACCGGGCAGCAACAATATCGCTGCTGCCCGGTTAGCTACTGCGGCTTCCAGCATGTGCGGCGATCTCCAAATATTCTGTGCTGGGTCCACATATGACTCCGGCATTGAATATCCGGGTTAAGGGTCAGCGGGCAGGGCTATGCGCCATAGTGGCACATAGCCTGACCAGATGAATATTGGGCCTTTTATGTTCAAGAGACAAACCAAGGTGATGACACCCCTTTGGGGCAGCACTTTTCAGGATCAGAACACTGCATCGTTGACCTTAGGATGCAAAAAGGAAACTAAAACAATCAAGGAATAAAATATAAGACTTTTGAAGTTAAAACGATCAGATACTTTGAAACTCGAGTCAGCATTGACTCAACAGCATACAGTATGATAATAGCAACAACTTTGAAACTAACAGGAAAGGAATGCAAAATCTTTGTTCAGCTCTATTTTATTAAAAACCATTAAATTCTACTGCTTTGTCACCTTCTGATCACCCATCCATCTCTCCCTTCTCTCCCCCATGCCACACCTGCCTTTTCCCCTTCAGTCTCAGAGGAGAAGGATGTTACCAGTGGTGTGGCACAGGGATCTGTCCTTGGTCTGATTCTTTTTAACATGTTTGTTAGTGATATTGTGGAAGGGCTGTCGGGTAAGGTTTGCCTCTTTGCAGATGATACCAAATTCTGCAATAGAGTAGACACCCAGGAAGGAGTAGATAACATAAGGAGGGATCTAGCTAAGCTTGAAGAATGGTTGAGAATTAAAAAATGCAGGGTCATGCATTTAGGCTGAAAAAATCCAAGAGAGCGGTACATTATAGGGGGTAAAGTACTTCTGTCAACGAAAGAGGAGCTAGACCTGGACATAATTGTTTGATGATCTAAAGGTGGCTAAACAGGTATAAAAGGTGATGGTGACAGCCAGAAGGATGCTTGGGCACATAGGGAAAGGAATGGCCAGCAGGAAAAAGGAGGTAATAATGCCTCTGTATAAGTCATTGGTGAGACATCATTTGGAATATTGTATACAATTCTGGAGACCACACTTTCAAAAGGATATAAAAGGATGGAGTCAGTGCAGAGGGTAAATACCAAAATGATCAGTGGTCTTCTTTATAAGCCATATAGGGACAGACTTAAAGATCTTAATATGTATTCTTTAGAGGAAAAGCAGGATAGAGGAGATATGATATATTTAAAGACATCTGTGGCATAAATACACAGGAGGAGAGCCTCTTTCAATTGAAAGAAAGCTCTGCAACGAGGGGACATAGGATGAGAGTGAAAGGGGATAGACTCAGGAGTAATATGCGGAAATATTTCTTTATGGAAAGAGTGGTAGATGCGTGGAATAGTCTCCCAGTGGAGGTAGTAGAGACTAATCCAAGAAAGCATGGGACAAACACAGAAGGTCTCTAAAGGAAAAAAAGGGACTACAGTAATTGATATGGAAGGGCAGACAGGATAAGCTATATGGTCTTTTTCTGTCATCATGTTTCTATGTTTCTCTGCTTTTATGCTTTACTTATATATTCTAGTATTGTAATCTTTTGCTCATAGTCTCTTAACATAAGGAAGGGAGTTCTAACTCCTGAAAGTAAAAAAGTTATTAATTCAATAAAAAAAGCTTTTAAGGCGGAGTAACACGTCAACCATGCTACTTTACTGCAAATATTTAAAAATTCTCCTACTTTATTCAGGGATCATAGGCTAAGCAGTGAGATCAGCTGTCCTTTGCTAAAACAAATTTCTCTTTCCCTGCCATCTCTTCTGAGTACTGCTTCAAGCAGCTCCACATTCTGTGACGGTCAATGAGAGTCTCCAGAGAGCTTGTCCATGGGGACTAGCCGCAGAACTGTCAAGTGCCCCATTTCCACGAAACGTTTTTTTGGCAGTACTGATTATGAAATTAGAACCCAAAGCAGTGTAGGACTTGTAGTCTCTGATTCTTTCTATTGAACTCTGTATTGCAGGTCCTAAAATGCAACAGGCTAGGGATTAGAAATAAAAAAAGGTCTAAAATCTCCTTTCTGGAACTGGGTAACTTGAAAGTTTTCTAGCTGATCAGAACAGAGTTTTTTCTGTCTGAGTGGGACAGAGGAGTTGCTAGCGTTCCTGCATGCCTGTGCCTGCCCTCTTTTATCAGAGCTGCCCAAGAAACCTACTCCATTTGAGATCACAGCTGTGACAAGAGGGTCAGCGTCTTCTGGAACATTTTCTTGAAATGTTTCTCTCTTCACTGCTGGAAGATAGAAGGCATCAGAGCAAAGAGGCAGAGGGAACTTGCACAATTTCCTTCTGCTGGTACTAAGTAAAGGCATTCTTAAGAAACAAAGATTTGTCTTAGGTGGTCTTGTTTATTGTTTGACTGCATCTTTTTCTCGGCAGAGTAAGACTTTCCTGAGGGGGCTGCAGCCGATGAAATAAATTGTATTTAAAAGTTTTGAGCTCTTTCAAATTGCCCCAGACATTACGTTGCATGGATTTTTGAAATCGGATGTGTTCTGACTGAGGTCTCATCACCAAAGCAAAGCTTACTTGGAAAACAGACTCTCACAGCCAAAAAGTTAACATTTGGACAGCAAAATGAAAGAAAATAGTGCTGCCAAGAGAAGTAGGAAAAATTATCAGAAACTAAATATGATGAAGAAAGAAAGAATTATTAATCCGCTGTCTTTGGATCCACTGAGAAAGTAAGCCACTGTGTTCTTTGTTGTCAGTTTTAGTTTTATTCTGTCATTGAAAATCATGTACTGTTGATGACATGGTGTTATCTTTTCCTTTCTCTTCATTTTGGTTAAAGGTTTTACAAGTATGCCTAGAAAAGTTTTGTTTTGCTTCATTATGTCATTTTGAGTTTATGGCATTACTGTTTATTCATTGCCCATGCATCTTGTTTTGTCAAATAGTCAAAGGATCTTATTTAGGAGCTGATTCTATAAAGACTGTGCAGAAAGTTACACACTATTTACACACCCAAATCCCTATTCTAAAGGATGTATGGGCATGAATACCCGTGCACGCACTTTAAGAAGTTGCTGTTCTGTAAGAGTGCTGATAAGTATCACCGCGTGTACTTTCAGTTTGTGTGGGTACAAGGATGGAGCTCAGATGGAGCATAGGTGAGGTCTAAATCTATGCATGCAAGTTATAAAATCTAGACATGCGCATTTATGCCAAGTCTAAGATTGGTGTAAGTGGCCATGCTTAGATCTGGCACATGTATCTCAGCACTTATACCCCAGTTCTATAATGGAAAGTACTCTTTACAGTTACATTTTGAGATGGCTGCATGACGGGTCAGGAGCAGAGACTGCTCCTGCCCCATTGAACCACTAGGCCACCAGGGTCGCCTAAGGTAGGCATTGGAAGGGAGGTTTCCAAGGGGTAGTGGGACCACAGGTCCCCCCCTTTGCCAGTTGGCTAGCTAGGTGATTTTATTTTTAATTGGGGAGATGCAAGGGGGGAGGGAGAGAGGGGGCTGCAGGGCCCCTCCTTCGAATAGTGGATTGGGGGTGGGAGGGGTGGAGCCTGACTGGCTACTGGAATGTGCTTAACCTCAGGGGGTGCACCGATCCCCCTTAGGCAGCTCCTCAGGGGGGATCGGTGCTGCAGGAGAGGGCCATCATTTTTATATCTAATATTGTTGGTGCTGCAGATCGCAACATCATGACACTGACAGTATTGTGGAGAGTGGAGGCCTGATTGCCTCCATAGCAGACGGTCACCACTGATTAGCAGCGGCCACACTTCTGCATTATCAGGCCTTGAGGCAGATAACGCCACCTCTTGAGGTGGCGTTATCTGTCATCACAATCGGGCCTGATTTTGACAGCCACCACATGAAAACATTTTCAAGTCACTGATGCTTTCATGTTAACTTAAAATAGCAACACGCACTGAGCTCCTTTCTTTATGATAATTTACATTTGAATTTTAGCATTCCTAAGAGAAAGAGAAAATATTTTGAGTGGTGATTATATATGTTTGTTATTTCAAAATGGCAGAAGATCCCTAGAAATTACCCTATTGCAGTGGTTCTCAACCCAGTCCTCAGACACACCTATCCAATCAAGTTTTCAGGATAACCACAATAAATATGCATGAGACAGTTTTTCATACACTGTCTCCATTATATGCAACTCTCTCTTATGCATATTCATTGTGGATATCTTGAAAACCTGATTGGTTAGGAGCGTCCCTAGGACTGGGTTGAGAACCCCTGCCTTGATGTTTCAACTTTCATATTGTTAGGTTGTACTAAGCTTCACGGGTGGAAGATAAAACTAATTAACTTTTCTGCTATTAGTGGACTCTATCAATTGATTATTACTCTTGGCCATAATAAGTATCATGAGCAGAAAATGAGGGGATTTAATAGCATTCAAGGGCAATTACTAGTGGCAAGATGCACTATCTGAGAGAAATATCACTTTTGGAAAACAGAATCTGCAAAATTTACATAATAAACATGTATTTTTTTAAGACAATACTTTTTTCAAAATTTGTTTCTTTCTGAAAATCCAGATATCAAACTAAGTCATGTTTTCTAGCAGAATTTTTATGGCAAATATTTATGCGAGTTTATTGCTTTTACTAACAAAACATCATCAAAGCATATATAAATTTATGAGTTACAGCAGCCTTCCTGACCCAGATAAATTTCCATAACACTCTGAATGAAGAAAGTTTTATCTTTTAAAATACAATTCTTATATTATGTTTACAGCATCTTTACCATTCTAAATGCATTTGGGCTAGTATTAGGGGGTGCAACCAGAGCAATTGCCTTGGACCCTATGCCACAAGGGGGCCCCAAGCCTGCCTGAAGAAGGAAAGGAGGTACAGGCTGCTGGCAGACTTTGTGATCCAAATTTCTGCTTTGGGCCTCAGCATATCTGCATATCCTGGTCAGAAACATCTTGTATGCAGATCAATAGTAAGGATAACCAGATGTCCCCAATTTTTGGGGATTGTTCTGGATTTTAAAGTAGTGTCCCCGACTCCATGGACTATAACCACCTCCTGTCCCCGATTTCAATGGGCACAGAGGCAAAGAACATTGCTTCTCCTGTATATTCCTCTGATACAGTCTTCTCAATCCTGGTAAGAGAAGATATATAATTAATTTATTTTCTGAAGAAAAAGAGGGAATTTTAGAAATTTATAGAATATTTATCTAAATGCATAAAATAAAGATTAAGCAGGTATGTATATATACACACTTAGAAGAATTTCCACTGTCTTTTAAACTTTTGGAATTACTGAATGCTACCTAGACTGGTCATTTTGAAATACATGGGGAAAAGATGCCCAAGGTGGGAAGACCTCTGCCACAGTCAGCCTTGCCCAGGTGCCACAGTCAGCCTTGCTCTCCTAAAATCTGGTAGCTCTATAGATTGAGTATTAAAAGATGATAGTGAAGGAGACTAGCAAATTAAGTTGCCAGGGATCCACAATCAGGGGCTATATGCCCTAGCTCAGGGGTGTCAAACACCAGGCCTGGAGGGCCACAAACCAGTCTGGTTTTCTGGATACCCCTAATGAATATTCATTAGATATATTTGCATGCAATGGGAGCAGTGCATGCAAATATATCTCACCTTTGAGGTGGTATAAGCAACACGTTCCCATGGGCCCAGCAGGACATACAGGGCTGTGACCTGAATTGGTCCTCTACATGCTGCTGGGCTGGCCCGCCCCACCCTTGCTCCACCCAGACCCCACCCCCTGCCAGCTTTCCCTGTCTTACAGCACAAGAAGTGCAGGGAGGGCAGGAGGAAGATAGGGTCCAGGTGGCTTGCGGGATGTGCAGCCCCGCAACCCACGTTCGTGAATGACCTCCATAGTTTCTCTATTATGGCCTTGTCTTCCCTTAGTGCCCCTTTTACCCCTCTATCATCTGATGATCCAACTGGCTTCCTCACGGGCTTTTTACTTCGAATGTACCCAAAAACATTTTTATTAGGAGTCTTGGCTTTTATGGCAAACTTCTTTTCAAATTCTCTCTTTGTTTGCCTTATCAATGCTTTGCTTGCCAGTGCTTATACTCTTTCCTGTTTTCTTCATTCAGATCCTTTTTTCCATTTTTTGAAAGATGTTTTTTTTGGTTATAACCCTGCTGGCAGTCATTTGCTTTTCTTCCGCCTTTTTTAAAATGTGGAATACATCTGGTCTGGGATTCCAATATCGAATCCCAGACCAGATATATTCCAAATACAATGGAAGCAGTGCATGCAGATCTATCGCATGCATATTCATTGTGGATATCCTGAAAACCTGACTGGCCTAGGTGTCCTAGAGGATTGGGTTGAGAGCCACTGCTCTAAGCACTAAGCCCAAAATAGCTCCACTTGTGTCGGTTCCTGAACCAGCTGCTCCATGAAGCACTCGTTTATTTCATCTGGAAACTTTATCTCCCTAGCATGGACTGATGTGACATGGACACAGTTGATACCGGGGTAATTGAAATTATTCATTATTACTCTGATGCTAATTTTGTTAGCTTCCTTAATTTCTGTTAACATTTCATCATCTGTATGTTCATTGTGGCCATGCTGATGGTAATATAGTATACGCCCATTGCTATTCCCTTCCCCTTCTCACATGAAATTTCTATCCATAAAGATTCTACAAATGCATTTTGTTTCATACAAAACTTTTATCCTGTTGGACTCAATGCCCTTTTTAGCATTTGGCACCACCCATCCACGAATTTGATCTACTGTACCCTATCATTGTGATATAATTTGTAACTAGGTATCACAGTGCCCCATTGGTAATCCTCCTTCCACCAGCTCTCCAAAATGCCAATTATATTCATCTTTTCATTCAGTGCTATATATTCTAACTCTTCCATCTTATTTTTTAGACTTCTAGCATTTGTATACAGGCATTTCAAAGGATGTTTTTTGTTCGTATTGACCATCTGCTTATCAGTTGACAGGGTAAATTGGAATCTACTCTGCTTTTTACTTAAAGGCACCTGGACTACTTTTATCTTTATTGCAACCTCTCTATCAGGATGCCCTAACCTTCCTGTTTTGGTAGAATCCTTCAAAGATATTTTATTCTGAATTATGTGCTCCTGATTGACAGTCAATTTTCCACCAATATCTAGTTGAAAAGTTGCTCTGCCTCCTTTGTAAAGGTTAGTACAAGCAGTTATGTTTCACCCTTGTTAAAGTGGAGCCCATTATTCCAGAAATGGCCCCCTCTTCCCCAGAATACTGCCTAGTTCCTAACAATTCTCTGTATCAATGTTTCTTCCACTCATTGAGAATCCAGAGCTCTCCCTGCCTCTTATATCCTACATGTGGAACAGGGAACATTTCTGAGACTGCTACCCTGGAGGTTCAAGATTTCAGCTTTCTATCTAAATCATAAATTTGGCTTCCGGAACCTCCCTCTCACACTTCCTTATGTCGTTGGTGCCCACATGCACAAAGGCAGCGGTTCCTCCCCATCACTGCTTAGAATCCTATCTAGGTAAAATGTGAGGACCACCACATTCGCACCAGGCAGGCAAGTGACCAAAAGATCTTCACAGCCATCAGATACCCAGTTATCTACATGCCTATTGATTGAATCACCAACTAAGGCCACCATCCTAACATTTCCCTCCTGGGC
Source organism: Ichthyophis bannanicus (assembly GCA_033557465.1). NCBI lineage: Eukaryota > Metazoa > Chordata > Amphibia > Gymnophiona > Ichthyophiidae > Ichthyophis > Ichthyophis bannanicus. The sequence continues at coordinate 1,269,573,988 of CM066032.1, read as the reverse complement.
AGAAGCCTCCGTAGACATGTTCTCAGTTTAAGAGGATATTGTACCCTCTAGAGGATAGGTCCAGATTACAGGATCATTTCCTGCGACACCAAGGTGATGCACTCCTTCCAGATGACCTCTTTCCTCCCAGGCAGCACTTTTGCTATCAGACTGGAGTTGGGACTTTCCTACTCTGTCCCTGTAGGTCTCCTCTATATACCTCTGTCTGCCTCAGCTCCTCCAAGTCTGTTACTCTAACCTCCAGAGATCAGACTTGTTCTCTAAGAGTCAAGATCTCTTTGCACTGAGTGCACACATATGACCTCTCGCTAACTGGGAAATAATCATGCATGTGGCACTCAACGCAAAAGAATGCATAGCCCCCATCTTTCTGCTATACTGCTGTCTACATCTTTGTATCCGTGAGTTTAGTCATTTAGAGTTGTTGAAGAGTAGGGATACCTAAACTAATATAAAGGCATTTAGGATTATTTGGTATATTTTATGCTATTTTATGTTTGCTTCTCAATGAACTGCTAATAATTAGTTAAGGATTAATCACTAGTTGATGGAAATACACTGTGGTGTCAAATTTTACTCTCTCTATTTGAGGTAATGAATTATGAATAAGGGATGTGCTCAGGGTGAATTGGAGATGGGGAGCATGAGTTTTCTTTTAAGGCTATAACGGTCTACCTAAATCTAATAGAAAATAATTTAAAACTTCTAAGGCAAGCTATCTGCATAAAGTCAGCCTCATACTGCCTCAAGCACAGTTCCTTAACACATCTACACTCACAGCCCTCCATTCAAAGACTCCTCCACATGTATACCACACACACAAATACACACATTGAAATCTCCCAAACACAAAATACACATACACCATATACAAACACCCATAGGCAGTCAATGACTCAGGTTGGGAGGCAGAAGCAGATGGATGGGGCAAGAAGGAGGCAGAGCAGATGGGTGGGGCAAAAAGGGGGCAGGATGGGGTGGAGTAGGGAGGGGTGGGGCAGGCATAGACACATAACCCCATCAAATGATGTGGGTAGGGTGGATAATTTTAGAAAGGACAAAAGCCTTGCCATATATACATGTCCTTTTACCACTATCCCACCTATGGTTATTATTACACAAAAGTTTTCATAGCAAAAAAAAAATTGTAGCAATATGGAATTCAGCTCCACCACCCAACAGCTTTTTTTAAATTTTGGGGGTCATTCAAAATGTTCTAGCGGGTTAGACCTGCTAACAGGCTAAAATGCAGTCACTGCGATATTCAGCAGCACTAACCAGTTAGCCACTAACTGGATAACTTAAGCTTATGCGGTGAATGGCTGTCCTAACTTTAATCACTTTTCATATTCAGTGGGGGAAAACTGAATATTTTCTACTGCTGAATATCCAGTTTTAATTAAAGTGGCGGGGCTAGGCATTTTATTTTGCATAGCTGCTGCCGCTGCTGAATACACTTCCCCTTATTTTTATTGATCTATAAAACAAGCTGCACCCTAGAATACCATACACTTTCATCTGTAAAAACAGAACAAACCAAACTGCTACAGATCCCTACACAGAAGCAAAACACAGCAGCAAAGCTTTGGAGGGACCAGGGCCCCAGTGACCCCCCCCCTTTCCGACGCCTATGGCCGATAGACCTCAAATATAGAATAAGCAACCACAAACTAAAAATTAGAGCCCTGAGAATTCTGCCTGCAATATAGCACTACAGAAACATAAATGCATCTCCTTCTGTACTGTGCAAAATACAAAGTTATCCAGATTGCACATTTCAAAAACTGATATATTACAGAAACAACTGAAACTAAAACATGTTCTACCTTTGATGTCTGAGCATTTTATTTTACTAATTGGAATGGGTCTGGCCACTCCTTTCCATTTTTCTTGTGTCGATCTTTATCTGTGTTCTTTTCCAAGGTCTCACTTTCATTTCTTCTTTCTTCTCCTGTCTTCCCTCCTTCTCTATATCTGTCTCTGACATTTGATTGCTCCTCTTCATCCCTTTTCTCCATGTCTCTCTTCGCTGCATTTCCACCCACAGCTAGATATTGCCCCTCATTTTCCTCTTCTCTCACCCTCCAGTTCTCAGTATCCCTCTTTTTACATTTCACCTACCTAGAAATTTTCCATCCTCCACTCTCACCGTCTCCCCAGTCCTCATTCTTCTTCCTCCAATTATCATTCACTCCCGACCCCGGCTCCTTACCTGTCACACAACCTCTCCTGAGATCCAACCTCTTTCTTCTTTCTCTTACCTGCCACCCAGTTTCTCCATTCCTTTTTTCACCTCCACAGATCTGTTTCCCTTTACACTGCCTCTCAACCCCTTTCTAGCTCCTCTATATCCTTCATCTTTTCCCTCCCTCCCTCCACTCTTCTCCTGCCCTCCCTTCATTCTTCCCAGTTGCCTCTACTATCACCTCTTCTCACCACTTCCCTCCTCTTTCCTTCCACTCTGAGCCTCTAGCCCCTCCCTCCAGACCACTCCACTCTTTATTCTCCCTCCCCACTGCAATCTGAGACTGTTCCATTCCCACTCTCTGCCTTCCCAATTCCCCATTCCCTGGTATTGCATCAGTTCCCAGTCACCGCCTCCAAGCCCCAGCATTCCCAGTCCAAGCATCAGACCCATCTCCAAGTCCCAGCCCCCTTCTCTCACCTATCCCCTTGTCAGCACCCTCTCATCCCCAGTCCCATTCTCCCAGACCAGACATTAGACCTCTTCTCCCATCACTATACCTTATAATCTGCCATTTCTCCTATCCCAGCCCCCGTTTTAGCTCTGTGCCCTCTTTTCCAAGCCCCACTTCCATCCTCACCATCTGCCATCTTCAAGCTCCCTTCTGCCATCTCTAGCCACCACCTCCCAGACCCATAATCAGACCCTTTCTCGCATCCCAGCCCCTGTGTCAGCCCACAGTTTCAACATTAGAAGCCTTCTTCTAGTTCTACCCCATCCCTTCTGCCCTTTCTCCCATTCTCAGCCCACATTTTAGCTCTAAACCCCTTCTCCCACCCCTAACATAAGCCCCCTTTCTAACTCCCACCATCTGCCAGCATCAGCTCCCTTCTGTGATCCCCAGCCTCAGGTAAGCCCCCAGCTTCCTTCTTCCATCCCCAGCCTCTATGTGAGTCCAGCACCCTAGCCCCAGCATCAGATTGAGGATCTTTTTCTTTTATTGCAGAGTTGCCAATTTACCAATTCCAGGAGTAAGATTTTAAGCCAGTCCTGAATTTCTGATAATCTCATTCAGATTCATTAGGAACCGGTAGCACTGATGCCAATGGATAAAATCAGAGACTACAAATACCATACTGTACTGCAATGCAAATTTAAAATGTAAACTAAAAAAAAATCTCACTCCTAGAACTGGGTAACTTGCAACTCTGTTATTGCCAGCACTGGCCCCCTAAAACTACCTGTCCAAGCACTGCAGCACCTTTAAAATCATTGCAGAGATGTTGAGAGCTTGCTTTTTTCCCTCCTGCCACGTTGCCTGTCCTACACCGGCTCTGGCCGCTGGTATCATGTGGAATTTGACATCACAGATCAAGTACTTCCTGTATCACACAGGAAATACTTGCTCTGTGATTGGCCACTGGCATCACAGGCCTATCAGAGCTGATGTAGGACAGGCAGAACGGTGGGGAATAAAAAAGCAAGCTTTCAACTTCTCTGCCACAAATTTAAAGGTGCTGCTGTGCCTAGACAGGTGGAGAAAGCACGATTTTGGTGAGGTTAGGGCTCTTGTGGGCTGTGTCTGTCCCTGCACACTCTTGATTACAAGAGGGCTTTGCACTTCTACCTCCAGAGGATGCAGTCCCACCGGCGCTTGGTGCAGCTCTTTGTCTCTTATGACCCCAATTGGCTTGGGGTTGCTGTCTGCAAGTGCACCCTCTCCTGGTGGGTGGCCGACTGCATTTCCTTCACTTATGAGCAAGTTGGGCTCTCTCTGCAGCATCATGTCACTGCGCCCAATGTGCGCACCATGGCGGCCTCTGTGGCCAATCTGCATTTGATGCCCTTGCTGAACATCTGCCGGGCCGCCACCTGGTCCTCTGTCCATACCTTCACAGCACATTACTGCTTGGAGGAGAACTGATGGCATGATAGTGCCTTCGGCCAGGCAGTACTTCATCACCTCTTTGGGGAATAGTGCAACCCCTTCCCTCCAGCCCTCTGTATTCAGGCTATCATTGAGGGTAACATCTTCGATTTTGATATTGCACTGCCAAACCTCCAGCCAACCAGCGCTCCCTGCTGTCCTTTATGGTCCGTTTATTGGTTCGCCCGTGGCTTCCACAGGTTTTTTCGGTAACCTGTAGCTTGGGAGTCCCATATGTGAGGACCAACTTCCTGCTTGTTCCCGGAGAAAGCATAGTTACTCACTGGTAACAGGTGTTCTCTGGGGACAGCAGGAATCAGTCCTCACAACCCTTACTCCTCCCCGTGGAATTGTTTTTCTTTTCATGCTTCATTGAGCTATGTCATCATACTGAGGTAAGATGGCACCCCCGGGTGGGAAGGTGACCACACATGTGTGGTGTAATTCTAAAAGGCTTTCTGAGAAAATTGGGAAGTGGATCCGCGTGGGCTCCCTCAGCGCCGACATTATTCATATGTGAGGACTCACTTCCTGCTTGTTCTCAGAGAATATTTTCTCTCAACACATAATCAAACTGGAATTCATTGCTGGAGGATGTAGTAAATGCTGTTAGTGCAGCTGGGTTTAAAAGAGGTTTGGACAAATTCCTAGAGGGAAAGTCCATAAACCATTATTAAGGTGGATTGAGGAAATTCATTGCGTGCCCCTGGGATAATCTGTACACCTTTTTGGGAGCCTGGCAGATACTTGTGACCTGGACTGGCTGCTGTTGGAAACTGGATTCTGGGATTAATGGACTTTGGTCTGACCCATTATGGCATATCTTATGTTCTTGTGATATTTATTTATTTATTTAAATGCTTTTTTATACCGCGCTCTTTATTATCAGTGCGGTTTACAATTATTCTGCTTAGATCTGGTCTGTTCTAAAATGAATTAAAGTAATATAATACAATTTGAAAATGCCAAAATGTCAATACCTTCCCATACCATTCAGATTCAACACATCAATCTAACTGCTGATCAGTCATTCAGACGCTTGATGGAAAAGCCAGGCTTTTGCCAGTTTACAGAATTGTAGGTACCAAAAGTCAGAATGCATATAACAGGACACCTATTCTGTAATGCCCAAGCAAAACATTGTGATAAGGAAGCTTGTAGTGAGCCTATGGAAATAGGAGAAACTGATGATTTTGCTTTTAAGAAAAGTGACATCCCTGCAGTGCACAGGTTTCAGCATTCGCATAAAGAAAGCAAGCAGAGAGAAACCAAATCTAGGCTGCCACACCCAAGCTCTGCTGACGTAGTTGCAGGCTTGGAAGATAATTGCAAGCACCTGTCCAGAGAGGGAGAGACATTGCCCGGGAAGCAGGGATATAAACCTTGGCTAGAGAGAAAGCAAGGAGGAGAGAGCAGGGAAGGCTTCAAACCCCAGTTCCTGATCAGAAGGTTCAGAGAGTTCAGAGGTGGGAGCCCAGGACTCAGCACAGGAGTCAAAGGAGCCAAGTCTGGATCAGGGAGCCGTGGCAGAGCTCCAAGAAGGAACTCAGGGAAGTGAACCAGGGATTGTTTCCCAGAAGCTGGAGGGAGACTGGTGAACACAGCCAGGGAGAAGTGACCACAGCTTCAGGTACAATTTATCCTTACCGGGTAGAGCTGTGCTCAAGAGAGACCCAGGGATCCTCAGAGAGAGTATACCCTGAGACATACGTTAAAAGCTCAGAGCAGGGCACTGCATTACCGGAGCCAGAGGAAATGCAGGTTAAGCCTATTGAGCAGGATTTATTGCCTCCAGAAGTACTCATGGACTGTACTCTATGTCAAGCTGTTAGCATTGAGTCCCTTTGCTAAAGAATAGCTGAAAAGATAAAGTCTCCTGAAAAGTAGAGTAATGAAACCTAGCCTGAACTGAAGGTAGGAACTTGCTCTTTTTGGGAAGATACCTGTTGCATGTACATTTGAATGCTTAATGAAGACAAAGGTAAAAAGAAGAGATTTTTACTTTGTTGAATGAAGAAGCTGTGTTTTCTTTATCCGTTATATTGATAAGCAGCTGCATATAATTAATGACTGTGAAGCTCATCCAGCCTAAGTTGTAAATAACCTTGAGCGAATGAATGGAGAAGTATCCTGTTACAGTCTACATGGACTTTGTTTGCGTTTGGGGGAATAAATTTTGTCCTTTGCCTTTACTTTTGGTTTCATGACTACACTTCATCTTAGAAGGCCAAAACTACAACTCCCAGCATGCTTCACTGGAGAAAAATAGTTATTCAACCTTTTATAAGAGAAGTTAATGGCAACCCTATCCCTCTAAGCCTTAGGCGGAGGGCTGGGGCGTGACAACATTCAAAAGCACAAGGTTTAGTAGGGGTATGCTGGGGGCCACTAATCCTGCTGCTGAAGCTCAAGGATAGGCTCCACTGTAGGAAACGCTTCAACAGTTACCAAAAAACAATATTTCTCTCATAGCATTGAATAGGCTTCAAATTCGACCAAGAAGTTATTCAAAATAATAAACAGTCCACTGCAATCCCAACAGAATCATCCTCCCAATCACAACTGACCAATTATGATTTTGCAACATACTTTGCCAGCTAAATTAAAGGTGTCTATCAGGTTCTACAGACAGTATCACTGAGCCTACCACTAGCTAAAGACGAGAAAACTTCCTTGTCACTCTGCTGAGCAGACATCTGGGATTCATTCAACCAGTAATGGAGGAGGTTCTTGAAAATTTTTTGAAAGGTCTAAAGCCAACATCCTGCCTCCTTGACCTTGCCCAGCAAAGATACAGTAGTATAGCTGGTTAGCAGAGGCCACATTGAAGGAGCCACACAAATTGTGAATTCTTCTCTTGTGGATGGACAACAGCCAACAGCACTAAAAACAGCTGTGGTGCACCCCCTTCTGAAAACATTCCCTTGAATAGAACAAGCCTGAAACATACCTCCCAGTATTGAACATCCCTTTTCTGGGAATACTTATAGACTAGACAGACTGCTTTTGACTCAAAGATTGGCTAATTGGAAGAAACTGGCTAAACCCATGTCAATCTGGCTTCAGACCTGGGTATGGAACAGAGACAGTTCTTGTATCCCTGCTTGATGATCTCTATAGAAACTGTGACAGGGATCCACCTTGATACTAGTGCTTCTGGATTTCTCAGCAGCCTTGGATACTGTGGACTCTAATATCATGTTTACACAGCTGTGGAAACAGCATAGGAGGCACAGGATTTGCATGGTTTGAATCCTATCTGTCAGAGAAATCCAGAAGCAGGTAATGTCAGACGGCTGCCTGGGTGAGAATCTTCACAGTCTTGGCAAATGCATATATCTATATGATTTGCAAGGGATTGTGGGCAATGCAGTTCATTCACCCCAGACACAGCTGCTGACAATAATTTAGTTGTGCTCAAGTGTTAAAGCCAATAAGAAATTTATTTATGGGGTTATTTCTCCCAACACAGATATGCTTGGTAGCACATAAATCAGGTTACTTGCTTTCAGTGTTAAACTTGAAAAAACAAAATCAGGAAAACAACATTTAAACTTGTCAGGCAATTAAAGCAAAAGAAATAAGACCTGGTTGGCAACAAACTGGTCTTTTCTGTAGGCTTAGCTAATATTCTCTTAGCATGTATCAAACAACAAACCAAAAGCTACAAAGAAAGAAAAAAACTGTTCTTCTCAAGTTAACTTCTTATATCTTCCCACATAGATTCAGAAGTGATTCTCTCATAGCTCACAAGCAATTAGGTAAGGCTCAATTGCTAGCAGTTATCCAGCTGAAACCCCTTAGCTGGCTTGCTTTCTACTGTGTGGGTCAAATCCTGCTTCAGGAGCTTTTCTGAGTAGATTAAAGAACAAGTTTGTATTTCTTTGTGATGGTTGCTGTACTTTATAACAGAAAATCACCAAAGGAGTTTGGACAGAGAGCAGTCCATATAAACACATTCTTCATCTGCAATCATTCCCCCTTCTTCATCAAGCATGGGTTCAATATCATGGATTGGCATAGATGAATCTCTCAATGGAGCACTTTCAGGAGAATACTTGTTTCCCTGCTGTCTTTCAAGGTTATAGCTAGGGCATAGATCAGTGTTCATACCTGAGCTTCCATTGCTGTTAGAGTTCCTCTCTATATAGCCTGGCCAGTATGTAGTCCAGTTCTTATGTCCAGCCTTCCAATCCAGATCCCTGGACACTGGATCTCTCTTCACATACCTTCTGGCACAGGTCTTAGGGTCCCTTCCACGTGCAGCCGTCTCCCTCACAGGTAGCATCTGGAGATTCCTAGCTCTGCAGCACCATTCCTCTGGCTTTCCCCAGTCCAATGGTGTATGCTGGCCCTTGAAATGCCTCCCAGTATACGTACTGCTCTGGACTCTTCTAGACCTCTCAAAGGCTTTTCTCTTCCTTCTTCCAAAGGGTTTCTTTCCCTCTCTGTCCGTCCGGTTTGGCTTCTGCTTCTGATGATCCTTCAGATGAAACTGATCAAGCTCAAGCTGATTCTCAAGATAAGGAGGATGATTCTCTGTAGAATAAACTCTACCTTTATTCTGCCTAGATGAGTGCTCCCCCCTAATACAGCGCAGCTGTGCTGAATCAGGCCCTGCCCTTTGAGATGAGTGCTTAAGGATTACCTCATAGCCCTCCTGATTGAACACACGTTTCCCCACTTCAGCTCTTCTAATGGCTGTTGGAAACCTGGTGCATTCTGGGACTGGTAGTCTTTTATGGGAAAATTCTGTTTTCTTATTTCTACCAGAACTGACAGGTTGCTTGTTCAGAGTCACTTCACCTTTCCTATAGCTCCTTCCTGAGTATGATAAGCTTCCTTATCACAGTACCTGTACAGCCATTTGAATTAGGAACCCACAAAATCTGTTTTATTGGGGCTCAGAAATTGCAATGGCTACTACAGGGCCAAATTTAAAATTCCATCTCTGATTTTTAAGGACCTCAGACAAAATGGCCAGAATACCTAAAGAATAAGTTAGCCTTCTACACATTTTTGAGACCTCTAAAGTCATCGAAAGGAGCATCCCTAGCTGTACCCTCACCAAAGGAAATCATACGTTATGACAACTACCAGTGGACTTTCTCAGGAGTAGCCCCCACATTCTAAACGCAATCCCAAAGGGACTATGTCTAATTCAAGGCTATCTCTACTTCAGAAAGCACATAAAAGCTTGGCTCTTCTCCTAACTCTTTAATGGCTATACTGTTTCAGGAATAGCTTGCTGCACATCTTGAAAATGTACTACTACTACTACTATTTAGCACTTCTAGAGCGCCATGCACGCAGCGCTGTACAGTTAACCTACAAGAGGTAGTCAGCATACATGAGACAGTCCCTGCCCATCATAGTCATGCTCATCGGAGCTTACAATCTAGTCAGAATAGTACATTAGTTAAAACAGTGGAGAGCATAAGTCGGTTCTATGCAAGCATTAATCGGTTCTACGAAAATGTAACTAGATCCATACACCTTATTCTTTATATATAAGTTTACACTCAGTCTCGTTACACGTTTTTGTTTGTCTCTATGCCTTTATCATTGCCCATCTTGTCTGTCTGTATGTCCTGGCTGCACCTGTTCCATCTTCTGCCTATTGTGATGATTCATTGTATTTGCTGGTGTCCTTACACGTATTTTTACAAAAGGCTCCACATTCTGCAGAGTCTTTTGTAAAATTCTCAGGGATATGTGAACACCCTGACCTAGACAACCCTAGTCCTACCTAAACATCTTATGCAAAATGGAGCTTAAAAGCTGCTGCATCTTTTATGCATAAGAATTATAATAATTCTGGACAAGTTGCCAATCTGTAAGAAATCAGAAACCTAGCAAAGTCGGTCACTATTTTTACAGTGAACTTGATTTACAAAAAGGAGCACTACAGATTCTTGAGCACTGTTTTCAAAGATGAGGGAGCTGTGGAACTAGAGGACATAAAATGAAACTGCAAGGAGGTAAACGTTAAAAGCAACATCAGGAAATACTTTTTCATGGTAAGGGGTGGTGGATACCTGGAATGCCCTCCCCATGGAGGTGGCGGAGGCAACAACAGTGATGGAATTCAAAAACAGACACAGAGGATTTTAATATGGCAAGAGGATGGAATCAAAGAAAACTTAAATAACTTCAAAAATAGAGGGGGAGTAACCTGTACAGAACAGCAGGTACAACTCTACAAATCTTGCCTCCTTACTGGGCAGACTAAATGGACCATGCTGGTCTTTATCCGCCATCATTTACTATGTTACTATGTTGCTCTTTTCTGATGTTTGGAAATATCTAAGGCTCCTCTAGTACTCCTGGAGGTATAAAGAATCCCTTCTGCCTCCTGGAGACAGAAGGTTATCCAAGAAACAGTGTTTCTGGACCCTTCCCCCTCTTTCTTTGTTTTGAAAATAAGCACATTGTGCAGAAGGCGGATCATTTTGTCTCCAGTACTTTCTATTTGTAGCATTTAATCATTCTTCTTGTCATTAGCCTTTCATATTTCTCAGAAGTGATGAGTGAAACAGACATCATTGCATTCCATGACCCTCTGACATTTCCAGCATGAAAGAGCCTGCATTGCCAATCAATCTGATTCTCTGCCATGCCACTGAAAAAATAGTCCTGCATGGCATCCAACAGAATCTGTAAGGAGAGCCTGCCACTGCCCTTGTGAATGTAGTCTTATGATGAAATACGGCGCCACTGGCTATTGCCTTGTTCTCTGATCTGCTGACTGAGCCATGCTTTCTCATTTCTGGTTTCTCCAGTTACCTAAAGCCAGAAGTAGAATCCAGTGGATACAGGATGGAACTTGACTTTGAATTCAGTTCCTAGGTCCAGTGCTATTGCTGTCTATATGACTTTAAGCATGTCACTTTATCCAAGTGCTCCTCTGTATATCCAGCAGTATTTGGTAGAGCTACTAAATGCCTGAGAAGTAGAGGGTGAAGGTGATTTTGCTTCCCTCCTCTTCAGAAACTATCATACGGTTTGCAGGGCAGCTTATGCAGCTTTCTGATTCCTAAGGTGGTTATATGTGGAATATGCACTGACGTACAATGACCACAACATTAATTAAGTGAAAAGCACAGTATGAATGAAAATTATTATTGTTAGGCGCATTTCATTAAAACAATGGCGCCCACTGGGGGAGGCTCCAGCTGACTGGGTAAATTATGTGTTTGTCTGTATGCATCAATTGTTTGCACATGTGTTTGTTTGCACATGTATGGCTCCCCTTCTCCTCCAAAGCAGCAAGCTGAAGAGCCAGCAGGAATCCTGGTCCCACTGGCATGAAAAAATCGCCAACAAAAGTCCCCAGGTCCTTCTGGCATGAAGAGCAGGGGGGCCTGGCTGTCTCAGAGCTGGGAAGGACTAGTTAAGGGAGTGGATCATGGAGAAAAGGAGGGAGATTAGAGGAGGAAGGCAGGGAAAGTTTAAAGGAATGGGTGGGGCTAGAGAGGAGGGGAGGGAGAAGAGAGGCAGAGTATTTGGGGACAGGGTTACAAGAGGAAATGAGATTTGAGAGCATGCAAATGAAGGAGTGAAAGGCAGGAAAGAGAGAGTGAAAAGTTGGTTGGCAGGGAAAGGGGAGAGTGTACAGCTGAGTAAAGGGAAGGAAAGAGTACAGGAGAGAAGGTATTGAAGGGTAGGGAAGGGAAATATCTATCTCACGCAAACACACACACATGCACACATCTCAGAAATTCCACACACCCACTATGACCCACATACACTGCAACACCCACCATGACATAGGCACGTGCATGCACCCTCTCTGTCACCACCCATGACACATACACATGCATCCCCCAAAACACCCAGTATGCACAAACACACACACACACAACCATGTACTTCCCTGCATCCCCATCACACATATACCCACATGAACACACACACCCCATGACAGCCAACCTGTGAAAAACCAGAACTGACTTAGGAACTAAACTAGGATCTTTCTGCACAGAACTGCCACTGAGCCACCAGGCCAGCCTTGTACAGCTTTATTTTAACTCGTATATACTCAATAGTACTCTAGTTACTCAGGTTGTGACAGTCAAAATCCTGTTTTTCACAATAATGTTACAAATTAAAGGTGAATGCAGACAGGCATTTTCAAAGAGCAGGAGACAGAGGAAAAGAAAGAGAAAAACAGGCAGAGAACATGGCATGGATAAAAGAAAAAGTAAAAATATATAGGGAGAAAGCGTAGTTGCTTACCTGTAACGGGGGTTCTCTTTATACAGCAGGGGTATGCAACCACACTCTAGGTGCTGTCCACTGACAGCGCTTGTGCCCGGCTCTCCCCAAGCTCAGAAGTCCTTTGGACTTCTTTGAGCATGCGCGCCGCTTCCTGCCTTGCCATCCCGTTCTGTTCCCTCAATCAATTTCCAAAACAAGTGAACGCATGTTTGAGCACTCAGAGTGGTTAAAAATAACAGATACAGGTAATGATTGTGAAAACAAGCGAGGCAGCTGGATTTCATCAGATACTGTAGGTTTCATGAAATGGTGAGCAGGATGTAAGACGACCAGTGGTAACTGTTGCAGACTTTGGGAGAATATAGTAGTAATTTGTGAGGGGACAGTGGGCAGGTGAGTGTGGCTGCATACCCCTGTTGAATACGGAGAACCCCCATTAAACAGGTAAGCAACTACTCTTTCTCCGTTTACAAGCAGGGTGATACAGGCACCCTCTAGGTGAGTTAAGAGCTAAAGGCCACTGAAAAGTCCATTAACACGTATTGCCCGGGTAAAAACTGGGAGAGTTTCTTAGGCAAAGAGGTTACATAGGACAGCCTGACCAAATCAAGGTCCTTGGCTGAAAAGCAATCTAAGCTCTAGTGCATTGTGAAAGTATGTACAGATGTCCATGTAGCAGCATTGCAGATCTCTTGAGGAGGAATAGCAGCCAAATTAGGAATGGTGCCTACTGTAGCATGAAGATGGTGGGGTCCTACTTGTCTGGGTGGAGCTTGACCTGCTTGAACAAAACAAAAAGATACAGTCTGCGATCTAGGAATAGATGGTCTGTTTAGATGCGGGTCTGCCAGGGTTATTAGGGTTAAAGGTGACAAAGAGCTGAGAAGACTGGTGAAGCTGTTTGGTAGCTTGTAGATAGTGCAGCAAAACTCGTCTGCAATCCGGTGAATTTGGCTATGCTGCTGGAAAGAAGGCAGAAAACACAATAGATAGATTGAGGTGAAAACTTCGGACAACTTTTGGAAGGAACTTAGGATGGTAGAACTTTGTCATGAAGGAACTGAGCATATGGAGAATAATGAACTAGAGCCTGGAGTTTGCTAACATGTCTGGCAGAGGTAATAGCAACTAGAAAGATAGTTTTCCAAGTGAGATGCTTTAATGAAGCAGACCCCAGGGGTTCAAAAGGGGGCTGCTTGAGTACTGAGAGAACCACATTAAAATCAGACACTGGGGCAGGAAGCTTCAGAGGCTTAGTGTTCAGACGCTTCATGAAGCAGGAGACTAAAGGATGCATGGAGATTGGCTTGCTATTCATGTGCCTTTGGGTCACAGCTATGGCGGAGAGATGATAACGAACTGACAAAGTCTGTAGTCTTAAGTTAGACAGGTGAAGGAGATAAGTGAGGATAAGATGAGGGGACAGGAAACAGGGTCCAAAGTCCGTGATGAAGCCCAGTGAGAGAGATGAGTCCATTTAGAATTATATAAACACTATGCTGAGGGGTGTCAAGATGCCTGGAGTACAGCTTGCACTTCAGCTGGCATGGAGTAGACAGGATCAGTTAGCCCTTCAACTTCCAAGCGATTAGAGCAAGCGATTGGAAGTTGCGGTTGAGGAGATGGCCTTTCTGCTGCGTTAGTAGGAAAGGATGAAGCGGAAGAGGCCAGGGACGGTGTTGAGCCATATTAAGAACATGTGAATACCACATTTGTCTGGGCCATTGAAGAGCCATGACGATTATAGTCACTCTGTCTGCATGAACTTTGAGCAGTGTTTGAGGAATGAATGGGAAGGGCAGAAAAGCATAGAGTAGACTATCTGTCCAAGAGATGAGGAAGGCATCCACTGCCCAACTGTGCAAGCTGGAATGAAGGGAACAGTACAGCGGACACTTGGCGTTGTTGTCTGATGCAAAGAGATCAACTTTGAGTGTCCCCCAGGCCTGGAAGATGGGGGAAAGAACCTTGGGGTCGAGGAACCACTCGTGAGGATTGAGGTGTCGACTGAGGGAGTCCGCCAACTGGTTTTGGACTCCGGGGAGATAAATTGCAGTGAGGAAGACTCTGATGGATTGGGCATAGAGCCATAAGCAGACAGCTTCACAGCAAAGCCAGAGGGAACCAGAGTCGCGCTGTTTGTTGATGTAGAACATAGCAATTTGACTGTCAGTTTGTACCAGGAACGATTTGTTGCAGACCCAAAGTTGGAAGGCCTGAAGGGCATAGTAGATTGCATGCATCTCTAGTAGGTTGATGTGCAGAGAAGATTCTTTGCTGGACCAATGACCTTGAGTCATGAGATGCAGCAGAGGAGCAGCCCAGCCCATATGGGAGGCATCTGTGGTGAGAGTAAGTTGATGGGAGTGCTGCAGGAAAGGACTTCCTTTCGTGAGGCTGGACAGGAGCGTCCACCACCGAAGGGACTGGCGCAATTGGTGACTGGGTCCAGACAGAGGAACTAGTCAATGAAGCGACTGAGTATGTTGATTCCAATTGTGCTTGAGGTGCCATACGAGGGGTCGCATGTAGAAGCGAGTGAACAGAACCACATGTACTGAGGCTGCTATGTGTCCCAACAGGCGCATGATAGTGCATCCTGAAGCCTTTCAAGAGGCCATAAGTTGGGTAGTGAGCTGTTGCAGGATGGAGATTCTACTGGAGGGTAGGTAAGCTCGCCCTTTGGTTGTGTCTAAGTGAGTTCCTATGAACTCCAGAAGCTGACAAGGTTCGCACTCAGACTTTTGGAAGTTCATGATGAAGCCAAATCACTGGAGGAGCAAGGCTGTATGTGTACTGATGTTTGAGTCAAGGTCTTGTCTGGACCCGAAATGAGCCAGTAGTCCAGGCAGGGTTAAACACATAGGCCCTGCTTGTGCAGGTGCATTGCAGCGACCACCAGGCACTTTGTGAAGACTCTTGGAGCTGAAGAGAGCCTGAGGGGAAGAACTCTGTACTGGTAGTGTTCCATCTTGAAGCGAACCTGAGGTATTTCCAGTGACGAAGGTGAATGGGGATATGGGTGTAGGCATCTTTGAGATCCAAAGAGGCAAGCCAGTCATTCTGTCTCAACAGATGAAGTATAATGGCTAGGGACGCCATCTTGAACTTTTCTTTTTTGATATAGAGGTTGAGGTCTTGGAGATCGAGGATGGGGTGAAGGCCTCTGGATTTCTTTGGTATCAGGAAGAACCTGGAGTAGAAGCCCTGGTTGTGTTCTGATTCCAGTACAGGCTCAATGGCACAGCTGTGGAGCAGCATGGAGATCTCTTCTTCAAGAATAGTTAGGTGAAGAGGGGGGAGGGTCTTGTTTGGCGGAGGTAATATTTGAGGAGGGATGGCCACCGAAATTGAATTTGTAACTGGATAGAATGATGCTGATAACCCACCTGTCCATGGTGATGAAACGCCAGGCTTCCTGGAAGTGCTGGACTCATCCTCTGATAGGTAGATAGTCAGTCAGAAACTGGGGGTTGCATTGAGGCGACCGCAGGTTGTTTCCTGTCTCTTTATTTGGAAGGTTGAGGATAAGCAGGAGCAGGCTGATGTTGAGGTGGAGGCCAAGAATAAGGCTGATAATGCCGTCGAGGGTAATATCGTATGGAGCACATATAAATCCTTAGAAACCAAATACATTTCTGTATGAATATCGTACTCCCATATATCGGGCCCATTGGTCGCGCTATTGTAAGGATGATATGGTAAAATGTAGTCACCTCGTGTGTAAACCGTCTATAATTTAAAACTAAAAATTAACTCTTCTGTATAAAATTAAGCCTTCATAAATTTAACTGATCAGGTGAAAAACAATATCTTTAAATATTATCGGTGCAGATGGTGACCTATGATTAAGCTTTTCCCTTCCATCACTTTTCCTCTAACCTTGCCCCTGCCAAAGTCAGAAGCAGACAGAGTGGTCTGACCAGCTTACCCGGTCTGGCCAGACCTTTCCTGCAGCAGTTGGAGCTGCCTGCCTCTTGCTTCTACTCTTGCCACTTCAGTCAGTCTATCCTGCGCTGCTCACCTTTTCTTTCCTGCAACTGCCCTGCAGCACTAGCACATATCTGAACTGACACCAGCATTTCTGCCACAGTGTGATCCAGACTTTCTTCCATCCCTCTTCGCCTTTCCTGCTGCCAATCACCCTCCCAAGCAGACTCCCATTCCAGTTTGGCAAGTCACCACCATGCTTCAAGAACTACTTCCACTCCCCCAGATACTAACTCTGCACTATGGACAACAGCAGCTTATTCTGCTGCTGCTGCTTCTGCTACTGACATTCTACCTCAGCAGATACGCAGTAGTAGGAGCTGCATCACTTGGCCCTCTCCAGACTAGCCTGCCATAATCTCAGTCCTGCAGTCCCCACAGCTCAAACACTCCCAACCAACATAAACAAAAGAGATTTTTTTCACCTCTTTACAATAAGTATTCATTCACTTTTCAGAGCTGTGAACCCTACAATCTTTAATTCCTTAGTTATATTCACTTCTTTCCTGATCCCTCCCTCTCTTTGATGGCAAGAGGAAGACAACATGAAACATAGGTAATCCTCAGCAGCCTGTCTTCAGGTATCCCTCATCCTATGAAACTGGCCTTGAAAACAAGAAGCTGAGGATCATTTGTGTTCCGCTCTGCCCTCTTCTTTCTGGCAGAAGAAGGGAGGAAGCAGGTTCGAAGGACATAAGCCGATTCCATCCTGTATCTGCTTCTGCCCAGTGCAGAAAGGTGGAGCGAGGGGAATAGAAGAGAAGTAGCAAGGGGAAAAAGGAGAAACAAGCCTCTACATTATCCTCTACTCTTCTTGTTGGACAGGAGAAAGGATCAGGTGAATCACGGAAGGGGCCTCACCTTTGGGGGGGGGGGGGAGGGAAGAGAATGCTATCTGCAGGACACAAATTGAGGGGAATGCAAGAGATTTTTGGATGGTGGAAGCAAGGAAGAGGAATGTGGGGACAGCTTTCCAGAGAGGGGGTGGAAAATGGGATGTGTGGAGCCATGCATAGCTAGAGGGAGGGATGTGACAAAAGTTCTTCCAGGATGGGAAGGGGATGCAGCAAGGGAAGATCTTACAGAGGTAGGGGTGATGCAGGGAAAAATTTCTGAAGGGGGTATTAGAGGATCAGATGTGGAGAGAGCTATCTAGAAATGGGGGAGGGGATGTGAAATAGCTTTCTGGAGACTGAGTCAGTAGAGGATAGACCACACCTGAGATGGTGGGCAGGGAGAAAGGGAGGACCCAGGATGGAGTGGCAGTGGTGCAGGGAGAAGGAGAAAGAGAGAGAATATCAAGGTCTGAGGGAAAAAGGGAGAGAGGACCCTAGATTGGGGAGGTAAATGGAATGAGGATGGAGGAAGAGAGAAAGGATACCAGTTACTGGATAGATGAAGAGAGCAAAGAGCAGAAGAGGATGAGAGAGGATCTTTGATTTGGGGGAGAGGGAATCTAGGAAAATAATGTAGGAAGAAGGAGTTAAAGAACAGAAGAGAGAACATAGGAGAAAGAGGACAGAAAGGAGGAGGAATGGGGAAAGGTGGGTGACAGGAAAAGGAAGACTAGGATGAGGTGATCAATGCACTCTGAATAAAAAGGATAAATGAGGGAGGGAGAGCTAAAACAGATGAGAGGAAAAAAACAAAGAAGAAAGGGATGCAAGACCAGAAAATGAGAAAAAAAAAGAAACTCAGCCAGAAAAGCAAGCTAGAGACACCAAAGTTTGGAAACTATTATCTGAGAGAGATTATTAATAGCTCATCAATGTAAACTATCCTGAAATCCATTTCAAAGTCACTGTCTCATAAAGCTACAGTGCTCTTATTCTAACAATGCTAATATAGCCTCACCAAAAAATATTTAGTGAACATATTTCACAAAACAACATACAAAGCACATTTTAATATCATAGAAGCATCTTTGTCCTTTTTTGACAGCACAATAGTGTTCTTCAGAACAGATTCTGATAAGCATTACCTTTCCCAGCTAATTGGCAAAGTGTTACAGAATGGAATGTAGCTGGACTACACTAGTGAGTGGTGAGTGATAGAAATAGACCCACATAACAAGGGATTTCCTGTGTATCTTCCCAGTCATTCAGCATATAGGAGACAATGGCTAGACATGCAAAAATTAAATTTTAAAGTAGCATCAAGAGATCGCTGCCAAATTACTCTCAGTATAAAAAGCACTTCTGACTGAGCATTAAGCAAAGGCTCTAAAGCATGGGTATATACTAGTGATAATAGACAAGACAGTTCTGATGAAATCTGTGTCTCTTTATTTCTGATGAAATCTGATGAAATCGGTGTCTCTTTATTTCTCCATGTGGTCTTTTTCTGTCGTCATATTTCTATGTTTCTATATTCAAAAAAGCATGGGACAAACACAGAGGATCTCTAAAGGTAAAAAGGGGACTGTTGTAGTTGTTGATATGGAACGACAGAGTAGATAGGCCATGTGGTCTTTTTCTGTCATCATATTTCTATGTTTCTATATTCACTATCCTTTCATCCTCAAAGCCTGACTTGAGAGAAGGATTTTTTAGGCTTAGAAAAACCAAGTGCCTATTTATCTTTATATAATAGGCTTAACATTGTTAAGTGCCATCAAGTGTTCCGTAGGGCTCAGCCCACTCAGCACTGCTTTTCAATATATACTTACAACCAGGGCCGGATTTGCCTATACGCCACGTACGCCGTGGCGTAGGGCCCACAGCTGGCAAGGGCCCACCGGGAATGTTTTTTGCACAGGGCCCCGCGTTTCAGGGGGCCCCGCGCAAAAAACATTCATTTCATCATTAAAATTAAAACAAACAAAAAAAAAGCTGTCGCTGCCTCTGCCGGGGCCGCCGCGGCAGAATCGAGTGTGCCGCGGGGCCCCCCTGCCCAGCAGAGCCTGGCCTGCCCTCCCCGGTATCACCTCTCGAGTCTCAGCTGCCGGCTTTCAGAGCGCGAGGGAAGAGTTTTTCCCTCGCTGCTCTGTTTAAGCCCGCGGGGGCTGATGGGACTTCCCATCAGCCCCCGCGGGCTTAACAGAGCAGCGAGGGAGAAACTCACCTCGCGCTCTGAAAGCCGACGCGTGTGACTGGAGGGAGGCAGCTGAGACTCGAGAGGTGATACCGGGGAGGGCAGGCCAGGCTCTGCTGGGCAGGGGGGGCCCCGCGGCACAATCGATTCTGCCGCGGCGGCCCCGGCAGAGGCAGCGACAGCTTTTTTGTAAAAAAAAATTCGCTGGGCTGGGGTGGGCTGGGGGGGTTAGGACTGGTGATGGGCTGAGGGGGTTAGGAGTGGTAATGGCTGTGGGCTGCTGGGGGGTTAGGACTGGTGATGGGCTGGGGGGGGTTAGGAGTGGTAATGGCTGTGGGCTGTTGGGGGGGTTAGGACTGGTGATGGGCTGGGGGGGTAGGAGTGGTAATGGCGGTGGGCTGCTGGGGGGTTAGGACTGGTGATGGGCTGGGGGGGGTTAGGAGTGGTAATGGCTGTGGGCTGTTGGGGGGGTTAGGACTGGTGATGGGCTGGGGGGGGTTAGGAGTGGTAATGGCTGTGGGCTGTTGGGGGGGTTAGGACTGGTAATGGGCTATGGGGGGTTTAGGAGTGGTGATGGGCTATGGGGGGGGCTATGGGGGGGCTACGGGGGAGCTAAGTCTATATGGGCTGATGGGATTAGGACTGGCATTGGGTTGATGGGGGCTTAGGACTGGTAATGGGCTATGGGGGGGGGCTTAAACTAAACATTGGGTGATGGGGATTAGGACTGGAAATGGGCTGGTGGGATTAGGACTGGGAGTGGGCTATGGGGGGCTAGGACTGGTAATGGGTTGGGGGATTAAGACTGAAGGTGGGCTGATGGAGTTAGGACTGGTAATGGGCTGTGGGCTGTTGGGGGGGGGTTAGGACTGGTAATGGGCTATGGGGGGCTAGGACAGGAAATGGGCTGATGGGAAGGGGTTAGGACTTGAGGTGGGCTGATGGGGTTAGGACTGGTAATGGACTGTGGGCTGATGGGGGTTTAGGACTGGCAATGGGCTATGGGGGGGTTAAGACTGGTAATGGGCTGTTGGCTGATGGGGGCTGTCTGATAATGGGCTATGGGGGGTTAGGACTGATAATGGACTATGGGGGGGGGGCTAGGACAGGAAATGGGCTGATGGGGAGGGGTTAGGACTTCAGGTGGGCTGATGGGGTTAGGACTGGTAATGGACTGTGGGCTGATGGGGGGGGGTTAGGACTGGCAATGGGCTATGGGGGGCTGACTGGAAATGGGTTGATGGGGGTTAGGACTGGAAGTGGGCTGATGGGGGGTTAGGACTGGTAATGGGTTATAGGGGGGGCTTAAACTGAAAATGGGGTGATGGGGGGTTAGGACTGGAAGTGGGTTGATGGGGGGGCTAGGACTGGTATTGGGTTGATGGGAGGGGCTAGGACTGGAAATGGGCTAATGGGGGGCTAGGACTGGAAATGGGCTGATGCAGGGACTAGAAGGGAATGGATGCTGGGTGAGGCTGGAACTAGAAGGGAGCTGGTGTTGGGGGAGGATTAGAATGGGATGGTGCTGGGAGAGTAAAATGGAGAGGGGAAAAATATTTGTGTGGGAGGGATAAAAAATCTACAATTGGCCGGGTATTGGGAGAGTAAGTGGGGATTGAGGATGGAGGGGTAAATTTTGAGTAGATGAAATAGGAATGAGGAAAGAGCAAAAGGAGAAAGATTAGTATGTTAAAGCAGATGTAGAGAGAGAATGGAAAAAAAAAACCAAGAAGACAGAAGAAAGGACAAATGGACAGCAGATGGAGAGTTAGCAGAAGACACAAAGAAACCAGAAGAAAGTGGCTGGAACAATTGCAACTGAAAAAAAATGCACAAAAGGTAGAAAAATATCTCTTTATTTTGAATTTATTAACTGGAATATGTCAGCTCTGGGAAATGTGCATCATTAATTTTTGCGCTTTGTTTAGTACAAGAGGAAATTAATTTATAGTTTTATTTCTACAGTGTTGTTGTATATTCCAAGTTTGGCTTTTGGGGTTCCCAGTTTAATTATTGTCTTCCTGTTTCTAAATTGTGATTCCTTGTTTGGTGATGGTCTATGTTGTGCATGTGTAACTGAGCTGAGGTATTCTGTTTATATAATTCCTATTTGACATTGCCACTTGTTCTTTCCCCAGTAGGTCATGTATTGTTGTTCTCTGAAATGTATTGGTTTAATATTTGCAGTGTTGCCTTTTGATAGTTAGGGTATGGTGCTTTGTGAGTCCTGGTAGTGCTGTTAGGATATGGCGGGTTTGCTATGGGTTCTAAATGGGCAGTGTTTGTAGTAGTTCCTAATGTGCCTGGCGGTTGGTACTGGATTATAGTAATGTAGAAACCTTTTAGTCTTTCTTTATCCATATACTCATTAAGAGGCATGTTTACTAAAAGTTAGTGTATGGCAGAGCTACTCAATTCCAGTCCTGGTGGTCCACAATCCTGCAGGTTTTCAGGATATCCCTAATAAATATGCATGAGATATATATGCATTGGAGATATCCTGCTTTAACCTTTCCCAGCATTCCCGGCTTCACAGAAACAGCCGCCAGCGTGAAGGAAAAGGCTCTTCACGCTGGCGGCTGTACAGAGGGAGCCGGGGCCTCGCGCGGGCTTCCCCGGCCCCCTCTGAAGCCCCTCAGACAGCCGCGATGCTGTCCGGGGGGCCAGGACTGCATGGGGGGGCCCAGGACTGCACGGGGCGGGCCAGGACTGCACGGGGGCACGGGGGGGGGGCCCAGGACTGCACCGGGGCGGGCCCAGGACTGCACGGAGGCACGGGGGGGGAACACGGGGGGGCCCAGGACTGCACAGGGGGGGCACAGGACTGCACGGGGACATGGGGGGGGGGGGCCCACAATTTTTCTTGGCGTAGGGCCTCACTCTAGCTAAATCCGGCCCTGCTTACAACCACTCTGCAACATCATAAAATAACACAATATACAATACCAGATATATGCAGATGACATAATGGTATTTACCCCTATAAACATCAAACACCCAGATTATTCACAGATCACCACATGCCTCAAAACAATGACAGGATGGCTCAAAGAACAAAACCTCTTTATAAACTTCAAAAAATCAGAAGTGTTACACATCACCAGGAAAGCTATTTTCTCCCCACCAAATTCAATACATATAGTCTAAAATATCCTAACAACCAAGCAAGAAGTCAAATACCTCAGAGGTATGTTTGACCAACAACTCTGCTTCCAACCACATATAAAGAGAAACCTACCACAAATTAAGAACAGTAAACAAACTCAAGCCTCTACTTGGTGACAGTGACTTCCGAACAGTATGTCAAGCAATAGTAACACACCTATATTGGACTATTGCAACATAATCTACCAGAGCCTTCGCATGAAAACAATATTCCCTCTCCAATTGGTGCAAAACACTGCAGCCCGAATAATAATTGGAACAGCAAGACGCAATCACATAACCCCCACACTACAACAGCTGCACTGGCTCCCAGTCACCATATGAGCCAAATACAAGACCTTAATAATAACTCAGGATAATCCACAACCTATCACCTCCCATCCTTCAGCCAATGATCAGGAAAACACTGCAGAACAGAACAAGAAGAACATCCAACAACAACACCTTGGACATCCCTACAAGCAAAATGAAAGCCAAACAATCAACTTGCAAAAGAGCTTTCTCCATATATGCCTCCCCCCACTATGGAATGAGCTACCTGCCTCAATACGAGCCACCAATGACCTATCTCTGTATGGAATATAATGGACCCACCATATGAGAACATTCCTTAAGCATATATATTACAGTCTAGAGCTACAATCTCAGTGGAACTCTCCCATAGACTGTACTCTCAACCCATAAATAAGTACATCATGTATAAACTATTACTGCTTTAATGTTAATAGTTGTTATTTAATATACCCCTTGAACCCCATATAACCCCAAGTTCAACACCCTGTTCTAAGTAAAAGTTTGGTTTTGGTGATATGTTTTCTGTAAACCGCCCTGAATTAATGATAGGGCGATACAAGAAAACGAAAACCTGTTAATAAATAAATAAGTCGATGTTGATTCATGGTGACCTTATGGATAGTTGTCCTAAATTGTATTCAGTTTTCAGTCAGGTGGATAATTGTTGATAGAATGGCATCCATAGCTGCTGCTTTTGTATGAATCCATCATATTACCCATTTTCCTTTTTTGCATCAACCTTCAACCTTGCCAATAATATCCCCCCCCCATGTTCCTTGATCTCAATAAGTAGATGTTTCAGATCTTCTTCACTTTCAGCCAGTAACGTGGTATCATCAGCACAGCAAAGGTTGTTGATGAGTTTTCCACCAGTCTTCACATCTCGGTTATCTTCAGACAGTCCTGCATCTGTGATGATTTGTTCTGCATATAAATTAAACAGGTATGGGGAAAGTATGCAGCCTTGTTGTACACCTTTGCTGATTTTAACCATTCCATTTCTCTTTGTTCTGTTTGAACTGTTACTTCTTGATCAATCTAAAGGCTGTGCATGAAAACTGTCAGGTGTTCTGGTAAAGCCATGCTTCTTAATGTGTGGCCCAGAGTTTTTCATGATTTACACAAAGGCTTTTGTTGTAGTCAACAAAACACATAGATATCTTATTTTCAGGGTAGGGCTTATTTTTTGCCAATTTGTTTAACTGTACAAGATCGTCTTATTCAAGCCAATCCACTGTAACCCAGGCCTGTCCTACCGGTACTTGTTAATAAATAAAACATACAATAAAAAAAGAATATAACGTGATGCCTTTTAATTAGACTAACATTTTGATTAGCTTTGGAAGGTTCAAATCTTTTTCCTCGGGTCAGGCGAGTATGATCAAAAGGTAAAATCCCAGGATATATAAGTGAATCGCAAAAGCATTTTCATTGATAGTGTCAAGAGGAAACAGGGGGGGGGGGGAAGCAAGAATTGGAGAGACGGATGGGCGTTAGTAGGTGATAAAACAGTCAAAATTTACAGTTTATAAACTGCCCTGTTTGTAACGCTGAGGCCTCCTCTGGAGGACGGTCCATTGTCCCAGCTCAGCCCGGCAGCAAGCAGCCTCTTCCCCGTCAGCCCACAACAGTCGGCATCCAGGGCTGAGCCAGGCTGGGAAGGGGGTTCAAAGCCCGCTCTGGCGCCCCTCTCAGCCAGGATTTACAGCCTGCAGGTCATGCAAGGAAGGAAGGTTTGGACCTATCTAAGGCCTTTGGTGAGTACAGAATTCCACTAGCTTTTTATGATCTACTTCAGAATAGGGGTGAAGCAAAGCCGGCCAATCGTGCTGCCTGTTCTCTTTGAGAACCTCCAGAGCAAGGTTATCGTGACGCTGAGCGGGAGATCTAGCTGCGCTGTTGCCGGTACAGGGTGGCGCTACGATATTGCGCTTTTAGTGGCGCAGCGCAAGCAGCGTGGTTGCTCCTCGCGCCTAAAAGCCATATCGCAGCACTGCGGAGGAAATTGTAGAGGGAAAGCAGGAGTCAGTGTTCTTTAGAGCCATACAAAAAATAAAGTGAACATCATTTGCTGTTTTTTAGAGGAAGGATAATAATGTAATAACTAGAAAGTTAACTGAAAAGCCAAATCCAACAAAAGTGCTTCTCGGCGCGTGTGTACCCGGTAACAATCTCCCGTGGACGTGATGGATTTGAAAGGCCCCTGCGAAGCACCGGGGCTCTGCTCTTACCTTAGTAAACGTGACACGCGTCGGCGAGAAGTGGAGAGAAAGAGATGGTGTTCGTGCAGGGGGGTGGCAGGTGAAGTGCAGTGAATTTAGGCTGAAACTGATCTACGGTATCAGAAACACGCTTCCTACGGTAGAACCTGGACAAAGGGTTGAAATGAATGCATGGGGACCAAAAGGAACAATGCCTATTTATCTAAAAATGCATTCCCCTACCTCAAGAACACACACAGACAGCCCTCCTCCATGATCTGCACTAGGGCTTATTTTCAGGGTAGGGCTTATATTAGGGTAATCACAGGAAAACGTGCTAGGGCTTATTTTCAGGATAGGTCTTACTTTCGGGGAAACACGGTAGTAGTAGTAGTAATCTTGAGTAGAAGTGAGCTGCTGTAGGAGATTGTGTTCGGCTAATGTGCCAGCACAGGAGCTCGGAGGCAGCAAGAGAGACCACAGAACCCTAGAAGCTAAATGACCAAGAAGGAGAAGATAGAAAGAGCCTGAGGGTGACCAGAGCACTGCAGAAGTGAGGACCTAAAGCTAGAGCTGGAAGTTGTGTTGCAGACTGCAGATACCCAGCAATGAGAGTGATGCAAACAGTTGGTGAAGAGACACTGGCTGGAGTGAAACCCAAAGGAGCTGCTGAGACTGGAAGTCTACCCAGAAGCCATCCCAACAGAAAAGTTGATAGCTTGTACAGAAGGGCTGTGGAAAGGCATACCATTGAAACAATATGTTAGTGAGAGACAGCCACTATGAGCTGCAGAGTGCCAGAAGAAGTTTCTGATCCCAGTCAAAAGGGGCATATGCTCAAGAGACAATGGTAGCTTATAGGCCTGTAAATAAGTCTTCAGCTGGGAAGAGTGAGAGATAAGCAGCCCCTTGAGAATGCCTCCAGCGGAAGGAGAAGAAAGTGCTGCTTGCTGGAGGCATCAGGCCCATTGGAGGGTTACTGGCTGACACCGTTTGATGTCATCATAAGGACTATCCCCTTTCACAAGGAGATGCACTGCTGAACAACTAAGGAGAATTGAGTGGAATGAAAGGATGCTGACTTGGTGAGTTGCAACTTTTAACATTCTCTCTCTCTAACTTGTATACAGAATGAGTACAAGACAAATCAAGAAGTCCCCAGAGGTATCCACTCCTGTCATTTAGGGTCCCATAAGAACATAAGATTTGCCATACTACATCAGACAAAGGTCCACCAAACTCAGTATCCTGTTTCCAACAGTGGCCAGTCCAGGTCATAATTACCTCACAGCTTCCTGAAAAGGAACTAGGGTCAATGTTACATACCCACAGGGATAAGCTGTGGCTTTCCCCAGGTCTACCTTAAACAGTCTACTGACTTTTTCTCCAGAAACTTGCCCAAACTGTTTTTAAACCCAGCTACAAAAACTGCTTTAATTATATCCTTGGGGAATGAGTTCCAAAGTGTAACTTTGAGCCGAGTGAAAAAATATTTTCTTTTATTTGTTTTGAATGTATTAAGTGAGCTAAATACCAATAATAAAATTAAATAAATAAATAAATAACAACTTTGTGGCACATCCCCTAGTCTTTGAATTTTTTTGAAAGAGTAAACAATCAATTTGCATTTATCCATTCCACTCCATTCAAGATTTTATAGACCTCTATTTTATCTCCCCTCAGCCATGTCTTCTCCAAGTTGAAGAGCTTTAGTTTCTATAGCCTAGAAACATAGAAACATGACGGCAGAAAAAGACCATATGGCCTATCTAGTCTGCCCGTCCATATCAACTACTATATAGAATAGTCCCCTTTTTTCCTTTAGAAATCCTCTGTTTGTTCCATGCTTTTTTTAAATTCAGATACTGTCCTCATCTCTACCACCTCCACTGGGAGACTATTCCGTGCATCTACCACCCTTTCCGTAAAGAAATACTTCTGCATATTACTCCTGAGTCTATCCCCTTTCATCCTCATCCTATTTCCCCTCGTAGCAGAGCTTGCTTTCAATCAAAAGAGGCTCTCTGGAGCATGTGAGGAGAGGAGGTTTGCTGCCCGACCTTGTGCACCGCATTGCTGTTGCTCTCTGCAGGCAGCTGGGAGCACCCGGTTCACCCACGTGGCGCTTGGCCCCGACGTCATCCAGGGGGCCTTAAAAACGTGATGGAGTCTGCAGTTAGTCGGAGCGTGTGAGGAGAGGTTTGCTGCCCATCCTTGTGCACCGCATTGCTGTTGCTCTCTGCAAGCAGCTGGGAGCACCCGGTTCACCCACGTGGCACTTGGCCCCGACGTCATCCAGGGGGGCCTTAAAAACGTGACGGAGTCTGCAGTTAGTCGGAGCGTGTGAGGAGAGGAGGTTTGCTGCCCAACCTTGTGCACCGCATTGCTGTTGCTCTCTGCAGGCAGCTGGGAGCACCTGGTTCACCCACGTGGCGCCTGGCCCCGATGTCATCCATGGGGCCTTAAAAATGCGACGGAGTCTGCAGTTAGTCGGAGCATGTGAGGAGAGGAGGTTTGCTGCCTGACCTTGTGCACCGCGTTGCTGTTGCTCTCTGCAGGCAACTGGGAGCACCCGGTTCACCCACACGGCACCTGGACCCGACGTCATCCAGGGGGCCTTAAAAACGCGGCCTGCTCCGTAGTAGCAGTCGCGTTCTGAATGGGCGCGTTTTAAAGGGGCCTGATAAACCCCTTATGTACCCCTTCGGCGCTCAAGGAGCTGTGGAGCTGGAAGTTTGGAATGGGCAAGCGTAGGAAGCGTCATCTGAATGTGAGTACTGTGAATCCCACCAAGTTGGTTAAAGTCTTGGGCCCTATGGATCGGCATGTTGTTGCAGTGAAAGATATGGAGGGTGACTTGGTTGCTGCAGCCAGATCCCAGCTTCCATCTGATAGCTCCTTGTCATTTTTGGGGGTTATTAACTCTGCCCCTCCTGTTGACATTTTATCTACTGTCCCAGTGACTTCCTCACCTTTGTTGGAGGGGTCGCCACAACAACTGTTTTTGTCATCTCCAGCAGCTCCTCCTGTGAGTTCCTTGGACCCTGTGGCTGTATCTTTACCACGGGGTCTACAGATTCCAGAGGATCTTGTTTTGGCTCAATGAGATGGTTTGCCTACTATGCCTGTGGACTCACATGATATTTCCCTGTCTGATGTATGGTGTGTTCTCTCACGTATAGAGGCTTCCTTTATTTCTGTGGTGTCTCAATTCTCGGATTTTTCAAAAGATTCTGTGGCTAAGCTAGCCCAGCATGATTCTCAAATAAATGCTTTGGATAATAAGTGTCAGAAATTGGAAATCCAATGTAATATATTACAGAATACTTCTATGTCTTTTATTAAAGATAGTCTTATTTTGCATACCCAGCAAGAATTGCTTGAAAATAATTTGAGGGCTATGAATGTTAGATGTTTAAATTTTCCTCGTACTCGTTTACTGTCCCCTCAAAATTTGTTTGATAAATACTTGATGGAAATCTTAGGGTATCGAGATAGTACTAAACCTGTTGTTACTAAATTGTTTTATTTACCTCAGGGTGGGGTGACTCCAGGTGAGGTTCCGTTGGGAGCCGCCCCTTTGGCTTTCCTGGACGTTTCTGCCTTTATTGAATCTTCTCAGGATGTAATTACTACTAGGGCCACTCTTTTGGTGTCCTTTTCCTCTGAGGTTGAGAAAAACTGTAATGTGTTTGTATTTTTCTAATAAGAATGCTGAATTCTGTGGGGGGAAAATTAATATGTTTCCCGATGTCTCTAGGCAAACTCAGCTTCGACGTAGGGCTTTTTTGTCTTTAAAGTCCTGTGTCCTAGCTATTGGTGCAACCTTTTTCCTTAAATTTCCCTGCAAATGTTTGGTTACTTTAGGGGGCACCAAATATGTTTTCTCTGAGACATTGTCATTAGAAAAGTTTCTTGTGAATCAGGATCTGCAGGTATGATATAAATTTTGGATTTTCATGTCATTAGGTTGAAAATTAGAGTTTGAAAATTTTAGGACAGCAGCTCCTCTCTCTGCATAATTTCTAAGTTTGTAAATTTACTTTTCTTATGATGTGGTTTTCTCTGTAAAAGCTCCCCTTGATGTGGACTAGATTTGATTTCCTTGTTTTCCAATGTGTATTGTGTAATACTTTTTTGAATTTTATCAATAAAAAAGATTGAATATAAAAGAGACCCTCTTCCTGTGCATTTATGCCAAAGAGAGATTTAAACATCTCTATCATATCTCCTCTATCCTGCCTTTCCTCTAAAGCAGAGGTCTCCAAATCCATTCCTGGAGGGCCGCAAACCAGTCAGGTTTTCAGGATATCCCTAATGAATATGCATGAGATAACTTCAAATACAATGGGGGCATTGCATGAAAATATATTCCATGCATATTCATTAAAATAATACTAATACACTCCCACATTCATTCAACATCACACACTATCTGTACTGATACCCAAACAGGATTAAAACTGCCCAGAAAAGATCCATCTCTTGAAATCTAATATTAAAAAGGAAATCAGCCAGTCATGCAGATACCAACAATTTACAAAACAGGGGAGAAAAAGTCTCAGGACATTATCACATCCCTCTATGTGACAAAACACAGCCATAGGGGAAACTGAATACTCAACATCACTGGCTTAAAAATGCCCCCTTTTTTAAATTAACTTTTTATTATTTTCAATTGAATACTTAAAAAAGTACTTTATCAATATCCAAAAATCACCAAATCAATATTCACCTATGCACTATTCAACGATTAATGTACTACTACTTAGAACTTCTTTGCCACACAGTCTTTAAGAGGTAAAAACCATAGCAAATATGGTAATCAGTGGATCTGGGGAATATGCAGGGAAGCCATTACACACACTGGCTCAAAGACATACTCCTGCAAACAAAACAGAGCACAACAATTAAAGATCTTCACAGACGCTCCCACAAGGTCCTCACCAGTTAACTTAAGAATTGCTGATGGCTAATCCAACTAGCTTCTGCTGCCCAACAAAGATCTTCTTTTCACCTATACGGCTTCATCAGGGGTGAAAAAAGTGGAGCCAAGATAAATCCCATACACAAACTCGGCATCTGATGACACCATTTTTAAAGAGAGTCGCCACCAATCAGAGAAGGACCTACCTAGCTATAGGAGGAGCTACTCAAAGACAGTGGCTAGAACACAAGAGGGGAACACATATTAGAGCCACACAGAATATTACTCGCAGAACCATGCAATTACAAAAAAAACCCACTCAATTTTATTGTTTAA
Organism: Ichthyophis bannanicus; assembly: GCA_033557465.1. Classification (NCBI taxonomy): domain Eukaryota; kingdom Metazoa; phylum Chordata; class Amphibia; order Gymnophiona; family Ichthyophiidae; genus Ichthyophis; species Ichthyophis bannanicus. The sequence goes on along the minus strand of CM066032.1, from coordinate 1,269,543,710 downwards.
ACCTTCCGGTTCCGAGGTATTTAAATTAAAAATCCAACGCTGTTCTCGTTGAAGTGGGATTTTACTATGATCTCCACCTCTTATATTGACAGGAACATGATCCACCATCATGCACAGAGAGATCTTGAAAGCTATGGTCATGTTGCAAACAATGCGATACAATAGGCACTTCTTCACGAGATTTCAAAAGATTATTTTTATGTTGTGACAAACACACTCACAATTGCTGCACAGTTTTGCCTACACAACATTTACCACACAGGCAACGGAGCAGATATACCACATATGTTGATATACATGAAGTTAACCAGCAAAGATGGAAAGTACGATTCTTAAACATGTCCACCAAACAACAACAACAAACTGCCACGAAAGCAGCAGGAAAAAACAGTCCAGAACGTGGCAGTAAAGAGGGCAAAAGAGACTTTATTGATTCTTAAAGGAAAAATTCCAGATATTTTTCCTTTATTAAGGATCAATAAAGTCCCTTTTGCCCTTTTTACTGCCACGTTCTGGACTGGTTTTTTCCCAATTCTTAAACATTACACATGTGCCTTCCTTCATCATCGCACAAAAAATACATGTGCCACATTTAAAATGCCCTCTAGGGAGGCTTGCAGAGAGCAGGGCATAACTTATCCTTCAAATTGCATCCTCTGCTGTAGGCCGCCCATGGGCTTGTGGAAACAAAACATGGAAGGGCAGATAAAACTGACCATCACTGCCAGATCGAAGATGCAAATGCCTTGGAGACCGCAGAATGCTGGGTGACACAGTCACTAATCCGGAATCAATATCCAAAGGCAAAGCTACTGCAGAGGGTGTAAAGAGCCACTCTCTATGATTTGAAGATTTTTGTAATTCTGAAGCTAGATAGCCATGTTCTTTAAATTTATTGATCAAAACTATTTGCTTGATTATAGAATTCAGAATTACTGGAACAAATACGACGGCAGCGCAATAGCTATGAAAATGGTAAGCTATTTTTCAAATGATAGGGATAAAAACTGTGATGCTGCAACCATGTATTTCGATCAGTTGGTTTAGTATATAGAGTAGTATCGAAAGAATCAAAGTTCTTAACAACAGTAACATCCAGAAAATGAATTATAGACTTATGACATTGCATTTCAAACTTAATGGCAACATTACATGTGGAGCCTGATTCAGATAGGGGCACATCTGGGCTGGCTGGATGGCCCCAAGCAAGATGGGCCCATCTGCACCCAATTCTGGACTGTGGGAACAAAACGTTCCTGTGGTAACAAGAATCCATCCCCATGTCAGCCCAGTGTGCCCCTGCCATCTGCGGGGGCATCCTCCCCGCAGGCGCCTTCGACTCCCGCATCCTCGACCACCCCTTCTTCCCCACTGCCCAACTCAAGGCTGGCCTGCCATGGTCTGGATCAGGCGGCAGGGACCCCCCTGTGCCCTGCCCTAGCCCCAGAGGGATCCCCCCGTTTGATCGCCAGGTTTTTGCTGCTTATTCCATCTTTGAGGTGGAATAAGCAGCGCATCCCCACGGGCCCAGCAGAACGTACAGGGCCGTGACCTGAATCAGCCCTGTACATCCAACTGGGCTGGCCCGCCCCTGCTCTGCCCCAATCCTGTCTCCTCCCACCCCCCGCCAGCTCTCCCATGCACAGGACGTACAGGGAGAGCCGGAGGGGGAATCAGGCCCCGACAGCTTGCGGGGCTGCACGTCCCGCCATGACATGCAGGCCCGTAACCCGTGTCCCAGAATCCTGCCCATATTCAAGTAATGGAAAAAATCCTGTAATTGATCTCACGTTCCACTCCAGAGCAGAAAGATGTCATCAATAAACCTGCAACATTCAACAATATGGTAGGCATAGGCAGAAGAATAAATCTATCACATTTTTTAAGCCAGTGATGAGTATTCAATTTTCCTCACGGCTGGGTTTTGTCGCATAGAGGGATGTGATAATGTCCTGAGGCTTTTTCTCCCCTGCTTTGTAAATTGTTAGTATCTGCATGACTGGCTGATTTCCTTTTTAAGATAAGATTTCAAGAGCTGGACTTTTTCTGTGCAGTTTTAATCCTGTTTGGATATCTGTACAAATAGAGAGAGAATGGAAAAAAAACTAGAAGAGAGAAGAAAGGACAAATGGACAGCAGACGATGGAGAGTTAGCAGAAGACATGAAGAAACCAGAAGAAAGTGGCTGGAGCAATTGCAACTGAAAAAAAATGCACAAAAGGTAGAAAAATATCTATTTCTTTTGAATTTATTAACTGGAATATGTCAGCTCTGGAAAATGTGAATCATTAACATCTGCACTTTATTTAGTACAAGAGGAAATTAATTTATAGTTTTATTTCTACAGTGTTGTTGTACATTCCAAGTTTGGCTTTTAGGGTTCCCAGTTTAATTATTGTCTTCCTGTTTCTAAATTGTGATTCCTTGTTTGGTGATGGTCTATGTTCTGCATGTGTAACTGAGCTGAGGTATTCTGTTTATGTAATTCCCATTTGATATTGCCACTTGTTCTCTTTCCCCAGTAGGTCATGTATTGTTATTCTCTGAAATGTATTGGTTTAATATTTGCAGTGTTGCCTTTTGATAGATAGGGTCTGGTGCTTTGTGAGTCCTGGTGGTGCTGTTAGGATACGGTAGGTTTGCTATGGGTTCTAAATGGGCAGTGTTTGTAGTAGTTCCTAATGTGCCTGGCGGTTGGCACTGGATTATAGTAATGTAGAAATCTTTTAGTCTTTCTTTATCCATACACTCATTAAGAGGCATGTTTACTAAAAGTTAGTGTATGGTAACATTATGTAAATATTTATGCAAATGAGGCCCCGCACCGAGTCTCCACACATGGCCCCGCACCCCCCTTGGGCCGCCCCGGCCCCCCTTTGTACCTTTTCTAATTCAACTACAGTATATCTTTTTTGAGATGCAGTGACCAGAACTGCACACAGAATAGAAGCACTAAGATATTATTTGTTTTATTCTCTATTCCTTCCTGATAATGCCTAATATTTCATTTGCTTCTTTGACTGCCGTTGCACACTGAGCAAAAGATTTCAATGTATTCTCCACAATGATGCCTAGATCCTTTCCTGGGTAGTGGCTCCTAATGTGAAACCTAAGAGATTTTTTCCTGTATGCATTATTTTGCACTTGCTAACATTACCCAGTCTCCCAGTCTTGCAAGATCCTTCTGCAGTCTCTTACAAACCCCATGCAATTTAACAACTTTGAATAATTGTTTTAATTTGGAAATTTTATGATCTCACTCGTTGTTCCCATGTCCAGATCATTTATAAATATGTTAAAGCACCAATCCCAGTACAGATCCCCAGGTCACGCCACTATTCACCTTCCTGTATTAAGAAAATGGCTATTTAACTCTACTCACTGTTTTTTTTAAATCTTTTAACCACTTCCCAGTAGAACATTGCCTCCAGCTGATGGCTTTTTAATTTCCTCAAGAGTCTTTCATGACTTTGTTAAATGCTCTTTGAAAATCAAAACATATTATATCAACTGGCTCACCGTTATCTACAGGTTTATTTACGTTTTCAAATAAATGTCACATATTGGTAAGGCAAAATTTCCCTTGGCTAAATCCATGTTGACTCTGTTCCATAAAACTACGGGTCCGATGTTCAAAGGCATTTACATGGTTTACAGACCAGTAAACCATGTAAATGCCCCTAAGTGGGATATTCAGAGGCACGGTTAGTGCCACTAAATATCCCCAGGTACTGCTGCTATATGTCCCGATGCTATGCAGTTAGCATTGGAGTGCTCCGGGGGTGGTACTCAATGATAACTGCTCAGCAGCAATAGTCAGCTCCCTCAGAGGTGAAAGTTAAGCACAGAAAAAAGCTGTCCTAACTTTTGCCTCTGAAGCTTCTGACTTCTGCGCCTGACCCAGATAAACAATGTTGGTGGCCAGATATGGCTCAAGCATTGAATATCTGGGTTTTGTGTTCAGCAGGGATGGCCAGGCCCTGTATGTGTGAAAATGACTTTATAAAACGACCCTCATTTTTCATGTGTATGTGGTTAGATATGCATGTAAATGGCCTCTTATAAAATACCAACTGGAATAAAAGTACACGAATTGGCATGAACACATGTACTTTGCTGATAGGCATAGCTGGAGGCATAGTCTGAGTAGAGTGTGGACGGAGTTCACAAGTACGCATAATGACTATTTTGCAGTGGAGGAATAGACTAGTGGTTAGAGCAGTGACCTGATAATCAAAGTAGACCAGAGTTCAAATCTTACTAGTTGTCCTTGTGGCCTTGGGCAAATCACTTAACCTTCTATAGTCTCAGGTACAAGCTTAAATTGTAAACCATCTGAGGACAGGAAATACCTGAACTACTACTGGAAAGGTATGAGCTTAATACCACTAAGTAAATAAAATTCATTTATATCTGTTATAGCACAAGTGTAAATGACCACACCTAAATTTAAGGTGTGATCTTTGCCATTTATGCTAGTTTTTTTATAAAGACAAATAGGTACCTGCTTGTCTTTATGAAACTGACTTAAAATGGGTGTGTTTTGGTTGTCTTAACCAAGGAATCCTGTTATAAAATTACTCTCCACATGTCACATTCTAACTCTCTCAGCCTATTTTTTAGACCTTTGACGTTCACAGAATGAAAATAATTATTTGTATTTTTATTTACAATCTGCATAGCAGTTGGGGTAATTTGGAATCATTTATTTGTCTGTTCTTTATCTAAATACTCTTGGGCTACTTCAGCTTTTATCATAACTTCTCCATCAGGATATTCTAAATTCCAGATTTTACTAGAATCTCTTCAATATACCATACTCCAAACATGCACTCCTGAGCAACTATTGACCCCCCCCCCCACCCCCACCCCCGGTTCTAATTTACAAACTGCTCTATCTCTTTTTTAAAAGGTTAGTGCCAGCAACCTGATTGCACCCTGGTTAAAGTGGAGCCCATTCCCCAGAATGTTGCCCAGTTCCTAACAAATCTACATCCCTCCTCTCTGTACCATTGTCTTGTCTAGACATTGAGACTCCAGAGCTCTGCCTGCCTTTTGGATCCTGTGTATGGAATGAGGAGTATTTCTGAGAATGCTAACCTGGAGGTTCTGGATTTCAATTTGTAATCCTAAAATCCTAAATTTGTCTTCCAGAACCTCCCTGCCATACTTTCCTATGTAGTTGGTACCAACATATACCAAGATAGTCAGTTTCTTCCTAGTCCAAAACACTGTCTAAAATCCTATCCAGGTGATGCATAAGGTCCACCACCTTTGCACCAGCCACCAAGTTCCCAAGTGATTCTCATGTCCACTAGCCACCTAGTTATCTACATGCCTAATGACCTAATTACTAACTACAATGGCCATCCTAACCCTTCCTTCTTGTGCACTCACCCCTGGAGCACATCATCGGTGTGAGAGGAAATTGCTTTACCTGGAGGGTAGATCCTAGATAAAGGATCACTTCCTGCCATATCAGGTCATGCACTCTTTTCAGGTGACTTTTCTCCTCCAAAGCAGCATAGCAACTGCCAGACTGGAGGTGGGACTTCTCTACTATGTTCTTAAAGGTCTCCTCTATATTCCTGTCTGACTGCCTCAGCTCCTCCAAGTCAGCTACTCTAACTTCCAGAGATAGGAATTGTTCTCTAAGAACAAGAAGCTCTTTGCACCAAGTGCACACATAGAACCTTTCACCAACAGGAAGATAACATATATGTGGCACATTGTGCAAAAGACTAGCTAACCTTCATCCTGCTGCAGCACTATCATCTATATCTTCATACTGGTGAGCAATGTTCCCTCTAATTTTCTGTAGGCTGTGTGCGCATAAAATATCAGCTATGTGCAGCTTTTGAAGGAAGGTTAAATTTTTGTGCGCCACATAACGACACTCGGAGTTATATACTTTAAAATTTGACTACACATCAGAATACAGTATGTACACCACTTTGATTGCACTAGAAAATATTGTAGAACTTGTGAAAACCGTAAATACAAAACAACTTTTAAATTTTAAGACGTCTGTGTTGTTTTCTATCAGAATCAGAACCGTAATTTTTGTGCGCTCTGTTATAAAGTATGTGCGCTCGCTCGGCAAGGTGTGTGCGCGCGCACACGCGCACAGCTTAGAGGGAACAGTGCTGGTGAGTTGTTTTGTTATTTAAGTGTTAAGAAAGTAGGGATATTTCAACTAATACAAAAGCTGTTAAGATTATTTGGTAGATCTTATGCTATTATTTTATGTTTGTTTCTCAATGAACTGCTGATAATCTATTGCTAAGGGATCTGTTTACTAAAGGTCTTATACCATTTTGTGTCTATGGGAAAAATGCTTAGTAAACAGGGCGCTAAGAGTTAATCACTTGTTGATGAAAATCCCCCGTAGTAACAAATTTTTCTTTCTTCTAACAGAATATAAATTAAGGAATGCACCTCTGGTTGGTGGGAGTATGGATAGGAGAGTGGGAAATAAAACCAAAAGAGCCTCATAGAGACTATCCTGGGCATACAGAACAGGATTTTTGTAGTTGGAATAGTCGAGGACTGAGAAGTCGTTCTGTATTTATTGCTGAAGATGGGAGAATGAAGACATTTGCCTCATTGGCAGTAGCTTACCCACTTCTGAACTGAGCATTTTTAAATTACTTACAAGCAAGACTTTTTGGGGGTAATTCAGTGGCGTATGGTTAGGGCCTTCAAGGGATTCAGTGAATCCCTAGCCCTGCCATGACATGTTTTTGTGTTCCGATATTGCAATGATAGGCAGCAGCATTTCCGCTAGCGTTTCCTCCCCCCTGCCATCACAGCTACAGCATTTCCAGGAAGTGGCAGCCACACTGGCAATATGATATAAACGCAGAGCCTCTGCGGCTCAGGTGCTCCTAGAAGTGGAAGGTCCTGCTGGTCCTGCCCTCTCTTTGAGGAGCACCTGAATCATGGAGAACCATGTTTTTTGGAAGAGAGGTTTCTATGGCTTCAGGATATGTTAAAGAAAAAGCAGGAACCACAGCACAGTTTATAACACCTAAATAAAATGTGTTATAATTTTATTTTGATGTTATAAACTGTGCTGTGGTTCTTGCTTTTTCTTTTTGTTTGTTGGTGTGTGTGCATCTTGCATCTCCTTTGCTATTTGAAGAATATATATTTACATTAACACTGTTCTAGTCCAGTGTGCAATGTCAGGAATTATGTTGGGACCGCCAAGTTGCTCTTAGTGTTTTTGCTGGTGTGGAAGGTATTGTGTTGGGGCTGTTGAGTCCCTCTTCTTGTTGTGAGGATGGGAAATATTATGTAGGGGTTATTGAGCTACTCTTGTTGTTTTTGTGAGGGTGAGAAGTGCTATGTTGGTGACTTTGAGCTCCTCTTGTTGTTTGGTGCATTTCCTAAATCCTCTAATGTATTTTATGTATTTATTATCATAAACTTGCTATTCCACCTCCCATTCAAAATATCAAGGTGATTACATTATTTAAATATGCAAATTACACACAGAATAATTTTAAAACTTAAATATAACTAAAAACAAAACAAAATTCAATATAAAATCCCACTCCATGTCATCTCTTTCAGACTAACAATCAGATACTACTCAGAAAATAAAACAAATTTAAATACTTGTTGAAAAAGCCAAACTTTAACTAGCTTGAGGTATCTCAAATAGATTCATTTCTGATATCATCTGGGAGCAAATTCCACCAATATGGATCACGGTATTGAAAGTCAGTCTCCTCGTACTCATCACTCAAATCTCAGTGGGTGCTGGAATCTGTAACAACATCTGATGTTATGAGCGCAAAGCCCTAGCTGTTTCATAAGGGATAAACAACTTTACTAAACACTCTGGGTGGCCTGTCTGCAAACGTTTGCAAACAATTATCAATATCTTATATTGAATTTAAGCCAACTGGCAACTAGAGAAGAGATTATAACAGTGGGGTAACATGATCATACTTCTCTTTTCCAAATTTCAAATTAGCATCTGTAAATGTCACCACACGCCACTGGGATAATTTTATAAGGGGACACATAGTTTAGGCACTAAGTACATGCCTTAAAGAGGTTAGTTTAGTCATTTATACACGCATATGGCCACATCTGCAAGCAAATAACTTCTCATAAAATAGCTCCCGGCCAAAAAAGTACATGCATTGATTTGATGCAATGCATTTTGCTGGTGGACATGCATAAAACTAGCATTCCATGCACAAGTATGTGTGTAGATTATAATACACCATAATTTACATACATACTTGAAAAATATGTGCACTGATATTTACACTAACCCTAGCTAGTAACTTAAGGCACTTTACACAAGCTAATAACTAATTTTTGGTTTGTTTTTTTTTTACTTTATTTATAGAACCACAGATAGGAAAAATACAGAGTATACATATACAAGCATGACGCCACTGGATGGGGTTGACTCTTATCCACCATTCCAGAGGCCACTTTTCAACGCAGTGTGGAACAACTTTTTGCTTATCCCTCCCCCCCCTCCTATTTTTGTTTTTTAATTAAATTAAAATAGAATTTATCAGTAAACCTACAAGCTATGTTCTGTCACCAGCTTTAAGTCTCCACATTTCCCAGAAAAGCAATGTTCACTTACCCATAGAGGCTTTGTCTGCTTTTAGTACTCCCTCAGGAAGGATCTCCAAAGTATATTGCCAGTTTTTCTTTTTGAAAATATAAAGTGGTATTTAAGTCTAGATACTAATGATAAAGATTGTGAACTGTGTTTATGTTATAATTTGATACTTCGCTTTAACTAAATGTGTGTTTTCTCATCTTGATTTTTATTTACTTTGTGCCAAAAAAATAAACAAAACCTGTTTAATATTATCATTTTCTGGTTATTGTCTACTTTTCTCCATTCTCCAAGAGAAAGTATTTGTATTCCCTATTTTTCTTTTCAGCGTCAGCCCTTCTTCCCTACCACTGGGGAAACCTTACATGGTCATCCACACTTGCACTATGTCACTGTACCTTACACATAGACGAATTACATAAGAACATGCGATTTACTACTACTACTACTACTTATTATTTGTATAGCACTACAAGGTGTTCGCAACGCTGTACAGAGACATGTAAGAGACAGTCTCTGCTCTAAGAGCTTACAGTCTAATCAAGAAAGACAACACAACAAGTGGACACTAGGATATATCTAGGGGAATAGTATGGAAATGCATAGAAGGTTAACAGGAGACTAGAGGGATCTGGATCCAAAAGCAGTCTCAAAGAAGTGATTTTTTTGACTGAATGTGAACAGGGCCACAGATGCAGCCTGATGTACCAACTCAGGTAGTTGCTTCCAGGCATAAGGAGCAGCAAGGAGAAAGACCATGTTGGGTCAACCAGTGGTCCATTAAATCCAGTATCCCGTTTCCAACAGTGACCAATCTAGGACACAAATACCTGGCAGAATCCCAAAAAAATCCTGTAATTGATCTTACATTCCACTCCAGAGCAGACAGATGTCATCAATAAACCTGCGACATTCAACAATATGGTAGGCATAGGCAGAAGAATAAATCTATCACATTTTTTAAGCCAGTGATGAGTATAGAGTAGTTACTCACCTGTAACAGGTGTTCTCCAGGAGCAGCAGGAATCAGTCCTCACTTATGGGGTGTCATCGACGCCGATGAAGCCCCAGTGGAGCATTTCCCCAGCTTTCCATGAAAGCCTTTGGGAATGCAGGCACGCATGCGCGGTTCCCTTCCCGCTTAAAGGTGCCATCTTACCTCAGTCATATGACATAGCTAAGAACAGCACACAAAAATGTAAAAATGAAACTATGTACAACTTGTCAGACGGCTGCCTGGGTGAGAATGTTCACAGTCTTGGCAAATGCATATATCAATATGATTTGCAAGGGATTGTGGGAAATGCAGTCCATTCACACCAGACACAGCCACTCACAATAATTAGTTGTGCTTGAGTGTAAAGCCAATAAGATATTTATTTATGGGGTTATTTCTCCCAACACAGATATGCTTGGTAGCACATAAAACAGGATACTTGCTTTCAGTGTTAAACTTAGAAAAACAAAATCAGGAAAACAACAGTTGAACTTGTCAGGCAATCAAAGCAAAAGAATAAAGACCTGGTTGGTAACAAACTGGTCTTTTCTGTAGGCTTTAGCTAATATTTTCTTAGCAGTGTATCAAACAACAAGCAAAACCCACAAAGAAGGGAAACACTGTTCTTTTCAGGTTAACTTCTTATATCTTCACACATAGATTCAGAAGTGATTCCCTCAGAGCTCACAAGCAATTAGGTAAGGCTCAATTGCTAGCAGTTACCCAGCTGAAACCCCTTAGCTGGCTTGCTTTCTACTGCGTGGCTCAAATCCTACTTCAGGAGCTTTTCTGAGTAGATTAAAGAACAAGTTTGTATTTCTTTGTGATGGTCGTTGTACTTTGTAACAGTAAATTACCAAAGGAGTTTAGACAGAGAGCAATCCATATATTCACAGCCTGTATCTAAGACTTCTCCTTCCCCTTCTTCAACAATCATGGGTTCAATATCAGGGATTGGCACAGAGGAATTTCTCAATGGAGCACTTTCAGGAGAATACTTGTTTCCCTGCTGTCTTTCAAGGTTATAGCTAGGGCATAGATCAGTGTTCATACCTGAGCTTCCATTGCTGTTAGAGTTCCTCTCTAAATAGCCTGGCCAGTATGTAGTCCAGTTCTTATGTCCAGCCTTCCAATCCAGATCCCTGGACACTGGATCTCTCTTCACATACCTTCTGGCACGGGTCTTAGGGTCCCTTCCCCGTGCAGCCGTCTCCCTCACAGGTACCGTCTGGAGATTCCTAGCCCTGCAGCACCATTCCTCTGGCTTTCCCCAGTCCAATGGTGTATGCTGGCCCTTGGAATGCCTTCCAGTATACGTACTGCTCTGGACTCCTTTAGACCTCCCAAAGGCTTTTCTCTTCTTTCTTCCAAAGGGTTTCTTGCCCTCTCTGTCCGTCCAGTTTGGCTTCTGCTTCTGATGATCCTCCCGATGATGAAGATGTCCAAGATGAGGATCTCCCAGATGAAACTGAGGATGAGGATAATTCTCTGTAGAATAAACTCTACCTTTATTCTGCTTTGATGAGTGCTCCACCCTAGCACAGCGCAGCTGTGCTGAATCAGGCCCTGCCCTTTGAGATGAGTGCTTGGGGATTACCTCATAGCCCTCCTTATTGAACACACATTTCTCCACTTCAGCTCCTCTAATGGCTGTTGGAAACCTGGTGCATTCTGGGACTGGTAGTCTTTTATAGAAAAATTCTGTTTTCTTATTTCTACCAGAACTGACAGGTTGCTTGTTCAGAGTCACTTCACCTTTACTATAGCTCCTTCCTGAGCTATGATAAGCTTCCTTATCACAAACTGCATCTCCAAGGGGAGGAGGGAGGGTAATGAGGACTGATTCCTGCTGCTCCTGGAGAACACCTGTTACAGGTGAGTAACTACTCTTTCTCCAGGACCAAGCAGGACGTCAGTCCTCACTTATGGGTGACTCCCCAGCTCTGGGCTACCAGGAACCCAGGCTGAACAAGAGAACTCCCTCTAGTCTCAGCAACACAGTAAAGGCTTTGCAAGGACACACCCTCCACAGGTAGCCCAACCAGAGGGCAGGAGGGCAGGAGTTGCCTAGACCTCAAAGAGATTCCGGAGTACTGCTTGGCCAAAAGCACTGTCCCTACGGGACTCCCTCTCCAGACAGTAGTGGGCTACAAATGTCTGGCTTGAAGACCAAGTAGCAGCCTTGCAGATGTCTTGCAATGGGACAGAGCGGAGGTGAGCCACTGATGCAGCCATTGCCCTCACACGGTGGGCTGTGACCCTACCCTGCAAAGGAAGGTCAGCCGCCTTGTAAGCCCAGGTGATACAGTCAGCCACCCAGATGGACAAGGTACGCTTGGACACAGGCCTCCCCAAGTTATTGGGGTCAAAAGAAAGGAAGAGCTGAGAAGCTTTCCTGTGACCTTGCGTACGCTCAAGGTAGAAGGATAAGGCCCTCCTACAGTCCAAGGTATGGAGAACTGTTTCAGCCTGACTTGCATGAGGCCTAGGGAAGAAAGTAGGAAGAACCACCTCCTGGTTGAGGTGGAACGAGGAGACAACCTTAGGAAGGAACTTAGGGTGAGTCCTGAGGACCACCCTGTTTTTATAGAACCTGGTGTAAGGCCTATCACAGACCAAGGCCTGAAGCTCACTCACTCTTCTGGCCGAAGTAAGGGCTATCAGAAAGAGTCTTCCAGGAAAGGAAGCGTAGAGGGCAAGTAGCCATAGGCTCAAAAGGCGGGCGAGTCAGCTGCTGCAAGACCACATTCAGCTCCCACTCAGGAGCAGGAGGACGTATGGGAGGTTTGAGCAGGAGCAAGCCTCTGAGAAACCTAGACACCAAAGGGTGCACAGACAAGGAATGGCCCTCAACTAGGGAGTGGTGAGCTGCCAAAGCAGAGAGGTGGACCCGAACAGAGTTGGACTTGAGACCCTGATTGGACAAGTGCAGCAGGTACTGAAGCACCACTGACACAGTACAGGAGAAAGGATCCTCAGCACGTAGCTGATACCACACAGAGAACCTTTTCCACTTGAGAGCATAGGTCTTCCTAGTGGATTGTTTCCTGGAGGCTAGGAGAACTTCCTCAACCTCGGGAGGCAGGCCCCAGGGAGCTAACACTACCCTTGCAGCTTCCATGCCATCAGATTGAGAGCTTTGAGATTGGGATGCAGTAAGGAGCCCTGATCCTGAGAGAGAAGGTCGGGTTGCAATCCCAGAGGCAGAGGCAGATCCACCGCCAGTTGAAGCAGGAGGGGGAACCAAGGCTGCCTTGGCCACCTGGGAGCTACCAGGAGGACAGAGGCCTTGTCTTGGAGAATCTTGAACAGTGTTCGGGCCACCAGAGGGGTGGGAGGAAAGCATAGAGCAGGCCCTGAGTCCAGGGAATCAGAAAAGCATCTGCTGCTACTCTCAGAGGATGCGGCTGCCTGGAGCAGAATCTTGGCAGCTGGTTGTTCAGTGGACCTGCAAACAGGTCTATGGAGGGAAGCCCCCATCTCAAGAAAATCTTCTGAACCACTAAAGGATGTAGCTGCCACTCGTGTGGTTGCAGAATCCTGCTCAATCTGTCGGCCAGGGAATTCTCCTGGCCTGGAAGATAGACTGCTTTGAGGAGCATGTTGTGTTTCAGGGCAAAGGAACAGAGGCTCTGGGCCTCCTGGCAAAGGGGCTGGGAACCAGTTCTGCCCTGTTTGTTTACATAGAACATGGCTACCTGGTTGTCTGTCTGGATCAAGACAGACTGTTGTGCCAGGGAAGCAGTAAAAGCCTTGAGGGCCAAGCGGATAGCTCTGAGTTCCAGTAGATTGATCTGCTGGGACGCCTCCCAAGGAGACCACAGGCCCTGGGTGCACTTGTCTAGGCAGTGTGCTCCCCAACCCTGCAGAGAGGCATCGGTGGTCAGTACCACTGTATGAGGTGGAATCTGAAAGGGCACCCCCACCAGCAGATTGGGGGGGGTGTAACCACCAGGTGAGGGAGGCCAGGAAACGGTGGGACACTCTGATCCTGTCCCTGAGACTGCCTGAGGCTTGTGACCACTGAGGCCGAAGGCACCACTGGGCAGGTCTCATATTGAGCCTGGCATTGGGGGTCACCTGTACTGTCGACGCCATGTGGCCCAGATGCCTGAGACAGAGTCTGGCGGAGACCAGGGACCTGTGCAGAAACTTGCTGGCGAGGTCCATGAGCCTTTGTGCTCGGTCCACTGGTAAGAAAGCTCTTGCCAGCTGAGAATCCAACCTTGCTCCTATGAACTCCAAGTTTTGGGAGGGGAGCAAAGTGGACTTTGCGAAGTTGATGACAAAGCCCACCTTTTGGAGCAGTTCTATGGTTCTGCTGGTGGCCTGTTGAACTTCTAGAGAAGTCTGGCCTCTGATGAGCCAGTCGTCTAGGTAAGGAAACACAAAGATGCCCTGATTTCTCAGGCAGGCTGCCACCACTGCCAGGCACTTGGTAAAGACCCTGGGAGCGGAGGTCAGTCCAAAAGGCAGCACTCTGTACTGATAATGGTTTCCCCCCACAATGAACCTGAGGTACTTTCTGTGGTCTGGATGAATAAGGATGTGAGTGTAAGCATCCTTTAGATCTAAAGAGCATAGCCAATCTCCCTGCTGGAGGTAGGGCAGAAGAGTTCCAAGGGTAAGCATCTTGAACTTTTCTTTTACTAGAAACCTGTTTAGGTTTCTGAGATCCAGAATGGGTCGAAGACCACCGGTTCTTTTTGGCACCAGGAAATACCTGGAGTAAAACCCGTGACCTTGGAAGTTGGGAGGCACAGGCTCCACCGCCTTGTCCAGCAACAGGCCCTTTAGCTCCCGGAGGAGAAGGGCTGTGTGCAGGGGAGGTCGGAAAGGTTCCCCTGGGAAGTGTGGCGGAGGTAGTTCGTGAAAATGCAGGGCATAGCCTCAACGGACTATGTCCAGAACCCAACTGTCCTGGGTTATTAAGGGCCACTGGTGGGCGAACAAGGCTAGGCGGCCTCCTGTGCAGGGCTGGGTCTGCAAGGGAGCTATGGCTATACTCAAGGAGTCAAAAAACCCCACCCTGCTGAGTGGGAGCAGGGGCCTGAGGCTTGGGGGTCCTCTGCCTACGGGGCCCATTACCTTGGCCCTTGGCTTGCTGACCCTGGGGGGCAGCTTGGGCAGCCTGATACTGGGGGTACTGTTTGTAGGCAGTGCCCTTCCTCGGGTAAAAGGACTTCTTACCCGAGCCCTTCTTCTTATGAGAAGGGGCAGAGGTCTTCCTAGTCCTCGTGAGGTGCTCTGTCTCGAGCTGGGCGGCCTTCTCGGCAACAGGCTTGCCAAAAAGGTTCTCACCTCAGCAAGAGACATCGACCAACTTGTCCTGAACCCATGGCTCGAGGTCCGATGACTGCAGCCATGCCTGGCGTCGAGCTGCGATGCCGGCTGCCGCTACTCGGGCCGAAGCCTCGAAGCCATCGTAGGCGGCGCGGGACATGAACTTAGAGCATTCCCGGATCCTTGAAGACAAGGACTTAAAACTCTGCAAGGGTTCCCCGGAGAGACCAGCAGAGAATCCGGCCAACTCCTTGGCCAGGTCTCGTAAATTCATGCCCATGTACAGCTGGTAAGTCTGGACATGGCAAGCAAGCATCGAGCCCTGAAAGCACTTTCTACCGACGCCATCAAGGCTTCGGGCCTCCCTACCAGGAGGCACCGCGGAGTGCATCTTCTGACTCTTCAGAAGATGCATGGCCAATTCCACAACCATGGAATGGTGTGGTAGCTGTGCTTTCTGGAAGCCAGGACTCTTCCAGAGCCGATAGATGGAATCGACTCACTTGCTCAAAACCGGCGCCTCCCACATTCGGAAGAGGAGCCGTTCCAGCATCGGAGGAACCGGGACAGTAAAGGCCTCCTTCGGAGGAGAGTCATACTGCAGAGCATCGAGCTCTTCAACTCGAGGCTCTTCCTCGGGGTCAGCTGAGATAGATAAGGCAGCGGCCATATCCCGGACAAACTCCGAGAACCTAGTATCCTCCGGAGGGGATCTACTCCGGGGCTCAGACTCGGGTGAGTCCAAAGGAACACACCGAGTCTTAAAGGTGTCAGGAGACTCCTCGTCTTTGGTCTCCCAAGCAGACTCGTCCGATGTCGAGTCGAGGTCCGACCCCGCGGGGCCTCTAGGCACCCTCCCCAACGCCGGTGGCACCGGCATCGAGACCCTCGGTCCCGAACGGGAGGTCGAGGGAGACCTCGACCGAGGACGACCTCGAGCCGCAAGGGACTCGAGTATCGGCTCGGTCTCCGGGGTCGACTTCGAAGTCAATGTCCCGGTGGTCGGGGCAGATGCGCCAGACAGGCTGGCCATCAGTGCCCGCTGCAGATCCATGAAAGCAGACATTTTGCTCTCCAAGGCTGTCAACCTGAGACTCAGCTCGGGTGACGCAGCAGCCCCTGACTCGGGCCCCGGCGGCACCGGGCCCGACGTCGGTACTCGGGGAGGCGAGTCCACGAGGACAACAGGACTTACGTGTCCAGCAGACTCCAGCTCCATGCGAGGAACTTTAGTTGGCTTCTCCTGGTCCACGGGCCCGGGACGACGGTCGGGGGTCTTAGACCTGGCCCTCGAGGGCTCAGGGACCTCCTCCGACGCCGCCTCGCGAGCCGCTTCTTCCTCTTACGTTTCCGGTTGGGGGACCCCTGTCCGAGGAGCTCCGACGCTTCTCGGGATCGGAATCCCGAGATGTCGAAGCTTCAGACGAGGTCCGGGCTCGGGCAGAGGCCGAGTCCGAGAAAAGCCTTTCACTTTGTTGCTGACGACTTCGGAGGGCCTTGGAAGACATCTTTCCACATGGCCCGCACGTTTTAGAATCGTGATCCGGGCCAAGGCACCGAAGGCAGCAGTCGTGTGTGTCGGTGAGAGACATTATCTTTTTACACCGATCACACTTTTTGAAATCGCTGGAAGACATCGGGGAGAAAAGGGTCCCCGCGAGGTCAAAGGACCGGCCTTCCAGGGAAAAAGAAAAAGATTTGGCGCGAGCGCCTAGCCACTATGGGCAAAAAACGAAAAGGAAAAAAGGGGATTCGATATCGGTGTACCGAACCCGGCGGGAGGGGAACCGACGTCGAATCCGAGGAAAAAAGCGAAGTAACGCCAAGAAAAAAACTTCTCTTTTCCGGGAAAAAAGGACACACGTCCGATGGGCTTCACGGAAAAAAAGAGACTGAAGTAAGATGGCACCTTTAGGCGGGAAGGGAACCGCGCATGCGTGCCAGCATTCCCAAAGGCTTTCATGGAAAGCTGGGGAAATGCTCCGCTGGGGCTTCATCAGCGTCAATGACACCCATAAGTGAGGACTGACTTCCTGCTTGGTCCTGGAGAATCAATTTTCCTCACGGCTGGGTTTTGTCGCATAGAGGGATGTGATAATGTCCTGAGGCTTTTTCTCCCCTGCTTTATAAATTGTTAGTATCTGCATGACTGGCTGATTTCCTTTTTAAGATTAGATTTCAAGAGCTGGACTTTTTCGGTGCAGTTTTAATCCTGTTTGGATATCTGTAT
This sequence comes from Ichthyophis bannanicus, assembly GCA_033557465.1. Classification (NCBI taxonomy): domain Eukaryota; kingdom Metazoa; phylum Chordata; class Amphibia; order Gymnophiona; family Ichthyophiidae; genus Ichthyophis; species Ichthyophis bannanicus. The sequence continues at coordinate 1,269,526,604 of CM066032.1, read as the reverse complement.
GAATAGTTTGTGATGTTGAATGGTCGCTACCATTATCCTACACTGTTCCTCGTGGCAGCGCTTCATCCAGGAGGGCTTTCTTTCACAAATGTTTAAACAGGAATCTATATAGGGGAACTATTGTGTTAGGGAATTATGTTTTCCACACACTCTTCCGATACTTTATAGTGATGATGATTTATGGATTCTTCAGATTCTTATAATGACTAGGTGTATATATATGTTTTTACATTATTTAGTTTTATATATTTTACTCATATTTCTATTTTTGACCCCTTAAGTTCAGATTCCTATTGGTTGTTGTATATTTTTATATTTATATATGTATGATACATGGTTTTATAGTTTGAATGTATTACAGTATTTATGGTTATATTTATTGCAGCATACCTGAATCCCCTGAGGAAGTAGAAAACGAAACACGGCCGTGTCGGGCTCTCAGGTTTTTGATTTATTGAATAAAAGTATCCTTTCAAATTAACCACCACGTGTTATTGACTGGGTGCCTTTTACCAAATCAGTCACGCGCATACTCATGCAAGACTTACCCAAACCTAACTAACTAAGGAACAAGAAAATTTCTACTCACCGGATCCGGTACCCGATACAGAACCAACTCTTGGGTTGAATCCTGGACTCCCCTCGGGTTTGGAGGTGTTGGCTGGTCAGACCCAGTAGTCCGCCGAGGCAAGGCGGAACCCTCTCCAATACAAGGGGACCGGCGGCGCCTGAGGTTTCCCCCGTGGTCAGACAGACACGGTCCCGGCCGGGCCAAACCTTGAGGCGGTAATACGTGGTATATTCACTTGAATACCATCCACTACTCGCACTTCCCGGCCAACGCACCAGGAAATGTATCGGAGAGGGTTCTGCCCTGCCTCGGCGGACTACTGGGTCTGACCGGCCAACACCTCCAAACCCGAGGGGAGTCCAGGATTCAACCCAAGAGCTGGTTCTGTATCGGGTACCGGATCCGGTGAGTAGAAATTTTCTTGTTAGTTAGGTTTGGGTAAGTCTTGCATGAGTATGCGCGAGACTGATTTGGTAAAAGATACTGAGAGCCTGATCACCTATCAGGGCGAGTCTGAGTAAGCCTTGCATGAGTATGCGCGAGGTCCAAACTACTGCCCTTTTCTTGGTTTGTTAGCAGTCCGAGTAAGTCTTGCATGAGTATGAGCGAGACCGGCTGCTCTTGGTTAGTTAGATAGGGCTTGGGAAAATTTGGGAAAACGTTGCTAGCATGTTTGGTTGTGTGTGCATGAATGAGAGGTCTTGAAACACAGACCACGTGAGAGCGGACTCCTGAGTAGCGCAGTTCCTGGCCGGGCGACCGCGCCCAGGTCGCAAAAAGGAGGAAGTGTTTGGTGTTTGTCTCCCTATTTGTTTCTAGGGCTGTACGGACCCCTTACCTGCAGCCATACTACCCGCCCTTACTGTCTGTTGTTGTGTACGTCATTATGGGAGGGACGGAGTCCACACAAACTCCGCTAAAATGTATGATCAAGAATTTCAAGAAGGGTTTTGACGGTGACTATGGAGTAAAAATGTCTCCATCCCGATTAGGAATACTTTTTGATAGGGAGTGGCTGGTGCTGGTCACCGAGTGGCCCCCTGGTGGTACCTTTGATGTTAGAGTTATATCCTGAGTACATCAGATTGTATGTAGAGAACACCCTGATCAGTTCCCCTATATAGATTCCTGGTTAAACATTTGTGAAAGAAAGCCCTATTGGATGATGCGCTGCCACGAGGAACAGTGTAGGATAATGGTAGTGACCACAAGGGGGGCCCAGAAGTCTGAAGGAGAAAAGCTGCCTATCTATTCAGCCCCAGAATCGCCAGATATTCTGACTCCATGATCTGACCACAATACCACGGCTCTTTAGGTCTCTGGTCCATCAAGCAGTGAGAGACAGGCAGAGAGTAATACAGAACACAATCACACACACACAAAGTGCTATTTTCTTTGAGCTCAGAGGGAAGACAATAAGCGGTCTATGAACAGGCATAATTCCAGGCTTATTGAATTCAAAGTCCTCCTTGTGAAAAGCTCCTTTTTATTAGAGAAAAAGAGGAAGTAACAGTCATTTATTAGAACCACAAAATAACACAAGGTGTCGCCAAAGTTCTTTTTACAGAGTAAGATCTGATTACAGTATATTAGATGAAATTTATAATTGCAAAAGTTGCAAAAATTATGTTTTGTCAGCAGGGACTTCCAGTTGACTGTACAATGAACTTTATGCTTGCACAGTTCATAGCCTTTATGCTTAGTTAACATTGTTCCATCTATTTTAAAGACGGTTTTACAGAACTCATGATCATGACATCCTATTCTATTTAAAAGGAAGTAGGTGAGAAGTCAAACTTCTAAATGCTGTACATAGTGATGTACATAGTTTGACATGTTCTCCAAGTTCAAATTCCTGTTTATTGTAAGTCCAATGTAGTTTCCCCACACTGGACATTTGTGTTACATGTGAACCGCGCTGATGTAAATAGTGCGGTATATAAAAAATGTTAAATAAATAAATAAATAAATAAATAAACACATTTTGTATCAAGAAATTCATCCATCTTCAATTACATATTGGGGATTCTGGTATCCCTTTATCTGTCCATTCCTACACGCCCCAGTTCCTTTATAGGCCAGTCCCTTTGGCTCCGCCGCAACCCCAGGCAGAGCCTGGTGCGGGAGGATCCCCTCCTGCCAACTTGCCTCTAGATCTCCCGCCCCCTCCGCACTCAGAGGAGATGCACTCCCACCCGAGCGGGAGCCCTAGCTCTGGCCCAAGTGATTCGGAGGAACCACAGTCCACTGATGGTACAGCAAGCAGGGATTCAGCTGCCAGTCCAGGGTCACCTGTTGCTAGAGACCGGAGCAGAGGAGAAAAATTCCAGCAAGCCAGGCTACATTATGCCCTCAGAAGTACAACAGCAAGTCAGAGAGATAGTCACGTTATGCCATTACGCCAGGTCCCAGGGCTTCCCATCCTCAACGAACAGGACCAGGTTGTGGTGGGGCCCACCAGTCTCGTCTATGTGCCCTTCTCCACCACGGATTTATTGAACTGGAAAACGCATTACGCGTCCTACACTGCGAAGCCCCAAGAACTGACAGAGTTAATATCTAGCATTATGCAAACCCATCAGCCTATCTGGTCTGATTGCCCCAGCTCCTGTCTACCCTTTTCACTACTGAAGAACGAGCACGGATTGTGCAAGCCTCCACTCGATGGTTAGAAGAAAATCCCGTAGGAGACAGAGACCTAGATCCCCGGTGAGCAGCTGCCGCGGATTTTCCAGATGACGATCCCAGGTGGGATCCGAACAGTGCAACCGGGGCGACAGCTCTCACCCTGTTCCACCAGGCCCTACTACAAGGCCTGAAGAGAGGAGGCCAGAGGGTCATGAATATCGGAAAGGTAGCGGAAGTCATCCAGCAGCCAGACGAGAGTCCAGCGGCCTTTTATGAACGCTTGTCCGAAGCTTACAGACTTTATACTCCATATGACCCAGTGGCCCAGGAAAATTTGCGCATGGTGAATGCGGCCTTTGTGAGTCAGTCCCAGGGAGACATAAAACGGAAACTGCAAAAGTTAGGATTTGCAGGCATGAATGCGGCCCAGTTAATGGAAGTTGCTAAGAAAGTATTTGTGAATCGTGATCAAGAACATCAGAAGGAAAGTGAACTAAGATGAAGAAGAAAGCTGAGTTCCTTGCTGAAGCTTTAGTCGAACGACGCGGAGGAAGTATCTCTAACCGAAGGACTCGAGGACGTGGAAGGGACCGAGGAGACAGCCGGTCCCCATTGGGCGCGAATCAGTGCGCCTACTTTAAAGAAGAAGGACATTGGAGGAATGACTGCCCGAATTTGAACTCCACCTCCTGGAGGGGAGGAGGGAGCATGCGGAGAGCAGGGGGAAGATTCCGGCAGCGGGGAGGAATGAATCGTATGCAGTTCCAACAGGAAGAAGCAGCTATAGAGGGAATGGCAACCGAAGAAGGCTACAGCATGGATGAAGACTAGGCCAGACCGGGCTCCAAGTTTCCCCTAGGTCCCCAGGAGCCTATGGTCAGTTTAAAGATTGGGGACCAATATATGGACTTTATGGTGGATACAGGGGCAGAACATTCAGTAGTAGCAAAACCAGTGGCCCCTCTATCTTCTCGATCTACTACCATTGTCGGAGCTACGGAAGTTAGGGCCACGAAGCCTTTCTTGCAGAACCGCACTTGTGAATTAGGGGGATGGAAGATAACGCACCAATTCCTATACATGCCCGAGTGCCCAATTCCTCTTTTGGGCCGAGATATGCTTGCCAAGCTCCAGGCGCAGATATCCTTTTTGAAGGAGGGAAGATGGAAATGACTGTGAACTCGAAATCTGCTGGCCTGATGGTGCTGACTGTCCCCCAGGAAGAAGAATGGCGGTTCCATAGTGCATCTCTGACCAAGGCAGACAGTTCCTGTATCCCCACCAGAATCTCAGCTCCGCACGAGGTTTGGGCGGAGGATAATCCTCCTGGCCTAGTGAAGAACATAGCCCCTGTGCTTGTCACCCTCAAACCAGGGGTGGAACCAGTGCACGTGAGACAATATCCTCTCCCGCGACCGGCGATTGAAGTAATTCACTGTCATCTAATGAAATTACTGAAGTACGGACTTCTCAAAGAGTGCCAATCGCCCTGGAATACCCCCCTCCTCCCAGTTAAGAAGCCTGGGACAGGTGACTACCGCCCAGTGCAGGACTTGAGACGAGTAAATAATGCAGTTGAAACCATACATCCAGTAGTACCAAACCCATATACACTCCTGGGACTGATTCCAGCTGAGGCTACTCACTTCACCGTCTTGGATTTAAAGGATGCCTTTTTCTGCATACGTTTAGCACCAACCAGTCAACTCCTGTTTGCATTTGAATGCGATGACCCAACCACAGGAAGACGAGGCCAACTTACCTGGACTCGATTACCCCAAGGATTCAAGAACTCACCTACTCTCTTCAGTGTTGCCCTAAATCAAGATCTGTCAAGTTATCCTGTGACTCCAGGGGAGAGAGTTCTCCTTCAGTATGTGGATGACCTACTAGTAGCCACCAACTCCAGAATCGAATGTGTGCACGCCACTAGTGATCTCTTGCACCTCCTGAACGAAGCTGGATACAAGGTCTCCAGAGCCAAGGCGCAGTTGTGCCAAACCGAGGTGAAATATCTGGGATTCCATCTGTCCAAAGGGATTCGGAGATTGGGATCAGAACGGAAGGAAGCGGTGTGTCGCATCCCTACCCCCACCACCAGAAAGCAGGTGAGGGCCTTCCTGGGAGCGGCAGGCTATTGTCGAATATGGATACCCAACTTTGCGTTAATGGCAAAGCCTTGTACCAGGCCACTAAAGGTACGGAGCGATCTCCCTTGGAATGGAGACCAGAACAGGATACAGCATTCCGATCATTGAAAGCAGCCTTGATGTCATCACCAGCCTTAGGCCTGCCAGATGTACAAAAACCATTTTGCCTCTATGTACATGAGTCAAGCGGAAATGCGTTGGGAGTATTGACTCAATCCCTCGGATCCTGGCAGCGACCTGTGGCTTATCTATCAAAACAAATGGACACCATTGCAAAAGGATGGCCACCTTGCCTGAGAGCCGTTGCAGCTACAGCCCTCCTGGCAGGTGAGGCCAACAAGCTCACTTTGGGTAAGAGTCTCCAAGTTACAGTACCACACTCTGTCTTAACTCTTATGGAACACAAAGGAAACTACTGGTTCACGAATTCACGGATGCTGAAGTATCAGAGTATGTTATGTGAAAACCCCCGATTGCAGTTGATCGTCAGTCAAGCTTTGAACCCTGCTATGGTGTTACCAATTGGTCCGGGCCCACTGGATCATGATTTCTTGGAAGTTATGGACACTGTCTTCTCAAGTCGCCCTGATCTAACTGATGTCCCATTAACTGACCCTGAACGAACTTTCTTCGTGGATGGAAGTAGTCTTGTCATCAACGGACGAAGATATACTGGCTATGCAGTGGTGACCCTGGACATGGTAGTGGAGTCCTCAGCTTTGGCCCCAGGAACCTCAGCGCAGAGAGCTGAACTGATAGCCCTCACTAGGGCACTGATAATAGGGACAGGCCTCTGCTTAAATGTATACACAGATTCTAAATATGCTTTCACAACATTGCATGCACATGGGGCCCTGTACAAAGAACATGGGTTAATTACCTCGGGAGGCAAGTCCATCAAGTACGGCCCTGAAATATTGACATTGTTAGATGCTGTATGGGCCCCCAAACAAGTTGCAGTAATGCACTGCCGAGGTCATCAGGTAGGAGACGGAGAAGTTTCACGAGGAAATAGATTTGCTGACACTGCGGCTCGAGAAGCAGCCACCACACAACAAGCTCCTATCTCCAGTACTACAGTCCAGGCAGCCATATTCCCGGTACCCCTTAGTGCATGGACCCCCCGATACACTTCCAAGGAGCTGGACTATTATTGCCAAACCGAAGGGGGAGTGTAATCAGAGACCGGGTGGATAGTGCTGCCCCCTGGTCCAACTGTGATCCCTGAAACGTTAGGTCCTGCCTTTGTCCAAGCCTTCCACCGAGTCACGCATTATGGGAAGACTGCGATGGAAAAAGCACTCAAACCTCACTTTTGCATCTCACTATTAGGACCCCCCCACCTCAGTAGCCCGAAGATGTTTAACCTGTGCCAGGAACAATGCTCGGAGGGTCCTAATCCACCCCCAAGAGTTCAGTCAGTAGGAGTTACTCCCATGGGAAATATCCAGGTGGACTTTGCAGAAATGCCACGAGCAAATGGATACCATTACCTGTTAGTCCTGGTTTGCACGTTCTCTGGGTTGGTGGAGGCTTTCCCCACCAGAACTGAGAAAGCCAGGGAAGTCACCAAAGTCCTACTCCATGAAATCGTCCCCCGATTTGGTATACCATTAGTTATAGGATCAGACAATGGGTCCTCATTTGTATCCCAAGTAACCCAGCAGCTGGCCCGAGCCCTACAAGTGCAGTGGAAGTTACACACAGCTTATAGACCCCAAAGTTCAGGAAAAGTAGAGCGAATGAATCAGACCCTAAAGGCCCAGCTGTCTAAACTCTGTCAGGAAGTGGCCCCAGGCTCTTCCTATAGCCCTCCTCAGGATATGTTCAGCCCCCACTAAGTCATTAGGTGTCTCCCCTTTTGAGGTCTTGTATGGGCGACCTCCACCCATTGTTCAAGGGATAAAAGGGGATATGAGTCAAATTGGGTCCGAAATCACCAGACAAGAACTAGTGGCTCTAGCTTCTGTTTTGCAGAGTCTCCATGCATGGGTACATGATCAGCTGCCAATCAACCTGACCGAACCACTGCATCACTGTAAGCCTGGAACTTCGGTGTGGATCAAGGAGTGGAGAAACACACCGCTAGCACCTCAATGGAGAGGACCCTATATCGTCATCTTGTCAACCCCTACTGCCATCAAAGTTGCGGAGCTGGAACCTTGGATCCATCACAGTCGAGTAAAACCTGTGGCGACCACCGAACTACGTCCCTGGACTTCAACCACCCATCCAGCGTCACCATTGCGACTCACGCTGCGACGACAACCACAGCTGTGAGAGTCTACAGCCCTACTCCTGCCACCCAGCTGGAAGCTGGCAGGTCTACGTACGGCAGAAGCTTGAGGAATCTACAACCCTACTCCTGTCACCAACCGGAAGCTGACAGGTCTACGTACGGTGGAAGCTGTGGAAACGGAGACTTACAGTAAAGACTTTGCAATTCTTAAACAAGTTCATTAAGACATTGTAATCATGTTTTCCCTATATGTTTATATTGTGCTTGCGGTAACCTTGGGGCCCCTTAAAATGACTTTTGCTTTACCTCCCTGTGCGGCCTGTATAACCACTACCCGAGTTGGCATAAAAGTTACCCAGACTTTGCTCTATCACTCCTTTTACACCTGCACTGGCGAGACTAGCCGGTGTGTATATAATGGCACAGAATTAAGTATCTGTACCAAAGGCAACGTGAGAACTTGTTTTAACCCCCGACAGAACCCCTCATACCATGTTCTAGAGTTGCGATGGAACAACGAGGATGGAGCCCTCTTGAATGCTACCCGACAGCTTGCAGATCCCACCAAACCAGCCCCTCTTTACTTTGATGCCTGTGAGGCCATCAACAGAAATGGCTACTATAGCTGTGGATCTGTTGACAATGACTGAATTTACTACCATGATGAGAAATACATGTGTCCCAAAGGAGCCTACCGGTGGGGAATATGTACCAGGAAGCGTGCCCCAACTACTTATGTCAAAGCAACTGAAGACGCCTACTTTTGCCCCAAGTGGGAATGTGTATACTATGCCACCTGGACGGATGCACCTCAGGGGCAAGACGGGGATCAACGTCGAGCTAATTTGGAGAGACTACTATTGCTGACACCTCTTAAGTGCCTGAAAGGTACCTGTAATCCCATTAAGCTCCTCGTGTTTAACCCTAGCCAATGGAAGCCAGGATACCGATTTGGCTTACGTATAGCAGGAAGGGGAGTAGACCCTGGAACCTTCCTACATATACAACTTAATACCAAGACCCGTATTTCTTCCCCTTATCAAATCCACCATACCTTTTATGAAGCTATGCAGATGGAGATAGAACTTCCTCAGCCTACGCAGAATTTATTCATTGAACTTGCAGGAGCTGTAGCCTCAAGTCTTCACATTTCTAACTGTTTCTTCTGTGGCGGAACCAAGATGGGAGACCAATGGCCCTGGGAAGCAAGAGAACTTAACTACTCCGTCCCCTATAACCAAACCACCCTGAACAAGACTGCTAGTGAATGGGTGTTGGCCAACACCATCGTCGGCCGTCTCTGTTTCGTCCGAATGGCACCACAGTTCACCATACCGGTGGGACAACTGATCTGCTTGAGCCAATGAATTTATAATGCCACCACAAAGAAGACATCCTGGTGGTCAGGTGTTAATGCTACAGAACCTTCCAACCCTTTGATCTCTTTCCCTCATCTAGCCAAGCTATGGACTAACCTCGCCCTGACCAACACCTGGGAAGCCCCTCCTGGGCTATAATGGATTTGTGGCGCTCGAGCATATGCCCGACTCCCTCCCAACTGGGGAGGGGCTTGTGTCTTGGGAACAATACGACCTTATTTCTTCCTTATCCCACTTTCGCAAGGGGAGCAGTTAGGCTTCCCCATCTACAATGGTCGACGGAAGCGCAGCACCCTTAAGATTGGACAGTGGGATAAGTGGGAGGGTGATGAGTGGCCCTCTGAGCGAATTATTTCATATTATGGCCCAGCCAATTGGGCACAAGACGGGACCTGGGGATACCGCACTCCTGTTTATATGTTGGATCGTATTATACGCTTACAAGCTGTTGTAGAAATCATCACCAATGAAACCAATAGAGCACTAACTCTTTTAGCAAAGCAGAGTACCCAAATGCGTACAGCTATTTACCAGAATTGCTTAGCACTTGATTATTTACTAGCATCTGAGGGAGGTGTGTGTGGCAAGTTTAATCTCACTAACTGTTGTTTGCAAATTGATCAAGATCAGGTCGTTGAAGAAATAGCTGATGATATGCGTAAGCATGCATATGTACCAGTCCAGACTTGGAATGGCCTAGACCTCAGTGGATGGTCTGGGACCCTATTTTCCGGCCTGGTTGGATTAAAGACTTTTATGTTTGCAGTTCTTGTAATGATAGCCATGTGCTTGCTTCTCCCATGTTTTCTGCCTCTTTGTGTGTGCATGTTTACCACCATTATAGATAGTACGGTGGAGCGTAAGGCAGCAGCCAGAGTGTTAGCCATCTGGCAGTATCAAGCTATACCCCAAGATGAGAGCATCCCTTTAACTAGGGTCTGATATGTGATTAGTTTCTCACCCTCTTTTTAGTCGGGTTGAGAATAATCAAAGGGGGGAATGTGGTAGGCTATGGCCTGTAAACTAGGCCTAGGCCCCAACCCCCACTTGAGAGTAGTGCTGAGAAGAACCAGAGTCTGAGAAACTGCTTTAAACTGCTTTTTTACTGCTCTTTGAAAAGTCTGAATAATTCCTTTATTAAATTCTTCTATACTGATGATAGAAATGTTCCTGCATTCCCTGAGCTAGAAATGGCCTTGAAGTATAAATGTATCTATGTCTAAGACTGTGCCTTTGTTAGAATAGTCTGAGCAGGGGGAGCAGGGAGCTAGGCCCAGAGAGGGTCCCCGATTGGACAGGTGCAAGGGCCGTTGGGACCAATAGAAAGTTTGCCTGTATCAAACTGTAAAGATTGTATATAAGGAATTTGCTCCTGTACTCCATTGCTCAGTCCATTTTGGATGCTTTCCTGTCTGAGCCTTGTGCACAATAAATTGGCTTGGAACCTGCAACTGACTCCTGGTTTTATTCATTGTGTGCACTTCGCTGCTACAGAATAAAGGTTGTGTGAGAGAGCAGGGCAGTATTAATGTGAGGATGCAAGAAAAAAATAAAAATAGGCTGTTATATTTTACATGGACTTAAAGGTAATGATGTGGCGTAAAGTCACCATTCAGCAAAGCTTAACTTGTAAATGAGATGTGAAGAGCTTGTAAATGTGCATGTACTCCATCCAGGTCAGCAAAGCAGATCCTTGAGAACACATCTCAAAAATATGCAGTTATGTGTTGCTTGGAAATTATAGAAACTAATTTTGAGGTGGTGCAGACTCCAGTTTAAGTTAAATGCCAGTGTTTAAGTTAATCCGTATAAACAGCCCACTGTCCACAGCGGTAGCAGTGCTGAGTACACAGACAGTGTGGTCACCATGCTGGCACTTTCCAATTAGTTTAGGTCTACTGTTGATCAGGCATAAAGTAAGGGGGCTATTTTAGAAACCTTTCTAGCCTAGTAGTTAGAGCAACTGCCTAGTTCTCAGAAGAGCAAGGGTTTGATTCTCACTGGCACTCCTTGTGATGCTGGGCAAGTCACTTTACCCTCTATTGCCTTGGAAGAAAAGGCCTAGCAGCCTACTTCCAGTGATACACTGCCAAGAAAACTCAGAGGCAGCTGGGTTGCCAGGAGCCAGCACTGACTTGACAGCACAAAAAAGATAAATTAGTGATTTACACGTATAAAAATGCCCATTTACATGCGTAAATCACAATCTCCAGGAACAAGCAGGAATGAGTCTTCACATATGGGTATCGTCGGTACCGACGGAGCCTGCGCGGGAACGCTCCCCAGCGTCCAAAAGGAAAGCTTTTGGGAGCATCCCACAGCGCCTGCGCGCTGCCTTCCCGCCTTTCCTAACCGCCTCTCTCCAGTTCTTCTTTTCCGCGGAGCCAGCAGGTCATGTTCCTGTCACCGCTGAAGAATTTCTTTATTTTATTTTATTTCTTTAGTCGCGCATCTGCCTTCTCGACGCTAGACCGGTACCGCCAGTCTTTTCTTTCTTTATTCCAAAAAACAAACAAACAAAAAACCTACTGTTTTCTCACTTCAGTGCATTTTCTTCTTTGGCCTTAGGCCTAGCAATTTTTCCTCATGGAAAAGCCCGCCTCTGGGTTAAGTGCAGCGGCACTATTTCTGTCACCGACACCCATGAATGGTGTCTAAAATCTTTAGGTCCTGACCACTCCATTGCAGATTGTGAGTCCTGCTCCATGATGTCTAAAAGAGGTCTACAGAATAGAACAGCTAAGCTCAGTACCCTGTTTCCCTCGGATGCAGCTTCGGTTGCATCGACGTCTTCCAGGGCTTCTTCTTCCTCACATGGATCTCAGGTAACCAAACTTAAATCTAGCCAGTCCTCGAAGGGTAGATCTCCCTCCAAGTATCGAGATGCCTCCGGGCTTGCCCTTGAGGAATCCGCACCGGCAAAATTACCCCGGCGGGAGGCTCCGGCTTCCAAAGCTTTATCTATGGGGTCACAGGTTGACATCGATGGCTCGGCCTCGACCGATCACCTGTTGCCATGTTCTGGGGTACCAGTGGTTCCCACTGGTACCGACATCCAGACATTGGTTGCGTCGATGGATCAGAATATCCTGACCATGCAGTGTGCCATCACGGCATTCATACAAGCTGCGACGCCTTTGATACCGCAACAAACTTTGTTGCCGGTACCGACTCCGGCACCGGTACCGATTGCATCGACATCCGCTTTGGTGTCGACTGCAGCGGTACACTGTTCTGTGATGCCCATCGGTACCGAATTGGTACCGATCACTCCCGATGTCGATACCACCCGATACGCGTATCGAGCTCTGCAGGAGCATCCAGACAGGCGATACTTCGATTCCTCTGAAGACTCTGATGAATCAGATGTCTCTGTCGAAGCATCGGTGATTCATCCTCAAGAGCCCTCTTCTCCAAAAAGGAGAATGTCTCCTCCAGAAGACTTGTCTTTTCAAGACTTCATTAGGGAAGTGGCCAGGGGCCTTTCCATCTCAGTGGCCCCTGAGACAGAGCCTAGAGCCAAAAAATTAGATATTCTACAATATTCTAAGGCTCCTAAAGAGGCAGCCACTTTACCAATACATGAGATTCTTTACGATCACATGTTGGGCATATGGGAGACTCCTCTCACCACTTCCCCTCATTCTCGCAGGTTGGACACCATGTATCGTGTCCCTCCTTGTCCTGGCTTCTATAAGACTCAGCTTCCTCACCACTCCATTGTGGTGGAGTCTGCTATGAAGAAGATAAAGAGTACAAAAAGGCACTCTTCTGCTCCTCCGGGAAGAGAATGCAGAACCCTAGATGCCTTTGGCAGGAGAATTTTCCAGGCCAGTATGCTTGTTGCCAGAATCAACTCCTATAGTCTCTATATGGGGATGTTTCTAAAAGAAGTTACAGATCACCTGCAAACTTTATCTCCTTTTATTTCAGAAGATAAAAGGGAAGAGTTCCTCACCTGGCTCAAACATGCCCAGGATATTTCCAAGTTTTCCAACCGTGCAGCCTTTGACTCTTTTGAAGGTGCTAGCAGAGCCTCGGCTATTGCCATAGGTGCATGCAGAGTTGCTTGGTTACAAGCTTCTGATTTGGAACCCTGGGTTCAAGATGGTCTAGGAAACCTTCCTTGTACAGGTGAAAACCTTTTTGGCAAAGATTGGCAAGCAAAGGCCACCCAGATGGATGCTGAAAATTCTGCTTTAGATAGACTTTCAAAGTCTACTTCTGCTCCTTTTAAGAAAAGGTTGTTCAAAAAGGGTTTTTTTCCCAAAAAAGGGAAATATTATTCTGCTTATGGTCAGCAGTCATCTTCTGCAGTTCGTTTTGCTACAAAGAGACAGCAACAACCAAAACAGGCCAAGCCTAAGGCTGCTCCTCAGGGCCTTTGACTTACAACTAGAGAGCTTACCCTTTCTGGCTCTGGAACATCCAGAGCCTCTCACCATTCCAGGAAGGTTAGCTTACTTTGCTCCCAGGTGGGAACAAATCACAGCAGAGCAATGGACCCTCTCCATCATAAGGGAGGGGTACAAGCTTCATTTCTTAAACCTTCCTCCTCACACTATGGTGAGACAGTTCAATTCTCAGACATCTCTCCTCGACCTTCTGGGTCAGGAGATTGCTACCCTTCTTGCCCAAGGGGCAATAGAAGAAGTACCCCTTCTTCAACAGGGCTCAGGGTTCTACTCTCCCTCCTTTCTTATCCCAAAGAAAACAGGGGGCTACAGACCCATATTAGATCTCAGGGAATTGAACAAGTTTCTATGCAAGGAGAAATTCAAGATGATTTCTCTCGGTACTCTCCTTCCATACCTTCAGAGTCAGGATTGGCTTTGCTCTCTAGACCTCAAGGATGCGTACACCCATGTCCTCATCCATCCAACACACAGAAGGTTCCTTCGGTTCCTTTATCAAGGAAAGCACTACCAATACAGAGTGCTTCCTTTCGGTCTGGCCTCTGCACCAAGGGTGTTCACAAAATGCATGGCAGTAATAGCTGCATTTCTACGCACTCTAGGGATATTCGTATTCCCATATCTGGACAACTGGCTCATCCGAGCTCCATCCCAGTCAGAGGCCCAGACTTCTCTAACCTGCACAAGGCGTATTCTTCAGTATCTGGGACTTGTAATAAACATTCCAAAATCCCATCTCACCCCTACTCAGTCTCTAGAGTTCATAGGGGCCTTGCTGGATACCACAACTGCAAGGGCCTATCTTCCCCAGGCCCGTTGCCTACGCTTGGTGCAGTTAGCCTCACAACTTCAGTTAAAATCCCATTTAACTGCTCGAGAGATGTTACAACTGTTAGGCCACATGGCATCCACTGTGCATGTGGTTCCTTACGCTCACCTTCACATGAGGGCAGCTCAGTGGACTCTGTCCACTCAATGGACCCAGGCATCAGGTTGCCTGTCAGACAGAATAGCAACCTCCAGTCGCCTCTTTTGGTCCCTCCAGTGGTGGAAGTCCACTCAAAATCTGTTGCTGGGGTCCCCCTTCCAACAGGTGTTACCCCAAGCAACCCTTACAACAGATGCCTCTCCAAGGGGTTGGGAAGCTCATCTTCATGATCTCTCCACTTAAGGCATCTGGTCTCTACAGGAGACATCTCTACATATCAACCTCTTAGAGCTCAGAGCAATTTTTCTAGCTCTCAGAGTCTTCCACACCCTGCTCAGCTACATGACAGTCCTCATCCACACGGACAACCAAGTAGCCATGTTCTACGTGAACAAGCAGGGCGGGACTGGCTCTCTGTCGCTTTGCAACGAAGCTCTGAGATTGTGGGCCTTCGCCAGAGAGCATCAAATTCATCTCATGGCAGTGTATCTTCCAGGGGTTCAAAACTCTTGGGCAGACAGACTCAGTCGAGTTCTGCTTCCACATGAATGGTCCCTCCATGGGGACCAGATAGCCAGGATCTTTCGAATTTGGGGAACCCCAGACATAGACTTGTTTGCAAGTCCGTGGAATGCCAAACTTCCCCGGTTCTGTTCCAGAATTCCGTGTCAGGGAGTTCAGGCCAGGGATGCCTTCCTCCTCCATTGGGGGCAAGACTTCCTCTATGCCTTTCCACCCATTCCCCTAATTCCCAATACACTCTTCAAACTTCAGAGAGACAAGGGGTCTATGATCCTCATAGCACCACATTGGCCATGCCAAGTGTGGTACCCTCTACTTCTGCATCTCTCTCAAGCTCCCTCCCTGGACTTGGGATCTGCTCCAGACCTCCTGTCCAAGGAGGAGGGAACATTGTGGCACCCAAATCCCCAGTCTCTTCACCTCAGAGCCTGGTTGCTGAAGGCCTAGACCTTCAAGATTTGCCTCTTTCTCAGCAAGTGAGGGATATCCTTCATGCTTCCAGAAAGCCTTCCACTAGACGTTCCTATGCTTTTAAATGGAAAAGGTTTACCATTTGGTGTGCACAGAAGGGTCTTAACCCTCTTGCAATACCTCTGAATTCTTTACTAGAGTATTTGCTACATTTATCCCATGCAGGCCTTAAAACGAATTCAGTAAGAGTCCATTTGAGTGCTATTGCAGCATCCCTTAAACCTCTCAATGGACAGCCTGTTTCCTCTCATCCTCTTATAGCAAGATTCATGAGAGGCCTTCTTTTGACTAAACCTCCCATCAGACCACCTCCAGTGGCATGGGACTTGAATCTGGTTCTTGGCCAGCTTATGCAGCCACCCTTTGAACCCTTAGCCACTACTCCTTGAAATTCCTTTCCTGGAAGGTTATTTTTCTCATTGCAGTCACTTCAGCTCGCCGCATCAGTGAGCTGCAAGCCTTGGTGGCTAATCCTCCTTATACAAGGTTCCATCATGACAAGGTAGTCCTCAGGATTAATCTACACTTTATGCCTAAAGTGGTCTCACCTTTTCATCTGAACCAGGAGGTTTATTTACCTGTCTTTTTTCCAGGACCTCATGCTTCAAGTGCAGAGAGGAATCTTCATACCCTGGATTGTAAAAGAGCTCTTGCTTTTTACTTACAAAGGACACAGCAACATAGAAAGTCCTCTCAACTCTTTGTTGCTTTTGATCCCTCTCATTTAGGACTTCCAGTCTCTAAGAGAACTCTGTCCAATTGGATTGCTCAGTGTATTTCTTTCGCCTACCAGAGTAAGAACCTTTCTCTGGAAGGCCATGTCACAGCTCACAATGTGAGGGCCATGGCAGCCTCTATGGCTCATCTAAATTCTGTGTCCATCGACCAAATCTGTCGAGCGGCCACCTGGGCCTCGGTTCATACCTTCACAGCCCATTACTGCTTGGACAAGGACTCCCGCCGGGATGCCTTGTTTGGTCAGGCTGTTCTCAAACACCTGTTCCATACCTAACCAACTCCTACCCTCCATCCCTGGCTGGATGCCTGAGATTCATGGGTGGAGGTAGAGCCCTTCCCAGGGACTCACAACCTGGGTGATCTCCCAGGCATCTCTAGCTGGGGAGTCCCCATATGTGAAGACTCATTCCTGCTCGTTCCTGGAGATAGCACAGTTACTTACCTGTAACAGGTGATCTCTGGGAACAGCAGGAATAAGTCTTCGCAACCCACCCACCTCCCCTAGGAGTTGTATCTCTCTATCTTTCTTTCCTTTCCTCACTCTCTCTTTGTCTCAGCTTTAAAACTCGAACTGGAGAGAGGCGGTTAGGAAAGGCGGGAAGGCAGCGCGCAGGCGCTGTGGGATGCTCCCAAAAGCTTTCCTTTTGGACGCTGGTGAGCGTTCCCGCGCAGGCTCCGTTGGTACCGACGATACTGTGACGCCTTCCAACGCCCTCACCGCACTGCCCCTAGGGGTGGCACGGCAGATTGTCTCTGTTTGGACACTTATAGTGCTATTTGGTATAGACACCTGCCTGATGAGAGACGGTGGATCACCTCCTTAATTGTAGTTGTGGTTTGCTTTTGTTAGCAGTCCGAATAGAAGGAGCACAGGACAATTTATAACATAAATTGCTTTTATTTTGATTTTCTGTAAGGAAATCATTTGTGGCAAAATTCCAGAAAGGTAAAACACATTCAACCAAAGGTATAGGATTCTTCTCCAAAATGTGCAAGGTGAATTTCTTCCATAAACTTCTTAACCTTGATAGCAGTATTTTCTAGTATTTACAAATGCAGTAGAAATATCTTTGTGCATTACTCACAAACTTTGGCAATATGAAAAGCTTTACTTTCCTTGCTGACTTCAAGTTTGAAACATTAATCAGAGTGCTACCTCTTAGCTTTTAAACCACTAGCTTTTTCAACTGAC
The DNA here is from genome assembly GCA_033557465.1 of Ichthyophis bannanicus. Lineage (NCBI taxonomy): Eukaryota > Metazoa > Chordata > Amphibia > Gymnophiona > Ichthyophiidae > Ichthyophis > Ichthyophis bannanicus. Next base: position 1,269,509,371 of record CM066032.1, on the reverse strand, counting down.
GTTACAGCAGCAATAAAACTAGCTAGGCTTTCACCTGAGGTTTTTCTTATCCACTTGTCTGCTTTCCAAGCATACAATGATATCTGAACTCTTGACGTCTTCTTACTTGTTTCATACAGCATAAAGGAAAAGCTTTATACATTGGACACACAGAGACTGCAATCCATCGATTCAGCAGAGGACATTGATTTATCAGAGAGACAGTCTACGTCCATTTCTGTTGGGGAATTGTATGGCTCTGAGCTTGGGGTAATCTCTGGTTTAACCTGTTGTATGTTCTTCAGAAGCTTACAAAGGTTTCTCCACTTTAGCTCACGGTTCCCCTCTGTAACTGGGTTGGAACCTTTTGCTTTTCTCCCCCTTAATAGTTTCTCATCAGGAAATGCAAAAGCTTCTTGACTAGCAGTAACTCTCCTCCTAACAGGCTTTCTATAATATCTGTGTGGAGGTTCAAGACTAGAACTGCTATATTCTGATTCAGAGGTAAAATCCAGGCTTCTCTGCCGGTTCTTTCTATGCCCACACCCTTTGCACTTGCCTTGTAAGTAGTGGTCAGTCCTTCTGGGCTTAGCAGAATTAACAGCTTTGAAATCCTGCTTCCTTCCCTGGTTTACTGGCCTTTTCCTTTGGCTCCTAGCCTGCAACCGGTCCTGCCTTTGAACAGACCTTCTTTGCAGTCTTTCTGGTGTCTGAGCACATACCGTTTGATCAGTACCTGATTCCTCCTCCCACTCAGCTGATTCTTCAAAGAAACTTTGTCCTCGGGGTTTTGCTAGTTTCCCTTTAGCGTTGCAATTTCCTTTGCACCATCCTGTGCCTAGTCCTCGTGTGTGTGAAGCTCTGGAATCAACTCTCAGCTGATTCTCCAGCTCCCGTTCCTCTCTCTCCCCACTTCCTGTGTGACGCAGCTTATATGTTCTGTGAACTGTTTGCTTCTCTGACCCCACCCTCTCTCTGCTTGCAGCTGTCCTAGAGGTTGGGTGTGGCTTCAAGCTAACCCTGCTTCTATGTGCCTTGGTTTCATTCTCTCTGTGGGAAATGTGCTTCTGTGATCCCATCCCCCGCTTGTGGGAACAAATCTCAGAGTTTTTTCTACTTTTAAAGGGCTCTGCAGCCTTCACATCATCACATATCCCCCACCTTAAGCAATTGCCAGCTGGCGCACCCACGCGCGCACAGCTGGAAATCCCAACTAATGCTCTTGGGTTATTGTCTGGTCTTGCAGCTACTTTATCAACATGCTCCTGCGCCGGACGCAAGCTGTCGATGTGGTATGCATGTTACTTCCCCTTCCCTGTCTCCAAGGAATAGTGTAGAGGACCCATCTGTTTTAATACTTTATAAGGGCCTTTGGTGGCAGTTCCAAACTTGGAGCTGGCATTGGTAATTACTAATACCTCATCCCCCATACGTAAGAAACGCGGTCGGGCTCGTCGGGCATAATAAGCCTTCTGACGGGCATGACCATCTTCCTTGGCTAATCTAGGTACCAGTTCGGCTATAACTGGCCTTAGGGGTGCCCTCGGTGGACGACTTGCTGCGACCCCCCGACAAACCGGGCAAGACGCACAATATCCCGCCGTCTCCGTATATACCCCTGGCCAATAGAACCTAGCCAATACGTGCTCTAGGGTGTCTTGCGCCCCTTTATGCACTTTTCCCTCGTATCCATGTGCTATCCCTAACACCATGCTCCTAAGAGCTTGAGGGATCACTAATTGTTTCTTTGTGCCCCCTAGGCGGGTATCTGTACTTTCCCTGTACAAGATATTGTCCTCTAATAGAAATCTTGGTAGGGTCTCCGATCCATTCGTAGCGTACTCATACGCTCGACGGAGAGCAGGATCGGCCCTCTGCTCCGCAGGGAATGAGGGAAATTTTTCCTTTAATTTGGCAGGAACCCAGGGTAATTCCTGTCCTGTCATTATTTTAACCCTATTTTGTGCCCGGGTCCTCCTCTCCCCTCTCCTTTCAGGTTTCCCTTTCCTAGGAGTGTCTTTGGCCTGAGTAAGCAGGTCTTCCTGGAAGGATGTTCCTGGCACTGGGTCTACTTGTGAACCAATTTCTTCTCCTAGGGGCTTATCCCCTGTACGGGTATTGATGATACCCATTCTTTCGGCTAGTCTGGGGTCAACTACCTTGCCTACCTCGGGTAAGGTCTTCTCCCTGACTGTGGTATTCATAATAGCCCTATTCTTAGCTAGCATGGGGTCAGCTACCTTGCCTACCTTGGGCAAGGTCTTCTCCTCAGCTAAATCCACTTGCGGAAAGGTAGCGAGTGGGTAGTTTTCCACCTGCAACTCCTTAGCCAGACCTTTCCGAAATTGTGGCCAATCTCGGCCTAAGACTACTTCGTGTGGAAGCCTTGGTACAATGGCCACTTGCACTTGTTTCTTGAGACCCACTCCCTCTATAACCACCGGGTGTATAGGGTAGGTAGAGGCTGCGCCATGGACGCACCGGATCCGAATATGATCCCCAGAGCTTGGCAGCGAGGGTTTTTCTTTTGCCTCTATCTGTTGCCAGAGCTTCCGGGAGATCATAGACTGATTCGCTCCTGAATCTAAGAGTGCCTCAGTTGGTATTCCTTCTACCTCCACCCTCAGTAGGAATCCCTCCCCTGTATCTCGGTGCTGGGTAGTGATTAAAGCCTTCCTGGCCTTACAGTCCCTTTTCACGTGCCCCACTTCTCCACACGAAAAACACTTTCTTAACACATTTCTCTTATACAGTTTCACATTACTATCTGTAAATTCATCCAGCTTAGCTTTCCTCTCTAGTAACTCCATTTTGTTTTTAAAGATGCCTTCTTTCTCCAGGCTCAACTTATTGGCCTCCAGAAAGCGGTCTGTTAAAACAATTGCTTCTTGCGTGTTCTTACAGCTTTGGCGTACTAGAAAGGTATGCACGCTGCTCGGTACTGCTTCCATGAACTGTTCAAGAATTATTGTGTCTAAGATAGACTCTATATCTTTACCTTCAGGCATCAACCATTTATAAACCAAATTCTTTACGCGGTAATATAATGCCTGAGGTGTTTCCTCTGACCTTAATTTACATGACCGTAGCTGCCTACGGTAGACCGCTGGATTTAGACCCAAACGATCCTTTACCGCTTGTTTTACATCTTCATAGCTTGTAACTAAACTAGCAGGCATGGCACGGTAAGCTGCTAAGGCTTCGCCTGTAAGCGAGGCAGCAAATCTTAGCGCCCACTGTTCTTTAGGCCATTTTGCTAGAATAGCTATACGCTCAAAAGACTCAATGTAGTCGTCTACATCGTCATCCTTTGTTAGACGACCTCCTGCAAAAATCCCAGTCCCTGACCAGTCCCAGTCCCGACAATCTGCCCTTGCACCTGGCATAGTCCTGGCAGCATCGTCCTTTTTTCCTTGGGCCTCAAGCCAACTGGACATTGCTTGTATAACCGGTGCTTGTTGTGATTGGAACAGCGCCTTCGCCTGTTCCAGGCTCCTCGTGGACAACTCTTGATGTTGGGCTATCTGACCAGCCGCCCAGTCCAAGATGTCTCGAGACTCCATCTTCTTTCCTGTAAAAAAAACAGAAACAAAGTACCAAGTGCGGAACCTTCCACTTCACCCTTGTCTTGGTGATTATCCCAACAACCACCCCCTTACACCAGTGCTTATCCGGTCCAACCCTCCAGCCTACGGGTTACCTTATACTGGCGCAGAGTCTCACTTCATCAACTCCGTTGCCCTGGACTCGGGTTCCAGTGGTCACTCCGGCTTTCCTTCCACTCCGCCGACCTTGGAAGTTGATACAGCTGCTCTCTGGGGTTGTTTCTCTTTCCTGTGTTTGCAGATGACCTCTCCGTTGTCACGTGACTCCAAACGAAAAAATCCAACACACTACGCCACCTGTGACGCCTTCCAACGCCCTCACCGCACTGCCCCTAGGGGTGGCACGGCAGATTGTCTCTGTTTGGACACTTATAGTGCTATTTGGTATAGACACCTGCCTGATGAGAGACGGTGGATCACCTCCTTAATTGTAGTTGTGGTTTGCTTTTGTTAGCAGTCCGAATAGAAGGAGCACAGGACAATTTATAACATAAATTGCTTTTATTTTGATTTTCTGTAAGGAAATCATTTGTGGCAAAATTCCAGAAAGGTAAAACACATTCAACCAAAGGTATAGGATTCTTCTCCAAAATGTGCAAGGTGAATTTCTTCCATAAACTTCTTAACCTTGATAGCAGTATTTTCTAGTATTTACAAATGCAGTAGAAATATCTTTGTGCATTACTCACAAACTTTGGCAATATGAAAAGCTTTACTTTCCTTGCTGACTTCAAGTTTGAAACATTAATCAGAGTGCTACCTCTTAGCTTTTAAACCACTAGCTTTTTCAACTGACATTACAGCAGCAATAAAACTAGCTAGGCTTTCACCTGAGGTTTTTCTTATCCACTTGTCTGCTTTCCAAGCATACAATGATATCTGAACTCTTGACGTCTTCTTACTTGTTTCATACAGCATAAAGGAAAAGCTTTATACATTGGACACACAGAGACTGCAATCCATCGATTCAGCAGAGGACATTGATTTATCAGAGAGACAGTCTACGTCCATTTCTGTTGGGGAATTGTATGGCTCTGAGCTTGGGGTAATCTCTGGTTTAACCTGTTGTATGTTCTTCAGAAGCTTACAAAGGTTTCTCCACTTTAGCTCACGGTTCCCCTCTGTAACTGGGTTGGAACCTTTTGCTTTTCTCCCCCTTAATAGTTTCTCATCAGGAAATGCAAAAGCTTCTTGACTAGCAGTAACTCTCCTCCTAACAGACTTTCTATAATATCTGTGTGGAGGTTCAAGACTAGAACTGCTATATTCTGATTCAGAGGTAAAATCCAGGCTTCTCTGCCGGTTCTTTCTATGCCCACACCCTTTGCACTTGCCTTGTAAGTAGTGGTCAGTCCTTCTGGGCTTAGCAGAATTAACAGCTTTGAAATCCTGCTTCCTTCCCTGGTTTACTGGCCTTTTCCTTTGGCTCCTAGCCTGCAACCGGTCCTGCCTTTGAACAGACCTTCTTTGCAGTCTTTCTGGTGTCTGAGCACATACCGTTTGATCAGTACCTGATTCCTCCTCCCACTCAGCTGATTCTTCAAAGAAACTTTGTCCTCGGGGTTTTGCTAGTTTCCCTTTAGCGTTGCAATTTCCTTTGCACCATCCTGTGCCTAGTCCTCGTGTGTGTGAAGCTCTGGAATCAACTCTCAGCTGATTCTCCAGCTCCCGTTCCTCTCTCTCCCCACTTCCTGTGTGACGCAGCTTATATGTTCTGTGAACTGTTTGCTTCTCTGACCCCACCCTCTCTCTGCTTGCAGCTGTCCTAGAGGTTGGGTGTGGCTTCAAGCTAACCCTGCTTCTATGTGCCTTGGTTTCATTCTCTCTGTGGGAAATGTGCTTCTGTGATCCCATCCCCCGCTTGTGGGAACAAATCTCAGAGTTTTTTCTACTTTTAAAGGGCTCTGCAGCCTTCACATCATCACAATACCCATATGTGAAGACTTATTCCTGCTGTTCCCAGAGATCACCTATTACAGGTAAGTAACTGTGCTTCCACCTTTGAAAGATCGAGTCCTTTGTAATTACTTAGCGGCAACGTGTCTAGACGTGTGAGTTGTAAATTGCTGACACTTAACACGTGTAAGTTGCTGATTTTCTACAGTCAATTTTTCCCACATGCATCTTTGGAAATGTCTCCTCCTACTGCACATGGATTCCCATCCCTGTGCATTCCTCTGCTTCCTTCTTTGATATCAACTGCACGTTCAGGGTGAAAGACTGAGCTATATCAATTTTAACTTGACATAGATATACAGACTTTTTCAGTTGGACATTGCTACAAACCCTTGAGCAGCCTTTCTAAAATACCCCTTCACATGTATAAATTATTAATTTAGCAGCTAAATATCGTCACTAAAAGAATAATTTTTTAAACCCAGTCCCTTCTTATATGGACAGTATTCAGCCCAATACTATCCGTATAAGTTTTGAAAATATACCAGATAATTAAATTATATGTTCTGAGTTGCTACATCATATGAGAATTTATTCAAAAAATTTGCCAAACTTTATGTAATTTGGTTCATAAAGTGGACAGTATGCCCATCTTTAAAATACTTATTTGAAAACAAAATACACTTCCTACCTACAGAAAGAGTACAATAAAAACATGAATTAGAACATTAGAGGGTGAGTGAGCTAGCAAGCGAGTGAAAGAACATAAATGGGAGGGAGTTTAAGCAAATGTGCTTTTCTTTTCTGGTCTATTTATATGAAAAGTGACTACATTACGTCCAGTGTCTCTCAACCTAGGATGTGTGGAAAACATAAGGAGTAGGGGAGAAGAGAAGGTAGAGCCCAGGAAAATGATGACTTTACTTATGGAGCCTGACAGTAAAGATCCTGTTTCATTTCCCTTCCCTCACGCAACACAACAGTAACAAATCAAGAGCACTGCCAAATGCCAGCTTTCTCTACAGAATAAACTGCTGGTGCTGCTATACCCAAAGGAAAATTGAAAAGAAGCTATACTAGAGAGCACTCAGTCAACTGTAGGAGGAGAGGATAATAGAAATATAGCTTATCTAGTCTGTCCTTCCATATCAACCACTACAACAATCCCCTTTTTTCCTTTAGAGATCCTCTGTGTTTGTCCCATGCTTCTTTGAATTCAGATACTGTCCTCATCTCTACAACCTCCACTGGGAGACTATTCCACGGATCCACCACTCTTTCTGTAAAGAAATATTTCCGCATATCACTCCTGAATCTATCCCCTTTTACCCTCATCCCATGTCCCCTCATAGCAGAGCTTGCTTTCAATCGAAAGAGGCTCTCCTGTGCAATTATGCCACTGAGGTATTTAAATGTCTCAATCATATCATCTCTATCCCGCCTTTCCTCTAAGGTGTACATATTAAGATCCTTAAGTCTGTCCTCATATGCTTTATAATGAAGACCACTAACCATTTTAGTAGCCACGCTCTGTACTGACTCCAGCCTGTTTATATTCTTTTGATGGTGTGGTCTCCAGAATTGCACACAATACTCCAAATGAGGTCGCACTGAAGACTTATACAGAGGCACTATCACCTCCTTTTTTCTGCTAGCCATTCCTCTCCGTATGCACCCAAGCATCCTTCTAGCTTTTGTTGTCGCCTTTTCTACCTGTTTAGCTACTTTAAGATTATCAATCACAACCACACCGAGGTCCCACTCTTCTTTAGTGGACAAAAGTACTTCACCCCCTATAGTGTATTGCTCCCTTGGACTGCTGCAGCCCAAATGCATGACCTTGCATTTTTTAACATTAAATCTCAGCTGCCAAATTCTAGACCATTCTTCAAGCTTAGCTAGATCTCTCCTCATGTTATCTACACCTTCCTGGATGTATACCCTATTGCAGATTTTGGTATCATCCGCAAAGAGGCAAACCTTACCCGACAGCCCTTCCGCTATATCACTAACAAAGATGTTAAAAAGAATCGGACCAAGGACAGATCCCTGGGGCACATCACTGGTAACCTCCTTTTCCTCAGAGTGAACTCAATTTACCTGTACCCTTTGTTGCCTCCCACTCAACCAATTTCCAATCCAAGCAGTAACTTTAGGATCCATCCCTAGGGTGCTCAGCTTGTTTATAATTCAACGGTGTCAAAGGCTTTACTGAAATCTACTGTAAATACACCACATCTAGGGTTCTCCCTATCTATTTATTTATTTAACAAGCTTTTATATACCACCCCTTCCTGAGATCAAGAGCGGTTTACAGCCTCCCTCCCTCTGTCCAAATTCCTGGTAACCCAGTCAAAGAAATCAATAAGATTTGTCTGACAAGACCTGCCTCTGGTGAATCCATGCTGCCTCAGATTCTGTAATCTGCTGGACTCCAGAAACCTCACTATTTTCTCTTTCAGCAGCATTTCCAATAATTTACTCACCACCAAAGTTAAACTAGCCGGCCTGTAGTTTTCAACCACATCCTTACTTCCGCTTTTGTGTAAAGGGACCACATGAGCCTCTCTCCAGTCCTTTGGCACCACCTCCGACTCCAACGAGGCATTGAAAAGGTCTAGGGTCTATCCCATCCAGTCCCATTGCTTTGTTTACTTTAAGTTTAGCTAGTTTCTCATGAAACAGAGGAGGGGAGAACATCTCTTCTCCCTTCCCTGTCTTCCTGCTGGCAAGAGTTTCAAGTGGGTACCAGGTTCCAGTTGTTTTTCTTACCCATCTCTGGCTGCTGAGCTTGGGTTAGTGCATCTCCTGCTACCCTCCCTCTGGAGCCAGTACACTGCTTCATATCTGGTCCCACTGCATTTCCTACTACCCACCCTTTCAACCAGCTCTTCTCTCCTCTTGCCATCTTCCTTTCACCAGCATCTCTCTCATCTTGCCCTTCCCTTCCTACCAGGGTTGGTGTAAAGATATAAGGTGCCCTAGGCAAATCTCATTCCTGCTTCCCCCCCAACTCCCTGCTCTACTACTGCTGCTGCTGTCCCTCTCCAGGATCTGCAGCGACAACAATTATATAAACAGGGACACAGCACCCACATAAACTCCAGCACTGCATCACTGTTCTTGTGCCAGCTGTGATTCAGACTCCCTGTTTGCACAGGGGTGGAAGCATGAGAGGTGACAGAAACAGGAACAGTGATGCAGTGCTGGAATTTATGGTAAGCATTGCTGTTTATTTATTTATTTTAATTCTCTTATATACTGCATCAGTGCAGTTTACATTGAACAAACTGAAATTACATTGAACAGGGCATTATAACTTGGAGATAACTATTTTACAGGGAACATGGGCTATGGAGGGTTAAGTGGCTTGCTCAAGACCACAAGGAGCACCTGTGGGACTAGAAACCCCAGTCCTTCCAGCCCAAGGTTGCTGTCCTCTAGTGGGATTTGAACCCCCGACCTTCTGGTCTGAAGTACCTTGCCCCAACCACTAGGCCACTCCTCCACTCCACTCCTCCACTTTAGAAGTAACTACGACTGCTGCAAATGTCAGAGAGGGATGGCAGTGGTGGCAATGGGGTGCCCTCTGACTGTTGGCGCTCTAGACGACTGGCTAGTTTGTTTAATAGTAGTGCTGGCGCTCCTTCCTACCTAGGGTTGTCAACTGGCTCCAGATGTGCCTGGCAGGCTTGATCCAGTCTTTGGTTTATCCCATTGCATGCAGGGACATGTAATTCTGATTTCTCCATTGCACTCCATAAGAAAAGTAAGAATACATGTCCCTGCATGCAATGGGGTAAACCTAGGACTTGCTCAAGCCTGTCAGGTTCATCTGCAGCCAGTTGGCAACCCTATTCCTACTCATAGCAATACCTAGCTTCTCTCCTGCCTGTCCCTCAGTTTCTGTTAGAAGAACAGTAGAACTTCATGATGGTTGTCTTCTACTAGGGTGCCAGTGGGTCCAACTGTTGTTCAAACTTACTGTAATCATGCATCATAGTTAAGTCATGCATTGATGCAGAGCCATGTGTCTGATTGTGCCAAGGAGGGAAAGAGGTATTCAGAAAAAGACAGGGGGTGGGGGGAAGCAGGAGAGGGAGGGGCAAAGCAAAAAGGTGTAAGAGGAACATAGAGGTAAATCAGAAGGTGAGCAGAAGAAAGAGAAAAGGGAAAGCGGAGAGGGACCGAGGAATAAAGAAGAAGCAGAAGAGGGAAGAGGAAAACAGAGCAAGAGAGTAGTGGAAGAAAAATAGGCCTAGAAGAGAAAGAGAAAAAAGTGAGGCCAATGTAAGATAGATACAAGTCAGGGTAAATAAGAAAGGTGTTTCAGAACAGGGGATATTAAATGCTAAAGGGGTTTAGTCATGGTGGTAGGAGGTGCTTGTAACTCGAGGGAAGTCAGCAAGACATATGCCATATGGCAAAGCCTGAGTTATATACTCAGACAGAATTATAAATAGCCATCACTGAACAGGTGCCTTATTTAAAAAAAAAAAGTTAATTACAATAATTTCAAAAGGAAGATTATATTTACTTCAGTTAGGTATAATTATAACTGATATGAATGTTTAAATTATAAGACCTGCTGAATAAACAGAATTGGACTGTCACCAACCACAGCTGCCAGATAGAAACAGCAAGAGTTCCACTATTTATTCTGAAGCTAGACCTATGGACAATGATATAGAGATATAGATAGAGAAGGATGCATATTTAGATATATATATCCTAGGCATTTAATGGACAAATGTGGTGTATTTAGTGCATTTCTTATTCAGATGAAGTCTAAACATGATGAGAAATATACAAGGATTTCAAATGTTTGCAATGAGGCAGTCTGCAAAAACACCAGGATTTTTAAAATCTTGTTTTCATATCTAGAATACTAAACAGGAAAATTTATAAAATTATGCAAAGCTGACTACATAATTTACAGCTCTTTACAACTGAACCCAAGCATCTGTGATATTTCATTGCTTTAATCCTGACGTTCACTAATAACTCTTGCACCTGTTCCTTCATACATTTTAAAATGCTCTCTATGTAAAATCAGACTTAGCAAAATTTAGCAAGAGGTTCCACACAGAATTAATGACTTCTACCTTCTGGAACATGCACATGCATGCAAGTCATGGCATATATCTGGATTAAAGCAAAATACATCTGTCAAGATTTGCTTGGACCCTTGACATGTTCTGAAAATTTGTTGTAGATACGACAGTAAACACAAATTGATGGCAAAGAACACAAGCACATACACACACAGAGTAGCATGCCCCAAGGTCTGCCACATCTCACCCCTTCTGATGCAGACTTCCTGTTGGAGGGGGCAGGATTCAGCAGACTTTGAGCATGTACTCATGCTCAATTACCTAGTGCTACACTCAGCTTAAAAATGCTGATCAGCTGTTCTGCCCCGTCAGTGCCCCCAAATTGTACCACCCTAGGTAAAGCCAGCCCTATGTTTCCTAAAAGTCTAAACTCCAGCATGCACTTAGCAACACTCATAGCTGGAGATGCAGTCCCTAGAGACTATTTCACTCCCTTTCTGCTTCTTTAGTTCTCTTTCCAGCTTCTACAAGAAAGTATGCATGGCCACTTCTTCAGTAAATGCTCATGTTTCTCCATTATGAAAACCCCTAGTTTGGCCAGATAGTGCAGCGTGATAAGTTCATATTGAACAATTTAGAGCAAATGTCAGGAAAGTCTTCCCATTACATAGCTATCTACTTTAAGTAATCTTAAAAGACTGAGATATTTTTGTTTTCATATGTTGCCTGTGAGCTCCCTCATGCTGAATGGAAAATCACTTTGTTGTCAACAATCACTTTTTCACGATCCAGTTTAGTACCCTTTCCATCAACTTTCAGCAGCAGTATCCATATATTAATACAGACCATCCTGGCACTATAGAGAGAGTGTCAGTTTTCAGTTGTCCTAAATTCAGATTTGGCACACCTATTAGGTGAACAAGGCGGTTGCCTAGAGTGACAGTGGCCCAAGGGAGGTCCACGACCGCTACACTGCTCTCCAGAACCTGCAGTGGTGGCAATGCCTTTAAACAGCGCTGCAGTGCTTATCAATGCTACGGTGCTGTTTGTGCTTCTGCCACCTCCAGCACAACTTCCTGTTTGCATGGGGGAAGAAGCTGCCGGACCAGTTGATCCCACCCCCATGCAAGAGGAAGTAGAATCAGAGGGGGTGGAAGCAGGAACAGCACTGCGGCACTAGAGGTTATGATAAGAGCTGTGCTGCCATTTTAAAGACATTGCCACTGCTTCAGGTCTCTGAGTGGGGTGGCAAGAGCAGCAATGGGGACAAGAGTGGGAGCAGGGGGGCCCCAGGAATGAGGTTCACCTAGGGCAGTGATGGCTAACCTTTTTGAGCCCGAGTGCCCAAACTGCCGCACAAAACCAAAGAATTTCCTCAAAGTGCCAGCACGTCCATTAAAGCCTCATTTGCATAAGGTGCCTCATTTGCATAAATATTTGCATAATGTTACCATACACTAACTTTTAGTAAACATGCCTCTTAATGAGTATATGGATAAAGAAAGACTAAAAGGTTTCTACATTACTATAATCCAGTACCAACCGCCAGGCACATTAGGAACTACTACAAACGCTGCCCATTTAGAACCCATAGCAAACCCGCCGTATCCTAACAGTACTACCAGGACTCACAAAGCACCATACCCTAACTATCAAAAGGCAACACTGCAAATATTAAACCAATACATTTCAGAGAACAACAATACATGACCTACTGGGGAAAGAACAAGTGGCAATGTCAAATAGGAATTATATAAACAGAATACCTCAGCTCAGTTACACATGCAGAACAGACCATCACCAAACAAGGAATCACAATTTAAAAACAGGAAGACAATAATTAAACTGGGAACCCCAAAAGCCAAACTTGGAATATACAACAACACTGTAGAAATAAAACTATAAATTAATTTCCTCTTGTACTAAACAAAGCGCAAAAATTAATGATGCACATTTCCCAGAGCTGACATATTCCAGTTAATAAATTCAAAATAAAGAGATATTTTTCTACCTTTTGTGCATTTTTTTTCAGTTGCAATTGCTCCAGCCACTTTCTTCTGGTTTCTTCGTGTCTTCTCCTAACTCTCCATCTGCTGTCCATTTGTCCTTTCTTCTGTCTTCTTGGTTTTTTTTTTCCATTCTCTCTCTACATCTGCTTTAACATACTAATCTTTCTCCTTTTGCTCTTTCCTCATTCCTATTTCATCTACTCAAAATTTACCCCTCCATCCTCAATCCCCACTTATTCTCCCAATACCCGGCCAATTGTAGATTTTTTATCCCTCCCACACAAATATTTTTTCCCCTCTCCATTTTACTCTCCCAGCCCCATCCCATTCTAATCCTCCCCCAACACCAGCTCCCTTCTAGTTCCAGCCTCACCCAGCATCCATTCCCTTCTAGTCCCTGCATCAGCCCATTTCCAGTCCTAGCAGCCCCCCAACCCATTTCCAGTCCTAGCAACCTCCCAACCCAATACCAGTCCTAGCCCCCCCTCATCAACCCACTTCCAGTCCTAACCCCCCATAAGCCCATTTCCAGTCCTAGCTCCCCCAACTATTTGAATTACCATCCGAGTCCCTCCATCAGCTCATTTCCAAACCCAGCCCCCATGAGCCCATTGCTAGTCATTTCCTATCCCCACAAGCAGCCCAGGTCATATCATAGCTCCCCACCACTCAGCCCATTTCCAATCCAAGCCCCCCATGAGCCTACTTCCAGTTCTAGCCCCTTCATGAGTCCATTTCAATCCAAACCCCCACCACAGCCCATTTCCCATCTTAGCACCCCCCAACCGCCAATTTCCAGTCCTATTCTAGCCCCTCCATCAGCCCATTTCCTGTCCTAGCCCCCCCTCACCCATTTCCAGTCCTAGCTCCCTCCCCCTCACAACCCATTTCCATTCCAAGCCCCAATCCCATCAGCTATTTGCAGTTCAAGCCCTCCTTCCACACAGCCCATTTCCAGTCTTAGCCGCCCCATAGCCCCTGACCAGTCCTAACCCCCCCATCAGCCCATTACCAGTCCTAACCCCCCATCAGCCCATTTCCAGTCTTAGCCCCCCCCATAGCCCATTACTAGTCCTACCCCCCCCCCAAATCACCATCACCATCACCATCACCAGCCCACTTCCAGCCTTAGCACCCCCCCGGGCCCATAACTCGTCCCAACCCCCCCCCCCCATCAGCCCTTTTCCAGCCAACGCCCCCCCCCATGGCCAATTACCAGTCCTAACCCCGGCCAATTACCAGTCCTAACCCCCCCCCTGGCCAATTACCAGTCCGAACCCCCCCCCCCATCAGCCCCTTTCCCGTCTTAGCCCCCCCCCATGGCCAATTACCAGTCCTAACCCCCCCCCATCAGCCCCTTTCCAGTCTTAGCCCCCCCCATGGCCAATTACCAGTCCTAACCCCCCCCATCAGCCCATTTCCAGTCTTAGCCTCCCCACCATAGCCCATTACCAGTCCTAAACCCCCTTCCCCCCTATCAGCCCAAATTAAAAAAAAAAACCCAAACAAAGCGGCTGCTTCTGCCGCGGCAGCCTCAAGAGCTCTGCCGCGGCAGCCTCAAGAGCTCTGCTGCGGGGCCCCCCCCTGCCCGGCAGAGCCTCCCTGCATCATCTACCTTCAAGTCGCAAAACGCGGGCTTCTTTCAGAGCCGCGAGAGTTTCCTTTCTCGCGGCTCTTCGCGAGAAAGGAAACTCTCGCGGCTCTGAAAGAAGACCGCGTTTTGCGACTTGAAGGTAGATGATGCAGGGAGGCTCTGCCGGGCAGGGGGGGGCCCCGCGGCAGAGCTCTTGAGGCTGCCGCGGCAGAGCTCTTGAGGCTGCCGCGGCAGAAGCAGCCGCTTTGTTTGGGTTTTTTTTTTTTTAAATTTGGGACCTTTTAAATGCGGACCTTCCCGCGTGCCAGCTGCAAGGCCTTCGCGTGCCACAGCTGGCACGCGTGCCATAGGTTCGCCATCGCTGACCTAGGGCATCTCATATCCTTGCACCAGCCCTGCCTAAATTTATCTAGCTAGCTATACGGATAGTGAACTGAATAATCGCCACTCTCCATACAGTAGCAGCGCTCACTGCTCTCTCTATATATATTCAGCGGGGTCATATCAAGGGCTGTGTTAGCAGTGCAGCTGCACAGGGAGCAAGTATGGAAGGGGCGCTGATATCATCACTGTGCTTCCTGGAAGCTCAAAAAGAGTGAGTTCCTGCATATCTTGGGGGTGGATGGGGCACGAGGTTTGTGAGTTGCTCAGAGCGCATTTGTAGCTTGGCATGGTCTTGATATTCAGTGTTGCTGCTTCTGCTGATAGCAGTGCTGAATATACATAAAGGGGGTTATTTTGGAAGCCCTAATCGTGCTTTGGAGTCTGAAAACAGGCACAGAGACGTCTAAAGCATAGAAAATGTCTCCAGAGCCATTTTAGAAGCCAGATCTGTGGATGTCCCCAGCATGAGCCTGTCCAAGTCTGAACAGGGCACGGTGGAGGCATGGCTGGGATGTTACCAGGAGCCTGGACATCACTGCCCAATCTCAAAAAAATACTCGACATCCGTAACTGCATCTAAGTTTAGACCTGCTCCAGGCAAGAATAAGCATCGGGAACATACCTGTATTGGCTGAAAAACATCCAGATGGTATAGAGAAGAAAGCACTTCATCATCCCCAGTACTCAGCACAATCACAATGAGAGCAGCAGTGAGATTTGGATGCTGGCTTCCCTGATCTTAGCCCACTGCTCTAACCATTAAACTATTCCAAGAAGTCCAGGTTCTGAAATACTATTCTGGAACATCTATATCAGGGGTCTCAAACTCAAATTGCTTTGAGGGCCAAATGAGAACTTGTAAAGTAACCCGGGGGCCGCATAAGACGCGGGGCCTCATTTGCATAAGGGACCTCATTTGCATAAATATTTGCATAATGTTACCATACACTAACTTTTAGTAAACATGCCTCTTTAATGAGTATGGATAAAGAAAGACTAAAAGATTTAGAAACAAGAAGACAATAATTAAACTGGGAACCCCAAAAGCCAAACTTGGAATGTACAACAACACTGTAGAAATAAAACTATAAATTAATTTCCTCTTGTACTAAACAAAGCGCAAACATTAATGATGCACATTTCCCAGAGCTGACATATTCCAGTTAATAAATTCAAAATAAAGAGATATTTTTCTACCTTTTGTGCATTTTTTTCAGTTGCAATTGTTCCAGCCACTTTCTTCTGGTTTCTTCATGTCTTCTGCTAACTCTCCATCGTCTGCTTCCATTTGCCCTTTCTTCTCTCCTAGTTTTTTTTCCATTCTCTCTCTACATCTGCTTTAACATACTGATCTTTCTCCTGTTTCTCTTTCCTCATTCCTATTTCATCCACTCAAATTTTACCCCTCCATCCTCAATCCCCACTTACTCTCACAATACCTGGCCAATTGTAGATTTGTCTTCTCTCCCAGACAAAATATTTTTCCCCTCTCCATTTCACTTTCCCAGCTCCATCCCATTCTAATCGTCCCCCAACATCAGCTCCCTTCTAGTTCCAGCCCCACCCAGCATCCGCTCCCTTCTAGTCCCTGCATCAGTCCATTTCCAGTCCTATCCTAGCCTCACCATCAGCCCATTTCCAATCCTAGCCCCCATCAGCCCATTTCCAATCCTAGCTCCCGCCCCACACAGCCCATTTCCTTTCCAAGACCACCTGCCCATCAGCGATTTGCATTTCAAGCACCCTTCCACTCAGCCCATTTCCAGTCCTAGCAACCCCCCAGCACATTACCAGTCCTAGACCCCCCATAGCCCATTACCAGTACTAACCTCCCCATAGCGCACTTCCAGTTTTACCCCCATCTCCCCATTTTCAGTCTTACCCCCCCCCATAGCCCATTACCAGTCATAACCCCCCTGACAATAGCCCACTTCCAGCCCTAACCCCCATTACCCCATTTCAGTCAGCCCCTCCATAGCTCATTACCAGTCCTAACTCCCCCCATCAGCCCACCTCCAGTCCTTCCTAACCCCCACCTGCCCATTTCCTGTCCTAGCCCCCACCATAGCCCATTTCCAGTCATAACCCCCCCCCTGCCAATAGCCCATTTCCAGTCCTACACCCCCCCCGCCAATAGCCCATTTCCAGTCCTACACCCCCCCCCGCCAATAGCCCATTTCCAGTCATACACCCCCCCTGCCAATAGCCCATTTCCAGTCATACCCCCCCTGCCAATAGCCCATTTCCAGTCATACCCCCCCCCTGCCAATAGCCCATTTCCAGTCATACCCACCCCCCCCCCTGCCAATAGCCCATTTCCAGTCATACCCCCCCCTGCCAATAGCCCATTTCCAGTCCTACACCCCCCCCCCGGTAAATAAAAAAAACAACCTGGCTTCTGCTGCTGCTGCAGCAGAAAATCAGCTGTCCCGCGGCCCCTTTCCCTCTGCGCGAGAGCCCTGAGTGTGCTTCCTCTGCGGCGTGCTTTTTAAGCCGCGAAGAGAGTATTTCCCTCTCGCGCGGCTTAAGCCTATTCACTTTTCAAGCCTCGCGAGAGGGAAATACTCCCTTCGCGGCTTGAAAAGCACGCCGCAGAGGAAGCACATTCAGGGCTCTCGCGCAGAGGGGAACGGGCCGCAGGACAGAGCAGCAGAAGCCAGTTTTTTATTTTTTTAAAATTGACCGTCGATTCTGCCGTTGCCACGGCGGCAACGGCAGCAGCAGAAGCCGTCGCGGGCCGCACAACCTTCTCCCGCGGGCCGCATGCGGCCCGTGGGCCGCGTGTTTGAGACCCCTGATCTATATAGATGTCCCGCAGAAATACATATTGGACATGTCCACGTTTGTTAAATCATGTCTGCACCTAGACATGCCTGCTTTTTTCAGAAGTTCTGGCTTAGAAGTCCCAGATTGCACTTGGACATCCTTTCTAAAATGCTCCTCATTATATTTAACTATCGTGACTGATGTTTAAAAACAGGCCTTGACAAAGTTTTCTTTAAACCGCTTGGACCCAGTGAAAAGCGGGATATAAATACAGTTAAATAACATAAATAAATAAATAAATAAATCTAAGAGCCAACCAGAAACTTAGGAGCTTCTATTGTCACAACCAAAGTCCAAGAGTTGGGGAGAACCATCCCCTAAGACATCTGTTGCAGCTCATTTGGGGCCTAATTTACTAAGACTGTTTTCCCATTCTATTCTTATGGGAAAGGAAACCTCTGTAAATTATGCTCATAATGCACCACTGTATAGCAGTAGCAAAAGCCAGCAATGCCTCTTTATTTATTTTCTCTTATATACCGCGCTATTCTGCATCAGTGCAGTTTACATTGAACAAACTGAAATTACATTGAACAGGGCATTATAAATGGAAATCACACTTACCTGGTAATTGATGTTCCTTGAGGGAGTACAGTTCAGTCCTCCACCACTGGGTAGTGCACCTCCTCCTGCAACATGGAGACTGGACAAGTCAAACTTGTGACATCACCGGGTATATCCTGCTGGTCTTCTCCCATGATCCCCCAGTGACCTACTGTCAAAGCAGACTCAAAGGAGCAAACAAACAACCAGTTAAAGTACTAAATACAAAACTATGCTCAAACTTCAACTTTAAAATCACAGGGCCCCAAAAAGAAAGGCCGAAAACACCCTCCTCCATGCCCCTGTCCCCCTGCGCACCAAACAGCGGAAGACAGAGAGCTAGAAGGAAGGAGAACTAAGGAAGAGTATAGGCAGAAAAGGTTGCTCTCGCGATTACCTGCCAATCAGAGCCCGTTGCCGACGCTAGGATCCGAAAGCACACTCGGAACTGACGCCTCGCGTCTGAAACATCCATCCCCAGGCGGGAATGAGGACTGAACTGTACTCCCTCAAGGAACATCAATTACCAGGTAAGTGTAATTTCCATTTCCTTATCGGTCCTACAGTTCAGTCCTCCACCACTGGGATGTACCAGAGCAGTAATCACTGGGAGGGACCTATCCAGTCGGCTCGGCCCCTAAACGAACAGAGCAGGCACCGACCCCAGCCCGCTCCTCACGTCAACAGGCGGTAAGCCAACCAGGAAGACACGACCGAGAGCCCACTTGGATCCTCTTCACTGGTGAAAACAGCACAGAACTCTGCCCCAAGCAGCGCTAGTGCTTCAGAAAGACAAACTCGCCATCGCAAACACACTAAACGCCCTAGAAACAGACCTACTGAGAAGGCTACCGGAGCTCCGCCTGAAAAATCCGCTTGAGCTCCCCCTTGGCTCTCGACCCCACCAGGATGTCAAGTGTTAGCAACCGCTGCTCTCCCGCAGAACCCGCCTCCACGGAGGGACAGGCAGCGAAGAGACCTCCCAGAAAGCGACGGAACCTTCACCTAAGGTCCAAGAAACGCAGGTTACAAGCAAAGTGTTCTTGCGTAAGTCCCAAACTGACAACTAGACAGGCACAGCCGGATTCCACGAGGGAGAACGGAACCGAGGTACATCCAGACAGAGGTGGGAAGCAAAATGAGGGAAATGGAAAAACCACCAGCGTCAAACACCATATTTGTCACACCTCTCAAGGGCTTTATTCTTTGCAACACAAAGTAGCTCTACAGCTATGTCCTGGACCAGTTGGAGTCTTTTTAATTGAGAATGTGGAATGCAGCTAAGCAATGAGTTGCAATAAACCAAGCGTGATCCACCAAGGGCATATAAGAGGGTGTCAAGTGCCCCAGAGTCCAGCGTTGTTTCAGAAGATGTGGAGTCTTACATGGTGTGACAAAAAAGAAAGGAGACTCTGGTAGCCACGCCCACGACGCAATGCCAGTAGGCCAACCGCTTACATCACCTGGATATGCCCTCCGGAATTGAAGGAACCATGCAGAAGTAGCAATCGCCGACGTGATCCATGGGCCCTCTCCAGATCATTGGAACCGCAAAAGACTTTGATGGTCTTTTCCCATCCATAGCCTGAGATCTGCTACACATGTATTGCAGCATATGTGTGGCACCTAGCTTTTATCCTGATCTTTTATTCTGCAGCCAAAATATAAATTGTAGGCTTTCTGAACCGCCACAGTCATATGCCATTTTTGTGATGTAAAAGTCACATCACCACAACTAGAGCAGAAATTATCTGCATGATTAACACCAGTACGAGGAATCGCCAAATATGCTGTGAGTGACCTATCGGTATAAAATAAATGTCTTTTTTTTTTTTTTACTGTCAAGCGAGGCAAATTTAAGTAGTGACTGCATCAACTGGTTTTGGACAGTTATTTCGATTGGTTGCAAGTAAAGATTATGCAAGCTCACGCAAATGTTGCAGAATACACTGGTAATGGTCCCCACTGACTAATGAAGAGCACATATCTTAGCAACCAGACCCAGTCGGCCATTTTCACTATGACCTCTGAAAGGCATAGAATGGACCGGGCCACGGCCCCGTACCAATGCGTCGACGCTATCCAGTAGCCTCATATGTCCTCTGCTAAACATCGACCCGTCGCCGCAGACTGACAGGTCGCCATGAGGTCCAATATGGGCTGACCGCATCTGAGCACACGCGGCGTGCACACCGCCTGATGCAATCTCACTCCACCGGCAAACACTCGGATCCCGCTAAGGACATTCGCCACCACAGTGTCCCCACCGAAACGCAGGCCGCCAAGGCTTCAACCGCGCACGCTGTCCCTTCGCTCGGGCCACCCTGACCACCCGACCGACTCCACCCTGCCAATCGAAATAGGCCACCATCCCGGAGATCTCAGACAACACCTACAGTGCTCGATCCGCTACCGTGTCCGCGAACGCCTGCCACGGCTGACGTACCGCGTACCGTTCCAGTCAGACAATGGAACACTGGGCGTGCTGCGTACACTAAAACGCCTTGTACATAAAGGATCCCCAAAATGTAGCTGAGTCTAACCACGCTCCGGCCAAGCTCCCGGAAGAAAGGGACAGAACCTTATAAAAAAGAAGGGGGACAATTAGGAAGGCTTTCCTGTTTGATTATTCTTTTTTTTTTTTCTTTTTTTTTTTTTTTCCTTTTTACAACTCCATAAGGGCCACAAGGCACACAACCGAACAGGGCATTGTCCAGAGAACGCAAGGCCCCTCCTCCAGGCTGACTCCACATCCACAGCCTAAACCGGCAGTCACCTTGGCTGATGCCGAGCAGCGCGGAAGCCAACTTGTAAGCCCAGCATATGAAGTATGCCTACTAGTACAGCATTCCACAATGGAGGGACATGTAACCGGACGGCTTTGAATATGAACCTACAGATATCCCGCGCTTGCTCCAAGACAAGCACTGTGCAGCCTACTGGTCTTCTCGGAGCACCGCCATGACCCGAAGACCTAAACCGGCCAGCAAAAGACAACGTACGCTGGGCCCGAAGGAACCTGGTTGAACGGACCCCAGCAATCCCTGTATCGTTAGGATCGGAGCCTCCCCCCAAGGACTCAGCCCTGGCTAGAACCAGCTGAGCATAACTCCAGGCCCTGCGGCGAGCCCCCATGAAGAAGTGGGACGCAACGATGCCTTGAGGAAAGGGAAGGCGCAATGGGTGAAGCAAGTTGCTAGCCGACCAAGGGAGTAAACCCCACACGCGCACCTCAACGGAAGGACGGAAGAACCGAGGATTCTGGTCCCACAGGTGCGCCTGCTAGCCTTTAACAACATACACCTCCGCAGGTACAAAAAAATTAAATTGTGAGCACCTTCAGGGGTAAGGGGAATAGACGACAGCCTCCGACTGTGGACCACCTTGTCTTGCACAACAGACAGCAGCACCCCACCAAACAAATGATTGAGAATATATGACCTCAGAACCCCAAGGCAGAGGTAAAACAGTAGAACGTGCACTGGACGTGAATTTACAGATCTGCCAGCCCCCCTGCCCACATTGAGAAGAGGCAGAGAAGAACTGGACCGGCGGATCTGGAGGGGTGCCTCCTGGACAGCCGGGCCACCGAAGGGAAAGCTGATGACTGAGGCCCAAACTCCTCAGGATGGCCCCGTCTTGCATTGGCAACCCCATGACAACCCCGCTCACGATATCCCAAGCGATCTCTGTCATTGCTGCAACAATCACCTGAGCATGAGATCACAGACGGAACACGGACATGCAGACGCACTCAAGGAAAGTGCACCTAAGAAGTATGAGCCTATCCAACATCCAGCACCACATGTCCAGGTGTCCCACTCCTGTCACCCAAAACACAGGACGCTTGAACCTAGGTGACCGTCATAGCAAAGACAGGGAGGCCTAACTGCCGCTATCAACCCTTCCAGGACCCTGGAACACTAAGCCCCGGACTGTGCCATCCAGCAACACTTCTCACGATCCCCAGCAGGGGCCTTTCCCCAGATGGCCCAGATGGGCAGTGTTCCCGCCAAATGGGCAAGCTGCGCTCTGATAACATAGTGCAGAAAACCAAATCAAAGTGTCTTAACCTAGCTAATTTTTGTCTAATAGTGATCATTCATAATATCAGCCAGGCTCAATCATAACATTAGTATTAATGATCTCTAAAGATTGAAGAGTTACTAATGTAACACTAATTGGTTTTTTTTTTGGGTTTTTTTGTTTTTTGTTTTAAAAGAGCTTCAAAGGCGATCTTGGAAACTACAGACCAATGAATCTGAGTTCAGTGCCAGTTAAATGTTTCAGTGCCAGTTAAATGATAGAACTTGTTCTGAAAAGCAGCACCAAGCTGTCTTTTCAAAGGGTTAATAAACATGTGAGTAAGCCAAATGATATGTATCTGGATGTTTTAGAAGGTACTTGACAAAGCCCCTTATGAACTTCTCCTGAGGAAGGAGATGATGTGCTATTATAGAATGGGAAATGGATCAAAAACAGGAACACAATAGGACTAAATGGCCAGTTTTCTCACAGGAGACCCGTAAATAGTGGAATGTCTCGGGATCTGCACTGGAACTGGCATCTGGTAACATCTACTGCACTGAAATGATCTGGAAAAAGAGATCAGCAAGCATGGCGATCAAATTTGCAGATGGCATAACGACTTTTAGAGGCTGTCTGCACAATTTCCAAACGTATAAACATGGAAAAAGCATCCTTATGTAAATGACAATTTCAGAAAGGGCTCAATTTGTAGGTGGTTGTGCCGCCGATGACCCTGAATGGCCAAATCCTAGCACGGAAACCTGCTGCTGACAGACGTCGCTAACTGCCAGAATGCAGACAAAGGTAAAGGCACCCCCCAAGAAGTAAAACCCAAACCAATCACATTGCATTCAAAGAACTATAAACTATCATGAAATTAAAAGGAAATTAAAATTAAAAGGAAATTAAAATTAGAATTAAAATTAAAAGTAACAGCAAAAGGAAGTCCTTATCTGGGTGTAGCCGCGTGGAACAGCGTCGTCTGCTCAAACGCGGGGCTGCTCCGCTCTCCGCCACGAGGCCTCAGCCCTGCCGAGAAAATAGCGCCAATCCGAAGCAGGCCCGTTTGGCGCCAGACACCACAGAGGCGGCAAAAGCTCAGAGCCCCTCCATGTGGACTCGAGAGACTCCCTTGTGGCGTCGGGATGCAGCAGTTACCCCGCTGTAGCTGCAGGGTGAAGAGCTGTCCAGACACGCTGCTGCCTCGCGCCACCAGAAGTAGCAGATGCTGCGAGCCCCGGCCCACCGGCTAAAGAACCTTGAACGGCCTGAGGCTCCCGCCGCGATGGGAATCTGCCGCATGGACACTGCCAAAATGCAGGTGTTCCACAGAGCTCTCCCCCATACAGTCCTGGGGGAGAGATCATCACCGGGCACAGAGACCGAAGAATCCCAAGCAGAGAGGCTAGCTGGCAGCGTGAACTTTGAAAAAGGACAGAACCCCCCTTTACACTAAGGCAGACTAGGTGAAAATAAATAAAGTAAAAGTAAATGAAATTAAATGAAAATGAATACAATTTACAGGATTACACCTAAAGAAGGGCAAAAGAAATGCAAGGTAAATCAAATCCTGACTAACTGCTCCTAAACTGCTTCTCAAGTGAGCCCAGCAACTAGGCTCACTACATCCTCATGCTGCATGGAGACTGGACACACTGGGGGATCATGGGAGAAGACCAGCAGGATATGCCCGGTGATGTCACAAGTTTGACTTGTCCAGTCTCCATGTTGCAGGAGGAGGTGCACTACCCAGTGGTGGAGGACTGAACTGTAGGACCGATAAGGAACTTGGAGATAACTATTTTACAGGGAACATGGGCTATGGAGGGTTAAGTGGCTTGCCCAAGACCACAAGGAGCACCTGTGGGACTAGAAACCCCAGTCCTTCTGGCCCAAGGTTGCTGTCCTCTAGTGGGATTTGAACCCACGACCTTCTGGCCTGAAGTACCTTGCCCCAACCACTAGGCCACTCCTCCACTCCAAACATGCTCCAAACATGCTGTCACCCTCACCCCCTTATCCCATCCCCCTTACCCCCAATAGCTGTACCACAAGTGATCTGTCTCTTTGGTTCAGTTATGAGCTATAAGTCTCCAACAGTTGCTTCCTTTCTCTCATCACCCCAGTTACCGCTCATTCTCATTGCCCCTACTACTCTGTCCTCTCAGCTGCATCTCTCTCTCCTCCCCCATCTTTTTTCATTCTCCTTTGTCTCTTTTATCCCTCCTTCCCTGTCCTTCCTCAGTTTTCTCCTCTTCCATATCCTACCAGCCACCTCACCTAGTCTCCTTTCTCAGTCCTCCTTGTTTCAAGTCCATTCATGTCATCCTCTCTGTTCTCCTCAGTAGTCTCCATTTTACCACACAGTCTCAGCCTTCCTAGTCCCCTGTCCCCCAGTAGGCAGGTTCTAGGAAGAGTAGGGTTTACTTCCATCTTTTCTTGTATCTGCCTTTTGTGTAGGTTTTCTTTTTGTTCTACCACTTTTCTTTTCTTTTTTTCGTTCCCTGGTTTCCCTCCTTTTAAGTTTCTGATCTTTTCCCAGTTTCCTTCATTTTATGCTTCTAATCATTATCTTTTCTGGTCCTTTCTCCTCTTTCTTCCTCTACTACCTTTTTTTGTCCCCCGTCTTTTTTCTCATTAAATGTTCCCCCTCCCTTATGGATGCAGCTCATGCCTTTGTCATTGCTGCACATGTTGTCCTTTGTGGATTGTGACTCGCCTCAAGTTTGAGCTACACAGTGTGGGAACTCCTGGTCTCATGTGAGAGCAGCTCGAGTTCTGCACTGCATGGCTCAAACTTTAACTGAGTTGCATGGTGCAGAGGAAGACCTGTTTTTGTGGTAGCGGAACATCAAAAAAATGACAAGGGCACAAAATTCTGGGTGCTAGAGTGCATTTTCTAGATGTCATGGAGAGCTGGCACCCAGGATTTGTCGAGCCCTGGTTTACAAAATATGGTCACTGTGGTGTTTATATATTGACCCAAATGTGCATAATTCATGACTTTGCCTGCACTCCATCCAAACTACCACCTGGAGCAGGCCTATCTGATAGTCACATAAAAGTATGCACCTTCATGGTACCCCCACATTCTTTTACAGGCACAGCCCTAGAGGTAATATTATAAGAGGCCTTTTAAGCATGTAAAAAGGTCTTTATGTGTGAAAATTTCTTTATAAAATTACTCCCTAATTATCTGCCTGAGATATCTCTTTGTAATTTCTTTAGAAAGATAAAGAGGAGCCAGACCATACTAGATTTTGATTGTGAGACAGCTCATCTTAAATGTAGACCTGTGGAGGATAATTTTATAAACTCCAGCAGAATTAATGCATATTAGAACACACATATCCAAGGCCTGTTTTATAAAGTGAAGTATGCAAATACTTTATGATATAACATAGGGGCATGATTGATGTAAAAATGTGCACAAACTAGGCACAAGCACTTACACCTGAATGCTCATGCCTAAATTTTTCAAGAACGCTCAGTATAGTATTTTATAACATATGCACATAAATTTTCACTTTGCCTACACTCCGCCCAAATTCTGCTCCTGTGCACACTGCATACCCACACTGAAAGTATGTGTGATCACACTTACAACTGAACTACATATATAACTACCCATTCACATGCACAAGTCCTTAAAAATAGGTGACTTACGCAAGTTATTGGCATGTACATATCTTTATGCGGCTCCTTATAAAATTGGCCCCATAAATTGATGGAAGCCAATGCAAATCACACCAGTGTAGTTATGTGGTCACATCCCACATGCAGAAAAAGAGTAGTTACTCACCTGTAACCGGTATTCTCCAGGAGCAGCAGGAATCAGTCCTCACATATGGGTGACGTCGGCGCCGACGGAGCTCTCGTGCGGAGCATTTCCCCAGCTTTCAAAGAAAGCCTTTGGGAATGCAGCGCGCATGCGCAGTCCCCTTCCCACCCAAGGGTGCCATCTTGCTCAGTCTGATGACATAGCTAAAAGACAGCAAAAAACCAAAATGAAATATATGACTGCAACTCCAAGGGGAGGAGGGAGGGTCGTGAGGACTGATTCCTGCTGCTCCTGGAGAACACCTGTTACAGGTGAGTAACTACTCTTTCTCCAGGACCAAGCAGGAAGTCAATCCTCACATATGGGACTCCCCAGCTCTAGGCTACCGAGAACCCAAAGCTGAAAAAGAAGCTCCCTCTAGAGCCTCAGCGTGCGTGATAAGAATCTTCTCTGAGAATGCCCCCGAACGGTAGCCCAACACAAGGGCCGGAGGGTAGGAGTTGCCTAAACCTCAAAGAGATTACGGAGTACCACCTGTCCGAAAGTACTGTCCCTGTGGGACTCTCTCTCGAGGCAATAATGGGCCGCAAAAGTCTGGCTTGAAGACCAAGTAGCGGCCCGGCAGATGTCTGCCAACGGAACAGAGCGGAGATGAGCTACTGACGCAGCCTTCACCCTGACACAGTGGGCCGTGACTCGACCCTGCAAGGAGAGGCCGGCTGCCCTGTACGCCCAGGTGATACAGTCTGCCACCCAAATGGACAGGGTACGCTTGGAGACAGGTAACCCCAACTTATTAGGGTCCAAAAGATACGAAGAGCTGAACAGCCCTTCGATGCCCCTGCGTACGGTCAATGTAGAAAGACAACGCCCTCCTACAGTCCAGGGTATGCAAGACCATTTTAGCCCGGCTGGCATGCGGCCTGGGAAAGAATGTCGGAAGAACCACCTCCTGATTGAGGTGGAAGGAGGAGACAACCTTTGGAAGGAACTTAGGATGAGTCCGTAAGACCACCCTGTTCCTATAGAACCGTGTGTACGGTCTATCAGAAACCAGAGCCTGTAGTTCACTCACACGCCTGGCCGAGGTAAGAGCCACCAAGAACAACGCCTTCCAGGAAAGGAAGCGTAAATGACAGGTAGCCATCGGCTCAAACGGTGGGCGAGTAAGTTGTTGCAAGGCCACATTCAAATCCCACTCAGGGGCTGGTGGACGAATCGGAGGCTTGAGCAAAAGCAGGCCTCTGAGGAAGCGGGCTACTAAGGGGTGGACCGACAGAGACTGGCCCTCCACCGGCGAGTGGTGCGCTGACAGAGCACTGAGGTGGACCCGAACAGAGTTGAATTTAAGGCCTAGGTCTGACAGGTGAAGCAGATACTGCAGCACCACTGGTACCAGGCAGGAAAACGGATCCTTTTGGCGCTGAGCACACCAAGCGGAGAACCTACGCCACTTGAGGGCATAAGATTTCCGGGTGGATTGTCTCCTAGAGGCCAAAACCACCTCCTCCACTCAGGGGTGGCCCAAGGGGGGTGCGGGGCCATGTGCGGAGACTCGGTGCGGGGCCTCATTTGCATAAGGGAACTCATTTGCATAAATATTTGCATAATGTTACCATACACTAACTTTTAGTAAACATGCCTCTTAATGAATGTATGGATAAAGAAAGACTAAAAGATTTCTACATTACTATAATCCAGTGACAACTGCCAGGCACATTAGGAACTACTACAAACACTGCCCATTTAGAACCCATAGCAAACCCGCCGCATCATAACAGCACTATCAGGACTCACAAAGCACAAGACCCTACCTATCAAAAGGCAACACTACAAATATTAAACCAATACATTTCAGAGAACAACAATACATGACCTACTGGGGAAAGAGAACAAGTGGCAATGTCAAATAGGAATTACATAAACAGAATACCTCAGCTCAGTTACACGTGCAGAACATAGACCGTCACCAAACAAGAAATCACAATGTAGAAACAGGAAGACAATAATTAAACTGGGAACCCCAAATGCCCAACAACACTGTAGAAATAAAACTATAAATTAATTTCCTCTTGTACTAAACAAAGCGCAGACATTAATGATGCACATTTCCCAGAGCTGGCATATTTCAGTTAATAAATTCAATAAAGAAATATTTTTCTACCTTTTGTGCATTTTGTTTCAGTTGCAATTGCTCCAGCCACTTTCTTCTGGTTTCTTCGTGTCTTCTGCTAACTCTCCATCGTCTGCTGTCCATTTGTCCTTTCTTCACTCTTCTAGTTTTTTTCCATTCTCTCTCTACATCTGCTTTAACATACTAATCTTTCTCCTTTTGCTCTTTCCTCATTCCTTTATCATCCACTCAAATTTTACCCCGCCATCCTCAATCCCCACTTACTCTCCCAATATCCGGCCAATTGTAGATTTGTCTTCCCTCCCACACAAAATATTTTTTCCCTCTCCATTTCACTCTCCCAGCTCTATCCCATTCTAATCCTCCCCCAAAATCAGCTCCCTTCTAGTTGCAGCCCCACCCAGCATCCGCTCCCTTCTAGTCCCCGCATCAGCCCATTTCCAGTCCTAGCTCCCCCATCCGAGTCCCTCCATCAGCTCATTTCCAATCCCAGCCCCCCATCAGCCCATTTCTAGTCCTTTCCTAGCCCCACCATCAGCCCATGTCAAATCCTAGCTCCCCTCCACTCAGCCCATTTCCAATCCAAGCCCCCATGAGCCTACTTCCAGTTCAAGCCCCTCCATGAGTCCATTTCAATCCAAGCCCCCCAACAGCCCATTTCCAGTCCTATCCTAGCCCTCCATCAGCCCATTTCCTGTCCTAGCCCCCCCTCACTCAGCCCATTTCCAGTCCTAGCTCCCTCCCCTCACAGCCCATTTCCATTCCAAGCCCCCCTCCCCATCAGCTATTTGTAGTTCAAGCCTTCCTTCTACTCAGCCCATTTCCATTCCAAGCCCCTGTCCCCATCAGCTATTTGCAGTTCAAGCCCTCCTTCCACTCAGCCCATTACCAGTCCTAGCCCTCCCATAGCCCATTACCAGTCCTAGCCCCCCATAACCCATTACCAGTCCTAAGCCCCCCATAACCCATTACCAGTCCTAAGCCCATCAGCCCACCTCCAGTCCTAAGCCCCCCCATCACCCCATTTTCAGTCTTAGCCCCCCCATAGCCCATTACCAGTCCTAAACCCCATCAGCCCATTTCAAGTCCTAGCTTCCCCATCCGAGTCCCTCCATCAGCTCATTTCCAATCCCAGCCCCCCATCAGCCCATTTCTAGTCCTTTCCTAGCCCCACCATCATCAGCCCATGTCAAATCCTAGCTCCCCTCCACTCAGCCCATTTCCAATCCAAGCCCCCCATGAGCCTACGTCCAGTTCTAGCCCCTCCATGTCCATTTCAATCCAAGCCCCCCCAACAGCCCATTTCCAGTCCTATCCTAGCCCTCCATCAGCCCATTTCCTGTCCTAGCCCCCCTCACTCAGCCCATTTCCAGTCCTAGCTCCCTCCCCTTACAGCCCATTTCCATTCCAAGCCCCCTCCCCATCAGCTATTTGCAGTTCAAGCCCTCCTTCCACTCAGCCCATTTCCAGTCCTAGCCACCCCCCAGCCCATTACCAGTCCTAGCCCCCCCATAGCCCATTACCAGTCCTAAGCCCCCCATCAGCCCACTTCCAGTCCTAAGCCCCCCCAACACCCCATTTTCAGTCTTAGCCCCCCCATAGCCCATTACCAGTCCTAATCCCCATTTCCAGTCTTAGCCTCCCCACAGCCCATTCCACTCCTAACCCCCCATTAGCCCATTTCCAGTCCTAGCCCCCCATAGCCCATTTCCAGTCTTAGCCCCCCCATAGCCCATTACTAGTCCTAACCCCCCATCAGCCCATTTCCAGTCTTAGCACCCCCATAGCCCATAACCAGTCCTAACCCCCCATCAGCACATTTCCAGTCCTAGCCCCCCATAGCCCATTACATCCTAACCCCCATCAGCCCATTTCCAGTCCTAACCCCCCATCAGCCCACTTCCAGTCTTACCCCCCCCATAGTCCATTAGTAGTCCTAACCCCCCCATAGCCCATTACCAGTCCTAACCCCCCTCCCCCCCTCCCCCTCCCCCCATCAACCCACTTCCAGTCTTAGCCCCCCCATAGCCCATTACCAGTCCTAACCCCCCCAAAGCCCATTACCAGTCCTAACACCCCTCCCCCCATCAGCCCTGATAGATTAAAAAAAAAAACACGTCTGCTGCTGCTGCTGCCGCTGTGGCAGCGGCAGAATCAAATGTCCCGCTGCAGGGCCTCGCCTGCCCGGGAGAGCCTCCCTTCACCATCAGCTCCCGAGTCCCTCCCAATGCGCGGGCTTTCAGAGCCGCGAGAGTTTCCCTTTCTTCTCACGGCTCTGTTAATCTCGCCGGGGCTGATGGGATTTCCCATCAGCCCCGGCAGGATTAACAGAGCTGCGAGAGGTCAGAGAAGCTCTCGCGGCTCTGAAACCAAACCGGCAGCAGCAGCAGCCGGTTTGTTTTTTTTTCTACTTGTGCTAATGAAGAATGTTTTTTGCGCGGGGCCCCCTGAAACGCGGGGCCCTGTGCAAAAAACATTCTTGCTCAATGGACGGGCCGGCCCTGCCTCCACTTCCCTAGGTAGAGGTCAGGGGGCTAGAACTACCCTTTCAGCAGCCAGGCCATCAAATGGAGAGACTGGAGGTTGGGGTGCAGGAGAGATCCCTGATCCTGAGACAGGAGATCGAGTTGCACCCCCAGAGGGAGTGGAGTGTCCACCGCCAATTGCAGAAGGAGTGGAAACCACGGTTGCCACGGCCATCTGGGGGCTACCAGGATCAGCGAGGCCCTGTCCCGAAGAACCTTGAATAGGGTTCGGGCCACTAGAGGTGTTGGAGGAAATGCATACAGCAGGCCCGTAGACCAAGAGATTAGGAAGGCATCTGCTGCTATTCGCAGAAGATGCGGTTGTCTGGAACAGAACCTGGGCAGCTGACGGTTCAGTGGACTGGCAAAGAGATCGATGGTTGGAAGACCCCATTTCAGGAAGATCTGCTGGACCAGTAGGGGATTCAACTGCCATTCATGAGGCTGTAGAATCCTGCTCAACCTGTCTGCCAGGTAATTTTCTTGGCCAGGTAGATAAACTGCCTTGAGAAACATGCCGTGCTTGACTGCAAAGGCGCACAGGGCCTGTGCTTCCTGACACAGAAGCCTGGATCCTGTGCCTCCTTGTTTGTTCACATAGAACACTGCTACTTGGTTGTCCGTCTGAATCAAGACAGACTGGTGAGAGAGGACATGAGAGAAAGTTTGTAGAGCTAATCGAATAGCTCGCAACTCCAACAGATTGATCTGCTGTGTGGCCTCCCAAGGGGACCAGAGGCCCTGAGTGCATGCCCCCTGGCAATGTGCACCCCAACCCTGAAGAGCAGTATCGGTCGTAAGCACCTGTGCATTGTGGTGGTGCCTGGAAAGGCACCCCTTTGATCAGGTTCGGGAGATGCAGCCACCACTGTAGGGAGGCCACTAGTAGTTTGGACACTCTTATTCTGTCTCTTAAGTCCCCTGTGGCTTGTATCCACTGAGCCCTGAGGCACCATTGAGCAGGCCGCATCTGGAGACGAGAATTTGGAGTTACATGGACCGTGGATGCCATGTGGCCCAAAAGCCTCAGGAAATGTCTGGCAGAGACCAGAGATCCACTGCGGAACTACTGGGCCAGAGCCATCAGTCTGTGAGCCCTGTTCTTGGGCAAATAAGCCATTGCTTGTAGGGTATCCAACCTTGCCCCTATGAACTCTACATCCTGTGAGGGGAGCACAGTGGACTTTGCGAAGTTTATGATGAAGCCCAGGTACTGGAGAAGAGACACAGTGCGAAGAGTGGCTTGCCTGGCTTCCTGTGGAGACTGACCCCTGATGAGCCAGTCGTCCAGGTATGGAAAGACAAAGATGCCCTGGTTTCTGAGATAGGCCGCCACCACCGCCAGGCATTTGGTGAAAACCCTGGGCGTGGAGGTTAGGCCAAATGGAAGTACCCTGTACTGAAAATGCTTTCCTCCCACTACAAATCTGAGATATTGTCTGTGGTCTGGATGAATGAGGATGTGAGTATAAGCATCCTTTAGGTCTAAGGAGCATAGCCAATCTCCCTGCTGTAGGTAGGGCAGCAGTATTCCAAGAGTAAGCATCTTGAACTTTTCCCTCTCCAGGAACTTCCTTTTGTGTTCCCGTGAGGGAGACCCCCGCTCAGAGGAGCCCAGACGATGCTCGGGGTCGGACTCCCGAGACATCGAGGCCTCTGACGAAGTCCGGGCCCGGCCGGACGCAGAGTCAGAGAAGATCCTTTCTCGTTGATGTTGACGGCTCCTCAGCACCTTAGATGACATTTTGACACACGGGCCACAGATCATCGGGTCATGATCGGGCCCAAAGCACCGGAGGGAGCAGTCGTGTGTGTCGGTGAGAGACATCAGTTTCTTACACCGATCACACTTCTTGAACCCGCTGGCAGCCATGGGGGGAAAAAGGGCCCCTGCAAGGTCAAAAGACCGGGCTGCCAGTGAAAAAGAAAAAAAGCGCGAACGCTAGTCTCGAAGGACAAAAACCGAAAAAGTAGCTCCGGGCTCTATACCGGTGTACCGTGCCCAGGCGGGAAGGGGAACCGGCGTCGAACCGGCAAAAAACCACGAATTCTTCAAAGAAAATTAACTTTTAACCGAGTGACCAAGGCACATGTTTGTTGGGCTCCGTGGAAAAAAGAAGACTGAGCAAGATGGCACCCTTGGGCGGGAAGGGGACCGCGCATGTGCGCTCCATTCCCAAAGGCTTTCTTTGAAAGCTGGGGAAATGCTCCGCACAAGGACTCTGTCGGCGCTGACGTCACCCATATGTGAGGACTGACTTCCTGCTTGGTCCTGGAGAATCAACAGTGCAATTTCATTCTGCTCCATTAGAAATCTTCACTTATGCCAATACAAGCACTGAGGAACCTGTGTCTTTTGGGGAGACTGCTAGGTACTTATGATCTAGATTGGCCAGTGTTGGAAACAGGATACTGGGCTTGATGGACCTTGGTCTGACCCGGTATGGCATATCTTATGTTCTTATGCTCTCAAAATTTTCCCTCCCCTTCCAGTGAACCCACTTTCCATTTCTAGTTTTTGTTTTCCTCCCCACGTTAGCTGTTATGTCTCTTGTCTTTCTCATGTTCTCCAACCCAGCCTCTGTCTTCTTTCCACCTCATGTTTCTATCGCTCTGCATCTCCTTTCCAAAATAGGTTTATGAAGTTTTAACTGTGCTATGATAACAGATCTTGAGGTGACCCAGTTCTGGCACTGCAAAGCAGACACTTCTCTTTCAGAAGCACTTTTACCAACTGCAGTGTTACTGGCCCACTTTGAGCCCTGGTTTTATGTTATTAGAAACATAGAAACATAGAAACATGATGACAGAAAAAGACCACAAGGCCCATCTAGTCTGTCCTTCCATAACAACAACTACAACAGTCCACTTTTTACCTTTAGAGATCCTCTGTGTTGGTCCCATGCTTTTTTGAATTCAGTTACTGTCCTCATCTCTACCACCTCCACTGGGAGACTATTCCACGGATCCACTACTCTTTCCGTAAAGAAATATTTCCGCATATCACTCCTGAATCTATCTCCCTTCACCCTCATCCCATGTCCCCTCGTCGCAGAACTTGCTTTCAATTGAAAGAGGCTCTCTCCCTGAACATTTATGCCACGGAGGTATTTAAACATCTCAATCATATCACCTCTATCCCGCCTTTCCTCTAAGGTGTACATATTAAGATCCTTAAGTCTGTCCTCATATGCTTTATAATGAAGACTACTAATCATCTTAGTAGCAACCCTCTGCACCGACTCCATCCTGTTCACATCCTTTTGAAGGTGCGGTCTCCAGAATTGCACACCATACTCCAAATGAGGTCGCACCAAAGACTTATACAGAGGCATTATCACCTCCTTTTTTCTGCTAGCCATTCCTCTCCGTATGCACCCAAGCATCCTTCTAGCTTTTGCCGTCGCCTTTTCTACCTGTTTAGCTACTTTAAGATCATCGGACACAACTACGCCTAGGTCCCGCTCTTCTTTAGTGGACAAAAGTACTTCACCTCCTATGCTGTATTGCTCCCTTGGATTGCTGCAGCCCAAATGCATGACCTTACATTTTTTAACATTAAATCCCAGCTGCCAAATTCTAGACCATTCTTCAAGCTTAGCTAGATCCCTCCTCATGTTATCTACAACTTCCTGGGTGTCTACTTTATTGCAGATTTTGGTATCATCCACAAAGAGGCAAACCTTACCCGACAGCCCTTCTGCTATATCACTTAGAAAGATGTTAAAAAGAATCGGACCAAGGACAGATCCCTGGGGCACACCACTGGTAACATCCTTCTCCTCAGAGTGAGCTCCATGTACTTGTACTCTTTGTCGCCTCCCACCCAACCAATTTCTAACCCAAGCAGTAACTTTAGGGTCCATCCCTAGGGTGCTCAGTTTGTTTATAAGTCGCCTGTGAGGAACAGTGTCAAAGGCTTTACTGAAATCTAAATACACCACATCTAGAGCTCTCCCTCGGTCCAACTCCCTGGTCACCCAGTCAAAGAAATCAATCAGATTTGTCTGACAAGACCTGCCTCTGGTGAATCCATGCTGCCTCGGATCCTGTAATCCGCTGGACTCCAGAAACCTCACTATTTTCTCTTTCAACAGCGTTTCCATTAATTTACTCACCACTGAAGTTAAACTAACCGGCCTGTAGTTTTCAACCACATCCTTACTTCCGCTTTTGTGTAAAGGCACCACATGAGCCTCTCTCCAGTCCTTTGGCACCACTCCCGACTCCAACGAGGCATTGAAAAGGTCAGTCAGTGGAGTTGCTAGAACGTCCCCAAGTTCCCTCAGTATTCTAGGGTGTATCCCATCCGGTCCCATCGCTTTGTCTACTTTAAGTTGAGCTAGTTTCTCATGAACACAGTCTTCTGAAAATTGTTCAAGATGTCCCTCGCTTCTGTTATTTGTGGGTGTTTTCTGAGGTCCTGCTCCTGGTTCTTCATCTGTGAACACAGAACAAAAATATTTGTTAAGCAATTCCGCTTTATCCTTATCAGCTTCTACATATTCCCCCCCTGTACCCTTGAGTCTGACAATACCACTTTTGCCCTTCCTCTTCTCACTAATATATCTGAAAAATGTCTTATCTCCCCATTTTATTGCATTGGCTATTTCCTCCTCCTTTTGAATCTTTGCCTTCTTGACTACTTTGCTAGCTTCTCTAAGTTTTTCCAAATACAGATGCCTGTCTTCCTTTCTCTGTGATCTCTTGTATTTCATGAAGGCCTCCCTCTTATTCTTCACTTTTTCAGCTACTTCCTTCGAAAACCATTAGCCTATGTTACTTCGGGTGTTCAAACGTCTCTACTTTGCATCTTGTCCTGGTATAGACTGACACTTACATGGGCACAGGAGAATGTCCACAAGTACCATAAATACAGTATATAATGAAACACCATGACCTTCTCTACTCCCAGCAGGTGGCTGTGCTGTGAAAAGCTATTGAACTCCCTACAGTATCATATTTGCATTGCTCTGGATTCTCTCTATACTGTTAGGATGATAGTGCTATCTTTTTCTCTCACTCTTTTCTCCTACAAAAGTGGTACAGTTGTTTCCTTAGTCCACTTCAATTTCCAGAAAGAAAAGTTAACAAATAAAAACAACACAAAAACACAACTTAAAATAAGGTGATTCCTTTTTATTGGAATAACTTTATACATGTTCTTTCTTCTGTCACTGAGTGTTTTTTACACAGGCAGTTAGACTGAGCAATAGCCTGTCTCTTCAGCCAAAGTTAATTTTATTTGAGCTCCTGCTGGGAATACTGTCTAACATCCTTGCAGCCTGGAAACCGTCATCCTAAATAGAGATCTTAAAATGAAGATGAGATCTTCACGTTCAGAATACCGCGCAAAGTATATCAAATAATAATAAACCATAAACCATATGTTAGGATGTACTGACAAACATATTTAAATTAATCCAGGCTGCTCTACAGGTATTTAATTCTAAAGTATTACTGTGATAACATGCACAGTCAACTGGAGTTTTGAGCCTGCAGTGGAGCCCTTAGACAACAGGCTGGCTAAACCCAGGCTGAGAACACAAAAGAAAAGTTTTATTCAGCACAGGCTTTAAAACAGTGTATCATTAAAATGAGACATAAACAGTGTAGACATATTCTTGAGTCCCTGCTTCTCCTAGGCAGGGCCTTCCTGCTTCAATCTGTGTTTTCTTTGCTATGTTTCTGTTATGGTGGGTTGGGGCTGTTGTGTCCCTTACAGAGGACCAAGCATCTCTTCTATATACTCCTTCACAGTTATAGTACCTATTAAAGATGATCCTCAGCACTGACTACTCTTATGGGCAGATATTACTGTGTCAGGTAACCATATATTTACATGATTAACATTTTGGTTGTAAGAGGGTAGTATATTTTAGTACTGAAAGGATGTGATTTTGCATAGATTGCCAAGGTAGCAGAAGGATGCCCAAGTCTGGACATTCACAACCTGCAAAGTATTTTACAAAAGGCTCACTGAATGCAGAACCTTTGGCAAAATATAAGGCCATGAGAAAACGTGTAGTTTACAGCTTGTCCAGCAGGAACATATTAAAAGGAACGTATTTAAAAAAAAAGTGATGTCACTCTGTGTTTTGAACACATATAAGCAACAATTTTGCAACCTATGCATTTAAATACTGCCATTTGCATGTGTAAATGCCAGATTTAAAAAAAAATGGACCTCCAAGGGGAGCCAATTAAGGAACAAAGCTACACAACTATTTTGCTTTTCTGAGGTAGATTTTAATGCGAGAGAGATAAGCAGAATTTCCCACCCATCACTGTCCCAAATTTCAGCTCCAAACAATTATTTAGGATTTACATCTGCATTAGGCATGCATAAGTTTCAGCTAATGTCTATCACCATAACCATGTTTTAGCCAGTTAGCACTGTCTGAAAACTGCCGAAAATATTTTGAATATGCCCCCTGGTACATGTAAGTTACAAAACCCAACATATTCTAGTCACTAAGTTAAAAATAAAATCTTTTATTCTACATTTGCTTTTTGGCCATTTTATTTCTCTAATTGTGTTGGTTTCAGTCTCTGGTTTCTGCTTTCCTCTATCTTCTCTTAATTCTTTCCAGAGTCTCCAGCCCATCTGTCACTTCTCTTCCCTCCTGTCTTCTTTTCTTCCTCCCCTACATCCATTTCTGACATTGATCTTTATTTCATTTATTTTGTTCTCTCTCTATGGACTTAGATTTCACTCTTCATTATTACCATCCAGTCCTCAACATACCTACCACTTTTCAACCCTAAACCTAACCCTTCCATTCCCCATCTCTCTCCTTCCCTAGCCTCTTGTTCTTCAGTCTGTCACTAACTCTCCCCTTTCTCTCTTTGCTGATGTACCCAGCATCTGTCCACTGCCCAGTGTCTCCCCATCCAGCATCTGCCCACTTTCTCCCCCTCTGTCCAACATCTACCCCCTCTCTTACTCTCTCTATCCCCCTCATATCCAGCATCTCTTTTTGTCCACATTACCCTATCTCCAGCATCCCCCCTCATTCTCCCTATTTCCTCCCATGTCTGGCATCCTGAAGATAAACCCACCTCAGAACAATTCAAGCGCTTCCATCCTTTTAACAGAGAAGATATTTTAAAGAGGACACAGAACCTACTTGACCCACCTGAACAAAGCCTCGATGACATGGTCGCCTCTTGGAACTCAAACCTAGATGCCGTAATCCACGTACCTACTACAAACAAAGCACCACATAAGAAAAAGAATGCTCCGTGGTACTCCCAAGAGCTACGTAAATCGCTCCTTCAACTCAGACGACTAGAGAGGCACTGGCGACGATCAAGAACAATTGAGAGCCACGAGGCATTCACAGCACAATTAGGAAAACATTGTTTATCCGTGGCATCAAGTATGAAACAATATCATGCAAACAGACTACAACGCTCCCTGAACAAACCCCACGAGCTCTTCCAAATTGTAAAATCCCTAGCAAAGGAACCATCTCAGGGGAACTTGACCCACCCAGACCCCCAGGAATATGCCTACTACTTGCGTAACAAAAGTAACCAGCTTGTTCAACCTGCTAAGCCCCTCATCCCAGCTAGCCCACCCTTCCCCGTCCCTCAACCCCCACTTGATCATTTCTCAAGTGAGACCCAACACACCATCACATCCTTCTCTACCCCAACTGACAGCATTCAAGACATTATATTAAATATAAACACCACTACAGCACCCTCTGATCCGTGTCCAGCTTCCTGGATAAAATCCCTGCGTGCTGAGCTCAGCCCATTCTTATCCAAGCTTATAGATGTATCTTTCTCTACTGGAACATTCCCTCGAAGCCTGAAACAGACTGCCATCAGACCTCTCCTAAAAAACAGTAAGTTGGACCCCTCTATGATGGAATCCTACAGGCCTATCTCCAGCATACCTCTCCTATCGAAAATCATTGAAAAGATTACTCGTCAATTACAAGATCACATAGATACCAACGCACCCCTGCATCCCTGCCAGCATGGATTTCGTAAAGCGCATGGTGTCGAAACGCTACTGACAACCCTATTCAACACTCTATCCATAGGTCTGGATAACATCAGACAAGGTTTTGCACTAATCTTCATGGACATTGCCGCTGCCTTCGACACTGTAGACCATGAAGTTCTCCTTCGACGCCTCAGAGAGAAGGGAGTTCACGGTTCAGCTCTATCATGGTGCGCGTCATACCTCACGGACCGTTGGCAACATGTCCGTTCTGGCCCTTCCACCTCCGACCCTTTCCCCCAAACAAAAGGTGTTCCACAAGGCTCTTCCTTATCTGCCTTGCTGTTCAACATCTACATGCAACCCATCTGTGACCTTATCCACTCATTTAACATCAACTGCTGTCAGACGGCTGCCTGGGTGAGAATGTTCACAGTCTTGGCAAGTGCATATATCAATATGATTTGCAAGGGATTGTGGGAAATGCAGTCCATTCACACCAGACACAGCTGCTCACAATAATTAGTTGTGCTTGAGTGTAAAGCCAATAAGATATTTATTTATGGGGTTATTTCTCCCAACATAGATATGCTTGGTAGCACATAAAACAGGATACTTGCTTTCAGTGTTAAACTTAGAAAAACAAAATCAGGAAAACAACAGCTGAACTTGTCAGGCAATCAAAGCAAAAGAATAAAGACCTGGTTGGTAACAAACTGGTCTTTTCTGTAGGCTTTAGCTAATATTTTCTTAGCAGTGTTTCAAACAACAAGCAAAACCCACAAAGAAGGGAAAAATTGTTCTTTTCGGGTTAACTTCTTATATCTTCACACATAGATTCAGAAGTGATTCCCTCAGAGCTCACAAGCAATTAGGTAAGGCTCAATTGCTAGCAGTTACCCAGCTGAAACCCCTTAGCTGGCTTGCTTTCTACTGTGTGGCCCAAAATCCTACTCAGGAGCTTTTCTGAGTAGATTAAAGAACAAGTTTGCATTTCTTTGTGATGGTTGCTGTACTTTGTAACAGAAAATTACCAAAGGAGTTTAGACAGAGAGCAATCCATATATTCACAGCCTGTATCTAAGACCGCTCCTTCCCCTTCTTCAACAATCATGGGTTCAATATCAGAGATTGGCACAGAGGAATTTCTCAATGGAGCACTTTCAGGAGAATACTTGTTTCCCTGCTGTCTTTCAAGGTTATAGCTAGGGCATAGATCAGTGTTCATACCTGAGCTTCCATTGCTGTTAGAGTTCCTCTCTAAATAGCCTGGCCAGTATGTAGTCCAGTTCTTATGTCCAGCCTTCCAATCCAGATCCCTGGACACTGGATCTCTCTTCACATACCTTCTGGCACGGGTCCTAGGGTCCCTTCCACGTGCAGCCGTCTCCCTCACAGGTACCGTCTGGAGATTCCTAGCTCTGCAGCACCATTCCTCTGGCTTTCCCCAGTCCAATGGTGTATGCTGGCCTTTTGAATGTCTCCCAGTATACGTACTGCTCTGGACTCCTTTAGACCTCCCAAATGCTTTTCTCTTCTTTCTTCCAAAGGGTTTCTTGCCCTCTCTGTCCGTCCGCTCTGGCTTCTGCTTCTGATGATCCTCCAGATTATGAAGATGTCCAAGATGAGGATCTCCAAGCTGATCCTGAGGATGAGGATATCCAAGCTGATTCTGAGCATGAGGATAATTCTCTGTAGAATAAACTCTACCTTTATTCTGCTTAGATGAGTGCTCCACCCTAGCACAGCGCAGCTGTGTTGAATCAGGCCCTGCCCTTTGAGATGAGTGCTTGGGGATTACCTCATAGCCCTCTTGATTGAACACACGTTTCCCCACTTCAGCTCCTCTAATGGCTGTTGGAAACCTGTTGCATTCTGGGACTGGTAGTCTTTTATGGGAAAATTCTGTTTTTTTATTTCTACCAGAACTGACAGGTTGCTTGTTCAGAGTTACTTCACCTTTTCTATAGCTCCTTCCTGAGCTATGATAAGCTTCCTTATCACACTGCCTGGTCTATGCTGATGATGTCTTGATGTACATGCCAATCCCGACAGAACATCTTGACCTCTCCCCTCTAATCAAGTGCTTTGACGCAGTCACAGACTGGATAAACGCACAAAGGCTTAAGCTAAACTTAAAAGACGGAAGCCCTCTTCGTCACCAGGAATCCGGCATTTATTCCACCCCTGTCCATCAAGGTTCGCGACGCAGAGCTCATATGCAAGACTACAGTAAGATACCTGGGAGTTACGCTTGATCAGCAGCTCAATATGAAGGCTCATATCAACAACATAACAAAATCGGTCTATCATAAAATCCGGACCCTCCGCCATCTTCGTCAGCTGTTAGAGCCTGAAGACTTTCGAACTGTCTTTCAGGCCCTAATAATGCCTCACCTTGACTACGCCAATGCGATATTGCATGGCCTACCAAAGAGCACGACCAACCCCTTACAACTTGCAATGAATTCAGCTGCAAGAATCCTTCATGGAGCCTCCAGAAGATCCCACATTACTCCAATACTAAAACAGTTGCATTGGCTGCCCATACAAGCCAGGATCTCTTTCAAGATCCTAACTATGACCCATAAAGCCATCAAGAAATACCCGGCTACTGCCATTACTGACCTAATATCAATCACACCTCTTAACCGAGTAAGGAGATTGAATGCCTCAAATACCCTCATTCTACCTAAGGCAAGCACGAAGTGTTCCCAAGTCACTAGATCTAGAGCCTTTGCCTTCTTTGCACCATCCTGCTGGAACGCTCTACCAGCGACTATCAGAACCATCACTGATCTCTCCCAATTCAAGAAGGCACTGAAACATCACCTTTTTCTCCTTCACTATGATATTTCAGTCTCCCCCTCACACCCACCTACTTTCACACCTCAAGGCAGCACCTCAAGCCCATGCATCTCACATTCTTAGACTGAACACTCGCAATCACACTTTTACCCTCCACCCAACATGAGAAGCTTATGCAGTTTCATATAACCCAATATATAGCTGCATAAAGTGGCTTGTATATATTTATCATGTTTTCCCTGTTAAGGAACCTGTTTAATGTATACCCAAGTTATTATACCTGTTCACTGTAAGCACAAATCACTAAACTGAGATGTGTAGTTTAATGTTCATTGTAAACCGTACTGGTGTCAAATAGCGCTGTATAAAATAGACTGTAAATAAATAAATAAAATAAATAAATAAATAAAGCTCTACTCCATCTTCCAATTCCACCCTCTCTTGCATCCAGCATCTCCCCTCCACTTCCCTATGCCTCCATATCCAGCATCTCCCTTCATTCTCCCTATTCCTCCCTCCCTTATGCCTTTGTGTCTAAAATTCCCCTTCCATCTCCCTATGCCTTCTGTGGCCAGCAAGTTCCTTCGGTCTCCCTATCCCCTCCCTTCCCTGGTATATATTATCTACCCTCTATCTCTCATGACCCTCTGTGTCAAGCATCTGCCCTCTATCTCTCTATTCCCTCTCCCCTGTGTATAACATCTTCTTCCATCCTCCTATGTTAAGCATGCCCCTCTATCTCCCTCTCTGTCTCTCCCCTGTGTCTAGC
The DNA here is from genome assembly GCA_033557465.1 of Ichthyophis bannanicus. Taxonomy (NCBI): domain Eukaryota; kingdom Metazoa; phylum Chordata; class Amphibia; order Gymnophiona; family Ichthyophiidae; genus Ichthyophis; species Ichthyophis bannanicus. The sequence continues at coordinate 1,269,467,478 of CM066032.1, read as the reverse complement.
ATCTCCCTTCTATCACCTTATGACCCCTATCCAGCATTTCCCCTCTGTCTCCTTATGAACTCCCTGTGCTCAGTATCTCACCTGTCACTCTATGAACCCCCATATCCATCATGTCTCCTCCATCTCCCTATTCCCTCCCTCTCCTGTGTCTAATATTTCCCATTTCATTATGACCCCCTGTATCTAGCATCTCCCATCCCTATTTCCCCTTCCCTGTGTCTAGCATCTCCATTGCCCTACGCCCCCATGTCCAGCATCTCCCCTCCATCTTCCTGTGCCCCCTTGTCTAGCAATGACCTTCCATCTCCCTATGCCCTCCTCTCTTGTGTCTAGTATTTTTGCTCCCTCTCTATGTCCCCTGTGTCTAGCATGTCCCCTCCATCTCCCTGTCTCCTCCCTCCCCAGTGTCTAACATCTCCCCTCCATCTCCCTATGATCATTGTCCAGCATTTCCTATCTCCCTGTGACCTCCTATGTCCTCTCTTCTGGGTCTACTTATAATCCTCTGTACCCAACATGTCTCCTCCATCTCCCTATCTCCTCCCCCCTGTGTCTAGCATCTCTCCTTTGTTTTCCTATGACCCCATGTGTCTAGCATCTCCCCTCTTTCTCTCATGTCTAGCATCGCCCTGCCGTTTCCCTATGCCCCCTGTGTCCAGCATGCACCCTCTTTGTCTCCCTCTCCCTCCCTCTTTGTCTAGCATCTCCACCCATCTCGCTACAATCCCTGTCCAGCATCTTCCCTATGTCTCCCTATGCCCCCTGTGTCCAGCATGTTCCCTCCTCCTCCCTATACCCTCCCTCTCTGTGGTTAGCATCTCTCCTCTTTCTCCTTATGACCCCTTATGTCCAGTTCCTCTCCTTCCTCACCCTCTCACTATTCCCCCCTTCCCTATGTCTAGCATTTGTTTCCCTATGTCCAGCATGCCATCTTATTTCTCCCTCCTTTGTGTCTAGCATCTCACCCCCATCTCCGTGTCCATCTTTTCTCCTCTATCTCCCTCTTCTACCTTCCGTGTCCAGTAGCTCGTTTCCCTACCCTTTCCCTTCCACTCATTCTTGTATTTCTCCTCCAATCCAAACTCCATCCCCCCAGTGCAGCATTTTCTTTTCAACCATCGTACCCATTGCACTCTTTTTTTTCAACCTCTTCTCCCCTCCCCCCAGCACTTTTCTATTAATCCTCCATTCCCTGCCTAACCAATCAACCAACCAACTAGCAGTGGACACTGCTGTAGCATCTCCTGAGTCCTGCAGTGGAGGTGGCGCAGCCTCTGAGACCCATGTGTGCCTCTAAGGGCCTGCTGGATACTCCCCTGGCTGATTCAAAAAGTATGTTCAGAGGGGGATTGACCAGCAGGGCCTTGAAGGCACTTAGGTCTCAGAGACCTTGTGCTTATGGATTTTGTTATTGCTACAACTACTGCTGCAGGGTTGGGGAGATGTAGCAGCAGCAGCTGGAGGGAAGGCAGAAGTCCACAGAGGAGATACTGCTGCTGTCTAGATTTCTTCAGCTGGGGGATCTCCACCAGCTACAGCTGTGGTCAACATTATATATCGGGGGGGGGGGGGGAGGTTTGCACTTTGCGTTGTCCCTTGATAGCTTTTAAATAGGCTTTGATTTACTATAAGAGAAAACAGAAGGACTGTCATAAGAAAGGAAAACCTTTCAAGGCAAGCAATCCAACAAAAAAACATTTGTGAGGGTAGTTAATAGTTCAGGTTATAGTGAATGAGTACATCAGATAGGGTTTCACTTAATTTTTGAATAAACATGTCATAGCAATGACCCAGTTTTTATACTATTTCCTTTTTAAATTGGTCTTGTTTTATTTGATTCTTTTGTGTGTCAGATATGTGTGCATATATAATCCAATGCCATTTCATTGGCCACTTTTTTTTTAGGAGATATTGGACATTAAGGGGTTGAACTACAAAGGTGCCAATTATGTTGACCACAACTGTACTGCACTAAAGAAGTGACACATGTGCAGAGTGGGGTCATGGTACAGGAAACATGATGGAACATGCTTTAGGCTGGCCCTGTTTAGGTGAAACTTAAGCATTGTGAAGTCACCCAACAGTCTTGGCTTGGAGGGCTGGATTTGGACCAACTGAAAGAAATAAAAAAAGAGAGCAAGTCAGCAGTATAGTGATAGTGTTGGTATTGTTGACAGAAGGTGCAGAACCATGCTTAAGGTCCTGACTTTGTTTCCTGCCTCAGGTCTTTCACTACCTGAGTCAGAAAGGACTGGAGATGCTTCAGATAAAGTATTCTTTCCCTGGCAATAGTCATTGTATAACACCAAACACTACTGGCTCTATTTAAGGCCAGGCCCAGACCTAGGCAAGCCTTCAGCCTAGCACACCTCCCCCCCCCCCCCCCCCGAGGATGGGGGAAGGAGCCACTCATCCTGCAGCATTTGGGGGTGGCAGCTGAGTTGGCTGCCCCTTGCTACCAATCCTCCTTTAGTGCTGTAGCTCCTAAAATTGTGCCACCCTAGGTGATTGCCTGGTTTGTCTTATGGAATAGCCTGCCCTGTTTAAGGCCCATGATAATATAGTGGGAGATCATCTGATGTTAGAGTGGGAGATCATCTTGCATCCAGTGATCAACAGATGGTGTGGTTCAGTATTAAGGCTAGGGTTGATAAAATCCATTCAAAAGTGAGGGTCTTAGACTTTAGGAAAACTAACTTTTCCAAATCAGCCTGTACCTCAAGGAGTCGTTAGTGGGATGGGAACAGCTGGAAGATGTAGAAAAACAGTGGGCAAAACTGAAAGGGGATATTTTAAGGGCAACCAAACTTTTTATTAGAAAGGTAAATAAAAGGAAAAGGAAAAGGAGGCCGCTTTGGTTCTCAAAAGAAGTAGCTGAAAAGGTGAAGAAAAAGGGGGAGACCTTCATGAAATACAAGAGGTCACAGAGAGAGGAGCTAGCAAAGTAGTCAGGAAAGCAAAGATACAAAAAGAAGAAAACATGGCCAATGCAATAAAATAGGGGGATGACATTTTTCAGATATGTTAGTGAGAAGAGGAAGGGCAAAAGTGGTATTGTCAGACTCAAGGGTGAAGAGGAGGAATATGTAGAAGCTGATGAGGATAAAGCAGAATTGCTTAACTCGTATTTTTGTTCTGTGTTCACAGATGAACAGTCAGGAGCAGGACCTCAGAAAACACCCACAAATAGCGAAGGAGAACTTGAACGATTTTCTCAAGATTGTGTTCATGAGGAACTAGTTAAACTAAAAGTAGACAAAGTGGTGGGACCAAATGGGATACATCCGAGAATACTGAAGGAACTTGGGGACATTCTAGCAGCTCCACTAACTGACCTTTTCAATGCCTCTTTGGAGTTAGGAGTGGTGCCAGAGGACTGGAGAGAGGCACATGTGGTCCCCTTACACAAAAGCGGAAGTAAGGATGTGGTTGAAAACTACAGGTCGATTAATCTAACCTCTGTGGTGAGTAAAATATTGGAAACACTGTTGAAAGAGAAAATAGTGAGGTTTCTGGCTTCCAATGGATTACAGGATTGGAGGCAGCATGGATTCACAAGAGGCAAGTTTTGTCAGGCAAATCTGATTGATTTCTTTGACTGGGTGACCAGGGAATTGGATCAAGGGAGAGCCCTAGATGTGGTGTACTTGGAGTTCAGTAAAGCCTTTGACACTGTTCCACACAGGAGACTTATAAACAAACTGAGCACCCTAGAGATGGACCCCTAAAGTTACTGCTTGGGTTAGAAATTGGTTGAGTGGAAGGCAACAAAGGGTACAGGTAAATGGAGCTCACTCTGAGGAGAAGGAGGTAACCAGTGGTGTGCTGCAGAGATCTGTCCTTGATCCGATTCTTTTTAACATCTTTGTTAGTGATATTGCGGAAGAGCTGTCGGGTAAGGTTTGTCTCTTTACAGATGATACCAAAATCTGCAATACATTAGTGTAAAGGGTCCATTATTCCTTTCCCAGCACTTCTTATCACTAACCCTTGGGACGTCCGTCTGGGTCGAGGAATCACCTTACCTTCTTTGTCTGGAATCCAGGGGAACAAACACACACACACCTGCACATAAGTGGTATGCAGTTTATTCCAAAGGGTGGAGGGATTGTCTGTATTTTATACATTATCAGAAACATAGTCATACGTCATCCACCCATCTTCTGGGGGCCCACTATAGTTTATCAGTAACTAATGCAAAAACAAGTCATCCTTGAGTAGAACAATCAGTTTAGCTTACACAGCACATTCCTTTTTCCATACCCACCAGAATGTACAAAGGGCACACACATAGGATTCTGATTTTCTATAGGATTCTAATTTCTCTTGTGCAGGCCTCTTGTATATGCACTTAAACTAAGCATTATTATTACAAAGGACACATATATAGGATTCTGATTTCCCTAACAATCCCCCCTTTGGGCCTGCATAGGCCCACTATAAGAACAGCCTAACAATCTACTACAAAATAACTAAACAGACATTATTAATGGAACATCTGTATGTGGCAGCTCAGGTACATCAGCCACCATAAAAGCAGGAGTATAGGAATACATAAAAGTGGTAGAGCTTTGTAGGGCCTTTCAACAACAGCCAAGAACAAATGAATATACAACAAAAAAGAACAAGAATTATAAAACCGCTCAATAGGGCAATAAGCAGTCCTTTGAGACTACCCCAAAGAAAGATACATAGAAACTTCCCTGTAGTTGAAGAACAGTATAGAGCAGTATTAGACAGGCTAAAAGCAGAAACAATAAAACAATCTGTAGCATTAAAACTAGAGACAGTTTACAATGAGCAAGGGACCTAGTCATATCCCAAAGAGGGGCGAGTAACACCAATGTTATACAAAAAGGTAGAAAAAGAAACATGGGGCTGGGTGCAGTTTAAATTATCCAGTATAGTAAACTTCTGCATTTCACACAGATTAGAAGGTATAGTAATGAAACATGTTGAGAGAAAAGCTCCAGTTTGTAGCGAGCTGCGCACACAAAAAAGTAAGGCAGTCTGGGCAAGTAGTATTGCCGTATTAACAGTTCCCGAAATGGGCTGAAGGAGGCACCGCATGAGTGGTAGGAGGAGTCAACACAGTCTTGTGCGTGATGGTCAGGAGGCTGGAACCGAAGATGTCAGTGGAGACGATACACGCTTGATTCTTGACGCATGGATCCACGAAGGGGAGTCACACAGGATGGCTGTCCATGTGATGACGATCACTGTAGTTTGGAGGTCCATAGAGCGGGTCTAAGGTACCGTGCTTTTGAGGTGCTCTGACCTGTCACCAACCTTGAAGGGATATATTGGTTCAGTACCTCTAGGCCGAAAGCTGCCTTTCTTCAGGAGTCTTCTCCTCTCCTCTCCAGTTGCTAGGGCCTTGGCTGCCCCGGCGTCAGCTACTTCTATCCTGGTCCTGAAGCCTGATCTGTATATGGAGAATGTTTCCAGCGAGGGCAATGGCTTCAGGATCTTTTAGCCGCCACCTTCACTGCAATCGGTGTTATCAGAAGAACTTGGAACGGTCCCATACTGGAAAAGGGGCATTTACCATGTGCTGGTGGTATGTCTTTACCAAAATCCAGTCTCCGGATTGAAAGAAAAGAGCTGAGTCATCCAGCAGAAAGGACTGGACCTGCTGAGCATACCTGTGGAGGGAAGAGAAGTTGCCTCTGCTGCTAGGAAATACAAGAGATCAAATGTGAGGCTCAGGAGTATAAAAAGGTAAGCAGTCTTCCATATAACAGTTCAGAGGGAGAAAAAGTTCGGTCTACTCCCTTAAGGCAATTTTTTTTTTTTTTTTTGAACAGAGTCAAAAGCAAGACAGTTTAATTTCTTTACAAAGTTTTTTAAGGTTTCGGAGGTTCCCCCCTTCGTGGATTGCTGCTTGCATACAACAGCCAATCCTAAGCAACTCAATTTAGCTAATACATTTTGACAAGACGCCCACACTTCCTCAAATTTTTTTACAATTTTTAGAATTATACCAATTTGTAAAAATTTGTGTAAGTAACTTTCCTCCTTTAGCTTCATGTGTCGGGCCAGGACACATAGAGGCAAAAAGGGATAAAAGCATCTGAAAAGCACCACATGGCCAGTGTGGGTCTCCCCAAAGCTCATTAGGATGAAAAGTGCACTCAGCCTATCTCCAAGTGTCTATTTCCAATTACTGGATATATCTCTGGGCTAGATGACTTCCAAAATTGGAGTTAATGGGGATGGCATAATCAAATATTGTAGAGTATTCATTGTCAGTTTTCTTTCTAGGTGGATACATCGGATACATCATTTCACATTTCAATTTACCCTCACCATTTTATAATGTTAATCTGAGTTCTCTTTTCCAACATGAATATTCCATCACACTCCTCTCAACACCACTTTTTTTTTCCACTTACATCATTCCATCAAACTACATGCATAGGTCCTTCTGTCTTTTTTATACCATACTAGTGTATCCTTATTTGGCAAGGCTGCTAAGAACATCAAACAATTATTAGAAACTTAGTATTTTTGCAAACAAAGGTATATATACATATAAATGTAGATCCTTTTCAATAAGCATAACAATATGAGTAAACAATGCTCATTCTAATTAGCAACTGCCTAAACAAAATATAGATAAAGTTCTTACAATATAGACTAGTGCTTCACGGCATTTTATAACATCAATCCCAATAGGAAGGAGTATGGCTTCTAACAGAACAGCCACATAATCTCTCAGGTGTGACTAAAGTCTATCTTATACCCGGTTCCCAGTGAGAGTGCTGTGGAAACTTAAAAATATTTGAGGACTGATCTTATAATCACAGTGCCCACAAGGATCTGTGGAGGTTACTCACTAATCATGGTGTTTAAGAGATCCTTCTGAGATGAGAGGCCTAAGAAGGTTCAAGGCATTTGTGGTTGGGCCTCAGGGCGATGTTTCCTCGGGTTCTTCTTGGCCTATTCCCCCCTGCCTAGTCATGTCTCTTCAGAGGCATAAATATGCAAGGTTCATGTTCTTCAGGCCTTGTGGGTCCTCGAGAAGTCTTAAAGCAGTTAGAATTCCGGTGGCCCAGATCATCACACTCGGAGCAGCACGTTTATTGCCTTTTCCAAGGCTGTAGCCTCACCTTCTGTCTCTCTCTCTCTCGGTTATCTTTTTTATTTGTTTTTTTTTTTTGTTTGTTTTTTTTCAAACCTCTCCTGGATCGTTGCTAACAATTAAAATTTTGTTTATCCAATCAACTCAAGTTAATGTTATTGTTTTATTTGTCTACTAACTTTACAAATATTCTCATGTTTTCTGGGAACTAAGTTTCATCTTTCCACTAAATAAGATCTATATGCTTGGGAACAGAGCAATTTCAGATCAGCCTCTTTCCAAAATTCTATAATTTCTATGTGTACTGAACCTCTACATAATGTACTGCTAGAACAAGTATTTTGGTAACATAAAGTGCAAGTGTGTAAACTAAAGAGAACTTGTATGTCATAGTGCTACAATATACTGTATTACTAAAACTGAAATGTTAAAAACTTTTTCTCTCTGGACCCCAACACATCAAATCAGAAAGATAGCCAGCACCCATGGTGCTACTGTCCTGTTCGTCAGTCATCAGCACCGAGCTTAACAATGCAAAGTAATTAACTTAAAATCTTACAGTTCAAGAAACAGACATTCAAATAACATGAAGCTGCAAAGAGGTGAATTCAAAATCATGCTTTGTCACATTTAAATTAAAACCTTATACATAATACTTGAGACTGGTATCAAACTGATCTGAAACAATGAAATTATGTTAAAGCAATCTACTTAGAGTAACAGTTCAACCTTGATGTTATCTCAAACACAGCAAAGTAAACAGCAAGTCTGTCTTGAGTCCAAATTCCTTCAGGCAAATGCAGATAGCTGAACAAGAGTCCTAAATACTAAAAGTTTAAAAAGAAAAAGTTGCTTGAGAATTGTCACTAATTGTGATTGCTATTAAATTCCTATAGTTACAACTCTATGTGTTTTGTAATATATGAACAATAATTATGACCTCTGAGGTGCTTGCCACAAAATATAAAAATCATTGTTGTTGTTTTTTTTAACTCTTTAACCATTTGTGCCTTCTGTAGCCCACGGGAGGGGCTGCCCCCTTTCCCTCTCTCTTCTTTGTTCTCTTTGTTAAGTTTCTGGTTTCGTTTCTTATGTTGTAGGGGGAAGAGATAGCCCCAACCTAATTTTTTTTCCAGGACACCCTAAATCCTTTCATTCCCAAGAAATGCAGCAGATTATGAATGGCTTCTATCACAACTGGTATCTCCTGCCCCAACTTTGAAGATCATCTACATAGTACCTAGAGAGCAGACAAACATATACCTCAAATCTACAATACTAAACCATTTGCGTTCATGCAAAATTTAGCTCAATATTTTTAACCAAAAGCATAAATATACAAATCAAGGGGTTTCTTTTGAAATAAGGTTTTCAAAGGAAAGTATCCATTGCTAGGTCTGGACAATCTTATTCAGATTCCTTAAATCCTGCACCAACCAGCAATAAAGGAAAAACAATATTTACTGTAAACAAAACATATATTTTTTTTCAGCTTGTTGGGAAGAACACTAAGGAGTTACTTATTTGGGAAACTTCTGTTTCAGTTCTTATTTAAACAAGAGACAAATCAAAGCTTACAAGTGCTTTCTTAAGAAATTTCGCCCTGCATAATGAACTAGACCCTCGGGGTATTTGGAGCGCACCCCACTCCCAGAATTCCTCCACTATTTACATTATACATCTCACTCACACACAATCAGTCTCAGTTCCCAATAGAATATAGAAACCACCAAGGTAGATACCAAAGTCCCCCTTTTCCTTACCTTGATCTGTGCACAGAATTTACTGGGGTGCTGCAGTGCCTGCTTTTTTAATTCACTGTTACAGTCCGATTCACAATACCTCTAGTCACCTAGGATCATTACCAGCTAGTAAAGAGACCTCTCCGCAGAAAAGGAGGTGAGACTGTTGAAATCAACAGGACGCGTCTTCGCACCTCCACTCAGCAGGAGTCACTCCACCGTGGGAAAATCCCGGCGAGCCCCAGCTGTTATTTACACTTTTACCTGTGGCCAATTCACCTTTAGCCAACCGGGCCAATGAGACTCGGAGAGGGATATTGTGAAGCAGATTAAGAGCTCTTTTAGTATTTCATTATGCAGTACATTGCTATAGCAATGGGTGTCTAAATACAGACACACCCTTTTACATATCTCAGTGACAGTTATACCGTTGTTGAGTACAAAAGTAAAAACGTTTTCTATTTAGCTTGTCTTCTTACAATATGGCAATAAATAGACACTCTGCAAACAAATAATAATTTACGTTTTAGTATGCTGTTTGACTTTAAGTTTCTGTTCTGTCTGCCTGTCCGTAACCTTTGAACACAAAGAACAGGAAGGGAGGGGGAGGGAAGAGCAAATCAGTGGAAGAATAAACAAACACCACTTGTCACTTGCATTCCAGAGTCATCAGTTCTAGAGAGGGGGGGGGAGGTGTCGTATAGGCACGGAGATAAACATGCTAACAGACTCCTGTAACTTACACTGACAATTTGTGTAGAATGGCTGTTTTTTAGCTGCAGTTTTAAAACTTATCACAACATATAGCAGAACATGCACTCCCCGCGGATTCTGGAGCGGCCCCCTCACCTTGGGACCCCCCCATCCTCTAATTAATTCACAACAAACGCACGTCTGGCCACTTGCTGTCTGCACAGTACCCGTCACTAGCGCTATATCGCTTCAGAGTACGGCAGGGGCGTTTTGCCAAACTCACACAGGCACACAAGCACACAGAGAAGGAGAAGGATATTACCACAGACCCAGCAGGACGTCCCTGTTATTCACTGCGCTACCCAAGCGCATATTGCCAGCGCTACCGAAGCGCTACCGAAGCGCATTTTCCCAGCGCTACCAAAGCGCATTTTTCCAAGACGAGCTACCAAAGCAACGTCAATTAAAAAATCTTTGTGCAGCTACCAAAGCTGCTTCAATTTAGAAAGTGCATCGGGGAAATCCAAACTTCTGACACCAAATGTAAAGGGTCCATTATTCCTTTCCCAGCACTTCTTATCACTAACCCTTGGGACGTCTGTCTGGGTCGAGGAATCACCTTACCTTCTTTGTCTGGAATCCAGGGGAACAAACACACACACACACCTGCACATAAGTGGTATGCAGTTTATTCCAAAGGGTGGAGGGATTGTCTGTATGTTATACATTATCAGAAACATAGTCATACGTCATCCACCCATCTTCTGGGGGTCCACTATAGTTTATCAGTAACTAATGCAAAAACAAGTCATCCTTGAGTAGAACAATCAGTTTAGCTTACACAGCACATTCCTTTTTCCATACCCACCAGAATGTACAAAGGGCACACACATAGGATTCTGATTTCTATAGGATTCTAATTTCTCTTGTGCAGGCCTCTTGTATATGCACTTAAACTAAGCATTATTATTACAAAGGACACATATATAGGATTCTGATTTCCCTAACAATTAGACACCCAGGAAGGAGTAGATAACATAAGGGATCTAGCTAAGCTTGAAGAATGGTCGAGAATTTGGCAGCTGAGATTTAATGCTAAAAAATTCAGAGTCAAACATTTGGGCTGCAATAATCCAAGAGAGCGGTAAAGTGTAGGGGTTGAAGTACTTCTGTCCACAAAAGAAGAGTGGGACCTGGGCGTGATTGTGTCTGATGATCTTAAAGTAGCTAAACAGGTAGAAAAGGCAACGACGAAAGCTAGAAGGATACTTGGGTGCATTTGGAGAGGAATGGCTAACAAAAAAATGGAGGTGATAGTGCCTCTGTATAAGTCTTTGGTGCAATCTCATTTGGAGTATTGTATGCAATTCGGGAGACTGCACCTTCAAAAAGATATAAACAGGATGGAGTCAGTGCCGAGGATGGCTACTAAAATGGTTAGTGATCTTCACTATAAAGCATATGAGGATAGACTTAAGAATTTTAATATGTACAGTATATGTTAGAGGAAAGGCAGGATAGAGGAGACATGATAGAAACGTTTAAATACATCCGTGGCATAAATGCACAAGAGGAGAGCCTCTTTCAATTGAAAGCAAGTTCTGCTACAAAGAGACATAGGATGAGAGTGAAAGGGGACAGACTCAGGAGTAATATAAGGAAATATGGTAGATGCGTGGAATAGTCTCCCAGCGGAGGTGGTAGAGATGAGGACAGTATCTGAATTAAAAAAAACATGAGACAAACACAGAGGATCTCAAAAGGAAAAAAGGGGACTATTGTAGTAGCATTGCCTTTAACCTCTCCCGGCATTCATGGCTTCACAGATACAGCCGCCAGCGTGAGGGAAAAGTCTCCTCAAGCTGGCGGCTGAGCAGAGGGAGCGGGGGCCTCGCACAGGCTTCCCCAACTCCCTCTGCAGCCGTCCATTGTGCGGGAATGGAGTTCACGCAGGGCCCTGTGCGATTAACATTCTGACTTAATGGACAGGGTGGCCCTGCACACCCATACTCCAACAATTGCACTGGCTACCGATAACTGCACGGGTAAGATTTAAGACAACTATAATCATATTCAAGATTATGAATCTATGCTCAGCAGATGTTCTTCATAGATTATTGACCAAGGACTCGACTAACAGGCCTAAACAATCTAATAATATTAACAAACTCCGCTTATCTACAGGGCACCACAAAACAAAGCAAGCTACCTCCAACAGAGCAATATCACTCTCAGCACCGGCACTCTGGAACTACCTTCCGGATGAATTAAGAGCTATGAGCGACATCAAGGATTTCCGTAAATCTCTCAAGACACTCTTATTCACGGAAGCTTATGATCAAGTAACCTAAGAACCCCTGCTCCTTTGACATATGAGAAAGATCGATAAACCAACTAACCAATGTCTATATGTATGTCTTGTCACCCCCCTTCCCTTATGTTCTGTGTAAACCCATAATTGTATCATTGACCACTTTGACTGAAGGATAAAGTGGTATGCAAATCTGGTTAATTAAATAAATAAATAAATAAATATATAAATGAAGGTTCATGATTCCAAATCCTAGTGCTAGTTCTGATTTAACTGGAAGTGCAAAGAAGCAGGAGGAAACTTCATTTAAAAAGGTAAGCAAGTCTAAAATTGCAACTTCAAAGAGCATGTTTTGTGTCTCCATTACCTAGATAGGTGTATTATGGCTTTTGTGTATATGTGTTGGGGAGTGGGATGTTGCTTTCCAATTGTTCTGTGGTGGTGGTGGATAAATACAGGTGGGTTGTGGCTGTGGCTGGGTGGGGATGTACTGTGATAAGGAAGCTTATCAGGACCTAGAAGAGAGGGGTAAAAAGAAGGAATTTACATTAATAAAGGGACCCATTTTAAAACGTCAGGGACTTAAAACTCCATTTGCTCCTAGAAAGCAGGTAATTCCTGGCCACAATAAGGAACAGAGTGCCCCTAGTAGTGGAAAGGAGAGGGGATACAGGCCCAAGGTAAGGAACCCTTACGTCACTGCATCCCCTAATCACTCAGCTGCCATGAGGGAGTTTGATCTCTCTCACCTGAGAGGGGAGAGGGTGGAGCAGGAGCCTGAGGGGTTTAAGTTTAGTTCAGTGAGACCAGAGAGCAGTCGAGGACCCAGACGAGGAGGGACAAGCAGAACACGTGGAGAGGAACTGGAAGGACTCCTGAGACCTGAGAGTGCTGTAACTGCTGACCAGAGAGAGAGAGCAGAAGTTTTGCCTACTCAAGAAGGAATGGAGCAGTAAGAGCCAGAAGCACTAACTGGAGAACAGGACATGCTGGATGGTGGCCAGAGCATGTAAGAAGTGAAGCTACTACAGGCTTTGATCAAGGTATGAGCCCCAGAAGCTTAGTTAATAAGGAGCACTATGTATTTGCCAGAGACAGCTTTAACCATAACAGGAGGCAGTCAGGTAAGCTATCTGAATCTGAGCCAGTGAGTGAACCAATGGAAATGGGGGAGCCAGATTTACCTTGTGAAGAAGGGGTCTCATACATGGACTGCTCTGCATGCCAGTCTGCCAATTAAGAAGGGTTGCCAGGGATGTCAACCGTAAAGAGAAGCCTCCAGTGTCCAAAGTCCTAAGAGCTGTGTTAGCTTGTTAATGTTCTAAGTTCAGGAGAAGTGTGATGCAGTGCAAAGCTGAATCTTCCTGATTATCTTTGAGGAACAGCTGGGTGCAGTGTAGAGCTCAGTCTGTTGCCGTTTCAACTGAGGAAGGGAGAAATGCTTTTGTTTGTCTAATTACTGAGAAATCCTTGAAAAGAGTTTATCTGCTTGTGTGAATTGGACTATCTGTATGAAGTGCTGTGTTTAAGCATACAAGATAGCCAGGTATTTGTTCTGGACTGGAAAGGGAAAGAAAACCTGGTTTAAAGTTTCTTTCTGTATGTTTTGGACTGCACAGCAAGCTCTGCTAGGAAGCAGGTGCTGTTAATTAAGGCTGAGGAAAGCTGTTTTGTTTCAGTTCAAGTTATCCTGTAATGAGTTACAAGAATTCCTGGTGAAATATCTAAAAAGGTGGATCTGTGAACCTTAGCGTGTCTTTCTTTTCTAAATAAATTCCAACTACAATGAAGGTGTTTGTTTTCATCTGAGCCCAAATGATATCTAACTGAACTACCTTTCCCACAATGCATTTAAAGGCATCCAGTTAGAAAAAGGCCTGAAAGTTGAAGAACCACAATGGCAAAAACAAAACCACGCCCCTCCATACCAATGTAAGGGGCTAAGGGCGTGACAGTACATTGCTGGGAAGGGGTGTTTAAGGGTATATGTGGTAGGGTAGGGGGTATATGTGAGTGGATAAGGTGTATATATGTGCAGAAGAGGTAGTATGTAGGGATGTGGGATTATGTCTATGTGGCTGGGATAGACGTAGGTGTGGGTATGCCACACTATTCTTCCTCTTCATCTCTCCAGTCCCTCTCTCTACTATGTATGTTCCCTTTCCCTTCCTCCTCTTCATATTTCCCCTTTCCTATTCTTCTCCTTCTACATTTCCTGTTCTCAACTGCCCCTCCCTTGTCATTTCTTCTTTCTCCTCTTCTGTCCTGCCAACAATGCTTTTCAGGTTGTTGCTGAGAATTCTTCAGTGGGGAGGGGACAACGGGGTTACTTACCTGTAACAGGAGTTCTCCGTGGACAGCAGGATAAGTCAGCCACACCTGGTGACGTCCTCCGGGCGGCGCCATGGATACGGAAGTGCTCTCCAGAGCTCAGAAAGATGAGACTTTCTGAGCCCGCCCAGGTAGCCCACCTTCCCACTCTGCCCCCTAGCCAGCCAGTATGTTCCAAGCTAGTCTCGCCGGCTAGGGAGCATTCCCGTGGATTGGCCTCCTCCAGGGGAGGCGGGTGGGATTGTGTGGCTGACTTATCCTGCTGTCCACGGAGAACTCCTGTTACAGGTAAGTAACCCCGTTTTCTCCATGGACAAGCAGGATTGCGTCAGCCACACCTGGTGTCTCCCTAGCTGTATTCGCTGAGGGGAGGAGGCCAGGGTACTGAGCGTTGTGATAAGGAAGCTTATCATAGCTCAGGAAGGAGCTATAGAAAAGGTGAAGTGACTCTGAACAAGCAACCTGTCAGTTCTGGTAGAAATAAGAAAACAGAATTTTCCCATAAAAGACTACCAGTTCCAGAATGCACCAGGTTTCCAACAGCCATTAGAGGAGCTGAAGTGGGGAAACGTGTGTTCAATCAGGAGGGCTATGAGGTAATCCCTAAGCACTCATCTCAAAGGGCAGGGCCTGATTCAGCACAGCTGCGCTGTGTTAGGGAGGAGCACTCATCTAAGCAGAATAAGAGTAGAGTTTATTCTACAGATGACCATCTTCATGATCACCTTGGATATCCAGAGAATTGTCCTCAGTATCCTGAGAATCAGCTTGAGTTTGATCATCAGTTTCATCTGAAGGATCATCAGAAGCAGAAGCCAAACCGGACGGACAGAGAGGGAAAGAGACCCTTTGGAAGAAGGAAGAGAAAAGCCTTTGAGAGGTCTAGAAGAGTCCAAAGCAGTACGTATACTGGGAGGTATTCCAAGGGCCAGCATACACCATTGGACTGGGGAAAGCCAGAGGAATGGTGCTGCAGAGCTAGGAATCACCAGAGGCTACCTGTGAGGGAGATGGCTGCACGTGGAAGGGACCCTAAGACCTGTGCCAGAAGGTATGTGAAGAGAGATCCAGTGTCCAGGGATCTGGACATAAGAACTGGACTACATACTGGCCAGGCTATATAGAGAGGAACTCTAGCAGCAATGGAAGCTCAGGTATGAACACTGATCTATGCCCTAGCTATAACCTTGAAAGACAGCAGGGAAACAAGTATTCTCCTGAAAATGCTCCATTGAGAGATTCATCTGTGCCAATCCATGATATTGAACCCATGCTTGTTGAACAAGGGGGAATAATAGCAGATGAGGATCCTGTTTATATGGACTGCTCTCTATCTAAACTCCGTTGGTAACTTTCTGTTATAAAGTACAGCAACCATCACAAAGAAATACAAATTTGTTCTTTAATCTACTCAGAAAAGCTCCTGAAGCAGGATTTGACCCACACAGTGGAAGGCAAGCCAGCTAAGGGGTTTCAGCTGGTAACTGCTAGCAATTAAGCCTTACCTAATTGCTTGTGAGCTAGGAGAGAATCACTTCTGTATCTATGTGGGAAGTAATCAGAAGTTAACCTGAAAAGAACAGTTTGTTTCTTTCTTTGTGGCTTTTCATTTGTTGTTTTCCTGATTTTTACTTTGTTTTTCCAAGTTAACACTGAAAGCAAGTAACCTAATTTATGTGCTACCAAGCATATCTGTGTTGGGAGAAATAACCCCATAAATAAATATCTTATTGGCTTTACCCAAGAGCACAACTAAATTATTGGCAGCAGCTGTGTCTGGTGTGAATGAACTACATTGCCCACAATACCTTGCAAATCATATAGATATATGCACTTGACAAGACTGTGAAGATTCTCACCCAGGCAGCCGTCTGACAGCGTACAGCCTTGGAGTTGGAAACAGACTAATTATCCCAACGTGGTTGTTACTTTAGTTTATTTGTTATCACAGGTGAACACAGTGCTACAGTGCAAACAGTATTATAGTGCCAATGGTGCAACAATGCAAACAATGCAAGTAGTGCAAACAGTGCAAACGTAACCATGTAAACAAGCAATAGTGCAAAGGTGAACAACAGTGCAAACAGAGTCTCAGCTGCATCACAGACAAGGCAACCCGACCGAAGGTCGAAGTCTGACATCTCACACGCTGTTAAGGGTCCCAGCATTTTGTGCTTCGCTGGGTTCCTTGGCAGTAGATAGGACGGCCGCGCCCACGGCACAATCCTCCAGGAATCGGAGGTCCAGGCAGTAGTGTCTCTGGAACGTGTGCGGGGAGGACCAAATAGCCGCCCTGCAGACGTCAATCAGAGGAACAGCGCGGATGTTGGCAATTGAAGCGGCCAGCACTCTGAGGTGGTGAGGGCCCACTCTTGGAGTTTCCCTGGTGCCTGAAGGGTCAAGGCAGTAGGAGACGCAGGCAGCCACCCAGTGGGAAAGGGTTCTCTTGTTGATGGGTCTGCCAGGTCTGTTCGGGTCGAAAGATACGAACAGCTGTTCTCCCTGCCGGATGGTTTGCGTTCTGTGCAGATAGATCCGGAGGGCCCGGAGGCAGTCGAGCGTGTGCAGGCATCGCTCCTCGTCCAATGAATGAGGCTCCGGAAAAAATGACGGGAGCTCAATGGACTGGTTCACATGGAAGGCCGAAGAAACATTAGGCACGAACCTTGGATTGGTACGTAAGGAAGCATGGTTCTGGTGTAGCTGCGTATACGGCGGGTGTGATACCAGAGCATGCAGCTCGCTGATCCTCCTGGCGGATGTGATGGCAATGAGGAACAGCGTTTTCCAGGAGACGAATTTCATGTCAGCTGACTGGAGAGGTTCGAATGGCTCTTGCGTCAGGCGTTGAAGGACTAAGTTGAGGTCCCAAGGTGGCACAGGTCGCCTGATCGGGGGTCTCAGGTTCGCCAGGCCCTTCATGAAATGAGTTGTGAGGGGCAGCGTCGCAATAGAATTGGCCCCTTTGTGTGGTGCATGGAAGGCAGCTATTGCAGAGAGGTGGACTCAGATGGATTGTGTTTGTAGACCGAGGGTAGACAAGGAACTGAGGTACTGAAGGACCTTGGGAAGCGGGCATGTTGAGGGTTCGAGGCTCTGGACTGCACACCAGCTGCAGAATCTCTTCCACTTGAGACCATAGGATTTTCTTGTGGAAGGCCTCCTGGCCACTAGTACCACGTCCTGCACCTCATTAGGTAGTTGGAGACTGGAAAGGCTTATCCGCTCAACCTCCAGGCTGTGAGCGACAGGGCTTCGAGGTTGGGATGCCGTGTGCTGCCCTTGTTCTATGTGAGTAGGTCCGGTCTGAGGGGCAGGCGCCTCGGGGGTCCATGAGCCAGGCGCAGTAACAGGGCAAACCACATCTGGCGTGGCCAGTGGGGAACTACCAGGATGGCGTGAGCTTTGTCTTAAACTATCCGTTGTAGTGTTGCCCCGATGAGGGGGGTCGGTGGGAACGCATATACGAGAGACCACTCCCCTCCGAATACGTCGAATGCATCCGCTGCCAGCCTCCTGGCTGACGGGTGCCTGGAGCAGAACAGGGGGCAATTGGCATTCTGTTCCGTGGCGAATAGGTCGATGCTCGGCACTCCCCAGAGCTGGAAGAGGCCGTCGGAGACCTCCGGAAGAAGCGTCCACTCGTGAGGCTGTAGCTGTCTGCTCAGTCTGTTCGCCAGGACGTTCTGTTCCCCAGGGAGGTAGGAGGCCCTTAGATGGCATTTGTTCCTCAGGGCCAGGGACCATATCAGCAGTGACTCCCTGCATAGGGAGCATGAAGCGGTGCCCCCTTGCTTGTTGATGTAGAACATGGCCACCTGGTTGTCTGTCTGGATGAGGACTGATTTCCCACGCAGTTGCGGGAGGAATGCTTTCAGGGCGTACCTTATGGCCCTCAACTCGAGGAGGTTGATGTGCAATAGCCTCTCGTGCGGGGACCATTCCCCTTGGGTGCTGAGAAGTCGGATGTGAGCGCCCCAGCCTGTGTTCGATGCATCCGTCGTGAGGACAATTTGGTGTTCGCGGGGGTGGGTGTCCTTGCCCACTGACAGGTTCGCCGGTATCGTCCACCAGCGGAGTTGGGTGCGGATTTGTGGCATCATAGGGACTGATGTAGTGGCCGACATGCGGCCCAGTAGGCGCAGTATGGATCTCGCAGAGGTAGTCACTGTCTCGACCGCTTTGGACGCCAGGGCTGTGATTGCAGACAATCTGCGTCTGGGAAGGTACGCTTTCGATGCTTTGGTGTCGATCACAGCTCCTATGAACTCCAGTCTCTGGGAGGGCATGAGGTGTGATTTGCTGGAACTGATGACAAAACCCAGGGGGGGGGAGAAGTGTCCTGGTCACCTGTATGGCCTCCTGCAGTTCTGGGGCCGAAGGTGCTGTGAGGAGCCAGTCATCCAGGTATGGAAACACAGAGATGTTCCTTCTGCGGAGATGTGCTGCTGCCACGGCTACACACTTTGTGAAGACCCGTGGTGCGGGAGACAGGCCGGAGGGAAGGACTCTGTACTGGTAGTGTCGACCTAGCACTTGAAAACGCAGGTGCCTCCTGTGGGACTTGTGGATGCGGACGTGGGTGTATGCATCCTGTAGATCCAGGGACGCCATCCAATCGTCGGCCTGGATCAAGGGGAGGATGGCGTTTAGGGAGTACATCCTGAATTTCTCTTTGCTGATGAATTTGTTGGCGGAGGTCCAGGATGGGGCGGAGCCGCCTGTCCTTTTGGCAATGAGAAAGTATCTGGAATAAAACCCAGAGTTCCTCTCGGCTTGGGGAACCTCTTCTATGGCTCGAGAGTTCAACAGGTGTAGCAGCTCTGCGGCCATGGCTAGGTGCAGGTGCAGGGGTATGTCGCTGACTGGATGGGTGCTCTGGTATGGTGGGGCCAGAAACCGTATACGGTAGCCCTCTCGGATGATCCGCAAGACCCAGGAGTCTGAGGAGATTCGTGTCAGAATATGTGTCAGGTGACCCCCAATCCGGAGGGTCGGCCGCAATTCGTTGTCAAAAGGAGGGTTCACTCTTAGCGGGAGCGTTGTTGGTCTTCTTTTGCTTGCGGTCCCTTTGGGAGTTGCGCTGGTACGAGGGTCCCTGATGGGAATTGTTCTTGTACCTGTTGTTCTGCCACTTTCGGTAGGAAGGATATCTTTTGTTGGAGGCGTAGTATGATTTCTTATGGAAGGTGCTTCTCTGAGTGCCGCTGTGGCGCTCGAAGCCGTCCTCTGCCAGGGTTTGTAGCATGGTACAATGTTCTTTCATATCATTGACGGTATCCTTCACTTTTTCACCGAAGAGTGACTCGCCGGAGCAGGGTGCATCCGCGATCCTGTCATGGGTGTCGTCGCGCAGGCCAGAGGCCCTCAGCCATGCCCATCGTCTCGCTGAAATGGCCGTGCCAGCGGTTCTCAGTGCTGTGTCGAAAGAGTCAAAGGTAGCGCTGGCCAGGTACTTGCTGCACTCGGATATGTCGGCAAGTGCGCTGGATGCCAGAATCTGGGATTCCTTCGGGAGGGATGCTACGGCGGCTTTGAGTTTCACCATGCATGTGTCCTGGAAGAGGACTTGCTGGAACTGGTGCGCCGCTATTTTCGCATTAAGGATGGCTCCTTGGAAAACCTTCTTCCCGATATCGTCCAGGAGCTTATGGTCCCAACCCGGCGGGCTGTTGGCATGTGTGCGCGATGATTTAATGCGCTTAAGGGCTGAAGATACCACAATGGATTGGTGTGGCAGTTGCGGGGATGAGAATCCTGGGACCGGTTGCACTTGGTATTTAGTCTCGAGCCTCCTGGGAAAGGGGCGGCCGGATGCCGGAGTCTGCCACAGCCTTAAGTGATTGTCCCGGAGCGCCTGATGTATAGGCAGCGCGAAGGCGGGCTTCGGGGTTGCGAGATACCTCAGAACCTCCGGCACCAGCTCCTTCTTGTCGTCCAGGCCTTGCAGGGTCAAGGCGGAGGCAAGCTTGGGCAAGAACTTGGGATAGGTGAGATCCTCTGGAGGGGGAGGTTCCTCCGGCTCCGGGGAGCGCCTTTCATCTGGGAAAGTCTGTTCGTGCTCGTGTGCCACAGACCCCACAATCGCCACCCCGAGATCGTGCTCCTCTGCAGTGTTGTCAGGAGACGGATTACCCGAGGGCCTGTTACCTGGGGTGGATGCCCGGTTGTCGAGGATGGGTGGATCACCCTCCCGGATGTGGTTGTCTGCTGAGGGAGGTTCCTGGCGGGGCACAGGCGAAGAGGGCGCAGCAGATGAAGACTGTCGCAGTAGTTGAGACAGCAGATTCACAATGGCTGCGGAGCTGGATGCAGATTTACTGCGGTAGCTATGACGAGGACTGGAGGAGGTGGAAGGGCTTCTCCTGTGCTCCTGGCGCCGAGACCTATGGCTGCCGCGGTGCCGTGAATGGTGGCTGCTTTTTGGGCGCTTGGAGCGTCGTTGCCGGTAGCAGGAAGAACTGCTGCTGCAGCTGCTGCTGGAATCCCATTGCTTCTTGCTCCTGTCTGCCGTGCTGTCTGCGCCTCTGGTGACTTGAGGAGCTGCTGCCGCTGCTGCTGGAGGCGTCTTGCTTAATGTCCCTCCGTTTGCCTCGGGCTCTCCATCCGGAGCCGGTACCGCTGCAAGCGCTCCGTCGGTGCGGGGGAGATCCGGCGCCGAGCAACAAGGAGGCGTCGTCATGGCTCCCTGACGACGCTGTCCGAGAGTGAGGCTCGTGGGCGTGGCTTGGGGATCGGCGCTGGCCAGACTCCAGCCCTACAGGCGTTTGTGATGGCTGTATGCTGGAGGTCCTGCTTCCGTAGTGGGTGGGGCCAGAGGACCGAGGCCCTGGCTGGGAGGACCGAGGGCGGCCGCCATCTTCTGAGCTCACATGGCTTCCCGGGGCCTCTGTAGCAGACCGGGAGCTGGTAGGCGTTGTCTCTACCGCCGGGAGCAGGCGAGGCGGTGAATTCACCTCAGACAAGGAGTCAGCACCGTGGCAGAGGATGGAGGCCGCAGCGGGCATGTCCAGAGCCGGGGCTTGCCGTGGGGATGTAGCAGGAGCCGGAGCAGGTATGGAGGGGAGAATTGTAAAAGTACTTGCTTTTTGCGACAGAAAGTCCTGGAGGTTGTAGCCCCGTATTTTCATAGCTTGAGGGGACATCCTCCCGCAGTGTACACAGTCCTCAGACTTGTGCTCCAGTCCCAGGCAACGCAGGCAGATATCGTGAGTGTCGGTTAACACTCATTTTTCTTTTGCATTGGCAGCATTTTTTAAAGCCAGGCTTGGTCATTTTTCTCCGGATATCAAGCTGGGTTGAAGATAATAAAAATAAAAAAAAATTGGAGATAGATCAGAGGAGAGCAGGGTCCGTCTTGCTGGCAAGGTGGAAGGAAGAATACTGGCTGGCTAGGGGGCGGAGTGGGAAGGTGGGCTACCTGGGCGGGCTCAAAGTCTCATCTTTCTGAGCTCTGGAGAGCACTTCCGTATCCATGGCGCCGCCCGGAGGACGTCACCAGGTGTGGCTGACGCAATCCTGCTTGTCCATGGAGAACCTGTACTTTCCTTCAGCCCTGCTCTTCAGGTGGCTGCCACTGTTCCTTTACTTTGGGTGGAAGGGTCTGAGCTCCCCACCAGCTTCAATTGTTTCTCTTTGCTACAGCATTCCAGTGCTTATTTTTTTTAGTTTGTCTGTCTGCATGTGACATCAGGTTCACGGATAGGCTGGATACCCAGGTTATGTAATAAAAAGTGCTTATATTGAGGCTTCCAGTTCTGGTTCACATGTGAGCGGAGGTGCGCAAGCAGGGCTCAGGATCAGTACCTTTAAAACCCAATCATTTCCCTTCTCCGAGAGCTGCCACGGGGTCTGGAGGGGTGCGGTAAGATGTAGAAAATGCTCTGATTGCGCTCTAATAAAACAAGCAGAATGGGGGAAGCGTAGAAAATAAAACTGCAAGTGACTAGCAGTTTGAACCTGCAGGTTAAGATGGCAGCATCTGGCAGGAACGAAAGGACCAGTGATGTAGGTGACCCCAATGAAGGAAAAGCAGAATTGCTGGCAGAAATACGGGCATCCATGCTGGAAATAATTAATACAGTCCCTGCTCGCTTTGATGAATGATTTGCAGTCTTGGTGGAGCAAGTGACAGAAGTGGAGGACCTGGTCGGACAACTAGAAGACCAGGAAAAGAAAGCAATAAAGAAATGGAGAAACCGCAGCAGGCTGTATGATGGCTGGAGGCTAAGACAGAGGAGATAAAAAACCAGGATCGGCAGCAGAATCTCCGCATCTTTGGGATACCGGAGGGGGCCGAACTGCCAGATGCCAGGGCTTTCGTGCAGCAACTACTCCAGGTCTGTTTTCCCACTAAAATTGCCGACCCAGCATATGAAATTGAGCACGCTCATCGGGAGACAAGACTCAAGCACCCACGGGCTTTGATAGTTCGTATGCTCCGATATCATGAAAAGGACTTTATAATCATGGAGGCGTGGAAATCAAAGACAGTATGCTATCAAAACTGGACTGTTTCTGTTTTTCCACATGTCAGCGCAGAGACCGCTAAGAAGCGGAAAACGTTCCTTCCATACCAGGACTCACTCCTTAAGGCAGGACTTAAAGCTGTGGTGTGGTACCCCGCCCGCCTCATTGCCATCTTTCAAGGAGAGAGACTTTTCCTAAAATCCCCCAAAGAGGTGTAAAACCTTCTTGCACATGTGGGCATGGGGCAAAAAGCAGGAGGTACCCCCCCACACACAATTAAGAGAGAATGGTAAGCCTCAGAGGAGTCTGGTGAGGTTGGGTAGCTCAACACCACCATCAGTGTCTACTGCCAGTACTCCAGAAGGGCTAAGACCTACCTCCCCACTCCCCTCAACATCCCAACTAGGGGAGGAGCTGGCAGAGAAAGTGAACCATTGTTCAGGATCTGTCAGGACTCAGGATCTGTCAGGGTGATTTGAGAAATTAACGAACCCTTTTTGGATATTTAATGGCCACCCAGTACGTGACAGTATGGGCCAGGAGGGTGGCTGGGGAGTATTAAAAATGACATTGATAAGCGCCATCCGACCACTCTGGAACCTGATGAACCTGGGCCTCTAACTGGAAAGGCCTTGATGTAAGGAGAGGGAGGGGAAATTGTGGGGGATTTTGCAATGGTGGATATACTGATTAAGGACCCAAGCAGAATGCACAAAGAAGGAAGATGGAAGCACAATGTTTACAAAATGTTCAAAGAGATTTATGTTGGCTGTTATATACAGTTTGCTATAGATCCTGGGACAAGGGAGGGGAATGCAGCAGTGGAGTATGAGAAGGAATGGGTATGGAGCATGTGTCAGGGAGTGTATGAGGTAGGGAGGAGAGAGAGAGAAGGGGAATGAATATCAAGCCCATTATATTTTAATATATTTATTATGTACATACATTGAAAACCATTTTAGATTATCGTCAGGAAGAGGGTATTCACACTCTTTAAATACATAAAAATTTAACAAATTTATTTCCCAGAGAAAAAAATAATATACAATGGTATAGGTAGTACGAGGGTTAGACATGCTGAAGCCCATGACAGAAACTAAGATGTGGGCCCTCTCCTACTCTTCCCAGGTCCTTCCATCCAGCCCCAATCTTTGATTGTTGGCCTCCTCCGTTCCCGAATTTGATCCTCTGTTCTTCATACCTATGACTCGTATGTCCATATAAGTCAGCCACAGCCTCCAGCCTCATCCTCAAATTTCAAGCATTCCCTATTCTCCGAGTCATCCTCTGTTGCACTGTGCCAGCACAGCCTGCTTCAGATTATTTTCTTATGATTAGGAACTGTGTAGTATGTCCCACAGTACTGTGGGGCACTGCATGGTTATTATTGCAAAACTGGAAATTTATTGCTAGCTACAAGAATAATTCATCACCACAATATATTAAAGACCAATGCAACCTATAGGACTCGATCATCTATTCTATAGAGAAGGGAATTGTGTGCCAGATTCAGACAAATCAACTAATTAAATTCAGAGGTTAATTCCCTCTCTAAGACACATATCCAGCTCACACTATGAACTGGATCTCAAGATGTTTTGCATTGATTAGTTGGTATTGTTTTTCCCACTAGAGCCGTATTTGGCAAAGGGAAGAAACTTCTTCAAGGCCCTACTTTCTGTGGATGTAGGATTCCCTTTGTCACACCATTCATACTCAATGCAGTCACTCAAATATGCAAGGTCTAATAAGAATGGCAGTCCAACAAAAATAATTTTTTACTAATAAATTCTTTAAAACAGACACACATCCAAGCAAAGGAAAAACAAAAATGTGAGAATTAGTTAAAAATAAAAGAAAAAATACATTTAAGGACTCCATGAGTCCCCTTCCACTGCACTATAACTATCCCGTGATCTCCTTCTGGTTATATAAATGTTTAATAGCAGTACTAGTAATAATAGCTGCAGTAGCAGCCAGGAGCTTCTTCTCCTCCGACATCTCCTGATTTCTCTTTGATTCATTCCTCTTCCTCACTGTAGGTTCACAGAACCCCTCCTCACTCTCAATTCACTGAGATAGACTTTCTTCTTTCTTGGTTCATAGAATCTCTTACGAATCTGTTACAAATCCCACTCTCTGAGAAAAGCCGTTTCATTTATCTATAGACCACTTTGACTTTCGTCCCTCATTCCTATACTCATTACCTTTTCTTCCTGTGCGCTCCCTCTTCTGCTTCCCCACACTCCTGTACTCATATTACAGGAACTACTCTAAACCTGTAGTTGAATGGTTTAACCCTGGGAGTACCGATGGGGTCAAAAGTGACCCCATTGCAAGTTTCACAACGCGTATCTCGGAAACTAGTTGTTCAAGAATGCAATCTTTTTATGACTTTTCACAAGTCAATATTCTCTTTATATTGCGCCATGAGAGGAATAATTTTCATCCGCTAGGTGACGCTAGTGATGAATTGCAGCACACAGAGTACCAGTGGGGTCATTTTTGATCCCAGTTGCTTACGTCCGGTTTGGATCGTGATACAATTTGCAATTTTGTGAATATTCTTTATCTGACAAAGGTATTTATCATTAATTATGTATCATTTATTTTTTGTACTCTTATTTTATGAAAATTACACATTTTCTGTAATTGATATCATACGTTCTCTCATTATTTCTGATGAAATCTAAAGGCTTTCAGCTCGTTCATCACAATTATTGTACACCTATAGTAAAACTGCTTTGCGTTTTATTCAACTTTATCTTTGTTTATTTTAGGTTATTGTTTATGATGTCAAAACGAAAGTATTCAGCTGCCCAAGTAAGAGAAATATTGCAATGAGATGCTGACAGTGACGGCTCTGAGTTGTCTGATGATGCAGCATATTCAGCAAGCGAAGAAGCATATCAGCCAAGTTCGGGCGATAAATCTGATGATGACAGTCATGATTCAGATGGCAACAGCAGTTGGTCGCCAAGTGAATGTGAGACTGATGTTGAGCCGGTAACATCGCCTGCAGCAAAGAGTCAAGTTACAGGTCGAGGCAAAGGTCAAAGCTGTGCTGGACGGGGAAGAAGGCAGGAGTCCTTGGTGTCAGTATCATCTGTGAGGAATCTTAGTTGTGGTCGTAGAGGAGCTAAGAGGTCATCAACTATAAGCACAAATGTTGCCATTGAAGCCTATGTATCTAAGGATGCCACATCATGGAACAGGAAACCTATAAAGCAAGCTGCTGGAAGATACGCCAGAGCTAATGTCATGCCCATACAACAAGGTCCTACAAGGTATGCTGTACGAAATCTGGATGGCCCTCTCGCAGCATTCCACTTGTTCATGAGGAAGAACTTATTGAATGAAATCATGATGTGGACGAGCAAACAAGGAAGACACATTTATGATGACACCTGGAAAGATTTGACAGACGGAGAATTTCAACGTTTTCTTGGACTTCTGATCCTCTCAGGCATGTACAAGTCACGAACGGAATCCATAGTTCAGTTGTGGAACTTTGAAGATGGTCGTTCTGTTTTCGGCAAAAATATGGCCTGTAACCGTTTTCAGCAAATTTCTTGTGCTCTCAGATTTGATGATGCAACCAACAGACATGAACAATGAGGCGTGGATAAGCTTGCTCCAATCAGACACGTTTTTGATACCTGGGAAACAACTCTAAGTGACGCCTTTGTTCCTGGTGAAAATGTTACCGTGGATGAGCAACTGCTTACATTTCGTGGCCGTGTTTCGTTCATACAATATATTCCCAGCAAACCTGGGAAATATGGCATAAAGCTATGGATGTTGTGTGACAGTGCAACGTCATATATTCTGCGTCTTCAAGTATATACAGGAAGGGAACTCGGACAAAACAGGGAACAGAATCAGGGTGAAAGGGTTGTGCTGCAACTCACTGAAGTATTGACGCGATCTGGCAGAAATGTTACTGTTGACAATTTCTTCTGCAGTTTATCTCTGTCATGGAAATTGCTAGAAAAACAAATGACACTTTTGGGGACAATTCGAAAGAACAGAAAAGAATTACCTCCAGAATTTGTAACAGCAAAGGGCTGAGAGGTATTCATTTCACTGTTTGCCTTTCGCGATGACGCCACTCTGGTTTCCTATTGCCCGAAGAAAGGAAAAGTGGTTGTTCTTCTGAGCAGTTTGCATGATCAAGAAGAAATAGATAACACACGTCCAGACAAAAAACCACGCATGATCTTGGACTATAATTCTAGTAAAGGTGGAGTAGATACGGCAGATCAAATGTTGCGCACGTATACCACAAAATGAATGTCACTGGCCAGCGTCTTGTCAATCTTCTACAACATGTTGGACATCAATGCTTTGAACACCTTCATTGTTTGGATGTCACTAAATCCAGAATGGCAGTCCAAGTCAAAGCACAGACGTCGTCTATTCCTCTTGGAATTAGGAAAGCAGCTGCTTCAGAGTAATTGCAGCGAGACTTCTTCCAGCATTGAAGAAGCCACTGATGCTGTTTGCAATATCAGGATCCCAAAGAAAAGGGCAAGGTGTCACTGCTGTTCCAGAGAAAAAGACAAGAAAAGCAACATAGTTTGCACCTCCTGCAAGCGCAATGTTTGCAAAGAACATTCAGAAACTGTCTGTGTCTCATGCAAATGACTGTAGTACTTTACTGTGTTCATCAAGTGCATGCAAAAACTGCTTTCATGGCAACTTTTCTTCATGTAATTTTATGATAAAGCATTAAATTTCAAAACATTTAACCTTCATATAATAAATAATTAATTCGGAATAATATTTTGTCTGTTTAGTTTAAAGATTTTTCATGGTTAACAATTAAAATTAGTCGTGGGGTCATTTATGACCCCAACGTTATTCAGTGTGTGCAAAAAATCTTGGTAATTCCAGGATTAAATAAGTTCCTAGAGGAAAACCCCCATATACCATTAACCATGTAGATTTGGAAAAGCCACCAATTATCCCTGGGAGTGAGCAACAAAGAATAGATCTACTCTTTGAAATCCTGCTGGGTAATTGTGACCTGGATTGGTCAATGTTAGACAGAATATTGGGCTCTGTGGACCTTTGCTCTGACCCAGTATCACATATCTTATGTTCTCATACACATTTCTTCTGTGTTTTCTCCTCTTTCCTTTTCATTCCTGCACTACATTTCCCTTTCCACGTTCTCTTCACCTCATCCTCCTGAGCTAAATCCCAACTGTCCCTCCCATCTCCTGGACTGTCTCCACTCTCCTAGCAACAGTGGCAGCTGATCAGTGAAGGGACTGTTAAGCCAATACAAATTCAATTATTCCAATAAATAAATATTTCCCATATACAAATTCACATTAGTGATCTTATGCAGAGTATTTTTTCAAACCGGGTCTCAGACTATTGGGGAGCTGCTTGTGATAAAAATCACTTATTGCTCCTTGTTTGCATCAACGACCCTTTCTTTTTTGGTATATTTTTGATTCAGTTAGTTTCACAAAACGTTTTTAGTAACTTTTCCAGATGACCAGTAAGATATTGTAAAAGTCAGGCTTATCTTTTCATTGGTATCCCAACGCCAGACTTGGTGCCACTGCGTTTCACATTAAATTTGTTTCTTCAGGGGTATATAGACCGACTTATGATATCAGCAATCTCTGGAAAAATGGAAATATCTTGTTTAAAATTATCTATTTAAAAGTATTTAGAAAAGATTATATATCGTTTGTTATTAAGTTCAAAAGATGGCTGCATGTAGCTTACCAACTGCTTCAACCCAGATCAAATGTCTCAAAAACGCCGCGCATGCAGGTTTGAAATTAAGAACCTCTTTTAAATACTATAATCAATTAAAACTGTTTGGCCTGAAAACATCAATGAAGTAAATTAATTACATGCATAAATTCCAATCAATTTGTGCATTTAAACCTTTTGGGGTTACTGTCTGCAGAGTGTATATCCAACGTTGCTCTCGGAGAATTAGAGTTTGATCTAGAGTTTTACCTCCAGCTCCCTTATACACTCGATCAATACAGAAACATCGTAGATCAGCAAAAGTGTGATGATAAAAAAGACAATGTTCTACAATTGGGGCTGTTAAAGACTTGCACTTTAGTCTACTTCTGTGTTCTGCTAGTCGAACCTTGAAAGGGCGCATAGTCTTACCAATGTATATTTTATTTTATTTATTTACATTCTCTTATATACCGCGCTATTCTGCATCAGTGCGGTTTACATTGAACAAACTGAAATTACATTGAACAGGGCATTATAACTTGGAGATAACTATTTTACAGTGAACATGGGCTATGGAGGGTTAAGTGGCTTGCCCAAGACCACAAGGAGCACCTGTGGGACTAGAAACCCCAGTCCTTCCGGCCCAAGGTTGCTGTCCTCTAGTGGGATTTGAACCCCTGACCTTCCGGCCTGAAGTACCTTGCCCCAACCACTAGGCCACTCCTCCACTCCTAGAAGTTGGCATGGACAACGTATAGCATGAACTACTTGTGTAGTGTGACAATTAGTTGTATGACGTAGATTATAATGTTTGCCATGGTATTCAAAGGAGGTTATCTCTTCATTAAATTCACACAATGAACACTCTCCACATCGTGAATGACCCGTTGGTTTTCCTGAATCAGAACTAATTGAAGGATTAAGAATCGTAGGGCATAGCATTTCTTTCAGGTTTCTATTGCGTGTCCACACGCATCTAATCTGATTCTCTTTTAATGCCGGAATACTCTGGATAACATTCATATGTTTTTGAAGAATTGTTTTAATTCCCTTGCTATATGGTGAAAATTGAGTAACTAAATTGATAGTAGATTCAGTTTTTCTGGACGAATTGGAGGATCTTGGTGTTAACAGCAACTCGCGATGATTGAATAGGGCACGTTTGTACGCCGTTTCTATTATATGTCTAGGGTAACCTCGTTGAAGAAACTTCTCCTTCAAGCTATTTGCTTGAAGTTTAAATTGATGAATATCTGTACAGTTCCTCCTATACCGGAGGAATTGGGAGAACGGCAAACTGTCCTTCAATCTTCGGGGATGTAAACTGTTATAGTGTAACAAAGCGTTACGATCAGTTGGCTTGCAAAAAACATTGGTAATCCACCCTGTGGCTCCCTTCTGCACTTCCACATCCAGAAAAGCTATTTTTGTTTGACTATAAGTACTTGTAAACTGGATCGTGGCTTCCCTAGTGTTTAGCCATCCAACGAACCTGTTAAGTGATTCCAATGAACCGGTCCAGATGACAAAAATATCATCAATAAATCGGCACCATAGCCGGACCTGAGAATACAAATCTGATTGTGCCAGCCATCGTGACTCAAAAGCCCCCATGTATATGTTGGCAATCGAGGGGGCACACGTGGCCCCCATCGCTACTCCTATTTTTTGGTGATATATCTGGTCATCAAACTGAAAGTGATTGTGGAACAGCACTAATTCTGTTATATGTGCTAAGAAAGTTAAATGTGTTGCTGACAAATCTGATCTGGCTCTTAATGTTGTCATCACCTCCTCATATGCTTTACTTTGAGGGATATTGGTGTACAAAGCATTGACATCTAACGTGACCAACCATAGTTCTGGCTCCGTAATCCAGTGTGTATTAATTTCCAATAATTGTAGAAAATGCATAGTATCACGCACATATGAAGGAATCCGTGGTATCAAAGGTCGCAGAAAGGAATCTAAATATATCGAAAGTGGTTCCAACATAGAGCCCCTAGTGGACGCTATGGGTCGGCCCGGAGGATTATTTAAATTCTTATGAATTTTTGGCACTAAATAAAAACGTGCCAAAACCGGATCCGGAGGATTCAAAAAATGTAATTCTTTTAGATTAATTACTTTCTGTTGTAAAGCTGTTGTTGTGATAGCCATAATTTGTTTAGAGAGATTGATCGTAGGATTCTCTTTTAAAACTTGGTAAGTGCATGCATCCGTAAGCTGTCTGTATGCTTCTCCAATGTAGTTGTGCTTAGCCATAATTACAATTGCGCCTCCCTTGTCAGCCCGGCGAATGACGAGGTCTTGTCGAGATTGGATCTCATTCAAAATAACGCGTTCTATTTTTGTAAGAGCGTGCCAGTATAGTGGGGTGTCATGTATTAATAATTCTACATCCTGCAATACCTTACAAAAATAGAATGCGTTATTTTGAATGAGATCCAATCTCGACAAGACCTCGTCATTCGCCGGGCTGACAAGGGAGGCGCAATTGTAATTATGGCTAAGCACAACTACATTGGAGAAGCATACAGACAGCTTACGGATGCATGCACTTACCAAGTTTTAAAAGAGAATCCTACGATCAATCTCTCTAAACGAATTATGGCTATCACAACAACAGCTTTACAACAGAAAGTAATTAATCTAAAAGAATTACGTTTTTTGAATCCTCCGGATCCAGTTTTGGCACGTTTTTATTTAGTGCCAAAAATTCATAAGAATTTAAATAATCCTCCGGGCCGACCCATAGCGTCCACTAGGGGCTCTATGTTGGAACCACTTTCGATATATTTAGATTCCTTTCTGCGACCTTTGATACCACGGATTCCTTCATATGTGCGTGATACTATGCATTTTCTACAATTATTGGAAATTAATACACACTGGATTACGGAGCCAGAACTATGGTTGGTCACGTTAGATGTCAATGCTTTGTACACCAATATCCCTCAAAGTAAAGCATATGAGGAGGTGATGACAACATTAAGAGCCAGATCAGATTTGTCAGCAACGCATTTAACTTTCTTAGCACATATAACAGAATTAGTGCTGTTCCACAATCACTTTCAGTTTGATGACCAGATATATCACCAAAAAATAGGAGTAGCGATGGGGGCCACGTGTGCCCCCTCGATTGCCAACATATACATGGGGGCTTTTGAGTCACGATGGCTGGCACAATCAGATTTGTATTCTCAGGTCCGGCTATGGTGCCGATTTATTGATGATATTTATGTCATCTGGACCGGTTCATTGGAATCACTTAACAGGTTCGTTGGATGGCTAAACACTAGGGAAGCCACGATCCAGTTTACAAGTACTTATAGTCAAACAAAAATAGCTTTTCTGGATGTGGAAGTGCAGAAGGGAGCCACAGGGTGGATTACCAATGTTTTTTGCAAGCCAACTGATCGTAACGCTTTGTTACACTATAACAGTTTACATCCCCGAAGATTGAAGGACAGTTTGCCGTTCTCCCAATTCCTCCAGTATAAGAGGAACTGTACAGATATTCATCAATTTAAACTTCAAGCAAATAGCTTGAAGGAGAAGTTTCTTCAACGAGGTTACCCTAGACATATAATAGAAATGGCGTACAAACGTGCCCTATTCAATCATCGCGAGTTGCTGTTAACACCAAGATCCTCCAATTCGTCCAGAAAAACTGAATCTACTATCAATTTAGTTACTCAATATTCACCATATAGCAAGGGAATTAAAACAATTCTTCAAAAACATATGAATGTTATCCAGAGTATTCCGGCATTAAAAGAGAATCAGATTAGATGCGTGTGGACACGCAATAGAAACCTGAAAGAAATGCTATGCCCTACGATTCTTAATCCTTCAATTAGTTCTGATTCAGGAAAACCAACGGGTCATTCACGATGTGGAGAGTGTTCATTGTGTGAATTTAATGAAGAGATAACCTCCTTTGAATACCATGGCAAACATTATAATCTACGTCATACAACTAATTGTCACACTACACAAGTAGTTCATGCTATACGTTGTCCATGCCAACTTCTAGGAGTGGAGGAGTGGCCTAGTGGTTGGGGCAAGGTACTTCAGGCCGGAAGGTCAGGGGTTCAAATCCCACTAGAGGACAGCAACCTTGGGCCGGAAGGACTGGGGTTTCTAGTCCCACAGGTGCTCCTTGTGGTCTTGGGCAAGCCACTTAACCCTCCATAGCCCATGTTCACTGTAAAATAGTTATCTCCAAGTTATAATGCCCTGTTCAATGTAATTTCAGTTTGTTCAATGTAAACCGCACTGATGCAGAATAGCGCGGTATATAAGAGAATGTAAATAAATAAAATAAAATATACATTGGTAAGACTATGCGCCCTTTCAAGGTTCGACTAGCAGAACACAGAAGTAGACTAAAGTGCAAGTCTTTAACAGCCCCAATTGTAGAACATTGTCTTTTTTATCATCACACTTTTGCTGATCTACGATGTTTCTGTATTGATCGAGTGTATAAGGGAGCTGGAGGTAAAACTCTAGATCAAACTCTAATTCTCCGAGAGCAACGTTGGATATACACTCTGCAGACAGTAACCCCAAAAGGTTTAAATGCACAAATTGATTGGAATTTATGCACGTAATTAATTTACTTCATTGATGTTTTCAGGCCAAACAGTTTTAATTGATTATAGTATTTAAAAGAGGTTCTTAATTTCAAACCCGCATGCGCGGCGTTTTTGAGACATTTGATCTGGGTTGAAGCAGTTGGTAAGCTACATGCAGCCATCTTTTGAACTTAATAACAAACGATATATAATCTTTTCTAAATACTTTTAAATAGATAATTTTAAACAAGATATTTCCGTTTTTCCAGAGATTGCTGATATCATAAGTCGGTCTATATACCCCTGAAGAAACGAATTTAATGTGAAACGCAGTGGCGCCAAGTCTGGCGTTGGGATACCAATGAAAAGATAAGCCTGACTTTTACAATATCTTACTGGTCATCTGGAAAAGTTACTAAAAAAGTTTTGTGAAACTAACTGAATCAAAAATATACCAAAAAAGAAAGGGTCGTTGATGCAAACAAGGAGCAATAAGTGATTTTTATCACAAGCAGCTCCCCAATAGTCTGAGACCCGGTTTGAAAAAATACTCTGCATAAGATCACTAATGTGAATTTGTATATGGGAAATATCTATTTATTGGAGTAATTGAATTTGTATTGGCTTAACAGTTATATTACTCTGAAGTTACTGACCTATTAAGATTGATCAGTGAAGGGAGACAAGAGGAAAGCTGAAAAGCTTTTGCTTTTCCCAAAGCATGCAACTCTCCCATGGGAAAAAGATTGACACACTCCTCACTCCTGTGGTACAAGTAGGAACTCTTCCGGAGGGGAGAAAGGAAGGGAATCAGAGGATCCTTCTCGTGGCAACAGTGACAGATCTTCAGAGAAAGGGGAGAAGCCAAGAACCAGTAGCTGGTCCTCCCACTTTAACAAAGGCAGCTCTATGAAGGAGGCCTAGGAGGAAACAGAGGATCATTAGGCCATCTTCCCATGGTAATGGAGGCAGCCTTTTGGAAGAAGGAGGGCGATAGGCACAGAATTAGCTGCCAGCCCATTCTTTTGCGGTAAAGGAACAGAGGCAAATCTTTAAGGAGCAATGAAGAAAATCACAGCCTGAAACCCCAAGTTGTTTAGTAAATGGTGGCACTTCCATGGCCTGCCCATCCCATCATCCAATGGAAATAGTTGTGTTGCTTGAGGGACAGGCAGAAGAGGGGGCACCACAGATCCCTCTTCTTCCCAGCCCCACTAGTTGATTCCCCTAGCAGCTCTGATTGGTTTATGTTGCTTGAGGGACCAGGTATTAATATAATTGTGGTGTAACCAGAAACTTTCTTTTTTTTTTGGGGGGGGGGGGGAGAGGCAAGGCTAATATGGACAGGCACTAGGCATACAGGTTTGAGCCACTAGAGTTCCTTTCTTCAGAAGGTCATGAATACATGCTTGCTTCAGCAATCAAGGCACAGTATCAACAACTGAGGTAAGAAAATCACAAATATCTTCCATGCAGAAATAGAGCAAGCATCTAAATACAGATGATAATTATTTATTTATCTTATAATTTTCACAAATTTACTACTATGCATGACAACAAAATTGGCTCAATTTGAACTGCATTCAAAAGGTATTCAGGATTAAACAGTACAAATATTTTGAATGTTGTTAACAAAGCACACTGATAGGGGAGTCACAACCAACGGGCTAATGTAGAAAGACAAAGGTGCCCTTTGCATGAAGATAATGCAACTTATAGCACAAGTTCCAACAGGCCAAATGCAAAAAAGAGACTGACACGCGCATGTAAATAGCAAAGTAAAAGCAAGCACACACTGTAATGCCAAGCACATTTAAATTATAGACAAATGAGCTGCGCGCATTAAAATGGCATGTTCATATTGTCTGCGCTCGATGCAGAGAAATGCATAGAGGATTTTGTAACTAGCCAAATTGCCAATATCTCTACTCCTGGGTCTGAGATGGCTTAAACGTTCTGCAACAGTATTTTGAGGCATCAGGGGCTTTCCCCGATGCCTGGATTATATGAGGTGAAGTATCAAACTTCCTCTCAGATGATCCAGACATTGGGGAAAACCCCCGATGCCATCAAAATACTGTCGGGGGGCTGGTACCCCTGACAAAAAGCAAATCCCTGGTAGCCCAGCAGTGCTGATCCACCTACCCACCCAACTAAAAATAACCCTGGTGGCCTAGTGGCTCCAAACCCTTCACCCCCTTTCTGGTACCTTTACCCAGATCTTGTATATAGTTCCCCCAGTTAATCCAAGTTGAATGACCTTGTTTTCTGTAAGTCCAGCACGGGTGTTCACCTGTGTCTGAACAAAGCTGATGTTATCTGTAAACCGAGCTGATACCAAAGAGCGTGGTATAGAAAATAAATAAATAAAAAATTACCTGTGGTGTGCTGGATAGCATAATTACTCACTTGTAACAGGTGATCTCCGGGATCAGCAGGAATCAGTCTTCACATATGGCTGACATTGGCACCGATGGAGCCCATGCAGGAATGCTCCCCAGCGTCCAATAGGAAAGCTTTTGGGAGCGCTCCACTGTGCCTGCTTTCAAGCTGTTCCAACTCCTCTCCTCAGTAGAGTTTGTAGCTGAGAGGAAGAGAAAAAAAATAAACCAACCCTACAACTCCTAAGGGAGGAGGGCAGGTTGTGAAGACTGATTCCTGCTGTTCCCAGAGATCACCTGTTACACGGTGAGTAACTACATTATCTCCAGGAACAAGCAAGAATGCAATCTTCACATATGGGACTCACTAGCTTTCAGGTACCAGACTGGCATGGGGAGGAGAGCAATGTGATCCCTGAGGCTAAAGGTTAGAGCTTGAAGAGTGTGGACATGATGTGGCTTCTTGGATTCAATTCCAAGGGGTTATACCACCTCTAAAGATAGTCTGCTCACTTTTAAAGTCTGGAACAGAGGGTAGGAGTTTAATTTAAGTCCCAAAGAGGTGCTGGAGTACAGATTGGCCAAAGACAGTGTCCCGACAGAAGTCCCTGTCCTGACAATAAGATGCAGCAAAAATATGAATAGAGGACCAGGTAGTTGCCCGACAAATCTTCTCAATGGATACTGAACAGAGACTGGCTATGGAGGTTGCCATAGCCTGCACATTATGAGCAGTAACGTGACTCTCCAGAGAGAGTCCTGCTTGTGCATAAACAAATGAAATGCAATCTGCTATCTATCTTGATAGAATTTGTTTTGTCACTGGTAGTCCAAGATGACTGGGCTCAAATGAAATGAATAATTGAGAGGATTTTCTGTGAACCTTAGTTCTAGCCAAGTAGAATGCTAGCACTCACTTGCAGTCTAAGGTGTGTAGCGCTGCTCCAGCCCGAGGAGCATGTGGTCTTGGAAAGAAAATTTGTAGGATTACCAACTGGTTTAGATGGAAGGAGGAGACTACCTTCAGAAGGAAATGCAGATGAGTACGAAGAACCCACCTAGTCATGGTGGAACCGGGTATAGGACGGATCCACCACCAGAGCCTGCAGTTCGCTGATGCAGCAAGCTGACATGACAGCGATGAGGAAGATTACCTTCCAAGATAGAAACTTTAGTGAAGTGGTGGCTAAAGGCTCGAAAGAAGGCTTTAGAAGTTGAGTGAGAATAACATTGAGGTTCCAGGCCACCGGAGGTGGTTTAATGTGTGGCTTGGACAGTAGGAGACCCTGCATGAAGCGTGCTACTAAAGGGTGTGAGGAGATAGGCTGTCTATCCAGCGGTTTGTGAGTGGCCGCAATGGCACTAAGGTGAGTTCTCACTGAGTTAGTCTTAAGACCTGCCAAGGACAAGTGAGGGACTCCATCAGAGGGCAAAACTCTGCCACTTGAAGGCATAAGATCACCTGGTGGAATCCTTGCTTGATGCAAGAAGGATATCTTTGACCTCCTGTGGCAGATTGAGATCAGCGAGCACTACTTCTTCAGCAGCCATGCTGTGAGACATAGGGAGTGAAGATTGGGATGGAAGAGCATCCCTTGGTCCTGGGAGAGGAGTTTGGGCACACATCAGAGTCTGAGGGGTTGAGTCTGCGCAAGGCGAAGAAATAGAGGGAACCACAATTGACGGGGCCAAAACGGGGATATGAGGATCATGGAGCCCTTGTCAGCCTACGGCTTGAACAACATTTTGGGTGTTAAGGGGATGGGAGGAAATGCATAGAGCAGACTGTGTCCAGAGCCTGTCGGTGCAGGGACGGAAGCCTGGAGCAGAAGAGTGGAAGATGTGTGTTCTGTGGAGTTGCAAAAAGATCTATGAGTAGGGGTTCCTCGCATTCGGAAGATCCAAGCAGCCATCTCCCAATGTAAGGTCTACTCGTATGGATGAAGAATATGTCTTAGCTTGTCCGCAAGGACTTTGAGTTCACCTAGGAGGTACACTGCTCTGAGGTGAATACAGTTAAGATGGCAAAGAACCACAGGCGAAGTGCTTCTTCGCACAGGGGGTAGGATCCTGTTCCCCCCTGTTTGTTCACATAGAACATGGCAACCTATTTCACTGTCCTGACTAAGACATGTTGCCCCAAAGATTGGGATTGAAAAACCCAAAGAGCATTTGTTAGTGCCTGTAGTTCTAGAAAGTTGATCTGTTGATCCTGTTATGACCACAGCCCCTCTGTGGTTAGGTTGTTCAGATGAGCTCCCCAACCAAGCTTGGAGGCATCCTTTGTCAGGGTGCATCAAGGTGGAGGCATCTGAAAAGGTGACCCACCGAGTAGGTTCTGTGTAGAATACCACCACTGAAAAGACTTGGTCAATTAAGGGGTGATGTGGATCTTGTCTCTGAGTCCCTTTGCTTGCGTCCATTGAGAAGACAGAGTCCATTGGGCTTGTCACATGTAAGCATAGGGGATGACATGTACTGTGGAAGCCATATGTCACACCAGATGTAGCATCTCTCGAGCTGTTACACGGCTTTGCTGTTGCATTCCTTTCACCAGCTCAATGAGGTGGGCACAGCGATCTTGCAGAAGAAAAACTCAGGCCTGTTGAGTGTCTAAGAACGCTCCAATAAACTCCAGATGTTGGGTTGGAGCGAGGTGAGAGTGGGAAGTTTAAGACAAATTCCAGATGTTGGAACACCATGATGGTGCGATGAAGGGAGAGTTTTACCTCTTGAGGGGAGTCTCCCCTGATTAGCCAGTTGTTTAAGTAAGGGAAGAAAAAGACCCCCAATGTGCGCAGATAGGCAGCGACTACTGCCATACATTTTGTGAATACTCGCGGTGCAGATGCTAAGCTGAAGGGCAGCATCTGGTATTGGTAGTGGTTTCCTTGAAATATGAACCGCAGATACTGTCTGTGCAGGGGATGGATCAGTAAATGCATGTACGCCTCCTTTAGGTCTAGAGAACATAACCAATCGTGTTTCTGGAGGTATGAAAGAAGAGTTCCCAGGGAAATCATTTTGAATTTTTCTCTGACCACAATCTTGTTTAGGTCTCTGAGATCCAAAATGGGCCTGAATCCTCCTGTTTTCTTTGAAATGAGAAAATATGGAGAGTAGAAATCCACCCCTTCTTGAGGAGGAGGAACTCTTTCTATGGCGCCCTGGGACAACAGCATGGACACCTCCTCTCTTAAGAGAGTGCTTTGAAGGGGATTGGTGGGATAGTCCCCTGTGAAGCTGGTGGGGGGTAAAGTTTTGAAGTGAAGCAGATACCCTCTTTGAATGATGTTGAGAGTCCACTGTTCTGAAGTTATGAGGTGCCTCCTGTAGGTATAGGAACAGAATCTACCTGCTATGTGGAGGGGCTGAGGACCCTCCAGAGGCAGAGTGGCAATGCTCTCTAGGAAGGAGTCAAGAACCAGGCGAGCCTTGGGCATTTTGGGTTGGTGAGAGCCCTGCTGCCGCTGTTGAGGATGCTGAGGCTGGTAGGCAGCTGAAGGTGGGTAGGAAGGATAATATCGCCTCTTCTTAGAATAGGAAGGTTTCTTGGGAAGAGCTTTCCTTTTGGAGGGCTCAGCCGTCTTTCTGGAAAGGTGTTTGAGGTGAGATCATCTGTCTCATTCTCCCCACCTTTTCCCCCAAACCTTTTCCAAAAAGGTTTTCTCCCGTACATGGGATATTGGCCAGCTTGTCCTGGACCCATTGTTCGAGATCTGATGTCTGTAACCAGGCCATCCTGTGAGCCCCAATGCAGACTGCTGAAGGTCTGCTTGTTGATTCAAAGGCATCAAAAGAGGCCCTGGTAATACATTTAGAAGTATTTTGGCCTTGTTTGATGAATATCTGGAATGCACTCCGTTTATCATTAGGAAACATGGGGACAAACGACTCCAGATCCCTGGTGACATCCTTTAGAAACATGCCCATGTATAGCATGTAAGAATTTATCCTGGAAGCCAACATGCATGCCTGAAAGCATCAATGCCCAAAGGCATCGAGTGTCCTCGAGTCTCTACCTGGAGGCATGGTTGAGTGATTTTTTTGAACTTTTTATTCGGCGCATTGCTAATTCTACCACCACTGAGTGGTGGGGGAGCTAAGGCTTTTGGAAACCTGGGTACTCAGGAACTCCGTACATAGTATCGAGTTTCTTGCTGACAGGTGGAAACATAAGAGGAACCTACCACATACGGAGCATAAAATCTTGTAAGATGCGATGCACCGGTAAAGTAGCTGCTTCCTTGGGTGTGGGAGGGTATTGGAGTATCTCCAATTCCTCTGCCCTCAGTTCCTACTGCCATGTCCTGTATGAAGTTCTGGAAAGACATCTTCTGGTGGGGGCCTGCACCGCTCCTGGAGAGGGAAAGAATCTGAAGGGATGTCTGAAAGTTCCTGGGAATCCAGTGATCCATAATCAGAATCAGAAGAACTGGAATCAGAGGCAAAAAGACAAAGTATTGGCAAAAAGACAAAGTATCAGAGGTCTTGTTTTTTACCTTGATGCTTCATTGACATCAAGGTTCGATGCCGATACCAATGCTCAGAGGAACTGGAATTGGGAGCCATGGCAGTTTTAACCTGTTAGGGCTATCGGTCAGTTCCAACTGAGGCACTGGCCTCAGGAGCTCTAGTGATGTCGGTTTGAGGGCCGGCTATTGGCCGATACACTTGGCTGTAGGTAGGGTGCCGAAGCCTGCACTGCTGGAGCTGTCAATACTATCCATACCAAGGCTGCCAGGAGTGCGGCCAAACTCCTCTCAAGAGCCAGCATGCACTGGTCCAGGGAGACGGCCAATGTCTTTGTGGAATCACTGATGGGACTTTGAGCCACCATCCCAGAGCATGGCCGGTAGCTCTCCAGAGGTTGATTCCTTGGGAGCGTCCCGGAGCCCCTCCTGTGTTTTGGAGGACAGGTCCTCCCACCAGGACTGCTTGGCTGGCCGGTCTGTATTGGAAGCATCCCTAGGGGAGTCTCAATGCTTATGCTGGGATTTTCCTCTAGTCTCAGTATCAGACTTTGATGCCAATGCCTTACTAGAAATCAGAGACACTTTTATGTTTGGACTTGGAAGAGACCCGAGACCCTTGAGAGGAGGTCAATTTTCTCGATAACTTGGAAGCCACTGAAATCAAGTCCGGACCAAACAGCGATCCATACTGTCTGGCTGTTCTTTAGGCCTCTCTTTGTCATTTGTTGACACAAAAGACAAGACTTTGGTAAATGGTCAGGGTCCAAACATTTTAGACATCAGTCATGTTGTGATTGATATGGTACCAGCACATTTGGTATATTTCCTAAAACCACTAGTTGTTTGTTCGATTTTTAGAATTGAAGAGGATATGGAGGCCTAAAGGCCTAGTTAGCAGTGAAACCCACAGGAAAAGAAAAGAAAAAATAAATAGAAAATTTATAACTAAAAAAGAAAAATTTATGGGGACCAGTGTCAAGTCTGACAGAACCGGCGTCAATGGAAAGGCAGAGCACGATATTTCACCAAAAAAGAAAAGGTTTTTTTGCAGTGACAGGATTGTACAACCTGCTGACTCCGTGGAAAATGAAGAATTGAGGCGAGGAGTTGGGAAGGCAGGTGCGCAGGCGCAGTGGAGTGCTCCCAAAGGCTTTCCTATTGGATGCTGGGAAACAATCCCAGGAGTGCTCCGTCGGTGCCGACGTCACCCATATGTGAAGACTGCTTTTCTGCTTGTTCCTGGAGATAGCATATCACTATTTTTATACTGTTGAACATCAGAGGAAGCTCCAGAGCATGTAATAGAATGATGAAAGAAAGTGAGCCCACAGGAGGTTTGGTAGTTATAATTCCTAGGAGTCAGACGTCACCGGAGCCGATGGCGGCTTGAAGGAGCTGCTCCGGCACCGATCCAGCCATTATTAATTAAAACGCAGCCCCCCGGAGGCGGAAAGCGGTGGCCCTGAGTGCGGAAAGCGGCAGGAGGTGACCGCGATCGCTGGAACGCAGGCGGCAGTGAAATTCAGCGGCAGAGAGCCGCATGTGCGAGAGGCCTGCACAGCCGCGTGGCGGGCAGAAATGGCGCCCGGAGGCATAGTGAAGGAGGTGTAAGAGGCCGGCGGCAGACCGGGTCCTGCGCTCCTAAAAAGCTTCGCAGCTCTTCCGAGGGAGGAAATCATGGTGCACAGTGGAGCTGGAGGCGGCCAGAATCGTGGGGCACAAGATCTGGAGGTGAGCAGGGGCTGAGGAGGGAGCCCATAGGCCCTGAGACAGCAGAAAAAACTGTGAGTCTGCAGAGCTGAAGTCAGAGGGCACTGAGAAGAACTGGTGACTGCCGGGCAGCCGCAGGACGCTGCAGTTTAGAGAAGTGTACCAGAGCTTCGTGAGGCTGCTCATAGTGCCAGCAAGTTTGAATATTGAAAGATCAGTGCAGTGCCAGACTGCGTAATCTGGTGCAGAGATGACCACCAGAAGAAAAGCGGCAGATCTCAGAGAGTATGTGTACTCAGGGTCGCACGGAGGGAAGGGTGAAGCAGGACAGATGGAGAACAAAAAGCCTCCAGATGGGCACGGAGAGCAGGGCGAAGAAGTGGAGATGGAGAATGTAAAAGCTCCTGGAATGGAAGCTACGCAAACTGTCACAAGAGCGGAGCTTAGAGACTGGTTTCTTGAAATTAAAAATGAGGTGCAGTCCGTGAAGAACGAGTTGAATGAGGTGCTGGGTCCCCTGAAGGAGGAAGTTGGAGAGCTGGTGTGCAGAATGGGAGACCATGAGAATAGGTTACAAGAGCTTGAACAACAACAGGAAGGAGAGACACAACGAACTGTGAAGTTGGGATCACAATATGAAGCTTTGCTATATAAGCTGGAGGATCTGGAGAACCGTTCGCGACGCAACAATTTGAGACTCCGCGGAATACCAGAGGAAAAAGAGTTTCTGGACAGTGAAAAGGTTGCGCGATCGGTGTGCCTGGAAGCTCTCCGGCAAGGAGGTGAGGAGGTGACGGCTATAGATATACAACTTGAAAGAGCACATCGTGCACTGGGAAAACCAGTTGGTAACAAACCACGAGATATCATCATCTGCCTAGCACGTTATAAAATTAAAGAGAAAATTGTTCACAAAATACGGAGAGAAGGAGCTCTCATGTGGCAAGGTTACCCAGTGCACATATATGAAGACCTTTCTGCGGGCACGTTGCAGAGGAGGAGGGCAATGCAACCTGTTACGCAACTTTTGCGGAGAGAGGACATTAAATATCGTTGGCTTCATCCATTTGGACTTTTGTTTACAGTTAAAGGGAGGACGTGGCGGATATAGACACTGGAGGAGGCAATGCCGGCCCTTCGGGAGGCAGGACTGAGCACCAAGGCGGAAGGCCTGGGGGCAGGTACCTCAACTGGTGGGCGGCGGGGGCAGTGTGGGGGCAGCCCGGAGCACCGGCATAAACGAACGGCAAAACCAGGGCAGGAGCTGCAAGACGACCGGCTGACAGAAGACACTTGAAGAAACTTGCGGACTGAAAGAATGCAGGTCTAAATGTTGCAGGGTGATGGTGGAGTGTTATATTTCAGAATGAACATATTGGTATCATACAGGTATTATGTATTGCAATATGGGGAAGAGAAGGGTGGGGAGGTGGAGAGCGGGTGGAGAAGGGGAAGGAGTAGGCGGATGGGAGGGGGAGGTGGATGGAGATGTGGTAGAGTAAAAGGGGGGAAGGACTAAGTGAGTGGGGGGAGAGGGGGTAGGAAGGAGGGGCACAGGGGGAGGGGGAGGGGAAGGTAGAGAGGAAAGGGGGGATGAGAGTATGGGTAGGTGGCTAAGGGAGGCGGGAGAGTGGGATGGTGGAAGGGAGGGGGGCAGGGGGGTGTGTAAGTGTCAGGCTGGGGAAGGTAGGGGGCGCACTACTCCTGAGTTATCCTCTGGAAGTGATGGAGGATACGGGAGGGATGGGGAGGGAGGGGAGGTGGGGGGGCAATGCCTTGAGGAGGTCGAAAGGGGTTCGAAGTGTGAGGGGGGGAGGAGGAGGGGGGAGGAAAGGGGTAGGAAGGGAGGGTGGGGGATTTTGGGAGGGGGGTGTGGGAAGCAGAGGAAATTACAGATTATGACATTGAATGTAAAAGGGTTGCGTACAAGACAGAAACGACGGTTGGTGGAGATGGAGGGTAAAAGAATGGGTGCTGATATTATGTGCATACAGGAAACACATTTGCGGGTGGGGCAGGAATATTTGCTGGAATCTCGGCAATACCCCAAGGTGGTTCTGGCGGGCCAGAGACTAAACTCTCGGAAAGGGGGGGTGGGCATCTTGGTAGGGGGAGAGTACCATAATATGGTGAAGGAGATTAAACGGGGGAAAGGAGGTAGGTGGGTGGGGGTGCTATTGCAAATTGAAAAGGAGGAGGTATGGGTGATAAGTTTGTATGGCCCCAATGAGAAGCAGGGGGAGGCATATGAACAACCTTTGCAGGAGTTGGAGGGAGTTGGGAGTATTCCAATAATAATGGGAGGGGATTTCAATCTGACGTGTAACCCCAGAATTGACACAAGTGGGGGGCAGGGGGGA
Source organism: Ichthyophis bannanicus (assembly GCA_033557465.1). Classification (NCBI taxonomy): domain Eukaryota; kingdom Metazoa; phylum Chordata; class Amphibia; order Gymnophiona; family Ichthyophiidae; genus Ichthyophis; species Ichthyophis bannanicus. The sequence goes on along the minus strand of CM066032.1, from coordinate 1,269,423,624 downwards.
GGGGGGCGAAGAGATAGACAAAGCTTGCATAAATTGAGAGAAAGTCTGGGCCTGGTAGATGTTTGGAGAAACTGGCATCCGGGGGAACGGAAATACACATACTATTCCCCAGTGCATAGCTCCTATAGTAGGTTGGATATGATATGGGGGGGTGGAATCTGGTTGGAAAGAATACAGGAAGTAGAACATGGTTTGATCACTTGGTCAAATCATGCCCCGGTGAGTGTACGCTTTGATATGGGCAGGAAGGATGATAGTTTAAAATTTTGGAGACTCAACAATTCCCTGTTAGAGGAGGAGAAGCATGTGGGGAAGATTAAGGTTAATATACAGGACTACCTCCAATTAAACGATACAGGGGAGGTGTCTATGGGGGTGCTCTGGGACGGCTTAAAAGCGGTGATTCGAGGACAGTTGGTTAGTTTAGGGGCGCGGGGTGAAGCAAGAAAAAGGGGCAGTGGAAAGTGCATTATTGCAACAGCTGCGGCGTTTAGAGGGGGCACATCAGAGGGTGTCGGATCCATGCACACTTGCAGAGCTTAATAGGGTAAGAGCGGAGTTGAGTAAATTGCGGGCACAAGAGATAGCATTCCATCTAGCAGTATTGAAGCAGGCCCATTTTGAAGGCGGTAATCGGGCGGGGAGGATACTGGCAAGTCGCCTGAAGGGGAGGAGGCAAGCAGTGCATGTTGAGGGCATTTGGAATAATAAAGGGGAATGGATACACACCTCAAAGGGAATTAGGGGGGTGTTTCGGGAGTACTATAAGAAATTGTATGAAAGTGAACTGGAGGTGGGGGAGAAGGACACAGCAGAATTTCTGGAGGAATGTGGCTTGTCACAGGTGACTGAGGAGGAAAGGGAATATCTTGGGCAGGCAATTCAGGAGGAGGAGGTGAGGAGGGCTATAACCACGCTGAAAGTGGGGAAGGCGCCAGGGTTAGATGGGTATACGGCAAAGTTCTATAAGGTCCTATCAGAACAGATTACGCCCCTATTTACCAAGGTAGTCAATATGGTGCTGCAGGGGAAGGGCCTTCCGCGAACAATGGCGGAGGCGGGTATAACAGTTTTGCCGAAACCAGGCAAAGATAAGGGGGTATGTGGCTCCTATCGACCCATCTCCTTGATAAATTTGGACACAAAGCTACTGGCAAAAATTTTGGCAAATAGAATACTCATAATGATTATATCCCACATAACTTGTATATGTATTTAATAATATAATGTTAATGTACATAATGTATATAGTGTTGCACTGTTCAGTGCTATCTGTTCAACATTTCTGTTTACTGTACATTGGTTATAGTTATATGACGTTATATGTAAAACAAATCCATGATTTGTTGCCTGTTGTTATTTGTGAACCGCAGCTGATCTTAGGAAGCTGCGGTATATAAGAGATTGTTAAATAAATAAATAAAATAAATAAATTCAGGATGTAGTTCCGCACCTGATTCACCCGGATCAGACGGGTTTTGTGAAGGGGCGTCAGGGTAGTGATAATGTGAGAAAAGTTTTGAATGTGATGTGGCAACTTCAGCGTACCACCGAGGAGGCAGTGCTAATCACCGTAGACGCAGAAAAGGCTTTTGACCGGGTGGAGTGGTCTTTTATGTTTCAGGTTTTAGAGACCATGGGGTTTGGTGGGAAGTATATCAGTTGGATAAAAGCGCTCTACCAGGGACCGCGCGCCAGGGTTAGGGTTAATGGTGGGTACTCTGAAAGTTTTGAGCTCCACAGAGGTACCAGACAGGGGTGCCCCTTATCGCCATTATTGTTTGCATTGGCTATTGAGCCGCTGGCAGCATACATCAGGCGGGCGGGGGATATTAAAGGAGTGAGGATACGCGGGAGGGAGGAAAAGATTGGACTGTTTGCAGATGATGTTGTCTTTACCCTGACTCAGCCCCTTACAACATTACCAGTGCTCTTGACGGCTATACAAAGGTACAGCCGCTTAGCGGGATATAAAATGAACCAAGGGAAAACGGAAGTGTTGGGATTTAATTTGGCGCCCAGGGTGGAAGAGAGCTTGAGGCACCACTTTAAGTTTAGGTGGGTGGAGGGGAGATTTAGGTATTTGGGGATCCAGTTGGGGACCCCTATTTTTAAGATTAAGCAATGGAATTATCAAGGTCTGGTTGAGAATATCAGACAGGATTTATCCCATTGGAGGGGGTTGTATCTGTTATGGATGGGCCGCATCGCGGTGGTGAAAATGAATGTCCTCCCAAGGTTATTGTTTGTGTATATGTCCCTGCCGTGTAGGTTGGTTAGAAAGGAAATAGATAAGATGCAAAATATGCTTCTGCAGTTTATTTGGGATGGTAAGCGCCCGAAAGTCGCCCGGGCGACCATGTATAGGTTAAAAGCGGAGGGGGGATTGGGGGTCCCCTCGCTGCTCCGGTACTATGAAGCGGCGCAACTTCGGGCGCTGTTTGCATGGAAGGCAGGGGTGGAGCGACCTGGATGGGTGGAGATGGAGGAGGCGGAGGGGGCTGAGGTGGGAGCATGGATTTGGGACCCTGGTGGGGGAGGGACGGAGGAAGGTGATGGGAATCCCTATCGCGAACTAACAAGACAGGTTTGGGTGAAATGGAAGGGGCACCTGCTAGGGGGGAAACAATACTCCCGCGAAACTCCAATTCAGACCATAATGAAGAGTAGGATGGGGGAGGCGGCTAGGGTTTTTCGGGGGTGGGGGGAGAAAGGGTTACGGAAACTGGGTCAATTGGTGGGGGATGGGGGGAGAATCAGGGGTTTTGAGGAGTTGCAACAGCAATATTGCTTGGAGGAGCCAGATAGATATGCTTATGTTAGTCTGTGGTACTGGCTCCAGCGGAGGGAGGTGAAGCAAGACTGGATGGCGAAGAGTACGCCATTTGAGGAGATGATGGGGAATAAAGAGATGCCCAATCGGATTATATCAAAGTTATTTTAAAATATTGGGGGAATTTCAACAGGGAGCTATATGGGGCCAGTTGCAATGGGAGGAGGAGCTGGGGGGCAGTGGGATGATGAGAGGTGGGAAAGAATTTATATTCGAACCCATAAATTAGCTCCGGGAACAGCCATGCTGGAAAACAGCTATAAGCTAAGGTTAAGAATGTATTGGACCCCGGTGTGGCTACATGCCCTCTACCCCGATAGCTCGGATCGATGCTGGAAGGGGTGTGGGGCTAGAGGAGATTTGATACATATGGTGTGGGGCTGCCCGAGGGTTCGGGATTATTGGAGTGAGGTGGAAAGCCTTACGGCAGCCATTACAGGGGTGAAGGTATGTTTTACCCCTAGTATGGTGATATTGAACGAAGAGGTGCTGGGAGAGGGAGGGAGAGAATTGGGCAGACTACAGGGGTACTGTGTCATCGCAGGGCGGATGTGTCTTCTACGATGGTGGAAGAAACAGGATGTCCCCCCAATAGCGGCGGTGGTGGGGCGCATGGAGCAGCTTAGGGGGTATTGTGCAATAGAAGCCCATCAAACACAATGTCCACAGGTACAATAAGGTGTGGGAAAGATACGAACATTGGAGGGGAGAGGGGGGGGCTAGTATAATGTTGCGGGTATGGTTGCAATCTGCAATTTCTGATCCCTCAAATTGTAGGGGTATAGGGTGGGAAGTTTCCTGTATGCACTTATTGTTAAGATCTGCATTGGTTGCTTTTAGTAGGTCCACAGCTGATCGTACTGCGGAAAGGAGATCTTATGACTCTGGGATGAGGGAGGGTTTCAGGTTTGGAGGCTTAATGTCAGCGGGAGGGGGGGGTGGTAGGGGGGGAAGGGGGGGAATATTGTGTGGTATGTGGTTTTTATGCTTGTATGGTCCACATTGGAAGAATCTTTGCCTGGTCGGTAGAGGCTCAGTTGGTGCAGTGTGGTGAGGTGTTTGGCCGGAGGTGAGACTCTTTGGCCGGGCAAATGTGCGGTACTCTAAGTTTGGGGGAGGAACTGCATACTGTATAAAATGTAAAATGCACAATGTATAAAGTGTAAAGAGTATATAGGGGTTAACAGAGAAAACGGAGATGCACTAAGAGCGGGGATCTCTCCCCCCGGTTGATGATGATGAAAGGAATGTATTTGGGTATATGAGTTGGGGGGGGGGGTTCAAGATGTATGTTATGTATTGCCTGTTGTGTTGAGTGCTAATAAAAAATTTTAAATACAAAAAAATAAAATAAAATAAAAATAAATAAATAAATAATTCCTAGGAGTCCTGAACTGACAGAAAGGCAAGCATTCTCAGCCCACAAGTGAAGGCAATTAGGCACCCTCAGCTAATTATTTATTTATTTATTTATTTTAATTTATTTACTTCTCTTATATACCGCGCTATTAAAATCAGTGCGGTTTACAATTGAACAAAAAACATACTGCAATGTCACACGACAATTAAGTTTTTACATTGAACATGGACGAGATAACCTGGAGGTAACAGGGGTAACTAATTACAGAGTAATTAGTAATTAGCTGATGGATGTAAGAAAAAAAAACAGACTATCTCGTATCTGCAGACAGAATAGCTAGAAGACAGGCAAAGAGGAGCTCAGACTAGGTAGCTCCAGCAGCCAAGCCAGAAGAATGGCTTTAGGAGAAAAACCTTTAGGTGGAGAATGCTAAAGGATTAGTAGTCAGAGTATAGAATAATGTAGGAACCTGAATGTTGTTCTAGGTTTATCTTTGAGAAATTAAGAAGCTGCTAATGTTTGGGCAGAGACAAAGGTATAATGTGTATGCCATATGAAGTGGTCTGACAAGAATCCATAGAGCAGCATTTACCAGATGCTTTAACAGACGGACAAACTAGAATAGGTCACTGCAGAGTCACTGGGATTCTACCCTGATTTAGAAGGTTGCCAGAGAGCTGTGAGAGCACTGGATGTTTCTGACCATGGGGCTGCAGTGAAGTAATTTCCTAGGTAAAATAAATGTTGTGCCTCAGAGCTGTGCAACTAAAAGGCGTGGAGGCCGATTCCATACTATGCATGTCCGGCCCATCCTGTGGACGGGGCACAGTTGTACCTGATTCTGCAACTGCAGGAGTTATATGTTCCCGCGGCTACAGAATCAGGTCGCCTGGACAGGCCGGAGTGCACAGTATGCTGAGTGGGAAGTTGTACAGCATGCTGCATGTCTCCACTGCTCAGTGCTCCTGCTGGTGTGCCAGTGCCGTGGCATCCTGTCACTATGGCACCGGGATGCTCAGCAGGCGCACGCGAGGGCTGACAGCGATACAGTTCTTTTCCCCTCTGTCTGGCCCTCGGGGGGTCGGTCAGGGCCAGGCTCGGGTGGCAAGGCCTCATCTGCCATGGCTCCATGGGTTTGTGTGGGCTGCTTGCCCTGAAAGCTGCCTTGACTGGGACTTATTCCACCTCTGAGGTAGAATAAGTCCGACGTCTATCCTGCCTCTGCTGGACTAGAGAGGCCTGCCCTGAATGGACTACAGAGGCCTGCCTCTGCTGGACTACAGAGGCCTGCCCTGAATGTTCACCCCTACACTCCGAAAACTGAAAACTAAACTTAGAAGAACCGAAAGGAAATGGAGAAAAACCAAAAGCGACAAAGACAAAGCAAAATATCTCCACGAACTCAATGTGTACCACTCAGAAACGGACAACGCCAAAAGAACCTACCACACCAAAATCATCACAACAGCCATAAACAAACCTCGAGAACTCTTCCAAATTGTCAAAAAACTGACAAGGGCACCCAGTAACTCTGACCAGCTGCCAGATATCCCCCTGATCTTCTAGCCAGACAATACAAACAGCTTCAGCAACCACAAAGCTTACATCACTATGCTGAAACAACCAGCACAAATCCATACCCCACCCTGAACAGCGACTGGAATACATTCGACAAAACCTCGAAAGAAGAAATATCTTCCACCATCTCGTGCTTGAACACCACCACCTCCCCGTTGGACCCCTGTCCTGCCGACTGGATAAAGAAAACCAAAGAAGACCTGAGCACACCATTAACCCATATCGTAAACGAATCCTTTACCCAAGGACACATGCCAGACGCCCTTAAGACCACAGTCATTCGACCAACCCTAAAAAAGCACAACCTGGACCCCCTAGACCCTGCCTCTTACAGACCAGTAGCGAGCCTCCCACTCACCGCAAAGATAATCGAGAAGATAGTCCAACGTCAGCTTCAAGAACACTTGGACGTCAACAATATACTGGACCCGCAGCAACACGGATTCCGACCATTACATGGGGTCGAGACACTCATGACCACACTGATGAACACCCTCATCATAGGAACCCAAGAGAAACACTCTGGATTCATCCTAATTTTCCTGGATATATCAGCAGCCTTTGACACCATCTCCCATAACATCCTTCTCCACAGACTCCAAGCAATTGGGATCAAAGATACTGTACTCCGATGGTTCAAGTCCTACCTAACCAACCAACAGCAACTGATCCGCACCAAAACCTCAACCTCACCCCCATTCCAGCAACATCAAGGTGTACCTCAAGGATCCACATTATCAGCCATGCTCTTCAACATCTACCTCCGTCCACTCTGTTCAGTCATACGCGCACACAACATCAACTTCCACATATACGTCGACGACATAATGCTCTACGCCCCAATTACAACCACTGACCCAAAAAACGACCAGCTATCAGCCTGCTTCACCGACGTATCCAACTGGCTACAAGAGAACAACTTATCCATTAACATAAAGAAGACCGAAGCTCTTATAGTGACCAAAGACCCAGACTTCAAACCATCCACTCACCTCACCATGGGAACCACGCAAATTCAAATACAACCACACATAAGATATCTCGGAATTATCATTGACCAAGCCCTAACCCTTAAACAGCAAATCAACAAGACCACCGGAACTGTATTCCACAAGGCAAAAACGGTACAACGTCCCCGACCTCTCCTCGAATCACAGGACTTCAGGACAGTAATGCAGGCTCTGACACTCCCTCATCTGGACTATTGCAACATAATTTACCATGGCCTACCTGCCACACAAACCAATCCCCTCCGAACTGCCTTAAACACCACAGCAAGAATAATCCACAACACAAAGAAACGGGACCACATCACCCCAATTCTAAGAGACCTTCATATTCTCCCCATCGAAGCAAGAATCAAGTACAAAGCTCTTCTACTCACCCACAAAACCATCCACCAAACACAAAGCACCCCACTCCACACCTTACTACCTCACCCAACCCACAACAGAACAACCAGACAATCCTCCAACAGCTCCATTGCCATCCCGCACAAAAGAACCAAAGCAACACAACGGACCTGCAACAGAGCCTTTGAACTCTATGCCCCATCCCTCTGGAACTCTCTACCAAACCACATCAAGAACAACGGAGATCTCCCTTCATTCAAAAAGCAGCTAAAAACCATCCTATTCCAAGAACATCTCTGAATAGGAACCCCTATTCTCCTCAAGATCCTCAGACCATAAACTGTCTATCTTGTCAGTCTCTATGTCCATCCAAAATCATTAATGTAGACCCCCCGGTGATGGGCCCCCCCTTTTTTTGATTCCCCACCCCCTGTTATATGTCCCACCGCTTTGACCCGGTGAAAAGCGGGATATAAATACAGATAAATAAATAAATAAATAAATGTACATCCAGGTGCCTGGCCCCTCCCTTGCTCCGCCCAGGCACCAGCTCCTCCCACCCCCATCCGGTGCTCCCCGCACAAAGACCCTGTGCATGCCGGAAGCAGGAGGACCAGAATATGGCCTGGCCCTGTTCAGGGGTTGGACATCCAACCCCGCTACTCGTGTCTTGGAATGCTGGCCATATTGTATAAGCTAAGACAGGCAAAAACATTTCCGTTATGGGATTCTTCCCTTTAGCTTGTCTGGGAAATGTAATTGAGAAAGCTGCACCGAGACCTCAAGAGAGCTAACCCAGATGGAATTTTATATCATCGCACCCAGTTACCTGTAGATTGGATTTTTCTAGAGAAATAATCCATTTTGGCTTCCTTATAGAACTTTGATCCAAATACAGAGCAAAAGAATCACTAGATTCTGTAATCAGAGGAAGATCAGCTACTATAAGATCTGATAGTCAAAAGAATAAATACACTCCGCATTTTGGAGTTTTCAACCAAACTATTTCTCAAGTTTGGTTAATCTTAATATCAACACTGACTAGTTCCACAGCCTGTTTATAAATAATTAGAACCTCCCCCCCCCCCCCCCCCGCTTTCCTTAGCGAGGCTTAAAAATCAATATATAAGAAGGGGGATACATCGGATTCATGATCATGCTGTCAGATTCCATTAGCCACATTTCCTCTCACCTGTCTAGCAGCTTTCCATTTCCTTCTCTTAGCTCTCCCATTCTTCTGTCTTTTTTTCCTTCTGCAGTCTTCTACTCGTTTCCCTCATTTTCACCCTCTGTACTCTTTCTCTACTTCCTATTCCTTCCATCCTGTCCTGCCTCCCCTTTCTTCTGTCTCTTACATCCAACCAGTTTACTCTTCCCCCTTCTTTCACCTCCTATCCAGATTACCTATTGCACCCTTTCACAGACCTGTACCTGTCTACTATTTCTTACCCTCTCCACAGCCCTGCCTCTTTCCACCACTCCCCAGTTAATACAAATTCTTCAAACCATCTCTCTCCATCCTTCCCCATCTTTTTTTTATTCAGAGATTCTCCAGCCCATCGAATACCCCCTCCCCATGCATATCCCTCACCCATTTGTTAAATCCCTGGACCTCTGCTCACTCTTAGTTCCTGCCTCCTCACTACCCAATCTCCTCCCCCAATCTTTAAGGTCATATTCTTCCTCCTTCCTACACAATTCCTTAGTCCCCTCCTTCCCCTTGAGTAACTGTCCCCCCCCCCCCGAGTGCTCACCTGATCTTGAGTTCCTGATACTCCCACCCCAACCTAATCTGCAAGTCCTTCTTCCCTCCCCCCCGCCTGTCCTAAGCACTCATCTGATCTTCAAGTTCTGCTTCCTCCTTCCCTGAGCATCTATTGTGGTGTTAAGCAGAGCTTAAACCATACCTACCAGTGAATTGGAGACTATCCCACCCTGCCCCTACTAGGAACAGTGAAGCCTAGGGTAATTGTGAGAGGATCCCTGTAATGCAGTGTAGGAGTTCTTTTAAAGAGAGAGGGAAGGAGGAGCCAGGAACAGAAAGGTTCTGACCTAGTCCTGTTATGCAACTATGTCTCAGCAGGACTCCTAACACACACAGAGGGGGAAGGGAGAGAGTAATTTCCCTGGGATTACATAAATTACTTCCTGGAACCCTGGAAGAGTTGGGGCATATCCTACAATTTACAAAATACCATGGGAACAAGTTGAGCTAGAAGCAGCACATGAAGATATGAATGTAGAGCTTGAGAGCTCCTCCAGCTGCCCTGGAACCTGAACTAATGCAGGTCATAGAGCAATTCACCTGCTAAAGGCCAAGATCAAAAGACTAGGCTGAAATACGTTTATTTGTTTTCTCTTTTTCTTTTTGTGACCAGGCAGTGGAGATCGTGGCAAGCAGATACAAGCTTAGCCATGGAGGATGGAGCTGGATAAAAGACAAGAGGAAATGTTGCTGAACTATTGGAGAGAATTTTATTTTGAAACTGAGTGGAGTTTTTTTTGTCAGCAATGACTGGAGTTTCAGTTTTTCACCCAAAGGATTAAGAACTCAATATTCTGACACAGAAAAGGAAATTGTTTTTTATTTTCCCCAGAACTGATTGATGAGCAGCTTCAGGGTTGCAGTAGCCAAAAGGACCATTTGCAGGGCTATTAAAGTTAAGGCTTGGACAATGAAAGCCTGGGGACATTCAAAGGGGCAGAAGAGCGGAAAGGAAACTTATGTTGAAGTCACTGAAGTCAAGACCAATATAATTGGATTTTGTTGAGTTGTCTATTCACAGATCACCACTAGTAGAGATATTGGACTCCAGTAGAGGGAGCCACCATATCTATTCCTGATATTCCGGTAAAGAATTGGTGCGGTGCCGCCATTCAGGGGTGTATCAGTAGCTTATTGCTTGTGGTGATGAAGGGGCATCAGAGCCCATGGAAATAGCTGGAAAACAAACTTTTACCTGCAAGCAGAGGCATAGTTCAGAGAGCAGGGGGTTTGAAACTGCAGCCAAAGAAAAAGCCACACACACAGAGCTGCTGAGTCCAGGCCACGCCCAAGCTCCATGGCAACCCAGGAAGGTAATAGGAAGCACCTGTGGGAGGAGTTGGAACGGGGAGAGCAGCTACACACATTTAAGCTCCAGGGAACAGAAGGAAGGGAGCCTACCAAGAGAGAGGAGGGAGAAGAACTCCTGAGGCAAACTGAAGGGAAAGGTTCCTTCAGGGGAAAGGAAAGAGAGAGGTTTTCCAGAGACAGCCACAGAAGGGAGTCCCAAGGCAGCCAGCACACTGGGGACTACAGTCCAGAGAGAAGCCCCTGCTGTAAAGGCATTGCAGCACGGTCTGGAGACCAGAGAGTCTATCCTGAGAGAGTTGCTGACTATAGTCCAGGTACGGGAGCAGCCCTGCATGAGTCTGTGAGAGAAGTTTTACCTCTGGAAAGGTCTGTGAAGAGAAGGGTCACGAAAGACAAGGTGAGCCAGTTAGAAGCCTTGTCTAGCTTGTTGAGAGATAAGGGTTTCTACAGCCATTCTAAAAACCCTGAGCACAGAGCGAAGTCCCAATGGGAAACGGTCTTAAAACTCTTAGAGGAGTTTAAGCCTACGTCCCCTCAGCCCGAGTTAAGCCAGGAGACCGCAGAGTCTGATTATGAAGACATGCAGACAGAGCCTTATGATATGGAACAAGACTCTTTAGACTCCTTGATGGATTGTTCTTTTTGTATGAAGACAGACTGAAGAGGCTGTAGGTTTTTTTAAACTGAGGAAAAAAAGCCAGAAGCCATTTACCTGAATGTCTTATGTCTTGAATGCTGGAAATGTTTAAAAGGAGAATTGCTGGTGTTTAGAGCTGAGAGGAAATGATTCAAGATTGATTTGAATGATTAAGAAACAGCTAGAAGCAAAAGAAGCTTTGTTTAAAGTTTTATTCAGTTTGGAAAGGCTGATACCTTTGCTGGAAGCTAGCTGCAACCAGCTAAGCTGTTTTTCTAACTGTTGGACTTTGGGAAGAAACACTTTTGGTGTAGCAAGCTGCATGAAGCAATTGTAACATTTATCACTGCCAGAATCCTGTTTGACTGGAACTTCTTTTGTTGGAGAGTGCATCCTATTTTCGTTAACATGTGTTGAGCTTCAAAGAAAGTTCTTTGCAAAGGAAAAGACACAATAAATTTCCCGTGTGTGCCTTCAACCCTCGGATTCCTTTTTATTTTCACACAACTACAATACCCAGAAGCACTAGCTCTGGAACCCATATTAAAAAGGGACATTAGATGGCACGCCCGTGCCTATAGGCAACCGCCTAGACGATAGGGAGTGCCACATGCTACACCACCTAATCCCAAGACCCTGCTTTTTCCATCTCCAGAGTCCCCAGCCCTCTCTTTTCTTTGCCTTCCTCCTCTATGATGCCCAAAGGAAGGAAGATGCAATTAATCATTCATGTTCTTTCTGTTGTAGCATTCAGCGGCACGTCCACCTCTCATGTGCTTCAATGAGAAGTTCAAACCATGTATGATCACAATTGCTACAAGGCACCGCATAGTTCAGTGCTGATGAAATCACACAAGAGAAAGAAGCACCAGTAAATGCTGCAACAGGAAAGAAAGATAGAAACACTGGGTCATCAGCACTACCTCGAGGAAGCACCAGCTCATCAATGCTACAGATTAAAACTGAAGCAGCACTTGCCATGGTACATTCTGGCTTCTGAGGCACCTCCTGCTTAATGATGAGGCCTAGCTGCTGTGCTGTAATCCAAGGCCATTTGTGCCATCTGTAGCCCACAGGAGGGGCTGCCCCTTTCCCTTTCTCTTCTTTGTTCTCTTTGTTAAGTTTCTGGTTTCGATTCTGGTGCTGTAGGGGGAAGGGATAGCCCCTTACCTAAGGGAATATGATTGGGCAGGCACCCAAGGGAGCACCAATCAGAAACCTGAATGTAGGTATGAACTGATGGTATGAACTGAGTATATAAAGATTGTACAGCCCCTGACTCGGGGCTCAGAGTTTTTGGAAATGATTCCTCTGGGTCTGTGGTAGCACAATAAACTGGCTTGTATTCCCATGAGACTCTGGGTGTCCTTTCCTGACTCTTTCGCCGCAGCATTTCTCTGGTTCCCTGACCGGGAAGTGCGGTAAAATTTTGCGTAAAGGTTCGGCATTTACCGCCTCTGGGTTTGGACCAGTCAGAACCGGGGAGTGCCGAACGCAGGGAGAAATCTCAGGCGCCACCAGGCAGTTGTTCCGGGGAGAATTTCCTTCTTGCCTCGCCAGAGCCGCCGGTTCTTTCCGGCCGACACCCTTGAACCCATGCGGAGTTTGGGAACCAGCCCTGTCCTGTTACCTGTACCGGATCTGGTGAGTACTAAGGGAATATAGTTAGACTGTAAGGTTGGGTCTTTTATGAGAGCATGATCACCTCTCTGGTCGGTCCGAGTAAGCTGCTTTTGTGACTGAAACCACAGACCTTTTGTTAGTCAGTAAGTTACTGGGATTGATGGGAAGTGTCTGTATGGTTGCTTGTGTATGTATGAGAGGTATTGAGAATAAATACCGAGTGATTGTGGACTTCTGAGTAGTGCATATCCTGGCCGGGCGACCGTGCCCAGGTCGCAAAAAGGAGGAAGTGTGTGGTGTTTGTCTTTCCTTCTTTGTTTCTAGGACTGGACGGACCCCTTACCTCCAGTCTGCCTACCCGCTCCTTTTGTTTGAAGTCTGTGGGTCATTATGGGTGGGTCTGAGTCCACTTTGACGCCTCTGAAATGTATGACCAAAAACTTTAAAAAGGGTTTCTCTGGGGATTATGGTGTAAAAATGTGTGTCCCTAGATTGCAAGTGTTATGTGAGAGGGAGTGGCCAATTCTGTCTACCTCATGGCCCACCTCAGGGACTCTGGATGTCGGTATTGTGTCTTTAGTCCATCAAATTGTACGCCAAGAGCACCCAGATTAATTCCTATATATAGATTCCTGGTTAGAGGTCTGCCAGAAACGACCCCCTTGGATAACTAAGTGTTATGAGGAACATTGTAGGATTCTAGTTTCAAAAACGATAGGGAGTATAAACCCTAACCGGATACTCTGCCCTCCGGTTTATCAGTCCCCTGAACAACCGGAGCCCCAGCCCCTCCCTCAAGGTTTCCTGTATCGTAACAGTGCCCCTGTCTCACCACCAAAAAGGGAGCCTGTGGAACAGGCTGTGGGTGATTCTCCCGCTACCCTGCAAGGCATAGGTGCCTCCTCCACCAGCCACCCTATGTACCCTGCTCTTCAGTCCTCTCCTGAGGACAGGGACCCCCCACCAGCCCCGACTCATCTGACTCCACATATGTGGATGATGGGGACACCCGAGACTCGTTTGCCAGCATGGGGTCATCCTCCGATACCTCCAGAACTCTGCCAAAAAAATCAGAGAAGTCTAGTCCAGCATACGGCTTAAGGAATCCACCTGGTCGAGATGCTAAGGCTATGCCCTTGCGTGAGGTCCAGGGATTCCCCACTCTGAACGAGCGGCAGGAAGTCGTCTTGGGCCCTCCAAGTCTAGTCTACATACCCTTTTCCACCACTGACTTGCTTAACTGGAAGACCCACTATGCCTCCTATACAGAGAAGCCTCAGGACCTCACTGACCTTATGGCCACTATTATGCAGACTCACCAGCCAACTTGGTAGGACTGCCGACAACTCTTGTCTACCCTTTTTAACACTGAAGAGCAGTCCCGAATATTAGTGGCTTCCATTAACTGGTTGGAAGAAAATCCTCCTGCTGGGGCCCTTAATGTGCAACAGGCCGTGGCCCAAGATTTCCCTTGCGAAGACCCTCACTGGGACCTGAACAATGCAATTGGCGCAGCCTCACTAGCCCGTTTTCGCCAGGCCCTGATGGAGGACCTGAAGAAAGGCGGCCAGCAAGCTATGAACATCAGAAAGGTTTCTGAGGTTCTGCAGCGACCCAATGAGAGCCCCGCCGCTTTCTATGAGTGCCTGTCAGAAGCATATCGTCTTTATACTCCATACGATCCAATGGCCCTCGAGAACCAACGAATGGTAAATGCCGCTTTCGTGGGACAGTCCCAGGGGGATATCAGACGGAAGCTACAGAAGCTGGAAGGATTCGCGGGCATGAACGCTACACAGTTAATGGAAGTTGCGCAGAAGGTATTTGTGAATCGTGAACAGGAACAGAGAAGGGAGAGTGATCAGAAGATGAAGAAAAAGGCCGATTTCCTCGCCGCCGCTCTCATTGCCTGAAGCTCAAAACAGACAAAGGCTTGATGATCCACATCGCTCCCTACTGACCCGACAACCTTGGTTTCCTCTCCTGTTACAGTTATCCAGTTGGGAACCAATTCAGTTAGGCCATGCACTGGATTTGAAATCGCAGAATGGTATGATGTTCATTCCAACATCAAATCCTTGGCTCTCACAGATTGGATGTTGAGAGGCTAACGTTATCAGAACTCAACCTGCCAGCTGGTGTAACCAATGTCCTTTTGGCCTCTAGGAGGGCCTCTATGAGAAAATCCTATTCATGCAAATGGAAGAGGTTTACTGTCTGGTGTGAGGACCATTCCCTTGATCCCTTTGCCTGTCCTATACAAAAACTACTAAACTATCTTCAACTTCCCGAGTCTGGACTAAAGTCTAACTCCATTAGGGTTCACCTCAGTGCAATTGGAGCTTAACATTGAGGTGTAGAGGGAAAACCCATCTCTGTACAACCTTCAGTTGTTCACTTTATGTGGAGTTTGCTTCTTTTAAAGCCTCCCTATAAACCACCTGCTGTGTCTTGGGACCTCAACATGGTTCTTGTGCAGCTAATGAAAGCTCCCTTTGAGTCACTTAACTCCTGACCTCTGAAGTTCTTAACCTGGATATTTTTGTTTTTGGTAGTGGTCGCTTCAGCACACAGCGTGAGCGAGTTTCAGGCTTTAGTAGTTCATCCACCTTACACTAAATGCAATCATGAAAGAGTGGTCCTCCATATTCATCCCATATTTCTTCCAAACGTGGTATTGGATTTCCATCTTAATGAGTCAATTGTTCTGCCAGCATTTTTCCCAAACCCACATGTTCATAAAGGGGAAACTGCGCTGCCCATTTTAGAAACATAGAAACATGATGGCAGAAAAAGACCACATGGCCTATCTAGTCTGCCCTTCCATATCATCCACTACAAGAGTCCCCTTTTTTCCTTTAGAGAGCCTCTGTGTTTGTCCCATGCTTTTTTAAATTTAGATACTGTCCTCATCTCTACCATCTCCACTGGGAGACTATTCCACACATCTACCAGTCTTTCCGTAAAGAGTTTTTTCACATATTACTCCTGAGTCTATCCCCTTTCACCTTCATCTTATGTCCCCTCGTAGCAGAGCTTGCTTTCAATCAAAAGAGGCTCTCCTGTGCATTTATGCCACGGAGGTATTTAAACATCTCTATCATATCACCTCTGTCCCGCCTTTCCTCTAAAGTATACATATTAAGGTCCTTAAGTCTGTCCTCATTTGCTTTATAACGAAGACCATTAACCATTTTAGTAGCCACCCTCTGCACCAACTCCAACCTGTTTATATCCTTTTGAAGGTGCAGTCTCCAGAATTGCACACAATATTCCAAATGAGGTCGCACCAAAGACTTATACAGAGGTACCATCACCTCCTTTCTTCTGCTGGCCATTCCTCTCCCTATGTACCAAAGCATCCTTCTAGCTTTCACCATCGCCTTTTCTACCTGTTTAGCTACTTTGAGATCATCAGACACAATCATGCCTAGGTCCCGTTCTTCTTTCGTGGACAGAAGTACGTCACCCCCTATACTGTACCACTCCCTTGGATTGTTGCAGCCCAAATGCATGACCGTACATATTCTAACATTAAATCTCAGCTGCCAAATTCTAGACCATTCTTCAAACTTAGCTAAATACCTCCTCATGTTATCTACACCTTCCTGGGTGTCTACCCTGTTGCAGATTTTAGTGGCCTAGTGGTTGGGGCTAGTTGCCTCAAGACAGAGGGCTGGGGGTTCAAATCCCACAGGAGGACAGCAACCTCGGGCCGGAGGGACTGGGGTTTCTAGTCCCACAGGCGCTCCTTGTGGCCTTTGGCAAGCCATTTAACCCTTCATTGCCTCAGGTACAAAAATGTAGATTGTGAGCCCTTCGGGGACAAGGGAAATATATACCGTACCTGAATGTACACCGCTTTGACACAGTGAAAAGCGGTATATAAGCATTGCTAAATAACAGATTTTGGTATCATCCTCAAAGAGGCAAACCTTACCCGACAGTCCTTCCGCAATATCACTAACAAAGATGTTAAAAAGAATCAGACCAAGGACAGATCCCTGCGGCACTTCACTGGTAGTCTCCTTCTCCTCAGAGTGAAATGCATTTACCTGTACCTTTTGTTGCCTCCCACTCAACCATCTTCTAGCCCAAGCAGTAACTTAGGGTCCATCCCAAGGGTGCTTAGTTTGTTTAAAAGTTGCCTGTGTGGAACAGTGTCAAATGCTTTACTGAAATCTAAATACACCACATCTAGGGCTCTCCCTCGGTCCAACTCCCTGGTCACCCAGTCAAAGAAATCAATCAGATCTGTCTGACAAGACCTGCCCATCTTGAATCCAAGCTGCCTTGGATCCTGCAATCTGTTGGACTCCAGAAAACTCACTATTTTCTCTTTCAGCAGCATTTCCAATAATTTACTCACCGCTGAGGTTAAACTAACTGGCCTGTAATTTATAACCACATCCTTATTTCTGCTTTTGTGTAAAGGGATCACATGTGCCTCTCTCCAGCCCTCTGGCACCACCCCCCGACTCCAAAGAGGCATTGAAATGGTCAGTCAGTGGAGCTTCCAGAATGTCCCCAAGTTCCTTCAGAATTTTTGGATGTATCTCATCTGGTCCCATCGCTTTGTCCACTTTTAGTTTAGCTAGTTCCTCACAAACACAATCCTCTGAAAATCATTTGAGATGCCTCTCGCTTTTGTTCCTGTTTGTGGGTGTTGTCTGAGTTCCTGCTCCTGGCCCTTCATCTGTGAACACAGAACAGAAATATTTGTTAAGCAATTCCGCTTTATTCTCATCAGCTTCTACATATTCCTCCCCTTCACTTTTGAGTCTGACAATACCATTTTTGCCCTTCCTCCTCTCACTAACATATCTGAAAAATGTCTTATCCCCCCATTTTATTTCACTGGCTATTTCTTCTTCTTTTTGTACCTTTGCTTTCCTGACTACTTTGCCAGCCTCTCTAAGTTTTTCCAAATACTGATGCCTGTCTTCCTCTCTCTGATCTCTTGTATTTCATGAAGGCCTTCTTCTTTTTCAGCACCTTTTCAGTTACCTCTTTTGAGAACCATAGCGACCTCCTTTTTCCTTTTATTTTCCATTCTAACAAAAAGGTTGGTTGCCCTTAAAGTATCCCCTTTTAGTTTTGCCCACTGTTTTTCTACATTCCCCAGCTGTTCCCATCCTGCTAACGACTCTTTGAGATATTGGCACATCTTGGCAAAGTTAGTCTTCCTAAAGTCTAACACCCTCGCTTTTGAATGGATTTTATCAGCCCTAGTCCTAATACTGAACTACACCATCTGGTGATCACTGGATGCGAGATGATCTCCCACTATAACATCAGACTACAAATGAGCTTTAGCTTTCTACTTGGAGCAGACGAAAGCCCAAAGATAGTCCATCCAGCTTCGGTTTCTTTTTGTTTCTTTTGACCCCAATAAGCTAGGGGTTGCAGTCTCCAAACACTCACTTTCAGTTTGGCAAGCAGACTGCATCTCTTTTGCTTATGCCCAGGCAGGCTTGAGCCTTGAGGGTCATGTCACAGCTCATAATGTCAGAGCCATGGCTGCACCTGCACTCGGTCTCCATGGAAGAGATTTGCAAAGCTGCAATGTGGACATCAGTCCACATATTCACGTCACACTATTGTCTGGAGGGGGATTCCTGCTGTGACAGTGACTTTGGCCAATCAGTACTATGGAATCTGTTTGGGGAATAGAATCCCGCTAGGCCCATTATTTTCTGTTCAGACTAACTTTGAAAAAGATAAAAAAAAGATAAAATACAAAAGGCCTGATGCCAACAAAAACAAAATTGTTTGCCCCTGTTGGGCAACACTCAAGTTCCCTTTCTTTTGTTAAGATAGCCTGTAGTTAGGGAGTCCCATATGTGAGAACTTATTTTCTACTTGTCCACGGAAAAAAGGTAGTTACTCACCTGTAGGCGGTCTTCTCCATGGACAACAAGAAAAAGTACTCACAACTCTCCCACCTCCCCTTAGAGTTGTATTCTACTATAGCTATAGTATCAGACTGAAGTAAAATGGTACCAGGCGGGAAGATGACATGCATGTGCAGAGGAAGTTCCCAAAAGCTTAGGGTAGTAGCTGGGGAGTACCCATATGTGAAGACTACATTCCTGCTTGTTCCTGGAGGTCACATTCATTCCTCTCATAGGGACAGCACTTGGGAGTTGCCAAATCTGGCTTTCCCATTCCAGTCATACAGTGTATCAGGAGATGGAAGTCCAAGGCTTATGTGAAATATGCTTGAATGCACAATAGAGAGAGAGAACATGCACTCATTATTTTTTCTCTTTCTGGATTAAAGGGGATGGGGAGGAGGAATCTGAATGGTCTGGGTCATTCATTCATCTTCTGGAAATTTCATAAAGTACTGAACAGGCCATTGGAGTCATCCGGCTTTGTGATGGATGTGAACACTCACACTGTTAACCCACAGCTATCACTTATAGGCAAACGAATTACTCACAGGATCCTTTTTAATGAATAATCATATAATTAGTTCACTGACTTCTTTATTAATAAAATTGTCATTTTTATTTAAAAACTAGTCCATGATTCCTTATGTCAGGTTAATAAAGTGCCTGTATGGAGAAACGGTTCTGTTCTTTGTATTTATAATATCACCTGGCATAGTGCTATGTTTGGGAGGGTTTTACTACTTGCCCATCCTGCTTCAGGAGTTGATACAATCACTTATCTGTGGATGTTCCAGCTTCAAGGAGTGCTTTTCTTTGGTGTTCACCACCTTGCTGTCCAAGAGATCATATTGTTCCTGCTCTCAAGCCCAGCTCAACTTCTGTTTCAGGCATAACCAGTCACTGTCTTCTGGCTACATTTTAAAGGGGCCTTAACCCACAGGGTCACGCCAGAATTCACCGTTTTTTTATACAGACACTTTATGAAGCTGACATAAGGAAATATGAACTCATTTTTAATTGATAATGATAATTTTATTAATTAGTCATTTAAAAAGCCCCTGTGAGTAACCTGTTTGCTTAGAAGTGATAGGCTGCAGGTTGACAGTGTGGGTGTCTGACAAAAAATAATTTCTATTGAGGAGGGAGAAGAGCAAGCAGGGAAATTGTTTGGGGCCCCACATCGCAAGGAGCTTAATGTGCATGCATGTCTAGACAAGGGCAGGATGAACAAGTGCGTTGGGCCCCCTTTCATAATATAAATAGATTTTAAGATTCCGACAAACAGGTCCCCATATAGCTTTGGCTGCAGAGGAAAACCAGCAGCAGGGAAGAAGCAGCAGATGAGAAGTACTGGTCACCGGTTCCTTCTGCCAGCTGGTGGATAATGCACAGGGGTTAGGGAGAATAAGCAGATTTCTACAAGCAGCAGTGTCTCTGAATCCCCCACTCTTCTTTCTCCCAGTAGCTGATTTCCCAGGTCAAAAAGTCTATCTTGGAAGCCATTGAACTAGCACATCTGAGAGGGCCCCTCCTAAACATTTGGGCTTAAACCTTAATCCTGTCTAGATGCAGACAGTCCAAGTGTCCAGGATCCTTATGCTGCGGCGAAAGAGTCAGGAAAGGACACCCAGAGTCTCATGGGAATACAAGCCAGTTTATTGTGCTAGCACAGACCCAGAGGAATCATTTCCAAAAACTCTGAGCCCCGAGTCAGGGGCTGTACAATCTTTATATACTCAGTTCATACCATCAGTTCATACCTACGTTCAGGTTTCTGACTGGTGCTCCCTTGGGTGCCTGCCCAATCATATTCCCTTAGGTAAGGGGCTATCCCTTCCCCCTACAGCACCAGAATCAAAAGCAGAAACTTAGCAAAGAGAACAAAGAACAGAAAGGGAAAGGGGCAGCCCCTCCTGTGGGCTACAGATGGCACAAATGGCCTTGGATTACAGCACAGCCCTTGTCTGGCCGTTTGTCTATGCAGTTTGTTGCATGGGCATATTTACTAGCCAGGGGCTGAATTCCTTTCATCCTGAGATGACTGCCACATTCCCCCCTTTGATTCTTCCACCAGCGGAAGCGGGTGGAATCAAATCATCTTAGATAGGACAGGCCCCACCCTCCTGTGGAAGGGCATGATAATTCCACATGGCCATGACATGGGCAGCCGTCTTCCGTTCTACTGCCGCGTCCACGACTGAGCGGAAAGTACGTATGCAAATTGGTAGGAGGCAGGGTAAAAGCATACAACCTACAAAAAACAATAGTACCAGGAATACAAGTGTTTTCAGACCCCCCATTCCAGAGAATACAGACCCAAACCATCCATCCAAGCTAATCCCGTTCCAAGTCTGGACAGGTATATGCGCTATCTTCCACATCCGGTCAGCGATCTCCTCAATTACCTGGCCATGATAATCAATCTGTAGACAGCAATTTGTCAAATTAAATTTTCCACATACTCCTCCTTCCGTGGCCAACAGATAATCCAAGGCCAGGCGATTCTGGTAGACTGCTGCCCGCATTTGGGTGTTCTGTTTCGCTAAAAGGGTTAGTGCTTTGCTGGTTTCGTTAGTAATAATCTCTACAACAGCTTGCAAACGGATAATATGACTCGGCATATAAATGGGAGTGCGGTAGCCATAGGTTCCATCCTCGGCCCATGTGGCGGGGCCATAATACTGTATGATACATTCAGGTGGCCATTCATTCTCCTTCCAGTTACCTATGCGTAGGAGATCGGTGCTCCTGGGGGAGCGCCTATTGTGGGCCTCTTAAACAGGGATACCCAATGTTTCTCCCTGAGGGATAGGAATGAGGAAGAAGGAGGATCGGATCGTGCCGAGTACACATACCCCAGCCCAGGTTCTGGGCAGCTGGGCATATGCCCGGGTCCCGCAAATCCAGTAGAGGCCCGGAGGGGCCTCCCATGTGCTGGTAGCTGCCAGGTTGGCCCAGACACCAGCCAGGTGAGAAAAATTTGCAAACGGATTCTGTGGTGCGGATAAGTTAGTACCCGACCACCAAGTGGTTCGTTTTGTGGTGGCGTTATAGGACTGCTGCCCTAGGCAGGCCAGCTCTCCCACCTGGGTGGTAAACTGAGGTCCTGCTCGGGCAATACAGGTATGGCCTACAATAGAGGTCTTCAATACCCACTCACTAGTTGTACGGTTTAGTGTTGACTGATTGTAGGGGGTTGAGTAGTTCCTGCAAGCCATCCATGACTATGACTACAATTACTTTTGACACGACATGACGTGTCACCTAGATGTAAATAGTTACCCCAGTTTTATCCAAGTTTTAGTACCTGTTCTTTGTAAACACAGATCAGCTTGCTGCACTGTGCTAGTCATTCTGTTTCATGTAAACCGCACTGATGTTGAATAGCGCAGTATAAAAGAGACTGTAAATAAATAAATAAATAAATAAATAAATAAACTCCTGGGCTTCCCATGGCCACTGGTCACCCATGTTTGTCCTGCCACAGAAGAAACAATTGGATACATTAAGACTTGTGGCCACTGTCTCGGCCAATTCGAAGAAAAGGTTCCGCGTGGCGGTGGGCACCTCTATTTGGGTCCTTAGTTCCTCATAGGAGTGGAAGACCAAGGCAGCCTGGGAGGTGTGGGACTTCATGACTAGACGGATATGTATAAGAGTGCCAGGGTCGGTATCCTGACCCTCTATCTGGAGGCCAAAGGTGGATCCGGTGGCCCAGACACTGGGGTTCATAAGGGTCAGATTGAGGGGCTTACAGGTACCTGTCTGACAGTCAGACATGGCAGGTAACCTGGTCAGAACTGCCTTGCGGGAATCCTGGGTGTGCCCTGTCAGTGCTTTGGGCCAGGATGCATAATAAACACAGCTCCAGGTGGGACAAAAATTATGATCACGGGCTCCCGGTCCCGTAAAAGACGGGGCCCTCTGTGCTACGGCTGGACACATATATTTGTCATTGTGTGTGTATGTGCGCTCCCAACTAATAGCGCCGCACCCTGTCCTGAGCCACTTGTTGGCATTTATGGCAGCGCAGGCATCAAAGCAAAGGGAGGTCGGGATAGTAGGGGAGGATATCTTAGTGGAGTTCAGAAGACGGCCATCAGCTGAGAGAGAACGAACCTCGATAACCTGATAGGTGGGGCTAGACCGGGGGTCATAACATGTTGCATTTTTCCCTGGTACATTGCAAATGGTTAAGTCTGTGCCATTGTGATGGCACTGGGTAGTATTTCGGGAATTACAGGCATAATGGGAATGGTACACAAGGGTCTGGGTGACTTTATGGCCAATTTTAGTTACCTTTAAACAAGGGGCGCAAGAAGGCAGGACTGCAATGGAAGAACCCAGGGCTACTGCAAGGACAATAAACACACATATGTTAAACATTTTCAGCTACAGTGATCTGAACTGCCGTTAAGGTTTAAAACAAGTAAGTCCTTCTCCTTCTTTCCACAGCTTCCGCCGTACGTAGACCTGTCAGCTTCCAGTAGTGACAGGAGTAGGGCTGGAGGTTCCAACGGGGTCGATCCGATGCCAGCGCAAAGTGAGACATAAAGGAAACGCAGGATGTTCTTCAGAGGTCCAAGGGTCAACTTCCTCATCCGCTGCTGGTTTCAGTCTACTGTGATATATCCATGGAGCGAGTTCTGCCACCTTTACTGCAGTGGGTGTTGAGAGTAGGACAATGTAGGGCCCCCCTCCACTGGGGGGCAAGAGGGTCCTTTTTCCACTCCTTAACCCACACCCGGGTACCAGGCAGGAATGGGTGCAGGGGTTCGGTTAGCGAGACAGGCAAGCGGTCCTGAACCCAAGTGTGGAAACTCTGCAAAACAGAACTTAAAGTAACAGTTCCTGCCTAGTAATTTCTGACCCAATTTGGCCCATGTCCCCCTTTATACCCTGGACAATGGGGGGTGGCCTCCCATACAAGATTTCAAATGGGGATACCCCTAGTGCTTTGGTTGGGGAGGAGCGTATCCTGAGGAGTGCTATGGGTAGAACTTGGGGCCACTTCAGACGAGATTCCTGGCAGAGCTTTGAGAGCTGGGCTTTGAATGTACGGTTCATGCGCGCCACCTTTCCTGAACTTTGGGGGCGGTAGGCTGCATGCAACTTCCAGTTAATCTGTAGGGCATGGGCCAGCTGCTGGATAACCTGAGACACAAAAGATAGGCCATTGTCTGAGCCCATGACAAGTGGCATACCAAACCGGGGAATAATTTCATGAAGGAGGGCCTTGGTGACTTCCCTTGCTTTTTTAGTTCTAGTGGGAAATGCCTCCACCCACTCTGAAAAGGTACAGACCAGAACTAACAAATAGCGGTAGCCGTTTGCCCAAGGCATCTCAGTGAAGTCTACTTGAATATTTTCGTTGGAGCTCTACCTACAGACTGAATTCCTGGAGGGGGGCAGGGGACCCTGTCGCGAATTGTTCTTTGCACAGGTCAGGCACCGCTGGGTTACTGAAGTGGCCAAGGGCCCAAGCATGGAGATGTAAAAATGGGGTCTCAAAGCCTTTTCCATGGCGGTTTTTCCAAAATGGGTAGCCTGATGAAAGGCTTTAACAAAAGCGGGGCCCAGGGATTCGGGGATAACAGTGGGGCTAGGCGGAGGGTTCCTCCCATACGGGGGTAGGATTATCCAGCCTTGGTCATTCAGAACTCCCCCTTCCTTACAGCAAAAGTAATCCAGTTCATCCGGGGCGTAGGGGGGCACCCAGTGGCTAAGAGGCACTGGAAAGAAAGGGGCCTGAACAGGGCAATGATCCCTCAGTGAGACTTTGGAGAGGGCAGCTCTCCGGGCAGTGGCGTCAGCCATCCGGTTTCCCTTAGCAACCTCACCTCCCCCTCTTTGGTGGCCCCGACAGTGCATTACAGCAACTTGCTTCGGGGCCCAAACGGCATCTAACAGGGTCAGGATCTCACGACCATACTTTATGGGCTTCCCTATCGATGTTATTAACCCTCACCCTTTGTAAAGGGCCCCATGGGCATGCAAGGTAGTGAAGGCATATTTGGAGTCAATGTACACATTTATCTGCAGACCCTCCCCTAATAGTAAGGCTCTAGTAAGGGCCACCAGTTCGGCCTTCTGGGCCGAAGTTCCCGGGGCAAGGGCCGAGGATTCTATTACCACACATAGGGTCACCACCGCATACCCTGCACACTGTTGACCATTGGCTATAAAGCTGCTCCCAACCACAAAATAGGTTACATCTGGGGTCTTGAGAGGGAGATGTGTCAAGTCCGGGCAGCAAGAGAACACAGTATCCATAACTTCCAGGCAGTCGTGGTCAGAGGGCCCAGGACCAGCAGGTAGGAGCATGGCCGGATTCAGGGTCTGGCTGGAGAGTAGCTCAAGTTGTGGATTTTCACACAACATACTCTGGTACTTGAGCATCCGAGAGTTAGTGAACCAATAGTTTCCCTTGTGTTCCATGAGGACTAGGACGGAGTGTGGAACTGTGACCTGTAGGTTCTGGCCCAGAGTTAATTTGTCTGCCTCCTCCACCAGGAGTGCCGTGGCTGCAATGGCCTGCAAACACAGGGGCCATCCTTTGGCAACTGTGTCCAGTTGTTTAGAAAAATAGGCGACAGGGCGCTGCCAGGAGCCAAGGGCCTGAGTTAGGACTCCCAGGGCGGTGCCTCCGACCTCATGGACATAGAGGCGAAATGGTTTCTGTACGTTTGGGAGTCCTAAGGCTGGTGATGACATCAGAGCCCTCTTCGGGGCCTTGAAGGCTGTATCTTGTCCAGCCCCCCACTCCATGGGGGCCATTTCTGCTCCTTTTGTGGCCTCGTAGAGGGGTTTCGCCATCAGTGCAAAGTTTGGGATCCAGATGCGACAATAACCTGCGGCCCCTAGAAAGGCCCTCAACTCCTTCCTGGTCCGGGGGATGGGTATACAACACACTGCCTCCTTTCTTTCGGGACCTAGTCGGCGTATCCCAGTGGGCAGGTGGAATCTCAGGTACTTGACTTCCATTTGGCACAACTGCACCTTGCTTCTGGAGACCCTGTATCCTGCCTCCCGCAGGAGGTAAAGCAGATCGTTGGTGGCCCGCACACACTCTTCCCGGGAGTCTGCAGCAACTAGGAGGTCATCAATGTACTTTAGTAGGATCCTTCTGCCAGGAGTGACAGGGTAATTTGCTAGGTCTTGACTGAGAGCTGCACTGAAGAGCGTAGGCGAGTTCTTGAAACCCTGAGGTAATCGGGTCCAGGTAAGTTGGCCCCGTGTTCCGGTGACGGGGTCCTCCCATTCAAAGGCAAATAGAGGTTGGCTGGCTGCTGCGAGGTGCATGCAGAAGAAGGCATCTTTTAAGTCCAATACTGTAAAGTAGGTGGCCTCGGCAGGGATCAGTCCCAGGAGAGTGTAGGGTTTGGGACTATAGGGTGTATAGCAACGACTGCATCATTTACCCTTCTCAGGTCTTGGACCGGATGATAATCCCCCGTTCCGGGCTTCTTGATAGGGAGGAGGGGTGTATTCTGGGGTGTATTCCATGGTGATTGACATTTTCGCAGTAGTCCATACTTAAGTAGTTTTCTCAGATGCTGGTGGATCCCCTCTACCGCAGGCCACGGGAGAGGGTATTGTTTCACATGTACTGGTACCGCCCCTGGCTTGAGGGTGACAATAACTGGGGAGGAATTCTTCGCCAGACCGGGTGGATTTCCTTCTGCCCATACTTCGGGTGGGGCTTGGATACCGGGTGGGACACTGGGGTCCGGGGACCCAGACGGGGAGGTACTGTAGAGTCGCCACTCCTCTTCTCGTGGGACGGACAGAACCAGTATGCCGGCGGACTTCCCTTTCAGTGTCATTTCCATGTGTTCCCCTTCAGTAAAGGATATCTGTGCTTGAAGTTTAGTAAGCAAGTCCCGTCCCAGGAGGGGGACAGGACATTCCGGTATGTACAGAAATTGGTGGGATATCCTCTGTCCTCCTAGTTCACAGGTACGGGTTTGCAGGAAGGATCTGGTGGCCCGAGCACCAGTGGCTCCCACAATAGTGACTGCACGGGAAGACAGGGGGGCCACGGGCTTTGCCACCACAGAATGTTCGGCCCCCGTGTCCACCAAAAAGTCCATAGGTTGGTCCCCAATTTTCAAACTGACCAAAGGCTCCTAGCAGAAATTTGAAGCCCAGTCTGGCCTAATAGTCGTCTGTGTAGTATTCTTCTACCTCGGCCAGGCCCTCAAATGCCATATCTTCCCTCCACTGCTGTTGATGTTGAGATTCAGCGCCGTTTTGTGCCCCTCTTCTCCCTGATGCAAGAGCTCCTCGCCCTCCATTCCGTGAGGCCCCGTGGTTCGGGCATTCATTCTTCCAATGTCCTTCTTCCTTGCAATAGGCACACTGATTTGCGCCTAAGGGGGGTCGCGTAGCAGGAAAACGAGGAAGATGACCCCTACCTCTTCCCTTCATTCTTCCAGCAGGTGGCCCTCCCCAACGATGCTAGGAGGGTCCTGCCAATGAGAGGTATTGGAGGATATGCATACAGAAGACCCTTCCTTCAATCTAGGAGAAAAGCATCCGAGGATAGTCTGCTGTGCCTGGCAAGTATGTAGCTTTCAAGTCCATTCCATGAGCAATGGCAAATTTCCACAACCTGAGTGTTTCCCAACACAGGAGGTATGAACCCATTCCTCCCTGCTTTTTGATGTAGAACATTGCTACTTGATTGTCGGTTGAATCAGGACAATTTGGTTGGCCAACCAGTCTTTGAAAGCCTTTAGAGCGTTTGCTACAGCTCTTAGTTCCAAGAAGTTGATCTGATGTAGACTTTGAAGGACCAATCTACCTGAGTGTGAAACCCATCAAGATGAGCTCCCCAACCCAGTTTGGATGCATCTGTCATCAATATTTTTTGTGGTGGAGCAATTTGAAAGTGGAGACCTTTGAGCAAATTCTGATGAATAATCCACCATTGCAACAACTGAATGAGTAGCAATCCCTGAGTTCTCAGAGTCTACTGAGCCTGTCTCATTTGGAGATGTGCCAAGGATATTGCATGCACTATAGAAAGCATGTATCTAAGTATAGTTAACATCCTGCTGACTCAAGTTGAGTCTCTCATACTATTGCTGTCAATCTGTGAAGTCTGTCGTGTGGGAGGAGGTTTCTCACCTGAGTCGTGTCGAGCAGGGCTCCTATGAATTCCAATTATTGGGAGGGCTGAAGATGGGATTTCAGGTAATTTATGATGAACCTTAGTAATTCCAGTACCCAAATGGTCAACTGTGTTGATTCTCAAACTCCTTCCTGAGTGGTACTCTTGATCAGTCAATCATCCAAGTGGGGAAAGACAAATACTCCCAGCATCCAAAGGTAAGCTGCTACTACCTGAAGGCATTTTGTAAAGACACAAAGTGCTGAGGCTAGGCCAAAAGTCAGAAATTGGTACTGGAAGTGATGTCCCCCCAGAATGAATCTGAGATACTTCCTGTGAGTGGGATGTATCTATATGTGGTATATGCATCCTTCAGATTCAGGGAGCATAGCCAACCTTCTTTTTGAAGGTAAGGAACTAGGCTACCCAGCAAAATTATTCTGAACTTTTCTCTGACCAAAACTGAGCTTCTTATTTTCCCCCCTAAACTTTCCACTCCCTTTCCTCCTTTCTCAGACTCTGTGGATAACACTCTATTTCTCCCTGTTTCCTCATCTTACAACCTTGGGGTTGTCTTTGACTCCTCTCTCTCCCCTTTTCCACACAAATCCAACTGATAGCTAAAACCTGCCGTTTCTTTCTCTATAACATCAAAAAAATTCACCCATTCCTTTCTGAACACACTATTAAGACACTTATTCTCTCTTTAGCCACCTCCCCTCTAGACTATTAAAACCTGCTCTTTGCTGATCTCCCTCTGAATCATCTCTCTCCTTTTTTTTTATTTATTTAGTATCTTTTATACCGTGCTATTTAAAATCAGTGTGGTTTACATACAACAGCAACTTAATACAGTGCGGCCTAGGCTGCGCTGTATTTACAATGGAATGGGTGCTGTAACTTGGACATCACTAGGGTAACTATTTACAGGTTGGAAATCCAAGTCAGGGTCCGAGTGGGACTATCAATGGGTAGAGACAATCTGTTCAACGCTCTGCTGCACGGCTGCTCTTCTGCCAGCCTTGTCATGCTCATATTACCCCCTCTTCTCAAGTCACTTCATTGGCTCCCTATTTGTTTTCGCATCTAGCTCAAACGTCTCCTGCTGACCTATAAGTACATTCACTCTGTAGCTCCTCACTACCTTTCCTCTCTTATGTCTCCCTACACCCCTCCTTGAGAACTCCACTCTTCTGGCAAATTGCTTCTATCTGTGCTCTTCACTTCTATTGCTAACTCCAAACTTCGCTCCTTTCATTTTGCTGCTCCTTATGCCTGGAACAACCTACCTGAGTCAGTACATCAGGCACCTTCTTAGGCCCTTTTCAAATCCAGGCTGAAAACTCACCTCTTCACTGCCACTTTTGGATCGTGACTCATTTAATCTCCTTTGTGTTTCCTTACCATTTCCCCTGGATGTATCCTGTATCTACAGCTACTGTGTTGTCTGTCTTGATTAGATTGTAAGCTCTGATGAGCAGGGACCGTCTTTTACATATGACTGTACAGCGCTGCGTACATCTTATAGCATTATACAAATGTTCAGTAATAGTAGTAGTAGTAGTAGCAGGTATGTGTTCAGATCTCTCAGGTCCAGGATGGGAAGATATCCCTTCATTTTCTTGGAGATCAGGAAATACCTGAAATAAAACCCTCATCCTCTTTGCTCTGATGGCACAAACACAATCTGCTAAGAGGGCAGTGATTTCTTTCTGAAGTAGTTCCTAATGCTGATGGTCCATGGAATGAACCCTCAGAGGGCAATTTGGAGGAACATCGAATAGATGCAATCTATAACCGTTTTGGATAATTTGAAAAACCCAAGTGTCCAAGGATATAAGGGGCCACTTCTGGGCAAAAGAGTAAGCCTCCTTATGATAGGAGAGTTCTCCATTGTGGTTACAGGTTGAGTGGCTATGCTTTTCCGGAACCAGTCAAATGCCCGCTCCAGGCTTTAGCTGAGGAGCAGGCTGGGGGTTCTGACACTTCAATTGTGGTCGAGGAGCCCGTTTCAATTGGAAATAGTGGTACCCAGGAAAGAGTAATAGGTCTTTTTCTGACTATCGCCCTGAAACCTCTTGCAGTAGGATGCTGGCTTAGACGTGCGCCTTTATTGATTTCAAAGAGTGACGTGCTGCTTTTCAATGAAGTCAGCTTTCTCTTCAACTTGTTTTCTGAAGACATTCTCTCCATGGCACAGTACGTCAGCGAGGTTATCCTGCACTGCACAGGCATCGCAAAGGGGTGAGTCACACGGGTCCTGGCCCTACTAAAAACTGCAGCCAGCAGGATGCCCACGGGGATCCCATCCCACTCTGGCAAAAGAAGAAGAGAAGTTGTGATTGCAGCAAAGACCCTTCCCTGTCTGCCCACAGGAGATCAGATCCCCATGGACAGAACAGGAAGGGATCTTTGCCACGATCACAGCTTCTCTTCTTCTTTTGCCTGCGAGGGATGGGATCCCCACGGGCAGCCTGCTACCTGCCAGCTGCGATCATGGCAAAGACCCCTGGGCAGACAGGATGAGTCTTTGCTATGATCATGACTGGCAGGTAGCAGGCTGCCCAAGAGGCTGCGGGCAGAAGAAAAGCTATGATTATGGCAAAGACCCTTCCTGTCTGCTTGTAGGAAATCAGATCTCCAAGGGCAGAACAGGAAGGGTCTCTCCCTATGCGGCGGAACTTGGGGTAGAGTAAGGGTAGATCTTAGGGTGGTGCTTGTGTTCCCACCCCCTAAAGTCTTTCTGCCACCCCTGCTGCACTGACTGTTCTAGATTTGAGGCGAGTCTCCGGGTGCCAATACCTATTGCAGAACCTCTCGATATAGTTTCAAAGATATCATAGGTCGCTTGGACCATGAACTTCAAGCAGTCCTTACTGTGTCTCACTAGGGAGCGATATTATTCCAATTTCTCTGGAGGGAGATACTGGGACAGGTCAGCTAGGCCACACACAATGTCCTTTAAAAACATCCCTGTGTAGAGCTGGTAAGAGGTCATGCGGGCCATAAGCATGGAACCATGGAAAAACCTTCTCCCAAAAGAATCTAATTTCTGAGCCTCCCTTCCCGGGGGCACCAAGGAGTGAGTCTTGGAACTTTTAGACCTCTTAAAGCTGGCTTCGACCACCAAGGAAAGGTGAGAAAGCTGGAGCTTCTTGAACCTGGGAGTCTTTTGAACGCTGTACATGGAGTCAAGCCTTCTACTAACTGGGAGGTACAATGAGGGGGTTTCTCCCACATTCTCATCTGTGAAGAATGTGGTGCACAGGCACTATCATTGCTTCCTTAGGGGCTGAAGAGTACTGCAGGATCTCTTCTGCCCTGGACTCATCCTCAGTCTCCAAAGAAAGCATAGTTATCATCCATCCAACCCTAAAAAAACACAACCTGGATCCCCTTGACCCCGCCTCCTACAGACCTATAGCAAGCCTCCCGGTTCACCGCCAAAATCATTGAGAAGATAGTCCAGCAACAGCTCCAAGAACATTTAGATACCAACAACATACTGGACCCGCAACAACATGGCTTTCGTCCACTCCACGGAGTCGAGACCCTCATGACAACATTAATGAACACCCTCATCATAGGAACTCAAACCAAACACTCTGGATATGCCATGATCTTCCTAGACATATCAGCAGCCTTCGACACCATCTCCCACGACATCCTCATACACAGACTACAAGCAATTGGCATCAAAGATACTGTACTTCAATGGTTCCACTCCTACCTACCATCGTGATAACACGCTGAAAATGGTCTATTCCTGAACATTTAAATCTTTCATCAAAACTGCACTATTACGTTCAACAAAAAATACAGGGAAAAATTCCCATAAATTAATATTCTTCCTTTTCCATATTCAACAGTGTAACTTTTTACTCAAAATCTACCGGGAGGTCTCAGACTCACTGTAGCACCAATTCCAGAGATGTAAACGTCAATACAGAAATGTATGTGCTTAATCGCATCAACGACCTCCATGGTAGCAAACTAAAGCGCAGAAGTTTAGCAAGTGTAATCTTAACCCTCGTGGTTCTTCTCATTCATATGGCTTAAAAATATGATATGTCTCTTCTCTAACCCGAGACGCCTTGCAGATTGAACGCTCCGCGCAGATCCTCGAATTCTTCGGGCTGGGGGGGAGATACCGTTGTCAATCTCCGCATACAAATCCCGATTGGCACAGTCTCAGGCCTTGCCAGATTACCGAAAGGTAGAGGAGGACTGGGCGGCCGAGCTAGACGGTGAAGTGGCCCCGGGTACGATCCGAGCGGCCCTACGAAGGATAGTACGATTAGTACAGGGGATGAGGTGGAGGGAGATACAATTTAAATGCCTCACTAGAGCTCACTTCTCGCCGCGGCGAGCGCTGCGCAGTCGATTGACGACCGATGGTCGCTGCCCCCGCTGCTCAGAGCCTATGGCGACCCTGCTACACATGTGGTGGGACTGTAAAGTATTGGAGCCTTATTGGGCGAGGATTTGTTCCTTTATAGGGGGTTTGCTGCAGCGGAGATTGCGTTGGTCCGGTCCCCTTGTGGTGTTGGATTGTATACCTGCTCCTTGCCCAGTTAAACCAGGGGAACATCTGCTAATGCGCAGGGCTTGTCTGGTGGGGAAAGCGCCCATTCTCAGGTTGTGGAGAGATTCCTCGGCTCCCACCTTTGGGGAGTGGCGGAACTGTTTTCACCAGCTGATGTTGACGGAGAGATGGGGGGCGCGGGGCAGTGTCAAACGCTGGACGGCCTTTATGGCGGTCTGGGAGCCCTATATCCAACAGTTGGGGGCTCGAAATCGTAATGAGATTTTGCAGGTCGGCAGTTGAAGACGCCCATAATGGAGGGGGCTTGGAGTAGAAGGGATATAAGGGAGATAACACTGCACATAGAGAGCGGGGTGGGGGGGTGGGGAGGAGGGTGGCGGGCGGGGGCTGGGTGGGGGGGAGGGCAGTAGGGTAAAAATGTTAAAACCCACCTCTTGTGCGCTTACTTATGCTGTGCTCCCGTGGGGGGGATCAGAGTACAACCCCCCCCGGAGATGTATTATTCTGTTATTGCTATTATTGTTGATTGGTGGTTTATAAATAAAGTTATATATAAAAAAAATATGATATGTTAACTGTCGTATAACTCGGATGGTTCACCATATCAATCGTCCATGAACGCTAATACTTATGGCTATGATCCTTGGTAACACTATCAAATGATCCCGACGCTTTCCCCCAGCACCTTCGTAGCGTTTCTCCTATTAGGGTTCTTCAGGGGATCAATTATGGATCAAAAATGCTGCCCGCGTCTGGGACAGAGTGTCTCCTCTGTTTTCTCACAAAACGTTTTCAACTCGCAAAAGCGAAAAGACGCCGCTTTTCCACTCCTACCTAACCAATAGACAACAACTCATCCGCACAAACATATCAACCTCACCCCCCTTCCAGCAACACCAAGGAGTACCCCAAGGATCCACACAATCTGCCATGCTCTTCAACATCTATCTGCAACCACTCTGCACAATCATACGCACCCACAACATCAACTTTCACATCTATGCAGATGACATAATGCTCTATGCACCAATCACAACCACTAACCCAACAAATAAACATCTATCAGAATGCTTCACAGAAGTATCCAGCTGGCTGCAAAAGAACAACCTATCCATCAACATAAAGAAAACAGAAGCCCTTATAGTAACAAAGGACCCAGACTTCACCCCACCTTCGCACCTCAACATTGGAACCACACAAATACAAATACAACCGCACATAAAGTATCTAGGGATCATCATAGATCAAGCACTCACACTCAAGCAACAAATCAAAAAAACCACTGGAACAATATTCCACAAAGCCAAAACAGTACAACGCCTCAGACCTCTCCTTGAACCACAGGACTTCAGAACAGTGATGCAAGCCATGACACTCCCCCACCTGGACTACTGCAATACAATCTACCACGGACTACCAGCCACCCACACCAACCCACTCCGAACTGCCTTAAATACCACAGCAAGGATTATCCAGAAAGCAAAAAAATGAGACCACATCACCCCTGTCCTGAGGGAGCTACACATACTCCCCCTTGAAGCAAGAACCAAATACAAAGCCGCCCTACTTACCCATAAAGCTCTCTACCAGACTCAGACCTCCCAGCTCCGCACACTACTACCCCGACCAGCCCACAACAGAACAACCAGACAATCCTCCAACAACTCCCTCACCATCCCCCATAGACGAACCAAATGCAACCAACAGACCTGCAACAGAGCCTTCGAACTATATGCACAAACCCTCTGGAACTCTCTACCAAGTCACATCAGATGCAATGGAGACCCCTCATCATTCAGGAAACAACTTAAAACCACCCTATTCCAGGAATACCTCAGACCAGAAACAAGCACCCACCACTGACCACCTCCCAACCCCCCTAGTTCACCCCCATGAACATATGCTCTAAGAGACTGTAACACAACGTCTATGTCTATATCCCAATTATTTGTTAAAATCATTAATGTTGGACGCCCGGTGATAGCCCCCCACCCCCAGAAGTTGATTATTGTCCACCCCTCCTCTCAATGTTGCACCGCTTTGACCCGGAGAAAGGTGGGATATAAATACAGTTAAATAAAATAAATAAATAAATAAAGTTACTCATCTGTAACAGGTGATCTCCGGGAACAGCAGGAATTTAGTCTTCACATATGGGTATCGTCGGTATCAACGGAGCCTGCGCAGGAACGCTCCCCAGCGTCCAATTAGAAAGCTTTTGGGAGCATCCCACAGCGCCTGAGTGCTGCCTTCCCGCCTTTCCCAACTGCCTCTCTCCAGTTGAGTTTTAAAGCTGAGACAAAGAGAGAGAGAGGGAAAGAAAAGAAAAGAGAGATACAACTCCTAGGGGAGGTGGGTGGGTTGTGAAGACTAAATTCCTGCTGTTCCCGGAGATCACCTGTTACAGGTGAGTAACTATGCTATCTCCAGGAACAAGCAGGAATGTAGTCTTCACATATGGGGACTCCCTAGCTGCAGATGCCAGGAAGAAACCCCAGAAGTTGTGTGCCCCTGTGAAAGGGCTCCACTTCCCCCCATGGATCTCTGGCATCCTACCGGGAAAGGTGGGTAGGAGTTGATTAAGTATGGAACAGGTACTGTAGAACAGCCTGACCAAACAAGGCTGGAGTCCTTGTCTAAGCAGTAATGGGCTGTGAAGGTATGAACCGAAGCTCAAGTAGCTGCTCAACAGATGTCGTCAATAGACACAGAGTGTAGATGAGCCATTGAGGCTGCCATGGCTCTCACATTGTGAGCTGTGACATGGCCTTCCAGAGAAAGGTTCTTACTCTGATAGGCAAAAGAAATACACTGTGCAATCCAGTTGGCCAATGTTCTCTTGGAGACTGGAAGTCCCAAATGAGAAGGATCGAAAGCAACAAAGAGTTGGGAGGACTTTCTATGTTGCTGTATCTTCTGTAAGTAAAAGGCAAGTGCTCTTTTACAGTCCAAAGTATGAAGATTCCTTTCTGCATTTGAAGTATGAGGCCTTGGAAAAAATACAGGCAGGTAAACCGCCTGGTTTAAATGAAAAGGTGAGACCACCTTTGACATAAAGTGTGGATGAGTCCTAAGGACTACCTTATCATGACGAAACCTCGTGTAAGGAGGATCAACAACTAATGCTTGCAATTCACTGATGCGACGTGCTGATGTGATTGCAATGAGAGAGGAATTTCAAGGAGGTAGTAGCTAAAGGTTCAAAAGGCAGCTTCATGAGCTGCCCAAGAACCAGGTCCCATGCCACTGGAGGTGGCCTAATGGGAGGCTTAGTTAGAAGAAGGCCCCTCATAAATCTCGCTATGAGAGGATGAGAGGAAATAGGTTGTCCATTTAAAGGCTTTAAAGAAGCTGAAAGAGCACTTAAATGGACTCTTACTGAGTTAGTCTTAAGTCCTGCATTAGATAAATGAAGGAGATACTCCAGTAATGATTCCAGAGGTATCGCAGAGGGATGAAGATCCTTTTGCAAACACCATATGGAAAACCTTTTCCACGTGAAAGCATAAGAACGTCTTGTGGAAGGTTTCCCTTACTTGTTGAGAAAGGTTAAGACCATGAAGGTCTAGGCTCTCAGCAACCAGGCCCTGAGATGCAGAGTGGGGATTGGGATGCCACAACATCCCGTCCTCCTGAGACAGGAAATCTGGAGCAGATCCTAACTCCAGAGATGAAGCTTGAGAGAGATGCAGGAGCAGAGGGTACCACACCTGCCATGGCCAATGTGGAGCTATGAGAATCATGTGGCCTTTATCTCTCTGAAACTTGAATTGGGTTTTGGGAATTAGAGGAATGGGTGGAAAGGCATATAGGAAGTCCTGACCCCAATGGAGGAGGAAAGCATCCCTGGCCTGAGAACCCTGAGCCTGAATTCTGGAACAGAACCGGGGAAGTTTGGCATTCAACGGACTTGCAAAGAGGTCTATGTCCGGAGTTCCCCAAATTTGAAAAGTTTTTGCTACCTGGTCTGCATGGAGAGACCATTCATTCGTGTGGAAGCAGAACTCAACTGAGTCTGTCTGCCCAAGAGTTTTGAATGCCTGGCAGATACACTGCAAGGAGATGAATCTGATGCTCTCTGGCGAGGGCCCATAGTCGCAAAGCTTCGTTGCAAAGCGACAGAGAGCCTGTTCCTCCCTGCTTGTTCAGATAGAACATAGCTACTTGATTGTCTGTCTGAATTAGGACTGTCTTGTAGCTGATCTGGGTATGGAACACTCGAAGAGCAAGGAAGATTGCTCTGAGTTCTAGGAGATTGATATGTAAGTGGGTCTCCTGTGGAGTCCAGGTGCCTTGGGTAGAGATCTTGCAGATGAGCTCCCCAACCCACCTGTGAGGCGACTGTTGTTAGAGTGACCTGGGGTAGGGGTTGCTGGAAAGGGGACCCCACCAACAGGTTTTGGGTTGACTGCCACCATTGTAGTGACAAAATAAGGCGACTTGTGTTTGCTATTTTGTCTGGTAGGCAGCCTGATGCCTGAGTCCACTGAGTGTATAGAATCCATTGGGCTGCTCTTATATGGAGGCAAGCATAGGGAACCACGTGCACGGTAGATGCCATGTGGCCTAGTAGTTGTAACATTTCCCAAGCAGTGAGATGAGTTTTTAACACTGCCTGGGAGGCTAACTGCATAATGCGAAGGCAGCGGACCTGTGGAAGATAGGCCCTTGCTTTTCTGGTATCCAGCAGACCTATAAACTCTAGAGAATGAGTGGGAATTAGGCTGGATTTTGGGATGTTTATGACTAGGCCCAAATACTGAAGGATACGCATTGTGCAAGATAGGGAAATTCTGGCCTCTGATGGGGCTCGAATGAGCAAGTCGTCTAAGTAGGGGAAGACAAATATTCCTAGAGTGCGAAGAAATGCTGCCACTACAGCCATGCATTTCGTAAACACCCTTGGTGCTGAGGCCAGGCCAAAAGGAAGCACCCTGTATTGGTAGTGCTTTCCATAACAAAGAAAACGAAGGAACCTTTGGTGAGTTGGATGGATGAGAACATGAGTGTACGCATCCTTGAGATCTAGAGAACAAAGCCAATCCTGACTCTGAAGGTATGGCAGCAGAGTTCCCAGAGAAATCATCTTGAATTTCTCTTTGAACAGGAATTTGTTCAGTTCTCTGAGGTCTAAAATGGGTCTGTGTCCCCCTGTTTACTTTGGAATAAGGAAATAAGAGGAGTAAAACCCTGTACCCTGTTGGGAAAGGGGTACGTCTTCTATTGCCCCATGGGCAAGAAGTAAACTGACCTCTTGACTCAACTGAGTGTTGAGAGAAGCCTGAGAATTGAACTGTCTTACCACTGTAGGAGGAGGCATGTTGAAGAAATTAAGCTTGTACCCCTCTCTTACAGTGGAAAGAGTCCATTCTTCTGCTGTTATCTGCCCCCATCTGGGGGCAAAATGACACAACCTTCCTGGGATGGTGGAAGGCTCTGGCCCATTCAGGGCCAGGAAGGCCAAGTTCTCTAGATGGGAGTCAAAGCCCCTGTGGAGGCTGAATCTGCTGGGCTGGTTGAGGCTTAGCAGTCTTTGATTTCCTTTGCTTTAGGGGCTGCTGTCCCTTTCGGGCGGACTGACATGCAGAATGCACCTGCTGGGTATAGGAGGGGTAAAACTTCTTCTTTTTAGAGAAGAATGGTTTCTTGTAGGATTTTCTCCTTGCAGGATCAGCTGTAGCCTTGGATAGTCTATCCAAAGTGGTGTTATCAGCATCCAGCTCATTAGCTTTCTCTTGCCAAAGAGATTTTCGCCTGTACATGGGATATTCCCCAGTTTGTCCTGTACCCAGAGTTCTAAGTCAGATGCCTGGAGCCAGGCAATCTTACGAGCACCTATGGCAATGGCAGAGGTTCTGCTTATGCACTCAAAGCAGTCAAAAGCTGCACGATTAACAAACTTGGAAACATCCTGGGCATGTTTGACAAGTGTAAGATAAAGCGTAGTTACTCACCTGTAACAGGTGTTCTCCAGGAGCAGCAGGAATCAGTCCTCACATATGGGTGACGTCGGCGCCGACGGAGCCCTCGCGGAGCAATTTTCCCCAGCTTTCAAAGAAAGTCTTTGGGAATTGCAGCGCGCATGCGCGGTCCCCTTCCCGCCCAAGGGTGCCATCTTAGCCAGTCAGATGACATAGCTAAAAGACAGCATAAAAATTTGCAAAAAAACTAAAGCAGATGATTGCAACTCCAAGGGGAGGAGGGAGGGTTGTGAGGACCGATTCCTGCTGCTCCTGGAGAACACCTGTTACAGGTGAGTAACTACGCTTTCTCCAGAACCAAGCAGGAAGTCAGTCCTCACATATGGGACTCCCAAGCTTAAGGCTACCGGAGACCCTAAGCACAAAAATGAGCTCCCTCTAGCTCAGCAGTACAGAAGGAAGGAATCTTCACTGAATTATTACCCACCGGTAGCCCCCATCCGGGATGGAGGGTAGGAGTTGCTCAAACCTCGAAGAGATTTCGGAGGACTGCCTGTCCGAAAGCACTGTCCCTGCGGGACTCCCTCTCGAGGCAGTAATGGACCGCAAAAGTCTGACTCGAAGACCAAGTAGCGGCCCGGCAGATGTCTGCCAATGGAACAGAGCGGAGGTAAGCCACTGACGTAGCCTTCGCCCGAACACAATGAGCCGTGACCCGACTTTCTAACGAGAGTCCGGCTGCCCCATAAGCCCAAGCGATACAGTCAGCAACCCAGATGGACAGAGTACGCTTGGAGACAGGGAGCCCCAATTTATTGGGGTCAAAAGACACAAAAAGCTGAGCAGCTTTACGGTGCTCCCGCGTACGGTCAAGGTAGAAGTTCAATGCTCTTCTACAGTCCAGGGTATGCAGGACCATTTCAGCTCGGCTGGAGTGTGGCCTGGGAAAGAAGGTCGGAAGTACCACCTCCTGATTGATGTGAAAAGGGGAGACCACTTTTGGAAGAAATTTAGGGTGAGTCCGTAGGACTACCCTATTTTTGTAGAACCGAGTGTAAGGGGGATCAGACACGAGGGCCTGCAATTCACTTACGCGTCTAGCGGAAGTGAGGGCTATCAGGAATAAGGTTTTCCAAGAAAGAAAACGGAGAGAACAGGTAGCCATAGGTTCAAAAGGCGGACAGGTGATCCGCTGCAAAACCACATTCAGATCCCAGTCAGGTGCTGGCGGGCGCAGAGGTGGTTTAAGTAGAAGGAGACCTCGGAGAAACCTTGCCACGAGAGGGTCGCTGGAAAGAGGTCTGCCGTCCACCGGCACATGATGTGCTGAAAGAGCACTGAGGTGAACTTTGACGGAGTTGGACTTAAGTCCCAGATTAGAGAGGTAGAGCAAGTACTGCAAGATCACCGACACCGAGCAGGAGAAGGGATCCTGAGACTGCTGGGCACACCAAGCGGAAAAGCGACGCCATTTAAGGGCGTAGCATTTGCGGGTAGAAGGTCGCCGGGAAGCTAGGACAACCTCTTCTACCTCTGCCGGCAGGAGAAGGGGAGCAAGGACTACCCTTTCAGCAGCCAGGCCATCAGATGTAGAGATCTGAGGTTGGGGTGTAGTAGGGACCCCTGATCCTGTGTTAGGAGATCTGGTTGAAACCCCAGAGGGAACGGATCCTCCACCGCTAGTTGCAGCAGGAGTGGAAACCACGGCTGTCTGGGCCACCGAGGAGCTATCAGGATCATGGAAGCTTTGTCTCGGAGAACCTTGAAAAGAGTTCGAGAGACTAGCGGTATGGGAGGAAAGGCATAGAGAAGGCTTTTCGACCATGAGAGCAGAAAAGCATCCGCCGCTACTCGAAGGGGATGCGGCTGCCGAGAGCAGAAGCGAGGAAGTTGCCGGTTGAGAGGACTGGCAAAGAGATCCATCGTGGGGAGGCCCCACTTCAGAAAAAGTTTCTGAACTACCAAGGGATCCAGTCGCCACTCGTGCGGCTGGAGGATTCTGCTGAGTTTGTCCGCCAGGCAATTTTCTTGGCCTGGGAGATAAACTGCCTTGAGAAGAATGCCGTGGCTGACGGCCCAAGAGCAGAGCCTCTGTGCTTCTCGACAGAGAAGGAAGGAGCCCGTGCCCCCTGTTTGTTCACGTAGAACATGGCAACTTGATTGTCCGTCTGGACAAGGACGGACCGGTGAGAAGTCAGGTGGGAGAAAGCCTTGAGAGCCAGACGGATCGCTCTGAGCTCCAGGAAGTTGATCTGCTGCGCAGACTCCCACGTGGTCCAGAGACCTTGAGTACATGCCCCTTGGCAATGCGCTCCCCATCCTAGGAGAGAAGCATCGGTCGTCAGCACTTGAGCCGGCGGAGGAGACTGAAAAGGCATTCCGAGTATCAGGTTCGGCCGATGAAGCCACCACTGTAGAGAAGAGGCCAGCGGGCCGGAGATCCGCACTAAGTCGGCTAGGCCGCCCGTGGGCTGTTGCCACTGCTTGCGAAGGCACCACTGAGCAGGCCGCATATTCAGGCGGGCATTGGGGGTCACGTGGACGGTGGAAGCCATATGGCCGAGTAGTCTCAGGAAGCGCCTGGCCGAGACCAGGGACTGGCTGCGAAAACGGCCGGCTAGGTCCATGAGCCGTTGAGCCCTGTCGAGAGGCAGGAAAGCTCGCGCCTGAAGAGTGTGCAATCTTGCGCCGATGAACTCGAGATCTTGCGAGGGGAGCAAAGTGGACTTTGCGAAGTTTATGACAAAGCCCAAGTACTGGAGAAGAGTCACAGTGCGGTGTGTGGCTTTTGTGACTTCTGGAGAGGACGATGCTCTGATGAGCCAGTCCTCTAGGTACGGAAAGACATAGAGGCCGTGAAGCCGGAGATAAGCCGCCACCACCGCGAGACATTTTGTGAAGACTCGTGGTGCGGAGGATAGGCCAAAGGGCAGTACTCTGTACTGGTAATGATTTCCTGCCACCACAAACCTTAGGTATTGGCAGTGGCTTGGGTGGATGAGGATGTGCGTGTAGGCATCCTTTAGATCCAAGGAGCATAGCCAATCTCCCTGCTGGAGGTAGGGCAGAAGGATTCCAAGGGTAAGCATCTTGAACTTCTCCCTCACGAGGAACTTGTTGAGGTTGCGCAAGTCCAGGATGGGTCTGAGGCCTCCCGTTCTTTTTGGTATTAGGAAATACCTGGAATAGAAGCCTTGACCCCTGAGGTGGTGGGGCACCGGTTCCACAGCCTGTTCCTGAAGAAGACTTGCTAACTCCTGAAGGAGTAAGTCCCTGTGCAGAGGGAGTCGTGGAGGCTCTCCCGGGAAATAGGAGGGAGGGACCTGGTGGAAGTGGAGAAGATAGCCTTCTCTCACAACATGAAGCACCCAGGCATCTGAAGTGATGTTGGACCACCTGTGGGCAAAGTGGACCAGCCGGCCTCCTGTGCTGGGAGGAACCAGCTGAGGGGGAGAGGCTATGCCGATGAAGTCAAAAACCCCCACCCTGCTGAGCAGGGGCCGGTGGTGCAGGCTTGGGGGCTTGCTGCCTACGGGACCCGTTACCCCGTCCCTTGGCCTGCTGACCCTGTTGGGGAGCTGCGGAGGCCTGATATTGAGGGTAGTGTTTATAGGCAGCCGCCTTTCTCGGGTAAAAGGACTTCTTTCCCGAGCCCTTCTTCTTCTGGGAAGGGGCAGAGGTCTTCCTAGAGAGCCTAGTTCTGGTGAGAGTCTCCGTCTCGATTTGTGCAGCCTTCTCAGCCATGGGCTTGCCAAAGAGGTTCTCACCTCGGCAGGGGACATCGACCAACTTGTCCTGCACCCAGGGTTCAAGGTCAGACGACTGAAGCCAAGCCTGTCGGCGGGCACCGATGCCGGCTGCGGCCACTCGAGCCGATGCTTCAAAGCCATCATAGGCTGCTCGAGAAATGAATTTGGAGCATTCCCGAATACCAGTGGACAAGGCTAGGAACCTCCGCAAAGGTTCCTCGGACAGCCCAGCAGAGAATCCGGCTATCTCTTTAGCCAGGTCTCTAAGGTACATGCCCATGTAGAGCTGGTAGGTCTGGACCCGACAAGCAAGCATAGAGCCCTGGAAACACTTCTTACCGAGGCCATCCAGGTTGCGGGCCTCCCTGCCAGGAGGCACCGAGGAGTGCATCTTCTGGCTCTTAAGCCTATGCATGGCCGATTCCACTACCATGGAATGGTGCGGTAGCTGTGCTTTTTGGAAGCCAGGGCTCTTGCGGACTCGATAGATGGAATCGACCCGCTTGCTTAATACCGGCGACGATGCCGGACTCTCCCACATGCGGAAGAGTAGTCGTTCCAGCATGGGAGGAACCGGTACAGTAAAGTGCTCCCTGGCAGGAGAGT
Organism: Ichthyophis bannanicus; assembly: GCA_033557465.1. Classification (NCBI taxonomy): domain Eukaryota; kingdom Metazoa; phylum Chordata; class Amphibia; order Gymnophiona; family Ichthyophiidae; genus Ichthyophis; species Ichthyophis bannanicus. The sequence continues at coordinate 1,269,381,331 of CM066032.1, read as the reverse complement.
CGTACTGAAGGGCGTCGAGCTCTTCGGCTCGAGGCTCCTCCTCGGGATCCGCAGGGAAGGCCAAAGCCTTGGCCATATCCCTGACGAAGTCCGAGAACCGGGCATCCTCCGGGGGGGACTGTTTCCGAGGTTCGGACTCAGGGGAGTCCGAGGGGACACACCGAGTCCGAAAAGAATCAGGTGACTCTTCCACTTCAGACTCCCAGGCCGACTCAGAGGAGGAATCGGTGGGGTCGGTTCGGGCGGGCGGAGGCGTCGGCCACCCCGACGCCGAGGGAGTCGGCGTCGACGACCTCGGTCCCGAACGGGAGGCCGAGGGTGACCTCGACCGAGGATCGACTCGAGCCCGCATGGACTTGAGGATCGGCTCGGTCTCCGGGGTCGACTTAGACGTCGACGTCCCGGCGGTCGGGGCAGAGGCGCCAGCGAGGCTAGCGATCAGTGCCCGCTGCTGGTCCATGAAGGCAGATAGTCTGCTCTCCAAGGCCGTCAACCTGAGTCCGACCTCAGGTGACCCAGCAGCCCCCGACTCGGGCCCCAACGTCGGACCCCTCGGAGGCGAGTCCAGGAGGACTACAGGACTTACCCGAGCAGGCAACTCCGATTCCAAACGAGGTCGCTTCGGGAGACGTTCCTTCTCCAAATGAATAGGCAAAGTAGCTGCCTCCTTGGGAGCTTTAGGATATTGTAAAATCTCCAACTCCCTTGCTCTGGGCTCTGTTTCAGGAGCCACTGTGATGGAAAGACCTCTAGCCACCTCCCTGATGAAATCCTGAAAGGATATATCCTCTGGAGGAGACATCCTATGTTTAGGAGAAGAAGACTCCTCAGAGAGAAGTACTCCGGCATCGACAGAGCTGTCAGAGTCCTCAGAGTCATCGGAGGATTCAAAATATCTTCTGTCCGGGTGCTCTTGTAAAGCACGATACCGGTACCGATCGAAGTCGGTACCGGAGGGGTCCGGTACCGCCCTGTCGATACCGGAGGAAATAGCATGACTCGGTGTTGGAAGCATACTCACCGATGTCAATGCTGTCGGTACCAGTACCGATATTGTGCCGGAACCGGTGTCGATACCGCTTGAATTGTCTGAAGCGTTCCCGAAGGCACCGATGACGCAAGGAGAGCCACCAGACTGCGCTCAATAGCCAGGAATCTCTGGTCAATTGACGCTGCCAATGCCTGGGTGTTGGTACCGGACGAAGCGGCTGGTACCCCAGAGCATGGCACCAGTAGTTCTGCCGAGGTTGAGGCCTCGAGAACATCCTGGAGCCCCGATAGTGCTTTGGAAGCCGAAGCCTCCCGCCGGGGCAATTTTGCCAGTACAAGTCCCTCAAGGGCAACGCCAGAGGCATCTCGATGCTTGGAAGGAGATCTACCCTTTGAGGACCGGACAGATTTATGTTTGGTTACCTGAGATCCATGGGAGGAAGACGAAGCCCTGGAAGACATCGATGCCACGGATGCTGCATTGGAGGGAAAAAGGGTGCTAAGCTTAGCAGCTCGGTTCTGCTGACCCCTCTTCAACATCATCCCACAGGCAACACACTCCGAGATGGAGTGGTCAGGACCTAAACATTTGAGGCACCACTCGTGAGTGTCGGTGACGGAGATGGTACCGCCACACTTGGAACACTTTTTAAAACCCGAAGCGGGTTTTTCCATGTTGAGGAAAAATTGGGCCTAGTGCCCAAAATGGCGCGTGGCATCCAAGAGAAAAAGGGCTGGAAAATCCAGATAAAAGATTACAAATGTTTTTTTTTTTAAGAAAGAAAGAAAGAAGGAACCAGCGGTACCGGTATAGCATCGAGGAAGGCAGATGCTACCACAAAAAAGAATTAAAAATATGGGATAATTTCTGCAGTGACAGGAAAACGACCTGCTGGCTCCGCGGAAAACGAAGAACTGGAGAGAGGCAGTTGGGAAAGGCGGGAAGGCAGCACACAGGCGCTGTGGGATGCTCCCAAAAGCTTTCTAATTGGACGCTGGGGAGCGTTCCCGCGCAGGCTCCGTCGGTACTGACGATACCCATATGTGAAGACTACATTCCTGCTTGTTCCTGGAGATAATGGTATGGCCTTTTCCATATCTCTAACAAAATCTGGGAAGGTCATATTTTCAGGAGGTGACTTGTATCTCTCATAAGGAGGAGAAGGGTCTGATGGAATTTCTGGGGACCTGTCCTCTGACATGTCTCCCGACTACATGGATGACCCAGCCTTCTGAGTTAGACTCAGAGAGGAAATCAAAATGCTTTTGAGTCTCTTGCCTGGATCGCTCTCCTGTCCTTTGGGGATCGGGAGCGATGAAGCACTGATGATCTTCTAGGCCTTGAGGTTCTGGTGTTGGGGCTTTTGATGCCTCAGTGTTGATGCCTCTCCCACAGGCAAACTATGCTTCTCAAGGATCTACTGAATGGGTGCTGATGTTTATGCAGCAGACAACGAGTCATCATGGTGCTTTCCTCGAGAGCCCTCAGAAGGTGCTTCTCCATGGCTACCGTCTCTGAAGGCTGTGGTGCCTCAGCAACATTGGCCAATGTTCCTGGAATCTGAGAGGGAGTATCGGCTGCTTGGTCTCGGCATAAAGTAGGCTGGCACTGCCCCTCCAGTGCCTTGGAGGATGAGTTCTCCTTCTTTGGGGCAGCTTAAAGAGGCACCCCTGTGAACCCTCTTTGCTCTCAATACTGTGCATCGAGGGGCTTCGATGTCGATGCACCTGAATCTCTACTCGATGCTTGGCGTGATCACCCTTCGGTTCGGTGTCGATGAAGATGAATCCTCCAACACCTTCAGGTGGACGATGATCAATGGCCGATGCTCTGTGGCACTATGGGTGCTTGGCTCTGAGTGAACTCTAGAACTCCTCAATGTCAATGCACTGCCAGCATCCAAGGCAACCTTCAATACCATTGAAACCAGTACAGCAGATGCCAATGGGTCAGATCTATGAGTGCCAAAAACTGATTCACACTGCTTCTCTTGACCGTTGAGTCCTCTTTTTGTCATCTGTCCTAGAGGACTTGGAATACTTTTTAAACCAGCTGGCAAGTCTTTGGGACATATCAGCTGAAAAATGAATACTGAAGTAAAATGCTGCCATGGCAGCAAGCAGGAAGATGACACGCATGCGCAGAGAAAGCTCCCAAAAGTATTGAGTAGTATCTGGGGAGTACTCCTACCTGGGCTCTGTTGAATGACAACACCCATAAGTGAGGATTTATTTCCTCACTTATGGGTGTTGTCATTCAACAGAGCCCAGCACTAGGTTGCCCTACCCAAGCACCTTCTGAAAGAATAAGAAAACAGTTATATCCACTGCAGCTGTTGCCGGCGACATGCTCTCCTTCCTGGTATTAATTGCATCAGTGACATAGTCTAACAACATTCTATCATCTATCCGCCTCTCATCCATCCTCTCTGCCTCAATTAATGCCCCGCTCTGCACAAGCCCCTTTGGAAAACCACCCACATCCCATCCACTACCGAATGATGCAGCACCTCCATGCCTCTGCTGTGAAGGCACTGGTGTGCCATATTATGCTGCCCCAGGAGCCATTATCCAGCATGCAGTCCACTTTGAATGAGACAAAGCATTGACTATCACAAATATTGCTCCTGGTATGTGCTTCGCTTGGGCTTTTATACAGTTGTGGTCAACATTATTGGCACCCTTGCATTTTAGGTATGTTGTGTATAATATTTTGAAAACTAATTGGAAATATTCCAACAATATGTCATCATAATATTTTAAAAGTATGTTTAAAGGTATACAACAAAAAAATGTCTGTGCAACATAGACGTAGTAATTTCTGAGAAAAAAACAAAATATGACCTGGACAAGATTAATGGCACCCTTCACTAATATTTGGTTGCACAACCCTTGGAAGGATGACAGCCTCCAAACATTTCTTATAGCCATCTATAAGTTTTGTACATCTGTCTGCTAGTAGTTTCTCCCACTCTTTAACTGAAATGTGTTCCAGCTCATGAATGTTTTCTGAATTCCTTTTACCAATGGCAGATTTCAGCTCTTTCCAAAGATTCTGGATTGGATTGACATCAGGACTCATTGCTGGCCAGTTTAAAACAGTCCGTTTGTTCCTTTTTAACCATTTTTTGTACTTTTGGATGTATGTTTTAGGTCATTGTCCTTCTGGAGGACCCATGACTTTTGACCCAGACCTAGCTTTCTGATATTAGGTAACACATTTTGTTCCAAAATACCTTTAGTAGTCCTCTGACTTCATGATTCCTTTAATTCATTCCAGATCTCCAGCTCCTGAGGCAGCAAAACAGCCCCACAACATTATGGAACCTCTACCATTTTTAACTGAAGGAAGGGTGTTTTTCTTCCTTATAAGCTTTATTTCTTTGCCTATAAATGTATCACTGGTCTGCATTGCCAAAGAGCTCAAATTTGGTTTCATCTGTCCACAGAACATTTTTCCAGAGAGACTGTGATTTCTTAAGATGGGTTTGGGCAAAGATCAGGCGTGCCTTTTTATTTCTGTCTTTGAGCAGTGGGGTATTCCTTGGCCTTTGCCCATGAAGTCCTTCTTTGTTTAGTACATGGCGTATGGTGTCGGTTGAAACCTCAACTCCAGATTGCTCCAGGTCAGTCTTAAGCTCTTTGGATGTTGAACGTGGTGTTTTTCCAACAATTTGCACTAATCTTTGAAGACCTCTTGGATTAATTTTCTTTTTTCCACCACATTCTGGAAGTTTCTTGACAGTTCCATGAGCAGAAAACTTCCTAATAACATTGTGAACTGTAGACACAGGAATCCCAAGGTCATTAGAGATGGCCTTATGCCCCTTTGAAGTTTGATGATAATGACTTTTCTGGCAGTCTCAAGCAGCTCTCTTGCCTTCACCATTGTGAAAATGGAACAGAGTGAACGTGGCCATTTTAAACATTACAGCCATCATTCATTGGTTGATGCAAGTTATGTGAGTACTGACAATTGATCACAGGTGTGTCTAATTTTACTGCAATGGGAATATGGTTCTTCTGTTCAAACTGTTTTTGAATTGTTTATAAGGGTGCCAATAATCATATCCTAAATTGAAATACTAATTAAACCCAGAGAATTTCACAAACATGCTAAAGATTTGAGCAACAGACTTCAAGATAGAGGTTATCCTCAACATTTAATACATGGGGCATACAAAGGAGCTTTATATAATCATCCATCATAGTGGCAAGATTCATGTAAGAGGGAGAATAGACAGAAGGTTTATAGACATTTTACCATACATGCCTAATACTGCAAAAGTCACTAACATTTTAAAGCGCCATTGGCCTATGTTGTCACTGCATGCTTGTTTTCCGAAACCCCTAATGGTCGCATACCGTAGAGGATCAAATATTGGGGATTTAATTATTCAGACATCATCAGTTAGCATGGATGGAATATCCGGACAACAGTCTGGTCATTTTGCTTGTGGTTCTTGTGATGTTTGCTCTACTACATTGGAGGGGGCTTGCTGGACTGATTTAAAATCGGGAATACAATACAAATTACATCACTAGACTTCTTGTTTGTCCTCCTTTGTGGTGTATCTAATCATCTGTCTGTGTCAATTGAAATATGTGGGGAGAACCTCTCGCCCCATAAAGAAATGTTTATTGGAACATCGTTCATGTAAAAACTCTTTAGTCATGACTGCTCCAATGGTTTTACATTGTTTTCAATTGAAGCATCGCTTTGAGGATTTGAAATGGTTAGTGATTGACCAAGTTCCCCATAATATGAGGACAGGTGATCATCTTTCTAAATTGCAGCATAAAGAACAATGCTGGATTTTCAAATTAAAAATGAAGGCTCCTAATGGCCTCCATGCAGAAACTGATTGGTGGTCATTACATCTATAGAGTTCTTTTTGAATTGACTGTGTCTAATTGCATGCTGATTATATTCCTTGATAGTTTGCCTGACGTCTGTGATTAACTGAGGGATAAAAACCGGAACCGGATGTGCGACGAGGTTCATTTGCCTGAAGAAGAGCTAAGAAGCTGCTCAGCTTGAAACACTACATGGTGTTGCAGGACCTGGTCGATTTTCATCTTATGTATGACCATTTGGAGGCATCTATTGCAGGACCAGGTTGTTTTTCACCCTGTTTTATGAGCGATTAGTGGATCCATTATATCAGAGTGGCTACGGACTTTGGTTGTTGCCGCTGTGGAAGCAATCCTGTATATCGCTTGTGGAAATTAGAAGGATGATTTTCTTCACAAAGCTAAGGTCTTGCTAAAGAGCCTTAAAGAAAATAAGTTTGGGATGGTTTCTGTCATCATTGTTGATTGTGAGTAAAGGAGCGGCATGCATTCATGCGGCCAGTTCCGTTTCGTTTTTAGGCCTTTGGATCTTATTAAAATTTGATTAAAAGGAGGACCCACTACAAGAGAGGTTTTCCTCTCAAGGTGGTTGATCCAAAAAAAATCTGTTATTCTATATATATTTCACTGGTTTGATTGTAACGGAGGTGATTTTTGGGTATGGAGTCATCTTGATTTAGGAATAATCATATCCTGACAATGTCCCAGTTTTTATACTATTTCCTTTTTTAATTGGTCTTGTTTTATTTTATTTTTTTGTTTGTCAAATATAAGTGCATATATATTACAAAACCATTTCACTGGCCACTTTTTTTTTTAAGATATTGGACACTAAGGGGATGAACTGCAAGGGTGCCAATAATGTTGACCACAACTGTATGGTGCTGTAAGAACTTGAGTATAAACTCCTTCAACAATTCTGCCACCCACAAACATTTTGCAGATTGACAATTAATTATCTCCACCACCATCCTTGGTTGCTGCAACAGAAGACTACTCGTTTGTTTCTGAGATTCTCCAGGAACAGCAGGAAGTCGGTCCTCACATATGGGTGACGTTGGTGCTGACGGAGCTCACGCGGAAGCATCTTTCCAGCTTTCAAAGAAAGCCATTGGGAGATGCACTACACATACGTGATCCCCTTCCCGCCCAAGGGTGCCATCTTGCCTCAGTCTCCTTTTTTACATGGAGTCCTCCAGACGTTGTCCAGTTTCCCCCAGAAAAAGCATGATTTTTGTTAACTTTTGTCTGGTTTGTGTACCGGTTCCTTCCTGTTCCTGAGCCAGCTCACTTCAGCATCGCTCCTCGGATTTGTCCATTCATTTTTCTCTTTTTTCATCGAGGTGTCCCTCGACCAGTGTTCATGCCCTTTTGCAGCCAAAGGCCTTGGACCCCTGCCGGGCAGTAGGGACCCCCTTTTTCTGATGGCCTCCAGTGGCTTCAAGAAGTGCAACCGGTGTGGCAAAATCTCTCATCGACCACGTGACTTCTGCCTCCAGTGCCTCGGCCTGGAGCATAACAACTCCAACTGCGAACTCTGCAGAAACATGACCTCAAAGGTCCTAAAGGACCGTCATCAACAACAGGAAAAAAGTTTTTCAAAAGTCTGACTCTGTACCAGAGTCTCCGGTGACACCATGCTCCAGGGCTCCTTCCGATACCTCAGTGCCCCATGAAGCCTGAGCATCTTTGGAGTCCCATGGCTACGGTTCCTCCGAGTGGAAATCCCTGGAAGTGGAGCGCAAGAAGAAGAAACCCTCGAAGATTGCCTCAGAGGATGGGTCCGGAAAGAAGGGAAAATCCCACCCAGGCCCCGCAGTCCTAGGTGTGAGTCTGAGGAGTCAGAGCGGGAATGCCTTCCAAGCTGCCCCACATGGAGTCGTCAGTACCTGATGACCGGCCTCAGGCCTCTGAGGCCATCCTTATCGAGGACTTTCCCTCAACAGTAATGATGCCAGGCCTGAAGCCCTCGGTGCCCACATCAAAGGCTGCGGAGCCAACTGGTATGGAGACCAGGATGGCGCCCTTGGAGAGCAGTATTTCTGCCCTCGTGGCCATGCACCAGACGTTTATATCTGGTTTGTCTGGTTCATCCTCCCCAGTGATGGGACCCTCGACATCAAGGGCTTCCCCGGATGTCAAGCCGGTCCTCAAGCACCACCGGCCTCGAGAGAACCCCTGGCACTGGACGAAGTCCCTGTCCAGTTCCTTGGGTAACCGATCCTCCCTGGTGAGCACCTGCAGCTCAGATTGTAGATCCTCCAAAGGTCGCGGACCGCCTGGAGCAGACCTTGACCAAGGTGACCGTGTGGCATTGGATTCATACTTGGACTTCGAGTCTAAATGGGAGACTGAGGATGAAGACTCCCCGGACATTGGGCGACACTGAGACGTGCCCCTGGATCCATCTCCCCTGATGCCATTCCCCAATCGACGACGTTGCCTTCCTCGATTTTGTGTGAGACATGGCCAAGGCTCTCACTATTGAGACCAAGACCGAGGAGGACCCACGCACCGAGGAATTGGAGATACTCCAATATGAGGCACCTCCTAAGAAGACCCTTGCAGTACCGGTGCCCTCGATCCTCGACCGCCTTCTCCTCCAGAAGTGGGAAACACCAGCATCGGTACCAATTTTCAGTAGGTGCCTCGACACCATGTACTGGGTACGCCAAAGCCCTGTGTTCCAAAAGACCCAACTTCCCCACAACTCAGTGGTCGTGGAGTTAGCCATGCGCCGGCTCAAAAGCCAAAAAATTCATTTGTCGGTGCCGCCCAGTAGGGAGTCCCTTACTCTTGATGCCCTCGGCCTGAAGGCCTTTCAGGGCTCGATGCTAACTTGCCAGATCCAGTCCTATCAACTCTATGTTGCCATGTACCTGAAGGAACTGTCGAAGGAGCTCGGGGGATTTTTGGCAGGCCTCAAACGGGGAACCCCTATAGAGATTTAAGACCCTGACCTTGGTGGTAAAAGAGTGCTCGAAGTTTTTGTCTCGAGCAGCCTACAATGGCTTTGAGTTTTCAGCCAGGGTGACTGCCGCAGGCATCGGGGCATGACGCCAAGCACGCTTATAGATGTCTGACTTAGAGCAATGGGTGCAGAACAAACTCATTGATGTCCTCTGTATAAGAGAGAACCTATTTGGGAAGCCCATGGCAGACAAGACTGCTGAGATAGAAACCGAGTTCCTGACGAGAACCAGGCTCTCGAAGAAGACCTTAGTACAGCCCCATAAGAAATCTCCGGGGAAGAAGTCCTTCTTCTCGAGGAAGACGGTGGGTTTTGGCGAGACACTGCATTTCCAGTCCTTCTTGGCCTCTCAACAGGGCCAGCTACAGAAAGGCCAGGAACATGGTCCCCGAAAGCAAAAGGTCCCGAAGTCCCAGGTGCCGGCCCCAGCCCAGCCTGGGGGAACCTTTGACTGCCAGGGCGCAACCTCTCCCCCCCCCCCCCGGGGGTTCTCTGCAGCCCATAGGGGGGCTCCTAGCTTTGTTTGCCCACAGGTAGGTAGCCATCACCACCGATGCCTGGGTGTTACTAGTGGTCAGGGAGGGCTACCTCCTCCACCTGCATTGGGCGCCACCCTTGTACTTCCCAGGAGAGCCAACCAGACCTCTTCTTCACCAGACCTTGCTTCTCACTGATGTTGAACCCTTCTCTCAGGGCCTGCCCTCCTTCAATGAACCTGGATTCTTTTAGATAATTATCTGAAACCTTCTAACAGGAAGGAAAAGAACAAGAGACACAATTATTTAATTATTATTCCAGAGCTCTGCAAGGAAGGATCAGGGAGCCAAAGTAGGCCTTTCCATCTGAGTTCCTTCAAAGATTTCTTAGCCAGAGTTCCAGCTTTTATTGAGAAGTATCAGCTGACACAGTTAATTTTTAATTAACATCTGGTGATATTCCTATTACAAAATTTCAAGTCTAGAATAGAATCTGCTGATATCTTTGCCAAGCAACATGAGAAAGCAGAAGTTACAAGGTTATGATTATATTCACTAGACACAGTAGGTGTCGCTATATTTATTTCATGAAAGAAAAGCTGATTAGTTACACTTGTAACGTTTGCTGAATTTCTGTTATTTATTCAAACTTTGTTTAATTTCCAGTTTTAGGTTTACCTAAGGTCTGATTCTCAAAGTTCATGCTGACCTAGTTACTACTCTTCAACCTATCATCTTGCAGGATGAAAGGGGAAGCACTGTCTGTAACCACTGATTTTTAGAGAAGCTGGCCTGTGACCCAATAACTATGTACACAGGTCTGTTAGCTAATTCTCTGATGCAATTGCTAACAGTAACCCTTACAAAAGAACAATCTAGCAGAGAAAAACTCTTTGATTTTGCAGTTTAGCTTGTAAATTACAATAAGCATATGTTTCACCTATAGCTAGCTTTACAGTCCTGTTTCATGATTTTCTGTACCATCACTGTCAGTACCTATGTCCAGTATTCCATATGTACATTCACTGTCACTGTCACTGTCTACCTCTAAATCCAAATTGCCATAGACAGTGTGATCCATAGTTGTATAGGTTATTTTATTACATGACAACTCATCAATTTCTTTTATAGTCTCTAGTTTAGTTCTAGAGCCTGGGTTAAGTCGCCCTTTTCCACAACTGAGTTAGCAGGCGTAATCCAGGACAAGGCAGTGGAGCCAGTGCTGAAACATCTCTGGAGCACAGGCTTCTACTCCAGGTATTTCCTTGTCCCCAAGAGGACAGGGGTGTCTCAGGCCTATCCTGGACCTGTGAGAGCTCAACAGGTTTCTGGTCATGGAGAAGTTCAAGATGCTCTCCCTTGGGATACTGCTGCCATTCCTCCAGCATGGAGACTGGCTATGCTCCTTAAACCTAAAGGATGCCTACACGTACATCCTAAATCCATCCCAACCACAGAAAATACCTCCGGGTCGTGGTGGGGGGACAGCATGACCAATACAGGGTGCAGCCCTTTGGTCTGGCCTCGTCACCAAGGGTCTTCACAAAGTGCCTCGCGGTGGTAGCAGCCCACCTCCAGCTTCAAGAGGCCTTTGTCTTCCCTTATCTGGATGACTGGCTCATATTTATTTATTTTATTTTATTTGAAACGCTTTTCTATACCGCCCCTTCCATAGATCAGGGAGAGTTTACATTGAAACTAACAGTTTACATTGAACAGGGTTAGTAACAGGTTATAAATTTAACTAGATGTGTAAGTAAGCTAGTTAAATTTATAACCTGTTACTAACTCTGTTCAACTAGGGACACAGCTACAGAGGCACAATGCACCACCACCAGGCACACCATAAATGCCCTGCAGCACCTGGAGTTTGTCAGAAACTACCCCAAGTCTCATCTCACTCCAGCCTAGTGCCTAGAATTCATAGGGGCATGACTAGATACACTCCAGGTGAAAGCCTTTCTCCCTCAGGAAAGGTCAGAACACCTCAGGGAGCTAGTTGCAGAGGTGCACCAACGTCGGATGCTACCTGCCCATCTCCAATTCCGCCTGTTCGGACACATGAGCTCCATGGTTCACGTGACCCCATATGCGTGCCTGCACAGGAGGGCAGCCCAGTGGTGCCTCTGCTCTCAGTGGATACAAGCCACAGGCAGGCTCAGGGAGAGAGTGAAGGTGACCCATCAGCTGGCAGACTCCCTTGGATGGTGGCAGAGTCTGCGTCACCTTCAGGCCAGGATGCCCTTCCAGGCACCCATCCCCCAGAAGGTCCTCACCACAGACTTCTCTCTACTGGGCTGGAGAGCACATTGCGAGGACCTCCAAATGCAAGGTGGCTGGTCCCATGAAGAATCCCAGTTTCAAATCAACCTACTAGAGCTCCGGGCAATATTCCTGGCTCTCCGAGCCTTCCGCCTCCAACTGCAGCACCACCCGGTGCTGATCCAGACAAACAACCAGGTTGCAATGTTCTACATGAACAAACAAGGGGGAACAGGGTCGTACCTCATTTGCCAAGAGGCAGTAGCCCTCTGCATCTAAGTGGCATGCAGGAGGATGCTCCTAAGCGGTTTACCTCCTGAGCCAGAAAAATGCCCTGGCGGACAAACTGAGCAGAGTCCTCCAGCCGCAAGAGTGGCGCCTGGATCCAGTAGTAGCCTCCTGGCTGTTTTGTTTCTGGGGCGTCCCCTCAGTGGACCTATTCACCAGTCCAGACAACATGTAGTTGCCCCAATTCTGCTCTTGCCAGCCACACCTGTCCCAGGTGGCAGCAGATGCATTCCTCATCCCCTGGACGGAAGGCCTTCTGTATGCCTTCCCACCGACACCGCTGGTCGCCAAGAACCTATTCAAGGCCCAGTTCGACAGAGCATCAATAATGCTGATAGCCCCTCAGTGGCCCAGGAAACCCTGGTTCCCACTGCTCCTCTCCCTATCGGTGGCATCGCTGATTCCCCTGGGCCGAGCCCCAAGGCTACTCTCACAAGAGCAGGGCTCTCTCCTACACCCCATCCTGGGGTTCCTGTCACTCACGGCTTGGCTGCTGAAAGGGTAGTGTTAGCTCCCTTCAACCTACCACGGGACATGGAAGAGGTCTTTCTGGCCTCTCGTAAAACCTCCACAAGAAGGGCGTATGCCTTCAAGTGGTGCCAATTCTTGGTGTGGTGAACAGAGAGACAGACAAACCCGTTCTCTTGCTCGGTAACAAGTGGTACTCCATATCTGATCCACCTGTCACAAGTGGGACTAAAGTCCAATTCAGTCAGAGTACATATGAAGGCCATCGCAGCGCATCACCATCTCGTTGAGGGAAAGTCCCTTATGCCTCGATTCCTGCGGGGTCTCATGTTATCCAAACTCCCCATCCACCCTCCAGTGGCAGAGTGAGATCTCAATGTGGTGCTCTCACAGCTCACTAAGCCTCTGTTTGAGCCTCTGGCTACTTGCCACCTGCGGTACCTCTCCTTCAAGGTAGCCTTCCTGGTAGCACTAACATCAGCTCTCAGAGTCAGCAAGCTCCAGGCTCTGATGGCAGAGCCCCCCTATACGAGGTTCTACAAGAACAGGATGGTGCTCTGCACACCAAAGTTTCTGCCGAAGGTGGTATCCCCATTCCACCTCAATCAGGAGGTGGTGATCCCCACCTTCTTTCCGAGGCCTCACACCAGTAGGGCAGAGACCATTCTCCATACTCTGGATTGTAAAAGAACCCCATCCATCTACCTGCAATAGACTCAGGGTCACCGCAAAGCACCTCATCTTTTCGTATCCTATGACCCCCAGCCTTCTGGGGCTCCCAGTGGCTAAGTGAACTCTGTCTGCTTGGGTGGCGGACTGCATTACCCTTGCCTATGAGCAGGCGGGGATCTCACTGGACCAGAAGGTCATGACTGCCAGCTGCAGACAGGTCAGCGATTCTACCATCAATCTCCTGTAATCAGAGCTAAACATTCTCTGCTGACTGCAACCCAATCGGGGCTCTGAGAGGGGAGGAGCAGTGGCGTTTTAAATCCCAACTGCCAGCTGCAGACAGGTCAGCGATTCTACCATCAATCTCCTGTAATCAGAGCTAAACATTCTCTGCTGACTGCAACCCAATCGGGGCTCTGAGAGGGGAGGAGCAGTGGCGTTTTAAATCCCAACTGCCAGCTGCAGACAGGTCAGCGATTCTACCATCAATCTCCTGTAATCAGAGCTAAACATTCTCTGCTGACTGCAACCCAATCGGGGCTCTGAGAGGGGAGGAGCAGTGGCGTTTTAAATCCCAACTGCCAGCTACAGACAGGTCAGCGATTCTACCATCAATCTCCTGTAATCAGAGCTAAACATTCTCTGCTGACTGCAACCCAATCGGGGCTCTGAGAGGGGAGGAGCAGTGGCGTTTTAAATCCCAACTGCCAGCTGCAGACAGGTCAGCGATTCTACCATCAATCTCCTGTAATCAGAGCTAAACATTCTCTGCTGACTGCAACCCAATCGGGGCTCTGAGAGGGGAGGAGCAGTGGCGTTTTAAATCCCAACTGCCAGCTGACAGGCCCGCGCCTGAGGGCCTCGCCAGAGGGCCCTTTGGCGCGGCCCTTAGGCGGAGACCGTAGAAGGAGACCACCGCCCATCAAGCTAACCCCTCCAACATTGTGTAAATTAATGTTACAACCTCAAAATCGCAAGTAACCATTGTAATATCCTTGTATACAAAATTTTTCTCTTAATCCACCTATATATAAATACTATAATTTACTTAAATACCCTTTCAATATACCCTCTCCTTCTACAACTACTAAGTTATCTTTATATATACATTCCAGTAACTACAGAGTTAAGCACTATTATTTATGTTATATGTACTTATTCAACCTGTCAACTGTAATTATCCTGTTATCACTGAAACACTGTTAACTATGTCATAGTTCCTCATTCATCCTATAAGCTTCAGTTAACCTCCTGTTACCACATATCTCTGTAATACTGGTAATAATGTTTTAGCTTTCCATCCATCCTGTAAGCTCCAATCAGCCTGCTAGCACTGTAATACTGGTAATAGTGTGTTAGCTTTCCATCCATCCTGTAAGCTCCAATCAGCCTGCTAGCACTGTAATACTGTAATAGTGTGTCAGCTTTCCATCCATCCTGTAAGCTCCAATCAGCCTGCTATCACTGTATTCACTAATTTTACATTTAAATTTCACTTACACATACAATATGGCCTTACTCTACATTATAACATTTACCTTCTACCTTATCACTATAGGAATATGTAATGTTACCAGCCTACACGCTAGCTATAATAGAATACCAACAATCCATAATCACAGAAGAAAGTGGTCTGATACTCCCTTCTACAATTCTAGAGTATCTACACAAAATTCCCACCATCATCTGTTACTCATCTCATTACAAAACACCACAAAAAAGAAACAAGTAGGAAATCCAATTCCACAACATCTGAAATGTGCATTAATAAATGCCCGATCCATACGCAAGAAATGGCCTATCATCTCTGACATAATTTCATTACATAGCCTTGACCTTCTCCTAATCACTGAGACATGGCTCTCTTGTGCTGACAATGTATCAATCAACCAATTTTTGCCTTCTAATTTTTCTATTCATACATGTCATAGAAGTGGCAAGAGGGGAGGTGGTGTTCTAGCCATCACCAAATCTGACCTTCATTTCAACCTTAAAGAAGCAACAAGCTCATCACTCCTAGATACTTTTACAATAGCAAATAAATGTTGTTCTTTCACTTTACTATACCGCCCTCCTTCTTCCAATCCTGATTCTCTTTCTATGATAATTGACTTGGCCTCCAATATACAAAACCCCCACATAGCAAGTTGGGTGCTAGGAGACTTTAATCTCCCATCTCTCCAAGACTCCCATGTAACAGCTTTTCTTGAAGCTCTACAAGTTTTGGGGTATAATCAATTAATTAAAGATCCAACCCATACTAAAGGTGGTATATTAGATCTAATATTTACAACTGAAACAACCGCCAATTTACCATCTATCTTGGATCTATCAATCAACCCAGTTCCATGGTCAGATCACAAACTAATTATATTCAAGGCTAGATGTAACCAAAAGGATGAAAAAGGAATAAACGACCATCCTAGTACCCCTCTGAGAAGATTCAAGCCATTTGACAAAGACCTAATCCTAAAAACAACACTTCCACTAACCAACTTACCAGAGTGCAGCATTGATGATTTAGTTTCTAATTGGAATAGTACTTTCAGTTCGATTGCCACATGTCCGTCGACCAACAAACTACAAAGCAAGCGACACTCTGCTATATGGTACTCATCTGAGCTGAAGGCCTCGCGCACAACCCTAAGGAAACTTGAAAGACGATGGCGACACTCACACTCTGAAGTTGACAGAGCTGTATATATCCAACATCTCACATCTCATCGCATGGCAGTTACTGAATCAATGAGACGTCACCATGCAGTCACTTTAAAAAGATCTCTGAACAAACCTCATGACCTGTTTGCCATAGCTAAGCGTCTGACAAATGAACCTGCCTCACAACTTAAATATGAAATCCACCCTCAAATATTTGCTAACTATCTACAATCCAAACTCTGCCAAATTGACAATAACTCAGCTCCTAACATAGTCCTAGATCCAGTAGATCAAACTCTACTCACTATCTTCTCAATACCATCTAAACGACAAATCGAAGACACCATTGCTTGCATAAACATGACCACCGCTCATTCTGATCCTTGCCCTGCGTTCTGGATCAAAGATCTACGAGCTGATCTCAGTCCCATCATATCCAGACTCATGATTCAATCATTTACAACAGGAACTTTCCCTCGTACCCTTAAGCAAACATCCATAAGGCCATTACTAAAAAACAACAAACTTGACCCTCTTAATAGTGCGGTATATAAGAGTCTATAAATAAATAAATAAATAAATAAATAAATAAATAAAATGACATACCATGTCAGGGATATGGCTACTTCTATGGCAAATCTGCGTTCCGTCCCCGTGACAGAAATCTGCCGGGCCGCGACCTGGTCGGTCCATACTTTCAGAGCTCACTACTGCCTGGAGGAAGAGTCCTGACAGGGCAGCCCCTTCGGCCAGGCCGTACTCCATAATCTCTTCAGGGTGTAGGCAATTCCTGCCCTCCAACTCTTCTGTGTTCAGGCTACCAGAGTGCTGGTTCTCTGCCGGATACTTGAGTCTTGTGAGAGTTTCTTAGTAGGGACTCAACTGCTGCTGATCATGGCTCACCCTTTGCAAGTTGCCGTGGTGTTTTTACAGGTTCTCGGTAGCCTGTAGCTGGGGAGTCCCGTATTTGAGGACTGACTTCCTGCTTGTTCCTGGAGAAAGCATAGTTACTCACTTGTAACAGGTGTTCTCCAGGGACAGCAGGAATCAGTCCTCACAGCCCTCCTTCCTCCTCTTGGAGCTGCTTCTTTACCATATTTTATTTTTTCCTTGGCCATCTTAGCCATGTCATTTGACCTAAGCAAGATGGCACCCTTGGGTGGGAAGGGGACCATGCATACATGGTACATTTCCCAAAGGCTTTCTTTGAAAGCTGGGGAGATGCTTCAATGTGGGCTCCGTTGGTGCTGACATCACCCATATGTGAGGACTGATTCCTGCTGTCCCCTAGAACACCTGTTACAGGTAACTACACTTTCTCCCCCTCCCCCATACTTCCAGCATGACAGCCAGTGGAAAGAACATTAGGAATGTAATACTCATCACAATCAGAATTCTACACATTCCCTTGGCCAAATCTCTGCCACACATTCTCCCCTGAAAGTATGTCCCAATATCTTCTCTTAAAGCGCATAATTGAAATTAATAAAATCACTAATGTACAAACAAATATAAAAGTAAATACATATTGTGATACCGAAAGCATTCCTGAGCAAATGGAATGGCAGAATAGTGAGCACTGCACCTTTAAAAGTCAGAGCAAGCCAGGTTTCCATGGCAGCAGGAAGCTTTCAGATAGAATGCAGCTCAAGCATAGTCATGACGTAAGAGCTGAAAGCAGCTCTAATGAGGTGCACCTGACTAACCAGAAGGGCGTGCCTGCACAAGGAAGCCGTTTTAAACCAGCTTCAGAGCTAGTCTTGAAGAACAGCCGAGAGGAGAACAGCCAACAGGAGATGAGTGAGAACAGCCTGAAGTAGAATAGCACTCAGAGACCAGAGGAACTGGACAGACAAGAAGGCAGAGAGAAGCCTCTGCAAGGGTCTAAGCCACTTCAGCAATGAAGGCAAACAGGAAAGTCTTGGAATCCAGCTCCAGCCAAGGGAGATTCTGGTGGGTCCTTTCCTTGTTACCTTAAAGCTAAGCCAAAGCTGTTGTGGGAGCTTCCTGAAGACAGGGTCAAACCAGTTGCCTGTAGAAGGGAAGAAAGCTCCAAGCACAGACAGGGCAGTGCCAGCAGAGAAGGTACGTCGCATTTGCTTCCTAGCCAGGGTCTTGTAAAGGACATTGTGAAGCAATTGAAAGCAAGTGCTAACAAATGCCATGATAGCACGGCTGTAAAATCTCTTAGCAGAAGCACTTGGGATAAATGGTTTAATGCTGATATAAGGAACATTAAGAGCTTACGTGATAACCATTCCCCTGAATTAGAAGCTGTCACGGCTATAGAGAGAGAAAACTTGCTAGAACAGCTGCAGGAAGTTATTCCAAGATTGCAGTGCAGAAGTTCTCCTCAGCAGAGCCGTGAGGATGAATGTGAAGATATGATTATTGATGTAGCTGATGTTCCTGAGTCACCCAATGCCTATGAGATGGATTGGTCTCTGTGTAATATAGAAGAATGGGATTTACGTTAAACAAGCTTTGTGTGAGAGGAAGTACAAAGTTGTTTAAGCTGTTTTTGAGTTACTGTGAAGAAAACAGTTTTTCCACTTTATTTCTGCTTTTGATTTGCTCATATTTTCCTGTTAATTTGGATAATTCTATGCTTTGTCTTATGCCTAAAGAACCCATGTGAAAGGGAAAACCCACAAAAATAAATTTATCTGTTTCAAAAGACCCTTGTGCCACAACACATTTTGTGAAAGAGTGTGCCTGAAACTACATGTCCCAGCAACCCTTGCTGCTAGCTAGTAATAAGGACACTTGAAAGCAAAACTGCGGTCACCCCTGCTATAAAGCCATCGGCCCTAGGCAGGGGAAGCGTGACAATATATAAATATATGTAAATATATAAACATTAAAATAATGAAATAAAAGCTCATTGACTCATCTACAATTCATAATGAAAAATATTAATAAAAAACATTTTTGTTGTTAAGTGCTGTCGAGTCGTTGTCGACTCATGGTGACCCTCTGGATAGTTATCCTAAATTGTGTTTGGTCTTCAGTCAGGCAGCTCATTGTTGACAGAGTGAAACACATAGATGCTTATTGTATCGATCCATCTAATTACTGGCCTTCCTCTTTTGCATTGACCTACTACCTTGCCAAGCATGATGTCTTTTTCTAATGATTTCTCTCTTCTCATGATGTGTCCAAAGTATGAAAGTCAAAGTCTTGTAATCTGAGCTTCTAAAGAAAGCTTAGCTTTGATCTCCTCTAGTATTGATAGGTTTATTCTTCGCCAGCACCATAATTCAAAGACATCAATTTTCTTCCTGTCTATCCTTTTCACTGTCCAACCTTGGCATCCATATGACGTTATTGAAAATACCATGGCTTGAATGAGTTGAATCTTTCTATGGAGAGAGACATCTCTGCTCTTGAGAATCTTGTCTAGGTTTTTCATAGCAATTCTGCCAAGAGCAGTGCATAGTGTGATTTCTTGACTGTTAGTTGTTGCTTTATGGATAGTTGATCCAAGTAGGTTAAAGTTGTCCACTATTTCAATTTCTTCTCCATCAACAATTAACTTATTGATTTTGCCAGTTGTCAGAATCTTTGTCTTCTTTACATTAAGGTGCAGGCCAGTTTAAGACTATGTTCCTTGATCTTGAGAAGCAAATGTTTCAGATAGTCTTCACTGTAGCCAGTAATGTGGTATCATCAGCATAGCGAAGGTTGGTGATGCGTCTCCCACCAATTTTCACACCTCTGTTGTCTTCATACAATCCTGCTTCTCTGATTATTTGTTCTGCATACAAATTAAACAGGTAGAAGGAAAGTATGCAGCCTTGTCGTACGCCTTTGCTGATTTTAAACCATTCTGTTTCTCCTTGTTCCGTTCAAACTGCTGCTTCTTTGATCAATGTAAAGGTTTGCAAGAGCATGATCAGGTGTTCTGGTATACCCATGCTTCCTAATGTGGCCCAGAGTTTCTCATGGTTTACACAGTCAAAAGCCTTGCTGTAGTCAATAAAACACATATAGATATTCTTTTGGTATTGTTTTTCGCCCTTTCCTGAACCCTGCTTGCACTTCAGGCAGTTCTCGTTCCAGGTATGGTTGTAGTCTCTGCTGAGTAATCTTCAGTAGAATCTTGCTGGCATGTGGGATCAGAGAGATTGTGTGATCATTTCCACAGTCAGTTGGATCACCTTTCTTCAGTATTGGTATAAATACAGATTTTTCCAGTCAGTTGGCCATAAATTTGTCTTCCAAATTTCCTGGCAGAGCCTTGTAAGTATGGTAACAGTTGCATCATATTGTTGTAATACTTCTATGGGAATGCCATCAATGCCTGGAGTTTTGTTCTTTGATAAGGCTTTCAATGCTGTTTGACTTCTTCTTTCATCACCAATGGTTCCGGATCATAAGGTACAGGTTGAAACACCTGTTGGTCCACTTGACCTTTATCATATAATAACTCTATATATTCTTCACACCTTTTCTTGATCATCTCAGCATCATTCAATATGGATCCTTGAGCATCTTGTAACATTCCAATTTGAGGCTGGAATTTTTTCTGTAATTCTTGTAGCTTTAGGAAAGTCAATCTTATTCTTCCTCTAATAGTTTCTGCTTCTATTTCCTTGCATGCATTATTGTAGTATTTCTTGTTTTGTCTTGCTGCAGGTTGGAAATCTCTATTGAGTTCTGTGATTGCCTCACTTAGTCCTCTGGCTTTAGCTTCTCTGTGTTTCTGGGCAATTTTCAGAGTTTCTTCAGTCATCTATTTTGGCCATTTTTGCTTTTTCACCTTTTGTAGAGACTTCTCACTTTCTTCCAACACAATCATCTTGATGTCATCCCATAACTCTTCTGGAGATCTGTCATTTGTATCTAAACTGCCAAATTGATTTTGCAGGCAGTCTTTAAATTCCAGTGGTATATTCTCAAGGTCATATATTTTGCTATATCCATGAGTGGCTTGCTCTTTTTCAGCTTTAGCTTGAGTTTGCATACTAGTAGTTGGTGATCTGTACCACAGTCAGCTCCAGGTTGTGACTTTGATGTTGTAGAGATTTTTCATCATTGACTTCCACAAATGTAGTCAATTAGATTTTTGTACAATCTGTTGGGTGAAGTCCATGTGTACATTCACTGCTTGTGTTGCTGGAAGAAGGTATTTGAGATGAATAGAATTCTGCAAGATCAACAATCTATCAGTCTTTCTCCAGTTTCACTTCTGTCGCCGTCCATATTTTCCAACTACTTTGCCTTCTTCTTTGTTGCCAACTTTTGTGTTCCAGTTACCCATGACTATCAAGATATCCTGTTTGCATGTTCTATTTCAGCTTGTACTTGTTCATAGAACTCATCAACTTCATCCTCTTCTTCAGCTGTTGTTGGGGCATATACTTGAATTATAATTGTGTTGATGGGCATATTCCTTGTAGATGAATAGAAATTAAGCATTTACTGATTACAATGTATTTCATTACAGTTCTTGCAAGTTTCTTCTAAATTATAAATGCAACACCATTTCTTCTTTGTCTTTCATTTCTAGCATAGTAGACCATGTGATCATCAGATGCAAAGTGCCTGATACAAGTCCATTTCAGTTTGCTGACACCCAACAGATCGAGTTGTACATGTTCCATTTCATTCTTGACCACCTCAAGTTCCCTTGGTTCATGCTTCGTATGTTCCATGTCCCAATATGTAAGACATCTTTGCAGCTTCTGACTCTCATTTCATGTGCAGCTACATTAGTAGACAGACGTCTCAAGGACTTTGATCCAACCACATTATAAATGCTGGCTTTACTCTGAAAAGTCTTCAGCTCCTCCTCAGTAGCTAGTTGAGTGCCTTCCGACCTGGGGGTCTCATCTTCCAGCACTATAGTGCAATTTGTTTTGTTGTGACTATCCAATGGGTTTTCGTGGCAAGATATGGAAGTAGATTGCCAGGTCTTTCTTACGTGCAGTTTAATTTTAGTGTTGTTGCTATTGTCACAGAAATGTGATCCTCCGCAGCCAACATCATCCCATTATGCTGCTGCCCAGATGGGTGGTTTGTCTTGGTCTGGCATCTCAACTGAGACCTGTCAATCTTGGGAGACCCTGCCAGTAGTTAAGCTACCAATAGCTTAGGGGAAAAACCATTAGTACAGAATAAAAGATTAATTTACAGAGTAAAAAACATAATTCATATGAAGCATCTTTGTTACAGAAAGAGGAGAAAATATATTGTATTGCTGAAGTTTTGTTTTATTTTTTTCAGAGATTTATCTTTTCATTGTTCTAGATTTTAACACTTAGAGGTTGGCAGGTCACACTTAGGTCAATAGTTAAACAAAAATGATATACACACCTGTGTTCTTTAACCCTTCCATTTTATGCCCCCTTTTTAATTGGTTTAAGGTTCTTATTCTTATTTGTTATTGCATGCAATATTTATTACCTCTTCCCCTTTCCCCTTCTTCCCCTCCCTTCCTTCCTTCCCCCTCTCTCCTTTTCCTCCCCCCTCCTTCCATCCCCCTTTCCCCCCATCTATGTTTTTAAGGTAGAATTATATGCAAATGTTTTTATATATTTACACTTTTATTTGCATGTGATTTAATTATATAACGAACAGGATGTTCAGTGACTTTGAAAAGATTCTCCATAAGTTTAATGTCAAGAGCTTTATGGTTTTTTGATCGCACTCATATTACAGGCACCTTTAAAATACCACAACTAATAAAAAACACTCAATTATAACAATATCTTCTATTTATTCCTTGTGGTTATATCAAACCATTAAATCTTATTTTTATCTTCGTTGAAGGTCTCAGACTTATTTTTCACGCTTCCGGACTGATGACTCGTCCAAACTCAAGTGCCTATTTGCATTAACGACCTTCTATGAGCTTTTTCAACTGATTTCAGAAAATGAAAGAAACGCTCTTATTTCTTAAGCCGATTGTATAAATTTTTATTAAAGTGTAAACTCCACTTTACAGATGTTATATTCAGGCTTCAATAAAACACTTAACTTGTATTTGAAACCTCTTCAGAATGTTCCCCTTCTTTTCGCCCTTCCCTACAACAGTTACTCACCTGTAACAGGTGTTCTCCGGGGACAGCAGAAATCAGTCCTCACATATGGCTGATGTCAGTGCCGACGGAGCCCATGCAGAATCATATCTCTAGTTTTCAAAGAAAGCCTTTGGGAGATGCATCATACATGCGTGATCCCCTTCCCGCCCAACGGTGCCATCTTGCCTCAGTCTAATGACATAATTAAGACTATCAAAATTTAAATATGGTAAAGAACAACTCCAAGGGGAGGAGGGAGGATTCTGAGGACTGATTCCTGCTGTCCCCGGAGAACACCTGTTACAGGTAAGTAGCTACATTTTCTCTGGGAACAAGCAGGAAGTCAGTCCTCACATATAGGACTCCCCAGCTACAGGCTACCGAGAACCTGTACAAAATGCCACGGTGACCAAAGAAGGTGAGCCGTCAGCTGCAGCAGCTGAGAGACTTTCGCAAGACCCAAGTGTCTGGCAGAAAACCAGCACTCCGGTAGCCTGAACACAGAATGGTCGGAAGGCAGGAGTTGCCTACAGCCCAAAGAGATTATGGAGTACGGCCCGGCTTAAGGCCCTGTCCCGTCGGGACTCCCTCTCCAGGCAGTAGTAAGCTGCGAAGGTATGGACTGAAGACTGGGTGGCAGCCCGGCAGATTTCTGTAACAGGTACTGAACGCAGATTTGCTACAGAGGTGGCCATGGCTCTGACATGGTGCGCTGTGACCCAGTGGTCTAGTGAGATCCCAGTCTGCTCATAGGCGAGGACAATGCTGTCCGCTACCCAAGTGGACAGAATTCGCTTAGTTACTGGAAGCCCCAGTTGACTCGGGTCATAGGAGACAAATAGCTGCAGTGCTTTGCGGTGTCCCTGAGTCCATTGTAGATAGAAGGACAGGGCCCTTTTACAATCCAGAGTATGGAGAACGGTCTCTGCCTTGCCGGCATGAGGCCTTGGGAAGAAGGTGGGGAGCACCACCTCCTGATTGAGGTAGAAGGGGGACACCACCTTTGGCAGAAACTTTGTGTGTGTGCAGAGTACCACCCTGTTCTTGTAGAGCCTCGTGTAGGGAGCTCTGCCATCCAAACCTGTAGCACGCTGACCCTGCAAGGTGACGTGAGTGCCACGTGGAAGACAACCTTTCAGGAGAGGTACCGCAGGTAGCAGGTAACCAGGGGCTCAAACAGCAGTTTAGTGAGCAGTGAGAGCACCACACTGAGATCCCACTTTGCTGTTGGTGGGCGGATGAGGTTCTTGGACAGCTAAAGGCCCCGCAGGAAATGGGAGATAAGGGGCTAAGCCGAGAGAGGCTTGCCCTCGACAGAGTGGTGGTGCGCCACAATAGAGCTTAGGTGCACTCTGACTGAGTTGGACTCCAGTCCCACCTGTGACAGGTGGAATAGGTAGTGGAGCACCAGCTGTACCGAGCAGGAGAAAGGGTTCACCTGCCTCTCAGTGCACCATACCGAGAATCAACACCATTTGAAAGCTTATGCCCTTCTTGTTGAGGATTTACGGGAGACCAGAAGGACCTCCTCCACATCATGTGGGAGGTTGAAGGGAGCTAGCACTACCCTTTCAGCAACCAGTTGTGAGCCCTCCTCCTGTAAAAGTAGTCCTGGGGCACAGCCCAGGGGAATCGGAGGCACCGCCAACAGGCAGAGAAGCAGCGGGAACCAGGGATGCATGGGCCACTGGGGGGCTACCAGAATCAGCGATGCCCTCTCGCGCTAAACCTTTTAGAGGCAACCAGCAGTGTTGGTGGGAAGGCATAAAGGAGGCCTTCCATCCATGAAATGATGAACGCATCTGCCGCCACTCAGGATGGGTGCAGCTGGCATGAGCAGAAGCAGGGCAACTGCATGTTGTCCGGGATGGTGAACAGGTCCACTAGGGGGACTCCCCAGAGTTGGAAAAGCTGAGAGGCCACTCTGGGGTCCAGGCACCACTCGTGGGGTTGGAAGACTCTGCTCTGCCTGTCCACCAGGGTGTTGTCCAGGCCCGGGAGGTAGACCACCCGCAGGAGCATCCCATTGCATGTTGCATATGAGGAGAGGGCTACCACCTCCTGGCAGAGGGAGTACGACCCCGTGCTTCCTTGTTTGTTGACATAGAACATTGCAACTTAGTTGTCCATCTGGACCGCACTGACTGGTGCTGCAACCGGTGGTGAAAGGCTCAGAAGGCCAGAAATATCGCCCAGAGCTCCAGGAGGTTGATCTGCAACTGGCACTCTATCTGGGATCACGTGCCCTGGGTGTGGAGGTCCTCGCAGGGAGGCGTCCGTAGTGAGGACCCTCTGGGGGGTGGGTGCCTGGAAGGGCATCCTGGCCTGAAGGTGGCAGAGGATCTGCCACCAGTGGAGGGAGTCCGCCAGTTGGCCGGTCACTTTTACCCTGTCCTGAAGTCTGCCCATGACTTGTGTCCACTGGGAACAGAGGCATCATTGGGCCGCTCTCATATGCAGGCGGGTGTATGAGGTTACATGGACCGTGGAGGCCATGTGGCCCAGCAGGCAGAGGAGAAAGTGAGTGGGCACTTCTGCAGCTAGCCCCTGAGGCGCTCTGTCTCTCTAGAGGGAGGAAGGCCTTGGGCTGGAGAATGTCCAGCTGAGTCCCTATGAACTCCAGACACTGAGCTGGAGAGAGGTGGGACTTGGGGTAGTTGATGACAAACCCCAGACACTACAGGATGTGGATGGTGCACTTGGTAGCGTGGTGCACCTCTACATCTATACCTCCCCTTGTGGGCCAATCATCCAGGAACGGAAAGACAAAGGCTCCTAAAAAGACAAAGGTGAGCTGCGATCACTGCTAGACACTTGGTGAAGACCCTTGGTTATGATGCCAGCCCGAAGGATAGCACCCTGTAATGGTAGTGACCTCCTCTGACCATGAACCAGAGATATTGTTGCTGGTTGGGATAGATCATGATGTGTGTATTAGCATCTTTCAGATCTAAGCAGCATAGCCAGTCTCCCTGCTGGAGGTAAGGCAGCAGTGTTCCAAGTGAGAACATCTTGAACTTCTTCCTCCCCAGAAATCTGTTCAAGTCCTGTAGGTCCAGGATAGGTCTTAGGCCCCCTGTTCGCTTGGGAACAAGGAAATATCTGGAATAGAAGCCTTTGCCCCAAAAATGTTTGGGCACTGACTTCACCGCCTTGTCCGTGAGGAGGCCTGCGAGCTCGGTGAGGAGCAGAATCTGGTGAAGGAGAGGCCTTACCGGTTCTCCTGGGAAGAACGAGGGTGGTGTCCATTGCAGATGGAGGAGGTTATCCCTCCTTAACTACTTGCAACACATAGTCAGTGGTGATGGAGGACCACCTGTGGGCAAACAAGGCCATATGCCCCCCTGTGGGCCGCTGGGAGCCTCCTGGCAGAGAGAAGGCTATGCCCAAGGAGTTAAAAACTCCCTCCAGGCTAGCCAAGGCCGGTGCCTGGATCTTAGGGTTCTTAGGCTTGCGGGGGCTGTGCCCTTGCCCCTTGGACTGTTGCCCCTGCTGTGGGGCAGAGAAGGTCTAGTACTGTGGTGCACTACTGAACACCCCCTTCTTCCTCGGGAAGAAAGGCTTCTTCCCCGGGGCCTTTTTATGAGGGTGCACAGAGGTCTTCTTAGAGAGTCTAGTCCCAGTCAGGAACTCAGTCTCTATCTCAGCAGCCTTGCCTGACATGGGTTTTCTGAAGAGGTTCTCTCTGGTGCAAGGGACATCGATGAGAACATAAGAACATAAGAACATAAGATATGCCATACTGGGTCAGACCAAGGTCCATCAAGCCCAGCATTCTGTTTCCAACAGTGGCCAATCTAGGTCATACGTACCTAGCAGTTTCCCCAAGGGACACAGGTTCCACAATGCTTGTACTGGTTCAAGCATTGATATCCTGGGTCCCTTCTTTAATAATGGTTTATGGACCTTTCCTCCAGGAACTTGTCCAAACCTTTTTTAAACCCAGCTACACTAACAGCCTTTACTACATCCTCCGGTAACAAATTCCAGAGTTTGATTACACGTTGAGTGAAAAAATATTTTCTTTTATTAGTCTTAAATAGTTTACCCTGTAGCTTCATTGCATGTCCCCTAGTCTTTCCATATTCTGATAAGGTAAACAATCGATCGACGTTTACCCGTTCCACTCCATTCATTAATTTATAGACTTCTATCATATCTCCCCTCAGCCGTCTCTTCTCCAGGCTAAAGAGCCCCAACCTTTTTAGCCTTTCTTCATAGGAGTAGCCTTCCATCCCCTTTACCATTTTGGTGGCTCTTCTCTGAACCTTTTCTAAAATCGCTATATCCTTTTTAAGATACGGCGACCAGAATTGCACACAATATTCAAGGTGCGGTCTCACCATGGAACGATATAGAGGCATTATAATATCTTTTGTTTTATTTTCCATTCCTTTCCTTATCATACCTAGCATTCTATTTGCTCTCTTGGCCGCCGCTGCACACTGGGCCGAGGGTTTTAACAAGGTATCCACAATGACGCCTAAATCTTTTTCCTGGGTGGTGGTTCCTAATGTGGAACCTTGCATCGTGTAACCATAGTTTGGGTTGTTCTTCCCTAGGTGCATAACCTTGCACTTCTCCACATTAAATTTCATCTGCCATTTTGATGCCCAGTCTTCCAATTTATCAAGATCCTCTTGCAATTTTCCACAATCCTCCTGGGTTTTAACAACTTTAAATAGTTTTGTGTCATCTGCAAATTTGATAACCTCACTTGTTATTCCACTTTCCAGGTCATTTATGAATATGTCAAAAAGCAGCGGACCCAGCACAGATCCCTGGGGTACACCACTATTCACCTTTCTCCATTGGGAAAATTGGCCATTTAGCCCTACCCTCTGCTTTCTATCTTTTAACCAGTTCCTGATCCACAGTAGTACACTGCCTCCTATCCCATGACTCTTTAGTTTTGCCAAAAGTCTCTCATGAGGGACTTTGTCAAAGGCTTTCTGAAAGTCCAGATACACAATATCAACCGACTCACCTTTGTCCACCTGTTTATTCACTCCTTCAAAAAAACATAACAGATTAGTAAGACAAGATCTTCCTTGTCTAAAGCCATGTTGGCTGTCTCCCATTAGGTCGTGACTATCTACATGCTGAGTAATTTTATTCTTTATGATGGTTTCTACCATTTTTTCCCGGTACTGATGTCAGGCTCACTGGTCTGTAGTTTCCCGGATCACCCCTCGAACCCTTTTTAAAAATTGGTGTTACATTGGCGATCCTCCAATCCTCAGGTATTAGAGATGATTTTAATGATAGTTCACAGATTACTGATAGCAGGTCTGCAATCTCAAATTTCAGTTCTTTCAACACCCTTGGATGTATACCATCCGGCCCAGGTGATTTGCTACTCTTCAGTTTATCTAATAGTTGTAAGACATCTTCCCGATGTATCGATATTTCCTTCAATTCTTCCACACCTTTAAATACCACTTCAGTCATGGGTTTGTCCTGGACTCACTGCTCGATGTCAGACTGCAGCCACACCTGATGTCGGGCCCTGATGCCCGCGGCGGCTACTCTGGCTGAAGATTCAAAGCCATCATATGGTGCTCGAGACTGACTTGAACTGCTGAAGGGGTTCCCCATCGAGGCCTGCAGAGAAACCAGCGAGTTCCCTTGCCATTTCCTTCAGGTACATGTTAAATATGTTTATTGCATTGTAATCCAATCCAATACCACATAAACCAAGAAAACCAATCATATTACACCACAATATTACAAAATAATATATTCAACCTAGGTCAAGCCCACATCTAGGGAAATGTACTGCACTTTACATAAGAAAAGAGAACAACATTAGAAATAAGGGCAATACAATATATTGTTCACTTTGAAGAGAACCTAAATAATCCCCCACCAAACATACCCACCTCTACCTCATTTATGTCTATCCACAAGAAAATTTTCCAAATGGGAGACTTCAACAAATACATAAGATTGACCCTGCAAAGTGACAAGACATTTGCAGAGAAACTTTAAAAAGAAAGTAGCTCCCATTTTCAACACTCTAGGTTTTAACTGCAAAAATTGTTTCCTGCGTGCTTGAGTCTCTCTCTACTAACATTGCGAAACATCATTACTGGTTGCCCACAGAATAGTATAGCTTTATACTGAAAAAATAACTTAAGAACTCTATATTTGTCAGATTCCTTCATTAAAGTATTTTGACTGAACTGCCTAACATCTGCCCAGCTGATTTCTTTTGATTTAAGCAGCTCCCTTGCCCGATTGCAAGCTAAGCTTCCCTGCTCCAATCGGGGCTGGGGGAGGAGCCTCTCGTGCTGTTAAACAGCTGTTGCCGTCTGGCGCGCCCGCGCCTTGCAGGCCCACATCTGAGGGCCTCGCCAGAGGGCCCTTGGGCGTGGGCCGGCAAGGCGGTCTTTCTGCTCTGGATCTGTGGCTTTCTGCACCTTGGCCTTCTCCTGCTGCATCAATGTCTGTTCCCTCTGCTATTGTCATCCTCTTCTGGGATCCTCCGCTGCATCATTGACTGTCTGCTCCCTTTGCCTCTTGATTGTTTAGTATTTTACTGCCTGTTGTACTTATTATATCCTTTTGATTCCTCTTACCTTTTTTATTAATCTACTCTCTTCTCCTACCCCCATTGCTTCTCCTTTCTTGTCCTTACATTGGCTCCACTTTAGGTTTGTCTTCCTCCTTCCCTATTGCTGCTCCCTTGTCTTCTGCCTTCCTTTGTGATGCGCAACCTGGCTAATCTCATCCATATCCCTCTAGCGTCTCCTTCTCCCTATTCCTTCCTCTCCTAGACGTTTGTCTCATTCTGTACTGAGTTCCTCAGGCAACTTGTCCAATCTTATTCATATCCCCCTTCTTTCCCTTTCCTCTCTCCCTTTCTCTTGTGCCCTTTGGAATGCACATTCTGTCTCTAATAAACTCTCTTTTACACATGATCTTTTCCTCTCCAATGCTTTTCATCTTCTTGCCTTAGCCGAGACCTGGCTCCTCCCTGATGATACTGCCTCTGTTGCTGCCCTCTGCTTTGGTGGCCTCCAGTTCTCCCATACTCCTCGTCCCACAGGACGTGGTGGTGGGGTTGGCCTTCTTCTCTCCCCCTCCTGTCATTTCCAACCTCTTCCCCTGCCTCAGTCTCACTCCTTCCTCTCTTTTGAGGTCCACTCTATTCGCCTCTTTGCCCCTCTTCCTCTCCGGGTTGCTGTTGTCTATCGTCCTCCTAACAAGGCTATTTCTTCTTTTCTCTCAGACTTTGACTCTTGGCTTTCCCTCTTTCTTATCCCTACCTCCCCTACTCTTTTTCTTGGTGATTTTAATATCCATATTGATAACCCCCTCTGATCCTCTTACTCTAAAGCTTCTCTCTTACCTCCTCATTTGGCCTTCAACTTTGTTCCTTTGCCCCCACTCACCTTCTTGGCCATTGTCTGGATCTGGTTTTCTTTTTTTGCTCCTCTCCCTCTAACTTCAGTAATACTGTTCTTCCTTTATCCGATCATCACCTTCTCTCCTTTAATCTTCTCCTCCCACCGCCCCTGCCTCGTCCTACCTCCTCCACCCTATTTAGGAACCTTCTTGCCATTGATCCCCTGGTTCTCTCCTCTACCATTTCTCCTTCTCTCTCTTCTGTTTTGTCCTCCAAGTCTGATATGGCAGTGATGTCCTATAATTTTTTATTTATTTATTTATTTTATTTAGTACACACTTATATACTGCCACTTCCAGCGATCAGCAGCGGTTTGATTACATCTTTGGGAGTAGTCAAATCAAGACAGAAAAGGGGGCAAATATACACATAGAATTGGGGGTAAGGCACAGCACACAGGATTAGTGTCTTGGGGATTGGACTGCAAATATTTACATTATTTACATTTATACATATTTATACATTCTCAGCTCTGGATGTTCTCGCTCCTCTCATCCCTTGTCCTGTGAGGCGTTCCTTACCTCAGCCCTGGCTCTCTCCCACTATTCGCTTTCTTTGCTCCTGTAACCGCTCTGCTGAGCGTGCCTGGCTCAAATCACGCTCCCCTGAAGATTTCCTTCATTTCAAATTCATACTCTTCTCTTTCAAATCTGCTATAGCTCTTGCCAAACAAGATTACTTTGTTCGCCTGACTAATTCTCATGCCTCTGATCCTCGCCGTCTCTTCATTGCTCTCAATTCTCTCCGGAAAGTACCTCCGCCTCTGATCCCTCCTTCCCTTTCTGCCCAAACCCTGGCTGATTACTTCCATGATAAAATCCATAAGATCACTCTCCAATTTCCCTCTAAATCCCTGATGTCCCCTTCCTGTTCTCAATCTCCCCCCCCCTTCTCATCCTACCCTCTCTTCCTTTCCTATGATTTCTATTGATGAGGCTGCTCTTCTTCTCTCCTCCTCCAAGCTCACCACTTGCTCCTCCCATCTCCTCTCCTCTATCTCCTCTACCGTTGTCCCCTCCATTTCTCATATTCTCAATCTCTCGCTCTCTACTGCTACTGTCCCGGCTGACTTTAAACATACTGTGGTCACGCCTCTCCTTAAGAAACCCTCACTTGATCCCTTTTGTCCTTCTAATTATCGCCCCATTTCTCTCCTTCCTTTTATTTCTAAACTGCTCGAACGTGCGGTTTACCGCCGTTGCCTTGACTTCCTCTCTTTCCCATGCTCTTCTCAATCCCTTACAATCCGGTTTTCGTCCCTTGCACTCTACTGAAACTGCTCTTGTCAAAGTCTCCAGTGACTTGTTCCTGGCTAAATCTAAAGGCCTTTACTCTGTCCTTATCCTCCTTGACCTTTCTGCTGCTTTTGATATTGTTGACCATGATCTTCTCTTCTCCTTGACACTGTCCTTGCTTGGCTTTAGGGACTCTGTTCTTTCCTGATTCTCCTCATATCTTTCCCATCGCTCCTTTAGTGTATGTTCTGGTGGTTCCTCCTCCTTTGTTATCCTGCTCTCTGTTGGTGTCCCCCCAAGGCTCTGTCTTGGGTCCCCTTCTTTTTTCTCTCTATACCCAATCCCTTGGTGCGCTTATTTCCTCGCATGGTTTTCAGTACCATCTCTATGCTGATGACTCCCAGATCTATCTCTCTACTCCTGATCTTTCTCCTGCTTTGCAGTCCCGGATTTCTTGCTGTCTCTCTGCCATTGCTGCTTGGATGTTCCATCATCGCCTGAAATTGAACATTGCCAAGACTGAACTTCTCGTTTTTTCTCCTAAAATTTCCCTTTCTCCTTCTTCTTTTACAGTCCTCCGTTGATGGCTCTGTTCTCCAACCTGTTTCATCTGCTCGCAATCTGTGTGTTATTTTTGACTCTTCGCTCTCTTTCTCCTCTCATATCCAACTCATCACTAAGACCTGTCGCTTCTTTCTCTTCAGCATTGGCAAAATCCACCCCTTTCTCTCTGAGCTCACTACTAAAACCCTCATCCATTCCCTAATCACCTCCCGTCTTGATTATTGCAACCTGCTTCTTGCTGGTCTCCCTCAGTCTCATCTCTTCCCCCTTCAGTCTATTCAGCACTCCGCTGCCCGTTTGATTTTCCGTCAGTCTCGTTTTGCTCACATCACTCCCTCCTCAGATCTCTTCACTGGCTCCTTATCCGTTTCCGTATTCACTTTAAGCTTCTCCTTCTGACTTATAAGTGCATTCACTCTATGGATCCTCAGTACCTTTCTTCTCTCATTTCTCCCTAATTCCCCCCTCGTGAACTCCGTTCTTCTACCCAGTTGCTTCTTGCTATGCCCGTCTCCTCTATTGCCAACTCCAGATTCCGCTCATTTCACCTTGCTGCACCTTACGCTTGGAATAAACTTCCTTTGTCTTTATGCCAGGCATCTTCTTTGTCTCTCTTCAAGCTTAAGTTAAAAGCTCATCTTTTTGCCTATGCCTTTGGCTCTTGATTTTGCTGTTCTTATTCTTCTCCTTTTCTTGCTTTGTCTTTTTTAGATTGTAAGCTCTTTTGAGAAGGAACTGTCTCTTGTATGTTTTCATTGTACAGCACTGCGTGCGCCTGGTAGCACTTTATAAATGCTTAGTAGTAGTAGTAGTAGTAGTAGTAGTGAGGAAATATTATCTCTGGAATTCTCCAGAAAATCAGTTAAGTTCTGATTTTCAGCAGGACCCAGGGAGTCAAAACCTCCATCAACCTATGTGGGCAACTTGACTCTAGTAGGACGATAATAAGCCTGAACCACTGAAATCTCAGATGACAACCTCAGGACTTCCTTAAAATATTTCTGTAACAATATCTCTGCTGAAAGTCACCATGTGCATGGAAAATTTAGTAAACGTAAATTCCTTATCTGAGAGGCATTCTCCAAAACCTGTTTTCACATGCAATGCAGCAAAGTTCCTAACATAATTAGCATTATTAGTCATGCAGGAGGAAACCTGAGCTCGTAAAGAAGAAACAGACTTATCAAGAACCAACAACGAGTATCCAAATCTACCAGCTTCGTGGCTACCCTCTGTGTAAACTCACACAGGGAACCAACCCTGCTGGAAAGCTTGGAATCTAAGTGCCTAATCACCCCCCAAATGTCTTTCAATGTAATGTCCCCCTCCCTACCATCCTCTGAAAGAGCAGAGGGCTCAGCCGTGGAAGCAGACAAAACCAGTTGCAGAACAGTCAAAGAAACCTCTCGTACCTGAGACAATCCATCCGGATCCAATGTAGATGACAAAGGAGGAAGTTGGCATGGCGGCGGCATTCTATCCCCAGAGCAAAAAGACGCTCCCTCGGGGGAAGGCTGACCTGCCGGCAGAGAAACAACGTGTTAATCCATAAGCCCAATAACCACACCGATTGGGGAAACAGTTGCACCCCCTTTGATTGAGCCTTTGATCTTCCTTTTCTCCATGTTCCACTGGACAAGCAAACAAAGCTCCTCAGCCAAGACTTCAGGGACACAGAAGGAACTCCTCACCACTGCCAGCCAGATGCCACCGATAATCAAGGCACAGCAAAACAGCTGTAAGGGCAGATGGAAGGCTCCCGTCTGACTCTCCTCCACTCCTGCAGAGAGTTCCAAAGATGTTCAACAGCCGCAGGGCTTTAACAGCACAGAAGACCTCACTCGCAGGCACTCCTCACCACTGCCAGCCAAACGCCACCGATCAAGTCACAGCAAAATAGCCGTTAGGGCAGATGGAAGGCCCCCATCTGACTCTCCTTCAATTCTGCAGCACAGCTCCCCATTTCCTTCAGGTACATGCTGATGTACAACTGGTAGGACTGGACTCAGCAAACCAGTATCGATTCCTGGTAGCATTTCCTGCCAAAGGTATCCAAGGTCTGGGTCTCCCTACCCGGGGGCACCAATGGATGAGTCTTTTGGCTCTTGAGTCGCCTCATGGCTGACTCAACAAACATAGAATTGTGCGGGAGCTGGGTTTTCTGGAACCCCAGACTTCGGCAGACTCGGTACATGGTGTTGAGCCATCTGCTCACAATGGGCACTGATACCGATGTTTCCCACATATGGAGAAGGAGGCGATCAAGGATTAGAGAACAAGCACCATGATGGCCTCCTTCAGAGGGGCTTCGTACTGAAGGATCTCAAGTTATTCCGTGTGGGGGTCCTCTTCCGCCTAGGTCTCAAATGCAAACACCTTTGCCATATCCTGCACATATGCAAGCACCTTTGCCATATCCTGGTGGGGAAGGGCGCTGGGACACCAGTGAGGATGGGTCTGAGGATACATCTTGGTGTCGCCAGGTGTCCAGGGACTTTTCATCCTTAGTCTCCCAGTCTGACTTGAAATCAGGAAGAATCCAAGGCTCCGCAGCTCCCATGGTCGGGTCCCAAGTCCGAAGGCCTGTGACCCCTGGGGGACCCCTGTGGTCCGAGCTGTGTGCATTCACTGTGGAGGACTGATGTTCCAAGGAACAGAACTGGGACTTCATCTGATGCCAATGGGTCTCTTGAGGCGGTTGGTGTTCGATGATAGGCTCGACAACCGGAAGCCCTCGAGGCCGAGGGTCCAGTCATTGGGGCGGATGAACTGGACATCAGTGCCTGCTGCTGTGCTAGCAGGGCAGTGATACTTCACTCCAAGGCCACCATTCTGGTCTCCATGCCAGGTGGCTCCGCAGCCTTTGACACAGGCGCCATAAGAACATAACATAAGATATGCCATACTGGATCAGACCAAGGACCATCAAAGCCCAGTATCCTGTTTCTAACAGTGGCCAATCTAGGTCACAAGTACCTGCAGTTTCCCCAAAAGACACAGGTTCCACAAGGCTTGTATTGGGGCAAGCAGTGGATGTTCTGGGTCTACTTTAATAATGGTTTATATCTCTTTCCTCCAGGAACTTGTCCAAACCTTTTTTAAACCCGGCTACACTAACAGCTTTTACTGCATTCTCCAGTAGCAAATTCCAGAGTTTGATTACACGTTGAGTGAAAAAATATTTTATCTTTATCTTTATCTGCAGAACTTGATATACCGCCCTTGCAGAAGCGTCAGAGCAGTGTACAAACAAACCATGGGCTACAGAAAATAAAGGGGAGAAAGGAACACCATTAATAGACAGGAAAGTACAAGAGAAAAAGGAACGAAAAAGTAGGACAGAGAGGAGACACGACATGGGAGAAACAGAGATACAGGGCAAGGGGAGGGAGCTGTCTGGTAAGAAGACAACACAGTCTTAAATAGGTTACCCTGTAGCTTCATTGCATGCTGGCTGCTACACAATACCCTGTCCTGTGCTTCTAAGGTAATCTGTGACCAATTTCCAGGGGGAATCCCACAGCCCTTCCTTGGATAGAGGGAGTCTTGGGATCTAAATTTAACCAGAAAGCTCTCTGCTGTCTTTTAAATTTAAACTGAAAGCTCTTTGCTGCTACTAGGCCCTGACTGATTTAACAAATACACTGGGTTCACAGATTAAACAGTTTTAATCTAAAGAATTCCTTTTTCCCCCCAAGATTTAGAAAAATTCTAGAAGTAAATACTTACAATTGCAGATCTCTCCAGAAGTAGCAGTCACCTTTTGTAGTCCTTCAAGACTGAAAATCACAGAACTGTGGTTAAACTATTTATGCCTGTGCTTCTTAGGTAAGCTGTGACCAATTCTCTGGGTGACTAACACAGTCCTTGCTTGGATAGAGGGAGTCTTTCAAAATGGCCCTTTGATTTGCCACCTGGCTTTAAAGCCTATTTAAAAACTTTCACAGGTCTCTTGCCCCCTATGTAGAAGGCCTCTTTGTAAAGGTCTCTAGAAATAATTTATTGGTCAAAGAATACTGACCCAGTTTTGCCTTTTATCCTAAGCTATATTCTGATTTGATTTAAATTAAAGCTCTTTGCTGCTTCTAGGCCCTGACTGAGTATTACATTTAACATGGAAGCTCTCTTCTGTGTTTTAAATTTAAACTGAAAGACTGATTTAACAAATACACTGGGTTCACAGATTAATCAGCTTTGTTTTTAAATTTAGTATCTTATATCATATCCGTGTACCTTGCAAATAAACAGCTAATAGTCAACAACTTGTGTACAGTTCTTTTGTTTTTTATCCTATCTTAACAATGGTTCTAGTTAAGCCCCTATCAGCCCCTAATACATTAGCAAATGTACGCCCTCTTATCAAGAAACTAACTGAAAGCCATCAACAATTGGTAATCACATCTTAACCATTAGTCCTAATTATTTAAGCATGCCCTTACTCCTCTCCCCCCTTTCTGCCCCCTCCCCTAACCCCCTCCCCCCTTTTGTAAGTACACCAATACCTTCCGCCAAGCTCTATCAAACTTACACCTCTTTTGTTTACATATGGCTGTTAATTTCTCCATTAGGTAGATGCGCCGTAGCCTATCTACACAGTGTGCCACCTGTGACGGCTCTTCCTGTTTCCATCAATAGGCTAATTCACATCTTGCCGCACTGAGACAAGCTAGAATTTGTTTCCTATGCTCCCTCGGGCCACCCTCCCTCCACCATCCAAACAGGAAGGTTTCCGGGTCTCCCCTAACCTCAACCCCCACCACCTGTCCTATCCACTCCTGAATTCCCTCCCAATAGATCCGAATCTGGGGAGACTCCCACCATATATGGTACATTGTGCCTTCCTCCCCACAATTCCTTTAACAGCTCCTTGGTGTTATCGGGTACATGCTATTCAAGTGCACAGGCATATAGTACCACCTCATTAGCACCTTATGCCAATTCTCCCGAACAGTTATCGAGATTGGCAGATGGCGCCCCTGCTCCAGAACGGCCTTCCATTGACTAGTCTCAAAATTCCTTCCCATCTCCCTTTCCCACGCCGTCATATAACCCATTTTCTCCTCCTTGTGCCCCCCTCTTACTGCCCTATTCAGCACCAAGATTAACCCCCTGGACCTCCTTTTCCCGTACCATACCACTTCCAAATCAGTGAACTATCGCCCTAATCCTTCCTTACCCAATTTCTCTTGTAGATAGTGGACCACTTGACAATAATGAAGTGCCTCCCCCACCCCTAAGTGGTACTCCTTCTGCAACTCCTCAAACGGGACCCATTCCCCCCATCTATAAATTGATAAAACCACCGTAATCCTTTCCACTCCCGCTGTTTATATACCCCCCTCTCTTCCTGGAGTAAAATCTTCTGTGTGGCACAGTCGTTGCATTACCGAGAAACTCGGTGCCTTTCCTCTCCCCACCCCACTCTATCCCATACAGCTAAGATACGATGTGTATATGGATTCTCAAGAAGACCTCTACTCCTGTCCTTCCCCCCATCCATGGTATTGCTTCCATCAGTCCGTCCCTTCCACCCCTCTCCTTCTATATCTGCAAATGTTTTCCGTTCACCTCCCTCCCTCCAATCCAACAGGTGCCTAATCTGGGCTGCTCGATAATATGCCTGAAAGTCCGGAACCCCTAGACCCCCCTTAACCATGGGGCTGGTATAGGACTGCCCATGCTATTCTTGGTGGTTGCTTTCGCCATATAAAGTGAAATACTTTCCCTTGAAGCTCCCTTAATTGCCCCTCTGGTATCTCTATGGGAAGAGCCTATAAATAATATAATACCCTTGGAATGAGATTCATCTTAACCGCTGCTATGCGGCCCAACCAAGATATCTCCACATCCATCCAGTCCCATAGGTCCTGGTTCACCTGTTTTCATAACTGGGGATAATTTGCCCCATATAAATGCTGCAGATGCATCGTAATGTGCACCCCCGGGTACTTAATGGCCCTCTTTGCCCATTTAAATGGATATTTATCCTTTAACCCACCCACCTCCCTTCCCCCCCATATTGACATTAAGCGCCTCGGTCTTTCCCATATTCATTTGAAAACCCGACACTCCTCCATAGTGTTCTATCTCCTCCAAGACTTTCTCTACTGTCTCTTCTGACTGCGTTATCGTTAGCAGTATATCATCTGCAAACAATGATATCTTATGTTGTCTCTCTCCCTCCGAGACCCCCTTAATTCCCTCCTCCTCCCGTATCCTCTGTGCCAAAGGGTCTATAGCCAAAGCAAAGAGCAAGGGAGATAGTGGACACCCTTGTCTTGTACCTCTCTTTAAAAGGAAAGCCTCTGAAAAACTGCCATTTATTCGCACCCTAGCTTGTGGCTTATTGTACAGGGCCTGCACCCACATGAGATATTTATCCCCAAAGCCCATCTTTTCCATTACTGCAAATAAAAATTCCCAACTGACCCTGTCAAATGCTTTTTCCACATCAATTGACAGTGCCATCGTACTAACCTTGTTCCTATGTGCCCCCCATATCACCTCTAATACTCTCTTGATATTATCCGAGGCCTGTCTACCACTTATAAACCCCGTTTGTTCAATATTAATAAGATTAGGCATCACCTGTGCTAAACGATTTCCTAATATTTTTGCTAATATCGTCACATCTGTATTAAGTAACAATATTGGGTGATAAGATCCACAACACAGTGGGTCTTTCCCTGCTTTTGGTATTACTGTTATGCCCGCTGTCAGCATCTCCAGAGACAAATGTCCACCCTTCCCCCCCATCCCATTAAACATCCTCCCTAGAAATTCCGCCAGGTCTTCCCTAATCGTCTTATAGAACAAGTTAGGTAGGCCATCCAAGCCTGGTGCTTTCCGCAGTGGCATCCCTTTAATCACCTTCTCAATTTCCTCTGTGGAGATGAGTTCCTCCAGTCTTGCCTCCAATTCCTCTCCCACTCTTGGAAGCTCCACTTTACCCAAGAATTCCCCTATGGAGAACTCCCCCTGCACCTCCTGCTGGGAATACAATTCTGAATAAAACTGACAAAATCTATCCCTGATCTGTTTTCCACCCTTCAAAATATCCCCCTCTTTACCCTTAATAGCTACTATTGTATTCATGACCTCCCGTTTTCTAAGTTTCCTAGCCAGCAATCTCCCAGCTCTATCTCCCCACTCATAAAATTTTTGTTTTACCCGTTCCATCTGAAAAGCAATAGCTTCTAACTGTAACTTGTTTAACTCCATTCACAGTTGATTTAAGTACTTCAGTTACCTATTCGTCCCTTGCCTATTGTACACCTTTGTAGCCTCTTTAATCGCTTCATGTAATTTATCTTCCTTTTCTTTCCTAAGCTTTTGCTCCTTGCAGCTCACATAATCAACCGCCCCCAGATTACTGCTTTCATTCCTTCCCACACCCCCGTCTCACTCATTTCTCCAATGTCATTCAACTGCCAGTACTCCTGTAAGGTTTGCTTAATATCTTTGACAATATCGTCCCTGCGAAGAAGGCTCTCGTTCAGCCTCCAGAATCGTATACCCTCTACTCCTTGTCCTACCTGTATATCAACCCAAGTCGGGGCATGGTCCAACCATGTGATATTTCCAATCTCCACTTCCCTCACTCTTGTCCCACACATTCTATCAACTAACAAATAGTCTATCCGACTATAAGTTTTGTGCGAATGTGAATAAAAAGTGTACTCCCTCATCCCCCTGTTATGCTCCCTCCATACATCTAGTAAATTAAATTTCTTAAGCAATCCCTTCACTAATCTCAGACTCCTAGCAGTCCCCTCTCCCTCCCTCGACTGTCTATCCCACTGTGGGTGTAGTGCCAAATTGAAATCACCTCCCACCACTACTTTCCCCTGCACTGTGCGATCCAGCAACTCCCCTACTTCCTGCCAAAATGGAGCCTGACCCCCATTTGGTTACCTTTTCCCCACCCAACTCACCCACCAAGATTAAAGTCCTTCTCTCCCTATCCCGTACCTTTCCCCCACCTGAAATTGACACCCCCTTTGCACTAAAATTGCCACACCTTCTTTCTTATCCTCTGTCCCTCTCCCCACCCCCTCCCTCTCCCAAACAATTGCTGCGGATAACGCCCATTACTCATCAACCTTTCATCCTTAGGTTTTAGATGAGTTTCTTGTACCAGGATAATGTCCCATCTTAATCTCTCTGCTTCCCTAAACAATTGTTGTCTCTTCTGCAGACTATTTAACCCTTTTGCATTTATTGTACCTATTCTCGCCATTGTTTATATTGAATATTAGGTGGTGTACTTTGCTGCTTCCTCTCCTCCCCCCTCTCCCCACCCTCCCCTAAATCCTCCCTCCCACCTCCGTCCCCACTGTGGAGACTCTCCTCCCATAGGTAGTGACTGTCTATCGATGCCTCTTCCTGCCTTGCATTGTTCTAAACTGTCTCATCCCTCTTTCCCTACCCCCCCCCCCAGGGCCCCATGCCTGCCGCCTCCCAGCTAGCTCCCCCTTCCCTCTGCCCTTGACTTAAAGCCCCCTCCACAATCATTACAATAATACACTACCCCATCAATATATCTCCCTTGGACCAAGACCGCCCGCTACCCTTCCCCATACTCACCAACCCTTAAGTAGCATTAAACCACATTCTCCAATCATTACCTCCCCCTCCCTCCTTCCAACCCCATACAACCCCTTATGTTCACTCTCCCCTTGTTTATCCCCCACCCACCACCCAACCTCTAATAACAATCTCCCTTCACAATTTTCTTATCAATGTCTCTCCTCCCGCTTCCATTGAAGACTCTTTGGTATACAGGTTACCAGGCATCTTCCTCCTCAGCCAATTTCCCTTACTGCTGTTTTCACTCTATGACTTCCCTTGGAAAGTCTCGCCAACCTCCGACCATTGGCTGGCGCTCTATGCCATCGCAGGCTTTCCGCTCTAGATGTGGTTGCTGTGCCGGTTTTTGTTTTTTCGTGCCCCTCAGCGCCCTCTGGGATGTTAGCCAGACCCAGATCTCTGAGTGCATTCCATTCTTCTCCGCTTGTCTTCACCCGTCTCAACATTCCTTTCAATGTTATTAACAGGCCAAATGGATACAACCATTTATATCTCAATCCCTCCCTCCTCAAATAGGCCGTAACCTCTTTCAGCTCTCTCCGACACTGCAACATGCCGATGGACAGATCCTGAAACAGCTCCACTGTGTGGTCTTCCCACTTGAAATATCCCAGCTTCCCGGCAGCCTTCAAAATACGCTCCTTGGTTTTGAAGGAATTCATGCATATCACAATGTCTCTTGGTCGGTTGTCTCTGATGGGTCCCAGTCCCCCATGCACCCGCTCAATTAACAGAGGCTCCCCCTCCCTTATCTCCTCCAATGCTGCAGCTTGTAGCATATCTCCAAATACCTTTGTAACAACTTCATCACAGTTTTTATATTTAGAGTCCTCCGGAATGCCTTTCACTCTTATATTGCATCTCCGGGAATGGTCTTCCAGGTCCTCTGTTTTCTCTTTCAGCTCTTCTTGAGCTTGCTTTAATTCTTCCCATCCTTTTTGTAAATCCTCCATTACTTCCCCTTGTTGTTCCAAATGATTCTCTGTTTCTTCTACCCAGGAACCTAAATTCACTATATCTTGTCTTAGGGATTGCAAAGTCTCTTTTAACTCATTTTTAACCCCACTTATTTCCACTTTGAGCTCTTCCTTCAGCTCCATAAGCCACGTCTTAAGCATGTCAGCTACTCCTGGGCCACATGAACCCTCCATCTCATCCTCATGCTCGTCCGCGTGTTCTGCCACCATTTTTCCTTCCTTCTCCACTTCTTTCCCTCCTTTTGATGGCGCATATAACGATCAGAATTCCGCCAACTTTTTCCTTGCGGACAGCCCTCTTGCCCTCTCCATTTGCACTCTGACCGTCCCAACTTATGCTTAACAAGTTGCTTCAGGCCTCCAAATCTATTAACAGCAGCACGTAGCACTCTGCCCCTCCTGTTCAGTTCTCTCTTCACGCTTTTTTTTTGTTTGTTTGTTTGGAGTGTTATTTCCTATTTGTTATGTTAAAAGCTATTTGGTTTGTTCTTCTTTTTGGCCTATTTTGTTTTGTTTTTTTTGTTTATTCTCCTGGCTCGGTTGTTGTTTCTCCTCTGCCTCTGCTGCGTGCCTACCTCCCCTGCCTGGGCCGACCAGCTCCAAATATTCCCTCTGCTGCTGCCTCTTCCGTCCTCTCTCTGCTGCTGTACGTCCCCGGCTTTCTTGCTAGGAACGCTCCTGCCGTGGCTCCCCAGACGGCCGCTCTGCTCAGCTGCGTGCTCCTCCTTTCAGGCCGCACTGCTCTGTCGGCTTCCCACTGGCCAGTCCCGTGCAGCCACATGCTCTCCACCTCTCCGCAGACAACCCCGATCTCTCTGCCGCTGTGTCCAATCAATTCCACCGTAGATTTACACCTTTATGGGGTATTTTACCCCGTTATGACAGGTTTTGGCGGCGGAGCTCCTTCTTCATGCTGCCATTTGGCCCAATGACGTCAGATTAATCAGCTTTAATCTAAAGAATTTCTTTTTCCCCCAAGATTTAGAAAAATTCCCAGAAGTAAATACTTACAATTGCAGATCTCTCTCCAGAAGTAGCCGTCCCCTTTTGTAGTCCTTTCGCCGAGGGGAAGTCCTCGATCAGAATGGCCTCAGTGGTCCTAGGCCAATTACCAAACACTGACAACTCCTTCCAGGGCAGCTTGTGAGGCCACTCCTGCTCTGACCTCTCAGATTCACCCCAGGGACTGCGGGGCCTGATGTGGGATTTACCGACTTTTCCAGACCCATCCTCTGAGGCAGTCTTCGAGGACTTCAAACTCTTCTTGCGTTCCACCTCTGGGGAGTTCCTCTCAGAGAAGCCATGGCTGCAGAATTCTGAGGCAACCCTGGCATTGCGGGGCACCAAGGTACTGGAGGGGGCCCTGGAGCATGGCATCTCCAGGGACTCTTGCACAGAGTCAGATCTATGGAAGAACATTTCCTGCTGCAGCTGGCGGCTCTTGATGGTCTTTGCAAACATGGACTTACAAAGATCACAGCCCGAGTCATCATGGTCCGGCCCGAGGCAAAGGAGGCAGCAGTCATGTGGGTCGGTGAGGGACATCATCTTACTGCACCAATC
Organism: Ichthyophis bannanicus; assembly: GCA_033557465.1. Taxonomy (NCBI): domain Eukaryota; kingdom Metazoa; phylum Chordata; class Amphibia; order Gymnophiona; family Ichthyophiidae; genus Ichthyophis; species Ichthyophis bannanicus. The sequence continues at coordinate 1,269,338,328 of CM066032.1, read as the reverse complement.
ACATTTCTTGAAGCCACTGGAGGCCATGGGAAAAAATGGCTCCTTGAACCCAGGCGAGGGTCTGAGGCCTGCCAGCCAAAAAGGGCACGAAGCACCAATCAAGGGATCTCTCAGAAAAAAACAAGAAAAAAACAAGAAAAACAAACCCGCGGAGCGACGCCAAGGCGAGCTGGCTTAGGGACGGGAAGAGGAACTGGTAAAAACTTTAAGACAAAAAAAAAAAGACACTATTTTCGGGGAGACGGGACAGACATCTGATGGGCTCCATGGAAAAAAGGAGACTGAGGCAAGATGGCACCCTTGGGCAGGAAGGAGACCACAGATGCCTGGTGCATCTCCCAAAGGCTTTCTTTGAAAGCTGGACAGATGCTTCCATGCGGACTCCGTCAGCGCCGACATCATCCATATGTGACGACTGACTTCCTGATTGTTACCGGACAACTGCTGTGATGTAGTGTATGCTCTGTCTATTATTTGGGGTTGGGTTTGTCTCCAGGAGGTTACTAGGGACCACCAGTCAATTCCTTCATGAATCCCCATCCATGTCTGCTCATCTAACCTCTGTCCACTCCAATTGTGCCAGCCCTTTGCACGGAATGGGAGGGGGTCCCCTTCCTCCTCCTCCAGCCCCCTATATAACTTCAAGAGAATACCCCGTGGACTTTTGCTTTTAAACAAGGAGACCTCTAAGCCCGTAGCGATCCTCTGTTTCTCCCTTTGACGGTTGGCCTTAATAGGAAATACATGACCTGAAAATAATGAAAAAAGGGGATCTTTTCTCCTATCTTTTTTTCTAAGTCTCCTTGCGAGATACAACCACCAGGGCCCTTCCATGCCCCCAACTGGTCCATGTCATGCTTTCCTAGTAGGGACCTAAGTTTCTGGAATGGCACTGTGGAGAATGGCCAAAAGTCTCTTAGCCTTGCCCAGCTGGCAAAAACTGTAGGGATCTGCTGCTTCTTTACACACCCCTTTCCTATCCATATTAGTGGTTCTAGGAAAGGATGCCCTTTTCTCTCCCCCTCTGTCCAACCCCCCCCCCCCCTTCTACCTCCTCCCTATAACTCTTTGAAAATTTACCAGGGAGCCATTTCAGCTGACACTATTCCCAGCCATTGTACTTCCTGTGGCAATGCGTGATAGAACCTTAAGGCCCTCAACACTGCTGCCTTATAGTATCTGCTCAGATCTGGGAAATTGACTCCTCCCCTTTCTCTTCTCTGTATTAACCGCTTCACCCCTATTTTACTTTTCCATCCACCCCATACGAATTGAACTAACCGCCTCTCCCACTGGCGTAATAGGGGACGTGGTAGAGCTATGGAGAGCTGACCAAATAAAAAAATTAATTTGGGTACCACATTCATTTTCAGGGCCACAATACGTCCCATCCAACTCAAGTGCAGTGCCCCCCACTCCTTCAGTTTCTCATCCACCTTTTCATCATTGGGGCGTAATTCAGCTTATACAGCTCACCTGGCTCTGCAGAGAGTAAAACCCGAGGTATCTTATCTTCTCCTGGCCCACCAGAAAGGGAGGTGGGGTATGACTGTCTTAGAGCATCCTCCTAAAGTTAAGGCTTCTGTTTTCCCTAGGTTAACCAGAAATCTAGATATACCAGAGAAAATATCAATCTCCTCAACCAGATGTGGGAGGGATTTCTCTGGGTTGGCCATGAAAATTACGGTATCATCTGCTTAAAGAAGAATTTTATGTTCTTCCTTACCTACCTTATGGGATTAGTATTCGGATTTTGTCAAACCTGGCCACGAAGGCTTCAATGGCTAGTGCAAAAAGGAGTGCGGATAGCGGACATTCCTGTCTTGTCCCTCGGAATAGCTGAAATTCCTCCAAGTATGTGCCATTAACCATCACTCGGGTTTTCGGCACCACATACAGGGCTTTAATCCCCCTTATAAACCCTTGTCCCATGTTGAATTATTTTAACACTGCGAATAAGAACCCCCATTTCACTCTGTCAAAAGCCTTTTCGGCATCTAATGCTATGTAGATCGTTGCTTCCTACCTCTTTTTAATGAGGTGAATAAGGTCCACTGCCCATCTGACATTATCTGCAATAGCCCTTTAATAAATCCAGTTTGATCTTGATGTATCAGGCCAAGTAGGATAGACTCAAGCCTTTTGGCTAAGACCTTTACAAAGAATTTTGTGTTGCAGTTGATCAATGCAATTGGGCGGTAGCTGCCACATTGATCAGCCGGTTTTCCCTCCTTCGGAAGCACAATAAAATGTGCCTGCTCTATAGATGTTGGGAGTTGGTCCCCTGCAAGGGTTGCCATAAATACCCTAGCCAGCAATGGAGCAATTTCTGCTCAGAGTAGGTGGTAAAACTCTGATGGTAAACCATCGTGTCCCGTTGTTTTCCCTTTAGGGAGTGATTTAATAACTCTCTTAACTTCCTCCACTTATTGAGCACCACAATCTGTCAGCCTCTTCCTCCCCCATTTTGGATAGTTGCAGTCTTCACAAATTCCTCCATTGTAAACCTCCCTTTCATCCCTTCTGAAGCATATAAAATTTCATAGAACATTCAAAATTCCTTACAAATTCCTTGCATGTCCTGTATCACCTGACCCTCATCTCCTCCCATCATATGCTCCGCCCTCTTCTTCCTTATTTGCCACGCCAACAATTTGCCCATCTGGTTTCCTTGCTCCTGGTACTGATGCTTCATTAATCGAAGCAAATGGGTAATACATTTGATTTCTAATGCTTGGTATTACACCTTGACCACCCCAAGCTTCCTCCCGATCCTTCGATCCCCCGTTTTTGAGTGTGCATATTAGACCTGCTGAATCTCCTTCGGTAATCTTTTACTCTCTCAGTCTCTTTCTCTTTTTTTCTTTGTCACAATCTGTATTAAGATGCCACGCATAAATGCTTTCCCCGCATCCCATACTACCCATTCTGCCATGTCCCCCATATCATTGTGGACTAAATATTGTTGCCATTCCCTCTTTATCTTATCCAAAACTGCATCTTGCTGAAGCAATGCTACATTTGCTCTCCACCCCTGTCCCTTTGAGGCTTCTACCTGCCTCTTAGGGAGCCATTTGTTTCTACCATCGCATGGTCAGCTACTACAATGGGGTGGATCATTGTGTCGCCAAAACGTCCTATTTGTTCTCTTTTGGTGAAAATGTAATCAAGCCACTTTGATGGTAGGTTAAAGTCTCCATCTTTGAGGCATAGTATGTGTATTCCCTGTGAGTTTGATTGCATGCCTGCCACAGGTCCACCATATCCCATCTCTGGGCCATCTCTCTCAGTTCTTTTCCTTCTCTCTTGTGGGCTTTTGTGGAATAATTTGTCCTGTCCAGTTTATTTATTTGCAACTTTTTTCTATACTGCCCCTTCCAAAGATTAAGGGTGGTTTACAATAAATGAACAGACAAGTTACATAGAACAATGTTAAGAGTGGAACATTACACACAACTATATACATATGTAACTATATACAGGTTTTGCATAGCACAAGTTTACAGATTTTACATTTGTTTTGTTTTCATTTTCTAGCATTTTAAAGGGTTGTAAGTCAATTAACCTGATATTGGTAGAGTATGAGCGGTTCAATGCATGTGGCTTTAAGTTGGATATATACTGCTATTACTATCGTTGTTACCATAGTGTTCAATAAAAAGTAGTGTTTTTATTTCTTTTCTGAATGTTTGGAGGTCTTTGATTGAACGCAATGTGTCTGGAAGAGCATGCCAAAGAATGGGAGCTACGTAGGAGAATGAATGCTCTGTTGCTTGTGGTCTGTTTTGTTTTGCAGAAGGTTAGTGGGACTAGAAGAGTGTTCTGTGTGCTTCCTCTTCTGGATCTTGTGTCTGCTGGAATGTGAATTAGGGTTGCTAGGAATGAGGGTGCTATGTTGTTCATTATCTTGAAAGTGGTCATTAAGGTTTTGTATTTTATTCTATTTAATACTGGTAAACAGTGGAGCTTATGTAAGATGGGTGTAATGTGGTCTGTTAGTAGGGCTTTGCAGATGATTCTAGCTGTCACATTCTGTGCCATTTGAAGTAGGTTCTAACTCTTTTTGGATGTTCCCTGTAATAGGCTGTTACAGTAGTCAAAGTGAGGGTGATTAGGGATTGTACCACGGATCTAAAATCATGGGTGTCAATTAAGGGTCTTAGATGCTTGTATGATCCTTAATTTGAAAAATATAATTCTGGTTGTTTGCTTTGTGTGATATCATGCTGAGGGATTGGGTCAGCTGTAACTCCCAAATATTTTACTTCTTGTTTCACTGGAAGCACAGTGTCATGAATGATGAGTGTTTGGGGGGGGGAGGTCAAATTTTGGTTTCTTGTGTGAAGGTGGTAGATGTCTCTTGTCCTACTTGTACTTGTTGCGTACAGTTGGAGATGTATGATTTAAACCATTGGAAGATTGTTCCCTTTATTCCGATTTGGACTAGTCTTGTGAGTAGGATGTTGTGATTAAAATTGTCAAATGCGGAGGCGATATCTAAGAAAACAAGAATGAACGACTGTTTTGTGTCATCCATTCCACGTATGAGTGTGTCGAATAGAGTTAATAAAAGGGTTTTGACACCATGGAACAGGCAGAAACCATATTGTTGTTCATCTAGGGGAGTGTTTAGGTCTATGAAATCCTGAAGTTGTGTTTGGACAACCTTCTAAATGACTTTGGATACGAAAGGTATACTAGCTATGGGTCTATATGAGCTAGGATCGTCCTTGTTGAGGGTTTTGTATTTTAGGATTGGCCAAATCATTGTGTGTTTAAGATCTTTTGGCATGATTCCTTGGTGGAGGGATTGGTTAACTATGCTGAGGAGGTAGGGAGCTAGTTTAGTTTTTGTTGCCTTGATCCAGACCACGGGACAGGGGTCTAGAAGTGAGGTTGTAGTGTCAATTTTTGTGATTGTGTTTAGAAGTTGTTTTTGGTCTATTAGATGGAAAGTGTGTCATGTGCTATGGTTTGTGGGAAACTCAGGGAAGTGGGAGGTGTCTACAATGTTATTTCTTTTTAGTTTGTTTGCATAGTAGTCAACTAGTATTTGAGGCTTTATGCCGATATTGTTTGGTACATTTTGCGGTGTTTTGGTTAATGATTTAATGATTTCAAAGAGTTCTCTCGGACAGTTGAGGGCTTTATTAAGGATTTTAGTGTGGTAATCCTCCTTTGCATTGTTAATTGCTTCATTGTAAGTGTTAAGGGAAGTCATGTAAAGGAGTTTATCTTCTAGGGTTTTGGTTGATCTCCATTTATGCTCATGTTTCCTTAGCACTTTTTTCAATTTTGCAAGCTCGCGTGAGTACCATTTCTCTGACTGTCTGTGAGTAGTGGGTATTGCAGCTTTTAGTATTGTGGTATTCCAATTATTTATGATAACATTGAGATTTGATGGCAGGCTTTTTAATTGAGGTAAAAAAATTCAGAAAGGCATCCTTTTCAAAGTGTCTAAATCGCTTATTCTGGTGTAATGTGTTTTGAGATTGGGAGAGGGGAGGAAGCATTGGGAGTTCACTAGGTAATGGTCAGACCATGGGACTTGTGTTGTCTGAGGGGGTGACTAGAGAGGGTGCTCTGTAGATGCTTTTGGGAGAAATACTAGGTCTAAAGTATTGCCCTTAATGTGTGTGGGCATGTTTATTATCTGTTGATAGCCCATGTCAGCCATTGAGTCAAGGAATGATGTGGTTTGTGTGATGTGGAGTGATGGTATGTTAAAGTCACCTATAATGGTGGTTTTCTTAAAGAGGATGAGCAGGCTGATTCAAAGATAGAGGTTAGATTGTTGTTAGGTGAGGGAGGTCTGTAGAGGAGGCATATAGCCAAGTTTTTATTTTCAATTTTAATTATATCCATCCCATCTAGATTACTGCATATGCTGGGGGAGGCTTTTAATTCTTACTACTTATGAGGACTCCACCTCCTCTTTTGGAATCTCTGGGGCAGTTGAAGAGGTTATATCCATTTATACTTAGTTGGTTTAATAAGATGTTATCTTAGTCAGTAAGTCAGGTTTCTGTGATACAAAGTATATCAGGACTTTCATCCTTAACCAGGTCGATAATAACTGGGATTTTGTTCCTGATGGATCGAGTGTTAATTAGGATGCATTTTACTGGTATTAAAGTGCCTGGTGTTTTTTGGGCCCAGTTTATGGATAGTGAGTTGATATAGATTAATCTATGGCGAATCATATTATGACCTGTGTGGTGTTCTTTAGGGTAAGCGTTTCTATAGTGGTGATATTTAAGATTATATCTGGCGTGGCTTTGGATGATGGGGATGGGGCAGTGTTTGGTTGCTTCATACTGTAGAGTGAGGGTGGTGGATATCGTAAGGTTTAGAAGTAGGAGGTATTTTGAGCATATTAAGACTTTGCAGAACTCCATTGTGGAATACGCAGTAATTAAAGTTGTTGTTGCTATTTTCTGATAGAGATACAATCAATATGAAAGCAGATCTGTAGAGAATTATACAAGGTAAAAATGAATATGCGGTACAATTGGAACAATGCTTTAAACAGACAATGTGGTAAAGAGTTAAGCGCAGAAGCTTACTCTAATTTATTATGAAGAATTAGACAGTATAAATTGTAATATAGCGCTGTGTTACTTGGTTACCACTGAAGGATTTCTATGAATAAAGGATCTCATATGGATCATGGGAGGCATAAAGCTTTAGTAGAGAAACTTACGGACTACGACAGGTTGGTTAATAGAGTCTTCACAATGAGTGATCTTACTTGGTTGCTGAGGTGTCTTAACGAGTTCGTTGTGGATGGCATGCTGGGACTGGAAGTGGGATGCACGCCTGCCACAACTGAGGTAGAGGCGGTGCTGCGGTAAATTGCTTAGGCATTTGGATAGCTTTCATCTGGGTGCTTCTTTAAAGATTCTCTGGGTGGATTGTGTTGCCACGCCTGGTGACGGTGAGGGAAGGTGCTGGGTTCATGCAAAAAGTGCCTGTTAGAATAATTTGTAAACCGCTCTGATACACAGGGTAAAGAGTAGTTACTCACCTGTAACAGGTGTTCTCCAGGAGCAGCAGGAATCAGTCCTTATTTATGGGTGACATCGACGTCGATGGAGCCCCCGTGTGGGTGACATCGACGTTGATGGAGCCCCCGTGCGGAGCATTTCCCCAGCTTTCTAAGAAAGCCTTTGGGAATACTGCACGCATGCGCGGTCCCCTTCCCGCCTAAAGGTGCCATCTTGCTCAGTCCAATGACATAGCTAAAAGACAGCACACAAAAATGTAAAAATGAACTATGTACAACTGCAACTCCCAGGGGAGGAGGGAGGGTTGTGAGGACTGATTCCTGCTGCTGCTGGAGAACACCTGTTACATGTGAGTAACTACTCTTTCTCCAGGACCAAGCAGGAAGTCAGTCCTCACTTATGGGACTCCCCAGCTTCAGGCTACCAGGGACCCAGAGCTGAAAAATGAGCTCCCTCTAGTCGCAGCATCAGAGAAAGGATTTCACTGAAACATACACCCACCGGTAGCCCAACCAGAGGGCTGGAGGATAGGAGTTGCTTAAACCTGTCAGACGGCTGCCTGGGTGAGAATGTTCACAGTCTTGGCAAGTGCATATGTCAATATGATTTGCAAGGGATTGTGGGCAATGCAGTCCATTCACACCAGACACAGCTGCTCACAATAATTAGTTGTGCTTGAGGGTAAAGCCAATAAGATATTTATTTATGGGGTTATTTCTCCCAACACAGATATGCTTGGTAGCACATAAAAATAGGAACTTGCTTTCAGTGTTTAACTTGGAAAAACAAAATCAGGAAAACAACATTTGAACTTGTCAGGCAATCAAAGCAAAATAATAAAGACCTGGTTGGCAACAAACTGGTCTTTTCTGTAGGCATTAGCTAATATTTTCTTAGCAGTATATCAAACAACAAACGAAATCCACAAAAAGGAAAAACTGTTCTTTTCAGGTTAACTTCTTATATCTTCCCACATAGATTCAGAAGTGATTCCCTCAGAGCTCACAAGCAATTAGGTAAGGCTCAATTGCTAGCAGTTACCCAGCTGAAACCCCTTAGCTGGCTTGCTTTCTACTGCGTGGCTAAAAATCCTACTCAGGAGCTTTTCTGAGTGGATTAAAGAACAAGTTTGTATTTCTTTGTGATGGTTGTTGTATTTTATAACAGAAAATCACCAAAGGAGTTTAGACAGAGAGCAATCCATGTAAATACAGCCTTCATCTGCCACCTCTCCCCCTTCTTCAACAATCATGGGTTCAATATCATGGATTGGCACAGATGAATTTCTCAATGGAGCACTTTCAGGAGAATACTTGTTTCCCTGCTGTCTTTCAAGGTTATAGCTAGGGCATAGATCAGTGTTCATACCTGAGCTTCCATTGCTGTTAGAGTTCCTCTCTATATAGCCTGGCCAGTATGTAGTCCAGTTCCTATGTCCAGCCTTCCAATCCAGATCCCTGGACACTGGGTCTCTCTTCACATACCTTCTGGCACGGGTCTTGGGGTCCCTTCCAAGTGCAGCCCTCTCCCTCACAGGTACCGTCTGGAGATTCCTAGCTCTGCAGCACCATTCCTCTGGCTTTCCCCAGTCCAATGGTGTATGCTGGCCCTTGGAATGCCTCCCAGTATACGTACTGCTCCGGACTCTTCTAGACCTCTCAAAGGCTTTTCTCTTCTTTCTTCCAAAGGGTTTCTTGCCCTCTCTGTCTGTCCGCTCTGGCTTCTGCTTCTGATGATCCTCCAGATGAAACTGAGGATATCCAAGTTGATCATGAAGATGATGATGAGGATGATTCTCTGTAGAATAAACTCTACCTTTATTCTGCTTAGATGAGTGCTCCTCCCTAACACAGCGCAGCTGTGCTGAATCAGGCCCTGCCCTTTGAGATGAGTGCTTAGGGATTACCTCATAGCCCTCCTGATTGAACACACGTTTCCCCACTTCAGCTCCTCTAATGGCTGTTGGAAACCTGGTGCATTCTGGGACTGGTAGTCTTTTATGGGAAAATTCTGTTTTCTTATTTCTACCAGAACTGACAGGTTGCTTGTTCAGAGTCACTTCACCTTTTCTATAGCTCCTTCCTGAGCTATGATAAGCTTCCTTATCACAAACCTCAAAGAGATTCCGTAGCACTGCTTGACCGAAAGCACTGTCCCTGCGGGACTCCCTCTCCAGACAGTAATGGGCCGCAAAAGTCTGGCTTGAGGACCAAGTTGCAGCCCTGCAGATGTCTGACAACGGTATAGAGCGGAGATGATCTACTGAGGCAGCCATTGCCCTGACACGGTGGGCTGTGACCCGACCCTGCAAGGGAAGGTCAGCTGCCCTGTAAGCCCAGGTGATACAGTCAGCCACCCAGATGGACAAGGTACGCTTGGAGACAGGTAACCCCAAGTTATTAGGGTCAAAAGATACGAAGAGCTGAGTAGCCCTCCTATGCCCATGCGTATGCTCAATGTAGAAGGATAAGGCCCTCCTACAGTTCAAGGTATGCAGGACTGTCTCAGCCCAGCTGGCATGGGGCCTAGGGAAGAACGTTGGAAGAACCACCTCCTGGTTGAGGTGGAAAGAGGACACAACCTTTGGGAGGAACATAGGATGAGTCCTAAGGACTACCCTGTTCCTATAAAAACGTGTGTAAGGCCTGTCACAGACCAGGGCTTGAAGCTCACTCACTCGCCTGGCCGAGGTCACGGCCACAAGGAATAGAGCCTTCCAAGAAAGGAAGCAGAGAGGACATGTAGCCATCGGCTCAAAAGGTGGGCGAGTCAGTTGCTGCAAGACCACATTCAACTCCCACTCAGGGGCCGGTGGACGGAGAGGAGGCTTGAGCAAGAGCAAGCCTCTGAGAAACCTGGACACCAAGGGGTGAACCGACAGAGTGTCCTTCCACCAGTGAGTGGTGAGTTGCTAGAGCAGAGAGGTGGACCCGAACCGAATTGGACTTAAGGCCTTGATTGGACAAGTGCAGTAGATACTGAAGCACTACTGGTACAGTGCAGGCGAAAGGATCCTCCTTGCGCTGCTGACAACACATGGAGAACCTTCTCCACTTCAGGGCATAGGTTTTCCTGGTGGATTGCTTTCTAGAGGCCAAGACCACCTCTTCCACTTCCCGGGGTAGACCCCAGGGAGCCAACACTACCCTTGCAGCCTCCAGGCCATCAAATTGAGAGATTTGAGATTGGGGTGCAGGAGGGAACCCTGATCCTGAGAGAGAAGATCGGGTTGCAACCCCAGAGGTAGAGGTGGTTCCACGGCTAGCTGAAGCAGAAGTGGAAACCAGGGCTGCCTCGGCCACCTGGGAGCTATCAGAAGCACCGAGGCCTTGTCCCTTAGGATCTTGAACAAGGTTCGGCCACCAGAGGCGTGGGAGGAAACGCATACAGGAGGCCCTGGGACCAAGAAATCAGGAAGGCATCCGCTGCTAACCTCAGGGAATGTGGTTGCCTGGAACAGAACCTGGGCAGCTGCCGGTTCAGGGGACTGGCAAAGAGATCTATGGACGGAAGTCCCCATTTCAGGAAACTTTTCTGAACCACCAAGGGGTATAGTCGCCACTCGTGGGGTTGCAGAATCCTGCTCAACCTGTCTGCCAAGAAGTTTTCCTGGCCAGGTAGATAAACAGCCTTGAGAAACATGTTGTGTTTGAGAGCAAAAGAGCAAAGGGCCTGTGCCTTTCGACACAGGGGCCTGGACCCCGTGCCTCCCTGTCTGTTCACATAGAACATGGCCACTTGATTGTCTGTCTGTACCAGAACAGACTGGTGAGCCAAGGTGTGAGAAGGTTTTGAGGGCTAAGCGAATAGCCCGGAGTTCCAGAAGGTTGATTTGCTGTGTGGCCTCCCATGGAGACCACAGGTCCTGGGTGCACCTGTCCAAGCAATGTGCACCCCAGCCCTGCAAGGAGGCATCGGTGGTCAACACCACTGTGGAAACAGGCACCTGAAAAGGTACCCCCTGTAATAAGTTGGGGGGGGTGAAGCCACCACTGTAGGGAGTCCAGGAATGGTTTGGATACCCACACTTTGTCTGTGTGGCTTGTTTCCACTGAGTTCGAAGACACCATTGTGCAGGCCTCATGTGGAGGCAGGCATTGGGGGTCACATGCACTGTCGATGCCATGTGGCCCAGGAGCTTTAGAAAGAGTCTGGCGGAGACCTGTGGCCTGCTCATAAACTGGTTTGCCAAGTCTATGAGTCTTTGAGCCCTGTCTCTTGGCAAGTAAGCCTTTGCTTGCAGGGAGTCCAACCTTGCCCCTATGAACTCTAGGTTCTGGGAGGGGAGCAAAGTGGTCTTTGCGAAGTTTATGACAAAACCTAGGTGTTGAAGGAGGGAGACAGTTCTGAGGGTGGCTTGTTGGGCCTCCCAGGAAGTCTGACCCCTGATGAGCCAGTCGTCCAGGTAGGGGAAGACAAAAACACCCTGATTCCTTAAGTAGGCCGCCACCACCGTCAGACACTTTGTAAAGACCCTTGGGGCGGAGGTCAGGCCAAAGGACAGTACTCTGTACTGGTAATGTTTCCCCCCACAATGAACCTGAGGTACTTTCTGTGGTCTGGATGAATGAGGATGTGAGTGTACGCATCCTTTAGATCTAAGGAGCATAGCCAATCTCCCTGCTGGAGGTAGGGCAGAAGTGTTCCAAGAGTAAGCATCTTGAACCTTTCTTTCTCGAAGAACTTGTTGAGATTCCTGAGGTCGAGAATAGGCCTGAGGCCCCTGGTTCTCTTTGGTACGAGGAAGTACCTGGAGTAGAACCTGTGACCTTGCAGGTGGGGAGGTACCGGCTCCACCGCCTGGTCTAAAAGCAGACCTTGAAGTTCTTGAAGGAGGAGGTCTGTGTGCAGAGGAGGTTTGGAGGCTCTCCTGGGAAGTAGGTTGGAGGCAACTGCTGGAAATGGAGCATATAGCCCTTGTGGACTATGCTTAACACCCAAGCATCTCCTGTAATGGATGGCCACCTGTGGGCAAACAGGACTAGACGACCTCCTGTGCAGAGATGGGACAGCAGAGGTGGAAAGGCTATGCTGTGGGAGTCAAAAAAACCCTGCTGAGTGGGAGCAGGAGCCGGAGGCTTGGGGGTCTTCTGCCTACGGGGCCCATGTCCCTGCCCCTTGGCCTGCTGACCCTGCTGGGGAGCTGGGGAGGCCTGGTACTGAGGGAAAGGTTTGTAGGCAGCTGCCTTCCTCGGGTAAAAGGACTTTTTACGCGAGCCCTTCTTCCTCTGAGAAGGGGCAGAGGTTTTTCTGGACAGCCTTGTCCTAGTCAGGTGCTCGGTTTCAAGCTCAGCCACCTTCTCGGCCATGGGCTTGCCAAAAAGGTTCTCACCTTGGCAAGGGACATCTACCAACTTGTCCTGCACCCAGGGTTCGAGGTCCGATGACTGCAACCATGCCTGGCGTTGGGCCCCGATGCCGGCTGCCGCTACACGGGCCGAAGCCTCGAAGCCATCGTAGGCCGCTCGGGACATGAACTTTGAGCATTCCCGGATTCCCGAGGACAAGGTCTTGAACCTCTGCAAAGGTTCCCCGGAGAGGCCAGCAGAGAACCCGGCAAGTTCCTTCGCCAGGTCTCGGAGGTACATGCCCATGTACAGCTGGTAAGACTGGACACAGCAAGCAAGCATCAAGCCCTGGAAGCACTTTCTGCCGAAAGCATCCAGGTTTTGGGCCTCCCTGCCGGGAGGCACCGCAAAGTGCATCTTCTGGCTTTTCAGACGATGCATGGCCGATTCCACCACCATGGAATGGTGCGGCAGCTGCGCCTTCTGGAAACCAGGGCTCTTACGGAGTCGATAGATGGAATCGACCCACTTGCTCAAAACCAGCGCCGAGGCCGGTACCTCCCACATCCAGAAGAGGAGCCGTTCCAGCATTGGAGGAACAGGCACAGTAAAGGACTCCTTCGGAGGAGAATCATACTGGAGGGCCTCGAGCTCTTCGGCTCCTTCTTGGGGTCTGCGGGAATCGCCAAAGCCTTGGCCATGTCCCTGACAAACTCCGAGAACCTGGTGTCCTCCGGAGGAGACCTACTCCAGGGCTTGGACTGCAGTGCGTCCGAAGGGACGCACCGAGTCCGAAAAGTATCGGGGGACTCCTCGTCCTCCATCTCCCATGCAGACTCATCCGAAGAGGAGTCGGGGGGCTCCGACCGCGCGGTCCTCGGTGGCACCCGCTCTGACGCCAAAGGCACCGGCGTCGACGCCCTCGGTTCCGAGCGGGAGGTCGAGGATGACCGTGACCGAGGACGACCTCGAACCTTCATGGTCTCGAGTATCGGCTCGGTCTCCGGGGTCGACTTAGACGTCGATGTCCCGGTGGTCGGGGCAGATGCATCAGCGAGGCTGGCCATCAGTACCCGCTGCTGATCCATGAAGGCAGATAATCTGCACTCCAAGGCTGTCAGCCTGAGTCCAAGCTCAGGAGACTCAGCAGCCACCGACTTGGGCCCCTGTGGCGCCGGGCCCGACGTCGGCTCCCTAGGAGGAGAGTCCATGAGGACAACAGGACTTACGTGTCCGGCGGGCTCCGTCTCCACACGAGGTATTTTGGACGGCTTCTCCTGCTCCAAGGGCCCGGGGCGGCGGTCGGGGATCCGAGACCTGGCCCTCGAGGAACCAGGGACCTCCTCCGACGCCGCCCTCACGAGCTGTTTCTTCCTCTTACGTTCCCGATCGGGGGACCCCCTGTTCGAGGAACCCCGGTGATGCTCAGAGTCAGACTCCCGAGACGTCGAGGCCTCGGACAAGGTCCGGGCCCGGCCGGAGTCAGAGTCAGAAAAAATCCGTTCTTTCTGATGCTGGCGGCTTCGTAGTGCCTTGGTGGACATTTTGCCACATGGGACACAGACCTTAGGATCATGATCCGGTCCAAGGCATCGAAGGCAGCAGTCGTGTGTGTCGGTGAGAGACATCAGTTTCTTGCACTGATCACACTTTTTGAAACTACTGGAAGCCATCGGGGAAAAAAGGACCCCTGCGAGGTCAAAGGACCGGCGTTCCAGGGAAAAAGACAAAAAGGGCGCGAACGCCAGCCATGAAGGGCAAAAAACGAAAAGTAGAAGACGGGCTCGATACCGGTGTACCGAACCCGGCGGGAAGGGGAACCGGCGTCGAACCGGAGAAAAAAAGCACGATGAAATCGCAAGAAAAAAGTCAACTTTTCCGGGTGACACGGACAGACGTCCGGTGGGCTCCACGGAAAAAGAAAGACTGAGCAAGATGGCACCTTTAGGAGGGAAGGGGACCGCGCATGCGTGCAGTATTCCCAAAGGCTTTCTTAGAAAGCTGGGGAAATGCTCCGCATGGGGCTCCATCGACGTCGATGTCACCCATAAGTGAGGACTGACTTCCTGCTTGGTCCTGGAGAAAGGGCGGTATATTAAGTGCCTAAACAAAAAACATGCAACGCTGTAACTGAAAAGGTGGCATTTGACTTTTTGAGGTCCTGGTTGATTTTTAGATTTGGATTCTAGGTTAATTGACTCGTGGAGATATCCAGGTGAGGTCCATGCCTAAGGGCCATGCCAAAGGACCCTCTGGCGTGGCCGTTAGGTGTGGGCCTGCCAGGCACAGACGTACCTAGGCACACTGCTGTTTAAAGACTCCGGTGTGCAGCTTTGCTTCTCTCGATTGGCCTGTTCAGTGGGGGAGTGGGGAGGAGCTCATCTGGACGCTCTCTCTCTAACAAAGATGCTGATTGGGTGAAGGAGCTGGATAGTGGGTGGGGACACTGTTTGTGTCCCCACTCACTATCCAATCCCCCTTGGCCACTTTTGCAGACTATCCCATCCAGTCCTTAAAGAATGACCCTTTTGGCCCATTAGGGGCATATAGGTTAAGAACTGATATTTCCGAATTCTCTATATTACCCGTCAATCAGGCCATCCTTCCATGAGAGTCATTCCCCCCTCCCCAAGGCAGAGAAATATATGTGTTCAAATCCCCTGGCCTTAAGTTTACCATGCTCCAAGGCTGTAAGGTGTGTCTCTTGGAGCAGAAGCACGTCTATATGCACTTATGCGCTGCTGTCAATACCCGCTTTCTCTTTATGGGTTCATGAATACTCCTCACATTAAATGAGGCCACCTTATAGCCCCCCATCCTGCTATCAATTCCTCCCATCTTCCCCATCATGTAGCTTAGGCAATTCACCCCATAGCTTCCTCCTGTCCGCTCCTCCCTTCCTTTTCCTTCTCCCCCATAAAACGTCCCTTTCGTACAACCTCCTCCACCATTTTCAATTTTTATGTTTTGTGTTTCCCCAGGCCTGCGATCACTCATCACACCTCCCCCCCACTTTGTAGTCTTCCCACCATCCCACCTTAGTATTCTATGTCCATGTCCTTTTAGCAATATTTCCATTTGCACTCCTCTCATTTATACTTTAAAATACTTTTCCCTTCCCCCTTACATGCTTTTGCCACCCCCAATTGTTTCAGTTGCTTTCCGAGCAATGCTTAGCCTCACTGTATCGTGTATGGTCTACAGTATTTTGTACCACTCTATGTGAGATTGTCCCATCGTGTTACTCTCCTCTTCGTTGTTTGGGGCCAACAGGGTTCTATAGAAGTTCGGGGACTTCAGGCTTCTGGACTGGAGCCCAGTCTTCTGCCACTGCGTGTGCATTGCTTGAGTGTATCTGTGTGCTCTCTGGTGTGTGCTGTCCTTCCGTTGGTATCTGCTGACCGCGGTTCTGCTTGGGTCTGTGTGGTGTCCTGAGGTTGACCAGTCGGGTTCCTGGTCGCTGATTTTAAGCATGTCGCCACTGCCTCCGGAGTTGTAAAAAATTTCAGAGACCCGTTTACTGTAAAGGTCAGTCTCACAGGGTACTACAGTGCTGCTTTTATCCCTTTTTGGGCCAGTTGTTCTCTGCATCTCAACAAGTCTTTGCAGCGCCATACTATTTCTGCTGCTAAATCAGGGAAGACCATCACTTTCCAGTTTTGATAATCTACATGCCCAGTTTTGCGAGCTGCTTGTATGATAAATTCCCAGTCTTGGAAGTGTAACATTTTCACAATAAATGCTCATGGGTGTGCTCCTTCCTCTGGCTTCGGTCTAAGTTTCCTGTGGGCCCATTCGATCTCAAATTCTCCTGGAACTGTACAACCTGGGAAGCAGCTCTGTAAAAGTTTCCACACAAATTCCATGGGTTCTTGAGCCTCCGCTTCCTCCAATATGCCAAAAATACGGAGATTTGCCCTCCTGTCTCTGTTTTCATGGTCTTCTAGCTTTTTACCCATCCAGGCCACTTGTTTTTTTAGGTACGCCATTTCTCCCTGCGCATGCATCTGGTTGTTCTCCACCACTCCAATCCAGGCCTCTGCCTCCTCCAGCTGTACTCCTAGTGCACCAAATTTCTCTTCTATTTTGTTCACTACTGTCTCCATTATTTCTTGTTTGGAGGCACGGATTTCTTTTAAAACTAGCGAGAGGTCAAAGTCCTGTTCTGCACCACTTTCCTCCTTCTCGCTTGCCACAGACGAGGCTGGAGACGAGGCCCGAGACATTAGTTCTGCCGTCACAGGGGCCGACTTCAGTTTCACTCCATACATGCCCCAAAGTGTGTTTGTTGCTTTTATTTTTACTGCTTTAGACATGTTTTTGATAGGCATCCAAGTTTTATCGGTGTAGATGGCTCAATTCTTGGTGGGTGGTGCTGGGAGGTGGGAGAGCAGAGCTTAAACACGTGTGATCACCTCACCAGCCAGACCGGAAACCTTGAGCATAAAGTTTTTTGACATAAAAAATTTTAATTAGAAGGAAGTTTATGCAGAGTAGTCTAGACATGCACATACTGATCATATGAGATGACTTGAACACCCTTAATCAGCTTGAACTTCATTCCCAAAAAAAGGGGACACAGCAGGATAACCTGTTTTCTTTTTACTTTCAATAGAGTATATAAGAAATAACTATTACACTTTTTCTAAATTTAAGTATTGATGATCCCTGTTGAGTTTTATTTTGTAGTGAGCTACAATTTAAATACCATCATTTTGGCACCAAAAGCAGGTTCAAAAACACTGCTCAATGCGGCTCTTGCACTTTTGGCTATCTGAATGCAAGGCCTAGGTTTCCTGCCATAGTTGCTATGGATTTGATCCTATATACAGGGTGGCCCAAAAAAAGTGAGAACATCTTGTAAATTAAAAGCTTAAATAGTTTACTTATTTACCTTTTTTAGCTATATAACGTCTTTATTTTGACAATTTACGGTCACCATCTTTTTTTTTTTTAATTTGTCAATCGTTTACATCTGTCTTTTTGAATTTTTAAATAACTTACGAGATGCTACGAGATGTTCTCACTTTATTTGGGCCATCCTGTATAAAGATTTTGATGGACACATTTCTACGAGGTATGTTCCTTTTATGAATAAGCTTTGTTCTTAAAAACCATTTTGAAGCAAGGTTTTAAAAGACTCAGTGTCTATAGCATGCTTTCAATATTAACAGAGTGTTCCATATAGTCTCATGGTATGTTATGATGCTAAAGTAGATATCACCATATGATTTTTGTAGATATGTTTGGTTTGTATTTTTAGTATTCCTTCTCATCTTGTACTTTTATCATGTAAGACTCTCAATGTTAGTGATTCTTTGGTGGGTCATTGTTTCATGAACGCTATTCTCATAGTTTGTTTTTCATTGGGTTTTAGGAGACTTTTCAGATTGTGAGTTCCTTTGTATAAGAAGTTTACCTTTAAGGTTTATATGATATACAATTTGCCTTATGGGCAACGATACTGCAACAACATGATTGGTGTGCCCTTAGCATGACACTGCTACCGAGAAACCTATTTGGTTCCTAGGTAAATTAAGGATATGCAGCTCACTGGGTTTCCCTTTTTACTTGAAATAACATCACGAGCGATATCCCTATAATTGACAATTGTACATTTATCAGACAACTTACTCCTATGTCACGCTTTGACTGAAAATTTCTGTTTAGCGATGCATGTGAGGAATGAATACTTTACTATTGATATGATTTTAATTCATCTTGAATAGCAAGGTTGGATTATAAAAATGTTTTCTTTATATGATTCCTCACATGCATTCTCCTGATGAGCAGGATTTATTTCCAATCTAGTAGCAAGATTTCTCCACGCTTCCATAATATCTTGTGACAAGTGAGTATTTATTTTTCCTCTACCTCCTTATTATTCATGTTCATTTTCCATATTATTAATGTTTTTTTAATATTTTATGGGCCCAAATTTGAGCTGGGTGGTGCTATGCACTGTGTCGATGCATAGCCCGCCCACCTCCCACCTAACCCGGATTTTCCATGCCGGGGTCAAATGCGGCCCCGGCATCAAAACTCTGGGTGTCGCCACACAGACAGGAAGCCACAGGAGCTACCAGTGTAACACCAATTTTTGATGCTACACGGTTAGCCCCAGCATCTTAAAGATAGGCAAGGTTTTCCAACGCCTACCTTTAAGGTGCAGAGCGCTAACCGTGTAGTATTGAAAATCGGTGCTACATGGGTAGCTCCATGGCCCACTTCCGCTCTGCCCCAGAACACCCCCCGATGCTATGCGAATAGCATCTGGGCGTGTTAGGAACATATACGGGATTTCTTTTTAAATTTTATATTTATACATTTTTAAACAATAAATCAAGCAAAAGCTTGTACAGAAAGATACAACTTGAAGCAATATACAAAAAGAAAATTAATCAAAAATGATGATAGCAAGAAATATCATTAGTCCACCAAAGTGGGGAGTGGAACATATACAAAACCAAGAGAGAAACCACTCCATTGGCATAATAAAGGAAACAGCATTTTGAAAATTAGGTGAAGGCGGGGGTCCAAGAACCTACATACACATGAATGGGTAAACAAAACCTACTCAAGGAGGGAGAGAGATAGAATCATGAGTGCTGATGAAGGAAGAAAGGTCTTCAGGTTGAAAAAAAAACATATTTCTGTGACTTATGTACTACTATACATTTACAGGGAAATCGTAGAACAAAGGAAGCTCCCAATTGCATTACTCCTGATCTAAGTAATAGGAAAGATTTCCGACGCTTCTACATTTTCTTGGCAACATCCGGGAACATCAAAAATTTTTTTCCATAAAACAAATTGGCTCTTTTCTTATAATACAATTTAAGAAGCCATTCTCTATCGGAAGATAAGGCCAATGACATTAACAATGTGGAAACGGGCAGATCATCATCCTTGGGTGTTTGAAGTAAGAGACATTGAGGAAATCCAATTCCAGGGTCCCAATAGATGTTTTACCCTCCTTTTTCCCCGATGGTAAATAGTACACTTTTGCAACAGGTGGCATTACATCAAGAGGAACCGATAGCACTTGCTGGAGATATTTCTTAAAACGTTCTAAGGGAGACACTTCTAAGGGAGTCACCCCAGCAATCAGTGGAAAGTTTAACAAACGAATGTTAGAGGATCAGGCAAATATACGGGATTTTTGAAGGGCACTACCCGTATAGGTGCCCTTTGAAAATCCCAGATAAGGCCTTTACACGGGTAACTAGGGAAGTTACCCGTGTAAAGGCTTTCAAAAACATTGGTCAACAAATTTTTACAAAAGTCATGTTACTGAAATAAAAATAGTAATTTCTTATCAATTTTTATATGCTGAACACGAATAATAAAGCTGGCTCTAGTTTTTTTGTAATCTACAAGAATTAATGTTTACATCATAAAATGCATGTCAATAGTAAATATAATAGGCCTTCGGTTAATACCTGTAAAAAACCATGTCATAGACTACTTCTTAGATTTTTTCGCCTGTCTCTTGTACAGCTGTTCGGGAGCTTCTCTGGGGAGTGTCCGGCAGTAGTCAGCCAGCATTGTAGTGGACCATTTTCCCTAGTATCTTTGCTCTATCGTTGCGATATCCTGATGAAAACGTTTGCCCTGTTCATCACTAACCCCATACCTCAGTTGTCAGGAAAGAAATCGAGATGGGAATCAAGGAAATGGATCTTTAGAGACATATTGCAGCCAATTTTCTGATACTGCATCAGCATGTCTTCTACTAGTTCCTTGTAGTTTTCTGCCCTAACATTCCCGAGAAAGTCTGACACTAGGTTCAAAGCATTCCATGCTTGTTTCGCATCACCCTGCAGCAAGTTGTTGAACCGGTCATCTTTGAAGAGCTCTCGAATCTGAGGACCCACAAAAACTCCCTTTTTAATCTTTGCTTCGCTGAGTCGAGGGAATTTTTCATGCAGGTATCGGAGTGCAGTCCATGGCTTTCACGAAGTTTTTCATCAAACCTAGTTTGATGTGAAGGGGTGGTAGCAGGATTTTGTGAGCCTCAACCAGAGCTGGGTGCTGGATATTCTTCTCTCCAACTGTTACATTTTGTCTGTGATTCCATTCCTTCCGCAAGTAGTGCCAATCCCTTGCTCAGCTATCCCACTCACATAAGAAACACATGCATTTTATATATCCCTGCTGCAGTCCCATTAAAAGGGCAACTACCTTCAAGTTACCACAGAGGTGCCAGCTGTACTTGTTATAGTTAATGGAAGTCAGTAAATGCTTTAAGTTAGCGTATGTCTCTTTCATGTGGATGGCATGTGCTACTAGAATAGATGGAAGACGGTTTCCATTGTTCAAAAGCACAGCCTTCAGACTCAGTTTTGAAGAGTCTATAAATAGTCTCCAGTCTTGTGGGTCATGAGTAATTTTTAAGGTATTCATGAGGCTTTCAATATTGGAACAGAATACCAGATTACTTTCCTTTCTGACTGCGTATAGTACACTGCTGACGTCAGATGGCTTCAGCAGCCATCTGGCAGTAGTATTGCATTGCATCAGAAAATGATGCAATCAACTCTGGATGATATGTGTATGCTGGTATTATGCAACGTGATGCAATATTACATAATTCAAGGCTTATTTGGGATGTTGTTGATGTCCTTAAAGTAGACAAAGCGATGGGACAGGATGGGATACACCCTAGAATACTGAGGGAACTTGGGGACGTTCTAGCAACTCCACTGACTGACCTTTTCAATGCCTCGTTGGAGTCGGGAGTGGTGCCAAAGGACTGGAGAGAGGCTCATGTGGTGCCTTTACACAAAAGCGGAAGTAAGGATGTGGTTGAAAACTACAGGCCGGTTAGTTGAACTTCGGTGGTGAGTAAATTATTGGAAACGCTGCTGAAAGAGAAAATAGTGAAGTTTCTGGAGTCCAGCGGATTACAGGATCCGAGGCAGCATGGATTCACCAGAGGCAGGTCTTGTCAGACAAATCTGATTGATTTCTTTGACTGGGTGACCAGGGAGTTGGACTGAGGGAGAGCTCTAGATGTGGTGTATTTAGATTTCAGTAAAGCCTTTGACACTGTTCCTCACAGGCGACTTATAAACAAACTGAGCACCCTAGGGATGGACCCTAAAGTTACTGCTTGGGTTAGAAATTTGTTGGGTGGGAGGCGACAAAGAGTACAAGTAAATGGAGCTCACTCTGAGGAGAAGGATGTTACCAGTGGTATGCCCCAGGGATCTGTCCTTGGTCCGATTCTTTTTAACATCTTTGTTAGTGATATAGCGGAAGGGCTGTCGGGTAAGGTTTGCCTCTTTGCAGATGATACCAAAATCTGCAATAGAGTAGACACCCAGGAAGGTGTAGATAACATGAGGAGGGATCTAGCTAAGCTTGAAGAATGGTCTAGAATTTGGCAGCTGGGATTTAATGTTAAAAAATGTAAGGTCATGCATTTGGGCTGCAGCAATCCAAGGGATACAGCAAGCTTGGGCGTTATTTAAAACTACTATCCTCGAAGCCCAGACCAGCTGTATTCCACGCATTAAGAAGAGTGGAAGAAAGTCCAAAAAACTGCCAGCATGGTTTAAAGGTGGGGTCAGAGAGGCTGTTGCTGCCAAAAAAGCAACCTTCAGGAAATGGAAAAAAGAGCCAAATGATGAAAACTGGAAACAGCACAAGCACTGGCAAGTTAAATGCAAAGCATTGATAAGGCAGGCAAAGCGGGAATTTGAGAAGGAACTTGCTACGGAAGCAAAAACACGAAATAAAGACTTTTTCAAGTACATTCGTAGCAAAAGGCCTGTGAGAGAGTCAATTGGACCGTTAGATGATAGAGGGGTAAAAGGGGCAGTAAGAGGAGACAAGGCTATAGCAGATAGACTGAATGAATTCTTTGCTTCGGTCTTTACTGAGGAAGATGTAGGGATGTTACCCAAGACTGAAGTGGTATTTAAAGGTGATACTGCAGAGGAATTGAGAGAAATATCGCTACACCGGGAAGATATATTACAACTATTTGATAAACTGAATAGTAGCAAATCACCTGGACCGGATGGTATACATCCCAGAGTGTTCAAAGAACTGAAATATGAGATTGCAGACCTGCTATTGGTAATCTGTGAACTTTCATTAAAATCATCTGTAATACCTGAAGATTGGAGGGTCGCCAACGTAACACCAATTTTTAAAAAGGGTTCCAGGGGTGACCCGGGAAATTACAGACCGGTGAGCCTGACGTCAGTACCGGGGAACATGGTAGAAACCATCATAAAGAACAAAATTACACAGCATGTAGATAGTCATGGCCTAATGGGAGACAGCCAACATGGCTTTAGACAAGGAAGATCTTGTCTTACTAATCTGATATGTTTTTTTGAAGGTGTGCATAAACAGGTAGACAAAGGTGAGTCGGTTGATATAGTGTATCTGGACTTTCAGAAAGCTTTTGACAAGGTCCCCCATCAGAGACTTTCGGCGAAGCTAATAATTCATGGGATAGGAGGCAGTGTACTATTGTGGATCGGGAACTGGTTAAAAGATAGAAAGCAGAGGGTAGGGCTAAATGGCCAATATTCACAATGGAAAAAGGTGAATAGTGGAGTACCCCAGGGATCTGTACTGGGTCCGCTACTTTTTGACATATTTATAAATGACCTAGAAAAGGGAATAACTAGTGAGGTTATCAAATTTGCAGATGACACAAAACTGTTTAAAGCTGTTAAAACCCAAGAGGATTGTGGAAACCTGCAGGAGGATCTGGATAAATTGGAAGACTGGGCATCCAAGTGGCAGATGAAATTTAATGTGGACAAGTGCAAAGTTATGCACCTAGGAAAGAACAACCCAACACTATAGTTACACGATGCAAGGCTCCACATTAGAAACCACCACCCAGGAAAAAGATTTAGGAGTCATCGTGGATAACATGTTAAAACCCTCCGCCCAGTGTGCAGCGGCAGCCAAGAAAGCAAATAGAATGCTAGGTATCATAAGGAAAGGGATGGAGAATAAAACAAAGGATATTATAATGCCTCTGTATCGCTCCATGGTACGACCGCACCTTGAATATTGTGTGCAATTCTGGTCACCGTATCTCAAAAAGGACATAGCATTATTAGAAAAAGTACAGAGAAGAGCCACCAAATTGGTGAAGGGGATGGAAGGCTACTCCTATGAAGAGAGGCTAAATAGGTTAGGGCTCTTTAACCTGGAAAAGAGACGGCTGAGGGGAGATATAATAGAGGTCTATAAATTAATGAATGGAGTGGAACGGATAAACCTGGATCAATTGTTTACACTATCAGAATATAGGAAGACTAGGGGACATGTAATGAAGCTACAGGGTAAACTATTTAAGACAAATAAGAGAAAATACCTTTTCACTCAACGTGTAACCAAACTCTGGAATCTGTTACCAGAGGATGTAGTAAGGGCTGTTAGTATAGCTGGGTTTAAAAAAGGTTTGGACAAGTTCCTGGAGGAAAGATCCATAAACCATTATTAAAAAGGGACCCAGGATATCAATGCTTGACCCAGTACAAGCATTGAGGAACCTGTGTCTTTTGGGGATATTGCTAGGTACGCATGACCTAGATTGGCCACTGTTGGAAACAGGATACTGGGCTTGATGGACCTCGGTCTGACCCAGTATGGCATGTCTTATGTTCTTATGTTCAATACAGTATAGGAGGTGAAGTACTTTTGTCCACTAAAGAAGAGCGGGACCTAGGCGTGGTTGTGTCTGATGATCTTAAAGTAGCTAAACAGGTAGAAAAGGCGACGGCAAAAGCTAGAAGGATGCTTGGGTGCATACGGAGAGGAATGGCTAGCAGAAAAAAGGAGGTGATAATGCCTCTGTATAAGTCTTTGGTGCAACCTCATTTGGAGTATGGTGTGCAATTCTGGAGACCGCACCTTCAAAAGGATGTGAACAGGAAGGAGTCGGTGCAGAGGTGCTACTAAAATGATTAGTGGTCTTCATTATAAAGCATATGAGGACAGACTTAAGGATCTTAATATGTACACCTTAGAGGAAAGGCGGGATAGAGGTGATATGATTGAGATGTTTAAATACCTCTGTGGCATAAATGTTCAGGGAGAGAGCCTCTTTCAATTGAAAGCAAGTTCTGCTACGAGGGGACATGAGATGAGGGTAAAGGGAGATAGATTCAGGAGTGATATGCGGAAATATTTCTTTACGGAAAGAGTAGTGGATCCATGGAATAGTCTCCCAGTGGAGGTGGTAGAGATGAGGACAGTAACTGAATTTAAAAAAGCATGGGACAAACACAGAGGATCTCTAAAGGTAAAAAGGGAATTGTTGTAGTTGTTGATATGGAAGGACAGACTAGATAGGCCATGTGGTCTTTTTCTGTCATCATATTTCTATGTTTCTATGTTTCTTGTGACCTGGATTGGCCACTGTTAGAAACAGGATATTAGGCTAGATTTACCTTGGTCTGACCCATTACGGCATTTCTTATGTTGATCTGAGAAACCTTATACTATAAAATAAATAGCATAAGTTTTGGCAACTTAAAACATTTTCTACTTATTTATGGCATTCATGACTGACTTTTCTTCTTTCTTAATACATTAATATTTATATTCAAACTACCTCAGGTAGCATCTTACCATGCTTTTCCTTTTGCTTCCTGCTAATCAACATAAAGAAAGGTATTCATTTAAAAGGGAGGAGTGGCTCAGTGGTTGGGACAGGTTACCTCAGGCCGGAAGGCCAGGGGTTCAATTTCCACATGGGGACAAGCAACCTCAGGCCGGAGGGACTGGGGTCTCTAGTCCCATGGCCACTCCTTGTGGCCTTGGGCAAGCCACTTAACCCTCCATTGCCTCAGGTACACTTAGATTGTGAGCCCTTTGGGGACAAGGGAATAAAAAGCACCTGTTAGTATACATGTAAACCGCACTGATTCTAAAGAGCGCGGTATAAAAAAAATAAACAAAAAAAATATAAAACTATTAAAAGGTAATATTATGCATTAGTAAAAACAAAAAACCACAAATATGGTATTTTCTGTTTCCCAGACCTAGAATCACAGAAAACTAGAGTCCTTTGTGTGATATGTTAGTAGGGTGGATTGCCCTTGCAGACTGGCTAGATGATAGGACGAATTCACTATTATGTATGTATATTCAGCAACACGTTTACTATTTCCATTTAAGTAACTGACTTAAATATTCATATTGCTGACATCTGGAAAAAAAACAAAGAGCGACATGTCTGTTTCAATGAGCAGGGACACTTCCCTTTTCACATTTTTTGAAGCTCTTGTGCTCCATCTGCTGGATGACAGATCTTTATTTCAATTCATAGACTTTTAGAATTTGTTTTGAAAATTAATTTTGCAAAAACTATACAGGATTATCCCTCCAAAAAACATTGGGGTGATATTCAGTGCCGGCAGCTAACGCTGAATTCTAAACCCAGATATCCAGTGCCAGGGTCATATCTGGCCCCGGCAATGAATATCTAGTTTAGCCCAATTTGGCACCGCTAGCCATGCAGCAGCGATAATGAGCCGCTGCCTGGTTAGCAATACAAAGCAAAAGTTAGGCCAGAGTTTCCTGTGCCTGGCTTTTGCTGCATATCGCTAACTGGGCAGTGGCTCAATATCGCCACTGCCTGGTTAGCGATGGCTGCCACCTCTGCTCTGCCCTGATGCTATGCACTTAGTATTATGGCATGTAGCAGAATCATCTGGGGATATTTAGTGGCACTAACTAAATTACTGCCACTGAATATCCAGCTCAGCGGCATTTACATGATTGATTATTTATTTATTTATTTATTACAGGCTCTTATATACCGCACTATTTGAGATCAGCGCGGTTTGCAAACCATGTAAATGTCTTGGAATAACTTCCCCATTATGAGCATTTGCATTCAAGATAGGCACTATCTTGGATGATGATGTCACTCTATAAGGGACTGGTGGAGCTTTCCTTACACTAGTATTTCTCAGTCTCCAGCAGATGGAGATGGGCTTCTGTGCAGTCTGGACTCCACTGTAGACAGAGAAAAAAAAAGAAAAAGCTGAAGGAATTTTAATTGATTCAGCTCCGAAGTGGACCCAGCACTGCGGAATCCAGTGTTTGGCTAGCCCTGGGGTGTCAAACCTGGCATGCCAGGTCCCTCCCCCTCCCCTTAATCCCTTGTGGTCAATTTTGAGACCCTTGGTGTTCCCCATTTCTCCTCCTCAACTTTTGGGAGGGGGCCTGGGGAAGAGTTCTATGGCAGGACACTGGCCCCTTAAATTTAAACTAAAATAAGAAAAAATAAGAATGATTCAAAAAGAACTGCAGTGATGTGGGAGCAGCCTGGCTAGCCAAGGCTGTCGGCATGGGAGAACTGGGACAGGTGAGGGGGGCAAGCCAGATCACCCTGTAACAGGTCCCACAGTAGAATGGCTATTCATGCCGGTAGCAGAAGAAAGCAGGACTGACACCACACCGTGGACAGAAGCAAACAAATGTATTCGGTATCCATTCAAAACATATTTCTAGACTCATCAGAGAGGAGTGGCATATTCTTCAAACCATTCCCTCTTTTGCATCAAAAGAAGTCACTATAGCATACAAGAGGAGCTCCAATTTATCTAATCTTCTTGTCCCTTTGGCTCTTTTCGGTACTATGTCGAAGACCAAGAGTAACTAGACATTTTAGATGCGGACAGTATTCGGTCTGCATTCACGTGATCGTCCCAAAAGACCAACTTCTCCACCCGTAAACACACAATCATTTTCCTCTCATCAGCTTCATGGACTACAATATGGAACATGTAATCTACACAATCATTTGTCCCTTCAGCTCATGTACATTGGAAAGACAAAACATAGTAGACAGATCTGTATAATAGAACACCACAGTTGTTTGAAACGAAGCTTGGATCAAAAACTCTTGGGGTATGTTTACTAAACTGTCTTATTGTGCGCTCTGTGACGTTATCGCGCGATAAGGTACCTTATTGCGCGATAACGCGTGCTGCGGCGCAAACGAGCGCTGAAGGTGGAGAAAGGCTCCCGGAGGGCGGAGGAAGGCTCCCCAGGGGCAGAGAGAAGGGGTCAATGGGTGGAGAGTGGGAGGGGAGAGGCTCCCTGCACATTAACGCTGTGAAATCCGAGGCCAAAACTAACGCCACTGAAACCCTGGCGTTAGAGCTTATTTAAAGGGAAGAGAAACCATTTCTGTCAGCAATGTACAGCAAAACCAGGGAAACCTACAAAAAAGTGATAAGTGTGATACATGTGCACGGAACAAAAGGGCAAATAAACAGTGAAAATGATCAGCAGAAAATGGAAAAATAAAATAACCAAGCTGGGCAATAGCGATCTCAATGGGAAACATCAAACAACACTCCCAAGAAGGCACCAAAAAAAGGATATGAATTCTGGAAGGGTCCATGCTTCGTCCCCATACAAGGTGAATGAGCCCACAGTGAAATTGCGCTGTGCAGGGTTTTCCTCTCCATCGGACAGGTTTCCTATGGCGTGCACATGTGCGGCAACAGCAGGGCGGGCATGTCGGAATGGCCAACAGGACAGATGCTTGGAAATGGGATACAGAGGGCTGCAGGCGGCACATGCTGTGGTGCAGCTGGGGCACAGTGTGGACTAGGCAGATGCCTAGGTGGCACTTAGGAATGCTGGAACTGTACAGCAGTCAGACAGCAACTGATGAGGGCCCAACATGGGCACGAATGTGTTTATCACAGTGTGTGACCCCTGTCAGATGGCTGCCTGGGTGAGAATCTTCACAGTCTTGGCAAGTGCATATATCTATATGATTTGCAAGGGATTGTGGGCAATGCAGTTCATTCACACCAGACACAGCTGCTCACAATAATTAGTTGTGCTTTTGGGTAAAGCCAATAAGATATTTATTTATGGGGTTATTTCTCCCAACACAGATATGCTTGGTAGCACATAAATAAGGTTACTTGCTTTCAGTGTTAAACTTGGAAAAACAAAATAAAGAAAACATTTGAACTGTCAGGCAATCAAAGCAAAAGAAATAAGACCTGGTTGGCAACAAACTGGTCTTTTCTGTAGGCTTTAGCTAATATTCTCTTAGCAATATATCAAACAACAAACAAAAGCCACAAAGAAAGGAAAAACTGTTCTTCTCAGGTTAACTTCTTGTATCTTCCCACATATATTCAGAAGTGATTCTCTCAGAGCCCACAAGCAATTAGGTAAGGCTCAATTGCTAGCAGTTATCCAGCTGAAACCCCTTAGCTGGCTTGCTTTCTACTGCGTGGCTAGAAATCCTACACAGGAGCTTTTCTGAGTAGATTAAAGAACAAGTTTGTATTTCTTTGTGATGGTTGCTGTACTTTATAACAGAAAATCACCAAAGGAGTTTAGACAGAGAGCAGTCCATGTAAACAGATTCTTCATCTGCTATCACCCCCTCTTCTTCAACAAGCATGGGTTCAATATCATGGATTGGCACAGATGAATCTCCCAATGGAGCACTTCCAGGAGAATACTTGTTTCTCTGCTGTCTTTCAAGGTTATAGCTAGGGCATAGATCAGTGTTCATACCTGAGCTTCCATTGCTGTTACAGTTCCTCTCTATAAAGCCTGGCCAGTATGTAATCCAGTTCTTATGTCCAGCCTTCCAATCCAGATCCCTGGACACTGGATCTCTCTTCACATACCTTCTGGCATGGGTCTTAGGGTCCCTTCCACGTGCAGCCGTCTCCCTCACAGGTACCGTCTGGAGATTCCTCGCTCTGCAGCACCATTCCTCTGGCTTTCCCCAGTCTAATGGTGTATGCTGGCCCTTGGAATGCCTCCCAGTATACGTACTGCTCTGGACTCTTCTAGACCTCTCAAAGGCTTTTCTCCTCTTTCTTCCAAAGGGTTTCTTTCCCTCTCTGTCCGTCCGGTTTGGCTTCTGCTTCTGATGATCCTCCTGATGATGAAGATGATCAAGCTCAAGCTGATTCTCTGTAGAATAAACTCTACCTTTATTCTGCCTAGATGAGTGCTCCCCCCTAATACAGCGCAGCTGTGCTGAATCAGGCCCTGCCCTTTGAGATGAGTGCTTAGGGATTACCTCATAGCCCTCCTGATTGAACACACATTTCCCCACTTCAGCTCCTCTAATGGCTGTTGGAAACCTGGTGCATTCTGGGACCGGTAGTCTTTTATGGGAAAATTCTGTTTTCTTATTTCTACCAGAACTGACAGGTTGCTTGTTCAGAGTCACTTCACCTTTTCTATAGCTCCTTCCTGAGCTATGATAAGCTTCCTTATCACACCCCCTATTAATGCCCCCAGCGAAGGCATGTAGGGCTTAAGGGGTTTGTTTCCTTCTTGAACAGGTATTCCACTATTTCCTGAGACAAAGCCTTGTGGGAAACGTAGTTCTCTTTTACCGTCCAATAAAGGGTAGTGTGATTCAAAAGTGATCAAAGCAAACAAGGATTTATTCCCCTCCCGGGGTGGATTTCAACAAGGAAAAATAAGGTACAAAAGCCAGGTGCTTCTGGCAGAAGGACAAAATAAAACTTTCAAACTCAAACAGCTTACTTCAGCATAAAAACGTGGCTTCCAGCAATCAAGGTAAACAGTTCTGTTTTCTTCACAGCTTTGTACTTTTAAATCCCAACAATTCTGTATTTTTCTTCAAAACATTAATTTAATGCAGGGATAATATTATCATTAGATAATGTAATTGTACAGTCCATCAATTCCTCCGGAGTATTTACAAACTCTGGCTCTGTCTCCATTAATTCCTCTTGTGAGGCAGAAAATGTTTGCAATGTTAAATCTTGTGCCACGCCTTTCCTCACTGCTTTAGGCTTCTGGCTATACTCTTGAATCAGGTACTGTTTTAAACAAGCATTCTCATCACAGTCATTTTCCTCACAGCCCCAACCCTCCGGGTAAATAAAATCACAGTGATTATTAAAACCCCAGCCTTTAGGCTTACCTCTAAACCTGGCTGAACAAGGTTTACTCTGAGACATGGGAATGGCTGTAGGTTCCAAACCTGACTTGTGCACAGAAGGTTTAAACTGCCTTCCTGGCTTTCTCTCCTTTCTGTAATCCTCAGGATACTGCAGATAACCTGGTCTGCTTCTGCTGTATCTTTCTCTTGGAGACTCTGTCCTCTCTCTGACTGGAAGCTTGGTTCCTCCCTTCCACAGAGACTCTGTCCTTCTCCTCCCTGGGATAACCTTGCTTGCTCCGTTCTCCTCGATACCTTCCAAACCTTCGATACCTTCCTCCACTCCTTCCATTTCCTCTACTGGGACCTCTTTATGAGTCTGAATTCTAGGGTAGTGCTTAACTCCACCCCCTAACAGGTGTTCTGAATTAGCTCGTGACTCCCTATCTAATTGGCAGCATGGGTGTGTTTCTTTCCTTTGTGCTTGGTTTCCATGGCCACCATTAGCCATGTGCTTTTGTTTATGCCTCAGCACTGCTCCTGTTTCCTGCTTTTTAGCTCTTTCTGAAGGGCTGGAGGGACCCGCTATGTCACAAGTGTCACAGGGGATAGTACCCAGCAGGTACCTCCAAGGGCACAGACAATTGGCAGGCGGTGTTGGGGGGGAAGCGTGGACGTCTATGCAGGCACCCCTACCTCAGAACACGCACCATAGGCAGCCGCCTACCTGCACACTAAATGGCCTGAGACTGCGCACCACCAGCCCCACCAGCAGAAGGGCATGTCAGCATGGTGGCAGAGGTGTACTGGTGGTGGAGGGGGGCAGTGGCAGCTGCCCAGAGCAGACCATGTCCTAGCCCTGTGTAGGTGGGTGCCATGCACTGCAACAGACAGGCCCTGCCGGATTAACAGTCATGGTATCACCCGGGAATGCACTGTCTCTGTGGCAACACGGTGGTGCAGTGCACACAGCCAGTGTGTTCAGAGGCAGAAGGTCACAGGTTCAAGTCCCAGCTGTGGTTCCTGCCAGTCCAGTCCCCATATTTTACCCACTACTAAAACGTGCTAATACAGACAGAACCTTTAATGCAGATGACGTAAACATGCCCAAAACACCTACATTTTACCCTACAGAGCACAGACACCATACACATGCGCAGTACCTAGAGCAGAGACCCCCAAATGCAGTCCTGGAGGGCCAAACACCATTCAGGTTCCATGCTGCCTCTAATAAAGATGCCTGTGCTGCATTTCTATGTGCCGCCCCCATGGTATGAAGATGTATCTCATGCATATTCATGAGGGACAGCATGAAAACCCGAACAGTGTTTGGCACACCAGGACTGGAGTTGGGAACCTCTGCCATAAAGCAGCAGCAAACAGGGGCAGACACACCCGCACCCACAGGCTCCATTATCCAATGCCTCCTGGAGAGGCAGGACATTGGGCCCTGCGTGCATCTCCCAATACTAGCACTTGCATACCTTAGCAATGCCACCCTAAACCCGGGAATATGGTACACAGCTATCAAAAGGTTGCTATGATTACTGGCAGATAGCAATTCTGAAGTACAATTTTCTGATTGAGCTGCTGATGTCTGTGGAGTGTGCTACAGGTCTTGTGTCTGACAGTGTTTACCACCCTGGGGAGTGACCCCAACAGTATTGCGTACCATAGCCATGCCTGCACTGTGCCGAGGACTGGAGTGGTGGCCATGGCTGCCAAACACCTCTATAGTTGTACAATGCTGGCATAGGTGTGGGAGTGTGTGTCTGTCTATCTAGTGTGTGGTGGCTGCAAACACCCTCCACAGCCCACACTGCCAGCACTGTTGCCAGTATTGGCCTGCCAATGTGCATAATGAGGAGCAAGGTACCATGGGTATAGCCCGGACAGGGTGGCCTGGCCAGGATGCATCTGCACAGGGCATAGGGCAATGGCTGGGACATTGTAGTGCCCGGCCACCACCTGCACAGACAGGGTGGCCACAGCATGTCCTGCTGGGAGATCACTCTCACCCTGACTGAGCAGTGACCACGGCATGGCTAGGTTCCCCCATAGTGCTCTCTAATATTTCTCTCATGTGAAATGTATGGGTTCCCTTTTGGGGCCCAATCACTGACCTATCTGCTTGGTGTGTATGCTGATATCCCAGTTCTGGGTGCATGCATCTTCTCCAGGAACATGCACTATGGACTAGCTAGCAGACTGTCTGCAGCTAGTATGTGCTGTGCTGTGCTCTGAACACCTTGCAGGGTGCAGTGGCTGGAGGCTTGCTGCAGGAGAATATCAGATAGTGGTGGGGTGCAACTGAGCATTTCCGGGCCTAATGTCTGTCTGCTATTGCTTTATAGATGTGTACAGAGCTGCATTGACTGCCCTGTAAGTTGTCTGTTCCCCAGCAGGACTGCGGTTGATGGTCCCCTCTACTGCTGCCATTGCAGGGAGGTAAAATGTGGATCTGTTGGTGGGAGACCCTGTTTCCCACCCTCAGCCCCTAGAGGGTGGGTTGGGTGGTGGTACATAATCCGCGTATGGGTCCATAAGGGCTAAACCTCACTGAGAAATACAGATGTATCCAAAGTGTGTCTGCAGGAACTACCTATCGCACACACTAGCACTGCTGGGGACCTGCAGCATGGCCGGTGCTGTGGACCTGGTGCTGGGAGCCCCACCTCACCCTCAGGGTGAGCATAGTACCCGCACAATGTGACGGTGTGTAGCTACTCTGTGCCAGTAACACACACGGTCAGTTCCCCCTACCAGGCCGAGGTGCTGTGGGGGTGCATACCCCATCCTGTGTTCATCTGTAGACTGCTGATTTGCATGTGCAGTGCATCATGGGTACGGGTGGGTTGCCCCTATCCTGGTGATCACAGCAGACTGTGTGGTGACGTGCAGTTCTTCTGCAGCCAGCCTGTGGCTTGTTAGCAGCTATAGAGCTGTAGCTCACTGGTTACTTCACTGCCTGTGGAGCCAGAGGTCATGGGTTCAAACCCACAGTGGGGTTATTTGATAGGGCTGTCCAAAGCATTATCTATTTTTAATGTACATTAGTGCTGCCAGCAAAACCACCCTCAGCGTACTGTACCCATAAGGTGCCTCAGAAGACGCTTTATAGAGCGCCCTATACAGCGCTTTCTGAGGCACCTTATGGTTACCGTCCATATAAGGTGCCTTCTAAGGTATCCTATGGAGCGCCTTATAGGGTGCCTTATGCGGCACCTTAGGTTAGGGCACGTGAGGGTGTGTTTCCTGGCAGAAATAATTAAAATACAAATAAACTGCCTCAGGAAACAATACTTACATGTCAAAGCTGATGCCTCAGCCAGCCTTATGCATTAGGCACACTGGAGGATCGAACTCATGACCCCTGTATCATCAGTCAGTGTATTAACCATTATGCTACACCTCTGTTTCTAGGTTTGCATGTCTGGGCGCCTACTTAAGATTACTGCGCGTTAACGCGCTTAGCGGCGCTTCGCCCGATAATGTGCGCAGCAGCGCGCATTATTGCGCGATACTCCCATTTTGCTGCTTTAAGACTGAAACGCCCACTCCTTTTATGGCAGCCTGCACACTATCGCCGGGCGCACAATAAGACGGTTTAGTAAACATACCCCTTGGTGTCACATTGGCAGGAAAAGAAACACACTCTTTCCGATTTGAAGTTTTTAGTTTTGAAAAAAGTCCATCAACATTGGATTAGTGGAAATTTGGACACGACTCTACTTCGCCTGCAGCAGAAACTGATCTTCCAAATGAATACACTTTATTTATTTATTTGGCATACATTTATACACCGCTCCTTCCAGCGATCAGAAGCAGTCCATCGTTGTACAAGCCCGGGGAGGGGGGGCAGAACAAGGAAGGGATAAACAACAAAAAGATTACAGTTATACAATTAATTGGCACATACATTACTGTTTGAACACCAGTATAAGTTACAAATTGTTGTACAAGACTTGGGAGAGGGGACAAGACAAGGGAGAGTTTGACAACGGCATGATTACAGATATACATATTATTAGCACATACATATAGTAATTACACTTACCTGGTAATTGTAGTTCCTTGAGAGACGACAGCTTAGTTCTCAACGTATGGGTTGTGCACCTCCTCCTGCAGCATGAAGACTGGACCAATCAAATTTCAGTACCACTGGAATCAGCATACCAGGCATCTCAGGAACTCCAGTGAACTACTGTCAAAGCAAACTCAAAGAAATAGCTAACCTTTAAAAAGTCTTTATTCTTATTGGTATTTTTTTTTTTTTTGACCGGTAGCCAAGAGCACAAAAACAACGGAGAAAGAAGGTCCCTCCCCTGCCGCAGCATAAGCAGAGAGCGAGATCAAGAGTAAAACAGTTGAGCGAAAAGAAGAGTCAAAGAGACACACTCACCTGGGAATACGGACCTCTGAACCCCAGGCGTGCCGCCCGAAAGAAAAACTTATAGGGAGGGAAGGAGGACTAAGCTGTCGTCTCTCAAGGAACTACAATTACCAGGTAAGTGTAATTACTATTTCCTTATCGTTCCTCCAGCTTAGTCCTCAACATATGGGATGTAACAAAGCAGACTAACGGGCGGGATTCTTCCAGCCGGCACGCAGAACCGCGGAACCAAAACTGGCATCGCTCGCCGCCAAAACATCAAGTCGATAATGCTTACTGAAAGTATGCAAAGAAGACCACGTGGCCGCTTTACAGATATCCACCGGCGAGACTAAACTAAACTCCGCCCAGGACGCTGCCTGCGCCCTGGTAGAATGAGCTCGCAATCCAACCGGCGGCACCCGACCGTGCAACAGATAAGCCGAGCCAATCGCCTCTTTAATCCACCGAGCAATAGAGGCCTTCGCCGCTGCCTCCCCTTTGCGAGGACCGCCAAAGAGCACAAACAAGCGATCCGATTTACGAAAGTCGCTGGTAACTTTCAAATAGCGACGCAAAACCCTCTTAAGGTCTAAACGACTAAGACCGCGATCAGACGCATGCCCCTCCGACGCCGGCAACACCGGGAGAGAGACCACCTGATTCAAGTGAAAAGGAGAAGACACTTTAGGCAAAAAAGAAGGCACTGGCCGCAGAACCACCTTCTGCGCCGAGAAAGACAAGAAAGGCTCCCGGCAAGAAAGAGCCTGGAGCTCGGAAATACGCCGCTCTGAACAGATCGCCACCAAGAACACCGTCTTGAGAGTCAAATCCTTCACCGAACATCGAGAAAGAGGTTCAAAAGGAGCCTCACTGAGAGTCCGCAAGACCAAGTTAAGATCCCACGAAGGTACAGAGACTCTGCGGGCCGGGCGCAGTCTAGAAACGGCCCTCAAGAAACGAACGACATCAGCATGGGCACCTAGCGATATGCCGTGAACCTTACCTCGGTAGCACGAAAGCGCCGCCAACTGCACGCGCAAGGAACTGGCGGCCAAACCTTTAGCGAAACCGTCCTGTAAAAAATCCAGCACCACCGGAATAGAGGCCGTAGCCGCCCGAACCTGCCGTTGAGAACACCAATCCTCAAAGATACGCCAAACCCGTACGTAGGCCAGCGAAGTGGATCTCTTGCGCGCTTGTAACAGCGTCGCCACGACAGACTTGGAATAACCTCTTTTTCTTAGCCGTGCCCTTTCAATAGCCAGGCCGTAAGCGAGAACCTCCCCACTTGCGGCATGCGAAGAGGACCCTGACACAACAGATCCGACTCCAGGGGAAGCCGCCACGGGGGACCGTCCACCAACCTCATCAGATCGGCATACCAAGGACGTCGAGGCCAATCCGGCGCTATCAACAGCACCCGACCCCGGTGAGCCTCGATACGCTGAATCACGCGGCCCAGCAGGGGCCACGGGGGAAACACGAAAAGAAGACCCGTGGAGGGCCAAGTCTGCAATAGAGCATCCAGACCTTCGGACATCGGCTCTCTTCGACGACTGTAAAACCGAGCCGCCTTCGCTGAGCGCAACGTGGCCATCAGGTCCATGACCGGCTGGCCCCAACGCTGAACCAGCTGCGCAAACACCCTTGGAAGGAGTTCCCATTCGCCGGGATCCACCTGAACTCTGCTGAGAAAATCTGCCGTCACGTTGTCTTTCCCAGCAATGTGCGCCGCCGAGATGGCTTGCAGCCGGGGCTCTATCCACTCGAACAAGGTCCGAGCCTCCGCTTCTAAGCCGATGCTTCCGGTACCGCCCTGCCGGTTTATGTAAGCCACGGTCGCCGCATTGTCGGAGAGCACCCGTACTGCCCGAGAGGAGATCCGGGTCTCGAAGTGTTGTAATGCCAAGCGCACGGCTCGAAGCTCCAATCGGTTTATTGACCAAGCGCACTCCTCCGGAGACCATAGACCCTGAGCAAACTGGTCTCCGCAGTGTGCACCCCAGCCCGTCAGACAAGCATCCGTCAATAGCGGAACCCAGTCCGGCTGCTCCAAGGGCATCCCCGCCCGGAGTGAGGATGGTCGCAGCCACCATCGCAGGTCCCTCCGCACTGCCAGCGGGCAAGGGAGACATTTGGTCAGGGAATCGGACTGGTTGGACCAGCGACGGAGCAAGGCTCTCTGAAGCGAACGCATGTGAAAACGAGCCCAAGGTACTACCTCCAGGGATGCTGCCATTGTCCCCAGCAACTGCAGGTAGTGCCAAGCCGACGGCGCGGGACTCTGCCGAAACCGCCGTACAAGAGACCGAAGTGCTAATACCCTGCAGTCGGGAAGAAAGACCGAGCCCCCGCAAGTATCGAACCGCACCCCCAAATATTCGAGAGACTGCGTCGGGACCAAGCGGCTCTTTCGCGGGTTGACCACCCAGCCGAGAAACTGCAAGAGCGCCACGACTTTGGAAGTCGCCGCCATGCTCTCCGCGCGAGACTACCCGCGAATCAACCAATCGTCCAGATAGGGATGGACTAGCACCCCTTCCTTGCGCAAGGCCGCCGCCACAACCACCATGATTTTGGTGAACACTCGCGGCGCGGTCGCGAGACCGAAGGGCAATGCTTGAAACTGGAAGTGACCCCACGGCAGAGCGAAGCGGAGATACTTTTGCTGGTCCTCCCGAATAGGTATATGGAGATAAGCCTCCGTAAGGTCGAGGGAAGTGAGAAACTCGCCCCTGCGGACGGCGACCAGCACCGACCGTAGGGTTTCCATCCAAAAGTGGGGCACCCGCAGGCAGCGGTTCACGCCTTTGAGATCCAAAATGGGGCGAAGAGCACCATCCTTCTTTGGCACCACGAAATAAATGGAGTATCTTCCCAGACCATACTCCTCCTGTGGAACGGGAACTACCGCCCCCAGCTGGATCAGATGATTGAGTGTTTGGCGAACCTGAGCGGTCTTGCGATCTCCCCGGCAGGGAGACGCTACAAAGGAATCTAGCACGGGTCTGGCCAAATCCAGGGCATACCCGTCTCGTATGATGTCCAGAACCCACTGATCGGACGTAATCTGGGTCCAAGCGGAGAGAAAGTGCCGAAGACGTCCTCCGATCACTGGTATCCCCATTCGGACCCACTGCCCTTCATTGGGGCTTGCGGGCGGACGCCGGAGCTGCAGTCGCGAATCCTCTACTGGCTCCACGAAAGCCTCAAACTCGAAGCCCTCGAGATATACCTGCCACGCTGGAAGCCACCAGAACGGGGTGACCGAAACCTACGAAAATCCCGAAACTGCCCCCGAGCGACCGGAAGCGACCTCCCTCGCTTGGGTCTATCCTCCGGCAGTCGACCGCCCTTAGACTCATCCAAATCCTTGACCAACTTATCCAAATCCTCACCAAAGAGCAGTCTACCTTTAAAGGGCAGTTTGCCTAACCGCGACTTGGACGAGCCATCGGCCGCCCAACTCTTCAACCAAAGGGCTCTGCGTGACGCTACCACGGAAGCCATGCTATTGGAGAGAGCTCTGATGAGATCATAATGGACATCCGCCAAATACGCCGAACCAGATTCCAAGCGGTGTAGCTCACCCAACATTTCGGTCGCCAAGGCGGGCATTTGTTGAAGCCGCTGAACCCAGCGGAGACAGGCACGGGCAACCCAAGCCCCACAAACCGAGGCCTGCAATGCAATCGCGTCCGCCTCAAACGACTGTTTTAACAGCCCGTCCATTTTCCGGTCCTGCGGCTCCCGCAAGGCCGCACTACCTTCCACCGGAATCGTGGTTTTCTTAGTCACCGCCGACACAGCCGCATCGACCTTCGGAGAACGGAAACGCTCAAGATCGCTGTCCGACATAGGGTAGAGCCTACGCATGACTTTCACCCCCTTGAGGCCCGATTCAGGAGTATCCCACTCCGACTGAATCATCTGGTCAATCACCTTGTGAATGGGGAAAACCACATTAGTGTGTCGTACCGCCTGAATAATGGGGTCTGCACCGTCCGTCTCCTCCACCGGAGCCGCCGGTGCCAAACCAAGAGTCTGAAGAGCCTCCGAAACAAGAGTGGGCAACTCCTCTCGTCGGAACACCCGAATAATCTTTGCCTGATCCTCCGGCTCAGGGAGCTCGCCCTCTTCCAAGGCGTCTCCATCCGCTTCCTGGTCGAACTCAGGATCATCACCGACAGGCCACTCAGCCTCCGACTGGAAGGGTTCGTGCAACCGTTGACGTTTAGGAGCCTTGACGCCGGGCAACGGACTCTCCGCCGATGTGGAAGGGGCAGGCACCCCCGGCGCCGAAAGGGCTGCAGCCCCCATACTCTGGCGCCTGCGGCAGAACGCTTGGTGCATAAGCAAAATAAAATCGGGAGAAAAGTCCTCCAACGGCAAGACCCCCCTGAGATCCGACGGCCCTGCAGAGACTAAAGGAACCGCAGACGGACTCCCTGAGGGACCCTCCAGGGGCGAATCCAAGTCCCCTGCTGCGACCCCGGGCTGCGCCGCCGCCGCCAAAGAACTCTCCAGGCGCTGCTCCATACTGAGCGACACCGAGGCACAACGAGGGCAGATGCCTGTCTCAGAATCTGCGCCCCTCCGAGATCCACAAATCACACAAAGGGACCCCCCGGACATGGGCTCCTCCTGAGGCCGCTGAGGAAGCGACAGATACCGCCCCTCAATACTGAAAGGAACGTATTGGCTGACCAACCCAGCAGAACCAGCAGAGAACTGGGTAGCAGCGAGCAAGAGGGAGTCACAGAAGTGAATCCAAGAAAGAAACTTCCTCCCCCTTGTGTGAATTATTAGCTCTGTTCCCTTGTCTGCTTATTTTATTTTATTTTTTTTTAATAGCTCACCCAAGAACTGCGGTCCACAGCTGGGAGACGCAAAAAATATACATGGAGGAACCGACAGCCCCGCGAAGGACAAGGCTGAGGAGAGAAGAAGCTCAATTTCCCCCCCCCCCTGCAAGCCGCGGGACCCATGCACCCGAAGGAAAAGGAACCTGCAAAAAAAATAAATCAAGCAAGCAATCTAAGAAAAAGGAACAAAAGGGAACAAAAAGTAAAGAAATACCTGAAGCAATGAAAGAAATAACAGCAAAAACCGCCGCGTGGTAGACACGCTGGCAAAAAAACCGCGAAGCAAAAAATGGCCGTGGCAGCACGAAAAGTTTGGCGCG
This sequence comes from Ichthyophis bannanicus, assembly GCA_033557465.1. Lineage (NCBI taxonomy): Eukaryota > Metazoa > Chordata > Amphibia > Gymnophiona > Ichthyophiidae > Ichthyophis > Ichthyophis bannanicus. Next base: position 1,269,298,580 of record CM066032.1, on the reverse strand, counting down.
CTTTCTCCTCGCTGTGGGAACAGCCCGAGGACAGCAAATCTCTGCCGCCGATCGACCAGCGCACCCCCGAAAAAAACGCGATCCGGAGGCCCCCTGAACCCAACACCAATTAGCCAAGAACCTCAGAATGGCAGGGCAGAGGCACAGAGACCTGTTCAGGACCGGCTCTGACCGCCAGCAGACGCCAGCACTTACCGGCAGTGGAGCAGCGAACTCTCAACCCCCCGGAGAGGAGCTGCTGTATAGTGGCCGCAGGAGCTCTGCCCCGAACAGCCCTGGGGCAGAGATCCCAATTAAGAGAGGCAGACAGGTAATAAAAATAGAAGCGGCATAGACTGGAAGGAGAGAGACCTGCCTCAGGCCCCCCCCCACGGAGTGTTGAAATGAAAGGCTGGCAATTTAAAGAAACAGGGACCCTGGAACTAAAGAAATGAAAATAAGTCCTGATAGGACCAAAATTAATGACCCAAAAGGTTAGCTAGGGAAAGAAACAAGAACTAACTGATCAACTAGTGAGCCCAGCTAGGCTCACTAACGTCCTCCTGCTGCATGAAGACTGGACACACTGGGGTTCCTGAGATGCCTGGTATGCTGATTCCAGTGGTACTGAAATTTGATTGGTCCAGTCTTCATGCTGCAGGAGGAGGTGCACAACCCATACGTTGAGGACTAAGCTGGAGGAACGATAAGGAATACAGATTTAATACCAGTGTAAATCACAGAATTATCGTTTGAAGCACCCGGTGAGTTTATATAATATATATATATACTTATATAATATACAACAGAGATGCAATAAATAGGGTCATGAAAGGAGAAGAAATATACATATCAATAATTTTGATCATTATGGAAGTGAGCATTAGGTTCATATGAAGTTTAGTCTTTTGAGGTAGGTGGGTGGCAGCATGGGAGGGGAGAGTTGGAGCTGGCTATGTGATGCCGTAGTGTATTTGGAATAGGTGTGTTTTAAGCTCTTTTATGAAGACCTGTAGGTCCCTGATCAGACGTAGCTCGTGTGGCAGTTGGTTCCAGAGCATGGGTGCAGAGTAGGAGAATGCCCGGTTGCTGGTCCGTTCTTTGACTAGCCTAATGCTGCTGGGCACGCAGAGAGTGTTCAGGTTAGCAGTGCGTCGGCATCTGTTGGCTGGCTGAATGGTGATGAGGTTATCAAGAAAGGAGGGAGATAAATTGTTGATAATTTTAAATGTAGTTATCAGCATTTTGTAGATTATCCTTGCAGGTATGGGGAGCCAGTGGAGCTCTATGAGAACTGGGGTGATGTGGTCAGACAATCTCTTATTCATGATAATTCTGGCTGAAACATTTTGCGCCATTTGTATGATGCTTAATGATTTTTTCGGTAGACCTTGCAAAAGTGCGTTACAGTAATCAAGGTGCGGAATGACGAGAGCCTGTGCAACTGTTCTAAAGTCCGAGTGGTCAATGATGGAGCGTATGGGTTGTAGAACTCTCAGTTTGTGAAAAATGGCTCTGTTAGTTATCCGGAGATGTTTGTCCATTTTTAGGTTTGCATCGATTAGAACCCCTAAGTATTTGATCTCATTTTTAGCGAGATAGGTGTTTCCGTTCAGGGTGATAGATGCAGGAGGTTTGAAATCTTGTTTTCCTGATATGAACATCACTTCAGTTTTCTTGTGATTTATAGACATGTTGCTGCATTGGAGCCAGTTCTGCAGGTCATGTAGGCATTCTTCTAGTTGGTTGAGATTGGGGTTGTTTGTATCGAGTTGTGTGTACAGCATGATGTCATCAGCATATAGGTGGTAGCTGATACTATACTTCTGGAATATTGTACATACTGGCTGGATATAGATGTTAAACAACAGGGAGGAGATGGCTGAGCCCTGTGGTATCCCTTGGGTTTGGGGGAATGGCTTTGCTTGCTCGTTATTGAAGCGAACCTGTTGCATTCTATTTGTGAGGTATGACTCGAACCATTTTAAGGGAGTACCTGTTATCCCTATAGATTCTAGTCTGCGCAATAGAATTTGATGGTGTACTGTGTCGAAAGGCAGCTGATATATCTATGAATATTAGTAGGGACATCTTGCTTTTGTTTTCCAGTCCCTTGATGAGGTTGTCTAAGAGGGCTATAAGTAGGGTTTCGACACCGTGGTGTGGTCTAAAACTATATTGATGCTCGTCAAGTATTTTGTTCTCGTCTAGGTGTTCTTGTAGTTGTTGCTGAGTTACCTTCTCGATAATCTTTGCCAGAAAAGATATGCTTGAAATAGGCCGGTATGATGTGGGGTCTTCTTTGTTAAGAGCTTTATTTTTTAATGTAGGCCTAATTAGCGATCTTTTAAGTTGAGCAGGCATGATACCTTGCTGCAGGGATTGATTGACTATGTGAGTTATCAAGTGAGTGAGTTATCCCTACAGTTTGAATCAGGAACTGGACTATTCAGTTTTTCTTTAAAATCCCCATGTAATTACTAACCTACATGTTTTAGATTCCTATTGCCAATTTACGTTTTATATCGGTTGTTCTATGAACAGCATAAGTGGAAGCTTTCTTATTTTTTTGCACTGTCCACGCCTACTCCCACTCCCACCCCCACCCTTTTTTACTCCTTTTTTATGTCTTGCTTTTCTTATATCTTTTTTTTTTGCTTATGTCTGGACATGGTACCATTGAGGATCCCAAAGAGAGTTTTACACACTTATATATCCCCCTTTGGTTCTTTTTAGTTTTATCTCCATCAAATATTTATATTGTGATTTAACATATCTGATTTTATCCCCTCTCATGGTGTCCATTTACAACGTTTTTAAGCCCGGTTGGCCATTATTTTTTAAGCTTGTTTATAACCCCTTTTTAAATTTTTAAGTCTGCTTTTATGATTAGGTCTATATTTATTTATTTATTATTGTTTACATTTTAATTGGAAATACCCCCAGTTTTTCTTTTTAATCAATTGTACACCAAGACCTCCCTTTCTTTTTCCCTTTCCCCCTTCCTCCCTGCCCCTTAGGTCATTCACTCGATGGATTATCAAGTCCTGCAGGATCTTTTTTATCCCATTAAGGATACAATGTATTATTATTATCTTTATAAAACTCGTTGGAATCCAAGATAAACTTATAGTTTATACATACACATGGTTGGATTACTTTTCTATGGATCCTTGGCTTTTCAAACGTTTGGTCTTAGTATAGCATTCTAGTAAGTCTGGACAACTCAGCATAAGTGATATATGGTTCTCTGCAAATCCGTTTTATTTTAATATAAACACTAGAACACTTTATATACTGTTTTCCAATTTTTGAACTATTTATTTCGGAGGATCTTTATAATAATTTACTTTTATTTTCTACCATTATAACTAATTTTTATGAAGCAAACAATCCTTATTGTGAATGGTCAATCACACATATGACATGTCCATGTCCACTTTAAACTGAAACGAGATTGAATTTTTAAACTCTTTTTGGATGCGATTGGCAGACACTTTATCAGGTTGGTCCTATATATATTGGTTTTAGATATTCACTGTAATACAACTTTCCCAAGAAATCCACCCTTATTGAGCATGCAAGCTCTTTACGAATACAGCTTTCTGCCGTTCTGCATTACTATCATTACTACCAAGGCAATATATTTTTGGTTTCATAGGTAAGAAACATCAAATGGTTCTGGCGTTTTTTTCATATCCGAAGGTGGCCTTTGAAACAGGAGCGGCCCAAGGGAGGTGCAGAGACTCATTTGCATAAGGGGCCTTATTTGCATAAATATTTGCATAACTGTGGGTCCTTGTACTAATGCTCCCATTCAGTCTATTCTCTCAAATATATTAGTTATGTGCCTAATAGTATAGGACTACAGGAGGTTTGTGCCTCTTAAAGTAACATTTAACAATAAGAGAGCTTTAGCATTATGCAAAGCAAGAAAAACCAGAGGGTAGTATCCAAGAGCAATCAGTTTCACTTTTATTATTTACACTGCTTCTTATTTTGTTAAGAAGCCATAGCACCATAATTCTTTAAATAACTTAATTTAACAGAAGTTGTTTTTCATTAATGAACAGATATATATTTATGTAACCAACCATGACAGCCCAAACATGTTTAATAAGAATGGTACAATTCAAGACTAACAATCAGATGTTGAACTTCCATAGGTTATATTAAATACTCTTCTTTAGGTGCTGTCCTTATATAGTCCATTATACATTGCACATGAAACAAGGAATAATCTTCCAACTGGAAAACACCGCAAACCACTATATGCAGCCTGCACTATTAATAACTACCAAGAAAAAAGAAATACAATAGTCTCTTTCAAAACAGAGTATCTATAGCTTCATGTTTTAGTACATCTTGATTTTGCTTAAAGTGGAACCTTCCTAGCCTTTTTTGCTGCAAAAGCATCAATTAGATCAATAAAATCCAGTGCCTGAGCAACAGTGTTCTCAACTGAAATGCGTGCAAGGCCAATAAGCCACTCTTGACTCATTGTAGATCTTAGATAGGTCTTGATCAGTTTTAGCTTTGAAAAGCTGCGCTCTGCTGATGCCACCGTGACTGACATAGTTAATAAAAATCCTCAGTATAATTGATGTGTTAGGATATGCATCCAACAGATGGCTTTTATGAAGATATTTGAGGACTTCTAGAGCAGAGCTGTTTTCCTGAACGAAGACTGATAATTGCTGTAGTTCCAAAAACAGATCTTCTCCATCTATATCAGAAGTGTGAGCTCCAGCATCACTCAGAAGGCACTGTACATTTTTGCAGCATTGCAGGAGTTCATCTGCATCTTTCTCTTTTAGTTGTCCAATGTTGTAGAGAGCCAGAATTTGTACTGTGCTGTCTGTACAGTTCAAATCTTTCTTCAATTGAAATTAGAGCATTATCGATGACTACCATGAAATACTCTGTTTCGAAAGATTGTTCTCCATCCCAATAGGTTGGTCACATGCCTCATAGTCAAAAGCTCTCTTCCTTATAACACGCTTCTGTCTGAATATGGGTTCCACATCCATCTCTGCTGAAATTTCTTTGGCTCTAATAACTGCTGAAATGAAACCAGTTTCCCTATATTTCTTAAGAAATGTACATAAATGCTCTATATATTTCAGAACCACATTAATTTGAATCTCTGAGTCTTGCATAATTTTACTAATTACATTCACTTCAGTTACCCAGCTTACTGGGGTCGTAGGAGATAAAAAGCTGGGAAGCTTTGCGGTGGCCCTGAGTGTGTTGGATATAGAAGGACTAAGTCCTCTTACAGTCCAAAGTGTGAAGGACTGTCTCTGCCCAAATGGAGTGAGGTCTTGGAAAGAAGGTAGGGAGCACCACTTCCTGGTTGAGATGGAAGGACGACACTACCTTCGGCAAGAATTTGGGGTGCATGTGGAGCACCACTCTGTTCTTGTAGAACCTGGTACAGGGCGCCTCCGCCACAAGGGCCTGAAGCTTGCTAACTCTGCGAGCGGAGATGAAAGCGACCAGGAAACCCACCTTCTAAGAGAGGTAGCGGAGGTGGCAGGTAGCCAGAGGTTCAAAGGGTGGGCGAGTGAGCTGCCCCAACACCACATTGAGGTCCCATTCGGTTGCCGGTGGGCGAACCAGGAGCTTTGATAAGAGCAGGCCCCAAAGGAAACGGGTCACCAACTGTTGGGCCAAGAGGGGCTTACCGTCCAACGGATGGTGGTGTGTCGCCAGGGCACTATGCTGCACTCGGACAGAGTTAGACTTGAGCCTGGAATGAGAGAGGTGGAGGAGCTACTGTGGCGCCAGAGCCACCAGGCATGAGAAAGGATCAGCCCCATGTTCGGCGCACCAAACAGAGAACCTGCGCCATTTGAGGGCATAAGCCTTCCTAGTAGAGGCCTTAGAAGAGACCATCAGAACGTCTTCCACCTCAACCGGGAGGTTGAAAGGGGCCGGAGTCATCCTCTCAGCAGCCAGGCTGTCAGCGACAGGGACCCCAGGTTGGGGTATAGGAGAGAGCCCCCCCCTCCTGAGATAGGAGTCCCGGGATGGTCTCCAAAGGGATGGAGGTCTCTACTGTCAACTGCAGAAACAGCAGGAACCACGGTTGCCTGGACAACCGAGGGGCTATCAGGATGAGCAAAGCCCTGTCGCGAAGGGTTCTGAACAAGGTCTTGGTGATCAGCGGCATAGGAGGGAAGGTGTACATGAGGCCTTCCGACTATGAGACCAGAAACGCCTCTGATGCCACCCTGGAGGGGTGGGGCTGCCGGGGGCAGAAGTGGGGCAACAAAGTTGTCCAGGCTAGCGAACAGGTCCATCAAGTGTACCCGCAGAGCTGGAAAAGTCGAATAGCTACCATGGGGTCCAGCTGCCACTCATGTGGCTGGAGAACTCTGCTGAGCCTGTCGGCCAGCATGTTCTCCTGGCCTGGCAGGTACACTGCCCGCAGAAGGATACTCTGTTGGACTGCATACGAGTAGAGGATTAGTGCCTTCTGACAAAGGGTACGAGACCCATGCCCCCCCTGGTTGTTTACGTAGACCATCACCAGCGGTTGTCCGTCTGGACCAGCACTGGCTGGTGATGCAGGTGGTGACAGAAAACCCTCAGAGCTAGGTGTATGGCTCGGAGCTCCAGGAGGTTGATCTGTTGGGTGCTCTTGTCTGGTGACCAGTTGCCCTGAGTGTGGAGATCTCCGCAGTGGCCTCCCCAGCCAAGCAGGGATGTGTTCGTGGTGAGGACCCTTGAGGGTCTTGGGGCCTGAAAAGGCATGCCTGCCTCGAGATGCTGGGGAGACTGCCACCAGACCGGAGAATCCGCCAGTTGATGGGTCACAGAAACCCTGTCTCAGTGGCGGCCTGTGGCTTGAGACCACTGGTCCCGAAGACACCACTGCACCGCCCTCCTGTGGAGGTGAGCATTGGGGGTGATGTGGACCGTGGAGGCCATGTGCCCGATGAGGCACAGGAGAAACCGAGCGGGCACCAAAGGACAGTACTGTATGTCCCGAGCCAATGTCTTGAGACAATTGGCTCGGGCCTTGGGCAAAAAAGCCTTCAACTGGAGTGTTGATCCTTGCCCCAATGAACTCCAGACACTATGCCAGCCAGAGGTAGTTTATGACAAACCCCAAGTGCTGCAGAACCTGGATGGTGCGTGTGGTGGCCTGCTGCACCTCTGAGGCCGTGCCTCCCTTTATGAGCAAGTCGTCCAGGTAGGGAAATACGAAGACCCACTGGAGCCGGAGGAAGGCGGCCATGACTGCCAGGCATTTTGTGAAAACTCTTAGGGCCGAGGCTAGGCCGAAGGGGAGCACCCTGTACTAAAAGTGTCTGCCCCCCACTGTGGTTGGGGTGGATGATGATGTGGGTATAAGCATCCTTGAGGTCTAAGGAGCATAGCCAGTCTCCCTGCTGGAGGTATGGCAGCAATGTTCCAAGGGAGAACATCTTGAACTTCTCCATCACCAGGAATTTGTTGCACAGGTCGAGGATGGGCCTTAGGCTCCCTGTCCTCTTTGGCACGAGGAAGTATCTAGAGTAGAACCCCTTGACCTTGAGGTGGTGAAGCACAGGTTCCACCACTTTGTCCTCGAAGACCTGCCAACTCCTTCAGAAGAAGGTCCCGATGGAGGGGAGATGTCCGAGTCAGATGGAGGAGGTAACCCTCCCTGACTACCCTTAGTGCCCAGAAATCAGTGGTGATGGTCACCCACCTCTGGGCATAGAGGGCCAGATGTCCCCCTGTGGGCTGCTGATCTCCTTGGGGTAGAGAGGCTATGCTCAAGGAGTCAAAAACTCCCCTCTGGCTGGGCCGGAGCCGGTGCCTGGAGTTTTGGAGCCTTCTGCTTACGCGGGCCATGTCCATGTCCCTTGGCCTGTTGACTCTGTTGGGGAGAAGGGGAACATAAGAACATAAGATATGCCATACTGGGTCAGACCAAAGTCCATCAAGCCCAGTATCCTGTTTCCATCAGTGGCCAATCTAGGTCACAAGTACCTAGCAGTTTCCCAAAAAGACACAGGTTCCATAATGCTTGTCCCTGGGTCCCCTTTAATAATGGTTTATGGACCTTTCCTCCAGGAACTTGTCCAAACCTTTTTTAAATCCAGCTACACTAACAGCTTTTACAAAATCCTCTGGTAACGTATTCCAGAGTTTGATTACACATTGAGTGAAAAAAATATTTTCTCTTATTAGTCTTAAATAGGTTACCCTGTAGCTTCATTGTATATCCCCTATATTTCTATATTTTGATGGCGTAAACAATCGATCTACATTTACCCGTTCTCAAAATACGATTGATATCTATAATCACATCTGCAACACCAATCACTCCACAGTAATAGGGCTTTCACCTATATAGCCCCCAACACTTTGGAATATGCTTCTGGATAAATTAAGAGCCATAAAAGACTTCCAATTATTCTGCAAGGAGCTCAAACATACCTATTCTTGGAATATTTTGGAAACCCGACTGACCCTCAAACACAACCGCATAGGCTCGGGTTTCTCACTGTCTCCTTAGCTCCCTACACTACATAGACTTACCTTCCAGGATATTAACCACCTATGTACACCCTCTGATAACGGAATATCAAGAAAATTCCTAACTATTTGTACTTAAGTTGATTATAATATGTTATCTATAATTTTCTAAACAGCTGTTAAAGTTAAAAGCGTGTTTTATGTTATAATGTAATTGCGTTATGTTTAATGTAAACTGCCCTAGATCCGTGGAAGGGGCGGTATAAAAGAAAAAAGCTAACAAACAAATACATAAATAAATAAAATCATGATGTCACTGTCTTCATTTGCAGACTTGATCACAATATCTTACTTTACTTTTAAAATATGGGAGGCCTGATAAGATGGGTAGTTTCTGTAAGCAGCTCCCTTCCTCGGGTAAAAGGGCTTTTTACCTGAGCCCTTCCGTCGGGGAGGGGCAGCGGTCTTTTTAGAGAGCATGGTCCTAGTCATTAACTCGATCTCCAGCTCGGCAGCCTTGTTGGTCATGGGTTTGCCAAAGAGATTCTCTCCTTGACAGGGGACATCGACCAATTTGTCCTGAACCCACTGCTCGAGGTCGGACAACTGTAGCCAATCTTGGTGGCATGCACCGATGTCAGCCGCCGCTACTTGAGCCGCCGACTCGAACCCAACATAGGCCACCTGAGACATGAACTTGGAACATTCATGGACTGCTTTGGCCAGGTTCTTGAACTGCTGCAAAGGTTCCTCAGAGAGACCACCGAGAACTTGGCGAGTTCCTTTGCCAGGTCTCTCAGGTACATGCCCATGTATAGCTGGTAGGCCTGGATGCAGCCGATGAGCATTGAGCCCTGGTAGCACTTTCTGTTGGGGGGCATCGAGGAGTGCGTCTTCTGGCTTTTCAGTCGACACATGGCTGACTCCACCACCATGGAGTTATATGGCAGCTGTGACTTTTGGAAGCCTGGGCTCTGGCAGACTCAATACATCGAGTCCAGCCGCTTGCTCACCACCAGCACCGAGGCCATTGTCTCCCACATTCGGAGCATCAGCCATTCCAGGATGGAAGGGATAGGCACCGTGAGCGATTCCCGCGGAGGGGCCTCGTACTGGGGGATTTCAAAATCATCTGCCCGAGGGTCCTCCTCTGACTCGGATAGGAATGCCAGGGCCTTAGACACGTCCTTGACAAAATCAAGAAAACCCATATCCTTGGGCGGGGACGGCCGTCGAGGCTCCAAGATGGGAGAGTCAGATGGGACGTTGCAGGGGCGATGGGTATCGGCAGACTCCTCATCCTCAGTCTCTCACTCAGAATAGTCCATCGAGGACTCATAGGAGGGCTGCTCCACGGGCCTTGGGGCCCCCTATGCCCTGCAGCTAGTGCCTGGTAAACTCTCCGGGGACGACCGCAATCCCATCGAGCAGGACTCGGATCATGACCTCGGCCAAGGATCGACTCGAGGCCTAAGGACCTCGAAGATTGGCTCGGCCTCTGGGGATGTCGTGGACGTTGAGAAGCCGGTGGTCATGGCGGATGAACCAGTCGTGCTGGACAACAGCACCCGCTGCTGGTCCATGAAGAAAGACAAACTACACTCCAGGGCCACCATTCTAGACTCCATACCAGATGGCTCCGCAGCCTTCAACGCGGGCACCGAGGGACTCAGGCCTGCGCCGGATCCCCTGAAAGGAATCCTCGATGAGGATAGTGTCTGGGGACCGAGGCCAGTCCGTGGTCGGATCCCTTCAGGGGACCTTGCAGGCCACTCCTTCTCCGACACCTCGGATGAACGCCTCGGACTGCGAGACCAGGCCCAGGGAAAACCCAGCTGGTCGGAACCGTACAAGGATGCCACCTTCAAGGGTTTCTTCTTCTTCCTGGGTTCCCTCGAGGGAGACCCCCTTTCTGAGGATCCACGATGAGGCTCAGGTTTGGAAGGTTCCACCTGAGATGTAAGAGCTTCCGACGAGGCCCTGGCCTTCGGAGGCACCGGGGACTCGGAGAAAAACTTATCGTGCTGCTGCTGGTGGCTCTTGAGGGCCTTACTGGACATCCTCTTGCAGAGACCGCAGGCTGCCAGGTCATGGTCTGGCCTGAGGCAGCAGAGACACAAGTCGTGTGTGTCGGTCAAATTCATAATTTTGAAGCACCGATCACACTTTTTAAAACCATTGGTAGCCATGGGGGAAAAAGTACTCCTGCAAGGTCGAAGACTCTCCGAGCTGCCAGTGGAAAAAAAGGCGCAAAGACGCCAGGAAAAGAAAAGAACGAAAACTACAAAAATAGACCGAACTAGACGCCAAGGCAACGAGGTCAGTAGGCGGGAAGAGTACCGGTGCGATACCAAGGAGAGTATGAAACTCAGAGAGAAAAATCAACCTTTTCCAAGGACAAGCCAGATAAATGTCTGAAGGGCTCCGTGGAAAAAAGGAGACTGAGCAAGATGGCACCCTTGGGCGGGAAGGGGACCACGAATGCGTGGTGGCCTCTCCCAAAGGCTTTCTTTGAAAGCTGGGGGGATGCTTCTGTCAGGGCTCCGTCAGTGCCAACGTCACCCATATGTGAGGACTGACTTCCTGCTTGATCCCGGAGAATGATAAATGACAGAGTGATGGAGCTCTTAATATATGACAGTTGTATCTGAGGGGATCAGTTAACCTTTCCTTATTGGCCTCTGATAGGTATCAGAGCATTTGAAACCTTAACAGCAATGTAAGAGTTCAGGGTTATAGGGAAAGGTATATACACACCCCTCCTCGAGATTTCCACTCTTCTGGAAGACCACTTCTATCTATGCCCTTCTCTTCTGCTGACAACTCCGGATTCAGGAGTAATTAGCGGAAATATTTCTCTACAAAAAGAGTGTAGATAGTAGAGAAAGCAAAAAAGCATGCGACAAACACAGAAGATCCCTAAAGGACAAAAAGGGACTATAGAGCTTAGAGGTTGGTATGGAAGGGCAAGAGTGGATAGGCCGTATGGTCTTTGTCTGCCATCATGTTGCTTTGCTTCATCATTGAAGGATACCAACAGCACTTCCACCTTAGGTATTTAGCAAAACTTGATTGTAAAGCAAAAGCTAAAAATATAAATAGGGAAACCAGGAAGTAGGAACACACATATTGAATATTAATAAGAAACTGTTATATACAGCACAGATCCAGTATATATCTTAAATTGAGCGATCAAAGGCAAAATGAATTGCCTGAAAACATCATATATAAAGCAGCCACTGGTGTTCAAGCTCATTTCTTGGCATATCCAACATAGCCAGAAGAATTCACATTACAGCATTTATATCTATACTGATTGATACCCACATCTCTGAGCTCATGTAACGGCAGTGGGAATTCATTCTCTTGAGATGGGGAAGGCCGAAGTGGGGAAAGGGTGGAGGTCACAACTTTTACAAACCCTAATGAGGTCATTCCGAGCCCCGAATAGCGGGGATGGATGTCCCGTTGGGATGTCCATCCCTGCTATTCGGCCCCCTCTGCTGGCCCCACCTAACCTCCTCGTACGAATTAGGAGTTTGGACAGGGAAGCTAGATGGGGGCAGAAAAGAGGTGGCGCGGCGGAGACAGGGCGGGCTGTGGCGGTCTGCGGCCCCAGACGTACAGGGCTAATTCAGCTGTTGGCCCTGTATGTCTGAGGCCAGCAGACGGACAGGGGAACTTATTCCACCTCTGAGATGGAATAAGTTCCCCTAGACCAATATACTCCAGGCTAACATATAAGATTCTGTTAATAACATTCAAGATTATCAACAACATCGCCCCCAAGTCTCTCAATGAACTTATCACACCTACTCCTAAAACTAGAATCAGAAGGACAACAACAGACAACACTCTGACGATTCCCAAAGACTCCATAAAATGCTCCCAAACAACCAGGAGAAGAACCTTTGCCTACTATGCACCAAAATGTTGGAACGACCTTCCCCCAGAAATCAGAGCGATCTGGGATCTTCTACAATTCCGGAAAGCAATAAAACACCACCTCTTTCTGCTCCACTTTGCCCAAGCTGCCACCCCGACTCTAAGAAACCAACCCCTTTCCCCTACTAAAGACTCCCACACAACATAAAGCTCAAATCCCACGCACTCACTTGTCAGTCCTAAAGCAACCTACTTACTTTCAGATCAAATAACAACGATTATGCCATATCTTTATGTATATAGTTCCTTGTACTCCTCAACCATTCTGTTACATGTCAATATGTAAATAGTTTCCCATGTTCTCCAAGTTTTATTCCTTGTTATAATGTAATTCAATCAGTCTTCTCTGATCTGAAAACTCTTTGTTAAATGTAAACCGCACTGATAACAAATAGTGCGGTATATAAGAATTGTTAAATAAATAAATAAAAATAGACGGGGGGAGATGGCAGGCCCAGGGTGCATCAAAGGGTGGAAGGGGCGAAGGAAATTCCCTGCAGCCCGACCCTGGCCTTGGGAGGCCGGATCGTGGGGGTCGGGTTGTGGGGAATGCATTAAGTCAGTGGCAGCCGGGGATTGCGGCTCGTGCCATGGCAACTGGACGCCATGGTGCCACGGCTTCATTCAGGAGCCTTGACTGGGTTAGCCGGGTAGAGGCCTGTACATGCAGGCGGACCAGGATCAGGTCCCAGGCCTGCATGTACAGGCCTAGTCGCTATTCCGATCCCACGAGGCTAGGCGTGCCCTGTGAGATCAGAATCGCGTCTGCTCCTGTGCATCTGATTCCGATTGGGTGCACAGGGGCATGGATCCTGTATGGAATGGAGCCCTAATGAAACAGATATATGTATTTCCAATGGGAATTTGGTACACACATCTATTTCATTAGGGTTTTTTAAAACTTGCGATCCCTATTCCTTACCCCACTTCCCCCCCCTACTCGCTTCTCCTAGTGTCTCAGTATTAAAATGTTTTGTTTAGACTCTCAGAGACTGCTGCATTTAGTATTAGTGCAGGATAGGTACCCCATGCTAAATGTGCGTTCCACGTCCATTCTCTACCCCTAACCCATGACCCACCCATTCTCTAACCCACTGCATGTGGGAAATAGCATGAAGTAAGAGTAAATTAGACTTACCTGCTAATTGTTGTTCCTTGCGGAACTCTAGTCCAGTCCCGGAACCATAGAGTTGTGAACCTCCACCAGCAGCTTTGGAGACTGAACATCTTCATCTCTTTGATCATCCAGCTATATGCAGCCCCAAGGACCGCCCACACATCAGTACCTATTGACAAAGCATACTAAGCAGAGCAACAAATAAGTAGATATAACAACACAGTGGAAAAAAGGATCCTGACCCTAAAGTTCCCACCACTAGCAAAAATTTTTTTTTTCTTTTTCCAATTGCGTAAGAACAACCTCCCGCCTACGGGAAGGCGGACCAGAACGGCCGTGGCGACCCTTGTGCAAAACGCATGCAACAAGAGACGCCACCGCTCACCCCCAAGATTTGACCCCGAAAGGGAACTAAGGCGTGCTGCAAGCAGAGGAGCTCTGACCGAAAGTATAGAGAACAAAAACCCTGGCAGACTCCTATAATGAATGTACCTTCTTGGCTGGCAGCGAGAACAGATAGACAGGGAGGGATCCGGGACTGGACTAGAGTTCCGCAAGGAACAATTAGCAGGTAAGTCTAATTTACTCTTCCTTAGCGTCCCTCTAGTCCAGTCCCGGAACCATAGAGGATGTAACAGAGCAGTAAATCTCAACGGGAGGGCCTCGCTAGTCCAGCCTGAAGCACCCGAGACCCAAACCGCGCATCCGACGCCGCCTGCACATCCAGACGATAGTGCTTAGCAAAGGTGTGCAAGGACGACCACGTCGCCGCCCGACAAATATCCACCGCCGGTACCAAGCTAACTTCCACCCAAGACGCCGCCTGCGCCCTAGTCGAGTGAGCCCGAAGCCCGGCAGGAACCATCCTGCCGTGTAAAAGGTATGCCGACGAAATCGCCTCTTTCAACCAGCGGGAAATGGAAGACTTAGACGCTGCTTCCCCCCTGCGCGGACCGCCAAATGCGACAAATAGGCGATCGGACTTACGGAAGGCCGCCGTTTCCCTCAAATACCGACGAAGAGCTCGACGGACATCCAACGCGTGCAAGGAGTTATCCGCGTGCTGGCCCCGTTCCTTGGCAAACACCGGGAGAGACACCCCCTGATTCATGTGAAACGCCGAAACTACCTTAGGCAAAAACGCAGGAACCGGTCGCAATACCACCTTGTCGGCAGAGAAAGACAGATAGGGTTCCCTACACGAAAGAGCCTGCAACTCCGAGATCCTGCGAACTGACGAGATCGCTACCAGAAACACCGTTTTCAACGTCAAGTCCCTCAACGAAGCTTGCGCCAAGGGTTCAAACGGCGGAGCCACCAGAGACCTCAACACCAAATTCAAGTCCCACAAGGGCACTAAAGCCCTGTACGGAGGACGCATAAGAAACACCGCTCGCAAGAAGCGCTTCACGTCCGCATGGGACCCCAATAACTGGCCCTGAACCTTGCCTCGAAAACACGCAAGAGCTGCAAGTTGTACCCTCAACGAACTGGCTGCCAGGCCCTTGTCTACCCCTGCTTGCAAGAAGGAGAGGATCTGAGGAACGGAGGTCCGTAAAGGCCGCAACTCGCGAGCCGCACACCAGCTCTCAAAAATACGCCAGACCCGGACATACGCTAGCGACGTAGACTGACGCCGCGCCAGCAACAAGGTAGCAATGACCTCCGGAGTATAACCTTTGGCTCTCATTTGCGCCCTCTCAATAGCCATGCCGTAAGCGAGAAGCGAGCCACCTGAGGCATCTGCAGCGGCCCCTGCCGAAGGAGATCCGGCCGAGGAGGAAGGAGCCACGGATCGGCCACACTCAACCGCACCAGATCCGCATACCAAGGCCGACGAGGCCAGTCCGGGGCAATCAGAACCACGGGACCCGGATGCCGCTCGATCCGCTGTACCAGGCGGCCCAGCAGGGCCCACGGAGGAAAGACATAGAGCAGCCCGTACCTTGGCCACCTTTGTGCCAATGCATCGAGGCCTTCCGACATGCGTTCCCGACGCCTGCTGAACACTAGCAGAGACTCTCCGTACTGGAGAACTGCTGATAAATGGAATGGGAGCATAGATAGCTTCAAAGGCCAGAGTTCTATTTTGCAACCCCTCTCTGCTGAGCTGCCTTTGCCATATGTAAAATTAAACCACATATATCCAAAATGAAGACATTACAAATCTACCGTAAAATCTTATAATTTGGGCAAAGCCAAACTAAACGGGAACATTTTCCATTAAGAAACCACACAACTATAAAATCCTTCCCATGACATAAAGCTTATGGCAGAGCATTCCACATCTGTGGGCTGGCCATGGCGCTCACTCAAGCATCTGTTACAACTGTCCAAGAGAGTTATCACCATAATTCCTTTTGACCTGAATATGTTTACAGCAGAACATAGCGCTATATCACAGCAGCTAAGCCAAAATATTATCCCGCCATATAAACCGACTTTAACGCTTTATAGGACCCTCTATGGATAGCGGAAGGATAATCTTTTTTTTTTTTTTTAAAGTAGGGGACTCCAAAAACCAAGTTTCCGCCAACTCCAATGAAATCAAAGCAGATCAGCTAAAATTACCTGAACTGCTACTATAGCTTTGCAAGAAGCTACCAGCCCCCGCTGCACCCAGTTGTCCTTCCCCCCCTTATCCAGGGGGATTCTGCATTGCAGGAGGCGTTGCCCACCCCCTGCCAGCCTACTGCATCTGCCAGGGAGCTGAAGAGCAAAATAGAAAGTAGAACCCCTGGAAGCAAACAGTGTCGTGTCCCTGGGATTCAGGCGCAAAAGGTAAAAATCAAAAGTAAAAGCAACAGTGTTAGCTAAAAATGAACAAGGCTATCTCTCACTAAAGCGAGTTTCTCTTTCTTATTGAAATCCCACCGAAGTCCGTGGGACCCAAGCTTTCGAACACAGACCCTAACGCTGTGCATTAACCACAACCAGAGAAATGAAAAGAAATGAAACCCTGCTCTAGTAATAGATGAGAATTTCCTGGGAAGGGCCTGCTAAGTGTTGCTATGAAACCCACAAGCACCTTACCAGGCCTTCCTGAAGTCAGAGAAATAGCAGTGGAATACACCGACCACCTTGAAAATGGAGGTCTGAGAGGTTGTCGCCTGTGTGAACCTGATGAGTAATATGATTTTGTATTGTACCACCCACCCCCCAGGGATGGGGGCACTGAATACTTTATGTGATTCATGAGCAGCGCTGTCATTCGGTGGCCTTTAGGGCAGCAGAGCCCGACCAATGATACAGAAATTAAGAGCTTTAAATCTTGGTCATATAAACTGGATTCTCAGACCTTACATCACAGCACCGAGGCTCTGTGGTGATTTCTATCCTGACCTGCAGATAATGGCTGCCTGCACAGTCATAGAAAGGCACTATTGAGTGTACCAGCTGCCCTCTGGTGGCCATAGACCGTAGCACAGGCACTTCCCGGTTGACAGTTTAACTGCCAGTCTATTCTTGTACATCCTAAGGTTTCCTAAACCTGTCCCTGTGAATTTTGGGCAACTGTCACTATAGAATACATAAAGGCACACTTCTAGGCTTTCCCTCCTGCAAACTACAAGTTAGGGCTCTGCCCTTGAACCTAAAAGCTGGCAATTTGCCTAATATCCTGGGCCTGAACAGATGCTCCTCAGAGACATGATTAGGAGGGAAAGAACATGTGGTATCAGGGATCAATGCCAAAACTGCTGTCCTGTTTTTAAGTTTATTCTTATTTATTCTATAAAGAGGATTGACAACAGTCCCCCTTAATGCTGAGGAACCCCCTGGCCTTAAAAAAAAAACTACAAACAAAAGAAAAACAATCACTAGGCCCAAAAATTTAGCTATTCTGCCTGTTTTCCTCACGCAGGTAGCTCACTGCAACGCTCGCCATGCGGTCCAAATACCTAGAGAGGAAATGGCTGCCCCTTCGCCAATGAATTCTGGCGCCAAGAACAGCCGCCGCTGCAAAAATGAGGCCTCAGCAGACCGACGGGCACCTGCAGGGCCGAAAGCCACACAGCCTGCTCCTACCTCCTTGAATTCCTCCGATCCTCAAACTGCGCTGATGCGCCTGGCAGCCGCGGCGAGGATCGCTCAGCCGGTTCCACAGACTAAAATTAAATACCGCAGCAACGGAGAGGCTCCGTCCCGCTTCAGTGTGGCTGTACGGGTCCCGGAGCTTTCTCCCGTACAGTCCAGGGAGAGAGATCCGCACCGGCAAATGCCTGCAGCAAGTGAAAATCACTGACAAGGAGGGAAGGCAAGAACTGCTTCTAATTTAAAGAACCAGGCTCAAATTTAAAATTACTGTAAATTAAAGGTAAAAATCAAAAGTAAAATCAGAATTTGTCACACTAAATGCTCCTATCTGTTCCCCCCAAGTGAGCCCAGAAGCTAGGCTCACTATGTCCTCCTGCTGCAAGGAGACTGGACACACTGGAGGCTGATGGGAGATACCAGCAGGCTATATCCAGTGACTCGTCCCCAGGAGGCGCAGAATCCGCAACACTCGGGGGCCGGCTCTTCTTTTGTGGACCAGTGTCTCCCTCCACTGAAAGTGGACGCTTTAGCCCACGGCGGGGCAGGACCGAGCCTCCCCCCGCCGGCTGCAAGAGAGCCAGAGCCTCCTGCATGAGAGAGAAAAAAGCGGGTGGAACTCCCAGGGATCCCTCCCGGACACCCCCCACCAACAGGCGCTCCGGCACCGCAGAAATCCCCGGACCAAGGACCGTCTCTGCCTGCTCTGATGTCCCTTCTGTAGATACAGGTGGGAGATCTGCACTGGAGCCCTCCAGAGGATCCTCCATGCCAGCACCCACAGCAGAACAAGTGGCACAGACTCAGGCTGCCAAATTACTACTTCTACGAATGCCACAGACCAGACACCGAGGACAAGGAGGCATGGCTATGCACACAGCCCTTTGCCAGCAAAGCAGGAACACCTTGCTGAAGCAAACAGAGCAGAAAAAAAAAAATCGCGATTTTAAAAGTGCTCAAAAATGCTCCAAATTGCAGGATTAGATAGAGCTGGAGTCAATTAGCTGAAATCTGACCAAGAAATGCAAAAACGAAGCTCCTATCCCTAAAAAAAAACACGAAGAAAAACAACTTTGAAAAAAAATCCAAAATGGCCGCCGGACCCGATCCCGCCAAAAAAAGGACCAGAAAAAATACCCAAAAGGTCTAAAACACTCCCCAGAGCTGATTCCAGGCCACCCCAAGGCCTCCACCACTGCCTTTAGAAAGAAAAAGCTTCAAACTCTACTCACCCACACACAGGAGTGAAGGGGGGGTCAAAACACTGAGAGTGCTGTCCAGCGTGCCTGTCACAAGCTCTGAGTAGCAGTTATCAGAGTCAATAACAGAGTAATAACCGCTCAGGGCAGCTCGGGGAACCCCTAAATCAGTCAGGGGACCCTCAGAGCCTACTGTTGTATTCAATTGCTGCCTGTAATTGTCTTCAACCTTCTCCTCACCCACCAAGGGGGTTAGGTAGAAAGGAGACCTGTGTCCTGTGTAGCTCCCCTGCTTGTTTGACCTATGGGGAGACTGACAGAGAGAGACAGAGAGAAAAAAACAGATTAGAGAAAGACAGAAGGGACACAGTCAAAGATTTCCTCCACAGCAGCAGCCCAGCACCTAAATCTAGAAAATAATAAAACACTAAAGCTCTGCTTATTTGTTCCTAAGGAGCCCAGTTCTGGGCTCTGACTTCCAAGCTGCTTGGAGACTGAGATACTGATGTGTGGGCGGTCCTTGGGGCTGCATATAGCTGGATGATCAAAGAGATGAAGATGTTCAGTCTCCAAAGCTGCTGGTGGAGGTTCACAACTCTATGGTTCCGGGACTGGACTAGAGGGACGCTAAGGAATTATTGTGTTTGCACAGTAACTTGGTCCGGCCAGTGGCCTCACACAAACCACTTATCATAGCACCCCTTAGTAAACATGCACCATTGAATGAATCCATAAAGTTCAGACATGCATTACACAAATTTCATCAACAATGTGGAAAATCCAAATGCCTGACTGAAAATCAGAAAAAAAAGTTCAAAAAATTACCTAATAATTAACCAGACGTTTTTTTCTGTGCTCGCCTTCTTCCCTAGAAAAGGAAATGCTTTTGCTCTAAATTTAAGCTATGCCAAAGTTTATGTTTTATCTGGTCCCAAAACTGTTTTGTAATTTAAATTAGTAAGGAGACAATGAGAGCAAGAAAATTAAACAAAAAACATCACCTGATTTCAGCTTGATAGAATCTCTTCTCTGACATCCAACTGAATCCAGACCAGCGTCAGAGTCCTGCCTCTGACTGGGATTGCTGCCGTACTGGTCCCTTTCTTGTCCTAATATATATTTTAAGTTTCATTGAATAAAAACATCCATTTTCTGGATTTAAGTAGCAAATGTTCTGAGTCATTTCTAAGCAGATTTCTTCATCCTAGAACTTCACTGAGAATCAATAGTGGCCCTAGCAGCTCCTTTTCTATTTAATCAAAATGCTTGAAATCAAAATATCTATTACTTAGTCATCCAAAATACTCTTGCTTCCAATATTTAGCTTACTCTGCCTAGTGAAGCCACATGTCATATTGTTTAGATTCACATCTATGATTTTACATTGACTAAGTTGCCTAAGGCAAAATTTTGGTTAGGTGACCCAGAAATTAAAATAAATGTAGATCCCATACAATAAAATCTTCAAAAATTTAGTATTAAAAAAAATTACAGTGTGAATTTCAAAGAAATTACCAAAGCGCAAGGAAACCAAGAACAGAAAAATTACACTTTTAGTGATTTCTATGACATACAGAACAGAAGATAACATTGCCATATCAAGACACAGAATACTGGAGCATCTGTGCCAAACAAAAGTTATCCCAAGTCCTCCTGAAACACCAAAGAATGATGCAGAAAAACTGAATACTGAATGAGAGAGAACCTTCAACGCGAGTGCTTTTAAGTCAACATATCCAAGGGTTCAAGAAATAAGAAATAAGAAAGCCTAATACATTCTAAGGATTTTGAGTCTTACCATTCACTTTGTTTTAGATCAAATTTCATGCCTTAAAATACCTCTATCAAAACTGTACATAATAGAGACTCCAAAAGAGAGTAGTAACTGCATTACACTTCGTTCTACAGTGCTACAATAATTTGATATCCAGATGGTGCTGCTGAATATCTCTCTCTGTGCCCTTATTTGGATAACTTTCATGGTTATCCTGATAAAAGCTTCTTAATATCGGCATCTATGGTTATAACATTAGGCCTGCCCAATTTATGGCTGAAGTGCTGAAAATCAGTGCTAAGCTCCTAACTTCTTTCTCCAGCTTAGATCCACACCTGTTGCTATCCACTCTTTATGCTCCTAAATTCTGAGTATAAATTTAGGAACTGTCTTAGCAAATTTTCAAAGAGGCCAATTTAAGAGCATAACTCTCAAAGTTAGAACATAAAACTGTTGAATATCAAACCTCTTGGGTCCTGAATTCACTGTCATTCAGCTTGACTAGAGTATGCTAGTAAAAGAGCATGTATTTTATTTTGAGCCCACTTACCACTCAAATTTAAGGGCTCATAAGACTGTGAAAATAAGTCACACTCATACAGTCTGCCATTCTCATCTCTTCCACCAGGGTCCCCAACAATAATCCTAAGGGACAAGAGGCACAGAATCAACAGAATAAACTGAGTTTATAAATGAGACCTTTTTATCTATAGAGCACCCTGTATATACACAACAGTTTTAATAGAAATTTTCAATGATGTAAACAGTGGTGAAAAAAACAAGTTTTAATTTTTACCCCCCAGAGGTGGGAAGGGGCCATTCCAAGACACCCCCCCCCTCCCCACCATGATCTCTGGACCAGTGGGGGGCTGTTGCAACATGTCCTCTGTGGCAGCAGCCTGAGCCCAATCACAAAAGTTAGCCACAGGATCAGTGCAAGCAGAAGCAACTGCTGCCTCAAAGAAAGGCCACAATTGTGGAAGTAGATGGGCCTGTGGGAAAGAGGAGGCATGGTGGCAGACATCTGTGGTAGCCGCCATTAAACACTGGTAGTCACAGCAGAATCAGGGCAGGCAGGGGTTGTTGCATTAGAGAGACGTCCTCCCCCACCAGGAATTTTAAAGGGGCTGTGCCCCTCAGAAAAGAAAGAAGAAAGAAAAGGAATTCTGACCTTCCCCTTGCCAAGAAAGACAGTGGAAGTGGTGGGCATCACCTCAGAGACAGGAGTGCTACTGTAATAGAGAAGAGATCCCCCTCTCCTATAGCTACCAGCTGAAAACAGGGGTCAGGAGCAGTAAGGTACCCCTCCCCCTCAAAGAAGCACAAGAAGGCAGGCGAGTGAAGTGGCACCAGCAGCAGCAGCAGCAGCAGAATGGCAGAAGGAGCCCCTGAGAGCCAGAGAGTGAAAGGAGGATCGCCTCACAGGAACCTCTCTAAAGGATGGAAATGCAAATCCAGGACCCAGACACAGACACACAGAAAGCAGGAAAATCCCCATGCCTTTCAGCAGTGGTGTAAGTTACAATGAGGGGCCCCCCAAGCAATATCCCATTGTTGTGGTGTGGCATGCCCGCGTGTGGCCCCCCTTCATGCAGGGCCCCCATGTGGCGGCGGCCCCATGCTTACACTTCCTTCGAAGGCTGAAGCAATATTCGCATGCTGTTCTAATCTCCAACGAAGGAGCAGGTGATGACCAATGCTATTCCGCGGCATCACACACTCGCTGCAACTGCAAGGGAAAGTCACCACGTGCAAGCGTGCTGAGTGGGAGGAGTTGAAAATCTACTTGCATCTCTTCTGTGGCTCACAGTGGGTAGTGCAGCGCAGCAGCACGCGGGGCATGGAACAACAAAAAATTCAAACAAACAAAAAAGAGTTGAATCGCTGCACTGTGCGGCACTGTGGCAGGCTGGTCAGGCAGGATTCAGAGGACCAAATCAGATAGCGAGAGTGGGGCCTGACTGAAGCGGAACGGGACCGGCAGTGGCGGTGGGACACACTGTATCACAATCGTCTTTTAGCCAGGCAAGGCAGCACACAGCATGTGTGTCTTTGGCATGGGGCCCTGTGCAAACAACATTCTTGCACATTGGATGGGCCGGCCCTGCTTTGAAGCATATTGATAGTACATGGTGAACTTCCTAATGCACATTTCATTGCCAAAAACCTTTTTTTTAACCTTTTCAAAGTTTGTTAGCAATCCGTGCAGTTCTTGTTGTTTTCATTGATTTCGTGATATAGCTTCCAGAATGGATTACCCGATAAACACATAGTGGGCTTATCCATATCCTCTTTTATCTGATATATTCCTGTTTGGGTTCATTTTGTCCCCTTAAGGTTGTACTGTACCACATTTGACTCCTTGCTTCACAGGCTCATTTCCATCTCCCTCCTCCCAGTTATGGTAGATATATGTTTTGAATCCAGTTGATTTCTTTATGTTTCAAGACTCTCCTGCTTTGTGTTGAATAAGAATTGTAACTTGTCCCTTTGGTTCCCTTTTCCGACATGTGCTCAACAGATTGCCATTTAAGAAATGCACTATATATTTAACAACGTTTTTACTAATTTATTATTTTAGTGTTGATCTCCTAACCACATTGGTGGCTGCATTATCATATCTTGAGTATACTTATCCTAGGTGAGTGTTCATAGAGTTAATGGATTTATATGATAGTAACATTGGTCTAAATGTTCTGTCCTTTTCATGCATACACCCTTTCATTTTATTTAATATTGAGACATGATTTTAGTTTATATTTTATTTATGGTTTATTATTTATTATCATTGTTTTATGAGCACTTTATGATATATATACATACACACACACTTTTTATTATTTTCTGCTATGGTTTTAATAATTTATATGATCAAATAGTATTTGTGTTTAAACTTTTTTTTATACGTGTTGCTTTCTCCTGGGCATAGTCCCATTTTTAAGTATGAGTTATAAATGCATTTAATTGTCCTTTTATTTTTTACATGAGGTCTTAAACCCCTCATGAAGGCTCATGTCGAAAGACGTGTAGGGTTTACTTCGTTGGATACTGTAATACAGAAGCACAGGCAGAGCCTATGGAAGTAGAAAGAAAGGTGGACTTTACCTTTAAAAATGACAGTCAGCCAACACACACAGCTCAGGGTCTGCACAA
The DNA here is from genome assembly GCA_033557465.1 of Ichthyophis bannanicus. Classification (NCBI taxonomy): domain Eukaryota; kingdom Metazoa; phylum Chordata; class Amphibia; order Gymnophiona; family Ichthyophiidae; genus Ichthyophis; species Ichthyophis bannanicus. Next base: position 1,269,274,906 of record CM066032.1, on the reverse strand, counting down.
GAGAAGCAAGCAGAGAGAGGGAGCAGTTGAGCTGACACACCCAGGCTCTGACGTAGCAGCAAGCTTGGAGTTTGATTACTCTCACCCGCTTAAAAAAGCCGAGCCAAGCTTCAGAGAGGAGAAATATAAACGCTGCTCATTAGCCCCAGAGAGGAAGGAGAAGGCCTGGCAGAGAGCAAAGAGGTGGAAGGAGTGGCAGAGAAGGAAGCAGTGGCCAAGAAGGAGAGACTGGCACACGGAGAGCTTCAGAGAGGTGGAGAGGCTCAGAGACTTCAGAAGGTTGGAGACTCTGTGAAGAACCTGGTTGTAGTTCAGGAAGTGAGGCTAACTGAGCAGAAGGAGAGAAGGCACAGCCAGTTACTAGGAACCTGCCTAGACGGAGAGAGTTGGGAGCCCTTCAGATCTCACTGCTGGAGGAAAGGTCTCAAGGTCTATATAGGTGGGAACCTAACACTAAACCAGGGAAGTCAAGAGGCTCAGCTTGTACTAAAGAGCTAGGGCAGTGCTTTAGGCAGGAATTGAATGCAGAAACATAGAAACATGACGACAGAAAAAGACCACAAGGCCCATCTAGTCTGTCCTTCCATAACAACAACTACAACAGTCCACTTTTTACCTTTAGAGATCCTCTGTGTTGGTCCCATGCTTTTTTGAATTCAGTTACTGTCCTCATCTCCACCACCTCCACTGGGAGACTATTCCACGGATCCACTACTCTTTCCGTAAGGAAATATTTCCGCATATCACTCCTGAATCTATCTCCCTTCACCCTCATCCCATGTCCCCTCGTAGCAGAACTTGCTTTCAATTGAAAGAGGCTCTCTCCCTGAACATTTATGCCATGGAGGTATTTAAACATCTCAATCATATCACCTCTATCCCGCCTTTCCTCTAAGGTGTACATATTAAGATCCTTAAGTCTGTCCTCATATGCTTTATAATGAAGCCCATTAATCATTTTAGTAGCAACCCTCTGCACCGACTCCATCCTGTTCACATCCTTTTGAAGGTGCGGTCTCCAGAATTGCACACCATACTCCAAATGAGGTCGCACCAAAGACTTATACAGAGGCATTATCACCTCCTTTTTTCTGCTAGCCATTCCTCTCCGTATGCATCCAAGCATCCTTCTAGCTTTTGCCGTCGCCTTTTCTACCTGTTTAGCTACTTTAAGATCATCAGACACAACCACGCCTAGGTCCCGCTCTTCTTTAGTGGACAAAAGTACTTCACCTCCTATACTGTATTGCTCCCTTGGATTGCTGCAGCCCAAATGCATGACCTTACATTTTTTAACATTAAATCCCAACTGCCAAATTCTAGACCATTCTTCAAGCTTAGCTAGATCCCTCCTCATGTTATCTACACCTTCCTGGGTGTCTACTCTATTGCAGATTTTGGTATCATCCGCAAAGAGGCAAACCTTACCCGACAGCCCTTCCGCTATATCACTAACAAAGATGTTAAAAAGAATCGGACCAAGGACAGATCCCTGGGGCACACCACTGGTAACATCCTTTTCCTCAGAGTGAGCTCCATTTACTTGTACTCTTTGTCGCCTCCCACCCAACCAATTTCTAACCCAAGCAGTAACTTTAGGGTCCATCCCTAGGGTGCTCAGTTTGTTTATAAGTCGCCTGTGAGGAACAGTGTCAAAGGCTTTACTGAAATCTAAATATACCACATCTAGAGCTCTCCCTCGGTCCAACTCCCTGGTCACCCAGTCAAAGAAATCAATCAGATTTGTCTGACAAGACCTGCCTCTGGTGAATCCATGCTGCCTCGGATCCTGTAATCCGCCGGACTCCAGAAACCTCACTATTTTCTCTTTCAGCAGCATTTCCAATAATTTACTCACCACTGAAGTTAAACTAACCGGCCTGTAGTTTTCAACCACATCCTTACTTCCGCTTTTGTGTAAAGGCACCACATGAGCCTCTCTCCAGTTCTTTGGCACCACTCCCGACTCCAACGAGGCATTGAAAAGGTCAGTCAGTGGAGTTGCTAGAACGTCCCCAAGTTCCCTCAGTATTCTAGGGTGTATCCCATCCAGTCCCATCGCTTTGTCTACTTTAAGTTGAGCTAGTTTCTCACGAACACAGTCTTTTGAAAATTGTTCAAGATGTCCCTCGCTTCTGTTCCTATTTGTGGGTGTTTTCTGAGGTCCTGCTCCTGGTTCTTCATTTGTGAACACAGAACAAAAATATTTGTTAAGCAATTCCGCTTTATCCTTATCAGCTTCTACATATTCCCCCCCTGCACCCTTGAGTCTGACAATACCACTTTTGCCCTTCCTCTTCTCACTAATATATCTGAAAAATGTCTTATCCCCCCATTTTATTGCATTGGCTATTTCCTCCTCCTTTTGAATCTTTGCCTTCTTGACTACTTTGCTAGCTTCTCTAAGTTTTTCCAAATACAGATGCCTGTCTTCCTCTCTCTGTGATCTCTTGTATTTCATGAAGGCCTCCCTCTTTTTCTTCATTTTTTCAGCTACTTCCTTCAAAAACCATAGCGGTCTCCTGTTCCTTTTGCCTTTATTTACCTTTTTAACAAAAAAGGTTGGTTGCCTTTAAAATACCCCCTTTTAGTTTTGCCCACTGTTTTTCTACATCCCCCAGCTGTTCCCATCCCACTAACGACTCCCTGAGGTATTGGCCCATCTTTGCAAAGTTAGTCTTCCTAAAGTCTAAGATCTTCACCTTGGAATGGATTCTAATAGCCCTAGTCCTAATACTGAACCACACCATCTGGTGATCACTGGATGCAAAATGATCTCCCACTACAACATCAGAAACACTTTCACCATTGGTAAGCACCAAGTCCAGTATGGCCCCTTCACGTTTGGGGTCTGTTACCAATTGCCTGAATAGTTCTCCCTGTAGAGAATCCAGGATCTCCTTACTTCTAGATGATACTGCAGCAGAAATGTGCCAATCAACATCTGGCATATTGAAATCTCCTAGCAGTAGCACTTCCCCTTTCCTAGCAATGCTGCGTATTGTGATGATGCAGAGGCTTTAAACAGGGAGAAAATGGGTTTAAAACTGCAGCTTTCCTCTAATGCACACATTAAGGCAGGCAAGGAAGGTGTTAAAGCACAAGCCCAGAGAAACTCTCTGCACAGAAAGGCAGTGAGAGAGCCACACCCCAGCTCCAGGACAAACAGGGGAGCTGACGTAAGAGGAAAGGGGGCGGAGTCAAACCGGATAGGACAGCCCAATGCTCTTAACCAGGAAGTAACAGAGAGAGTTAGTTCGGGATTGAGACTAAGCTCGTGTGGGAGAAGGAGATTGAGTTCTGATCTGAGGAGAGTTCGTGGAGGAGCAGGAGGAGTGCCTGGGAGAACAGGAAGTGTTCAGGCAGGAGACTCAGGACCTGACTCTGACCAAGAGGCAGAGAGAAGCAAAGGTTGGAGCAGCCATTGCCAGGATAGCACATGGTGCTGGGAGAGTTGCCATCCAGACTGCTGTGAGACACGGAGGTCTCTGAGACAGCAGGGGAGCAAGCTTCCTCTGAGAGAGAGAGGTCAACGCGAACCAGACAGCCAGGAGAAGCAGGTGGGAACATACTTTTATTCTCATGGGGAGAGGCTGGAACCCTTAACCAGAAGAGAGAGTATATCTTCCCTAGAGTCTTCCCTAGAAGCTGTGAACAGAGGTGAGTTTAACCAAGTATAAAACTCTGTATGATAAGCTCCCTAAGCGTTCCAAGTGCAGGAAGCCAGATACTAGCAGAAGCTTAGGAAGTACCTCAGCTGTTCTTAATTCATCAGCTGATGGTAGGCTTCGACGATAGAAGCTGAAGCTAGCTCACGCTGTGCCAGTGAAACAGGAGCAGTGCAAGAACAGAGACTTGTCTTTTTACCCACCTTTGCAACCCAGACGTACTAGAAGAGGAGCCAGCCAGTTGAGTTCCTTTAACACCACTTTAAAGGAGGCTGCTGATTCTAGTTATAATTATATTATTTATTTATTTTATTTATTTAACATCTCTTATATACCGCACTATTATCATCAGCGCGGTTTACATGGAACCAAACATATACATACAGAAAAACTGTAGTGCATTTTACAAGTAACAGGAATTTGAACTTGGTAATAAAGGGAAACTATGTACATTATGTAACTATATACAGTAGTCTATACACATTAGTCACAGTTGAAGTTGTCTTGACCTGAGTATGGATGTAGTATTTCTCTTGTGCAAAACTAAATTGGGAAATAGCTTAAGAAGAGGTGGTGTTTGAGACTTTTTCTGAATTGTGTTAGGCTGGTTATGGCTCGCAGTTCTGGTGGGAGTGCATTCCAAGCTATTGGGGCATGAATGCTGAAGGCTCTTTTAGATGTTTCCTTAGTGTATCTGATTGTTTGTCTTGGGATTGTTAATGAGTTTATAGCAGTTGATCTTCTGGATCTATTGGGAGTCTGTGTGTGTAAAAGGTTGGTGATCGTTGATGGTGCTTGATTGTTTAGGGCTTTGAAAGTAATGACTAGTATCTTGTAGTGGATTCTTGCGTTGGTTGATAACCAGTGGAGGCTTTTTAGAATTGGGGTTATGTGGTCTGTCTTTGATATTCCTTCGAGAACTCTAGCAGCGGTGTTCATCGCCAATTGTAGGGGATTTAAAGTTGATTGCGGGAGACCATGTAGAATTGCATTTGCGAAGTCAAGATGAGGCATTACCAAGGCTTGGTAGACAGTTCTGAAATCTGTGGGTTCAAGTAAAGGTCTTAAGTGGCGTAGTGTGCGTATCTTGTGATATATTAGTTTTGTTATGTTTTTTATGTGGGTCTTCATATTAAGGCGCTGGTCAAGGGTAATACCTAGGTATCGTATCGTAGGTTTTACTGTCAATTCCTTGTCCTTTATCTTTAAGGTAGTGGGAGGTGTGAAGTTTTGATCCCTTGTGATAAACATAACATCGGTCTTGCTATGGTTGATTCTTAGGTTCTGTGAGAGGAGCCAGTCTTCTACTGATTCCATTTGAGGGAAAGGAATAGAGAGTGGAAACAGCTTAGACACCATTTGGAACCATGGAAGCCTGTTGATCTGCAGTACCATGATTTGAATCATGAGACGTCTGACTCAGATGTTGAGTCCATGCAGTTAGGTTCAACCAAATCAGATAGGTCTTATTCTGACATTAAAGCAGACTGTGCTATGTGTTGCCAAGAGTGAAGCTGTTAATAGTATTGTATAAGAAAAGTGCTGATAAGTAATTCATGCTACTGAGTTTGCACGGAGAGAAGCAGCGTTCTGCTGGAGTGAAACTCAATGTCTGTAAGCAGCTGAATATGGTGAAAGCTATGGAAGTGATTAGCTGCTACTGAAGCTGTTCGTTGATGAGAAGAAGTTGAATTAACCTTGTACATAATCTGACAACCCTGAGAAGGATCAGGTTGGACTGTACTTCAGTTGGACTTTATATTGGCATATAAAAGTATCCACCGATTTATTTCTGGTTAGGGGAGGATAGATGACAGAATCCTGTGCAACAAATAAAGTTTTTGTTATCACACAAAACCTTGGCTATCTTTCGTTTGGGCCACAACTACAGGGATACCAAGCATCAGCACTTACAAGGATAATCTGGCACATTTCCACTCTTCAAGGCAACCGCCTATACGCTGAGAAAGGGGGTGTGACAGTATGTCTTCAATTAACTCTTTGTCCACCTCTTCCTCTTGTGAGGGAGGTCTGTATATCACACCAATGCAAATAGATTTCTCTTTCCCTCTTTCTAGTTTAACCCACAATGCCTCCTCTCTCCCTTTTAAGCTCTGTAATTCCAAAGCTTTAATAGTAGTTTTTACATATAGTGCCACTCCTCCTCCCCTTCTTCCTACCCTGTCCTTTCTGAATAAAGTATAGCCAGGTATAGTTACATCCCAGTCATGGTTTTCTGTGAACCATGTTTCTGTAACTGCCACTAAATCCAAGTCAGCCACTCCCACCAAAGCTTCAACTTCAGGGATCTTATTTCCCATGCTACGGGCATTAATACACACTGCTTTCCATATATTACCCCTGCTTTCCATATATTACCCCTAGCAGCTGGAGAGAACTAGGGGAGAGCCAGGGAAGAATCCCCACAGCCACAAACCTTACAAGACCTCACCATCTAGAACTGTACCCAGGGGAAACGCCCCAGTTCTTAGACAGAGGTTATTCCCAGCCTAGCAGTAACAGTTTGAAACAAAGCTCAGTAAGCCCTGAGGGGGAGGAGATGCAATGGGAATTTAATTCTGCTGACTCAGAATAAATTCCAATGGATTGTACGCTCTGTCTCGCAGACGACATTAAATCTCTTCGCTAAAGATTTGGGTGAATGAGCTGAGATAAAGCAGAGGAAAGGAATCTTCTTCTTTGAGGAAGAAGATTCCTCAGCCAGTGCACCATGGCACAATGTTCTGCCTTTGGAAAGTTCCTGGTGTGCCTTGAGGTGACTGATAGGGTCATGGTTAGGCATGGGATCATGAGGGTGTTGCCCCATCTCTATTAGACGGTGCCCCAGAGAACGGCCCTCTGTTTTCTATGCCAGCCTCTCTTTTCAGAGCTAATATGTAAAGACTGGGGGGGGGGGGGGGAGGGGGTGTTTGAGCCTCAAGCAGACAGAGCAAAGAGTCGCCGCTTTGCTCCCTAATCTGCCTTTTCCTCTTGTCATTCATGGAATGGTGGGATGTGACTGGAGCAGACTTTGCATAGTAAAGAAGAACACCTACTCTCCTTGTTATAGCACATTTCTCTTCTGTTTATAAAAAAGTATTTATTTTCAGTTTTAGCAATTAGAATATTAACATAGTGCTTTATTAGGTATTTGGATCCTAGAATAAACTGGATGCTTTGAAACATAGAATCTATCTTCTACTGAGAATTTACATGTTGGGAATAGTTGATAGTTGGATTGCGCTGGCAAATTTTTGTTCTGCTGCATAATTAAATCTTTTGTATTCAGGACATACTCACCAGCCCTTAAGCTTTTGTATTGGGTCCAAAAATATTGTGTGATAACAAAAAAGATTTATTTATTTATTTATTTGGTTTTATATACCGTGCTATTTTAAATCAGTGCGGTTTACATTATAACAACTTGATACATAAAAACAAGTATACATAGAACAGTTGAACAGAGCTTAACAATTAGAAAAGAAGTCTTTATAGCATGGTGCTCGTGGATTACAATATAGCAACTATTTACAATCTATCTGGTATTGTGTAAATTGGGGGGCAAGATCATCATAGTGAGCTATGTTACATTCAAAGTACAGCTGGAAAAGGTGTGTCTTTATTGCCTTTCAAAAGGTGGAGAGGTCGGTGATGAGTTGGATTGGAGCAGGTAGGGAGTTCCAGAGCAGAGGGGCAAATAGTGTGAAGGCTCTGTGTCTGGTAAATTGGGAGCATTTACTAGCCATAGTGGGAATAGCAAGAGTGCTAGCCATATTTTTTCTTCTGACTCTGCTGTCGGGTGTCCAGTGTACGATATCTTCGAGGGAGGTTGCAGATAGATGGTGAAGGATTTTAAATGTAATAAGAAGGGCTTTGAAATTGAGGCGACTGGTGATAGGAGAGATGTCATATACTCATGTCTAGAGACTCCATAGATGTTTCATGCAGCGGTATTCATGGCCATTTGTAATGTATGGAGGGTATAGGCAGGTAGACTATGCAGAATGTTGTTAGCATAGTCAAAATGAGGAATGATGAGAGCTTGGAAAATGGTACGGAAGTCAGCGGGTTCAAGTAGTGGTCGTAGATGATGAAGGGAATGAATTTTACAATAAACAGCCTTGGTGATATTGTTTATATGTGCTTCCATATTCAGTTGCTGGTCCAATGTGATGCCTAAATATCGTATCTCACTTTTAGTTTTCAGTTTGGCGTCCTTAACCTGTATGGATTCTGGTGGTGTGAATGTTGGATCCTATGAGATGAATAAAACTTCCGTTTTATTAAAGTTCACTTCAGGTTGTGAGAATTTAGCCAGTCAGATACTGAATTAAAGCAGTCAATGATTTTAGTGTAGTTAGGGTTGTTTATGGAGAACGGGGAATAGAGCAACACATCATCCGCATATATGTGGTAAAGTATACCAAAGGATTGTATGATTTTGTAAGGTATAGTTTGGATATGTAAAAAAATGTTTATAAGAGATGAGGGTGTAAACAGATTTAGTATTGCTAAGCTGTACTTCAAGTTAGCATGAGTTTCAAATTGTCTGATATTAGGGACCACCATGTGATATTCACACGCTTAGGATTATATATGGCAGCATTATGAAAAATATAGACAGGGGACTTTGTACACATCATATAAGGTGCTTTTGAATGACATGGCTTATGTTATTGCCTTAACCAAAGAAAAATTCTTTGACCACTCCCTGAAGCAGCGCACAGCAAAATGCTGGCAGCGTTGGGGTGCTCAGGACTGAAATGATTGGAATTGGGGCAATAGCACTGAAGATGTGTTCAAAATAAGTAATTGCTTTATTTATTTTTATTTATTTAATGTCTCTTCTATACCGCGCTCTTTAAAATCAGTGCAGTTTACAGGTAACAGATTTGTGCAGTGCAGGCAGGCAGGCCTACACTGGACTTAAAATAAACAGGGGGTTATATACAGGGTTAACAGGGTAACTGCTTCTAATCATTTTACATATGCTGTGCTATGCTTTGTTGAATACTAATTAAGCAATAGAGCAGCACTCTTATTGATTTCCTTGAGAGGTTTTTTTATGACCCTTGATGGTATGGAATACGAGCGGGAATGAGCAGGCATAGATATGAAAAGCCAGCTTTAAAAAGCTCAATCATACTGAGGTCTTTTTCCTCCCATTTTAAGATTTGAGAATAAAAAAAAATATAGAATAAAAAAAAATATGAAAAAAGAAAAAGAAGATATAAGAAATAATGTGGATTTGTGTAGTATATCACCTATAGTTTGCTGATTTAAACAGAGAATTATAAATTTTTAAACGAGACATACAAATATGGATTAGTGAACTGTGCTCTGACCTGCCTGATATGGGCCAGCAAAGGGATGATGTAGAGATTCGCCTGGAAAAGCATGGGGATAACACTGGCAGCTTCCATCGAAAATAGACAGGACATCTTAAGCATGCTTGAAGACCTTGTGAACTGCTTCTAACATTTTATTTACCAGATAATGACCTTTCCTTGAATCCTGCTAGACTAGTCCAGACAAGTGAGTTGTGTCCCCATACCAGCAAATTTAGAGACAGAAAATATTCCAGAGGCTTCTTATGACCTCAGCCTGCTATAAAGCATAGTTACTCACCTGTAACAGGTGATCTCTGGGAACAGCAGGAATTTAATCTTCACATATGGGTATCATCGGCACCGACGGAGCCTGCGCGGGAACGCTCCCCAGTGTCCAATAGGAAAGCTTTTGGGAGCATACCACAGCGCCTGTGTGCTGCCTTCCCGCCTTTCCCAACTGTCCCTCTCCAGATGAGTTTATAGCTGAGACAAAAGAGAGAGGGAAAGACAGATACAACTCCTAGGGGAGGTGGGCGGGTTGCGAAGACTAAATTCCTGCTGTTCCCGGAGATCACCTGTTACAGGTGAGTAACTATGCTATCTCCAGGAACAAGCAGGAATGTAGTCTTCACATATGAAGACTCCCTAGCTGCAGATGCCAGGGAGATGACCCTAGAAGTTGTGTGCCCTTGTGAAAGGGCTCCACTTCCCCCCATGGATTTCTGGCATCCTACCAGGGATGGTGGGTAGGAGTTGATTAAGTATGGAACAGGTGTTGAACAGCTTGACCAAACAAAGCATCCCGGCAGGAGTCCTTGTCTAAGCAGTAATGGGCTGTGAAGGTATGTACTGAAGCCCAAGTAGTTGCTCGACAGATGTTGTCGATAGACACAGAGCGAAGATGAGCCATTGAGGCTGCCATGGCTCTCACATTGTGAGCTGTGACATGGCCTTCAAGAGGAAGGTTCTTACTCTCATAGCCAAAAGATATACACTGTGCAATCCAGCCGGACAGTGTCCTTTTAGAGACTGAAAGTCCCAAATGACTAGGATAAAAAGCAACAGAGTTGAGAGGATTTTCTATGTTGCTGTGTCCTTTGCAAGTAAAAAGCCAAAGCTCTTTTACAGTCCAAAATATGAAGGTTCCTTTCTGCATTTGAGACATGAGGCCTTGGAAAGAATACAGGAAGGTAAACCGCTTGGTTTAAATGAAAAGGCGAAACCACCTTTGGCATAAAGTGTGGATGAGTCCTAAGGACTACCTTATCATGGTAGAACCTTGTATAAGGAGGATCAGCCACCAATGCTTGCAGTTTACTAATGCGACGTGCTGATGTGATTGCAATGAGGAAGATAACCTTCCAGGAAAGGAATTTCAAAGAGGTAGTGGCTAATGGTTCAAAGGGCGGTTTCATGAGCTGCCCAAGTACCAGATTCAAGTCCCATGCCACCGGTAGTGGCCTAATGGGAGGCTTCGTTAAAAGAAGGCCTCTCATAGATCTCGCTATGAGAGAATGAGAAGAAATAGGTTGTCCATTTAGAGGCTTGAAAGAAGCTGCAATAGCACTCAAATGGACTCTCACTGAATTGGTCTTAAGCCCTGCATTTGATAAATGAAGGAGATACTCAGGAATGATTCCAGAGGTATCGCAAGAGGGTTAAGACTCTTCTGCGAGCACCATATGGTAAACCTCTTCCACTTAAATGTATAAGAGCGTCTTGTGGAGGGTTTCCTGGAAGCATGAAGGATATCCTTTACCTGCTGGGAAACGTTAAGACCCTGAAGTTCTAGGCTTTCAGCAACCAGGCCCTGAGATGCAGAGACTGGGGATTGGAATGCCATAGCATCCGCCCTCTTGTGAGAGAAGATCTGGAGCAGATCCTAACGCCAGAGGCGGAGCTTGGGAGAGATGTAGGAACAGAGGGTACCACACTTGCCTTGGCCAACGTGGAGCTATGAGAATCATATGACCTCTGTCTCTCTGAAGCTTGAACAGGGTTTTGGGAATTAGGGGAATAGGTGGAAAGGCATACAGGAAGTGCTGACCCCAATGAAGGAGGAAAGCATCCCTGGCCTGACAACCTCGAGCCGGAATTCTGGAACAGAACCAGGGAGGTTTGGCACTCAGTGGACTTGCAAAAAGGTCTATGTCCAGGGCTCCCCAAATCTGGAAAATTTGGGCCACCTGGTTTGCATGGAGAGACCATTCGTGTGGAAGCAGAACTCGACTGAGTTTGTCTGCCCAAGAGTTTTGAATGCCTGGCAGATACACCGCAAGGAGATTAATCTGATGCTCTCTGGTGAGGGCCCATAGTCGCAAAGCTATGTTGCATAGCGACAGAGAGCCTGTTCCGCCCTGCTTGTTCACATAGAACATGGCTACCTGATTGTCCGTTTGAACTAGGACTGTCTTGTAGCTGAGCTGGGTATGAAATACTCGAAGAGCAAGGAAGATTGCTCTGAGCTCCGGGAGGTTGACATGAAGACAGGCCTCCCGTGGAGTCCAGGTACCCTGGGTAGAGAGGCCATGCAGGTGGGCTCCCCAACCCACCTGTGAAGCATCTGTTGTTAGAGTGGCTTGAGGTGGGGGTTGCTGGAAATGAGACCCCACCAGAAGGTTTTTGGGTGACTGCCACCATTGGAGGGAGAAAATAAGGCGATCTGAGTTTTCAATTTTGTCTGACAGGCAACCTGACGCCTGAGTCCACCGAGTGGATAAGGTCAACTGGGCTGCCCTCATATGGAGGCGAGCATAAGGAACCACATGCACAGTGGATGCCATGTGGCCTAGCAACTGTAACATTTCCCGAGCAGTGAAGTGAGGTTTTAGCACTGCTTGGGATGCTAACTGTACAATGCGAAGGCAGCAGGGCTGTGGAAGGAAGGCCCTTGTCTGCCTGGTATCCAGAACAGCTCCTATAAACTCTAGGGATTGAGTGGGAGCAAGGTTGGACTTTGGAAAGTTTATGACAAGTCCTAAATACTGAAGGATGCGCATTGTGCAAGACGAAGCAACCCTGGCCTCTGGCTCTGAAGAGGCTCAAATGAGCCAGTCGTCTAAGTAGGGGAAGACGAATATTCCCAGAGTGCGGAGAAATGCTGCTACCACAGCCATGCATTTTGTGAACACTCTTGGTGCAGAGGCCAGGCCAAAGGGAAGAACCCTGTATTGGTAGTGCTTTCCTTGAAACAAGAATCGAAGGAACTTTCGGTCAGTTGGATGGATGAGGACATGAGTGTACGCATCCTTGAGATCTAGAGAACAAAGCCAATCCTGACTCCGAAGGTATGGCAGCAGAGTTCCTAGAGAAATCATATTAAACTTCTCTATGAACAGGAATTTGTTCAATTCTCTGAGGTCTAGAATGGGTCTGTATCCTCCTGTTTTCTTTAGAATAAGAAAATAGGGGGAGTAAAACCCTGTACCCTGTTGAGGAATGGGCACCTCTTCCATTGCTTCTTGGGCAAGGAGCATAGAGCTTTCTTGACCTAACCGGTCGTAGAGAGAGGTCTGAGAATTGAACTGTCTTACTATTGTAGGAGGGGGCATGCTGAGGAAATGGAGCTTGTACCCCTCTCGTACAATAGACAGAGTCCATTTTTCTGCTGCTTTCTGACACCATCTGGGGACAAAATGACATAACCTTCCTGGGATGGTGGAGGGTTCTGGGCCGTTTAGGGTCAGGAAGGCAAATTTCTCTAGATAGGAGTCAAAGCCCCCGTGGAGGCTGAGTCTGCTGAGCCGGTTGAGGCTTAGCTGCTTTTGGCTTCCTTTGTTGCCTAGGTTGTTGCTGCTGTCCCTTTAGGGCAGACTGACCTGAACGATGTCCCTGCTGGGTATAGGAGGGATAAAACTTTTTCTTCTTGCTGAAGAATGGTTTCTTAGAGGATCTTTTCCTCGCAGGATCAGCTGTAGATTTGGACAATCTATCCAAAGTGATATTGTCAGCATCTATCTCATTAGCTTTTTCCTGACAATTCTTGCCAAAAAGATTCTCTCCTGTGCAAGGTATATTCCCAAGTTTGTCCTATACCCAGATTTCCAAGTCAGATGCTTGGAGCCAGGCAATTCTACTTAGTCATTCAAAGTAGTCAAAGGCTGCACGATTTACACACTTGGAAACATCCTGAGCATGTTTAACAAGAGCAAGATAATCTTGCCTTTTATCATCAGGCAGGAGAGGGCTCATAAGCTCTAGGTTTCCTGTGACTTCCTTAAGGAACATCCCCATTTACAAGATATAGGAACTGATCCTAGCAGAAAGCATGGAAGCCTGGAAGGTTCGACGTCCAAGGGCGTCAAGAGTCCTACCCTCATGTCCTGGAGGATTAGATGCATGCATTTTTGCACTCTTCATCCGTCTCATGGCTGATTCCACCACCATGGAATGGTGTGGTAATTGAGTCTTCTGAAACTCAGGACAAGGAGGAACTCAGTACATGGTGTCGTGTCTACGAGAATGAGGAGATGTGGTTAGAGGTGTTTCCCACATTCTTAACATAAGATCATGCAAGATCTCATGAATAGGTAAGGTAGCTGCATCCTTGGGAGCTTTAGGGTATTGTAGGATTTCTAATTCCTTTGCCCTAGGCTCTTTTTCAGGAGCCACTGTGATGGAAAGACCTCAGGCCACATCTCGGATAAAATCCTGAAAGGACATATCCTCTGGTGGAAACATCCTACGCTGAGGAGAAGACGAATCCTTGGGAAGAAGTACTCTGGTATCGACAGAGTCTTCGGAGTCTTCAGACTCATCCGAGGATTCGAAGTATCTCCGATCAGGGTGATAGTGCAAGGCACCGTACCGGTACCGATCGAAGTCGGCATCGGAGTAGTCCAGTACCGATTTGTCAATGCTGGATAGAGATGCATGACTTGTTCCCGGTAGAGATGCATGACTTGTTCCCGATGCATGACTTGTTCCTGGTAGAGATGCATGACTTGTTCCCGATGTCGATGCAGTCAGTGCTGGTACCAGTGTCAGTCGCGGTACCGGTTGAATTGTCTGAAGCGGTTTCAGGCCGTGAGAAGAGCCACCAGACTGCGTTCAACAGTCAAGAATCTCTGGTCTATCGACGCTGCCGATGCTTGGGTATCGGTACTGGTTAAAGCGGCCGGAACCCCAGAGCATGGCACCAGTAGTTCTGTCGAGGTTGAAGCCTCGAACATCCTGGAGCCCCGTTAGTGTTTTGGAAGCGGAAGCCTCCTGCCAGGGCAATTTTGCCAGTGAAAGTCCCTCAAGGGCAACGCCAGAGGCATCTCGATGTTTAGAAGGAGATCTACCTTTTGAGGACCGGCTAGATTTATGTTTAGTTACCTGAGATCCATGGGAGGAATATGAAGCCCTGGAGGACGTCGATGCCACAGACGCTGCATCGGAGGGAAAAAGGGTGCTAAGCTTAGCAGCTCGATTTTGCTGGCCCCTTTTTGACATCATTCCACAGGCAACACACTCTGAAATAGAGTGGTCAGGACCTAAACATTTGAGGCACCACTCATGGGTGTCAGTGACGGAGATGCCACACTTAGAACACTTTTTAAAACCCGAAGCGGGTTTTTCCATTTTGAGGAAAAAATTTGGCCTAGTGCCCAAAATGGCGCGTGGCACCTCGAGAAGAAAGTTACTGGAGAGAGGCTCCAGAAACGAAGTTGGGTTTTTTTTTTTTTTTGAAAAAGAAAAGAAGAACCAGCGGTACCGGTATAGCGTCGAGGGAAGGCAGACGCGACCACAAAAAAAGAAGTAGAAGGGGGGAATTTTCTGCGGTGACAGGATGTGCGACCTGTCGGCTCCGCGGAAAACAAAGAACTGGAGAGGGACAGTTGGGAAAGGCAGGAAGGCAGCACACAGGCGCTGTGGGATGCTCCCAAAAGCTTTCCTATTGGACGCTGGGGAACGTTCCCGCACAGGCTCCGTCGGTACCGACGATACCCATATGTGAAGACTACATTCCTGCTTGTTCCTGGATATTAGCCAGTATAGATAGAGGCATACTTCAATACTCATACCTAAGCAAATAATTAAGAATTAGGATTGCCAACTGGATCCAGATGTGCCAGACAAGTTTGATCCAGTCCTGCATTTACCCCACTGCATGCAGGGAAATGCAGCTCTGATTTCCCTATTGCACTGCATAAGAAAAGCAAGACTACAAGTCCTTACATGCAATAGGGTAAACCTAGGACTAGCATGTCAAACACATTTGGAGCCAGTTGGCAACCTTATCAAGAATCCCTGATTACACACAACCTAAGTGATGATAACAAGGTTCTGTAGAATAAGGAACCATAACTATGTACAGGATCATCTTTAGACAGAAACAGGGGCGGCCCAAGGGGGATGAGGGGCCATGTGTGGAGCCTCATTTGTATATATATATTTGCATAACCATGAGACTTTCTACCTATACCCCCCCTAAAGCTCTCTCTTAACGCCCACCTGTCCCCCACGGCACACACTATACCAAAGCCCTTTCTCAATTCCTCCACCCAGTGCATATCCCACCATAACTCTCAATCACCACTCACTTTCCAGGCACTATACCAGCACAGCTTTCTCTATCACAAACCCCACCATACACTTCCCCCATAGCCTTCTCTCCATGGCATATACGCCACTATAGATGAAACCCCTCCCTCATACACTTCCTCAGCTTTCTCTCTCCTCTGTCTTACTCCTCCCAGTACACATACAGCCAGTACACTCCTCTCACTGCATGTAAACCCTTCCTTCCTCCTACCTTGCTGTCCTCTCCTCTTCCAGCCCCCTCTAGGGCACTTTCGTTTGCATGACCCCCCACCACCCCCGTGCAGAACCCCCCTTCCCAGCCAGATGCTGTTTATGAGAAGTGCAGGGCCTGCACAAGAGTATTAGGTACTATAGGATAACGTTCAGCCTTGTGTATCTCTCCCATATAAATATGCAATTAACTTTTGAAAATTAATATTGGATATTAATATGAATATATAGTATAAATGAAGAATTATTTATTGTATATGAAAAAGAATTGAACTGAATATTTAAAAATAGCACACTAATAAAGAGATATTCAAAAAGCACAGACTTTCAAGGTAAAATGATCACTTACATATGACATGTATATTATACTCAAATGAACTGCTGTGGCAACAAAACAATTACTAAACATCCTGCAAAAAAAACACTTGGCACCTACCTAGAAAACATGCAATATCTAAAATGCAGTAAATTCCTGGTCTCACACAGTATTGCAAATATTATACCAGACCCTAGTCCACCAATACATCTTCTACTGGGAAGCTAGAACAGGCCAGACTATGACAGATCCCTATACAGAAACTACAAACTCCTCCACAATAGCTATACACGCAGAACACAGAGTGACCCTCAACCAATACAGAATAAGGAATCATACACTCAAAACAGAAACATGTAGACAAAATCTGAGCTGAAAACTCCAAGCAGCCAGACTCTGTACACAATGTAGTACTAGAGAAAGAAAACATAGTAACATAGTAAATGAAGGCAGATAAAGACCAATATGGTCCATCTAGTCTGCCCAGTAAGATGGCAGGAGTAGGTGCACCTGCCACTCTGTGCAGGCCACGCCTCCCCATGTCTTTGTAGAAATGCATTTCCTCCTAAACTGAACAACATACAAAGTTTTAAGAAATGTACATCCAGTGTAGTTACTCACCTGTAACAGGTGTCCTCCGGGGACAACAGGAATCAGTCCTCACAGATGGGTGACGTTGGCGCCGACAGAACCCTCATGCGGAGCAAATCCCCAGCTTTCAGAGAAAGCCTTTGGGAAGTAAATCACACATGTGCGGTCCTCTTCCCACCCAAGGGTGCCATCTTGCTCAGTCAAATGACATAGCTAAAAGACAGCAAAAGAAGAAAAAAAAAATAATAGGACTGCAACTCCAAGGGGAGGAGGGAGGGTCATGAGGACTGATTCCTGCTGTCCCCAGAGAACATCTGTTACAGGTGAGTAACTACGCTTTCTCTGGGAACAAGCAGGAAGTCAGTCCTCACATATGGGACTCCCCAGCTATAGGCTACCGAGAACCCACAGCTGAAAAATAGGCTCCCTCTATGAGAGCCGCAAGCAGCCACAATAGGAATCTAACTAAAAGAGTAGCACTCCGGTAGCCTGACACAGAAGGGTCAGAGGGCAGGAATTGCCTAGACCTTGAAAAGATTATGAAAAAGATTATGAAAGCCTCCCTATCCAGGCAGTAATGGGTTGCGAAAGTCTGACCCGAAGACCAGGTGGCGGCCTGGCACATGTCTGCCAGCGGAACAGAGTGGAAATGAGCCACTGATGCCGCCATGGCCCTGACGTGATGGGCCGTGACACGACCCTCCAACGGAAGCTTGGCTGTCCTTTATGCCCAGGCGATACAGTCTGCTACCCAGGTGGACAGCATACGCTTGGAAACAGCCATCCCCAGCTTACTGGGGTCATAGGATACGAAGTGCTGAGGAGCCCTTCTATGGCCCTGCGTGCGCTGAATATAGAAGGCCAACACCCTCTTACAGTCCAGGATATGCAGTACTGTTTCTGCCCGACTGCGAAGCACCACCCGGTTCCTATAGAACCTAGTGTAAGGCCTATCGGACACAAGGGCCTGAAGCTCACTCACCCGCTGAGCCGACGTGAGTGCCACCAAGAGAAAACCACCTTCTAAGAAAGGTAGCGGAGATGGCAGGTCGCCATCGGCTCAAAGGGCGGCCGAGTAAGCTGTCCTAACACCACATTCAAATCCCACTCGGTCGCCAGAGGGCGAACTGGAGGCTTCAGAAGAAGCAGGCCTCTCAAGAACCAACAGACCAAGGGATGGGCAGAGTGGGGCTTCTCCTCCACCGGGACGTGGTTTGCTGAAAGGGCACTGAGGTGCACTCTGACGGAGCTGGACTTGAGGCCCAAATCCGAGAGGTGGAGAAGGTACTGCAAAACCACCCCAACCTGGCAGGAGAAAGAATTCACACCCTGCCACTCACACCAAGTTACAAACCTACGTCACTTCAAGGCACAGGTCCGTCTAGTCGACGGCCTCCTTGAGGCCAGCAAGACCTCTTCAACATTCTTTGGAAGGAGGAGTGGAGCGAGCATCACCCTTTCAGCAGCCATGCCATTAGGTTGAGGGAGCTGAGGTTGGGGTGCAGGAGAGTGCCCCCCTCCTGGGACAGAAGGCTTGGGGAGGACCCCAGGGGAATGGGGGCCTCCACTGCTAGCTGAAGTAGAAGTGGAAACCAGGGTTGCCTCGGCCACCTCGGGGCTACCAGGATGACTGAGGCCTTGTCCTGGAGGATCTTGAATAGAGTCTTGGCCACCAGAGGCGTCAGAGGAAATGCATACAGGAGGCCCACAGACCATGATATCACAAAGGCATCGGCAGCCACCCTGTGCGGGTGCGGCTGCCTGGAGCAGAACCGGGGCAACTGGTGATTGACTGGACTCGCAAACAAATCCACCACTGGCTCTCCCCAGGCCTGAAAAAGCCAATGGACTACTCGTGGGGCTGGAGAATCCTGCTTAGTCTGTCGGCCAAGCTGTTGTCCTGGCCCGGCAAGTAGACGGCCCGTAGACGAATGCCATGCCGGGCTGCAAATGAGCACAGATCCAGGGTTTCCTGACATAGGAGGCAGGACCCCGTGCCACCCTGCTTGTTGACATAGAACATGGCCACCTGGTTGTCTGTCTGTACCAAGACAGGTTCGTGGGCCAGAATCCGCCAGAAAACCCCTAGGGCCAGGCGGATGGCACGGAGCTCCAAGAAATTGATTTGTTGTGCTCTCTCGTTTGGGGACCACACTCCCTGAGTACATAACCCCTGGCAGTGGGCTCCCCAGTCCAGCAGGGACGCATCCGTGGTCAGGATCATCGTGTGCAAAGGGGCCTGGAAAGGCATACCCACCTCCAAGTGGAGCGGCTGAAGCCACCAGTTCAGGGATCGCACTAGTCGCTTGGACACTGTGACCTTGTCTCTGAGGCAACCTGTGGCCACTGATCTGAGGCACCACTAAGCAGTTCGCATGTGGAGGAGGGCATCTGGTGTCACATGCACCGTGGATGCCAAGTGCCCGAGAAGGCGCAGAAACCGTCTTGCTGACACTACGGATCTGCGGCTCACTTGCCAGAGCCACAGCCAGAAGCCTGTTTGCCCTGTCTGTAAGGCAGGTAGGCCCTTGCCCGAAGGGTGTCGAGTCTGGCCCCAATAAACTCTAGTTGTTGAATGGGAGCAAGGCTGGACTTGGGATAATTGATTACAAACTCTAGATGCTGGAGCACCTGGATGGTGCGAGATGTGGCCTGATGGACCTCACTGGCTGAAGTGCTTCTGATGAGCCAGTCGTCTAGGTAGGGAAAGACAAAGGACCCCTTAGAGTCTGAGAAAGGCGGCCACCACAGCCAGGCACTTTGTGAACACCCTGGGGGCCAAGGCCAGGCCAAAGGGGAGCACCCTGTACTGGTAGTGATTGCCCCCCACCACAAAGCGTAGATACTGCCTGTGGTGTGGGTGTATTAGAATGTGTGTATACGCATCTCTTAGGTCTAAGGAGCATAGCCAGTCTCCCTGGTGGAGGTAAGGCAACAATATTTCAAGGGAGAGCATCTTGAACTTCTCCCTCACCAGGAATTTGTTTAAGTTGCGCAGGTCTAGGATGGGCCTGAGGCCTCCTGTTCTCTTTGGTAACAGAAAGTACCTGGAATAGAAGCCCTTGCCCTGCAGGTGGTGGGGCACCGGTTCTATCACCTGATCCTCGAGAAGACCTGTCAACTCTTTCAGAAGAAGGTCCCGGTGAAGGGGAGACCTGAGGGGCTCTCCCGGGAAGTAAGGAGGGGGCACCTGGGCCAGGTGAAGGAGATAGTCCAAGAGGGCTATCTGCAAGACCCAGGCATCAGTGGTAATGGCTGTCTACCTGTGGGCATACAGGGCAAGCCTGCCTCCTGTGCACTGTCTGTCCTCTGTGGGGAGAGGGGCCATGCTGTAAGAGTCAAAAGCCACTGCCAGGCTGGGCTGGGGCCGGTGCCTGGGGTTTGGGGGCTTTCTGCTTACGCGAACCATACCCCTGTCCCTTGGCCTGCTGCCCCTATTGGGGAGCCGGGGAGGCCTGAAAATGGGGGTAGCTTTGGTAAGCAGCACCCTTCCTCAGGTAAAAGGGCTTTTTACCCGAGCCCTTCTTGTGAGAAGGGGCAGAGGTCTTCTTGGAGAGCCGTGTCCTTGTCATGTACTCGGTCTCCAGTTCTGCAGCCTTGTCGGTCATGGGTTTGCCAAAGAGGTTCTCTCCTTGGCATGGGATATCGACCAACTTGTGCTGAACCCATTGCTCGAGGTCAGACAACTGCAGCCATGCCTGGCGGCGTGCACCGATGCCCGCTGCGGATACCCGGGTCGCCGACTCGAACCCGCCATAGGCCGCTCGAGACATTAACTTCGAGCACTTATGGACGGCAGTGGACAGGCTCCTGAAGTGCTGCAAAGGCCCCTCAGAGACCAGCTGAGAACCCGGCGAGCTCCTTCTTCAGGTTTCTCAGGTACATGCCCATGTACAGCTGGTAGGCTTGGATCCGACATGTCAGCATTGATCCCTGGAAGCACTTTCTGCCAAGGGCATCCAAGTTGCGGGCCTCCCTGCCAGGAGGCACCGAGGAGTGCGTCTTTTGGCTCTTCAGCCTGTGCATGGCTGATTCCACAACCATGGAGTTGTGCGGCAGCTGCGACTTCTGAAACCCAGGGCTTCGGCGGACTCGATACATCGAGTCGAGCCACTTGCTGATGACCAGCAGCGACGCCAGAGTCTCCCACATGCGGAGCATCAGTCGTTCCAGGATCGGAGGCACAGTTACAGTAAGGGTCTCCCAAGGGGGGGCCTCATACTGCAGGATCTCGAGCTCGTCGGCTCGAGGATCCTCCTCAGACTCTGTGGGGAATGCCAAAGCCTTGGACATATCCCTCATGAAGTCCAAGAACCTTGTGTCCTCCAGAGGGGACCTTCACTGAGGTTCGGACACTGGGGAATCAGATGGGACGTCCCTGTGCTGACAGGTGTCTGGGGACTGCTCTTCCTCCATTTCCCATCCCGATGCCTCCGAGGAGGAATCAATGGGCTCCGGCATTGAGGGTCCTGGCTCCGACCGCCCTGATGCCGGGAGACTCGGCATTGACGACCTCAGTCCCAAACGGGAGGCCTAGTGGGACCTCGCCCAAGAATCGACTCGAGCCCAAAAGGTCTCGAGGATCGGCTTGGCCTCCGGGGTCGACTTCAACATTGACGGCCCAGTGGTCGGGGCAGAAGTACCGGACAGACCAGCAATCAGTGCTCACTGCTGCTCCACGAAGGCAGTAAAACTATGCTTCAATGGAAGAAGTGACATCATCGTCCTAGATGGCTGTCTGAGCCCAGAGTTCCAGAGCTAGACCCGGTGTTAGTGTTAGATTCCCACAACTTGATCGGAGGTTGGGAGGAAGGTGCATAATATGGCGACGAGAAGGAAAACGGTAGACATACGCGAGTACATGTATGGAGGAGCGGGACAACACGAGGGTCTGGAGCATAAAATGGCTGCCGGGCAGGGTGGAGGAGAAAAGTCGGAGCATGAAAGGAAGAGCGGCAAAAATGTAGAGGAGGAAAAAGGAGAAGTGGTGGTGTAGAAATTAACCTGTGAAGAACTCCAAGATTGGTTTAAAGATTTAAAGGAAGAAATAAGTCGGGTGAAGGAGGAGGTGGGGGAGCTGATGGGAGATTTGAAAAAGGAGTTGGGGGAGCTGAAGACAAAGCTGGAAGAACACAAGCACAGAATGGACAATATGCAGGAACAAAGTGAGTTGCAACAAGAGGACATTCTGGCAATTAATAAGTGGAAGGAACAGATCTTATACAAAATAGAAGATCTGGAAAACAGAACTAGAAGAAATAACCTTAGGATAAGGGGTGTTCCAGAAGAGCAAGGTTTCCAAGACAGCAAAAGAGTGGCAGAAGCCATTTTAACGGATATCCTCACTCAAGAAGGTGGACTCAAACAAGGGACAAAAGTGGAAATGATTCGGGCACATAGGATGTTAGGTCCTATTAGGCCGAATAAGCCTAGAGACATTGTAATATGCCTTAAGGACTTTGAAATTAAAGAGAGCATATTGGCAAAAATGCGCAGAAGTGACAATTACATGTGGCAAGGATATAAAGTGTGGATATATGGGGATTTAGCAGCCGGAACCCTGCAGAGAAGAAGGGAAATGTTGCCAGCGACGCAGGTGATGTGAAGAGAAGGAGTGAAATATAGATGGCTATACCCCTTCGGGTTAATGTTCAATAAAGGAGTAAGAACATGGCGTATTAGGAATCTGCAAGAAGCTAAGCTTGAGTTGGCAGAGGCAGAGCTGCTGGGGATAGAAGAGGAGCAGCGTGATGCAATTCCCAAAGGCTTTCTCTGAAAGCTGGGGATTTGCTCCGCACGAGGGCTCCGTCGACACCGTCACACATATGTGAGTACTGACTTCCTGCTTGTTCCTGGAGAACCTCCATTCCAGTGGTAGTAGATGATGGTGAAATGTTAAATACAAACCAGAATAGCAATTGTACTACCAATTATGGCAGAGGTTCCAGACTAATGTAGGTATTTGTGAAATACAGCAGGAAGAAAAGGAGGGTGGGGACTAAAAAGGGGGTTAATGTGACTGACAAGCTGATGCAGAAAACTAGTGTAGCCTATAAGCACAGATAACACCACTTTTAAGTACACTTACTGCTACTGCCAAATGCAGAACCGAGATAAAAGTGCACCTAAACAGCAAGGGAAAAACTAGCACACAATTAACGCTGAGTATTTAAATTATAGGCAAATAGCTACACATAATAAACTGGTATGCAAATATTGGCTATGCTCAATGCAGAGAAACGTGTAGAGGATTTTGCAACCAGCCTTAGCGCCAATATCTCTACACCTGGGTCTGAGGTGGCTTAAACATCTAACGTGTGCCCCGACAGTATTTTGATGGTATCGAGGGCTTTCCCCGATGCCTGGATCAGAAGATTATTTTACTTGGGTGAGTGGATGGGGGGATCAAGACTGCTGAGCCACCATGCATTCTTTTACTTACGCAGGTGGGAGTTTGGAGCCACTGGAACATCAGGGAGTCACTTTCTGTTGGGGCTACCGGCCACCAACAGTATTTGATGGCATCGGGGGCTTTCCCTGATGCCTGGATTATCTGAGAGGAATTTGCAGATGACACAAAATTATTCAAAGTTGTTAAAACACAAAAGGATTGTGAAAAATCGCAAGAGGACCTTAATAAATTGGAAGACTGAACGTTCAAATGGCAGATGAAATTAAATATGGACAAGTGCAAAGTTATGCACCTATGAAAAAACAACCCAAACTATGGTTATACAATGCAAGGTTCCACATTAGGAACCACCACCCAGGAAAAAAATTTAGGCGTCATTGAAACCCTCTACCCAGTGTGCAGTGGCTGCCAAGAAAGCAAATAGAATACTAGGAATCATATGGAAAGGAATGGAGAATATATATTATAATGACTCTGTATCGTTCCATAGTGCAACCACACCTTGAATATTGTGTGCAATTCTGTTCGCCATATCTTAAAATGGATATAGCGGAATTAGAAAAGGTACAGACACCAAAATGGTAAAGGGAAAAGAAGGATACTCCTATGAGGAGAAGCTAAAAAGGTTAGGGCTCTTCAACCTGGAAAAGAGACGGCTGAGGGGAGATATGATAAAGGTCTATAAATTAATCAATGGAGTGGATCGGGTAAATGAAGATCGATTGTTTATGCCATCAAAATGTAGAAAGACTGGGGGACATGCAATCAAGCCACAGTGTAACCCATATAAGACTAATAAGAGAAAATATTTTTTCACTCAACGTGTAATCAAACTCTGGAATTTGTTACCAGAAGATGTAATAAAAGCTGCTAGTGTAGCTGGGTTTAAAAAAGGTTTGGACAAGTTCTGGAGGAAAAGTCCATAAACCACCATTAAAGGGATCCTGGAAATCCACTGCTTATCCCAATACAAGCAATGTGGAACCTGTGTCTTCTGGGGAAACTGCTAGGTACTTGTGACCTAGATTGGCCACTGTTGAAACAGGATACTAGGCTTGATGGTCCTTGGTCTAATCCAGTATGGCATATCTTATGTTCTTATGACATTTCCCCTCAGATGATCCAGGCATCAGAGAAATACTGTCGGGGCTCCTAAGCAAAATAGCCATGCGATGCCCATTACTTTGGAGAGCATGCCAAGCTTGCGCTGACTTCTTGTGCACATACTGTATGTTTAGCTTGTTCTCCCAGTTTAACGCTGCCATTTTGCACACAGTTTAACAGGTGGCTCATTTGCATGCACACAGTTTAATGCGTGGCTAATTTACATGCTCATCCCTTTGTGCATGCCCGCGTTAAAATTGCGTGATATCAGTGTGCTGCAAATAGGGGGAAAAGTTGATAGAGCATGACTTCAGCGCCAGCTTTCTGCATTGGCCTGTGAGTGAGAACGGGTGGGTAATGGAGAAAAGAAATGACCATGAGTGGGGTACACGGGAGGGGAGGTTAGAGTATGAATGAGTGAGAGGGTGGGTGTGAATGAAGAATAGCTTAGGGTATAAAATGGCAAGGACTTCTGGATTGTATATGAATAATAGAGATAGAGGCGTATTAGAATAGGGTGTATTAATATTGTTGATATTAAACACCTGATTAACCATGATTTGATGGCAATATGTACATTTTGATTGAAAGTACATTCTGGTTGTTTTCCACTGAAAAATAAACTGAAAAAAGAATTGTACATTCTCAAAGTTGGCATAGTCAAATGACTAAAGCTCTAAAATGCTTTTTTTGTACCTTTTTGGATGAATATGTTGATCCTGGTCTTTCTTCGCTTTCCCCTTTTCAGTCTTTTCCTAAGTCTTTTTCCAGGTTCTCGCTTCCATTTTCTGTTTCTTCTATCTTCCCATCATCTTTCATTTCTTTCCAATGTCTGTCTCTAACAATAATCTTAACCATTTTTTTTCTCATATATATCTCAAGCCCCCTCTCTTCAGATTTTATTACTTCTCTCCATCTCTCACTCTCCAGTTTTCAACTTCCTTCTCTAAACTCCTCTCTACCTACCAGCTTTCCATCTTTCACTCTAACCTCTCCAAGTTCTCTCATTTCACCCTCTGTCTTTCCCTCATGCCCAGGCTTCTATTCCCTTTTTCCACTCTTGAGTGCCCCATTGCTATTCACTGTAGTCACCCCTGCACCAACCTGCAACTTCCTTTCTCTGCCTCTTGGTTCTTTCCCCATCACTCATTCTCACCTCTGCTCACAGTCCTTTTCTGCTGTCTCTAACCAGCCTCCCACTCCCCCTTTCACATAATCCATTCCCATTCTTTCACACCCTTCAAAGACTGATCCCCTCCTCTTCTCTCACTCCTTCCTCCAGCCTTCCAACTTCTATAGGTTCTTCATACCATCTCTCCATCCCTTCCCATTTTTCTTCACACAGTCTCATACTGCGCAACCCTTCTAGCACACCCTCATAGTAACATAGTATATGACGGCAGATAAAGACCAGCATGGTCCATCAAGTCTGCCCAGCAAGGCGGCAAGAGTAGATGCACTTGCTGCTCCGTGCAGGTCACTCCTCCCCATGCCTTTGTTTAGGGGTGTACCCACCGCTCCGTGTGTTGCTGTTGCTGTTAAGTGCTGTCGAGTCAGTGTCGACTCATGGCGACCCTATGGATAGTTGTCCTAAATTGTATTCAGTCTTCAGTCAGGCGGCTCATTGTTGACAGACTGGTACCTGTAGCTGCTGTTATTGTCTTGATCCATCTCATTGCTGGCCTTCCTCTTTTGCGTTGACCTTCTATCTTGCCAAGCATGATGTCTTTCTCTAATGATCTCTCTCTTTGCATGATGTGTCCAAAGTATGAAAGTCAAAGTCTTGTCATCTGAGCTTCTAAAGAAAGCTTAGGTTTGATCTCCTCTAGTACTGACTGGTTTGTTTTTCGTACAGTCCATGGTATACATAGTATTTGCCGCCAGCACCATAATTCAAAGGCAACTTTAACCTACTTGGATCAACTATCAAAGGCATCAATTTTCTTCCTATCTTTTTCACTGTCCATCTTTCACATCCATATGATGTTATTGAAAATACCATGGCTTGAACAAGTCGAATCTTTGTATGGAGAGAGACATCTCTGCTCTTGAGAATCTTGTCTAGGTCTTTCATAGCCATTCTGCCAAGAGCAATGCATCGTTGGATTTCTTGACTGCTTGTTGCTTCTTTATTGATAGTTGATCCAAATAGGTTAAAGTTGTTCACAATTTCAATTTCTTCTCCTTCAACGATGAACCTGTTGATGTTGCCAGTTGTCATGATCTTTGTCATCTTTACATTAAGGTGCAGGCCCATTTTGAGACTATGTTCTTTGATCCTGAGCAGTAAATGTTTCAGATCATCTTCACTTTCAGCCAGTAATGTGGTATCATCAGCATAGCAAAGGTTGTTGATGAGTCTTCCACTAATCTTCACACCTTTGTTGTCTTCATACAATCCTGCTTCTCTGGTGATTTGTTCTGCATATAAATTAAACAGGTAGGGGGGAAAGTATGCAGCCTTGTCATACACCTTTGCTAATTTTAAACCCTTCTTTCTCCTTGTTCTTTTCAAACTGTTGCTTCTTGATAAATGTACAGATTGTGCAAGAGAACGATCAGGTGTTCTGGTATACCCATACTTCTTAATGTGGCCCAGAGTTTCTCATGGTTTAAACAGTCAAAAGCCTTGCTATAGTCGATAAAGCACAAATAGATATCCTTTTGGTATTCCTTAGTCTTTTCAAGGATCCATCTCACATCCGCGTTGATGTCTCTCGTTCCTTGCCCTTTCCTGAATCCTGCTTGCACTTCAGGTAGTTCTTGTTCCAGGTATGGTTGTAGTCTCTGTTGAATAATCTTCAGTAGAATCTTGCTGGCATGTGCGATCAGAGCGATTGTGCGATAATTTCCACAGTCAGTTGGATCACCTTTCTTTAGTATTGGTATAAGCACAGATCTTTTCCAGTCAGTTGGCCATGATGTTGTCTTCCAAATTTCTTGAGAGAGCCTTGTAAGTACTGTAACAGCTTCATCAGATTGCTGTAATACTTCTATGGGAATGCCATCAATGCTCGGTGCTTTGTTCTTTGATAAGGCTTTCAATGCTGCTTCAACTTCAAGGCTTTCAATGCTGCTTCAACTTCTTCTTTCATCACCAATGGTTCCGGATCATCAGGTTGAAATGGCTGTTGGTCCACTTGATCTTTATCATATAAAAACTCGGAATATTCTTTCCACCTTTTCTTGATCTTCTCAGCATCATTCAACATAGAACCTTGAGCATCTTGTAACATTTCAATTCAAGGCTGGAATGTTTTCAAATATAAGAGATAGTTATGCTTATTTTGATTTTATCCTGTTGCTATAAAGGGATCCACTGTGTCTGTCCCATGTCATTTTGAATTCTGTCACTGTGTTTGCCCCCACCACTTCCATCGGGAGGGCATTCCAAGCATCCACCACCCTTTCAGTGAAAAGGTATTTCCTGACATTGCCTCTCAGTTTACCCCCCTGCAGCTTCATGTTATGCCCTCTAGTTTTACAGCTTCCCCGTCTTTGGAAGAGGTTTGTTTGTCCATTAATACTCTTAAGTATTTAAAGGTCTGAATCATATCTCCCCAGTCCCTCCTCTCCTCCAGAATATTTAGGTCTTGAAGTCTCTTCTCATAAGTCTTCTGACGCAGGCTCCAAATCATGTTGGTCGCTTTCCTCTGAACCACTTCCAGCCTTTTTATATTCTTTATGAGATACGGTCTCCAAAGCTGAACACAATATTCCAAGTGAGGCCTCACCAGAGACTTGTACAGTGGCATTAGTACCTCTTCCTTTCTGCTGGTAATTCTTTGTATGCAAACCAGCATCCTCCTGGTTTTTGCCACCGCCTCGTCACACTGTTTTGCCACCTTGAGATTGTCAGAAAAAATCACTGGTCTGTGCACATCAATCTCTCGCCCCCATCACATACAATTCCCTTGGATTTCTGCTTCCCAAGTGCATGACACTGCACTTCTTCACATTAAATCTTAACTGCCAAGCATTATACCATTCTTCCAGCTTTTGTAGATCTTTCCTCATGTTCCCCACTTCCTCAGGGGAGTCCACTCTGTTGGAAATTTTGGTGTCATCTGCAAAAAGACAGACTTTTCCATTCAGCCCTTTGGCAATATCACTCATGAATATATTGAACAGTACTGGTCCCAGGACCGAACCCTGGGGCACACCGCTAATCACCTTCCTTTCATCTGAGTGAGTTCCATTTACCATCACCGTCTGTCGTCTGTCAGTCAACCAGTTTCTAATCCAGTTCACCATCTTAGGACCTATCCCCAAGCTGTTGAGTTTATTGATAAGCCTCCTATGAGGAACAGTATCAAAGGCTTTGCTGAAATCTAGGTAGATCACATCCATCGTATGCCCTTGATCTAGTTCTCTGGTCACCCAGTCAAAGAACTCAGATTTGTTTGGCAAGATTGTTCTTTGGTAAAACCATGTTGCCTCGGATCATGCAATCTGTTGGTTTCGAGGAAGTCCACTATTCACTCTTTCAGGAGTGCCTCCATTACTTTTCCCGCCACCGAGGTAAAGCTAACTGGTCTGTAGCTTGTCACTTCTTCCCTATTACCACTTTTGTGGAGTGGTACCACATCAGCCCTTCTCCAGTCCTGTGGAACTTCTCCCGTCTCCAAGGATCTATTAAAAACATCCTTTAAAGGCCCTGCAAGAATCTCTCTGAGCTCCTTCAGTATCCTGGGGTGTATCCCATCTGGTCCCATAGACTTGTCCACTTTCAGTTTTGCAAGCTGTTCTAACACATCATCTTTTGTGAATGGTGTGATATCTATTCTAATCCCATTTGTATATTTGTCAGTCACAGGTAGTCCTTCTTCAGGATTTTCTCTAGTGAAAACAGAGCAGAAGTATTTATTTAGTATTTTCGCCTTTTCAATGTCACTTTCCATGAATCCGTTCTCAGCACTTTTGAGTCCTGCAATTCCACCTGATTTTCCTCCTCCCGAATATACCTTAAAAAAGTCTTGTTGCCACACTTCACAGCTTTAGCCATCTTTTTTTCTGCCTTTGATTTTGTTATCCTTATTTCTCTTTTTATCTCTTTTAGTTTGATCTTGTATTCTTTTCTGTGTTATTTTGTCTGTGAGCTTCTGAATTTTGTGAAAGCTGTGTTTTTTTGCCTTTATTTATGCAGCCACTTCTTTGGAGAACCAAATAGGCTTCCTTTTCCTCTTGTTTTTATTTACTTTCCTATCGTATTATCTGTTGCACCTTTTATTGCCTTCTTTAGTTTAGCCCATTGCAATTCCACTTCCCTCATTCCCTCTCACCCTACCAACTCCTACTTCAGGTACTTGGCCATTTTACTGAAGTCAGCGTTTTTGAAGTCTAAGACTGAGTTTGTTGTGATTGGATTCCACCTTGGCTTTTACCCCTCCCAGAGTCCTAACTCACTCCTGCTACCTAATCAGCGCCAAGCTCAGAGTTCACACACACATCCCAATCACCAGCCATTCTTGGAGTCTGTACTCTTTAGTTTCCCCACTGTCCCTCACTGCTTAACTCTAAGTCCCTGCTCTCCCACTATCCCTTGTCCTCACTATTATTATTATTATTAAAGACTTATAAAGCGCCGCAACATACGAAGCGCTGTACAAACATAGAAGAGAGACAGTCCCTGCTCATCAGAGCTCACAATCTAAGAAGACAGAAAACAAAATAAGTTACATAATACAAATAGCAAAAATTTACAGGACAAAGTAAGCAAATGTTGATAGAGAGATCAAGATAGGGTAAGACAGGAACGGAAAGCAATAGTGAAGAGGTGGGATTTTAGTCTGGACTTAAAAATAGCCAGGGAGGACGCCTGGCGCAGTTTACTCGCTTCCTTTCCTAGTATCCATTCCCCATTTCTCACCCCTTTCTGCCCCTGCCCTGCTGCCTTTTTCTCCAATAGTTATTCCCCTTCTTTCTTTCCCTTTCCAGAGTCTTCCACTTGCCTTGCCTTCTTCATCAGCTTCCTCTACATCCCACTCTTTCAACAGCATCTGGCCCATCTTTCCCTCCTATGAGGATGTGTTCATGGTGCCAATGAGATGTTGGGAGCTAAGGAGGCAGAGAAACAGCAAAGGGACTCAGACCAAGGACAAAGGCAAACTCAGCAGCAGAGAGTGGCTGAACATCAGGTCACATCCTCTTCCTCTGCCACAGTGCTGAATGTAATATTTGAGCTCTGCGTTTCAAATGCTGTATTCAGCTCCTCGATGATGGACATATTTTGCTGGCCAATGATAAGAGGATCGGTTTCCCTCAGTGATTGGTTGTCGGTGAGGAACCGGTGGTTTTTAAATGGAATGAGGCCATTACTCTGATTACTGTTATGAGAAGAACAACGCCTGTATGACCTATGTTGGAGCACTTGATACAGGGACTCGTTTGTCCCGAAACGTGCACGTTGTCTCAGGATTTTGGATGTTTGATACACGGACTGAGTTGGGCTTCTTTTCTCAACTATTCAAGATAAGTTGGTGTTTTTAATCAGATTTTCACCAAAGAACTGTTC
This sequence comes from Ichthyophis bannanicus, assembly GCA_033557465.1. NCBI lineage: Eukaryota > Metazoa > Chordata > Amphibia > Gymnophiona > Ichthyophiidae > Ichthyophis > Ichthyophis bannanicus. Next base: position 1,269,244,233 of record CM066032.1, on the reverse strand, counting down.
TATGAATAAAATGGATCATACTTGTCTGGAGGGGTTTTGATGCCATTCTTAACCTCCCTCGATGTGATCCGACAAAAAGAATTATAAACAGTGATTCACTGGGGACTCTTTTGGAGATTTTTTGGGTGATATATATATATATATATATATATATATGAGTGCGGGATTATTTTTAGTGATGTATTCAGCCTTAGGCAGCAAAAGAGGAGGAGGAACAGGATGTGGCCCGATGTGGAGTCCTGCTCCTGCTTGTTGTGCTGTGTACCAGGAAAAGGGGGGTGGGTTGAAGGAAAAGGCAAGCCGTGGAGTGTAAATAATTGAAGAGGGCAAGCTGCAGGGCGGGTGCGTGCAGCATCTATGTCAACCTATAGCAACCAGCCTAGAGTGGGGCCCTGTGCAAACAGCATGCTGGCACATGCCTAGGGCCGGCCCTGGACAGAAGGTCTGTCAAGATGGTAAAAGCCCACAGGGCCAACCACAACACACCATAACAGGTTCCAGGGGCGGTTCCTGGACTGGTCTAGCCAGTTTGCCTAATGGTTGGCCTGAAAATGGGAATAATGAGTGAGGTGATCAAATTTGCAGATGACACCAAATTATTCAACATTGTTAAATCACAAGAGGATTGTGAAAAATTGCAAAAGGACTTTGATAGATTGGAAGACTGGACATCCAAATGGAAAATGAAATTTTAATGTGGACAAGTGCAAAGTTATGCACTTTGGAAAGAACAATCCAAACTATGGTTACATGATGCAAGGTTCCACATTAGGAAGCACCATCCAGGAAAAAGATTTAGATGTTATCGTGGATAATACATTGAAACCCTCCGCCCAGTGTGCAGCGGCAGCCAAGAAAGCAAATAGAATACTAAGAACCAGGAGGAAAGGAATGGAGAATAAAACCAAGGATATTATAATGCCTCTCTATCGTTGCATGGTGTGACCGCACCTTAAATATTGTGTGCAATTCTGGTCACCATATCTTAAAAAGGATATAGCAGAATTAGAAAAGGTACAGAGAAGAGCCACCAAAAGTGGTAAAGGGGATGGAAGGATATCCCTATGAGGAAAGACTTAAATTAGGGTTCTTCAACTTGGAAAAGAGATGGCTGAGGGGGGATATGATAGAGGTCTATAAAGTAATGAATCGAGTAGAACAGGTAAACATATCTATTTTGTGCCAAATTGATGGTTGTTTATGCCATCAAAAAGTAGAAAGACTAGGGGGCACGCAATAAAGCTACAATGTAACCCATTTAACACTAATAAGAGAAATATTTTTGTACTTAACACGTAATCAAACTCTGGACTTCGTTATGGGAGGATGTAATAAAAGCGGTTAGTGTAGCAGGGTTTAAAAAAGGTTTGGACAAGTTCCTGGAGGAATGGTCCATAAACCATTATTAAAGAGGATCCACGAAATCCACTGCTTACCCCTGGATGAGCACTGTAGAATCTATCTACCTTTTTGGGAACCTGACAGGTACTTATGACCAGGATTGGCCACTGTTGTAAACAGGATACTGGCTTGATGGACCTCAGTCTGACCCAGTATGGCACATTTTATGTTCTTATGTTCCAGCATTCAAAAATGAGCTATTTACAGAGAGAATTAATGGAGCTTTAAACTACATATATAAATTGCCTCATATTCTCCTGTGGTATATGCCAACACGTGTTAGATAAAGATCCCAAACTCCTGAAGTAGTGTCTCAAAACCCACGGGCAGGTTGGGAGAAGGAAGGCATCCAGTTGCTGGCTATGGAGAAGTGTGTATTGTATTGGAAATAGTGTGTACTCAATCGCAGGAGAATACCTGTTGAACCATGAAATTGGGACAACTGACCTACAGCTAAGTATTTTCTTCTGGCCCTTACAGGCGACATCAACTTACCTGCATGTTTTGTGTCTTGAAATTGCATACGAAGGATGCTGCCCTGCTATAAACAGAGCTATGTATTATGTATAGGGAGAGTGTGCTTTTGTTATCTGCTTACTAAGACTTTCAAAACACTTGGGATAAGCAATGTTTGTGTTGCAACATTCTGTAATTTGATACGGTTTGAACTGTCTGAATGACTATGTTACTTTGTTTCAACACTTTTGATATGTGAGCCTTTTATATATTGTATGTGGTGGATGGCTTGTAGTATGCACTGACCTGTTTTATAGGGAATATTTATTATAAACATTGATGCAATATGTGGTGTTTGGGATAAATAAATAGATGTGTAATCAGAACAGGACTGAGCCAATGACTGATCTAGAGGGCAGTATTGGGTGACATTTTTTGCTCAAAGTTATTGTTAGTGAATATGGCCCCAATCCCATTCTGATGGCTCTTCTCTTTTGTAGTGGGATCTTTTCAATAGTATGTTATGTCTATGATTCTTATAAGGTTTTTGAGGTTTGCCAGTGTGAATGTGGTGGGGAGGTAATATTACAGACATTCCAATTTAGGGTCATGGAATGGTCTGGAGGAATTTTTTTACACTGGGTAGAAGTGGATATATGACGGCTTTTGAATTCAAGTGTGAAACACAGCTGGATGGCCCACTTTCACCTAAACTGTTTATTCAAGATATGGAGTCATCAGTTAAAAGACTGACAGATAACGGATACATTCAAGGTTTAATAGTGGGAACGGAGCAACATAAAATTTCGCTTTTCACAGATATTATGTATACTGTGTTGAACCCATGGGAACACTGGGCTGTTTTTTTTTTGCAGAGAGTCAGATGTTTGGGAAAGTTTCTGGCTTTAAAATTAATGTCACAAAATCGGAGATTCTGAACATCTCCATTCCTTCAGAACAGTATAGGGATTTCCAATAGGAGTTTTCCTTTAGATGAGCTAATACTTCAATTATGTATCTAGGAATTAATTTATTCCTGAAGCAGGAGAAGATCTTAGAGATAAATTATAAGCCACTCTGGCAAAGGATAAGCCAAGATCTTGAACACTGGCAGAGAGATTGAACCTATCCTGGCTTGGGCATCTTACAAAAATTAAAATAATATTGCCTAAGCTGTTACATTTTTTTTTAATATGCTGCCTATTACAGTTTTAGAAATTTTTTTTACAAAAATTCTAACAATGGGTCTTTGGATCTGGGAACATAAGCACCCCCCTAGAGTTTCAACAAAAACCTTATATAGGGCTCAGGCAAGGAGCAGCTTGGTGGTTCCAAATTTCCATAGATGATATATGGCAATGCAACTGAGGGTGGCCTTAAACTGGCACATTAGGGAAGATAAGGAATGGATGGCCATAGGAGGGAAGGGGCAAAATTCCCTTTCAGTATCTTATATGGCTTCCAGGCAATAGAGTTTGGTTTCAAAATATTGATAACCCTTTTATCATTTTAATGTTCAAAGTTTGGAATAAATGGAAAGCTCAGTTAATGGGTCTTGAGAACTACTTCCTGCTTATATGTCTTCAGTCTAATGATGTTCTTCCAGGTATAATAAATAAAGTATTTCTGAGATGGGAGAAGGTGGGGCTACGTTCGCTGGGGCAATTCATCTCTGATGAGGGGTTTATAGAGATTTTGAAGAATTAAGGGATCTTTTTCAATTAGAATTCCAAGAGATCTACGAGTTTTCTGAGGTTAGGCATTATTTGAGAATGAAAGTAACCCCACACCGGTGTAAGAAATGTTTAATTCCACCACATTACAGGGGTGCATATCCAAGTTTGTAAAGTGTTGAATGATGATAATGATGCTAAACTACCTTACACTGAGTATGGGGAAAAGGATCTTGGGGTAATCTGTGAGGAGAAAGATTGTAGAATAGCAGTATATCAAACTTAATAAAATATAAAGCGTAGTTACTCACCTGTAACAGGTGATCTCCGAGAACAACAGGAATTTAGTTTTCACATATGGCTGACGCCAGTACCAATGGAGCCTACGTGGGAACGCTCCCCAGCATCCAAAAGGAAAGCCTTTGGGAGCACTCCACTGCACCTGCATGGCTGCCTTCCCACATTCCCAACACCCTCTCTTCAGTTGAGTTTGTAGCTGAGAAAAAGGAGAGTAACCCTACAACTCCTAGGGGAGGAGGGCGGGTTGTGAAGACTAAATTCCTGCTGTTCCCGGAGATCACATGTTACAGGTGAGCAACTACACTATCTCCAGGAAAAAGCAGGAATGTAGTCTTCACATTTGGGACTCCCTAGCTCCCAGATGAAGTGATCTCAGATCCAGTGGAGGTTCACCTCGGAGTAGGTTTCAAGAGGTAATGGATCCCTCATGGATGTCTGATATCGTCAAAGTCTGGGACAGAGGGTAGGAGTTGCCCCTATTTCTGAAAGAGGTGCTGGAGAACAGCTTGACCAAACATGGCATCCCAGCCCGAGTCCTTGTCTGGTCAATAATGGGTAGCAAAAGTATGGACAGAAGACCACGTTGCTGCCTTGCAAATTTCATCAATGGCTACAGAGTGTAGGTTTACCACTGAAGTAGCCATGGCACGAACATTATGAGCAGTGACATGCCCTTCCAGGGAGAATCCTGCTTTGTCATAAGCAAATGAAATTCAGTCCGCTATCCATCTGGAGAGTGCATAATTAGATACCGGGAGATCCAGGTGACTAGGGTCAAAGGAAATGAACAACTGTGAGGCTTTATGGTGCTCGAGTTCTCTAGTGATAAAAAGCCAACGTATGCTTGCAGTCAAGGGTATGCAGAATTGCTTCTGCTCTAGACGCAGGCAGTCTAGGAAAGAATACAGAAGGTAAACTGATCGATTCAAATGAAAAGGAGATACCACTTTTGGCATGAAATGCGGGTGAATCCTAAGGATGACTATACCAGGTTCCTCCATGACAAGGAGTGGGTTCGCCACCAAAGCCTGAAGCTCACCAATGGGTCTAACTGAAGTGAGGGCAATAAGGAAGATAACATTCCATGAAAGAAACTTTAATGGGATCATAAACAATGGTTCAAAGGGTGGCTTAAGAAGCTGCGCTAGAATGACATTGAGATCCCGAGCCACCAGAGGTTGTTTTAATGGGTGACTTGGTCAGCAAGAGCCTCCTCATAAAGTGTGCTACTAACAATTGTGAGGAGATGAACTGTCCATCCAGTAGGTGATCAGAGGCCGCAATGGCACTGAGGTGAACACTCACCGAGTTGGTCTTGAGATCTGTTGAGGACAGGTGGAGAAGATGCTGGAGGAGTGCCACCACGGGAGCAGAGAAGGGATTGAGATCCTTCTGGGATCACCAGAGAGAGAATTTACGCCACTTGAAAGCATAGGAACACCTTGTGGATGGCTTCCTGGAAGCCAAATGGATCTCCTTAACCTCTTGTGTAAGGTTAGTCTTGTAATGCTATGCTATCAGCAGCCAAGCTATGAGACACTGTGAATTGGGATGGAGCAGTGTCCTGTCTTCCTGGCAGAGGAGATCAGGCGCAGATCCCAATCACAGAGACTGATTCTGAGTCAGATGTAACAGCAAAGGTAACCACAGTTGACGTGGCCAGAGAGGGGTATGAGAATCATGGAGCCCTTGTCGGTCTGTAGCTTGAAAAGCATCTTGGCAATGAGGGGTATGGAAGGGAAAGTATAAAGGACACCCTGATCCCAATGCAGATGGAAAGCATCCTCCTGCTGGTTGCTGAACATCGGAGTCCTGGCGCAAAAGCGGGGAAGCATGGCATTCTGCGGAGTGGTAAACAGATCTATGTCTGGAGTTCCCCAGGTCTGAAAAATGTAGGACGTTGTGTCCGGATGGAGAGATCATTCGTGAGGAAGAAGGATCTGACTCAGCTTGTCTGCAAAGACAGTGAGCTCCCCTGGGAGTTATACCGCTTGAAAGTGTATTTAATGAGAAATGGCAAAGGACCACAGATGGAGAGCCTCCTCTTGTCCCTGAGGTGGCCTGAGGCCTACGTCCATTGGGAGGCAAGAGTCCATTTGGCTGTCTGCATATGTAGGCAGGCATATGGGACGACATGTACTGTCAAGGCCATGTGCCCCAGAAGCTGTAGCATTTCTTGGGCAGTCAGACGGTCTCGGAGTAATGCTTGGGACACTAGGTCGATGAGACGGGCACAACGGAGTTGGGGCAGAAATGCCCTGGACTGTTGTGTGTCCAGTAAAGCTCCAATGAACTCTAGTCTTTGAGATGGAGCAAGCTGGGATTTTGGAAAGTTTATGACAAATCCAAAGTGTTGTAGTACTGTGATGGTACGATGCAAGGAAAACTGAACCTCTTGGGAGGTGTCTGCTCTTATGAGCCAGTCGTCTAAGTAAGGGAAGACAAATATCCCCAGAGATCTTAGATATGCAGCTACGACCGCCATGCACTTTGTGAAGACTCTTGGAGCAGAAGCGAGTCCGAAAAGAAGGAACTTGTACTGATGTCTTCCCTGAAAGATGAAGCATAGATATTTCCTGTGTCCTGGGTGGATGAGGATATGTGTGTACACTTCTTTTATATCTAGAGAACAGAGCCAGTCCTGACTCTGGAGGTAGGGTAGAAGAGTCTCGAGAGAGATCATTTTGAACTTCTCTTGGACCAGAAACTTGTTGAGGTTTCTGAGGTCCAGGAAAGGCCTGTACCCTCCAGTCTTCTTTGATATGAGAAAGTATGGAGCGTAGAACCCCATTCCCTGTTGGGATTTTGGGACATCTTCTATGGCACCCTGGGATAGAAGAGAAGACACCTCTTCCTGCAAGAGAGTAGTGAATGGGGGTTGTGTATGTGATATTCCCTCCCAGAAGTCAAAGGGGGCAGAGTTTGCAGATGAAGTCTGTACCTCTCCTGGACTATGGTTAGTGTCCATTGCTCTGAGGTGATAAGGTGCCATCTGTGGGCACAGTAACACGGTCTGCCTGTTATATGGAAGGGATGAGGGTCCTCCAGAGTGGTAATGTTCTCTAGAAAAGAGTCAAAAACCAGGCGCAGACTGTGGCTGCAGAGCTGGTTGAGATTTAGTCACCTGTGGCTTCTTCTGTTGTTTAGGAGGCTGCTGCCTTTTCTGAAGACCTTGAGCTTGGCACTGAGAAGCAGGAGGATAAGAGTAGTAGAATTTCTTCTTATTGAAGAAAGCCTGATTTGCAGCTGTCTTTTTTTTTTCTAGCAGGGTTAGCTGTTGTTCTGGACAGCCTGTTTAGAGTGGTATATTCTGACTCTTAACTGAGCTTTAATCCTGCCAGCCTTTGCCACAAAGGTTTTTCCCTGTGCAGGGTATGTTGCCCAGCATATCTTGAACCCACTATTCAAGATCTGAGGCCTGAAGCCATGCAATCCTGCGTGCACCGATGCATATTGCTGTAGCTCTGCTTGTATATTCAAATGCATCGAAGGTTGCCCTATTGACAAAACTTCAATACATTTTAGGTCTGTTTGATTAGAGCAAGATAGTCTTTTCTCTTATCATCTGGGAGAAGAGGGACCATAGCCTCGAGGTCCCTGGAAACCTCCTTGAGGAATATACCCATGTAGAGTATATATGTTTGTTTATATATGTATATATAGAGTATATATGTTTGTTGGAGTGGAGGAGTGGCCTAGTGGTTGGGGCAAGGTACTTCAGGCCGGAAGGTCGGGGGTTCAAATCCCACTAGAGGACACCAACCTTGGACCGGAAGGACTGGGGTTTCTAGTCCCACAGGTGCTCCTTGTGGTCTTGGGCAAGCCACTTAACCCTCCATAGCCCATGTTCCCTGTAAAATAGTTATCTCCAAGTTATAATGCCCTGTTTAATGTAATTTCAGTTTGTTCAATGTAAACCGCACTGATGCAGAATAGCACGGTATATAAGAGAATGTAAATAAAATAAAATAAATAAATAAATATAAAACTTTATATACCGCCCATTACATAGTATCAGAGCGGTTTACAATTTAAAATTAAAAAGTTATAACAAAGAATGCTGCAGAAGGAAAGGAAAAGGACAGAAGAAAAAGAAGAAAGAGGAGAAAGGTGAACGTCAATAAATGAGTCTCAAAGGAAAGAAAAGGATAGGATCAGGAAAGTAAAAAAAGAACAGATAGTGACAGAACAAGAGAACTGATAAAGAAGTAAGTGGGAAAGAAAGCAAGAAATTGTTAACTTATCTTTATTGCTCGAGAGAGGGAAGAGGAAGGGGAAGGGAGGTCAAAAGCTGTGCAGAAGAGGTGTGTTTTCAGCTGAGCTTTAAAAGATTTGAAGGAAGGATCCAATCGGAGGGTGGGGGGAGCGGGTTCCAAAGCCGTGGTCCCAGGAAGAAAAAAGCAGAGGATCTAGTGGACTCCAGGTGGGCCTGAGACGGGGAGGGAAGAAACATACGATTAATGTGAATAGAACGAAGAGAACGGTGAGGAGTGTGAAGACGAACCTGGTCTGCAAGATAAAGAGGGATACCAGTGTGGATAGTTCTATGTACAAAAATAAGGATTTTAAATTGTATATAGGAGTTAATCCTGGCTGAAAGCATAGAAGCCTGGAAACATCAACATCTAAAGGCATCGAGGGTTCTTGATTCCCTACCCAGTGGGTTAAGGAATGGGTTTGGAACTCTTGATTTGGCACATTGCCGATTCCACCACTATTGAATAGTGGGGAAGCAGTAGCTTTTGGAAGCCAGGACACTCTGGTTCTTGATAAATGGTATCGAGGCATCGAGTATGAGGCAAGATCATGAGGGAAGTCTCCTACATCTAGAGCATCAGATCATGGAGGATGCAGTGCACCAGCAGGGTGGCCGCCTCTTTGGGAGCTGTTGGGTACTGGAGGATCTCCAATTCCTCCGCTCTGGGCTCCTTCTCGGATGTCACTGTTATGGAGAGACCTCTGGCTAGGTCTCAAATGAATTCCTGGCAGGACATGTCCTCAGGAGGAGACATATGTCACTTTGGAGGCAGGGAGGGCTCCGAAGGCAGGACGCGGGGCCCCGGGGAATTGAGTGACTCCGCACCTGAAACAGGGGAGTCTGAATCGGAGGACTCAAAGTATCGGAGGGGATGGTTTTCACCCTCCACCAGGTGCCAGTACCGATGGGTTTCAGTGTCAGGCTTGGGGAACTGTTTGGGTCGAGCCCCGGTATCAGTGAATGACTCGAAGGAGGGCATGGGTGGCAGTGATGACAGTGCCATGTATCCCGATGCACCATGCACTGGTGCCAATATCAGTGCCTGTGCCGGTACTGACCGGCCGGTGTCTGAGGGCAAAGGTTTGATGGGAACTGAGGCTATCAATAGAGCTGCCTAGCTCCGCTCAATGGCTAGTATACGCTGGCCTATTTAGGTTGCCGATGCTTGGGTATCAGTGACAGATACTTGTACCACTGGCCAGAGCATGGCACTAGTAGCTCTCCTGAGGTCGAGGCCTCGAACATCCTGGGGCCCCCAATGGCTTTGGAGGGCAGGTCCTCCCGTCAGGGCTGTTTGGCAGGCTGATCCACCTCCAGGGCAATGCCCAAGACATCTCGATACTTGGAATGAGATCTACTTCTGGAGGAATTTTCTGTCTTCGATGAAGGCTTGTGCTTGGACATTTTCGATACCTGAGATCCATGGGAGGAAGATGAGGCTCTCGATGTCGATGCCAAAGATACCATATCCAAAGCAAAGAGAATTCCAAATTTAGAGGCCCAGTTCTGCAGGCCCTTCTTTGTCATCTTTTTACAAAGGGAGAATTCTGTTGGCTGGTGGTTGGGCCCAAGGCATTTCAAGCACCAGTCATGTGTGTCAGTTGCCAAAATGGTACTGCCACATTTAGAACATTTTTTTGAAACCACTAGTCAGTTTCTCCATACCGTTGGTGGACAGGATGGTAGGCTTAAAATGGCATTGATACTCTTGAAGGTTGTTTTTTTTTTTTTTACACCCAGTTAAAGAAAGACTAAAAGAAAGAATAAGGGAATCGGCGGTGCCAAGACAGTGTCAATGTTGACGGGAAGGCAGATGCTAACCACAAAAAAAAAAAGATAAGAATTTTCTGCAGTGACAGGATTTGCTTCCTGCTGGCTCTGCGGAAAACGAAGAACTGAAGAAAGGGAGTTAGGGAGGCGGGAAGGCAGCCACGCAGGCACAGTGGATGCTGAGGAACATTCCCACACGGGCTCCATCAGTACCAGCGTCACCCATATGTGAAGACTACATTCCTGCTTGTTCCTGGAGATACTACTGGGCCTCTATTATAGAGAGTCTTACCAAGGGTAAGAATTGCAAGTAATTATGTTGAGAAAAACTATGGTATTACACACCGATGTGCTTATTAAAAATTATCAATAGGGGGGCTACATTAATGCAGACGGTTATGTGAATAAGGTGGGACTTTTGCTCACATCTGGTGAGTCTATCCAAAAACAACCTTTTTGAAGTCCATCTTTCAGTTCTTGAGTGCTATTATGTTCTTATTATCAAAAAGTCCCTGCCAGGGCAGATGGCGGTGGCGCTAATTAATGACACCTACTGGATTCTTATTTAAGAGTGAGAGAATTCTTAACTATGATTGTCTGAGCTTGGGCTACTGCAACCCTAGCGGCAATCAGAGTTACCTTCAGTTGAAATGGTATAAAATGTGCCTGCATCATATTTATTTTATGGCTTAACTAACCACCTTGTGGCATAAAAGGATTGATCATTCTCTTAAAATATGGCCTTCCTTTTACCAGTGGATGTTAGGTTAATTGGAACCTGATCAGATGAGAATATTTACTTCCTGTATGTCAGTGGTTTGTCAGCCCTACAGTTGAGTAATATGATGGGGAGGAGGGCTAGAGAGAAGGTGGGGTCTGAGGAACATTGCTCTAGGATGAGAATTAGTCCACCTGTGTTTGTATAAGTTGAATTTATCCAGAAAACCAATAAATATTTTTTTAAAAATTGATGAACTGCATGATCAGTTTTCCTTGGGCTGTGGTATTGATGGTGACATTTTACTTACCAAATAATGTGCTTCTCTTGAGTCCTGCTAGACATATCCAGACAAGTGGGTTGTCTTCTCCTACCAGCAGATTGGTGGAGACAAAGAACCAATAAAAAGCCCAGGTTTCAATGACATTACTCCCATGCCATTATCTGCCTCAATTACCAAAGGTCTCTTCAGTATCTGTCCTAAAGCATATGAGAAAACATGGCAAGCCTCACACAATCTCAACGTGGGCAACAATGAGTAAACAAACAATAGAGAATTATGTACAGGAAGCAGAAACTAAAGGCTGTCACAAATGCAATGCAATGTGTGCCTTTGAGTCAGTCCTGACTCCTGGCGACCCAGAAGCTCCTGGTTTTCTTGGCAGTGTCACCAGAAGTAGATTGCCAATCCTTTCTTCCGAGGCAATGGAGGGTTAAGTGACTTGCCCAAGGCCACAAGGAGTGCTAGTGGGAATCGAACCCTGGTTGCTTGGTTACCAAGCCAGTGTTCTAACCACTAGGCTACTCCTCCACAAGGCTGTCACAGTAGGAGATTAACCTGCAGAGTCAAGTATATAAATCATAGTGGACCCCTGGGTACTGCCACAGAAAACCAGAGTAAACAGTTCCAGGGGCGGGTCATGGACTGGTCTAGCAGGACTCAAGGAAAGGATATTATCTGATAATTAAAATGTCACCTTCCATATCGTCCTGCTAGACCAGTCCAGACAAGTGGGACGTACCAAAGCTATGCCTCCACTGGCCAGGAAGAGACACAGCAGCTCACCAATCCTTAGAGCCAAAGGCCATGCCCAACCATTGACATCCAAGGTGTAATGCTTGACAGAAATGGAAGATGATGCCCACGTTGCTGCCCAACAAATGCCTGCAGGGGCTACCAAGCTCTGCTCCACCCAAACCCTCTGGAACCAGCCGATTTTGCAACAGATTTGCTGAGGCAATGGCCTCTGTAATCCAGCACCCCAGTGTAGACCTAGCTGCTGCGTCACCTTTGTGCGGGCCAGCAAACAGCACAAAAAGATGGTCTGACTTACAAAAAGAATTCGTACCTCCAAGTACCGGAGAAGCACTCTCTGGACATCCACAAGGCAAAGATTCTTATCCTTCCCCTGACATTATTCCTTAGAGAAAGAGGACAAGCAAACCATCTGGTTAAGAAGGGAAACCTCACCTGAGATAAGGAGCAAGGCACAGGCCAAATGGAAACATCCTCCTCAGAAAAAGATAGGTAAGGATCTTGGCAAGACAAAGCCTGCAGCTCAGAAATCCATCTTGTGGAACAAATCACCAGCAAGAAGACCATCTTGAGTGTCAAATCCTTCAGAGTAGTGTGCTTCAGCAGCTCAAAGGGTTCTGACATAGGGCCCTGAGCACGAGACACAGATCCCAGGAAGGGACCATAGACCAGAGGAGAGGATGCAGATGCTGAATCTCCTAAAGAAAGCACGAAACATCCGGGTATAAGGCTAGAGATTTACCAGCCACTGGACCTCTGAAACAGGCCAAAGCCACCACCTGAACCTTCAGAGAGCTAAGAGAAAAGCCCTTCTCTGGACCATCCTGCAGAAAGGCCACCAGGGATGGCACCTTGGCCACCTCAAGAGCCAGCTGCCGTGCACCACACCATTGTTCAAAGAGGCAACAGACCCACACATATGTCAGGTTGGTAGACCTCATCTGGGCTCCGAGCAAAGTGGATGCCACTTATATGCTAGTCACCTTCTTTCAAGAGCCAAGCCATAAGCGAGAAGGAAACCAGGTCCTCAAAGGATGATTGGTCCCTGATGCAACAGGCCCTGAGACAGAGGAAAACAAAGAGGTGGTGCTTGCAGGAGCTGGATCAGATCTCCGAACCGCGCTCTTCTCAGTGAATCCAGTGCCATCAGAAAAATTCTTCCCAGGTGGTGCTCTATATACCATATCAAATGCTCCACCAGGGGCCACAGAGGAAATGCACATAATGAGCACTGACTTGGCCAAGGCTGAGCCAGGATATCAATGCCCTCAAACTCAGTCTCCATGCGGTGAATGAAGAAGCAGCACACTTTGGCACTGGAGCAGGTCGTTATCAAATCCACCTCGGGGCAACCCCAGAAGTGCAAATTCAACTGAAACGGCTCCTGACTCAATTCCCACTCTCCTGGATCCAAAGAATGCCAGCTCAGAAAGTCTGCTACCACACTGTCAACCCTGGCAGTGTGTTGAGCTGACAAAGCAGGGAGGTTATTCTCTGCCCAGGCAAACAGGAGCGCCATCTCCTAGGCTACTCCAGCACTCCTCATGTTGCCTGCCGATTGACATAAGACACTGCTGTGGCATTGTCTGAAAACACTCGAACTGCCCAGCCCTCAACCAGGGGCTGGAAATGCAGAAGAGCTAACCTGATGGCCCTCGCTTCGAGGAGGTTGATGGACCACACTGCTTCCCTGCGGTTCTAATGGTTCTGGGCCATCCTGTCTTGGCAATGGGCTCCCCAGGCAAAGAAACTGTCATCAGAAGGATCCATGAGAAATCGTCCAGCAGCACGCCCTTCCTCAGATGACAGGACTTCTGCTACCACCACAGGCTGGCCTTCACCATTATCAGGACTGGCAGCCTGAGCTCAAAGTCCTGAGAACTCGGGAACCACCAGCAAGGACTATTAGAGCGGCCGCACATGAATTCATGCCCAAGGCACCATCTTGATTGTAGCTGCCATCAGAGAAGCTGAAGATAATCTCGAACTCTGGGAGCCTGCTGTGAACAGAACAGCACCAAGCAATCCAACAGCCTTTTGATTTTCTCCTCTGGCAGGAAGATTCTGCCCATTCGAATATCAAAACATACTCCCAGGAACTCCAGGGACTGGGAAGACAACAGCTGGCTCTTCCGTCAAATGATCACCCAGCTAAGGCTTTTCAAAAAGGACACAATTCGGATCACTACCCGAGACGCCTTTGAAAGAGAACGGGCTCGGATGAGCAAGTCATCCAGATATGTGTGTACACAAATCACTTGGTGCCATAGCACTACAGCTACTACTACCATGACCTTGGAGAACATCAATGGGGCAGTGGAGAGTCCGAATGAAAGGGCAGTTAACTGAAAGTGAGAGCCAAGTACGGCAACAGGCAGATACTTCTGCTGATCGTCCAGGATCGGGATATGAAAATGTGCCTCGGCGAAATCCAGAGATGCCAGGGAATTCCCCTCAGCACAGAGCTTGAATCACAAATCGCAAGGTTTCCATCCGAAAGCACATGACGCGCAAGTGCTCATTGAAACTCCTGAAGTCCAGAATGAGCCAGAGGTATCTGTCCTTTTTTGGCACCACAAAATACATGGAATACCTGCCCTTGCTCCTATCATCTGGGGGAACAGGTCCACTGTCTGCAGGAGCAGCAATCACAGGTCCCCAAAACTTCATTGCACATCCCGGGAGGGTCCTCTTCTGGAGGGAACAGAGTCCCTGGGCCCACACGCTCCAGGAAAGAACTGCGACTGAGCCCGAAATCTGGAAGCAGAGGGAATGAAAAGTTTTTTTTCTAGGCCAGCAGTGACAGAAGTCTCTGAACCCCAGGAGTCTGACCAACACACCCACAGGGAGTGGGCGGAGGCTGATGTGAAAAGGGTTCTTGCCTGCTTCACAGGCCCTTTGGACCTGTCCTCCATCAACTTCTCCAAATCAGCTTGAAAAAGAAACTTCCATTTAAAAGCCAATTAGGTCAACTGGGCTTTGGAAATGTGACCGCCGCCCAATGTAGAAGAAAAATCGACAGGGCACTATCCCTGGCTGCTAAATGTACCAGGTCATACATAGCAAAATAAAGGAAGATCCTAACCGATTCCAAAAGAGGGGTAGTATCATCTGGCAGAAGAGACTGCATCCACCGGAGCAGGGCTCAAGATGTCAGGCCTACACATACTGCCAACTGAAGAATAGCAGCTGAGGCAGCGAACTGGTTCTTCAACAACGAATCCACCTTTTAGTCCAGAGTATCCTTAAAGACCGATCTGCCTTCCAAAGGAATGGTGGTCCATCTGGTAACTGCCGTGACCTCCGCATCCACCTTGGGAATATCAAACCACACAACAAACGCCTTCTCCTGGAGCACGTACTTCTTCTTATACACCCTTAGGCGGGGGAGTCGAGAGAATCCCACTCTGACCAGAACAGGCTCTTGAGCACCTCTGGGAGGAGGAAGACAGTAATGAATTTCTGCACCCCTTGCAGGATTGGATGCACCTTCGGCTCCTGCTCCATGCCTGGAACATCCATCAAGCTCAAAGTGGATGAGATCCTGGCAACCAACGCCGCCAGTTCCTCCTTCTGGAGCAGGCGGATAACACCAGCCTCTTCACGATCCTCCAAAGGCAAGAGTAAATCGTCATTCACATCAGAGCCCAAAACATAGACATCTGAATCCAAGTCACAGTTGATCCCCATCTCCAGGGGATGCCCTTCACTGGGAAAGCTTAGCTATAGGCAATAAAACAGAGCTTCCACTCTCAGCCTACTCCTCACGAGACTGTGCTCAGAGGCTGCAAGGTTTGAATTTCCATGCCAGATGACAAGACCTGTTGTAAAAAGGTAAAGAATTCCAGGGAGGACAATCTGGACTTCAGAAACTCTCCTCTCGGAACAGGGGGCATAGCTGCTGCCCAACCTCTAGAGGATGGGGAACAGACCACAGCATGGTCACCGGAACCTCTGGCTGGCTAGCCATCCATATCCACAGTGCCATCCCCTACTTCCTGTCCAGGGACAGACAACACCAGACCAACTGCACCCACTGCTGAGAGGGGGATGGGAACGGGCTCTCCAAGGACGATTCAGAGGTTGCCATGCAAGAAAAGCAGAGTCCATAAGGCTACCTCACTTGCCACAGGTCAGACAATGTTTCCTGAAAGAACATAAAGAATTAAGACAAGTGCAACAGCAGCGCGTGTTAAGACACACATTAACAGTGTTTGTACAGCAACGGGCACTTGGATAGGAACACATGCTAGAACTGCATGACTGCCAGGCACACAATAGGAGAAAATGCTACTAACTCGTGCAGAGAATGGCAGGAAACCCCCATACCGCGCCAATGGTTGTCAGCGGTCCACCCCAAATTGCATCCCAGACAGATGGAATTGGGAGCTGCCAATATGGACAATGACGAGGTCAAGCCTTGGTACTCACCCCAAGATCCCCAGGCAGAAATCCATGCCAGGTTCAGCCCTACTTCCCTGAAACTGTTTCTTTGCTTTGCAGGCACTGCGTTTAAGGTGTCTGGCAAGCAGATTCCTCTGAGAGCCTTCTGCAATCTTTGGGAGAGAGCAGGGGGGACAGAAGAGGAGGGAGGAGGCACTGAAGTTGAGTGTGACTGTGGAACTCTTCCAAATCCTTCCATTTTTCTGGCTGCTCAACAGGCTCTTATGATAAGAGCATGGAGGTGAACCAATTTTCCCTCATTCTATGCTACCAAAAAGACTGTCATCTAGTGGAGCATCCCACTTCTCACTCAAGTGAGAATCACCTTCAAGGTGGTTATTCATGAGTGTTTAAATTATTCTTTTCCTCTCAATTATTCAGATTTTCTTCAGAGTGGAGAAAATCCACCCACCATCTGCTGAAGACAAAGAAATATAGAAGAGACCTCTGGTGGCTAAGGTGGATAGAGGCATCAGAGTTATGTCATTGAAACCTGGGCTTTTCATTGATTCTTTGTCTCCACCAATCTGCTGGTAGGAAAACACAACCTACTTGTCTGGTCTGGACTGGTCTAGCAGGATGATATGGAACTAAGGGATTATTTTAGGAGCTCTATTCATGATTTGCATGTCTGAAAACTGGCATTCAGTCATGCAAATCACAGAGATGTCCCTGGACCCATTTTAGAAAGCTGGATATACAGATGTCCTTGGAGCACAGAAGTGTGTTGGAGGCTTGGCCTGGATGGAGCAACGAAGATGCACATCACAGTGTGATTTCAGAATGGCACAGGCACATCTGACCCTGGTTGTTGTGGAGTCCATACTAATACCTGCTCCTGATTGTAAATAAGGTGCAAAAAGTGCTTCCAAGAAGAAGAACAAAATACACTTTCATCACCACTTTAATAGATACATACCAAAGAAACCTGCATGTAAATACATATGCCAAACATTACTGGCTTGCCACCACATGTCTGATTATCTGAAATGCCTGGCCAGGACATGCATGTCTCATAACATAGTCTCCCCCCTTTTGAAACACCCCAGCTGGCACCCACGTACCCATTTCTGAGGCTATGCAATTTGAGGACGTCCAAATTTGTAAAATGGCCCATTCGCCAGAACTGGTTACTAGAACGTTCATCTTTTGGGGTGGAAATGGAGCAATTTCAGAAGGCTTTTATACGTGCCTCCTTTCACTGCTGCCAGACCCCCGGATATTTGGACGATGTACTCTGGACATCCCAGATTCTTTCTAAACGTCTCTTTTAAAATCCCACTTATAATGTTTATTAGGAAAGCCTGTTTGATGGTGAAAAGATGCATTTCGATCCATTGGGTAAGAACAGCTCCCCCAATATTTGAGAGTTGGAGATCGCAGATGCACATTAACATGTGCATGTTATTGAGGATGAAGAGTATGACTACACAAACAGTGATTTTAAAATACCGGAAAACGTTCTCAGCATTTTGGCACCCTTTTCTAATGTCATTGACCCCAAAATGCAGGAGTATAATACTCAATCCTGCTCAAGTCTGATGAAAAAGTGGGTTGGTGGGGGGTGGTGGTTGTGGAGTTGTTACAATAACCAACAATCTCAATGTTAAAGAGGTGTCTGATGGTTGTATTGTAGATTAATAGTCAAAGCCACTTTTGATGTTCTTCAAATACAACACTATAATAACTTTACCATGTTTGCTGCCTAGAGTTGCTAATATCCTTCACTGGAGTAATCATGCCCCGTCTTCACAATGACATCGTAAACAGAGAGGCAAGGTATTACAGAAAACAAAGCAAAGCAAAATTTCATAACAAAATAGTACTATACACTCATCATAAACTGCCTCAGTATCCAATAACTAAGGATGTATACCAAATGTACTAAATAAAGTTCTACCAAAGGTGATCATTATTTTTTATCCTAAACCGAAAAGTCAATCGCCACTCTACACTTGAAGAGGGCCCTCGATTATTATCTTCAAAGAACAGAATATATAAGAAAGTCTTTCATCTTCTTTGACCCCAATGGCATTCCAGTGACCAAACAGACTCTAGGGTGAAATTAGACTTACCTGCTAATTGATGTTCCTTGAGTTACTCCAGTCCAGTCTCGTTATCCAAGGGTAATCATGCCCCACCAACAGCTTGGAGATTGAGCATGTCATCTTTTCATGACATTACCCCCTATAGGCATCTAGCACCTCTCACCAGCCTCCAGTAACCTATTAATAAAGCGAACTCACAGTGTCGTTAATCACCAGAAAAAACGTAAGGCAGGCAGACCCAAGCCCCACCAACAGAGGGGAAATAAAATGCTCACCTGTCATCAGTGACAGCAAGGAAATCCACCAGAGATCAGTCACCCTGGCGACCTCCGAGACCTCCCCGCTACACTCAAATGCATGTATTATCTCTGTTTACCTCTTCTTCCAGCATGCGTCTGCTGTTGGTTCCATTCCCTACTTTTCCATTTTTTTTTTTTTTACAGAAACTCCAACCCAGGACCACCTCATAAGAGATAACCTTCTTCAGGCCCAGGAATGCTAGATAGTAGCCTATGGCACCCTAAATCAGGGAGGTTCTGGGACTGGACTGGAGTAACTCAAGGAACGTAAATTAGCAGATTAAGTCTACTTTCACCTTCCTTATCATTCCTCCAGTCCAGTCCCATTACCTGAGGGATGTACCATAGCAGTACTAACTTTGGGAGGGACCTGTGAGCCTGGCCTGAAGCACCGCTGAGCCAAACCATGCATCAGTCACAGCTTGTACATCCAAACAGTAATGCTTCACAAAGGAGTGCAGAGAGGATCAAGTCGCCACCCTGCAAATATCCAGAGGTGGCACCAAACTGAACTCTGCCCAGGATGCCATCGGCGTCCTGGTAGAATGAGCCCGCAAACCTCAGGGCTCAGTCCTACACTTCAGGAGGTAGGCCAAGGATATGGTCTCTTTCACCCAATGAGAAATAGAAGCCTTAGAAGCTGCCTCCATCTTGCAAGGTCCACCAAAGAGCATGAACAAACAATCCAACTTTTGAAAGGACTCGGTACTCTTCAAGTACCTGTGCAGAACTCACCAAACAACCAGCCAATGTAGCAGAGGGTTCTCAACCGTTCCCCCTGCTCCCGAAAATACCGGAAGTGTGACGGATTGATTAAGGTGAAAAACCGAGAATACCCTTGGCAGAAAGAACAGCACGGGGCGCACCTCCACTTTCTTTCGATATGACCAGAAAGAGAGCTCGGCAGGAAGGCGCTTGAAGCTCTCTTCGCGGAGCAAATAGCCACCAAGAAGTGTCTTTAATGTCAGATCTTCAAGAAACAGCCACTCAAGGGCTAAAAAGGGGCCTGCATCAGCACAGACAACACTAGATTCAGATTCCAAGGTGAGTACCACTGACTGTACAGGCAGCTGAATGTGCTTTACCATCCTAAGAAAACGCATAACATTGGGGTGCATTCCCAGGGGAATCCCTTTGACTCTGCCTTGATAACAGGAGATGGCTGGCAGCTGTACCCATAAGGAACTACATGCCAACCCCTTGTCCAGACCAGCCTGCAGAAACGCCAGGATGTCTGGAACTAAAGCCTTCAGGGGAGCACTATTTCGCTCTTGGCACCAGCCCTCAAAAACTCTCCAAACCCGGATATACACCCAAGGACATAGATTTCCACCAGGCCTTCAGCAGCGTTGCTACCACGGGAGCCAAATTCCCCCACTGACTTAACTGAGCCCTCTCAAGAGCCATGCACTAAGCGAGAATCAATCCATCTGAAGGATGCTTGGGTGCATAGGGAGAGGAATGGCTAGCAGAAAAAAGGAGGTGATAGTGCCTCTGTATAAGTCTTTGGTGCGACCTCATTTGAAGTATTGTGTGCAATTCTGGAGACAGCACCTTCAAAAGGATATAAACAGGATGGAGTAAGTACAGAGGGTAGCTACTAAAATGGTTAGCGGTCTTCATTATAAAGCATATGAGGACAGACTTAAGGATCTTAATATGTACACCTTAGAGGAAAGGCGGGATAGAGGTGATATGATTGAGACGTTTAAATACCTCCATGGCATAAATGCACAGGGGGAGAACCGCTTTCTATTGAAAGCAAGTTCTGCTATGAGGGGATATGGGATGAGGATGAAAGGGGATAGATTCAGGAGTGATATGCGGAAATATTTCTTTACGGAAAGAGTGGTGGATCCATGGAATAGTCTCCCAGTGGAGGTGGTAGAGATGAGGACAGTATCTGAATTCAAAAAAGCATGGGACAAACACAGAGGATCTCTAAAGGAAAAAAGGGGACTGTTGTAGTTGTTGATATGGAAGGACAGACTAGATAGGCCATGTGGTCTTTTTCTGTCATCATTTTTCTGTTTCTATTATGATGGGACCCTACGAGAGCAGATTAGCTATCACTAGCAGATTCCAGGGACGCTCGACCATCAATTGAACTAGATCCGCACACCAGGGTCGTCTCGGCTAATCTGGGGCAATGAGCCCTACCAGCTCTGGGTGGGCCTCTATCCTCTGCACTACTCGCCCTATCAGTGCCCAGGGAGGAGTCCCTCCAAGGGCCAGGGCTGAACAAGTGCATCCAGATCTTACGACATGCGCTCCTTTTGTCTGCTGTAGAACCAGGGCGCCTTCGCTGACTCAAAGGTCGCCATCAAATCCATGATCAGCGGTCCCCCACCGCCGCACCAGCTGCACAAACACAGCTGCATCTAGCATCCATTCTCCTGGGTCAAGCCGCACTCTGCTGAGATAGTCTGCCGCCACATGTGCTGCCAAGAGCGACACCCGGTTGTCCTCCGCCGAAACCATCTATGGGCTGATCTCGTTCTCCAGAGCCACGCTGCTCATACCACCCTGCCAATTGATGTAAGCTACAGTGGTGACATTGTCCAAGAACATTCTCACCGCCTTTCCCGTGAGAAAGGTTTGAAACTTCTGCAGGGCAAGGAACACCACGCTTAACTCCAGGCAGTTGATGGACCACATGGTCTCCTGTGATGACCAGAGGCCCTGGGCTATCTGGGCTTTGCAATGAGCCCCCCAGCCTGACATACTGGGGTCAGTAGTCAGTGGAATCCATCGAAGCAGCTCCAAGGACATCCCTGCCAGA
This sequence comes from Ichthyophis bannanicus, assembly GCA_033557465.1. Lineage (NCBI taxonomy): Eukaryota > Metazoa > Chordata > Amphibia > Gymnophiona > Ichthyophiidae > Ichthyophis > Ichthyophis bannanicus. The sequence continues at coordinate 1,269,223,049 of CM066032.1, read as the reverse complement.
AGCTTGCTGAGCTGAAGTCACCACCAAGGAGAATCTCAAACCTTTCCCAGACAGGGCGCCGAGAGAGCAGATGACATTGCACAGACCATCTGCACAACAACACTCTCATGTGAACCAGAGCCCAGGGTACCAACTCGATAGATGCAGCCATGGAGCCCAAGATCTGCAGGTAATGCCATACCGTTGGCACTCTCATCCTGAGAAACTGTTGTATCTGACTCTGCACCTTGTGTGCTTGATCCAATGACAATGATACCTGACCTATGTTGGTCTGGAACCGAGCTCCCGGATAATTTAAGCCCTGAGATGGCCACAATGGCTTTTGGCGAAATTGACTATCCAGCCTAGACCCCTGCAGGAATTTGATGACCCGTACTGTGGCCCGCTCGCTTTTCTCTCTGGACTTCACTCACACAAGCTAGGCGTTGAGATAGGGATGTACCAGAATTCCTTCCTGGCGGAGTGCTGCCGCCACTACCAATATGACCCTGGTAAAAGTTCGAGACGTCATGGCCAACCCAAAAGGCAGTCCCCGAAACTGAAAGTGGCCCATTAGGACCGCGAATTGCAGGTATTCCTGATGCTCTGGACAAGTGGGAATATGAAGGTAAGCCTCTGAGGTCAAGAGAGGTTACAAACTCTCCTGCATAGAATGCCACTACCACTGATCGAAGCATTTCCATCAGGAAATGCGGCACCCGCAGGCACAGATTCACATGCTTCAGGTCCAAAATGGGTATGAAAGACCCCTCCTTCTTGGGGACCATGAAGTATATGGAGTATTGACCACTTCCGCATTGGTCTGATAGTATGTCCACTATTGCCCGCGAGGCCTACAGCCAGCAGAAGGCTTGCAGCACAGCCTGGCGCTTGTGGAGTGTCCTGCATAGCGAATTAACAAAAGCCTCCCGGATTGGTCTTGCCAACTACAGGGAGTACCCATCTCTGATGATCTGCAGTACTCACTGGTCAGAAGTGACCCAAGCCCAGGCAGCATAAAAGTCATAAGAACATAAGATATGCCATACTGGGTCAGACCAAGGTCCATCAAGCCCAGTATCTTGTTTCCAAAAGTGGCCGATCTAGGTCATAAGTACCTAGCAGTTTCCACAAAAGACACAGGTTCCACAATGCCTGTACTGGGTCAAGCAGTGATATCCTGGGTCCCTTTTAATAATGGTTTATGGACCTTTCCTCCAGGAACTTTTCCAAACCTTTTTTAAACCCAGCTACACTAACAGCTTTTACTATATCCTCCGGTAAGAAATTCCAGGGTTTGATTACACGTTGAGTGAAAAAATATTTTCTTATTAGTCTTAAATAGGTTACCCTGTAGCTTCATTGCATGTCCCCATGTCTTTCTATATTCTGATAACATAAACCATCTATCTACATTTACCCGTTTCACTCCATTCATTAATTTATAGACCTCTATCATATCTCCCCTCAGCCGTCTCTTTTCCAGGTTGAAGAGCCCTAACCTTTTTAGCCTCTCTTCATAGGGGTATCCTTCCATCCCCCTTTATCATTTTGGTGGCTCTTCTCTGTAACTTTTCTAATAACTCTATATCCTTTTTAAGATATGACGACCAAAACTGCACACAATATTCAAGGTGCTGTCACCCCATGGAATGATACGGAGGCATTATAATATCTTTTGTTTTATTTTCCATTCCTTTCCTTATGATACTTAGCATTCTATTTGCTCTCTTGGCCGCTGCTGCACACAGGGTGGAGGGTTTTAACATGTTATCTACAATGACACCTAAATCTTTTTCCAGGGTGGTGGTTCCTAATGTGGAACCTTGCATCGTGTAACCATAGTTTGGGTTGTTCTTTCCTAGGTGCATAACTTACACTTGTCCACATAAAATTTCATCTGCCATCTGGATGCCCAGTCTTCCAATTTTTCAAGATCCTCTTGCAATTTTCCATAATCCTCATGGGTTTTAACAACTTTAGTTTTGTGTCATCTGCAGATTTGATAACCTCACTCATTATTGTATTTATTTATTTATTTATTTGTTTGTTTAACATTTCTTATCTACCGCCTTTCATATCATCAAGGTGGTTTACATTGAACAAACTGAAATTATATTGAACAGGGCATTATAACTTGGAGATAACTATTTTACAGGAAACATGGGCAATGGAGGGTTAAGTGGCTTGCCCAAGACCACAAGGAGCACCTGTGGGACTAGAAACCCCAGTCCTTCCGGTCCAAGGTTGCTGTCCTCTAGTGGGATTTGAACCCCCGACCTTCCAGTATTATTCCCTTTTCCAGGTCATTTATGAATATGTCAAAAAGCAGCGGACCCAGCACAGATCTCTGGCGTACTCCACTATTCACCTTTCTCCATTGGGAAAATTGGCCATTTAGCCCTACCCTTTGCTTTCTATATTTTAACCAGTTCCTGATCCACAGTAGTATGCTGCCTCCTATCCCATGACGTTTTAGTTTTGTCAAATGTCTCTGATGAGGGACCTTGTCAAAGACTTTCTGAAAGTCCACATACACTAGATCAACCAACTCACCTTTGTTTACCTGTTTACTCACACCTTCAAAAAACATAAAAGATTAGTAAGACAAGATCTTCCTTGTCCAAAGCCATGTTGGCTGTCTCCCATTAAGCCATGACTATCTACATGTTCAGTAATTTTATTCTTTATGATGGTTTCTATCATTTTTCCTGGTACTGACGTCAGGCTCACTGACGTCAGGTCTGTAGTTTTCCTGGATCACCCCTGGAATCCTTTTTAAAAATTGGCATTACATTGGCCATCCTCCAATCTTCAGGTATTACAGATGATTTTAATGATAGTTCACAGATTACTAATAGCAGGTCTGCAATCTCATAGTTCAGTTCTTTCAACACCCTTGGATGTAGACCATCCGGTCCAGGTGATTTGCTACTCTTCAATATTTCTTTCAATTTTTTCACAGTATCACCTTTAAATACCTCTTCAGTCATGGGTAACAACCCTACATCTTCCTCAGTAAAGACCGAAGCAAAGAATTCATTCAGTCTCTTTGTTATGGCCTTGTCCCCTCTTATTGCCCCCTTTACCATCATCTAATGGTCCAACTGACTCTCTCACAGGCTTTTTGCTATGAATGTACTTGAAAAAGTCTTTACTATGCATTTTTGCTTCCACACCAAGCTTCTTCTCAAATTCTCTCTTTGCCTACCTTATAAATGCCTTGCATTTAACTTGTCAGTGCTTGTGCTGTTTCCAGTTTTTGTCATTTGGCTCTTTTTTCCATTTCCTGAAAGATGCTTTTTTTGGCAACAGCAGCCTCTCTGACCTTACCCTTTAAACTATGCTGGCAGTTTTTTGGACTTCCTTCCACTTTTCTTAATGCATGGAATACAGCTGGTCTAGGCTTCCAAGATAGTATTTTTAAACAATACTCAAACTTGATGTAACTCTTTAACCTTTGTAACTTGTGATGCAGCGGGGGCTGATGAGAGCCCTGATAGAAGAAAAAAACATGTTTGTCAGCAAGGAAAAGAGGTGCACAGAGTGCAATGTTTACAGGGATCAGCTAGAGGGAGCAGGAGTGCAGTCAGGAAGACTGAAGGGCCACGCCTAGCTGGTCAGGAGCACATGACAAACATTTCACAAGCCTCAAAGAGAGGAGTCCTTTATAAGGAAGCACTGCCTCAAGTTAAACAGAAGGAGAAAGAGACACGGAGAGAGACACAGACACAGAAGGCGGTTTGCTGGCAGAGGAGGAAGACTGATACGGATTGCAAGCAAGAAGCAAGGAGGAATCAGCCGGTAAGGAAAAGCCAGGCTGAGCAAAGAAGCCAGGATTTGGGCTATTGCAAGAGCAGGCATTTACCAGAAGAGCTGTTCCCACGGATGAGAGAGGAACCAAACTCTCAGAGAAAAGCTTGGCACGAAGCTTCTGAAGGGAGGAAGCAAGTCCAAGGAGAAAACCTTTCCTCATCGTGCTGCTGCAATAAAAGGTATGAGAATTATATTCCTACAAAGAAACCTTTGCCCTGTAAAAGTTCCTGTGAAGGAAGTGTGGAATCTCTAAGAAGAAAAAGCCCAGTTAATACTAAGGGGACACGTGACCAGCGCTCCAGGCTAGGCCCGAGGCATTGGAAGGTATTAAGGGAAATATACAAAGCTCCAGAATACAATATTCCAGAGACTGTTAACACAGAATTAGACATACCAATTCCTAAGCCGATGCAAGTGGAACTGGTGGAACAGTTGCCAGACCCAGAGGAGATGGATTGCTCTCTCTGCATTTCCCATAGCACAGAGTCTTTGGAGGACGTATGAACTGCTTGTGGTATCTGCAGAATGTCTATTAGGTGCCGAGCAGAAGAATTGTACAAATTTGCTTTAAACTGGAAGCTATGTTTGTGCCCTGCTACTACTGTGAAGTTAACAGTTTTCCTTAAACCTTGTGTTTTCTTTTGTGCCTGAAGTTAAGGACATTATTTTCAGTTGTGACCAATTTATGACCCCATGCGTAAAGGGAATAAAAGCCTTTTTCATCCCTATCACTCTGCTTTAATTGATTGCTTTAAAGGATTGGAGTTTAAAACCTCTAGACCAAGTTTCTTGGTTCTTAAAATGGACTCTATCTAATAATAATAATTTTTATGCCACTGTGTGACAAACTGCTCCTTCTAATTTTTCTTAACTATTTTCCTCATTTTATCATAGTCTCCCTTTCGAAAGTTAAAAGGTAGTACTGTGGATTTCCTTACCATCCCTCCTCCATTAATTAAATCAAACGCAATCATGCTATGATTACTACTGCCAAGTGGTCCTCCAGCTGACTCCCACAGGCATGAGAACCGCCTGGCCCGTCTGCCCTTCACTGGGGCTTCTTGGAGGCCGAGGCCAAAGAGGGATAAAAGCCTCTACCAGAGCCTCAAAATCCCCAAAATGGCTGTCCCCTAGAAGGAAAACGCCCTCTTTGGTACAGCGCGAACCTCACCACTCTAAAGCAGCTGTCCCTGCTCTGGAGTCGAGGACCTAATGGGCTTATGCTTGTCCTCAGGAAGTTTTCCTCCTTTAGACTCCTCCAAATTCTTCACCAACTTCTCACAGTCCTCCCTGAACAGTAACTTACCCTGAAACGGGAGCTTACTAAGCTGAAATTTGGAGGATACATCCACTGACCAATTCCGCAGCCACAAATAGCGCCGTGCTGCAACCACTGAGGCCATGCCCTTAGACAAACATCTAATCAAGTGGGTGAGGCTGAGACTCCCCTGAGCTCTCCAAAATTCCTTGTGCCCAGCATAAAGACACCCGGACCACAAAGACATCACATACAGATGCCTGTAAGGACAGCACCTTGATACTGAATGCCTGCTTAAGGAGGGTCTCCAACTTCCAATCTCAGACATCCCTGAGCGCTGACCCCCCTTCTACCGGGATGATGGGTCACCTTCATGACCACGGAGACTGCATGCAACAACTCGTCTGGTTCCAGCATTGTTTGCGTGCCCTTGAGAGCAGCCTCTGGCACATCCCATTCATCCTGAATCATCCATTGGACAACACAGTATAGGGGAAACACCCTCTGCGTCATCCTTACTGCCTGAAATAGCAGGTCTTCCAGAGATTTCTTCTCTGTGGGAGCCTCCATACGCACATTAAGAGCCTTTGAGGAATCAGCTGTCAAGGCTGGAAAACCCGGACAATGTGCAAATCATCTTCCTCTGGAATCTCACCTTCCTCCAATTCAGATTTGGCCTTGACTTGTGATAAGGAAGCTTATCATAGCTCAGGAAGGAGCTATAGAAAAGGTGAAGTGACTCTGAACAAGCAACCTGTCAGTTCTGGTAGAAATAAGAAAACAGAATTTTCCCATAAAAGACTACCAGTCCCAGAATGCACCAGGTTTCCAACAGCCCTTAGAGGAGCTGAAGTGGGGAAACGTGTGTTCAATCAGGAGGGCTATGATGTAATCCCTAAGCACTCATCTCAAAGGGCAGGGCCTGATTCAGCACAGCTGCGCTGTGTAAGGGAGGAGCACTCATCTAAGCAGAATAAAGGTAGAGTTTATTCTACAGAGAATTATCCTCAGGATCATCATCAGGAGGATCATCAGAAGCAGAAGCCAAACCGGACGGACAAAGAGGGAAAGAAACCCTTTGGAAGAAGGAAGAGAAAAGCCTTTGAGAGGTCTAGAAGAGTCCGGAGCAGTACGTATACTGGGAGGCATTCCAAGGGCCAGCATACACCATTGGACTGGGGAAAGCCAGAGGAATGGGGCTGCAGAGCTAGGAATCTCCAGACGGTACCTGTGAGGGAGACGGCTGCACGTGGAAGGGACCCTAAGACCCATGCCAGAAGGTATGTGAAGAGAGATCCAGTGTCCAGGGATCTGGATTGGAAGGCTGGACATAAGAACTGGACTACATACTGGCCAGGCTATATAGAGAGGAACTCTAACAGCAATGGAAGCTCAGGTATGAACACTGATCTATGCCCTAGCTATAACCTTGAAAGACAGCAGGGAAACAAGTATTCTCCTGAAAGTGCTCCATTGGGAGATTCATCTGTGCCAATCCATGATATTGAACCCATGCTTGTTGAAGAAGAGAGAATGATAGCAGATTAAGAATCTGTTTACATGGACTGCTCTCTGTCTAAACTCCTTTGGTGATTTTCTGTTATAAAGTACAGCAACCATCACAAAGAAATACAAACTTGTTCTTTAATCTACTCAGAAAAGCTCCTGAGTAGGATTTTTAGCCACGCAGTAGAAAGCAAGCCAGCTAAGGGGTTTCAGCTGGATAACTGCTAGCAATTGAGCCTTACCTAATTGCTTGTGAGCTCTGTGAGAATCACTTCTGAATCTATGTGGGAAGTTATAAGAAGTTAACCTGAAAAGAACAGTTTTTCTCTTCTTTGTGGCTTTTGGTTTGTTGTTTGATATATGCTAAGAAAACATTAGCTAATGCCTACAGAAAAGACCAGTTTGTTATCAACCAGGTCTTATTTCTTTTGCTTTGATTGCCTGACAAGTTCAAATGTTTCCTGATTTTGTTTTTTCAAGTTTAACACTGAAAGCAAGTAACCTGATTTATGTGCTACCAAGCATATCTGTGTTGGGAGAAATAACCCCATAAATAAATATCTTATTGGCTTTACCCAAAAGCACAACTAATTATTGTGAGCAGCTGTGTCTGGTGTGAATGAACTGCATTGTCCACAATCCCTTGCAAATCATATAGATATATGCACTTGCCAAAACTGTGAACATTCTCACCCAGGCAGCCGTCTGACAGACTTCAATTTCCTGGTCATCCGCCTCCTCCCATAGGTCCTCCAATCTCTGTCAACTTAGTCCTGGCTCCCCCTCTACCCTATCTTCCATGGGCATCCCTGGACCAATCCAGTTTTGGGTCTTTGGTGGAGCTCCCCACAGTTCATCCTCCCCACGCTGCCTCATACAAAAGGCCTTATGCATGCGGAGCCTGATTTTCAACAAGGTGCTGAGGCATTCTATATCCATAGAAAGATACCCACTCAAGAAAAGTGCTTGAATCGTGAGTCATGCGCCTCCAAAAAAGGGTAGCTGGGCCTCTCTGATTCAGGCCGCCTTGTTGAATATCTGGTTTACATGGATATGGTGGTTTTACATGGGTAAGGCAGTCTTTTACACGTGCAGCACGCGCCTAGGGCTTTGAAAATCAGGCCCAAGGAGGATGAATTCTGGAGAGAAACACCCCCCCCCCCTTGGGAGGGCTTCCATTTGTTCGCCCTTAGAGGAGGAATTTCTCCCTGCTCTCTTTGCTTTACTTTTAAGACTCTTCGTGGAAGGGAGCTGATTTCCACTGCCTTTCACTCCTGATGAGCTCCCTGCACCAGGAGCAGGCACAATGCACACCCTAGCTGGCTGAGAGGTCTCCTTTATGCCATCCACAGCCCTGTGGACCTTATCAGGGCTCTCCTGCATCAGATCTACCTCTGCCAATCAGGATTCGGCTTCACAGCTGCAAAAGAAACTGGCTCTGGAGACCAAACCCCTACATGACCCACATGCGAGACAAACCATCTTGGAAGGCATGCTGGGCAGCCAGAAACACTTGCTGTTTCACAATTGCTGTGTCTTTTATATTAGTATTTTTTTTCAATAACACCAGAGATGGAGAGGCTGCAGAATAAAATTAAAAAATGCGTGTGTAATCCCCGTTGTCCACAACGCTGTCCCTCCCCTGAATTGAAGTACCTGGACTGCTAGGATCTCTCCCCTTGCTCTCCACAAAATAGCTGCTATTCCTGCTCTCTGTGGCTGAGAGAGGAGCCCAAGCCTTGCCACACGCAGCACACCACCACAATTCTAATTGGCCCTGCCTTAGCTGCATATCCCGACCCCTAGTGAGATCACTTGAACAGGCCAATTAAAAACAAAAAAATTCCTGCTGGTTTTCTACATCGCCGCTATGACGCACAGCCCGCCCAGTCTTGCCGGCACGTCAGGCGGGAGAGTGACTGGCCTTCTGTAGTGTGCCGACTATTCCTCACCCTGCTACTGGGATCTGGAGTCGTTGCACCCCCCTTACCAGCAAACTTTAGGACGCTTTCTGTAGCATGTGCTGAGCCTTCCTCCTCTCAGCCAGGACAGCTGCAGCATTCTGTGCCTGCGTTAAGACAAATTGGCTTTTTTTTTTTGTACTAACTTTACCGCCAGGCCAATGCAATAAGCATGATTGAGGCAAGCTAAATTAAATGGGGAGAAAACCCTTAATAGCCTCAGTTTCTAGTTGTTCCTTCAGTAAGTTCTAGGGAACCACACCACTCCAGCTGCTTGGAGACTGAGCTACTAGAGGCTGGTGAGAAGTACCAGATACCTATAGGGCAGTGATGGCTAACCTTTTTGAGCCCGAGTGCCCAAACTGCCGCACAAAACCAAAGAATTTCCTCAAAGTGCCAGCACGTCATTTGCATAAGTGGTCTTATTTGCATAAATATTTGCATAATGTTACCATACACTAACTTTTAGTAAACATGTCTCTTAATGAGTGTATGGATAAAGAAAGACTAAAAGATTTCTACATTACTATAATGCAGTGCCAACCGCCAGGCACATTAGGAACTACTACAAACGCTGCCCATTTAGAACCCATAGCAAACCCGCCGTATCCTGACAGCATTACCAGGACTCACAAAGCACCATACCCTACCTATCAAAAGGCAACACTGCAAATATTAAACCAATACATTTCAGAGAATACTGGGGAAAGAGAACAAGTGGCAACGTCAAATAGGAATTTCCTCTTGTACCAAACAAAGCGCAGATGTTAATGATGCACATTTCCCAGAGCTGACATATTCCAGTTAATAAATTCAAAATAAAGAGATATCTTTCTACCTTTTGTGCATTTTTTTTTCAGTTGCAATTGGTCCAGCCACCTTCTTCTGGTTTCTTCATGTTTTCTGCTAACTCTCCATCGTCTGCTGTCCATTTGTCCTTTCTTCTCTCTTCTAGTTTTTTTTCCATTCTCTCTCTCTCTCTACATCTGCTTTAACATACTAATCTTTCTCCTTTTGCTCTTTCCTCATTCCTATTTCATCCACACAAATTTTACCCCTCCATCCTCAATCCCCAATTACTCTCCCAATACCTGGCCAATTGTAGATTTTTCATCCCTCCTACACAAAATATTTTTCCCCTCTCCATTTTACTCTCCCAGCCCCATCCCATTCTAATCCTCCCCCAACATCAGCTCCCTTCTAGTTCCAGTCTCACCCAGCATCCATTCCCTTCTAGTCCCTGCATCAGCCCATTTCCAGTCCAAGTCCCTTCATCAGCTCATTTTCAATCCTAGCCCCCCCATCAGCCCATTTCTACTCATTTCCTAGCCCCACCATCAGCCCATGTCAAATCATAGCTCCCCTCCACTCAGCCCAATTCCAGTCCAAGCCCCCCCATGAGCCTACTTCCAGTTCTAGCCCCTCCATGAGTCCATTTCAATTCAAGCCCCCACCACAGCCCATTTCCAATCTTAGCTCCCCCCAACAGCCCATTTCCAGTCCTATCCTAGCTTTTCCATCAGCCCATTTTCAGTCCTAGCTCCCTTCCCTCACAGCCCATTTCCATTCCAAGCCCCCTCCCCATCAGCTATTTGCAGTTCAAGCCTCCCCTTCCACTCAGCCCATTTCCAGTCCTAGCAACACCCCAACCCATTACCAGTCCTAGCCCCCCGTCAATCAACTTCCAGTCCTAACCCCCATCACCCCATTTTCAGTTTAAGCCCCCCCCTATAACCCTTTACCAGTCCTAACCCCCCATCAGCCCATTTCCAGTCAGCCCCCCATAGCCCATTGCCAGTCCTAAACCCCCCCATCAGCCCACAGCCCATTACCAGTCCTAACCACATCGGCCCACCTCAAGTCCTAACCCCTCCCCATCAGCCCATTTCCTGTCCTAGCCCCCCCCATAACCCATTATCAGTCCTACACCCCCATCAGCCCACTACCAGTCTTAACCCCCCCATAGCCCATTACCAGTCCTAACCCCCCCATCAGCCCACTACCAGTCTTAACCCCCCCATAGCCCATTACCAGTCCTAACCCCCCCATCACCCCATTTCCAGACAGCCCTCATCAGCTCATAGCCCATTGCCAGCCCTCATCAGCCCACAGCCCATTGCTAGTCTTAACTCCCCCCCATAGCCCACTGCGTCTTAACCCCCCTCCCCAGCCCACTGCCAGTCTTAACCCCCCTCCCTAGCCCATTGCCAGTCTCAACCCCCCTCCCTAGCCCATTGCCAGTCTCAACCCCCCTCCCTAGCCCATTGCCAGTCTTAACCTCCCTCCCTCCCTAGCCCATTGCCAGTCTCAACCCCCTCCTCCCTCCCTAGCCCATTGCCAGTCTCAACCCCCCTCCCTCCCTAGCCCATTGCCAGTCTCAACCCCCTCCCTCCCTCCCTAGCCCATTGCCAGTCTCAACCCCCCTCCCTCCCTCGCCCATTGCCAGTCTTAACCTCCCTCCCTAGCCCATTGCCAGTCTTAACCCCCCTCCCTCCCTCCCTCCCTAGCCCATTGCCAGTCTTAACCCCCCTCCCTCCCTCCCTAGCCCATTGCCAGTCTTAACCCCCCTCTCTCCCTCCCTAGCCCATTGCCAGTCTTAACCCCCCTCCCTCGGCTCATGGCAATAAAAAAAAAAAAAAGCTGCCCGCTGCCGCCGCGGCGGCATGGAGTGTCCCGCAGGGCTCCCTCTGCCCGGCGGGACTCTCCCGGCGCTGCTCAGCCCCTCTCTGCCGGCTTGCAGAGACGCGAAGGGAGAGAGAGTCTCCCTCGCGTCTCTCTTAAGCCCGCAGGGGCAGATGGGAAATTTCCCATCAGCTCCTGCGGGCTTAACAGAGACGCGAGGGAGACTCTCCCTTCGCGTCTCTGCAAACCGGCAGAGAGGGGCTGAGCAGCGCCGGGAGAGTCCCGCCGGGCAGAGGGAGCCCCGCGGGACACTCTATGCCGCCGCGGCGGCAGCGGGCAGCTTTTTTTTTTTTTTTTTAATGTGCGACCTTCCCGCGTGCCAGCTGCAAGGCCTTCGCGTGCCACAGCTGGCACGCGTGCCATAGGTTCGCCATCGCTGCTATAGGGGATGATGCTGTGAAAAGGTGACATGCTCGGTCACCAAGCTGCTGGTGGGGCATGATTACGCTCAGGTAATGGGACTGGACTGGAGGAACAAAAAGGAATCAACTGCTTAGCATCCTGTATTCAATTTTCTTATGAAAAGATTGGTATTCCTCTCATCAGTAAAGTAAAATATCATCAGAGTCACTATGGCTATCATAGCTTTTAAAGTCTGCTTCACTGGACACATGCAAAGCAGCCACTTGGGTCTTCACGTCATACTTTCACTTCCTACTATTGTTTGGACCAATCTTCAGTCAGAGGCAGTAAATTGTAGCGAGCAGTACTGATTGATAATGTAAGAATTGCTTATCTCGAACAGGTCAATCTGTTGAGTGGGCTGCTCTTGTACAGTGGACAAATTATGTAGAAGACTAAGCAGCTCTGAATTTGGGAGTCACCCACTTATGTGCCTGTGTCAGTCCCGCTGGTTTATAGAAAAAATACAGTCATTTACCTGTAAGAGGTGTTTTCCATCGACATCAGGACTAATTGGCACACAGTCCTTCCCCTCTCCCTGAGAGTCGTATTACTTCCTGAGCTATAGAACTAACCGAGGCACCGAGGAAACCACTGTGTGCAGGAAGGGCTATCCATCCTCAGCACTTTAAACAGTTCTGAGCTCTGGGACAGCTATTCCACCCTAGCTTCTGTGATAATGTCAACCACTTTTGTGTATCTGATTAATCCTGCAGACTACAGAACATACCTGTTAAAGATAAAGTAAAACAAACAGAAAGCAAAGTTGCTTAACTTTTTATTGTCACAACAGGAACAGGCAAAAAAAAAACAGATCATAAGCAGTTTAACACAAATATTCTGTGCTTAGACAAATTATCTTATATATATAGCAGATCCTCCAATGGGCAGGGTTGAGGGGTGACCTCAGGAGACACACTGTCAACGACAGGGACCCCAAGTTGGGGTGCAGGAGAGAGCCCCCCTCCTGAGACCAGAGTCCCAAGGCGGTCCCCAAGGGGATGGGGGTTTCCACCATCAGCTGTAGACGTAGTGGGAACCACGGTTGCCTGGGCCACCGAGGAGCTATCAGGATGAGCAAGGCCCTGTCGCGGAGGGTCCTGAGCAAGGTCTTGGTGATCAGCGGCATAGAAGGGAAGGCGTATGTGAGGCCTTCCAACCATGAGACCAGGAATGCGTCTGCTGTCATCCTGGAGGGATGGGCCTGCTGGGGAGCAGAAGTGGGGCAACTGAAAGTTGTCTGGGCTGGTGAACAGGTCGATCATGGGTTCCCCCCCAGAGCCAGAAAAGCCGACTGGCTACCCTGAGGTCCAGCTGCCACTTGTGCGGCTGGAGAACTCTGCTGAGCTGGTCGGCCTGCAGGTTGTCCTGGCCTGGCAGGTACACTGCCCGCAGGAGGATGCCCTGTTGGACTGCGTACAAGCAGAGGACCAGTGCCTCCTGACAAAGGGTACGAGACCTCGTGCCCCCCTGTTTGTTCACGTAGAACATCGCCATCTAGTTGTCCGTTTGGACTAGCACCGGCTGGTGACGCAGGTGGTGACAGAAGACTCTCAGGACTAGGTGTATGGCTCAGAGCTCCAGGAGGAATTGCCCTAAGTGTGGAGATCTCTGCAGTGGGCTCCCCAGCCAAACAGGGAGGAGTCCGTGGTGAGGACCCTTGAGGGGCTTGCGGCCTGAAAATACATACCCACCTCGAGATGCTGGGGAGACTGCCACCAGACCAGAGAGTCTGCCAATTGGCAGGTCACTGAAACTCTGTCTCGGAGGTGGCCCGCGGCCTGAGACCATTGGTCCCTGAGACACCACTGCATTACCCTCATGTGAGGCAAGCATCGGCGGTGACTTGGACCATGGATGCCATGTGCCCGAAGAGGCGCAGGAGAAGCCGAGCAGGCACCAAGGGACGGTACTGTACATCCTGAGCCAGAGTCCTGAGACGATTGGCTCGGTCCCTGGGCAAGAAAGCCTTCAACTTGAGAGTACTCAATCTTAGGTACACGTCACAGAGTGTGTTTATAATCTTACTTCAAAATCTGGTACACTCTAAATATAACAAAATATCAAAAAAGCAGACAATATATTTTGTTGTCTCTCACTCGGGTATAACTCAACTATGAAATACTCCCATTATCTCATTTCACGAGGTCTCAGACTGAAGGGTTGATGAGATGGCCAGAAACTGACCCTCAACACCTCCCAAATTTGCAACAATGACCTCTTTCTTTGAATCATACTAATAACTGGGTGTATTCTCAAATTTTTAAATTCCCACTGGCCATCAAGTACCCTTATATAAAAATCAAATTCTCCTTTAAAAGTCCTTCCCTTGAACTATGTGCTGATCACTCATACTATAACAAAAAAGTCACTTCTCAAACTTTCTCTCCAAACTTAGAATTTCCCCAGGTCGAAAGTTATTCTCAGTGACTGACGCCATCCACTGGCACTGCCTACGCGTTTCTCCAGGCGGTTCATCAGGGGCCACTAACTCGGTGTGTCAAACAGCTGTATTCACAGCACTGCAGCTCATACAAAATGCTGCCCAAGTTTACCACCACTACCGCTCTGGTTTTTCAAACGGTTTAACCAACAAACTGGGGGAGTGTCAACTTGAGAGTGTCAATCTCTGCCCCAATGAACTCCAGACACTGTGTTGGGAGGAGGTGAGACTTGGGGTAGTTTATGACAAACCCCAAGTGTTGCAGAACCTGGATGGTGTGTGCGGTGGCCTGCTGCACCTCTGAGGTCGTGCCTCCCTTTATGAGCCAGTCGTCCAGGTAGGGAAAGACGAAGACCCCCTGGAGCCGAAGGAAGGCGGCCACGACTGCCAAGCATTTTGTGAAAACTCTTGGGGCTGAGGCTAGGCCGAAGGGGAGCACCCTGTACTGAAAGTGCCTGCCCCCCCACTACGAACCGTAGGTACTGCCTGTGGTTGGGGTGCATGAGGATGTGGGTATAAGCATCCTTGTCTAAGGAGCATAGCCAGTCTCCCTGCTGAAGGTAGGGCAGAAATGTTCCACGGGAGAGCATCTTGAACTTCTCCCTCACCAGGAATTTGTTGAGGTTGCGCAGGTCGAGGATGGGCCTTAGGCCCCCTGTCGTTTTTGGCACGAGTAAGTACCTGGAGTAGAACCCCTTGCCCTTGAGATGGTGGGGCACCGGTTCCACTGCTTTGTCCTCGAAGACCTGCCAAATCCTTCAGAAGAAGGTCTCAGTGGAGGGGAGATACGAGGGGCTCTCCCGGGAAATAAGGGGGAGGTGTCTGAGTCAGGTGGAGGAGGTAACCCTCCCTGACTACCCGACGTGCCCAGGAATCGGTGGTGATGGACATCCACCTCTGGGCATAGAGGGCCAGACGTCCCCCTGTGGGCTGATGATCTCCTTGGGGTAGAGAGGCTATGCTTAAGGAATCAAAAACTTCCTCCTGGCTGGGCCGGAGCCAGTGCCTGGAGTTTTGGAGCCTTTGGCTTACGTGGGCCATGCCCATGTCCTTTGGCCTGCTGACCCTGTTGGGGAGCTGGGGAGGTCTGATAAGGTGGGTAGTTTCGGTGAGCAGCTCCCTTCCTCGGGTTAAAGGACTTTCTACCCGAGACCTTCCGTCGGGGAGGGACAGCAGTCATGAACTCTGTTTCTAGCTTGGCAGCCTTATCGGTCATGAGTTTGCCAAAGAGGTTCTCGCCTTGGCAGGGGACATCAACCAATTTGTCCTGAACCCACTGCTGAGGTCAGACGACTGTAGCCAAGCTTGGCAGCGTGCACCAATGCCAGCCACCGCTACTCAAGCTGCCGACTCGAACCTGTCATAGGCCGCTCGAGACATGAATTTGGAGCATTCATGGACTGCTTTGACCAGGTTCTTGAACCGCTGCAAGGGTTCCTTGGAGAGACCAGCTGAGAACCTGGTGAATTCCTTCGCCAGGTCTATCAGGTGCATGCCCATGTACAGCTGGTAGGCCTGGATGCGGCTGATGAGCATTGAGCCCTGGTAGCACTTTCTGCCGAGGGTGTACAGGGTGCAGGCCTCCCTGCCAGGGGGCACCGAGGAGTGCGTCTTCTGGCTTTTCAGCAGATGCATGGCCGACTCCACCACCATGGAGTTAAGCAGCAGCTGTGACTTTTCGAAGCCCAGGCTCCGGCGGACTTGATACATCGAGTTGAGCCGTTTGCTCACAACCGGCCCCGAAGCCGGTGTCTCCCACATTCAGAGCATCAGCCATTCCAGGATGGGAGGGATGGGAACTGTGAGCGATTCCCGCAGAGGGGCCTCGTACTGGAGTATTTCCACCTCAGCCGCCCGAGGGTCCTCCTCTGATTCGGTCAGGAACGCCAGGGCCTTAGACATGTCCTTGACAAAAATCAAGGAAGCCCATATCCTCGGGTGGGGACCGCCGTCGAGGCTCTGAAACGGGAGAGTCAGATGGGACGTCGTGGTGGCGATGGGTATCGGGGGACTCCTTGTCCTCGGTCTCCCACTCGGAGTAGTCCGTCGAGGACTTGTAGGAGGGCTGCTCCACGGGTCTTGTGTCCCCCGATGCCCTGCAGTCAGTATCCGGCAAACTTGCCGAGGATGGCCGTGGTCCCTTCGAGTGGGTCTCGGATTGCGAACTCGGCCGAGGATCGGCTCGGCATCCGGAGACGTCTTGGACGTTGAGTGACCAGTGGTCGGGGCAGATGAACTAGTCATGCTGGACAACAGTGCCCACTACTGGTCCATGAAGGCAGACAAACTGCGCTCCAGGGCCGCCATTCTGGACTCCAGACCAGAAGGTTCCGCAGCCATTGGCGCAGGCACCGAGGGACTCGGGCCAGACGCCGGCTCCCCATAAGGGGAATCCTCAACGAAGATAGTGTCTAGGGACCAAGGCTGGTCTGCAGTTGGATCCTTCCGGGGGACCTTCGCAGGCCGCTCCTTCTCCGATGCCTCGGACGAATATCTAGGACTGCGGGACCTGGCCCAGGGAGCACCTGGCAGGTCGGAATTGTCCAAGGATGCTGCCTTCGAGGGTTTCTTCCTGGGTTTCCTTGAGGGAGACCCCCCCCCTCCTTTCTGAGGACCCACAACGAGGCTTGGTTTCGGAAGAATCCGCCCAAAATGTCAGGGCCTCAGATGAGGCCCTGGCCTTCGCAGGCACTGAGGACTCGGGGAAAAACTTATCATGCTGCTGCTGGCGGCTCTTGAGGGCCTTACTGGACATCCTCTTGCAGAGACCGCAGGCTGCCGGGTTGTGATTTGGCCCCAGGCAGCGGAAACAGTAGTCATCTGTGTCGGTCGCAAGATTTTAGAGCACCGATCACACTTCTTAAAGCCACTGGTAGCCATGGGAGAAAAAAGGCACGAAGACGCCAGGGAAAGAAAAGAACAAAAAACTAGATAAACAGACCATACTAAACGCTGAGGCAATGAGGTCAGTAGGCAGGAAGAGTACCGGTGCAATACCGGAGGTGAGTACGAAACTCGGAGAGAAAAATCACCTTTTTCCGGGGATAAGCCAGACAAACGTCTGAAGGGCTCCGCAGAAAAAAGGAGACTGAGCAAGATGGCACCCTTGGGCGGGAAGGGGACCACGCATATGTGGTGGCATCTCCCAAAAGCTTTCTTTGAAAGCTGGGGGGGGGGGGATGTTTTCGTGAGGGCTCCGTCAGTGCCGATGTCACCTATATGTGAGGACTGACTTCCTGCTTGTTCCCAGAGACTTAATGTTTCACTTATCTGGGGGCTTTCTTCACCCTTCCCCAATGAATCTAGTTTAAAACCCTCTTCAATAGGCTAGCCAGTCTGCTGTAGAATACATTCGACCCTTTCTGGACAGATGGATGCCATCTCTGCTCTGTAGCCTTTGGAAAATTATCCCATGGCCTAGGAAACCATACTCCATAGAACCCCTCTGAGTTGGTTAACTCTACACCACTCCGAGAGGAAGAACCAGCCTCAGTCTCACCCTCTCCTACATCAAAGCATTTGGGAATGATGGGTACCAACCAAACCCTGTCACAGCTAGAGGGTGAGCACGTCATTGTGTGCTCTCGAGTTCAGGTGAGAGATGTAAGACTCCCACAGCGTTAGAAAGGCCTCCTGCCGACCACCCAGACCCTGGGAGGCTATGCCCTCCAACACAACCAGTTTATGTAAGGCATTACGCCACTCCCAGATACTAGGCCCCACTGCATTTCTCCAGAGTCTCAAGAAGCAGTGCTTAGCAAATATACAGCTTTTCCACACCAAGGTTCGAGCACCCGCTCCTTTAATACCAACCCCCCAAATGTCACCCAACATAGCAATGCCCGGGATCAATATGAACTGTTGTCCAAGGAAACCCATATAAAATTGCCGAGTTGTTGTCCAAAATGTCCGCAGTTGGGAACAGCCACAGAATATATGACCCAAATGAGCATCCCACTGTTGGCACCAGGGACGATTTCCAGATTGAGTAAACCCTGCACGCCGAGCTCGCAGAGGAGAAAAGTAAGCCCACTCTAGAATTTTGTAGTGCATCTCCTGAAGGCACACACCTTTAACCAACATGGGGATCCGTGCCACCACCGGCCCCCCTTGGAAAGCCCTCCAGATTCACCCCCCAATACCACCACGCATTTCGATTCAATGTGAGTGTAGGAACATGCCTCACCCAGATCGCCCAGTATTTTATAATACAGTGCTATAGACATCCTCTCTCAGCCCTCAAATTCAAAAAAGGTCTCCACTTTATCCAGAATGCTCTTGCCGAAGTTTGGGGTAGCCAACAAGCTTACGTAGTGCCATAGTTACAGGTATACAAAATTATGCCCGCTAGGCATAGCAAACCAATCCTTAAGTTCCTGAAAGGGCAGTAACACTCTTTCACCATACAGAACCAGTCTCAATTTAATCAATTTCACAGACTCCCATGCTCAAAATAACTTGGAACCTAGACTAGGGGTCAGAGTCACATTATCCTGCAGCGGCAGGTAACCTGTGATACAGGGATTAATCCCCCAGAGCCGATTCACTTTCGCCAACCCACTCGCACCATCTGAATAGGTGCACTATCCTGCACGTAGGTAGACAACACACGCACTTCTGCATGCAATACCGAGAGGAGGCTATAAGGGCCCACAAAAGCAGACGCCACTTGCCAGGGGGTAAATACTGATTGCCCACTTATCCAATCCCTAACATAATGCAATATGCAGGCCAAATTATATCAGAGAGCCCTAGCCCCCTCTTTGTTCCACAGACTCTTCAGTCTCCATAACACTATTTGAGGTTTCTTTCCCCCCAATAAGGAGGACACTAAGACCCGTTCCAATGCAAGAACATCTCTTTGTAGTAAATTCAATGGCAACATTTGAAGAACATAGAGAATCTTCAGGAACACCATCATTTTGTAAGCGGTCACCCGCCCTAAGAGAGAGGGAGCGGCATGGGATTCCAATCCCGGAGTTTGTTTTTCACCGAGGAGAGTAAAGATTACACATTCAACCGATACAGCCTCCAGGGATTCGCAGGCAACCAGATCCCTAAATATTTAAACTGATCCTCTGCCAAACAAAGTGGGAAGGTCTGTGACCAACCTCCTTTCAGACCCCAACACATCTAAGGCCTCTTGACTTGGTCCTATTCAGCTTCAGTCCCAAAAGGGCCCCAAACTGATAGATTTACTCCAACAAATTAGCCAAAGAGACTCCGGATTAATGAGATGGACAAGGAGGTAATCAACAAAAGCCCAAACCTTAAAGTTAGAGGCCCCCATCTGCAAGCCCGCAATGCCACCCCCGCAATATCAGTGCGTCTATGAATAAGTCGCAACAAAGGATCAAGCAAAAGCACAAAAAGCAGAGGTGAAAGAGGGCAGCCCTGCCAAATACCCCTCTCCAGGGCGAACTGACTCGTGAGCCCCTCATTAATAACAATTGCTGCAGTCGGAGCATATAACACCCAAACTCCTTGAAGGAACCCCTCTCCCAGCCCATAAGCCATCAATGCCGCAAAATAGATACTTCCAACCCACCCTACTGAACGCTTCTTCAGCATCAAAACTAATGAGAAAGGGCCTCAAGTGATAGTGCACCCACTCTAGAGAGAACATTTTCTGCATTACTTGCCAGATTCCTCCCCTGAACAAAGCCCTCTTGACTCGTATGTACCAGCCCAGGGAGCCAGACTGCCAAACTATCCGCTAATATCTTAGCCAATGCCTTCAAATCAAAATTAATCAAGGAGATAGGATGATAAGATTCTGCCAGACAGGGGCCCTTACCTGGTTTGGGTGACGACAATATGGGCTGTATTTATATCATATTTAAGCGAGCACCGCTCCAACCATTCATTCGATGCCTCCATCAAGGGTGGAATAACCTGCTCCTGCATGAGTATTGTGGCGGGCGTGCCTCCACTAGGCGGTCGCCTAGTGAAGACGGGCTCCCATCTTGTATCTTTTAGCTTTAAACGTGTAGTTGTGTATAAAAGCAGTCCAAGTGGTTTTAAAGCAACACAGGAATTTTTATTGATTTTAACTTGGTGCAGTTTAGTAACAGTCCTTTGTAGAAGATTCCAAACTCAGCAACAGAAAACAAGGATATTTTCTCCCAAATAAAGTTCTTTACAAACAGTGTGTTTCAGTGGTATTATTTACAAGCAAATGTCTTTACTTCTTTCATTAGGAAATTTCTCATCTCAGAAACAACAGCTTTATTTGCAGTTAAAGCACACAACGGAACTCAGTAATTCTGTCGGCTCCCTTTAGCTGCTTCAGTTTAAAACACTTCTCAGCTGGTCAGCACAGAACTCAATTGCATCATCTATTTCTCTTCAACAGACAGAGCTTTGCAAGTTTTAGACTAAGAGATTTCCTTTCTCTCTTTTCAAAGCTTTCAGCTATCATGAACCTGAGAACTGCTTCCTGAGATTCTTCCTAGTATTTTACTTCTTTCAATCAGCAGTAACACATAGAGCACATTCCATTTCAGAGCAAGTGGAATCCGGGTCATCTTCCTTACAATCCACCTCCATTTCTTCCTCTGCACTGCCTGATTGTGGAACTTGAATACGTTCAGGTACTTTAAGGTTTATATGCTTTAACAGCTTAAACAGTTTCTCCCATTGAACTGCCTTTCTTTCTCTTGGTAAAACATTAACAGGCTTTGTTTGCTTGGCTTTATCTACAAAACCCTTCTTCCTGTTCTGCGTGCTAGCAGGTATAACTATCTCCTCAGTATCTCCTCAGTTATAAGCATTAACTCTTTCCAACTTTCCTCTCCTACCTTGGAGCTTAACTGTGGGAGTTTCACAGCTGTGACATCTGTTGGAGGTAGCCTCCTCTGAGTCAGAGCTGCTCAGGGAATCACTGCAGGATTTTCTTCCAGCTTTCCTGGGCTTTCTCAGCCTGAAGATTTGTCTTTCTTCAGAAGAAGCTGAGCCTTCCTGTTCTAGCTTTCTTACAGCCAGCCTTTTGCCCTTCTCTCTCCTAGAAGGAAAGTACTCAGCCTGTCCTCTGGCCTTTCCCCAGCTGCTGCTTCTCAAGCTGTTCCCATGGCTTCCAACACCTCCAAGGCTTCTAACAGTTCTACCGAGTCTATCACTTTCTGTTTGCTTAACCTTAAATGCTGGGCAGTGTGCCTCCCCTTCTGGCTCCACCCACAGGTGTCCCTTATCCTTACTTAGGGCTGCCATGGAGTCTGGGTGTGGCTTCAGCCTAGCTCTGCAAGCGTGGTTTCTTTCACTGCTTTTACTTTTGCACATATGTTTAGGTGAGCCTATCCCCCTTAAAGAAGCAAAAGTTCCTTTTTCCTCTATTTCCCAGGGCTGTGCTACACTCTCCTTACCACAGTATGTAATACTCTGCCATATACACAACCTGTCAGGGCCCGGGGCCAAACATGTCGCCGCCCCCTTGATAATCCACTGTACTTCCTCCGCAGTAACTGGGGCCCCTAATTGTGCCGCCTGCACACGAGGCAAATACTGCTCTATGCAAGAAGATGATGCGCCCTCCTCTTTATTCAGAGATTGATAGTATTCCATCAGGATCTCCTCTATTTCCGTTGTAGTCTTCCACAGAGTACTGCCTCGGTCCTGAAGGGCCACCACAAAATGTGAACTCTGACTCCTTGGAAGGCAGCGAGCATACTGATATAACTGAAACTTGTAATAAATCAATGACTTTTGCATTCACTGATGCAAGAAGTTATTAAGGGAAACTTGTGAGGCCAGCAGACGAGCCCGACTGGCTGCCGACAGCTGTTGAGCCAAAATCCTACATTCCCAACAGACCTGTTTTTCTAGGCAGATAACTCATGAGTTCATATCCCGACATCTCTTAGCAGGCTATGCAATATCTCCCCTAAAAACAACTTTGGAGGCTTCCCAGAATAACTTCGGGTTATCTAGATATTCCCGATTATGAAAAAGGAAGTCCGCCCACTGTTCCTTTAAGTATGCCCCAAAGCCCTCCTCTCAGTAAAGCTCCAGCAGAAAGGGCCAATGGTGGCTCATTGTCACTGTCCCTCCCCGAAACAAGTCCATCCAAATGAGAGCATGGTCCGAGATCTCATAAGGTCAGATTCTGACAGCAGAATATAGACGATACGTGCACTCATGCCATGGACTCTGGACATACAAGTGTAGTCTCGCTCCTGAGGGTGTAAGACATGCCAGACATCTACTAACTGGCATCACTCCATAAAACGATGCCGGTACCAGGGCGTGGGCAACCTCCCCCCCCCAGAAAACCCCCCGGAAGTGTCCAACTCAGGCTCAAACACCCCTTTCAAATCATTTCCCACAAGATGATGCTCAGGAAACTGCTCAATGTCTGTGGCCAGTTGGGCAAAAAAGCAGGAATCTGTTACATTGGGCGCATAAACACTACGCAAAACAACATGTTTCACGTGGAGATCCCCCTCCATAATCACATACTGCCCACCTGGGTCAGAAAACACCTACTGAGATTGGAAGCTGATCCCCCGATTGATCAATATTGCTAAAGTGTAGTTACTCACCTGTAACAGGTGTTCTCTGGGGACAGCAGGAATCAGTCCTCACATATGGGTGATGTCGGCGCTGATGGAACTCTCGTGCAGAGCAAATCCCCAGCTTTCAGAGAAAGCCTTTGGGAGTTGCCATCACACATACGTGGTCCCCTTCCCGCCCAAGGGTGCCATCTTGCTCAATCAAACGACATAGTTAAAAGACAGCAAAAAGAACAAAATATAATAATAGGACTGCAACTCCTAGGGGAGGAGGGAGGGTCGTGAGGACTGATTCCTGCTGTCCCCAGAAAACACCTGTTACAGGTGAGTAACTACGCTTTCTCTGAGAACAAGCAGGAAGTCAGTCCTCACATATGGGACTCCCCAGCTATAGGCTACCGAGAACCCATAGCTAAAAAAGGCTCCCTCTACAAGAGCCGCGAGCAGCCACAACAGCAATGTAAACTAAGGGAATAGCACTCCAGTAGCCTGAACACAGAAAGGTCTGAGAGCAGGAGTTGCCTAGACTTCGAAAAGGTTACGGAATACAGCCTGGCTTAAGGCACTGTCCCGCCGGGACTCCCTGTCCAGGCAGTAATGGGTTGTGAAAGTCTCGCTCGAAGACCAGGTGGCAGCCCGGCAGATGTCTGCCAAAGGAACAGAGCGCAAATGAGCCACTGATGCCGCCATGGCCCTGACCCTATGGGTCATAACCCGACCCTCCATAGGAAGCTCGAATGCTCTTTATGCCCAGGCAATGCAGTCTGCCACCCAGGTGGACAGCATACGCTTAGATACCGCCACCTCCAGCTTACTGGGGTTGTAAGAAACGAAAAGCTGAGAAGCCTTCTGATTTATTTTATTTATTTAACCCTTCTTATATACCGCCTTTCATGATATCAAGGCGGTTTACATTGAACAAACTGAAATTACATTGAACGGGGATTCATAACTTGGAGATAACTATTTTACAGGGAACATGGGCTATGGAGGGTTAAGTGGCTTGCCCAAGACCACACGGAGCACCTGTGGATCTAGAAACCCCAGCCCTGATGCGGTTGCATATGCTGGATATAGAAGGCCAATGCCCTCTTACAGTCCAGGGTATGCAGGATCGACTCTGCCCAACTGGCATGCGGCCTGGGAAAAAAGACAGGCAGAACCACCTCCTGGTTGAAGTGGAACGAGGAGACCACTTTCAGAAGAAACTTGGGGTGCGTGCAAAGCACCACCCGGTTCCTATAGAACGTGATACAGGGTCTTTCCAACACTAGGGCATGGAGCTCACTCACCCGCTGGGCGGATGTGAGTGCCACCAGGAAAACCACCTTCCAAGAAAGATAGCATAGATGGAAGGTAGCCATGGGCTCAAAGGACTGCCTAGTAAGCTGCCCTAACACCACACTGAGATCCCATTCGGTTGCCGGGGGGGGCGGACTGGGGGTTTCAAGAGAAGTAAGCCTCTCAGGAACCGAGAGACCAAAGGGTGGGCGGAGAGAGGCTTCTCATCCACTGAAAAGTGATGCACCACAAGGACACTGAGGTGCACACTAACAGAGTTGGACTTGAGGCCCAAATCAGAGAAGTGGAGAAGGTATTGTAGAACCACCCCTACCAGGCAAGAGAAAGCACAGTTACTTACCTGTAACAGGTGATCTCTGGGAACAGCAGGAATAAGTCTTCACATATGGGTACGTCGGTACCGACGGAGTCTGCGCGGGAACGCTTCACAGCGTCCAATCAAAGAGCTTTTGGAAGCATCCCACCACGCCTGCATGCTGTCTTCCCGCCTTTCCCAACTGCTTCTCCTCAGTTAAGTTTTAAAGCTGAGACAAAGAGAGAGAGAGAGGAAAGGAAATATAGATAGAGATACAACTCCTAGGGAGGTGGGTGGGTTGTGAAGACTTATTCCTGCTGTTCCCAGAGATCACCTGTTACAGGTAAGTAACTGTGCTATCTCCAGGAACAAGTCTTCACATATGGGGACTCCCAAGCTAGGTTGCCTGGAGTCCCAGCATGTTATAGGTTGGAACATGCTATCCCGCACAACACCAGGCATCCTGAGGATGGAGGGTAGGAGTTGCAGAAAGAAAGGTGCTGTGGAACAGCTAACCTAGCATAGGACTGCAGAAAAGGAGTCCATGTGTGGATGATAATCATCATCAATGATATTGAAGGAATATTGCAATATGGACCTCCCCTAACAGGATTACACAGCAGTAAGGAGGTTCATGGGATCTACTGGGGAACCCAGTAGAGGAACCTCAAGGATGACCTCACTGTGGAGGTAATAAACATATAGGAAAAAAGAGTGGAGGTCAGATTCCTGAAAGGTAAGAGGGAACCCCGGTGAGAACTGGGGTAGTACCAAAAACGGTGGGCCTTCAGCGGAAGGCTTTATGATAAAAGCCGAACTCTTTTGGCAACAGAGTGGCTCACCCTTGGGAGCAAAAAGAAAAGGCCGACCGGATTGTACAAACAGGCACAGTCCTTGTGGGAGGAAAAGGTATGGAAACCCCTTGTATCCCAAAAGAAAGGACAAACGCCTGAGGCGTTAGAGCCTGTGATTAGCTGAAGATCCGCAATGGCTCTCCTAACTGGGGTCAGCTAGGAGAGATACTGGAACATGGAGAGCTTCAGAGGTACCTAAACCTTAAGGTTATGGTGGAAGTTGTTAACTACCACAAAAGTGGTTGTGAGTGTGGAACCCCAAACATGCTGGATAGCATAGGTATGGGTAAAGCCCATCTGTCAGAATCATATAGCTATATGAGCCTGGACAGTCAGGTATATAAATGCAGGAAACCTATCTACCCATAGTAAATATCGCGACAGATAGATAGATATATGAGAATATATCTATAGTGAGATATAAAGGGCATAAAATACACCCAAAGATAGACATAGACATCTGTAAGATGTATGCTACAGATATGAAAATATATAGGCCTCTATATGGGTGTCTGCAATGAAGCAGACAGAGATATGCCTACAGAACGGTATTCACATAGGAAAATGTGGAGAGGAAAGATTCATCTAATAACAAGAAGGTGGAACCAACTTGAGAAGATATATAGAGAATCTGTACCCACTGGTTATGAGCTACAGGGATGCTAGGTAGTGAAATAACCAGGACGGTTACGTGAAAAGCAGAGGATGATATCAGTCTGCAGCCAGCAAGTCCTGAGTATTCTAGAACTCTAGCATGGTAAGTGAACAGGAGACGCATAAAAATGAGATACCATGCTGACCTGCTTAAGGACAAAAAAGGTATCATGCGTTCTTACCATGAGGACGAGCTGCAAGGAGAAAAGCATATTCCCGATTGGAAATACTATGGACCAAAGCAGGGAATTGGCAACTCCTTAAGCTTTCACGTAAGAGAAGGCCTATGTCCTTTATATTAAAAAGGAGATCCTTTCTAGTCATGGGAGACATGACTGAAAAAGCCTTTTCCAGCCATCTAGGACAGCTGTTGGAGAAAAAAAAACTATGCTCTCTAGCAAGGGCCCATAGTGGAGAGCTTCTCTGTAGGATTGCAGAGAGCATGATGCAGGAGAATGAGGAGATAGAACTGGCTACTGGAGAGCCAGTACCTATGTCAAATATGCTGCCAAACCCAGGGGAATGGAGATGGCAGAAAGAGAAGACAATCCAACAAGCTTGTAGTGAAAACGTTTCCAAGACAGATGACAGCACTGACTTTTGGAGCCACTACTAAGACCAGAGAGAATGTTAGTGGAGGACAAATCTGGTTGCTGGTGGACAAGAACCAGTGTTCCAAACATTAAGGCTCCTGCATTGGCAGCTGCTTGCCAGACAGCAGAAAGAATGTTACTGTTTAAAAACAGGAAGGACAGACAGAACAGGAGTAGAAAACTGCTTCAAAGCAAGATTGAAAAAGAGGAGTCAACTCAGAGAAGAGAACTCCGCACTGGAAAAGTAACAAAACTAGAGAGGCTGAAGAAAAGCCCTCCAGTGAAGCAACACCGCTCTTACAGCTTGGTAAGAAGGTAAAAAGAATGGAGCTGAAGAAGACTTACAAGTAGTGAGTCTATAGAAAGGAAAGAAGACAGTTCCTGTGCCAGCATATCATTTGATAGTGGTTAGACCTCTTTCCCTAGCAGGAAGAAGAGGAGAACCCTGTGCCCTGTGCCCTATAGGCATGAACATCCTGACAGCTCATAGAACATAGAAAAATGGATGTCTTTTGGGAAGAGATCCATGTCTAGGGTTTAGAATGAGAGCAGTGGATTGCCTCTATTGAGAAGAAGCAACTGCGGATTCTAACCCCCAGAGTCACAAGCATTTGATGAAGATTTATCAGAAACCCTGCAGTTGCTGGGTTTGCTGAGCCTGGTGAGAGGTTGAATTCTGCAGACCAGGACGATGCTTCCCCTGTTTGGGAACATCTGCATGATGGGCAAATGATGCATAAAACCTTCTTCTCCTATGGGAAGAAGTTTGGCAGGACATTTCCTACCTACTGGGACAGAAGAAGGTGCAGAACAGCCCTTAGGAACAGGTAAGTCAGTGGACAACTGAGTAACCTGACGTAAAGACTCCTTGTTGAAAAGATTGTCTCCAGTACAAGGAGTATGTCCCAGTCTTTGCTGTGCCCATTTGTCTAAGTCTGAAGCCTGAAGCCAGGCTCTACGTCGTGCCCCTATAGATATAGCAGAAATCCTGCTAGCAGACTCAAAAGAGTCTAGGGAAGCACGAGTAAGAAAGCAAGAGATACTCTGGAGATGCTTAAGCAGTGAAGAATAGCCTGCACTCTTGGACTCTGGAAGAGAAGGAGTCAAAAGATGTAATTGCTTTGTGACCTCCTCAAGAAACAGACTCATATAAAAAATATATGAGAGAATTTTTGCAGAAAGCACAGTTACTTACCTGTAACAGGTGATCTCTGGGAACAGCAGGAATAAGTCTTCACATATGGGTATCGTCGGTACCGACGGAAACTGCGCGGGAACGCTCCCCAGCGTCCAGTAAGAAAGCTTTTGGGAGCATCCCACCGCGCCTGCGCGCTGCCTTCCCGCCTTTCCCAACCGCCTCTCTCCAGTTCGAGTTTTAAAGCTGAGACAAAGAGAGAGAGGAAAGGAAAGATAGATAGAGAGATACAACTCCTAGGGGAGGTGGGTGGGTTGTGAAGACTTATTCCTGCTGTTCCCAGAGATCACCTGTTACAGGTAAGTAACTGTGCTATCTCCAGGAACAAGCAGGAATGAGTCTTCACATATGGGGACTCCCTAGCTGCAGATGCCAGGGAGAGACCCCATGGTTGTATGCCCTTGCAGAGGGCTTCACCTCCCCCCCATGGATCTCTGGCATCCAACCAGGGTAGGTGGGTAGGAATTGATTAGGAATGGAACAGGTGTTTGAGGACAGCCTGACCAAACGAGGCATCCCGGTGGGAGTCCTTGTCCAAACAGTAATGGGCTGTGAAGGTGTGAACCGAGGCCCAGTGGCCGCTCGACAGATCTGGTCGATGTACACCGAGTTCAGATGAGCCATTGAGGCTGCCATGGCTCTCACATTGTGAGCTGTGACATGGCCCTCCAGAGAAATGTTCTTACTCTGGTAGGCGAAAGAAATACACTGAGCAATCCAGCTGGACAGTGTTCTTTTAGAGACTGGAAGTCCTAAATGAGAAGGATCAAAAACAACAAAAAGTTGAGAAGACTTTCTATGTTGCTGTGTTCTTTGTAAGTAGAAAGCGAGAGCTCTCTTACAATCCAAGGTATGAAGATTCCTCTCTGCATTTGATGCATGAGGTCCTGGAAAAAAGACAGGTAAATATACCTCCTGATTCATTTGAAAAGGCGAGACCACTTTAGGCATAAAGTGTGGATTGGTCCTAAGGACTACCTTATCATGATGGAACCTTGTATAAGGTGGATTAGCCACCAAAGCTTGCAACTCACTGATGCGGCGTGCTGAGGTGACTGCAATGAGAAACAATTTTCCAAGAAAGAAATTTCAAGGAGATGGTGGCTAAAGGTTCAAAGGGTGGCTTCATAAGCTGGCCAAGAACCAGGTTTAAGTCCCATGCCACTGGAGGTGGTCTAATGGGAGGTTTAGTTAAAAGAAGGCCTCTCATGAATCTTGCTATAAGAGGGTGAGAGGAGATAGGTTGTCCATTGAGAGGCTTGAGGGACGCTGAAATAGCACTCAAATGGACTCTTAATGAATTCGTTTTCAGGCCTGCATGGGATAGATGCAGGAGATACTCTAGTAGAGAATTCAGAGGTATTGCAAGAGGGTTTAGACCCTTCTCTGAACACCAAATGGTGAATCTTTTCCATTTGAAAGCATAGGAACGTCGAGTAGAAGGCTTCCTAGAGGCATGAATAACATCTCTGACTTGTTGAGAGAGATGAAAATCTTGAAGGTCTAGGCCCTCAGCAACCAAGCCCTGAGATGGAGTGACTGGGGGTTTGGGTGCCACAATGTTCCCTCTTCCTGGGACAGAAGGTCTGGTGCAGAGCCTAAGTCCAGGGAAGGAGCTTGAGAGAGATGCAGAAGTAGAGGGTACCACACTTGGCGTGGCCAATGTGGTGCTATGAGGATCATGGTCCCTCGATCTCTCTGAAGCTTGAATAGAGTTTTGGGAATTAGGGGAATTGGTGGAAAGGCATAAAGGAAGTCTTGACCCCAGTGAAGGAGGAAGGCATCCTTGGCCTGAACTCCCTGACACGGAATTCTGGAACAGAACCGGGGAAGTTTGGCATTCCACGGACTTGCAAAGAGGTCTATGTCCGGGGTTCCCCAAATTCGAAAAATCCTGGATACCTGGTCCATGTGGAGGGACCACTCGTGTGGGAGCAGAACTCGACTGAGTCTGTCCGCCCAAGAGTTTTGAATACCTGGAAGATATACTGCCAGAAGATGGATGTGATGCTCTCTGGCGAAGGCCCACAGTCGCAAAGCTTCGTTGCAAAGCGACAGAGAGCCAGTCCCTCCCTGCTTGTTTACATAGAACATGGCTACTTGATTGTCCGTATGGATAAGGACTGTCCTGTAGCTGAGCAGGGAATGGAACACTCTGAGAGGTGAGTTCCAATAGATTGATATGCAGAGAAGTCTCCTGTGGAGACCAGATGCCCTGGGTGGAGAGATCTTGTAGATGAGCTCCCCAACACTTTGGAGAAGCATCTGTTGTGAGAGTTGCTTGGGGTAGCGGTTGCTGAATAGGGGACCCCAGCAACAGGTTTTGAGAGGACTTCCACCACTGGAGAGACCAAAATAGACGACTGGAGTTTGCTATTTTGTCTGACAAGCAACCTGATGCCTGAGTCCATTGGGTGGACAAAGTCCATTGAGCTGCCCTCATATGAAGGCGAGCATATGGAACCACATGCACGGTGGATGCCATGTGGCCTAATAGTTGTAACATCGCTCGAGCAGTTAATTGGGACTTTAACTGAATCTGGGAGGCTAACTGCACCAGATGTAGGCAATGGGCCTGAGGAAGATAGGCCCTTGCAGTTGTGGTATCCAGTAAAGCCCCTATGAACTCCAGGGACTGAGTAGGGGTGAGATTGGATTTTGGGATGTTTATTACTAGTCCCAAATACTGAAGGATACGCATTGTACAGGTTAGACAATTCTGGGCCTCTGACTGGGTTGGGGCTTGAATGAGCCAGTCATCCAGATATGGGAATACGAATATTCCTAGAGTGCGGAGAAATGCAGGTACTACTGCCATGCATTTCGTGAACACCCTTGGTGCAGAGGCCAGACCGAAAGGAAGCACCCTGTATTGGTAGTGCTTTCTTTGAGGAACCGAAGGAACCTTCTGTGTGTAGGATGGATGAGGACATGGGTGTACGCATCCTTGAGATCTAGAGAACAAAGCCAATCCTGACTCTGAAGGTATGGAAGCAGAGCCCTTAGAGAAATCATTTTGAATTTCTCCTTGAATAGAAACTTGTTCAATTCTCTGAGGTCTAATATGGGTCTGTGGCCCCCTGTTTTCTTTGGGATAAGAAAATAAGGGGAGTAGAACCCTGAGCCCTGTTGAAGAAGAGGTACTTCTTCTATTGCCCCTTGGGCAAGAGGGTAGCAATCTCCTGACCTAGAAGGTTGAGGAGAGATGTTGGAAAATTGAACTGTTTCACCATGGTGTGGGGAGGAAGGTTTTAAGAAGTGAAGCTTGTATCCTTCCTTTATGATGGAGAGGGTCCATTGCTCTGCTGTGATTTGCTCCCATCTGGGAGCAAAGTAAGTCAACCTTCATGGAATGGTGAGGGGCTCTGGGTTTCCCAGAGCTAGACAGGCTAAGTTCTCTAGTTGCAAGTCAAAGGCCCTGAGGAGGTTGAGGCTGCTGGGCTGTGGTAAGCCTGGCAGCCTTTGACTTGGCCTGTTTAGGTGGTTGCTGACGCTTTGCAGCAAAACGACCTGCAGAAGATGTCTGCCCATGAGCAGGATAATATCTTCCCTTTTTAGAAAAAGATGTCTTTTTGAACAATCTTTTCTTAACAGGGGCAGAGGTAGACTTTGAAAGTCGATCCAACGCAGAGTTCTCAGCATACATCTGAGTGGCCTTTGCTTGCCAATCCTTGCCAAACAGGTTTTCACCTGTACAAGGAAGGTTTCCCAACTCATCTTGGACCCAGAGTTCCAAATCAGAGGCTTGTAACCAAGCAATTCTGCGTGCACCTATGGCAATAGCCGTGGCTCTGCTTACACAGTCAAAAGAGTCAAAGGCTGAACGGTTGGAGAATTTGGAAACATCTTGGGCATGTTTGAGCCAAGTGAGAAATTCCTGCCTTTTATCTTCTGAAATAAAAGGAGCTAAAGTCTGCAGATGATCTGTGACTTCTTTTAGAAACATCCCCATATAGAGACTATAGGAGTTGATTCTGGCAGCAAGCATATTGGCCTGGAAAATCCTTCGGCCAAAAGCATCTAGAGTCCTACATTCACATCCTGGAGGGTTAGATGAGTGTCTCTTTGCACTCTTTATTTTCTTCATAGCAGACTCAACCACAATAGAGTGGTGAGGAAGCTGAGTCTTATGAAAACCAGGACAGGGAGGGACACGGTACATGGTGTCTAACCTGCGAGAATGAGGAGAGGTGGTGAGAGGAGTCTCCCACATGCCCAACATGAGATCATAGAGAATCTCATGAATAGGTAGGGTAGCTGCTTCCTTAGGAGCCTTAGGATATTGTAAAATATCTAATTGCTTGGCTCTAGGCTCTGACTCAGAGGCCACTGTGATGGAGAGGCCTCTAGCCACTTCCCTAATGAAGTCTTGAAAAGACAAATCCTCTGGAGGAGACATTCTTCGTTTTGGAGAATCAGACTCCTGAGGAAGAAGCACCGGTACATCGACAGAAGCCTCCGACTCATCAGAGTCTTCGGAGGAATCGAAGTATCGCCTGTCTGGATGCTCCTGTAAAGCCCGATACGCGTACCGAGTGGAATCGACATCGGGAGTAAACGGTACCAGTTCGGTACCGATGGGCATCGTAGGACAGGGTACCGTTGCGGCCGACACCGAAGCCGATGTTGATGCAATCGGTACCGGCATCGGTGCCGATGCCAGAGTCGGTACCGGCAACGGAGATTGTTGCGGTACCGAAGGCATCGAAGCCTGCATAAACGCCGTAAGGGTGCGCTGTATGGACAGAATTTTCTGATCCATCGACGCCACCAGAGTCTGGATGTCGGTACCAGTGGAGGCCACCGGTACCCCAGAACACGGCAACAGGTGATTGGTCGAGGCCGGGCCATCGATGTCAACCTGTGACCCCATAGATAATGCTTTGGAAGCTGGAACTTCCCGCCGGGGTAATTTTGCCAGAGCGGAGTCCTCGAGAGCAAGCCCGGAGGCATCTCGATGCTTGGAGGGAGATTTGCCCTTCGAGGACCGGCTAGATTTATGTTTGGTTACCTGAGATCCATGGGAGGAAGAAGAAGCCCTGGAAGACGTTGATGCCACCGAGGCTGCATCAGAGGTAAACAGGGTACTGAGCTTGGCTGCTTGGTTCTGCCGACCCCTTTTAGACATCATGGTGCAGGACACACAATCCGTGATGGAATGGTCAGGAACCAAACATTTCAGACACCAATCATGGGTGTCAGTGACAGAAATAGTACCGCCACATTTTGTGCACTTTTTGAACCCGGAAGCGGGTTTCTCCATGAGGAGAAAATATCTAGGCCTAAGGCCCAAACTGAAAATGCACAGCTGAAAGAAAGGTTTTTTTGAAGAAGAAGAAGAAAGAAAAGAAAAGACCGGCGGTACCGGTCTGACGTCGAAGGCAGATGCGACTACAGAAAAATAAAGAAAAAAATAAATAACTTTTTCTGCGGTGACAGGAACACGACCTGCTGGCTCTGTGGAAAAGAAGAACTGGAGAGAGGCGGTTGGGAAAGGCGGGAAGGCAGCGTGCAGGCGCGGTGGGATGCTCCCAAAAGCTTTCTTACTGGACGCTGGGGAGCGTTCCCACGCAGGCTCCGTCGGTACCGACGATACCCATATGTGAAGACTCATTCCTGCTTGTTCCTGGAGATAGCATAGATGTCTGGAAGGTTTGACGTCCAAAGGCATCTAGTGTCTTAGACTCACGACCTGGCGGATAAGAAGAGTGCTTTTTCTTACTCTTTATCCGCCTCACTGCTGATTCCACTACTATGGAATGATGAGGAAGTTGAGTCTTTTGAAACCCTGGAGAGGGGGGCACCTGATATAAGAGATCAGTTGCTCTGGAAGGTGATGGTACCCTTAAAGGTGTTTCCCACATTCC
Organism: Ichthyophis bannanicus; assembly: GCA_033557465.1. Lineage (NCBI taxonomy): Eukaryota > Metazoa > Chordata > Amphibia > Gymnophiona > Ichthyophiidae > Ichthyophis > Ichthyophis bannanicus. Next base: position 1,269,189,735 of record CM066032.1, on the reverse strand, counting down.
TAGAAGGAGATCCTGCAAGGAATGATGCAAAGGAAGCATTATGTTCTCCTTTGCTTTGGTAGAAGCAGAGCCTTGTGCAGAATCATGTCCTGGAATAGGAATGGCAAGAGATCTTGCTATATCCAGGAGGAAACTCTGAAAAGAGGGATCCCCAACAGGAATCTCCCTTGGACAGGTTAGATCTGAAGAACTAGCCTGAGCACCAACAGAACTATCCAAATATATTGGAATAGAAGATCCTGCAGAGTGCAGTGTGGAATGCTTAAGGGATGGTCGCCGGTACTGGTTGTCAGGAGCAGCGACCGTCATTACCACATTGTCCATGCCAGGTATCGACTCCAAGCTTGGTATAGAAGGGAGCGATCCTCTTGAAAAAAGCATGGCAGGAGTTGGGCACGATGTTACTGTGGATACCGGTACCGATGCCGATACCGATGTCGGAGTCGAGCCCGACAGAGACATCGGAGCAGTAATCAGTGACCTTCAATTGGTACCGGGGTAACCGAAAACCTTCGGCCGCTATCCTCGGTACCAAGCCAGCGGTATCGATCGGTGTCGGTACCAAAGCGTATTGGTACCCAGTCTTCCAGACTAGAGATCGATTCCAAACTCGGCATCGAGGGAAGCTCAATCGGCCCCGAGGGAACCGAGAGTTGCGGATCCGAATCATCGGAACCGAGCCTTCGGTACCGCCGAGAGCCGGTACCCAGTCCTCCAGACTGGAGATCGATTCGACACTCGGCATCGAAAAAAGCGAGGCTATCGATGCACGTCTGGAGGGTACCGACGTCGGTGTAGTATCGGTGCTGGTACCGATAAAGGAAAGTCAGTCTGGAGAGAATCCACCGGTCCCGAAGGCACAGAGGACGCCAGATGACCATCCCTGGTGAGGAGTGTTTCATCCAACACCAGTGCCGATGCTGGGGTATCGGTACCGCTCGAAACGGCTGCCACCACCGGACATGGCTCAGGTATGTTCTGTGAGGGGTGAACCCCAGGAACAACCTGAAACCCCTGAAAGGCTTTGGAGACCGAAGACTCCCGCCGGGGTTTTGAAACCAGTGGGCTCTCGAGGGCAAGGCCGAAGCAGTCTACATGCTGTGCATGAGACCTACCACTCGAGGGCTGGCTAGTCTTAACAGGCTGTTTGTGGGTTACCTGATCCTGTGTAGAAGAAGGAGGGGACGGTGCCCCGAAGTTGGAGGGCAACCGTGTATCGAGGGAACCTCGATGTTGAAGACCTCTTCTCACCAAACTGTTGTCAGGACCCAAGCAGGTTAGACACCGACTTCGAGGGTCTAAAAATAAAGTTGTACCACCACAGTCTGAACATTTCTTGGAGAAAGTGGCTGGCGGTTCCATGAAGGAAAAAGAAGAGGCCTAAAAGGCCTAAGGAACCGTGGGACACTATGAAGATAAAATATCCCGTGAAGAAGGAAGATTTTACAAGAAAAGAAAAGAAAACACCGGCGGTACCGGTGGTGTCGGGAAGACAGCCGCGACCACAAGAAAACTAAAGAAATAAAACAAGAATTTTCTGCGGTGACAGGAGGACGTCCTGCCGGCTCCGCAGAAAACGAAAACTGAGGAGAGGCAGTTGGGAAAGGCGGGAAGGCAGCACGCAGGCGTGGTGGGATGCTTCCAAAAGCTCTTTGATTGGACGCTGGGAAGCGTTCCCGCGCAGACTCCGTCGGTACCGACGTACCCATATGTGAAGACTCATTCCTGCTTGTTCCTGGAGATAGGATCTACCTCCCGCTCCTTGCCCCATGCCGCAAACCTACGCCACTTCAAGGTGTATGCTCATCTGATCGACGGCCTCCGCAAGGCTAGCAAGACCTCCTCAATATTCTTTGGAAGGAGGAGCGGAGCGAGAATTACCCTTTCAGCAGCCACGCCATCAAGTTGAGTGAGCTGAGATTGGGGTTCAGAAGAGAGCCCCCCTCCTGAGACAGGAGACTTGGTGAGGACCCCAAGAGGATTAGGGCCTCCACTGCTAGCTGCAGAAGAAGCAGGAACCAGGGTTGCCTGAGTCACTGAGGGGCAATAAGGATGACCGAGGCCCTGTCCTGGAGAATCTTGAACAGCGTCTTGGCCACCAGAGGTGTCGGGGGAACGCATAAAGAAGGTCCCCCGGACTATGATATCAGAAATGCATCGGCGGCCACCCTGTGCGGGTGTGGTCACCTGGAGCAGAAAAGGGGCAACTGATGATTGTCCGGACTCTCAAACAGGTCCATCACCGGCTGCTCCCAGGTCTGGAAGAGCCAACTGGCTACCCCGTGGTCCAGCTGCCATTCGTGGGGTTGGAGAATCCTGCTTAGCCTGTCTGCTAGCCAGCTGTCCTGGCCTGACAGGTAGACTGCTCTGAGACTAATGCCATGCCGGGCTGCAAAGGAGCATAGGTGAAGGGTTTTCTGACATAGGGGGTGGGACCCCGTGCCACCCTTTTTATTCACATAGAATATGGCCCCCTGGCCCCCAGAAGAGGAAGACGTTGATGAGTTCTATGAACAAGTATAAGCTGAAATTGACAGAACATGCAAACAAGATATCCTGATAGTCATGGGTGACTAGAACGCAAAAGCTGCCAACAAAGAAGGCGGCAAAGTGGTTGAAAAATATGGACTTGGCAACAGAAACGAAGCTGGAGAAAGACTAATAGAATTCTGCAAGAACAAGGTGAAATTAGACTTACCTGCTAATTGTTGTTCCTTGAGGAACTCCAGTCCAGTCCCGAACCTCTGGGGTTGAGCACCTCCTCCAGCAGCTTGGAGACTGAGCATGTCATCTTTTGATGACTCTGGTATAAATACCCGAGGGACCACCCATCAGCTGCAGTTACCTATTGACAAAGCAGACTCACAGGTGCACCAAATAAGTAGTTAACCTGAATCAAAAGTCAAAACTTTCGTGAGAATAACCTATACTATGTTCCAGCGGAGAAGGAACCGCTCCTCACCCCCCTTGTGGGCACTGGACCGCGGCTCTCCGCCTCCAACGAACGAGAAACTAATGTCCCGTTTGTTCCCCTTCACCCCCCCATCAAAACCTGAGGCCCCTCTTCCTGCTCGGAAGAATCTGAATCCTGCTTCAGGTCCCAGAACAAATAAGACAGACAGGGAGGGATCCAGGGCTGGACTGGAGTTCCTCAAGGAACAACAATTAGCAGGTAAGTCTAATTTCAGCTTCCTTATCGCCCCTTCAGTCCAGTCCCGAACCTCTGGGGATGTAACAGAGCAGTAGCAAATCTAATGGGAGAGAACTGCCAAGCCAGCCTGAAGCATAGCCGATCCAAAACAGGCATCCCTCACCGCCTGGACATCCAGCTGATAATGCTTGACAAAGGAATGCAACAACGACAAGGTAGCCACCTTACAGATCTCCACCGGTAGCATCAAGCTATATTCTACCTATGAGGCCGCCTGAGCCCTCGTGGAATGAGCTTGAAAACCCACCGGAACTTGCTTACCTTTTACAATGTACACTGACACAATAGCCTCTCTGATCCACCTGGAGATAGAAGCCTTCGCCGCCGCTTCACCCTCCCGCGGCCCCCCCAAACACAAACACGGAACAGTGCTGGTCTCTTCAGATATTTCTTAGGGATGCGCTTTAAATCCAGGTGTTGCAAAACTGCCTCCCAGTTACGTCCTTTTTGCCGCCTCCGAAAACTGGCAGCGCAACCGTCTGATTCATATGAAAAGCCGAGATCATCTTGGGCAAAAAGGAGGGAACCAGTCTCAAGACGACCCTCTCATCAGAAAACAACAGAAATGGCTCCCGGCAGGACAAAGCCTGCAGCTCCGAAATCCGCTGCACGGAACATATGGCCATGATGAAAACTGTCTTAAGGGTAAGGTCCTTAAGCGAAGCCCTGCCCAAAGGCTCAAAGGGCTCCCGTGCCAACACATCCAGAACCAAATTAAGGCCCCACGTCGGCACCCTTGCTACTCTCAGCAGCCGTAGGAGAGACACAGACCTCAGGAACCTTCCCACATCCAGGTGCATACCCAACGCCACCTCTTGGACCTTTCCTTGGTAACAGGAAATTGCCACCAGCTGAACCCTCAGCGAACTAGCAGCCTTACTGAAATCATCCTACAAGAAAGCTAAGACCTCTGACACTGACGCTTTGGGAGGCCGCACCTGTCTATCCGCACACCATACCTCGAGTATGTGCCAGACCCGGACATAAGCCAGCGAGGCAGAGCTGCGCCTGGTCTTTAACAGTGTGGAGACTACCACGGCCAAATAACCCTTCTTAGTCAGCTGCGCCATCTCAAGAGTCAGGCCGCAAGCGAGAATCGATCCACCTGAGGAATGCGCAGTGGACCTTGCAATAGTAGATCCTCTTGCATTGGCAGATGCCACGGAGGCCCCTCCAGAAGCCAAATAAGATCTGCGTACCATGGCCTCCTTGGCCAATCCGGTGCAACCAGAATCAATAAACCCCGGTGAGCTTCCATCTGCTGTACAATCCGCCCTATTAGAGTCCACGGCGGGAAGACATACAGAAGCCTCTCTTCGGGCCACCGCTGCATTAGGACATCCAGACTTTCTGCAATTCTCTCCCGTCGCCTGCTGAAGAAGCGACTGGCCTTGGTGGACTTGAAAGTCGCCATCAAATCCATGACTGGTACGCCCCAGCAACTCACTATCTAGTCGAACACCTCCGGATTGAGCGTCCACTCTCCGGGGTCCACCCTCACCCTGCTGAGGTAATCGTCTACCACCACGTTGTCGACTCTGGCCATGTGCGCTGCCGACAGTGCCTGGAGGTTCTCCTTGGCCCAACACAACAGCCTGTCGGCCTCCTCTTCCAAGGGCATGCTACCCATGTCCCCTTGACAATTGATGTAAGCCACAATGGTTGCATTGTCTGATAAAACTCTCACTGCCTTCCCTTGCAGCCAATGCTGGAACCTCCGGAGCATCAAGACCGCCACTCTTATCTCCAGCCTGTTGATCGACCAACTCTTCTCCTGCTCGCTCCACCGTTCCTGGGCGAAGTGCCCCTTGCAATTTGCTCCCCAGCCAGAGAGGCTGGCATCTGTCTTTACCACCACCCACAACGGCACCTCCAGCAACATTCTGTTCTCCAGGCTTCCCGAGTGAAGCTACCACTGGAGTGCTCTCCTGGTCTCTGGCAGACACGAGAGTCTCTGCGAAAGGGACTGGGTCTGATGTGACCACCAACGCATTAGGACTCTCTGCAACGGCCTCATGTGTGCCCTTGCCCAAGGCACTAGGTCTAGGGTAACCGTCATGGTTCTTAGAAGCTGCAGGAAATACCAGGCTGTAGGCTTGGACCTGGCCAGGAACCGGCGAACTAGCCTGCACAGCCCCTGCACCTGCAGCCCTGGCAGGAAGACTTTTTCCTCGCATGTGTCGAACTATGCTCTGAAGATCTGCAAAGGATTCAACCGACTCTTGGCCATGTTGACCACCAATCCTAGGCTTTGCAAAAACTGAGCCACCCGGAACCACTGTTCCCTCTAAGCTGTGTGCGTGTGCGCGCGCACACAACTCACCGAGCCAGCGCACATACTTTACAACAGAGCGCACAAAAATTACGGTTCTGATTCTTTATCTTTATTTGCAGAACTTGATATACCACCCTTGCCGAAGCGTCAGAGCGGTGTACAAACAAACCATGGGCTACAGAAAATAAAGGGGGGAAAGGAACACCATTAATAGACAGGAAAGTACAAGAGAAAAAGGAACGAAAAAGTAGGACAGAGAGGAGACACGAAATGGGAGAAACAGAGATACAGGGCAAGGGGAGGGAGCTGTCTGGTAAGAAGACAACACAGACGTCTTAAAATTTAAAAGTTGTGATTGTAATTACTAGAAATTTTCCGTTTCATTTAATAATCGTCTATTTTCATTTAATTTGATTAAAATCAATGTGGTGTACATACTGTATTCTGATGTGTAGTCAAATTTTAAAGTATATAACTCCGAGTGTCGTTATGTGGTGCACAAAAATTTAACCTTCCTTCAAAAGCTGCACAGCTGATATTTTATGCGCACACATCCTACAGAAAATTAGAGGGAACATTGCCCATAACGTGGCCTGCATGCCTTCGCTCCTCAACTTTGCCCGTATCAGCCAGTCGTCGAGATAGGGATGCACCAGTATCCCCTCCTTGTGAAGTGCTGCCGCCGCCACCTCCATCACCTTGGTGCAGATTCGCAGTGCCATTGCCAGCCAAAATGGCAGGGCATGGAACTGAAAATGGCCTATAGGAACAGCAAACTGGAGGAACTGTTGGTGTTCCTGCCAAATTGGAATGTGCAGGTAAGCCTCCGACAGGTCCAGAGACATAAGGAATTCGGCCTGACTACCACTATGATGGACCGCAACGTTTCCATGCGAAAATGTGACACTCGCAGACAGCGATTTACCTGCTTGAGAAGTAGGATCAGGCGAAAGGCTTCCTTCTTGGGCACCACAAAATAAATGGAGTATCGACCGCAACCACATTGGTCTGGAGGAACCGGCACCACGGTCTTGAGCTGTAACAGCCTCTCCAAGGTTTCTTGCATCGCTTCCCGCTTGGCTTGTGCCTTGCAAGGAGACTGAACGAAGGAATCAACCAACAATCGTTCGAATTCTAGGGCATAACTCTCCTGAATGACTTCCAGCACCCATTGGTCCGATGTGATTTGGGCCCAGGCGTGGTAAAACTCCTGCAAGCGACCCTCCCACTGGCTGCACTGCCATCTGGGCCTCCCTCGTTTCATTGTGATTTCTTAGGCCCAGAGGATGAGGAGGTCGCAAAACTTCTGCCAGCCTTTCTAAATCCACGAAACCCTTGGCCTCTGGAAGGAAACTTTCCTGTCTGGAACTGGTTAAGTCTCGCGGGACTAAAACGACTAAAATTCCTCTGCTATTGCCCTTTCGGCCTTGATGAGGGGCAAATTTGCTTCTGTTTATCCTTGGGAAGGTGCCCCCCTTTGGTCTCGCCCAAGTCTTTCACCAACTTGTCTAGGTCCTCCTGAAGAGAAGCTTTCCCCTAAAGGGGAGTTTTCTTAACCAGGCCTTCAAGGTACTGTCCGCCACTCAGTTCTGCAACCATAGGTAGCGACGAGCTGCCACCGCCGAAGCCATACTCTTCGATAAGCCTCTAATAAGGTCGTAGTGGACATCCGCCAAATACGCTGCCCCCGACTCCAATCTGGCTGCTTCTCCCGCCTGCTCCTCCATTGGCCCCACCTGTTGCAACGGCTGCGACCACCGGAGTCAGGCCCTAGTGACCCACGCACCACAAATGGAGGCCTGCAGCGATAAAGCATTCATATCAAAAACCTGCTTCAATAAGGTGTCCAGCCTCCTATCCTGGACATCCTTGAGCGCCACACTACCTTCAAATGGGATTGTTGTCTTTTTGATGACTGCAGAGACCGCTGCATCCATCCTGGGTGGCCTAAAGAGCTCTCGGTCCTGATCTGACAAGGGATAGAGTCTCACCATAGCCCTAGAGCCCCTGAGACTTGCTTCTGGCATATCCCACTCCTCCTGGATCATTTGCCAGATTACTCTATGGACCGGAAATACCGTCTGTGTCTTACAAACCGTTTGAATCAAAGGATCCTCTAAAGTGTCGTCCTCCGCAGGTGGTGCAGCAGACAAATTAAGCGCCTTGAGGGATTTCTTGATGAGCGCCGTTAACTCCTCCCGACGGAACATCCGGACCACCCTCGCCTGCTCCTCGTGCTCCGGGATCTCACCATCTTCCAGGTCTTCTTCGACCTCCAACTCTGTATCGTGGTCTTCCCCCTCCAAACCTTCAGACCCTGGGGAACCCACCGGAGAACTATCCGTAACCTCCACTGCAGGTCTCTGCTTCTTCATAGGGAATACCCCTGGCATCCCCCCCAATAGAAGTTTTCGTCCGTTTCTCCCCGCGTACCGCCCCGGAGGGCCAGAGCCCTGTCCCTGCTAGCGCAGACAAAAGGTCTGGTGGAGCAGAAGCACAAACTCTGGAGAAAACACAGATGGTACCCCTGTCTGACCCAGAGTCTGCTGAAGGGGAGGGACCAGGAGGAAGCAAGGAACCAGACACCATCTCCTGGGAAGGCAAGAGCAAGGACAAAGGGTCCTGTTGCTCCCCAACCGGAGAAGACGACTCCTGCCTCTTCCTGCTTTCCCCTAGGGCCTGCTCTATGGAGGTTGCCTCCTGCATACAGCCTCTGCAGAGGCCTGCCTCCGATACCATCCCTCACCGAGTGCCACACACCAGGCACTGGGGGTCTGGAAGGCATGCCGCCCACACCAGAGACTAGCCTAACCCAAACCTGAAGGACCCTGGCCTGAGGTCTAGTAAAAACAGCCCAAGGTCCAGGCAAGGCTCCACTCCTTTGTTTAATTTAATTGTCTTTATTTTATTGTCTTTATATTTTTTTATACCCAAAAGCTCCTGTCCATTTTATCCCCTGAATCTGGCAGCCAGCTTCTACCGCAGCGAAAAACCATCAAAACACAGAGGACTGCAATGGGAAGAGGCCTTCCTGCCCTTCCCGCACTGTTGCCACGTGGCCGGGCCTGCTGCACGTATCAAAAAAGCAAGAAATGCCTAGCGCCTGTTTCCCACAGCTCCCATTGTACCTTCCCGCTCAGCCAACAGCCCACACAGTTCTCCACCCCAGTCTGGCCGCTTCCCCCAGTTCTTACCGCCACAAAAACCGCCGCCGCCGGCTCTGCTCTCTTGTCTCGGCCTCTTCCTGCCTGAGGCACTGTTACTTGTTGCTCGCGCGCATGCTCATCCGGAATCGCGGCTTTGGTGTCGGGGGGGGGGGGGGCTCCGCATGTGTCTGCTGCCAAAAACAGTCCTGTATTTCCATTTCAACCGGCTCCTCACCCAGCCGCGGGTTCGGGATCCGGATCTTAAGCCCTGGACCGCAAATCTCTACCCACCCTCTGTTCAACACAGGATGGGGGGGGGGAGGAGAAGGGGGATTCCTTTTTCTTTTCAGTCGTCTTTCTTTTTATTTTGCAATCCAGGAACAAGACCTAAGCTAAACTAAACAACTGCCTTATTTGTCCCTCAAGTGAGCCCCGAACCCTGGCTCACCACCTCCTCCAGCTGCTTGGAGATAGAGTAACTAGAGCTGATGGGCGGTCCCTCGGGTATTTATGCCAGAGTCATCAAAAGATGACATGCTCAGTCTCCAAGCTACTGGAGGAGGTGTTCAACCCCAGAGGTTCGGGACTGGACGAAGGACAATAAGGAATGATCTATTCATCTCAAACACCTTCTTCCAGCAACACAAGTGCCGACTATACAAGTGGACGTCACCTAATGGATTGTACAGAAATCAAATTGACTACATCTGTGGAAGACAATGATAGGAAAGCTTGATAACATCAAAGACAAAACCTGGAGCTGACTGTGGTACAGATTACCAACTACTAGTATGCAAACTCCAGCTAAAGTTGAAAAAGTACAAGCCATTCATGAATGTAGCAAAATATGACCTTGAGAATATACCACAGGAATTTAAAGAAATCAATTTGCTGCTTTAGATACAAATGACAGAGTTCCAAAAGAGTTATGGGATGACATCAAGAAGGTTGTATTGGAAGAAAGCGATAAGTTTCTACATAAGGTGAAAAAGCAAAAAAAGCCAAAATGGATGACTGAAGAAACTCTGAAAATTGTCTATAACTGCAGAGAAGCTAAAGCCAGAGGAGAAAGAGAGGCAATCGCAGAACTCAACAGAGATTTCCAACATGCAGCAAGACAGGACAAGGAAAAGTACTACAATGACACATGCAAGGAAATAGAATCAGAAGCTATTAGAGGAAGAATAAGATCGGCTTTTCAAAAGCTAAGAGAATTAAAGAAATAATTCCAGCCTCGAATTGGAATGCTATAAGATGCTCAAGGATCCATGTTGAATGATGCTGAGATCATCAAGAAAAGGTGGAAAGAATATACAGAATCATTATACTATAAAGGTCAAGTAGACCAACAGCTGTTTCAACCTATATCTTATGATCAGGAACCATTGGTGATAGAAACATAGAAACATGACAGAAAAAGACCACATGGCCTATCTAGTCTGTCCTTCCATATCAACCACTACAACAGTCCCCTTTTTTCCTTTAGAGATCTTCTGTGTTTGTCCCATGCTTCTTCGGTTTCAGATACTGTCCTCATCTCTACAACCTCCACTGGGAGACTATTCCACGGATCCACCACTCTTTCCGTAAAGAAATATTTCTGCATATCACTCCTGAATCTATTCCCTTTCACCCTCATCCCATGTCCCTTCATAGCAGAGCTTGCTTTCAATTGAAAGAGGCTCTCTCCTGTGCATTTACGCCACGGAGGTATTTAAACATCTCAATCATATCACCTCTATCCCGCCTTTCCTCTAAGGTGTAAATATTAAGAACCTTAAGTCTGTCCTCATATGCTTTATAATGAAGACCAATAACCATTTTAGTAGCCACCGTCTGCACCGACTCCAACCTGTTTATATCCTTTTGAAGGTGCAGTCTCCAGAACTGCACAAAATACTCCAAATGAGGTCGCAACAAAGGCTTATACAGAGGCACTATCACCTCCATTCTTCTGCTGGCCATTCCTCTCCCTATGCACCCAAGCATCCTTCTAGCTTTCGCCATTGCCTTTTCTACCTGTTTAGCTAATTTAAGAGCATCAGACACTATCACCCCTAGGTCCCGCTCTTCTTTAGTGGACAAAAGTACTTCACCCCCTATACTATATTGCTCCCGTGGATTGCTGCAGCCGAAATGCAGGACCTTGCATTTTTTAACATTAAATCTCAGCTGCCAAATTCTAGACTATTCTTGAAGCTTAGCTAGATCACTCCTCATATTATCTACATCTTCCTGGGTGTCTACTCTATTGCAGATTTTGGTATCATCCGCAAAGAGGCAATCCTTACCCGACAGCCCTTCCGCTATATCACTAACAAAGATGTTAAAAAGAATCGGTCAAAGGACAGATTCCTGGGGCACACCACTGATAACCTCCTTCTCAGAGTGAGCTCTATTTACCTGTAGCCTTTGTCGCCTCCCACTCAACTAATTTCTAACCCAAGCAGTAACTTTAAGGTCCATCCCTAGGGTGCTCAGTTTGTTTATAAGTCGCCTGTGAGGAACAGTGTCAAAGGATTTACTGAAATCGAAATACACCACATGTGCCTCTCTCCAGGCCTTTGGCACCACTCCGAACTCCAACAAAGCATTGAAAAGGTCAGTCAGTGGAGCTGCTAGAACGTCCCGAAGTTCCCTCAGTATTCTCGGGTGTATCCCATCGGGTCCCATCGCTTTGTCTACTTTAAGTTTAGCCAGTTTCTCATGAACACAGTCTTCTGAAACGTATTCAAGATGCCCCTCGCTTCTGTTCCTCTTTGTGGGTGTTTTCTGAGGTCCTGCGCCTGGTTCTTTATCTGTGAACACAGAACAGAAATATTTGTTAAGCAATTCAGCTTTATCCTCATCAGCTTCTACATATTCCTCCCCTTCACCCTTGAGTCTAACAATACTACTTTTGCCCTTCCTCTTCTCGCTAACATATCTGAAAAATATCTTATCCCCCCCCCATTTTATAGCATTGGCTATTTCCTCCTCTTTTTGAATCCTTGCTTTACTACTTTGCTAGCTTCTCTAAGTTTTTCCAAATATAGATGCCTGTCTTCCTCTCTCTGTGACCTCTTGTATTTCATGAAGGCCTCCCTCTTTTTATTCACCTTTTCAGCTACTTCTTTTGAAAACCAGTGGTCTCCTTTTCCTTTTACCTTTATTTACCATTTTAACAAAAAGGTTGGTTACCCTTTTCAGTTTTGCCCTGTTTTACTACATCCCCCAGCTGTTCCCATCCCGCTAACGACTCCCTGAGGTATTGGCCCATCTTGGCAAAGTTTGTTTTCTTAAAATCTAAGACCCTCGCTTTTGAATGGATTTTAACAACCCTAGTCGTAATACTGAACGCTGTGATAAGGAAGCTTATCATAGTTCAGGAAGGAGCTATAATAGAGGTGAAGTGACTCTGAACAAGCAACCTGTCTGTTCTGGTAGAAATAATAAAACAGAATGTTTCCATAAAAGACTACCAGTCCCAGAATGCACCAGGTTTCCAACAGCCATTAGAAGAGCTGAAGTGGGGAAACGTGTGTTCAATCAGGAGGGCTATGAGGTAATCCCCAAGCACTCATCTCCAAGGGCAGGGCTTGATTCAGCACAGCTGCGCTGTGCTAGGGTGGAGCATTCATCTAAGCAGGATAAAAGAAAAGCTTATTCTACAGAGAATCGTCAGAAGCATCATCTTGATCATCAGAAGCATCTTGATCAGCCTGAGGATCATCATCATCAGCAGAAGCCAGAGCTGACGGACAGAGAGAGCAAGAAACACTTTGGAAGAAAGAAGAGAAAAGCATTTGGGAGGTCTAAAGGAGTCCATAGCAGTACGTATACTGGGAGGCATTCCAGAGGCAAGCATACACCATTGGACTGGGAAAAGCCAGAGGAGTGGGGTTGCAGAGCCAGGAATCCCCGGACGGCACCTGTGAGGGAGACGGCTGCACTTGGAAGGGACCCTAAGACCAGTGCAAGAAGGTATGTGAAGAGAGATCCAGTGTCCAGGGATCTTGATTGGAAGGCTGGACATAAGAACTGGACTACATACTAGCCAGGATATTTAGAGAGGAACTCTAACAGCAATGGAAGCTCAGGTATGAACACTGATCTATGCCCTAGCTCTTCACTGGGAAGACAGCAGGGAAACAAGTATTGTCCTGAGAGTGTTCCATTGAGAAATTCCTCTATGCCTATCCATGATATTGAACCTATGATAGTAGAAGAAGGGGAAGATGTGGTAAATGAGGTCTTTGAATACATGGATTGCTCTCTGTCTAAACTTCTGTGGTAAAATGCTGTTACAAAATACAACAACCATCACAAAGAAATATAAACTTGTTCTTTAATCTACTCAGAAAAGCTTCTGAGTAGGATTTGAGCCACGTAATAGAAAGTAAACCAGCCAAGAGGGTTTTCAGCTGGTAATTGTTAGCAATTGAGCCTTGCCTAATTGCCTGTGAGCTCTGAAGGGACACTTCTGAGTGTGTGTGAAGATACAGGAAGATATCCCTGAAAAAGAACATTTTTTTTCTACTTTGTGGGTTTTTGTTTGTTCTTTGAAGCACTGCTAAGAAAATATTAGCAAGAGTCTACAGAAAAGACCTTTCTGTTTCCATCAAGCTCTTTATGCTTTGATTTGATTGCTCAGCAAGTTCAGCTGTTGTTTTTCCTTATTTGTTTTTCTGAAAGCAAGTATTCCTTTTTATGTGCTACCAAGTATATCTGTGTTGGGAGAAATAACCCCATAAATAAAATATCTTCTTTGCTTTACATTCGAGCAAGCACAACTAATTTATTGTGAATGGCTGAGTCTGGTATGAATGGACTACATTTCCCACAATCCTTTGCCAGTCATATTAATATTTGCCTTTGCCAAGACTGTGGACATTCTCACACAGCGCCCCCGTTTACAACGCCACCATCTGGTGATCACTGAATGCATAATGATCTCCCACTATAACATCAGAAACACTTTCATCATTGGTAAGCACCAAGTCCAGTATGGCCCCTTCACGTGTGGGTTCTGTTACCAGTTGCCTGAATAGTTTTTCCTGTAGAAAATCCAGGATCTCCTTAGTTCTAGTTGATACTGCAGAAGGAATGTGCCAATCAACATCTGCCATATTGAAATCCCCTATCAGTAGCACTTCCCCTTTCCTAGCAATGCTGCATATGTCTTCAATTAACTCTCCGTCCACCTCTCCCTCCTGTGAGGGAGGTCTGTATATCACGCCAATGCAAATAGATTTCTATTTCCCTCTTTCCAGTTTAATCCACAGTGCCTTCTCTCTCCCTATTAAGCTCTGTAGTTCCAAAGCTTTAGTATTATTTTTGACATACGAGGTGTGACAAAAAAGAAACAAGACTGTCCCATAAACAGAAATCTACAGAGAAATTACGCATTGTCCCCTTCAAAATAATCCCCCCCCCAGTTAATGCATGTCTGCATTCGCTTCTGCCACGTATGGAAGCACTTGGTAAAGTCCTCCTCCTTGAGGTTCCTCAGCTCCCTCGTCACAGTGTCCTTGAACTCTTCTACAGAGGTGAAATGAGTTCCTTTGAGCACAGTCTTCTGCCTGGGGAAGAGCCAGAAGTCGCATGGTGCGAGATTTGAGGAATAAGGGGGGTGGTCGAGAGCTGTGATCTGTTTGTTGGCCAAGAACTGCCTCATACTGAATGCGGTGTGTGCGGGCGTGTTGTCGTGGTGGAGCAGTTGGCTTTGAGTCATGAGCGTGGCTTGTCAGACGGCTGCCTGGGTGAGAATCTTCACACTCTTGGCAAGTGCATATTTCTATATGATTTGCAAGGTATTGTGGGCAATGTAGTTCATTCACACCAGACACAGCTGCTGACAATAATTTAGTTGTGCTCTTGGGTAAAGCCAATAAGATATTTATTTATGGGGTTATTTCTCCCAACACAGATATGCTTGGTAGCACATAAATTAGGTTACTTGCTTTCAGTGTTAACTTGGAAAAACAAAGTCAAAATCAGGAAAACAACAAATGAAAAGCCACAAAGCAAGAAACAAACTGTTCTTTTCAGGTTAACTTCTGATTACTTCCCACATAGATACAGAAGTGATTCTCTCCTAGCTCACAAGCAATTAGGTAAGGCTTAATTGCTAGCAGTCACCAGCTGAAACCCCTTAGCTGGCTTGCCTTCCACTGTGTGGGTCAAATCCTGCTTCAGGAGCTTTTCTGAGTAGATTAAAGAACAAATTTGTATTTCTTTGTGATGGTTGCTGTACTTTATAACAGAAAGTTACCAACGGAGTTTAGATAGAGAGCAGTCCATATAAACAGGATCCTCATCTGCTATTATTCCCCCTTGTTCAACAAGCATGGGTTCAATATCATGGATTGGCACAGATGAATCTCTCAATGGAGCATTTTCAGGAGAATACTTGTTTCCCTGCTGTCTTTCAAGGTTATAGCTAGGGCATAGATCAGTGTTCATACCTGAGCTTCCATTGCTGCTAGAGTTCCTCTCTATAAAGCCTGGCCAGTATGTAGTCCAGTTCTTATGTCCAGCCTTCCAATCCAGATCCCTGGACACTGGATCTCTCTTCACATACCTTCTGGCACAGGTCTTAGGGTCCCTTCCACGTGCAGCCGTCTCCCTCACAGGTAGCCTCTGGTGATTCCTAGCTCTGCAGCACCATTCCTCTGGCTTTCCCCAGTCCAATGGTGTATGCTGGCCCTTGGAATACCTCCCAGTATACGTACTGCTTTGGACTCTTCTAGACCTCTCAAAGGCTTTTCTCTTCCTTCTTCCAAAGGGTCTCTTTCCCTCTCTGTCCGTCCGGTTTGGCTTCTGCTTCTGATGATCCTTCAGATGAAACTGATGATCAAACTCAAGCTGATTCTCAGGATACTGAGGACAATTCTCTGGATATCCAAGGTGATCATGAAGATGGTCATCTGTAGAATAAACTCTACTCTTATTCTGCTTAGATGAGTGATGCTCCCTAACACAGCGCAGCTGTGCTGAATCAGGCCCTGCCCTTTGAGATGAGTGCTTAGGGATTACCTCATAGCCCTCCTGATTGAACACACGTTTCCTCACTTCAGCTCCTCTAATGGCTGTTGGAAACCTGGTGCATTCTGGGACTGGTAGTCTTTTATGGCAAAATTCTGTTTTCATATTTCTACCAGAACTGACAGGTTGCTTGTTCAGAGTCACTTCACCTTTTCTATAGCTCCTTCCTGAGCTATGATAAGCTTCCTTATCACAGGCTACCACAGTCTCACACCTCATATAGTGCCACTTCTCCTCCCCTTCTTCCTACCCTGTCCTTACTGAATAAAGTATAGCCTGGTATAGTTACATCCCAGTCATGGTTTTCCATGAACCATGTTTCTGTAACTGCCACTAAATCCAAGTCAGCCTCTCACATTAAAGCTTCAACATCTGGGATCGTATTCCCCATGCTATGGGCATTTATACACACCGCTTTCCATATGTTGCCCCTTTTACCCATTTCCATAAAGGTATTTAATGTTTCACTTAACTGGGGGTAAGTGAAACATGAAATACCTTTATGGGATGAAAGAAGAAGTCGAAGCAGCATTGAAAGCCTTATCAAAAAAGCAAGCACCAGGCATTGATGGCATTCCCATTGAGTAATTACAGCAATCAGATGAAACTGTTACCATATTTTCAAGGCTCTGTCAAGACATTTGGAAGACAAATTCATGGCCAACTGACTGGAAAAGATCTGTGTTTATACCACTACTGAAGAAAGGTGATCCAACTGACTATGGAAATGAATCGCACAATCGCTATGATCCCAAGTGACAGCAAGATTCTGCTCAAGATCTTTATCTTTATCTTTATTAAAAACTTTTTATACCGCCTAAACCAGAAGGCATACAGCGGTGTACAATAAAATGAGGCTACTGAAGAAACAGAAAGGAACGCCAATTAATTCATAAAGAGATAGCAAAGAATAGGATAGGTAAAGGAAAAGAGAGAGATGGGGACCAATCAGCTGTGGGAAGGAGGGGAGGGGAGATCAAAAGCAGTACAAAAGAGGTGAGTTTTGAGAGAAGTCTTAAAAGAACTAAAGGACGATTCTAGGCGTAGAGCAAGAGGGAGAGAATTCCAAAGACGGGGACCGAGAAAGAAAAAGGCAGAAGAGCGAGTTGATTCAAGATGAGCTCAAGATCATTCAGCAGAGACTACAACCATACCTGGAATGAGAACTGCCTAAAGTGCAAGCAGGGTTCAGGAAAGGGAGAGGAATGAGAGACATTATCGCGGATGTGAGATGGATCCTTGAAAAGACAAAATACCCAAAGGATATTTACATGTGTTTTATCAACTACAGCAAGGCTTTTGACTGTGTAAACCATGAGAAACTCTGGGCCTCATTAAGAAGCATGGGTATTCCAGAACACCTGATCGTTCTCTTGCACAGCCTTTACAGGCATCAAGAAGCAACAGTTTGAATGGAACTAGGAGAAACAGAATGGTTTAAAATCAGCAAAGGTGTACGACAAGGCTGCATACTTTCCCCCTACCTCTTTAATTTATATGCAGAACAAATCATCAGAGAAGCGGGATTGTATGAAGAGAACAGAGGTGTGAAGATTGGTGGAAAACTCATCAACAACCTTCGCTATGCTGATGATACCACATTACTGGCTGAAAGTGAAGACGATATGAAACATTTGCTTCTCAAGATCAAGGAATATAGTCTTAAAATGGGTCTGCACTTAACGTTAAGAAGACAAAGATCCTGAGAACTGGCAAAATGAATAAGTTCATCGCTGATGGAGAAGAAATTGAAATAGTTGACAACGTTAACCTACTTGGATCAACTATCAATAAAGAAGCAACAAGCAGTCAAGAAATTTGACGACGCATTTCTCTTGGCAGAATGGCTATGAAAGACCTAGACAAGATTCTCAAGAGTAGAGATTTTACATTCTCTTAAATACCGCGCTATTCTGCATCAGTGCTTTTTACATTGAACAAACTGAAATTACATTGAACAGGCCATTATAACTTGGAGATAACTATTTTACAGGGAACATGGGCTATGGAGGGTTAAGTGGCTTGCCCAAGACCACAAGGAGCACCTGTGGGACTAGAAACCCGAGTCCTTCTGGCCTAAGTTTGCTGTCCTCTAGTGGGATTTGAACCCCCGACCTTCCGGCCTGAAGTACCTTGCCCCAACCACTAGGCCATTCCTCTACTCCACTCTCTCTCCATACAAAGATTTGACTTGCTCAAGCCATGGCATTTTCAATATCATATGGATGTGAAAGTTGGACAGTGAAAAAGATAGATTTGAAGAAAATTGATGTCTCTGAATTATGGTGCTGGCGACAAATACTGTGTATACCATGGACTGCCCGAAGAACAAACCAGTCAGTACTAGGGGAGATCAAACCCAAGTTTTCTTTAGAAACTCAGATGACAAAACTTTGACTTTCATACTTTGAACACATCATGCGAAGAGAGAAATCATTAGAGAAAAACATCATGCTTGGCAAGGTAGACGGTCAACGTAAAAGAGAAAGGCCAGCAATGAGATGGATTAATGTAATAAACAATGAGCCGCCTGACTGAAGACCGAACACACAGTTTAGGACAAGTATCAAAGGGTACCATGAGTAAATACCGACTTGACGGCACTTAACAACAACAACAAAGCATTTGACACTGTTCCACACAGGTGATTTATAAACAAACTAAGCACCCTTGGGATGGACCTTAAAGTTACTGATTGGGGTAGAAATTGGTTGAGTGGGAGGCAACAAAGGGTACAGATATATGGAGTTCACTCTGACGAGAAGGAGGTTACCAGTGGTGAGCTGCAGGAATCTATCCTTTGTCCGATTCTTTTTAACATCTGTTAGTGATATTTCGAAGGGCTGTCTGGTAAGGTTTGCCTCTTTGCCGATGATAGCAAAATCTGCAACAGAGTAGACACCCAGGAAGGTGTAGATAACATGAGGAGGGATCTAGCTAAGCTTGAAGAATGGTCTAGAATTTCGCAGCTGAGATTTAATGCTAAAAAATGTAGGTTCATGCAACAATTCAAGGGAGCGGTACGATATAGGGCAGGGGTCTCAAACACGCGGCCCGCGGGCCACATGCGGCCCGCGAGAGCATTTTCTGCGGCCCGCGACGCCACGGAGTATTGTCCTGCTTTACGTTGCATTTTTGTCCTCCTGCTGTTTCTATATTTTTTTTACCTCGCGTGATTCCCGGGGCTGCATGGTGTTTCTCACGTCCGCGTCACACGCCTGCCCTCCACCAATGAGCGACAGGCAGGAGGAGGAGAAAAAGGAGGAGGGGGGGGCCCGGGCCCAGAAGCAGTCTGAATAGCCACGAGGTACCAGCGCCTTGAAGAATCGCCTGCTTGGATCGCTTGGAGGATCGCCAGGGTGCACAGCTCTCCACGGCAGGTAAGGAAGCAGTCTGCCCAGCCCTGCCTCCCTCAGTCCCTCTCCTCTTCGGCTTTCAGAGCCGCGAAGGGAGAGCTTCTCCCTCGCGACTCTGTTAAGCTCGAGGGGGCAGAGGGGAAATTTCCCATAAGCCTCAGCCGGCTTAAAAGAGTCGCGAGGGAGGAACTCTCCCTTCGCGGTTCTAAGCCGAAGAGGGAGAGGGACTGAGGCAGGGAGGGAGGGAGGGAGGGGGGCCTGCCTGCCTGCCTGTGATTTTTGCCAAGGAGGGAGGGAGGGGGGGGGGAGCCTGTGATTTTTGCCAAGGAGGGAGGGAGGGGGGGGCTGTGATTTTTGCCAGGGAGGGAGGGGGGGGGGGGGCTGTGATTTTTGCCAAGGGAGGAGGGAGGGGGGGGGGGGGGGGGGGCCGGTGATTTTTGCCAAGGTGAGAGGGAGGGAGGGGGGGGGCTTTGATTTTTGCCAAGGAGGGAGGGAGGGGGGGGGAGCCTGTGATTTTTGCCAAGGAAGGAGGGAGGGAGGGAGGGGGGGGGGCTGTGGGCTGGGGGGTTTAGAGCTGGTAATGTGCTGTGGGCTGGGGGGGGGTAAGAACCATTACCTGTTCTGACCCCCCCCCCCCCAGCCCACAGCACATTACCAGTTCTAAACCCCCCAGCACATTACCAGTGTGCTGTGGGCTGGAGGGTTTAGAGCTGGTAATGTGCTGTGGGCTGGGGGGTCAGAACTGGTAATGTGCTGTGGGCTGGGGGGGGGGTCAGAACCATTACCATTAATTTATAGTTTTATTTCTACAGTGCTGAGGTATTCTGTGTAATTCCTATTTGACATTGCTACTTGTTCTCTTTTCCCAGTAGGTCCTGTATTCTCTGAAATGTATTTTTGCAGTGTTGCCTTTTGATAGGTAGGGTCTGGTGCTTTGTGAGTCCTGGTAGTGCTGTTATGATACGGGGGGTTTGCTATGGGTTCTAAATGTGCAGTGTTAGTAGTAGTTCCTAATGTGCCTGGCAGTTGGCACTGGATTATAGTAATATAGAAATTTTCTAGTCTTTCTTTATCCATGCACTCATTATGCAACATTATGCAAATATTTATGCAAATGAGGCCCCTTATGCAAATGAGCCCCGTGTCTTATGCGGCCCCCGGGTTACTTTAGAAGTCCTCATTCGGCCCTCAAAGCAATTTGAGTTTGAGACCCCTGATATAGGGGGTGATACACTTCTGTCCACAAAAGAAGAACAGGACCTAGTGTGATAAGGAAGCTTATCAAAGCTCAGGGAGTAATGACAAAAGAGGAGAATTTACTCTGATTAAGGGACCTGTGCTGGCAGATTATAGAAATAAGATAGTTTGTTTCCCTAAAAGACTACATGTTCCAGAATGCACCAGTATGCAGAAAGTCCCTAGGGGATCTACAGTGGAAAAGCATGAGTCTAATCAGAGAAAGCATTATGTCATCCCTAATCAATCAACCTCTAGGAGACTGCTTAATCCAAAACACCTGAAGAGTGCAAGGGAGGAGTTGCAATCTAAGCCCTTTAAAATTAGAGGTTAATCTTCAGGAAGACAGACGGAGAAGGAGACAGAGAAGGGGAATCAGAGGAACAGAAGGAAGAACAACCGGAACCTAAAGGAACAAGGACAAGGAAGCAGACGGTCCAAGAGAGGAGCTCAGAGAAGTACCTATGCCTGGAGAGATACCTGGGGGAAAGAATCTTCAGAGGATTGGAGAAAGCCAGAGGTCTGTAGATCCACAGCCAGGGACCCTCAAGCAACACCTAGGAAGAGGTCTGTTGCAGCTAAGGAGGAAAGGAGCCCAAATACCTCTTGGAGGACGTCTGGAGAAAAGATCCTGAGCCTGGAGGACAGGACACAGAAGCTCTATTGCATACTGGCCAGAATACCAGAAGAAGCAGCCTGACGCTTGCCTGGATTCAGGTAGGAACTGTGAACGTTTCTCTAGCTTTGAGCCGTGCAAACAGCAGGGAAACAGTTTCTCTCCGTATAGAGGTCAGTTCCTAAAGCCCTCTGAGCCAGACGGAGAAACTGAATCTATGCAATTTCAAGAGCAAGGTTTAATATCTGATGCAGAGGATAATTATATGGACTGTTCTTTGAGTAGGTTGTTATTTTAGGAAAATCCTAAATATAAGAGAAAACATCAAAAGGAAACATTCTAAATATTGGCTTCCCATAACGTTTTGTTGAAAAGAAAAAGCTTTGTTGGAATGTTTGCACGTCTTTTGGCACAGCTAACATGAATTGTTCAAGCATTGTAGTGTCCAAAACCATTTCCACATTCTTCCCTTCAGGATTTAACCATTTTAGAGCTAGTCCTCTGATCCTTTGACTCAGAGCTCTGGGTGTTTCACCTACTCTCAACATAGTAGCTCTAAACATCCGCCTATATTCAGAAACAGTCAATCCTAGGCGATCCCTTATAGCAGCTTTAACATCTCTATAATTTAAAGTTTGAGCTGCTGGCACGGCTCTATAGGCGGCAAGCGCCTCCCCAGTTAATGAGGTTGCCAGCCTTACTGCCCACTGGTTCTCTGGCCACGCTAGTGCCTGAGCCACCCTTTCAAATGTTTCAAGGAAATCATCAACATTGTCCTCAGGTGTAAGTTTTCCCAGACTGAATGCCCCAATACCCTGACTGAGTCCCACATTGTCCACCTGGGGAGTACCTGGTGTCACTGATGGTGTTGAATCAGCTCCTCCTTGGGTGCGTAGTGCAATTAATGCTTCAACAAGGTCAAGCACTGGCTTCTGCTGCTCCCTCAGGGCTGTGATTGCGGCGTTCTGAGCCTGCTGTGCGAGCTCTTGTTGCCGGGCAAACTGAGCTGCCATCCAGCTGACCAGTTCCTTGGGATCCATTCTGTAGAACCCTTATACCAGTGATGAATCAGGCTCTCATAGGATCTTTTCCCTCTTGGAACTGCTCCTGGATCAGCTTCTGTATTCTCCAAGGCGTTGTCAAGGAAAAAAAGCGAGGTTACTTACCTGTAACAGGGGTTCTCCGTGGACAGCAGGATAAGTCAGCCACACCTGGTGACGTCCTCTGGGTGTCGCCATACGGAAGTGCTCTCTAGAGCTCAGAACCCTCTGAGCATGCTCAGGTAGCCCACCTCCCTGACCCGCCCCTAGCCCGGTCAGTATGCTCCTAGCTAGGTCTTCCCGGCAAGGGGCGAGTCACAGCCACGAACCTCCTCCAGGGAGGTGGGTGGGATTGTGTGGCTGACTTATCCTGCTGTCCACGGAGAACCCCTGTTACAGGTAAGTAACCTCGCTTTCTCCATGGACTAGCAGGATTGCGTCAGCCACACCTGGTGTCTCCCTAGCAGTGTGGTGCGCCAGAGGTGGAGGAGGGAGTGCGAAGACAAGAAACAGCTTAGGCACTGCAGGTCATGAGTTTAATGGTAACCACAGTATGCATAACATCGTGAACAACAGTGCAGCCAACAATAGTGCATTACAGTGTAGGAAGGTGCAAACAACGCAGGGAACGCAACAGTGCAGTACCGTGCCGTAAGGTGCATTAACAGTGTAGTAAGGTGCAGTAACAGTGCAGTAGTGCCAGATACGTAGGGTAACAGTATAACAGTTGTGATACAGTGGATAATACAGAGCCCACGGAGGTTAGTGAAAATGAGAAACTTACCTCAGATTTGGCTGAACAGGAAAGCTCAGTACACGGATAAACAGCTGAGCAGCAAATGCCTTCAGCAAAAGAAAAGCCAAAAGGCATTAGAGTGAATTTTTCCTGTAATAGCTCTGACGCAGGAAGAAACAGAAAGGCTCATCAGGAGCACCTGTGCCCTAAGACTCACGTAACGTGCAGGGAAGGGAAGCATATAAGTTCCTGGTTAGAACCAGGAAGAGGCAGTTCTGGAAGAGGCAGTCTGGGAGAGGGCAGTCTTGGAGAAGGAAGTCCTAGAGAGAAGAGACTCAGAAGCAGTCCAGGAAGGGCCAGCAACGCAGGAGGACCGAGCAAGCATCCAATGAGCACAGCTCATGCTGAAGGAAGTTTGCCGGTAGAAGAAAACTCTAAGCGTGACTTCAGAGCAAGAAACAGCTGGGGAGGTAACCAGGATCTTGCTAGCTCTGAGGGTAGCTGGAGAGCCCGGGAGAAAGTCCTCAACAACCCAGAAGCAAAAGCCAGGAACAAGGTAGAAAGGTGGGAACCTTGTTTTTATAAAGAAGGAGCTAAAAGCTCTGTATGCTTTAAAGGGCGTGGCCCTGGAACTAACTATAAAGCTGAAAGATATCTAGTGTTCTCACTAGGTGGGAAGGGACAGAAAAACCAGCAAGAAGCCATTCATATACCAGGCATTTATAGCCCTGGGCTTAAAGGACACTTTGTAGGAAAAGGTATTCGTGTACCACAGGAAAGTGTGTCAGAAGCCAGCACATGTAATGAGTGTGACTCTGGTAGTATCGGGAATGAACCTGAAGTAATGCAATGGGAAAATAACAGTTATTCTTCAGACCCAATTCCCATGGACTGTACGATATGTTTTTTGGATGACATCATTTCTTTGTGTTAACCTTGAAGAAAATAACCTTGTGAAATTAACAAAGGAAAAGAAGATATTTTTCTTTGTAGCCGTCGTTTGTTTTGATGCTGTTTGTTGTGTTTGCATTCCTAAGAATATCTGTTTCGGGAAAGGGAATAAAGCCCTAATTTATTTACTTTACCACTCGACTGAAAGACTCTGTTTT
The DNA here is from genome assembly GCA_033557465.1 of Ichthyophis bannanicus. Taxonomy (NCBI): domain Eukaryota; kingdom Metazoa; phylum Chordata; class Amphibia; order Gymnophiona; family Ichthyophiidae; genus Ichthyophis; species Ichthyophis bannanicus. The sequence goes on along the minus strand of CM066032.1, from coordinate 1,269,165,984 downwards.
AGTAGAAGAGCAGATTGAAACTCAAAACCCTAGGCAGCTGCCTAAATAGGGTTCACCGGGGCTCTATCACACGGGCCCCATCACACAGTGTAGGACATATGTGCGAGCAAGCAGGTAGGTGCGAGCAAGCAGGTGTGAAGTCCTCTTGTGCAAGTCACTAGTAGTATACGTGTCTTACTTATTTGCTTCTGGAGCGGTGCCGGTCGCTTCCCCGACGGCGGAGGCTAGGACTGCTGCGCCCAACGCACAATCCTCTGCGGAACGTAGGTCTAAGCAGTAGTGTCGCTGGAAAGTATGCGGTGTGGACCATGTGGCCGCTTTGCAGATGTCCATGAGTGGGACGGAGCACAAGTTGGCTAGGGAGGTAGCCAATGCCCTGAGCCTATGTGGGCCAACTCTTGGTGGCGATGGGTTGGTTGGCGATTCCAGGCAGAAGGAAATGCAGGAAGCTACCCAGTTGGAAAGAGTCCTCTTCGAGATGGGTAGGCCTGGTCTGTTGGTGTCGAAAGAAACGAAGAGTTGGTCACTCTTCCTGACCGGGAGTGTCCTTTGTAGGTAGATCCTGAGGGCTTGGAGGCAATCCAAGGTATGTAGGCGTTGCTCCTCCACGGACAAATGAGGTTCTGGGAAGAAGCAGGGAAGTTCGATGGATTGATTGACATGGAATACCGAAGCGACCTTGGGAACAGGGTTGGTCCGCAGAGACACCTGGTCCTTGAGCAGGCACGTGTATGGTGGGTGTGCCACCAGAGCCTGTAGTTCACTGATCTTGCAGAGGTTATGGCCACAAGGAATAGGGTTTTCCAGGAGGTGACTTCATGTCCGCAGACAGGAGCGGCTCAAAGGGCTCTTGCGTTAGCCACTGAAGGACCGAATTGAGATCCCAGGGCGGGGCTGGGGGCCTGACTGGGGGCTTGAAGTTGGTTAGGCCCTTCATGAAAAGGGTGGTTCGAGGCAGTGCAGCAATGGAGTTGGCTCCGTCTACTGGGTCATGGAAGGCTGCTATGGCTGAGAGGTGTACCCGGATGGATTGGGTCTTGAGGCCGCTGTCAGACAAGGCTCTTAGATACTGGAGGACTTGCGCAACAGGACAAGTGTTGGGACTGAGGCCTTGCTTTGTGCACCAGATGCTGAATCTTTTCCATTTGAGGCCATAGGACTTTCTGGTGGAGGGTCTACGAGCTGCCAGGACCACGTCTTGTACTTCTACTGGCAGCTGGAGGGCGGAGAGGCTCAAGCTCCAGGCAATGAGAGCGAGGGCTTTGAGGTTGGGGTGTCTCGTGTTGCCTCCATTCTGTCTCAGCAGGTCGACGTCGGAGGGAAGGCGTACCGGAGTCCCGTGGGCAAGGCGTTGTAGGAGCGTGAACCACATCTGGCGTGGCTGGACGATCCATTGCAAGGTCGCTGGAATGAGGGGAGTAGGTGAGAAGGCATACACTAGAGACCACTCCCCCCAGCACACGTCGAATGCATCCGCTGCCAGTCTGTTGGGCGAAGGGTGCCTGGAGCAGAACAGGGGGCATTTTGCATTCAACTCCATCGCAAACAGGTCTATCGATGGGGTCCCCCACCGGCGGAAGAGGACGTTGGTCACCTCTTGGGAGAGCGACCATTCATGTGGCTGCAGCTGCCTGCTGAGTTTGTCCGCGAAGGTATTCATGTCCCCGGGCAGGTAGGAGGCCCGTAGTTTGCAGTTGTTCTCCAAGGCCAGGGACCAAAGCGCCGTCGCCTCGTTGCAGAGGGTGCGAGAGTCGGTCCCACCTTGCTTGTTCACGTAGAACATGGCTACTTGGTTGTCCGTCTGAACGAGGATAGACTTGTCTCGCAGGTGCGGGAGGAAGGCTAGGAGAGCGTATCTTATGGCTCTGAGTTCGAGGAGATTGATGTGTAGCCTTCTCTCCTTCTGGGACCATGTGCCTTGGGTGCTGAGGTGCGGGAGATGCGCGCCCCAACCGGTATTGGACGCGTCTGTGGTGAGAATCACCTGGTGTGCCCGCTGGTGGATGTCCTTGCCCTCAGACAGGTTGGATGGGTTCGACCACCAGCGCAGATGGCTCCTGATGCTCAGGGGCATCGGTACGCGGGTGGATAGTGTTTGAGAATGTTGATTCCAGAGGGAGCACAGGTGCCACTGGAGCGGCCGCATCCTCAACTTCGCCGTAGGAAGGACTGAGGTCGTTGCTGCCATATGGCCCAGAAGACGTAGAAGGGCCCGTGCCTAGGAGACTTCCGCCTCGGCGGCTTCGGTTGCAAGGGAGACCATATTGAGCTGTCATCGCTCCGGCAGATAGGCTCGCGACACCCGTGTGTCGATTACTGCTCCAATGAACTCGAGCTGTTGGGAGGGATGGAGCTGTGACTTGTCGTAGTTGATGACAAATCCCAGAGAGGTAATTACAGTTGTTGCCTTCTGCAGGGATACCCGTAGTTCCTGGGCTGAGGGTGTCGTGAAGAGCCAATCGTCTATGTAGGGAAAGACAGATATCCCTAGCTTGCGGAAGTGCGCTGCGGCAACGGCTACGCATTTTGTGAAGACTCGGGCGCAGGAGACAGGCCGAAGGGGAGAACTCTGTATTGGTAGTGATGGCCTAGTACTTGGAAGCGGAGGTATTTCCTGTGCGCTTTGTGGATGAGGATGTGGGTATAGGCCTCCTGCAGGTCCAGTGATGCCAGGAAGTCGCCGGTCTGGATCAGGGGTAGGATGGCGTTGAGGGAGTACATCCTGAACTTCTCCTTGATGATGAACTTGTTCAGTCCGCGTAGATCTAGGATAGGGCGCATCCCGCCTGTCCTCTTTGGAATGAGAAAGTATCTGAAGTAGAAACCAGAGTTAATCTCGCAGGGAGGTACCTCTTCTATGGCGTGAGAAGCGAGGAGGTGTATTAGTTCCGTCGCCATGGGAAGTTGCAGGTGAGGAGGGATTCTGCTGGATGGTTTGCTGCGTTGATAAGGTGGTGCGCAAAACCGCAATCGGAATCCCTCGTGTATGATACGCAGGACCCAGGAGTCGGAGGATATTTTCTCCCACTCCAGAAGGAAGTGTGCCAGGCGACCCCCTATCTGTGTGGGTGCCTGTGAGGATGTGTCAAAAGGAAGAGGCTCCTTTGGTTGCCGGCATGGTGGTGCCCTTCCTTTGCCTGCGGTCCCTTTGGGGCTGCCGCTGGTTCGAGGGTCCATGGTAAGAGTTGTTCTTGTACCTCGGAGCTTGCCACTTCCAGCTGGAGGGGTCTCTCTTGTTGGAACTGTAGCTGTTGGAACCATAGTAGTTCTTTCGCTGGTAGCCACCCTTCTGAGGGGCGCTGCGGCGCTCAAACCCTTCCTCTGCTAGGGTTTGGAGAGTGGTGCAATGCTCCTTCATGACGTTCACAGCGTCCGTGACTTTCTCTCCAAAGAGCGATTCGCCTGAGCAGGGGGCATCCGCGATCTTGTTGTGCGTGTCGTCACTCAGGCCAGAAGCTCTGAGCCATGCCCATCGTCTGGCTGAGATAGAAGTGCCTGCGGTCCGTACTGACGTGTTGAAGGCATCGAAGGCTGTGCTAGCCAGATGTTTGCTGCATTCTGAGATGTCAGCGAGTGAGCTAGCAATCAATGCCTGTGCATCCTTAGGAAGGGCTGTGACTGCGTTTTTAATGTTTGCCACGCAGGTGTCCTGGAACAGAATGTGTTGAAACTGATGTGTGGCGATTTTGACATTAAGCATTGCTCCCTGGAAGACCTTCTTGCCTATATCATCAAGGAGTTTCTGATCTCGCCCAGGCAGGTTGTTAGCGTGGGATCGCGAGGATCTAATCCTTTTCAGTGCTGAGGAGTCTACGATGGATTGATGCGGCAGCTGTGATGTCATGAATCCCGGAGTGGGCTGAATTTGGTATTTAGAGTCCAGTCTCCTGGGGAAGGGGCGTCCTGAGGCAGGGGTTTGCCAGACTCTGAGGTAGGCATCCCGCAATTTGCGGTGCATAGGTAGTGCAAAGGAAGGCTTGGGAGCAGAGAGGTACTTAAGGACATCCGGTTCCTCTGTTTGTTCGGGCGAAGTCAGGGCCAGAGCGGAAGCCACCTTCTGCAAGAATTTGGGATAGGAGCGGTCCTCCGGGGGTGGAGGTGCCCCTTCTGGTTCTGGGGAAAGTCTGGTGTGGTCCTGACGTTGGAGGCTGATCCCACAACAGCTTCTATGTCCCACTCCTCGGCAGTGCTGTCTGGAGAGGGGTTAGCCGGGGAGCATTGTGGTAGGTGAGCTGCTAGATCACGGTCTGGGGAGACTCCAGCGGGGGATCTAGAGCGAGACCTGGTAGTGGAGAGCGTGGCAGGCTGAGGTCTGGAAGTTGCAGGAGGATGTGCTGTCTGCTGGACTATTTGAGTCAACAGTTTTAAAATTGCAGAGTTATTTGCTGTATCAGTGATATGGCTGCAAGAGCTCACCTGACGGCTCCTGCTAGAGCTGGCTGAATCCCTTTTGCTGGCTCTGTGGCGATGCTGATCACAGTGTCTCTTGTGTGCCGGTTCAGAGCTGCACGCAGAGGATTCGGAGCTAACTGATCGTTTTCTGCGATGTCTGCTCCTTTTGTGGTGCCGCCGTCGTTCGAGGCTCCTCTGACGCTGATGACTGTGCTCCATGTGAGAAGTTGCAATGGAGGGACCCGCTGCGTTGAAAAGAGCCGGGTTCATTGCGCTGTGCCCCGAAGCAGGGGGCAGACCGGAGCTTCCATTCGCGCCGTTTCCGGAGAGACTGTGACGACGGTGGGAGGAGTCAGAGGACTGGTCCTTATGTCAGGGGGCGGAGTTGGAGGACTTCTCCCGGGCGCCATTGCTGGGCTCCACATGGCCTCGTTTAGGAGAAGAGGAGAAGGGCCCATTAACAGCCAAGTCGGGAGCTCTGGAAGTGGCTGCTTTAGAAGGGGCAGGCCTTACCTCCGCGCTGCCGCGGGCCATAGAAGAACTGGTTCCTGGAGCAGCGGGGGAAGCCGTTCGTTGTGCGAGGCTGGGGATGGAGGCCCGATCGGGCGCATCCCGCGCTGGGGTGCCGGTACGAGCGTCATCATTGGCAATGGTGGCACGGCTGGGGATGGAGGCCCGTTCAGGCAAATCCTGAGACGGCGGAGGGCTAGTGACACTCAGAGGGCCCTGCTCGAGGCCCGGACACGTCCTGTGATGTCTCTCCTTTCTGTTGGTATCAGCTGAGGATCCCCCACAGTGAGTGCAGCCTCGCGATGAAGAGTAAGTCCTGTTGCTACATGCTGGGCACTTTTTAAAGTTGGATTTAGGCATTAAAATTGAAAATAAAGAACAAAACAAAGTGTGAGAGAGAGCAGGGTCCGTCTTGCTGGCAAGGCGGAAGAACGAAGACTGACCGGGCTAGGGGCGGGTCAGGGAGGTGGGCTACCTGGGCATGCTCAGAGGGTTCTGAGCTCTAGAGAGCACTTCCGTATGGCGACGCCCGGAGGACGTCACCAGGTGTAGCTGACGCAATCCTGCTAGTCCATGGAGAAAAACACTTTCCACCTTCTGGCTTGAAACTTTTTCTTTCACTTTTTCAGCTGTAAATCCTTATAATTCCTGGTATCCTTAGTGTAAAAGCAATCTGAAAACCTACGCTACTGTAAAAGGGGGTGCTTGTTATGAATGTACCACCGTCTTGGCAAGTATATAAATTAACTGTCTTGCAAAGGATTGTGGTTATTGAAGTCCATTCACACAAAGCTTGCCTTTTTAAAATAATGAAGACTCTTGTAGTTGGTCGGGTGTAAGGCAAAAATTAGAATTTATTTATGGGGTGAATATCCCACACACAGATATGCTTGGTAACACCATCCGGATAACTTCTCCAGGGCTTATTCATTAAATAAGGCAACTGAAACAACTTATGCAAAATAAGTATCAAAGTCCTTTATGGAACAGAAAGGCTTCTTTCAGCCACTGCTAATAAACTCCTTAGCAGTGCTGGGGAAAAACAAATCAAAAAGGAAAACTTCTTTATACAAAAACATAGCTCACTTTCTCCATACAAAAAAGAACTTTTAAACTCTGCGTGTGCACGGCTTGTGCTGGGCTCTCCTCCACCAACAGGTGCCAATTAACTGCAATCAGTAGCTTGATTTCAGCACACGTGCAAACTTTCCAACAAAGCTTTTTCTTTTCAACAAAACTTTATGGGAAGCCAATATTTAGAATGTTTCCTTTTGATGTTTTCTCTTATATTTAGGATTTTCCTAAAATAACAACCTACTCAAAGAACAGTCCATATAATTATCCTCTGCATCAGATATTAAACCTTGCTCTTGAAATTGCATAGATTCAGTTTCTCCGTCTGGCTCAGTGGGCTTTAGGAACTGACCTCTATACAGAGAGAAACTGTTTCCCTGCTGTTTGCACAGCTCAAAGCTAGAGAAACGTTCACAGTTCCTACCTGAATCCAGGCAAGTGTCAGGCTGCTTCTTATAGTATTCTGGCCAGTGTGCAATAGAGCTTCTGTGTCCTGTCCCCCAGTTGGTATCTCTGGACCTCAGGATCTTTTCTCCAGACGTCCTCCAAGAGGTATTTGGGCTCCTTTCCTCCTTAGCTGCAACAGACCTCTTCCTAGGTGTTGCTTGAGGGTCCCTGGCTGTGGATCTACAGACCTCTGGCTTTCTCCAATCCTCTGAAGATTCTTTCCCCCAGGTATCTCTCCAGGCATAGGTACTTCTCTGAGCTCCTCTCTTGGACCGTCTGCTTCCTTGTCCTTGTTCCTTTAGGTTCCGGTTGTTCTTCCTTCTGTTCCTCCGATTCCCCTTCTCTGTCTCCTGTTCCGTCTGTCTTCCTGAAGATTCACCTCTAGTTTTAAAGGGCTTAGATTGCAACTCCTCCCTTGCACTCTTCAGGTGTTTTGGATTAAGCAGTCTCCTAGAGGTTGATTGATTAGGGATGACATAATGCTTTCTCTGATTAGACTCATGCTTTTCCACTCTAGCTCCCCTAGGGACTTTCTGCATACTGGTGCATTCTGGAACATGTAGTATTTTAGGGAAACAAGCTGTCTTATTTCTATAACCTGCCAGCACAGGTCCCTTAATCAGAGTAAATTCTCCTCTTTTGTCATTACTCCCTGAGCTTTGATAAGCTTCCTTATCACACTAGGCATGATTGTGTCTGATCTCAAAGTAGCTAACAGGTAGAAAAGGTGATGGCAAAAGCTAGAAGAATGCTTGGGTGCATAGGGAGAGAAATGGCCAGTAGAAGAAAGGAGGTGATAATGCCTCTGTATAAGTCTTTGGTGCGACCTCATTTGGAGTATTGTGTGCAGTTCTGGAGACCGCACGTTCAAAAGGATATAAACGGGTTGGAGTTGGTGCAGACGGTGGCTACTAAAATGGTTAATGGTCTTCGTTATAAAGCATATGAGGACAGACTTAAGGACCTTAATATGTATACTTTAGAGGAAAGGTGGGACAGAGGTGATATGATTAAGACATTTAAATATCTTTGTGGCATAAATGCAAAGGAGAGCCTCTTTCGATTGAAAGCAAGCTCTACTACGAGGGGACATAGGATGAGGGTGAAAGGGGATAGACTCAGGAGTAATATGCAGAAATATTTCTTTATGGAGAGTGGTAGATGTGTGGAATAGTCTCCCAGTGGAGGTGGTATTGATGAGGACAGTATCTAAATTCAAAAAAGCATTGTAGAAACACAGAGGACCTCTAAAGGAAAAAGGGGGACTCTTGTAGCGGGTGATATGGAAGGGCAGACTAGATAGGCCATGTGGTCTTTTTCTGCCGTCATGTTTCTATGTTTCTTAATCTTATGTATCTTGTCATGGAAGAAGTCAGCCAAGTCTGAATAAATAGTGAAAGGGAGATGGGAGGCAGAGGGACAAAGTGTAGCATAGACCAGAGCAAAGAGAGGTGAATGAAGCCAAGGGGGGGGGGGGAGGGGGGAGGCAGACAAGTAATTCCTGGATTAAGGAAGGGAGTGTGGGTGAGTTACCATGGGGGCTTAAAGGCCGAGTGGGCTACTGTGCGTGGCTCAGTGGTTGGGACAGGTTACCTCAGGCCAGAGGGCCAGGGGTTCAATTCCCGCATGGGGACAAGCAACCTCAGGCCGGAGGGACTGGGGTCTCTAGTCCCATGGCCACTCCTTGTGGCCTTGGGCAAGCCACTTAACCCTCCATTGCCTCAGGTACACTTAGATTGTGAGCCCTTTGGGGACACGGGAATAAAAAGTACATGATAATTACACTTACCTGGTAATTGTAGTTCCTTGAGTGACGACAGTTCAGTCCTCTACCTCTGGTTGTCAACCTCCTCCTGCAGCTTGAAGACTGGTATGTCAGAACCATGACATCACTGGATATAGCCTGCTGATCTCTCTCCTCAGTCCCAGTGTGAACTATTAACAAAGCAGACTCAAAGGAGCAACAAATAAGTAGCTAAAACCAAGTAACATAACATATCCTAAACTAGTCCTAGCACCTTACTCCCTCCTCCGGCAAGGCTTTCTTATGCCCTTCACTGCTCTAGAGAAGAGGAAAGATAAAACAGAGTGAATATGAACCAACCAAAGACAGACCTACCTGCAATACCAATCCTCTGGCTACTCACGCTGGCCCCCTCCTGAAAAACTCTGGGCGGGATGGAGGACTGAACTGTCGTCACTCAAGGAACTACAATTACCAGGTAAGTGTAATTATCATTTCCTTATCGTTCCTCCAGTTCAGTCCTCTACCTCTGGGATGTGCCAGAGCAGTAATCACTGGGAGGGACCACGCCAGCCGGCACGCAGCACTGCCGAACCAAACCGGGCCTCTGCACCCGCTGCGACGTCCAGCCGGTAATGCTTACTGAACGTATGTAGAGACGACCAAGTCGCCGCCCTACAAATGTCCCCTGGCGGAACCATACTATGCTCCGCCCAGGAACACGCTTGCGTTCTGGTAGATTGCGCTCATAACCCCGCAGGCACAGATATACCTTGAAGCAGATAGGCGGAAGCAATCGCCTCTCGAATCCACCGGGCAATGGAAGCCTTAGCCGCTGCCTCCCCCTTGCGCACACCTCCGAACAACACAAATACCAAATCCAATTTGCAAAAAGACTTTGTCACCTCCAAGTACCGTCACAACATCCTCTTTACGTCCAACCGACGCAAACTGCGACCCAGTTCACCGTCTTCCAAAGAACCCAGAACTGGTAAGCACACCGCCTGATTCAAATGAAAGGGAGACACTACCTTAGGCAAAAAGGATGGAACCGGACCCAGCACCACCTTCTCCCTTGAGAAGGATAAGAACGGTTCCCTACACGACAATGCCTGCAGCTCCGAAATGCACCGAACTGAACAGATCGCCACCAGGAATACAGTTTTTAACGTCCAGTCCTTAACCGAAGACCGACGCACTGGCTCAAATGGAGGCCTGGATAACGCTGTCAACACGAGATTGAGATCCCAAGGCGGCACCAACATTCTACGTGACGGCCGTAACCTAGAAACCGCCTTCAGAAAGCGAACCACATCAGGATGAGGTCCCAGAGACACTCCCTTAACTCTGCCGCGGTAACAGACCAGGGCTACTAATTGAACGTGCAAGGAGCAGGCTGCAAGCCCCTTATCAAAGCCTTCCTGCAGAAACCCCAAAATTGAAGGAATGGCTGCCGTGGACGCTCGAATCTGCCGCCTCGAACACCAATCCTCAAAGACACGCCAGACACGCACATATGCCAAGGATGTGGACTGCTTCCGTGCTCTAAGCAGCGTAGTGACGACTGCCACCGAATAGCCCTTTTTCCTCAGCCAGGCCCTTTCAATGGCCAAACCGCAAGCGAGAACCGATCCACTTGGGGCATGAAGAGCGTACCTTAAAGCAACAGATCCGCCCTTGCCGGCAAACTCCACGGCCGCCCGTCTAGGAGCCGGATGAGGTCTGCATACCACGGGCGCCATGAGGAGCACTCTTCCTGGGTGAGATCCGATCTTTTGAATCACCCGGCCTATCAACGCCCATGGGGGAAAGATGTATAGGAGCCCCGCAGACGGCCACGGATGCAACAGCGCGTCGATGTCCTCTGACATTCTTTCTCGCCTCCTGCTGAAGAAGCGGCTGACTTTCGCCGACTAAAATGTCGCCATTAAATCCATTATGGGCGTTCCCCAGCGAGCTACTATCTGCGCAAAGATGGGATGCAGCTCCCACTCCCCCGCATCTACGCGCACTCTGCTTAGAAAATCCGCCTTGACATTGTCCTTTCCTGCAATATGCACCGCCGAAATCACTGACAACCACCTCTCTACCCAAGAGAACAGGTCCGCCTCCTCTTCCATTGCTGCACTCCCTGTGCCGCCCTGACGGTTGATGTAGGCGACCGTCGCTGAGTTGTCTGAGAGTACCCGAACTGGACGACCTAACACCGAGTCCTTGAACGCCTGCACCGCCCGAACGACTTCTCGCAGTTCCAGCCGATTTACCGACCAGGACACCTCCAGGGGAGACCAAAACCTCTGCGCAAACCTGCTCCCGCAGTGGGCTCCCCAGCCTGCCATCCGTCAATAACGGCAGCCATTCTGGTTGTTCCAGTGGCATGCAGGCTGATAGCGACGACCTGAGAAGCCACCAATGAAGGGACTTCTGGAGTTTGATTGGACATGGCAGCCGCTTGCTCAAATGATCGGACTGATGCGACCAGCGACGAAGTAGTGCCCTTTGCAGAGGCCACATATGAACCTTGGCCCACGGTACCACCTCCAGAGTTGCCACCATGGTTCCCAATACTTGAAGATAGGACCAAGCCGATGGCGCTGGAACAGATCTGAACTGGCGAACTAGGCTCCTGAGAGCCTGAGCTCTCTTGTGCGGAAAACACACTTGTCCGCTCTTTGTGTCGAACCGAACCCCTAAGTACTCGAGGTTCTGGGAGGGCTCCAGACGACTCTTGGTCGGATTAACCACCCAACCAAGACTCTGCAAGAACTCCACTACTCTGCTTGTCACCCGAATGCTCTCTGCCTCGGACTTTGCCCGAATCAACCAATCGTCGAGGTAAGGGTGCACTAGAATTCCTTCTTTGCGCAATGCCTGGAACGGATAGTGGCCCCAAGGAAGAGCGAACCTTAGAAACTTCTGATGAGCTGCTCAGATAGGTATGTGCAAATACGCCTCCGAAAGATCCAGAGACGTCAAATACTCTCCTTGACGCACCACCACTATGACCGAGCGCAAGGTTTCTATCCGGAAATGCGGAACTCGCAGACAATGATTCACGGCTTTTAGGTCTAAAATGGGTCGAAACGTGCCGCCCTTCTTTGGCACCACGAAATAAATGGAGTACCGACCCAAGCCGTACTCTGCCTTCGGTACTTCGACGACCGCCCCTAACTGGATAAGCCGCTCTAAAGTACCGCGGATCGCCATTACCTTCTTGGGACCCCTGCAGGATGACATGACAAAGGAATCCCGCACGGGCTGCGCAAACTCTAGTACATAGCCCTGCCGAATTATCTCCAACACTCACTCGTCGGAGGTGATGTGAGTCCAAGCAGAAAGAAACTCCCGAAGCCGCCCTCCTATGGGAGGCCCTTCCGCCAGGACCCACCTCATTTCATTGTGACTTGCGAGCTGCCGGCACGGGGCTTGAGGAAAAACCTCTATTAGCTCCCCGAAACCTGCGAAATCCCTGGGCTCGAAACAGAAAGCGCCCCCGCTGAAAACCTCCAAACCGTGGCGAGCGAAATTTCCTGAAATCCCGATACTGGCCCTGAAAGCTCTGGCCGGACTTCCCCTACTTCGGCTTATCCTCTGGGAGCCTACCCGTCTTACACTCCCCGAGGTCCTTCACCAACTTATCCAAATCCTCACCAAATAGCAAGCCGCCCTTAAATGGTAGCTTACTGAGGCGAGACTTGGAGGAACCGTCTGCCGCCCAATTATGCAACCACACTGACCTGCGGGCGGCAACCACTGACGCTGTGCTATTGGCAAGTGCTCTGATCAAATCATAATGCACGTCCGCCAGATATGCCCCTCCAGACTCCAGGCGACCCAGCTCCTTGAGCTCCTCAGGATCCATATGCTCAGACTGTCTCAGTCGCTGCACTCATCGCAAACATGCTCTAGCTACCCAAGCTCCACAGATGGAGGCCTGCAATGACAGCGAATCTGCCTCAAAGGCCTGCTTCAGTAAACCGTCCACCTTACGGTCCTGAGCATCCTTTAAGGCTGCACTGCCTTCCACTGGGATGGTAGTTTTTTTGTCACCACCGAAACCACTGCGTCCACCTGCGGCGCCCTGAACCTTTCCTTATCCTTATAAGCCAGAGGATAGAGCCTATTCATAGTCCGTATGCCTCGAAGCCCCGCCTCTAGCCAATCCCACTCTTCTTGGATCATTCGGTCGACCACTCTGTGGACGGGAAACACCACCTGTGTCTGCCGAACCACCTGAATAATCAGGTCTTCAACCGCCTCCTCAACAGGAGTCTGAGCGGGAAGATTCAGCATCTGCAGAGATTCCGTGATCAACGCTGAAAGCTCCTCTCTACTGAAGACCCTAATAATCTTAGCTTGATCCTCGGGCTCAGGGATCTCCCTTTCTTTGAGATCCTGCGTACTGCTCTCCTAATCCCAATCAATATCCTCACCTTCAAGCCAATCGCCTTCGGCAGATACTGAAGCTCCTGTCCTTGCTTTCTTAGGCGCCGGCGGATCCTCGCCAACGTCCTCACTTGCCTCCAATAGCTGGGAAGGTCCAGAAAGCACCCAGGGCCCCGGCCACCTACCCTGATGACACAAACAAAATGCCTGATACATCAGCAAAATGAAAGCAGGGCTAAAATCACCACGGTCCACAGTCTGCGCCACCAGCAGAGCTCCAGACGGCCCTGCCACTTCCTCCAACTCAGAACCTTGCGCAGGGGGCAGTGGAGAAGCAGTTATCGTCCCCGACATTGCCCCCCTGTGCCTCCAAAGACTCCTTAAGGTCCACCTGCTGCTCCACCGTGGAAAAGAGGGCTGCACAGCCACGGCACACTCCTGAATCCGCCACCGTGCCCCTCCGGGTCCCACACACAATGCACTGTGGTCGGGTCGCCATAGTGCAGCGAAAGAACTGACTACCTGACCCAATCTTAAAATTATGTGGTGCTATTCCTATGCGTTTTACTCTTTTGGATTGTTTGTTTTTTTTAATCCGTGGAACCGCACAGTAAACTGCAGGCTAGGGCCCTCAAAACCCTAACAGCAAGCTTTTAATGCGTTCTGTCCCCTGGGAGAAGGAACCCTCTTAGATGGCCCTTCCCCTCGCTAGAATAGCCATTTCGCGCCAAAAATAACCAAGGAAAATGAACAAAGGCTTCTTAAAGAAATAAAAGAAAGAAATAAAGGGAAGGCTGCTAAAGAACCCCCATGCCAACACAGACACTACTGTTGTGTATCCCAGCTCCAGGCCTGCCTGCTGCTCGGCAGCCACGAGGCTTCACGGCACCACAGAAAAATGGCCGCCGAGAGCCCCAACAAAGAAAAGGTGCCAAAAGAAGCACCGGACCGCGCTGCCAAGCTTAACGGGACTCCCCGTCTTTCAACGCAGCCTGAAGCCAGTGCATGCCTACCGACCAGGTCTGCGGCGCTACGAAAGTACTTACAATCAGCTGTCCTGCTGCTCAGACGGAGCCTTCCCAGAGCAGCGTGCATCCAGCCAACGCGGTCCGGCCAGGAAAACTGTGTGAATGAAGGGCTCTCCCCCGTAAAGTACGGGGGGAGAGGACCTGTAGCCCGAGAAGGAGAACCCACCGCTCTGGGATTCAAGAAGCCTTTCAGTTCTTTTTCTTTTCTTTTCTTTAATTTTTTTTTTTAAACAGGCAGAGAGTAAGAATGCCAAAAACAAAAACCTGATCAAATCCTTCATTTTCTTTTTTTTTTTTAAAAGGAACAGCACCCCAATTACCAATTTCAACCAAATCACCTAAACTACAAGCTCCTTATCCGTTTCTCCAGAAAGCCTCATACAAGGCTCTCCACGTCCTCCTGCTGCATGGAGACTGGTCACACTGGGGCTGAGGAGAGAGATTAGCAGGCTATATCCAGTGATGTCATGATTCTGACATACCAATCTCCAAGCTGCAGGAGGAGGCTGACAACCAGAGGTAGAGGACTGAACTGGAGGAATGATAAGGAACTGTTAGTATACATGTAAACAGCACGGATTCTAAAGAGCGCGGTATTAAAAAAAAAATTTAATCAATAAATAAATAAATAAATTCCTAAAGGCTGGGTGAGATCTTCAGTACGTGGAGGCTTTCTTTTTCACAATGATAGTGGGGGGAGGGTATTTGTGGGGATGGCTGTTGTGATTATCACTTGAGAAGGATAAGAGGGGGGAAGGAAGAACATCAGAATCATATATGCCAACGCAGCTTCCAAATGAGCAGCCTCCCTGAGCACAACAAAACTGCCCTCTGAAGATCCCAAGGAGAGCTGCTGAACCCAGTGCAAACAAGTTCTGAGTATATACCAACTGAAAACTACTGCCTGCAGAGTCACGACCACCACTTTGAAGGCCTGCATTAACAGGGGCTCAATCTTCTGGTCTTGAACATCCTGGTGTGAGGCGATAAACTGCTCAACAAACACCCTAGATCATGGTCTCATGACACTACCTAAAACCACACCAATACCATGGTCAGATCACCATGCTATATTATTTGAGCTCCACCACAATACCCAACAGACATCTCAGAGAACTGAAAAGCCAACCAGACGTTTCAAAGCTTTTAACAAAGAGCATTTCCTCAAAGACACAATGCAGTCCCTACCCCAGGACTTCACCGAACTGGACGAAGCTGTCAATGTATGGAATACCACCATCCTTGCTGCATCTCAACTCCCACCTCAAGAGAACTCACACCACAACAAAAACAGGCCTAGATCTACACCATGGTATTCTAACACAATAAGAGAATCCAAGAGGAAACTACATCAACTGGAATGCTGCTGGAGACGTAACAAATCAGAAACAACATTGAAGCAATACCAGAAGATGCAAAAAAAAAATACAATAATCTAATAAACAAACAACAATACCACACAAACCTTGTTCTAAAAGCCTGGTAACAAACCCAAGGAGCTCTTTAACATCATTCGCACTCTCACGAATGACCCGACCACCACACCCCAAAAGAACACCTCTCTTATGGACATACCAACTATAGATGCTAACTCCACTACTACCAATCAATGGAAGAACTTCAGCATTCCATCAACCGAACAAATAGCACAAACTATTACCGCTCTAAACACCACCACTTCTCCATCGGACCCCTACCCGGTGACTTGGATTAAATCCACCAAAGAAGACCTTAGCCCATACATTCAAAAGATATTAAGCACCTCTCTCACTCAGGGCCACATGTCTAAAGCACTCAATCAATCTATGCCCTATTCGTAAAACCACCTCAACTAATACTGATCCTTCAGCCTACCGCCCAATATCTAGCCTCCCATTCCTGGCCAAAATAACTGAAAAGATTGTTCAGAGTCAGCTTCAAGACCATATACACAAATATGCCCCTCTGGATCCCCACCAGCACGGATTCCGCCCAAACCACGGTGTTGAGACACTTCTCATACATCTATTTGATAACTTACTCAAAGGAACAGACAAGATAAAGAAGGGCTTCTTACTAATTTTTATCGAAATATCATCTGCCTTCGACACAGTTTCCCATCAGATCCTACTGAAGCGCCTAATGAATATTGGCCTCCAAGACACCACCATCAAATGGTTTCAATCATAACTCGAAGATAGACAACAGAGAGTAACATCCGGTAACCTCACCTCAACACCCTTCCGCACAACTCAAGGAGTTCCCCAAGGCTCCTCACTATCTGCTCTCCTCTTCAATATTTACATTCAGCCCATATGCAAAATATTTAATAAATACAAGATACAATATGCTATATATGCCGATGATATCATGGCATATACCCCAATCCACCTGGACGCCCCAGATTATATCACTATATTTTATGTATTTATTTATTTTATTTAGCTGTATTTATATCCCGCTTTTCACCGGGTCAAAGCGGTCAATTGGGGGATACCTTTAACACGAGGGGGATATGAGACACATACACTAATACTTACAGGGAACATGGGCAATGGAGGATTAAGTGGCTTGCCCAAGACCACAAGGAGTGCCTATAGGACTAGAAATCCCAGTCCCTCCGGCCTGAGATTGCTGTCCCCAGGTGGGACTTGAACCCCCAACTCGAAGTACCTTGTCCTAACCACTAGACCACTCCTCCCTTATATAAACCTGCATACAAGAAATGACGACTTGGCTTACTAACAACTCGAACATCAACATAAAAAAATATGAAGCGATCATCATTACACAGGAATCCACATTCACCCCTCCTACCTCTATCAACATCTCAAATATACTGATCACAATAGAAGACGAAGTTTGGTACCTTCTAGACCAGTGATGGCTAACCTTTTTGAGCCCGAGTGCCCAAACTGCCGCACAAAACCAAAGAATTTCCTCAAAGTGCCAGCACGTCATTTGCATAAGTGGTCTTATTTGCATAAATATTTGCATAATGTTACCATACACTTACTTTTAGTAAACATGTCTCTTAATGAGTGTATGGATAAAGAAAGACTAAAAGATTTCTACATTACTATAATCCAGTGCCAACCGCCAGGCACATTAGGAACTACTACAAACGCTGCCCATTTAGAACCCATAGCAAACCCGCCGTATCCCGACAGCATTACCAGGACTCACAAAGCACCATACCCTACCTATCAAAAGGCAACACTGCAAATATTAAACCAATACATTTCAGAGAATACTGGGGAAAGAGAACAAGTGGCAACGTCAAATAGGAATTTCCTCTTGTACCAAACAAAGCGCAGATGTTAATGAAGCACATTTCCCAGAGCTGACATATTCCAGTTAATAAATTCAAAATAAAGAGATATCTTTCTACCTTTTGTGCATTTTTTTTTCAGTTGCAATTGGTCCAGCCACCTTCTTCTGGTTTCTTCATGTTTTCTGCTAACTCTCCATCGTCTGCTGTCCATTTGTCCTTTCTTCTCTCTTCTAGTTTTTTTTCCATTCTCTCTCTCTCTCTACATCTGCTTTAACATACTAATCTTTCTCCTTTTGCTCTTTCCTCATTCCTATTTCATCCACACAAATTTTACCCCTCCATCCTCAATCCCCAATTACTCTCCCAATACCTGGCCAATTGTAGATTTTTCATCCCTCCTACACAAAATATTTTTCCCCTCTCCATTTTACTCTCCCAGCCCCATCCCATTCTAATCCTCCCCCAACATCAGCTCCCTTCTAGTTCCAGTCTCACCCAGCATCCATTCCCTTCTAGTCCCTGCATCAGCCCATTTCCAGTCCAAGTCCCTTCATCAGCTCATTTTCAATCCTAGCCCCCCCATCAGCCCATTTCTACTCATTTCCTAGCCCCACCATCAGCCCATGTCAAATCATAGCTCCCCTCCACTCAGCCCAATTCCAGTCCAAGCCCCCCATGAGCCTACTTCCAGTTCTAGCCCCTCCATGAGTCCATTTCAATTCAAGCCCCCACCACAGCCCATTTCCAATCTTAGCTCCCCCCAACAGCCAATTTCCAGTCCTATCCTAGCTTTTCCATCAGCCCATTTTCAGTCCTAGCTCCCTTCCCTCACAGCCCATTTCCATTCCAAGCCCCCTCCCCATCAGCTATTTGCAGTTCAAGCCTCCCCTTCCACTCAGCCCATTTCCAGTCCTAGCAACACCCCAACCCATTACCAGTCCTAGCCCCCCGTCAATCAACTTCCAGTCCTAACCCCCATCACCCCATTTTCAGTTTAAGCCCCCCCCTATAACCCTTTACCAGTCCTAACCCCCCATCAGCCCATTTCCAGTCAGCCCCCCATAGCCCATTGCCAGTCCTAAACCCCCCCATCAGCCCACAGCCCATTACCAGTCCTAACCACATCAGCCCACCTCAAGTCCTAACCCCTCCCCATCAGCCCATTTCCTGTCCTAGCCCCCCCCATATCCCAATATGAGTCATACACCCCCATCAGCCCAATACCAGTCTTATCCCCCCCATAGCCCATTACCAGTCCTAACCCCCCCATCAGCCCACTACCAGTCTTAACCCCCCCATAGCCCATTACCAGTCCTAACCCCCCCATCACCCCATTTCCAGACAGCCCTCATCAGCTCATAGCCCATTGCCAGCCCTCATCAGCCCACAGCCCATTGCTAGTCTTAACTCCCCCCCATAGCCCACTGCGTCTTAACCCCCCTCCCCAGCCCACTGCCAGTCTTAACCCCCCCTCCCTAGCCCATTGCCAGTCTCAACCCCCCTCCCTCCCTCCCTAGCCCATTGCCAGTCTCAACCCCCCTCCCTCCCTAGCCCATTGCCAGTCTCAACCCCCCTCCCCCCCTCCCTAGCCCATTGCCAGTCTTAACCTCCCTCCCTCCCTCCCTAGCCCATTGCCAGTCTTAACCTCCCTCCCTCCCTCCCTAGCCCATTGCCAGTCTCAACCCCCTCCCTCCCTCCCTAGCCCATTGCCAGTCTCAACCCCCTCCCTCCCTCCCTAGCCCATTGCCAGTCTCAACCCCCCTCCCTCCCTAGCCCATTGCCAGTCTCAACCCCCTCCCTCCCTCCCTCCCTAGCCCATTGCCAGTCTCAACCCCCCTCCCTCCCTAGCCCATTGCCAGTCTTAACCTCCCTCCCTCCCTAGCCCATTGCCAGTCTTAACCCCCCTCCCTCCCTAGCCCATTGCCAGTCTTAACCCCCCTCCCTCCCTCCCTAGCCCATTGCCAGTCTTAACCCCCCTCCCTCCCTCCCTCCCTAGCCCATTGCCAGTCTTAACCCCCCTCTCTCCCTCCCTAGCCCATTGCCAGTCTTAACCCCCCTCCCTCGGCTCATGGCAATAAAAAAAAAAAAAAAGCTGCCCGCTGCCGCCGCGGCGGCATGGAGTGTCCCGCGGGGCTCCCTCTGCCCGGCGGGACTCTCCCGGCGCTGCTCAGCCCCTCTCTGCCGGCTTGCAGAGACGCGAAGGGAGAGAGAGTCTCCCTCGCGTCTCTCTTAAGCCCGCAGGGGCAGATGGGAAATTTCCCATCAGCTCCTGCGGGCTTAACAGAGACGCGAGGGAGACTCTCCCTTCGCGTCTCTGCAAGCCGGCAGAGAGGGGCTGAGCAGCGCCGGGAGAGTCCCGCCGGGCAGAGGGAGCCCCGCGGGACACTCCATGCCGCCGCGGCGGCAGCGGGCAGCTTTTTTTTTTTTTAATGTGTGACCTTCCCGCGTGCCAGCTGCAAGGCCTTCGCGTGCCACAGCTGGCACGCGTGCCATAGGTTCGCCATCGCTGTACTAGACAAACAACTTACCCTCCAAGCGCATATCAAGAAGACATCCAAGACCGCCTTCTTCAAACTAGCAATGTTCCAAAGACTAAAACCTCTCCTCAATAATGAACACTTCCGTACAGTATGCCAGGCCATCATTACACCTGTGCTGGGCTGTCTACCCAAACAATCTACTTGACCCCTTCAACTAGTCCAGAACACTGCTGCCTGTATTATTGTTGGCGTTTCACAACAAGACCATATAACTCCCATTCTACATGATCTACACTGGCTACCAATCTCTTTACGGACAAAATATAAATCGGCACTCACCATCTTCAGGATTAAAAATAATATGTCGGCAGGAATACTACAAGAGCTCATCGGCACCAAAGCAAGTAAAAGACCTGACAGGAACAGCACCAAAAACACCATACCAACACCTAGTTTGTTCACAAAAACCAATATATCCACATTTATGAGGGCTTTCTCTCTTGCTGCCCCTGCTATTTGAAATGCACTCCCTGAAAAGCTAAGATCCACAACTGAAATAAAAGATTTCCGGAAGTTACTGAAAACCTCTTTATTCATTGAACAATTCAATGAAGACCCCCATTCATATTAATCATTTCATGGCACATTCCAATCCACACACCAATTTGCACAAGTTATGATATATGCACCATTCATCCTCCCATCACTATTGTTACAATGTATATAAATTGTTTCGGAACTCCCATCTGACCCCTCCCCTTCGTTCTACATAAAAACTCTTACGAGATTGTTTAAGTTTTGATGTTACTATTTACAATTGCAAGTTCTATGTAAAAATGATAATTATAATTACCTAGTAATTGTAGTTCCTTGAGTGACGACAGTTCAGTCCTCTACCTCTGGGTTGTGCACCTCCTCCTGCAGCTTGGAGAATGGGCATGTCAAACTCGTGACATCACTGGATATAGCCTGCTGGTCTCTCCCATCAGCCCCAGTGAACTATTGACAAAGCAGACTCAAAGGTGCAACAAATAAGTAGCTATTATATCAACCGCAACATCAACTTAACCATAACTGTAACTTTGAATATGTATACCTGGGACTTTCTCAGGCCAACCTTTTTTACACCCTTCCCCGCTACACACAGAATCAGCAAACAGAAAGAGTGAGAATGATCAATTTCAAAGGCAGACCTACCTATAATCTTCACGTTCTCCCAAACGAGCAAACACCGTCAATGAAAGCACTCCGGGTGTGAAGGAGGACTGAACTGTCGTCACTCAAGGAACTACAATTACCAGGTAAGTGTAATTATCATTTCCTTATCGTTCCTCCAGTTCAGTCCTCTACCTCTGGGATGTAACAAAGCAGTAATCATTGGGAGGGACCTTTCCAGCCAGCTCGTAACACTGCCGACCCAAAGCAGGCGTCATTTGCCGCCGCCACATCGAGGCGGTAGGATCTACTGAAAGTATGAAGGGAAGACCACGTGGCCGCCCTACAAATTTCTCCTGGTGGAACCAAACTGTGTTCCGCCCAGGAAGACGCTTGCACTCTGGTAGAATGAGCTTGCAAGCCCGTCGGCACCGACCAACCTTGAAGCAGATAAGCGGAAGCAATCGCCTCCCTAATCCATCTGGCAATGGAAGCCTTCGCTGCTGCTTCCCTTTTGCAAATACCTCCGAACAACACAAATAGCCGGTCCAACTTGCGAAATACTTCCCGAAACCTTCAAATATTGTCGCAACACCCACTTCACATCCAAACAGCGTAAACTGCGATCCAAGTCGCTACCCTCTGATGACCCTAGCACCGGCAGAGAGACTGTCTGATTCAGTTGAAAAGGGGATACCACCTTAGGCAAAAAGGATGGAACGGGTCACAGCACCACCTTTTCCCTGGAAAAGGATAAGAATGGTTCCCTACACTATAACGCTTGCAACTCCGAAATGCATCTAGCCAAACAGATAGCAACCAAAAATATGGTTTTCAACGTCAAGTCCTTAACCGAAGCCTGGTGCAACGGGCTCAAAAGGCGCTTTGGCTAACGCTCCTAACACCAAATTGAGATCCCAGGGTGGAACCATCACTCTCCGCGAGGGTCGCAGCCTGGAAATTGCTTTGAGGAAACACAACACATCAGCATGAGTGCCGAGAGCAACACCTTGTCGCGATAACACGAAAGAGCTGCTAGCTGGACTCGCAAGGAACTGGCTGCAAAGCCCTTATCAAAACCGTCCTGCAGAAAGCTCAAGATCAATGGAAAGGAAACCGTAGCCACCCGGACTTGCTGCCTCGAGCACCAGTTCTCAAATATACACCATACACGAACATATGTCAGCGATGTGGACTGTTTTCGCGCTCTAAGCAATGTCGCGATGACTGCCGCCAAATAACCTTTTTTCTTTAGCCTCGCCCTTTCAATGGCCAAACCATAAGCAAGAACCGACATTCTTTCTCGCCTTCTGCTGAAGAAACGATTTGCCTTTGTGGACTGGAAGGTCGCCATTAGATCCATCATCGGCAGACCCCATCAACGAGCTATCTGCGCAAAGACGTCCGGATGCAGCTCCCACTCTCCCGCATCTACTCGGACCCTGCTGAGAAAAATCGGCCATCACATTGTCCTTCCCTGCGATGTGCACTGCCGAAATCGCTGTCAACCGACTCTCTACCCAAGAGAACAGAGCGTCCGCTTCCTCCTCCATGGCCACACTTCCCGTGCCGCCCTGTTGATTGATGTAGGCCACCGTCGCCGAGTTGTCCGACAACACGTGCACTGCCCGACCTACCACCGATGCCTCGAACGCCCACAGTGCTCGGAATACTGCTCTCAGCTCCAGCTGGTTGATCGACCAAAAGCTCTCTAGAGAAGACCATACTCCTTGCGTGAACCTGTCTCCGCAATGGGCTCCCCAGCCCGCGAGACTCACGTCTGTCAACAACGGAAGCCACACCAGTTGCTCCAGCGCCATTCCGGCTGTCAACGAGGTCGGACTCAACCACCAACGAAGAGGCTGCCTGACCTTGATCGGATAGGGGAGCCGTTTGTTCAACGAATCCGACTGATGCGACCACAGGCAAAGCAGCACTCTCTGTAACGGCCGCATGTGAAACTTGGCCTAAGGCACCGCCTCCAGGGTTGCTGCCATCGTTCACAGTACGTGTAGATAAGACCACGCCGAGGGAGCTGGAGTGGCCCTGAACTTACGTACCAAATCCCGCAGCACTTGGACTGGACGCTCTAGCAGGAACACCTGTCTGCTCTTCGTGTCGAAAAGTACCCCCAGATACTTGAGGTCTTGGGAGGGTACTAAGTGACCTTTGGCCGGGTTGACCACCCAGCCAAGACTCTGCAAGAACTTTACCACTCTGTCCGTTACCTGCATGCTCTCGGCCTAGGACTTAGCTTGAATTAACCAATCGTCGAGGTATGGATGCACCAGAATTCCTTCCTTGCGTAACGCCGCTGCTACCACCAGCATAATCTTCGTGAAAGTTTGCGGCGCCGTTGCCAGGCCGAAGGGTAAAACCTGGAACTGATAGTGTCCCCAAGGCAATGCGAACCTCAGAAATTTTTGATGAGCTGTTCTGATGGGAATGTGTAAGTACGCCTCCGTAAGATTGAGAGATGTCAAGTATTCTCCCTGATGCACCGCTACAATGACAGACTGTAACGTTTCCATCCGAAAATGTGGTACGCGAAGACATCAATTCACCCCTTTTAGGTCTAATATAGGGCGCATCACCCCGTCATAAATGCAGTACTGGCCCACGCCGAACTCCGCCACCGGCACCAGTACGACAGCTCCTATACTTAACAGCCGATCTAACGTACTGCGAATTGCCAAGGTTTTCTGTTGACCCCTGCAAGGAGACATGACAAAGGAATCTCGCACAGGCCGCGCCAATTCCAGCGTATACCCCTCGCGAATTATCTCTAACACCCACTGGTTGGACGTGATGTGGGTCCAGGCAGGAAGAAACTCACGAAGTTGCCCACCTATCGGTGGACCACCCCCCTCATTTCATTGCGGCTTCCTAGTCGCCGCTGCGGGGCTGGTTGAGAAACCTCTATTTGCTCCTCGCAACCCCCGAAATCCCTGGGCTCGCGAAGCAAAGCGTCCCCTTGGGATCCCCCAAAATGAGACGAACGATATCTCCGGAAATCCCAAAACTGGCCCCGAAAGCACTGCCCGGGCTTCCCCCGTTTTGGCTTATCCTCCGGAAGTCTGCCCCCCTTTGACTCCCCGAGGTCCTTTACCAACTTATCGAGGTCTTCCCCAAACAGCAACCTCCCCTTAAAAGGAAGTTTACCGAGACGGGCCTTGGACGAACCATCGGTCGCCCAATTTCGCAGCCACAATGCTCTGCGTGCAGTCACTATCGAAGCCATGCTGTTAGCGAGAGCTCTGATCAAGTCGTAGTGAACGTCAGCTAGATATGCCGCACTGGATTCCAGACGACCCAGCTCCCTGATTTCCTCCTGATCTAAGCGCGTCGACTGGCGTAGCCGCTGAACCCAGAGAAGATGCGCTCGTGCAACCCAAGCTCCACAAATGGAGGCCTGCAATGACAGAGCATCCGCTTCAAAGGACTGCTTCAGCAATCCATCGACCCTACGGTCCTGTGCATCCTTTAAGGCCGCACTGCCTTCCACCGGTATTGTCATTTTCTTCGTGACCGCTGAAACCGCCGCATCCACTCGCAGGGAACGGAACCTCTCCTTATCTTTATCGGCCAAGGGATAGAGCCTTTTCATAGTCCGGATCCCCGAGGCCCGCTTCTGGCTGATCCCATTCCTCCTGGATCATCCCATCTACCACCCCGGTGAACAGGAAACACGACCAGAGTTTGTCTCACCGCCTGAATAATAGGGTCTTCGACCTCTTCCACATCCGCCATCTGTGCAGCAAGATTTAACGTCTACAGGGACTCCGTAATCAGCGCCGTCAGCTCATCCCTGCGAAAGACCCGTATAATTTTAGCCTGATCTTTGGGTTCCGGGATCTCTCCTTCTTCCAGATCCTCTATCCCCTCCTCGTGCTCTAAGTCAGGATCCTCCGTCTCCGGCCAATCGCCCTCAATGGGCGACAGTTCCCAGGTCCTCGCCCACGCTCTCAGCCTCAGCAACTCCCATCTGCGGTGCAGTAGTAGCAGAGAGCGACAAGGGCCCCGGCACCTTACTCTGACACTGCAGACAAAATGCCTGGTATATGATCAGTACGAAGTCTGGGCAAAAATCCCTGAGACCCCGGAGTCAGCTACAGTTCCCCTCCGGTTACCGCAGACTACACACTGCGGACATGCCATAAGGTAGCCCCCCACCCCACAAGGTGGCCCTCACCAACCTTCAAAATAGAAGATGAGCTTCCTCTCTTTTCCTTGATTGTTACTTCTCTTTTTTTTACATCACAGTGACCAAGAAGAGAGAGACCCAAACACCTCCCCCTCCCAGGCTTTGGCTACTGGGCTAAACTAAACGGCCTCTAAAACCCCCAGGTACATAACCTGAAAGCAAACAAAAAATAAAGAAACAGATAAATTAATAAATTACAGCTAAGCTTAGAAAGGGCCATAAGCCTGTCTGCGCCAGCACAGGACTTCCCAGTGAGCGCGTTTCCCCCAGCCCGGCAGCCACGTGGTGCCCACGTGCTGTTCAAAATTGCCGCCGACAAGCTCCGGAGGAAAATGGCACCAAAATACACTACTGAGAGCACCCCAACTTCCAGCCCACCATCCTTAACCGACGCTGCCTTGCTGATGTGCTGCTGAAGCTCCTGCACCGCACGGCACCTCCCGACTCAAACGGGAGCGTGCCATCGGCTAGCCAGCACACCACCGCACTGCTTGCTGCGCGGTGCCCCGTGGGATCGGCAGGGTAAGATTGACTGTCAGAGAGCTCTCCCCTGGTCAGGGAGAAGAGACCCGACCACCCAGAAAATAAAGCAAACGCTCACAGCAAGGTAACAGACAGGCAGGGACCGGTCAAGAAAGTAAAACCTATTTTTTTTTTAAGTGACAGTTACCAATTTGAAATTTTTAAAAGAATTGGAACCAAATTAACCTAAGCTACTCTATACTACAGGCTCCTTATCTGTTCCTCTAGTGAGCCCAAACCTAGGCTCATGACGTCTTCCTGCTGCATGGAGACTGGACACACTGGGGCTGATGGGAGAGACCAGCAGGCTATATCCAGTGATGTCACGAGTTTGACATGGCCAGTCTCCAAGCTGCAGGAGGAGGTGCACAACCAAGAGGTAGAGGACTTAACTGGAGGAACGATAAGGAAGTTGAAGTTAATGTAAACCACCTTGATTAAATGAAAAGGCGGTATAGAAAAATTGTTAAATAAATAAATCTTCTTTGAGACTGCCATGACCAGCACAGGGGTTACAACTTCCCCATGGGCCTGCCCACTCTCAGGTCTTGACCTCAATTGCCTATTGGAAAGGAAAAACACTTCAAAGGACTGCACAGGTCCTGCAAAATAGTCTCTGGGCATTCATTCATCTCCTTCAATGGATTCTATGCTATGCTCAGCGCTGCCAGCACCTGCAGTATCAGAGTAGTTAGTTTTTACCTCTGGAAGAGGCACATTACTGAATGGTCATCCCCCTTATCCCCCCAATCCATCAAGCCGCCCAAGCCACCCAGCTGGACTCTACTACTACTGAACTAGACTCCCAGTTCCTCCAGGTCTCCAATCACAGCCTGCTGACTGGATCTGTGGAGGCGCCCCTGGAGGTACAGAAAATGAGGACCTGTTTCAAGAAGCAGGCCCTGTGCAATAACACATTTTACTGAGCTGCAGGCTGCATAGTTACATACATAGAACATGGTCTACATACTTTTTATGATCTGTTATCCCGCTGATAAGGGAGCAAAACCGATAAGTCTGGACTAATCTGATGCAGAAGGAAATATTATTACTAAATAACAGGCCTTATTTCAGAAAAATACACGTTATCTTCAAGAGCAAGCACAAGTTCCTATGCCCTGCATTGCTTGAACTTTTTAAATTTATACTAATTGAATTTTGTAAATTATCGTTCCCTACCGGTAATTAAATTTTTGAAGGGGGCCGTATATCAAATCTAAACTCTGCCATCCTTCTTAATAACCTCCCTGGCAATTTTACTACAAACAAAAGCAAGTATAACTCACGCGCTTTTAGCAAATCTGGGGGCGGAGGCTGAGCGCATGCGCGTAGCTGTCTGTAGAAACCGTCAGTGTGCGAGCTTCTCGCGCGCACACGGACGGAGCAAGTCAAGAGCTGTGTTGGTCCGAGGCTTTTTCTGTCCGGCGCCAGACGCGTCTAGAGATTTACCAGCAGGTAACGGGTGGCCCTGTTCTGGTGAGAATTATCGTGGTTGGTCTATTTTTTTCCTTTCTTGCAATAAGTTATTTTGTATTTGTAAGAGAAAAGGAATGGGAGGGGAAATGGCCATTTTCTTCTCAGCGTGCTGAGGAGTCACAAAATGGCCGCCGTTTAGCGAAGGCGCGCAGGAAGGGGGATGTTATTTTACATCGTTGCTGTTAGAAGAAAAACAGACGTATGTATTACATATGTACTACTTCTTTCCTATTTTGTTCTAGAGCGTTTGTCTTTCTGCGTGTATGAGCGTATGTATACTCCCTTTGTAACCTGTGATCTGCGTATTCCCCCCACTCTACGGAGCGGCCTGTACAAACATCCGGGCCTCGGGCTCGTTCTGTGGCTGCGACAGCGTCTCTTTAAACCCTTATGGTCAACTCCCCGGTTTTTTTTTCGCCTCGTTGACTTCGATTTCTTCTCTGGGAATCAGCAAACGACCGATGAAGGAGTAGAAAGTGGGGGAGCCTCAAGATATGTTGCTGTTTTCTGTATGCCACCGAAGAAGGATTGGCGACTACTGGAACGGAAGGAATACCGTTTTGAGAGCGGATCGGCGCAGGATTTAGTCTGTCGGCCTTTTCGATCTGTTTTTGTACGGTAATCCTATGTCTGGAGCCCTGTGTGCGCAGAACTTACTGCTATATTAAGCGCGCATTAGTAGCCTTGAGAATAACTATATAGTTCTTAAAACTTTGGGTTATCATAGCACGCAACATGTGTTTCTTTAGGGCTGGGAATTGGTGAAGTTCGCATTACTTGCAGTGGGGGGAGGAGGAGGTGCGAAATGAAGACGAGATTTAGAGGACTTGACAAATAGACGTTAAGCATCCCGTATTTTTGCGTACACTATGTAGAGTGATCCCTTTAGTCTGCCCCGCCCCTTTTTTACACAAACCGAGTTTAAATGGTTATTTAAGATTTAGTATTCTTAGACTGCCATAGGTAGCAGAATAGCGTGAGCTACTGAGGCCGTGGTCCTACCAGAATTTTGTCTAATCTAGCATCAAGTAATTAGAGTTTAGGAATGGGGCTGGTAAGAATGATTTCTTTGCAAAAAAAAAGATTACCCTCTGCTAACGGCCGTAAAAACGTATTCTCGTGTGAAGAGCACAATATATGCCTGGGGGTGTGTGTGTATTTTGTATTGTTTTATTAATCGTTTTATGTATTTGCATGAATTTTCTGTGAACAGTTTTTGGAAGCTTGTTTGTTTTGTGTGTGGGGTCGGGGGAGATGGCCTATAAAACTACTGAATATAGGCTTGCAATTGGGTGCGCATTGACTGACTAAAATGTATATTGACTTACTGTATTGTCTGGTTTCAGCTATTTCTGTATATGGCAAATATTAACATTTATTTTGTAGTCTGTTTGTGGAAAGGTTTTTGGTGAATGGAGGCTTATAAATATAGCAACCTAGGGGTGGGATCCAAGATTGTGGACTGGATGAGAAACAGATGTCAGCTTCCTGATGTCATAGAGAGTGCTCTGGGGCTGAATCCTTGGACCAGATCTGTTCAATAAGAGGTGCTGCAGAATTTGGAAGGGGGTGGGAGATAACTGAGGAAGAAGTCAATGTGAGATATTGAAAAACATTTGTGAAATGTTGGCTTCCTTACATCTAAGTTTGTTTTAACAAATATGGCTTTCCTTATCCATGCCAGACAGGTGGGGTTAAGCTCAAAGCCCACTTCACCCCTGATGCTGCCTTCTACTAGTTGTGTGTTTCGTTTTTTTCTTAATGTCCAGCAGATGTGGTCTGGAGCTGTAGGATTGCTAGGCATCAGGATATTTGTCTCCAGGCTATCCTCCTCTTGCTGATGCTCTCCAGGTTAAATCCTCTGGTAGAGCAGGATCTCCTATTCTGGGCATCTGTTTGCAGGCACTTTTTAGTATGTGTTATGTTCTTGGTGCACTGGCCTCTGATCAGGCTCTAGGGTTTGGCTTTCAACTATTTCTAGACCAGGGAGTGGTAAATGTGCTTCCAATGCTCTGGCTGCAGGTTAGGCATCGTCTCAGGATTCTGCTGCTTCTCTTAAAATAGATGCTAGTAGGTATGTGGATGGGACTCGATCCTTGGGTCAAGCAGGCTCCGA
This sequence comes from Ichthyophis bannanicus, assembly GCA_033557465.1. Classification (NCBI taxonomy): domain Eukaryota; kingdom Metazoa; phylum Chordata; class Amphibia; order Gymnophiona; family Ichthyophiidae; genus Ichthyophis; species Ichthyophis bannanicus. Next base: position 1,269,137,197 of record CM066032.1, on the reverse strand, counting down.
TGGTTTGGTCTTCAGCTGCCTCCTGCAGAGCAGGTGCAGGTAAGCTTTTTCCCAAGGCTTCTGCCTACAGCGACTGGTTGAGTATTGACAGAGTAAGGCTGGGGGGGGGGGGGAGGTCAGATGGTATTTACACTCCTTGCCCTTTCTCCTACACTCGGTCATCTTTACTTCTCTGCAAGATAACCCTTTTTCATTGGGAAGCCATTCTTATTAATACTGTTGGGAACAGAATTAAGGAGACAGCTGCCAGTGAACTGCAGATACCTGGTGGAGAGGAAGAGTTGTTGCTTCTCGGTCTAGCACTTTTCCTGATGCCTTTTCTCAGGTGTGTGTATCCTCCCTCTGCTCTGATGATCAGAATGACTCAAGATTCTGAGGGATGAGGAGGAATAGTCTAAGCACCTGGCAAGCTTCAGTGACCTGTGAGGATGTCTCATGTGGTGGTAAACATTTCTGAAAAGATGTACTCTTCGTACTTCAGGTTAAGAAATTTTCAAAGGAATGAGAAATTTTTTCTAAGTGTTTTGTCATTGTTTGTGGGAGGCTTTTGGCTTTGCGGCTCTTAATAAAGCAGCTTCCATGTCTTCCTGCTAGACCAGTCCAGACTAGTGGGTTATGCTCCCTAGCCAGCAGGTGGAGGCAGACCTGAGCAATCTTTGGTGATATAACTTGATATATCCTGGTACAGTATGGAGAAAAGAAGACAAAGCGGATCCATGTTTTGGCACGCTGCTGCCTTCAGGGGGAACTAGATAGTCCAATGCAAGATACAGGACTCAATCCACAGGTACCTACAGTTATTGAAATGCAGTGAATGACACCTCAAGACACATTTAGTAGCAACACTGCAGTGCAGAGGCCTTGGATTGAGTCACAAGGGGACCACTGGCTCGGAGTGCGGGTACACTGTCTCTCCTGGAGCAGAGAGCTGCCCTGTATTTATGCTGCCTTTAATGGGTTACAAGGGCTAGTGGGTCTGAAGAGAATCAGGGGAGCCTGATTTGGGGGGGGGGGGGTCTGTAAATAGGGCCCAGGCCCCACTTCTTGATATCCTAATTCTGCTTTGCACTTTTTTTTTTTTTTGTGGTTTTGCTAAGTTCTGTTCCTATTCGTCTCTCCGGGCCAGTCCAGGAAAATAGGGTAGTCAACCTTCTCCAGCAGCTGAGGACTGATAAACTGAAAATCTTTGCTGACAGCCCCTCTAGCTCCCCCTGGTGTCAGAGAGAGTCGGTCTTTCAGTCCTCAGCAGTGGAGGAAGATGTGTAGCTGACAGGCTCCCCGGAGAGGCTAATAGGAACAGGAGTGTACTTTAAAACATAGTTAAAATATTCAGAGAGGAGGTTAAGGTGTTTAAGGAGCGCTGACTAATTGGCTCTAGCAGGGCAGTTCAGCTCAACAGCCTTCCGTTTCTTTCTTTTTGAAGAAAAAAAAAAACCCTCCGGTTCTCCTCTGCTGCCAAATCGGTGCATTTTACAGGGCAGAGCCTGCCTTTTGGAGATTCCGAGTTTGCGAGACAATTGGGAAAGGTCTGGGAGCCCCAGAACCTGCTTTTCTGTCTCTGATTACTGTGGTGCTGGCTACCCGCTGGCAGCGCTGCTCCAGATGGTGGCAGCTTAACCTCTCTTTCCTCTTCGTCTCTCCGGGCCAGTCCAGGTTACTGTTGGGTAGTCAATCCCTTCCAGCAGCTGAGGACTGAATGCTGAAACTTTTACTGACATGATATAGCTCCCCCTGGTGTCAGGAAACCAGTCTTCAGTCCTCAGCCAGCTGGGAAGGACGTTTCTCTGGCAGGCTCCCAGAAGGGCCCGCATTTTAGATCTGTGTTAATGATTAATGCCGATAAAGAGCAGAATAAGAAGCATGCTACTGGAGGCAGACTGATTTGGTTTTGGAAGACCTGAGGCTTCCTCGCTGGTCCTAGCAGGGCACTTCAGCGAACAGGGCTCCCTTATTCGGGGAAGTCCGTTAGATCACACGGGCACAGTCAGAACGTTGATCCGCGGCTATATTTCTCATAGCCCTTTCGGAGGCAGAGCCTGTCTTTCGCAGGATCCGTTCTTCAGCGGGGGACTTAGGCGCCAGGAGCCCCGGTATCCTCTTCCCGCTGCAGTTTAAAAGGTCTCTGTCTCGCTAGCAGCGAGTTCATAGAGGCGAAAGTTCAGTCTCCTGAGTTCAGGTACTCTTGATTTCATTTGGTTTCTGTGAATTTCTGGTGTTTTTCCCTTTATTTCTCTCGCCGGTCAGTCTTGTTTCCTGCAGTTTTTTGTCGGCGGGAAAGCCCGTGCGCACGCACGCATACCATTTTTTTTGCTTTCGCGTGTGTGTTTTCGGCAGGTCAGTTTTTCTCTGGCTAGTTCTTGGTGTCTTTAAATTCTTGGTGTATTTTTTTTGCTGGTCTTTAGCCCACAAAGCTATCCATCAAACACAGGACACCCAACTTCACACCCTACTGGCTCGTCCAGCCCACGGCAGATCTACTAGACAAACCTCCAGCATTTTCCTCACCGTCCCTCACAAAAGAACCAAATGCTCGCAACGGACCTGCAATCGAGCCTTTGAACTTTATGCTCCATCCTTATGGAACTCTCTACCGAGCTATCTCAGAAACAATGCCGACCTACTATCTTTCAGAAAACAGCTAAAAACCATCCTTTTCCAGGAATACTTCAACTCGAACCCCACCGAAAAACCCACCCTCTGATCTCACCCACAATGAACCTCTAACTTAAAGCTACACTAACCTGTCTATGTCCAACGTCTGTCCTATGTCCAAAGTCTCTCCTATGTCAAAATCATCAATGTTGCCTCCCCGGTGATGGCCCTACCCTTGTACTTAATTCCCCCACCCCTATGTAACACCGCTTTGACCCGGTGAAAAGCGGTATATAAATACAGCTAAATAAATAAATAAATAATGGAGAGCTCTGGCTCGGGGGATAGGGCTGGAGAGAAGACTCAGGGGTCTCTGCTTAAGGCGGGAACGGCAGCCATGGTGTATGTAGAGCCTGCTGCCTCTCCTGCGCCGTTGCCACGTGCTGGGAAAAAAGTCTTAAGTCTTCCAAAACATCTGTAGTAGAGCAGATAGACCAGTCTCCGGCTCCTGCAGCTCCAGGTCCATTGGACTCTCTTTTTTTCTCCGGATTTTATTCTAGCCTTGCATAAGACCTATCTGTTAAAGATGTCTCAGCCTGTTGAAAGAAAGCCTCCAGCAGGTTTATCTTGCGGGGACCCTCTCCGATCCGGGGGAAGGGACCTCGGCGCAGTGCCCGGGGAGAAGGGGGGGAGATTTCTCTGTGGGGGCATCAGGTCCTCAGCTCTCCGATCCTCTTATGCCTGAAGAAGGGGAAATTTTGTCTGAAGGGGGATTGGATTCCTGGCCCTTAGACTTGGAGGAAGGAGAGCTAGCGCCAGGGGAGGACCCCAATGTTTTCAGGGTTTTTCGTAAGGAGGAACTGGGGGCTTTGATTCTTCAGTCCCTGGCGGCTTTGAATATTGTACCTCCTGCACTGCACCAGGAGCCTTTGGAGGATCCTTTATTACAAGGGTTTAAACCTGAGCAGTGGTGTTTCCCTATGCACTGGGTGATTAAGCAAATGATTGAGTCAGAATGGGAATGCCCGGAGGCTAGTTTAAGGGGGGGGCGTACCATTGCCCGACTTTACCTGGTTCCTCAGGAGGAGAAAGAGTTGCTCCGGATGCCTAAAGTGGACGCGCTAGTGTCGGCAGTCACTAAGAAAACCACGATCCCGGTCGAAGGGGGAGCGGCACTTAAAGACCTTCAGGATCGTAAGTTGGAGGTGCTGTTAAAACAAGCCTTTGACACTAGTGCTCTGGCCTTGCAGGCTTCGGTTTGCGGAGCGTATGTATCCCGAGCCTCTATCCGTTGGATTCAAGGAGAGCAGTCTACGGTGAAGTTGGAGGATCCGTCCCCGGAAGGGGCGAAACTGGAGTTGGCGGTGGCTTATTTAGCGGACGCCTTCTATGATTTGATTAGGATCTCAGCGAAATCCATGGCGTCGCTTATTGCGGCTAGGAGGTTTCTGTGGTTGCGGAACTGGGCAGCGGACTTGTCTTCTAAGTCGCGCCTCAGTAAGCTTCCATACAAGGGCAAGCTGCTTTTTGGGGAAGCCTTGGAAAAAATTGTGAAAGATTTGGGCGATACTAAGGGCGGATGTCTTCCTGAGGATCGGCCCAGGTCTGCTAAATCTACTCCGGCGCAAAGGGGGTCTCGGCAGGGATCTCCGTAGGTTCCGCGGCTCTCGCTTTGTCCCTTATCAGAGGGGTTGCTTTCCTTCCAGGGGGCAGTCCTTTCGTGGGGCCAGAGGGTTTGGCAGGGGTTTTTTCAACGCCCAGCAAACCTCTTCCAAGAAGCCTCAATGAAGGGACGCTGGTCCAGGCGGAGGTTCCTGTAGGTGGACGTTTGCAGGAGTTTCTCTCCGTTTGGGCCAACATAACTTCTGATCTCTGGGTGCTAGAGATCATCCACGAAGGGTATTCTCTGGAGTTTGCATCCCCTCTGGCGGATGCCTTTGTGTTGTCCCCCTGCAGTCCTTCTTGGAAACGTCAAGCGATCGACAGCACTCTTCAGCAGTTGTTGCGACTACGGGCCGTGGTTCCCGTACCTTTAAACCAGTGCGGAGTAGGTCGGTACTCAATTTACTTTGTGGTGCCCAAGAAGGAAGGCTCGTTTCGACCTATTTTAGATCTCAAGCGGGTAAACCGTTCCCTGCGGGTGCCGCATTTTCGTATGGAGACTCTGCGGTCCTTCCTTCGGTCGGTAAAGCCCGGGGAATGGCTCACCTCCATAGATTTGTTGGAGGCTTATTTGCACATTCCCATACATCCGGAACACCAGCGGTTTCTGCGCTTTGCAGTTCCCCTGGGTCATTTTCAATTTCGGGCGTTACCCTTTGGTCTGGCTACCGCGCCTCGGGTCTTCACCAAGGTGATGGTGGTGGTAGCGGCAGCTCTTCGCAAGGAGGGGATTCACGTGCATCCCTACTTGGACGATTGGCTCATACGCGCAGCATCTCTGCAGGAATCGGCCGCTGCAACGGCCCGAGTGGTGCACTTTCTGGAACACCTCGGTTGGGTCGTGAACCAGGCAGAGAGTCATTTGCTTCCGGTTCAGTGTTTGGTTTACCTCGGGGCCTTGTTCGACACGCAGTGCGGAAGGGTGGTTCTTCCCCTGGACAGGGTCCGGAAGCTGATAGCCCAGGTCGACGCCTTTCTTGGGTTGGCGACTCCCACAGCGTGGAGATACTTGCAGTTGTTGGGTTTGATGGCCGCGGCCTTGGATCTGGTGCCTTGGACCAGAGCTCACATGCGGCCACTGCAACACGCCTTGATCTCGCGGTGGTCTCCGCAGGTACATCCCCTATCGCAAAGGCTTCGGTGTCCGGAGGAGGTCAAACTCAGTCTGCGGTGGTGGCAACTTCCGGCGCACCTTCAGGCTGGAGTTCCGCTGGAGGATCCAGAGTGGATCTTGGTCACTACGGATGCCAGCCTGTCCGGTTGGGGGCTCATTGTCGGACTCGGGTGGCGCAAGGCGACTGGTCGGAGGAGGAGAGCACTTGGTCGATCATTCGGTTGGAGCTGTGCGTTTCGCGCTTCTGCATTTCTCGGATCTCCTCGAAGGTCACGCGGTACGAGTGTTTTCCGACAATTTAGTGACGGTGTCCTACATCAACAAGCAGGGGGCACAGGCAGTGCGCCCTTGCTGCAGGAAAGTCAGCTATTGCTTCAGTGGGCGGAATTGCATCTTGTGGCTCTTTCGGCGGCTCACGTAGCGGGAAAGGACAACGTTCAGGCCGATTATCTCAGCCGTCAATCGCCTGGATCCCGGAGAGTGGGAGCTGAACTGGGCGGTGTTTCGCGCCATTACGGTGCGGTGGGGTCAGCCAGTCCTGGATCTCATGGAGACGCTGGCCAGTACCAAGGTGTCGCGTTTTTTCAGCAGGCGCAGGGAGCACATGTCAGAAGGTCTAGACGGTCTGGTGCAGCCCTGGCCAGCAGGGAAACTCCTTTGTGTTCCCTCCTTGGCCGTTGATCGGTCGGGTCATTCGGAGGATTTCGGCTTTCAGCGGCACGGTGATTCTCATTGCTCCGGATTGGCCAAGACGGCCCTGGTATGCGGATCTGGTTCGCCTTCTCGTAGCTCCGCCCTGGCGGTTGCCTTCAAGGGTCAACCTCTTGAGTCAAGGTCCCATCTTGATGCCGCAAGTGGATCGGTTCTTGCTTACGACTTGGCTCTTGAGAGGGAGTGGTTGCGACGGAGAGGAAACTTGGCGGCGGTAATCGCTACTATGTTGAAGTCTCGGCAGCCCTCAAAATCGCTAGCCTATGTTCGTGTATGGCGCATTTTTGAGGCCTGGTCTAGAGATCGGGGTTTGCGGCCCGGCGCTGCGGGTTTACCGGAGGTTTTAGCTTTTCTTCAGGGGGGACTAGAAATGGGGTCTAGCCCTAAGTACGCTCAAGGTTCATCTTGCGGCTCTTTCCTGTTTCCGAGGTCGGGTGAATGGGTCTTCCCTCTCTTCGCACCCGGATGTTCACCGATTTCTCAAGGCGGCTAGAAATATCCGTCCTCCCTTACGTCTTGTGGTGCCTCCGTGGGACTTAAATCTGGTTCTGGAGGCCTTAACGGGACCGCCTTTTGAGTTGACTGACAGTGACAGTCTCCGAGAGCTTTCTTGGAAAACGGCCTTCCTTGTGTTCGGCTCGGAGAGTTTCGGATTTGCAGGCGCTGTCTTGCAGAGAGCCGTACCTGCACTTTTCCGAGGACAAGGTAGTTCTGCGGCCGGTTCCATCGTTCGTGCCGAAGGTGGTTTCCGATTTTCACATGAATCAGTCAATTTCTCTTCCTACTTTTCGCTCGCGTGGGGGCGAGAAGGTGGATCGCGCTCTTCAAAGCTTAGATTTGGGACGAGTTTTGCGGAAGTATCTTCGGAAGACGCGCTCCTTTCGGAAGTCCGATCGCTTGTTCGTTCTGTTTGGAGGGCCTCGTAAGGGTCAGGCGGCTACAAAAGCATCGCTCGTTGGGTGAAATGGGCGATAGCGGCAGCTTATGAGGCCAGGGGCAAGGCTCCTCCTAAGGAGCTTTGAGCGCATTCGACGAGAGCCCAAGCTACATCTTGGGCAGAGTTTGCCTTGATTCCGCCTGCAGATATCTGTCGGGCGGCGTCCTGGTCCTCTCTCCATACTTTCACAAAGCACTATAGGTTGGATGTGCAGGCTCGTGCAGATGCTAAGGTTGGGGCCTCGGCCATTTTGGCGGGGCTTGCAGGACCCTCCCCACTTTAGGTACTGCTTTGGTACTGCCCAACAGTAACCTGGACTGGCCCGGAGAGACGAAGAGGAAGGAGAAATTAGGCCTTACCTGCTAATTGTCTTTCCTTGAGTTACTTTCCGGGCCAGTCCAGGTCCCTCCCATTTCGTCTGCGAGCCTGTCGATTTCTTAAACTGCCTTCTAGTCTTACCGTTGTGGAGCTTTGCCCTTGCAGCTAGGGCATTTGGTGGCTGGAAGAGGATATTTGGACTTCTGGAAACATAGCAGTTTAGAAAAGAAAAAAAAAAAGAATAAATGACAGTTTTTGTTTTATGGGGTATGCTTCTTTGCAGGATGGGCGTGCTCCGCTGTTGTGGTCTTCGGGACGTTTCAGTTTGGTTCCAATAGTTCAATATTAGTGGATTTCTTATTTTGGTCTGCTGCTTTGACAATAGGTAACTGGTTTCCTGACACCAGGGGGAGCTATATCATCTGTCAGTAAAAGTTTCAGCATTCTGTCCTCAGCTGCTGGAAGGGATTGACTATCCAACAGTAACCTGGACTGGCCCGGAGAGAACTCAAGGAAAGACAATTAGCAGGTAAGGCCTAATTTCTCCTTTTGCTTTCAGGTAGGAGAGTCTTACGGGGTTGAGTCTAATGTGACAGGCATTAGAAAATCGCTGTCGCGAGTGTTTAGATCTTTATTGTGGTAAAGGAGGGGATCGTATACGGGGGTTAGCTTCTTCGCACTTGGTCCTTTGCGTTTTTTTGACCAGTAGAGAGTGATTGCGGCGGTGCAGTTTTTACGTTGTTTTGCCTTTGTAGTCTTTATTGCTAGATAAGCACAAATTCATGGAGACTTCTAAGGGTTCAGAGGAAGAGGGCTTAGTTTGCCTTCAGTCAGTTGCAGAAAGAGCAGGAACGGTGGCCATTTTATCAGAGCCGTGCTCCTCTCCCGTGCTGCAGGTGAAATCAGGAAAGAAGTCTAAGTCACACAAGGCTCCTTCTGCTGAAGGAGCAGTGCAGCAGTCAATATCGCTGGGACAAGGGTCTTTGGACTCTTTGGTTTTTTTTTCCCTTTCACCTGAGTTTTTTGGCACTCCATAATGCTTTTTTAATGTAGAAATCTCAGGCATCTTTCTCTTCTACAGACAACATGTCCGAGATGAAAAAAGTAGAGTTCTCTGAAACAGACCCTGGGGAGGGGGTCTCCTCTTTTTTTCCAGGGTTGCAGCTGCTTTAGAGGGATCTGCTCCTCTGAGTTCGGAGTCTCAGCTGCCAGAGGAAGGAGAAATTCTTTCAGAGGCAGGACTTGAAGTTTGGCTAGGGGAGGAGGGGGAGTTAGGGCCGGGCGAGGACCCTAATGTGTTTCATGTTTTTAGGGAAAAGGAACTGGGTGCGCTAATTGCATTTCCCCATTCACAGAGTTATTAAGCAGATGATTGATTCTGAATGGGAGTGTCCTGAAGCCTCCATAAGGGGGGGGGGGTCGTGCGATTGCTCGTCTGTACCCTGTTCCCCAGGAGGAAAAGGATTTATGTATGCCCAAGGTGGATGCCTTAGTTGCAGCAGTCACCAAAAAGACCACCATCCCATAGAAGGAGGTACGGCTCTGAAGGATTTTCAGGATCGTCGGTTGGAAGCGCTCCTAAAGCAAGCTTTTGACTCCTATGCTTTGGCTTTGCAGGCTTCAGTTTGCGGAGCGTATGTGTCGAGAGCATCAATCCGCTGACTTCAAGGAGATCAGAGTGCGGATAAGGAGACTGAGTCTGCAGCGGAAGGAGCAAAGCTGGAGTCAGCAGCGGCTCATCTGGCGGATGCCATTTATGATTTGGTGAGAATTTCAGCGAAATCGATGGGTTCTCTGATAGCGGCTAGACGGTTTCTCTGGTTACGGAACTGGGCAGCAGATGCGTCATCTAAGGCTCGTCTCAGTAAGCTTCCATACAAGGGCAAGCTACTGTTTGGGGAAGCTTTGGAGAAGATTGTGAAAGATTTAGGCGATTCAAAGGGGGGGTTGTCTTCCTGAGGATCGTCCGAGAGCGGCAAAGATTGCTTCAGTTCAGAGAGGGCAGGGGCGGGATTTTTGCAGGTTCTGCGGATCCCGTTTTACGCCTTATCAATGAGGTCGCTTTGTGGCTAAAAGCCAGTCCTTTCAAGGAGCCAGAGGGTTCAGTAGGGGTTGTTTTAACGCCCAGCAGAACGCAACCAAAAAGCCGCAATGAAGGGATGCTGGTCCAGGTGGAGATTCCTGTGGGAGGTCCGTTGCAGGGGTTTCTCTCCGCCTGGGCCAACATCACTATGGACCAGTGGGTTCTTGAGATTATCAGAGAGGGTTATGCTCTGGAGTTTGCTCACCCACTGGTAGAGGACTGCAGTCAACGACACCTTGTTATGTTTATTGCGCCTTCAAGCAGTAGTGCCAGTTCCCGCAGACCAGTGCGGCTTAGGTCGATACTTAATTTATTTTGTGGTTCCCAAGAAGGAAGGTTCATTTCGGCCTATTCTGGATCTCAAGCACGTGAACCGTTGCTTGAGAGTGCTGCATTTCCAGATGGAAACATTAAGGTCCGTAATCTGGTCGGTAAAACCCGGAGAAGTCCTCTCATCCATAGATTTGACGGAAGCGTATTTGCATATCCCAATCAGGAGGGAGCACCAGAAATTTCTTTGGTTTGCGGTCCCCATGGGTCATTTTCAGTTCCGGGTACTGCCATTCGGGCTAGCTACGGTGCTTCAAACCTTCATCAAAGTAATGGCGGTGGCGGTGCTATGGAAGGAAGGGATTCAAGTTCATCCTTATCTCGATGATTGGTTGATCCGGGCTCCGTCTCCGGTGGAGTCTCTTTCGGCGACTGCGCGAGTAGTAGAGTTTCTTGAGCAGCTCGGTTGGGTCATCAATAGGACGAAGAGTCACCTGGAACCGGTGAAACAGCTGACTTATCTTGGAGCTTTCTTCGATACAGAGAGAGGTTCAGTTTATCTGCCTGCGGAAAGAGTTCAAAAGTTTTTGTCACAGGTTACAGCGTTCCTGCACATTCTGGCTCAGAGGGCTTGGAGATATTTGCAACTGTTAGGGTCGATGGCGGCGGCATTAGACCTGGTGCCGTGGGCCAGGGCACATATGTGTCCGCTTCAGCAAGCATTACTGGCAAGGTCGTCTCTGCAGGATCATCCTTCCTCTCGGCGGTTGCCCTGTCCGGAGGAAGTGCGGGTCAGTCTACAGTGGTGGCTGGTTCTTGCACATCTTCAGGCGGGAGTGCCCTTAGCCCCCCCCCCCCCAGACTGGGTGTTGCTCACAACAGATGCCAGTCTTTCAGGTTGGGGGGCACACTGTTTGGCACGAATCGCGCAAGGCTCCTGGACGGCAGAGGAGAGTGTTCGATCAATCGGTTGGAGCTGAGAGCAGTTCGGTTAGCGCTGGTAGAGTTTGTTGATCTGCTCCAGGGGCGAGCAGTTTGCGTGTTTTCAGACAACTTAGTAACTGTATCGTACATCAACAAGCAAGGGGGGCACAGGCAGTGCGATGCTGCTAGAGGAGAGTCAACAGTAGTTTCAATGGGCGGAAGCGCATCTCTTGGCGATTTCGGCAGTGCATGTGGCAGGAAAAGACAACATCCAAGCGGACTATCTCAGTCGAAATTCAATAGATCCCGGCGAGTGGGAGCTGAACTGCGCGGTCTTTCACGAGATCACAGTGAGGTGGGGCCTCCCGGTTCTGGATCTCATGGCCACTCAAGCAAATGCCAAAGCTGCTCGATTTTACAGCAGGCACAGGGAGCATATGTCGGAAGGGCTCGATGGGCTGGTTCAGCCGTGGCCGTCAGGTCAGCTTCTATATGTGTTCCCTCCGTGGCCGCTGATAGGAAGGATCATTCAAAGGATAGCGAGGTACGATGGAACGGTGATCCTCATAGCTCCGGGTTGGCCCAGATGTCCATGGTATGCCACCGATCTGGTACATCTGCTGGTGGCTCCTCCTTGGAGATTGCCAGCTCGGGTAAATCTGTTGTGCCAAGGTCCCGTCTTAATGCCGCAAGTGGATTGGTTCTTGCTTACGGCTTGGCTCTTGAGAGGGAATGGTTATGTCGTAAAGGATACTTACTGTCTGTGATAGCCACTTTAAGGTCCCAAAAGAGTTCCACTTCGTTGGTGTACATTCGGGTGTGGCATATATTTGAAGCGTGGTGTGCAGACCGACAGCTTAGGCCTTCGGGGGTGAAGCTGCCGGATATCTTAGCTTCCCTTCAGGGGGGGCTAGAAAAGGGTCTAGCCCTCAATACTCTTAAGGTACAGCTGGCGGTGCTGACCTGTTATAGGGGAAAGGTGCAAGGTTGTACGATTTCCTCGCATCTGGATGTGCAAAGTTTTCTTAGGGCAGCCAAGATCATTCGGCCTCCGGTTAGGCAAATGGTTCCGCCTTGAAATTTGAATTTGGTCTTGGAAGCTTTGACAGAACCGCCGTTTGAGTCCAAGTCTACGGGTAATTTCCGAGAACTGTCCTGGAAGACGGCTTTTTTTTGTGGCTTTGTGTTCCGCTTGCAGGATTTCGGATCTGCAGACGCTTTTGTGCAGAGAGCCGTATAATCGGTTTTCGGCAGAAAAGGTAGTATTACGGTCGGTGCCATCATTTCTTCCTAAGGTAGTGTCTAGCTTTCACATGAATTGGGCCGTTTTCCTTCCTATGTTTTGTCCTCGCGAGGGGGGGAAGCGGGATCGGTCGCTGAAGAGGTTGAATTTAGGTCGCGTGTTACGGAAGTATCTCAAGGAAACTGAGCTGTTTCGAAAGTCAGACAGGCTGTTCGTACTTTTTGGGGGTCCAGCTAAAGGAAAGGCGGCGACCAAGGCTTCTATCGCTCGGTGGGTGAAGCGTGCCATTAGAACAGCTTATGAGGCAAAGGGCGTAGCGGCTCCTGTGGGGATCAGGGCTCATTCTACTAGGGGTCAGACTACTTCGTGGGCGGAGTACGCTTTTGGTTCCGCCAGTTGATATCTGTAGAGCGGCAACGTGGTCTTCTTTACATACGTTTGCTAAGCACTATTGGTTGGATGTTCAAGCACAGGAGGATGCTAGAGTGGGGGTCTCGGCTATTTTGGCGGGGCTCGCAGGGCCCTCCCAGGTTTGAGTACTGCTTTGGTACTGCCCTATTTTCCTGGACTGGCCCGGAGAGACGAATAGGAAGGAGAAATTAGACCTTACCTGCTAATTGTCTTTCCTTGAGTTTTCTCCGGGCCAGTCCAGGACCCACCCTCTATTATCTATGAGAGTTTGAAGCTGTTGCAGTCCTTGGCCAAAAGGGTACACATTTATCAGGTTGCCAAGCTGGTGGCCGGAGCCGAGGTCATTGGATGACATATTCAAGAGAAGTTTTTCGTTTTGGTTGGGGGGTTTTCTCTCTTCCATAAAAAAAAGAACTTTGGGGTGAAAGTTTTTTTTTCAGGCATTAAAGCCTGTACTTATATGCAAATGCAATGTGTGCCTTCGAGTCAATCCTGACTCCTTGCGACCCAGAGGCTCCTGGGTTTTCTTGGCAGTGTCACATAGTTCCACTGCTTTGTTACCATAAGACTGACTCTCTGACACTAGGGGGGTCTAGAGGGGCTGTCAGCAAAGATTTTCAGTTTTATCAGTCCTCAGCTGCTGGAGGAAGTTGACTACCCTATTTTCCTGGACTGGCCCGGAGAGAACTCGAGGAAAGACAATTAGCAGGTAAGGTCTAATTTCTCCTTTTTTTTCCATTGATGTCAATGGGGAAACAAGTTGCGCTTTGCTGTTTTGAATAAAGCAGTTCCAGTGAAAAATACATAAAAACCCTTCATCAGTCGTGCCTCTCCAGGCTTGTTTGGGTTTCTTTGGCTTGACAGGATTTCTGTTTTGCAAAGCGCTGTGGCTTTTTTTCAGCACATACTTTTTGTTGTGATTTACAGCCTAGCACAACCCCCCCCCCCCCTTGTGGCTACTGGTTTTTGGGTCTATGATGCCCAGGGCAATTGTGGCTGGCATTTTGAAATCCCTGGGCCAGGTGCTGTGCCTATGGCTCCTGCTCCTCCTGTTTGGTTTTTCCTCCGATTAGTGAGCTCTACATACTCTGGTAGCAGGTTGGGCCTGGTGAGAGCAGAACATAACGAGGTGCCACTAGCTGCATGGCCTGGTGAAATCCTTCAGGGCTCTGTGGCCCAGCTTGTTGGCTGGTTTGGGCTGCAGCTCTTGAAACGACCCTTGGGTTGTATTTGGTTGGCTAGCTGCTTGGTAGCCCTCTTGGGGTAGTTGGGAACCTGGGGCTCATGGGCACTCATTTGGGAGACAAGCTAGAGAGGCCAAGATCTCTGCTTCATCTTAAGCTCCTCCATTCTGCTGTGAGCCTATCCTTCTCCCACAGGGGTTGTTGAAGTGCTTGAGAAACGTTCAGATATCTGGGTGGTTCTCCTAGGAGGTGGTTAAGATCCCTATGGAACCTGCTTTTTTTTTCTCTGCTAGGCTTATTTAGGTCTGTACAGGAAGTTATGATGGTTATTCATGCTGCAGAGCTGGCTTTCAGGTGAGTTTAGCGGGCATTTCCCTTTACATTAGATCCATTTATCTGCTGTATTAATACTTCTGCTTAGTCCTTTGCAGTAGTACATGCTTTCGGGGGAAATATACCCAAACTGGGCCCCAAAGGATCACCCAAGACCATGCGTAAAGCCCAGAGCTTCTCTGAAGCGGATGAATCCTTCAGGACCAGTGTTGCAGTAGGGGCAGTCCTAGTGGAGCATCTGATGGATGAGTTGCCTTTATGGGGCCTTTGGAAGCATGTAATTCTCCTCACTGGAGGCTAGTGGTCCCTAAGGTCCAGCCGGTTGGATAACTTCTTCCTTCTGAGCACAATCATACCATGTCAAATTAGTGGGTTTCGGGGTCCTTAAGTGAGAGCAGTATTTGTCCACTCTGTTGGGCTACCTGTACTTGGTTCCTCATGTGCTGGTCCAGGTCATTGTGGGGCTTCTGATGCACATCAGGTGAGTTACAGCAGAGCTTGCACAGTCTCCCTGGGAGTGTCTCCCTGAGGCTATCCACTTAGGTGGGAGATGTTGGAGGATGTACTTCTGGCGTGTTCTGAGCTTAGAGCCGGTGATCTTCAGATTCTGTTTCATCTCCATATGGGGCCCTGTGGATCGGGTTGGGCATACCTACTGGATCTTACTGTGACATTTGTCACTTTCCAGGATGAAGGATGTTAGCTGTTACTCTGCATCTGTGTTCTGTGCAGACTCTTAGTCTGCGTCTTGCCTTGGACCTAGACATGGCTATGCATGTTTTGCCAAGGGGGATAGGGGAGTAGCAGCACTTCTGCATGTAGAGGGCCCAGTTGCCCATGCCTGGATTTGGGCTGGCCCAGTTAAAGGGCCTTTGGGTGACACAGGTTGGGGAAGCTGTATCTGGAATAGGCTATTCTGAGAACAACTTGATTTTCTCCCATAATTTTGAGTTGTGGGGGTCTGTTCCTACTTGCCTGTGTTAATTTTTCTCACAATGGAGGGTTTGCTCAAACCTCAGCTAACTTGTGGCAAGCAATTCTCAATTGCTTCTGTGAGCCAGAGTCTCTTTGACACTCTGTTCCGGTTCGTTCCTCCAGTCCGGTCCAGTTGCATGCTCATGCACCAGCAGGGGGAGATTGAACAGCAAGCTTAAAACGTTTCCCTTAAGTAGCCTCTGCTTTCCTGCAGAAACAGTATTTCTCAGTCTCTCTCAGGTGGATGAGCATAGGCCTGTGTTGGCTGTTTGTTTTTCCTTAGTTAAGTGCTGGGCAGCGATTTTTGGGGTGCAGAACCCAGTGGCACCAGGTCCTTCCTCCCAGCTCCTCTGTTCTCTCTGGGCAGTAGGAGACAGCTACTCCAGTCTCCTCCTTCTCCCGAGCTCTTGGGAGGAGGTCGGGGGTTGAGCTCTCTTCTCCTGCTTGAATAAAAAAAAATTCAGGAAGCATCAAGAGAGGCAGCACAGTGGGACCTCCACGAGTCAAGGTGGGGGAGGTTTCCTTCAGCACGCACATACCTGATCTGGAGAGGGACCACTGAGCAGCATGCGACAGCTGCAGGAGCTTGCTCTTCGTGTTTCTTCTCTGCCGTATCTGTGTTAAGGAGAGCTTAGTCGATAGCCTGGTTGCATCGGAAGCAGCTGCAGAGGCTTTTTCTGGCTGTGAGCACCCTTCGGTGGATGCTAGTTGCGCAGGGGAATTTGGCGAATGGCGGGCTGAGAGGCCTTTTTCTGGAACTGCCTGGAGGAGAAATACTGTGTGTTGTCCTCTGACCTTGGGTGAGCAGTCTTCTGCACGAGTAGTGGCCCATTTAAATCTGTGTTCCTATGGGTCCCCCGTTGATCTTGGTCCAAGTATTCACATAACACAAGGCACAAGTGGTGTGGCTTTCTTTGTCGGATATGGGTTTACAGAAGAACCATGGCAAGGGTTCCTAGTAAAGCACCTTCTTGTGTGTAGCCTAGCCATGGCTGGTGCATGCTGATTTTTTTTTAGCCACTTGGTATCTCCCTGCTTGGGACCTGATGAGTCTTGATGTCTTAAGTGGAGATGGAAAGCCTTTTAGCAGTTCACCTGGATTGACCTGGAACCCTTAGGGTTCATGTGATGGCCCTGTTCTGCTACATGCCTGGTCTCCAAGAGATTTCTTGGGAGAATGGGGTGCATCTTGGCGAGGCTTTTTCAGCAGGAGTGTGCCAGTTCTGCCCACCTGATTGTCCTGTTGGCTCTTGGTGGTCTCTGGTGGCAGAGGGCCTTGGGAGGTCCATTCAGGGGATCCATATGCAAGGCCTTAATGTGGGGGTTGATCTTTTTACTATCCTTTTCTCAGCATTTTCAACATCTGCCGATGAGTTGTCTATGCTAAGACCCTTAGCTTCAAGTACACCTTTCTGGTTCTTTGGCCGGTTGCTTTGTGTGGTGAAGCCATCACCAACCTTTTTCTTCACTCCGATTGGCTTGTGGTCCTGCCTTCCTTCATAGAGAGAGGTCTTCACTGACTCTTCTCTGCATCTGGTGTAATTTTTCTCATTTGAGGCTCTTGCAGATACTGTTCAGATGGCTCCTCTAACAGGGTAGTCTGTTCCATTGGACGTCTTCCTCCCATCCCAAGTCCTGACTGCTTGGGTAGATCCCACTCATCTGGACTGGTCTGACAGTGATAAGGAAGGAGAAATTTTAACATACCTATTAATCTCCTTTCCTTGACGCCTGCTAGACCAGCCAGGGGACACAGTAGAAAACTCCTTTTTACAGGTTGGAAAGCCTGCTCCCTTTAGGTCTCATTAGCAATACCACTGGGAGATTCTTTCTGCGGTATTGTGTGTGTTGGTGGGGGGGGGGGGTGTCTGGCTGCTGTGGGAAGTGTAGTCAGCTTTGAGGGTTGACTCCAATTTTCATAGTAAGAGCCAAGTACTTGATCAGTCTTAGTGACAAGGATGTGGCTATGTTAGTAACATCAGAGTTGCATAGTTTCCTTATTGTCCCTCCAGTCCAGTCCTGAAACCTCTGGGTTGTGCACCTCCTCCAGCAGCTTGGAGACTGAGCATGTCATCTTTCTGATGACACCAGTGTGCTTTAGTAGCTGGCACCGCCTACTAGCCCCAGTAAGCTCAGTCTCCAAGCAGCTGGAAGAGGTCGTGAGCCAGGGGCTGGACTCACTAAGGAACAACTAAGGAGAGTTAGGGTTTCTTTTGACATTGAATTTAGTTAAGTCTGTTTTATTGCAGAGCACTGCTGCAGGGACTTGTGTGTTAAATAAAAAAAAAAGAATTGATCAGGAGGCTCTGGGTTTCTCCCTTCCTTCCCCAGAATTTGAAGGGCAAGCAGTGGGGACCTGAAGTAGTGCCGGTAAGAAGGCAGCTCCCAAACCCGTGAACAGGTGAGGAGCTGCTGACAGCAGAGGAGCTGGGAACAGGCAGTTTCTTTTCTCCCTCGGCTCCGAAGCCTCGGATCATGGGCTGAGTGTGAAGGAAGGACTGCACAGTCAGAAGGAGAGAGAAGTAGCCACAGGTGCGGTTCCGGGCATGAGGTAAGCTTGAGGGAACTCCTACGGCCGGGAGCGTGCAGGAGCAGCTGTAAACACGCGACTTAGGCATTGCGGAACACTGGGTGATTGTAAGCCCAGGCCAGAGAGAGGGGAAATGGCGTGCGTGGGTGGCGCGGCCTGTTTCTCGTGGTAACGGGCAGCTTGTCAGCTTGTGCAGGTGACAGTCCCCCCCCCCCCCCCCCCCTTCCTGGTGATCGAGGAAGCAAATGGCAGAGAGCTTGATCAACAGCTGTAGTTCTTAGGTTTTTCTTTTTTCCTTGTTCTGTTCGTTTTAAAGTTCTTTCAATCTGGTCCAGGGCCTTAGGATTCCTGTGCTCGGGGTGAGGAGTGTCTGGGACCGGGTTCCTCCCTTGCAGAGAGTGGTGCTGCCATGCAGGCTCCCCCAGGGGCCATGCCACTTAGACTCCAGTGTCTGGTGTGTGGAACCAGGTGGGGAGCAGTTTCCGACAAAGGAGTCTGTCGGGGCTGCGCTTAGGAGACTGCTACAGTGGAGAAGGTTCTTCAGGGAGGCTGTGAGGCGTCCCCTTCCCTGGTTGGGAAGAGCCAAGATGCAGGGGGATTGTTGGAGATGCTGCCTCCGTCTGAGCCAGGGCCCTCTTCGCACCAGAGCGGGTTAGGGCTCTCCGGAGATTTTTCATCCAAATTTGTGTTGCTGCTCCACAGGGCTTCTTGTCTGCGTGAGCAGGGACAGCTGAGTGCTCCGCCCGCTCGGGACATGGGGGCGTAGAGAGTGGCGGCCCGAAGGTCTACGATGGAGGTAGTACGGGCGAAGAAGGCACGGCCTTCGGAGGAGGGACAGGTGCAATCCCTGGGGTCAGATGTGTCAGATCTTGAGGACCTGGAGACAGAGCTAGATTCCCATGAGGATTTGGAGGAAGGAGAGGACCAGTCAAGTAGTTTGCATGTTTCGCAGGGAGGAATTGGCAGCTCTCAAAGGAGAGTCTTTGAAGGCGCTGAATATGCCAGCATGTGAGCTGGTAGCGGGTCAGGCGCTGGAGTACCTGCTGCTCCAGGTGGGGCGGAAGCCACAGAAGGTCGTTCCAGTACACAGAGTGGTCAAGCAGATGACCCAGAGGAGTGGAGTCTGCTGGAAGCAGGGTCTCGGGGGGGGGGTGGTATGGGCCATGGTGCGATTTTACCCCTTGCCAGAGCAAGAGCGCGAGTTGCTTCAGTTCCCCAAGGTGGATGCCGCGGTGTCTGCGGGTACCAAGAAGACTTATCCCAGTAGAGGGTAGCACAGCCCTCAAGAATGCCCAGGACAGGAAGGTAGACAACTTGCTGAAGCAAGCAGTTGATATCAATGATCTTGCCCTACAGACTTCTATTTGTGGGGCCTGGGTGGTGAGGGCATGCCTCCGTTGGGCCCCGTGGGTGTAATAGCTCAGGGAGCTGATGGCGGAATCCCCCGATGAGGCAGCCAAGTTGAAGTTGGGGGCTGCATATCTAGTGGATTCCCATTACGATCTTATCAGGGGGCTCTCAAAACATGGCTTCCCTAATGGCAGCTTGTCGCTGTCTGTGGCTAAGGAACAGGGTGGCTGACATCCTCCAAGGCCCGTGTTAATAAGCTCCCTTTCAAGGGCAAGTTGCTCTTTGGGGAGGATTTGGAGAAACTGGTTAAAGAGTTGGGGGAATCCAAGGGTGGCCATCTGCCCAAGGATAGGCAGAAGCAGAGCCGTCCTGCCTCAGCAGGGAAGGGGCAGGCAAGAGACTTTAGGATTTTTTGACCCTCCCGGTTTGGCCCTTACCAGAAGCCCTTTCCTGCTCCCTAGAAGCTCTGAAAGCCCTTTCATGGGCAGGGCTTTCAGGGCTTCTGGGGAGCAGGAAAGTGGTTTGGGTCCCTTTCCTCGGGGCCAAAGAAAACGCAATGAAATGAGGGAGGCCCAGGTGGGGTTGATTTCTGTGGGGGGCCGGCCGTGGGATTTCTACTCTACTTGGGTCCAGATCACATTGGACCAGTGGGTCCTGGAAGTCATCTGAGAAGGCTATGCCCTTGAGTAGGCACGCCCAATTAGCCACTCATTTGTCCAGTCTCCTTGCAAAGCGGTGGCGGTAAAGGAGACCTTAGCAAGGTTGCAGCTACAGGCTGTGGTGCCAATACCCAGAGACCAACTTGGGTGCGGTCGATACTCCCATTTATTTCGTGGTGCCCAAAAAGCAAGGTTCCTTTCGGCTGATTCTCGATCTCAAGGGTGTAAACTGCTGCCTCGGCATCACTTTTTCGCATGAAGACCCTGTGGTCCGTCATAGTGGCAGTACAGAACGGGGAGTTTCTGATGTCATTAGACCTGTCCGAAGTGTGTATGCACATTCCCATCAAGCCTGAACACCAGCATTTCCTCTGCTTTGCAGTGCAGATGGGACATTTCCAGTTTCGGGTGTTGCTGTTTGGTCTGGCGACGGCCCCATGAGCTTTCACCAAGGTCATGGTGATAGCAGCGGTGGCAGTGGTGCTCTGCAAGGACGGAGTGCTGGTGCACCCGTACCTGGACGATTGGCTCATTGGGCAAAGTCCGTGAGCGAGAGCATGAGAGCCACGGCGAAGGTGGTGCAGTTCCTGGAAAGTCTGGGATGGGTGGTAAATATGGCCAAAAGCCGGTTGGTGCCCGCCCAAGAACTGGAGTATTTGGGGGTATGCTTCGATACCAAGGAGGGAAAGGTTTTCCTACCAGAGCAGCCAGCTTGGGGGCTGCAGCGTCTGCTGCGCCAGTTCTTGTGGATGCTGCATCCATCAGCTTGGCATTATCTGCAGGGTCTAGGAACCATGGTGGCCATGTTGGACTTGATCCCATGGGTGAAGGGCCCACATGCTTCCTTTTGGGCACTCCTCCATTGGTGGTCCCACCAAACTCAACCTCTGTCCCACTGGCTCCAGTGTCCAAAGCAGATGAGGAGAGTGAGGAGGTGGCTGCGCCCGGAGACTCTAGAGAGGGGCATGCCCCTCGAGACTCCAGCTTGGGTGCCGCTGATGACAGGCGACATTTTGGCAGGTTGGGGAGCCCATTGCGAAGGGTACTTCGCTCAGGGGCGGTGGAACGCGCAGGAGGCCTGGTGGTCCATTAACAGGCTGGAGATGCAGGCAGTGCTTTTGAGAGCTGCAGAGTTTTGGGTCCTGGCTGCATGGGCGAGCGGTTAGGGTGTTATCAGACAATACCACCATGGTGGCTTACATCAACCGCCAGGGCAGCACAGGAAGCGTGTCGCTGGAGGAAGAGGCCGAAGTGGTGCTAGTCTGGGCGGAGAGTCATATCCAGGCCTTGTCATCGGCGCATGTTGCCGGGGTGGACAACGTCACGGCCGACTACCTGAGTTGGGTGCAGGTGGACCATGGCGAGTGGACTCTCAATCAGGAGGTGTTCGAGCAGGTCTTGGGTTGTTGGGGCTGCTCAGCGATGTATCTGATGGCAATCTTCCAGATGGCCAAGGCAAGCTGGTTTTTCAGCAGGAGAGAGGATGTCGGAGGGTCTGGATGCCCTTGTACAGAGGTCATCTGCGGGAGAATTGTGTTTCTCCCCTGGGCGCTCATCGGTGGGTGATACAGTGGGTAGAGGCCTACCGATTGGTGATTTTGATCGCTCCAGATTGGCTGCGGCATCCGTGGTATGTCGATCTGGTATGGCTTCTGGTGGACAGTCAGTGGCATCTTCCCTTCTGGGAGGATCTGCTGACGCAAGGACTAATATGCAAGCTTCAGGTGGATCGGTTATCGCTTACGGCATGGCTCTTGAGAGGGTAAGGCTAAAGAAGAAAGGATATTCGGGGTCGGTGATAGCCACGTTGAAGTCCTGGAGGAGGTCTACTTTTTTGGCTTATATCTGGGTATGGCATATATTTGGTGTGCAGATAGTCTCGGCCGGCCTCAGGATCTATTCCGGATGAGCAGCTGCCTTGCAGGCTGATTTAGACATGGGTTTAGCTGCCAGCGCCCTAAGGGCACAGCTTGCTGCAATTTCCTGTTGGAGGTAAGTTTCAAGGGGTGGCATTGGGTACGTACCCAGACGTGCTCAAATTTTGAGGGCGGCGAGTCTTTTTTGCGACTGCCAAGGAAGTTGGTGGTCCCACCGTGGGATCTCTACCTAGTTCTTACTGCACTCATAGGGGAGCCCTTCAAGCTGTTGAGTTGGGCTTTGCAGAAGGCGGTATTCTTGGTTGCAATTTGTTCAGCGCGCTGGATTTTGGAGCTTCAGGTCTTATCTTGTTGGGAGTATTTCCTGTCGCCCCCCCCCCCCCCCCCCCCCCCCCAGGGAGTAGGTAGTTCTTTGGCCCATACCTTCCTTTCTGCCCAAGGTCGAATCAGCATTCCATGTGAACTGGGTGGTGGTCTTGCCCACCTTGAGGCCGGCGGCAGGAGGTTCCACAAGCCTGCAGTTGCAACTCTTGGATGTTAAGAGAATCCTGCGGTATTACTTGAGCCGCACAGCGCACTTTAGGAAGTCGGATCGCTTGTTTGTCCTGTTTGGGGGGGCTGTGAACAGGAGAGGCAGCAGTCAAGGTCACTATTTCCCGGTAGATTAGGGAAGCCATCGCTTCGGCATACATCCTGAGAGGCAGGGGATGCTGACAGGCTTGCAGGCGCATTCCACGAGAGCCCAGACGACTTAGTGGGCGGAGTTTAGCTTGGTGCCGCCAGTAGAGATCTGTAAGGCAGCAACCTGGTCTTCTCTACATACCTTTGCAAAACATTACCGCCGGGATGTCCAGGCAGCAGGAGATGCCCAGTTTGGATCTGCAGTGCTTCAGACTGCGGTTGTGGGTCCCTCCCATTGAGTAGACTGCTCTGTTACATCCCCAGAGGTTTTGGGACTGGACTGGAGGGACGATAAGGAAAGAGAAATTAGGTTTACCTGCTAATTGTAGTTCCTTGATGAAGTCCAATCCTGGATCTCACCCATTCAGCTTTGAAGAGGTTTTGGTACCTTTGCCTGGGATCCCGAGGGCTCTGCGTTTGTCAGGGACAGGGAGTTCGAGGATAGCATGGTGAGGGGTTAGGAGGACGGTCAAGAGGGGTGGCCAGCCGTGGCTTGGCGCTGTTCAGCACTGCTCAGAAGCTTCACAGGTTCCTTCCCGCTCAAAGAGTATGGAGGTTTCCCGGTTGGGGGAAGGAGTTTGTTTTGTGAAAGTTCATTTTTTTAATTTTGTTCAGCTGCTACTTTGTCGCTAATGTGAGTCTGCTTTGTCAATAGATTACTGGGGCTGGTAGGCGGTGCCAGCTACTTAAGTACACAGGTGTCATCAGAAAGATGACATGTTCAGTCTCCAAGCTGCTGGAGGAGGTGCACAACCCAGAAGTTTCGGGACTGGACTGGAGTTCAAGGAACTGCAGTTAGCAGGTAAGCCTAATTTCTCTTACTGCTTGGGAATTGTCATGCCAGTTTCACTCAGTGCTATAGCAGATAACAGGGGATGACATCACTAAAAGTTGCTCAAGTCTGCCTCCACCTGATGTCAAGGGGATATAACTCGCTTGTCTGGACTGGTCTAGCAGGATTTGAGAGAGGAGATTGAGTTATGTTAATGTCTCCTTTTGCTGCTTTGAATAAAGCAGTTTCAATTTAATAAAACGGCCCCCATCTTTATTGGTTGGGTCTCCTAATGGTATTTCCACGGTTGACCCTACAGGCCGCCTGGATTCCCTTTTCTAGCTTCCCATTTTGCCGTGTTTGTGGCTTTTTTTTTTTTTTTTTTTTTTGGCACAGTTTTTCTTTTTGCCCTGGTTCTTACTATGTGGCTGATGCAACCCGTGACCCAAATGTGTGATTTTTCTTTTGCTGCTGTTTTTGTTTGTCCCTCTTAGAATGCTGGCCAAAAGGTTGCTTGAGCATGAGACTCCTAGGATTGCCCCCCTCTCCCCCCTTGGGTCCAATGCCATACCTTTGACTCCTGGTGCTCCTTCATGATGTCATCACCCCTCCCCCCCCCCCACCAGTGTACTTTGTAGCTATTTCAGGTGATGGCTTGGGCCCAGTCAGAATGGAACATAAGGTATGCCATTAGCCATGTGTGTGGTGGTCCCAGGGGGAACCCTTTGAGGGCCCTACTTGAGGGCTGGCTTGCACTGCAGTGTCCAAAACACTCGTTGGGCCTTATTCAATTGTTAGCTGCTTGACAACCCCATTATGGGGGAGATCTGTGGTCAAGACATGTCCTTTGTTCCCCAGGATCCCCGAGTGCTGCTCTTACAGGCAGCTAGAGATGCAATAGCCCCTGCTTTGCCCTTGCGCTTCTGTTGCTCTATTATCCCAGCCTTCCTCTGCAGGGATTGTTGAAGGGCTCAAGGAGAGTTCTGGTCGTGGGAAGATAAGGCTGGTTAGGACAGGGTGCTGCTTTCCCCTGGGGCTGGTTAGGATCCCTGCATGGTCTACCTGATTTTCTCTGCTGGACCTGTTTAGGTTTGCACAGACATTACGGCAACTCTGGAAGCTGCAGAACTGACTTGCAAGTGAATGTAGTGGACGGTTCCTTTTATGTCTGGTGGGCCTGCTGCTTGGCTGTGACCATGGCTTTTAGGGATGAAAAACCTTTGGCCCTCTGGGGTGGAAGGTCCGCCTCTGACATGCTTGACTGTCCCAACTTGGTGTAGTGCTGCATGTGGGGAAATCTTGGTTGGATAGTCTGAAGAAAGACTTGGCAGTGGCTGCTTCCAGCTGTTTGGTGCTGTAGGCACACTAAAAGGCTGACTCTTGGATGATGGCTCCACCCTCTGAGTAGACTGGGGGCTATGGCCCCTTATTCCCAAAGTCACAGAGATGTTTGTGAGAACGGCTGACTTGGGTGTGTCATAGTGGCTAGGAGACTAGCACCTTCCCTAGATGGCTGCTGCTACTTAATGCTTGTGCTGAGGCTATCTCCTGGCTCTGGTGGCAGTGATAGGGTCATTTGATGGTATTCACTTTATTCCAAGTATAGCTCTGTGGCAGAGCAGTTCCCTTAGAGATTGCTTTCTGTCTGAGCAGAGAATGTCATTCATGGAGACTCCTGAAAGAGACAGAGAAGGGCCAAGGGACCTTAAAGGCTGTTTGTAAAGCCCAGAGCTGCCTGCTCCAGAGGATGAGCCCTTCAGGACCTCTGTTTCAGTAAGGTCAGTCCTGGCAGAATGTTTACTGGACTCTCCTTCATGGTGCCATTGGGAGCCTGTAATCCACCTTCTTGTATGTTGTCTGTCCCTACCAAGGTCCAGCTGTTCGGGTTGTATCTTAATCGCTTCCTTCTAAGCACAACTCTTACCAGGGGTGCTTAGGTGATAGTGGAGTTTGTCAGCTCCTTTGTTGGGTCACCTGTCCTTGGTCCCTCAAGTGGTGGTCCAGCTCACTTTGGGGCTTCTGATGTGCATTAGATGAATTACAGCAGAGCTTGCAAGGCCTCATCTGGTGAGATTTTTTGTGAGGTTGTCCACCCAGGTGGGGGATGTTGTGGGATGCTCTTTGGTGCTTTGGGCAGTGACAGGTTCCCCCCCCCCCCCCCCTGGTAGGGCCACAGACGTCATCCCTGATAAAAGTGGATCTGTGAGGGGATGTATGTTCTGGCATGTCCTGGTCCTAAAGCTGGTAGTCTTTGGACGCTATCTCATCTTCATGGGGGCTACTTTGGTCTGGTGTGGCATCAGGTGGGTCATGACATTTGTTGCTTTCCAGGGTGAAGAGCATTAGCTGTTTCTCCACATCCTGTGTTCTGTTCTTGCCTGTTCAGGTCTGGGCCTCACCTTTGGACTAGACACAGCTCCTCATACCTTGGCTGAGGTGATAACAGCGGTAGCAGTACTTCTCTGCATGCTGAGAGGCTGGTTGTCCAAAGGCAACACGAGCAGGAAGAGCTCTTGTCTGGAAAGAGTGAAGTCCGGAAAAGGCTGTTCTGAGAGCAGCTTGGTTCTGTCCATGATTTTGAGTTCCTGGGAGTCAGTTTTACTTTTTGAGTTGATCTCTTTTGACAAAGGGTTCTGTCAATCCTCAGATGATGCAGGGTAGGTGATTCTTGGTAATAATCTGTGAGCCTGAGTCTCCTCTGACCCTTGGAGGTGGAGTTTTGTCCTTGGGGCCAGATCCTGGTTTCCACACCTCAATCAAAAGTATTGCATAATCTTCCATGTTCTTGTCATTCAACCAGTGGATGAGGTTCCTTCTCATGACTGGGAAAGTATGGGAAGCATCTGAGGAGATGCTGGTTTGATGTGCTTCCAGCAAGAATGGCTGGAGGTGTGAGACCTGGTCCATTGGGCACAGAAACTTTGCCTGGAAGATTTTCTGCAGGTTTTGGGGTTCTGGCTGCTGTGGAAGGTCTAGTCAGCTTTATGGGCTGACTCCAGTTTCTTCATAGTAAGAGCCAAAATACTTTTTTCTCATGCTGTTCAGGGCAAAGTTTTTCGTTAATGTATTCAAGTGTGTTTCCTGAGTGTGTTCAGTTAGGCTTACTGCTTGGGAAGTGTCTTACTGTCTTCAAGTTCTGTATCAGCAGATTTACCAAGTGACGACATCACTAAAGGTTGCTCAAACGTGCCTTAGCTTGGTGGCTGGGGACCATAATCCACTTGTCTGGATTAGTCTAGCAGGATTTCAAGGAAAGTAGGTTATCTGGTATGATTAAAATCTTTCCACAGCCCACACATTAGGTCTGGTCTAGCAGGATTCAATGTGAAATTCTCGGTTGATCTCAGAAGCTAAGCAGAGTTGGGCCTGGCTAGTTCTTGGATGGGAACTCACCTTGTAATACCAGGCGCTGTAGACTTGCTGCGCAGAAGAAAGCCCCAGCAATTGATATACGGTTGCACCTTGCCGAAAAAATCCAGGGGCTGGTCATAGCAGTCGGAATCAATTTCATGGCACACTTTTTCCAGAATTTTTCCTTCGGACACAGCCTACAGTTTCACATTTTGGCTTGGTGGCAACCAGTATGCCAAAGGTTTAATTTATCAAGGGTTTTCTTAAGTTTTGTGCCTGTTGGAAAGGATTTTGAAATTTCTGCCTAGACTATTTTGTTGGTAAATATTTCTTTTGATGGTTTTTCAGTTATGCATATGGGGAAAAAAAATCTGCAGTTTTTTGTGGAAGGTTTATTCTTTCTACATAGTTACTTGGTGTTATTTTTAGTGAATTACTTTAGAGCCCTCTGTTTAGTTTTTTTTCCATTTGTGTTTTGGCTTATGGTTTTAGTATGAGGAAATTTTTATAGTTTTAACTCTAGTGCTTCCTCTCATTTTTTTAAAATTACTTCCTAGTAACTTTGTATTCGCTTGAATTCGTTGAGTTTTTTTGAAGACGCTCAATTTCAACAGTTCGAGAACTCTAATATTACTAAATGTAAGATTGTCCTTTTATTTATTCTAGACAAGATTTTTAATGAAAATTATCCAGTGGATAACTGTTAGCAATTTTCATCAATAAAAACTGACTTTGTTCACTATTTTAATGTTACATTATGGAAGGGAAAACATGAAATGTGTTACTTGGTGGTTGTAGAGCCACTGTTTAAAGAAATTTAGAAAGATAAAAATCTAATATTTGTGTTTTAACTTTCAGCTTTGTGTTGTTCTTGGAAAATTGCGCACCAGTTGTGAATTCGTTGAACTTTGGCATTTCAAGCCCACTTCTGTTGGGCCCGCCATCTTTACAGCTTGCTCAAATTAAGACTCAGTTGGCTCTCCATCATTTGACTTCGGTGGTCTCAAAGAGTTCAACACCTGCTTGTGCTTTGTTAAATAAGGCCTTGCTGAAAATCACCACCATGTATAATCCTAGAGGAGCCTTTCCTGGTCAGAGACCACCCAGGATGAATATGCCTGGGATGAATATGCCTGGGATGAGCCCAGCTAGGATGAATATGCCTGGGATGAGCCCAGCTGTGATGAATATGCATGGGATGAGTTCGGCTGGAATGATGAATCAAGGTCCTTACATGGGAGCAGGAGAAATGAATTTGCAAGGAATGTCTCAGAGAATTGGTTTACAAGGAATACCTAACAGAATGATGGGACCTCAAGGAAATCTGCAAAGATTTGGAGGCACAGAGTCTTTTCTGAGGATGGGACAGCAAATGCACCCTCAAGATCTGGAGATGAACATGCCGATTGCACAGCACAGAATTGATCCTCGGTCGTTGAAGGAGAAAATGAACTTTCAGGAAATGATGCCAAAAATGAGGGCCAAAACTCCTAGTAGATGGGAACCACAGGCTTCTACATCTATGAGTAATTTAGGTGGGCATGTGGAAATGACAAAACAAATTTCCACACCTCAAGTTGTAGAGCATACTCCAGAAATCCAGAGCAGATACACCACAGAGAGTGCTTCTAGTATCTTAGCAAGCTTTGGACTATCCAATGAAGACCTGGAAGAGCTTAGTCGTTACCCAGATGATCAGCTGACTCCAGAGAACATGCCTTTGATTTTGAGGGATATACGATTGCGCAAAATGGGTAACCAGATTTCCAGTACAGATGATGCTAAAAACAGAGGAAGAATAAGTGGGCCTACACAGAGCAACGTAATAGATTATGGACATGGAAATAAGTATGGCTATAATGAAGACCCTGTTGAGAGGCATATCTACAGTCCTGTAACAAATTTAGAAACAAGAAATGACTACCAAGCTGTACAAACACAATCTGCCATTTCCATGGAGACTCAACAATCAAATTTAAGTTGTAACCAGGGAACGTATCCTATTGAAGAAATTATGAGACAGATAGGCTTTCAGAATGAAACATCAAATCTACAGCCATTTTTTCAAGTTGACTCGGGAAGAAAGATACCAACTGTGTATCAAACGCCAGTAGGTAATAGGAAAATCATGTCCGGATCGCAGACTACTACTCCAGCAAGTCGTCCTATTCAAGTGCTTACACCTGCAACGAAGCCTAAAAGGATTCAAAATCAACCAACCATGGGTAACCAGCCCAGGTTGCCGATGGCCAGCACGCCCAGTTTGCCGATGGCCAGCACGCCCAGTTTGCCGATGGCCAGCACACCCAGTTTGCCGATGGCCAGCACGCCCAGTGTCCCGATGGCCACTGTTATGAATCAGCAAAGTTACCAAGCAATTCCTGAATCTGCTATGCAGCCTGTTGCTGTTCAGCCTTCTATGACTCAGAGTCCTAGCATGACAACTAAATTTATGAAAGGAAATTGGGTACCCGTGTTGTCGCAGGCTGATGCTCAGAAAATGAAGAGACTACCAACTCCTTCTATGATGAATGATTACTATGCTGCATCTCCAAGAATATTTCCACATTTATGTTCTCTGTGTAACGTAGAATGTAGACATTTGAAGGTGAGTGTTTTTGGCTATTGTGGGTTTTTTCCTTTCTGTCTAGAGGCAATTATATACTTTAGGGGTAGTAATTGTGTTCGGACTATCTTGTAGTGTATTAGGGTCATGTGTAGCTCTTTTGTCTTGGGTTTGGGTTTTCTTTTTTTTTTTTTTAAATGGTTGATCATAGTGACTACTGGTTCAAGGGAGTCGACTACATTATTCCAGTTTTTCTTTTCAGAGAGCAACACATTTGGTTTAACACTCACATAGGTTTAAGTGGTTGAGTTCTACCACCTGTCTTAAATCGATGCATTAAACAAATAAGGAAAAAAGCCCACTCCTTTTAAGTTACCACGCATTATTTACCCAAAGTTGTAGAAATAAGGTAAATATTGAGAGGATTCTAGTAATATATTAAAGTCCCTCTCAGTTCTGTTTTCCACAGTTAGTGTAGGTTTGTGAGATGGTGTTTAATATTAAACAGGATAAAAATTACTAATTAAAGGGTAGCTTTTTTTCTGATTTGTGAGAACAAACCAAAACAGGGTGATAACAGTGAAACTTACTTTGATAAGACTTTTTTTTTTTTTTTTAATCAAATTTACTTTTTGTCAAGCATCTTATTAGGTAGGTATTTTTAACTTAAGGTGTTTTAAGCTAGCTACCTATGAGAGTCTCTTAATTTTGAGATCCAGGCAGGAAATGAAAACCTGTCAGTAGAATTTAAATGCAAAAAAAGTTAACTAACTTTCGAAACATTTCAGAACATAGGAAAGAAAAGATGTACCAATTAACCAAGCTGCTTCCTCAATTTGGGATTAAAAATTTCTCCAGGAACAAGCAGGAAGTCTCCCCTCACATATGGGTGATATTGGTGCTGACGGAAGCCCGCGCGGAGCATTTCCCCCAACTTTCAAAGAGCCTTTGGGATATGCTACCACGCATGCGGTTTGCGTGCCGGATCCTCTTCCCGCCTCGAGCTGGTGCTGTTGGCTTTTTTCCTCATTTTTCAATCGAGGCTTGCCTCGACCGGCATTCGTGCCTTTTATTGCCCGGGGGTCATTGACCTCGGCTGGGTGTTTTCCCACCATGTCCCCCAGTGGGTTCAAAAAATGACCTCTACAGTCCAAACCATGTCAGTCACAGACACCCATGATTGCTGCTTATGCTGCCTGGGACTGGACCATGATAGTACCTTCTATGACCTGTGCCAGACCATGACACTTAAAACCAATAAAAAGAGGTCAGAGTTGCAGGAGAAACTGTTCCCAAAGTCTGTCTTGGCATTGGCCTCCCTGATGCCGAGCTCCCAGCACAGCACTTCCAGTGAGTCCTGAGCATTCTGAGTCCCGTGGTGGCAACTCCTCTGAGAAGACCTCTGACCCCGAGCAAGAGAAGAAAAAAAATCCTCAAGTCCGTCAAGGTTCCACCGGAGAAACCACGGTCTTCAAAAAGGATGCCTCTGCCAGCAGAGACTCTGAGCTTCCTTGTGACTGTAGTCCTCGTCGAGGGAGCACTCACGGTGCCCATGCCGAAAGTTGCAGAGCCTTCTGCCATGGAGCAGAATATCACTGCTATCCTGGCCATGCAGCAGGCAATGATGGCTGGTTCGACCATATCTGCCCCACGATTGGGCCCTCGACTGCAGGTCAGTCCCCAGTCGTCAAGCCGAGCACCACCGGCCTCGGGTAAGTCCTCTGCCCCGGTCCTCCCCAACCAGTTTCCAAGACTGATTCCGGGTCCTAGGGAGGCCCCCGGCCCTTCGGGTGTGCGCCTTGAGACAAGGAGTCGCAGAACCTCGGGCTCATTGTGCCCCCTCAGTTCTGAGGGGGAGACGGATTGCAAGGCCTCCCTGGAAACCAGACAGCATTGAGACATCTCCTTGGACCTGTCTCCCCCAGCACCATTCTCCTCCAGAGGATGTGGCCTTCCACAATTTTGACAGGGATATGGCCAGAGCTGCCTCGGTGCAGACAGAAGTGGAGGAGGACTCACAGAAGAACTAGAGATTGTCCAGTTAGTCTCCACCCAAGGAAACTCTCATGGTGCCACTGCAGCTGATCCTCGAGTGGCTACTGTAGCGCATGTGGGAGACCTTGGCATCTGTACTGGTGGTCAGCTGATGCCTTGACGCCATGTGCCGCATCAGGAAAGGGCTGGAGTTTTACAAGTCCCAACTCCCACATAACTCCATGGTAGTCAGGTCAGCCATGTAAAACCTCAAGAGCCAGAAGATTTACTCTTCTGTCTTCCCTGGAGGGGATGCTAGAGCCCTCAACGCCTTTGAGCACAAGTGCTACCAGAGTTTGATGCTGCGGTGTCTAATCCAGGCCTGTGAGCTCCACATAGGCATGTACCTGAAGACCCTAACCCAGGAGTTGTCCTGGTTTTTAGCAGGGCTGGCCGGGGAACCTCTCTCAACAGTTCCAAGCTCTGACCTCTGGGATCAAGGACTGCTCAGTTACTCTCCCGGATGGCCTATGACTGATTTGAGTCAGCAGCTCGAGTAGCAGCAGCCGCCGTCAGGGCTCGACGCCAAACCTGGCTACAGTCCTCTAATCTCGAGCAGTAGGTCCAGGACAAGCTGCTTGATGTCCCCTGCACCGGAGAGAACCTGTTTGGCAAACCCAAGGCTGACAAAGTGGCGCTGAGAGAGGCTGAAGTGGTGAACCGCTAGAGGCTCTCAAAGACCCCTTCCTTTCCCTGCAAGAAACGCTTGGGGAAAAGGCCCCTGTTCTGGGGAAAAAGAACACTTCCAACAGAGTCACTACCAGTCCTCGGGCCAGCAGCAGGGTTCTTGTCCTAAGAGGCAAGGCCAGGGTGCTCAGAAGCCCCAGACACTGCTCCAGCCCAACCAGGGAGGAACTTTTGACTCCCAGGGCTGGGCCTCCCCTCCTTCAGGAGACTTTCACCAGCCCACAGAGGGCAGCCTGGCACTCCTTGCCCACAGGTGGCCAAGGTCACCTCAGACCAGTGGGTGCTGCAGGTGGTAAAGTAGGGATACCTCCTCCACTTACAACAGGTACCACCCAAGTTCTTTCCAGGAGCGCCAGTGTGACCTCCTTCACCAGACCCTTCTGTTCTCAGAGCTCTTAGGTCTGCTCCGGGACAATGCAGGGGATCCTGTACCCAAACATCTATGAGGAAAAGGCTTCTACTCAAAGTACTTCCTTGTGCCCATACTAGATCTGTGAAACTTTATACAGGTTTCTGGTGAGGGAGAGGTTAAAGATGTTCTCCCTTGGAACACTGTTGTCCTACCTCCACCAGGGAGATTGCATCTGTTAGGTCTAAGGAGTACAGCCATACATTCATATCCTGATCCATCCCTCCCACAGGCAGTACCTACGGTTTGTAGTGGGAGGAGGGCACTACCAGTACAAAATGCTGCCCTTCAGACTGGCCTCCTTGCCAAGTGTCTTTAATGTGCTTGGTGGTGGTAGCTGCCTACCTGTGCCTATAAGGGGCTTCTGTCTTCCCCTATCTGGATGACTGGCTAATCGGGGTTGGTATGGCCTCAGAAGTTGGTCAGACTGCAGAATGAGCAACCCTTCTACTGCAGCACCTTGGGTTCATCATAAACTACCCCAAATCCCATCTTTCTCTAGTGCAAAGTCTGGAGTTCATTTGGGCTCAGACATGTTTACAAGTCGAGGCCTTCCTCCCAAGAGAAAGGGCAGACTAACTCCTACAACTAACAGGAGAAATACAACGCTGCTGGTTGATACTGAGACACCTCTGCCTACTGGGCCACATGGCCTCAACAGTCCAAGTCATACCATTAGCCTGCCTAAACATGCAGACAGCCCAGTGGTGCCACTGCTCTCAGTGGACTCAAGCCACATGCAGATTATGGGGTAGGGTCAGTGTTGTCTGCCAAACTTGCACCACCTTCAGGTGGGGATGCCATTCTAGGCACCCACACCGCAGAAGACCTTGATAAGATGCCTCCCTTCTGGGCTAGGGGGTGCATTGCAGGAGCCGCTGCATGCAAGGCAGCTCGTCCCAGGAGGAGTCACTGTTGCAGGCAATCTTCCTGACCCTGCAACTGTTCCGCCAACGCCTGTGGCACCGACCTGTGTTGATCCAGACATATGAGGTGTGACGAAAAAACCCCGAGACTGTCCCATAAATGTTTTATTACAAAATCTACAGAGAAATTATGCATTGTTCCCTTCAGAGTAATCCACCCCAGAGTTAATGCACTTCTGCATTTGCTTCTGCCACGTACGGAAGCACTCGGTAAAGTCTTTCTCCTTGAGGTCCCTCAGCTCCCTTGTCACAGTGGCCTTGATCTCTTCTACAGAGGCCAAATGAGTTCCTTTTGAGCACAGTCTTCAGCCTGGGGAAGAGCCAGAAGTCGCACAGTGCAAGATCTGGGGAATAAGGATTGTGGTCGAGAGCTGTGATCTGTCTGTTGGCCAAGAACTGCCTCACGCTGAACGCAGTGTGCATATGCGTTGTCATGGTGGAGCAGCTATGACTTCTCTCCACAGAGCCCGCCTGCTGCTCTGAACCCAGTCATGGAGGCGATTGAGGATCTGCTGGTAGAAGTGCTGGTTGACTGTCTGACCCTCAGGCACAAACTCATGATGGACCACTCCCTTCTGGTCGAAGAATGCGATCAGCATGACCTTGATCCGGACATGTGTGCCTTCTTAGGTCTGGGTGACAGTCAAGTCTTCCACTGCAGGCTCTGTCTCTTGCTTTCAGGGTTGTATTGGCAGACCCAAATCTCCTCTCCTGTGATGATTTGGCCAACGAACTCTGGATCTTCTCTAGCAAGTGGTCGTCCGTTTAAAAGTTTGGGCACCATCTTGGTGCACACCTTCTGCATCCCCGGCTCCTGCACCAAGATGGTCCGCTCTGACTCCCTGTTCAGGCTGAGCTCCTCAGCTATCATCCGCACCGTCAATCTGCGATCACTCTGCACCAGCTGGTTCACTCTGTTAGTGTTCTCAGCCATCTTTGTCGTGGAAGGCCATCCTGACATGGTGTCATCCTCCACCTCCTCGTGGCATCTTGAAGCGTTTGTGCCACTCGAAGACTCGCGGCCTTTACATTGCATCTTCTCCATAAGCCTTTTGGAGAAGTTGGAGACACTCATTTGAGCCCTTCTCCAACTTAAACAGAAGTTTCAAGTTGATTCTTTGCTCTATATTTCTGCCACCTCCCAGTTGCGTGGCAAAGGGATGGAGCAGTGTGCTACAAAAAAACCTGAAAAAGAAAGTGAGAGAGATGAAAAATATTATAGCAGAATAGTGGAGAGATGTTGCACAACACAGTGACATAAGCAATTAGCCAATTGGCATTGAGTCATGGGCACAGCTACCATAGTCTCGTTTCTTTTTTGTCACACCTCGTACAACCAGGTTGCCATGCTTTATATCAACAAGCAGGGGTCAACAGGCTCATACTCCCTTTGCCAGGAGGTGGTTTGGACTCTGCTTCGCAGTGCTCAGCAGCATGCTCCTGTGAGCGGTATACCTACCAGGCCAGGACAACTGCTTAGCAGACTGAGCAGAGTCCTTCACCACCCACGAGTGGCACTTGAATGAAGCAACTCTTCCACTGCTGGGGCAGGCCCATGATAGACCTGTTTGCCTGCCCGGACAATGTGCAGCTGCCTCACTTCTGCTCGAAAAGCCTCCAACAGATGGGCTTACGCCTTTAAGTGGAGAAGATTCTCTGCCTGGTGTTTTGGAGAAGGAGAGCCCCTTCTCCTGCTATGTGCTGCTGGTTCTCCAGTACCTACTGTACCTGTTGAACACCAGGCTGAAATCAACTGAGGGTGCATTTGAGCACCATGCACCACTACCCTATCGAGGGGGGGGGGGGACCCCTCTCAAGTCGGCCCCTAATCTCCAGGTTCCTCAAGGGGCCTTCTGTTATCCAAGCCCCCTTCCTCTGCCCTTCAGTGGCAGAGTGCAACCCCTCAACGGGGTGCTCTCCCAGCTCACTAAACTGCCATTCGAGCCACTTGCCACCTGAGATGTCTTGGAAAGTGGTCTTCCTGGTGGCCCTCATGTCTGCTCGAAGGGTGAGTGAACTGCAGGCCCAGATGGCGGATCCACTATATACGAGGTTTTATAAGAACAGGGTGGTGCTCCGCACACCCCCAAATTCCTCCCAAAGGTGGTATCGCCTTTCCCATCTCAACCAAAAGGTAGTCCTCCCTATCTTCTTCCTGAAGCCTCACGCCAGCAGGGAGGAACTAATACTTCATACACTAGATTGCAAGTGGGTCCTCTCCTTCTACATACAGCGGACTCGGGCCCATCAAAGCTCCTAAGCTTTTCATGTCTTATGATCCCAGTAGACTAGTGCTCCCCGTAACTAAGCAACCTCTGTTCACTTGGGTGGCAGATTGTATTACCCTTGCCTATCAGCTAGCTAGTTTCTCCCTTGAGCACTGGATCACAAGCTCATCGTGTGAGGACAATGGCCACATTGGTGGCCAACCTCTGCTCAGTGCTGGTGACAGAGATCTGCAAGGCTGCCACTTGGTCTTCAGTTCATATGTTTGCGGCTCACTACTGCCTGGAGAGTGAGCCCTGCAGGTATAGTGTCTTTGAACAAGCAGTGCTCCCTAATATTCTTGGAGTGCAGGCAACGCCTGCCTGCCCTCCAACTCTTCTGCATTCAGGCTACTGGAGTGATGTCTCTGGTCGCTGGTGGTGCTGTCCTGGTTCAGTCCTCGGCAACCTGGAGCTAGG
The DNA here is from genome assembly GCA_033557465.1 of Ichthyophis bannanicus. NCBI lineage: Eukaryota > Metazoa > Chordata > Amphibia > Gymnophiona > Ichthyophiidae > Ichthyophis > Ichthyophis bannanicus. The sequence goes on along the minus strand of CM066032.1, from coordinate 1,269,101,914 downwards.
GAGTCCCATATATGAGGACTGACTTCCTGTTTATTCCTGGGGAAAGCATACTCACCTGTAACAGGTGTTCTCTGGGAACAGCAGGAATCAGTCCTCACAACCCTCCCTCCTCCCCTGGGAGGAGTTAGTTTTTCTTTATCGTTCTCTAGTCCAGTCCCACACCTGGGCAGTGTACCTCTTCAAGATGATGACACCAGTACTAATAGAGTGGGATCCACACATCCTCTCCAGTACTGTCTCCAAGCAGCTGGAGGAGGTAGTGAGCCAGGGTGCTGGACTCACTGAGGGAAAACTAAGACGTTTTAGTCTAGGTTTTGATTACATCTCTTTATTTTGCTAGACTCCTCATCTGGAAAGCACTTTTTATTTTGTCTCTTTTTCTGGGGAGGGAGGCGGGGGAAGCAAGAGGAAGAGCAACTTTTGAAACGGAGAAGTTCCCCTCTCCCCTCCCTGTTTTGAAGGTGCAGGGTGTTGTGGAGGCTGGGAGGATACCTGGGGAACTGACAGCCCCCGAACCCGTCAGTGGGTGATGGGCCTTCTAAATATTAGAGCTCTGAAGCAGAGCAGATTGTCCCTGGAGGCCCACTCAGCACTGAAGCTGCATGCCTCCGACTGAGTGTGAGGAAGGCAAAGCACAAACAGCACACAAGAGCCGAGACTGACTGCGGTAAGGAGAAGTTACCTGCCTCAGAATAGTTGCTGGCGGTGCCCGGTCCGTGCTAGTAGACAGCAGGGAAGAAAGCAGTGTGGGTGGTGAAAGCGTTAAGAGGCCTGCTTCCCTGCTGGTGGCCTGTGACCGTGTGGCAGAGGCTTTGGGCCCGCACAGGAAGAAGAGAGCTGGGGGGGGGGGTGTTCTTTTCTCTCTCCCTGCACCCGGACGTGGTTGCTGATAGAAACCTGCGGTAAGTGGCTAGCAGTAGTTCCTCTGGTTTTAGGGGGGATGTTAATTTTGAATTTAATCATTTAGCTAGCTCTCCTTGAATACAAAAAACAGGAAAGAGGTGCTGACAGTGGAGGACAGCTGCTAGTGCTAGTCTTTTGCAAGCTTGCAGGCAGGTCTTATTTTTTTTTTGTCCCCCCCCCCCACCCCCTTCAGAAAGGGTCAAAGGCAAGCCAGGGTCCTGGCCACTGTTTTTATCCCTGCTGTGCCAGCCAGCCAGACCTCGGTGCTTGGTCTGTGGAACCTGGTGAGGTGCGGTCTCAGGTGAGCATTTGTCCGGTGTGTGTGCAAGAGTCCACTATGATGGAAAGATCCTGGAAGACCAAATAGGACAGCAGCGTACTCTCTCACTGTTGCGGGAAGAGCAGGATGTGGGGAGGTGCCGTGCCTGCCCTGCAGCAGACACCCTCTGGTTCTCCGGCCACACCTGGTCACTCCATGTCAGAGTCTGGGCGAGGTGGGGGGGTCTCGAGTTTTCTCCCCTGAGTTTGTGCGCTTTCTCCACAAGGTGTTCTGTTTGCGTCAGCAAGGGGCGGGGGGGGGGGGGGGGTGGCGGCCCTTGGCGCTGGGACACAATACCAAAATATCTGGATCCTTGTGAAGATGAGCCGGGAGCAGGACCAGCAAAGAGACCCAGGCCCTCTGAGGAGGAGCTGGGGCAATCTCCCTTGTCTGAAGATCTGGTGGGGGAGGATCTGGATATGGAGCTGGAGTTGGAAGAAGAGGAAATCCTGGAGCAAGATAACTAGACACGGATTGTACAGATGTTTCACCAGGAAGAGTTGCCAGTGCTCATCATGGAATCCTTGAAGGTGCTTAATATGCCCACTAGTCTTCCGGCAGAGGAAGAGTCCCTAGAGGACTTGCTACTGCAAGCAGTATGGAAAATGCAGGTGGTTTTTCTGATGCAGATGATTCAGGGTGAATGGCACCTGCTGGATGCTGGCCTTAAGGGGTCAAGGACCATGGCACACCTCCTATCTGCTGTCTGATCAGGATCACAAACTGTTTTGGTTGCCAAGAGAGGACATGGCAGTTTTGGCGCTTACTAAGAAGACTATGATCCTGGTGGAAGGCAGTGCAGCACTTAGACACCCAAGATAGGAAGTTGGGTGCCTTGTTAAAGCAGGCCTTTGATATTAATGCTCTCTAACTTCAGGCCTCCATTTGGGTAGCTAGGGCCTGCCTCCACTGGTCTCATTGGGTTCAGCAGTAGCACGAGCTGGACCAGATGGGGGAGATTGGAGTCTGGGGCGGCCTATCTGGCAGATATCCATTCTGACCTTGCCAGAGGACTCTCAGAGTATTTCCTTGGTGGTGGCTGCCAAACTGGGCGGCAGACAGTTCCTCCAAGGCTCGGCTCAGCAAGCTGCCCTTTAGAGGTAGACTGCTGTTCGGCGAGTACCTGGACAAGCTGGTCAAGGACTTGGGAGACTCCAAGGGAGGACGGCTGCCAGAAGATAAGCAAAAACAAAGCCGTGCTTCTCCTGCGTCCTGAGGTCAGCTGCGGGACTTCAGGTGCCTTCGTTCCTCGTGCTTTACTTTCTTTCAGAGGGGCCGATTCCCTAGAGCGCAGGGTTTTTTTAGGGGCGGGTTGTGGGTTTTGCCTCTGCCTTGGGGCCCAAGAAATCCAAATGAAGCGAGGGGGGCCCAGGTGGCGGTGCAACCCGTAGGAGGTCGGCTAAAGGATTTTTACCCTGCCTGGGTCTGGATAACATCTGACTAGTGGGTGTTAGATGTCATTTGCAAAGGGTATGCCCTCGAATTGGCACGGCCGATGTGCATTTCCTTCATGCAGTCTCCCTGCAAAGCACAAGCTAAAGCAAAGGTGGTAAAAAAAAAACCATTGGCGCGCCTGTTACAGCTCAGTGCCGTGGTGCTGGTTCCCCTGGACCAGTATGGCTGTGGGCAGTACTCCATTTACTTTGTGGTACCAAAGAAGGAAGGGACCTTCCAACTGATCCTCAACCTCACGCGCGTAAACCGCTGTTTACGGGTGCTGCATTTCCATATAGAGACGTTGCGGTCCATTATAGTGGGGGTCAGAGCTGGAGAGTTCTGACGTCTCTCGATCTGATGGAGACATACCTGTATATTCCCATACGGACAGAACATCAGCGGTTCCTCTGCTTTGCAGTGCCAGTGGGTCATTTCCGGTTTTGGGTGCTGGTGGTAGCATCGGTGCTGTGTGAAGGAAGACATGCCAGTGCACCTGCACTTCAACAACTGTCTGATTCGGGCAAAGTCCAGGGACGAAAGCAATTGGGTAAGAGTCTGGATAGTGCAGTTCCTTCGAAATCTTGGTTGGGTGGTCGTCATGGCCAAGAGTGTGGGGAGAATCTTACCGGAGCAGTACACTCTGGAGCTTCGGCGACTGGTGTAGAGGTTTCTAAGGATGTCAAGGCTAACGGCTTGGCATTAACTGCAGGTCCTAGGAACTATGGCAGCTACGCTCAAGCTGATTCCATGGGCAAGGGCACGCATGTGCCTCCTTCAGCAGGCTTTATTCCAGCGCTGGTCGCACCAGACCCACCCTTTGTCCAACAGGCTCCCCTGTCCTTGGAGGGCCAGAAGAGCGCTCCGGTGGTGGCTTTGTCCAGAAAATCTTGGAAAAGGAATGCCACTGTCGTGGATCCAACTGATGACAGATGCCAGCCTGTCCGGTTGGGGAACCCATTGCGAAGGACACTTTGGGCAATGGCGTTGGAGCATGCTGGAGTCTCGTTCGACAATCCATCAGGCTGGAGTTGCAGGCGGTGGTCATGGCGCTCCGAAGCTTTGAGGCCTGGTTGTGGGAGAAGGCAGTTGGCGTTCTGTCAGACAGCGCAACCACGGTAGCCTACATCAACTGGCAGGGAGGCATGGGCAGCACAGCATTAGAGGCGGAAGCAGAGGCACTGTTGAGCTGGGTGGAGAGCCACCTCCAGGCATTGTTGGCGGTGCATGTGGCGAGTGTTGAACGTGACGACAGACTATTTGAGTTGAGTACGCGTGGACCCCGGGAAGTGGGTGCTCAACCAGCAGGTGTTTGCACAGGACTTGTGCTGTTGGGGCACACCAGTCATGGATCTGATGGCGACATTCAAATCCACCAAAGCGAACTGCTTCTTCAGCAGAAGGTGAGAACAGATGTTGGAGGGCCTAGATACTCTGGTGCAGTAGGGGCCCGTGGCAGGGCTTCTCTGTTCCCGCCATGGGCTCTGATAGGCCGGATAGAGCAGAGGATTGAAGCCCATTGGGGGTTGGTTGTTCTGATGACTGGCCAAGGCGCTCGTGGTATGCAGACCTCGTGAGAATTCTGGTGGATCGGCCCTGCCTTCTTCCGATGCAGGAGAATCACTTGACGCAGGGGCCAGTGCTCATGTGTCAGATCAATTCTTGCTTATGGCCTGGTTCTTTGAGAGGGCGCAATTGAAGAAAAAAGGCTACCTGGGTCCAGTGATTTCGACTTTGAAGGTGAGCCTGTATCAGAGTCTCGTTAGCCTATATCAGAGTCTGGCGCATCTTTGAAGTGTTGTGTGCAGACAGGCAGATTCGGCCGTCCACAGCTTCCATGCCAGACATCCTAGCATTCTTGCAGGCTGGTTTCGACAAGGTCTTGGTGGCAAGTTCCTTGAGGGTACAACTGGTGGCGATTTCATGCTATCATGGAAAGGTTTAGGGGGTTGCGTTGGGTATGTACCTGGACGACGTTAGATTTCTGAGGGTGGTAGTCCCATCTGCACCCTCCGCGGCATTTGGTGGTTTCACCCTGGGATCTCATTTTGGTGTTAGCAGTGCTCTGTGGCGAGCCATTGAGTTGGGCTTTGTTAAAGACTCTCAAGACGTTTTTTCTGGTGGCAATATGCTCTGCGCGCAGGATCTCAGAGCTTCAAGCCTTGTCTTGCCAGGAGCAGTTTCTCTCCTTTTCGAGGGAGAGGGTAGTTTTGCAACCAATGCCTTCCTTTTTGCCCAAGGTGGTTTTGGTTTTCCATTTGAGCCAGTCGGTTTCTCTACCAGTCTTGGGGAACTCAGAGGACACCTCAGCCTACAGGTGTTGAGGTGTTTGGACGTTTGTTGTGTCCTCAGGCATTACTTGAAGAGGATGGCATCTTTTCGCAAATTGGATCCCTTATTTGTACTGTTTGGGGGTCGTGCAGAGCCGAGGCAGCGGCCAAGGCCTCTATTTCTAGACAGATCAGAGGTGATCACGTTGGCATATATCTTAAGGGGTAAGCAGGTGCTGGTGGGGTTGCGGGCTCACTCACAAGAGCTCAGGTGGCCTCATGGGTGTAGTATAATTTGCCGCCGGTGGAGATGTGCAAGGTGGCAACCTGGTGTTCGCTTCATACTTTCATTAAGCATTATCGCCTGGATGTATAGGCAAAGTAGGATGCCTGTTTTGGATCAGTGATGCTTCAGGCCGGTCTGGCGTGTCCCATTAGATGTGACTGCTGTGATATATCCCAGAGGTGAGGGACGATAAGGAGGATGAAATTAGACTCGCCTGCTAACTGTTATTCCTTGAACTCCAGTCCAGTTCCAGATCCCACCCTGAATACCTGTTGAATGTGACAGGAACCTGAAGCAGTTTCCATGGCCGGAGAAAGGGCCTGGGGTGTCTGCAGATTCGGGGGAGGGAGGTGTTGAGGGCAGACCAAAAGGATTCTCTCTCACACTCATATCATTGCCCGGTTGGGCCTCAGGTAAGTCTCCTGGGGAGGGGGGGGGGGGCCCTCCAGGCCAAGTGGAGGGGGGAGTTTTGATTTGGTAGATGTAGTATTTTTTTAAAGTTTAACTTCTTACTTGTTGCTCCTGTGAGTCTGCTTTGCCAGTAGGTACTGGAGAGGATGGGTGGATCCCACTGTATTAGTACTGGTGTCATTAAAAGATGACATGCTCAGTCTCTAAGTTTCTTGAGGAACTCCAGTCCAATCTTGCACAACAATTAGCAGGTAAGTCTAATTTTGTCTTTACTACCGTCCCAGCTATGTCATCTGACTGAGCAAGATGGCACCCTTGGGCAGGAAGGGGACCATGCATGCATGGTAGCATATCCCAAAGGCTTTCTGTGAAAGCTGGGGAAATGCTCCGTGCGGGCTCTGTCGGTGCTGATGTCGTCCATATGTGAGGATTGATTCCTGCTGTTCCTGGAGAACACCTGTTGCAGGTGAGTAACTGCTTTCCCTTCCCTGCCTTAAAACTGTGTATGTTACAACTCTGAAGAGTATCCAAGCAGTTGTACTGCCACTGGATATTTTTATGGTACTTGGGTCTGCAAAGTAATTTACTCCCTTCTTTACTGGTTGATCTGCTAGTGAACTGGGATAGAAAAAAGTTAAGGAAACTTAAGGCTAGAATTTTTGTGTGCCATGGAAAAGGATTTTTTGTCCTAATTTTGAGGTTTTGAACTGTACCTGTCTATTTGTACTTGCTTCCTGGGATAGATTTGATGCTTTTAACTTTTTTTTTCTTTGCTTCAATCTTCACATCCTTCTCTTAACTAAATTTCTTCCCTATCTCCGTATTGCAGTTTCCTTAAAAACTCTTCCTATTCCTTTCATCCTTGAAAATCAACCCATTTCGTTGGAACTTGGATCTTCCTACTTATGCAGATGTTGTCTCTGAAGCCAGCAGACTTCAAACATCAGAGTTGAATAGTGTGACTAGACACCTGGAATATACCACCCCCTTCCCCCCCCCCCCAAGTATCTGGGACATTTACTCTGATGCATGCTTTTGCTCTCCATATCCAGCTGAGTCTGATACAAACTCTCCCAGCATATACTTAATTTTCTTTTGATTGGAGAAACTCAAGCCCCAGATTGAGCACGTTGATGGGTACTAGTTTTTAGTGTGCACTGGTAGGCCTTCCACTAAAATCCTGTTACTCGCCCGGATTCTTATTAGGTTCCCTTATTTCTTCCAGTCAGGATGCAGGCCCTCTGACTTGCTACATAAGTCTCCAGTATAGAAGAAATTGTGACCTCAGGAAATGGAGCTTTGGTGATATTTCTTTTCTTCGCTTTACATTTAAAGCATCCTTAAACTGTAGAACTTATTCTGCAGATTAAGAAAATTCTAGTGCCCACCAATTACTCGCATTGGCATACCTTCGTATTAGAAAAACAGGACTTTTGTAATTGTCCAATTCCTTATCGTGCTAGTGAGATCTGGATGTGTGGGTTATGCTCCCTTGCCAGCAGGTAGAGGCAGACTTTAGCAACTTTCAATGATGTTACTTGATATGTCCTCTGGAGCAGCACTGAGAGAAGCCAGTAGTTTCTTCCTCCAGCAGGTGGCAAGGTGTTTGGACTGGTGCAGATAGGCCTAACTTTCCTGGCCCACTTGTCGAAATTGTGGTATGTGTTGAATATATTAGAGTCCATCTTTGCGTAGTGTTTGGTATACCATTTGTCTCATTGAGCTGACAGCCACCGTGTGTTGTTGTATGCTGATACCCAAGGGCTCCCAATGCTTTGTGGGTCTGAAGATGAGCAGGGCGACCCCATGAGGCCCCTGATGGGAGTCAGTAGGTCTGATATCTTTCGGCATGCTTCTCTATTTTTTTTTGTAGGATTTCAATTTTTTCTGATTTTTTTTTTCTCCCATTTGGTATTTATTTTCAAAAGCAGCTCCAAATTAACAAAAAAAAGGGGGGGGGGGGGCTTTTGCTCGGTAGCTGGGCCTCCCAGGTTTGTATGAGCATCTGGATCTTCTCTATTCAGGCTTCCCTGGTCAGTCCAGCAAGTGCTGATAATGCCATTTTCAGGACTCCCTTATTGCTGTGGCTCTGCTTCTTTTCTTTCGGTACACTTTAGCAGTATTCGGCCAAGTGGCTCAGTGCAGTTTGTCTGCCTCCCTTTCCCCAGTGGGGTTTTCCCCCCCTTCCTATAGCTGTTTGTTTTTTTAACAAAGTAATGCAGTATAAAGACCAGCATGGTCTGTGTAGTCTGCACAGTAAGGTGGCTAGAGTTGTAGAGTTGCACCTGCCTCTCTGTGCAGGTTACCCCCACTATGAATTTGTTTGCTTTGATCCTCTTACTATATGAGGATTCTGTCTGTCCCATACCTTTTTGAATTCAGTCACTGTTTTTGCTCCACCACCTCAAATCAAATGGTGGATGCCCCTGTTGTGGCTGTAAAGTCCAAAGCACCGTTTTATTTTTTTGCATTTTGGGAGGCCTAGGCCTAATGCTACTTGGTTCCTTGCTGTGCACAGTGACCATTTTTAGGTGGGAGATGGGGGGGGGGGGGGCCTTAGGCTCCCAGGAACTAAATTGGCTTACACTGCAGCTCCTGAAAGAGCTCACAGGCTGTTTTTCAGGCGTGACAGCTGCTGGTAGCCCCTTCTATTGGTGTCTGAGGCCCGGTCCTCCCCTTTGAGGGACCCAGGACCCACAAATGCCTCTGTCTTGGGCAGTTTGAGGAATCATGATTTCCGTTTCGCCTTTGTGCTTATTCGTTCCTCTGGGATCCCAAACTTATCCCCTACAAGGGTTGATTGAATGACTATTCTCCTTTTTGCCAGAAAGTAAGTCTGAGGAGGATGGGATGGTTCCCCTAGGATCTCCATGCTCGGCCTTTTTATAGATGACCCTGTTTTATGCCCTTTCAGGATGCTCTGGTGACTCTATAGTTGCAGTGTCTGCTTTTCAGGCAAGGTCATCTGATGGTTCCCCCTCCTTGTTTCCGAAGGTATCTGATGTCCTGCTACATTCATGCCTCTACCTGTTCTATGCAGCGGTTTAGGGTTTTAGGGAGGAAACCCTCAAGATGGACCCTAAGGGCCTGTTGCTGCTGAACCTTTGGCACCAGGCTGAGTGTGGTGAGCTTTTCAGATTCTCTGGCATGGGAGTCCTGGTGACTAAAACACGTCCATCCTTGTGGAGGGAGATGCGCTGAACTTGTGGAGTCTCAGGTTTAGAGGATTGAAGCCTTCATTAAGGCCTTTGTAGCCACCACCTTAAGCTTTTAGGCAGTGCTGTGTGCATGCCTGGTGATAAGCCTTCTGATGATCCATCCTGTGCTGGATAGTCTGGAGGCTATAAAGTTGGCAGCAGACAGCTTAAGTGGCAGGTGCTTTCTAAAACTGGTTCACAGTCCTTTATCAAGAGCATGGGGGGTGGTGGTATTGGCCAGATGGTAGCACTGGCTCAGGACTTAGGTGGCAGATGCTGACTCCAAACTACAGAGGAGCAAGTTGCCATTTTAGAGCAGATTGCTTTTGGAGGGTGGGCCTGGTGACATGGTGTAGTCTTTAGGGAAGCTTACCCATAGAGACTTCTGCAAGATGGGTCTAGAGTTCCTCTTGTAGGGCTGTGTATAGAACAGGGTTTGCTCTTGAGCTACTTAAAACCAGTTGGGTCTCGGTCCCAGAAGAGGCAAGTCTTTTGGAGCTCTTCAGGTACTTGAGTCTCCATCATGGCTCTATTGGGAGCCAATAATCCCCCCTCAGTTCAACTGTTTTTCCCCGAGAGGTGGCTGATTGAGGGTATATCTCAGGCTGTTTCTCTCTGAGGAGACCTATGACCTATTAGAACAGTGCGTCATCAAGGTCCTCAGTCGAGGTCGGAGATGTATCAGTACCTGCTGCAAGACGCCTTAATTTTCCTCTTCGTCTCTCCGGGCCAGTCCAGGTTACTGTTGGGTAGTCAATCCCTTCCAGCAGCTGAGGACTGAATGCTGAAACTTTTACTGGCAGGTGATATAGCTCCCCCTGGTGTCAGGAAACCAGTCTTCAGTCCTCAGCAGCTGGGAAGGACGTTTCTCTGGTAGGCTCCCAGAAGACCTGCATTTTACATCTGGGTTAATGATTAATAATGATATAGAGCAGAATAAGAAGCATGTTGATGGAGGCAGACTGATTGGTTTTGGAAGACCGGAGGCTTCATCGCTGGTCCTAGCAGGGCACTTCAGCGAACAGGGCTCCCTTATTCGGGGAAGCCCGTTAGATCACACGGGCAAAGTCAGAACGTTGATCCTCAGCTATATTTCTCATTTATAGCACTTTCGGAGGCAGAGCCTGTCTTCCGCAGGATCTGTTCTTCAGCGGGGGACTTAGGTGCCGGGAGCCCCAGTATCCTCTTCCCGCTGCAGTTTAAAACGTCTCTCAGTCTCGCTATAGCAGCGAGTTCATAGAGGCGAAAGTTCAGTCTCCTGAGTTCAGGTACTCTTTATTTCATTTGTGTTATGTGAATTTCTGGTGTTTTCACTTTATTTCTCTCGCCGGTCAGTCTTGTTTCCTGCAGCTTTTCATCGGCGGGAAAGCCCGCGCGCGCCATTTTTTTTGCTTTCGCGTGTGTGTTTTTGACGGGTCAGTTTTTCTCTGGCTAGCTCTTAGTGTCTTTTAAATTCTTGGTGTATTTGTTTTGCTGCGATCTTTAGCCCATAATGGAGAGCTCTGGCTCGGAGGATAGGGCTGGAGAGAAGACTCAGGGGTCTCTGCTTAAGGCGGGAACGGCGGCCATAGTGTCTGCAGAGGCTGCTGCCTCTCCCGCGCCGTTGCCACGTGCGGGGTAAAAAGAAGTCTAAGTCTTCCAAAACGTCTGTAGTAGAGCAGATAGACCAGTCTCCGGCTCCTGCAGCCCCAGGTCCATTGGACTCTTCTTTTTCTTCCCTCCGGATTTTATTCTAGCCTTGCATAAGGCCTATCTGTTAAAGATGTCTCAGCCTGTTGAAAGCAAGTTTCCTAAGCCTCCAGCAGGTTTATCTTGTGGGGACCCTATCCTCTCAGATCCGGGGGAAGGGACCTCGGCGCAGTACCTGGGGGGGGGGAGATTTCTCTTCGGGGGCATCAGGTCCTCAGCTCTCTGATCCTCTTATGCCTGAAGAAGGGGAAATTTTGTCTGAAGGGGGATTGGATTCCTGGCCCTTAGACTTGGAGGAAGGGGAGCTAGCGCCAGGGGAGGACCCCAATGTTTTCAGGGTCTTTCGTAAGGAGGAACTGGGGACTTTCATTCTTCAGTCCCTGGCTGCTTTAAATATTGTACCTCCTGCGCTGCAACAGGAGCCATTGGAGGATCCTTTATTACAAGGGTTTAAACCTGAGCAGCGGTGTTTCCCTATGCACAGGGTGATTAAGCAAATGATTGAGTCAGAATGGGAATGCCCAGAGGCTAGTTTAAGAGGGGGTGTACCATTGCCCGACTTTACCCGGTTCCTCAGGAGGAGGAGTTGCTCCGGATGCCTAAAGTGGATGCGCTACTGTCGGCGGTCACTAAGAAAACCACGATCCCGGTTGAAGGGGGGGCGCTCTTAAAGACCTTCAGGATCGTAAGTTGGAAGTGCTGTGCTAGTTCTCTAGCCTTGCATGCTTCGGTTTGTGGAGCATATGTATCCCGAGCCTCTATCCGTTGGATTCAAGGAGAGCAGTCTACGGTGAAGTTGGAGGATCCGTCCCTGGAAGGGGCGAAACTGGAGTCGGCGGCGGCTTATTTAGCAGACACCTTCTATGATTTGATAAGGATATCAGCGAAATCCATGGCGTCGCTTATTGCGGCTAGGAGGTTTCTGTGGTTGCGGAACTGGGCGGCGGAAGTGTCTTCTAAGTCGCGCCTCAGTAAGCTTCCATACAAGGGCAAGCTGCTTTTTGGGGAAGCCTTGGAAAAAATTGTGAAAGATTTGGGCGATACTAAGGGCAGACAATCTGCTAAATCTACTCTGGCGCAAAGGGGTCTCAGCAGGGATCTCCGTAGGTTCCGCGGCTCTTGCTTTGTCCCTTATCAGAGGGGTCTCTTTCCTTCCAGGGGGCAGTCCTTTCGTGGGGCCAGAGGGTTTGGCAGGGGGGTTTTCAACGCCCAGCAAACCTCCTCCAAGAAGCCTCAATGAAGGGACGCTGGTCCAGGCGGAGGTTCCCGTAGGTGGATGTTTGCAGGAGTTTCTCTCCGTTTGGGCCAACATAACTTCCAATCTCTGGGTGCTAAAGATCATCCGCAAAGGGTATTCTCTGGAGTTTGCATCCCCTCTGGCGGATGCCTTTGTGTTGTCCCCCTGCGGTCCTTCTTGGAAATGTCAAGCGATCGACAGCACTCTTCAGCGGTTGTTGTGACTACGGGAAGTGGTTCCCGTGCTTTTAGACCAGTGCGGAGTAGGTCAGTACTCGATTTACTTTGTGGTGCCCAAGAAGGAAGGCTCGTTTCGACCTATTTTAGATCTCAAGCGGGTAAACCGTTCCCTGCGGGTGCCGCATTTTCGTATGGAGACTCTGAGGTCCGTCATTCGGGCGGTAAAGCCCGGGGAATGGCTCACCTCCATAGATTTGACAGAAGCTTATTTGCACATTCCCATACGTCCGGAACACCAGCGGTTTCTGCGCTTTGCAGTTCCCCTGGGTCATTTTCAATTTCGGGTGTTACCCTTTGGTCTGGCTACTGCACCTCGGGTCTTCACCAAGGTGATGGTGGTGGTAGCGGCAGCTCTTTGCAAGGAGGGAATTCAGGTGCATCCCTACTTGGACGATTGGCTCATACGGGCAGGGTCTCGGCAGGAATCAGCCGCAGCAACGGCCCGAGTGGTGCACTTTCTGGAACACCTCGGTTGGGTCGTCAACCAGGCAAAGAGTCAGTTGCTTCCGGTTCAGCGTTTGGTTTACCTCGGGGCCTTGTTCGACACACAGAGCGGTACGGTGGTTCTTCCGCCGGACATGGTCCGGAAGCTGATAGCCAAGGGCGACTCCCACAGCGTGGAGGTACTTCCAGTTGTTGGGTTCGATGACCGCGGCCTTGGATCTGGTGCCTTGGGCCAGAGCTCACATGCGGCCACTGCAACGCGCCTTGATCTCGCGGTGGTCTCCCCAGGTACATCCCCCCCCTATCGCGAAGACTTCGGTGTCCGGAGGAGGTCAAACTCAGTCTGCAGTGGTGGCAACTTCCAGTGCACCTTCAGGCTGGAGTTCCACTGGAGGATCCAGAGTGGATCTTGGTCACTACGGATGCCAGCCTGTCCGGTTGGGGGGCTCATTGTTGGACTCGGGTGGCGCAAGGCGACTGGTCGGCGGAGGAGAGCACTTGGTCTATCAATCGGTTGGAGCTGCGCGCGGTGCATTTCGCGCTTCTGCATTTCTCGGATCTCCTCGAAGGTCACGCGGTACGAGTGTTTTCCGACAATTTAGTGACGGTGTCCTACATCAACAAGCAGGGGGCACGGGCAGTGCGCCCTTGCTGCAGGAAAGTCAGCTATTGCTTCAGTGGGCGGAATTGCATCTCGTGGCTCTTTTGGCGGCTCACGTAGCGGGAAAGGACAACGTTCAAGCCGATTATCTCAGCCGTCATCGCCTGGATTCCGGAGAGTGGGAGCTGAACTGGGCGGTGTTTCACGCCATTACAGTGCGGTGGGGTCAGCCAGTCCTGGATCTCATGGCAACGCTGGCCAGTGCCAAGGCGTCGCAGTTTTTCAGCAGGTGCAGGGAGCACATGTCGGAAGATCTAGACGGTCTGGTGCAGCCCTGGCCGGCAGGGAAACTCCTTTGTGTTCCCTCCTTGGCCGTTGATCGGTCAGGTCATTCGGAGGATTTCGGCTTACAGCGGCACGGTGATTCTCATTGCTCCGGATTGGCCAAGACAGTCCTGGTATGCGGATCTGGTTCGCCTTCTCGTAGCTCCGCCCTGGCGGTTGCCTTCAAGGGTCAACCTCTTGAGTCAAGGTCCAATCTTGATGCCGCAAGTGGATCGGTTCTTGCTTACGGCTTGGCTCTTGAGAGGGAACGGTTGCGACGGAGAGGGTACTCGGCGGTGGTAATCGCTACTATGTTGAAGTCTCGGTGGCCCTCGACTTCGCTAGCCTATGTTCGCGTATGGCGCATTTTTGGGGCATGGTCTAGAGATCGGGGCTTGCGGCCCGGCACTGCGGGCTTACCGGAGGATTTAGCTTTTCTTCAGGGGGGACTAGAAAGGGGTCTAGCCCTAAGTACGTTCAAAGTTCATCTCGTGGCTCTTTCCTGTTTCAGAGGTCGGGTGAATGGGTCTTCCCTCTCTTCGCACCCGGATGTTCAATAATTTCTCAAGGTGGCTAGAAATATCCGACCCCCCCCCTTACGTCTCGTTGTGCCTCCGTGGGACTTAAATCTGGTTCTGGAGGCCTTAACGGGACCGCCTTTTGAGTTGACTGACAGTGACAGTCTGAGAGCTTTCTTGGAAAACGGCCTTCCTTGTGTTCTTGTGTTCGGCTCGGAGAGTTTCGGATTTGCAGGCGTTGTCTTGCAGAGAGCCGTACCTGCGCTTTTCCGAGGACAAGGTAGTTCTGCGGCTGGTTCCATCGTTCTTGCCGAAGGTGGTTTCCGATTTTTACATGAATCAGGCAGTTTCACTTCCTACTTTTCGCTCGCGAGGGGGCGAGAAGGTGGATCGCGCTCTTCAAAGCTTAGATTTGGGACGAGTTTTGCGGAAGTATCTTCGGAAGACGCGCTCCTTTCGGAAGTCCGATCGCTTGTTCGTTCTGTTTGGAGGGCCTCGTAAGGGTCAGGCGGCTACAAAAGCGTCTATCGCTCGTTGGGTGAAACGGGCGATAGCGGCAGCTTATGAGACCAGGGGCAAGGCTCCTCCTAAGGAGCTTCGAGCGCATTCGACAAGAGCCCAATCTACATCTTGGGTAGAGTTTGCCTTGATTCCGCCCGCAGATATCTGTCGGGCGGCGTCCTGGTCCTCTCTCCATATTTTCACAAAGCACTATAGGTTGGATGTGCAGGCTCGCGCAGATGCTAAGGTTGGGGCCTTGGCTATTTTGGCGCGGCTTGCAGGACCCTCCCCAGTTTAGGTACTGCTTTGGTACTGCCCAACAGTAACCTGGACTGGCCTGGAGAGACGAAGAGGAAGGAGAAATTAGGCCTTACCTGCTAATTGTCTTTCCTTGAGTTCTCTCCGGGCCAGTCCAGGTCCCTCCCATTTCGTCTGCGAGCCTATCAGTTTCTTAAACTGCCTTCTAGTCTTCCCGCTGCGGAGCTTTGCCCTTGCAGCTGGGGCATTTGGTGGCTGGAAGAAGATATTAGGAATTCTGGAAACATAGCGGTTTAAAAAAAAAAAATAAAAGAAACAACAAAGTCACCAGTTTTTGTTTTATGGGGTACGCTTCTTTGCAGGATAGGGTGTGCTCCGCCGTTTTTGTGGTCTAAGGGACTTCAGTTTGGTTCCAATAGTTAAGTATTAGTGGATTTCTTATTTTGGTCTGCTGCTTTGACAATAGGTAACTGGTTTCCTGACAACAGGGGGAGCTATATCACCTGCCAGTAAAAGTTTCAGCATTCAGTCCTCAGCTGCTGGAAGGGATTGACTACCCAACAGTAACCTGGACTGGCCCGGAGAGAACTCAAGGAAAGACAATTAGCAGGTAAGGCCTAATCTCTCCTTTATTTTCCTAACGTCTCTGGTTCAGGCCAGCCTGGGATTTTATGATGTACAGTATTTGAATTACACAGGTACACTAAAATTTTTTTTTTTAAACTGCCTCTAATGTTTCGATTGATTTTTACGTTTTTTGGTGCGCTGAATCCAAATCTGGTAACCAATTTGCTCCATCACGTACAGATTTTTTGCTACATTGGGTTAGCAGTTTGAGGTGAACGTTTCAGATTGAGTGCGATCGAGATAAAAGTTTCTTGGATGAATTCTTTATACTAATTGTTTAGTTATTCAAATAAGAATAAAGAAAATTGTAACAAGGCAGCACATAAGAATAGAGTAATGTCAACAAAACACACTGTGATGGTAGCAAAATTGTCTGCACTTAAAACAGCCACATACATGTGCACAAACATTGAGCATATAAGAGCGAGGTTAGACACAAAGCAAAGCAAAGAAATGTGCAAAAAATGTTGTACAGGTATGTATGTAAGAATAGAAAACGCAAACCGCACCATTGCAATACATGAAGACAAACACCCGATGGTGTGAAAATAAAATTCTAATAAATGAGATCCGACACTGTGGTAATAACTAGCAAATTTTTATTTCAAAGTTTAGTAAAAACACGATATTTGTCAACACAGTTTAGATTTTAAAGTCATTCTTGGGTCAATCAATCTCCTGGTGGGCCCGTTTCTTCTTCCCCCGAATGCTTCTCTTGGTGCGCTGCTTGGCGTATTTTTCATCTGGGGTTTCCCGCAGCAGCAACCAGCAGAAATCAGCCATCATAGTGGTGTTCCATCTTCCTTGGTACCTTCTCTCTGCGTCCTTGATGTCCTGGTGAAACCTTTCACCTTGTTCTTCACTGTACGCCCCCAAGTTTTCGGGAAAGTAGTTCACATGGGAGTGCAAGAAATGGACTTTCAGGCTCATGTTACAGCCTTGTTCTTTGAAGGCATTGAGCATCCTGGCAACAATATCCTTATAGTTCTCATCCCGCCTGTTCCCCAAGAATTTGAGAACAACATCCTTGAAGGAATCCCAGGCTTCTTTTTCCTTCTCAGACATCGTTTCAGCGAATGCTCCATCTGAAATGAGTTTCCTTATATCAGGGCCAACAAACACTCCTTCCTTTAGCTTTGCTTCAGAAAGTCGGGGGAACTTTGAGCAAAGGTACCGAAAGCACTTACCATCTTTTGGAAGGGACTTGATGAATTGCTTAATGAGACCCAACTTAATGTGGAGAGGTGGTAATAGAATTTTATCACGAGGTACCAAGCTCTCATGAAGAACATTTTTCTCACCGGGTCTCAAATACTCCTGAATTGGCCAGTCTTTTTGTCCCCCCAGTGTAGGTCGCGGGCCCGGCTATCCCACAAGCAAAGGAAGCAGGGATATTTGGTGAAACCGGATTGCTGCCCTAATAGCATGGATAGAATTTTAAAGTCTCCACAAATCATCCACTTATGCTCATCATAACGAATCTTCTGAAGAATCAGGGCCAAATTCTCGTATTTTTCTTGGAGAATAACAGAGTGAGCAATAGGAACTGAAGCGAATGTGTTGCCATTATGAAGAACACCTTTTATGCTATGTCTTTTGACGAATCAATGAACAGCCGCCATTCAGCAGGATCATACTTGAGTTTAAACTTTTCCATCACTCCGTATATATCGTTGCAAAATACCAAATCTTCCTCTTTGCTGAAATACTTCAAAAATTGTGTCTCGCGGTTGCGGTACCAATAAAAAGTTGTTCCTGGTGACAATAGATTTTTCTGTTTAACCCTCGGATACACTACCCCCGGGTCAGGGGTGACCCGGGTGTCGGTTTTTGTGTTTTTTCTTCAAAATGGTAAGGAATTGTATTTTGGTACTCTAGGTATTCCTCAACGAACCATTTTTAAGTATTTTCATACATATGGTTTGCAAAAATAACGTTTTTATACAGTACTGCATGCTGCTGAACAAACAAGGGGTGATTTTCGACACTCGCACAATAACACTCTCCTTTGTTTTATAGCAGCAAAGAAAGTCACCACTCCAAGTCCACATTACAATCCTGTGTTTTCTGACGTCTTGCTTACATTTATGACGTCACCTGACGTCAGTTCCTTGTTTGTTTCTGTGGATTAAAATTTTTTACGACAAAGGTAAACAATGCCACTCCCGAAACGCTTCAGCAGCTGTGCAGCAACTGAAAAAATTAGACGTTGGTTGAATGAAGAAAGTGACAGTAATGATAGTTTGAGTAATGATACTGAAGGTGCTGATACGGATAGTGCAGTCGTTCCCGCCCAGTCCGATCAGCTTGATCTTGATGATAGCGGCAGTGAAGCGGAAGATGCTGTCGAAGAAAATAAAACAAGTGATGACGATAGCAGTTCATACAGCAATTCTGAAACTTCTGAATCACATTCTGAAAATGAGGAAGTTACTGACAGTCATTACACAGCTCGTTCTGGCATGCATTGGAATAAAACTGTACCGCCAACATCAAGAACAAGGGAAGCAAATATAGTCGGAGAATCTTCTGGACCAATTGCTCTGATCAGAGGTATAACTAATGCTAAGGATATTTTTGACGTGTTTGTAACTCCAGATATATTGTCAGCAGTGTTAGATTTCACAAATTCTGAAGGCATACGTAGAGCTGAAGCAATGCAGCCACCATGTACTGACTGGAAGCAGGTAACAATGGAAGAGCTCCAAGCAACATTGGGTCTTCTGTACATGAGTGGTGTTTTCAGGTTGAACAAAGTATCTGTACGCAGAACTTGGGCTAAAAGTCCTATCCAGAATCCTATATTTCCAGCTGTTATGTCAGGTAAAAGGTTTGCAGAAATATTGAGTTTACTTCGATTTGATAACAAACAAACCCGTGAATCACGAAGGGCCAATGACAAATTTACTCCAGTGAGAGATGTTTGGAATTTATTCATTTCTCAGTGCATGAAAATGTACACACCATCTGCATACTTGACTGTTGATGAACAATTGTTGGGGTTCAGAGGCAAGTGTCCGTTTCGTCAATACATCAAGTCTAAACCAGACCGATACGGTATAAAGTTATGGGTGTGTGCAGATGCCGAAACGTATTATGTATTCAACATGAAGCCATACCTAGGGCGTGAAGAGTCAGTTACTCGTGACAAAACAGTATCTCTAGGAACTGATGTTGTTTTGAAGCTTATTGAACCTCTGGAACGGTCTGGCAGGAACATTACTTGCGACAATTTCTTTACTAACGTACAACTGGCTGATGTTCTTCTTAGCAAGAATTTGACACTACTGGGCACTGTAAGACGTTGCAACCGTGACATACCTTCAGAATTCCAGGCAAATCGCTCAAGAATTGTGGGATCCTCAATATTTGGCTTCAGTGGAGACAAGACTTTGGTGTCATTCGTCCCAAAATGAAACAAATCAGTTATGCTGCTGTCAACACTTCACCATGATAATAAAATTGATGAAACATCAAAGAAGCCAGAAATAATACTTGACTACAACAGAACGAAAGGGGGTGTTGACACAGTAGATCAGTTGTGCCACACATACAGTGTGAAAAGATCAACTCGTCGATGGCCACTTTGCGTGTTTTATGGACTGCTTGATATCGCGGCTGTAAATTCATTCATAATATTTATGTACAACAATCCTATGTTTCATCACAAGGAAAACTGCAAGAGAAGGTTTTTTCTGGAGGAACTCGCCTTGAATCTCATGAAGCCTCAGCTACAAAATCGTCAAAGCCATCCAGAAGGTCTGACAAGCCATACACATCAATCCATGGCCAATGTTGGCTATCCTTGCCTTGAAATGCCTAAGCCACCAAGACCGTTGACCACATGGGCATCAGCAAAGAAAAGAAAAAGATGCTCCTTTTGTCCAAGTGACAGAGATCGAAAAGTATTTACCGAATGTGAAATATGTCTGAAGCGAGTGTGTCCTGAACATTCAAGAACAACTACTAGCACATTGTGCATAAACTGTTGTTGAAAAAAACAGTCAATGTACTTCATGTATTGCTTACTAGTTTTCTGTTTACAATGCACCACCACCCAGGAAAAGGATTTAGGAGTCATCGTGGATAACATGTTAAAACCCTCCGCCCAGTGTGCAGCGGCGGCCAAGAAAGCAAATAGAATGCTAGGTATCATAAGGAAAGGGATGGAGAATAAAACAAAGGATATTATAATGCCTCTGTATCGCTCCATGGTACGACAGCACCTTGAATATTGTGTGCAATTCTGGTCACCGTATCTTAAAAAGGACATAGCGTTATTAGAAAAAGTACAGAGAAGAGCCACCAAATTGGTGAAGGGGATGGAAGGCTACTCCTATGAAGAGAGGCTAAAAAGGTTAGGGCTCTTTAGCCTGGAAAAGAGACGGCTGAGGGGAGATATGATAGAGGTCTATAAATTAATGAATGGAGTGGAACGGATAAACGTGGATCAATTGTTTACGCTATCAGAATATAGAAAGACTAGGGGACATGTAATGAAGCTACAGGGTAAACTATTTAAGACAAATAAGAGAAAATATTTTTTCACTCAACGTGTAATCAAACTCTGGAATCTGTTACCGGAGGATGTAGTAAGGGCTGTTAGTATAGCTGGGTTTAAAAAAGGTTTGGACAAGTTCCTGGAGGAAAGGTCCATAAACCACTATTAAAAAGGGACCCAGGATATCAATGCTTGACCCAGTACAAGCATTGTGGAACCTGTGTCTTTTGAGGATATTGCTAGGTACGTATGACCTAGATTGGCCACTGTTGGAAACAGGATACTGGGCTTGATGGACCTCGGTCTGACCCAGTATGGCATGTCTTATGTTCTTATGTCAATTTGTTATAACACGGTAATTTTTTTGTCACAATTTGCATCATGCCATTACTTGACATAATGGCACCATACTTTGACTGTTGCTCTCCACCTAGCGAATAAATATAGAACTATTGTAGTTTGCAAAGCGTGCAGTGCTGCACACCATTTTTAAGCTTGCAACTGAATGGTTAACAGGTATTGACATTATGCAGCATATATCTGACCTTGTACAACTTGTCCTGCCTGATCTTGGCTAGCATTGCACATTATTCACTTGAAAGGGTGAATTAATAACAAGTATTATAAAAAATAAATAAAAGTATGTCTTTCTTCACAATTTAACCATGTTTTACAAACAAAAGTAGATGTTTTACCATATTTCTACATATGGGTCAGGGGTGACCCGGGGGTAGTGTATACGTGTCAGTCGATTTACCGAGTGTATCCGAGGGTTAAGCCGAGAACCTAGCAGTTGGGCAGCATCTTTTGGGAGTCCTAAATCCCGGACTAAATCATTCAATTCAGCTTGAGAGAAAAGTTCAGGTTTCGGATCTGGTTCAGTTTCAAACTCGGAAGTACTGGACTCATCGGGAAAAGCCATCTGATGAGTCTCATCATGATCAGAACCGTCCACACAAATATGATCCAAAGATTTTGGTGGTTCAGGCACAGGTACTTCGTTGCTATGAGGCATAGGCCTAATTGCTGAGGGAAGGTTGGGGTAACTTATTACGTTCTTATTTTTTAAGTTGTATCCCTTCACAATGCAAGAGCAAAAATAGCAGTCACTGCTGTGGTCTCTTTGTTCACGCCACATCATAGGTATTCCGAAACGAAATGCTTGTTTTTTACCTTTCATCCATAAGCGTAGATCTTCCTCACATGTCTTGCACACTTTGTGAGGAGACCACGGTTTGT
The DNA here is from genome assembly GCA_033557465.1 of Ichthyophis bannanicus. Classification (NCBI taxonomy): domain Eukaryota; kingdom Metazoa; phylum Chordata; class Amphibia; order Gymnophiona; family Ichthyophiidae; genus Ichthyophis; species Ichthyophis bannanicus. The sequence goes on along the minus strand of CM066032.1, from coordinate 1,269,080,916 downwards.
CTTGATCGCCTAACTTCAAACCGAAATAGGCGAAATATACTTTTTTAATAAATGCAGAAATGTTCCTCTGCCGCTTTTTCACGGTATATTCCCCACAAATAAAACAAAACTGTCCGGAGAGTTGACGCAACCTCTGGCTCTGTGAGCCATCACAAATACATAGCACTGCAAACTACAACTGTAGTGAACCACTTCGGAATAAAGCTGGATTACGACTGAGCAAACAAAAGGTAATAATGAACTTGCAAGAAACTGAAATTTGACAGGAACGTTCATGTCGCAACCACCGTGTTTGAGCGAGCGAACGAGGCGAGGCGAACAGGAAAGAACATGCGCCAGCGCGAGTACTGGATTTAGCCCCCCGCCTCCCAATTGTCCTGTTAATGTATAAAATGAATACAAAACACTCTAAAATATCATGAGGGAGTGTTTCTAGTTAGTTAACCATTACAACCTCTATTTTGGGCCAAGAAAATAAACTGCAGTCAGCTAAAAAGAAATTATGTGAACATTCCTTATATGGGTAAGAAATCTAATTTTGCAAGAAAATGTGACGTGATGGAACATTTTGGCTATTTTTCCTGGATTCAGCACCCCAAAATCTATAGGAATCAGTTGCAAAACTGGAGGCAGTTTTTTGGTAGTGTACCTGTGTTATGACAGTGCCTAATAGGAACTCCCTGGTAGAGTCCCCTGCAGCTCTCCACTCGTGAGGGTGATGTTTGAGGAAACCTTTCAGCATGTCTTGCAATTGCAGACTAAATTGTCTATGCTCTCTGCAGCAGGGCCAGGGACATTACTTTATCTACATAGCAGTGCCCAAGGCTGGAAGAAGTTTGGTCAGCATAACCAGTAGATAGCTAGGTCAGAGATACAAAGGGGACTAGCACATTTGCATAGGTAGATTTTCTATACAGACCTCGCCTCTTTGCACCAGTGATGATAGGCTGAGAGTCTCGTATAGGCCAAAGAGTCAAGTTCAAAGAGGATCAAAATATGACCCAACCAGGGCAGTGAAAAGCTAGTAAAATTAGAGAGATGGGAACCTGTTTTAGATTCTGAAAACACTAAATCTAATGTATGTCCTATGGTGTATGTAGAGAATGAAACTTTTTGGTGAAAACCCAAGTCACATGATCGCCACAAATTACTTGTCATGTGGTCAAGAGGGGTAGTTCAAAATGAACATTAAAATCTGAGGATGAACAAACCGAGGTACAGCATTGCCATCTCTGAAAATGTATCCAAACAAACTAGTTCTGTGGAACTACATCAAAATTTATGTAAGCCTATGCTATCATTCTGTTGAGCACATGTTCAGTTTGCCTTCTGTATTTAAAGGTAGGCATTTACTTGTCACTGTCTTGGCACCAAGTGCTGTTTTATCAATTTTGAGCTTATAATAGCTCTGGTAAAAGCCTCTTTTCCTTATTCTGGTAGTTCAATCCAGACAAGTGGGTTATGCTACTCATTACAGCAGATAGAGGCGGAGAACAGTGATTTTCAGTGATGTTATTGCTAGCATAAAGGTTGGTGCAGCCCTGGAACTTGCCAGTATTCTTTGCCTCGTGCAGATGGTTTGATACAGCGGGTTTCTTTATTAGACAGTCTTAACTCTGTGGTGCAGTCTGACACTATGGTTGATCTCTCAGTCCATGGGGAAACTCTTGGAGATATGTCTGCAAACCTTTGTTGTTTGAGCAGATGAGCCCCAAGCACTTGCCTTTGTGTCTAGGCTTGCTTGACTCCTGTTGCAGAGGGGACTGCCTTCTGTCTTAATCTTCCCCAATCCATGGTTTTTGGGTCTAGGCCTGGCAAGGTTTTAGGTTGGCAGTGGCTCTATGGGGGAGATTATTAGTTTGGGGGGGGGGGGGTCTCTGTTGTCCCCCTGGTCTCTGTTCTCATCTCCTTTGTGTTTTTCCCCCTTGAGCAGTTGTCTTTATTCAGCAGATTTTTCTTTATCCTGTTAGATCAGTCCAAATGAGTGGGTTATCCTCCCTTGCCAGCAAGTGGAGGCAGACTTGAGCAACTTTCACTGATATCGTTTGGAATATCCTCTGATGCAGCACTGAGAAAAGCCAGTAGTTCTGCCTCCAATAGGGGTAAGATCTGTGGACTGGTACAGCATTGTGGATAGGCCTGATTCTCCTGGTTCCTACTATAACACAGAGGCTTCAAAACTGAGTTCAGAAGAGCCCAATGGTGCCCTGAGTGAGGATATGCCCCTGACTTGAGCAGGGTCTAGGGCTCTTCACCACGGTGGGGCCAGAACAGAAGAGGGAGGAAACCCCGTGGGGCCCATGAGAAGGGCCAGTGAGTTGGCGCAGGCCACCATTCCCTCTTGCTGTCCTTACCTGCATATGTGTGTTTTTTTTCTCTAATTGGAGACTTTCCAAACCACTCCCCCATTGACTTCTGTAGGCAGCCTCTTTCTCTGCTACTTTTAAATAAAAAGCTTGTATTTTTAGGGTGGGGGAGATGAGCTTTTCTGGCAATTGGGCCTCCAGGGCTTCTCTATTCTGGTTTCTCTTGTCAGTCCAACAGGCCTTGGGATTCTCTTTTCGGGACTCCTGTTTCACTTAGGCCCTGTGTGCCTCTTTTTGTCTTTAATTTTATGGCTTTTTTCCAATTGGTGCCTCTATTTTTAGCTATGTGGTCAGATGTAGAATTTTTTTTTTCCAGTCTAGGTGCATAGGTTGTGCCCCCCCCAATCAGCAGATGGTGACTGAGCATGACCAGCTTTGCTGATGTCACCTACTAAGGGCACTGTGCATCAGGAGCCTTGCCAGTATTGCTTAATCTCCAGCATATGGGGGAGCTCCCTGTGCATCTGAGCTGTACTTTAGGGGTTCTTTCGAGCCTGTGTAGGCCTGGAGTGCTTGGTGAAATTGAGCCTTTAAAGTTCTGCTATTCTTGCTGACGGAGGTAGCAAGGCAACAAAATTGGCTGAGCGGTGTTGGGTGGTTGGGGGAGGAGAGAACCAGAGCCTAACCGGGCAGTGAGGGGGAGTTTTCCTATCCTATGCTTACTGTGTTCTAATGAGGAGGAGTGCTGCAAACCAGTACTGTGACTCTACTGCAGTGGGGTGCACATCCGGGAGCCCTAGATCCCTCCCTCCCCAGTCTCTTCTCAAATCGTTTGGTGCAGCTGCATTGGGTGAATGTGATTTCGTGCGTGTGTGTGTTGGCTATTTCTCTCTCCTACTACCTTCCTGTTTTTGTTGGGGCATGGCCTCCTCTAAGCCAGTCTATGCTGCTTGTGGGGCGTGTTCCAGGGCACAGTTTCTGCAGTGAGCCTCTGCTTTCTGTGCTCAGAGGAGAGCAAGACTGCAGAGCAGGTGCTTCAGGCCTCACAGCAGGCAGATGAGCAGAAAGCCAGCTCATTTAAGGCCCCCTGCCTGATCCCATTTTGGTGCCGAAATCTGCCAGACGAGTGAGAACTACAAGCTCTTGTGTCAGACCGTACCCACGGTTTTAGAGGAACAGGGTGGTCCTGTGTACCCATCCTAAGTTTCTTCCAAAAGTGGTCTCTCCTTTCCACTTCGACCAAGAGGTGGTTCTTCCGACATTCTTTCCCAGACCGCATGCGGTGCTGCATACCCTTGATTGTAAGAGGGCACTAGCCTACCTGGAACGTATGTGGGGACATCGAAGGGCTACCCAGCTCTTTGTCTCTTATGACCCCCAGTAAACTGGGGCTACCTGTCTCCAAGCGCACGTTGTCCGCGTGGGCGGCAGACTGCGTTGCCTGGGCATACAGGTCGGCCGACCTCCCGTTGTAAGGTCGAGTCACGACACACCGTGTCAGAGCTAAGGCTGCATCAGTCTCATACTTTAGCTCTGTTCTGCGGGCAGATATCTGCTGGGCCGCAACCTGGTCTTCAAGCCAGACATTTGCAGCCCATTACTGCTTGGATGGAGAGTCCCGATGGGGTAGTGCTTTTGGCCAGGCGGTACTCCGTAACTTATTTGAGGTTTAGGCAACTCCTATCCTCCGGCCCTCTGGTGTCAGGCTACCGGGGGTGTGGCGTCTCTGCTGAATTCCTATCACAGCTGCTGCGGCTCTTCTAGAGGGAGCCATTTTTCAGCTAGGGTTTCTCAGTAGCCTTTAGCTAGGGAGTCCCATATCTGAGGACTGACTTCCTGCTTGTTCCTGGAGTAAGCGTAGTTACTCACCTGTAACAGGTGTTCTCCAGGGACAGCAGGAATCAGTCCTCACGACCCTCCCTCCTCCCCTGGAGTTGCAGTCCTGCTATTGATTTTTATTCATTTTGCTGTCTCTTTAGCTGTCATTTGACTGAGCAAGATGTCACCTTTGGAAGGGGATCGCGCGTGCGTGATGCAATCCCAAAGGGGTCATTCCATGACAAGTGGTCTAGGGCTTCCTGCATGACCATCACAGATTTTGACTAAATTATATATTTAGAGCCCCCCCATGTCTCCAATGAACTTTGGTAGAGTTTTAGGTTCTCTGGGGTTAAACCTATTGAGATATAGCTGTTTGTTTGACCCCATAGCCTGAACATGTACAGTACGATTCAAAATTTCAGCAACTTTGAGACCTAATATTGTTATTTGTTTATAAGAAATGAAACTTAACTACCCTTCACATCTTTTTGTGCTCTTTTGAATGAGACTAATAATAATTTTTTTTGATTGTGTCAGAAATAGACACATTGCACCAAAGTCGGGCAAAGAAATTGGCGGCCTAAAAAAATAAAGTTTAACATTGCATAGCTCCTGAAATAAGTAAACAACGAACATGAAATTTGAGGCATAGTATCTCATGGTACTGTTTTTGTGTTTATAATTTCAAGCTCCTAGCCCTTTTCATTAATTTGCAAATTAAGTGTAAAGTTGATAATGTTTTGCAAAAAGGCTAAAAATAGTGTGTTTTTAACTCCCTTTTACACAAGTATCTTCTAGAAACGTTTTCAAACTACTACCATTAGAGCATGTTTTAAACTCCCTAAAAAAGTTAATTTGATTAACGTTGGCATACAGTGCTCTAAAGAGGACCAAAGTCAGCGGACATTGCCATGGCAACAGCGTATATTTCATCATATTGTTAATTTTTTGGATCATACTTGTGTTAACATTTTTATATTGAAAAATTATCAATATTGTATTGCGTTGGTCCATGGTGACATTGTCACTACCAGTTCAGGAACATGAACTGGCAGCCACATCGCCATAGAGGTCACGTCCGATAGCTGTGCAATACCAGCCACGGGTGGGTTTCTTAATCTAGGTTCCCAAGCCTTTAATTTGGTTTCTTATTTGAGGTTCCAAAGCCTTCAGTGGGTGTCTAGCTGGTTCCCAAGCCAATGATTGGGCATCTTATCCTAGGTTCCCAAGCCTAAATTGTGTATCTTATATGGTTCCCAAGCCGAAGTACTCGCCTCAATTTTAATGCTAGCAATTTTTTTACATTCTGTTAAGTTTGCAAGCCACTTCCTTCAAAATGGATTCTGGGAATTGATACTGTCGGCCAGATGATGTAACTGAAGGTGCAGGGAGCATGCTAATGAGGTGCTGCTCTGGAATCCAGCAAACACCTTGCCTTTCTGGCCAATAAAATGAATGAGCAGGACCTTGAGGATGCATAAATGTTATCAATGCATCATTTTTCTCAGCTGAAACTTCAACAACATTGCCAATCCACCATTTGTTGTCATAGATGGAAGCTACGTAGCAATCAAGGGACAACTCAGATGATTTCAAATACAAAATAGCAGTATTGGAAATTTTGGCTAAAAATCTTATTGTATCATTTGAAACTCTGCTGACACAAACCAAGTTTGAATTAACTGGTACAAATTGGTGATGCTCTCTAGTACCAGCTATTGTGCTGCTTTCTTTCCACCTTTCTTGAAACTTCCTGCTTTTTTTTTCAATTTCATCTTTTGCGACATAAATATATTTAATTCCGTGTATATTTTGGTCACACAAGTTATACAGATCTTTTGGTGTCAATATTTGGTCAGACGAAGGTCTTTGTAGACTTGCTCGAGCTGCCAAACGTTTAGTTGTGCCACTAACCCCATCACAAGGTGATTTTTCCATGGCTTGTGCTGAAAATGTTCCATTCAGCCTCGATATTGAAATTATTTTTGTGGTTGCATAAATTGACAGTTTTTGTAGTTTTTATATTGCGCTGCTGAGCCATCACTGAAGTAGTATATTTTCGTAACATCTGCCTGGGTCAACAAAAATTTGATAAACGTCTGAATAAACACGTGTACCGACACGGTATCATGTTGCATATGATCGGAAATTATGCAACAATTAACAATTTGCAAGGTGCCCACTTTGTCTGCATAATAACCAACAAATGGATGTACTGTGGCCTGTGAATTTTCCCAGTGAAAGCCCTGGGCAGCATCTTGGACAACAAATGAGTAATTTTCGGCAAAGTCCATCAAAACAATGAACTCTTGTTTCTTTTAAGTCAGCTTTCAATGACTTCAGATATTCACTTTTGTGTTTTTGGAAGCTGACAGGCCATCATTTTGTTTCAATTTTGCTTGAAAGTTTTTCAACAAAGTTGTCCACTGTTAATATCCTTGTTTCCAGTGTTTCTCAGTCAGTGTGAATCCATTGTTCCTTTTCGTCCTTCTAGTCCAGTCCCGGAACCAGTGAGTTTAGAATCTCCTCCAGCAGCTTTGGAGACTGACACCTGTCATCGCTTTGATGATCTCCGCTTATATATACAGTAGGACCGCCCCTTCACCTTCAGTATGTCAGTCTCCAAGCAGCTGAAGAGGCTTCTGAGCTCTAGGCTCGCTCAGCACAAATAAGCAGAGTGGCATAGTTCTTTTTTTATTTTCTTTAGTTTTCATAATTGGTTAATGAGGGTTCCTTAGCGTCTCTCCAGGCTAGTCCTGAACATTGGGTCTTGCTCCTCCTCCAGCAGCCTTGGAGACTGAGAAAACGTCACTTCTCTTGATGTCACCAGTATAAGTACCATGGATCCGCCTCCAGAGATCAGTATTTCTCAGTCTCCAAGCAGCTTGGAGGTCTGGTGAGCCCCTAGGTTGGGCTCACTGTGAGGAGCAATTAAGTGTGTTTTCCAAATTTTTTAGGTACCCTGGTTTGGGGGTGGCAGATTGTTGGGCTGTAGCTGTGCTGAGTTGCTTATTTCTAGCTTTCGGCTCTTCTTTTGCTGCCTTTTCTGACTTTCTCCCTCCCCCCTCCCCCCCCCCCTTTTTGGTTGGGAGCTCTGCCTGCCGGGGTTTTTGGAGCAGCCCGGGGGGACAGTGAGGCTGTAGTCCTTCGGTTCCCGAACCCGCACTTTAGGGTGAAGAACCGGAGTGGACGAGTTGCTGGACAGCAGTTCGCATGCCTGTCAGTCTGCCGAGGGTCCTGCTGGCGAAACTGTGAAGGCATAGCGGGAGACAGGAGTCAGAGCGGAGCCTGCACGCCGAAGCCGCATTAACGGCTGAGCGCTGGGTTTCTGGTTACCCACATGCCCGGATGCTGTCTTGAGGTAAGGGGCCGGGGTCGTCGATTTCGGGTGTTCCCGGCTCGGAGCCACGTGGCGCGCCGGCGGTAGGCTGCGCGCTGCTGAAATCGCACGCGCACGGGAAAACTTTAGCTGCAGCGGCGGTTTCTATTTTCGGCGGGAGAGCCTCGTTTCATTGGGGGCTTGTTAGTTGGTACGTCGGGGCACTTCTGGGGTCCCGTTCCAAAAACAAAACAAAACATAATAAAATAAAATAATACACGGAACACAGCATTTCGCCCAGGGGCTCCGTGGTCATTGTGGGGGCCCGGGGGGTTGGAGCAGTTCAGGCTGTGGAGCTGTAGGAGGCAGTGGGCTTTTCTCCTGCTTCAGGCGGCATGCCCTCTAAATCTCTTTCTCATTTGTGGCTCTCGGAGAGGGGCTGTGTCTGAGACGGGTGTCTGCTGCAGCTGTTGCAGGGAGGCAGTCTCCATGGAGCACGGCCTAGCGGACAGTGCGGACAATCCAATGGAGGGGCCCTCGGGCCTTGCGGAGACAAAGGTCCAAGGAGGATTCTTCCCAGGAGCCAGTGGCCGGGCCTTCTTCCGTCCCGGGGGACCAGGGCTCGCAAGGGCCGATCCCCGGGGGGTTGGAGGCTATCTTTTCCCCTCATTTTGTGTCCCTTCTTCAACAGGTGTTGGCTGGGACGCAGGGTTCTCCCTCCCCTAGTTCAGCAGGGAAGGGTTTAGGGGAGAAGCGTCCGTGTCCTTCGCTGGGTCTCGGGGGAGCCGGCAGTCCAGCGAAGAGACTGCGGCCTGGTAGGGAGCCGTCTGGTCGGTCGGTGGCGTCCGAGTCCGTGGAGTTGGGAGACCTAGGGCAAGACCTAGCGCAGGATTTAGAGGTGGATGAGGACTTGGAGGAAGGGGAGCTTCCCGAGCAGGAGGACCAGGCCTGGGTTGTTCGGCTTTTTCGGAGGGACGAGTTGCCGACGCTCATTTCCGAGACGCTTAAGGTGCTTAATATGCCCACCGAGGGGCAGCCGGAGGAGTCCGAAGTAGAGGATGCCTTGTTGCTGGCCTTTCGGAAGCCGCAGAAGGTTTTTCCTGTGCACAGAGTGTTTAAGGAGATGATACAAGGGGAATGGGATATGCCGGAGTCTGGCCTGAGGGGCTCTCGGGTGATATCCCGCCTTTATCCTTTGGCTGAGCAGGATTGAGAGTTATTCAAGTCTCCTAAGGTAGATGCTGCAGTGTCTGCGGTGACGAAGAAAAAACTACTATTCCGGTTGAGGGCAGTGCGGCGTTGAAGGATGCGCAGGACCGGAAATTGGACACCTTGTTGAAGCAAGTTTTTGATGTTAATGCGCTGTCCCTTCAGGCGTCCATTTGTGGTGCTTGGGTAGCCAGGGCATGTTTGCGGTGGGCCCAGGGGCTACGTGAGGGCCAGGCGGTGGACGTGGCAGCTGAGGCGGCCAGGTTGGAGACGGGGGCCGCTTATCTAGCTGATATCCATTATGATCTCGTTAGAGGGGTGTCCAATAGCATGGCATCCGCGGTGGTGGCCAGGCGATCTTTGTGGTTGTGGAATTGGTCGGCGGATTCCTCTTCGAAGTCCCGGCTTAGTAAGCTCCCGTTTTGGGGAAAGCTTCTGTTTGGGGATGACTTGGAGAAACTCGTGAAGGATTTGGGGGAGTCGAAGGGTGGTCGGCTCCCGGAAGATAAACAGCGGCAAGGTCGCGCGGGTCCGCCGGCCAAAGGTCAGCAGCGGGAGTTCCGCCGTTTTCGTTCCCCACGCTTTGGTCAGTCGCAAAGGGGTCGGTTTCCTTTTCGTAACCAGGGATTTCGAGGTTTTCGAGGGGCAAGCAGGGGCTTTGCGTCCTCCTGTGCCCCCAACTCCCGAAAGCCGCAATGATGCCAGGGGGGGTCCAGGCGGGGCAGGAGCCAATCAGAGGGCGGCTGCGGCGCTTTTACCCCGCCTGGGCCCACATCACGTCCAATCAGTGGGTGCTGGAGGTCATCTGCGAGAGCTATGCGTTGGAGCTTCAACGGCCCGTGGCAGATTCCTTTGTGATGTCCCCGTGCAAGGCGCAGTTCCTTATCGGTCCTACAGTTCAGTCCTCCACCACTGGGTAGTGCACCTTCTCCTGCAACATGGAGACTGGACAAGTCAAACTTGTGACATCACCGGGTATATCCTGCTGGTCTTCTCCCATGATCCCCCAGTGTGTCCAGTCTCCATGCAGCATGAGGACGTAGTGAGCCTAGGTGCTGGGCTCACTTGAGAAGCAGTTTAGGAGCAGTTAGTCAGGATTTGATTTACCTTGCATTTCTTTTGCCCTTCTTTAGGTGTAATCCTGTAAATTGAATTCATTTTCATTTAATTTAATTTCATTTACTTTTACTTTATTTATTTTCACCTAGTCTGCCTTAGTGTAAAGGGGGGTTCTGTCCCTTTTCAAAGTTCACGCTGCCAGCTAGCCTCTCTGCTTGGAATTCTTCGGTCTCTGTGCCCGGTGATGATCTCTCCCCCAGGACTGTACGGGGGAGAGCTCTGTGGAACACCTGCATTTTGGCAGTGTCCATGCGGCAGATTCCCATCGCGGCGGGAGCCTCAGGCCGTTCGAGGTTCTTTAGCCAGTGGGCCGGGGCTCGCAGTGTCTGCTACTTCTGGTGGCGCGAGGCAGCAGCGTGTCTGGACAGCTCTTCACCCCGCAGCTACAGCGGGGTAACTACTGCATCCCGATGCCACAAGGGAGTCTCTCGAGTCCGCATGGAGGGGCTCTGAGCTCTTGCCGCCTCTGTGGTGTTTGGCGCCAAACGGGCCTGCTTCGGATTGGCGCCATTTTCTCGGCAGGGCTGAGGCCTCGTGGCGGAGAGCAGAGCAGCCCCGCGTTTGAGCAGACGACGCTGTTCCACGCGGCTACACCCAGATAAGGGCTTCCTTTTGCTGTTACTTTTAATTTTAATTCTAATTTTAATTTCCTTTTAATTTCATGATAGTTTATAGTTCTTTGAATGCAATGTGATTGGTTTGGGTTTTACTTCTTGGGGTGTGCCTTTACCTTTGTCTGCATTCTGGCAGTTAGCGACGTCTGTCAGCAGCGGGTTTCCGTGCTAGGATTTGGCCATTCAGGGTCATCGGCGGCACAACCACCTACAAATTGAGCCCTTTCTGAAATTGTCATTTACATAAGGATGCTATTTCCATCTTTATACGCTTGGAAATCGTGCAGACAGCCTCTAAATGTCGTTATGCCATCTGCAAATTTGATCGCCATGCTTGCTGATCTCTTTTCCAGATCATTTCAGTGCAGTAGATGTTACCAGATGCCAGTTCCAGTGCAGATCCCGAGACATTCCACTATTTACGGGTCTCCTGTGAGAAAACTGGCCATTTAGTCCTATTGTGTTCCTGTTTTTGATCCATTTCCCATTCTATAATAGCACATCATCTCCTTCCTCAGGAGAAGTTCATAAGGGGCTTTGTCAAGTACCTTCTAACACATCCAGATACATATCATTTGGCTTACTCACATGTTTATTAACCCTTTGAAAAGACAGCTTGGTGCTGCTTTTCAGAACAAGTTCTATCATTTAACTGGCACTGAACTCAGATTCATTGGTCTGTAGTTTCCAAGATCACCTTTGAAGCTCTTTAAAAAAAAAAAAAAATAAAATAAAAAAAAAAACCAATTAGTGTTACATTAGTAACTCTTCAATCTTTAGAGATCATTAATACTAATGTTATGATTGAGCCTGGCTGATATTATGAATGATCACTATTAGACAAAAATTAGCTAGGTTAAGACACTTTGATTTGATTTTCTGCACTATGTTATCAGAGCGCAGCTTGCCCATTTGGCGGGAACACTGCCCATCTGGGCCATCTGGGGAAAGGCCCCTGCTGGGGATCGTGAGAAGTGTTGCTGGATGGCAGTTCGGGGCTTAGTGTTCCAGGGTCCTGGAAGGGTTGATAGCGGCAGTCAGGCCTCCCTGTCTTTGCTATGACGGTCACCTAGGTTCAAGCATCCTGTGTTTTGGGTGACAGGAGTGGGACACCTGGACATGTGGTGCTGGATGTTGGATAGGCTCATACTTCTTAGGTGCACTCTCCTTGAGTGCGTCTGCATGTCCGTGTTCCGTCTGTGATCTCATGCTCAGGTGATTGTTGCAGCAATGACAGAGATCGCTTGGGATATCGTGAGCGGGGTTGTCATGGTGTTGCATGGGGTTGCCAATGCAAGACGGGGCCATCCTGAGGAGTTTGGGCCTCAGTCATCAGCTTTCCCTTCGGTGGCCCGGCTGTCCAGGAGGCACCCCTCCAGATCCGCCGGTCCAGTTCTTCTCTGCCTCTTCTCAATGTGGGCAGGGGGGCTGGCAGATCTGGAAATTCACGTCCACTGCACGTTCTACTGTTTTACCTCTGTCTTGGGGTTCTGAGGTCATATATTCCCAATCATTTGTTTGGTGGGGTGCTGCTGTCTGTTGTGCAAGACAAGAGGTGGTCAACAGTCGGAGGCTGTCTATTCCCCTTACCCCTGAAGGTGCTCACAATTTAAGTTTTTTGTACCTGCGGAGGTGTATGTTGTTAAAGGCTAGCAGGTGCACCTGTGGGACCAGAATCCTCGGTTCTTCCGACCTTCCGTTGAGGTGCGCGTGTGGGGTTTACTCCCTTGGTCGGCTAGCAACTTGCTTCACCCATTGGGCCTTCCCTTTCCTCAAGGCATCGTTGCGTCCCACTTCTTCGTGGGGGCTCGCCGCAGGGCCTGGAGTTATGCTCAGCCAGTTCCAGCCAGGGCTGAGTCCTTGGGGGGAGGCTCCGATCCTAACGATACAGGGAGTGCTGGGATCCGTTCAACCAGGTTCCTTCGGGCCCAGCGTACGTCGTCTTTTGCTGGCCGGTTTAGGTCTTCGGGTCGTGGCGGTGCTCCGAGAAGACCAGTAGGCTGCACAGTGCTTGTCTTGGAGCAAGCGCGGGATATCTGTAGGTTCATATTCAAAGCCGTCCAGTTACATGTCCCTCCATTGTGGAATGCTGTACTAGTAGGCATACTTCATATGCTGGGCTTACAAGTTGGCTTCCGCGCTGCTCGGCATCAGCCAAGGTGACTGCCGGTTTAGGCTGTGGAGTCAGCCTGGAGGAGGGGCCTTGCGTTCTCTGGACAATGCCCTGTTCGGTTGTGTGCCTTGTGGCCCTTATGGAGTTGTAAAAAGGAAAAAAAAAAAATAATAATAATAATCAAACAGGAAAGCCTTCCTAATTGTCCCCACTTCTTTTTTATAAGGTTCTGTCCCTTTCTTCCGGGAGCTTGGCCGGAGCGTGGTTAGACTCAGCTACATTTTGGGGATCCTTTATGTACAAGGCGTTTTAGTGTACGCAGCATGCCCAGTGTTCCATCGTCTGACTGGAACGGTACGCGGTATGTCAGCCATGGCAGGCGTTCACGGACACGGTAGCGTATCGAGCGCTGTAGGTGCTGTCTGAGATCTCCGGGATGGTGGCCTATTTCGATCGGCAGGGTGGAGTCGGTCGGGTGGTCAGGGTGGCCCGAGCGAAGGGACAGCGTGCGCGGTTGAAGCCTTGGCGGCCTGCGTTTCGGTGGGGACACTGTGGTGGCGAATGTCCTTAGCGGGGTCCGAGTGTTTGCCGGAGGAGTGAGATCGCATCAGGCGGTGTGCTCGCCGCGTGTGCTCAGATGCGGTCAGCCCATATTGGACCTCATGGCGACCTGTCAGTCTGCGGTGACGGGTCGATGTTTAGCAGAGGACATATGAGGCTACTGGATAGCTTTGACGCATTGGTACGGGGCCGTGGCCCGGTCCATTCTATGCCTTTCAGAGGTCATAGTGAAAATGGCCGACTGGGTCTGGTTGCTAAGATATGTGCTCTTCATTAGTCAGTGGGGACCATTACCAGTGTATTCTGCAACATTTGCGTGAGCTTGCATAATCTTTACTTGCAACCAATCAAAATAACTGTCCAAAACCAGTTGATGCAGTCACTACTTAAATTTGCCTCGCTTGACAGTAAAAAAAAACAAAAAAAAAAAACATATTTATTTTATACCGATAGGTCACTCACAGCATATTTGGCGATTCCTCGTCCTGGTGTTAATCATGCAGATAATTTCTGCTCTAGTTGTGGGGATGTGACTTTTACATCACAAAAATGGCATATGACTGTGGCGGTTCAGAAAGCCTACAATTTATATTTTGGCTGCAGAATAAAAGATCAGGATAAAAGTTAGGCGCCACACATATGCTGCAATACATGTGTAGCAGATCTCAGGCTGTGGATGGATGGGAAAAGACCATCAAAGTCTTTTGCGGTTCCAATGATCTGGAGAGGGCCCATGGATCACGTCGGCGATTGCTACTTCTGCATGGTTCCTCCAATTCCGGAGGGCATATCCAGGTGATGTAAACGGTTGGCCTACTGGCATTGCGTCGTGGGCGTTGCTACCAGAGTCTCCTTTCTTTTTTGTCACACCATGTAAGACTCCACATCTTCTGAAACAACGCTGGACTCTGGGGCACTTGACACCCTCTTATATGCCCTTGGTGGATCACGCTTGGTTTATTGCAACTCATTGCTTAGCTGCATTCCACATTCTCAATTAAAAAGACTCCAACTGGTTCAGGACATAGCTGTAGAGCTACTTTGTGTTGCAAAGAATAAAGCCCTTAAGAGGTGTGACAAATAGGGTGTTTGACGCTGGTGGTTTTTCCATTTCCCTCATTTTGCTTCCCACCTCTGTCTGGATGGACCTCGGTTCCGTTCTCCCTCGTGGAATCCGGCTGTGCCTGTCTAGTTGTCGGTTTGGGACTTACGCAAGAACACTTTGCTTGTAACTTGCGTTCCTTGGACCTTAGGTGAGGTTCCGTCGCTTTCTGGGAGGTCTCTTCGCTGCCTGTCCCTCCGTGGAGGCGGGTTCTGCGGGAGAGCAGCGGTTGCTAACACTTGACACCCTGGTGGGGTCGAGAGCCAAGGGGGAGCTCAAGCGGATTTTTCAGGCGGAGCTCCGGTAGCCTTCTCAGTAGGTCTGCTTCTAGGGCGTTCAGTGTGTTTGCGATGGCGAGTTTGTCTTTCTGAAGCACTAGCGCTGCTTGGGGCAGAGTTCTGTGCTGTTTTCACCAGTGAAGAGGATCCAAGTGGGCTCTCGGTCGTGTCTTCCTGGTTGGCTTACCGCCTGTTGACGTGAGGAGCGGGCTGGGGTCGTGCCTGCTCTGTTCGTTTAGGGGCCGAGCTGACTGGATAGGTCCCTCCCAATGATTACTGCTCTGGTACATCCCAGTGGTGGAGGACTGAACTGTAGGACCGATAAGGAAATGGAAATTACACTTACCTGGTAATTGATGTTCCTTGAGGGAGTACAGTTCAGTCCTCATTCCCGCCCGGGGATGGATGTTTCAGACGCGAGGCGTCAGTTCCGAGTATGCTTTCGGATCCTAGAGTCGGCAACGGGCTCTGATTGGCAGGTAATCGCGAGAGCAACCTTTTCTGCCTATACTCTTCCTTAGTTCTCCTTCCTTCTAGCTCTCTGTCTTCCGCTGTTTGGTGCGCAGTGGGACGGGCACGGAGTAGGGTGTTTTTCGGCCTTTCTTTTTGGGGCCCTGTGATTTTAAAGTTGAAGTTTGAGCATAGCTTTGTATTTAGTACTTTAACTGGTTGTTTGCTCCTTTGAGTCTGCTTTGACAGTAGGTCACTGGGGGATCATGGGAGAAGACCAGCAGGATATACCCGGTGATGTCACAAGTTTGACTTGTCCAGTCTCCATGTTGCAGGAGAAGGTGCACTACCCAGTGGTGGAGGACTGAACTGTACTCCCTCAAGGAACATCAATTACCAGGTAAGTGTAATTTCCATTTCAAGTGCGGGAGATGCTGGACCGCCTGCTTTCTCTCGAGGCGGTGGTCCCAGTGCCTCCAGACCAATGCGGTTGCGGTCGTTACTCTATTTATTTTGTGGTGCTGAAATAAGAAGGCAACTTTCGGCCGATTTTGGATCTCAAACGCGTGAATCGCTGTCTCTGCGTGTCTCATTTTCGGATGGAGACCTTAAGGTCGGTCATTGTAGCAGTGCGCAGGGGCGAATTTCTGACGTCGCTCGATTTGTCGGAAGCGTATTTGCGCATTCCCATTCGTCAGGACCGTCAAAAGTTCTTGCGGTTTGCGCTTCCGATGGGGCACTTCCAGTTCCAGGCGTTGCCGTTTGGCTTGGTGACGGCGCCGCGAGTGTTCACCAAAGTAATGGTGGTGGTGGCTGCGGCGTTGAGAAAGCAAGATCTTCTGGTGCATCCTTATCTGGACGATTGGCTGATTCGGGCAAAGTCCAGGGAAGGAGAGCGAGTCGCCACGGCCAGAGTGGTGGCGTTCCTGGAAAGTCTCGGTTGGGTGGTCAATCGGACCAAGAGCAGATTGACGCCTTCTCAGTCCCTGGAGTATCTCGGTGCGCGGTTCGACACGGCGGCATGGCAGGTTTTTCTTCCCCAGAGCAGAGCGCAAGGTCTACGGCGGCTGCTCCGCAGATTTCTTCGCAGTCCGTGTCCGACGGCCTGGCAATACCTGCAGGTGTTGGGTACCATGGCGGCGACGATAGAGGTGGTGCCCTGGGCGAGGGCGCACATGAGGCCCCTGCAGAGAGCGTTACTTCGGCGTTGGTCTCATCAGAACGACAGTCTGGTACAGCGTCTGCCCTGTCAGCCGGCAACACGGCTCTCTCTGTTATGGTGGTTACGGGCGGAGTCGTTGGAGAACGGAATGCCGTTGGAGGTGCCGGAGTGGATCCCCCTGACGACGGATGCCAGCTTGTCCGGTTGGGGGGCGCATGTCCAGGGCGCGTTCGCACAAGGGGTGTGGTCTGTGCAAGAAAAGGAGTGGTCCATCAACCGGTTGGAATTGCGAGCGGTGGTGCTGGCGCTTCGAGCGTTCCGGGGGTGCCTGCGTGGGAAGGCCGTGCAGGTGTTCTCCGACAACGTGACGGCCGTGGCCTATGTCAATCGACAAGGGGGAACCGGCAGTTCGGCGCTGGAAAGCGAGGCGGATCAGTTGTTTGCGTGGGCCGAGAGGTATCTGTTGGCATTGTCGGCGGCGCATGTCGCAGGAGTGGAGAATGTGGAAGCCGATTTCCTCAGTCGGGTGCGAGTGGATCCGGGGGAATGGGCTCTTCACCCGGAGGTGTTCGAAATGTTGATTCGATGGTGGGGCATTCCCGTCATGGATCTCATGGCAACCTTTCAAACCGCAAAGGCCAGTCGGTTCTTCAGCAGAAGGCGAGAGAGGATGTCGGAGGGTCTGGATGCTTTGATTCAGCCGTGGCCAGAGGGGCAGCTGCTCTACGTGTTCCCACCGTGGGTCTTAATAGGCCGGGTTCTGCAGCGTATCGAGGTCCACACGGGGCAGGTGCTGTTGATCGCACCGGATTGGCCAAGGAGGCCATGGTATGCGGATCTGATCCGGCTTCTGGCGGACAAGCCTTGGCGGCTCCCGGTCCGGAGGGACCTGCTTCAGCAGGGGCCTCTGTGTATGCCTCAAGTGGATCGGTTCTCGCTTAAGGCTTGGCTATTGAAAGGGCACGGTTGTTAACGAGAGGGTATTCGTCGGCGGTGGTCTCGACATTGCTAAAGGCTCGCAGGAGGTCTACGTCTCTGGCGTATGTTCGAGTTTGGCGTGTTTTCGAGGCGTGGTGTGAGGTCCGCAAGGTTTTTCCTTTGCGGGCTTCCATTTCACAGATTCTGGCATTTTTGCAGGATGGTTATGACAAAGGCTTGGCAGCAGCGTCTCTGAAGGTGCAGTTGGCAGCGTTGGCTTGCTACCGTGGGAAGATTGGTAGCCTGTCGCTTAGCGCGCACCCGGATGTTGAGCGTTTTTTGAGGGCGGTGGTGCTTTTGCGACCGCCCCGTCGGCAGGTAGTCCCGCGGTGGGACCTCCACTTGGTTTTGGATGTTTTGGTGCGAGCGCCGTTTGAGCCTTTGGCGAGGGCGTCTTTGAAGGATTTGACCTTGAGAGTGGTTTTTCTGGTGGCCATTGCCTCGGCCCGGCGTATTTCGGAATTACAGGCTTTATCCTGTTAGGAACCCTTTTTGGTTTTTGGTGAGTCCAAGGTGGTGTTACGGACGGTGCCGTCCTTTCTGCCTAAGGTGGTGTCGCTGTTTCATGTGAATCAGGTGGTCTCTCTGCCGGTGTTTACAGGCGGCAGGGAGGACTCTGCGGTTCCGCGGTTGCATAAGTTGGATATCAAAAGAGCTTTGAAAGTCTATTTGAGGGTTCCGGCCTCGTTCCGTCGTTCGGATAGGTTTTGTGCTGTTTGGGGGTCCTAACAAAGGACAAGCAGCTTCGAAGGCCTCTATTGCTAGGTGGTTGAAGGAGGCGATTGCGTCCGCTTATCTTTTAAAGAAGAGGCCCGTTCCGGTGGGGTTGAGAGCTCATTCCACTAGGGCGCAGGCTGCCTCTTGGGCGGAGCATAGTTTGGTTCCGGCGGTTGATATTTGTCGGGCGGCGACTTGGTCGTCTTTGCACTCTTTTGTCAAGCATTATCGGCTGGATTTGCAGGCGCAGGGAGATGCCTGTTTTGGAGCGTCAGTGCTTCAGGCGGGATTGGTTGGTCCCTCCCGTTGATTCTTGGCACTGCTCTGTTACATCCCCAATGTTCAGGACTAGCCTGGAGAGACGCTAAGGAAGGTGAAATTAGACTTAGCTGCTAATTGTTGTTCCTTTAGGATCTCCAGGCTAGTCCTGTATCCCTCCCAGAATTTTTCATGGATTTGCGCCTGAAGCAGTACTAATATAACAGGTAAGCATCTCGAGGGGCTTTTACCCAAGAGGATTCCATCTGGGGGAGGTTGTGTGGGATTTCTCTGTATCCTGATACTCTGTTTTTTCTTTTCGGTTAGACAATGGGGATCTCAGCACGTGCGGACCTATGTTTCGTACCAAATCAGTTTTTCATAGATTGTACATAGTTGTTTATAGCATATCTGCTTAATTGTTGCTCTAGTGAGTTGCTTTGTCACTAGGTTACTGATCTCTGGAGGCGGATCCATGGTACTTTATACTGGTGACATCAAGAGAAGTGACGTTTTCTCAGTCTCCAAGGCTGCTGGAGGAGGAGCAAGACCCAATGTTCAGGACTAGCCTGGAGATCCTAAAGGAACAACAATTAGCAGGTAAGTCTAATTTCACCTTTCCTCTGTTTCAGGTGGTGCTGCGGCTGGAAGACTGACCGGCTGGGTAGAGCGGTGCTTTTGCTCTCTCCCTCTCCTTCTAGTGCCCCCCCCCCCCCAACCGTTCTCTTTCTTTTCGATTATCT
Source organism: Ichthyophis bannanicus (assembly GCA_033557465.1). NCBI lineage: Eukaryota > Metazoa > Chordata > Amphibia > Gymnophiona > Ichthyophiidae > Ichthyophis > Ichthyophis bannanicus. Next base: position 1,269,062,166 of record CM066032.1, on the reverse strand, counting down.
TTGCCGTAGTGTCTCCCCATCGTGTAAACGAGCCTTTGGGAGTGGTATAGCTGAGCACCTCTACCTCCCTGCTCCCGAACCCACGGTTATGGGTGAGGAGCAGGTTGTAGGCACAGTAATCTCAGCGAGGCAGTCCGTTGCTGCCAGAAGCTGAAGCTGCGGTCTGGCTGAGCTCCAGTGTGCTGTGAGCCCCCTCTGCCAAGTTCGAGGCCCAAGGAGGTGAGTCCTGCATGGGACATCAGTTTTTAAAGCGGGGCAGATTCGAGAGCGCTCAGTGCGTGTGCAGGCCGCCCACCTGATTCCGAGCAGGAAAATCGGAGCTGCGGCCATTTTCTCAGCCGCGGGCTGCTTAACAGTGTAGCTGCACAGGCCTTTTCTCCGTTGGGAACCTCTAGCTAATTTTTGGCAGGTTAGGTCACAGTTAAGCAAACTAGGGCTGGTTCAGTTGCTAGCAGGCTGTGGTGTTGGTGAAAAAAACAAAAGAAATAAAACAGACAAGAAATTATAATAGTCTTGCTAGCTTCAAGCCTGGATTAGTTGTTAGGCGATTATGTCACCTAAGCCGCGCTGTCTCATGTGTGGAACGCGGCGCAGTGAATTGTTGGAGGCCGGGGTGTGCAAACCCTGCACCCGCAAAGCGGCCCTCATGGAGAATCCCCTTGAAGGCACAAGCAGGGATCATGCGGAGTCCGCTTCTGGCCCCCTGCCTTCCCTGGAAGGTCCAGGGGAACAGCTTCTGGATCCCGCGGAGGGGGAGGGGGTGGTTCCTCCACTGTCAGCAAGCCAGCCTAGATCTGCAGCCGACATTCCGCCAGATTTTTTTACTCTGATGCAGCAAGCGTTTGCGCTGTTACAGCTGGCTGTAGGAGTGGCCCCTCAGAATCCTCGGGGTCAGAAGCGTCCGGCGCGTGCAGGGGGGCAGCCGGTCCCGCACAAGAGGTGTAGGGAGGAAAGCTTGGGGGACCCTGCTCCTTCTCTTTGGGAGGACTTGGCGTCAGCGGACGGAGAGATGGGTTTCTCGGAGAAGGAGCTCGAAGAAGCTGAATTGCCCGATGAGGAACAGCACAGTAGAGTGGTCAGGGTGTTTAGGAAGGAAGAACTTCCGGCTCTGATTGCGGAGACGCTTAAGGCGTTAAATATGCCTTCGGTGGAACCGGCTTCGGAAGAGGTTCTGGAGGACCCTCTGTTACAGGCTGTCCGCACCCCCCAGTGCGTTTTTCCCCTGCATAGGGTATTTCAGAAGATGATCCAGGAAGAGTGGGACGTGCCTGAATCGGCCCTAAAGGGGTCTAGGGCGATAGCTAGGTTATACCCTCTTTCGGACCAGGATGAGGATCTCTTTCGCTCTCCAAAGGTGGATGTGGTGGTTTCGGCATTCACTAACAAGACTACCATTCCGGTAGAGGGGGCTGCAGCCTTAAAGGATGTCCAGGACAGGAGATTAGATACCTTATTGAAGCAGGTGTTTGATATTCGTGCTCTATCCATGCAGGCCTCAGTAGCGGGACCGTGGGTAGCTAGAGCCTGTCTCCGGTGGTCCCAAGCATTGCAGGGGGATCAGTTGGGGGTGCAAGTAGTGCGTCTAGAATCAGGATCCGCTTATCTCGCGGACATTCATTATGATCTTATTCGGGGCCTTGCGAAGGCTATGGCCTCGGTTGTAGCGGCACAAAGATATTTGTGGTTAAGGAATTGGGCGGCAGATTCTTCATCAAAAGCCCGCCTCAGTAAACTTCCCTTTAGGGGAAAGCTTTTGTTTGGATAAGTTGGTGAAGGATCTTGGGGAATCCAAGGGCGGTTGTTTGCCGGAGGATAAGCCTAAGCAAGGAAAGGTGCCCGTGGGTTCCAAAGGTGGTCAAAGGGAGTTACGTAGGTTTCGGTCCTCTCGGTTTGGCCAGGCGCAGCGGAGCAGGTTTCCCATGCGAGGGCACGGATTTCGGGGTTTTCGAGGGAGCAAAACCCCTACCTGCCCCTATCGGTCCTCGGCCGGTAAGAAATCACAATGAGATAAGGTGGGCTCAGGTAGAGGTGCTGCCCGTCAGAGGTCGGTTACAGGAGTTTTACCCTGCCTGGGTCCAACTTACCATGGATCGATGGGTTCTGGAGGTCATTCGAGAGGGCTATGCTCTGGAGCTCCATCGACCTGTCTTAGATTTCTTTGTGCTGTCCCCCTGCAGGTCTCCGCTCAAGATATGCGCGGTGGCGGAGACGTTGCAAAGGCTGCTACAGCTCCGGGCGGTAGTTCCCGTTCCCTCGGACCAGTACGGGTCCGGTCGTTACTCCATTTACTTCGTGGTTCCCAAGAAAGAGGGTTATTTTCGGCCGATCCTAGATTTAAAGAGGGTAAATCGGTGTCTCGGAGTAACGCATTTTCGAATGGAAATATTGCGGTCGGTGATCGCGGCACTACGAGAAGGGGAGTTTCTCACGTCGTTAGACCTCACGGAAGCCTATTTGCATATTCCAATTCGGCCCGAGCATCAGCGTTACCTTCGGTTTGCACTTCCCATGGGGCATTACCAGTTTCAGGCGATGCCTTTCAGGCTGGCAACGGCGCCGTGGGTCTTTACCAAGATAATGGTGGTGGTGGCGGCAGCGGCGCTGCAAAAAGAGGGCGTGTTAGTCCACCCATATTTGGACGATTGGTTAATTCGAGCAAAGTCGAGAGAGGAAAGTGTGAAGGCCACAGTCCGGGTGGTGCAAACGTTGGAAAGCCTGGGCTGGGTGGTCAATCGAGCAAAGAGCAGCCTGGTTCCCTTTCAGTCTCTGGAGTACTTGGGAGCGCGTTTCGAGACAGGCTTAGGCAAGGTGTGTTTGCCGGATCGTCGGGCGTGCTCGTTGAGAGGGCTAGTGAGAGAATTCCTGGTGAGACAGGTGCCGTCGGCGTGGCAGTACCTTCAGCTGCTCGGTACGATGGCGGCTGTGATAGAGGTGGTACCCTGGGCGCGGGCACTTATGAGGCCGTTGCAGAGATCCCTTCTTCGGCGCTGGTCCCATCAATCGGACCCCTTATCCCGTCTAGTGTGTTCTGCGAAGGTGCGCCGGGAACTCCAGTGTTGGTTACGGCAGCCGTCGTTGGGCTCTGGGGTCCCCCTGGAGGTTGACGACGGATGCCAGCCTGCTAGGCTGGGGCACGCATTGCGAGGGTCGGTTCGCACAATGTCAATGGTCCCTGACAGAGCGGAGTTACTTCATAAACAGGTTAGAGTTGAGGGCGGTGTTCCTGGCTCTCCTACAGTTTCAAGACTGCTCGCAACAGAGGGCGGTAAGGGTGCTGTCTGCAGCGACGATGGTCTATATCAATTGCCAGGGAGGCACGGGCAGTGTGGCTCTCGAGGAAGAGGCGAGCCAGCTTCTGAGTTGGGCCGAGCAGCATCTGCTAGGGTTGTCTGTGCAACACGTGGCCGGGGTACACAATGTTGAGGCCGATTTTCTCAGTCGTCGGAGTGGATCCGGGGCAGTGGGTACTCCATCCGGAGGTGTTTTCCTTGCTTGTCCGGCATTGGGGTCGTCCGATCATGGACCTCATGTCAACGTTCGACTCGGCACAGGTGGACAGGTTTTACAGCAGAAGGAGGGAATGGATGGCAGAAGGGCTAGATGCCCTAGCGCAGGACTGGCCGGGGGGGGGGGGGCCTGCTTTATGTGTTCCCTCCATGGGCTCTGATAGGTCGAGTGGTGCAGCGCATAGAGAGGCATCCGGGCCGAGTGATTTTGATTGCGCCCGACTGGCCCAGGAGACCGTGGTATGCAGATCTGATTGCACCCGACTGGCCCAGGAGACCGTGGTATGCAGATCTGATTCGCCTCTTGGTGGCGGACCCCTGGAGACTGCCTCTAAGACAGGATCTTTTGAGTTAGGGGCCGTTACGGATGCCGGATGTGGCTCGATTTTCGCTTACGGCATGGCTCTTGAGAGGGCTAGGATGCGAGCTCGCGGATATTCCTCGGCGGTCATTTCGACCTTGTTAAAGGCACGTAGGCGTTCTACGTCACTGGCTTATGTTAAGGTCTGGTGTATCTTTGAAGGCTGGTGCGAAGAGCGGCACTTGCGGCCTTTGCGGACTTCGGTGCCTCAGATTCTTTCCTTGCAAGATGGTGTCGAGGTTTGGCGGCAAGTTCCTTGCGGGTTCAGTTGGCAGCAATTTCTTGCTTTTGGGGTAAGGTTCAGGGCCAGGTGTTGGGGACGCATGGCGACATCCGCAGGTTTTTGCGAGTGGTTTTGCTTATGCGGCCTCCTCGTAGATGTTTGATTCCGGCATGGGGGGGGGGGAGTCAGGGAGTGGGTTCTCCTGGGATCCCTCCGAACTTCTTGCTGATGCAACAAGCGTTTGCCTTGCTGCAGCCCGCTTTGGGAACTCAGGCTCAGGCTTCTAAAGGGCAGAAGCGAGCAGGGCCGGGGGGTCCTCTGGGCAGGGGGGGAGGCAATCCCGGACAAGAGACGGAGAGAGGCAGTAGAAGATAGCCCCCCCTTCTAGGCGAGAGGAGGAGTTGACAGTGGGGGATATGCTGGTGGAGGAGGCCTCGGATGAGGAATTGGAGGAGGGGGAGTTGCCGGACTCGGAACAACAGAGTAGAGTGGTCTGGGTCTTTCGTAAAGAGGAGCTGCCAGCGTTGATTGCAGAGACTCTCAAGGCGTTGAATATGCCTTCGGTGGCGCCTGTCGCAGAGGAAGCGTTGGAGGATCCGTTGTTGCAGGCGGTGAGGACGTCCCAACGGGTATTTCCCATTCATAGTCTTTAAGAACATGATTCAAGAGGAATGGGATGTACCGGAGGCAGCGCTGCGAGGATCCAGGGCGTTGGCCTGGCTGTATCCGCTTTCGGACCAGGATAGGGAACTGTTTCGGTTGCCAAGGGTGGATGTGGCGGTCACTAAGAAGACTACGATTCCGGTGGAGGGGGCTGCAGCATTAAAGGTTGTGCAGGACAGGAAGTTGGATACATTGATGAAGCAGGTGTTCGATGTGTGTGCCCTCTCCTTGCAGGCCTCGATAGCGGGGGCGTGGGTGGCGAGAGGCTGTTTCAGATGGTCCCAAAGGTTGCAGGGGGATCACTTGGAGGGTCAGGCAGATGAAGTAGTGCGGTTGGAGTCGGGCACAGCTTATCTGTCGAACATTCACTACGATCTCATTTGGGGGCTGGCTAGGAGTATGGCTTCGGTGGTGGCAGCTCGCCGGTATCTCTGGTTGCGTAACTGGTTGGCGGACAGATCTTCTAAGGCGGCACGGCTTAGCAAGCTTCCCTTTCGGGGGAAGCTTCTGTTTGGAGAAGATTTGGAAAAGTTGGTTAAGGATCTCGGGGAGTCCAAGGGAGGTCGGCTCCTGGAGGATAAGCCGAAGCAGGGCTGTGGTTCGTCTGGGTCCCGGGGGGGTCTCGAGAGATTTTCGTAGATTCCGGTCCTCTCGTTTTAGCCAACCACAGAGGGTCAGGGGTTTTCGAGGTTTCTGGGGAGCGGCCAGAGGTTTTGCGCCCTTCCAGTCCTCTACCGTTAAGAAATCCCAATGAGATAAGGCGGACCCAGGTGGCGGTGGTGCCCGTGGGGGGACGGTTACGGGAGTTTTACCCCGCCTGGGTCCAGATTACGTCAGATCAGTGGGTGGTGGAGAAGGCTATGCTCTGGAGCTCCATCAACCCGTGTTAGATTCCTTTGTCCAATCCCCGTGCAGAGCCCCTCGGAAGCTAAGGGCAGTTGAAGACACTCTGCGGTGGCTGCTGCATCTCAGAGCGGTGGTGCCCGTTCCAGAGGACCAGTATGGGTGCGGTCGATACTCCATCTATTTTGTAGTCCCAACAAAGGAAGGTACCTTTCGACCAATCCTGGATTTAAAGAGGGTAAATTGGTGCCTGAGAGTGACTCATTTCCGGATGGAAGCGTTGCGTTCTGTCATTGCGGCGGTCAGAGCGGGAGAGTTCTTGACTGCTTTGGACCTCACGGAGGCGTATCTCCATATCCCGGTTCGGCAAGAGCACCAAAGATTTCTGCAATTTGCGGTGCCGATGGGACATTTGCGGTGCCGATGGGACATTTGCGGTTCCAAGCTTTGCCCTTCGGGTTGGTGACAGCCCCTCGGACGTTCACCAAGATCGTGGTGGTGGTGGTGGCGACGCTCCACAAGGAGGGCATACTGGTGCATCCTTGGATGATGGGTTGATTCAAGCAAAGTCAAGAGAGGAGAGCGTTGCGGCCACCGGCAGAGTGGTGCAGATGTTGGAAAGTCTAGGCTGGGTGGTCAACTTGGCAAAGAGCAAGTTGGTTCCCACTCAGTCTCTGGAATACTTGGGGGGTGCGCTTCGAGACGGTGCAAGGGGCGGTGTTTCTCCCAATTCACAGAGCGCAAGGATTGAGGGCACTAATGAGGTTTCTGGCGCGCAGGGTGCCGACGGCGTGGCCGTACCTGCAATTGCTCGGAACGATGGCGGCCACGATCGAAGTAGTTCGCTGGGCCAGGTCTCATATGAGGCCGTTGCAGAGCGCCCTTCGGCGTTGGTCTCATCAGAGGGACGCGTTGTCTCAAAGGCTAGTTTGTCCCCTAGACGTGCGTCAGGAGCTTCTTTGGTGGTTGAGACCCGAGAGTCTGGAAGCCGGTGTGCTATTAGAGCCTCCATCCTGGAGACTGGTGATCACGGATGCAAGTCTCGTGGGGTGGGGGGCGCATTGCGAAGGAAGGTTTGCCCAGGGGCAGTGGTCGTTAGAAGAACAGGAGTGGTCCATAAACAAGTTGGAGATGAGAGCGGTGTTTTTGGCCCTTCAGGAGTTTCAGGAGTACCTGCATCAGGAGGTGGTGCGGGTGTTCTCCGACAATGTGACAACGGTAGCCTATATCAATCGCCAGGGTGGCACGGGCAGTGCGTCGCTGGAGGCGGAGGCGAGGCAGCTGTTGTATTGGGCCGAGCAGAATCTAAGGGTGTTGTCGGCGCAGCACGTGGCAGGAGTGGACAAATGTCGAAGCAGATTTTCTAAGTCGCCGCAGGGTGGATCCGGGGGAGTGGGGGCTCCATCCGGACATTTTTGCGATGGTAGTGAGGCGTTGGGGGATCCCGATAATGGACCTCATGGCAAGCTTAGAGTCAGCAAAGGTGGCTCGGTTCTTCAGCAGGCGGAGAGAGTGAATGTCGGAGGGCCTAGATGCGTTGGCACAGAGGTGGCCGGTGGACGGGCTTCTCTGTGTTTCCGCCTTGGGCTCTCATAGGCAAGGTGGTGCAGCGCATAGAAAGGCACCACGGGTTGGTGGTTCTGGTAGCACCCGATTGGCCCAGAAGACCGTGGTATGCGGATTTGGTGCGGCTGCTGGTGGACAGACCGTGGAGGCTTCCTCTGCGGAAGGATCTCTTAGTGCAGGGGCTGCTGTGCATGCCTCAGGTGGAATGATTCTCGCTTACGGTTTGGCTCTTGAGAGGGCTAGGCTGACAGCCAAGGGTTACTCGGCGGCGGTCATCTCTGTTGCTGAAGGCTCGAAGGCGGTCTACTTCGTTGGCGTACATCCGAGTGTGGCGGGTGTTTGAGGCTTGGTGTGCGGAGCGGAGTCTGTGGCCTTTGGGGGCCTCGGTGCCGCAGGTCCTCGTGTTTTTGCAGGATGGGGTGGAGAAGGGGCTAGCACCAAGCTCCTTGAGGGTGCAGTTGGCAGCCATTTCCTGTTTCCAGGGGAAGGTTCAAGGACAGGTGTTAGGGGCGCACGGCGATGTTTGGCGTTTTTTGCGAGCCGTGCTGCTTCTGCGGCCTCCGAGACTAAGTTCGGTTCCTCCCTGGGATCTGAATTTGGTGTTGGAGGCTTTGCTCAGGGAGCCGTTTGAACCATAGGGCCTTGTTGAAGGATTTGACGTTAAAGACAGTTTTCTTGGTAGCTATTTGCTCCGCCAGACGGATCTTGGAGTTACGGCTCCTTACAAGATAAGGCTTGCATTTGTCCTTCAGTCACAAGGTGGTGGTATTGCGGACAGTGCCTGCCTTTTTACCAAAGGTGGTTTCGGTGTTTCATGTTAACCAGGTGGTATCCCTTCCGGTGTTCTCGGTAGGGCAGGCGGGTACATCTGGAGATAGGTTGCACCTTCTGGATGTTCGGGTGCTGAAGAAGTATCTACGCAGAACCGCTCCTTTCCAGAGGTTGGACAGGTTGTTTGGTGACCCGCGCAAGGGGGAGGTGGCAGCGAAGTCGTCTATTTCTCGCTGGTTAAAAGACCATTGCTTCGGCTTACCTGCTCAATTGTAAGGTAGTGCCAGAGGGCCTTAGAGCGCACTCAACGAGGGCGCAAGCGGCTTTCTGGGCAGAGTTCAGTTTGGTGCCAGCTGAGGACATTTGTAGAGCGGCAACTTGGTCGTCATTGCATTCTTTTGCTAAGCACTATAGGCTAGATGTGCAGTCGGCTGGGGATAGCCGTTTTGGCTCAGCGGTACTTCAGGCTGGGCTGGCGGGTCCCTCCCGTTGATATTCACTGCTCTGTTACACCCTCTATGGTTCCGGGACTGGACTAGAGGGACGCAAAGGAAGAGGAAATTAGACTTACCTGCTAATTGTTGTTCCTTAAGGAACTCTAGTCCCGTCCCGGATCCCCCCCCCCCCCTCGGTAATATAAGGGGTGTGCAGCATGAAGTCGGAGGGTGCGGTGGAAATAGGTGTCTCAATGAAGCGCAGAGAGGTTGCAGGGGGGACCTTTTTTCGCAGCACTGCTCTGTGGGTCTTGGAGGACCCTTTTTTTCTGTCTCCAAGAAGTTCTCCTTCCCTGGCGTTGTCAGGAAGGTTGTAGGTGGTTAAGATGTTGTTTTCTTATGCCTTATTCCTTATTCCTTTAAATACTTATTTGTTGCTCTGCTGAGTCTGCTTTGTCAATAGGTACTGGTGGAAGGGGGCGGTCCTTGCCTATTTATACCAGTGACACCAAAGCGATGACATCTTTCAGTCTCCAAAGCTGCTGGATGAGGTTGTAAACTCTATGGTTTCGGGACTGGACTAGAGTTCCTTATGGAACAACAATTAGCAGGTAAGTCTAATTTCCTCTTTGATAATCCACTTTTAGTGATGCAATCCATTTGAAAAGCAGAATCACAACACGACTTTTGGTTCATTTCACATTTGCTGAGATACTGTGCTTGGTGATGCAAGCATACTGTCATTGTAAGGTCAACTTCTGATCGAGTAATAAGCAATTTCTCGCTTGCTGACAAGCAGCTCACAGAATTGAGCCCAGTTTTATTGGAATAAAATGAGCCATGGTGACATTTTGATGACGATTTTTGTCCAACGGTACATTCAGGCATAGGAGGATTGTTATCAAGTGATTCGTCGATGTCCATTTTGAAGTAAATTAATTAGTAAATGTGTACCAACTAATGCTAATCTGAAAGTCTATACGTTAAGCTCACGACATATATGCACTTAACAGTTATTGAGCAACTCCTATGGAAATGAGTTTTAAATATAACATTTGGATAACGTTAGAACTGCAGGTTGAATTACATGCCTTTGTCAAGCATGGTAATGTCCGTTATGTTTAGCCCTCTTTTCAGGGTATTGTACGCCAGGGTTATTAAATTAAATCCGCTTTTCTAGAAAGCTTAAAACATGCTCTTTCTAATGAAATTGGTTTCAAAATTATTTTAGAAGATACTTTTGTGTAAAAGGAGGTTAATACCCTATTTTTACGTTTTTGCAAAAAATCATCAACTTTACACTTAATTTGTAAACTAACGGAGAATGCTAAGAGCATGGAATTATAAATTCAAGAACTTCAGTACATAGAGGTATTATGTACAAAATTTCATACTTTTTACTTGATTATTTAGGAAGCTGCATAATGTCTAATTTTTAATTTTTTTAGAACGTCAATTTTTTTGGCTGACTTTGCTGCAGTATATCTACTTCCGACATATTCAAAAAATTATCAGTATCATTAAATAGAGCGCAAAAGGTTGTATAGGATAGTCAAGTTTCATTTTTTATAATAAAATAGCAAAGAAAATATAGGGTCTCAAAGTTGCTGAAATCTCACTCGTACTGTACAAAGTCAAGGTATGTGATCAAACGACTATATTTCAGAAAGTATTCCACGAGAGAATCTAAAACTTTACTAAAGCTAGTTTGAGACACATGGTAGTGTACATACAAAATTTCAGCAAAATCCAAGATGGTCGAGCGGGGCACTTTTTATATACTAGACCACTTGACATGGAATGACCCAAAGGCTTTCTTTGAAAGCTGGGGAATTGCTCCGTATGGGGGCTCCGTCGGTGCTGACGTAACCCATATGTGAGGACTGATTCCTGCTGTCCCTGGAGAACACCTGATCTCCAGGAACAAGCAGGAATGTAGTCTTCACATATGGGTATAATCGGTACCAACGGAGCCTGCGTGGGAACGCTCCCCAGCATCCTTAAAGCTTTTGGGAGCATCCCACAGCATATGCGTGCTGCCTTCCCGCCTCACTGCCTCTCTTCAATTCTTTGTTTTCCGCGGAGCCGACAGGACGTCTCTCCTGTCGCCGCAGAAAACTTTTATCTTCTTTCTTGTTTTTTGTGGTCACATCTGCCTTCATTCGACGCCTACCGGTACCGCTGGTTCTCTTTTCTTATTTTCTTCTTAAAAAAAAAAAAAAAAAGGAAACTTTCCTCCTTTTCTTCGGTGCCTCACCCCTCCTGGGCCAAGAAATCTCCAGACATGGAGAAGCCAACTAGCGGTTTAAAAAAAAAAAAAAAAAAGTTCAAACTGTGGTGGTACTATTTTTGTCACCGACACCCATGAATAGTCTCTCAAATGTTTAGGTCCTGAGCATTGTCCAGCGGAGTGTCTCTCCTGTAGAAAGATGACCAAGAGGGGCCTGCAGAACAGAGCTGCTAAGGCTGGTTCTCTTTTCACTGTTGATACGATGTCAGACGTCCTCCAGGGCTTCATCTTCCTCTCATGGATCTCAGGTAACTAAACAAAAGTCTGTAAAGACTAACTGGTCCTTGAAGTGTAAATCTCCTGCAAAGCATAGAGATGCCATGGGCACTACCCTCGAAAGTACACTGGCAAAATTGCCCCGGCGGGAGTCCTTGGTCTCCGTAGCACAAACGGGGTCTCAGAATGTTCCAGAGGCCTCCACCTCTGCAGAACTTCTGTTGCCATGTTCTGGGGTTGTAGCTGCTTCCACCGGTACCGACCAGACATCGGCATTAGCAATGGATAAGAGAATCCTTGCTATTGAACGCAGTCTATCGTCCCTTTTAGCTGCCTCGGTACCGCTAAGACCGCTACAGACGATTCAAATGAGCTCGGTACCGACACAGATACTGGCTCCAGTGGAACCCAATCAGGTGGGACGGCTTCTTCCCATGCCGAACCTCGAGTTTCTCTGGCATCAAGGGGTTGGAACTGAAACGCCATGGTACTGATATTCATCGGTACCAGCATCGAGCTCAGAGAGCTCAACCGGCTCAGCAAGTACAGCCTCCGCAGGGGCTTTGACTTCTACCTAGAGAACTTAACCATTTTGCCTCTGAAGGGTCCAGAGCCCTTGATCATTCCAGGCAGATTATGCCATTTTGCCAAAAGATGGCAACAAATAACATCAGAAAACTGGACTCTGTCCAGACTCTGTCCATTGTAGGACAGGGGTACAAACTTCACTTTCTCAGCATGCCCCCGCCTATGGTCATAAAACAATTCAATTCTCAAGGCCCTATCACCGACATTCTGTGTCAGGAGGTGGTCTCACTTCTTGCTCAAGGAGAAATAGAAGAGGTACCCATATCCCAACGGGGGAGGGGGTTCTACTCTCCCTATTTTCTTATCCCAAAGAAGACTGGCATACAGACCTATCCTGGACCTCAGAAAATTGAACAAATATCTGTTCCGAGAAAAGTTCAAGGTGATCTCCCTCAGAACATTTACCATACCTTCAGAATCAGGATTGGTTATGTTCTCTAGATCTGAGATGCGTACATGCATATCCTCATCCATATAAATCACAGGAAGTATCTTTGATTTCTCTTTCAAGGAAACCACTTCCAATACAGAGTCCTTCCATTCGGACTGGCCTCTGCCCCAGGAGTCTTCACAAAATGCATGGCTGTAGTAGCAGCATTCCTGAGAACTCTGGGGATATTCGTCTTCCCCTACTTAGACGACTGGCTCATCAGAGCACCAACAGCTCCAGGAACAGAACAAGCTGTTTCTCGTGCGATGAGAATTCTCCAATATTTGGGTCTGGTAATCAACCACCCAGAGTCTCATCTCACCCCTTCTCAATCCCTAGCAATCAAGGGCTTTCCTGCCATGGCCGCGTTGTCTACGAATAATAGAATTGGCTTTCCAAGCAGTAAAGACAACCCTCCTGACTGCTCTGGAAATGCTTCAAGTGCTAGGGCATATGGCATCCACTGTACATGTGGTCCCTTATGCCTGCCTACACATGCGAGTGGCTCAGTGGACCCTCTCCTTGCAGTGGACACAAGCCACGGGTCGCTTAACGGACAGAATCAAGAATTCGACACGTCTCATTTTGTCCTTAAAATGGTGGCAGTCCTTCAAACCTCCTGGTAGGTTCCCCCTTCCAATAACCACTGCCCCAAATCACCCTGATGACAGATGCGTCCAAGCTGGGTTGGGGAGCCCACTTGCACGATCTTTCCATTCAGAGTCTCTGGACCTCACAAGAGGCCTCTCTTCAAATAAACCTCTTAGAGCTAAGAGCCATTTACAATGCTATAATAGCTTTTCAGGCCCAACTCAGTCAAAGGACAGTTCTGGTCCAAACCGAGAATCAGGTAACAGGTGCTTGTTCCTGGAGATAGCGTAGTTACTCACCTGTAACAAGTGATCTCTGGGAACAGCAGGAATCGGTCTTCACAACCCACCCACCTCCCCTAGGAGTTCTCTCTATCTCTCTCTGTCTCAATTTTTGGCTCAGCTTTAAACTCAACTGAAGTGATAGAGGCAGTGAGGCGGGAAGGCAGCACGCATGCGTTGTGGGACGCTCCAAAAGCTTTCCTTTTGGATGCTGGGGAGCGTTCCCACACAAGCTCCGTCGGTACCGACGATACCCTTATGTGAAGACTTAATTCTTGCTGTTCCCGGAGATCACTTGTTACAGGTGAATAACTACGCTTTACAGGCGAGTAACTACATTTTCTGGTGGTAGGCTGTGTTGCACTGCAGGATGTGCAGGATCACAAACGGGGGAACATGCTCAAGCAGGCTTTTGAGGTGAATACGCTCACCCTACAGACCTTATTTGTGGCACGTATGTGGCCGGGGCTTGCTTCTGCTGGGCTCAGGAAATGACTGACCCAGGCTTGGTTTCAGAGGGGGAGCGGTCTATTTGGCGTATGCTTTCTAAGCCCTGGTTCGATTGTCTTAAGAGTATGGCCTTGGTGATGGCCACGCGACAGCTTCTCTGGCTTCAGAATTGGTCCATGGATGGATGTTCCAATGTCTGTTTTATCAGGCTGCCATTTTGGGGCAAGCTGCTGTTCGGACCAGTGTGCATGCCCCAAGTGGATTGGTTCTCTTATGTTCCTGGCTCTTGAGAAGACTAGAGTGAACGAGGGGGGGGGGGGGTGTTATACACCTGTGGTGGTGGCAACACTACTCAAAGCCTGAAAGAAGTTTCTTTCTGCCTTACGTTAGGGTTTGGAGAATCTTCAAGGACTGGTGCATGGCCAAAGGAATCGTGACTCTCCCAACCTCTATACCAATGATATTGGCTTTTCTGCAATCCGGGTGGCAGCATTGGCCTACTATCGCGGCAAGATATGGGTACGTCCTTGGCGACCCATACGGATGTTGTGTGTTTTTTCTCAGGGCTGTTAAGCAGGTATGGCCCCCAAGGAGGTCGATTTCTGCCTTGGGACCTGAGCCTTGTTCTATTGCAACTGATGGGAGCACTTTGCGAGAGGCTTCCTTGAAGGGCCTCACATTGAAGACTGTTCTGGTGATGATCTGCTCTGTAAGACTCATCTTGGAGCTTCAGACCTTGTTGGGAACTGTTTCTGGTTTTCCATCCAGAGGAAGTGGTTCTGCAGACAGTGCCTCCCTCCTTGCTGAATGTCGTGTCTTCCTTTTTATGTCAACTAAGCCGCTGGACTTTGGGAGAAGACAGATGTTTGTGGCTGCTGGATGCCCAGTGGGTTCTCCAGCTCTATCTGCGTAGAACGGAGTCATTCCGGCAGTCTGGCCATCTTTTTTTTTTTTTTTTTTTGTTCGCAGGGGCACAGAAAGGCACCCATCGCATGATGGCTGTGAGAAGTTATTGCATCTGTTCATCTCCTGAAGTGTCGGCCTGTTCCTTAGGGGCTTCCACCCATGGACAGGCAGTGTCCTGAATTGCCTCTGGGCCCAGGAGAGGCATGTTTCGGGGTAAGGGTACTGCAGGCTGGACTTGTGCCTCACATTAAGGGGCACTGCTGTGATACATCCTATGTATCTGGACTGGACTTGGAGGATGATTTGGAAGATGTAATTAGGCCTTCCTGATCGTGTCCCCAGTCTAGTCCCAAAACCTCTGGGTTGCCCATCTCATCTAGCAGCTTGGAGACTGAGAAACTCCTCTTTTTGTGACATCACCAGTATATCTCCCTGGCGTCCGCCTCCTGTCACCAGTTACCTCAGTCTCCAAGCAGCTGGATAGATGGGAGCCCGGGGGGTCTGTGCTCACTGGAGAAACGATTGAGGATTGACAGAAATAGTTTATTTTTGGGACTAGTTTAGGTCGTTGGGGATTTTTTCTTAATTTAAGAGTTATGTTTCTTTAAGAGCCTGTGACTGCTCAGCTTGCACAGCCTGGCTTTTTCCTTTGCTTCCTCCCTAGCTCCCCCCCCCTTCTCTCGCTTACTTCTCGGATTCTCTGGGTATTGGGGGGTAGGTTAGTCCTTGGTGTCCGGTGGCACTGCTGGACCGGTATTCAGGTTAGAGGGAGAAGAAGATACAGTTAAGTGCAGAGTCTGCCGGCGCCGCCCAGAAGGTGTGCCTGCTAGTGCGCTCGGAGAATCTCCTGCCGACCGCAGCCTGCTCTCGGCCGGCTCAGAAGGCAGCGGGTTGATCGGCCCCGGGGTGGCTGGTGATCCCGGAGCCGGTGGAAGGCGCGATTGTTCAAAGCTGACTGCTACCTCGCTTCCCAGACCCTCGAGGTAAGCGTGTGTTTGCAGCGTAGGCCTTGTTAATCGCGGGGTTTTGGCGCGCATTTAGCTGTCGGCCCGGCCACGTGGTCGGTCAGCAGCAGGCCCAGGACAGTTTTTTTTAAAATTTCTGCGGCACAATAGCCCTTAAAAAAGATAGCGGAGCGTGCCATACAGAGCGTGGGTCTGTTCCTCTTTCTGGGTTTTTGGTTTTGGTGTAGTCAGCTAAGGATCCGGGCCTGCGGTCTGGTAAGGGGGCTAAACTGGAAAGAGGGCGCTGGGTTGGCTCAGAGCTTCGCGATCAGCAATGCCCTCAAAGGCGTGGTGTGTGGTGCCAGGTAAATCTCCAGCGCAGGGGTATGTAAAGCCTGCGCGGGGGAGGTTGTGGAGTCGGAGCTAGCTCCCTTGCTCCCGGCTGAGACTCAGAAGGGGGTTTCAGAGCCATCGGCTCCTCTATCCGCCGAGGTAGGTCAGGAGGAGCCGAAGGCAGGTCCGTCCTCCAGCATGGGTGCTTCTGCCTCCCAGGCGGCTCTCCCGGCAGATCTGACTAACATTTTTTCTCAGCAGTTTATTGCCCTCCTTCAGCAGACGGTCATGAGCAGTGCCTGGCAGCAGAAGCTGGGGATGGAGACCAAGAGCACGAGAAAGCGTCAGGCTCCCCCGAGATTGGAGGATACCCTGAGCGGGGGCAAGAGGGCCCGTGGTGAGGGGGAGTTGAGGGACCATTCTGAAGCTTCTGAGTGTCCCTTATCAGGTGAGGAAGATTGCAGTTTGGCACTAGAAGAAGAGCTGGAAGAAGGAGAGATTTCAGAGAGGGAAGATCAAGCTAGAGTTGTCAGGGTCTTTCGAAGGGAGGAACTGCCTGCTCTCATTGTTGAAACCCTAAAGGCTCTCAATATGCCCGTGCCAAATTCGGCGGGGGGATGATACACTGGAGGATCCCTTGTTGCAGGTGTTCAGGAAGACCCAAACAGCTTTCCCAATGCACAGGGTGTTTCAGGAGATGATTCAAGAAGAGTGGAACGTGCCTGAGGCTCCCTTGAAGGGGTCCAGAGTCATGGGCAGTCTGTATCCCTTGTTGGATCAGGATAAGGAAGTCTTTAAATCGCCAAAGGTGGACGCGGCCGTGGCGGCAGTTTCTAAGACGGCGACTATCCCTGTGGAAGGCAGTGCGGCCCTCAAAGATGGTCAAGATAGAAAGTTGGATATTTTGTTACGGCAGGTCTTCGATGTCAATGCGCTTTCGCTGCAGGCGGCTGTGTGCAGAGCGTGGTTGGCTAGGGCCTGCCTTTGCTGGGCACAGCAAGTCCAGGAGGGGCAGCCGAGTGTCTTGGCGAGCGAGGCTGCCCGTTTGGAGTCAGGAGCTGCCTACCTGGTGGATATTCATTATGATCTTATGAGGGGACTGTCTAAAAGTATGGCGTCAGTGGTAGCGGCGTGGCGGTATCTGTGGCTTCGCAATTGGGCGGCGGATAGTTCCTCTAAAGCTAGGCTGAGTAAACTGCCTTTTAAGGGTTGCCTGCTGTTCGGGGAGGACTTAGAGAAGCTGGTGAAGGACCTCGGGGAGTCCAAAGGTGGCAGGTTGCCAGAGAATAAGCCCAAGCCGGCTCGGGGTGCTCCCGGGGGCAGGTGGCACTTTCGAGATTTCCGCCATTTCCGATCACAAAGGTTCACCTCGGCGCAGAGGGGGCGCTTTCCCAATAGAAACCAGGGGTTCCGAGGGTTTCGTGGGGTGGGGAGGGGTTTCGGCCCCTCTTCCTCCTCCTCCTCCTCCTCTACTAACTTCAAAAAGCCACAATGAGATGAGGGGGACCCAGGCGCTCTTGGCTCCGGTAGGGGGGTGTTTGCAGGAGTTTTATCCTGCCTGGGTCCAAATTACATCAGATGAATGGGTGTTGGAAATCATTCGGGAAGGCTACGCTCTGGAGTTCTTAAGACCTGTGCGGGAGGCCTTCGTGCAGTCTCCCGGCAAGTCAGTAGCAAAGTGTGCGTTGCTTCGAGAGACAGTACAAAGGCTTTTGGACCTCAGAGCGATGGTTCCCGTTCCCTCAGACCAATGCGTTCTCGGTCGGTACTCCATTTACTTCGTCGTACCGAAAAAAGACAGAGGGGTTCGGCCGATTCTGGATCTCAAAGGTGTCAATCGATGTCTGCGGGTGTCGCATTTTCACATGGAAACGTTGCGGTCGGTGATAGTGGCTGTGCAGAAAGGGGAGTTTCTCACATCTCTGGACCTGTTGGAAGCCTATCTTCATATCCCCATAAGAGCAGATCATCACAAGTTTTTAAGGTTCGCGGTACCGTTCGGTCATTATCAGTTCCAAGCATTGCCCTTTGGCTTGGCTACGGCCCCGAGGGTGTTCACCAAGGTTATGGTAGTGGTTGCGGCGGCACTGCGCAAGGAGGGCATCCTTGTGCATCCGTACTTGGACGATTGGTTGATTCGAGCGAAGTCACAGGTAGAGAGCGAGCGGGTCACGGCCTGGGTGGTAGCGTTCTTGGAAAGCCTCGGGTGGATAGTCAATCAGGCGAAGAGCAACTTGCGGCCATCCCAGAATTTGGAATACTTAGCTCGCTTTGACACTCGGATCGGACGGGTGTTCTTAACGGAGCAGCGTGTGCAGGTTCTGCGGCGGCTGGTGGGGGCTTTTCTGATGACCAAAGCCCCCACAGCTTGGCGTTACCTGCAGTTGTTGTGCACCATGGCAGCGGCCATAGAGACAGTGCCGTGGGCGAGAGCTCACATGAGGCCCTTGCAGAGAGCTTTACTGCGCAGATGGTCGCACCAACTGGATCCGCTGTCCCGGAAGCTATCCTGTCCAGAGAAGACTCGTTGATCACTGCGCTGGTGGTTGCGTCCCGGCACGTTCGAACGGGGAAAGTCCCTGGAGGCTCCAGACTGGGTGG
The DNA here is from genome assembly GCA_033557465.1 of Ichthyophis bannanicus. Lineage (NCBI taxonomy): Eukaryota > Metazoa > Chordata > Amphibia > Gymnophiona > Ichthyophiidae > Ichthyophis > Ichthyophis bannanicus. Next base: position 1,269,044,169 of record CM066032.1, on the reverse strand, counting down.
CGGTGATGATGGACACCAGCTTGCTGGGCTGGGGAGCACATTGCCAGGGCAGGTTCGTGCAGGGGCGTTGGAACTCTCAGGAGCGCGAGTGGCCCATCAACTGGTTGGAGTTGAGAGCGGCATATGTGGCGATGCTGGAGTTTGTCGTTCCTCGGAGGAAGAGCAGTCCGGGTGTTATCGGACAACGTGACGGCGGTGGCCTACATCAACAATCAAGGAGGCACCAGCAGTGTGGCGCTAGAGGATGAGGCCGAAGTCCTGTGCGGCTGGGCGGAAGTACATCTCGTAGACCTGTCGGCAGCACATATAGTGGGAGTGGACAATGTGGAGGCTGATTTCCTCAGCAGGGTAACGGTGGACCCAGGAGAATGGGTTCTGCATCCCAAGGTCTTCAAGATGGTGGTCCTCAGGTGGGGATCACCGGTCATGGATCTTATGGCGACTTTCGCCTCGGCAAAGGCCAGTCGCTTCTTCAGCAGGTGCAGGGAATGGATGTCGGAAGGCCTGGACGCGTTGATGCAGGTCTGGCCGACAGATCAGCTACTGTATGTCTTCCCTCCTTGGGTGCTAATAGGTCGAGTGCTCCAAAGGGTGGAAAAGTTCAGAGGTAATTCTGATAGCGCCGGACTGGCCGCGTCGTCCCTGGTACGGCGACCTAGTGAGACTGTTGATGACGAAGCCCTGGCGCCTTCCCTGCAGGTCGGACCTGTTGATGCAAGGACCTCTGGTCATGCCGCACGTGGATTGGTTCTCGCTTATGGCCTGGCTCTTGAGAGGGCTTGGTTGAGATCCAGGGGGTACTCGGCGGCGGTGATTTGCTACCCTGTTGAAATTCAGGAGATGCTCTACTTCGCTGGCGTATGTGCGGGTCTGGAGAGTCTTCGAGGCATGGTGCGGGGTAAGGAAGTGCGAGGTGTTGAAGGCTTCTATCTCACAGATCTTGTAATTCTTGCAGGATGTTTTCGATAAAGGGCTAGCGGTGGCGTCTTCGCATGTTCAGGTGGCGGCTTTGTCCTGTTATAGAGGCAGAGTGGCAGGACAGTCACTCGGTGTTCAGCGCGATGTCAAGCGGTTCTTGAGGCAGTGTCGCTGGTGAGGCCTCCGTCTAGACAAGTTTTTCCCAAGTGGCATCTTCCCTTTGTCTTGCAGGCGTTGGAACGAGCACCCTTTGAGCCCTTAGCTCATGCGTCGCTTAAGGATCTTACTTTGAAGTTAGTGTTCCTAGTGGCAGTCTGTTCAACTAGGCGAGTCTCGGAGCTGCAGGCCCTCTCTTGCAAGGAGCCTTACCTCTCTTTTGTTGCGGCTAAGGTGGTCTTGCGGACTGTTCCGTCTTTTCTCCCGAAAGTGGTCTCGGCTTTTCATGTGAGTCAGGATATTTCCCTGCCGATTTTTGCAGCGGAAAAGGATGGATCTTCGTCGAGGAAGCTGCACCCCTTGGATGTTCGGGCGTTGAAGTACCTTAGCCGGATGGCAGCGTTCCGAAAATCCGACAGGCTGTTTGTTCTGTTCGCGGGGCCGAGGAAAGGTGAAGCGGCGTCCAAGGCGTTGATTGCGCGCTGTATTAAGGAGGCTATTGCGTCGGCCTATGTCTTGAGCGGCAGAAGTGTTCCAGATGGCTTAAAGGCTCACTCCACTCGGGCTCAGGCTACTTCCTGGGCAGAGGTCCGGATGGTTTCCCCAGTGGAGATTTGTAAGGCAGCAGCTTGGTCGTCTTTAAACACTTTTGTGTGAGACTATCATTTGGATGTGCAGGTGGTGGAGGAGACTTTGTTTGGGTCAGCAGTTCTTCAGGCTGGCTTGCCAGGTCCCTCCCGTATTTGAGTTTTTCACTGCTCTGGTACGGACCCAGAGGTTTCGGGACTAGACTGGGGACACGATCAGGAAGGTGAAATTAGACTTACCTGCTAATTGTTGTTCCTGGAGTGGAACCAGTCTAGTCCCGTATCCCTCCCAGCGTTCTTGGGCAAGCGGTAGCCTGACGGTCACCTAGTTTCACAGGTAAGTTGGTCTTTTGTAATCCTTTGTCTATATTAAAAAAAAAAAAAAAAAGGGGGGTGTTGAGAGAATGTATAGAACTTTTGGTTCTCTGTTCAGGTTTCCTATTCTTTCTGTGGATGAAGGAGGGGCCTGTTCAAGTTTGCAGTCACAATAGTGGAGGGGCGTTAGGGGCCTCTATTGCTGTTTGCGAGTGGCTGTAGTTTGGATTAGTTTACTGTTAGTAAATTCTTACTTGTTTCTCCGGTGAGTCTGCTTTGTCAATAGGGTACTGGTGACAGGAGGCAGACGCCGGGGAGATATGCTGGTGATGTCACACAAAGAGGAGTTTCTCAGTCTCCAAGCTGCTAGAAGAGATGGGCATCCCAGAGGTTTCGGGACTAGACTGGTTCCACTCCAGGAACAACAATTAGCAGGTAAGTCTAATTTCACCTTACCTGCTAATTGCCTTTCCTTGAATCCCTCTAGTCCATGTTCATCCTGGGTTAGTGCTAGTCCAGTCGCTCTGTCTGTTTGGTGTATGATCTCAGTACTCGTGAAATCGTGAAGTAACAAAAAAAAAAGTTGGACTAGACTGAGGATTCAAGGTAAGGCAGTTAGCAGGTAAGGCATAATTACACCTTTTTCTGCAGCTACTGTTTTGTCCCTGATGTGGCTGCAAGGTATGGGGCATATTTGTAGTGGCATACTGGGACAGGGACATGGTGCCGCCTGCTGTGTTTGTGGCCCCTACAGCTCCTTTATTCTACTAATCATGCCAGTGAGTGCTGCAGCTACTTCGGAGCAGGGGGCGGTTTGCACCTGGTGGAGATGAAGCTTGGTGGGGTTGCCATAGCCACATGTTTAGTGGCCTCTAGGGAGCCCTAATGGTTAGTTGGCTTGAGCTGCAATTCCTGAAACAGTTCAAGGGGCTGTATTCAGGTGAGTTGGCTGCAGGATGGCCACCTATGTAGAGGCATGGGGCCAGGACTTGCTCCTCTGGAGGGAGGCAAAATTCCTATCTTATTCTGCAAGACCATCCAGATGAGTGGTTATGTCCCCTTGCCAGCAGGTGGCGGCAGACTTGAGTAGTTTTCAGTGATGTCACCTGGTATATCCTCTGGTACAGCACTGAGAAGTCAGTATTGTCTGCCTCCGGTAGGTGGCAAGCTCTATGAACTGGTACAACAGTGAAAATGAGCCTGACTCGTCTACATTTTGGTGTAGAGGCCTTGGATTGAGTCCTGAAAGATCCAGTGGCTTGGCGTGTGGTTATGCATCTGGACTGGAGGGACGATTAGGGATTACCACCTCTTGAAGGGATTTTCCTGGAGGCAGCTACAAAGTCTTAGCCAAAGACTGCCTGCTATTACGACTATGGTGCCGAAGGGCTCACTGCAGCCACAAGAATGCCCTGCCATATAAGGCTCCATGGCCCTTCTAGACTGGCCTTCCAAGAGTCTTCTCCCTTTGGAGGGGAAGCGACCTTTTGAAGGAGAACTGTTTCTCCACTGACTGGACCTAATATCCACCAACCAGAGGGAAACACTAACCCTTTCAACTGGCCAATACAACCGCTGCCATGGAGCTGGTAGACACATTACCCTAACCTAGCTAGCAGCATCCATCTAGGCAGTTCACTGCAAGCCTGTTATCTGGTAGGAGACCAGGCTTAATGACCACTTGGTCCAAAGTCAGGTGATTCAACACCTGAAACTCTGATCAATTCCATATGGCTAGAGCACAAGACACCCAGGAGAGGATAAGACTCAGCTGAAGGCTAACCTCTATGCTACATCCAGCACCGCTTGCAAGTTGATAGTAGCTATGGCGAAGACCCTGAAGCCAAAGGAAACTCCTCACATCCAGCACCTCCCTTCCTAGGCAATTGCGCATTAACGAGACTCCCAAGATCTGATCCTGTTCGCTTACAAGCCAAGGGAATAGCCAAGACGGGACCATAAGATCCGTGGACCCAGGTAAGGGGTTCTCCTTTAATACCATATACCCTGTTGCATAGGGTTGGCAAATAAAAAAAAAATGCAGCAGGACACCCATCAGAGGAACCATTTGCTAACCCTACCTGAAAGCTGACTCTGCATGATGAAGAGCCGGCTGAGGGGTTGTGCTGCGGCTAACTAAAGGACTGTGTTGCTTGTGCAGGGAAGTGGTAAGCCCAGTGATCACAGCCACACAGTAATGAGCAACTCTGGACCCGGATACTTGGCTGGAACAGCCACCATTTTGGATGGTGGTCTGATCTTGTTAGGGGATCAGGAAGCCCCTATGGCCTTCTCCTTCCAAAGTGCCATAAAGCACTTCTGAATGGAAGGTGCCAGACGGGATTACCCTTTGCGGGGCAGCTGCTGTTAGGTGCAGACCTCAAAGCTGGTCACGGACCTGGGCTAGTCAAAAGGTCCTGCGTCCACTGGAGGGATAGACTCAAGGTCTCCGGGAGGGGGAACGTCGGCCAGGGGTCAGGAGCTCTGGAGGTTTTGGATAGCGCAGGGTAGCAACTCGCAGCAGGTGTAGCAACTTGCAGCAGTGTAGGTTATTCCCTCGAGGCTAGTCCTTTTGAGGAGGCCGCCAGGGTGGCAGCAATGGCCCCGGAGGGAATTCCAGGATTCTGAGACTGGCCCAAAGAAGGTTTGAGGGCCCCAGTGGGATTGTTGCTGATGGGTGGCCACTTGCAGAGTTTTACCCTGCTTGGGCCCAGATCATGATTGACATGTCTGTGCTGGAGGTCATTTATGAGGGCTTTTCACTAGTGTTCTTGAGGCTCTTTGCTGACATCTTTATGGTTTGCTCCTGGCAAGGATGGGGTGTTTTGGGACACACCAGTGGCACTGGTGCCAAAGGCAGAGTGGTGCCTTACCTGCTACTCCATTTACTTTTTTGTCCCCAAGAAGGAGGGAAATTGGTGTCCCATTTTAGACTTGAAGGGGGTCAACAAGGCATTGAAGTTCCCCCGCTTTGGTATGGAGACTCTGCACTTAGTGATCATGGCAGTGCAACAGGGTGAGTTCCTCACCACCTTGGACCTCACCAATGCCTACCTGCATGTTTGATTTGCTCCGACCATCAGCGTTGAGGTTCATGGTCCCGAGGGACATTATCGTTTCCAGGCCCTCCCGTTCCCTTCACCTTCGGGGTAAGTTGCTCTTCGGTGAAGTTGATAAAAAGACTTTGGAGAGGCACACTCAGCAGCTCTCTGTGAATATAGGTGTAAGGGGGCCTTACTGGGAGGTTGGAGACTCACTTGGATTGTTTGGGGTAAGGCCTCCTCTGCCTATAGTGTTAGGTCTAAGGAAATGCAGCCATTTTTGGCATGCTCGGCGGTCTCATGGAGCTCAGAAGCCCCTGCAATAAGATATGTTAAGTCCCTTTTAAAGAGCCAGCTGGTTGGGGGGATGGTTCCAGCTGCTTCTCTCAGATCATTGGGTCCTAGGGGTCTTAGTCATGGATACACTTTTGGAATTTTCAGAGTCTCTATGGGACACTTTTGTGGCCTCAGCCTGCAGCTTTCTACTCAAATGGGTTGCAGTCAAAGAAGCTTCAGTGCCTCCTGCAATTGTAAACTATTTCACCCATGCCCTCCCCGGGACAGGGTCAGAGGCATTATTCCATTTACTTTGTAGTACCTGTTAAGGGAGGTTCCTTACATTCGATCAATGCCAAGCACCATGTTTGCATTTCCTCATGGTGTCCATTAGGCTGGTCATTGCATCGGTCCAGCATGGGGAGTTTCTTACCGCCCTAGATCTGGTCAAGGCCTACCTTCATATTCCTATCCAGGAGCAGCAGTAGCAGTTCCTCCATTTCTGTGTCTTGAGCTGCCATATGCAATTTCAAGCTCTGTCTTTTGGTCAGTGATTGTGGCGGTATTCCAGTGCAAATAAGGAATCAGAATCCAACCATACCTGGACGATTTGGTTAGACTCTGGAAAGTACAGGGAAAACACAGCCTTGGTGATTTGATGACCAGAAGAGCTGGGGTGGGTCATCAGTTATCCTAAGAGTTGCATCATGCCTTCTCAGAGCCTGGAATATTTTGGAGCCCGGTTCAGTATGCTTATGGTTGGAGTATTCTGACACTGGAGAGTTGTGTCGAGCTGTAGAGCCAACTCGGGTATTTTTGTGCTCTGTCAGCTGCCTGGGACTTCCTTCAACTACTGGGGTCCATGGCAATGACCTGGAGCTGGTCCTTTGGGCTAGTTTTACCCATATGCTCAGTGCAGAAGCATCTATCAGCATGGTCTCCCAGCTCTAAAATGTTTGACTGGGCACCCTTGCGCGCCCCCCCCCCCTCCAAATGAGCTGAAGGAGCTGCTAACATGGGTTAGTCATATCTGATGATTGGGATGCCCTTGGAAGCATCTAATTGGATGATAGTCACCATGGATGCCATCCTGAAGGGCTGGGAGCAGACTGTCTAGGTCACGTGGTCCATAGACATTGGTCCCCATAGGAGGTCAGAATAATTTGCCTGGCTTTGCAGAAGATTCTGCTTTTTTGAGGGGGAAGTGGTCTGGGTGTTAGACAATGCATTGGCAGTGCCTTGCATTATCAAGGAGGACAGAACTGCATTACTAGGGTGGTTTTCGAGGTGGCGAAACTCTGCAGTTGAGCCAGAGGTAAGCCTGCTTTCTTTGTCAGCAGCCCACATAGCCGGGGTCGACGATGTGCGGGACAACGTCTTGAGTCAGAACACAGTGGATCCTGGCCAAGTGCAAGCAAAGTCCTGACACCTTCAACCTCCTAGTAAGAAGGTAGAGCATCCCAGTATTTAACCCAATTAGCTATTTGAGAGAACGCCAAGGTGGGTAACTAATTCTGTTTCAGGAGGAATCTGCAAGCAGTGGGCTTGGATGCCCTGTTCTAGCTGTGGCCTCAGGAGGGGACCCTCCTGTAGCTCTCACCCCCCCACCCCTTCCTGAACTTTAGTGAGACACCTGCAAAGGTTAGGTCTCACCCAGGCTTGTTGATTCTGGTGACCCCAGACTGGTTGCGTGGACAGAAGTATGTGGATCTCCTGAGCCTATTGACAGGGTCCCCTCTATCTTCTGTCTCAAGAGAAGGACTTTCTTCAGCAAGGAACCTTGGTGATGTCTGATTCTTTTCCTTCCCCATACATCATGGCTCTTGAGAGGCATAAGCTGTCCAAGAATAATTACTCGAGCAGTAATGGCTGCCCTGCTTGAGGCCTACACGATCTCTCCTTGGCCTATGAGGTCCTGGAGTTTTGAGAGTCTTGGAGAGGGAGTGTGCCTCTTGTGTTCTGGTGACCAGGAAGTAGAACATAGTTGCAGTGTTGTCCTTGCAGTTTGGGTTGGACAGTGGTTTAGCTCTGAACTCTCTCAAGGTTCAGGTAGCACCCCTTGCATGCTAGAGAGAGTGTATTCAAGGTATGTCCTTTGTGGCATAGCCCGATACCTTCCACTTCATCAAGAACGAAGCAGATCTGTCTGCCAGTGGTTCTGAAATACTTTAAAGGTGCTCCCCTTCCTTGAGCCTATTTGTAAAGCTTTGCTCAAGGATTTGATCCTTAAGATGGTCTTCCTAGTGGCAGCTGTTGGAGCTTCAGGCCTTGTTCTGGAAAGAGCTCTTTCTGGTTCACTGTCTTCGGTTTCCTTGCAGATGGTGCCATCCTTTCTCCCAAAGGTGTTGTCATCTTTTGCTTTTAATCAAACAGTCTTATGCCCCCCCTCCATGGAGAAGGATCTGCTTTCAGACTCTGCATTTGCTAGATGTGAGGAGGATACTGGTTAGGTATCTAGAAATTGCTAATCCCTTTGGTCTATCTCAGCCTCCTCTTCAGCCATCCAAGGAAGGAACAGATGGCAGCCAAGACCTCTATTGCCTGCTAAATTAAGAAGGTTATTGTGTGTCGGAGGGAGTCTAACCTGGAGTTGGAGCAGATGGTGCATTTGGTAGACCATGTTCTGGAGAGAACTGCCCCCCCCCCCTTCCTGACTACTTGGGTATGTCCATTAGTCTAGTAGGATGATGAGGAAGGAGAAAGTTTACATACCTGAATTTTTTTTTTCCTTAAATCCTGCTAGACCAGTCCAGGACCCACCTTGGAAGATGTCTCCCAGCAGATTTGGGAGTCTTGTCACTGATTGATGGTGTTTTGTCAGTATTAGTATCTGCCGCAGTGTTGATTATGGTAAAAGAGCCAAATACTTGTTCCAAATGTTACAATTTATGGTTAGTTATTAACATTTCAAGTTTGAAGGGTGTTGGGGGGGGGGGTGTCTTTCAAGCTGGCTTACTGCTTGGGAAGTGTCATTTTTTTGCTTCTCTGTTGCATCAGTACTTTGTCATGTTGACATCACAAAAAGGTATTCATGCCTGCCTCCATCTGCTGGTTGGGGTGGCGTAACCTACTTGTCTGGACTGGTCTAGCAGGATTCAAGGAAAGGAAATTAGTAGGTAAAAAAAAAATCCATCTTAGCATTTTGTAGGCTTTATTGAAGGAACGCTATTCATAAATAAGTAAAAGCAGGCAATATAAAATATGAAACTTCCCCCTCCTCAAAAAGTGGACCATGAAACACTCAAGATTCAAAGTTGAGAAAAATAATTAGATGCCAGTATTTCAAATGTGAAATATAGAAAAAAATGGATCATTATCTCTAGAAGTTATTTCCAGAAGTGATCCAACATCTTCTTTCTAGGTCTTTACTGGTGTTGCCTAAAAATCAGGCAAATTGACAGGTTAAAAAGAAAAACACCTATACTCACAGCTCACCCTACACTTAACATCAATAAATAAGCAGAAAGACAGCCCTTTTGCCGAGCACTTATGTGAAAATTAAGTTTTTGTTAATGGATCTGGATCTCCAGAGAAGCCTTGGAATATCCTTATAATGAGAAACTTTATCTTGTCTGGGGGAAATAACCTAACTTCACTGTTGTTCTGATTAAAGCAATAATGTTAATCATGTAACCAAGATTCTAGCCTCGCATAAGAGTGATAATAAAGCCTTCAAAGAATCAACATTAGTTTTGATGTCAGATGGTTTCTATTTTTAGATGATACATAAAGCCCATAAATTAAAAGTGCAAAATGTTTAAGGTAGCTCTAGGACTTTTTAAGTAAGTTGTCACACCGAAATACATTTTATTAATCTCAGAAAATTTAAATAAAGGTGTGTTGCCATATTTTCAGTGAAAATAGAATGCTTTTTCTTTACCACAGCTGCACCTGAATCCTGTAAAGAGGTAATCTTCAAGTCTACAGAACTAACTGTTGGGTTATATTAACCCAACGTTTTACAATTTTCTTTTCTTTTCAACTAGAAGAGCCTTTGATCTAGCAAATGCATGATATATTGTATTTAGAGGGGTTCCTTAAATGTTGTTCTGTTATTTTCCATGATCAGAATTAATTTCCTGGGTGAGACCAGGAGATATTCTAATCATACTTCTCATACTTTAACTCTTAATGTTAGAAAAACTAATTGACCAGATAGTTCTCGAAGTATGTTTAAAGTCTGGGTTGCAGTTCAACAGATGTCTACAACATCAACAATCGCCTTGCCACTCTGAGTCATTCTGGTTCACAGAAGCAGCCAGGTAGCCTTTGGATCGGAGATGTGCGGAGCGGAGGTGGTCCACATCAAATGTGTGTGGAACCCAGTATAGCCAAAATTGCTTACCTGCTCACAGAAGTCACCACAGTTGCTAACCTGGAAGCAGTGTCACTGATGACTTGCTCTATTTACCATGCACCAGCAGTCTCCTTTGCTGCAGTGAACAAATCATTGAAAGCTGAGACAATGAGATGCCATTCCCCATCAGAATCTTGGGTTATAGCTGATGTAGAAAGTGAGATAGCAGCAACCTCAGCAAGGCTGCTGGGAGATGGTGAAAATTGCTTGGAAATCTTTCTAAATTGCACAATTACAGGACTGGGGGCTTGAGTCTGTAATGGAATTCTAGCTGATGAGCACTCTGAGCTCTTTTCAGCTGTTTGAAACCCCCAGAAAGTCCCTCTTCACAAGGAGAGAAGAATTTAAATCCGGTAAATCTCTTAAGAAGAAAGTGAATTTGAATTGTTTTTTGATGTAGCATAATAGTTCCAGGAAAAGATAGAATGTGCCATTTTTGTGCTCTAATGGGACAGTTATCCACTTTGGTCTTACCTGGGTTATTTTATTTATTTATAAATTTTTATACCGCTTTTGTCAATAAATCAGTGGTTTACATAGCACAATAACATGAAATTTACACAAAATTTAGAACGAGAACATGAACTGTATTAACAGAATTTGTACATATAATGGGTGTTAACAGGTTATAAATTCTGGGGTGTGAGATAACAAGGAACTCTGGGTTGGTGGCCTTGCTAGAATAAAAGAAGGTAAGGAGGAACTCGGAGCTAGTGTTCTTGATAGAGGAAGCTATGCTGCTCAACAAAATCAGCACAATCAATTTGTCTTTTTTTTTTCTTTCTTATGAATCAATAACTTCTCAAATACAAATGCATAGTGTGAAGTTTATTTGCTTTTAAAAAGAGAACGTCCTAATTGTTCCTCTAGGCCAGTCCTGTCCATTTACACTTGGGCTGTCAACGTTCATCATCAGCTGAGAACTGAGCATGTCAGAAAATTCTGAAGTGGCTGTACAAGAGCTCCCTTTTCAGCTCCATACTCCAGTCTCTCAGATCTCAGTAGCTGAGTACACAGCTCATGTGTTGTGGACTCCCTGAGAAGAACTTTGCCTTTCAGATAAGTGCCATCGAGTCGGTGTCAACTCCTGGCGATCCTCTGTATAGTTGACTTAAACTTTGTTCGGCCTTCAGCCAAGAGACTCATTGTTGATAGTGATATCCATAGCTGCTGTTATTGTATCTATCCAGCATACAAAGTACAAGAGAAAACCTCTCACATAGAGCAGAATAAGTGCAGGGCTTGCTGGGGCTAGCCTCCTTATTGGTTAAGTAGGTGAGTGCGGACAGTGGGGTAGAGCCTGTCCTTGTATTTGCTCAAGTGTCGCCTGGGGTGAAATGCCTGGGAGCCTCAGGTCTCTTCCCCCCCTCCCCCCCCAATGCAGGGACTGCTCGCATTCAGTGTGTTTTCTTCAGCAGGGAGTGTACACTGCCAGTGTTTGCTGCCTGTGTGCAGACAGCCGTAGCTTAAACTCCATGGGGTTTTTGCAAGGTTTGCACAGTGTTTTTCAGTGATTATCACTGCAGATATGGATGCTGACTCTGAGCTCCCTGCAGGAGGTTCCCTAGAACCTGCTGTTTTGGCAGGAACTGCATCACTTCCTCTGAGGCAGCCATTTCTCTGAAGTGAAAGATGAAACAGGGGAAAAGGTAAATCCAAGGGCTCAGTAGCGTTGGGAGCCAGATCAGCACCACAGTCAGATCCTCTGGCTCCCTTGGAGTTGCAGGAGCTGTTTTTCCACCAAATTTTATTTGCCCTCTCCATGGGGCTTATTGCATTAAAAGGAAGCAGGTTGAGGCTTCATCCTCCCAAAGTCCCTGCTCTTATGACTGATGTGGCCTTGCCAGAAGGGGACAATGTGGAAGAGACCCCTTCTGGGAAAGGAAGTAGGGGATAACCAGATACCTGGCTGGTTCTGGACTCCCCTCATTCTCCAATTTCTGTGGAGCTGGGGGAAGGTACTTTGGCCTTCTGGGGCAAGCCTGGTGTCCTGGAGTTAAAAGAAGGGGAGATTCCTCCGGTGGGGGAAGGGGGGGGGGCAATCCCCAATGTCTTCTGCGTGTTTTTCATAGAGAAGAGCTTTATGCTCTGATTCCTTAGCGTCCCTCTAGTCCAGTCCCGGAACCATAGAGTTGTCAACCTCCTCCAGCAGCTTTGGAGACTGAAATACATCAGCGCTTTGCTGGCACCAGTATAAGTAGGCAAGGACCGCCCCCTCTCACCAGTACTTTCAGTCTCCAAGCAGCTGAAGGAGATCCTGAGCCTGGTTCTGGGCTCAGTTAGGAATATAGGCAGAGCTAAATAGAATACATTTACCTTTAAATTTGGATTTACTTTTATTACTTTGCCCCTTCTGTGTTTTGATTGCAGGAGCTGTGCTGGTGCAGGAGATTTCTTCCTCTGGCTCCATCTGCCCCCCCTCCCCCCCCTTCCCTCTTCTCTCTCTCTTACTTTCCCTTCTTTCCTTTCACAGCCCTATTGCTTAGACGAGCACTGTGGGGTTAAGACAGCACAAGGGTGTTTCTGTGCCTCCCTGCTCCCGAACCCGCGTTAAAGGGTGAGGAACAGGTTGCAGGCTGGCAGCAGTGGCCCGGAGTATGCAGGGCAGCTGAGGAAGTGCTGCCAGTGTTGGAGCTGAAGCCACAGTCAGGCTGAGCTCCAGCGAGGCTGCTGCATCTCTCCTCTCTCCTTCACCCCATCTTTGCAGTGGTGAGTAAGAGGGGTTCCTTTTTATGGTTTTTGGGGCCCTTTGAGATTTAGCAGGGGGGGGGGGGCTAAGCTTAGGTTTCTGTTCCTATCGGGGTGGTCTGCCGCGTGGTGTTTTTGGCGGGAATCGGCTGCGGCGGCCATTTTGAAAAAAATCCCGGTTTGATTTTTTGCTTTAATTTTGCTTTTTCTGAGCTTTCTAACCTTCGTTTTGGCTGCAGACCTTCTGGGTTCGACTTGGGGGTGGTCTGGGGTCCTAGTGTGTGCAGAATTTAAAAAAAAAAAAAAAGTTTGTAAAAACGGGGGTTTCTTGAGCCTGCCTCACAAGCTCCTTTTTTCTAGGCTGTGCTGCTGATCCACGGGACAGAGGGTGGCAGTTGAGCTTTCCTCTAAGTATGCCTGCGAAGCCACGCTGTGTGGTTTGTGGAGCTAAGCGGGGTTTACTGACAGGGTCCAGTGTGTGTGGGGCCTGTACTCTGGATTCCAATGTTATGGAGGTTACAGCTCCTCCAGCCGTCGCCGGTGAGGGGCTTCCGCTAGGTGCGGTGGCGGCTTTGCCTCCGACTCTGGATTTTCAGGGGCCGGAATCTTCCCCTGGGGAGGGGGCCTCGGGTTCGCAGGGTCAGAGTTCGGTGGCCTTAGCTCCGGGGATTCCGTCAGATTTCTTCTCTCTCATGCAGCAGGCTTTTGCGCTCCTGCAACCCGGGTTAGTCTCTCCGGCTCGTGCGGAGGAGCAGAAGCATCCGGGGTCCCTGATTCGGAAGGAAGACGGCGCTCCTGCTGCGAAGGTGGCCAAGGGGTCGGCAGAGGAGGGTTCTCCGTCTCGTCTGGGGGACCTGGATAACACCTCAGGTGAGGAGTTAGAGGAGGGAGAGTTACCTGACATGGAGCAGCACAGTCGGCTCGTCAGGGTGTTTCATAGGGAGGAGCTTCCGGCCTTGATTGCTGAGACTCTCAAAGCCTTGAATATGCCGGTGGAGGTGCCGGCGCCGGATGATGCTCTGGAGGATCCTCTGCTCCAGGCGGTGCGTAAGTCCCAGCGGGTCTTTTCCCTGCATAGAGTCTTTAGAGGGATGATTCAGGAGGAGTGGGACTCGCCAGAATCGGCGCTGAGGGGCTCTCGTGCCTTGTCGCGCCTTTATCCATTGTCCGATCAGGATAGGGAGCTCTTTCGGTCTCCCAAGGTTGATGCGGCGGTGTCGGCAGTCACGAAAAAGACTTCGATCCCGGTTGAGGGCGCCGCGGTGTTGAAGGATGTGCAGGATAGGAAGTTGGATACGCTATTGAAGCAAGTTTTTGATGTATGTGCCCTCTCTATACAAGCCGCCGTGGCGGGGGCTTGGGTCGCGAGAGGTTGCTTGCGCTGGTCCCAACGATTGCAGGGGGATGTAGGGACAGCGCAGGTGGAGGATGCAGCGCGTTTGGAGTCGGGGGCCGCCTATTTGTCGGACATTCATTATGATCTCATCCGTAGTGGAGCTAAGTCTGTGGCCTCAGTGGTAGCGGCGAGGCGGTATTTGTGGTTGCGCAATTGGGCTGCCGACAGTTCCTCCAAGGCTCGTCTCAGTAAGCTTCCCTTTCGGGGGAAGTTGTTGTTCGGGGAGGATTTGGAAAAGTTGGTCAAGGATCTCGGTGAATCTAAAGGGGGGACGTCTTCCGGAGGATAAGCCGAAGCAGGTCTGGGCTGCCACTGGGTCTTGAGGAGCTCCTCGGGAGTTTCGCCGTTTTCGGGCGGCTCGTTTTGGGCAGCCTCAGCGTGGACGGTTCCCAGCTAGAAGCCAGGGGTTTCATGGCTTCAGAGGGGCTGGCAGAGGTTTCTCCGCCTTTCCCTCCGCCTCCGTTAAGAAGCCCCAATGAGATGAGGCGGGCTCAGGTAGATGTAGTTCCCGTGGGGGGGGGGGGACGGTTGCGGGATTTCTACCCTGCCTGGGTCCAACTTACGTCAGATCAGTGGGTTCTGGAGGTAATTCGAGAGGGTTACGCGCTTGAACTTCATTGTCCCGTGTTAGATTCCTTTGTTCTGTCGCCCTGCAGAGCTCCGCTCAAGCGGAGGGCCATCATCGACACGTTGCAGAGATTGTTGCACCTCAGGGCCATTGTTCCTGTGCCAAGGGACCAGTGCGGTTCCGATCGGTACTCCATCTATTTCGTGGTGCCGAAAAAGGAGGGATCCTTTCGTCCTATCCTCGATTTAAAGAGGCTCAATCGGTGTCTCCGGGTAACTCACTTTCGCATGGAGACTCTTTGATCCGTCATCGCGGCTGTCAGGCAGCGGGAGTTTCTGACTTTGCTAGACCTCACGGAGGCTTACCTGCATATCCCGGTTCGGCGGGAGCACCAGCGCTATCTGCGGTTTGCATTTCCCATAGGACATTTTCAGTTTCAGGTGTTGCCCTTCGGCCTGGTGACGGCGCCCTGCACGTTCACCAAGATCATGGTAGTTGTAGCGGCGGCTCTTCGCAAGGAGGGGGTGCTCGTGCATCCTTATCTAGACGATTGGTTAATTCGGGCGAAGTCTCAAGCGGAAAGTGCGGAGGCCACCGCCAAGGTGGTGCAGTTGCTACAGAGTCTGGGCTGGGTGGTCAATTTTGCGAAGAGCAGGATGACCCCCTCGCAGTCGTTGGAATACCTGGGGGCGCGGTTCGAGACGCATCAAGCGGCAGTTTTCTTGCTGGATCAGCGGGCGCAGGCATTGCGGAGGCTGGTGCGGCGCTTTCTCCTGCAGGTGGTGCCCACGGCGTGGCAGTATTTCCAGTTGCTCGGCACGATGGCAGCAACGATAGAGGTGGTGCCCTGGGCCAGAGCGCATATGCAAAAGCTTCAGAGTGCGCTCCTCCGTCGTTGGTCTCATCAGTGCGATGCGTTGTCTCGACGACTGATCTGTCCCCCGGAGGTACGCCTGGATCTTCGCTGGTGGTTACGGCCGGAGAATCTAGCCGCGGGCATGCCCTTGGAACCTCCATCCTGTAAGCTGCTGACCACGGATGCCAGTCTTCTGGGGTGGGGGGTGTGTTGCGGGGACGCGTTTGCCCAGGGCCTGTGATCGTTGGAAGAGAAGGAATGATCCATCAATCGGTTGGAGATGCGAGCGGTGTTTCTGGCTCTACAAGTGTTTCGGGGGACTCTTGCGCGGCAGGCGGTTCGGGTTCTCTCGGACAATGCGGCCACAGTCGCTTACATAAATCGGCAGGGCAGCACCGGCAGCGTGGGGCTCGAGCGGGAGGCCGCTCAGTTGCTAGCTTGGGCCGAGTCCCATCTGAAGTGTGTCAGCACAGCATGTGGCAGGCGTAGAGAACGTAGCGGTAGATTTTCTGAGTCGCCGACGGGTGGACCCGGGGGAGTGGGTCCTTCACCCCGAAGTCTTCGCGCTTCTGGTACGGCGCTGGGGTGTTCCCCTAATGGATCTCATGGCGACCTTCCAATCGGCTCAGGTGGAGCGCTTTTTCAGCAGACAGCGAGAACGGATGTCCGAGGGGCTCGACGCGCTGGCGCAGCCCTGGCCGCAGGGGGAGCTGCTCTGTCTTCCTGCCTTGGGCTCTGATAGGCCGGGTGGTGCAGGGTCCGTTGCGCATGCCTCAGGTGGCTCAGTTCTCGCTTACGGCATGGCTCTTGAGAGGGCTCGGATGACCGCTAAGGGGTATTCGGCGGCGGTCGTTTCTACCTTGCTGAGGGCGCGTAGACGTTCCACATCTCTGGCGTACATTTGCGTCTGGTGCATCTTTGAGGCTTGGTGTTCAGAGCGTACTGTGCGTCCGTTGGGGGCTTCAGTATCGCAGATCCTTTCGTTCTTGCAGGATGGTGTGGACAAGGGTTTGGCAGCTAGTTCGTTGCGCGTGCAACTGGCTGCCCTTTCCTGCTACTGTGGGAAGGTGCAGGGCCAGTCTCTCGGGGCCCCTGCGGACGTCTGATGGTTTTTGAGGGCGGTGTTGCTCATGCGGCCGCCGCACTGCTGTGCTGTTCCTCCGTGGGATTTAAATTTGGTGTTGGAAGCCTTGCTAGCTCCTCCGTTTGAACCGTTGTCCACTGCTTCGCTCAAGGATCTCACATTGAAGACTGTTTTCTTGGCGATTTGTTCGGCTAGGAGGATCTCGGAGCTACAGGCCTTGTCTTATAGAGAGCCCTATCTCTCTTTTTCCGACCACAAGGTGGTTCTCCGTACCGTTCCGGCGTTCTTACCCAAGGTGGTTTCCGCCTTTCATGTTAACCAGGTGGTCTCTCTTCCGGTGTTCTCCGATCGCGATGGGGCCGGATCTGGGGGACAGTTGCGTCTGTTGGACGCTCGTGGGGTTCTAAAGAGGTATCTCTCCCGGACGGCGTCCTTTCGGCGGTCGGATCGGCTTTTTGTGGCGTTCGGGGGACCGCGTAAAGGAGAAGCGGCGGCGAAGTCGTCTATTTCACGCTGGTTGAAGGAAGCTATTGCATCGGCCTACATCTTGAAGGGCAAGTTGGTTCCGCAGGGTCTTCGGGCTCATTCCACTCGGGCGCAGGCGGCGTCTTGGGCAGAGTTCAGTTTGGTCCCAGTAGGCGACATCTGTAGGGCAGCGACTTGGTCGTCCTTGCATTCCTTTGCCAAGCATTACCGCTTGGATGTTTTGTCAGCGGAGGATGGGCGTTTTGTGTCAGCGGTGCTTCAGGCTGGGCTTGCTTGTCCCTCCTGTTGATGTTCACTGCTTTGTTACATCCTCTATGGTTCCGGGACTGGACTAGAGGGGTGCTAAGGAAGGGTAAATTAGACTTACCTGCTAATTGTTGTTCCTTGCGGAACTCTAGTCCAGTCCCGGATCCCTCCCTTGGTTTTTTGAAGGGTTGCCAGCCTGACTGTTTCGCCTCCCGCGGGTACTCTGCGTTTCTTTGCTTCCGGGTGGCGCGGGATGAAGCCATTGGAGGACCCTCTTGCGTAGCGCTCTTGACTGCCCATCCTCTACGGAGGTGGTAGGGTAGGGCGTTTCTGTGTTGTAAGACGATATTCATATTCAGACAGTCGATGAAAACAATTAATTTAAAAGAAAAAAAAATTAATTAAAATGGAAAATGGAAACCACCTAATCCGTATATATATATATTGATATGTTTATCTGTTGCTAATGGTTTCCAATTCTTGTTGAATGTATTCTGGTTAATTCTACTTATTTGTTCTGCTCAGTGTGCTTTGTCAATAGGTACTGGTGAGATGGGGCGGTGCTTGCCTACTTATACTTGTGCCAGCAAAGCGCTGATGTATTTCAGTCTCCAAAGCTGTTGGAGGAGGTTGACAACTCTATGGTTCCGGGACTGGACTAGAGTTCCGTAAGGAACAACAATTAGCAGGTAAGTCTAATTTATCCTTAGTCATTCTTACAGCCTTAAACATCGTGTCTCTTCTGCTGTGACTGAGGACTCCTTAGAGGACCCCTTGTTGCAGGGTACAAAGGGGGGCACAGGTTTGTTTTCCTGTACATATGGTAATCAAGAAGATGATAGAATTGGAATGGGAATTTCCTGAGGCAGCCTTATGGGGCAGCAGGGCAATGGCTTGGTTGTACCCTACTCCACTGGAGGAGAGGGAACTCATACGAATGCCTAAAGCAGATACTTTGGTCTCTGTGGTGACCAAAAAGACCACCATACTGGTGGAAGGTGGGGCCACATTTAAAGACCTCCAGGATAGGAAACTGGAGTCTCTTCTCAAGCTGGCTTTTGACTCTTGTCCCTCGCTCTGCAGGCGTCCGTATGTGGGGTGTTTCTGTCTCAGGCCTCCATCCGCTGGAGGACCAAGCGACAGAGGGCACCAGGCTGGAGTCGGCCACAACGTACATGGCAGACACCTTCTGTGGCTTAGTCCGGGTCTGTTCTAAGACTATAGCTTCTGTTATTATGGTGTGGTGATTCCTTTGACTCTGCAACTGGTCTGCAGACGCCTCTTCCAAGTCCAGACTCAGTAAGCTTCCCTTCAAGGGGAGGTTGATGTTTGGAGAATGCTGGAAAAGATAAGGGCTTAGCAGACTCTAAAGGAGGCTGCTTACTGGAGGACAAGCCCAGGGGCCTGAACAGGAGGCTGCACAGCAAGGGCAGCCCAGAGATTTTTGGAGATTCTAGAGCAACTGGTTGGCTCCCTATCAGCGAGGGTGTCTTGGAGCACGGGGGCAGCTCTTTTCGTGGCTTACAGGCATTCGGTCGGTCACATATGGGTGACGTCGGTGCCGACGGAGCCCTTGTGCAGAGCATTTCCCCAGCTTTCAAAGAAAGCCTTTGGGAATTGCAGCGTGCATGCGCGGTCCCCTTCCTGCCCAAGGGTGCCATCTTGCTCAGTCTTTTTTCCGCGGAGCCCGACGGACATAGTTCGTTTTTCCCCGAGGGAAAAAGTTGATTTCCCTATTTTTTCTTTTTTCTTCGGTTCGACGCCGCATCCTTTTCCCGCCTTGGCCCGATACGCTAGTATCGAGTCCACACTCTCTTTTTCGGTTTTTGTCCTTTGTGACTAGCTTCGCGCCATTTTTTCTTTTTTCACTGGCAGCCCGGTCTTTTGACCCCGCAGGGGCCCTTTTTCCCCCGATGGCTACCAGCGGGTTTAAAAAGTGTGATCGGTGTAAAACTTATGTCTCTTACCGGCACACACGACTGCTGCCTCCGCTCTGATCATGACCCGATGATCTGTGGTCCGTGTGGCAAAATGTCCTCGAAGGCGTTGAGGAGTCGGCAGCACCAGAAGGATAGGATCTTCTCTGACTCCACGTCCGGACAGGCCCGGACCTCGTCAGAGGCCTCGACATCTCGGGACTCCGGCCCCGAGCAGCATCAGGGTTCCTCTGAGCGGGGGTCTCCTTCGCGGGAACATCGCAGGAAGAAGAAACCCGCGAGGGTGGCGTCGGTGGACGCTCCTGGTTCCTCGAGGGCCAGGTTGCATAGTCCCGATAGCCGTCCCAGGTCTTCTGAGTCGGAGAGGCCTGCCAAACATCCTCGTATCGAGATGGAGTCTCCTGGACACGCGAGTGCTGTAGTCCTCGTGGACTCTCCTCCAGGGGAGCCGACGTCGGGGCCGACGCCGTCGGGGCCCGAGTCGGGGGCTGCTGGGTCTCCTGAGCTCGGACTCAGGTTGACGGCCTTGGAGAGCAGCCTCGCTGCCGTCATGAAACAGCAGCGGGCATTGATCGCCGGTCTCACCGGTGCATCTGCCCCAACCACCGGGACCTCGACGTCCAAGTCGACCCCGGAGGCCGAGCCGATCCTCGAGTCCATGTGGGCTCGAGTCGATCCTCGAGTCCATGCGGGCTCGAGTCGATCCTCGGCCACGGTCTCCCTCGGCCTCCCGTTCGGGACCGAGGTCGTCGACGCCGGTACGCTCGGTGTCTGGGCGGGTGGCATCGGTGCCCGCCCGACCGGAGCCGCTCGATTCCTCCGAGGAGTCGGGCTGGGAGACGGAGGATGAAGAGTCACCCGACACTTATCGGACTTGGTGTGTCCCATCGGACTCGCCGGAGTCCGAACCTCGGAGATGATCCCCACCGGAGGATACCTGGTTCTCGGACTTCGTGCGGGATATGGCCAAGGCCTTGGCCTTCCCCGCAGATCCCGAGGAGGAGCCTCGAGCCGAAGAGCTCGAGGCCCTCCAGTATGACTCTCCCCCCAAGGAGGCCTTTACTGTACCGGTTCCTCCGATGCTGGAGCGGCTGCTCTTCCACATGTGGGAGACCCCGACGCCGGTGTTAAGCAAGCGGGTCGATTCCATCTATCGAATCCGCAAGAGCCCCAGGTTCCAGAAGGCACAATTACCGCACCACTCCATGGTTGTGGAATCAGCTATGCATCGACTGAAAAGTCAGAAGATGCACTCCTTGGTGCCTCCCGGCTGGGAGGCCCGGAACCTGGATTCCATCGGTAAGAAGTGCTTCCAGGGCTCTATGCTTGCTTGCCGTGTCCAGACTTACCAGCTCTACATGGGCATGTATCTCCGAGACCAGGCAAAGGAAATTGCCGGGTTCTCTGCTGGTCTCTCTGAGGAATCTTTGCAGCGGTTCCAAGCCTTGTCCACTGGTATTCGAGAGTGCTCGAAGTTTATCTCTCGAGCAGCCTACGATGGCTTCGAGACTTCGGCCCGAGTAGCCGGGGGCCGGCATCGGTGCCCTCCGACTGGCTTGGCTACAGTCATCCGACCTCGAGCCATGGGTGCAGGACAAGTTGGTCGATGTCCCCTGCCGAGGTGAAAACCTCTTTGGCAAGCCCGTGGCTGAAAAGGCTGCAGAACTCGAGACCGAGACTCTGACCAGGACTAGGCTGTCCAGAAAAACCTCTGCCCCTTCTCAGAAGAAGGGCTCAGGAAAAAAGACCTTTTACCCGAGGAAGTCATCTGCCTATAAACAATACCCTCATTATCAGGCGTCTGCAGCTCCCCAACAGGGTCAGCAGGCCAAGGCGCAAGGTCATGGGCCCCATAGACAGAAGGCCCCCAAGCCACCAACACCGGCCCCTGCTTAGCAGGGTGGGGTTTTTTTGACTCAGAAGGCATAGCCTCTTCTCAGCTGGCTCACCTCAGCACAGGAGGCCGGCTGGCCCTCTTTGCCCACAGGTGGTCAGCCGTCACATCAGATACCTGGGTGCTCCATATAGTCCAAAAGGGCTATCTTCTCCATTTTCACCAGGTACCTCCCTCCTATTTTCCAGGGGAGCCTCCACGACTCCCTCTGCACAGGGACCTACTCCTTCAGGAGTTAGCAAGTCTGCTACAGGAACAGGCTGTGGAACCGGTGCCCCACCACCTGAGAGGTCATGGCTTTTATTCCAGGTACTTTCTGTTACCAAAAAGAACAGGAGGCCTCAGACCCATCCTAGACTTGTGGAATCTGAACAAGTTCCTGGAGAGGGAAACGTTCAAGATGCTTACCCTTGGAATCCTAGTGCCCTACCTCCAGCAGGGAGATTGGCTATGCTCCTTAGATCTAAAGGATGCTTATACTCACATCCTTATTCATCCAGACCACAGACAATATCTCAGATTTGTTGTGGGAGGAAACCACTATCAGTACAGAGTACTACCCTTTGGCCTGACCTCCGCTCCCAGGGTGTTCACCAAGTGCCTAGCAGTGGTGGCGGCCTTCCTAAGGTCTCTTAGGTCTTTTTGTGTTTCCATACCTGGACGACTGGCTCATAAGGGGCCAGTCTTCCCAGGAGGCCAATCAAGCCACCCTTCGCACTGTGGCTCTGCTTCAGCACTTGGGGTTTGTCATAAACTTCGCAAAGTCCACTTTGCTCCTGTCCCAGAACTTAGATTTCATAGGAGCAAGGCTGGACACTCTTCAGGCGAAGGCTTTTCTGCCAATGGACAGAGCCCACAGGCTGATGGATCTGGCCAGGCAGTTTCACAGCAATTCCCTGGTCTCTGCCAGGCAATTCCTGAGACTGCTCGGCCATATGGCTTCCACGGTTCATGTCAACCCCAGTGCCTGCCTGCTCAGTGGAGCCTTCGCACTCAGTGGCATCAGGCCACAGGGAGCCTAGCGGACTCAGTAAGAATATCCGACCTGCTAGTCTCATCTCTGCAATTGTGGCTTCATCTTCCGAATCTGGTACTCTGAGTGGTTTTTCAGTCCCCTCCACATTCTCAAGTGCTGACGACAGATGCTTCTCTACTAGGTTGGGGAGCACATTGCCAAGGGACATGTACTCAGGGTCTCTGGACCCCTTGGGAGGCTGCTCAACAGATAAACTTCCTGGAGCTACGGGCGATACGCCTGGCTCTGAGCCTTCTCCCACCTCGCCTCTTACCAGTCTGTACTAGTCCAGACGGACAATCAAGTTGCCATGTTCTACGTGAACAAACAAGGAGGCACAGGCTCCTTCCTTCTATGTCAGGAGGCACAACGGCTGTGCTCTTGGGCCGTCAATCACAGAATCCTCCTCAAGGCTGTCAACCTCCCCAGGTCAAGAAAATTACCTGGCGGACAGACTGAGCAGGATCCTGCAACCACACGAATGGAGGTTGAACCCGTTGGTGGTTCAGCAGGTCTTTCTCAGGTGGGGCCTCCCCACCATGGATCTTTTCGCCAGTCCTCTGAACCGGCAATTCCCGAGATTCTGCTCCAGACAACCGCATCCTCTCAGAGTAGCAGCGGATGCGTTTCTGATCTCGTGGTCCACAGGCCTACTGTATGCGTTTCCTCCCACGCCACTAGTGTCCAGAACACTGTTCAAAGTCCTCAAGTATGGCGCCTCAATGATCCTGATAGTCCCCAGGTGGCCGAGGCAACCGTGGTTTCCGCTTCTGCTGCAACTGGCTGTGGACACCCCTCTTCCTCTGGGGTTTCAGCACGATCTCCTGTCCCAGGATCAGGGGACTCCCTTGCACCCCAACCTCCAGTCCCTTCATCTGATGGCCTGGCTGCTGAAAGGGTAGTCCTGGCTCCCCTACTACTGCCTCGAGAGGTGGAAGATGTGGTCTTAGCCTCTAGACGGCAATCCACCAGGAAATCCTATGCTCTTAAGTGGCGTAGATTCTCCGCATGGTGTGCTCAGCACAGCGAGAATCCCTTCTCGTGCTTGGTAGCGGTAGTATTGCAATATTTGCTTTACCTCTCCAATCTAGGCCTTAAGTCCAACTCTGTCAGGGTTCACCTCAGTGCTCTCTCAGCACACCACTCGCCGGTGGATGGAAGGCCTCTTTTCCAACCACCCTTTGGTGGCTCTTTTTCTCAGAGGTCTCCTTCTGCTTAAGCTTCCTTTGCGTCCACCAGCCCCTGAGTGGGATCTGAATGTGGTCTTACAGCGGATTACTTGTCTGCCCTTTGAACCTATGGCTACCTGCCATCTCCGTTTTCTCTCCTGGAAAACCTTGTTTTTGGTAGCTCTTACCTCTGCTAGGCGAGTGAGTGAACTGCAGGCACTAGTGTCTGATCCCCCTTACACTAGGTTCTACAGGAATAGGGTAGTCTTACGGACTCACCCTAAGTTTCTTCCTAAGGTTGTCTCCCCTTTTCACCTCAATCAGGAGGTGGTTCTTCTGACCCTCTTTCCCAGTCCGCATGCCAACCGGGCTGAGATGGTCCTGCATACCCTGGACTGTAGGAGGGCGTTGTCCTTCTACCTTGACCGTACGCGGGAGGATCGGAGGGCTGTTCAGCTCTTCGTTTCTTTTGACCCCAATAAGTTGGGGCTACCTGTCTCCAAGCGTACTTTGTCCATATGGGTCGCTGACTGTATCGCCTGGGCTTATGGGGCAGCCGGCCTCTCGTTGGAGGGTCGAGTCACGGCTCATCGTGTCAGGGCGAAGGCTGCGTCAGTAGCTCATCTCCGCTCTGTTCCGTTGGCAGACATCTGCCGGGCCGCTACTTGGTCTTCAAGCCAGACTTTTGCGGCCCATTACTGCCTTGAGAGGGAGTCCCGCAGGGACAGTGCTTTCGGACATGCAGTACTCCATAATCTCTTTGGGGTTTAGGCAACTCCTACCCTCCGGCCCTGGTGTTGGTCTACCCGTTCGGGGGCGTTCTCAGAGAAGATTCCTTCTTTATGTACTGATGAGCTAGAGGGAGCTCATTTTTTCAGCTTGAGGTCTCCGGTAGCCTTAAGCTGGGGAGTTCCATATGTGAGGACTGACTTCCTGCTTGGTCCTGGAGAAAGAGTAGTTACTCACCTGTAACAGGTGTTCTCCAGGAGCAGCAGGAATCAGTCCTCACAACCCTCCCTCCTCCCCTTGGAGTTGCAGTCATATGATTTATTTTGCTAATTTTTTTGCTGTCTTTTAGCTATGTCATCAGACTGAGCAAGATGGCACCCTTGGGCGGGAAGGGGACCGCGCATGCGCGCTGCAATTCCCAAAGGCTTTCTTTGAAAGCTGGGGAAATGCTCCGCACGAGGGCTCCGTCGGTGCCGTTGTCACCCAAATGTGAGGATTGATTCCTGCTGCTTCTGGAGAACACCTGTTACTCTTTCTGTTTTGTGGTGCCCAAAAAGGTGGGACTCCTTTTTTTTTTTTGTGTGTTTTTTTTTTTTTCTTCAGCCTATCCTCGATCCCAAACATGCAAATCTGGCCTTGTGTGTCTCAAACTTCCACATCTTGGTGTGGCAGGACGAGTTCTGTCCACACTGGATCTCATGAAATCTTATTTGAATATACCCATCCAGCTAGATCATCAACAATTCCTGTGTTTTGCAGTGCCCATGGGTCACTTTAGGGCTCTGCCTTTTGGCCTGTCTACCACTCTGAATATCTTGGTGGTGCTGGGGGTGTCTTTTGTGGGACGAGGGGATTCTAGTGCATCCGTATCTGGACGATTGACTCATTTGAGCAAAATTAGAGGCCAAAGCCATTGCTGCTACTTGTAGTAGAGTTCTTGCAAAGTTTGGGCTGGGTAGTTCATTGCAGCCTGTCCAGCGGCTGATCTGCTTGAGGGCCCACTTCAATACACCGGCCGGAGTGGTTTCCCTGCTCAAGAGCAGAGTGCAAAAGCTTTAGTTGCATGTGCAGTGGTTTTTGTGCATGAGTGCCCCAGCAACTTTGGTTCTGTCTTCATGCGTTGGGCTCAGGCTCGCATCAGACCGTTGCAGCAGGTACTGCTGTCTTGTTGGGTCCCCACAGAGCAATCTGTTGTCACATAGATTGCTGTGTTTGCAGAGCACCTGGGAAAGTTTGGACTGGTGGTTGTCGAGCTATCTCGCCACAGGTATGCCACTGAAGTAGCCACAATGGATATTGGTCACGACAGATGCCAGTCTTGCTGGGTGGGGAGTGCATTGCCCATCGCGAGTGATGCAGGGGTAGTGGATACCAGAGGAGAGCTCCTGGTCCATAAACTGCCTAGAGATGCATGGCATTACAGTTCTTACGCCCCTGGATAGCGCAGAGAGTGGTTAGAGTATGTTCTGACAATGCGACCATGGTGGCATACATCAACTGGCAAGGGGGCATGGGCAGTGCCAACCCTGTTGGAGGAGGGTCGGTTGCTCCTGTGGTGGGTGGAGGAGAACCTGTCTGCCCTTTTAGTGGTGCCTTTAGCGGGAAAGGACAACATTCAAGTGGATTTTTTCAGTCTGCACTGGGCGAGTGGGAGCTAAATGCCACAGTGTTTCACGACATGACAGTGCATTGAGGAGTGCCAATTGTGGATTTCATGGCCACCTGGAACAACGCTAAGTTGAGCCAGTTCTTCAGCAGGCACTGAACACATGTCAAAGGGTCTGTTCTCTCCCAGAGCTGGTCTTCTGAAAGGCTGTTGTATGTCTTCCTGCCATGGGCGCTGATTAGGAGACTTGCAGTGGATTGAGGTGCACACTGGGCCAGTGATCCTCTTTGGGGCAGATTGGCCTCTGAGGCCATGGTATGCAGTCCTAATGTGCTTTGCTCATAGCTCCCCTCGGAAGCTCCCAGACCAACTTAACCTGCTGTCTCAAGGTCTGGTGCTGATACCTCAGGTAGATTGGTTCTCGCTTACAGCTTGGCTCTTGAAAGTGTGAGGCTGAAATGTCTGTGCTACTCTGCTGCGGTAGTTGGCACCATGCTGCAGCCTCATAAAAGATCCACCATAGTCTCCTACATGATAAGTTTAGTGGGGTTTTTTAAGGAATATTGTACGTTCCGAAGCATTCGTCAGTTCCCATGCACGCTTCCAGATATCTTGCTATTTCTACAGGGTGGTCTGGAGATAGGCTTGGTGCTCAGTTCCCCTAAAAGTTCAGGTGGTGGCGTTTTTGTGCTATTGGTGAATCTGGCCACCCTTACAGGTTGTAGTTCCTCCTTGGGACCTCCATTTGGTCCTGTCTATTCTTGCGGGAGTGCCATTCGAACCTCTTGCCCGGGTAACTTTGAAAAATCATATCTTAGACTGTATGTTTGGTGGTGGTGTTCCACAAGACGGATTTCGGAGCTTCAGACTCTTTCCTGCGTGGAACCCTTTCTGTTCATCTCTAAGGAAAAGGTATTGAGACCAGTTCCCTCCTCTTTTTTTGTTCTTCCGAAAGTGTTTTCTCATTTTCATCTGAATCAGACGGTTTCCTTACCAGCTTTTCTCACATTTGGGGATTCTGAGGAGGATCGTCAGTTGTACCTGCGGAATCTGGGCAGGGTCTTGCATCTGTATCTAAAAGGATGTCATTTAGGAAATCGGATCCTTTGTGTTTGGGGGCCCTTGTAAGAGAAGCGGCTTCCAAGGCCTCGATTGCCCGCTAGATGAAGCAGATCATATGCTCTAGCTGACGTTCGCGGGGAGACTGTCAGTAGGACTTTGGACCCATTTGATCAGGTCGCAGGCAGTATCTTGGGCAGAAAGCAGTCTAGTGCCACTTGCGGACATTTACAAAGTGGTGACCTGGTCGTCGCTGCATGCTTTTACGTGGCATTATTGGTTAGATGTCCAGGTAGCTGGGGATGTGCATTTTGGGGTTATGGTGCTAAATGCTGGTCTTGCGGATCCTCATGTGTGAGCACTGCTTTGTAAAGTGTTCTCAATGTAGACGCTATCAGTTGCGTTGGTGTTCTTTACACTAGTACCTATTAAAAACAACTTTCCACCAAAGTGAACTTGTAGTCAAATGAAATTACTCTGCCTAATACATTTCTGTATTTATCTGGCCTGGAGGAACAGTTAGGAAGGCAAAATTAGACCTTACCTGCTAATGGTCTTTCCTTGAGTTCCTCCAGGTCAGCCCAATACCTTCCCTGGTATGGTTCTCTTCCGTCTTCCCCATTTTTCTGGCAGGACTGCGACTGCATTGCTTGGAGCTTATCTGGTTGCCTGGAAGTCCTCGGAGGCATGTAAGGACGTCTGTGAAGTACAGTGTGTTCTGGTATGTTTCCTATGGGGGTGGGCATCTTGGCAAGGATGGCCCTGTTTGCACGTCTCGTCCTTTCACTGTATATAGTATATATTATAATTTGTTAATGTTTGTAGTTGGGGGTTGCAATGCACCTCTCCTATTCTCTCTGGTCTGAGGAGTTTGACATACTGTAAGGGAGGAGTTGATGGAAGACTGTTTCTAGAGGCTGCTTGGTCAGTAGGAGACTGGAGTCCAGAGCTGAATAGGGAGCTCTTGTACATTCACTTCAGAATTTTCTGACATGCTCAGTTCTGAGCTACTGATGAAGGGTGACAGCCCATGGCCTAGAAGAACTCGGACGAATAGCAGGTAAGGTCTAATTTTGTCTCCCAAAGGATGGTTATTCTTTCCAATTTACAAGTCAATATTTTTGTTATAGAACACTACCAGGACGTCAAACCAACATGCACATTAAGTTGATATTTAAATACTGTTTCTCATGCATAAACATTTCACATTCTGTTACCTCCTGAGTTACATAGGAACTTTCTAATTTACATAATGAAACTCAAAGCTTTAAAGTTGTTTACAGTCCATTTTAATTGAACAATTTATTTTTTGGATCTGATTTGGCAGTACAATTTAAACTTTATAGCTTATTGTCTTTCTGGCTGCTGGTAAACTCTATATACAATGGTATTTAGAGAGGTTGAATCAAATGCTTAATCAAAATGTAAATAAGAGGTGAGAGGATACATTTGATACAGCACACACATCTAATATCTGAATAGTTTAAGTATGCACTTGATTCTGTGTTAGATCAGTACTAGTTCACTTAAATCAGTTCAGTAAATACAGTTTGGAGTTTCTATATTTATTAAACAGGTATATGATTTTAAAGACCAGCAACTGTTTAGTATGCTAATAGTGGTAGGAAACATTGGGATTTGGTTGACTTTTTTTTTCTTTTTACTGTACATTTTTTAACGAGATTAATGATGTGGAATCTAATTTTGGTTATCAACTTTCTCTAAAATACGTTGTCCTACTAGCAATTCTTATTTTTAGGGTCTGTGAGTACATGTGATTTGTGGCAATAAACTTCTGTGCTTTTATTCTTCCCCCTTCAATAGGATTGGATTCAGCACCAAAATACTAATACGCACATTGAAAGCTGCCGTCAGTTACGTCAACAGTAAGCACATTATTTATGTACAAAGTACTATATTTAGCATATTCAGTTAAGTAGTTTGATTTGGTTTCCTTTTAGTTTACAGGCAGTTTTGCTCCTGCCTCTTATGACTTCCGGTTCATTTGGAGTCAGCTTTCCTTCGGGCTGTGGCATCATGAGCGGCTTTTGATAGCTAGTTGAGTTTGCTCCATTTTATAACAACTTCACCCCTCCATAAAATTTAGTGTAGTTATTGTGCAACAGTGCTTGTTCAGAGGCTAAAAACTGGCATGCTTTGGTGTAATAAAAAAAACATGCATGTTCCTTATCGTCCCTCCAGTCTAGTCCCGAACCTCTGGGTTTAGTACCTCCTCTAGCAGCTTGGAGACTGAGCAGTGTCATTGTTTTGATTGCACTGGTATAAATACCCAAGGGACCGCCTCCTTGCTCCAGTTATCTCAGTCTCCAAGCAGCTGGAGGTTGTATGAGCCCAGAGGTTCTGGGCTCACCTGAGGGATAATTAAGCAGAATAATTTCAAATTTAATTTTAAATTTAATTGTTTGAGTTAATTTTTAAAGTTCAGTATGTATTAGATTATTTAGTTTATAGTTTAGCTTACTGCCTTAACTGTACTGAGGTGCGCCCTCCATCCCCCCCCTTCTCTTCCGCTTGAGCCTGGTTTGAAGGGGGTGAAAGCAGAACCAGGGGCAGTACTCCGGCTCCCGAACCCACCTTTTTGGGTGAGGAGCTGGTGATCGGAGTGGACGCCTGCGCTGAGAAGGACGGCTGCCTGACTCTGAGCACAGATCGTGGCAGGAACAGCGATTGCGGAGGCGGCAGTTCCAGCAAGAGGTCTGTGTTCTCTCCTGACGCTAAAGCCATGCATACGGCCGAGCATGGGGAGAGAGAGACGAGGCAGCGACAGTCAGGCCTGGGATAAGAGGGGCCTGTAGCCTTCGGTGCAAGCAGGTGTCTTGGTGCCATTTTCTTAAGGCGTGCACAGTGTGGAACTTGCGCGGGGAACGGCTGGATGGAGTGTGTATCCTGGAAGTGACAGAGGGCTCCGATTGCTGGGGAGTCCCTTGTTTTTGCGTTTGAGCATCGGAGGTAGCTTGGGGACAGAAATAGCTACATTCAGTTGATTTAAAAAAAAAAAAAGAGAAGGAAGTTGTATAGCACCGCATCTACCAGTGGACTGAAGCTGGTTGAGGCTCTAGCTGTATTTTAGAGGCTGAAGGGCGGCAAAGGAGAACCGTGGAGGCGGAATGCCTTCTAGGCCACAGTGCTTGGTCTGTGTTACTAGAAGAGGAGCAGTGTCACACAGGAGTGTGTAGAGGCTGCATCCTGGAGGCGGCATCTGGAGCAGGCCTTGGAGGTAAGTGTGGAGAGTCAAAAAGAGACATCTTTATCTCTACCGGACACTGTCACCCGCTTTGCCATCTCTGGAGCCGGTGGCAGGACCTTCCTCCGCTCCAGATTTCCATCCATCCCAGGCAGTTTTGCCAGGAGGCTTTGCGTCGTTTTCGCCAGAGTTCGTGTTTCTGCTTCAGCAGACCTTTGGTAATAGTCAGAAGGGTGCAGAAACCAGTTCCACCGGGGGGGGGACCAGGCAGGAAGCATCCATGTCCCTCCCTAGGGTTAGGAGCGAGCGCAGTTCCTTCAAAGAAGCCTAGGGCATGAAGGAGCGACAGGAGCAGTCGGTGACCTCCAGAAGAGGTCCACTCAGAGGATGTGGATCCAGATTTATAGCTGGAGGACAAGTTAGAGGAAGGAGAACTCACGGAGCAGGAAGACCAAGCTAGAGTGGTTTGTTTTCTGACGAGACGAGTTTCCGGCGTTGATTGCGGAAATGCTCAAAGCACTTAATGTGCTGGCCACAGGGCTAGCATAAGATTCCTCCTTAGATGAACCATTGTTGCAGGCCTTTTGGAAGACGCAAAGGGCCTTCCCGGTGCACAGAGTAGTGCAGGAGATGATTCAAGAAGAATGGGGTATGCCTGAGGCAGGGCTTAAGGGGTCCAGGGTTATGGCCCCCCTTTACCCTTTGGTGGAACAGGATCAGGAGGAGTTTGGGTCTCCCAAGGTGCGGTTACCAAGAAAACTACAATTTCGGAGGAAGGTAGTGCCACTCTTAAGGATGCCTAAGACAGAAAGTTGGACACCTTGTTGAAACAGGTGTTTGATGTCAATGCTTTATCCATTCAAGCTTCTGTTTGTGGAGCATGGGTGGCCAGAGCCTGTCTTCGCTGGTCTCAGCGGGTTCAGGGAGAGCAGATGGAGTCGGCTGGAGAGGCGTCCAGGTTAGAGTCCGGAGCGGCTTATTTGGCTGACATTCATTGTGACCTCATACAGGGGTTGTCGAAGAGCATGGCTTCGGTAATTGCAGCAAGGAGGTATCTGTGGTTGCGGAATTGGGCGGCAGATGGTTCCTCCAAAGCAAGGCTTGGTAAACTCCCTTTCAGGGGTAAGCTTCTTTTTGGTGAAGATTTAGATAAGCTGGTAAAGGATTTCGGGGAGTCTGAAGGCGGTAGGCTGCCTGAGGACAAGCAGAAGCAGGGGCGTCCGGCTCAAACGACCAAGGGTCAGCAGAGGGACTTTCGTTGTTTCCGCTCCCCACTGTTTGGTCAATTTCAGAGAGGCCATTTCCCTTATAAGAACCAGGGCTTTCGGGGGTTTCGAGGAGCAGGCAGGGGATTTGCCGTCTCCTCTTTCTCAAACCTTAGGAAGTCACAATGAAGCCAGCAGGGCCCAGGCAGGACAGATGCCTGTGGGAGGTCGTCTGCGGGTTTTTTATCCAGCCTGGGTCCAAATCACATCGGATCCGTGGGAGTTGGAGGTCATTAGGGAAGGATATGCTCTGGCGTTTCAACGCTCAGTGCTCGATCTCCTTGCAAGGTATGTGTCGATTGCAGAGTGGTACGAGACACCTTGCAAAGACTATTGAACTTGAATGCTGTAGTGCTGGTACCGCCAGACCAGTGCAGCTGCGGTCGATACTCCATATACTTTGTCGTACCGAAAAAGGAAGGATCTTATCGACCAATTTTGGATCTTCAGAAAGTAAATCGCTGTCTTCGGGTGACTCATTTTCATATGGAGACGCTGAGGTCTGTCATCGTGGCAGTAAGAAAAGGAGAGTTTCTCAAGTCTCTGGATTTGTCGGAAGCTTACCTGCACATGCTGATTCGGCTGGAACATCAGAAGTTTCTCAGATTTGCAGTGCCCATGGTACATTTTCAGTTCCGGGCATTACCGTTCGGCTTGGCAACGGCTCCGCGAACTTTCACCAAGGTGATGGTAGTAGCGGTGGCATTGCGAAAGGAAGGTGTGTTAGTGCACCCTTATCTGTACGACTGGTTGATTTGTGCAAAGTCCAAGAAAGAGCGAGTTGGCAACAGCCAGAATGGTAGAGGTGCTACAGAGTCTCGGTTGGGTGGTCAACGTGGTGAAGAGCCGGTTGAGACCATCGCAGACCCTAGAATACCTGGGAGCTCGCTTCGATACAAGCGTAGGAAAGGTGTTTCTACCTCGGCTGCGGGCGCTAGGGTTGAGAAAACTAGTGTGCAGTTTCCTGGGGAGAACGAATCCCACCGCATGGCATTATCTTCAGTTGCTCGGTACCATGGCGGTGATGCTCAAGCTAGTTCTGTGGGCAAGAGCCCACAAGTCCCTTGTAGAAAGTGCTGCTCCAAAGGTGGCCACACCAGGAGGGACCCCCTGTCTCGGAGACTGCCCTGTCTTCCGGAGACACGTCAGGCTCTCCAGTGGTGGTTACAGCCATGGAATCTGGAAGAGGGAATGCCCTTGGAATCGCCCGCTTGGATTCAGTTAATGACGGATGCCAGTCTAATAGGCTGGGGAGCTCACTTCAAAGGACAGTTCGTTCAAGGACAATGGACCGAGACGTCAAAGGTATGGTCAATCAACAGATTAGAATAAAGAGCGGTAATGCTAGCACTGCAAGCTTTTCAACCTTACCTTCAGGGAAAGGCCATTCGGGTGCTTTTCGACAACGCGACCGCAGTGGCCTATATCAATCGACAAGGGGGCACAAGCAGTGTCGCACTGGAGGCCGAACAGCTGTTCGTTTGGGATGAGGTGAATTTGGCGGCCGTGTCGGTGGCACATGTTGCAGGGGAGGACAATGTGGAGGCCGATTTTGAGTCAGGTCAGGGTGAACCCAGGAGAGCGGGTCCTCAATCCGGAGGTGTTCGAGATGTTAGTGTGCCATTGGGGAATGCCAGTAATGGATCTGATGGCAACTTTCGGCTCGGCAAAGGCCAACCGATTGTTCAACCGAAGGCGAGAGAATGTTGGAAGGCCTAGATGCTCTCATACAGATGTGGCCGGAAGAACAACTCCTGTATGTTTCCACCGTGGGTGTTGATAGGTTGGGTGCTACAGCGAATAGACAGGTAATATTGATAGCGCTGGATTGGCCAAGATGGCCATGGTATGCAGATCTAATAAGGCTCTTAGTGGCTAGACCATGGCACCTATCGACTTGAGGGGATCTGTTGTTACAGGGGCCTTTACACATGCCTCAAGTGGGTTGATTCTCGCTTATTTTTTATTTATTTAGCAAGCATTTGTATACCGCTCCTTCCAGCGATCAGAAGCGGGGAAGATTACATGGATAAAGCTGTCGAATCAAGACAGAATAATTTTGATTTGTACATAAAGATTCGAAAGGTTAGCATGTCACGCAGAAAATTATCTACTTCTAAGCTAAGGGGATAATAATTTACATATGTACATTTCTACATTACAGGTTTCTGGGGAGCTGTGGGGGAGTTGCCCCTCATGCGAATTTAGTACAGGTTGAAATGACTTTGAAATAGGTGGGTTTTTAGTTTCTTTCTAAAGTTGGCTAGATCAATGCTGGCTCGTAGGTCGGGTGGGAGTTGGTTCCATAGTGTCGGTGCTGTGTATGAAAAAGCCCTGTTACTAGTGATTTTTTTTGACTGATCTGATATCTGTTGGAGTGTGGAGGGTGTTGGAATTGATGGTTTTCCTGTTTCTGTTGGATGGTTGCAATCTGATTAGGGTGTCGAGGAAGGATGGTGCTATGCTGTGGATGAGTTTGAAGGTGGTCGTCAGTATTTTGTATTTTGTGCGGGCTGCTATGGGGAGCCAGTGTAGCTCAATTAGTACTGGTGTAATGTGTTCAGTAAGACTTTTCTTCATGATCCTGGCAGCTACATTTTGTGCCATTTGAAGGATATTCAGGGTTTTCTTAGGAAGTCCTTGAAGAATGGCGTTGCAATAGTCAAAATGTGGCATGATGAGTGCTTGAGCAACGGATCTGAAGTCGTGGGGATCAATAATATTCCATATGGGTTGTAGAGCTCTGTTTGTAGAAGACTGCCCTGTTGGTTTTGCACAGGTGAGTTTCCATTTTTAGGTCACAGTCAAATGTAACTCCTAGATATTTTATTTCTTTCTTTGTTTGATAAGTGTTGTTGCACAGGGTTATTGATGTAGGTGGGTCAAAATTTGCTTTCCTTGAGATATACATCACCTCAGTTTTCTTGTGGTTGATTGTCATGCTGCTTTGTTGTAACCAGTTTTGCATCTCGCCAAGACATATTTCGAGTGAGCTGTAGTTCGAGTTGTCAGTGTCAAGTTGTGTGTACAGCATAATATCATCGGCATAAATGTGGCTTGGCTCTTGAGAGGGCGAGGCTGAGATTTCCACGTTTGTTCCACATGATTTCCTTGTTTGTTGAGGGCAAGGTGGAGATTGACCTCCTTGGCATATGTTCGTATCTGGCTGGTGTTTGAAGAGTGGTGCGATGGTAAAGGTGTTGAAGAATTGAAAGCTACGCTTTCACAGTGTCGTTTTTTTTACCGGATGGGTTTGAGACAGGATTAGCCGCTGCGTCTCTTGAGAGTTCAGTTGGCGGCGCTCTCCTGTTAGAGGGAAGATAAAAGGGGAGGTGCTAGGAGTGCATCCTGATAAGTGCTTTTTGAGAGCGGTGTCTCTTGAGGCTGCCCTGTAGACCGACTGTTCCGACGTGGGATCTACATTTGGTACTGGAGGTGTTGGTGCACGAGCCGTTCGAGCCTTTGTCAAGGACATCGTTAAAAGACCTTACTCTCAAAGTGGTTTTTCTAGTGGCTATGTTCTGCACGGAGAATTTCAGAGTTACAGGCTTTGTCCTGCAGAAAGCCTTTTCTGGCCTTTTACGATAAAGTGGTGTTGAGGCCAATGCCGTCCTCTTTGCCCAAGGTGATGTCGGCTTCTCAATGTGAATCAGGTTGTTTCTTTACCAGTGTTTTGAGTGCAGGGGCAAGGAGGCAGATTCGGGGAAGCTACATCTCCTAGACATGCGTAGGGGTTCCGCAAGACTGAGACTGTTTGTCCTGTTTGGAGGGGCAAGAAAAGGGGAAGCAGTTTCCAAGGCTTCTATTGCCAGATGGCTCAAAAAGGCTATAGCGTCAGCGTACCTGTTGAAGGGCAAGACAGTACCAGAAGGGCTTAAAGCACATTCAGCTAGGGCGCAAGTGGCATCGTGGGCCGAGTGCAGTTCAGTGCCGGCTATTGAGATCTGTAAGGCGGCTACTTGGTCGTCTTTACATTCCTTTGTCAGGCATTATTGTCTGGACGTTCAGGAGGAAAGGGATACATGTTTTGGATCAGCGGTGCTTCAGGCTGGTCTAGCTGGTCCCTCCCGTTAATGATTGCCACTGCTCTGTTACATCCCCAGGTTCAGGACTGGACTGGAGGGATAAGGAAGGTGAAATTAGACTTACCTACTAATTGGTCCTTGAGGAACTCCAGTCCAGTCCCGTATCCCTCCCTAATAATGTGTCTTTTGGACTAGGACCTGAAACGAACAGGTATGGTATTCTACATGGTAAGCTGCATAAGTAGCTATAAGGGTTACAGTCCATAAGGCGGCGGTAAGTGAATGGGGATTCTAATGGGGTCTTGATCCTCTGTTTAGGAGTAGGGCGGACCTTAGCAGGACAAAGAGAGAAGTTCTGTTTCAGAAAGAATTAAAGGAACAGGTTCAGTTTCCCGTGCTTAGTTAATAGTTTTCGATTGTTAAAGTTGATAGGGATGTTTGCTACTGAATTGTTGCTCCGGTGAGTCTGCTTTGTCAATAGGTTACTGGAGCAAGGAGACGGTCCCTCGGGTATTTATAACAGTGTCATCAAAACAATGATGTTGCTCAGTCTCCAAGCTTATAGAGGAGGTACTAAACCCAGAGGTTCGGGACTGGACTGGAGTTCCTCAAGGAACAACAATTAGCAGGTAAGTCTAATTTCACCTTCCTTATCCTTATCCTGCTATACCAATCCAGATGAGTGGGTTATGCTCTCTCACCAGCAGGAGAAGGCAGACTTAGCAATTTTCACCTCTATCGAAAGGGAGACTATGGTAAAATGAGGAAAATAGTTAAAAAAAACTAAAAGGAGCAGTTGCAAAGGTTAAAGACTTACATCAAGCTTCGGTGTTTAATAAATACTAACTTGGAAGCCCAGACCAGCTATATTCCACGCTTTAAGAAAAGTGGAAGGAAGTCCAAAAAAACTGCCAGCATGGTTTAAAGGTGAGGTCAGAGAGGTGGCTGTTGATAAAAAAGCATCTTTCAGGAAATGGAAAAAAGAACCAAATGACAAAAACTGGAAACAGCACAAACACTGGCAAGTTAAATGCAAGGCATTGATAAGGCAGGTAAAGAGAGAATTTGAGAAGAAGCTTGCTGTGGAAGCAAAAACACGTAATAAAGACTTTCAAGTACATTCATAGCACAAAAAACCTGAGTCAGTTGGACCATGGCTTTAGACAAGGAAGATCTTGTCTTACTAATCTGTTATGTTTTTTTGAAAGTGTGAATAAACAGGTAGGCAAAGGTGAGTTATAACTGGTTGATATAGTGTCTCCGGACTTTCAGAAAGCCTTTGACAAGCCTTTTGCGCCTCCTGTAACCCCTTCCTGTTGAACTGGAAGTCATGTTTAATGCTTGAAAGGTTGGGCATGGGGCTATGAGCTCTTCTGCGCTTGTCTCCTAGACCAGAGAGGGCTAGTTTGGGGACAGCTTTGGCATAGATATATAGATATAGGTATATAGCTATACAGTGCCTTGCAAAATTACTCATCCCCTCGGCTTTTGTCCTGTTGCATTACGTACAACCTGGAATGAAAATGGACGTTCATTTGTATGTTAGGTAATGGACCTAACAATATAGACCAAATTGGTGAAGTGGAATGAGAATAAAATATCTTGTATTTATCATTAAAAAAGTCTAAACTGAAATGTTTGAGAGTGCATATGTATTCATCCCTTTTGCTATGAAACCCCTAAATAGGATCTCTAGCTAATTAATCACAAAATTCACGCAATTCGTTGATTAGGGTTTCCCTGTGTGCAATCTGTTACATGATCATCACATGATGCCTGTATAAATATACCTATTCTGAAAGGCTCCTGACTGCAACCACCACTAAGCAAGCAATATGAAGGCCAAGGAGC
Organism: Ichthyophis bannanicus; assembly: GCA_033557465.1. Lineage (NCBI taxonomy): Eukaryota > Metazoa > Chordata > Amphibia > Gymnophiona > Ichthyophiidae > Ichthyophis > Ichthyophis bannanicus. The sequence continues at coordinate 1,269,007,440 of CM066032.1, read as the reverse complement.
ATTCCAAACAGTTCAGAGACAAAGTTGTGGAGACGTATGGATCAGGGTTAGGTTATAAAATAAATAAAATTCCCAAATTCTGATTATCCCATGGAATGACATCAAATCCATGATAAACTGGGAAGAATTATGGCACCACTAAAAACCAGACCAGAGAAGGCCACACACCAAAACTCAGACTGGGCAAGGAAGGCATTATTTGGAGATGCTACAAAGATAACACTAAAGGAGCTGCATAGATACACAGTAGAGATGGGAGCATCTGTTCATAACACCACTTTAGGCTATATGCTCTACGGAATGAGGCTTTATGGAAGTGTGGGCCAAAAAACAATCATTGGCTAAAGAAAAAAACCCCACGCTTTTGGGGTTTACACAGCAGCATGTGGCGCCCCCCCCTCCCCTCCCCAAACACATGGAAGAAGGTTCTCTGATCAGATGTGAAGAAAAGAACAGTTGACCTTTTGGACTATCATGGGAATCGTCCATGTGACGTTAACACAACACTTCCCATCTCCCGCAAACAACATTCTAACAGTGAAAAACAGTGGTGGCAGCAACATGCTGTGGGGATGGTTCTCATCGGCAGGGACAGGCAAACAGGTCAGGATTGAAGGAACAAAGACTGGCACTAAATACAGAGCAATTTTTGAGAAAAACCTGTTTTAGTCTGCCAGAGATTTGTGACTGACGGAGGTTCACCTTCAAGTAGGACAATGACCACAAACATACCGCTAAAGCTGGTTTAAAGGAAACATGTAAATGTCTTGGAATGGCCTAGTCAAAGCCCAGACTTCACTCCATTTGAGAATCAGTGGCATGGGTTGAAGATTGCTGTACACCAATTCAACCCATCTTTCCTTACTGTCCCTCCAATCCAGTCCCGCACTTCAGTGTAGTCAACCCCCATCAGCTTTGGAGACTGAACATGTCATGTTTTGATGACATCAAGATACATAGGCATCTGGCACCAGCTCCAGTAAGTTCAGTCTAAGCAAGTGGAGCGGGTGATCCCAGAGATCTGGACTCATTGAAAGAACTGGGACACTTTTTCTTTCATTTTTTCTTAATTGGTTTGCCTGTGTTTTAGCCTCCCCCTCTACCTCTCCTCCCCTTTTCCCATCAACTCTAGGACTTGATTTCTTCTAAGAAAAAAAAGGGCAGAAAACGGAGGTGGGGGCGGTGCCTTGGGGCTGCCAGAGATCGGTCTGAAAGGTGGTCACAGCCCCCAAACCTGGGCAGCAGGTGAAGAGCTTTTGTGAAAGGGGGACAGCAACGGTGCAGGAACAGGCAGTGTCTTCTCTCTCTCATTCCCCACCTCATGGCCAAAGCCCCCGTACTGCTGAGCATTGGGGGGGGGGGGGGGGAGCAGTAATTTCCAGCTGCACACAGCCAGCCACGGCAAGGAACAGGTAACGAGGGGTTGTCTGTGCCAGCAGGAAGGTCTTTTTTTGCTTTTCCTCCTCTTGTGGGGAATATCGATAGTGACTGAGGGTCTGCGTGCAGTAGGATTTTGACGTGCCATTGTTTTTTCTGAGGCTTTTTTTTCCTTTGGCTTCTTTATCTATCTTTTGATCTTTTGCTTACACTCAATTTTTTTGAATAGTTTAATTGCCTTTTGTTTGACCTTGGTGCTTCCTGGATTTTTTGTCCTTGTTTGGGGGGGGAGAAGCCAAAGGGATGGGTTAGTCTGATAGTGTGGCTGATCCTCCCTATTGGTCCAGGAGGTCATTGGGGTGCAGAGAAGCACTCGCGCCTCAGAAGGAATCTGCCGGGGGGGGGGGGGGGGTAAGGGGCTGCAGTTGAGGCACAAATGGCTGAGAACATGATGCATGAGGTAACGGGGACCTCCAAGGAGGTCAGTCTGCAGCCTTTGGGGGTCTGCTCTGCAGGAGGAGGTAGGGCCTGGGCTGCCATAGCTGTTGCTGCAGCCCATTCAGCAGGCTTTAGCCTCCCCAGGTCCCTCTTCTTCCCAAACAGTCGGCGGGGATCCTGGGGGATTTTTCTCCTGAATTTGTATTGTTGCTCCACAAGGTCTTTTGCTTGAAGCGGCAAGGCGAGAGCCAGGTGGGCAACGCCAGGAAGAGGGCTTCCAGGAGACCTAAAGGGGTCAGAAATGGAACAGTCGCAACGTCCGGTTAAGCATACCTCTAATATGAGGCAGTTGAGGACGTAGGGTCCTTTCCCTTAGATGGGGAGCCCGAGGACAGTATGGAACCAGAGGAGCTGGAAGGGGAGATTCCACGGGGAGGAGGAAACTTATAGTCAGGGTATTGCATAGGGAAGAGTTGGCAGTCCATTTCGGAGGCCCTCAAAACGCTCAATATGCCCATGGAAAAGGCGACTGAAGAAGAGGCTTTGGAAGACACAATCCTTCAGGCCGTGCCTAAGCCTCAACGAGTGTTCCCTCTGCAAAGGATTATTAAGTAAATGATTCTAGACGAATGGGAACTTCCAGAGGCTGGGCTCAGAGGATTGCGTACCATGACTGTTTTATCTGTTGTCGGAACAAGAAAGGGAACCTTTCTGCTCCTCGAGTTGACAGTGCAGTGTCGGCAGTGACTTAAAAGACGACGGTTCCCTTAGAGGGCAGTACGGTACTCAAGAATGTCCAAGATAGAAAGCGAGAGACCCTCTTGAAGCAGGCCTTTGTGAGTGCTTTGTCCTTACAGGCCTCGGTGTGTGGGATGTTGATAGCACGCACCTGTCTGCGTTGAGCACAAGGCATCCCCGAGACAGTCTGAGTCCCAGGAGTAGGGGGCACAGCGAGACACGAGTCCAGACGTGGCTTATTTAGCAGACACCTATGATCTGGTGAAGAGCCTTTCCAATAGTATGGCCTCAATGGTAGCGGCACGCAGCTACCTCTGGCTCTGCAATTGGTCAGCAGACGTGTCCTTGAAGGCTCGCCTGAGTAAGTTGCTGTTCAGGGAAGAACTGGAGAAGTTGGTAAAGGACTTGGGAGAGATGAAAGGAGGATGCCTCCCTGAGGACAAGCTGAAACAAGGATGTAGCTTTGACTCCGGCCAGGGGCAGCCTTGGGAGTTTAAGCATTTTAGAATGGTATACTTTACTCCGTACCAGAGAGAGGGCAGTTTGCCCCCCAGAGGGCCACCCTTTTGGGGATTCGAGGGGCATGTAGGAGCTGTTCCATAGCCTCGGCCTCCTTTTCTTCCCAAAAGAAACTGCAATGAAACAAGGGGGGGCCCAGGCTGGGGTGCAGCCCCGTGGGTGGTCGGTTAGGGGATTTCTACTCTGGGCCCAAATTACCTCAGACCAGTGGGTCCTGGGGGTCGTGCGGGATGGCTGTGTGCTAGTTTGCCAGACTGCTCATGCCAGCCTTCATTCGCTCCCTCTGTAAGTCACGCCGGAAGGCTCAAGGGGCACGGGAGATGCTTGAAAGGCTCCTCAGGTTAGAGGTGGTAGTGCCACTTTTATTTAGCAAAGTTTTATATACCAACCCTTCCTGAGATCAGGGGCGGTTTATATAGAACATAACAAGTTTTACAATGAACAATGTAACTATATATATATCTATATATAATCATTCCATAACTATATACAGATAACATTTTGTACAATATGGTTGCTTAGGTTATTTACCCTAAGAGTACTCCATAATTATAAGAGTCTGGGTTAACGGATGGTATTTGCTCATTCTTTGTGAAATAGTGCGGTTGTTTGGGTCAGTGCAGCACAGGTTGATACTCAATTTACTTCATCGTCCTGAAGAAAGAAGGTTCTTTTCAACCTATTCTCGACCTCAAGCACGTCAACAGGTGCCTGCGAGTACTGAAGTTTCATATGGAGACCCTTGGGTCAGTGATCAAAGCCGTGAGAGAGGGAGAGTTCCTACCCTCTCTGGACCTGATGGAAGCGTACCTGCATGTCCCTATCCATCCAGATCATTATCAGTTTCTATGCCTTGTGGTGCTCATAGGCCATTTCCAATTTCAAGCCTTGCCATTCGGTCTCGCTACAGCGCCCTGGAATTTCTCCAAGGTGGTGGCAATGGCGCTTCATCATGAAGGAATTCTAGTGCATTCATTCCTCGACGATTGGCTAATTTGAGCGAAGTCCATACAGGAAAGCGAGCAGGCCACAGCTTGGGTCCTCAAATTCCTGAAAGGTCTTGGCTGGGTCATCGTCTCCAAGAGCCAATTATCTCCTTTGCAGGACCTAGAAAATCTCAGGGCTCACTTTGACACCTGTGGCGGCAAGGTTTTCCTGCCACAGAGAAGGGTGCGGGCTCTGCAGCTGCTCATCTGACAGTTCTTCTGCATGGCGGAACAGACTGCATGGCATTATCTGCAGTTATTGGGCACCATGACCACGGCAGTAGAGCTGGTTCCATGGGCGTGGGCCCACTTGAGACCGCTACAGAGAGGTCTGTTGCACTGGTAGTTGCATCATCAGCATCCCCTATCGTACCTTGTGCCTTGTCTGAGGTGGTTCAAACAGCACTCAGGTGGTGGCTCTGCCACAAGCATCTGGTGGCGGAAGTCTCCTTGGAGTCACCACACCTGATTCCCCTAACAGCAGATGCCAGCCTTTCGGGCTATGGGGCTCACTGCGAGGGGCACATCGATCAAGGGCAATGGGCCATGGAAGAGCAAGATTGGCCTATCAATCAGCTGGAGATGAGAGCAGTGCTTCTCGTGTTGCAGGAGTTTCGACCCTTGCTGCATGGAAAGGTGGTATGGGTCTTCTCTGACAACGCTACTATGGTGGCATAGATCAATCAGCAAGGGGGCATGGACAGTGCCTGGATAGAGAGCCAAGTGGAGATTTTGCTGGGATGGGAAGAGACCCATCTACAGGTGATTTCAGCAGCACACATAGCTGGAGTAGAGAACGTGATGGCCGACTACCTCATTTGGGTTTGTTTGGACCTGGGAGAATGGCAACTGCACCAGAAGATATTCGACCAAATTGTGGGCTGGTGGGGACAGCCTGTCATGGATTTGATGGCGATGTTCGCATTGGCCAAGGTGAGCAGGTTCTTCAGTTGGCAAAAAGAGTGAATGTTAGAAGGTCTGGAGGTACACGCGCAGCATTGGTTCAGTCAAGGGCTGCTCTGTCTTCCCTCCATGGGTGCTGATAGGGCGAGTGATGCAGAGAGTGGAAGCACATCACGGCCGAGTCATCCTGATATAGCCCCAGGTTGGTCGAGGCGACCCTGGTATGCAGATCTGATTTGGCTGAACGCGGCCCAACTGTGGAGACTCCTCAACCGGCCAGATCTGCTGGTTTAGGGACCAGTGTGGCTGCCCCAGGTGGATCGGTTCTTGCGTACAGCATGGCTCTTGAGGGAGGCTCAGTTAAGGAAGAGAGGTTATTCTGCCCCGGTTATCTCCACACTGCTTAGAGCCAGGAAGAGGTTCATTTTGCTGTCCTACATTAGAATGTGGAGTGTCTTTGATGCTTGGTGCTCTGAGAGGGCTTATAGGCTGTTGGTGGCATCTGTGCCGGAGGACTTAAAGTTCCTTCAGGCAGGGCTTAATAAGGGGCTCGCTTGTGGTTCTTTTGAGAATACAATTAGCTGCGCTGGCCTGTTGTGAAACAGCTCCGTGGTGCCTCCTTGGGACCTCAGTTTAGTGCTTTTTGGGGGGCCGCGCAGTGGGGAGGCTGCGGCGAAAGCCTCCATTCACGGTGGATTAAAGAGGCAATTGCATCAGCCTACATGTTATGAGGCAAGGTACTCCCGCAGGGCCTGCAGGCACATTCCACCAGGACGCAGGCTGCGTCCTTTGTGGAGTGGGTTCTGGAGCCACCAGGGGATATTTGTTGGGCAGCCACATGGTCATCACTGTATACCTTTTGTGAAGCAGAACAGACCGGATGTGCAGGCAACAGGGGATGCGAAGTTCAGGGCAGTGGTACTCCAGGCTCGCAGGTACCTCCCATGGTTAAGTGGCTGTTACATCCCTGAGGGTGTGGGACTGTACTGGAGGGACAATAAGGAAGATGAAGTTAGGCCTTACCTGCTAATTGACTTTCCTTGAGGAACTCCAGTCCAGTCCCAGAATACCTCCCATCTGCAGTTCTGAAGGGGGTGCTTGCAACTCCAGGCCTGAAGAATCTCAATTTAGTGGGGGGCCTGGGGCATTGAGTCAACAAGGCAAGGATGAAGAAGAGGACCTGCTATTCTTGTGTTTGCTGTCTCATCCTTGTGTGGGGTGGGCAAATGGTTGGTTTGGACAGGTAAGCTGCTTCCTTTTCGAGGGTTTCTGAGTTTTTGGGAGGGAGCCGAAGAGGGGGGCTGCCTGGTGGGATTTTTCCTTAAGGAAAGCCAAAATAGTTCTTTTTATGATGTTTCTGGGGTTAACTACTTTATTGCTTCTGTGAGTCTGCTTTGTCAATAGGTTACTGGAGCTGGTGCCAGTTGCCTATGTATCCTGATGTTATCAAAACATGACATGCTCAGTCTCCAAAGCTGCTGGTGGTGGTTGACTACCCTGAGGTGCGGGACTGGACTGAAGTTCCTCAAGGAAAGCCAACTAGCAGGTAAGGCCTAATTTCACCAACTTGAGAGAGTTGGAACATGTATGCCTTGAAGAATGGTTGAAAATCCCAGTGGCTAGATGTGCTAAGCTAATAGAGACATACCCCAAGAGACTTGCAGCTGTAATTGCATCAAAATGTGGCTCAACAACTTACTGACTTTGGGGGGTGAATAATATATGTGTGCACCTTTTTTAAATTACCAATTGTGACACAATAAAGGATGATTTGCACCTTCAAAGTCATAGGCATGTTGTGTAATACACATGGTGCTATCCCCCAAAACGCCATTGTAATGTGACAAAACTGGGGTGAACCCCAAGGGGGGATGGAAAACAAAGAAAACCAACACTCACACAATGAGGAGTTGCACAGAGCAGAGTTCTGTTGGCTGCGAACATCCTGGGCTCGACTGGGCCTCTGCCAGTTGGACATGGACTATGAATAGTTTTATTCATAGTTTAGATTCCTTGAGTTGGGTGCTTCAGGTCTCTGTGGCCTTCTAATTTTGCCATCTCAAAGGTGGAGCAGGTGGTGACCACAAGGGGTGATCTTGGTGCTTGCTGTCCTCTTTTCCTTTTCCAAAGTGAGATCATTTCGGCTGGGAGGGGGATAGAAATCCACAGTGGCGTTTCAAGGTCTTTAAGTCTGTCATCACATGGCAAAACTTCTGTCCCACAGTCAGTTTGGAGAGCAGGAAGGCTTTGTGCCCAGAGGTTCAGTCCCAGTTTCAGAGCAGTTTTCCCTTGGCAACTCTATTGATGTATTCATGGTAGAATAGTATGATTTGGGAAACTTGGTAGAGCTTGGCTGCTTGAACGGAAAGATAGCTGGAATAGCCACTACAGCCGTTTGAATCCACAAGTGGTGTGCCAGTCAGACCATTAGAAAATCGTCCCACATGACTAAGAGTCTGGCATGTTGTATTTTCTTGGTCCACGAAGGCTGTTCCTGGGTGATGGATGCATCCACTCGTCGGTCTTTGGTCTTCACACATCGTAAGAAATGCTATACTGGGTCGGACCAAGGTACATTAATCCCAGTATTCTGTTTCAACAGTGGTGAATCCAGGTCACAGGTACCTGGCAGGTTCTCAAAAAGGCACACAGGTTTCACAATGCTCATCCCGAGTTAAGCAGTGGATTTGTTGTATCCCCTATGTTATGTGCTCCCACTTCCCACTACTTTGTTGTGATGTTAACTGGTGTTTGTTTTTCTTACCTCTGTATCCTAGTATTGTATTGACCGCTTTGATTGAAGGAAAAGGCGGGATACAAAACTTGTCAAATAAATACATATCTCTAGGAACAAGCAGGAATGATTCTTCACATATGGGTATGTCGGTACCGACGGAGCCTGCACGGGAATGCTGCCCAGCTTCCAATCAAAGCTTTTGGCAGCATCCCTCATGCCTGCGCAGTGACTTCCCGCCTTCTCCACAGCCTCTCTTCAGTTTTTGTTTTTCCGCGGAGCCGGCAGGACGTCCTCCTGTCACCGCAGAAACCTTTCTTTTTAATTACTTCAATTACTTTAGTTTTTTGTTTTCTTGTGGTCGCGACTGTATTTCCCGCTCCCACCGGTACCGCCGGTGTATTTTTGACTAAATTCTGAGAAACCTTTTCTTCAGTTTTTTGCCTTAACTTTTTGGGCCTACTAGGCCTTTTCATTATGGAGCCTTCTTTTCCTAAGAAGTACATTCGATGTAGAAACAACCTGTTTCTTTTTAGACACCAATAGTTGGTGTCTCAACTGTGTGGGTCCTGACCCTTTTTCCCCTGACTTGTCAGGGGATAATTTTGTGAGGAAACCTTCAATTTTTAGAGTTTCCCTCTATACCGTTTTTTCCTCGGCAGTGAGGGTACCCGGTTTCTCTACTTCACAGGATCAGGTAACCCACAAACAGTCTGTTAAGACTAGTCAGTGCTTGAGTGGTATGTCCCATGCCCAGCATGGTGACGGCTCCGGTCTTACCCTCAAGAATCCATTGGCATTACCCCTGCGGGAGTCTTCGGTCTCCAAAGCATTAAAGGGGTTTCAGGTTGTTCCTGGGGCTCACCCCTCACAGAACATACCTGAGCCATGCACGGGGGTGGTATCTGCTTCGAGCGGTACCGAGCCTCCGGCATCGGCACCGGTGTCGAGTGTTCCACTCTTCACCAGGGATCGTCATCGGGCATCCTCGGTACCTTCGGGACCGATCGATACGCACCGCATTGACGTCTCTCAATCTCAGCCATGCTCCGGGACGGTACCGGCATCGATCGGTTCCGATACCCTGGCATCGGCATCGAGGTGGACCGCCTTACCCTTGGCAAGGGAGGGTTATCGGGTATCATCGGTATCGATCGATGTAACCCAGGCTGCTTTAGTGGTATCGGCATCGCCGATACCGCTACCGGCGTCGGAACCCTCGCGACATACATCGATAGTCTCGCTTTCTTCGATGCCGAGTCTTGAATCGATATCTAGTCTCGAGGACTGGGTACCGACGCGTCCCGGAACCGACTCCTGTCGTTTCCAGATGGGCAGTTCCGAAGATCCTAGCCATAACTCCCTCATGATCTCGGTACCACTGCAGCAGTCCCCGATGGCAACGTCACCTACTGATCCTGTATCAGTATCGATGTCAATGCCTGTTCTTGCACCGATGCCTAGTTTGGAACCGATACCTGGCATTAATGCAGTACCCTCTACGTCCTCTGGTGCTCAAGCTCTTTCTTTAGCCTTACCAGGAATGGTTCCCATAGGAGATCAGTCTCCTGGATATGGCAACCTTTCTCAATATCTCTATTCCTGGTTGTGATCCTACTCATGGCTCAGCGGCACAAATGGAAAATATCAAGTTTCCTTTACATCCAGCTCTGCAGGATCTCCTTCTGAGGGTCTGGAAATCGCCCTTACGACTTCCTCTACTTTCTGCAGACATTGAGGTTCGGTACCGGGTGCCACCCTCTCCAGGGTTTCAAAAGCCTCAACTTTCTCATCGTTCCCTTGTAGTGGAATCGGCACTGAAGAAAGTTAAGAGCAAGAAGAAGCATTCTTCTTATCTGCCGGGTCGTTCTTCAAGGACACTCGATGCTTTTGGTCGTCAAGCCTTCCAAAACTCTATGCTGGCCTCCAGAATTCTTTCATATATTTTTCACATGAGTCTAACACTCCAGGAAGTCACAGAGAAATTATCTCTTTTGACCCCTTTTTTTACCAGAGCCCAAGGCTACTGATTATTCCTTGCTCATCAATCACAGCCGGAATATATCCTGGTTCCTTTCTCGTGCTTCTATAGACTCTTTTGAGTCCGTTAGCAGATCCTCTGCTATTGCCATTGCTGCACGTTGCAGAGCCTGGCTTGAAGCTTCAGACTTGAGCAGATGGGCACAAACTATTCTGGCTCATTCTCCTTGTACAGGAGAAGGTCTCTTCAATAAGGAGGCTTTACATCAGGTTGCTCAATGCTCCACTGACTCTCCTTCCACTAAAGACCATTCTAAGCCACCTCCTTCTTCAAGGGGTAGGAAATGTCCTACCAAACCTTCTTTCCCTAAGAAAAAGTTTCATTCATCTCCTGCCCATCATTGGGCTGTACCTAAACAAGGGACGCCTCAGCCTAGCCTGTAGTCCTCCAGCTCTGGCCAGTCTCAGCATTCCCAGCAACCATAGGGGCCGGGAATTGTAATCTACAGTTCACTTCTACCCATTAGAAGTTTATTCACTGTGCTCTTCTTTTTCAGTATACTAACCTGTCGGAAAATTTTTGTTCAGGGACTACCGACTTCTCCTCTTCTTACTATCTAGAAGAGCAGTTACAACTATCCCCTGATAGTTCTGTCCCAACTGAACCTTTTTTCCTTCAGTTGACTTACCCTAGGGGTACGTCACCCTCCAATTACTTACTCTACCCTCTCAACCAGGTTTTTTCCCTGACTGAGGGGTACCATACTGAAAAGCTTCTCTAGCAAGCTCGTTCCTCGGACAAGGAGAAGTAATATCTCCTCTTTTTTTCTTGTCTGTTTTTCTTTATTGGGCACAAGACAATCTCTCTGCTGTTTCCGACAGTAGCCGTGCCTGCAGGAGTTACAGTAATTGTATTACTGGTACTTTTTCCAAGTTCCAGTCCCTTGTTCAAAATTTTGTCTAGCCTCAGTAGTGATTCCAAGCTATTCGTCATCTATCTTGGATCCTCCTACTTGTTTAGGCTTTCTCGCATTATTCTAGCCATCTCCTCTCCTAGGATATGGCAACACACCTGACTTCAGTCAGTTTGTCTCATATCTCTCCTGCACAATGCTCTCTGCACTCTTCAGAGAAGCTTTCTACTATGAGGGCCTTGCTCTATAGAGCACTGACCTTGTCTCTGAAGCTTCTCTATTAGTAGGGAAAAGCTTATAAACCCTTCCCATGCCTGTGAGGGTTCTCCACACCCTCTAGCCTGGGGTGTTAACACGAGATATCAGTTTTTCTGCATGAAAATCCAAGGCTGATGTTTACGCATGCTACCTCTGGGTCCCTCCAGTATGTCCCTCTGGTATCATCATCTGCGTTTCTGCACATCTGCCATGTCGGTGTTCTGTGTAACTCCCGCCTTGTTCCTTACAGATTCATATGATCATCTGTTTTCACGCGAACATCACGGTTATCTTGTTGGATTGCCTTCCTGCATCCCTCAATCCATGAAAATAGATTCTCTATACATATCCCAAGTGGGTTCACCCTCTTGTAGAACGCAGAATCTTTTTCTTTTATATTCCCCTTGTTCAATTATGGGGCTGGGTGGTAGACAGGTATCTTCAACCTGTTCTTTGGTATGTAGCATCTCCATATATGTCTACATACCTATCTTACTCTGGTGGTGCAAATCCTCTATATATGTGTTTGATGGGGGGCTTCTTAAGGGTTGGTCTGTCTTACACACTATCACCCTTACTGTCTATACACATGTTTTACCTCCTAGAGGTTTTAGACAGTCCGTCGCCCTACGGCCCATACCATATTACGATGCAGAAACTGTTAGGCACCAATAACCACTTTGGTGCTAACATCTTCCATTTTTTCTTTAAGCCCTTGAAGCTTCAAGCTTCAATATTTTTTCCTATCTCTTGCCAGCTAGGAAAAACAGTGTACATCTTTCTCTTGAGTACACAACTGTTTTCCGTGGGAATAGGGGTTTTTCCAGTCCCCCTCTTCCCGCCAGGACTGGGCTAGTTCTCCAACTCCGTCAGTCTTCTTCCTTTAGTCCTCAATGTTAATGACCTTATGCCTAAAGGACTTTTCAGCTTTTCCCATAAAGCTTTCCATTGAAGACCTGACGTCTAATCCTACCCAGTTGACACCTGGATCATCTACTACCTCCAGGTCTGGACCTTCATCCTCACTACTGAGAGGTCACCTTGAAGATTCCGCCACTGTTTATCCAGTAGACTCCATGCTTTCTACTTCCTACAATACAGTAGGTAAGCTGCATATTTTAAGTGTACATTAAATGTGTTTTAATGCTACTCATCATATCTACCAAGGACTCCTGTAGTCTGTAGAACACCTAGTCCTTGGCTATGCTGTTTCTTTCCTCACAGCTCCTTTATTGTCAACTCCTACCCTCCATCCCACATTGGATGCCGGGGATTCCTGGAGACAAAATGCACCCCTGATCCCATAAAAATGCAAGTGCCCGGATCTCCCCCTGGCATCTCCAGCTAGGGAGTCCTCATATGTGAAGACTCATTCCTGCTTGTTCCTAGAGATAGCACAGTTACTTACCTGTAACAGGTGATCTCTGGGAACAGCAGGAATTAGTCTTCACAACCCTCCCACCTCCCCTAGGAGTTGCATCTTTTCTATCTTCTTCCTTTTCTCTCCTCGCCTTTGTCTCAGCTCTGAAACTCAACTGAAGAGAGGCTGTGGAGAAGGCGGGAAGTCACTGCACAGGCGCGAGGGATGCTGCCAAAAGTGGAAGCTGGGCAGCGTTCCCGTGCAGGCTCCGTCGGTACCGACGTACCCATATGTGAAGACTAATTCCTGCTGTTCCCAGAGATCACCTGTTACAGGTAAGTAACTGTGCTTTCCCGGGTCCCCTTTAATAATGGTTTATGGACGTTTCCTCCAGGAACTTGTCCAAACCTTTTTTTTAAACCCAGCTACACTAACAGCTTTTACTACGTCCCCTGGTAACAAATTAGTTTGATTACACGTTAAGTAAAAAAATTCTCTTATTAGGCTTAAATAGGTTGCATTGTAGCTTAATTGCATGCCCCCTAGTCTTTCTACTTTTTGATGGCGTAAACGACCGATCTCTGTTAATCCGTTCCACTCCATTCATTTATAGACCTCTATCATATCTCCCCTCAGCTGTCTCTCTTCCAAGTTGAAGAGTCCTAAGCTTTTAAGCCTTTTCTAATTCTGCTATATCCTTTTTAAGCTAAGGCGACCAGAATTGCACACTCAAATGTGAGTTGCTTCCTCCTTCATTATTGCATTACTCCATGGGTACTGTTACTTCTTGCAGGTAGTCAGTTTTATTTATTTATGTAATTTTTATAAGCACTTGTATTTATCACGCCTAACTAGTTTCTCTAGGATATGTTTTATCTTATTGTACTTTTTAATTGTCTTAGCCTTTTAAGGTTCCCTTTGATATCTTGCCTACTATCTCCACAACTTATTTTGTATTTATATTTTATTTCCATGTATCTTAATTATTTGCATGATTTTAGTTTTTTATGGTTTAATGAATTAATATCATGAGTTGCTGTCATGTGTTGCATGCCCCTGCAGTTTTTTTTTACTATTTATTTTTAGTGTTTGATTTTTACACTATTTTTTATGTTAGTAGTACTAACACCTGACGAAGACTGTGCCGTAACTGGGCTGTGTCGGGTTAGCATCTAATATTCCTGTGTGTCTGCAACCAACCCTTAGTGGTTCTAATAAACTATCTTTTTGGATTATTTGCTCTCCTTTGGTGTACAGGTAAATTCCCTACATCATTTTCAGTAAAGACCGAAGTAAATAATTCATTCACTCTCACCACTATGGCCTTGTCTTCACTTAGTGCACCTTTTACTTCTCTATCATCCAATGATTCAACTGACTTAAAGGGATTTTGCTACGAATGTACTTGAAAAAGTTTATTATGCATTTTTGCTTCTATGGCAAGCTGTTTTTGAAATTCTCTTTGCCTGCCTTATCAATGCCTTGCATATAACTTGCCAATGCTTATGTTGGTTCTCGTGTTCGTCATTAGGTTTATTTTTTCATTTCCTGAAGGGTGCTTTTTTGACAACAGCCTCCCTGACCTTGCCTTTAAATCATGCTGGTAGTTTTTTGGCCTTCCTTCCCACTTTTACTATTGCCAAGTGGCCCCCAACACACTTTATCTCTTGCACCAGATCCAAAATAGCTTCCACTCTTGTCTGTTCATGAACCAGCTGCTCCAAGAAGCAGTCATTTATTTCATCTAGCAACTTCATCTCCCTAGCATGTCCTGCTGTGGCACTGACCCAGTCGATGCCTGGGTAATTGAAATCACCCATTTATTACTGTGTTGTAACTTGTGTTAGCTAATCTGATTTTTACTTCAGCGTTTCATCTGTTCTAACCTGGTGGTTGGTAGTACATCCCCACTGTCAATGCCTTCCCCTTTTTATATGGAATTTCTATTAATAGAGATTCTACAACGTATTTTGTTTCCTACAAAACTTTAATCCTATGTGACTCGAAGCTCTCTCTAACAGAGTGCAACCCCTTCACCAATTTGATCTACTCTTTATCATTGTGATAGTGGAGGAGTAGCCTAGTGGTTAGAGCAACTTCCTAATACCCAGAAGATCAAGGGTTGGATTCCCACTGGCACTCCTTGTGACTTTGGGTAAGTCACTTTACCCTCCATTGCCTCGGAAGAAAAGGCTGGCAATCTACTTCCGGTGATACATTGCCTAGAAAACCCAGAGGTAGCTGGGTCGCTATGACTCAACACTGACTTGATGGCACAAAAAAAAAATCATTGTGATAGTTTGTACCAAATTATCAGTGTCTCTGGTTGTCGTCCTTCCACTAGGTCTCTAAGATACCAATCATATCTAACCTCTCATTTAAAGCTATATATTCTGACAATCACATCTTATTTTTTAAGACTTCTGGCATTGGCATATAGGTATTTTAGAGATTTGTATTTCATTCATATTAATCTATTTATCAGTTGATAAGTTTAATTTGGAATCTTTCGATTCTATCTTTGTGGGACCCTCTCTATTGGGATGCCCTAACTTCCCTGTTTTGCTAGTATCCTTCAAGGATGTAAACCGCCCTGCTGCTAATGTGAAGGGTGGTATATCAAGCCTAATAAACATAAACATACATTCTTTCCAACCATGCACTCTTGGGCAACTGTCGGCTTTCCCCTATCTCATTTTTAAATATTAATGCCAGCAGCCTGGCTCCATACCAGTTAAGGTGGAGCCCATCCCTTCAGAAGAGCCCTTCCATTTCCCAGAACGTTCCCAGTTTCTAGCAAATGCAAAACCCTCTTCTTTGCACCATCGTCTCATCCATTGAGACTCTGGAGCTCTGCCAGCATTTTGGGTCCTGCGTGTGGCACAGGAAGCATTTCAGAGAATTCTACCCTGGAAGTTCTGGATTTCTTCTTCCTACCTAAAAGCCTAAATTTGGCCTCCAGAACCTCCCTCCTAAATTTTCTTATGTTATTAGTACCAACATGTACTAAGACGGAAGACGACTCCCCAGCACTATCTAAAACACTGTCTAGGTGGCGCATGAGGTCCGCTACCTTTGCACCAGGCAGGCATGTTACCAGGCAATCTTCACATCCACCAGCCACCCAGTTACCTGCATGCCTAATGATCGAATTGACCACTATAACGGCCGTCCTCACCCTTCCCTCATAGGACATGGTCCTGGAGAATCCTCCTTGGTGTGAGAGGGTTTTACATCTCCTGGTGAAACAGGTCCTTAGCTACAGGATCACTTCCTGCCTTACTAGGGTGATGCTCTCCTTTAACGTGACCTCTCTCCTTCATGGCAACAGTCTGCCAGACTGAAGGTGGGGCTTCAATACTGCATCCCTGTAGGTCTCTCTTATGTACCTCTGTCTTCCTTATGTCCTCCAAATCTGCTACTCTAGCCTCTAGTGATCATACACCTTCCCTGAGGGCAGAGAGCTCCTTGCATCTAGTGCACACAAGATCCATCACCAGCTGGGAGAAAATCGTACATGTTGCACTCGGTGCAAAAGACTGGATAACGCCCATCTCCTTGAGGCCCTAATAGTTCTTGTGTAGGGCCAGTTCAGCATTGAAGATCTCTCAGGGCCTGGTGAGCACACGGCCACCTAGAGCTGCGCCCGAGGGGATCCAGAGTGTCCACAGAGTAGTGGAAAGATTATAGACGTCACACAAGAGGCTTTGCTCAGATTTTACAAGGAGCCCACCAGAGAAGGGCCAATGCTGGATCTGGAGCTCACTAACAGATAGTGTGTAATGTCTGGTTGGGTGCCCACTTGAGCAGCAGTGATCACCATATGGTGTGGTTTGAGGCAAAGTCCAGGCACAGCAAACAAAGTCCTAGTTTTCAAAAATGTTGACCCCCAGTAAATTGAGAGAGTTCCTGAAGGAAGGGTCTGGTAGTCTGGTCGGAGATTAGGGAAATTAGACAGTGGTGTAAACTGAAAGGGCATGATGAGGGCAACAAATCTATATGTAAGGAAAGCCTTGCTTTTTAAATAAAAGTAAGAGGAAAAGGAAACCAATATGGTTCTCCAAAAAAGCTGCAAAAAGGCAGAGTTCACAATTGTCAGAAGCTGCGAAAAAGAGCAATGCAGAAAAGAATACTAGATAAAGCTGAAAGAGGCAATGAGAAATCAGGATGACAAAAGCGCACACGTAAGAAAAAATGACTACAGATGTGAAGTGAGTTGACAGTACTTTTCAGGTATACTGGGGGAGGGGGGGGGGGGGGGTTGCCAGAGGTAGACTTGCAAGACTCAAAAGTGCCAAGGACCGATTTTGTGGAAAGTGATGAGGGAAAAGCAGAATTGCTAAATAAATACTTCTGTTCCATACTCACAAAAGAAAATCCTGGAGTAGGGCCATGCATGACGGACAAAGTTAACAAGATGAATAAAGTAGATGTCATGTCATTCATGGAAGATGTTTATAAACAATTTGCAAAACAGAGTGGACAAGGCTGTGGAATTAGATACATTCCAGAATACTGAAGGAGCTCAGTGAAGTTTTGGGTGGATGTTAAGATATCTTTAAGGGATTCGTGGAGACTGGGGAGGTGTTGCAGGATTAAATAATGAGGCAACAAAGAGGAGACAAAGTAATGGTGGTGGTGGTGGTGTTGAAAAGGTAGTGTGTGGTGGTTTTTTTTTCCTAGGAATCCATTGAGTTGCAGAATCCAAGGCAACATTGTTTCCTTATCGTCCCTCCAGTCCAGTCCCACGCCTCTGGGTTGAGCCCCTCTTCCAGCAGCTTGGAGACTGAGCATGTCATCTTTTGATGACACTTGGTATATATGCAGCTGGAGGAGGTGATGAGCCAGGGTGCTGGGCTCACTAAAGGAACAAATAAGGAGCCTAGTTAGGGGGGAGTTTGGCTTTGTTTTGGGGGGGTTTTGGTTCCCTGAGAAACTTTTGAGTTCATTCCCTTGTGATTCATCCCCATCAGGAACTGGCTGACTGACAAAATACAGAGGGTTGTGGTGAATAGAATTCACTCCGAAGAAAGGATAGTGGGTAGTGGAGTCCCTCAGGGGTTGGTCCTGAGACTGATACTGTTCAGGGTTTTTTTTTGGTGATACTGCTTAAGGGTTAAAAGGAAATTATTGCCTATCTTGTTATTTACAAAAAAAGTCACAAAGTGAAAAAGAACAATGAGAAATGCCATGCTGGGTCAGACCAAGGACCATCAAGCCCAGTATCCTGATTCCAACAGTGGCCAGTCCATGTTACAAGTTACCTGATAGGTTCCCAAAAAGGTACACAGGTTCCACAATGCTTGGACACCTCAGAGGAAGTAGAAAACTTGAGTAAAGATCTACAACAATTTGAAGAATGATCTAATGCTTGGCAAATGAGATTTAATGTAAATAAATGCAGTGATGCTCTTGTTATGCAGAAACCGAAAGGAGCAGTATGTGTTAGGCATGAGAAGCTAGTGTATACAGACCAGGTGAGGGACCTCGGTTATATTATCTCAGGATCGCAAGGTGACGAAGCCGTGTAATAAGACAGTGTCTAAACACAGATGTATGCTAGGTTGTATACAGAGACTAACTAGCAGGAAGAATAAGGTATTAGTGCCCCATACAGGGTGTTGGTGACACTGTATTCAGTTTTGTAGATTGTACTTTGCAAAGGATATAAAGATTTGAAATGGTTCAGAGGAAGGTGACCAAAATGATATGGTGCTTGCACCTGGAGACATAAGAGACTTGGACTAAATATGTATATCCTAGAGGAGAGGAGACAGAGGGATATAATATAGACATTCAGATACTTAAAGGGTATTATGAACAAATGTTTTTTCAAAGACTGGGAAACTGTAGAACTAGAGGATGTAAAACAAAGCTGCAAGGAATCAAACCTAAAAGCAACATCAGGAAATACTTGTTCATGGAAAGGGAGTTGGATGCTTGGAGTGCCCTCCTGCTGGAGGTGGTGAGAGCAGAAAAGTTGACTGAATTCCAAAAGGCAAGAGGAATTTATCAAAGCATACTTAAATAACTTTATAAATAGAGCAGGGTAACTTGCACTGAACAGCATATTCAACTATACAACTCTAGCCACTTCAATAGACAGACTATAGAAGGACCATGCTAGTCTTTATCTGCAGTCATTTACTGTGTTACCGTGTTACAGTAGCTGAATCAAGAGGTCCATGGTGGTGGTAAATCCAGTTGATCACAATGAAATGCTTTAAAGGACTTGATGACGGGAGGATGGTTTTTTTTGGCATGGCTTATCAGATGAGATGCATCTATTGCAGGCCTGTAAGGACTCACTCTTGGAATTTTGAAGTCGTTTCCATTTTTGCTGAAGGCTATGGATATGTTTTATTTGATTAATGTTCTTGCTGCTGGTCTTCAGGAAGCTAGAGGTTCCTTATCGTTCCTCCAGGCCAGTTCTCCACCTCTGGGTTGTGTACCTCCTGCAGCTTGGAGACTGGGCATGTCAAAACTGTGACATCACTGGATGTAACCTGCAGATCTCTCCATCATCCCCAGTGTGTTCAGGCTCCATGCAGCAGGAGGACGTAGTGAGCCTAGGTGCTGGGCTCACATGAACAGATAAGGAGCAGTTAGAGTAGGAGTGTGTGTGTTTTTTTTTCTTTGATCCATCTACCTTTGTTTTTCTTTTGGTAATTCTAGGTACTGTCTTTAAAAAGAAAAAAAAAAGACAGGATTTGAACCAGTGGCTGCTGTCCTCTCCTCTATCTCTCTTCGGGCATCAGGTCCGTTTCATCTAGCAACTCTCTCCTCCTGGGCTTTATGGAGGAGATCACTGTTCTGCACTAAACCGGTTCTCTGCTGGCTCCAGACCGCCAGGATTGCCAGGGGTGAAGTGCAGGGGAAAATCGGCTCGCTCCACGGCTGTCTGCTTGCTTCTGTGACGAGCAGCGCCGCGCAGGCTCGAGCAAGGCAACACGTGGTAAGGCCTTTTTCTTTAGTTACGGGGGCTTCAAAGCAAGCGGCTGCACAGTGAATGGGATGCGGGCCGAAATTGAAGCCTCAGGGCCGACAGTGTGTTTGGTGCCAAGTTGGGGCCAGGTAGCTGCAGTGGCCATTTTGACCACATGCATGCATGGCAGTGCTCCGCGGATCGGCTGGCAACAGAGGTTCAGTTTAGTATAGTGATAGGCAGATCAGGATAACTTTATTTCCTTTATTTCTTTATTCCTTATTTCTTTGTTTTTCAATTGCTAAGGCAAGGGTCTTTTTAACTTGATGTGGTAGGTTGATTTTCTTTATTAAAAAAAAAACAAAAAACAATAAAAGCAAAGAAAAGAATACATAAATAATAGGGAGAGTGTGAGGTTTTGTGGGAGATAGGGTTTTTGTTTCCTTTGGGTCAGCCCTACTCCCTTAGCCTTTTAGCGGCACTGCCTGTCTTCATGGCCGCAGTGCCTGGTGTGGCACTCTCAGAGGAGCAGTATCAGACAAGGGCATCTGCTGGGGGTATGCAGCGGCTTCCACTCCCATGGAGCAACAGATGGAAGACAGGATAACACAGGAGTCCCACACCTCGGCTACTAGGGCTGAGGAGGAGTTAATGGCAGAAGGGCAGCCCTTGCCCAGGCTGCTGGGTTCCGCAGGGTCAGCTATGACTTTGCCTTCAACGGCTGCAGGGCCCCCGCTGGGCGATTTTCCCCCCCCCCCCCGGGCTTTGTTTTGATTATGCATCAGGCCTATTGCATGTGATAGCAAGTCACTTTGCCTGAGTCAGTGGCCCTTACAGCACCGGTGAAACCGTCGGGGGCGGAAGAGGGCATTGACAAAGGGGCAAGTGCCCCTAAGAGAGCTTGGTCGATAGACCCGTCTACCTTCGGACCTAGGATGGCCTGAGGCAGAGGTCAAGCTTGGTTCTACAATGGAGGAACTTGAAGGTGAAATTCCAGAGCCGGAGTATCAGGCTAGAATCATTTGTGTGATCTCCAGGAACAAGCAGGAATGTAGTCTTCACATATGGGTATGCACCGACGGAGTCCGTACAGGAATGCTCTCCAGCGTCCAGTATGAAAGCCTTTGGGAGCATCCCACAGCGCCTGTGTGCTGCTTTCCCACCTTTCCAACTATCCCTCTCCAGTTCTTCGTTTTCCACGGAGCCGACAGGTCGCATACCCTGTCACATCAGGAAATTTTGTCTTTAATCTTTGTTTTTGTGGTTGCATCTGCCTTCCCTTGACCCTATACCGGTACTGCTGGTTCTTTCTCTTCTAAAAAAAAACTAACTATAAATTCTGAAGTAGTTTACTTCAGGAACTTTTTTTTCCTTGGTGCTAGGTGCCATTTTGGGCACTAGGCCCAATTTTTCCTTAAAAATGGAAAAACCTACTTCAGGTTTTAAGAAATGCTGTAAATGTGGCAGTACCATTTCCATCACCGACACCCATGATTGGTGTCTCAAATGTTTAGGTCCTGACCACTCTATTTGAGTGTCTCTCCTGTGGAATGATGTCAAAAAGGGGCTGGCAGAACCGAGCTGATAAACTTAGCACCCTTTTTCCCTCATCCCTACAGGGCTTCATCTTCCTCCCATGGATCTCGGGTAACTGAACATAAATCTAGCCGGTCCTCAAAGGGTATATCTCCTTCTAGACATCGAGATGCCCCTGGCGTTGCCCTTTAGGAATTTTCACCGGCAAAACTGCCCCTGCGGGAGGCTTCAGCTTCCAAAGCATTAACGGGGCTCCAGGATGTTCTCGAGGCCTCAACCTCGGCAGAACTACTGGCGCCATGCTCTTGGGTTCCGGCCGCTTCTACCGGTACCGACACCCAAGCATTGGCAGCGTCGATAGACCAGAGATTCCTTGCTGTCAAATGCAGTCTAGCGGCTCTTCTCTCAACCGATACCAGTACTGACAGCGGTACCGGTACCGACTGCATCGACATTGGCGGGTATGCCACCTGTACCGAGTCATTCGTCTCTCTCCGGCATCGACAGATCAGTACCTGAACAACCCGATACCGACTTCAATCGATACCGGTGCCGTGCTTTGCACGATCACCGGGATTGGAGATATTTTGAATCCTTGGATGAGGATTCCTCTTCTCCTTGGCGCAGAATGTCTCCGCCAGAGGATATGTCCTTTCAGGACTTTATCTGTGATGTGGCCCGAGGCCTTTTCATCACAGTAGCTCATGAAAAAGAGCCTAGGGCAAAGGAGTTGGAAATCCTCCAATACATTAAGGCTCCCAAAGAGGTAGCTACTCTGCCTATTCATGAGATATTACATGATCTTATGCTAAGGATGTTGGAAACACCTTTAACCACATCTCCTCATTCTTGAAGACTCGATACCATGTATCGAGTTCCACCTTGTCCTGGCTTTCAAAAAACTCAATTACCACACCATTCAGTGGTGATGGAATCAGCCATGAGAAGGATGAAAAGTGCAAAGAGACATGCATCCAATCCTCCAGGTCATGAATGTAGGACTCTCGATGCCTTTGGGCGTCGATGCTGCCATAATCTCGGCTAGGATCAGTTCCTATATCTTGTATATAGGAATGTTCCTTAGAGGTCACAGGGAACTTGGAGCTTATGAGCCCTCTTCTTCCTGATGACAAAAAACAAGACGATCTCACTCTTGTCAGACATGCTCAGGATGTTTCCAAGTTTAATCGTGCAGCCTTTGACTGTTTTGAGTGCATAAGCAGAACCTCTGCTATTGCCATTGGTGCACGTTGGATCGCCTGGCTTTAGGCATCTGACTTGGAAATTTGGGTACAGGATAAATTAGGAAACATTCCTTGCACAGGAGAAAATCGCTTTGGCAAGAATTGGCAGGAGAAGGCTAACAAAATAGATGCTGACAATATCACATTGGATAGATTGTCCAAATCTACAGCCGATCCTGCTAAGAAAAGATCCTCTAAGAAACCATTTTTCAATAAGAAAGACGTTTATCCTTCCTATACCCAACAGGGACACCGTCCAGATCAGACTGCCCAAAAGGGACAGCAGCAACAACCTAGATAACAAAAGAAGCCAAAAGCTGCAAAACCTCAGCCGGCTCGGCCTCCTCAGAGGCTTTGACTCCTTTCTAGAGAACTTCGCCTTCCTGCCCCTGAAGGGTCCGGAACCCTTAACCATCCCAGGCAGGTTATGTCATTTTGCCCACAGATGATACCAAATAACAGCAGAAAATAGGACTCTGTCCATTGTACGAGAGGGGTAGAAACCTCATTTTCAGAGCCTGCCCCCTCCTACAATTATAAGGCAGTTCAATTGTCAGACCTCTCTTGACAATCTCTTAGGTCAAGAAGTCACAATGCTCCATGCTCAAGGAGCAATAGAGAAAATACCCATTCCCCATCAGGTTACAGGGTTCTACTCCCCCCATGTCCTTATTCCACAGAAAACCGGAGGACACAGACCCATTTTAGACCTCGGAGAATTGAACAAATATCTGTTCCGAGAGACTTCAAAATGGTCTCTAGAAACTCTGCTGCCATACCTTCAAAGTAAGGATTGGCTTTGTTCTCTAGAGCTCAAGGATTCATATACTCCTATTCTCATCCATCCATATCAAAGGAGATTCCTCAGATTCCTTTTTCAAGGAAAGCACTACCAATACAAGATTCTTCCCTTTGGCCTGGCTTCTGCACCAAGAGTGTTCACAAAATGCATGGCTCTGGTAGCAGCATTTCTCCGCATTCTGGGAATATTTGTCTTCCCTTACTTAGATGACTGGCTCATTCGAGCCCTTACAGTGCCAGAAGCCAGCTCTGCTCTGTCTCGCACAGTGCAAATCCTTCAGTATTTGGGACTGGTCATAAAGCTCCCAAAATCTAATCTTGCTCCCACTCAGTCCCTAGAGTTCATAGGAGCTCATCTGGATACCAGACAGACAAGGGCTTTTTTTCCGCAGCCCCGCTGTCTTCACATAGTACAACTAGCTTCCCAAGCAGTGCTCAAACCTTGTCTCACTGCTCGGGAAATGCTACAATTGCTAGGCCACATGGCATCCGCTGTGCATGTGGTTCCTTATGCTCGCCTCCATATGCGAGCAGCCCAGTGGGTGTTATCCACTCAGTGGACACAGCCCTCAGGTTGCCTGTCGGACAAAATAACAAAACTCAGGCCGTCTTATTTCGTCCCTCCAATGGTGGCAATCACCCAGAAACCTTCTGGTGGGTCTCCTTTCCAGCAACCCCTATACCAAGCCACCCTATCAGATGCTTCACAGGTGGGATGGGGAGCCCACCTGCACAATCTCTCTACCCAGGGTACCTGGACTCCACAGGAGTCTTCACATCAACCTCCTGGAGCTCAGAGCAATCTTCCTTGCTCTTCGAGTATTTCACGCCCAGCTCAGCTACAAGACAGTCCTAGTTCAAATGGACAATCAGGTAGCTATGTTCTATGTGAACAAGCAGGGTGGAACAGGCTCTCTGTCGCTATGCAACGAAGCTTTGCAACTATGGGCCCTTGCCAGAGAGCATCAGATTCATCTCCTTGCGGTGTATCTTTCAGGCATTCAAAATTCTTGGGCAGACAAACTCGAGTTCTGCTTCCACACGAATGGTCTCTCCATGCAGACCAGGTTGCCCAAACATTTCAGATTTGGGGAACCCCAGACATAGACTTCTTTGCAAGTCCGCTCAATGTAAAACTTCCCCGGTTCTGTTCCGGCTCGATGTCAGGCAAGGGATGCCTTCCTCCTTCACTTGGGTTAGGACTTCCTATATGCCTTCCCACCCATTCCCCTCATCCCCAAAACCCTATTCAAGCTTCAGAGAGACAGAGGTCATATGATCCTCATAGCTCCATGTTGGCCACGGCAAGTGTGGTACCCTCTGCTCCTACATCTCTCTCAAGCTACACCTCTGGAGTTGGGATACGCTCCAGATCTGATCTTTCCCAAGAGGACAGGATGCTGTGGCATCTGAATCCCCAGCCTCTGCATCTCAAGGCCTGGTTGCTGAAAGCCTAGAACTTCATGGTCTTAACCTTTCCCAACAGATAAAGGATATTCCTTATCGTTCCTCCAGTGCAGTCCTCTACGTCTGGGTTGTCAATCTCCTCCTGCAGCTTGGAGACTGGTATGTCAAACTAATGACATCACTGGATATAGCCTGCTGCACTCCGCCTTCCATCCCAGTGTTACCAGTCTCCACGCAGCAGGAGGACTTGACGAGCCTTGTAGCAGGGCTCTCTGGAAGAATGGATAAGGAGCTGTTTGTATAGTGGTAGATAGCACCCAAAACAAAATATGTTAACCCTATCTCTTTAAAAAAAAAAAAAAAAGAAAGGGATTGAGGCACCTCTGTTCCGGCTCTTTTGCTCCTTGCCTGGGCATGAGAAGTGTTTGGGGGTGCTGGCTCAGGAATTTCGAGTCTTCCCCCCTTGGAGCACGGAGGTCTCTCCCCCAGGACTTTCGGGGGAGCGCCCCTCTTGACCACGGCAGCATATCTCTGTCTGCCTAGCCGCGGCTCACCTGTCAGCGCTGAAGCCGTCGGGGAACTTTCAAGCCGGTGCGGCAAGCTCAATGCAGTTCCGATTTTATCAGGGCAGCTGCGGATCGAGCCGGTAAGCCTACTGTCGGCTTCGTCCGGTTTTTCTGCGGGGGAAAATCTTCTTTTCAGGTAGGAGGGTTCCCGCGGTGTGTTTGGTGCCTTTTTTGCCGGTGCGGTGTCTCTCGGCGGCCATTTTCTGAGCCGCGGGAGAGACCGCGTGTAGGAGTGCAGCCGGCCGTTGTGCTGCGGATGAGCAGTGCAGTCAGCTTCGGTGCCCCGTTTTCTTTCGTTTTTCCCTTCTTTACTTGATTTCTTGCGTTTCCTTTCTTTGTTGATTGATTTTAATTTTGGGGGTCTCCTTCATCGCTACTTCCTCTTCCTTCAGTCTTCCCACAAGAAGGGGGGGGGGCTGGCTGGCGGAGATTTTTTCCTGGTACTGATAGTGTGTTAAAAAAAAAAAAAAAGAGGTCAGCAGAAGTCTCTCTTCAGATAATATTTAAAAAAAAAACAAACACAAAAAAAAAAGTGAGGACTTGCAGTTAGGCTCTGGGGCTTTGGCTCGTTGGCCTTATGGCTGCCAGACCCCAGTGTCTTGTGTGTGGCACCAGAAGAGGGACGGTGGCGGATACTGGCGTTTGTCGGGGTTGTGCAACGCTATCATCCGCAGTGGAGCAGCAGATGGATCTGCAGGAGTCCACTGAAGCACAGGGAGTGCCGGCTGATGGCCGGGCTGTGTCCCCGCGATCTGTGCTGCAGGGGGCCCCGGTGGAGGAGTTGCTGGGGTCTTCCGGGATCTCTCTACCCCTACCGTCGCCGGCTCTCGGTGAGTGTAGTCCGGAGTTTGTGCTGCTGATGCATCAGCCTTTTTGCCTAAAGCGACAAGGGGCAGCAGCGGGCCCTGTGTCACTAGCGTCGCCCCAGCCGCAGCTGGAGGCCGCTGAAGATTTGGGTGAGGGTCCTTCGGCGACTAAGCGGGCGAGGAACCAGGGACCCTGCGCTGGCTGAGGCGGATTGGCCTGAGGTCTCTGTCCCGGATTGGGATCCGGAAGAGGATACCCAAGATCTCGAAGAAGGGGGAGATTCCTGAACCTGAAGATCAAGCTACGATAGTTAGGGTCTTTCGTAGAGAAGAGTTGGCAGCCTTGATCTCGGAGACATTGCAGATGTTGTATCTCGCACCGCAGGTAGCGGTGGAGGAGGAGCTGGAGGACCCGGTTATCCGGGCAGTCCGACAGACTCAGGTGGTGTTTCCAGTACACAAAGTGGTGGACAAAATGATTCAAGATGAGTGGGATAAGCCGGAAGCAGGACTGAGGGGCTTGCGGACCTTGAAGAGAATATATCCGTTAGCCGATAAGGATAAGGATAGGTTCCGGTCTCCGAGGGTGGATGCGGTGGTTTCGGCGGTTACAAAGAAGACCACCATTCCGGTGGAAGGCAGTGCGGCCTTGAAGGATTTGCTCAAACAGGTTTTTGAGGCGGATTCTATGTCGCTGCAGGCGTCCATCTGTGGAGCCTGGGTGGCCAGAACTGCCCTGCGATGGGCTCAACGGCTACGTCAGTCTCCTCATTTATATCTCGAGGAGCTGAAAGAATTGAATCGCCTGGAATCAGGGGTGGCTTACTTGGCTGATGTTCATTACGATTTGATCAGGGCGCTGGCTAATGGCACCGCATCCGCGGTAGCTGCTCGGCGTTTACTATGGTTGAGGACTTGGGCGGCGGATGGTCCGTCGAAGTCCCGTCTTAGCAAGCTACCCTTTAGCGGCGGTTTGCTCTTTGGTGACGAGTTGGATAAGTTGGTGAAAGACCTGGGAGAGTCCAAGGCGGGTCGTCTTCCGGAAGATAGACCGAAGCAGGCCAAGTCCGGCCAAGGCTTTCGCAGTCAGTTTCGAGATTTCCGGAGGTTTCGTTCCCCTCGATTCGGAGGTTTCCAGAGGGGTAGGTTTCCGTCTCGGGCCCAGGGCTTTCAGGGGTTTCGGGGAGCAAATAGAGGTTTCGCTTCCATCCCTGCGAACGCTGCCCGTAAGTCACAATGAAACGAGGCGGGTCCCGGCGGCAGAGCCTCCCATAGGCGGACGACTTCGGGAGTTTCTTTCCGCTTGGACCCATATCACCTCCGACCAGTGGGTGCTCGAGATCGTTCAGCACGGCTATGCACTGGAATTTTCGAAACCCGTGTTGGATTCGTTTGTCCTGTCGCCTTGCCGAGGTCCACAGAAAACGGCAGCGATTCGCGGAACCTTGGAGCGTCTGCTTCAATTGGGGGCCGTGGTGGAGGTGCCCAAAGCCGAGTACGGCTTGGGTCGATACTCGATTTATTTCGTCGTGCCAAAGAAAGGCGGCACATGGCGACCTATCCTAGATCTGAAGGCCGTGAACCGTTGCTTGAGCGTTCCGCATTTCCGGATGGAGACTCTCCGGTCGGTTATAGTGGCGGTGCGTCAAGGAGAGTTCTTGACGTCTCTGGACCTTACGGAGGCGTATTTGCACGTTCCCATCCGTTTCGAGCATCAGAAGTTTCTGCGGTTCGCTTTTCCTTGGGCGCACTATCAGTTCCAGGCATTGCCTTTCGGGTTGGCCACGGCGCCGCAAACCTTCACCAAGATCATGGTGGTGGTGGCGGCGGCGTTGCGCAGAGAAGGCATTCTCGTTCACCCATATCGCGACGATTGGTTGATCAGGGCCAAGTCCGAGGAAGAGAGTCTTCGGGTGACAGACAGGGTAGTGAACTTTTTGCAGAGTCTCGGTTGGGTGGTCAACCCGGCAAAAAGTCAGTTGAAGCCAACCCAGGTCCTCGAATACCTCGGGGTTCGGTTCGACACCCAGAGATGGCAAGTGTTTCTGCCACACAAGCGGGCCGAAGGGTTGCGAACCCTAGTCAGACAGTTTCGGTCGGTGTGTGTACGCCGTCAGCGTGGGACTATCTCCGAGTCCTAGGCACAATGGCGGCCACGTTGGAGGCGGTGCCATGGGCCAAGGTCCATATGCGGCCTCTACAACGGGCGCTGCTTCGCCGGTGGTCGCATCAGACCGATTCCTTGAGCAAGCGGCTCCCTTGTCCGCTCGCTGCCCGGCGCTCCCTTCGTTGGTGGTTGGTCAGGTCATCACTGGCAGTGGGCATGCCACTGGAGCAGCCGGTATGGGTACCGTTGTTGACGGATGCCAGTCTAGCGGGCTGGGGAGCTCACTGCGAGAGTCAGTTTGCGCAGGGGCTTTGGTCTCCGCTGGAAGTATCATGGTCAATCAACCGTCTGGAGCTGAGAGCGGTGTTCCTGGCACTTCAGACATTTGAAGTCCTACTCCGCGGCAGGCCCGTAAGGGTGCTCTCTGACAACTCAGCGACGGTGGTGTACATCAACCGCCAGGGTGGCACGGGAAGTGCCGCTCTGGAGGCGGAGGCAGACGAGTTGTTCACCTGGGTAGAACTTCGGTTACCAGCGATCTCAGCAACGCACATTGCCAGAAAGGACAATGTCACCGCAGACTTTCTCAGCAGGGTGCACGTGGATGCAGGGGAGTGGGAGCTGCATCCCAACGTCTTCGTGCAGATAGTAGAGCGTTGGGGTCTTCCGGTGATGGATCTCATGGCGACCTTTCGGTCAGCAAAAGTTGCTCGGTTCTTCAGCAGAAGGCGTGAGCGGATGTCCGAGGGCATAGACGCGCTGTTGCGCCCGTGGCCGACAGGTCTTCTGTATGTCTTTCCCCCATGGGCTTTGATCGGCAGAGTGGTGCAAAAGATTGGAGCGCACAAGGGGAAAGTTCTGTTGGTAGCGCCCGACTGGCCGAGGCGGCCTTGGTATGCGGATCTGGTGCGCCTGTTGGAGGGCGTGCCCTGGAGGCTACCGCAGCGGGCGGATCTGTTGCGACAGGGACCGCTGTTCATGCCGCAGGTGGATCGATTCTCGCTTACGGTATGGCCATTGAGAGGGCTAAACTGAAAAAGAAAAGGCTATACGTCGGCGGTTGTGGCAACCTTGCTTAGGGCGCGGAAGCATTCGACATCCTTGGCGTATGTGTGCGTGTGGCGTATCTTTGAGGATTGGTGTTCTCGACGTCTGGTCTGAGCTCTCACTGTGTCCATTCCGGTGGTCTTGGAGTTTTTGCAGGATGGTTTTGATAAGGGTCTGGCCGCTAGTTCCTTGCGCGTCCAGTTGGCGGCCCTGGCCTGCTATAGGGGTAAGGTCAATGGGGTGCCTTTAGGGAAGCATCCTGATGTAGTTCGTTTCTTGAAGGCGGTCACTAGGTTGCGGCCGGCGCGTAGGGTGTACATGCCGCCGTGGGACCTCAATCTCGTCCTCGCGGCTTTGGTTAAGTCACCCTTTGAGCCTTTGCGCCGGGCATCCCTTAAGGATTTGACGTTGAAGACAGTGTTTCTGGTGGCCATTTGTTCGGCTAGAAGGATTTCCGAGTTGCAGGCGTTATCATGCCGGGAACCTTTCTTATCTTTTTCGCAGGAGAAGGTGGTTCTCCGTTCGGTGCCGTCCTTTTTGCCTAAGGTGGTTTCCCCTTTTCATTTGAATCAGGTGGTTTGTTTGCCCGTTCTTGGAACGCTGGAGAGCGGCGGTTCGGATCGCAATCTTCATCTTTTGGATGTACAGAGGGTCTTACGTCAATATTTAAGGATAACTGAGTCCTTCCGTAAGTCGGATCGGTTATTTGTTCTGTTTGGCGGAGCGCGCAAAGGGGAGGCAGCGGCGAAGGCTTCCATCGCTCGGTGGGTAAAGGAAGCGATTGCCTCCGCTTATTTGATTCAGGGTCGAGTGGTGCCTGTCGGATTACGGGCCCATTCCACAAGAGTGCAGGCGTGTTCCTGGGCGGAACACGGTTTGGTTCCGCCGGGTGACATTTGTAGAGCCGGCGACATGGTCGTCGTTACATACTTTCAGCAAGCATTACAGACTTGACGTCGCAGCGGTGGCCGATGCTCGTTTTGGGTCGGCAGTTTTGTCTGCTGGCTGG
Organism: Ichthyophis bannanicus; assembly: GCA_033557465.1. Taxonomy (NCBI): domain Eukaryota; kingdom Metazoa; phylum Chordata; class Amphibia; order Gymnophiona; family Ichthyophiidae; genus Ichthyophis; species Ichthyophis bannanicus. Next base: position 1,268,977,785 of record CM066032.1, on the reverse strand, counting down.
AAGGGTCCCTCCCAATGATTACTGCTCTGGTACATCCCAGGCGTAGAGGACTGCACTGGAGGAACGATAAGGAAATCATAATTACACTTACCTGGTAATTGTAGTTCCTTGAGTGACGACAGTGCAGTCCTCATTCCCGCCCGGAGATTTCTAGGAGGTTCCAGCCATGGTAAGGGGCAGGAGAAAAGTTACAGGTGAGCTCAGTTTTCTTTCTCTTGGTTGAGGTATTCACTTTCTCTATGGCAAGGCAAGGGGTAAGAAAGCCTGATCGGAGGGGGTGGATGTTTAGGAGTTTAGTTATTTTGGTTTCCTCTATTTGCAATGTTGGTAGTTGGCTACTTATTTGTTGCTCCTGTGAGTCTGCTTTGTTAATAGTTCACACTGGGATGGAAGGCGGAGTGCAGCAGGCTATATCCAGTGATGTCATTAGTTTGACATACCAGTCTCCAAGCTGCAGGAGGAGATTGACAACCCAGACGTAGGGGACTACACTGTCGTCACTCAAGGAACCACAATTACCAGGTAAGTGTAATTATGATTCCTTCATGCTTCTAGGAAACCCTTCCCTAGACACTCGTATGCCTCTAAGTGGAAATGGTTTACCATATGGTGCTCACAGAAGGGTCTTAACCCTCTTGTGATACCTCTGGAATCAATACTGGAGTATCTCCTTCATTTGTCAAATGCGGGTCTCAAGACAAATTCAGTAAGAGTCCATCTTAGTGCCATTGCAGCTTCTTATAAGCCTCTAAGTGGACAACCTATTTCTTCCTCTCATAGCGAGGTGTATGAGAGGCTGCCTTTTAACAAAGCCTCCCATTAAGCCACCACCGGTGGCATGGGACTTAAATCTGGTGCTCGGGCAGCTCATGAAACGGCCTTTTGAACCATTAGCCACTACATCTTTGAAATACCTTTCCTGGAAAGTCATCTTCCTCATTGCAATCACATCAGCATGTCGCATCAGTGAATTGCAAGCGTTAGTGGCTGATCCTCCTTTATACAAGGTTCCACCATGATAAGATAGTTCTTAGGACTCATCCACACTTTATGCCAAAGGTGGTTTCGCCTTTCATTTAAACCAAGTGGTTTACCTTCCTGTATTCTTTCCGAGACCTCATGCCTTCAGTGCAGAAAGGAACCTTCATACCTTGGACTGTAAAAGAGCTTTGGCCTTTTACTTGCAAAGGACACAGAAACATAGAAAATCTTCTCAACTCTTTGTTGCTTTTGATCCTAGTCATTTGGGACTTCCAGTTTCCAAAAGAACACTGTCCAACTGGATCGCACAGTGCATATCCTTTGCCTATGAGAGTAAGAACCTTCCTCTTGAAGGCCATGTCACCGCTCACAATATGAGAGCCATGGCAGCCTCAATGGCTCATCTTCACTCAATGAGCCATTGAGACATCTTTCGAGCAGCTACTTGGGCTTCGGTACATACCTTCATAGCCCACTATTGCTTAGACAAGGACTCCCGCCGGGATGCCTTGTTTTGGACATGCTGTTCTTCAGCACCTTTTTCAGACTTAATCAACTCCTACCCACCGCCCCTGGTAGGATGCCAGAGATCCATGGGGGGGAGTGGGGCCTTTTCGCAAGGGCTGACAACTTCCTGGGGCCATCTCCCTGGCATCTGCAGCTAGGGAGTACCTAGGAGCTCTGCTGGATACTAGACAGACAAGGGGTCTACCTTCCATAGCCCTGCTGCCTTCGCATTGTGCAGTTAGCTTCCCAATCAGTGCTAAAACCTTACCTCACTGCTCGGGAAATGTTAGTTGCTAGGCCACATGGCATGCACTGTGCATGTGTTTCCTTATGCTCACCTCCATATGAGAGCAGCTCAGTGGACTTTATCCACTCGGTGGACTCGGGCGTCAGGTTGCCTGTCAGACAAAATAGCAAACTCAGATCGCCTTATTTTGTCCCTCCAATGGTGGCAGTCAAAACCTTTTGGTGGGATCTCTTTTTCAGTAACCCCCACCCCAAGCCACTCTAATAGATGCTTCACAGGTGGGTTCGGGAGCCCACCTGCAAGGCCTCTACCCAGGGTACCTGGAATCCACAGGAGGCCTATCTACACATCAATCTCCTGGAACTCAGAGCAATCTTCCTTGCTCTTCGAGTATTCCACACCCAGCTCAGCTACAAGACAGTCCTAGTTCAAACGGACAATCAAGTAGCCATGTTCGATGTGAACAAGCAGGGCGGAACAGGCTCTGTTGCTCTACAACGAAGCTTTGCGACTATGGGCCCTCACCAGAGAGCATCAGATTCATCTCCTTGCGGTGTATCTTCCAGGCATTCAAAACTCTTGGGCAGACACTCAGTCGAGTTCTGCTTCCACACGAATGGTCGCTCCATGCAGACCAGGTGGCCAAGGTTTTTCCAATTTGGGGAACCCCGGACATAGACCTCTTTGCAAGTCTGTTGAATGCCAAGCTTCCCCGGTTCTGTTCCAGAATTCCGGGTCAGGGTTGTCAGGTCAGGGATGCTTTCTTCCTCCATTGGGGTCAGGACTTCCTGTATGCCTTTCCACCCATTCCCCTAATTCCCAAATTCCTGTTCAAGCTTCAGAGAGACAGAGGTCATATGATTCTCCACATTGGCCACGGCAAATGTGGTACCCTCTGCTCCTACATCTTTCTCTAGCTCCGCCTCTGGAGTTAGGATCTGCTCTAAATCTACTTTCTCAAGAGGATGGGATGCTGTGGCATCCCAAACCCCAGTCTCTGCATCTCAGGGCCTGATTGCTGAAAGCCTAAAACTTCACGGTCTTAACCTTTCCCAGCAGGTAAAGGATATCCTTTATGCTTCCAGGAAGCCTTCCACAAGACGCTCCTATGCAATTAAGTGGAAAAGGGTTTACCTTATGGTGCTCGCAGAGGGTTCTTAACCCTCTTGCGATACCTCTGGAATCATTACTGGAGTATCTCCTTCATTTATCAAATGCAGGGCTTAAGACCAATTCAGTGAGTTTGAGTGTTATTGCAGCTTCTTTCAAGCCTCTAAATGGACAACCTATTTCCTCTCATCCTCTCATAGTGAGATTTATGAGAGGCCGCCTTCTAACTAAGCCTCCCATTAAGCCACCACAGGTGGCATGGGACTTAAATCTGGTTCTTGGGCAGCTCATGAAACCACCCTTTGAACCATTAGCCACTACCTCTTTGAAATTCCTTTCCTGGAAGGTCATCTTTCTTGCAATCACATCAGCACGTCGCATCAGTGAATTGCAAGCGTTGGTGGCTGATCCTCCTTATACAAGGTTCCATCATGATAAGGTAGTCCTTAGGACTCATCCACACTTTATGTCAAAGGTGGTGTCACCTTTTCATTTAAACCAAGCGATTTACCTTCCTGTATTCTTCCCAAGGCCTCACGCCTCAAATGCAGAAAGGAATCTTCATACTTTGGACTGTAAAAGGGCTTTGGCCTTTTACTTGCAAATGACACAGCAACATGGAAAGTCCTCTCAACTTTGTTGCTTTTGATCCTAGTCATTTGGGACTATCAGTTTCCAAAAGAACACTGTCTAGTTGGATTGCACAGTGTATATCATTTTGCCTAAGAGTAAAAACCTTCCTCTTGAAGGCCGTGTCACAGCTCACAATGTGAGAGCCATGGCAGCCTTTATGGCTCATCTTCACTCTGTCTATCGACGACATCTGTCGAGCAGCTTCTTTGTCTTCGGTTCATACCTTCACAGCCCATTACTGCTTAGACAAGGACTCTTGCCGGGATGCCTTATTTGATCAGGCTGTTCAACACCTGTTCCATACTTAATCAACTCCTACCCACCATCCCTGGTAGGATGCCAGAGATCCATGGGGGGAAGTGGAGCCCTTTCACAAGGGCACACAACCTCTGGGGCCTTCTCCCTGGCATCTGCAGCTAGGGGGTCCCCATATGTGAAGACTATATTCCTGCTTGTTCCTGGAGATAGCATAGATACTCACCTGTAACAGGTGATCTCCGGGAACAGCAGGAATTTAGTCTTCACAACCCACCCACCTCCCCTAGGAGTTGTATGTCTCTATCTCTCTCTTTCCCTTTCCCTCTCTTTTGTCTCAGCTTTAAGCGCAACTGGAGAGGGACAGTTGGGAAAGGCGGGAAGGCAAGCCCGCAGGCGCTGTGGGATGCTCCCAAAAGCTTTCCTATTGGACTCTGGGGAGCGTTCCCGTGCAGGCTCCGTCGGTACCGACGATACCCATATGTGAAGACTAAATTCCTGCTGTTCCCGGAGATCACCTTTTACAGGTGAGTAACTATGCTATCACCACATGCAGAATGTTTCATTATGGAAGTACACTTTTACTTTGAAAATCGTATGGTTTCCCTCAAGCTCGGAAAACAATCCAACATTCTACATAGCAACATAGTAAATGACGGCAGATAAAGACAAGTATGGTCCATCCAGTCTGCCCATTAAATAGTTAAGTTAATTTTGATTTTATCCTGTTGCTATAAAGGGATCCACTGTCTGTCCCATGCCATTTTGAATTCTGTCACTGTATTTGCCCCCACCACTTCCATCGGGAGGGCATTCCAAGCATCCGCCACCCTTTTCAGTTTAAAGTATTTCCTGACATTGCCTTTCAGTTTACCCCCTTGCAGCTTCATGTTATGCCCTCTAGTTTTACTACTTCCCTGTCTTTGGAAGAGGTTTGATTGTTCATTATTTCTCTAAGTATTTAAAGTCTGAATCATATCTCCCCTATCCCTCCTCCAGAGTGTACATAATTAGGTCTTAAGTCTCTTCTCATAAGGCTTCTGACGCAGGCTTGAAGTCATTTTGGTCGCCTTCCTCCGAACAGTTTCCAGTCTTTTTTTACAGCCTTTGCAAGATATCCTGATCAGTAACCTGAGCTACCAGTATTCAGAAACTTCTCTAACAGAAACTTTCCACATGTACATACAGTTCAAATCTTAGCCTCCAGTGTTGACAGTTGCTCTTAAAGCAGTCATAATCTAGTAGTTTGTTTTGACAGTATCGTAATATTCAGTTTGACTCGATAAGCACAGTTCTAATAGTATATATAATTTTGAAATGCAAGGATTTATAGAATGTTTATAATTGAGCACACATGTAAATAGTATGCACATACTTTTTTTCCCAAGTAAAGTATTAGTGAATTTTCAAACTTGAGTATGCTCATTCTCATGATCAAGTTTTGAAAATGACCATGGGGAATATATGCACTTTATTTCATTATTTTTTTCTTATGGAATTAGTATAAAAATATTTCCTTGAGTGTGTTAAAAATTGTAGTTGCTTGGAAGTAGTATGGCATGGTGGTTAATTATTTGATCAGGGCTCATGTGAAGCATTGCTAATTTAGCCTTTTCCTTTTAAAACAGATATCCTGACTGGAATCCACAGGTCCTTGCCACATTAAGGTAAGTTCTTGCTAGCTTGTTCATAGACAATTCATTGGTGGTTTTGTTAAACAAGTTGTAGTTAGATTGAAAACATTTGAGAATCTGTTCCTGTGTGGTGGTAATACTTCGAGTATCACATAGAAGTTTGAACATTCAAATGTCTTTAAAGGCTGGCTGTCTTTCTCAGTGTTGCTTTGTTATATGAACTGTACCTATATTTCTGTATGTACTGTAACAGCACTGGATGCAATCATAAGATGTTGTTGGCATCGGGTCATGGAAAGGGATGGATATGGTAAAACAGCCAATTTTTTTCCAGTTAATACAGATTGGCATATAAATTGATAGTAATCTTCAAAATGCTTTCTTCCACAAGATATGATTTAGTAACTTAAGATGGTATTGTTGAGTATGACTTAATTTCTTTTAAATTTATTTCACTTCATCCTCCAATAAACGGACTTCTTCCTTATCGTTCCTCCAGTCCAATCCTGACCTCTCACCAGCAGCTTGGGGACTGAGCATATCATCTTTGACAGTGTACATAGTTAATGGGGCTGGTGCCAGTTGCCTATCTCCAAGCAGCTGGAGAGAGCTGATCCCAGAGGCTTGAGCTCTCACTATAGGGACAACTAAGGAGCATCTTTTTATTTCACTAATTTGGCTCAGAGTATGTGCTGGTATTGGGGATACCTCTGCATTGCCAGCCTGAGTTTTTTTTTTTTTCTTTGCCTTATTGATAGTGTGGGGAGGAGGGGGGTGAAATGTATCAGGGCAGTTTTTTCTTTTTGCCTTCACCTGTCAGTTGAGCCTGCCAGTGTATTGACCAGTAGGGCTGAGGAGGACTTCGGGACGCTTTTCTTTTCCCTGGGTCTAACAGGCCATCAAAGGTCACGTGCTTCTGTGAGTCTAGACAAAGCTCTGTCTTAACCGCTGGTTTTTGTTGCAGCTGTGAAGCGGTGTCCAGAAAAGCAGTTGGTGTCCTACTGGAGAAGAATGTTAAGACTGGGCGAGCGGGAACCTCATTGAGGGGGGGGAGGGGGCCTGAGGTTGATTCCCAGTCTGCAGGGGCCATGGTTTGCCTGTTGCTGTGAAGTTAGTTCCGACCATTATAGAGGGGGATGATAGATCAGGACGACCAGTGCTGGAGCGTAAGGGCAGGGGAGTTTTATTCCCCTCTGCCTTTGACGTCTCAGGAGTTGGTTGTTAGTGGCCAGGCGTGGCTTTTTCCATAGTTTGTACTCATGCATAAGGCGTTCTGCATGAATGTTGGGGTTGGGGGGGGAGGGGCGGTCAGAGCCTTCCTGAGCACCAGAGAGCAAAAAAGAGGGCTGCCTGAAACTGGCAACTGAGGAGGAGCCTGGTCCCACTCGACAGCAGATGGGTGGGGGGACCCTTGGGAGGAGAGGGGAGGTTGAGCTGGTAGAACTTGAAGGGGAGATTCTGCAGGAGGAGTCTCTCATTGTGCGCATAGTCCGCTGGGATGAATTGGTGGCGCTCATATCCCAGTCTCTGAAGACACTGAACATGGCAGCAGCAGTTCTGCAAGAGGAAGATCCGCTGGAGGTTCTGCTCTTTCAAGCTGTCTGAAGGCCCAGTTGGTATTTTCACTGCGTAGGGTTATTAGGCAAATGATACAGGATGAGTAGGAGGTTCAGGAGGCCTCTCTAAGAGGCACACAGACGATGGCCCAGCTCTATCCTCTTCTAGCGCAGGAAAGAGACCCTGTGCTCCCCTAATGTGGATGCAGTAGTATCAGTGGTCACTAAGACGACCAATATTTCAGTGGAAGGCAGTACTGCTTTTAAGGATGTAGAGACTTTGCTGAAGCAAGCGTTTGACATTAATGTGCTGTCTTTGCAGGTGTCCCTCTGCGGAGTGTTTGTAGCCAGAGTAGAGAATATTGGACAGTATTGGCGAGGTGCAGGCTCCACCGTCAGAAGCGGCTAAACTAGAGTCTGGTGCAGCCTACTTGGCAGATGCCATCTACGACCTCAGGGATCTATCCAAGAGTATGGCCTCAGTAGTAACATAGTATATGATTTCAGATAAAGATAAATATGGTCCATCTAGTCTGCCCAGCAAGGTGGCAAGAGTAGGTGCACCTATCGCTCTGTGTAGGTCACCCCTATTCTCTGAGATATGAGAGAGTGTTATGTTTGTTTTTGGTTTTATCCTGTTGCTATAAAGGGATCCACTGTCTGTCCCATGCCATTTAGAATTCTCCACTGTATTTGCCCCCACCACTTACATCAGGAGGGCATTCCAAGCATCTACCACCATTTCAGTAAAAACGTATTTTCTTACATTGCCTTTCAGTTTACCCTCTTGCAGCTTTATTAGCAGATCTGCATTATGATCTCAGAGCATTGGCTAATAGCATGGCATATCTGGTATTGGCTCAGCGTTATCTTTGGCTTCGGAATTGGGCAGTGGATAGTTTCTCCAAGTCACGTCTCAGCAAGCTTCCTTTTAAGGGCAAGCTGTTTGGAGAAGATCTCGACAAGTTAGTCAAGGATTTCGGGGAATCCTAAAGATGTTTTCGTACCTGGCGTTTGGGAGCTTTCCAAAGATGGCGATTTTCCTCTCGTGGGCAAGGATTCCAGGGGTTCCGAGGGGCGGGCAGAGGTTTCGCTAACCCCTCTTCCTTGGGATTTCATAAGACCCAATGAAGTCAGTCTGGGCTGAGGTACATCCCGTGGGTGGTTGGCTTTGGGATTTTCTCTCAGCCTGGGCTCAGATAATGTCTGACCGTTGGGTGCTGGAGGTCATTCGCGAGGGCTATGCCCTCGAGTTTGTCAGGCCAGTGGCTGAATCGTTTGTTCTTTTGCCCTGCAGAACTTGAGGGCAGTAGCAGTAGAGGAGATGTTGTCTCGTTTACTTCAGTAGGGAGCAGTGATTCCAGTGCCTCCAGACCAATGTGGCTGTGGTAGATACTCAGTTTATTTCGTGGTTCCCCAAAAAGACTGGTCCTTTCATCCAATTCTGAATATAAAAGGGGTGAACCGTTGTCTATGGGTGCCTCATTTTTGTATGGTAACTTTGCGTTCTATTGTGGCGGTGAGAACAAGAGATGTCAGAAACTCTCCCTAGCTTACTGAAGCGTACTTGCATATTCCGATCAGGCCGGAGCATCAACATTTTCTACAGTTTGCAATGCCTCGGGTACGTTTTCAGTTCCAGGCGTTACCTTTCGGCCTAGTGACAGCACCGTGCACTTTCACCAAAGTGATGGTAGTAGTGGCTACGGCTCTGCGCAGAGAGGGGGTATTAGTACACCCCTATCTTGACGATTGGTTGATTCGAGCAAAGTCCAGGGACGAAAGTGTACTAGCTACTGCCAGAGTAGTTCAGCTTCTAGAGGGACTTGGCTGGGTGGTCACCATGGCCAAAAGCCAATTGGTACCCACTCAGGTTCTGGAGTATTTGGGAGTTAGCTTCGATACACGACGGGGTTCGGTGTTTCTGCCGGATCACAGGGCTCAAGGTCTTCGTCTCTTGGTGAGCACCTTCTTGAAGAGCCTTGCTCAGACAGCCTGGCAGTATCTGAGTGCTGGAAACTATGGCAGTGACTCTAGAGGTGGTACCATGGGCGAGAGCGCACATGCGTCCTCTGCAGAGCTCTTTGCTGCGCCGCTTGTCCCATCAGGGGGATTCTCTGTCCAAACAGCTTCCTTGTCCGAAGGAAGTCAAAGTCTCTTCAGTGGTGGCTTCTTCCAGAGAATCTAGCGGCGGGCATGCCTCTCAAGCTGCTGCAGTGGGTTCCTGCCTTAACTGATGCCAGTCTGGCAGGTTGGGGAGCTTATTGCAGGGGACTGGGTTTGGAATGCGCAGGAAGTGCAGTGGTCAATCAACCGTTTGGAGTTGAGAGCAGTGGCTCAAGCACTCCGTGCATGCCAACCTTCGGGGTCAAGCGTTTTGAGTTCTGTCGGACAATGCCTCCGCGGGGGCGTATCTCAACATGCAAGGGGGTACAGGCAGCGTGGTTCTGGAGAAAGAAGCAGCAGCTTTGTTCAACTGGGCGGAAAGTCAACTTCAGGCTCTCTTGGTGGCGCACATTGCAGGAGTGGACAATGTGATGGCGGATTATCTCAGTCGAGTTTGCTTAGACCCCGGAGAATGCGAACTTCGTGCGGACATCTTTGCACAGATAATACACAGATGGGGCTCTCCCATTATGGATCTAATGGCCACGTTCAGCTCAACCAAGGTAGGTCGCTGCTTCAGCAGAAGGCGAGAGAGGATGTCTGAGGGGCTGGATGCATTGTTGCATCCATGGCCTACAGAAGGTCTCCTATATGTCTTCCCACCTTGGGTGCTCATAGGTCGGGTGATTCAACGCATAGAGGCTCATCGGGGGGCGGAACACCAACCTGGTGCCGTCTGCTCGATGGCCCACCTTGGCGTCTTCCAATCCGGGACGATCTCCTGCAACAGGGACCTCTTCGGATGCCTCAAGTAGATCAGTTCTCGTTTACGGCTTGGCCCTTGAAAGGGCAAGGTTAAGGAAGGATTACTCTCGAGCGGTTATCTCTACCTTGCTTTTAGCCAGAAAATGATCAACCTCGCTGGCATATTTTTGAAGATTGGTGTGCGGCATGACAAGCACGTCCATCCACGGTTTCAATTCCGGAAATCTTGAGTTTTCTGTAGGATGGTTTTGACAAGGGTCTATCGGCAAGCTCGTTGAGGGTGCAGTTGGCAGCTATCTCGTGCTATCGCGGAAAGGTTCAGTGTTGCGTTGGGCTCTCACCCAGATGTCCTGTGTTTTTTAAGGTCGGTGTCTCGTTTACATCTGCCCAAAAGAGTAGTTCCTCTGCCTTGGGACCTTAATTTGGTCCAGAGTGCAATGACGCAAGAGCCCTTCGAACCCTTGCATCAGGCTTCGTTGATGGGTTTGACCTTGAAGGCTGTCTGCTATTTAAAAAAAAAAAATCTGCTCGGCACGCCGAGTTTGAGTTACAGGCTTTGTCTTGTCAGGAGCCCTTTCTTACCTTCTTTAAGGATAAGATAGTGTTGTGTCCTGTTCCGTCATTCTTTCTTGCTGTAAATAGTTTGAATTCTTGTTGTCTATTTAATCCCGTTATCCAAGTTCATTCCCTGTTATCTGTAAACTTAACATATGTTCATGCTTAAGTACAATTTGTTAAAATGTAAACCGCGCTGATGATGAAGAGTGCGGTATATAAAAGATGTTAAATAATAATAATAATAATTCCTGCCAAAGGTAGTATCACCTTTTCATGTCAACCAATCGGTTTCTTTACCACTATTGAGGGTTTCAGGGAATAGTAGATCTCCAGGAACAAGCAGGAATGTAGTCTTCACATATGGGTATCGTCGGTACCGACGGAGCCCGCATGGGAACGCTCCCCAGCGTCCAATAGGAATGGCTTTGGGAGCATCCCACAGCGCATGCGTGCTGCCGTCCCGCCTTACTGCCTCTCACTTCACTTCAGTTCTTCGTTTTCCGCGGAGCCGACAGGACGTCTTTCCTGTCACCGCAGAAAACTTTATCTTCGTGTGTTTTTGTGGTCGCGTCTGCCTTCATTCGACACCTGCCGGTTCTCTTTTCTTATTTTCTTTAAAAAAAAAAATAAAAAAAGCTTTTCTTTCTTTGGTGCCTCACACCTCCTGGGGTTAGGTGCTATTTTGGGCATTAGGTCTAAAAATCTCCAGACATAGTACTGCCACAGTTTGGCTTCTCCATTTCCGTCACCAACACCCACAAATGGTGTCTCGAATGTTTTTAGTTCCTGAACATTGTCCAGCAGAGTGTGTCTCCTGTAGAAAGATGACCAAAAGGGACCTGCAGAACAGAGCTGCAAAGGCCAGTTCCCTTTTCACTGCTGATACGATGTCAATTGCATCAACGTCTTCCAGGGTTTCATCTTCCTCAAGACTAGCCGGTCCTTGAGGGGTAAATCTCCTGCAAAGCATCGAGATGCCACTGCCACTGCCCTCGAGGAAAGTACACTGGGAAAATTGCCGCAGCGGGAGTCTTCGGTCTCCAAAGCACAAACGGGGTCTCAGAATGTTCCAGAGGCCTCCACCTCTGCAGAACTTCTGCTGCTATGTTCTGAGGCCACTTCCTCTGGTACCGACCAGGCATTGGCATTAGTGATGGATAAGAGAATCCTCGCTATTGAACGGAGTGTAGCGTTCCTCTTAGCTGCTTCGGTACTGCTAAGACCACTACAGACGGTTCAAATGGGCTCGGTACCGACTCGGGTACCGGCTCCAGTGGCACCCACTCCGGTGGGACGGCTTCCTCCCATGCCGAGCCTCGAGAGTCTCTCCGGCACCGAGGGGCTGGAACTGATATTCATTGGTACTAGCATCGATCGATGCAGCATCAGTCGATGCAAAGCTCCGATGAGTCTTCTGATTCCGATGACTCTACCGATACAAAAGCAGTGCCGTTGAAGGATCCATCTCCTTCTCCTTAGCGCAGAATGTCTTCTGCAGAAGACGTGTCTCTTCAGGATTTTATACATGATGTGGCTAAAGGGGCTTTCAATCACAGTTACTCCTGAGAAGGAACTTAGGGCAGAAGAACTAAGCATTCTGCAATACCCTATGGCTCCCAAAGAGGCAGCGATGCTGCCTATACACCAGATCCTCCAAGATCTTATGTTCAGAATGTTGGAAAGTCCCTTAACGGTGTCGCCGCATTCTTGACACCATGTAGCGAGTCCCACCTTCTCCAGGTTTTCAGAAGACTCAATTACCACACCATTCCCATGGTAGTGGAATCAGCCATGCAGAGGATAAAGAGTGCTAAAATGCAATCTCCAGGAACAAGCAGGAATGAGTCTTCACATATGGGTACGTCGGTACCGACGGAGCCTGCGCAGGAACGCTCCCCAGCTTCCCAAAAAAGGAAAGTTTTTGGGAGCATCCCACAGCGCCTGCACGCTGCCTTCCCGCCTTTCCTAACCACCTCTCCTCAGTTCTTTGCCACGGAGCCAGCAGGTCGAGTCCTGTCACCACTGAAGAAGTTCTTTGTTTTATTTTATTTCTTTGGTCGCGTGTCTGTCTACCCCGACTCCGGACCGGTACCGCCGGTCTTTTCTTAAAAAAAAACAAACAGAAAAACCCTATATATATCTTTCCCTCACTTAGTGTATTTTTCTTCTTGGGCCTTAGGCCTCACAAGAACTTTTTCCTCATGGAAAAACCAGCCTCCGGGTTTAAGAAATGCACTAAGTGAATGGTGTCTTAAATGTTTGGGTCCTGAACACTCCATTTCGGATTGTCCGTCCTGCTCTTTGATGTCTAAACGGGGGTTACAGAACCGAGCAGCCAAGCTCCATGTGCTGTTTCCCTCTGATGCAGCTGCAGTAGCATCGACGTCTTCCAGGGCTGCTTCTTCCTCCCATGGATCTCAGGTAACCAAACATAAATCCAGCCGGTCTTCGAAGGGTAGATCTCTTCCTCTAAGCATCGAGATGCCTCCGGGCTTGCCCTCGAGGATCCTGCACCGGCAAAACAACCCCGGCGGGAAGCTCCGGCTTCCAAAGCTCCACCTATGGGGTTACAGGTTGACATTGATGGCACGGTCTTGACCGATCACCTGTTACAATACTCTGGGGTACCGGCACAAGTACCGGCACAACCTTCTGGTACCGAATTCCAGGCATCTATCAATGCCTTTATTCAAGCTGCGACGCTGCTGATACCACAACAAACTCCGTTGTCGGTATCGGCTCGGGTACTGGCACCGACTGCATCGGCATCGACCAGGATACCGACTGCAGCGGTTCCTTGTCCAGGGCTGCTCATCGGTACTGAACCGACACCGATGATGCCCGATGTCGATACCGCTCGATACGCGTACCGAGCTTTAGAAGAGCACCCTGACAGACGGTACTTTGATTCCTCTGATTCTGATACATCAGAGGAGTCTGCTGAAGTATCCATAGCCCTTCCTGAAGAGCCGCCTTCTCCAAAAAGAATGTCTCCTCCAGAGGACTTGTCCTTTCAAGACTTCATAAGAGAAGTAGCTAAAGGACTCTCTATTTCAGTAACCTCTGAATCAGAGCCTAGAGCAAAAAAATTTGATATTTTGGGTTATTCTAAGGCTCCTAAAGAGGCAGTCACCTTACCAATTCATGAGATTCTTTATGAACACATGATTGACTTATGGGAGACTCCTCTCACTATCTCTCCTCATTCTCGCAGATTGGACACTATGTATCGTGTCCCTCCTTGTCCTGGGTTTCATAAAACACAGCTTCCTCACCATTCCAAAGAGACACTCTTCTGCTCCTCCAGGAAGAGAATGCAGGACCTTGGATGCTTTTGGTAGGAAAATCTTCTAAGCCAGTATGCTTCTTGCCAGAATCAACTCCTATAGTCTTTACATGGATATGTTTCTAAAAGAAGTTGCAGGTAAACTGCACACTTTCCTCCCTTTTCTTCCAGAGGATAAAAGGGAAGACTTTCTTATTTGGCTTAAGCATACTCAAGACATTTCAAAGTTTTCCAACCGGGCAGCCTTCGACTCCTTTGAATGTGCCAGCAGAGCTTCGGGCATTGCCATAGCTGCTCGCAGAATTGCTTGGCTCCAAGCTTCTGATTTAGAACCCTGGGTCCAAGATGGCTTAGGAAATCTTCCCTGTACAGGTGAAAACCTCTTTGGCAAAGAATGGCAAATAAAAGCCACTCAAATGGATGCAGAAAATTCTGCTCTGGATAGACTTTCAAAGTCAACCTCCATTCCTGCCAAGAAAAAACACTTCAAGAAGTCTTTTTTCAAAAAGGACAGATTCCTTTCTGCTTCTGGCCAACAATCATCTACAGGTCGCTTTGCCACTAAGCGTCAGCAACCTAAACAGGCCAGGCCTAAGTCTACAGGGGCTGCTGCAACTCAGCAGACCCAACCTCCTCAGGGTTTTTGACTTGATGCTAGAGAACATAGCCTTTCTGGCTTTAAAACAGCCAGAGCCTCTCACCATTCCAGGAAGGTTAGCTCATTTTGCTCCCAGATGGGAGCAAATTACATCAGAGCAGTGGACCCTCTCCATCATGGCTACAAACTTAATTTCTCAAACCTTCCTCCTCACACCATGGTGAGACCTTTCAATTCTCCAACACCTCTTCTCGACCTTCTAGATCAAGAGGTGCTTACCCTTCTTGCCCAAGGGGCAATAGAAGAAGTACCTCTTCTTCAACAAGGGTCAGGGTTTTACTCCCCCCTATTTTCTGATTCCAAAGAAAACGGGGGGATACAGACCCATATTAGATCTCAGGGAATTGAACAAATTTCTATGCAAGGAGAAGTTCAAGATGCTCTCTCTGGGCACTCTCCTTCCATACCTTCAAAGTCAGGATTGGCTTTGTTCTCTAGATCTCAAAGATGCGTACACACATGTCCTCATCCATCCATCTCACAGAAGGTTCCTCCGTTTTCTTTTCCAAGGAAAACATTACCAATACAGGGGGTACTCCCTTTTGGTCTGGCCTCTGCTCCAAGAGTGTTCACCAAATGCATGGCAACAGTAGCTGCATTTCTTCGCACTCTGGGAATCTTTGTATTCCCATACCTGGACGACTGGCTCATCTGAGCTCCATCTCAGTTAGAGGCCCAGATTTCCCTGGACCGCACAAGATGCATTCTGCAGTATCTGGGACTTGTGGTAAACCTTCCAAAGTCTCAGCTCACCCCTACTCAGTCCCTAGAGTTCATAGGGGCCTGGTTGGATACTACCACTGCAAGGGCCTACCTTCCTCAGGCCCGTTGCCAATGTCTCGTGCACTTAGCCTCCCAGATTCAGTCAAAGACCAACTTAACTGCCCGGAGATGCTGCAACTGTTAGGCCACATGGCATCCACAGTGCATGTGATACCCTATGCTCGCCTACACATGAGAGCAGCTCAATGGACTTTGTCCACTCAGTGGACTCAAGCTTCAGGAGCTCTCTCAGACCAAATAGCCACCTCCAAACGTCTCTTTTGGTCTCTCCAATGGTGGATGTCCACTCAAAATCTGTTGCTGGGGTCCCCCTTCCAACAGTTGTTGCCCCAAGCAACTCTCACAACAGATGCCTCCCAAACAGGTTGGGGAGCTCATCTACAAGACCTCTCCACTCAAGGCACTTGGTCCCCACAGGAGACCTCTCTTCATATCAACCACTTGGAGCTTCGAGCAGTTTTTCTAGCTCTCAAGGTCTTTCATACCCTGCTCAGCTACAAGACAGTCCTCATTCACACGGACAATCAAGTAGCCATGTTTTACATAAACAAGCAAGGAGGAACTGGTTCTCTGTCGCTTTGCAATGAAGCTTTAAGATTGTGGGCCTTCGCCAGAGAGCATCAAATCCATCTCCTGGCAGTATACCTCCCAGGAATCCAAAACTCTTGGGCAGACAGACTCAGTCGAGTTCTGCTTCCACACGAATGGTCCCTGCACATGGATCAGGTACTCAGAATCTTCCAAGAATGGGGAACCCCGGACATAGACCTCTTTGCAAGTCCGTGGAATGCCAGACTTCCCCGGTTCTGTTCCAGAATTCCGTGTCAGGGAGTTCAGGCCAAAGATGCCTTCCTCCTTCATTGAGGTCAAGGCTTCCTATATGCCTTTCCACCCATTCCCTTGATTCCCAAGACTCTGTTCAAACTCCAGAGGGATCAAGGATCTATGATCCTCATAGCTCCATGCTGGCCATGCCAAGTGTGGTACCCTCTACTTCTGCATCTCTCCCAAGCCCCCCCCCCCCCCTGGACTTGGGAGCCGCTCCAGACCTTCTGTCCCAGGAGGAGGGGACTTTGTGGCACCCAAACCCCAAGTCTCTTCATCTCAGGGCTTGGTTACTGAAGGCCTAGACGTTCAAAGCTGGAATCTTTCTCAACAAGTGAAGGATATCCTCCTTGCTTCCAGAAAACCTTCTATCAGACGTTCCTATGCTTTTAAATGGAAAAGGTTTTCCATTTGGTGTACTGAAAAGGGTCTTGACCCTCTAGCACTACCTTTGAATTCTCTATTGGAATATATCCTGCATCTTTCAAATGCAGGCCTTAAGACAAATTCGGTAAGGGTCCATTTGAGTGCTATTGTGGCATCCCTTAAGCCTATCAATGGACAACCTATCTCCTCTCATCCTCTTATTGCAAGATTCATGAGAGGCCTAACTTTAACTAAACCTCCCATTAGGCCTTCTCCGGTGGCATGGGACTTAAATCTGGTTCTTGGTCAGCTCATGAAGCCACCTTTTGAACCCTTAGCCACCACCTCCTTGAAATTTCTTTCCTAGAAGGTTATTTTCCTCATTGCAGTCACCTCAGCTCACCGCATCGGTGAACTGCAGGCCTTAGTGGCTAATCTGCCTTATACAAGGTTCCATCATGATAAGGTAGTCCTTAGGACCAATCCACACTTTATGCCTAAAGTGGTCTCACCTTTTCATCTTAATCAAGAGGTATATTTACCAGTCTTTTTTCCAGCTCCTCATGCATCAAGTGCAGAGAGGAATCTTCATACTCTGGATTGTAAGAGAGCTCTTGCCTTTTACTTGCAAAGGACACAGCAACATAGAAAGTCTTCCCAACTCTTTGTTGCTTTTGATCCCTCTCATCTGGGACTTCCAGTCTCTAAAAGAACACTGTCCAATTGGATTGTTCAGTGTATTTCTTTCGCCTACCAGAGTAAGAACCTTTCTCTCGAAAGCCATGTCACAGCTCATAATGTGAGGGCCATGGCAGCCTCTATGGCTCATCTAAATTCTGTGTCCATCGACCAGATCTGTCGAGCGGCCACCTGGGCCTCGGTTCATACCTTCACAGCCCATTACTGCTTGGACAAGGACTCCCGCCGGGATGCCTTGTTTGGTCAGGCTGTTCTCAAATACTTGTTCCATTCTTAATCAACTCCTACCCTCCTTCCCTGGATGGATGCCTGAGATCCATAGGAGGAGGTAGAGCCCTTCCCAGGGTCTCATAACCTTGGGGATCTCCCAGGCATCTTTAGCTAGGGAGTCCCCATATGTGAAGACTCATTCCTGTTTGTTCCTGGAGATAGCACAGTTACTTACCTGTAACAGGTGATCTCAGGGAACAGCAGGAATAAGTCTTCACAACCCACCCACCTCCCCTAGGAGTTGTATCTCTTTATCTATCTTTCCTTTCCTCTCTCTCTCTCTCTCTCTTTGTCTCAGCTTTAAAACCGAACTGAGGAGAGGCGGTTAGGAAAGGCGGGAAGGCAAGCGCGCAGGTGCTGTGGGATGCTCCCAAAAGCTTTCCTTTTTTGGGAAGCTGGGGAGCGTTCCCGCGCAGGCTCCATCGGTACCGACGTACCCATATGTGAAGACTTTTTTTTCCTGCTGTTCCCTGAGATCACCTGTTACAGGTAAGTAACTGCTTTCTTCCAACCTGCCAAGCCGTGAATCGAGAACACTTGATGCCTTTGGGCGTCGATGTTTTCAGGTCATATTCCCTTTACATGGGAATGTTTCTAGAGGAGGTTACAGCAGATTTAGAATGCATGAGCCCTCTTCTGCCCGAAGATAGACGAGTTCAATACCTCACTCTGTTGAAGCACGCTCAATGTCTCCAAATTCGCGAACCGTGCAGCTTTTGACTGCTTTGAGGCTATTAGCAGAACCTCTGCTATTGCTATCGAAGCATGGCGCATTGCCTGACTCCAGGCATCAGACTTAGAGGAGTGGGTGCAAGAGAAGTTAGGAAACATTCCTTGCACAGGAGAAAACTTATTTGGGAAGGATTGGCAGATTTGAATCTGACAATACCACCTTGAATAGACTATCAAAGTCTATAACCAACCCATCAAAGAAAAAGGCAAGAAATTTTTCTTTAACAAAAAGAAAAGATCTTACCATTCTTATTCCCATCCAATTCACTGTGCAGTTCATGCTCCCCAGAAAGGGCAGCAATCTAGACGACAATAAAAGCCGCAAGCTCGAGGAGCTCAACCGGCAAAGCAGGTGCAGCCTCCGCAGGGGCTTTGACTTGTACCTGGAGAACGTAACCATTTTGCCTCTGAAAGATCCAGAGCCCTTGACCATTCTGGGCAGATTGTGCCATTTTGCCAAAAGATAGCAACAAATAACATCAGAAAACTGGACTCTGTCCATTGTACGACAGGGGTACAAACTTCACTTCCTCAGTATGCCCCTGCCTACAGTCATAAAACAATTCAATTCTCAAGGCCTTGTCACTGACATTCTGTGTCCGGAGGTCTCCTCACTTCTTGCTCAGGGAGCAATAGAAGAGGTACCCATATTCCAACAGGGAAGAGGATTCTACTCCTATTTTCACATCCCAAAGAAGACGGGGGGGATACAGACCTATCCTGGACCTCAGAGAATTGAACAAATCTGTTCCGAGAAAAGTTCATCTCCCTCGGAACACTTTTACCATACCTTCAGGATAAGGATTGGTTATGCTCTCTAGATCTAAGAGGTGCGTTCACACATATCCTCATCCATGTAAATCACAGGTAGTACCTTCGATTTCTTTTTCAAGGAAACCACTTCCAGTACAGAGTCCTTCCATTCGGTCTGGCCCCTGCCCCAAGAATCTTCACAAATGCATGGCTGTAGTAGCGGCGTTCCTGACAACTCCGGGGATATTTGTCTTCCCCTACTTAGACGACTGGCTCATCAGAGCAGCAACAGCTCCAGAAACAGAACAAGCTGTTTCTCGTGCCATGAGAATTCTCCGATATTTGGGTCTGGTAATCAACCACCCAAAGTCTCACTCACCCCCTTCTCAATCCCTAGAGTTCATAGGGTTTGCCTAGATAAGCAGCAGTCAAAGGCATTCCTGCCACAGCTGCGCTGTCTACGAAGAATAGAATTGGCTTCCCAAGCAGTAAAGAAAACCCTCCTGACTGCTCGGGAAATGCTTCAACTGCTAGGGCATATGGCATCCACTGTACACGTGATCCCTTATGCCCACCTACACATGCGAGCGGCTCAGTGGACCCTCCCTTCTCAGTGGACACAGGCCACAGGTCGCCTAACGGAAAAAATCAAGAATTCGGCACATCTCATTTTGTCCTTGCAGTGGTGGCAGTCTCTCAAACCTCCTAGTAGGCTCCCCCTTCCAGCAGCTACTGCCCCAAATCACCCTGACAAGAGATGCATCCAAGCTGGGTTGGGGAGCCCACTTGCACGATCTTTCCACTCAGGGTCTCTGGACCTCACAAGAGGCCTCTTTTCAAATAAACCTCTTAGAGCTCAGAGCCATTTACAGTGCTATAATAGCATTTCAGGCCCAGCTCAGTCAAGACACAGTTCTGGTCCAAACCGACAATCAGGTTGCCATGTTTTACATAAACAGAGTGGAATGGGCTCTCTGTTGCTATGCAACGAAGCTTTGCGACTATGGGCCCTTGCCAGAGAGCTCCAAATTCACCTAGCGGTATACCTTCCAGGCATTCAAAACTTGTGGGCAGACACTCGGCGAATACTGCTGCCACATGCATGGTCTCTCCAGTCAGACCAACTGGCTTGAGTGTTCCAGATCTGGGGAACACCAGATATAGACCTCTTTGCAAGTCCACAGAATGCCAAACTTCCCCGGGTTCTGTTCCAGAATTCCGGCTCAATGCTGTCTAGCAAAGGATGCTTTCCAGCTCCATTGGGGTCAGGACTTCTTCTATACCTTCCCACCCTTTCCCCTAATTCCCAAATCTCTCTTCAAGCTTCAGAGAGACAGAGGTCATAAGATTCTCATAGCTCCACATTGGCCAAGGCAATCGTGGTACCCTCTGCTTCTGTGTCTCTCTCAAGCAACTCCTCTAGAGTTGGGATATGCTCCAGATCTCCTTTCTCAGGAGAACGGGAACCTCTTGCATCCCAATCCTCAGTCCCTGCACCTCCGGGCCTGGCTGCTGAAGGCATAGAATTTTTGGAAGTCCACCTCTCTCAGCAAGTGAAGGATATCCTGCCAAGCTTCGAGAAAACCTTCCAGAAGGCGTTCCTACGCTTTTAAATGGAAAAGGTTTTCTATATGGTGTTCAAAAAGGGGACTTAACCCCCTTTCCGTGCCCATGGAGTTGCTTCTGGAGTATCTCCTCTATCTTTCAAATTCTGTTCTTAAGACCAATTCAGTGCGAGGCCATCTTAGTGCTATTGTGGCTTTTCACAAACCCCAAGATGGACAACCAATCTCTTCTCATTCTCTTGTATCAAGATTCATGAGAGGTCTGCTATTGACAAAGTCCCCCATAAAGCCACGACCGGTGGCATGGGACTTGAATCGTGTTCTTGGGCAGCTTATGAAGCCGCGTTTTGAACCTTTAGCCACTACAACTTTAAAATTCCTTTCCTGGAAGGTCATTTTCCTAATTGCAATAACGTCTGCTGGGCGCATTAGGGAACTGCAAGCTTTAGTGGCTGACACTCCTTATACAAGGTTCCACCATGATAAAGTAGTCCTCAGGACTCATCCATACTTTATGCCAAAGGTGGTTTCGCCTTTTCATTTAAACCAGTCGGTTTACCTTCCTGTATTCTTCCCTAGGCCTCACGTCTCCAGTGTAGAAAGGAACCTTCATACCTTAGATTGTAAAAGAGCTTTGACCTTTTACCTTCAAAGAACATAGGAAGTCTACTCAACTCTTTGTTGCTTTTGATTCTAATCATTTGGGACTTCCAGTTTCCAAACAAAAACTCTAAGTGGATTGCAAATTGCATATCCTTCACATGCTTACCATTAAGTCTTCACAAACCACCCACCTCCCCTAGGAGTTCTCTCTCTCTTTCTCTCTGTCTCTCTCCTTGGCTCAGCTTTAAACTCAACTGAAGTGAGAGAGGCAGTAAGGCGGGAAAGCAGCACGCATGCGCTGTGGGATGCTCCCAAAGGCATTCCTATTGGACGTTGGGGAGCGTTCCCGCGCGGGCTCCATTGGTACCGACAGTACCCATATGTGAAGACTTTATTCCTGCTGTTCCCGGAGATCACCTGTTACAGTTGAGTAACTACGCTTTCGGAGCATAGTTTGCGTTCGCTGGACATAGAGGATTCTTCGTCTTTATCTAAAAAGGTTGGAGCCTTTTTGTAAGACAGATCGTTTGTTCTGTTTGGAGGACCGCGTAAGTGAGTTGCAGCAGCCAAAGCTTCTATTTCTAGATGGGTCCGTGAGGCGATTTCGTCAGCTTATTTGTTGCAAGGTCATCAAGTTCCCTTGGGGTTTGCAGGCTCATTCTACCAGAGCTCAGGCAGCTTTGTGGGCGGAATGTACGTTAGTTTCCCCAGTGGAAATTTGCAAGGCGGCTACATGGTCGTCTTTGCATAATTTCGGTAAGCATCATCGTCTAGATATTCAGGCGGCAGGGGATGCCTCTTTCAGATCGGCAGTGTTGCAAGCTGGTCTTGCGGGTCCCTCCCATTGATTTACTGCTCTGATACATCCCAGAGGTGCGGGACTGCACTGGAGGGACGATAAGGAAAGAGAAATTACTTACCTGCTAATTGTTCCTTGAAGTCCAGTCCCAAATCCCACCTGGGTTTTTTTTTGGTGCAGTTGAGTAACATAGAGCTTCTACGTTTGCATCAGCTTAATCGGTGAGAGTGGTAGTCACGAAGTTTGCGCGTCTCGGACTATTTGTTTTCTCACTAGTTTTCTCTCTTCTTTCTATCATTCTCTCAGGCCTTGGATCGGCGAAGGAGGAATTCCTCGGGGTTTGAGGGAGGACATTTAAGGAGGGGTGATCATATTTATCTCTTGAGTTTCATTGTTTGATAACTTTCAATTCATATTTTAGCTACGTATTTGTTGCTCCTCTTAGTCTGCTTTGTCAGTAGGTCCCTGGGAGCTGGTGGGAGGTGCCAGCGGTATATGTGCTAGTGGCTTCAGAATTCTGACATGCCCAGTCTCCAAGCTGCTGGTGGAGGAGGTGCGCACTAACCAGAGGTGCGGGGCTGGACTGGAGTTAAAGGAACAACAATTAGCAGGTAAGTCTAATTTCTTTCTGTTGCCATTGACGAAATTTGCAAAGCAGCCTCATGGTCTTCAGTACATACCTTTTGTGGCTCATTACTGTCTTGACAAGGACTCCAGTTGGGATGCCATGTTTGGTCAGGCAGTACTCCAGCACCTCTTTCAGACTTAGGGCAACTTTTACCCTCCATCCCGGAATTTTTCAATGTCAGACATCCATGGAGGGTCCATACCCACTTGAGGTCTGCTGAGGGAAATCTGCCGATTCTGGGGGCATTTTTTCTGGGAGCTAGGGAGTCCCATATGTGAGGACTACATTCCTGCTTGTTCTGGAGATAGCATAGTGTAACAGGTGATCTCCGGGGACATAAGGAATTTAATCTTCACAACCCACCACCCTCCTCTAGGAGTTTTAACTTTTCTCTCTATATTCTCTCCTTTTATCTCAGCTACAAACTCAACTGAGGAGGGAGAGTTACAAAGGCGGGAAGGCAGCATCATGCATGCAGTGGGATCTTAGGGAAGCTTTCCTATTGGATGCTGGGGAGTGTTCCTGCCTGGTCTCTGTTAGTGCCGATGTCACTCCATTTGTTAAGACTAAATTCCTGCTGTTCCCGGAAATCATCTGTTACAGGTGAATAACTGCACTTTACAGCTTCCCCATGTTTGGAAGAGGTTTGTTTGTCCATTAATACTGTAAGTATTTAAAGATCTAAATCATATCTCCCCTGTCCCTCCTCTCCTCCAGAGTGTACATATTTAGGTTTTCAAGTCTCTTCCCATAAGTCTTCTGACGCAAACTCCAAATCATTTTGGTCGCCATCCTCTGAACTGTTTCCAGCCTTTTTATGTCCTTTGCAAGATATGGTCTCCAAAACTGAACACAATATTCCAAGTGAGACCTTACTAGCGACTTGTACAGTGGGATTAATACCTCTTCCTCTCTGCTGGTAATTCCTCTCTGTATACAACCCAAAATCCTTCTGGCTTTTGCTGCCACATCACACTGTTTTGCCACCTTGAGATCCTCGGGGGGGGAAACAAATCACTTGGGGGTCCTTCTCCTGGTCCTTGCACACCAATCTCGCTCGCTATTGCATACAATTTCCAAGTGCATGACGGTGCACTTCACATTAAATGTTAATTGCCAAGCATTAGACCATTCTTCCAACTTATGTCAACTTTTCCTCATGTTATCTACTCCTTCAGGAGAGTCCACTCTGTTGCAAATGTTGGTGTTATCTGCAAAAAGACAGATTTTTCCTTTCAGTCCTTCAGCAATATCACTCACAAATACATTGAACAGGACTGGTCCCAGGACGGAACCCTGGGGCTCACAGCTAATCACCTTCCTTTCATCCGAGTGTGTTCAGTTTACAGTCACCTTCCAGTTCATACTGCTAGACCAGTCCAGGCAAACAGGTTATGCACCCCTGCCAGCAGATCTTGGAGACAGAGAATTCTACCAGAGCTCTGATAGGCTGGAGCCTGGTGATATAATCCTACCCCTAGGGGTCTCCCTCAGTTTTTCTCTGTCTCCAGCAGATCTGGATGCTTTTTTTTTTTTTTTTTGCTCCTTCAAAAAAATTTAAAATGCTTTATTTCTTTGTGATTTCTTTTGGAGAGATTATCCCCTGAGTTGCCAGTGTACTTATCTGAGCACCAGGATGATTCCAGCTGAGCTGCTGTGTCCTGTCACAGTAGAGATCGCTGATGTGCAGATTCCTCAGCACTAGTCATGAGGACTATTTAGCTGGATGGTAAGCCTCCTAAAATCCAGTCCCTGGGGCTGATTTTAGTGGTGAGGCAGCTGGCAGTGGTCTGAGCAGCAGTCCTTGGCTTCTCTGCACTTTTGGTACTGTAAGTACAGAAACTGTCTTTCTCCCACTGCTGTCTGCAGCTCTGTGGTGACTCGATTTATTTTTCTTGATTTTTCAGCGATTTTAGGCATTTCTCTCATGCCTGCAACCCTCCCACCTTGTCCTTTGACTTTTTAAGTTAATTCCTTAGCTTTTGGGGGTTTTAATTCACTCTTTTTGAGGTTTATTTTTGCTGGCGGCCATTTTGAATAGCTATTGAGCCCCGGTTTCTGGCGGGAAGCCAGATTCCTTCTCTACTGGCTTGTAACAGCTCTATTGCTGTTTAAGTTTTTTCCACAACACTTGCTAGCTGTGAGTTGTGAAGGGGTTCTTTTTTCTCTGCCTATGTATTAACATAATGAATAAAAAGTACGGAAGGCATGGATAGAGAACAGGATGCAATTCAGAGCCACAGTACAATGCTAAGACACTGACCAATGGTGCAGGGCTCATGGGTTCCATCTCCCACTGTGCCCAACAAAGAAGGCTGGCTGAGGCATTACCTATTATGGGGAATATTGTTAAATGCCTGTTCCTGTGGGACAGAGTTATTTTTTTTTTAGTTCTCACTATGCCTTATTCAGGTTTACGCTGCATAGGCTGTCAGAAGAAACACAGGGACCTCATGAATCAGCTGTGTTCTTCCCCCAGCGTCTTGATTCCCCAGATAAACTTGGGAACTCCTGAGCCTGGCTTCAGTGGAGCTCTCCATTGGCATTACGCTGCGCTGAGTCTTTGCCACGAGAGTTTGGACATCCCCAGGAAGTTCAGGTATCATTTTCTGAAAGAAAACAGTCTTATTCAATATACCATTTGATTGGCATTTTAAGTCAGTGTTTTGGATCCTGACTGTTTTGGGCTCGGCCTAATTAAGCATACTCACTGTAATCTTCAGTACAGCTGGATTTGGGTTCTACATCCCTCCCCAGAAACACCTTTCAGCCCCTACCATGGAGGTCTGAGTGGCTGCGGAGGAATCAAACTCCTACTTTCCCTACTTTCAGTCACTGTAATTGCCTTACCCTGACTTTGAAAGTTTCTCTGTACCAGCACAGTGAATGACTGACAGTTCCCTTCTCAGCTCAGTGAATACCTGACAGTTTTTCTGTGCCAGCGGCCATTTTGTTTTTCTCTTCAGTGTTTCTTTTTGGAGGGAACGGCTCTAGACAGCAGTTTCCACACATTTAAACATGCTGTGGAGGCACGTGGAGTTTCAAAATCCTTTTCTTTGAAGAGTCTTCGGTTTCCCTGAGCCTACCTTGCTTTTTGTTTTAAATGCTAAAAAAAAAAAAAACACAAGAAGAGGAAAGGTAGTTTAAGTCTCTACAATGCTTGTTTTTCTGGCTGTATTATATGTGATATGTAATCAGCCGAAGGGGGAATTAATAGATTGCTTGTGTTCCACCTGCACGCTGCATCCCGGAGACTCTTTCCCCATTCCCACTGCGTTGCTAGATGGGTTCATCAGCACCTTATCTCCTCCCTCCTCAGAGCCCCTGCTGCAGGATCTTCCTGCAGGAAAGGATTCAGTCAGCTCCCATGTCGCTTCCACAGCCGCTGGAGGCCACAGCAGCCTTGACTGACAGTGCCTTCCTCACACTCTTCCATCTGGCATGACGCCTGTGACTTTTGGAGTCTTTTGGAATATCTCCTACACCTGCCCAGTAGCAGGCGAGCATATGGCTTGGTCTCGCAAGTGGTCCTCAGACCTTAGAGCAGTACGTCCTCCTTGGGGCGTTGCATGTGCCTTGCGGGGTACTATGGATATTCAAGAAGACTTTAAATCTTCGGAGGTCAGCCCTGACTCGTTGGAGTACGGAGATGGGGAATATTCTCCGTCTGTTTTCTTCGCTGACGGTTCTCAGCCTTTTTCGGAAAGAGGAGTTGCTGGCTCTAATCACACAGGTGATGGAGTCGCTCCCCCTAGCCGACACGCCTGATCCTCTGGATTCTCAAATCCGGTTGCAGCCAGATCCCATTTTCCAGAGCATTCGTACGGCACGCGGTATTGGTCAGTTATACCCTTGGTCTCCCTTTCACTTGGACCGTTGGCTGACATAGCCGACAGTTGATGCATTCTGACCAGGTTCATCAGGCAAACCACACTTCCGGTTGAGGGCAGAGAGGCACTCTGCGACCAGCAAGACCTAAAGAGTTGGGAGGCTGCTAAAGACGGGTTTTCCTTCGCCCGCTATTTCCTTCTTGCAGGTGTGCGGAGGTCTAGCAGCTCGGGCCTCCCTTCGATGGATTCAGCAGCTTCCAGGTGTTCCCGAGTTGGTTCATTTCGAATCCATCGCTGCATTCCGGGCAGAGGCATTCTGTGATCTCTTGCGGCTGTCAGCTCGCTTCCTAGCACCGGTGTCGGTAGCTTGGAGATGGGCTCAGCCTGCGTCAATGGGCAGCGGATGTTGCTTCATTTAAAGGCTCCAGCGTTTAGATGCCATTCGTCCCGTTCCACCTTTGGAAGGAGGACTGGGCCGTTACTCTGTCTATTTTGGGATGCTTCAGGTCCTGGATTTTCTAGGGGCTGGGTGCGACACTCGTAGGGGACGGGTGTTTCTACCTCAGGAACGTTTTCAGAAGTTCTCTCTTCAGCTCCGCCGCTGCTTGGATCAAGCGGCGCCTCGGCCTTGGGGCTACCTTCAACTCTTGGGGTCCATGGCAGCAACGATAGCCCTCGTTCCGTGGGCAAGAGCGCTCATGCGCTGCTTGCCGACGGCGCTTCTATCTCGTTGGTCGCCGGTATCGGAGAGTTATTGAATCCGGTTGCCTTTGCTTCTGCCGGTGTGCCGCAGCCTCCGCTGGTGGCTTCAGGCACACGATCTTCTACGGGGGTCCCTCTGGAGTCTCTGCGCTGGATCTTGGTGACGCCAGTCGCCGACCTCTCCGGTTGGGGAGCGCCTTGCGGCTTGGCCTCGGCGCAGGGGAGTTGGTCACCTCGCGAAGCCCAAGGGTCTATCAATCGTCTCGAGACGTGGACAGTGCGCTTCGCCCTTCTTCAGTTTCAGCCTCTTCTGCGGCGGCATGCGGTTTGGATCCTGTCCGACGCCACGACGGTTGCTTACCTAAGCCGCCTAGGCGGCACGCAATGTCCGGATGTCTCACAGGCGAGGTGTTTGCTCCTCCCGTGGGCGGAGGAACATCTTCAGGCTGTCGGCGCAGCACATCGCAGGCGTCAACAATATGTAAGCCGATATTCTCAGCCGGCACTCTCTGGAGCCCGGGGGCTGGGCTCTGCAGCCGGATGCGTTCCGGTCCATTGTTCACCTGTGGGGACTACCGACCATGGATCTAATGGCTACGGCGCAGACTGCCAAGGCTTCGCTGTACTTCGGCCATTGGAGGGACGAGGGAGCGCACGACACAGATGCTCTCTCTCAACCGTGGCCGATTCATCTTCTCCTGTGTTTTCCCTCCCTGATCCGTGATATGCATGGTTCTCCAGCAGCTCCAAGACCGTCACCGCCCTGTGCTCCTGCTGGCTCCGAATTGGGCTCACGGACCATGGTATGCGGATCTCTTCCATCTGTCTGGGGCGTCGCTGCTCAGCCTCAAGGCGTTTCTCGGCCTTCTGATTCAGGGACCGGTGGAGATGGAAGACCCGGCTCCTTACACGCTGCCGGTTCGCTCGCTACGGCTATTCGCCTAGCGTGGTCGTGATGCTTCTCACGGCGCGGCAGTCTACCACGATGCTGAATTACGCTCGGGTTTGGCGTCTCTTGATGGTTGGTGTTGCAGTGTTCCGGACATCCTGTCCTTTTTACAGGCCGGAGTGGATAAGGGATTAGCGCTCGATTCCTTGCGAGTACAAGTGGTCGCCTTAACTTGTTTTCGGGGTCCTATAGTGGGGCGATAGATAGCTTCGCATTCGGACGTGTCTCGGTTCCTCTGTGGAGTTAGGCCTTCCGGCCTCCTCTGCGTTCGCCTGTACCGGTGTGGGCTCTCGTGCTTGTCCTCTGTGCCCTCGTTGCTCCTCCCTTTGAGCCTCTGAGGGCCTGTTCTCTTCTAGATTTGACTCTGAAGGCAGTCTTCTTGGTGGCCATAACTTCGGCATGCCGTATTTCTGAGCTCCAGGCTCTCTCGTGTCGAGATCCCTATCTCTCGTTTTCCTCCGAAGGCGTTTCTCTGCGAACTGTCCCTTCCTTTGTTGCCCAAAGTGCTGACGCCGTTCGCTGTTGACCAGCCTCTTTTCTTTCCGTCTTTTCCAAAGGCGCAGTGTAACAGTGGTCGGTCTCCGTTGCAGGCTGTGGACCTTAAGAAGGTTCTTTTTCGGTATCTGGGGATCGCGGGACCCTTTCATATGACTGTTGCTCTTTTGTCTTGTTCGCGGGTTCTCGTCGGGGATCCCTATCTCCTAATCTACCATTTCTAGATGGGTTACGGAGGCCATTGAGGCGGCATACCTTCTTCTGGGAGAGCCAGCTCCACCGGGACTCCGTGCTCACTCCTCTCGGGCGCAAGCAACTTTGTAGGCCGGGAGGTCTCATGTAGTTCCTCTCGATATTTGCTGGGCGGCGACTTGGTCGTCGCTGTCCACCTTTGTCGGTCATTATAGGTTGGACATTCATGCCCGTCAGGAGGTCCATTTTGGAGTTGCCGAGCTGTCGGCGGCCTTGCCCCCCCTTGAAAGCAGGTAGCTTGGGTACTGCCCGTTTGTCTGGACTGGTCTAGCAGTATGAACTGGAAGGAGAAATTTCACTTAACGTTAATTTCCTTTCCTGGAATACTGCTAGACCAGTCCAGGACCCGCCCTGCTGTTGGTTGGAGTGCCGCTGGTGCGGTGCAGTGCAGCCGCCGACCGTGGTTCTTCTCTTTGCCGGTATGCCTCGCCATGGGCAGTCCATGGGTTTGTAGGTGGATACTATTTTCAGCTCTAGGGAGTTCTTTGGCTCCCTTGTCTATAGATCACTTGAGACCCTCTGGGGTGGTGATACAGTTCATGTTGCATTAGCTTGTGGACGTAACTGAGGGAGACCCCTAGGGGTAGGATTATATCACCAGGCTCCAGCCTATCAGAGCTCTGGTAGAATTCTTTGTCTCCAAGATCTGCTGGCAGGGGTGCATAACCCGTTTGTCTGGACTGGTCTAGCAGTATTCCAGGAAAGGAAATTAACGGTAAGTGAAATTTCTCCTTCTGTCGTCTGTCATTCAACCAATTTCTGATCCAGTTCAACACCTTTCAGGAGTGCCGCCACCGAGGTAAGGCTTACTGGCCTGTAGTTTGTCACTTCTTTCCTATTGCCACTTTTGTGAAGAGGTACCACATCAGCCCTTCTCCTATTTTCAAGGATCTATTAAAAACATCTTTAATGGTCCTGCAAGAACACCTCTGAGCTCATTCAGTATCCTGGGATGTATCCCTTCAGGTCCCATGGCCTTGGCCACTTTGTTTTGCAAGCTTCTCTAACACATCTTCTGTGAATGGTGTGGTATCTACTCCATTCCTATTTTGTATATTTGTCAGTCACAGGTGGTCCTTCTCCAGGATTTTCTCTAGTAAAAACAGAGCAGAAATATTTGTTTAGCATTTTCACTTTTTCAATGTCACTTTCCACAAATCCATTCCCAGCACTTTTGTGTTCTGCTATTCTACCTGATTTTTTTTTCCTTCTCTCCCAAATATACCTCAAAGATTTGTCGCCACACTTCACATTTTTAGCCATCTTTTCTTCTGCCTTTGATTTTGCTATCCTTATTTCTTTGTCTCTTTCTACTTTGATCTGTATTCATTTTTTTGTTTTCCTTTGCGAAATTTTGAATTTTGTGAAACCTGTTTTTTTGCCTTTATTTGTGCAGCCATTTCTTTGGAGAACTAAATAGGTTTTGTTTTGTTTTTCTCTTGTTTTTATTTACTTTCCTTACGTACGTATCTGTTGCTCCTTTTATTGCCCCCTTTAATTTAGCCCATTGCATTCCAATTCCCTTATCCCCTCCCACCCTGCCAACTCCTCCTTCGGGTACTTGACCATTTTACTGAAGTCTGTGTTTTTGAAGTCTAGGACTTTGAGCTTGCTGTAATTGCTTGTGATTCTACCATGGCTTTTATCTCAAACCACACAGTGTGGTGATTGCTGCTGCTCACATGGGCACCCATCGAGATATTTGACACGCTATCTCCGTTGGTGAGCACTAAATCCAGCACCGAGCTCTCCCTGGTCGGTTCCATCACCATTTGTCTAAGTAATGCATCTTGGAAGGCATCCACAATTTTTTTTTTTTTTTTTTTTTTAACTACTTTCCAGATTTGCAGAAGGAATACTCCAATCCATATCTGGTAGGTTAAAGTCACCCAGTAGGATAATTTCCCCCTTTATGGCTATCTTTGGCAATATAAGCAATCAATTCGCTATCCATTTCTTCGTTTTGAGTTGGAGGCCTTTAGACTAGTATGGATGGCAGTGCCATCTCCTCTTTCCAACACAATCGCGCAGTTACTTGTGGTTGCATAATTGCATGGCAGATGTCTCTTCCAAGTCCTGTTTCAGCAAGGTTCCCTTTAAGGGTAAGCTCCTGTTTGGAGAGGCACTATATAAGTTGGTAAAGAACCTCGGGAGTCGAAAGGGGGATGGCTCCTTGAGGATAAGCAGAAGCTGGGGCTTTCGTCCATG
Source organism: Ichthyophis bannanicus (assembly GCA_033557465.1). Lineage (NCBI taxonomy): Eukaryota > Metazoa > Chordata > Amphibia > Gymnophiona > Ichthyophiidae > Ichthyophis > Ichthyophis bannanicus. Next base: position 1,268,947,030 of record CM066032.1, on the reverse strand, counting down.
CCATGCCGAGGTCAGCCGTGGGGTTTCTGCTACTTCTATGCTGTGCCTTTGCACCTTATCAGAGGATGCTTTCCTTCTTGTGGGTAGGCCTTTTGCGGTTTTTGTGTGACTGGATGAAGTTTTTACTCTTCCTCTCAGACACAACCAAAGACACAATGAAGCAAGGGAGGTCTGGCCAGAGGTGGTTCTCGTGGGAGTTCTTCCCCGCCTGGGCCCAGTTCATCTCCAACCAGTTGGTCTTGGAAGTCATCAGAGAGGGTTACGCACTGGAGTTTGCCTGTCCTCTTGCGGGTGGCTTAGTCAGGTCCCCTTGCAAAGCATCCAGCAAGGTCAAGGCTTTATAAGACACCCTCATTTGGCTTCTGCAGCTGTAAGCTGTTGTGCAGGTCTCCCAAGGCCAATGCAGCTATGTTCGATACTCCATTTATTTCATGGTCTCCAAAAAGAGGATCTTTTCGGCCCATCTTAGATCTCAAACATGTAAATTGGTGTCTGAGTACCCTGTTTCCGTGTGGAGACCCTCAGGTTTGTCTTTGTGGCCGTCAGGGAGAGCGAGTTCCTGACCTCTTTCAATCTGAGGCCTACTTGCACATTCCAATTTGCCTCAAACATCAGCAGTTCCTCTGCTTCGCGGTACCTGTGGGGCACTTCCAGTTTTGAGCATTGCCCTTTAGCTTGGCGACTGCTCTGCGTTCATTCACCAAGGTCATAGTAGTGGTTACAGTGGCTCTTCATTAGAGAGCATTCTGGTACATCCCTACCTGGACAATTGGCTCATCAGGGTGAAGTTTACAGAGGAGAGCGAGAGAGCCACGACAAGTTGAGTTCCTGCAGGTCCTTGGCTGGGTCGTCTGTTTCGCAAAGATCTGCTTATTGCCGTCGCAAGACTTGGTGTGGCTGGGAGCCCGCTTCTGTGTCATTGACCAAGGCTAGCTGGGCTCTGCCAGCAGATATCTGAAGAGGGGCCACATGGGTGTATCTGCATACCTTTGTGAAGCTTTACTGTGGATGTACAGGCAGCAGCAGACACTAGATTCGGGTTGGCAGTGATCCAGGCTGGGCTTAAAGGTCCCTCCCAAGGTTAGTACTGCTATGGTACATCCCAGAGTTCGGGACTGGACTGGAGGGGACGATAAGCTGAAATTAGGCCTTACCTGCTAATTGGCTTTCCTCAGGTACTCCAGTCCAGTCCTGGACCCTCCCTAGTTCTTCATCGGTAGTGATCCTGGACCTGAAGAAGTGCATCTTTAGATTGGCGGTCTGGTGGTCTTGGGAGGATAGCCGTTGAAGCGTTGGAGCTCCCTGAGGAGCCATAGTCTTATTCTTCATCTTCCTTCAGTGTGCTTTCTCCAAGAGGACAAATTTGGAGAAAAAAGTAAAGGAAAATGGTGGTCAATGCAATGGTGGTTGTGTAGTTTCTTAGACAGCACTTGGCAAAGAGGTCGTAATGTCAGAGTAGACATGACTGCTCCAAAGTTTCAGTGGGTAAGCTTCTTTTGGGGAGGGTTGCCTTGATTTGGGGGGGGGGGGGGGGGAGGATTAGTGTTTAAGGTTCGTTGTATCTTGTCTTAATTGTTGCGCCTGTGAGTCTGCTTTGTCAATAGTTTACTGGGGCTGGTGGGTGTTGCCAGCTGCATATGTACACTGATAACATGCCCAGTCTCCAAACTGTTTGAGAGGTGACAACCTAGAGGTCATGTCAGGACTGGACTGGAGGAACTCAAGAAAAGCCAGTTAGCAGGTAAGGCCTAATTTCACCATTTGATTTATCATGAAGTTGAAACATGCTTCACTTGATCCATTTGACTGTATGGTTTATAAACCCATTTAAGTTGATGCTTAGACTTTATAAATGTTTGTTTGTGGACAAGCAGGGAAAGTCCTCATGTACAGGGTGACTTCATCCACTGAGCAATTCTGCGGGAACACTTGCAGCTCCTTCCAGAAGCTTTTAGAAGTTTTACCACTCTTGCATGCACCTTCCCGTCTGTCACTTTATTGCCATTTTAGTCTGTTTTTAATTTTCTGCAGCGTCCCTTGGATGTGTTAATATCATAGGAGTATCCTTCCGCAGTTCATCTTACAGGTTTTCTATTTTTTCCCTCAACCTGCTGTCATGGTACTTATTTCGTTCCTTTAGATCCCTTAGGTTTGTTTTTTTTTGTAATGTTTAAAATGTTCTTTTCTTTTCTGAAATACCTCAACCCTCTTAGGTACTTGATGTTTTTGGTCTGGATTGTCTATTTTATTTTTCAAAATTGAGCTGTTTGATTTCCCTGTAGCTATTTTCCTGGACAACATATCGCAGGTGCTTGAGGACCATATCCATGACAGACATGCATAAATGGTGCTTCCATGGCATGGGACCCCCGGTTGTAAGCCCTTTTTTTGTAGTTTTACAGATGACAAAAAGAGGACTGAAGGGTCAAGAGAAACAGTGTGACAGACATTTTGGTGCTTCTAAGTCCGATCAATCAGTATGGGCATCGGTGGCATTGGCTTCAAAGGCTGTACTGGATGCTGACAGTGTATTGGCACAGAGAAGCTCTCAAGCCCATTCAGAGCCAAGGACTCTTGACTGTAATCCTTCAGTGTTCTCCCCCCAGGACGAGGAAGAATTATTCTGTCGGCATCAACATAACATCGGACGGTGGCCTCTGTGTATTTATGCTGGAGTCCTCTCAGACATGGTGCCAAGAGCATTGAGGGTTTACAGGAGCCACCTCTCTAAGCTGCCCTGAAGAGAGGAAGGCTGAATCTCATCAGTGCCAGAGGGGCAGCACTGGCCTTCTTTTAATAGAGATCAGCCTGCCAATATATCCTCTCATATTCCAGGAACATTGGCTGATACTGCTATACCTTCGGTGCCTTGGGACATGATAGCTATGCAGAGTCACTTTCTGAAAGTGGTTGAGAGAATGGCAAGACTCTTTGCCAAGTAGCACGTCAGATCCTCGATGGATGCTGCCATGGCGTCACCAGCCATCAAGCCTATCTTCAAAGCATTGAGTGCCTGTGGGAGAGGCATAGTCATTGGTGCACCAAGAGACTCCTAGATTCCTGCCCTGCCAATATCTAACTCTAGTGCATTGGTGTCCGATGCACTCTCCGATGCCTAGGAAGTCATTGGTGCATTGATGCTCCTGGAGGAGCTCCCCTTCCCCATTTGCATGGAGAGTCAACCAGGCCGAGACTCTTAAGTACTCTGACTTCCTCTGAGTCTGAAGAGTCTGGAGTTTCGCTGGAGGGTAGATCCCCAGAAGGCCCCTTTGATCCTTCTCCTCATGAAAGATACAAGTCCTCCACCTGAGGCCATGGTCTTCCAGGATGTTGTATGGGATATGGCTAAGGGACACAGAGGGAGCAAGACCCTCGCAACAGCAAACAGACACAACTAGCGAAAGGAGATCACAGGTGCTTTTATTAGTGAAAAACCCCTATTCGTTTTGGCACATGTCGTCTTCGGGGGGGGGGGGGGGTGGTACGTATCTTCAAAATATAATACACAAGAGGTAAATAAGGACAAGAATAAATTACATAAACAATTAGAGAATAAAAAATGTATATAATAGTCAAAATAGCTATACAAAAAAAAATGTAGCAATAAAATTACAAAAGCATAGAAACTTAAACTCAAAAGTAAAAAAATAAATATAAATGATCACAATATAAAATAAGTGATTAACAGACATAAAATCTCTATTACACTAAAATAATCACATTAAAAAGGAGAGATTAAATCTGTCAATGTTGAGAAAAGGAGAGAGATGAGGACATGGAACTATACTTACAAAATGGCACCCTGTGAGGAAGTAGTTTTAAAGACACCAGTCGCATCAAGGCTCAAAAGTTTAAAAAAAAAATGTACAAATAGTTATATAGTTGTGAGATTTCATTCCTCAGGAAGCCCACTAATATATCAGTGTATAGTCTATAAAAACGGTAAACTTATTTAAATCACAGGCGGATGGAGGGTCAGAGCCAGAGGGATCAGAAGTGGATGAATTACATATGTAGGTCAGTGAATTCCAAATATGAGCACAGGCATGAGGGAAAACTAAGTAAAAGTGTAAAAAGGGGGATATTTCACAGATAAGGAAATGCCATAGCTTTAAATCATATGGACAAATACATGAAAAAAATGTTTGGGGACAAGCTGGAGGGTCAATCAGATATATAATGTACTAAATTATATGGGAAAAAATCAATAGAGCAAATAAAGGCTGATTTTGAAAGGTGGGACACACCTTGCCTTCAAAATGTGTAATATACGCATATAGAACACATGCAGCATTTAAAGCGGCCGAGGCAAGCCTGCGTGCTGGCAGTGTCTTTTTGAAATAAGGGACAGAGTGTCGCATCATAAGCTAACATTTTCTATTCTACATTTGAAGGAGAGGAAGAAAAGGGGATTATGATAAATAGCACAAATGAGAGAGAAAATAATGTGGTGCGCGTGAGCGTGCATTTTTAAAACAAAAAGGAATCATGCTGTCATAGTGTGGAACAAAAACCATCCTAATTAAGGGAAGTAAACCCAGAGAAGGAAAGAAATTCAAAAGAAAACCAGCATAAGGAAATTGGTAAATCAGATTCAAAACAAATCAAATTATCAAATTGCGTTTCAGAGGTACATAACTGCCAATAAAAACAACAATAAAGGGCTTCAAAAAATATATGTATATGAATTTGTCTGAACGAAATATATCCTAATGAAATATTTTCAAGAAGATTGACTCCCTTACCCAATAGTTGTATGATCCTGATTTTTAAATGAGCTCTGTTAATGCTGAGAATGACCAAAGCCCAGCCTGACCACTTCTAAAAAAAAACCCCTGCAGAGTAATGGCATTTATAAAATGCCTCTTGTGTATTATTTTTATTTTTGTTTCCCCCCCCCCCCCCCCCCCCGACGGCAGCATGTGCCGAAACGCATAGGGGTTTTTCACTATTAAAAGCACCTGTGACCTCCTTTTGCCTCTTGCTAGTTGTCTCCCCCTGGGATATAACTAATGCCATATCATTTTTTCTTTGGAGACTTGAGCCTAGAGCAGAAGGATTGGAGATCTTGCAGTACTCCACAGCCGCCAAGGAAGCAGTGAAAGTGCGTGTGCTCCACATCCTTCAGAGCTGCAGATGAGTGTGGGAGACCCCTCACTGCGTGTTGTTAGTAGAAAGATTGACTTGATGTACTGAGTTTAGAAGGCTCTTGGATTTGAGAAGCTCCAGCTTCCACACCATTCCTTGGTCATCTAATCTGCTCCCAGAAGATCTAGAAATTCCTAGATGCAGTCCTTGGCACCCCCAGGAAGGGAGGCTCCGACAGTGGAATCTTTGGAGGAAAGTGTGTTAGTACCGTTCTTGCTTCCCGTATGACCTCTTACCAGCTCTACATGGGCATGTTCTTGAAGGACATCATGCACAGCCCTGATGATATGTCTGTATTTCTTCCTCATAAGAAACTCAAGGAATGTTCCCTAGTGAGTCACTGCAAGGACTGCTTGAAATTGATGGTCTGAGGGACCTGTAACACAGGTAGTTTGGTCTCGGTCATTCATGCAGAACAAGCTCGCCAACATTCTGTGATGAGAGAATTTCTTCAGAGAACAGGTCAAAGAGAAGGCAGGCTTCATAGAAAAGCAAGCAGTCACACTTTGGAATCTCTCAACATGCACTTCCGAGCTAGCTTTCTATCACAAGAGGTTTCAAGGTAGCAGCCAGAGAGACTTCCTACTCTGAGGTGTAAGTACTTTCTTGGCATCTGATACGTGCCAAACATGAGACGTCTCAGAAGACTAAGCCTGCTCCTTAGCCAAAGCCAGGGGTGGGGGTTTGACTGGTTCCTGCAGAGCATAGCCACTCTAACTGTAGCCTCAAAGGAGGACCCTAATGTAAGGGGGAGGCTTGCTCACTTTGCCCAGAGGTTGCCCCTTATAACATCTGACACTTGAGTCTGGCAAAATATCCAAAGAGGCTACAAGTTGCCTTTGTTCGATCCTCCTCCAAATTGCCCTCAGAGAGCTCACTCTAAGCACTCAGCGTCAGGAAGTTGATACCCTTCAGAATGATTTAGTAATGCAGCCCTTTCCACCAGGGCAGGAAGGGTGGGGCTTTTACTCAAGATACTTCTGGTCACCAATAAAAAGGGTGGATACCATCCAATCCTAGCTCTTAAGACCTGAACAAATATTTGATCGACATGTTCAGATTCCCCTATCTCCAAAAGGAGTATTGGATATGCTTTCAAGTTTTAAAGGATGAGCATGCCCACATTCAGATACATCCTAGTCACAGGGAGCATCCTAATATTTGTTGTAGACAAAAATGACTTTCAGTACCCACGTACTGCCCTTTGGCCTCGTAACTGCCTTACTGTAGTAGCAGCATTTCTCCGGGAACAAGCAGGAAGTCAGTCAGTCACATATAGGCGATGTTGGCACCGACGGAGCCCTCACGGAAGCATCCCCCCAGATTTCAAAGAGCCTTTGGGAGATGCCACCACGCATGCGTGGTCCCCTTCCCGCCCAAGAGTGCCATCTTGCTCAGTCTCCTTTTTTCCACAGGGCCCTTCAGATGTTTGTCTGGCTTGTCCCTGGAGAAAGTTGATTTTTCTCTGAGTTTCATATTTCATCTTCAGTATCGTACTGGTACTCTTCCCACCACTGACCTCATTGTGTTGGCGTCGAGTTCCAGCCTATTTTTGTAGTTTTTGTTCTCTTTTCCTGGCGTCTTGATGCCTTTTTTTCCCCAACTGGCAGCCCGCAGAGTCTTTGACCTCGCAGGGGTACTCCCCCCCCCCCCCCGGGCTACCATTGGCTTTAAGAAGTGTGATTGGTGCTCTAAAATTGTGTTTCCAGACACACACAACTGTGGTATCTGAAAAAGGATGTCCAGTAAAGCCCTCAAGAGCCGCCAGCAGCAGCAGAATAAGTGTTTGTCCCTCCCCCCCCCCCCGAGGCCCTGACGTTTCGGGCAGAACCTCCCGAGCCCTGTCATGGGTCCTCAGAAAGGTGGTCTCCCTTGAGGGAAGCCAGGAAGAAGAAACTCTCGAAGGCGGCATCCTTGGACGGTTCGGACTGGCTGGGTGCTCCGCGGTCCCGGTCCCACAGTCTGACATTCGTCTGAGGCTTCACAGAGGGAGTGGCCCACAGAAGTCCCCCAAAAGGATCAGACTGGACCGGCCTCTGTCCCCAGACACTATCCTTGTTTTTGGCGATTCCCCTTTGGGGAAGCTTGCATCAGGCCCGAGTCCCTTGGTGCCCTCACTGAAGGCTGCAGATCCTTCTGGTTTCCAGTCTAGAATGGCAGCCCTGGAGCGCAGTTTCTGTCTTCATGGACCAGCAGTGAGCGCTGTTGTCTGGCACGACCGGTTCATCTGCCCCGACCACCGGGCCCTTGACATCCAAGACGTCCCCAGAGGCTGAGCCGATCGTCAGCTGAGTTTATGATCAGAGTCCCGTTCAGGACCATGGTCATCCCCGGCAAGTATGCTGGGCGCTGGCCACAGGGCATCGGGAGCCCCGAGACCCGTAGAGCAGCCCTCCTACGAGTCCTCGACAGACTACCCTGAGTGGGAGACAGAGGACAAGGAGTCCCCCGATACCCATTGCCACCATGATGTCCCATCTGACTCTCCCTTCTTGGAGCCTCAATGGCAGTCCCCACTGGAGGATATTGGCTTCCTTGATTTCGTCAAGGACATGTCTAAGGCCCTGGCGTTTCCTACAGAGTCGGAGGAGGATCCTCTGGGGATGAGTTGGAAATTCTCCAGTGCAAGGCTTCTCCGAGGGAATCGCTCACGGTGCCCATTCTTCCCTTCCTGGAATGGCTGATGCTCAGGATGAGGGAGACACCAGCTTCCGTACCAGTGGTGAGCAAAAGGCTCAACTCGATGTACCGAGTCTGCCAAAGCCCGGACTTCCAAAAGTCACAGCTGCCACATAACTCCATGGTGGTGGAGTCTGCCATGCATCGACTGAAAAGCCAGAAGACGCACTCCTTGGTGCCCCCCCCCACCCCCTGGGCAGGGAGGCCTGCACCCTGGATGCCCTCGGCAGAAAGTTCTACCAGGGCTCAATGCTCATCAGCCGTATTCAGGCTTACCAACTGTACATGGGCATGTACATTTTATTTATTTATTGTACATTTGTATCCCGCTGCTTCCAGCGATCAGCAGCGGTTGCTATACATGATCAAGGGTGGCTGTACAGGCCAGGAATTAGCAAAATATACATTGTGATTGGGAGGGAAAGTTAGGAACACAGCAAACTTTGGGTTACAGATTACACTTGCTTACAGATTACATTTGATTGCTGGGAAATACTCTACACAAGATACAGAATTGCTGGGAATACTTTACACAGGATACAAAATTTACATATTTACATATTTACTGAATGCGTTTCTCAAAGCGGGCTTACAAGGGCAGGGTGACTTTCCGTAACATGGTGGACAGTTGGTAGTGGGATACAATGCCTAGGTTACATTGTAATGTGTTTGGAAGTGGTGAGTCTTAAGCTTTTTTCTGAAGTCCTTTACATGAGACCTGGTGAAGGAACGTGCCAAGTTCTCAGCTGGTCTCTCCGAGGAACCCTTGCAGTGGTTCAAGAACCTGGCCAAGGCAGTCCGTGAATGCTACAAATTCATGTCTTGAGTGGCCTATGGCAGGTTTGAGTCGGCAGAGCTTGGCTGCAGTCATCCAACCTCAAGTAGTGGGCTCAGGACAAATTGGTTGATGTCCTTGCCAAGGGGAGAACCTCTTTGGTAAACCCATGACCGGCAAGGCTACCGAACTGGAGACTGAGTTCATGACGAGGACCAGGCTCTCCAAAAAGACAGCTGCCACACCTCGACGGAAGGGCTCGGGTAAAAAGTCCTTTCACCCGAGGAAGGGGGGCTGCTTACAGAAACTATCCTCAGCTCCCCAACAGGGTCAGCAGGCCAAGGGACATGGGCATGGCCCTTATAAGCAGAAGTCTTCAAAACACTAGGCACCGGCTCTGGCCCAGCTAGGGGGCAGTTTTTGACTCCCTGAGCAAAGCCTATTTACCCCAAGGAGATCCGGCTCTGCACCCAGGGCAACTGGTCACCAGACGAGAGCACCCAGCAGATTAACCTCCTGGAGCTCTGAGCCATATATTTAGCCCTGCGAGCTTTCTGCCATCACCTGTGTCACCAGCCTGGTCCTGGTCCAGACGGACAACTAGGTGGTGGTGGTCTACGTGAATAAACAGAGGGGTGGGGGTATGGGTTTCGTACCCTTTGTCAGGAAGCACCAGTCTTCTGCTCGTATGCAATCCAACAGGGTATCCTCCTGCGAGCAGTGTACCTGCCAGACCAGGACATCCTTCTGGCTGACAGGCTGAGCAGAGTCCTCAAGCTGCATGAGTGGCAGGTGGACCTTAGGGTAGCCAGTTGGGTTTTCCAGCTCTGGGGGTAATCCGTGATGAACCTGTTCACCAGCCCGGACAACTTCTAGTTGCCCTGCTTCTGTTCCCGGCAGGCCTACCCCTCCAGGGTGGCAGCGGATGCGTTCCTTGTGTCATGGTCGGAAGGCCTCATGTACGCTTTCCCTCCCATGCCACTGATCGCCAAGACCTTGTTCAAGACCCTCCATGACAGGGCCTCGCTCATCCTGATAGCCCCTCGGTGGTCTAGGCAACCGCTGTTCCCGCTGCTTCTCCAGTTGGCAGTGGGGACCTCCATCCCCCTTGGACTGCCCCGGGGCTCCTATCTCATGTGGGGGCTCTCTTCTGCACCCCACCTGGGGTCCTTGTTGCTGACAGCATGGCTGATGAGTGTGCGACTGGCCCCTTTCAACCTTTCGTTTGAGGTGGAAGAGATTCTGCTGGCCTCTCGCAAAGCCCTCTATTAGAGGAAGACTTACACCCTCAAATGGTGCAGGTTCTCAGCTTGGTGCGTCGAGCATGGGCTGACTCGTTCTCTTGCCCAGTGGGACTGGTGTTGCAGTACCTTCTCCCTCTCTTATTCCGGGCTCAAATCTAACGCCGTCTGAGTGCACCTTAGTGCCAGGGCGGCGCACCACCATCTGGTGGATGGTAAGCCCCTCTCAGTCCAACTATTGGTGACCTATTTTCTAAAGGGCCTGCTTTTATCGAAGCCCCCGGTTTACCCTCCAGCAATTGAATAGGACCTCAGCGTAGTGTTGGGACAGCTCTCCCCTACCCTTCGAGTCTCTGGCTACCTGCCCCCTTCACTGTCTCTCTTGGAAGGTGGCTTTCCTGGTTGCACTCACTTCTGCTCGCAGAGTCGGCGAGCTTCAGGCCCTTGTGGCAGATGTGCCTTATACCAGGTTCTGCAAGAACAGGGTGATGCTTTGCATGTACCCCAAATTCCTGCCAAAGGTAGTATCTCCTTTCCATTTCAGCCAGGAAGTGGCGCTCCCCTACCTTCTTTCCAAGACCTCACTCCATTTGGGCGGAGACGGTCCTTCACATCTTGTACTGTAAAGAGGGTTTTGTCCTTCTATATACAATGCATTTAGGGCCACCACAAAGCTGCTCAGCTTTTCATCTCCTGTGACCCCAGTAGGCTGAGGGAGGCGGTGACCAAGCGTACACTGTCCACCTAAGTGGCGGACTGTATTGCCCTCACTTATGAGCAGGCGGGGGCTCCCACTGGAAGGCTGCATCACGGTGCATCATGTCAGGTCCAAGGTGGCCTCGGCAAACTTCTGCTCTCTGGTGGACAATTTACCAGGCTGCCACCTGGTCTTCAATTCGTACCTTCGCAGCTCATTACTGCCTGGAAGCAGAGTCCCAGTGGGACAGTGCCTTTGGCCAGGCTGTGCTCTATAACCTTTTCGGGGTTTAGGCAACTACTACCCTCCGACCCTTCTGTGTTCAGGCTACTGGAATGCTTGTTTCATTGGATACAGGAGTCCTACTGTGGTCTGTGGACACGAACTCATTTGCTGCTGCTTGCTGCTCCCCATGAGGGAGCCCCTATTTTTGCTATGGGCTTTTGGTAGCCTGTAGCTGGGGAGTCCCATATGTGAGGACTGACTTCCTGCTTGTTCCCAGAAAAAGCGTAGTTACTCGTCTGTAACAGGTGTTCTCCGGGGACAGCAGGAATCATTCCTCATAACCCTCCCTCCTCCCCTTGGAGTTGCTCCTTTACCATCTTTTATTTTTGCTGTCTTTTAACTTTGTCTGGCTGAGCAAGATGGCACCCATGGGTGGGTAGGGGACCACACATTCGTTGTGGCATCTCCCAAAGTCTGTCTTTGAAAGCTGGGGGGATGCTTCCGTGAGGGCTCAGTCGGTGCCGACGTCACCCATATTTGAGGACAGTTTCCTGCTGTCCCCGGAGAACAGGTGAGTAACTATGCTTTTTCATACACATAACCATCTTTTTCTCCTGTTTGCTGGTCCACGCAAGGGTGACATGATGGATAAGTGGACTTTAGGGTGCTGGATTAAGGAGGCCATTGCCTCGATGACTGACTGTTGCGGAATCGGACGGTTCTGGAGTGTTTGCTTGCCCATTTTACTCGAGCACAGGCATCCTTGTGAGTGGAGCTCAGTAGCCCCAGCAGTTATTTCTTGGGCAGCAACATGGGCATCATGTTCTACTTCTGTCAAGCATTACTGCTTGGATATCCATGCATGAGTGGACACAACCTTTTGCTCAAGGGTTTTGGGAGCTGCGGTGTCTTATTTCCTATCCAGTGGATTTATAGCTCTGGTATGTTCCACTTGTCTGGACTGTTCTAGCAGAATGATAGGTGACATTTTACTAACCTGTCGAGTCCTGATAGAGCAGTCAAGGGCCATCCCCCTGGAACTGCGTTGGCTGTGTTCTGCTGTGGTACCCTTGGGTCTGCTATGACGTTTTTATATTTAGCTCTGCAAGTTCATTTTCTACTGATAGCCTTCTGTTCATGCTTTCCTGTATGTACTACTCCACCGTTGATTACTCATTGTTGCCTGTGATTGAGGTTGTGTGAGGCATGCCATGCTTTTCCCATATGTGTTGGAACTAATACTGAAAAGACCTCTGGTGGCTGAGGGGAATAGAGGTATGGGAGTGATGTCATTGAAAGCTGGCTTTTCATTGGTTCTTTGTCTCCACCAATCTGTTGGTAGGAGAACACAAATCCACTTGTTTGGACTGGTCTAGCAGGACTGATAACTAAAGTGCTGACATTTTACTTGTCAATAAAACATCAGATATTGGAAATGTGACCATCTTTTTTTTGTTAATCCATGTGTTATGTAGGGAAATAATGGCTCTCTAATGCTTATAGATAGTCTTCAGAAATAGAGACATTTACCAGTTAGCCATGTTGCCTCCTGCTTTTCTGGTGAAGCTGGAGAGGCTTGGAGCCTCCTTGCCAATTTGACTAGGTGGAACTTCAAGCTAACATTTAAAACCAGTATGAAAAAGCCCAGGCATCCTGCCACTTTTGATTGACATTCACTTTGATATCTAGAATGGCTGGGGCTGTTACTTTTGATAGGAGTTAGTCAGCTGTAACAGTCTCAACATTAATCCTGTCTTTGGGAACAGTTGTTTCTAGATGGCTTAAATAGCTGACTTCTGCTCAACCAGTTAAATGAGGCAAGCTCCTTGAGAGATGTACCAGACTCACCAAACAGGTTTCTAATCTGGGCACAAATAAGTGCATCAGGGAAATCTATCTTTTGGTGCATCGCCATTTAACAAAGCACATCTGCAAACTGCCAACCCTAATACTGACTGAATCGAGGTCCAGGCTGAGCCCTTCAATACTTGGAATCCATTAATAGTTCATTTCCACCTTTGCCAGTTTTGTTTGCAAATCTTTAGTGTACCCTAGTCTGTATATTCTCAGGAATCTGCTCCTTATCACAATTTAGGACTTGCAATGGGAAGCTCCAAGCCTAAATATTCTAGTAGTAATGTTGAAGATGAGTACTCCAGAGCTTTTCTTGCAGCCCCTTCTGCAACTGTCTGGAAATTATTTAGCACCTGTAGAACATTTCCTTCTAGGTGTTCTGAAAAGGATGGCTAAGACCATTCCATTTAAGTAGCAGCTATCAGAAGAGCTGTTTAGGTATTTTAAGGAAACCAATGTGATCAAGGAGTTGGTAGCAGTGCCTTTCTACCTTTTCGGAAAGAAAATGCAGACTCCATGAAAACCCACATGCTGTGCTTCCTGTTTAGAGAAGTAGGTGCAAGCACACAGTGCTGTGTCCAGACATCCACTTGGACCAGTGGTTGTCAAATATGCCCTCAGAAGAGCTGCTGTTCTTAACCTTTTGTTGGAATTTATTTACAGAGTGCTGTGCATCAGGCCTACATAGTGGATTACAAGGTCCTTTATCAGTCAGATAATTAAATACCTGTGGGAGGAAACCAGATTTGCCTTGTTACAAAATGAATTTCACACCTATTGGACAAATAAGCAAAGCAGATTCTTCCCATGCTTTCCCTGTGTTGCTTTTGAGGATGTGTTCTAGTCCTCTGCATTAGCCATGTGTTTAAAAAAATGGTCTGCTGCTAGATCTAGGTTGGAAGAGTAGCTGCATTGTGCCCAGCCTGAAAGAATCCTCCCAGCGCTTCTGAGTTCTAGGTTCCTAGAGAAGAAAGAACTGTCGCCTTTATGGAGCACCTGTGTTTACTGGAGAAGCTGCCTTTGCTGCCACCTGGCTGCTAACTGCAGAGACTTGAGGGACATAGAACTAATGAAGTTGTACTTTCCAGATCACATGTATGTCTTATTTGTGTAGACACATATATACATACATCGACATTCATATTCTTGCTGAGCCACTCCATTGTTGCTTTTGCTTTGTGCTTAGGATGAAAGATGAATCTTCCCGATCCCAGTTCTGTGGCACCATCTGTCTTTCTCTTGATCTTCACAAGCTTCCCTCTTCCTGTTGATGCAAAGCATCCCTGCTTCATAATACTGCTTTACTATAGGAATGGTGTTAGAGTGATGTGCCCCTATGCCATATGTTGCTTAGCAGCAAGACCCAAAAAATTTCATTTTGGTCTCAGACCACAAAACCTTCTTTCTCATTCATATAGTGTCCCTAAGTGTGGTGGCATATATTATGCAATACATCCTATAGACTTTCTTCTGCAGAAGCTCTTCCTGACATCCCGTACAGGCCACATTGGTGTAGTAATTATAAAATTGCTGAACAGCTTTTTCCCCAGTCTTGGACAGATGCCTCTGTAATGGGCCAATTCAGAAAACTAGTTCTGCCTTTAAGCCCTGATAACACCTCTTAGACGCAATTACTACCACAGCCAAATGCAGAAGAGAGATGGATATGCACGTAAACAGCAAAGGAAAAGGAAATGCACGCAACACAGAGTATTTACATTATAGGCAAATGAGCTGGCCGTAATAAAATGGCATGCTAATATTGTCTGTGCCTGATTCAGAGAAACTTGTTAGGATTTCATAACCAGCCTTAGCAGCAGTATCTCCACACCTGGTCTTGAGGTGGTTTAAAGGTTTTATGTTTGCCCCTGACAGTATTTTGATGGCATTGGGGGCTTTCCTTGATGCCTGGATCATCTTGAGATGAAGTGTCAAACTCCCCCTTAGATACAGGCATCAAGGAAAGCCCCTGATGCCTTCAAAATACTATTGGGGCGCAATCAGGCCCCAGCAGGACCTTTAAATTTAAAAGCTCAGGAAGGGTGCGCCCACGCCTAAGGGCCACGCCAAAAGGTCCTTTGGCGTGGCCCTTAGGTGTGGACAGTAGGTGCCACCACAATTCCAGTCCTGGCAGACTACAGCAATCGGAACTAGGCAACACCATCAGAACAACACCCTGAAGCCTCCAAATACACCATGGGCATCAAACGCTCAAAACCAGACACAGATCAGAGACAAACCAAGACACAACACCAGGAACTGTGAGTAAGCCCTGAACACAGCACTCAGCTGAACAAAGCATCCATACGTAACTCACACATAAAGTTAAAACAATTGTACCTGCCAATTAGCCACTGCGCAATCAACCCTAACCTATTGCCATCCACTCAACATATGCAAAGACAAGTGAAATGGATAAAAAGATATTACTCGCACTACTCCTTCTCCTCCTACTCCTCAAAAGCAGATACACTCATGCTGGAGAAGCCAGAATACCATCACACACTCACCAGATATCAATTATACAAACAGGCAGATATGCAACATACAAGATACATACAACTACGAATCAAAAACACCCAAACAGACCACGAAGAATAATACACATAACTCATACCAGCAATGAAGAAACACCTCCTATCAAAATACCACAAGATACCACACACTCCTGTGCATTAGTCAATGCCTGTTCTATACGGAACAAATTCCACACAATAATGGACTACATACAGAACCAGGACATAGACATGTGCATCACCGAAACATGGCTCTCCGGTACTGACAATGTATTCATAAATCAAATGGCCTCCCAACAATAAACGAAACAAAACTCCACAAGACCAACACGCAGAGGCGGTGGTGTGCTAGTTATTGTTAGGTTGCACCCACAATTTAACATCACATCCAACACCCGTACCACAGGAAGTAACCTAGTAACAATCTCAAACATCTAGCACTCTGCCTCCTCTACAGAGCCCCAAGCTCAAATGAAGACTAAAACTCCACCATACTATAACAAATCTGTTCCCTGGCAATCCAAAACAAACCGCTCACAGTCCTTGGGGACCCCAACATTCCATCATTATCCATCCAGAATCAAGATACCTTCATGGAATCAATGGAAGATCTGCAGTACACCCAACTACGAAATACCCCAACCCACAAGTTGGGAGTAATCCTCAACCTTGTATTCACACCATACCAAAAGGACTTGATACACAAGTCTCCCCAATCCCTTGGTCAGACCATCACATGATCAACTTCTCCATAAACACACCCATGATGAACTGAACACCTGAAACAAGGCAAAAAGGAGATTTCGAACCTTTCACAAAGACAAATTCCTGGAAGAGGTACTGACAGATCTAGAGCAAAACATAACAGACCTTGATACCACCATTGCCAAATGGAACATAACTCTACATAACGCAGCAATTGCACCAAATAAACCAACCAATGACAACAAAAGAAAACACTACGCCCCCTGGTATTCAGGTGAAATCAATGAGCATAAAAAATGCCTGAGTAAAATAGACAATGGAGAAGAACCAAAAGCCATAACATCTTGACAAAATACAACGAAATGCAAGCCACATATACTATGATAAATGGTCACAAGAAGGAATACCACTCAAACCTGATAATGAAATCAATTAACAAACCAAGGGATCTCTTCTTTATAGTAAGCAATCTCATGAAAACTGTCGAAAAAAAGATGATCCAAACTCCATTCCTCCACAAGACCTAACTGACTATATACAAGTCAAATACACACAGATACCACTCGAAACCAACTAAATCTAATATACAGCACATAAAGGATGAAACTTGGGACTCATTCCACATCCCATCAAGACAACAACTCGACTCCATCATAACCAACACAAACACAACCACCTCCCCTATTGACCCATGCCCAGTTACCTGGATCAAGCAAACAAAAGAATACCTAACACCCCATCTACAAATGATTGTTGAATCCTTACTCACACAAGGATACCTTCCCCAGCAACTCAAAGCATCCATCAGACCAATCCTTAAGAACAATCTCGACAAAAATGAACCGAACTCCTACCGACCAATATCCAGCCTCACCTTCTTTCTTTATCTTTATTGATATGTCAAGACATTAGAGTGTTTTTACAATAAAAGCAAAATGCTGCAGAAAAGAGGAAAAGAACGCCATTGTATAATAGGAAAGAGGTAGAGAAAACAGTATAGGTCAAACAAAGACAAAGTACAAAAGGAAAAATACTTAAGTGGTGCTAACAATCAGGAAGCTCAAATGCCTGTTGGAATAGGGTGGGTTTTGAGCAATGACTTGAAATTCTGATATAATGGTTCTAGACGGAGAGAAGATGGTAGTATGTTCCGGAGTGCAGGGCTGAGAAAGTAAAAAGTGGCACGACGGATCTGTTCCAAATGGGTTTGTGAAGGAGATGGGAGAGTAAGACAATTCGCATGAATGGAACGAAGTTGCCGGTGTGGAGTATGCAGAGAGGTGAGATTATCAAGATACAGCGGAGTCGAGGTATGGATTGCTCTATGGGTCAGAATTTGTACTTAAATCTATAATGGAGAGGCAACCAATGGAGACGGAGTAAAAGAGGAGCGACATGGTCATACCGTCCGGCATGGTAAACGAGTCGCGCTGACGTGTTTTGCAATAGTTGTAAGCGCTGAATTTGATAGAATAGTAGGTTCGCTAATGCCACATTACAGTAATCTAATCTACTTATAACTAGAACCAGGAGTAGGGTGATAAGCGAGGCCGGAGGTAGCAGAGAATGGACTGCCCTAATTTGCCTCAGTGCATAAAAGGAGCTATGAGTGAGGAAAGACACATGCTCGTGAAAAGAGGGAAGAATCCAATGTTACACCCAAATAACAGAAGAAACTAAGGGGATAGCAACAGAAGCAAGCTGAGGAACAATAGTGGGACAGGGAAACATACCCACATTTCAGAAGATTTGTCAGGATTCAAGTGGAGGAAGTTGGAAGAAAGCCAGGAAGCAACCCAAAAGACGCTCTCCAGCCAGCTCCAGCTGCTCTCCTCTTCTGAGGATCGAGCTCTCATCACCGACGGAGGCGGGAACCACCATCTTGATCGGCAGCCCAATCCGGGCACGAGCCAGCCCTTTAAATTCAAGAGCGCCATCGGGCGCGGGATACAAAGACGCTCTCCAGCCAGCTCCAGCTGCTCTCCTCTTCTGAGGATCGAGCTCTCATCACCGACGGAGGCGGGAACCACCATCTTGATCGGCAGCCCAATCCGGGCACGAGCCAGCCCTTTAAATTCAAGAGCGCCATCGGGCCCGTGACTGAGGGCCTCGCCAGAGGGCCCTTTGGCGTGGCCCTTAGGCGTGGACCAGGAAAGTGAGTCCGTGCCGCCACTACTGGACAACATCAGCCCCTACCACCTGATCGAGTCTCCTCAGCCCTGGGACCGAGCCGTTAGATGCATAAGATAACGCTGAACTGCAGCACGATCCGCAGTGCCATCTCAGTGAAATACTCCAACCAACCGGCGCATCTACAATACTCCAACTAAGGACACGATATTAAACTCCGTGAACAAACTACCTTTGGCAACAGCACTGCTCAGCACTACACAAGATCCACACAATTAAGCAACTGAGCTCCCTGGAGGTCGAGCCGGCTCCCCATCTTCACTCCAAACGATCCGTTGACCACCGCAAGTATACTACTGCCAACTGAACTGTTTGATCTCTGATTTTGTTACTCTGATTACACTGTCTACTCTGATTACACTGATATCGTTAGCATCCCTAGCCAAGCTAGTTACCTGTATTTATTCCTCAAGTTAGCTTGTACCTACTTTGCAGATGTCATTAACCATCAATTGCCCCATTATACCTCCACCCAAGTTCCTCTATCTCTCATAGTCGTGCTAGTGAATAATCTGCAATTTGCTTTAACAAGGCCTGACTATTATATTCCACGGCTGTTGCTCTTTACAACTGTAAATCATCATTATATGTACAGTCATATAACCTGTTGCATAATTTGATTGCTTCGCTGCACACCGAGTTTTCTTTCTCTGCTGGCAAATCCAGCTCACCCAAATATCTCATCCTTAGTTGACCACATTGCCTGTAGCCATGTCCTCCATCATACATCAGACGCCTCACTTAGTCTTCATCTTGCTCTTAGCATCAGTCCCAATCCTAACATTGGCACTAGACCCGGGCATTAAGCAGATCCCTATCCTTTATAGCAAGGGAAGGTGCTCAATGGAATATCCCTGCCTTTCCAACACGAAAACCAGAATATCATACTCACACCTAATACATATTCCGCTACTTCCTGACAAAGACCCTAATGAGAAGCACAAGACCGATCGTCTACTCAAGTGCGCCTTAATAAATGCCAGATCTATACGTTCCAAATGGCCTGCAGTAATTGATCTAATTACAACACACAACCTGGACATACTACTAATAACAGAGACATGGCTAACCGACAATGACAATGTCCTCATCAACCAGATGATTCCACCAGAATTTTCCATCTATACCTGCCACAGAACTAAACAGAGAGGTGGTGGCACACTCATTCTCGCCAAATCAGACCTCCAATTCAAGCTATACAATACCACCAGTACCCCACATCTTGATACCCTCTCCATATCTAATAAGAGCTGTACGATCAATCTGCTCTACCGAGCACCATCACCTTCCCCAGAAGACCTTCCATCTATAATCAACATTGCATGTAACTCTCCTAACCCTCAATCCCCTAACTGGCTAATAGGGGATTTTAACCTACCATCGCTACAAACCTCACACTCTTCAGCATTCCTCGAAGCAATGCACCAACTAGGCTTTGAACAACTTATCGATGCTCCCACTCACATCAAAGGAGGCACTTTGGATTTAATCTTCGCTCCCCAAGTGATACCCAACACATCGCAGATGCCCCCGATACACATAACCCCTATACCCTGGTCTGATCACAACTTACTCCTCTTTTACATCCCCATTGAACACCTCTCCAACAACAGTAGCACTTCATGTCGCCCCCCAAGTGCACTTGAAACTCGATTCTGTCCATTTGATAAGATTAAAGTCTTGGAGAAGATTCTACCTGCCCTACACAAGGACTTACCTTCCCAAGATGATTTAATAACCAACTGGAACAACACACTGAAAGCCGCTGCCTGCATCTCTGCTACAAACAGAACCCAAACCAAGAGCAAACATAAACCTTGGTTCTCCCCTGAACTTCAAGAATCCCTCCTCCACCTACGCAGACTTGAGAGACGATGGCGATCCTCCCGTTCTCCTGAGTCACTCTGTTCATACAACTCATACCTACAAACTCACCGGAAGATGACATCAGAGAAAATAAAGAAATTCCACTCGGATACATTAATGCGGTCCGTGAACAAACCACACGACCTCTTCAACATTGTTAAATCCTTAACAGGTGATCCAACCACATCCCAACCACATCCCAACCACCTATGCCTCACCCTCAGGATTATGCCGAATACTTACAATCAAAAATGATTCAGTCTAGTTCGACCCTCTCAGCACCAGCACCTCCTGCCCCACAGAATCTGACCCAACTCACCACGCTTGACATTTTCTCTCAGGTATCCAACAAAGAGATCGAAGAAATAATAATAACTATCAACCTGACTACTGCACCTAACGACCCCTGCCCAGCCAGATGGATCAAAGAACTACGACATGAACTCAGCCCAATTATAAGAAGGATTGTCAACCAATCATTCTTAACAGGATCATTCCCCCAGAGCCTCAAGCAGTCATCCATCCGCCCCCTCCTAAAGAACAGCAAGCTAGACCCAACAAAAGTCGAATCCTTCAGACCTATCTCGAGTATCCCGCTACTGGCAAAAATCATGGAAAAAATAGTCCAACGCCAAATACAACAGCACGTTGACTCAGAAGCTCCTTTGGACCCCTCACAACATGGTTTTAGAGAAGAACACGGTGTGGACACCCTCCTCACTACCTTATTCAATAGCCTAATCATAAGCATCGACAATATTCATCAAGGGTTCATTCTCATATTTCTTGACATAGCGGCTGCATTTGATTCAGTAAACCACAATACTCTCCTTCAGCGCCTTAAAAATAAGGGTATTCAAGGTCTAGCCCTTGACTGGTGCAAATCCTACTTATCTGATAGACAGCAGCAAGTCAGAACAGGAGATGCAAAATCCGACTCATTCCCACTTAAACAAGGTGTCCCTCAAGGATCCGCATTATCCGCACTAATGTTTAATATATATGCAACCAATCTGTGACGTGATACGTACCTTCAACATTCAATGTCTGGCATATGCTGACGACATCCTAATGTATGCTCCATTCAACGTAGAAAAACCAGATTTTACATCAATAGCTCGTTGCTTTGAAGCTGTATCAAACTGGCTCCACAAACAGAACTTACGCATAAATCACAACAAAACAGACGTCCTATTCGTAACAAGGAATCCAACATTCATACCCCCTGCCTCATTGCAAGTAAACAACATTGTACTGAAGGCACAACCCACAATCCGGTACTTAGGGATTACATTAGATCAACGGCTTGATATGTCTGCCCACATCAAGAAAGTAACAAACTCAATCTACCAAAAGATTCGGACCCTACGTAACCTCCGACCGCTTCTTGACTACTCAGATTTCCGCACCATCTTCCAAGCACTAGTACTGCCACATGTTGACTTTGCCAATGTCATACTACATGGTCTCCCACAATCTACCTTAAACCCACTCCGTCTCGCCATGAATGCAGCAGCGAGAATTCTCGTAGGTGCACCACGATCAGAACACATAACCCCAATACTGAAGAGTTTACACTGGCTACCCCTTCAGGCCAGAACCCAATATAAAACCCTGGTCATGACTTTTAAAGCTGCAAAAAGTCCATCTCTATCACCTATCCACAGTTTGATACAGGTTACTCCAACAAACAGAGCCAGGAGATCTGCTGCGCTGAACTCTCTTGAACTCCCGAGACTCCTTACAAAATGCTCTAAATCAACAGCCGCTAGAGCCTTCTCACTGTTTGCACCCAGAGCCTGGAATGCCCTCCCACCCGAAATCAGAGCCATTACTAGCCTCACGACTTTCAGAAAAGCCTTAAAATATCACTTGTTCCTATTGTATTACCCTGAAGCAACTCTGATGGAACATAGCATCCGTGTTGACCTTTCCCACGTGATACCAATGGAAAATGGCTAACCATGACATTCATACCTACACTCTCCACTCTTACCACATTTATACTGCTCAATAATCGTATCTAATTACCCCCACATTGTAATTAACCTTTGTAATTAACCAGTATGCCATGTATATAGTTTATATTATTTACTCCTACATATTTACTTGTACATAGTTTACCACGTTTGCCCCAAGTTCTATACCCTGTTCTCTGTAAAAAACCAATGCTGTTTGTATCATTGTGTTTAAACTTATTCATATGTAAACCGCACTGATTATAAGCGCGGTATATAAGAAAAAAAAATAAATAAATAAATAAGAGTCATTAAGTGGTGTGATATCCACATCTATAGGTGAACTGTGGAAAAGGACATCTGGAGTGGAGGAGTGGCCTAATGGTTGGGGCAAGGTACTTCAGGCCGGAAGGTCGGGGGTTCAAATCCCACTAGAGAACAGCAACCTTGGGCCGGAAGGACTCAGGTTTCTAGTCCCACAGGTGCTCCTTGTGGTCTTGGGCAAGCCACTTAATCCTCCATAGCCCATGTTCCCTGTAAAATAGTTATCTCCAAGTTATAATGCCCTGTTCAATGTAATTTCAGTTTGTTCAATGTAAACCGCACTGATGCAGAATAGCACGGTATATAAGAGAATGTAAATAAATAAATCTTTATAAAGATAAGTGGAGACTGGGTACTATTGGATTAAGAGAGGGAGAGGAGCAAGAAAGATGTTAAAGAGCAGAGTAGAAAGGACAGAGCCTTGAGGGACTCCACAAATCAGGGGAAATGAAAGTGATGACTGACCAGTGGAATGAACGTAAAAGGTATGAGGCACAAGAAAAGAGCGGAACCAATGTAGTACAATGCCCTGAAGCCCAGAATCGTGAAGACGAGAAAGCAAGATTTGGTGATCTACTAAATCAAAAGCTGAGGTAGGTCCAAGGACACCATCGGGGTGATATCCCCACGGTCATGTGTAGTGTGTAATTCATTTAGAAGGGCGATCAGTACTGTCTCTCTACTATGGCCTGAGCGAAATCCAGACTGTCGGGGATGCAGTGTTAGTGGGTTCAACATGGGATGACAATTGCTGGAACACAAGTCGTTCCAAATTTTTAGCTAGAAAGGGAAGATTTGAGACTCGTTGCCAGTGAGATAGGATAGATGGATCCAGAGAGGGCTTGAGAAGTGGGCGAACAATGGGGGACTTCCACGGACTAGGGAATAGACCTGCAGATAAACTGGAATTTAGAATAGTCAGGATTGTGGGTAACAACTGAAGAGAGGGTTCATATAACCAATTAGAGGGGATGGGGTCTAGAGGGCAGGTAGTCTTCCTAGAACCAGAAATTGTCTTAAGTACTTCAGTGGGAGTGATGGAATGAAATGAAGACCAGGTATGAGCCAACGTCTGGTTCAGAGAAGAGGAAGACTAGCCCACTGAGATGAATGAGGAAGTGTCATGAGAAGAATCCTTTGTAGCAGGGAGGGAGGAAGAATGTAGTGGGCGGGAAGGTAACAAAGATGGAGGCGGAGAAAGACGAGCAGAGGTTATGAATCTTCTCATAGAAAAGGTGGCAAGTAATGTCAGAGCTGGTACTAGAGTCCGAGAGGAACAGCGTGCGGTGGTAGAAGAAAGCTTGCGAAGGATAGAATGGAGCTGTCTAGAGGAGTTGGCAGCCTTGGAGATTTCGGAGGAGTAATAGGAACATTTAGCAGACTGAACTGATGAACGACAGCAGGAGTACAACTGTCTGAAACGAGCTAGAGAATCTGAGGATGGGAGCTTGAGCCATAAACGCTCCACTTGAAGCTGTGAACGCTGCAGGCGCAGACCAGGATGATACCAAGGGGAATGAACCTGATTTAATGAGGTAGAGGATGGGTGGAGAGGGGCCAAATTATCTAAAGCAGCAGTAACAACTGAATTCCAGATGTAGACTTCATAGCCAAGATAATTGAAAAATGTGTACAGCATCAACTACAGGACCACTTAGACACCTATGCCCCACTGGACCCCCACCAATACAGCTTTAAACAAAACCACGGCGTAGAAATGCTTATTACATCTGTCTTGGACACCCTCATAACCATAACAGGTATGGACAACATACACAGTGGCTTTGTATTATGCTTCATAGACATCACTGCTGCCTTTGACTCAATGAATCACAACACTTTTGCAAAGACTCAGACGTGGGGGTAAATGGCACAGTGCTAGATTGGTTCTCATACCTCTCCTACCGTACACAGCAACTAAGAAACAAAAAACAGTCTGAACCCTTCGCCCATCATCAAGGTGTCCCACAGGGCTCAGCTCTCTCAGCACTACTATTCAACGTCTACATTCAGCCAATATGCAACATTTATAAAACAATTCAACATCCAATACAGAATATATGCAGACATCATGATATTCACCCCTATAAACATCAAACATCCAGACTACACACAATCACAGCATGCCTTGAATCAATGTCAGAATGGCTCAACAGTCAAAGCCTATTCATAAATTACAGAAAATCTGAACTGATGCACATTACCAGGAGTACTATATTCTCACCACCGGACTCAATAAAGATCTTTGACCAACACCATAAGCAATAAACAGGAAGTCCAATACCTTGGAGTTACCTTTAACCAGCAACTCAGCTTCCAGACGCGCATCAAAACGACGACCAGAGTAGCCTACTACAAACTCAGAATGCTACGCAAACTCAAACCACTACTCTAGACGACAAAATCTGAACTGTATGCCAAGCCATAATAATGCCTATATTAGATTTCTGTAATGCAATCTATCATGGCCTTCTGACGAAAACAACCCTCCCCCTACAACTGGTGCAAAACACTGCGGCCAGAATCATCACTGGAACAGCAAAATACAAACACATAACCCCCACGCTCCATCAGCTACACTGGCTCCCGGTCTCTGTACGCACCAAATACAAAAACATGATGATCTTCAAAACATTAAACAACCTCTCTCCAATCACTGATCAGGAAGACGCCCCCAACCAGAACAAGAAAAGGAGCAGACAACAACCTAGAGACCCCACTAAACTTCAGAAAAGCAAATCAATCCACCTGCAAGAGAGCCTTCTCCCCTGTATGCACCCTGTGATAAGGAAGCTTATCATAGTTCAGGAAGGAGCTATAATAGAGGTGAATTGGCTCTGAACAAGCAACCTGTCTTTGCCGGTAGAAATAATAAAACAGAATGTTTCCATAAAAGACTACCAGTCCCAGAATGCACCAGGTTTCAAACACCCTATAGAAGAGCTGAAGTGGGGAAACGTGTGTTCAATCAGGAGAACTATGAGGTAATCCCCAATCACTCATCTCCAAGGGCAGGGCTTGATTCAGCACAGCTGGGCTGTGCTAGGGTGGAGTATCCCTCTAAACAAGTTAAAAGTAAAGTCTATTCTACACAGAATCAGAAGCAGACGGAGTTGGAGTTGATGAGGAACTCAGAGCTCAAGGACAGAGAGAGCAAGAAGCAGCGTGGAAGAAAGAAGAGGAAAGCATCTTGGAGGTCTAAAGGAGTTCATAGCAGTACGTGTGCTGGGAGTCATTCCAGAGGCAAGCATACTCCATTGGACTGGGGAAAGCCAGAGGAGTGGGGTTACAGAGCCAGGAATCTCCGGACGGCACCTTGAGGGAGACGGCTGCATTTGGAAGGGGCCCTAAGACCAGTGCAAGAAGGTATGTGAAGAGAGACCCAGTGTCCAGGGATCTTGATTGGAAGGCTGGACATAAAAACTGGACTACATACTGGCCAGGAGTTCTGGAGAGGAACCCTAACAGCAATGGAAGCTCAGGTATGAACACTGATTTATGCCCTAGCTCTTCACTTGGAAGACAGCAGGGGAACCAGTATTGTCCTGAAGAGTGCTCCATTAAGAAATTCCCCTGAGCCAGTCCATGATATTGATTCTATGATAGTTGAAGAGGAAGGAGATATTATAAATGAACAGTGTGACTACATGGATTGCTCTCTGTCTAGGCTGCTGTGGTAATATACTTTCACAAATGCAACAACCATCAAAAAGAAATATATCTTGTTCTTTTATCTACCCAGAAAAGTTTACAAGAAAGCCTTTGGGTAGGATTTGAGCCACGTATAGAAAGTAAACCAGCCAAGAGGTTTGCAGCTGGTTAATTGTTAGCAATTAAGCCTTGCATAATTGCACGTGGGCTCTAAAAGGACACTTCTAGGTGTGTGTGAAAATACAAGAAGTTATCCTTGAAAAAAGAACAGTTTTGGATTCTTTTTTTGGGGTTTTGTTTTGTTTTTGGAGCACTGCTAAAAGGTATTAGCAGGAGCCCATTGAAAGACCTTTCTGTTCCCATCAAGGTCTTTATTGTTTGATTTGATTGCTTAAGAAGTTCAGTTGTTCCTGATTTGTTTTCCTAAGTATAATACTGAAAGCAAGTATCCTTTTTGTGCTACCAAGTAAATCTGTGTGGGAGAAATAACCCCATAAATAAAATATATTTTCTTTGCTTAACACTCGAGCAAGCACAACTCATTTATTGTGAACGGCTGATTCTGGTATGAATGGACTACATTTCCCACAATCTTTTGCAAGTCATACTAATATTTGCCTTTGCCAGGACTGTGGACATTCTCACCCAGCGCCACTGTTTACAACCCCAGCTGTGGAACCATCTCCCCACCTCAATACGTGCAATCAAAGACCTAGTAGACTTTAGGAAAGCAATAAAAACCCACCTTTTCATAGAATACTTCGGAGCTACCCCAGAAGACCATGATCCCTGACGGAATGGTCTACATAACATTACAGCAGTGTCCTTGTATATAGTTAACAATTGTTAATTGCTTGTAATACCCAAATTAACCTTCAAGTTGTATATCCCTGTTCTATGTAAAGCTCGTTGCTGTTTATGATAAGGCAGTATAGAAGACCTGTTAAATAAAAATAATAAATATGCAGATTAGCCATGTGGTACCCCTGTTCTGGGAGACTGTATGCTAAACTTAGGCTGACTAATGTGTGCATGTTTTGGCTTGCTCTCCCAGTTTAACGCTGCCATTTGTGCCAAGTTTAATGCATGGCTAATTTGCAGATATGGCCCTTGTGTGCCGGCACTGAAATCTGGCACTATTGGTGTGCTGCAAAGAGGCATACAGAGCTGATAGTGTGACTTTAGCGCTGGCTTTCTGCATTGGACCGTAAGTCTCTTCTGGTAACCTTAAGTCTCGGGATAATATTTCTCAGCAGTTTGCTTAATCCACAACTGTTGACCTTGGAGAGCAGCCTGATTGAGGCATTTGTTCTGTCATGCAAAAATTTGAATTTCACAAAAAATTGAAAACCCGTCTATTTACTAAGCATTACAACAATACAGATCATCCCTCAATAGATTTAGATAAAGGCTAACCAGTTTTTGTCTATGTCCCAATGACCTAAACAATTCTACATAGCTGAAACTGTACTTTGCACAATGCTTAAGCCCTACATAATGTGTATCTGTATATAATGTATATAGTTTGCACTGTTCTGTGCTGTTCAGTTTTAACATTTGTTTACTTATTTTATTGCTTTTGGTTATATGATGTTACATGTAAAACTCTGCTTTGTTTATTGTGAACCGCAACTGATCTATGGAAGATGCGGTATATAAATGATTGTTAAATAAATAAATAAATGCCAAACTGTTTCCGCTTTGCGATGATAGACCTCATAGTGCCCAAGGACTAGTAAAGCACGCTGAAGTTTTCTTACAGCCTTCACTCTCGCTGGACTTTTTGAATAACTTTTAGCCTGGATTTCTTTTGGCAGCACTATTTTAGATCTTTGCTTCAAATTCATTTCATACAATAGGAAAGTTTATTTCTTTAGGAG
This sequence comes from Ichthyophis bannanicus, assembly GCA_033557465.1. Taxonomy (NCBI): domain Eukaryota; kingdom Metazoa; phylum Chordata; class Amphibia; order Gymnophiona; family Ichthyophiidae; genus Ichthyophis; species Ichthyophis bannanicus. The sequence goes on along the minus strand of CM066032.1, from coordinate 1,268,919,321 downwards.
TATTAAATTTCACAGCTACTTTGGACACAGGTGAGCCCTAAGTACATTTCTAAAATGTTCAATTTTGGCCTGCTGTAAGAAAATGTGTGGGGGCTTTACAGTCCTGTTTTTTTATTAATATTTCTATAATTGATTGTTTTCACGTAATTTTTAGTCTGGGTATGGAAAAAGAACAAGGATCTAAAGACCTTTACAAGACAGTAGAAATAGTAATTGAACCCTAGCCCTTTATTTCCCCCAAGTTTTGCTTTGAGGTTCACAAACGCATTTAAATTCTGTCCTTAGGGTCACAAAGACTTCTAGACCTTTCTCCTTGGGATGCATATTGCCATTACAGAACATAGTAAAGAGAGTTGAAGCAATAGCTGTTGCTTTCATAAGCTTTTGAAATGCTGTATCAAAAAAACAAATAACCCTTGTAAGGAGACACACCTCTTATTCAATGATCTCCTTTTCTTTGACAGAAATGAGGGGGATAAAAAAGATGACCAGATTCCAAAGAAACGTTCTGGCTCCAGTGGTTCAAGCCCTAGACGTTTTAGGAGGTCAAGTTCAAGACACAGAGCTCAGCGATCACGCTCTAGAAGCCCTCCAAAATTTGGGCGGATAAGATCAAGAAGTCGAAGTCCAAGAAGAATACCTCGTCGCAGTCCAGTTAAATCCCGAAGTCCCAGGCGCCGTTCCCGCTCTCCTGCTCTGTCTCCACGACGAGCTAGACGCTTAAGTAGAAGTCCAAAGCATCAGCGTCCTGCCAACGCAGCACCACCTTCAAAGAGGTTCTGCAAATCTCCAGGTAAATGTTACTCAAGTCAGTCAGATAAATGGTTAGACTACATCTAGCAAGCTAGTAAAGAGAAGGTAACAGACGCATCTTAAAAAAAACTCGTGGGGGGGGGGGGGTTGTGTGTGCAAATTGTGGATTTTGGAACACTGTATATAAGGATATGCTGGCGTTGTTTTACAAAACTTGATCTAAATAAAAAATGATTAATTTTAAATTGTAATTTTCCTTCTGATTTTGAAAATATAGAGCTTTAGTGTGCCTAAAACGAGGGGCTTTGCATCCAGTGGAATAGTTGCTGGTGAAGCTTGGGTCAAGAAGCAGGAGTTGTAGCAGGAAGTATGATGGTTGCTATTGACAGGGTTCAGAAGAGTAAGTCAAAGGGGAGCTGCTGCCTGCACTTGCTGAACTATAGAGAAGGAAAGTGCCTAGAGGAAGAGGGCTAAATTGGGATCGATAGGAATGTGCATAGAAGCAAGGGAAGGGAGATAGGATGAGCCCCTGGAGGAAGGAGAAAGGAGGAACAGAATGATTGGAAGATTGGAAAAGAGCACAAAGTAAATATATTGGGGGGGAGGCACCAAAAAATACAGCAAACAGAAAAGAATAACTGAAATTGATATGCAGCTCTACAAAATGCATGAATAATACAACTAATTCCCTCTTTCTTAGTCTTTGAGACCAGTCCTTAATGCATTTTCTTTGGCTGAGATCTCTCACCCCCCATCGTTTGTCAAAGTTGAGGAGTGGGAGGATCTTTGAGGTTTACTGCAGCACCTTTAGGACCTGACTTACTAATGCTGTTTTCCCACTTTCATCAAAGAGGGGAAAAAAGGCTGCTTAAAAAGGGGTTCCCTATCGTTCCTCCAGTTTAGTCCTCCACCTCTGGGTTGTGCACCTCCTCCTGCAGCTTGGAGACTTGGCATGTCAAAGTCGTGACATCACTGGATATAGCCTGCTGGTATCTCCCATCAGCCTTCAGTGTGTCCAGTCTCCATGCAGCAGGAGGACATAGTGAGCCTAGCTTCTGGGCTCACTTGGGGGAACAGATAAGGAGTATTTAGTGTGACATTCTATTCTGATTTTACTTTTTATTTTTACTTTTAATTCAGTTAAATGGCAATCAGGGATTAGTTCCCTTTAGTTATTAGGAACAAATTTCCTTATATTTACAGTAATTTTAAATTTGAGCCTGGCTCTTTAAATTAGTAGCAGCTAGCAGCTCCCCTCCACCCCAAACTGTCTCCACCTAGTCTTGCATTCTCTCCCCACTTCTACCATATTACCCAGTTTCTCTTTTAGCTTCTTGTTCCTCCTTAGTCACCCCCCCCCCCCCATTTCAGCTAGTCGTCCTTACCTTGTCAGCTACTCCCTCCTTCCCCGAGCGCCTACTCTTGCAAGCTAGTTAATGCCCCTCCTTCCCCCGGCCTGTAACTTGACAAACTACTGTTGCTGAAATTAGACAATATTGCAGAAATAAAACTTAATTTTGGTCACAACACTGGGAGACATTTCTCAGTAACAATGATTCTCCAGGACCAAGCAGGAAGTCAGTCCTCACTTATGGGTGACGTCGGCGCCGACGGAGCCCTCGCGGAGCAATTTTCCCCAGCTTTCAAAGAAAGCCTTTGGGAATTGCAGCGCGCATGCGCGGTCCTCTTCCCGCCCAAGGGTGCCATCTTAGCCAGTCTTCTTTTTTCCGCGGAGCCCTACAGACGTACCCGTCGTGTCCCCGCGAAAAAGTTGATTTTTTCTTCAGAATTTCTCTTTTTTTCTATTCGGTTCGACGCCGGTCTTTTTCCCGCCGGACTCGCGACGCCGGTCTCGAGTCCTCTTCTTATTTTTCGGTTTTTCTGACCTTGAGCCCTGGGTGCAGGACAAGTTGGTCGATGTCCCCTGCCGAGGCGAAAACCTCTTTGGCAAGCCCATGGCTGAAAAGGCTGCACAAATTGAGACGGAGACTCTCACCAGGACTAGGCTTTCTAGGAAGACCTCCGCCCCTTCCCAGAAAAAGAAGGGCTCGGGAAAGAAGTCCTTTTACCCGAGGAAGGCAGCTGCCTACAAACAATACCCCCATTATCAGGCCCCTGCAGCTCCCCAACAGGGCCAGCAGGCCAAGGGACGGGGTAACGGGTCCCGTAGGCAGCAAGCCCCCAAGCCTGCACCACCAGCCCCTGCTCAGCAGGGTGGGGGTTTTTGACTCACTAAGCATAGCCTCTCCCCCCCCGCTGGTTCCTCCCAGCACCGGAGGCCGGCTGGTTCACTTCGCCCACAGGTGGTCCAGCATCACCTCAGATGCCTGGGTGCTTCAAGTCGTGCGAGAAGGCTATCTTCTCCACTTCCACCAGGTCCCTCCCTCCTTTTTTCCGGGAGAACCTCCACGACCCCCTCTGCACCGGGAATTACTCCTTCAGGAGTTAACAGGTCTTCTACAGGAACAGGCGGTGGAACCGGTGCCCCACCACCTGCAAGGTCAAGGCTTTTACTCCAGGTATTTTCTGATACCAAAGAGAACAGGAGGCCTCAGACCCATCCTGGACCTGCGCAACCTCAACAAGTTCCTCGTGCGAGAGAAGTTCAAGATGCTTACCCTTGGAATCCTTCTGCCCTACCTCCAGCAGGGAGATTGGCTATGCTCCTTGGATCTAAAGGATGCCTACACGCACATCCTCATCCACCCAAGCCACCGACAATACCTAAGGTTTGTGGTGGCAGGAAATCATTACCAGTACAGAGTACTGCCCTTTGGCCTGTCCTCCGCACCGCGAGTCTTCACAAAATGTCTCGCGGTGGTGGCGGCCCATCTCCGGCTTCACGGCCTCTATGTCTTTCCGTACCTCGACGACTGGCTCATCAGAGCAGCGTCCGCTCTGGAGGTCACCAACGCCACGCGCCGCACGGTGACTCTTCTGCAGCACTTGGGCTTTGTTATAAACTTCGCAAAGTCCACTTTGCTCCCCTCACAGGATCTCGAGTTCATCGGCGCAAGGCTGCACACTCCTCAGGCACGAGCGTACCTACCGCTCGACAGGGCTCAACGGCTCATGGACCTAGCCGACCGTTTTCGCAGCCAGCCCCTGGTCTCCGCCAGGCGCTTCCTGAGACTACTCGGCCATATGGCTTCCACCGTCCATGTGACCCCCAATGCCCGCCTGAATATGCGGCCTGCTCAATGGTGTCTCCGCCAGCAGTGGCGACAAGCCACAGGCGGCCTAGCAGACCTAGTGCGCGTCTCCGAGCCGCTGATCTCGTCTCTCCGGTGGTGGCTTCAGCAGCCGAACCTGATCTGCGGAATGCCTTTCCAGTCACCTCAGCCGGCCCGGGTGCTGATAACAGATGCATCCCTCCTGGGCTGGGGAGCGCATTGCCAAGGGGCACGCACTCAGGGCCTCTGGACCACGTGGGAGTCTGCTCAGCAGATCAACTTCCTGGAGCTCAGGGCGATCCGCCTGGCTCTCAAGGCTTTCTCCCACCTGACTTCTCACCAGTCCGTCCTTGTCCAGACGGACAATCAAGTTGCCATGTTCTACGTGAACAAGCAGGGGGGCACGGGCTCCTTCCTCCTCTGCCGGGAGGCACAGAAGCTCTGCTCTTGGGCCGTCAGTCACGGCATTCTCCTCAAGGCAGTTTATCTCCCAGGCCAAGAGAATTACCTGGCGGACAAACTCAGCAGGATCCTCCAGCCGCACGAGTGGCGTCTGGATCCCTTGGTAGTTCAGAAGCTCTTTCTAAAGTGGGGCCTCCCCACGATGGATCTCTTTGCCAGTCCTCACAACCGGCAACTTTCTCGCTTCTGCTCTCGTCAGCCACACCCCCTTCGGGTTGCGGCGGACGCTTTTCTACTCTCATGGTCGGGGAGCCTTCTGTACGCTTTCCCTCCCATCCCGCTAGTCTCTCGGACTCTTTTCAAGGTTCTCCGAGACAAAGCCCTCATGATCCTGGTGGCCCCTCGCTGGCCCAGACAGCCGTGGTTTCCGCTCCTGCTGCAATTAGCGGTGGAGGATCCATTCCCTCTGGGGTTACAACCAGATCTCCTCACTCAGGATCAGGGGTCTCTGCTACACCCCAACCTCAGGTCTCTCAACCTGATGGCCTGGCTGCTGAGAGGGTAGTCCTCGCTCCCCTTCTCCTGCCGGCAGAAGTGGAGGAGGTCGTCCTAGCTTCTCGGCGACCTTCTACCCGCAAATGCTACGCCCTTAAATGGCGTCGCTTTTCCGTTTGGTGTGGCCAACAGTCTCAGGATCCCTTCTCCTGCCCGGTGTCGGTGATCCTGCAGTACTTGCTCTACCTCTCTAATCTGGGACTTAAGTCCAACTCCGTCAAAGTTCACCTCAGTGCTCTTTCAGCACATCATGTGCCGGTGGACGGCAGACCTCTTTCCAGCGACCCTCTTGTAGCGAGGTTTCTCCGAGGTCTCCTTCTACTTAAACCACCTTTACGCCCGCCAGCGCCTGACTGGGATCTGAATGTGGTTTTACAGCGGATCACCTGTCCGCCTTTTGAACCTATGGCTACCTGTTCTCTCCGTTTTCTTTCTTGGAAAACACTGTTCTTGATAGCCCTCACTTCCGCTAGACGCGTAAGTGAATTGCAGGCCCTCGTGTCTGATCCCCCTTACACGCGGTTCTACAAAAACAGGGTAGTCCTATGGACTCACCCAAAATTTCTTCCAAAAGTGGTCTCCCCTTTTCATATCAATCAGGAGGTGGTACTTCCAACCTTCTTTCCCAGACCACACTCCAGCCGAGCTGAAACGGTCCTCCATACCCTGGACTGTAGAAGGGCTTTGAACTTCTACCTTGACCGTACGCGGGAACACCGTAAAGCTGCTCAGCTTTTTGTATCTTTTGACCCCAATAAATTGGGGCTCCCGGTCTCCAAGCGTACGCTGTCCATCTGGGTTGCGGACTGTATCACTTGGGCTTATGGGGCAGCCGGACTCTCCTTGGAAGGTCGAGTCACGGCTCATTGCGTTCGGGCAAAGGCCACGTCAGTGGCTTACCTCCGCTCTGTTCCGCTGGCAGACATCTGCCGGGCCGCTACTTGGTCTTCGAGCCAGACTTTTGCGGTCCATTACTGTCTCGAGAGGGAGTCCCGCAGGGACAGTGCTTTCGGACAGGCAGTCCTCCGTAATCTCTTTGAGGTCTGAGCAACTCCTACCCTCCATCCCGGATGTGGGCTACCGGTGGGTAATAATTCAGCGAAGATCCTTTCCTTCTGTGCTGCTGAGCTAGAGGGAGCTCATTTTTGTGCTTAGGGTCTCCGGTAGCCTTAAGCTTGGGAGTCCCATAAGTGAGGACTGACTTCCTGCTTGGTCCTGGAGAAAGCGTAGTTACTCACCTGTAACAGGTGTTCTCCAGGAGCAGCAGGAATCAGTCCTCACAACCCTCCCTCCTGCCCTTGGAGTTGCAATCGTCTGCTTTACTTTTTTGCAAATTTTTATGCTGTCTTTTTTAGCTATGTCATCTGACTGGCTAAGATGGCACCCTTGGGCGGGAAGAGGACCGCGCATGCGCGCTGCAATTCCCAAAGGCTTTCTTTGAAAGCTGGGGAAAATTGCTCCGCGAGGGCTCCGTCGGCGCCGACGTCACCCATAAGTGAGGACTGATTCCTGCTGGTCCTGGAGAACACCTGTTTAATGTGTGTAACTACGCTTTTCCTCTCCTCTCCCCCCCCCCCCCCCATCTCCAGCAGTTTTCTAAATAGAACAGTCAGGCACACATTATCCTAGACACATCTCTACATTTGCCTAATGCAAGGTAACATTGTCACATTTTCATATAAGAAAATGTTAGAGGTGTCAAAATTATCCCATATGGTGGGGGCTACTGCTAAACTTTGTCAGCTCTGATGAGCAAGGACTGTCTTACATCTATATGTTCAGCGCTGTGTACACCTTGTAGCATTATACAAATGATTAGTAGTAGTAGTAAATGCACTGCTTACCAGAGACTATGCAGACCATTAAAACAAAACAGACAGCCATATCATGCACACTTAAACCTCACTGGGCCATGAGTTCAGAGAGTTCATTCAGCATGTCTCAGACCCAGGGACTAACTGCTTTCTGCCAGCTTCAAGCAGTTAGATAAGATTGTCTGAGGTAATGATATTTCTCCAGGAACAAGAAGGAAGTCGGTCCTCACATATGGGTGATGTCTCCTATTTTCTGCAGAGCCCAATGGACACTTGTCCTGTTTTCCTGGAAAAATCTCTCTAAAGTTATCCTTGAAAAATGTGTGTTTTTCCGGTTTGCGTACTGGTTCCTTTTCTTGCCTTGAGCTGATGCAGACCCCGGCACAGTTTCTCGGCTCCCCCCTTCTTATTTGACAAGGCTTGCCTTGACTGGCATTATTGCCCTTTTTCACCAAGGGGTTGTCTACCCTGGCCGGGTGTCTCCCACCATATGTCCTGGTGGATTCAAAATGTGTGACGGCTGAAGTCAAGCTATCTGTCACAGATGCCCACGACTGCTACCTTTGCTGCCTGGGTTTGGACCACGACAGCACCACCTGTGACCTGTGTCAGGCCATGACTCTGAAAACCAACAAGAAATGGTCGGAGTTGCAGGGGAAGATGTTCCCATGGTCTGACTTAGCTCAGGCTTCCCCAACGCTGAGCTCCCAGCCCAGCACTTCCCACAAGGCCCTGGTGGCCTCAGAGTCCCATGGCGGCAGCTCCTCAGAACACCGAGAAGAGAGAGTAATCCTCAGTCAGTCTAAGTTCTACCCAGTAAGGTCCCATGGAGGGACTCGGGCAGCTTCGAGCAGCGCCCCCTTAAGGTCTCTAGGAAGGAGTCCGCTAGCGGAGACTGTGCGAGGCTCCTCAAGGCTGTAGTCTTCATCGAGGATGCACTCGCAAGTGCTAGTGTCAGGCTCGATAACATTGGTGCCCGTGCCGAAAGTTGCTGAGACTTCTGACCTCGAGACCAGAATAGCAGCCCTGGAGCAGAATATCTCCGCCACCCTGGTCCCTAATAGCAGGCAATGATGTCCGGCTCATCCGCATCATCTGCCCTGACAGTCGGGCCCCCAACTGCAGGGCAGTTGAGCCAGGTACTGAATGCCACTGGCCTCGGGCGAACCCTCTGTACCGATTGAGGTCTCTGTCCCGATCCTCAGGTGTCAGGTCCTCCCTGGCCAGTTTCCGGGAGTCAGAACCTAGATCCTCCGGAGGAGCCCCGGGCCCAGCCTCCTTGACACCCTCAGACTCAGAGTGGGAGACCAACGACAAGGCCTCCCTGGAGACCTCTCAACACGCGATGTCCCCTCAGAGCAGTCTCCTCCAGCACCCTTCTCCCCTGGGCAGAGAGGTCCGAGGCCTTGACGCCCTCGGGTGCAAGTGCTTTCATGGCTCCATGCTCGGCTGCCGGATACATGCCTATGAATTGTACAAATGTATGTACCTCAAGGGCCTCATCCAGGAACTGGTGGGTTTCTCCACAGGCTTCAATGGGGAACCACTTCAGAGGTTTCAAACCCTGACAGCCAGGATCTAGGACTGCTTAAAATTCCTGTCTCGTGCTGCCTACGATGGCTTTGAATTGGCAGCCTGGGTAGCAGTAGCTGGCATTAGGTGCCTGACACCAAGCCTGGCTGCAGATCTCCAATCTCAAGCAGTGGGTACAAGAGAAATTGCTTGACGGCCCCTGCACTGAGGGAAAACTTGTTCGGCAAGCCCATGGCCGATAAGGCGGCCAAGATGGAGGTCGAGGTGGTGACCAGGCAGAGGCTCTCAAGGAAGACCTCGGCCCTCCCCCGAAGAAACCATCATGGAAAAGACCACCTTTCACGAGGAAAAAGGGGTCCTTTCATCAGGGTCACTACCAGCCCTTCTTGGGACAACAGGGCACTCAGCCCAAGAGTCAGGGCCATGGGCTCAGAATCCCTAGGCCCATCTCCCACCCAACCGGGGGGAGGACGGGGACTTTTGACTCCCCTGGCAGGGCCTCCGCTTCCCCAGGAGGTCCTCTCCAGCCCACAGTGGGCCGTCTGGCGCTCTCTGCCAACAGGTGGACTGGGGTCACCACGGACTGGGGTCACTACGGACCCTAGGGGTGTTTGCCGGAGGTGGATATCTCCTCCACCTCCGGCAAACACCCCTAGGGTTCTTCCCAGGAAAGCCGGTGCAGCCTCTCCCACACCAGACCTTGCTCCTCTCAGAGCTCGCAGGTCTGCTCAAGGACAAGGCAATGGAGCCTGTACCCAAACATCTATGGGGAAAAGGCTTCTACTCCAGGTACTTTGTCCCCAAAAGAACTGGGGGCCTCAGGCCTATATAGATCTGCGAAACCTGAACAAGTTTCTGGTGAGGGAGAAGTTAAGATGCTTTCCAGTTCATACTGCTAGACCAGTCCAGGCAAACAGGTTATGCACCCCTGCCAGCAGATCTTGGAGACAGAGAATTCTACCAGAGCTCTGATAGGCTGGAGCCTGGTGATATAATCCTACCCCTAGGGGTCTCCCTCAGTTTTTCTCTGTCTCCAGCAGATCTGGATGCTTTTTTTGCTCCTTCAAAAAAATTTAAGATGCTTTATTTCTTTGTGATTTCTCTGGGAGAGATTATACCCTGTAGTTGCCAGTGTACTTATCTGGGCACCAGGATGAATTCCAGCTGAGCTCCTGTGTCCTGCAGGTCACAGTAGAGATCGCTGATGTGCAGACTTCCCAGCACTAGTCAAGAAGACTATTTAGCTGGATGGTAAGCCTCCTAAAATCCAGTCCCTGGGGCTGATTTTAGTGGTGAGGCAGCTGGCAGTGCTCTCAGCAGCGGTCCGTGGCTTCTCTGCACTTTCGGTACTGTGAGTACAAAACCTGTCTTTCTCTCACTGCTGTCTGCAACTCTGTGGTGACTGGATTTATTTTTCTTGATTTTTCAGCGATTTTAGGCATTTCTCTCATGCCTGCAACCCCCCCCCCCACCTTGTCATTTGACTTTTTAAGTTAATTCCTTAGCCTTTGGGGGTTTTAATTCACTCTTTTTGAGGTTTATTTTTGCCGGCGGCCATTTTGAATAGCTAATGAGCCCTGGTTTTTGGTGGGAAGCCAGATTCCTTCTCTCTTTGCTGGCTTCTAGCACCAAAAAAATTGCTGTTTAAATTTTTCCACAACACTTGCTAGCTGTGAGTTGTGTGGGGGTTCCTTTTTTTCTCTGCCTATGTATTAACATAATGAATAAAAAGTACGGAAGGCATGATTAGAGATCCGGATGCAATTCAGAGCGACAGTACAATGCTAAGACACTGACCACTGGTGCAGGGCTCATGGGTTCCATCCCCCACTGTGCCCAACAAAGAAGGCTGGCTGAGGCATTGCATAGTATGGGGAATATTGTTAATTGCCTGTTCCTCCGGGGCAGAGTTATTATTTTTTTTTAGTTCTCCCTATGCCTTATTCAGGTCTACGCTGCATAGGCTGTCAGACACACAGGGACCTCAGAAATCAACTGTGCTCTTCCCCCAGCGTCTTGATTCCCCAGATAAACTTGGGAACTCCTGAGCCTGGCTTCAGTGGAGCTCTCCATTGGCTTTACGCTGCGCTGAGTCTTTGCCACGGACATCCCCAGGAAGTTCAGGTATCAATTCCTGAAAGGAAGTGGAGTAGCCTGTTTTTTTCTTACTTGCCTCAGCTACTGCTCCCGGACCGGCTGCCTCTGAGTTTTGAAGTTCCTACTTTAAAATTTTTAATCCACAAACTGCAGCCGGGTTACTTTGTACCTCTTACTGGAATATTGTACCTGTCTTTTTCAATATACCATTTGATTGGAATTTTAAGTCAGTGTTTTGGATCCTGACTGTTTTGGGCTCTACCTAATTAAACATACTCACTGTCATCTTCCGTACGGGGCTGGGTTTGAGCTTCTACATCCCTCCCCAAAAACACCTTTCAGCCCCTACCATGGAGGTCTGAGTGGCTGCGGAGGAATCAAACTCTACTTTCCCTACTTTCAGTCACTGTAATTGCCTTACCCTGACTTTGAAAGTTTATCTGTACCAGCACAGTGAATGACTGACAGTTCCCTTCTCAGCTCAGTGAATACCTGACAGTTTTTCTGTGCCAGCGGCCATTTTGTTTTTCTCTTCAGTGTTTCTTTTTGGAGGGAACAGCTCTAGACAGTTTCCACACATTTAAACATGCTGTGAAGGCACGGAGAGTTTCAAAATCCTTTTCTTTGAAGAGTCTTCGGTTTCCCTGAGCCCACCTTGATTTTTGTTTTAAATGCTAAAAAAAAAAAAAAAAAAAAAAAAGGGGGAAAAAGAGGAAAGGTGGTTTAAGTCTCTACAGTGCTTGTTTCTCTGGCTGTATTATATGTAATAAGTTATCAGCCGAATGGGGAATTAATAGATTGCTTGTGTTCCACCTGCACGCTGCATCCCGGAGACTCTTTCCCCATTCCCACTGCGCTGCTAGATGGGTTCATCAGCACCTTATCTCCTCCCTCCTCAGAGCCCCTGCTGCAGGATCTTCCTGCAGGAAACGATTCAATCAGCTCCCATGTCGCTTCCACAGCCGCTGGAGGCCACAGCAGCCTTGACTGACAGTGCCTTCCTCACACTCTTCCATCTGGCATGATGCCTGTGACTTTTGGAGTCTTTTGGAATATCTCCTACACCTGCCCAGTAGCAGGCGAGCATATGGCGTGGTCTCGCAAGTGGTCCCATAAGTCCTCAGACCTTAGAGCAGTACGTCCTCCTTGGAGCGTTGCATGTGCCTTGCGGGGTACTATGGATATTCAAGAAGACTTTAAATCTTCGGAGGTCAGCCCTGACTCGTTGGAGTACGGAGATGGGGAATATTCTCCGTCTGTTTTATTCGCTGACGGTTCTCAGCCTTTTTCGGAAAGAGGAGTTGCCGGCTCTAATCACACAGGTGATGGAGTCGCTCCCCCTAGCCGACACGCCTGATCCTTCGGATTCTCAAATCCGGTTGCAGCCGGATCCCATTTTCCAGGGCATTCGTACGGCACGCGGTATTGGTCAGTTATACCCTTGGTCTCCCTTTCACTTGGACCGTTGGCTGACATAACCGACAGTTGATGCATTATGACCAGGGTCATCAGGCATACCACACTTCCGGTTGAGGGCAGAGTGGCGCTCCGCGACCAGCAAGACCTAAAGAGTTGGGAGGCTGCTGAAGACGGGTTTTCCTTCGCCCGCTATTTCCTTCTTGCAGGGGTGTGCAGAGGTCTAGCAACTCGGGCCTCCCTTCGCTGGATTCAGCAGCTTCCAGGTGTTCCCGAGTTGGTTCATTTTGAATTCATCGCTGCATTCCGGGCAGAGGCATTCTGTGATCTCTTGCGGCTCAGCTCTCTTCCTAGCACCGGTGTCGGTTGCTCGGAGATGGCTCAGCCTGCGGCAATGGGCAGCGGATGTTGCTTCATTTACAGGCTCCAGCGTTTAGATGCCATTCGTCCCGGTCCACCGTTGGAAGGAGGACTGGGCCGTTACTCTGTCTATTTTGGGATGCTTCAGGTCCTGGATTTTCTAGGGGCTGGGTGCGACACTCGTCGGGGGCGGGTGTTTCTACCTCAGCAATGTTTTCAGAAGATCTCTCTTCAGCTCCGCCGCTGCTTGGATCAAGCGGCACCTCGGCCTTGGGGGCTACCTTCAACTCTTGGGGTCCTTGGCAGTAACAATAGCCCTCGTTCCGTGGGCAGGAGCGCACATGCGCTGCTTGCCGACGGCGCTTCTATCTCGTTGTTCGCCGGTATCGGACAGTTATCTAATCCGGTTACCTTTGCTTCTGCCGGTGCACCGCAGCCTCCGCTGGTGGCTTCAGGCACACAATCTTCTACGGGGGGTTCCTCTGGAGTCTCTGCGCTGGATCTTGGTGATGCCAGTCGCCGACCTCTCCGGTTGGGGAGCACCTTGCGGCTTGGCCTCGGCGCAGGGGAGTTGGTCACCTCGCGCAGCCCAAGGGTCTATCAATCGTCTCGAGACGCGGAAAGTGCGCTTCGCCCTTCTTCAGTTTCAGCCTCTTCTGTGGCGGCGTGCGGTTCAGATCCTGTCCGACGCCACGACGGTTGCTTCGCTAAGCCGCCTAGGCGGCACGCAATGTCCGGATGTCTCACAGGAGAGGCGTTTGCTCCTCCCGTGGGCGGAGGAACATCTTCAGGCTATCGGCGCAGCACATCGCAGGCGTGAACAATGTGTAAGCCAATTTTCTCAGCCGGCACTCTCTGGAGCCCGGGGGCTGGGCTCTGCAACCGGATGCGTTCCGGCCCATTGTTCACCTGTGGGCACTTCCGACCATGGATCTACTGGATACGGCGCAGACTGCCAAGGCTTCGCTGTACTTTGGCCATTGGAGGGACGAGGGAGCGCACGGCATAGATGCGCTCTCTCAACCGTGGCTGGCTCATCTTCTCCTGTGTGTTTTCCCTCCCTGATCCGTGATATGCATAGTTCTCCGGCGGCTCCGAGACCGTCGCGGCCCTGTACTCCTGCTGGCTCCGAATTGGGCTCGCGGACCATGGTATGCGGATCTCTTCAGTCTGTCTGGGGCGTGGCTGCTCCGCCTCGAGGCGTTTCTCGGCCTTCTGATTCACGGACCGGTGGAGATGGTAGACCCGGCTCCTTACTCGCTTTCGGCCTGGCTGTTAACCGCCGCCGGTTTGCTCGCAACGGCTCTTCGCCTAGCGTGGTCGTGGTGCTTCTCACGGCGCGGCGGTCTTCCATGACGCTGACTTACGCTCGGGTTTGGCGTCTCTTGATAGTGTTCGCGAAATAACCTCACACCCTGGCGTTGCAGTGTTCCGGACATCCTGTCCTTTTTACAGGCCGGAGTGGATAAGGGATTAGCGCTCAATTCCTTGCGAGTACAAATGGTCGCTTTAACTTGTTTTCGGGGTCCTATACCGGTGCGATCGATAGCTTTGTATTCGGACGTGTCTTGGTTCCTCCGCGGAGTTAGGGCCTTCCGGCCTCCTCTGCGTTCGCCTGTGCCTGCTTGGGCTCTCGTGCTTGTCCTCTGTGCCCTCGTTGCTCCTCCCTTTGAGCCTCTGAGGGCCTGTTCTCTTCTAGATTGGACTCTGAAGGCAGTCTTCTTGGTGGCCATAACTTCGGCACGCCGTGTTTCTGAGCTTCAGGCTCTCTGTGTCGAGATCCCTATCTTTGTTTTCCTCCGAAGGCGTTTCTATGAGAACTGTCCCTTCCTTTGTTGCCCAAAGTGCTGACGCCGTTCGCTGTTGACCAGCCTCTTTCCTTTCCGTCTTTTCCAAAGACGCAGTGTGACAGTGGTCGGTCTCCGTTGCGGGCGGTGGACCTTAAGAAGGTTCTTTTTTCGGTATCTGGGTGTCGCCAGACCCTTCCATATGACTGTTCCTCTTTGGTCTTGTTCGCGGGTTCTCGTCGGGGATCCGCAGCCTCCGAATCTACAATTTCTAGATGGGTTGCGGAGGCCATTGAGGCGGTGTACCTTCTCCATGCTCACTCCTCTCGGGCGCAAGCAACTTTGTAGGCCGGGAGGTCTCATGTAGTTCCTCTCGATATTCACCGGGCGGCGACTTGGTCGTCGCTGTCCACCTTTGTCGGTCATTATAGGTTGGACGTTCATGCCCGTCAGGAGGTCCGTTTTGGAGTTGCTGAGCTGTCGGCGGCCTTGCCCCCCTTGAAAACAGGTAGCTTGGGTACTACCCGTTTGTCTGGACTGGTCTAGCAGTATGAACTGGAAGGAGAAATTTCACTTACCGTTAATTTCCTTTCCTGGAATATTGCTAGACCAGTCCAGGACCCGCCCTGCTGTTGGTTGGAGTGCCGCTGGTGCGGTGCAGCCGCCGACCGCGGTTCTTCTCTTTACTGGTATGCCTCGCCCTGGACAGTCCATGGGTTCGTAGGTGGATACTGTTTTCAGCTCTAGGGAGTTCTTTGACTCCCTTTTATATAGTTCACTTGGGACCCTCTGGGGTGGTGATACAGTTCATGTTGCATTAGCTTGTGGACGTAACTGAGGGAGACCCCTAGGGGTAGGATTATATCACCAGGCTCCAGCCTATCAGAGCTCTGGTAGAATTCTCTGTCTCCAAGATCTGCTGGCAGGGGTGCATAACCCGTTTGTCTGGACTGGTCTAGCAGTATTCCAGGAAAGGAAATTAACGGTAAGTGAAATTTCTCCTTCCCTTGGGACACTGCTGCCTTACCTCCACCAGGGAGACTGACTCTGCTCCTTGGATCAAAAGGATGTGTACACCCATATCCTGATCCACCACTCCCACAGACAGTACTTAAGATTCGTACAAGGTACTCCCCTTCGGTCTGGCCTCATCACCAAGGCTTTTCACAAAGTGTCTGGCAGTAGTGGCTGCCTATCTGTGCCTACAATGGCCCTTCGTCTTTCCCTATCTGGACGACTGGCTCATCAGAGGTGCTATGGCCACTGAGGCCAGCCAGGCCGCAGAGCGGGCAGTTTGCCTCCTGCAGCGCCTGCGGTTTGTCATAAACTGCCCCAAATCCTATCTCTCCCCAGTTTATTTATAGGGGCACACCAGGACACACTTACAAGCAAGAGCAGTCCTCGCAAGAGAGGACAGCTTGCATTCAGCAGCTGATGGGGGAGGAGTAGCGCAGCAGGACTGTCCTGGCGTGCCACCGTTTCACTCTCCTAGGCCACATGGTTTCTACAGTCCATGTCGCCCCCCCTTGGCCTACCCTCATATGTGGACGGTCCAATGGTGCCTGCGCTCACAGTAGACTCAGGTCACAGGCAGGCTGAGGGACAGAGTCAAGGTAATCAGCCGACAGGCGGCCTCACTAAACTGGTGGCAGAACTTGCAAAACCTGTGGGTGGGAATGCTCTTTCAGGCACCCGCACCACAAGCAACCCTAGCCACAGTCGCCTCTTTCCTGGGATGGGGAGTGCATTGTGATAGCCTATGCTCACAAGACAGTTGGTCTCTGGAGAAATCCCTCCTACAGATCAGTCTCCTGGAATTCTGGGTGATCTTTCTGGCCCTACAAGTGTTTTGCCTCTACCTATAGCTTCTTCTACAGTAGTTCAGATGTAAAACATGGCCACCTGGTTGTCCAACAAGGAAGGGGGCATGGGCTGATACTCCTGCTGCCAGGAGGCGGTAGCCGCCCTCTCCTTTGTGGTGCGCCACAGTAGGCTGCTGCGAGTGGTATACCTCCCGGGCCAGGACAACTGCCTGACAGGCTGAGCAGGGTCCTGTGGCCACATGAGTGGCGCTTGCACCCCCTGGTAGCGAGAGAGCTCTTCATCTTCCAATGCAGGCCCGTGATGGACCTCTTCACCTCTCCGGACAAACAGCAGCTGACCTGCTTCTGCTCCTGTCAGTCACAACTGGAGAGTGGCAACTGATGCCTTTCTAGTCTCATGGGCCAAGGGCCTACTCTGTGCATTCCTGCCAACTCCCCTGGTAGTCAGGACCCACTTTAAAGTTTAGAGCGGCAGTATGTTAGTAATACTGATCGCCCCCAGGTGGCCCAGGCAACCTTGGTTTCCCCTGCTGCTCTCCTTGTTGGCAGCACTCCCGGTTCCATTGGTCTGAGCCCTGGATTGCCTGTACTAAGAGGGAGCTCACTCTTGCACCCCAATGTGTGGGGTTCCTGATGCTAACAGCGTTGCTTCTGAAAGGGTGGTTTTGGCCCCTTTCAATCTTCCAGTAGAAGTCGAGGAGATCTTGCTGGCCTCCCGGAAGCACTCCACCAGAAGGGCATATAAGTGGAGGAGGTTCTCAGTTTTGTGTGCGGAATGATAGAATCCCTTCTCCTGCCATGTGCAGCTCGTCCTTCAGTACCTGATGCACTTATAGCGCACTGGGCTGAAATCTAACTCTGTACGGGTGCACCTGAGTGCCATAGCCGCTCACCCCCCCCCCCCAATCGAGAGTAAACCCCTCTCCAGCCAGCCCCTGTTCTCCAGGTTCCTTCGGGGCATCCTGCTATCCAAGCCCTCTCTTCCCCCCAGCGGTGGAATGGGACCTCAATGTGGTGCTTTCCCAATTCACCAGACCCGCCTTTCGAGCCACTTGCCACCTCCGGTAACGATCGTGGAAAGTGGTCTTCTTGGTGTCAGTTACGTCCTCTCGAATAGTGTGTGAGCTCCAGGCCCTGGTGGCGGACCCGCCATACATGAGGTTCTATAAGAACAAGGTTGTGCTCTGCACACAACCCAAATTCCTCCCGAAGGTAGTATCTTATCTCCAGGAACAAGCAGGAATGAGTCTTCACATATGGGGTACGTCGGTACCGATGGAGCCTGCGCGGGAACGCTCCCCAGCTTCCCAAAAAGGAAAGCTTTTGGGAGCATCCCACTGCGCCTGCACGCTGCCTTCCCGCCTTTCCTGACCAGCTCTCCTCAGTTCTTCTTTGCCGCAGAGCCAGCAGGTCGAGCCCTGTCACCGCTGAAGAAGTTCTTATTTTATTTTATTTCTTTGGTCGCCTGTCTGCCTTCCCCCGACTCCGGACCGGTACCGCCGATCTCTTCTTTCTTTAAAAAAAAAAAAAAAAAAGTGTAATTTCTTCTTCTAGGCCTCAGGGCCCAAGAAAAAATTTCCCTCATGGAAAAACCAGCCTCCGGCTTCAAGAAATGCACTAAATGTAGCGGTACTATTTCTTTTACAGATACCCATGAATGGTGCCTTAAATGTTTGGGTCCTGAACACTCCATTCCGGATTGTCCGCCCTGCTCTCAAATGTCTAAACGGGGCCTACAGAACCGAGCAGCTAAGCTCCATGTTCTGTTTCCCGCTGATGCAGCATCGGTAGCATCGACCTCTTCCCGGTGGTCGTCTCCTGATGGATCTCAGGTAACCAAACTTAAGTCTAGCAGGTCCTCGAAGGGTAGATCTCCCTCTAAGCATCGAGATGCCTCCAGGCTTGCCCTCGAGGACCCTGTACCAGCCAAACAACCCCGGCGGGAAGCTCCGGCTTTCAAAGCTGCTCCTATGGGTTACAGGTTGACATCGATGGCACGGCCTCGACCGATCACCTGTTAGAATGCTCTGGGGTACCGGCACAATCTCCCGGTACCGACCTCCTGGCATTCATGGCGTCGATGGATCAGAATGTTCTGTCCATGCAGCAGGCTATTTCAGCCTTCATTCAAGCTGCGACGCCGATGGTACCGCAACGAGTTCCGTTGTCGGTATCGGCTCCGGTACCGGCACCGGCGCCGATACCGGTACCGACTGCTTCGACATCGACCAGGATACCAGCAGCGGTTCCTTGTCCAGGGCTATTTCTCGGTACCGATCCGGTTCCGAGAACGCCCGATGTTGATACCGCTCGATACGCGTACCGAGCGTTGGAAGAGCACCCTGACAGACGGTACTTCGATTCCTCTGATTCTGATTCATCAGATGAATCTCCTGAAGTATCCATAACCCTTCCTGAGGAGCCGCCTTCTCCAAAAAGAAGAATGTCTCCTCCAGAAGATTTGTCCTTTCAAGACTTCATAAGAGAAGTAGCTAAAGGACTTTCTATTTCAGTCACCTCTGAATCAGAGCCTAGAGCAAAAAAATTGGATATTTTTGGATACCCTAAGGCTCCTAGAAAGGCAGTCACCTTACCAATTCATGAGATTCTTTATGAACACATGATTGATTTATGGGAGACTCCTCTCACTCTCTCTCCTCATTCTCGCAGGTTGGACACTATGTACCGTGTCCCTTCCTGTCCTGGATTTCAAGAAACTCAGCTTCCTCACCATTCCATTGTGGTGCAGTCAGCTATGAAGAGGATAACGAGTACAAAGAGACACTCTTCTGCTCCTCCAGGAAGAGAATGCAGAACCTTGGATGCTTTTGGTAGGAAAATCTTCCAGGCCAGTATGCTCATTGCCAGAATCAACTCATATAGCCTCTATATGGGTATGTTTCTAGAAAGTGGCAGAAAGGTTGCGCACTTTCTTCCCTTTTATTCCAGAAGATAGAAGGGAAGAATTTCTCCTTTGACTTAAGCATACTCAAGACATTTCAAAGTTTTCCAACAGGGCAGCCTTTGACTCCTTTGAAGGTGCCAGCAGAGCCTCAGGCATTGCCATAGCTGCTCGCAGAATTGCTTGGCTCCAGGCTTCTGATTTAGAACCCTGGGTTCAAGATGGCCTAGGAAATCTGCCCTGTACAGGTGAAAATCTATTTGGCAAGGAGTAGCAGATTAAAGCCACTCAAATGGATGCAGAGAACTCTGCTCTGGATAGACTTTCAAAGTCAACCTCCATTCCTGCCAAGAAAAAGATTTTTAAGAAGTCTTTTTTCAAGAAGGGCAGATTCCCTTCCGCTTCTGGCCAACAATCTTCTACGGGTCGCTTTTCCACTAAGCGTCAGCAACCTAAGCAGGCCAGGACTAAGTCTGCAGGGCCTGCTGCAACTCAGCAGTCCCAACCCCCTCAGGGTTTTTGACTTGATGCTAGAGAACTTAGCCTTTCTGGCTTTGAAACAGCCAGAACCTCTCACCATTCCAGGAAGGTTAGCTCATTTTGCTCCCAGATGGGAGCAAATCACATCAGAGCAGTGGACCCTCTCCATCATCAGAGAGGGTTACAAACTTCATTTCTCAGACCTTCCTCCCCACACCATGGTGAGACACTTCAGTACTCCCACATCTCTTCTCAACCTTCTAGGTCAGGAGCTAACTACCCTTCTTGCCCAAGGGGCAATAGAATAAGTACCTCTTCTTCAACAAGGGTCGGGGTTCTACTCCCCCTATTTTCTCATTCCAAAGAAGACAGGGGGATACAGACCCATTCTAGATCTCAGAGAATTGAACAAATTTCTATGCAAGGAGAAGTTCAAGATGCTTTCTCTGGGCACTCTCCTTCCATACCTTCAAAGTCAGGATTGGCTTTGTTCTCTAGATCTCAAGGATGCGTACACCCATGTCCTCATCCATCCATCTCACAGATTCCTACGTTTTCTTTTCCAAGGAAAACATTATCAATACAGAGTGCTTCCTTTCGGCCTGGCCTCTGCCCCAAGAGTGTTCACCAAATGCATGGCAGTAGTTGCTGCATTTCTACGCACTCTGGGAATATATGTCTTCCCATACCTGGACGACTGGCTCATCCGAGCTCCATCTCAGTCAGAGGCACAGATATCCCTGGACCGCACAAGGCGCATTCTGCAGTATCTGGGACTTGTGGTAAACCTTCCCAAGTCTCAGCTTACCCCTACTCAGTCCCTAGAATTCATAAGGGCCTGGTTGGATACCACCACTGCAAGGGCCTACCTTCCCCAGGCCCGTTGCCAACGTCTAGTGCAGTTAGCCTCCCAGATTCAATCAAGGAGCCATTTAACTGCCCGGGAAATGCTACAACTGCTAGGCCACATGGCTTCCACAGTGCATGTGGTACCCTATGCTCGCCTACACATGAGAGCAGCTCAATGGACTTTGTCCACCCAGTGGACTCAAGCTTCAGGAGCTCTCTCAGACGAAATAGCTACCTCCAAGCGCCTCTTTTGGTCTCTCCAATGGTGGATATCCACTCAAAATCTGTTGCTGGGGTCCCCCTTCCAACAGTTGTTGCCCCAAGCAACCCTCACAACAGATGCCTCCCAAACAGGTTGGGGAGCTCATCTTCAGGACCTCTCCACTCAAGGCACTTGGTCCCCTCAGGAGACCTCTGTTCATATCAACCACTTGGAGCTTCGAGCAGTTTTTCTAGCTCTCAAGGTCTTCTATACCCTCCTCAGCTACAAGACAGTTCTCATTCACACGGACAATCAAGTAGCCATGTTTTACATAAACAAGCAAGGAGGAACTGGCTCTCTGTCGCTTTGCAACGAAGCTCTAAGATTGTGGGCCTTCGCCAGAGAGCATCAAATCCATCTCCTGGCAGTATACCTCCCAGGAGTCCAAAACTCTTAGGCAGACAGACTCAGTCGAGTTCTGCTTCCACACGAATGGTCCCTGCACATGGATCAGGTACTCAGTATCTTCCAAGACTTCTCCGGTTCTGTTCCAGAATTCCATGTCAGGGAGTTCAGGCCAAGGATGCCTTCCTCCTTCATTGGGGTCAGGGTTTCCTTTATGCCTTTCCACCCATTCCTTTGATTCCCAAGACTCTGTTCAAACTCCAGAGGGATCAAGGATCTATGATCCTCATAGCTCCACGCTGGGCACGCCAAGTGTGGTGCCCGCTACTTCTGCATCTCTCTCAAGCCCCTTCTCTGGACTTGGGAGCTGCTCCAGACCTGTCTCAGGAGGAGGGGACTTTGTGGCACCCAAATCCCAAGTCCCTTCACCTCAGAGTTTGGTTACTGAAGGCTTAGACCTTCAAGGCTTGAATCTTTCTCAGCAAGTGAAAGATATTATCCATGCTTCCAGAAAACCTTTCACCAGGCGTTCCTATGCTTTTAAATGGAAAAGATTTTCCATTTGGTGTGCTGGAAAGGGTCTTGACCCTCTAGCACTACCTTTAAATTCTCTCTTGGACTACTCCTGCATCTCTCCAATGCAGGACTTAAGACTAATTCAGTAAGAGTCCATTTGAGTGCTATTGCAGCATCCCTTAAGCCCATCAATGGACAACCTATTTCCTCTCATCCTCTCTTTGCAAGATTCATGAGAGGCCTCCTCCGGTGGCATGGGACTTAAATTTGGTTCTTGGTCAGCTTATGAAGCCTCCCTTTGAACCCCTAGCCACTACCTCCTTGAAATTTCTTTCCTGGAAGGTTATTTTCCTCATTGCAGTCACTTCAGCTCGCTGCATCAGTGAACTGCAGGCCTTAGTGGCTAATCCACCTTATACAAGGTTCCATCATGACAAGGTGGTCCTTAGGACAAATCCACACTTTATGCCTAAAGTGGTCTCACCTTTCCATCTTAATCAGGATGTGTATTTTACCTGTCTTTTTTCCAGCTCCTCATGCATCTAGTGCAGAGAAGAGCCTTCATACTCTGGATTGTAAAAGAGCTCTTGCTTTTTACTTGCAAAGGACACAGCAACATAGAAAGTCTTCCCAGCTTTTTGTTGCTTTTGATCCTTCTCATTTGGGACTTCCAGTCTCTAAGAGAACACTGTCCAATTGGATTGCTCAGTGTATTTCTTTCGCCTACCAGAGTAAGAACCTTACTCTGGAGTGCCATGTCACAGTTCATAATGTGAGGGCCATGGCCACCTCATTGGCTCATCTAAACTGTGTGTCCATCGACCAGATCTGTCGAGCAGCCACCTGGGCCTCGGTTCATACCTTCACAGCCCATTACTGCTTGGACAAGGTCTCCCGCCGGGATGCCTTGTTTGGTCAGGCTGTCCTCAAACACCTGTTCCATTCTTAAACAACTCCTACCCTCCTTCCCTGGATGGATGCCTGAGATCCATAGGAGGACGTAGGACCCTTCCCAGGGTCTCATATCCTTGGGGATCTCCCAGGCATCTTAGCTAGGGAGTCCCCATATGTGAAGACTCATTCCTGCTTGTTCCTGGAGATAGCACAGTTACTTACCTGTAACAGGTGATCTCTGGGAACAGCAGGAATAAGTCTTCACAACCCTCCCACCTCCCCTAGGAGTTGTATCTTTTTTCTGTCTTTCCTTTCCTCTTTCTCTCTATTGTCTCAGCTTTAAACTCGAACTGAGGAGAGCTGGTCAGGAAAGGCGGGAAGGCAGCGCGCAGGCGCAGTGGGATGCTCCCAAAAGCTTTCCTTTTTGGGAAGCTGGGGAGCGTTCCTCCGCAGGCTGCGTCGGTACCGACGTACCCCATATGTGAAGACTTATTCCTGCTGTTCCCAGAGATCACCTGTTACAGGTAACTAACTGTGCTTTCACCTCAGCCAAGAGGTGGTACTCCCCACCACCTTGCCACTGCCTCAAGCCGGCAAGGAGGAGCTGATCTTTAATACCCTGGATTGCAAATGGGCCCTGTCCTACTTACAGTGGACTCAGGCCCATTGGAAATGCTACAACATAATGTTTTTCATGTCCTACAACCCCAGCAGACTGGGGCTCCCCGTGTTGAAGAAAACTTTGTCCACTTGCGTGGCAGACTGTATTGCCCTTGCCTATGAGTGAGCTGGCCTCTCCCTTGAATACCGGATCACAGTGCATCGCGTGAGGACGATTGCCATGTTGGCCAACCTTGGCTCAGTGCTGGTGACCGAGATCTGCAAGGCTGCCATATGGTCTTCAGTTCACACATTTGCGGTTCACTACTGTCTGCAGGGCTAGTCCTGAAGGGACAGTGCCTTTGGCCCTGCAGTACTCTGCAATATTCTCGGGGTATAGGCAACTCCTGCCTTCCGGCTATCAGAGTGATAGTATTGCTGGATGCTAGGGTCTTGCAGAGTCTCTGTGGGGACCCAACACCTGTTTTTCTGAGCTACCCGATTGGGCGCCGATCGTGCTGTCCTGGTTCCATCCTTGGCAGCCTGGAGATAGGGAGTCCCATATGTGAGAACTGACTTCCTGCTTGTTCCTAGAGAAAGCGTAGTTACTCACCTGTAATGGGTGTTTTCTGAGAACAGGAATCAGTCCTCACAGCCCTCCTTCCTCCCCTGGGAGTTGCCTCTATTCATTGCCTTATTTTTACTGCCGTCTTAGCTATGTCGTCTGACTGAGCAAGATGGCACTCTTGGACGGGAAGGGGACCACGCATGCATGATAGCATTCCCAAAGGCTTTATTTGAAAGCTGGGGAAATGCTTCACGAGTGCTCTGTCAACGTCACCCATATATAAGAACTGTTCCCGGAGAACACCTGTTACAGATGAGTAACTATGCTTTTTTCATAGACCCCCTGCCCAGTTTACATATTCATTTACTCATGTTCTTAGTCCATTGTGAACTGTTCTATTCCCTAGCTCTCCCCTCTTTTGATTCTATACAGAACCATGAGCATAAAATTGTCCTGAGCCGTGGGAACAAGTAAGTGAATATAAATTACTACTGCTACAACATAACATTGTGCTATAGTGCTACAAAACATACTTAGTACTGCACTACACACATATGCATAGTAGACTCTCCCTTCTCAATAGAGCTTACATCCCATTCAAAACAAATAACAAATGGGACCAGTAGTAAACTAAGAGGAAATGGGTGTAACACATTAGTAGACAAGTCCTTATCAAATTTATGCACAACGTGAAAAGGACAATAGCAACACATGCAGTAAGGAAAAAAAAAACCCACAACTCCAACTGGTACAATACCCAGTAGGATGGAGTTACCTTTGGATCAATGTTCCCTCTAATTTTCTGTAGGCTGTGTGCACATAAAATATCAGCTGTGCAGCTTTTGAAGGAAGGTTAAATTTTTGTGCGCCACAACGACACTCGGCGTTCTATACTTTAAAATTTGACTACACGTCAGAATACAGTATGTACACCACATTGATGGCACTAGAAAATATTGTAGAACTTGTGAAAACCGTAAATACACCAACTTTTAAATTTTAAGACGTCTGTGTTTTCTATCAGAATCAGAACCATAATTTTTGTGCGCTCTGTTGTAAAGTATGTGGGTTCACTTGGCGAGGTTTGTGCGCGCGCACATCTTAGAGGGAACAGTGCTATGGATTCAAGTTATCTAAAGGAAGATCATTGCTCCAGCTTCTACAAAGTCTTTGGACAGTTTCTAGAGCCTTTGCAATTAGTTATTCTACATAGTCCCGAGAGTCCCTAAAACATAAACGTTCAAAAGGTTCAAGGGTATGGCACTCCTCTGGCCATTCTGACACATTTCTTCAAGCTAGAAGCAGTGAGGTGATCAACGGGCTCTTCTCAGGTGGTCTGTCCATAGTTGTCTTCAAATGCAGGGTAGCAGTGAGAAGCCACAGGGTCCTGTGCCTTCATGTCTCCATCTGGCGTGGGTAACCAGTCTGAAGTAAAACACACACCCAAGAATCAAGACCTTGTAACCTAACGGTCCTGTTAGCAAAACCTAATAGACTTTTTCTAAGTGATGAGTGAAACAATTCTTTATCTGGTGAACCTTGTTTTTCTACTAGTCAAAAAGTTGCAAGGGGTAGTACAGTTCTTCAGGTAAGTCATAGCCTGCTTCTGCATTTGTCTGTTGGAAATAGAGCAGTGTCCTAGTTAACAATACCCAAGGAGAGAATCATGAAAAAAGTAGTGGGATCCAGGCAACACCATTAGAGCTCTATCGGTCAAGACAGTATGTCATAAGGAGAGAGTTAGTTTTTCACAGGGAATACATTTTCTCTGGGAACAAGCAGGAAGTCAGCTCTCGCATATGGGTGATGTCGGCACTGACTGAACCCTCATGGAAGCATCTCCCCAGCTTTCAGCTCATCCTGCTAGACCAGTCCACACAAGCAGGTTGTGTTCCCCTGCCAGCAGATGTTGTTGACAGTTTACCAGAGACTTCTGGGAACACCCCCTGGGACATATAGCTCTACCCCTAGAGGTTGCCTTCAATCTCCAGGAACAAGCAGGAATAAGTCCTCACATATGGGTACGTCAGTACCGACGGAGCCTGAGCGGGAAAGCTCCCCAGCTTCCCAGAAGGAAAGCTTTTGGGGCCTCCCACTGCGCATGCGCGCTGCCTTCCCGCCTTCCTGACCAACTCTCCTCAGTTCTTCTTTTTCCACGGAGCCAGCAGGTCGTGTTCCTGTCACCGCTGAAGAAGTTGTTGTTTTAATTTATTTCTTTGGCTGCGTGTCTGCCTTCCCCGATTCCAGACCGGTACCGCCGGTCTTTTTTCCTTTATTTAAAAAAAAAAATAATAAAAAAAAAAATCGTCTTTTTTTTTTTCCCCTCACTTGGTGTTCTGTGAGGCCTTTAGGCCTTCACTAATTCTCCCTCATGGAGAAACAAGCCTCTGGGTTTAAAAAATGCACCAAGTGCAGCGGTACTATTTCAGTCAGACACCCATGAATGGTGTCTTAAATGTTTGGGGCCTTACCATTCCATTCCGGATTGCCCATCCTGTTCTTTGATGTCTAAACGTGGCTTACAGAACCGGGCAGCCAAGTTTCACATGCTGTTTTCTACAGATACTCCAGCATCGACATCTTCCAGGTCTTCCTCTCCTGATGGATCTCAGGTAACCAAACATTCCTCTGGCAGGTCCTCAAAGGGCAAATCTCCCTCTAAGTATCGAGATACCCCTGGGCTTGACCCTGAGGACCCTGCCCCAGCCAAACAACCCCGGCGGGAAGCTCCGGCTTCCAAAGCTCCTCCTATGGGGTTACAGGTTGACATCGATGGCATGGCCTCGACCGATCACCTGTTAGACTGTTCTGGGGTACCGGCTCAATCATCCGGTACCGACATCCAGTCGTGGCGTCCATGGATCATACAGTTCAATCCATGCAGTAGGCCATTTTGGCTTTTAAGGCTGCGACGCCCTCGGTACCGCACCCTGCGGTACCAACTCCGGTTCCGGTACCACAACCGATACCGGTACCCATGCCTTCCACATCGACCAGGATACCGATTCCGGTTCTGGGGTTTTTACCGATCCGGTTCCGGGTACCCCCGATGTCGATACCGGTAGATACGCTTATCGATCCCTGGAAGCAAACAGACGATACTTTGAGTCTTCTGATGATTCTGATTCATCAGATGACTCTGCTGAAGTATCCCTTACTCTACCTGAGGAGCCTTCTCCAAAGAGGAGAATGTCTCCTCCAGAGGATTTATCCTTTCAAGACTTCATCATTGAAGTAGCTAAAGGTCTTTCTATTTCTGTATCCTCTGAAAAAGAACCTAGAGCAAAAAAGTTAGACATTTTGGGATACTCTAAGGTTCCCAAAGAGGCAGTCACCCTGCCCATCCATGAAATTCTTCAAGATTACATGATAGGGTGAGAGGAGTCTCCCATAAGTCCATCTCCACATTCTCGTCGTCTGGACACCATGTATCGTGTCCCCCCTTCTCCTGGGTTTCAAAAAACTCAGCTCCCGCACCACTCCATTGTGGTGCAGTCAGCTATGAAAAGGAGCAAGAGTACTAAAAGACACTCTTCTACTCCCCCAGGAAGAGAATGTAGGACTCTGGATGCTTTTGGAAGAAAAATCTTCCAAGCAAGTATGCTTATTGCCAGAATCAACTCATACAGCCTCTATATGGGCATGTTTCTGAAGGAAATTGCATTAAAAATACGCCATTTTCTCCCCTTTATCCCAGAGGATAGAAAGGAGGAGTTCCTTCTTCTGCTGAAGCATACTCAAGATATTTCAAAGTTCTACAACAGAGCAGCCTTTGACTCCTTTGAGGGTGCTAGCAGAGCCTCAGGTATTGCCATAGCGGCTCGCAGAATTGCTTGGCTCCAGGCATCTAACCTTGAACCCTGGGTCCAGGATGGGTTGGGAAATTTGCCCTGTACGGGTGATAATCTTTTTGGTAAGGAGTGGCAAATCAAAGCCACTCAAATGGATGCAGAAAATGCTGCTTTAGATAGACTTTCTAAGTCTACCTCTACCCCTGTCAAGAAGAAATCTTTCAAAAAGCCTTTCTACAAGAAGGCCAGATTTGCCACAAATGCTGGCCAACAATCTTCTGCAGCTCGCTTTGCTTCTAAGCGTCAGCAGCCTAAACAGGCCAGGGCAAAACCTGCAGGGGCTGCTACAGCCCAACAGTCCCAACCCCCTCAGGGTTTTTGACTTAAAACTAGAGAACTTAACCTTTCTGGCTCTAAAACATCCAGAACCTCTCACCATTCCAGGAAGGTTAACTCATTTTGCTCCCAGATGGGAGCAAATCACATGAGAGCAATGGACCCTCTCTATCATCAGAGAGGGCTACAAACTACATTTCTCCAACCTTCCTCCCCATACCATGGTGAGAAGTTTCAATTCTCCCCCATCTCTCCTAGACCTGTTGGGTCAGGAGGTGACCACTCTTCTCGCCCAAAAGGCAATAGAAGAGGTTCCTCTTCCTCAACTAGGGTCAGGTTTTTACTCCCCTTATTTTCTCATTCCCAAGAAAACAGGGGGGTACAGACCCATTTTGGATCTCAGAGAATTGAACAAATTTCTATACAGGGAGAAATTCAAGATGCTTTCTCTAGGCACTCTCCTTCCATACCTACAGAGTCAGGACTGGCTTTGTTCTCTAGATCTCAAGGATGCGTACACACATATACTCATCCATCCATCCCACAGAAAATTCCTACGGTTTCTGTTCCAGGGAAAACATTTCCAATACAGAGTACTTCCCTTCGGTCTAGCCTCTGCTCCAGGGGTATTTACCAAATGCATGGCAATAGTAGCTGCATTTCTACGCACCCTGGGAATTTTTGTCTTCCCATACCTGGACGACTGGCTCATCCGAGCTCCGTCTCAGTCCGAGGCTCAGACTTCCCTGGATCGCACCAGGCGAATTCTACAGTATCTGGGACTTGTGATCAATCTGCCAAAGTCCCAACTCACCCCTACTCAATCCCTAGAATTCATAGGGGCCTGGTTGGATACCACCACCGCAAGGGCCTATCTACCTCAGGCCCGTTGCCAACGTCTAGTGCACTTAGCCTCTCAGACTCAGTCCAGAAGCCACTTGACTGCCAGAGAGATGCTACAACTATTAGGCCACATGGCCTCCACAGTGCATGTGGTGCCTTATGCTCGCCTACATATGAGAGCAGCTCAATGGACTTTATCCACCCAGTGGACTCAAGCATCAGGAGCTCTCTCAGACCAAATAGCAAACTCCAATCATCTCTTTTGGTCTCTCCAATGGTGGATATCCACTCAAAATCTGTTGTTGGGGGCCCCCTTTCAACCATTGTTGCCCCAAGCAACCCTCACAACAGATGCCTCCCAAACAGGTTGGGGGGCTCATCTCCAAGATCTCTCCACTCAGGGCACTTGGTCTCCACAGGAGACCACCCTTCATATCAACCACTTGGAACTTCGAGCAATCTTTCTAGCTCTCAAAGTTTTTCATACCCTCCTCAGCAACATGATAGTCCTTATTCACACGGACAATCAAGTAGCCATGTTTTACATAAACAAATAAGGAGGGACTGGCTCTCTGTCGCTTTGCAACGAAGCTCTAAGATTATGGGCCTTTGCCAGAGAGCATCAAATCTATCTCCTGGCAGTATATCTTCCAGGAATCCAAAACTCTTGGGCAGACAGACTCAGTCGAGTTCTGCTTCCACACGAATGGTCCCTGCACATGGATCAGGTGCTCAGAATCTTCCAGAAATGGGGAACCCCGGACATAGACCTCTTTGCAAGTCCGTGGAATGCCAAACTTCCCCAGTTCTGTTCCAGAATTCCATGTCAGGGAGTTCAGACCAAGGATGCCTTCCTCCTGCATTGGGGTCAGGGTTTCCTGTATGCCTTTCCACCCATTCCTTTGATTCTCAAGACTCTGTTCAAACTTCAAAGGGATCAAGGGTCCATGATCCTCATAGCTCCACGCTGGCCACGCCAAGTGTGGTACCCTCTACTTCTGCATCTCTCCCAAGCCCCCTCCCTGGACTTGGGAGCGGCTCCAAACCTTCTGTCTCAAGAGGAGGGGAGTTTGTGGCACCCAAACCCCAAGTTCCTTCACCTCAGAGCTTGGTTACTGAAGGCCTAGACCTTCAACACTTCAATCTTTCGCAGCAAGTGAAGGATATCCTACATGCCTCTAGGAAACCTTCCACAAGGCGTTCTTACGCTTTTAAATGGAAAAGATTTTCCATTTCGTGTGCTCAAAAGGGTCTTAACCCTCTGGCACTCATTGAATTCTCTTTTGGAATATCTCCTGCATCTTTCCAATGCAGGACTCAAAACAAATTCAGTAAGAGTCCATTTGAGTGCTATTGCGGCATCACTTAAGCCCATCAATGGACAACCTGTTTCCTCTCATCCTCTTATTGCAAGATTCATGAGAGGCTTAACTTTAACTAAACCTCTCATTCGACCTCCTCCTGTGGCATGGGACTTAAACTTGGTTCTTGGTCAGCTTATGAAGCCACCTTTTGAACCCTTAGCCACTACCTCCTTGAAATTTCTTTCCTGGAAGGTTATTTTCCTCATTGCAGTCACTTCAGCTCGCCGCATCAGTGAACTGCAGGCCTTAGTGGCTAATCCACCTTACACAAGGTTCCATCATGATAAGGTAGTCCTTAGGACAAATCCTCACTTTATGCCTAAAGTGGTCTCACCTTTTCATCTTAATCAAGAGGTTTATTTACCTGTCTTTTTTCCAGCTCCTCATGCATCCAATGCAGAGAGGAACCTTCATACTCTAGATTGTAAAAGAGCTCTTGCCTTTTATTTCCACAGGACACAGCAACATCGAAAGTCTTCTCAGCTTTTTGTTGCTTTTGATCCTTCTCATTTAGGACTTGCAGTCTCCAAAAGAACACTCTCCAATTGGATTGCTCAGTGTATCTCTTTTGCTTACCAGAGTAAGAACCTTTCTCTGGAGGGCCATGTCACCGCTCACAACGTGAGGGCCATGGCCACCTCTATGGATCATCTAAACTCTGTGTCCATTGACCAGATCTGTCGAGCAGCCACCTGGGCCTCGGTTCATACCTTTACAGCCCATTACTGTTTGGACAAGGACTCCCGCCGGGATGCCTTGTTTGATCAGGCTGTCCTCAGACACCTGTTCCATTCTTGAACAACTCCAGCCCACCTTCCCTGAATGGATGCCTGAGATCCATAGGAAGATGAAGAACCTTTCAGGGTCTCATACCCTTCAGGGGATCTCCCGGGCATCTTAGCTAGGGAGTCCCCATATGTGAGGACTTATTCCTGCTTGTTCCTGGAGATAGCACAGTTACTTACCTGTAACAGGTGATCTCTGGGAACAGCAGGAATTAGTCCTCACAACCCGCCCACCTCCCCTAGGAGTTGTATCTCTCTCTGTCTTCCTTTCCTCTCTCTATTGTCTCAGCTATAAACTCGAACTGAGGAGAGTTGGTCAGGAAGGCGGGAAGGCAGCGCGCATGCGCAGTGGGAGGCCCCAAAAGCTTTCCTTCTGGGAAGCTGGGGAGCTTTCCCGCTCAGGCTCTGTCGGTACCGACGTACCCATATGTGAGGACTAATTCCTGCTGTTCCCAGAGATCACCTGTTACAGGTAAGTAACTGTGCTGTATTTCTTAGTCTGCAGCAGATGTTGATGCATTGTGTGGCTCCTGATAGTCACCAAGAGGGTTCCCTGTCAGCAGTTTTTCTAATATACTATTCCTTGATTTTGGCAATCAGCTTTCACAAGAGGTGTTGGCTGATTACATTTACCCTGTGCAGTGTTCCGCTCCTGACCGCAGTGTACAGTAGAGCTAGCTATCCGAGGTACACAGGTTTGGTCATGAGGACCAGTAGATCACACAGGGAGACTGTCAGTACTCTTCAACAGGAAAGCACCTTTTTTGTTTTTGTTTTATCAATTTGGTAATGATAGACAGTGCCGTACTGACAGCTGTACTGGCTTATCTCCAGGAACAAGCAGGAATGAGTCTTCACATATGGGTACGTCGGTACCGACGGAGCCTGCACGGGGATGCTGCCCAGCTTCCAATCAGAAAGCCTTTGGCAGCCTCCCTCGCGCCTGCGCACTGAGTTCCCGCCCTCTCCAGAGCCTCTCTTCAGTTTTCGTTTTTCCGCGGAGCCGGCAGGACGTCCTCCTGTCACCGCAGAAACTTACTTATTTACTTACTTTAATTCTTTAGTTTTTTTGTTTTCTTGTGGTCGCGGCTGTATTTCCCGCTCCCACCGGTACCGCTGGTGGATTTTTGACTTAATTCTGAGAAACTTTTTTCTTCAGTTTTTGCCTTAACTTGTTGGGCCTCCCAGGCCTCTTCATTATGGAGCCTTCTTTTCCTAAGAAGTGCCTTCGGTGTGGAAACACCTGTTTCTTTTTAAATACCAATGCTTTGTGTCTCAACTGTGTGGGTCCTGACCCTTATTCCCCTGGCAAGTCGGGGGATATTTCTGTGAAGAAACCTTCAACTTTTAGAATTTCCCTCGATACCGTTTTTTCCTCGGCAGTGAGGGTACCAGGTTTCTCTACTTCACAGCATCGGGTAACCCAAAAACAGTCTGTTAAGACTAGTCAATGTTTGAGTGGTATGTCCCATGCCCAGCATGGTGACGGCTCCGGCCTTACCCTCAAGAATCCATTGGCATTACCCCTGCGGGAGTCTATGGGCTCCAAAGCGTTAAAGGGGTTTCAGGTTGTTTCTGGGGCTCACCCCTCACAGAACATACCTGAGCCATGCGCGGAGGTGGTATCCGCTTCGAGTGGTACCGAGCCTCCGGCATCGGCACCGGTGTCGAGTAGCCTACTCTTCACCAAGGATTGTCATCGGGCATCCTCGGTACCTTCGGGCCCGATAGATTCGCACAGCATTGACTTCCTTCAACCTCAGCCATGCTTCGGGCCGGTACCGGCGTCGATTGGTTCCGATACCCTGGCATCGGCATCGAGGTGGTCCACCTTTCCCTTTGAAAAAGGTGTTCATCGGGTATCCTCGGTACCGTCGGTATCGGTCGATGTGACCCAGTCTGCCTTAGGGGTATTGGCATCGCCGGTACTGCCATTGGCGTCAGCGCCTTCGCGGCACGCATCGATAGTATCACTTACTTCGATGCCGAGTCTTGAGTCCATATCTAGTCTCGATGACTCCGTACCGACGTGCCCTGGAACCGACTCAGATCGATTCCAGATCGGCAGTTTCAAAGATCATAGTCATAACTCTCTCATGTTCTCGCTACCACTGCAGCAGTTCCCGATGGTTGCTTCATCTGCTACTCCTGTATCAGTATCGATGCCTCTTCTGGCACCCATGCCTACTTTAGAACCGATACCTGGCATTGGTGTAGTCCCCTGTGCCTCCTCTGGAGCTCCGGCTTTTTCTTTAGCCGGGCCAGGGATGGTTCCCATAGGAGATCAGTCTTTTCAGGCTTTTCTCCGGGACATGGCAACCTTTCTCAATATATCTATCCCTAGTAGTGGTCCTACTCAGGGCTCACAGGCACAGATGGAAAATATACAATCTCCTTTGCATCCTGCTCTGCAGGATCTCCTTCTCAGGGTCTGGAAATCACCCTTACGACTTCCTCTAGTTTCTACAAACATTGAGGTTCGGTACCGGGTGCCACCCTCTCCAGGGTTCCAGAAGCCTCAACTTTCTCATCGTTCCCTTGTAGTGGAATCGGCTCTGAGAAAAGTTAAGAGCAAGAAGAAGCATTCTTCTTATCCACCGGGTCATTCTTCAAGAACACTCGATGCTTTTGGTTGTCAAGCCTTCCAAAACTCTGTTGGCCTCCAGAGTGTTCTCATATATTTTTCACATGAGTAACACTCCAGGAGGTCACAGAGAAATTGTCTCTTTTGACCCCTTTTCTACCAGAGCCCAAGGCTACTGATTATTCCTTACTCATCAATCACAGCCGGAATATATCTTGGTTCCTGTCTCGTGCTTCTATAGACTCTTTTGAGTCTGTTAGCAGATCCTCTGCTATTGCCATAGCAGCACGTCGCAGAGCCTGGCTTGAAGCTTCAGACTTGAGTAGATGGGCACAAACCATACTGGCTCATTCTCCTTGTACAGGAGAGGGTCTCTTCAATAAGGAGGCTTTAAGTCAGGTTGCTCAATGCTTCACTGACTCTCCTTCCACTAAGGACCTTTCTAAGCCACCTCCTTCGAGAGGTAGGAAATGTCCTACCAAACCTTCTTTCCCTAAGAGAAGAAAGTTTCATTCCTCTCCTGCCCATCATTCGGCTGTACCTAAACAGGAGACACCTCAGCCTAGTCTGAACTCCTCCAGCTCTAACCAGTCTCAGCATTCCCAGCAACCATAGGAACTGGGACTTATACTCTATACTTTCCTTCTAATTCATTAAAAGTTTATACACTGTGTTTCTTTCAGTGTGCTACCTTGTGAGACGTTTTATGTTCAGGGACTGCTAACTTCTCCTCTTCTTATCCTCTAGAAGAGCAGTTGCACATATCCCATGATGGTTTTGTCCCAATTGAACATTCTTCCTTCTGTTGACTTACCCTATGGGTATTTCACCCTCTAATTACTTGCTCTACCCTCTCCAATGGGGTTTTTTCCCTAACGGAGGGGTACCATACTAAAAAGTTTTTGCCAAGCTTATTCCACAGACAGGGAGAAGTTATCTCCTCCCTCTTTATCTGTTTTTTCTTATGGGGCACAGGGCAATCTTTCTGCTGTTTCTGTCAGCTGCTGTGCCTGCAGGAGTTACAGTGATTGTATTTCTGGTACTTTTCCCAAGTTCCAGTCTTTTGTTCAATTTCTGTCTAGCCTTAGTAGTGTTTCCAAGCTATTCGTTAGCTACCTTGGATCCTCCTACTCCCTTAGGCTTCCTCACATTATTCTATCCATCTCCTCTCCTAGGATATGGTCACATACCTGACTTCAGTCAGTTTATCTCTCCTGCACAATGCTCTCTACAATCTTCAGAGCAGCTTTCTACTATGAGGGCCTGCTATAGAGCATTGACCTTGTCTCTGAAGCTTCGCTATTAGTAGGAAAAAGCTTGTTCACCCCATGCCTGTGAAGGTTCTCCACACCCTTTAACCTGGGGTGTTAACACAGGTTACATTCTTCTGCGTGAAGATCCAAGGCTGACATTCATGCATGCTACCTCTGGGTCCTTCTAATAGGTCCCTCTGGTATCTTCCCCTGCATTTTGCACCTCTGCCGTGTCGGTGTTTGGTGGAACTCCCGCCTTGTTCCTTACAGATTCATCTTATAATCTGTTCTCACGCAATCATTACGGTTATTTTGTTGGATTGCCTTCCTGCATCCCTCAATTCATAGAAATAGATTCTGTCTACATATCTCAAGTGGCTTTACCCACCACTACCATGGTGGTGCTAACTTCTCTATTTTTTCTTAAACCCTTGAAGCATCAAGCTTCAATATTTTTTCCTGTTTCTCGCCAGTTAGGAAAAACGGTGTACATCTTTATCTTTGAGTACACAACTCTTCTCCTTGGGAATAGGGATTTTTTCCACTTTCCCTCTCCCCGTCAGGACTGGGCTAGTTCTCCAACTCCGTCAGTCTTCTTCCTTAGTCCTCCCTGTTAATAACATTATGACTAAAGGAGTTTTTCAGCTTTTCCCATAAAGCTCTCCATTGAAGACATGACGTCCCATCCTACCCAGTTGACACCTGGATCGTCTACTACCTCCAGGTCTGGACCTTCATCCTCACTGCTGGGAGGTCCCTTCAGGATTCCGCCACTGCTTCTCCAGCAGACTACATCAGGCGTTCTACTTCCTACAGTGCAGTAGGTAAGTGACCTATCTATTGGTACGTTACATGTGTTTCATGTGACTCCTCATATACACCAAGGACTCCTACAATCTGTACGGCCCTCCAGTCCTTGGCTATGCTGTTCTTCCTCACAGCTCCTTTATTGTCAACTCCTACCCTCCATCCCACATTGGATGCCTGGGATTTCTGGAAACAAAATGCACCCCTGGTCCAGGCTGCTGCATTTTTATGGGATCTCCCCCTGGCATCTCCAGCTAGGGAGTCCCCCATATGTGAAGACTCATTCCTGCTTGTTCCTGGAGATAGCACAGTTACTTATCTGTAACAGGTGATCTCTGGGAACAGCAGGAATTAGTCTTCACAACCCTCCCACCTCCCCTAGGAGTTGCATCTCTTATCTTCTTCTCCTTTCTCTCCTTGCCTTTGTCTCAGCTTTGAAACTCAACTGAAGAGAGGCTCTGGAGAGGGCGGGATCTCAGTGCGCAGGCGCGAGGGAGGCTGCCAAAGGCTTTCTGATTGGAAGCTGGGCAGCATCCCCGTGCAGGCTCCGTCGGTACCGACGTACCCATATGTGAAGACTAATTCCTGCTGTTCCCAGAGATCACCTGTTACAGGTAAGTAACTGCTTTCTCTGAAGGATCACAGTGAGTGCTAGCAGTCCCCCCCCCTGAGCCTGCGGGATGTTCTCTAAAGAGGGGGAAGTGGGAGCAATCAGTCACACCATCGGGAACGTTAGCCTACAGTCCTTAGCTCTATCTCCTGCATCGCGGTACCTTCTGGCCTTTCAGCCTTCCACAGTGCCTTCCTATGGCAGCCATCTTGGGGACCTTGGGTCTTGGAACTCACTACGACAGTTTTTCCCCCCTTTTCCAGCTGAAGCAGTGATCTCCTTTTGGCGGCGGCCATCTTGTGTACCTCGTGTCTTGGTGGCAGCCATTTTTGTGCACTGTGTTGTGGAAAGTACAGTGTTGGCCATCTCGTGTCTTGGAATGTACAAGGGAGCTCTCCTCTAGTCAGACAGTTTAAAGCAGGAACTGCCTTCCGGCATCTCCATAGCAGGTTGTAATGCTGGTGACTCTACCGCACTTCATAGCATGTGGTCGCAAATGCTGGTATTTGGTAGACCGGCTTTGCACCGCATGCTTTGAGTTCTTGGGCCACTCATCCAGGATGGATCAGGAAGGCACCAGCTCTGGCTCCACCGAGGCTGGAGTGGTGCAGGGGGTTGAGGTCAGGGAGATTCCCTCAGGCTCAGAGGAAGAGCCCTTCCCCCTCTGCGTGTCAGGAGGCAGCTTCCCCTCCTCTTTGCTCCATCAGCAATCCTCGCAACAGCCTGAGGTTTCTGATCAACAGACACCTTTATGAAGCTTTTTCATCATGCCTGGAATATATGGAATTCCAACCCAGGACCTGGACCCAGCCCCAGCGCTTCTAGTGTTCCAGGGTTAGCGACACGCACTTTCAGAAAGCGGAGGTGTGACACTGTCCCTTTCTGGGAGGGCCCATGCCAAGGTAGTGACCTGGGCCTCTGGTGATTCCATGCCATCTCCCCTAGAGGAGAGTGAACAGTTGTCCTCCGCAGGCTTTGTGGCGAGTGCATCTGACTGCGATGATAGGGAATGATCCCCTCCAGAAGAAGACCCACAGGTGATTATGAACAGACTCAAGACGTCTGACTTTTTCACAGGGAGGAGCTTTCTTCTCATCTCAGGTGGTTTGAGGCCTTACGACTCCCAGACCCCTACCCAGCCGGCACCGGAGACCAGTCACCCTCAGCCAGACCCCATCCTAGTGGACATTCACAAGCAGTGTAGATCTTTCCCTTTTCCATTGGATGGAACTTCAGCAAATGGTATCCTTTCACTGAAATTTCCCAGATAGTTCTTGCACACTAAGTGCCTGGGAAGGCACTACATTTGGTCCACGGAAGACTGGATAGGTTGCTCCGGTATCCCAAGATAGATGCTGCTATTGCAGCAGTTGCCAAATATACTACCATTCTGGTTGCGGGAGGAGTGGCTCTCCGCGACCAATAAGATCGAAAGGTCGAAGGACTTTTGAAGACTGCCTTTTCATCTTCCTCCTTGGCTCTTCAGTGGGGGGACTGGCTGCTCAGGCCCTTCTCCATTGGATCCAGTTTTTACCGGATAGATCAAGCAGCTGCACGGCTGGAGTTGGTTGCAACCACCTTGGCAGATGACTTTTATGATTTATGCCGCTTGGTGCTCTGTTCCGTTGCAGCAGTCAGTTGCATGTTTCTGGCTGTGGCTGCACCAAAGGATCAGCTAGCCAAGCTTCCCTTCAAGGGGAAACCTCTTTGGTGATGGCCTCGAAAAGCTTGTAAAAGATCTGGGGGAAGTTAGCCCACAACGCCTCCTGGAGGACAGGCCCCGGGCTGGGTTTCGCTGCTCTGCCTCAAGGACTGCTTCTGTCACTAATTCCAGGGCTCTGTTTCACGATGCTTGACGTTATCAGCCAGGCAAGTCCACCCTGTCCATGGCCTCTGCCAGGCCAGCAGTCAAGTTCCAGCCCTTTTGAAGCTACCATCTGAATATGGACACGTTTGTTGCCTTTCCAAAGTTCTCCGGTACCAGGTGCTCCTCCTGCTGACAGCCCTGTGGCCCTCTCCTTAATACTACTGGTAAGCAGGTGACTTTCCCTTTTCTCCGGAGCATGGGCCCAGGAAACTACAGATCGGTGGGTGCTCAATGTTGTCCGCCATGGCTATGTCCTTGACTGTGCCACTCCCATTCAAAATGCCTTTCTGATTTCCCCTTGTGGGTCTGCAGCCAAACAGGCTACAGTACAAGCCACTCTTCAGCGCTGCTTACACCTACAGGCCATTGTTCCAGTTCTTCAGTCCAAACAAGTCTTGGGACATTACTCCATCTAATTTGTCGTTTCAATGAAGGAGGGTCCTTCCAGCCGATTCTTAATCTCAAAGGGCATGAATCGCTCCCTTCACATACCCTGTTTTTGGATGGAAACTCTCCGCTCTGTCATCCAGGTGGTGCGGCTGAGAGAGTTCTTAGCCACCCTCGATCTGGCCAAGGTTTACTTTCATATTCCTATCAGACAGAATCAACAGTTTCATCCGTTTTGCTGTTATGGGTTAGCATTATCAGTTCTGTGCATGATGCCACACTTTTTCCAAAGTTATAGTGGTCATTGCTGCCACACTTCGGAAACGGAGTTTGAGTCCATTCATACTTGGACAACTGGGTCATCAGAGCAAAGACCCATGATGATACTCAGGAATGATAACTCTACTCAAGGGCCTCGGCTGTGCGGTCAATCGGACCAAGAGTATGCTCCTACTGTCGCAGTTTGTCAGCTTTCTAGGTGCACTGTTAAGACACTCGCAAAGGGAGAGTGTTCCTCAGTTGACCGTTGATGCAAGTTTTTGGAACAGCTCCGTTGTTTCTTCACAGGTGCGACCCCGACCCCCCCCCCCCGAGTATGGGATTATCTCCAGGTTCTGGGAGCCATGGCGGCCATTATCGAGAGGGTTCCATGGGCATGGGCACACATGAGGCCGTTACAGCAGTCTCCTGTCTTGCTGCTCCCCCTTATCTCAACAGCTCAAGGACTGTCTACAGCTACCTCGAAGGGTACGCCAGGATCTTCTCTGGTGGCTAGTTCTAGCCCATCTCCAGTGGGGCGTACCTCTGGATGCTCCACACTGGGTTCTCCTCACAACCAATGCCAGTCTCTTTGGCTGGGAAGCTCATTGCCGCAACTGGGCTGCCCAGGGCACATGACGTCCTCAGGAAGTGCGGTGGTCCATCAATCATCTTAAAGCTCAGGCAGTCTTGACTGACCTTGGGGCGGTTTCAACCTCTGCTTAAGGGCCAAACAGTTTGCGTCCTTTGCGACAATGTGACAACGGTGTCTTACCTCAACTGTCACGGAGGCACCAAGTGTCCCAGGGTAGCCTGGGAGATGTTGTTCCTTTTGCCTTGGGCGGGTGCCAACCTATAGGCATTATCCGCCCAGCAGATAGCCGGGGTCGACAACTTCAGGCGGATTTTCTCAGTAGACACGTCCTCGACCCCAGCGAGTGGGAGATGGCTGCTTGGGTGTTTTCCAAAATTGTGCATTGGTGGGGTCTCTCCGGACCCTAGCTCTTATGGCCACAGCGGCAAACTCGAAAGCGCCCTTCAGTTGCTGCCAGGAGTGCAGCTCCCGCAGACTGTATGCACTGGTGCAGCCTTGGCCAAGCGACCAGCTTCTTTATCTATTCCCCCCTTGGGTAATGAGGCGGTCGCTCTGCCATATTGAGTCATTCATGCTGGTGGAAACTGTTCCGTTTTGCACATGAAACAGTATAGGGCTCAAAAGACCACTAATGCAGTGCCAAAAAATCTATATAATATACATAATATAATTAATCTACTCTACCAGAGCTCTCATTATGTAAAAAAAAATCAACTCATAAAAGTAAAAGTTGCCATCTTGCAGAGCGCTTCGCTAATACTTTCATGTAAGCAGAACACTCGCACCTGCACTGTACTCATTCTGC
Organism: Ichthyophis bannanicus; assembly: GCA_033557465.1. Classification (NCBI taxonomy): domain Eukaryota; kingdom Metazoa; phylum Chordata; class Amphibia; order Gymnophiona; family Ichthyophiidae; genus Ichthyophis; species Ichthyophis bannanicus. The sequence continues at coordinate 1,268,879,907 of CM066032.1, read as the reverse complement.
TTTGCTTTGCAGGAAAATCAACTCCACCTGATCTGCTCAGCTGACTTGGACTCAGCGCTGGCCATATCTAACCCTAGGACTACATCAACCACATATGTACATCAACCACCATATTGTTATACTGGTATTTGCATATTTCTAGGACATGTAACATAGAAGTTATTCCCAAAGACATATGAAAAGGAACCGTTCAGCTATTGGTCCTACATGAAACCATCTACCCAATCCGCTACTGGGATGTCTAAATGAATCGCCAACCCTTCAGGGGACACAAATGTTCTTTACTATTTCAACTCACACTATTGAAATCCTCCACGAAATTGAGCAATTTCTTAAACATAGCACAAAGGAAATGTTCAGTCCTTAGGGTCAGTGATTCAGTATAACAATGTGGTGGTTGATGTACATATGTGGTTGATGTAGAATTACAGTTCACATCCCTTGTTTCTGCATTGTGTTATACCTTTTCATGGTTAAATATCCTTTTATGTGAACATATACAATGGATGTGTTATTTTTATGTTTAGGTATTTTTTTAGTCTCTGGGACATTTGTTCATGTAACATGTTTTATCATGTTTAGTATTAGTTTCTTTTTTTATATTTGTGTAATATTTATTATATGCATAATTTATTATTTTTTTTGGCTATTTGTTTTTAGTATGCTTAAAGATCCCCTGAAGAAGGTGTAGCCGAAACACGGCCTGTGTTGGGCATTTGGGCAAGTGTTGGCAGATATGCCCCTGATTTTAGGTGGTTGGTGTACCCCTACTTAAGTATTTGCAATAAAGACTATTAACCTTACCACGTCTAGACTAGGTCTTTGTTGGTTACGTGGTACAGTGCTCTCTTTGTAAGACTCTACCCCCTTCCAGATTGGGACAGAGCTTTTTCGTGCTCCAAAGGTGGATGCAGTAGTGTCCACGGTAAGAAGACTATTTCAGTGGAGGGTAGCTCGGCCCTCAAGGATGTGCAAGATAGGAAGTTAGACCCTCCTAAAGCAGGCCTTTGACATCAATGCCTTGTCTTTGCAGGCTTCCATTTGCGTGGCACCTTTGTGGTCCAGGCATGTTGACTGTGGGCACAAGGGGCCTGGGAGTGCTCAGGAGCAGAGCAGGTAACAAAATTGGAGGTAACAAAACCAGAGGTAACAAAACTGGAGTCTGGGGCAGCATATTTGACAGATACTTTTATGACCTCATTCGATGTTTAGCCTTGGTAGTAGCGGCGAGACAGTACTTGTGGCTCTGGATTTGGTCGACGGACATTTCCTCCAAGTCTCTGTTAAGTAAGCTCCTGTGCAGGAGCAAGCTCCTTTTTGGGGAAGATCTGGAGAATCTAGTGAAGTACTTGGGTGAATCCAAAGGTGGTAGATTACTGGAGGAAAGGCAGAAACTAACCCGAGCAATAGGGCCCATAAGGGGCCAGCAGAGGGATTTTTGACTGTTCCGGGTGACTAAGTTTGCCCCCTTTCAGAGGAGCCGCTTTCCCTCCAGAGGACAATCCTTTCAGGAATTCTGGGGCATGGGCAGAGGGTTTTACTCGCTCGCCTCGAGAGCTCCCAAGAAATCATAACGAAACAAGGCTGGGCCAGGGGCACCCTGGTCCCTGTAGGGGGTTTGCTGTGGGATTTTTATGATGCTTGGACCCATATTACGAACAACTAGTGGGTGCTCGAGGTTATCAGAGGGCTACGCCCTAGAGTTTGTGCGTCTTCTCAGGGAGGCATTCATCAACACTCATGTAGGGTGGAACAAAAGCAACAAGCAGTGCGGCAAGCAGTGCAATGGCTAAAGACCTTGCAGGCCGTGATAGATGTATACATGGACCAGTGTGGATGTAGTCACTACTCCATCTATTTTGTGGTTCCCAAAAAAGGGGGGTCGTTTCGGCCCATTCTAGACCTCAAACACCTAAATTGCAACCTCGGAGTACTGTGATTTCACATGGAAACGTTAAGGTCAGTGATTGTGGTAGTGCAAAAGGGAGAGTTCTTGACCTCTCTTGATCTTACCGAGGCATATCTACATATTCCGGTGTGATCTGAACATCAACAGTTCCTCAGGTTCTCATTACAATGGGACATTTCCAGTTTCAGACACTGCTGTTTGGGCTAGCTACCATGCTCCATACCTTCACCAAGATTATTATGATAGTGGTGGTGGTGGTAGTGGTGGCGTTGCGTCAGAAGGGTATTCTGGTGCATTGCTACCTGAATGATTGGCTCGTCCAGGCAAAGTCCTGGCAGGAGAGCAAGACAGTGACAGCCAGAATCGGAGTTCTTTGAGGAACTCGGCTGGATGGTCAACTTTGCCAAGAGTCATCTACAACCATCCCAGGATTTAGAGTACTTCAGATCTTGGTTCCAGACCAACCTCGGATGAGTATCCTTACCAGTAGGCCGCATCCAAAAGCTGCAGTTGCAGACTCTGCAATTTCTACGGATAGACCAACTGCATGGAACTACTTACAAGTCTTGGGCTCATTGGCTGCAGGGTGCGGGCGCACACGAGTCTGCTGCACCGAGTGTTGTTGCATCAGTGGTGGCACAGAATCATCTACTGTCATGCTGCCTGCCATGTACAAGGGAGGCAAGAGAGGCCCTCCAGTGGTGGCTACCGTCTGACACACTGCGGAAAGGTATGCCACTGGAAACGCCCCCTTGGATTCCACTAACACTACTACTACTACTACTACTACGACTACTATTTAACACTTATATAGCGCCATTCACGCAGCGCTGTACAGACATGAATACAAGAGACAATCCCTGCTCGTCGGAGACCTGCTTGTCAGAGCTTACAATCTAGTCGAGACGGTACACGATACAAGACAGTACACAATACAATTTAGTGCAAAGCATAGTATGGTCAGTTAGGTTATGCAAATGATGGAGTTAGGTTAAGATGAGGAATAGAAAATGATGGGGTTTGGTTAATATGAAGGATGGAAGTCAGGATCTGAACGCGACAGTGAAGAGGTGGGCCTTTAACCTGGATCTGAAGAGGGTCAGGGAGGGTGCCTGGCGTATAGACACAGGCAAGCTGTTCCAGGTGTAGGGTGCAGCCAGGTGAAAGGAGCGAAGTCGGGAGTTAGCGGTGTGAGTGAAAGGCTTAGATAGAAGTAGTTAGCGGAGCGAAGTTGTCGACGGGGGATGTAGGGAGAGATGAGAGGTACTGAAGGGCTGCAGAGTGAATGCATTTGTAGATTAGCAGGAGAAGCTTGAATTGAATGGGGAGCCAGTGAAGCGATTTGAGAAGAGGAGTAACGTGGGCATTGTGACGCTGGCGGAAGATTAGTCGAGCAGTATGATTTTGTATAGATTGAAGGGGGAAGAGGTGGCTCACGGGGAGACCAGCTAGGAGTAGGTTGCAATAGTCGAGGCAAGAGGAGATTAAGGCGTGGATAAGCATTTTGTTGGTGTGTTCAGACAGGAAGGGCGGATTTTGCTGATGTTGTAGAGAAAGAAACGGCAGGTTTTAGTTACGAGCTGGATATGTGTGGAGGTGTCAAAGATAACCCCCAGATTGCGGGCCGAGGGAACAGGAATGATCGTAGATCCATTCATGGAGACTGAGAAAGAGGGAAGAGGAGGGGAGGAGTTGGGGGGGGGGGGAAGACGAGGAGTTCAGTCTTGGCCATGTTCAGTTTTAAGTGACGATGAGACATCCCTGCAGCAATGTCAGAGAGGCAGGCAGAGATCTTGGTCTGGATTGCTGGAGAGATATGAGGTGTAGAGAGGTAGATCTGGGAGTCATTGGCATAGAGATGGTATTGAAAGCCATGGGAGGAGATGAGCGTGCCAAGGGATTGGGTATAGAGAGAGAAACGGAGGGGGCCCAAGACGGATCCCTGGGGTACGCCAACATGGATCCCTGGGGTACGCCAACATGGAGCGGGGTGGGAGAGGAGGAGGAGCCACCAGAACCTACAATAAATGAGCGATGGGAGAGATGGGAGGAGAACCAGGATAATGCAGAACCCTTGAAACCAAGTGAGGAGAGGGTGTCGAGGAGAATATTGTGGTTAAGTGTCAAAGGCAGCGGAGAGGTCGAAGGATGAGTACAGAGTAGAGGCCCTTAGATTTACAGTAGCAAAGAACAGGTCATTGGAGATCTTAGTAAGGGCTGTTTCAGTTGAGTGTAGGAGACGGAAGCCAGATTCTAGTGGGTCCAAGAGAGCCTGGGAGGTGAGGAAGTCGAGGCAGCGGCAGTGGATAGCTCATTCTAGTAGTTCAGATATGAAAGGAAGGAGGGAGATGGGTCAGTAGGACAGGTGGGATCAAGTGAGGGTTTCTTGAGGAGAGGTGTGACAACAGCATGCTGGAAATCTAAGGGGGCTGTTGCAGTGGGGGAGATGGGGTGTAGGAGATGGGTGGGGAAAGGGTCAGAGGAGCAGTTGGTGGGTTTGGAGGAGGAAAGGAGTGTGGTTTCCTCTTCGAAGATTGTAGGGAAGGAGTAGAGGGTAGAGGAAGTGTGGATTGGGGGGGGAGAATTGTGGAAGGGGGAGGTAGATGAGGGAATGGGGAATTGGAGGGTAATCTTGTGGATTTTGTCATGGAAGTAGTCAGCTAGGGTTTGGGCAGAGAGGGGGAGGGCGGGACTGGTGGCGGTGGGGGGGACCTTGAAGAGAGAGTTGAGGGTATTAGAGGCAGCGAGGATCTGAGGCAATGGAGTTAATCAGATGGATGTAGTATTTTTGTTTGGCAAGTGTTATGGCTGACTGGAAGGAGTCAAGCATGAATTTGAAGTGTAGAAGGTCTTCTGGGGAGTGGGATTTGGTCCAAGCACATTCAGCAGAATGGGCACAGATGTGTAAATAGCAGATTGTGGATGGGAGCCAGGGCTGGGGAGCAGAACGTCTAACAGGACGTGGGGTGGGTGGGGCCAGAGTGTCGAGAGCTGAGGATAGTGCAGCATTATAAGAAGATACTGCCTCGTTGACGGACTTGGAGGACATAATGGAGGAAAGAGATGGAGAAATGGTGGAGGAGAGAGTCAGGGGATCAATATTATGAAGGTTTCTAAATAGGTCGGAGGAGACAGGACGAGGTTGAGATAGCGGAAGCTGAAGATTAAAGGTTAAAAAGTGATGGTCATGCGAGGGAAGGATTGAGTTGCGGACGTTTTAGGGAGAAGAATTAGAGAAGAGTATCAGGTCAAGGCAGTGGCCCTGCAGGTGGGTGGGGGCAGTGGAGCAAAGTTGGAGGTTAAATGAGGAAGTGAGGGCGAGAATGGGGATTGGAGAGATTATCGACGTGAATGTTAAAATCGCCAAGAATAAGAGGGGGGGGGGGGGGGAAGAGGGATCCAGAAAGGCAGAAAGCCAGGAGTCGAAGTCGGTAAGGAAGGTTGATTTGGATTTGTCGGGTGGGCGATAGATAACAGCTACTCGGAGGGGAAGTGGTGTGAGGCGGCGAATGGAGTGGACTTCGAAGGAGAGGGGGAAGTGTGATTGACGCAGCAGGAGGGGTTAGAATTGGCAAGAGGGAGAAAGTAGAAGCCCAACACCACCACCGCGGCCAGTGGATCGAGGTGTATGGGAGAACTGGTAGCCCCCGTGGCAGAGAGCAGCAGCAGATGCGGTATCATCTGGGGAGAGCCAGGTTTCAGTTAGGGCAAGAAGGTGTAGTGCATTAGTGATAAGATCATGAGTAAAAGCAAGTTTGTTAGAGACTGAGCATGCGTTCCATAGGGCACATGCGAACGGGAGAGCGGAGGGGGAAAGAAGAGGGTAAGTCTGTGGTCTAGGGGGACTGTTACGTGAGGATCTAATTTCAGAATAATACAGGGATCTAGAGGGACTAGGGTATGGGTGGGTGTCACTGGGTGAGTGTTCTGTCCACATGGTAGAGAGATTGGGGCTAGAGTGAGGGAGGGCGGAAGGGGAAAGGAGGGGGATATGGATGAGATTAGATAGGGTACGTGAGGAGCTCTTCTTAGAATGGGAAAGATATCGGGGGGGGGGGGGGCCATCAGGGTTAGGGTTGATGTTACCTGATGAGAGAAGGAGGAGGAGTAGTAGTAGTGAGCGGGGTAAAGCGGAGGCAGTACGGCGGAAGCGAGGGTGGGGTTGCCTTAAAGAGAGAGGGGCTGATTGAATAAGGAAGTGATGAAGCTCAAGGGCAGATATTAGGTTAGAAGACAGAATGGAGGGAGAAGCGAGGAAGGTAGAGGGGGAGTGGGGGGGGGGGAAGAGGAGTGAGGGTGCTGGTAGGAGGGGAGGCAGTTGGGTAGTATGAGGAAGAGGAGGACAGTGATGTGGGGCCATGGCCGAGGAGTAGTGGGGGCTATGCAGTGTAAGTTACCTTGCAGCAATGAGAAGGCTACGGGTTTTAAACACTGCAGTATATGTGGGTTACAAGTGGGGACTACACTCTATGGGATATAGGTTAAGGTACAGGCAATGGGTAGTGGGGAGACTATAGCCTCTGCAGGATGGTTCCGTGTAAGCAGTGGGAAGCAGGTTCAATGTAAGCAATGGGTAGGAGGTTCCGTGCAAGCAATGGATAGCCAGTTCAGTGCAAGTCTAGCAGGATGGGGGACACATTGCGAGATGCAGTTTGTGTAGGGCCTGTGGTCCAAACACGAACAGGCGTGACCTATCAATCGCTTAGAACTGAGGGCAGTGCTCTGAAAAGTTTTCAGAATCTGAGAGGGAAGGCTGTGTTCTTGGACACTGCTGCGGCAGTGGCTTATCTCAACCAGCAGGGAGGCACAAGCAGTGCTCAGTTGGAGCAGGTAGTAGGGCCATTGCTGGAGTGGGTGGAAAGCAACTTGGTGATCCTGTTGGCAGCGCACATGGCCAGCTGAGGAAATATAGTGGTGGACTATCTCGGCAGAGTGCAGATCGATCCTTGGGCGTGGTCTCTAAATCAGAACGTTTTTGCGCAATTGGTGAGACATTAGGGCCAGCCGATCATGGCAACCTTTGAGTCTGCCAAAGCAGCAACATTTTACAGCAGAAGAGAGCATATGTTGGACGGACTCGATGCACTGGTACAACCCTGGCCTAGGGGAGGCCTTCCGTATGTCTTTCCTCCATGACCGCTAATAAGATGCATAATGCAGGGGATCGAAGCCCATCGGGGGCTGGTCCTGGGTATGCAGATCTAGTACGACTCACAGCCAAGTGGCCATGGAGATTACCAGTCTGGGCGGATTTGCTACTTCAAGGGCCCATACGGATGCCCCAGGTGAATCAGTTCTAGCTTACGGCTTGGCTATTGACAGGGCAGGGTTGAGATGACGAGGCTATTCGTCCGTGGTAATAGAGACGTTGCTGCGGGCCCATAGATGGTTCACCCCGCTGTGTGGAGCATATTTGAGCAGTGGTATGCGGATCACACAGTCTGCCATGAGAGCTGTAGTACCGGAGATTCTTGCCTTTCTACAGGCGGGCTTAGAAAAAGGGTAGATGGTAGCTTACTCTTGTTACAGAGGCAGAATTCAAGGGGTTCCCTTGGCCGCTTATCCAGGCGTGGTTCGGTTTTTAAGAGCGGTAAAGCATGTTTGACCACCGGTGCCGCTGTGGAATCTGAACTTAGTGCTATCTGTATTGGAAGAGGAACCTTTTGAGCCATTGGCTGACTGCACCTTAAAGGATTTGATATTGAAAACTGTTTTTAGTTGCTGTTTGCTCAGCTAGAAGGATTTCTGAGCTAAGGCACTGTCGTGCAGAGAACCATACTTGATGATCTCTAGGGAAAAGGTGGTGGTATGGCTGTACTTTTTTTCTCCCTAAGGTTCTATCAGTTTTTCATTTCAATCAGTTAATGTCCCTTCCAGTATTTGCAGATGGGGAAGGGGCACAATCGGACCTGATTCTCAGGTGTTTGGATATACATTGTGTACTGTGGAGGTATTTAAAGGTCACACAGCCCTTCCTGAAGTCTGAGCGACTTTGTATTTGGCGGGGCATGTAAATGGGGAGGCTTCCAAAGCCTCAATATCTAGATGGATAAGGGAGGCCATCTCCTTGGCCTATCTGTTGAAGTGTAGATTGGTGCCCTCGGGGTTTGACTTGTGCCCATACGCCTTTGTGTGCAGAGTTTAATATGGTGCCATCAGTCAATATCTGCAGGGTAACAAATGTGGAAATGGTCACTTTTGTCAGAGTGGAAATACAGCCATTGCAGTGACACCAGAGATTCGTAATACTCCCCTGATGAAACCAAAGTGTTGAAACGCGTGACATAGCGCATGAACAAGCGTCGGGATTCTACCATACAGATAAGCACTGGTTCACTGGTTCATTATATAGATATAAAAGCTTGCCAATGAAAATAACGTATTGAAGCAGATAAAATTTTCATAAAAAATCATTACTGGCTATCGGTTCAAGAATGAGGTCTTTGATGTGCATCTAGGCATCAGTCCATTGTAGATTTTAAAAACAATGGCAGCCTATGGTTTCTGAGACCTCTTTAGCCACGAGTCTGAGTACGATATATTGTACACTTCTTTGCTGTAGTACAGAGTAACATTAACAGCAATATCTGCAGGGTGGCAACACGTCCTCATTGAGTTCCTTTGCCAAACACTACCAGCTGAATGTGCAGGCAGCATCGGATGCTTGTTTTGGCACAGTGGTCCTACAAGCTGGGTTAGTGGGGCCTTCCCATAGATAGTACTGATCTGATTCATCCCACAAGTACCAGGACTGGACTGGAGAAACGAAATGGAAGAAGAAATTAGGCCTTATCTACTAACGAATGTTCCTTGAGTTCCGACAGTCCAGTCCTGAATCGCTCCCGTATAGCGTATACTGACTATTTGGCACATGACATTCTGACTTGAAGAAATATATTTGGTTCGTAGGTATCCAGGCGATGCAAGTTCATAGGGCTTGAAAAGAAAAGAAGATATGGAGCATTGTGTTGGGCCTCCACAATGTCTCTCCATCCATGATGGGTGAGTGTTTTTCTCCTTCCCTAGCATGAGGGGGCGGGGTTGTGTGTTTGGTTTTTGGTTAGTTATTTTATGGTGGTTTTCGTGAGTCTGCTTTGTCTATAGGATACTGAAGTCTGGTGGGAGGTGCCAGCCTTCTATCTATGCTATCCAAGCCACCGATCAAACCACTTGTGGTGACTGGGGACCTCAACGTGGTTCTAGTGTAACTTCTAAAGTCTACTTTTGAGCCTTTAGCCACCACTTCTTTAAAATTCCTCTCTTGGAAGGTAATCTTCCTTATCACCCTTAACTTCAGCTCACCATATCGGCAAACTGCAGACCTTGGTGTCGTATCCTCCGTACACCCGGTTCCACCACAACCCATTCACACTTTCGGAAGGTGGTCTCTGCCTTCCATCTCACCCAATCTGTGATTCTGCCGTTCAACTTCCACTAACTGCGTGCTTCTAGGGCTGAGGCAGTGCTACCCACTCTAGATGGCAAGTGTGCTCTGGCTTTCTACTTGCTCAGAACCAAGAATCTCAGGAAATCCTCTGTTCATTTCCTTTGATCCAAGTTATCTTGGACTTAGTGACAAAGCGTACCCTCTCCAAATAGATTGAGGACTGCATTTCTTTTGCCTATGCTCAGGCAGGACTCTCCCTTGACAGTCATGTCACTGCTCACAATGTATATGCCATGGTAAACCTCTGTGAATTCTATATACTGCTTTCTCATCATAATCAAGGTGGCTTACATATAATAAACTTCTAACAGTTTACATTGAAATAGTGATCTTAACAATGCAGTAAATTTTGTGTCAACCTTCGTTCCATCTCCATTGACGAAATCTGTCATGCAGCTTCCTGGTTCTCCATTCACACCTTTGCTGTCTTCAGCCAGGCTGTCTTCCAGCACCTTTTTGGGACTTAACTGCAGCGCCTACCCTCCGTCCCGGTCTTCCTTGTCCATACGTTTGCCAGCTGCAATAGAGTTCAGTGCGACCCCTTTGTATCCACACTTCCTCTGCTCCATACTTTCGCCTCAGGGATACTACTACTGCCAACTCAATCTGGTACCTGGGAACTAGTGAGTCTCATACGTGAAGACTACATTCTTGCTTGTTCCTGAGATAGTGTTACTTACCTGTAACAGATGCTGTCTGGGAACAGTAGGAATCGGTCTTCACAACCTGCCCTCCTAGGAGTTGTAGGGTATTCTTTATCTCGGCTACAAACTCAACTGCTGAGAGGAATTGGGAAGGCAGATGTGCAGGCGCAGTGGAGTGCTCCAAAAAGCTTTCCAGTTGGACGTTGGGGAGCATTCCCGCATGGGCTTGCTCAGTATTGATGATACCCATATGTGAAGACTGATCCCTGCTGTTTCTGGAGAGGACCTGTTGCAGGTGAGCAACAACACTTTCTCTGGTCTCCATCTCCACGACGTTGCATGTCCCCTCCAGAGGACATCTCTTTCCAAGACTTTATTCGCGAAGTTCCTCGGGCTCTGTCCATAACGGTGACATTGGAGAAAGAGCCTAGGGCTGAAGAACTTGAAATTCTTCAATACCCTACAGCCCCAAAAAGGCTGCTACTCTCCCTATCCATCGCATACTTCACGACCTTATGCAATTTTTGACTGTTTTGAGTGCATCAGCAGAACTTCACCCATCTCCACCGGTTCATGCAGAATTGCTTGGCTCCAAGCATTGGATCTTGAACAAATGGGTTCATGATAAGCTGGATAATATCCCTTGCACCGTTGAAAACCTTTTTGGCAAGGATTGGCAAGACAAGGCCTCACAGAATCCTAGGCTATCTAGATCTACTGCCAACCCAGGTAGGAAAAAGCAGGAAAGCTTTTTTTTTTTTTTAATTGGTACTATCCTTTTTATACCCCTGCTGTAAAGCGTCAACACCATGCTCCTCAGAAGGGGCAGCAGCCATCAGAACAGCAAAAGAAGGCTCAGGCTCCTAAGTCACAGCCACCTCAGCAGACCCAGCCTCAGGGTCTTTAACTCCTTTCTGGAGAACATAGCCAATCTGCCTCTGGAGATTCCAGATCCCATCCACTTTGCCCGCATTAGAGCAGTGGACAATGTCCATAATAGAAAGTCTACTCTCCCCCCCCCCCCCCCACACACCAGTTCTCCTCCAAGAAAGTTCAGTTCATAGCTCTCTCTCACTGCTCTGCTGTTGCAAGAGGTCACCTCCCTTCTCTTTCAAGGCGCAGTAGAGGAGGTTCCACAATCCTAGCAGGGAATGGGCTTATCTCCAGGAACAAGCAGGAATACGTCATCACATATGGGTACGTCGGCACCGACGGAGCCCGCGCGGGAAAGCTCCCCAGCTTTTCAGATTAAAAGCTTTTGGGGCCTCCCACTGCACATGCGCGCTGCCTTCCCGCCTTCCTGACCAGCTCTCGTCAGTTTCTTTTTTTCCGCGGAGCCAGCAGGTCGTGTTCCTGTCACCGCTGAAGAAATTGTTGATTTTATTGTTTTCTTTAGACCGCGTACCTGCCTTCCCCATTCTGAAACCGGTACTGCCGGTCTCTTTCTTTCTTTAAAAAAAAAAAAAAAAATATTTTTCTTTTCTTCAGCACAGCTTGGTACTTTGTTAGGCCTTCAGGCCTACACAAATTCTCCTCATGGAGAAGCCAGTTCCTGGTTTTAAAAAGTGTACCAAGTGCAGTGCTGTCGTTCCTCTTACAGACACCCATGAATGGTGTCTTAAATGTTTAGGACCTGACCATTCCATACCGGACTGCCCATCCTGCTCCCAGATGTCGAAACGTGGATTGCAGAACCGGGCCAACAAGTTCCATGTGCTGTTTCCTTCAGAAGCATCACAGTCATCCAGGTCTTCCTCTCCGGATGGATCTCAGGTAACCAAAACTCCAGTGGGCAAATCCTCTAAAAGCAAATCTCTTTCTAAAGATCGAGAGGCTCTCAATTCTGAGTTCGAGGATTCTGCCCAGGCCAAAAAACCCCGGCGGGAGGCTCCGGCCTCCAAAGCAATCATGGGGTCACAGGTTGACATCGATGGCGCGGCCTCGACAGATCACCTGTTGTACTGCTCTGGGGTACCGGCCCATACCGGTACCGACATCCAGGCAGCAGTGGCGTCTATGGGCAATACTGTCCAAGTCATGCAGCAGGCCATTCTGGCTTTTATTAATGCTGCTACGCCCTCGGTACCGCAGCCAGCGGTACCGGGTCCGGTTCCGGTAATGGCTTCCATACCGGAACCGAGTCCATCGTCTTCCAAACGCAGATCGGTTCCGCATGCCGGATCCGGGCTTTTGCCCGGTACCGATCCCATACCCGGTACGCCCGATGTCGATACCGAACGGTATGCGTATCGTGCGTTGGAAGCACATAGAGGATACTCTGCTTCTTCAGAGGATTTTAACTCCTCTGATGATTCTGATGAGTTCTCCCTTGATCTTCCTGAGGAGCCTTCTTCTCCTAACAGGAGAATGTCTCCACCAGGGGATTTGTCCTTTCCGGACTTCATCATAGAAATGGCTAAAGGTCTTTCTATTGCTTCATCCTCTGAAAAGGAAACCAGATCAAAGAAACTGGATATTTTAGGATACTCTAAGTCTCCTAAAGAGGCAGTCACCCTGCCTATCCATGAAATCCTTCAAGAACACTTGATGGACTTATGGGAGGCTCCTCTAACATTGTCTCCTTCTTCTCGCAGGTTGGACACCATGTACCGTGTCCCCCCTTCTCCTGGTTTCCAAAAAACCCAGTTGCCTCACCATTCTATTGTGGTGAAGTCTGCAATGAAGAAGATAAAGAGTACCAAAAGGCACTCTTCTACTCCTCCAGGGCGAGAATGTAAGACTCTAGACTATTTTGGCAGGAAAATTTTCCAGGCTACTATGCTTATAGCCAGGATTAATTCCTATAGTCTTTACATGGGCATGTTTCTCAGTGAAATCGCTCTAAAAGTTCGGCATTTTGCCCCCTTTATCCCTGAGGATAAGAGGGAGCAGTTCATTTCCTTAGTGAAACACCTTTTGGATATTTCAAAGTTCTCCAACAGGGCAGCTTTTGATTCCTTTGAGGGTGCTGGTAGGGCTTCGGGCATTGCTATAGCAGCCCGACGTCTTGCTTGGCTCCAGGCTTCTGATCTAGAACCTTGGGTCCTAGATGGCTTACGAAATCTGCCCTGTACAGGTGAGAACTTATTTGGTGAGGAGTGGCAAATTAAGGCCACTCAAATGGATGCAGAAAATGCCACCTTAGATAGACTTTCTAAGTCTACCTCCACTCCTGCCAAGAAGAAGTCTTTTAAGAGGCCTTATTACAAGAAGTCCAGATTTTCTACAAATACTGGCCAACAATCCTCTCAGCCTCGTTTTGCTGCTAAACGTCAGCAACCTAAACAGGCAAGATCAAAGCCTGCGGCGTCTGCTACGCCTCAGCAGGCTCCACCCCCTCAGGGGTTTTGACTTGCCACTAGAGAACTTAACTTTTCTGGCTCTAGAACAACCAGAGCCCCTCACCATACCCGGAAGGTTAGCTCACTTTGCTCCCAGATGGGAGCAAATTACATCAGAGCAATGGACCCTCTCTATCATCAGAGAGGGTTACAAACTCCATTTTTCCGACCTTCCTCCTTATACTATGGTGAGGCAGTTCAATTCTCCCCCATCTCTCCTGGCCCTCTTGGGTCAGGAAGTCTCCTCCCTCCTTGCCCAGGGGGCAATAGAGGAGGTCCCTCTTCTTCAACAGGGGACGGGATTCTACTCCCCTTATTTTCTAATACCAAAGAAGACAGAGGGCTTCAGACCAATTCTGGATCTGAGAGAATTGAACAAATTTCTTTTCAAGGAGAAATTCAAAATGCTTTCTCTGGGCATTCTCCTTCCATACCTTCAGAGTCAGGATTGGCTTTGTTCTCTAGACCTAAAGGATGCGTATACACACATACTCATCCACCCATCCCACAGAAAATACCTTCGATTTCTGTTTCAGGGAAAACATTTCCAGTACAGAGTACTCCCCTTCGGTCTAGCCTCTGCTCCAAGAGTGTTCACCAAATGCATGGCAGTCGTAGCTGCCTTTCTAAGAGGCCTGGGAATTTTCATATTCCCATACCTGGACGACTGGCTCATCCGAGCTCCCTCTCAGTCCCAGGCCCAAATTTCCCTGGACCGCACAAGGCGTCTTCTGCAGTATCTAGGACTGGTTGTAAACCTTCCCAAGTCTCAACTAATCCCTACTCAGTCTCTCGAGTTCATAGGGGCCCAGTTAGACACCATCACTGCAAGGGCCTACCTGCCTCAGGTCAGGGCCCAACGCCTGCTGAGTTTGGCCTCCCAAGCTCAGTCCAGCAGTCATTTGACAGCCCGGGAAATGCTGCGACTTCTGGGCCACATGGCCTCCACGGTACATGTGGTGCCCTACGCTCGTCTGCATATGAGAGCAGCTCAATGGACCTTGGCCACCCAGTGGACTCAAGCATCTGGAGCGCTCTCCGACCAAATACTCACCTCAAGCCGTCTATTTTGGTCCCTCCAATGGTGGACATCCACCAAGAATCTGTTGTTGGGGGCCCCCTTCCAACCTTTGTTGCCCCAAGCAACCCTCACAACAGATGCCTCCCAGACAGGGTGGGGAGCTCATCTTCAGAACCTCTCCACTCAGGGCACTTGGTCTCCACAGGAGGCCACCCTTCATATCAACCTCCTGGAACTGCGAGCGATTTACCTTGCCCTCAAGGTCTTCTATACCCTCCTTGTCAACCTGACTGTCCTAGTTCAGACAGACAATCAGGTAGCCATGTTCTATATAAACAAACAAGGAGGGACAGGCTCTCTGTCGCTTTGCAACGAAGCTCTCAGAATATGGGCCTTCGCCAGAGAGCATCAAATTCACCTTCTTGCAGTGTATCTTCCAGGAGTTCAAAACTCTCGTGCAGACAGACTCAGTCGAGTTCTGCTTCCACACGAATGGTCCCTACATATGGACCAGATACGCAGAATCTTTCAGGAATGGGGGACCCTGGACATAGACCTCTTTGCAAGTCCGTGGAATGCCAAACTTCCCCGGTTCTGTTCCAGAACTCAGTGTCAGGGAGCTCAGGCCCACGATGCCTTCCTCCTGCATTGGGGTCAGGAATTCCTCTATGCCTTTCCACCCATTCCTCTAATATCCAAGACTCTGTTCAAGCTCCAGAGGGATCACGGGACTATGATCCTCATAGCTCCCCGCTGGCCACGCCAGGTGTGGTTCCCTCTACTTCTGCATCTCTCCCAGGGATCCTCCCTGGACCTGGGAGCTGCGCCAGACCTTCTGTCTCAGGAGGAGGGGACTTTGTGGCACCCAAACCCCAAATCCCTACATCTCAGAGCTTGGTTACTGAAGGCCTAAGTCTTCAAGACTTTAATCTTTCTCAACCTGTGACAGATATCCTTCATGCCTCTAGGAAACCTTCCACGAGGCGTTCTTATGCTTTCAAATGGAAACGTTTTTCCATTTGGTGTGCTCAGCAGGGTCTTGACCCTCTAGCACTTCCTTTGAATTCCCTCTTGGACTATCTCCTGCATCTTTCAAATGCAGGCCTTAAGACGAATTCAGTAAGGGTCCATTTGAGTGCTATTGCAGCATCCTTAAAACCTATAAATGGACAACCTGTCTCCTCTCATCCTCTTGTTGCACGTTTCATGAGAGGCCTGACTCTAACTAAACCTCCCATCCGACCTCCTCCGGTAGCATGGGATTTGAACCTCGTTCTAGGTCAGCTTATGAAGCCACCTTTTGAGCCTTTGGACTCTACCGCCTTCAAATTTCTTTCCTGGAAGGTTGTTTTCCTTATTGCAGTCACTTCGGCTCGCCGCATCAGTGAACTGCAGGCTTTAGTGGCTCATCCACCTTATACTAGGTTTCATCATGATAAGGTGGTCCTTAGGACGAATCCCCACTTTATGCCCAAAGTGGTCTCACCTTTTTCATCTTAATCAAGAGGTATATCTACCTGTCTTTTTCCCGGCTCCTCATGCATCCAGTGCAGAGAGGAACCTTCATACTCTGGATTGTAAAAGAGCTCTTGCCTTTTACCTCAACAGGACTCAACCACATCGAAAGTCTTCCCAACTTTTCGTGGCTTTTGATCCTTCTCATTTGGGACTTCCAGTCACCAAGCGTACACTTTCCAATTGGATCGCTCAGTGTATTTCTTTTGCTTACCAGAGTAAGAACATTTCTATGGAGGGCCATGTCACAGCTCACAATGTGAGGGCCATGGCCACTTCTATGGCTCATCTTCACTCTGTGTCCATAGATCAGATCTGTCGAGCAGCCACTTGGGCCTCGGTTCATACCTTCACAGCCCATTACTGCTTGGACAAGGACTCCCGCCGGGATGCCTTGTTTGGTCAGGCTGTCCTCAAACACCTGTTCCATACTTAAACAACTCCTGCCCACCTTCCCTGGATGGATGCCTGAGATCCATGCGAAGATGGTTTACCCTTGGAGGGGGATCTCCCAGGCATCTTAGCTAGGGAGTCCCCATATGTGATGACGTATTCCTGCTTGTTCCTGGAGATAGCACAGTTACTTACCTGTAACAGGTGATCTCTGGGAACAGCAGGAATTAGTCATCACAACCCACCCACCTCCCCTAGGAGTTGTATCTCTATCTATCTATCTTCCTGTCCTCTCTCTCTATTGTCTCAGCTTTAAACTCGAACTGACGAGAGCTGGTCAGGAAGGCGGGAAGGCAGCGCGCATGTGCAGTGGGAGGCCCCAAAAGCTTTTAATCTGAAAAGCTGGGGAGCTTTCCCACGCGGGCTCCGTCGGTGCCGACGTACCCATATGTGATGACTAATTCCTGCTGTTCCCAGAGGTCACCTGTTACAGGTAAGTAACTGTGCTTTATTCTCCATACTTCCTCCTCATTCCGAAGAAAACAGGAGGGTACAGGCCTATTCTGGACCTCAGAGAACTGAACAAGCACTTAATACGGGAGAAGTTCAAAATGATCTTCCTAGGGGCCCTTTTCGCCTATCTCCAGAGTCAGGATTGGCTGTTTTCTCTAGATCAAAAGGAGACACTTGCATATTTAATTCACTCACAGCACAGAAAGTTCCTGCGCTTCATGTTTCAAGGGAGACATTATCAATACATTCCTGCCTTTTGGCCTCGCTTATGTCCCAAGAGTCTTCATAAAGTGCATGGTGGTAGTAGCCACATTCCTAAGGACTCTCTGGATATTTGTCCTCCCTTACTTAGACGACGGGCTCTTTCGAGCAAACGCCTCTAGAGGTCCGTCTTTCCCTCTCGCATACCATGCAGGTGCTGCAACACTTTGGAAGATTTATTACAAATACCAAGTCCCAACTCGTTCCCTCTGAAACTCTAGTGTTTTATAGGGGCTATCCTAGACACTCAACAATCAGGCATTTCTGCCCCAACGCTGCTGCGCTTCACTCAATCACTTAGCATCTTGGGCATGCCTGAAGCACTTCCTCACTGCTCGAGAAATGCTAAAATTTCTGGGTCATATGGCATTAACAAAGACATGGGGAGGGGTGACCTGCACGGAGCGGCGGGTGCACCTACTCTTGACATCTTACTGGACAGACTAGATGGACCATACTGGTCTTTATCTGCCGTCATTTACTATGTTAATATGTAACAGTGCATGATGATCCATATGTTTGTCTACCTATGCACGCAGTCCAATGGACACTGGCTTCCCTGTGGTCTCAGGCATCAGGTCGCTTGGGAAACAAAATAATCGTGTTTACCCGCCTAATCTTGTGTTTCCAGTGGTGGCAATCCCCAGAAACCCTCTTGGTAGGGTCACATTTTCAGAACACAACACATTGATGTACCCTGACTGGATGCGTCCAAATTGGGTTGTGGAGCTCATCTGAACAATCTCTCCACTCAGGGGCTCTGGTCTCATTAGGACTCGAACTCCACATAAATCTCCTGGAACTCAGAGCCATTCACAATGCTCTCGAAGTGTTCCAGGACTATCTTCGATTCTTCAGTTCTAGTCCAGACAGATAATCAAATTGCCGTGTTCTACTTGAGCAAACAGGGCAGTACAGGCTTCTTGGACCCTCTGCAGTGAGGTTCTGCATCTGTGGTCTTTTGCCATAAAGCATCGCATTCACCTGCATGCAGTGATCTCCAGGAACAAGCAGGAATGTAGTCTTCACATATGGTATCGTCAGTACCGACGGAGCCTGCGCGGGAACGCTTCCCACATCCAATAGAAAAGCTTTTGGGAGCATCCCACAGCACCTGCGTGCTTCCTTCCCGCCTTTCCCAACTGTCCCTCTCCAATTCTTTGTTTTCCGTGGAGCCGACAGGTTGCACATCCTGTCACCGGTGGTCTCGTCTGCCTTCCCTTGACGCTACACCGGTACCACCGGTGGTTCTTTTCTTTAAAAAACAAAAAACCAAAACAAAAAACTTTCTGGAGTCTTTTCTAATAATTTTCTCCTCAGGTGCCACGTGCCATTTTGGGCACTAGACCCAGTTTTTTCTTCAAAATGGAAAAACCCGCTTTGGGTTTTAAAAGGTGTTCTAAGTGTGGTGGTACCATCTCCGTCACCGACACCCATGAGTGGTACCTCAAATGTTTAGGTCCTGACCACTCTATTTCTGAGTGTGTTGCCTGTGGGATGATGTCGAAAAGGGGCTGGCAAAACCGAGCTGCTAAACTTAGCACCTTTTTTCCCTCTGATGCAGCCTCTGTGGCATCGGCATCTTCCAGGGCTTCGTCTTCCTCCCATGGATCTCAGGTAACTAAACATAAATCTAGCTGGTCCTCAGAGTAGATCTCCTTCTAAACATCGAGATGCCTCTGGCGTTGCCGTTGAGAGACTTAGACCGGCAAAATTGCCCCGGCGGGAGGCTTCGGCTTCCAAAGCACTAACGGGGCTCCAGGATGTTCTCGAGGCTTCAACCTCGGCAGAACTATTGGTGCCATGCTCTGGGGTTCCGGCACTGGCACCCAAGCATTGGCAGCATCGATAGACCAGAGATTCATGGCTATTGAACGCAGTCTGGTGGCTCTTCTCACAGCCTCAATGCCCCTGAAACCGCTTCAGACAATTCAGCCGGTACCGGCATCGACTGCATCGACATCGGTGTGTATTCTACCGGGACAGAGTCATGCGTCTCTATCCAGCATCGACAAGTCGGTACCAGACCACCCTGATGCCGACTTGGTACCGTGCCTTGCACAATCACCCGGATCGGAGTTACTTAGAATCCTCGGATGAGTCTGAATACTCTGCAAGCTCTTCCAATACCAGAGTATTTCTTCCTGAGGATTCTTCTTCTCCTCAGCGTAGGATGTCTCCACCAGAGGATATGTCCTTTCAGGATTTTATCCGAGATGTGGCCCGAGGTCTTTCCATCACAGTGGCTCCTGAAAAAGAGCCTAGGGCAGGGGTGGGCAAGTCGGTCCTGGAGAGCCGCAGACCAGTCAGGTTTTCATGATGTCCCTAATGAATATTCATGAGATCTATTTGCATCTACTGCCTTCCATTGTATGGAAATAGGTCCATGAATATTCATTAGGCTTTCATGATGTACCTGACTGGTCTGCGGCTCTCCAGGAACGGACTTGCCCACCCCTGGCCTAGGGCAAAGGAATCAGAAATCCTACAGTACCCTAAAGCTCCCAAGGAGGCAGCTACCTTACCTATTCATGAGATCTTGCATGATCTTATGTTAAGGATGTGGGAAACACCTCTAACCACATCTCCTCACTCTTTGAAGACTCGACACCATGTATTGAGTTCCTCCTTGTCCTGGGTTTCAGAAGACTCAATTACCACACCATTCCATGGTGGTGGAATCAGCCATGAGACGGTTAAAGAGTGCAAAAAGGCATGCATCTAATCCTCCAGGACTTGAGTGTAGGACTCTTGACGCCTTTGGAAGTTGATCCTTCCAGGCTTCCAGGCTTTCTGCTAGGATCAGTTCCTATATCTTGTATATGGGAATGTTTCTTAGAGGTCACAGGAGATTTAGAGCTTATGAGCCCTCTCCTTCCTGATGATTAAAGACAAGATTATCTTGCTCTTGTCAAACATGCTCAGGATGTTTCCAAGTTTGTGAATTGTGCAGCCTTTGACTGCATTGAATGTATAAGCAAAACCTCTGCCATTGCCATAGGTGCACGTAGGATTGCCTGGCTCCAGGCATCTGACTTGGAAATTTGGGAACAGGACAAATTAGGGAATACGAGGGTTGCTATTTATATTTCTGGCCTTAGCAACAGTAAGTGTTGCCAGGCGCCATCCAATGGTTCCATTGGAACACTGACATTGTTGAACATAACCTTATAACATTTTATCATTTGAGCGTGATTTGTTTACAGTAACTTGAAAAATTCATCTCGGGCGAAAAATGGAATTAACGCGAACATTTTCGTGCGATTATTTTTCAGAACTTTCGACATGGATTATCAAGACAAGAGTGCATTGATGAACTTTTTTATATGGCGATAAAGCACCATCCTACAGCACTGTAAAAAACTGGTATAACGAATTCAATCGTGGCCGACGTTCGCTCCAGGACAAATTCCGTCAGTCGTCCAAAATCGGTTGTTGTGCCAAAAAATATCGATGCTGTGTGTGAACTGATAAAGCAAGATCGTCATGTGACATACCGTGAGATTGAGGCATCTTTGGGCATTAGTATGACAAGCATCAATAAGATATTGCATGATCATTTGGCCGTAAAAAGATTTGTTCCCGCTGGTTCCCGCATAATCTGACAAACGCTCAAAAGAAGGCTCGTGTCGATTGGTGCAAGGAAATGTTGAAAAAATACGTTCAAGGTGCATCAAAGACTGTGTATAACATCTACACAGGTGATGAATCATGGATCTATGCATATGAGCCCGAAACAAAGCAGCAATCGACTGTATGGGTCTTCCAAGACGAGCCAAATCCAACAAAAGTTGTTTGCGGAAGAAGCACATTGAAGCAAATGGTTGCCCGTTTCTTCGGCATTACTGGTCACGTGGCGACAGTGCCGTTAAAGCAACGTAGGACGGTCAATTCTGAATGGTACACGACCATTTGTTTACCAGAAGTCTTCGGAGAAATTCGGAAAAAGTCGAAGAGGCGAATAATTCTTCATGACAATGCGAGCTCTCACACATCGGCTCAAACAAAGGAATTTTTGACCGGCCAAAACATCGAATTGATGGGTCATCCAACATACAGCCCTGATTTGGCACCCAATGACTTCTTTTTATTCCCGCACATCAAAAACAAATTATGTGGTAAACGATTTTCAACACCCGAAGATGCGGTGGTTGCATTCAAAACGCGTGTTTTGGAGTTACCTCAATCGGAGTGGAAAAAGTGCTTTGAAAATTGGTTCAAACGCATGCAAAAGTTATTGATCTTCACGGAGAATATTTTGAAAAACAATAAAACCAATTTCTATCATAAATATTTGTTTTTTCATTATTAGGCCAAAAATATATAAATAGCAACCCTTGTATACCTTGCACAGGAGAGAATCTCTTTGGTAAGAATTGGCAGGAAAAGGCTAATGAGAGAGATGCTGACAATATCACTTTGGATAGATTGTCCAAATCTACAGCTGATCCTATGGGGAAAAGATCCTCTACAAAACCATTCTTCAGCAAGAAGAAAAGGTTTTATCCCTCCTATACCCAGCAGGGACATCGTTTAAGTCAGCCTGCCCAAAAGGGACAGCAGCAACAACCTAGGCAACAAAGGAAGCCAAAAGCAGCTAAGCCTCAACCGGCTGACTCCTATCTAGAGAACTTTGCTTTCCTGGCCCTGAACGGCCCAGAACCCTCCATTCCAGAAAGGTTATGTCATTATGCCCCCAGATGGTGTCAGATAACAGCAGAAAATTGGACTCAGTCTATTGTAAGAGAGGGGTACAACTTCATTTCCTCAGCATGCCCCTTCCTACAATGGTAACAGTTCAATTCTCAGACCTCTCTCAACGACTGATTAGGTCAAGAGGTCACTGTGCTCCTTGCTCAAGGGGCAATAGAAAAGGTGCCCATTCCCCAACGGGGTACAGGGTTTTACTCCCCCTATTTCCTTATTCCAGGAGGACACAGACACAGACACATTTTAGACCTCAGAGAATTGAACAAATTCCTGTTCAAAGAGAAGTTCAAAATGATTTCTCTATGAACTCTGCTGCCATACCTTCAGTCAGGATTGGCTTTGTTCTCTAGATCTCAAGGATGTGTACACTCATGTTCTTATCCATCCAACTCACTGAAAGTTCCTTTGATTTCTCTTTCAAGGGAAGCACTACCAATACAGGGTTCTTTCTTTTGGCCCAAAGTCCAGCCTTGCTCCCACTCAATCCCTAGAGTTTATAGGAGCTCTGCTGGATACCAGACAAATAAGGGCCTTCCTTCCACAGCCCCACTGCCTTTGCATTGTGCAGTAGTGCCTCTCACTGCTCGGTAAATGTTACAGTTGCTAGGCCACATGGCATCCATCGTGCATGCGATTCCTTATGCTCGCCTCCATATGAGGGCAGCCCAGTGGACCTTATGCACTCAGTGGACTCAGGCGTCAGGTTGCCTGTCAGACAAAATAGCAAACTCAGATCGCCTTATTTTGTCCCTCCCATGGTGACAGTCACCCAAAACCCTTTTGGTGGGGTCTCCTTTTCAGCAACCCCCACCCCAAGCCACTCTAACAGATGCTTCACAGGTGGGTTGGGGAGCCCACCTGCATGGCCTCTCTACCCAGGGTACCTGGACTCCACAGGAGGCCTATCTTCATATCAACCTCCTGGAGCTCAGAGCAATCTTCCTTGCTCTTCGAGTATTTCACTCCTAGCTCAGCTACAAGACAGTCCTAGTTCAAACGGACAATCAAGTAGCCATGTTCTATGTGAACAAGCAGGGCGGAACAGGCTCTCTGTCGCTCTGCAATGAAGCTTTGCGACTATGGGCCCTCGTCAGAGAGCATCAGATTCATTTCCTTGTGGTGTATTTTCCAGGCATTCAAAACTCTTGGGCAGACAGACTCGGTTGAGTTCTGCTTCCCCATGAATGGTCTCTCCATACAGATCAGGTGGCCAAAATTTTTCAAATTTGGGGAACCCTGGACATAGACCTCTTTGCAAGTCCGCTGAATGCCAAACCTCCCTGGTTCTGTTCCAGAATTCCGGCTCAGGGTTGTCAGACCAGGGATGCTTTCCTCCTCCATTGGGGTCAGGACGTCCTGTATGCCTTTCCACCCATTCCCCTAATTCCCAAAACCCTGTTCAAGCTTCAGAGAGACAGAAGTCATATGATCCTCATAGCTCCACGTTGGCCACGGCAAATGTGGTACCCTCTGCTCCTACATCTCTCTCAAGCTCTGTCTCTGGAGTTAGGATCTGCTCCAGATCTCCTTTCTCAAGAGGACGGGATGCTGTGACATCCCAATCCCCAGTCTCTGCATCTCGGGGCCTGGTTGCTGAAAGCCTAGATCTTCACGGTCTTAACGTTTCCCAGCAGGTAAAAGATATTCTTTATACTTCCAGGAAGCCTTCCACAAGACGCTCTTATGCGTTTAAGTGAAAAAGGTTTACCTTATGGTGCTCGCAGAAGGGTATAAACCCTCTTGCGATACCTCTGGAATCATTACTGGAGTATCTCCTTCATTAATCAAATGCAGGGCTTAAGACCAGTTCAGTGAGTCCATTTGAGTGCTATTGCAGCAGCTTTCAAGCCTCTAAATGGACAACCTATTTCCTCTCATCCTCTCATAGCGAGATTTGAGAGACCTTCTTTTAACTAAGCCTCCCATTAAGCCACCACCAGTGGCATGTGACTTAAATCTGGTACTTGGGCAGCTTATGAAACTGCCCTTTGAACCATTAGCCACTACCTCTTTGAAATTCCTTTCCTGGAAGGTTATCTTTCTTATTGCAATCACATCACGTCGCATCAGTGAATTGCAAGTGTTGGTGGCTGATCCTCCTTATACAAGGTTCCATCATAAGGCAGTCCTTAGGACTCATCCACACTTTATGCCAAAGGTGGTGTCGCCCTTTCTTTAAAACCAAACTGTTTACCTTCCTGTATTCTTTCCAAGGCCTCATGCCTCAAATGCAGAAAGGAATCTTCATACTTTGGACTGTAAAAGAGCTTCCTTATCACTTCTCCGGGCCAGTCCAGGGAAAGGTAGGGTTGTCAATCCCCTATAGCAACTGAGGACTGAATGCTTCAAGTTTTCCTGAGAGGTGAAGCCACTCCCCCTTAGGGCTAACCATCAGTCTTTCAGTCCTCAGCAGTTATAGAGGATCGAATTATTTTTTCTCCCTCTTACCTTTCTTTTATTAAGTAATTTAGCTCTGGCAGAGCTGATTTCTATGGTTCTTGGGTAAAATTGTGCACCTCTAAATTAAAAGCGCTGTTGCTTTAAGAGCATCGAGACGTGAGTAAGGAAGTCTTGCAGTACGAGGTAGAGCCTGCCTCATTGCCTGCCTCCGTCTCCGTCTACAGAGTGATCCTGGGGGCCCCAGTTCTTCCTCTGCTATAGCGCTGTCATCCTTGCTATCATTGCCGCTGGCAGCGGTTTGGCGGGACCGGTTCTGTTTGTCTTTAGTTCGTCGGGTGAGTTCCTTGTGGCTTTCTTTTCCCTGTCTGCCGCCCGCGGCGCTTCTTCGGGCCACTTTGGTTTCTTTTTCCCCCTCGGGATTTCGGCGGTCAGTTTTTTTTTTTTTTCGGCTCTTCACTTTGCGGGTCTCTTTTTGTTTTTCTTCATGGCGGAAACGTCTTTACAAGGCGCACAGGAGCCGTCTTTGCCGGCCGAAAAGGCGGGAAAGGCGGCCATTTTGTCAGCGC
The DNA here is from genome assembly GCA_033557465.1 of Ichthyophis bannanicus. NCBI lineage: Eukaryota > Metazoa > Chordata > Amphibia > Gymnophiona > Ichthyophiidae > Ichthyophis > Ichthyophis bannanicus. The sequence goes on along the minus strand of CM066032.1, from coordinate 1,268,855,187 downwards.
CGGTGGCTGCCGTATCAGAGCAGTCTCGGCCTCATAAGAGCAAGGCTAAGACTTCTAAAGAGGCCAGACGCCAGGCAAAGCCTGCAGAGGCCGTTTCTGCGCCTCCAGAGAGGGTCCCTTCCTTTTTTTCGCCTGAGTTTATTCTGGCTATGCACACAGCTTTTTTAATGAAATCATCACAGCCAGCTTCACTCTCTGCAGTTTCCTCTCCTATGACTATGCCTCTGCGGGCTCCCGAGCCTGGTGATCCTGGAGAGGGATCATCTCAGGCTAAAGGGTTTCTTTCAGAGCCTATTGATTTTTTTTCTCCTCAGGTCCCTGACGTTTCCCTAGTTCCAGGGGATTCAGAGGTAGGAGCTGATCCAGCTTTAGATATGGAGGCGGAGGAGTTGGAGGAAGGGGAGATTGCTCCTGGTGAGGATCCCAATGTTTTCCGCGTCTTCCGTAAGGAGGAACTTTCAGCGCTCATTTCTCAGTCTTTGACAGCGCTGCACCTTGTGCTCCCTTCCTCTTCTCAGGAGCCCTTGGAAGATCCCTTATTACAGGGAGTTAAAACCGAACAACGCTGTTTCCCTCTTCACCGGGTGATCAGGCAAATGATTGATTCGGAATGGGAATGTCCAGAGGCTTCCCTGCGTAGTAGCCGCCCCTTGGCGCGCTTATACCCCCTTCCCCAGGAGGTGAAGGCTTTGTTGCACATGCCAAAGGTAGATGCTATCATATCCGCAGTCACCAAAAAGACTACCATTCCTGTCGAGGGAGCAGCAGCTCTCAAGGACCTGCAGGATAGGAAGTTGGAGGTTCTGCTCAAGCAGGCCTTCGATTCCAGCGCACTGGCGTTGCAAGCGGCAATTTGTGGAGCATACGTTTCTCGGGCGTCCATTCGCTGGTTACAAGGAGACGGCTCAGGGGAGCAGCCTTCTGAGGTGCCCGACACGGCGAAATTAGAATCAGCCGCGGCGTATATGGCAGATGCCTTCTATGATTTGTTGCGGATTGCGGCTAAGACTATGGCCTCTCTCGTGGCGGCTAGGCGCTTTCTTTGGCTGCGCAACTGGTCGGCGGATGTTTCGTCCAAGATGCGTCTCAGTAAATTACCCTATAAGGGGCAGTTACTATTCGGGGAAGCCTTGGAAAAGATTGTTAAGGATTTAGGTGACTCCAAGGGCGGCCGGTTACCTGAGGATAGGCCTAGGTCGGGGCGCTCGGGGTCGGTCTCCCGGGGCGCTGGTAGAGACTCCCGTCGTTTTCGTGGTGCCCGTTTTTCCCCCTATGCCAGGGGCCGTTCCAGCTTTCGTGGCCAGTCCTTTCGGGGTGCCAGAGGTTTTAGCAAATCCTACTTTGGATCGCCCCAGCCCACCGTTAAAAAGTCACAATGAAGGTCGGCTGGTCCAGCCGTTGGTTCCGGTAGGCGGGCGACTACAGGGTTTCCTGACGGCTTGGACCACCATCACCTCCGACAGATAGGTGTTGGAGATCATTCAGAAGGGCTATGCTCTCGATTTTGCGTGTCCCTTAACCCCCGCATTTGTAATGTCTCCCGGCGGCTCGAATCGGAAGGCGGAAGCCATAGCGGAAACGCTCTCGCGCCTCTTACAGTTGCAGGCGATCGTTCCTGTTCCTTTAGACCAATACGGTTGCGGTCGATACTCGATTTATTTTGTAGTGCCCAAAAAGGACGTTTCTTTTCGTCCGGTGCTCGATCTCAAAGCCGTAAACCGTACCCTGCGGGTACCACACTTTCGCATGGAGACTCTTCGTACCGTAATTCGGGCGGTACAGCCGGGAGAATTTCTCACCTCAATAGATCTTACAGAGGCCTATCTTCATATTCCCATCAGGCCATCGCATCAGCGTTTTCTGCGCTTTGCCCTTCCCGTGGGACATTTCCAGTTTCAAGCGTTGCCGTTCGGGCTAGGTACGGCTCCGCGTACGTTCACGAAGCTCATGGTGGTGGTTGCAGCGGCGCTTCGGAAAGACGGAATCCGCGTTCATCCTTATCTCGACGATTGGTTGATCCGGGCCGATTCTCGGGTCGATTCCGTCGCAGCGACAGCTCGGGTGGTGCAGCTTCTAGAGCGGCTTGGTTGGGTAATCAATCAAACCAAGAGCCTCTTGGTACCATCGTAGCGGATGGTTTATCTGGGCGCTCTTTTCGACACCGAGCGGGGGAGAGTCTCTTTACCCGAGGTGCGCATAGACAAGCTGGTACGGCAGGTTCAAGCGTTTCTGCGGCTGACGACTCCGTCGGCGTGGACTGACTTACAACTCTTGGGGTCCATGGCGGCGGCGCTGGATCTGGTTCCGTGGTCCAAAGCGCACATGCGGCCTTTACAGCAGGCCTTGCTGTCCCGTTGGTCTCCACAGCTTCACCCTCTCTCGCAGCGCCTGCCCTATTCAATTCTTGTAAGGCGCAGTCTCGAGTGGTGGTTAGTTCGGGATCATCTGTGGGAGTGCCCTTGCTAGAACCCTCCTGGATATTGGTCACCACGGATGCCAGTCTTGTCGGCTGGGGAGCTCACTATCAGACACATATTGCTCAGGGTGCTTGGTCCCCCGAAGAGAGCTCCTGGTCGATCAACCTCTTGGAGCTGCGAGCAGCTCGTCTTGCCCTCCTACACTTTGCTTCCTTTCTCAGAGGATCGGCGGTAAAGGTTTTTTCCGACAATGCAGTGACGGTGGCGTATATCAATCGTCAGGGGGGAACCAAAATTCCTTCTCTCCTATCCGAATGTCATGCGATGATGACTTGGGCGGAGGACAATCTGTTGGCGCTCTCGGCGGCTCATGTTGCGGGCACGGAGAACGTGCAAGCGGATTATCTCAGCCGTCATCTTCTCGATCCCGGAGAGTGGGAGTTGAATGCGGCGGTATTTCACGATCTCACCTTGCGTTGGGGGCAGCCAATAATGGATTTGATGGCGACATGCAGCAATGCCAAAGCGAATCGTTTCTTCAGCAGGCGCCGAGAGCACATGTCCGAGGGGCTCGATGCTCTCGTTCAGCCCTCCTCCAGATTCTCTGCTGTACGTGTTTCCTCCTTGGCCGATGTTGAGTCGGGTTCTCCAGCGCATTGCGCGGCACCGGGGGTTGGTGATTCTCATAGCTCCGGATTGGCCGCGCAGGCCTTGGTATGCCGATCTCGTTCGACTCCTGGTGGATCAGCCATGGCCTCTTCCAGTCCGCAGCAATCTCTTGCATCAGGGTCCGATACTCATGCCGCGAGTGGATCGCTTCTTGCTTACGGCTTGGCTCTTGAAAGGACGCGCTTGACACGCAAAGGTTACGCAAACTCAGTAGTGTCTACTTTGCTGCGGTCTAAAAGGCCAGTGACGTCTCTAGCATATGTGCGAGTTTGGCGCCTTTTTGAAAATTGGTGTACTCGGCACGATGTTCTGCCTATGTCTTCTACATTGCCGCAGCTTCTCCTTTTCTTACAGCATGGCTTGGACAAGGGACTGGCTCTTAGTACTCTTAAAGTTCACATAGCAGCGCTTGCCTGTTTTCGAGGTCCGGTGCAACGTCGCCGTCTTTCCGCGCCTCCAGATGTGCATCGTTTTTTACGGGCAGCAAAGATTATCTGTCCCCCGGTTCGTTCTATTGTGCCTCCTTGGGACTTAAATGTGGTTTTGGAAGCGTTTTCTCGTTCTCCTTTGACGTCCCTCTGCTCGCGACAGATCCGACAGTGTTCTTGGAAGACGGCCTTCCTGGTCGCCTTGTGTTCAGCGTGCCGGATTTCGGATTTGCAAGCCTTGTCTTGTCGGGAACCTTATTTGCAGTTTCTTCCCGAGCGGGTTTTGCTCCGCACTGTTCCCTCTTTTTTGCCGAAAGTGCTGTCTTTTCATGTTAATCAATCTGTGGCGTTGCCTGTTTTTTCGGGTTCCTCCACTTCTCCTATGGACCGAGCGCTCCGGCATTTGGATCTCGCTCGGGTTCTCAAAACTTACCTTCGGGTTTCGCAATCTATTCGGAAGACGGATAGGCTTTTTGTCCAGTTCAGTGGTCCTCGAAAGGGTCTTGCGGCCTCTAAGTCCACAATTGCCAGATGGGTCCGCAAAGCCATTGCCGAAGCATACACTATCCGCGGTCTGCCGCTACCGCTACCACTGCGAGCGCATTCCACTCGGGCTCAATCAACTTCCTGGGTGGAGTTCGCCTTCGTTCCGCCGGTGGATATTTGCAGAGCAGCAACGTGGTCTTCTTTGCACGCGTTTGCAAAGCATTACCGCTTAGATGTTCAAGCACGAGACGATGCTAGGGTGGGGACTGCGGCTCTTATCTCAGGTTTGGCGGGCCCCTCCCGGACTTAGGTACTGCTTTGGTACTGCCCTACCTTTCCCTGGACTGGCCCGGAGAAGTGATAAGGAAAACGAAATTAGGTCTTACCTGCTAATTGTCTTTCCTTGAACTTTCTCCGGGCCAGTCCAGGGTCCCACCCGGATGTTCAGCCTTTTGCCAGCGATATGTTTGGTAGCATGTTCGAAGCATTTCATCTTCTCGGCGTTTTAGCTCCGGAAGCACATCTTGGGGCTGGGCGCATGCACTCCATGCCACGCACGGATCACTCTGTAGTAACTCCTATATATGTTTTGAGCATGGCAAAAAAAAACCAAAAAAAAAAAAACTTTAAACTTACAGGGGAAGTGTGTTTTTTTTGCTTCCTCGTGGTTCAAGAACTAAAGATTATCAGTTTTTCAAGGGTTAATCTACTTTTTTCAGTTTTTCTCTTTAGTTGCTTTGTCAGAAGGAGACTGATGGTTAGCCCTAAGGGGGAGTGGCTTCACCTCTCAGGAAAACTTGAAGCATTCAGTCCTCAGTTGCTATAGGGGATTGACAACCCTACCTTTCCCTGGACTGGCCCGGAGAAAGTTCAAGGAAAGACAATTAGCAGGTAAGACCTAATTTCGTTTTTGGCCTTTTACTTGCAAAGGACACAGCAACATAGAAAGTCCTCCCAACTCTTTGTTGCTTTTGATCCTAGTCATTTGGGACTTGCAGTCTCCAAAAGGACACTATCCAGCTGGATTGCACAGTGTATATCATTTACCTATGAGAGTAAAAACCTTCCTCTTGAAGGCCATGTCACAGCTCACAATGTGAGAGCCATGGCAGCCTCAGTGGCTCATCTTCACTCTGTGTCTATTGATAACATCTGTCAAGCAGCTACTTGGGCTTCTGTTCATACCTTCTCAGCCCATTACTGCTTACACAAGGACTCCCGCTGGGTTGCCTTGTTTGGTCAGGCTGTTTTTCAACACCTGTTCAACGCTTAACTCCTACCCACCATCTCTGGTAGGATGCCAGAGATCCATGGGGGGAAGTGGAGCCCTTTCAGAAGGGCACACAACTTTCTGGGGCCATCTCTCTGGCATCTGCAGCTAGGGAGTCCCCATATGTGAAGACTACATTCCTGCTTGTTCCTGGAGATAGCATAGTTACTCACCTGTAACAGGTGATCTCCGGGAACAGCAGGAATTTAGTCTTCACAACCCACCCACCTCCCCTAGGAGTTGTATCTCTTTCTCTTTCCCCTTCTCTTTTGTCTGGGCTATGAACTCAACTGGAGAGGGACAGTTGGGAAAGGCAGCCCGCAGGCGCTTTGGGATGCTCCCAAAAGCTTTCCTATTGGACGCTGGGGAGCATTCCCGCGTGGGCTCTGTCGGTACCGGCGATACACATAAGTGAAGACTAAATTCCTGCTGTTCCCAGAGATCACCTGTTACAGGTGAGTAACTATGCTTTATCTTCTGGGCAAACACAATGTCTTGGCGGACAAACTGAGTCGAGTCCTTCTACCCCACGAGTGGTCTCGTCATGCAGACAAGGTCGCTCACATTTTTCAGATCTGGGGAACCCCAGAGATAGACCTTTTGGCAAGTCCTCAGAATGCCAAGCTTTCTCGCTTCTGCTCCAGGACTGCTGCACCGGACAGCCAGCAGGTGGATGCTTTTCACCTCCACTGGGGTCAAGGCTTTCTATATGCCTTCCCTCCCATTCCTCTCATTCCCAAGACTCTTCACATTCCAGAGATACAGGGGCTACATGATACTCATAGCCCCATGCTGGCCACGACAACCGTGGTATCCTCACCTTCTACGCCTGTCTCGGGGTCTGCTCCGATTTCCCTTCTCAGGAGGGGGGCGCTGCTCCATCCCAATCCTCCATCCCTCTATCTCACAGCATGGCTGCTGAAGGCATAGCCTTCCAGGACTTTAAGCTCTCTCAGCAGATTAAGGACATACTCTTAGCTTCTAGGAAGCCATCCACCAGGCGATCCTACGCCTTCAAATGGTGTAGATTTTCTCTTTAGTGTTTGCAGAGGGCGCTTAACCCCTTCTCAGCTCCGGTGGATGCATTATTTGAGTATCTTCTCCACCTTTCATCTTCTGGACTCAAAACCTATTCGGTAAGAGTACACCTAAGTGCAATTGCGGCCTCTCACATGCCCTTAGATGGCCAGCCCATCTCTTTTCAGCCATTTGTAGCACAAGGGGTCTTCTATTAACCATGCCTCCCATTAAACCTTCTCCAGTGGCATGGGATCTTAATGTTTTAGGATACCACCTCAGCTACTCTTTGAACCTCTAGCTACTACCTCACTGAAGTTTCTCACGTGGAAGGTCACCTTCCTTATTGCTCTCTCTTCAGCAAGACACATTATTGAGCTCCAGGCATTGGTGGCTGACCCTCCTTATACACACAATTCCATCATGATAAGGTAGTCCTTAGGACTCATCCTCACTTTATGCTGAAGGGTGGTCTCGCCCTTCCATTTAAACCAGTCAGTCTACTTTCCTGTCTTTTTCCCCTAGACCTCATTCCTCTAGGACACTCTGGATTGCAAACGCGCCTTGGCTTTATCTCCAGAGAACTTGAGAGCACAGAAAAGCTTCCTAACTTTTTATCGCTTTTGACTCTAGTCACCTTGGATTTCCAGTATCCAAGTGAACTCTTTCCAAGTGGATAGCACACTGTATCTCCTTTGCTTATGAAAAGGCAGGACTCTTCTCTCGAGGGTCATGTCGCTGCACATAATGTGCGGGCCATGGCTACCTCTATGGCAAATCTATGCTCTGTAGAGATTGATGAGATATGCAAAGCAGCAACTTTGTCATCTGTCCACAATTTTTTTGCTCACTCCTGCCGGGATGCCTTGTTTGGCCAAGCTGTTCTCAACATCTCTTTCAGACTTAGATCAACTCCTACCCTCCATCCCGGTTTTCGATACCAGACATCCTTGGAGGACACATGACTTCCTTAGTTATGCCTGTGATTTTACAGCCGACTGAGGTCATCTCTCTGCCATCTCCAAGCTAGGGAGTCCCATATGTGAAGACTACATTCTTGCTTGCTCCTGGAGATAGTGTAGTTACTCAACTATAACAGGTGATCTGCAGGGAGAGCAGGAATTTAGTCTTCACAACACACCCTCCTCCCCTAGGAGTTGTAGGTTGTCGTCTTCTCCAGGACCAAGTAGGAAGTCAGTCCTCACATATGGGTGACGTCGGCGCCGACGGAGCCCTCGCGGAGCAATTTCCCCAGCTTTCAAAGAAAGCCTTTGGGAATTGCAGCGCGCATGCGCAGTCCCCTTCCCGCCCAAGGGTGCCATCTTGCTCAGTTTTCTTTTTTCCGCGGAGCCCTACAGACGCTGTTTGTATTCACCGCTGAAAAAGTTGATTTTCTTTCTTATTCTTTTTCGGTTCGACGCCGGATTCTTTTTCCCGCCCGGACCCGCTACGCCGGTATCGGGTCCGTTTCTTTATTTTTTGTTTTTTTTGTCCTTCGTGACAAGCGTTCGCGCCATTTTTTTCCTTTTCACTGGCAGCCCTGTCTTTTGACCTCGCAGGGGCCCTTTTTCCCTCGATGGCTGCCAGCGGGTTTAAAAAGTGTGATCGCTGTAAGAAACTCATGTCTCTTACCAACACACACGACTGCTGCCTCCACTGCCTCGGACCCGATCATGACCCGATGATCTGTGGTCCGTGTGGCAAAATGTCCTCAAAAGCGTTGAGTCGGCAGCATCAGCGAGAACGAATCTTCTCTGACTCCGCGTCCGGCCGGGCCCGGACCTCGTCAGAGGCTTCGACGTCCCGGGACTCCGGTCCTGAGCATCGTCGGAGTTCCTCTGAGCGGGGGTCTCCTACCCGGGAACATCATAGGAAGAAAAAACCCATGAGGGTGGCGTCGGCGGACGCTCCTGGTTCCTCGAGGGCCAGGTCGCATAGCCCCGACAGCCGTCCCGGGTCCTCGGAGTCGGAGAGGCCTTCGAAACATCCTCGTCTTGAGATGTAGTCGCCTGGACACGTGAGTACTGTGGTCCTCGTGGACTCGCCTCCGAAGGAGCTGATGTCGGGCCCGACGCCGTCGGGGCCCCAGTCAGGGGCTACTGGGTCTCCTGAGCTTGGACTCAAGTTGACGGCTTTGGAGAGCAGTTTAGCTGCCTTCATAAGAACATAAGAACATAAGATATGCCATACTGGGTCAGACCAAGGTCCATCAAGCCCAGTATTCTGTTTCCAACAGTGGCCAATCTAGGTCATACGTACCTAGCAGTTTCCCCAAGGGACACAGGTTCCACAATGCTTGTATTGGTTCAAGCATTGATATCCTGGGTCCCTTCTTAATAATGGTTTATGGACCTTTCCTCCAGGAACTTGTCCAAACCTTTTTTAAACCCAGCTACACTAACAGCCTTTACTACATCCTCCGGTAACAAATTCCAGAGTTTGATTACACGTTGAGTGAAAAAATATTTTCTTTTATTAGTCTTAAATAGTTTACCCTGTAGCTTCATTGCATGTCCCCTAGTCTTTCTATATTCTGATAAGGTAAACAATCGATCTACGTTTACCCGTTCCACTCCGTTCATTAATTTATAGACTTCTATCATATCTCCCCTCAGCCGTCTCTTTTCCAGGTTAAAGAGCCCCAACCTTTTTAGCCTTTCTTCATAGGAGTAGCCTTCCATCCCCTTTACCATTTTGGTGGCTCTTCTCTGAACCTTTTCTAAAATCGCTATATCCTTTTTAAGATACGGCGACCAGAATTGCACACAATATTCAAGGTGCGGTCTCACCATGGAACGATATAGAGGCATTATAATATCTTTTGTTTTATTTTCCATTCCTTTCCTTATGATACCTAGCATTCTATTTGCTCTCTTGGCCGCCGCTGCACACTGGGCCGAGGGTTTTAACATGGTATCCACAAGGACGCCTAAATCTTTTTCTTGGGTGGTGGTTCCTAATGTGGAACCTTGCATCGTGTAACCATAGTTTGGGTTGTTCTTCCCTAGGTGCATAACCTTGCACTTCTCCACATTAAATTTCATCTGCCATTTTGATGCCCAGTCTTCCAATTTATCAAGATCCTCTTGCAATTTTCCACAATCCTCCTGGGTTTTAACAACTTTAAATAGTTTTGTGGACCAGCAGCGGGCATTGATCGCTGGCCTTGCCAATGCGTCGGCCCCGACCACCGGGACGTCGGCGTCCAAGTCGACCCCGGAGACCGAGCCGATCCTCGAGTCCATCCGAGCTCGAGTCGATCCTTGGTCGCGGTCTCCCTCGGCCTCCCGTTCGGGACCGAGGTCGTCGACGCCGACTCCTTCGGCGTCGGAGCAGAGGGCATCGGTGCCCGCCCGACCGGAGCCACTCGAATCCTCCTCCGCGGAGTCCGACTGGGAATCGGAGGACGAAGAGTCCCCTGGTAGTTTTCGGACTCGGTGTGTCCCCTCGGACTCGCCCGAGTCCGAACCTTGGAGATGGTCCCCCCCCGGAGGACACCCGGTTCTCGGATTTCGTGCGGGATATGGCCAAGGCCTTGGCATTCCCCGCGGATCCCGAGGAGGAGCCTCGAGCCGAGGAGCTCGATGCCCTCCAGTATGATTCTCCCCCGAAGGAGGCCTTTACCGGTTCCTCCGATGCTGGAACGACTTCTCTTCCGCATGTGGGAGAACCTGGCGTTGGCGCCGGTGTTAAGCAAGCGGGTCGATTCCATTTATCGAGTCCACAAGAGCCCCGGCTTCCAAAAGGCACAACTACCGCACCATTCCATGGTGGTGGAATCGGCCATGCATAGACTCAAGAGTCAAAAAAATGCACTCCTCGGTGCCTCCCGGCAGGGAGGCCCGGAGCCTGGATGCCCTCGGTAGAAAGTGTTTCCAGGGCTCTATGCTTGCTTGTCGAGTCCAGACCTACCAGCTCTATATGGGCATGTATCTCCGAGATCTGGCAAAGGAAATTGCCGGGTTCTCGGCTGGTCTCTCCGAGGAACCTTTGCAGAGGTTCCAAGCCTTGTCCACTGGGATTCGAGAGTGCTCGAAGTTTATCTCTCGGGCAGCCTACGATGGCTTTAAAGCATCGGCTCGAGTAGCCGGAGCCGGCATCGGTGCCCGCCGACAGGCTTGGCTTCAGTCATCTGACCTCGAGCCATGGGTCCAGGACAAGTTGGTCGATGTCCCCTGCAGAGGTGAAAACCTCTTTGGCAAACCCATGGCTGAAAAGGCTGCACAAATCGAGACCGAGACTCTGACCAGAACTAGGCTGTCCAGAAAAACCTCTGCCCCTTCTCAGAAGAAGGAGGGCTTGGGGAAAAAGCCCTTTTACCCGAGGAAGGCGGCTTCCTATAAATACTACCCTCAGTATCAGGCCTCAGCAGCTCCCCAAAAGGGTGAGCAGGTCAAGGGACGGGGTAATGGGTCCCGTAGGCAGCAAGCCCCCAATCCCACTACACCGGCCCCTGCTCAGCAGGGTGGGGGTTTTTGACTCCATCAGCATAGCCTCTTCCCCTCAGCTGGTTTCCCTAAGCACAGGAGGCCGGCTGGTCCACTTTGCCCACAGGTGGTCAGCCATCACATCAGATACCTGGGTACTTCATATAGTTCAGAAGGGCTATCTTCTACACTTTCACCAGGTACCTCCTTCCTACTTTCCAGGGGAACCTCCAAGACTCCCTTTGCACAGGGACTTACTCCTTCAGGAGTTGGCAAGTCTTCTTCAGGAACAGGCTGTGGAACTGGTGCCCCACCACCTGAGAGGTCATGGCTTTTATTCCAGGTACTTTCTGATACCAAGAAGAACAGGAGGCCTCAGACCCATCCTGGACTTGCGAAACCTCAACAAGTTTCTGGCAACGGAAACGTTCAAGATGCTTTCTCTTGGAATCCTGCTGCCCTACTTCCAGCGGGGAGACTGGCTATGCTCCTTAGATCTAAAGGATGCCTATACTCACATCCTTATTCATCCAGACCACAGACAATATCTCAGATTTGTTGTGGGAGGAAATCATTACCAGTACAGAGTCCTGCCCTTTGGCCTATCCTCCGCCCCACAGGTTTTCACCAAATGCCTGGCAGTGGTGGCGGCCTATCTCAGACTTCAAGGCCTTTTTGTGTTTCCATACCTGGACGACTGGCTCATCCGGGCCCAGTCTTCCCAAAAGGCCACTCAAGCCACTCATCGCACTGTGTCTCTGCTCCAGCACTTGGGCTTTGTCATAAACTTCGCAAAGTCCACTTTGCTCCCCCCTCAAGATCTCGAATTCATCGGCGCAAGGTTAAGCACACTTCAAGGCACGGGCCTTCCTGCCTCTGGACAGGGCCCACAGGCTCATGAATCTCGCCAGCCACTTTCGAAGCAATTCCCTGGTCTCTGCCAGGCAATTTCTGAGACTGCTCGGCCATATGGCTTCCACGGTCCATGTGACCCCCAATGCCCACCTGAACATGCGACCTGCCCAGTGGTGCCTTCGCACTCAATGGCATCAGGCCACGGGGAGCCTGTCGGACTCAGTACAAGTCTCGGACCTGCTGGTTTCTTCTCTGCGGTGGTGGCTTCATCTGCCAAACCTAGTACTGGGAGTGGATTTTCAATCTCCTCCTCCTTCTCAGGTACTAACAACCGATGCTTCTCTCCTGGGATGGGGAGCACATTGCCAAGGGACATGTACTCAAGGCCTCTGGACTCCTTGGGGGTCTGCGCAGCAGATAAACTTCCTGGAGCTCAGAGCCATCCGCCTAGCTCTGAGAGCCTTCTCCCACCTCACTTCTCACCAGTCTGTACTGGTCCAGATGGACAATCAAGTAGCAATGTTCTACGTGAACAAACAGGGAGGCACAGGCTCCTTCCTTCTCTGTCAGGAGGCACGCCGGCTGTGCTCTTGGGCAGTCAGCCACGGCATACTCCTCAAAGCGGTCTATCTCCCAGTTCAAGAAAATTACCTGGCAGACAAACTAAGCAGGATCCTCCAACCACACGAGTGGAGATTGGATCCATGAGTGGTTCAGCAGATCTTTCTCAAGTGGGGACTCCCCACCTTGGATCTGTTTGCCAGTCCTCTGAACCGGCAACTACCCAGATTCTGCTCTCGACAACCGCATCCTCTCAGAGTAGTGCCGGATGCTTTTCTGATTCCATGGTCCACAGGCCTCTTGTATGCCTTTCCTCCCATGCCGCTGGTGTCTCGAACGCTCTTCAAGGTTCTCAGAGACAAAGCCTCGATGATCCTAGTGGCTCCCCGGTGGCCGAGGCAACCTTGGTTCCCGCTTCTAATGCAGCTGGCGGTGGACACTCCTCTTCCTCTGGGGTTTCAACCCGATTTTCTGACACAAGACCACGGGTCTCTCCTACACCCCAACCTTCATCTGATGGCCTGGCTGCTGAAAGGGTAGTCCTTGCTCCCCTCCTACTGCCTCGGGAGGTGGAAGAGGTCGTCTTGGCCTCCAGGCGGCCCTCCACCCGGAAGTCCTACGCTCTTAAGTGGCGTCGCTTCTCCGTGTGGTGTGCTCGGCAGTCTGAGAATTCCTTCTCTTGCTTGGTGGCGGTGGTCTTGCAATATTTGCTTTACCTCTCCAATCTGGGCCTTAAGTCCAACTCTGTCAGAGTCCACCTCAGTGCTCTCTCTGCACATCACGCACCGGTAGATGGCAGGCCTCTGTCCAACCACCCTTTGGTGGCTCGTTTTCTTCGAGGCCTCCTTCTGCTTAAGCCTCCTTTGCGTCCACCAGCCCCTGAATGGGATCTGAATGTGGTCTTGCAGCGGATTACCTGTCCGCCCTTTGAACCTATGGCTACCTGCCCTCTTCGTTTTCTTTCTTGGAAAACCTTGTTCTTGGTAGCCCTTACCTCTGCTAGGCGTGTTAGTGAACTGCAGGCCCTAGTGTCTGATCCTCCTTACACTAGGTTCAACAGGAATAGGGTGGTCTTACGGACTCACCCTAAGTTTCTTCCAAAAGTGGTTTCTCCTTTTCGTCTCAACCAGGAGGTGGTTCTTCCGACCTTCTTTCCCAGACCGCACTCCAGCCGGGCTGAAATGGTCCTGCATACCCTGGACTGTAGAAGGGCCTTATCCTTCTACCTTGACCGTACGCGTGAGCATAGGAGGGCTGTTCAGCTCTTCGTTTCTTTTGACCCCAATAACTTGGGGCGCCCTGTCTCCAAGCGTACCTTGTCCATCTGGGTAGCTGACTGTATCGCCTGGGCTTATGGGGCAGCCGGCCTCTCGGAGAGTCGAGTCACGGCTCATCGTGTTAGGGCGAAGGCTGCGTCAGTGGGACACCTCCGCTCTGTTCCGTTGGCAGACATCTGCCGGGCCGCTACTTGGTCTTCAAGCCAGACGTTTGCGGCACATTACTGCCTGGAGAGGGAGTCCCGCTGGGACAGTGCTTTCGGTCAGGCAGTCCTCCATAATCTCTTTGAGGTTTAGGCAACTCCTACCCTCCGGCCCTGGTGTTGGGCTACCGGTCGGGGGCGTTTTCAGAGAAGATTCCTTCCTTCTGTTCTGCTGAGCTAGAGGGAGCTCATTTTGTGCTTGAGGTCTCCGGTAGCCTTAAGCTTGGGAGTCCCATATGTGAGGACTGACTTCCTGCTTGGTCCTGGAGAAAGAGTAGTTATTCACCTGTAACAGGTGTTCTCCAGGAGCAGCAGGAATCAGTCCTCACAACCCTCCCTCCTCCCCTTGGAGTTGCAGTCCTATCATTTCGTTTTTGCTAATTGTTTTGCTGTCTTTTAGCTATGTCATCTGACTGAGCAAGATGGCACCCTTGGGCGGGAAGGGGACCGCGCATGCGCGCTGCAATTCCCAAAGGCTTTCTTTGAAAGCTGGGGAAATTGCTCTGCAAGGGCTCCGTCGGCGCCGACGTCACCCATATGTGAGGACTGATTCCTGCTGCTCCTGGAGAACACCTGTTACAGGTGAGTAACTACTCTTTCTCTCCTTTTATCTCAGTTACAAACTCAGCTTAAGAGGGAGAGCAGGAAAGGCAGATACGCAGGCACAGTGGGATGCTCCCAAAAGCTTTCATATTGGATGCTGGAGAGCATTCCCGTGCCGGCTCCGTTGATACTAATGTCACCCCTTTGTGAAGACTAAATTCCAGCTCTTCCTGGAGATTACCTGTTACAGGTAAGTAACTACACTTTACCAACTGTATATGGGTATGTTTGAGGGACGACATGTTTGACCTGGTGGAATTTGACGCCCATGTCCCTCCCAATTGCCTTGACTCCTTCCGCGGTCTAATAGGCCATGGCTAAGTATGGTGTGCGAGCCACGTATGATGACTTCAAGTCCACTTCTGGAGTGCTGGCAGTGGGCATCAGCGCCCAGCAGCTGGTCTGGCCCCAGTCCTCTAACCTGGAGCAATGGATCCTGGATAAGTTGGCCAACATTCCCTGCAGTTGGAAGAACCTTTTTTGGGAAACTTGTCTAGGATAAGGTGGGCGAGCACGAAATGCTCTCTAGGCTCTTGAAAAAATAAACATCCTTCACAGGAAGTACCATGGTAAGGTCATCTACCCACATCTGCGCTGGTAGTATCCGGTGCCCCATAGTGCCTAGCCAAAGGTGCTGGGCCCCTATTTCCAGTGGCGGAAGAAACCTCAAAGCCCAGCTGTCCCCGCAGCCCAAGCCAGGGGTAGTCTTTGGTTGGTTCCTCAGGAGCATAGCCAACCGGTACTTGTCAGAGTTCCCATCCAGGGGTTTGGTGTCCATTTTGCCCACAGGTGTCTCCTTATCACCTTGGACGCCTTGGTGCTGCAGGTCGTCGAGCAGGGCCACTGGCTGCATTTCACCCATCTGCCTCCTCCCTTAGTCCAAAGGGTGTACTCCATGGACCCACTGCACCGAAGCCTGTTGCGGGAGGAGGTCCTGTGCTCTGCTGACCGACCTTGCCATCAAGCCGTTTCTGCCGGCTCACATCAGAAAGGGGGTTTTACTCCAGGTACTTCTGTTCTCCAAAAAGATAGGGGGTTTTGACTCATTCTTTGCGAGATATGGTCTCCAAAACAGAAAGCAGTATTCCAAATGAGTCCTCACCAACGACTTGTACAGTGGCATTAGTACTTCCTTTCTGCTGGTAATTCCTCTCTGTATGCAGCCCAGCTTCCTTCTGGATTTTGCCACTGCCTTGTCACATTGTTTTGCCACCTTGAGATCGTCCGAAACAATCACACGAGGTTCTTCTGGTCCATGCACACCAATCTCTCGCCCCCTATCACATACGATTCCCTTAATTTTCTGCTTCCCAAGTACATGACACTGCACTTCTTCACATTGGTCTAATGCTTGACAGTTAAGATTTATTCTTCCAGCTTTTGTAGATCTTGCCTCATGTTCCCCACTCCCTTTGGGGAGTCCACTCTGTTGCAAATTTTGGTGTCATCTGCAAAAAGGCAAATGTTTCCATTCAGCCCTTCGGCAATATCACTCACAAATATATTGAACAGTACCAGTCTCTAAATCGATCCCTGGAGCACACCGCTAATCAACTTCCTTTCATCTGATTGACTTCCGTTCACTGTCACCTTCTGTCTGTCAACTAATTTCTAATCCAATTCACCATCTTGAGACCCATCCCCAAGCTGTTGAGTTTATTGATAAGCCTCCTTATGAGGAACAGTATCAAAGGTTTTGCTGAAATCTAGGTAAATCACATCCATCGTATGCCCTTGATCTAGTTCTCAGGTCACCCAGTCAAAGAATTCAATCAGATTTATTTGGCAAGATCGTCCTTTGGTAAAACCATGTTGCTTCGGATCATGCAACCTGTTTGTTTCGAGGAAGTCCACTATTCGCTCTTTCAGGAGTGCCTCCGTTACTTTTCCTGTCACAGAGGTAAGGCCTGTAGTTTGACACTTTTTCCCTATCGCCACTTTTGTAAAGAGGTACCACATCAGCCCTTCTCCAGTCCTGTGGAACTTCTCCTGTCTCCAAGGATCTATTAAAAAGATCCTTTAAAGGCCCTGCAAGAACCTCTGAGCTCTTTCAGTATCCTGGGGTGTATCCCATCTGGTCCCATAGACTTGCAAGCTGTTCTAACACATCTTTTGTGAATGGTGTGATATCTACTCCATTCCCATTAGTATATTTGTCAATCATAGGTGGTGGTCCTCCAGAATTTTCTCTAGTGAAAACAGAGCAGAAGTGTTTAGCATTGTCGCTTTTTCAATGTCACTTTCCACAAATCCGTTCCCAGCACTTTTTTGAGTCCTGGAATTCCACCTTCGATTTCCCTCCTCTCTCGAATATAACCTGAAAGATTTTGTCGCCACACTTTACATCTTTAGCCATCTTTTCTTCAGCCTTTGATTTTGCTATCCTTATTTCTCTTTTGTTTCTTAATTAGATCTTGTATTCTTTTCTGTGTTCCTCTGTTTGCGTTTCTGAATTTTGTGAAAGCTGTGGTTTTTGCCTTTATTTGTGCAGCCACTTCTTTGGAGAACCAAATAAGTTTCCTTTTCTTGTTTTTATTTACTTTCCTTATGTATCTGTTGCACCTTCTATTGCGTTCTTTAGTTTAGCCCATTGCAATTCCACTTCCTTTAACCCCTTCCACCTTACCAACTCCTCCTTCAGGTATTTGGCCATTTTACTGAAGTCGGCGTTTTTGAAGACTTTGAGTTTGCTGTTATTGGATTCCACCTTGGCTTTTATCTCAAACCACATAGTGTGATAGCTGCTGCTCACAAGAGCACCCACCTGGATTTTTATTTATTTATTTTAGACAGTTTTGTATACCGCCTTATCCTTCAATCAAAGCGGTCACAACACAATTGGGGGATACATTTAACACGCAGGGATATGAGACACATACACTAATACTTACAGGGAACATGGGCAATGGAGGGTTAAGTGGCTTGCCCAAGACCACAAGGAGCATCTGTGAGACTAGAAACCCCAGTCCTTCCGGCCCAAGGTTGCTGTCCTCTAGTGGGATTTGAACCCCCGACCTTCCGGCCTGAAGTACCTTGCCCCAACCACTAGGCTACTCCTCCCATGTACCTTGCCCCAACCACTAGGCTACTCCTCCCATATTCGACACGCTATCTCCGTTGGTTACGTCTAGCACAGAGCTCTCCCTGGTCGGTTCCTCACGATTTGTTTAAGTAATGCATCTTTGAAGGCATCCACAGTTTTTTTTTTTGCTTCTTTCCAGATTTGCAGAAGGAACACTCCAATCCTCATCGAGTAGATTAAAGTCACCCAGTATGATCACTTTCCCTTTCATGGCTATCTTTGCAATATCACCAATCAATTTGCTGTCTATTTCTTTGGTTTGAGTTGGAGGCCTGTAGACTACACCAGTATGGATGACAGTGCCATCCTCTCTTTCCAACACAGAGTGCTGCTGCTTTTCCCCACGTCCCCTGCATTTCAGTAGCTTTAATATTGATTTTGACATTCACAACAGAATACTGTTTGGATAGGGATTCCTGACAGGACAGCAACTTTGGCCAGGCTGAGCTCCGGCATCTCTTCAGGTATTAAGTGCAGCTCCTGCCCATTGGCCCGTCTGTCCATCCAGGCTACCTGCAAATGTTGACTAACTTCGGTGCAGCTGTATGCTGAGTTGGAGTCCCTAGAGCAGGGGTGTCAAACACCAGTCCTGGAGGGCCACAAACCAGTCTAGTTTTCAAGATGCCCCTAATGAATGTTCATTAGATATATTTGCATGCACTGCCCCCATTGTATGCAAATATATCTCATGCATATTCATTAGGGATACCCTGAAAACCTGACTAGTTTGCAGCGTGCCAGGACTGGAGTTTGACATCCCTGCCCTAGAGGGATTACCTTGCCGTTCTGTTCTCATGTTTTGTTGCCCCTGTTTGACTTTGGGCTCCATTGTTTTTTCTGGTAGCCTGTAGCTTGCGAGTCCCATACACGAGGACAGACTTCTGCTTGTCCATGGAGAAAGTGTAGTTGTTCAACTGTAACAGGTGATCTCCAGGAACAAGCAGGAATGAGTCTTCACATATGGGTATCGTCGGTACCGACGGAGCCTGCGTGGGAACGCTCCCCAGCGTCCAATCAGAAAGCTTTTGGGAGCATCCCACAGCACCTGCGTGCTGCCTTCCTGCCTTTCCCAACTGCCTCTCTCCAGTTTTTCTTTTTCCGCAGAGCCAGCAGTTCGTGTTCCTGTCACCGCAGAAGAATTTCTTTATTTCTTTTGTATCGCGTCTGGCCTTCTTCGACGCTCTACCGGTACCGCCGGTTTTCTTTTCTTTTCTTTTAAAAAAAAAAACAAAACCCAAAAACTATTTCTTTTTTCTTCAGGTGCACTTGTGTTTTGGGCCTTAGGCCCAAAAATGTTTCCTCAACATGGAAAAGCCTGCCTCAGGGTTTAAGAAGTGCACAAAATGTGGCGGTACCATTTCCGTCACCGACACCCATGACTGGTGTCACAGATTGTATGTCCTGTACTATGATGTCTAAAAGAGGTCGGCAGAACCGAGCAGCCAAGCTCAGTACCCTGTTTCCCTCTGATGCATCTTCGCTGGCCTCGACGTCTTCCAGGGCTGCTGCTTCCTCCCTTGGATCTCGGGTAACTAAACATAAATCCAGCCGGTCCTCGAAGGGTAGATCTCCCTCTAAGCATCGAGATGCCTCTGGCATTGCCCTCGATGATTCTGCACCGGCAAAATTACCCCAGTGGGAGGCTTCAGCCTCCAAAGCATCATCGGGGTTCCAGGATGATCTCGATGGCTTGGCCTCGACAGATCACCTGGTGCCATGCTCTGGGGCCACCGGTACCGACTTCCAAGCATTGGCGGCGTCGATGGACCAGAGAATTCTGTCCATGGAACGCAGTCTGGCGGCTTTCCTTGTGGCATCGACGCCCCAGGTACCGTAACAGACTACTCCACCGGTACAGGCTCTAGCATTGGTACTGATCCCGGTACCGGTGGCATCGACATTGGCATTGGTGTCTGCTATGCCGGTACTCTGTCCTCTGAGGCCCTCCGGTACCGATACCCCGGTACCGGTTATTCCCGATACCAATCCTTGTCAGTACGGGTATCGGGCTTTGCAGGAGCATCCGGACAGACGATACTTCGATTCCTCTGAAGTCTGAGGATTCTGACGTGTCTGTCGATGCAGCGATGCTTATTCCACAGGAGGAGTCCTCTCCTAAGTGAAGGATGTCTCCTCCAGAAGACTTGTCTTTTCAAGACTTCATCAGGGAGGTGGCTTGGGGCCTATCCATCACGGTGACCCCTGAGACAGAACCCAGAGCCAAGGAGTTAGATATTTTACAATATCCTAAAACTCCTAAGGATGCAGCTACCTTGCCTGTTCATGAGATTTTGTATGATCTCATGTTGAGGATGTGGGAAACGCCTCTTACCACCTCTCCTCATTTTCGCAGCTTAGATACCATGTATCGTGTCCCTCCTTGTCCTGGTTTCCATAAAACTGAGCTTCCTCACCACTCTATTGTGGTTGAGTCTGCTATGAGAAAGATTAGAAGTGCTAAGAGACATGCCTCTAATTCTCCAGGAAGTGAATGTAGAACCCTGGATGCTTTTGGACGTAGAGTCTTCCAGGCTTCCATGCTTGCTGCAAGGATTAATTCCTATAGTCTTTACATGGGAATGTTCCTAAAAGAGGTCACTGATCATTTGCAGACTTGAGGTCCTTTCGAGGATAAAAGACAGGACTTTCTCACTTGGCTCAAACATGCCCAAGATATCTCCAAATGCTCCAACCGTGCAGCTTTGACTCCTTTGAATGTGTAAGCAGAGCCTCGGCTTGGCTACAAGCATCTGATTTGGCGATCAGGGTCCAAGATGAATTGGGAAATATCCCTTGTACCGGTGAAAACCTGTTTGGTAAAGATTGGCAAGCAAAGGCCAATCAGATGGATGCTGAAAATTCTGCCTTGGATAGACTATCCAAGTCTACGGCGGCTGCTGTTAAGAAAAGGTTGTTAAAAAAAGCACCTTTTTCTAAAAAAGGAAGATTTTATCCTGCTTATAGTCAGCGGGCATCTTCTGCAGCAAAACGTCAGCAACCATCCAAACAGAGCAAAGCAAAGGCTGCTAGGCCTTCACAGGCCCAGCAACCTCAGCCTCCTCAGGGCCTTTGACTTTCCGCTAGATAACTTAGCCTTCTTGGCTCTGGAAGGTCCAGAGCCCCCCACCATTCCAGGAAGGTTATATTTTGCTCCCAGGTGGGGACAAATTACAGCAGAGCATTGGACACTCTCCATCATAAGGGAGGGGTACAAACTTCATTTTCAAGCTTGCCCCCTCACACAAGAGTGAACCAGTTCAATTCTCCGACCTCCCTTCTCAACCTGTTGGGTCAGGAGATTGCCACCCTTCTTGCCCAAGGGGCAATAGAAGTGGTGCCTCTTCATCAACAGGGCACAGCGTTCATTCCAAAGAAAACTGGGGGCTACAGACCCATTTTAGACCTCAGAGGATTGAACAAATTACTAGTCAAGGAAAAATTCAAAATGATTTCTCTGGGAACTCTGCTACCATACCTTCAGAGTCAGGAATGGCTTTGTTCTCTAGATCTCAAGGATGCGTACACCCATGTTCTCATCCATCCAACTCACAGAAGGTTCCTTCGGTTCCTTTTTCAAGAGAAGCACTATCAATACAGAGTGCTTCCTTTCGGTCTGGCCTCTGCACCAAGGGTGTTCACGAAATGCATGGCAGTGGTAGCTGCATTTCTGCGCACTCTGGGAATATTTGTCTTCCCTTATTTGGACGACTGGCTCATTCGAGCTCCCACTTAGTCAGAGGCCAAAAATTCTCTATCCTGTACAATGCGTATCCTTCAGTATTTAGGGCTTTTAATAAACATCCCAAAATCCAATCTAACCCCTACTCAGTCCCTGGAGTTTATAGGGGCGTTGCTGGATACCACAAGGGCAAGAGCCTATCTCCCCCAGGCCCGTTGCCTTCGCTTGGTGCAGTTAGCTTCTCAAGCAGAGTTAAAGCCCCATTTGTCTGCTCGAGAAATGTTAGTTACTAGGCCACATGGCATCCACTGTGCATGTGGTACCATATGCTCGCCTTCACATGAGGGCAGCTCAGTGGACTTTATCCACCCAGTGGACCCAGGCATTAGACTTCCTGTCAGACAAAATAGCAAACACAAGTCGCCTCATTTTGTCCCTCCAGTGGTGGAAGTCCCCTCAAAACCTGTTGCTGGGGTCCCACTTTCAGCAGTCTCTACCCCAAGCAACTCTCAACAGATGCTTCTCCAATGGGTTGGGGAGCTCATCTGCAAGACCTCTCCACCCAGGGCATCTGGTGTCCATAGGAGAGTTGTCTACATATCAATCTCTTGGAGCTCAGAGCAATCTTCCTTGCTCTACGAGTGTTCCACACCCTGCTCAGCTACAAGACAGTCCTTATCCACACGGACAATCAGGTAGCCATGTTCTACGTGAACAAGCAGGGCGGAACGGGCTCTCTGTCGCTGTGCAACGAAGCTTTGCGACTGTGGGCCCTCGCCATGGAGCATCAGATTCATCTTCGGGCAGTTTATCTTCCAGGCGTTCAGAACTCTTGGGCAGACAGGCTCAGTTGAGTTCTGCTTCCACACGAGTGGTCCCTGCATGTGGACCAGGTGGCCAAGATTTTTCAAATTTGGGGAACCCTGGACATAGACCTCTTTGCAAGTCTGTGGAATGCCGAACTTCTCCGGTTCTGTTCCAGGACTCCGGCTTAGGCCAGGGATGCTTTCCTCCTTTATTGGGGTTAAGACTTCCTGTATGCCTTTCCACCCATTCCCCTAATTTCCAAAACCCTATTTAAGCTTCAGAGAGACAGAGGTCGCATGATCCTCATAGCACCTCATTGGCCACGCCAAGTGTGGTACCCTCTGCTTCTACATCTCTCTCAAGCTCCCTCCCTGCAGCTAGGGTCTGCTCCAGATCTCCTATCTCAGGAGGACGGAACATTTATGGCATCCCAATCCCCAGTCTCTGCATCTCAGGGCTTGGTTGCTGAAGGCCTAGATCTCCAAAATCTTGATCTTTCTCAGCAGGTAAAAATGATTCTTCATGCTTCCAGAAAGCCTTCCATTAGATGTTCTTATGCTTTTAAGTGGAAAAGGTTTACTATTTGGTGCTTGGAAAAGGGGCTTAACCCCCTTGCGATATCTCGGGAATCTTTACTAGAGTATCTTCTTCATTTATCTAATGCAGGCCTTAAGACAAATTCAGTAAGAGTCCATATGAGTGCTATTGCAGCTTCCCTTAAGCCTCTCAATGGACAGCCTATTTCTTCTCATCCTCTTATAGCAAGATTCATGAGGCCTTCTTTTAACTAAGCCGCCCATTAAACCACCACCTGTGGCATGGGACTTAAACCTGGTTCTTGGGCAGCTCATGAAGCCGCCTTTTGAACCGTTAGCTACCACTTCCTTGAAATTTCTTTCTTGGAAGGTTATCTTTCTCATTGCAATCACCTCAGCATGCCGCATTAGTGAATTGCAAGCACTAGTAGCTAATCCACCTTATACAAGGTTCCATCATGACAAGGTAGTCCTTAGGACTCATCCACTTTATGCCTAACGCGATCTCACCCTTTCATCTGACCCAAGAGGTATACCTACCTGTCTTTTTTTCCAGGACCTCATGTATCAAATGCAGAGAGGAATCTTCATACCTTGGATTGTAAAAGAGCTCTAGCCTTCTACTTAGAAAGAAAACAGCAACATAGAAAGTCCTCTCAACTCTTTGTTGCTTTTGATCCTTCTCATTTAGGACTTCCAGTTTCCAAAAGAACACTGTTTAACTGGATTGCTCAGTGTATTTCTTTCACCTATCAGAGTAAGAACCTTTCTCTGGAGGGCCATGTCACAGCTCACAATGTGAGAGCCATGGCAACCTCAATGGCTCATCTACATTCTGTGTCTGTCAGCGACATTTGTCGAGCAGCCACTTGGGCCTCGGTTCATACCTTCACAGCCCATTACTGTTTGGACAAGGATTCCTGCCGGGATGCCTTGTTTGGTCAGGCTGTTCTCAAACATCTGTTCCATACCTAGTTAACTCCTACCCACCAACCCTGCTTGGATGCCAGAGATCCATGGGGGGAACTGCAGCCCTTCTTAGGGACACACAGCTCTGGGGTCGCTCCCTGGCATCAAAAGCTAGGGAGTTCCCCCCCCATATGTGAAGACTCATTCCTGCTTGTTCCTGGAGATAGCACAATTACTTACCTGTAACAGGTGATCTCTGGGAACAGCAGAATAAGTCTTCACAACCCACCCACCTCACCTAGGAGTTGTATCTCTCTATCTTTCCTTTCACCCTCTCTCTGTCTCAGCTTTAAAACTTGAACTGGAGAGAGGCAGTTGGGAAAGGCGGGAAAGCAGCAAGCAGGCGCTGTGGGATGCTCCCAAAAGCTTTCTGATTGGACGCTGGGGAGCGTTCCCGCGCAGGCTCCGTCGGTACCGATGATACCCATATGTGAAGACTTATTCCTGCTGTTCCCAGAGATCACCTGTTACAGTTAAGTAACTGTGCTTTCTCTGTTGCCAGCAGGAATAAGTCCTTGCAACTCTCCCACTTGCCTGAGGAGTTTTCTTGGCTACTGTTTTGATATTTGACTGGAGAAGATGGCGCCCCCAGCAGGTGGGAAGGCAAGCACGCATGTGTGGTGCAGCTCCCAAAAGCTTTCAGTGGAAGCTGGGGAGTGTTCTGCGTGGGCTCCATCAGTGACATCACCCATATGTGAGGACTTATTCCTCCTCGTCTCTCCGGGCTAGTCCAGGAAACTGTAGGGTTGTCAACCTTCAGCAGCTGAGGATTGAAAAATCAAAGTCTTGCTGACAAGCTACCCAGCCCCCCCACCCCCGTTGTGTGAGAGGCTCAGTCTTTCAGCTTTAGTTTATTTTGGAGCAATTGTATTTACCTTGAATAATAGTGACACACTATCACTTTGGTACAGGAATTAAGGGATATTGGTTTTAATTAGAGCATATGATAAACTGGCAAATAGATGTCCAGTAGATGGTATCCAGATCTTGCTAGGAAAATGTTAGTGATACATATTCTTGTTAGTAGATTTGTGATTATGCTGCACCTAAATCATCATGGTAAGGCTTTTTCCAGATTGTTTTTGCCCTGTTATGCTTTTAATAATGAACTCCAGTTTCTTGAGGTGTGTGCTTTTTTTAAACCAGAAATTTATATAAGCACTGATATACTCTATTTTATTTTAAATATTTTCCTCTAGACTTGTGAAATGTCAATGCTGACATTAAATGTTCAGGGTATAAATGTGGTGGGTTTTTTAATACTAAGTAATTGTTTTGTGTGTTCTGAACAGAGAAAAAGGATTTTCAAACTGCAGCGCACAGTTCGACATCTAAAGTGGTTTCTTCATCTAATAAACAAGTATCAAGTCAAGCTAAGACTGGAAAGGCTACCACAAGTGTGAAAAAAACAGTGGTTAAAGCTAGTGCTTCTAAACTGCCAGAATCTGCTTCAAGAGCAAAAAAACCTACAGTGATTGTGAAGAAGCCTGGAGCTGCTAGTACAGCAACTGCGAAAAAGCCTGGTGCTGCCAGTGCAACAGCTGCAAAGAAGCCTGTTAACCCTTCAACAACTAAAACACCTGTTTCAAATATACCCAGTAAATCCTCTGGACAGGCTGCCACCAAAGAAGTGTATAATCCTCTTCAAAGGGTCAGTATGCCTAATGTGACAAATGACATAGATGTAATGATATTTTCGGGGAAACACAGTAAGACTGGGTCTTATATTTATTTTTGCTCCAAAAGATGCACTAGGGCTTATTTTCAGGGAGTGCCTTATTTTCATATACAACAATCCAAATATATTCGTGAACAACTTTTCTTTAAGTACAGCAATCTACATTTACTCATTTACAGCAATCTACATTTATTCAGATACAATCATGTCATCTTCTGGAACATCGTCAAAACTCTCCAAACCCCGAATTCCGGCCTGATTTTCTTGTGACTTCATTCCCTGTAGAACCATTGGCCCCAATCTCTCATGTCTAGCAATAGAGCTCTCCTTTAATGATCACTTCTCTATACCTCTCAATCAGTACTGATAGCACTTGAAGCTGATTGGCTGCCACCTCATGACAGGCAGTCAATCAGTGAACTGTTAGTATGCTGTTGCTGCTGCTGCGGGTGGCGTGCTCAGGGAAGTGAGGGATGCAGGCAGCGTGACAGCACAGAATGTGATCCCCTGTGATCACAGTGGGAATGAGGGGGTCCGCAGCGCCCGCCCGCACAGATGATCAGCGCAGCCAGCGCACCGAATCTGTCAGTCCGCCCATGATGTGCACTAGGTCTTATTTTCAGGGTAGGGCTTATATTATGGGAATCTCAGAAAAACGTGCTAGGTCTTATTTTCGGGGAAACGGTGTATATATTTATAAGAGATATATATTTATTTATTACTCAAGTGTGTGTTTTAATGCTCTCCCCAGAGGCTCTGGAATGTGAACAGTTATGAATTCAGTTACATTAATACCATACAATAAAAGCTTTGCACAGATTACATATTAAAAATAAGCTAAAAAAAAAAGCCCGAGATGAGACATTTTCAAGTATTGGCGGGTGAGATTCTAGGCGTAGGGAGGGGCGTTTCAGCTGTGGTCCCTTTTTATGCGGCAGCAGTGTCAGGGCCAGCGGGAGCTACCATATTTGTTCCTCAGCTTCTAATAATTGTATATGTGCTGCAAGCAGTGTTTATAGCTGGTTTGGTCAATGATCCTCTTTCCCATTATGGCATCGGAACAGCAGATCCATCCTGTCAAATGACATGAGCCTGGTGAGTTGTGTGCTGATGGGAACATATCCATGTTGGCCAACTCGCATGTTTTTAGCCTCCTTCAGCCTTTATGTAATAGGAGAGTGGCAGTTTGCAGTTGGGGGAGGGGTGCCTTTGCAATATCAATAGTGGTAAAGGTGGTTTTAGTGCTGAGGAGCTAAGGTTTCACAGTCCTGGTAACTATTGAGTTTAGTGCAAGGCTCTCCTAGTGCAGAGCGAGAGTTAAACATCCTGACTGTGACCAGTAAGAGGCATGCTGGGGTTGGTCTATCCTGGTAGTAGCATTGTTCTCTTACAGTGGGAAGACACTACTAGGCCTTGCAGCTGGGTGGTCCCACGAGATCTCTACCATTGACTTATACTGTGTTTAAGGTTTTAGCTAGTCCTCACTCCCTTGGGTTAAATTGATGGCCATGGGGAGGTTTTGCAAGGTTCTGGTGGCGGCAGTGACACTGTTCTGTCACAAAGGGATATGGGTCCACCCATATCTTAACAATTGACCCACCCATATCTTAACAATTGGCCCACTAGAGCTGAGTTGGAACCACATTGCTGGACCACAATAGTCAATGTGGTTCAGTTTCTGGAGAGCTTGGGCTCATCCAGGAAAGCTTCAGTAATGACAGTAGCAAAGAATTCATTAAGTCTCTGTGCTTCGGTCTTGTCCTTCTTTAGTGCCCCTCTTACGACAACATTTAATAGTCCAATTGACTGTTTTTTGCTATGAATGAATGTGAAAAAGTTATGATTATGGGTTTTTCTCCGGGAACAAGCTGGAAGTCAGCCCTCACATATGGGTGACATCGGTGTCAACAGATCCTGCGTGGAAATATCGCCCCAGCTTTTAAAGAGATCCGTTAGGAGATGCATCACGCATGTGTGGTCCCCTCCCTGCCCAAGGGTGCCATCTTGCCTCGGTCTCCTTTGAGTCCTCCGGACATCTGTCCAGTTTCCCCCTGAAAGTGTGTTTTTATCCTATTTTTGCCTGTCATGCATACTGCTTCCTTTCTTGCCCCTGAGCCAGCTTGCCTCAGCATCGCTCCTTGGGCTCGTTCTTTTCTTTTTTTGTTTTCTTTCTCGAGGTATCCCTTGACCTGTGCTTCGTGCCCTTTTTTGCTGTAGGCCTTGGAACCGTGCTGGGCGACAGGGCCCCTTTTTTCGCCCATTGGCCTCCAGTGGTTTCAAGAAATGTGATTGCTGCAGTAGGATGATGTCCTGCACCAACCCACAAACTGCTGCCTCCTCTGCCTTGGGCCAGAGCATGACGACTTGAACTGCGAGCTCTGCAGGATCATGACCACAAAGGCCATCAGGAGCCTTCAGCTGCGTCAGGACCTGTTCTTTCAGACATCTGACTCTGCACCAGAGTGTCTGGTGGCATCGTGTTACAGGGCCCCCTCCAGTACCTCTGTGCCCTGCAAAGGCCTCAGGCTGCCTTGGAGTCATGTGGCTGTCTTTGGAGGTGGTATGCAAGCAGTCGAAACCCTTGGAGGATGGATCTCGGAAGAAGTAAATGCCATTCCAGGCCCCGGCGTTCGTCCGAGGGGTTGGAACGGGAACGGCCCCACATGTTGCCCTGAAAGGAGGAGTGGGTATCTGGTGACTGACCCTTGGACACCTGAGGCTATCCTAGTTAAGGACCCCCCCCCCCCCCCGACAGAACAGACCCTGGGCCAGAGCCCTCTCTGCCCACATCAAAGGCTGCGGAGCCAATTGGCATGGAAACCAGGATGGTGGGGTTAGAGAGCAGGATATCTGCCCTCGTGACCATGCAGAAGGCGTTTATTTCCGGTTCCTCCGGTTCATCTGTCCTAACGAAAGGACCCTCAACTTAGAGGGCTTCCCTGGACATCGAGCCAATCCTCAAGCACCACCAGCTTCGAGAGATCCATCGGCACTGGACGAAGTCCCGGTCCTATTTCTCAGGACACCGGTCCTCTCTGGTGAGTGCATGTGGTTCAGACTGCAGGGCCTCTGGAGGTCGTGGACCTTGGACTCATCCTCTGACTTCTGAGTCTGAATGGGAGGCCGATGACTAGGAGTCCCTGGACAGTTAGTGACCCAGAAATGTGCCTTCAGACCCATTTCCCCCGTGTACCTGTGCCGTTCCCAGCCCGAGGATGTTGCCTTCATTGACTTTGTGCGGGACATAGCTAAGACACTCGCCATAGAGACCAAAGCCGAGGAGGATCCACAAATGGAGGTACTGGAGATTCTCCAGTACAAGATCCCCCCCCCCCCCCCCAAGGAAGCCCTTATGGTGCCTATCCCTCTGATCCTCAAGTGCTACCTCCCCTCTGTATGTGGGAGACATTGGTGTTCATTGACAGTATGCTACTTGACTATGTACTGAGTCTGCTGAAGCCCTGGGTTCTAGAAAACTCAACTTCTCCACAACTTGTTGCCCCCCAGAAGGGAGGCCTGGACCCTCAATGCCCCTTGCTGAAAGGCCTTCCAGGGTTTGATGCTTGCATGCAGAGTTCAATCCTATCAACACTTACATCGGCATGCATCTCAAAGAACTGGCGAGGAGCTCGCCAGTTTCTCGGCAGGCCTAGACAGGGAGCCCCTCAGCGATTCAAGTCTCTGGCCTCGCCGGTTGAGGAGTGTTCAAAGTTTTTCAGCTTATGACAACTTAAGAGTTCTCAGCCAGAGTAGCCACTGCGGGCATCGGAGCCTGATGCCAGGCATGGCTGCTGTTTGACCTCAAACAGTGGGTTCAGGGCAAACTTATCGATGTCCCCTGTATTGTAGAGAATCTCTTCGGTAAACAATTGACAGACAAGGCAGCTGAAATAGAGATGGATTTTCTGACAAGGACCAGACTCTCTAAGAAGACCTTGGTGTAGCCCTTCCTCTCAAGGAAAAAGCTACAGTTCCTCACAGTTCCAAAGCTTCTCTGCCCTGCAGCAAGGCCAACAGCATAAGGGGCAAGGGCCCTGCCCCCGCAAACAGAAGATCCCCAAGTCCCAGGCACCGGCCCCGGCTCAACCTGGGGGGGAAGCTTTTGTTGTCTTGGGCATGATCTCTTCTCCCTCAGGAGGGTCCCCAACCACCCTCCCTCCTCCCCTTGAAGTTGCTTCTTTACTGTATTTTAATTTTTGCCATCTAAGCTATGTCATTAGACTGAGTGTAGTTACCTGTAACAGGTATTCTCCGGGGACAGCAGGAATCAGTCCTCACATTTGGGTGACGTCGCCGCCAACAGAGCCCACCAGGAAGCATTTCCCCAGCTCTCAAAGAAAGCCTTTAGGAGATGCACCTGCCTAAGGATGCCATCTTGCCTCTGTCTCTTTTTCCTTGGAGTCCTGCAGACATCTATCCAGTCGTCCCCCCCCACTCCCCCCAGAAAGTGTTTGATGCGTTTTTGTCTGGTTGCGTACCGGTTTCTTCTTGAGCAAGCTCACCTCAGCGTTGCTCCTCGAGTGCATTCATCTGTTTCCTCTCTTTTTTACGTTGAGATGTCCCACAATTGGCGTTAATGCCCTTTTTCACCCAGTGGCGGGGACTCCCCTTTTTCCAATGGCATCCACTGGCTTCAAGAAGTGCGATCGGTGCAGCAAAATGTCTCTCAGCAGCCCGCACGACTCGGACTGCAAATTCTGCAGAACCATGACCTCCAAGGGCCTAAAGAGCCGTAGTCGGCAACAGGAAAAGTTGTTTTTTTTTTTTTTTTTTTTTTTTTTTGCAGAAGTCAAACTCTGCATTGGATCTCCAGCAACACCATGCTCTGGGGCCCTCTCTGGTACCTCTGTGCCTCATGAAGCCTGAGTCTTTTCGGAGTCTGCAGCCACGGTTCCTCGGAGTGGAAATTCCCAGAGGTGGAACACAAGAAGATGAAGCCCTCGAAGACTTCCTTGGAGGATGGGTCGGGGAAGAAGGGGAAATCCCACTCCCACAGTCCCCGGTGTGAGTCTGAGGAGTCTGAGTGGAAGCGATCTCACAAGCTACCCTACAAATGGTCGTCAGCACTCACCGACAGGCCTCAGACCTCTGAGACCACCCTCAAGGACTCTCCCTCGACAGTGCCGACGCTGGGCCCGAAGCCCTCTGTGCCCATGTCAAAGGCTGTAGAGCCAACTGCTATGCGAGACCAGGATGGCGGCCTTAGAGCAGTATCTCTGCCCTCTTGGCCATACAGCAGGCGTTTACATCCGATTCATCAGACTCAACGACAGGAACCTTGACATCGAGGGCCTTTCTGAACATTGAGCCGATCCTCAAGCGTCACCAGCTTCAGGAAAGTCTTCAGCACCAGATGAGGTCCCAGCCCTGTTCTTTGGGGCACTGGTACTCTCCAGCGAGTGCCTGCAGCTCGGACCGCAGATCCTCTGGAGGTTGGCGGACCGCCTGGTGCAGACCTTGACAGGTGATTACAAGACATCTGATTCATTCTTGGACTTTTGAGTCTGAATGGGAAACTGAGGACAGAGTATCCCGGACATTCGTCGACAGATGTGCTCTTGGATCCATCTCCCCTGATGTCCCGACTCGTTCCCCACCCAAGGATGTCTCTTTCCTCGACTTTGCATGGGATATGGACAAGGCCCTCGCCATCAAGACCAAGGCAGAGGAGGATACTCCAATAACAGGCACCCCCTAAGCAAACCCTTACTGTACCGGTGCTTCAGATCCTCTACCGCAGTCTCCTGTGGATGTGGGAAATACTGGCATCTGTACCAATTGTCAGCAGGCACCTCTATGCCATGTACCGCATGCGCTGAAGCCCTGGGTTTCAAAAGAGACAACTTCCCTACAACTCTATTATCGTGGAGTTAGCTGTGTGCAGGCTCGAGCCAAAAAACACTCGTTGGTGCCACTCGGCAGGGAGGCCTGAACCCTCGATACCCTTGGCTGGAAGGCCTTTCAGGGCTCGATGCTAACTTACTAGATCCAGTCCTACCAGCTCTATATCAGCATGTATCTGAAGGAACTGTCAAGGGAGCTCGGTGGATTCTCGGCAGGCCTCGATTTGGGACCCCTGCAGAGGTTTAAGTCGCTGACCTCGACTGTAAAAGAGTGCTTGAAGTTTTTGCCTTGAGCAGCCTACGATGGCTTCGAGTCTTCAGCCAGGGTGGCTGCTGCAGGCATCGGGGCATGACACCAGAGATGGCTGTAGTCTGATCTAGAACAATGGGTGCAGGATAAACTTATTAATGTTCCCTGTATCGGAGAGAATCTCTTCAGGAAACCCCTGGCAGACAAGATTTCTGAGCTAGAAACTAAGTTCCTGACGAGAACCAGATTCTCGAAAAAGACCTCTCTAAAGCCCTGGGGAAGAAAGGGGGCTTTGGCAGTACCCTGCATTTCCAAGCCGCCTTGGACCCCTCAATAGGGCCAGCAGCATAAAGGCCAGGGCATGGCCCCCAAAAGCAAAAGACCCTGAAGTCCCAGGCGTCAGCCCCGGCCAATCCTGGGGGGAGCTTTGACTGCATGGGCATGACCCCCCCCCCCCCAGCAGCCCACAGTAGGGCGCCTAGCCCTGTTTGCCCAGAGGTGGCTAGCCATCACTACCGATACCTGGGTACTACAGGTAGTCAGGGAGGGCTACCTCCTTCACCTACAGCAGGCACCACTCTCATACTTTCCAAGAGAGCCCATCAGACTGCCGATCTAGTATGCCTACTCCAGGACAAAGCAGTGGAGCCAGTGCTAATACATCTCTGGGGCACAGACTTCCACTCTAGGTATTTCCTCGTCCCCAAGTGGACAGGGGGCCTCGGGCCCATCCTGGACCTGCGAGAGCTGAATAGGTTTCTAGTCAGGGAAAAGTTCATGATGCTCTCCCTTGGAACACTGCTGCCATTACTTCAGCGGGGAGATTGACTATGCTGCTTAGACCTAAAGGATGCCTACACACACATCTTAATCCATCCCAGCCACAGAAAATACCTCTGTTCATGATGGGAGGAGAGCACTACAGATACAGGGTGCTGCCCTTTGGACAGGCCTCATCACCAAGGGTCTTCACAGAGTGCTTTTGGGTGGTTGCTGCCCACCTCTTGCTCCAAGGGGCCTTAGTCTTCCCTTATCTGGACAACTGGCTCATAAAGGGGGGCACGGCTACAGAGGCTATACACTATAAACACCCTGCAGCACCTGGGATTTGTCATAAGCTACCCCAACTCCCACCTCGCTTTGGCTCAAAACCTAGAGTTTATAGGGACATAGCTAGATACCCTCCAGGCAAAAGCCTTCCTCCCTCAGGAAAGGTCAGAATGCCTCAGGGGGCTAGCCTCAGAGGTACATTGGCGTCGGGCATTACATGCCTGGCTTCTACTCCGGTCTGCTGAGGATCGCCTCTCTTCCTCGACACCAGACCCGGTAACCCCAGCGTCTGTGTCTGACAGCCATCCCTGAGTGGGAAACTCCTATGTTGGCGCTTGAATGCAATATTTCTGTGTTCCTCGTGTCCCAACAGGCATCAAGACCCAGCCCCGCCAGTGCTCACCCAGAGACCTCAGGGACCTCTACTCTGAGGACTCCTGGGCCGCTGAAGTGATCCCCAAGAG
This sequence comes from Ichthyophis bannanicus, assembly GCA_033557465.1. Classification (NCBI taxonomy): domain Eukaryota; kingdom Metazoa; phylum Chordata; class Amphibia; order Gymnophiona; family Ichthyophiidae; genus Ichthyophis; species Ichthyophis bannanicus. Next base: position 1,268,822,616 of record CM066032.1, on the reverse strand, counting down.
CCAGACACCTCTGGTAGATCCTCAGCAAGGGTCTGGGTCTTGCTCCTGCTCCTCATGGGCGAGGTCTGCGCAAGCGAGTTCCTCTGGATTTGGCCATGCCTCGGCCTTGAAGCATCAAAGACAGGAGCTGATGCCGCCCTTGGAGCCGCCAGGCCTCGAGTCTTCCTCTGCTTGGTAGTCCAATGCCAAGACATCCCTGGAGTCCCGGGCCCACTGGGACCTACCTTCGGATTCGTCCCCACTGGTGGCTAGGCGCTGATCCCCTCCTGAGGACATCTCGTTCCCTGAGTTTGTGTGGGACATGGCGTGATTCCTCTCCCCCACTACGGAATCTGAGGAGGATCCTCATATGGAGGAACTCAACATCCTCCAGTACGAGGTGCCACCTAAAGAGACCCTGACGGGCCCTGTCCCCTCCATTCTTAACAGACTCCTTTTCCAGTTGTGGGAGGCCCTGGCCTCTGTACTGATTGTCAGCTGCCGCCTGGATCCTATGTACCGGGTCCAGCACAGGCCAGGTTTCCAGAAGACCCAACTCCCTCTCACCTCCATGATTGTGGAGTCAGCCATGCGTCGAAAGAAGAGCCCAAAGACACACTCTTTGTTGCCCCCGGGCAGGGAGTCCCGTGCCCTCGTGCAAATACTACCAGGGCTCGATGCTTGCCTGCTGCATCTAGATGTACCAACTTTACATCGGTATGTTCCTCAAAGACCCATTGAAGGAACTCGGAAGCTTTGCGGCTGGCCTCGATGGGGATCACTTCCAGACATGCCGCCTACATAGATTGAGTCCAGCGCATGTGTAGTGGCTGCAGGCATCGGAGCCTAATGCTAGGCTCAAGCAATGGGTGCAGGAGAAGCTACTTGATGTTGCATGCCTTTGGGAGCAGCTTTTCACCAAGCCCATGGAGGACAAGGCCACCAAGATCGAGACAGTACGTGTCTCGGACTCGACTCTCGAGGAAGACTTCCACTCTTCCTAGGAAGAAGCCTCCAAGAAAAAAGCCCCCATTGCATAGAAAGGGTCAACCCTATCGATGCTATCCTCCATATCCAGCCACCCAGGCAAGGGAGTGGGTCAGGGTCCATGCAAGCCCAAGGGCCCCCCAGCTCCAGGCTCCAGCCCAGCTTGGGTTAGGGTTTTGACACCCCCAGCATAGCCTCTCTCCCTCTGGAGGATCAGCTACCCATGGGGGGGGGGGGGAGGAGGAATCTGGTCCACTATGCCCACAGGTGGCCTTCCATCACCACAGACTCGTGGGCACTTATGTGGTCAGGGAGGGTTATCTGGACCAGCTGTCTCTGCCCTTCTTTCCAGGGGAGCGTCCTCAGTCTCCACTTCACCAGCTCTGCTCATGCAAGAACTCGCAGGTCTTCTCAGGGACAGGGCTGTGGAGCCCACACCACACCACACGAAAGGAAAGGGGTTTTTACTCCAGGTACTTTCTGGTCCCAAAAAGAGCAGGTGGACTAAGGCCCTTCCTGGACCTGAGAAACCTAAACAAATTTCTGGTGCAGGAGAAGTTCAAGATGCTCTCAGTTAGAATATTGCTGCCCTACCTCTGGCAGGGAGATTGGCTATACTCCTTGGACCTAAAGGATGCTTATACCCACATCCTTATCCATCCCAGTCAGACAGTACCTAAGATTCATGGTCAGCTGACCACTACCAGTACAGGGTACTTCCCTTTGGCCTGGCTTCCACCCCTCGGGTCTTCACCAAATGCCTGGCTGTGGTGGCAGCCTATCTCATTCTCCAAGGGGCATTCGTCTTCCCTTTCTTGGACAATTGGGTTGTAAAAGGGGACACAGCTTCAGAGACGCCACAGGCCACACTATCAGGATCCTGCAACACCTGGATTTTGTGATAAATCACCCAAAATTCCATCTCAGCCCAATTCAGAACTTGGATTTCATAGGGGCCCGACTGGACACCCTCCAGGCCTTGGCTTTTCTCCCCCAAGACAGGGCAGATCGCCTCATGGGCCTGGTGACCGAGGTGCAGTGCCATTGCACCGTATCAGCATAGTCTATGCTTCGCCTCCTTGTCCACATGGCCTCCACGGTCTGTTGTCCCTGATGTCCATCTCCACATACAGGCAGCTCAGTGGTGTCTAACAGTGGGCCCAGGCCACAGACAGGCTCCGTGACAGGCTCTCTGTGTCCCTTCAGCTGGCTGAGTCCCTCAGTTGGTGGCAGGTTCTGCAAAACTTGAGGCATGCCCTTCCAACTCCTGAGCCACCAGTGTCTCTTCACGACAGATGCTTCCCTACTGGGCTGGGGTGCCCATTGCGAGGAATTGCACACCCAGGGCGTATGGTCCTTAGAGGCGAGTCAGCAGCAAATCAACCTGCTAGAGCTGAGGGCTGTTCTCCTTGCAGTCGAGGCTTTCCAGGACCACCTGCAGCATCAGCCAGTGCTTGCTCAAATGGACAACTAGGTCACTATGTTGTTCCTGAGCATGCAGGAGGGGGGGCACAGACTCCTACTGTCTTTGCCAAAAGGCAGTAGCCATCAGTTCCTACGTGAACAGATAGGGGATGTTCTTCCGGGCGGTGTACCTCACGGGCCAGGACAGTACTCTGGCAGACAAATTGAGCAGGGTCTTCGAACCACACAAGTGGTGCCTGGACCCCGGGGCGGCAAGCGGCTCTTCAGATTATGGGGCACTCCAACCTCTTTTCCAGCCCGACCAATGCTTAGCTGCCGTGTTTCTGCAGCCTACAGCCACATCCAGTCCAGGTGGCACTGGATGCCTTTCTCATCTTGTGGTAGGAGGATTTGTTGTATGCCTTCCCTACCACGCTTCTGATAGCACAGACCCTCTTCAAGGCCCAGCGAGACAAGGCTTCCCTGATTCTGGTGACCCCGAGATGGTCCAGACAGCCTTGGTTTCCTCTCCTGCTTCGTCTTGCAATGGAATCCCTGGTCCCTCTTGGTAGATCACTGTGGCTTCAAACTCAGGAGGAGGGCTCAATCCTCCACCCCAACTTGGGTTCCTTATTTCTCACAGCATGGCTGCTGAACTGGTCCCCTTAGCACCTCTCAACCTTCCCAAGGACTCCATGAGGTGTGCTTATGCTTTCAAGTGATGCCGTTTCTCCTTATGGTGCACAGAGCAACAGGTACAGGCGATACTGCAGAACCTGTTCCACCTTTCCCAGTCTGGGCTCAGATCCATCTCTGAGAATGCACCTGAGCATACTCCGAACCACCACTCCATAGAGGACAGCCTTTCTGTGCAGCCCCTCATCACTTGATTCATATGAGGGGCTTGCTCTCTCAAAACACCCACCTCCCCCCCCCCTCCCCAATCTGGCTGCGGAATGGGATCTCAATGTGGTCCTGGCGCAGCTTACTAAGCTGCCGTTTGAGCCATTGGCTATCCGTCACCTCCAATATCTATGCTGGAAGGTGGCCTTCCTGGTGGTACTCGGCACGCCGATTCAGTGATCTCCAGGCCCTGGTGGCCGAGCCACCCTACACCAGGTTCTATAAGAACAGCATTGTGCACTGCACTAACCCGAAGTTTCTTCCGAAGGTGATATCTGATTTCCACCTCAACAGGAGGTGGTACTCCCTACCTTCTTTCCATGGCCCCATACTGTCAGTGCAACAGCCGTTCTTCATACTTCGGACTGAAAAAGGGCCCTCAGCCACCGCAAAGTCTTACAGCTTTTTCGTCTCATATGACCGCAGTCCATAAGAACATAAGAGATGCCATACTGGGTCAGACCATGGTCCATCAAGCCCAGTATCCTGTTTCCAACAGTGGCCAATCTAGGTCATATTTACCTAGCAGTTACCCCAAAAGTCACAGGTCCACAATGCTTGATATTCCCATGTTCTATGTAAACTCAATGTTACTTGCATACATTGTTGTATATTTTGTTCAATGTACACCGCACTGATCTTAATAGCGCGGTATAGAAGAAATGTTAAATAAATAAATAAATAAATAAATAAATCTTCAAGAACAAGCAGGAAAGTAGTCTTCACATATAGGTATCGTCGGTATCGACGGAGCCTGCACGGGAACGCTCCCCAATGTCCAATAGGAACGCTTTTGGGAGCGTCCCTCAGCACATGTGCGCTGCCTTCCCACCTTTCCAACTGTCCAACTGCCTTAGCCTAGAGTTGTAGATAGTTTACCCAGTTCAACCCAAGTTCTTATATCCTGTTTTATGTAAGCCCAGTACGGTTTCTCCTTACTTATGGATAATGTTTCTGTTATATGTAAACCAAGCTGACTCGAAGAGCGCGGTATAGAAAAGACTTTAAATAAATAAATAAACTGTCCCTCTTCAGTTCTTCGTTTTCCGCGGAGCCAACAGGATCCATACCCTGTCACCGCAGAAAATTCCGTCTTTAAAATTGTTTTCTTGTGGTCGCGTTTGCCTGCCGCAAGACGCTTACTTGTACCACCGGTTCTTTTCTTTTCTTTTTCCAAAAAAAACAACAAAAAAAACCCTTTAAGCTGTTTCTCTTCAGAAACTTCTTTTTTGGTGCTAGGCGCCATTTTGGGCACTAGGCCCCATATTCCTAAAACACGGAAAAACCAACTAATGGTTTAAAAAAAAAAAAAAAAAATTACTAAGTGTGGTGGTACTATTTCTGTCACTGACACCCGTGATTGGTGTCTTAAATGTTTAGGGCCTGAACATTCTCCATCTGAATTTCTCTCCTGTATGGGGATGACTAAAGGAGGAAGACAGAACAGGGCTGCAAAGCTCGGTACCCTCTTCTTCGGATGCCAGATCCATTGCATCGACATTTTCAAGGGCCCTTCTCTTCCTCCCATGGATCTCAGGTAACTAAACATAAGAGCCGGTCCTCAAAGGGTAGCTCTCCTGCTAAGTATCAAGAGGCCATTGGCATTGTCCTTGAGGGAACCACACCGGTAAAGCAGCCCCAGTGGGAGGCTTCGGCTTTCCAAGTAATTTTGTCGGATGTTTCTATTCCATGTAAACCGCGCTGATGTCAAATAGTGCGGTATATAAGAAATGTTAATAAATAAATAAATAAAATAAATAAAGCATCAATGGGGCTCCAGGATGTTCTCGATGCCCCGACCTCGCAAGAACTACCTGTACCATGCTCAGGGGTTCTGCCATTTTTCACCGGTAGCGATACCCAGGCATCGGCAGGGTCGATAGACCAGAGGTTCTTCGCTATCGAACGCAGCATCGCAGTTCTCCTCTCAGCTGTGGTACTGTTGGTCCAACGGGCACTGGTATAGACACCGATGCCGGTACAGACACCGATGGTACCGGCCCCAGTGGGAATTCTTCCCACACCATCTTTGGCTGGAATCGACAGATCGGTACCGGATCAACTCGGTACCGACTTCAATCGATACCAGGACCGTGCTTTGCATGAGCATCATGGTCAGGAATACTTTGAATCCTCCGATTCCGAAGACTCGTAACAATTCTGCTGGTACTAGAGGGTTTCTCCCCATTGCAGAATGTCACCTCCAGAGGACATGTCTTTTCAGGATTTTATTCGTGATACGGCCAAGGGCCTTTCAATCATGGTGGCTCCTGAAGAGGAACCTAGAGCAAAGGAATTGGAAATGCTCCAATATCCTAAAGCTCCAAAGGAGGCAGCTACTCTGCCCATCCATGAAATTCTGCATAACTTGATGCTCAGAATATGGGCGACACCTCTGACTACATCTCCTCATTCTAGGAGACTTGATACTATGTATCGAGTTCCGCCATGTCCTGGATTTCAAAAGACTCAGCTGCCACACCATTCAATGGTAGTGGAGTCAGCCATGCGTAGGATGAAGAGTGCAAAGAGGCATGCATCCAAACCTCCAGGTTGCGAATGCAGGACTGTGGATGCTTTTGGGCGCCAAACTTTTCAGGCTTCTATGCTTTCAGCTAGGATCAGTTCATATATACTGTATATGGGAATGTTCCTCAAGGACATTACAGGAGATTTGGAGCTTATGAGCCCATTTCTCCCAGATGACAGGGGACAATACTTTCTTGCTCTAGTTATGCATGCTCAAGATGTCAACAAGTTTGTCAATCGTGCAGCCTTTGACTGCTTTGAATGCATCATCAGAACCTCTGCTATTGCCATTGGTGCATGACTGATTGCCTGGCTTCAAGCATCAGACTTGGAGACTTGGGTACAGGACAAGTTAGGCAACATTCCTTGCACGGGAGAGAATCTCTTCGGCAAGAACTGGCAGGAAAAGGCTAATGAGTTAGATGCTGACAATACTATTCTTGATAGATTGTCAATCTACAGCCACTCCAGCCAAAAATAAGTCTTATAAAAAAAATCTCTTTCAGCAAAAAGAGGAAATTTTTATCCTTCCTATACCCAGCAGAGTCAAACTCAGGGTCAGGTTTAGACAGCAAAAAAAGCCAAAAGGCCCCAGAGCCCAACCAGCTCTGCAGGTTCAGTCCCCTCAAGGGCTTTGACTCTTTCCTAGAGAGCTTAGCCTTCCTACCTCTGAGGGGTCCCCAATATCCCAGGCAGGTTATGCTACTTTGTCAACAGATGGCATTAGATAACAGCAGAAGATTGGACTTTGTCCATTGTAGGAGAAGGGTGCAAGCTTCATTTTCACAGCATGCCCCCTCCTACAATTCTAAAACAATTCAATTCTCAAACCTCTGCAACAATTTGTTAGATCACGGGGTCTCAACACTTCTTGCCCAAGGGGCAATAGAGGAGGTACCCATTCTTCAACGGGGTGCAGGGTTCTACTCCCTTATTTTCTTATTCCAAAGAAAACAGGAGGGGACAGACCCATTTTAGACCTCAGAGAATTGAACAAATACCTGTTTCGAGAGAAGTTCAAAATGATTTCTCTAGGAACTCTTCTGCCATACCTTCAAAGCCAGAATTGGCTTTGCTCTCTAGACTTAAAGGATGCATACACTCACATTCTGATCCATCCAGATCACAGGAAATTTTTACGTTTCCTTTTCAGGGGAAAACATTTCCAGTACAGGGTTCTTCCCTTTGGTCTAGTTTCAGCACCAAGGGTATTCGTGAAATGCATGGCAGTAGTAGCTGCATTTCTACGAACCCTGGAGATATTCGTCTTCCCTTACTTAGATGACTGGCTCATTCAAGCCCCTACAGTTGCAGAGGCCAGCACTGCACTGTCTCGCACAATGCGAATCCTCCAATATTTGGGGTTGGCAATAAATTTCCCAAAATCCCAACTTGTTCCTTCCCAATGCCTGGAATTCATAGGAGCCTGTCTAGATACCAGACAGGCAAGGGCTTTCCTTCCACAGGCCCGGTGTCTTCACATAATGCAACTAGCTTCTCAAGCAGCAGGGAAATCCTCCCTAATTGCTCGAGAGCTACTAGTACTAGCTACTCATGTAGTCCCATATGCTCACCTCCACATGCGAGCAGCTCAGTGGACCCTTTCCACACAGTGGACACAGGCCACAGGTCATTTATCGGACAAAATAATAAACTCTGTGACTAATTTTGTCCCTCCAATGGTGGCAATCCCTAGAAAATCTGACAATGCGGTCTCCTTTTCATCAACCCCTTTTTCAGGCCACCCTAACAGATGCATCGCAGATGGGTTGGGGAGCACACCTGAATCATCTCTCTACCCAGGGAATATGGACTCCACAGGAGGCTGGTCTGCACATAAACCTTCTGGAATTAAGAGCAATCTGTTTAGCTCTTTGAGTGTTCCATGCCCAGCTCAGCTACAAGACAGTCCTAGTCCAGACAGACAATCAAGTAGCAATGTTCTATGTGAACAGGCAAGGCAGGACAGGCTCGCTGTCGTTATGCAACGAAGCTTTACGACTGGGCCCTCGCCAGAGAGTATCAAATTCACCTTCTAGTGGTATATCTTCAGGCATTCAAAACCTTTGGGCAGACAAGCTCGGTCGAGTACTGCTGCCTCACGAGTGGTCCCTCAACCTGGACCAGGTGGCAAAGATATTTCATCTCTGGGGCACGCCAGACATAGACCTCTTTGCAAGTCCACTGAATGCCAAACTTCCCCGGTTCTGTTCCAGGATTCCGGCTCACAATTGTCAGACAAGGGATGCCTTCCTCCTTCACTGGGGTCAGGGCTTCCTGTATGCCTTCCCACCCATTCCCCTCATCCCCAAAACACTCTTCAAGCTTCAGAGAGACAGGGGTCACATGATTCTCATAGCGCCACGATGGCCACGCCATGCGTGGTATCCCCTGCTTCTACATCTCTCTCAAGCTGCACCTCTGGAGTTAGGGCATGCTACAGATCTCCTTTCCCGAGAGAACGGGATGCTATGGCACCCGAATCCCCAGTCCATGCATCTCACAGCCTGGTTGAAGGCTTAGACCTCCAGGATTTCAGTCTGTCCCAACAGGTAAAGGATATCCTTCAGGCTTCTAGGAAACTTTCCACAAGAAGATCTTATGCCTTCAAGTGGAAACGTTTTACTATATGGTGCTCCAAGAAGGGATTAAACCCCCTTGGCATACCCTTAGAATTGATACTAGAGTATCTCCTTCACTTATCGAATTCTGGTCTAAAGACCAATTCGGTAAGAGTCCATTTTAGTGCAATTGCAGCTTCTTATAAGCCTCTGAATTGACAACCAATTTCCTCTCATCCACTCATATCCAGATTTATGAGAGGTCTTCTATTAACTAAACCTCCCATTAAGCTACCACCGGTGGCATGGGATCTAAATCTAGTAATCGGGCAGCTCATGAAGCGCTTTTAGCCACTACAACCCCTAACGTTTTTGACCTGGAAGGTCATCTTCCTAATTGCAATCACCTCTGCACGTCGCATTAGTGAACTGCAAGCTTTAGTGGCTAATCCTCCTTATACTAGGTTTCACCATAATAAGGTTGTTCTTACAACTCATCCACACTTTATGCCAAAGGTGGTTTTGCCTTTTCATTTAAATAAATCAATTTATCTTCCTGTATTTTTTTTGAGGCCTCACGCCTCTAATGCAGAAAGAAACCTTCCTACTTTGGATTGTAAAAGAGCCTTTGCCTTTTACCCACAGAGAACACAGCAACATAGAAAGTCCTCACAACTTTTTATAGCTTTTGACCCTAGTCATTTGGGACAACTTTATCTAAATGGATTGCTCAATGCATATCCTTTATTTATGAGAGTAAGGATCTTCCTTTGTAGGACCATGTCACAGCTCTTAACGTGAGAGCTATGGCAACTTCCATGGCTAATCTCCACTCTGTGTCTATCAATGACATTTGTCGAGCAGCCACCTGGGCTTCGGTACACAACTTCACAGCCCACTACTGCCTGGATAAAGCCTCCCATCGGGATGCCTTCTTTGGCCAAGCTGTTCTTCAAAATCTCTCATATGGGTGACATCGACGTCGATGGAGCCCCCCACGGAGCATTTCCCCAGCTTTCTAAGAAAGCCTTTGGGCATGCAGGCACGCATGCGCGGTCCCCTTCCCGCCCAAAAGTGCCATATTTGCCAGTCTCTCTTTTTCCGTGGAGCCCGTCGGACACTTGTCCTAGTCGCCCGGAAAAGTTGTCTGTCTTCTTCAGCGATTCTTCGTTTTTTCTCCGGGTCAACGCCGGTTCCCCTTCCCGCCGGGTTCAGTACACCGTATCGAGCCAGTTTTCTATTTTTCAGTTTTTGCCCTTCGTGACTGGCGTTCGCGCCTTTTTTTCTGTTTCCCTGGATAGCCGGTCCTTCGACCTCGCGGGGACCCTTTTTTCCTTGATGGCTTCCAGTGGTTTCAAAAAGTGTGATCGGTGTAAGAAACTCATGTCTCTCACCGACACACACAACTGCTGTCTTCGGTGCCTGGGCCCGGACTACGATCCTCAGTCCTGTGGCAAAATGTCTACCAAGGCATTACGGAGCCGACAGCATCAAAAGGAAAGGACTTTTTTTGGACTCTGCCTCCGGCCGGGCCCAGACCTCGTCTGAGGCCTCGATGTCTCGGGAGTCGGATCCCGAGCATCGCCGGGGTTCCTCGGACAGGGGTTCCCCCGACCGGGACCGCAAGAGGAAGAAGCATCTCATGAGGGCGTCGTAAGAGGTCCCTGGCTCCTCGAGGACCAGGTCTCAGACCCCTGACCGCCGCTCCGGGCCTTTGGAGCCAGAGAAGCCAACCAAAATGCCTCGTGTGGAGTTGGAGTCCGTCGGACACGTAAGTCCTGTAGTCCTCGTGGACTCTTTTCCCAGGGAGCCGACGTCAGGCCCGGCGCTGCCGGGGCCCGAGTCGGCTGCTGCGTCTTCTGAGCTGGGACTCAGGCTGACAGCCTTGGAGTGCAGATTGTCTGCCTTTGTGGAGCAGCAGCGGGTACTGATGACCAGCCTCGCTGGTGCATCTGCCCCGACCACCTGGACATCGACGTCGAAGTCGACCCCGGAGACCGAGCCGATACTTGAGACCATGAAGGCTCAAGGTCGTCCTCGGTCGTGGTCACCCTCGACCTCCCGTTCGGAACTGAGGGAGTTGACGCCGATGCCTTCGGCGTCGGGGTGGGTGCCACCGAGACCCACGCGGTTGGAGCCCCCCGACTCCTCCTTGGATGAGTCTGCTTGGGAGACTGAGGACGAGAAGTCCCCCGATACCTTCCGGACTCTGTGCGTCCCATCGGACTCACCGCAGTCCGAACCCTGGAGTAGGTCCCCTCCGGAGGATACCCGGTTCTCTGACTTCGTCAGGGATATGGCTAAGGCCTTGGCCATTCCCGCGGACCCCGAGGAGGAGCCTCGAGCCGAAGAGCTCGAGGCCCTCCAGTATGACTCTACTCCGAAGGAGGCTTTTACTGTGCCAGTTCCTCCGATGCTGGAACGGCTCCTCTTCAGGATGTGGGAGGCACCAGCCTCGGCGTCAGTTTTAAGCAAGAGTCGATTCCATCTATCGACTCAGGAAGAGCCCTGGATTCCAGAAGGCGCAGCTGCCGCACCATTCCATGGTGGTGGAATCGGCCATGCATCGTCTGAAAAGCCAGAAGATGCACTTTGCGGGTCCTCCCGGCAGGGAGGCCCAGAACCTGGATGCTTTTGGCAGAAAGTGCTTTCAGGGCTCGATGCTTGCTTGCCGTGTCCAGTCTTGCCAGCTGTACATGGGCATGTACCTTCGAGACCTGGCCAAGGAAATGTCCGGGTTCGCGGCTGGCCTCTCCGGGGAACCTTTGCAGAGGTTCCAGTCATTGTCTGCAGGTATCCGGGACTGCTCTAAGTTCATGTCCCGAGCGGCCTACGATGGCTTCGATGCTTCGGCCCGAGCAGCGGCAGCCGGCATCACCGCCTGATGCCAGGCATGGCTGCAGTCATCTGACCTCGAGCCTTGGATTCAGGACAAGTTGGTCGATGTCCCTTGCCGAGGTGAGAACCTTTTTGGCAAACCCATGGCCGAGAAGGCTGCTGAGCTCGAGACTGTGCACCTTACTCGGACCAGACTGTCCAGAAAGACCTCTGCCCCTTCTCAGAAAAAGGTTTCCTTTTACCCGAGGAAGGCAGCTGCCTACAAACCTTTCCCTCATTACCAGGCCTCCCCAACAGGGGCAGCAGGCCAAGGGGCAGGGATGTGGGCCCTGTAGGCAGCCAACCCCCAAGCCTCCGGCTCCGGCTCCTGCTCCTACACAGCAGGGAGGGGTTTTTTGACTCCCTAAGCATAGCCTTTCCTCCTTTGCTGTCCCCTCTCTGCACAGGTCGTCGTCTGGCCCTGTTTGCCCATAGGTGGCCACCAGTAACAGGAGATGCATGGGTGCTCAGCATAGTCCACAAGGGCTATATGCTCCATTTCCAACAGTTCCCTCCTGCTTACTTCCCAGGAGAGCCTCCAAGGCCTCCCTTATACACAGACCACCTCCTCCAGGAGCTTCAAGGCCTGCTTCTGGACAAGGCGGTGGAGCCTGTCCCTCCACACCTGAAAGGGCAAGGGTTCTACTCCAGGTACTTCCTGGTACCAAAAAGAACAGGGGGCCTCTGGCCCATTCTCGACTTCAGGAACCTCAACAAGTTCTTAGTGAAAGAAAAGTTCAAGATGCTTACTCTTGGAACACTTCTGCCCTACCTCCAGCAGGGAGATTGGCTATGCTCCTTAGATATAAAGGATGCGTACACTCACATTCTCATTCATCCAGACCACAGAAAGTATCTCAGGTTCATTGTGGGAAGAAACCATTACCAGTACAGGGTACTGCCCTTTGGCCTCACCTCCACACCAAGAGTCTTCACAAAGTACCTGGCTGTAGTAGCGGCCTACCTCAGGAATCGGGGGGTATTTGTCTTCCCCTACCTGCACGACTGGCTTATCAGGGGTCAGACTTACCAGGAAGCCCGACAGGCCACCTCCAGAGTGGTGTCCCTCCTGCAACACCTCGGCTTTGTCATAAACTTTGCAAAGTCCACTTTGCTCCCCTCCCAGAACCTAGAGTTCATAGGAGCAAGGCTGGACTCCAAGGAGGCGAAGGCCTTCTTGCCAGAGGACAGAGCACAGAGGCTCATCACCTTGGCACACCAATTCCTCACAGTGCCAAGGGTGTCTGCCAAGCTTTGCCTACAGCTTCTGGGCCACATGGCATCAACAGTGCATGTGGCCCCCAGTGCTCGTCTTTATATGCGGCCGGCCCACTGGTGCCTCAGGACTCGGTGGCAGCAGGCCACAGGACACCTCATGGACAGAGTGCGGGTGTCCAAGCCATTCCTGGACTCCCTTCAGTGGTGGCTGCACCCCCCCCCCCCCAACTTACTACAGGGGGTGTCCTTTCAAGTTCCTGTCCCCACTGTGGTGTTGACCACTGATTCTTCTCTGCAGGGCTGGGGTGCTCATTGTTTAGACAAGTGCACCCAGGGCCTGTGGTCTCCAGTGGAGGCCACTCAGCAGATCAACCTATTAGAGCTTCGAGCCATTTGCTTAGCCCTCAAGGCCCTCTCTCACACCTTGGCTCACCAGTCTATTCTGGTACAGACGGACAATCAGATGGCCATGTTTTATGTGAACAAACAAGGGGGCACTGGGTCCAAACTCCTGTGTCAGGAAGCACAGGCCCTTTGCTCTTTTGCGCTCAAACACAGCATGGTGCTCAAGGCGGTCTATCTGCCAGGTCAAGAGAACTTCCTAGCAGACAGGTTGAGCAGGATTCTGCAGCCCCACGAGTGGTAGCTGCACCCATTAGTGGTTCAACAAATTTTTCTGAAATGGGGACTTCCATCCATAGATCTCTTTGCCAGTCCTCTGAACCACCAGTTACCCAGGTTCTGTTCAGGCAACCGCATCGCCTAAGAGTAGCAGCGGATGCCTTTCTCATTTCCTGGAACCAGGGCCTTCTCTATGCGTTTCCTCCCACGCCTTTGGTGGCCCCGACTTTGTTCAAGATTGTGAGGGACAAGGCCTCGGTGCTTCTGGTAGCTCCCAGATGGCCGAGGCAACCCTGGTTCCCACTTCTGCTTCAACTGGCAGTGGACACCCCACTGCCTCTAGGGTTACAGCCCGATCTCCTATCTCAGGATCGGGGTTCCCTTCTACACCCCAATCTCAAATCTCTCAATTTGATGGCCTGGAGGCTGCAAGGGTAGTGTTAGCTCCTTGGGGCCTGCCTCAGGAAGTGGAAGAGGTGGTATTAGCCTCTAGAAAGCAATCCACCAGGAAAACCTATGCTCTGAAATGGAAAAGATTCTCCTTGTGGTGTCAAGAACAGCAGGCAGATCCCTTCTCCTGCACTGTACCAGTGGTGCTTCAATATCTCTTGCATTTGTCTAATCAGGGCCTTAAGTTTAATTCTGTTCGGGTACACCCCTCTGCTCTAGCAGCTCACCACTCATGGGCACTCCTTGTCTGTCCACCCATTGGTGTCCAGGTTCCTCAGAGGCTTGCTTCTGCTCAAGCCTCCTATCCGTCCACCAGCCCCTGAGTGGGAGTTGAATGTGGTCTTGCAGCAATTAACTCTCCCACCTTTTGAATCGATGGCTACATGCCATCTTTGCTTCCTTTCTTGGAAGACTCTTTCTAGTGGCCTTAACCTCGGCCAGGCGAGTAAGTGAACTTCAGGCCTTAGTCTGTGATAGGCCTTACACTTGCTTCTATAGGAACAGGGTAGTCCTTAGGACTCATCCTCAGTTCCTCCCTAAGGTTGTCTCCTCCTTCCATCTCAACCAGGAGGTGGTTCTTCCAACGTTCTTCCCTAGGCCGCATGCTAGCTGGGCTGAGACAGTCCTGCATACCCTGGACTGTAGAAGTGCCTTGTCCTTCTACCTTGAGCGTACGCAGGGGCATAGAAGGGCTACTCAGCTCTTTGTGTCTTTTGACCCTAATAACTTAAAGTTGCCTGTTGCCAAGTGTACCGTGTCCATCTGGGTGGCTGACTGTATCACCTGGGCTTACAGGGCAGCAGACCTTCCCTTGCGGGGTCGGGTCACGGCCCACCGTGTCAGGGCTATGGCTGCCTCTGTAGCTCATCTTCGCTCTGTACCGTTGGCAGACATCTGCAGGGCTGCTACTTGGTCCTCAAGCCAGACTTTTGCAGCTCATTACTGCCTGGAGAGGGAGTCCCGTAGGGACAGTGCTTTTGGTCAGGCAGTGCTCCGGAATCTCTTCGAGGTTTAGGCAACTCCTACCCTCCAGCCCTCTGGTTGGGCTACCGGTGGAGGTGTAGTCCAGTGAAATCTTTTTCTCTGATGCTGTGGCTAGAGGGAACTAATTTTTCAGCTCTGGGGTCCCCGGTATCCTGAAACTCGGGAGTCCCATATGTGAGGACTGACTTCTGCTTGGTCCTGGAGAAAGAGTAGTTACTCACCTCTAACAGGTGTTCTCCAGGAGCAGCAGGAATCAGTCCTCACAACCCTCCCTCCTCTCCTTGGAGTTGCAGTTGTACATAGTTTATTTTTATTTTTAAGTGCTGTTATTAGCTATGTTATTTGACTGGCAAAGATGGCACCTTTGGGCGGGAAGGGGACCGCGCATGCATGCCTGCATTCCCAAAGGCTTTCTTAGAAAGCTGGGGAAATGCTCCGCAGGGGGCTCCATTGACATCGATGTCACCCATATGTGAGGACTGATTCCTGCTGCACCTGGAGAACACCTGTTACAGGTGAGTAACTATCTCCAGGAACAAGCAGGAATGAGTCTTCACATATGAGTCTTCACATATGGGTATCGTCGGTACCGACGGAGCCTGTGTGGGAACGCTCCCCAGCATCCAAAAGGAAAGCTTTTGGGAGCATCCCACAGCGCCTGCGCGCTGCCTTCCCGCCTTTCCTAACTGCCTCTCTCCAGTTCTTCTTTTCCGCGGAGCCAGCAGGTCGTGTTTCCTGTCACCGCTGAAGAATTTCTTATTTTCTTTTATTTTTCTTTAGTCGCGTGTCTGCCTTCTCGATTCCGGACCGGTACCACCGGTCTTTTTTCTTTCTTTACAAAAAAAAAACCTACTACTCTTTTCAGTGCGTTTTTTCTTCTGGGGCCTTAGGCCTACAGATATATTTTTCCTCATGGAAAAACCTGCCTCCGGGTTTAAAAAATGCACGAAGTGCAGTAGCACTATTTCTGTCACTGACACCCATGACTTGTGTCTAAAATGTTTAAGTCCTGACCACTCCATTGCGGATTGTGAGTCCTGTTCCATGATGTCTAAGAGAGGGTTACAAAATCGGGCAGCCAAGCTCAGTACCCTGTTTCCCTCCGATGCAGCTTCTGTGGCATCGACGTCTTCCAGGGCTGCTTCTTCATCCCATGGATCTCAGGTAACCAAACTTAAATCTGGCCGGTCCTCAGAGTTCATCTCCCTCTAAGTATCGAGATGCCCCCTGGCTTACTCTTGAGGAATCCACACCGGCAAAATTACCCCGGCGGGTGGCTCCGGCTTCCAAAGCTCTACCTATGGGGTCACAGGTTGACATCAATGGCTCGGCCTCGACCGATCACCTGTTACAATGTTCTGGGGTACCGGTGGTTACCACCGGTACCGACATCCAGACATTGGTGGCGTCAATGGATCAGAATATTCTGACCATGCAGCGTGCCATCACGGCATTCATACAAGCGGCGACACCTACGGTACCGCAACCAACCCCGTTGTCGCTACCGATTCTGGTACCAGATCAGAAATCGTTTCCGATACCAGTACCGCTTGCATCGACATCAGCATCGACGGCAGCGGTACGCTATCCAATGATGCCTATCAGCACCGACTCGGTACTGATTACTCCCGATGTCGATACCTCCCGGTACGCGTATCGGGCTCTGCGAGAGCATCCAGACAGTCGATACTTCAATTCCTCTGAAGACTCTGATACTTCAGAGGCCTCAATTGAAGCATCGGGGATCCTTCCTCAGGAACCCTCTTCTCCAAAAAGGAGAATGTCTCCTCCTGAAGACTTGTCTTTTCAGGACTTCATTAGGGAGGTGGCCAAAGGCCTGTCCATCTCAGTGACCTCTGAAACTGAACCTAGAGCCAAAAAATTAGATATCCTTCAATATCCTAAGGCTCCTAAAGAGGCAGCCACCTTACCAATACATGAGATTCTTTATGATCACATGTTGGGCATATGGGAGACTCCTCTTTCCACCTCCCCTCATTCTAGAAGGTTGTTGGACACCATGTATCGTGTTCCTCCTTGTCCTGGGTTTCATAAGACTCAGCTTCCTCACCACTCCATTGTGGTATAGTCTGCTATGAAAAAGATCAAGAGTACAAAAAGGCACTCCTCTGCTCCTCCAGGAAGAGAATGCAGAACCCTAGATGCCTTTGGCAGGAAAATCTTCCAGGCCAGTATGCTTGTAGCCAGAATCAACTCCTATAGTCTCTATATGGGTATGTTTCTAAAAAGTTACAAATCATCTGCAAACCTTATCTCCTTTTATGTCAGAAGATAAGAGAAGAATATATCACCTGGCTTAAACATGCACAGGATGTATCCAAGTTTTCCAACCGTGCAGCCTTTGACTCTTTTGAGGGGGCCAGTAGAGCCTCGGCTATTGCCATAGGTGCACGCAGAGTTGCTTGGTTGCAAGCCTCTGATTTGGAATCCTGGGTACAGGATGGTCTAGGTAACCTTCCCTGTACAGGGGAAAACCTGTTTGGCAAAGATTGGCAAGCAAAGGCCAACCAGGTGGATGCTGAAAATTCTGCTTTAGATAGACTTTCGAAGTCTACTACTGCTCCTTTTAAAAAGATGTTGTTCAAAAAGTAATCTTTCCCAAAGAAAGGGAAATTTTCTTCTGGTTATTGTCAGGCCTCTTCTCAAGGTCGTTTTGCTACAAAGAGACAGCAACAACCAAAACAGGCCAAACCTCAGGCTGCTAGGACTGCTACGGCCCAACAGTCTCAGCCTCCTCAGGTCCTTTGACTTTCCACTAGAGAACTTAGCCTTTCTGGCTCTAGAACATCCAGAGCCTCTCACCATCCCAGGAAGGTTAGCTCACTTTGCTCCCAGATGGGAACAAATCACAGCAGAGCAATGGACCCTCTCCATCATAAGGGATGGGTACAAGCTTCATTTCTTAAACCTTCCTCCTCACACCATGGTGAAACAGTTCAATTCTCCAACATATCTCCTCAACCTTCTAGGTCAAGAGATTGCTACCCTTCTTGCCCAAGGGGCAATAGAAGAAGTACCCCTTCTTCAACAGGGCTCAGGGTTCTACTCCCCCTATTTTCTCATTCCAAAGAAAACGGTGGGCTACAGACCCATATTAGATCTCAGAGAATTGAACAAGTTTCTATGCAAGTCGTAATTCAAGATGACTTCTCTCGGAACTCTCCTTCTATACCTCCAGAGTCAGGACTGGCTTTGTTCTCTAGATCTCAAGGATGCGTACACCCATGTTCTCATCCATCCAACACACAGAAGGTTCCTTCGGTTCCTTTTCCAAGGAAAGCACTACCAATACAAGGTGCTTCCTTTCGGTCTGGCCTCTGCTCCAAGAGTGTTCACAAAATGCATGGCAGTAGTAGCTGCATTCCTGCGCACTCTAGGAATATTCGTATTCCCATATCTGGACGACTGGCTCATCCGACGAGCTCCATCCCAGTCAGAGGCCCAGACTTCCCTAGCCTGCACAAGGCGTATTCTTCAGTATCTGGGACTGGTAATCAGCATTCCAAAATCCCATCTCACCCCTACTCAGTCTCTAGAGTTTATAGCGGCCTTACTAGATGCCACAACTGCAAGGGCCTATCTTCCCCAGGCCCGTTGCCTACGCTTGGTGCAGTTAGCCTCCCAGATTCAGTTAAAATCCCATTTAACTGCTCGAGAGATGTTGCAACTCTTAGGCCACATGGCATCCACGGTGCATGTGGTTCCTTATGCTCGCCTTCACATGAGGGCAGCTCAGTGGACTCTATCCACCCAATGGACCCAGGCCTCAGGTTGCCTGTCAGACAAAATAGCAACCTCCAGTCACCTCTTTTGGTCCCTCCACTGGTGGAAGTCCACTCAAAATCTGTTGCTGGGGTCCCCCTTTCAACAGGTGTTACCCCAAGCAACCCTTACAACAGATGCCTCTCCAAAGGGTTGGGGAGCTCATCTACAAGATCTGTCCACCCAGGGCACCTGGTCTCCACAGGAGACATCTCTACATATCAGCCTCTTGGAGCTCAGAGCAATCTTTCTAGCTCTCAGTCTTCCACTCCCTGCTCAGCTACAAGACAGTCCTCATTCACACGGACAACCAGGTAGCCATGTTCTACGTGAACAAGCAGGGAGGGACTGGCTCTCTGTCGCTTTGCAACGAAGCTCTGAAATTGTGGGCCTTCGCCAGAGAGCATCAAATTCATCTCATGGCAGTGTATCTTCCAGGGGTTCAAAACTCTTGGGTGGGCAGACAGACTCAGTCAAGTCCTGCTTCCGCACGAATGGTCCCTGCATGGGGACCAGATAGCCAGGATTTTTCGGATTTGGGGTACCCCAGACATAGACCTGTTTGCAAGTCCGTGGAATGCCAAACTTCCCCAGTTTTGTTCCAGGATTCCATGTCAGGGAGCTCAGGCCAGGGATGCCTTCCTCCTTCATTGGGGGCAAGACTTCCTCTATGCCTTTCCACCTATTCCCCTCATCCCCAAGACTCTGTTCAAGCTCCAGAGAGACAAGGGGTCTATGATCCTCATAGCACCACTTTGGCCACACCAAGTGTGGTACCCTCTACTTCTGCATCTCTCTCAAGCTCCCTCCCTAGACCTGGGGTCTGCTCCAGATCTCCTCTCCCAGGAGGAGGGAACCCTGTGGCACCCAAATCCTCAGTCTCTTCATCTCAGGGCCTGGTTGCTGAAGGCCTAGACCTTCAGGATTTACACCTTTCTCAGCAAGTGAAGGATATCCTTCATGCTTCCAGAAGGCCTTCCACCAGACGTTCATATGCTTTTAAATGGAAAAGGTTTTCCATTTGGTGTGCAGAGAAGTCTCTCAACCCTCTTGCAATACCTTTGAATTCTTTACTAGACTATTTGCTGCATTTATCCCATGCAGGCCTTAAAACAAATTCAATCGGTCCATTTGAGTGCTATTGCAGCATCCCTTAAGCCTCTCAATGGACAACCTATTTCCTCTCATCCTCTTATAGCAAGATTCATGAGAGGCCTTCTTTTGACTAAACCTCCCATTAGACCACCTCCAGTGGCATGGGACTTGAATCTGGTTCTTGGCCAGCTTATGAAGCCACCCTTTGATCCCTTAGCCACTACCTCCTTGAAATTCCTTTCCTGGAAGGTTATTTTTCTCATTGCAGTCACCTCAGCTCGCCGTATCAGTGAGTTGCAAGCTTTAGTGGCTAATTCTCCTTATACAAGGTTCCGTCATGACAAGGTAGTCCTCAGGACTAATCCACACTTTATGCCTAAAATGGTTTCACCTTTTCATCTAAACCAGTAGGTGTATTTACCTGTCTTTTTTCCAGGACCTCATGCATCAAGTGCAGAGAGGAATCTTCATACCCTGTATTGTAAAAGAGCCCTCGCTTTCTACTTACACAGGACACAGCAACATAGAAAGTCCTCTCAACTTTTTGTTGCTTTTGATACTTCTCATTTAGGACTTCCAGTCTCTAAGAGAACTCTGTCCAATTGGATTGCTCAGTGTATTTCCTTCGCCTACCAGAGTAAGAACCTTTTTCTGGAGGGCCATGTCACAGCTCACAATGTGAGGGCCATGGCAACCTCTATGGCTCATCTAAACTGTGTCCATCGACCAAATCTGTCGAGCGGCCACCTGGGCATCGGTTCATATCTTCATAGCCCATTACTGCTTGGACAAGGACTTCCGCCGGGATGCCTTGTTTGGTCAGGCTGTTCTCAAACACCTGTTCCATACCTAATCAACTCCTACCCTCCATCCCTGACTGGATGCCTGAGATTCATGGGTGGAAGTGGAGCCCTTCCCAGGGATTCACAATCTGGGTTATCTCCCAGGCATCTCTAGCTGGGGAGTTCCCATATGTGAAGACTCATTCCTGCTTGTTCCTGGAGATAGCACAGTTACTTACCTGTAACAGGTGATCTCTGGGAACAGCAGGAATAAGTCTTCACAACCCACCCACCTCCCCTAGGAGTTGTATCTCTCTATCTTTCCTTTCCTCTCTCTCTCTCTCTTTGTCTCAGCTTTAAAACTCGAACTGGGGAGAGGCAGTTAGGAAAGGCGGGAAGGCAGCGCGCAGGCGCTGTGGGTTGCTCCCAAAAGCTTTCCTTTTGGACGCTGGGGAGCCTTCCCGCACAGGCTTTGTCGGTACCGACGATACCCATATGTGAAGACTCATATGTGAAGACTTATTCCTTCTGTTCCCAGAGATCACCTGTTACAGGTAAGTAACTGTGCTTTCCTTATTGTTCCTCCAGTTTAGTCCTCTACAGCTGGGTAGTGCACCTCCTCCTGCAGCTTGGAGACTGGACCAATCAAATCTTCATCCCTCTGGATGTAGCGAGCTGGAACTCCCCATCAGCCCCAGTGTGTCCAGTCTCCAAGCAGCAGGAGGACCTTGTGAGCCTAGGTGCTGGGCTCACTGGAGGAACTAATAAGAAGCAGGCTATGTAGATTGATTTTGTTCTCATTTCATTTGATTGGGCTTAATTATAGTACTTACTATTGGGGTACTGTGCCTTTAAAAAAAAAAAAAAAACCCAAAAAAAGGAAAATCAGGGCATAATTTGGCTTTCCCCATAGCGGACAGGAAGGGGGCTTCTGCTCTGGCTTGATTCTCCCTTGCCTAGCCTCTTTTTTCCCCTGGCGACTTTTGCTATATAGGATCTCTTACCCCTTGACTGATCGGGGTAGAGCCCCTAGTGCGGACCACGGGCAGTGCGCTGGGTGACAGCCTGCAGGCACCGGCTCCGGAGAAGTGGTTGAGCACATGTTTCAGACACTGCGGTGATCCGGTGTCTTTCGGCGATCGGGGCTCCGTTCAACGTCGTTTTCTCCTGTTTACAGGATTTCCTTAACAGGTACAGTGGGGGAAGTCGCCGGCATGCAGTTTTGAGATCTGCGGTGCTTCGGGGCCCGTGGTATAAAGCGCGCCAAAATCGCTGACAGACACCACGGCCATTTTGACCTCGCGGTTTTCTCTGCGGCTTTACTAGGCAGTCAGCAGTGCCGTTGTTTTTATTTCTTTTCTTGTTTTCTTCTTTGGGTCTTTTTGTCCGTGTGGGGATCCCTAGCAGGGCCTTAAAGGTTGTGCCAGCAGATTTCTCGGTGCTTTAATCTCAACTCGCAGCAAAAAAACCCACAAAACAAAAAAAAACAGCCTGAGGCTCTTTCTTAAGAAAAGATAGCAACAGCAGGCTATATTTCTATTGGGATTCTCACGTTCTCCCCCTCTTCTCAGGTACCTTGGGACTCCCCGGCTCTATAGTCCATGTCAGCGAGGCCTCAGTGTGCGATTTGTGGCACCCGTCGGGGTTCGGCTATGGAGTCAGGTATTTGTCATTCCTGTGCTTCCATATCCCTGTCTGTAGAGCAGCAACTGGAGGGGGCTACTGCCCCAGCCCCTCCTGACACAGTGCAGGAGTCAGTGGGTGACGCGTGGATGCCTGGTCCATCTGCCCCGGAGTCGGTGGGTGCTCCTGGGCTGCTGGGTGTATCTTCGGTGACTGGGGGTCCTGCCTTTATGGAAGATTTTTCTCCAGACTTTGTGTTACTCATGCATCAGGCCTTCTGTCGCAACAGGCAGGGAATTTTGCCCAGTTCTGGCTCACTGCCTTCTCCCAGTGCTCGGGCTACACTGGCAGACCGCGCAAGTGGGCTTGTCCAGCCACTCAAGAGGCCTAGGCCAGCGGAGCGCTCTTCTTCTGAGTTGGATTTCCAAGAGGAGCAAGAGCGCGGTTCTGACGTGGCTGGCGAATTGGAGGATTTAGAGGAAGGTGAAATTCCTGAACCTGAGGATCAGGCGCGCATCATTCGTGTGTTTCGGAGAGAAGAGTTGTCTGCTCTGATTTCGGAGGTCCTGCAGACGCTCAGGCTGGCTCCAGAACAACCCGCACCTGAAGTGGATGTGGCAGATCCTATTATTCAGGCGGTGCGTCAGACACAGGTGGTGTTTCCCATTCATAAGGTGATCGATCAGATGATTCAAACCGAATGGGATCACCCTGAAATGGGTTTGAAAGGCATACAAACCATGAGTAGACTCTATCCTTTATCGGATGGTGATAAGGAAAGGTTTCATGCCCCGAAGGTTGATGCGGCAGTGTCGGCGGTCACGAAAAAGACCACGATTCCGTTGGAAGGCAATGCGGCTTTGAAGGAGTCGCAGGATAGAAAGATGGATGGTCTTTTGAAGCAGTCTTTTGAGGCGGATGCTGCTTCGTTACAGGCGTCCATCTGTGGGGTCTGGGTGGCTAGGGCCTGTTAAGGTGGGTCCAGCACCTGCGACAGTCAGCGGCTTTGGAGCAGGAGGACATGCGCGAGTTACAGCGTCTCGAATCAGGAGCGGCCTACTTGGCAGATGTGCACTATGACCTGATTAGGGCCCTGTCGAATATTATGTCCTCTCTGGTAGCGGCGCGGAGGGCCCTTTGGCTCAAAAATTGGGCGGCCGATGGTTCTTCCAAGTCTCGGCTTGGTAAGCTCCCGTTCAAGGGCAAGCTCTTGTTCGGTAAAGATCTGGATAAGTTGGTCAAAGATTTAGGGGAATCCAAAGGGGGTCGGCTCCCGGAGGACAAACCCAAGCCAGGAAAATTTCCCGCATCCTTTAGGGGGCAGGTCCTGGATTTTCGGAGATTTCGCTCCCCCTGTTTCGCGGGTTCTCAAAGAGGTAGGTTTCTGTCCCGAGCTCTAGGTTTCCGGGGCTTCCGGGGGGCAAGTAGAGGTTTTGCGGCGGCCTCCGCAGGAGCCATCCGGAAACCACAATGAATGGCAGAGGGTCCCGGCAGAAGGACCACCGATTGGAGGTCGGCTACGGGGGTTTCTTTGTGCCTGGACCCGCATAACATCAGACCAGTGGGTCTTGGAGATCATTCGCGATGAGTATGCGTTGGATCTGGCGAGATCGGTGCTGGATTCATTCGTCAGTTCTCCCTGCAGAAGTCCTCTAAAGGCCTTGCAAGTTCGTCTAACAGTGGACCGCCTGTTGCAGCTAGCGGCCATCGTTCCGGTTCCGCTCGCGGAATACGGAATGGGGCGTTACTCCATATATTTCGTGGTGCCAAAGAGGGACGGTTCTCTTCGGCCTATCCTAGACCTCAAAGGGGTGAATCGGTGTCTCCGCGTTCCGCATTTTCGCATGGAAACCCTGCGGTCCGTCATGGTGGCTGTTCGTCAGGGGGAGTATCTCACCTCTCTCGATCTTTGCGAGGCGTATCTCCATGTTCCCATCCGGGAGTCCCATCAGAAGTTTCTTCGGTTCGCTCTGCCGTGGGGTCATTTTCAGTTCCAGGCGCTGCCTTTCGGTTTGGCGACGGCCCCCCGGGTGTTCACCAAAATAATGGTAGTGGTTGTGGCGGCGCTGCGCAATTAAGGAGTATTAGTACATCTTTACCTCGACGATTGGTTGATACGTGCGAAGTCCCAGGCCGAGAGCGAGAAAGTCACGCAACAGGTTGTGGAGTTTCTCCAGAGCTTGGGCTGGGTGGTCAACCCGCTCAAGAGTCATTTGGCGCTGACTCAGGTCCTCAAGTATTTGGGGGTTCGGTTCGATACTCGGCGAGGATCTGTTTTTCTAACAGAGCGCAGGGCTCTAGCCCTCCGGCGGCTGGTGCGGGATTTCCGGAGGCTCGCGGCACCAACGGCATGGAAGTACCTCCAGGTGTTGGGGACGATGGCCGCCACGCTGGAAGTCGTGCTGTGGGCCAGGTTTCACATGCCGCCTCTGCAGTGCTCCTTACTCCGTCACTGGTCGAATCAGTCCGACTCGCTGAGCAAGCGACTCCCTTGTCCTTGGCACGTCCGTCAGGCGCTGTGGTGGTGGCTTCATCCCGCAGTGTTGCAGGCCGGGATCCCGTTAGAGCAACCGGTGTGGCTTCCCCTCTTCACAGATTCAAGTCTGACAGGCTGGGGGGCGCATTGTGCAGGTCAGTTCACGCAGGGGAGGTGGACGGCAGCGGAGAGCGAGTGGTCGATCAACCGTCTGGAACTCAGGGCGGTGTTCTTGGCTCTGCAGAGCTTCCAAAAGTTGGTGACGCATCAGGCGGTGCGAGTGTTGTCGGACAATGCAGCCACAGTGGCGTACATAAATTGGCAGGGTGGCACAGGCAGCGCTGCCATGGCGGAAGAGACGGAAGTGCTGTTTGCCTGGGTGGAGCCGCGGTTGAAGGCGATATTGGTGGCTCACATCGCCGGCAAGGAGAATGTGACAGCGGACTTTCTCAGCAGAAACCAGGTGGATGCCGGAGAGTGGGAGTTAAATCCCGACGTCTTTGCCCAGTTGACTCTGCGCTGGGGCGTGCCCGTCATGGATTTGATGGCGACGTGCCGGTCCGCAAAGGCCCCTCGGTTCTTCAGCAGGCGGAGAGAGCCCATGTCGGAAGGTATTGACGCTCTGATGCAGCCGTGGCCGACGACGGGGCTCCTCTACGTATTCCCTCCGTGGGCCCTCATCGGTCGCGTACTTCAGCGTATCGAAGCCCATCGGGGGAGGGTGCTTCTAGTGGTGCCAAATTGGCCCCGGCGTCCGTGGTATGCCGATTTGATAAGGTTGCTGGACAGTCCTCCGTGGAGTCTGCCGTTGTCGTCGGAGCTCCTGGTTCAGGGACCGCTTCTAATGCCGCAAGTGGATCGATTCTCGCTTACGGCTTGGCTATTGAAAGGGCAAGGTTAAAGAAGAAGGGCTACTCTAGATCGGTCATGGCCACTTTGCTTCAGGTGCGTAAACGGTCGACTTCACTTGCCTATGTGCGTGTCTGGCGGATCTTTGAAGACTGGTGCTCCAGGCATCAGGTTAGGGCTTCCAGGGCCTCCGTCTCAGAGGTTCTGGGTTTTTTGCAAGATGGTTTTGACAAGGGGCTGGCCGCCAGTTCTTTGCGGGTGCAACTGGCGGCCTTGGCCTGCTATCGAGGTAAGGTCCAGGGTGTGGCTCTGGGTGCTCATGACGATGTCATACGTTTTCTTAAAGCGGTGACCAGGCTGCGCCCGACTCGTCGGATCTCTGTTCCCTCCTGGGATCTTAATTTGGTCTTGCGGGCGTTGGTTAAGGCGCTGTTCGAGCCTCTATCTCGATGTTCTATCAAAGACTTAACTCTTAAGGTGGTCTTCTTGGTTGCTATCTGTTCGGCGCGGCGCATTTCAGAATTGCAGGCTCTTTCCTTTAGGGAGCCGTTTCTCTGTTTTTCAAGGGAGAAAGTTGTTCTACGACCGGTCCCCTCCTTCTTACCTAAGGTGTCTTCTCCTTTTCATGTGAATCAAACTGTTTCTCTTCCAGTTCTGCAGGCTGAGACGGGGCATCCGTCGGATCGCGGCCTGAGTCGTTTGGATGTGAAAAGGGCCGTACGCCATTATTTGTCGGTTTCCGCGGCTTTTCGCAAGTCGGATCGTCTGTGTTGTTCGGCGGGCCTCGGAAAGGAGAAGCTGCGGCCAAGGCATCCATTTCCAGGTGGATAAAGGAAGCTATTGTTTCGGCGTACATGTTGCGGGGGCGTCCGGCTCCTGTAGGTCTCAGGGCGCATTCTACTCTGGCGCAAGCGGCATCCTGGGCTGAGCACTGTCTGGTTCCGCCGGTGGAAATTTGCAAGGCGGCCACCTGGTCTTGTTACATACGTTCAGTAGACACTACCGTTTGGATGTGTTGGCGGCAGGGGATGCCCATTTCGGATCAGCGGTCTTGCGTGCCGGCTGGCAGGGTCCCTCCCGTTAGTACTGCTCTGTTACATCCCAGCTGTAGAGGACTAAACTGGAGGAACGATAAGGAAATAGAAATTACACTTACCTGGTAATTGTCGTTCCTTGAGTTACGACAGTTTAGTCCTCCTTCCCACCCTTAGGTTTCTGGCTAGCTCGGCACGTAGTCATGGTCATGGAGTGGTATGACAGGTGAGTTTTACTTTCTCTCTCTTTCCAGTATGGCAAGGGGGAGGAGCGCATTTCGAGCGGATCTTCTGCCCTGTTCCCGTTAGATGGCAGGTTCTGTTCTATTCAGTTTCTATGGATTCAGCCAGGGGGAAAAAAAAATTGATTATAGTTAGCTACTTATTTGTTGCTCTTGAGTCTGCTTTGTCAATAGTTCACTGGGACTGATGGAGTTCCAGCTCGCTACATCCAGAGGGATGAAGATTTGATTGGTCCAGTCTCCAAGCTGCAGGAGGAAGTGCACTACCCAGCTGTAGAGGACTAAACTGTCGTAACTCAAGGAACGACAATTACCAGGTAAGTGTAATTTCTATTTCTCTGGTACCGACACCCAGGCATCGGCAGCGTCGATAGACCAGAGGTTCCTGGCTATTGAATGCAGTCTGGCGGCTCTCCTTGTGGCATCGACACCCTCGGAACCGCATCAGACAGTTCAGCTGGTACTGGCACCGGCATCGGTACCGGTACCGACAGAATTGGCATTGACATCGGTGTTCGCATTGCTGGCATCCAGTCATCCGATGCCTTTGGTTACCGATACAGCGGTACCAATTTCCCTCGGTACCGTTTCCCCTCGGTACCGACTTTGGTCGGTACGGGTATCGGGCTCTACAAGAACATCCGGACAGAAGGTACAGAGGTGGCTACTAAAATGGTTAGTGTTCTTCATTATAAAACATATGAGGACAGACTTAAGGATCTTAATGTGTATACTTAGAGGAAAGGCAGGATAGAGGTGATGTGATTGAAATGTTTAAATACCTCCATGGCTTAAATACACAGAAGAGCCTCGTTTGATTGAAAGCAAGTTCTGTTACGAGGGGACATAGGATGAGGGTGAAAGGGGATAGACAGGAGTAATATGCGGATATTATTTCTTTACGGAAAGAGTGGTAGATGCATGGAATTGTTTCCCAATGGAGGTCGAAGAGATGTGGACAGTATCGGAATTCAAAAAAGCATGACACAAACACAAGATCTCTAAAGGGAAAAAGGGGGCTGTTGTAGTGGTTAATATGGAAGGGCAGACTAGATAGGCCATTGTATTGCCTCGCCACAATATTAAATTCAAGATCAAATAGCTTATTAAATACCATGCATGTGTGGCTATTTAATATGACAGCTTATGACTATAAGTTAGTGACATTACAATAGAACAATAAGTTAGTGATATTACAATGACAATAAAACAATTGATATTGCATCTCCAAACTCCTTGTCCCTTACAAGAACAACACAACAGTTGATATGACAATAGAACAATGCGTCACCAAACTGCCATCATCGCAGCCCGTTTTTAACATCAGCTGGGAGAGCCTCAGCGAAGGCTGGAGAAGTGTCGGGGATTTCTCACATGCGGATATCAGCTTTCTACCTGTTCTGGATTTTCTATCTTTTATAGGCTGTAACAAATGTGTCGCAGCGGGACAGCATGACCCCTCGTGAGCTTTTCCCTACAGATATTCTCCACCCCATACACCTTTGCTAAACAGTAATTCCTTAGCGTCCCTCTAGTCCAGTCCCGGAACCATAGAGTTGTGAACCTCCACCAGCAGCTTTGGAGACTGAACATCTTCATCTCTTTGATCATCCAGCTATATGCAGCCCCAAGGACCGCCCACACATCAGTATCTCAGTCTCCAAGCAGCTTGGAAGTCAGAGCCCAGAACTGGGCTCCTTAGGAACAAATAAGCAGAGCTTTAGTGTTTTATTATTTTCTAGATTTAGGTGCTGGGCTGCTGCTGTGGAGGAAATCTTTGACTGTGTCCCTTCTGTCTTTCTCTAATCCGTTTTTTTTCTCTCTGTCTCTCTCCGTCAGTCTCCCCATAGATCAAACAAGCAGGGGAGCTGCACAGGACACAGGTCTCCTTTCTACCGAACCCCCTTGGTGGGTGAGGAGAAGGTTGAAGACAATTACAGGCAGCAATTGAATACAGCAGTAGGCTCTGAGGGTCCCCTGACTGATTTAGGGGTTCCCCGAGCTGCCCTGAGCGGTTATTACTCTGTTATTGACTCTGATAACTGCTACTCAGAGCTTGTGACAGGCACGCTGGACAGCACTCTGTGTTTTTACCCCCCCTCCACTCCTGTGTGTGGGTGAGTAGAGTTTGAAGCTTTTTCTTTCTAAAGGCAGTGGTGGTGGCCTGGAATCAGCTCTGGGGAGTGTTTTAGACCTTTTGGGTATTTTTTCTGGTCCTTTTTTTGGCAGGATCGGGTCCGGCGGCCATTTTGGATTTTTTTGCAAAGTTGTTTTTCTTCGTGTTTTTTTTAGGGATAGGAGCTTCGTTTTTGCATTTCTTGGTCAGATATCAGCTAATTGACTCCAGCTCTATATAATCCTGCAATTTGGAGCGTTTTTGAGCACTTTTAAAATCGCGATTTTTTTTTTTCTGCTCTGTTTGCTTCAGCAAGGTGTTCCTGCTTTGCTGGCAAAGGGCTGTGTGCATAGCCATGCCGCCTAGTCCTCGGTGTCTGGTCTGTGGCATTCGTAGAAGTAATTTGGAAGCCCGAGTCTGTGCCACTTGTTCTGCTGTGGGTGCTGGCATGGAGGATCCTCTGGAGGGCTCCAGTGTAGATCTCCCACCTGTATCTACAGAAGGGACATCAGAGCAGGCAGAGACGGTCCTTGGTCCGGGGATTTCTGCGGTGCCGGAGCGCCTGTTGGCGGGGGGCTTCCAGGAGGGATCCCTGGGAGTTCTACCCGCCTTTTTCTCTCTCATGCAGGAGGCTCTGGCTCTCTTGCAGCCGGCGGGGGGAGGCTCGGTCCTGCCCCGCCGTGGGCTAAAACGTCCACTTTCAGTAGAGGGAGACACTGGTCCACAAAAGAAGAGCCGGCCCCCGAGTGTTGCGGATTCTGCGCCTCCTGGGGATGAGTTCTACGAGGGGCTGGGGGAGGCTCTCGAGCTGGAGTCTGCGGAGGATTTAGAAGACAGCGAGTTGTTGGACGACGAGCAGAGTAGTAGAATAGTGCGTGTATTTCGTAAAGAGGAACTTCCGGCACTGATTGCCGAAACCCTCAAGGTATTGAACATACCCGTGGAAGATGCCACTGCGGAGGACAAGTTGGAGGATCCCTTGATGCAGGCGGTGCGCACTTCCCACAGAGTCTTTCCGCTCCATAGGGTTTTTAAAGCTATGATCCAGGAGGAGTGGAACAGTCCAGAGTCCGCTTTGCGCGGGGCTAGACTGTTGCCTAAGTTGTATCCTCTGTTGGAGGCTGATAGAGAGCTCTTTCGTTCGCCGAAGGTGGACGCTGCAGTTTCCGCGGTTACTAAACGGACTACTATCCCGGTGGAAGGTGCTGCGGCGTTGAAGGATCCGCAGGATCGGAAAGTTGATAGCTTGTTGAGACAGGCGTTTGATGTTGCTGCCCTGTCAATGCAGGCAGCAGTGGCCGGGGCCTGGGTGGCGCACGGCTGCCTCCGCTGGTCCCAGTCGGCGGAACAAGAGGCCGCGGCGTCCAGATTGGAGTCGGGTACCGCTTATTTGGCGGATATCCACTATGACCTCATTAGGGGGTTAGCTAACTGCATGGCGTCGGTGGTAGCGGCGCGTCGTTCTCTTTGGTTACGCAATTGGGCGGCTGATGGCTCTTCTAAAGCTCGCCTTAGTAAGCTGCCGTTTAAGGGCAGGCAGTTATTTGGAGAGGACTTGGATAGGTTGGTAAAAGATCTCGGGGATTCTAAGGGGGGGTCGTCTTCCGGAGGATAAGCCCAAGCAGGGGAAGCCGACCTTCACCTTCCGGGGGTCTCAGCAGTCCTTTCGAAGGTTTCGTGCCTCCTGCTTTGGTCAGTCCCAGCGTTCCAGATATCTGGGGCGCGGACAGAGTTTCCGTGGATTTCGGGGGGCAGGTAGTGGTTTTGGCTCCTTCCAGGCGCAGGTCCCCAAAAAGTCACAATGAAGCGAGGCCGGCTCCGGTGGCGGTGATTCCCGTAGGGGGCAGACTGCGGGATTTCTACCCTGCCTGGGCCGCTATCACATCCGATCGGTGGGTGTTAGAAGTGATACGAGAGGGATATGCGCTCGAGCTACATCGACCGGTGCTTGATTCCTTCGTTATGTCCCCGTGCAGTGCTCCCTGGAAACGAGTCGTATCAGATACACTTTCCTGGCTGCTTCGGCTCCGGGCGGTCGCCCCCGTGCCGGAGGGGCAGTTAGGGTCCGGTCGATACTCCATCTACTTCGTCGTGCCGAAAAAGGAGGGCACCTTTCGACCAATCCTGGATTTAAAGAGAGTGAATCGGTGCCTCCGGGTGTCGCATTTTCGCATGTAAACGCTGCGCTCGGTCATAGCGGCGGTCCGCGAGGGGGAATTCCTAACGTCCCTAGACCTTACGGAGGCCTATTTGCACATTCCCATTCGCCGGGAACATCAAAGATTTCTGCGCTTTGCGCTGCCGATGGACCATTTTCAGTTTCAAGCCATGCCCTTCGGCCTAGCGACGGCGCCACGGGTCTTCACGAAGATCATGGTGGTGGTAGCGGCGTTCCTGCGGAAGGAGGGTGTCCTCGTGCATCCCTATCTCGACGACTGGTTGATCCGGGCGAAGTCTAGGGAGGAGAGTCTCCGGGCGACGGCGCGGGTCGTACAGGTTTTGCAGTTGTTAGGCTGAGTGGTCAATCGGGTGAAGAGCAGCCTTCTTCCCTCGCAGACCTTGGAGTATTTGGGGGTGCGTTTCGAGACCGGCAACGGGAAGGTTTTCCTCCCAGTGCACAGAGCGCGGGCCCTGAGGCGGCTGGTGGAGCAGTTTCTAGCGAGACGGGCGTCCTCGGCTTGGCAATACCTTCAGCTTCTTGGCACGATGGCGTCGACCATCGAGGTAGCTCCGTGGGCAAGAGTGCACATGCGGCCTCTGCAGCGAGCGCTGCTGCGTCGATGGTGTCATCAGTCCGACTCGCTAGATCGTCAGTTAGTTTGCCCCTTGGAGGTTCGGCGCAGCCTTCGCTGGTGGTTGCATCGGCGCTCTCTGGCGAACGGTATGCCCTTGGAGTCTCCCGTCTGGCGTCTGCTGATGACGGATGCCAGTTTGAGCGGCTGGGGGGCTCATTGCGAGGGCCAGATTGCTCAGGGCCAGTGGTCCTCGTGGGAGAGCCGGTGTTCCATCAACCGACTGGAAATGAGAGCCGTGTGGTTGGCTCTGACAGCGTTTCAGCCATGGCTGCAGGGAGCAGCGGTCAGGGTGCTATCCGACAATGCCTCCACGGTAGCCTACATAAATCGCCAAGGAGGCACAGGCAGCGTGGCGTTGGAAGCGGAGGCGGATCTGCTTCTGGATAGGGCAGAGCAGCATCTTCAGTGTCTGTCGGCCCAGCATATCGCGGGGGTTCACAATGTGGAGGCGGACTTTCTGAGTCGTCGCAGAGTAGACCCCGGAGAGTGGTCTCTACATCCCGAGGTATTTGCGTTGCTGGTCCGTCGTTGGGGTCTTCCGATAATGGACCTCATGGCGACCTTCGAGTCCGCGCAGGTCGAAAGGTTCTTCAGCAGGCGTCGGGAACGCATGTCGGAAGGCCTCGATGCATTGGCACAAAGGTGGCCAAGGTACGGGCTGCTCTGTCTTTCCTCCGTGGGCTCTGCTGGGTCGCCTGGTACAGCGGATCGAGCGGCATCCGGGTCCCGTGGTTCTGATTGCCCCGGACTGGCCTCGTCGGCCTTGGTATGTGAATCTGGTGCGGTTGAGTGTGGCCGATCCGTGGCTCCTTCCTCCTCGGCCGGATCTCCTTCGGCAGGGGCCGCTGCAGATGCCTCAGGTGGCTCGCTTCTCGCTTACGGCATGGCTATTGAGAGGGCGCGAATGAGAGCCAAAGGTTATTCTCTGGAGGTCATTGCTACCTTGTTGCGGGCGTGGCGTCGGTCTACGTCGCTAGCGTCTGTCCGGGTCTGGCGTATTTTTGAAAGCTGGTGTGCGGCTCGCGAGTTGCGGCCTTTGCGGACCTCCGTTCCTCAGATCCTCTCCTTCTTGCAAGCAGGGGTGGACAAGGGCCTGGCGGCCAGTTCGTTGAGGGTACAACTTGCAGCTCTTGCGTGTTTTCGAGGCAAGGTTCAGGGCCAGTTTTTGGGGTCCCATGCGGACGTGAAGCGCTTCTTGCGAGCAGTGTTGCTTATGCGTCCTCCGTGCAGGGCTTTAGTGCCCTCGTGGGACTTGAATTTGGTGTTGAGGTCTCTGGTGGCATCGCCGTTTGAACCCTTGGCGCAAGCTTCGTTGAAGGACTTGACGTTGAAAGCGGTGTTTCTGGTAGCGATCTCGTCAGCTCGCAGGATCTCGGAGTTGCAGGCTCTTTCGTGTAGGGAACCCTATCTGTCTTTCTCTGCCGACAAGGTGGTATTGCGACCGGTTCCCGCGTTTTTGCCTAAGGTAGTTTCGGCGTTTCACATGAATCAGGTGGTGTCTCTCCCGGTGTTTGCCAAGGAACGGGGCAAGCACGCGGATAACTCCTTGCACGCGTTGGATGTCTGTCGAGCTCTTCGTCGGTATTTGAGGGAAACGGCGGCCTTCCGTAAGTCCGATCGCCTATTTGTCGCATTTGGCGGTCCGCGCAAGGGGGAAGCGGCATCTGTCTTCCATTTCCCGCTGGTTGAAAGAGGCGATTTCGTCGGCATACCTTTTACACGGCAGGATGGTTCCTGCCGGGCTTCGGGCTCACTCGACTAGGGCGCAGGCGGCGTCTTGGGCAGAAGTTAGCTTGGTACCGGCGGTGGATATTTGTCGGGCGGCGACGTGGTCGTCCTTGCACACCTTTGCTAAGCACTATCGTCTGGATGTGCAGGCGGCGTCGGATGCGCGGTTTGGGTTTCGGGTGCTTCAGGCTGGGCTAGCGAGGCCCTCCCGTTGAGATTTACTGCTCTGTTACATCCTCTATGGTTCCGGGACTGGACTAGAGGGACGCTAAGGAAGAGTAAATTAGACTTACCTGCTAATTGTTGTTCCTTGCGGAACTCTAGTCCAGTCCCGGATCCCTCCCTGTCTATCTGTTCTCGCTGCCAGCCAAGAAGGTACATTCATTATAGGAGTCTGCCAGGGTTTTTGTTCTCTATACTTTCGGTCAGAGCTCCTCTGCTTGCAGCACGCCTTAGTTTCCTTTCGGGGTCAAATCTTGGGGGATGAGCGGTGGCGTCTTTTGTTGCATGCGTTTTGCACAAGGGTCGCCACAGCCGTTCTGGTCCGCCTTCCCGTAGGCGGGAGGTGGTTCTTACGCAATTGGAAAAAGAAAAAAAAAAAAGAATTTTTGCTAGTAGTGGGAACTTTAGGGTCAGGATCCTTTTTTCCACTGTTATATCTACTTATTTGTTGCTCTGCTTAGTATGCTTTGTCAATAGGTACTGATGTGTGGGCGGTCCTTGGGGCTGCATATAGCTGGATGATCAGAGATGAAGATGTTCAGTCTCCAAAGCTGCTGGTGGAGGTTCACAACTCTATGGTTCCGGGACTGGACTAGAGGGACGCAAGGAACAACAATTAGCAGGTAAGTCTAATTTACTCTTTTTGACAAGTCCTTCTCCAGCCTTTGTTCTCAGAGTTAATAAACAATTCTGGTCAGTCATTCTCTACAACTTTGGTCTCCGTGCTCGTAAACAGCTGGCTAAGAATGATTTCTCACATACGGGATGGTTCAGAAGTTTAATATTCCTTGGTGATTCAAATAAATCTTTAATTAGTAATACAGCCATGTGCTCTTTATGCTGTCTTGTTTCTCTGTAATAGGTGTTCTCCAGGAACAGCAGGAATCAGTCCTCACAACTCTCCCTCCTCTCCTTGGAGTTGCTCTTCATTTTGGCCATCTTTTTTTATCGGCTCTAGATATGTCTGACCAAGATGGCACCCTTGGGCGGTAAGGGGAACACACATGCGTGGTGTTATCTCCCAAAGGCTTTATTTGGAAGCTGGGGAGATGCTTCCGCGAGGAATCTGTCGGCGTCGATGTCTCCCATATGTGAGGACTGATTCCTACTGTCCCTGGAGAACACTTGTTACAGATGAGTAACTACGCTTTCCTGCTTGTTCCTGGAGATAGTGTAGTTACTCATCTGTAGCAGCTGCTTTTGGATCTGGACTCACCTGGTCTCCTTTTTCTTTTTCTTTCACCCGTGTTTTATCCCTGCCTACACCTTCTGTGTTGTCTATCTTAACTAGATTGTAAGCTCTGATGAGCAGGGACTGTCTCTTATGTCTTGCAGCTCTGTGTACAACTTGTAGCGCTATCCAAATGCTCAGTAGTAGTAGGTGATCTCCGGGAGAGCAGGAATTTAGTCTTCACAACCTACCTTCCTCCCGTACGAGTTATAGGGTTTCTTTTACTCTCTTCTCAGCTACAAACTCAACTGAAGAGAGGGAGATGGGAAGGCAGCTGCGCAGGCATAGAGGAGTGCTCCCAAAAGCTTCCCAAATGGATGCTGGGGAGCATTCCCGCATGGGCTCCGTCGGTACTGATGTCACCGATATATAAAGACTAAATTCCTGATGTTCTGGAGTTCACTTGTTGCAGGTGAATAACTACGCTGTTTGTATTTTTAATAACTACATGTTGGCTAGTGATTTTTGAAAAACATTTTCTGCATTGGTGATGTGATTGTCTAATGCCTGCTTTACTTGTGGTTCTGTAGAATGTGTGTTTTTTTTCAGGTGGTTTTTATATAAACCTAAAGTTAAAAATAATGTTTTTGCTTAGTTAACCTTTAATTAGGTGGTAATCACTCTCTGGGAGCAAGCAGGAAGTCAATCCTCCGATACGATGACGGTGGCACTATTTGATCCTTCGTGGACACATTCCCCCAGCTTTCAAAGAAAGCTTTTGGGAGATGCTACCACGCATTCGTGGTCCCCTTCCCGCCTAAGGGTGCCATCTTGCTCATTCTTATGTCTTTCTGGCTTGTCACCGGAAAAAGTTGATTTTTCAGCATGAGTTTCATACTCTCCTCCAGTTCTGCCCTGGTACTCTTCCTGCCACCCAAACTCGCTGCCTCGGCATTGAGTTTGGGTCCTTTTTTGTAACTTTTTTTCCTCCTTGGTCTTCATGCCTTTTTTCTACCTGGCAGCTAGGCTGGTCTTCAACCTCGCTGGGGTACTTTTTTCCTTTATGGCTACCAGTAGCTTTAAAAAGTGTGATCGGTGTGCCAAAATTGTCTTTGACCGACACACTTGACTGCTGCCTTCGCTGTCTTGGGCCGAACCACGACCCCACAGCATGTGGTTTCTGCAAAAAGATGTCCAACAAAGGCCCTCAAGAGCTGTCGGCAGCAGCATGATAAATTTTTCCCCGAGCCTCCGGTATCTCCGAAGGTCAGGGCCTCATCTGAAGTCATGGCATCTCTGGATGGCTCTGCGGAACCCGAGTGATGCCGTGGTTCTTTGGAGAGGAGAGGGCTTCTCCCTCCTGGGAACCCAAGAAAAAGTCCTTGAAGGTGGCATCCTTGGATAGATCATACAGGATGTATGCGTCCTGGGCCAGGTCCCACAGTCCAAGACGCTCACCCGAGGGATCTGAGAGGGTGCGGCCTGCAAAGGTCCCCCAGAAGGGCTCGACCTCGGACCGGCCTTGGTCACCAGATACCATACTTGTCGGATTTCCCTTTGGGGGAACTGACATTTGGCCAGATTCCTTTGTTCGTGCTGATGGCCGCGAAGCCTTCTGGCCTGGAGTCCAGAATGGCGGTGTTGGAGTGCAGTTTATCTGCCTTCATGAGCCAGCAGTGGGCACTGCTGTCTGGTACGACTGGTTCCTCCGCTCCGACCACCGGGCTGTTGATGTCAGACTTCCCCAGAGGCCAAGCCGATCCTCGAGTCCCTTCAGCCTCGAGTCAATACTCGGCCGAGGTCTCGATCCGGTTCCCGTTTGACGGGATCGTGATAGTCCCCAGGTCAGTGCACTTGGTGCCAGCCACAGGGTCTCTGAGGGCTGCAGCTCATTGTCAGGCTCGGTGCCCGTGGACCAGCCTTCCATTGAGTCTTCGATGGACTACTCAGAGTGGGAGATGGAGTACAAGGAGTCGCCAGATACCAGTTGCATTGCGATGTCCTCTCAGACCCCTCCACTTTGGAACCCTGGCAGTGATCTCCGCTGGAGGACATGGCATTCCTTGATTTCGTCAGGGACATGTCTAATTCCCTAGTGTTCCTGATGGAATCGGAGGAGCTAGAAATTCTCCAATATGAGGCCCCTCTGAGGGAATCACTTTCATTGCCCATCCTTCTCATCCTGGAGTGGCCGATGCTCCATATGTGGGAGACACCGGCATCAGTACTGGTGGTGAGCAAGCAGCTCGACTCGATGTATCGAGTCCATCGGATCCCGAGCTTCCAGAAATCACCGCTGCTTCATAACACCATAGTGATGGAGTCGGCCATGTGTTGACTGAAGAGTCAGAAGACACGCTCCTCTGTTCCTCCTGGCAGGGAAGCACGCACCTTGGACGCCCTTGGCAGAAAGTGTTACCAGGGCTCGATGCTCATCTGCTGCATCCAGGCTTACCAGCTGTACATGGGAATGTATCTGTGAGACATGGTAAAGAAAATTGCAGGGTTCTCGGCTGGTCTGTCTGACCCGTCTGAGTGCTTCAAGTTTCTTGGGCAGCCTATGACTGCTTCGAGTCGGCGGCTTTAATAATGAAGGCGGGCATTTGTGCCCGATGCCAGGCTTTGCTGCAGTTGTCCAATCTTGAGCAATGTGTTTAGGACAAATTGGTTGATGTGCCATGCCAAGGAGAAGAACCTCTTTGGCAAACCCATGACTGATAAGACTGCTGAGCTGGAGACAGAGTTCATAAGTACCAGGCTCTCCAGAAAGACCACTGCCCCTCCCCGACAGAAGGGCTCGGGTAAAAAGCCCTTCTACCCAAGAAAAGGGGTTGTTTACAGAAACTACCCACCTTTTCAGGGCTCCCCTGCTCCCCTTCAGGGTCAGTAGGACATGGGCATGGCCCTCTTAAGCAGAAGGCTTCCAAGCCCCAGGTGTCTGCCGCAGCCCAGCCAGGGGGGAGTTTTTGAGTCATTGGGCATAGCCTCTCCATCTCAAGGAGGTCAGCAGCCCAGAGGGGGATGTCTGGTCCATTATGCCCAAAGGTGGCTAACAATCACCACAGATTCCTGAGAGCTTCAGGTGGTCAAGGAGGGCTACCCTCCATGTGACCGACACTTCTTACTTTCCGGGAGAGCCCCTCAGGTCTCCCCTTTACCGGGACGTTCTACTGAATGAGCACTCAGGTCTTCTCAAGGACAAGGCAGTGGAACCAGTGCCCCACCATCTCAAGGGCAGGGGGTTCTACTCCAGGTGGTACTTGTGCCAAAAAGGACTGGAGGTGTGAGGCCCATCCTCGATTTGCGCAACCTGAACAAGTTCCTGTTGAATGAGAAGTTAAAGATGCTCTCCATTGGAACATTGCTGCCTTACCTTCAGCAGGGAGATTGGCTGTGTTCCTTGGATCTGAAGGATGCTTACGCCCACATCTTCATTCACCCTAACTTCAGGCAGTACCTGAAGTTCATGGTGTGGGGAGAGGATGTCAACTACCAAATGCTGCCTTTTGGCTTGGCCTCCGCCCAAAGGGTCTTCACAAAATGCCTGGCAGTCGTAGCTGCCTTCCTCCGTCTCCAGAGGGTCTTTGTTTCCCCCTATCTGGACAAATGGCTGATAAAAGGAGACACAACCTCAGAGGTGTAGCAGGCCACTGCACACACCATCCATGTCCTGCAACACTTGGGATTTGTGATAAACTACCCCAATTCCTACCTCTTCCCGACAGTGTCTGGGTTTCTTAGGGGCAAGACTGGATACCCTCCAGGCAAAGACCTTCCTGCCTGGATACCGATCTTCCATCTCAGCTCCCTGGTCCTGGACGTACAGCACCGTTCCTCTGTACCCATCCAGCTCATCCTGCACCTACTCAGGCATATGGCCACCACAGTCCATGTCACCCCAGATACCTACCTCCACATGAAGGCCATGCAGTGGAGCCTTCTGGACCAGTGGACTCAGACCACGGGAAGCCTCCAGGACAAAGTCTGACCTGCCAGTTGGTGGAATCCCTGACCTGGTGATGGACTCCCCAAAACCTCAAGGCAGATATGCCTTTCCAAGCCACTTAAGGGTCCTCACCACAGACACCACCTTGCTCGATTGGGGAGCCCACTGTGAGGAACTCCGCACCTAGGGCAGCTAGTCACAGGACAAGAGCAACCAGCATATCAACCTCCTTGAGTTACTGGCCATATACTTAGCCCTCCAAGCCTCAGCTGGTGGTGTTCCAGACAGACATACAGGTGGCAGTGTTCTATGTGAACAGACAGGGAGGCATGGGATCTTGTGTCCTCTGCTGAGAGGCAGTGGTCCTCTGTTCCTATGCACTCCGGCAGGGTATACTCCTGCGGGCAGTGTACTTGCCAGGCCAGAGCAACTTGCTGGCTGACAGACTGAGCAGGGTTTTCCAACTGCACGAGTGACAGCTGGACCCCAGTGTGACCTACCGACTTTCAGCTCTGGGGGGAACCAGAGATAGATCTGTTTGCCATTTCAGACAATAGCAGTTGCCCTGCTTCTTCTCCCGGCAGGCCCACACCTCCAGGGTGGCGGCAGATGCTTTCCTCATCCTATGGTCACAAGGCCTCGTGTATGATTTCCCACCCACTCCTCTAATTGCCAAGACATTGTTCAGATCCCTCCGTGACAAGGCCTTGCTCATCCTGATAGGCCCTCGATGGCCCAGGCAGCCATGGTTCCTGCTATTCCTCCGGCTATTGGTGGAGACGGTCATCTCATTGGAACTCTCCAGGGCTCCTGTCCCAGGAGGGGGGGGGGGGGGGCTGTCTTCTGCATCCCAACCTGGGATCCCTGCTGCTGATAGTGTGGCTGCTAAAAGGGTGACCCTAGCCCCTTTCAACCTCTCGGGTGAGGTAGAGGAGATCCTGCTGGCCTCTCATAAGGTTTCCACTAGGAAAGCATACCCCCTTAAATGGCATAGATTTTCAATTTGGTGTGCAGGGTGCGGAACCCGACCCGTTCTGCACAGTGGGTCTGGTGCTGCAGTACCTTCTCCACCTCTCGCAATCTGGGCTTAAATAAAACTCCATCAGGGTGCACCTCAGTGCCCTGGTGGCACACTACCCACCCTTTGGATGGCAAATCCCTCTGTCCAGCCGCTGGTGACCCGCTTCCTATGGGTTCTGCTCTTATCAAAGCCCCCGTTTTGTCCTCTGACGATTGTGTGGGTCCTCAATGTAGTATTGGGGCAGCTTACTTGCCCACCCTTTGATCCTCTGGCTACCTGCCACCTGCGCTACCTCTCGTGGAAGGTGACGTTTCTGATTGTGCTCACCTCTGCTCAGGGTTAGTGAGCTTCAGGCCTTAGTGGCACAGACACCATATACCAGGTTCTACAAGAACAGGGTGATGCTCCACACACACCCTAAATTCCTTCCGAAGGTGGTGGTATCCTTCCACCTCAATCAAGAGGTGGTACTTTTAGGGGGGAGATGGTCCTCCACACCCTGGACGTAAGAGGGCCTTGTCCTTCTACATCCAGCATACTTGGGGTCACCACACAGTGCCCACCTGGCTGGCAGACTGTATTGCCCTCACCTATGAGCAGGCGGGGCTCCTGCTGATTCACGACGTGCAGTCAGGGCTATGATGTCCTCTGTGGCAAACCTGCTCTGTCCCAAAGGTGGATATCTGTTGGGCCGCCACATGCTTGTCAGTCCATACCTTTGCAGCTCATTACTGCCTGGAAAGGGAGTCCCTATGGGACAGTGCCTTCTGCCAGGCCGTGCTCCGGAATCTTTTTGGGGTTTAGGCAACTCCTACTCTCCAACCCTTCTGTGTTCAGGTTATCGGAGTGCTGGTTTCCATCAGATACAGGGGTCCTACTATTTGTAGCTATGGACTTAATTGCTGCTGCTTGCTGCTCCCCTTGAGGTCAACCATTTTTTTTTGCTATGGACTTTTGGTAGCCTATAGCTGTGGGAGTCCCATATTTGAGGACTCGCTTCCTGCTTGTTCCCATAGAAAACGTAGTTACTCACCTGTATCAGGTGTTCTCCGGGGACAGCAGGAAACTGTCCTCACAACCCTCCCTCCTCCCCTTGGAGTTGCTTCTTTCTACCGTTTGGTTTTAGTCTTTAGCTATGTCATCTGACTGAACAAAATGGCATCTTTGGGTGGGAAGGGAACCCATATGTGAGGGCTGATTTCTGCTGTCCCCGGAGAACACCTGTTACAGGTGAGTAATTATGCTTACTGTTTGGGCTTTTCTTTCTTTGGATGGAGACATACATGTGTAGTGTTGATACTGTAATGGGAAAAAGCTGGGATAATGTGAAATTCTAATCTCATTGCCTTTTACTGGTAAGTTTTGGTCACTATTTGAGTAAAGAGCACTTTAAAAACAGTAGTTGAGTTTAGAATGTGAATGTGGCTATCTTTTGGGGTGGTGCGGGTGGTGTGGAATACAGTTTGCATTTTCTATAGGATCCTGGTTGATCTTTTGTTGCAGGTTATAAATTGTTCTCCAGGAACAAGCAGGAAGTCAGCCCTCACATATGGGTGACCATTGATGCTGACTGAGCCTGCGCAGAACCTTTTCCCAGCTTTCAAAGAATGTCTTTGGGAGATGCTACCATGCATGCGTTATCCCCTTCCCGCTCAAGGGTTCCATCTTGCTCAGTCTCCTTTTTTCTGCAGAGCCCAATGGATGTCTGTCCTGTTTCCCCGGAAAAAAATCCTTGCTGTATCCTTAAGTTAACTTTTCCCAGTTTGCATACCTGTTCCTCTTCCCGCTTCAAGCCAGGCCTGACCTAGGTCTGGCAAGGTTATAGGCTTTTCCCCCCTTTTCTTGATAGAGGCTTGCCTCTACGGGTGTTGCTGCCTTTTTTTATGCCTGGGGGTCGTCTACCCCGCTGGGTGTTTCCCACTATATCTCTTGGTGGGTTCAAAAAATGTGACCGCTGCAGTCAAACCATGTCGGTCACCGACACCTATGACTGCTGCTTATGCTGCCTGGGACTGTACCATGACAGCTCCTCCCGTGACTTGTGCCAGGCAATGATGCCTAAGACCAATAAAAAGGTGTTGGAGTTGCAGGAGAAACTGTTCTGAAGGTCTGATTCTGCACCGGCTTCCCTGACTCCAAGCCCAGCACTTCCTGTGAGGCCTGAATGTCCTCAGAGTCCTGTGGTGGCAGCTGCTCTGAGAAGACCTTGGAAATCCTTTGTCGAGTTTCCACCGGAGAAACCTGGTAAAACCACTCGGAGGGACTTGGGTGGCTCCGAGAAGCACCCTACCAATGTCCTCGAAGGATTCCTCGGCCGGTGGAAACTAATCCTCAAGGACACACTTGTGGAAGTGTCGGCGCCAGACTTGGAGATCCTTTGGAGCTTTCGGTGAGAGCACAGTCTCTTCTGGCTTTGAAGCCAAGATGGTGGTCCTGGAGCAGAATATTACTGCTATCCTGGCCCTGCAGCAGGCAATGATGGCTGGTTCATTCACATAATCTGCCCTGACGACCAGGCCCCCGACTGCGGGGAATCCTCGGTCATTGAGCCGAGCGCCACGGGCCTCAGGTAAGCCCTTGGCACTGGTTTAACTCCCGGTCTCGTTCCTTGGGCAGTTTCCACTACTCAGACCTCCCAGGTCCTCTGGATGCCCCCGACCCCTCTGTGCTGGCCTTGTGGCATGGAGTCGCAGGGCCTCTGATTCTTTGTTACCCCTTGACTCTGAGTGGGAGACAGACGATAAGGCATCCCCAGAAACCAGACGGAATCAAGACATTCCCTCGGACCAATCTCCCCTAGTGCCATTCTTCTCCGGAGGATGTGGCTTTCCACAACTTTGTCAAGGATATGGCCAGAGCCATCTCTGTGCAAACTGAGGTGGAGGAGGATCCACGCACCAAAGAACTGGAGATTCTTCAGTATGAGTCTCCATCTAAAGAAATTCTCATGGTGCTGGTGCAGCTGATCTTTGAGTGGCTACTGTTGAGAATGTGGAAGACCTCGGTGCCAGTACCGGTGGTCTGCCAGCACCTCAATGCCATGTACCACGTCAGGAAAGGGCTGTGGTTCCATAAACCCCAACTCCCACACAACTCCATGGTTGTCGACTCAACCATGCAAAAACTTAGGACCCAGA
Source organism: Ichthyophis bannanicus (assembly GCA_033557465.1). Classification (NCBI taxonomy): domain Eukaryota; kingdom Metazoa; phylum Chordata; class Amphibia; order Gymnophiona; family Ichthyophiidae; genus Ichthyophis; species Ichthyophis bannanicus. The sequence goes on along the minus strand of CM066032.1, from coordinate 1,268,780,083 downwards.
ATACCCACTCTTCTGTTCCCCTTGGAAAGGGAGGCTAGGGCTCTCGACACCCTTGGGCGCAAGTGCTACTAGGGCTCATTGCTAGTGCGTTGAATCCAGGCATGTATCTTAATGCCCTAACCTAGGAGTTGTCCAGGTTTTCAGCTGGGCTTGGCAGGGAACCCCTCCAACAGTTCCAACTTCCAGGATCAAGGACTGCTTTAAATTCCTCTCCTGGGAGGCCTACGATTGCTTTGAGTCAGCAGTTCGAGTTGCAGTGGCCGGCATTGGCACCTGACATCAAGCCTGGCTACAGTTTTTGGACCTTAAGCAATGGGTCCAAGACAAGCTACTAGACATCCCCTGCACTGGAGAGAACCTGTTTGGCAAACCTGTGGCCAACAAGATGGCTGAGATAAAGTCCATTGTGGTGACCCACAACCCTCTTGGAAAAGACTCCTGTTCCCAAGGAAAAAGGCATTTTCCAGCAGAGTCACCACTACCAGTCCTTCTTGGGCCAGCAACAGGGTTCTCGCCCTATGAGACAAGGCCATGGAGCTCAGAAGCTCAACCCAAGGGGAGCTTATGACTCCCAGGGCAGGGCCTTCCTTCCCCCGGGACACCTTCACCATCCCACAGTGGGCTGCCTGGCACTCTTTGCCCACAGGTGGGCCAGTGTCACCTCAGACCAGTTGTTACTGCAAGTGGTAAGGGAGGGATACCTCCTCCACCTACAGCATGTACCACCCAAGTTCTTCCCAGTAGAGCCAGTGTGAGCTCTCCTTACCCAGACACGTCTGCTTTGAACTCACAGGTCTGCTCAGGGACAACGCAATAGAGCCTATACCCAAACATCTATGGGGAAAAAGTTTCTATTCCAGGTACTTCCTTGTCCGAAAGAACTGTGGGCCTCAGACCTGAGAAACTTAAGTTTCTGGTGAGGGAGAAGTTCAAGATGCTCTCCCTTGGAACACTGCTGCTTTTCCTCCACCAGGGAGATTGGCTGTGCTTCTTGGATCTAAACGATGTGTACACTCACATCCTGATCCACCCCTCTCACAGGCAGTATCTACAGTTTGTGGTGGCAGGAGGGCACTACTAGTACAGGGTGCTCCCTTGCGCCTGGCCTCCTCGCCTGGTAGCTGCCTACCTGTGTCTACAAGGGGCTTTTGTCTTTAGATGACTAGCTAATCAGAGCTGGTATGGTCTCACAGGTCAGTCAGGCCTCAGAGCGTGCATCCCTCCTGCTGCAGCACCTGGGGATTCGTCATCAAATACCCCAAATCCCATCTCTCTCCAGTCCAAAGACTGGAGTTCATAGGTGCCCAGTTGGGCATGTTACAGGTCAAGGTTGCCCTCCCAATAGAAAGGACAGAACACCTCAGGCAACTGGCAGGAGAGGTACAATGCTGCTGGTCAGTACCGGCTCGCCACCCCCTCTGCCTACTGGGCCCTATGGCCTTGACTGTCCACATCACACCCTTAGCCTGCTTACACTTGCAGACATCCCAATGTTGCCTCTGCTCGCAGTGGACTCAAGCTACAGGACAGGGTCGGGGTTACCTGCCAACTGGCAGTGTCCCTCAACTAGTGGGAAACTTTGTGCCGCCATCAGGCAGGAATACCCTTTCAGGCACCGGCACTGCAGAGGTCCCCGACCAGACACCTCCCTCTTGGGGGGGGGGACGGGACCCGTGTGGACTGTCTCACCCAGGGCAGCTGGTCTCAGGAGGAGTCACTCTTACAGATCAATCTCCTAGAGCTCAGGGCAATCTTCTTGGCCCTATGAGCGTTCGCCACCGCCTGCGACACTAGCCTGTGCTGATCCAGATGGACAACCAGGTTGCCATGTTTTATATCAACAAGCAGGGTGAGCACGGGTTCGTACTTCCTCTTCCAGGAGATGGTGGCTGTCCTCTCCTTTTCAGCATACAACAGCATGTTTCTGCGAGTGGTGTACCTTTTTCAAGCTAGGATAACTGCCTAGCGGACAGGCTGAGCAGAGTCCTCAGTCACACAAGTGGCACTTAAAACCCTAGGGCAGTGATGGCTAACCTTTTTGAGCCCGAGTGCCCAAACTGCCGCACAAAACCAAAGAATTTCCTCAAAGTGCCAGCACGTCAATTTGCATAAATATTTGCATAATGCTAACATACACTAACTTTTAGTAAACATGTCTCTTAATGAGTGTATGGATAAAGACAGACTAAAAGATTTCTACATTACTATAATCCAGTGCCAACCGCCAGGCACATTAGGAACTACTACAAACACTGCCCATTTAGAACCAATAGCAAACCCGCCGTATCCTAACAGCACTACCAGGACTCACAAAGCACCACACCATACCTATCAAAAGGCAACACTGCAAATATTAAACCAATACATTTCAGACAATAACAATACATGACCTACTGGGGAAAGAGAACAAGTGGCAATGTCAAAAAGGATTTACATAAACAGAATACCTCAGCTCAGTTACACAGTTGCAATTGCTCCAGCCACTTTCTTCTGGTTTCTTCATGTTTTCTGCTAACTCTCCATCATCTGCTGTCCATTTGTCCTTTCTTCTCTCTTCTAGTTTTTTTTTTCCATTCTCTCTCTCTCTACATCCGCTTTAACATACTAATCTTTCTCCTTTTGCTCTTTCCTCATTCCTATTTCATCCACTCAAATTTTACCCCTCCATCCTCAATCCCCACTTACTCTCCCAATACCTGGCCAATTGTAGATTTTTTATCCCTCCCACACAAAATATTTTTCCCCTCTCCATTTTACTCTCCCAGCCCCATCCCATTCTAATCCTCCCCCAACATCAGCTCCCTTCTAGTTCCAGCCTCACCCAGCATCCATTCCCTTCTAGTCCCGGCATCAGCCCATTTCCAGTCCCAGCCACCCATCAGCCCCTTTCCAGTCCTAGCACCCCCCCCACCACATACCAGTCCTCGCCCCCCCCATCACCCCACGTCCAGTCCTAAACCCCCATCCCCCCATTTTCCGTCTAAGCCCCCCCTATAACCCATTACCAGTCCTAACCCCCATCACCCCCATTTCCAGACAGCCCCCATCAGCCCACAGCCCATTAGCAGTCCTACCCCCCCAGCCCATTAGCAGTCCTACCCCCCCCCCCCGCCCGGCCCGCCATTAGCAGTCCTAACCCCCCAGCCCATTAGCAGTCCTACCCCCCCCGCCCGCCCGCCCGCCCCCCCTGCCCATTAGCAGTCCTAACCCCCCCTCCCTCCCTGCCCATTAGCAGTCCTAACCCCCCTCCCTCCCTGCCCATTAGCAGTCCTAACCCCCCCCCCTCCCTCCCTCCCTCCCACCCTGCCCATTAGCAGTCCTAACCCCCCCCTCCCTCCCACCCTGCCCATTAGCAGTCCTAACCCCCCCTCCCTCCCACCCTGCCCATTAGCAGTCCTAACCCCCCTCCCTCCCTGCCCATTAGCAGTCCTAACCCCCCCGCCCTGCCTCCCACCCTGCCCATTAGCAGTCCTAACCCCCCCTCCCTCCCTCCCTGCCTGCCCATTAGCAGTCCTAACCCCCCCTCCCTGCCTCCCTCCCTCCCTGCCCATTAGCAGTCCTAACCCCCCTCCCTCCCTCCCTGCCCATTAGCAGTCCTAACCCCCCCCCCTCCCTCCCTCCCTGCCCATTAGCAGTCCTAACCCCCCCTCCCTCCCTGCCCATTAGCAGTCCTAACCCCCCCTCCCTCCCTCCCTGCCCATTAGCAGTCCTAACCCCCCCTCCCTGCCCATTAGCAGTCCTAACCCCCCTCCCTGCCCATTAGCAGTCCTAACCCCCCTCCCTGCCCATTAGCTGTCCTTACCCCCCCTCCCTGCCCATTAGCAGTCCTAACCTCCCCTCCCTGCCCATTAGCAGTCCTAACCCCCCTCCCTGCCCATTAGCAGTCCTAACCCCCCCTCCCTCCCTCCCTGCCCATTAGCAGTCCTAACCCCCCCTCCCTCCCTCCCTCCCTGCCCATTAGCAGTCCTAACCCCCCCTCCCTCCCTCCCTCCCTGCCCATTAGCAGTCCAACCCACCTCACTCCCTCCCTCACTGCCCATTAGCAGTCCAACCCCCCTCCCTCCCTCCCTCCCTGCCCATTAGCAGTCCAACCCCCCCTCCCTCCCTGCCCTGCCCATTAGCAGTCCTAACCCCCCTCCCTCCCTGCCCATTAGCAGTCCTAACCCCCCCTCCCTGCCCATTAGCAGTCCTAACCCCCCCTCCCTCCTGCCCATTAGCAGTCCTAACCCCCCCACCTCCCTGCCCACTAGCAGTCCTAACCCCCCCCTCCTCCCTGCCCATTAGCAGTCCTAACCCCCCCCTGGCAAATTTTAAAAAAAAAAAAGCAGGCTCTGGCTGCTGCCGCGGCAGATTGCAATGTCCCGCGGGGCCCCCTCCGCCCGCTAAGCCCCTCTGCAAGGGCTTTCAGATTCGCGAGGGAGAGCGTCTGCCTCGCGTCTCTGTTAAGCCCGCAGGGGCTAATGGGAAATTTCCCATTAGCCCCTGCGGGCTTAACAGAGACGCGAGGGAGATGCTCTCCCTTGCGAATCTGAAAGCTCTTGCAGAGGGGCTTAGCGGGCGGAGGGGGCCCCGCGGGACGCTGCATTCTGCCCTTGCCGCGTCCGCGGCAGCAGTCAGAGCCATCTTTTTCTTTTTTTGCGGACCTTCCCGCGTGCCAGCTGCAAGGCCTTCGCGTGCCACAGCTGGCACGCGTGCCATAGGTTCGCCATCGCTGCCCTAGGGTAATAGAGCAGCTCTTCTACCGCCGGGGCAGGCCCATGATGGACCTATTTGCCTCCCCGGACAACCTGCAGCTGCCTCGCTTTTTTCTCATGTCAGCCGCACCCGGGAAGAGTGGTGGCGGATGCCTTCTTGATATTGTCCGAGGGCCTACTTTATGCGTTCCCACCAACACCCCCCCCCCCCCCTTCCCGGTCTCCAGAACCCTCTTCAAAGTCCAGAGTGAGAAGGCATCGGTTATGCTGATTGCCCCAGGTTTCCCAGGGAACTTTGGTTCCCTCTGTTGCATTTCCTGTCAGTGGCACTTAGTCCCACTGGATTGGGCCCCAGACTTCCTGTCTCAGGAGGAGGGCTCCTTTTCAATCTGGGTTTGCTAATGTTAACAGTGTGGCTGCTGAAAAGATAGCATTGTTCCATTTCAGTCTTCCATAAGTCGAGGAGATTATACTGGCCTCCCAAAAACTCTCCACCAGATGGGCTTATAACTTTAAGTGGAGATGGTTCTCTGGTGTGCAGAAAAGGAGAATCCCTTTGCCTGCCATGTGTAACTAGTACTTCAGAACCTACTGCATATATGATGCACACCAGGCTGAAATCTAACTTTGAGGGTGCATCTGAGCACCATCCTGCTCACCACCACTCTATTGAGGGGAAACCCCTCTCAAGCCAGTCCCTGGTCTCCAGGTTCCTCCAGGGCCTCCTGTTATCCAAGCCCCTTCTCTGCCGGAGTTGGAGTGGGACCTCAATTGTGGTGCTTTCCCTGCTCACCAAACCTCTATTTGAGCTCCTAGCGACTTGACACCTGAGATACCTGGCTCCCGTGTCCACTTGAAGAGTGAGTGAACTCCAGGCCTTGGTGGCAGATCCACCATATACAAGGTTTTATAAGAACAGGGTAGTGCTCTGTACACACCCCAAATTCCTCCCAAAGGTGGTATCTCCTATCCACCTCAACCAAGAGGTGGTTCTCCCCACCTTTTTCCTGCAGCCTCACGCCGACGGAAAAGAACTAGTACTTTTTACACTGGCTTGCAAACGGGCCCTGTCCTCCTTACAGCGGACTGAGATCCATTGCAAACAAACAGCTTTTCGTGTCTTATGATCCCAGTAGACTGGGGCTTCCCGTGACTGAGCGAACTCTGTCCACTTGGTTGGCAGACTGTGTTGCCGTTGCCTATGAGCGAACTGGCCTCTCCCTCGAGCACCGGATCACAGCACACATCGCATGAGGGTGATGGCCACATCGGTGGCCAACCTCTGCTCAGTGCCGGCGATGGAGATCTGCAAGGCCCCAATATTGTCTTCAGTTCATACGTTCGCAGCTTACCACTGCCTGAAGAGCAAGTCCTGCAGGGACAGTGCCTTTGGCCAGGCAGTACTCTGTAATATTCTTGGGATTTAGCCAACTCCCACCCTTCTGTGTTCAGGCTACTGGCGTGTTAGTGTTGCTGGACATTAGAGTCTCGCAGTGTCTCTCAGTGGGGACTCACCTTCTGCAACTCACAGCGGCTCGATTGGTTGCTGTTGGTGCTATCCTAGTCCGGTTCTTGGCAGCCTGGAGCCAGGGAGTCCCATATGTGAGGACCAACTGCCTGCTTGTTTTTGGAGAAAGCGTGGTTACTCACATGTAACAGGTGTTCTCCAGAGACAGCAGGAATCAGTTCTTACAACCCTCCCTCCACCCTGGGAGTTGCCCCTCTACCTTATTTTAGCTTTTTACTGCCGTCCTAGCTTTGTCATCTGACTGAGCAAGATAGCACCCTTGGGCAGGTAGGGGACCATGTATGCATGATAGCATGTCCCAAAGGTGCTTTTTGAAAGCTGGGGAAATGCTTTTCACAGTCTCCATTGGCACCAACATCACCCATATGTATGGACTGATTCCTGCAGGTGAGTAATTACATTATATTAGGAAGCATCCCCCCCCCAGCAAGTAGCACTTCAGAGAAGTTGCCAAAAATGGAAATAGTACTCATGCTGCTTTTTTTTCTTTGTAGTTCAAAAGCAAGCTAAATCCTGGAACAATTATTCATATTTCGGATTTGCCAGATGGTGGCTATACAGATCAAGATATAATAAAAATTGTCCAGCCATTTGGCAAAGTTAGTGATGTTCTGATCATTCGTTCAAAAAATGAAGTAAGTATGGGGAGGGGGGGGGGGTGGAATTTTTTGTTTTTCAGGCATGTGTGTGTTATAATCCCATGTTAGCAGAGGTTATCATTTGGCACTTTTTAGATTTTTTTGTTTTGTACTGGGATCATTTTAATTTTTATATATTGGTTATTGGTTGAGGGTTCTGATATGTTCTTGACATCAACCTCCTTCAAATCAGAGGTCATGAAGGAAGCATATTAACTCTTTGCAAACTACAATGAGAGCTCCTTGAAGTCAGAGTAAAACCCTAAGTCTTGTAGCCAAACAAATGTTCTGTATATATTGGTTTGGTGTCCCAAATGGATTTGTTTTCTACATCCCATAACAAACATGAACAGTGTACTCAAGCAAAGTTATGCATAGTGGTTATAATAGCAGCTTGGTATTCCAGATCATCTCTCAAGTCCATTCCAGTGGAGTGGGTTATGCTCATCTACTAGCAGGTGGGGACTGAGAACACAACTTAGTGTACTATAAGTAGCCTGTGCCCACTGACAATAGCCACTATGTCTCAGTCTTCAGCAGGTGTTGAGCATAGCCTGTGAGTTTGTTGCTAAATTTAGGCCGATGTCTGTGGTGCAAACCCAGGATGCAGAACCTCCCTTCTTCCCCATTTATCCTGTATTGTGGGCTCCTTCTGTCATTCTCCCTAACCTTTGGGAGGGGGTCAGGCATTGAGTGGGTTCCTCTGCCTTTAAGATGTGAAGAGCGGGGCGTGCGGCCCCTTGGCGCTTTGCTTCCTTATCTGGCTTTTCTGCAAGGTAGGCTGGAAAAGGGCTTAGCTTTGGGTTCCTTGAGGTCCATGTGGTGGCCCTGGCATGTTTTAAGGGTTGGGTTCAGGTCAGGCCCTCGTGGCCCATGGAGATGTAGTTCATTTCCTTTGGGGTGTGAAGCATCTTTGCCCCCCTTGTTGGTCTGTGGTTCCCTCGTGGGATCTTAATTTTGTGCTCTGGGCCTTGGGGGTGAGGCTCTGAGCTGCGTCAGGGTGCGTCAGTGAAGGACATGACTTTGAAAGTGGTGTTTCTGGTAGTGGTTTATTTAGCCTGTCGATTCTAAGTTTCAAGCTTTGTCCTATAAGGAGCGTCACTTGATCATCTCCAAGGGAGAAGGTGGTCCAGCGTCTGGTGGTTTCCTTTTTGCCGAAGATGGTGTCTGGTTATTACAATCAGGTGGTTTCACTGCCAGCCTTCCCTGTGTTGCAGGTTTCTGCGGAAGCCCATTTTCTACTGAAGCAGGACATCTGCAGGGTTCTCAAGCGGTACTTGAAAGTTGCACAACTCTTTCAGTGCTCTGAGTATCTTTCTGCTGTTCAGTAGATCTTGAAAAGGTGAGGAGGCATCTAAGGAATCCATTTCACGGTGGATCTGCAAGGCTATAGCATCTACGTATCTCTTGAAGTGGCAACCGGTGCCCTTAGGCTTACGGGCTCACTTTATAATGGCTCAGGTGGCATCCTGGGCAGAGTTTGGTCTGGTTCCTCTGGACATTTGTTGGGCAGCAACAGGGTAGTCGCTACATTCCTTTGTGTGACATTACCGTCTGGATGTATGGGCCTGGCATGATACAGATTTTAGGGCCAGGGTTTTGCAAACTGGGGTTTCCATCCGCAAAGCAGTCATTGGTACTGTTTTGTTATGTCCCACTTGACTGGACTCAAACGATCTAAAAGGTGAAATTAGACCACCTCCAGGACCAAGCAGGAAGTCAATCCTCACATATGGGTGGTGTCGACGGAGCCCCCGTGCGGAGCATTTCCCCAGCTTTCAAAGAAAGCCTTTGGGAATGCAGCACACATGCGCGGTCCCCCTTCCTGCCCAAGAGTGCGTGAGTTTGTCTCACCTGGGAAAAGTTGATTTTTTTCCTGCGATTTGTGCTTTTTTCTTTTCCGGTTCCCCTTCCCGCCTGGGCTCGGTACACTTGTATCGAGTCCGGAGTTTCTTTTTCGGTTTTTGTCCTTCGTAATTAGCGTTCGCGCCATTTTTGTTGTTTTCACTGGCAGCCCGATCTTTTGACCTTGCAGGGGCCCTTTTTCCCCCGATGGCTGCCAGTGAGTTCAAAAAATGTGATTGGTGTAAAAGTTATATCTCTCACCGACACACATGACTGCTGCCTCCGATGCTTTGAGCCTGACCATGACCCGCTGGTCTGTGGCCCGTGTGGCAAAATGTCGTCGAAGGCACTTAGGAGCCATCAGCATCAGCGAGAGAATTTTTTCAGAGTCTAAGTCCGGCTGGGCCCAGACTTCGTCAGAGGCCTCGATATCTCGGGAGTCTGACTGCGAGCGCCGTCATGGTTCCTCAGAGAGGGGGTCTCCCACCCGGGAGCACAAAAGGAAGAAGCAGCTCGTGAGGGCAGCATCGGTGGAGGTCACCGGGGTCCTCGAGGGCCAGGTCGCGTAGCCCTGACTGCCGCCCCGGGCTCTAGGAGTCGGAAAGGCCATCCAAACTACCTCACATGGAGCCGGAGTCCCCGAGTCACATAAGTTCTGTTGTCCTCGTGGACTCCGGGAGAACAGACGTCGGGGCCCGAGTCGGGGGCTGCTGAGTCTCCTGAGCTTAGACTCAGGCTGACGGCCTTGGAGAGCAGCTTGGCTGCCTTCATGGAACAGCAGTGGGTGCTGATCGCCGGTCTGACCAGTGCATCTGCCCCGACCACCAGGACCTCGACGTCTAAGTCGACCCCGGAGACAGAGCCAATCCTCGAGTCCATTAAGTCTCGATTCGATCTTCGGTCAAGGTCCCCCTTAAACTCCTGTGCGGGGCAGAGATAGTTGACACCGGTGCCCTTAGCGTCGGGGCGGGTGGCACAGAGGCCCACACGGCTGGAGCCGCTCGACGACGACTTGGAGGAGTTGGCGTGGGAGACGGAGGACAAGGAGTCTCCTGACACCTTCCTGACTCTGTGCGTCCCTTCGGACTCCCCGGAGTCCAAGACTCGGAGAAGGTCCCCCCCCTGGAGGATACCCAGTTCTCAGACTTCGTGAGGGACATGGCGAAGGCTTTGGCATTCCCTGCGGACGCCGAGGTGGAGCCTCGAGCTAAGGAGCTCGATGCCCTCTAGTATGATTTTCCTCCGAAGGAAGGCTTTACTGTACCGGTTCCTCCGATGCTGGAACGGCTGCTCTTCCATATGTGGGAGGCACTGGCCTTGGCGCCGGTTCTGAGCAAACGGGTTGATTCCATTTATCGAGTCCGTAAGAGCCCTGGTTTCCAAAAGGCTCAGCTACCGTACAATTTCATGGTTGTGGAATCGGCCATGCACCGCCTGAAGAGTCAGAAGATGCATTTCTCGGTGCCCCCCGGCCGGGAGGCCCGGAACCTGGATGCCTTCAGTAGAAAGTGCTTCCAGGCTCTATGCTATCTTGCCGTGTCCAGACTTACCAGCTGTACATGATGGGCATGTACTTACGGGACCTGGCAAAGGAGATTGCCGGGATCTCCAGGAAGAAGCAGGAATGTAGTCTTCACATATGGGTATTGTCGGTACCGAAGGAGCCTGCGCGGGAACGCTCCCCAGCATCCAATTAGAAAGCTTTTGGGAGCATTCCACAGCACCTGCGTGCTGCCTTCCCACCTTTCCCAACTGCCTCTCTCCAGTTTTTCGTTTTCCACGGAGCCAGCAGGTGGTGGTTCCTGTCACTGCAGAAAATGCTTCCTTATTACTTTCTTTTTTTGTGGTCGCATCTGCTTTCCTTGATGCTTTACCGGTACCGCCGGTTTTTCTTTCTTTATTTCTGTTCTTCAAAAAAAAAATACTTCCCCCCTTTTTTTTCCAGGCGCACGCGCCTTTTTGGGCCTTAGGCCCAAACATTTTCTCTATAATGGAGAAACCTGCTTCAGGTTTCAAAAAGTGCACCAAGTGTGGCGGTACCATCTCAGTCACCGACACCCATGAATGGTGTCTAAAATGTTTAGGTCCTGACCACTCCATCACGGATTGTATGTCCTGTTCCATGATGTCTAAAAGAGGTTGGCAGAACCGAGCTGCCAAGCTCAGTACCCTGTTTCCCTCTGATGCAGCTTTGGTGGCATCGACATCTTCAAGGGCTTCCTCTTCCTCCCGTGGATCTCAGGTAACTAAACATAAGTCCAGCCGGTCCTCAAAGGGTAGATCTCCTTCTAAGCATCGAGATGCCTCTGGCGTTGCCCTTGAGTATTCTGCACCATCAAAATTGTCCCGGCGGGAGGCTTCGGCTTCCAAAGCATTATCGGGGTTCCAGGATGTTCTCAAGGCCTCGACCTCTGCAGAACTACTGGTGCCATGCTCTGGGGTACCGTCTGTCTCCGGTACCGACATCCAGGCATCGGCAGCGTCAATAGACAAGAGGTTTCTGGCTATTGAACGCAGTTTGGCAGCTCTCCTTGCGGTATCGACACCATCGGAACCGCGTCAGACAGTTCAACTGGCACCGACTCAGGCATCGGTACCAGTACCGATAGCATCGACATCGGTGTCCATATTGCCGGCACCCAGTCTCTCAATGCCCTCCGGTACCGATACACCGGAACCGATTCCTCCCAGTACTGACTTCGGTCGGTACGGGTATCGGGCTCTACAAGAGCATCCGGACAGAAGGTACTTCGAATCCTCAGAGGAATCTGAGGATTCTGATCTGTCGATAGCGGAGCACTTCTTCCAGAGGAACCCTCCTCCACTAAACGCAGGATGTCTCCTCCAGAGGATATCTCCTTCCAGGATTTTATTAAGGTGGCGGCTCGGGGTCTCCATCACTGTGACTCCTGAAACAGAGCCCTGAGCAAAGGAGTTGGAAATTTTACAATATCCCAAAGCTCCAAAGGAGGCTGCTACTTTGCCCATCCATGAGATCTTGCATGATCTCATGCTAAGAATGTGGGAGACCCTCTTACCACCTCTCCTCATTCTCGTAGACTTGACACTATGTATCGAGTCCCTCCTTGTCCTGGTTTCCAGAAAACTCAGCTCCCTCACCACTCTATTGTGGTGGAATCAGCTATGAGAAGGATCAAGAGTGCAAAGAGACATGCCTCCAATCCTCCAGGATGTGTGTGCAGAACTCTGGATGCTTTTGGATGTCGTACCTTCCAAGCTTCCATGCTTTCTGCTAGGATCAGTTCCTATATTCTATATATGGGAATGTTCCTGAAGGAAATCACAGGTGATTTAGAGGTCTTGAGCCCTCTTCTTCCTGAGGATAGAAGACAGGATTTTCTCACACTGGTCAAACATGCCCAGGATGTTTCAAAATTTGTCAACCATGCAGCTTTTGACTGTTTTAAGTGCATAAGCAGAACCTCTGCCATTACCATAGGTGCAAGTAGAATTGCCTGGCTCCAGGCATCTGATTTGGAGCTCTGTGTACAAGACAAACTGGGCAATATTCCTTGTACTGGTGAGAACCTGTTTGGCAAGGATTGGCAAGAGAAAGCCAATGAATTGGATGCTGACAATTCCACCTTGGACAGACTATCCAAGGCCACAGCTGATCTTTCAAGAAACCTTTCTTTTCCAAAAAGAAAAGGTTTTATTCTGCTTATTCTCAGCAGGGACGTTCTGCAGGTCAGCTTGTCTGGAAGGGTCAGCAACCACCCAAACAGAAAGGCAAAGACTGCTAAGCCTCAACCGTCCCAGCAGTCTCAGCCTCCGCAAGGCCTTTGACTTGTAACTAGAGAACTTAGCCTTCCTGACTCTCGTTGGACCAGAGCCTTCCACCATTCCAGGAAGGTTTTGTCACTTTGCCCACAGATGGGGGCAGATAACAGCAGAGCATTGGACACTATCATAAGAGGGGTGCAAGCTTCATTTTTTGAGCATGCCCCCTTCCACAATGATAAGGCAGTTTAGTTCTCAGACCTCTATCATCAACCTGTTGGGTCAAGAGGTCACCATGCTTCTTGCCCAAGGGGCAATAGAAGAAGTACCCATTCATCAACAGGGTACAGGGTTTTACTCCCCCTATTTCCTTATTCCAAAGAAAACAGGGGGATACAGACCTTTCCAGTTCATACTGCCAGACCAGTCCATACAAACGGGTTGTGTCCCCCTGCCAGCAGATCTTGGAGACAGAGAATTCTACCAGAGCTCTGATAGGCTGGACTCTGGTGAGATAGTCCTACCCCTAGGGGGGTCTCCCTCAGTATTTCTCTGTCTCCAGCAGATCTGGTTGCTTTTGTTTTTCCCTCAAAATCTTTAAAATTTATTTAGAATCTCTTTGGGGATTGATATTTCCACTTGCCTGTTGCTGCCAGTATAGTTTCACTGTGCAACAGGGTGTTTGCAGCTGAGCTCCTGTTCTGACACAGTAGAGCTCGCTGACAGGAAGAATCCCCAGCATCTGGCCATGAGGGCTTGTTAGCTGGACGAAGGCCTCCCTAAAATCAGGTTTCTCTGTATCTTGAGGCTCCTGGCTGCACCCAGATTTCACAAGAGGTGTTACTCTGTTTTTCCCAGCAACTTGATTCTCCAGATAAACTTGGAGAGCTCCTGGGCCTGGCTTCAGTAGAGCTCCCAATTCTCCAGGACCAAGCAGGAAGTCAGTCCTCACTTATGGGTGTCATTGATGCCGATGAAGCCCCAGCGGAGCATTTCCCCAGCTTTCCATGAAAGCCTTTGGGAATGCTGGCACGCATGCGCGGTTCCCTTCCCGCCTAAAGGTGCCATCTTATCTCAGTCTCTTTTTTTCCGTGAAGCCCATCAGACGTGTGTCCTGTTTTTCCCAGATAAAAAGTTTTTTACTTTGCGTTATTTCGCTCTTTTTCGGTTTCGACGTCGGTTCCCCTCCCGCCGGGATCGGTACACCGGTATCGAACCCCCTTTTTTCTTTTTCGGTTTTTGCCCTTCGTGGCTAGGCGTTCGCGCCAAAACTTTTTCCTTTTCCCTGGAAGGCCAGTCTTTTGACCTCGCTGGGGCCCTTTTCTCCCCCATGGCTTCCAGTGGTTTTAAAAAGTGTGATTGGTGTAAGAAAATGTCTCTCACCGACACACATGACTGCTGCCTTCGGTGCCTTGGCCCGGACCACGACTCTAAAACGTGCGGGCCATGTGGAAAAATGCCTTCCAAGGCCCTCCGAAGTCGTCAGCAGCAAAGTGAAAGGCTTTTCTCGGACTCGGCCTCTGCCCGGGCCCGGACCTCGTCTGAGGCTTCGACATCTCGGTATTCCGATCCCGAGAGGCGTCTGAGTTCCTCGGACAGGGGGTCCCCTGACCAGGAATGTAAGAGGAAGCGGCTCGCGAGGGCGACGTCGGAGTAGGTCCCTGGGCCCTCGAGGTCCAGGTCTAAGACCCGCGACAGTCGTCCCAGGCCCGTGGACCAGGAGAAGCCAACCAAATTTCCTCGCATTGAACCGGAGTCTGCTGGACACGTAAGCCCTGTTGTCCTCTTAGACTCGCCTCCCCGAGTACCGACGTCGCTGGGGCTGCTGCGTCACCCGAGCTGAGTCTCAGGTTGACAGCCTTGGAGAGCAGAATGTCTGCCTTCATGGAGCAGCAGCGGGTGCTGATGGCCAGCTTGTCTGGCGCATCCGCCCCAACCACCGGGACATCGACTTCGAAGTCGACCCCGGAGACCGAGCCGATACTCTAGTCCCTTGCGGCTCGAGGTCGTCCTCGGTCAAGGTCTCCCTCGACCTCCCGTTTGGGACCGAGGGTCTCGACGCCGGTGCCTCCGGCGTCGGGGCGGGTGCCCAGAGGCCCCGCAGGGTCGGACCTCGACTCGACATCGGACGAGTCTGCTTGGGAGACCGAAGACGAGGAGTCTCCTGAAACCTTCAAGACTCGGTGTGTCCCTTCGGACTCACCAGAGTCTGAACCCCGGAGTAGATCCCCTCCGGAGGATACTAGGTTCTCAGAGTTTATCTGGGATATGGCCGCTGCCCTGGCTATCCCGGCTGACCCCGAGGAAGAGCCTCGAACCGAGGAGCTCGATGCTCTGCAGTACGACTCTCCTCCAAAGGAGGCCTTTACTGTCCCGGTTCCTCCGATGCTGGAACGGCTCCTCTTCCGGATGTGGGAGGCACTGGCCTTGGCGCCGGTTTTGAGCAAGCGAGTCTATTCCATCTATCTGCTCCGCAAGAGTCCTGGCTTCCAGAAAGCACGGCTACCACACCATTCCATGGTTGTGGAATCGGCCATGCATCGTCTGAAGAGTCAGAAGATGCACTCCGCGGTGCCTCCTGGTAGGGAGGCCCGGAGCCTTGATGGCATCGGTAGAAAGTGCTTTCAGGGCTCGATGCTTGCTTGCCATGTCCAGACTTACCAGCTCTACATGGGCAAGTATTTGTGGGATCTGGCCAAGGAATTGCAGAGTTTCAAGGCCTTGAGGATCCGGGAATGCTCTGTTAATGTCCTGTGCCGCCTACGATGGCTTCAGGGCCTACTCTATGCGTTTCCTCCCACCCCTCTGGTGGCCCGAACACTGTTCAAGATTCTCCAAGACAGGGCCTCTGTCCTCCTGGTAGCTCCCAGGTGGCCAAGGCAGCCTTGGTTCCCCCTCCTGCTTCAACTGGCGGTGGATCTGCCTATGCCTCTGGGATTGCAACCCGACCTCCTCTCTTAGGTTCAGGGCTCAATCTGATGGCATGGAGGCTGCAAGGGTAGTGTTTGCTCCCTGGGGCCTGCCTCCCGAGGTGGAGGAAGTTCTCCTAGCCTCCAGGAAACAATCCACTAGAAAGACCTATGCTCTCAAGTGGAAAAGGTTCTCTGTATGGTGTCAGCTACTTGCTGAGGATCCTTTCTCCTGTACTGTGTCAGTAGTGCTTCAGTACCTACTGCACTTGTCCAATCAGGGTCTCAATTCCAACTCTGTTCGAGTCCTCCTCTCTGCTTTGGCTGCTCACCACTTCCTAGTTGAGGGCCATTCCTTGTCTGTGCACCCTTTGGTGTCTAGGTTTCTCAGAGGCTTGCTCCTGCTCAAACCTCCCATACGTCGTCGTCCTGAGTGGGAGCTGAATGTGGTCTTGCAGCAGCTGAGTCGCCCACCTTTTGAGCCTATGGCTACTTGCCCTCTACGCTTCCTTTCCTGGAAGACTCTCTTTCTGATGGCCCTTACTTCGGCTAGAAGAGTGAGTGAGCTTCAGGCCTTGGCCTGTGATAGGTCTTACACCAGGTTCTATAAAAACAGGGTTCCTTCCTAAGGTTGGTCTCCTCTTTCCACCTCAACCAGGAGGTGGTTCTTCCAACATTCTTCCCTAGGCCTCATTCTAGCCAGGCTGAAGCAGTCCTGCATACCCTGGACTGTAGGAGGGCCTTATCCTTCTACCTTGAACGTACGCAAGGTCACAGGAAAGCTTCTCAGCTCTTCCTTTCTTTTGACCCCAATAAGTTGGGGCTGGCTGTGTCCAAGCATACCTTGTCCATCTGGGTGGCTGACTGTATCACCTGGGCTTACAAGGCGGCTGACCTTCCTTTGCAGGGTAGGGTCACGGCCCACCGTGTGAGGGCAATGGCTGCATCAGTGGCTCACCTCCGCTCTGTCCATTGCAAGACATCTGCAGGGCCGCTACCTGGTCTTCAAGCCAGACATTTGCAGCCCACTACTGTCTGGAGAGGGAGTCCCGTAGGGACAGTGCTTTTGGCCAAGCAGTACTGTGGAATCTCTTTGAGGTCTAGGCAACTCCTGCCCTCTGGTTGGGCTACCTGTGGAGGGTGTGTCTTTGCAAAGCCTTTACTGTGTTACTGAGACTAGAGGGAGTTCTCTTGTTCAGCTTTGGTTCCTGGTAGCCCAGAGCTGGGGAGTCACCCATAAGTGAGGACTGATTCCTGCTGCTCCTGGAGAACACCTGTTACAGGTGAGTAACTACTCTCTTTCCTTATAGGGGGTATCCCTTTATCCCCTTTATCATTTTGGTTGCCATTATCTGTACCTTTTCAGATTTTGATGTATCCTTTTCAGATACATTAGCCAGAGCTGCACACAATACTCTAGGTGCAGTTGCAGCATGGAGTGTTAGAGGCATTATGATTTCTCTGTTAATTCTCCATGTCTTTCATTATAATTCCTAGCATTCTTTTAGCTTGCTTGATTGTCACTGTACACTGAACAGATTCTTTTCCTCTGTAGTGTGACTACTAATAATGGCGTTAAAAGCTTGTGTGGTTTTTTTAGGCTTATTTGGAAACAAACTACAAGGAGGCAGCAGTAGCAGCTGTAAAATTCAGTGAAACCGTTCCAGTTCTAATAAATAGAAAACGTGTGAAATTGCGTATAGCTAAACAGCAGAAGTCTGCAGAGCAGGTAAGTAGAGAGATTAACACAGAGCAGGAAGGGATTTGATTCAAGTTTTAAAGTTTTTTTTTTATAGAACTAAGAACCATCTCCTTTGCCTGAATAATTTAAAACAGAGGATTTCAGCTTCATTCTCGGGTACCCTCCTAGGACAGTGCTTTTATCTCCTATGACTCCTTTTTAACAATTGAAAATTCACGTGGCCCCAGTTGATGAGGAAATCAAACTGGGATATCTCAGCCGCCTCCACTACTTCTAATTATTTAAAGCAGTGGCAATAGCATCAGCAATCAGTACAGGGTGCGTTGTGTCAGTGGGCAGTGTGTGCTTACAGACCCCAGTACTGAGCTTGGGTTTCCAGTTTAACAGTAGGTGGCAAGGACCTATGAATGTTCACTGGCTCACAGGCCACATGCTGACTGGTGTCTTCTACTATGCTACTGCTTGGCATAGGTGACAGTGAAAGCCCAGAGAGAGAAGGAAATGGCCATGTTTGGGACCACATTCAGTGATGTGATTTTTATTTGGTATCCCAACCCTAAGTTGGGGAACAACTGCCCTAGGTAGTCTATTTTTCAGCATGTACTGCTTCCATGGTTTGCCAATGTATTTTATGCAAATTCTTTGTGGATAGCTTGAAAACCAAACTGACTAGGAAAGTCCCCCTGTAAGTTACCTGAGGAGTCGGCTAAAAACCTCAGATATTACATCTCCCTCTTAATTGCTCTAGTTTATACAAGTCAGTGTTGTGTTCCCTATTATGTATATACAGTTGTGGCCAACATTATTGGCGTCCTTGCAGTTCAGCCCCTTAATGTCCAATATCTCCTTAAAAAAAAAAAAAAACCAAAACTGGCCAGTGAAATGGCTTTGAACTGTGCATGTACACACATTTGAGACAAAAGCATAAAAAAAAATAATAAAAAAGGAAATGTTATAAAAACTGGGACATTGCCGGGACATGATTTGCCAGGAACAAGCAGGAACTCAATCCTCGCATATGGATTACTTTGCTGCAGATGGACCACACATGGTAACCTCTCCCCATTTCCCAGAGAAAGCCTTAGGGAAATGTGTCACGCATGCGTTGTCCCTTCACACCCAAGGGTGCTATCTTGCCCCCAGTCTCCTTTTTTGCCTGATCGCCCCCCCTCCCGAAAAAGTTGCTTTGCTTTCTTGTGTGTTTTTTTTTCCCATCAGCGTGGGTTCACATCTATCTCCAGGAACAAGCAGGAATGAGTCTTCACATATGGGTACGTCGGTACCGACGGAGCCTGCACGGGAATGCTGCCCAGCTTTCAATCAGAAAGCTTTTGGCAGCATCCCTCGCACCTGCGCAGTGAATTCCCGCCTTCTCCACAGCCTCTCTTCAGTTTTTGTTTTTCCGCGGAGCCGGCAGGATGTCCTGTCACCGCAGAAACGTTTCTTTTTAATTGCTTTAATTATTTTAATTTTTTTGTTTTCTTGTGGTCGCGGCTGTTTTTCCCGCTACCACCGGTACCGCCGGTGGTTTTTTGGCTAAAGTCTGTAAAACCTTTTTTCAGTTTTTTTGCCTTAACTTCTTAGGCCTACTAGGCCTTTTTCATTATGGAGCCTTCTTTTCCTAAGAAGTGCATCTGATGTGGAAACACCTGTTTCTTTTTAGACACCAGTAGTTGGTGTCTCAACTGTGTGGGTCCTGACCCTTTTTCCCCTGACTTGTCAGGAGATAATTTTGTGAGAAAACCTTCAGTATTTAGAGTTTCCCTCGATACCGTTTTTTCTTCGGCAGTGAGGGTACCCGGTTTCTCTACTTCACAGGATCAGGTAACCCAAAAAACAGTCTGTTAAGACTAGTCAATGCTTGAGTGGTATGTCCCATGCTCAGCATGGTGACGGCTCCGGCCTTACCCTCAAGAATCCATTGGCATTACCCCTGCGGGAGTCTTCGGGCTCCAAAGCGTTAAAGGGGTTTCAGGATGTTCCTGGGGCTCACCCCTCACAGAACATACCTGAGCCATGCGCGGGGGTGGTATCCGCTTCGAGCGGTACCGAGCCTCCGGCATTGGCACCGGTGTCGAGTACCCCACTCTTCACCAGGGATCGTCATCGGGCATCCTCGGTACCTTCGGGACCGATCGATACGCACCACATTGACTTCCCTCAATTTCAGCCATGCTCCGGGACGGTACCGGCATCGATCGGTTCCGATACCCTAGCATCGGCATCGGCATGGATGGGTGCTCATCGGGTATCATCGGTACCGTCGGTATCGATCGATGTCACCCAGGCTGCCTTAGTGGTATCTGCATCGCCGATACTACCACCGGCGTCGGAACTGTCGAGACATGCATCGATAGTCTCGCTCTCTTCGATGCCGAGTCTTGAGACGATATCGAGTCTCGAGGACTGCGTACCGACGCGTCCCGGAACCGACTCCTGTCGTTTCCAAATAGGTAGTTCCGAAGATCCTAGCCATAACGCCCTCATGATCTCGGTACCACTACAGCAGTTCCCGATGACTACTTCACCTGCTAATCCTTTATCAGTAGCGATGTTGATGCCTGTTCTTGCACCGATGCCTAGTTTGGAACCGATACCTGGCATTGCTGCAGTACCCTGTACGTCCTCTGATACTCAGGCTCTTTCTTTAGCCTCACCAGGAATAGTTCCTATAGGAGATCAGTCTTTTCAGGCTTTTCTCCTGGATATGGCAACCTTTCTTACTATTTCTATCCCTGGTTGTGATCCTACCCATGGCTCACCGGCAAAAATGCAAAATATACAGTTTCCTTTACATCCTGTTCTGCAGGATCTCCTTCTCAGAGTATGGAAATCACCCTTACGACTTCCTCAAGTTTCTACAGACATTGAGGTTAGGTACCGAGTGCCACCCTCCAGGGTTCCAAAAACCTCAACTTTCTCATCGTTCCCTTGTAGTGGAATCGGCACTGAGGAAAGTTAAGAGCAAGAAGAAGCATTCTTCTTTTCCGCCAGGTCGTTCTTCAAGAACACTCGATGCTTTTGGCCGTCAGGCCTTCCAAAACTCTATGCTGGCTTCCAGAGTTCTCTCATATATTTTTCACATGAGTCTAACACTCCAGGAAGTTCACAGAGAAATTGTCTTTTGACCCCTTTTTTACCAGAGGCCAAGGCTACTGATTATTCCTTGCTCATTAATCACAGTCGGAATATATCCTGGTTCCTGTCTCGTGCTTCTATAGACTCTTTTGAGTCCGTTAGCAGATCCTCTGCTATTGCCATTGCAGCACGTCGCAGAGCCTGGCTTGAGGCTTCAGACTTGAGCAAACGGGCACAAACTATACTAGCTCATTCTCCTTGTACAGGGGAAAGTCTTTTCAATAAGGAGGCTTTACGTCAGGTTGCTCAATGCTCCACTGACTCTTCCACTAGAAACCATTCTAAGCCGCCTCCTTCAAAGAGTAGGAAATGTCCTACCAAACCTTCTTTCCCTAAGAAAAGAAAGTTTCATTCATCTCCTGCCCATCATTCGGCTGTACCTAAACAAGGGACGCCTCAACCTAGTCTGAAGTCCTCCAGTTCTGGCCAGTCTCCGCATTCCCAGCAACCATAGGGACCGGGAATTGTAACTTACACTTTCCTTCTACATCTTAAAAGTTTTTTCAGTGTACTAAACTGTCAAAAAAAAATTATTTTGTTCAGGTACTACACACTTCTCCTCTTCTTACTCTCTAGAGGAGCAGTTGCAACTATCACCTGATAGTTTCTATCCCAACTGAACATTTTTTCCTTCAGTTGACTTACCCCATGGGTACGTCACCCTCCAACTACTTGAGGACTACCATACGGAACTACTTCTCTGGCAAGCTCGTTCCCCAGACAAGAATAGAAGATATCCCCTCTTTTTTCTTGTCTGTTTTTCTTATTCAGCACAGGACAATCTCTTTGCTGTTTCCGTCAACAGCTCTGCCTGCAGGAGTTACAGTAATTCTATTACTGAAACTTTGTCCAAGTTCCAGTCCCTTGTTCAAAAATTTGTCTACCCTCAGTAGTGATTCCAAGCTGTCTTGGATCCTCCTACTTGTTTAGACTTTCTCACATTATTCTACCCATCTCCTTTCCTAGGATATGACAACATACCTGACTTTCAGTCAGTTTATCTCATAACTCTCCTGCACAATGCTCTCTGCAGTCTTCAGAGAAGCTTTCTACTATGGGGGCCTTGCTACAGAGCATTGACCTTGTCTCTGAAGTGATCCAACTGACTGTGGAAATTATCGCACAATCGCTCTGATCCCACATGCCAGCAAGATTCTACTGAAGATTATTCAAAAGAGACTACAGCCATACCTAGAACAAGAACTACCTGAAGTGCAAGCAGGGTTCAGGAAAGGACGAGGAACGAGAGACATCATTGCGGATGTGAGATGGATCCTTGAAAAGACTAAAGAATACCAAAAGGATATCTATTTGTGCTTTATCAACTATAGCAAGGCTTTTGACTGTGTAAACCATGAGAAACTCTGGGCCACGTTAAGAAGCGTGGGTATACCAGAACACCTGATCGTTCTCTTGCGCAATCTGTACATTGATCAAGAAGCAACAGTTCGAACGGAACAAGGAGAAACAGAATGGTTTAAAATAAGCAAAGGTGTAAGACAAGGCTGCATACTTTCCCCCTACCTGTTTAATTTATATGCAGAACAAATCATCAGAGAAGCAGGACTGTATGAAGACCACAGAGGTGTGAAGATTGGTGGAAGACTTATCAACAACCTTCGCTATGCTGATGATACCACATTACTGGCTGAAAGTGAAGATGATCTGAAACATTTGCTTCTCACAATCAAAGAACATAGTCTCAAAATGGGCCTGCACCTTAATGTAAAGAAGACAAAGATCATGACAACTGGCATAATCAACAGGTTCATCGTTGAAGGAGAAGAAATTGAAATCGTGAACAACTTTAACCTACTTGGATCAACTATCAATAAAGAAGCAACAAGCAGTCAAGAAATCAGACGACGCATTGCTCTTGGCAGAATGGCTATGAAAGACCTAGATAAGATTCTCAAGAGCAGAGGTGTCTCTCTCCATACAAAGATTCGACTTGTTCAAGCCATGGTATTTTCAATAACATCATATGGATGTGAAAGCTGGACAGTGAAAAAGACAGACAGGAAGAAAATTGGTGCCTTTGAATTATGGTGCTGGCGGCGAATACTGTGTATACCATGGACTGCCCGAAGAACAAACCAGTCGGTACTAGAGGAGATCAAACCTAAGCTTTCTTTAGAAGCTCAGATGACAAGACTTCGACTTTCATACTTCGGACACATCATGCGAAGAGAGAGATCATTAGAGAAAGACATCATGCTTGGCAAGATAGAAGGTCAACGCAAAAGAGGAAGGCCAGCAATGAGATGGATCGCTACAATAACAGCAGCTACGGGTACCAGTCAACAATGAGCCGCCTGACTGAAGACCGAACACAATTTAGGATAGCTATCCAGAGGGTCGCCATGAGTCGACTCCGACTCGACGGCACTTAACAACAACAACAACATATATGTGTTTGATGGGGGGCTTCTTAAGGGTTGGTCAATCGTATTCACTATCACCCTTACTGTCTATACTACACGATTTACCTCTTAGAGGTTTTAGACAGTCTGTTGCCCTACGTCCCATACCAAATTATGATACAGGAACTGTTCAGCACCAACAACCACTTTGGTGCTAACATCTTCCATTTTTTCTTTATGTCCTTGAAGCATCCAGCTTCAATATTTTTCCTATCTCTCGCCAGCTAGGAAAAACAGTGTACATCTTTATCTTCGAGTACACAACTGTTTTCCGTAGGAATAGGGGTTTTCCATTCCCCCTCTTCTGCCAGGACTGGGCTAGTTCTTCAACTCTGTCAGTCTTCTTCCTTTAGTCCTCAATGTTCATGATGCCTAAAGGACTTTTCAGCTTTTCCCATAAAGCTTTCCATTGAAGACCAGACGTCTACTCCTACCCAGTTAACACCTGGATCATCTACTACCTCCAGGTCTGAACCTTCATCCTCACTCTGAGAGGTCACCTTGAAGATTCCGCCACTGCTTATCCAGTAGACTCCATCATGCTTTCTACTTCTACATACAGTAGGTAAGCTGCATATTTTAAGTGTACATTAAATTTGTTTAATGCTACTTATCATATCTACCAAGGACTCCTGTACTCTGTAGAACCTTCTAGTCCTTGACTATGCTGTTTCTTTCCTTGCAGCTCCTTTATTATCAACTCCTACTCTCCATCCCACATTGGATGCCGGGGATTCCTGGAGACAAAATGCACCCCTGATCCAGGCACTTGCATTTTTATGGGATCTCCCCCTGGCATCTCCAGCTAGGGAGTCCCCATATGTGAAGACTCATTCCTGCTTGTTCCTGGAGATAGCACAGTTACTTACCTGTAACAGGTGATCTCTGGGAACAGCAGGAATTAGTCTTCACAACCCTCCCACCTCCCCTAGGAGTTGCATCTTTTTTATTTTTTCCTTTTCTCTCCTCGCCTTTGTCTCAGCTCTGAAACTCAACTGAAGAGAGGCTGTGGAGAAGGCGGGAATTCACTGCGCAGGCGCGAGGGATGCTGCCAAAAGCTTTCTGATTGAAAGCTGGGCAGCATTCCCGTGCAGGCTCCGTCGGTACCGACGTACCCATATGTGAAGACTAATTCCTGCTGTTCCCAGAGATCACCTGTTACAGGTAAGTAACTGTGCTTTCTCCTGGCTAGGCCAAGTGGAGTTTGACCTTACGGGGGCTGTCTTCCCTGCCAAGGCATCGGTCAATGGCTTCAAACTGTGCGACTGTTGTGCACGGTTCCTCATGACAGCTGCCTTATATGTCATGGGCCGGACCGTAATCTCTGTAAAGCAGATGACACCCAAGGCCCTCAAGAGCCATCAACAGCAGCGCGAGTCCATCTTCCAGAAGACTGACTCGGTCCTAGAGGAGTTTGCGAGACCACACTCCAAGACCCCTTCCTGGACCTTGGACCCTTGTGGAGGCTGAGCTGCCATGGAGCCTTGAACCAGAGCTCCCTTGACTAGGACTGCTCCAGGATGAGCCAGAAGCCCTTGAACTCGATGGGCGATGAGTCAGGGAAAGTCCCATGGGCTCCCGATCCGCAGCCCCCACCGCAAGGCTGAGGGCGATGGTAGAGATAGACCTACCAAGGTGCCCTGATAGGAGCATTGATGTCATGGGATCGGACCCCGACACCG
The DNA here is from genome assembly GCA_033557465.1 of Ichthyophis bannanicus. NCBI lineage: Eukaryota > Metazoa > Chordata > Amphibia > Gymnophiona > Ichthyophiidae > Ichthyophis > Ichthyophis bannanicus. Next base: position 1,268,755,783 of record CM066032.1, on the reverse strand, counting down.
TCCTCGAGGATTCCCCCTTGAACTGGCGCCTTTGCCGAAGTTTATGGAACCACTTGGCTTTGAGGCCAGGATGCTGGACTTGGTGCACAGTTTCTCCAGGACCAAGCAGAAAGTCAGTCCTCACATATGGTTGTCATCGGCGCCGATGAAGCCCCAGCGGAGCATTTCCCCAGCTTTCTATGAAAGCCTTTGGGAATGCAGGCACGCATGCGCGGTTCCCTTCCCGCCTAAAGGTGCCATCTTACCTCAGTCTCTTTTTCCGAGAAGCCCACCGGACGTGTGTCCTGTCATCCTGGATAAGAGTTTGATTTTTTTGGCGATTCTCGCTATTATTTTCTTCCCTGTTCGTTCCTCTCCCGCTGGGTTCGGTACACCGGTATCGAGCCCGATTCTTCTTTTTCGGTTTTTGCCCTTCGTGGCTGGCGTTCACACCCTTTTTTAAAAAATTTTTTCCTGGAAGGCCGGTCTTTTGACCTCGCGGGGACTTTTATCTCCAGGAACAAGCCGGAATGAGTCTTCACATATGGGGTACGTCTTTACTGACGGAGTCTGCGCGGGAACGCTTCCCAGCGTCCAATCAAAGAGCTTTTGGAAGCATCCCACCACGCCTGCGTGCTGCCTTCCCACCTTTCCCAACTGCCTCTTCTCAGTTTTCGTTTTTCCACGGAGCCGGCAGGACGTCCGCCTGTCACCGCAGAAAATTCTTCTATTTCTTTAGTTTTCTTGTGGTCGCGGCTGTCTTCCCGACGCCACCGGTACCGCCTGTGTTTTCTTTTCTTGTAAAATCTTCCTTTTTCAAGTAAAATTTTTTCTTCATAGTGTCTCATGGTGTCTTAAGACCTTTTAGGCCTCTTTTTTTTTTTTTTTTTTTTTTTCCTTCATGGAATTGCCAACCACTTTCTCCAAGGAATGTTCAAACTGTGGCGGTACAACTTTATTTTTAGACCCTCGACTTCGGTGTCTAACCTGCTTGGGTCCTGACAATTGTTTGGTGAGAAGAGGTCTTCAATATCGAGGTTCCCTCGATACACGGTTTCCCTCCAGCTTCGGGGCACCGTCCCCTTCTACATAGGTTCAAGTAACCCACAGTCTCTTGAGACTAGCCAGCCCTCGAGTGGTAGATCTCATGCACAGCATGTAGACGACTCCGGCCTTGCCCTCGAGGGCCCACTGACTTCAAAACCCCGGCGGGAGTCTTCGATCTCCAAAGCGTATAAGGGGTTTCAGGTTGTTCCTGGGGTTCACCCCTCACAGAACATACCTGAGCCGTGTCCGGTGGTGGCATCCGCTTCGAGTGGTACCGATACCCCGACATCGGCACTGGTGTTGGATGAAATACTCCTCACCAGGGATGGTCATCTGGCGTTCTCGGTGCCTTCGGGACCGGTGGATATACTCCAGACTGACTTTTCTTTATCGGTACCAGCACCGATACTACCACCGATGTCGGTACCCTCCAGACGTGCATCGATAGCCTTGCTTCCTTCGATGCCGAGTCTGGAATCAATCTGAGTTGCCACTAGCTAACCACTTTGCTCCCCTCCCAGAACTTGGAGTTCATAGGGGCAAGGTTGGATTCCCAACTGGCAAAGGCATTCTTGCCAGAAGACAGGGCTCACAGACTGATGGACGTGGCCAAACAGTTCCTAAACAGGTCTCTGGTCTCCGCCAGACTCTGCCTCAGACGTCTGGGCCACATGGCTTCGACAGTGCATGTGACTCCCAATGCCAGGCTCCATATGAGGCCTGCACAGTGGTGCCTTCGGACTCAGTGGTCTCAGGGCACAGGCCGCCTAAGAGACAGGATAAGGGTGTCCAGACCCCTTTTGGCCTCCCTCAGCTGGTGGCTCCATCCACCCAGTCTGCTGAAGGGAATGCCCTTCCAAATGCCAGAATACTCAGTGGTCCTCACCACCGACGCCTCTCTGCGGGGCTGGGGTGCTCATTGTCTGGACAAGTGCACTCAAAGCCTCTGGACTCCCTGGGAGGCAGCCCAACAGATCAATCTCCTAGAACTTTGAGCTATCCGCTTAGCTCTCAAGACTTTTTCTCCGGCCCTAGCTCACCGCTCAGTCTTGATTCAAACAGACAACCAGGTAGCCATGTTTTATGTGAACAGACAGGGCGGGACTGGGTCAGAGCACCTTTGTCGGGAGACTCAAGACCTCTGTTCCTTTGCCCTAAAGCACAACATGCTTCTCAAGGCGGTGTACCTTCCAGGCCAGGAGAACTGCCTGGCCGACCGGTTGAGCAGAATTCTGCAGCCTCACGAGTGGCAGCTGCATCCCTTGGTCGTTCAGAAGATCTTCCTGAAGTGGGGTCTCCCTTGGATAGATCTCTTTGCCAGTCCGCTGAACAAGCAACTGCCCAGGTTCTGCTCCAGGCAACCTCATCCTTTGAGGATAGCACCAGATGCTTTTCTGATGTCTTGGTCTCAGGGCCTCCTGTATGCGTTTCCTCCCACGACTCCTAAGGACAAGGCCTCGGTCCTGCTGGTAGCTCCCAGGTGGCCGAGGCAGCCTTGGTTTCCCCTTCTGCTTCAGCTGGCAGTGGATTCCCCACTACCTCTGGGGTTGCAGCCCGACCTTCTCTCACAGGAGCAGGGTTCCCTTCTGCACCCCAATCTCAAATCTTTCAATTTGATGGCCTGGAGGCTGCAAGGGTAGTTTTGGCTCCCTGGGGCCTACCTCAGGAAGTTGAGGAGGTTGTCCTGGCCTCTATTTTATTTATTTAGCACTCATTTATATACCGCATCTTCCAGAGTTCAGTTGCGGTTTACAATAAACAATCAACAAAGCAAGGTTTGTTTTACATGGAACATCTTATAACAAACAATATATTAACTAAACAGTGTAGGTGAATACAGAACAGAGTAATTAGCTAAGCAGAATGAATTATCTAAACAGCGTATGACAATACAAAACAGAATCCACTATATACAACTATATACAAGTATGTGGGCATTAGAGATTAGATCCTTATATATTTTCTGCTATGTGTGTAGTCTGTTTAAGTGAGAAGGTTTTTTTATTTGATACAGTCAGGTATTTAGTTAGCCTTTGTCTAAATTGAGTGGAGGGTTATCTATGTTGTTGTAGTGCTTGGTAAATAGAAAAGTTTTCAGTTTTTTACGGAATTCCATGATCTCAGTTATTGCTCGTAGATCCTCTGGGAGGGAATTCCAGATGGTCGGAGCTGCATGTGAAAAGGTTCTAGGAAACAGTCCACTAGGAAAACCTATGCCCTGAAATGGAAGAGGTTTTCTGTGTGGTATCAACTATGTACAGAGGATCCCTTTCTCCTGTACTGTGCCAGTAGTGCTTCAGTACTTACTGCACTTATCAAATCAGGGACTTCAGTCCAATTCTGTTCGGGTCCACCTCTCAGCTCTTCCAGCTCACCACTCACTGGTGGAGGGACATTCTCTGTCAAGTCACCCCTTGGTATCCTGCTTTCTCAGGGGCTTGCTTTTGCTCAAGCCCCCCACCTGTCCTCCTGCTCCTGAGTGGGAGCTGAATGTGGTCTTGCAGCAACTGACTTGGGCACCCTTTGAGCCGATGGCTACTTGCCCTCTATGCTTCCTTTCCTGGAAGACTCTCTTCCTGATAGCCCTCACCTCGGCTAGGCGAGTGAGTGAGCTTCAGGCCCTGGTCTGTGATAGGCCTTACACCAGGATTTATAGGAACAGAGTAGTCCTTAGGACTCATCCAAAGTTCCTCCCCAAGGTTGTCTCCTCTTTCCACCTCAACCAGGAGGTGGTTCTTCCAACATTCTTCCCTAGGCCTCATTCTAACCAGGCTGAAGCAGTCCTGCATACTCTGGACTGTAGGAGGGCCTTGTCCTTCTACCTTGACCGTATCAGGGACATAGAAGGGCTACTCAGCTCTTCGTCTCCTTTGACCCCAATAAGTTAATATCAATATCAATATCAAGCAATTCTGCCTAGCCTCTGCCCCCAAGAGTCTTCACAAAACGCCTGGCAGTCGTGGCTGCCGCCTTCTGCGCCCAGGAGGTCTTCGTCTTTCCCTACCTGGACGTCTTGCTCATAAAGGGAGGCACAGCAGGCCACCACATGCACCATTCAGGTACTGCAACACTTGGACTTTGACTTAAACTACCCGGTCTCACCTCCTCCTGACAGTGTCTGGAGCTCACTGTGGCAAAGAGACACTCTTCAGTCGAAGGCTTTCTTGCCTAGAGACCAAGCTGATTGTCTCAGGTCTGTAGCTCGGGATGTACAGTGCCTGCCCCTCTTCTCCTGCGCCTCCTCTCGGGCACATGGCCTCCACTGTTCACGTCACCACAGACGCTCACCTCCACATGACGGCGCAATGGTATCTCCTGGATCAGCGGTCCCAGGCCACTGGCTGCCTCTGAGACAGTTTCTGTGACTCGCCTGTTGGCAGACACTCTTGTCTGGTAGCAATTGCCCCAGCATCTCGAGGCGAGCATGCCTTTTCAAACCCCAAGCCCCTCGATGGTCCTCACCACAGATACCTCCCTGCTTGGTTGGGGAGCCCACTGCAGAGATCTCTGCACCCAGGGCAACTGGTCAGCAGCCGAGAGCACCCAGCAGATCAACCTCCTGTAGCTCTGAGCCATATCCCTAGTCCTGAGGGTCTTCCATCACCACCTGCATCACCAGATGGTTCTGGGCCATACAGACAACCAGGTGGTGGTGATCTACGTGAACAAACAAGGGGCCACAGGGTCTCGGACCCTTTGTCAGGAGGCTCTAGCCCTCTGCTCGTACGTGATCTGACAGTATTCTCCTGGGGGCAGTGTACCTGCCAGGACAACCTGTTGGCTGACACTCATCAGAGTTCTCCAGCCACATGAGTGACAGCTGGACCCCAGTCTAGACTGTTGGCTTTTCTGGGTTTGGGAGGAGCCTGTGATGCACCTGTTTGCCAGTCTGGACAACTTTCAGTTGCCCCGATTCTGGTCCCGGTGGCCCCATCCTTCCAGGGGGGTGGCAGCAAAATATACCTAGTCTCATGGTCAGAAGACTTAATGTATGCCTTCTCTCCACCGCCGCTGATCGCCAAGACCTTTTTCAGGACCCGCCAACAGGGCCTCGCTCATCCTGATAGCTCCTCGGTGGCCCAGGCAACCATGGTTCCCACTACTTCTACAGTTGACGGTGGAAATCCCCATCCACTTGGAGACTCCCCTGGGACTCCTTTCTCAGGAGGGGGCATCTCTCCTACACCCCAACATGGGGTCCCTGTTGCTGACAGCGTGGCTGCTGAGAGGGTGACTTTGGCCTAATCTCCAGGAACAAGCAGGAATGAATCTTCACATATGGGTACGTCGGTACCGACGGAGCCTGCGCGGAAACGCTCCCCAGCTTCCCAAAAAGGAAAGCATTTGGGAGCATCCCACAGCGCCTGCGCGCTGCCTTCCCGCCTTTCCTAACCACCTCTCCTCAGTTCTTCTTTGCCGCGGAGCCAGCAGGTCGAGCCCTGTCACCGCTGAAGAAGTTCTTTATTTTATTTTATTTCATTGGTCGCGTGTCTGCCTTCCCCGACTCCGGACGGGTACCGCCGGTCTTTTCTTTCTTTCTTTAAAAAAAAAAAAAATCTATATTTTTCCTCACTTAGTGTATTTTTTCTCTTGGGCCTCAGGGCCCACAAAAAAATTTCCCTCATAGAAAAACCAGCTTCCGGGTTCAAGAAATGCACTAAGTGTAGCGGTTCTATTTCTGTTACAGATACCCATGAGTGGTGCCTTAAATGTTTGGGTCCTGAACACTCCATTCCGGCTTGTCTGTCCTGCTCCCTAATGTCTAAACGGGGTTTACAGAACCGAGCAGCTAAGCTCCATGTGCTGTTTCCCGCTGATGCAGCGTCGGTAGCATCGACATCTTCCAGGTCGTCTTCTCCTGATGGATCTCAGGTAACCAAACATAAATCTAGCAGGTCCTCGAAGGGTAGATCTTCCTCTAAGCATCGAGATGCCTCCGGGCTTGCCCTCGAGGATCCTGCACCAGCAAAACAACCCCGGCGGGAAGCTCCTGCTTCCAAAGCTCCTCCTATGGAGTTACAGGTTGACATCGATGGCACGGCCTCGACCGATCACCTGTTAGAATGCTCTGGGGTACCGGCACAATCTCCTGGTACCGAATTCCAGGCATTCATGGCGTCGATGGATCAGAATGTTCTGTCCATGCAGCGGGCTATCATGGCCTTCATTCAAGCTGCGACACTGCTGGTACCACAACAAGCTCCGTTGTCGGTATCGGCTCCGGTACCAGCGCCGATACCGGTACTGACTGCATCGACATTGACCAGGATACTGGCTGCAGCGGTTCCTTGTCCAGGGCTGCTTATCGGTACCGATCCGGTACCGAGGACGCCCGAGGTCGATACTGCTCGATACGTGTATCGAGCGTTAGAAGAGCACCCTGACAGGCGGTACTTTGATTCCTCTGGTGATTCTGATACATCAGATGAGTCTCCTGAAGTATCCATAGCCCTTCCTGAAGAGCCTTCTTCTCCAAAAAGAAGAATGTCTCCTCCAGAGGACTTGTCCTTTCAAGACTTCATAAGAGAAGTAGCTAAAGGACTTTCTATTTCAGTAATCTCTGAATCAGAGCCTAGAGCAAAAAAATTAGATATTTTAGGATATTCTAAGGCTCCTAGAGAGGCATTCACCTTACCAATTCATGAGATTCTTTATGAACACATGATTTTATGGGAGACTCCTCTCACTCTCTCTCCTCATTCTCGCAGATTGGACACTATGTATCGTGTCCCTCCCTGTCCTGGGTTTCATAAAACTCAGCTTCCTCACCATTCCATTGTGGTGCAGTCAGCTATGAAGAGGATAAAGAGTACAAAGAGACACTCTTCTACTCCTCCAGGAAGAGAATGCAGGACCTTGGATGCTTTTGGAAGGAAAATCTTCCAAGCCAGTATGCTTATTGCCAGAATCAACTCATATAGTCTTTACATGGGTATGTTTCTAAAAGAAGTTGCAGAAAAACTGCACACTTTCCTCCATTTTCTTCCAGAGGATAAAAGGGAAGAATTCCTCATTTGGCTTAAGCATACTCAAGACATTTCAAAGTTTTCCAACAGGGCAGCCTTTGACTCCTTTGAAGGTGCCAGCAGAGCTTCAGGCATTGCCATAGCTGCTCGCAGAATTGCTTGCCTCCAAGCTTCTGATTTAGAACCCTGGGTCCAAGATGGCTTAGGAAATCTTCCCTGTACAGGGAAGATTTCCTATTTGGCAAAGAATGGCAAATAAAAGCCACTCAAATGGATGCAGAAAACTCTGCTCTGGATAGACTTTCAAAGTCAACCTCCATTCCTGCCAAGAAAAAGCCTTTTAAAAAGTCTTTTTTCAAAAAGGGCAGATTTCCTTCTACTTCTGGCCAACAATCTTCCACAGGTCGCTTTGCCACTAAACGTCAGCAACCTAAACAGGCCAGGCCTAAGTCTACAGGGGCTGCTGCAACTCAGCAGACCCAACCTCCTCAGGGTTTTTGACTTGATGCTAGAGAACATAGCCTTTCTGGCTCTAAAACAGCCAGAACCTCTCACCATTCCAGGAAGGTTAGCTCATTTTGCTCCCAGATGGGAGCAAATCACATCAGAACAGTGGACCCTCTCCATCATAAGAGAGGGCTACAGGCTTCATTTCTCAGACCTTCCTCCCCACACCATGGTGAGACACATTAATTCTCCCACATTTCTTCTCGACCTTCTAGGTCAGGAGGTGGCTACCCTTCTTGCCCAAGGGGCAATAGAAGAAGTTCCTCTTCTTCAACAAGGGTCAGGGTTCTACTCCCCTATTTTCTCATTCCAAAGAAGACAGGGGGATACAGACCCATCTTAGATCTCAGAGAATTGAACAAATTTCTATGCAAGGAGAAGTTCAAGATGCTTTCTCTGGGCACTCTCCTTCCATACCTTCAAAGTCAGGATTGGCTTTGTTCTCTAGATCTCAAGGATGCATACACACATGTCCTCATCCATCCATCTCACAGAAGATTCCTAAGTTTTCTTTTCCAAGGAAAACATTACCAATACAGAGTGCTTCCTTTTGGTCTGGCCTCTGCTCGAAGAGTGTTCACCAAATGCATGGCTATAGTTGCTGCATTTCTACGCATTCTGGGAATATTTGTCTTCCCATACCTGGACGACTGGCTCATCCGAGCTCCATCTCAGTCAGAGGCCCAGGTTTCCCTGGACCGCACAAGGCGCATTCTGCAGTATCTGGGACTTGTGGTAAACCTCCCAAAGTCTCAGCTCACCCCTACTCAGTCCCTAGAATTCATAGGGGCCTGGTTGGATACCACTACTGCAAGGGCCTACCTTCCTCAGGCCCGTTGCCAACGTCTAGTGCAGTTAGCCTCCCAGATTCAGTCAAAGAGCCACTTAACTGCCCGGGAGATGCTACAACTGCTAGTCCACATGGCTTCCACAGTGCATGTGGTAGCCTATGCTCGCCTACACATGAGAGCAGCTCAATGGACTTTGTCCACCCAGTGGACTCAAGCATCAGGAGCTCTCTGACGAAATAGCAACCTCCAAACGTCTCTTTTGGTCTCTCCAATGGTGGATGTCCACTCAAAATCTGTTGCTCGGGTCCCCCTTCCAACAGTTGTTTCCCCAAGCAACCCTCAACAGATGCCTCCCAAACAGGTTGGGGAGCTGATCTACAGGACCTCTCCACTCAAGGCACTTGGTCCTCACAGGAGACCTCTCTTCATATCAACCACTTGGAGCTTCGAGCAGTTTTTCTAGCTCTCAAGGTCTTTCATACCCTCCTCAGCTACAAGACAATCCTCATTCATACGGACAATCAAGTAGCCATGTTTTACATAAACAAGTAAGGAGGAACTGGCTCTGTCGCTTTGCAACAAAGCTTTAAGATTCTGGGCCTTCGCCAGAGAGCATCAAATCTATCTCCTGGCAGTATACCTCCCAGGAATCCAAAACTCTTGGGCAGACAGACTCAGTCGAGTTCTGCTTCCACACGAATGGTCCCTGCAGATGGATCAGGTACTCAGAATCTTCCAAGAATGGGGAACCCCGGACATAGACCTCTTTGCAAGTCCGTGGAATGCCAAACTTCCCCGGTTCTGTTCCAGAATGCCGTGTCAGGGAGTTCAGGCCAAGGATGCCTTCCTCCTTCATTGGGGTCAGGGCTTCCTGTATGCTTTTCCACCCATTCCCTTGATTCCCAAGACTCTGTTCAAACTCCAGAGGGATCAAGGATCTATGATCCTCATAGCTCCACACTGGCCACGCCAAGTGTGGTACTGTCTACTTCTGCATCTCTCCCAAGCCCCCTTCCTGGACTTGGGAGCTGCTCCAGACCTTCTGTCCCAGGTGGAAGGGACTTTGTGGCACCCAAACCCCAAGTCCCTTCACCTCAGAGCTTGGTTACTGAAGGCCTAGACCATCAAGGCTTGAATCTTTCCCAGCAAGTGAAGGATATCCTCCATGCTTCCAGAAAACCTTCCACCAGGCGTTCCTATGCTTTTAAATGGAAAAGATTTTCCATTTGGTGTGCTGAAAAGGGTCTTGACCCTCTAGCACTACCTTTAAATTCTTTTAGACTAGCTCCTGCATCTCTCCAATGCAGGACTTAAGACAAATTCAGTAAGAGTCCATTTGAGTGCTATTGCAGCATCCCTTAAGGCCATCAATGGACAACCTATTTCCTCTCATTGCAAGATTCATGAGAGGCCTAACTTTAACTAAACCTGCCATTAGACCTCCTCCGGTGGCATGGGACTTAAATTTAGTTCTTGGTCAGCTTATGAAGCCACCTTTTGAACCCTTAACCACTACCTCCTTGAAATTTCTTTCCTGGAAGGTTATTTTCTTCATTGCAGTCACTTCAGCTCGCCGCATCAGTTAACTGCAGGCCTTAGTGGCTAATCCACCTTAAACAAGGTTCCATCATGATAAGGTAGTCCTTAGGACCACTCCACACTTTATGCCTAAAGTGGTCTCACCTTTTCATCTTAATCAAGAGGTATATTTACCTGTCTTTTTTCCAGCTCCTCATGCATCCAGTGCAGAGAAGAATCTTCATACTCTGGATTGTAAAAGAGCTCTTGCTTTTTACTTACGAAGGACACAGCAACATAGAAAGTCTTCCCAGCTTTTTGTTGCTTTTGATCCTTCTCATTTAGGACTTCCAGTCTCTAAGAGGACACTGTCCAATTGGATTGCTCAGTGTATTTCTTTCGCCTACCAGAGTAAGAACCTTTCTCTGGAGAGCCATGTCACAGCTCATAATGTGAGGGCCATGGCCACCTCTATGGCTCATCTAAATTCTGTGTCCATCGACCAGATCTGTTGAGCAGCCACCTGGACTTTGGTTCATACCTTCACAGCCCATTACTGCTTGGATAAGGACTCCCGCCGGGATGCCTTGTTTGGTCAGGCTGTCCTCAAACACCTGTTGCATTCTTAAACAACTCCTACCCTCCTTCCCTGGATGGATGCCTGAGATCCATAGGAGGACGTAGAACCCTTCCCAGGGTCTCATATCCTTGGGGATCTCCCAGGCATCTTAGCTAGGGAGTCCCCATATGTGAAGACTCATTCCTGCTTGTTCCTGGAGATAGCACAGATCTCCAGGAACAAGCAGGAATAAGTCCTCACATATGGGTACGTCGGTACCGACGGAGCCTGCGCGGGAAAGCTCCCCAGCCTTTCAGATGAAAGGCTTTTGGGGCCTCCCACTGCACATGCGCGCTGCCTTCCCGCCTTCCTGACCAGCTCTCTTCAGTTTTTCTCTTTTTCCGCGGAGCCAGCAGGTCGTGTTCCTGTCACCGCTGAAGAAATTGTTAAATTTGTTATTTTTCTTTAGACCGCGTACCTGCCTTCCCCATACCGAAACCGGTACCGCCGGTCTCTCTTTCTTTCTTTATAAAAAAAAAAAAAAAGACTTTTTTATTTTCTTCAGCACAGCTTGGTACCTGTTAGGCCTTAAGGCCTACACAAATTCTCCTCATGGAGAAGTCAGTCCCTGGTTTTAAAAAATGTACCAAATGCAGTGCTGTCATTTCTGTCACAGACACCCATGAATGGTGTCTCAAATGTTTGGGACCTGAACACTCCATACCGGACTGCCCATCCTGCACCCAGATGTCTAAACGTGGTTTGCAGAACCGGGCCAACAAGCTCCATGTGCTGTTTCCTTCAGAAGCATCACAGTCATCCAGGTCTTCCTCTCCGGATGGATCTCAGGTAACCAAAACTTCTGTGGGCAAATCCTCTAAAAGCAAATCTCTTTCTAAAGATCGAGAGGCTCTCAATTTTGAGTTCGAGGATTCTGCCCAGGCCAAAAAACCCCGGCGGGAGGTTCCGGCCTCCAAAGCAATCATGGGGTCACAGGTTGACATCGATGGCACGGCCTCGACCGATCACCTGTTGGACTGCTCTGGGGTACGGGCCCATACCGGTATCCGACATCCAGGCAGTAGTGGCGTCTATGGGCAGTACTGTCCAGACCATGCAGCAGGCCGTTCTGGCATTCATTAAGGCTGCGACGCCCTCGGTACCGATTTCATCGGAACCGAGACCATCGACTTCCAAACGTCGATCGGTTCCGCATGCCAGATTCCAGCTTTCGCCTGGTACCGATCCCATGCCTGATACGCCCGATGTCGATACCGATCGGTATGCGTATCGTACATTGGCAGTACAGAGGGAAGACTCAGATTCTTATGATGAATTCAATTCCTCTGATGACTCTGCTGAGCTTACTCTTCCTGAGGAGCCCTTTTCTCCAAAGAGGAGGATGTCTCCTCCAGAGGATTTATCCTTTCAGGATTTCATTGTTGATGTAGCTAAAGCACTTTCTATTGCTACATCTTCTGAAAAAGAACCCAGATCAAAAAAATTGGACATTTTAGGATACTCAAAAGCTCCTAAAGAGGCAGTCACTCTGCCTGTCCATGAAATCCTTCAAGAACACTTGATGGATTTGTGGGAGACTCCTTTAACACTGTCTCCCCATTCCCGTAGGTTGGACACCATGTATCGGGTCCCTCCTTCGCCTGGGTTCCAGAAAACTCAGCTGCCTCACCACTCTATTGTGGTGAAGTCTGCCATGAAGAAAATAGAGTCCTAAAAGGCATTCTTCTACCCCTCCAGGGCGAGAATGTAAGACCCTAGACTCTTTTGGAAGAAAGATGTTCTAGGCTAGTATGCTTATAGCCAGGATCAATTCTTATAGCCTTTATATGGGCATGTTTCTTGGACAACTTGCCCTAAAAATACAGAATTTTGCCCCCTTTATCCCTGATGATCAAAGGGCGGACTTCTTTTCTATGGTGACACAACTTTCAGAGGTCTCCAAGTTCTCCAACAGGGCAGCCTTTGATTCCTTTGAAGTTGCAGGCAGAGCTTCGGGAATTGCTATTGCAGCCCGACGTCTCGCTTGGCTCCAGGCTTCTGACCTAGAACCCTGGGTTGTAGTTGGCCTCAGGAATCTGCCCTGTACCGGTGAGAACTTATTTGGGGAAGACTGGCAGATTAAAGCTGCTCAAATGGATGCAGAAAATGCCACTCTAGATAGACTTTCCAAGTCTACTTCTACCCCTGCCAAAAAGAAGTCTTTTAAAAGGCCTTACTATAAAAAGGCCAGATTTCCCACAAATACTGGCCAGCAATCTGCTCAGCCTCGCTTTGCGGCTAAGCGTCAATCTAAGCAGGTAAAGTCAAAGCCTGCAGTGTCTGCTACACCTCAGCAGGCTCAACCCCCTCAGGGGTTTTGACTTGCCTCTAGAGAACTTGCCGTTTCTGGCTCTAGAACAACCAGAGCCCCTCACCATTCCTGGAAGGCTAGCTCATTTTGCTCCCAGATGGGAACAAATCACATCAGAGCAATGGACCCTCTCTATTATCCGGGAGGGCTACAAACTTTATTTCTCCAGCATTCCTCCCCATACCATGGTGAGGCAATTCAGTTCTCCCCCATCTCTTCTGACCCTGTTGGGTCAGGAAGTCTCTTCTCTTCTTGCCCAAGGGGCAATAGAGGAGGTTCCTCCTCCACAACAGGGGTTAGGTTTCTACTCCCCTTACTTTCTCATAACAAAGAAGACAGGGGGCTTCAGACCTATCCTAGATCTGAGAGAATTGAACAGGTTTCTATTCAAGGAGAAATTCAAAATGCTCTCTCTGGGCCTTCTCCTTCCATACCTTCAGAGTCAGGATTGGCTTTGTTCTCTAGATCTCAAGGATGCGTACACTCATATACTCATCCATCCATCCCACAGAAAATATCTAAGATTTCTGTTCCAGGGAAAACATTTCCAGTACAGAGTACTACCCTTCGGTCTGGCCTCTGCTCCAAGAGTCTTCACAAAATGCATGGCAGTCGTAGCTGCATTTCTCAGAGGCATGGGAATCTTTGTCTTCCCATATCTGGACGACTGGCTCAACCGAGCTCCATCTCAGTCAGAAGCCCAGATGTCTCTGGACCGCACAAGGCGTATTCTTCAATATCTGGGACTTGTGGTAAACATTTCCAAATCCCAACTCATCCCTACTCAGTCTCTGGAATTCATAGGGGCCCAATTGGACTCCACCACTGCAAGGGCCTACCTCCCTCTGGTCCGAGGCCAAAGACTAATAAGCTTGGCCTCCCAGGCTCAGTCCAGAAGTCACTTGTCAGCCAGAGAAATGCTGCAGCTTCTGGGCCACATGGCCTCCACGGTACACGTGGTGCCCTACGCTCGTCTTCATATGAGAGCAGCTCAATGGACCTTGGCCACCCAGTGGTCTCAAGCATCAGGACTGCTCTCAGACCAAATACTCACCTCAAAACGACTGTTTTGGTCTCTCCAGTGGTGGACATCCTCCAAAAATCTGTTGTTGGGGATCCCCTTCCAACCTTCGTTGCCCCAAGCAACCCTCACAACAGATGCCTTCCAAGCAGGGTGGGGAGCTCATCTCCAGCACCTCTCCACTCAGGGCACCTGGTCTCCTCAGGAGACCACCCTTCACATCAACCTTCTGGAACTGCGAGCAATCTTCCTTGCCCTCACAGTCTTCCACACCCTCCTTGTCAACCTGACTGTCCTAGTCCAAACAGACAATCAGGTAGCCATGTTCTATGTCAACAAACAAGGAGGGACGGGCTCTCTGTCGCTTTGCAACGAAGCTCTCAGATTATGGGCCTTCGCCAGAGAGCACCAAATTCATCTTCTGGCAGTATATCTTCCAGGAGTTCAAAACTCTCGGGCAGACAGACTCAGTCGAGTTCTGCTCCCACACGAATGGTCCCTACATATGGACCAGATACGCAGAATCTTTCAGGAATGGGGGACCCCGGACATAGACCTCTTTGCAAGTCCGTGGAATGCCAAACTTCCCCGGTTCTGTTCCAGGACTCCGTGTCAGGGAGCTCAGGCCAACGATGCCTTTCTCCTACATTGGGGTCAGGAATTCCTGTACGCTTTTCCACCCATTCCTTTGATTCCCAAGACTCTGTTCAAACTTCAGAGGGATCACGGATCCATGATCCTCATTGCTCCACGCTGGCCACGCCAAGTGTGGTTCCCTCTCCTTCTACAGCTCTCCCAGGGCTCCTCCCTGGACCTGGGAGCTGCACCAGACCTTCTGTCTCAGGAGCAGGGGACTTTGTGGCATCCAAACCCCAAGTCCCTACATCTCCGAGCTTGGTTACTGAAGGCTTAAGCCTTCATGAGTTTAATCTTTCCCAACCAGTGAAAGATATCCTTCATGCCTCTAGGAAACCCTCTACTAGGCGTTCCTATGCTTTCAAATGGAAACGTTTTTCCATTTGGTGTGCGCAACAGGGTCTTGACCCTCTAGCACTTCCTTTGAATTCTCTACTGGACTATCTCCTGTATCTTTCCAATGCAGGCCTCAAGACAAATTCAGTACGAGTCCATTTAAGTGCTATTGCAGCATCCTTAAAACCTATAAATGGACAACCTGTCTCCTCTCATCTTATTGCAAGGTTCATGAGAGGCCTGACCCTCACTAAGCCTCCCATCCGACCTCCTCCGGTAGCATGGGACTTGAATCTAGTTCTGGGTCAACTTATGAAGCCACCTTTTGAACCGTTGGTATCTACCTCCCTGAAATTTCTTTCCTGGAAGGTTCTTTTCCTTATTGCAGTCACTTCGGCTCGCCGCATCAGTGAACTGCAGGCTTTGGTGGCTAATCCACCTTATACCAGATTTCATCATGATAAGGTGGTCCTTAGGACGAATCCCCACTTTATGCCTAAAGTGGTCTCGCCTTTTCATCTTAATCAAGAGGTATATCTACCTGTTTTTTTTCCCGGCTCCTCATGCATCCAGTGCAGAGAGGAACCTTCATACTCTTGACTGTAAAAGAGCTCTCGCCTTTTACCTCAACAGGACTCAGCCACATTGAAAGTCTTCCCAACTTTTCGTGGCTTTTGATCCTTCTCATTTGGGACTTCCAGTCACCAAACGTACACTTTCCAATTGGATTGCTCAGTGTATTTCTTTTGCTTACCAGAGTAAGAACATTTCTCTGGAAGGCCATGTCACAGCTCACAATGTGAGAGCCATGGCTACTTCTATGGCTCATCTTCACTCTGTGTCCATAGATCAGATCTGTCGAGCAGCCACTTGGGCCTCGGTTCATACCTTCACAGCCCATTACTGCTTGGACAAGGACTCCCACCGGGATGCCTTGTTTGGTCAGGCTGTCCTCAAACACGTGTTCCATACTTAAACAACTCCTGCCCACCTTCCCTGGATGGATGCCTGAGATCCATACGAAGATGGTTTACCCTTGGAGGGGGATCTCCCAGGCATCTTAGCTAGGGAGTCCCCATATGTGAGGACTTATTCCTGCTTGTTCCTGGAGATAGCACAGTTACTTACCTGTAACAGGTGATCTCTGGGAACAGCAGGAATTAGTCCTCACAATCCACCCACCTCCCCTAGGAGTTGTATCTCTATCTATCTTCCTTTCCTCTCTCTATTGTCTCAGCTTTAAACTCGAAGAGAGCTGGTCAGAAAGGTGGGACGGCAGCGCGCATGTGCAGTGGGAGGCCCCAAAAGCCTTTCATCTGAAAACCTGGGGAGCTTTCCTGCGCAGGCTCCGTCGGTACCGACATACCCATATGTGAGGACTAATTCCTGGTGTTCCCAGAGATCACCTGTTACAGGTAAGTAACTGTGCTTTACCTGTAACAGGTGATCTCTGGGAACAGCAGGAATAAGTCTTCACAACCCTCCCACCTCCCCTAGGAGTTGTATCTCTTTCTCTATCTTTCCTTTCCTCTCTCTCTATTGTCTCAGTTTTAAACTCGAACTGAGGAGAGGTGGTTAGGAAAGGCGGGAAGGCAGCGCGCAGGCGCTGTGGGATGCTCCCAAAAGCTTTACTTTTTGGGAAGCTGGGGAGCGTTCCCGCGCAGGCTCCGTCGGTACCGACGTACCCATATGTGAAGACTTCTTCCTGCTGTTCCCAGAGATCACCTGTTACAGGTAAGTAACTGTGCTTTTCAACCTCCCGGTTAAAGTGGAGGGCATTCTGCTAGCCTCTCACAAGGCCTTTACTAGGAAGACCTATGCCATCAAATGGCACAGGTTCTCTGGTGCATCGAAAATGGAGCTGACCCTTTCTCCTGTCGGGTGCCGCTGGTGTTACACTACCTTCTCCACCTCTCTTGCCGGGCTCAAGTCTAACTGTCAAGAGTGTACCTGAGTGCCCTTTCAACGCACCACCGTCCAGTGGATAGTAAGCCCCTCTCTATTCAGCTGTTGGTGACCCGCTTCCTTCATGGCCTACTCTTATCGAAGCCCCCGGTTAGCCAGCCGGCAACCGAATGGTTCCTCAACGTTGTGTTAGGGCAGCTCACTCGCTCACCCTTCCAGCCTCTGGCTACCTGCCACCTTCGCTGGCAGTGGCTTTTGACTCTTACAGCATGGCCCCTCTTCCCACAGGGGACAGGCAGTGCACAGGAGGCAGACTTGCCCTATATGCCCAGAGATGTACAGCCATTACCACCGATGCCTGGATCTTGCAGTTAGTCCAAGAGGGCTACCTCCTTTATCTAGCCCAGGTGCCGCTTCCTTACTTCCCTCAGGCCTCCCCTTCACCGGGACCATCTTCTTAAGGAGTTGGCTGGTCTTCTCGAGGATCAGGTTGTAGAACCGGTGCCCCACCACCTGTAGAGCAATTGCTTCTACTGCAGGTACTTTTGGTGCCAAAGACAACAGGAGGCCTCGGGCCCATCCTCGACCTTCACAACCTAAACAAGTTCCTGGTGAGGGAGAAGTTCAAGATTCTCTCCCTTGGAATATTGCTGCCTTATCTCCACCAGGGAGACTGTCTATGTTCCTTAGACCTAAAATATGTGTATACACACATCATGATACACCCAGACCACAGGCAGTATCTACGCTTTGTGGTGGGAGGCAGTCACTACCAGTACAGAGTACTCCCCTTTGGCTTGGTCTCGGCCTCGGCCCCCAGGGTATTCACAAAGTGCCTGGCTGTGGTGGTAGCCTTTCTCAGACTCCAAGGGGTCTGTCTTCCCCTACCTAGACGACTGGCTCATCAGAGGCATTTCAGCCAGCGAGGTCCACCAGGCCACATCTCACACCATCCAGTTGCTTCAGCATCCTGGGTTTATAATCAACTACCCCAAGTTCAGCCTCACTTCCACTCAACAGCTGGAGTTCATTGGAGTGACTCGACATCCTTCAGGCAAGGCCCTATCTACCTGCACACAGGGAAAGCAGGCTTCTGGCTCTGGCACGTCAGGTGAGTTGCAGGTCCATAGTGCCAGCAAGACAATTTCTGTGCCTCTTCGGGCACATGGCTTCCACGGTCCATGTGACCCCAGACGCACGCCTCCACATCCTGACTGCTAAGTAATGTCTCAGAGACCAGTGGTCACAGGCCACAGGTTGCCTCAGGGACAAAGTCAGTGTCCAGGTGGCTAATACAGTCCCTGGACTGGTGGCTTCAGCAACTCCACTTGCAGGCAGGGATGCCTTTCCAGGCTCCTCTACACACGAGGATCCTGACCACAGATGTGTCCCTGTTGGGCTGGGGGGCCCATTGCCAGCGGTTCCGTACTCAGGTAGTGTGGTCCCGAAACGAGAGAGCATAACAGATCAATTTCTTGGAGCTTCGTGCCATCCGCTTGGATCTAGGAGTTTTCTGGCAGATCCTGGCCCACAAACCTGTCCCTGTACAGACAGACAACCAGGTGGCCATGTTCTGTATGAACAAGCAGGTTGGCACGGGGTCCCCGTCTCCTATGTCAGGAAACCCTGGATCTGTGCTCGTTTGCAGCCCGGCATGGTATTCATCTGCGGGGTGTCTTCCTGCCGGGCCGGGACAACTGGTTAGCTGACGGACTAAGCAGGATTCTCCAGCCTCATGAGTGGCAGTTGGACCGTGGGGTAGCCAGTTGGCTTTTCCAGACCTGGGTACAGCCAATGATGGATTTGTTTGCAAGCCCAGTTGCCCCGTTTCTGCTTTAGGCAGCCCACACCCACAGAGGGTGGCCGCCGCTGCCTTTTTGATATGGTCCGTGGGCCTCCTGTATGTGTTTCCTCCTCTGCCTCTGGAGGCCAAGACTGTATTCAAGATTCTCCAGGACAAGGCTTCAGTCATCTTGGTAGCCCCGCAGTGGCCGAGGCAACCCTGGTTTCCACTTCTACTTCAGCTAGCGGTGGAGGCCCCAATTCCCCTGTGTCCTCCCCAAGCCTTCTGTCCCAGGAAGGGGCACTCTCCTGCACCCCAACCTCGGCTCCCTCAATCTGATGACATGGCTGCTGAAAGGGTGATGCTCCTCCTTCCAAAGGATGTTGAGGTCTTGCTGGCCTCAAATAGGACATCGACTAGACGGGCCTATGCCTTGAAGTGGTGTAGGTTTGTGATTTGGTGCGAGGGGCAGGGTGTGAATCCTTTCTCCTGCCAGGTTGGAGTGGTTTTACAGCACCTTCTCCACCTCTCGGATTTGGACCTGAAGTCCAACTCCGTCAGAATGCACCTCTGCTCCCTTGCAGCAAATCACTTCCCGGTGGAGAAGTTCCTCTCGACTCACTCCTTGGTTTCTCCGTTTTTGAGAGGCCTGCTTCTATTGAAGCCTCTGGTCTGCCCTTTGTCGACCGAGTGGGATCTGAATGTGGTTTTGGGGCAGCTTACTCGGCCGTCCTTTGAGCCGATGGTGACCTGCCATCTCCACTACCTCTTGGAAGGTGATTTTCTTGGTGGCATTCATGTTGGCTTGGCGGGTGAGTGAGCTTCACGCTCTTGTGTCAGACAGGCCTTACGTTATGGTCTATAAGAACCAGGTGGTGCTTCGCACATACCCCAAGTTCCTTCCGAAAGTGGTCTTCTCATTCCACCTCAACCAGGAGGTGGTGCTTCCTACCTTTTTTCCAGGCCACATGCCAGTCAGGCAGAGGCATTGCTGCATACCCTGGACTGTAAGAGGACGTTGATTTTCTATATCCAGTGTGCGCAAGTGCATAGAAGGGCTCCTCAGCTCTTCGTATCCTATGATCCCAGTAAGCTGGGGATGGCTGTTTCCAAGCCTACGCTGTCCACTTGGGTAGCAGACTGTATTGCCTGGGCATACAGGGCAGCCAAACTTCATTTGGAGGGTCATGTCATGGCCCATCGGGTCAGGGCCATGGCGCATCAGTGGCTTATTTCCGCTCTGTTCCACTGGCAGACATCTGCCGGGCCGCCACCTGGTCTTCGGGCCAGACTTTTGCAACCCATTATTGCCTGGATACGGAGTCCTGACTGGACAGTGCTTTCAATATCTATGCATCTTCTCCCCTCTGACCCTTCTGTGTCGGGCTACTGGAGTGCTATTCTCTTAGGCTCCCTCTACGAGAACTGCCAGAAGCCACAATAGGAATCTTTTTTTCAGCTGTGGGTTCTCAATAGACTATAACTGGGGAGTCCCATATGTGAGGACTGACTTCCTGCTTGTTCTTGGAGAAAGCGTAGTTACTCACCTGTAACAGGTGTTCTCTGGGGACAGCAGGAATCAGTCCTCACGGCCCTCCCTCCTCCCCTTGTAATTGCAGTCCTATTATTTTTGTTTTTGCCATCTTTTTAGTTGTCATTTGACTGAGCAAGATGGCACCCTTGGGCAGGAAGGGGACCGCGAATGCACGATGGCATCTCCCAAAGGCTTTCTCTGAAAGCTGGAGATTTGCTTTGCACGAGGGCTCCTTCGGCACCGACGTCATCCATATGTGAGGACTGATTCCTGCTATCCCCGGAAAACACCTATTTACAGGTAAGTTAACTACTCTTTTTCCGAGTCTTCTATCACCAACTCCAATACCGACATTTGTGTGTCTATTCTATGTGAACAAACGGGGGTACAGGGTTATACACCCCCCCCCCCCCCCCCAGGACGAGGTAGCCCTCTGCTCCTGTGCTGCACGCAGAGGGATGCTCCTAAGGGCAATGTATCTCCCTTGCCATGACAATGCCCTGGTGGACAAACTGAGCAGGGTCCTCCAGCCACAAGAGTGGTTCCTGGATCTAGTGGGTAGTCTCACAGCTATTTTGTCTCTTGGGCATCCACTCGATCGACCTGTTCGCCAACCCAGACAACAGGTAGTTGTCCCGATTCTACTCGCCCCATCTGCACCTGTCCCGGATGGCAGCAGATGCGTTCCTTATCCAGTGTATAGAAGGCCTCATGTATGCCTTCCCACAAGCACTGCTTGTAGCCAAGACACTATTCAAAGTCCAGCATGACAGAGCATTGCTAATGCTGAGAACCCCTTGGTGACCCAGGCAGCCCTGGTTTCCACTGCTTCTCTCCCTTTTGGCGGCATTGCCGATTAGGAGCAAGGCTCTCTCCTACTCCCCAATCTGGGGTCCCCCTCACTCACGGCTTGGCTAGTGAAACTGTAGCATTAGCCCCGTTCAGCTTCTCATGGGATGTGGAAGAAATTCTTCTGGCCTTTCGTAGGATCTCTGCAAGAAGGGTATACACCTTCAAGTGGTGCCGATTCTCAGTGTGGTATGTGGAAAGGCAGGCAAACCCATTTTCTTGCTCATTTAGTGGTACGTTAGTACCTGCTTCATCTATTGCAGGTGGGACTGAAGTCCAATTCGGTCAGTACACCTGAATATGCCATTGCAGCGCATCACCATTCCATTGAGGGGAAACCCCTCTCTGCTCTGTCCCTTGTCCCGATTCCTTTGGGGCCTCATGTTATCCAAACCCTGCCCCCCCCCCAAAGCAGCAGAATGGGATCTGTGTGGTGCTCTTGCAGCTCACTAAGGTTCCGTTTGAACTTCTTGCTACCTGCCATCTCTAGTACCTATTCTGGAATGTTGCCTTCCTGGTAGCACTTACATCAGCTCAGATAGTCAGCAAGCTCCAGGCTCCCAGAACCACCATACACGAGGCTTTACAAGAACAGGGTGGTGCTCTACATACACCCCAGGTTTCTGCCGAAGATGGTGTCCCCATTCCACCTCAACCAGGAGGTGGTACTCCCCACCCTTCTTTCTGAGGTCTCACGCCGGTAGGGCAGAGACTGTTCTCCATAATCTGTATTGTAAGAGAGCTCTGTCCTTATACCTGCAGCAGACTCAGGGACACCTCAAAGCATCACAGCTTTTCGTATCCTACAACCCCTGCCGTTTGGGCTCCCAGTGACTAAGCAAACTGTATCCATTTGGGTGGCAGACTGCATTACCCTTGCCTACGAGCAAGCAGGGATCTCGCTGGACCAGAGTCACAGCGCACAGCATCAGGGCCATGGTTACATCTGTGGCAAATCTGAATTATGTCCCCATGACAGAATCTGCCGGGTCACTACCTAGTCTTTGGTCCATACCGTTGCAGTTCACTACCGCCTGGAGAGGGAGTTCTGATGGGACAGCGCCTTCGGCCAGGCTGTACTCTGTAAGCTCTTCGATGTGCAGGCAACTCCTGCCTTCTGACCCTTCTGTGTTCAGGCTACTGGAGTGCTCGTTTTTTTGCTGGACACTTGTCTTGCGAGAGTCTCTCAGTAGGGTCTCAGCTGCTGCTGATCATGGCTCTCTTACAGGCTGCCGTGGCATTTTTTACTTTTTAGGTTCTCGGTAGCCTGTTGCTGGGGAGTCCCATATGTGAGGACTGACTTTCTGCTTGTTCCTAGAGAAGGCGTGGTTACTTGCCTGTAACAGGTGTTCTCCGGGAGAGCAGAAATCAGTTCTCACAACCCTTCTTCCTCCCCTTTGGCGTTGCTTCCTTAAGTATTTTATTTTTTCTTTGGCTGTCTTAGTTATGTCATTTGACTGAGGCAAGCTGGCACTCTTGGGTGGGAAGTGGACCACGTGTGTGTGGTATCTCCCAATAGCTTCTTTGAAAGCTGGGGAGATGCTTCTGCGCAGGCTCCGTCAGCGCCAATATCACGCATATGTGATGACTGATTCCTGCTCTCCTCTGAGAACACCTGATCTTCAGGAACAAGCAGGAATGTAGTCTTCACATATGGGTATCGTCGGTACCGACGGAGCCTGCGCGGGAACGCGCCCCAGCGTCCAATTAGAAAGCTTTTGGGAGCATCCCAAGCGCCTGTGTGCTGCCTTCCCGCCTTTCCCAACTGCCTCTCTCCAGTTCTTTGTTTTCCGCTGAGCCAGCAGGTGGTGGTTCCTGTCACCGCAGAAAATTTGTCCTTTTTCATTTTTGTGGTCGCGTCTGCCTTCCTCGACGCTTATCGGTACCGCCAGTTCTTCTTTTCTTTTCCCATTTTTCCAGGTGCACACGCCATTTTGGGCCTTAGGCCCAAAATGTTTTCCATCATGGAAAAACCCGCTTCGGGTTTTAAAAAGTGCACCAAGTGTGGTGGTACCATCTCCGTCACTGACACCCATGAATGGTGTCTGAAATGTTTAGGTCCTGACCACTCCATCACAGAATGTATGGCCTGTGCCATGATGTCCAAGAGAGGTCGACAGAACTGAGCTGCCAAGCTCAGTACCCTGTTTCTCTCTGATGTAGCCTCGGTGGCATCAACGTCTTCCAGGGCTTCGTCTTCCTCTCTTGGATCTCAAGTAACTAAACATAAGTCTAGCCGGTCCTCAAGGGGTAGATCTCCTTCTAAGCATCGAGATGCCTCTGGCGTTGCCCTTGAGGATTCCGCACCGGCAAAATTGCCCCGGTGGGAGGCTTTGGCTTCCAAAGCATTATCGGGGCTCCAGGATGTTCTCGAGGCCTTGAGCTCGGCAGAACTACTGGTGCCATGCTCTGGGGTACCGGCTCTTTTCTCCGGTACAGACATGCAGGCATCGACAGCGTCGATAGACTAGAGATTCCTGGCTATTGAACACAGTCTGGCGGCTCTCCTTGTGGCATCGACACCCTAGGAACCGCGTCAGACAGTTCAACCGGTACTGGCACCAACTATGGCACCAGTATTGATACCGGTACCGACAACATCAGCATCAGTGTCCACATTGTCGGCACCCAGTCATCCGATGCCTTCCGGTACTGATATACCGGTACTTTCCCCCTCAGTACCGACTTCGGTCGGTACGGGTATCGGGCTCTTCTAGAGCATCCGGACAGAAGGTACTTCGAGTCCTCAGAGGAATCTGAGGATTCTGACAGTTCTGTCGATGTGGGAATACTTCTCCCAGAGGAGCCTTCCTCCCCTAAACGCAGGATGTCTCCTCCAGAGGACATTTCCTTTCAGGATTTAATCGGGGAGGTGGCTCGAGGTCTGTCTATTACTGTAGCTCCTGAGACAGAGCCCAGAGCAAAGGAGTTGGAAATTTTACAATATCCCAAAGCTCCTAAAGAGGCAGCTACTTTGCCCATCCATGAGATCTTGCATGATCTCATGCTATGAATGTGGGAGACGCCTCTTGCCACCTCTCCTCACTCTCGTAGACTGGATACTATGTATCGAGTCCCTCCTTGTCCTGGTTTCCAGAAAACTCAGCTTCCTCACCACTCTGTTGTAGTGGAATCAGCTATGAGAAGGATCAGGAGTGCAAAGAGGCATGTCTCCAATCCTCCAGGACGTGAGTACAGAACTTTGGATGCTTTTGGACGTCGTACCTTCCAAGCTTCCATGCTTTCTGCCAGGATCAGTTCCTATATTTTATATATGGGAATGTTCCTGAAGGAAGTCACAGGAGATTTAGAGGTTTTAAGCCCTCTTCTTCCTGAGGACAGAAGGCAGGATTCTCCAGGACCAAGCAGGAAGTCAGTCCTCACTTATGGGTGACGTCGGCGCCGACGGAGCCCTCGCGGAGCAATTTTCCCCAGCTTTCAAAGAAAGCCTTTGGGAATTGCAGCGCGCATGCGCGGTCGTCTTCCCGCCCGAAGGTGCCATCTTAGCCAGTCTTCTTTTTTCCGCGGAGCCCTACAGACGTCCCCGTCTTGTCCCCGCGAAAAAGTTGATTTTCCTCTTTATTTTATACTTTTTTCTTTCGGTTCGACGCCGATCGTTTTCCCGCCCGGACTCGCGACGCCGGTCTCGAGTCCTCTTCCGTTTTTTTCGGTTTTTCTGACTTAGTCAGCTTTCGTTTTCGTTTTCCCTGGCAGCCCGGTCCTTTGACCTCGCAGGGGCCCTTTTTCCCCCGATGGCTGCCAGTGGCTTTAAGCGGTGTGGTCGGTGTGACCAAAATATGTCACTAACCGACACACACGACTTTTGCCTCCGCTGCCTGGGCCCGGATCATGAGGGACTGATCTGTGGGCCCTGCAGCAAACTGTCCTCGAAGGCGTTGAGAAGTCGGCGGCATCAGCGCGAGAGAATCTTCGCTGACCCCAGCCGTACCCGGACCTCGTCGGAGGCCTCCGTGTCGAAAGGCTCCAGCTCGGACCGTCGCCGGAGCTCCTCCAACCGGGGTTCTCCCTCCGGGGACCATCGTCGGAAGGAAAAACCCGCGAGGGCGGCGTCGGTGGACGCTCCTGGCTCCGCGAGGGCCAGGTCGCATAGCCCCGACAGCCGCCCCGGGTCCTTGGAGAAGGAGCACCTCCCGAAGCGACCTCGCCTGGAGTCGGAGATGCCTGCCCGGGTAAGTCCTGTAGTCCTTCTGGACTCGCCTCCGCGACAGCCGACGTCGGGCCCGACGCCGTCGGGGCCCGAGTCGGGGGCTGCTGGGTCACCTGAGCTCGGACTCAGGTTGACGGCCTTGGAGAGCAGACTGTCTGCCTTCATGGACCAGCAGCGGGCACTGCTCGCCGGCTTCGCTGGCGTCGCTGCCCCGACCGCCGGGATGTCGACGTCCAAGTCGACCCCGGAGACCGAGCCGATCCTCGAGTCGATGAGAACTCGAGTCGATCCTCGGTCGAGGTCGCCCTCGGCCTCCCGTTCGGGACCGAGGTCGCCGACGCCGACTCCCTCAGCGTCGGGGCGGCTGGCGCCGCACCCTGCCCGGGCCGACCCCACCGAGTCCTCGTCGGAGTCGGTCTGAGGAGGAAGAGTCACCTGATTCTTTCCGGACTCGGTGTGTCCCATCGGACTCTCCGGAGTCCGAGCCTCGGAAGCAGTCCCCCCCGGAGGATGCCCGGTTCTCGGACTTCGTTAGGGATATGGCCAAGGCTTTGGCCTTCCCTGCGGATCCCGAGGAGGAGCCTCGAGCCGAAGAGCTCGACGCCCTCCAGTATGACTCTCCCGCGAGGGAACACTTTACTGTGCCGGTTCCTCCTATGCTGGAACGACTACTCTTCCGCATGTGGGAGAGTCCGGCCTCCTCGCCGGTCCTGAGCAAGCGGGTCGATTCTATCTATCGAGTCCGCAAGAGCCCTGGCTTTCAAAAGGCACAGCTGCCACACCATTCCATGGTAGTGGAATCGGCCATGCATCGTCTTAAGAGCCAGAAGATGCACTCCTCGGTGCCTCCTGGAAGGGAGGCCCGTAACCTGGATGGCCTTGGCAAGAAGTGCTTCCAGGGCTCTATGCTCGCCTGTCGTGTCCAGACTTACCAGCTATACATGGGCATGTATCTCAGGGATCTGGCTAAAGAGCTAGCCGGATTCTCCGCTGGTCTCTCCGAGGAGCCCTTGCGGAGGTTCCTAGCCTTGTCCACGGGTATTCGGGAATGCTCAAAGTTCATGTCCCGAGCAGCCTATGATGGCTTTGAAGCCTCGGCTCGAGTAGCCGCAGCCGGCATCGGTGCCCGCCGACAGGCTTGGCTTCAGTCGTCCGACCTTGAGCCCTGGGTACAGGACAAGTTGGTCGATGTCCCCTGCCGAGGCGAAAACCTCTTTGGCAAGCCCATGGCGGAAAAGGCTGCACAAATTGAGACTGAGACTCTCACCAGGACCAGGCTTTCTAGGAAGACCTCCGCCCCTTCCCAGAAAAAGAAGGGCTCGGGAAAAAAGTCCTTTTACCCGAGGAAGGCAGCTGCCTACAAACAATACCCCCATTATCAGGCCCCTGCAGCTCCCCAACAGGGCCAGCAGGCCAAGGGACGGGGTAACGGGTCCCGTAGGCAGCAAGCCCCCAAGCCTGCACCACCAGCCCCTGCTCAGCAGGGTGGGGGTTTTTGACTCGCTCAGCATAGCCTCTCCCCCCCCGCTGGTTCCCCCCAGCACCGGAGGCCGGCTGGTTCACTTCGCCCACAGGTGGTCCAGCTTCACCGCAGATGCCTGGGTGCTTCAGGTCGTGCGAGAGGGCTACCTTCTCCACTTCCATCAGGTCCCTCCCTCCTATTTTCCGGGAGAGCCTCCGCGCCCCCCTCTGCACAGGGAGTTGCTCCTTCAGGAGTTAGCAGGTCTTCTGCAGGAACAGGCGGTGGAACCGGTGCCACACCACCTGAGAGGTCAAGGCTTCTATTCAAGGTATTTTCTGATACCAAAGAGAACAGGAGGCCTCAGACCCATCCTGGACTTGCGCAACCTCAACAAGTTCCTTGTGCGGGAGAAGTTCAAAATGCTTACCCTTGGAATCCTTCTGCCCTACCTCCAGCAGGGAGATTGGCTATGCTCCTTGGATCTAAAGGATGCCTACACGCACATCCTCATCCACCCAAGCCACCGCCAATACCTAAGGTTTGTGGTGGCAGGAAATCATTACCAGTACAGAGTACTGCCCTTTGGCCTGTCCTCCGCACCGCGAGTCTTCACAAAATGTCTCGCGGTCGTGGCGGCCCATCTCCGGCTTCACGGCCTCTGTCTTTCCGTACCTCGACGACTGGCTCATCAGAGCAGCGTCCGCTCAGGAGGTCACCAACGCCACGTGCCGCACGGTGACTCTGCTGCAACACTTGGGCTTTGTCATAAACTTCGCAAAGTCCACTTTGCTCCCCTCACAGGATCTCGAGTTCATCGGCGCAAGGCTGCACACTCCTCAGGCGCGAGCGTACCTACCGCTCGACAGGGCTCAGCGGCTCATGGACCTAGCCGACCGCTTTCGCAGCCAGCCCCTGGTCTCCGCCAGGCGCTTCCTGAGACTGCTCGGCCATATGGCTTCCACCGTCCATGTGACCCCCAATGCCCGCCTGAATATGCGGTCTGCTCAATGGTGTCTCCGCCGGCAGTGGCGACAAGCCACAGGCGGCCTAGCAGACCTTGTGCGCGTCTCCGAGCCGCTGGTCTCGTCTATCCGGTGGTGGCTCCGGCAGCCGAACCTGATATTGGGAATGCCTTTCCAGTCACCTCAGCCGACCCGGGTGCTGACCACCGATGCATCTCTCCTGGGCTGGGGAGCACATTGCCAAGAGGCACGTACTCAGGGCCTCTGGACCAAGTGGGAGTCTGCTCAGCAGATCAACTTCCTGGAGCTCAGGGCGATCCGCCTAGCTCTCAGGGCCTTCTCCCACCTGACCTCCCAACAGTCCGTCCTTGTCCAGACGGACAATCAAGTTGCCATGTTCTACGTGAACAAGCAGGGGGGCACGGGCTCCTTCCTCCTCTGCCGGGAGGCACAGAAGCTCTGCTCTTGGGCCGTCAGTCACGGCATTCTCCTCAAGGCAGTTTATCTCCCGGGCCAAGAAAATTGCCTGGCGGACAAACTCAGCAGGGTCCTCCAGCCGCACGAGTGGCGTCTGGATCCCTTGATCGTTCAGAAGCTCTTCCTCAGGTGGGGCCTCCCCACGGTGGATCTCTTTGCCAGTCCTCACAACCGGCAGCTTCCTCGCTTCTGCTCTCGTCAGCCACACCCCCTTCGGGTTGCGGCGGACGCTTTTCTGATCTCATGGTCGGGGAGCCTTCTGTACGCTTTCCCTCCCATCCTGTTAGTCTCTCGGACTCTTTTCAAGGTTCTCCGAAACAAAGCCTTCATGATCCTGGTGGCTCCTCGCTGGCCCAGGCAGCCGTGGTTTCCGCTCCTGCTGCAACTGGCGGTGGAGGATCCAATCCCTCTGGGGGTACAACCGGATCTCCTCACTCAGGATCAGGGGTCCCTACTGCACCCCAACCTCAGGTCTCTCAACCTCATGGCCTGGCTGCTGAAAGGGTAGTCCTTGCTCCTCTTCTCTTGCCGGCGGAGGTGGAGGAGGTCGTCTTGGCTTCGCGACGGCCTTCTACCCGCAAATGCTACGCCCTTAAATGGCGTCGCTTTGCAATCTGGTGTTCCCAACAGTCTCAGGATCCCTTCTCCTGCCCGGTGTCGGTGATCTTACAGTACTTGCTACACCTCTCTAATCTGGGACTTAAGTCCAACTCCGTCAAAGTTCACCTCAGTGCTCTTTCAGCACATCATGTGCCGGTGGATGGCAGACCTCTCTCCAACGACCCTCTCGTAGCGAGGTTTCTCCGAGGTCTCCTTCTACTTAAACCACCTCTGCGCCCGCCAGCGCCGGACTGGGACCTGAATGTGGTTTTGCAGCGGATCACCTGTCCGCCTTTTGAACCTATGGCTACATGTTCTCTCCGTTTTCTGTCTTGGAAAACACTGTTCTTGATAGCCCTCACTTCCGCTAGGCGCGTAAGTGAATTGCAGGCCCTCGTGTCTGATCCCCCCTACACTCCATTCTACAAGAATAGGGTAGTCCTACGGACTCACCCAAAGTTTCTGCCTAAAGTGGTCTCCCCTTTTCACATGAATCAGGAGGTGGTACTTCCAACCTTCTTTCCCAGACCACACTCCAGCCGAGCTGAGACGGTCCTCCATACCCTGGACTGTAGAAGGGCATTGAACTTCTACCTTGACCGTACGCGGGAGCACCGTAAAGCTGCTCAGCTTTTTGTTTCTTTTGACCCCAATAAATTGGGACTCCCGGTCTCCAAGCGTACTCTGTCCATCTGGGTTGCGGACTGTATCTCTTGGGCTTATGGGGCAGCCGGACTCGCCTTAGAAAGTCGAGTCACGGCTCATTGCGTTCGGGCAAAGGCCACGTCAGTGGCTTACCTCCGCTCTGTTCCGCTGGCAGACATCTGCCGGGCCGCTACTTGGTCTTCGAGCCAGACTTTTGCGGTCCATTACTGTCTCGAGAGGGAGTCCCGTAGGGACAGTGCTTTCGGACAGGCAGTCCTCCGTAATCTCTTTGAGGTCTGAGCAACTCCTACCCTCCATCCCGGATGTGGGCTACCGGTGGGTGATAATTCAGCGAAGATTCTATCCTTCTGTGCTGCTGAGCTAGAGGGAGCTCATTTTTGTGCTTAGGGTCTCCGGTAGCCTTGAGCTTGGGAGTCCCATAAGTGAGGACTGACTTCCTGCTTGGTCCTGGAGAAAGCGTAGTTACTCACCTGTAACAGGTGTTCTCCAGGAGCAGCAGGAATCAGTCCTCACTACCCTCCCTCCTCCCCTTGGAGTTGCAATCGTCTGCTTATGTTCTTTTTGCAAATTTTTATGCTGTCTTTTTTAGCTATGTCATCTGACTGGCTAAGATGGCACCTTCGGGCGGGAAGACGACCGCGCATGCGCGCTGCAATTCCCAAAGGCTTTCTTTGAAAGCTGGGGAAAATTGCTCCGCGAGGGCTCCGTCGGCGCCGACGTCACCCATAAGTGAGGACTGATTCCTGCTGCTCCTGGAGAACACCTGTTACAGGTGAGTAACTACGCTTTTTCTCACATTGGTCAAACATGCCCAAGATGTTTCTAAATTTGTCAGCCATGCAGCTTTTGACTGTTTTGAGTGCATAAGCAGAACCTCTGCCATTGCCATAGGTGCACGTAGAATTGTTGGCTCCAGGCATCTGATTTGGAGCTCTGGGTACAAGACAAACTGGGCAATATTCCTTGTACTGGTGAGAACCTGTTTGGCAAAGATTGGCAAGAAAGGGCCAATGAGCTGGATGCTGACAACTCCACCTTGGATAGATTATCCAAAGCCGCAGCTGATCCTGCAAGAAAAATCTTTCAAAAAATCATTCTTTTCTAAAA
This sequence comes from Ichthyophis bannanicus, assembly GCA_033557465.1. Lineage (NCBI taxonomy): Eukaryota > Metazoa > Chordata > Amphibia > Gymnophiona > Ichthyophiidae > Ichthyophis > Ichthyophis bannanicus. The sequence continues at coordinate 1,268,725,539 of CM066032.1, read as the reverse complement.
AGAAAAGGTTTTATCCTGCTTATTCCCAGCAGGGACATTCTGCAGGTCAGCCTGTCTGGAAAGGTCAGCAACCACCCAAACAAAGACAAGCAAAGACTGCTAAGCCTCAACCGTCCCAGCAGTCTCGGCCTCCTCAAGGCCTTTGACTTTCAGCTAGAGAACTTAGCCTTCCTGGCTCTCGACAGACCAGAGCCTTCCACCATCCCAGGAAGGTTGTGTCACTTTGCCCCCAGATGGGGGCAGATGACAGCAGAGCATTGGACACACTCCATCATAAAAGAGGGGTACAAGCTTCATTTTTTGAGCATGCCCCCTCCCACAATGATAAGGCAGTTCAATTCTCAGACCTCTCTCATCAACCTGTTAGGTCAGGAGGTCACTATGCTTCTTGCCCAAGGGGCAATAGAAGAAGTACCCATCCATCAACAGGGTACAGTGTTTTACTCCCCCTATTTCCTTATCCCAAAGAAAACAGGGGGATACAGACCTATTTTGGACCTCAGAGAATTGAACAAATTCCTGTTCAAAGAGAAATTCAAGATGATTTCTCTGGGAACTCTGCTGCCATACCTTCAGAGTCAGGATTGGCTTTGTTCTCTAGATTTCAAGGATGCGTATACCCATGTTCTCATCCATCCAACTCACAGAAAGTTCCTTCGGTTCCTTTTTCATGGAAAGCACTACCTATACAGGGTGCTTCCTTTTGGTCTGGCCTCAGCACCAAGAGTGTTCACGAAGTGCATGGCTGTGATAGCAGCATTTCTCCGCACTCTAGGAATATTCATCTTCTCCTACTTAAACGACTGGTTCATTCTAGCCCCAACAGAGTCAGAGGCCAGGACTTCTCTATCCTGCACAATGCATATCCTTCAGTATTTGGGTTTGGTCATAAACATCACAAAATCCAGTCTAACTCCCACTCAGTCTTTAGAGTTCATAGGAGCTTTGCTGGATACCAGAAAGGCAAGGGCCTATCTTCCCCCAAGCCCGTTGCCTTCGCATTGTAAATTTAGCTTCTCAAGCAGTGCTGAAGCCTCATCTCACTGCCTGAGAAATGCTGCAACTACTAGGCCACATGGCATCTGCCGTGCATGTCATTCCTTATGCTCGCCTCCATATGAGGGCAGCCCAGTGGACTTTATCCACTCAATGGACCCAGGCATCAGGATGCCTGTCAGACAAAATAGCGAGTACAAATTGCCTTATTTTGTTCCTCCAATGGTGGCAGTCCACTTAAAACCTGTTGCTGGGGTCCCCATTTCAACAACCCTTACCCCAGGCAACTCTCACAACAGATGCTTCTCCTTTGGGTTGGGGAGCTCATCTGCAAGACCTCTCCTCCCAAGGCACCTGGACTCCACAGGAGACTCATCTACATATCAATCTCTTGGAGCTCAGGGCAATCTTTCTTGCTCTTCGAGTGTTCCACACCCTACTCATCTACAAGACAGTCCTCATTCATACGGACAATCAAGTAGCCATGTTCTACGTGAACAAGCAGGGGGGAACAGGCTCTCTGTCGCTTTGCAACAAAGCTTTGCGACTATGGGCCCTCGCCAGAGAGTATCAGATTCGTCTCCTGGCAGTATATCTTCCAGGCATACAAAACTCTTGGGCAGACAGACTCAGTCGAGTTCTGCTTCCACACAAGTGGTCTCTGCATGCAGACCAGGTGGCCAAGATTTTTCAAATTTGGGGAACCCCAGACATAGACCTCTTTGCAAGTCCGTGGAATGCCAAACTTCCCCGGTTCTGTTCCAGAATTCCGGCTCAGGGCTCTCAGTCCAGGGATGCTTTCCTCCTTCACTGGGGTCAAAACTTTCTTTATGCTTTTCCACCCATTCCCCTAATTCCCAAAACCCTGTTCAAGCTTCAGAGAGACAGAGGCCTTATGATTCTCATAGCTCCACATTGACCACGGCAAGTGTGGTACCCTCTGCTTCTACATCTCTCTCAAGCTCCCTCCCTGGAGTTTGGGTGTGCTCCTGATCTCCTATCTCAGGAGGACGGAACGTTATGGCATCCCATTCCCCAGTCTTTGCATCTCAGGGCTTGGTTGCTGAAGGGCTAGATCTCCATGATCTTAACCTCCCTCAAAAAATAAAGGATATCCTTTATGCTTCCAGAAAACCTTCCACAAGACACTCTTATGCTTTCAAGTGGAAAAGGTTTACCATATAGTGTTCACAGAAGGGTCTTAACCCCATTGCTGTACCTCTGGAATCATTACTGGAATATCTCCTTCATTTATCCAATGCAGGACTTGACTAGCTCAGTGAGGGTCCATTTGAGTGCTATTGCAGCTTCCTTCAAGCCCCTAAATGGACAACCTGTTTCCTCCCATCCTCTTATAGCAAGATTTATGAGAGGCCTTTTACTAACTAAGCCTCCCATTAAGCCACCACCTGTGGCATGGGACTTAAACTTGGTTCTTGGTCAGCTCATAAAGCCACCTTTCGAACCCTTAACTACTTACTCCTTGAAATTTCTTTCTTGGAAGGTTATCTTTCTCATTGCAATCACATCAGCATGTCACATCAGTGAGTTGCAAGCATCTAATGGCTGATCTACCTTATACAAGGTTTCATCATGACAAGGTAGTCCTTAGGACTCTTCCACGCTTTATGCCAAAGGTGGTCTCGCCTTTTCATCTAAACCAAGCGGTCTACCTGCCTGTTCTTTCCAAGGCCTCATGCATCAAATGCAGAGAGGAATCTTCATACTTTGGACTGTAAAAGGGCTTTAGCCTTTTACTTACAAAGAACACAGCAACATAGAAAGTCCTCTCAACTCTTTGTTGCTTTTGATCCTTCTCATTTGGGACTTCCAGTCTCCAAGAGAACACTATATAGCTGGATTGCTCAGTGTATTTCCTTTGCCTATCAGAGTAAGAATCTTCCTCTGGAGGGCCATGTCACAGCTCACAATGTGAGAGCCATGGCAGCTTCAATGGCTCATCTGCACTCTATCGATGACATCTGTCAAGCAGCCTCCTGGGCCTCGGTTCATACCTTCACAGCCCCTTACTGCTTGGACAAGGACTCCCGCCGGGATGCCTTGTTTGATCAGGCTGTTCAACACCTGTTCCATACCTAGTCAACTCCTACCCGTCATCCCTGGTTGGATGCCAGAGATCCATGGGGGGAAGTGGAGCCCTGTCCAGGGGCACACAACTTCTGGGGTCTCTCCCTGGCATCTAAAGCTATGGAGTCCCCATATGTGAAGACTACATTCCTGCTTGAGATCACCTGTTACAGCTGAATAACTATGCTATCTCCAGGAGCAAGCAGGAATTTAGTCTTCACAACCCACCCACCTCCCCTAGGAGTTGTATCTCTCTATATATCTCTTTCCCTTTCCCTCTCTCTCTTTGTCTCAGTTTTAAAACTCAACTGGAGAGAGGCAGTTGGTAAAGGCGGAAAGGCATCACGCAGGCGCTGATTAGGTGTTAGCAGTTTCCAAACCTGAGGAGGTTACTAGAGATCAGCAACCTACTGTGCTCAAGGAAAGTTCCACTAAAGCACCAAAAATAAAGTAATCTTGCTTTAAAAAATATACAAAAAACCCTTTTAAGAGCTCCCAGTCAGAGAGCTAGCAATGTAATATAATAAAAACAAACAAACACTCAAATCCTTACTGTTTATTGATCTGTAGAGCCCTGGTTAGGAAAGCCTCAACAGGGCAGGGCACTGGAGCCTTTTATGCAGGCCTCAGCTGCACTCAGAAAATCAGGCCCACTAACTCCTGATTAGGTGTTAGCAGTTTCTAAACCTGAGGAGGTTACTAGAGTTCAGCAACCTACCAACAGATGGATATACAAAACTTTTATAGATGGCTACAAGAAATGTTTGGAGGCTCTCGTCACTGCCAAGTATTGTGGAACCAAATATTAGTGAAGGGTGCCATTAATCCTGTCCATGTTTGGTTTTTTTCCTCAGAAATTACTATGTCTAATTTGCACACACCTGGGTTTTTGTTGTATACCTTTGAATGTACTATTCAAATATTATGACGACATATAGTTGTAATATTTACCAATTACTTGTCAAGATGTTGTACACAACATACTTAGAATGGATGGGTGCAAATGTTTACCACAACTATAAATCTAGGCCTGATCACAGCTTCTGTCAATTATGGTTCAGGAACAAGTGTTTAACCCTGGCTGTGTCTATAGTTTTACAAAATAATGAGATTTGTTTGTGTTCTTTAGCTAATGCAGTCTATTAAGTATATCATCTAAATCCTTTGCAGGAAAGGAATCCTAAGGAAGATGAACAGAAAAAAATGTAAGTGACAGTTGTTAAATGCTATAGGTTTTGTTTAAGCTTTAAAATCAAGAAGAATAAGCCATACGTAAATGAGAGAACAGCTTTGGGGACTTTAAATACTTAGTGTCCATTCACAGAATGGTTTAAGAAATGATACTCTGTATTTATTTGCCATTTGTAAAGTTATTGAATCTGTTTCCTTATCGTTCCTCCAGTTCAGTCCTCTACCTCTGGGTTGTCAATCTCCTCCTGCAGCTTGGAGACTGGTATGTCAGAATGATGACATCAGTGGATATAGCCTGCTGCACTCCTCCTTCCATCCCAGTGTTACCAGTCTCCATGCAGCAGGAGGACTTGACGAGCCTTGTAGAAGGGCTCTCTCGAGGAATGGATAAGGAGCCTTTTGTGTAGTGGTAGCTTAGTGTAAAAAAATTGGGCTGTTATAAAAAAAAAATAAAAAAAAAAATCAACAGCTGAGTAGCTAGAAGGCAGAGCAGCTTAGCTCAGTGCTCCCGGCTCTCTTGCTCCCTGCCTGTGCCTGTGGGGTGTTTTTCGGGGGTTCTGGCTCAGGGCTTTCGAGCTTTCCCAACTGCGGAGCCCAGAGGTCTCTCCCCCAGGACTCTTCAGGGGAGAGCCCATCTTTCAAACGGCAGCATATTTTAGACAGCCAGCCTGCCTGCACGGAATCTGAGGGGCAGTTTTGAGCCGGTGCTGGGAGCATTCAGCAGCTCCGTTTTAGACCGAGCCGGTAAGTCATCCATCGGCGTCGGTCTGTTTTTCCTGCGGAGGAAGCCGCCTCTGAGGTACGGGGGCACTCGCGGTGTTTTTGGCGCCTTTTTTCCTGCTCGGCGGCCATTTTCAGCACCGCGGAGAGGCCGCGTGCTAGCAGAGAGCCTGCCGTTTCAGTGCAGGACGACTCGGGGGTCCGATTTCTTTTAATTTCTTTTAGTTTTCTTTTAGTTTTATTTTAATTCTTCCTTTAATCATTTCATTGTTTTGATTTTGGGGCTTCCCTTGTTCGTTGGTAGTTCCTCCTTTCAGCCATCCCACAAGGGAGGGGGGGTGGGCTGAAGGGGATCTTTTTTCTGTGGAGGCAGTGCGTTGGGGGGAAAAAAAAAAAAAAGAAAAAAGGAAACTATAGCTAATCTAATCTAGAGTGATAACAATTATACCAGATGGCTGGATTAGGTGAAGGTGCTTGCGGTGAGCTCCTGGGGGTCTGGCTAGGTAGCCATATGGCTGCCAGACCTCAGTGTATTATGTGTGCACTAGGAGAGGCACAGTGGCTGATACTGGGGTTTGCCGGGGCTGTGCGACGCTCTCATCCGCGGTGGAGCAGCAAATGGAATTGCAAGAGTCCACGGAGGCGCAGGGAATGCCCGCGGGGGGGGGGGGGGCAGGCTGCATCCCCGCGGCCTTTGGCGCAGGGAGCGGCGTTGGAAGAGCTGGCGGGGCCCTCTGGCGTCTCTCTGCCGGCTCCTGTGACGGCTCTCGGTGAGTTTAGTCCTGAGTTTGTACTGCTGATGCATCAGGCTTTCTGCCTAAGACGACGGTACAGCAGCGGGCCCCGGGTCGCTGGCCTCCCCAGTTCCGCAGCTGGAGGCGACTGAGGAGTTGGATGAGGGGCCACCGGCACCTAAGCATGCAAGGGCTAGGGACCCTGCACTGGCGCAGGGCGACTGGCCTGAGGTCTCAGCTCCGGAATGGGACCCGGAGGAGAGTACCCAGGATCTCGAAGAAGGGGAGATCCCTGAACCCGAGGATCAAGCTAAGATAGTTAGGGTCTTCCGCAGAGAGGAGTTGGCAGCCTTGATCTTGGAGACCTTGCAGATGTTGAATCTTGCTCCGCAGGTAGCGGTGGAAGATGAGGTGGAAGATCCAGTTATACGGGCAGTTCGACACTCGGGTGGTGTTTCCAGTGCACAAGGTAGTTGACAAGATGATTCAAGATGAGTGGGATAAGCCGGTAGCAGGCCTTGAGGGGCTTACGGACATTGAATAGATTGTATCCTTTAGCAGATAAGGAAAGGTTCCGGGCTCCGCGGGTGGACGTGGTGGTTTCCGCAGTTACTAAAAAGACCACCATTCCGGTGGAAGGCAGTGCGGCCTTGAAGGATACCCAGGACCGTAAGGTTGACGGTCTGTTCAAGCAGGCTTTTGAAGCGGATTCTATGTCGCTGCAGGCGTCCATCTGTGGAGCGTGGGTGGCCAGAGCGTCCCTGAGATGGGCACAGCGACTGCGTCAGTCCCCACATTTGAATCTCGAGGAACTAAAGGAGCTGGATCGCCTGGAGTCCGGGGCTGCCTACTTGGCGGATGTGCATTACGATTTGATCACGGCGCTGGCTAATAGCCCAGCGTCTGTGGTAGCCGCCAGGCGCTCATTATGGTTGCGGAATTGGGCGGCGGACGGACCTTCGAAGTCCCGTCTTAGCAAGCTTCCCTTTAAGGGGGTTTGCTGTTTGGAGAAGATTTGGAGAAGTTAGTGAAGGACCTGGGGGAGTCTAAGGCGGGTCGACATCTGGAGGATAAGCTGAAGCAAGGCAAGTCAAGCCAAGGCTTTCGGGGTCAGTTTCGAGATTTCCGGAGATTTCGTTCGCCGCAGTTCTGTAGTTTCCAGAGGGGCTGGTATCCGTCTCGAGCCCAGGGATTTCGCGGGTTTCGTGGAGCGAATAGAGGTTTCGCCTCCAACCCGACTACGGCTTCACGTAAGTCACAATGAAGCGAGGCGGGTCCCGGCGGAGTGGCCTCCCATAGGCGGGCGACTTTGGGAGTTTCTTTCCGCTTGGACCCGCATCACCTCCGACCAGTGGGTGCTCGAAATCATTCAGCACGGCTATGCGCTGGAGTTTTCGAAACCCGTGCCGGATTCCTTTGTCATGTCCCCTTGCAGGGGCCCAAAGAAGACTGCAGCGGTTCGCGGAGCCGTGGTAGAGGTCCCCAAAGCCGATTACGGCTTGGGTCGGTACTCGATTTATTTCGTCGTGCCAAAGAAGGGTGGCATGTTACGACCCATTCTAGATCTGAAGGCCGTGAACCGTTGCTTACGGGTGCCGGATTTCCGGATGGAGACCCTGCGGTTGGTCATAGTGGCGGTGCGTCGCGGGGAGTACTTGACGTCTCTGCTGTGGTGTTCACTTTCTCTCTGGCGAGGCAGGGTGTAAGAAAGCCTGGCCGGAGGGGGTCGATGGTTAGGAGTTCAGTACTTGTTGTGTTACATTGTTTATAGTTGGCTACTTATTTGTTGCTCCTGTGAGTCTGCTTTGTTAATAGTTCACACTGGGATGGAAGGAGGAGTGCAGCAGGCTATAGCCAGTGATGTCATCATTCTGACATACCAGTCTCCAAGCTGCAGGAGGAGATTGACAACCCAGAGGTAGAGGACTGAACTGTCGTAACTCAAGGAACTACAATTACCAGGTAAGTGTAATTATGATTTTCCGTGTGTTAATTTATTGAATTACAAAACTCAGGATATTTCTCCTCTTATTTTCACTCGAGGGTGACTGAATCAGACCACAAGCTGTTTAAAAATAGCTTCATTTCAGTTTTCAAATATTTAACAGCTTCTCATATGCAGCATGGCTCATTCATATTGCTTTATACGATCTAACCATCTGGCAGGAAATGGTAGCTACCAAGTAATTGGGCAAGACCCTTAGCTCTTTTCTACCTTGGCATATAGTACTTGACACTGTTATATAGTGAGATACTTTAAGATGGCATCCTTTATGAAGTTTGCCTTAAAAGTTCTAATATCATTTTTCCAAAAAATAAGCAGGAAGCCAGCCCTCACATATGGGTGACGTCAGCACCAATGGAGCCCGTGCGGAGCATTTCCCCATCTTTCACAGAAGCATTTGGGAATGCTACCGTGCCTTTATGGTCCCCTTCCCACCCAAGGGTGCCATCTTGCTCACTCCTTTTTTTTCTGTGGAGCCCAACAGACGCTTGTCCTGCTTCCCTGGAAAAATCCTCTAAAAATTACCCTTATAAGTTGTTTGTTTTATTGGTTCCTCTTCCCGCCTTGAGCCAGCACCGTTCTCTGCTCTATTTTGACAAGGCTTCCCTCGACCGGTATTCGTGCCCCTTTTCACCTGGGGGGTTGTCGACCCTGGCTGGGTGTCTCCCACCATGTCTCCCGGTGGGTTCAATAAATGAAACTGCTACGGTCAAACCATGTTTGTTATAGACACCCACGGCTGCTGCTTGCGCTGCTTCGGCCCAGACCACGACAGTACCATCTGCAACCTGTGTCAGGCTATGACTTCGAAAACCAACAAGGAAAGGTCGGAGTTGCAGGAGAGTGTTTCCATGGTCCGATTCAGCCCTGGCTTTCCCAGAGCTGAGCCCCAAGCTGAGCACCTCCCACCAGGCCTGGGCATCTTCAGAGTCCCGTGACAGCGACTCCTCTGTAAAGACCCCGGAACCTGGTAATAAGAAAAAACAACCTCGAGACTAGTCAAGGTTCTATTGGTGAAACCTGGTAAGGTCCTGCAGCGGGGTTCGGGCGACTCCGAGCAGCGCCCTCTTAAGTTCTTTAAGAAGGAGTCCTCGGCTGGTGTCTGTGCGAGGCTGCTTGAGGCTGTGATCTTCATCGAGGACAAACTCATGAGAGTGTCTGTGTTGGGCCCGAGGCCCTCTGTACCCACACCAACAGCTGTGAAGCCTTCTGGCATCAAATCCAGAATGGTTGCCCTGGTGCATAATATCTCTTCCATCCTGGCCTTGCAGCAGACAATGTCTGGTTTGTCTGCATAATCTGCCCCAACAGCTGCGGGGGAGTCCCCGGACGTTGTGAATCCTCTACACTGATTGAGGTACCGGCCCTGATTCTTGGGTGTCCGGTCCTCTCTGACCAGTTTTTGGGATTCTGAACCAAGATCCACCAGGGGACCCCCTGTTCCTTGGGGCCGGCCTCAAGATGCGGGAATCTTGAGCTTCGGAGTCCTTGTTGCCCTCCGGCTCCAACTGGGAGACTGACATCGAAGCCTCCCCTGAGACCTCTTGACAGACATCCTTTCTAGCAGTTTCCCCCAGAGACCTGGTGCCATTCCCCTTCCGAGGATGTGATCTTCTAGAACTTCGTCTGCGACATGGCCCGAACCCTCTCAGTCCCGACCGAATCAAGGAGAATCTGCACACCGAAGAACTGGAGATCGGACACGTGACCTCTCACGCTTGTGTGGCACTCCCGGACAAAGTTCTTGCGGCCTCCTGCTCGCATTCGGGGGAGCCCTGGTCAGAGTGCCCACTGGGTCCAGGGAGGAGTCTTGGGAGACTCCAGAGATTGCGGGGCCGAAGAGCAGGTGGTGGCAGTGGGCTCCCCAGCACTGACAAATCTGTTATAAGAACACACTGTTGCACTCACTTCAGCTAGATGCATCAGTGAACTCCAAGCCTTGGTGGCTGATCTGCCTTTTACATGCTTCCATCATGAAGAGGGCTCCTAAGGACCACCTTGTTTCATGCCCAAAGTGGTGTCTCCTTTTCATTTCAATCAGTCTATTTGCCTGTCTTCTTCCCTAGACCTCATTCCTCTAGGGCAGAGGCAATCCTCCATACTCTGGACTGCAAGTGTGTCTTGGCATTCTATCTACAAAGGACAGCTGAGTACCGTAAAAGCTCTGTTGTTCATCTCCTTTGATCCCAGTCACTTGGGGTTGCCAGTATCCAAACATACTGTATCTAAATTGATAGCAGATTGCATCTCATTTGCTTATGCCAAAGGAGTACTGTCCCATGAAGGTCATGTCACTGTCCATAATGTTCGTGCTATGGCGACCTCCACAGCAAACCTATGTTCTATAGCCATTGACGAAATCTGCAAAGCAGCCACCTGGTCTTCAGTGCATACCTTTGCTGCACATTACTATTTGGACTTGGACTGCTGCCGGGATGCTATGTTTGGTCAGGCTGTACTCCAACACCGCTTACATACTTAAGTCAATTCCTACCCTCCGTCCCGGAATTTTCGATTCCAGATGTCCAATAAAGATGCCCTCTTGAGACCTGCTCTGAGGCAAATCTACTGATTCTGGGGATCTTGTGACATCTGGAACTAGGAAGTCCCATATGTGAAGACTACATTCCTGTTTGTTCCTGGAGATAGCGTAGATCTCTAGGAACAAGCAGGAATGAGTCTTCACATATGGGTACGTCGGTACCGACGGAGCCTGCGCGGGAACACTCCCCAGCGTCCAGAAAGAAAGCTTTTAGGAGCATCCCACACGCATGCGCGCTGCCTTCCCGCCCATTTACTTCCCTCTCATCAGTTGTCTGTTTTCCGCAGAGCTGGCAGGACATATTCCTGTCACCGCAGAAAACTCTTCTTTTTATTTTTACTTTTTTGTGGTCGCGTCTGCCTTTCCCCGACGCCACCGGTACCCTCGGTGCATTTCTTTCTTTTTACCAAAGAATTTCTTCTTTTCTTTAGAACTTTTTTCCTATTTAGTGCCTGACTGTTTCTAGGCCACTAGGCCTCTTCCTTCCATTATGGAAAAGCCAGCCACTATCAGTAAGAAATGCTCAAAGTGTGGCGGTACAGATATTTTTTCAGACACCCCATACTTGGTGTCTAAAATGTTTAGGTCCTGACCATTACCCACTGGAGTGTCTTTCCTGCTGGAGCTCAAATAAAAGAGGTCTTCAGGATCGAGCACAACTCGATACCCGGTTCACATCGGACTCGATGTTACCAGCTAGAATATCTTCTTTTTCACAGGATCAGGTAACCAAACAAAAGTCTGTAAAGACTAGCCAGTCCTCGAGTGGTAGATCTCCTTCCAAGCATCAAGATGATTCTGGCCTTGCCCTCGAGGACAAATTGGCAATAAAGCCCCGGCAGGAGTCTTCGGGCTCCAAAGCATTAACGGGGCTCCAGGTTGTTCCCGGGATTCTTACCTCTATGAACATACCTGGGCCATGCTCGGGGTTTGTGGCCGCTTCGAGCGGTACCGACACTCGGGCATCGGCTACGGTGATGGATGAAACTCTCCTCACCAATGAACATAGTCTAGCACTCTTGGCTACTTCGGTACCGTCGGAGTTGCTGCAGACCGTTCGAGTATCTGTATCGGCTCCGGTACCGGTATCGGTGTCAGTACCATCCATGCTTGCTTCTTTCAATGCCAAGCCTGGAATCCGATGCTTCATCCTTTTCAGTCTTCCGATCCCTATGACTGGGAGGACTCCATTAGTACCGAAGCTAATCTTTCAACAAGTCTAGCCTTTACCCCTCATTTTAGAGGGTCCTCCTCAGAGGAAATTTCTTTTCAAGCTTTCCTGCTTGATATGGAAAAGTTACTTGCCATTTCTATACCTGGTAAAGAACCCCTACCAGGAGATTCAGAGATCCTGCAGTTCCCCTGGATTCCAAAGGAGGTTATCATACTTCCTTTGCACCAGACATTACAGGATCTACTATTAAGAATGTGGGAAACTCCTTTAACTGTATCCCCACATTCTAAGACACTTGACACTGTGTACAAGGTGCCACCTTCTCCAGGTTTTCAAAAGACTCAACTTCCTCCTCATTCTATTGTTAAATCAGCAATGAGGCGGATTAAGAGTGCAAAGAAGCACTCTTCTTATCCGCCAGGTCGTGAGTCTAGGATTTTAGATGCCTTTGGATGTCGATGCTTCCAGGCATCCATGCTATCAGCAAGAATTCTCATATATTTTCTCTATGGGATTATCTCTTGAAGAGGTCACAAAGAACTTAAAGCTTTTGATCCCTTTTCTTCAAGAACATAAAAGGGCAGACTTTTTCTTATTAGTCAGTCATGCTCAAAATGTCTCTAAATTCCTTAATCGTGCTTCCCTGGACTGTTTTGAGTCTATTAGCAGAACTTCTGCTATAGCCATAGGAGCACGATGCATGGCTCCAAGCTTCAGACTTGGACAAGTGGGTACAGGAAAGGCTGGGAAATACTCCTTGTACTGGTGAAAATCTCTTTAACAAGGATGCTTTATTCCAAGCTAATCAGTTAAACACTGATATTATTGCTTGCAGAGGATTGTCAAAACTTTCCTCTATCCCAGCTACTAAAAAATCTCCTAACAAACTTTATCCCCCTAAGGGGAAAACATTTTATTCATCTTCTACCCATCATGCAGATGTTTCCAAAGAGAGGCAACATCATACCAGGCTAAAAAACCCAAACCCTCTACAGGCTCAGCAAACCCAGCAGTCGCAGGGTTTCTGATATTTTATTCACTAAATCTTTTTCCTGTTGAGTTTCAGAACCGCTACTTCTTAACAACAGAAGCGTTTACAATTCCTCTCATCCTTACTGAGAGGTCAGTGATACACTGGCTCAATCCTCCATCTTAGGCATGAATCTTCTGCCAAGAAGAATCCATTCTTTTAGCTCTTAGAGCTATTAAGGATAGTCATGTCCTACAGGTAACAGGTTTCTCCTCTCCTTTTAAACAAATGGAGGAGTAACAACTAATTACAGGGTATGTTATGCCCTTCACCTTGATAGTTGTCCTTTATGAGGATATCTCATATTTTTGACTGCAGGGGAGTATTACCTTTATTTAGGGACTTAACAAATTGTAAGTCTTCATAACTCTGTATTCCTTTCTATCCCTCTTAGTCCAGACATCATTCTAAGAGTGATACTATTTGACTGGAGGGCTTATCCTTTAAGCCATAGGATTGTCTTCAATACTTACTCCAGTAAGTAATTCCCCTACAGAGTTTCTCCCATCTGCAATATTTCCAAATTTTTATTTTAAGACAGCATAACAGACCATAATTGAGTTTATCACTTCTAATTGTCTCTCGGCCCTTTTCCAATCTATAGGACCTAACCTCTTCTGCTGCCTTTATAGCAGATAATTCCAAGAGAGTTTCCATAACCTACTTGGACAATTTATCATTGCAGGCAACCGGCCTGTCTATTATTCTTAGCCATCTTCAATTCTTTGGCTCCCACAGAATAGATTAGGTTGCACACTGGCATTTAAACAGCCAGATCTCATCTAAGCAACCTACAACATGCTCTCTGCAATTCTACAAAAAGCTCTGCAACTATGGACCTTTGCCAGAGAGCGTCAGAGCCATAACTGGTGGTAACTTCCGATGGTTAAGAGGCTTTGGCCAGTCATGCTCCCACATGACCTTTTTTTCCTACTCTTACCATCTTCCTTAAATTTTCTTTTTAGGGAAAATAAACCAGGGATTAGATAACGTGAAAGCATAAAGAACTGCTTAATTCTCCAGGACCAAGCAGGAAGTCAGTCCTCACATATGGGTGTCATCGGCTCCGATGAAGCCCTAGCGGAGCATCTCCCCAGCTTTCTATGAAAGCCTTTGGGAATGTTGGCACGCATGCGCGGTTCCCTTCCCGCTTAAAGGTGCCATCTTACCTCAGTCTCTTTTTTTCTGTGAAGCCCATCGGACGTGTCTCCTGTTCTCCCGGATAAAAGTGATTTTTTTCTTTGGCAATTTTTGCTGTTTTTTCTCCGGTTCGACGCCGGTTCCCCTCCCGCCGGGTTCGGTACACCAGTATCGAGCCCGTTTTCTTCCTTTTTCATTTTTTGCCCTTCGTGGCTGGCGTTCGCGCCCTTTTTTCATTTTTCACTGTAAGGCCGGTCTTTTGACCTCGCTGGGGCTATTTTTTCCCCTATGGCTTCCAGTGGTTCAAAAAGTATGATCGGTGTAAGAAAATTGTCTCTCACCGACACACACACGACTGCTGCCTTCGGTGCCTTGGCCCTGACCATGACCCAAAGTCGTGTGGGCCATGTGGGAAGATGTCTTCCAAGGCACTAAAGAGTTGACAGCATCAAAAGGAAAGGTTTTTCTTGGACTCTGCCTCCGGCCGGGCCCAGACCTCGTCTGAGGCCTCGACATCTCGGGATTCTGATCCCGAGCGCCGTCGAAGCTCCTCGGACAGGGGGTCCCTGACCGGGAACGTAAGAGGAATTAGCGGCTCGTGAGGGCGGCGTCGGAGGAGGTCCCTGGTCCCTTGAGGGCCAGGTCTAAGACCCCCGACCGCCGTCCCGGGCCCGTGGACCAAGAGAAGCCTACCAAAGTTCCTCGCATGGAGCCGGAGTCTGCTGGACACGTAAGCCCCGTAGTCCTCGTGGACTCTCCTCCCAGAGAGCTGACGTTGGGCCCGGCGCCGCCGGGGCCCGAGTCGGCTGCTGCGTCTCCCGAGCTGAGTCTCAGGATGACAGCCTTGGAGTGCAGACTGTCTGCCTTCATGGAGCAGCAGCGGGCACTGATGGCCAGCCTTTCTAGTGCATCTGCCCCGACCACCGGGACGTCGACTTCAAAGTCAACCCCGGAGACCGAGCCGATACTCGAGACCCTCGCGGCTCGAAGTCGTTCTCAATCGGTGTCGACGCCGGTGCCTCGGGGCCCTGACTCCTTCTCGGACAAGTCTGCCGGGGAGATGGAGGACGAGGAGTCTCCTGATACTTTTAAGAGTCGGTGCGACCCGTCGGGCTCAACGCAGTCTGATCCCCGGAGTAGGTCCCCTCCGGAGGACACTAGGTTCTCAGAGTTCGTCAGGGATATGGCCGCTGCCTTGGCTATCCCTGCCGATCCCGAGGAAGAGCCTCGAGCCGAGGAGCTCGATGCTCTACAGTACGACTTTCCTCCGAAGGAGGCCTTTACTGTCCCGGTTCCTCTGATGCTGGAACGGCTCCTCTTCCGAATGTGGGAGGCCCTAGCCTCGGCGCCGGTTCTCAGCAAGCGAGTCTATTCCATTTATCGACTCCCCAAAAGCCCTGGTTTCCAGAAAGCACAGCTACCACACCATTCCATGGTTGTGGAATCGGCCATGCATCGTCTGAAGAGCCAGAAGATGCACTCCGCAGTGCCCCCCGGCAGGGAGGCCCGCAACCTCGATGGCGTCGGTAGGAAGTGCTTCCTTGGGTCGATGCTTGCTTGCTGTGTCCAGTCTTACCAGCCCCTACATGGGCATGTACTTGCGGGACCTGGCCAAAGAACTGGCCGGCTTCTCTGCTGGTCTGGGATTCGGGAATGCTCGAAGTTCATTTCCTGCGCTGCCTGCGATGGTTAAGAGGCTTCGGCCCGAGTAGCTGCTGCCGGCATCGCGGCTCGACGCCAGGCGTGGCTGCAGTCATCGGACCTCGAGCCATGGGTTCAGGACAAGTTGGTCAATGTCCCCTGCCGAGGTGAGAACCTTTTTGGCAAACCCGTGACCGAGAAGGCCGCTCAGCTCGAGACAGAGCATCTTACCCGGAAAAGGCTGTTGAGGAAGACCTTTGCCCCTTCACATAAGAAGAAGGGCTCGGGTAAAAAGTCCATTTACCCGAGGAAGGGCACTGCCTAAAAACAGTACCCTCAGTATCAGGCTGCCCAAGCTGCCCCCCAGGGTCAGCAAGCCAAGGGCCAGGGTAATGGGCCCCGTAGGCAGAGGACCCCCAAGCCTCAGGCCCCTGCTGCCACTCAGCAGGGTGGGGGTTTTTGACTCCTTGAGCGTAGCCTCTCCTCCACTGCTCTCTCTATTCTGCACAGGAGGTCGCCTCGCCCTCTTTGCCCATCAGTGGCCCCTTATCACCGGGGACAGTTGGGTGCTGGACATAGTCCACAATGGCTATGCCCTCCATTTTCACCAACTGCCACCACCACATTTTCCAGGGGAGCCTCCAAGGCCTCCCCTGCACACAGACCTCCTTCTGAAAGAGCTTCGTGGTCTGTTGGTGGACAGGGCGGTGGAGCCTGTGCCTCCACACTTGCAAGGTCACGGATTCTACTCCAGGTATTTCCTGATGCCCAAAAGAACTGGTGGCCTTCGACCCATTCTGGACCTCAGAAACCTCAATAAGTTCCTGGAGAAAAAAGTTCAAGATGCTTACTCTTGGGACACTTCTGCCCTCCCTCCAGCAGGGAGATTGGCTATGCTCCTTAGATCTAAAGGATGCGTACACTCACATCCTCATTCATCCAGACCACAGAAAGTACCTCAGGTTCATTGTGGGAGGAAACCATTATCAGTACAGAGTACTACCTTTTGGCCTGTCCTCCGCTCCCAGGGTCTTTACCAAGTGCCTGGTAGTGGTTGCGGCCTACCTGAGAAATCAAGGCATTTTTGTCTTTCTCTATCTGGACGACTGGCTCATCAGGGGCAGACGTCCCTAGAGGCCACTCTCAACACCATTGCTCTGCTTCAAAAGGTGGGCTTTGTCATAAACTTCGCAAAGTCTACTTTGCTCCCCTCCCAGAACTTGCAGTTCATAGGGGCAAGATTGGATTCTCAACTGGCAAAGGCATTCTTGCCAGAAGACAGGGCTCAAAGGCTGATGTACGTGGCAAAGCAGTTTCTGAAGAGGTCCCTGGTCTCCGCCAGACTCTGCCTCAGGCTTCTGGGTCACATGGCTTCGACAGTACATGTGACTCCCAATGCCAGGCTCCATATGAGGCCTGCACAATGGTGCCTTCGGTCTCAGTGGTCTCAAGCCATGGGCCACTTGTCCAAACCCCTTTTGGCCTCCCTCAGCTGGTGGCTACATCCACCCAATCTACTCCAGGGAATGCCCTTCCAAATGCCAGAATACTCGGTGTTCCTTACCACCGAAGCCTCTCTAAAGGGCTGGGGGGCTCATTGTCTTGACAAGTGCACCCAAGGCCTTTGGTCTCCCTGGTAGTCAGCCCAACAGATCAATCTGCTGGAACTTCGAGCTATCCGCTTGGCTCTCAGATTTTTTCTCCAGCCCTGGCTCACCGCTCAGTCTTGATTCAAACAGGCAACCAGGTGGCCATGTTTTATGTGAACAAGCAGGGCAGCATTGGGTCCCAGATCCTTTGTCGAGAGACTCAGGACCTTTGTTCCTTTGCCCTGAAGCACCACATACTTCTCAAGCCGGTGTACCTCCCAGGTCAGGAGAACTGCCTGGCCGACCGGTTGAGCAGGATTCTGCAGCCCCACGAGTGGCAGCTGCATCCCTTGGTGGTTCAAAAGATCTTCCTGAAGTAGGGTCTCCCTTGGATATATCTCTTTGCCAGTCCACTAAACAAGCAGCTACCCAAGTTCTGCTCCAGGCAACCACATCCTTTTGAGGATCGCACCAGATGCTTTTCTGATGTCCTGGTCTCAGGGCCTCCTGTATGCGTTTCCTCCCACGCCCTTGGTGGCCCGAACTCTGTTCAAGATTCTTCGGGACAAGGCCTCGGTCCTGCTGGTAGCTCCCAGATGGCAGAGACAGCCTTGGTTTCCTCTTCTGCTTCAACTGGCGGTGGATCCCCCACTGCCTCTGGGGTTGCAACCCGACCTTCTCTCTCAGGAGCAGGGTTCCCTACTACACCCCAATCTCAAGACACTCAATTTGATGGCCTGGAGGCTGCAAGGGTAGTCTTGGCTCCCTGGGGCCTGCCTCAGGAAGTTGAGGAGGTTGTCCTGGCCTCTAGAAAACAATCCACTAGGAAAGCCTATGCCCTCAAATGGAAAAGGTTTTCTGTGTGGTGTCAGCTACGTACAGTGGATCCTTTCTCCTGTACTGTGCAGGTAGTGCTTCAGTACTTGCTGCACTTATCCAATCAGGGACTTAAGTCCAATTCTGTTCGGGTCCACCTCTCATCTTTAGCAGCTCACCACTCAGTAGTGGAAGGACATTCTTTGTCAGGCCACCCCTTGGTGTCCCGCTTTCTCAAGGGCTTGCTTTTGCTCAAGCCCCCATCCGTCGTCCTCCTCCTGAGTGGGAGCTGAATGTGGTCTTGCAGCAGCTGACTCGCCCACCCTTTGAGCCGATGGCTACTTGTCCACTGCGCTTCCTCTCCTGGAAGACACTTTCCCTGATAGCCCTTACCTCGGCTAGGCGAGTGAGTGAGCTTCAGGCCCTGGTCTGTGATAGGCCTTACACCAGGATTTATAGGAACAGGGTAGTCCTCAGGACTCATCCCAAGTTCCTCCCTAAGGTTGTCTCCTCTTTCCACCTCAATCAGGATGTGGTTCTTCCAACATTCTTCCCTAGGCCTCATGCAAGCCAGGCTGAAGCAGTCTTGCATACCCTGGACTGTAGGAGGGCCTTTTCCTTCTACCTTGACCATACGCAGGGGCATAGAAGGGCTACTCAGCTCTTCGTATCCTTTGACCCCAATAAGTTGGGGTTTGCTGTGTCCAAGCGTACCTTGTCCATCTGGGTGGCTGACTGTATCACCTGGGCTTACAAGACGGCTGACCTTCCTTTGCAGGGTAGGGTCACGGCCCATCATGTCAGGGCAATGGCTGCCTCAGTGGCTCATCTCTGCTCTGTGCCCTTGGTAGACATCTGCAGGGCTGCAACTTGGTCTTCAAGCCAGACTTTTGCAGCCCATTACTGTCTGGAGAGGGAGTCCCGTAGGGACAGTGCTTTTGGCCAAGCAGTACTCCAGAATCTCTTTGAGGTTTAGGCAACTCCTGCCCTCTGTTGGGCTACCGGTGGTGGTTGTGTCCTTGAGAAGCCTTTCTTTGCTGCTGGGACTAGAGGGAGTTCTCTTGTTCAGCCTGGGTTCCTCGGTAGCCCAGAGCTAGGGAGTCACCCATATTTGAGGACTGACTTCCTGCTTGGTCCTGGAGAAAGAGTGGTTACTCACCTGTAACAGGTGTTCTCCAGGAGCAGCAGGAATCAGTCCTCACAACCCTCCCTCCTCCCCTTGGAGTTGCAGTTGTACATAGTTTGTGTTTTTACATTTTTGTGTGCTCTTAGCTATGTCATTTGACTGAGGTAAGATGGCACCATTAGGCGGGAAGGGAACCGCGCATGCGTGCCAGCATTCCCAAAGGCTTTCATGGAAAGCTGGGGAGGTGCTCCGCTGGGGCTTCATCGGCGCTGATGACACCCATATGTGAGGACTGATTCCTGCTGCTCCTGGAGAACACCTATTACAGGTGAGTAACTACTCTTTCTGAGTTCCACATCTCCAGTGGAACTCCTCCAACAGGGATGCGTTTCTTATCTCCAGGAACAAGCAGGAATGTAGTTATCACATATGGATATCGTCGGTACCGACAGCCTGCGCGGGAACGTTCCCCAGCATCCAATTAGAACGCTTTTGGGAACATCCCACAGCGCCTGCGTGTTGCCTTCCCGCCTTTCCCAACTGCCTCTCTCCAGTTCTTTTTCCACGGAGCCAGCAGGTCGTGTTCCTGTCACTGCAGAAGAATTTTCTTTTTCTTTATTTCTTTTTGTGGTCGCATCTGCCTTCGATGCTCTACCGGTACCGCCAGTCTTTCTTTTCCTATTTCAAAAAAAAAAAATCTGGTTTTTTTTTTTTTCAATTTTCTTCAGGTGCACCCGCCTTTTTGGGCCTTAAGCCCCAAAACTTTCCTTTAACATTGAAAAACCTGCCTCAGGTTTTAAAAAGTGCACCAAGTGTGGCGGTACCATTTCCGTCACCGACACCCATGAATGGTGTTTAAAATGTTTAGGTCCTGACCACTCCATCACTGATTGTGTGTCCTGTGCCAAGCTCAGTACCCTGTTTCCCTCTGATGCGGCTTTGGTGGCAACGACGTCTTCCAGGGCTGCTGCTTCCTCCTGTGGATCTCAGGTAACTAAACATAAATCGACAGTCACCCTCTGTAACAACACTTACAACACAAAAAGTGAAATCAAATATCTGGGTGTCACACTCGACAGCAAACTACAAATGGAAAAACACCTGCGAAAAACCAACAAAGCCATCTTCCACAAGCTCAGAGTCCTACAACCACTGAGGAACTTAATCGAACCCTGTGATTTTCGGACAGTGGCGCAAGCATTCATGCCTCACTTAGAATACTGTAACGCCATATTACAGGGTCTGCCAAAGAAAACGCTAAATATTTTACAATTGGCCCAAAATGTGGCAGCAAGGGTCATCACACGAACCAGCATTGCTCAACACATCACACCTGTATTGATCGAGCTACATTGGCTACCTGTTGAGGCCAGGATACAATATAAAACTTTGGTAACCACATTCAAGCTCATACATGACCTAGCGCCATCATTCCTCTCAACCCTGGTCAGCAAGCAACCAACCAACAGAGACAGGAGAACTGTCAACTCTGACAAACTTCAAGTTCCTAGTAACATCAGATCAGTAAAAGCCAGTACCAGCAATAAAGCTTTCTCATTCTCAGCCCCACGAACCTGGAATCAACTACCACACGAACTACGAGCTATAAAAGACATAAATGCTTTCAGAAAGAAACTAAAAACCCATCTCCAAATATCACTATAACAAGATGTAATCCAAAGTGCAATCATGTAGCTGATCTGTATAAATGTAAATATTGGTAAAGCTGTAAATATGTAAATATGGAAACACAACCTTGAATTCTCCAGGACCAAGCAGGAAGTCAGTCCTCACATATGGGTGACGTCGGCGCCGACGGAGCCCTCACGGAGCAATTTTCCCCAGCCTTTCAGAGAAAGCCTTTGGGAATTGCAGCGCGCATGCGCTGTCCTCTTCCCGCCCAAGGGTGCCATCTTGCTTAGTCGTCTTTTTTCCGCAGAGCCCTACAGACGTTGTCTGTGAATCCCCGCAGGAAAGTTGATTTTCCTCTATTTTTATCTATTTTTTCTCGGTTCGACGCCGGTTCTGTTCCCGCCCGGAGTCGCGACGCCGGTTGCGAGTCCGTCCTTTATTTTTCGGTTTTTTGTCCTTCGTGACAGTTTTCGCGCTTTTTTCCTTTTTTCCCTGGCTGCCCGGTCGTTCGACCTCGCAGGGGCCCTTTTTCCCCCGATGGCGGCCAGTGGTTTCAAAAAGTGTGACCTCTGTAAGAAACCTATGTCTCTTACAGACACTCACGACTTCTGCCTCCGCTGCCTCGGCCCAGATCATGAGCGGCAAAATGTCCTCAAAAGCATTGAGGAGTCGGCAGCACCAGTGGGAGCGTATCTTCTCTAACTTCGGCCGGGCTCGGACCTCGTCAGAGGCTTCGACGTCTCGGGACTCTGGTCCTGAGCATCGTCGGAGTTCCTCTAAGAGAGGGTCTCCTACACGGGAACATCATCGGAAGAAGAAACCCGCGAGGGCGGGATCGGTGGACGCTCCTGGTTCCTCGAGGGCCAGGTCGCATAGCCCCGATTCCCGTCCCGGGTCCTTGGAGTCGGAAAGGCCGTCAAAACATCCTCGACTCGAGGTGGACTTGTCAGCTCACGTAAGTACGGTTGTCCTCGTGGACTCGCCTCCGAAGGACCCGACGTCGGGCCCGACACCGTCGGTGCCCCAGTCTGGGGCTGCTGGGTCTCCTGAGCTCGGACACAGGTTGACGGCCTTGGAGTGCAGTTTGTCTGCCTTCTTGGACCAGCAGCGGGCATTGATCGCTGGCCTCGCTGGCGCTTCTGCCCTGACCGCCGGGACGTCGACCCCGGAGACCGAGCCGATCCTCGAGTCCATGAGGGCTCGAGTCGATCCTCGGTCGAGGTCTCCTTCGGCCTCCCGTTCGGGACCGAGGTCGTCGATGCTGACTCCCTCGGCGTCGGGGCGGATGGCATCAGTGCCCGCCCGACCGCAGCCGGTCGACTCATCCTCCGAGGAGTCGGCCTGGGAATCTGAGGACGAAGAGTCACCTGGTTCCTTTCGGACTCGGTGTGTCCCTTCGGACTCCCCCGAGTCCGAACCTCGGAGACAGTCCCCCCCGGAGGATACCCGGTTCTCCGACTTCGTGAGGGATATGGCCAAAGCCTTGGCCTTCCCTGCGGACCCCGAGGAGGAGCCTCGAGTCGAGGAACTCGATGCCCTCCAATATGACTCTCCCCCGAAGGAGGCCTTTATTGTACCGGTTCCTCCGATGCTGGAACGGCTTCTCTTCCGCATGTGGGAGAGCCCGGCGTCGTCGCCGGTGTTAAGCAAGCGGGTCGATTCCATTTATCGAGTCCGCAAGAGCCCCGGGTTCCAAAAGGCACAACTACCGCACCATTCCATGGTGGTGGAATCGGCCATGCATAGACTGAAGAGTCAAAAAATGCACTCCTCGGTGCCCCCCGGTAGGGAGGCCCGAAGCCTGGATGCCCTCGGTAGGAAGTGCTTCCAGGGCTCTATGCTTGCTTGTCGAGTCCAGACATACCAGCTCTACATGGGCATGTATCTCCGAGACCTGGCTAAAGAAAAAACTGGGTTCTCTGCTGGTCTCTCCGATGAACCTTTGCAGAGGTTCCAATCCTTGTCTACTGGCATTCGGGAGTGCTCCAAGTTTATCTCTCGAGCAGCCTATGATGGTTTTGAGGCTTCGGCTCGAGTAGCCGCGGCCGGCATCGGTGGACGCCGCCAGGCTTGGCTTCAGACGTCCGACCTCGAGCCCTGGGTACAGGACAAGTTGGTTGATGTCCCCTGCCGAGGTGATAACCTCTTTGGCAAGCCCATGGATGAGAAGGCTGCACAAATCGAGACGGAGACTCTCACCAGGACTCGGCTCTCAAGGAAGACCTCTGCCCCTTCTCAAAAGAAGAAGGCCTCGGGGAAAAAGCCCTTTTACCCGAGGAAAGGTGCTGCCTATAAATACTACCCTCAGTATCAGGCCTCAGCAGCTCCCCCACAGGGAAAGCAGGCCAAGGGACGGGGTAATGGGTC
This sequence comes from Ichthyophis bannanicus, assembly GCA_033557465.1. Taxonomy (NCBI): domain Eukaryota; kingdom Metazoa; phylum Chordata; class Amphibia; order Gymnophiona; family Ichthyophiidae; genus Ichthyophis; species Ichthyophis bannanicus. The sequence continues at coordinate 1,268,702,748 of CM066032.1, read as the reverse complement.
CCGTCGGCAGCAAGCCCCCAAGCCTGCACCACTGGCCCCTGCTCAGCAGGTTGGGGATTTTTGACTTTCTCAGCATAGCCTCTCCCCCTCAGCTGGTTTCTCTCAGCACAGGAGGCCGGCTGGTCCACTTTGCCCACAGGTGGTCCAACATCACCACAGATACCTGGGTGCTTCAGATAGTTCAAAAGGGCTATCTTCTTCATTTTCACCAGGTACCTCCCTCCTACTTTCCAGGGGAGCCTTCCAGACTCCCTCTGCACAGGGACTTACTCCTTCAGGAGTTAGCAAGTTTTGTTCAGGAAAAAGCCGTGGAACCGGTGCCCCACCACCTGAAGGGTCAAGGGTTTTACTCCAGGTACTTCCTGGTTCCAAAAAGAACAGGAGGCCTCAGACCCATCCTGGACTTGCGAAACCTCAACAAGTTCCTTGCAAAGGAAAAGTTCAGAATGCTTACCCTTGGAATCCTGCTGCCCTACCTCCAGCAGGGAGACTGGCTATGCTCCTTAGATCTGAAGGATGCGTATACTCATATCCTTATTCATCCAGACCACAGACAATACCTCAGGTTTGTGGTGGATGGACGCCATTACCAGTACAGAGTACTGCCTTTCGGCCCCCAGAGTGTTCGCCAAATGCCTAGCAGTGGTGGCGGCCTATCTGAGGCTTCAGGGTCTCTTTGTGTTCCCATACCTGGACGACTGGCTCATCAGGGCCCAGTCTGCCCAAGAAGCCACTCAGGCTACTCATCGCACGGTAGCTCTGCTCCAGCACTTGGGATTTGTCATAAGCTTCGCAAAGTCCACTTTGCTCCCCTCTCAAGATCTAGAATTCATCGGCGCCAGGTTGGACACTCTTCCAGCGTGGGCCTTCCTGCCCCTGGACAGGGCCCAAATGCTCATGGATCTCGCCAGCCGCTTTCACAGCAATTCCCTGGTCTCGGCCAGGCAATTTCTGAGACTGCTCGGCCATATGGCTTCCACGGTCCATGTAACCCCTTATGCCCGCCTGAACATGCGACCTGCTCAATGGTGCCTTCGCAAACAATGGCATCAGGCCACTGGGAGCCTAACGGACTCCATACAGATCTCCGACCAGCTGGTCGTCTCTCTCCGATGGTGGCTTCACCTGCCAAACCTAGTGCTCGGGGTGACTTTTCAGCCCCCTACACATTCTCAGGTCCTGACGACCGATGCTTCTCTCCAGGGTTGGGGAGCACATTGCCAAGGGACTTGTACTCAGGGTCTCTGGACTCCTTGGGAGTCCGCTCAGCAGATCAACTTCCTGGAGCTCAGATCCATCCGCCTAGCGCTCAAAGCCTTCTCTCACCTGATTTCTCACCAGTCAGTACTTGTCCAGACAGACAATCAGGTTGCCATGTTCTACGTGAACAAGCAAGGCGGAACCGGCTCCTTCCTTCTCTGTCAGGAAGCACAGAAGCTCTGCTCTTGGGCCGTCCATCGCAACATCGTCCTCAAAGCTGTCTATCTCCCAGGCCAAGAAAACTATCTGGCAGACAAACTGAGCAGGGTCCTCCAACCGCACGAGTGGAGGTTGGATCCGCTTGTGGTTCAGCGGATCTTTCTCCGGTGGGGCCTCCCCACCATGGATCTGTTCGCCAGTCCTCTGAACCGACAGCTTCCCAGATTCTGCTCTCGACAGCTGCATCCCCTCCGGGTGGCGGCGGATGCTTTTCTGATTCCATGGTCCACAGGCCTCTTGTATGCCTTTCCACCCATGCCCCTGGTGTCTCGGACGCTCTTCAAGGTTCTCAGAGACAAGGCGTCGGTGATCCTAGTGGCTCCCCTGTGGCCGAGACAACCTTGGTTCCCGCTTCTGCTGCAGCTGGTGGTGGACACACCTCTTCCTCTGGGGTTTCAGCCCGACCTCCTCTCGCAGGATCAGGGGTCGCTCCTACACCCCAACCTTCGGTCCCTTCATCTGATGGCCTTGCTGCTGAAAGGGTAGTCCTTGCTCCTCTCCAGCTACTTCCAGATGTGGAAGAGGTCGTCTTGGCCTCCAGGAGGCCTTCCACCCGGAAGTCCTACGCTCTTAAGTGGCGTCGGTTCTCCGTCTGGTGTACTCAGCAGTCGCAAGACCCCTTCTCCTTTTCAGCATCAGTGGTATTGCAGTACTTGCTTTCCCTTTCCAATCTTGGACTTAAGTCCAACTCGGTCAAGGTCTACCTCAGTGCTATTTCTGCGCACCACCTACCGGTGGACGGTAGACCCCTTTCCAGCCACCCACTTGTGGCTCGTTTTCTCCGGGGCCTCCTCCTCCTTAAACCACCTTTGCGCCCACCAGCTCCGAACTGGGATCTCAATGTGGTTTTACTGCGGCTTACCTGTCCGCCTTTTGAGCCTATGGCTACCTGTCCTCTTCGTTTTCTTTCCTGGAAAACCTTGTTCTTGGTGGCCCTCACTTCTGCTAGACGCGTTAGTGAGCTGCAGGCCCTGGTATCTGATCCTCCTTACACTAGGTTCTACAAGAACCGGGTAGTCCTACGGACTCACCCTAAGTTTCTTCCTAAAGTGGTTTCCCCTTTTCACATCAACCAGGAGGTGGTACTTCCGACCTACTTTCCCAGGCCACACTCCAGCCGAGCTGAGATGGTCCTGCATACCCTGGACTGTAGAAGAGCGCTAAACTTCTACCTTGACCGTACGCGGGAGCACCGAAGGACGGTTCAGCTCTTCGTGTCTTATGACCCCAACAAGTTGGGGCTCCCTGTCTCCAAGCGTACTCTGTCCATCTGGATTGCGGACTGCATCGCTTGGGCTTACGAGGCTGCGGGCTTCGTGCTGGAAGGTAGAGTCACCGCTCATCGTGTTCGGGCGAAGGCTACGTCAGTGGCTTACCTCCGCTCTGTTCCGTTGGCAGACATCTGCCGGGCTGCTACTTGGTCTTCAAGCCAGACTTTTGCAGCCCATTACTGCCTGGAGAGGGAGTCCCGCAGGGACAGTGCTTTCGGGCAGGCAGTCCTCCGTAACCTCTTCGAGGTATAGGCAGCTCCTACCCTCCATCCCGGATGTTGGGCTACCGGTTGGAGACGTATTCAGAGAAGATTCCTTCCTTCTGTGCTGCTGAGCTAGAGGGAGCTCATTTTTGTGCTTAGGTTCTCCGGTAGCCTTAAGCTTGGGAGTCCCATATGTGAGGACTGACTTCCTGCTTGGTCCTGGAGAAAGCGTAGTTACTCACCTGTAACAGGTGTTCTCCAGGAGCAGCAGGAATCAGTCCTCACAACCCTCCCTCCTCCCCTTGGAGTTGCAGTTTTATGCTTTCGTTTTTGCTAATTTTTGCTGTCTTTTTTGCTATGTCATCTGACTGAGCAAGATGGCACCCTTGGGCGGGAAGAGGACCGCGCATGCGCGCTGCAATTCCCAAAGGCTTTCTCTGAAAGCTGGGGAAAATTGCTCCGCGAGGGCTCCGTCGGCGCCGACGTCACCCATTTGTGAGGACTGATTCCTGCTGCTCCTGGAGAACACCTGTTACAGGTGAGTAACTACGCTGTGCCTAACCCTGCGTGGTGTGACAGACCCTAAATCTATGTATATATTGTCACGATTTTTTCTGTCCTGATTTGACATCTCCAAAATTTGTAATCAAACCGCTACTGATCGTTGGAAGTAGCGGTATATAAGTTTAAACTAAATAAATAAAATAAATCCAGCCGTCTTCGAAGGGTAGATCTCCTTCTAAGCATCGAGATGCCTCTAGCGTTGTCCTCTGATTCTGCACCGGCAAAATTATCCGGCTGGAGGCTTCGGCTTCCAAAGCATTATCGGGGTTCCAGGATGTTCTAGATGGCTCGGCCTCGACAGATCTTCTGGCGCCATGCTCTGGGGTACCGGTGGCTTCCACCGGTACCGACATCCAGGCATTGGCAGCGTCCATGGACCAGAGAATTCTGACCATGGAACGCAGTCTGGTGGCTTTCCTTGCGGCATCGACGCCCTTGGTACCATGACAGACAACTCTACCGGCACCTGCACAGGCATCGGTATCCGCATCAGTACCGATAGCATCGACATCGGTGTTTGCTATGCCAGTACTCTGTCCTCCAATGCCCACTGGTACCGATTCTCCAGTACTTGTTATTCCCAGTACCGACCTTGGTCGGTACAGGTATCGGGCTATGCAGGAGCATCCGGACAGAAGATACTTCGAGTCCTCAGAAGAATCTGAGGATTCTGAAAGTTCTGTTGATGCAGCGATGCTTCTTCCAGAGGAGTCTTCCTCCCCTAAACGCAGGATGTCTCCTCCAGAGGACATGTCTTTCCAAGACTTCATCAGAGAGGTGGCTCGGGGCTTGTCCATTACTGTGGCCCCTGAAACAGAGCCAAGGGCCAAGGAGTTGGAAATTTTACAATATCCCAAAACTCCTTACCCATTCATGAGATTCTATATGATCTCATGTTAAGGATGTGGGAAACACCTCTTACCACCTCTCCTCATTCTTGTAGGTTAGATATTATGTATCGTGTCCCTCCTTGTCCTGGGTTCCACAAGACTCAACTTCCTCACCACTCTATTATGGTGGAGTCAGCTATGAGAAGGATTAGAAGTGCAAAAAGACATGCCTCTAATCCTCCAGGACGTGAATGCAGAACCCTGGATGCTTTTGGACGAAGTCTTTCAAGCTTCCATGCTTGCTGCAATAATCAGTTCCTATAGTCTCTACATGGAAATGTTCCTAAAGGAGGTCACAGATAATTTACAGACTTTTAAGTCCTTTCATTTCTGAGGATAAAAGACAGGACTTTCTCACTTGGGTCAAACATGCCCAAGATGTCTCTAAATTCTCCAACTGTGCAGCCTTTGACTGCTTTGAGTGTATAAGCAGAACCTCTGCTATTGCCATAGGTGCACGTAGAATTGCTTGGCTCCAGGCATCTGATTTAGAGCTCTGGGTACAAGATAAATTGGGAAATATCCCTTGTATTGGTGAGTATCTGTTTGGTAAAGATTGGCAAGAAAAAGCCAATGAAATGGATGCTGAAAATTCCACCTTGGATAGACTATCCAAGTCCACTGCTGATCCTGTTAGAAAGAAGTTGTTCAAGAAAACATGTTTTTCTAAAAAGAAAAGATTTTATCCTGCTTATGGTCAGCAGGCATCTTCTGCAGGTCAGTTTTCAACCAAACGTCAGCAATCACCCAAACAGAAGAAAGCAAAGGCTGCTAGGCCTCAACCGGCCCAGCAACCTCAGCCTCTTCAGGGCTTTTGACTTTCAGCTAGAGAACTTAGCCTTTCTGGTTCTGGAAGGACCAGAACCGTCCACCATTCCAGGAAGGTTATGTCATTTTGCCCCCAGATGGGGGCAAATAACAGTAGAGCATTGGACACTGTCCATCATAAAGGAGGCGTACAAACTTCAGTTTTCAAGCATGCCGCCCCCTCACAATAGTGAAGCAGTTCAATTCTCCGACCTCTCTCATCAACCTGTTAAGTCAAGAGGTTGCCATCCTTCTTGCCCAAGGGGCAATAGAAGTGCCCCTTCATCAACAGGGCACAGGGTTCTATTCCCCTTACTTTCTTATCCCAAAGAAAATAGGGGGATACAGACCTATCTTAGATCTCAGTGAATTGAACAAATTACTTGTCAAGGAGAAATTCAAGATGATTTCTCTCGGAGCTCTGCTTCCATACCTTCAGAATCAAGATTGGCGTTGTTCTCTAGATCTCAAGGATGCATACACCCATGTCCTCACCAATCCAACCCACAGAAGGTTCCTTTGGTTCCTTTTTCAAGGAAAGCACTACCAATACAGGGTGCTTCCTTTTGGTCTGGCCTCAGCACCAAAGGTGTTAACGAAATGCATGGCTGTAGTAGCAGCATTTCTCCGCACTCTAGGAATATTAGTCTTCCCCTACTTGGACGACTGGCTCATTCGCGCTCTAACACAGTCAGAGGCCAAGACTTCTCTTTCCTGCACAATGCGTATCCTTCAGTATTTAGGGCTGGTAGCCTAGTGGTTAGAACACTGGCTTGTTAAACAAGCAACCAGGGTTTGATTCCCACTAGCACTCCTTGTGGCCTTGGGCAAGTCACTTAACCCTCCATTGCCTCGGAAGAAAGGCCTGGCAATCTACTTCCGGTGACACTGCCAAGAAAACCCAGGAGCTTCTGGGTCGCCAGGAGTCAGGACTGAATCGAAGGCACTCATTGCATTTGCATTAAACATTCCAAAATCAAGTCTGATTCGCACTCAGTCTTTAGAGTTCATAGGAGCTCTTCTGGATACCACAAAGGCAAGGGCCTATCTTCCCCAGGCCTGTTGCCTTCGCTTGATGCAGTTAGCTTCTCAAGCAGTGCTAAAGCCTCTTCTAACTGCTCGAGAAATGTTGCAGTTGCTGGGCCACATGGCATCCACCGTACATGTGGTTCCATATGCTCGCCTCCGCATAAGGGCAGCTTAGTGGACTTTATCCACCCAATGGACGCAGGCATCAGGGTGTCTGTCAGACAAAATAGCAATCACAAGTCGCCTCATATTGTCTCTCCAAAGATGGAGGTCCACTCAAAACCTGTTGTTGGGTCCCCCTTTCAATAACCCTTACCCCAAGCAACTCTCACAACAGATGCTTCTCCAAAGGATTGGGGAGCTCATCTGCAAGACTACTCTACTCTACCCAGGGCACCTGGTCTCCTCAAGAGAGTTGTCTGCATATCAATCTCTTGGAGCTCAAAGCAATTTTCCTGGCTCTGTGAGTGTTCCACTCCCTGCTCAGCTACAAGACAGTCCTCATTCATAAGAACATAAGACAATGCCATACTGGGTCAGACCGAGGTCCATCAAGCCCAGTATCCTGTTTCCAACAGTGGCAAATCTAGGTCATACGTACCTAGCAATATCCCCAAAAGACACAGGTTCCACAATGCTTGTACTGGGTCAAGCATTGATATCCTGGGTCCCTTTTTAATAGTGGTTTATGGACCTTTCCTCCAGGAACTTGTCCAAACCTTTTTTTAAACCCAGCTATACTAACAGCCCTTACTACATCCTCCGGTAACAGATTCCAGAGTTTGATTACACGTTGAGTGAAAAAATATTTTATTTGTCTTAAATAGTTTACCCTGTAGCTTCATTACATGTCCCCTAGTCTTTCTATATTCTGATAGCGTAAACAATTGATCCACGTTTATCCGTTCCACTCCATTCATTAATTTATAGACCTCTATCATATCTCCCCTCAGCCGTCTCTTTTCCAGGCTAAAGAGCCCTAACCTTCTTAGCCTCTCTTCATAGGAGTAGCCTTCCATCCCCTTCACCAATTTGGTGGCTCTTCTCTGTACTTTTTCTAATAACTCTATGTCCTTTTTAAGATACGGTGACCAGAATTGCACACAATATTCAAGGTGCGGTCGTACCATGGAGCGATACAGAGGCATTATAATATCCTTTGTTTTATTCTCCATCCCTTTCCTTATGATACCTAGCATTCTATTTGCTTTCTTGGCCGCCGCTGCACACTGGACGGAGGGTTTTAACATGTTATCCACGATGACTCCTAAATCCTTTTCCTGGGTGGTGGTTTCTAATGTGGAGCCTTGCATCGTGTAACAATAGTGTGGGTTGTTCTTTCCTAGGTGCATAACTTTGCATTTGTCCACATTAAATTTCATCTGCCATTTGGATGCCCAGTCTTCCAATTTATCCAGATCCTCCTGCAGTTTTCCACAATCCTCTTGGGTTTTAACAACTTTAAACAGTTTTGTGTCATCTGCAAATTTGATAACCTCACTAGTTATTCCCTTTTCCAGGTCATTTATGAATATGTCAAAAAGTAGCGGACCCAGTACAGATCCCTGGGGTACTCCACTATTCACTTTTTTCCATTGGGAATATTGGCCATTTAGCCCTACCCTCTGCTTTCTATCTTTTAACCAGTTCCCGATCCACAATAGTACACTGCCTCCTATCCCATGACTTTTTAGCTTCGCCAAAAGTCTCTGATGGGGGACCTTGTCAAAAGCTTTCTGGAAGTCCAGATACACTATATCAACCGACTCACCTTTGTCTACCTGTTTATGCACACCTTCAAAGAAACATATCAGATTAGTAAGACAAGATCTTCCTTGTCTAAAGCCATGTTGGCTGTCTCCCATTAGGCCATGACTATCTACATGCTGTGTAATTTTGTTCTTTATGATGGTTTCTACCATTTTCCCTGGTACTGACGTCAGGCTCACCGGTCTGTAATTTCCCGGGTCACCCCTGGAACCCTTTTTAAAAATTGGTGTTACGTTGGCGACCCTCCAATCTTCAGGTATTACAGATGATTTTAATGAAAGTTCACAGATTACCAATAGCAGGTCTGAAATTTCATATTTCAGTTCTTTCAACACTCTGGGATGTATACCATCCGGTCCAGATGATTTGCTACTATTCAGTTTATCAAATAGTTGTAATATATCTTCCCGGTGTAGCGATATTTCTCTCAATTCCTCTGCAGTATCACCTTTAAATACCACTTCAGTCTTGGGTAACATCCCTACATCTTCCTCAGTAAAGACCGAAGCAAAGAATTCATTCAGTCTCTCCGCTATAGCCTTGTCTCCTCTTACTGCCCCTTTTACCCCTCTATCATCTAATGGTCCAATTGACTCTCTCACAGGCCTTTTGCTAAGAATGTACTTGAAAAAGTCTTTATTTCGTGTTTTTGCTTCAGTAGCAAGTTTCCTCTCAAATTCCCGCTTTGCCTGCCTTATCAATGCTTTGCATTTAACTTGCCAGTGCTTGTGCTGTTTCCAGTTTTCATCATTTGGCTCTTTTTTCCATTTCCTGAAGGTTGCTTTTTTGGCAGCAACAGCCTCTCTGACCTCACCTTTAAACCATGCTGGCAGTTTTTTGGACTTTCTTCCACTCTTCTTAATGCGTAGAATACATGGTCTGGGCTTCGAGGATAGTATTTTTAAATAACACCCAAGCTTGCTGTAAGTCTTTAACCTTTGGAACCGCTCCTTTTAGTTTTTTCCTAACTATATTCCTCATTCTATCATAGTCTCCCTTTTGAAAGTTAAAAGGTAATACTGTGGATTCCTTTACTATCTGTCCTCCACTAATTAAATCAAACATGATCATACTATGATCACTATTGCCAAGTGGTCCCAACACCCTTATTTCTTGCACCAGATCTGGCGTTCCACTAAGGATTAGGTCCAGTATGGCTTCCCCTCTGGTCGGTTCATGAACCAGCTGCTCCAAGAAGCAGTCATTTATTCCATCTAGAAACTTTATCTCTTTAGCTTGTAATTGAAATCACCCATTATTACTACTCTGTTGTGACTTTTGTTAGCTTCCTTGATTTCTTTGAGCATTTCATCATCCATTTGTTCATTCTGGCCAGGCGGTTGATAGTATACTCCCACTGCCATCACCTTCCCCTTCATAAATGGAATTTCAATCCATAGAGATTCTACAGCAAATTTTGTTCCCTGCAAAACTTTAATCCTTGACTCAATGCCCTCTCTAACATAGAGCGCAACCCCTCCACCAATTTGATCAGCTCTATCATTACGATATAGTTTGTATCCAGGTATCACATTGTCCCACTGGTTATCCTCCTTCCACCATGTCTTGAGAGTGCAATCATATCTAACCTCTCATTTAGTGCTATATATTCTAACTCTCCCATCTTATTGTTTAGACTTCTAGCATTGGCATACAAGCATTTTAGAGACTGTATTTTATTCATATTAATCTGGCTATTGGTAGGCAGGGGTAATTTGGAATCTTTATGCTCTGTCTGCTCCTTACTCAAGGGCATTTGGGCTACTATACTCCCTTTTGGAACCTCACTGCTTTTGGTAGTATCCTTCAAGGATACCTTTGTCCGAACCATGCGCTCCTGGGTGACTGTCGGCTTTCCCCTATTTTCTAGTTTAAAAGCTTCTCTATCTCTTTTTTTTAAAGGTTAATGCCAGCAGTCTGGTCCCATCCTGATTAAGGTGAAGCCCATCCCTTCGGAAGAGCCCCCCCTTTCCCCAGAATGTTCCCCAGTTCCTAACAAATCCAAAACCCTCATCCTTGCACCATTGTCTCATCCACGCATTGAGACTCCGGAGCTCTGTCTGTCTTTTGGGTCTTGCACGTGGAACAGGAAGCATTTCGGAGAACGCTATCCTGGAAGTTCTGGATTTCAACTTCCTACCTAAAAGCTTAACTTTAGGCTCCAGAACTTCCCTACCACATTTTCCTATGTCATTGGTACGAACATGTACCAAGACAGCAGACTCCTCCCCAGCACTATCTACGATCCTATCTAGGCGGTGCGTGAGGTCCGCTACCTTCGCACCAGGCAGGCATGTTACCAGGCGATCCTCACGTCCACCAGCCACCCAGCTATCTACATTCCTGATGATTGAATCACCGACTATAACAGCTGTCCTGACCCTCCCCTCATGGGCACATGCCCTGGAGAAACGCCCTCGGTGCGAGAGGGTTTTACATCACCTGGAGGACAGGTCCTAGTTACAGGATCACTTCCTGCCACACCAGGGTGATGCTCTCCTGTCACGTGACCTCTCTCCTCCATGGCAACAGGGATGCTGCCAGACTGGAGGTGGGACTTCAGGACTATATCCCTGTAGGTCATGTCCATGTACTTCTCTGTCTTTCTTATGTCTTACAGGTCTGCTACTCTAGCCTCTAGAGAACGGACTCGTTCCCTGAGAGCAAAGAGTTCTTTGCACTTAGTGCATACGTAAGACCTCTCACCAGCTGGGAGAAAATCATACATGTGACACTCAATGCAAAAGACCGGAGAACCCCCATCTCGTTGCTGGACTTCTGTCTGCATCTTAGTTTAAAGCTTGTGTTTAGATCTTTTAAATTCTGTATATAATGAGGATTGGTGTAGATGCTTATACCAATAAAAGTGTATCTAATACCCCTAATACACCTTGTGTACCTAAAGCTTAATTAATTAATTAATCTCAGGTCCTCCGTGTGTGAGAGCAGCCCTTTTCCTCTAAGATGTGCAAGTACCTATAAAACTACAATTACCCCAGGGGTGGGTGGGTGCTGGGGAGGGAGGGAGGGAGATAAGTCCTATTAAAGAGGGCAGTTACAAGGTACCCTGTCCTGAACCCTCAGCAGGGGGGAGGGGGGTACCACAAAAAGCCCAGTTAGTTGAGAGAGGCAAGGTAAATTACAGCTGAGAAAGCTGAACTAGCACACCACTAAGACAAACAATAAATAATTAAATAAACAGACAAACAATAAATAGTTAAATAAACAGCTAGAACTCACAGCAAGGTGTCTCAGGAGGCAAAATCCACTTTTCTAGCAGAGCACTGTAAAAAGCACTGCTCCTCTCTGATCAGAGAGAAGCAAATAATCAAGTAGCCATGTTCTATGTGAACAAGCAGGGGGGAACAGGCTCTGTCGCTTTGCAACGAAGCTTTGCGGCTGTGGGCCCTCGCCAGAGCATCAGATTCATCTGCTGGCAGTATATCTTCCAGGCATTTAAAACTCTTGGGCGGACAGACTCAGTCGAGTTCTGCTTCCACACGAGTGGTCTCTGCATGCAGACCAGGTGACCAGGATATTTCAACTTTGGGGAACCCCGGACATAGACCTCTTTGCAAGTCCGTGGAATGCCAAACTTCCCCGGTTCTGTTCCAGAATTCCGGCTCAGGGGGCTCATGCCAGGGAGCTTTCCTTCTTTACTGGGGTCAAGACTTCCTGTATGCCTTTCCACCCGTTCCCCTAATTCCCAAAACCCTGTTCAAGCTTCAGAGACACATAGGCCACATGATTTTCATAGCCCCACATTGGCCACTGCAAGTGTGGTACCCTCTGCTTCTACATCTCTCTCAAGCTCCCTCCATGGAGTTAGGGTCTGCTCCACATCGCCTATCCCAGGAGAACAGAATGTTATGGCATTCCAATCCCCAATCTCTGCATCTCAGTGCTTGGTTGCTGAAGGCCTAGATCTCCAAGATCTTAATCTTTCTCAGCAAGTAAAAGATGTTCTTTATGCTTCCAGAAAACCTTCCACTAGATGCTCTTATGCTTTCAAGTGGAAAAGGTTTACTATTTGGTGTTTGGAAAAGGGTCTTAACCCCCTTGCGATACTCAAGCAAAGATTGCAGAGTTATCTCCTCCATTTATCTAATGCAGGCCTTAAGACAAATTCAGTAAGAGTCCATTTGCGTGCTATTGCAGTTTCTCTTAAACCCCTAAATGGACAACCTATTTCCCCTCATCCTCTTATAACAAGATTTATGAGAAGCCTCCTAACTAAGCCTCCCATTAGACCACCTCCGGTGGCATGGGACTTGAACCTGGTTCTTGGGCAGCTCATGAAGCCACCTTTCGAACTGTTAGCTACCACCTCCTTGAAATTTCTTTCTTGGAAGGTTATCTTTATCATTGCAATCACATCAGCACGCCGCATTAGTGAATTGCAAGCACTAGTAGCTAATCCACCTTATACAAGGTTCCATCATGACAAGATAGTCCTTAGGACTCATCCACACTTTATGCCTAAGGTTGTCTCACCTTTTCATCTTAACCAAGAGGTCTACCTACCTGTCTTTTTTCCAGGACCTCATACATCAAATGCAGAGAGGAATGTTCATACCTTGGACTGTAAAAGAGCTTTAGGTTTTTACTTACAAAGAACACAGCAACATAGAAAGTCCTCTCAACTCTTTGTTGCTTTTGATCCTTCTCATTTGGGACTTCCAGTCTCCAAGAGAACACTATCTAACTGGATTGCTCAGTATATTTCTTTCGCCTATCAGAATAAGAACCTTTCTCTGGAGGGCCATGTCACAGCTCACAATGTGAGAGCAATGGCAGCCTCAATGGTTCATCTGAACTCTGTGTCTGTTGACGACATCTGTCGAGCAGCCAGTTGGTCCTCGGTTCATACCTTCACAGCCCATTATTGCTTGGACAAGGACTCCCGCCGGGATGCCTTGTTTGGTCAGGCTGTTCTCAAACATCTGTTCCATACTTAATCAACTCCTACCCACCATCCCTGGTAGGATGCCAGAGATCCATGGGGGGAAGTGGAGCCCTTCTCAGGGACACACAACTTCTGGGGTCTCTCCCTGGCACCTAAAGCTAGGGAGTCCCCATATGTGATGACTACATTCCTGCTTGTTCCTGGAGATAGCGTAGTTACTCACCTGTAACAGGTGATCTCCGGGAACAGCAGGAATTTAGTCCTCACAACCCACCCACCTCCCCTAGGAGTTGTATCTCTATTTCTCTCCCTTTCCCTTGCTCTCTCTCTTTGTCTCAGCTTTAAAACTCAACTGGAGAGAGGCAGTTGGGAAAGGCGGGAAGGCAGCATGCAGGCGCTGTGGGATGCTCCCAAAGGCGTTCTAATTGGACGCTGTGGAGCGTTCCCGCCCAGTCTCCGTCGGTACCAACGATACCCATATGTGAGGACTAAATTCCTGCTGTTCCCGGAGATCACCTGTCACAGGTGAGTAACTATGCTTTCACTGCACTCGGTTCTTGTCTAGTGCATTTCTTCTACTTTCCAATACTTCATGGGAGCTTACACTGAACTAAGAGCGCATTATAGTCATATTGCCCTCATAGATGGGCAAATATGCTATTCCCTTATTGCGTCTTTCTCCACACTGAAGTGTTAGAAGGATCCAGACTTATGGTCTTAAGATTAAGGATTTCTCTGCACCCCTTCACCTAGTTCTCCATGTCTTGTTGTTCAAAATCTAGAATTTTTAAAGACATCTAGACCTATCCTTCTGACCAGGAACATTCCACTGGTTTCCATGTAACCATCTTCATGGTTCTCCCACGTGTAACCAGTAAGGGGTTCTGTATCCATATTCCCAAGCGGGTTTATCCCTTCTTGTTATTGAGTGAGTTTCTCTTGATCTCTCTCTCTCTCTCTCTCTCTCTCTCTCTTGATCTCTCTCTCTCTCTCTCTCTCTCTCTCTCTCTCTCTCTCTCTCTCTCTATATATATATATATATATATATATATATATATATATATATATATATATACACACACACACACATGTCTCACTCGGAAAGATTTGTCACTGTCCATGTTTATGCTGTTCCAGCATACCATAGTGTTAAATGGACAACCAATTCTATGGTAATTAGAAACTACCTTCTTTTACTGTAACCTCCCTGGTTACATTACATCTGAAGCTCTCCATGTAAGGTCATCATCTTACGTGACATCACTTAGGGAACACATTACTGATCTTCAAGAAATCGGAGGCTACACCGCCTAATACAAATCTTTCTCTCTTTCATTGGGATAGAGGGGTCATAAAGACCCATCCTTTTCTGCAAACCAGTCACATTATCTCCTCTCTTTCCTAGAGCCGTATTCTGCTCCAAGGACAGAGTTTCAAGCTTTGGCTCACAGAAGCTTTAGCTTCTCACCCAAAGTCCACCCCAATTAAACTCCCCCAGGGTTTTCTTCTGGGATTAGTTCTAGCCTTTTAGGGTTCTGACCTCGGCTTATATTGCAAAATTTATTTCCTCTACTTCACAGTTTGGTATTTTCTTTGAGGATAATGTACTGTTTCTTACCACCAGACCTTATTGGCCTCAAATATTTTCGCAATATTTTTGACTAAGGTCCACATTAGAAAATTGAAATTCAATATTTTACAAACATTTATGATCTACACAAGGGCTCCCCTCCAGACGCCTTGTTTAGTCATGCTGTTCCACAGCACACCCTTGTTAATTCACCTCCTACCCTCCATCCATTGGATGCCTGAGGTTCTGGGAAATAGCATGGCCCATCTTTTAGATTTGCAACATGCTGGGGACTTCCCCTAGGCATCTTTAGCTTGGGAGTCCCCATATGTGAAGACTCATTCCTGCTTGTTCCTGGAGATAGCACAGTTACTTACCTGTAACAGGTGATCTTTGGGAACAGCAGGAATAAGTCTTCACAACCCACCCACCGTTGTTTCTCTCTCTCTGATGAGAGGGAAGTACATGGGCGGGAAGGCAGCGCGTGTAAGCTTTCTTTGGATGCTGGGGAGCGTTCCCGCGCAGGCTCCATCGGTACCGACATACCCATATGTGAAGACTTATTCCTGCTGTTCCCAGAGATCACCTGTTACAGGTAAGTAACTGATTTACCCACCTGTAACAGGTGATCTCCAGGAACAACAGAAATTTAGTCTTCACCACCCACCCTCCTCCCCTAGGAGTTGTAGGGTTTCGCTCTGTCTCTCTCCTTTTATCTCAGCTGCAAACTCAACTGAGGAGGGAGAGGCAGGAAGGCAGTAACGCAGTTGCAGTGGGATGCTCCCAAAAACATTCCTTTTGGACTCTGGGGAGCATTCCGGTGTGGGCTCCATCGGTACCGATGTCACCCATATGTGAAGACTAAATTTCTGTTCCCGGAGATCACCTGTTACAGGTGAGTAACTATTCTTTCTACCAGCCCTTCTCTCACATACTTGGTTCTCTTTCCATCTGATCGTTTCTGATGAGCTGCTTAAACCTATTACATTATCTCCCATAGCCACTTGTCTTGCTGATCCCATTCCTTCATCTTGGCTTCCCATTCCCTCACTGGCCCTGTTATCCTTGGTGGTGTCAGTCCTCAACAGTCTGTCTTTGGGTAGCTTCCCAGTCTCTTGGAAATAGACCTGGTCTGCCCTTTTTTAAAAATTCCATCCCTGGACCCCTCTGTGCCCGCACACTACCTTCCAATCCCCACTCTCCCTTTCCTCTAAGATACTTGTAAGATTGTTTTATGCTCAGCTCTCTTCTCACCTTGACTCCACTCATGCCCTTCACTCCTGTCAATCTGGTTTTCATTCTGGGCACAGCAGAGAGACCATTCTTTCTTGAGGGAGCTACACAAATCACATGATCATGGTAATATATCTATAGTGACCCCCCCCCCCCCCTAGGTTTTTCTTCAGCCTTTGACCTTGTAGACTGTCACCTTTCTCGCACCTCTCCACAGATTCCTCCATGATACCGTACTCTACTGGTTTTATTCTTTTCTCTTTCACCGCTCCTTCTCTTTCAGTTGATACCTCTTCCTCTTGTATTCTTCCTGTTCTTTGTGGGTTCTGTATTAGCTCCTCTTCTATTTAATATTTTCCAGTTCATACTGCTAGACCAGTCCAGACAAACGGGTTGTGTCCCCCTGCCAGCAGATTTTGGAGACAGAGAATTCTACCAGAGCTCTGATAGGCTGGACTCTGGTGATATGGTCCTACCCCTTGGGTTCTCCCTCAGTATTTCTCTGTCTCCAGCAGATCTGGTTGCTTTTGTTGTTTTTCCCTCAAAATCTTTAAAATTATTTAGAATCCCTTTGGGGACTGATGTTTCCACTTGCCTGTTGCTGCCAGTATAGTTTCACTGTGCACCAGGGTGTTTGCAGCTGAGCTCCTGTTTCTGACACAGTAGAGCTCGCTGACAGGAAGAATCCCCAGCATCTGGCCATGAGGGCTTGTTAGTTGGACGAAGGCCTCCCTAAAATCAGGTTTCTCTGTATCTTGAGGCTCCTGGATTCACCCAGAATACACAAGAGGTGTTACTCTGGGTTTCCCAGCAACTTGATTACCCAGATAAACTTGTGGAGCTCCTGGGCCTGGCTTCAGTAGAGCGCCTGATTTTCTTTAAGCAGCGATGAGTCTTTGCCACGAGAGCTTAGACAGCAGGAGGATCAGGTATCAATTTCTGAGAGAAACTGTAAGTAAACTGTTTTTCTTACTTGCCTCAGCTGCCCTGGGTTTATTTCAACTGCATTGGGACCGGCTGTCTCTGACCTGATTCCTTCACTTCTGCTTTCATCAGGGTCTGTTCAACTGGGTTTTGAAGTTACTATTTTCTTCATTTTTATTTTCTGGATGCACCCAGAGCACACAAGGTGTTTCTCTGGGTTTCCCAGGCTTCCCTCCTTAGCAGCTGTATTTTCTGTAATCAGCAATACAACAGGGTTTGAGCTTCTGATTTCATTGTCTGTGCAGCTCCCCTTCTCTCCAGAAACACCTTCCAGCCCCTGCCATGAGGGTCTAAGTGGCTGCAGAGGGATCAAACTCTAATTTCTCTACCTTTCAGTCACTGTAATTACCTTACACTGACTCTGAAAGTTTCTCTTCTCCATGGGAACTCAGCTCCTCTGTACCAGCACAGTGAATAACTGACAGTTTCCTTCTCCCCTCCGTTTCTGGTGATCCAGGGTTTGTCAGGATTTGATTTTTAAGTTGCTAGCAGCACTCCTTGCCTCTTCCCTAGCAATTTCACTGCATTTTTAAGGTTTTTAGAGCTTAGGAAACTTTTATTTTGCAGTTTTTCTGTGCTGGCGGCCATTTTGAAAATCAGGAATTTCTCTTCAGTTTGTTTTTTTTTTTTTTTTGAGGGAGCAGCTCTGGGCAGCCATTTCAAAACATTTAAACATGCTGTGAAGGCACAGGGAGTTTCAAAATCCATTTTCTTTGAAGAGTCTTCGGTTTCCCTAAGCCTACCTTGATTTTTGTTTACAAAAAAAAAAAGGGTTTAAGCCTCTGCAATGCTTGTTTCTCTGCACAGCTGTATTATATGTAATAATAAGTAAAAGGAGTTAATAGATTGCTTGTTTTCCACCTGCATGCTGCATCCAGGAGAATCATCTTCCTCCATTCCCACTGCGCTGCCAGCTGGGGACATCAGCGCCTTAACTCCCCCATCCTTAGAGCCCCTGCAGCAGGATCTTCCTGCAGAAAGGATTCAGTCAGCTCCCATTTTGCTTCCACATCCGCTGGAAGCCACGGCAGCCTTGGCTGACTGAGTCCTTGACGCTCTTCTGCCAGGCATGGCACCTGTGGTGTTCTGAGTCTTTTGGTATACCTTCAGCACCCACCCGGTAGCACACAAGGATATGGTGGGGTCTCGCAAGCGGTCCCTCAAGTCCTCAGACCTTAAAGCAGTACGTCCTTCCAGGAACGTTGCATGTGGCTTGCGGGACACTACGGATATTCCAGAAGACTTTAAATTGTCGGAGGTGAGCCCTGACTCATTGGAGAAAGAAGATGGGGAATATTCTCCATCTGATTCTTCGCTGACAGTTCACTAGGGCTCTCAAGATATCAGACTTTTTCGGAAAGAGGAGTTGCCGGCCCTTCTCCAGGACCAAGCAGGAAGTCAGTCCTCACATATGGGTGACGTCGGTGCCGACGGAGCCCTCGTGCAGAGCATTTCCCCAGCTTTCAAAGAAAGCCTTTGGGAATTGCAGCGCGCATGCGCGGTCCCCTTCCCGCCCAAGGGTGCCATCTTGCTCAGTCTTCTTTTTTCCGCGGAGCCCGGCGGACGTAGTTTGTTTTTCCCCAAGGAAAAAGTTGATTTTCCCTGGCAGCCCGGTCTTTTGACCTCGCAGGGGCCCTTTTTCCCCCCATGGCTACCAGCGGGTTTAAAAAGTGTGATCGGTGTAAGAAACTTATGTCTCTTACCGACACACATGACTGCTCTCTCCGCTGCCTCGGTCCCGATCATGACCCGATGATCTGTGGTCCATGTGGCAAAATGTCCAGAAAAACCTCTGCCACTTCTCAGAAGAAGAAGGGCTCGGGGAAAAAGCCCTTTTACCCGAGGAAGTCTTCTGCCTATAAACCATACCCTCATTATCATGCCTCTGCAGCTCCCCAACAGGGTCAGCAGGCCAAGGGGCAGGGTCAGGGGCCCCGTAGGCAGAAAGCCCCCAAGCCAACAACACCGGCCCCTGCTCAGCAGGGTGGGGGTTTTTGACTCAGCAAGCATAGCTTCTTCTCCTCACCTGGCTCACATCAGCACAGGAGGCCGGCTGGCCCACTTTGCCCACAGGTGGTGAGCCGTCACATCAGATACCTTTGTACTCCATATAGTCCAAAAGGGCTATCTTCTTCATTTTCACCAAGGTACCTCCCTCCTACTTTCCAGGGGAGCCTCCAAGACCCCCTCTGCACAGGGACCTACTCCTTCAGGAGTTAGCAAGCCTGCTAAAGGAACAGACTGTGGAACCGGTGCCCCACCACCTGAGAGGTCACGGCTTTTATTCCAGGTACTTTCTGGTCCCAAAAAGAACAGGAGGCCTCAGACCCATCCTAGACTTGCGCAACCTCAACAAATTCCTGGAGAGGGAAAAGTTCAAGATGCTTACCCTTGGAATCCTGCTGCCCTACCTCCAGCAGGGAGATTGGCTATGCTCCTTAGATCTCAAGGATGCTTATACTCACATCCTTATTGATCCAGACCACAGACAATATCTCAGGTTTGTTGTGGGGGGAAACCACTACCAGTACAGAGTACTTCCCTTTGGCCTAGCTTCCGCTCCCAGGGTGTTCAAGTGCCTGGCGGTGGTGGCGGCCTACCTGAGGCTTCAAGGTCTTTTTGTGTTTCCATACCTGGACGACTGGCTCATAAGAGGCCAGTCTTCTCAGGAGGTCAGTCAGGCCACCCTTCGCACTGTGGCTCTGCTTCAGCACGTGGGGTTTGTCATAAACTTCGTAAAGTCCACTTTGCTCCCATCCCAGAACTTGGAATTCATAGGAGCAAGACTGGACACTCTTCAGGCGAAGGCTTTTCTGCCACTGGACAGAGCCCACAGGTTGATGGATCTAGCCAGGCAGTTTCACGGCAATTCCCTGGTCTCCGCCAGGCAATTCCTGAGACTTCTCGGCCATATGGCTTCCACGGTTCATGTAACCCCCAATGCCCACCTGCACATGCGGCCTGCTCAATGGAGCCTTCGAACTCAGTGGCATCAGGCCACAGGCAGCCTTGCAGACTCGGTGAGTGTATCCACCCTGCTCGTCTCCTCTCTACAGTGGTGGCTTCATCTTTCGAATCTGGTACTTGGAGTGGATTTTCAACCCCCTCCGCATTCTCGAGTGCTGATGACAGATGCTTCCCTTCTAGGTTGGAGAGCACATTGCCAAGGGACATGTACTCAGGGTCTCTGGACTCCTTGGGAGACTGCTCAGCAGATCAACTTCCTAGAGCTACGGGCGATACGCCTAGCTCTGCGAGTCTTCTCCAACCTCACGTCGCACCATTCTGTACTGGTCCAGACAGACAATCAAGTTGCACTGTTCTACATGAACAAACAGGGAGGCACAGGCTCCTTCCTTCTCTGCCGGGAAGCACAACGCTCTGCTCTTGGGCCATCAATCACGGAATCCTCCTCAAGGCTGTCTACCTCCCAGGTCAAGAAAATTACCTGGCGGACAGACTGAGCAGGATCCTGCAACCACACGAATGGAGATTGAACCCGTTGGTGGTTCAGCAGATTTTTCTCAGGTGGGGCCTCCCCACCATGGATCTTTTCGCCAGTCCTCTGAACCGGCAACTCCCAAGATTCTGCTCCAGGCATCCACAATCCTCTCAGGGTAGCAGCGGATGCATTTCTGATCTCGTGGTCCCAAGGCCTGCTATATGCGTTTCCTCCCACGCCACTAGTGTCTCGCACACTGTTCAAGGTCCTCAAGGACAGGGCCTCAATGATTCTGATAGCCCCCAGGTGGCCGAGGCAGCCGTGGTTCCCACTCCTGTTGCAACTGGCGGTGGACACTCCCCTGCCTCTGGGACTTCAACACGATCTCCTGTCTCAGGATCAGGGGTCTCTTGCACCCCAACCTCCAGTCCCTTCATCTGATGGCTTGGCTGCTGAAAGGGTAGTCCTGGCTCCCCTACTACTGCCTAGAGAGGTGGAAGACGTTGTCTTGGCCTCTCGGCGGCAATCCACCAGGAAGTCCTACCCTCTTAAGTGGCGTAGATTCTCCACCTGGTGTGCTCAGCACAGCGAGAATACCTTCTTGTTCTTGGTAGCGGTGGTATTGCAATATTTGCTTTACCTTTCCACTCTAGGCCTTAAGTCTCAACTCTGTCAGGGTTCACCTCAGTGCTCTCTCAGCGCACCACTCGCCAGTGGACGGGAGGCCTCTTTCCAACCACCTTTTGGTGGCTCGTTTTCTCAGAGGCCTCCTCCTGCTTAAGCCTCCTTTGCGTCCACTAGCCCCTGAGTGGGATCTGAATGTGGTCTTACAGCGGCTTACTTGTCCACCATTTGAACCTATGTCTACCTGCCCCCTCCGTTTTCTCTCCTGGAAAACCTTGTTTCTGGTAGCTCTTTCCTCTGCTAGGCGAGTGAGTGAGCTTCAGGCCCTAGTGTCTTATCCCCCTTGCACTAGGTTCTACAGGAATAGGGTAGTCTTACGGACTCACCCGAAGTTTCTTACTAAGGTTGTCTCCCCTTTTCACCTCAATCAGGAGGTGGTTCTTCCGACCTTCTTTCCCAGGCCGCATGCCAACCGGGCTGAGATGGTCCTGCATACCCTGGACTGTAGGAGGGGGTTATCCTTCTACCTTGACCGTACGCGGGAGCATCAGAGGGCTGTTCAGCTCTTCGTTTCTTTTGACCCCAATAAGTTGGGGCTACCTGTCTCCAAGCGTACTTTGTTCATATGGGTCGCTGACTGTATCGCCTGGGCTTATGGGGCAGCCGGCCTCTCATTGGAGGGTCGAGTCACGGCTCATCGTGTCAGGGCGAAGGCTGCGTCAGTGGCTCATCTCCGCTCTGTTCCGTTGGCAGACATCTGCCGGGCTGCTACTTGGTCTTCAAGCCAGACTTTTGCAGCCCATTACTGCCTTGAGAGGGAGTCCCACAGGGACAGTGCTTTCGGACAGGCAGTAGTCCATAATTTCTTTGGGGTTTAGGCAACTCCTTCCCTCCGGCCCTGATGTTGGGCTACCGGTCGGGGGCGTTCTCAGAGAAGATTCCTTCCTTACGTGCTGATGAGCTAGAGGTAGCTCATTTTTTCGGCTTGAGGTCTCCGGTAGCCTTAAGCTTGGGATTCCCATATGTGAGGACTGACTTCCTGCTTGGTCTTTGAGAAGGAGTAGTTACTCACCTGTAACAGGTGTTCTCCAGGAGCAGCAGGAATCAGTCCTCACAACCCTCCCTCCTCCCCTTGGAGTTGCAGTCATTTGATTTGTTTTTGCTAATTTTTTGCTGTCTTTTAGCTATGTCATCAAACTGAGCAAGATGGCACCCTTGGGCAGGAAGGGGACCACGCATGCGCACTGCAATTCCAAAAGGCTTTCTTTGAAAGCTGGGGAAATGCTCTGCACGAGGGCTCCGTCGGCGCCGATGTCACCCATATGTGAGGACTGATTCCTGCTGCTCCTGGAGAACACCTGTTACAGGTGAGTAACTACTCTTAATTACACAGGTGTTGGAGTCGCTATGCCTAGTCGACACGCCTGATCCTCATAGTTCTCAAACTCTGTTGCAGCCGGATCCCATTTTACAGGGCATTCCTAAGCCTTCCAAAGCTTTTTCCTTTCCAGCCGAGTTACAGCATATGGTATCTCGAGAGTGGGACTCTCCAGAGTCCTCTCTACGTACGGCACGCGGTATTGGTCAGTTATACCGTTGGTCTCCTTCTGACTTGGACCGTTGGCTGACATACCCGAAAGTTGATGCGTTTGTGACCCGGGTCACCAAGCATACCACAATTCCGGTTGAGGGCGGAGCGGCACGCCGTGACCAGCAAGACCAAAAAAAGTTGAGAGTCTGCTAAAGACGGGTTTTTCGTTGTCCGCTTTTTCCCTTCAAGCAGAGGTGTGCGCAGGTCTAGCAGCACGGGCCTCCCTTTGATGGATTCAGCAGCTTCCAGGTGATCCCGAGTTGGCTCGTTTAGAATCCATTGCTGCATTCCTGGCAGAGGCCTTCTCTGATCTCTTGCGGCTGTCAGCTCACTCCGTAGCACCGGTGACAGTAGCTCGGAGATGGCTCTGGCTGGGTCAATGGGCAGCGGATGTTGATTCGTTCAAAGACTCCAGTGTTTAGCTGCCATTCGTCCAGTTCCACCGTTGGAAAGAGGACTAGGCCGTTACTCTATTTCGTGGTGCCAAAAAAAAAAAAAAAAAGACGGCTCCTTTCGTCCTATCTTGGATCTCAAAGGTGTCAATCGCAGTCTGCGAGTACCACACTTTCGAATGGAGACTCTGCGATCCGTTATTCAAGCGGTATGCATGGGGGAATTCTATCTTCCCTCAATCTCGCAGAAGCATTCGTCACATTCCCATTCAAGAGGGGCATCATCGACTCTTTCGATTTGCGGTACTCGGTCAACATTTCCAATTTCGTGCGATGCCCTTCGGTCTAGCTTCAGCGCCTCGAACTTTCTCCATGGTAATGGTGGTAGTAGCTGCGGCCTTACGCAGCCGCGGCATCAGAGTTCATCCTTATCTGGACGTCTGGCTCATTCGCGCAGACTCCCTCCCCGAGGCTTGCAGCACAGTCTCGGTGGTTGTTGCCTTTCTCGAAAGCCTCGGCTGGGTAATCAACCACGACAAGAGTTGTCTTCAGCCGTCCCAGGAGATAGAAATTTTATGGGGGCTTGATTTGATACAGCCTTAGGTCGGGTCTTTGTCAATGCTTCTCAAGTTCACAGTCTCCTAGCACAGGTCTCGCCTCGAGCATGGTGTCCAGCGGATTATCAAGTTCGGTTGCCTCTACTACCGGCGGTGAGACTTTGCCTCCGTTGGTGGCTCCGACCTCGCAGTCTCGTCTCCTTCGAGGGGTTCCCTTGGAGACTCCGCGCTGGGTGTTGGTAACGACAGACGCCAGTCTCTCCGGTTGGGGAGCGCATTGCAGCTCGCACTCAACCTAGGGGATTTGGTCTCCTCGGGAGGCCCGGTGGTCCATCAATCGCCTTGAGACACGAGCGGTGCGCTTAGCCTTGGGGAAAGTTTCAGCCTCTTCTGCGGTGTCAGGCAGTTCGAATTCTGTCCGACAACGCTACGACAGGGGCATACCTCAACCGCCAAGGGGGCACAAAATGTCCAGGTGTATCGAAGGAAATGGGTCGTCTTCTGTGGGCGGAGAGGCATCTGCAGGTGATCTCTGCGCAACACATCGCGGGGGTAGATAATGTAAAAGCCGATTTCCTCAGCCGACATGCTCTGGATCCGGGGGAATGGGCTCTGGTGCCAGAATCCTTTCAGTCCATTGTTTGACGATGGGGTTTACCGGCAATGGATCTCATGGCTACGGTGCAGAATACCAAGGCACCGATCTACTTCAGCCGTTGGAGAGACAACGGGTCGCACGGGACAGATGCTCTGTCTCAAGCGTGGCCAACCCATCTCCTGTATGTCTTTCCTCCCTGGTAAGGCACAAAAAGAGCAGCAGCTCTCGCAGTATCAACCAGGAGACACAAGGAGCAAGAGTGACAATGACACAATGGCTTATTCCAGATACTTTTATTAAAAACACATTAAAAACATATAAAACTCAGAATAAAATGAATCAAGCTACACGGGCATGGGTAAAAAGCAAAACAATCAATTCAAAGCAATAAATAAATAGTAAAAGCAGTTATAAATAGTGTTCATACTAAAACAATAAATAATATTGTACATACTATTTATTTATTGCTTTGAATTGATTGTTTTGCTTTTTACCCATGCCCGTGTAGCTTGATTCATTTTATTCTGAGTTTTATATGTTTTTAATGTTTTTAATATGTTCTAATATGTGTGTTTATATGATATTTGTTAGTCTTTGTTACCCCCCTGAGGAAGGCGTTCCCCCGAAACGCGTTGGGGAACTTTAATAAAAGTATCTGGAATAAGCCATTGTGTCATCGTCACTCTTGCTCCTTGTGTCTCCTGTCTTTCCTCCCTGGTCCATGATCGGCAAGATTCTCCAAAGAGGGAGCATCGCGGCCCGGTGATCCTGGTGACACCGGATTGGCCTCGCAGACCGTGGTATGCGCATCTTCTCCGACTGTCTCGGCCGTCTCCTCTATGCCTGGGGGCGTTCCCAGGGCTCCTGCTCCAAGGGCCGGTGGAAATGGGAAACCCGGCTCCTTACTCGCTTACGGCCTGGCTCTTGAACGCCACAGGTTAGTTCAGAAGGGATATTCGTCGAGTATGGTGGCGACAATGCTTAAGGCACGACGGTCTTAGATGTCGCTGACTTACGCTCGTGTGTGGCGTCTGACACTTGGTGTTTGCTACGTCACATCTTGCCCTGGTGTTGCAACATCCCGGATATTATTTCCTTTCTGCAGGCCGGTCTAGATAAGGGTCTGGCGCTCAGGGCCTTGCGCGTGCAGGTTGCCGCGCTAACTTGTTTTTGAGGGCCGATAGCGGGGCGTTCTCTCACCTCGCATGTGGACGTTTCGCGTTTTCTTAAAGGGCTTCAGACATTACTGCCCCCGATACATCCTTTAGTTCCTTCTTGGGATCTCGCTCTCATTCTCCGTGCCCTTGTTGCTCCTCCCTTTGAGCCCCTGAAGGCATGTTCCCTTAAGGATTTAACGCTAAAGACAGTTTTCCTAGTGGCCATAACCTCGGCACGTCGGATTTATGAACTTCAGGCTCTCATGTCGAGACCCCTGTCTCTCGTTTTCTTCGGCAGGAGTTTCTCTTCGTACTGTTCCATCCTTTTTACCTAAGGTGCTTACCCCGTTTCATGTCAACCAGCCTCTTTTCTTGCCTACCTTTTGAAAGAGAGCAGTATTCTGGTCACTTTCGTCAAGCGCGTGCTGTGGACCTGAAGAGAGTGCTTTATCGGTATCTTAAGATCACAAACGCCTTCCGTAAGACAGATCATCTTTTTGTCCTGTTTGCGGACCCTCGACGGGGGTCCGTAGCCTCCAAATCCACCATTTCTAAATGGTTGCGAGGAGCTATTGAGTCAGCTTTTATACTGCAAGGCAAGCAGGTTCCAGCAGGGCTCCGAGCTCACTCCACTCGGGCTCAGGCTGCGTCCTGGGCCGAGCGGTCTCAAGTAGCCCCTCTCGACATTTGCCGGGCAGTGACTTGGTCATCGTTGTCCACGTTTGTCCGTCAGTATAGATTGGACGTTCACGCTCGTCAGGAGGGTCAGTTTGGAGCTGCAGTGCTGTCGTTGGCATTGACCCCCCCCCCTTGAAAGCAGGTAGCTTGGGTACTGCCAGTTTGTCTGGACTGGTCTAGCAGTATGAACTGGAAGGAGAAATTTCACTTACCGTTAATTTCCTTTCCTGGAATACTGCTAGACCAGTCCAGGACCCACCCTGCTGTCAGTTACGGTGCTGCTAGTGTGGTGAAGCCGCTGGCCTCTGTTCCTTCCTTGTCAGTATGCCTCACCATGGGGGCCCGATGGCTGCGTTATCGGTCTTAGCAGCCTTCAGTTCTGGGGATACTTTCAGCTTCCTTGTACATAGTTGAATTAAACGTCCACTATGTGTGGTCTTATGGTTTAGTTGCGTTACATGTTTGGGTTCGCTTTACAGACAATACTGAGGGAGACCCCTAGGGGTAGGACCATATCACCAGGGTCCAGCCTATCAGAGCTCTGGTAGAATTCTCTGTCTCCAAGATCTGCTGGCAGGGGGACACAACCCGTTTGTCTGGACTTGTCTAGCAGTATTCCAGGAAAGGAAATTAACAGTAAGTGAAATTTCTCCTTCTTGATCACACTTGCCATGCTGCTGAACCAATAGAGTATTTCAGCACACTACTATGCTAATGATGATAATTTGCTCCTCCACACTGACCCAGCTATCCCTGATCTCACTCCCCTCAATGTCTGCCTTGCTAGTATCTTGCTAGTTTGTTCAACAACTTTTCTGTACCTCAACCTTGTTAAGTCTGCAGCAATTTGGTCCTCCCTCAGCACCTCTTCCCATCTTTAGAGCCTACCTCCCTAGTTCTTCAATCCCACTTGTTGACTCTATTCAGTATCTTTTCATGTGCATCTTGCCTTTCTGATTCATTGTTCCTTTCTTGCACTCGGTCAGATCTGTGCTGTTCATCTTTTCCTCTGATTACCCTTTTTCTTTCAATAGTGATGTCGAGGCTTGACTACTGCAACATTATTTTCCCAGGTCTCGCTCCGTATCAGCTTCACCGGCTTCAATTCATTGAAAACACCGCTGTTCTTATCCTTGCACATGCTTCCCTGTTGGAGCACATTGCTCCCGTTCTAGTATACCACTGGCTTCCCGCTAAACATTGGTCTCCATATAGACTTCTCACTTTGTCCACCGGGTGCTTCACACTGGTTCTCCCCGCTATCTCTGTGGTGATCATCTTCTTTTCTCCAGGACCAAGCAGGAAGTCAGTCCTCGCATATGGGTGACGTCGGCGCCGACGGAGCCCTCGCGGAGCAATTTCCCCAGCTTTCAAAGAAAGCCTTTGGGAATTGCAGCACGCATGCGCGGTCCCCTTCCTGCCCAACGGTGCCATCTTGCTCAGTCTTCTTTTTTCCGCGGAGCCCTACAGACGCTGTTTGTGATAGCCACAGAAAAAGTTGATTTTATTTCTTATTTCTTATTCTTGTCTCGATTCAACGCCGGATCTTTTTTCCGCCCGGACCCGCTACGTCGGTATCGGGTCCGTTCTTTATTTTTCGGTTTTTTTTCCTTTGTGACAAGCGTTCGTGCCATTTTTTATTTTTCACTGGCAGCCCTGTCTTTTGACCTCGCAGGGGCCCTTTTTCCCTCGATGGCTGCCAGCGGGTTTAAAAAGTATGATCGGTGTAAGAAACTTGTCTCTTACTGACACACACGACTGCTGCCTTCGCTGCCTCGGACCCGATCATGACCCGATCTGCGGTCCGTGTAGCAAGATGTCTTCAAAAGCGTTGAGGAGTCGGCAGCATCAAAGGGAACGAATCTTCTCTGACTCCGCGTCCGGCTGGGCCCAGACCTCGTCAGAGGCTTCGACGTCCCGGGACTCTGGTCCTGAGCATCGTCGGAGTTCCTCTGAGCGGGGGTCTCCTGCCCGGGAGCATCATAGGAAGAAAAACCCCACGAGGGCGGCGTCGGTGGACGCTCCTGGTTCCTCGAGGGCCAGGTCGCATAGCCCCGATAGCCGTCCCGGGTCCTCTGAATCGGAGAGGCCTTCGAAACATCCTCGTCTTGAAATGGAGTCGCCTGGACATGTGAGTACTGTAGTCCTCGTGGACTTGCCTCCGAAGGAGCCGACGTCGGGCCCCGAGTCGGGGGCTGCTGGGTCTCCTGAGCTTGGACTGAGGTTGATGGCCTTGGGGAGCAGTTTGGCTGCCTTCATGGACCAGCAGCGGGCATTGATCGCTGGCCTCGCCAGTGCGTCGACCCCGGAGACCGAGCTGATCTTCGAGTCCATGCGAGCTCGAGTCGATCCTCGGTTGCGGTCTCCCTCGGTCTCCCGTTCGGGACCGAGGTCGTCGACGCCGACACCCTCGGCGTCGGGGCGGAGGGCATCAGTGCCCACCTGACCGGAGCCGCTCGATTCCTCCTCCGAGGAGTCAGCCTGGGAAACGGAGGATGAAGAGTCACCTGGTACTTTTCGGACTTGGTGTGTCCCATCGGACTCACCCGAGTCCGAACCTCGGAGACGGTCCCCCCCGGAGGACACCCTGTTCTCGGACTTCGTGCGGGATATGGCCAAGGCCTTGGCATTCCCCACGGATCCCGAGGAGGAGCCTCGAGCCGAAGAGCTCGATGCCCTCCAGTATGACTCTCCCCCGAAGGAGGCCTTTACTGTACCGGTTCCTCCGATGCTGGAACGACTATTCTTCCGCATGTGGGAGAGCCCGGCGTCAGCGCCGGTGTTAAGCAAGCGGGTCGATTCCATTTATCGAGTCCGCAAGAGCCCCGGGTTCCAAAAGGCACAACTACCGCACCATTCCATGGTGGTGGAATCGGCCATGCATCGACTCAAGAGTCAGAAGATGCACTCCTCGGTGCCTCCCGCCTGGGAGGCCCGGAACCTGGATGCCCTCGGTAGGAAGTGCTTCCAGGGCTCTATGCTTGCTTGTCAAGTCCAGACCTACCAGCTCTATATGGGCATTTATCTCCGAGATCTGGCAAAAGAAATTGCTGGGTTCTCTGCTGGTCTCTCCGAGGAACGTTTGCAGAGGTTCCAAGCCTTGTCCACTGGTATTCAAGAGTGCTCCAAGTTTATCTCTCGAGCAGCCTACGATGGCTTCGAAGCATCGGCTTGAGTAGCCGGGGCCGGCATCGGTGCCCGCCGACAGGCTTGGCTTCAGTCATCCGACCTCGAGCCATGGGTACAGGACAAGTTGGTCGATGTCCCCTGCAGAGGTGAAAACCTCTTTGGCAAACCCATGGCTGAAAAGGCTGCACAGATCGAGACCGAGACTCTAACCAGAACTAGGCTGTCCAGAAAAACCTCTGCCCCTTCTCAGAAGAAGAAGGGCTCGGGGAAAAAGCCCTTTTACCCGAGGAAGGCGGCTGCCTATAAACACTACCCTCAGTATCAGGCCTCAGCAGCTCCCCAAAAGGGTCAGCAGGCCAAGGGACGGGGTAATGGGTCCCGTAGGCAGCAGGCCCCCAAGCCCACAGCACCAGCCCCTGCTCAGCAGGGTGGGGGTTTTTGACTCCATCAGCATAGCCTCTTCCCCTCAGCTGGTTTCTCTCAGCACAGGAGGCCGGCTGGTCCACTTTGCCCACAGGTGGTCAGCCATCACCTCAGATACCTGGGTGCTTCATATAGTTCAGAAAGGCTATCTTCTACACTTTCACCAGGTACCTCCCTCCTACTTTCCAGGGGAACCTCCAAGACTCCCTCTGCACAGGGGCTTACTCCTTCAGGAGTTAGAAAGTCTTCTTCAGGAACAGGCTGTGGAACCGGTGCCCCACCACCTGAGAGGTCACGGCTTTTATTCCAGGTACTTTCTGATACCAAAAAGAACAGGAGGCCTCAGACCTATCCTGGACTTGCGAAACCTCAACAAGTTCCTGGCAAGGGAAAAGTTCAAGATGCTTACCCTTGGAATCCTGCTGCCCTACCTCCAGCAGGGAGACTGGCTATGCTCCTTAGATCTCAAGGATGCCTATACTCACATCCTTATTCATCCAGACCACAGACAATATCTCAGGTTTGTTGTGGGAGGAAATCATTACCAGTACAGAGTACTGCCCTTTGGCCTGTCCTCCGCCCCCAGGATGTTCACCAAATGCCTCGCAGTGGTGGTGGCCTATCTAAGACTTCAAGGCCTTTTTGTGTTTCCATACCTGGATGACTGGCTCATCAGAGCCCAGTCTTCCCAAGAGGCCACTCAGGTCACTCATCGCACTGTGTCTCTGCTCCAGCACTTGGGCTTTGTCATAAACTTCGCAAAGTCCACTTTGCTCCCCTCTCAAGATCTCGAATTCATCGGTGCAAGGTTGAACACACTTTAGGCGCGGGCCTTCCTGCCTCTAGACAGAGCACACAGGCTCATGGATCTCGCTAGCCACTTTCACAGCAATTCCCTGGTCTCTGCCAGGCAATTTCTGAGACTGCTCGGCCATATGGCTTCCACGGTCCATGTGACCCCCAATGCCCGCCTGAACATGCGACCTGCTCAGTGGTGCCTTCGCACTCAATGGCATCAGGCCACGGGGAGCCTGGCGGACTCAGTACAGGTCTCCGACCTGCTGGTCTCTTCTCGGCGGTGGTGGCTTCATCTGCCAAACCTACTACTGGGAGTGGATTTTCAATCTCCTCCGCCTTCTCAGGTGCTAACAACCGATGCTTTTCTCCTGGTTTGGGGAGCACATTGCCAAGGGACATGTACTCAAGGCTTCTGGACTCTTTGGGAGTCTGCTCAGCAGATAAACTTCCTGGAGCTCAGAGCCATCCGCCTAGCTCTGAGAGCCTTCTCCCACCTCACTTCTCACCGGTCTGTGCTGGTCCAGACGGACAATCAAGTTGCAATGTTCTACGTGAACAAACAAGGAGGAACAGGCTCCTTCCTTCTCTGTCAGGAGGCACGAAAACTGTGCTCATGAGCCGTCCACCACGGCATCCTCCTCAAAGCGGTCTATCTCCCAGGTCAGGAAAATTACCTGGCAGACAAGCTAAGCAGGATCCTCCAACCACACGAGTGGAGATTGGATCCATTGGTGGTTCAGCGGATCTTTCTCAAGTGGGGCCTCCCCACCATGGATCTGTTTGCCAGTCCTCTGAACCGGCAACTTCCCAGATTCTGCTCTCGACAACCGCATCCTCTGAGTATCGGTGGATGCTTTTCTGATTCCATGGTCCGCAGGCCTCTTGTATGCCTTTCCTCCCATGCCGCTGGTGTCTCGAACACTCTTCAAAGGTCTCAGAGACAAAGCCTCGCTGATCCTAGTGGCTCCCCGGTGGCCGAGACAACCTTGGTTCCCGCTTCTAATGCAGCTGGCGGTGGACACTCCTCTTCCTCTGGGGTTTCAGCCCGATCTCCTGACACAGGATCAAGGGTCTCTCCTACACCCCAACCTCCGGTCCCTTCATCTAATGGCCTGGCTGCTGAAAGGGTAGTCCTTGCTCCCCTCCAACTGCCTCGGGAGGTGGAAGAGTTTGTCTTGGCCTCGAGGAGGCCTTCCACCCGGAAGTCCTACGCTCTTAAGTGGCGTCGGTTCTCCATTTGGTGTGCTCAGCAGTTTGAGAATCCCTTCTCCTGCTTTGGTGGCAGTGGTCTTGCAATATTTGCTTTACCTCTCCAATCTGGGCCTTAAGTCCACCTCAGTCAGGGTCCACCTCAGTGCTCTCTCTGCGCATCACCCACCGGTGGATGGCAGGCCTTCTTCTCCTTAAGCCTCCTTTACGCCCACCAGCCCCTGAATGGGATCTGAATGTGGTCTTGCAGCGGATTACCTGTCCGCCCTTTGAACCTATGGCTACCTGCCCTCTTCGTTTTCTTAACTGGAAAACCTTGTTCTTGGTAGCCCTTACCTCTGCTAGGCGTGTTAGTGAACTGCAAGCCCTAGTGTCTGATCCTCCTTACACTAGGTTCTACAGGAATAGGGTCGTCTTACGGGCTCACCCTAAGTTTCTTCCAAAAGTGGTTTCTACTTTTCATCTCAACCAGGAGGTGGTTCTTCTGACCTTCTTTCCCAGGCCGCACACCTGCCGGGCTGAAATGGTCCTGCATACCCTGGACTGTAGGAGGGCCTTATCCTTCTACCTTGACCGTACGCGAGAGCATAGAAGGGCTGTTCAGCTCTTCGTTTCTTTTGACCCCAATAAGTTGGGGCTACCTGTCTCCAAGCGTACTTTGTCCATATGGGTTGCTGACTGTATCGCTTGGGCTTATGGGGCGGCCGGCCTCTCGTTGGAGAGTCGAGTCACGGCTCATCGTGTTAGGGCGAAGGCTGCGTCAGTGGCTCATCTCCACTCTGTTCCGTTGGCAGACATCTGCCGGGCCGTTACTTGGTCTTCAAGCCAGACTTTTGCGGCCCATTACTGCCTGGAGAGGGAATCCTGCAGGGATAGTGCTTTCGGACAGGCAGTCCTCCATAATCTCTTTGAGGTTTAGGCAACTCCTACCCTCCGGCCCTGGTGTTGGGCTACCGGTCGGGGGCGTTTTCAGAGAAGATTCCTTCCTTCTGTGCAACTGAGCTAGAGGGAGCTCATTTTTCCGCTTGAGGTCTCCGGTAGCCTTAAGCTTGGGAGTCCCATATGTGAGGACTGACTTCCTGCTTGGTCCTGGAGAAAGAGTAGTTACTCACCTTTAACAGGTGTTCTCCAGGAGCAGCAGGAATCAGTCCTCACAACCCTCCCTCCTCCCCTTGGAGTTGCAGTCCTATCATTTCGTTTTTGCTAATTTTATTGCTATCTTTTTGGCTATGTCATCAGACTGAGCAAGATGGCGCCCTTGGGCGGGAAGGGGACTACGCATGCGCGCTGCAATTCCCAAAGGCTTTCTTTGAAAGCTGGGGAAATTGCTCCGCGAGGGCTCCGTCGGCGCCGACGTCACCCATATGTGAGGACTGATTCCTGCTGCTCCTGGAGAACAACCGTTACAGGTGAGTAACTACTCTTATTCCCCGCATCATGTCCTCTGCAATAACCATGCAAACCGTCTACACCTTCTGCTTCTCAGTCCTGGCTAGAATCAGCCCATTCCTCAGATTACTATCTCTAGGAAGAAGCAGGAATGTAATCTTCACATATGGGTGACGTCTGTACCGAAGGAGTCCATGCGGGAACGCTTCTCAGCATCCAGTTGGAAAGCTTTTGGGAGCACTCCACTGTGCTTGCGCGACTGCTTCGTTTTCTGCGGAGCCAGCAGGAAGCAAATCCTGTCACTGTAGGAAAAAACGTCTTTATGGATAGCGTCTGCCTTTTTGTTGATGCCAGCACCATCAGAGACATTGCCGGTTCCCTTATTTTATTCTTCTAGTTTATTTAAAAAAAAAAAAAAAAGGGCATGTCGACACCCTTTCAAGCCTTGAGCCTACCATAGCCGCCTCATCCGCTGAAGGCATGGAGAAAACCAGCTAGTGGTTTCAAAAAATGTTTCAAGTGTGCCAGCGCCATCTCAGCAACTGAGACACATGACTGGTGTCTAAAATGCATCGGCCCAAAACACCAGCCAACAGACTGTCCCTTCTGTCAAAAGATGACTAAAAAAATGGGACAATCTTCCCCTTGGATGTGGTATCGTTGGTGTCCACTTCGAGGGCCTCATCCTAACATGGATCTCAGGTAGCCTCAGAGTTCAAGCACAAGCCTGTATTGAAGTCTGAGAGAACCTCCAGAGGTACATCTCGTTCAGCATCGAGATCTCTCAGGCATTGCCTCAGAAGTGGATTGGCCTGCCAAACATTCCCTGCGGGAGGCCCTGCCCTCCAAAGCCATCGAGGGGCCCCAGGATGCTCCTGAGGCCTCGACCTCCAGAGAACTACTGGTGCTATGTTCTGGGATGGTGATACCCAGGCATTAGCAATCTCAATGGACCAGTCCATACTGGCCATCGAGCAGAGCTTAGCAGCTCTCTTGTCAGCCTTTGTACCTATCAAGCAGTCGGCTCCAGGCACTGTCCCATCTATTCCGATTCCAGTACAGACGTTGACATCGGTTCTGGGCTTGACATCAGGGTTGCTCCAGATGACATAGACATCATTTCCACCCATGCCCGCCCTCAAACCTTTCTCCAATGCCCGTACCAAACCCAAGCGGCTCACAAATGCCAATACCAGCATTTAGTTTTGAGCGAATGCCGTGCCTGTCGATACTTCATCCTCAGATTCCTCCATTTCAGACGTGGAGTCACTTGATTCCTGGGGGCCCCCGGGATCTTCCTTCAAACTCTTCCCTGCCTCAACAGCAATGTACATTGCCTCCAGAAGACATGTCCTTTCAGGAATTCATTTGAAACCTAGCTAAGGGTCTCTTTATCAAGGTAACATCAGAGGAGGAGCCAAGGGCAGAGGAATTAGAGAACCTCCAATACCCAACAGCACCCAAAGAAGCAGCCACTTTTGTCGCTGCACTGCATCCTTCATGGCCTTAAGCTCCATATGTGGGAGACTCCCCTCATGATCTCACCTCAGTCGACGTCTTGATACCATGTATCTGATACCAGAGTTTCATGACTTTCAAACTCCCCAACTTCCCCACCACTCCATGGTGGTTGAATCAGTGATGCACCGAATCAAAAGCTCAAACTCACTCCTTTAATCCTCCAGGTCAAGAATTGATAACTCTCAACACCTTTGGGCAACAATGCTTCCAGGCATTCATGCTCTCTGCTAGGATCAACTCCTTTATCCTCTATATGGGAATGTTCCTCAAAGAGGTGTCCAGGGATCTCGAGGCCTTTGCTCCTCTCTTCCCAGATTTCAAGAGAGCAGATTATCTTGCCCTAGTCAAGCATAGCCAAAATGTTTCAAAGTTTGTCAATAGGGCTACCTTCGATGCTTTTAAATGCACAAGTATGGCCTCAGCAAAATGCATTGGTGCACATAAAATTGCATGGCTTCAGTCCTCAGATGTTGAACAGTTGGGTTCAAGATAATCTGGGCAACATGCCTTGTACAGGGAAAACCTTTCACATAGCAGGCAGACTGTGCCCGCAGATGGCACCTCAGAGGAATGGACACTCACCATAGTCCAGAAAGGGTACAGACTTCATCTACAAACTCTGCCCCTCCACTTTCATGGGAGAATATCAAACGCAACCCCAAAACATTGCTCCTCCTACAAGACAAGATGTTCTCTCTTCTGTCTCAGGCTGCCATAGAGGATGTTCCAACATCCCAACAGGGAATGGTCTTCTGCTCTCAATACTTTCTCATTACAAAGAAAACCAGGGGGGGGGATACTTGGCCCATTCTGGACCTCAGAAACCAAGTTTCTAGTCCACGAAAAGTTCAAATTCTCTCTCGGGACTCCCCTACCTCCAGAGCCAAGACTGGCTCTTGTTTTCTAAATCTAAAGGAAGCATTCACATATCCTTATTCACCCAGGTCACAGAAAATATCTACGCTTTACCTTTCAACAAAAACATCAATTCAGAATCTTTCCCTTCGGACTCGCCTCTGCCCCAAGTGTCTTCACAAAGTGCATGGCGGTTGTGGCCACATATCTACGAACTCTGGGGATATTAGTCTTCCCCTACTTAGACGTCTGACTGATAAAAGCACACACTTCCCAGGAGGTGCTGCTTTTCCTTGCATTGTACCATCACAGTACTACAACACTTGATTTGTGATAAACTTCCCAAAATCCCAGCTCACTCCAACTCAAAAGCTAGAGGTCATCTGAGCCCATCGAGACACCCAACGGTCCAGGGTGTTTCTGCCTCAGCTCCATTTTGCCCGCCTAGTCGAACTGGCATCCCAGACACTCCTATGAGACCATCTGACCACCCGTAAGATGCTGCAGTTCCTTGGGGACAAAACCTCTACGGTATGTCATTCCATATGCCTGACTACATATGCGGACAGCCCAGAGGACTTTTGTCTCCCAGTGGAAGTAGGCCTCGGGCCGTCTCCGGGACAGGACCCATGTCACTGCCCCTCTAACCATATCCCTTCAGTGGTGGTGGTCTCCAGAAATTCTGCTTGTATGGTCACTTTTTCAGATGCCTCCACTTCAGGATGCTGGTTGAGGATGCCTCCAAATTGGGTTGGGGAGCACACCTGGGCGACCTGTCCACACAGGGCTCTGGACAACACAAGTCACAACTCCAAATCAATCTCCTAGAACTTCATGTGTTTCAACACTACTGTGGGGCCCCACAGATCCTAGTCAGGACAATCAGTTTGCCATGTTCTAATGGAACAAACAGGGAGGAACAGGCTCATGGGCCTTCTGCAAGGAGGCTCTCCAACTGTGGGCTTTGCCATTTCTCATCATATACACCTTCAAGCAGTGTACCTCCTTAGGGGAGTTCCAGTGTCTTGGCAGACAAGCTGAGTCAGATCCTTCTTCCCTACGAATGGTCTCTCCATCTGGACACAATGTTCTACCTCTTTCAGACCTGAGGAACGTTAGACATAGATCTGTTTGCAACTTTGCAAAATGCCAGGCTCCCTTGCTTCTGCACAAGAACTCCTACATCCAGCAACCAACAGGTGGGTGCCTTCCACCTACACTGGGGTCAGGGTCTGCTTTATGCTTTCCCTCCTATACTTCTCATTCCCAAGATGCTTTTCAAGCTTCAGTGATTTGCACTGCTACGGCTTCTGACTCACTCATCCTCTGCAGTTGAGATCTGCACTCAATCTCCCCTCTCAGGACAGCAGCTCACTGCTCCATCCCAATCCACATTCTTTGTCTCACAATTTGGCTGCCTAGAGCATGGCATTACAAGGCTTTGACCTTACACAAGAGGTTAAGGAGATCCTTTAGGCTTCAAAGAAAGCCCTTCACCAGA
The DNA here is from genome assembly GCA_033557465.1 of Ichthyophis bannanicus. Taxonomy (NCBI): domain Eukaryota; kingdom Metazoa; phylum Chordata; class Amphibia; order Gymnophiona; family Ichthyophiidae; genus Ichthyophis; species Ichthyophis bannanicus. The sequence goes on along the minus strand of CM066032.1, from coordinate 1,268,666,178 downwards.
TGCTCATATGCTTTTAAGTGGCAGAGATTCTCTGTCTAGTGTTCCCAGAAAGATCTCAATCTCTTTTCTGCCCCAGTGGAGTCACTCCTCCAGTATCTCAACAGGTCTAAAAACCAACTCTGAGAGTCCACCTCAATGCCATTGTGGCCTCTCATAACCTACTGGATGGACTACCTATGTCCTCACAACTGCTAGTAGCGCATTTCATGAGAGGTCTCCTCCTGTCCAATCCACCCATTAAGCCACCTTTGGTGGCTTCTAACCTCAGTGTCATCCTAGCACAGCTTCTCAAGCCGCCCTTTGAACCTTTAGCCACGACCTCACTAAAGTTCCTGTCTTGGAAGGTACTAGTCCTAATTGTCTTCACCTCAGCTAGGCATAAGTAAGCTTCAGGCTTTGGTGGTGAGCCCACCCTTTACCCGGTTCCTCCATGACAATATTGTCCTTAGGACTCTCCCTCACTTTATGCCAGGGGTGGTGTGTCCATTCCATTTAAACCAGTCTATTTACCTTCCAGTCTTATTTCCTAAACCACATACGTCTCGTGCAGAAGCATCTTTGCACACTCTTGACTGCAAACATGCGTTGACTTTCTGTCTCCAAAGGACCTGATGTCATAAAGCCTCGCAGTTCATCTCATTTGACCCCAGTCACCTGGTTCTCCCTATATCTAAATGTGCGCTCAAGATGGATAGCGTTGACAAAGCAGGGCTTTCCCTGGAGGGTCATGTCAGCGCTCACGTTTGTGCTATGGCAAATCTATGCTCAATAGTCATTGATGAAATTTGCAAGGCAGCAGCTTAGTCTTCTATTCATACCTTCGCTGCCCATTAGTGTCTTTACAAGCACTCCTGCCAACATGCCACGTTTGGTCAAGCTGTACTTTAACGATACTAGAAATCCATGTGGGATCTATGACTTCTTCGAGCCTATTTCAAGGAGAACATCCACCGATTCTGGGTTCCCTTCATCTGGGAGCTAGGGAGTCCCATATGTGAAGACTACATTCCTGCTTGTTCCTGGAGATAGTGTATTTACTTAACTATAACAGGCAATCTCCAGGTACAGCAGGAATTTAGTCTTCACAACTCGCCCTCCTCCCCTAGGAGTTACAGGGTTTCATTTACTCTTTTCTCAGCTACAGACTCAACTGAAGAGGAGGAGTTAGGAAGGCAGTCGTGCAGGCGCAGTGGAGTGCTCCCAAAGGCTTTCCATTTGGACGCTGGGGAGCATTCCTGCATGGGCTCCATCAGTACTGAAGTCACCCATATGTAAAGACTAAATTCCTGCTGTTCCCAGAGATCACCTGTTACAGGTGAGTAACTACGCTTTCTTGGTCCTGCTTCCTGAAACGCCCTTCCCCCTGCCATCCGGTTTGAATCCTCTTATTCTAAATTTAAGGCTCTTCTAAAAACCCATCTTTTCAGTATTGCATATGGCCTTCCTGTTACGTGACCATCCTCATGACCCCTGTTTTATGTTACTCCTGCTCTCCCTGCCTTCCTCCCTCCTTGCTATCCCCTTCTTTGGTGTGAATTTTCTACTCCTTGTACTCAATTGGTGTTCTTTTCTACCTGTGATTTTAATCTTGTTTTTAGTTTGTACACTGCCCTGCTGTTAAGTGAAGGGTGGTCTGTCAAGACCAAATAAACACAAACATGAACTTCATGTTCAAAGTGTTTGCGTGTGTCTGTTTTAAGGGTTGCTCAGATTCCATTGGGACCTGTTGACTCATCAAATATTTTCACCATTAAGAATAAGCAGTTGGGATCTTCTCTTTTGAATGGTGAGACACACACCAGTCTGATTCAGGGACTTCTGTTCCATCATCTACAGCACCAAGTAACAACAACTACAGAGATGAAAAAATGGGGGACAGGGAGCTCCATACACTTTTTCCTTCTGCACACAAGGAGCCTGGACCAGATGTGAAATGTAGCCGCAAATCAACCTGCCAGGACTTAGAACATTCGCCAACATACTGGGAGAAAAAGAATCAATCCAGATTGACAACCAAGTGGCAGTTTTTCATAAAAGCAAGGAGGCTCTGCCTTAATAATATGCCTTCACTGTATTAAGTACAATCCTGTCAGCCCTGTGTATCTAAGCCTAAACCTATCTCAAACAGGGTGTTATGGCAGTCTGTTGTCAAAAGCTGGGAAGTTTTGGCAAAGATTTGATAGCAAGCCTGAATGTTTGATAACAGCCACATATACTTACTGATGGAACAGTGCTTGGAAGTAGATGTTTTAAAATCCCTTTTCTGTTGCTTGTTGCTTTTCTTCAGGCCTTGTCTGGAAGCGTAGGGTTCTGATCACTGGGTGGAGAGGACAATCTTAAAAAGGTTGTCTAAGGCCAAGAAGCATTATGCCAGCCGTGACCTCCTTTATCAAGTTTGGTTTCCTCTTCTGTCAGTCAATATGCCGATTTGTCTGATGGAATCACTTTTATAATAACTCAAAATCAAGGGAGAATCTTCACCCAAACATCTACAAGTCTTCCATTAACATCTTTACTTTGAAGTACGGTTTGGACAGTATGCTCTGAAGAAGACCATAAAGTACTTCTCAATTAAATAGCCACTTCCACCATTGATGGTGATATCAGTTACCTTGAAAATCCAAAAGCAGAATTTCATAGATTTAACTCTCCGTTATGAGGCTCCCTAATTCTTTGATTTGGTTCTGCTTGTTGACAGAGAAAGTAAGGTTACTCAACTGTGGTGGGATTTTAAATATACAGCAGGGGCCATTCAGATTCACAGAACCCACACTCTATCCTGCGGAGGTGACTCATAAGTGTGAGTTGGTGACTGCGCAAAGAGCTTGAGAGAGCATATGTGAAAGTGCTATCAGATGCTGTCACTCTGTCCGATTTATCCTGCTGTAGGTGAAGAGCCCTACGATACTGATATGCACTTATGCTTGTTTGTGTTTGAAATTATTTTCCCTTATTCAGGAAAGAGAGAACTACAACAAGAATGGATAAAACTGGTAGTTCAGCAACACCACCTGGTAAACTTCAATTTTATTTCACTTATTTGCATGCTTCACTAAAAATAACAAAATGTGGTTCTATTCCAGATAAACAGTAAAATATAACTACAATGAAATGAAATTGAAATATCTCCACCTATAAACATATAAAAATTATATTAGCATGCCTGAAAACCACAGCATAAAACCACTCATAGCATTCATAAATTGACCCAATCTCCAGCCCTACTCTGATGCAAAAGCTTTCACATGCCAAGGAGGAGAGAGGTCGCGTGATAGAACATTGCCGTGATGTTGCAGGAAATGATCTTGCAACTAGAATCTGTCCTCCAGGTGATGTAAAACCCTCTCACACAGAGGAAGATTCTCCAGGGCCATGTGCCCATGAGGGAAGGGTTAGGACAGCGGTTAGTTATGTTTCAGCCATTAATTATGTAGATAGCTGGGTGGCTGGTGGACGTGAGGATCATGCTTGTCTAGTGAAAAGGTAGCGGAACTCAACCGCCACCTAGGCAAGGATTTAGATAGCACTGGGGAGGAGTCTGCTGTCTTGGTACATATTGGTACTGATGACATAGGAAAGTGTGGGAAGGAGGTTCTGGAGGCCAAGTTTAGGCTTTTAGATAGGGTTGAAATTCAGAACTTGCAGGATAGCATTCTCTGAAATGCTAACCATTCCATGCGCAGGACCCAAAAAACAAAGCAGAGCTCTGGAATCTCAATGCAAGGATGAGTCAGTGGTGCAAGGAAGATGGTTTTGGATTTGTTAGGAGCTGAGCAACATTCTGGGGAAAGGAGGGGCTTTTCCGAAGGGTTGGGCTCCACCTTAACCGGGATGGAACCTGGCTGCTGGCATTAACCTTTAAAAAGGAGATACAGCATCTTTTAAAGTAGATAATAGGGGAAAGCTGACGGTGTCCCAAGAGTGTATAGTTTGGAAGGGTGGATTCTTGAAGGATACTAGCAAAAGAGGGCAGTTATGAAGTCCCGACAGATTTTCCAATAAAGACAAAAGTAACCCAAATGCCTTTAAGTGCAGAGCTGAAAGATTCCAAATTACCTTGGTCTCCTGATAATCAGATTAATATGACTAACATACAACCTCTAAAATGCCTGTATGCAAATGCTAGAAGTTTAAAAATATAAGATTTAGAATATATAGCATTAAATGAGAGGTTAGATATGATTTGGTATCTAAGAGAACTGGCGGAAGGACAACCAATGGGGCACACTAATACCTGGGTATAAACTATATCATAATGATATAGTAGATCAAATTGGTGGAGGGTTTGCACCCTATGTTAGAGAGGGCATTGAGTCACACAGGATTAAAGTTTTGCAAGAAACAAAATACACTGTAGAATCTCTGTAGATTGACGTTCCATGTAAAAAAAAAAAAAAAAAAAAAAAAAGGGAAGGCAATTTGGCAGGGTGGGAGTGTACTGCCGACTGCCTGGCCAGAATGAACAAATGGATGTATCAAGGAAATTAACAAGTTAAAATACAGTAATACTAATGGGTGATTTCAATTACCCTGTTGTCGACTAGATTCATGTCATGGCAGGACATGCTAGGGAGGTAAAGTTAGATGAAATAAGCGACTGCTTCTTGGAGCAGCTGGTTCATGAACAAGACAAGAAGGAAAGCTATTTTGGACCTAGTCCTTAGTAGGAACACTGTATTTTGTGCAAGAGATAAGGGTATTGGGGCCACTTGGCAATAGTTATCATAGCATGATTACATTTAATTTTTAAGTGGAGGGAGGACAGCAAGGAAATCCACAGTATTACCTTTTCCTGTGCGGATATCCAGTTTAGTCCTCCACAATCGGGTAATGCCCCTCCTACTGCAGCCTGGAGACTGGACCAATCAAATCTTCTGTAGTACATATCCAGCAGGAGCTCCCAGAAGCCCCCCAGTGTGTCCAGTCTCTAGCAGCTTGAAGACGTAAAAGTGTGTCCTCCTGGGCACACTGAGTGACTATTGCAGGAGCAACACTTGTTAGTTAGTTGTTTTAGGGTTTGTTTTGGGGCATTTCCTTGCTATTTCTTTGATAGCTAGCTGTATCTTTAAAAGGAAGACAAAAGAAGAAGTCTGTCTCTCTGGAGCACTGCCACAGGGGACTAGGGGGAAGTCAGACCTGTTGGCTCCTGTGTTCCTGCCTAGCAAATTTTCACAGCCCTGGGTGAGCTCCCCCTGGACAGTACGGGGTAAAGCCATACCTGATACAGTAGTGGCTGGCACTGGGAGATGTTGGCTGAATCCTGGTGGTTCCTGAGCTGGTAGGAGATTTTCATTTCATTTCTTCTTGTGTGCAGTGCTCTGTTAGAGCTGCCAGCATTTCTGTAGGCTCTCCTGAGCCCATTTGGCAATTTTTCTTAAAATTGGTCGTTTGCCCTGTCTTAGAGGGTCGTTTTAGTTCTTTTCCATATTATTTGGTGGCTTTTGTATTTTCGCGCCGTTTTTTACCGCGGGTGAAAAAGTCCGGCGGCCATTTTGAATTTTAAAAGTGTGCTTTAGAGGCACTTTTGAGCACTTGTGCACAGGTTCCCCTGGCGTTTTTGGGGTTCCTCTTGCTGGCGATTTTGCTCAGGGCACCCCAGGGAGTCTGGGGCATATTTTGTTTCTTGTAAAAAAAAAAAAAAAAAAAAAAAAAAAAAGTACGTTTTAATTTCAAATCGGGGCTGATTTGCATAGGATTGCCCCTGTGGTGTGGGCTTCCCTGTGAGTGTTGTATTCTATCCCGCTGGGCAGAGGTGGCCTTGGGATGGCTTCCCAGCCCCAGTGCGTGATTTGTGGGTCCCGCAGAGCAGTAGGGACTGACTCTGGCATCTGCAGGAGCTGTGCTGCAGTGCCTGCAGAGTTAGAGCAATCTGTGAGTCTCCCGGATCAGCCTACCCCTGGGGATGCTTCTAATTCAGGGGTTAGTGTTCTTTCCCCGAGCCTCCCTCAGTCTGGGTCGGTTCCACCGGCCAGCGGGTCGGTGGCTGCGCTCCAGCAGGCGGCTATAGCTGCACCGCCTATGGATTTCTCCCCGGATTTTGTGCTCCTCATGCATCAGGCGTTTCGCTTGAGCAGGTCCGGTCAGTTGCCGGCAGTTTGGCCCCCCTCTCTCCCCCCGGGGTCCTCTGGGGCGGCTCAATGCACCTCGCAACCCGGGGGCAAGCGTCTTCGGTTGGGGGAACAGGAGCAGGACGCCCTAGGTCTCCTGGATTCCGAGGCAGAGGGCGATCCTGAGACTGAATTGGAGGATGGGGAGATCCTTGAGCCGGAGGACCAGGCTCGGATCATTCGCGTGTTCCGTAGGGACGAGCTGGTCCCTCTGGTCACGGAGTCCCTGCAGGCGCTTAACCTTTCGGCGGTGCGGCCCCTGGAGGAGGAGGGTCTTGAGGATCCTCTAATTCAGGCCGTCAGGGATTCCCAGGTGGTTTTTTCCGTTCACCGCGTGGTGGATCATATGATCCAGGCGGAGTGGGAGCACCCGGAATCCGGCTTGAAGGGGATTCGGACCATGAATCGGCTTTATCCCCTTGCCGACAAGGACAGGGACTTGTTCAGGTCCCCCCGGGTGGACGCTGCGGTTTCCGCAGTGACCAAGAAAACCACCATCCCGGTTGAGGGGGCGGCTGCCCTCAAGGACGGTCAGGACAAGAAGATTGATAATTTGCTCAAGCAAACCTTCGATACGGATGCCGTGTCATTGCAGGCCTCTATCTGTGGGGCTTGGGTGGCTCGGTCGTGTCTGCGATGGTCGCAGCATTTGCGCTCGAGCCCCGGGCTAGGCCAGCAGGGCCTGTTGGAGGTTACCCGGCTGGAGTCCGGCTCGGCCTATCTGGCGGATCTGTTTTATGATTTAATCCGCGCGTTGGCTAACAGTATGGCCTCCGCGGTTGCGGCGCGCCGGTCCCTCTGGTTGCGCAACTGGGCGGCGGACGGTTCTTCCAAGTCCCGCCTCAGTAAGCTGCCCTTCAAGGGCAGATTGTTATTTGGGGAGGCTCTCGAGAAGTTGGTAAAGGATCTCGGTGAGTCCAAGGGGGGCCGGCTCCCGGAGGATAGGCCAAGGTCCAACAGGTCCTCCCCCTCGGCGAGGGGGTCCTTTCGGGATCAGCGCAGGTTTCGTTCCTCCCGCCTGTGGGCTTCGCAGCGGGGCAGGTTTGGAGCCCGTAATCAAGGGTTTCGTACCTTCCGGGGAGCCGGCAGAGGCTTCTCCGGAGCCGCCTCTTCCTCGGGCTCTTCTTTTGGGCGCAAGCCACAATGACGCGAGGCAGGCTCTGGAGGGAGGCCCGATTATCGGGGGTCGCTTGCGCGACTTTCTTTCCTCTTGGGCCCAAATCACGTCGGATCGCTGGGTGCTACAAATTATAGGAGAGGGTTACGCTCTGGAGTTTGTGTTCCCACTTCCAGATTCATTTGTTCTGTCTCCCAGCAGGGGAGAGCAAAAAACGCGGGACATCCACGTGACCCTGGATCGGTTGTTAGCGCTGGGAGCGGTGATCCCGGTTCCTCCTTTGGAAAGAGGCGCCGGGCGATACTCCATCTATTTTGTGGTTCCCAAAAAGGGCGATTCCCTGCGTCCGATTTTGGACCTCAAAGGCGTGAATCGCGCGCTCCGGGTGCCGCATTTCCGTATGGAAACCTTGCGGTCAGTCATTGTAGCGGTGCGACAGGGGGAGTTTTTGACGTCCCTCGATCTCACCGAGGCCTATTTGCACATCCTGATACATCCATCTCATCAGCGGTTTCTCCGCTTTGCGTTTCCGTGGGGCCACTTCCAGTTCAGGGCCATGCCGTTCGGCTTGGCTACGGCTCCGCGCACGTTCACAAAGGTGATGGTGGTCGTTGCGGCGGCCTTGCGCAAGGAGGGCATTTTGGTCCATCCGTATCTCGACGACTGGTTGATACGGGCAAAATCCTGTCGGGAGTGCCTGCGAGTCACGAGCAGGGTGGTGGCTCTGCTGCGATCTCTCGGCTGGGTGGTGAACGAAAGAAAGAGTTGTCTGCATCCCTCGCAGGACCTGGAGTATCTGGGAGTGCGCTTCGACACCGCTCGGGGACTGGTGTGTCTTCCCGAGCGCCGCGTCCTGGCGTTGCGGGCTCTTGTCCGACTCTTTCGGGGGATGCCCGCTCCGTCGGCGTGGTGGTACCTACGACTTCTCGGAACGATGGCGGCGACCTTGGAGGTGGTGCCATGGGCACGGTTCCACATGCGCCCGCTCCAGAGGGCGCTCCTTCGCCGCTGGTTCAACCAGTGCGATTCCTTGCACAAGAGGCTGCCCTGTCCGAAGGCAGTGCGGCGGTCGCTTCGATGGTGGCTTTCCTCCGAGAACCTGACGCAGGGGATTCCCTTGGAGCCTCCCCTGTGGGTTCCCCTCACTACGGATGCGAGCCTAGCCGGCTGGGGAGCTCACTGCGAGGCCCGCTTCACGCAGGGGGTGTGGTCCTCTCGGGAAGCTGCGTGGTCGATCAACCGTCTCGAGCTTCGGGCGGTCAGGCTAGCCCTGTTGGCCCTGGAGCCTCTGGTCCGGGGTCGGGCGGTCCGCGTCTGGTCGGACAATGCGACCACGGTGGCGTACATCAATCGCCAAGGGGGCACAGGGAGTGTGGCCCTGGAGACGGAGGCGACGGCCTTATTCAGTTGGGTGCAGACTCGCCTGCCGGCGATCTCGGCGGCGCACATAGCGGGCGCAGAAAATGTCCAGGCCGACTTCCTCAGCAGAGTGCGGGTGGACCCCGGAGAGTGGGAGTTAAATCCACAGGTGTATGCGCAAATAGTTCGGCGGTGGGGTCCGCCCATCATGGATCTCATGGCGACCTACCAATCGGCCAAGACGAGTCGCTTCTTCAGCAGACGACGGGAGCGAATGTCCGAAGGACTCGACGCTCTCATTCAGCCGTGGCCGACGTCCGGGCTACTGTATGTCTTCCCTCCTTGGGCGCTGATCGGCCGGGTCGTACAGCGCATCGAGTGCCATCGGGGCCGAGTGCTGCTGGTGGCTCCGGATTGGCCCCGGAGGCCCTGGTATGCCGACCTCGTCCGGCTTCAAGACGGCGTGCCGTGGCGCCTCCCGGCGTTGCCGGACCTTCTCCTTCAGGGCCCCTTGCGGATGCCCCAGGTGGCTCGATTCTCGCTTACGGTTTGGCCATTGAGAGGGCTCGGCTGAAAAAGAAGGGTTATTCGCCCGCGGTGGTTTCCACCTTACTGCGGGCGAGAAAGTCCTCCACTTCTCTCACTTATGTTCGGATTTGGAGGATTTTTGAGGACTGGTGCTCCCGGCGGGGAGTCCGGGCGGCGACGGTCTCTGTGCCCGTCGTGTTAAGCTTCCTTCAGGATGGGTTCGAGAAAGGTCTCGCGGCCAGTTCCCTGAAGGTCCAGCTGGCGGCGATTTCGTGTTATAGAGGCAAGGTCTTGGGCCGCCTTCTTGGTGCTCATGCAGATGTGCGGCGTTTCTTGACCGCCGTTTTTCATTTACGGCCTTCCCGCAGAGCGGTGATTCCTTCGTGGGACTTGAATTTAGTTCTGCGGGCTATGGTTCGGGAACCATTTGAGCCCTTGCGGAGGGCGTCCTTGAAGGATCTCACATTGAAGACGGTGTTCCTGGTTGCCATCTGCTCGGCACGGCGTATTTCGGATCTGCAGGCCCTGTCCTGCCGAGAGCCTTTCTTGTCTTTCTCTTCGGAGCGGATTGTGCTCCGTCCGGTTCCTTCCTTTCTACCAAAGGTGGTGTCTCCCTTTCACTTAAATCAGGCGGTATTTCTGCCAGTGCTTTCGGCATGCTCGGTCGAGTCGGTGGACAAGAGTCTTCTCCGGCTTGATGTGGGCCGCGCGCTGCGGCGGTATTTGCAGTCTACCGAGTCCTTTCGAAAGACTGATCGGCTTTTTGTGCTCTTTGGGGGTACAAAAAAAGGGGAGGCGGCGGCTAAGGCCTCCATTGCTCGATGGCTCAAGGAAGCGATCGCGTCCGCGTATCTGTTGCAGCGGCAGCCGGTCCCGGAGGGGCTCCGGGCTCATTCTACTCGGGCTCAGGCGGCCTCTTGGGCGGAGCATAGCCTGGTTCCACCAGCAGAGATTTGTAGGGCGGCCACCTGGTCGTCTCTGCATGCTTTCAGCAGGCACTATCGCTTGGATGTGTCAGCGGCTCGGGATTCTTGTTTTGGTTCGGCGGTTTTGCGCGCCGGCCTGCAAGGTCCCGCCCGGTCTTAACTGCTCTGTTACATCCCGATTGTGGAGGACTAAACTGGATATCCGCACAGGAAATGGAAATTACACTAACCTGGTAATTGTAGTTCCTGTAGGATCCAGTTTAGTCCTCCTTCCCTCCCGACTATCTGTATGATTTTGCGGTGCGCTGTCCCGAGCGGGTGCCTGTAGGATGGTTTTCGTCCCGTTCGGACTCTGTCGGCAGTCGTGCTTATCGCTATGGCTCTTCCCTTTCTTTTGGAGTTCAGTCAGCTCCTTAGTTTCTGGGGGAAGCTCGGTGTAAATTTACAGGCGTCGATACCGGCGCCATGCAGTGTCCTGACTTCCTCGTTTGGGGAGGGAGTTGGTTATTCCAGGGGGGGAAGTACATAGTTTATTGATAGCCTAATAAAAATCTGTTGTGTTGCTTCGTTAAGTTTGCTTTGTTACTAGTACACTGGGGGGCTTCTGGGAGCTCCTGCTGGATATGTACTACAGAAGATTTGATTGGTCCAGTCTCCAGGCTGCAGTAGGAGGGGCATTACCCGATTGTGGAGGACTAAACTGGATCCTACAGGAACTACAATTACCAGGTTAGTGTAATTTCCATTTAACTTTCAAAAGGGAGACTATAATAAAATGAGGGAAATAGTTAAAGGTGAGATCAGAGAGACTGTTGTAGCCAAAAAAGCATCTTTCAGGAAATGGAAAAAGGAGCCAAATAACGAAAATGGGAAACAACGTAAGTACTGACAAGTTAGATGCAAGGTATTGATAAGACAGGCAAAAAGAATTTGAAATAAAGTTTGCAGTGGAAGCAAAAATGCACAATAAAATGTTTTTCAAGTGCATTTGTAGTTTAAAAACAAAACAAAACAAAAACTGAGTCATTTGGACCATTAGATGATAGAAAGGTAAAAGGGGTGCTATGAGGGGACAGGCCATAGCAGAGAGACTGAATTCTTTGCTTCGGTCTTTACTGAGGAAGATGTGGGGAAGTTACCCATGCTTGAAATAGTATTTAGTGGTGACGCATTGGAAGAAATGAAAGGAATTGATAAACAGGGAAGATGTATTACAACTACTTGATAAACTGAAGAGTAGCAAGTCACTTGGACCATATGGTATACATCCGAGGGTGTTGAAAGAACTGAAATATGAGATTGCAGACCTACTACTAGTAATCTGTGAATTCTCCAGGACCAAGCAGGAAGTCAGTCCTCACTTATGGGTGACGTCGATGGAGCCCCTGTGCGGAGCATTTCTCCAGCTTTCTAAGAAAGCCTTTGGGAATACTGCGTGCATGCGCGGTCCCCTTCCTGCCTAAAGGTGCCATCTTGCTCAGTCTTTCTTTTTCCGTGGAGCCCTTCAGAAGTCTGTCCGTGTCACCCGGAAAAGTTGACTTTTTTCAGCGATTACTTCGTCTTTTTTCTCCGGTTCGACGCCGGTTCCCCTTCCCGCCGGGTTCGGGTTGCCCGGGTTCGGGTTGCCCGTCTTCTATTTTTTGGTTTTTGCCCTTCGTGGCTGGCGTTCGCGCCCTTTTTGTTTTTTCCCTGGATAGCCGGTCCTTTTACCTCGCGGGGCCCTTTTTCCCCCGATGGCTTCCAGTGGTTTCAAGAAGTGTGATCGGTGCAAGAAACTAATGTGTCTCACCGACACACACGACTGCTGCCTTCAGTGCCCCGGCCCAGATCATGATCCAAAAATCTGTGGCCCGTGTGGAAAAATGTCCACCAAGGCACTTCGAAGCCGTCAGCACCAGAAAGAAAGGATTTTCTCAGATTCTGCCTCTGGCCGGGCCCGGACATCGTCTGATCCCGAGCATCGCCGGGATTCCTCGGACAGGGGGTCCCCCGATTGGGACCGCAAGAGGAAGAAACGGCTCGTGAGGGCGGTGTCGGAAGAGGTTCTTGGTTCCTCGAGGGCCAGGTCTAAGACCCCCGACCGCCGTCCCGGGCCCTTGGAACAGGAGAAGCCGTCCAAGATACCTCGTATGGAGCCGGAGACCGTCGGACACGTAAGTCCTGTAGTCCTCGTGGACTCTCCTCCGAGGGAGCTGACGTCGGTTCTGGCGCCGCTGTGGCCCGAGTCGGTGGCTGCTGAGTTTCCTGAGCTTGGACTCAGGCTGACAGCCTTGGAGTGCAGACTATCTGCCTTCATGGATCAGCAGCGGGTACTGATGGCCAGCCTCGCTGGTGCATCTGCCCCAACCACCAGGACATCGAAGTCGACCCCGGAGACTGAACCGATACTCGAGACCATGAAGGTTCGAAGTCGTCGTCGGTCGCGGTCACCCTCGACCTCCCGCTCGGAACCGAGGGCGTCAATGCCGGTGCCTTCGGCGTCGGGGCAGGTGCCACCTAGACCCGCGCAGTCTGAGCCCCTCGATTCCTCTTTGAATGAGTCAGCGTGGGAGACGGAGGACGAGGAGTCCCCCGACACCACCTGGACTCGCTGCATCCCTTCAGACTCACTGTAGTCACCCCGGAATAGGTCCCCCCCGGAAGACACCTGGTTCTCGGAGTTCGTTCGGGACATGGCCAAGGCATTGGCGATTCCCGCAGACCCCGAGGAGGTGCCGAGGAGCTCGAGGCCCTCCAGTATGACTCTCCTCCGAAGGAGGCCTTTACTGTGCCGGTTCCTCTGATGCTGGAACGGCTCCTCTTCCAGATGTGGGAGGCACCGTCCTCGGCGCCGATCTTGAGCAAGCGGGTCAATTCCATTTATCGACTCCAAAAGAGCCCTGGATTCCAGAAGGCGTAGCTGCCGCACCATTCCATGGTGGTGGAATCGGCCATGCATCGTCTGAAGAGCCAGAAGATGCACTCTGCGGTGTCTCCCGGCAGGGAGGCCCGGAACCTGGATGCTTTTGGCAGAAAGTGCTTCCAGGGCTCGATGCTTGCTTGCCGTGTCCAGTCCTGCCAGCTGTACAGGGGCATGTACTTACGAGACCTGGCGAAAGAGATTGCCGGGTTTTCTGCTGGTCTCTCCGGGAAACCTTTGCAGAGGTTCCAGACTTTGTCCTCAGGAATCAGGGACTGCTCTAAGTTCATGTCCCGAGCGGCCTACGATGGCTTCGAGGCTTCGGCTCGTGTGGCGGCAGCTGACATCGGAGCCCGACGCCAGGCATGGCTGAAGTCATTGGACCTCGAGCCCTGGGTGCAGGACAAGTTGGTCGATGTCCCTTGCCGAAGTGAAAACCTTTTTGGAAAGCCCATGGCCGAGAAGGCGGCTGAGCTCGAAACCGAGCACCTGACTAGGACAAGGCTGTTCAGAAAAACCTCTGCCCCTTCTCATAAGAAGGGCTCGGGTAAAAAGTCTTTACCCGAGGAAGGCAGCTGCCTACAAACCTTTCCCTCAATACCAGGCCTCCCCTGCTCCCCAGCAGGGGCAGGGACATGGGCCCCGTAGGCAGAAGACCCCCCAAGCCTCCAGCTCCTGCTCCTATCCAACAGGGAGGGGTTTTTTTGACTCCCACAGCATAGCCTTTCCACCTCTGCTGCCCCAATGAGTCTTCACATTTGGGTATGTCGGTACCGACGGAGCCTGCGTGGGAATGCTCCCCAGCATCCAATCAGAAAGTTTTTGGGAGCATCCCACAGCGCCTGCGTCCTGCCTTTTCCTGCCTTTCCCCGCCTTTCCAACTGTCTCTCCTCAGTTATTTTTCCATGGAGCCAGCAGGTCGTGTTCCTGTCACCGCAGAAGTTCCTTATTTTTTTCTTTATTTTTTTTCTGTACGCATCTGCCTTCCTCGACGCTATACCAGTACCGCCGGTTCTTATTTCTTTCTTAAAAAAAAAAAAATCTATTTTTCCTTCAGGCCCCAAACCTTTTTCCTTAAACATGGAAAAACCTGCCTCAGGTTTTAGGAAGTGCACAAAACGTGGCGGTACTATATCCGTCACCGACACCCATGTCACATGGATCTCAGGTAACTAAACATAAATCCAGCCGGTCCTCGAAGGGTAAATCTTCTAAGCATCGAGATGCCTCTGGCCTTGCCCTCGAGGATTCTGCACCGGCAAAATTACCCCGGCGGGAGGCTTCGGCTTCTAAAGCATCATCGGGGTTCCAGGACGATCTAGATGGCATGGCCTCAACAGATCCTCCTGGTGCTATGCTCTGGGGTACCGGTGGCCTCCACCGGTACCAATTTCCAGGCATTGGCAGCGTAAATGGATCAGAGGATTCTGTCCATGGAACGCAGTCTGGCGGCTTTCCTTGTGGCATTGACGCCCACGGTACCGCAACAGACTACTCTGTAGGTACCGGCTCCAGTATTGCTATTGGTACCGGTACCGGTGGCATCGACATCGGCATCGGTGTCAGGCATGCCGGTACCCTGCCTTCTGCAGCCTTCCGGTACTGATGATTCCCGATACCGACCTCGGTCGGTACGGGTATCGGGCTTTGCAAGAGCATCCTGACAGACGATACTTTGATTCCTCTGACTCTGAGGATTCTGAAGAGTCTGTCGATGCAGCGATGCTTCTTCCACAGGAGGAGTCCTCTCCTAAACAAAGGATGTCTCCTCCAGAAGACTTGTCTTTTCAGGACTTTATCAGAGAGGTGGCTCGATCTCTCTATTACAGTAGCCCCAGAGTCAGAGTCTAGAGCTAAGGAGTTAGATATTCTGCAGTATCCTAAAACTCCCAAAGAGGCAGCTACCTTGCCTATTCATGATATTCTGTATGATCTCATGTTAAGGATGTGGGAAGCACCTCTAACCACCTCTCCTCATTCTCGCAGGTTGGACACCATGTATCGTGTCCCTCCTCGTCCTGGTTTCCATAAAACTCAGCTTCCTCACCACTCTATTGTGGTTGAGTCTGCAATGAAAAAGATTAGAAGTGCCAAGAGACATGCCTCTAATCCGCCGGGACGTGAATGTATTTATTTATTTATTTAGCTTATTTATTTATTTATTTAGCTGTATTTATATTCCGCTTTTCACCGGGTCAAAGCGGTCAATTGGGGGATACATTTAACACGAGGGGATATGACACACATACATTAATACTTACAGGGAACATGGATGAATGTAGAACCCTGGATGCTTTTGGTAGAAGAGTCTTCCAAGCTTCCATGCTTGCTGCGAGAATTAATTCTTAGTCTTTACATGGGCATGTTCTTAAAAGAAGTCACTGACCATTTGCAAACTTTATTTATTTTATTTATTTGCAAATCTTTTATATACCGCCACTTCCTGAGATCAGTGGCGGTTTACATCAAACATGAAATACATAAAACATTGCTGTGATAAACAGGTACATTGAACAGTATTCAAAAACTATATACAGGTAGTTAATCACTTACGATGAACAGTAAACAGAACTATATATAGGTTGTTGTCTGACAATAAAAGGCAAGAATTTCTCTCTGGGCTCAAACATGCCCAGGATATCTCCAAATTCTCCAACCGTGCAACTTTCGATTCCTTTGAATGCGTAAGCAGAGCCTCAGCAATAGCTATAGGAGCACGTAGGATTGCTGGGCTTCAAGCATCTGATTTGGAGACCTGGGTCCAAGATGAATTGGGAAATATCCCTTGTACAGGTGAAAATCTGTTTGGCTTTTGCTTGCCAATCCTTACCAATCAGATGGATGCTGAAAATTCTGCTTTGGATAGACTATCCAAATCTTCAGCTGCTCCTGCTAAGAAAAGGTTGTTCAAGAAAACACCTTTTTCAAAAAAAGGGAAGATCCTACCCTGCTTATAGTCAGAGCATCTTCTGCAGCTCAGTTCCCTTCCAAACGTCAGCAATCCTCCAAACAGACCAAGGCAAAGGCTGCGAGGCCTGCTCCAGCCCAGCAGTCTCAGCCCCCTCAGGGCCTTTGACTTTCTGCTAGAGAACTTAGCCTTCCTGGCTCTAGAAGGACCAGAGCCCTCCACCATTCCAGGAAGGCTCTGTCACTTTGCTCCCAGATGGGGGCAAATCACAGCAGAGCAGTGGACACTCCATCATAAGAGAGGGGTACAAACTTCATTTCTCAAGCTTGCCCCCTCTCACCAGAGTGCACCAGTTCAATTCTCCAACCTCCCTCCTCAACCTGTTGGAACAGGAGGTTGCCACTCTTCTTGCCCAGGGGGCAATAGAGGAAGTGCCTCTTCAACAGGGCACAGGGTTCTACTCCCCCTATTTTCTTATTCCAAAGAAAACAGGGGGCTTCAGACCCATCTTAGATCTCAGAGAATTGAACAGATTCCTAGTCAAAGGAAAAATTCAAGATGGTTTCTCTAGGAACTCTGCTGACATACCTTCAGAGTCAGGATTGGCTTTGTTCTCTAGATCTCAAGGATGCGTACACACATGTTCTCATCCATCCAACTCACAGAAGGTTCCTTTGGTTCCTTTTTCAGGAGAAGCACTATCAATACAGAGTGCTCCCTTTTGGTCTGGCCTCTGCACCAAGGGTGTTCACGAAATGCATGGCAGTAGTTGCTGCTTTTCTGCGCACCCTGGGAATATTCGTCTTCCCTTACCTGGACGACTGGCTCATTCGAGCTCCCACTCAATCAGAGGCCAAGACTGCTCTTACCTGCACAATGCGTATCCTTCAATACTTAGGGCTGGTAATAAACATCCCAAAATCCAATTTGATCCCTACTCAGTCCCTGGAGTTTATAGGGGCACTGCTGGATACCACAAGGGCAAGGGCCTTTCTTCCCCAGGCCCGTTGCCTTCGCTTGATGCAGTTAGCTTCTCAAGCAGAGTTGAAACCCCCTACTCACTGCTCGAGAGATGTTACAGTTGCTAGGCCACATGGCTTCCACTGTTCATATGGTACCATATGCTCGCCTTCACATGAGAGCAGCTCAGTGGACTTTATCCACCCAATGGACCCAGGCATTAGGCTGCCTGTCAGACAAAATAGCAAACACAAGTCGCCTCATTTTGTCCTTCCAGTGGTGGAAGACCCCTCAGAACCTCTTGCTGGGGTGTCCTTTTCAACAGCCTCTACCCCAGGCAACTCTTCAACAGATGCTTCTCCAATGGGCTGGGGAGCTCATCTTCAGGACCTCTCCACCCAGGGCATCTGGTCCCCACAGGAGACTTGTCTCCACATCAATCTCTTGGAACTCAGAGCAATCTTCCTTGCTCTACGAGTTTTCCACACCCTGCTCAGCCACAAGACAGTCCTTGTCCACACGGACAATCAGGTAGCCATGTTCTACATAAACAAGCAGGGAGGAACTGGCTCTGTCGCTTTGCAACGAAGCTCTGCGACTGTGGGTCCTCGCCAGAGAGCATCACATTCATCTTCTGGCAGTCTATCTTCCAGGGGTTCAAAACTCTTGGGCAGACACTCAGTCGAGTTCTGCTTCCACACGAGTGGTCCCTACATATGGACCAGGTGTCCAAAATTTTTCAAATTTGGGGAACCCCGGACATAGACCTCTTTGCAAGTCCGTGGAATGCCAAACTTCCCCGGTTCTGTTCCAGAACTCTGGCTCAGGGGGCTCAGGCAAGGGATGCTTTCCTCCTTCACTGGGGTCAAGACTTCCTGTATGCCTTTCCACCCATTCCCCTAATTCCCAAAACCCTGTTCAAGCTTCAGAGACAGAGGCCACATGATTCTCATAGCTCCACATTGGCCACGGCAAGTGTGGTACCCTCTGCTTCTACATCTCTCTCAAGCTCCCTCCCTGGAGTTAGGGTCTGCTCCAGACCTCCTCTCTCAGGAGGACGGAAACTTGTGGCATCCCAATCCTCAGTCTCTGCTTCTCAGGGCTTGGTTGCTGAAGGCCTAGATCTCCAGGATCTTCCTCTTTCTCAGCAAGTGAAAGATATTCTTCAAGCTTCCAGAAAACCTTCCACTAGACGTTCTTACGCCTTCAAGTGGAAAAGGTTTACCATCGGGTGTTCTGAAAAGGGTCTTAACCCCCGTGCCATACCTCTGGAATCGTTGCTGGAGTATCTCCTGCATCTGTCTAATGCAGGCCTTAAGACAAATTCAGTAAGAGTCCATCTGAGTGCTATTGCAGCTTCACTCAAGCCTCTAGATGGACAACCTGTTTCCTCTCATCCTCTTGTAGCAAGGTTCATGAGAGGCCTTCTTTTAACAAAGCCTCCCATTAGACCACCACTGGTGGCATGGGACTTAAATTTGGTTCTTGGTCAACTTATGAAGCCGCCTTTTGAACCTTTAGCTACTACCTCCTTGAAATACCTTTCTTGGAAGGGTTATCTTTCTCATTGCTGTCACATCAGCACACTGCATCAGTGAATTGCAAGCACTAGTAGCTAATCAACCTTATACAAGGTTCCATCATGACAAGGTGGTCCTTAGGACTAATCCACATTTTATGCCTAAGGTGGTCTCGCCTTTTCACCTCAACCAAGAGGTCTACCTACCTGTCTTTTTTCCAGGACCTCATGCATCATGTGAAGAGAGGAATCTTGATACACTGGACTGTAAAAGAGCTCTAGCTTTTTACTTAGAGGACACAGCAACATAGAAAGTATTCTCAACTCTTTGTTGCTTTTGTTCCTTCTCATTTGGAACAACCAGTCTCCAAGAGAACACTTTCCAACTGGATTGCCCAATGTATTTCTTTCGCCTATCAGAGCAAGAACATTTCTCTGGAGGGCCATGTCACAGCTCACAATGTGAGAGCCATGGCAGCCTCAATGGCTCATCTGAACTCTGTGTCTATCAATGATATCTGTCGAGCAGCCACTTGGGCCTCGGTTCATACCTTCACAGCCCATTACTGCTTGGACAAGAACTCCCGCCGGGATGCCTTGTTTGGTCAGGCTGTTCTCAAACACCTGTTCCATACTTAATCAACTCCTACCCACCATCCCTCATGGGATGCCAGAGATCCAGGTGGGGAAGTGCAGCCCTATTCCAGGGACACACAACTTATGGGCTCTCTCCCTGGCATCAAAAGCTAGGGAGTCCCCATATGTGAAGACTCATTCCTGCTTGTTCCTGGAGATAGCACAGTTACTTACCTGTAACAGGTGATCTCTTGGAACAGCAGGAATAAGTCTTCACAACCCACCCACCTCCCCTAGGAGTTGTCTCTCTCTCTTCCTTTCCCTCTCTCTCCCTCTTTGTCTCAGCTATAAAACTCAACTGAGGAGAGACAGTTGGAAAGGCAGCACGCAGGCACTGTGGGATGCTCCCAAAAGCTTTTTGATTGGACGCTGGGGAGCGTTCCCGCGCAGGCTCCGTCGGTACCGACGTACCCATATGTGAAGACTTATTCCTGCTGTTACCAGAGATCACCTGTTACAGGTAAGTAACTGTGCTTTCCTGCACAGGAGGTCGGCTGACCGTGTTTTCCCACAGGTGGCCACCCATTACAGGGGATGCTTGGGTATTAAGCATAGTCCAAAAGGGCTATATGCTCCATTTCCAGCAGTTACCCCCTGCATACTTCACAGGAGAGCCTCTAAGGCCTCTCCTGCACACAGACCTCCTTCTTCAAGAACTTCAAAGTCTGCTTCTAGACAGGGCGGTGGAGCCTGTACCTCCTCGCCTATAGAGGCAAGGTTTCTACTCCAGGTACTTTCTAGTGCCAAAGAGAACCGGGGGCCTAAGGCCTATTCTAGACCTCAGGAAATTCAACAAGTTCTTGGAGAAAGAGAAGATGCTTACTCTTGGAACACTTCTGCCCTACCTCCAGCAGGGAGATTGGCTATGCTCCTTAGATTTAAAGGATGCGTACACCCACATCCTCATTCATCCAGACCACAGAGAGTACCTCAGGTTCATGGTGGGAGGAAACCATTACCAGTACGGAGTACCTCCTTTTGGCCTAACTTCCGCCCCAAGAGTCTTCACAAAGTGCCTTGCTGTGGTGGCAGCCTACTTGAGGACTCAAGGTGTTTTTGTTTTCCCCTATCTGGACGACTGGCTCATCAGGGGTCAGACAGGCCAGGCAGGCCACCTTCCAAACTGTGTCACTCCTTCAAGACCTGGGCTTTGTCATAATCTTTGCAAAGTCCATTTGGCTCCCCTCCCAGAACCTAGAGTTCATAGGAGCACGTCTAGACTCTCTCTGCAAGCAAAGGCTTACTTGCCAGAGGACAAAGCTCACAGGCTCATGGAGTTGGCATCCCGGTTTCTCAGCATGCCAAAGGTTTCTGCCTGGCTCTGTCTGCAGCTCCTAGGCCATATGCCATTGACCGTACATGTGACCCCCAATGTCCGCCTCCACATGAGACCTGCACAGTGGTGCCTCAGAACTTGGTGGAAGCAAGCCACAGGGCGCCTAGCAGACAAAGTAAGGGTGTTCAAACCCTTTCTGAATTCCCTGCAGTGGTGGTTACACCTCTCCCCCAACTTACTTCAGGGGGTGCCTTTTCATGTGCCTGTCCCCACAGTGGTACTGACGACAAGATGCCTCCTTGCAGGGCTAGGGTGCACACTGTCAGGAGAGCTGCACTCAAGGCCTGTGGTCTCCATGGGAGGCCACGCAACAGATCAACCTACTGGAACTTCGGGCTATTCGGTTAGCCCTCAAGGCTTTCTCTCACACTTTGACTCATCAGTCTGTTCTAGTTCAGACAGACAATCAAGTGGCCATATTCTATGTGAAGAAACTGGGAGGCACTGGGTCCCAGCTTCTGTCTCAGGCCCTTTGTTCTTTTGCGCTCAGGCACCAAATGTTTCTGAGAGCTGTTTATCTTCCTGGCCAGGAGAACTTCCTGGCAGACAGGTTGAGCAGAATTCTGCAGCCCCATGAGTGGCAGCTGAACCCGTTAGTGGTTCAAAAGATTTTCCTGAAATGGGGACTTCCATCCATGGATCTCTTTGCCAATCCCCTGAATCACTAGCTACCCAGGTTCTTTTCCAGGCAACCTCATCCCCTGAGGTTAGCAGCGGATGCCTTCCTGATTTCTTGGTCACAGGGCCTACTATATGCGTTTCCTCCCACACCTCTGGTGGCCCGAAACTTGTTCACGATTCTAAGGGACAAGGCCTCGGTCCTTCTGGTAGCTCCCAGGTGGCCGAGGCAGCCCTGGTTCCCACTCCTGCTTCAACTAGCAGTGGAGACTCCACTGCCTCTGGGGTTCTAACCCGATCTGATCTCTCTCAGGATCAGGGTTCCCTTCTGCACCCCAATCTCAAATCTCTCAATTTGATGGCCTGGAGGCTGCAAGGGTAGTCTTAGCTCCCTGGGGCCTGCCTCAGGAAGTGGAAGAGGTGGTCTTGGCCTCTAGAAAGCAATCTACCAGGAAAACATATGCCCTGAAGTAGAGGAGGTTCTCCTTGTGGTGTCAGCGCAGAGAATATCCATTTGCCTGCGCTGTGCCAGTAGTGCTCCAGTACTTGCTGCACTTGTCCAATCAGGGCCTTAAGTCCAATTCTGTTCGGGTCCACCTCTCTGCTCTGGCAGCTCACCACTCAATGGTGGAGGGACACTCTGTCAGTTCACCTCTTGGTGTCCAGATTTCTCAGAGGCTTACTATTGCTCAAGCCTCCTCTTCGTCCACCAGCCCGAGTGGGAGTTGAATGTGGTCTTGCAGCAACTGACTCGCCCACCTTTTGAGCCCATGGCTACATGTCCTCTACGCTTCCTTTCTTGGAAGACTCTGTTCCTAGTGGCCGTAACCTCGGCCAGGGGAGTGAGTGAACTTCAAGCCCTGGTCTGACAGGCCATACACTTCTATAGGAACAGGGTGGTCCTTCGGACTCATCCTAAGTTCCTCCCTAAGGTTGTCTCTTCTTTCCACCTGAACCAGGAGGTGGTTCTTCCATTGTTCTTCCTTCGGCCCCATGCCAGCTGGGCTGAGACAGTCCTGCATACCTTGGACTGTAAAGGAGGGCCTTATCCTTCTACCTTGAACGTACGCAGGGGCATAGGAGGGCTAGTCAGCTCTTAGTATCTTTTGACCCCAATAACTTGGGGGTACCGGTCTCCAAACATACCTTGTCCATCTGGGTGGCTGACTGTATCACCTGGGCTTACAGGGCAGCTGACCTTCCCTTGCAGGGTCGGTTCACGGCCCACTGTGTCAGGGCAATGGCTGCCTCAGTAGCTCATCTCTGCTCTATACCGTTGGCAGACATCTGCAGGGCTGCAACTTGGTCCTCAAGCCAGACTTTTGCGGCCCATTACTGCCTGGAGAGGGAGTCACGTAGGGACAGTGCTATCGGTCAGGCAGTGCTCCGGAATCTCTTCGAGTTTTAGGCAACTCCAGCCCTCCGGTTTGGCTACCGGTTGGGGTGTGTTTCAGTGAAATCCTTTCTCTGAATCTGTGGCTAGAGGGAGCTCATTTTTCAGCTCTGGGCCCCCGGTAGCCTTAAGCTGGGGAGTCCCATAAGTGAGGACTGACTTCCTGCTTGGTCCTGGAGAAAGAGTAGTTACTCACCTGTAACAGGTGTTCTCCCGGAGCAGCATGAATCAGTCCTCAGCACCCTCCCTCCGTCCCCTGGGAGTTGCAGTTGTACATGGTTTATTTTTACATTTTTGTGTGCTGTTTTTTAGTTATGTCATTGGACTGAGCAAGATGGCACCTTTAGGGGGAAGGGGACCGCGCATTAGAAAGCTGGGTAAATGCTCCACATAGGGGCTCCATCGACGTCGATGTCACCCATAAGTGAGGACTGATTCCTGCTGCTCCTGGAGAACACCTGTTATAGGTGAGTAACTACTCTTTATGATTAAAAAATCATCTGTGGTACCTTAAGATTGGCGAATTGCCAGTGTAATGCTAGTTTTTAAAATGGGTTCGAGGGGTGATCCGGGAAACAAGAGACCAATGAGTCTGACATCAGTACTGGGTAAAATAGTAGAAACCATTCAGAACAAAATTACTTAACATGTAGATAGTCATGGTTTAATGGGAAAAAGCCAACATGGATTTAGCCAAGGAAGGCCATGTCTTACTAATTTGTTTTTTTTTTTTTTTTTGAAGGTGTGATAAACAGACACAAATGAGCCAGTTGGTTATAGTGTATCTGGATCTTCAGAAAGCCTTTGACAAGATATCTCATGAGAGATTCTTGGTGAAATTAAAAAGTAATGGGATAGGAGGCAGTGTCCTGTTGATGAGGGGCTGGTTAGAAGACAGACAGAAAGCAGAGGGTAGGGTTTAATGACCAATTATCTGAATGGAGTAAGGTAAATAATGGAGTACCCCAGGGATCTGTGCTGGGTCTTCTGCTTTTTACCATATTCATAAATGACCTGGAAATTGGGAATAATGAGAGAGGTGATCAAATTTGCGGATGACACTAATTTATTCAAAGTTGTTAAAACCTAAGGGGATTGTGAAATTGCAAGAGAACCTTGATAAATTGGAAGACTGGATGTCAGATGAAATTTAATGTAGACAAGTGCAAAGTTATGCACCTATGAAATAACATCCCAAACTGTGGTTGCATGATGCAAGTTTCCACATTAGGAGTCTTCATCCAGGAAAAAGATTTGTCTCGTCATGGATAACATGCTGAAACCCTCCACTCAGTGTGCACCGGTGGCCAGGAAAACAAATAGAATGCCAGGAACTGTAGGGAAAGGAACATAGCATAAAACACAGGATGATGTTATGAACATAAATGCCATACTGGGTCAGACCAAGGTCCATCAAGCCCAGTATCCTGTTTCCAACAATGGCCAATCCAGGTCACAAGTACCTAGCAGATTCCCAAAAAGGTGCACAGGTTTCACAACGCTTGTCCTTTGGTAAGCAGTGGATTTCCTGGGTCCTCTTTATAGTTTCATGGTGCGACCGCACCTTGAATATTGTGTGCAATTCTGGTTGTCATATCTTAAAAAGAATATAGCAGGATTAGGAAAGGAGAAAAGAGAAGAGCCACTAAAATGGTAAAGGGGATGAAAGGATACCCCCTATGATTAAAGGTTTGAAATGTTAGGGTTCTTCAACTTGGAAGAGAGACTGCTGAGGGGAGATACGATAGACATCTATTAGTTTAATGAATAGAGTGGAGCGGTAAACGTAGATCGGAGATTTTCTCCATCAAAACGTAGAAAGACTAGGACATGCAATGAAGCTAGAATGTAACCTATTTAAGACTAATAAGAGTATTCTCCAGGACCAAGCAGGAAGTCAGTCCTCACATATGGGTGTCATAGGCGCCGATGAAGCCCCAGCGGAGCATTTCCCCAGCTTTCTATGAAAGCTTTTGGGAATGCAGGCACGCATGCGCGGTTCCCTTCCTGCCTAAAGGTGCCATCTTACCTCAGTCTTTTTTTCTGAGAAGCCCACCGGACGCGAGTCCTGTCCTCCCGGTTAAAAGTAGATTTTTTTTTCCCGGCTGCTATTGCTATTTTTTCTCCCGGTTCGATGCTGGTTCCCCTCCCGCCGGGTTCGGTACACCGGTATCGAGCCCGATTCTCCTTTTTCGGTTTTTGCCCTTCGTGGCTGGCGTTCATGCCCTTTTTTCCATTTTCCCTGGAAGGCTGGTCCTTTGACCTCGCGGGGACTCTTTTTTTTTTTTTTTTTTTTCCCCCGATGGCTTCCAGTGGTTTTAAAAAGTGTGATCGGTGTAAGAAATTAATGTCTCTCACCGACACACACGACTGCTGCCTTCGGTGCCTCGGGCCTGATCACGACCCTAAGTTGTGCGGACCATGTGGGAAGGCGACTCCGAAGTCGCCAGCAGCAGAAAGAAAGGCTTTTTCCTGATCGTCTCTCCGGGCCAGTCCAGGAACAAGTGGGTTGTCAACCTTCTCTAGCAACTGAGGACTGAAATCTTAAACTTTGAAGAGCTGGCATCTGGCTCCCTCTGCTGGCCACTGTCAGTCTTTTCAGTCCTCAGCAGCTGAAGGACGTGTTCCTGGCTGGCTCCCACCTTCAGATGTTTAAGGCTTGGCAATTTTTATTTCTTTCGTCGTTTTATTTTTGTGTACTTTCAGCAGTGGTACTGAGCAAGGGGTCCTAGCAGGGTCCCTTCCAGTGGCGATTGCAGCCGACAAATTTTTAGCGGCGCTCAGAGGCACGGAGCTGAAGAGGCAGAGCCTGTCTCAATTTCAGCTCCGTTTAGTAGAGCAGAGAGCAGTGCGGTGCTGGGAGCCCCAGATACCTTCCTGCTGCCTCCGGTGCTCAGCTTCCTTCCCCGCTAGCAGTGGGTGCCAGGAGCTGAAGGAGAAGAATCATTTCTTATTAAGGTTGGTCATTTTTCAGCTTGTTGGTAGTTTTGTGTGTGCCGGCGGCCATTTTCTTTCTTTTTCAATCGGCATTTGTTTTTCCCGCGGCGGTTTCTGAGGGGCCGGTTTGACGGTGGTTTTTCTTCCTCCTATTTTGCTTGGTATTTAAAGTTTGCTTTGGGTTTGCTCCGGTGGGCGTAAGGGCCTCTCGGGCATAGATCCTGCCTTAGAAGCAGGCCTTCGAAGCGGTTCCTTTTTGGCGGGATCGGCAGCCCGGGCTGCTGCAGCTCCAATAGTCTTGGCTCCTCAGGAAAGATATCAGATAACATAAGGAAAGGGCGAAGGCTATCCTATTCCTAGGTAAAGTGAGGAAGTCTTTACCTCTGGCGCCCTTTTATCTGTCCTAGCAGGACAATTGGGAAAAAAAAAAACCCCCACCATTGTCATAATACTAACGATGGGCGCTAAGAGGGCAGCTCTAGTGCTGTACACCTCCGGTGCTTTAGCTGGTTTGCTTCTTTTGGCTTCTTGAGGCAGAGCCTGCCTCACAAGGGAATTAGTCTCTGGAGCAGAGGGATCAGGCCTGGGAGTCCCAGTGTCCTTCTCCTTCCCTTTCCGTTTCGCGGCCTCACCGGCTTCCTGCTAGCGGCGGCGAAGCGCGGACGTTTACTGCTGTTGGTGCCAGCAGGTAAGAGGGCACACGGGTAGCACAGCTTTTGCCGCCGCGGGTAGCAGGGAAGCACAATAGTTCTTCAGCGCTTCTCTTGTTTCTTCGGTCAGTCGTTTCTGCGGCAGGACGAATTGGTTTTTTAGTCTGGCTTCTCCCTGCTTACATTAATGGAGGTTAAGGCCTCAGGGGAGTTGTTGGCGCCGTCTCCCAGCTCCTTAGGATGGGAACGGCGGCCATTTTGGCTGAGCCAGCCGTGTCCCGCGCAGCCGGACAAATCACAAAAGAAGCGGTCTAAGGCCCACCAGGCTCCTTCGTCAGAGGAGCACAAGCAGATGCCTTTGCCTTCATTAACTGAGGCTTTGGGCTCCTTTTTCTCCCTGGATTACATTTTATTCTCTGCATAATGCTTATCTCACAGTGCGGCCTCAGACAGTCTGTTTGGGAGTCAATCCTTGGATCCTGGTCTGGCAGACCCGGGGGAGAGCACTTCTTCGAGGGAGACGGTGCCGGACACAGGTCTAGCGGCAGTGGAGCGTAGTTCCTTTTCTCCAGGGCCTGTCGACGGAGAGATCCTCTCCGAGCCAGCGGTAGATACCTAGCCGGGGCAGTTGGAAGAAGAAGACTTGGGGCCGGGCGAGGATCCCAATGTCTATAGAGCCTTTCGTAAGGGGAAGCTAGGGGCATAAATTACTTAGTCCCTCGCGGCCTTAAGTATGGTGCTTCCTCCTTGCCAGACATGTCCAAAGACTCTGAGGTCAAATTTTTTTCTGTTTTTTATTTTGGCCCTGCCTCAGGCTTATTGTGTGAAGCAGCTGCAGGCTCAGGACGAGTCCTCTGGGCCTGGTGCTGCGCAGGTCTCTCTGCCTAGGCCTGCTCTGACCGATCCGAGGGAGGGCCCATCGGCAGGTGGCCGAGGAACAGACTTTGCTACGGCTCTCCTTAGCCTATTTCAGGGCTCCTACGGATGGAATACGGGGAGCTCCTCTCGGATCCAGGGTTGGATTGGCCTTCCGACGGGGACGAAGCTGGGTTTGGATCCACTGAAGATCCCAGTAGGTTCCGGATCTTTAAATAGGAGGTACTTGGACCACTCATTACCCAGGCGTTAGCGGTGGCCACAGTGTGGTGCAACAGACACAGCCAGTGCCTCTAAAACCAGAGGGTCACAGGTTCAAATCCCAGCTGGGGCTCCTGCCAACCCAGTCCCCATAGTTTATCTTGATTATGGCCTTACCGGTGTCCCCAGATGGGCCTTTAGAGGATCCGCTTCTTCAAGGCTTCAAGTCTGGCCACAGGTGCTCCCTGGGCGCAGGATAAAGCGGCAGATGGTGAAGTCGGAATGGGAATGCCCGGAGGCTTCCTTGCGAGGGGCACGGATTATTGGTCGCTTATATCCACTGCCACAGGAGGAGCTAGACTTTTTTGCGCTTACCTAAGGTGGATGCCTTTGTGGCGGCGGTCACTAAGAAAACCGCTATCCCGGTAGCAGGTGGTGCCGCTCTAAAGGACCTGCAGGATAGTAGATTACAGACTCGCTTGAAGCAGCCTTTTGCGTCTTGTGTTCTGTCGCTGAGGCGGCTGTATGTGCAGCTTCTGTTTCCAGAGCCTCTATTCGCTGGGTTCGGGGGGATTCACTTTCCCGCTCCGGGCCGGCGGCAAGTGCTCCTCTTGAGTCAGCGGCGGCTTATCTGGCCGATCCCTTCTACGCTCTAGTGCGTTTTTCAGCGACTTCCATAGCAATGGTGTTCGAGACCCAGGTCGGGCTACTTTTCCTGCCGGTAAGCAGGGTGTTGACATCTTGTCATCGATGCGGACCCTCTTGCTTCTCTGAGCGTCGACTGCGTGGCGCTATCCGCTGCTCCTCGGTTCCATGGCGACGAACTTCGACCGCGTTCTGTGGGCAAGAGCCCACATGCGGACGTTGCAGCGAGCGTTATCGCGCTGGAATCCTCAAGAATTCCACTGGCATGCCAGTTGCCCCGATTGAACGTCGTTTCCGACAGTCTCCAGTGGTGGCTGGATCCGGTTCATCTGAATGCAGGGTTTCCCTTACGTCAGCCCGACTAGGTGTTGGTTACGACAGATGCCAGTCTCTTCGGTTGGGGAGCTCTTTGTCAGGCGACCTTTGTACAGGGGCTTTTGCCGCCAGAGCTCCGGAGTTCTTCCCTACATCTGGTAGGGTTCCGGGCAGTGTTCTAGCGCTGCAGAATTTTTCTTCCTCTGATAGCAGACGAAGCGGTGCGTGTTTTCTCAGAATAGGCGGTGGCGGTGTCCTATCTCTATCATCCAGGCGGAACTGGCAGCGCGGAGTTGTTGCAGTGGAGTCTGCAGCTCATTTCAGGGGCAGAAGTGCTTTTCATAGCCTGTCAGCGGCCCGTGTCGCAGGTTGAGAAAATGTCCAAGCGGATTTCCTCAGCAGGCCTGTGGTGGATCCCGGAGATGGGGCGCTGAACGCTGCGGTGTTTCACGATCTGACCCTGCAGCCGATGATAGGTTCTCTTGGTTACCTTCTGCACTGCCAAAGCTCCTTGTGGTTTGCGCAGGGGGCGCATGTCGGAAGGTCTCGACGGTCTGGTGCAGCCATGTGTTTCCCCCGTGGGAAATGATCGGCAGAGTGATTCGGAGAATGGCGGGTCGCTGTAGACTAGTAATTCTCATTGCACCGGATTGGCCCAGGAGGGCGTGGTATGCGGATCTTGTGCGTCTTCTCGTCGAAAAGCCTTGGAGGTTTCCCTTGAGGGAGAATCTTCTGTTCAGGGGCCTCTGCTCATGCCCGAGGTGGATCGCTTCGCTCTTACGGCTTGGCTCTTAAAAGGGACCAGTTGATCCGGAGAGGATATACCCTTCGGTCAGAGCCACTGGGTTGCTGGCTCGCAGGCGTTCCACGTCCCTAGCTTCTGTTCGGGTATGGCGTCTTTCTGGGTTTTGGTGCAGAGAATGGTACTCCGGCCTCGCGATGCCTTGGTTCCGAACGTGCTGTCGTTTCTTCAGGACGGTTTGGATAAGGGCTTAGTCCTCCGCCCTATCCGGGTGCACTTGGCGACATTCGCTTCTTTTCAGGGTTCGTCTGGCAGCTCATCCAGCTGTGCTTCGTTTTCTTTCGAGCAGTTCAGTACTTTCGTTCCCCTCTTCGCGGTGTGCTTACACCGTGGAATTTGAATTAGATGCTTGAGGCATTGCGCAACCTCATTTTCGCCCAGATAGCGATATCTCGCTCAGGGAACTTTCTTGGGAAATGCCCTTCTTGGTGGCCTTGTGTCCCAAGCTCTATTTGGTAGGGCTCCCTGTCTGCATTTTTCGGACGACAGAGTGCTGTTGCGGACGGTTCCCTCCTTTCTTCCGAAGCTCTTCTCTACATTCTTTGTCACTCAGTCTATCTCTCTCCCCTCTTTTCGGGACGGGGGCGATCTTCCCATTGACGACGTTCTCCGATTGCTCTGGAGATACCTCAGAAAAACTACGTCTTTCCGGGAGTCAGACCGGTTGTTTTCTTTGCCGGGCCTAGGAAGGGCGCAGCCGCATCTAAGTCGTCCATTGCTAGTTCAGTGAAGCAGGCGATTGTGGTGTCCTATCAGGATGCGGGGAAGGTCCCTCCGGGGGGTCTTTGTGCTTATTCTACGCGCAGCCAAGCAACGTCTTGAGCGGCGTCTGCTTGGGTACCGCCGGTGACTTTTTCTCGGGCGGCTACGTAGTCGTCGCTTCACACGTTGGTGGAACATTACAGGCTAGATGTCTTGGCCGGGGGAAATGCCTGTGTGGGGGCGTCGGCCGTCATAGCGGGCGTGTTCGGTCCCTCCCGTGGTTAGGTACTGCTCTGGTACTTCCCACTTGTTCCTGGACTGGCCCGGAGAGACGATCAGGAAACAGAAATTAGACCTTACCTGCTAATTGTCTTTTCTGGAGATCTCTCCGGGCCAGTCCAGGACCCACCCATGTTTTTTGTCGAATTTCAGTGTGGCGCGGGAGCCTACGGATACTATGTTGATGGCGGTGGTGTCCGCGCCATGGTTTCTAGAGAGTTTTCTGTTCTCGTTCATGGGTTGCATTTTAACTCGGTTATTTTGTGCAAATCAAAAAAAAAACGAACTTGGCTTTTTGACTGTTAAGTCACATAGAAGCGGGGCTGCTGCGGTTTCGTACTTCCTATCAGCCTCACGGAAAGCTACCATTTTTTGTTATTTTCCCTATTTTTTCTAGTTTCTTTTGGTTATTGGGCACTACTCTTCATCTGCTTTGTTAAGGTTAGACTGACAGTGGCCAGCAGAGGGAGCCAGATGCCAGCTCTTCAAAGTTTAAGATTTCAGTCCTCAGTTGCTGGAGAAGGTTGACAACCCACTTGTTCCTGGACTGGCCCGGAGAGATCTCCAGAAAAGACAATTAGCAGGTAAGGTCTAATTTCTGATTTCTCGGACTCGGCCTCCGGCCGGTCCCGGACCTCGTCTGAGGCCTCGACATCTTGGGATTCCGATCCCGAGCGCTGTTGAAGCTCCTCGGACAGGGGGTCCCCCGACCGGGAACGGAAGAGGAAGAAGCTGCTCGCGAGGGCGTTGTCAGAGGAGGTCCCTGGCTCCTCGAGGGCCAGGTCTAAGACCCCCGACCGTCGCCCCGGGCCCATGGAACAAGAGAAGCCTGCCAAAGTTCCTCGCGTGGAGCCGGAGTCTGCTGGACACGTAAGCCCCGTAGTCCTCGGACTCTCCTCCCAGGGAGCCGACGTCGGGCCCAGCGCCGCCGGGGCCCGATTCAGTGACTGCTGCGTCTCCCGAGCTGAGTCTCAGGATGACAGCCTTGGAGAGCAGATTGTCTGCCTTCATGGAGCAGCAGCGGGCACTGATGGCCAGCCTGTCTGGCGCATCTGCCCCGACCACCGGACATCGACTTCGAAGTTGACCCCGGAGACCGAGCTGATACTCGAGTCCATCATGGCTCGAAGTCGACCTCGGTCGCTGTTTCCCTCGACCTCCCGTTCGGGACCGAGGGCGTCAACGCCGGTGCCTCTGGCGTCGGGGCGGGTGCTCCAGGGCCCCGCGGGGTCGGACCCTGACTCCTCGGACGAGTCCGCCTGGGAGACGGAGGACGAGGAGTCTCCCGATACGTTCAAGACTCGGTGCGTCCCTTCGGGACGCACTGCAGTCTAAGCCCCGGAGTAGATCCCCTCCAGAGGATACTTGATTCTCGGAGTTCGTCTGGGATATGGCCACTGTCTTGGCTATTCCAGCGGACCCCGAGGAAGAGCCTCGAGCCGAAGAGCTCGAGGCGCTGCAGTATGACTCTCCTCCGAAGGAGGCCTAAACTGTCCCGGTTCCTCCGATGCTGGAACGGCTCCTCTTCCATATGTGGAAGGCACCGGCCTTGGTGCCGGTTCTGAGCAAGTGAGTCGACTCTATTTATCGACTCAGGAAGAACCCTGTTTCTCAGAAGGCACAGCTACCACACCATTCTATGGTTGTGGAATTGGCCATGCATCGTCTGAAGAGCCAGAAGATGCACTCCGCAGTGCCCCCTGGCAGGGAGGCCTGAAACCTTGATGGCGTCGGTAGAAAGTGCTTCCAGGACTCGATGCTTGCTTGCCGTGTCCGGTCGTACCAGCTGTAGATGGGCATGTACTTGCAAGACCTGGCCAAGGAGTTGGCCGGGTTCTCTGCTGGTCTCTCCGGGGAACCCTTGCAGAGATTTAAGTCATTGTCCTCGGGGATTCGGGACTGCTCGAAGTTCATGTCCCACGCCGCCTACGATGGCTTCGAGGCTTCGGCCTGAGTTGCGGCAGCCAGCATCGTGGCTCGATGCCAGGCGTGGCTGCAGTCATCGGACCTCGAGCCATGGGTTCAGGACAAGTTGGTCGATTTCCCTTGCCGAGGTGAAAACCTTTTTGGCAAGCCTATGACCGAGAAGACCGCTCAGCTCGAAACAGAGCACCTTACACAGACAAGGCAGTCTAGGAAGATCTCTGCCCCTTCTCATAAAAAGAAGGGCTCGGGTAAAAAGCCCTTTTACCCGAGGAAGGGCACTGCCTACAAACAGGGTACCCTCAATATCAGGCTGCCCCTCAGGGTCAGCAAGCCAAGGGGCAGGGTAATGGGCCCTATAGGCAGAGGACCCCCAAGCCTCCGTCCCCTGCTCCCACTCAGCAGGGTGGGGGTTTCTGACTCCTTGAGCGTAGCCTCTCCATCCCTGCTCTCCCAACCCTGAACAGGAGGTCGCCTAGCCCTCTTTGCCCACCAGTGGCCCCTTATCACAGGGGACAGTTGGGTGTTGGACATAGTCCGCAGGGGCTATCCACTGCATTTTCACCAACTGCCTCCTCCTTACTTTCCAGGGGAGCCTCCAAGGCCTCCCCTGCACACAGATCTTCTCTTACAAGAGCTCCAGGGTCTGTTGGTGGACAGGGCGGTGGAGCCTGTGCCTCCCCACTTGCAAGGTCAAGGATTCTATTCCAGATATTTCCTGGTACCCAAAGGAACCGGTGGCCTTCGACCTATTCTGGATCTCAGGAACCTAAACAAGTTCCTAGAAAAAGAAAAGTTCAAGATGCTTACTCTTGGAACATTTCTGCCCTACTCTCCAGCAGGGAGATTGGCTATGCTCCTTAGATCTAAAGGATGCGTACACTCACATCCTCATTCATCCGGACCACAGAAAATACCTCAGGTTCGTTGTGGGAGGAAACCATTATCAGTACAGAGTGCTGCCTTTCGGCCTCACCTCCGCTCCCAGGGTCTTTGCCAAATGCCTGGCAGTGGTGGCGGCCTACCTGAGAAATCAGGGAATCGTTGTCTTCTCCTATCTGGACGACTGGCTCATCAGAGGTCAGACATGCCAGACAGGCCACCCTCAGGACTATTGCTCTTCTTCAAGGCCTGGGATTTGTCATAAACTTTGCAAAGTCCACTTTGCTCCCCTCCCAGAACTTGGAGTTCATAGGGGCAAGGCTGGACTCTGTCCTGGCAAAAAGGCATTCTTGCCAGCAAACAGGGCCCAAAGTCTGGTGCACTTAGCCAATCAGTTTCTCAGAGGGTCAGTGGTCTCCGTCAGACTCTGCCTGAGGCTGCTTGGCCACATGGCTTCGACAGTAGATGTGACCACCAATGCCAGGCTCCTTATGAGGCCTTAACAGTGGTGCCTTCAGACTCAGTGGTCACAGGCCACAGGCAGCCTCAGAGACAGGATAAGGGTGTCCAGACGATTTCTGAACTCCCTCGACTGGTGGCTGCACCCGCCCAATCTTCTAAAGGGGGTACCTTTTTAGATTCCTGGATACACGGTGGTACTGACCACAGATGCCTCCCTGCAGGGCTGGGTAGCTCATTGTCTAGGCAAGTGCACCCAGGGTCTGTGGTCTCCTTGGAAAGCTGCACAGCAGATCAATCTCCTCGAGCTCAGAGCTATTCGATTAGCACTCAAAGCTTTCTCTCCTACCCTGGCTCATCAATCTGTCCTGGTTCAGACAGACAACCAGGTAGCCATGTTTTATGTGAACAAACAGGGCGTGACTGGGTCCAGAATCCTTTGTCGGGAGGCTCAGGACTTTTGTTCATTTGCCCTCAAGCACAACATGCTCCTCAAGGCTGTATACCTTCCAGGCCAGGACAACTACCTGGTCAACAGATTAAGCAGGATTCTCCAGCCCCACGAGTGGCAGCTGCATCCTTCAGTAGTTCAGAAGGTCTTCCTAAAATGGGGTCTCCCTTTGGTATATCTCTTTGCCAACCCTATGAACAAGCAACTGCCAAAGTTCTGCTCCAGGCAACCGCATCCTCTGAGAATAGCAGCAGATGCTTTTCTGATTCCATTGTCTCATGGCCTCCTGTATGCGTTTCCTCCCATGCCCTTGGTGGCCCGAACTCTCTTCAAAATTCTTCAGGACAAGGCCTCGGTCCTGCTTGTGGCTCCCAGGTGGCCGAGACAGCCTTGGTTTCCTCTTCTGCTTCAACTGGCAGTGGATCCCCCACTGCCTCTGGGGTTGCAACCCGACCTTCTCTCACAGGAGCAGGGTTCCCTTCTGCACCCCAATCTCAAAGCTCTCAATTTGATGGCCTGGAGGCTGCAAGGGTAGTTTCGGCTCCCTGGGGCCTACCTCAGGAAGTTGAGGAGGTTGTCCTAGACTCTAGGAAACAGTCCACTAGGAAAACCTATGCTCTCAAATGGAAAAGGTTTTCTGTGTGGCGTCATCTACATACAGTTGATCCTTTCTCCTGTACTGTGCCAGTGGTGCTTCAGTACTTACTGCACTTGTCAAATCAGGGGCTTAAGTCCAATTATGTTTGGGTCCACCTCTCAGCTTTAGCAGCTCACCACTCACTGGTGGAGGGACATTCTCTGTCAGGTCACCCCTTGGTGTCCCGCTTTCTCAGGGGCTTGCTTTTGCTCAAGCCTCCATTCAGTCCTCCTGCCTCTGAGTGGGAGTTGAATGTGGTCTTGCAGCAACTGACTTGCCCACCTTTTGAGCCGATGGCTACTTGTCCACTACGCTTCCTATCCTGGAAGACACTCTTCCTGATAGCCTTAACCTCGGCCAGGCGAGTGAGTGAGCATCAGGCCCTGGTCTGTGATAGGCCTTACGCCAGGATTTATAGGAACAGGGTAGTCCTTAGGACTCTTCCAAAGTTCCTCCCAAAGGTTATCTCCTCTTTCCACCTCAAACAGGAGGTGGTTCTTCCAACATTCTTCCCTAGGCCTCATGCAAGCCAGGCTGAAGCAGTCCTGCATACCCTGGACTGTAGGAGGGCCTTATCTTTCTACCTTGACCGTACGCAGGGGCATAGGAGGGCTACTCAGCTCTTCGTATCCTTTGACCCCAATAAGTTGGGGTTGGCTGTGTCCAAGCGTACCTTGTCCATCTGGGTGGCTGACTGTATCACCTGGGCTTACAAGGCGGCTGACCTTCCTTTGCAAGGTAGGGTCACGGCCCATCGTGTCAGGGCAATGGCTGCCTCAGTGGCTCATCTCCGCTCTGTGCCCTTGGTTGACATCTGCAGGGCTTCAAGTTGGTCTTCAAGCCAGACATTTGCGGCCCATTACTGTCTGGAGAGGGAGTCCGGTAGGGACAGTGCTTTTGGCCAGGCAGTATTCCGGAATCTCTTTGAGGTTTAGGCAACTCCTGCCCTCTGTTGGGCTACCGGTGGAGGTTGTGTCCTTGAAAAGCCTTTCTTTGCTGCTGAGACTAGAGGGAGTTCTCTTGTTCAGCCTGGGTTATTTGGTAGCCCAGAGCTAGGGAGTCACCCATATGTGAGGACTGACTTCCTGCTTGGTCCTGGAGAAAGAGTAGTTACTCACCTGTAACAGGTGTTCTCCAGGAGCAGCAGGAATCAGTCCTCACAACCCTCCCTCCTCCCCTTGGAGTTGCAGTTGTACATAGTTTATTTTTCATTTTTGTGTGCTGTTCTTAGCTATGTCATTTGACTGAGGTAAGATGGCACCTTTAGGCGGGAAGGGAACCGCGCATGTGTGCCTGCATTCCCAAAGGCTTTCATAGAAAGCTGGGGAAATGCTCCGCTGGGGCTTCATCGGCACCGTTGACACCCATATGTGAGGACTGATTCCTGCTGCTCCTGGAGAACACCTGTTACAGGTGAGTACTCTTTTGCTCAATGTGTAATCAAACTGGAATTTGTTACCGCACAGTGTAATAAAAGCTGTTAGTGTAGCTGGTTTTAAAGATTTGGACATGTTCCTGGAGGAAAGGTCTATAAACCATTAGTAGAGAGGACTTGGGGAAATCCACTGGTTACCCCGGAATGAGCATTGTTGATCCTGTGTGCCTTTTTGTGAACCTGCCCAGGTGATTGTGACCTTTGTTGGCCACTGTTGGAAACAGGATATTGGGCTTGGTGGAACTTGGTCTGACCCAATACGGTATTTCCTTTTGATATGAGTCTGCTTGCATGAGTAGACCTATGGAGCACTTCGAGGGGGGGGGGGGGGGGAAGCAACTGGTCTGCATTTGAAGTATATTCCATAGAGTAGCCTCTGCTTGGACCTCCTTCCTGGGCTTTTCTCCTAGCTAGAGTGCATGGTGGTTGTCTGCTTCATTGGGTTGGGAGAGGAAATGGAGTTGGTGAAATGCAAAAAGGTCAAGAAGAATCAAAGTGGTACTTGAGAGGGAAGGGGCACCCTTATAGGGAGGAGGGGCTCTCTTTGAGAGGGTAGTTCTATTGGAGAAGTGGAAGACTAGGGATGCCTGGTGTGGAGTGGAGAGCTGTGGGGAAGGAGGAATGGAGGTCACCCTGATGGAAATGTGGGGGATGTGGAAGCATGTTATATAGTAGAAGGGGTTTCCCTGATAAGGAAATTGGAAGATTGGTGTCTGATGGGGGAAAATTTGGAAAGGGGAAATAAGGTAACTGATGGAAAAAGGGGGCAGAGGCCTTATGGGAAAGAAAATGATGTTGGGGTGAGGAGATGAGGAAGCTCTGATAGATAAAGGAATATCCAAAAGGGGGACAAAAGTTAATGCTGACACGAGAGAACATTGAGTCAGTGGAAGGTGGTTTGAGACCTTCAGGGGTTAGGAGATGCCTCTTGCCCTATGCATACTACATTCTCCAGGACCAAACAGGAAGTCAGTCCTCACATATGGGTGACGTCAGCGCCGACGGAGCCCTCGCGGAGCAATTTCCCCAGCTTTCAAAGAAAGCCTTTGGGAATTGCAGCGCGCATGCGCGGTCCCCTTCCTGCCCAAGGGTGCCATCTTGCTCAGTCGTCTTTTTTCCGCAGAGCCCTACAGACGCTGTTTGTGATCGCCGCTGAAAAAGTTGATTTTATTTACTATTCTTTTCTCGGTTCGACGCCGGATCCTTTTCCCGCCCGGACCCGATACGCCGGTATCGAGTCCGTTCGTTATTTTTTCGGTTTTTGTCCTTTGTGACTAGCGTTCGCGCCATTTTTCTTTTTTCACTGGCAGCCCTGTCTTGACCTCACAGGGGCCCTTTTTCTCCCGATTGCTGCCAGGGGGTTTAAAAAGTGTGATCGGTGTAAGAAACTTATGTCTCTTACTGACACACACGACTGCTGCCTCCGCTGCCTCAGACCCGATCATGACCCGATGATCTGTGGTCCGTGTGGCAAAATGTCCTCAAAAGCGTTGAGTCGGCAGCATCAAAAAGAACTAGTCTTCTCTAACTGGGCGTCCGGCCGGGCCCGGACCTCGTCAGAGGCTTCGACGTCCTGGGACTCCGGTCCTGAACATCGTTGGAGTTCCTCTGAGCGGGGGTCTCCTGCCCTGGAATATCATAGGAAGAAGAAACCCGTGAGGGCGGCGTCAGACGCTCCTGGTTCCTCGAGGGCCAGGTCGCATAGCCCTGATAGCCGTCCCAGGTCCTCGGAGTCGGAGAGGCCTTCGAAACATCCTCGTCTCGAGATGGAGTCTCCTGGACACGTGAGTACTGTAGTCCTCGTGGACTCGCCTCCGAAGGAGCCGACGTCGGGACATGAGTTGGGGGCTGCTGGGTCTCCTGAGCTCGGACTCAGGTTGACGGCCTTGGAGAGCAGTTTCATGGACCAGCAGCGGGCATTGATCGCTGGCCTCGCCGGTGCATCTGCCCCGACCACCGGGACGTCGACGTCCAAGTCGACCCCGGAGACCGAGGCGATCCTCGAGTCCATGTGAGCTCGAGTCGATCCTCGGTCAAGGTCTCCCTCGGCCTGCCGTTCAGGACCGAGGTCGTCGACGCCGCCTCGGCGGAGGGCATCGGTGCCCGCCCGACTGGAGCCCCTCGATTCCTCCTCCGAGGTGTCGGGCTGCGAGACGGAGTACGAAGAGTCCCCAGGTACTTTTCGGACTCGGTGCGTTCCATTGGACTCGCCCGAGTCTGAACCTTGGAGATGGTCCCCCCCATGGAGGACACCCGGTTCTCGGACTTCGTGCGGGATATGGCCAAGGCCTTGGCATTCCCCACGGATCCCGAGGAGGAGTCTCGAGCCGAAGAGCTCGATGCCATCCAGTATGACTCTCCCCCGAAGGAGGCCTTTACTGTACCGGTTTCTCCGATGCTGGAGCGACTTCCCTTCCGCATGTGGGAGAACCCGGCGTCGGCGCCTGTGTTAAGCAAGCGGGTCGATTCCATTTATCGAGTCCGCAAGAGCCCCGGGTTCCAAAAGGCACAACTGCCGCACCATTCCATGGTGGTGGAATCGGCCACGCATCGACTCAAGAGTCAAAAGATGCACTCCTCGGTGCCTCCCGGCCGGGAGGCCCGGAACCTGGATGCCCTCGGTAGGAAGTGCTTCCAGGGCTCTATGCTTGCTTGTCTAGTCCAGACCTACCAGCTCTATATGGGCATGTATCTCCAAGACCTGGCAAAGGAGATTGCCGAGTTCACTGCTGGTCTCTCCGAGGAACCTTTGCAGAGGTTCCACTCCTTATCCACTGGTATTTGGGAGTGCTCGAAGTTTATCTCTCGAGCAGCCTACAATAGCTTTGAAGCATCGGCTCGGGTAGCGGGAGCTGGCATCGGTGCCCGCCGACAGACGACCTCGAGCCATGGGTACAGGACAAGTTGGTCGATGTCCCCTGCAGAGGTGAAAACCTCTTTGGCAAGCCCATGGCTGAAAAGGCTGCACAGATCGAGACCGAGACTCTGACCAGGACTTGGCTGTCCAGAAAAACCTCTGCCCCTTCTCAGAAAAAGAAGGGCTCGGGGAAAAAGCCCTTTTACCCGAGGAAGGCGGCTGCCTATAAACACTACCCTCATCAGGCCTCAGCAGCTCCCCAAAAGGGTCAGCAGGCCAAGGGACGGGGTAATGGGTCCCGTAGGCAGCAGGCCCTCAAGCCCGCAACACCGGCCCCTGCTCAGCAGGGTGGGGGCTTTTGACTCCGTCAGCATAGCCTCTTCCCCTCCGCTGGTTTCTCTCAGCACAGGAGGCCGGCTGGTCCACTTCGCCCACAAGTGGTCAGCCATCACATCAGATACCTGGGTTCTTCATATAGTTCAAAAAGGCTATCTTCTACACTTTCACCAGGTACCTCCCTCCTACTTTCCAGGGGAGCCTCCAAGACTCCCTCTGCACAGGGACTTACTCCTTCAGGAGTTAGCAAGTCATCTTCAGGAACAGGCTGTGGAACCGGTGCCCCACCACCTGAGAGGTCACGGCTTTTATTCCAGGTACTTGCGAAACCTCAAGTTCCTGGCAAGGGAAAAGTTCAAGATGCTTACCCTTGGAATCTTGCTGCCCTACCCCCAGCAGGGAGACTGGCTATGCTCCTTGGATCTAAAGGATGTGTATACTCACATCCTTATTCATCCAGACCACAGACAATATCTCAGGTTTGTAGTGGGAGGAAATCATTAACAGTACAGAGTACTGCCCTTTGGCCTATCCTCCGCCCCTAGGGTGTTCACCAAATGCCTAGCATTGGTGGCGGCCTATCTGAGACTTCAAGGCCTTTTTGTGTTTCCATACCTGGACGAGTGGCTCATCAGATCCCATTCTTCCCAAGAGGCCACTCGGGCCACTCATCGCACTGTGTCTCTACTCCAGCACTTGGGATTTGACATAAACTTCGCAAAGTCCACTTTGCTCCCCTCTCAAAATCTAGAATTCATAGGCGCCAGGTTGGACACTCTTCAGGCGCGGGCCTTCCTGCCTCTGGACAGGGCCCACAGGCTCATGGATCTGGCCAGCCACTTTCACAGCAATTCCTTGGTCTCGGCCAGGCAATTTCTGAGACTGCTCGGCCATATGACTTCCACGGTCCATGTGACCCCCAATGCCCACCTGAACATGCGACCTGCTCAATGGTGCCTTTGCACACAATGGCATCAGGCCACGGGGAGCCTGGCGGACTCAGTACAGATATCCAACCTGCTGGTCTCTTCTCTGCGTTGGTGGCTTCATCTGCCAAACCTAGTGCTAGGAGTGGATTTTCAATCTCCTCCGCCTTCTCAGGTGCTGACATCCGATGCTTCTCTCCAGGGTTTTGGAGCACATTGCCAAGGGTCATGTACTCAAGGGCTATGGACTCCTTGGGAGTCTGCTCAGCAGATAAACTTCCTGGAGCTCAGAGCCATCCGCCTAGTTCTGAGAGCCTTCTCCCACCTCACTTCTCACCAGTCTGTGCTGGTCCAGACGGACAATCAAGTTGCAATGTTCTACGTGAACAAGCTAGGAGGCACAGGCTCCTTCCTACTCTGTCAGGAGGCACAAAAACTGTGCTCTTGGGGCGTCAGCCACGGCATCCTCCTCAAAGCTGTCTATCTCCCAGGTCAGGAAAATTACCTGGCAGACAAGCTGAGCAGGATTCTCCAACCACACGAGTGGAGACTGGATCCGTTGGTGGTTCAACGGATCTTTTTCAAGTGGGGCCTCCCCACCATGGATCTCTTTGCCAGTCCTCTGAACCCGCAACTTCCCAGATTCTGCTCTCGACAGCCGCATCCTCTCAGAGTAGCGGCGGATGCTTTTCTGATTCCATGGTCCACGGGCCTCTTGTATGCCTTTCCTCCCATGCCACCGGTGTCTCGGACGCTCTTCAAGGTTCTCAGAGACAGAGCCTCGATGATCCTAGTGGCTCCCCGGTGGCCGAGACAGCCTTGGTTCCCGCTTCTGATGCAGCTGGCGGTGGACACTCCTCTTCCTCTGGGGTTTCAACCCGATCTCCTGTCACAGGATCAGGGGACTCTCCTGCACCCCAACCTCCGGTCCCTTCATCTGATGGCCTGGCTGCTGAAAGGGTAGTCCTTGCTCCCCTCCTGCTGCCTCGAGAGGTGGAAGAGGTCGTCTTGGCCTCCAGGCGGCCCTCCACCCGGAAGTCCTACGCTCTTAAGTGGCGTCGATTCTCCGTGTGGTGTGCTCAGCAGTCTGAGAATCCCTTCTCCTGCTTGGTGGCAGTGGTCTTGCAATATTTGCTTTACCTCTCCAATCTAGGCCTTAAGTCCAACTCTGTCGGGGTCCAACTCAGTGCTCGCTCTCCGCATCATGCACCGGTGGATGGCAGGCCTCTTTCCAACCACCCTTTGGTGGCTCGTTTTCTCAGAGGCCTCCTCCTTAAGCCTCCTTTGCGCCCACCAGCCCCTGAATGGGATCTGAATGTGGTCTTGCAGCGGATTACCTGTTCGCCCTTTGAACCTATGGCTACCTGCCCTCTTCGTTTTCTTTCCTGGAAAACCTTGTTTTTGGTAGCCCTTACCTCTGCTAGGCGCGTTAGTGAACTGCAGGCCCTAGTTTCTGATCCTCCTTACACTAGGTTCTACAGGAAAAGGGTAGTCTTACGGACTCACCCTAAGTTTCTTCCAAAAGTGGTTTCTCCTTTTCAGGAGGTGGTTCTTCCGACCTTCTTTCCCAGGCCGCACACCAGCCGGGCTGAAATGGTCCTGCATACCCTGGACTGTAGGAGGGCCTTGTCCTTCTACCTTGACAGTACGCGAGAGCATCGGAGGGCTATTCAGCTCTTCGTTTCTTTTGACCCCAATAAGTTGGGACTCCCTGTCTCCAAGCGTACTTTGTCCATATGGGTTGCTGACTGTATCGCTTGGGCTTATGGGGCTTATGAGTCACGGCTCATCGTGTTAGGGTGAAGGCTGCATCAGTGGCTCATCTCCGCTCTGTTCCTTTGGCAGACATCTGCCGGGCCGCTACTTGGTCTTCAAGCCAGACTTTTGCAGCCCATTACTGCCTGGAGAGGGAGTCCATCAGGGACAGTGCTTTCGGACAGGCAGTCCTCCATAATCTCTTTGAGGATTAGGCAACTCCTACCCTCCGGCCCTGGTGTCGGGCTACCGGTCGGGGGCGTTTTCCGAGAAGATTCCTTCCTTCTGTGCTACTGAGCTAGAGGGAGCTCATTTTTCCGCTTGAGGTCTCCGGTAGCCTTAAGCTAGGGAGTCCCATATGTGAGGACTGACTTCCTGTTTGGTCCTGGAGAAAGAATAGTTACTCACCTATAACAGGTGTTCTCCAGGAGCAGCAGGCATCAGTCCTCACAAACCTCCCTCCTCCCCTTGGAGTTGCAGTCGTGATTTATTTTGCTGATTTTCTGCTGTCTTTTAGCTATGTCAGACTGAGCAACATGGCACCCTTGGGCGGGAAGGGGACCGCGCATGCGCGCTGCAATTCCCAAAGGCTTTCTTTGAAAGCTGGGGAAATTGCTCCGTGAGGGCTCTGTCGGCGCCGACGTCACCCATATGTGAGGACTGACTCCTGCTGCTCCTGGAGAACACCTATTACAGGTGTGTAACTACTCTTTCCTTGTTCTATGGAAAGCAGGATTTAGTGCCGGGATAGACAAACTACATTTTCAACCTATTACGAACACCAGCTCATGAAAGAGAAATTTTTTTTTTTGGTCGCACCATCACATCCAAATTTGCAACAACAACTAGTTTAGAATTGTCCCCATTCAGGTCCTTCATTTTTTAATTTTGAATGCATTAAAAATAATAATAAAAAAAAAACAAAAAAAAAAATAAAAAGCATCCAGTTCACCTGCAATAGGGTATTTGAGCTATATGATCCAATAAACTGGAACTCTGTGCTTCCAGTGATCTCTCCACATTCAGAAAACCTCTCAAAACCTACCTATTCAATGAACATTTTGGTTCTGTTTCATAACCCTCCCTCTCCTCCGAATAAATCCTCATCCATTGACGCAGCCTGTAGAGAGATCCTCTTATCTCATTGTCAGTAAGTTTCTCTGTTATTTGTAATAAGTGAGTGTTGTATTTGTTCTCAACACAATGTATATATAAGTTCCCTTTGTGCTCTGTAAAAACCTTTGTAATATATACCGCTTTGCCACACTGAAAAGTGGTGTAAAAATCCAGCCAAATATATATTAAATCATTCATGCTACAAATATTTTAAAAAGTCCTTTAACTGACACATCATGTTTCGAGCATGGAAAAAGTTCTTGCAGTTCTACTTCAGGATTTAAATTATATTCACTTATCTGAATTGAAGTTTGGATATGAAAAGAGGGAATCTTCATTAAGAAATGGATTGTGGCGTTGATCATTCTCCAGGACCAAGCAGGAAGTCAGTCCTCACTTATGGGTGTTATCGACGCCGATGAAGCCCCTGCGGAGCATTTCCCCAGCTTTCCATAAAAGCCTTTGGGAATGCTGGCATGCATGCGTGGTTCCCTTCCTGCCTAAAGGTGCCATCTTACCTCAGTCTCTTTTTTTCCGTGAAGCCCGTCGGGCGTGTGTCCTTTTTTTCCTGGATAAGAAGTTTTTTCTTGGCGTTATTTCGCTTTTTTCCTTCGGATTCGACGTCTGTTCCCCTCCCGCCGGGTTCGGTACACCGGTATCGAATCCCTTTTTTACTTTTTTGGTTTTTGCCCTTAGTGGCTAGGCGCTCGCGCCTCAATTTTTTCTTTTTCCTTGGAAGGCCGGGCCTTTGACCTCGCAGGGACTCTTCTCCCCGATGGCTTCCAGCGGTTTCAAAAAGTGTGATCGGTGTAAGAAGATTGTCTCTCACCGACATACACGACTGCTGCCTTCGGTGCCTTGGCCCAGACCACGATTCTAAAATGTGCGGGCCATGTGGA
Source organism: Ichthyophis bannanicus (assembly GCA_033557465.1). Taxonomy (NCBI): domain Eukaryota; kingdom Metazoa; phylum Chordata; class Amphibia; order Gymnophiona; family Ichthyophiidae; genus Ichthyophis; species Ichthyophis bannanicus. Next base: position 1,268,622,789 of record CM066032.1, on the reverse strand, counting down.
AAAATGTCTTCCAAGGCCCTCCAAAGTCGTCAGCAACAAAGTGAAAGGCTTTTCTCGGCCTCTGCCGGGGCCCGGACCTCGTCTGAGGCCTCGACACCTCGGGATTCCGATCCCGAGAGGCGTCGGAGCTCCTCGGACAGGGGGTCCCCCGACCGGGAACGTAAGAGGAAGAAGCGGCTCGCGAGGGCGTCGTCGGAGGAGGTCCCTGAGCCCTCGAGGGTCAGGTCTCAGACCCCCGACCTTCATCCCGGGCCATTGGACCAGGAGAAGCCAACTAAGGTTCCTCGCATGGAGCTGGAGTCTGCTGGACACGTAAGTCCTATTGTCCTCGTGGACTCGCCTCCCCGAGTACCAACGTCAGGCCCGGCGCCGCCGGGGCCCGAGTCGGGGGCTGCTGCGTCACCCGAGCTAAGTCTCAGGTTTGACAGCCTTGGAGAGCAGAATGTCTGCCTTCATGGAGCAGCAGCGGGCGCTGATGGCCAGCCTGTCTGCCGCATCTGCCCCGACCACCGGGACATCGACTTCGAAGTCGACCCCGGAGACCGAGCCGATACTAGAGTCCTTTGCGGCTCGAGGTCGTCCTCGGTCGAGGTCTCCCTCGACCTCCCGTTCGGGACCGAGGGTCTTGACGCCGGTGCCAACGGCGTCGGGGCGGGTGCCTAGAGGACCCGCGGGATCGGACCTCGACTCGACATCGGACGAGTCTGCTTGGGAGACCGAAGACGAGAAGTCTCCTGACACCTTCAAGACTCGGTGTGTCCCTTCAGACTCACCTGAGTCTGAGTCCCAGAGTAGATCCCCTCCGGAGGATACTAGGTTCTCGGAGTTTATCCGGGATATGGCCGCTGCCCTGGCTATCTCGGCTGACCCCGAGGAAGAGCCTCGAGCCGAGGAGCTCAATGCTCTGCAGTATGACTCTCCTCCGAAGGAGGCCTTTACTGTCCCGGTTCCTCCGATGCTGGAACGGCTCCTCTTCCGGATGTGGGAGGCACCGGCCTCGGCACCGGTTTTGAGCAAGCGAGTCGATTCCATCTATCGGCTCCGGAAGAGTCCTGGCTTCCAGAAAGCACAGCTACCATACCATTCCATGGTTGTGGAATCGGCCATGCATCGTCTGAAGAGTCTGAAGATGCACTCCGCAGTGCCTCCTGGTAGGGAAGCCCGAAGCCTTGATGGCGTCGGTAGAAAGTGGTTTCAGGGCTCAATGCTTGCTTGCCGTGTCCAGACTTACCAGCTGTACATGGGCATGTATTTACAAGACCTGGCCAAGGAGTTGGCCGGATTCTCTGCTGGTCTCTCCGGGGAACCCTTGCAGAGTTTTAAGTCCTTGTTTTCGAGGATCCGGGAATGCTCTAAGTTCATGTCCCGCGCCGCCTACGATGGCTTCGAGGCTTTGGCCCAAGTAGCGGCAGCCGGCATCGTGGCCCGACGCCAGGCATGGCTGCAGTCATCGGACCTCGAGCCATGGGTTCAGGACAAGTTGGTCGATGTCCCTTGCCGAGGTGAAAACCTTTTTGGCAAGCTTGTGGCCGAGAAGGCCGCTCAGCTCGGGACAGAGCACCTCACGAGGACAAGGCTGTCGAGGAAGACTTCTGCCCCTTCTCATAAGAAGGGCTCGGGTAAAAAGTCCTTTTACCCGAGGAAGGGCACTGACTACAAACAGTACCCACAATATCCGGCTGCCCAAGCTACCCCCCAGGGTCAGCAAGCCAAGGGCCAGGGTAATGGGCCCCGTAGGCTGAGGACCCCCAAGCCTGCAGCCCCTGCTTCCACTCAGCAGGGTGGGGGTTTTTGACTCCTTGAGTATAGCCATATCTCCCTTGCAGACCCAGCCCTGCACAGGAGGCCGCCTAGCCTTGTTCCCCCACCAGTGGCCCTTTATAACCCAGGACAGTTGGGTTCTGGACATGGTGAAAGCGCTGCGCTTTCACCAACTGCCTCTGCCACACTTCCCAGGGGAACCTTTCGGGCCTCCCCTGCATACAGCCCTTCTCCTCCAGGAGCTCAAAGTCTGTTGCTGGACAAGGCGGTGGAGCCTGTGCCTCCCCACTTCCAAGGTCACGGGTTTTACTCCAGGTATTTCTTGGTGCCAAAAAGAACCGGTGGTCTTCGACCCATTTTGGATCTCAGAAACCTAAACAAGTTTCTAGTGAAAGAGAAGTTCAAGATGCTTACTCTTGGAACACTTCTGCCCTACCTCCAGCAGGGAGATTGGCTTTGCTTTTTAAATCTAAAGGATGCTTACACTCACATCCTTATTCATCCAGACCACAGAAAGTACCTCAGGTTCATTGTGGGAGGACACCATTATCAGTACAGAGTACTGCGTTTTGGACTGACCTCCGCTCCCAGGGTGTTTACCAAGTGCCTGGCAGTGGTGGCAGCCTACCTGAGAAATCAGGGCATCTTTGTGTTTCCTTACCTAGACGACTGGCTCATCAGAGGCCAGACTTCCCTAGAAGTTCAACAGGCCACCAACAGGACCATAGAACTGCTCCAAAAGGTGGGCTTTGTCATCAACTTCGCAGAGTCCACTTTGCTCCCCTCCCAGAACTTGGAATTCATAGGAGCAAGGTTGGATTCTCAGCTGGCAAGAGCATTCTTACCAGTGGACCGAGCACAAAGGCTCATGGACCTCGCCAGCAAGTTTCTGCACAGGTCCCTGGTCTCCGCCAGACTCTGTCTCAGGCTTCTGGGTCACATGGAGTCGACAGTACAGGTAACCCCCAATGCCAGGCTCAATATGAGACCTGCCCAGTGCTGCCTTTGGACTCGGTGGTCACAAGCCTCAGGCAGTTTCAGACAGGATCAGTGTCCCACCGTTTCCTGGCCTCCCTCAACTGGTGGTTACACCCCCCAATCTGCTGGTAGGGGTGCCCTTTCAGATCCCACCTCATACAGTGGTCCTAACCACCGATGTCGCTACAGACTTGGGGAGCCACATTGCCTGGACAAGTGCACCCAGGGCCTGTGGTCTCCTTGGGAGGCGTCCCAGCAGATCAATCTGCTGGAACTCAGAGCTATCCGCTTGGCCCTCAAGGCCTTTACTGCTTCCCTGGCACAACAGTTTGTCTTGATCCAGACAGACAACCAGGTAGCCATGTTCTATGTCAACAAACAGGGCGGAACTGGTTCCCAGCCCCTTTGCCAGGAGGCCCAGGACCTCTGTTCCTTTGCCCTGAAACACAACATGCTCCTCAAAGCAGTCTATCTTCCAGGCTAGGAGAATTCCCTGGCAGACAGATTGAGCAGGATTCTGCAACCACACGAGTGACAGCTACATCCTTTAGTTGTTCAAAAGATTTTCTTGAGATTGGGGCTTCCCTCCATAGACCTGTTTGCCAGTCCACTGAACAACCAGCTGCCAAGGTTCTGCTCCAGGCAACCGCATCCTCTGAGAGTAGAAGCAGATGCTTTTCTGATTCCCTGGACTCAGGGCCTACTCTATGTGTTTCCTCCCACCCCTCTGGTGGCCCGAACACTGTTCAAGAATTCTCCAAGACAGGGCCTCAGTCCTCCTGGTAGCTCCCAGGTGGTGGCCAAGGCAGCCTTGGTTCCCCCACCTGCTTCAACTGGCAGTGGATCTGCCTCTGCCTCTGGGATTGCAACCCGACCTTCTCTCTCAGAATCAGGGCTCCTTGCTGCATCCCAATCTCAAAGCTCTCAATCTGATGGCATGGAGGCTTCAAGGGTAGTGTTGGCTCCCTGGGGCCTGCCTCCCAAGGTTGAGGAAGTTCTCCTAGCCTCCAGGAAAAAATCCACTAGGAAGACCTATGCTCTCAAGTGGAAAAGGTTCTCTGTGTGGTGTCAGCTACGTGCTGAGGATCCTTTCTCCTGTACTGTCAGTAGTACTTCAATACCTGCTGCACTTGTCCAATCAGGGTCTCAAGTCCAACTCTGTTCGGGTCCACCTCTCTGCTTTAGCAGCTCACCACTCCCTAGTTGAGGGCCATTCCTTGTCTGTGCACCCTTTGGTGTCTAGGTTTCTCAGAGGCTTGCTTCTGCTCAAACCTCCCATACGTTCTCCTGCTCCTGAGTGGGAGCTTAATGTGGTCTTGCAGCAACTGACTCGCCCACCTTTTGAACCTATGGCTACTTGCCCTCTACACTTCCTTTCCTGGAAGACTCTCTTTCTGATAGCCCTTACTTCGGCTAGGAGAGTGAGTGAGCTTCAGGCCTTGGTCTGTGATAGACCTTACACCAGGTTCTATAAAAACAGGGTGGTCCTCGGGACTCACCCTAAGTTCCTTCCTAAGTTTGTCTCCTCTTTCCACCTCAACCAGGAGGTGGCTCTTCCTACTTTCTTCCCTTGGCCTCATGCAAGTTAGGCTGAAACAGTTCTCCATACCTTGGACTGTAGGAGGGCCTTATCTTTCTACCTTGAACGTACACAAGGTCATGAGAAGGCTTCTCAGCTCTTCCTTTCTTTTGACCCCAACAACTTGGGGAGGCCTGTGTCCAAGCGTATCTTGTCCATCTGGGTGGCTGACTGTATCACCTGGGCTTAGAAGGCGTCTGACCTTCCTTTGCAGAGTAGGGTCACGGCCCACCGTGTAAGGGCAATGGCTGCATCAGTGGCTCACCTCTGCTCTGTTCCATTGCAAGACATCTGCAGGGCTGCTACTTGGTCTTCAAGCCAGACTTTTGCAGCCCACTACTGTCTGGAGAGGGAGTCCCGTAGGGACAGTGCTTTTGGCCAAGCAGTACTTCGGAATCTCTTTGAGGTCTAGGCAACTCCTGCCCTCCTGCACTCTGGTTGGGCTACCTGTGGAGGGTGTGTCCTTGCAAAGCCTTTACTGTGTTGCTGAGACTAGAGGGAGTTCTCTTGTTCAGCCTGGGTTCCTGGTAGCCCAGAGCTGGGGAGTCACCCATATGTGAGGACTGACTTCCTGCTTGGTCCTGGAGAAAGAGTAGTTACTCACCTGTAACAGGTGTTCTCCAGGAGCAGCAGGAATCAGTCCTCACTACCCTCCCTCCTCCCCTTGGAGTTGCAGTTGTACATAGTTTAATTTTTACATTTTTGTATTTTTTTCTTATCTTTGTCATTTGACTCAGGTAAGATGGCACCTTTAGGCGGGAGGGGAACCGCGCATGCGTGCCAGCATTCCCAAAGGCTTTCATGGAAAGCTGGGGAAATGCTCTGCTGGGGCTTCATCGTCGTCGATGACACCCATAAGTGAGGACTGATTCCTGCTGCTCCCGGAGAACACCTGTTACAGGTGAGTAACTACTCTTTCTCATATAAGTTAATATAATTTAAACCACGAAGCAGAACTGCAGGAATTTTTTCTGAGTTTGAAATATGACATTGTTGGTTGAAGGCCTTTTTAAGTATTTGTAACAAGAATGAATTGAGTTCACGGTGAAAAAATTAACAAGAACCTGAATGGGAATAGTTCTAAACTAGTTAATGCTGGTTTGAATGCGATGGTCCGACAAAAGGTTTTTTTTCTTTCACGAGTGGGTAGTGGGAGTAGGTTGATAACTCCTTGTTCTTGCAGCAACACACAGCTTCCGTCATTCCTGAAGCTTTACGTGTTTGTCTACACATAAGCACGTAAGTTTGCATTTTCACTTTTACACAGGGTGATAGTCCTGGGTTAAAATTTAATTACTTTTGTGAAACTTTCAAAATTTTGGCTGATAATCTGGGAATTAGCTAGGTTTGGTCTGTATTGTTTCAAGGTCTATTTTATGGAATAGTGCGGTCTCCCTCAAGTTTTTAAGTAATTAACATTTTTGGGGTTTGTTTCTTGTTACATAGGAAAAATAAATGGAAACAAAATGGAGTCCAAGACAACTAATTCAGGTACTTACACAGGTGCAACAAATTTGAATAATAAGCTACCAAGAAAGTTTTCTTTAAATTTTTAATTTCTTTTTGGACCAACTTTATTTGTATTTTATGTTGTAGAGAAAACTGTACCTACTGTAAAGCCAGACTTCAGTCAGCCTAAAGGATCTGGAAATCAAACAGGTATATTTATAGATGATGAGATTTGAAAACTTGTAAATTCACATAAAATAGCTTTATGTGCAAACAATTTTGTAACAAGCAATTTTTGAAATATATGGAGATAAAAGCCTGCAATTATATTTAGTAAATATGTTTTCAAGAATTTGAGTACTTCTGAATATCCAATAGCATGTATCCAAGTTCAAATCCAGCCAAACCTCGACCTATGAGCAGAGGCATTCCTGAAGGCTAAGTGTGCACAAAGGTGCATTATTTGCAGGCTTTGAACTGCATACATTCCCAAAATTGCTTGGTAGAAAATTGCACATAAAACTAATTTTTTTAATGGTTTGTTCTGTGGAAGGGATACATTTTTACCTGTTTTGTCTTGGTCATTTTGGTAGTAAGGATTATTTCCAATTCACACAGATCTAAGGTTTTAGATTAATCTAAATTTGCCAGGGGGTGACAATATTAAGCTTGCTTTGTTTATCCTTGACCCAGTTCTGAAGCGTGGACTTTTTTTTGAATAAGCCTTGTAGTGCTATATAAATGCTAAGCAATAGTAATAGTTGCTACACTGTCAGCAGATGGAGAAAGAACCACAAGTTTCCACTAACAACATTACTATGATTTAGGAATGGTGCAGATGAGGTAATTAGAGTTTTGTCTCCAGCAGATGGTGAATGTGCTACCATTGTGCAACATGATTTTCTGGGCTCTCAGGCAACTGTTTCCTGGCCTTTCTTTTAGTAGAGCCAGAAGGGTTTGAACTTCTATGGCAGCAGATGAAATAAACTTATTCTAAGTTGTTAAAATGCATGAGGATTGTGAAAAATTACAAGAGAACCTTTATCTCCAGGAACAAGTAGACATGCAGTCTTCACATATGGGTATCGTCTGTATCAATGAAGCCCGTGTGGGAATGTTCCCCAGTATTCAGTTGGAAAGCTTTTGGGAGCACTCTACTGTGCCTGCGCATCTGCCTACGTGCCTTCCCAAGTCCTTTCAGTTCTTCCTTTTCTGCTAAGCCAGCAGCTTGTTTTGTTCCTGTCATAGCTGGAAAACACTTTCTCCAGGACCAAGCAGGAAGTCAGTCCTCACATATGGGTGACATCGACGTCGATGGAGCTCTTGAGCATTTCCCCAGCTTTCCAAGAAAGCCTTTGGGAATGCTGGCACGCATGCGCGGTTCCCTTCCCGCCTAAAGGTGCCATCTTGCTCAGTCTCTCTTTTTCCGTGAAGCCCACTGGACGTGTGTCATAGTCCTCCCGGAAAATAGTTAGATTTTTTCGCGATTCCTTCGCTATTTTTTCTCCGGTTCGACGACGGTTCCCCTCCCGCCAGGTTCGGTACACCAGTATCGAGACCGATCTTCTTTTTTTGGTTTTTGCCCTTTGTGGCTGGCGTTGGCGGCCTTTTTTCTTTTTCCCTGGAAGGCCGGTCCTTTGACCTCGTGGGGACTCTTTTTTTTTTTTTTTTTTTTTTTTTTCTTCCCCAATGGCTTCCAGTGGGTTCAAAAAGTGCAATTGGTGCAAGAAGCTAATGTCTCTCACCGACACACACGACTGCTGCCTTCGGTGCCTCGGTCCTGACCACGATCTTAAGACCTGCGGACCATGTGGAAAAATGTCTTCCAAGGCGCTTCGAAGTCGTCAGCACCAAAAGGAAAGGCTTTTCTCTGACTCTGCCTCCGGCCGGGTCCGGACCTCGTCTGAGGCCTCGACATCTCGGGAATCGGATCCCGAGCACCGTCGGGGCTCCTCAGACAGGGGGTCCCCCGACCGGGAACAACAGAGGAAGAAGCGGTTTCCGAGGGCGTCGTCAGAAGAGGTCCCTGGCTCCTCGAGAGCTGGGTCTCAGAACCCCGACCGTTGCCCCGGGCCCGTGGAACAGGAGATGCCTCCCAAAGTACCTCGAGTGGAGCCGAAGTCTGCTGTTGGACACAAGTCCTGTAGTCCTCGTGGACTCTCCTCCCAGAGAGCCGACATCGGGCCCGGCGCCGCCGGGGCCCAAGTCCGGGGGCTGCTGAGTCTCCTGAGCTGGGTCTCAGGCTGACAGCCTTGGAGAGCAGACTGTCTGCCTTCATGGAACAGCAGCGGGCACTGATGGCCAGCCTGTCTGGCGCATCTGCCCCGACCCCCGGGGCATCAACATCGAAGTCGACCCCAGAGACTGAGCTGATACTCGAGACGATAAAGGCTCGGTCGACCTCGGTCACCGTCTCCCTCGGCCTCCTGTTCGGGACCGAGGGTGTCGACGCCGGTGCCTTCGGCATCGGGGCGGGTGCTCACAGGCCCCGCGAGGTTGGACCCCGATTCCTCATCGGACGAGTCCGCCAGGGAGATGGAGGACGAGGAGTCCCCCGACACCTTCAGGACTCGGTGCGTCCCGTTGGACTCACCGCAGTCTGAACCCCGGAGTAGATCCCCCTCCGGAGGATACATGGCCACTGTGTTGGCTATCCCTGCGGACCCCGAGGAGGAGCCTCGAGCCGAGGGAGCTCGAGGCCCTACAGTATGACTCTCCTCTGAAGGAGGCCGTTCCAGCATCGGAGGAACCGGAACAGTAACGATTCCTCTTCCGGATGTGGGAGGCACCGGCCTTGGCGCCGGTTCTAAGCAAGCGGGTCGATTCTATCTATCGACTCCAGAAGAGCCCTGGCTTTCAGAAAGCGCAGCTACCACACCATTCCATGGTGGTGGAATCGACCATGCATCGCCTGAAAAGTCAAAAGATGCAATCCGTGGTGCCCCCTGGCATGGAGGCCCGGAACCTCGATGGTTTTGGTAGAAAGTGCTTCCAGGGCTTGATGCTTGCCGTGTCCAGGCTTACCCAGCTGTACATTGGCATGTACTTGCGAGACCTGACCAAAGAGCTGGCCGGGTTCTCTGCTGGTCTCTCTGGGGAACCCTTTTTCAAGTCCTTGTCCTCGGGGATCCGGGAATCTCCTGAGGCTTCGGCCCGTGTTGGGGCAGCCGGCATCGCGGCTTGACGCCAGTCATGGCTGCAGTCATCGGACCTCGATCCATGGGTTCAGGACAAGTTGGTCGATGTCCCTTGCCGAGGTGAGAACCTTTTTGGCAAGCCCATGACCGAGAAGGCTGCACAGCTCGAAACTGTGCACCTCACGAGGACAAGGCTGTCTAGGAAGACTTCTGCCCCTTCTCACAAAAAGAAGGGTTAAGGTAAAAAGCCCTTTTACCAAAGGAAGGGCACTGCCTACAAACATTACCCAAAGTACCAGGCCGCCCAAGCTGCCCCTCAGGGTCATCAAGCCAAGTGGCAGGGTAATGAGCCCCTTAGGCAGAGGACTCCCAAGCTTCCAGCCCCTGCTCCCACTCAGCAGGTTGGGTGTTTTTGACTCCTTAGGCATAGCCTCTCTCCGTCCCTGCTCTCCCAACCCTGCACAGGAGGTCGCCTCGCCCTGTTTGCCCACAAGTGGCCACTCATCACTGGAGACAGTTGGGTGTTAAGCATAAGTCCACAAGGGCTATCTGCTACACTTCCAACAGTTGCCTCCTACATAATTTCCAGGGGAACCTCCAAGGCCTTCCCTGCACACAGATCTTCTCCTTCAGGAGCTCCAAGGTCTGTTGGTGGACAGGGCAGTGGAGCGTGTGCCTCCCCACTTACAAGGTCAAGGGTTCTACTCCAGGTATTTCCTGGTACCCAAAAGAACCGGTGGCCTTCGGCCTATTCTAGACCTCCGAAATGTCAACAAATTCCTAGAGAAGGAAAAGTTCAAGATGCTTACTCTTGGAACCCTTCTGCCCTACCTCCAGCAGGGAGATTGGCTATGCTCCTTAGATCTAAAGGATGCATACACTCACATCCTCATTCATCCAGACCACAGAAAGTACCTCAGGTTCGTTGTGGGAGGAAACCATTATCAGTACAGAGTACTGCCTTTTGGCCTCGCCTCCGCTCCCAGGGTCTTTACCAAATGCCTGGCAGTGGTGGCGGTCTACCTGAGAAATCAGGGAATCTTTGTCTTCCCCTATCTGGACGACTGGCTCATCAGGGGTCAGACATGCCAGGAGGCCAGACAAGCCACCCTCAGAACTATTGCTCTTCTTCAAAGCCTGGGGTTTGTAATAAACTTCGCAAAGTCCACTTTGCTCCCCTCCCAGAACTTGGAGTTCATAGGTGCAAGGTTGGACTCTCTGCTGGCAAAGGCATTCTTGCCAGAAGACAGAGCCCGAAGACTGATAAACTTAGCAAACCAGTTTCTCAGCAGGTCACTGGTCTCTGCCAGACTCTGCCTGAGGCTTCTTGGCCACATGGCTTCGACAGTACATGTGACCCCCAATACCAGGCTCCATATGAGGCCTGCACAGTGGTGCCTTTGGACTCAGTGGTCACAGGCCACAGGCAGCCTCAGACAGGATAAGGGTGTCCAGACAATTTCTGAACTCCCTCAGCTGGTGGCTGCACCCACCCAATCTGCTTCAAGGGGTACCTTTTCAGATTCCTGGGTTCACAGTGGTGTTGACCACGGATGCCTCCCTACAGGGCTGGGGAGCTCATTGTCTAGGCAAGTGCACCCAGGGCCTGTGGTCCCCCTGGGAAGCCGCACAGCAAATCAATCTACTGGAACTCCGGGCTATTCGGTTAGCTCTCAAAACTTTCTCTCCAACCCTGGCTCATCAGTCTGTCCTAGTTCAAACAGACAACCAGGTAGACATGTTTTATGTGAACAAGCAGGGCGGAACTGGGTCCAGGCTCCTTTGTCAGGAAGCACAGGACCTTTGCTTGTTTGCTCTCAGGCACAACATGCTCCTCAAGGCTGTTTATCTACCTGGCCAGGAAAACTACCTGTCCAACAGGTTGAGCAGGATTCTGCAGCCCCACGAGTGGCAGCTCCATCCTTTGGTTCAGAAGATTTTCCTGAAATGGGGACTTCCATAGATCTGTTTGCCAGTCCACTGAACTAACAGCTGCCAAAGTTCTGCTCCAGGCAACCGCATTCTCTGCGGGTAGCAGCAGATGCTTTTCTGATTCCATGGTCTCAAGGCCTCCTGTATGTGTTTCTTCCCACGCCCTTGGTGGCCCTGAAGATTCTTCAGGACAAGGCCTCGGTCCTGCTGGTGGCTCCCAGGTGGCCGAGACAGCCTTGGTTTCCTCTTCTGCTTCAACTGGCAGTGGATCTGCCATTGCCTCTGGGGTTGCAACCCGACCTTCTCTCTCAGGATCAGGGTTCCCTTCTGCAGCCCAATCTCAAAGCTCTCAATTTGATGGCCTGGAGGCTGCAAGGGTGGTTTGGCTCCATGGGGCCTACCTCAGGAAGTTCAGGAGGTTGTCCTAGCCTCTAGGAAACAGTCCACTAGGAAAACCTATGCTCTCAAATGGAAAAGGTTTTCTGTGTGGTGTCAGCTGCGTACAAAGGATCCTTTCTCCTGTGCTTCAGTACTTACTGCACTTATCAAATCAGGGACTTGAGTCCAATTCTGTTCGGGTCCACCTCTCAGCTCTAGCAGCTCACCACTCACTGGTGGAGGGACATTCTCTGTCGGTTCACCCCTTTGTGTCCCGGTTTCTCAGGGGCTTGCTTTTGCTCAAGCCTCCAATCCGCCCTCCTGCTCCTGAGTTGGAGTTGAATGTTGTCTTGCAGCAACTGACTCGCCCACCTTTTGAGCTGATGGCTACTTGCCCTCTACGCTTCCTGTCCTGGAAGACACTCTTTTTGATAGCCCTAACCTCGGCCAGGCGAGTGAGTGAGCTTCAGGCCCTGGTCTGTGACAGGCCTTACACCCGCTTCTATAGGAACAGGGTAGTCCTTAGGACTCATCCAAAGTTCCTCCCAAAAGTTGTCTCCTCCTTCCACCTTAACCAAGAGGTGTTCTTCCAACATTCTTCCCTAGGCATCATAACATAAGAACATAAGATATGCCATACTGGGTCAGACCAAGGTCCATCAAGCCCAGTATTCTGTTTCCAACAGTGGCCAATCTAGGTCATAGGTACCTAGCAGTTTCCCCAAGGGACACAGGTTCCACAATGCTTGTATTGGTTCAAGCATTGATATCCTGGGTCCCTTCTTAATAATGGTTGATGGACCTTTCCTCCAGGAACTTGTCCAAACTTTTTTTAAACCCAGCTATACTAACAGCCTTTACTACATCCTCCGGTAACAAATTCCAGTGTTTGATTACACGTTGAGTGAAAAATTTTTTTTTTATTAGTCTTAAATAGTTTACCCTGTAGCTTCATTGCATGTCCCCTAGTCTTTCTATATTCTGATAAGGTAAACAATTGATCTACGTTTACCCGTTCCACTCCGTTCATTAATTTATAGACTTCTATCATATCTCCCCTCAGCCGTCTCTTTTCCAGGTTAAAGAGCCCTAACCTTTTTAGCCTTTCTTCATAGGAGTATCCTTCCATCCACTTTACCATTTTGGTGGCTCTTCTCTGAACCTTTTCTAAAATCGCTATATCCTTTTTAAGATACGGCGACCAGAATTGCACACAATATTCAAGGTGCGGTGTCACCATGGAACGATATAGAGGCATTATAATATCTTTTGTTTTATTTTCCATTCCTTTCCTTATCATACCTAGCATTCTATTTGCTCTCTTGGCTGCTGCTGCTGCACACTGGGCCGAGGGTTTTAACATGGTATCCACAATGACGCCTAAATCTTTTTCCTGGGTGGTAGTTCCTAATGTGGAACCTTGCATCGTGTAACCATAGTTTGGGTTGTTCTTCCCTAGGTGCATAACCTTGCACTTGTCCACATTAAAATTCATCTGCCATGCAAGCCAGGCTGAAGCAGTTCTGCATACCCTGGACTGTAGGAGGGCCTTATCCTTCTTTCTTGACCGTACACAGGGGCATAGAAGGGCTACTCAGCTCTTCATATCTTTTGACCCTAATAATTTGGGGTTAGCTGTGTCCAAGCGTACCTTGTCCACCTGGGTAGCTGACTGTATCACCTGGGCTTACAGGGCGACTGACCTTCTTTGCAGGGTCAGGTCACGGCCATCATGTCAGGGCAATGGCTGCCTCAGTGGCTCACCTTCGCTCTGTACCGTTGGTAGACATCTGCAGGCTGCAACTTGGTCCTCAAGCCAGACCTTTGCGGGTCATTACTGTCTGGAGAGGGAGTCCCGTAGGTATAGTGCTTTTGGCCAGGCAGTACTCTGTAATCTCTGAGGTTTAGGCAACTCCTGCCCTCCAGCCCTCCGTTGGGCTACTGGTGGAGGTTCTGTCAGTGAAAAGCCTTTCTTTGATGCTGGGACTAGAGGGAGTTCTCTTGTTCAGCCTGGGTTCCTTGGTAGCCCAGAGCTAGGGAGTCACCCATATGTGAGGACTGACTTCCTGCTTGGTCTTGGAGAAAGAGTGGATCTCCAGGAACAAGCAGGAATGAGTCTTCACATATGGGTATCGTCGGTACCAACGGAGCCTGCGCGGGAACGCTCCCCAGCATCCAAAAGGAAAGCTTTTGGGAGCATCCCACAGCGCCTGCGCGCTGCCTTTCCGCCTTTCCCAACTGCCTCTCTCCAGTTCTTCTTTTCCGCGGAGCCAGCAGGTCGTGTTTCCTGTCACCGCTGAAGAATTTCTTATTTTCTTATTTTTCTTTAGTCGCGTGCTGCTGTCTCGAGTACCGGTACCACCGGTCTTTTTTCTTTCTTTAAAAAAAAAACAACAAAAAAAAAACTTTTTCTGCTTCAGTGCATTTTCTTCTGTGGCCTTAGGCCTACAGTCTTTTTCCTCATGGAAAAGCCCGCCTCCGGGTTTAAAAAGTGCACGAAGTGCAGTGGCACTATTTGTCACAGACACCCATGACTGGTGTCTCAAATGTTTAGGGCCTGATCATTCCATCGCGGATTGTGAGTCCTTCTCCATGATGTCTAAAAGAGGGTTACAGAATCGGGCAGCCAAGCTCAGTACCCTGTTTACCTCCGATGCAGCTTCTGTGGCATCGACGTCTTCCAGGGCTGCTTCTTCATCCCATGGATCTCAGGTAACGAAACTTAAGTCCGGTCGGTCCTCAAAGGGTACATTTCCCTCTAAGTATCGAGATGTACCCGAGAACCCACTGTTGAGGAATCCACACCGGCAAAATTACCCCGGCGGGAAGCTCTAGCTTCCAAAGCATTATCTATGGGGTCACAGGTTGACATCGATGGCACGGCCTCGACCGATCACCTGTTACAATGTTCTGGGGTACCGGCGGTTCCCGGTACCGACATCCAGACATTGGTGGCGTCGATGGATCAGAATATTCTGACCATGCAGCGTGCCATTACAGCCTTCATACAAGCTGCGACGCCCTCGGTACAACAACAAACTCCGTTGTCGATTCCGGATCCAGCTCCGGTTCTGATACCAGTACCGCTTGCATCGACATCAGCATCAACAGCAGCGGTACGGTATCCAGTGATGGCTGTTAGTACCGATTCGGTACCAGTGACTCCCGATGTCGATACCCCTCGGTACTCGTATCGGGCTGTGCGAGAGCATCCAGACAGTCGATACTTCAATTCCTCTGACTAATCCGATTCATCAGTGGTTTCCATCAAAGCATCGGAGATCCGTCCTCAGGAACCCTCTTATCCAAAAAGGAGAATGTCTCCTCCTGAGGACTTGTCTTTCCAGGACTTCATCAGAGAAGTGGCCAGAGGCCTGTCCATTATAGTAGCCTCTGAAACGGAGCCCAGAGCCAAAAAATTGGATATTCTTCAATATCCTAAGGCTCCTAAAGAGGCAGCCATTTTACCAATACATGAGATTCTTTATGACCACATGTTGGGTATATGGGAAACTCCTCTTCTCACCTCTCCTTTTTCTCCAGGACCAAGCAGGAAGTCAGTCCTCACTTATGGGTGACGTCGGCGCCGACGGAGCCCTCGCAGAGCAATTTTCCCCAGCTTTCAAAGAAAGCCTTTGGGAATTGCAGCGCGCATGCGCGGTCGTCTTCCCGCCCGAGGGTGCCATCTTAGCCAGTCTTCTTTTTTCCGCGGAGCCCTACAGACGTCCCCGTCTTGTCCCCGCGAAAAAGTTGATTTTCTTCTTTATTTTATCCTTTTTTCCTTCGGTTCGACACCGATCTTTTTCCCGCCCGGACTCGCGACGCCGGTCACGAGTCCCCTTACTTTTTTCGGTTTTTCTGACTTAGTCAGCTTTCGTTTTCGGTTTCCCTGGCAGCCCGGTCCTTTGACCTCGCAGGGGCCCTTTTTCCCCCGATGGCTGCCAGTGGGTTTAAGCGGTGTGGTCGGTGTGACCGAAATATGTCACTAACCGACACACACGACTTTTGCCTCCGCTGCCTGGGCCCGGATCATGAGGAACTGATCTGTGGGCCCTGCAGCAAAATGTCCTCAAAGGCGTTGAGAAGTCGGCGGCATCAGCGTGAGAGAATCTTCGCTGACCCCAGCCGTACCCGGACCTCGTCGGAGGCCTCCGCGTCGAAAGGCTCCAGCTCGGACCGTCGCCGGAGCTCCTCCGACCGGGGTTCTCCCTCCGGGGACCATCGTCGGAAGGTGAAACCCGCGAGGGCGGCGTCGGTGGACGCTCCTGGTTCCGCGAGGGCCAGGTCGCATAGCCCCGACAGCCGCCCCGGGTCCTTGGAGAAGGAACACCTCCCGAAGCGACCTCGCCTGGAGTCGGAGATGCCTGCCCGGGTAAGTCCTGTGGTCCTTCTGGACTCGCCTCCGCGACAGCCGACGTCGGGCCCGACGCCGTCGGGGCCAGAGTCGGGGGCTGCTGGGTCACCTGAGCTCGGACTCAGGTTGACGGCCTTGGAGAGCAGACTGTCTGCCTTCATGGACCAGCAGAGGGCACTGCTCGCTGGCTTCGCTGGCGCCGCTGCCCCGACCGCCGGGACGTCGACATCCAAGTCGACCCCGGAGACCGAGCCGATCCTCGAGTCGATGAGAACTCGAGTCGATCCTCGGTCGAGGTCACCCTCGGCCTCCCGTTCGGGACCGAGGTTGCCGACGCCGACTCCCTCGGCGTCGGGGCGGCTGGCACCGCACCCTGCCCGGGCCGACCCCACCGAGTCCTCGTCGGAGTCGGTCTGGGAGTCTGAGGAGGAAGAGTCACCTGATTCTTTCCGGACTCGGTGTGTCCCATCGGACTCACCGGAGTCCGAGCCTCGGAAGCAGTCCCCCCCGGAGGATGCCCGGTTCTCGGACTTCGTTAGGGATATGGCCAAGGCTTTGGCCTTCCCTGCGGATCCCGAGGAGGAGCCTCGAGCCGAAGAGCTTGACGCCCTCCAGTATGACTCTCCCGCGAGGGAACACTTTACTGTGCCGGTTCCTCCTATGCTGGAACGACTACTCTTCCGCATGTGGGAGAGTCCGGCCTCCTCGCCGGTCCTGAGCAAGCGGGTCGATTCTATCTATCGAGTCCGCAAGAGCCCTGGCTTTCAAAAGGCACAGCTGCCACACCATTCCATGGTAGTGGAATCGGCCATGCATCGTCTTAAGAGCCAGAAGATGCACTCCTCGGTGCCTCCTGGAAGGGAGGCCCGTAACCTGGATGGCCTTGGCAAGAAGTGCTTCCAGGGCTCTATGCTCGCATGTCGTGTCCAGACTTACCAGCTATACATGGGCATGTATCTCCGGGATCTGGCTAAAGAGCTAGCCGGATTCTCCGCTGGTCTGTCCGAGGAACCCTTGCGGAGGTTCCTAGCCTTGTCCACTGGCATTCGGGAATGCTCAAAGTTCATGTCCCGAGCAGCCTATGATGGCTTTGAAGCATCGGCTCGAGTGGCCGCAGCCGGCATCGGTGCCCGCCGACAGGCTTGGCTTCAGTCGTCAGACCTTGAGCCCTGGGTGCAGGACAAGTTGGTCGATGTCCCCTGCCGAGGCGAAAACCTCTTTGGCAAGCCCATGGCGGAAAAGGCTGCGCAAATTGAGACTGAGACTCTCACCAGGACCAGGCTTTCTAGGAAGACCTCCGCCCCTTCCCAGAAAAAGAAGGGCTCGGGGAAAAAGTCCTTTTACCCGAGGAAGGCGGCTGCCTACAAACAATACCCCCATTATCAGGCCCCTGCAGCTCCCCAACAGGGCCAGCAGGCCAAGGGACGGGGTAACGGGTCCCGTAGGCAGCAAGCCCCCAAGCCTGCACCACCAGCCCCTGCTCAGCAGGGTGGGGGCTTTTGACTCACTAAGCATAGCCTCTCCCCCCCCGCTGGTTCCTCCCAGCACCGGAGGCCGGCTGGTTCACTTCGCCCACAGGTGGTCCAGCATCACCGCAGATGCCTGGGTGCTTCAGGTCGTGCGAGAAGGCTATCTTCTCCACTTCCATCAGGTCCCTCCCTCCTATTTTCCGGGAGAACCTCTGCGACCCCCTCTGCACAGGGAGTTGCTCCTTCAGGAGTTAGCAGGTCTTCTGCAGGAACAGGCGGTGGAACCGGTGCCACACCACCTGAGAGATCAAGGCTTTTATTCAAGGTATTTTCTGATACCAAAGAGAACAGGGGGCCTCAGACCCATCCTGGACTTGCGCAACCTCAACAAGTTCCTTGTGCGGGAGAAGTTCAAAATGCTTACCCTTGGAATCCTTCTGCCCTACCTCCAGCAGGGAGATTGGCTATGCTCCTTGGATCTAAAGGATGCCTACACGCACATCCTCATCCACCCAAGCCACCGCCAATACCTAAGGTTTGTGGTGGCAGGAAATCATTACCAGTACAGAGTACTACCCTTTGGCCTGTCCTCCGCACCGCGAGTCTTCACAAAATGTCTCGCGGTCGTGGCGGCCCATCTCCGGCTTCACGGCCTCTATGTCTTTCCGTACCTCGACGACTGGCTCATCAGAGCAGCATCCGCTCAGGAGGTCACCAACGCCACGTGCCGCACGGTGACTCTGCTGCAGCACTTGGGCTTTGTTATAAACTTCGCAAAGTCCACTTTGCTCCCCTCACAGGATCTCGAGTTCATCGGCGCGAGGCTGCACACTCCTCAGGCGCGAGCATACCTACCGCTCGACAGGGCTCAACGGCTCATGGACCTAGCCGACCGCTTTCGCAGCCAGCCCCTGGTCTCCGCCAGGCGCTTCCTGAGACTGCTCGGCCATATGGCTTCCACCGTCCATGTGACCCCCAATGCCCGCCTGAATATGCGGTCTGCTCAATGGTGTCTCCGCCAGCAGTGGCGACAAGCCACGGGCGGCCTAGCAGACCTAGTGCGCGTCTCCGAGCCGCTGGTCTCGTCTCTCCGGTGGTGGCTCCGGCAGCCGAACCTGATATTCGGAATGCCTTTCCAGTCACCTCAGCCGACCCGGGTGCTGACCACCGATGCATCCCTCCTGGGCTGGGGAGCACATTGCCAAGAGGCACGTACTCAGGGCCTCTGGACCGCGTGGGAGTCTGCTCAGCAGATCAACTTCCTGGAGCTCAGGGCGATCCGCCTAGCTCTCAAGGCCTTCTCCCACCTGACTTCCCAACAGTCCGTCCTTGTCCAGACGGACAATCAAGTTGCCATGTTCTACGTGAACAAACAGGGGGCACGGGCTCCTTCCTCCTCTGCCGGGAGGCACAGAAGCTCTGCTCTTGGGCCGTCAGTCACGGCATTCTCCTCAAGGCAGTTTATCTCCCGGGCCAAGAAAATTGCCTTGCAGACAAACTCAGCAGGGTCCTCCAGCCGCACGAGTGGCGTCTGGATCCCTTGGTAGTTCAGAAGCTCTTCCTCAAGTGGGGCCTCCCCACGGTGGATCTCTTTGCCAGTCCTCACAACCGGCAGCTTCCTCGCTTCTGCTCTCGTCAGCCACACCCCCTCCGGGTTGCGGCGGACGCCTTTCTGATCTCATGGTCGGGGAGCCTTCTGTACGCTTTCCCTCCCATCCCGCTAGTCTCTCGGACTCTTTTCAAGGTTCTCCGAGACAAAGCCTTCATGATCCTGGTGGCCCCTCGCTGGCCCAGGCAGCCGTGGTTTCCGCTCCTGCTGCAACTGGCGGTGGAGGATCCAATCCCTCTGGGGGTACAACCGGATCTCCTCACTCAGGATCAGGGCTCCCTACTGCACCCCAACCTCAGGTCTCTCAACCTCATGGCCTGGCTGCTGAGAGGGTAGTCCTTGCTCCCCTTCTCCTGCCGGCGGAGGTGGAGGAGGTCGTCTTGGCTTCGCGACGGCCTTCTACCCGCAAATGCTACGCCCTTAAATGGCGTCGCTTTGCAGTCTGGTGTACCCAACAGTCTCAGGATCCCTTCTCCTGCCCGGTGTCGGTGATCTTGCAGTACTTGCTGCACCTCTCTAATCTGGGACTTAAGTCCAACTCCGTCAAAGTTCACCTCAGTGCTCTTTCAGCACATCATGTGCCGGTGGACGGCAGACCTCTCTCCAACGACCCTCTCGTAGCGAGGTTTCTCCGAGGTCTCCTTCTACTTAAACCACCTCTGCGCCCGCCAGCGCCTGACTGGGACCTGAATGTGGTTTTGCAGCGGATCACCTGTCCGCCTTTTGAACCTATGGCTACCTGTTCTCTCCGTTTTCTGTCTTGGAAAACACTGTTCTTGATAGCCCTCACTTCCGCTAGACGCGTAAGTGAATTGCAGGCCCTCGTGTCTGATCCCCCTTACACTAGGTTCTACAAGAATAGGGTAGTCCTACGGACTCACCCGAAATTTCTGCCTAAAGTGGTCTCCCCTTTTCACATCAATCAGGAGGTGGTACTTCCAACCTTCTTTCCCAGACCACACTCCAGCCGAGCTGAAACGGTCCTCCATACCCTGGACTGTAGAAGGGCATTGAACTTCTACCTTGACCGTACGCGGGAGCACCGTAAAGCTGCTCAGCTTTTTGTGTCTTTTGACCCCAATAGATTGGGGCTCCCGGTCTCCAAGTGTACTCTGTCCATCTGGGTTGCGGACTGTATCTCTTGGGCTTATGGGGCAGCCGGACTCTCCTTAGAAAGTCGAGTCACGGCTCATTGCGTTCGGGCAAAGGCCACGTCAGTGGCTTACCTCCGCTCTGTTCCGCTGGCAGACATCTGCCGGGCCGCTACTTGGTCTTCGAGCCAGACTTTTGCTGTCCATTACTGTCTCGAGAGGGAGTCCCGTAGGGACAGTGCTTTCGGACAGGCAGTCCTCCGTAATCTCTTTGAGGTCTGAGCAACTCCTACCCTCCATCCCGGATGTGGGCTACCGGTGGGTGATAATTCAGCGAAGATTCTATCCTGTGCTGCTGAGCTAGAGGGAGCTCATTTTTGTGCTTACGGTCTCCGGTAGCCTTGAGCTTGGGAGTCCCATAAGTGAGGACTGACTTCCTGCTTGGTCCTGGAGAAAGCGTAGTTACTCACCTGTAACAGGTGTTCTCCAGGAGCAGCAGGAATCAGTCCTCACTACCCTCCCTCCTCCCCTTGGAGTTGCAATCGTCTGCTTATGTTCTTTTTGCAAATTTTTATGCTGTCTTTTTTAGCTATGTCATCTGACTGGCTAAGATGGCACCCTCGGGCGGGAAGACGACCGCGCATGCGCGCTGCAATTCCCAAAGGCTTTCTTTGAAAGCTGGGGAAAATTGCTCCGCGAGGGCTCCGTCGGCGCCGACGTCACCCATAAGTGAGGACTGATTCCTGCTGCTCCTGGAGAACACCTGTTACAGGTGAGTAACTACGCTTTCTCGTAGGTTGGGCACCATGTACCATGTTCCTCCTTGTCCTGGTTTTCATGAGACTCAGCTTCCTCACCACTCTATTGTGGTAGAGTCTGCTATGAAAAAAATTAAGAGTACAAAAAGACACTCCTCTGCTCCTCCAGGAAGAGAATGCAGAACCTTAGATATTCACCTTATCTCCTTTTATGTCAGAAGATAAGAGAGAAGAATATCTTACCTGGCTTAAACATGCACAGGATGTATCCAAGTTTTCCAACCGTGCAGCCTTTGACTCCTTTGAGGGTGCCAGTAGGGCTTCGGCTATTGCCATAGACGCATGCAGAGTAGCTTGGTTACAAGCCTCTGATTTGGAATCATGGGTACAGGATGGTCTAGGCAGCCTTCCCTGTACAGGGGAAAATCTGTTTGGCAAAGATTGGCAAGTAAAAGCCACCCAGATGGATGCTGAAAATTCTGCCTTAGACTCTCAAAGTCAACTACTACTCCTTTCAAAAAGAGGTTGTTCAAGAAAGGCTCTTTCCCAAGAAAAAGGGAAATTTTCTTCTGGTTATGGTCAGGCCTCTTCTTACGGTCGTTTTGCTACAAAGAGACAGCAACAACCAAAACAGGCCAAGCCTCAGGCTGCGAAGACTGCTACCGCCCAACAGCCTCAGCCTCCTCAGGGCCTTTGGCTTTCCACTAGAGAACTTACCATTTCTGGCTCTAGATCTTCCAGAGCCTCTCACCATCCCAGGAAGGTTAGCTCACTTTGCTCCCAGATGGGAACAAATCACAGCAGAGCAATGGACCCCTCTCCATTATAAGGGAGGGATACAAACTACATTTCTTAAACCTTCCTCCCCACACCATGGTGAAACAGTTCAACTCTCCAACATCTCTTCTCGACCTTCTAGGTCAAGAGATTGCCACCCCTCTTGCCCAAGGGGCTGTAGAAGAAGTACCCCTTCTTCAACAGGGCTCAGGGTTCTACTCCCCCTATTTTCTCATTCCAAAGAAAACAGGGGGCTACATACCCATCCTAGATCTGAGAGTTGAACAAGTTTCTATGCAAGGAGAAATTCAAGATGATTTCTCTGGGTACTCTCCTTCCATACCTCCAGAGTCAGGACTGGCTTTGTTCTCTAGACCTCAAGGATGCGTACACCCATGTCCTCATCCATCCAGCACACAGAAGGTTCCTTCAGTTCCTTTACCAAGGGAAGCACTACCAATACAAAGTGCTTCCTTTCGGTCTGGCCTCTGCTCCAAGAGTGTTCACAAAATGCATGGCAGTGGTAGCTGCATTTTTACGCACTCTGGGGATATTCGTATTCCCTTATCTGGATGACTGGCTCATCCGAGCTCCATCCCAGTCAGAGGCCCAGACTTCCCTGACCTGCACAAAGCATGTTCTTCAGTATCTGGGATTGGTAATCAATATTCCCAAATCCCATATCACCCCTACTCAGTCTCTAGAGTTCATAGGGGCCTTACTGGATACCACAACTGCAAGAGCCTATCTTCCCCAGGCCCGTTGCCTACGCTTGTTGCAGTTAGCCTCCCAGATTCAGTCAAAATCCCATTTAACTGCTCGAGAAATGTTACAACTTAGTCCACATAGCATCCACAGTGCATTTGGTTCCTTACGCTCGCCTTCACATGAGGGCAGCTCAGTGGACTCTATCCACCCAATGGACCCAGGCATCAGGTTGCCTGTCAGACAAAATAGCAACCTCCAGTCGCCTCTTTTGGTCCCTCCACTGGTGGAAGTCCACTCAAAATCTGTTGTTGGGGTCCCTCTTTCAACAGGTGCAACCCCAAGCAACCCTTACAACAGATGCCTCTCCAAAGGGTTGGGGAGCTCATCTTCAAGATCTCTCCACTCAAGGCATCTGGTCTCCACAGGAGACATCTCTTCATATCAACCTCTTAGAGCTCAGAGCAATCTTTTTGGCTCTCAGAGTATTTCACACCCTGCTCAGCTACAAGACAGTCCTCATCCATACGGACAATCAGGTAGCCATGTTCTATGTGAACAAGCAGGGGGGACGAGCTCTCTGTCGCTTTGCAATGAAGCTCTGAGATTGTGGGCCTTTGCCAGAAAGCATCAAATCCATCTCATGGCAGTATATCTTCCAGGGGTTCAAAACTCTTGGGCAGACACTCAGTCGAGTTCTGCTTCCACACGAATGGTCCCTCCACGGGGACCAGATGGCCAGAATTTTTCGGATTTGGGGTACCCCAGACATAGACCTCTTTGCAAGTCCGTGGAACGCCAAACTTCCCCGGTTTTGTTCCAGGATTCCGTGTCAGGGATTTCAGGCCAAGGATGCCTTCCTCCTTCACTGGGGGCAAGATTTCCTCTATGCCTTTCCACCTATTCCCCTCATCCCCAAGACTCTATTCAAGCTTCAGAGAGACAAGGGGTCTATGATCCTCATAGCACCACGTTGGCCACGCCAAGTGTGGTACCCTCTACTTCTGCATCTCTCTCAAGCTCCCTCCCTGGACCTGTGGTCTGCTCCAGATCTCCTCTCCCAAGAGGAGGGAACCTTGTGGCATCCAAATTCTCAGTCTCTTCATCTCAGGGCCTGGTTGCTGAAGGCCTAGACCTTCAAGATTTACACCTTTCTCAGCAAGTGAAGGATATCCTTCATGCTTCCAGAAAGCCTTCCACCAGACTTTCATAAGCTTTTAAATGGAAAAGGTTTTCCATTTGGTGTGCAGAAAATGGTCTTAACCCTTCTGCAATACCTTTGAATTCGTTACTAGACTATTTGCTGCATTTATCCCATGCAGGCCTTAAAACAAATTCAATCAGGGTCCATTTGAGTGCTATTGCAGCATCCCTGAAGCCTTTTAATGGACAACCTATTTCCTCTCATCCTCTTATAGCAAGATTCACGAGAGGCCGCCTTTTAACTAAACCTCCCATTAGACCACCTCCAGTGGCATGGGACTTAAATTTGGTTCTTGGGCAGCTTATGAAGCCACCCTTTGAACCTTAGCCACTACCTCCTTGAAATTCTTTTCCTGGAAGGTTATTTTTCTCATTGCACTCACCTCAGCTTGCCGTATCAGTGAGTTGCAAGCTCTAGTGGCTAATCCTCCTTATACAAGGTTCAATCATGACAAGGTAGTTCTCAGAACTAATCCACACTTTATGACTAAAGTGGTCTCACCTTTTCATCTGAACCAAGAGGTATATTTACCTGTCTTCTTTCCAGGACCTCATGCATCAAGTGCAGAGAGGAGTCTTCATACCCTGGATTGCAAAAGAGCACTTGCTTTCTATTCACAAAGAACACAGCAACATAGAAAGTCCTCTCAACTTTTTGTTGCTTTTGATCCTTCCCATTTAGGACTTCCAGTCTCTAAGAGAACTCTGTCCAATTGGATTGCTCAGTGTATTTCCTTCGCCTATGCTGAATACCTACAATCGAAATTGATACAGACTAGTTTGACACTCACAGCATCAGGACCTTTCACCCCACAGTCTGTGTCCCAACTAACCACGCTTAACAATTTCTCTCAGGTATCCAACAAAGAGATCGAAGAAATCATAGCAACTATTAATTTAACTACCGCACCAAATGACCCCTGCCCAGCCAGGTGGATCAAAGAACTACGACATGAACTTAGCCCAACTATAAGCAAGATTATCAACTATTCCTTCTCAACTGGATCTTTCCCACAGAGCCTGAAGCATTCATCCATCCGACCGCTCCTGAAAAACAGTAAGCTAGACCCAACAAAAGTTGAATCTTTCAGACCTATATCAAGCATCCCTCTACTAGCAAAAATCATGGAAAAAGTAGTCCAGCGACAAATACAACACCATGTTGACTCTGAAGCTCCTCTGGACCCCTCACAACATGGATTCAGAGAAGAACATGGTGTTGACACCCTCCTCACAACCCTCTTCAATAACCTAATCATAAACATTGACAACATCCATCAAGGGTTCATTCTCATATTTCTTGACATAGCCGCAGCATTCGATTCAGTAAATCACACAACTCTACTACAGCGCCTCCAAGATAAGGGTATTCAAGGTCTAGCCCTGAACTGGTGCAAATCTTACCTATCTGATAGACAGCAGCAAGTCAGAACAGGAGTAGCAACATCTGATTCATTCCCCCTCAAACAAGGTGTCCCTCAGGGATCCTCCTTGTCCGCATTAATGTTCAATATCTATATGCAGCCAATCTGTGAGTTGATATGTACCTTCAACATTCAATGTCTAGCATATGCTGATGACATCCTGATGTATGCTCCATTCAACGTAAAACAACCAGATTTTGCATCAATAGTTCGTTGCTTTGAAGCAGTATCAAACTGGCTCCTCAAACAGAATCTTCGAAATAATCACAGCAAAACAGACTTCTATTCGTTACACGGAATACAACATTCATACCCCCGGCCTCATTACAAGTAAACAACATTGAGCTGAAGGCACAACCCACAATCCGATACTTAGGGATTACATTAGACCAGCGGCTTGATATGTCAGCACACATCAAGAAAACAACGAACGCAATCTACCACAAGATTCGATCCCTACGTAATCTCCGACCCCTACTTGACTACTCCGACTTCCGTACTATTTTCCAAGCCCTGGTATTACCTCACCTGGATTTTGCCAATATCATTCTACATGGTCTCCTGCAATCTTCTATAAACCCCCTTCGTCTAGCCATGAATGCAGCCGCGAGAATTCTCGTTGGTGCCCCACGCTCAGAGCACATAACTCCAATACTGAAAAGCCTACACTGGTTACCCCTCCAGGCCAGAACCCTATATAAAACCCTGGTCATGACTTTTTAAGCCTCAAAGAGCCCATATCTATCGCCTATCAGCAATATGATACATATCAATCCAGCAAACAGATCCAGGAGATCTATTACATTGAATTCCATCGACCTTCCGAAACTCCTTACGAAATGCTCCAAATCAACAGCCTCTAGAGCCTTCTCACTGTTTGCGCCCAAAGCCTGGAATGCCCTTCCACCCGAAATCAGAGCCATCACAAGTCTAATGACGTTCAGAAAAGCCTTAAAATTTCATTTGTTCCTAACATACTACCCTGAAACTTCTCCGAACGAACATAGCCCTCATGCTAGCCTTTCCCACTTGACCCCGGTAGAAAATGGTTAATCATTATGGTCCATACTTGCATACTCTACACATACCGTATTTATACTGTACTTGTAATTTAATTTTCTACCACTGTTATTTTAATTTATTTACCACTACCTTGTAATTATCCAAAATACCGTGTATATAGTTAACCCTGTTTTACCTCCATGTTTATTTATAGTTAACCTTGTTGAACGCCAAGTTTTTGTACCCTGTTCATTGTAAAAAACCAATGCTGAATGTATCATTGCGTTTAAATTTGTTCATATGTAAACCGCACTGATTAAGAGTGCGGTATATAAGAAGTAAAAATAAATAAATAAATAAATAAAAGAGTAGGAATCTTTCTCTGGAAGGCCATGTCACAGCTCCCAATGTGAGGGCCATGGCAGCCTCTATGGCTCATCTCAACTCTGTGTCCATAGACCAAATCTGTCGAGCAGCCACCTGGGCCTCGGTTCATACCTTCACAGCCCATTACTGCTTGGACAAGGATTCCCCACGGGATGCCTTGTTTGGTCAGGCTGTTCTTAAACACCTGTTCCATACCTAATCCACTCCTGCCCTCCATCCCTGACTGGATGCCTGAGATTCATAGGTGGAGATGGAGCCCTCCAGGGACTCACAATCTGGGTGATCTCCCAGGCATCTCTAGCTTGGGAGTCCCCATATGTGAAGACTCATTCCTGCTTGTTCCTGGAGATAGCACATTCACTTACCTGTAACAGGTGATCTCTGGGAACAGCAGGAATTAGTCTTCACAACCCTCCCATCTCCCCTAGGAGTTGTATCTCTCTATCTTTCCTTTCCTCTCTCTCTCTTTGTCTCAGCTTTAAAACTCGAACTGGAGAGAGACGGTTGGGAAAGGCGGGAAGGCAGCGCGCAGGCGCTGTGGAATGCTCCCAAAAGCTTTTCTTTTGGACGCTGGGGAGCATTCCCGTTCAGGATCCGTCAGTACCAATGATACCCATATATGAAGACTAATTCCTGCTGTTCCCAGAGATCACCTTTTAAAGGTAAGTAACTGTGCTATCTCCAGGAACAAGCATGAATCTAGTCATCACATATGGGTATCGTTGGTACCGACGGAGCCTGCGCGGGAACGCTCCCCAGCGTCCAATCAGAAAGCTTTTGGGAGCATCCCACATCGCCTGCATGCTGCCTTCACGCTTTTCCCAACTGCCTCTCTCCAGTTCTTCTTTTTCCGCAGAGCCAGCAGATCGTGTTCCTGTCACCGCAGAAGAATTTCCTTATTTATTTCTTTTTGTGGTCGCGTCTGCCTTCCCCGATGCTCTACCGGTACTGCCGGTATTTTCTTTTCTTTTAAAAAAAAATTTAATTTATCCATTCTTTTACTTTCTTCAGGTGCACCTGTCTTTGGGCCTTAAGGCCCAGAAATTTCCTTAATATGGAAAAATCTGCTTCAGGGTTTAAAAAGCGCACAAAATGTGGCAGTACCATTTCCGTCACCGACACCCATGAATGGTGTTTAAAATGTTTAGGTCCTGACCACTCCATCACAGATTGTGTGTCCTGTGCTATGATGTCTAAAAGGGGTCGACAGCAGCTCGGTACCCTGTTTCCCTCTGATGCGGCTTCGGTGGCATCGACGTCCTCCAGGGCTGCTGCTGCTTCCCGTGGATCTCATGTAACTAAACATAAGTCTAGCCGGTCCTCAAAGGGTAGATCTCCTTCTAAGCATCAAGATGCCTCTGGCGTTGCCCTCGAGGATTCTGCACGGGCAAAATTACCCCGGCGGGAGGCTTCAGCTTCCAAAGCACCATCATCGGGGTTCCGGGATGTTCTCAATGGCTCGGCCTCGACAGATCTCCTGGTGCCATGCTCTGGGGTACCATCAGTTTCCACTGGTACCGATTTCCAGGCATTGGCAGCGTCTATGGACCAGAGAATTCTGTCCATAGAATGCAGTCTAGTGGCTTTCCTTGTGGCATCGACGCCCTTGGTACCGCGACAGACTACACCGGTACCGGCATCGGTATCGCAACCGATACCGATAGCATTAACATTGGCATCGATGCCTGCTATGCTGGTACCCTGTCCTTCAATGCCCACCAGTACCGATTCCCCGGTACTGGTTATTCCCGATACCGATTTTGCTCGGTACGGGTAACAGGCTCTGCAAGAGCATCCAGACAGGCGATACTTCGATTCGTCAGAAGAATCTGAGGATTTTGAAAGTTGTCGTTGCAGCGATGATGCTTCCACAGGAGTCGTCCTCCCTAAACGCAGGATGTCTCCTCCAGAGGACATGTCTTTCCAAGACTTCATCCGAGAGGTGGCTCGGGGCCTGTCCATCACTGTGATCCCTGAAACAGGGCCAAGGAGTTGGATATTTTACAATATCCCAAAACTCCTAAGGAGGCGGCTACACTACCCATTCATGAGATTCTATATGATCTTATGTTAAGGATGTGGGAAACACCGCTTACCACCTCTCCTCATTCTCGTAGGTTAGATACTATGTATCGTGTCCCTCCTTGTCCTGGTTTCCATAAACCTCAACTTCCCCACCACTCCATTGTGGTGGAATCTGCTATGAGAAGGATTAGAAGTGCAAAAAAACATGCCTCTAATCCTCCAAGACGTGAATGCAGAACTCTGGATGCTTTTGGACGCAGAGTCTTTCAAGCTTCCATGCTTGCTGCAAGAATCATTTCTTATAGTCTCTACATGGGAATGTTCCTAAAGGAAGTTACTGATCATCTACAGACTTAAAGTCCTTTCATCTCTGAGGATATAAGGCAGGAGTTTCTCACTTGGCCCAAACATGCCCAAGATGTCTCTAAATTCTCCAACCGTGCAGCCTTCGACTGCTTCGAATGTATAAGCAGGGCCTCGGCTATTGCCATAGGTGCACGTAGAATTGCTTGGCTCCAAGCATCTGATTTAGAGCTCTGGGTACAAGATAAATTGGGAAATATCCCTTGTACTGGTGAGAACCTGTTTGGTAAAGATTGGCAAGAAAAAGCCAATGAGATGGATGCTGAAAATTCCACTTTGGATAGACTATCCAAGTCTACTGCTGATCCTGTTAGGAAAAAGTTGTTCAAGAAAACACCTTTTTCTAAGAAGAAGAGATTTTATCCTGCTTATGTTCAGCAGGCATCTTCTGCAGGTCAGTTTTCAACCAAACGTCAGCAACCACCCAAACAGAAGAAAGCAAAGGCTGCTAGGCCTCAACCGGCTCAGCAGCCTCAGCCTCCTCAGGGCCTTTGACTTTCAGCTAGAGAACTTAACCTTTCTGGCTCTGGAAGGACTAGAACCGTCCACCATTCCAGGAAGGTTATGCCATTTTGCTCCCAGATGGGGGCAAATAACAGCAGAGCGTTGGACACTCCATCATAAGAGAGGGGTACAAACTTCATTTTTCAAGCATGCCTCCTCCCACAATAGTGAAGCAGTTCAATTCTCCGACCTCTCTCATCGACCTGTTATGTCAGGAGGTTACCATCCTTCTTGCCCAAGGGGCAATAGAAGAAGTGCCTCTTCATCAACAGGGCACAGGTTTCTTATCCCAAAGAAAACAGGGGGATACAGACCTATCTTAGATCTCAGAGATTTGAACAAATTCCTGGTCAAGGAGAAATTCAAAATGATTTCTCTCGGCGCTCTGCTTCCATACCTTCAGAGTCAGGATTGACTTTGTTCTCTAGATCTCAAGGATGCGTACACCCATGTTCTCATACATCCAATCCACAGAAGTTTCCTTCGGTTCCTGTTTCAAGGAAAGCACTACCAATACAGGGTGCTTCCTTTTGGTCTGGCCTCTGCACCAAGGGTGTTCACGAAATGCATGGCTGTGGTAGCAGCATTTCTACACACTCTGGGAATATTCGTCTTCCCTTACTTGGACGACTGGCTCATTCGAGCTTCAACAGTCAGAGGCCAGGACTTCTCTATCCTGCACAATGCGTATCCTTCAGTACTTAGGGCTGGTCATAAACATCCCAAAATCCAGTCTAACTCCTACTCAGTCTCTAGAGTTCATAGGAGCCCTGCTGGATACCACAAAGGCAAGGGCCTACCTTCCCCAAGCCCGTTGCCTTCGCTTGGTGCAGTTAGCTTCTCAAGCAGCCCTAAAGCCCTTTTTAACTGCTCGAGAAATGTTGCAGTTGCTAGGCCACATGGCATCCACAGTGCATGTGGTACCATATGCTCGCCTTCACATGAGGGCAGCTCAGTGGACTTTATCCACCCAATGGACCCAGGCATCAGGTTGCCTGTCAGACAGAATAGCAAACACAAGTCGTCTCATTTTGTCTCTCCAATGGTGGAAGTCCACTCAAACCCTGTTACTGGGGTCCCCCTTTCAGCAACCTCTGCCCCAAGCAACTCTTACAACAGATGCTTCTCCAATGGGTTGGGGAGCTCATCTGCAAGACCTCTCCACCCAGGGCACTTGGACTCCACAAGAGAGTTGTCTGCATATCAATCTCTTGGAGCTCAGAGCAATCATCCTTGCTCTGCAAGTGTTCCACACCCTGCTCAGCTACAAAACAGTCCTTATTCATACAGACAATCAAGTAGCCATGTTCTGTGTGAACAAGCAGGGGGGAACAGGCTCTCTGTCGCTTTGCAACGAAGCTCTGCGACTGTGGGCCCTCGCCAGAGAGCATCACATCCATCTTCTGGCAGTGTATTTTCCAGGCGTTCAAAATTCTTGGGCAGACAGACTGTCGAGTTCTCCTTCCACACGAGTGGTCTCTGCATGCAGACCAGGTGGCCAAGATTTTTCAACTTTGGGGAGCCCCGGACATAGACCTCTTTGCAAGTTCGTGGAATGCCAAACTTACCTGGTTCTGTTCCAGAACTCCGGCTCAGAGAGCTCAGGCAAAGGATGCTTTCCTCCTTCACTGTGGTCAAGACTTCCTGTATGCCTTTCCACCCATTCCCCTAATTCCCAAAACCCTTTTCAAGCTTCAGAGAGACAGGCCACATGATTCTCATAGCACCACATTGGCCACGGCAAGTGTGGTACCCTTAGCTTCTACATCTCTCTCAAGCTCCCTCCCTGGAGTTAGGGTCTGCTCCAGATCTCCTATCTCAGGAGAACGGAATATTATGGCATCCCAATCCCCAGTCCCTGCATCTGAGGGCTTGGTTGCTGAAGGCCTAGATCTCCAAGATCTTCATCTTTCTCAGCAAGTGAAAGATGTTCTTTATGCTTCTAGGAAACCTTCCACTAGACATTCTTATGCTTTCAAGTGGAAAAGGTTCACTATTTGGTGTTCAGAAAAGGGTTTTAACCCCCTTGCTATACCTCTAGAATCTTTACTGGAGTATCTCCTCCATTTGTCTAATGCAGGCCTTAAGACAAATTCAGTAAGAGTCCATTTGAGTGCTATTGCAGCTTCTCTTAAACCTCTAAATGGACAACCTATTTCCTCTCATCCTCTTATAGCAAGATTCATGAGAGACCTCCTAACTAAGCCTCCCATTAGACCACCTCCGGTGGCATGGGACTTGAATCTGGTTCTTATTTATTTTTTATTTTATTTAACAGTTTCTTTTATACCGCCCCTTCCAGAGATCAGGGGCTGTTTATATTAAACAAAAATTAGTATATTTCCGTATACTTTACATGGAACAATATTTTAACTATATACATGTTTAGTTACATATAACATATTTTTGAAACTATGTACAGGTTATAAAACATGGAACATAACATAGTTAATTACCAGTAGTTATTTACAATAGTGATATAGTCTTCTTGGGCAGCTCATGAAGCCACCTTTCGAACCCTTAGCTACCACCTCCTTGAAATTTCTTTCTTGGAAGGTTATCTTTCTCATTGCAATCACATCAGCACGCTGCATTAGTGAATTGCAATGACTAGTAGCTAATCCACCTTATATAAGATTTCATCATGACAAGGTAGTCCTTTGGACTCATCCACACTTTATGCCTAATGTGGTCTCGCCTTTTCACTTCAACCAGGAGGTCTACCTACCTGTCTTTTTTCCAGGACCTCATGCATCAAGTGCAGAGAGTAATCCTCATACCCTGGACTGTAAAAGAGCTCTGGCTTTTTATTTACAGAGGACACAACAACATAGCAAGTCTTCTCAGCTCTTTGTTGCTTTTGATCCTTCTCATTTGGGACTGCCAATCTCCAAGAGAACACTATCCAGCTGGATTGCTCAGTGTATTTCTTTCGCCTATCAGAGTAAGAACCTTTCTCTGGAGGGCCATGTCACGGCTCACAATGTGAGAGCCATGGCAGCCTCAATGGCTCATCTGAACTCTGTCTATTGACGATATCTGTCGAGCAGCCACTTGGGCCTCTGTTCATACCTTCACAGCCCATTACTGCTTGGACAAGGACTCCCGCCGGGATGCCTTGTTTGGTCAGGCTGTTCTCAAACAACTGTTCCATACTTAATCAACTCCTAGCCACCATCCCTGATAGGATGCCAGAGATCCATGGGAGGAAGTGGAGCCCTTCTCAGGGACACACAACTTCTGGGGTTTCTCCCTGGCACACAAAGCTAGGGAGTCCCCATATGTGATGACTAGATTCCTGCTTGTTCCTGGAGATAGCATAGTTACTCACCTGTAACAGGTGATCTCCGGGAACAGCAGGAATTTAGTCCTCACAACCCACCCACCTCCCCTAGGAGTTGTATCTCTCTTTCCTTTCCCTCTCTGTCTCAGCTTTAAAACTCAACTGGAGAGAGGCAGTTGGGAAAGGCGGGAAGGCAACACGCAGACGCTGTGGGATGCTCCCAAAAGCTTTCTGATTGGACGCTGGGGAGCGTTCCTGCGCAGGCTCCGACGATACCCATATGTGAGGACTAAATTCCTGCTGTTCCTGGAGATCACCTGTTACAGGTGAGTAATTATGCTGTATTCAGGAAGTACAAAATAAACTGAGTGAAGTCTTCCATTAAACTTTGCATTTTGATGCAGTCTAGAGTTACTCTTTCTAATAGTGTTTAGAGCATTGTCCAGTAATATCTCCTAAAAGAATTCTTACATGCTGCCATCTCAGATCTTCAACATACACTGTGAAAATGTATTTGTCCATATTTTATTTTAGAAAAGACTGTGGAGCCTGTGAAGAAGAAAAAGGTTAAACCTACAGTAGAGGTCAGTTCTTATAATTTTTCATTCTGAGATTGAAATTACTACTAATTCTTAAGGGAAATATGCACAGTCCTGTAACTGTTTAAAATTGTGGGTTCTGAAAATGATTAACACAGTTAAAATAAGTTTTGCTTTTTTGTCCTTTGCTTGGGTATTGTCGGTTTTATATCAAAATCCTTTTTTCTTTTCTTTTTGTATGTTTATTTTTTAACAAACCATTTCACGTATCCATTTGTTACACAAACATATATCATCATAATCTATACCCTCAGAATCCTAACTAATACATTCCACATCTTATAGCTATATAATTCCAAATCTGAGTCCTACCTCCTAAGACACCTTTAAATGCATGAAAATAACAAAAAAAGAAAACCATAAGTATGATAACACAACTTCTAACCTTAGTGATCGTGTGGGCTTATCCTCTATACTTCACTCCTCCTCTTGGGGGGGGGGGCATCTCTAGATACTCTTCTCAGTGCCCATGTCATCAACCCATACCTCCCCTTCAGCCATTACCTCCAGTCTCCAATCTGAGCTCCTCCAAAATTGGGCTCCCACCAAGAAAATTACCCCACTTCTTCCCACTGGGTAGCAAATTATTTTGAAGGGGGGACCAAAGTTGCTCATAGCACTCCTGTGCCCTGTTCTTAAGTGCCACCCCTCTTTCTATTTCCATAATACTAGCCAGTTTCTTATACCACTCCAACAGGGTTTGGGCATTTGCTGCAATCGAAAGTTTCGCCAAATAAAAGAAACTGACCAGAGATTTCTAGTTCAGACAGATCTCAGGCGGCCCCTCTCTATACTCTAGCAGCATAAGCACCGGGTTTGAAGTCAAAGCCTCTCCCTTGTCCTTCTTGGCAATAGCCCATATCCCCCCCCAGAACCCTCATACCTTTATGCATTCCCATATGTGCAGCAGGGTGGTCCCCCTTTCTCCACACCCCCGCCAGTATAGATCCGACCCAACTAGGTGCATGGCATGAAGTTGGCACGGGGTGAAATACATCTGGGATAGCCACTTGTACTGCATGTTCAAATGCGCAAGACAAATTGTCATTCTCGGGGTATTTTCCCAGATCACCTTCCACTTCTCCTCCGACCAACTCCTACCCAGGTCTCTGGCCCACTCATTTTGGTAGCTATGGGGCCCTTGCAGCACCCCCTGCAGAAGTCGGTACAGCTGGGCCACCACTCCTTGACCCTTCCGGGGGCGGACAAAATAGGATTCCATTGGATGCGGGGGGCCTAGATACCAATTCCGATGGGAGGACAAAAAATGCTCTATCTGAAATGAGAAAAAGAGCGGTAAACATTTGACATTTATTCAAGATCTCACCCCTCATTAAGTAAACCACCTTCCTTATCGTTCCTCCAGCTTAGTCCTCAACGTATGGGTTGTGCACCTCCTGCAGCATGAAGACTGGACCAATCAAATTTCAGCACCACTGGAAACAGCATACCAGGCATCTCTTGAACTCCAGTGTGTCCAGTCTTCATGCAGCAGGAAGACGTTAGTGAGCCTGGCTGGGCTCACTAGTTAGTTTAGTTTCTTCTTTGCTAGCTAACCTTTTGGGTGATTATTTTGTGTCCTATTAGGACTTCTGTTTGTTTCTTACTTTCAGGGGTTCCTGGGTCTTTAAATTTAAGTCTCTGATTTTGGCACTCCGTTGAGGGGGGGGACCTGAAGGAGGTCTCTCTCCTGCCCAGCCTAAGCCGCTTGTCTCAACTTGACTGTCTTTATTTATTTATTTTTATTTATTTATTAACAATTCTTATATACCGCACTATTAGACATCAGCGCGGTTTACATTAAACAGAAAACATCCGACAGTTTACATATGTCTGGTCATTACATTTAACAGGAGGTATAACTTGGAGAAATAGGGGAAACTAAATACAATGGTGGTTTATCTAATAAGGGTGGTTTATCTAATAAGCTTTGCCTTCTGATTAGGATCTCTACCCCAGGATTGTTCGGGGCAGAGCTCCTGCGGCGGCTGTACAACAGTTCCTTTCCGAAGGGTGGAGAGGCGGCTGAAAAAGTGCCGGTAAGTCCTGGCGGCTGGCGGCGGTCAGAGCCGGTCCGGGCCTGGGTCCCTTCGCCTTTGCTCGGCCCTTGTGGGGTACCTTTTGGGTTTTTTTGGGGGGGGATTCCGGGTCGCTAGCGTTGCGGGGGCAAGCAGGTCAGTCGGCAGCAGGAGTTTTTACTGTCGGGCTGTTTTGCCGGTGGCAGACAAAAGCGCGCCAAAGCTTCCCTCGCTGCCGCGGCCATTTTTAGGGTTCGCGGTCTTTTTCGGCGTGCTTCACACGCGGCGGTTTTCGTTTATTTCTTTCCTTTCTTTCATTTGTTTTTGTCACTAAGGGTTTCACTTTGCTTCGGGACGCAAAGATCCCTCGGCTAGGGGGAGGGGGGATCGTGCTTGCCTTCTCCTCGTCCTTGTTTTTTCGTGGGAGCTGGCTGTTATTCCTCAGCTCTCTCTGCGTTTCCCTATACTCGGGCACATCCCTGTGGTTTATAAAGGGAAAGCCTCTCCATAAATACTTTCTCTCTGCCTCTGTTTGCTGGCAGCTGCCCAGTTCCCACTTTGTATGCTGGTTCTTCTGGGTCAGTGGGGCATTTTCCTTTCCGCATTGAGGGGCATTTCATTCCACTTGCAGATCTGCGTCAGGGTGGTTCCATGCCCGCGGGGTCCCTTTGTGTGATTTGTGGATCTCGGAGGGGCTCTACGTCTGAGACAGGCGTCTGCCAACGCTGTACCTAGGTGTCGCTCACTATGGAGCAGCACCTGGAGAGTTCCTTAGCTGCTTCGGCGCAACCCGGTCCCGCAGCTGGGGAGTTGGAGTCCCCCCTGGAGGGTCCATCTGGGATGGCTTCGGCGGTTTCTTTGGGCGCTGGGGGGCAGTCTGACCTCGGGGGTGCTTTGCCCTTGGAGGATTTTTCTCCCGATTTTATTTTGCTGATGCATCAGGCGTTTTGTCGTAGGCGCCAGAGCATGGGCACTGGTTCCTTTCCTGCGCCAGGGCTGGTTGCTTCGTCGCCTGTGACAGTACGTTGGCCGGCGTCAAGGGCCCTAAACGACAACGTATGCACGAGCCCTTCCAGTTGGAGACGGATTGGCCTGAGGTTGAGGATCCGGATTTCGACCAGGAAGCGGATGGGGAGGCTTTGGAGGAAGGCAAACTCCCTGAGCCGGATGATCAGGCTAAGATTATTCGTGTGTTCAGACGGGAGGAGTTGCCCGCGCTTGTTTCGGAGGCGCTTCAGACTCTTGGATTGGCTCAGACTCCGGTTGAGGAGGCCGACGGTGCAGACCCCATTATTCAGGTGGTCCATCAGACTCAGGTGGTTTTTCCCATCCACAAGGTAATTGATCAGATGATTCAGACGGAGTGGGATACTCCTGAATCGGGTCTCAAAGGAGTGAAAATCATGGCGGACACCGATCTTGAGCGTTTCCGATCTCCGAAAGTTGATGCGGCAGTGTCGGCGGTGACTAAGAAAACCACGATTCCAGTAGAAGGTAGCGCGGTGTTGCGAGAGCCGCAGGACCGAAAAATGGACGGTCTTTTGAAACAGTCCTTTGAGGCGGACGCGATTGCGTTACAGGCCTCCGTTTGTGGGGCTTGGGTTGCCCGTGCCTGTCTGCGCTGGGTTCAGCGGCTTCAACAAACGCCCGCCTTGGAGGCCGAGGTGTTAGGTGAGCTCCACCGTTTGGAATCTGGTTCGGCGTATTTGGCGGATGTCCATTATGATCTCATCAGAGCGCTATTCAATAGCATGGCGTCCGTGGTGGCATCACGCAGAGCCCTTTGTTTGAAGAATTGGGCGGCGGATGGTTCGTCCAAGTCGCGGTTAGGCAAGTTACCCTTTAAGGGTAGGCTGCTGTTTGGTGAAGATTTGGATAAGTTGGTCAAGGACTTGGGAGAATCAAAGGGCGGTCGTCTGCCGGAGGATCGACCCAAGCGAGGGAGGTCGCTTCCGACCGCTCGGGGGCAGTTTCGGGACTTTCGTCGGTTTCGTTCGCCCCGTCCTGGTGGCTTCCAGCGTGGCAGATATGTCTCGAGGGCTTCGAGCTTTCGAGGCTTTCGGGGAGCCAGTAGGGGCTTCGTGACGCCAACCCTGGCGTCAGCTCGTAAGTCCCAATGAAGGGCGGTGGGCCCAGGCAGGGATTCCAGTGATTGGAGGACGTCTTCGAAGCTTCCTCTCTGCTTGGGCCCAGATTACCTCCGATCGGTGGGTTTTTGATATCGTCCGGGACGGGTATGCCCTGGACTTGGCCAGACCCGTGCTCGATTCCTTTGTGGCATCTCCCTGCCGGGGAGATCGAAAGACGGCTCAGGTTCGACAAACCCTCGATCGTCTGGTTCGGTTAGGGGCGGTAGTTCCCGTTCTGCAGGCGGAATATGGACTCGGAAGGTATTCCATTTATTTTGTGGTGCCAAAGAAGGATGGTGCTCTCCGCCCCATTTTAGATCTCAAAGGCGTGAACCGCTGCCTACGTGTGCCACACTTTCGGATGGAAACCCTACGGTCCGTACTTGTCGCCGTCCGCAAGGGCGAGTTCCTCTCCTCTCTCGATCTCACGGAAGCTTATCTCCATATCCCTATTCGGGAAGATCATCAGAAGTATCTCCGCTTCGCTCTGCCGTGAGGTCATTTCCAGTTCCAAGCCTTGCCCTTCGGGCTGGCGACAGCTCCGCGAGTATTCACCAAAATCATGGTGGTAGTGGCAGCGGCCTTGCGCAAGGAAGGAGTACTGGTCCATCCCTATCTGGACGATTGGCTGATTCGCGGGAAATCGCGCGCGGAGTGCATGGCGGCGATCTCCAAAGTCGTAGAGCTATTGCAGTCTCTCGGCTGGGTGGTCAACCCGAGCAAGAGCCACTTGGTCCCGACGCAGTCTCTCGAATATTTGGGAGTTCGGTTCGATACTTGCGTGGGCTCGGTTTTTCTTCCCGACCGACGGGTGTTGGGGCTCCGGTCTCTCGTGCGCCGGTTTCGGCAGAGTCCCGCTCCGTCGGCTTTTCATTACTTTCAGTTACTGGGAACGATGGCGGCTTCCCTGGAGGTTGTACCTTGGGCTTGCTTCCACATGCGTTCGCTTCAGAGAGCCTTGCTCCGTCGCTGGTCCAGCTAGTCCGATTCCCTGAACAAACGTCTCCCTTGCCCGCTGGCGGTACGGCGGGACCTACGATGGTGGCTGCAGCCGTCATCGCTTCGAGCGGGAATGCCATTAGAACAGCCGGACTGGGTTCCACTATTGACGGATGCTTGTCTGATGGGCTGGGGCGCGCACTGCGCCGGCCAGTTCGCTCAGGGTCTCAGGTCTCAGGAAGAGAGCAGTTGGTCGATCAACCGCCTGGAGCTTCGAGCCGTACGGTTGGCGTTGCAGAGCTTCGAGATTCTGATATCAACCCGGGCAGTGCGGGTTCTCTCCGACAATGCCGCGACCGTGGCATACATAAATAGTCAGGGCGGCACCGGAAGCGTCGCTTTGGAGACTGAGGCTCGGGCTCTGTTCGAATGGATAGAGCCCTGGCTGCAGGCCATATCGGCAGCGCACATTGCCGGGAAGGACAACGTGACTGCAGATTTTCTCAGCAGAGTTCAGGTGGATGCCGGCGAATGGGAACTCCCCCCCCCCCCCCCCCCAGGGTATTCGCACAGCTGGTTCAGTGTTGGGGTCAGCCGGTCATGGACCTGATGGCCACGTTGCGCTCGGCGAAGGCAGCTCGGTTCTACAGTCGTCGAAGGGAACCGATGTCCGAAGGCATAGATGCTCTGTTGCAGGTTTGGCCCTCCAGGGGCCTTCTTTACGTGTTTCCCCCGTGGCCGCTTCTGGGGCGTGTGATTCAGCGGATCGAGGCTCACCGGGGTAGGGTGCTATTGATAGCGCCGGATTGGCCTCGGCGTCCTTGGTATGCCGATCTGATGAGGTTAGTGGACGAATCCCCGTGGCGGCTTCCCCTGGATCAGGATCTGTTGTCAGGGCCCTCTTCGCATGCCGCAAGTGGGGAGATTCTCGCTTACGGCCTGGCCATTGAAAGGGCGCGGCTAAGAAAACGGGGTTATTCAAAATCAGTGGTGACAACTTTGCTACAGGCACGCAAAAGATCCACTTCGCTGGCCTGCGTATGAGTTTGGCGTATTTTTGAGGATTGGTGCTCTCGGCGTCAGGTTCGGGCCGCTACGGCCTCTCTTCCAGTGATTCTCGATTTTTTGCAAGACGGTTTTGCTAAAGGTTTGGCCGCCAGTACCTTACGTGTGCAGTTGGCGGCACTTTCGTGCTACAGAGGTAAGGTTCAAGGCGTATCGCTGGGAGTTCATGCTGATGTGGTTCGCTTCTTGAGGGCAGTTTCTCGACTGCGCCCGGCCCGCAGGATTTCTGTTCCTTCGTGGGATCTCAACTTGGTCTTGCGGACCCTCAGTGCGGCTTCTTTTGAGCCTCTCGGAGTTCGGTAAAGGATTTGACCCTGAAGACGGTATTCTTAGTGGCGATTTGTTCGGCACGGCGCATTTCCGAGCTCCAGGCTCTTTCTTGCAGGGAACCTTTCCTTTCTTTCTCGGATCAGAAGGTGGTTC
The DNA here is from genome assembly GCA_033557465.1 of Ichthyophis bannanicus. Classification (NCBI taxonomy): domain Eukaryota; kingdom Metazoa; phylum Chordata; class Amphibia; order Gymnophiona; family Ichthyophiidae; genus Ichthyophis; species Ichthyophis bannanicus. The sequence continues at coordinate 1,268,583,448 of CM066032.1, read as the reverse complement.
TCCGACCAGTGCCTTCTTTTTTGCCTAAGGTGTCTTCCCCCTTTCATGTGAATCAGGTGGTGACGCTCCCGGTGCTTCCAGCGTCCAGGGCGCAATCTTCCGATCGCGGCCTTAGTCGCTTGGATCTCAAGAGAGTTTTACGTCGCTATTTGAAGGTTACCAGCGATTTCCGTAAATCTGATCGTTTGTTTGTTCTGTTTGGGGGTCCTCGGAAAGGTGATGCTGCGGCGAAGGCCTCCATTGCTCGGTGGATTAAGGAGGCGATTTGCTCGGCTTATCTGTTGCACGGTCGGGTACCGCCTGTTGGATTGCGAGCTCACTCTATCAGGGCGCAGGCGGCGTCCTGGGCGGAGTTTAGCTTGGTTTCACCGGTGGACATTTGTAAGGCGGCGACGTGGTCGTCCCTGCACACTTTCAGTAAGCACTATCGGCTTGACGTCTTGGCGGCGGGCGATGCCCAGTTTGGTTCCGCGGTTCTACGTGCCGGCTGGGAGAATCCCGCCCGTTAAGGCTGCTTTGTTACATCCCATACGTTGAGGACTAAGCTGGAGGAACGATAAGGAAATAGTAATTACACTTACCTGGTAATTGTAGTTCCTTGAGAGACGACAGCTTAGTCCTCCTTCCCTCCCTGTAGTGTTTTAGCTCGGCACGACTTGGGGTCAGAAGTCCGTATTTTCCAGGTGAGTGTGCCTCTTTGCTTTTTCTTTCTATTCGATGTTTTTCTATCCCTTTCGCTATCTGCTTATGCTGTGGCAGGCGCGGGACATTCTGTTTTCCCTTGATTTGGTGTCATTGGCTAGGGTAATAAAAAAAAAAAAATTATTCATTAAAAAAAAAAAAAAAGAGAACAAATTTATTCTGATGTTGGATTGGCTTCTTAAAGGTTAGCTATTTCTTTGAGTTTGCTTTGACAGTAGTTCACTGGAGTTCAAGAGATGCCTGGTATGCTGTTTCCAGTGGTGCTGAAATTTGATTGGTCCAGTCTTCATGCTGCAGGAGGAGGTGCACAACCCATACGTTGAGGACTAAGCTGTCGTCTCTCAAGGAACTACAATTACCAGGTAAGTGTAATTACTATTTACCTATGAAGTTGAGCACCCTTTCCATAGCATTCTCCTTCAACCACCGAAACCTACTCGGGTCCATCTGATAAGGTGGAAACAGGTCTCCCTGAGTCATAGATGCCAATCGCGATCTGCCCACATCAAAGGCTGTCTTAATAATTTTCTGCCAAGAATTCATCGTGGACCCCACAATGGGGTGCAATTGAACTCTATCTCCCTGCCCTAATGAAGCTGAGAAAGGTAACGCCCCCCCCCCAGACTAGGCAAGCCTACTTGAGCTGCTTCTAAGGGTAGGACTTCCACCAAAACTAGACTGATCTTAATTGTGCCGCCCAGTAGTACAACTTGCAATTTGGAAGTGCTAAACCCCCTGCTGCCCTCGAGGCTATCAAGGATCTCAAATTATCTCTCGCCCGTTTCCCATTCCATATAAACGTTGCTTTGATCCTGCTCAGTTCTTTAAAATAGGCATCGGGTATTTTACTTGGCAGCATCAGGAATAAGTACATGAGCCTCGGAAGCACACTCATTTTCACCACATTAGTCCGGACCAACAGGGAGGGAAGAGGATCAGGTATGTTTATTTACTTATTTCTTCTATACCGCCCCTTCCAGTGATCAAGGGCGGTTTACATGGAACAAATTATGTATACTACTGTATACTTTACATGGAACAGGAAACTTTCTAACTTTTTACATAGAATAGATTAACAAATTGTGTGTACTACTGTATACATTACATTGAAACAGAGAAACTTTCTAACTTTTTACAGTAGTGACAGGTGTAAAAACTGTCCAAACTATTTACATAGGTTATTTACAAGTGATTCTATACAGTGGTTTACAAGATAATCGTGAATCATGTGAGTGTGGTGGAATTTATTTCCATTTTACCAAGAATTTTGTGTGTGTGTGAGGGGGCTGTGTGAGGTTATCTAGTTGTGGTTTAGGGGGTTCTGAATTGGTGTGTCTGAGGATGTTGTGGAACAGAGCTAGGGGGGTAGGAGATTTGGAAGTGTTCAGAGAATAGATATGTTTTGAGTTCCTTCCGAAATTGGGCAAGGTCCTTTATGGAGCGGAGGTCTAGTGGGAGATCATTCCAGAGCATGGGGGCAGTGAACGAGAAGGCTCTGTCACTTGTGGATTTTTTAGTCTTCTTGAATGATTTTGGTATGTCAAGTGAGTAGACTGCATTTTGTCTGTGAGCTCTCGATTCAGATGGGGTCTGAAGTAATGTTAGATGTGATGGGGCGAAGTCATTTAGAAGCTTGAATGTTAGGAGAATTTTGTATTTGATACGGCTGTTTATAGGGAGCCAATGTAGTTCTAGGAGTATAGGGGTCACATGGTCTGTTAGGCGAGCTTTAGTAGTTATCTTTGCGCAGATGTTCTGGGCTCTTTGTAATAGGTATGTGGTTTTTTGTGGTAGGCCAATCAGGAGACTGTTGCAGTAATCAAAATGGGGTGTGATGAGTGTATTGACAACCAATCTAAAGTCATGTGTATCCAAGAGGGGCCTTAGATGTTGTATGGTTTTGAGTTTAAGAAATATGGTTCTTACTGTCTGCTTTATGTGTGGTGTCATGGTGAGGGTATGGTCTATTATTACACCCAAGTACTTTACCTCTTTTTTAACGGGTATAGATGTATTGTTGATTGAGATTGTTGTTGGAAACGTGTTCTCAGTCACAGGTGTTCTTGTAACGAACATTGCTTCCGTTTTTTTAAGGTTAATGCTGAGGTAGTTAGTTTCCATCCAAGAGGTGGTTTCAGCCATGCACTCAGCTAGGTTGCCGTAAGTGTGGTTTTTTGTGGTTATGGGGATAACGAGCATGATATCGTCAGCATATATAAAGTGATTAATCTTGTGTTTTCTAAATATGTTTGTGATAGGTTGCAGGTATAAGTTGAATAGAAGGGCAGAAAGGGCTGATCCCTGAGGTATACCTTGTCCTTGGGGGAAGGTTTCTGATGCTTCTTGATCTATTTGGACACGTATTAGTCTATGTGTGATGTAGGACTTGAACCATTTGAGAACAGTTCCACCTATTCCTAAGTTTTCTAGTCTGTTAATCAAGGTGGGGTGGTTGATGTTGTCAAAGGCGGCCGAGATGTCAATAAAGAGTAGTAGGAAACCTTGATTGTTGACATCTGTGCCTTTGATGAGGTGGTCAATCAGTGTGATCAAGAGGGTTTCCACTCCGTGAAAAGGGCGAAAACCGAATTGGTGTGAATCAAGGGGTTTATGTTCATCAATATGCTCTTGTAATTGTAGTTGAATTGACTTTTCTATAATTTTAGCTATAAAAGGAATGCTAGCTATCGGTCTGTATGAATTGGGGTCTTTTGAGTCAAGTTTATTGTTTTTTATTATTGGGCGAAGCGTTGTGAGCTTTAGAGCATCAGGCATAATGCCCTGCGAAAGGGACAGGTTCACCATGTATTGGATGTTTTCAGCAAGTTCTTCCTTTGTATGTTTAATCCAGGACACTGAGCAAGGATCGAGTGGGGAGGTTGTAGTATTGATCATTGTTATGATTTTAATGAGCTGTTTTCGATCCACAGTGTGGAAAGTTGTCCAATTGTTATTGATATCGGTGTTTGTAGTCAGTATTGGTGTTAGAGTATTGGGTTTAGATTTTAGTTTTTCGGCAAAGTGAGATGCTAAGGTTTGAATGCTTATTGTTGGTAGCTTTGGCTCGGAGTTCTTTGTTTTAGTTAGTGTTTTTACAATTGAAAATAGTTCTCTAAGTCGGTTGATGGCTAGATTTATTACTTTAGAGTGGTAATTTATTATTTATTATTACAATTTCTTATATACCGTGCTATTTAGCATCAGTGCGGTTTACATTATAACTTAACGACCATAACAACAAGCTGTCAGGTTTACATCGAACGGGAGTATAAACTTGGAAAACAGGGTTAACTATATACATAATCTATTTACATTGGAAGGATAGATAAAAGTCAGATAATGCATGTAATCCCTTTTCGATTTGTTTATTGCGTTTTTGTATTCGTTAAGTGTGTTCATATATTGTGATTTATTTTCATCTGTTTTAGTTTTCCTCCATCTCTTTTCCTGTTTTCTTAGTTGTTTTCTTAGTTTTGCTAGTTCTTTGGTGAACCATTTTTCTGACTTTTTCGTTTGTCTATGCCTATTACGTGTGGGGATAGCTGCTTCCTGTATTGTTAGGTTCCAGTGATTTATAGCGGAATTGATGTCAGGGAGGTTTTCGTCGAGTGCTGGTAATACTTTGTTAAGGAATGTATCCTTGTCAAAGTGGGCAAAGCGTGATAAATGGGGAGATGTGCTTGTTGTATTTGGTGTTGCTTGTGCTGGGAGGTGGAGTGTTATGAGGTGATGATCGGACCATGGTACTTCTGTTGTAGTTGGGGGTGTGAATTGTTGATTATTAAGGGAGGAAGATGAAATCTAAAATGTTACCTTTTATGTGTGTGGGGGTATGAACTATATGTGTATATCCCATTTGGTTCATGGCATCCATGAAGTTATCTGATTGGGGTTTATTTAGTGAGGGGAGGTTTAGGTCACCTAGAATTACTAGTGGTTTGTTTTGTGATGCTGTGCATACAAGTTCAAGGATGGAGGATAGGTTTTTTTGGTCAGCTGAGGGTGGTCTATATATGAGGGAGAGTGCCATGGTTTTGCTTTGTATATTAATGATGTCCATTCCATCTATATTATTCAGGCTTGTTAAGGTGTATTGTAGGATTTTTTTGGTAAGTATGAGTGCGCCACCACCTCTTTTTATATTGCGATGGCAGTTGAATACATCATATTGATGCGTGGTTATTTGGTTTAATAGTATGGTGTCTGTGGGTGAGAGCCATGTCTCAGTGATGCAGATAATATCTGGGTTTTTATCTTTTATCATATCGTTGATTATTGGTATTTTGTTTCATATGGATCTGATATTTATTAGGTAGAGCTTGGTTTTAGTGTCTATATTAGCTGAGTTGTCCTTTATATTGTTTTATGATATGTACTTCCTCCTGAATTTTCTGTAGTAATGGGGGGTAGTGCAACTGAAAGAGCTGGGAGATCTGAGTTGGAATTTTCACTTCTAAATAGCCTAAACACTTCTGCTCCCACTGGTACGGATACTACCCTTTCAAGCGCTCCCTTGTATCCGGGTGCACATGAAATGGAAGTATTATTGATTTAGAAACATTCAACTTGTAGCCTGACATCCTCGCAAATTCTCGATACTCCTGTTGGAATGCAGCTAAGGTGTTTTCTAAGCTGGACATAAATAGGAGTGTATCATCAGCTTACATTGCCACCTTATGTTCAACTTCTCCCACCCGTATAGCCTGAATCCCTGGGTTTAAATGAATCGCCTGCGCAAAGGGCTCCAGGGAGAGAACAAACAGCAACGGGGAGAGAGGGCACCCCTGCTGTGTCCCTCTATGCAATTCGAAGCTGGAAGAAAGTGCCCCATTAATACACAACCTTGCCGTGGGTCTACTATAAAGCGCTGAGATAACCTGCGGAAAACTCTGTCCAAAATGATAAGCCCGCAACACATTCTGCAGAAACGACCACTGCATCCAGGGCAGTAAGGAGGTTGGTTGCAGTCTGAGTTCTGCATATTGATATACTGTACCTAGAACTCTCCTTACATTATCAGGCCCATTCTGGCCTGCTATGAAACCCGTTTGATCTATATGTATAAGCTCCGGAGCCACTTAAGACACAGCGCAGAAATTTTAGCTAATGGCTTTGCATCTGTGTTCAACAGCGAAATAGGTCGATATCTTTATCTTTATTGATACACGATATACTGCCCACGTCAAGGCATTAGGGCGGTTTACAATAAAAGCAAAATGCTTCAGAAAAGAGGAAAAGAACGCCATTGTATAATATGAAAGAGGTAGAGAAAACAGTATAGGTCAAACAAAGTACCAAAGGAAAAATACTTAAGTGGTGCTAACAATCAGGAAGCTCAAATGCCTGTTGGAATAGGTGGGTTTTGAGCAATGACTTGAAATTCTGATATGATGGTTCTAGATGGAGAGAGGATGGTAAAGTGTTCCAGAGTGCAGGGCTGAGAAAGTAAAAAGCGGCACGACGGGTCTGTTCCAAATGGGCTTGTGAAGGAGACCGGAGGTTAAGATGATTTGCATGAATGGAACGAAGTTGCCGGTGTGGAGTATGCAGAGAGATGAGATTAGCAAGATACAGCGGAGTCGACGTATGGATATGACCCAGGGCTACAAGGGTTCTTCCCCTTCTTATGGATAAGAGTAATGTGTGCTTCCAAAAATGACACCGGCACGCAACCCTCCTCTCTGGCCCTATTGAAGACCCTGCACAAGATGGGAGCGAGTATATTTCCAAACACTTTATAAAACTCTGATGGAAATCCATCAGGACCTGCGTCCTTATGCAAAGGCCGGCCCTGTTTGGCCATCACCTCCGCCACAGTCACTTGGCTATCCAGCTCCTTCTGCTGTTATTCCAACAGGCCCTGAACAATCTTCCCCTGCAGGTACTCTTCTACCTTCTCCTCCACCTTCCCAAACTCAGACACGTATAACTTTTTATAGTATTGCACAAAGACCTCCTCTATTCTCCAGGACCAAGCAGGAAGTCAGTCCTCACATACGGGTGACGTCGGCGCTGACTGAGCCCTCGTGGAGTATTTCCCCAGCTTTCAAAGAAAGCCTTTGGGAATTGCAGCGCGCATGCGCGGTCCCCTTCCCGCCCAAGGGTGCCATCTTGCTCAGTCTTCTTTTTTCCGCGGAGCCCGATGGACGTAGTTCATTTTTTGCCGAGGAAAAAGTTGATTTCCCTATTTTTTGTACTTCTCCTTCGGTTCGACGCCAGATCCTTTTCCCGCCTGGGCCCGGTACGCTGGTATCGAGCCCACTCTCTCCTTTTCGGTTTTTGTCCTTTGTGACTAGCGTTCGCACCACTTTTTCTTTTTTCACTGGCAGCCCTGACTTTTGACTTCGCAGGGGCCCTTTTTCCCCCGATGGCTGCCAGCGGGTTTAAAAAGTGTGATCGGTGTAAGAAACTTATGTCTCTTACCGACACACACGACTGCTGCCTCCGCTGCCTCGGACCCGATCATGACCCGATGATTTGTGGTCCGTGTGGCAAAATGTCCTCGAAGGCATCAGATTCATCTCCTGGTAGTGTATCTTCCAGGCATACAAAACTCTTGGGCAGACACTCGGTCGAGTCCTGCTTCCACACGAGTGGTCTCTGCATGCAGACCAGGTGTACAAGATTTTTCAAATTTGGGGAATCCCGGACATAGACCTCTTTGCAAGTCCGTGAAATGCCAAACTTCCCCGGTTCTGTTCCAGAATTCCGGCTCAGGGGGCTCAGGCCAGGGATGCTGTCCTCCTTTACTGGGGTCGAGACTTCCTGCATGGCTTTCCACCCATTCCCCTAATTCCCAAAACCCTGTTCAAGCTTCAGAGAGACAGAGGCCATATGATTCTCATAGCTCCACATTGGCCACGGCAAGTGTGGTACCCTCTGCTTCTACATCTCTCTCAAGCTCCCTCCCTGCAGTTAGGGTCTGCTCCAGATCTCCTTTCTCAGGAGGACGGAATGTTACGACATCCCCATCCCCAGTCTCTGCATCTCAGGGCTTGGTTGCTGAAGGCCTAAATCTCAATGATCTTAATCTCCCTCAGCAAGTAAAAGATATTCTTTTTGCTTCCAGAAAACCTTCCACAAGACGCTCTTATGCTTTCAAATGGAAAAGGTTTACCATATGGTGTTCGCAAAAGGGTTTTAACCCCCTTGCGATACCTCTGGAATCATTGCTGGAATATCTCCTTCATTTATCCAATGCAGGACTTAAGACCCACTCAGTAAGGGTCCATTTGAGTGCTATTACAGCTTTCTTTAAGCCTCTAAATGGACAGCCTATTTCCTCTCATCCTCTTATAGCAAGATTTATGAGAGGCCTTCTAACTAAGCCTCCCATTAAGCCACCATCGGTGGCATGGGACTTAAACCTGGTTCTTGGGCAGCTCATGAAGCCATCCTTCGAGCCTTTAGCTACTACCTCCTTGAAATTCCTTTCTTGGAAGGTTATTTTTCTTATTGCAATCACATCAGCACGTCGCATTAGTGAATTGCAAGCGCTTGTAGCTAATTCACCTTATACAAGGTTCCATCATGACAAGGTAGTCCTTAGGACTCATCCACGCTTTATGCTGAAGGTGGTCTCGCCTTTTCATCTGAACCAAGCGGTCTGCCTACCTGTGTTTTTTCCAAGGCCTTATGCATTAAATGCAGAGAGGAATCTTCTTACCTTGGACTGTAAAAGAGCTTTAGCCTTTTATTTACAAAGAACACAGCAACATAGAAAGTCCTCTCAACTTTGTTGCTTTTGATCCTTCTCATTTGGGACTTCCAGTCTCCAAGAGAACACTGTCTAACTGGATTTCTCAGTGTATTTCCTTCGCCTATCAGACTAAGAACCTTTCTCTGGAGGGCTATGTCACAGCTCACAATGTGAGAGCCATGGCAGCCTCAATGGCTCATTTGCACTCTGTGTCTATCGACGATATCTGTCGAGCAGCCACTTGGGCCTCGGTTCATACCTTCACAGCCCATTACTGCTTGGACAAGGACTCCCGCCGGGATGCCTTGTTTGGTCAGGCTGTTCTCCAACACCTGTTCCATACCTAATCAACTCCTACCCACCATCCCTGGTAGAATGCCAGAGATCCATAGGGGGAAGTGGAGCCCTTCTCAGGGACACACAACTTCTGGGGTCTGTCCCTGGCATCTAAAGCTAGGGAGTCCCCATATGTGTTGACTACATTCCTGCTTGTTCCTTGAGATAGCATAGTTACTCACCTGTAACAGGTGATCTCCGGGAACAGCAGGAATTTAGTCCTCACAACCCACCCACCTCCCCTAGAATTTGTATCTCTATCTCTTTCCCTCTCTCTCTCTTTGTCTCAGCTTTAAAACTCAACTGGAGAGAGGCAGTTGGGAAAGGCGGGAAGGCAGCACGCAGGCACTGTGGGATGCTCCCAAAAGCTTTCTAATTGGACGCTGGGGAGCGTTCCCGTGCAGGCTCCGTCGGTACCGAAGATACCTATATGTGAGGACTAAATTCCTGCTGTTCTCGGAGAGCACCTGTTACAGGTATCTATGCTTTATTTTATTTAATAGTATTTATATCCCGCTTTATCCTTGAATCAAAGCAGATTTCACTGCAAACCAATCAAGTAGGGTAGTGCGGGGGTGTCGGCATGCAGTGGCTGCGAAGGTAGTGTCCGTTAAAGCAGGATAGGACTTCAAAACTCTTCTCTCTCCCTTAGAGCTGTATGCTCACATTAGCTAGTCACTCAGCTGAACAGATAGGCCTCTCTTACTCTCATTCCCTGTCTTCACACTATCTCAACTATTTAATTCCATTCCTCTCAGTCTGTCCTCTTAGGTTGGACTTATTTATCTCCAGTTATTTTCCTTCACATTCCCCTAATCACTCACCATTATACCCTTGTCACCTCTCCTTTCCCCTAGTATGTTATGCTGATTCTCTTTCATATACACTATTGCAATCTCACTATTTTAAGCGTGCTCTCACACTTACTCCATTCCTATCAGCTCTCTGTATGTGTGCTACAAAACACAACAAATTCCCAAAAAAGTGACCAAACCCCACGCAAATATGAATATATTCAAAATGGGCTGCACCCAAAATAAATATGGAGGGGGTCATCAACAGGTGCATATCTCTAACAGATTTCTAATGGTTGGAAAAATGACATAAATTCATCACTTGACTTCCTTACACAGAAATATTTTTTGTCTTTTTAAATTGTTTATATTTTAGTCTCTTCATTGATAAAGCAGCTCGAAATGAGTCCAAGTTTCCATAACATTAGTGTTAGCTTCCTCAGAACCCATACACAAACCCCACTCATTCCATCAAGCAAATGCAGTGAAGTTATCTGGGGAGGGTTCAGATGCAGCAGTAATGCATGGCTGAGATAGGATGCCCGACATCGATGTTTCAGCTTAGATCATGGGGGTTTTCCCCTTCCATATCTGTCTTCTGCCTTCTCTGGACCAGTCTAGTGAGATTCAAAGAGAGGAAATGAACAAATTTAAAATGTTACCTTTTTTGTTATACATTGCAACTTCTTATAAAGGAGGCACTATTGACTTGGGAAAAAACTGTAAGATTACCTCCCCAAGACTTAAAAGCCGCCCTCATAAATGTGCGCTCAGCCCGCAATAAATGGCCCATCATCACTGACCTACTAATCCTCCACAATTTAGACATACTTCTCCTCACAGAGACATGGCTATCGAACGTTGACATAGTCCTCATCAACCACCTTCTACCCCCCAACTTTACAATACACAGCTGCCATAGAACCAACAAAAGGGGTGGTGGAGTTCTCATACTCACTAAAACCGACCTTAAGTTCCACCTCTCCAACAGCACCAACACAACCAACCTCAACATAGTAGTCATAGCGAACGACCAATGTTCCATTAACCTAGTATACAGAGCCCCGTCATCATCCCCTGATGACCTAGCTGTGATAATTGAGCTAGCCTGTAACCCCCCCCCCCCAAACCTGCGCACCCAAAACTGGATACTAGGAGACTTCAATCTACCAACCCTACATGACTCCCAAGCATCAGCACTCCATGATGCACTCAAGGATCTGGGCTATTTGCAACTAATCAATGAACCAACTCACACAAAGGGAAACATGCTGGACTTGATCTTCGCCCCTCCCACTGCCCACAACACCTCCCACCCCACCCCACCTACCTACACTGCAGTACTGTGGTCCGATCATAAACTAATCATATTCCAAATTCCCTTCGATACTCTGCACAGGAAGCCCCCCGGAAGCATGTCAAACCCCACGAGTCTACCCCCACGAGTCTACCCCCACGAAGGTTCCATCCTTACAACAAGGAATCCATCTTACACAACACACAATCCCTCTTTCGCACAACAGCACCTAGCCCTGATACGCTAGTCTCCAGTTGGAATGACAGCCTGAGTTCCATTGCCCTACGCACAGCCCACAAGAAAGCCCCTAAGAAAAAAGCTCCTGCCCCTTGGTACTCCTAAGATCTACGGACCTCTCTCCTCAAACTTAGAAAACTTGAAAGGCGATGGAGGCGCTCATGATCCACAGAAAACCAGGCAGCCTATGACCTCCAGCTGTCAATACACCGAAATGCGATAACTGAGAAAATGAGACAAGCACATACTGACACCCTAATGCGTTCACTACGAAAACCACATGACCTATTTAACCTCGTCAAGAACCTAACAAAAGAACCAGGTCCTGAGCAAACACCTGAGATTCACGGCCAAGACTACGCTGACTTCCTTCAGTCAAAATTATGCCAGACAGACAAGACTGACCCGCCCTCTTGCACCGTGGAACCATCAAAATCAACAACATTAACAATGTTCGTCACCCCATCCAATGAGCAAATCATCGACACCATCTCTGCAATCAACACCACTACCGCTCAGACTGACCCCTGTCCCGCCTTCTGGATAAAGGAACTACGGACAGAATTTAGTCCTTTCATAGCTAGACTCTTTGACACATCCTTCACGTCAGGCTACTTTCCCCTGAATCTCAAGCAAACATCCATCAGACCCCCTGCTAAAGAGCAGCAAATTGGACCCCAAGAAAGTAGAATCATATAGACCTATTGCCAGCATTCCACTGCTAGCAAAGATAATCGAAAAAAGTCCTATACCAGATTCAACACATCAACAATACCTCACCGTTAGACCACTGTCAACATGGATTCAGAGAATCCCATGGTGTCGAGACGCTGCTTACCACCCTCTTCAACAATATACTCCACGCAATAGATAACATCCATCATGGAGTTGCCCTCATATTTCTGGACATAGCTGCAGCGTTCGACTCAGTATGCCACGAAACCCTCCTGAGCCGACTCAAAGAGAAGGGCATCTGTGACCTAGCACTAACCTGGTGTAAGTCATACTTATCCGATAGATGGCAGCATGTGCAGACGGAGTCCTCCACCTCCAAACCATTCCACCAGAAACAGGGTGTTCCGCAAGGATCCTCCCTCTCAGCCTTAATGTTCAACATCTATATGCAGCCAATCCGTGACCTCATATGATCATTCAACGTCGAATGCATGATTTATGCCGACGACGTCCTCATGTACATGCCATTCCAGATCGACCAGACTGACCTCACTCCACTAACTGTTTTAGCGCAGTAGAAAAATGGCTTCTGAACCAGAATCTTCGAATACAACACAAAAAGACTGAGGTGCTGTTCATCTCCAGAAACCCCGACTTTTCCCCTCCAGCCTGCCTAAAAATTGGAAAAATAGAACTGCAAACTAAACCCTCAATCTGCTATCTGGGTGTCACATTGGATCAAAGACTGGATATGAAGACACACATTGGCAACATGGTAAAATCAATATACCATAAGATCAGGACTCTCAAACATCTACGCCCCCTCCTGCAACCGGACGATTTAGAACAATCTTTCAGGCACTAACCATCCCGCATCTAGACTACGCCAACGCAATCCTTCAAGGACTCCCACAATCCTCCCTGAGCCCGCTCCAACTTGCCATGAACGCTGCAGCCAGAGTCCTACGTAGTGCCTCGAGGAGGGACCATATAACACCCATCCTCAAAAGTCTCCACTGGCTCCCAATCCACAGTAGAATCTCCTTCAAGACCATACTACTAACATTCAAGACCATCAATGGACTCGTCCCCTCCTCTCTCGCGGACCTCACGCACATTACCCACCCAAATAGAGCCAGACGATTTACTGCAATAAACACTTTAATAATCCCCAAAGCAATGACCCATTGTACTCAGACAACCATAAACAGGGCTTTCAGTCTCTGTGCACCCAGATGCTGGAACGCGCTTCCACCCAACATACGAGCAATCCCGGAACTAACTAAATTCAGGAGAGCATTGAAACGCTATCTCTTCCTCAAATGCTACCCGGAGGAAGGTACACCAACTCACCTGCTCACAACATAACCACACGACCACATGTAACCACCCTCCATGTATTGTATATATGTGTAAATATCATTCTGTTATCCTTACATATGTAAATAGTTAATACTGTTATCCAAGTTGAGCTATCTGTTATATGTAATTACGGTGTTAACCCCCACCGTAAAATACCCCATGTTCCATGTAAACCGCACTGATGCTGAAGAGCGCGGTATATAAGCGAATTAAATAAATAAATAAGTTCTTTGCCTGCTTTTTGGATCAAATAGGGAAGAGTGGAGTTTACTGAGAAATTAACTCATTTTTCCTTTTTTTTGCAGGAAATTGCAAACTCTGTTGTCCTTGTTACCAATTTGCCTGATAAAGGATATACAGTGGAAGAAATATCTAACTTAGCTAAGCCATTTGGAGGGGTGAAAGACCTTCTTGTCATATCTTCTCATAAAAAGGTATTTAAATATTAGTTATCTTTGAAATCAAGCCTTATTATTCAGGTGTTGAATCCTCTGTTGAGATGCTTATGCTTGGTATAGTGTAGTGATTTATGTGGCTGGAGCAGGTATATTCCTACTAGTCTAAACTTTTAATTTCAAATTAAATATCACTACATTTTTCAAGCTAGAACTATAATACAGCTAATGTGTCGTAAAGGGTTTTATGTGTGGTGTTACAGCTTCTGCTTGGTTTTTCTGTTCATTTGTTTTGATGTTAATCACAAACCTCTGTTAAATTTCAAGTCATGCATAACATATTAATAGATTAGTGTTGAAACTCTGACCTTAGACGCTTAACTAAGTTTGCCTTATTTGCAGTCTTGTCAACTAAAGCTTTATGCTTTCCCTAAATACCAACTCGGTGTTAACCCCAGACACACCTGGAGGGTCCTGCCAAGTATTACTAAGGCACTTGCACTACACTGTCAACTGCCTATTGGGTTTCTTCTTGCTTCTGGGCAAGTACCTCACCCTACAAACTATTCTCCGATTTTATTATTTTTTTTTTTTTAAGGGACAAGACACTCTGCAAAAACTAGGTGGTCTAAAGTTCTATAAATGCACCTATAGACTTGAAAACAAAATAATATGCTGGATGTTGGGGGAAGGCGGGGGGGTTCTGATTTTTCGAAATAAAGTGTCAAAACTAGCTCAACATGACTCGGATTAAAACATTGAATGATTGTTGTCAGAAAATGGATTTACAATTTACTTTGCAGAGTTTTACTACATCTTTTATTAAGGACAGCCTCACCCTTCAAGCCCAACAAGAATTACTTGAGAATACTGCCAGAGCTAAGAACCTTAGATGCCTTAATTTCCCAATTACCCATTTGCTGTCTCCACAAATGTTTTTATAAATATTTGTCTGATGTGTTAGGCTACCAAGAGGTATCTAAACTTTCTATAAATTTATATTATCTCCAGGAACAAGCAGGAATGAGTCTTCACATATGGGTACGTCGGTACCGACACAGCCTGCGCGGGAATGTTCCCCAGCGTCCAAAAAGAAAGCTTTTGGGAGCATCCCAAGCGCATGTGCACTGCCTTCCCGCCCATTCACTTCCCTCTCATCAGTTTTCCATGGAGCCGGCAGGACGTATTCCTGTCACCGCAGAAAATTCTTCTTTTTATTCTTAGTTTTTTGTGGTCGCGTCTGCCTTCCCTCGACTCCGCCGGTGCTTTTCTTTCTTTTTTCTAAAGAATTTCGTCTTCAGTAATTTTTCCTGTTTAGTGTCTGACGGTTTCTAGGCCACTAGGCCTCTATCTTTCCATTATGGAAAAGCCAGCCACTACCCTTAAGAAATGCTCTAAGTGTGGCGGTACAGATATATTTTCAGACACCCATGCTTGGTGTCTAAAATGTTTGGCTCCTGACCATTGCCCACTGGAGTGTCTTTCCTGCTGGAGCTCAAACAGAAGAAATGTTCATAATCGAGCACAACTTGATACCCGGTTCACATTGCACTCGATGTCACCAGCTAGAATATCTCCAGAGGATGAGGTAACCAAACAAAAGTCTGTAAAGACTAGCCAGTCCTCGAGTGGTAGATCTCCTTCCCAGTATCGAGATGGCTCTTGCCTTGCCCTCGAGGGCATTTTGGCAATAAAGCCCCAGCGGGAGTCTTCGAGCTCCAAAACATTAACGGGGCTTCAGGTTGTTCCCGGGGTTCTTACCTCGATGAACATACCTGGGCCATGCTCGGTGGCTGTGGCCGCTTCGAGCGGTACTGACACCCTGGCATCGGCTATGGTGATGGATGAAACACTCCTCACCGATGATTGCAGTTTAGCGCTCTCGGCTACTTCGGTACCGCTAGAGTTGCTGCAGACTGTTCCTCCTGTATCGGTACCGGTATCGATATGGGCATCGGTGTCGGTACCGTCCATGCTTGCTTCGACAGACTTGCTTCCTTCGATGCCGAGCCTGGAATCGATCTCTAGCATGGATGATTCGGTACCGACTCGTCTCTGTACCGATTTCGGTGGGTACTGAAGACATCGTTTTAAGAAAAATCCGATGCTTCATTCTTTCAGGTCTTCCGATCCCGATGACTGGGATGAGTCCATCGGTACTAAGGCTGAATCTTCAACAAGTCTAGCCTTTACCCCTCATTTTAGAGGGTCCTCCTCAGGGGAGATTTATTTTCAAGCTTTTCTGCTTGATATGGCAAAGTTACTTGCCATTTCTATACCTGGTAAAGAATCCTTGCCAGGGGATTCAGAGACCCTGCAATCCCTCTGGTTTCCAAAGGAGGTGATCATGCTTCCTTTGCATCAGATCTTACAAGATCTACTTTTAAGAATGTGGGAAACTCCTTTAACGGTATCACCACATTCTAAGACACTTGACTCCATGTACAAGGTGCCACCTTCTCCAGGTTTTCAAAAGACTCATCTTCCTCATCATTCTATTGTTGTAGAATCAGCAATGAGGCGTATTAAGAGTGCAAAGAAGCACTCTTCTTATCCGCCAGGTCATGAGTCTAGAACTTTAGATGCCTTTGGACATCGATGTTTCCAGGCATCCATGCTTTCAGCAAGAATTATCTCATATATTTTCTATATGGGATTGTCACTTGAAGAGGTTATAAAGAACTTAAAACTTTTGAACCCTTTTCTTCAAGAACATAAGAGCAGACTTTTTCATATTAGTCAGTCATGCTCAAAATGTCTCTAAATTCCTTAATCGTGCTTCCCTGGACTGTTTTGAGTCTATTAGCAGAATTCTGCTATAGTCATAGGAGCACAATGCAGGGCCTGGCTCGAAGCTTCAGACTTGGACAAATGGGTACAAGAAAAGCTGGGAAATACTCCTTGTACTGGTGAAAATCTCTTTAACAAGGATGCTTTATTTCAAGCTAATCAGTTAAACACTGATATTGTTGCTTTCAGAGGATTGTCAAAACTTTCCTCTATCCCAGCTAGTAAAAAATCTCCTAACAAACTTTATTCCCCTAAGGGGAAAAAGTATTATTCATCTTCTACCCATCATGCAGATATTTCCAAAGGGCAACATCATACCAGGCTAAGAAGACCAAAGTCTCAACAGGCTCAGCAAACTCAGCAGTCGCAGGGTTTCTGATTCTTTATTTAATTAAATCTTTTTCCTGTAGATTTTCAGAACCACTACTTCTTAACTACAGAAGCATTTACAGTTCTTCTCATCCTTAATGAGAGGTCAGTGATACACTGCCTTAATCCTCCACTTTGGGCATGACTCTCTTGTTAAGAGCAGTCCATCCTTTCAGCTCTTAGAGCTATTGAGGATAATCATGCCCTACAGGTAGCAAGTTCTCCTCTCCTTTTAAAAGTAAGAGAGGAGTTACAACTACTTACAAGGTATGCTATGCCCTTCACCTTGGCAGTTGTCCTGTACGAGGATATCTCATACTTTTCACTACAAGAGAGCTTTACCCTTTTCAGAGACTTACCAAATTGTAAGTCTTCCCAACTTTGTTTTTTCTTCTATCCCTCTTAGTTGACTTTTCAATCTAAGAGTGATACTATTTGACTGGAGGGCAGACCTTTAAGCCATAGGATTGTCCCTAATACCTACTCCAGTAAGTAATTTCCATACAGAGTTTCTCCCCTTTGCAATATTTCAAATATTTATTTTAAGACAGCTTATCAGACCATAAGTGAGAGTTATCACTTCTAATTTGGTCTGTCGGTCCTTTTCCAGTCTATAGGACCTAACCTCTTCTGCTGCCTTAACACATAATTCCAAGAGAGGTTTCAGAACCTACTTGGACAATTTATCGTTGCAGGCAACCAGCCTGCCTTCTATTCTTAGCCATCTTCAATTCTTTGGCTCCCACAGAATAGATTAGGTTGCACACTGGTAATTAAACAACCAGATCTCACCTGGGCAACCTACAACATGCTCTCTGCAATTCTACAAAAAGCTCTGCAACTATGGGCCTTTGCCACGGAGCGTCAGAGCCATTCCTGGTGGGTAACCTCCAGATGGTTGAAAGGCTTGCCCAGTCATGCTCCTACTTTTACCATCTTAAAATTTCCTTTTAGGGAAAATGTACCAGGGTTTAGATCACTTGAAAGCATAAAAAATTGCTTAATTCCAAGTTCTTCAACATCTCCAGTGGAACTCTTCCAACAGGGAGGCATTTCTTTTTACTGCAGTCTGTCCTTGTCTAGTGCATTCCTTCTAATCCTCAATACTTCATTGGAGCTTATGCTGAACAAAGAACGCATTATACTCATATTGCCCTCATAGATGGGAAAATATGATATTCCCTTTTATTGCGTCTTTCTCCACACTGAAGTTATAGAAGGATCCAGACTTGTCTTAAGACTAAGGTTTTTTCTGCACCCCTTCATGTAGATCTCCATTTCTGGTTATTCAAAGTCTAGAATTTAAAGGCATCTAGACCTATCCTTCTGACTAAGAACATTCCACTGGTTTCCATGTAACCTTCTTCATGGTTCTTCCATGTATAACCAGTAAGGGGTTCTCTATCCATTTTTTCAAGCAGGTCTTACCCCTTCTTTTTAAGTGAGTTTCTCTTGCTTATATATGTGTATATAAATACACATATCTCACTCTGAAAGATTTGTTGCTGTCCATATTAATGCTGTTCCAGCATGCCATAGGCTTTAAATGGACAACCAATTTCTATGGTAATCACAAACTACCTTCTTTTACTGTAACCTCTCAGCTTACATTACATCTGAAGCTCTCCACGTAAAGTCATCCTAAGTGACATCACTTAGGGAAGGCATTCCTGATCTTCAAGAAATTGGAGGCTACACCGCCTACTACAAATGTTTCTTTCTTTCATTGGATAGAGGGGTCTCAAAGACCCATTCCTTTTCTGCAAACCAGTCAGATTTGTCTCTTCTTTTTCCTAGAGCCTTTTTCAGCTCCAAGGACAAAGAGCTTCAAACGTTGGCCTTCTCATCCAAAGTCCAACCTCATTAAACTCTCCCACTTTTTTCTTCTGGGATTAGTTCTAGCCTTTTAGGCTTCTGACCTCTGCCAGTATTGCGAAATTTATTTTCCTCTACTTCTCAGTAAGGTATTTTCTTTGAGAACAATGTACTGGTTTCTAGCACCAGACCATTAGTCTCAACAAATATTTTCGCAATATTTTTGACTAAAGTCCACATTAGAAAATTGGAATCCAATTTTCACTAACATTTCTGATCTACACAAGGACTCCTCTCTAGACGCCTTCTTTAGTCAAGCTGTTCCACAGCACACCCTTTATAGTTCAACTCCTACCCTCCATCCCTTGGATGCCTACGGTTCTGGGAAATAGAACATAAGATATGCCATACTGGGTCAGACCAAGGTCCATCAAGCCCAGTATTCTGTTTCCAACAGTGGCCAAACTAGGTCATATGTACCTAGCAGTTTCCCCAAGAGACACAAGTTCCACAATGCTTGTACTGGGTCAAGCATTGATATCTTCGGTCACTTCTTAATAATGGTTTATGGACCTTTCCTCCAGGAACTTGTCCAAACCTTTTTTAAACCCAGCTACACTAACAGCCTTTACTACATCCTCCGGTAACAAATTCCAGAGTTTGATTACACGTTGAGTGAAAAAATATTTTCTTTTGTTGGTCTTAAATAGTTTACCCTGTAGCTTCATTGCATGTCCCCTAGTCTTTCTATATTCTGATAATGTAAACAATCGATCTACGTTTACCCGTTCCATTCCGTTCATTAATTTATAGACTTCATAGCATGGCCCATCTATTAGATTTGCAACATGCTGGTACCTCCTTCAGGCATCTTTAGCTTGGGAGTCCCCATATGTGAAGACTCGTTCCTGGAGATAGCACAGTTACTTACCTGTAACAGGTGATCTCTGGGAACAGCAGGAATAAGTCTTCACAACCCACCCACCTCCCCTAGGAGTTGTTTCTCTCTCTTTCTCTCTAATTTGTCTACTTCCCTCCTTCGGTCTCAGCTACAAACCCAACTGATGAGAGGGAAGTGAATGGGCGGGAAGGCAGCGCGCATGCTCGTGGGATGCTCCCAAAAGCTTTCTTTTTGGACGCTGGGGAGTGTTCCCGCGCAGCTCTGTCGGTACCGACGTACCCATATGTGAAGACTTATTCCTGCTGTTCCCAGAGATCACCTGTTACAGGTAAGTAACTGTGCTTTATTGAATCATCAAATGTGATTACTACTCGAGCTACTCTTGTATCTTTTAATTTAGAATTACATAAGAATACATTTGTATTTTCAAAATAAAAATGCTTCTTTGTGTTGGGGGGAAGTAAATATATTCTCAGATATTTCCAGGCAAATGCAGCTTAGATGTAAGGCTTTACTTGCTTTAAAGCCTTGTGTTTTGGCTTTGGGCACTACGTTTTCTAAAATTTCCCTGTAAATGCCTGATTATGTCTGGGGATTAAATAAGGTTTCACTGAGGTTTCTCAATTGGAAGATTTTCTTAAATTCGTGTTCCATCATGAATTTTGTGCTAATGGCTTATTTTGCTAGTATACTTCGTAAAAGTGAGTTTGGTATATAATTTTTTGGGTAACCTTTTATCTTTAGATATTACCAATTCTCCAGGACCAAGCAGGAAGTCAGTCCTCACTTATGGGTGACGTCGGCGCCGACAGAGCCCTCGCGGAGCAATTTTCCCCAGCTTTCAAAGAAAGCCTTTGGGAATTGCAGCGCGCATGCGCGGTCCTCTTCCCGCCCAAGGGTGCCATCTTAGCCAGTCTTCTTTTTTCCGCGGAGCCCTACAGACGTACCCGTCTTGTCCCCGCGAAAAAGTTGATTTTTCTTCAGAATTTCTCTTTTTTTCCATTCGGTTTGACGCCGGTCTTTTTTCCCGCCGGACTCGCGACGCCGGTCTCGAGTCCTCTTCTTATTTTTCGGTTTTTCTGACTTAGTCAGTTTTTCGTTTCGGTTTTTTCCCTGGCAGCCCGGTCCTTTGACCTCGCCGGGGCCCTTCTTCCCCGATGGCTGACAGTGGTTTCAAGCGGTGTGGTCAGTGTGACCGAAATATGTCACTAACTGACACACACGACTTTTGCCTCCGCTGCCTGGGCCCGGATCATGAAGAACTGATCTGTGGGCCCTGTGGCAAAATGTCCTCCAAAGCGTTGAGAAGTCGGCGGCATCAGCGGGATAGGATCTTCGCTGACCCCAGCCGTACCCGGACCTCGTCGGAGGCCTCCGCGTCCAAAGGTTCCAGCTCGGACCGTCGCCGGAGTTCCTCCGACAGGGGTTCTCCCTCCGGGGACCATAGTCGTAAGGTGAAACCCGCGAGGGCGGCGTCGGTGGACGCTCCTGGCTCCGCGAGGGCCAGGTCGCATAGCCCCGATAGCCGTCCCGGGTCCTTGGAGAAGGAGCATCTCACGAAGCGACCTCGCCTGGAGTCGGAGCTGCCTGCTCGGGTAAGTCCTGTGGTCCTCCTGGACTCGCCTCCGAGACAGCCGACGTCGGGCCCGACGCCGTCGGGGCCCGAGTCGGGGGCTGCTGGGTCACCTGAGCTCGGACTCAGGTTGACGGCCTTGGAGAGCAGATTGTCTGCCTTCATGGACCAGCAGCGGGCACTGCTCGCTGGCTTCGCTGGCGCCGCTGCCCCGACCGCCGGGACGTCGACGTCCAAGTCGACCCCGGAGACCGAGCCGATCCTCGAGTCGATGCGAACTCGAGTCGATCCTCGGTCGAGGTCACCCTCGGCCTCCCGTTCGGGACCGAGGTCGCCGACGCCGACTCCCTCGGCGTCGGGGCGGCAGGCGCCGCGCCCTGCCCGGGCCGACCCCACCGAGTCCTCGTCGGAGTCGGTCTGGGAGTCTGAAGAGGAAGAGTCGCCTGATTCTTTCCGGACTCGGTGTGTCCCCTCGGACTCACCGGAGTCCGAGCCTCGGAAGCAGTCCCCCCCGGAGGATGCCCGGTTCTCGGACTTCGTCAGGGATATGGCCAAGGCTTTGGCCTTCCCTGCGGACCCCGAGGAGGAGCCTCGAGCCGAAGAGCTCGACGCCCTCCAGTATGACTCTCCCGCAAGGGAACACTTTACTGTACCGGTTCCTCCCATGCTGGAACGACTACTCTTCCGCATGTGGGAGAGTCCGGCCACCTCGCTGGTCCTGAGCAAGCGGGTCGATTCTATCTATCGAGTCCGCAAGAGCCCTGGCTTCCAAAAAGCGCAGCTGCCACACCATTCCATGGTAGTGGAATCGGCCATGCATCGTCTTAAGAGCCAGAAGATGCACTCCTCGGTGCCTCCTGGCAGGGAGGCCCGTAACCTGGATGGCCTTGGCAAGAAGTGTTTCCAGGGCTCTATGCTTGCGTGTCGTGTCCAGACCTACCAGCTATACATGGGCATGTATCTCCGAGACCTGGCTAAAGAGCTAGCCGGATTCTCCGCTGGTTTGTCCGAGGAACCCTTGCGGAGGTTCCTGGCCTTGTCCACTGGTATTCGGGAATGCTCAAAATTCATATCCCGAGCAGCCTACGATGGCTTTGAAGCGTCGTCTCGAGTGGCCGCAGCCGGCATCGGTGCCCGCCGACAGGCTTGGCTTCAGTCATCTGACCTTGAGCCCTGGGTGCAGGACAAGTTGGTCGATGTCCCCTGCCGAGGCGAAAACCTCTTTGGCAAGCCCATGGCTGAAAAGGCTGCACAAATCGAGACGGAGACTCTCACCAGGACTAGGCTTTCTAGGAAGACCTCCGCCCCTTCCCAGAAAAAGAAGGGCTCGGGAAAGAAGTCCTTTTACCTGAGGAAGGCGGCTGCCTACAAACATTACCCCCATTATTTATTTATTTATTTATTTATTTAGACAGTTTTGTATACCACCTTATCCTTCAATCAAAGTGGTCACAACACAATTGGGGGATACATTTAACACGAGGGGATATGAGACACATACACTAATACTTTACAGGGAAAATGGGCAGTGGAGGGTTAAGTGGCTTGCCCAAGACCACAAGGAGCACCTGTGGGACTAGAAACCCCAGTCCTTCCGGCCCAAGATTGCTGTCCTCTAGTGGGATTTGAACCACCGACCTTCCGGCCTGTGGTACCTTGCCCCAACCACTAGGCCACTTCTCCCTCCCAACAGGGCCAGCAGGCCAAGGGACGGGGTAACGGGTCCCGTAGGCAGCAAGCCCCCAAGCCTGCACCACCAGCCCCTGCTCAGCAGGGTGGGGGTTTTTGACTCACTAAGCATAGCCTCTCCCCCCCCGCTGGTTCCTCCCAGCACCGGAGGCCGGCTGGTTCACTTCGCCCACAGGTGGTCCAGCATCACCTCAGATGCCTGGGTGCTTCAAGTCGTGCGAGAAGGCTATCTTCTCCACTTCCACCAGGTCCCTCCCTCCTTTTTCCGGGAGAACCTCCATGACCCCCTCTGCACAGGGAATTACTCCTTCAGGAGTTAACAGGTCTTCTACAGGAACAGGCGGTGGAACCGGTGCCCCACCACCTGCAAGGTCAAGGCTTTTACTCCAGGTATTTTCTGATACCAAAGAGAACAGGAGGCCTCAGACCCATCCTGGACCTGCGCAACCTCAACAAGTTCCTCGTGCGAGAGAAGTTCAAGATGCTTACCCTTGGAATCCTTCTGCCCTACCTCCAGCAGGGAGATTGGCTATGCTCCTTGGATCTAAAGGATGCCTACACGCACATCCTCATCCACCCAAGCCACCGACAATACCTAAGGTTTGTGGTGGCAGGAAATCATTACCAGTACAGAGTACTGCCCTTTGGCCTGTCCTCCGCACCGCGAGTCTTCACAAAATGTCTCGCGGTGTGGTGGCGGCCCATCTCCGGCTTCACGGCCTCTATGTCTTTCCGTACCTCGACGACTGGCTCATCAGAGCAGCGTCCGCTCTGGAGGTCACCAACGCCACGCGCCGCACGGTGACTCTTCTGCAGCACTTGGGCTTTGTTATAAACTTCGCAAAGTCCACTTTGCTCCCCTCACAGGATCTCGAGTTCATCGGCGCAAGGCTGCACACTCCTCAGGCACGAGCGTACCTACCGCTCGACAGGGCTCAACGGCTCATGGACCTAGCCGACCGTTTTCGCAGCCAGCCCCTGGTCTCCGCCAGGCGCTTCCTGAGACTACTCGGCCATATGGCTTCCACCGTCCATGTGACCCCCAATGCCCGCCTGAATATGCGGCCTGCTCAATGGTGTCTCCGCCAGCAGTGGCGACAAGCCACAGGCGGCCTAGCAGACCTAGTGCGCGTCTCCGAGCCGCTGATCTCGTCTCTCCGGTGGTGGCTTCTGCAGCCGAACCTGATCTGCGGAATGCCTTTCCAGTCACCTCAGCCGGCCCGGGTGCTGACAACAGATGCATCCCTCCTGGGCTGGGGAGCGCATTGCCAAGGGGCACGCACTCAGGGCCTCTGGACAACGTGGGAGTCTGCTCAACAGATCAACTTCCTGGAGCTCAGGGCGATCCGCCTGGCTCTCAAGGCCTTCTCCCACCTGACTTCTCACCAGTCCGTCCTTGTCCAGACGGACAATCAAGTTGCCATGTTCTACGTGAACAAGCAGGGGGGCACGGGCTCCTTCCTCCTCTGCCGGGAGGCACAGAAGCTCTGCTCTTGGGCCGTCAGTCACGGCATTCTCCTCAAGGCAGTTTATCACCCAGGCCAAGAGAATTACCTGGCGGACAAACTCAGCAGGATCCTCCAGCCGCACGAGTGGCGTCTGGATCCCTTGGTAGTTCAGAAGCTCTTTCTAAAGTGGGGCCTCCCCACGATGGATCTCGTTGCCAGTCCTCACAACCGGCAACTTCCTCGCTTCTGCTCTCGTCAGCCACACCCCCTTCGGGTTGCGGCGGACGCTTTTCTACTCTCATGGTCGGGGAGCCTTCTGTACGCTTTCCCTCCCATCCCGCTAGTCTCTCGGACTCTTTTCAAGGTTCTCCGAGACAAAGCCTTCATGATCCTGGTGGCCCCTCGCTGGCCCAGACAGCCGTGGTTTCCGCTCCTGCTGCAATTAGCGGTGGGGGATCCATTCCCTCTGGGGTTACAACCAGATCTCCTCACTCAGGATCAGGGGTCTCTGCTACACCCCAACCTCAGGTCTCTCAACCTGATGGCCTGGCTGCTGAGAGGGTAGTCCTCGCTCCCCTTCTCCTGCCGGCAGAAGTGGAGGAGGTCGTCCTAGCTTCTCGGTGACCTTCAACCCGCAAATGCTACGCCCTTAAATGGCGTCGCTTTTCCGTTTGGTGTGGCCAACAGTCTCAGGATCCCTTCTCCTGCCCGGTGTCGGTGATCCTGCAGTACTTGCTCTACCTCTCTAACTTGGGACTTAAGTCCAACTCCGTCAAGGTTCACCTCAGTGCTCTTTCAGCACATCATGTGCCGGTGGACGGCAGACCTCTTTCCAGCGACCCTCTTGTAGCGAGGTTTCTCAGAGGTCTCCTTCTGCTTAAACCACCTCTGCGCCCGCCAGCACCTGACTGGGACCTGAATGTGGTTTTACAGCGGATCACCTGTCCGCCTTTTGAACCTATGGCTACCTGTTCTCTCCGTTTTCTTTCTTGGAAAACACTGTTCTTGATAGCCCTCACTTCCGCTAGACGCGTAAGTGAATTGCAGGCCCTCGTGTCTGATCCCCCTTACACGCGGTTCTACAAAAACAGGGTAGTCCTACGGACTCACCCAAAATTTCTTCCAAAAGTGGTCTCCCCTTTTCATATCAATCAGGAGGTGGTACTTCCAACCTTCTTTCCCAGACCACACTCCAGCCGAGCTGAAACGGTCCTCCATACCCTGGACTGTAGAAGGGCTTTGAACTTCTACCTTGACCGTACGCGGGAACACCGTAAAGCTGCTCAGCTTTTTGTATCTTTTGACCCCAATAAATTGGGGCTCCCGGTCTCCAAGCGTACGCTGTCCATCTGGGTTGCGGACTGTATCACTTGGGCTTATGGGGCAGCCGGACTCTCCTTGGAAGGTCGAGTCACGGCTCATTGCGTTCGGGCAAAGGCCACGTCAGTGGCTTACCTCCGCTCTGTTCCGCTGGCAGACATCTGCCGGGCCGCTACTTGGTCTTCGAGCCAGACTTTTGCGGTCCATTACTGTCTCGAGAGGGAGTCCCGCAGGGACAGTGCTTTCGGACAGGCAGTCCTCCGTAATCTCTTTGAGGTCTGAGCAACTCCTACCCTCCATCCCGGATGTGGGCTACCGGTGGGTAATAATTCAGCGAAGATCCTTCCCTTCTGTGCTGCTGAGCTAGAGGGAGCTCATTTTTGTGCTTAGGGTCTCCGGTAGCCTTGAGCTTGGGAGTCCCATAAGTGAGGACTGACTTCCTGCTTGGTCCTGGAGAAAGCGTAGTTACTCACCTGTAACAGGTGTTCTCCAGGAGCAGCAGGAATCAGTCCTCACTACCCTCCCTCCTCCCCTTGGACTTGCAATCGTCTGCTTTACTTTTTTGCAAATTTTTATGCTGTCTTTTTTAGCTATGTCATCTGACTGGCTAAGATGGCACCCTTGGGCGGGAAGAGGACCGCGCATGCGCGCTGCAATTCCCAAAGGCTTTCTTTGAAAGCTGGGGAAAATTGCTCCGCGAGGGCTCCGTCGGCGCCGACGTCACCCATAAGTGAGTACTGATTCCTGCTGCTCCTGGAGAACACCTGTTACAGGTGAGTAACTACGCTTTTTGTGTCGTTCTGCCTTAGGTAGACGTATAAAGTCTCCCTGTGATGTGGGCTATTAGAAACATAGAAACATGATGACAGAAAAAGACCACATGGCCTATCTAGTCTGTCCTTCCATAACTACAATAGTCCCCTTTTTACCTTTAGAGATCTTCTGTTTGTCCCATGCTTTTTTGAATTCAGTTGCTGTCCTCATCTCTACCACCTCCACTGGGAGACTATTCCACGGATCCACTACTCTTTCCGTAAAGAAATATTTCCGCATATCACTCCTAAATCTATCTCCCTTCACCCTCTTCCCATGTCCCCTCGTAGTAGAACTTGCTTTGAATTGAAAGAGGCTCTCTCCCTGAACATTTATGCCACGGAGGTATTTAAACATCTCAATCATATCACCTCTATCCCGCCTTTCCTCTAAGGTGTACATATTAAGATCCTTAAGTCTGTCCTCATATGCTTTATAATGAAGACCACTAATCATCTTAATAGCACCCCTCTGTACCGACTCCATCCTGTTCACATCCTTTTGAAGGTGCGGTCTCCAGAATTGCACACCATACTCCAAATGAGGTCGCACCAAAGACTTATACAGAGGCATTATCACCTCCTTTTTTCTGCTAGCCATTCCTCTCCGTATGCACCCAAGCATCCTTCTAGCTTTAGCCGTCGCCTTTTCTACCTGTTTAGCTACTTTAAGATCATCGGACACAACTACGCCTAGGTCCCGCTCTTTAGTGGACAAAAGTACTTCACCTCCTATGCTGTATTGCTCCCTTGGATTGCTGCAGCCCAAATGCATGACCTTACATTTTTTAACATTAAATCCCAGCTGCCAAATTCTAGACCATTCTTCAAGCTTAGCTAGATCCCTCCTCATGTTATCTACACCTTTCTGGGTGTCTACTTTATTGCAGATTTTGGTATCATCTGCAAAGAGGCAAACCTTACCCGACAGCCCTTCCGCTATATCACTAACAAAGATGTTAAAAAGAATCGGACCAAGGACAGATCCCTGGGGCACACCACTGGTAACATCCTTCTCCTCAGAGTGAGCTCCATTTACTTGTACTCTTTGTCGCCTCCCACCCAACCAATTTCTAACCCAAGCAGTAACTTTAGGGTCCATCCCTAGGGTGCTCAGTTTGTTTATAAGTCGCCTGTGAGAAACAGTGTCAAAGGCTTTACTGAAATCTAAATACACCACATCTAGAGCTCTCCCTCGGTCCAACTCCCTGGTCACCCAGTCAAAGAAATCAATCAGATTTGTCTGACAAGACCTGCCTCTGGTGAATCCATGCTGCCTCGGATCCTGTAATCCGCTGGACTCCAGAAACCTCACTATTTTCTCTTTCAACAGCGTTTCCATTAATTTACTCACCACTGAAGTTAAACTAACCGGCCTGTAGTTTTCAACCACTTCCTTACTTCCGCTTTTGTGTAAAGGCACCACATGAGCCTCTCTCCAGTCCTTTGGCACCACTCCCGACTCCAACGAGGCATTGAAAAGGTCAGTCAGTGGAGTTGCTAGAATGTCCCCAAGTTCCCTCAGTATTCTAGGGTGTATCCCATCCGGTCCTATCGCTTTGTCTACTTTGAGTTGAGCTAGTTTCTCACGAACACAGTCTTCTGAAAATTGTTCAAGATGTCCCTCGCTTCTGTTCTTATTTGTGGGTGTTTTCTGAGGTCCTGCTCCTGGTTTTTCATCTGTGAACACAGAACAAAAATATTTGTTAAGTAATTCCGCTTTATCCTTATCAGCTTCTACATATTCCCCCCCTGTACCCTTGAGTCTGACAATACCACTTTTGCCCTTCCTCTTCTCACTAATATATCTGAAAAATGTCTTATCCCCCCATTTTATTGCATTGGCTATTTCCTCCTCCTTTTGAATCTTTGCCTTCTTGACTACTTTGCTAGCTTCTCTTAAGTTTTTCCAAATACAGATGCCTGTCTTCCTCTCTCTGTGATCTCTTGTATTTCATGAAGGCCTCCCTCTTTTTCTTCACTTTTTTAGCTACTTCCTTCGAAAACCATAGCGGTCTCCTGTTCCTTTTGCCTTTGTTTACCATTTTAACAAAAAGGTTGGTTGCCTTTAAAATACCCCCTTTCAGTTTTGCCCACTGTTGTTCTACATCCCCCAGCTGTTCCCATCCCACTAACGACTCCCTGAGGCATTGGCCCATCATCGCAAAGTTAGTCTTCCTACAAGATCTCTCCACCCAGGGCATCTGGTCTCCACAGGAGACTTCTCTGCATATCACTCAGAGTGTTCCATACCCTGCTCAGCTACAGGACAGTCCTCATCCATACGGACAACCAAGTAGCCATGTTCTATGTGAACAAGTAGGGCGGCACTGGCTCTGTCGCTTTGCAACGAAGCTTTGCGACTGTGGGCCTTTGCCAGAGAGCATCACATCCATCTTCTGGCAGTATATCTTCCAGGCATTCAAAACTCTTGGGCGGACAGACTCAGTCGAGTTCTGTTTCCACACGAATGGTCCCTCCACATGGACCAAGTAGCCAGGATTTTTCGAATTTTGGGAACCCTGGACATAGACCTCTTTGCAAGTCCGTGGAATGCCGAACTTCCCCGGTTCTGTTCCAGAATTCCGTGTCAGGAAGTTCAGGCCAAGGATGCCTTCCTCCTTCACTGGGGTCAAGTCTTCCTTTATGCCTTTCCACCAATTCCCCTAATTCCCAAAACACTATTCAAGCTTCATAGAGATCGAGGGACCATGATCCTCATAGCACCACATTGGCCACGCCAGGTGTGGTACCCCCTACTTCTGCATCTCTCTCAAGCTCCCTCCCTGGACTTGGGATCTGCACCAGACCTTCTATCCCAGGAAGAGGGAACATTATGGCACCCAAACCCCCAGTCTCTCCATCTCAGGGCTTGGTTGCTGAGGGCTTAGACCTTCAAGATTTTCATCTCTCTCAGCAAGTCAGAGATGTTCATGCCTCTAGAAAGCCTTCTACTAGACGTTCCTATGCTTTCAAATGGAAAAGATTTACCATTTGGTGTTCAGAGAAGGGTCTAAATCCTCTTGCAATACCTCTGAATTCTCTACTAGAGTATCTCCTGCATCTATCACATGCAGGTTTGAAAACGAATACAGTAAGAGTCCATTTGAGTGCTATTGCAGCGTCCCTCAAGCCTCTCAATGGACAACCTATTTCCTCTCATCCTCTTATAGCAAGATTCATGAGAGGCCGTCTTTTAACTAAACATCCCATTAGACCACCTCCAGTGGCATGGGACTTAAACCTGGTTCTTGGCCAGCTCATGAAGCCACCCTTTGAACCTTTAGCTACCACCTCCTTGAAATTCCTTTCTTGGAAGGTTATTTTTCTTATTGCTGTCACCACAGCACGCCGCATCAGTGAGTTGCAAGCTTTGGTGTCTAATCCACCTTATACAAGGTTCCATCA
Organism: Ichthyophis bannanicus; assembly: GCA_033557465.1. NCBI lineage: Eukaryota > Metazoa > Chordata > Amphibia > Gymnophiona > Ichthyophiidae > Ichthyophis > Ichthyophis bannanicus. The sequence continues at coordinate 1,268,553,826 of CM066032.1, read as the reverse complement.
TGATAAGGTAGTCCTCAGGACCAATCCAAACTTTATGCCTAAAGTGGTCTCGCCTTTTCATCTGAACCAAGAGGTGTATTTACCTGTCTTTTTTCCAGGACCACATGCATCAAGTGCAGAGAGGAATCTTCATACCTTGGATTGTAAGAGAGCTTTTGCTTTTTACTTACTAAGAACACAGCAACATAGAAAGTCTTCTCAACTCTTTGTTGCTTTTGATCCTTCTCATTTAGGACTTCCAGTCTCTAAGAGAACACTGTCCAACTGGATTGCTCAGTGTATTTCTTTCGCCTACCAGAGTAGAAACCTTTCTCTGGAGGGCCATGTCACAGCTCACAATGTGAGAGCCATGGCAGCCTCAGTGGCTCATCTAAAGTCTGTGTCCATCTACCAAATCTGTCGAGCGGCCACCTGGGCCTCGGTTCATGCCTTCACAGCCCATTACTGCTTGGACAAGGACTCCCGCCGGGATGCCTTGTTTGGTCCGGCTGTTCTCAAACACCTGTTCCATTCCTAATCAACTCCTTCCCACCTACCCTGGTTGGATGCCAGAGATCCATGGAAGAAGGTAGAGTCCTTTTCAAGGACACACAACCTGGGGTTCTCCCCTGGCATCTGCAGCTAGGGAGTCCCCATATGTGAAGACTCATTCCTGCTTGTTCCTGAAGATAGCACAGTTACTTACCTGTAACAGGTGATCTCTGGGAACAGCAGGAATAAGTCTTCACAACCCACCCACCTCCCCTAGGAGTTGTATCTCTCTGTCTTTCTTTCCTTTCCTCTCTCTCTCTCTCTTTGTCTCAGCTTTAAAACTCGAACTGGAGAGAGGCGGTTGGGAAAGGCGGGAAGGCAGCATGCAGGCGCTGTGGGATGCTCCCAAAAGCTTTCTTACTGGACGCTGGGGAGCGTTCCCGCGCAGGCTCCGTCGGTACCGACGATACCCATATGTGAAGACTTATTCCTGCTGTTCCCAGAGATCACCTGTTACAGGTGAGTAACTGTGCTTTCTGTGAACCATGTTTCTGTAACTGCCACTAAATCCAAGTCAGCCACTCCCACCAAAGCTTCAACATCAGGGATCTTATTTCCCATGCTTCGGGCATTTATACACACTGCTTTCCATATGTTACCCCTGTTACCCACTTACCTGGGGGCTTTCTTCACCCATCCCCCAACGAATCTAGTTTAAAGCCCTCTTCAGTAGATTGAGATGGTTTCTGTTTGTTGTGATTGTGTGTACTCCCTAATTTTCTCTTGTTGGTTTTATTTGGTGTAACTTACTGAAATACTGCAATAAAAAAAATTATGCTGGGTTCTCTGACTAGTCGGACTCGGCACTCACAAATAGAGAATGTTTTTTTCCCCAGGACCAAGCAGGAAGTCAGTCCTCACTTATGGGTGTCATCGACGCTAATGAAGCCCCAGTGGAGCATTTCCCCAGCTTTCCATGAAAGCCTTTGTGGAATGCAGGCACGCATGCGCGGTTTCCTTCCCGCCTAAAGGTGCCATCTAACCTCAGTCTCTTTTTTTCTGTGAAGCCCATCGGACGTGTGTGCTGTTTTCCCGGTTAAAAGACATCTTTTCTACTTGCGTTATTTCGTTCTTTTTCGGTTCAACGTCGGTTCCCCCCCCCCCCCCCCCTGCCGGGATATATACACCGGTATCGAACTCCCTTTTTTCTTTTTCGGTTTTTGCCCTTTGTGGCTAGGTGTTTGCGCCAAAACTTTTTTCTTTTCCCTGGAAGGCCAGTCTTTTGACCTGGCGGGGGCCCTTGTCTCCCCCATGTCTTCCAGTGGGTTTAAAAAGTGTGATCAGTGTAAGAAGGTAATGTCTCACTGACACACACGATTGCTGCCTTCGGTGCCTTGGCCCAGACCGTGACTCTAAAACGTGCGTACCATGTGGGAAGATGTTTTCCAAGGCCCTCCGAAGTCGTCAGCAGCAAAGTGAAAGGCTTTTCTCGGACTCGGCTTCTGCCCGGGCCCGGACGTCGTCTGAGGCTTCGACATCTCGGGATTCTGATCCCGAGAGGCGTAAGAGTTCCTCGGATAGGGGGTCCCCCGACCGTGAACGTAAAAGGAAGAAGCGGCTCGCGAAGGCGGCGTCGGAGTTGGTCCCTGGGCCCTCGAGGTCCAGGTCTAAGACCCCCGACAGTCGTCCCGGGCCCGTGGACCAGGAGAAGCCGACCAAAGTTCCTCGCATCGATCCGGAGTCTGCTGGACACGTAAGCCCTGTTGTCCTCGTAGACTCGCCTCCCCGAGTACCGTCGTCGGGCCCGGCGCCGCTGGCGCCCGAGTCGGGGGCTGCTGCGTCTCCTGAGCTCAGTCTCAGGTTGACGGCCTTGGAGAGCAGAATGTCTGCCTTCATGGAGCATCAGCCGGCGCTGATGGCCAGCCTGTCTGTCTCCAAGTCGACCCCGGAGACCGAGCCGATACTAGAGTCCGTTGCGGCTCAAGGTCGTCCTCGGTCGAGGTCTCCCTCCACCTCCCGTTCGGGACCGAAGGTCTTGACGCTGGTGCCTCCGGCGTTGGGGCGGGTGCCCAGAGGCCCCGCAGGGTCTGACCTTGACTCGACATCGGACGAGTCTGCTTGGAAGACCGAAGACGAGGAGTCTCCTGACACCTTTGTGTCCCCTGGGACTCACCAGAGTCTGAACCCCAGAGTAGATCCCCTCCGGAGGATACTAGGTTCTCGGAGTTTATCCGGGATATGGCCGCTGCCCTAGCTATCCCGGCTAACCACGAGGAAGAGTCTTGAGCCGAGGAGCTCGATGCTCTGCAGTACGACTCTCCTCCGAAGGAGTCCTTTACTGTCCCGGTTCCTCCGTTGCTGGAACGTCTCTTCTTCCAGATGTGGGAGGCTCCGGCCTCGGCACCGGTTTTGAGCAAGCTAGTCGATTCCATCTATCGGCTCTGCAAGAGTCCTGGCTTTGAAAAAGCACGGCTACCACACCATTCCATGGTTGTGGAATCGGCCATGCATCGTCTGAAGAGTCAGAAGATGCACTCCGCGGTGCCTCCTGGTAGGGAGGCCCGAAGCCTTGATGGCGTCGGTAGAAAGTGCTTTCAGGGCTCGATGCTTGCTTGCCGTGTGCAGACTTACCAGCTCTATATGGGCATGTATTTGCGGGATCTGGCCAAAGAATTGGTCGGGTTCTCTGCTGGTCTCTCCGGGGAACCCTTGCAGAGTTTTAAGTCCTTGTCTTCGAGGATCCGGGAATGCTCTAAGTTCATGTCCCGCGCCGCCTACGATAGCTTCGATGCTTCGGCCCGAGTAGCGGCTGCCGGCGTTGCGGCTCGACGCCAGGCGTGGCTGCAGTCATCGGACCTCGAGCCATGGGTTCAGGACAAGTTGGCCGATGTCCCTTGCCTAGGTGAAAACCTTTTTGGCAAGCCTGTGGCTGAGAAGGCCGCACAGCTTGAGATAGAGCACCTCACCCGGACAAGGCTGTCGAGGAAGACCTCTGCCCCTTCACATAAGAAGGGCCGGGGTAAAAAGCCCTTTTACCCGAGGAAGGGCACTGCCTACAAACAGTACCCACAGTATCAGGCTGCCGAAGCTGCCCCCCAGGGTCAGCAGGCCAAGGGCCGGGGTAATGGGCCCCGTAGGCAAGGTGCCCCCAAGCCTCCGGCCCCTGCTCCCACTCAGCAGGGTGGGGGGTTTTGACTCCTTGAGTACAGCCATAACTCCCTTGCAGACCTAGCCCTGCACAGGAGGCCGTCTAACCTTGTTCGCCCACCGGTGGCCCTTGATTACTCAGGACAGTTGGGTGCTGGACATAGTCCATCAAGGATATGCCCTGCATTTTCATCAACTGCCTCCGCCACACTTTCCAGGGGAACCTTTCCGGCCTCCCCTGCATACAGACCTTCTCCTCCAGGAACTACAGGGTCTGTTGGTGGACAGGGCAGTGGAGCCTGTGCCTCCCCACTTCCAAGGTCACGGTTTCTACTCCAGGTTTTTCCTGGTACCAAAATGAACCGGTGGTCTCCGACCCATTTTGGATTTCAGAAACCTAAACAAGTTTCTTGTGAAAGAAAAGTTCAAGATGCTTACTCTTGGAACTCTTCTGCCCTACCTCCAGCAGGGAGATTGGCTATGCTCTTTAGATCTAAAAGATGCTTACACTCACATCCTCATTCATCCAGACCACAGAAAGTACCTCAGGTTCATTGTGGGAGGAAACCACTATCAGTACAGGGTACTGCCTTTTGGACTGACCTCCGCTCCCAGGATCTTTACCAAGTGCCTGGCAGTGGTGGCAGCCTACCTGAGAAATCAGGGCATCTTTCTGTTCCCCTACCTGGACGACTGGCTCATCAGAGGCCAGACTTCCCTGGAAGTTCAGCAGGCCACCAGCAGAACCATAGAATTGCTCCAAAAGGTGGGCTTTGTCATCAACTTCGCAAAGTCCACTTTGCTCCCCTCCCAGAACTTGGAGTTCATAGGAGCAAGGTTGGATTCTCAGCTGGCAAGAGCGTTCTTACCAGTGGACCGAGCACAAAGGCTCATGGACCTCGCCAGCAAGTTTCTGCACAGGTCCCTGGTCTCCGCCAGTCTCTGTCTCAGGCTTCTGGGCCACATGGCGTCGACAGTACAGGTGACCACAAATGCCAGGCTCAATATGAGGCTTGCACAGTGCTTCCTTTGGACTCAGTGGTCACAAGCCTCAGGCAGTCTCAGACAGAATCAGACTGTCCCACAGTTTCCTGGCCTCCCTCAACTGGTGGTTACATCCCCCCAATCTGCTGGTGGGGGTGCCTTTTCAGATCCCACCTCATTCAGTGGTACTGACCACCGATGCCTCTCTGCAGGGTTGGGGAGCACACTGCCTAGACAAGTGCACCCAGGGCCTGTGGCCTCATTGGGAGGCGGCCCAGCAGATCAATCTACTGGAACTCAGAGCTATCCGCTTGGCTTTCAAGGCCTTTACTGCTTCCCTGGCACAGCAATCTGTCTTGATCCAGACAGACAACTAGGTAGCCATGTTCTATGTAAACAGGGCGGAACTGGTGCCCAGAACCTATGTTCCTTTGCCCTGAAACACAACATGCTCCTCAAAGCAGTCTATCTTCCAGGCCAGGAGAATTCCCTGGCCGACAGATTGAGCAGGATTCTGCAACCACACGAGTGGCAGCTGTATCCTTTAGTGTTTCAAAAGATTTTCTTGAGATGGGGCTTCCCTCCATGGTCCTGTTTGCCAGTCCACTGAACAACCAACTACCAAGGTTCTGCTCCAGGCAACCGCATCCTCTGCGAGTTGCAGCAGATGCTTTTCTGATTCCCTGGACTCAGGGCCTACTCTCTGCGTTTCCTCCCACCCCTCTGGTGGCCCGAACACTGTTCAAGATTCGCCAAGACAGATTCTCTGTCCTCCTTGGTAGCTCCCAGGTGGCCGAGACAGCCTTGGTTCCCCCTCCTGCTTCAGCTGGCAGTGGATCTGCCTCTGGGATTGCAACCCGACCTTCTCTCTCAGGATCAGGGCACCTTGCTACATCCCAATCTCAAAGCTCTCAATCTGATGGCATGGAGGCTGCAAGGGTAGTATTGGCTCCCTGGGGCCTGCCTCCCGAGGTTGAGGAGATTCTCCTAGCCTCCAGGAAACAATCCACTAGAAATACCTATGCTCTCAAGTGGAAAAGGTTTTCTTTGTGGTGTCAGCTACATGCTGAGGATCCTTTCTCCTGTACTGTGCCAGTAGTGCTTCAGTACCTACTGTACTTGTCTAATCAAGGTCTGAAGTCCAACTCTGTTCGGGTCCACCTCTCTGCTTTGGCGGCTCACCACTCACTAGTTGAGGGCCATTCCTTGTCTGTGCACCCTTTGGTGTCCAGGTTTCTCAGAGGCTTGCTTCTGCTCAAACCTCCCATACGTCGTCCTGCTCCTGAGTGGGAGCTGAATGTGGTCTTGCAGTAGCTGACTCGCCCGCCTTTTGAGCCTATGGCTACTTGCCCTCTACGCTTCCTTTCCTGGAAGACTCTCTTTCTGATAGCCCTTACTTCGGCTAGGAGAGTAAGTGAGCTTCAGGCCTTGGTCTGTGATAGACCTTACACCAGGTTCTATGAAAACAGGGTGGTTCTCAGGACTCACCCTAAGTTCCTTCCTAAGGTGGTCTCCTCTCTCCACCTCAACCAGGAGGTGGTTCTTCCTACTTTCTTCCCTAGGCCTCATGCAAGTCAGGCTGAAACAGTTCTCCATACCTTGGACTGTAGGAGGGCCTTATCCTTCTACCTTGAACGTACGCAAGGTCACAGGAAGGCTTCTCAGCTCTTCCTTTCTTTTGACCCCAATAACTTGGGGAGGCCGGTGTCCAAGCGTACCTTGTCCATCTGGGTGGCTGACTGTATCACCTGGGCTTACAAGGCAGCTGACCTTCCTTTGCAGGGTAGGGTCACGGCCCACCGTGTGAGGGCAGTGGCTGCATCAGTGGCTCACCTCCGCTCTGTTCCATTGTAAGACATCTGCAGGGCTGCTACTTGGTCTTCAAGCCAGACGTTTGCAGCCCACTACTGTCTGGAGAGGGAGTCCCGTAGGGACAGTGCTTTTGGCCAAGCAGTACTCCGGAATCTCTTTGAGGTCTAGGCAACTCCTGCCCTCTGGTTGGGCTACCTGGGGAGGGTGTGTCCTTGCAAAGCCTTCACTGTGTTGCTGAGACTAGAGAGTTCTCTTGTTCAGCCTGGGTTCTTGGTAGCCCAGAGCTGGGGAGTCACCCATAAGTGAGGACTGACTTCCTGCTTGGTCCTGGAGAAAGAGTAGTTACTCACCTGTAACAGGTGTTCTCCAGGAGCAGCAGGAATCAGTCCTCACTACCCTCCCTCCTCCCCTTGGAGTTGCAGTTGTACATAGTTTAATTTTTACATTTTTTGTGTGCTGTTCTTAGCTATGTCATTTGACTGAGGTAAGATGGCACCTTTAGGCGGGAAGGGAACCGCGCATGCGTGCCTGCATTCCCAAAGACTTTCATGGAAAGCTGGGGAAATGCTCCGCTGGGGCTTCATCGGCGTCGATGACACCCATAAGTGAGGACTGATTCCTGCTGCTCCTGTAGAACACCTGTTACATGTGAGTAACTACTCTTTCTTAATCAACAGTTCAACAGTAATAAGAACAACAAAATATAATTCTGCAAACCACCAACAGATAATGAGTCTCATAAATTACACTATTGAGACAAACCACTATACTTAGCCCCAGCACCTGAGGAGGTTCAGAATAATCTGTCCTCGCTAGTATATGTAGTTCTGGGACAAGGGCATATTTGTCTCCTCTTTTACCCTCAAGCCAAGACTAGAGGCCTCTAGCAAATTCAGGGCTAGTCCTCAATGGGCTGTGTGAAGGACAAGTCTACACAAATTGGTAGTTCTCTGACCAGTGACAATGTAATATTCTACAATCTTAAAACTCTTGGAAGATAGTGGGAAACATGGGACTAAGGTAGGGAGACATGCAGAGTCAAAAGTGAAGTACCCCAGAGAAAAATACATCTTTATGGTAGGAATGATAGAGAATCATTTTTAGAGTAAAAATACAAATGGTTAGAAGTTAGAGCTTACTTTCGTCTATGTTGCTGAGAGAAGTGTTATAATTATATGTGTTATAATTGTAACTTGGTTCTCCCTGTTACTACCCAAGTTTACACGTAATATGCTTATTGTTGTGCAATGTTTGTTGTATTGCTCTGTGATGCCTGTTCATTACTACCCAAGTTTACACGTAATATGCTTATTGTTGTGCAATGTTTGTTGTATTGCTCTGTGATGCCTGTTCAGTGTAAAAGGTTTATTCTCCAGGAACAAGCAGGAAGTCGGTCCTGACATGTGTGTGACGTAGATACTGATAGAATCCTCGCAGAAGCATCTCCCCAGCTTCCAAAGAAAGCCTTTAGGAGATGCCAGTACGCATGCATGGTCCCCTTCCTGTCCAAGGGTGCCATTTTGGTCAGTCTCCCTTTTTCCACAGAGCCCTACAGACATATGTCTTCTCCCCCCTGAAAAAAGCTAATTTTTTTTGTACACTCCTGTACACCTTTCCATCCTTCGCTGGTCCCTGTCTCACAACTTAGTCTTGTTTTTTGTCAGGTTCTTCCAGTGCTTTCACACCTTTTTCAACCACTGGCCACACCGAAGGTCTTCAACTCACAGGGGTTCTTTTTGCCCCGGTGGCCACCGTTTTCAAGAAATGTGATCGGTGCTCCAAAAACATGTCACACTCCGACACTCATGATTGATGCCTCTGGTGTCTGGGCACCGACCATGACCCAAAGGAATGCCCCCTGTGCAAAAAAAGGTCCACCAAGGCCATCCAGATCCACCGGCAAAAGCAAGAGGACATCTTCTACAGGGCAGACTTGACCCCGGTTTCACTGGTAGCCTCACGCTCATAGGCCCTGCACGGATCCTCTGAATCATGTAAGATCCCCATGGTTCCTGAGCTGGCTCGCAGACATTCTGAGCAAGGGTCCCCGGAGTGAGAGCATAAGAAGAAAGACCTAGAGGACCTGGTTCTGGAAGACGGACAAGCAGGGGAAATCACATGCGTAGTCCTTCAGCCCCCAACAGGCCTCTGAGGAGTCAGAGGGAGCAGCCCCAGAAGGTACCCAGGACAGAAGACAAGGCATCCAGCGACAGACTTCAGTCTCCCAAGGGCCGTCCTGCCGAGGACGTCCTCGACACTAGACCCAGTAACCCCAGCATCTGTCTGACAGCCACCCCCGAGTGGGAAACTTGTATGTTGGAGCTTCATCCCGGTGTGTCTGCGTATCTCACATCCCAACAGGCATCGAGACCCGGCCACGCTGGTTCTCATGCCGAGTCCTCAGGGACCTCTATACAAACGACTCTCTGGACTGCCGAAGTGATCCCCGAGACCCAGATGTCTGTCAGATCCTTGGCGAAGGTCTCGATCTCTCTCCCACTCATTGGTGGCGAGGTCTTCGCATGCAAGTGCCTCTGGCTTTGGCCATGCCTCGGCCTCAAAGCATTGAAGACCAGAGCCAATGATGCCCTTGGAACCGCCAGGCCTCTATTCTTCCTCGGACTACTCGGCCTTGGGAGTCCCAATTGTCCCCAGAATCCTGGGCCCACCAGGACCTCCCTTTGGATCTGTCCCCGCTGGCGGCTAGGCGCTGATCCCCACTCAAGGACACCTTGTTCCTTGAGTTTGTCTGGGACATGGCGCAAGCCTACCTCACTACCGAGTTGGAGGAGGATCCTCATATGGAGGAACTCGATAGCCTCCAGTATGAGGCGCCGCCTAAAGAAATTCTGACTGTCCCGGTCCCCTCCATTCTTAAGACGATTCCTCCGGATGTGGGAGGCCTCGGCCTTGGTGAAGATTGTCAGCTGCCGCCTGGATGCCATGTACCAGGTCCAGCGCAGGCCTGATTTCCGCAAGACCGAACTCCCCACACCTCTATGGTTGTGGAGTTGGTTATGCGTCAACAGAAAAGCCTGAAGACACATTCTTCGGTGCGTCTGGGCAGGGAGTCCCACGTCCTTTGGCGAAAATGCTACCAGGGCTCGATGCTTTCCCTGCTGAATCCAGATGTACCAACTTTACATTGGTATGTTCCTCTGAGACCTGTCGAAGGAACTCAGAGGCTTTGCGGCTGGCCTCGATGGGGATCACCTCCTGCTCTTCCAGACACTTAGGAAGTCCATCAGGAAGTGTTCCAAGTATCTCTCCCGGGCTTCCTACGATGGCTTTGAGCCATCATGCGGGTAGCAGCCATGAGCATCAGGGCCCGACACCAGGCTCGGCTCCAGATACCTGATCTCGAGCAATGGGTGCAGGAGTAGCTCCTGGACATCCCCTGCCTTGAAGCAGCTTTTCGGCAAGCAAATGGAGGACAAAGCTGCTGAGAGAGAATACATGACTCGGACTCTACTCTTGAGGAAGACTTTCACTCTTCCCAGGAAGGAAGCCTTCAGGAAAGAAGCCCCCTTTCCATAGAGAGGGCCAACCCTTCAAGGCTACCCTCCATACTTGGCTGCCCAGATCCCTCAGCAGGGCCACCAGGGCATGGAGCGGTTCAGGGCCCATGCCAGCACAAGGGCCCCAAGCCCCATGCTTCAACCCCAGCCCAGCCTGGGTTGGGGTTTGACTCCCCCAGCATAGCCCTTCTCCCTCTGAAGGATCAGTTGCCCAAGGGGGGAGGGGGAGTCTGGTCCACTTTGCCCACATGTGGCCTTCCATCACCACCAAATCATGGGTGGTCAGGGAGGCTTACCTCCTCTACCTGGACCAGCTGCCTCCACCTTGCTTTCCAGGGGACCCTCCTTGGTCTCTCCTACACCAGGCTCTGTTCATGCAAGAACTCACAGGCCTTCTCAGGGACCGGACTGTGGAGACCATAGCACACCACCTGAAAAGAATGGTTTTACTCCAGGTACTTTCTGGTACCAAAAAAAACAGGTGGACTAAGGCCCATCCTGGACCTGAGAAACCTAAACAAATTTCTGGTGCGGGAGAAGTTCAAGATACTCTGGCTTGGAATATTGCTGCCCTTCCTCCGGCAGGGAGATTGGCTATGCTCTTTGGACATAAAGGATGCTTATACCCACATCCTTATCCATTCTTGTCACAGTACCTAAGAATCATGGTCGGAGGTGATCACTTATCAGTACAGGGTACTTCCCTTTGGCCTGGCTTCCGCCCCTCGGGTCTTCACCAAATGCCTGGCAGTGGTGGCAGCCTTTTTCAGTCTCCAAGGGGCCTTCATCTTCCCTTACTTGGACAACTGGCTTGTAAAAGGGGACACAGCTGCAGAGACAACACAGGTCACAGGCTGCACCATCAGGGTCCTGCAACACCTGGGCTTTGTGATAAATCACCCAAAATCCTATCTCACCTCAACTCGGGACTTGGAATTCATAGGGGCCCGGCTGGACATGCTCCAGGCCACAGCTTTCCTCCTCCAAGACAGGGCAGATCATCTCGCGGGCCTGGCAACTGAGGTACAGCACCGTCACACCATATCAGCGTGGTCGATGCTTCGCTGCCTTGGCCACATAGCCTCCACGGCGCATGTCGTCCCAAAGCCCTCTCTACATGCGGGCAGCTTGGTGGTGTCTCCGCTCACAGTGGGCCCAGGTCACGGACAGGCTCCAGGACAGTTTGAGGCAGGTTCCAAAAAACCCTGTGGAGGGGCATGCCCCTTCCAGCTCCCAAGCCCCCAGAGGGTCCTCATGACAGATGCTTCCCTACTGGACTGGGGTGCCCATTAAGAGGAATTGCGCACCCAGGGCATCTGGTCCTTCGAGGAGAGCCAGCAGCAAATCCAACCTGCTGGAGCTCAGGGCCATTTTCCTTGCTCTCAAGGCTTTCCAGTACCGCCTGCAGCATCAGTCAGTGCTTGTTCAAAGGACAACCAGGTCACTAGGTTCTACCTGAACAAGCAGTGGAGCACAGGCTCCTACCGCCTTTGTCAGGAGGAAGTAGCCCTCTGTACACAGACAGGGGATGCTCTTCCGAGCAGTGTACCTCCCGGGCCAGGGCAATACCTTGGCAGACAAACTGAGCGGGATCATCCAACTGCACGAGTGGTACCTGAATCCCGGGGTGGCACAGTGGCTCTTCAGGTTATGGGGCACCCCAACTTCATCCTGTCTGCCAACCCGACCAACACTCAGCTGCTGTTTTTCTGCGGCCCACAGCCACATCCAGCTCGGTTGGCACCGGATGTCTTCCTCATCTCATGGTCGGAGGGCCTATTGTATGCCTTCCCTTCCATGCCTCTAATAGTATGGACTCTCTTCAAGGCCCAGTGAGACAAGGCTTCTCTGATTCTGGTGGCCCCGAGACTGAATCCCTGGTTCCTCTTGGGAGCTCACCAGGGCTTCTCACTCAGGAGGACTCAGTCTTCCACGCCAACCTGGGTTCCTTTTCCCTCACAGCATGGCTGCTGAATGGGTTGCCCTAGCGTCCCTCGATCTTCCCAAGGAGGTGGAGGAGATCCTCCTCGCCTCCTGCAAGGACTCCACGAGGCAGGCCTACACCTTCAATTGGCACAGTTTCTCCTTTTGGTGCACAGAGCAACAGGTGAACCCGTTCTCCTACCCAGTATAGGCGGTACTACAGTATCTGCTTCACCTTTCTCAGTCTGGGCTCAAATCCAGTTCCATGAGTGTACCTGAGTGCACACGCCATGAACCAGCACCCCATAGAGGGCAAGCCTCTTTCTGTGCAGCCCCTCATCACTCAATTCATGAGGGGCTTACTGCTCTCCACCCCCGGCGGAATGGGATCTCAATGTGGTCTTGACGCAGCTTACTAAGCCGCCCTTCGAGCTGTTGGCTCCCTGCCACCTCCATTACCTATTCTGGAAGGTGGCTTTCCTGGTGCCACTCACCTCGGCACGCCAAGTCAGTGAGCTTCAGGCCCTGGTGGCTGAGCCACCTTACACCAGGTTGTACAAGAACAGGATCATGCTCCACACTCACCTGAGGTTTCTTCCGAACGTTGTATTGGATTTCCACCTCAATCAGGAGGTGGTACTCCCTTCTTTCCATGGCCCCACACTGACAAGGCATCGGCAGTTCTCCATACTTTGAAACTGCAAAAGGGCCCTTTCATCAACATTGCACTCAGAGCCACCGCAAAGCCTCAATGTTTTGTCTCATACGACCCCAGTTGTCTGTAGGAGGCTGTCACCAAGCGGACCCTGTCCACCTGGGTGTGGACTGCATCATTTTCGCCCACAAGCAGGCTGGGCTGTTGCTGGAGCGCCGGGTCTTGGCCCAAAATGTCAGAGCTATGGCAACCTTGGTTGCCAGCCTCAGCTCGGTTCCCATGGCAGACATCTGCTGGGCCGCCACCTGGTCTTCGGTCCACACTTTTGCAGCATTCTACTGCCTGGAGAGGGAGTCCTGATGGGACATTGCTTTTGGACAGGCTGTACTCTGTAATCCGTTTGGGATTTAGGCAACTCCTGCCCTCCGACCCTTCTTGTTCAGGCTATCAGAGCCATGGTTTTACCTGGACACTGGAATCCTTTGTGTCTGTCCTCGGATGCACTTGCTGCTGCTCACGGCTGGGCCGTGCTTTTTCTACTGGTCATTGGTAGCCTGGAGCTAGGGAGTCCCATATGTGAGGACTTACTTCCTACTTGTTCTTAGAGAAAGTGTAGTTACTCACCTGTAATGGGTGTCCTCCAGGGACAGCAGGAATCAGTCCTCCCAACCCTCCCTCCTTCCCTTGGAGTTGCTCTTCATTTTGGCTATCTTTTCTTTATTGGCTCTAGCTAAGTAATTTGACCAAAATGGCACCCTTTGGCAGGAAGGGGACCACACATGCATGGTGGCATCTCTCAAAGGCTTTCTTTGGAAGCTAGGGAGATGCTTCCGTGAGGTTTGATGTCACCCATATGTGAGGACTGCTTTCTCTGGAGAACACCTGTTACAGGTGAGTAACTACTCTTTCTGTTCTGTGTAAACAATGCTGATTTCGAAATAATGCGGTATATAAAATCAAATAAATTAATTGCTTTGGGTTTTGTTTTTAAAGGCATATCTGCAAATGGCAAATGAAACGTCAGCTGACTCCTTGGTTAAGTTTTATGCTTGCTTCCCCATGTCAGTGGCTGGAAATCAGCTTTCAGTGAAGCCGGCACCTAAATACAAAAATGTAAATGATGTGGTAAGTAACTGAAAGAAAATACATGTTTATACTGGATTTTCACATAGAGCATCCTGTGCATTATGATGGTGCAGCAGACAGAATATCTCCATTTTAAATATGCAAAACTGCCCACTGTCTGGAGTTTAGTAATCAGTCATCGTGAGGGCATAGGGTTGGTATTTATAAGTGTTTGGTGTTTAACTGGGTAAATGTTTAAAAATGTGAGGCCATTGAATGTAATTCATTTAAGACTAATAAGAGAATATTTTTTACTCAACGAGTAATCAAACTTTGACATTCGTTACCGGAGGATGTAATAAAACCTGTTAGTGTAGCTGGGTTTAAAAAATGTTTGTACAATTCCATAAACCGTTATTAAAGAGGACCCAGAAAATCCAAAGCTTACCCAAGGGTGGGGCATTGTGGAACCTGTGTGCCTTTTTGGGAAACTGCCAGGTACTTGTGACCTGGGTTAGCCACTTTTGTAAACAGGATACAGAGCTTCCTTGTCATCTCTCCGGGCCAGTCCGGCACTTCAGGGTTGTCAACCTTCTCCAGCAGCTGAGGACTGAATGCAGAATCTTTTCTGTGATCTAGTATCTGGCTCCCCCTACTGGCACACCTCAGTCTTTCAGTCCTCAGCAGCTGGAAAGGACATTAGGTTGCTGGCTCCCAGTGCACTGACTGATGAAAGCTTTATTTTCTGTCTTTTTTCCTTTTTGTTTTTGGGTTATAGGATTCTGTAGTTCCGATTGGGATAGCGTGAAAAAGCCCTAGCTGGGGTTTTTTCTCTTTGGTAGGATATGTGGGAGCTCTTGGCTTGGCCAGAGCTCAGCCGCGTGTGCATTTCCCGCGGAGGCAGAGCCTGCCTCATTTTGGGAAACAAGGGCCGGAGGATCAATTAGCGGCGGAGCGGGGAGCCCTCGGACACCGACCGCGTCTCTCTGACTCAAACAGACCCCCCCCCCCCCCCCACTAGCAGCGGGAGCGCGGGTCTGAAGCGGCACGAACTCTGTCAGTGAAGAAACTGTTCTCCGGCACAGGAGACCGCTCTCGCTAGCGGGAGTGCGCGTCGTCCTCGCCAGGTCCCGGGCCCGGCTGGCAGTACTAAACAGGTTAGTTTGTTCGTTTTGGTGGTTTTGACGCCGCGGTTCTCAGTTTTAGTTGGGGGGCCTGGTTGTGGCTCGTTTTCCTCCGCCGTTATGGATAGCAGGCAGGAAGCGAGTGCTTCCCTCAAGGCCGGTCAGAGTGTGGCAGAAATGGCGGGAAAGGCGGCCATTTCTGCTAAGACGCCCAGGTTGGAAGCCATTTCAGAAAAGCCCTCAAAAAGGAAGGGCAAGTCTAAAAAGCCAACGGGTGTGGAGGAAGCTCCTTCACTGCACGTGGCAGCAGTTCAGAGCGCTGTTCAGTCGGTGTTTTCGGCAGATTTAATTTTGGAAATGCATCGTGCTTACTGCCTGAAGCAGCGGCAGTCTCAGGGGGCAGAGCCTGTTCCTCTTATTGCCTCAGGCCGGGAAGCTGATCTTGCAGCCTGGGACCCGGGGGAGGGCTCTTCCCAGTCGGTCCGCGGGTCGCCTGGGGATTCGGATGGTTTTGTTTTTTCCTACCCGGCGCCCTCAGACATGGAGGACGGTGAAGTTGTGGAATCCGAGGTGGATCACTGGCTGGGGAGTTATGAAGATAGTGAGTTGGGGGATGCGGATGATCTGAGTTTTTTTAGGGTATTTAGAAAAGAGGAATTGGCACCTCTTATCTCCCAGACGTTAGCAGCGTTGAATATTGAGCTGCCAGCGGTGCAAGATCAGCCGTTGGAGGATCCCCTACTCAGAGGGTTTAAGACAGATCAGAAGTGTTTCCCAGTACACCGCATAATGAAGCAAATGGTGGAGTCCGAATGGGAATGCCCGGAAGCCACCTTGCGGGGGGCTAGGGCGATCGGTAGATTGTACTCCTTGCCGCAGGAGGAGCAGGATTTGCTGAAAATGCCTAAGGTCGATGCCCTTGTCTCGGCGGTAACTAAGAAAACCACTATTCCCGTGGAGGGCGGAGCGGCGCTCAAAGATTTACAAGATAGGTGGCTGGAGACTCTGCGCAAGCAGACCTTTGATTCTCCAGGACCAAGCCCAGTTCGTGCAGGGCGTTTGGTCTCCACGTTGTCCATCAGTCTGTTAGAACTCAAGACAGTCCGTCTGGCTCTGTTGGCTTTTGCTGCTCTGGTCGAGCAGAAGGCCGTGTGGGTGTTTTCCGACAACGCGGTCACAGTTTCGTACATCAATCATCAAGGAGGGACAGGCAGTGCGTCTCTCTTGGAGGAGTGCCTGTGGTTGATGGACTGGGCGGAGTCGCACTTGGTAGCCTTGTCAGCGGCGCATGTAGCGGGTCGCGACAATGTGCAAGCCGACTACCTCAGTTTGTCCGCCAGGCAATTGTCCTGCCCTGGCAGGTAAATAGCCTTGAGGAGGATGTCGAGACCGACTGCCCAAGAGCAGAGTCTCCGAGCCTCCTGACATAGGAGGGTGCCCGGGCCCCGTTTGTTCACGTAGAACATGGCAACCTGATATGTCCGTCTGCACCAGTACAGACTGACAAAACGTGAGGTGAGAGAAGGCCCGCAGGGCTAGGCGGATCGCCCGTAGCTCCAGGAAGTTTATCTGCTGGGCGGCCTCCCAAGGTGTCCAAAGGCCTTGAGTGCATGTCCCTTGACAATGCGCTCCCCATCCCAGGTGTGTCGACCAGCACAGGGCGACCCCACGGCATCGACGCGGCCGTCGAGGGCCCCGCCCTTTCCTAGAAAAGAGGCCTTGGGGTCTTCGACCGCCTCGATCCCACCGCGGGGGCTTGGCACTCCCCCCCCCCACCCCCTGCAGGGACTCGTCGTCGGGTGACCTGGGTCCCCTCGGGGACGGGCCGTATGCCCCGGCAGGCTTTCCCTCCAGGTAGGACGGGTTCGAGAGGGGGGCCCGGCATCGGGCAGCGCCCGCCAATCGACATCGGCGCCGGCGTCAGATGACCCCCTCTCCACCGAGCTCCGTCCTCGGGGGCCCTTTATGCTCGCGGCACCGGTCGGCGCGCTCTGGGATCTCCACCACCGGCGCGGTCGCTCCCGCCGGGGTCCTCGAGGAGGGAGTCTATCTCCTCGCTCGGTTCGATGCCCAGCCTGGAGTCGTTGTCCAGCCTTGAAAGCCTGGCTACTGCACATCTCGGGATCGGCCCCTGTCCCCTCCCGCAACGCAGAGCAGAGACCGCTGGCCCCTGCCCTCCGGCGGCCGCGGATTCGCTCCAGTCACGGGGGGAAGCGCTGCCCCCGGGTTCGGGGCCGAGTCCGATTCCTGCGGCGCCGTTGGTGCCATCGACCCCTTCGATGCCTAGCTTGGAATCAATTCCAGGAGCCGACGACGCCATGTTGACTGCCCCGATCCGGGTCGGTTGGTCCCCTCCTCTGCCCAGCGGGCATCGGCCTGAGCGGCCTCTTAGTGCCCTGGCGGCCTCTCCCGCCATCACTCCTCCGGCAGAGCCGCCTTTTCAGGATATCCTTCTTGAAATGGCGGACTTGCTGGCCATCCCTATCCCGGACCCGAGCCCAGGCCCTGCGGAACAGGCAGCCGTGATGCTTCCTCTGCATCCCTCCCTGCAGGATCTCCTGCTGGGGGCTTGGCGGTCGCCTTTGAGGGTTCCGGCGCCGTCGACTGCGATGCAGGCTCTGTACCGGGTGCCTCCGTCCCCGGGGTTTCGGCAGCACCAGCTTCCACATCGGTCCATTGTGGTGGAATCGGCGCTGAGGAAGGCCGGAAGCAAGGAGAAGCATGCTTCTCGCCCTCCAGGCCGCGCCTCGAAGACGCTAGATACTCTAGGACGTCAAGCCTTCCAAACGTCCATGCTGGCGGCCAGAATTATTTCATATATATTTTATATGAGTCTGTCGCTTCGGGAGGTCACTGAGAGGTTATCTCGGTTATCCCCCTTCGTATCTGCAACCAAGGCCTTTGAATATTCCCTGCTTCTTTATCACTGCAGGAATATCTCCGGATTCCTTTCTCGTGCTTCTCTGGACTCCTTCCGGTCGGTCAGCAGAGCCTCTGCTGATGCCATTAGAGCACGCCGTACAGCATGGTTGCAGGCGTCCGAGTTGTGTAGACGGGCACAGCACAACCTGGGTAATTCTCCCTGCGACGGAGATCACCTCTTCAATAGCGAAGCCTTACATCAGGTCGCACAGTGCTTCGCTACCCTTCCCAGAGTTAGCAGTCAGCCTAGGGCCCGGCCCTCACCCGGCGGTGGTAAACGCCTCTCCAGACCCCCCTTCCCTAGGAAGAGGAAATGTCAGCCCTCCGCCCACCCTCCAGGCGCGCCCAAGCAAGGGACCTCTCACCCCGGGTTGATGTCCCCGGGCCCGCGGCAGGACCCTCATACTAAGTATTTTTAGGCTCGGGTGGGCGGCTGCCTGCACTTAACTTCCTTACCAGAAGTTTAAAAGCGAGCTCTACTCTGGGGCTCGTTCAGTTGACGAAGGGTTCGGGGACTTATCTAGGGGTTCAGGTATTCTCCTCCGTGGGAAAGGGAGACCACCTTACTCCGTGATAGCTATGGCCCACGGTCACCCTACTTACTCTTCGGTACGTCCCCGAACCCCTCTCAGTCAGTATTCCCTTGCTGATTGCTTCCGTACCGGAATTCCCCTTCCAGCCACTATAGTCCCCCAATACTTACCAGGGACTATACCCTCATGTCCCCCGATTGTGCGGGGGACGAGTTCTGCGTGCAGGTCCTGGGGACACATATAGGGCCTCCAACCCCTGAGGCGTTCTACCGGACTGATGCTATCCTCCGTCCCCCACGCTACCGCGCTCTTAGCTTGCCGATCTGCCCTTGCCCTCCGGAAAAGATCCCTCCTCTGACGGATCTTGAGGCTGCCTCTCCAGGTGGACGTTCTGGGGATTGATGGCAGATCCGCCTTACCAGGGTGCTGCTCATGGAGGTAGGGCCCCCCCCCGGCGTACCTGCGTTAGTACCGGAGGGGGCGTCCCCATGTCCACCGGCTTAGCTATACTAGATATCACCTGCTTGATAGGCGCCTATTGGGGGATGCCCTCAGTACCTGTGTTCTACCACCCTTTTTTCCCCCTATGGCCGGTACACACCCCCCCCCCCGGGGGTCCGGCCAGTCCGCCTGCCTATTCCTCGTTCGGCCCGCGGACTGGTGGTACCCTACTGCTGTGAAGTCAACAGCTCCTTTTTCAGTTAGGTCCTCCCAGAGGTCCGGACCCTTGTCTCCCTATCCTCGCTAGGGCAGACTGTGTACTCCTTCTGCTCCGGGGTACACCTTTACTCTTCTCTGGGATAGGCTCTCTAGTTCGGCCTGTCTTCCACTGTTAGTCCTCTGAGTTATGGACTCTACTCCTAAGGGAGTGCTCAGCTTGCATTAAGTCTCCTGGAAGACCTGCCGTCCTTCTCCTGACCCAGCTGACGCCTGGATCTCATGGCCTTCCGGATTTGGAACTTCCTCCTCGCTGCGGTGAAGTTTCCTTGATGACCTTGCTACTGTGTCTACAGTGCCTTCATCACAGGACTACTTCCGACAACCCGGTGGGTAAGCTATACAGGGTTCTAAACCATTAATTCTTTAAAACTTAATGGCCGGTAAGCTCTATATGGTACTAGGTCATTTACTCATTAAATGCTTAATGATACTCTTCATGCACCCCTCTGACTACTCTCCCGTAGCCTGGGTTTTTTTTTTTTGCTGTATCTTAATGGTACCTGTTCTGCACTCTAAAGACTTTCCTCTGTAGTCTTTAGATTCGCTGTTCCTCTATTCAACTCCTGCCCTCCATCCCTCAGGGGATGCCGGGGATTCAGGTTGGGCAAATGCCATCCCGTCCTGGGCTGTGCTTATGGGATCTCCCCGGGCATCCTTAGCTAGGGAGTCTCCACGTGTGAAGACTCATTCCTGCTTGTTCCTGGAGATAGCACAGTTACTTACCTGTAACAGGTGATCTCCGGAACAGCAGGAATTAGTCTTCACAACCCGCCCACCTCCCCTAGGAGTTGTATCTCTATTTTCTCTATTCCTTCCTCTCCTCTCCTCCTGGCTCAGCTATGAAACTCAACTGGGGAGAAGCAGTAGGAAGGGCGGGAAGCCACCACGCAGGTGCGGGGGATGCTCCCAAAGGCTTTCTGATTGGATGCTGGGGAGCATTCCCGTGCGGGCTCCGTCGGCGACGTCTCCCACGTGTGAAGACTAATTCCTGCTGTTCCTGAGATCACCTGTTACAGGTAAGTAACTGTTCTTTACTTCCCTTCAATTCTGATGTAGCCACTGAGAGACAGGAGATATGCCAGAATGGTGACTCCATCCTCAAGGGCCTTCATAAGCACTCCAGAGCCTTTCCATTCTTGCAGGCTCTCCACCTTAACATATGTTTGCAGAGTAGTATACTCCAGATACTCCCTTGAGGGATCTCAAGGTCATGAGCAAACTTTATGCCTTTCCTTAGTCTGATCTATATAAATGGATCCATTTCCCATGAGTAGATGCACCATTGACGGTGGTAACTAAGCCCACGTCCCATCCCGGTGGAAGGTGGGGTGGCTCTTAAGCTCACACAGGATTGTAGAACAGAGGCCCTTTTGAAGACTTTCCTGCCTTCTCCCTTGTTCTCCAGGTGGCAGTGTGGAGGTCTGATGGCCTAGGCTCTTCATGGAGTTCATTTGCTACCGGAGGACTCTGCTTTGTCCCGTTTTGTAATCAGCAGCTGCTTTTCTGGCAGACATTATGTATGGTCTCATCCAATTGGCATCTAAGGATAATTGCGGTGACTATGGCTGCCCAGTGATGGCTTTGGGCTCCAGAATGCAGCCTTCAAAGCTCGATTGTCTAAACTTAAAAGGAAAGCTCCTCTTTGGAGAAGACTTGGTAAATCTGGTGAAGAACTTTGGAGAAACCAAATCTCATCTGCTTCTGGATAATTAGCCCCAAGCCCCTTTTCAGATAGTCATCCTCGCATTCTTCTTGGCCTTGTTTTAGCAACTTGCCATTAGTGACTGGGAAAACAGTTGGGCTCATTTTACCAGAGCTCAGAGCAAACCACTGCCTTTTGCAGTGCCTGCCGATCCCCTGATCCTTCTTGCACGAGAACAGCCGCGCCTCATTCAGCCCACTGATGGGTGGGGGACCAACTCTCCTTGTTTCACCAGGGATGGGCCCGAATTAACCACTGATGACTGGATTCCCGACACTATCCAACATGGCTACATCCTCAATTGCAAGGGGCCCATTTTGGATGCCTTTGTGATCTCTCCCTGTGCTTCCAAAGCTAAGAGCTACCTTGGAGAGACTGCTGTGCCTCCAAGATGCTGTGCCCTAGCATCCCCTTCAGGAGGACAAGAAGAAATTCCACTTATTTTGTCCTCAAGAAAGACTGGTCCTTCAGACCAATCCTGGACCTAAAGGGAGTTATCTCTGAAGGTGGGTATTTCTGGATGGAGACCCTAAAATCAGTCATCTAGGCAGTAAAGCATGGAGAGTTTCTCACTTCATTGAACCTAATTCAGGCATATTTTTACATCCCCATTAGGAAAGATCAGCAGCGCTTTCTAAGGTTTGCCATACTAAATATGCACTTTCGGTTCTCAGCTCTTTTCAGAGCTGTGACTGCTCCCAGGACCTTCTCCAAGGTCATAGCAGTGATAGCATCTGCCCTCTGAGAGGGCATCCTGGTCCACCCTTTAAATTTCTCCTGAAAACCCACCTCTTCTGCTAGGCCTTTGACCTACCTTTCTCTCCCACTAATCTGTATGATAGTCGGTCCGCTTTGTACTTCAGCAGTACCTTACCTTGTCTTTCCTGTCACAAAATTGGCGTTCCTTTTCTAACTGCAACCTGTTTTATTTATTTATTTTTTTGTATACCGCCCTGATACTTCAGCCTGGGCAGTCAAGCAAACAATGTAATAAAGGTAAAGATCTCAATGACTGGCTCATTTGGGCCAGGTCACAATTTGAGATGATCAGGGTAATGGCCCAAATGGTTCAGTTCCTGGAGAATCTTAGTTGGGTGGTCAACTACAAGGAGTCATCTCCTACGTTCTTAATCATTAGAGTATCTTAGAGCACACTTACACCTGCACAGGCAGAGTCTTTTTGACTTGGAGCGGCTTTGTCAGCAATCAGGCTTCCAGATACAATGTTCACTCAGGGTCTGTGACTATCACCAGTTCCTAGGCATGATGGCAGCCATGATAGTTCATTCCATGGGCTCTAGCCCACATGTGGATGCTCTGTCATTGGTCTGCTGGTCCCTTCAGGACCAACATTAGCCTTGCCCTTCGGTGGCAAACAATCTGTTCTGGTGGTTGCAACCCTTCAAGCTGGGGAAAGTCATGTCCCTGGAAACATAGAAATAGAATGACAGAAAAAGACCACATGGCCTATCTAGTCTGTCCTTCCATATCAACTACAACAGTCACCTTTTTTCCTTTAGATATCCTCTGTTTGTCCCATGCTTTTTTGAATGCAGATACTGTCCTCATCTCTACCACCTCCAATGGGAGACTATTCCACGGATCCACCACTCTTTCCGTAAAGAAACATTTCCACATATTACTCCTGAATCTCTCCCACCCAATGGGTAATAATGACATCTTATTTCAGCCTGTTGAGCTGGGGAACTCATTGCCTGGGATGGATGGCTCAAATGCAGTAATCCCACTATGGGGCATCTTTGTTCACCAATGCTCGAAACACTCGTCTAGCCCTCTGGATGTTTTGGCGCCTAGTTCAGGGTTGGGCTATTCGGGTGGTCTTGGGTAGTGTGATGGTGGTGACATATGTAAACAGGCAGGAGGCACTAAAAATGCAGGGGTGGTCCTAAAGATGAGTTTGCTGCTCCCCTGGGTGGAGCACATCTGTTGGTGTGCTCTGAACAGCATATTGTGAGAGTCAAGAATGTTGAATCGGATTATCTCAGTATGCTTACCTTCAATCCAGGGGAATGGGGAGCTGGTGTCAGTGACCTTCCAGCACATTCTCAACTGGTGGGGATGCCCCTGCATGGATCTAATGCTGACCCAAGCCAGTGTCAAGGTAGAGAGGATATTGAGCTGTCGCAAGGCAATTGGCTCCTTGGATGTCATTGCCCTGGCACAGCTGTGGCCTCTAAAGTCCCTGTATGTGTTCCCACCATGGATGCTCATCGGGCAGTGCTCTGCCAGAGATCATTCAGGCCTGATGGCTCTGTGCTGGCTAAGGAGGCCCTGGTTTGCTGCCTTGCAGACTGATGCAGAAAACTAGTGCAGCCTTTAAGTACCAAAAATGGCACGTTTAAGCACATTTAAACTCACATCAAATGCAGAAGAGAGATGGACGCACATGTAAATGGCAGCGAAAAAACTAGTGCTCAATTAATGCCATGAGTATTTCAATTACAGCAAATGAGCTGCACATAATCAGGTATGCAAATGATTGCTGTGCCCAATGCAGAGACATAGGCAGAGGATTTCATACCCAGCTTTAGCCCCAATCTCTCTGCGCCTGGCTCTGTGGTGGCTTAAACCGCCAGCGCATTCCCCCGACAAGATTTTGATGGCATCGGAGCAATCCCAGCAAAGAGAGAAGCCCCCAGTGCCATCAAAATACTGTCGGGCCAGTGCTCTGACAGTCACTTCCTAGTGGTCTAGTAGCCTGATCCCACTACCTCCCCCCCCACACTTTTAAAAATAAATAAATAACTTGGTGGTCTAGTGGCCCCAGAACCCCCTCTCGGTATCTTTCAAAGCGGGAGCGCTTCCTACTCACTCCTGCTCTGCCATCTTTGAAATGGTGGGCCTTGCCACACACAGTGCATCCTGGCAGTCTGACCTCATAAGAACATAAGATATGCCATACTGGGTCAGACCAAGGTCCATCAAGCCCAGTATTCTGTTTCCAACAGTGGCCAATCTAGGTCATACGTACCTAGCAGTTTCCCCAAGGGACACAGGTTCCACAATGCTTGTATTGGTTCAAGCATTGATATCCTGGGTCCCTTCTTAATAATGGTTTATGGACCTTTCCTCCAGGAACTTGTCCAAACCTTTTTTAAACCCAGCTACACTAACAGCCTTTACTACATCCTCCGGTAACAAATTCCAGAGTTTGATTACACGTTGAGTGAAATAATATTTTCTTTTATTAGTCTTAAATAGTTTACCCTGTAGCTTCATTGCATGTCCCCTAGTCTTTCTATATTCTGATAAGGTAAACAATCGATCTACGTTTACCCGTTCCACTCCGTTCATTAATTTATAGACTTGTATCATATCTCCCCTCAGCCGTCTCTTTTCCAGGTTAAAGAGCCCCAACCTTTTTAGCCTTTCTTCATAGGAGTAGCCTTCCATCCCCTTTACCATTTTGGTGGCTCTTCTCTGAACCTTTTCTAAAATTGCTATATCCTTTTTAAGATATGGCGACCAGAATTGCACACAATATTCAAGGTGCGGTCTCACCATGGAACGATATAGAGGCATTATAATATCTTTTGTTTTATTTTCCATTCCTTTCCTTATCATACCTAGCATTCTATTTGCTCTCTTGGCCGCCGCTGCACACTGGGCCGAGGGTTTTAACATGGTATCCACAAGGACGCCTAAATCTTTTTCTTGGGTGGTGGTTCCTAATGTGGAACCTTGCATCGTGTAACCATAGTTTGGGTTGTTCTTCCCTAGGTGCATAACCTTGCACTTCTCCACATTAAATTTCATCTGCCATTTTGATGCCCAGTCTTCCAATTTATCAAGATCCTCTTGCAATTTTCCACAATCCTCCTGGGTTTTAACAACTTTAAATAGTTTTGTGTCATCAGCAAATTTGATAACCTCACTCGTTATTCCACTTTCCAGGTCATTTATGAATATGTCAAAAAGCAGCGGACCCAGCACAGATCCCTGGGGTACACCACTATTCACCTTTCTCCATTGGGAAAATTGGCCATTTAGCCCTACCCTCTGCTTTCTATCTTTTAACCAGTTCCTGATCCACAGTAGTACACTGCCTCCTATCCCATGACTCTTTAGTTTTGCCAAAAGTCTCTCATGAGGGACCTTGTCAAAGGCTTTCTGAAAGTCCAGATACACAATATCAACCGACTCACCTTTGTCCACCTGTTTATTCACTCCTTCAAAAAAACATAACAGATTAGTAAGACAAGATCTTCCTTGTCTAAAGCCATGTTGGCTGTCTCCCATTAGGTCATGACTATCTATATGCTGAGTAATTTTATTCTTTATGATGGTTTCTACCATTTTTCCCGGTACTGATGTCAGGCTCACCGGTCTGTAGTTTCCCGGATCACCCCTCGAACCCTTTTTAAAAATTGGTGTTACATTGGCGATCCTCCAATCCTCAGGTATTAGAGATGATTTTAATGATAGTTCACAGATTACTGATAGCAGGTCTGCAATCTCAAATTTCAGTTCTTTCAACACCCTTGGATGTATACCATCCGGCCCAGGTGATTTGCTACTCTTCAGTTTATCTAATAGTTGTAGGACATCTTCCCGATGTATCGATATTTCCTTCAATTCTTCCACACCTTTAAATACCACTTCAGTCGTGGGTAACATCCCTACATCTTCCTCAGTAAAGACCGAAGCAAAGAATTCATTCAGTCTCTCCGCTATCGCCTTGTCGCCTCTTAGTGCTCCTTTAACCCCTTTATCATCTAATGGACCAACTGACTCTCTCACGGGTTTTTTGCTACGAATGTACTTGAAAAGGTCTTTATTTCGCGTTTTTGCTTCCGCAGCAAGCTTCTTCTCAAATTCTCTTTGCCTGCCTTATCAATGCCTTGCATTTGACTTGCCAGTGCTTGTGCTGTTTCCAGGTTTCATCATTTGGCTCTTTTTTCCATTTCTTGAAAGATGCTTTTTTGGCAACAACAGCCTCTCTGACCTCAGCTTTAAACCATGCTGGCAATTTTTTGGACTTCCTTCCACTTTTCTTAAAGCGTGGAATACAGCTGGTCTGGGCTTCCAAGATAGTATTTTTCAACAACACCCAAGCTTGATGTACGTCTTTAACCTTTGCAACTGCTCCT
Source organism: Ichthyophis bannanicus (assembly GCA_033557465.1). Taxonomy (NCBI): domain Eukaryota; kingdom Metazoa; phylum Chordata; class Amphibia; order Gymnophiona; family Ichthyophiidae; genus Ichthyophis; species Ichthyophis bannanicus. The sequence goes on along the minus strand of CM066032.1, from coordinate 1,268,528,139 downwards.
TTTAGTTTTTTCTTAACTGTTTTCCTCATTCTATCATAGTCTCCCTTTCGAAAGTTAAAGGGTAGTACTGTGGATTTCCTTACTATCCCTCCTCCACTAATTAAATCAAAGGCGATCATGCTATGATCACTATTGCCAAGTGGCCCCAACACCCTTATCTCTTGCACTACATCTGGTGTTCCACTAAGGACTAGGTCTAATATTGCTTCCCCTCTGGTCGGTTCATGAACCAGCTGCTCCAAGAAGCAGTCATTTATTTCATCTAGGAACTTTATCTCCCTAGCATGTCCTGTTGTGACACTGACCCAGTCGATGCCGGGGTAATTGAAATCACCCATTATTATTACTGCACTGTAACTTTTGCTAGCTTCCTTGATTTCTTTGAGCATTTCATCATCCATTTGTTCATTCTGGCCAGGCGGACGATAGTACACCCCCACTGCCATCGCCTTCCCCTTTTTACACGGAATTTCAATCCATAGAGATTCTACAGCAAATTTTGTTTCTTGCAAAACTTTAATCCTTTCTGACTCAATGCCCTCTCTAACATAGAGCGCAACCCCTCCACCAATTTGATCAGCTCTATCATTTCGATATAGTTTGTACCCAGGTATCACAGTGTCCCACTGGTTGTCCTCCTTCCACCATGTCTCTGATATTCCAATCATATCTAACCTCTCGTTTAATGCTATATATTCTAACTCTCCCATCTTGTTTTGTAGACTTCTAGCATTTGCATACAAGCATTTTAGAGACTGTATTTTATTCATATTAATTTGGCTATTGGTAGACATGGGTAATTTGGGATCTTTAAGTTCTGTCTGCTCCATACTCGAGGGCATTTGGGCTACTTTACTCTTTTTTGGAACCTCTCTGCTTTTTGTAGTATCCTTCAAGGATACATTCTTCCGAACCATGCGCTCTTGGGCGACTGTCGGATTTCCCCTATTATCTAGTTTAAAAGCTGCTCTATCCTCACCTGGTGCATCTCAGGATTCACCAGCCCCTTTCTGCATAGCTGCGCTGAAGTCGAGTGCTGCAAACGGGCGTAAAAAGCTGATAGCACGTGACTTCAGTGCCCACTTTCTGCATTGGCATGTTGGTTGGTTAGGCTTCTCGGTCAACCCCTTCTGTCTCTGGCAGGAGAGGGGGAGTTATCCATCGGGGCCTATCCTGATGGATGACCTAGCTCCCTCCTTGTTTATAGTTTAGATCTTGAGAGGAGGCACCTGAAGTGTAAAAATTACTCATCAGTGGTAATCGCCACTCTTTTGAAAGCGGGGCTCTACCTGCTTGGCATATATTTGGGTCTGTCTCTTTGAGGCATGGTGTCATCAGTGTGACTTATCTCCTTCGTAAGCAGATTTTCCCTTCCTATTTAACTTTCTTCAGGAATTGGTTTAACAAAGGTCTGTCTCTCAGCTACTTGAGGATGCATGTGGCAGCCTTGGTGTGTTTTCATGTCCCTGTGTCCGGCTGCTCTGTGGCTTCCCACCCCAATGCATCTTGATTCCTTCGGCATACATTTGCACTTTCCTGTGTGGCCTGGTATTCCACCTTGGGACTTAAGCCTTGTGCTTCAGGCCTTGATATTGGCACCTTTTGAGCCATTAAGGTGGGTGATGCTTAAGGATCTTTTTGTCAAGACCATATTTTTGGTCGCTATCTGCTCGATGTACATTTCAGAATTGCAAGCTCTTTCGTGTGGGGGATCCATACTTGTCTTCTCAGTGGAAACAATTTGCTTCTGTTCAGTTTTGTCTTTTCTGCTTGTCTACCTTTCAAGTGATTTCCAGGAACAAGCAGGAATGTAGTCCTCACATATGGGTGACATCGGGTACCAACGGAGTCTGAGTGGGAAGCTCCCCAGCTATCAATAGGAAAGCGTTTGGGCGCAGTCCACTGCGTATGTGCTGGTGCCTTCCTGCTCTTTTTCCGCGGAGCTGACAAGTTTAACTCCTGCCACTGCTGAAGAAGCCCTTGCCTTCATGTATCGTTTGATACCAATTTTTTCTTTTCTACCCTTTATTCCTTTTCTGTTTCCTTCCCTCTCTTCAAGAGAATATACTAAAAAAAAAAAGTCCTTTTCCCCTCAGGACCTTCCTTGTCACTTGAGGCTTACCGTTGGGCCTACTCTCCCACAACATGGAGAAGCCCACCAGTGACTTTAAGAAGTGCACGAAGTGTCCTGCCACCATTTCAATCACCAACAAGCATGATTGGTGCCTCAAATGCCTCAGCCCGGTTTACATCCCTACTGAATGTATCCTCTGTAAACAAATGACAAAAAGGGGCTTCGAGAGCTGAGCCAAAAAATTTGGGTAATTCTTCCCCTCAGACATCCTATCTTTGGCTTTGAGCTCTTCAAGGGCATCATCAAATTCTCCGACCTCCAAGCACTCAAGAATCCAGGCACGGAGAGAAGAGAACCAAAATCCCCTCTCCTTCGTTCCTGAAGATGTTTCTTCCTCAAGAACCCTCGGAGATCGCAAAGGATCCAAGTTGGAAGTTCAAGGACACTTCCGGTATGCCCAGGACATTGAGGGAGCGATCCCGCGAATATGCCCGCTCACACCAGGAGTCATCGCGGACTTCATCAAACTCATTGGTCCAGGCATCCCCAGTGGGAGGACTTGCCCTCCAAAGTCTCAGTGGGGATTTGAGAAGTTCCCGAGGCTCCGTCACCTGCCAAACACTCAATACTGTGCCCTGGTACGATGGTAGCCAATCGTGCTCCATCCAATGACCAGGCACAGGATGATCACTCTAGAGCAGTGCATGCCGACTCTAGAATGGACCTTAGCAGTTCTCCTAGGGCCTCTGTGCCAGTAATAACCTCAGTCCCGGAGACTCTCCCATCGATACCTCCACCAGTATCGTCCCAGCAGGCACTGATGGTACCGATGCCCTCTATGCTGGTTACGATGTCCTTGATGCCCTCACTGCCAGTTCAGATACTGATGGCACCCCCGATTCCAACATCACCTCCGATGCCGTTACCTTCTTGATTCCCACTGAGCTCGGACCCTTCGTGGTCCTGACATCAGATGGAACCGGAGGGCATTGAGCAACACTGCCACGATACTCGACACCGGCACCGCCGCTATTCTTCAGAGTCCAATTCAGATTCCTCAGACTCTGATCATCTATCATTGGATTCTAAGGATCTTAGGGATTTTGCACCAGAGATATCTCCTCCACAATCCAGTACCCGGAGAAAATCCCTGCTGGAGGACATGTCATTTCAAGAATTCATTCGGGACATGGCAGCAGGACTTTCCAACCCCGCAGCTTCAGAGCTGGAACTCAGGGCAAAGGCGTTGGAAATATTGCAATACCCGACTGCACCAAAGGAAGCAACCATCTTTCCAGTATAACTTAATGTTGAGGATGTGGGAGACACCTTTAACCATCTCCCCCATAAGTTGTCGGCTTGATACTATGTATCGAGTCCCTGAATGCCCGGGCTTTCAGAAGCCACAGCTTCGCCACCACTCTATGGTGGGTGGAATAGGCGATGCGCCACATTAAAAGCAGGAAAACGCACGCATCCCTTCCTCCAGGCCGGGAATCGAGAACCCTTGATTCCTTCGCTCGCTGTATTTTCCAGGCTTCCATGTTAGCTAGCCGAATCAACTCCTACATCCTGTACATGGGGATGTTCCTCAAGGAGCTGAATAAGGACTGCGAGGGCTTTCTACCTTTCCTTCCAGAATAAACACCCAGCCTTCCAAGCAGTCTTGTCCCACAGCCAGAACGTGTCAAAGTTTATGAACAGGGTGGCTTTTGGCGTGTTCGAGTCTTCTAGTAGAGTCTCCTCCATAGTCATCGGACCAAGTTGACTAGCATGGCTTCAATCCTCTGACTTAGAACAGTGGGTACAAGACAGGCTAGCTAACATCCCCTGTACAGGTGAGAATCTGTTTGGGAAGAACTGGCATGAGAAAGCCGGTGAGCTGGAAACTGATGACACCGCTCTCAAAAGGCTGCCAAAAACATCTGACTCCTCTAAAAAGAAGGCCCAATCGAAAAAATCCTTCTATCCCAAAAAGGAGGTTTTATCAGTATTCCCAGCCTACCTGCCCTTCACAGCAAAAACAGCACAGGCCCAAACAGGCTAAAAGCCCAGGCTGTCAAAACAGCAGCCACAGCTGCAGCTACCAGCAGCCACCACATCGTCTTTTTGACTCCCTCTACGGGAGCATAGCCAGTCCATCCCATTTAGATGCACTGCCCATCCCAGAATGACTCTCCAACTTCATCACACAATGGAGAAAAATCACTTCAGACAGATGGACCCTCGCCATCATCCAGAATGGATACCATCTCAACTTTCAGGAGCTCCCCCCTCACCACTTCAGAAACCAAGCTCCTTAACAGGCCTCCCTCAGTGCCCTTCTACAACAGGAGGTATAAACTCTCCTAACCCAGGGAGCCATTGAACCGGTACCTCCTCGCAAACATTGCAGAGAGTTCTTCTCCCCCTATTTCCTCATTCCAAAGAAGTCAGGAGGCCTCAGGGCCATTCTGGATCTCCGAGACCTCAACAGGTTCCTTGTAAAAGAAAAATTCAAGATCTCATTGGCAACCCTTCTGCCTCATCTCCAACAAAACAGGCTTTGTTCCCTGAACCTCCTAGAGGCCTACACTCACATACTCATCCACCCTCTCACAGGCAATCTCAGATCCCGTGTCAAGGGGCGCATTATCAATACAGAATTCTTCCCTTTGGCCTAGCTTCAGCACCAAGAGTTTTCACAAAATGCATGGCGGTGGTAGCTGCTCATCTGTGCATCAGAAAGGGTTTGTTTTCCCTTACTTAGACGACTGGCTCATAAAGGCAGACTCTCCCCAAGAACTCTGCTCAGCCCAGTCCAGAACTATAGGACTTGTGCAATCCCTAGGGTTCGTGATTAACTTTCCAAAATCACACCTCATCCCCACTCAGAATTCATCGGAGCCATCATAGACACCACCCATTGCAAGGCCTTTCTACCACAAGACCAAATACAAAGACTAATTCTCCTAGCGAACAGCATGCGTCAGTCTCCAGGAACAAGCAGGAATGTAGTCTTCACATATGGTTATCGTCTGTACCAACGGAGCCTGCACGGGAACGCTCCCCAGCGTCCAATAGGAAAGCTTTTGGGAGCATCCCACAGCGCCTGCGTGCTACCTTCCCGCCTTTCCCAACTGTCCCTCTCCAGTTCTTCCTTTTCCACAGAGCCGACAGGTCGCACATCCTGTCTTGGCAGGAAAAAAAAATCCCCCCTTCTTTTTTGTGGTTGTCTGCCTTCCCTCGATGCTACACTGGTACTGCCGGTGGTGGTTCTTTCTTTTCTTTAAAAAAAAAAAAAAAAAAAAAACTTCTGGAGTCTTTACAGTAATTTTCTCTCAGGTGCCATGCACCATTTTGGGCACTATGCCCAACTTTTCCTTCAGAATGGAAAGACCCGCTTCGGGTTTTAAAAAGTGTTCTAAGTGTGGCGGTACCATCTCCGTCACCGACACCCATGAGTGGTGCCTCAAATATTTTTAGGTCCTGACCACTCTATTTCAGAGTGTGTTGCCTGTGGGATGATGTCGAAAAGGAGCCGGCAGAACCGAGCTGCTAAGCTTAGCGCCCTTTTTCTCTCCGATGCAGCCTCCGTGGCATCGACGTCTTCCAGGGCTTCATCTTCCTCCCATGGATCTCAGGTAACTAAACATAAATCTAGCTGGTCCTCAAAGGGGTAGATCTCCTTTTAGACAGAGAGATGCCTCTGGCGTTGCCCTTGAGGGACCTTCACCGGCAAAATTGCCCCGGCAGGAGGCTTCGGCTTCCAAAGCACTAATGGGGCTCCAGGATGTTCTCGAGGCTTCAACCTTGGCAGAACTACTGGTGCCATGCTCTGGGATACCAGCCGCTTCATCCGGTACCGATACCCAAGCATCGGCAGCATCAATAGACCAGAGATTCTTGGCTATTGAATGCAGTCTGGCGGCTCTTCTCACAGCCTCGATGCCTCTGAAACCGCTTCAGACAATTCAACCGGTACCGGTACCAACTCCGGTGCTGGCACCGACTGCATCGACATCGGCAGGTATTCTACCGTGACAGAGTCATGCGTATCCATCTGGTTCCAACAAGTCGGTACCGGACTACTCCGATGCCGACTTCGATTGGTACCGGTACCATGCCTTGCACGATCACCCGGATCGGAGATACTTTGAATCCTTGGATGAGTCTGAAGACTCTGAAAACTCTGCCGATACCAGAGTACTTTTTCCTGAGGATTCCTCTTCTCCTCAGCGTAGGATGTCTCCACCAGAGGATATGTCTTTTCAGGATTTTATCCGAGATGTGGCTCGGTCTTTCAATCACAATGGCTCCTGAAAAAGAGCCTAGGGCAAAGGAATTAGAAATCCTGCAATACCCTAAAGCTCCCAAGGAGGCGGCTACCTTACCTATTCATGAGATCTTGCATGATCTCATGTTAAGAATGTGGGAAACACCTCTAACCACATCTCCTCACTCTCGAAGACTCGACACCATGTATCAAGTTCCTCCTTGTCCTGGGTTACAGAAGACTCGGTTACCACACCATTCCATGGTAGTGGAGTCAGCTATGATAGAGTGCAAAAAGGCATGCATCTAATCCTCCAGGATGTGAGTGTAGGACTCTTGACGCCTTTGGACGTCGAACCTTCCAGGCTTCGATGCTTTCTGCTAGGATCAGTTCCTATATCTTATATATATGTGAATGTTCCTTAAGGAGGTCACAGGAGATTTAGAGCTTATGAGCCCTCTCCTTCCTGATAAGAGGCAGGATTACCTCGCCCTTGTCAAACATGCTCAGGATGTTTCCAAGTTTGTGAATTGTGCAGCCTTTGACTGACTGCTTTGAGTGCATAAGCAGAACCTCTGCTATTGCCATAGGTGCACGTAGGATTGCCTGGCTCCAGGCATCTGACTTGGAAATTTGGATACAGGATAAACTAGGGAATATACCTTGCACAGGAGAGAATCTCTATGGCAAGAATTGGCAGGAAAAAGCTAATGTTCTCCAGGACCAAGCAGGAAGTCAGTCCTCACATATGGGTGACGTTGGTGCCGACGGAGCCCTCGCGGAGCAATTTTCCCCAGCTTTCAAAGAAAGCCTTTGGGAATTGCAGCGCACATGCACGGTCCCCTTCCCGCCCAAAGGTGCCATCTTGGTCAGTCTTCTTTTTTCCGCAGAGCCCTACAGACGTTGTCTAATAGTCACCGCCGAAAAGTTGATTTTTTCCTTATTATTTTCAGTATTTCTTCGGTTCGACGCCGGTCCTTTTTCCGCCCGGCCTCGCGATGCCGGTTGCGGGGCCTCCCCTTTTTTTTTGGTTTTTTCTGTCCTTCGCGACAACTTCGCACCTTTTTTCATTTTTCCCTGGCGGCCCGTTCGTTCGACCTCTCAGGGACCCTTTTTCCCCCGATGGCCGCCAGTGGTTTTAAAAAGTGTGTTAAGTGTAAGAAACTTATGTCTCTTACCGACACACATGATTGCTGCCTCCGTTGCCTGGGCCCCGATCATGAAGTAATGATCTGTGGGCCCTGTAGCAAGATGTCCGCGAAGTCTTTGCGGAGTCGGCAGCATCAGCGGGAGAGAATCTTCTCTGACCCCAGCCGTACCCGGACCTCGTCAGAAGCGTCGGTGTCCAGAGAATCTGGCTCTGAACACCGCCGGAGCTCTTCTGAGAGGGGGGTCCCCTAACCGGGAACATCAGCGGAAGAAGAAACCCGCGAGGGCGGCGTCGGTGGACGCTCCTGGCTCCTCGAGGGCCAGGTCGCATAGCCCCGACAGCCGTCCCGGGTCTTTGGAGCTGGAGCGGCCGTCCAAACAGCCTCGTCTGGAGATGGACTCCTCTGCTCACGTAAGTGCTGTTGTCTTCGTAGACTCGCCTCCGAGTGGTCCGACGTCGGGCCCGACGCCATCGGGGCCCGAGTCGGGGGCTGCTGGGTCTCCTGAGTTCGGACTCAGGTTGACGGCCTTGGAGCGCAGCTTGACTGCCTTCATGGACCAGCAGCGGGCATTGATCGCTGGCCATCGCTGGAGCGTCTGCCCTGACCGCCGGGACGTCGACGTCTAAGTCGACCCCGGAGACCGAGCCGATCCTCCGAGTCCATGCGGGCTCGAGTCGATCCTCGGTCGAGGTCGCCTTTGGCCTCCCGTTCGGGGCCGAGGTCGTCGACGCCGACTCCCTTGGCGTCGGGGCGTCTGGCGTCTGTGCCCGCCCAACCGGAGCCGCTCGACGACTCCTCCGAGGAGTCCGCCTGGGAATCCGAGGTGGATGAGTCGCCTGGTTCTTTCCGGACTCGGTGTGTTCCTTCTGACTCCCCCCGAGTCCGAGCCTCGGAGACAGTCCCCCCCGGAGGATGCCCGGTTCTCGGACTTCGTGAGGGATATGGCCAAGGCCTTGGCCTTCCCTGCGGATCCCGAGGAGGAGCCTCGAGCCGAGGAGCTCGATGCCCTCCAGTATGACTCTCCTGCGAAGGAGCACTTTACTGTACCGGTTCCTCCAATGCTGGAACGACTTCTCTTCCGCATGTGGGAGAGTCCGGCGTCGTCGCCGCTCTTAAGCAAGCGGGTCGATGCCATATATCGAGTCCGCAGGAGCCCTGGCTTCCAGAAAGCACAGCTGCTGCACCATTCCATGGTGGTGGAATCGGCCATGCATCGGCTCAAGAGCCAGAAGATGCACTTCTCGGTGCCTCCCGGCAGGGAAGCCCGCAGCCTGGATGGCATCGGTAAGAAGTGTTTTCAGGGCTCTATGCTTGCTTGTCGGGTCCAGACCTACCAGCTCTACATGGGCATGTATCTCCGGGACCTGGCTAAAGAACTAGCCGGATTCTCTGCTGGTCTCTCCGAGGAACCTTTGCGGAGGTTCCTGGCCTTGTCCACTGGTATTCGTGAGTGCTCCAAGTTCATTTCTCGAGCAGCCTATGATGGCTTCGAGGCATCGGCTCGAGTGGCCGCAGCCGGCATCGGAGCCCGCCGCCAGGCTTGGCTCTAGTCATCCGACCTCGAGCCCTGGGTGCAGGACAAGTTGGTCGATGTCCCCTGCAGAGGTGAAAACCTCTTTGGTAAACCTATGGACGAGAAGGCTGCTCAACTCGAGACAGAGACTCTCACCAGGACTCGGCTCTCCAGGAAAACCTCTGCCCCTTCCCAAAAGAAGAAGGGCTCGGGGAAAAAGCCCTTTTACCCGAGGAAGGCGGCTGCCTATAAACACTACCCTCATTATCAGGCCTCCGCAGCTCCCCATCAGGGTCAGCAGGCCAAGGGACGGGGTAACGGATCCCGTAGGCAGCAAGCCCCCAAGCCTGCGCCACCGGCCCCTGCTCCGCAGGGTGGGGGTTTTTGACTCGTTCAGCATAGCCTCTCCCCCTCCGCTGGTTTCTCTCAGCACGGGAGGCCGGCTGGTCCACTTTGCCCACAGGTGGTCCAACATCATGTCCGATGCCTGGGTGCTCCACATAGTCCGAGAGGGCTATCTTCTGCACTTCCACCAGGTACCTCCCCCCTACTTTCCAGGGGAGCCTCTGCGACCCCCTCTTCACCGGGACTTACTCCTTCAGGAGTTGGCAAGTCTTATTCGGGAACAGGCAGTGGAACCGGTGCCCCACCACCTGAGGGGTCGCGGTTTTTATTCCCGGTACTTCCTGGTACCAAAGCGGACTGGAGGCCTCAGACCCATCCTAGACTTGCGGAACCTCAAGTTCCTGGAGAGGGAAAAGTTCAAGATGCTTACCCTTGGAATCCTGCTGCCCTACCTCCGGCAGAGAGATTGGCTATGCTCCTTGGATCTAAAGGATGCCTACACTCACATCCTCATCCACCCAAGCCACCGACAATACCTAAGGTTTGTGGTGGCGGGCAATCATTACCAATACAGAGTACTGCCCTTTGGCCTATCCTCCGCACCACGAGTCTTCACAAAATGTCTCGCAGTGGTTGCGGCTTATCTCCGACTTCAAGGCCTCTTCGTCTTTCCTTACCTGGACGACTGGCTTATCAGGGCTCCGTCCACCACGGAGGCCACTCACGCCACGAACCGTACTGTAACTCTGCTCCAGTACTTGGGCTTTGTCATAAACTTCGAAAAGTCCACTTTGCTCCCCTCTCAGGACCTCGAGTTCATTGGCGCCAGACTGGACACGCTTCAGGCGCGGGCGTTTCTGCCGCTCGATAGGGCTCACCGGCTCATGGCTCTCGCCAGCCGTTTTCGCAGCCATCCCCGGGTCTCGGCCCGGCTCTTCCTGAAACTGCTCGGCCATATGGCGTCCACGGTCCATGTAACCCCCAATGCCCGCCTGAACATGCGGCCGGCTCAGTGGTGCCTTCGCTCTCAATGGCGTCAGGCCTCGGGGAGACTGGCGGACTCGGTACGCATCTCCAGCCCGCTAGTCTTTTCTCTACGATGGTGGCTTCACCTACCCAACCTAGTGCTCGGAATGCTTTTCCAGTCTCCTCCGCTGGTTCAGGTTCTGACGACCGACGCTTCTCTCCTGGGTTGGGGAGCACATTGCCAGGGGTCATGTACTCAGGGTCTCTGGACCCCGTGGGAATCTGCCCAGCAGATCAACTTCTTGGAGCTCAGGGCCATTCGCCTGGCTCTGAAAGCCTTCTCCCACCTCACGTCTCACCAGTCTGTGCTGGTCCAGACGGACAATCAAGTTGCTATGTTCTACGTGAACAAGCAGGGGGGCACGGGCTCCTTCCCTCTCTGCCGGAAGCACAAAAGCTCTGCGCTTGGGCCGTCAGCCGTGGAATCCTCCTCAAAGCTGTCTATCTCCCAGGTCAAGAAAATCACCTGGCAGACAAACTGAGCAGAATCCTCCAACCGCACGAGTGGAGATTGGACCCGTTGGTGGTCCAACGGATCTTCCTACGGTGGGGCCTCCCCACGCTGGATCTCTTTGCCAGTCCTCTGAACAGGCAACTTCCTCGATTCTGCTCTCGGGAACCGCACCCCCTACGTGTAGCGGCGGATGCTTTTCTGCTCTCATGGTCCACGGGCCTTCTGTATGCCTTTCCTCCCATGCCGCTGGTGTCTTGAACTCTTTTCAAGGTTCTCCAGGACAAGGCCTCCGTGATCCTGATCGCTCCCCGGTGGCCCCGGCAACCGTGGTTCCCGCTTCTGATGCAGCTGGCGGTGGATACCCCGTTGCCTCTGGGGTTTCAACCCGATCTCCTGACCCAGGATCAGGGGTCTCTCCTACACCCCAACCTCAGATCTCTTCATCTGATGGCCTGGCTGCTGAAAGGGTAGTCCTTGCTCCCCTCCTGTTGCCTCCGGAGGTGGAGGAGGTCGTACTGGCTTCCAGGCGACCCTCTACCCGGAAATCCTACGCCCTTAAATGGCGTCGCTTTTCCAACTGGTGTACTCAACAGTCTCAAGATCCCTTCTCCTGCTCGGTGTCGGTGGTCTTGCAGTACTTGCTTTCCCTCTCCAATCTTGGGCTCAAGTCCAACTCGGTCAAGGTTCACCTCAGTGCTATTTCGGCACATCATGTGCCAGTGGAAGGCAGGCCTCTTTCCGGCCCCCCCTCGTGGCTCGGTTCTCCCGGGGCCTTCTTCTCCTCAAACCACCGTTGCGCCCCCCCAGCCCCTGACTGGGACCTGAACGTGGTTTTACAGCGGATCACCTGCCCGCCTTTTGAACCCATGGCTACCTGTCCTCTTCGTTTTCTCTCTTGGAAAACCTTATTCCTGGTAGCCCTCGCTTCCTCTAGACGCGTTAGTGAGCTGCAGGCCCTGGTGTCTGATCCTCCCTACACTCGGTTCTACAAGAATAGGGTAGTCCTGCGGACTCACCCTAAGTTTCTTCCAAAGGTGGTCTCCCCTTTTCACATCAATCAGGAGGTGGTGCTTCCGACCTTCTTTCCCAGGCCACACTCCAGCCGAGCTGAAATGGTCCTGCATACCCTGGACTGTAGGAGGGCGCTGAACTTCTACCTCGATAGTACGCGGGAGCACCGTAAGACGGCTCAGCTCGTCCTGTCTTACGTCCCTAATAAACTAGGGCTCCCTGCCTCCAAGCGCACTCTGTCCATCTGGGTTGCTGACTGTATCGCTTGGACTTATGCGGCGGCAGGCCTCTCGTTGGAGAGTCGAGTCACCGCTCATCGGGTTCGGGCGAAGGCTGCGTCAGTGGCTTACCTCCGCTCTGTCCCATTGGCAGACATCTGCCGGGCCGCTACTTGGTCTTCGAGCCAGACTTTTGCGGCCCACTACTGCCTCGAGAGGGAGTCCCGCAGGGACAGTGCTTTCGGACAGGCAGTCCTCCGTAATCTCTTCGAGGTTTAGGCAACTCCTACCCTCCATCCCGGATGTTGGGCTACCGGTTGGAGATTAATCGGAGAAGATTCCTTCCTTCTGTGCTGCTGAGCTAGAGGGAGCTCATTTTTGTGCTTAGGGTCTCCGGTAGCCTTAAACTGGGGAGTCCCATATGTGAGGACTGACTTCCTGCTTGGTCCTGGAGAAAGCGTAGTTACTCACCTGTAACAGGTGTTCTCCAGGAGCAGCAGGAATCAGTCCTCACAACCCTCCCTCCTCCCCTTGGAGTTGCAATCATATGATTTAGTTTTTGCAATTTTTTTGCTGTCTTTTTGCTATGTCATCAGACTGGCCAAGATGGCACCTTTGGGCGGGAAGGGGACCGCGCATGCGCGCTGCAATTCCCAAAGGCTTTCTTTGAAAGCTGGGGAAAATTGCTCCGCGAGGGCTCCGTCGGCGCCGACATCACCCATATCTGAGGACTGATTCCTGCTGCTCCTGGAGAACACCTGTTACAGGTGAGTAACTACGCTAGATAGATGCTGACAATATCACTCTGGATAGATTGTCTAAATCTACAGCTGATGCTGCAAAAAAAAAATCCTCTAAAGAAACCATTCTTCAGTAAGAAGACGTTTTATCCCTCCTATACCCAACAGGGGCATCGCTTAGGTCAGTCTGCCCAAAAGGGACAGCAGCAACAACCTAGGCAAAGAAAGACAAAAGCAGCTAAGCCTCAACTGGCTCAGCAGATTCAGCCTCCACAGGGTCTTGGACTCCTATCTAGAGAACTTTGCCTTCCTGGCCCTGAACGGCCCAGAACCCTCCACCATCCCAGGAAGGTTGTCATTTTACCCCCAGATGGGGTCAGATAAGAGCAGAAAATTGGACTCTGTCTATTGTAAGAGAGGGGTAGAAGCTTCATTTCCTCAGCATGCCCCCTCCTACAATGGTAAGACAGTTCAATTCTCAGACCTCTCTCAACTACCAGTTAGGTCAAGAGGTCGCTGTGCTTCTTGCCCAAGGGACAATAGAAGAGGTACCCATTCCCCAACGGGGTACAGGGTTTTACTCCCCCTATTTCCTTATTCCAAAGAAAACAGGAGGACACAGACCCATCTTAGACCTCGGAGAATTGAACAAATTCCTGTTCAAAGAGAAGTTCAAAATGATTTCTCTAGAAACTCTGCTGCCATACCTTCAGAGTCAGGATTGGCTTTGTTCTCTAGATCTCAAGGATTCGGACACTCATTTTCTCATCCATCCAACTCACTGAAAGTTCCTTCGCTTTCTGTGTCAAGGGAAGCACTGCCAATACAGGGTTCTTCTCCAGGACCAAGCAGGAAGTCAGTCCTCACATATGGGTGACGTCGGCGCCGACGGAGCCCTCGCGGAGCAATTTTCCCCAGCTTTCAAAGAAAGCCTTTGGGAATTGCAGCGCGCATGCGCGGTCCTCTTCCCGCCTAAGGGTGCCATCTTGCTCAGTCTTCTTTTTTCCGCGGAGCCCTACAGACGTTGTTTGTGAATCCCGCCGAAAAGTTGATTTTTTTTTTCTCTTTCTCTTTTTTCTTCGGTTCGACGCGGTTTCTTTTCCCGCCCGGACTCGCGACGCCGGTTGCGAGTCCATTCTTTATTTTTCGGTTTTTTGTCCTGCGTGAAAGATTTTGCGCCTTTTTACTTTTTCACTGGCAGCCCGGTCTTTCGACCTCGCAGGGGCCCTTTTTCCCCCGATGGCTGCCAGCGGCTTTAAAATGTGTGACCTCTGTAAGAAACTCATGTCTCTTACAGACACGCACGACTTCTGCCTCCGCTGCCTCGGACCCGATCATGACCAGATGATCTGTGGTCCGTGTGTGGCAAAATGTCCTCTAAAGCGTTGAGTCGGCAGCATCAGCGGGAACGTATCTTCTCTGACTCCGGCCGGGCTCGGACCTCGTCAGAGGCTTCGACGTCTCGGGACTCTGGTCCTGAGCATCGTCGGAGTTCCTCTGAAAGGGGGTCTCCTACCCGGGAACATCATCGGAAGAAGAAACCCGCGAGGGCGGGATCGGTGGACGCTCCTGGTTCCTCGAGGGCCAGGTCGCATAGCCCCGATTCCCGTCCCGGGTCCTCGGAGGTGGAGAGGCCTTCAAAACATCCTCGACTCGAGATGGACTTGCCTGCTCACGTGAGTACTGTTGTCCTCGTAGACTCGCCTCCAAAGGAGCCGACGTCGGGCCCAACGCCGTCGGGGCCCGAGTCGGGGGCTGCTAGGTCTCCTGAGCTCGGACTCAGGTTGACGGCCTTGGAGAGCAGTCTGACTGCCTTCATGGACCAGCAGCGGGTATTGATTGCTGGCCTCGCCGGTGCTTCTGCCCTGACCGCCGGGACGTCGACCTCCAAGTCGACCCCGGAGACCGAGCCGATCCTCGAGTCCATGGGGGCTCGAGTCGATCCTCGGTCGCGGTCTCCTTCGGCCTCCCGTTCGGGACCGAGGTCGTCGACGCCGACTCCCTCGGCGTCAGGGCGGACGGCATCGATGCCCGCCCGACCGGAGCCGCTCAACTCCTCCTCCGAGGAGTCGGCCTGGGAATCCGAGGACGAAGAGTCACCTGGTTCCTTTCGGACTCGGTGTGTCCCCTCGGACTCCCCCGAGTCCGAACCTCGGAGACGGTCCCCCCCCGGAGGATACCCGGTTCTCGGACTTCGTGCGGGATATGGCCAAGGCCTTGGCCTTCCCTACGGATCCCAAGGAGGAGCCTCGAGTCGAGGAACTCGATGCCCTCCAATATGACTCTCCCCCGAAGGAGGCCTTTATTGTACCGGTTCCTCCGATGCTGGAACGACTTCTCTTCCGCATGTGGGAGAGCCCGGCGTCGTCACCGGTGTTAAGCAAGCGGGTCGATTCCATTTATCGAGTCCGCAAGAGCCCCGGGTTCCAAAAGGCACAACTACCGCACCATTCCATGGTGGTGGAATCGGCCATGCATAGACATAAGAGTCAAAAAATGCACTCCTCGGTGCCCCCCGGTAGGGAGGCCCGAAGCCTGGATGCCCTCGGTAGGAAGTGTTTCCAGGGCTCTATGCTTGCTTGTCGAGTCCAGACCTACCAGCTCTACATGGGCATGTATCTCCGGGACCTGGCTAAAGAAATTGCCGGGTTCTCTGCTTGTCTCTCCGAACCTTTGCAGAGGTTCCAAACCTTGTCAACTGGTATTCGAGAGTGCTCAAAGTTTATCTCTCGAGCAGCCTACGATGGTTTTGAGGCATCGGCTCGAGTAGCCGCAGCCGGCATCGGTGGACGCCACCAGGCTTGGCTTCAGACGTCCGACCTCGAGCCATGGGTGCAGGACAAGTTGGTCGATGTCCCCTGCAGAGGTGATAACCTCTTTGGCAAGCCCATGAATGAGAAGGCTGCACAGATCGAGACCGAGACTCTCACCAGGACCCGTCTCTCTCCAGGAAGACCTCTGCCCCTTCTCAAAAGAAGAAGGGCTCGGGGAAAAAGCCCTTTTACCCGAGGAAGGCGGCTGCCTACAAATACTACCCTCAGTATCAGGCCTCACCAGCTCCCCCACAGGGTAAGCAGGCCAAGGGACGGGGTAATGGGTCCCGTAGGCAGCAAGCCCCCAAGCCTGCACCACCGGCCCCTGCTCAGCAGGGTGGGGTTTTTTGACTTCATCAGCATAGCCTCTCCCCCTCAGCTGGTTTCTCTCAGGACAGGAGGCCGGCTGGTCCACTTTGCCCAAAGATGGTCCAACATCACCACGGATACCTGGGTACTTCACATAGTTCGAAAGGGCTATCTTCTTCACTTTCACCAGGTACCTCCCTCCTACTTTCCAGTGGAGCCTCCGAGACTCCCTCTGCACAGGGACTTACTCCTTCAGGAGTTAGCGAGTCTCCTTCAAGAACAGGCTGTGGAACCGGTGCCCCACCACCTGAAAGGTCAGGGGTTTTACTCCAGGTACTTTCTGATACCAAACTTGCGAAACCTCAACAAGTTCCTTGCAAAGGAAAAGTTCAAGATGCTTACCCTTGGAATCCTGCTGCCGTACCTCCAGCAGGGAGACTGGCTATGCTCCTTGGATCTAAAGGATGCGTATACTCATATCCTTATTCATCCAGACCACAGACAATATCTCAGGTTTGTTGTGGGGGGAAATCATTACCAGTACAGAGTACTGCCCTTTGGCCTGTCCTCCGCCCCCAGGGTGTTTACCAAATGCCTGGCAGTGGTGGCGGCCTATCTAAGACTTCAAGTCCTTTTTGTGTTTCCCTACCTGGACGACTGGCTCATCAGAGCCCAGTCTTCCCACGAAGCCATTCAAGCCACTCATCGCACTGTGACTCTACTCCAGCACTTGGGATTTGTCATAAACTTCGCAAAGTCCACTTTGCTCCCCTCTCAAGATCTCGAATTCATCGGCGCCAGGTTGGACACTCTTCAGGCGTGGGCCTTCCTGCCTCTGGACAGGGCCCAAAGGCTCATGGATCTCGCCAGCCACTTTCACAGCAATTCCCTGGTCTCGGCCAGGCAATTTCTGAGACTGCTCGGCCATATGGCTTCCACGGTCCATGTGACCCCCAATGCCCGCCTGAACATGTGACCTGCTCAATGGTGCCTTCGCACACAATGGCATTAGGCCACTGGGAGCCTAGCGGACTCCGTACAGATCTCCGACCGGCTGGTCTCTTCTCTGCAATGGTGGCTTCATCTGCCCAACCTAGTACTAGGAGTGACTTTTCAGCCCCCTCCACATTCTCAGGTCGTGACGACCGATGCTTCTCTCCTGGGTTGGGGAGCACACTGCCAAGGGACATGTACTCAGGGTCTCTGGACTCCTTGGGAGTCGGCTCAACAGATAAACTTCCTGGAGCTCAGAGCCATCCGCCTAGCGCTCAAAGCATTCTCTCACCTGATTTCCCATCAGTCGGTGCTGATACAGACAGACAATCAGGTTGCAATGTTCTATGTGAACAAGCAAGGCGGAACAGGCTCCTTCCTTCTCTGTCAGGAGGCACAAAAACTATGCTCTTGGGCTGTCCACCACGGAATTATCCTCAAAGCAGTCTATCTCCCAGGTCAAGAAAATTACCTGGCCGACAAGCTGAGCAGGATCCTCCAGCCGCACGAGTGGAGGCTGGATCCGATGGTGGTTCAGCAGATCTTTCTCAAGTGGGGCCTCCCCACCATGGATCTGTTTGCCAGTCCTCTGAACAGGCAACTTCCCAGATTCTGCTCTCGACAACCGCATCCTCTCAGAGTAGCGGCGGATGCTTTTCTGATTCCATGGTCCACAGGCCTCTTATATGCCTTTCCTCCCATGCCGCTGGTGTCTCGGACACTCTTCAAGGTTCTCAGAGACAAAGCCTCGATGATCCTAGTGGCTCCCCGGTAGCCGAGACAACCTTGGTTCCCGCTTCTAATGCAGCTGGCGGTGGACACCCCTCTTCCTCTGGGGTTTCAGCCTGACCTCCTGTCACAGGATCAGGGGACTCTCCTGCAGCCCAACCTCCGGTCCCTTCATCTGATGGCCTGGCTGCTGAAAGGGTAGTCCTTGCTCTCCTCTGCCTACCTCCAGAGGTGGAGGAGGTCGTCTTGGCCTCCAGGCGGCCCTCCACCCGGAAGTCCTACGCTCTTAAGTGGCATCGGTTCTCCGCCTGGTGTGCTCTGCAGTCTCAAGATTCCTTCTCCTGTTCAGTATCAGTGGTCTTGCAGTACTTGCTTTCCCTCTCCAATCTTGGACTGAAGTCCAACTCGGTCAAGGTCCACCTCAGTGCTCTTTCTGCGCATCACATGCCGGTGGATGGCAGGCCTCTTTCTAGCCACCCTCTGGTGGCTCGTTTTCTCAGAGGCCTCCTTCTCCTTAAACCACCTTTGCGCCCCCCAGCCCCGGACTGGGATCTCAATGTGGTTTTACAGCGGATTACCTGTCCGCCTTTCAAACCTATGGCTACCTGTCCTCTTCGTTTTCTTTCTTGGAAAACCTTGTTCTTGGTAGCCCTCACTTCTGCTAGACGCGTTAGTGAGCTGCTGGCCCTGGTGTCTGATCCTCCGTACACTAGGTTCTACAAGAATCGGGTAGTCCTACGGACTCACCCTAAGTTTCTTCCCAAAGTGGTTTCTCCTTTTCACATCAACCAGGAGGTGGTGCTTCCGACCTACTTTCCCAGGCCACACTCCAGCCGAGCTGAAATGGTCCTGCATACCCTGGACTGTAGAAGGGCGTTAACCTTTTACCTTGACCGTACGCGGGAGCACAGAAGGGCTGTTCAGCTCTTCGTCTCTTATGACCCCAATAAGTTGGGGCTCCTTGTCTCCAAGCGTACTCTGTCCATCTGGATTGCTGACTGTATCGCTTGGGCTTACGAGGCAGCCGGCCTCTCGTTGGAAAGTCGAGTCACGGCCCATCGTGTCCGGGCGAAGGCTACGTCAGTGGCTTACCTCCGCTCTGTTCCATTGGCAGACATCTGCTGGGCCGCAACTTGGTCTTCAAGCCAGACTTTTGCGGCCCATTACTGCCTGGAGAGGGAGTCCCGCAGGGACAGTGCTTTCGGACAGGCAGTCCTCCGTAACCTCTTCGAGGTATAGGCAACTCCTACCCTCCATCCCGGATGTTGGGCTACCGGTTGGAGACGTATTCAGAGAAGATTCCTTCCTTCTGGGCTGCTGAGCTTGAGGGAGCTCATTTTTGCGCTTAGGGTCTCCGGTAGCCTTAAGCTTGGGAGTCCCATATGTGAGGACTGACTTCCTGCTTGGTCCTGGAGAAAGCGTAGTTACTCACCTGTAACAGGTGTTCTCCAGGAGCAGCAGGAATCAGTCCTCACAACCCTCCCTCCTCCCCTTGGAGTTGCAGTTCTATGCTTTCATTTTTTGCTAATTTTTTGCTGTCTTTTATCTGTCATCTGACTGAGCAAGATGGCACCCTTGGGCGGGAAGAGGACCGCGTATGCGCGCTGCAATTTCCAAAGGCTTTCTTTGAAAACTGGGGAAAATTGCTCCGCGAGGGCTCCGTCGGCGCCGACGTCACCCATATGTGAGGACTGATTCCTGCTGCTCCTGGAGAACACCTGTTACAGGTGAGTAACTACGCTTTTCTTTTGGCCTGGCCTCTGCACCAAGGGTGTTCAGAAAATGCATGGCTTTGGTGGCAGCATTTCTCCACACCCTAGGAATATTGGTCTTCCCTTACTTAGACTGGCTCTTTCGAGTCCCTTCAGAGCCAGAGGCCAGGGTTGCTCTCTCTCGCACAATGCGCATCCTTCAGTATTTGGGACTTGTCATAAATCTCCAAAAATCCAACCTTGCTCCCACTCAGTCCCTAGAGTTTATAGGAGCTCTTCTGGATACTGGACAGACAAGGGCCTACCTTACACAGCCCCGCTGCCTTGGCATTGTGCAGTTAGCTTCCCAAGCAGTGCTAAAACCTCATCTCACTGCTCGGGAAATGTTACAATTGCTAGGCCAAATGCCATCCACCGTGCATGTAGTTCCTTATGCTCGCCTCCATATGAGGGCAGCTCAGTGGACGTTTTCCACTCAATGGATTCAGGCATCAGGTTGCCTGTCAGACAGAATAGTGAACTGAGGTTGCCTTCTTTTGTCCCTCCAATGGTGGCAGTCACCCCAAAACCTTCTGGTGGGATCTCCTTTTCAGCAACCCCCACCCCAAGCCACTCTAACAACAGATGCCTCACAGGTGGGTTGGGGAGCCCACCTGCAAGGCCTCTCTATCCAGGGTACCTGGACTCCACAGGAGACCTATCTACACATCAATCTCCTGGAACTCAGAGCAATCTTCCTTGCTCTTCGAGTATTCCACACCCATCTCAGCTACAAGACTGTCCTAGTTCAGACGGACAATCAAGTAGCCATGATCTCCAGGAACAAGCAGGAATGTAGTCTTCAGATACGGGTATCGTCGATACCAACGGAGCCTGCGCGGGAACGCTCCCCAGCACTGTTCCCTCTAAGCTGTGCGCGTGCACACACCTCGCCGAGCGAGCGCACGTACTTTACAACAGAGCGCACAAAAATTACAGCTCTGATTCTGATAGAAAACAGACGTCTTAAAATTTTAAAGTTATGATTGTAATTACTAGAAATTTCCTGCTTCATTTAGTAATCGTCTATTTTCATTTAATTTGATTATAATCAATGTGGTGTACATACTGTATTCTGATGTGTAGTCAAATTTTAAAGTATATAACTCCGAGTGTCATTTTGTGGCGCACAAAAATTTAACCTTCCTTCAAAAGCTGCACACAGCTGATATTTTATGCGCACACAGCCTACAGAAAATTAGAGGGAACATTGCTCCCCAGTGTCCAATTAGAAAGCTTTTGGGAGCATCCCACAGCACCTGCGTGCTGCCTTCCCGCCTTTCCCAACTGCCTCTCTCCAGTTCTTCGTTTTCCGTGGAGCCAGCAGGTCGTCGTTCCTATCACTGCAGAAAATTCTTCCTTATTACTTTCTTTTTTTTGTGGTCGCGTCTGCCTTCCTCGACGCTTTACCGGTACCACCGGTTTTTTCTTTGTTTATTTCTGTTTAAAAAAAAAAAAAAACTTCTTAGTACCTTTCCCCATTTTTCCTAGGTGCACGCGCCATTTTGGGCCTTAGGCCCAAAAATTTTTCCTACAATGGAAAAACCTGCTTCGGATTTCAAAAAGTGCACCAAGTGTGGCGGTACCATCTCCGTCACCGACACCCATGAATGGTGTCTAAAATGTTTAGGTCCTGACCACTCCATTACGGATTGTCTGTCCTGTGCCATGATGTCCAAAAGAGGTCGGCAGAACCGAGCTGTTAAGCTCAGTACCCTGTTTCCCTCTGATGCAGCTTCGGTGGCATCGTCGTCTTCCAGGGTTTCCTCTTCCTTCCGTGGATCTCAGTTAACTAAACATAAGTCCAGCCGGTCCTCAAAGGGTAGATCTCCTTCTAAGCATCAAGATGCCTCTGGCGTTGCACTTGAGGATTCTGCACCGGCAAAATTGCCCCGACGGGAGGCTTCGGCTTCCAAATTATTATCGGGGCTCCAGGATGTTCTCGAGGCTTCTACCTCGGCAGATCTACTGGTGCCATGCTCTGGGGTACCGGCGATCTTCTCCGGTACTGACATCCAGGCATCGGCAGCGTCGATAGACCAGAGGTTCCTGGCTATTGAACGCAGTCTGGCGGCTCTCCTTACAGTATGGACACCCTTGGAACCGTGTCAGACAGTTCAACCGGTACCAGCACCGGTATCTACTGGTACAGATAGCATCGGCATCGGTGTCCGCATTGCCAGCACCGTCACCCGATACCCTCTGGTACCGATACACTGGTATGGATTCCTCCCGGTATCGGGCTCTACAAGAGCATCCGGACAGAAGGTACTTCGAGTCCTCAGAGGAATCTGAGGATTCTGATCTGTCGATACCGGAGCACTTCTTCCAGAGGAGCCCTCCTCCCCTAAACACAGTTTGTCAGGGGGGTGGCTCGGGGTCTCTCAATTACTGTGGCTCCTGAAACAGAGCCCAGAGCAAAGGAGTTGGAAATTTTACAATATCCCAAAGCTCCTAAGGAGGCAGCTACTTTGCCCATCCATGAGATCTTGTATGATCTCATGCTAAGAATGTGGGAGACCCCTCTTACCACCTCTCCTCATTCTCGTACACTTGACACTACGTATCGAGTCCCTCCTGGTCCTGGTTTCCAGAAAACTCAGCTCCCTCACCACTCTATTGTAGTGGAATCAGCTTAGAGAAGGATCAGGATTGCAAAGAGGCATGCCTCTAATTCCCCAGGACGTGAGTGCAGAACTTTGTATGCTTTTGGACGTCGTACTTTCCAAGCTTCCATGCTTTTTGCCAGAATCGTTTCCTATATTTTATATATGGGGATGTTCCTGATGGAAATTACAGGAGATTAAGAGGTTTTGAGTCCTCTTCTTCCTGAGGATTGAAGATAGGATTTTCTCACATTGGTCGAACATGCCCAGGATGTTTCCAAATTTGTCAACCGTGCAGCTTTTGACTGTTTTGAGTGCATAAGCAGAACCTCTGCCATTGCGATAGGTGCATGAAGAATTGCCTGGCTCCAGGCATCTGATTTGGAGCTCTGGGTACAAGACAAACTGGGCAATATTCCTTGTACTGGTGAGAACCTTTTTGGCAAGGATTGGCAAGAAAAGGCCAATGAGCTGGATGCTGACAACTCCACCTTGGACAGACGTTCTGCAGGTCAGCTTGTCCGGAAAGGTCAGCAACCACCCAAACAGAGAAAGGCAAAGACTAAGCCTCAACCGTCTCAGCCTCCACAAAGCCTTTGACTTTCAGCTAGAGAACTTAGCCTTCCTGGCTCTCATTGGACCAGAGCCTTCCACCATTCCAGGAAGGTTGTGTCACTTTGCCCCCCGATGGGGGCAGATAACAGCAGAGCATTGGACACTCTCCATCATAAAAGAGGGGTACAAGCTTCATTTTTTGAGCATGCCCCCTCCCACAATAAGGCAGTTCAATTCTCAGACCTCTCTCACCAACCTGTTAGACCAAGAGGTCACCATGCTTCTTGCCTAAAGGGCAATAAAAGAAGTACCCATTCATCAACAGGGTATGGGGTTTTACTCCCCCTATTTCCTTATCTCAAAGAAAACAGTGGGATACAGACCTATCTTACACCTCAGAGAATTGAACTCTGCTGCCATACCTTCAGAGTCAGGATTGGCTTTGTTCTCTAGATCTCAAGGATGCGTACACCCATGTTCTCATCCATCCAACTCAAAAAAGATTCCTCCGGTTCCTTTTTCAAGGAAAGCACTACCAATACAGGGTGCTTCCTTTTGGCCTGGCCTCAGCACCAAGGGTGTTAACGAAATGCATGGCTGTGGTAGCAGCATATCTCCAGGAACAAGCAGGAATGATTCTCCAGGACCAAGCAGGAAGTCAGTCCTCACTTATGTGTGTCATAGGCACTGATGAAGCCCCAGCGGAGCATTTCCCCAGCTATCCATGAAAGCCTTTGGTAATGCTGGCACGCATGCGCGGTTCCCTTCCTGCCTAAAGGTGCCATCTTACCTCAGTCTCTTTTTTTCTGTGAAGCCCATCGGACGTGTGTCTTGTTTTTCCCGGATAAGAGAAGTTTTTTACTTTGCGTTATTTCGCTCTTTTTTGGTTTCGACGTCGGTTCCCCTCCTGCCGGGATCGGTACACTGGTATCGAACCCCCTTTTTTCTTTTTCGGTTTTTGCCCTTTGTGGCTAGGCGTTCGCGCCAAAACTTTTTCCTTTTCCCTGGAAGGCCAGTCCTTTGACCTCGCGGGAGCCCTTTTCTCCCCCATGGCTTCCAGTGGTTTTAAAAAGTGTGATTGGTGTAAGAAGATAATGTCTCTCACCGACACACACGACTGCTGCCTTCGGTGCCTTGGCCCGGACCACGACTCTAAAACGTGCGGGCCATGTGGAAAAATGTCTTCCAAGGCCCTCCGAAGTCGTCAGCAGCAAAGTGAAAGGCTTTTCTCGGACTCGGCCTCTGCCCGGGCCCGGACCTCGTCCGAGGCTTCGACATCTCGGGATTCCGATCCCGAGATGCGTCGGAGTTCCTCGGACAGGGGGGTCCCCCGACAGGGAACGTAAGAGGAAGAAGCGGCTCGCGAGGGTGACGTCCGAGGTCCCTGGGCCCTCGAGGTCCAGGTCTAAGACCCCTGACAGTCGTCCCGGGACCAGGAGAAGCCAACCAATGTTCCTTGCATTGAACCGGAGTCTGCTGGACATGTAAGCCCTGTTGTCGTCGTAGACTCGCCTCCCTGAGTACCGCCGCCGGGGCCCGAGTCGGGGGCTGCTGCGTCAGCCGAGCTGAGTCTCAGGTTGACAGCCTTGGAGAGCAGAATATCTGCCTTCATGGAGCAGCAGCGGGCGCTGATGAACAGCCTGTCTGGCGCATCCGCCCCAACCACCGTGACATCGACTTCGAAGTCGACCCCAGAGACCGAGCCGATACTCAAGTCCCTTGCGGCTCGAGGTCGTCCTCGGTCGAGGTCTCCCTCGACCTCCTGTTCGGGACCGAGGGTCTAGATGCCGGTGCCTTCGGCATCGGGGCGGGTGCCCAGAGGCCCCTCAGGGTCGGACCTCGACTCGACATCGGACGAGTCTGCTTGGGAGACCGAGGACGAGGAGTCTCCTGACTCCTTCAAGACTCGGTGTGTCCCTTCAGACTCACCAGAGTCTGAACCCCGGAGTAGATCCTCTCCGGAGGATACTAGGTTCTCGGAGTTTATCCGGGATATGGCCGCTGCCCTGGCTATCCCGGCTGACACCGAGGAAGAACCTTGAGCCGAGGAGCTCGATGCTCTGTAGTACGACTCTCCTCCAAAGGAGGCCTTCACTGTCCCGGTTCCTCCGATGCTGGAACGGCTCCTCTTCCGGATGTGGGAGGCACCGGCATCGGCGCCGTTTTTGAGCAAGCGAGTCGATTCCATCTATCGGCTACGCAAGAGTCCTGGCTTCCAGAAAGCACAGCTACCACACCATTCCATGGTTGTGGAATCGGCCATGCATCGTCTGAAGAGTCAGAAGATGCACTCCGCGGTGCCTCCTGGTAGGGAGGCCCGAAGCCTTGATGGCGTCTGTAGAAAGTGCTTTCAGGGCTCGATGCTTGCTTGCCGTGTGCAGACTTACCAGCTCTACATGGGCATGTATTTGCGGGAATTGGCTGGGTTCTCTGCTGGTCTCTCCGGGGAACCCTTGCAGAGTTTCAAGACCTTGTCTTTGAAGATCCGGGAATGCTCTAAGTTCATGTCCCGTGCCGCCTACGATGGCTTTGAGGCTTTGGCCTGAGTAGCGGCTGCCGGCATCGCGGCTCGACGCCAGGCATGGCTGCAGTCATCGGACCTCGAGCCATGGGTTCAGGACAAGTTGGTCCATGTCCCTTGCCGAGGTGAAAACCTTTTTGGCAAGCCTGTGGCCGAGAAGGCCGCACAGCTCGAGACTGAGCACCTCACACGGACGAGACTGTCGAGGAAGACCTCTGCCCCTTCACATAAGAAGGGCCCGGGTAAAAAGCCCTTTTACCCGAGGAAGGGCACTGCCTACAAACAGTACCCACAGTATCAGGCTGCCCAAGCTTCCCCCCAGAGTCAGCAAGCCAAGGGCCGGGGTAATGGGTCCCGTAGGCAGAGTGCCCCCAAGCCTCCGGCCCCTGCTCCCACTCAGCAGGATGGGGTTTTTTGACTCCTTGAGTACAGCCATAACTCCCTTGCAGACCCAGCCCTGCACAGGAGGCCACCTAGCCTTATTCGCCCAACAGTGGCCCTTGATTACTCAGGACAGTTGGGTGCTGGACATAGTCCATCGAGGATATGCCCTGCATTTTCACCAACTGCCTCCGCCACACTTTCCAGGGGAACCTTTCCGGCCTCCCCTGCATACAGACCTTCTCCTCCAGGAGCTCAGGGGTGTGTTGCTGGACAAGGCGGTGGAGCCTGTGCCTCCCCACTTCCACGGTCACGTTTTTTACTCCAGGTATTAACTGGTGCCAAAAAGAACCGGTGGTCTTCGACCCATTTTGGATCTCAGAAACCTAAACAAGTTTCTTGTGAAAGAAAAGTTCAAGATGCTTACTCTTGGAACTCTTCTGCCGTACCTCCAGCAGGGAGATTGGCTATGCTCTTTAGATCTAAAAGATGCTTACACTCACATCCTCATTCATCCAGACCACAGAAAGTACCCTCAGGTTCATTGTGGGAGGAAACTACTATCAGTACAGGGTACTGCCTTTTGGACTGACCTCCGCTCCCAGGGTCTTTACCAAGTGCCTGGCAGTGGTGGCAGCCTACGTGAGAAATCAGGGCATCTTTGTGTTTCCTTACCTAGACTGGCTCATCAGACGCCAGACTTCCCTAGACGTTCAGCTGGCCACCAGCAGAACCATAGAACTGCTCCAAAAGGTGGGCTTTGTCATCAACTTCGCAAAATCCACTTTGCTCCCCTCCCAGAACTTGGAGTTCATAGGAGCAAGGTTGGATTCTCAGCTGGCAAGAGCATTCTTACCAGTGGACCGAGCACAAAGGCTCATGGACCTCGCCAGCAAGTTTCTGCACAGGTCCCTGGTCTCCGCCAGACTCTGTCTCAGGCTTCTGGGCCACATGGCGTCGACAGTACAGGTGACCCCAAATGCCAGGCTCAATATGAGACCTGCCCAGTGTTGCCTTCGGACTCGGTGGTCACAAGTCTCAGGCAGTCTCAGAGACAGGATCCGATTTGTCCCACCGTTTCCTGGCCTCCCTCAACTGGTGGTTACATCCCCCCAATCTGTTGGTGTGGGTGCCCTTTCAGATCCCACCTCATACAGTGGTACTGACCACCGATGCCTCTCTGCAGGGTTGGGGAGCACACTGCCTAGACAAGTGCACCCAGGGCCTGTGGTCTCATTGGGAGGCATCCCAGCAGATTACTGGAACTCAGAGCTATCCGCTTGGCCCTCAAGGCATTTACTGCTTCCCTGGCACATCAGTCTGTCTTGATCCTGACAGACAACCAGGTAGCCATGTTCTATGTAAGCAAACAGGGCGGAACTGGTTCCCAGCCCCTTTGCCAGGAGGCCCAGGACCTCTGTTCCTTTGCCCTGAAACACAACATGCTCCTCAAAGCAGTCTATCTTCCAGGCCAGCAGAATTCCCTGGCCGACAGATTGAGCAGGATTCTGCAACCACACGAGTGGCAGCTGCATCCTTTAGTGGTTCAAAAGATTTTCTTGAGATGGGGGCTTCCCTCCATAGACCTGTTTGCCAGTCCACTGAACAACCAGCTGCCAAGGTTCTGCTCCAGGCAACCGCATCCTCTGAGAGTAGCAGCAGATGCTTTTCTGATTCCCTGGACTCGGGGCCTGCTCTCTGAGTTTCCTCCCACCCCTCTGGTGGCCCGAACACTGTTCAAGATTCTCCAAGACAGGGCCTCTGTCCTCCTGGTAGCTCCCAGGTGGCCAAGGCAGCCTTGGTTCCCCCTCCTGCTTCAACTGGCAGTGGATCTGCCTCTGCCTCTGGGATTGCAACCCGTCCTTCTCTCTCAGGATCAGGGCTCCTTGCTACATCCCAATCTCAAAGCTCTCAATCTGATGGCATGGAGGCTGCAAGGGTAGTGTTGGCTCCCTGGGGCCTGCCTCCCGAGGTGGAGGAAGTTCTCCTAGCCTCCAGGAAACAATCCACTAGAAAGACCAATGCTCAAGTGGAAAAGGTTCTCTGTATGGTGTCAGCTACGTGCTGAAGATCCTTTCTCCTGTACTGTGTCAGTAGTGCTTCAGTACCTACTGCACTTGTCCAATCAGGGTCTCAAGTACAATTCTGTTCTGGTCCACCTCTCTGCTTTGGCTGCTCACCACTCCCTAGTTGAGGGCCATTCCTTGTCTGTGCACCCTTTGGTGTCTAGGTTTCTCAGAGGCTTGCTCCTGCTCAAACCTCCCATACGTCCTGCTCCTGAGTGGGAGCTGAATGTGGTCTTACAGCAGCTGACTCG
The DNA here is from genome assembly GCA_033557465.1 of Ichthyophis bannanicus. Classification (NCBI taxonomy): domain Eukaryota; kingdom Metazoa; phylum Chordata; class Amphibia; order Gymnophiona; family Ichthyophiidae; genus Ichthyophis; species Ichthyophis bannanicus. The sequence goes on along the minus strand of CM066032.1, from coordinate 1,268,500,377 downwards.
CCCACCTTTTGAGCCTATGGCTACTTGCCCTCTACACTTCCTTTCCTGGAAGACTCTTTTTCTGATAGCCCTTACTTCGGCTAGACGAGTGAGTGAGCTTCAGGCCTTGGTCTGCGATAGGCCTTACACCAGGTTCTATAAAAACAGGGTGGTCCTCAGGACTCACCCTAAGTTCTTTCCTAAGGTTGTCTCCTCTTTCCACCTCAACCAGGAGGTGGTTCTTCCTACTTTCTTCCCTAGGCCTCATGCAAGTCAGGCTGAAACAGTTCTCCATACCTTGGACTGTAGGAGGGCCTTATCCTTCTACCTTGAACGTACGCAAGGTCACAGGAAAGCTTTTCAGCTCTTCCTTTCTTTTGACCCCAATAACTAGGGGAGGCCTGTGTCCAAGCGTACCTTGTCCATCTGGGTGGCTGACTGTATCACCTGGGCTTACAAGGCGGCTGACCTTCCTTTGCAGGGTAGGGTCACGGCCCACCGTGTGAAGGCAATGGCTGCATCAGTGGCTCACCTCCGCTCTGTCCCATTGCAAGACATCTGCAGGGCTGCTACCTGGTCTTCAAGCCATACATTTGCAGCCCACTACTGTCTGGAGAGGTAGTCCCATAGGGACAGTGCTTTTGGCCAAGCAGTACTCCGGAATCTCTTTGAGGTCTAGCCAACTCCTGCCCACCTGCCCTCTGCTTGGGCTACCTGTGGAGGGTGTGTCCTTGCAAAGCCTTTACTGTGTTGCTGAGACTAGAGGGAGTTCTCTTGTTCAGCCTGGGTTCCTGGTAGCCCAGAGCTGGGGAGTCACCCATAAGTGAGGACTGACTTCCTGCTTGGTCCTGGAGAAAGAGTAGTTACTCACATGTAACAGGTGTTCTCCAGGAGCAGCAGGAATCAGTCCTCATAACCCTCCCTCCTCCCCTTGGAGTTGCAGTTGTACATAGTTTACTTTTTACATTTTTGTGTGTTGTTCTTAGCTGTCATTTGACTCAGGTAAGATGGCACCTTTAGGCGGGAAGGGAACCGCACATGCGTGCCAGCATTCCCAAAGGCTTTCATGGAAAGCTGGGGAAATGCTCTGCTGGGGCTTCATCGGCGTCTAACACCCATAAGTGAGGACTGATTACTGCTGCTCCTGGAGATAACCTGTTACAGGTGGGTAACTACTCTTTACATGAACAAACAAGGAGGCACAGGCTCCTTGCTTCTCTGTCAGGAAGCAGAATGGCTGTGCTCCTGGGCCATCAATCACGGAATCCTTCTCAAGGCCGTCTACCTCCCAGGTCAAGAGAATTACCTGGCGGACAGGCTGAGCAGAATCCTGCAACCACACGAATGGTGGTTGAATCCATTGGTGGTTCAACAGATCTTTCTCAGGTGGGGCCTCCCCACCATGGATCTTTTCGCCAGTCCTCTGAACCGGCAACTCCCAAGATTCTGTTCCAGACAACCGCATCCTCTCCGAGTGGCAGCGGATGCGTTTCTGATCCCTTGGTCCAAAGGCCTACTGTATGCGTTTCCTCCCATGCCACTAGTGTCCAGAACACTTTTCAAAGTCCTCAGGACGAGGCCTCGATGATTCTGATAGCCCCCAGGTGGCCGAGGCAACCGTTCTGCTGCAAATGGCGGTAGACACTCCTATTCCTCTAGGGATTCAACACGATCTCCTGTCTCAAGAACAGGGATCTCTCTTACACCCCAACCTCCAGTCCCTTCATCTGATGGCCTGGCTGCTGAAAAGGTAGTTCTGGCTCCCCTACTACTACCTAGAGAGGTGGAGGACGTAGTCTTAGCCTCTAGAAGGCAGTCCACCCGGAAATCCTACGCTCTTAAGTGGCGTAGATTCTTCACATGGTGTGCTCAGCACAACGAGAATCCCTTCTCGTGCTTGGTAGCGGTAGTACTGCAATATTTGCTTCACCTCTCCAATCTGGGCCTTAAGTCCAATTCGGTCAGAGCTCAGCTCAGTGCTCTCTCAGCGCATTCTCGCCGGTGGACGGGCGGCCTCTTTCCACCACCCTTTAGTGGCTCGTTTCCTCAGAGTCCTCCTCCTGCTTAAGCCTCCTTTACGTCCACCGGCCCCTGAGTGGGATTTAAATGTGGTCTTACAGCGGATTACTTGTCCACCATTTGAACCTATGGCTACCTGTCTTCTCTGTTTTCTGTCCTGGAAAACTTTTTCTGGTAGCTCTTACCCCTCTGCTAGGCGAATAAGTGATTTTCAGGCGCTGGTGTCTGATCCCCCTTACATTAGGTTCTACAGGAATAGGGTAGTTTTACGGACTCACCCCAAGTTTCTCCCTAACGTTGTCTCCTCTTTCCACCTCAATCAGGAGGTAGTTCTTCCAACCTTCTTTCCCAGGCCGCATGCCAACCGGGCTGAGACGGTTCTGCATACCCTGGACTGTAGGAGGGCGTTGTCCTTCTACCTTGACAGTACGCGGGAGCATCAGAGGGCTGTTCAGCTCTTCGTTTCTTTTGACCCCAATAAGTTGGGGTTACCTGTCTCCAAGCGTACTTTGTCCATATGGGTCGCTGACTGTATCGCCTGGGCTTATGGGGCAGCCAGCCTCTCGTTGGATTGTCGAGTCACGGCTCATCGTGTCAGGGCGAAGGCTGCGTCAGTGGCTCATCTCCGCTCTGTTCCATTGGCAGACATCTGCCGGGCCGCTACTTGGTCTTCAAGCCAGAGTTTTGTGGCCTATTACTGCCTTGAGAGGGAGTCCCGCAGGGACAGTGCTTTCGGACAGGCAGTACTCCATAATATCTTTGGGGTCTAGGCAACTCCTTCCCTTCGGCCCTGATGTTGGGCTACCGGTCGGGGGCATTCTCAAGAGTAGATTCCTTCCTTAAGTTCTGACGCTCTAGAGGGAGCTCATTTTTTCGGCTTGGGGCCTCCGGTAGCCTTAAGCTGGGGAGTCCCATATGTGAGGACTGACTTCCTGCTTGGTCCTGGAGAAAGAGGTGTTCTCCAGGAGCAGCAGGAATCAGTCCTCACAACCCTCCCTCCTCCCCTTGGAGTTGCAGTCATATGGTTTATTTTGCTAATTTTTTTGCTGTCTTTTAGCTATGTCATCAGACTGAGCAAGATGGCACCCTTGGGCGGGAAGGGGACTGCGCATGCGCGCTGCAATTCCCAAAGGCTTCCTATGAAAGCTGGGGAAATTCTCCGCACGGGGGCTCCGTCGGCGCCGACGTCACCCGTATGTGAGGACTGATACCTTCCGCTCCTGGAGAACACCTGTTACAGGTGAGTAACTACTCTTTCCTGCTTGTTCCTGGAGATAGCACAGTTTCTCCAGCACCAAGCAGGAAGTCAGTCCTCACATATTGGTGTCATCGACGCCGATGAGCCCCAGCGAAGCATTTCCCCAGCTTTCTATGAAAGCCTTTGGGAATGCAGGCACCCATGCGCAGTTCCCTTCCCACCTAAAGGTGCCATCTTACCTCAGTCTCTCTTTTTCCGAGAAGCCCACCGGACGTGCGTCCTGTCATCCCGGATAAAAGTGTGATTTTTTTCGGCAATTCTCGCTATTTTTCTTCCCGGTTCGATGCCAGTTCCCCCTCTCGCCGGGTTCGATACACTGGTATCGAGCCCGATTCTTTTTCGGTTTTTGCCCTTCGTGGCTGGCGTCTGCGCCCTTTTTTTATTTTTTTCCCTGGAAGGCCGGTCTTTTGACCTCGCGGGGACTCTTTTTTCCCCGATGGCTTCCAGCGGTTTCAAAAAGTGTTATCGGTGTAAGAAGTTGATGTCTCACCGTCACACACGACTGCTGCCTTTGGTGCCTCGGTCCTGATCACGACCCTAAGACGTGTGGACCATGTGGGAAGATGTCTTCTAAGGCACTGCGAAGTTGCCAGCAGCAGAAAGAAAGGCTTTTCTCGGACTCAGCCTCTGGCCGGGCCCGGACCTCGTCTGAGGCCTCGACATCTCAGGATTCGGATCCCGAGCGCCGTCGAAGCTCCTCAGACAGGGGGTCCCCTGACTGGGAACTTAAGAGGAAGAAGCGGCTCATGAGGGCGTCAGAAGAGGTCCCTGGCTCCTCGACGGCCAGGTCTAAGACCCCCGACTGTCGCCCCGGGCCCGTGGAACAAGAGAAGCCTGCCAAAGTTCCTCGTGTGGAGCCGGAGTCTGCTGGACACGTAAGCCCTGTGGTCCTCGAGGACTCTCCTCCCGTAGAGCCGACGTTGGGCCCGGCGTTGCCGGGGCCCGAGTCAGTGGCTGCTCCGTCTCCCGAGCTGAGTCTCAGGATGACAGCCTTGGAGAGAGCAGACTGTCTGCTTTCATGGAGCAGCAGCGGGCACTGATGGCCAGCCTGTCTGGCACATCTGCCCCGACCACCGGGACATGGACATAGAAGTCAACCCAGGAGACCGAGTCTATACTCGAGTCCATCATGGCTCGAAGTTGACCTCGGTCACGGTCTTCCTCGACCTCCCGTTCGGGACCGAGGGCGTTGACGCCGGTTCCTCCAGCATTGGGGCGCGTGCTCCAGGGCCCCCGGGGTCGGATCCTGACTCCTCGTCGGACGGGTCCTCCTGGGAGACGGAGGATGAGGAGTCCCCCAACACATTTAAGACTCGGTGCGTCCCCTCGGACTCACCACAGTCTGAGCCCCGGAGTAGATCCCCTCCGGAGTACACCCTGTTCTCGTAGTTTGTCTGGGATATGGCCACCGCGTTGGCTATTCCGGCGGACCCCGAGGAAGAGCCTCGAGATGAAAAGCTCGAGGCCCTACAGTACGACTCTCCTCCGAAGGAGGCTTTACTGTACCGGTTCCTCCGATGCTGGAACGGCTCCTCTTCCGGATGTGGGAGGCACCGGCCTCGGCGCCGATTCTAAGCAAGCAAGTCGATTCGATTTATCGACTCCGGAAGAGCCCTGGCTTTCAGAAGGCGCAGCTACCACACCATTCCATGGTGGTGGAATCAGTCATGCATCGTCTGAAAAGCCAGAAGATGCACTTAGCGGTGCCCCCGGCAGGGAGGACCGGAACCTCGATGGTGTGGGTAGAAAGTGCTTCCAGGACTCGATGCTTGCTTGCCGTGTTCAGTCTTACCAGCTGTACATGGGCATGTACTTGCGAGACCTGGCCAAGGTGTTGGCCGGGTTCTCTGCTGGTCTCTCCGGGGAGCCCTTGCAGTAATTAAAGTCCTTGTCCTCGGGGATTCGGGACTGCTCCAAGTTTGTCCCGCGCCGTCTACGATGGCTTCGAGGCTTCGGCCCGAGTTGCGGCAGCCGGCATCGCGCCTCGACGCCAGGCATGGCTGCCGTCATTGGACCTCGAGCCATAGGTTCAGGACAAGTTGGTCGATGTCCCTTGCCGAGGTGAAAACCTTTTTGGCAAGCCCTTGGCCAAGAAGGCCGCACAGCTCGTGACCGAGCACCTTACAAGGACAAGGCTGTCTAGAAAGACCTCTGCCCCTTCTCACAAGAAGAAGGCCTCGGGTAAGAAGCCCTTTTACCCGAGGAAGGGCACTGCCTACAAACAGTACCCTCAGTATCAGGCTTCCCAAGCTGCACCCCAGATTCAGCAAGCCAAGGGGCAGGGCAATGGGCCCCGTAGGCAGAGGACCCCCAAGCCTCCGGCCCCTGCTCCCACTCAGCAGGGTGGGGGATTTTGACTCCTTGAGCGTAGCCTCTGTCCCTGCTCTCCCAACCCTGCACAGGAGGTCGCCTCGCCTTCTTTGCCCACCAGTGGCCCCACATCACTGGGGACAGTTGGGTGTTGAACATAGTCCACAGGGGCTATGCACTGCATTTATACCAACTCCCTCCGCCATACTTTCCAGGGGAACCTCCAAGGCCTCCCCTGCACACAAACCTTCTCCTTCAAGAGCTTCAAGGTCTGTTGGTGGACAGGGCGGTGGAGCCTGTGCCTCCCCATTTGCAAGGTCACGGATTCTACTCCAGGTATTTCCTGGTGCCCAAAAGAACCGGTGGCCTTTGACCCATTCTGGACCTCAGGAACCTCAAGTTCCTAGAGAAGGAAAAGTTCAAGATGCTTACTCTTGGAACACCTCTGCCCTACCTCCAGCAGGGAGATTGGCTATGCTCCTTAGATCTAAAGGATGCGTATACTCACATCCTCATTCATCCAGACTACAGAAAGTACCTCGGGTTCATTGTGAGAGGAATCCATTATCAGTACAGAGTTCTGCCTTTTGGCCTCACCTCCACTCCCAGGGTCTTTACCAAATGCCTGGCAGTGGTGGCGGCCTACCTGAGAAATCAGGGAATCTTTGTCTTCCCCTATCTGGACAACTGGCTCATTTATTTATTTAGCTGTATTTATATACCGCTTTTCACCGGTTCAAAGCGGTGTTTCATAGGGGTGGGGGAATTAAGTATTAGGGTGGGGCCATCACCGGGGAGGCAACATTGATGATTTTGACATAGGGCAGACTTTGGACAAAGGACAGACATGGGACATAGACATGGTAGTTTCGAGTTAGAGGCTCATTGTGGTTGAGCTCAGTGGTTTGTGGGTTTTTCGGTGAGGGTCGAGTTGAAGTATTCCTGGAAAAGGACGTTTTTTAGCTGTTTTCTGAAGGATAGAAGGGTTGGTATTGTTCCTGAGATAGCTCGGTAGAGAGTTCCATAAAGATGGAGCATAAAGTTCAAAGGCTCGGTTGCAGGTCCGTTGCGAGCATTTGGTTCTTTTGTGGGGGATGGTGAGGGAAACGCTGGAGGCTTGTCTAGTAGATCTGCCGTGGGCTGGGCGAGCTAGTAGGGTGCGAAGCTGGGAGTCCTGTGTTTGATGGATAGCTTTGTGGGTGAGAAGGATGGCTTTGTATTTTGTCCGTGCTTCAAGGGGGAGAATGTGTAGTTCTTTCAGTATTGGGGTGATATGGTCGGTTTTCTTTGCACTCTGATTCTCGCAGTGGTGTTCAATGCAGTTCAGAGGGGGTTGGTGTGTGTGGCTGGAAGTCCATGGTAGATTATGTTGCAGTAGTCCAGATGTGGGAGTGTCATGGCTTGCATCACTGTTCGGAAGTCTTGATGTTCCAGGAGGGGTCTGAGACGTTGCACTGTTTTTGCCTTATGGAATATAGTTCCAGAGGTTTTAGTGATCTGTTGCTTTAAGGTGAGGGCTTGGTCAATAATAATGCCCAGGTATCTTATCTGTGGTTGTATTTGGATGCTTGTAGTTCCTATGTTGAGGGGTGTGGGTGGTGTGAAGTCAGGGTCCTTTGTGACTGAGGGCTTCAGTTTTCTTTATGTTGATGGATAGGTTGTTTGTAACCAGTTAGAGACTGCGGTGAAGCATGCTGATAGGTGGGTGTTTGTTGGGTTTGTGGTTGTAATGGGGGCGTAGAGCATGATATCGTCAGCGTAGATGTGGAAGCTGACGTGTGTGCGTATGAGTGTGCAGAGTGGCTGGAGGTAAATATTGAAGAGCATGGCTGACAGTGTGGATCCTTGGGGTACTCCCTGGTGTTGCTGGAAAGGGGGGGAGGTTGAGGCGCTGGTGCGGATTAGTTGTTGTCAGGTAGGATTGAAACCACTTCAGCACGGTGTCTTTGATCCCAATGGTCTGTAGTCTGTGTATGAGGATGTTGTGGGAGATGGTGTCAAAGGCTGCAGATATGTCGAGGAAGATCATAGCGTATCTGGAGTGTCTGTCTTGGATTCCTGTGAGGAGGGTGTTCATCAGCGTGGTCATGAGGGTCTCAACTCCATGTAGCGGGCGGAAGCCGTGTTGTTGAGGGTCGAGTATGTTGTTAATATCCAGGTGTTCCTGAAGCTGCTGCTGGACGATCTTCTCAATTACTTTGGCTGTGAAAGGTAGACTTGCTATGGGTCTATAGGATGCAGGGTCGAGAGGATCTAGGTTTTGCTTTTTCAAGGAAGGTCGGATGATCGTGGTTTTGAGTGCTTCCGGCATGTGTCCTCTGGAGAAGGATTCGTTGATGATTCGGGTTAATGGTGTGCTCAGTTCATTTTTTGATTTCTTTCATCCAGGGGTCAGACGTGCCAGGAGGCCAGACAAGCCACCCTCACAACTATTGCTCTTCAAAGCCTGGGGTTTGTAATAAACTTCGCAAAGTCCACTTTGTTCCCCTCCCCGAACTTGGAGTTCATAGGAGCATGGCTGGACTCTCTGCTGGCAAAGGCTTTCTTGCCAGAAGACAGAGCACAAAGATTGATAATTTTGTGAAACCAGTTTCTCAGCAGGTCACTAGCCTCCGCCAGACTCTGCCTGAGGCTTCTAGGCCACATGGCTTCGACAGTACATGTGACCCCCAATGCCAGGCTCCATATGAGCCTGCACAGTGGTGCCTTCGGACTCAGTGGTCACAAGTCACAGGCAGCCTCAGGGACAGGATAAGGGTGTCGAGACAATTTCTGAACTCCCTCAGCTGGTGGTTGCACCCACCCAATCTGCTAAAAGGGGTGCCCTTTCAAATTCCTGGGTACACAGTGGTACTGACCACAGACGCCTCCCTGCAGGGCTGGGGAGCTCATGGTCTGAACAAGTGCACCCAGGGTCTGTGGTCTCCTTGGGAGGCTGCACAGCAGATCAATCTCCTAGAACTCAGAGCTATTCGATTAGCACTCAAAGCTTTCTCTCCTACCCTGCTCATCAATCTGTCCTGGTTGAGACAGACAAACAAGTAGCCATGATTTATGTGAACAAACAGGGCGGGACTGGGTCCAGACTCCTCTGTCGGGAGGCTCAGGACCTTTGTTCATTTGCCCTCAAGCACAACATGCTCCTCAAGGCTGTGTACCTTCCAGGCCAGGACATCTACCTGGCCGACAGGTTGAGCAGGATTCTACAGCCCCACGAGTGGCAGCTGCATCCTTTAGTAGTTCAGAAGATCTTCCTAAAATGGGGTCTCCCTTTGTTAGATCTCTTTGCCAGTCCACTGAACAAGCAACTGCCAAAGTTCTGCTCCAGGCAACCGCATCCTCTGAGAATAGCAGCGGATGCTTTTCTGATTCCCTGGTCTCAGGGCCTCCTGTATGCGTTTCCTCCCATGCCCTTGGTGGCCCGAACTCTCTAAGATTCTTCAGGACAAGGCCTCGGTCCTGCTGGTGGCTCCCAGGTGGCCAAGACAGCCTTGGTTTCCACTTCCGCTTCAACTGGCGGTGGATCCCCCACTGCCTCTGGGGTTGCAACCCGACCTCCTCTCACAGGAGCAGGGTTCCCTTCTGCACCCCAATCTCAAAGCTCTCAATTTGATGGCCTGGAGGCTGCAAGGGTAGTTTTGGCTCCCTGGGGCCTACCTCAGGAAGTTGAGGTTGTCCTAGCCTCTAGGAAGCAGTCCACTAGGAAAACCTATGCTCTCAAATGGAAAAGGTTTTCTGTGTGGTGTCAGCTACGTACAAAGGATCCTTTCTCCTGTACTGTGCCAGTAGTGCTTCAGTACTTACTGCATTTGTCCAATCAGGGACTTAAGTCCAATTCTGTTCGGTTCCATCTCTCAGCTCTAGCAGCTCACCACTCACTGGTGGAAGGACATTCTCTGTCGGTTCACCACTTGGTGTCCCGCTTTCTCAGGGCTTTGCTTTTGCTCAAGCCTCCAATCTGTCGTCCTGCTCCTGAGTGGGAGTTGAATGTGGTCTTGCAGCAGCTGACTCGCCCACCCTTTGAGCCGATGGCTACTTGCCCTCTACGCTTCCTATCCTGGAAGACACTCTTCTTGGTAGCCCTCACCTCGGCTAGGCGAGTGAGTGAGCTTCAGGCCCTGGGCTGTGATAGGCCTTACACTCGCTTTTATAGGAACAGTGTAGTCCTTAGGACTCATCCAAAGTTCCTCCCCAAGGTTGTCTCCTCTTTCCACCTCAACCAGGAGGTGGTTCTTCCAACATTCTTCCCTAGGCCTCATGCAAGCCATGCTGAAGCAGTCCTGCATACTCTGGACTGTAGGAGGGCCTTATCCTTCTACCTTGACCGTATGCAAGGACATAGATGGGCTACTCAGCTCTTCATCTTTTTTGACCCCTTATAAGTTGGGGTTGGCTGTGTCCATACGTACCTTGTCCATCTGGGTTGCTGACTGTATCACCGGGGCTTACAAGGCGGCTGACCTTCCTTTGCAGTGTCGGGTCACGGCCCACCGTGTCAGGGCAATGGCTGCCTCAGTGGCTCATCTCCGCTCTGTGCCCTTGGTAGTCATCTGCAGGGCTGCAACTTGTTCTTCAAGCCAGACTTTTGCGGCCCATTACTGTCTGGAGAGGGAGTCCCGTAGGGACAGTGCTTTTGTCCAAGCAGTACTCCGGAATCTCTTTGAGGTTTAGGCAACTCCTGCCCTCCAGCCCTCTGTTGGGCTACCGGTGGAGGATGTGTCAGTGAAAAGCCTGCCTTTGCTGCTGGGACTAGAGGGAGTTCTCTTGTTCAGCCTGGATTCCTCGGTAGCCCAGAGCTAGGGAGTCACCCATATGTGAGGAGTGACTTCCTGCTTGGTCCTGGAGAAAGAGTAGTTAATCACCTGTAACAGGTGTTCTCCAGGAGCAGCAGGAATCAGTCCTCACAACCCTCCCTCCTCCCCTGGGAGTTGCAGTTGTACATAGTTTAATTTTTTCATTTTTGTGTGCTGTTCTTAGCTATGTCATTTGACTCAGGTAAGATGGCACCTTTAGGCGGGAAGGGAACCGCGCATGCGTGCCAGCATTCCCAAAGGCTTTCATGGAAAGCTGGGGAAATGCTCCGCTGGAGCTCATTGGCGTCGATGACACCCATATTTGAGGACTGATTCCTGCTGCTCCTGGAGAATACCTGTTACAGGTGAGTAACTACTCTTACTTACCTGTAACAGGTGATCTCTGGGAACAGCAGGAATAAGTCTTCACAACCCACCCACCTCCTCTAGGAGTTGTGCTCTCTTTTTTCTCTCTAATTTGTCTACTTCCCTCCTTCGGTCTCAGCTACAAACCCAACTGATGAGAGGGAAGTAAATGGGCAGGAAGGCAGCACGCATGTGCGTGGGATGCTCCCAAAAGCTTTCTTTCTGGATGCTTGGGAGCGTTCCCGCGCAGGCTCCGTCGGTACCAACGTACCCATATGTGAAGGCTTATTCCTGCTGTTCCCAGAGATCACCTGTTACAGGTAAGTAACTGTGCTTTACAGGTGCATAACTACTCTTTACTCACCTGATAATAGGTGATCTCCAGGAACAGCAGGACTTTAGTCCTCACAACCCGCCCACCTCCCCAAGGAATTGTAGCTCTCTCTCCTTTACTCTACTTTCTTCAGCTATACACTCAACTGAGGAGAGTCAGAAGAGCGGGAAGGTACCAGCACATGTGCAGAGGACTGTTCCCAAATGCTTTTTTATTGGTAGCTGGGGAGCTTCCCGCACAGGCTCAGTCGGTACCCAATGTCACACATGTGAGGACTAAATTCCTGCTGTTCCTGGAGATCACCTGCTACAGGTGAATAATTAACGCTGCCTTGCTGCTGACTTTGCCCCATAAGAGTGCACGGTCAGCGATAGACACTTGCCCTTTGTGAATGTATGAAGGGTGTTCTTCTGATGTTTGAAGTTACCAACCCTTTCCATAAATCAGATTTTGTCCTCTGCTGGGGCTTGAAGTGAGAAGTGACTTAAGGCAATGTTCGGGGGCTGATTAAAGGAGACCGTAGCTTCTGCCTGTGTTCTGTAGAACAAAGCGGTTCCAGATGATGAGTCCATTCCACCCACTTGCAGGCTTCTTTCTGGGTGGAGAGAGGTATTCGTGACTTCAGTCAATATTTTATCAGGCAGTGATGTGGTCTTCCCTCATTTCCATTAAGCATTACTGGTTGGTTATTCACACCAGGGCAGATGTTTGGTGCAGAGATATTAAAGGCAGCTGTGTCATCTTCCCATCTGATGGAGTCCATACCTTGGGCTGGGCCGGTTTAGCAGGATGATCTAGAAGGTGAAATTTTACTTAAGTGATTTGCTTTCCTGGAGTCCTGCTTGATCAGTCTAAAACCCACCCAGTTGTGCTCTGGATGTCGCTACAGCTTCAGTCTTCACAGAATTGTGCTAAATTTCACCGAAATCCTATTATATATAGTCAAGCTGTTGACAGAACTCTTGCTCTGCTCTTTCTGCCACAAGACTGAGTTCCAGAATTTTGGGCTAGTTGCTTGGTTGCGAAATACTGAAGGCTGCCCCTAGCTCACAAGCACTGTCATCAGCATTGATGTCGCTGGAAGCTTCTAGTCTTTCAAACTTCTATTGGCAGGAGGACACAACATATACTGGTCTGGACTAATCTAGCAGGACTCCATGAAAGGAAATGTATCAGGTAATTAAAGTTTCACCTATAAAAGTGAAAGTTATAATAGACTGTTTTTCAGCTAATTCTGTATATATAAAATGGAAAATTTTAGCAAGGATTGTTGAGAATTCTTGGCCAGTTACAATAATGAACATCTATTTAATTTCCTTGAACCTTTTAGTACTTTTCTGAACTTTTTTTTCCTGTTTATAGGAGACGATATTTACTGACATAATAGCAGAAACAGACTCTAAGGCAAGTAGACTTTTTTTTTTAAATATAAAACTATTACTGTGCATTTGACAGTTACAATGTATTCCTTCAGATGTCATGGAAACTTTGGTCTTCAAAACTTACATATTAAAGAGATTGTGCCTTGAAAGTTTAGTTTTCTCCAGGACCAGTATGGCTATTGGTTTGCAACACTACAAGTCATTTACACAAAGGAATGAAATCCCTTACCTCAATTGATATACAGCAGCACTTTATAGACTTTCATTACTGTAGTAGATTTCTCTTGATAGAGAAGGAGAAAATAGCAAATAGGGAAGTCAAAGCCCATCTAGTCTGAAAATCAGTACCATAGTTTCTAAATGAGTTCAGGCTTTATCCATGCATGAAATTATCCTTTCGGGTTTTCTTCCCTGCTTTCCTAAACTCTTCCAATTTTCTTTCACTTCTACTGGTTAATTCTTCAGTGTATCCATCACTCAATCTCCAGGAACAAGCAGGAATGAGTCTTCACATATGGGTACGTCGGTACCTACGGAGCCTGCGCGGGAACGCTCCCCAGCGTCCCAAAAAAGGAAAGCTTTCCTTAGCGCTCCGCAGTGCAGTCCTCAACTTCTGGGTTGTCAACCTCTTCCTGCAGCTAGGAGACTGGCATGTGCAAATTCATGACATCACTGGATATATCCTGTCAGCTCCCCTCCTACTTCCAGTGTGACCAGTCTCCTTGCAGCAGGAGGTTGTTGTGAGCCCCGGGTTGGGACTCACTGTGAGGAAATAATAAGCAGCTCGTGGTTTTTTGAGCATTTTTTTTAATTACTGGGCTTCTGTTTCTTTAAATTTAGTCAGCCCGTTTGCAGGGAGGAGGGGTCAGTGCTCAGCACTAGTGGGGCCTCCTGTCTCTCCTCCGTGTCAGCCCTGCCTGCCTGGCTCAGTTTAACTGCCTTTTCTTATTTTCTTTAATTTCTTTTATTTGCTTGATTGGTTGCTTTAAAGCAGGCTGTTCGGGCTCCGTGGAAGTTCTCTCCCCCCGGACCATACGGGGGAGAGCCCTTCGTCGGCTGGGGGCCTCCGGTGTTTTCCCCGGGTGCAGGTCCTTGATGCAGCAGATCGCGGGGTTCCTTTCCCCCGAGGCGGTCTGTGCGACAGCGGCAAAGGCTCCGTTGGGCTGCAGGAACATCGGGGCTGCTTTCCCAGCTGCTCGCTGGTCCTGGCGCCTTTTTTGCCGCGGGGCTTTAGACGCGGCGGCCATTTTGACGGCGCTTGGCCCGCCGCGTGCTTTTCCCCTCTCCTGGGCTCCGGGGCCTTGCGGTAAGTCTCGTTTGCTTTCGGTTTCTGCAAACGCTATTTTCTTTTGCTTTCCTTTGAGTTTGATTTCCAGCCTGGTATAGGGGTTCGTTTCAAACTCTTTTCTTCTCCTTTTTCTTTCCCGCGGAGGGTTTCTCACCGGGGGGGTTTTCCCTTCGTGTGCTCTTTGCTGGCATACGGTTTCTGGTTCAGGCCAATGCCACAGAGGCCCCTCTGCATTATTTGTGGAGCCCGGAGAGGTCCCTTATCGGTCTTGGGCGTCTGCAGGGGTTGCGCAACCCTGTCTTCTCTTATGGAGCAGAAGCTGGAGGTTAGAGAGCCTGCAGGCATGGCTGAGCTTCCAGACCTGGAGGCTGAGCAGTCTTCCCGCCAGGGTGCGCCGGAGGCCCGGCCCGAGGGGTCGGCTGGGCCCTCGGCGCCCCCGCCAGTCGGCCTTGCGGTGGGACCGGGGGTTTTAGTCCCGAGTTTGTTCTGCTTATGCACCAGGCATTCTGTTTGTGACAGCAGGGCGCGGTGCCGGGGTCGGCTCCTCTGCTGTCCCTTGCAGCCACTCAGGACGTGGATGGTGCTTCGAGTGTCCCCCCGCCTGCTTCAAAGAAGGCTCGTAAGTCCGCAGCAGTGGTAGCGGATGAGGAGTGGCCTGAAGGGTCTGAGGAAGCCTGGGATCCGGAGGGGGATCCCCTGGATCTCGAAGAAGGGGAGCTTCCGGAGCCTGAAGACCAGGCCAAGATTATTCGAGTGTTTCACCGCGAGGAGTTGCCGGGGCTCATCTCAGAGTCTTTGAAGGTCTTGAATATGGCGTCTCCGGTGGCGAAGGATGTAGAGATCGAGGATCCGGTTATTCAGGCGGAGCGTCAATCGCGCATTGTTTTTTCCCTTGCACCGGGTAGTGGACAAAATGATAAAGGATGAGTGGGATAAGCCGGAAGCCGGATTGCGGGGCCTTCGCACCCTGTCTCGTCTGTATCCCTTGGCGGAGCCGGATAAAGAACGTTTTCGTGCTCCGCGGGTGGACGTGGTGGTTTCGGCGGTTACTAAGAAAACCACTATCCCGGTTGAAGGAGGTGCGGCCTTGAAGGATGCCCAAGACCGGAAGGTCGATGGCTTATTGCAGCAGACCTTTGAGGCCGATTCCGTTTCGTTGCAGGCGTCGGTGTGTGGCGCTTGGGTGGCTCGGGCGTGTTTACGCTGGGCCCAGCGGTTGCGTATGTCCTCACACCTCGAGGAGGAGGATGTGAAGGAGTTAGATCGCCTGGAGTCTGGGGCGGCGTATCTAGCGGACGTTCATTATGACTTGATTCGCGCGTTGGCTAACAGTACGGCTTCGGTGGTGGTGGCCAGACGTTCCGTTTGGCTCAGGAATTGGGCGGCGGATGGTCCGTCTAAATCTCGTCTTAGTAAGCTTCCTTTCAAAGGCGGTCTTCTCTTTGGAGAAGATTTGGACAAGTTGGTCAAGGACCTGGGGGAGTCCAAGGCTGGTCGCCTCCCTGAGGACAGGCCTAAGCCGCTTCGTTCGACTTCCTCGGTTAGGGGTCAGTCTCGTGATTTTCGCCGGTTCCGGTCCCCTCGCTATGCGGGTTTTTCTAGGGGCCGCTTCCAGACCCGCGCGCAGGGGTTTCGGGGCTACAGAGGTGCCACGAGAGGCTTCTCTGCAGCCTCCCCTTCCACGTCTCGTAAACCACAATGAGATGAGGCGGGTCCCGGCGGTGGGCGTTTCGGTAGGCGGCCGTCTGCGGGAGTTCCTCTCCGCTTGGACCCTCATCACCTCGGACCAGTGGGTCCTCAATATCATTCACCACGGTTACGCCCTCGAGTTTGCTCACCCCGTTCGGGATTCCTTTATCCGCTCGCCGTGCAAGGGGGTCTCCAAAGCGGCAGCGGTGGCCGCCACTCTCCACAGATTGTTACTGTTGGGTGCGGTAAAGGAGGTGCCCAAAAGCGATTACGGTACGGGTCGCTACTCGATTTATTTTGTGGTGCCCAAAAAAGGCGGAGATTTGCGACCAATCCTGGATCTCAAGGCGGTCAACCGCTGCCTGCGGGTGCCGCACTTTCGCATGGAGACCTTGCGGTCGGTTATCGTCGCGGTGCGTCCCAGGGAGTTCTTGACGTCGCTGGATCTGACGGAGGCGTACTTGCATATCCCCATTCTGGAGGCTCATCAACGGTTTCTGCGGTTTGCTCTCCCGTGGGGGCATTATCAGTTCCAGGCGCTTCCTTTCGGTCTGGCGACGGCTCCTCGCACCTTCACGAAGATAATGGTAGTCGTGGCGGCGGCTTTGAGGCGCGAAGGGATCCTGGTCCATCCCTATCTAGACGACTGGTTGATTCATGCGAAGTCCAAGGAGGAAAGTCTGCAAGTTACGGACAAGGTGGTCCGTTTTTTGCAGAGCCTGGGTTGGGTGATCAATTTTGCGAAGAGTCATCTGGAACCCACCCAGGATCTCGTATACCTCGGAGTCCATTTCAACACGCGTTCGGGTCGCGTGTTCCTTCCGTCTCCGCGGGCCGAAGCCTTGCGCACGCTCATTCGGAAATTCCGAGCCACTCCGGCTCCGACAGCCTGGGACTACCTGCGAGTGCTCGGCACCATGGCAGCGACTCTAGAAGTGGTCCCGTGGGCGAAGGTACACATGCGTCCGTTGCAGCGGGCCCTGCTCCGTCGTTGGTCGCATCAGGCGGACCCCTTAAGCAGGCGGCTGCCTTGCCCCTTGACAGTCCGCAGGTCCCTCCGGTGGTGGCTTCTTCTCCCTCGCTCTTTGGCGACCGGGATGCCGCTGGATCAACCCGATTGGTTGCCTCTCTTGACGGACGCCAGTCTGACGGGCTGGGGGGCGCATTGCCAGGACAGCTTTGCGCAGGGCCTATGGTCAGGAGTGGAGGCGTCGTGGTCGATCAATTGCCTGGAGCTGTGGGCCGTCTTTCTAGCTCTTCAGGCTTTTCAGCACTTGATACTGGGATGGGCAGTGCGGGTGCTGTCCGACAATTCGGCGATGGTGGCTTACATCAATCGGCAGGGCGGCACGGGAAGTGCCGCAATGGAGCAGGAAGCGGATCAGTTGTTCCGTTGGGTGGAACCGCGTCTCCCGTTGATTTCAGCGGCTCACATTGCCGGAAAAGACAACGTGACGGCCGATTTTCTCAGCAGAGTTCATGTGGATGCCGGGGAATGGCGGTTACATCCCGAAGTCTTCAGTCAGATTGTGGAGCGCTGGGGTCTGCCGGTGATGGATCTCATGGCGACCTTTCTATCTGCACAGGTCCTTCGATTTTACAGCAGGCGAAGAGAACGGATGTCGGAGGGCATAGATGCGCTTCTCCAAGTTTGGCCGCGTCAGGGTCTTCTCTACGTTTTCCCCCCGTGGGCGTTGATCAGTCGGGTCGTTCAGAGGATAGGTCGCCACCCGGGGAAAGTTCTTCTGGTGGCTCCCGATTGGCCTCGTCGGCCGTGGTATGCGGATCTAGTTCGCCTCCTGGACGGTCGTCCCTGGCGGCTTCCGGTGCGATCGGATCTCCTGGTTCAGGGTCCTCTTTTCATGCCTCAAGTGGATCGGTTCTCGCTTACGGTTTGGCCATTGAAAGGGCACGCTTAAGAAAGCGAGGATACTCGGCAGCGGTGATTGCCACGATACTCGCCTCTAGAAAGCGATCCACGTCGTTAGCCTATGTACGGATCTGGCGCATCTTTGAAGATTGGTGTTCTCGACATTGGATCCGGGCGGCTACGGTGGCCGTTCCCGTTATTCTGGATTTTCTGCAGGATGGTTTCGCGAAAGGCGGCGTTGGCCTGTTATCGAGGTAAGATCAATGGTGTGTCGTTGGGGTCTCATCCGGATGTTTGACGGTTTTTAACGGCGATTTCCAAGTTGCGGCCTTCCCTTCGGGTTGGCGTTCCCGCCTGGGATCTTAATTTAGTTCTCCGGGCCTTGTCTCGGTCTCCTTTTGAGCCGTTGAAAAGCTCCTCTCTGAAGGATCTCACCTTGAAGGCTGTTTTTCTGGTGGCAATTTGCTCGGCGAGGCGTATTTCCGAGTTGCAAGCCCTGTCTTGTCGGGAGCCGTTCTTGACCTTCTCGGATGATAAGGTGGTGTTGCGTACCGTGCCATCCTTTCTACCTAAGGTGGTCTCTCCCTTTCACATAAACCAAGTGGTTACCTTGCCGGTTCTCGGTTCTCGCTCTGAGCCTCCCCTCGATCGCAATCTGCGCCGGTTGGATGTTCGGAGAGTGTTGCGTCATTACTTGCAGGTCACGGATTCTTTTCGTAAGTCGGATCGTTTATTTGTGCTGTTTGGCGGTGTGCGTAAAGGGGAGGCCGCAGCGAAAGCTTCTATCGCCAGGTGGCTTAAGGAGGCGATTTCGGCGGCTTATTTGCTTCAGGGTCGTGTGGTGCCGTCGGGCTTACGGGCGCATTCCACCAGGGCGCAGGCTTGCTCTTGGGCGGAGCATCGCTTGGTTCCGCCGGGGGATATTTGTAGGGTGGCAACGTGGTCGTCCTTGCATACCTTTAGTAAGCATTATCGTTTAGATGTGGAGGCGGCGAAGGATTCTCGCTTCGGGTCGGCGGTGTTGTCTGTCGTCCGGAACGATCCCGCCCATTAGGTACTGCTCTGGTACATCCCAGAAGTTGAGGACTGCACTGCGGAGCGCTAAGGAAATAGTAATTACACTTACCTGGTAATTGTAGTTCCTTTAGCGACGACAGTGCAGTCCTCCATCCCGCCCTATTTCGGTCATTTTCAGGGTTCCGGAGTGGAGTTTCGGATTGAAGAATTTATACAGGTGAGCCGACTCCATTCTCCTGTTTCTTTTCGCTGTCTTTATAGTCTGCCTCTTGTCTCTGCGGCTGTCGCTTGGCAGGCAGGGATGGAACACCAGACGGGAGCACTGTTGCCGTAGTGTGTTAAAAAAACAAACAAAAAAAAAAGGATTACTTTGGCGTTATACAAAAAAAAAAAAATGTTTTCTGGTTGTCTGTCACGTACTAGCTACTTATTTCTTGCTCCTTTGAGTCTGCTTTGTTAATAGTTCACACTGGAAGTAGGAGGGGAGCTGACAGGATATATCCAGTGATGTCATGAATTTGCACATGCCAGTCTCCTAGCTGCAGGAAGAGGTTGACAACCCAGAAGTTGAGGACTGCACTGTCGTCGCTAAAGGAACTACAATTACCAGGTAAGTGTAATTACTATTTTGGGAGCATCCTACAGCGCCTGCGCGCTGCCTTCCCGCCTTTCCTAACCGCCTCTCTCCAGTTCTTCTTTT
Organism: Ichthyophis bannanicus; assembly: GCA_033557465.1. NCBI lineage: Eukaryota > Metazoa > Chordata > Amphibia > Gymnophiona > Ichthyophiidae > Ichthyophis > Ichthyophis bannanicus. Next base: position 1,268,481,372 of record CM066032.1, on the reverse strand, counting down.
CCGCGGAGCCAGCAGGTCGTGTTCCTGTCACCGCTGAAGAAGTTCTTTATTTTATTTCTTTGGTCGCGCGTCTGCCTTCTTCGACGTCGGACCGGTATCGCCGGTCTTTTCTTTCTTTAAAAAAAAAAATAAAAAATACTTCCGTTCCACTTCAGTGTATTTTTTCTTCTTTGGGCCTTGGGCCTAACAGAAAAATTCCTCATGGAAAAGCCCGCCTCCGGGTTTAAAAAATGCACTAAGTGCAGCGGTACCATCTGTTACCGACACCCATGACTGGTGTCTTAAGTGTTTGGGTCCTGACCATTCCATCACGGATTGTGCGTCCTCCATGATGTCTAAAAGAGGTTTACAGAACCGAGCAGCCAAGCTCAGTACACTGTTTCCCTCTGATGCAGCTTCGGTGGCATCGACGTCGTCCAGGGCTGCTTCTTCCTCCTATGGATCTCAGGTAACCAAACATAAGTCCAGCCGGTCCTCGAAGGGTAGATCTGCCTCTAAGCATCGACATGCCTCCGGGCTTGCCCTCGAGGATCCTGCACCGGCAAAAGTACCCCGGCAGGAAGCTCCGGCTTCCAAAGCTCTTCCTATGGGGTCACAGGTTGACATCGATGGCACGGCCTCGACCGATCACCTGTTGCAATGTTCTGGGGTACCAGTGGAATCTGCCGGTACTGACCTCCAGACATTCATGGCGTCGATGGATCAGAAGGTTCTGACCATGCAGCGTGCCATTACGGCATTCATACAAGCTGCGACGCCGCTGGTATCGCAACAAGCTCCGTTGTCTGTACCGGCTCCGACACCGGTGCCGGTACCGGTTGCATCGACATCGGCTTCGGTGTCGACTGTAGCGGTACCCTGTCCGATGATGCCTATCGGTACCGATGACTCCCGATGTCGATACCACCAGTTATGCGTATCGGGCTTTATAGGAGCATCCAGATAGGCAATACTTTGATTCCTCCGAAGACTCTGATGCATCGGAGGCCTCTGTCGAAGCATCGGTACTCCTTCCTCAGGAGCCTTCTTCTCCAAAAAGAAGAATGTCCCCTCCGGAAGACTTGAATTTTCAAGACTTCATAAGGGAATTGGCCAAGGGGCTTTCTATCTCAGTAGCCCCTGAGACAGAGCCTAGAGCCAAAAAATTGGATATTTTGCAATATCGCAAGGCTCCTAAAGAAGCAGCCACTTTGCCAATTCATGAGATCCTTTATGACCACATGATAGGCATATGGGAGACTCCTCTCACCATCTCTTCTCTTTCTCGTAGGTTGGATACCATGTATCGTGTCCCTCCTTGTCCTGGATTTCATAAAACTCAGCTTCCTCACCATTCTATTGTGGTGGAGTCTGCTATGAAAAAGAGTGCAAAGAGGCACTCATCTTCTCCTCCAGGGAGAGAATGTAGAACCTTAGATGCTTTTGGCAGGAAAATCTTCCAGGCCAGTATGCTTGTTGCCAGAATCAACTCCTATAGTCTCTATATGGGGATGTTTCTGAAGGAAGTTACAGATCATCCGCAAACTTTCCTCCCTTTTCTTCCAGAAGATAAAAGGGAAGACTTTCTTACCTGGCTTAAGCATGCCCAGGATGTTTCCAAATTCTCTAACAGTGCAGCCTTTGACTCTTTTGAGGGGGCCAGCAGAGCCCCGGCCATTGCCATAGGTGCACGCAGAATTGCTTGGTTACAAGCTTCTGATTTGGAACCCTGGGTCCAAGATGGATTAGGAAATCTTCCTTGTACAGGTGAAAACCTGATTGGCAAGCAAAGGCCACCTAGATGGATGCAGAAAATTCTGCTTTGGATAGGCTTTCAAAGTCTACCTCTAATCCTGTCCAGAAGAGGTTGTTCAAAAAGACATATTTTCCCAAGAAGGGAAGATGATATCCTGTTTATGGTCAGCAGACATCTTCTGCAGGTCGTTTTGCTGCGAAGCGTCAACAACCTAAACAGGCCAAGTCTTAGGCTGCAAGGCCTACTGTAGCCCAACAGCCTCAGCCTTCTCAGGGCCTTTGACTTGCAGCTAGAGAACTTAGCCTTTCTGGCTCTAAAAGAACCAGAGCCTCTCACCATTCCAGGAAGGTTAGCTTCTACACTTTTCTCCCAGATGGGAGCAAATCACAGCAGAGCAGTGGACCCTTTCCATCATAAGGGAAGGGTACAAACTTCATTTCTTAAACCTTCCTCCTCACACCATGGTGAGACAGTTCAATTCTCCAACATCTCTCCTCGACCTTCTGGGTCAAGAGATTTCTACCCTTCTTGCCCAAGGGGCAATAGAAGAAGTACCTCTTCTTCAACAGGGCTCAGGGTTCTACTCCCCCTACTTTCTGATTCCAAAGAAAACGGGGTTACAGACTCAGATCTCAGAGAATTGAACAAATTCCTATGCAAGGAGAAATTCAAGATGATTTCTCTAGGTACTCTCCATCCATTCCTTCAGAGTCAGGATTGGCTTTGTTCTCTAGATCTCAAGGATGCGTATACCCATATACTCATCCATCCAGCACACAGAAGGTTCCTTCGGTTCCTTTATCAGAGAAAGCACTATCAATACAGGGTGCTTCCCTTTGGTCTGGCCTCTGCTCCAAGAGTGTTCACAAAATGCATGGCAGTAATAGCTGAATTTCTACGCACTCTAGGAATATTTGTATTCCCATATCTGGACGACTGGCTCATCCGAGCTCCATCCCAGTCAGAGGCCCAGACTTCCCTAGCCTGCACAATGCGTGTCCTGCAGTATCTGGGACTGGTTATAAACATCCCAAAATCACAACTCACCCCTACTCATTCATTGGAGTTCATAGGGGCCTTGCTAGATACCACAACTGCAAGGGCCTATCTTCCCCAGGCCCGTTGCCTACGCTTAGTGCAGTTAGCCTCTCAGATTCAGTTAAAAACCCATCTAACTGCCCGAGAGATGTTACAACTGCTAGGCCACATGGCATCCACTGTGCATGTGGTCCCTTATGCTCGCCTTCACAGGAGGGCAGCTCAATGGACTTTGTCCACCCAGTGGACCCAGGCATCTGGAAGTCTGTCAGACAAAATAGCAACCTCCAGTCGCCTCTTTTGGTCCCTCCAGTGGTGGAAGTCCACTCAAAATCTGTTGCTGGGGTCCCCCTTCCAACAGTTGTTACCCCAAGCAATCCTTACAACAGATGCCTCTCCAAAGGTTTGGGGGAGCTCATCTTCAAGACCTCTCCTCCCAGGGCATTTGGTCCCCACAGGAGATCTCCCTACATATCAACTTCTTAGAGCGCAGAGCAATCTTCTTGGCTCTGAGTCTTCCATACCCTGCTCAGCTACAAGACGGTCCTCATTACAAGACGGTCCTCATTCACACGGACAACCAAGTAGCCATGTTCTATGTGAACAAGCAGGGAGGGACTGGCTCTGTCGCTTTGCAATGAAGCTCTGAGATTGTGGGCCTTTGCCAGAGAGCATCAAATTCATCTTCTGGCAGTATACCTTCCAGGGCTTCAAAACTCTTGGGCAGACAGACTCAGTCGAGTTCTGCTTCCACACGAATGGTCCCTCCATATGGACCAGATAGTCAGAATCTTTCGAATTTGAGGAACCCCGGACATAGACCTCTTTGCAAGTCCGTGGAATGCCAAACTTCCCCGGTTTTGTTCCAGGATTCCGTGTCAGGGAGTTCAGGCCAGGGATGCCTTCCTCCTTCACTGGGGGCAAGACTTCCTCTATGCCTTTCCACCTATTCCCCTCATCCCCAAGACTCTGTTCAAGCTTCAGAGAGACAAGGGATCCTCATAGCACCACATTGGCCACGCCAAGTGTGGTACCCTCTACTTCTGCATCTCTCTCAAGCTCCCTCCCTGGACTTAGGGTCTGCTCCAGATCTCCTGTCTCGGGGGGGGGGGGAACGTTGTGGCACCCAAACCCCCAATCTCTCCATCTCAGGGCTTGGTTGCTGAAGGCTAAGACCTTCAAGATTGGCATCTTTCTCAGCAAGTAAGGGATATCCTTCATGCTTCCAGAAAGCCTTCTACTAGACGTTCCTATGCTTTTAAATGGAAAAGGTTTACCATTTGGTGTGCTGAGAAGGGTATTAACCCTCTAGCAATACCTTTGAATTCCTTACTAGAGTATCTCCTGCATCTTTCCCATGCAGGCCTCAAGACTAATTCAGTAAGGGTCCATTTGAGTGCTATTGCAGCATCTCTCAAGCCTCTCAATGGACAACCTGTTTCCTCTCATCCTCTTATTGCAAGATTCATGAGAGGCCGCCTTTTAACTAAACCTCCCATTAGATCACCTCCAGTGGCATGGGACTTGAATCTGGTTCTTGGTCAGCTCATGAAGCCACCCTTTGAACCCTTAGCCACTACCTCCTTGAAATTTCTTTCCTGGAAGGTTATCTTTCTTATTGCAGTCACCTCAGCTCGCCGCATCAGTGAACTGCAAGCTTTAGTGGCTAATCCACCTTATACAAGGTTCCATCATAAGGTAGTCCTTAGGACCAATCCACACTTTATGCCTAAAGTGGTCTCGCCTTTTCATCTTAACCAAGAGGTATATTTACCTGTCTTTTTTCCAGGTCCTCATGCATCAAGTGCAGAGAGGAATCTTCATACCCTGGATTGTAAGAGGGCTCTTGCCTTTTACTTGCAAAGGACACAGCAACATAGAAAGTCTTCTCAACTCTTTGTTGCCTTAGATCCCTCTCATTTGGGACTTCCAGTCTCTAAGAGGACACTGTCAAATTGGATTGCTCAGTGTATTTCTTTCGCCTACCAGAGTAAGAACCTTTCTCTGGAAGGCCATGTCACAGCTCACAATGTGAGGGCCATGGCAGCCTCTATGGCTCATCTAAACTCTGTGTCTATCGACCAAATCTGTCGAGCAGCCACCTGGGCCTCGGTTCATACCTTCACAGCCCATTACTGCTTGGACAAGGATTCCTGCCGGGATGCCTTGTTTGGTCAGGCTGTTCTCAAACACCTGTTCCATACCTAATCAACTCCTGCCCTCCATCCCTGACTGGATGCCTGAGATTCATAGGTGGAGAGGGAGCCCTTTCAGGGACTCACAATCTGGGTGTTCTCCCAGGCATCTCTAGCTGGGGAGTCCCCATATGTGAAGACTCATTCCTGCTTGTTTCTGGAGATAGCACAGTTACTTACCTGTAACAGGTGATCTCTGGGAACAGCAGGAATTAGTCTTCACAACCCTCCCACCTCCCCTAGGAGTTGTATCTCTCTATCTTTCCTTTCCTCTCTCTCTCTTTGTCTCAGCTTTAAAACTCAAACTGGAGAGAGGCGGTTAGGAAAGGCGGGAAGGCAGCGCGTAGGCGTTGTGGGATGCTCCCAAAAGCTTTCCTTTTGGACGCTGGGTAGCGTTCCCGCGCAGGCTTCGTCGGTATCGACGATGCCCATATGTGAAGACTAATTCCTGCTGTTTCCAGAGATCACCTGTTACAGGTAAGTAACTGTGCTTTCTCTGACTCAGCAGATGGTGGACTACTTAGCTCCTTTACTACTCTCAGCTTCCTCCCTACCTTTCTGCCCAAACCCTGGCTAACTATTTCCATGACAAAATCCACAAGATCACTCTCCAATTCCCCACAAAGCTACTTCCCCCTCCTCCCCCCCCCCTCCTTCCTCTGCTACCCTCTTCCTTTCCTGTGATCTCTGAAGAGGAAACCACACACCTTTTTTTCCTCCAAACTCACCACCTGCTCCTCTGACCCTATCCCCACCCGTTTCCTAAGCCCCATCATCTCCACTGTTATCCCTTCCATCTCTCATATTCTCAACCTATCGCTCTCCATTGCAAGAGTCCCTGCAGACTTCAAGCATGCTTTGGTCACACCTCTCCTCAAGAAACCCTCACTTGATCCCACCTGTCCTAACTATCGACCCATCTCTTTCCTTCCCTTCATTTGTAAACTACTTGAACGTGCGGTTCACCACCACTGCCTCGACTTCCTATCCTCTCATGCCTTCCTGGATCCCTTACAATCTGGGTTTCGTCCTTTACGCGCTACTGAAACAGCTCTTAACCAAAGTCTCCAGTGACTTATTCCTGGCAAAATCCAAGGGCTTTTACTCTGTCCTCATCCTTCTTGACCTCTTTGCTGCTTTTAACACTGTTGTCCACAACCTTCTCCTCGATACCTTGTCCTCGCTTGGTTTTAGTGGCTCTGTACTATCCTGGTTCTCCTATCTCTCCCATCGCTCTTCCAGTGTCTGTTCTGGTGGCGGCTCCTCCTCTGCTACCCCTCTCCCAGTTGGTGTACCCCAAGGATATGTCTTGGGTCCGTTCCTTTTCTCTCTCTATACCCAGTCCCTTGGTGCGCTTATCTCTTCCCTTTGCTTTCAGTACCATCTGTATGCCGATGACTCCCAGATCTGCCTCTCTATGCCTGAAATCTTTCCAACAATCCATACCTGGATCTCTGCCTGCCTTTCTGACATTGCTGCCTGAATGTCTCACCGTCGCTTGAAATTGAACATGGCCAAGACTGAACAACTTATCTTTCCCCCTAAAACCTCCCCTCCTCTTCCTTCTTTTTCAGTCTCTGTGGATAACTCTGTAATCCTTCCTATTTCCTCGGCCCGCAATCTGGGGTTTGTCTTTGACTCCTCTCTCTTTCTTCTCACATTTCCAGCTCGTAGCTAAGACCTGCCGTTTCTTCCTCTTTAATATTAGCAAAATCTGCCCCTTCCTTTCTGAACATACTACTAAAACGCTTATCCACTCCTTAATCATCTCCCATCTTGACTACTGTAACCTACTGTGGACAAGTGCAAGGTTATGCACCTAGGGAAGAACCCAAACTATGGTTACACGATGCAAGGTTCCACATTAGGAACCACCACCCAGGAAAAAGATTTAGGCGTCATTGTGGATACCATGTTAAAACCCTTGGCCCAGTGTGCAGCGGCGGCCAAGAGAGCAAATAGAATGCTAGGTATGATAAGGAAAGGAATGGAAAATAAAACAAAAGATATTATAATGCCTCTATATCGTTCCATGGTGAGACCGCACCTTGAATATTGTGTGCAATTCTGGTCGCCGTATCTTAAAAAGGATATAGCGATTTTAGAAAAGGTTCAGAGAAGAGCCACCAAAATGGTAAAGGGGATGGAAGGATACTCCTATGAAGAAAGGCTAAAAAGGTTAGGGCTCTTTAACCTGGAAAAGAGACGGCTGAGGGGAGATATGATAGAAGTCTATAAATTAATGAACGGAGTGGAACGGGTAAACGTAGATCGATTGTTTACCTTATCAGAATATAGAAAGACTAGGGGACATGCAATGAAGCTACAGGGTAAACTATTTAAGACTAATAAAAGAAAATATTTTTTCACTCAACGTGTAATCAAACTCTGGAATTTGTTACCAGAGGATGTAGTAAAGGCTGTTAGTGTAGCTGGGTTTAAAGAAGGTTTGGACAAGTTCCTGGAGGAAAGGTCCATAAACCATTATTAAGAAGTGACCGAAGATATTAATGCTTGACCCAGTACAAGCATTGTGGAACTTGTCTCTTGGGGAAACTGCTAGGTACATATGACCTAGATTGGCCACTGTTGGAAACCAATACTGGGCTTGATGGACCTTGGTCTGACCAAGTATGGCATATCTTATGTTCTTACTCCTTGCTGTTCTCCCTTTGAATCATCTCTCTCCCCTTCAATCTGTTACAGCATTCTGCTGCACAACTAATCTTCCGCCAGCCTCTTCATGCCCATATTACTCCTCTTCTCAAGTCACTTCATTGGCTCCCTATCCGTTTCCGCATCCAGTTCAAACTTCTGCTGACCTATAAATGCAGTACCTTTCTTCTTTTATCTCTCCTTATAAACTCCCTCGAACTCTGCTCTTCTGGCAAACTACTTCTGTCTGTGCCATTCTACTGCTAACTCTAGATTTCGCTCCTTTCACATTGCTGCACCTTATGCCTGGAACAAACAACCTGTGTCTGTGCGCCAGGCACCCTCTCTGGCCCTCTTCAAATCCATGTTGAAAATTTGGAATACCTAGGTGCGCGATTCGACACGGAGTCAGGGCACGTGTTTCTACCTCGTCAAAAGGCCAGAGCCTTGCGAACACTAGTGCGGAGGTTCCTGCGCTGCCTGGCGCCCACTGTATGGGAGTACCTGCAACTGCTAGGCACAATGGCGACGACGATCGAGTTGGTGCCGTGGGCGAGAGCGCACATGAGATATTTACAGAGAGCGCTGCTCAGGGGAGTAGGTCCTTCACCCAGAGGTGTTCGAGATGCTGCAGCGTCGCTGGGGCTCGCCTGTCATGGACCTCATGGCGACCTTCCAGTCGGCGAAGACCAGTCGGTTTTACAGCAGAAGAAGAGAACGAATGTTAGAGGGGCTGGATGCTCTCGTTCAAACTTGGCCAGAGGAGCAGCTTCTGTATGTTTTCCCTCCATGGGCCCTGAGAGGCAGAGTTATTCAGCGCATAGAGGAATACCGAGGAATAGTGATTCTGATAGCCCCAGATTGGCCTCGCAGGCCCTGGTACGCAGATTTGGTGAGGCTGTTAGAAAGCCCATGGCGTCTTCTGAGGCGAGCGGACTTGTTGTCGCAGGGGCCCGCTGTTGATGCCCCACCTGGATCGATTCTCGCTTATGGCTTGGCTATTAAAAGGGCGCAGTAAAAAGCGAGAGGCTATTCTGCTGCTGTAGTTAGCACTTTGTTGAGGGCTAGAAAGAGGTCTACCTCGCTGGTGTATGTTAGGTCTGGAGAGTGTTTGAGGCCTGATGTGCCGCTCGTTCGGCCGCGGCGTTGGAGGCTACAGTACCGCAGATTTTGCAATTCCTGCAGGATGGTTTTGACAAGGGGCTGGCGGCTGCTTCGTTGAAGGTGCAGGTCGCAGCCCTGGCCTGTTAGAGGTAGGATCAGTGGACAGCCCGCTTGGGGGGCACGCTGACATTAAGCGGTTCCTTAGAGCGGTTTTGCTTTTGAGGCCTCCTGAGAGGCACTTCGTGTCTAAATGGAGTCTTCCGTTAGTGCTGGAAGCGTTGGAACACGAACCCTTTGAGCCTTTAAGTCGGGTGTCGTTGAAGGATCTAACCTTGAAGGTTGTGTTCTTGGTCGCAATTTGTTTGGCGCGCAGGGTCTCGGAGTTACAGGCCTTAGCCTGTAAGGAGCCTTACTTGTCATTCTTTGAGTCCAAGGTAGTTTTGAGGCCAGTGCCAGCCTTCCTACCCAAGGTGGTGTCGGCATTCCACCTGAATCAAGTCGTCTCCTTGCCAGTGTTTCGGAGGGAGTCTGAGGACCCTGCCACGAAGGCTTGGAGTCTCTTGGATGTAAAGCGTGCATTGAAAAAGTACCTGCGCTGAACGGCGGAGTTCCGTAGGTCGGAGAAGCTGTTTGTGCTGTTCGTGGACCCGCGTAGGGGCGAAGCAGCCTCGAAAGCTTCCATTTCTAGATGGATTAAGCAAGCTATTGCTTCCGCGTATGTGCTGAAAGGTAGGGCTGTGCCAGAAGGGCTGAGAGCCCATTCCACGAGAGCGCAAGCAGCGTCTTGGGCTGATTCGCATTGGGTTCCGCCGCTGGAAATTTGTAAGGCGGCAACCTGGTCTTCATTGAATTCCTTTGTTAAGCACTACCGTCTGGATGTTCAGGCACAGCAGGACATGTGTTTTGAAGCGGCGGTAATTCAAGCTGCTAAAGGGGGTCCCTCCCGTTGAGTACTGCTCTGGTACAATCCCAGAGGTCCGGGACTAGACTGGAGATACGATCAGGAAGGTTAAATTAGACTTACCTGCTAATTGTTGTTCCTGGAGTAGATACAGTCTAGTCCCGTGTCCCTCAATCTGATGCCCTGGCTGCTGAAAGGGTAGTGCTAGCTCCCTTACTTCTACCTAAGGAGGTTGAAGAGGTGATATTGGCTTCTAGGAGGCAGTCCACCAGAAAGTCCTATACCCTCAAGTGGCGTAGGTTTACAGTATGGTGTGCGCAGCACAATGAAGATACTTTCTCTTGCCTTGTGCCAATAGTAATGCAGTATTTGCTTCACCTTTCAGACTTAGACCTTAAGTCTAACTCTGTTTGGGTCCACCTCACTGCTTTGTCAGCTCACCACTCACCGGTGGAAGGACAGCCTCTATCTTTTCACCCCTTGATGTCCAGATTTCTCAGGTTTGCTTTTACTCAAGCCTCTGGTTCGTCCACTGGCAACTGAGTGGGATTTGAATGTGGTCTTGTAGCAACTTACTCGCCCACCATTTGAGCCGATTGCTACTTGCCATTTGCGCTTCTTATCTTGGAAAGCGCTCTTCCTGGTGGCTCTTACATCAGCCAGAGGTGTGAGTGAGCTACAAGCTCTGGTTTCTGATAGACCGTACGTGCAGTTCTATAGGAACAGGGTGGTCCTATGGACCCATCCCAAGTTCCTTCCAAAAGTGGTCTCCTCTTTCCACCTCAATCAGGAGGTGGTTCTTCCGACCACCTTTCCCAAGCTGCATACCAGCCGGGCTGAAACAGTCTGCATACCCTGGACTGTAAGAGGGCATTATCCTTTTACATAGAAAGTACGCGGGAGCATCGAGGGGCTGCTCAGCTCTTCGTCTCGTTTGACCCTAATAGGATGGGGTTACCTGTCTCCAAGCATGCATTGTCCACTTGGGTAGCAGATTGCATCGCCTGGGCGTACAGGGCAGCCCACCGTGTCAGGGCAAAAGTCGCATCGGTAGCTCATCTCCGCTCTGTTCCGTTGGCAGACTTCTGCCGAGCCACAACTTGGTCTTCAAGCCAGACTTTTGCAGCCCACTACTGCCTGGAGAGAGTCCCGGCGGGACAGTGTTTTCGGCCAGACAGTACTCCGTAATCAATTTGATGCTTTGGCATCTCCTACCCTCCGGCCCTTGGTGTTGGGATACCGAACGGGGTGTGTTCTCCAGGACCAAGCAGGAAGTCAGTCCTCACATATGGGTGTCATCGGCGCCGATGAAGCCCCACCAGGAACATTTCCCCAGCTTTCCATGAAAGCCTTTGGGAATGATGGCACGCATGCGCGGTTCCCTTCCCGCCTAAAGGTGCCATCTTAACTCAGTCTCTTTTTTTCAGAGAAGCCCACTGGACGTGTCCTGTTCTCCCGGATAAAAGTGATTTTTTTTTCTTTGGCGATTTTTTCGCTATTTTTTTCTCCGGTTCGATGCCGGTTCCCCTCCCGCCGGGTTCGGTACACCGGTATCGAGCCCACTTATTTTTTTGTAGTTTTTTGCCCTTCGTGGCTGGCGTTCGCGCCCCTTGAATTTTTCACTGGAAGGCCAGTCTTTTGACCACGCAGGGGCTCTTTTTTCCCCGATGGCTTCCAGTGGTTTCAAAAAGTGTGATCGGTGTAAAACCTATGTCTCTCACCGACACACACGACTGCTGCCTTCGGTGCCTCGACCCTGACCACGACCCCAAGTCGTGTGTGCCATGTGGGAAGATGTCTTCCATGGCACTCAAAAGTCGACAGCATCAGAAAGAGAGGTTTTTCTCGGACTCTGCCTCTGGCCTAGCCCGGACCTCGTCTGAGGCCTCGACATCTCAGGATTCCGATCCCGAGCGCTGTCGAAGCTCCTCAGACAGGGGGTCCCCTGACCGGGAACGCAAGAGGAAGAAGCGGCTCACGAGGGCGGTGTCGGAGGAGGTCCCTGGTCCCTCGAGGGCCAGGTCTAAGACCCCCGACCGCTGTCCCGGGCCCGTGGACCAAGAGAAGCCTGCCAAAGTTCCTCGCGTGGAGCCGGAGTCTGCTGGACACGTAAGCCCTGTAGTCCTCATTGGACTCTCCTCCCAGAGAGCTGACGTCGGGCCCGACGCTGCCGGGGCCCGAGTCAGTGGCTGTTGCGTCTCCCGAGCTGAGTCTCAGGATGACAGCCTTTGAGTGCAGATTGTCTGCCTTCATGGAGCAGCAGCGGGCACTGATGGCCAGCCTGTCTGGTGCATCTGCCCCGACCACCGGGACGTCTACTTCGAAGTCAACCCCAGAGACCGAGCCGATACTCGAGACCCTCGTGGCTCGAAGTCGTCCTCGGTCGAGGTCTCCCTTGACCTCCTGTTCGTGACAGAGGGTGTCAACGCCGGTGCCCCCGGCGTCGGGGCGGGTGCCTCGGGGCCCTGCGGGGTCGGACCCTGACAACTCCTTGGATGAGTCTGCCTGGGAGACGGAGGACGAGGAGTCTCCCGATATATTTAAGACTTGGTGCGTCCCGTCGGACTCACCGCAGTCTGAGCCCCGGAGTAGATCCCCTTCGGAGGACACTAAGTTCTCGGAGTTCGTCCTGGATATGGCCGCTGCCTTGGCTATCCCTGCTGATCCCGAGGAAGAGCCTCGAGCCGAGGAGCTCGATGCTCTACAGTACGACTCTCCTCCGAACAAGGCCTTTACTGTCCCGGTTGTGGAATCGGCCATGCATTGTCTGAAGAGCCAGAAGATGCACTCTGCGGTGCCCCCCGGCAGGGAGGCCCGCAACCTCGATGGCGTCGGTAGAAAGTGCTTCCAGGGGGTCTATTCTTGCTTGCCGTGTCCAGTCTTACCAGCTGTACATGGGCATGTACTTGCGAGACCTGGTCAAGGAATTGGCCGGATTCTCCGCTGGTCTCTCCGGGGAACCCTTGCAGAGATTTAAGACCTTGTCGGGGATTCGGGAATGCTCAAAGTTCATTTCCCGCGCCGCCTACGATGGCTTCGAGGCTTCGGCCCGAGTTGCGGCCGCCGGCATCGCGGCTCGACGCCAGGCGTGGCTGCATTCATTGGACCAGATGCTTTTCTGATGTCCTGGTCTCAGGGCCTCCTATATGCGTTTCCTCCCACGCCCGTGGTGGCCCGAACTCTTTTCAAGACTCTTCAGGACAAGGCCTCGGTCCTGCTGGTAGCTCCCAGGTGGCCGAGGCAGCCTTGGTTTCCACTTCTGCTTCAACTGGCAGTGGATTCACCACTACCTCTGGGGTTGCAGCCCGACCTTCTCTCACAGGAGCAGGGTTCCCTTCTGCACCCCAATCTCAGCTCTCAATTTGATGGCCTGGAGGCTGCAAGGGTAGTTTTGGCTCCCTGGGGCCTGCCTCAGGAAGTTGAGGAGTTTGTCCTAGCCTCTAGGAAACAGTCCACTAGGAAAACCTATGCCCTCAAATGGAAGAGTTTTTCTGTGTGGTGTCAGCTTCGTACAGAGGATCCTTTCTCCTGTACTGTGCCAGTAGTGCTTCAGTACTTACTGCACTTATCAAATCAGGGACTTAAGTCCAATTCTGTTCGGGTCCACCTCTCAGCTCTAGAAGCTCACCACTCACTGGTGGAGCGACATTCTCTGTCAGGTCACCCCTTGGTGTCCCGCTTTCTCAGGGGCTTGCTTTTGCTCAAGCCCCCCATTTGTTCTCCTGCTCCTGAGTGGGAGTTGAATGTGGTCTTGCAGCAACTGACTCGCCCATCCTTTGAGCCGATGGCTACTTGCCCTCTACGCTTCCTTTCCTGGAAGACTCTCTTCCTGATAGCCCTCACCTCGGCTAGGCGAGTGAGTGAGCTTCAGGCCCTGGTCTGTGATAGACCTTACACCTGGATTTATAGGAAAAGGGTAGTCCTTAGGACTCGCCCAAAGTTCCTCCCCAAGGTTGTCTCCTCTTTCCACCTCAACCAGGAGGTGGTTCTTCCAACATTCTTCCCTAGTCCTCATGCTAGCCAGGCTGAAGCAGTTCTGCATACCCTGGACTGTAGGAGGTCCTTATCCTTCTACCTTGACCGTACGCAGGGACATAGAAGGGCTACTCAGCTCTTCGTCTCCTTTGACCTCAATAAGTTGGGGTTGGCTGTGTCCAAGCGTACCTTGTCCATCTGAGTGGCTGACTGTATCACCTGGGCTTACAAGGCGGCTGACCTTCCTTTGCAGGGTAGGGTCACGGCCCATCGTGTCAGGGCAATGGCTGCATCCGTGGCTCATCTCTGCTCTGTGCCCTTGGTAGACATCTGCAGGGCTGCAACTTGGTCTTCAAGCCAGACTTTTGCGGCCCATTACTGTCTGGAGAGGGAGTCCCGTAGGGAGAGTGCTTTTGGCCAAGCAGTACTCCGGAATCTCTTTGAGGTTTAGGCAACTTCTGCCCTCCTGCCCTCTGTTTGGCTACCGGTGGAGGTTGTGTCCTTGAAAAGCCTTTCTTTGATGCTGTGACTAGAGGGAGTTCTCTTGTTCAGCCTGGGTTCCTGGTAGCCCAGAGCTAGGGAGTCACCCATATGTGAGGACTGACTTCCTGCTTGGTCCTGGAGAAAGTAGATCTCCAGGAACAAGCAGGAATAAGCCCTCACATATGGGTATGTCGGAACCGACGGAGCCTGCGCGGGAAAGCTCCCCAGCTTCCCAGAAAGGAAGCTTTTGGGGCCTCCCACTGCACATGCGCGCTGCCTTCCGGCCTTCCTGACCAGCTCTCCTCAGTTTCTCTTTTTCCGCGGAGCCAGCAGGTCGTGTTCCTGTCACCGCTGAAGAAATTCTTATTTTAGTTTGTTTCTTTAGACCGCGTACCTGCCTTCCCCATACCGAAACCGGTACCGCCGGTCTCTCTCCTTTTCTTTCCAAAAAAAAAAACAAAAAAACCTTTTCTTTTAGCACAACTTGGTGACTTCGGTTAGGCCTCAGGCCTACACAAATTCTCCTCATGGAGAAACCAGCCCCTGGTTTCAAAAAGTGTACCAAGTGTAGTGCTGTTATTTCTGTTACAGACACCCATGACTGGTGTCTTAAATGTTTGGGGCCTGACCACTCCATTCCGGACTGCCCGTCCTGCTCCCAGATGTCTAAACGTGGTTTGCAGAACCGGGCCAACAAATTCCATGTACTGTTTGCTTCAGATAATCCAGCATCACAGTCCTCCAGGTCTTCCTCTCCGGATGGATCTCAGGTAACCAAACCTTCTCCGGGCAGGTCCTCAAAAGGCAAATCTCCTTCAAAGTATCGAGAGGCCCTCAATTTTGAGTCGGATGACCCTGCCCCAGCCAAACAACCCCGGCGGGAAGCTCTGGCTTCCAAAGCTCCATCTATGGGGTTACAGGTTGACATCGATGGCACGGCCTCGACCGATCACCTGTTAGACTGCTCTGGGGTACCGGCCCATGCCGGTACTGACATCCAGGCAGCAGTGGCGTCTATGGACAATACTGTTCAGACCATGCAGCAGGCCATTTTGGCTTTTATTAAAGCTGCGACGCCCTCGGTACCGCATCCAGCGGTTCCGGGTCCAGTTCCGGTACCGTCCCCCATACCGGAACCGAGACCATCGTCTTCCAAACGCAGATCGGTTCCGCATGCCGGATCCGGGTTTTCGCCCGATACCGATCCCATACCCCCGGTACACCTGATGTCGATACTGAGCGGTATGCGTATCGTGCGTTGGAAGCAAATAGAGGATACTCTGATTCTTCTGAGGATTTTGACTCCTCTGATGACTCTGATGAGCTGTCTCTTGTTCTTCCTGAAGAGCCTTCTTCCCCAAAGAGGAGAATGTCTCCACCAGAGGATTTGTCCTTTCAAGACTTCATTATAGAAGTAGCTAAAGGACTTTCTATTACTACATCCTCTGAAAAAGAACCTAGATCAAAGAAATTGGATATTTTAGGATACCCTAAGGTTCCTAAAGAGGCAGTCACCCTGCCTATCCATGAAATCCTTCAAGAACACTTGATGGACTTATGGGAGGCTCCTCTAACGTTGTCTCCTTATTCTCGTAGGTTGGACACCATGTACCGGGTCCCTCCTTCTCCTGGTTTTCAAAAAACTCAGCTGCCTCACCATTCCATTGTGGTGAAGTCTGCGCTGAAAAAGATTAAGAGTACCAAAAGGCACTCTTCTACCCCTCCAGGGCGAGAATGTAAGACCCTAGACTCTTCTGGTAGGAAAATCTTCCAGGCTAGTATGCTTATAGCCAGGATTAATTCATACAGTCTGTATATGGGCATGTTTCTAAGGGAACTTGCCCTAAAGGTACGGCATTTTGCCCCCTTTATCCCTGAGGATAGAAAGGAGGAGTTCCTTTCTCTGGTGAAACGGCTTCTAGATGTTTCTAAGTTCTCCAACAGAGTAGCCTTTGAGGGTGCCGGTAGAGCTTCGGGCATTGCTATTGCAGCCCGATGACTTGCTTGGCTCCAGGCCTCTGACCTAGAACCCTGGGTCCTGGATGGCTTAC
Source organism: Ichthyophis bannanicus (assembly GCA_033557465.1). Lineage (NCBI taxonomy): Eukaryota > Metazoa > Chordata > Amphibia > Gymnophiona > Ichthyophiidae > Ichthyophis > Ichthyophis bannanicus. Next base: position 1,268,465,235 of record CM066032.1, on the reverse strand, counting down.
GGAATCTGCCCTGTACAGGTGAGAACTTATTTGGTAAAGACTGGCAAATTAAAGCCACTCAAATGGACGCAGAAAATGCTACCTTAGATAGACTTTCTAAGTCTACCTCTACTCCTGCCAAGAAAAAGTCTTTCAAGAGGCCTTACTACAAGAAGGCCAGATTTTCCACAAATACTGGCCAACAATCTTCTCAGCCTCGCTTTGCTGCTAAGCGTCAGCAACCTAAACAGGCAAGGTCAAAGCCTGCAGCGTCTGCCACTCCTCAGCAGGCTCAACCCCCTCAGGGGTTTTGACTTGCCCCTAGAGAACTTAACCTTTCTGGCTCTAGAACAACCAGAGCCCCTCACCATTCCCGGAAGGTTAGCTCACTTTGCTCCCAGATGGGAGCAAATTACATCAGAGCACTGGACCCTCTCTATCATCAGAGAGGGCTACAAACTTCATTTTTCCAACCTTCCTCCACATACCATGGTGAGGCACTTCAATTCTCCCCATCTCTCCTGGCCCTGTTGGGTCAGGAAGTCTCTTCCCTCCTTGCCCAAAGGGCAATAGAAGAGGTTCCTCTTCTTCAACAAGGGACAGGTTTCTACTCCCCTTATTTTCTCATACCAAAGAAGACGGGGATTCAGACCTATCCTAGATCTGAGAGAATTGAACAAATTTCTATACAAGGAGAAATTCAAAATGCTTTCTCTGGGCATTCTCCTTCCATACCTTCAGAGTCAGGATTGCCTTTGTTCTCTAGATCTCAAGGATGCGTACACACATATACTCATCCACCCATCCCACAGAAAATATCTACGATTTCTGTTCCAGGGAAAACATTTCCAGTACAGAGTACTTCCCTTCGGTCTAGTTGTAGCCACATTTCTAAGAGGTCTGGGAATTTTTGTATTCCCATATCTGGACGACTGGCTCATCCGAGCTCCATCTCTGTCAGAGGCCCAGATTTCCCTGGACCGCACGAGACACATTCTGCAGTATCTGGGACTGGTGGTAAACCTTCCCAAGTCTCAACTCATCCCTACTCAGTCTCTGGAATTCATAGGGGCCCAGTTGGACACCACCACTGCAAGGGCCTACCTTCCTCAGGTCCGGAGCCAACGTCTGGTGTGCTTGGCCTCCCAAGCTCAGTCCAGCACTCACTTGACAGCCAGGGAAATGCTGCGACTTCTGGGCCACATGGCCTCCACGGTACACGTGGTGCCCTACGCTCGTCTTCATATGAGAGCAGCTCAATGGACCTTGGCCACCCAGTGGACTCAAGCATCAGGAGCGCTCTCCGACCAAATACCTCAAAACGTCTGTTTTGGTCCCTCCAATGGTGGATATCCACCAAGAATCTGTCGTTGGGGACCCCCTTCCAACCTTTGTTGCCCCAAGCAACCCTCACAACAGAAGCCTCCCAACAGGGTGGGGAGCCCATCTTCAACACCTCTCCACTCAGGGTACTTGGTCTCCACAGGAGACCACCCTTCACATCAACCTCCTGGAACTGCGAGCAATCTTCCTTGCCCTCAAAGTCTTCCATACCCTCCTTGTCAACCTGACCGTCCTAGTTCATACAGACAATCAGGTGGCCATGTTCTACGTAAACAAACAAGGAGGGACAGGCTCTCTGTCGCTTTGCAACGAAGCTCTCAGATTATGGGCCTTCGCCAGAGAGCATCAAATTCATCTTCTGGCAGTGTATCTTCCAGGGGTTCAAAACTCTCGGGCAGACAGACTCAGTCGAGTTCTGCTTCCACACGAATGGTCCCTACATCTGGACCAGATACGCAAAATCTTTCAGGAATGGGGAACCCCGGACATAAACCTCTTTTCAAGTCTGTGGAATGCCAAACTTCCCCGGTTCTGTTCCAGGACTCCGTGTCAGGGAGCTCAGGCCAGCAACACCTTTCTCCTGCATTGGGGTCAGGAATTCCTATATGCCTTTCCACCCATTCCTTTGATTCCCAAGACTCTGTTCAAACTCCAGAGGGATCACGGGTCAATGATCCTCATAGCTCCACGCTGGCCACGCCAAGTGTGGTTCCCTCTACTTCTACAGCCAACTGCATAAAGAAAGGCGAGCGATTGCTCAAGTATATCGGACATTTTACAAGAAGCTTTATACAAGGAGAGTTGGATCTCAGACTGATATGGTAGAGTACTTGAAACAAGTGAGTTTGCCAAGGTTAACGATGGTTCAACAGGCAGAGCTGGATAACCCAGTGACTGAAGAGGAGGTTCAGAGGGTCATTTTAAGAGCGGATTGTCACAAAGCGCCTGGCCCGGATGGGTTTGGGGCAGAATTTTATAAGTTATTAAGAGATGAGTTGGCCCCTTCCCTAGTGGCGACATATCTTAGAAGGGTGGATCAGGGGAGATTTATGTGGGGGGAGAATTGGGCGCACATTATTCTTATACATAAACCAGGGAAAGATCCTTTACAAGCAGCCTCTTATCGACCTATCTCCTTGCTGAATTTTGATATGAAAATACTGGCTAAGGTGCTGGCGGACCGTTTGGGTCAGGTATTAAGTGAGCTTGTGCATGATTCTCAAGTAGGTTTTGTAAAAGGGAGATATGCGGTGCGGAATCTACGTAAAATTGTGGCATCGCTAGAGTGGGTAAGGGATAGGATGCAACAGTCGCTTTTGATTAGTTTTGATGCAGAAAAGGCATTTGATCAAGTGAATTGGGATTACCTCAGATTTCTCTTGCCACACTATGGACTGGGAGCTTCTTTTTGCAATATGGTAGAGCTTTTATATACGAGGCCCACAGCTAGAGTGTTATGTAATGGAGTGCTATCAGATGAGTTTACCCTGGAGAGAGGTACAAGACAGGGATGCCCGCTCTCACCGTTGCTTTTTGTGTTGTCACTTGACCCACTGATACGACGAATAGAGACGTCTAATGAGATACAAGGTATAGGTATAGGGAGTCATATGTTTAAGCTGGCAGCATTTGCAGATGACATACTGGTTCATTTGCTATCTCCTCAGACGTCGTTGCCCAATTTATTAAAGGAATTTTCTTGTTATGGGGGTTTTGCTGGGCTTTGTATCAATATGGAAAAATCTGAAGCCATGGATGTGGAAGGGTCAATAAGGGGACATTGGAGAGGAAGTTTTCCGCTTAAGTGGGCAGGTGATACATTTGTGTATTTAGGGATTCTCCTGACGAGAGAACCGCGGGAGCTATATAGGAAAAACATGGATAGAATCCTTGTAAAAGTTCGTTCACAACTTCAGGTGTGGTCTCCACTGCCCTTGTCCTTACTGGGCAGGGCGGCAGCACTGGGAATGGTGATTCTGCCTCGGGTGCTTTATTGGCTGCAAACTCTCCCAGTGTGGTTATTGAAGCGTGATTTAAATGCTATTGACCGCGAGATTAGGAATTTCCTTTGGAAAGGTATGCAAGCTCGTATCCCCTTACATAGATTGAGAAGGAGATGGAAGTCTGGAGGGATAGGAATCCCAGATCTTCGGACTTATGCTCTGGCATGCCAGGCACGGCATATTGGAGACTGGCTAGGGAATACTGAGGTGTATACGCCAAGAGCGCTGGAAGAGGCTCTTGTGGCTCCGCAGACCTTGATGGCAGTATTGCACCAGGAAAATAGGCTCCTGCCTGGTAGAGTGGTTAGTAGTGAATTGGTTTACCCGGCAAGAAGAGTATGGCAACATTTGAATAGGCTCTGGGGTGAACCATCAGGGGTTTCAAGCTGGCTACCCATACAGGGGAATGATCAGTTTACACCAGGATCAGAAACGTCAGCATTTGTATATTGGAGGAGACAAGGCATATGTAATATTGGACATGTGGTGGATCAAATGGGGCAGTGTAAATCTTGGGAGACTTTGCGCATGGAGTATGGACTTAGCAGGCGGCATTATTTTGCTTACGTGCAGCTCTCTCACTATGTGGCTTCCCTACCACAGGATGCACTGCGGGTGGAAAGATCGGCACAGATATTAGAGTTCTTTGCACTGGGGGAGGAGTCACCGCCTACAATTGCACAGCTGAAAAGACGATTAGATGACTATAGCAGTTTGCCTGATTATAGGGTGGAAGAAGCTTTGTGGGCACAAGAATTGAATATCTTGGTAGCTCCTGGTTCAATCCTTCAGGCCTTGAGTGGGATTGCGGGGCTGGTGAGGGGAGCTCGATGGCGGGAGATACAGTTTAAATGCATCCTACGGGCACATTTCTCTCCAAGACGGGCGTTACGATCCCATCTCACTGAGTTGGGCAGATGCCCAAAATGTCCATGCCCTTTGGCGGACTTAGGACATATGTGGTGGGGGTGTCCGATAGTTTGCCTATACTGGAAGAGGATAGCTGATTTTATGAGTAGGATTGTGTTACAGCGAGTCCGTTGGACAGCATCGCTTGTGATGTTAGATCAGCTTGGACCACTCCACCCGAAAGGGAGATGGGAACGCCTTTTGGTCAGGAAGGCATGTCTGGTGGGTAAAGGCCCGATACTTCATAGGTGGAGAGAAGCGTCAGGTCCCACTTATTGGGAATGGCGCAACAATTTCCACCAACTGATGCTTATGGAAAGGAGAGAGGCTAGAGGAAGTGCTCGACGTTGGGCCTTATTCCTGCTAATTTGGGAACCATATATTCAGATATTGAGGCCTCGTGTCCGAAATGAAGTGCTTCAATTGGGATGAGAAGGTTGTAGGATATTAATAATATAATTAATATGCATGTTCACTATGGGGGGTTGGTTGCTGAAGGGGGAGGCTGTGGGGTGGGAGGGAGGTTGGTGGGGAAAGGGGGGGAGAGGGGAATATTGTAAATTCTTTTTTCTTGCTGTATTTGTATGATTGATTTGCTGAGGAATCCAGGTCTGGGAGATCAGTAGAAATGCCATTTTTTGATGTATTTGTTATTTTTTAAATATTGTTTTGCATGTTCTGTATTATTTGGTTTTCAATAAATAGAGTTTACAAAAAAAAAAAAAAACCTATAAATGGACAACCTGTCTCCTCTCATCCTCTTGTTGCAAGGTTCATGAGAGGCCTGACCTTAACTAAACCTCCCATCCGACCTCCGCCGGTAGCATGGGATTTGAACCTAGTTCTAGGTCAGCTTATGAAGCCACCTTTTGAGCCTTTGGACTCCACCTCCTTGAAATTTCTTTCATGGAAGGTAGTTTTCCTTATTGCAGTCACTTCAGCTCGCCGCATCAGTGAACTGCAGGCTTTAGTGGCTAATCCACCTTATACTAGGTTTCATCATGATAAGGTGGTCCTTAGGACGAAGCCCCACTTTATGCCCAAAGTGGTCTCGCCTTTTCATCTTAATCAAGAGGTATATCTACCTGTTTTTTTCCCGGCTCCTCATGCATCCAGTGCAGAGAGGAACCTTCATACCCTTGATTGTAAAAGAGCTCTCGCCTTTTCCCTCAACAGGACTGAGCCACATCGAAAGTCTTCCCAACTTTTTGTGGCTTTTGATCCTACTCATTTGGGATTTCCAGTCTCCAAGCGTACACTTTCCAATTGGATTGCTCAGTGTATTTCTTTTGCTTACCAGAGTAAGAACATTTCTCTGGAAGGCCATGTCACAGCTCACAATGTGAGAGCCATGGCCACCTCTATGGCTCATCTTCACTCTGTTTCCATAGATCAGATCTGTCGAGCAGCCACTTGGGCCTCGGTTCATACCTTCACAGCCCATTACTGTTTGGACAAGGACTCCCGCCGGGATGCCTTGTTTGGTCAGGCTGTCCTCAAACACCTGTTCCATACTTGAACAACTCCTGCCCACCTTCCCAGGATGGATGCCTGAGATCCATACGAAGATGGCGAACCCTTGGAAGGGGATCTCCCAGGCATCTTAGCTAGGGAGTCCCCATATGTGAGGACGTATTCCTGCTTGTTCCTGGAGATAGCACAGTTACTTACCTGTAACAGGTGATCTCTGGGAACAGCAGGAATTAGTCCTCACAACCCACCCACCTCCCCTAGGAGGTGTATCTTCTATCTATCTTCCTTTCCTCTCTCTATTGTCTCAGCTATAAACTCGAACCGAGGAGAGCTGGTCAGGAAGGCGGGAAGGCAGCGCGCATGTGCAGTGGGAGGCCCCAAAAGCTTCCTTTCTGGGAAGCTGGGGAGTTTTCCCGCGCAGGCTCCGTCGGTTCCGACGTACCCATATGTGAGGACTAATTCCTGCTGTTCCCAGAGATCACCTGTTACAGGTAAGTAACTGTGCTTTACTCACCTGTAACAGGTGTTCTCCAGGAGCAGCAGGAATCAGTCCTCACAACCCTCCCTCCTCCCCTTGGAGTTGCAGTTGTACATAGTTTGTTTTTACATTTTTGTGTGCTGTTCTTAGCTATGTCATTTGACTGAGGTAAGTTGGCACCTTTAGGCGAAGGGAACCTTGCATGCGTGCCAGCATTCCCAAAGGCTTTCATGGAAAGCTGGGGAAATGCTCCGCTTTGGCTTCATCGGCGCCGATGACACCCATATGTGTGAGGACTAATACCTGCTGCTCCTGGAGAACACCTGTTACAGGTGAGTAACTACTCTTTCTCAGAGAAGATTCTTGTCACGGATGCTGTGGCTCTCGAGAGAGAGCCATTTTTTCAGCTTTGGGTTCACGTTAGCCTAGAGCTGGGTAGTCCGATATGTGAGGACTGACTTCCTGCTTGGTCCTGGAGAAAGTGTAGTTACCTGTAACAGGTGTTCTCCAGTATAGTCCTTATGACCCTCTCTCCTCCCCTGGATTTGCAGTCATATACTTCATTTTGCTTTTTTGCTGTCTTTTAGCTATGTCATCAGACTGAGCAAGATGGCACCCTTGAGTGGGAAGGGGACTGTGCATGCGCGCTGCATTCCCAAAGGCTTTCTTTGAAAGCTGGGGAAATGCTCCGCACGAGGGCTCCGTCGGCGCCAATGTCACCCATATGTGAGGACTGATTCCTGCTGCTCCTGGAGAACCCCTGTTACAGGTGAGTAACTACACTTTCTTCAGGTTCCCTTTTCTTTATCCCCTTCAGGGGTGTGTCTTTTTTCGGTGCACAGATTTTTGTGCCCTTTCTGGCCATGCCCAGAGAGTTTGACATCGTGTGGAGCATCTCAGTCAGTGGCTTAAAGCCTTGCTACTGCTCCACACACATGTCGTGGATGGACCCGCATGATTGTTACCTTCGGTGCATTTGGCTGGATCATGATGCCTTGGTGTGTGTTCTCTGCCAGCAGGTGACCCCAAAGCCCTCCAAGGCCACAAGAAGTAGCGCAAGTCGATTTTCCAAAAGACAGACTCAACCTCTGAGTAGCCTGCGGGGCTTCAACCTCACACGGTGACAGCGCTGCCTCAAATCCTTGAGGACATGGAGCGTCGAGCTTGGGCTCCCTCAAGGAGGGATGCCCCTTAAAGAGCCTGACATCGTTGGTGGCCGCTCGGGTGACGAGTCTGGGATTTTGTTGAAGTCCCTTGCACCTGGCCTCAGAGCCCTGTATACAAGGCTGAGGGCGATGGCTGGGAACAGCCCCTGTAGCTGCCCCAGCAGGAGAAAATTCCAACGGTGTCCGGGGATTGGTTTCGGTCCTCTAAGGCCATCCTTGTCAAGGAGGCTCCCTCGACAGCATCGGACCAGAGGTCCTCACTGCCCATGCTGGTGGCTGTGGAGTCATCGGACATTGAGGCCCGGATGGTGGCCTTAGAATACAATCTGCCATCTCCAGGAACAAGCAGGAATGTAGTCTTCACATATGGGTATCGTCGGTACCTACGGAGCCTGCGTGGGAACGCTCCCCAGCATCCAATTAGAAAGCTTTTGGGAGCATCCTACAGCGCCTTCGTGCTGCCTTCCAGCCTTTCCCAACTGCCTCTCTCCAGTTCTTCTTTTTCCGCGGAGCCAGCAGGTGGTGGTTCCTGTCACCGTAGAAAATTCTTTATTACTTTCTTTTTTTGTGGTCGTGTCTGCCTTCTTCAACGCTCTACCGGTACCGCCGGTCTTTCTTTCTTTTTTTCTGTTATTAAAAAAAAAAAAAAAGATAGCCAATACTTTTTTGCTTTTTTTCCTGGGTGCACGCACCATTTTGGGCCTTAGGCCCAAACCTTTTTCCTGTAATGGAGAAACCTGCTTCAGGTTTCAAAAAGTGCACCAAGTGTGGCGGTACCATCTCCGTCACCGACACCCATGAGTGGTGTCTAAAATGTTTAGGTCCTGACCACTCCATCACGGATTGTACGTCCTGTACCATGATGTCTAAAAGAGGTCGGCAGAACCGAGCTGCCAAGCTCAGTTCCTCGTGTCCCTCTGATGCAGCTTCGGTGGCATCGACGTCTTCCAGGGCTTCCTCTTCCTCCCGTGGATCTCAGGTAACTAAACATAAGTTCAGCCGGTCCTCAAAGGGTAGATCTCCTAAGCATCGAGATGCCTCTGGCGTTGCCCTTGAGGATTCTGCACCGGCAAAATTGCCCCGGCTGGAGGCTTCGGCTTCCAAAGCATTATCGGGGCTCCAGGATGTTCTCGAGGCCTTGACCTCGGCAGAACTACTGGTGCCATGCTCTGGGGTACCGGCTGTCGTCTCCGTTACCGACATCCAGGTATCGGCAGCATCGATAGACCAGAGGCTTCTGGCTATTGAACCCAGTCTGGCGGCTCTCCTTGCGGTATCGACACCCTCGGAGCTGCATCAGACAGTTCAACCGGTACCGATAGCATCGACATCGACTTTGGTGTCCGCATTGCCGGCACCTAGTCACCCGATGCCCTCCGGTACCGATACTCCTGTACCGATTCCTCCCGGTACCGACTTCGATCTGTACGGGTATCGGGCTCTGCAAGAGCATCCGGACAGGAGGTACTTCGAATCCTCAGAGGAATCTGAGGATTCTGATAGTTCTGTCGATACCGGAGCACTTCTTCCAGAGGAGCCCTCCTCCCCTAAACGCAGGATGCCTCCTCCAGAGAATATCGCCTTCCAGGATTTTATCTGGGAGGTGGCTCGGGGTTTCTCCATCACTGTGGCTCCTGAAACAGAGCCCAGAGCAAAGGAGTTGGAAATTTTACAATATCCCAAAGCTCCTAAGGAGGTTGCTACTTTGCTGATCCATGAGATCTTGTATGATCTCATGCTAAGAATGTGGGAGACCCCTCTTACCACCTCTCCTCATTCTCGTAGACTTGACACTATGTACTGAGTCCCTCCTTGTCCTGGTTTTCAGAAAACTCAGCTCCCTCACCACTCTATTGTGGTGGAATCAGATATGAGAAGGATCAGGAGTGCAGAGAGACATGTCTCCAATCCTCCAGGACGTGAGTGCAGAACTCTGGATGCTTTTGGACGTCGTACCTTCCAAGCTTCCATGCTTTCTGCTAGGATCAGTTCCTATATTCTATATATGGGAATGTTCCTGAAGGAAATCACAGGTGATTGAGGTCTTGAGCCCTCTTCATCCTGAGGATAGAAGACAGGATTTTCTCACATTGGTCAAACATGCCAAGGATGTTTCCAAATTTGTCAACCGTGCAGCTTTTGACTGTTTTGAGTGCATAAGCAGAACCTCTGCCATTGCCATAGGTGCACGTAGAATTGCCTGGCTCCAGGCATCTGATTTGGAGCTCTGGGTACAAGACAAACTAGGAAATATTCCTTGTACTGGTGAGAACCTGTTTGGCAAGGATTGGCAAGAAAAAGCCAATGAACTGGATGCTGACATCTCCACCTTGGAGAGATTATCCAAGGCTACGGCTGATCCTGCAAGAAAGAAATTTTTCAAAAAACCCTTTCTTTTCCAAAAAGAAAAGATTTTATCCTGCTCAGCAGGGACGTTCTGCATGGCAGCTTGTCCGGAAAGGTCAGCAACTACCCAAGCAAAGAAAAGCAGACTGCTAAGCCTCAACCGACTCAGCAGTCTCAGCCTCCACAAGGCCTTTGACTTTCAGCTAGAGAACTTAGCCTTCCTGGCTCTCTTAGGACCAGAGCCTTCCACCATTCCAGGAAGGTTATGTCATTTTGCCCCCAGATGGGGGCAAATAACAGCAGAGCATTGGACACACTCCATCATAAGAGGGGTACAAGCTTCATTTTTTGAGCATGCCCCCTCCCACAATGATAAGGCAGTTCAATTCTCAGACCTCTCTCACCAGCCTGTTAGATCAGGAGGTCACCATGTATCTTGCCCAAGGGGCAATAGAAGAAGTACCCATTCATCAACAGGGTACAGGGTTATCTCCAAGAACAAGCAGGAATGAGTCTTCACATATGGGTACGTCGGTACCGATGGAGTCTGCGTGGGAACGCTTCCCAGCGTCCAATCAAAGAGCTTTTGGAAGCATCCCACCACGCCTGCGTGCTGCCTTCCCGCCTTTCCCAACTGCCTCTCCTCAGTTTTTCGTTTTCCGTGGAGCCGGCAGGACGTCCTCCTGTCACCGCAAAAAATTCTTTTTTATTTCTTTAGTTTTCTTGTGGTCATGGCTGTCTCCCCGACGCCACCGGTGTTTTCTTTTCTTGTAAAATCTTCCTTTTCAAGGGATATTTTTTCTTCATAGTGTCTCACGGTTTCTTAGGCCTTCTAGGTCTCGTTTTTTGCTCATGGAACCGCCAGCCATTTTCCCCAAGAAATGTTTAAACTGTGGCGGTACAAATTTATTTTTAGACCCTCGAAGTCGGTGTCTAACCTGCTTGGGTCCTGACGACAGTTTGGTGAGAAGAGCTTTTCAACATTGAGGTTCCCTCGATACACGGTTTCCCTCCAACTTCGGGTCACCATCCCTTTCTTCTACACAGGATCAGGTAACCCACAAACAGTCCGTTAAGACTAGCCAGCCCTCGAGTGGTAGGTCTCATGCACAGCATGTAGACTGCTCCGGCTGGAGTCTTCGGTCTCCAAAGTGTTTGAGGGGTTTCAGGTTGTTCCCGGGGTTCACCCCTCACAGAACATATCTGAGCCGTGTCCGGTGGTGGCATCCGCTTCGAGCGGTACCGATACCCCGGCATCAGCACTGGTGTTGGATGAAACACTCTTCACCAGGGATTGTCATCTGGCGTCCTCGGTGCCTTCAGGACAGGTGGATACCCTCCAGACCGACTTTCCATTATCGGTACCAGCACTGATACTACCACCGACGTCGGTACCCTCCAGACGTGCATCGATAGCCTCGCTTCCTTCGATGCCGAGTCTGGAATCGATCTCCAGTCTAGAGGACTGGCTACCGACTCGCCTTGGTACCGGCTCTCAGTGGTACCAAAGGCTCGGTTCCGATGATTCGGATCCACAACTCTCGGTTCCCCCGAGGCCGTTTGAGTTGCCACTGGTTGACCTTCATCCACCGGTATCAGACACGGTACCGAAGTCGGTACCGATGTCCTCATTATCCTTGCGGTCGGTGCCTTCCATGCTTCGCTCATCAGGCTCTTTGCCCTCGATGCCGAGTTTGGAATCGATCTCTAGTCTGGAAGACTGGGTACCAGTACGCTTTGGTACCAACACCGATCGATACCGGAGGCTCGGTACCGAGGATAGCGGCCGGAGGTTTTCGTTTACCTCGGTACCGATTGAACTGTCACCGATGGCTGCTTCGATGGCTGTGTCAAGCTCGCCTCCGACATTGGTACCGGTATTGGTATCGGTACCGGTATCCACAGTAGCATCGTGGCCAACTCCTGCCATGCTTTTTTCAACAGGATCGCTCCCTTCTATACCAAGCTTGGAGTCGATACCTGGCATGGACGATGTGGTACTTACGGTCGCTGCTCCTGACAACTAGTACCGGCGACCATCCCTTAAGGATTCCACACTGCACCGTGCAAGATCTTCTATTCCTATATATTTGGATAGCTCTTTCGATGCTCAGGCTAGTTCTTCAGATCTATCCTGTCCAAAGGAAATTCCCGTTGAAGATCCTCTTTTCAGAGTTTCCTCCTGGATATAGCAAGATCTCTTGCCATTCCTATCCCGGGACATGATCCTGCACAAGGCTCTGTTTCTACCACTCCTTCTAGGAATGTGGGAAACACCTTTAAGGGTACCACCACCTTCCAGAGCAACTGATCTCTTATATCAGGTGCCCCCCTCTCCAGGGTTTCAAAAGACTCAACTTCCTCATCATTCCATAGTAGTGGAATCAGCAATGAGGCGGGTAAAGAGTAAGAAAAAGCACTCTTCTTACCCGCCAGGTCGTGAGTCTAAGACACTAGATGCCTTTGGACGTCAAACCTTCCAGACATCTTTGCTTTCTGCAAGAATTCTCTCATATTTTTTATGAGTCTATCTCTTGAGGAGGTCACAAAGCAATTACATCCTTTGACTCCTTCCCTTCCAGAGTCCAAGAGTGCAGGCTATTCTTCACTGCTTAAGCATCTTCAGAATATCTCTTGGTTTCTTACTCGTGCTTCCCTAGACTCTTTTGAGTCTGTTAGCAGGACTTCTGCTATAACTATAGGGGCACGACGTAGAGCCTGGCTCCAAGCTTCAGGCTTGGACAAATGGGCACAGCACAGACTGGGACATACTCCTTGCACTGGAGACAATCTTTTCAACAAGGAGTCTTTACGTCAGGTTACTCAGTTCTCCACTGACTTACCTGTTCCTAGAAGCTGTTCTACACCACCTTCTGTCCCAGTAGGTAGGAAATGTCCTGCCAAACTTTCTTCCCATAGGAGAAGAAGGTTTTATGCATCATCTGCCCATCATACAGATGTTCCCAAACAGGGGAAGCATCGTCCTGGTCTGCAGAATTCAACCTCTCACCAGGCTCCGCAAACCCAGCAACCACAGGGTTTCTGATCAATCTCCATCAGATGCTTGTGACTCTTAGGGTTAGAATCTGCAGTTGCTTCTTCTCAATAGAGGCAACCCACTGCTGTTCTAAATCCTAGACATGGATCTCTTCCCAAAAGGCATCCATTTTTTCTATGTTCTATGAGCTGTCAGGATGGTTCATGCTTATAGGTCACAGGGTTCCCTCTTCTTCCTGCTAGGGAAAGAGGTCTAACCACTATCAAACGATAGGAAAAAAGACATGCTGGCACAGGAAAACTTTCTATAGACTTACTACTTTGTAAGTCTTCTTCAGCTCCATTCTCTTTACCCTCTTATCAAGCTTTTCCTCTGTAAGAGCGGTATTGCTTCATTGGAGGGCTTTTCTTCAGCCCCTCTGGTTTTATTACTTTTCCAGTGCGGAGTTCTCCTCTCTGAGTTGACTCCTCTTTTTCAATCTTGCTTTGAAGCAGTTCATCAGACATGTCCAGAGTTTTCTATTCCTGTTCTGTCTGTTCTTTCTGTTTTTAAACAGTAAGATTCTTTCTGCTGTCTAGCAAGCAGCTGCCTATGCAGGAGCCTTAATGTTTGGACCACTGATTCTTGTCCACCAGCAACCAGATTTGTCCTCCACTAACTTTCTCTCTAGTTTAGTAGTGATTCCAAGTCAGTGCTGTTATCTGTCTTGGAAATTATTTCACTACAGCCTTGTTGGATTGTCTTCTCTTTCTGCCATCTCCATTCCCCTGGGTTTAGCAGCATAGTTGACATAGGTACTGGCTCTCCAGCAGCCAGTTCTATCTCCTCATTCTCCTGCATCATGCTCTCTGCAATTCTACAGAGAAGCTCTCCACTATGGGCCCTTGCTAGAGAGCATGGGGTTTTTTTCTCCAACAGCTATCCTAGATGGTTGGAAAAGGCTTTTTCAGTCATGTCTCCCATGACTAGAAAGGTTCTCCCTTTGTTCACTATCTCCTTTTTATTATAAAGGACATAGGCCTTCTCTTACGTGAAAGCTTAAGGAGTTGCCAATTCCCTGCTTTGGTCCATAGTATTTCCAATCGGGAATATGCTTTCTCCTTGCAGCTCGTCCTCATGGTAAGAACGCATGATACCTTTTTTGTCCTTAAACAGGTCAGCATGATATCTCATTTTTATGTGTCTTCTGTTCACTTACCATGCTAGAGTTCTAGAATACTCGGGACTTGCTGGCTGCAGACTGATATTATCCTGTGCTTTTCACGTAACCGTCCTGGTTATTTCACTAGCTAGCATCCCTGTAGCTCATAACCAGTGGGAATAGATTCTCTATATATCTTCTCAAGTAGGTTCCACCTTGTTGTTCGATGAATCTTTCCTCTCCACATTTCCTATGTGAATACCGTTCTGTAGGCATATCTCTGTCTGCTTCATTGCAGACACCCATATAGAGGCCTATATGTTCATTCTATAGCATACATCTTACAGATGTCTGTCTATCATTTGTGTGTGTTTTATGCCCTTCATATCTCACTATAGATATATATTTCTATCTATCTATCTATATATATATATATGTATGTGTATGTATATGTGTGTGTATGTGTATGTATATATGTATCTGTCGAGATTTTTTACTATCGGTAGATATGTATTCTGCATTTATCTACCTGACTGTCGAGACTCATATAGCTATATGATTCTGACAGATGGGCTTTACCCATACCTATGCTATCCAGCATGTTTGGGGTTCTACATTCACAACCACTCTGTGGTAGTTAACAACTTCCACCATAACCTTAAGGTTTAGGTACCTCTGAAGCTCTCCATGTTCTAGTATCTCTCCTAGCTGACTCCAGTTAGGAGAGACATTGCCGATCTTCAGCTAATCACAGGCTCTAATGCCTCAGCCGTTTGTCCTTTCTTTTGGGATACAAGGGCTTTCCATACCTTTTCCTCCCACAAGGACTGTGCCTGTTTATCCAGTTTGGTCGGCCTTCTCTTTTTGCTCCCAAGGGTGAGCCACTCTGTTGCCAAAAGAGTTCGGCTTTTATCATAAAGCCTTCCGCTGAAGGCCCACCGTTTTTGGTACTACCCCAGTTATTACTGGGGTCCCCTCTTACCTTTCAGGAATCTGACCTCTGTTTTTTCCTACAGATTTATTACCTCCACTTCACAGTGAGGTCCTGTAGGTTCCTCTACTGGGTCCCCAGTAGATCCCATGAACCTCCTTACTGCTGTGTAATCCTGTTAGGGGAGGTGCATATTGCAATATTCCTTCAATATCATTGATGATAATTATCATCCACACATGGACTCCTTTTCTGCAGTCCTATGCTAGGTTAGCTGTTCCACAGCACCTTTCTTTCTTCAACTCCTACCCTCCAGCCTCAGGATGCCTGGTGTTGTGCGGGATAGCATGTTCCAACCTATAACATGCTGGGACTTCAGGCATCTTAGCTTGGGAGTCCCCATATGTGAAGACTCATTCCTGCTTGTTCCTGGAGATAGCACAGTTACTTACCTGTAACAGGTGATCTCTGGAAACCGCAGGAATAAGTCTTCACAACCCACCCACCTCCCCAGGAGTTGTATCTCTATCTTTCCTTTCCTCCCTCTCTCTCTTTGTCTCAGCTTTAAAACTTAACTGAGGAGAGGCAGTTGGGAAAGGCGGGAAGGCAGCACGCAGGCATGGTGGGATGCTTCCAAAAGCTCTTTGATTGGACGCTGGGAAGCATTCCCGCGCAGATTCCGTCGGTACCGACGTACCCATATGTGAAGACTTATTCCTGCTGTTCCCAGAGATCACCTGTTACAGGTAAGTAACTGCTTTACTCCCCCTATTTCCTTATCCCAAAGAAAACAGGGGGATACAGACCTATCTTAGACCTCAGAGAATTGAACAAATTCCTTTTGAAAGAGAAAGACAAGATGATTTCTCTGGGAACTCTGCTGCCATACCTTCAGAGTCAGGTTTGGCTTTGTTCTCTAGATCTCAAGGATGCGTATACTCATGTTCTCATCCATCCAACTAACAAGATTCCTTCGATTCCTTTTTCAAGGAAAGCACTACCAATACAGGGTGCTTCCTTTTGGCCTGGCCTCAGAACCAAGGGTGTTCACAAAATGCATGGCTGTGGTAGCAGCGTTTCTCCGCACTCTAGGGATATTCTTCTTCCCCTACTTAGATGACTGGTTCATTCGAGCCCCAACCGAGTCAGAGGCCAGGACTTCTCTATCCTGCACAATGCGTATCCTTCAGTATTTGGGTCTGGTAATAAACATCCCAAAATCCAGTCTAACTCCCACTCATTCTTTAGAGTTCATAAAAGCTTTGCTGGATACCAAAAAGGCAAGGGCCTATCTCCCTTAGCCCCTTTGCTTTCGCATAGTGCAGTTAGCTTCTCAGGCAGTGCTAAAGCCTTATCTCACTGCCTGAGAAATGCTACAACTGCTAGGCCACATGGCATCCACCGTTCATGTGGTTCCCTATGCTCGCCTCCATATGAGGGCAGCCCAGTGGACTTTATCTACTCAATGGACCCAGGCATCAGGATGCCTGTCAGACAAAATAACAAACACAAGTACGTCTTATTTTGTCCCTCCAGTGGTGGAAGTTCTCTCAAAACCTGTTGCTGGGGTCCCCTTTTCAGCAACCCCTACCCAAAGCAACTCTCACAACAGATGCTTCTCCAATGGTTTGGGGAGCTCATCTGGAAGACCTCTCCACCCAAGGCACCTGGACTCCACAGGAGACTCATCTACATATCAGTCTCTTGGCGCTCAGAGCAATCTTCCTTGCTCTTCGAGTGTTCCTCAGCCTGCTCAGCTACAATACAGTCCTTATTCATACGGACAATCAAGTAGCCATGTTTTACGTGAACAAGCAGGGGGGAACAGGCTCTCTGTCGCTTTGCAACAAAGCTTTGTGACTTTGGGCCCTCGCCAGAGAGCATCGGATTCATCTCCAGGCATACAAAACTCTTGGGCGGACAGACTCAGTCGAGTTCTGCTTCCACACGAGAGGTCTCTGCATGTAGACCAGGTAACCAAGATTTTTCAAATTTGGGGAACCCCGGACATAGACCTCTTTGCAAGTCCGTGGAATGCCAAACTTCCCCGGTTCTGTTCCAGAATTCCGGCTCAGGGGGCTCAGGCCGAGGGATGCTTTCCTCCTTTACTGGGATCAAGACTTCCTGTATGCCTTTCCACCCATTCCCCTAATTCCCAAAACCCTGTTCAAGCTTCAGAGAGACAAGAGGCCACATGATTCTCATAGCTCCACATTGGCCACGGCAAGTGTGGTACCCTCTGCTTCTACATCTCTCTCAAGCTCCTTCCCTGGAGTTAGCATCTGCTCCAGATCTCCTATCTCAGGAGGACGGAATGTTATGGCATCCCAATTCCCAGTCTCTACATCTGAGGGCTTGGTTGCTGAAGGCCTAGATCTCCATGATCTTAACCTCCCTCAGCAAATAAAGGATATCCTTTATGCTTCCAGGAAGCATTCCACATGACTCTCTTATGCTTTCAATTGGAAAAGGTTTACCATATGGTGTTCGCAGAAGAGTCTTAACCCCATTGCCATACCTCTGGAATCATTACTGGAGTATCTCCTTCATTTATCCAATGCAGGACTTAAGACTAACTCAGGGTCCATTTGAGTGCTATTGCAGCTTCCTTTAAGCCACTAAATGGACAACCTATTTCCTCCCCTCCTCTTATAGCAAGATTTATGAGAGGCCTTCTGCTAACTAAGCCTCCCATTAAGCCACCACCTGTGGCATGGGACTTAAATTTGGTTCTTGGTCAGCTCATGAAGCCATCTTTCGAACCATTAGCTACTACCTCCTTGAAATTCCTTTCTTGGAAGGTTATCTTTCTCACTGCAATCACATCAGCACGTCGCATCAGTGAATTGCAAGCACTAGTGGCTGATCCTCCTTATACAAGGTTCCATCATGACAAGGTAGTCCTTAGGACTCATCCACACTTTATGCCAAAGGTGGTCTCGCCTTTTCATCTAAACCAAGCGGTCTACCTACCTGTGTTCTTTCCAAGGCCTCATGCATCAAATGTAGAAAGGAACCTTCATACTTTGGACTGTAAAAGAGCTTTAGCCTTTTACTTATAAAGAACACAGCAACATAGAAAGTCCTCTCAACTCTTTGTTTTTGATCCTTCTCATTTGGGACTTCCATTCTCCAAGAGAACACTATCTAACTGGATTGCTCAGTGCATCTCTTTTGCCTATCAGAGTAAGAACCTTCCTCTGGAGGGCCATGTCACAGCTCACATGGCAGCTTCTATGGCTCATCTGTACTCTCTCTCTATCGACGACATCTGTCGAGCAGCCACCTGGGCCTCGGTTCATACCTTCACAGCCCATTACTGCTTAGACAAGGACTCCCTCTGAGATGCCTTGTTTGGTCAGGCTGTTCTCCAACACCTATTCCATACCTAATCAACTCCTACCCACCATCCCTGGTAGGATGCCAGAGATCCATGAGGGGAAGTGGAGCCCTTTCACAGGGGCACACAACTTCTTGGGTCTCTCCCTGGCATCTAAAGCTAGGGAGTCCCCATATGTGAAGACTACATTCCTGCTTGTTCCTGGAGATAGCATAGTTACTCACCTGTAACAGGTGATCTCCGGGAACAGCAGGAATTTAGTCTTCAGAACCCACCCACCTCCCCTAGGAGTTGTATCTCTCTCTCTCTTTGTCTCAGCTTTAAAACTCAACTGGAGAGAGGCAGTTGGGAAAGGCGGCAAGGCAGCACGCAGGTGCTGTGGGCTGCTCCCAAAAGCTTTCTAATTGGACGCTGGGGAGCGTTCCCACGCAGGCTCCGTCGGTACCGACGATACCCATATGTGAAGACTAAATTCCTGCTGTTCCCGGAGATCTCCTGTTACAGGTGAGTAACTATGCTTTCTTGGCCGAATAGCGAGCTGAGATTCCCAGTTCCTCCGGGTCATCAATTCCAATCACCAACCCTTCCATAGCGAGGACCTCCCTGGAGTTGGAGCCAATTCCCGAGCTCCTCGGGCCCACACAGCTCACCCAATTCATGGCACAAGGGCATCGGTGCTGGGGCTCCTGCCCTAGGTTCATGGAACCTTCAAAGTCTCCTCAGACAGAGGATGACGAGTCCCCAGACACTCGGCTCAAAAAAAGTAGCTCTGTCTGGCTTGAAGATAAGTTGAACCCAGTTTTTTGGGACTATTTTTGGATTGTAAGATTCTCGGCTTATCTGTGTATATATGGTATACGGTATTTAAACTTTTTTGGTCCCCTCTAATTTGTCCCATTGAATCTTTCATTCATTGTTCCTGCCTTTGTTCAGCAAGAATCTCCAGAGATTTTGCGTTCTTACCGCAAACCATTCTTCCAGTTTATAAAGGAGAAGTTAGAGCATCCCAAACTCTGAACAGCACCTAGCAGAAATTCTGCGCAAGCACTAAAAATGTGTACACTATAGAACCTAAGGGTATAGAACAATGCATTGAGGAAAAGGTTTTGAAGCAAAGTTGCAAAGAGTAATCAACAATAGAAAGCAGTTGCATGCATACACACACAAAAAGCTTTAAATATTAAAACAAAATCTGTGGTATTGAGCATTTCTATACCTGTTAATATATTATTTATCAGAATGATTGTTAAGCTGTAGTCCATCTACAATTCTAAAGATTAGTAGAATATAAATGTATATTAAATGAAATTCTTGTATGTTCTGTTCAGTTTTCTTCCCAGGACCTTTTGATTGGCACGCTGACTGGCTGATTTTACTGACTGACTGGCTAACTTAATCTGATGAATTGATGTTGCAACATATTGAGCGTGAATAGAAAAGTTATTTAAGTGATTTTGTAATACTTGAACATAACAGTATATGTATATGTACTGGATTTTTAAATGATTTTGAAACAGTGGCATATGCATCGTATATGGAACTTTCTGAAAGATGACTTGTGTTGTCTGCTTATAGTGCGACCCACCTGGCTATTCCTTCATGCCACCTGGTTGGCAAATGTTTCTGTGGAGAACACTCAGCTCTTTTGGTTTTAATTCAGATAGTGAACATCACAATTTGTATTATACACTAAAGGTCAAAGTATTTTCTTAGGGGTTGGCTATTTCCTTTACTCTTTTAAACATCTTTGTATTGCTCTAAATTCTTATTTTTTTCTTCTTACCTGTAGAAACAGCCAGATATTCATGAACAGTTTGTACATATTCGTAACTTACCTGCTGAGCAGTACACTGAATTTCAGCTAGTTTGCATGGGACTGCGTTTTGGAAAAGTGGACAACTATGTGGTCCTTAAGAATAAGAGAAAGGTATTTTTTATTTGTAATTGTTATTGAGAGAATGTATACAACTGCAGTTCATAGACAAACAGTTTTTATGAACCATTTACTCAGTTTTAAAATGGCACCACTTGTAGACTATCACAAATTGTTATATTAGATCGCATTCTTGATGATGATGCTAATCTTTAGGGTAGATTTTTAATTAAAAGGTTTGTTGTTGATGGCATGCTTTCTTTCTCTGTTTACTTACTGGCAAATTAGAATAACAGAATACCTCACTTCAGTCTCACATGCAGACTTTCTCCAAATTTAGAATAAAGGATTTTTTTTTAATTGCATATATTTTATATTTGTATGGTTAACTGCCCTAGGTATCTTTGGGGATTGTTGGGTGGCCTAGAGAAAAAAATAGATACCAAAAAGAGCAACAAGTACCTGCACACTATGTATAAGAACCACCCAAGCAGGTACAAGGACTGGCGACAAGTAAGTTCAGAGTGAAATCTTTAAGTCCCAATGCGTTTAGGCTGCAAAGCCTTCTTCAGGGGTTATTTAAAAAGAGGAACACACTTCAAAAAACAATAATAAAATATAAGATATTAATATGAAATATAAATTATGAAAGATAGAGGAGAGACGATGTGGAGGACAAAATACCTTAGGCAACAAAACTAAGGTATTTTGTCATCCTCATCGTCTCTCCTCTTTTTATCTTTCATAATTTTACACATTTTGAATGTATGATTTTTATCATATTTATGTTTTTAGCAATATTTATATCCTTATCTGTGACCTCATATTTGTTTACTAGATTCTACATCTTCTATATATTATACTTTGTTAAATTGTTTTTATTTATATTAATTATTGCTCTATTTTTATTTCATATTAATGTCTTATATTTTATTATTTTTTGAAGTGTGTTCCTCTTTTTAAATACCCCCTGAAGAAGGCTTTGCAGCTGAAACACGTTGGGGCTTATTAAAGATTTCACTCTGAACTTGTTGCCAATCCTTGTACCAATATAAATTAGAAACATACACACAGACAAAACCTGAAATTGAAAAATCAATCAAAGTACTCCATTGTGGAACACTGATGAAAGAGAGACACATACAATTTCTGTGTGACACGTTCCAATCACTAAAAACCCAAGATGCATTCTTTTACCTTTTGCTGTTAAATTCATTTTTCTAACTGGAGTGATTTTCTCTCCACTTCCCCTTTTTCCTATTTTCTTTGTTCCTTCCTCCCCTCCATGTCTTTCTGACCGTGGTTTCTAGTCTGCTTCTTTTCCCTGGAGACAAGCAGAGGGATACAGGCACACACTGAAAGTGAAGTTTCTGAGAATGACTTGCCTGGATCTCCTGTAGCTAAAAGACCTTTGCTTCTCTGAGCATGCGTGCCTCAACACCTGCTTGGCCCAGTAGAAACAATTTTTTTTTCTCTACCGCTACTGAGAAGCCACGGGTCTCCTTGCTTGCTACCTTCATTTTTTTTTCATCTCTTTTCTTCAATCTCCAGGAACAAGCAGGAATGAGTCTTCACATATGGGTACGTCGGTACCGACGGAGTCTGCGCGGGAACGCTTCCCAGCGTCCAATCAAAGAGCTTTTGGAAGCATCCCACCACGCCTGCGTGCTGCCTTCCCGCCTTTCCCATGCCTTCCCGCCTTTCCCAACTGCCTCTCCTCAGTTTTCGTTTTTCCGCGGAGCCGGCAGGACGTCCTGTCACCGCAGAAAATTCTTCTTTTATTTCTTTAGTTCTCCAGGACCAAGCAGGAAGTCAGTCCTCACATATGGGTG
This sequence comes from Ichthyophis bannanicus, assembly GCA_033557465.1. Lineage (NCBI taxonomy): Eukaryota > Metazoa > Chordata > Amphibia > Gymnophiona > Ichthyophiidae > Ichthyophis > Ichthyophis bannanicus. Next base: position 1,268,443,422 of record CM066032.1, on the reverse strand, counting down.
ACGTCGGCGCCGACGGAGCCCTCGCGGAGCAATTTTCCCCAGCTTTCAAAGAAAGCCTTTGGGAATTGCAGCGCGCATGCGCGGTCGCCTTCCCGCCCAAGGGTGCCATCTTAGCCAGTCTTCTTTTTTCCGCGGAGCCCTACAGACGTACCCGTCGTGTCCCCGCGAAAAAGTTGATTTTGTTAGTGATTTTCTCTTTTTTCTTCGGTTCGACGCCGGTCTTTTTCCCGCCCGGACTCGCGACGCCGGTCACGAGTCCTCTTCTTCTTTTTCGGTTTTTCTGACTTAGTCAGTTTCGTTTTCGGTTTTTCCCTGGCAGCCCGGTCCTTTGACCTCGCAGGGGCCCTTTTTCCCCCGATGGCTGCCAGTGGTTTCAAGCGGTGTGGTCAGTGTGACCGAAATATGTCACTAACTGACACACACGACAATTGCCTCCGCTGCCTGGGCCCGGATCATGAAGAAATGATCTGTGGGGCCTGCGGCAAAATGTCCTCTAAAACGTTGAGGAGTCGGCGGCATCAGCGGGATAGGATTTTCGCTGACCCCAGCCGTACCCGGACCTCGTCGGAGGCCTCCGCGTCCAGAGGTTCCAGTTCGGACCGTCGCCGGAGTTCCTCCGACAGGGGTTCTCCCTCCGGGGATCATCGACGGAAGGTGAAATCCGCGAGGGCGGCGTCGGTGGACGCTCCTGGCTCCGCGAGGGCCAGGTTGCATAGCCCCGATAGCCGTCCCGGGTCCTTGGAGAAGTAGCACCTCTCGAAGCGACCTCGCCTGGAGTCGGAGCTGCCTGCTCGGGTAAGTCCTGTGGTCCTCCTGGACTCGCCTCCGAGACCGCCGACGTCGGGCCCGACGCCGTCGGGGCCCGAGTCGGGGGCTGCTGGGTCACCTGAGGTCGGACTCAGGTTGACGGCCTTGGAGAGCAGACTGTCTGCCTTCATGGACCAGCAGCGGGCACTGCTCGCTAGCCTCGCTGGCGCCGCTGCCCCGACCGCCGGGACGTCGACGTCTAAGTCAACCCCGAGACCGAGCCGATCCTCAAGTCCATGCGAACTCGAGTCGATCCTCGGTCGAGGTCACCCTCGGCCTCCCGTTCGGGACCGAGGTCGCCGACGCCGACTCCCTCGGCGTCGGGGCGGCAGGCGCCGCGGCCTGCCCGGGCCGACCCCACCGATTCCTCGTCGGAGTCGGTCTGGGAGTCTGAAGAGGAAGAGTCACCTGATTCTTTTCGAACTCGGTGTGTCCCCTCGGACTCACCTGAGTCCGAACCTCGGAAGCAGTCCCCCCCGGAGGATGCCCGGTTCTCGGACTTCGTCAGGGATATGGCCAAGGCTTTGGCCTTCCCTGCGGATCCCGAGGAGGAGCCTTGAGCCGAAGAGCTTGACGCCCTCCAGTATGACTCTCCCGCCAGGGAACACTTTACTGTACCGGTTCCTCCCATGCTGGAACGACTACTCTTCCGCATGTGGGAGAGTCTGGCCTCCTCGCCGGTCCTGAGCAAGCGGGTCGATTCTATCTATCGAGTCCGCAAGAGCCCTGGCTTCCAAAAAGCACAGCTACCACACCATTCCATGGTAGTGGAATCGGCCATGCATCGTCTTAAGAGCCAGAAGATGCACTCCTCGGTGCCTCCTGGCAGGGAGGCCCGTAACCTGGATGGCCTTGGTAAGAAGTGTTTCCAGGGCTCTATGCTTGCGTGTCGTGTCCAGACCTACCAGCTATACATGGGCATGTATCTCAGAGACCTGGCTAAAGAGCTAGCCGGATTCTCCGCTGGTTTGTCCGAGGAACCTTTGCGGAGGTTCCTGGCCTTGTCCACTGGCATTCGGGAATGCTCAAAATTCATATCCCGAGCAGCCTATGATGGCTTTGAAGCATCGGCTCGAGTGGCCGCAGCCGGTATCGGTGCCCGCCGACAGGCTTGGCTTCAGTCATCTGACCTTGAGCCCTGGGTGCAGGACAAGTTGGTCGATGTCCCCTGCCGAGGTGAAAACCTCTTTGGCAAGCCCATGGCTGAAAAGGCTGCACAGATCGAGACGGAGACTCTCACCAGGACTAGGCTTTCTAGGAAGACCTCCGCCCCTTCCCAGAAAAAGAAGGGCTCGGGAAAGAAGTCCTTTTACCCGAGAAAGGCGACTGCCTACAAACATTACCCCCAATATCAGGCCCCTGCAGCTCCCCAACAGGGCCAGCAGGCCAAGGGACGGGGTAACGGGTCCCGTAGGCAGCAAGCCCCCAAGCCTGCACCACCAGCCCCTGCTCAGCAGGGTGGGGGTTTTTGACTCCTTAAGCATAGCCTCTCCCCCTCCGCTGGCTCTTCCCAGCACCGGAGGCCGGCTGGTTCACTTCGCCCACAGGTGGTCCAGCATCACTTCAGATGTCTGGGTGCTTCAAGTCGTAAGAGAAGGCTATCTTCTCCACTTCCACCAGGTCCCTCCCTCCTATTTCCCGGGAGAACCTCCACGACTCCCTCTGCACAGGGACTTACTCCTTCAGGAGTTAGCAGGTCTTCTACAGGAACAGGCGGTGGAACCGGTGCCCCACCACCTGAGAGGTCAAGGTTTTTACTCCAGGTACTTTCTAGTACCAAAAAGGACAGGAGGCCTCAGACCCATCCTGGACTTGCGCAACCTCAACAGGTTCCTCGTGCGGGAAAAGTTCAAAATGCTTACCCTTGGAATCCTTCTGCCCTACCTCCAGCAGGGAGATTGGCTATGCTCCTTGGATCTAAAGGATGCCTACACGCACATCCTCATCCACCCAAGCCACCGCCAATACCTAAGGTTTGTGGTGGCAGGAAATCATTACCAGTACAGAGTACTGCCCTTTGGCCTGTCCTCCGCACCGCGAGTCTTCACAAAATGTCTCGCGGTGGTGGCGGCCCATCTCCAGCTTCACGGCCTCTGTCTTTCCGTACCTCGACGACTGGCTCATCAGAGCAGCGTCCGCTCCGGAGGTCACCAACGCCACACGCCGCACGGTGACTCTTCTGCAGTACTTGGGCTTTGTCATCAACTTCGCAAAGTCCACTTTGCTCCCCTCACAGGATCTCGAGTTCATCGGCGCAAGACTGTACACTCCTCAGGCGCGAGCTTTCCTGCCTCTCGACAGGGCTCAACGGCTCATGGACCTAGCCGACCGTTTTCGCAGCCAGTCCCTGGTCTCCGCCAGGCGCTTCCTGAGACTGCTCGGCCATATGGCTTCCACCGTCCATGTGACCCCCAATGCCCGCCTGAATATGCGGCCTGCTCAATGGTGTCTTCGCAAGCAGTGGCAACAAGCCACAGGTGGCCTAGCAGACCTAGTGTGCGTCTCCGAGACGTTGGCCTCGTCTCTCCAGTGGTGGCGTCATCGGCCGAACCTGGTACTCGGCATGCCTTTTCAGTCACCTCAGCCGGTCCAGGTGTTGACGACGGATGCGTCCCTCCTGGGTTGGGGAGCACATTGTCAAGGGGCACGTACTCAGGGCCTCTGGACCACGTGGGAGTCTGCTCAGCAGATCAACTTCCTGGAGCTCAGAGCGATCCGCCTGGCTCTCAAGGCTTTCTCCCACCTGACCTCTCACCAGTCCGTCCTTGTCCAGACGGACAATCAAGTTGCCATGTTCTACGTGAACAAACAGGGGGGCACGGGCTCCTTCCTTCTCTGTCGGGAAGCACAGAAGCTCTGCTCTTGGGCCGTCAGTCACGGCGTTCTTCTCAAGGCAGTTTATCTCCCAGGCCAAGAAAATTGCCTGGCGGACAAACTCAGCAGGATCCTCCAGCCGCACGAGTGGCGCCTGGATCCCTTAGTAGTTCAGAAGCTCTTTCTAAAGTGGGGCCTCCCCACGTTGGATCTCTTTGCCAGTCCTCACAACCGGCAACTTCCTCGCTTCTGCTCTCGTCAGCCACATCCCCTTCGAGTTGCGGCAGACGCTTTTCTACTCTCATGGTCGGAGAGCCTTCTGTATGCTTTTCCTCCCATCCCGCTAGTCTCTCGAACTCTTTTCAAGGTTCTCCGAGACAAAGCTTCCATGATCCTGGTGGCCCCTCGCTGGCCCAGACAGCCGTGGTTCCCACTCCTGCTGCAATTAGCGGTAGAGGATCCATTCCCTCTGGGGTTTCAGCCGGATCTCCTCACTCAGGATCAGGGGTCTCTGCTACACCCCAACCTCAGATCTCTCAATCTAATGGCCTGGCTGCTGAGAGGGTAGTCCTTGCTCCCCTTCTCCTGCCGGCGGAGGTGGAGGAGGTCGTCCTAGCTTCTCAGCGCCCTTCTACCCGCAAATGCTACGCCCTTAAATGGCGTCGCTTTTCCGTTTGGTGTACCCAACAGTCTCAGGATCCCTTCTCCTGCTCGGTGTCGGTGATCTTGCAGTACCTGCTATACCTCTCTAATCTGGGACTTAAGTCCAACTCCGTCAAAGTTCACCTCAGTGCTCTTTCAGCACATCATGTGCCGGTGGACGGCAGACCTCTTTCCAGCGACCCTCTCGTAGCGAGGTTTCTCCGAGGTCTCCTTCTACTTAAACCACCTCTGCGCCCGCCAGCACCTGACTGGGATCTGAATGTGGTTTTACAGCGGATCACCTGTCCGCTTTTTGAACCTATGGCTACCTGCTCTCTCCGTTTTCTTTCTTGGAAAACATTGTTCTTGATAGCCCTCACTTCCGCTAGGCGCGTAAGTGAATTGCAGGCCCTCGTGTCTGATCCCCCTTACACTCGGTTCTACAAAAATAGGGTAGTCCTACGGACTCACCCAAAATTTCTTCCAAAAGTGGTCTCCCCTTTTCACATCAATCAGGAGGTGGTACTTCCGACCTTCTTTCCCAGACCACACTCCAGCCGAGCTGAAATGGTCCTCCATACCCTGGACTGTAGAAGGGCATTAAACTTCTACCTTGACCGTACGCGGGAGCACCGTAAAGCTACTCAGCTTTTTGTGTCTTTTGATCCCAATAAATTAGGACTCCCGGTCTCCAAGCGTACTCTGTCCATCTGGGTTGCGGACTGTATCACTTGGGCTTATGGGGCGGCCGGACTCTCCTTGGATGGTCGAGTCACGGCTCATTGCGTTCGGGCAAAGGCTACATCAGTGCCTTACCTCCGCTCTGTTCCGCTGGCAGACATCTGCCGGGCCGCTACTTGGTCTTCGAGCCAGACTTTTGCGGTCCATTACTGTCTCGAGAGGGAGTCCCGCAGGGACAGTGCTTTCGGACAGGCAGTCCTCCGTAATCTCTTTGAGGTTTGAGCAACTCCTACCCTCCATTCCGGATGTGGGCTACCGGTGGGTAATAATTCAGCGAAGATTCTTTCCTGCTGTGCTGCTGAGCTAGAGGGAGCTCATTTTTGTGCTTAGGGTCTCCGGTAGCCTTAAGCTTGGGAGTCCCATATGTGAGGACTGACTTCCTGCTTGGTCCTGGAGAAAGCATAGTTACTCACCTGTAACAGGTGTTCTCCAGGAGCAGCAGGAATCAGTCCTCACAACCCTCCCTCCTCCCCATGGAGTTGCAATCATCTGCTTCAGTTTTTTTGCAAATTTTTATGCTGTCTTTTTTAGCTATGTCATCTGACTGGCTAAGATGGCACCCTTGGGCGGGAAGGCGACCGCGCATGCGCGCTGCAATTCCCAAAGGCTTTCTTTGAAAGCTGGGGAAAATTGCTCTGCGAGGGCTCCGTCGGCGCCGACGTCACCCATATGTGAGGACTGATTCCTGCTGCTCCTGGAGAACACCTGTTACAGGTGAGTAACTACGCTTTTTAGCCTCATGGCCAACAGTTTTAAGAAGTGATACATGCTGCAAAAATATGTCACGGACACCCGTGACTGCTGTCTCTGGTGTATGGGGGCTGACCATAACCAGGAGCTCTGCTCTCTGTAAGAAAATGTCTGCCAAGGCCCTGCTAAGTTGTAAGCAGAAGTCCGATGACATTTTCCGTAAGGCAGCCCGGGGCATCCTTGGCCATCCTTCCGCTTGTGATATCCCCTGCTGCGGCTCCACTGTCCAGGCGGCACTCCGATCAGGGGTCCCCTGAGGTGGAGAAGACACAAGAAGATCTTGAAGTCTCTGTCGGGGGCTCCGGACAAGCACGAACATTCCCGTGCTCAGTTGTTCATCCCTCCCCGGCGTTCTCAAGAGTTAGACAAGGAGTGGCCTTGAAAGGTACCGCGTATAGACATGGAGGCCTCCAGCGATGGTGCCCGCTCTTCTGAGTATCATCCCGGCGAGGACCCCCTCTCCTCTTCCATGCCAGACCTGGCTACCCCGGTGTCTGCATCACAGGGACCCACGTCCGCGTGGGAGTCCCGAATGCAGTCACTAGAGCGCGGCGTTTGTGCCCAGCACGTCTAGCTCACGATCAGCCTGACTGACACCTTTTTGGACCTCTTGGGCTGGGAGTTGGATGGGGATACCTCCACGGAGACCCACGCTCACAGGGATCTTCCCTCAGACCCATCCCCACCCACCTCCCAGAGGCTTTTGCCTCCCAAGGACATGTTCTTTCTGGTGTTTGCGCGGGACATGGTGTAGGCCCTTAAGCTGACCACGCAGGCTGAGGAAGAGCAGAGGGTGGAGGAACTCAATATCTTACAGTATGAGTCCCCACCCCGGGAGTTTCTTACAGTCCCAGTGCCTCCCATTCTGTCCCGGTTGCTTCTCCACATGTGGGAGGCGCCGGCCTCGGTCCCCATTGTGAGCAAACACCTCGATGCCATGTATATGGTCCAGCACGGCCTGGGGTTCCAAAAGACCCAGCTCCCACACACCTCCATAGTAGTAGAATCGGCGATGCGGAAGCAAAAGAGCCCAAAGTCACATTCTTCAGTTCTGCCAGGCAGGGAGTCCAGGGCCCTTGATGCCCTGGGGCACAAGGCCTATCAAGGGTCCATGCTGACATGCCTATGTACAGTTGATAAGCCTGAATATAGCATGTTCCTACGCGACCTCGACATAGAGCTTGGCGGATTTTCTGCAGGTCTTGGGGGTGAACACTGCAGGTTCCAGACCCTGCTGAGGTTGGTCGCGGACTGCTCGAATTATCTCTCCCGTGCAGCTTATGATGGGTTTGAATCCTCTGCCGAAGTAGTGGCGGCCGGCATCGGGGCCTGATGCCAGGCATGGCTCCATTCCGCGGACTTGGAGCAATGAGTCCAGGAGAAACTACTGGATGTCCTCGGCCTTGGTGGAGGAAAAAGCTGCGGAAATTGAAACTGAGTTCGTAACGCGAACCCACCTCTCACGTACATGCCAGGCCTCCTCTCCCACCCCACGTACGTGTAAGACCTCTCCCACCCCACGTACGTGTAAGACCTCCTCTCCCACCCCACGTTTGTGTAAGACCTCCTCTCCCACCCCACGTTTCTGCTGAAGATTGTCTCTGATTTTCATCTCAATCAGGAGATAGTCTTGCCGACCTTCTTCCCAAGACCTCAGGCCAAACGGGCATCGACTGTTTTACATACACTCAACTGCAAGAGGGTTCTTGCCTTCTACCTGCAGCACACCCATGTTCATCAGAAGTCCGATCGGCTCTTCTTTGCCTACGATCCCAACCGCCTGGGGCAAGCAGTCACCAAGCACATACCCTCTCTATCTCTGTGTTGGACTACATCGCCTTCAGGCGAAAGTGGGCAACCCCGCTTGTACGGTGAGTTACCGCACACGGCGTCCGGGCCAAGGTGGCTTCGGTGGGCTTAGTGCCTCTGACGGACATCTGCCGGGCTATGACCTGGTCTTCGGCGAACACTTTTGTGTCGCACTACTGCCTAGAGAGGGAGTCCTGCCAGGACAGCGCCTTCGGCCAGGCTGTACTCCGTAATCTGTCGGGGAGTATAAGCAACTCCTGCTCTCCGACCCTTCTTCGGCTACCAAGAGCTTCGCCCCAGGGACCTGAAGGCTCGGGCTCCTTCGGGCATTGGCTTCTGCTCACGGCCTCGCGGAGGCGTTTTTGGGTTACAGGTTCGATAGTCTGTAGCTGGGGAGTCCCACAAGTGAGGACTGACTTCTTTCTTGCTTCCTGGAGAAAGTAGTTACTCCCCTGTAACAGGTGCTCTCCAGGGACTGCAGGAATCTACCCTCCCACCTTCCCTGAAGAGTTGCTTATTTTTTTTTGTCCTTGCCACCTGCTTAGGGCTCCAGCTAGGAGACCTGACTGAGCAAGATGGCACCTTTGGGACGGGAATTGCTCTGCGCGGGCTCCGTCTGTGCCGACGTCACCTATAAGTGATGACTGATTCCTGCTGTCCCTGGAGAACACCTGTTTCAAGTGAGTAACTACGCTTTTCCCCACCTTTCAAAGAAAGCCTTTGGGAATGCCACCACACATGCATGGTCCCTTTCCTGCCCAAAGGTGCCATCTTAGTCTCCCTTTTTACACGGAGCCCTTGGGACATGCACCTTGTACCCGGAAAACGTTTGTTTCCAACCGGTTTTTGCCCTCTGTCTTTTGTTGGTCTTCTTCCAGCCCCTTGAGCACCTCTGCTTCGGTCTTTGTGTTGGGGTTTTTTCTCTTTTTGCCTTCTATGATTTTTACAGCGCTTTCATGCCCCTGTTAACCACTGGCCACATCGAGGATCTCGGACCTTGCAGGGGTCCTTTTTCCCCCAATGGCCTCTGGTTTTAAGAAATGTGGTCAATGTTCAAAAAACATGTTACTCACAGATACCCATGACTGTTGTCTCAGTTGTCTAGGAGCCGACCATGACCCGGAGCTATGCTCCCTCTGTAAGTATATGTCCTCCAAGGCTATCCAGAGTCGTTAGCAGAAGCTGGATGATCTCTTCTTTAAGGCAGCCCTAGTATACCCGGTGGCCTCCCTCTTTCAGCCTCGCAACCGCTGGGGTCTCCCAAGGCTCCTCCCCGGGCCCGGCGGCACTCTGACCAGGGGTCACCCAAACACGAGCGGAAGAAGGTCGTGAGGACTCTGTCGGGGGCGCCAGACGAACGTGAGAGGTCATACGCCCATTCTCTCAGCCCCCCTCAGTAGTCTGGTCACTTGGTGACCTCTATACTCCTTGAGCGTAGCCACTCCGTCCCTGCTTTCCCAGCCCTGCACAGGCGGTCGCCTTGTACTCTTTGCCCACCAGTGGCCTTTCATTACCACCGACAGTTAGGTGCTGGACATAGTCCAAAAGGGCTATTCCCTGCATTTTCATCAACTGCCGCCTCCTTACTTCCCAGGGGAGCCCTTGAGGCCTCCCCTGCACACAGACCACCTCCTTCGAGAGCTCCAAGGTCTGTTAGTAGACAGGGCGGTGGAGCCTGTGCCTCCCCACTTGCAAGGTCACGGATTCTTCTCCAGGTATTTCCTGGTACCCAAAAGGACCGGTGGCCTTCGACCCATTCTGGACCTCAGGAACCTCAAGTTCCTAGAGAAAGAAAAGTTCAAGATGCTCACTCTTGGAACACTTGTGCCCTACCTCCAGCAGGGAGATTGGCTATGCTCCTTAGATCTAAAGGATGCGTACACTCACATCCTTATTCATCCAGACCACAGAAAGTACCTCTGGTTTATTGTGGGAGGAAACCATTATCAGTACAGAGTTTACTACCTTTTGGCCTGACCTCCGCTCCCAGGGTCTTAACCAAGTGCCTGGCAGTTGTTGCGGCCTACCTGAGAAATCAAGGCATCTTTTGTCTTTCCCTATCTGGACGACTGGCTTATCAGGGGTCAGACGTCCCTGGAGGCCAGGCAAGCCACCCTCAGAACCATTGCTCTGCTTCAAAACGTGGGCTTTGTCTTAAACTTCGCAAAGTCCACTTTGCTTCCCTCCCAGAACTTGGAGTTCATAGGGGCAAGGTTAGATTCTCCACTGGCAAAGGCATTCTTGCCAGAAGACAGGACTCAGACTGATGGATGTGGCCAAACAGTTTCTAAACAAGTCCTTGGTCTCTGCCAGACTCTGCCTCAGACTTCCGGGCCACATGGCTTCGACAGTGCATGTGACTCCCAATGCCAGGCTACATATGAGGCCTGCACAGTGGTGCCTTCGGACTCAGTGGTCTCAGGCCACAGGCCACCTAAGAGACAGGATAAGGGTGTCCAGACCCCTTTTGGCCTCCCTCAGCTGGTGGCTACATCCACCCAATCTGCTGAAGGGGGATGCCCTTCCAAATGCCAGAATACTTGGTCCTCACCACCGACGCCTCTCTGCGGGGCTGGGGTGCTCATTGTCTGGACAAGTGCACTCAAGGCCTCTGGTCTCCCTGGGAGGCAGTCCAACAGATCAATCACCTAGAACTTCGAGCTATCCACTTAGCTCTCAAGGCTTTTTCTCCGGCCCTAACTCACCGCTCAGTCTTGATTCAAACAGACAACCAGGTGGCCATGTTTTATGTGAACAAACGGCGGGACTGGGTCAAAGCTCCTTTGTCGGGAGACTCAAGACCTTTGTTCATTTGCCCAAAGCACAACATGCTTCTCAAGGCGGTGTACCTTCCAGGCCAGGAGAACTGCCTGGCCGACCGGTTGAGCAGAATTCTGCAGCCCCACGAGTGGCAGCTGCATCCCTTGGTCGTTCAGAAGATCTTCCTGAAGTGGGGTCTCCCTTGGATAGATCTCTTTGCCAGTCCGCTGAACAAGCAACTGCCCAAGTTCTGCTCCAGGCAACCGCATCCTTTGAGGATCGCACCAGATGCTTTTCTGATGTCCTGGTCTCAGGGCCTCCTGTATGCGTTTCCTCCCACGCCCGTGGTGGCCCAAACTCTTTTCAAGACTCTTCAGGACAAGGCCTCAGTCCTGCTGGTAGCTCCCAGGTGGCTGGCAGTGGATTCCCCACTACCTCTGGGGTTGCAACCCGACCTTCTCTCACAGGAGCAGGGTTCCCTTCTGCACCCCAAGCTCAAAGCGCTCAATTTGATGGCCTGGAGGCTGCAAGGGTAGTTTTGGCTCCCTGGGGCCTACCTCAGGAAGTTGAGGAGGTTGTCCTAGCCTCTAGGAAACAGTCCACTAGGAAAACCTATGCCCTCAAATGGAAGAGGTTTTCTGTGTGGTGTCAGCTACGTACAGAGGATCCTTTCTCCTGTACTGTGCCAGTAGTGCTTCAGTACTTACTGCACTTATCAAATCAGGGACTTAAGTCCATTTCTGTTCGGGTCCACCTCTCAGCTCTAGCAGCTCACCACTCACTGGTGGAGGGACATTATCTGTCAGGTCACCCCTTGGTGTCCCGCTTTCTCAGGGGCTTGCTTTTGCTCAAGCCTCCCGTCCGTCCGTCCTGCTCCTGAGTGGGAGCTGAATGTGGTCTTGCAGCAACTGACTCGCCCACCCTTTGAGCCGATGGCTACTTGCCCTCTACGCTTCCTTTCCTGGAAGACTCTCCCTGATAGCCCTCACCTCGGCTAGGCGAGTGAATGAGCTTCAGGCCCTGGTCTGTGATAGACCTTACACCAGGATTTATAGGAACAGGGTAGTCCTTAGGACTCATCCAAAGTTCCTCCCCAAGGTTGTCTCCTCTTTCCACCTCAACCAGGAGGTGGTTCTTCCAACATTCTTCCCTAGGCCTCATGCTAGCCAGGCTGAAGCAGTCCTGCATACCCTGGACTGTAGGAGGGCCTTATCCTTCTACCTTGACCGTACGCAGGGACATAGAAGGGCTACTCAGCTCTTCGTCTCCTTTGACCCCAATAATTTGGGGTTGGCTGTGTCCAAGCATACCTTGTCCATCTGGGTGGCTGACTGTATCACCTGGGCTTACAAGGCGGCTGACCTTCCTTTGCAGGGTAGGGTCACGGCCCATCGTGTCAGGGCAATGGCTGCCTCAGTGGCTCATCTCTGCTCTGTGCCCTTCGTAGACATCTGCAGGGCTGCAACTTTGTCTTCAAGGGTGACAGCCTCTTTGGATTCAAGGTGCAGGAGGCTATTTCAGAAGTGAAGGATCACTCCTTTACAGTCCGGGAATTAGTTGCTTAACCAGCCAGGCCTTTGCCATCCACTTGGTGACCTCTATACTGACGATCCTATGTCGGTGGTACCAGCCCTATTCCAGACCACCACAACAGCACACCCAGTCTCAACCCTACAGCCAACGCCCCTGTCAATGTGAGAGGAAAGCTCAACCCCTTCCTCAACCCTCCCTCCCTTCCCAAACAACCCTGTTTTTGACCATCTGCCCAATAGTAGGCCCCCTTCAGTTTTTCAGGAGGCCTGGCAGTCCATCACCATGGATCTGGCTCTGGAGATCCAGCAACTCCTCAACAATGCCATAGAGCCGGTCTTCCATCCATCCACCCACCCATAAGATTCATTAAGGTACCTCTCCACTTTTTTCCTCAACACCAAGAAGTTGGGGGGGGGAGGTGCTTTTGACCAATCCTGGACCCTTCAGCACCTCAACGTTTTCCTCAAGAAGGAGAAGTTCAAGATAAACAACCTTGTTCTATCCTTCTCCTGCTCAGCTGCAGCGACTGGCTGGCCTCCTTGGATCTCAAGGATGCGTACTCACATTCCCATATACCCAAATCAGTTGGAAGTACATTTGATTCCTGCTTTTAAACAGTCATTACCAATACAAAGTACTTCTCTTTCTACTTTCATCTGCCCCCCAGTTGCTTCACGAAATGCATAACAGTTGTCGTCTGCTTCCTATGCAGCCAGGACCACTGTGTTTATCCCTATCTTGATGACTGGCTCATCTCAGGGCTGTCTCTGAAACAGTCCCATGACTCCATCCAAGCGACTTTGGATATCCTCAGTGTGTTGGGCTTCCAGCTCAATGTCCAGAGGTCCAAGCCCCTACCATTAGGGGACACATCAATACTCAGCTGGGCAGAGCCTTTCTCCTTTTGGAAAGGGCACAGACTCTGCATTATCTCCAGGAACAAGCAGGAATGTAGTCTTCACATAAGGGTATCGTCGGTACCGACAGAGCCTGCGTGGGAACGCTCCCCAGCGTCCAATAGGAAAGTTTTTGGAGCATCCCACAGCGCTTGCGTGCTGCCTTTCCGCCTTTCCCAACTGTCCCTCTCTAGTTCTTAATTTTCCACGGAGCCGACAGGTTGCACATCCTGTCACCGCAGAAAAAAAATTCCCTTCTTACTCTTCTTTTTTGTGGTCACGTCTGCCTTCCCTCGACACTACACTGGTACTGCCGGTGGTTCTTTCTTTATTTATTTTTTCAAAAATCCTCCCCAAAAACTTTCTTGCCAGTAATTCTCCAGGACCAAGCAGGAAGTCAGTCCTCACATATGGGTGTCCTCGTGGGGCTGCAGAATCCTGCTTAACCTGTCTGCCAGGTAGTTGTCCTGGACTGGAAGGTACACAGCCCTGAGGAGCATGTTGTGCTTGAGGTCAAAAGAACACAGGTCCTGGGCCTCCCGACAAAGGATCCTGGACCTGGTTCTGCCCTGTTTGTTCACATAAAACATGGCAACTTGGTTGTCTGTCTGGATCAGGACAGACTGGTGAGTCAGGGTAGGAGTGAAAGCTTTGAGTGCTAAGCGAATAGCTCTGAGTTCGAGGAGATTGATCTGCTGTGCAGCTTCCCAGGGAGACCAGAGTCCCTGGGTGCACTTGCCCAGACAATGCGCTCCCCAGCCTTGCAGGGAGGCATCTGTAGTTAGCATCACTGTGTAACCTGGAATCTGAAAGGGCACTCCTTTCAGCAGATTGGGTGGGTGTAACCACCAGTTGAGGGAGTGCAGAAATGGTCTGGACACCCTTATCCTGTCTCTGAGGCTGCCTGTGGCCTGGGACCACTGAATTCGAAGACACCATTGTGCAGGCCTCATATGGAGCCTGGCATTGGGGGTTACATGCACTGTCGAAGTCATGTGGCCTAGAAGTCTCAGGCAGAGTCTGGCGGAGACCAGGGACCTACTGAGAAACTGACTTGCCAAGGCCATCAACCTTTGGGCTCTGTTTTCTGGCAAAAATGCCTTTGCCAGGAGAGAGTCCAGCCTTGCCCCTGTGAACTCCCAAGTTCTGGGAAGGGAGCAAAGTGGACTTTGTGAAGTTTGACAAACCCCAGGCGTTGTAGAAGAGCAATCGTTCTGAGGGTGGCTTGATTGGCCTCCTGACCTGTCTGACCCCTGATGAGCCAGTCGTCCAGATAGGGGAAGACAAAGATTCCCTCATTTTCTCAGGTAGGCCGCCACCACTGCTAGGAACTTTGTGAAGACTCTGGGGGGCGGAGGTGAAGCCGAAAGGCAGCACTCTGTACTGATAATGGTTTCCTCCCACGATGAACCTCAGGTACTGTCTGCGGTCTGGATGAATGAGGATGTGAGTGTACGCATCCTTTAGATCTAAGGAGCATAGCCAATCTCCCTGCTGGAGGTAGGGCAGAAGGGTTCCAAGAGTAAGCATCTTGAACTTTTCTTTCACTAGGAACTTGTTGAGGTTCCTGAGGTCCAGAATGGGGCGAAGGCCACCGGTCCTTTTGGGCACCAGGAAATACCTGGAGTAGAATCCGTGACCTTGCAAGTGGGGAGGCACAGGCTCCACCGCCCTGTCCACCAACGGACCCTGAAGCTCCTGACAGAGAAGGTCTGTCTGCAGAGGAGGCCTTGTAGGCTCTCCTGGAAAGTATGGGGGTGGCAGTTGGTGGAAATGGAGGGTATATCCCTTGTGGACTATCTCCAGTACCCAACTGTCCCGGGTGATAAGGGGCCACTGGTGGGCAAAGAGGGCGAGACGACCTCCTGTGCAGGGTTGGGAGAACAGTGAAGGAGAGGCTATGCTCAAGGAGTCAAAAACTCCCACCCTGCTGAGTGGTAGCAGGGTCCTGAGGCTTCGGGGTCCTCTGCCTACGGGGCCCATTACCCCTGGCCCTTGGCTTGCTGACCCTGGGGGGCAGCTTGGGCAGCCTGATATTGTGGGTACTGTTTGTAGGCAGTGCCCTTCCTCGGGTAAAAGGGCTTTTTACCCGAGCCCTTGTTTTTATGAGAAGGGGCAGAGGTCTTCCTCGACAGTCTTGTCCGATTGAGGTGCTCGGTCTAGAGCTGAGCGGCCTTCTCGGTCATGGGCTTGCCAAAAATGTTTTCACCTCGGCAAGGGACATCGACCAACTTGTCCCGAACCCATGGCTCGAGGTCCGACGACTGCAGCCATGCCTGGCGTCGAGCCGCGATGCCGGCTGCCGAAACTCAGGCCGAAGCCTCGAAGCCATTGTAGGCGGCGCGGGACATGAACTTTGAGCAGTCCCGAATCCCCGAGGACAAGGACTTAAATCTCTGCAAAGGTTCCCCGGAGAGACCAGCAGAGAACCCGGCCAACTCCTTGGCCAGATCCCACAAGTAAATGCCCATGTACAGCTGGTAGGACTGGACACGGCAAGCAAGCATCGAGCCCTGAAAACACTTTCTACCAACGCCATCGAGGTTTCAGGCCTCCCTGCCAGGAGGCACCTCGGAGTGCATCTTCTGACTCTTCAGACGATGCATGGCCGATTCCACAACCATTGAATGGTGTGGTAACTGTGCCTTCTGAAAGCCAGGACTCTTCCGGAGACGATAGATCAAATCGACTCGCTAGCTAAGAACCGGCGCCGAGGCCGGTGCCTCCCACATACGGAAGAGGAGCCGTTCTAGCATCGGAGGAACCGGGACAGTAAAGGCCTCCTTCGGAGGAGAGTCATACTGCAGCACCTCGAGCTCTTCAGCTCGAGGCTCTTCCTCGGGATCCGTCGGAATAGCCAAGGCATTGGCCATATCCCGGAACAACTCAGAGAACCGGGTGTCCTCCGGGGGGACCTACTCCGGGGGCTCAGACTGCGGTGAGTCCGAAGGGACGCACCAAGTCTTAAAGGTATCAGGAGACTCCTCGTCCTCTGTCTCCCAAGTCGACTCGTCCGAGGAAGAGTCGGGGTCCGACCCCGCGGGGCCCTGGAGCACCCGCCCCAACGCCTGAAGCACTGGCGTCGACGCCCTTGGTCCCGAAAGGGAGGTCGAGGGAGACTGCGACCGAGGTCGACTCCGAGCCACGATGGAATCGAGTATCGGTTTGGTGTCCTGGGTCGACTTCGACGTCGATGTCCCGGTGGTCGGGGCAGATGCGCCAGACAGGCTGGCCATCAGTGCCCGCAGCTGCTCTATGAAGGCAGACATTCTGCTGTCCAAGGCTGTCACCCTGAGACTCAGCTCGGGAGACGCAGCAGCCACTGACTCAGGCCCCGGCCCCGGCGGCGGCGCCGGGCCCTATCTCTGCTCCCTGGGAGGAGAGTCCACGAGGACTATGGGACTTATTTGTCCAGCAGACTCCGGCTCCACACGAGGAATTTTGGCAGGCTTCTCCGGTTCCACAGGCCCGGGGCGGCGGTCAGGGGTCTTAGACCTGGCCCTCGAGGAGCCATGGATCTCCTCCAATGACGCCCTCGCGAGCCGCTTCTTCCTCTTGCGTTCCCGGTCGGGGGACCCCCTGTCCGAGGAGCTTCGACGCTCGGGATCGGAATCCCGAGATGTCGAGGCCTCAGATAAGGTCTGGGCCCGGCCGGAGGCTGAGTCCGAGAAAAGCCTTTCCTTTTGCTGCTGGCGACTTCGTAGTTCCTTGGAAGACATTTTTCCACAGGCCCCGTACGACTTAGGATCGTCGTCGGGGCCGAGGCACCAAAGGCAGCAGTCATGTGTGTCTGTGAGAGACATTAGTTTCTTACACCGATCACACTTCTTAAAACCACTGGAAGCCATCGGGGGAAAAATAGTCCCTGCGAGGTCAAAGGACCGGCCTTCCAGGGAAAAAGAAAAAAGGGCGTGAACGCCAGCCACGAAGGGCAAAACCCGAAAAAGAAGAATCGGTCTCGATACCGGTGTATGGGAACCGGCGTCAAACCGGTAGAAAAAGAGCAAATAAATCGCTGAAAAATCTAATTTTAACAGGGAAAACTGGACACATGTCCGGTGGGCTTCAAAGAAAAAAAGAGACTGAGGTAAGATGGCACCTTTAGGCGGGAAGGGAACCGCGCATGCATGCCTGCATTCCCAAAGGCTTTCATAGAAAGCTAGGGAAATGCTCCGCTGGGGTTTCATCGGCGCCGATGACACCCATATGTGAGGACTGACTTCCTGCTTGGTCCTGGAGAAAATAAACTATGTACAACTGCAACTACTGCTGCTCCTGGAGAACACCTGTTACAGGTGAGTAACTATTCTTTCTCCAGGACCAAGCAGGAAGTGAGTCCTCACATATGGGTGACTCCCTAGCTCTGGGCTACCGAGGAACCCAGGCTGAACAAGAGGACTCCCTCTAGTCCCAGCTGCAAAGAAAGGCTTTTCAAGGACACAACCTCCACCGGTAGCCCAACATAGGGCAGGAGTTGCCTAAACCTCAGAGATTCCGGAGTACTGCTTGGCCAAAAGCACTGTCCCTACGGGACTCCCTTTCCAGGCAGTAATGGGCCGCAAAAGTCTGGCTTGAAAAAAGTTGCAGCCCTGCAGATGTCTACCAAGGGCACAGAGCGGAGATGAGCCACTGAGGCAGCCATTGCCCTGACACGATGTGCCGTGACCCTACCCTGCAAAGGAAGGTCAGTTGCCTTATAAGCCCAGGTGATACAGTCAGATACCCAGATGGACAAAGTACGCTTGGACACAGCCAGCCCCATCTTATTGGGGTCAAAGGATACGAAGAGCTGAGTAGCCCTTCTATGCCCCTGCATACAGTCAAGGTAGAAGGATAAGGCCCTCCTTCAGTCCAGGGTATGCAGGACTGCTTCCGCCTGGCTTGCTTGAGGCCTAGGGAAGAATGTTGGAAGAACCACCTGGTTGAGGTGGAAAGAGGAGACAACCTTAGGGAGGAACTTTGGATGAGTCCTAAGGACTACCCTGTTCCTATAAAAGCGAGTGTAAGGCCTATCACAGACCAGGGCCTGAAGCTCACTCACTCGCCTAGCCGAGGTAAGGGCTACCAAGAAGAGTGTCTTCCAGGACAGGAAGCGTAGAGGGCAAGTAGCCATCGGCTCAAAGGGTGGGCGTGTCAGCTGCTGCAAGACCACATTCAGCTCCCACTCAGGGGCAGGATGACGGATGGGAGGCTTGAGCAAAAGCAAGCCCCTAAGAAAGCGGGACACCAAGGGGTGACCAGACAGAGAATGGCCCTCCAAAGAGTGGTGAGCTGCTAGAGCTGAGAGGTGGACCCGAACAGAATTGGACTTAAGGCCTTGATTTGACAAGTGCAGTAAGTACTGAAGGACTACTGGCACAGTACAGGAGAAAGGATCAACTGTACGAAGTTGACACCACACAGAAAACCTTTTCTATTTGAGAGCATAGGTTTTCCTAGTGGACTGTTTCCTAGAGGCTAGGACAGCCTTCTCAACCTCCTGAGGCAGGTCCCAGGGAGCCAAGACTACCCTGGCAGCTTCCAGGCCATCAAATTGAGAGCTTTGAGATTGGGGTGCAGAAGGGAACCCTGCTCCTTGGAGAGAAGGTCGGGTTGTAACCCCAGATAAAGTGGAGGATCCACCGCCAGTTGAAGTAGAAGAGGAAATCAAGGCTGTCTCGGCCACCTGGGGAGCCACCAGTAGGACCAAGGCCTTTTCCTGGAGAATCTTGAAGAGAGTTCGGGCCACCAAGGGCGTGGGAGGAAACGCAAAGAGGAGGCCCTGAGACCAGGATATCAGAAAAGCATCCGCTGCTATTCGCAGAGGATGCGGTTGCCTGGAGCAGAACTTTGGCAGTTGCTTGTTCATTGGGCTGGCAAAGAGATCTATCAAAGGGAGACCCCATTGCAGGAAGATCTTCTGAACCACTGAAGGATTCAGCTGCCACTCGTGGAGCTGCAGTATCCTGCTTAATCTGTCGGCCAGGTAGTTGTCCTGGCCTGGAAGGTACACAGCCTTGAGGAGCATGTTGTGCTTGAGGGCAAAAAAACAAAGGTCCTGAGACTCCTGACAAAGGATTCTGGACCCAGTCCTGCCCTGTTTCTTCACATAAAACATGGCAACTTGGTTGTCTGTCTGAATCAGGACAGACTGGTGAGCCAGGGTAGGAGTGAAAGCTCTGAGTGCCAATTGAATAGCTCTGAGTTCGAGGAGATTGATCTGCTGTGCAGCTTCCCAGGGAGACCAGAGGCCCTGGGTGCACTTGCCCAGACAATGAGCTCCCCAGCCTTGCAGGGAGGCATCTGTCGTTAGCACTACTGTGTACCCTGGAACCTGAAAGGGCAGCCCTTTCAGTAGATTGGGTGGGTGCAGCCACCAGTTGAGGGAGTGCAGAAAAGGTCTGGACACCCTTATTCTGTCGCTGAGGCTGCCTGTGGCCTGTGACCACTGAGCCCGAAGACACCACTGTGCAGGCTTCATATGGAGCCTGGCATTGGGGGTCACATGCACTGTCGAAGCCATGTGGCCTAGAAGCCTCAGGCAGAGTCTGGCGGAGACCAGGGACGTGCAGATAAACTGATTTGCCAAGGCCATCAACCTTTGGGCTCTGTCTTCTGGCAAGAATGCCTTTGCCAGGAGAGAGTCCAACCTTGTCCCTATGAACTCCCAAGTTCTGGGAGGGGAGCAAAGTGGACTTTGCGAAGTTTATTACAAACGCCAGGCTTTGTAGAAGAGCAATAGTCCTGAGGGTGGCTTGATTGGCTTCCTGACATGTCTGACCCCTGTTGAGCCAGTCGTCCAGATAGGGGAAGACAAAGATTCCCTGATTTCTCAGGTAGGCTGCCACCACTGCTAGGCACTTTGTGAAGACTCTGGGGGCGGAGGTGAGGCCGAAAGGCAGCACTCTGTACTGATAATGGTTTCCCCCCACAATGAACCTGAGGTACTTTCTGTGGTCTGGATGAATGAGGATGTGAGTGTACGCATCCTTTATATCTAAGGAGCATAGCCAATCTCCCTGCTGGAGGTAGGGCAGAAGGGTTCCAAGAGTAAGCATCTTGAACTTTTCCTTCACTAGGAGCTTGAGGTTCCTGAGGTCCAGAATGGGTTGAAGGCCACCAGTTCTTTTGGGCACCAGGAAATACCTGGAGTAGAATCCATGACCTTGCAAGTGGGGAGGCACATGCTCCACCGCCCTGTTCACCAGTAGACCCTGAAGCTCCTGAAGGAGAAGGTCTGTGTGCAGGGGAAGCCTGGTAGGCTCCCCTGGAAAGTATGGAGGAGGCAGTTGGTGAAAATGGAGGGCATAGCTCTTGTGGACTATCTCCAGCACCCAACTGTCCCCGGTGATAAGGGGCCACTGGTGGGCAAAGAGGGCAAGACGACCTCCTGTGCAGGGTTGGGAGAGCAGTGGAGGAGAAGCTACGCTCAAGGAGTCAAAAGCCCCCACCCTGCGGAGTGGTAGCAGGGGCCTGAGGCTTGGGGGTCCCTGCCTACGGGGACCATTACCCTGGCCCTTGGCTTGCTGACCCTGAGGGGCAGCTTGGGCAGCCTGATATTGCTGTGTGGTAGTTGTGCCTTCTGAAAACCAGGGCTCTTCCGGAGTCAATAAATCGAATTGACTCGCTTGCTAAGAACCGGCGCTGAGGCCGTTGCCTCCCACATATGGAAGAGGAGCCGGCTCGTTCCAGCATCGGAGGAACCAGACAGGCTGGCCATCAGTGCCCGCTGCTGCTCCATGAAGGCAGACAATCTGCTCTCCAAGGCTTTCATCCTGAGACCCAGCTCGGGAGACGTAGCAGCCACCGTATCGGGCCCCGGCGGCGGCTCCCTGGGAGGAGAGTCCTCGAGGACCACGGGGCTTACGTGTCCAGCAGACTCCGGCTCCACACGAGTAACTTTGGCAGGCTTCTCCGGTTCCACAGGCCCGGGGCGACGGTCGGGGGTCTTAGACCTGGCCCTCGAGGGGCCAGAGACCTCCTACGCCGCCCTCGCAAGCCATTTCTTCCTCTTGCATTCCCGGTCGGGGGACACCCTGTCCGAGGAGCTCCGGCGCTCGGGATCGGAATCCCGAGATGTCAAGGCCTCAGACGAGGTCCGGGCCCAGCCGGAGGCTGAGTCTGAGAAAAGCCTTTCCTTTTGCTGCTGGCGACTGCGTAGTGCCTTGAAAGACATCTTTCCACAGGCCCCGCATGACTTAGAATCGGGGCCGAGGCACCTAAGGCAGCAGTCGTGTTTGTCGGTCAGAGACATAAGTTTCTTACACCGATCACACTTCTTAAAACCGCTGGAAACCATCGAGGAAAAAGAGTCCCCGCAAGGTCAAAGGACTGGCCTTCAAGGGAAAAAGGGCGCAAACGCCAGCCACGAAGGGCAAAAATTGAAAAAGAAGAATCTGGCTCGATACCGCTGTACCGAACCCTGCAGGAGGGGAACCGTGTCGAACCAGTAGAAAAATAGCAAAAATCGCTGATAAATCTAATTTTAACCAGGAAAAAATGGACACACGTCCGGTGGGCTTCACGGAAAAAAAGAGACTGAGGTAAGATGGCACCTTTAGGCGGGAAGGGGACCGCGCATGCGTGCCTGTATTCCCAAAGGCTTTCCTAGAAAGCTGGGGAAATGCTCCGCTGGAGCTTCATCGGCGCCGATGACACCTATATGTGAAGACTACTTCCAGCTGCTCCTGGAGAACACCTGTTACAAGTGAGTAACTACTCTTTTTCTCCTCAATTGCCACACACCATTTTGGGCACTAGACCCAACCTTTTCCTTCAAAATGGAAAAGCCTGCTTCGGATTTTAAAAAGTGTTCTAAGTGTGGTGGTACCATCTCAGTCACCGTCACCCATGAGTGGTGCCTCAAATGTTTAAGTCCTTACCACTCTATTTCATAGTGTGTTGTTTCTGGGATGATGTTGAAAAGGGTCCGGGAAAACCGAGCTGCTAAACTTAGCACTCTTTTTTTCCTACTGATGCTGCCTCCGTGGCATCGACGTCTTCCAGGGCTTCGTCTTCTTCCCATGGATCTCAGGTAACAAAAGATAAATCTAGCCGGTCCTCAAAGGGTAGAACTCCTTCTCAACATCGAGATGCCTCTGGCGTTCCCCTTGAGGGACTTTCACCGGCAAAATTGCCCCGCTGGGCAGCTTCGGCTTCCAAAGCACTAACAGGGTTCCAGGATGTTCTCGACGCTTCAACCTTGGCAGAACTACTGTTGCCATACTCTGAGGTGCCGGCCGCTTCATCCGGCACTGATATCCAAGCATTGGCAGCGTCGATAGACTAGAGATTCTTGGCTATTCAACGCAGTCTGGCGGCTCTTCTCATGGCCTCGATGCCCCTGAAACCGCTTCAGACAATTCAACTGGTATCGGCACAGACTGCGGTACCGGCACCGACTACATCAGCAGGTATTCTACCGGGACCGAGTCATGCGTCTCTATCCGGCATCGACGGGTTGGTACCGGACCACTCCGATCCCGACTTCGATCGGTACTGTGCCTTGCACGATCACCCGGATCGGAGATGCTTCGAATCCTCGGATGAGTCTGAAGACTCCAAAAGCTGTGCCGATACCAGAGTACTTCTTCCTGAGGATTCCTCTTCTCCTCAGCGTAGGATGTCTCCACCAGAGGATATGTCCTTTCTCCAGGACCAAGCAGGAAGTCAGTCCTCACATATGGGGTGACATTGACGTCGATGGAGCCCTTGCGGAGCATTTCCCCAGCTTTCCAAGAAAGCCTTTGGGAATGCAGGCACGCATGCGCGGTTCCCTTCCCGCCTAAAGGTGCCATCTTGCTCAGTCTCTCTTTTTCCGTGAAGCCCACGGGACGTGTGTCCTAGTCCTCCCGGAAAATAGTTAGATTTTTTGCAATTGCTTTGCTATTTTTTCTCCGGTTCGACACCGGTTCCCCTCCCGCCGGGTTCGGTACACCGGTATCGAGCACGATCTACTTTTTTTTGTTTTTACCCTTCGTGGCTGGCGTTTGTGCCCTTTTTTTCTTTTTCCCTGGAAGGCCGTTCCTTTTACCTCGCGGGGACTCTTTTTTTTTTTTTCCCCGATGGCTTCCAGTGGGTTCAAAAAGTGTGATTGGTGTAAGAAGCTAATGTCTCTCACCAACACACACGACTGCTGCCTTCGGTGCCTCGGTCCTGACCACAATCCTAAGATCTGTGGACCATGTGGAAAAATGTCTTCCAAGGCGCTTCGAAGTCGTCAGCACCAAAAGGAAAGGCCTTTCTCTGACTCGGCCTCCGGCCGGGCCCGGACCTCGTCTGAGGACTCGACGTCTCGGGAATCGGATCCCTAGCACCGTCGGGGCTCCTCAGACAGGGGGGTCCCCCGACCGGGAACGAAAGAGGAATTAGCGGCTCGCGAGGGCGTCATCGGAAGAGGTCCCTGGCTCCTCGGGAGCTTGGTCTCAGAACCCTGACCATCGCCCCGGGTCCGTGGAACAGGAGAAGTTTCCCAAAGTACCTCGCATGGAGCCGGAGTCTGCTGGACACGTAATTCCTGTAGTCCTCGTGGACTCGCCTCCCAGAGAGCCGACGTCAGGCCCGGCGCTGCAAGGGGCCCGAGTCGGGGGCTGCTGAGTCTCCTGAGCTGGGTCTCAGGCTGACAGCCTTGGAGAGCAGACTGTCTGCCTTCATGGAACAGCAGCGGGCACTGATGGCCAGCCTGTCTGGCACATCTGCCCCGACCACCGTGACTTCGACATCGAAGTCAACCCCGGAGACCAAGACCATAAAGGCTCGAGGTCGACCTCGGTCGCGGTCTCCCTCGACCTCCCGTTCGGGACCGAGGGTGTCGACGCCGGTGCCTTCGGCGTTGGGGTGGGTGCTCACAGGCCCCGCGAGGTCGTACCCCGATTCGTCATCGGACGAGTCCGCCTGGGAGACGGAGGACGAGGAGTCCCCCGACACCTTCAGGACTCACCACAGTCTGAGCCCCGGAGTAGATCCCCTCCGGAGGATACCCGGTTCTCGGACTTCATCTGGGATATGTCCACTGCGTTGACTATCCCTGCGGATCCCGAGGAGGATCCTCGAGCCGAAGAGCTCGAGGCCCTACAGTATGACTCTCCTCCGAAGGAGGCCTTTACTGTTCCGGTTCCTCCGATGCTGGAACGGCTCCTCTTCCGGATGTGGAAGGCACCGACCTCGGCGCCGGTTCTAAGCAAGCAGGTCGATTCTATCTATCGACTCCGGAAGAGCCCTGGCTTTCAAAAGGCACAGCTACCACACCATTCCACTGAACAAACAGCTGCCAAAGTTCTGCTCCAGGCAACCGCATCCTCTGCAGATAGCAGCAGATGCTTTTCTGATTCCCTGGTCACAGGGCCTCCTGTATGCGTTTCCTCCCACGCCCTTGGTGGCCCGAACCCTGTTCAAAATTCTTCAGGAGAAGGCCTCAGTCCTGCTGGTGGCTCCCAGGTGGTCGAGACAGCCTTGGTTCCCACTTCTGCTTCAGCTGACGGTGGATCCTCCACTGCCTCTGGGGTTGCAACCCTACCTCTCTCAGGATCAGGGTTCCCTTCTGCACCCCGATCTCAAAGCTCTCAATTTGATGGCCTGGAGGCTGCAAGGGTAGTTTTGGCTCCCTGGGGCCTACCTCAGGAAGTTGAGGAGGTTGTCCTAGCCTCTAGGAAACAGTCCACTAGGAAAACCTATGCTCTCAAATGGAAAAGGTTTTCTGTGTGGTGTCAGCTACGTACAGAGGATCCTTTCTCCTGTGCTGTACCAGTAGTGCTTCAGTACTTACTGCACTTATCAAATCAGGTACTTAAGTCCAATTCTGTTCGGGTCCACCTCTCAGCCCTAGCAGCTCATCACTCACTGGTGGAAGGATATTCTCTGTCGGTTCACCCCTTGGTGTCCTGCTTTCTCAGAGGCTTGCTTTTGCTCAGGCCTCCCATCCGTCCTCCTGCTCCTGAGTGGGAGTTGAATGTGGTCTTGCAGTAACTGACTCGCCCACCTTTTGAGCCGATGGCTACTTGCCCTATACGCTTCCTGTCCTGGAAGACACTCTTCTTGATAACCCTAACCTCGGCCAGGTGAGTGAGTGAGCTTCAGGCCCTGGTCTGTGACAGGCCTTACACCCTTTTCTATAGGAACAGGGTAGTCCTTAGGACTCATCCAAAGTTCCTCCCAAAAGTTGTCTTCTCCTTCCACCTTAACCAAGAGGTTGTTCTTCCAACATTCTTCCCTAGGCCTCATGCAAGCCAGGCTGAAGCAGTTCTGCATACCTTGGACTGTAGTAGGGCCTTATCCTTCTACCTTGACCGTTCGCAGGGGCATAGAAGGGCTACTCAGCTCTTCATATCTTTTGACCCTAATAATTTGGGGTTAGCTGTGTCCAAGC
This sequence comes from Ichthyophis bannanicus, assembly GCA_033557465.1. Lineage (NCBI taxonomy): Eukaryota > Metazoa > Chordata > Amphibia > Gymnophiona > Ichthyophiidae > Ichthyophis > Ichthyophis bannanicus. Next base: position 1,268,418,327 of record CM066032.1, on the reverse strand, counting down.
GTACCTTGTCCACCTGGGTAGCTGACTGTATCTCCTGGGCTTACAGGGCAGCTGACCTTCCTTTGCAGGGTTGGGTCACGGCCCATCGTGTCAGGGCAATGGCTGTCTGTGGCTCACCTCCGCTCTGTACCCTTCTCAGTCCAGCTGTTGGTGACCTGCTTCCTATGGGGTCTGCTCTTAAAGTCCCTGGTTTTCCCTCCGGTGACTGCGTGGGACCTGAATATGGTATTCGGGCAGCTCACTCGCCTGCCCTTTGATCCTCTGGCTACCGGCTACCTGCGCTATCTCTCGTGGAAGATGGCATTCCTTTTTCTGCTGACCTCCGCTTGCAGGGTTAGTGAGCTTCAGGCCTTAGTGGTGGAGGCGTTATATACCAAGTTCTACAAGAACAGGGTTGTGCTCCGCACACACCCTAAATTCATTTTGATGGTGGTATCGTCCTTTCACTTCAATCAGGAGGTGGTACTTCCCACCTTCTTCCTGAGACCTCACTCCAGTACTGGGAAGACTGTAAGAGGGCCTTGTTCTAAATCCAGCATACTCAGGGCCACCGCAAAGCTGCTCAGCTTTGTCTCGTACGACCCCAGTAGACTGGCAGAGGCAATGACCAAACATACACTCTCCACCTGGGTGGCGGACTGATCTCCCTCCCTATGAGCAGGCGGGGCTCCCGCTGGAAGGCCAAGTTACAACGCACTGTGTCAGGGCCATGGCGGCCTTGTTAGCACATCTGTGCTCCCTCCCGATAGTGGACATCTGATGGGCCGCCCCCTGATCTTCAGTCCATACATTTGAAGCTCATTACTGCCTGGAAAGGAAGTCCCAACAGGACAGTGCCTTCGGCCAGGCCGTTCTCTAGAATCTTTTTGGGGTTTAGGCAAACGGGTCGATTCTATTTATCAAGTCCTGAAGAGGCTTGGGTTACAAAAGGCGTAGCTACCGCACAATTCCGTGTTTGTGGAATCAGCTATGCACCACCTGAGGAGTCAGAAGATGCACTCCTTGGTGCCCCCGGCCGGGAGGCCTGGAACCTGGATGCCCTCGGTAGAAAGTGCTACCAGTGCTCTATGCTATCTTGCTGTGTCCAGACTTAAAAGCTGTACATGGGCATGTACTTACGGGACCTGGCAAAGGAGATTACCGGGTTCTCAGCTGGCCTCTCCGAGGAACCCTTGCAGAGGTTCAAAGCCTTGTCTACAGGGATCCGAGAGTGCTTGACGTTTATTTCTAGAGCAGCCTATGATGGCTTTGAGGCTTCGGCCAGGGTAGCTCTTTTGGCATCGGTGCACGCCCTTTCAGGGTCGAGTCATGGCCCACCGTGACAGGGCGAAAGCCGCGTCAGTAGTTCATCTCCGCTCTGTTCCGTTGGCAGACATCTGCCGGGCCACAACTTGGTCTTCAAGCCAGACCTTTGCAGCCCATTACTGCCTGGAGAGAGAGTCACGGGAGGACAGTGCTTTCGGACAGGCGGTACTCCATAATCTCTTTGAGGTTTAGGCAACTCCTACCCTCCGGCCCTTGTGTTGGGGCTACTGTGCAGGGGCGTTCTCAAAGAAAGTTCTTATCACGGATGCTGAGGCTCTTCAGAGGGAGCCATTTTTTCAGCTTTGGGTTCCCGGTAGTCTAGAGCTGGGGAATCCCATATGTGAGGACTGACTTCCTGCTTGGTCCTGGAGAAAGAGTAGTTACTCACCTGTATCAGATTGTCTCCAGGAGCAGCAGGAATCAGTCCTCACAACCCTTCCTCCTCCCCTGGAGTTGCAGTCATATACTTTTTTTTTTTTTTTTTGCTGTCTTTTAGCTACGTGGTCAGACTGAGCAAGATGGCACCCTTGGGTGGGAAGGGGACCGTGCATGTGTGTTGCATTAGCAAAGGCTTTCCTTGAAAGCTGGGGAAATGCTCCGCATGAGGGCTCTGTCGTTGCCGACGTCACCCATATGTGAGGACTGATTCCTGCTGCTTCTGGAGAACACCTGTTACAGGTGAGTAACTACTCTTTCTCCAGGACCAAGCAGGAAGTCAGTCCTCACATATGGGTGGGTGGAGCCCTCGTGCGGAGCATTTCCCCAGCTTTCAAAGAAAGCCTTTGGGAATTGCAGCGCGCATGCGCGGTCCCCTTCCCGCCCAAGGGTGCCATCTGGCTCAGTCTTCTTTTTTCCGCGGTGCCCGACGGACGTAGTTCGTTTTTCCCCGAGGAAAAAGTTGATTTTCCCTATTTTTTCTCTTTTTTTTCTCAGATTCGACGGCGGATCCTTTTCCCGCTTGGACCGATATGCCGGTATTGAGTCCTTTTCTCTATTTTTTGGTTTTTGTCCTTTGTGACTGGTGTTCGTGCCTTTTTTCTTTTTTCCCTGGCAGCCCGGTCTTTTGACCTAGCAGGGGCCCTTTTTCCCCCGATGGCTACCAGCGGGTTTAAGAAATGTGATCGGTGTAAGAAACTCGTGTCTCTTACCGACACACATGACTGCTGCCTCCGTTGCCTCGGACCCGATCATGACCCGATGATCTGTGGTCCGTGTGGCAAAATGTCCTCGGAGGCCTTGAGGAGTCGGCAGCACCAGAAGGATCAAATTTTTTCTGACTCCACGTCCGGCCGGGCCCGGACCTCGTCAGAGGCCTCATCTCGGGACTCCGGCCCCGAGCAGCGTCGGGGTTCCTCTGAGCGGGGGTCTCCTTCGCGGGAACAGCGCAGGAAGAAGAAACCCGCGAGGGCGGCGTCGGTGGACGCTCCTGGTTCCTCGAGGGCCAGGTCGCATAGCCCTGATAGCCATCCCGGGTCTTCGGAGTAGGAGAGGCCTGCCAAGCATCCTCGTGTCGAGATGGAGTCTCCTGGACACGTAAGTGCTGTTGTCCTCGTGGACTCTCCTCCGAGGGAGCCGACGTCGGGGGCTGCTGGGTCTCCTGAGCTCGGACTCAGGTTGACGGCCTTGGAGAGCAGCTTCGCTGCCTTCATGGAACAGCAGCGGGCATTGATCGCCGTTCTCACCGGTGCATCTGCCCTGACCACCGGGACCTCAATGTCCAAGTCGACCTCGGAGGCTGAGCTGATCCTCGAGTCCATGCGGGCTCGAGTCGATCCTCGGCCACGGTCTCCCTCGACCTCCTGTTCGGGGCTGAGGTCGTCGAAGCCGATACCCTCGGCGTCGGGGCGGAGGGCATCGGTGCCCGCCCGACCGGAGCCACTCGATTCTTCCTCCGATGAGTCGGGCTGGGAGACGGAGGACGAAGAGTCACCCGACACTCATCGGACTCGGTGTGTCCCATCGGAGTCGCCCGAGTCCGAACCTCGGTGACGGTCCCCACCGGAGGATACCCGGTTCTCGGACTTCGTGCGGGATATGGCCAAGGCCTTGGCCTTCCCCGCGGATCCCGAGGAGTAGCCTCGAGCCGAGGAGCTCGAGGCCCTCCAGTATGACTCTCCCCCAAAGGAGGCCTTTACTGTTCCGGTTCCTCCGATGCTGGAGCGGCTGCTCTTCTGCATGTGGGAGACCCCGGCCTCGACGCTGGTGTTAAGCAAGCGGGTCGATTTCATCTATCGAGTCCGCAAGAGCCCCGGGTTCCAAAAGGCACAGTTACCGCACCACTCCATGGTTGTGGAATCGGCCATGCATCGACTGAAAAGTCAGAAGATGCACTCCTCGGTGCCTCCTGGCCGGGGAGGCCCATAACCTGGATGCCCTCGGTAAAAAGTGCTTCCAAGGCTCTATGCTTGCTTGCCGTGTCCAGACTTATCAGCTCTACATGGGCATGTACCTCCGAGACCTGTCAAAGGAGATTGCCGGGTTCTCTGCTGGTCTCTCCGAGGAACCTTTGCAGAGGTTCCAGGCCTTGTCCACCGGTATTCGGGAGTGCTCGAAGTTTATCTCTCGAGCAGCCTACGATGGCTTTGAGGCTTCGGCCCGAGTAGCCGGGGCCGGCATCGATGCCTGCCGACAGGCTTGGCTACAGTCATCCGACCTCGAGCCATGGGTCCAGGACAAGTTGGTCGATGTCCCCTGCCGGAGTGAAAACCTCTTTGCAAGCCCACGGCTGAAAAGGCTGCAGAACGCGAGACCGAGACTCTGATCAGGACTAGGCTTTCCAGGAAAACCTCTGCCCCTTCTCAGAAAAAGAAGGGCTCGGGAAAAAATACCTTTTACCCGAGTAAGTCATCTGCCTACAAACAATACCCTCATTAACAGGCCTCTGCAGCTCCCCAACAGGGTCAGCAGGCCAAGGGGCAGGGTTAAGGGCCCCGTAGTTAGAAGACCCCCAAGCCACCAACTCCAGCCCCTGCTCAGCAGGGTGGGGGTTTTTGACTCAAAAAGCATAGCCTCTTCTCCTCAGCTGGCTTCTCTCAGCACAGGAGGCTGGCTGGCCCACTTTGCCCACAGGTGGTCAGCCGTCACATCAGATACCTGGGTTCTTTACATAGTCCAAAAGGGCTATCTTCTCCATTTTCACCAGGTACCTCCCTCCTATTTTCCAGGGGAGCCTCCAAGACCCCCTCTGCACAGGGACCTACTCCTTCAGGAGTTAGCAAGTCTGCTAAAGGATCAGGCTGTGGAACCGGTGCCCCACCACCTGAGAAGTCACGGCTTTTATTCCAGGTACTTTCTGGTACCAAAAAGAACAGGAGGCCTCAGACCCATCCTAGACTTGCGCAACCTCGAAAAGTTCAGGATGCTTACCCTTGGAATCCTGCTGCCCTACCTCCAGCAGGGAGACTGGCTATGCTTCTTAGATCTAAAGGATGCGTATACTCACATCCTTATCCATCCAGACCACAGACAATATCTCAGGTTTGTTGTGGGAGGAAATCACTATCAGTACAGAGTACTACCCTTTGGCCTGTCCTCCGCTCCCAGGGTGTTCACCAAGTGCCTGGCAGTGGTGGCGGCCTACCTGAGGCTTCAGGGTCTCTTTGTGTTTCCGTACCTGGTCGACTGGCTCATCAGGGGCCATTCTTCCCAGGAGGCCAACCAGGCCACCCTTCGCACTGTGGCTCTGCTTCAGCACTTGGGGTTTGTCATAAACTTTGCAAAGTCCACTTTGCTCCCGTCCCAGAACTTAGAGTTCATAGGGGCCAGACTAGACACTCTTCAAGCAAAGGCTTTTCTGCCTCTGGACAGGGCCCACAGGCTAATGGATCTGGCCAGCCAGTTTCGCAGCAATTTCCCTGGTCTCTGCCAGGCAATTCCTGAGACTCCTCGGCCATATGGCTTCCACGGTCCATGTCACCCCCAATGCCCGCCTGCACATGCGACCTGCTCAGTGGAGCCTTCGCACTCAGTGGCATCAAGCCACAGGGGGCCTAGCAGACTCTGTGCAGATCTCCGACCTCCTGGTCTCCTCTCTACAATGGTGGCTTCATCTTCCGAATCTGGTGCTCGGAGTGGGTTTTCAATCCCCTCCACATACTCAGGTGCTGACAACAAATGCCTCTCTTCTCGCTTGGGGAGCACATTGCCAAGGGACATGTACTCCGGGCCTCTGGACCCCTCGGGAGGCTGCTCAACAGATAAACGTCCTGGAGCTACGGGCGATTCGCCTAGCTCTGAGAGCCTTCTCCTACCTCGCCTCTCACTAGTCTGTACTGGTCCAGACGGACAATCAAGTTGCCATGTTCTGTGTGAACAAACAAGGAGGCACAGGCTCCTTCCTTCTTTGTCAGGAGGCACAACGACTGTGCTCTTGGGCTGTCAATCACGGAATCCTTCTCAAGGCTGTCTACCTCCCAGGTTAGGACAATTGCCTGGCAGACAGACTGAGCTGGATCCTGCAACCACACGAATGGAGATTGAACCCATTGGCGGTTCAGCAGGTCTTTCTCGAGTGGGGGCTCCCCACAATGGATCTTTTTGCCAGTCCTCTGAACCGGCAACTCACGAGGTTTTGCTCCAGACAACCGCATCCTCTCAGAGTAGCAGTGGATGCGTTTCTGATCTCGTGGTCCACGGGCCTATTGTATGCGTTTCTTCCCACGCCACTAGTGTCCAGAACGCTGTTCAAAGTCCTCAGGGACGGGGCTTCATTGATTCTCATAGCCCCCAGTTGGCCGAGGCAACCGTGGTTCCCGCTTCTGCTACAGCTGGCGGTGGACACACCTCTTCCTCTGGGGTTTCAACACGATCTCCTGTCTCAGGATCAGGGGACTCTCTTGCACCCCAACCTCCAGTCCCTTCATCTGATGGCCTGGCTGCTGAAAGGGTAGTTCTAGCTCCCCTACTACTTCCTCGAGAGGTGGAAGATGTTGTCTTGGCCTCTCGGCGTCAATCCACCAGGAAATCCTACGCTCTTAAGTAGCGTAGATTCTCCGCATGGTGTGCTCAGCACAGTGAGAATCCCTTCTCGTGCTTGGTTGCGGTATTGTTGCAGTATTTGCTCTACCTCTCCAACCTGGGCCTTAAGTCTAACTCTGTCTGAGTTCACCTTAGTGCTCTCTCAGCACACCACTCGCCGGTGGACGGCAGGCCTCTTTCCAACCACCCTTTGGTGGCTCGTTTCCTCAGAGGCCTTCTTCTGCTTAAGCCTCCACTGCGTCCACAGGCCCCTGAGTGGGATCTGAATGTGGTCTTACAGCGACTTACTTGTCCTCCTTTTGAACCTATGGCTACCTGCCCTCTCCCTTTTCTCTCCTGGAAAACTTTATTTCTGGTAGCTCTCACCTCTGCTAGGCGAGTGAGTGAAGTGCAGGCACTAGTGTCTGATCCTCCTTACACTAGGTTCTACAGGAATAGGGTAGTCCTTCGGACTCACCCTAAGTTTCTTCCTAAAGTTGTCTCACCTTTTCACCTCAATCAGGAGGTGGTTCTTCCAGCCTTCTTTCCCAGGCCGCATGTCAACCAGGCTGAAATGGTCTTGCATACCCTGGACTGTAGGAGGGCGTTATCCTTCTACCTTGACCGTATGCGGCAGCATCGGAAGGCTGTTCAGCTTTTCGTTTCTTTTGACCCCAATAAGTTGGGGCTCCCTGTCTCCAAGCGTACGTTGTCCATATGGGTCGCTGACTGTATCGCCTGGGCTTATGGGGCAGCCGGCCTCTCGTTGGAGGGTCGAGTCACGGCTCATCGTGTCAGTGCGAAGGCTGCGTCAGTGGCTCATCCTCCGCTCTGTTCCGTTGGCAGACGTCTGCCGGGCCACTACTTGGTCTTCAAGCCAGACCTTTGTGGCCCATTACTGCCTTGAGAGGGAGTCCCGCAGGGACAGTGCTTTCGGACAGGCAGTACTCCATAATCTCTTTGGGGTTTAGGCAACTCCTACCCTCCAGCCCTGGTGTTGGGCTACCGGTCGGAGGCGTTCTCAGAGAAGATTCCTTCCTTCTGTGCTGACGAGCTCGAGGGGGCTCTTTTTTCCGCTTGGGGTCTCCGGTAGCCTTAAGCTGGGGAGTCCCATATGTGAGGACTGACTTCCTGCTTGGTCCTGGAGAAAGAGTAGTTACTCACCTGTAACAGGTGTTCTCCAGGAGCAGCAGGAATCAGTCCTGACAACCCTCCCTCCTCCCCTTGGAGTTGCAGTCATATGATTTATTTTGCTAATTTTTTGCTGTCTTTTAGCTATGTCATCAGACTGAGCAAGATGGCACCCTTGGGTGGAAGGAGAGCATGCATGTGCGCTGCAATTCCCAAAGGCTTTCTTTGAAAGCTGGGGAAATGCTCCGCACGAGGGCTCCGTCGGCGCCGACGTCACCCATATGTGAGGACTGATTCCTGCTGCTCCTGGAGAACACCTGTTACAGGTATGTAACTACTTTTTCTCTGCCCTCCTTATGTTCTCCGTGTCTGCCACTCTAGCCTCCAGAGATCAGACTTGCTCCTTGAGAGCAAAGAGCTCCTTGCACCTAGTGCACTCTTACGACTCCTCACCAACTGGAAGAAAATCATACATGTGACCCTCAATGCAAAAGACTGTAAAGCCCCCATCTCATTGCTGGACTGCTGTCTAGATCTTAGGTTTAAGGTTGTGTTTAGGTATGTAAGTTTTAGGTTTGCTGGGGATACTTACACTGATAAAACTATAATACTTTTAATACACTATGTTCACGTCAACATTAATTAATTTCAGATCCTTAATGTTTGATGAGGATAAACGGCTGCACCTGAAAGTAAATATGGTCACCTCCTTCTCTTTACGAGGTTTAAGCACCTATAAAACTACAATTATCCCAGGGGTTGGTGGGAGTCAGGGAGAGAGTGGAAAAACATTTATTAAAATTTGGCTGCTACACAGTTCCCATTCCTGTGCTTCTAAGGTAATCTGTGACCAATTTCCTGGGTGATTTACACAGCCCTTGTTTTCATTCAGGGAGTCTTTCAAAATATCCCTTTAATCTGTCACTTGGCTTTAACACCTATTTAAAAGAATTTCACAGGTCTCTAACCCCCTGTCTAGAAGGCCTCTTTGTAAAAGTCTCTAAAAAGAATATCTCCAGGAACAAGCAGGAATAAGTCCTCACATATGGGTACGTCGGTACCGACGGAGCCTGCGCGGGAAAGCTCCCCAGCTTCCCAGAAGGGAAGCTTTTGGGGCCTCCCACTGCACATGCGCGCTGCCTTCCCGCCTTCCTGACCAGCTCTCCTCAGTTTCTCTTTTTCCGCGGAGCCAGCAGGTCGTGTTCCTGTCACCGCTGAAGAAATTGTTAATTTTATTTGTTTTCTTTAGACCGCGTACCTGCCTTCCCCATACCGAAACCGGTACCGCCGGTCTCTCTTTCTTTTTAAAAAAAAAATCTTTTTATTTTCTTCAGCACAGCTTGGTAGCTTTTGTTAGGCCTTCAGGCCTACCCAAATTCTCCTCATGGAGAAGCCAGCTCCTGGTTTCAAAAAGTGTACCAAGTGCAGTGCTGTCATTTCTGTCACAGACACCCATGAATGGTGTCTTAAATGTTTGGGACCTGACCACTCCATACCGGACTGCCCATCCTGCTCCCAGATGTCTAAACGTGGGTTGCAGAACCGGGCCAACAAGTTCCATGTGCTGTTTGCTTCGGATAATCCAGCATCACAGTCATCCAGGTCTTCCTCTCCGGATGGATCTCAGGTAACCAAACCCTCTGTGGGCAGGTCCTCAAAGAGCAAATCTCCTTCAAAGCATCGAGAGGCTCTCTTTTGAGTCTGAGGATCCTGCCCCAGCCAAACAACCCCGGCGGGAAGCTCTGGCTTCCAAAGCACCATCTATGGGGTTACAGGTTGACATCGATGGCACGGCCTCGACTGATCACCTGTTGGACTGCTCTGGGGTACCGGCCCATACCGGTACCGACATTCAGGCAGCAGTGGCGTTAATGAGCAATACTGTTCAGACCATGCAGCAGGCCATGCTGGCTTTTATCAATGCTGCGACGCCCTCGGTATCGCGTTCAGCGATACCGGGTCCGGTTCCGGTATCGTCTCCCATACCGGAACCGAGACCATCGACTTCCAAACGCAGATCGGTTCCGCATGCTGGATCTGGGTTTTTACCCGATACCGATCCCATTCCCGGTACGCCCGATGTTGATACCGATCGGTATGCGTATCGTGCGTTGGAAGCAAATAGAGAATACTCTGATTCCTCAGAGGATTTTAACTCCTCTGAGGACTCTGATGAGCTGTCTCTGGTTCTTCATGAAGACCCCTCTTCCCCAAAGAGGAGAATGTCTCCACCAGAGGATTTGTCCTTTCAAGAATTCATTATTGAATTAGCTAAAGAACTTTCTATTACCACATCCTCTGAAAAAGAACCTAGATCAAAGAAATTGGATATTTTAGGATACCCCAAGGTTCCTAAAGAGGCAGTTACCCTGCCTATCCATGAAATCCTTCAAGAACACTTGATGGACTTATGGGAGGCTCCTCTAACGTTGTCTCCTTATTCTCGTAGGCTGGACACCATGTACCGGGTCCCTCCTTCTCCTGGTTTTCAAAAGACTCAGTTGCCTCACCATTCCATTGTGGTGAAGTCTGCACTGAAAAAGATTAAGAGTACCAAAAGGCACTCTTCTACCCCTCGAGGACGAGAATGTAAGACCCTAGACTCTTTTGGCAAGAAAACTTTCCAGGCTACTATGCTTATAGCCAGGATTAACTCTTACAGTCTGTATATGGGCATGTTTCTTAGAGAACCTGCCCTAAAGATACGACCTTTTGCCTCCTTTATCCCTGAGGATAGAAAAGAGGAGTTCATTTCTCTGGTGAAACAGCTTTTAGATGTTTCTAAGTTCTCCAACAGAGCAGCTTTTGATTCCTTTGAGGGTGCCGGTAGAGCTTCGGGCATTGCTATTGCAGCCTGACGACTTGCTTGGCTCCAGGCCTCTGACCTAGAACCTTGAGTCCTAGATGGCTTACGGAATCTGCCCTGTACAGGTGAGAACTTATTTGGTAAGGACTGGCAAATTAAAGCCACCCAAATGGATGCAGAGAATGCTACCTTGGATAGACTTTCTAAGTCTACCTCTGCTCCTGCCAAGAAAAAGTCTTTCAAGAGGCCTTTACTACAAGAAGGCCAGATTTTCCACAAATACTGGCCAACAATCTTCTCAGCCTCGCTTTGCTACTAAACGTCAGCAACCTAAACAGGCAAAGTCAAAGCCTGCAGTGTCTACCACTCCTCAGCAGGCTCAACCCCCTCAGGGGTTTTGACTTGCCCCTAGAGAACTTAACATTTCTGGCTCTAGAACAACCAGAGCCCCTCACCATTCCCGGAAGGTTAGCTCACTTTGCTCCCAGATGGGAGCAAATCACATCAGAGCAATGGACCCTCTCTATCATCAGAGAGGGCTACAAACTTCATTTTTCCAACCTTCCTCCATATACCATGGTGAGGCACTTCAACTCTCCCCCTTTTCTCCTGGACCTGTTGGATCAGGAGGTCCCTTCTCTCCTTGCCCAAGGGGCAATAGAAGAGGTTCCTCTTCTTCAACAAGGGACAGGATTCTACTCCCCTTATTTTCTCATAACAAAGAAGACAGGGGGATTCAGGCCTATCTTAGATCTGAGAGAATTGAACAGATTTCTGTACAAGGAGAAATTCAAAATGCTTTCTCTAGGCATTCTCCTTCCATACCTTCAGAGTCAGGATTGGCTTTGTTCTCTAGATCTCAAGGATGCGTACACACATATACTCATCCACCCATCCCACAGAAAATATCTAAGATTTCTGTTTCAGGGAAAACATTTCCAGTACAGAGTACTTCCCTTCGGTCTAGCCTCTGCCCCAAGAGTGTTCACCAAATGCATGGCAGTTGTTGCCGCATTTCTAAGAGGTCTGGGAATTTTTGTATTCCCATATCTGGACGACTGGCTCATCCGAGCTCCATCTCAGTCAGAGGCCCAGATTTCCCTGGACCGCACAAGGCACCTTCTGCAGTATCTGGGACTGGTGGTAAAACCTTCCCAAGTCTCAACTTACCCCTACTCAGTCTCTAGAATTCATAGGGGCCCAGTTGGACACCACCACTGCAAGGGCCTACCTGCCTCAAGTCCGGGGCCAACGTCTGCTGTGCTTGGCCTCCCAAGCTCAGTCCAGCAGTCACTTGACAGCCAGAGAAATGCTGCGACTTCTGGGCCACATGGCCTCCACGGTACACGTGGTGCCCTACGCTCGTCTTCATATGAGAGCAGCTCAATGGACCTTGGCCACCCAGTGGACTCAAGCATCAGGAGCGCTCTCCGACCAAAATACTCACCTCAAAACGTCTGTTTTGGTCCCTCCAATGGTGGATGTCCACCAAGAATCTGTTGTTGGGGGCCCCCTTCCAACCTTTGTTGCCCCAAGCAACCCTCACAACAGATGCCTCCCAAACAGGGTGGGGATCCCATCTACAATCCCTCTCCACTCAGGGTACTTGGTCTCCGCAAGAGACCACCCTTCACATCAACCTCCTGGAACTGTGAGCAATCTTCTTTGCCCTCAAAGTATTCCATACCCTCCTTGTCAACCTGACCGTCTTAGTTCAGACAGACAATCAGGTGGCCATGTTCTACATAAACAAACAAGGAGGGACAGGCTCTCTGTCGCTTTGCAACGAAGCTCTCAGATTATGGGCCTTCGCCAGAGAGCATCAAATTCATCTTCTGGCAGTATATCTTCCAGGGGTTCAAAACTCTCGGGCAGACAGACTCAGTCGAGTTCTGCTCCCACACGAATGGTCCCTACATATGGACCAGATAGGCAAAATCTTTCAGGAATGGGGAACCCCGGACATAGACCTCTTTGCAAGTCCGTGGAATGCCAAACTTCCCCGGTTCTGTTCCAGGATTCCGTGTCAGGGAGCTCAGGCCAACGACGCCTTCCTCCTGCATTGGGGTCAGGAATTCCTATATGCCTTTCCACCCATTCCTTTGATTCCCAAGACTCTGTTCAAACTACAGAGGGATCACGGATCCATGATCCTCATAGCTCCACGCTGGCCACGCCAAGTGTGGTTCCCTCTACTTCTGCATCTCTCCCAGGGACCCTCCCTGGACCTGGGAGCTGCGCCAGACCTTCTGTCTCAGGAGGAGGGGACTTTGTGGCACCCAAACCCCAAGTCCCTACACCTCAGAGCTTGGTTACTGAAGGCCTAAGCCTTCATGACTTCAGTCTTTCTCAACCAGTGAAAGATATCCTTCATGCCTCTAGGAAACCCTCCACGAGGCGTTCCTATGCTTTCAAATGTTAACGTTTTTCCATTTGGTGTGCTCAACAGGGTCTTGACCCTCTAGCACTTCCTTTGAATTTTCTACTAGACTATCTCCTGCATCTTTCTAATGCAGGCCTTAAGACGAATTCAGTAAGAGTCCATTTGAGTGCTATTGCAGCATCCTTAAAGCCTATAAATGGACAACCTGTCTCCTCTCATCCGCTTGTTGCAAGATTTATGAGAGGCCTGACTCTAACTAAGCCTCCCATCCGACCTCCCCCGGTAGCATGGGACTTGAACCTAGTTCTAGGTCAGCTTATGAAGCCACCTTTTGAGCCTTTACACTCCAACTCCTTGAAATTTCTTTCATGGAAGGTAGTTTTCCTCATTGCAGTCACTTCAGCTCGCCGCATCAGTGAACTGCAGGCTTTAGTGGCTAATCCACCTTATACTAGATTTCATCATGATAAGGTGGTCCTTAGGACGAACCCCCACTTTATGCCCAAAGTGGTTTCGCCTTTTCATCTTAATCAATAGGTATATCTACCTGTCTTTTTTCTGGCTCCTCATGCATCCAGTGCAGAGAGGATCCTTCATACTTTAGATTGCAAAAGAGCTCTTGCCTTTTACCTCAACAGGACCCAACCACATCGAAAGTCTTCCCAGCTTTTCGTGGCTTTTGATCCTTCTCATTTGGGACGTCCAGTCTCCAAACGTACACTTTCCAATTGGATTGCTCAGTGTATTTCCTTTGCTTACCAGAGTAAAAACGTTTCTCTGGAAGGCCATGTCACAGCTCACAATGTGAGAGCCATGGCCACTTCTATGGCTCATCTTCACTCTGTCTCCATAGATCAGATCTGTCGAGCCGCCACATGGGCCTCGGTTCATACCTTCACAGCCCATTACTGCTTGGACAAGGACTCCCGCCGGGATGCCTTGTTTGGTCAGGCTGTCCTCAAACACCTGTTCCATACTTGAACAACTCCTGCCCACCTTCCCAGGATGGATGCCTGAGATCCATACGAAGATGGCGAACCGTGGAACGGGATTTCCCAGGCATCTTAGCTAGGGAGTCCCCATATGTGAGGACTTATTCCTGCTTGTTCCTGGAGATAGCACAGTTACTTACCTGTAACAGGTGATCTCTGGGAACAGCAGGAATTAGTCCTCACAACCCACCCACCTCCCCTAGGAGTTGTATCTTCTATCTATCTTCCTTTCCGCTCTCTCTATTGTCTCAGCTATAAACCCGAACTGAGGAGAGCTGGTCAGGAAGGCGGGAAGGCAGCGCGCATGTGCAGTGGGAGGCCCCAAAAGCTTCCCTTCTGGGAAGCTGGGGAGCTTTCCCGCGCAGGCTCCGTCGGTACCGACGTACCCATATGTGAGGACTAATTCCTGCTGTTCCCAGAGATCACCTGTTACAGGTAAGTAACTGTGCTTTATTGCTCAAAGAATACTGACCCTTCATACTGAACCTTCATACCTTAGTTTGTAAAAGAGCTTTAGCCTTTTACCTTCAAAGAAGTGAACATAGGACGTCTTCTCAGCTCTTAATTGCTTTTGATTCTAGTCATTTCGGACTTCCAGTTTCCAAACAAACCCTATCTAAGTGGATTGCAAACTGCATATCCTTCACATACGATAGTAAAGGTCTTTCCGTCGAGGGCCATGTTACAGCTCATAATGTCAGAGCAATGGCAGCCTCGGTGGGTAATCTCTGCTCTGTGTCTATAGATGATATCTGTAGAGCGGCTACCTGGGCTTCGGTACATACCTTCACAGCCCACTACTGTCTGGACAAGGATTCCCGTCGGGATGCCTTGTTTGGCCAGGCTGTCCTACAGCATCTCTTTCAGGCTTAATGCAACTCCTACCCTCCATCCCGGTAGAATGCCAGGGATCCATTGGAGGAAGTTTGACCCTGTTCACACGGGTTCACAGCTCGCTGGGGTCATTCCTCCGGCATCTTTCAACTACGGAGTCCCCATATGTTAAGACTACATTCCTGCTTGTTCCTGGAGATAGCGTAGTTACTCACCTGTAACAGGTGATCTCCGGGAACAGCAGTAATTAAGTCTTCACAACCCGCCCACCTCCCCTAGGAGTTCTCTCTATCTCTCCTTGGCTTAGCTTTAAACTCAACTGAAGTGAGGCAGTGAGGCGGGAAGGCAGCACGCATGTGCTGTGGGATGCTCCCAAAAGCTTTTCTTTTGGACGCTGGGGAGCGTTCCCATGCAGGCTCTGTTGGTACCGACGATACCCATATGTGAAGACTTAATTCCTGCTGTTCCCGGAGATCACCTTTTACAGATGATTAACTATGCTTTGCTGATACTAGTCCCTGACTGAGTATTAAATTTAAGCTAGTAGCGCTCGGGGTGTGAAATTTAACCAGAAAGCTCTGGGTTTTAAATTTAAACTGAAAGCTCTCTTCTGAGTTTTTAATTTATCTAAAAGTTCTTTGCTGATATTAGGACCTGTCTGATTTGACAAATACACTGGATTCTAATTTACATAGATTAATCAGCGTTACTCTAAATAATTCTTTTTTCCCAAGATTTGAAAGATTTCCTGAAGTAAATACAATTGCAGATCTCTCTCCAGATGTAGCAGTCCCATCTCTGGGAACAAACAGGAAGTCAGTCCCTCACATATGAGTGGTCCTCATGCGGAGCAAATCCCCAGCTTTCAAAGAAAGCCTTTGGGAATTGCATCATGCATGTGTTGTCCCCTTCCCGCCCCAGGGTGCCATCTTGCTCAGTCTCCTTTTTTCCTCGGAGCCCTCCGGATGTTCCAGTGTCACTGTGGAAAAAGTTTAAAAAGTTGAGAATTTATTTCTCCAGGACCAAGCAGGAAGTCAGCCCTCACATATGGGTGACATCGACGCCGATGGAGCCCCTGCGGAGCATTTCCCCAGCTTTCTATGAAAGCCTTTGGGAGTACTGCACGCTTGTGCGGTCCTCTTCCCGCCTACAGGTGCCATCTTGCTCAGTCTCTCTTTTTCCGTGGAGCCCATCGGACGTTTGTCTTAGTTCACCCGGAAAATAGTTAGATTTTTCTTCAAATTCCTGCGATTCCTTCACAAGTTTTTTCTCCGGTTCGACGCCGGTTCCCCTTGTCGCCGGGTTCGGTACACCGGTATCGAGCCCGTTGTTATTTTTTCAGTTTTTGCCCTTCGTGGCTGGCGTTCGCGCCCTTTTTTCTTTTTCCCTGGAAGGCCGGTCCTTTGACCTCCCGGTGGCTCTTTTTTCCCCGATGGCTTCCAGTGGTTTTAAGAAGTGTAATCGGTGCAAGAAACTGTCTCTCACCGACACACACAACTGCTGCCTTCGGTGCCTCGGTCCTGATCATGATCCTAAGATCTGTGGACCGTGTGGGAAAATGTCCACTAAGGCACTGCGAAGTCGTCAGCACCAAAAGGAAAGGTTTTTCTCTGATTCGGCCTCCGGCTGGGCCCGGACCTCGTCTGAGGCCTCAAAGTCTCGGGAGTCTGACCCCGAGCATCGTTGGGGTTCCTCAGATAGGGGGTCCCCCGAGCGGGAGCGAAAGAGGAAGAAGCAGTTCGCGAGGGCATCGTCGGAGGAGGGTTAGGTCTCGGACCCCCGACTACCGTCCTGGGCCCGTGGAACAGGAGAAGCCGTCAAAAGTACCTCGTGTGGAGCCGGAGTCTGATGGACGCGTAAGTCCTGTTGTCCTCGAGGACTCCTCCCAGGGAGCCGACGTCGAGTCGGTAGCTGCTGAGTCTCCTGAGCTGGGTCTCACGCTGACAGCCTTGGAGTGCAGACTGTCTGCCTTCATGGATCAGCAGCGGGTGCTGATGGCCAGCCTTGCTGGCGCATCTGCCCCGACCACCGGGACGTTGAAGTTGATCCCGGAGACCGAGCCGATACTCGAGACCATGAAGGCTCGAGGTCGTCCTCGGTCGCGGTCACCCTCGACCTCATGGTCGGGACCGAGGGCGTCGACGCCGGTGCCTTCGGTGTTGGGGTGGGTGCTGCCGGGCCCCGCGCGGTCGGAGCGCGACTCTTCTTCAGATGAGTCCACTTGGGAGACGAAGGACGAGGAGTCCCCCGATACCTTCAAGACTTGGTGCGTCCCGTCGGACTCACCGCAGTCGGAGCCCCCGAGTAGATCCCCTCTGGAGGATACCCGGTTCTCGGAGTTTGTTCGGGTTATGGCCACTGATTTGGCGATCCCGGCGGACCCCGAGGAGGAGCCTCGAGCCGAAGAGCTCGAGGCCCTCCAGTATGACTCTCCTCCGAAGGAGGCCTTTTACTGTGCCGGTTCCTCCAATGCTGGAACGGCTCCTCTTCCGGATGTGGGAGGCACCGGCCTCGGCACCGGTTCTAAGCAAGCGGGTCGATTCCATTTATCGACTCCGTAAGAGCCCTGGTTTTCAGAAAGCGCAGCTACCGCACCATTCCATGGTTGTGGAATCGGCCATGCATCACCTGAAAAGTCAGATGCACTCTGCGGTGCCTCCCGGCCTGGAGGCCTGGAACCTGGATGCGTTTGGTAGAAAGTGCTTCCAGGGCTCGATGCTTGCTTGCCGTGTCCAGTCTTACCAGCTATACATGGGCATGTACTTGCGGGACCTTGGCAAAGGAGCTTGCCCGGGTTCTCTGCTGGTCTCTCTGGGGAACCTTTGCAGAGGTTCAAGTCCTTGTCTTGAGGGATCCCGGAATGCTCTAAGTTCATGTCCTGAGCAGCCTACGATGGCTTCGAGGTCTCGGCCCGTGTTGCGGCAGCCGGCATCGCGGCTCGACGCCAGGCATGGCTGCACTCATTGGACCTCGAGCCATGGGTACAAGACAAGTTTGTCGATGTCCCTTGCCGAGGTGAGAACCCTTTTGGCAAGCCAATGGCCGAGAAGGCTGCTGAGCTCAAGAACGAGCATCTTACGAGGACAAGGCTGTCTAGAAAGACTTCTGCCCCTTCACATAAGAAGAAGGGCTCGGGTAAAAAAACCCTTTTATCCGAGGAAGGCGACTGCCTACAAACAGTTACCAGGCCTCCCCCGCTCCCCCACAGGGTCAGCAGGCCAAGGGGCAGGGACATGAGCCCCGTAGGCAGAAGGCCCCCAAGCCTCCGGCTCCTGCTCCCACTCAGCAGGGTGGGGGTTTTTGACTCTCAAGGCATAGCCTCTCCGTCTCTGCTGTCCCATCCCTGTACAGGAGGTCGACTAGCCCTGTTTGCCCACCTGTGGCCACCCATTACAGGAGACAATTGGGTCTTAAACATAGTCCACAAGGGCTACATGCTTCATTTTCATCAGTTGCCTCCTCCCTACTTTCCAGGAGAGCCTCCACGGCCTCCTCTCCATACAGCCCTCCTCCTGCAGGAGCTTCAGGGTCTGTTGCGAGACAAGGTGGTGGAGCCTGTGCCTCCCCACCTACAAGGTCACGGTTTCTACTCCAGGTACTTCCTGGTACCAAAGAGAACCGGAGGCCTCAGGCCTATTCTCGATCTCAGAAATCTCAACAAGTTCTTGGAGAAAGAAAAGTTCAAGATGCTTACTCTTGGAACATTCTGCCCTACCTCCAGCAGGGAGATTGGCTATGCTCCTTGGATCTAAAGGATGCGTACACTCACATCCTCATCCATCCAGACCCCAGAAAGTACCTCAGGTTCATTGTGGGAGGAAACCATTATCAGTACAGGGTACTGCCTTTTGGCCTCACCTCCTCCCCCAGAGTCTTTACAAATTGTCTGGCAGTGGTGGCAGCCTACTTGAGGAATCAAGGTATCTTTGTCTTCTCCTACCGGAACGACTGGCTCATGAGGAGTCAGACGTGTCAGGAGGCCAGACAAGCCACCCTCCAAACTGTCTCTCTACTTCTACACCTAGGGTTTGTCATAAACTTCGCAAAGTCCACTTTGCTCCCCTCCCAGTACCTAGAGTTCATAGGAGCAAGGCTAGACTCTCTGCAAGCAAAGGCTTACTTGCCAGAGGACAGAGCGCAACGACTGATGGACGTGGCAAACCAGTTTATCAGCATGCCACTGGTTTCCGCCAGACTCTGTTTGAGGCTCCTGGGCCACATGGCATCGACAGGGCATGTGACTCCAAATGCCCGACTCCACATGAGGCCTGCCCAGTGGTGCCTCAGAACTCAGTGGACACAAGCCACTGGAAGCCTCAGAGACAGAGTACGGGTGTCCAAACCATTACTGAACTCCCTACGGTGGTGACTGCACCCCCCCAACTTACTACAGGGGGTGCCTTTTCAGGTACCTGTGTTCAGTGGTGTTAACCACCGATGCCTCCTTGCAGGGCTGGGGGGCACATTGTATGGACAAGTGCACCCAGGGCCTGTGGTCTCCATGGGAGTCCACGCAACATATCAACCTACTGGAACTCAGGGCTATTCGCTTAGCCCTCAAGGCCTTCTCTCGAACCCTGGCTCACCAGTCTGTCTTAGTGCAGACCGACAACCAAATAGCCATGTTCTATGTAAACAAACAGGGCAGCACTGGGTCCAGGCTCCTGTGTCAGGAGGCACAGGCCCTTTGTATGTTTGCGCTCAAGCACATGTTTCTCAAGGCTGTTTATCTCCCTGGCCAGGAGAACTTCCTGGCAGACAGATTAAGCAGAGTTCTGCGGCCCCACGAGTGGCAACTACACCCATTAGTGGTTCAGAAAATTTTCCTGAAATGGGGACTTCCATCAGTTGATCTCTTTGCCAGTCCCCTTTACCGGCAGCTGCCCAGGTTCTGTTCCAGGCAACCGCATCCAATGAGGTTGGCGGCGGATGCCTTCCTGATTTCCTGGTCCCAGGGCCTCCTGTATGCGTTTCCTCCCACGCCTCTGGTGTCCCGAACCTTGTTCAAGATTCTGAGGGACAAGGCCTCTGTTCTTCTGGTAGCCCACAGGTGGCTGAGGCAGTCTTGGTTTCCGCTTCTGCTTCAACTTGCAGTGGTCGCCCCTCTACCTCTGGGGGTGCAACCCGATCATCTCTCTCAGGATCAGGGTTCCCTTCTGCACCCCAACCTCAAATCTCTCAATTTGATGGCCTGGAGGCTGCAAGGGTAGTCTTGGCTCCCTGGGGCCTGTCTCAGGAGGTGGAGGACGTGGTCTTGGCCTCTGGAAAGCAGTCCACCAGGAAAACCTATGCCCTGAAATGGAGAAGGTTCTCTTTGTGGTGTCAGCAGCGCACAGCAGATCCTTTCTCCTGCTCTGTGCCAGTAGTGCTTCAGTACCTGCTGCATTTATCCAATCAGGACCTCAAGTCCAATTCTGTTCGGGTCCACCTCTCAGCTATGGCAGCTCACCACTCACTGGTGGACGGACACACCTTGTCGGTGCACCCTTTGGTGTCCCGGTTCCTCAGAGATTTGCTCTCAAGCCTCCTATCCGCCCCCCGGCACCAGAGTGGGAGTTGAATGTGGTCTTGCAACAACTGACTCGCCCACCCTTTGAGCCGATGGCTACTTGTCCTCTCCGCTTCCTTTGCTGAAAGACTCTCTTCCTAGTAGCCTTAACCTCGGCCAGGCGAGTGAGTGAGCTGCAGGCCTTGGTCTGTGACAGGCCCTACACTCGCTTCTATAGGAACAGGGTAGTCCTTAGGACTCATCCTAAGTTCCTTCCTAAAGTTGTCTCCTCTTTCCACCTCAACCAGGAGGTGGTTTTTCCGACATTCTTCCCTAGGCCTCATGCAAGCCAGGCTGAAGCAGTTCTGCATACCCTGGACTGTAGGAGGGCCTTATCCTTATACCTTGACCGTACTCAGGGACATAGAAGGGCTACTCAGCTCTTCATATTTTTTGACCCTAATAATTTGGGGTTAACTGTGTCCAAGCCTACCTTGTCCATCTGGGTAGCTGACTGTATCTCCTGGGCTTATAGGGCGGCTGACCTTCCTTTGCAGGGCCGGGTCACAGCCCATCGTGTCAGGGCAATGGCTGCCTCAGTAGCTCATCTCCGCTCTGTACCGTTGGCAAACATCTGCAGGGCTGCAACTTGGTCCTCAAGCCAGACTTTTGCGGCCCATTACTGCCTGGAGAGGGAATCCCGTAAGGACAGTGCTTTTGATCAGGCAGTACTCCAGAATCTCTTTGAGGTTTAGACAACTCCTGCCCTCCAGCCCTCCGTTGGGCTACCGGTGGAGGTTCTTTCAGTGAAAGCCTTTCTTTGATGCTGGGACTAGAGGGAGTTCTCTTGTTCAGCCTGGATTCCTGGTAGCCCAGAGCTAGGGAGTCATCCATATGTGAGGACTGACTTCCTGCTTGGTCCTGGAGAAAGAGTAGTTACTCACCTGTAACAGGTGTTCTCCAGGACCAAGCAGGAAGTCAGTCCTCACTTATGGGTGACGTCGGCGCCGACGGAACCCTCGTGGAGCAATTTTCAGCGTGCATGCGCGGTCCCCTTCCCGCCTAGGGATGCCATCTTGCTCAGTCTTCTTTTTTCTGCGGAGCCCTACAGATGTAGTCTGTTACCACTGTAGAAAAGTTGATTTCTTTGATTTGTTTTTACGTTAAATTTTTCTCGGTTCGTGTGTTCCTCTTCCCGCCGGGCCTCGATATCCTCTATTGGGCCCGTCTACGTTTTTATTATTTATTTTATTCCAACTGGCATTCCCGCCACTTTTTCCTTCATCCCTGGCAGCGCGGTCTTTCGACCTTGCCGGGGTTCTTTTCCCCCGATGGCCGCCAGCGGTTTTAAAAAGTGTGATCGTTGTATCAGACTCATGTCTCTCACCGACACGCACGACTGCTGCCTCCGCTGCCTCGGGGCCGAGCATGACCTTATGAGCTGCAGCCCGTGCAGCAAGATGTCCTTGAAGGCGCTCAGGAGCTGGCAGTCGGAAAGGGATCGGATCTTCTCTGACTCCGCGCGGACCTCGTCAGAGGCCTCGACGCCTCGTGGCTCCAGCTTGGAGCATCATTGGAGTTCTGAGCGGGGCTCCCCCAGCCGGGAACACCGGCGGGAGAAGAAGCCCGCGAGGGTGGAGCCGGGAGGTGATCCTAGTCCTTCGAGGGCCAGGTCACCTAGCCCGGCCCGACACTCCGGGCCGTCGGAGGGGGAAAGGCCTTCGAAGCTTCCTCGTCTCAAAGTGGAGTCTCCTAGACACGTGAGTGCTATAGTCCTCCTGGACTCCCCCACGGATGAACCGTCGGGGCCCGAGTCGGCGGCTGCTGGTTCTTCTGAGCTTGATCTCAGACTGACGTCCTTGGAGCGCAGTATATCTGCCTTCATGGACCAGCAGCGGGCATGGATCACCGGCCTCGCCAGTGCATCTGCCCCGACCACCGGGACGTCGACGCTCCAGTCGACGCCGGAGGCCGAGTCGATCCTAGAGTCCATGCGAGCTCGAGTCGATCCTCGACCTAGGTCTCCCTCGGCTTCCCGTTCGGGACCGAGGTCCTCGACGCCGGCCTCATCGTCGGGGCGGCGGTCCCCAGGCCCCGCCCGCACGGAACCGCTCGATTCCTCCTCGGAGGAGTCGGGCTGGGACACGGAGGAGGACGAGTCACCCGGTTCTTTCCAGACTCGGTGCGTCCCCTCCGACTCGCCCGAGTCGGATCCTCGGAGGCGGTCCCCCCCGGAGGATACCCGGTTCTCCAACTTCGTGAGGGGCATGGCCAAGGCGTTGGCCTTCCCCGCGGATCCCGAGGAGGAACCCCGAGCCGAGGAGCTCGAGGCCCTTCAATACGACTCCCCCCCGAGGGAGGCCTTCACTGTACCGGTTCCCCCGATGCTGGAGCGGCTTCTCTTCCGCATGTGGGAGAGCCCAGCCTCTACACCAGTGTTGAGCAAGCGGGTCGATTCCATGTATCGAGTCCGCAAGAGCCCCGGGTTCCACAAGGCGCAGCTTCCGCACCACTCCATGGTGGTGGAGTCGGCCATGCATCGACTTAAGAGTCAGAAGATGCACTCCTCGGTGCCCCCGGGTAAGGAGGTCCGGAACCTGTACGCCCTCGGTAGGAAATGCTTCCAGGGCTCTATGCTTGCTTGTCGGGTCCAGACATATCAGCTGTATATGGGTATGTACCTCCGAGACCTGGCGAAAGAAATTGAGGGTTTCTCTGCCGGTCTCTCCGAGGAACCCTTGCAGCGGTTCCAGGCCTTGTCCTCAGGGATTCGAGAATGTTCAAAATTCATTTCTCGAGTGGCCTATGATGGCTTCGAGGCATCTGCTCGGGTAGCCGGAGCCGGCATTGGGGCTCGCCACCAGGCTTGGCTTCAATCATCCGACCTCGAGCCATGGGTGCAGGTCAAGTTGGTTGATGTTCCTTGCCGAGGGGAAAACCTCTTCGGCAAACCCATGGCCGAAAAGGCGGCGGAGCTCGAGTCAGACTCTCACCAGGACTCGCCTCTCCAGGAAGCCCTCTGCCCCTTCACAGAAGAAGAAGGGCTCGGGCAAAAAGCCTTTTTACCCGAGAAAAGTGTTTGCTTATACGCATCACCAACCACAATATCAGGCCACTACCCCCCTTCAGGGGCAGCGGCCTAGGGGACAGGGTAACTGTTCCCGGAAGCAAAAAGCCCCCAAACCCACCACGCAGGCCCCGGCCCAGCAGGGTGGAGGTTTTTGACTATGCCAGCACGGGGGGTCGGCTGACCCACTTTGCTCACAGGTGGTCAGCCATTACATCCGATGCCTGGGTGTTGCAGGTGGTCCACAAGGGCTACCTCCTGCGTTTTCACCAGGTGCCCCCCTCTACTTCCCAGGGGAGCCTTCCAGACCCCCGCTGCACGAGGATGTACTCCTTCAGGAGTTGCAAAGCCTGCTTCAAGAACGGGCGGTGGAGCCAGTGCCCCAACACTTGTGGGGTCACGGGTTTTACTCGAGGTACTTCCTGGTTCCAAAGAGAACAGGAGGCCTCAGGCCCATTCTAGACTTGCGCAACCTCAACAAGTTCCTGCAGCGGGAAAGGTTCAAGATGCTTACCCTTGGAACCCTACTGCCCTGCCTCCAGCGGGGAGATTGGCTATGCTCCTTGGATCTAAAGGATGCTTATACCCACATCCTTATTCATCCGGACCACCGACAATACATAAGGTTTGTGGTGGCAGGGAATCATTATCAGTACCGAGTGCTGCCTTTTGGCCTGTCCTCCGCTCCCAGGGTGTTCACGAAGTGCCTGGCAGTGGTGGCAGCCTTCCTAAGGCTTCAAGGCCTCTTCGTCTTCCCATACCTGGACGACTGGCTCATCCGGGTGTCGTCGGCTCCAGAGGTCGCCCAAGCCGCCCAACGTACGGTGGCTCTGCTTCAGCACTTGGGCTTCGTCATAAACTTCGAAAAGTCCGCTTTGCTCCCCTCTCAGGACCTCGAGTTCATAGGGGCACGGCTGGACACTCGGCGGGCTCGTGCCTTCTTGCCTCTGGAACGGGCCAACAGGCTGGCGGGTTCAGCGGTGAGTCGCCGGCCCCTGCCAGACAGTTCCTGCAGTTGCTCGGGCACATGGCCTCCACGGTCCATGTCATTCCGAACGCCCGTCTACATATGAGACCTGCCCAGTGGAGCCTCCGCTCTCAGTGGCATCAGGCCACAGGGAGGCTGTCGGACCTGTTACAGGTTTCCGACCGTCTGATCTCCTCCCTGCAATGGTGGCTTCACCTGCCCAATCTAGTGCTCGGCATGCCCTTTCAGTCTCCACCGCCGTCCCAGGTGCTCACGACAGATGCTTCCCTCCTGGGTTGGGGGGCGCATTGTCGGGGGACATGCACTCAAGGCCTTTGGACGCCTTTGGGTAGCCGTCCAGCAGATAAACTTCCTGGAGCTCCGGGCGATCCGCCTAGCTCTGCGGACCTTCTCTCACCTAACGTTCGGTCAGTCCGTACTGGTGCAGACGGACAATCAAGTGGCAATGTTCTACATGAACAAGCAGGGGGGCACGGGCTCCCTCCTTCTATGTCAGGAAGCCCGGAGGCTGTGCTCTTGGGCGGTCGATCACGACATCCTCCTCAAGGCGGTTTACCTGCCAGGGCAGGACAACTGCCTGGCGGACAAGCTGAGCCGGATCCTGCTACCACACAAATGGAAGTTGAACCCCGCGGTGGTTCAGCAGATCTTCCTCCGGTGGGGCTCTCCCACCGTGGACCTGTTTGCCAGTCCCCTGAACAGGCAGCTCCCCAGGTTCTGCTCCCGGCACCCTCCTCCTCTTCGAGTTGCGCCGGATGCTTTCCTCATCTCGTGGTCCACGGGTCTGCTGTATGCCTTCCCTCCCACGCCACTGGTGTCCCGGACATTGTTCAAAGTTGTCCAGTACCAGGGCCTCCGTGATCCTGGTAGCGCCCCGGTGGCCGAGACAACCGTGGTTCCCTCTGCTTCTACAGCTGGCGGTGGACACCCCTCTCCCTCTGGGGTTTCAGCCTGATCTCCTGACCCAGGATCAGGGAACTCTTCTGCACCCCAACCTCCGGGCTCTGCACCTGATGGCCTGGCTGCTGAAAGGGTAGTCCTAGCTCCGCTTCTGCTACCCCCGGAGGTGGAAGCCGTCGTCCTAGCGTCTCAGCGACCTTCCACCCGGAAATCTTACGCCCTCAAATGGCGTCGTTTCTCGGTCTGGTGTTCTCAGCGAACTGAGGACCCCTTTGCTTGTTTAGTATCGGTGGTACTGCAATATTTGCTTCACCTCTCCGATCTAGGTCTCAAATCCAACTCTGACAGAGTTCACCTCAGTGCGCTCTCTGCACATCATTCACCGGTTGAAGGCCAGCCTCTCTCTTCGCACCCCTTGGTGGCGCGTTTTCTCAGAGGCCTCCTTCTACTTAAGCCTCCGTTGCGCCCCCCAGCCCCTGACTGGGACCTCAACGTGGTTCTGCAAAGGCTTACCTGCCCATCTTTTGAGCCCCTGGCTACCTGCCCTCTTCGTTACCTCTCCTGGAAAACTCTCTTCTTGGTAGCCCTCACTTCCGCGAGGCGAGTAAGTGAGCTACAAGCCCTAGTGTTGGAGCCCCCGTACACTAGGTTCTACAGGAATAGGGTAGTCCTGCGGACCCACCCCAAGTTTCTTCCAAAGGTGGTCTCCCACTTTCACATCAACTAGGAGGTGGTTCTTCCGACCTTCTTTCCCAGGCCGCACACCAGCCGAGCTGAAACGGTGCTGCATACCCTGGACTGTAGAAGAGCCTTATCCTTCTACCTTGACCGTACGCGAGAGCATAGAAAAGCGGTCCAGCTTTTCGTCTCGTTTGACCCCAATCGGTTGGGGGTACCTGTCTCTAAGCGTACTCTGTCCATCTGGGTAGCCGACTGTATCGCCTGGACTTACGGGGCAGCCGGTCTCTCCTTGGAAAGTCGTGTCACGGCGTATCGGGTCAGGGCGAAGGCCGCGTCTGTGGCTCAGCTCCGCTCTGTTCCATTGGCAGACATCTGCCGGGCCGCTACTTGGTCTTCAGGTCAGACCTTTGCGGCTCATTACTGCCTGGAAAGGGAGTCCCGCAGGGACAGTGCTTTCGGTCAGGCAGTCCTCCACAATCTCTTTGAGGTTTAGGCAACTCCTACCCTCCGGCCCCGGTGTTGGCTACCGGCCGGATGCGTATTCAGAGAAGATTCCTTCCTTCTGTACTGTTGAACCTCAGGGAGCTCTTTTTAGGCTTGAGGTCTCCGGTAGCCTTAAGCTTGGGAGTCCCATAAGTGAGGACTGACTTCCTGCTTGGTCCTGGAGAAAGAGTAGTTACTCACCTGTAACAGGTGTTCTCCAGGAGCAGCAGGAATCAGTCCTCACTGCCCTCCCTCCTCCCCTCGGAGTTGCAGTCATTCTTTTGCTAACTTTTGCTGTCTTGCCGCTATGTCATCAGACTGAGCAAGATGGCATCCCTAGGCGGGAAGGGGACCGCGCATGCACGCTGCAATTCCCAAAGTCTTTCTGCGAAAGCTGGGGAAAATTGCTCCGCGAGGGCTCCGTCGGCGCCGTCACCCATATGTGAGGACTGATTCCTGCTGCTCCTGGAGAACACCTGTTACAGGTGAGTGACTACTCTATCAGTGGCCACAGGTTGCCTCAGAGACAAGGTCACAGTGTCCAAGCGACTAGTGCGGTTCCTGGACTGGTGGCTTCAGCCACTCCACTTGGAGGCGGGAATGTCTTTCCAGGCTCCTCTGCACACGAAGATCCTGACCACGGTTGCGTCCCTGCTGTGCTGTGGAGCCCACTGCCAAGGGCTTTGTACTCATGGAGTGTGGTCCCCAAATGAGACAGCACAACAAATCAATTGGAGCTCCGTGCCATCTGCCTAGCCCTAAGAGTATTCTGGTGCATCCTGCCTCACGAACCTGTCTTGGTACAGACAGACAACCAGGTGGCCATGTTCTATGTGAACAAGCAGGGTGACATGGGGTCCCGTCCACTGTCAGGAAACTCAGATCTGTGCTTGTTTGCAGCCAGGCATGGCATTCATCTGCGGGCCGTCTACCTGCCGAGCCAAGACAACTGCTTAGCCAAGAGGCTAAGCAGGATTCTCCATCCCCATGAGTGGCAGCCGGACAGGTGAGTAGTCCATTGGCTTTTTCAGACCTGGGGACGGCCAGTTATGGACTTGTTCACCTACTCCTGCCATCTTACTGCGGTGGAGGCCCCCATTCCCCAGGGGTCCTCTTCAAGCCTCCTGTCCCATGAGGGGTGCACTCTCCTGCACCCCAACCTCAGCTCCCTCAATCTAATGGCATTGCTGCTGAAAGGGTAATACTTGCACCACTCCTTCTTCCAAAGAATGTTGACGAGATCTTGCTTGCCTCAAGGAAGCTGTCGACTAGACGGACCTATGCCTTGATATGGAGTAGGTTTGTGATGGTGCAGGGAGCAGGGTGTGGATCCTTTCTCCTACCAAGTTGGGGTGGTTTTGCAGTACCTTCTCCGCCTCTTGGATTTGGGCCTGAAGTCCAACTCTGTCAGAGTTCACCTCAGTGCCCTTACAGCAAACCACTTCTCGGTGGAGGGAAAACCTCTTTCTGCCCATCCCTTGGTGTCTCGGTTCTTGAGAGGCCTGCTTCTGTTTAAGCCTCCGGTTCGCCCTCCGGCGACCGAGTGGGACTTGAATGTGGTTTTAGGGCAGCTTACTCGGCCGCCCTTTGAGCCAATGGCTACCTTTCTTGGAAGGTAGTTTTCTTGGTGGCACTCACATCAGCTCGGCGGGTGAGTGAGCTGCAGGCCCTTCTGTCAGACAGGCCTAACACTAGGTTCTATAGGAACCGGGTTGTGCTTCGCATGCACCCCAAGTTCCTTCCGAAAGTGGTCTCCTCGTTCCACCTCAATCAGGATGTTGTGCTTCCTACCTTTTTTCCCAGGCCGCATGCCAGTCTGGCAGAGACAGTACTGCATACCCTGGACTGTAAGAGGGCGTTTGCCTTCTATATTCAGCGTTCGCAGGACCATAGAAGGGCTTCTCAGCTCTTTGTATCCTACGGCCCCAGTAAGCTGGGGATGGCTGTTTCCAAGCGTATGCTGTCTACCTGGGTGGCGGACTGTATTGCCTGGGCATACAGGACAGCCGAGCTTCCGTTGGAGGGTCGTGTCACGGCCCATCGGGTCAGGGCCATGGCAGCATCAGTCGCTCATTTCCTCTCTGTTCCGCTAGCAGATAACTGCCAGGCCGCCATCTGGTGTTTTGGGTCAAACCTTTGAAACCCATTACTGCCTGGATAGAGTCCCGTCTGGACAGTGCTTTTGGCCAGGCTGTACTCTGTTACCTTTTCAAGGTCTAGGCAACTCCTGTCCTCCGACCTTTGTGTCAGGCTACTGGAGTACTACTCTCACAGTTAAATTCCTATTGTGGCAGCTTGCGGCTCTCGTAGAAGGGAGCCTATCTTTCAGCTGTGGGTTCTCTGTAGCCTATAGCTGGGGATTCCCATATGTGAGGACTGACTTCCTGCTTGTTCCCGGAGAAAGCATAGTTACTCACCTGTAACAGGTGTTCTCCGGGGACAGCAGGAATCAGTTCTCATGACCATCTCTCTTCACATTGGAGTTGCAGTCCTATTATATTTTGTTCTTTTTGCTGTCTTTTTAGCTATATCATTTGACTTAGCAAGATGGCACCCTTGGGCGGGAAAGGTACCGCTCATGTGTGATGCAGTTCCCAAAGGCTTTCTTTGAAAGCTGGGGATTTGCTCCGCACGGGGGCTCCGTCGGCTCGGACGTCACCCATATGTGAGGGCTGATTCCTGTTGTCCCTGGAGAACCCTTGTTACAGGTGAGTAACTATGCTTTTTTGTAGTCCTTCCTGATCTTGTGGTCTGAGGGCCTACTCTAAACGTTCTCACCGACCCTTCCTCCCCCCACCCCCCCAACCCGTATTGGTTGCCAGGACTCTCATCAAGGTTCAGAGCGAAAGTGCATCAGTTATTCTGATTGCCCCCAGGTGGCCCAGGCAACCTTGGTTCCTTCTGCTTTCCCTGTTGATGGCACTCCCAGTCCCACTGGACCAAGCCACGGGTCTCCTGTCCCAGGAGGAGTTCTCCCTCCTGCACCACAATTTGGGGATCACTAAAAGCATGGCTGCTGAAAGTTTAGCATAGGCACCTTTCAGTCTTCCAGGAGAAGCTGAGGAGATCATACTGGCCTCCTGAAAATCCTCCACAGGACCAGCTTATGCCTTTTAAGTGAAGAAGGTTCTCCTGATAGGCAGAAATGTAGGTGAATCCCTTCTCCTGCAGTATGCAACTAGTAATCCAGTACCTGCTGCACCTGTCACATACTGGACTGAAATCTTACTTGGTGAGGGTACATCTGAGCGCCATAGCCACTCACCACCACCCTATCAAGGGAAAACCCCTCTCAAGCCAGCCCCTGGTCTCAGGGCTCTGCACACACTCCAAATTCCTCCCCGAAGGTGGTATCCTTTCCACCTTCATCTTGTGGCATCATGCCGTCAGGGAGGAACTAGTACTTCATACACTAGATGGCAAACAGTCCCTTTCCTTCTACGTTCAGCACACTCAAGCCCATCAAAAAGCTCCTCAGCTTTTCATGTATTATGACCCCAGCAGACTGGGGCTCCCCATGACTAAGCACACTGTCTACTTGAGTGGCGGACTGTATTGACCTAGCTTATGAGCGAGCTGGCCTATCCCTCGAGCACTTGATCACAGTGCATTGCGTGAGGGCGATGGCCATGTTGGTGGCCAACCTCCACTCAGTGCTAGTGCAAGGCTTCCACATGGTCTTCAGTTCATATGTTCGCAGCTTGCTACTTCTTGGAATGCGAGTCCTGCAGGGACAGTGCCTTTGGCCAGGCTGTAATATTCTCAGGATGTAGGCATCTCCTGCTTTCTGACCCTTCTGTGTTTAGGCTACCGGAATGATAGTGTCGCTGGATGCTAGGTCTTGAGGTCCTCAACACCTGCAACTCACGGCTACCCGATTGGTCACCATTGGCGCTGTCGTGGTTTAGTCCACGGTAACCTGGAGCTAGGGAGTCCCATATGGGAGGGTTAACTTTCTACTTTTTTTCTGGAGAAAGCATAGTTACTTGCCTGTAACAGGTGTTCTTCAGGGACAGCAGGAATCAGTCCTCACAGCCCTCCCTCCTCCCCTGGGAGTTGCCTCCCTATCTTTTAGTTTTTACTGCCGTTCTAGCTATGTCATCTGACTGAGCAAAATGGCACCCTTGGGCAGGAAGGGGACCATGTATGCCTGGTAGCAAGTCCCATAGGCTTTCTTTGAAAGCTGGGGAAATGCTCCGCGCGGGCTCAATCAATGCCGATGTCACCCATATGAGAGGGCCTTTTCCTGCTGTCCCTAGATAACACCTGTTACAGGTGAGTAGCTATGCTTTTTGGTGTTGTATTGAACTGGCATAAGCTCTCCTAAACGTAGACGTTATCCTTCAAAAAAAGGAGGCTGAAGAGAGCCTCTTACCACTACATTTTCCAACCTGTCCAGTTTGGCAGTAAAACCACTTATTTGGCAGCACTCATTCTGATGGTCTTTGATAGTGCACAACTCAAGCAAAGATGATAACATAACTAGGACATTTTGATTGCATACTTTACAAAAAGTGAAGTGTAATCTTTTTGATATGCTACAGGAGTTAGCCTAGTGGTTAGAGCCCTGGCATGGTAAACAAGAGACCAGGGTTTGATTCCCCCTAGAACTCCGTTAGGCCTTGGGCAAGTCGCTTAACCCTTCATTGCCCCGGAAGAAAGGCCTGGCAATCTACTTAAGGACACACTGGCAAGAAACCCCAGGAGCTTTAGGGTCGCCAGGAGTCAGCACTAACTCAAAGGCACTGCATTAGTAAACTATTATTGTTATGCTTTTATGGCAGTAGATTACAGAAATGATAGTGGTTTTACTGACTGCTGTTGATCAGAATAATTTGAAAATACCTGCTAAATGGGCTTTCCTCATTAAATGACTTTCTGTATTATATAATACTGTCGAGAATTATGATTGCAAGTAATCGTATGTGGTGTATATTTTAATATAGAAATTTTCTTTTGTGTTTTAGGCAATTCTTCAACTGGATAGCCCTAAAGCTGCTAAAACAATGGTCAGCTTTTTAAAACAATATCCTGTCTATATGAGTGATCACATGCTGAAATGCACGTTATCACCAAATAGAAAACTTCTACCGGTAAGAAATTGGGCAGGGGTTGAGCATTGTTGAGTATCTAATTTTACAGGTGAATGCTGGGGGGTGGGGGTATTTTTTACATAACCTAGGTTTGCTGTTCAAAGTAGATATCCTGCATCACTTTTATTTTACCAGTAATTGTAACTAGCTTTCACCACTGCATAATTAAACTTACTCAGAAAATTGGTTCTCCTCCTGGTACATTTTAATCTTAATTTTTTCCTTTATTTCTGTAAAACCATCCCAGAAGAATGAATTATGTCCCCATGCCAGCAGATGGAGCCATTAAAAAGACTCAGAGTTGATTCACTCTTCTTGTAGTGGACTGGTATCGCCTTTAGCTCCTTATTCTCCGTGAACAAGCAGGAAGTCAGCCCTTACATATGGGTGACAACGGCGCTGATGGAGCCCTCGTGCAGAGCAAATCCAGAGCTTTCAGAGAAAGCCTTTGGGAGTTGCCATCACACATGCACTGTACCCTTCCTGCCCAAGGGTGCCATCTTGCTCATTCTACTTTTTTCTGCGGAGCCCTTCAGAAGTAGTCCACAGTGTCCCCAAAAAAATTAGATTTTTTTTTTTCCTGTTTCCTTTGACCGGTTGACACGGTACCTCTTCCCTCCTTCAGCACGGCGCGCCAGTATTGAGTCCGTCTCTTCGGTTTTTGTCCGTTTTGACTTGCGGCGTTCGACTTTTTCTTTTCACTGGCAGCCCGGGTCTTTGACCTTGCAGGGGCCCTTTCTCCCCCGATGGCTACCAGCGGGTTTAAAAAATGCGATCAGTGCGTGAAACTGATGTCCCTCACCGATACACACTACTGCTGTCTCCAGTTCATCGGGCCCGACCAAGACCTGACGGTTTGTGGCCCGTGTAGGAAAATGTCCTCCAAGGCCCTGAAGAGCCGCCAGCAGCAGCATGATAAGATTTTTTACAAGTCCCCCATGCTTCTAAGAGCCCAGACCTCGTTTGAGGCCTCCACGTCTCAGGGGGAACATTCCGAGCCCGAGCAACGTCGAGGTTCCTCGGAAAGGGGGTACCCCTCGAGGGAACACAAGAGGAAGAAATTCTCGAAGGCGGTGTCTCTGGATGGCTCCGAGCGACATGGCTTCTCCCGGGGTTTATCGCAGAACCCCGAGTGCCAGCCCAGATCTTCGGCAAAGGTTCCTCGTCAGGAGACGGATCAGCCAAGACAAGTACCGACAGTCCTCATCGAGTACTCCCATCCAGGGGAACCAGTGTCTGGGCCCAAGCCGGCGGCTGCGGAGCCTTCCGGACTCGCGTCCAGAATGGTGGCTTTGCAGTGCAGTTTAAGGAATGGAAAATAAAACAAAAGATATTATAATGCCTCTATACCGTTCCATGGTGAGACCGCACCTTGAATGTTGTGTGCAGTTCTGGTCGCCGTATCTTAAAAAGGATATAGCGTTATTAGAAAAGGTCCAGAGAAGAGCCACCAAAATGGTAAAGGGGATGGAAGGATACTCCTATGAAGAAAGGCTAAAAAGGTTAGGACTCTTTAACCTGGAAAAGAGACGGCTGAGGGGAGATATGATAGAAGTCTATAAATTAATGAACGGAGTGGAACGGGTAAATGTAGATCAATTGTTTACGTTATCAGAATATAGAAAGACTAGGGGACATGCAATGAAGCTACAGGGTAAACTATTTAAGACTAATAAAAGAAAATATTTTTTCACTCAACGTGTAATCAAACTCTGGAATTTTTTACCTGAGGATGCAGTAAAGGCTGTTAGTGTAGCTGGGTTTAAAAAAGGTTTGGACAAGTTCCTGGAGGAAAGGTCCATAAGCCATTATTAAGAAGGGACCCAGGATATCAATGCTTGAACCAATACAAGCATTGCGGAACCTTTGTCTTCTGGGGAAACTGCAAGGTACGTATGACCTAGATTGGCCACTGTTGGAAACAGGATACTGGGCTTGATGGACCTTGATCTGACCCAGTATGGCATATCTTATGTTCTTATGCTTTGATGGAGCAGCAACGGACGCTGATGGCTGTCCTTTTGGGTTCCTCTGCACCGACCACCGGGCCCTCGACTTTGAAGTCGACCCCGGAGGCTGATCCTTGAGGCCTTGCGGGCTCGAGTTGATCCTCGGCCCAAGGTCTCACTCGGCCTCCTCTTTGGGATCGAGGTTGTCGTCGCCGAGCCTGCTGGCGTCAGGGCAATCAACGCCGGGGCCCTTTGCCTGACGAGACCCTCGATTCTTCCTCGGAGGCGTCGGCATGGAAAACCGAAGGCAAGATGTTTCTGGATACCCGCCAAAATAGGGACGTCCCTTCTGATTCCCCGGTATCTGAGCCTCGGAGAATGTCCCCTCTAGAGGATAGGAGGTTCTTGGACTTCGTGCGGGGCATGTCCAAGGCTTTGGCAATCTCCAGGAACAAGCAGGAATACGTCATCACATATGGGTACGTCGGTACCGACGGAGCCCGCGCGGGAAAGCTCCCCAGCTTTTCAGATTAAAAGCTTTTGGGGCCTCCCACTGCACATGCGCGCTGCCTTCCTGACCAGCTCTCGTCAGTTTCTTTTTTTCCGCGGAGCCAGCAGGTCGTGTTCCTGTCACCGCTGAAGAAATTGTTGATTTTATTGTTTTCTTTAGACCGCGTACCTGCCTTCCCCATTCTGAAACCGGTACTGCCGGTCTCTCTTTCTTTCTTTAAAAAAAAAAAAAAATATATATTTTTCTTTTCTTCAGCACAGCTTGGTACTTTGTTAGGCCTTCAGGCCTACACAAATTCTCCTCATGGAGAAGCCAGTTCCTGGTTTTAAAAAGTGTACCAAGTGCAGTGCTGTCGTTCCTCTTACAGACACCCATGAATGGTGTCTTAAATGTTTAGGACCTGACCATTCCATACCGGACTGCCCATCCTGCTCCCAGATGTCGAAACGTGGATTGCAGAACCGGGCCAACAAGTTCCATGTGCTGTTTCCTTCAGAAGCATCACAGTCATCCAGGTCTTCCTCTCCGGATGGATCTCAGGTAACCAAAACTCCAGTGGGCAAATCCTCTAAAAGCAAATCTCTTTCTAAAGATCGAGAGGCTCTCAATTCTGAGTTCGAGGATTCTGCCCAGGCCAAAAAACCCCGGCGGGAGGCTCCGGCCTCCAAAGCAATCATGGGGTCACAGGTTGACATCGATGGCGCGGCCTCGACAGATCACCTGTTGTACTGCTCTGGGGTACCGGCCCATACCGGTACCGACATCCAGGCAGCAGTGGCGTCTATGGGCAATACTGTCCAAGTCATGCAGCAGGCCATTCTGGCTTTTATTAATGCTGCTACGCCCTCGGTACCGCAGCCAGCGGTACCGGGTCCGGTTCCGGTAATGGCTTCCATACCGGAACCGAGGCCATCGTCTTCCAAACGCAGATCGGTTCCGCATGCCGGATCCGGGCTTTTGCCCGGTACCGATCCCATACCCGGTACGCCCGATGTCGATACCGAACGGTATGCGTATCGTGCGTTGGAAGCACATAGAGGATACTCTGCTTCTTCAGAGGATTTTAACTCCTCTTATGATTCTGATGAGTTCTCCCTTGATCTTCCTGAGGAGCCTTCTTCTCCTAACAGGAGAATGTCTCCACCAGAGGATTTGTCCTTTCAGGACTTCATCATAGAAATGGCTAAAGTTCTTTCTATTGCTTCATCCTCTGAAAAGGAACCCAGATCAAAGAAACTGGATATTTTAGGATACTCTAAGTCTCCTAAAGAGGCAGTCACCCTGCCTATCCATGAAATCCTTCAAGAACACTTGATGGACTTATGGGAGGCTCCTCTAACATTGTCTCCTTCTTCTCGCAGGTTGGACACCATGTACCGTGTCCCCCCTTCTCCTGGTTTCCAAAAAACCCAGTTGCCTCACCATTCTATTGTGGTGAAGTCTGCAATGAAGAAGATAAAGAGTACCAAAAGGCACTCTTCTACTCCAGGGCGAGAATGTAAGACTCTAGACTCTTTTGGCAGGAAAATTTTCCAGGCTACTATGCTTATAGCCAGGATTAATTCCTATAGTCTTTACATGGGCATGTTTCTCAGTGAAATCGCTCTAAAAGTTCGGCATTTTGCCCCCTTTATCCCTGAGGATAAGAGGGAGCAGTTCATTTCCTTAGTGAAACACCTTTTGGATATTTCAAAGTTCTCCAACAGGGCAGCTTTTGATTCCTTTGAGGGTGCTGGTAGGGCTTCGGGCATTGCTATAGCAGCCCGACGTCTTGCTTGGCTCCAGGCTTCTGATCTAGAACCTTGGGTCCTAGATGGCTTACGAAATCTGCCCTGTACAGGTGAGAACTTATTTGGTGAGGAGTGGCAAATTAAGGCCACTCAAATGGATGCAGAAAATGCCACCTTAGATAGACTTTCTAAGTCTACCTCCACTCCTGCCAAGAAGAAGTCTTTTAAGAGGCCTTATTACAAGAAGTCCAGATTTTCTACAAATACTGGCCAACAATCCTCTCAGCCTCGTTTTGCTGCTAAACGTCAGCAACCTAAACAGGCAAGGTCAAAGCCTGCGGCGTCTGCTACGCCTCAGCAGGCTCCACCCCCTCAGGGGTTTTGACTTGCCCCTAGAGAACTTAACTTTTCTGGCTCTAGAACAACCAGAGCCCCTCACCACACCCGGAAGGTTAGCTCACTTTGCTCCCAGATGGGAGCAAATTACATCAGAGCAATGGACCCTCTCTATCATCAGAGAGGGTTACAAACTCCATTTTTCCGACCTTCCTCCTTATACTATGGTGAGGCAGTTCAATTCTTCCCCATCTCTCCTGGCCCTCTTGGGTCAGGAAGTCTCCTCCCTCCTTGCCCAGGGGGCAATAGAGGAGGTCCCTCTTCTTCAACAGGGGACGGGATTCTACTCCCCTTATTTTCTAATACCAAAGAAGACAGAGGGCTTCAGACCAATTCTGGATCTGAGAGAATTGAACAAATTTCTTTTCAAGGAGAAATTCAAAATGCTTTCTCTGGGCATTCTCCTTCCATACCTTCAGAGTCAGGATTGGCTTTGTTCTCTAGACCTAAAGGATGCGTATACACACATACTCATCCACCCATCCCACAGAAAATACCTTCGATTTCTGTTTCAGGGAAAACATTTCCAGTACAGAGTACTCCCCTTCGGTCTTGCCTCTGCTCCAAGAGTGTTCACCAAATGCATGGCAGTCGTAGCTGCCTTTCTAAGAGGCCTGGGAATTTTCATATTCCCATACCTGGACGACTGGCTCATCCGAGCTCCCTCTCAGTCCCAGGCCCAAATTTCCCTGGACCGCACAAGGCGTCTTCTGCAGTATCTAGGACTGGTAGTAAACCTTCCCAAGTCTCAACTAATCCCTACTCAGTCTCTCGAGTTCATAGGGGCCCAGTTAGACACCATCACTGCAAGGGCCTACCTGCCTCAGGTCAGGGCCCAACGCCTGCTGAGTTTGGCCTCCCAAGCTCAGTCCAGCAGTCATTTGACAGCCCGGGAAATGCTGCGACTTCTGGGCCACATGGCCTCCACGGTACATGTGGTGCCCTACGCTCGTCTGCATATGAGAGCAGCTCAATGGACCTTGGCCACCCAGTGGACTCAAGCATCTGGAGCGCTCTCCGACCAAATACTCACCTCAAGCCGTCTATTTTGGTCCCTCCAATGGTGGACATCCACCAAGAGTCTGTTGTTGGGGGCCCCCTTCCAACCTTTGTTGCCCCAAGCAACCCTCACAACAGATGCCTCCCAAACAGGGTGGGGAGCTCATCTTCAGAACCTCTCCACTCAGGGCACTTGGTCTCCACAGGAGGCCACCCTTCATATCAACCTCCTGGAACTGCGACCGATTTACCTTGCCCTCAAGGTCTTCTATACCCTCCTTGTCAACCTGACTGTCCTAGTTCAGACAGACAATCAGGTAGCCATGTTCTATATAAACAAACAAGGAGGGACAGGCTCTCTGTCGCTTTGCAACGAAGCTCTCAGAATATGGGCCTTCGCCAGAGAGCATCAAATTCACCTTCTTGCAGTGTATCTTCCAGGAGTTCAAAACTCTCGTGCAGACAGACTCAGTCGAGTTCTGCTTCCACACGAATGGTCCCTACATATGGACCAGATACGCAGAATCTTTCAGGAATGGGGAACCCCGGACATAGACCTCTTTGCAAGTCCGTGGAAAGCCAAACTTCCCCGGTTCTGTTCCAGAACTCAGTGTCAGGGAGCTCAGGCCCACGATGCCTTCCTCCTGCATTGGGGTCAGGAATTCCTCTATGCCTTTCCACCCATTCCTCTAATATCCAAGACTCTGTTCAAGCTCCAGAGGGATCACGGGACTATGATCCTCATAGCTCCCCGCTGGCCACGCCAGGTGTGGTTCCCTCTACTTCTGCATCTCTCCCAGGGATCCTCCCTGGACCTGGGAGCTGCGCCAGACCTTCTGTCTCAGGAGGAGGGGACTTTGTGGCACCCAAACCCCAAATCCCTACATCTCAGAGCTTGGTTACTGAAGGCCTAAGTCTTCAAGACTTTAATCTTTCTCAACCTGTGACAGATATCCTTCATGCCTCTAGGAAACCTTCCACGAGGCGTTCTTATGCTTTCAAATGGAAACGTTTTTCCATTTGGTGTGCTCAGCAGGGTCTTGACCCTCTAGCACTTCCTTTGAATTCCCTCTTGGACTATCTCCTGCATCTTTCAAATGCAGGCCTTAAGACGAATTCAGTAAGGGTCCATTTGAGTGCTATTGCAGCATCCTTAAAACCTATAAATGGACAACCTGTCTCCTCTCATCCTCTTGTTGCATGTTTCATGAGAGGCCTGACTCTAACTAAACCTCCCATCCGACCTCCGGTAGCATGGGATTTGAACCTAGTTCTAGGTCAGCTTATGAAGCCACCTTTTGAGCCTTTGGACTCTACCTCCTTCAAATTTCTTTCCTGGAAGGTTGTTTTCCTTATTGCAGTCACTTCGGCTCGCCGCATCAGTGAACTGCAGGCTTTAGTGGCTCATCCACCTTATACTAGGTTTCATCATGATAAGGTGGTCCTTAGGACGAATCCCCACTTTATGCCCAAAGTGGTCTCGCCTTTTCATCTTAATCAAGAGGTATATCTACCTGTCTTTTTCCCGGCTCCTCATGCATCCAATGCAGAGAGGAACCTTAATACTCTGGATTGTAAAAGAGCTCTTGCCTTTTACCTCAACAGGACTCAACCACATCGAAAGTCTTCCCAACTTTTCGTGGCTTTTGATCCTTCTCATTTGGGACTTCCAGTCACCAAGCGTACACTTTCCAATTGCATCGCTCAGTGTATTTCTTTTGCTTACCAGAGTAAGAACATTTCTATGGAGGGCCATGTCACAGCTCACAATGTGAGGGCCATGGCCACTTCTATGGCTCATCTTCACTCTGTGTCCATAGATCAGATCTGTCGAGCAGCCACTTGGGCCTCGGTTCATACCTTCACAGCCCATTACTGCTTGGACAAGGACTCCCGCCGGGATGCCTTGTTTGGTCAGGCTGTCCTCAAACACCTGTTCCATACTTAAACAACTCCTGCCCACCTTCCCTGGATGGATGCCTGAGATCCATGCGAAGATGGTTTACCCTTGGAGGGGGATCTCCCAGGCATCTTAGCTAGGGAGTCCCCATATGTGATGACGTATTCCTGCTTGTTCCTGGAGATAGCACAGTTACTTACCTGTAACAGGTGATCTCTGGGAACAGCAGGAATTAGTCATCACAACCCACCCACCTCCCCTAGGAGTTGTATCTCTATCTATCTATCTTCCTGTCCTCTCTCTCTATTGTCTCAGCTTTAAACTCGAACTGACGAGAGCTGGTCAGGAAGGCGGGAAGGCAGCGCGCATGTGCAGTGGGAGGCCCCAAAAGCTTTTAATCTGAAAAGCTGGGGAGCTTTCCCGCGCGGGCTCCGTCGGTACCGACGTACCCATATGTGATGACTAATTCCTGCTGTTCCCAGAGATCACCTGTTACAGGTAAGTAACTGTGCTTTCCCTGCGGAGTCCGAGGAGGATCCTCGAGCCGACGTGCTCGAGATCCTCCAGTATGAGGCCCCCGCTTGGGAGGCTTACTGTACCCATGCCTGTAATCCTGGAACGTTTAATGCTCCGTATATGGGCGACACCGGCATCGACGCCTTTGGTCAGCAATTAGCTTGGCTCGATATATCGAGTCCGTCGGATTCCTGGGTTTGAAAAATCACAATTGCCGCACATCTCCATAGTTGTGGAATCAGCAATTCACAGGCTGAAGAGCCAGAAAACGTACTCTTCGGTGTCTCCTGGCAGGGAGGCCCACAAATTTGATGTGCTCGGCAGGAAGTACTTCCAGGGTGCAATGCGGAATTGTTGGATCCAGGCATTCCAGCCGTACATGGGCATTTACCTAAGAGACCTGGTGAAGGAACTCGCCGTGTTCTCGGCTGGTCTCTCTGAGGAGGCTTTGCAAAACTTCAGGGGCCTGTCCAAAGCCGTCCGTGAGTGCTCTAAGTTTGTGTCGGGTGGCCTATGACGGGTTCCAGTTGGTGGCCCGGGTAGCCGCTGCTGGCATTGGTGCATGCCACCAGGCTTGGCTGCAGTCATTGGACCTCAAACAATGGGTTCAGGACAAGTTGGTCGATGTCCCATGCCAAGGGGAGAATCTCTTTGGTAAACCCATGACCGACAAGGCTGCAGAGTTGGAGACCGAGTACATGACGAGGACATGGCTATCTCCAGGAACAAACAGAAATGTAGTCTTCACATATGGGTATCGTCGGTACCAACGGAGCCTGCACAGGAACGCTCCCCAGCGTCCAATTAGAAAGCTTTTGGGAGCATCCCACAGTGCCTGCGTGCTGCCTTCCCGCCTTTCCCAACTGCCTCTCTTCAGTTCTTCGTTTTCCGCGGAGCCAGCAGGTCGTCGTTCCTGTCACCGCAGAAAATGTTTTCTTATTTTTGTGGTCGCGTCTGCCTTCACCATACCGGTACTGCCGGTTCGTTCGTTCTTCCTTTTTAAAAAAAAAAAAAAAAAATCTTTTTTTCCAAACTTTTCTTCCTCAGGTGCACGTGCCATTTTGGGCCTTAGGCCCAAAACCTCCTCTATTATGGAAAAACCCGCTTCGGGTTTTAAAAAGTGCACAAAGTGTGGCGGTACCATCTCTGTCACCGACACCCATGAGTGGTGTCTTAAATGTTTAGGTCCTGACCACTCTGTTTCGGCGTGTATGGTTTGTGCCATGATGTCCAAAAGTGGTCGACAAAACCGAGCTGCCAAGCTCAACACCCTGTTTCCCTCCAATGCAGCCTCTGTGGCATCGTCATCCAGGGCTTCGTCTTCCTCCCATGGATCTCAGGTAACTAAACATAAATCTGGCCAGTCCTCAAAGGGTAGATCTCCTTCCAAGCATCGAGATGACTCTGGCGTTGCCCTTGAGGGTTCTGTACTGGAAAAATTGCCCCGGCGGGAGGCTTCGGCTTCCAAAGCATTATCGGGGCTCCAGGATATTCTCGAGGCCTCAACTTCGGCAGAACTGCTGGTGCCATGCTCTGGGATATCGGCTGCTTTCTCCGGTACCGATACACAAGCATCGACAGCGTCGATAGACCAGAGGTTCCTGGCTATTGAACGCAGTCTGGCGGCTCTCCTTGCGGCATCGACACCCTCGGAACTGCGTCAGACAGTTCAACCGGTACCGACTCCGGCACCAGTGTCAGTACCAGTACCGACATCATCGACATCGGTGTCTGCATTGCCGGCACCCAGTCATGCTATGCCTTCAGGTACCGATACACCGGTACCGATTTCCCCCGGCACCGACTTCGGTTGGTACGGGTATCGTGCTCTACAAGAGCATCCGGACAGGAGGTACTTTGAATCCTCGGAGGAATCTGAGGATTCTGACAGCTCCGTCGGTACCGGAGTACTTCTCCCGGAGGAGCCTTCCTCTCCTAAACGCAGGATGTCTCCTCCAGAAGATATCTCCATTCAGGATTTTATCAGGGAGGTGGCTCGGTCTGTCCATTACTGTGGCTCCTGAAACAGAGCCCAGGTCAAAGGAGTTGGAGATTCTACAATATCCCAAGGCTCCTAAGGAGGCAGCTACTTTGCCTATCCATGAGTTCTTACATGATCTCATGTTGAGAATGTGGGAAACACCTCTTACCACCTCTCCTCACTCTCGTAGACTGCATACTATGTATCGAGTCCCTCCTTGTCCTGGTTTCCAGAAAACTCAGCTTCCTCACCACTCTATTGTAGTGGAATCAGCTATGAGCAGGATCAGAAGTGCAGAGGCATGCCTCTAATCCTTCAGGACGTGAGTGTCGAATTTTGGATGTCTTTGGACATTGTACTTTCCAGGCTTCCATGCTTTCTGCCAGGATCAGTTCCTATATTTTATATATGGGAATGTTCCTTAAGGAAGTCACAGGAGATTTAGAGGTTTTGAGCCCTCTTCTTCCTGATGACAGGAGGCAGAATTTTCTCACACTGGTTAAGCATGTCCAGGATATTTCTAAGTTTGTCAGTCGTGCAGCTTTTGACTGTTTTGAGTGCATAAGCAGAACCTCTGCCATTGCCATAGGTGCACGTAGAATTGCCTGGCTCTAGGCATCCAATTTGAAGCTCTGGGTGCAGGACAAACTGGGCAATATCCCTTGTACAGGTGAGAATCTTTTCGGCAAAAATTGGCAAGAGAAAGCCAATGAGTTGGATGCTGACAACTCCACTTTGGATAGGTTATCCAAAGCCACAGCTGATCCTGCAATGAAGAAATCTTTCAAGAAATCATTCTTCTCCAAAAAGAAGAGGTTTTATCCCTCTTATTCCCAGCAGGGACGTTCTGCAGGTCAACCTGCCCGAAAGAGTCAGCAACCATCTAAACAAAGGAAAGCAAAGACTGTGAAGCCTCAACCGTCTCAGCAGTCTCAGCTTCCACAAGCCCTTTGACTTCCATTTAGAGAACTTAACCTTCCTGGCTCTCAACGGACCAGAGCCTTCCACCATTCCAGAAAGGTTGTGTCACTTTGCCCCCAGATGGGGACAGATAACAGCAGAACATTGGACTCTCTCCATTATAAAAGAGGGGTACAAGCTTCACTTTCTCTGCATGCCCCCTCCCACAATGGTAAGACAGTTCAATTCTCAGACACCTCTCATCAACCTGTTATATCAAGAGGTCACTATGCTTCTTGCCCAAGGGGCAATAGAAGAGGTACCCATTTCTCAACAGGGTACAGGGTTTTACTCCTTATTTCCTTATCCCAAAGCAAACAGGGGGACACACAGACCTATTTTAGACCTCAGAGAATTGAACACATTCCTGTTCAAAGAGAAATTCAAGATGATTTCTCTGGGAACTCTGCTGCCATACCTTCAGAGTCAGGATTGGCTTTGTTCTCTAGATCTCAAGGATGCGTACTCTCATGTTCTCATCCATCCAACTGACAAAGTTCCTTTGGTTCCTTTTTCAAGGAAAGCACTATCAATACAGGGTGCTTCCTTTTGGCCTGGCCTCAGCTCCAAGGGTGTTTACGAAATGCATGGCTGTCGTAGCAGCATTTCTTCACACTCTAGGAATATTCTTCTTCCCCTACTTAGACGACTGGCTCATTCAAGCCCCATCAGAGTCAGAGGCCAGGATGTCTCTATTTTGCACAATGCGTATCCTTCAGTGTTTGGGTCTGGTCATAAACATCCCAAAATCCAGCCTCCCACTCAGTCCCTAGAGTTCATAGGAGCTTTGCTGGATACCAGAAAAGCAAGGGCCTATCTTCCTCAGACCTGCTGCCTTCGCATTGTGCAGTTAGCTTCTCAAGCAGTGCTAAAGCCTCATCTCACTGCTCGAGAAATGTTACTACTACTAGGCCACATGGCATCTACCGTGCATGTGGTTCCTTGTGCTCGCCTCCATGTGAGAGCAGCCCAGTGGACTTTATATCCACTCAATGGACCCAGGCATCAGGGTGTCTGTCAGACAAAATAGCAAACACAGATCACCTTATTTTGTCCCTCCAATGGTGGCAGTCCACTCAAAATATGTTGGTGGGGTCCCCATTTCAACAACCTTTACCCCAGGCAACTCTCACAACAGATGCTTCACCAGTGGGTTGGGGAGCTCATCTGCAAGACCTCTCTACCCACGTCACTTGGACTCCACAGGAGACTCATCTACACATCAATCTTAGAGCTCAGAGCAATCTTCCTTGCTCTTCGCGTGTTCCACACCCTGCTCATTTACAAGACAGTCCTCATTCATATGGACAATCAAGTAGCTATGTTCTACGTGAACAAGCAGGGAGGAACAGGCTCTCTGTTGCTTTGCAACGAAGCTTTGCGACTATGGGCCCTCGCCAGAGAGCATCAGATTCATCTCCTGGCAGTGTATCTTCCAGGCATCCAAAACTCTTTGGCAGACAGACTCCGTCGAATTCTGCTTCTACACGAATGGCTCTACATGCAGACCAGGTAGCCAAGATTTTTCAAATTTGGGGAACCCCGGACATAGACCTCTTTGCAAGTCCGTTGAATGCCAAACTTCCCCGGTTCTCCAGGACAAGCAGGCAGTCAGTCCTCACATATGGGTGATGGCGCCGTGCGGAGCATTTCCCCAGCTTTCTAAGAAAGCCTTTGGGAATGCAGCGTGCATGCGCGGTCCCCTTCCCGCCCAAGGGTGCCATCTTGCTCAGTCTTTTTTTCCATGGAGCCCGACGGACGTGTTTCATTTTCACCCGAGGAAAAAGTTGATTTTATTCTGTGTTTGACCCGTTTCTTCGGTTTGACGCCGGTTCCCTTTCCCGCCTGGGCCTGATACATCGGTATCAATCTCAATCTTCTTTTTTGGGTTTTTGTCCTTAGTGACTAGCGTTCGCGCCATTTTTTTTTTTTCACTGGCAGCCCTGTCTCTTGACCTCGCAGGGGCCCTTTTCCCCCCGATGGCTGCCAGCAGGTTTAAGAAGTGTGATCAGTGTATGAAACATGTCTTTCACCAACACACATGACTGCTGCCTCCGGTGCCTCGGACCCGATGATCTGTCGTCCGTGTGGGAAGATGTCCTCAAAGGCGTTGAGGAGTCGGCAGCACCAAAAGGAAAGAATCTTCTCCGACTCCGTGTCCGGATGGGCCCGGACTTCGTCAGAGGCCTCGACATCTCGGGACTCTGGCCCCGAGCAGCACCGAGGTTCCTCTGAGAGGGGGTCTCCCTCGCGGGATCATCGCAGGAAGAAGAAACCCGCAAGGGCAGT
Source organism: Ichthyophis bannanicus (assembly GCA_033557465.1). Lineage (NCBI taxonomy): Eukaryota > Metazoa > Chordata > Amphibia > Gymnophiona > Ichthyophiidae > Ichthyophis > Ichthyophis bannanicus. Next base: position 1,268,373,989 of record CM066032.1, on the reverse strand, counting down.
GTCGGTGGACGCACTTGGCTCCTCGAGGGCTAAATCGCATAGCCCTGAGCGCCGTCCCGGGTCTTCATGTCGGAGAGGCCTGCAAAACAACCTCGTGGGCTGCTTTCATGGAACAGCAGCGTGCACTGATCGCCAGTCTCACCAGTGCATCTACCCCGACCACCGGGACATTGACATCCAAGTCGACCCTGGAGGCCGAGCCGATCCTCGAGTCCATGCGTGCTTGAGTCTATCCTCGGCCAAGGTCTCCCTCGGCCTCCCGTTCGGGACCGAGGTCGTCGACGCCAGTACCCTCGGCGTCGGGGTGGATGGCATCGGTGCCTGCCCAACCGGAGCCGCTCGATTCCTCTTCCATGGAGTCCGGCTGGGAGACGGAGGATGAGGAGTCACCCGACACCTTTCGGACTCGGTGTGTCCCATCGGACTCACCGGAGTCCGAACCTCGGAGATGGTCCCCACTGGAGAATACCCGGTTCTCAGACTTCGTGCGGGATATGGCCAAGGCCTTGGCCTTCCCCGTGGATCCCGAGGAGGAGCCTCGAGCCGAGGAGCTCGAGGCCCTCCAGTATGACTCTCCCCCAGAGGAGGCCTTTACTGTACCAGTTCCTCCGATGCTGGAATGGCTGCTTTTCCGCATGTGGGAGGCGCCGGCCTCGACGCCGGTTTCGAGCAAGCGGGTCGATTCCATCTATCGAATCCGCAAGAGCCCCGGGTTCCAGAAGGCACAGTTACTGCACCACTCCATGGTTGTGGAATCAGCCATGCATAGTCTGAAGAGTCAGAAGATGCACTCCTCGGTGACTCCCGGCCAGGAGGCCCGGAACCTGGATGCCCTCGGTAAGAAGTGCTTCCAGGGCTCTACGGTTGCTTTCCGTGTCCAGACTTACCAGCTGTACATGGGTATGTACCTTCGAGACCTGGCAAAGGAGATTGCAGGGTTCTCTGCTGGTCTCTCTGAGGAACCTTTGCAGAGGTTCTATGCTCTGTCCTCGGGTATTCGGGAGTTCTCAAAGTTTATCTCTCGAGCAGCCTATGATGGCTTTGAGGCTTCGGCCCAAGTAGCCGCGGCCGGCATCGGTGCATGCTGTCAGGCCTGGCTACAGTCATCGGACCTCGAGCCATGGGTGCAGGACAAGTTGGTCGATGTCCCCTGCCGAGGTGAAAACCTCTTTGGCAAGCCTATGGCTGAAAAGGCTGCAGAACTCGAGACCGAGACTCTGACCCAGACTAGGTTGTCCAGAAAAACCTCTGCCCCTTCTCAGAAGAAGGGCTCGGGGAAAAAGGCCTTTTACCTGAGGAAGTCATCTGCCTATAAACAGTACCCTCATTATCAATCCTCTGCAGCTCCCCAAAAAGGTCAGCAGGCCAAGGGGCTGTATCATGGGCCCCGTAGTCAGAAAGCCCCCATGCCACCAACACCGGCTCCTGCATAGCAGGGAGCGGGGTTTTGACTCCAGTGGCATAGCCTCTCCTCCTCAGCTGGGCCACTTCAGCACAGGAGGCCTGCTGGCCTTGTTTGCCCACAGGTGGTCAGCCGTCACAAGGGATACCTGGGTGCTCAATATAGTCCAAAGGGGCTATCTTCTCCACTTTCACCAGGTATCCCCCTCCTATTTTCCAGGGGAGCCTCCAAGACTCCCTCTGCACAGGGACTTACTCCTACAGGAGTTGGCAAGTCTGGTAAAGGAACAGGCTGTGGAACTGGTGCCCCACCACCTGAGGGGTCAAGGCTTCTATTCCAGGTACTTCCTAGTACCAAAAAGAACAGGAGGCCTCAGACCCATCCTAGACTTGCAAAACCTCAAGTTCCTGGAGAGGGAAAAGTTCAAGATGCTCACCCTTGGAATTCTGCTGCCCTACCTCCAGCAGGGAGACTGGCTATGCTCCTTAGACCTAAAGGATGCGTATACTCACATCCTCATTCATCCAGACCACAGACAATATCTCAGGTTTGTGGTGGGAGGAGACCACTATCAGTACAGAGTACTGCCCTTTGGCCTAACCTCCGCCCCCAGGGTGTTCACAAAGTGCCTGGCGGTGGTGGTGGCCTACCTAAGGCTTCAAGGCCTCTTTGAGTTTCCATACCTGGACGACTGGCTCATCAGGGGTCAGTCTCAACAGGAGGCCGATCAAGCCACCCTTCGCACTGTGGCTCTACTTCAGCACTTGGGGTTTGTTATAAACTTCGCAACATCCACTTTGCAGCCTTCACAGAACATGGAATTCATAGGAGCAAGGCTGGACACCCTTCAGGCGAAAGCCTTTTTACCCGTGGGCAGGGCCCATAGGTTGATGGATCTAGCCAGGCAATTCCACAGCAATTCTCTGGTCTCCGCCAGGCAATTCCTGAGACTTTTAGGCCATATGGCTTCCACGGTCCATGTAACCCCAAATGCCCGTCTGCACATGAGGCCAGCTCAATGGGGTCTCAGAACTCAGTGGCACCAAGCCACAGGAAACCTTACGGACAAAGTGAGTGTGTCCACGCTACTAGCCTCTTCTTTGCAATGGTGGCTTCATCTTCCAGATCTAGTGCAAGGGGTGGTGTTTCAGACACCCCCACACTCTCAAGTGCTGACAACCGATGCTTCTCTTCAAGGTTGGGGTGCACATTGCCAAGGGACATGTACTCAAGGTCTGTGGACCCCTTGGGAGGCCGCACAACAGATCAATCTCTTGGAACTGAGAGCTATCCGCTTAGACCTGAGAACCTTCTCCCATCTCATTTCTCACCAGTCTGTGTTGGTCCAGACGGGCAATCAAGTTGCTATGTTCTACGTGAACAAACAAGGGGGGCACAGGGTCCCTTCTATGTCAGGAGGCGCAGAGACTGTGCTCCTGGGCAGTCGATCACAGCATCCTTCTCAAAGCAGTCTATCTCCCAGGTCAGGAGAATTACCTGGCGGACAGGCTGAGCAGGATCTTGCAGCCACACGAATGGCGGTTGAATCCCTTAGTAGTTCAGCAGATCTTTCTGAGATGGGGCCTTCCAACCATAGATCCCTTTGCCAGTCCTCTGAACCGTCAACTTCCAAGGTTCTGTTCCAGACAACCGCATCCTCTCAGAGTAGTAGCGGATGCGTTTCTCATTCCATGGTCCACGGGCCTCCTATATGCTTTCCCTCCCACGCCTCTAGTGCCCAGGACACTGTTCAAAGTGCTCCGGGATGGAGCCTCGATGATTCTGGTGGCCCCCAGATGGCCGAGGCAACCGTGGTTCCCACTTCTGTTGCAACTTGCGGTGGACACTCCTCTTCCTCTGGGGATGCAACCCAATCTCCTGTCTCAGGAACAGGGATCTCTCTTACACCCCAATCTCCAATTCCTCCATTTGATGGCCTGGCTGCTGAAAGGGTAGTTCTAGCGCCCTTACTGCTGCCTAGGGAAGTGGAGGACGTGGTCTTGGCCTCTAGGAGGCAGTCCACCAGAAAGTCTTATGCCCTTAAGTGGTGTAGATTCTCTACCTGGTGTGCTCAACACAACGAGAATCTTTTCTCATGCCTGGTACCAGTGATGCTGCAATATTTGCTTCAACTGTCCAACCTAGGCCTTAAGTCCAATTCTGTGAGAGTTCATCTTAGTGCTCTTTCGGCACACCACTCCCCAGTGGAGGATCAGTCTCTCTCCAGCCATCCTTTGGTGGCTCACTTCCTCAGAGGCCTGCTTTTGCTTAAGCCTCCAGTATGTCCACCTGCCCCTGAGTGGGATTTAATTGTGGTCTTGCAACGGCTGGCTTGTCCACCGTTTGAACCTATGGCTACCCTGCCCCCTATGTTTTCTCTCCTGGAAAGCGTTGTTCCTGGTAGCCCTTACCTCGGCTAGACGAGTGAGTGAGCTTCAGGCCCTAGTATCAGATGCTCCTTATACTAGGTTCTATAGGAACAGAGTAGTCTTACGGACCGCCCTAAGTTCCTTCCTAAGATTGTCTCCTCTTTCCACCTCAATCAAGAGGTGGTTCTTCCGACTTTCTTTCCCAGGCCGCATGCCAGCCGGGCTGAGATGGTCTTGCATACCCTGGACTGTAGGAGGGCGTTATCCTTCTACCTTGACCGTACGCGGGATCACCAAAGGGCTGTTCAGTTCTTCGTTTCTTTTGACCCCAATAAGTTGGGGTTTGCTGTCTCCAAGCGTACTTTGACCATATGGGTAGCTGACTGTATCGCCTGGGCTTACAGGGCAGCCGGCCTCTCGTTGGAAGGTCCTTACGGCTCATCGTGTCAGGGCGAAGGCTGCATCAGTGGCTCATCTCCACTCTGTTCCGTTGGCAGACATCTGCCGGGCCGCTACTTGGTCTTCAGCCAGACATTTGTGGCTCACTACTGCCTTGAGAGGGAGTCCCACAGGGACAGTGCTTTCGGGCAGGCGGTACTCCATAATCTCTTTGGGGTTTAGGCAACTCCTACCCTCGGGCTACTTTTCGGGGGCGTTATCAGAGAAGATTCTGTTCTTGCATGCTGAGACTCTAGAGGGAGCTCATTGTATCTCCAGGAACAAGCAGGAATGAGTCTTCACATATGGGTACGTCGGTACTGACGGAGCCTGCCCGGGAACGCTCCCCAGCTTCCCAAAAAGGAAAGCTTTTGGAAGCATCCCACTGCGCCTGTGCGCTGCCTTCCCGCCTTTCCTGACCAGCTCTCCTCAGTTCTTCTTTGCCGCGGAGCCAGCAGGTCGAGCCCTGTCACCGCTGAAGAAGTTCTTTATTTTATTTTATTTCTTTGGTCGCGTGTCTGCCTTCCCCGACTTAAGGCTCCTAGAGAGGCAGTCACCTTACCAATTCATGAGATTCTTTATGAACACATGATTGATTTATTGGGAGACTCCTCTCTCTCCTCATTCTCGCAGGTTGGACACTATGTACCGTGTCCCTTCCTGTCCTGGATTTCAAAAAACTCAGCTTCCTCACCATTCCATTGTGGTGCAGTCAGCTCTGAAGAGGATAAAGAGTACAAAGAGACAATCTTCTGCTCCTCCAGGAAGAGAATGCAGAACCTTGGATGCTTTTGGTAGGAAAATCTTCCAGGCCAGTATGCTCATTGCCAGAATCTACTCATATAGCCTCTATATGGGTATGTTTCTAAAAGAAGTGGCAGAAAAGTTGCGCATTTTCTTCCCTTTTATTCCAGAAGATAGAAGGGAAGAATTTCTCCTTTGGCTTAAGCATACTCAAGACATTTCAAAGTTTTCCAACAGGGCAGCCTTTGACTCCTTTGAAGGTGCCAGCAGAGCCTCAGGCATTGCCATAGCTGCTCGCAGAATTGCTTGGCTCCAGGCTTCTGATTTAGAACCCTGGGTTCAAGATGGCCTAGGAAATCTGCCCTGTACAGGTGAAAATCTATTTGGCAAGGAGTGGCAGATTAAAGCCACTCAAATGGATGCAGAGAACTCTGCTCTGGATAGACTTTCAAAGTCAACCTCCATTCCTGCCAAGAAAAAGATTTTTAAGAAGTCTTGTTTTTTCAAGAAGGGCAGATTCCCTTCCGCTTCTGGCCAACAATCTTCTACAGGTCGCTTTTCCACTAAGCGTCAGCAACCTAAGCAGGCCAGGACTAAGTCTGCAGGGCCTGCTGCAACTCAGCAGTCCCAACCCCCTCAGGGTTTTTGACTTGATGCTAGAGAACTTAGCCTTTCTGGCTTTGAAACAGCCAGAACCTCTCACCATTCCAGGAAGGTTAGCTCATTTTGCTCCCAGATGGGAGCAAATCACATCAGAGCAGTGGACCCTCTCTATCATCAGAGAGGGTTACAAACTTCATTTCTCAGACCTTCCTCCCCACACCATGGTGAGACACTTCAATTCTCCCACATCTCTTCTCGACCTTCTAGGTCAGGAGCTAACTACCCTTCTTGCCCAAGGGGCAATAGAAGAAGTACCTCTTCTTCAACAAGGGTCGGGGTTCTACTCCCCCTATTTTCTCATTCCAAAGAAGACAGGGGGATACAGACCCATTCTAGATCTCAGAGAATTGAACAAATTTCTATGCAAGGAGAAGTTCAAGATGCTTTCTCTGGGCACTCTCCTTCCATACCTTCAAAGTCAGGATTGGCTTTGTTCTCTAGATCTCAAGGATGCGTACACCCATGTCCTCATCCATCCATCTCACAGAAGATTCCTACGTTTTATTTTCCAAGGAAAACATTATCAATACAGAGTGCTTCCTTTCGGCCTGGCCTCTGCCCCAAGAGTGTTCACCAAATGCATGGCAGTAGTTGCTGCATTTCTACGCACTCTGGGAATATTTGTCTTCCCATACCTGGACGACTGGCTCATCCGAGCTCCATCTCAGTCAGAGGCACAGATTTCCCTGGACCGCACAAGGCACATTCTGCAGTATCTGGGACTTGTGGTAAACCTTCCCAAGTCTCAGCTTACCCCTACTCAGTCCCTAGAATTCATAGGGGCCTGGTTGGATACCACCACTGCAAGGGCCTACTTTCCCCAGGCCCGTTGCCAACATCTAGTGCAGTTAGCCTCCCAGATTCAGTCAAGGAGCCATTTAACTGCCCGGGAAATGCTACAACTGCTAGGCCACATGGCTTCCACAGTGCATGTGGTACCCTATGCTGGGCCTACACATGAGAGCAGCTCAATGGATTTTGTCCACCCAGTGGACTCAAGCTTCAGGAGATCTCTCAGACCAAATAGCTACCTCCAAGCGTCTCTTTTGGTCTCTCCAATGGTGGATGTCCACTCAAAATCTGTTGTTGGGGTCCCCCTTCCAACAGTTGTTGCCCCAAGCAACCCTCACAACAGATGCCTCCCAAACAGGTTGGGGAGTTCATCTTCAGGACCTCTCCACTCAAGGCACTTGGTCCCCTCAGGAGACCTCTCTTCATATCAACCACTTGGAGCTTCGAGCAGTTTTTCTAGCTCTCAAGGTCTTCTATACCCTCCTCAGCTACAAGACAGTCCTCATTCATACGGACAATCAAGTAGCCATGTTTTACATAAACAAACAAGGAGGAACTGGCTCTGTCGCTTTGCAACGAAGCTCTAAGATTGTGGGCCTTCGCCAGAGAGCATCAAATCCATCTCCTGGCAGTATACCTCCCAGGAGTCCAAAACTCTTGGGCAGACAGACACAGTCGAGTTCTGCTTCCACACGAATGGTCCCTGCACATGGATCAGGTACTCAGAATCTTCCAAGAATGGGGAACCCCGGACATAGACCTCTTTGCAAGTCCGTGGAATGCCAAACTTCCCCGGTTCTGTTCCAGAATTCCGTGTCAGGGAGTTCAGGCCAAGGATGCCTTCCTCCTTCATTGGGGTCAGGGTTTCCTTTATGCCTTTCCACCCATTCCTTTGATTCCCAAGACTCTGTTCAAACTCCAGAGGGATCAAGGATCTATGATCCTCATAGCTCCACGCTGGCCACGCCAAGTGTGGTACACTCTACTTCTGCATCTCTCTCAAGCCCCTTCTCTGGACTTGGGAGCTGCTCCAGACCTTCTGTCTCAGGAGGAGGGGACTTTGTGGCACCCAAACCCCAAGTCCCTTCACCTCAGAGCTTGGTTACTGAAGGCCTAGACCTTCAAGGCTTGAATCTTTCTCAGCAAGTGAAGGATATTCTCCATGCTTCCAGAAAACCTTCCACCAGGCGTTCCTATGCTTTTAAATGGAAAGGATTTTCCATTTGGTGTGCTGGAAAGGGTCTTGACCCTCTAGCACTACCTTTACATTCTCTCTTAGACTATCTCCTGCATCTCTCCAATGCAGGACTTAAGACCAATTCAGTAAGAGTCCATTTGAGTGCTATTGCAGCATCCCTTAAGCCCATCAATGGACAACCTATTTCCTCTCATCCTCTCATTGCAAGATTGATGAGAGTCCTAACTTTAACTAAACCTCCCATTAGGCCTCCTCCGGTGGCATGGGACTTAAAACTTGGTTCTTGGTCAGTTTATGAAGCCTCCCTTTGAACCCCTAGCCACTACCTCCTTGAAATTTCTTTCCTGGAAAGTTATTTTCCTCATTGCAGTCACTTCAGCTCGCCGCATCAGTGAACTGCAGGCCTTAGTGGCTAATCCACCTTATACAAGGTTCCATCATGACAAGGTGGTCCTTAGGACAAATCCACACTTTATACCTAAAGTGGTCTCACCTTTCCATCTTAATCAGGAGGTGTATTTACCTGTCTTTTTTCCAGCTCCTCATGCATCTAGTGCAGAGAAGAGCCTTCATACTCTGGATTGTAAAAGAGCTCTTGCTTTTTACTTGCAAAGGACACAGCAACATAGAAAGTCTTCCCAGCTTTTTGTTGCTTTTGATCCTTCTCATTTAGGACTTCCAGTCTCTAAGAAAACACTGTCCAATTGGATTGCTCAGTGTATTTCTTTCGCCTACCAGAGTAAGAACCTTACTCTGGAGTGCCATGTCACAGCTCATAATGTGAGGGCCATGGCCACCTCTATGGCTCATCTAAACTCTGTGTCCATCGACCAGATCTGTCGAGCAGCCACCTGAGCCTTGGTTCATACCTTCACAGCCCATTACTGCTTGGACAAGGACTCCCGCCGGGATGCCTTGTTTGGTCAGGCTGTCCTCAAACACCTGTTCCATTCTTAAACAACTCCTACCCTCCTTCCCTGGATGGATGCCTGAGATCCATAGTGGACGTAGGACCCTTCCCAGGGTCTCATATCCTTGGGGATCTCCCAGGCATCTTAGCTAGGGAGTCTCCATATGTGAAGACTCATTCCTGCTTGTTCCTGGAGATAGCACAGTTACTTACCTGTAACAGGTGATCTCTGGGAACAGCAGGAATAAGTCTTCACAACCCTCCCACCTCCCCTAGGAGTTGTATCTTTTTTCTGTCTTTCCTTTCCTTTCTCTCTCTATTGTCTCAGCTTTAAACTCGAACTGAGGAGAGCTGGTCAGGAAAGGCGGGAAGGCAGCGCGCAGGCGCAGTGGGATGCTCCCAAAAGCTTTCCTTTTTGGGAAGCTGGGGAGCGTTCCCGCGCAGGCTCCGTCTGTACCGACGTACCCATATGTGAAGACTTATTCCTGCTGTTCCCAGAGATCACCTGTTACAGGTAAGTAACTGTGCTTTCAGTTTGGGGTCTCCGGTAGCCCTAAGCTGGGGAGTCCCATATGTGAGGACTGACTTCCTGCTTCTTCCATGAGAAAGAGTAGTTACTCACCTGTAACAGGTGTTCCCCTTGGAGTTGCAGTGATATGATTTATTTTTTGCTTTTTTTGCTGTCTCTTAGCTATGTTATCAGACTGAGCAAGATGGCACCCTTGGGTGGGAAGGGGACAGTGCATGCGCGCTGCATTCCCAAAGGCTTTCTTAGAAAGCTGGGTAAATGCTCCGCACGGGGGGGCTCCATTGGCGCCGACGTCACCCATATGTGAGGACTGATTCCTGCTGCTCCTGGAGAACACCTGTTACAGGGGAGTAACTACTCTTTCTGTTCCAGAATTCCGGTCCCAAGGGCACAGGTGCCGACATCGACACCGATGCCGGTACCAACACCGACGATACCTTCCCCGATGGTAAATCTTCCTATTCCCCCTCCGGCTGGAGTGAATAAGGTGGTACCGGGATCGTGCTTTGCAGGAGCATCGGAGTCAGGAATACTTCAAGTCCTGCGATTCCGAAGACTCTGACAATTTTGTTGGCACTAGAGGGTTTCTCTTAGAAGATCCCTCTTCTCCCCAACGCAGGATGTCACCTCCAGAGGACATGTCATTTCAGGATTTCATCCGTGATATGGCTAAGGGTCTTTCAATCACAGTAGCTCCTGAAGAGGAAACCAGAGCAAAGGAATTGGAAATCCTCCAATATCCTAAAGCTCCTAAGGAGGCAGCTACTCTGCCTATTCATGATATTCTGCATAACTTGATGCTCAGAATGTGGGAGACACCTTTGACTACTTCTCCTTTCTCTAGGAGCCTTAATACTGTGTATCGAGTCCCACCTTGTCCTGGATTTCTGAAAACTCTGCTGCCACACCATTCAATGGTAGTGGAGTCAGCTATGCATAGGATAGCTAAAGTGCTAAAAGACATGCATCCAATCCTCCAGGTCGTGAATGCGGGACTATGGATGCTTTTGGACGCAGAACCTTTCAAACTTCCATGCTTTCAACTAGGATCAGCTCATATATCCTATATATGGGAATGTTCCTCAAAGAAATCACAGGAGACTTGGAACTTATGAGCCCATTTCTCCCAGATGATAAGAGACAAGACTTTCTTACTCTGGTTAAGCATGTTCAGGATGTCTCCAAGTTTGTCAATCGTGCAGCCTTTGACTGCTTCGAATGCATCAGCAGAATTTCTGCTATTACCATTGACGCACGACGGATTGCCTGGCTACAGGCATCAGATTTGGAGACATGGGTACTGGACAAGTTAGGCAACATTCCTTGCACGGGAGAAAATCTCTTTGGCAAAAACTGGCAGGAGAAGGCTAACGAGTTAGATGCTGACAATTCTACCTTAGATAGATTGTCAAAGTCTACAGCCACTCCAGCCAAAAGAAAGCCTTATAAAAAACCCTCTTTTACCAAAAAGAGGAAGTTTTATCCTTATACCCATCAGACTCAAGCTCCAGGTCAGGTTGCCCAAAAGGGACAAACTAGAGGACAAAAGAAACCAAAAGGCCCGAGAGCCCAACCAGCTCTCCAGGTTCAGCCCCCTCAGTGGCTTTGTCTCCTTCCTAGAGAGCTTTGCTTTCCTGCCTCTGAGGGGTCCTCAACCCCCCAATATTCCCGGCAGGTTATGCCACTTTGTCAACAGATGGCATCAGATAACAGCAGAAGATTGTACTTTGTCCATTGTAGGGGAGGTGTACAAACTTCATTTTCACAACTTACCCCCTCCTACAATTCTAAAGCAGTTTAATTCACAAACCTCTGCAGACAATCTTCTAGATCACGAGGTCTCCACACTTCTTGCCCAAGGGGCAATAGAGGAAGTACCCATTCTTCAACAGGGTGCAGGGTTCTACTCCCCCTATTTTCTTATCCCAAAGAAAACATGGGGACACAGACCCATTCTAGACCTCAGAGAATTGAACAAATATCTGTTTCAAGAAAAATTCAAGATTTCTCTGGGAATTCTTCTGCCATACCTTCAAAGCCAGGTCTGGCTTTGCTCTCTAGACCTAAAGGATGCATACACTCACATTCTGATCCATCCAGATCACAGGAAATTTTTAAGTTTCCTTTTCAGGGGAAGACATTTCCAGTACAGGGTTCTTCCTTTTGGTCTGGCTTCAGCACCAAGGGTATTCACGAAATACATGGCAGTAGTAGCTGCATTTCTACGAACCCTGGGGATTTTTGTCTTCCCCTACTTAGACGACTGGCTCATCCGAGCCTCCACAGTGACAGAGGCCAGCACCGCACTGTCTCGTACAATGCGAATCCTCCAATACTTGGGATTGGTAATAAACGTCCCGAAATCTCAACTAGTTCCTTCCCAATGCCTAGAATTCATAGGAGCCTGTCTGGATACCAGACAGGCAAGGGCTTTCCTTCCACAAGCCCGATGTCTTCGCATAATACAGTTAGCTTCCCAAGCAGCAGGCAAATCCTCCCTCAATGCTCGGGAGCTTCTGTAGTTACTGGGATGCATGGCATCCTCAGTTCATGTAGTCCCATATGCTCGCCTCCACATGCGAGCAGCTCAGTGGACCCTCTCCACATAGTGGACACAGGCCACGGGTCATTTGTCGGACAAAATAACAATCTCTCAACGACTAATTTTGTCCCTCCAATGGTGGCAATCAGTAGAAAATCTTGACAGTAGGATCTCCTTTCCATCAACCCCTCTTTCCTTTTCGTCTCTCCGGGCCAGTCCAGGAACAGTAGGGTAGTCAACCTCCTTCAGCAACTGAGGACTGAAAACTTCAAAGCTTTGCTGACAGCTTATGTAGCTCCCCCTAGTGTCAGAGAGCCAGTATTTTCAGTCCTCAGCAGCTGAAGGGTTGTTTGCTGACAGGCTCCGAGAGAAGAAAACGGAAGTATTTTAAAGGCTCCTGTCTAGCCCTAGCTGGGTTGGTTCTTAGAAGTGCTGTGGGTATCTGGGGCTTAAAGCTTAAGTCCGGGTTAAAAAAAAAAAAAAAAATCTTTAGGTACCACAGTAACAGTAAGGACGGGTATCTGCTGCCGGCTTAGGCAGTAGAGGCAGAGCTTGCCTTGTAGACGGGACCCGTCCGAGTGAGCAGAGCACGGTCCTGGAGGCTCCACAGACCAATCCTAGGACTCAGGACTTTCTCTGCCGCGGGCAGCGGAGCTGGATAGCTCGGTGAGCACATGGCGTTATTTCAGGTCGGTGTTTATTATTTCTGCAGTTGCAAGCCGCGATCGTTGATTTGCCGGGGGGGGGGGTGGGCAGCGAGACTGACAGGTCTGGTGATTTTTTTTTGGGGGGTCGGCTAGCTACGCGATTTCGGGTAGTGCTGTTTTGTTTCCCCTTGCTGTTTTTCAGGGCAGTTCACAGCTGGTGGTTGCTAGATGGAGGAGACTTCAGGGAATCAAGCCGCGGGCAAGCCTCGGGCCTCGGGGGAAAAAGCAGGAATGGCGGCCATTTTAAAGCCGGCTGCCGTTTCTCCCGTGCTTTTGCAAAAGCCGCACAAGAGAGTGAAGTCAAATAAGGAGAACCCGACGCTAAAGGGAGATCCCGTTCCCGTTGTAGAGGGGTCTGAGGGGCTACAATCTGTTTTTTCCCCGGATTTTATTTTAGCCCTTCATAGGGCTTATTGCTTGCGGTTGGAGCAGGGGCAGAGCAAAGAAGTTTTGCCTTGCCTACCAGTTCTGTTTCCTCTCCCTGGCGTGGCAGGTGACCCAGGCGAAGGCCCTTCCAAGCCGAGACTGGCGGCGGGCAGCGTTTCTATGGGGCCCGATCCGCTGTCTCTCGATTTTCAACACCCAGAGGAGGGGGAGATCCCTTCAGATTCTGGGGGGAATGCTGGCCGGCAGACCTTGAAGAGGGTGAGCTAGCGCCTGGTGAGGATCCCAATCTTTTCCGTGTGTTTAGAAAAGAGGAGTTGGGAGTGCTAATTTCTCAATCTTTGTCAGCTTTAAATATTGCTTTACCGGCTTTGCCAGTAGAACCATTGGAGGATCCCTTATTGCAGGGTTTTAGATTCGAGCAGCGCTGTTTCCCGGTGCATCGCGTTATTAAACAGATGATAGAATCGGAATGGGAATGCCCCGAGGCCTCCTTGCGGGGTGCTTGGGTGCTTGGACGTTTTATATCCCATCCCTCAGGAAAAGAAGGAATTGCTACATATGCCGAAAGTTGATGCGCTTGTCTCGGCTTTGACTAAGAATACTACTATCCCTTTTGAGGGGGGTACGGCCCTTAAAGATCTCCAGGATAGAAAGTTGGAGTCCATTCTCAAGCAGACGTTTGAAACCAGTGCACTGGCTTTACAAACAGCTATCTGTGGAGCCTACGTCTCCAGAACTTCAATTAGGTGGCTGCAAGCAGATTCCTCTCCAGGCTTGGATGGAGCAGCGGCGCAGGAAGGAGCGAAATTGGAGTCAGCTATGGCTTATCAGGCTGACGCTTTTTATGATCTGGTGCGGATGTCGGCTAAATCCATGGCTTCCGTCATTGCCGCGAGGAGATTTCTCTGGCAGAGGAATTGAGCGGCAGACACGTCTTCCAAGACGCATCTTAGTAGACTGCCTTATAAGGGTAAGCTGCTTTTTGGGGAAGCATTGGACAAAATTGTAAAGGATTTAGGAGACTCCAAAGGCGGACGTCTGCCAGAGGACCGTCCGAAAGGTCAGAAGCACGGTTCTGCGCAGCGGGGTCAAAGCCAAGAGGCGTGCAGATTCCAAGGCTCCCGGTTTGCGCCTTATCAGAGAGGACGCTACTTTGGTTCCAGGGGACAGTCCTTTTGAGGTGCGCAAGGATTTGGAAGGGGGTTTGCCGGACCCCAGTCAGGTGCCGTTAAGAAGCCACAATGAAATGAGGGAGGTCCGGGCGGAGAATCTTAATAGGTCGGTTGCAGTTCTTCCTCTCCTCCTGGACCACCATAATCTTGGACCGCTGTGTGTTGGAGATAATTCGTGACGGCTATTCTCTGGAGTTCGAGCAACCGCTACAGGGGGGCGTTCGTGAGATCGCCATGCGGGTCTGCCGCAAAAGCTTTAGTAGTGCGACAGATGCTTCAGCGGTTGCTGGACATCCAAGCGGTCGTTCCCGTTCCCTCCAAACAATGCGGCTTAGGTCGATACTCCATTTATTTTGTGGTTCCCAAAAAGGAGGGTTCTTTTCGGCCAATCCTCGATCTCAAGCACGTAAACCGCTGTTTAAGGGTGCCGCATTTTCACATGGAAACGCTACAGTCCGTGATCCGGTCCGTGCAGCCGGGGGAGGTTCTGTCCTCTATAGATTTGACAGAAGCGTATTTACACATTCCCATCAAGCCTCAGCATCAGAAGTTCTTGCGTTTTGCGGTACCCATGGGCCATTTTCAGTTTCGCGCCTTGCCGTTCGGTTTGGCGACGGCACCTAGCACATTCACAAAGGAGATGGTGGTGGTGGCGGCAGCTTTGCGGAAGGAGGGCATCCTAGTGCATCCTTATTTGGACGATTGGCTCATCCGGGCACGGTCGGTGCCGGAATCGAGAGAAGCCACTGCCGGGTAGTGGCGTTTCTGGAGAGTTTAGGTTGGGTGGTTAATCGCTCCAAAAGTCAGCTGTCGCCCGTGCAGTCCCTGGTGTATTTGGGAGCTTTGTTCGACATGAAAAGGGGAGCGGTTTTTCTCCTGGAGGTCCGGGTTCAGAAGCTGTTACGACAGGTGACCGCCTTTTTGCTCCTCAAGGCGCCCACAGCTTGGAGATACCTGCAGCTTCTGGGTTCGATGGCAGCGACGTTAGATTTGGTGCCGTGGGCCAGGGTGCATATGCGGCCGCTTCAACACGCCCTGCTTTCCCGTTGGTCTCCACAGAAGCATCTGCTCAGTCAACGTTTGTGTTGCCCAACCGACGTTTCCGTCAGTCTTCAATGGTGGAGCGATCCTGTCCATCTCCGGGTGGGCATGCCGTTGGAATCTCCGGAATGGGTCTTGCTCACCACGGATGCAAGTCTCTCTGGTTGGGGGGCTCATTGTATGGCTCAAGTAGCTCAGGGCCGATGGACGGTGGAGATGGCCAACTGTTCCATCAATCAACTGGAGATGAGAGCGGTAGCTCTAGCGTTGCAGACGTTCGAGCCGCTTGTGAGCGGCAAAGCGATGCGAGTGTTCTCGGACAATGCGGTCACCGTCTCCTATATCAGTCGACAGGGGCGGTACAGGCAGTGTGGTTTTGTTGGAGTGTCAGGCGCTAATGCAGTTGGCGGAAAAGCATCTTCTAGCTCTGTCGGTGGTGCATGTTGCAGGGAAGGACAATGTGCAAGCGGATTTTCTCAGTCGGGAGTTTTTGGACCCCAGAGAGTGGCGGCTGAACGATGCTGTTTTTCACGACATTACAAGGCGTTGGGGTCAGCCGGTGATGGATCTCATGGCAACTTTCGACAATGCCAAGACGGTCCGATTCTTCAGCAGGCGCAGGGAGCGCATGTCCGAAGGTCTCGATGGTTTAGTTCTAGCTTGGCCGGCGAGGGAACTGCTCTGTCTTTCCGCCGTGGCCGATGATAGGTCGAGTGGTTCGCAGGATTGCTCGGTTTCGGGGACTGGCCGAGACGAGCATGGTATGCAGATCTCGTGCGTTTGCTGGCCGACCGTCCTTGGAGGTTACCAAGCCGAATGAATTTGTTGGGCCTATTCTCATGCTGCAAGTGGATCGCTTCTTGCTTATGGCTTGGCTCTTGAAAGGGGCCGGTTGAGGCGTAGGGGCTATTCTGCGGCGGTGGTCAACACCATGCTTCAGGCTAGGAGGCAGTCGATGGCTTTGGCTTATATCCGTGTTTGGCTGATCTTTGAAGACTGGTGCGTACGGCATAGCATTTGCGTGGAAGGTGCTGGGCCGTAGTCCGTCTTTGCATCCGGATGTGCAACTCTTTCTGCGGGCGATTAAGAACCTGCGGTGGCCTCGAAGGCCGGTAGTGCCTCCGTGGGACTTAAATTTGGTTTTGACAGCGTTGACGCGGGCTCCTTTTGAGCCAATGAGGGGAATTCCGTTGAGGGAGCTTTCGTGGAAGACGGCGTTTTTGGTCGCGTTGTGTTCCGCCAGACGGATTTCAGACTTGCAGGCGTTGTCATGCAGGGAACCGTATATTCAGTTTTTGGAGGAGAAAGTGGTTTTGCGGCCGGTGCCTTCCTTTCTTCCGAAGGTGGTGTCTAGTTTTCATCTGAATCAGTCCATATCTCTTCCTACATTTAGTACAAATTCGGCGTCAGAAGGGAGCACTTTTCTGCATAAGTTAGATCTTGGCAGAGTTTTGCACCGGTACCTCAAGCGCACACAGCCTTTTGGAAAGTCGGATAGATTGTTTATTCTGTTTGCAGGAGCACGCAAGGGAGAAGCGGCTTCTAAGGCCTCCATTTCCCGCTGGGTGAAGCATGCAGTAGCGGCTTCGTATCGAGCAGCCGGGAAAAGCGCACCGGAAGGTCTCCGAGCTCATGCCACTCGGGGGTTAGCTTCGTCCTGGGCCGAGAGGGCCTTGATTCCTCCTGTAGATATTTGTCGGGCAGCGACATGGTCGTCCTTGCATTCTTTTGCAAAGCATTATCGTTTAGACATGCAGGCTGCGGGAGACGCTAAAGTCGATGCGGCTGCTGTTGTGGCAGGGTTGTTGGGACCCTCCCGTGTGTAGGTACTGCTTTGGTACTACCCTACTGTTCCTGGACTGGCCCGGAGTGACGAAAAGGAAGAATAAATTAGGCCTTACCTGCTAATTGTCTTTCCTTGAGTATTCTCCGGGCCAGTTCAGGACCCACCCTGTTTGTAGTTGGGGATCGTTCCAGGACTTCTGGCGCATGGGCATACGCAAAGAGTCGTACACGCCGATGCCCGATTGCGCGGTGGTCTTTTTGATGGTTCTCTTTTTGAGAGTTCGCGGTTCTTTACGGAGGACCGGGCTAGGGAGTTCCCGAGGGGTTCTGTGCTCTGTTTCCGGGGGTCTGTTCTTCTAGATATAGCACAGTATATTGGAATATTCCTCAGTTTCTAGATTTTATAGGTATTTAGGTTTCTACGTTTGTCAGGTTGCTTGTGGTGAGGTACTCTCCTGAGTTCTCTGAAGTAGTTGTAGGTAATGGTTCATCCATAGCGTTCTATATTGGGGGTTACTGCTTAGACATGGGTAGACTAGCTCTCTGACACTAGGGGGAGCTAGATAGGCTGTCAGCAAAGCTTTGAAGTTTTCAGTCCTCAGTTGCTGAAGGAGGTTGACTACCCTACTGTTCCTGGACTGGCCCGGAGAATACTCAAGGAAAGACAATTAGCAGGTAAGGCCTAATTTATTCTTCAGGCCTCCCTAACAGATGCATCACAGGTGGGTTGGGGAGCACACCTGAATCATCTTTCTACCCAGGGCACCTGGACTCCACAGGAGGTTGGTTTACACATAAACCTTCTGGAGTTAAGAGCAATTTATTTAGCTCTTAGAGTGTTCCACGCCCAGCTCAGCTACAAGACAGTTCTAGTCCAGACGGACAATCAGGTAGCCATGTTCTATGTGAATAAGCAGGGCAGGACCGTCTCTCTGTCATTATGCAACGAAGCTTTACGACTGTGGGCCCTTGCCAGAGAGCATCAAATTCACCTAGTGGTATATCTTCCAGGCCTTCAAAACATTTGGGCAGACAAACTCAGTCGAGTGCGGCTACCTCACGAGTGGTCACTCCACCTAGACCAGGTGGCAAAGATATTTCATCTTGGGGCACTCCAGACATAGACCTCTTTGCAAGTCCATTGAATGCCAAACTTCCCCGGTTGTGTTCCAGGATTCTGGCGCACAACTGTCCTGGCAAGGGATGCCTTCCTCCTTCACTGGGGTCAGGACTTCCTTTATGCCTTCCCACCCATTCCCCTCATTCCCAAGACGCTCTTCAAACTTCAGAGAGACAGGGGTCGCATGATTCTCATAGCACCACGATGGCCACACCAAACGTGGTATTCCCTGCTTCTGCATCTCTCTCAAGCGACACCTCTGGAGTTAGGGCATGCTCCAGATCTCCTTTCCCTGTAGAATGGGACACTATGGCAACTGAATCCCCAGTCCCTGCACATCACGGCCTGGTTGTTGAAGGCTTAGACCTCCAGGATTTCAACCTGTCCCAGCAGGTAAAAGATATCCTTCAGGCTTCTAGGAAACTTTCCACAAGAAGATCTTATGCCTTCAAGTGGAAACGTTTTATTATATGGTGCTCCAAAAAAGGGATTAAACCCCCTGGTCATCGATACTAGATACTTAGAATCAATACTAGAGTATCTCCTTCACTTATCAAATTCTGGGTTAAAGACCAATTCGGTAAGAGTCCATCTTAGTGCAATTGCAGCTTCTTATAAGCCTCTAAATCAGTGGTTCTCAACCCTGTCCTCGGGACCCCACTAGCCAGTCGGGTTTTCAGGCTATCCACAATGAATATGAATGAGATATATATGCATTAGAAATAGCCTGCCAAACTGACTGGCTTGTGGCCCTCCAATGCTGGATTTGGGGACCCCGGCCTTACACCTCTGTCATTTAAGATTGTGAGTGGGCAAGGTACAGATGTCCAAGACATCAAAAAGATTAGATGGAATATGTCACATACCTCCTCGCCTCTCACCACCACCAAAATATTGTCTATTAGACAACTTTTTGGTGGTGGTGAGAAACTAGGAGGGATGTGACACATTCTATCTACCCTTTTGATGTCGAGGACATCTGTACCTTGCCCACTCACAATCGTACTTGACAGAGGTGTATGGCAGGGGTCCCCAAATCCAGCACTGGAGGGCCACAAACCAGTCAGTTTGGCAGGCTATTTCTAATGCATATATATCTCATTCATATTCATTGTGGATAGCCTGAAAACCCGACTGGCTAGTGGGGTCCCGAGGACAGGGTTGAGAACCCCTGCTCTAAATGGACAACCAATTTCCTCTCATCCACTCATATCAAGATTTATGAGAGGCCTTCTATTAACCAAACCTCCCATCAAGCCACCACTGGTGGCATGGGATCTTAATTTAGTTCTTGGGCAGCTCATGAAGCTGCCTTTTGAGCCTTTAGCCACTGCAGCCCTTAAGTTCTTGACCTGGAAGGTCATCTTCCTAATTGCAATCACCTCTGCCCGTCGCATTAGTGAATTGCAAGCTTTAGTTGCTGATCCTCCTTATACTAGGTTTCATCATGGTAGGGTTGTTCTTCGAACTCGCCCTCATTTTATGCCAAAGGTGGTTTCGCCTTTTCATTTAAATCAATCAATTTATCTTCCTGTATTTTTTCTCACGCCTCTAATGCAGAAAGGAACCTTCATACTTTGGATTGCAAAAGGGCCTTAGCCGTTTACATACAAAGAACACAGCAACATAGAAAGTCTTCACAACTTTTTATAGCTTTTGACTCTAGTCATTTGGGACTTCCAGTCTCCAAAAGAGCTTTATCAAAATGGATTGCCCAATGCATATCCTTTACTAATGAGAGTAAGGGTCTTCCTCTTCAGAACCATGTCACAGCTCATAATGTCAGGGCCATGGCAGCTTCTATGGCTAATCTCCACTGTGTCTATCGATGACATTTGTCAAGCAGCCACCTGGGCTTCAGTACACACCTTCACTGCCCACTACTGCCTAGATGAAGCCTCCCGTCGGGATGCCATCTTTGGCCAAGCTGTTCTTCAAAACCTTTTTCAAACATAAACCAACTCCTACCCACCAACCCTGGTAGGATGCCAGAGATCCATGGGAGGAAGGATCTTCACCCTTGACATTGGCACCTTCCTGGGGCTATCTCCCTGGCATCTTTAGCTAAGGAGTCCCCATATGTGAGGACTACATTCCTGCTTGTTCCTGGAGATAGCGTAGTTACTCACCTGTAACAGGTGATCTCCGGGAACAGCAGGAATTTAGTCGTCCCAACCCACCCACCTCCCGTAGGAGTTGTCTCTCTCTCTCTCTTTCTCTTTCCTCTCTCTATCCTTTCACTCAGCTACAAACTTAAATGAAGAGGGACAGTTGGAAAGGCGGGAAGACAGCACGCATGTGCTGAGGGATGCTCCCAAAAGCGTTCTTATTGGACGCTGGGGAGCGTTCCCGCGCAGGCTCCGTCAATACCGACACTACCCATATGTGAGGACTAAATTCCTGCTGTTCCCGGAGATCACCTGTTACAGGTGAGTAACTACGCTGTTCGTCCATATTATCTACCCTGACATACCGGGCCCCTGACTGCGGGGAAGTCGTTGGGCGTCAAGCCAGGCCCTGAGTGCCACCGGCCTCGGGTGAGCCTTCAACACGGATTGAGATCCAGGTCCTGAATCCTCAGGTGTCCGGTCCTCCCTGGCCAGTTTCTGGGAGTCTGACCAGAGATCCACTGAATCCTGGTTCCTCAGGGCCGGTCTCGAAGTGTGGGAGTCCCGAGCCTCAGAGTCTATGACGCCCTCTGGCTCTTATTGGGAGACAAACGTCGAGGCCTCTCGATACAGATATGTCCCTTTGGAGCTGTCTCTCCTGGAGCCAGTTATTTCCTTGGCCCCAAAAGAACTGGAAGCCTCAGGCCCATACTAGATCTGCAAATTCTGAACAAGCTTCTGGTGAGGTAGAAGTTCAAGATGCCCTCCCTTGGAACCCTGCTGCTCTACCTCCACCAGGGAGACTGTCTGTACTCCTTAGACCTGAAGCAGGGGTCTCAAACTCCAGTCCTGGAGGGCTGCATACTAGTCAGGTTTTCAGGGTATCCCTAATGAATATGCATGAGATATATTTGCATGCATTCCCACCATTGTTGCCGCCAACGGGACACATTAGAGGTCAAGGCCTTCCTTCCAAAGGAAAAGGCACATCTCGTGCAGCTGGCGGGAGAGATGTAGACTCATCTGTTCGTACTGCTCGCCGCCTCTGCTTACTGGGCCATATAGCCTCCACAGTCCGTCACGCCCTTAGCCTGCTTGCACATGCGTGCAGTCCAGTGGTACCTCTGCTCCCTGTTGACTCAAGCCACAGGCAGATTGCGCAACAGGGTCAGGATCACCCGCCAACTGGCAAATGCAATTCCAGGTGCCTGCACCACAGGGGGTCCTAACTAACAGATCCTTCTCTCCTGGGTTGGGGACACACTACAGAGACCTCCGCACTCAAGGCAGCTGCTCTTACATATCAACCTCCTGGAACTCAGCCATCTAATTGGACTTGAGAGCATTCCTCCACCTCCTGTGCAAACGCTCTGTGCTGATCCAAATGGACAACCAGGCTACCATGTTTTATGTGAACAAGCAGGGGAGCACGTGTTCGTACTCCTGCCAGGAAACTGTGGCTCTCCTCTCCTTTGCAGTATGCCATGGAATGCCTCCCAGGTCAGGACAGTTGCTTAGCGGACAAACTCAGCAGAGTCCTCTGCCCACATGAATGGTATCTGAACCCCAGAGTAGCGTAAAGACTCTTCTGCCTCTGGGGCAGGCCTGTGATGCATGTCTTTGCCTCCCGGGACAACACGCAGCTGCCCTGCATCTGTTCATGTCAGCCACACCCAGGGAGGATGGCAGTGGATGCCTTCCCACCGACACCGTTGGTGGCCAAGACCCTCTTCAAGATCCAGAGCGAGCAGGCATCAGTAATTCTTATCACCTCCAGATAGGCCCGACAACCCTGGTTCCCTCTGTTGCTCTCCTTGTTGGTGGCGGATCCGGACCTCCTGTCCCAGGAGGAGGACGACTCCTTCCTGCACCCCAACCTGGGTTCACTAACGTTGACAGTGTGGCTGCCGAAAGGGTAGCCTTGGCTCCTTTAAATCTCATGGAGAAAGTCGAGGAGATCCTCCTGGCCTCCCGAAAACCCTCCACCAGATGAGCATGCGCTTTCAAATGGAGAAGATTCTTCATCTGGTGTGCGGAGAGAGGAGAGAACTTTCTCCTGCCACATGCAATTAGTGCTACAGTACTTCACCTCTCACATGCCGGCCTGCTGTCTAATTCGGTGAGGGTGCAATTGAGTGCCATAGCCACTCACCATCACCCTGCAGAGGGGAAATCCCTCTTAAGCTAGCCCCTGGTCTCAAGGTTCTTCCGGGGCTGCTTTCTATTGAAGCCCCCTCTCCACTCTTCGATGGTGGAATGGGACTTTAATGTGGTGCTCTCTAAACTCACCAGACTGTCGTTCGAGCCTCTGGCTACATGCCATTTGAGTTAACTCTCCTGGAAAGTGGTCTTTTTGGTGGCCATCACGTTCTCTCGGAGAGCAAACTCCAGGCCTTGGTGGTGGATCTGCCATATACAAGGTCCTTCTAAGAACAGGGTCGTGCTCCACACACACCCCAAATTCCTCCCCAAGGTGGTATCTCCCTTCCACCTCAACCAGGATGTGTTTCCCACCACCTTTTTTTTTCCACGACCCCACGCCGTCATGGAGGAGATAATTTTGTATATGCTAGACTATAAGTGGGCCCTGTCCTTCTACCTGCAGCGGACCCAGCCCGTCGCAAAGCTCCTCAGTTCTGTCATATGACCCCAGTAGATTGGGGCTCTTTGTAACAAAGCAAACACTGTCCACTTAGGTGGCGGACTGCATTGCCCTTGACTATGAGCGGGCAGGCCTCTCCCTTGAGCATTGGATCACTGCACATGTGCAGGCTATGGCCACATCGGTAGCCAACCTCTGCTCAGTGCCTGTGATGGAAATCTGCACATGGTTTTTGATTCATGCATTTTGTAGCTCATTTCCTGGAGAGCAAGTCCCGCAGGGATGGTGCCTTTGGACAGCCAGTACTCCTTAATATTTTTGGGGTGTAGGCAACTCCTTCCTTCCGACCCTTCTTTGTTCAGGCTACCAGAATGATAGTGTTGCTGGATGCTAGGGTGTTGCAGAGTCTCATCTTCTACAACTCACGGTTACCTGTTTGGTCACCATTAGTGCTGTCATGGTTCGGTCCTCAGCAGCCTGGAGCTATGGAGTCCCATATGTGAGGATTGACTTCCTGCTGCTTCCTGAAGAAAGCAAAGTTACTCACCTGTAACAGGTGTTCTCTGGGGACAGCAGGAATCTGTCCTCACAACCCTTCCTCCTCCCCTTGGAGTTGTTTCCCTACATTATTTTAAGTCCTTTTTTGCTATGTCATCTGACTTACCAAGATGGTACCCTTGGGCAGCAAGGGGACCACGCATGTGTGGTAGCATGTTCCAAGGCTTTCTTTGAAAGCTGGGGAAATGCTTCGCACGGGCTTAGTCAGCACCTGGAGAACACCTGCTACAGGTGAGTGAGTATGCTTTCTTTGCTCTGCAGGGTCTGCTCCAGTCAAATGCATCCACTCCTATCCCTGAATATCAGGATAAAAGGGGCAAATTAGGGCACATAGTGACTCTTTACTCAGCTTGCTCCAAGTTTTCTCCCTCTCCTGTTCCGTACAAGCTGCTGGGGAGAGGGAGGGGCTGCAGTGGGAAGCAGAGGGCTGTTCTCCCAGACACTTACAGTAGAGGTGGGATAGGAACTACTAAGCCATGCACCTGGTCGTCTCCACTAAGGCACACCGAGGACTTTCTGAAGGCTCACCAGTGTGCCTCATACTTTGTTGAGAAGAACTGATGAAGAGCATTTGCTGCCAGCTCATTTCCTCAGCTTGTAGTATCCTCCTCCAGAGCTCGATTTAAGACTTTGGCATCCAAAGACAAGGCCAGACAGCAGATTCCATAGAGTGGGGGACAAGGGGGAATTGTCAGATCTCAAAGATTGGAGAAGGTTATAATGCTGTAGCATAGTCCTCTTAGACCTTGATATTTGGCGCTTTTGGAATTTGACACCCTAGGTGATTGCCTATTTTGCTCAGGCCCGACTTCCTTGTGTTTTCACCATTTCTCCTTCCCAAAATGGTGCACACTGGTTCCACTGGTTCTCTCCAATGCCAGCCCTGTGCCCCATGCAGAGTTCAGTCGTCCTCTCTCTAGCACAGCTCAAGAATTATCCCCTGGTTTACCAACCCCCTTACTTAGCCTGGAGCAGCCTTTTCCAGTACTCTGCTCCCCACTGCCTTTTCGTTGGCTGGATCCTGCTTTACTGCCTTTGCTAGGCAGTGTAGGCTCAGCTTACTCGAGGGGGGAGATGTAAATACTGAAAATAACCCGACATTTAACCATCCTTCTGACTTTCAGTCATGAATGCAAAACCCTGTAGCATGTTGGAAAAAAAGCCAGACATCTGTCATTTCTTGCCTCCTAACTTACGAGCACATGTGAAACTGCCCCTTAAATATTGTGGCTCTAGGCATGTGCCTAATTTGCTTATGCCTTAAACCAGCCGGGAGCTGAGAAATGAGCAAGGCAGTTTGAAAGAAGGAATTCACTATCTACTATGTTTTACAGTATGTAAGATGCTATGCTCCAGAAGCTGGAATGCCTTCTCCCATGGAAATGCATTGGGTCATTTGGGCCAGGAAAGTGAACCTATTTTGCTGGTACCCCACTCTGACTGGCTCGGCTTCAAATTGTCTTTCCACTGGTTTTCCCCCCATGGCAATTTTCATCCTATTCCATTTAATTTTCCCTGAGCTATTTGGATTTTGCCTCCAGAGAGACATTTCTCGACCCCCTTTGTATAATTATTTTCCTACTTACTTTGCATTGGAAAGGAAAAACAATAGCATAAAACTAGAACACGATCCCAAAAACAGTTTTTGGTGTCGCCTGTCGGCAATGCCTTTCATGCTTTTTCTTTTTGCGTTAAAAGCAAGCTTTGTAGTAGAGAGGTCCCCAGATGTGAATACTTGCCATCTTGTTTGTCGTTAGAGAAAACCATTACCTATAGCAGCTGTTCTCCATGGGCAATAGGAATTAAGTCCTCTTCATATGCCCCCCCTACTTGCCTTGCTTTTGAGGCAAGAAGTCAAGTGCATGCACAGCAGTGCCTCTCAAAGACTTCTAGAAGATTTTAGAAAACTGGAGAGGCTTGTCCGTGCAGGCTGTCAGATAAAGTTACCCAGATATGAGAACTTGTGCCAGGTTTTTTTTCCAGAGAACCCCTGCTACTGATAAGTAACATAGTTTTCTCTGTAGAAAGCATTTAGTTAGTCACAAATTATGGGTTTATGTATTGTGGATTTTTTTGTTTTTGTTAAACTTTAATCTCTTGTATTTTAGGGTGAAAATTTGACAGATGACGAAACTGATGAAGAAAGGTATGTGGAAAGTTTGCTTTTGTTTGACATGAAATCAGTGTAATACATACTAAGCTGTGGGAATCTGATATATGCCCCACAACCCTTGCATTATTTCTTGTAGAAAATCAACAAATGCCGCATTAGAATATCGGATAAATTGGATTATTGTGGATTTTTGTTGGTTGGGTTATCTTTTAAAGAATTAGCCAAAGAGATTGTAGTTGTGCCCTGTTGATGCTGACATGGTGTTGGTTTGGCTCTTGATAAGCGGGCAGCAGTCTCATCTTCATAAGCCTGGTTACCCATTTGTGCTTAGAGGGACACTCTATTGAGTCTGATTTGGAGAAGCCGGTGAAGGACTTGGATAAGACGAAAAACTTTTTCTGCCTTCTGGAGGACAAGTCCAAGGAGCCTGTAAAGTGGGCAGGAGTTCCTTTTCTGTCAAACCTCCATCCACTCCTCGTGGGCCTGCTGGTTGGACTCCTGAGGGTTTTGGACCCCTGTCACTACCAAACTGAAGGCCTTTCTTCCTCTCTGCTTACGGACTTTGGGCTCGTTCTCTTTGGGACCGCTTTGACCCAGGAACCTGGTCCTATCTCCAGGAACAAGCAGGAATGAGTCTTCACATATGGGTATCGTCGGTACCGACGGAGCCTGTGCGGGAACGCTCCCCAGTGTCCAGTAAGAAAGCTTTTAGGAGCATTCCACAGCGCCTGCGTGCTGCCTTCCCGCCTTTCCCAACTGCCTCTCTCCAGTTCTTCTTTTCCGCGGAGCCAGCAGGTCGTGTATCTCCAGGAACAAGCAGGAATGAGTCCTCACATATGGGTGCGTCGGTACCGACGGAGCCTGCACGGGAATGCTCCCCAGCTTCCCAGAATGAAAGCTTTTGGGGCATCCCACAGCGCATGCACGCTGCCTTCCCGCCTTTCCTAACCAACTCTCCTCAGTTCTTCTTTTCCGCGGAGCCAGCAGGTTGTGTTCCTGTCACCGCTGAAGAAGTTCTTTATTTTAATTTATTTCTTTGGTCGCGTGTCTGCCTTCCCCGACGCCGGACCGGTACCGCCGGTCTTTTCTTTTAAAAAAAAAAAACACCTATTTTTCCTCACTTGGTGTATTTTTTTTCTTAGGCCTCCAGGCCCACAAGAAATTTTTCCCTCATGGAAAAACCAGCCTCCGGGTTCAAAAAATGCACTAAGTGTAGCGGTACAATTTCTGTCACAGATACCCATGAATGGTGTCTGAAATGTTTGGGGCCTGAACACTCCATCCCGGATTGCCAGTCCTGTTCTCAAATGTCTAAACGAGGGTTACAGAACCGGGCAGCCAAGCTCCATGTGCTGTTTCCCACGGATGCACCGGCGGTGGCATCGACATCTTCCAGGTCTTCCTCTCCTGATGGTCTCAGGTAACCAAACATACTTTTAGCAGGTCCTCGAAGGGCAAATCTCCCTCTAAGCATCGAGATGCCTCCGGGCTTGCCCTCGAGGATCCTGCCCCAGCCAAACAACCCCGGCGGGAAGCTCCAGCTTCCAAAGCTCCTCCTATGGGTTACAGGTTGACATCGATGGCATGGCCTCGACCAATCACTTGTTAGACTGCTCTGGGGTTACCGGCACAATCTCCCGGTACCGACATCCAGGCAGTCGTGTCGTCCATGGATCACACTGTACAATCCATGCAGCAGGCTATACTGGCTTTCATTAAGGCTGCGATGCCGACGGTACCGCAACAAGCTCCGTTGTCGGTAACGGCGCCGGTACTGGTATCAACTTCGATACCGGTACCGACTGCATCGACATCGGCCAGGATACCGATTCCGGCTCCCTGTCCTGGGCTCTTTCTCGGTACCGATCCAGTACCGGGAACACCCGATGTCGGTACCGATTGATACGCCTATCGATCTTTGGAATCGAGCAGACGATACTTCGATTCTTCTGATGATTCTGATTCATCGGATGAGTCTCCTGAAGTATCTATCACCCTTCCTGAGGAGCCCTCTTCAAAAAGGAGAATGTCTCCTCCAGAGGATTTGTCCTTTCAAGACTTCATAATAGAAGTAGCTAAAGGATTCTCTATTTCAGTAACCTCTGAAAAAGAACCTAGAGCAAAAAAAATAGATATTCTGGGATGCTCTAAGGTTCCCAGAGAGGCAGTCACCTTGTCAATTCATGAAATTCTTCAAGAACATTTGATTGAATTATGGGAGACTCCTCTCACCCTTTCTCCTCATTCTCGTAGATTGGACACTATGTACCGTGTCCCTCCCTCCTCCTGGATTTCAAAAAAACTCAGCTTCCTCACCACTCCATTGTGGTGCAGTCAGCTATGAAGAGGATAAAGAGTACCAAAAGACACTCTTCTACTCCTCCAGGAAGAGAATGCAGGACCTTGGATGCTTTTGGTAGGAAAATCTTCCAAGCTAGCATGCTTATTGCCAGAATCAATTCATATAGCCTCGATATGGGTATGTTTCTGAAGGAAGTTGCAAAAAAGCTGCACAACTTTCTCCCTTTAATTCCAGAGGATAAAAGGGATGAGTTCCTTCTTTGGCTTAAGCATACTCAAGACATTGCAAAGTTTTCCAACAGGGCAGCCTTTGATTCTTTTGAAGGTGCCAGCAGAGCCTCAGGCATTGCTATAGCTGCTCGTAGAATTGCTTGGCTCCAGGCTTCTGATCTAGAACCCTGGGTTCAAGATGGTTTAGGAAATCTGCCCTGTACAGGTGAAAATCTATTTGGCAAAGAGTGGCAAATTAAAGCCACTCAAATGGATGCAGAAAATGCTGCTCTGGATAGACTTTCTAAGTCTACCTCCACTCCGGCCAAGAAAAAATCTTTTAAAAAGTCTTTTTACAAAAAGGGCAGATTTCCTTCCACTTCTGGTCAACAGTCTTCTACAGGTCGCTTTGCTACTAAGCGTCAGCAACCTAAACAGGCCAGTCCTAAACCTGCAGGGGCTGCTACAACCCAGCAGTCCCAACCCCCTCAGGGTTTTTGACTTGATACTAGAGAACTTAACCTTTCTGGCTCTACAACAGGCAGAACCTCTCACCATTCTAGGAAGGTTAGCTCATTTTGCTCCCAGATGGGAGCAAATCACATCAGAGCAGTGGACCCTCTCCATCATAAGAGAGGGCTACAAACTTCATTTCTCAGACCTTCCTCCCCATACCATGGTGAGACACTTCAATTCTCCCACATCTCTCCTCGACCTTCTGGATCAGGAGGTGACTACCCTTCTGGCCCAGAGGGCCATAGAAGAAGTTCCTCTTCTTCAACAGGGATCAGGGTTTTACTCCCCCTATTTTCTCATGCCAAAGAAAACAGGAGGATACAGACCCATTCTAGATCTCAGAGAATTGAACAAATTCCTATGCAAGGAGAAGTTCAAGATGCTTTCTCTAGACACTCTCCTTCCATACCTGCAGAGTCAAGATTGGCTTTGTCCTCTAGATCTCAAGGATGCGTACACTCATGTCCTCATCCATCCATCTCACAGAAAATTCCTACGTTTTCTGTTCCAGGGAAAACATTACCAATACAGAGTCCTTCCTTTTGGTCTGGCCTCTGCTCCAAGAGTGTTCACCAAATGCATGGCAATAGTTGCTGCATTTCTACGCACTCTGGGAATATTTGTCTTCCCATATCTGGACGACTGGCTCATCCGAGCTCCAACCCAGTCGGAGGCTCAGATCTCCCTGAACCGCACCAGGCGCATTCTGCAATACCTGGGACTTGTGGTAAACCTCCCAAAGTCCCAGCTCACCCCTACTCAGTCCCTGGAATTCATAGGGGCCTGGTTGGACACCACTTCTGCAAGGGCCTACCTTCCTCAGGCCCGTTGTCAACGTCTAGTGCAGTTAGCCTCCCAGATTCAGTCAAAGAGCCACTTAACTGCCAGGGAGATGCTACAGCTGCTAGGCCATATGGCTTCCACAGTACATGTGGTAGACTATGCTCGCCTACACATGAGAGCAGCTCAATGGACTTTGTCCACCCAGTGGACTCAAGCTTCAGGAGCTCTCTCAGACCAAATTGCAACCTCCAAACGTCTCTTTTGGTCTCTCCAATGGTGGATGTCCACTCAAAATCTGTTGCTGGGGTCCCCCTTCCAACCTTTGTTGCCCCAGGCAACCCTCACAACAGATGCCTCCCAAACAGGTTGGGGAGCTCATCTACAAGACCTCTCCACACAAGGCACTTGGTCCCCACAGGAGACCTCTCTTCATATCAACCACTTGGAACTTCGAGCAGTATTCCTAGCTCTCAAGGTCTTTCATACCCTCCTCAGCTACAAGACAGTCCTCATTCATACGGACAATCAAGTAGCCATGTTTTACATAAGCAAGGAGGAACTGGCTCTCTGTCGCTTTGCAACGAAGCTCTAAGATTATGGACCTTCGCCAGAGAGCATCAAATCCATCTCCTGGCAGTATTCCTCCCAGGAATCCAAAACTATTGGGCAGACAGACTCAGTCGAGTTCTGCTTCCACACGAATGGTCCCTGCACATGGATCAGGTACTCAGAATCTTCCAGGAATGGGGAACCCCGGACATAGACCTCTTTGCAAGTCCGTGGAATGCCAAACTTCCCCGGTTCTGTTCCAGAATTCCGTGTCAGGGAGCTCAGGCCAAGGATGCCTTCCTCCTTCATTGGGGTTAAGGCTTCCTGTATGCCTTTCCACCCATTTCTTTGATTCCCAAGACTCTGTTCAAACTCCAGAGGGATCAAGGATCCATGATCCTCATAGCGCCACGCTGGCCACGCCAAGTGTGGTACCCTCTACTTCTGCATCTCTCCAAAGCCCCCTCCCTGGACTTGGGAGCTGCGCCAGACCTTCTGTCCCAGGAGGAAGGGACTTTGTGGCATCCAAATCCCAAGTCCCTTTACCTCAGAGCTTGGTTACTGAAGGCTTAGACCTTCAATACTTTAATCTTTCTCAGCAAGTGAAGGATATCCTCCATGCTTCCAGAAAACCTTCCACTAGGCGTTCCTATGCTTTTAAGTGGAAAAGATTTTCCATTTGGTGTGCTCAAAAGGGTCTTGACCCTCTGGCACGTCCTGTGAATTCTCTATTAGAATATCTCCTGCATCTCTCCAATGCAGGCCTTAAAACGAATTCAGTAAGGGTCCCTTTGAGTGCTATTGCAGCATCCCTTAAGCCTCTCAATGGACAACCTATTTCCTCTCATCCTCTTATTGCAAGATTCATGAGGGGCCTAACTTTAACTAAACCTCCCATTTGACCTCCCCCGGTGGCAATGGACTTAAACTTGGTTCTTGGTCAGCTTATGAAGCAACCTTTTGAACCCTTAGCCACTACCTCCTTGAAATTTCTTTCCTGGAAGGTTATTTTCCTTATTGCAGTCACTTCTGCTCGCCGCATCAGTGAACTGCAGGCCTTAGTGGCTAATCCACCTTATACAAGGTTCCATCATGATAAGGTAGTCCTTAGGACAAATCCTCACTTTATGCCTAAAGTGGTCTCACCTTTTCATCTTAATCAAGAGGTATATTTACCTGTCTTTTTTCCAGCTCCTCATGCATCCAGTGCAGAGAGGAACCTTCATACTCTAGATTGTAAAAGAGCTCTTGCTTTTTACTTGCACAGGACACAGCAACATAGAAAGTCTTCCCAGCTTTTTGTTGCTTTTGATCCTTCTCATTTAGGACTTCCAGTCTCTAAAAGAACACTGTCCAATTTGATTGCTCAGTGTATTTCTTTGCTTACCAGAGTAAGAACCTTTCTCTGGAGGGCCATGTCACAGCTCACAATGTGAGGGCTATGGCCGCCTCTATGGCTCATCTTCATTCTGTGTCCATCGACCAGATCTGTCGAGCAGCCACCTGGGCCTCGGTTCATACCTTCACAGCCCATTACTGTTTGGACAAGGACTCCCGCCGGGATGCCTTGTTTGGTCAGGCTGTCCTCAGACACCTGTTCCATTCTTGAACAACTCCTGCCCTCCTTCCCTTAATGGATGCCTGAGATCCATAGGAAGACGAGGAACCCTTCAGGGTCTCATACCCTTGGGGATCTCCCAGGCATCTTAGCTAGGGAGTCCCCATATGTGAGGACTCATTCCTGCTTGTTCCTGGAGATAGCACAGTTACTTACCTGTAACAGGTGATCTCTGGGAACAGCAGTAATTAGTCCTCACAACCCTCCCACCTCCCCTAGGAGTTGTATCTCTCTCTATCTTTCCTTTCCTCTCTCTATTGTCTCAGCTTTAAACTTGAACTGAGGAGAGTTGGTTAGGAAAGGCGGGAAGGCAGCACGCATGCGCTGTGGGATGCCCCAAAAGCTTTCATTCTGGGAAGCTGGGGAGCATTCCCGCGCAGGTTCCGTCGGTACCGACGTACCCATATGTGAGAACTAATTCCTGCTGTTCCCAGAGATCACCTGTTACAGGTAAGTAACTGTGCTTTCCTGTCACTGCTGAATAATTTCTTATTTTCTTTTATTTTTCTTTAGTCGCGTGTCTGCCTTCTCAATTCCGCACCGGTATCACCGGTCTTTTTTCTTTCTTTAAAAAAAAAAACTTCTATTCTTTTCAGCGCATTTTTCTTCTGGGGCCTTAGGCCTACAGATATATTTTTCCCTCATGGAAAAACCCTCCTCTGGGTTTAAAAAATGCACGAAGTGCAGCAGCACTATTTCTGTCACTGACACCCATGACTGGTGTCTAAAATGTTTAGGTCCTGACCACTCCATTGCGGATTGTAAGTCCTGTTCCATGATGTCTAAAAGAGGGTTACAGAATCGGGCAGCCAAGCTCAGTACCCTGTTTCCCTCCGATGCAGTTTCCGTGGCATCGACGTCTTCCAGGGCTGCTTCTACATCCCATGGATCTCAGGTAACCAAACTTAAATCTGGCCAGTCCTCAAAGAGTTCATCTCCTTCTAAGTATCGAGATGCCCCCGGGCTTACTCTTGAGGATACCACACCGGCAAAATTACCCCGGCGGGAGGCTCCGGCTTCCAAAGCACTACCTATGGGGTCACAGGTTGACATAGATGGCTCGGCCTCGACCGATCACCTGTTACAATGTTCTGGGGTACCGGCGGTTTCCACCGGTACCGACATCCAGACATTGGTGTTGTCAATGGATCAGAATATTCTGACCATGCAGCGTGCCATCACGGCATTCATTCAAGCTGCGACACCTACGGTACCACAACAAACACCGTTGTCGGTACCTGTACCGATTCCGGTACCGGACCCGATATCGGTCCCGATACCAGTACTGCTTGCATCGACCGCAGCGGTACGCTATCCAGTGATACCCATCAGTACCGACCCGGTACCGATTACTCCCGATGTCGATACCTCCCGGTACGCGTATCGGGCTCTACGAGAGCATCCAGACAGTTGATACTTCGATTCCTCTGAAGACTCTGATTCTTCAGAGGCCTCAAATGAAGCATCGGGCATCCTTCCTCAGGAACCCTCTTCTCCAAAAAGGAGAATGTCTCCTCCTGTAGACTTGTCTTTTCAAGACTTCATTAGGGAGGTGGCCAAAGGCCTGTCCATCTCAGTAGCCTCTGAGACTGAACCTAGAGCCAAAAAATTGGATATCCTACAATATCCTAAGGCTCCTAAAGAGGCAGCCACCATACCAATACATGAGATTCTTTATGATCACATGCTGGGCATATGGGAGACTCCTCTTTCCACCACCCCTCATTCCAGAAGGTTGGACACCATGTATCGTGTTCCTCCTTGTCCTGGGTTTCATAAAACTCAGCTTCCTCACCACTCCATTGTGGTAGAGTCTGCTATGAGATCAAGAGTACAAAAAGGCACTCCTGCTCCTCCAGGAAGAGAATGCAGAACTCTAGATGCCTTTGGCAGGAAAATCTTCCAGGCCAGTATGCTTGTAGCCAGAATCAACTCCTATAGTCTCTATATGGGGATGTTTCTAAAAGAGGTTACAGATCATCTGCAAACCTTATCTCCTTTTATGTTAGAAGATAAGAGAGAAGAATACATCACCTGGCTTAAATATGCACAGGATGTATCCAAGTTTTCCAACCGTGCAGCCTTTGACTCTTTTGAGGGGGCCAGTAGAGCCTCGGCTATTGCCATAGGTGCACGCAAAGTTGCTTGGTTGCAAGCCTCTGATTTGGAATCCTGGGTACAGGATGGTCTAGGTAACCTTCCCTGTACAGGCGAAAACCTGTTTGGCAAAGATTGGCAAGCAAAGGCCAACCAAATGGATGCTGAAAACTTTGCTTTAGATAGACTTTCAAAGTCTACTACTGCTCCTTTTAAAAAGAGGTTGTTCAAAAAGGGATCTTTCCCAAAGAAAGGGAAATTTTCTTCTTATGGCCAGGCCTCTTCTCAAGGTCGTTTTGCTACAAAGAGACAGCAACAATCAAAACAGGCCAAAACCCAGGCTGCGAGGACGTCTATGGCCCAACAGCCTCAGCCTCCTCAGGGCCTTTGACTTTCCACTAGAGAACTTAGCCTTTCTGGCTCTAGAACATCCAGAGCCTCTCACCATCCCAGGAAGGTTAGCTCACCTTGCTCCCAGATGGGAACAAATCACAGCAGAGCAGTGGACCCTCTTCATCATAAAAGAAGGGTACAAACTTCATTTCTTAAACCTTCCTCCTCACACCATGGTGAAACAGTTCAATTCTCCAACATTTCTCCTCAACCTTCTAGGTCAAGAGATTGCTACCCTTCTTGCCCAAGGGGCTATAGAAGAAGTACCCCTTCTTCAACAGGGCTCAGGGTTCTACTCCCCCTATTTTCTCATTCCAAAGAAAACGGGGGGCTACAGACCCATATTAGATCTCAGAGACTTGAACAAGTTTGTATGCAAGGAGAAATTCAAGATGACTTCTCTCGGAACTCTCCTTCCATACCTCCAAAGTCAAGACTGGCTTTGTTCTCTAGATCTCAAGGATGCATACACCCATGTTCTCATCCATCCAACACACAGAAGATTCCTTCGGTTCCTTTACCAAGGAAAGCACTACCAATACAAAGTGCTTCCTTTCGGTCTGACCTCTGCACCAAGAGTGTTCACAAAATGCATGGCAGTAGTAGCTGCATTCCTGCGCACTCTAGGAATATTCGTATTCCCATATCTGGATGACTGGCTCATCCGAGCTCCATCCCAGTCAGAGGTCCAGACTTCCCTGGCCTGCACAAGGCGTGTTCTTCAGTATCTGGGACTGGTAATCAACATTCCAAAATCCCATCTCACCCCTACTCAGTCTGTAGAGTTCATAGGGGCCTTACTAGATACCACAACTGCAAGGGCCTATCTTCCCCAGGCCCGTTGCCTACGCTTGGTGCAGTTAGCCTCCCAGATTCAGTTAAAATCCCATTTAACTGCTCGAGAGATGTTGCAACTCTTAGGCCACATGGCATCCACGGTGCATGTGGTTCCCTATGCTCTCCTTCACATGAGAGCAGCTCAGTGGACCCTATCCACCCAATGGACCCAGGCATCAGGTTGCCTGTCAGACAAAATAGCAACCTCCACTTGCCTATTTTGGTCCCTCCACTGGTAGAGGTCCACTCAGAATCTGTTGCTGGGGTCCCCCTTTCAACAGGTGTTAACCCAAGCCACCCTTAAAACAGATGCCTCTCCAAAGGGTTGGGGGGCTCATCTACAAGATCTCTCAACCCAGGGCATCTGGTCTCCACAGGAGACATCTCTTCATATCAACCGCTTAGAGCTCAGAGCAATCTTTCTGGCTCTCAGAGTCTTCCACACCCTGCTCAGCTACAAGACAGTCCTCATCCACACGGACAACCAGGTAGCCATGTTCTACGTGAACAAGCAGGGAGGGACTGGCTCTCTGTCGCTTTGCAACGAAGCTCTGAGATTGTGGGCCTTCGCCAGAGAGCATCAAATCCATCTCATGGCAGTGTATCTTCCAGGGATTCAAAACTCTTGGGCAGACAGACTCAGTCGAGTTCTGCTTCCGCACGAATGGTCCCTCCATGGGGACCAGATAGCCAGAATTTTTCGGATTTGGGGTACCCCGGACATAGACCTGTTTGCAAGTCCGTGGAATGCCAAACTTCCCCGGTTCTGTTCCAGGATTCCATGTCAGGGAGTTCAGGCCAGGGATGCCTTCCTCCTTCATTGGGGGCAAGACTTCCTCTATGCCTTTCCACCTATTCCCCTAATTCCCAAGACTCTGTTCAAGCTTCAGAGAGACAAGGGGACTATGATCCTCATAGCACCACTTTGGCTACGCCAAGTGTGGTACCCTCTACTTCTGCATTTCTCTCAAGCTCCCTCCCTAGACCTGGGGGGTCTGCTCCAGATCTCCTCTCCCAGGAGGAGGGAACCCTGTGGCACCCAAATCCTCAGTCTCTTCATCTCAGGGCCTGGTTGCTGAAGGCCTAGACCTTCAAGATTTACAGCTTTCTCAGCAAGTGAAGGATATCCTTCATGCTTCCAGAAAGCCTTCCACCAGACTTTCATAAGCTTTTAAATGGAAAAGGTTTTCCATTTGGTGTGCAGAGAAAGGGTCTCAACCCTCTTGCAATACCTTTGAATTCTTTACTAGACTATTTGCTGCATTTATCCCATGCAGGCCTTAAAGCAAATTCAATCAGAGTCCATTTGAGTGCTATTGCAGCATCCCTTAAGCCTCTCAATGGACAACCTATTTCCTCTCATCCTCTTATAGCAAGATTCATGAGAGGCCTTCTTTCGACTAAACCTCCCATTAGACCACCTCCAGTGGCATGGGGCTTGAATCTGGTTCTTGGCCAGCTTATGAAGCCACCCTTTGAACCCTTAGCCACTACCTCCTTAAAATTCCTTTCCTGGAAAGTTATTTTTCTCATTGCAGTCACCTCAGCTCGCCGTATCAGTGAGAGTTGCAAGCTTTAGTGGCTAATCCTCCTTATACATGGTTCCATCATGACAAGGTAGTCCTCAGAACTAATCCACACTTTATGCCTAAAGTGGTCTCACCTTTTCATCCGAACCAGGAGGTGTATTTACCTGTCTTTTTTCCAGGACCTCATGCATCAAGTGCAGAGAGGAATCTTCATACCCTGGATTGTAAAAGAGCACTTGCTTTCTACTTACACAGGACCCAGCAACATAGAAAGTCCTCTCAACTTTTTGTTGCTTTTGATCCTTTTCATTTAGGACTTCCAGTCTATAAGAGAACTCTGTCCAATTGGATTGCTCAGTGTATTTCCTTCGCCTACCAGAGTAAGAACCTTTCTCTGGAGGGCCATGTCACAGCTCACAATGTGAGGGCCATGGCAACCTCTATGGCTCATCTAAACTCTGTGTCCATTGACCAAATCTGTCAAGCGGCCACCTGGGCATAGGTTCATACCTTCACGGCCCATTACTTCTTGGACAAGGACTCCCGCCGAGATGCCTTGTTTGGTCAGGCTGTTCTCAAACACCTGTTCCATACCTAATCAACTCCTACCCTCCATCCCTGCCTGGATGCCTGAGATTCATGGGTAGAGGTAGAGCCCTTCCCAGGGACTCACAATCTGGGTGATCTCCCAGGCATCTCTAGCTGGGGAGTCCCCATATGTGAAGACTCATTCCTGCTTGTTCCTGGATATAGCACAGTTACTTACCTGTAACAGGTGATCTCTGGGAACAGCAGGAATAAGTCTTCACAACCCACCCACCTCCCCTAGGAGTTGTATTTCTCTATCTATCTTTCCTTTCCTCTCTCTCTCTTTGTCTCAGCTTTAAAACTCGAACTGGAGAGAGGCAGTTGGGAAAGGCGGGAAGGCAGCGCGCAGGCGCTGTGGGATGCTCCCAAAAGCTTTCTTACTGGACGCTGGGGAGCGTTCCCGCGCAGGCTCCGTCGGTACCGACGATACCCATATGTGAAGACTTATTCCTGCTGTTCACAGAGATCACCTGTTACAGGTAAGTAACTGTGCTATCTGGAGGAGGACCCTCCCGGGCTGCACAATGAAGATTTGAGGGCCCATGCTCTGGTTGGGTGCAGATTAGGCTTCTCCCTGCAGGAATCAGCCCGGTTCATTAATGATTGCTGGGTGCTAAGAGTCAATCCCAGCCTCTTTCATCTTATCCCTTTGTGGGTCTGCGAACAGTAGGTCTGCTGTGCAGATCACTTTGGACAAGTTGCCACTCCTTAAGGCAGTGGTGCCCTTCCAATGGACGATCGGCACAAGGGCAGGAATTCAATCTGTTTCATAGTGCCGACATGGAAGGAGCATTCTGGCCCATTCTGGACCTCTAATGTGTCAACGAGCTCCTGGGCGTCATTCACTTCTGGATGGAAACTTTGCAATCCATGATTCAAGTGGTGTACTGAGGGGAATTCCTGGCATCTCTGGATTTGGCAGAGGCATATTTTCATATCCCATTCGAGAGGGGATCAGTAAAGTATCTATCTCCAGGAACAAGCAGGAATGTAGATTTCACATATGGGTGACGTCTGTACCCAATGGATCCTGCATGGAAATGCTCCCCAGCATCCAATTGCAGAGCTTTTGGGAGCACACCACTGCGACTGCTTCCCAACTCCCTCTTCAATTCTTTGTTTTCTGCAGAGCAAACAGGAAGCAAATCCTGTCACTGCAGAAAAACGTTTTCGTAGATAGCGCCTCTGCCTTCCTATCGACACCGGCACCATCTAGGATATCGCTGGTTCCCTTATTCTTTTACTACTTTCTTTTTCTTAAAAAAAAGAAACCTACTTGGGCGTTGACTCTTTTTAGGCCTACTGTACTCTTCATACTTGAAAGTATAGAGAAACTAACTGGTGGTTTCAAAAAAATGTTCTAATTGTGCTAGCACCTTCCAGTTTTCTTTCCTAAACCGCATGTATCTAGGGCAGAAGCAACTTTGCACGCTCTTGACTGCTAGTGTGCATTGGTTTTTAAGCCTCACAGTTCATCTCATTTGACCCCAGTCACCAAGATTTACCTGTTTCTAAGTATACACTCTCCAGATGGTTAGCGGACTGCATTTCATTTGATTATGACAAAGCAGGACCCTCCTTGGAAGGGCATGTCACTACTCACAATGTTCGCGCCATGTCTACCTCGATGGCAAACCTATGCTCAGTAGCCATCGTCAAAATTTGCAAAGCAGCAACTTGGTTTTCTGTCCATACCTTTGCTGTCCATTATTGTCTGAACAAGGACTCCCGTCGGGATGCCATGTTTGGTCTGGCTGTACTGCAGCAGCTCTTTCAGACCTAGATGCAACTCCTACCCTTCGTCCCAGGCTTTGAAGATACCAGAAAGCCATTTCTGATCCATGACATCATGCCTACTTCAAGGCGAACCCATTACCTGTTCTGAGATCACTTCATTTGGCATCTGGGAGCTAGGGAGTCCTATATGTGAAGACTACATTCCTGCTTGTTCGTGGAGCTAGTATAGTTACTAGTAACAGGTGATCTGCTGGAATTTAGTCTTCACAACCCGCCCTCCTCCCCTAGGAGTTGTAGGGTTTTATTTACTCTTTCAGCTACAAACTCATCTGAAGAGAGGGAGTTGGGAAGGCAGTTGCAGTGGAGTGCTCCCAAGAGCTTTCTAATTGGACGCTGGGTAGCGTTCTTGTGCGGGCTCTCTTTACCGACATCACCCATATGTTAAGACTAAATTCCTGCTGTTCCTAGAGATCACCTGTTACAGGTGTGTAACTATGCTTGCTGTGCTTGGCTCTCCCCTTCAGTTCGCCACCCTCTCCACTGCCTCAAGAATGTTCTTCATAGTCATGATGGTGGCTGCGGTGCTGTGGCACTGAGCAATTTGTGTGTCCATATCTGGACTACCAACTAATCTGAGCTCATTCTCTTTCAGAGGTGTCTCAGGTAGCTTCTTGAGCATTTTAATATATGTTTATAGTTCTTTGTAAATAGTTTTTGACACAGTTGCTTACAATGTTTACCTGTATATAGTTACAACTACTGTTCCATGTAAAACTATATAAAATTGTTTAACTGTTCCCTGTAAACCGCCCTTGATCTCTGGAAGGGGCGGTATAGAAGAAAAGAATAAAATAAAAATTGTCCTTTCCCAATGAGCATCAGCTGGGTAATCGATTGGGTAAAGAGCCAGTTGTTGCATTCCCATTCCCTGAAGTTCTGGGAGTACGTTTTGATAATCAAGTATGCTTCATCCTGCTAGAGGAGAAAGTTATAGGCTGTTGGCTTGCCTAGCACTGTTTGCATCAGGCTCCCAGAGTCCAGGTTTCTGTCCACTTTGGAGTAATGGCAGCGGTAGTTGGTGCTGTGGGTTCATGCTTGTATGTGGCTGCTCCAGTGGTCCTTACTGTCTCAGTGATCCCCAAGTTTTCAGCTCAGGTTCCCGCTCTCAATAATGGTGATGGCCAGCCTGTGGTGTACACAAAGGCAAAATATTCAAAGAAGGGTTTATTGAAACCAATGGGTCATTCAGTAGGAAACCAGGAATTCCAATACCAGAAGACCCTACGTGAGCTGTGTTTCGGTGAGACCCTTCTTCAGGGATCTGTGTGGTAAGTGTACATAAGAAGATACAAATAAAACATATCGATAAATAAATTAAAAACAATACAACAAATAATAAATCATGCTGTAGCTAAAAAGGCAGAAAATAAAAAATGGATAAAATAAATGAATAAGATACATAGCTAACACGTCTCATGAATAAAAGAAACATAAAATTATAGATAAAACCGATCTTATACAGACAATGCTATCCTGATGTATGAGCGTAAAGATATGACTAATCGTAAAACAAATATAAAAAGCATATTAAAAAAACATAAGGATTAAGAAACTAATGAAAAGGAACCAATTAAAATTCAAGCTAAACTTATTTGTGGTGAGGGCAACTATAAATGGTCTAATAGCAACAATACAGTAAAAATAATAAAAATGAAGATGATAGTGACACATGAAAAACTAAGGTCCTATCTGATTCTACTGGAGCACTAGTGTCCACATGGGTGGAGATGTCTTCTCCCTGTAGACATTTGTCGGGTGACAGCATGGTCATCACTTTCCATTTTGGTCAAGCATTTCCACTTGGATGTCCAGGCTCGGGTAGACACTGCCTTTGGCTGTCAGGTTTTGCAAGCTGCTTGTCTATCTTCCTGCCCAGTGGAGGCCTAGTTTTAGTCTGCCCTCTTGTCTGGACTGGTCTATCAGGATTATATGGGAGAAGACATCTCCACATACAAGCAGGAATGTAGTCTTCACATATGGGTGATGTCTTTCCCGACGGAGCCCGCAGAGGCAACCCTCCATACCCTTGACTGTAAATGGATTTTAGCCATCTATCTTCAGAAGACTGCTGAGCACCGTAAAGGCTCTGTTCATCTCCTTTGATCCCAGTTACTTGGGGTTGCCAGTATCCAAATGTACCCTTTCTAAATGGATAGTAGATTGCATTTCACTTGCTTATAAGGCAGGACTATCCCTTGAAGGTCATGTCACTGCCGTTTGTGCCATGGCTGCATCCACAGCAAACCTACATTCTGTTGCCATTGACTGTATTTGCAAAGCAGCCACATGGTCTTCGGTACATACCTTTGCGGCTCATTACTGTCTTGACAAGGACTCTTGTCTGGATGCCATGTTTGGTCAGGCGGTACTCCAGCACCTCTTTCAGACTTAGGGCAGCTCCTACCCTCCGTCCTGGAATTTTTCAATGCCAGACATCCATGGAGGATCCATATCCTCTTAAGGCCTACTCTGAGGCAAAACTACCGATTCTGGGAGCTAGGGAGTCCCATATGTGAAGACTACATTCCTGCTTGTTCCTGGAGATAGCGTAGTTACTCACCTGTAACAGGTGATCTCCAGAAACAGCAGGAATTTAGTCTTCACAACCCACCTTCCTCCCTTAGGAGTTGTAGGGTTTCTCTTTCTCTATTCTCTCCTTTTATCTCAACTACAAACTCGAATGATGAGGGAGTGTCACATAGGTGGGAAGGCAGCAGCGCAGGCACAGTGGGATGCTCCCTAAAGCTTTCCTATTGGATGTTGG
Source organism: Ichthyophis bannanicus (assembly GCA_033557465.1). Taxonomy (NCBI): domain Eukaryota; kingdom Metazoa; phylum Chordata; class Amphibia; order Gymnophiona; family Ichthyophiidae; genus Ichthyophis; species Ichthyophis bannanicus. The sequence goes on along the minus strand of CM066032.1, from coordinate 1,268,332,827 downwards.
GTAGAGTTCCTGTGCGGGCTCCATCTGTACCAACATCCACCCATATGTGAAGACTAAATTCCTGCTGTTCCCTGAGATCACCTGTTACAGGTGAGTAACTATGCTTTACTTACCAGATAACATCATTTGCTTGAGTCCTGCTAGACCAATCCAGGGCCTTCCCCCTGGAACTGTTTGCTCCATTCTTCAAAGGTGTACCCTTGGGTATGTGACTTATGTACTTTGCTCTGCAGGTTCATCTTCTACGGACAGCCTTCTGATTATGCTTTCCTGTACATAGTTCTCTACTGGTTGATTACTCAAGGTTGTGTTCATTGAGGGACAGTTTCTCCAAATGAGTGAGTTCTGTGCATACTATGACAGTCATGAATCTCATTTCTAAGCCCTGAGGTATTTGGAGTATGATCTGTCTCCCAAATTTACTACTAATTCTCGGCGTAGTACTTGCATCGTGCCAAAGAACTTCGTTTTGGAGTTCGTAAGATATAACATCTATGGGTAGTTTGTCATGATGTGCTTGGAAATTCTTTATCAAGCCTGTGGCTCCCAGTACAATGGGAAATATTTCTGTATTTATCTTCCACATAATCTTGGTCTCTGCATTTCTTAGTACTTCAGGATCTTCTGCCTCTCTACGCAGTTCACAGAATAATCACTTGGAAACCAACACTTCTATTACACAGGTACACTACCAAAAAACTGCCTCCAGTTTTGCAACTGATTCCTATAGATTTTGGGGTGCTGAATCCAGGAAAAATAGCCAAAATGTTCCATCACGTCACGTTTTCTTGCAAAATTAGATTTCTTACCCATATAAGGAATGTTCACATAATTTCTTTTTAGCCGACTGCAGTTTATTTTCTTGGCCCAAAATAGAGGTTGTAATGGTTAACTAACTAGAAACACTCCCTCATGATATTTTAGAGTGTTTTGTATTCATTTTATACATTAACAGGACAATTGGGAGGCGGGGGGCTAAATCCAGTACTCACGCTGGCGCATGTTCTTTCCTGTTCGCCTCGCCTCGCCTCGTTCGCTCGCTCAAACACGGTGGTTGCGACATGAACGTTCCTGTCAAATTTCAGTTTCTTGCAAGTTCATTATTACCTTTTGTTTGCTCAGTCGTAATCCAGCTTTATTCCGAAGTGGTTCACTACAGTTGTAGTTTGCAGTGCTGTGTATTTGTGATGGCTCACAGAGCCAGAGGTTGCGTCAACTTGCCGGACAGTTTTTGTTTTATTTGTGGGGAATATACCGTGAAAAAGCGGCAGAGGAACATTTCTGCATTTATTAAAAAAGTATATTTCGCCTATTTCGGTTTGAAGTTAGGCGATCAAGACAAACCGTGGGCTCCTCACAAAGTGTGCAAGACATGTGAGGAAGATCTACGCTTATGGAAAAAACAAGCATTTCGTTTCGGAATACCTATGATGTGGCGTGAACAAAGAGACCACAGCAGTGACTGCTATTTTTGCTCTTGCATTGTGAAGGGATACAACTTAAAAAATAAGAACGTAATAAGTTACCCCAACCTTCCCTCAGCAATTAGGCCTATGCCTCATAGTAACGAAGTACCTGTGCCTGAACCACCAAAATCTTTGGATCATATTTGTGTGGACGGTTCTGATCATGATGACTCATCAGATGGCTTTTCCCGATGAGTCCAGTACTTCCGAGTTTGAAACTGAACCAGATCCGAAACCTGAACTTTTCTCTCAAGCTGAATTGAATGATTTAGTCTGGGATTTAGGACTCCCAAAAGATGCTGCCCAACTGCTAGGTTCTCAGCTTAAACAGAAAAATCTATTGTCACCAGGAACAACTTTTTATTGGTACCGCAACCGCGAGACACAATTTTTGAAGTATTTCAGCAAAGAGGAAGATTTGGTATTTTGCAACGATATATACGGAGTGATGGAAAAGTTTAAACTCAAGTATGATCCTGCTGAATGGCAGCTGTTCATTGATTCGTCAAAAGACAGCATAAAAGGTGTTGTTCTTCATAATGGCAACACATTCGCTTCAGTTCCTATTGCTCACTCTGTTATTCTCCAAAAAAAATACGAGAATTTGGCCCTGATTCTTCAGAAGATTCGTTATGAGCATAAGTGGATGATTTGTGGAGACTTTAAAATTCTATCCATGCTATTAGGGCAGCAATCCGGTTTCACCAAATATCCCTGCTTCCTTTGCTTGTGGGATAGCCGGGCCCGCGACCTACACTGGGGGAAAAAAGACTGGCCAATTCGGGAGTATTTGAGACCCGGTGAGAAAAGTGTTCTTCATGAGAGCTTGGTACCTCGTGATAAAATTCTATTACCACCTCTCCACATTAAGTTGGGTCTCATTAAGCAATTCATCAAGTCCCTTCCAAAAGATGGTGAGTGCTTTCGGTACCTTTGCTCAAAGTTCCCCCGACTTTCTGAAGCAAAGCTAACGGAAGGAGTGTTTGTTGGCCCTGATATAAGGAAACTCATTTCAGATGGAGCATTCGCTGAAACGATGTCTGAGAAGGAAAAAGAAGCCTGGGATTCCTTCAAGGATGTTCTCAAATTCTTGGGGAACAGGCGGGATGAGAACTATAAGGATATTGTTGCCAGGATGCTCAATGCCTTCAAAGAACAAGGCTGTAACATGAGCCTGAAAGTCCATTTCTTGCACTCCCATGTGAACTACTTTCCCGAAAACTTGGGGGCGTACAGTGAAGAAAAGGTGAAAGGTTTCACCAGGACATCAAGGACGCAGAGAGAAGGTACCAAGGAAGATGGAACACCACTATGATGGCTGATTTCTGCTGGTTGCTGCTGCGGGAAACCCCAGATGAAAAATACGCCAAGCAGCGCACCAAGAGAAGCATTCGGGGGAAGAAGAAACGGGCCCACCAGGAGATTGATTGACCCAAGAATGACTTTAAAATCTAAACTGTGTTGACAAATATCGTGTTTTTACTAAACTTTGAAATAAAAATTTGCTAGTTATTACCACAGTGTCGGATCTCATTTATTAGAATTTTATTTTCACACCATCGGGTGTTTGTCTTCATGTATTGCAATGGTGCGGTTTGCGTTTTCTATTCTTACATACATACCTGTACAACATTTTTTGCACATTTTTTTGCTTTGCTTTGTGTCTAACCTCGCTCTTATATGCTCAATGTTTGTGCACATGTATGTGGCTGTTTTAAGTGCAATTTTGCTACCATCACAGTGTGTTTTGTTGACATTACTCTATTCTTATGTGCTGCCTTGTTACAATTTTCTTTATTCTTATTTGAATAACTACTAAACAATTAGTATAAAGAATTCATCCAAGAAACTTTTATCTCGATCGCACTCAATCTGAAACGTTCACCTCAAACTGCTAACCCAATGTAGCAAAAAATCTGTACGTGATGGAGCAAATTGGTTACCAGATTTGGATTCAGCGCACCAAAAAACGTAAAAATCAATCGAAACATTAGAGGCAGTTTAAAAAAAAATTTTTTTAGTGTACCTGTGTTATCAATGCTGTTGTGGTGGTTTTCTCCTTTACCGCTATGTCTGGTTTCCTGGTATCCAGTTTCTTACCAATGGAATGGGAATGTCCCAGGTGATCATTACTACTTCATTCTCTGTAATTCTCTTAGGGTCATGATCCTAGTGCTTTTCAGGCACAGTGATGCTGTAGTGTTTACAGAGTTTCCAATGGATGAGGCGTGCTACTTTGTTGTGCCTTTCTGTATAAAAACTTTCAACCATCAGGACTTCATAGCCAGCTATGAGGTGAATCATTGTTTTCAGGTCTTTCTTACAGAATTGACATATGTCTGTGTTGCCAGTTTATTTTTCAATTCTTGCTGTAAATCATCTCGTCTCTAATCTGTTATCCTGGGCTGCAACTATCAATCTTTCATCCTTCAGTGTTAGTTCCCCTCTTTAACCTATCATGTCTCTGTTCATGATCTACCAACGCTCCCTGGAGTAATACTTTGTTTCCCACTGCATTTGTGCATTCGCCACTTGTTTTTCCTCATTTGCTGATCTAAATCTTTGAAGAGTTTTTTTCCTCTTGTTTTGCAAATTTTGTTGCTTTCTTTCCTATGTGTACTTGTGGATTCTCACTCATTACCTTGTGTCGGAATGCTTGAGGTTGTGTGAGACTTGCCACATTCTCCCATATGCTTTGGGATGAATACTGAGGAGACCTCTGGTGGTTGAGGCAGATAGAGGCACGGGAGTGATGTCATTAACCTGGGCTTTTTGTTGGTTCCTCCTCTCCACCAATCTGCTGGTAGGGGGGAATACAACCCACTTGTCTGGACTAGTCTAGCAGGACTCAAGGAAAGGACATTAGTAAGTAAAATGTCACCTTATGTGCTTACTGACACTTCAAAATAAGTTAAGGGGATAAGGACAAATAGGGTGATGGAATTCAAAAGGTATGGCTTTCATTTGCCGTCATTTACTATAATAAAAAGCATGGAGCCTGGAGTAACCTATCTCCAGGAACAAGCAGGAATGTAGTCCTCACATATGGGTATCGTCAGTACCGACGGAGCCTGCGTGGGAACGCTCCCCAGCGTCCAATAGGAAAGCTTTTGGGAGCATCCCACAGCGCCTGCGTGCTGCCTTCCCACCTTTCCCAACTGTCCCTCTCCAGTTCTTCGTTTTCCGCGGAGCCGACAGGTCGCACATCCTGTCACCGCAGAAAATTCCCTTCTTTTTTTGTGGTCGCGTCTGCCTTCCCACGACGCTATACTGGTACCGCCGGTGGTGGTTCTTTTCTTTTTTCTAAAAAAACAACTTTGTTTCTGGAGCCTCTCTCCAGTAACTTTCTTCTCGGGTGCCACGTGCCATTTTGGGCACTAGGCCCAATTTTTTTCTCAAAATGGAAAAACCCGCTTCGGGTTTTAAAAAGTGTTCTAAGTGTGGCGGTACCATCTCTGTCACAGACACCCATGAGTGGTGCCTCAAATGTTTAGGTCCTGACCACTCTATTTCAGAGTGTGTTGCCTGTGGAATGGTGTCAAAAAGGGGCCGGCAAAACCGAGCTGCTAAGCTTAGCACCCTTTTTCCCTCCGATGCAGCGTCCATGGCATCGATGTCCTCCAGGGCTTCATCTTCCTCCCGTGGATCTCAGGTAACTAAACATAAATCTAGCCGGTCCTCAAAGGGTAGATCTCCTTCTAAACATCGAGATGCCTCTGGCGTTGCCCTTCAGGGACTTTCACCGGCAAAATTGCCCTGGCGGGAGGCTTCGGCTTCCAAAGCACTAACGGGGCTCCAGGATGTTCTCGAGGCTTCAACCTCGACAGAACTACTGGTGCCATGCTCTGGGGTGCCGGCCGCTTTAACCGGTACCGATGCCCAAGCATCGGCAGCGTCGATAAACTAGAGATTCTTGGCTATTGAATGCAGTCTGGCGGCTCTTCTCATGGCCTCGATGCCCCTGAAATTGCTTCAGACACTTCAACCGGCACCGACTGCATCGACAACGGCAGGTATTCTACCGGGACCGAGTCATGCGTCTCTATCCGGCATCGACAAGTCGGTACTGGACCACTCCGATGTCGACTTCGATCGGTACCGGTACTGTGCCTTGCACGATCACCCGGATTGGAGATACTTCGAATCCTCAGATGAGTCTGAAGGCTCTGCTGATACCAGAGTACTAATTCCCGAGGATTCCTCTTCTCAGTGTAGGATGTCTCCACCAGAGGATATGTCCTTTCAGGATTTTATCCGAGATGTGGCCCGAGGTCTTTCCATCACAGTGGCTCCTGAAAAGGAGCCTAGGGCAAAGGAATTAGAAATCCTACAATACCCTAAAGCTCCCAAGGAGGCAGCTACCTTACCTATCCATGAGATCATTGCATGATCTTATGTTAAGGATGTAGAAAACACCTCTAAGCACATTTCCTCATTCTTGTAGACTCGACACCATGTATCGAATTCCTCCTTGTCCTGGGTTTCAGAAGACTTAATTGCCACACCATTCCATGGTGGTGGAATCAGCCATGAGACGGATGAAGAGTGCAAAAAGGCATGCATCTGATCTTCCAGGACGTGAGTGTAGGACTCTTGATGCCTTTGGAGGTCGATCCTTCCAGGCTTCTATGCTGTCTGCTAGGATCAGTTCCTATATTTTGTACATGGGGATGTTCCTTAAGGAAGTCATAGGAGACTTAGAGCTTATGAGTCCTCTCCTTCCTGATGATAAAAGGCCAGATTATCTTGCTCTTGTTAAACATGCTCAGGATGTTTTCAAGTTTTTTAATCGTGCAGCCTTTGACTGCTTTGAATGCATAAGCAGAACCTCTGCTATTGCCATAGGTGCACGTAGAATTGCCTGGCTCCAGGCATCTGACTTGGAAATCTAGGTACAGGACAAACTAGGGAATATACCTTGCACAGGAGAGAATCTCTTTGGCAAGAATTGGCAGGAAAAAGCTAATGAGAGAGATGCTGACAATATCACTTTGGATAGATTGTCCAAATTTACAGCTGATCCTGTGAGGAAAAGATCCTCTAATAAACCATTCTTCAGCAAGAAGAAAATGTTTTATCCCTCCTATTCCCAGCAGGGACATCGTTCAGGTCAGTCTCCCCTAAATGGATAGCAGCAACAACCTAGGCAACAAAGGAAGCCAAAAGCAGCTAAGCCTCAACCGGCTCAGCAGACTGAGTCTCCACAGGGGCTTTGACTCCTGTCTAGAGAACTTTGCCTTCCTGGCCCTGAAACGGCTCAGAACCCTCCACCATCCCAGGAAGGTTATGTCATTTTGCCCCCAGATGGTGTCAGATAACAGCAGAAAATTGGACTCTGTCTATTGTATGAGAGGGAGTACAAGCTCCATTTCCTCAGCATGCCCCCTCCTACAATAGCAAGACAGTTCAATTCTCAGGCCTCTCTCAACGACCGGTTAGGTCAAAAAGTCTCTATGCTCTTTGCTCAAGGAGCAATAGAAGAGGTGCCTGTTCCCCAACGGGGTACAGGGTTTTACTCACCCTATTTTCTTATTCCAAAGAAAACAGGAGGACACAGACCCTTTCTAGACCTCAGAGAATTGAACAAATTCCTGTTCAGAGAAAAGTTCAAAATTATTCCTCTAGGAACTCTGCTGCCATACCTTCGGAGTCAGGATTGGCTTTGTTCTCTAGATCTCAAGGATGCGTACACATGTTCTCATACATCCAATACACCGAAAGTTCCTTTGATTCCTGTTTCAAGGAAAGCACTACTAATACAGGGTTCTTCACCTTGCTCCCACTCAATCCCTAGAGCTCTTCTGGATACCAGACAGACACAGGCCTTCCTTCCACAGCTCCGCTGCCTTCGCATTGTACAGTTAGCTTCCCAAGCAGTGCTAAAACCTCACCTCACTGCTCGGGAAATGTTACAGTTGCTAGGCCACATGGCATCCACCGTGCATGTGGTTCCTTATGCTCGCCTCCTTATGAGGGCAGCCCAGTGGACCTTATCCACTCAGTGGACTCAGGTGTCAGGTTGCCTGTCAGACAAAATAGCAATCTCAGATCGCCTTATTTTGTCCCTCCAATGGTGGCAGTCACCCAAAAACCTTCTGGTGGGGTCTCCTTTCCAGCAACCCCCACACCAAGCCACTCTAACAGATGCTTCACAGGTGGGTTGGGGAGCATACCTGCAAGGCCTCTCTACCCAGGGTACCTGGACTCAACGGGAGGCTTGTCTTCATATCATCCTCCTGGAGCTCAGAACAGTCTTCCTTGCTCTTAGAGTATTTCACACCCAGCTCAGCTACAAGACATTCCTAGTTCAAACAGACAATCAGATAGCCATGTTCTATATGAACAAGCAGGGCGGAACATGCTCTCTGTCGCTATGCAACAAAGCTTTGCGACTGAGCCCTCGCCAGAGAGCATCAGATTCATCTCCTTGTGTATCTGCCAGGCATTCAAAACTCTTGGGTAGACAAACTCAGTCGAGTTCTGCTTCCACACGAATGGTCTCTCCATGCAGACCAGGTGGCCCAAATTTTTTAAATTTTTGGAACCCCAGATATAGACCTCTTTGCAAGTCCGCTGAATGCCAAACTTCCCCGGTTCTGTTCCAGAATTCCGGCTCGAGGTTGTCAGGCAAGGGATGCTTTCCTCCTTCATTGGGGTCAGGACTTCCTGTATGCCTTTCCACCCATTCCCCTAATTCCCAAAACCCTGTTTAAGCTTCAGAGAGACAGAGGTCATATGATTTGCATAGCTCCACGTTGGCCACGGCAAGTGTGGTACCCTCTACTCCTACATCTCTCTCAAGCTCCGCCTCTGGAGTTAGGATCTGCTCCAGATCTTCTGTGACAAGAGGACGGGATGCTGTGGCATCTCAGGGCCTGGTTGCTGAGAGCCTTGAATTTCAGGGTCTTAACCTTTCCCAGCAGGTAAAGGATATCCTTCAAGCTTCCATTAAACTCTGCACAAGACGCTCTTATGCCTTTAAGTGGAAGAGGTTTACCATATGGTGCTCGCAGAAGGGTCTTAACTCTCTTGCGATACCTCTGGAATCATTACTGGAGTATCTCCTTCATTTATCAAATGCAGGACTTAAGACCAATTCAGTGAGAGTCCATTTGAGTGCTATTGCAGCTTCTTTCAAGCCTCTAAATGGACAACCTATTTCCTCTCATCCTCTCATAGCGAGATTTATGAGAGGCCTTCTTATAACGAAGCCTCCCATTAAGCCACCACCAGTGGCATGGGACTTGAATCTGGTACTTGGGCAGCTCATGAAACCGCCCTTTGAACCATTAGCCACTTCCTCTTTGAAATTCTTTTCCTGGAAGGTTATCTTCCTCTTTGCAATCACATCAGCATGTCGCATCAGTGAATTGCAAGCTTTGGTGGGTGATCCTCCTTATACAAGTTTCCACCATGATAAGGTAGTCCTTAGGATTCATCCACACTTTATGCCAAAGGTGGTTTCGCCTTTTCATTTAAACCAAGCGGTTTACCTTCCTGTATTCTTCCCAAGGCCTCACGCCTCAAATGCAGAAAGGAACCTTCATACTTTGGACTGTAAAAGAGCTTTGGCCTATTACTTGCAAAGGACACAGCAACATAGAAAATCCTCTCAACTCTTTGTTGCTTTTGATCCTAGTCATTTGGGACTTCCTGTCTCCAAAAGGACACTGTCCAGCTGGATTGCACAGTGTATATCTTTTGCCTATGAGAGTAAGAACCTTCCTCTTGAAGGCCATGTCACAGTTCACAATGTGAGAGCCATGGCAGCCTCAGTGGCTCATCTTCACTCTGTGTCTATCGACGACATCTGTCGAGCAGCTACTTGGGCTTCGGTACATACCTTCTCAGCCCATTATTGCTTAGACAAGGACTCCCATCGGGATGCTTTGTTTTGTCAGGCTGTTCTTCAACACCTGTTCCATACTTAATCAACTCCTACCCACCATCCTTGGTAGGATGCCAGAGATCCATGGGGGGAAGTGGAGCCTTTTCACAAGGGCACACAACTTTGGGGCCATCTCCCTGGCATCTGCAGCAAGGGAGTCCCTATATGTGAAGACTACATTCCTGCTTGTTCCTGTAGCAGGTGATCGTTGGGAACAGCGGGAATTTAGTCTTCACAACCCGCCCACTTCCTCTAGGGGTTGTATCTCTCTCTCTTTCCCTCTCTCTTTTGTCTCAGCTATAAACTCAACTGGAGAGGGGCTGGAAGGCAGCATGCAGGTGCTAGGGGATGCTCCCAAAAGCTTTCCTATTGGACGCTGGGGAGCGTTCCCGCGCAGGCTCTGTCGATACCGACGATACCATATGTGAAGACTAAATTCCTGCTGTTCCCGGAGATCACCTGTTACAGGCGAGTAACTGTGCTTTCCTGCTTATTCTCCAGGAACAAGCAGGAAGTCTGCCCTCACTTATGGGTGACCTTGACACTGACAGAGCCTGCGCAGAGCAATTCCCCAGCTTTCAAAGAAAACCTTTGGGATTGCTGCTATGCATGCCTGGTCCTCTTCACACCCAAAGGTGCCATCTTACTCAGAATCCCTTTTTCCGCAGAGTGCTTCGGACGCATGTCCTCGTCCCTTAGAAAAAGTGTCTTTTTAGTCCTCTGGCCGCCTTTTGTCCAGTAGTACTGGTCCTCTCCCGTTTTCCCCAAGCGAGGGGACATTCTTTATGCCAGACTTTTTGTAAGAATATTTTCTCTTCGGGCCTTTTTGCGTCCTTTTCTACTGCTGGCCTCGAGGGACTTTGACCTAGCAGGGGCCCTTTTTGCCCCCAGTGGCCACCAGTTTTAAAAAAAAATGTGACAGATGCTCTAAAAATATGTCGCTCACAGTCAATCATGACTGCTGTCTCCGATGTCTGGGGGCTGACCACAACCCAGAGCTCTGCTTTCTCTGTAAGAAAATGTCTGTCAAGGCCCTGCTAAGTTGTAAGTAGACATCAGACGTCATTTTCCATACTGTGTCCCCGGGGGCATCCTCGGCCATCCCTCCGCTTGTTGGATCTTCTGCTGCGACTCCGCTATTCAGGTGACACTTAGATAAGGGGTCCTGTGAGGTGGAGTGGCACAAGAAGATGATCTCAGAGTCGCTGTCGGTGGCTCCAGACAAATGCGAACGTTCCCAAGCTCGGTCCCTGGTGTTCCCTAGAGTCAGACAAGGAGCGTTCTCAAAAGGTACCGCGTACAGACACGGAGGCTTCCAGCAATGGCGCCCAGTCTCCTGCGGGTCGTCCAGGCAAGGATTCCTACTCCTCTTCCACACCAGTCCCGATAACCCCAGTGTTGGTGTCGCAGGGACCCACGTCCGCATGGGAGTCCCAAATGCTGGCTCTAGAGCGCAGCATTTATGCCTTCTTAGCTGCCCAGCAGACGCTTCTGTCCGGCACAGTTGGCTTGCGCCTCAAGGCCGTGGTTCCCTGAGGGGGACACCTAAACCCGCCCTGGAAACCACCAAGAGCTGTGGGCCTCTTGAGGGTCCTTGGCACCGGTCTTGTTTACCGTCCTGCTCCGCGGGGGCGAGGTCTTCCAAGGCCTCTGGCTCCAAGCAGACCTCGGCTTCTGGACAGGGTGACCAGCCTGATACAAAATCTTTCGGACCTCTCGGGCTGGGAGTCGGACGGGGGTACCTCCCCAGAGAACCGTGCTCACAGGAATTTTCCCTCAGACCCGTCCCCACCCACCTCTCAGAGGCGTTCACCTCCCGAGGACACGTCTTTTCTGGTGTTCATGTGGGATATGACGCTGGCCCTCAAGCTGGCCATGCAGGCTGAGGAAGAGCCGAGGGTGGAGGAACTCGATATCTTACAGTATGAGTCCCTGTCCCGGGAGTCTTACGGTCCCAATACCTCCCATTCTGTCCTGGCTGCTCCTCTGCATGTGGAAGGTGCCGACCTCTGTCCCGATTATGAGCAAATGCCTCAATACCATGTCTAGGGTCCAGTGTGGCCCAGGGTTGCGAAAGACCCAGCTCCCGCACACTTCCATAGTAGTGGAATCGGCGATGCGGAAGCAAAAGAGCCCGAAGTCACATTCTTCGGTCCCGCAGGGCAGGGAGTCCAGGGCCCTCGACGCCCTGGTGCCCAAGGCCTATCAACGGTCCATGCTGACATGCATATTCTCCAGGACCAAGCAGGAAGTCAGTCCTCACTTATGGGTGACATCGGCGCCGATGGAGCCCCCGTTCGGAGCATTTCCCCAGCTTTCTATGAAAGCCTTTGGGAATACTACACGCTACTCAGTCCTCAGGTGACTATGTTTTATGTAAATAGGGAGAGCGCTCTTCACTTATGCACAGAGGCCATTCACTTGTAGAACTGGGCAATCTCTCAGGAGATCACCTTCATGCAGTGTACCTTCCAGGAACAGAGAATTCCTTAGCCGACAGACTGAGTCGCATCCTCTGTCCACATGAGTGGAGGGTAGAACCTCAAGTAGCTCAGCACTTGTTCCAGCTTTGGGGGATGCCAATAATCTACCTCTTTGCTTCTCCTGTCAACGCTTAACTACCTCTGTTTGCTCCAGGATCCCTTCCCCTCAGAGGGAGAACTTGGATGCGTTTCTCCTTCATTGGGGACAGCATCTCCTCTATGCTTTTCCTCCTCTCCCCCTCATAGCAAAGACAATATTCAAATTGCGAGCCGACGGGTGAAAGATAATCCTTATTGCCCCTTACTGGCCCAGACAACCCTGGTTTCTCCTACTTCAACTTGTTCAGAACCCCCCCCCCCCCCCCAAACCTCTGTTACTCTCCCAACCTTCTCTTTCAGGAACAGGGGACCCTCCTGCATCCCAAACTCAAGACACTTACGGCCTGGCTGCTGAGCAGATGGTCCTCTCCCACTTAGGACACCAAGAGGAGGTTTTACAGGTTTTGTCTTCCAGAAAAGATTCCACCAGGCGCTCTTACACTTCTATGTTTCTAAGTGGTGCAGATGCTCCATTTGGTGTTCACAGAAAACACTATATTCTTAGAAACATAGAAACATGATGACAGAAAAAGACCACAAGGCCCATCTAGTCTGTCCTTCCATAACAACAACTACAACAGTCCACTTTTTACCTTTAGAGATCCTCTGTGTTGGTCCCATGCTTTTTTGAATTCAGTTACTGTCCTCATCTCTACCACCTCCACTGGGAGACTATTCCACGGATCCACTACTCTTTCCGTAAAGAAATATTTCCGCATATCACTCCTGAATCTATCTCCCTTCACCCTCATCCCATGTCCCCTCGTCACAGAACTTGCTTTCAATTGAAAGAGGCTCTCTCCCTGAACATTTATGCCACGGAGGTATTTAAACATCTCAATCATATCACCTCTATCCCGCCTTTCCTCTAAGGTGTATATATTAAGATCCTTAAGTCTGTCCTCATATGCTTTATAATGAAGACCACTAATCATCTTAGTAGCAACCCTCTGCACCGACTCCATCCTGTTCACATCCTTTTGAAGGTGCGGTCTCCAGAATTGCACACCATTCTCCAAATGAGGTCGCACCAAAGACTTATACAGAGGCATTATCACCTCCTTTTTTCTGCTAGCCATTCCTCTCCGTATGCACCCAAGCATCCTTCTAGCTTTTGCCGTCGCCTTTTCTACCTGTTTAGCTACTTTAAGATCATCGGACACAACTACGCCTAGGTCCCGCTCTTCTTTAGTGGACAAAAGTACTTCACCTCCTATACTGTATTGCTCACTTGGATTGCTGCAGCCCAAATGCATGACCTTACATTTTTTAACATTAAATCCCAGTTGCCAAATTCTAGACCATTCTTCAAGCTTAGCTAGATCCCTCCTCATGTTATCTACACCTTCCTGGGTGTCTACTCTATTGCAGATTTTGGTATCATCCGCAAAGAGGCAAACCTTACCCGACAGCCCTTCCGCTATATCACTAACAAAGATGTTAAAAAGAATCGGACCAAGGACAGATCCCTGGGGCACACCACTGGTAACATCCTTCTCCTCAGAGTGAGCTCCATTTACTTGTACTCTTTGTCGCCTCCCACCCAACCAATTTCTAACCCAAGCAGTAACTTTAGGGTCCATCCCTAGGGTGCTCAGTTTGTTTATAAGTCGCCTGTGAGGAACAGTGTCAAAGGCTTTACTGAAATCTAAATACACCACATCTAGAGCTCTCCCGCGGTCCAACTCCCTGGTCAACCAGTCAAAGAAATCAATCAGATTTGTCTGACAAGACCTGCCTCTGGTGAATCCATGCTGCCTCAGATCCTGTAATCCGCTGGACTCCAGAAACATCACTATTTTCTCTTTCAACAGCGTTTCCATTAATTTACTCACCACTGAAGTTAAACTAACCGGCCTGTAGTTTTCAACCACATCCTTACTACCGCTTTTGTGTAAAGGCACCACATGAGCCTCTCTCCAGTCCTTTGGCACCACTCCCGACTCCAACGAGGCATTGAAAAGGTCAGTCAGTGGAGTTGCTAGAATGTCCCCAAGTTCCCTCAGTATTCTAGGGTGTATCCCATCCGGTCCCATCGCTTTATCTACTTTAAGTTGAGCTAGTTTCTCATGAACACAGTCTTCTGAAAATTGTTCAAGATGTCCCTCGCTTCTGTTCTTATTTGTGGGTGCTTTCTGACGTCCTGCTCCTGGTTCTTCATCTGTGAACACAGAACAAAAATATTTGTTAAGCAATTCCGCTTTATCCTTATCAGCTTCTACATATTCCCCCCTGCACCCTTGAGTCTGACAATACCACTTTTGCCCTTCCTCTTCTCACTAATATATCTGAAAAATGTCTTATCCCCTCATTTTATTGCATTGGCTATTTCCTCCTCCTTTTGAATCTTTGCCTTCTTGACTACTTTGCTAGCTTCTCTAAGTTTTTCCAAATACAGATGCCTGTCTTCCTCTCTCTGTGATCTCTTGTATTTCATGAAGGCCTCCCTCTTTTTCTTCACTTTTTCAGCTACTTCCTTCGAAAACCATAGCGGTCTCCTGTTCCTTTTGCCTTTATTTACCTTTTTAACAAAAAGGTTGGTTGCCTTTAAAATACCCCCTTTCAGTTTTGCCCACTGTTTTTCTATATCCCCCAGCTGTTCCCATCCCACTAACGACTCCCTGAGGTATTGACCCATCTTTGCAAAGTTAGTCTTCCTAAAGTCTAAGATCTTCACCTTGGAATGGATTCTAACAGCCCTAGTCCTAATACTGAACCACACCATCTGGTGATCACTGGATGCAAAATGATTTCCCACTACAACATCAGAAACACTTTCTCCATTGGTAAGCACCAAGTCCAGTATGGCCCCTTCACGTGTGGGGTCTGTTACCAATTGCCTGAATAGTTCTCCCTGTAGAGAATCCAGGATCTCCTTACTCCTAGATGATACTGCAGCAGGAATGTGCCAATCAACATCTGGCATATTGAAATCTCCTAGCAGTAGCACTTCCCCTTTCCTAGCAATGCTGCGTATGTCTTCAATTAACTCTCTGTCCACCTCTTCCTCTTGTGAGGGAGGTCTGTATAGCACACCAATGCAAATAGATTTCTCTTTCCCTCTTTCTAGTTTAACCCACAATGCCTCCTCTCTCCCTTTTAAGCTCTGTAATTCCAAAGCTTTAATAGTAGTTTTTACATATAGTGCCACTCCTCCTCCCCTTCTTCCTACCCTGTCCTTTCTGAATAAAGTATAGCCAGGTATAGTTACATCCCAGTCATGGTTTTCTGTGAACCATGTTTCTGTAACTGCCACTAAATCAAGTCAGCCACTCCCACCAAAGCTTCAACTTCAGAGATCTTATTTCCCATGCTACGGGCATTAATACACACTGCTTTCCATATATTACCCCTGTTACCCATTTCCATAAAGGTATTTAATGTATCACTTACCTGGGGGCTTTCACTTACCTGGGGGCTTTCTTCACCTATCCCCTACGAACCTAGTTTAAAGCCCTCTTAAGGTTGACTGCAACTGATGTTCTGTATCAGGTGCCCCTCTCTCCAGGGTTTCAAAAAACTCAACTTCCCCATCATTCCATTGTAGTGGAATCAGCAATGAGGAAGGTAAAAAGCAAGAAGAAGCATTCTTCTTATCCACCAGGTCGTGCATCTAAAGCACTTGATGCCTTTGGACGTCAAACCTTCCAAACATCTATGCTGGCATCAAGGATTATCTCTTATATTTTTTATATGAGTCTATCTCTCCAGGAGGTCACAAAGAAATGATCTCTTTTGACTCCTTTTCTATCAGAGCCTAAGGCTGCAGACTATTCCTTGCTTCTTAGTCATAGCCAGAATCTCTCTTGGTTTCTTTCTCGTGCTTCTCTAGACTCTTTTGAGTCTGTTAGCAGATCCTCTGCTATTGCCATAGGAGCACATCGTAGAGCCTGGCTTCAGGCTTCAGACTTGAGCAGATGGGCACAACACACACTGGGTAATTCTCTTTGTACTGGAGAAAATCTCTTCAATAAAGAGGCTTTACGTCAGGTTGCTCATTGCTCCACTGACTTCCCTGGTTCTAGGGACCATCCTAAGCTGCCTTCTTCCCCAGGAGGTAGGAAATGTCCTAACAAACCTTCTTTCCCTAAGAAAAGAAGGTTTCACTCTTCTCCTGCCCATCATCCAGATATGTACCCAAGCAGGGGACACCTCGTCCTGGTCTGAAGAATCTAAACTCTAACCAGTCTGAGCATACCCAGCAACCATAGGTTCCTGAAGGTTGCAACCTACAGTTAACCTCTTAGCAGAAGTTTGTTCACTGTTTTTTTTTCTTGAAAGCTCTACACATGGCTTCCTTTCTTCAGGATTTACTGAGCTGTCAGGATATTCTTGTCTATGGGTTACAGATTTCTCCTCTTCTTACCAAGAAGAGAAGTTAACTACTATCCCATGATAGTTTCTGTCCCAACATGAACATTTTTTTCTTCAGCTGACTCACCATATGGTAAGTCACCCTTCAGTTCCTGGTTTTCTACCCTCTCATCCAGGTTTTCTCCTGAATGAGTTGTACCATACTGTACACCTTTCATTCCAGTGTAGAGTTTCTTCTTTGAATAAATTCTCTGGACAGCTTATCAGACAGGGACAGGACTATTTCCTCTCCCTTTGTCTGTTCTCTGTGTTTCACAGGAAGATTCTCTCTGCTGTCTCCTTCAGTTGCTGTTCATGCAGGAGTTCCAGTGATTGATCTACTGGTACTTTCCCACAGGTTTCCAGTCTGTCTAGCCCTAGTAGTGATTCCAAGATAGTCCTCATCTATCTTGGATAATCCTACTCACTTCAGGCTTCTCACATTATCTTCTTTCTGGCCATCTCCATTTCCTTGGATGTGGCAACACAGCTGACCTACAGTCAGTTTTATCTCCTAATTCTCCTGCATAATGCTCTCTGCAATCTTCAGAGAAGCTTTCTACTATGGGCCCTTGCTAGAGAGCATTGAACTTTGTCTCTGATGGCTATTCTATATAGTAGAAAAGGCTTATCAGTCATTTTCCATGACTGTGAGGGTTCTCCACACCCTCTTGTCTCCTGTTATAATACAGGATATAAGCTTTTTCTGCGTGAATGTCCAAGGAGTTTCCGAATCCTGCAGGAATATGCTCTTTTTTCCTTACAGCTTAGCCTCATGCTATCCTACTCCTCATGGACAGCACATATTCAACTAGTAACGCATGATACCCCTGTGTCCCTCCAGTGGGTCATCCTGGTATCTCCTTCTATGCATTTTCTGTCCATTTACCATGTCAGAGTAATACAGAACTCACGACTTGCTCTCTACAGACTGATATTATCCTCTGTTTTTTCACACAACCATCCTGGTTATTTCACTGGATAGCATTCCTGCACCCTCTAGCCCGGAGGAATAGATTCTCTGTATATCTTTTCAAGTAGGTTCCACCTTCTTGTTATTAGATGAATCTTTCTCCTTCACATCTCTTATGTGAATGTTCTTATGGGGCTTAGTTGCAGACATGTATCTTCAGACTTACATATTCATGTATGTATATATCTCTCTATATTTCTATACATACATATGTCTGTAAGCTGTGTGTGCATAGGTTATGCCCCTATCTACATATCTATATCTATATATATATATATATGTATATGTATCTGTCGAGATGCTTATAGGTAGTTATGTATTACATACTATCTCCCTAACTGTCTATGCTATACAGGTTTTTACCTTCTTAGAGGTTCCAGACAGTGGGCTGGCATATCCTCCATCCTGTCCCCTCGGTATGTGGGGGCTGTTATGCACACAACCACTACTGTGGTACTAACAGCTTCCACTTTACTCTAGGTCTCGCTATCCCTGAAACAGCATGCTTCAATATCTTGCCTCTCTCTCACCAGCTAGGAAAGACAGTATAGATCTTCAGTAGTTCTGAGGTTTCAGCCCTTCACACATCTGTCCTCCTTGGGAATGCGGGCTTTTTTCCATACCCTTTCTTCCCTCCAGGACTGGGCTACTTGTCCAAATCGGTCAGTCTTCCTCTTTTACTCCTCAATGTTAATGACTCTGTAGCTAAAAGAGTTTTCAGCTTTTTTCCATAAAGCTTTCCACTGAAGACCTGCCATTATTATACTACCCCAGTTGACACCTGGGTCACCTGCCAATTCCAGATTTGGACCTTCACCCTCACTGCTGTGAGGTCACCTTGAGGAACCTCTACTAAATCTCCAGTAGACTCCATCACGCTCTCTACTTCCTACAATCCAGTAGGTAAGATCCACTTCGTGATCATTAAATAATTTTAATGGTACTTATCATACATACCAAGGACTCCTCTCCTGTAGTCCTTAGCTTTGCTGTTTTTTCTTACAGCTCCTCTCCTTTCAACTCCTACCCACCATCCTTCATGGGATGCCGGAGATCCATGTGTGAGAACTGCAGTCCTGATCCAGGGACACACTTTTTATGGGATCTCCCCCTGGCATCTATAGCTAGGGAGTCCCCATATGTGAAGACTCATTCCTGCTTGTTCCTGGAGATAGCACAGTTACTTACCTGTAACAGGTGATCTCTGGGAACAGCAGGAATAAGTCTTCACAACCCACCCACCTCCCCTAGGAGTTGTATATATCTATCTTCCTTTCCTCTTTCTCTCCTTTTGTCTCAGCTATGAAACTCAACTGAGGAGAGGCAGTGGAAAAGGCGGGAAGGCAGTGCGCAGGTGCGAGGGATGCTCCCAAAAGCTTTCTGATTGGATGCTGGGGAGCATTCCCGTGCAGGCTCCGTCGGTACCGACGTACCCATATGTGAAGACTTATTCCTGCTGTTCCCAGAGATCACCTGTTACAGGTAAGTAACTGTGCTTTCTCTTGCGTTGCTTTCATCCTCTTTAGCACAGCCTCTGTTTTCCTGGCCATGCTAGACTACCACTTCTCTAGATCAGATGAACAGTGCTCCAAAGCCGAGAGGAGAGCTTATCATACTAATTCACCTTGATCTAAAGCAGTCCATCGCTTATATCCCACAGCCTTGGAAGTAATCTGTAGTTGTTCAGTATTCCATGATGCACAAAGAGAAAAATAAACGTCTTTCGAAACATAGTGCTATGTCGGGTGAAGTTAATTCTCTAGAAATTGAACTGAAGAGGAATGGTAAAGGATATACTTTAATAGTTGAATGAACTTTGAAGTATAAATACAGAAGAAGGGGCCAATGATAAAACTGAAGGTGCCTATTCTGGTTATTTAACTGGGAAAGTGC
Organism: Ichthyophis bannanicus; assembly: GCA_033557465.1. Taxonomy (NCBI): domain Eukaryota; kingdom Metazoa; phylum Chordata; class Amphibia; order Gymnophiona; family Ichthyophiidae; genus Ichthyophis; species Ichthyophis bannanicus. The sequence continues at coordinate 1,268,313,672 of CM066032.1, read as the reverse complement.
CTTATTTGGTAGTCCATAAAACGTGTTATTCTTTGTGTGTGATAGCTCTTTGAGACCTCTTAATTCTCCAGGACCAAGCAGGAAATCAGTCCTCACATATGGATGATGTCGGCGCCGACTGAGCCCTCGTGTGGAGCATTTCCCCAGCTTTCAAAGATAGCCTTTGGGAATTGCAGCGCGCATGCGCGGTCACCTTCCCGCCCAAGGGTGCCATCTTGCTCAGTTGTCTTTTTTCCGCGGAGCCCGACGGACGTGGTTTGTTTTTCGCCAAGGAAAAAGTTGATTTCCCTATTTTTTTGTACTTCTCCTTCGGTTCGGCGCCGAATCCCTTTCCCACCTAGGCCCGATACGCCGGTATCGAGCCCACTCTCTCCTTTTTCGGTTTTTGTCCTTTGTGACTAGCGTTTGCGCCATTTTTTCTTTTTTCACTGGCAGCCCTGTCTTTTGACCTCGCAGGGGCCCTTTTTCCCCCGATGGTTGCCAGCGGGTTTAAAAAGTGTGATCGGTGTAAGAAACGTATGTCTCTTACCGACACACACGACTGCTGCCTCTGCTGCCTCGGACCCGATCATGACCCGATGATCTGTGGTCCGTGTGGTAAAATGTCCTCGAAGGCGTTGAGTCGGCAGCACCAGAAGGATAAGATCTTCTCTGACTCCGCGTCCGGACGGGCCCGGACCTCATCGGAGGCCTCGATGTCTCGGGACTCCGGCCCCGAACAGCATCGGGGTTCCTCTGAGCAGGGGTCTCCTTCGCGGGAATAGCACAGGAAGAAGAAACCCGCGAGGGCGGCGTCAGTGGACGTTCCTGGTTCCTCGAGAACCAGGTCGCATAGCCCCGATAGCCATCCCGGGTCTTTGGAGTCGGAGAGGCCTGCCAAGCAACCTCGTCTCGAGATGGAGTCTCCTGGACACGTGAGTGCTGTAGTACTCGTGGACTCTCCTCCAAGGGAGCCGACGCCGTCTGGGCCCGAGTCGGGGGCTGCTGGGTCTCCTGAGCTCGGACTCAGGTTGACGGCCTTGGAGAGCAGCCTCGCTGCCTTCATGGAACAGCAGCGGGCATTGATCGCCGGTCTCACTGGTGTATCTGCCCCGACCACCGGGACATCGACGTCCAAGTCGACCCCGGAGGCCAAGCCGATCCTCGAGTCCATGCGGGCTCGAGTCGATCCTCGGCCACGGTCTCCCTCAGCCTCCCGTTCGGGACCGAGGTTGTCGACGCCGGTACCCTCAGCGTCGGGGCGGAGGGCATCGGTGCGAGGAGTCGGGCTAGGAGACGGAGGACGAAGAGTCACCCGACACCTATCAGACTCGGTGTGTCCCATCGGACTCGCCGGAGTCTGAACCTCGGAGATGATCCCCACCGGAGGATACCCGGTTCTCGGACTTCGTGCAGGATATGGCCAAGGCCTTGGCCTTCCCCGCGGATCCCGAGGAAGAGCCTCGAGCTCGAGGCCCTCCAGTATGACTCTCCCCCGAAGGAGGCCTTTACTGTACCGGTTCCTTCGATGCTAGAGCGGCTGCTCTTCCGCATGTGGGAGACCCCGGCCTCGACGCCGGTGTTAAGCAGCGGGTCGATTCCATCTATCGAGTCCGCAAGAGCCCCGGGTTCCAAAAGGCACATTTACCGCACCACTCCATGGTTGTGGAATCGGCCATGCATCAACTGAAAAGTCAGAAGATGCACTCCTCGGTGCCTCCCGGCCGGGAGGCCCAGTACCTGGATGCCCTCGGTAAGAAGTGCTTCCAGGGCTCTATGCTTGCTTGCTGTGTCCAGACATACCAGCTCTACATGGGCATGTATCTCTGAGACCTGGCAAAGGAGATTGCCGGGTTCTCTGCTGGTCTCTCCGAGGAACCTTTGCAGAGGTTCCAGGCCTTGTCCACCGGTATTCGAGAGTGCTCGAAGTTTATCTCTCGAGCAGCCTATGATGGCTTCGAGGCTTCGGCCCGAGTAGCCGTGGCCGGCATCGGTGCCTGCCAACAGGCTTGGCTACAGTAATCCGACCTCGAGCCATGGGTACAGGACAAGTTCGTCGATGTCCCCTGCCGAGGTGAAAACCTCTTTGGCAAGCCCATGGCTGAAAAGGCTGCAGAACTCGAGACCGAGACTCTTACCAGGACTCGGCTGTCCAGGAAAACCTCTGCCCCTTCTCAGAAGAAGAAGGGCTCGGGGGAAACAGACCTTTTACCCGAGGAAGTCATCTGTCTATAAACAATACCCTCATTTTCAGGCCTCTACAGCTCCCCAACAGGGTCAGCAGGCCAAGGGGCAGAGTCATGGGTCCCGTAGGCAGAAGGTCCCCAAGCCACCAACACCGGCCCCTGCTCAGCAGGGTGTGGGTTTTTGACTCAGAACGCATAGCCTCTTCTCCTCAGCTGGCTTCTCTCAGCACAGGAGGCCGGCTGGCCCACTTTGCCCACAGGTGGTCAGCCGTCACATCAGATACCTGGGTGCTTCATATAGTCCAGAAGGGATATCTTCTCCATTTTCACCAGGTACCTCCCTCCTATTTTCCAGGGGAGCCTCCAAGACTCCCTCTGCACAGGGACCTACTCCTTCTGGAGTTAGCAAGTCTGCTACAGGAACAGGCTGTGGAACCGGTGCCCCACCACCTGAGAGGTCACGGCTTTTTTTCCAGGTACTTTCTGGTACCAAAAAGAACAGGAGGCCTCAGACCCATCCTAGACTTGTGCAACCTCAACAAGTTCCTGGAGAGGGAAAAGTTCAAGATGCTTACCCTTGGAATCCTGCTGCCCTACCTCCAGCAGGGAGATTGGCTATGCTCCGCAGACCACAGACAATATCTCAGATTTGTTGTGGGACGAAACCACTATCAGTACAGAGTACTACCCTTTGGCCTGACCTCCGCGCCCAGGGTGTTCACCAAGTGCCTGGCAGTGGTGGCGGCCTACCTAAGGCTTCAAGGTCTTTGTGTTTCCGTACCTTGACGACTGGCTCATAAGGGGCCAGTCTTCCCAGGAGGCCAATCAAGCCACCCTTCGCACTGTGGCTCTGCTTCAGCTCTTGGGATTTGTCATAAACTTCGCAAAGTCCACTTTGCTCCCGTCCCAGAACTTAGAATTCATAGGAGCAAGGCTGGACACTCTTCAGGCGAAGGCCTTTCTGCCAATGGACAGAGCCCACAGGCTGATGGATCTTGCCAGGCAGTTTCACAGCAATTCCCTGGTCTCTGCCAGGCAATTCCTGCGACTACTCGGCCATATGGCTTCCACGGTTCATGTAACCCCCAATGCCCGCCTGCACATGCGGCCTGCTCAGTGGAGCCTTCACACTCAGTGGCATCAGGCCACAGGGAGCCTAGCGGACTCAGTAAGAATATCCGACCTGCTAGTCTCCTCTCTGCAATGGTGGCTTCATCTTCCGAATCTGGTACTCGGAGTGGTTTTTCAATCCCCTCCGCATTCTCAAGTGCTGACGACAGATGCTTCTCTTCTAGGTTGGGGAGCACATTGCCAAGGGACGTGTACTCAGGGTCTCTGGGAGGCTGCTCAACAGATAAACTTCCTGGAGCTACGGACTATACGCCTAGCTCTGAGAGCCTTCTCCCACCTCGCCTCTCACCAGTCTGTACTAGTCCAGACGGACAATCAAGTTGCCATGTTCTACGTGAACAAACAAGGAGGCACAGGCTCCTTCCTTCTATGTCAGGAGGCACAACGGCTGTGCTCTTGGGCCGTCAATCACGGAATCCTCCTCAAGGCTGTCTACCTCCCAGGTCAAGAAAATTACCTGGCGGACAGACTGAGCAGGATCCTGCAACCACACGAATGGAGATTGAACCCGTTGGTGGTTCAGCAGATTTTTCTCAGGTGGGGCCTCCCCACCATGGATCTTTTCTCCAGTCCTCTGAACCGGCAACTCCCGAGATTCTGCTCCAGGCAACCGCATCCTCTCAGAGTAGCAGCGGATGCGTTTCTGATCTCGTGGTCCACAGGCCTACTGTATGCGTTTCCTCCCACGCCACTAGTGTCCAGAACACTGTTCAAAGTCCTCAAGGTCGGGGCCTCCATGATCCTGATAGCCCCCAGGTGGCCGAGGCAACCGTGGTTCCCGCTTCTGCTGCAACTGGCGGTGGACACCCCTCTTTCTCTGGGGTTTCAGCACGATCTCCTGTCTCAGGAACAGGGATCTCTCTTGCACCCCAATCTCCAGTCCCTTCATCTGATGGCCTGGCTGCTGAAAGGGTAGTCCTGGCTCCCCTACTACTGCCTCAAGAGGTGGAAGATGTTGTCTTAGCCTCTAGACGGCAATCCACCAGGAAATCCTATGCTCTTAAGTGGCGTAGATTCTCCACATGATGTGCGCAGCACAGCGAGAATCCCTTCTCGTGCTTGGTAGCGGTAGTATTGCAATATTTTCTTTACCTCTTCAATCTAGGCCTTAAGTCCAACTCTGTCAGGTTTCACCTCAGTGCTCCCTCAGCGCACCACTTGCCGGTGGACGGAAGGCCTCTTTCCAATCACCCTTTGGTGGCTCGTTTTCTCAGAGGCCTCCTTCTGCTTAAGCCTCCTTTGTCCACCAGCCCCTGAGTGGGATCTGAATGTGGTCTTACAGCGGATTACTTGTCCGCCCTTTGAACCTATGGCTACCTGCCCTCTCCGTTTTCTCTCCTGGAAGACCTTGTTTTTGGTAGCTCTTACCTCTGCTAGGTGAGTGAGTGAACTGCAGGCACTGGTGTCTGATCCCCCTTACACTAGGTTCTACAGGAATAGGGTAGTCTTACGGACTCACCCTAAGTTTCTTCCTAAGGTTGTCTCCCCTTTTCACCTCAATCAGGAGGTGGTTCTTCCGACCTTCTTTCCCAGGCCGCATACCAACCGGGCTGAGATGGTTCTGCATACCCAGGACTGTAGTACGGCGTTGTCCTTCTAAGTTGACCGTACGCGGGAGCATCGGAGGGCTGTTCAGCTCTTCGTTTCTTTTGACCCCAATAAGTTGGGGCTACCTGTCTCCAAGCATACTTTGTCCATATGGGTCGCTGACTGTATTGCCTGGGCTTATGGGGCAGTCGGCCTCTCGTTGGAGGGTCGAGTCACGGCTCATCGTGTTAGGGCGAAGGCTGCGTCAGTGGCTCATCTCCACTCTGTTCCGTTGGCAGACATCTGCCGGGCCGCTACTTGGTCTTCAAGCCAGACTTTTGCGGCCCATTACTGCCTTGAGAGGGAGTCCCGCAGGGACAGTGCTTTCGGACAGGCAGTACTCCATAATCTCTTTGGGGTTTAGGCAACTCCTACCCTCCGGCCCTGGTGTTGAGCTACCGGTCGGGGGCGTTCTCAGAGAAGATTCCTTCATTACGTACTGACGAGCTAGAGGGAGCTCATTTTTTCGGCTTGAGGTCTCCGGTAGCCTTAAGCTGGGGAGTCCCATATGTGAGGACTGACTTCCTGCTTGGTCCTGGAGAAAGAGTAGTTACTCACCTGTAACAGGTGTTCTCCAGGAGCAGCAGGAATCAGTCCTCACAACCCTCCCTCCTTCCCTTGGAGTTGCAGTCATATGCTTTATTTTTGCTAATTTTTTTGCTGTCTTTTAGCTATGTCGTCAGACTTAGCAAGATGGCACCCTTGGGCGGGAAGGGGACCCCGCATGCGCACTGCAATTCCCAAAGGCTTTCTTTGAAAGCTGGGGAAATGCTCCACACGAGGGCTCCGTCGGCGCAGACGTCACCCATATGTGAGGACTGATTCCTGCTGCTCCTGGAGAACACCTGTTACAGGTGAGTAACTACTCTATATGACCAGTTAATTATCTTGCATCAAAAATTGATTGTTTTGCATGTAATGATACCACAAATTTTCAGTATAAATGTTAACGTATTTTTTAACATTTTGAACATTTTTCTGTTTTAATTCTTAGTGCTCATGTGGTAAAAAGTCAAGAAGCTCAAAATGTTGATGGTAAGATGGGAGCATCTAGCACAGAAAGAAAAGAAGAAACGGGTGTTATCTCAAACATCAGAGCTGATGACTTGAGTGGAAAGACAGGATTTTCCAAACCAGAATCTGAAAAAGGAAGTACTGGACGAGCTGCAGGTGAATTGCCCACGGTGAAACAGAAAGATTCTGTGAGCAAAGGAGTCATTCAAGATAAATCTGAAGTGATACAAAAAGAGTCTGAGGAGACGAATGAGAAAGTAACTAAATCTGAGAAAGAGCCATCTCAAACTGTGCCACAAACGGAAGACAGTATAATAAAGGTTTTACCTGCAGCTGTCGCACCCGATTCTGTTTCAGCCCCAGGGAAGTTAGAGGGCAAGCTTCGCATTAGTAAATCAGAGGTTTTGGATAGATCACAGAATCAAGATAGCGGCTTGACTGAAGCAAATAAACTGCAGGCTCAGGATATAAGCAATCCAGGGAAACAACCTTCTAAAGTGGTGAAAGAACCTAAATCTCTAATGGATAAAAAGATTGATAATCCTCAAAAAGGTTTACCAAAATCTGAAGCACATGTTGAAACAAAAACTGGAGAAAGTATATCTGAAAAGAAATCTGAGAATTCAGTGCCTGAGCATCAGAAGGAGGAACTGGCACAAGGTAAAAGTGAAACCGTATCAACTGTAGCTGATGAAACAAAGAAAATAGTTGCTTCTGGTGATAAAGCAAGTACCACACTTCAAAAAAATGAAACATCTGCTAAAAGTGGTGAACAAAAATCCTCCTCAAAATCCGACACAAGAAAAAGATCTGTGCCTGAAAAGAAACCTATCTTTAGGGACTATGGAACACCAAGGCCTACTTCTAGAAGATCTAGCCCAACAGAGAGCAGTGGCAACAAGTCCAAACAGAATATTTGTTCCATTTCAAAAAGGAACAGTGGTAGAGGCTCATCTAAACAAGAAAAAGATTTGAGAGGAGATTCAAGGAGTACGCCAAAGTCACAAGAGAGAGAAAATAGATCAGGCATAAAGAAGGATGACATGAATAAGGTAAGGACACAAGGCCAAATAAGATGCCGTTTTGATGAATGTATCTTAATGTACTGATTTGTATATTTAAATACACAAAACAGGAAAGGGGCTTGATGCGGCAGGTAGAGGACGTTGAAGAGTCAATAAGTATTAACGAGAACCATGTTGAGAATGTTGCGCCACATGGCTTACACAGTTAGACCTCTTTGCTACTCTCCAAAACAAGCAAGTCCCTCGGTTTTGTTCCAGGGTAGGGGTTGGACAGCAAACTAGTCTTGGATGATTTCCTATTCCATTGGGAGGTGGGCTTTCTGTATGCACATCTGCCAATTCCTTTGCTAGGCAAGAACTCTCCTGAAACTCCAAAATGTCAGGCACCATGATTCTCATATCACTTGCTTGGCTGAGAGACCCTTGGTTTCCCCTTCTCCAAGACATGTCCACCTGGCTATCCAGATGTCTTGGTGACTCTATAATCCTTATTTCTCCAGGACCAAGCAGGAAGTCAGTCCTCACATATGGGTGTCATCGACGCCGATGAAGCCCCTGCGGAGCATTTCCCCAGCTTTCTATGAAAGCCTTTGGGAATGCAGGCACGCACGCGCGGTTCCCTTCCCGCCTAAAGGTGCCATCTTACCTCAGTCTCTCTCTTTCCGAGAAGACCACCGGACGTGCGTCCTGTCATCCCGAATAAAAGTTTGATTTTTTTCGGCGATTCTTGCTATTCTTTTTCTTCCTGGTTCGACGCCGGTTCCCCTCCTGCCGGGTTCGGTACACCGGTATCGAGCCCGATTCTTCTTTTTCGTTTTTTGCCCTTCATGGCTGGCGTTCGCGGCCTTTTTTGATTTTTCCCTGGAAGGCCGATCCTTTGACCTCGCGGGGACTCTTTTTTTTTTTCCCCGATGGCTTCCAGCAGTTTCAAGAAGTGTGATCGGTGTAAGAAGTTGATCTCTCTCACCAACACGCACGACTGCTGCCTTCGGTGCCTCGGTCCTGATCACGACCCTAAGACGTGTGGACCATGTGGAAAGATGTCTTCCAAGGCACTGCGAAGTCGCCAGCAGCAGAAAGAAAGGCTTTTCTCGGACTCAACCTCTGGCGGGCCCGGACCTCGTCTGAGGCCCCGACATCTTGGGATTTGGATCCCGAGCGCCGTCGTGGCTCCTCGGACAGGGGGTCCCCCGACCGGGAACGTAAGAGGAAGAAGTGGCTCGTGAGGGCGGCGTCGGAGGAGGTCCCTGGCTCCTCGAGGGCCAGGTCTAAGACCCCCGACCGTCGCCCCGGGCCCGTGGACCAAGAGAAGCCTGCCAAAGTTCCTCGCGTGGAGCCGGAGTCTGCTGGACACGTAAGCCCTGTGGTCCTCGGACTCTCCTCCCAGAGAGCCGACGTCGGGCCCGGCACTGCCGTGGCCCCAGTCGGTGGCTGCTGCATCTCCCAAGCTGAGTCTCAGGATGACAGCCTTGGAGAGCAGACTGTCTGCCTTCATGGAGCAGCAGCGGGTACTGATGGCCAGCCTGTCTGGCGCATCTGCCCCGACCACCGGGACATCGACATCGAAGTCGACCCAGGAGACAGAGCCGATACTCGAGTCCATCATGGCTCAAAGTCTACCTCGTTCGCGGTCTCCCTCGACCTCCCGTTCGGGACCGAGTGCGTCGATGCCGGTGCCTCTGGCGTTGGGGGGGGTGCTCCAGGTCCCCGCGGGGTCGCATCCTGACTCCTCATCGGACGAGTCCGCCTGGGAGACGGAGGATGAGGAGTCCCCCGACACATTCAAGACTCGGTATGTCCCCTCGGACTCACCGCAGTCTGAGCCCCGGAGTAGATCCCCTCCAGAGGACACCCGGTTCTTGGAGTTTGTCCGGGATATGGCCACCGCGTTGGCTATTCCGGCAGACCCCAAGGAAGAGCCTCGAGATGAAGAGCTGAAGGCCCTACAGTACGACTCTCCTCCAAAAGAGGCCTTTACTGTCCCGGTTCCTCCGATTCTGGAACGGCTCCTCTTCCGTATGTGGGAGGCACCGTCCTCGGCGCCAGTCTTGAGCAAGCGAGTCAATTCGATTTATCGACTCCGGAAGAGCCCTGGCTTTCAAAAAGCACAGCTACCACACCATTCCATGGTGGTGGAATCGGCCATGCATTGCCTGAAAAGTCAGAAGATACACTCCGCGGTGCCCCCTGGCAAGGAGGCCCGAAACCTGGATGGTGTTGGTAGAAAGTGCTTCCAGGGCTCGATGCTTGCTTGCCGTGTTCAGTCTTACCAGCTGTACATGGGCATGTACTTGCGAGACCTGGCCAAGGAGCTGGCCGGGTTCTCCGCTGGTCTCTCCGGGGAGCCCTTGTAGAGACTCAAGTCCTTGTCCTCGGGGATTCGGGACTGCTCGAAGTTCATGTCATGCACCGCCTACAATGGCTTCGAGGCTTCGGCCCGAGTTGCGGCAGCCTGCATCGCGGCTCGACGCCAGGCATGGCTGCAGTCATCAGACCTCGAGCCATGGGTTCAGGACAAGTTGGCCGATGTCCCTTGCCGAGGTGAGAACCTTTTTGGCAAGCCCATGGCCGAGAAGGCCGCACAGCTCGAGACTGAGCACCTTACACGGACAAGGCTGTCTAGAAAGACCTCTGCCCCTTCTCATAAGAAGAAGGCTTCGGGTAAGAAGCCCTTTTACCCGAGGAAGGACACTGCCTACAAACAGTACCCTCAGTATCAGGCTGCCTCCCAGGGTCAGCAAGCCAATGGGCAGGGTAATGGGCCCCATAGGCAGAGGACCCCCAAGCCTCCGGCCCCTGCTCCCACTCAGCAGGGTGGGGGTTTTTGACTCCTCCAGCATAGCCTCTCAGTCCCTGCTCCAGGGTCTGTTGGTGGACAGGGCGGTGGAGCCTGTGCCTCCCCACTTGCAAGGTCAAGGGTTCTATTCCAGGTATTTCCTAGTACCCAAAAGAACCGGTGGCCTTCGACCTATTCTGGACCTCAGGAATCTCAAGATCCTGGAGAAAGAAAAGTTCAAGATGCTTACTCTTGGAACGCTTCTGGCCTGCTTCCAGCAGGGAGATTGGCTATGCTCCTTAGATCTAAAGGATGCGTACACTCACATCCTCATTCATCCAGACCACAGAAAGTACCTCAGGTTCATTGTGGGAGGCAGCCATTATCAGTACAGAGTACTGCCTTTTGGCCTAACCTCCGCTCCCAGGGTCTTTACCAAGTGCCTGGCAGTGGTGGCGGCCCACCTGTGAAATCAAGGCATCTTTTTTTTCCTTTCTGGACGACTGGCTCATCAGGGGCGACAGGCCACTCTCAGAACTATTGCTCTTCTTCAGAGCTTGGGATTTGTAATAAACTTCGCAAAGTCCACTTTGCTCCCCTCCCAGAACTTGGAGTTCATAGGGGCAAGGCTGGATTCTGTCCTGGCAAAGGCATTCTTGCCAGCAAACAGAGCCCAAAGACTGATGAACTTGGCAAATCAGTTTCTCAGCGGGTCAGTGGTCTCCGCCAGACTCTGCCTGAGGCTGCTTGGCCACATGGCTTCGACAGTTCATGTCACCCCCAATGCCAGGCTCCATATGCGGCCTGCACAATGGTGCCTTCGGAGTCAGTGGTCTCAAGCCACAGGCAGCCTCAGAGACAGAATAAATGTGTCCAAACCATTTCTGGACTCCCTCAGCTGGTGACTGCACCCACCCAATCTTCTGAAAGGGGTACCCTTTCAAATTCCTGGGTACACAGTGGTACTGACCACAGACGCCTCCCTGCAGGGCTGGGGAGCTCATTGTCTGAACAAGTGCACCCAGGTCCTGTGGTCTCCTTGGGAGGCGGCACAGCAGATCAATCTCCTGGAACTCAGGGCTTTCTGTCCTACCCTGGCTCATCAATCTGTCGTGGTTCAGACAGACAACCAAGTAGCCATGTTTTATGTGAACAAACAGGGCGGGACTGGGCCAGACTTCTTTGTCGGGAGGCACAGGACCTTTGCTCCTTTGCCCTCAAGCACAACATGCTCCTCAAGGCTGTGTACCTTCCAGGCCAGGAAAACCTTGAGCAGAATTTTACAGCCCCATGAGTGGCAGCTGCATCCTTTGGTAGTTCAGAAGATCTTCCTAAAATGGGGTCTTCCTTTGATAGATCTGTTTGCCCGTCCACTGAACAAGCAACTGCCAAAGTTCTGCTCCAGGCAACTGCATCCTCTGCGGATAGCAGCAGATGCTTTTCTGATTCCCTGGTCTCAGGGCCTCCTGTATGCGTTTCCTCCCACGCCCTTGGTGGCCCGAAATCTGTTCAAGATTCTTCAGGACAAGGCCTCGGTCCTGCTGGTGGCTCCCAGGTGGCCCAGACAGCCTTGGCTTCAGCTGGCAGTGGATCCCCCACTGCCTCTGGGTTTGCAACCTGACCTTCTCTCTCAGGAGCAGGGCTCCCTTCTGCACCCCAATCTCAAAGCTCTCAATTTGATGGCCTGGAGGCTGCAAGGGTAGTTTTGGCTCCCTGGGGCCTACCTCAGGAAGTTGAGGAGGTTGTCCTAGCCTCTAGGAAACAGTCCACTAGGAAAACCTATGCTCTCAAATGGAAAAGGTTTTCTGTGTGGTGTCAGCTACGTACAGAAGATCCTTTCTCCTGTACTGTACCAGTGGTGCTTCAGTACTTACTGCACTTATCAAATCAAGGACTTAAGTCCAATTTTGTTCGGGTCCACCTCTCAGCTCTAGCAGCTCACCACTCACTGGTGGAAGGACATTCTCTGATGGTTCACCCCTTGGTGTCCTGCTTTCTCAGAGGCTTGCTTTTGCTCAAGCCTCCAATCCGTCGTCCTGCTGCTGAGTGGGAGTTGAATGTGGTCTTGCAGCAGCTGACTTGCCCACCCTTTGAGCCGATGGCTACTTGCCCTCTACGCTTCCTGTCCTGGAAGACACTCTTCTTGGTAGCCTTTACCTCGGCTAGGCGAGTGAGTGAGCTTCAGGCCCTGGTCTGTGATAGGCCTTACACTCGCTTCTATAGAAACAGGGTAGTCCTTAGGACTCATCCAAAGTTCCTCCCAAATGTTGTCTCCTCCTTCCACCTTAACCAAGAGGTGGTTCTTCCAACAGTCTTCCCTAGGCCTCATGCAAGCCAGGCTGAAGTAGTCCTGCATACCCTGGACTGTAGGGAGGGCCTTATCCTTCTACCTTGACCGTACGTAGGGGCATAGAAGGGCTACTCAGCTCTTCGTATCTTTTGACCCTAATAATTTGGGGTTGGCTTTGTCCAACCGTACCTTGTCCATCTGGGTGGCTGACTGTATCACCTAGGCTTACAAGGCAGCTGACCATGCTTTGCAGGGTCGGGTCACGGCCCACCGTGTCAGGGCAGTGGCTGCCTCAGTGGCTCATCTCCGCTCTGTGCCCTTGGTAGACATCTGCAGGGCTGCAACTTGGTCTTCAAACCAGAATTTTGCGGCCCATTACTGTCTGAAGAGGGAGTCCCGTAGGGACAGTGCTTTTGGCCAGGCAGTACTCCGGAATCTCTTTGAGGTTTAGACAACTCCTGCCCTCTGTTGGGCTACCGGTGGAGGTTGTCCATGAAAAGCCTTTCTTTGCTGCTTGGACTGGAGGGAGTTCTCTTGTTCAGCCTGGGTTCCTCGGTAGCCCAGAGCTAGGGAGTCACCCATATGTGAGGACTGACTTCCTGCTTGGTCCTGGAGAAAGAGTAGTTACTCATCTGTAACAGGTGTTCTCCAGGAGCAGCAAGAATCAGTCCTCACAACCCTCCCTCCTCCCCTGGGAGTTGCAGTTGTACATAGTTTAATTTTTTCATTTTTGTGTGCTGTTCTTAGCTATGTCATTTGACTGAGGTAAGATGGCACCTTTAGGCGGGAAGGGAACCGCGCATGCGTGCCTGCATTCCCAAAGGCTTTCATAGAAAGCTGGGGAAATGCTCCACCGGGGCTTCATCGGCGTCGATGACACCCATATGTGAGGACTGATTCCTGCTGCTCCTGGAGAACACCTGTTAAGGTGAGTAACTGCTCTTTCACAGGATCAGGGAAGTCTTTAATCCCAGTATCAACGAAGTCTTTAATCCCAGTATCAACTTGGTTGTTGAGAGGCTAGAATTCCAGTCTTTTAACCAGCCAGTTGGAGTAGCAGATGTCCTCTTGCCTTCCAGGAGATCTACTAGAAGATTTTACAGCTGCAAATTGCAGAGGTTTGCTATCTGTCTGGTGTGAAGGATGTAGCCTAGATCCTTTTTTGTGTTCCACACAAATAAATGCTTGAATATCTTCTATGCCTCTCAGTCTGGTCTCAGGACTAACTCCATAAGGATGTAACTCTGCAGTTGGGGTTAGAAGGCAAGCCCATCTCTCTACAGCCTTTAGTTGTATGCTTTATGCGCTGCTTGCTTTTACTGAAGCCTCACCTAAAGCCTCCCACAGTGTCTTGGAATCTCAAGGTAGTTTTGACTTGGGTAATAAGAGCTTCCTCTGAGCCACTGCATATTTGTGGACTGAAGTTCCTGACCTGGAGCGTCCTATTTTTGGTGACAGTTACTTCAGAATGCAAAGTTAGTGAGGTCCAGGCTCTAGTAGTAGATCCACCTTACACCATGCTGCTTAACAGTACGCAGAGCGGTGCTATATACTTGATCCTAAAGTCTTTCCAAGCATGGTGTCAGATTTCTGCCTTAAGTCAGTTGTCCTGCCAACATTTTTCCAAAGAACCATCTTCACAGAGAGGAACATGTGCTGCACACGATGGGGTGCAAGAGAGCTTTGACCTTCTATCTGGAGCAGGCTAAAGCCTTTAGGCAGTCCACTCAGTTTTGTGTTTTTACTCCAGTAGTGGGAGCTGCCATAAATAAAGGCACACCTTGAAAGTGGCTAGCGGACTGCATCTCTTTTGCTTATGCCCAGGCCTGGTCCGTTTGAGGGCTATGCCATGGCTTATGTCAAAACCATGGCTGCATCGGTGGCTCACATAAGGTCGGCCTTCATGGAAGAGATCTGCAGGGCAGTACTTGAACCTTCGTCCACACATTCCCATCTCACTACTATTTGAGGGACTCTCAACATAGCAGCGGTTTTGGTCAATTTGTCCTTGGGAATCTATTTGAGATTTAAAATCCAATTCCATTCTCTCCCCTTTTCTGTTCAGGCAGCTTCATGAAAGTGATGAAAAACATTGTGAAGTCCTGATCTCCAGGAACAAGCAGGAATATAGTCTTCACATATGGGTATCGTCGGTATCGATGGAGCCTGCGCGGGAACGCTCCCCAGCGTCCAATAGGAAAGCTTTTGGGAGCATCCCACAAGCGCCTGCATGCTGCCTTCCTGCCTTTCCAACTCTCCCTCTTCAGTTTTCCACGGAGCTGACAGGATGCATACCCTGTCACCGCAGAAAAGTTTATCCTTATTCTTTCGTTTTTTTGTGGTCGCGTCTGCCTTCATTCAACGCCTACCAGTACCGCCAGTTCTCTTTTCTTTTTAAAAAACAAAACAAAACCCTAGCTTTCTAAAATATTTTTTTTTCAGGGGCTTTTCCCCTCTCCGGGCTAGGCGTCATTTTGGGCATTAGGCCCATTTTTCTTCAAACATGGAGAAACCAGCTAGTGGTTTCAAGAAATGTTCTAAATGTGGTGGTACTATATCCATCACCGACACCCATGAGTGGTGTCTTAAGTGTTTAGGTCCTGACCATTCTCCATCGGAGAGTGTCTCTTGCAGAAAGATGACCAAGAGGGGCGTGCAGAATAGAGCTGCAAAATTCGGCACCCCTTTTTGCCACAGATACGATGTCAGTTGCATCGACGTCTTCCAAGGCTTCATCTTTCTCCCATGGATCTCAGGTAACTAAACTTAAGTCTTCTAAGACTGGCTGGTCCTCAAAGGGTAGATCTCTTCCTAAGTATCGAGATGCTACTGGCATTGCCCTTGAGGAAAGTTCACGGGCAAAACAGTCCCGGCAGGAGGCCTCAGTCTCCAAAGCATTAACAGGGCTCCAGAATGTTCCAGAGGCTTCCACCTCTGCAGAACTTATTCGTGCCATGTTCTGGGGTCGTAGCCGTTTCCACCGGTACCGACACCCAGGCATCGGCAGGAGCAATGGATCACAGAATCCTCGCTATCGAATACAGTTTAGCGGCCCTCTTAGCAGCTTCGGTACTGCTAAGACCGCTACAGACGGTTCCACAGGTTTTGGTACTGACACTGGTACAGAGAGTACCTCTGCAGGTATACTCCCCCCCTCCCCCCCCCCCCCAATGCTGAGCCTTGAGTCTATCTCAGGTATCGACGGATCGGTACCGAGACACCCCGATACCGACTTCAAGCGATACCGGTACCTGCGTTGCAGGAACACCTGGCGCAGAGATATTTCGAATCATCCAATGACTCTGACTCTGCCAGTACTAGAGCTATCCTTCCGGAGGATCCATCTCCTCCTCAACGCAGAATGTCTCCTCCAGAAGACATGTCCTTCCAGGATTTTATACGCGAGTTAGCTCGGGATCTTGCAATCACGGTGACTCCAGAGAAGGAGCCCAGAGCAGAAGAATTAGAAATTCTTCAGTACCCTAAGGCTCCTAAAGAGGCAGCTACTCTACCCATTCACAGAATCTTGCATGATCTTATGCTAAGAATGTGGGAAACTCCTTTAATGGTGTCTCCACACTCTCAACGACTCGATACCTTTTACTGAGTTCCAAGCTGTCCTGGCTTTCAAAAGACTCAGTTACCACACCATTCAATGGTAGTGGAATCGGCGATGCGTAGGATTAAGAGTGCTAAAATACATTCTTCCAATCCTCCGGGCCGTGAATCGAGGGCGCTCGATGCCTTTGGGCGTCGATTTTTCCAATCCTCCATGTTGGCAGCCAGGATTACCTCCTACATTCTTTATATGGGAATGTTCCTCGAAGTTACAGGTGACTTGGAGCTCATGAGCCCCTCTTCTCCCTGAGGAAAAGGGGGAATTCCATACTCTGGTCCAACATGCCCAGGATGTGTCTAAATTTGTAAACTGTGCAACCTTTGATTGCTTTGAATGCATTAGCAGAACCTCTGCTATTTCCATCGGTGCATGTCGTATTGCCTGGCTTCAGGCATCAGACTTAGAACAATGGGTGCAAGATAAACTGGGAAATATTCCTTGCACAGGAGAAAATCTCTTTGCCAAGGATTGGCAAGACAAGGCTAATCAGATTGAATCTGAAAATACTACCTTGAACAGACTTATCAGTCTGCAGCCAACCCAGCAAAGAAAGTCAGTCAAGAAACCCTTTTTCAACAAGAAAAATAAATTTTACCCATCTTACACCCATCAGGGCCACTGTCCAGTTTATGTTCCCCAAAAGGGGCAGCAACAGACCAGACAGCAGAGGAAGCCACAAGTTCCTAGAGCTCAACCAGCTCAGCAGACTCAGCCTCCTCAGGGGCTTTGACTCTATCCTAGAGAACTTATCTTTTCTGCCCCTGAAAGGTCCAGAACCCCTTACCATCCCAGGCAGATTATGCCATTTTGCCAGAAGATGGCAACAAATAACATCAGAAAACTGGACCCTGTCCATTGTACGAGAGGGGTACAGACCTCATTTTCACAACATGCCCCCCTCCTACAATCATGAGACAGTTCAATTCTCAGGTCCCTGCCACCAATCTCTTGGGTCAGGAGGTAGCATCATATCTCCAGGAACAAGCAGGAATGAGTCTTCACATATGGGTACGTCGGTACTGACGGAGTCTGCGCGGGAACGCTTCCCAGCGTCCAATCAGAAAACTTTTGGAAGCATTCCAACATGCCTGCGTGCTGCCTTCCCGCCTTCCCACCTGGCTCTCCTCAGTTTTTGTTTTTCCGCGGAGCCAGCAGGATGTCGTCCTGTCACCGCAGAAAATTCTTCTTTTATTTTTTAGTTTTCTTGTGGTCACGGCTGCCTTCCCCGACGCCACCGGTACCGCCGGTGTTTCTTTTTTCTTTTCTTGTAAAATTTTTCCTTTTTAAGGAATATTTTTCTTCCTTAGTGTCTCACGGTTTCTCAGGCCTTCTAGGCCTCTCCATTTCCTTCATGGAACCGCCAGCCACTTCCCCCAAGAAATGTACAAACTGTGGCGGTACAACTTTATTTTTAGACACTCACAATTGGTGTCTAACCTGCTTGGGTCCTGACCGTTTTCCTCCGGAGCCTTCGGGCAATAGTTTTGTGAGAAGAAGTTTTCAACATCGCGTCCTCGACACGCGGTCCCCCTCCAACTTCAGGGCACCGACCATATCTTCTTCTCCACAGGATCAGGTAACCCAAAAACAGTCTATTAAGACTAGCCAGTCCTCGAGCGGCAGTTCTCATGCACAGCATAGAGATGCCTCCGGCCTTGTCCTTCAGAATCAACTGGTTTCAAAAGCCTGTGTGGGGTTTCAGGTTGTTCCTGAGGTTCACCCCTCACAGAACATACCTGAGCCATGCCCAGTAGTGGCATCCGCTTCGAGCAGTACCGATACCCCCGCATCTGCACTGGTGTTGGATGAAACATTCCTCACCAAGGATCGTCGTCTGGCGTCCTCGGTACCTGCGGGCCCGGTGGATACGCTACAGACCGACATTCCAGTATCGGTACCGACATCGGTACCCTCCAGACATGCATCGATAGACTCGCTTCCTTCGATGCCGTGTCTGGAATCGATCTCCGGTCTGGAGGACTGGATACCAACTCGCCTTGGTACCGACTCCCGTCGGTACCGAAGGTTCGGTTCCGATACTTCGGATCCGCAGCTCTCGGTTCCTCCGATACCGTTAGAGGTGCCACTGGCTGGCCTTCATCCACCGGTATCAGATACGGTACCCAAGTCTACCGATATCCACATTACCATTGCTGTCGGTACCTTCCATGCTTCTCTCGTCAGGCTCGCTTCCCTCGATGCCGAGTTTGGCATCGATCCCTAGCATGGACGATCTGTTACCGACTGTCGCTGGTCCTGATCTACAGTACCAGCGACCACCATCTAGGGATCCCATACTGCACCATTCAGGATCTTCTATTCCTATATACTTAGATAGATCCCTCGGTGCCAACGCTAGTTCTTCATCAGATCTAGCCTTTCCAAGGGAAGTTCCCTCTCGGTATCCTTCTTTCCAGACTTTCCTCTTGGATATAGCAAAATCACTTGCCATTCCTATTCCTGGACAAGATCCTACACATGGGAATACAGAATACCTCTCAGTTCCTAGCAAAGCAAAGGAGAACATAATGCTTCCTTTGCATCATTCTTTGCAGGATCTCCTCCTACGAATGTGGGAAGCTCCTTTAAAGGTACCCCCACCTTCCAGAGCAACTGATCTTCTATATCAGGTGCCCCCCTCTCCAGGGTTTCAAAAGACTCAGCTTCCTCATCATTCCATTGTGGTAGAATCAGCAATGAGGCGAGTGAAGAGTAATAAAAAGCACTCTTCTTGTCCGCCAGGTCGTGAGTCTAAGACACTAGATGCCTTTGGACGTCAAACCTTCCAGACATCCATGCTTTCAGCAAGAAATCTCTCACATATTTTTTATGAGTCTATCTCTTGAGGAGGTCACAAAGCAATTACATCTTTTGACTCCTTTTCTTCAAGAGCCCAGGTGTGCAGACTATTCCTCACTGGTTAGTCATACTCAAAATATCTCTAGGTTTCTTACTCGTGCTACCCTAGACTCCTTTGAGCCTGTTAGCAGGACTTCTGCTATAGCTATAGGGGCACGACGTAGAGCCTGGCTTCAAGCTTCAGACTTGGACAAATGGGCACAAGAAAGCCTGGGAAATACCCCTTGCACTGGAGAAAATCTCTTCAACAAGGAGTCTTTACTCCAGGTTACTCAGTTATCCACTGACTTTCCTTTTTCCAGAAGCTTTTCTACGCCGCCTTCTTTCCCAGTAGGTAGGAAATGTCCTACCAAACTTTATTCCCCTAGGGGGAGAAGGTTTTGCCCATCATACAGATCTTCCCAAACAGGGGAAACATCGCCCTAGTCTGAAGAATCCACAACCTCAACAGGGTCAACAAACCCAGCAGTCACAGGGTTTCAAATAGATCATTGTCCCTCTTGGTTGGGGGTTAGGTTGTCAGTCTGCTTCTTTTCACTTGAAGAATCTGCACTATTTTGTATCCTAACCTACCTAGATATCTCTTCATGAGACATCTTTTCTCTAACTCTAGGAGTCTTTATGATGATCATGCCCATCGTTAACAGATTTTCCTCTTCCTCTTGGAGGAAAGAGAGGTAGCAACTATCAATAGACAGTTGTTTCCTTGTACTGGCATGTATCATCTCATCTGTCCGAGACCTCCTCCATAGTCGGTCTCTTGCAACTCTGTCTTACCTCCCTCTTACTATAACATTTGTTTTGTAAACGGGTAAGCCCCTATGGTCCTCTACCTCTTCTACCGGGGGATTCTCCCTTCTGGAGTTGTCTCCCCCCCTTGTTACCTTAGAGCAGCTCATCAGACAATAGGGACTCCTATCATGTCTGTTTCTTTTTCCCAGTCTAAAAAGGAGCAGGGAAAAGATCTTTTCAATGCTGCTCTAGTAGTTGCTGCAGATACAGCAATTCCTAGTGGTTAAGCCACTGGTTTTGTTTCTCTGCAAAACCAGAGATTCCCCTCCACTAGCAATCCCCTTCGCCTCAGTGCTAAGTCCCAAACAGGTTATCAACCTTGTTTGGGAAACCCTATTATCACAGTCTGGTTGGTTAACTTATATTCTTCGCCCCCTTGTCCTTGGCAGAATAGCTGGTTACCTGCTGGCTTTTCACAGCCAGTTTTTTCTTCTAACCAACCTGCAGCATGCTCTCTGCATCTCTACAGAGTAGCTTTGCACTGTGGGCCCTTGCTAGAGAGCATTAGTATCTTGACTAGCAAAATAGCCCCCAGATGGTTGGGGGGGGGGGGTTCCCCCAGTCATGTTCATGTCTGGCAGATATTCCCTACCCTTACCATCTCATCTTAAATCTCTTGAGGCATACGCCTCAGGCCTTTCATTACATGAAAAACATAGAGGGCCAAATCTGTAGCTTGGCCCATATCTCCTTGGGTCTTCTCGTCAGAGGTAAATTTCTTCAATAACAGCTAGAGGACGCCTAATACCCATCTTGCCCTCATAGGCGGGTCAATAGGGTATCTTCCTCAGAGGTGTCCTCTCTCCATTCTCCATACTGCAATTCTGGAGATACCTGGACTTCCTGTCTGCAGACTGAAGTTATCCTCTGCCATTTTCACGTAGGCCATCCTGGTTATTCAAGAGCTCAAATTCTGCATGGAATTCAGATGACTTCTTGTCAGGGAGACCTCTCCTCTGACTCTGCCAGTCATAACCAGGAAAAGAAGATTCTCTATCTATCCAAGCAGGTATCAACCTTATTGCTGTCAGATAAATCTTTCTCTCTCCCTATATCCCTAAGGGGGGATGAGGTTTTATGGACATCTCTCCATCCTTATACCTGTCTATATGCCTGCCTATTCATATAGGTATATATAGATAGATATATATACTTATCTATATCTATCGGTGTGTCTTCTGCCCATACATCTCATATAGTTATATGCCTATATACCCTCTAGGTGTATATATTTAAATAGATATATATATATATATACACACATATATACATATATGCTTATAGATATGAGATATATTTTTAGATAGATCTGTATCCATCTACTCATCTATCTGTCTTGTCAGGTTCAGATATCCCTACATTCCTATGTAAGCCTGACAGATGGGCACTACCTCTATCAATGCTGTGCCAGCATTCTTAGAGGGCTACAGCTATAACCACTTCCTCTGGTAATTAACAAATTTTTTCCTTACCATAACCTTTCAGGTTAGGTACTCCTGAAGCTCTCCATGTACCATTTTCTTTCCTAATTGACCACATTTAGGAAAGACATTGCGGAGCTTCAGTTGTTCTAAGCTTAAGCTTTCTTTAATAGTACCTTCTGCATCTCCGCTGAAGCTCTACCTCTTATGCTACCCTAGTTTCTCCAGGACCAAGCAGGAAGTCAGTCCTCACTTATGGGTGTCAACGACGCCAATGAAGCCCCAGCGGAGCATTTCCCCAGCTTTCCATGAAAGCCTTTGGGAATGCTGGCACGCATGCGCGGTTCCCTTCCCGCCTAAAGGTGCCATCTTACCTCAGTCTCTTTTTTTTCCGTGAAGCCCATCGGACGTGTGTCCTGTTTTTCCCGGATAAAAGAAGTTTTTTACTTTGCGTTATTTCGCTCTTTTTCGGTTTCGACATCGGTTCCCATCCCGCTGGGATCGGTACACTGGTATCGAACCCCTTTTTTCTTTTTCCTGTTTTTGCCCTTCGTGGCTAGGCGTTCGCGCCAAAACGTTTTCCTTTTCCCTGGAAGGGCCAGTCTTTTGACCTCGCTGCGGCCCTTTTCTCCCCCATGGCTTCCAGTGGTTTTAAAAAGTGTGATCGGTGTAAGAAGATAATGTCTCTCACCGACACACATGACTGCTGCCTTCGGTGCCTTGGCCCGGACCACGACTCTAAAATGTTCGGGCTATGTGGAAAAATGTCTTCCAAGGCCCTCCGAAGTCGTCAGCAGCAAAGTGAAAGGCTTTTCTCGGACTCGGCTTCTGCCCGGGCCCAGACCTCGTCTGAGGCTTCGACATCTCGGGATTCCGATCCCGAGAGGTGTCTGAGTTCCTCGGACAGGGGGTCCCCCGACCGGGAACGTAAGAGGAAGAAGTGGCTCACGAGGGCGACGTCAGGGGGAGGTCCCTGGGCCCTCGAGGTCCAGGTCTAAGACCCCTGACAGTTGTCCCGGGCCCGTGGACCAGGAGAAGCCAACCAAAGTTCCTCGCATCGATCCGGAGTCTGCTGGACACGTAAGCCCTGTTGTCCTCGTAGACTCGCCTCCCCGAGTACCGACGTCGGGCCCGGCGCTGCCGGGGCCTGAGTCGGGGGCTGCTGCGTCACCCGAGCTGAGTCTCAGGTTGACAGCCTTGGAGAGCAGAATGTCTGCCTTCATGGAGCAGCAGCGGGCGCTGATGGCCAGCCTGTCTGGCGCAACCGCCCCGACCACCGGGACATCGACTTCGAAGTCGACCCCGGAGACCGAGCCGATACTCGAGTCCCTTGCGGTTCGAGGTTGTCCTCGGTCGAGGTTTCCCTCTACCTCCCGTTCGGGACAGAGGGTATCGACGCCGGTGCGGGTGCCCAGAGGCCCCGCGGGGTCGGACCTCGACTCGACATCGGACGAGTCTGCTTGGGAGACCGAAGACAAGGAGTCTCCTGACACCTTCAAGACTCGGTGTGTCCCTTCGGACTCACCAGAGTCGGAACCCCGGAGTAGGTTCCCTCCGGAGGATACTAGGTTCTCGGAGTTTATCCGGGATATGGCTGCTGCCCTGGCTATCCCGGCTGACCCCGAGGAAGAGCCTTGAGCCGAGGAGCTCGATGCTCTGCAGTACGACTCTCTTCCGAAGGAGGCCTTTACTGTCCCGGTTCCTCCGATGCTGTAACGGCTCCTCTTCTGGATGTGGGAGGCACCGGCCTCTTCGCCGGTTTTGAGCAAGCGAGTCGATTCCATCTATCGGCTCCGCAAGAGTCCTGGCTTCCAAAAAGCACAGCTACCACACCATTCCATGGTTGTGGAATCGGCCATGCATCGTCTGAAGAGTCAGAAGATGCACTCTAAGGTGCCTCCCGGCAGGGAAGCCCGAAGCCTTAATGGCGTCGGTAGAAAGTGCTTTCAGGGCTCGATGCTTGCTTGCCATGTCCAGACTTAACAGCTCTACATGGGCATGTATTTGCGGGATCTGGCCAAGGAATTAGCCGGGTTCTCTGCTGGTCTCTCCGGGGAAGCCTTGCAGTGTTTCAAGACCTTGTCTTTGAGGATCCGGGAATGCTCTAAGTTCATGTCCCGCGCCGCCTACAATGGCTTCGTGGCTTCGGCCCGAGTAGCGGCTGCCGGCATCGCGGCTCGACGCCAGACATTGCTGCAGTCATCGGACCTCGAGCCATGGGTTCAGGACAAGTTGGTCCATGTCCCTTGCCGAGGTGAAAACCTTTTTGGCAAAGCTGTGGCCGAGAAGGCCGCACAGCTCGAAACTGAGCACCTCACATGGACAAGGCTGTCGCGGAAGACCTCTGCCCCTTCACATAAGAAGGGCCCAGGTAAAAAGCCCTTTTACCCAAGGAAGGGCACTGCCTACAAACAGTACCCACAGTATCAGGCTGCCCAAGCTGCCCCCCAGAGTCAGCAAGCCAAGGGCTGGGGTAATGGGCCCCGTAGTCAGAGTGCCCCCAAGCCTCCGGCCCCTGCTCCCACTCAGCAGGGTGGGGGGTTTTGACTCCTTGAGTACAGCCATAACTCCCTTGCAGACCCAGCCCTGCACAGGAGGCCGCCTAGCCTTGTTCGCCCACCAGTGGCCCTTGATAACTCAGGACAGTTGGGTGCTGGACATAGTCCATCGAGGGTATGCCCTGCATTTTCACCAACTGCCTCCGCCACACTTTCCAGGGGAACCTTTCCGGCCTCCCCTGCATACAGACCTTCTCCTCCAGGAGCTCAGGGGTCTGTTGCTGGACAAGGCGGTGGAGCCTGTGCCTCCCCACTTCCACGGTCACGGTTTTTACTCCAGGTATTTCCTGGTGCCAAAAAGAACCGGTGGTCTTCGACCCATTTTGGATCTTAGAAACCTCAACAAGTTTCTGGTAAAAGAAAAGTTCAAGATGCTTACTCTTGGAACTCTTCTGCCCTACCTCCAGCAGGGAGATTGGCTATGCTCTTTAGATCTAAAAGATGCTTACACTCACATCCTCATTAATCCAGACCACAGAAAGTACCTCAGGTTCATTGTGGGGGGGAAACCATTATCAGTACAGAGTGCTGCCTTTTGGACTGACCTCCGCTCCCAGGGTCTTTACCAAGTGCCTGGCAGTGGTGGCAGCCTACCTGAGAAATCAGGGCATCTTTGTGTTTCCTTACCTAGACGACTGGCTCATCAGAGGCCAGACTTCTCTAGAAGTTCAACAGGCCACCAGCAGGAACCATAGAACTGCTCCAAAAGGTGGGCTTTGTCGTTAACTTCGCAAAGTCCACTTTGCTCCCCTCCCGAAACTTGGAGTTAATAGGAGCAAGGTTGGATTCTCAGCTGGCAAGAGCTTTCTTACCAGTGGACTGAGCACAAAGGCTCATGGACCTCGCCAGCAAGTTTCTGCACAGGTCCCCCTGGTCTCCGCCAGACTCTGTCTCAGGCTTCTGGGCCACATGGCGTCGACAGTACAGGTGACCCCCAATGCCAGGCTCAATATGAGATCTGCCCAGTGGTGCCTTCAGACTCAGTGGTCACAAGCCTCAGGCAGGCAGTCTCAGAGGACAGGATCAGGGTGTTCCACCATTTCCTGGCCTCCCTCACCTGGTGGTTATACCCCCCCCCCCCAATCTGCTGGTGGGGGGCCCTTTTAGATTCCATCTCATACAGTGGTACTGACCACCGATGCCTTTCTGCAGGGTTGGGGAGCACACTGCCTAGACAAGTGCACCCAGGGCCTGTGGTCTCCTTGGGAGGCGTCCCAGCAGATCAATCTACTGGAACTCCGAGTTCTCCAGGACCAAGCAGGAAGTCAGTCCTCACTTATGGGTGACGTCGGCGCCGACGGAGCCCTCGCGGAGCAATTTTCCCCAGCTTTCAAAGAAAGCCTTTGGGAATTGCAGCGCGCATGCGCGGTCGTCTTCCCGCCCGAGGGTGCCATCTTAGCCAGTCTTCTTTTTTCCGCGGAGCCCTACAGACGTCCCCGTCTTGTCCTCGCGAAAAAGTCGATTTTCTTCATTATTTTATTCTTTTTCCTTCGGTTCGACGCCGATCTTTTTCCCGCCCGGACTCGCGACGCCGGTCACGAGTCCTCTTACTTTTTTCGGTTTTTCTGACTTTGTCAGCTTTCGTTTTCGATTTTTCCCTGGCAGCCCGGTCCTTTGACCTCGCAGGGGCCCTTTTTCCCCCAATGGCTGCCAGTGGGTTTAAGCGGTGTGGTCAGTGTGACCGAAATATGTCACTAACTGACACACACGACTTTTGCCTCCGCTGCCTGGGCCCGGATCATGAGGAACTGATCTGTGGGCCCTGCAGCAAAATGTCCTCAAAGGCGTTGAGAAGTCGGCGGCATCAGCGTGAGAGAATCTTCGCTGACCCTAGCCGTACCCGGACCTCGTCGGAGGCCTCCGCGTCAAAAGGCTCCAGCTCGGACCGTCGCCGGAGTTCCTCCGACCGGGGTTCTCCCTCCGGGGACCATCGTCGGAAGGTGAAACCCGCGAGGGCGGCGTCGGTGGACGCTCCTGGTTCCGCGAGGGCCAGGTCGCATAGCCCCGACAGCCGCCCCGGGTCCTTGGAGAAGGAACACATCCCGAAGCGACCTCGCCTGGAGTCGGAGATGCCTGCTCGGGTAAGTCCTGTGGTCCTTCTGGACTCGCCTCCGCGACAGCCGACGTCGGGCCCGACGCCGTCGGGGCCCGAGTCGGGGGCTGCTGGGTCGCCTGAGCTCGGACTCAGGTTGACGGCCTTGGAGAGCAGACTGTCTGCCTTCATGGACCAGCAGAGGGCACTGCTCGCTGGCCTCGCTGGCGCCGCTGCCCCGACTGCCGGGACGTCGACGTCCAAGTCGACCCCGGAGACCGAGCCGATCCTCGAGTCGATGAGAACTCGATTCGATCCTCGGTCGAGGTCACCCTCGGCCTCCCGTTCGGGACCGAGGTCGCCGACGCCGACTCCCTCGGCGTCGGGGCGGCTGGCGCCGCGCCCTGCCCGGGCCGACCCCACCGAGTCCTCGTCGGAGTCGGTCTGGGAGTCTGAGGAGGAAGAGTCGCCTGATTCTTTCCGGACTCGGTGTGTCCCATCGGACTCACCGGAGTCCGAGCCTCGGAAGCAGTCCCCCCCGGAGGATGCCCGGTTCTCGGACTTCGTTAGGGATATGGCCAAGGCTTTGGCCTTCCCTGCGGATCCCGAGGAGGAGCCTCGAGCCGAAGAGCTCGACGCCCTCCAGTATGACTCTCCCACGAGGGAACACTTTACTGTACCGGTTCCTCCTATGCTGGAACGACTACTCTTCCGCATGTGGGAGAGTCCGGCCTCCTCGCCGGTCCTGAGCAAGCGGGTCGATTCTATCTATCGAGTCCGCAAGAGCCCTGGCTTTCAAAAGGCACAGCTGCCACGCCATTCCATGGTAGTGGAATCGGCCATGCATCGTCTTAAGAGCCAGAAGATGCACTCCTCGGTGCCTCCTGGCAGGGAGGCCCGTAACCTGGATGGCCTTGGCAAGAAGTGTTTCCAGGGCTCTATGCTCGCATGTCGTGTCCAGACTTACCAGCTATACATGGGCATGTATCTCCGGGATCTGGCTAAAGAGCTAGCCGGATTCTCCGCTGGTTTGTCCGAGGAACCCTTGCGGAGGTTCCTAGCCTTGTCCACTGGCATTCGGGAATGCTCAAAGTTCATGTCCCGAGCAGCCTATGATGGCTTTGAAGCATCGGCTCGAGTAGCCGCAGCCGGCATCGGTGCCCGCCGACAGGCTTGGCTTCAGTCGTCAGACCTTGAGCCCTGGGTGCAGGACAAGTTGGTCGAAGTCCCCTGCCGAGGCGAAAACCTCTTTGGCAAGCCCATGGCGGAAAAGGCTGCGCAAATTGAGACTGAGACTCTCACCAGGACCAGGCTTTCTAGGAAGACCTCCGCCCCTTCCCAGAAAAAGAAGGGCTCGGGGAAAAAGTCCTTTTACCCGAGGAAGGCGGCTGCCTACAAACAATACCCCCACTATCAGGCCCCTGCAGCTCCCCAACAGGGCCAGCAGGCCAAGGGACGGGGTAACGGGTCCCGTAGGCAGCAAGCCCCCAAGCCTGCACCACCAGCCCCTGCTCAGCAGGGTGGGGGTTTTTGACTCGCTAAGCATAGCCTCTCCCCCCCTGCTGGTTCCTCCCAGCACCGGAGGCCGGCTGGTTCACTTGGCCCACAGGTGGTCCAGCATCACCGCAGATGCCTGGGTGCTTCAAGTCGTGCGGGAAGGCTATCTTCTCCACTTCCACCAGGTCCCTCCCTCCTTTTTTCCGGGAGAACCTCCACGACCCCCCCTGCACAGGGAATTACTCCTTCAGGAGTTAGCAGGTCTTCTGCAGGAACAGGCGGTGGAACCGGTGCCACACCACCTGAGAGGTCAAGGGTTCTATTCCAGGTATTTTCTAATACCAAAGAGAACAGGGGGCCTCAGACCCATCCTGGACTTGCGCAACCTCAACAAGTTCCTTGTGCGGGAGAAGTTCAAAATGCTTACCCTTGGAATCCTTCTGCCCTACCTCCAGCAGGGAGATTGGCTATGCTCCTTGGATCTAAAGGATGCCTACACGCACATCCTCATCCACCCAAGCCACCGCCAATACCTAAGGTTTGTGGTGGCAGGAAATCATTACCAGTACAGAGTACTCCCCTTTGGCCTGTCCTCCGCGCCGCGAGTCTTCACAAAATGTCTCGCGGTGGTGGCGGCCCATCTCCGGCTTCACGGCCTCTATGTCTTTCCGTACCTCGACGACTGGCTCATCAGAGCAGCGTCTGCTCGGGAGGTCACCAACGCCACGCGCCGCACGGTGACTCTTCTGCAGCACTTGGGCTTTGTTATAAACTTCGCAAAGTCCACTTTGCTCCCCTCGCAGGATCTCGAGTTCATCGGCGCAAGGCTGCACACTCCTCAGGCGCGAGCATACCTACCGCTCGACAGGGCTCAACGGCTCATGGACCTAGCCGACCGTTTTCGCAGCCAGCCCCTGGTCTCCGCCAGGCGCTTCCTGAGACTGCTCGGCCATATGGCTTCCACCGTCCATGTGACCCCCAATGCCCGCCTGAATATGCGGCCTGCTCAATGGTGTCTCCGCCAGCAGTGGCAACAAGCCACAGGCGGCCTAGCAGACCTGGTGCGCGTCTCCGAGCCGCTGATCTCGTCTCTTCGGTGGTGGCTTCGGCAGCCGAACCTGATATTCGGAATGCCTTTCCAGTCACCTCAGCCGACCCGGGTGCTGACCACGGATGCATCCCTCCTGGGCTGGGGAGCACATTGCCAAGAGGCACGTACTCAGGGCCTCTGGACCACGTGGGAGTCTGCTCAGCAGATCAACTTCCTGGAGCTCAGGGCGATCCGCCTGGCTCTCAAAGCCTTCTCCCACCTGACTTCTCTCCAGTCCGTCCTTGTCCAGACGGACAATCAAGTTGCCATGTTCTACGTGAACAAGCAGGGGGGCACGGGCTCCTTCCTCCTCTGCCGGGAGGCACAGAAGCTCTGCTCTTGGGCCGTCAGTCACGGCATTCTCCTCAAGGCAGTTTATCTCCCGGGCCAAGAGAATTGCCTGGCGGACAAACTCAGCAGGATCCTCCAGCCGCACGAGTGGCGTCTGGATCCCTTGGTAGTTCAGAAGCTCTTCCTAAAGTGGGGCCTCCCCACGGTGGATCTCTTTGCCAGTCCTCACAACCGGCAGCTTCCTCGCTTCTGCTCTCGTCAGCCACACCCCCTTCGGGTTGCAGCGGACGCTTTTCTGATCTCATGGTCGGGGAGCCTTCTGTACGCTTTCCCTCCCATCCCGCTAGTCTCTCGGACTCTTTTCAAGGTGCTCCGAGACAACGCCTTCATGATCCTGGTGGCCCCTCGCTGGCCCAGACAGCCATGGTTTCCGCTCCTACTGCAATTAGCGGTGGAGGATCCATTCCCTCTGGGGGTACAACCGGATCTCCTCACTCAGGATCAGGGGTCTCTACTACACCCCAACCTCAGGTCTCTCAACCTCATGGCCTGGCTGCTGAGAGGGTAGTCCTTGCTCCCCTTCTCCTGCCGGCGGAGGTGGAGGAGGTCGTCTTAGCTTCGCGACGCCCTTCTACCCGCAAATGATACGCCCTTAAATGGCGTCGCTTTGCCGTCTGGTGTACCCAACAGTCTCAGGATCCCTTCTCCTGCCCGGTGTCGGTGATCTTGCAATACTTGCTACACCTCTCTAATCTAGGACTTAAGTCCAACTCCGTCAAAGTTCACCTCAGTGCTCTTTCGGCACATCATGTGCCGGTGGACGGTAGACCTCTCTCCAGCGACCCTCTCGTAGCGAGGTTTCTCCGAGGTCTCCTTCTACTTAAACCACCTCTGCGCCCGCCAGCGCCTGACTGGGACCTGAATGTGGTTTTGCAGCGGATCACCTGTCCGCCTTTTGAACCTATGGCTACCTGTTCTCTCCGTTTTCTGTCTTGGAAAACACTGTTCTTGATAGCCCTCACTTCCGCTAGACGCGTAAGTGAATTGCAGGCCCTCGTGTCTGATCCCCCTTACACTCGGTTCTACAAAAATAGGGTAGTCCTACGGACTCACCCAAAATTTCTTCCAAAAGTGGTCTCCCCTTTTCACATCAATCAGGAGGTGGTACTTCCAACCTTCTTTCCCAGACCACACTCCAGCCGAGCTGAAACAGTCCTCCATACCCTGGACTGTAGAAGGGCTTTGAACTTCTACCTTGACCGTACGCGGGAGCACCGTAAAGCTGCTCAGCTTTTTGTGTCTTTTGACCCCAATAAATTGGGGCTCCCGGTCTCCAAGCGTACTCTGTCCATCTGGGTTGCGGACTGTATCTCTTGGGCTTATGGGGCAGCCGGACTCTCCTTAGAAAGTCGAGTCACGGCTCATTACGTTCGGGCAAAGGCTACGTCAGTGGCTTACCTCCGCTCTGTTCCGCTGGCAGACATCTGCCGGGCCGCTACTTGGTCTTCGAGCCAGACTTTTGCGGTCCATTACTGTCTCGAGAGGGAGTCCCGCAGGGACAGTGCTTTCGGACAGGCAGTCCTCCGTAATCTCTTTGAGGTCTGAGCAACTCCTACCCTCCATCCCGGATGTGGGCTACCGGTGGGTGATAATTCAGCGAAGATTCTTTCCTTCTGTGCTGCTGAGCTAGAGGGAGCTCATTTTTGTGCTTAGGGTCTCCGGTAGCCTTGAGCTTGGGAGTCCCATAAGTGAGGACTGACTTCCTGCTTGGTCCTGGAGAAAGCGTAGTTACTCACCTGTAACAGGTGTTCTCCAGGAGCAGCAGGAATCAGTCCTCACTACCCTCCCTCCTCCCCTTGGAGTTGCAATCGTCTGCTTATGTTCTTTTTGCAAATTTTTTATGCTGTCTTTTTTAGCTATGTCATCTGACTGGCTAAGATGGCACCCTCGGGCGGGAAGACGACCGCGCAGGCGCGCTGCAATTCCCAAAGGCTTTCTTTGAAAGCTGGGGAAAATTGCTCCGCGAGGGCTCCGTCGGCGCCGACGTCACCCATAAGTGAGGACTGATTCCTGCTGCTCCTGGAGAACACCTGTTACAGGTGAGTAACTACGCTCTATCCGCTTGGCCCTCAAGGCTTTTACTGCTTCCCTGGCACGACAGTCTGTCTTGATCCAGACAGACAACCATGTAGCCATGTTCTATGTAAACAAACAGGGCGGAACTGGTTCCCAGACCCTTTGCCAGGAGGCCCAGAGCCTCTGTTCCTTTGCCCTGAAACACAACATGCTCCTCAAAGCAGTCTATCTTCCAGGCCAGGAGAATTCCCTGGCCGACAGATTGAGCAGGGTTCTGCAAACACACGAGTGGCAGCTACATCCTTTAGTGGTTCAGAAGATTTTCTTGTGATGGGGGCTTCCCTCCATAGACCTGTTTGCCAGTCCACTGAACAACCAGCTGCCAAGGTTCTGCTCCACTTTCTACTGAATCGTTCAATTTGAAATATGTAGCAAGTCAGAATAATGCTTCAGCACCCTTTTAACGGGTCTTCTAACTTTTAATCTTCTTTTTCTTCTTTTTTTATATATATAAAATCTTCTCTTTTAATAATTCTTCATCTTCTAAAAAACTCTCAGTATCATATCAATGACCCAGTGCTTAAAACATCATTATGTTTTAAGAATCACAACTTTATTAGAGGACTTTCTTTTAAAATCTTCACCCCTATATTCCTTTTAATCAAGCGGATCCAGGCAACCGCATCCTCTGAGAGTAGCAGCAGATGCTTTTCTGATTCCCTGGACTCAGGGACGACTCTATGCATTTCCTCCCACCCCTCTGGTGACCCGAACACTGATCAAGATTCTCCAAGACAAGGCCTCTGTCCTCCTGGTAGCTCCCAGGTGGCCAAGGCAGCCTTGGTTCCCCCTCCTGGATCTGCCTCTGGGATTGCAACCCGACCTTCTCTCTCAGTATCAGGGCTCCTTACTGCATCCCAATCTCAAAGCTCTCAATCTGATGGCATGGAGGCTGCAAGGGTAGTGTTAGCTCCCTGGGGCCTGCCTCCCGAGGTTGAGGAAGTTCTCCTAGCCTCCAGGAAACAATCCACTAGGAAGACCTATGCTCTCAAGTGGAAAAGGTTCTCTGTGTGGTGTCAGCTACGTGCTGAGGATCCTTTCTTCTGTACTGTGTCAGTGGTGCTTCAGTACCTGCTGCACTTGTCCAATCAGGGTCTCAAGTCCAACTCTGTTCGGGTCCACCTCTCTGCTTTGGCAGCTCACCACTCCCCAGTTGAGGGCCATTCCTTGTCTGTGCACACTTTGGTGTCTAGGTTTCTCAGAGGCTTGCTCCTGCTCAAACCTCCCATACGTCCTCCTGCTCCTGAGTGGGAGCTGAATGTGGTCTTGCAGCAGCTGACTCGCCCACCTTTTGAGCCTATGGCTACATGCCCTCTATGCTTCCTTTCCTGGAAGACTCTTTCTGATAGCCCTTACTTCGGCCAGAAGAGTGAGTGAGCTTCAGGCCTTGGTCTGTGATAGGCCTTACACCAGGTTCTATAAAAACAGGGTGGTCCTCAGGACTCACCCTAAGTTCCTTCCTAAGGTTGTCTCCTCGTTCCACCTCAAGCAGGAGGTGGTTCTTCCTACTTTCTTCCCTAGGCCTCATGCAAGTCAGGCTGAAACAGTTCTCCATACCTTGGACTGTAGGAGAGCCTTATCCTTCTACCTTGAACCGTACGCAAGGTCACAGGAAAGCTTCTCAGTCCTTCCTTTCTTTTGACCCCAATAACTTGGGGAGGCCTTTGTCCAAGCGTACCTTGTTCATCTGGGTGGCTGACTGTATCACCTGGGCTTACAAGGCGGCTGACCTTCCTTTGCAGGGTAGGGTCACGGCCCACCATGTGAGGGCAATGGCTGCATCAGTGGCTCACCTCCGCTCTGTCCCATTGCAAGACATCTGCAGGCCTGCTACTTGTTCTTCAAGCCAGACATTTGCAGCCCACTACTGTCTGGAGAGGGAGTCCCGTAGGGACAGTGCTTTTGGCCAAGCAGTACTCCGGAATCTCTTTGAGGTCTAGGCAACTCCTGCCCTCTGGTTGGGCTACCTGTGGAGGGTGTGTCCTTGCAAAGCCTTTACTGTGTTGCTGAGACTAGAGGGAGTTCTCTTGTTCAGCCTGGGTTCCTGGTAGCCCAGAGCTGGGGAGTCCCCCATAAGTGAGGCTTGACTTCCTGCTTGGTCCTGGAGAAAGAGTAGTTACTCACCTGTAGCAGGTGTTCTCCAGGAGCAGCAGGAATCAGTCCTCACTACCCTCCCTCCTCCCCTTGGAGTTGCAGTTGTACATAGTTTCACTTTTACATTTTTGTGTGCTGTTCCTAGCTATCTCATTTGACTGAGGTAAGATGGCACCTTTAGGCGGGAAGGGAACCGCGCATGCGTGCCAGCATTCCCAAAGGCTTTCATGGAAAGCTGGGGAAATGCTCCGCTGGGGCTTCATCGGCGTCGATGACACCCATAAGTGAGGACTGATTCCTGCTGCTCCTGGAGAACACCTGTTACAGTTGAGTAACTACTCTTTCTCTCTCTCTCTCAGCTTTAAAACGCAACTGGAGAGAGGCAGTTGGGAAAGGCGGGAAGGCAGCACGCAGGTGCTGTGGGGTGCTCCCAAAATCTTTCTAATTGGATGCTTGGGAGCGTTCCCGTGGAGGCTCAGTCGATACCGACGATACTCATATGTGAACACTAAATTCCTGCTGTTCCCGGAGATCACCTGTGTGTATCCCCTTTTTTGAACTGTTGTATCTAGTTCTGAGTGGAGGAGTAGCCTAGTGGTTAGAGCAACTGCCTAGTACCCAGAAGATCAAGGGTTTGATTCCCACTGGCACTCCTTATGACTTTGAGCAAGTCACTTTACCCTCCATTGCCTCGAAAGAAAAGGCTGGCAATTTACTTCCGGTGATACATTGCTAAGAAAACCCAGAGGTAGCTGGGTCTCTGAGTCAACACTGACTTGATGGCACAAAAAA
Source organism: Ichthyophis bannanicus (assembly GCA_033557465.1). Taxonomy (NCBI): domain Eukaryota; kingdom Metazoa; phylum Chordata; class Amphibia; order Gymnophiona; family Ichthyophiidae; genus Ichthyophis; species Ichthyophis bannanicus. The sequence continues at coordinate 1,268,280,503 of CM066032.1, read as the reverse complement.
AACAAAAGTTTAGTTCTGCTAAGACTCGTGTGAAGGTAGCTGGTTTGGGAGAGATACTTTTAGGTGATGGGATGTAATTGTGAAATTCCCACAGCACACTCGTTCAAACTAGAAAGATGGCTAGATGGAATGTTGCTGTTCATCTTGTTTTCTCTTCTGATGCTCAAAGCGATTCAGCATTTTTAAAATTTAGAGACGATTCTATAATCGGGGGTAGATACTGAATAGTCCAAATTTGCTCTCTATTGAATGTACACTGACCACCTGAAGACATTTGAAGGGATATGTTTTATTTAGAATTTTCTGGTTTTCTATCCTAGAAGGCATCCTTTTTGCTAAGAACAGCAGCAAAATTAAAATATTTTTCTATTGATATAATTCCTACTTTTTCAGGCTTCTGCTGGGAAAAATACCAAGAGTCATAGAAGTGAAAAGTCTAAAGAGGTAAGAAACTTATAAAAGACATCAGGTTAAAACTTTCAGATAAGATTTTATTTAGAAAAACGTGATTTGTATGTGCTGGGAATATTTTCACATTTTTTATGATAAAATAGTTCCCTTTTACCAATCACATCAATAACTTTCTCTCTTTAACTTACCAGTATGATGGAACATCCCATGGTTTTGTGGGGGGGTTTAGAACATCCAAATAAGGAAAATGTTTACGTTAGCATTTATCAAAACTAAAAAAATCCATCTTGAGTGTTGTACCTATGCTATATTTTATAATCTCCAGGAACAAGCAGGAATGAGTCTTCACATATGGGTATGTCGGTACCGACGGAGCCTGCGCAGGAACGCTCCCCAGCTTCCCAAAAAGGAAAGCTTTTGGGAGTATCCCACTGCGCCTGCGCGCTGCCTTTCCGCCTTTCCTGACCAGCTCTCCTCAGTTCTTCTTTGCCGCGGAGCCAGCAGGTCGAGCCCTGTCACCGCTGAAGAAGTTCTTTATTTTATTTTATTTCTTTGGTCGCGTGTCTGCCTTCCCCGACTCCGGACCGGTACCACCGGTCTTTTCTTTCTTCTTTAAAAAAAAATATATATATATATATTTATACTTTTCTCCACTTAGTGTAATTTTTTCTTCTAGGCCTCAGGGCCCAAGAGAAAATTTCCCTCATGGAAAAACCAGCCTCCGGGTTCAAGAAATGCACTAAGTGTAGCGGTACTATTTCTGTTACAGATACCCATGAATGGTGCCTTAAATGTTTGGGTCCTGAACACTCCATTCCGGATTGTCCATCCTGCTCTCAAATGTCTAAACGGGGCCTACAGAACCGAGCAGCTAAGCTCTATGTCCTGTTTCCCGCTGATGCAGCGTCGTTAGCATCGACCTCTTCCCGGTCTTCTTCTCCTGATGGATCTCAGGTAACCAAACATAAGTCTAGCAGGTCCTCGAAGGGTAGCTAATCCTCTAAGCATCGAGATGCCTCCGGGCTTGCCCTCGAGGATCCTGCCCCAGCCAAACAACCCCGACGGGAAGCTTCGGCTTCCAAAGCTCCTCCTATGGGGTTACAGGTTGACATCGATGGCACGCCTCGACCGATCACCTGTTAGAATGCTCTGGGGTACCGGCACAATCTCCCGGTACCGAACTCCAGACATTCATGGCGTCCATGGATCAGAATGTTCTGTCCATGCAGCGGGCTATTACAGCCTTTATTGAAGCTGCGACGCTGACGGTACCGCAACGAGCTCCGTTGTCGGTATCTGTTCCGGTACCGCCACCAGCGCCGATACCGGTACCGACTGCATCGACATCGACCAGGATACCAGCAGCGGTTCCTTGTCCAGGGCTATTTCTCGGTACCGATCCGCTTCCGAGAACGCCCGATGTCGATACCGCTCGATACGTGTACCGAGCGTTGGAAGAGCACCCTGACAGACGGTACTTCGATTCCTCTGGTGATTCTGATTCATCGGATGAATCTCCTGAAGTATCCATAGCCCTTCCTGAGGAGCTCCACCTGTGGGGTTACAGGTTGACATCGATGGCACGGCCTCGACCGATCACCTGTTAGAATGCTCTGGGGTACCGGCACAACCTTCCGGTACCGATTTCCAGGCATTCATGGCGTCGATGGATCAGAATGTTCTATCCATGCAGCAGGCTATCACAGCCTTCATTCAAGCTGCAACGCCGCTGATACCACAACAAACTCCGTTGTCGGTATCAGCCCAGGTACCGGCAACAATGCCAGTACCGGTACCGACTGCATCGACATCGGCCATGGTGTCGACTGCAGCGGTTCCCTGCCTAGGGATGCCCACCGGTACCGATAACGCCCGATGTCGATACGGCTCGGTACGCGTATCGAGCTTTGAAAGAGCACCCTGACAGTCGATACTTTGATTCCTCCGAAGACTCTGATGCATCGTAGGCGTCTGCTGAAGTATCCATAGCCCTTCCTGAAGAGCCGCCTTCTCCAAAAAAGAATGTCTCCTCCAGAAGACTTGTCCTTTCAAGACTTCATAAGAGAAGTGGCTAAAGGGCTTTCTATTTCAGTAACCTCTGAATCAGAGCCTACAGCTAAAAAAATTAGGTCTTTTAGGTTATCCCAAGGCTCCTAAGGAGGCAGTCACCTTGCCAGTTCATGAGATTCTTTATGATCACATGATTGACTTATGGGAGACTCCTCTCACTATCTCTCCTCATTCTCGTAGGTTGGACATCATGTACCGTGTCCCTCCTTGTCCTGGTTTTCATAAAACACAGCTCCCTCACCATTCTATTGTGGTGGAGTCAGCTATGAAAAAGATAGAGTGCAAAAAGAGACTTCTCTGCTCCTCCAGGTAGAGAATGCAGGACCTTGGATGCTTTTGGTAGGAAAATCTTCCAAGCCAGTATGCTCATTGCCAGAATCAACTCCTATAGTCTTTATATGGGGATGTTTCTGAAAGAAGTTGCAGATAAGCTGCACACTTTCCTCCCTTTTCTTCCAGAGGATAAAGGAAGAATTTCTTATTTGGCTTAAGCATACTCAAGATATTTCAAAGTTTTCCAACCGTGCAGCTTTTGACTCCTTTGAGGGTGCCAGCAGAGCTTCGGCCATTGCCATAGCTGCACGCAGAATTGCTTGGCTCCAAGCTTCTGATCTAGAATCTTGGGTCCAGGATGGCTTGTGAAATCTTCCTTGTACAGGAGAAAACCTGTTTGGCAAAGATTGGCAAATAAAAGCCACTCAAATGGATGCAGAAAATAATGCTTTGGATAGGCTTTCAAAGTCAACCTCCATTCCTGCCAAGAAAAAACCTTTCAAGAAGTCTTTTTTTCCTCAAAGGCAGATTCCATCCTGCTTCTGGCCAGCAATCATCTACAGGTCGTTTTGCTGCTAAGCATCAGCAACCTAAGCAAGCCAGGCCTAAGCCTACAGGGGCTGCTGCAACTCAGCAGACCCAGCCTCCTCAGGGTTTTTGACTTGATGTTAGAGAACTTAGCCTTTCTGGCTCTAAAAACAGCCAGAGCCTCTCAACATTCCAGGAAGGGTTAGCTCATTTTGCTCCCAGATGGGAGCAAATTACAACAGAGCAGTGGACCCTCTCCATCATAAGGGAGGGGTACAAACTTCATTTCTCAAACCTTCCTCCTCACACCATGGTGAGACACTTCATTTCTCCAGGACCAAACAGGAAGTCAGTCCTCACATATGGGTGACGTCGGCGCCGACGGAGCCCTCGCGGAGCAATTTTCCCCAGCTTTCAAAGAAAGCCTTTGGGAATTGCAGCGCGCATGCACGGTCCTCTTCCAGCCCAAGGGTGCCATCTTGCTCAGTCTTCTTTTTTCCGCGGAGCCCTACAGACGTTGCCTGTGAATCCCCGCAGAAAAGTTGATTTTTCTCTGTTTTTTCTTCGGTTCGACGCCGGTTCTTTTCCCGCCCGGACTCGCGACGCCGGTTGCGAGTCCGTCCTTTATTTTTCGTTTTTTTGTCCTTCGTGACAAATTTCGCACTTTTTTTCCTTTTTCCCTGGCTGCCCGGTCGTTCGACCTCGCAGGGGCCCTTTTTCCCCCGATGGCGGCCAGTGGTTTCTAAAAGTGTGACCTCTGTAAGAAACTTATGTCTCTTACAGACACTCATGACTTCTGCCTCCGCTGCCTCGGCCCAGATCATGACCCCATGATCTGCACGCCATGCGGCAAAATGTCCTCAAAAGCATTGAGGAGTCGGCAGCACCAGCGGGAGCGTATCTTCTCTGACTCCGGCCGGGCTCGGACCTCGTCAGAGGCTTCGACGTCTCGGGACTCTCGTCCTGAGCATCGGAGTTCCTCTGAAAGGGGGTCTCCTACCCGGGAGCATCATCGGAAGAAGAAACCCGCGAGGGCGGAATCGGTGGACGCTCCTGGTTCCTCGAGGGCCAGGTCGCATAGCCCAGATTCCCGTCCCGGGTCCTTGGAGTCGGAAAGGCCGTCAAAACATCCTCGACTCGAGGTGGACTTCCCGCTCACGTAAGTACTGTTGTCCTCGTGGACTCGCCTCCGAAGGACCCGACGTCGGGGGCTGCTGGGTCTCCTGAGCTCGGACTCAGGTTGACGGCCTTGGAGTGCAGTTTGTCTGCCTTCTTGGACCAGCAGCGGGCATTGATCGCTGGCCTCGCTGGCGCTTCTGCCCTGACCGCCGGGATGTCGACCCCAGAGACCAAGCCGATCCTCGAGTCCATGAGGGCTCGAGTCTATCCTCGGTCGAGGTCTCCTTCGGCCTCCCGTTCGGGACCGAGGTCGTCGACGCCGACTCCCTCGGCGTCGTGGCGGATGGCATCAGTGCCCGCCCGACCGGAGCCGGTCGACTCCTCCTCCGAGGAGTCGGCCTGGGAATCGAGGACGAAGAGTCACCTGGTTCCTTTCGGACTCGGTGTGTCCCTTCGGACTCCCCCGAGTCCGAACCTCGGAGACGGTCCCCCCCGGAGGATACCCGGTTCTCGGACTTCGTGAGGGATATGGCCAAAGCCTTGGCCTTCCCTGCGGATCCCGAGGAGGAGCCCCGAGTCGAAGAACTCGATGCCCTCTAATATGACTCTCCCCCGAAGGAGGCCTTTATTGTACCGGTTCCTCCCATGCTGGAACGGCTTCTCTTCCGCATGTGGGAGAGCCCGGTGGCGTCGCCGGTGTTAAGCAAGCGGGTCGATTCCATTTATCGAGTCCGCAAGAGCCCCGGGTTCCAAAAGGCACAACTACTGCACCATTCCATGGTGGTGGAATCGGCCATGCATAGACTGAAGAGTCAAAAAATGCACTCCTCGGTGCCCCCGGGTAGGGAAGCCCGAAGCCTGGATGCCCTCGGTAGGAAGTGCTTCCAGGGCTCTATGCTTGCTTGTCGAGTCCAGACATACCAGCTCTACATGGGCATGTATCTCCGAGACCTGGCTAAGGAAATAGCCGGGTTCTCTGCTGGTCTCTCCGACGAACCTTTTGCAGAGGTTCCAATCCTTGTCTACTGGTATTCGGGAATGCTCCAAGTTTATCTCTCAAGCAGCCTATGATGGTTTTGAGGCTTCGGCTCGAGTAGCCGCGGCCGGCATCGTTGGACGCCGCCAGGCTTGGCTTCAGACGTCCGACCTCGAGCCCTGGGTACAGGACAAGTTGGTCGATGTCCCCTGCCGAGGTGATAACCTCTTTGGCAAGCCCATGGATGAGAAGGCTGCACAAATCGAGACAGAGACTCTCACCAGGACTCGTCTCTCAAGGAAGACCTCTGCCCCTTCTCCAAAGAAGAAGGCCTCGGGGAAAAAGCCCTTTTACCCGAGGAAAGGTGCTGCCTATAAATACTACCCTCAGTATCAGGCCTCACCAGCTCCCCCACAGGGAAAGCAGGCCAAGGGACGGGGTAATGGGTCCCGTAGGCAGCAAGCCCCCAAGCCTGCACCACCGGCCCCTGCTCAGCAGGGTGGGGGTTTTTGACTTTCTCAGCATAGCCTCTCCCCCTCAGCTGGTTTCTTTCAGCACAGGAGGCCGGCTGGTCCACTTTTCCCACAGGTGGTCCAGCATCACCACAAATGCCTGGGTGCTTCAGATAGTTCAAAAGGGCTATCTTCTTCATTTTCACCAGGTACCTCCCTCCTGCTTTCCAGGGGAGCCTTCCAGACTCCCTCTGCACAGGGACTTACTCCTTCAGGAGTTAGCAAGTCTTGTTCAGGAACAAGCCGTGGAACCGGTGCCCCACCACCTGAAGGGTCAAGGGTTTTATTCCAGATACTTCCTGATTCCGAAAAGAACAGGAGGCTTCAGACCCATCCTAGACTTGCGAAACCTCAACAAGTTCCTTGCAAAGGAAAAGTTCAAAATGCTTACCCTTGGAATCCTGCTGCCCTACCTCCAGCAGGGAGACTGGCTATGCTCCTTAGATCTAAAGGATGCGTATACTCATATCCTTATTCATCCCGACCACAGACAATACCTCAGGTTTGTTGTGGGCGGACACCATTACCAGTACAGAGTACTGCCTTTCGGCCTATCCTCCGCCCCCAGACTGTTCACCAAATGCCTAGCAGTGGTGGCGGCCTATCTGAGACTTCAAGGTCTCTTTGTGTTCCCATACCTGGATGACTGGCTCATCAGGGCCCAGTCTGCCCAAGAAGCCACTCAGGCTACTCATCGCACTGTGGCTCTGCTCCAGCACTTGGGTTTTGTCATAAACTTCGCAAAGTCCACTTTGCTCCCCTCTCAAGATCTAGAATTCATCGGCGCCAGGTTGGACACTCTTCAGGCGCGGGCCTTCCTGCCTCTGGACAGGGCCCAGAGGCTCATGGATCTCGCCAGCCGCTTTCACAGCAATTCCCTGGTCTCGGCCAGGCAATTTCTGAGACTGCTCGGCCATATGGCTTCCACGGTCCATGTAACCCCCAATGCCCGCCTGAACATGTGACCTGCTCAATGGTGCCTTCGCAAACAATGGCATCAGGCCACTGGGAGCCTAGCGGACTCCGTACAGATCTCCGACCAGCTGGTCTCCTCTCTGCGATGGTGGCTTCATCTGCCAAACCTAGTGCTGGGGGTGACTTTTCAGCCCCCTACACATTCTCGGGTCCTGACGACCGATGCTTCTCTCCAGGGTTGGGGAGCACATTGCCAAGGGACTTGTACTCAGGGTCTCTGGACTCCTTGGGAGTCCGCTCAGCAGATCAACTTCCTGGAGCTCAGGGCCATCCGCCTAGCGCTCAAAGCCTTCTCTCACCTGATTTCTCACCAGTCGGTACTTGTCCAGACTGACAATCAGGTTGCCATGTTCTACGTGAACAAGCAAGGCGGAACCGGCTCCTTCCTTCTCTGTCAGGAAGCACAGAAGCTCTGCTCTTGGGCCGTCTATCGCAACCTCGTCCTCAAAGCTGTCTATCTCCCAGGTCAAGAAAACTACCTGGCAGACAAACTGAGCAGGATCCTCCAACCGCACGAGTGGAGATTGGATCCGCTTGTGGTTCAGCGGATCTTTCTCCGGTGGGGCCTCCCCACCATGGATCTGTTCGCCAGTCCTCTGAACCCGCAGCTTCCCAGATTCTGCTCTCGACAGCCGCATCCTCTCCGGGTAGCGGCGGATGCTTTTCTGATTCCATGGTCCACAGGCCTCTTGTATGCCTTTCCACCCATGCCTCTGGTGTCTTGGACGCTCTTCAAAGTTCTCAGAGACAAGGCGTCGGTGATCCTAGTGGCTCCCCGGTGGCTGAGACAACCTTGGTTCCCGCTTCTGATGCAGCTGGCGGTGGACACCCCTCTTCCTCTGGGGTTTCAGCCCGACCTCCTCTCGCAGGATCAGGGGACGATCCTGCACCCCAACCTTCGGTCCCTTCATCTGATGGCCTGGCTGCTGAAAGGGTAGTCCTTGCTCCTCTCCAGCTACCTCCAGATGTGGAAGAGGTCGTCTTGGCCTCCAGGAGGCCTTCCACCCGGAGGTCCTACGCTCTTAAGTGGCGTCTGTTCTCCGTCTGGTGTACTCAGCAGTCGCAAGACCCCTTCTCCTTTTCAACATCAGTGGTCTTGCAGTACTTGCTTTCCCTTTCCAATCTTGGACTTAAGTCCAACTCGGTCAAGGTCCACCTCAGTGCTATTTCTGCGCACCACCTACCGGTGGATGGTAGGCCTCTTTCCAGCCACCCTCTGGTGGCTCGTTTTCTCCGGGGCCTCCTACTCCTTAAACCACCTTTGCGTCCGCCAGCCCCGAACTGGGATCTCAATGTGGTTTTACAGCGGCTTACCTGTCTGCCTTTTGAGCCTATGGCTACCTGTCCTCTTCGTTTTCTTTCCTGGAAAACCTTGTTCTTGGTGGCCGTCACTTCTGCTAGACGCGTTAGTGAGCTGCAGGCCCTGGTATCTGATCCTCCTTACACTAGGTTCTACAAGAACCGGGTAGTCCTACGGACTCACCCTAAGTTTCTTCCTAAAGTGGTTTCCCCTTTTCACATCAACCAGGAGGTGGTACTTCCGACCTACGTTCCCAGGCCACACTCCAGCCGAGCTGAAATGGTCCTGCATACCCTGGACTGTAGAAGGGCGCTGAACTTCTACCTTGACCGTACGCGGGAGCACCGAAGGGCTGTTCAGCTCTTATGACCCCAACAAGTTGGGGCTCCCTGTCTCCAAGCGTACTCTGTCCATCTGGATTGCGGACTGCATCGCTTGGGCTTACGAGGCTGCGGGCCTCGTGCTGGAAGGTAGAGTCACCGCTCATCGTGTTCGGGCGAAGGCTACGTCAGTGGCTTACCTCCGCTCTGTTCCGTTGGCAGACATCTGCCGGGCCGCTACTTGGTCTTCAAGCCAGACTTTTGCAGCCCATTACTGCCTGGAGAGGGAGTCCCGCAGGGACAGTGCTTTCGGACAGGCAGTTCTCCGTAACCTCTTCGAGGTATAAGCAACTCCTACTCTCCATCCCGGATGTTGGGCTACCGGTTGGAGACGTATTCAGAGAAGATTCCTTCCTTCTTTGCTGCTGAGCTAGAGGGAGCTCATTTTTGTGTTTAGGGTCTCCGGTAGCCTTAAGCTTGGGAGTCCCATATGTGAGGACTGACTTCCTCCTTGGTCCTGGAGAAAGCGTAGTTACTCACCTGTAACAGGTGTTCTCCAGGAGCAGCAGGAATCAGTCCTCACAACCCTCCCTCCTCCCCTTGGAGTTGCAGTTTTATGCTTTCGTTTTTGCTAATTTTTGCTGTCTTTTAGCTATGTCATCTGACTGAGCAAGATGGCACCCTTGGGCGGGAAGAGGACCGCGCATGCGCGCTGCAATTCCCAAAGGCTTTCTTTGAAAGCTGGGGAAAATTGCTCCGCGAGGGCTCCGTCGGCGCCGACGTCACCCATATGTGAGGACTGATTCCTGCTGCTCCTGGAGAACACCTGTTACAGGTGAGTAACTACGCTTTCTCCAACATCTCTCCTCGACCTTCTAGGTCAGGAGGTGGCTGCCCTTCTTGCCCAAGGAGCAATAGAAGTACCTCTTCAACAAGGGTCAGGGTTTTACTCCCCCTACTTTCTGATCCCAAAGAAAACAGGGGGCTACAGACCCATATTAGATCTCAGAGAATTGAACACATTTCTATGCAAGGAGAAATTCAAGATGCTTTCTCTGGGCACTCTCCTTGCATACCTTCAGAGTCAGGATTGGCTTTGTTCTCTAGATCTCAAGGATGCGTACACCCATGTCCTCATCCATCCATCTCACAGAAGGTTCCTCCATTTCTTTTTCCTAGGGAAGCATTACCAATACAGGGTGCTTCCTTTCGGTCTGGCCTCTTCTCCAAGAGTGTTCACCAAATGCATGGCAGTAGTAGATGCATTTCTACGCACTCTAGGAATATTTGTATTCCCATACCTGGATGACTGGCTCATCCGAGCTCCATCTCAGTCAGAGGCCCAGACTTCCCTGGACTGCACAATGCGCATTCTGCAGTATCTGGGACTTGTGGTAAACCTCCCAAAGTCCCAGCTCACCCCTACTCAGTCCCTAGAGTTCATAGGGGCCTGGCTAGATACTACCACTGCAAGGGCCTATCTTCCTCAGGCCCGTTGCCTACGCCTAGTGCAGTTAGCCTCCCAGATTCAGTCAAAGAGCCATTTAACTGCCCGGGAGATGCTACAACTGCTAGGCCACATGGCATCCACAGTGCATGTGGTCCCCTATGCTCGTCTTCACATGAGAGCAGCTCAATGGACTTTGTCCACCCAGTGGACTCAAGCATCAGGGGGTCTGTCTGACAAAATAGCAACCTCCAGGCGCCTCTTTTGGTCTCTGCAGTGGTGGAAGTCCACCCAAAATCTGTTGCTGGGGTCCCCCTTTCAACAGTTGTTGCCCCAAGCAACCCTCACAACAGATGCCTCCACAACAGGTTGGGGAGCTCATCTACAAGACCTCTCCACTCAGGGCACTTGGTCTCCTCAGGAGACCTCTCTACATATCAACCACTTGGAGCTCCGAGCAGTTTTTCTAGCTCTCAAGGTCTTCCATACCCTGCTCAGCTACAAGACAGTCCTCATTCATACGGACAATCAGGTAGCCATGTTTTACATAAACAAGCAAGGAGGAACTGGCTCTCTGTTGCTTTGCAACAAAGCTTTAAGATTGTGGGCCTTTGCCAGAGAGCATCAAATCCATCTCCTAGCCGTATACCTTCCAGGAATCCAAAACTTGGGCAGACAGACTCAGTCGAGTTCTGCTTCCACACGAATGGTCCCTTCACATGGGCCAGGTACTCAAAATCTTTCAGGAGTGGGGAACCCTGGACATAGACCTCTTTGCAAGTCCGTGGAATGCCAAACTTCCCCGGTTCTGTTCCAGAATTCCGTGTCAGGGAGTTCAGGCCAAGGATGCCTTCCTCCTTCACTGGGATCAAGACTTCCTGTATGCCTTACCACCCATTCCCTTAATTCCCAAGACTCTGTTCAAGCTCCAGAGGGATCAAGGATCTATGATCCTCATAGCTCCACGCTGGCCAAGCCAAGTGTGGTACCCTCTACTTCTGCATCTCTCTCAAGCTCCCTCCCTAGACTTGGGAGCTGCTCCAGACCTCCTGACCCAGGAGGAGGGAACTTTGTGGCACCCAACCCCCAAGTCCCTTCACCTCAGGGCTTGGTTGCTGAAGGCTTAGACCTTCAAGTTTGGAATCTTTCTCAGCAGGTGAAGTATATCCTCCATGCTTCCAGAAAACCTTCTACCAGACGTTCCTATGCTTTTAAATGGAAAAGGTTTTCCATTTGGTGTGCTGAGAAGGGTCTTGACCCTCTAGCACTACCTTTGAATTCTCTACTGGAATATCTCCAGCATCTCTCCAATGCAGGCCTTAAGACGAATTCAGTAAGAATCCATTTGAGTGCTATTGCAGCATCCATTAAGCCTCTCAATGGACAGCCTATTTCCTCTCATCCTCTTATTGCAAGATTCATGAGAGGCCTAACTTTAACTAAACCTCCCATTAGGCCTCCGCCGGTGGCATGGGACTTAAATCTGGTTCTTGGTCAGCTTATGAAGCCACCTTTTGAACCCTTAGCCACCACCTCCTTGAAATTTCTTTCCTGGAAGGTTATTTTCCTCATTGCAGTCACTTCAGCTCGCCGCATCAGTGAGCTACAGGCCTTGGTGGCTAATCCACATTATACAAGGTTTCATCATGATAAGGTAGTCCTCAGGACCAATCCACACTTTATGCCTAAAGTGGTCTCACCTTTTCATCTGAACCAAGAGGTATATTTACCTGTCTTCTTTCCAGGTCCTCATGCATTAAGTGCAGAAAGGAATCTTCATGCCCTGGATTGTAAAAGGGCCCTTGCCTTTTACTTACAAAGGACTCAGCAACATAGGTCTTCCCAACTCTTTGTTGCTTTTGATGCTTCTCATTTAGGACTTCCAGTCTCTAAGAGGACACTGTCCACTTGGATTGCCCAGTGTATTTCTTTCGCCTACCAGAGTAAGAACCTTTCTCTGGAGGGCCATGTCACAGCTCACAATGTGAGAGCCATGACAACTTCTATGGCTCATCTAAATTCTGTGTCCATCGACCAGATCTGTCGAGCAGCCACATGGGCCTCGGTTCATACCTTCACGGCCCATTATTGTTTGGACAAGGACTCCCGCCGGGATGCCTTGTTTGGTCAGGCTGTCCTAAAACACCTGTTCCATACTTGAGCAACTCCTACCCTCCATCCCTGTTTAGATGCCTGAGATCCAAGGGGGAGGTAGGGCCCTTCTCAGGGTCTACAACCCTAGGGATCTCCCCGGCATCTCTAGCTGGGGAGTCCCCATATGTGAAGACTCATTCCTGCTTGTTCCTGGAGATAGCACAGTTACTTACCTGTAACAGGTGATCTCTGGGAACAGCAGGAATAAGTCTTCACAACCCACCCACCTCCCCAAGGAGTTGTATCTTCTATCTTTCCTTTCCTTTCTCTCTGTCTCAGCTCTGAAACTCGAACTGGAGAGAGTCGGTTGGAAAGGCGGGAAGGCAGCACGCAGGCACTGTGGGATGCTCCCAAAAGCTTTCCTTTTTGGGAAGCTGGGGAGCGTTCCCGTGCAGGCTCCGTCGGTACCGACGTACCCATATGTGAAGACTTATTCCTGCTGTTCCCAGAGATCACCTGTTACAGGTAAGTAACTGTGCTTTCTTCGCACTCTAGGAATATTCGTCTTCCCCTACTTAGACGATTGGCTCATTCGAACCCCATCAGAGTCAGAGGCCAGGACTGCTCTATCCTGCGCAATGCGTATCCTTCAGTATTTGGGTTTGGTCATAAACATCCCAAAATCCAGTTTAACTCCCACTCAGTCTCTAGAGTTCATAGGAGCTTTGCTGGACACCAGAAAAGCAAGGGCCTATCTTCCTCAGACCCATTGCCTTCGCATCGTGCAGTTAGCTTCTCAAGCAGTGCTAAAGCCTCATCTCACTGCTCGAGAAATGTTACAACTACTAGGCCACATGGCATCTACCGTGCATGTGGTTCCTTATGCTCGCCTCCATATGAGAGCGGCCCAGTGGACTTTATCCACTCATTTGACCCAGGCATCAGGGTGCCTGTCAGACAGAATAGCAAACACACAAATCACCTTATTCTGTCCCTCCAATGGTGGCAGTCCACTCAAAACCTGTTGCTGGGGTCCCCTTTTCAACAACCTTTACCCCAGGCAACTCTCACAACAGATGCTTCCCCAATGGGTTGGGGAACTCATCTGGAGGACCTCTCCACCCAGGGTACTTGAACTCCACAGGAGACTCATCTACATATCAATCTCTTAGAGCTCAAAGCAGTCTTCCTTGCTCTTCAAGTGTTCCACACCCTGCTCAGCTACAAGACAGTCCTCATTCATACGGACAATCAAGTAGCCATGTTCTACGTGAACAAGCAGGGGGGAACAGGCTCTCTGTCGCTTGACAACGAAGCTTTGCGACTGTGGGCCCTCGCCAGAGAGCATCAGATTCATCTCCTGGCAGTGTATCTTCCAGGCATACAAAACTCTTGGGCAGACAGACTCAGTTGAGTTCTGCTTCCACGCGAATGGTCTCTACATGCAGTCCAGGTGGCCAAGATCTTTCAGATTTGGGGAACCCTGGACATAGACCTCTTTGCAAGTCTATTGAATGCCAAGCTTCCCCGGTTCTGTTCCAGAATTCCGGCTCAGGGCTCTCAGTCCAGGGATGCTTTCCTCCTTCACTGGGGTCAAAACTTCCTTTATGCTTTTCCACCCATTCCCCTAATTCCCAAAACCCTGTTCAAGCTTCAGAGAGACAGAGGCCTTATGATTCTCATAGCTCCACATTGGCCACGGCAAGTGTGGTACCCTCTGCTTCTACATCTCTCTCAAGCCCCCTACCTGGAGTTAGGATCTGCTCCAGATCTCCTGTCTCAGGAGGACGGAATGTTATGGAATCCCAATCACCAGTCTGCATCTCAGGGCTTGATTGCTGAAGGCCTAGATCTCCATGATCTTAACCTCCCTCAGCAAGTAAAGGATATCCTTTATGCTTCCAGGAAGCCTTCCACAAGACGTTCTTATGCTTTTAAGTGGAAAAGGTTTTCCATATGGTGTTCGCAGAAGGGTCTTAACCCCCTTGCGATACCTCTGTAATCATTACTGGAGTATCTCCTTCATTTATCCAATGCAGGACTTAAGACTAACTCAGTAAGAGTCCATTTGAGTGCTATTGCAGCTTCTTTTAATCCTCTAAATGGACAACCTATTTCCTCTCATCCTCTTATAGCAAGATTTATGAGAGGCCTTCTAAGCCTCCCATTAGGCCACCACCGGTGGCATGGGACTTAAACCTGGTTCTTGGTCAGCTCATGAAACCACCTTTCAAACCCTTAGCTACTACCTCCTTGAAATTCCTTTCCTGGAAGGTTATCTTTCTCATTGCACTCACAGCACATCGCATCAGTGAGTTGCAGGCACTAGTGGCTGATCCACCTTATACAAGGTTCCATCATGACAAGATATTCCTTAGGACTCATCCGCGCTTTATGCCAAATGTGGTCTTGCCTTTTCATCTAAACCAAGCGGCCTACCTGCCTGTGTTTTTTCCAAGGCTTCATGCATCAAATGCAGAAAGGAATCTTCATACCTTGGACTGTAAAAGAACTTTAGCCTTTTACTTGCAAAGAACACAGCAACATAGAAAGTCCTCTCTACTCTGTTGCTTTTGATCCTTCTCATTTGGGACTTCTAGTCTCCAAGAGAACACTGTCTAACTGGATTGCTCAGTGTATTTCCTTTGCCTATCAGAGTAAGAATCTTCCTCTGGAGGGCCATGTCACAGCTCACAATGTGAGAGCCATGGCAGCTTCAATGGCTCATCTGCACTCTGTGTCTATCGACGACATCTGTCGAGCAGCCACTTGGGCATACCTTCACAGCCCATTACTGCTTGGACAAGGACTCCCACCGGGATGTCTTGTTTGGTCAGGCTGTTCTCCAAAACCTGTTCCATACCTAATCAACTCCTACCCACCATCCCTGGTTGGAAGCCAGAGATCCATGGGGGGGGAAATGGATCCCCTTCACAGGGACACACAACTGCTGGGGTCTATCCCTGCCATCTAAAGTATGGAGTCCCCATATGTGAAGACTACATTCCTGCTTGTTCCTGGAGATAGCATAGTTACTCACCTGTAACAGGTGATCTCCGGGAACAGCAGGAATTTAGTCTTCACAACCCACTCACCTCCCCTAGGAGTTGTATCTCTCTATCTCTTTCCCTCTCTCTCTCTTTGTCTCAGCTTTAAAACTCAACTGGAGAGAGGCAGTTGGGAAAGGCGGGAAGGCAGCACGCAGTCGCTGTGGGATGCTCCCAAAGGCTTTTTAATTGGACGCTGGGGAGCGTTCCCGCGCAGGCTCCGACGATACCCATATGTGAAGACTAAATTCCTGCTGTTCCCGGAGATCACCTGTTACAGGTGAGTAACTATGCTTTCCATGAGAGCTCCATCAGCGTCGACATCACCCATATGTAAGGACTGATTCCTGCTGTCCCTGGAGAACACCTGTTACAGGTGAGTAACTGCACTATACCTGAGGTACTCCTGATGATAATGAATGGGGTGAAGACAGATTCCTGAGGCAGAGGACCCTAAAGAATATCTCTGGTAAATAAAACAAAAATTATTGCAAAACTCTCTCTCCGCCCTGCCCCCAATTCTTAATCCTGAATATTGGCCAAGAGCAGTGAATGGTTGACAGAGTCGAACGCTGTACTCATATGTAATGAAATAATGTTAACATCCAAGCTGCAGCCTGTTACTATTGGAGTAATTTAGAATGCCCAGTAGAACTGAGTACTATTAAAAGGTCTAAAATCTGCTTGCTTAGGATGTAGTGCATTTGTTTTTGAGACAGAATCTATTGAGTGACTATGAATTACATTTTCTACAATTTTTACATGGAAGGGATTTTTGTGGAACTGAGGGGGTTCAACCCACTGTTTTTCAAAAGGGTTCCCTTTCCATAAAGAAGTTACATACCATGGCTAAAGCTCTGGGCAACCATTGCTGTCAAAAATAGGAGAAAACTCATGTGTTCCTCCAATAAGCTAGCTGGAATCTGATCAGTAATGCAAGCAGTAATCTTCACTGTTACGAAGACTTCATGAATAGCCAACATAGTGGATGGATTAAAAGCAGTAAACGTACTGTCTTCTAGCCCCACAGGAGCTCTCAAGTTTGTCCTTAAGCTTGGTGAACTGTCACATTCAAATAAATAGTCTGTAATGAGCTAGTTGACTCTGATGTAAGCTTTACATTTCTTGAAATACACCAATAATGTCTTCCTGATCCGTCCCTCCAGTCTAGTCCCGGAAACTCTGGAGTTGTGATCCTCTTCCAGCAGCTTGGAGACTGATCCATGTCATACTTTTGATGACACCAGTATAAGTACTCTGGCACCTCCTCCTGGCTCCAGTTTAGATCAGTCTCACTGGAGGGACAATTAAGGATCCCTTTTTTTCTAGACAGATAGCTTATTTCATTTTGGAATTTCTTTAATTTATTGGGATTTTCAATTTGGTCCCCTGTAGCTTTAAATTTAAAACTGCTAAGATTCTCGCTCGCTCTCTACCTACCTCTCCTTTACAGAGCACAGGAGGGTGAAGGTAGCTGCATATCCAGGGGCAGTTTCAGCTCCGGGGTTCTCTTTGGCGGCAGTAGCCCTCCCCCAGTGCTATACAGAGGTCTTGCTTGTTTTTGCGCTTGGAGGGATAGGGCCAGCAAGGAGTCGGCTGTTCTTGTTTTGCCTGGAGCGGGGCAGGCGGCAGCCGCGGAGTGCTCAGAGCTGCACGCTTTGCAGCTTCGGCGGGATATCGAGCCAGCTGTACAAAGCGATGATATCAACGGCAGCATTTACAACTGGTGAGTACAGCGCTGTCCTTTTCCTCAGAAGGTAGAATTTGTGAAGAGAGAGCGTGTAGGCCTGCGCCGCGTGGTTTTGAGCGGGAAACGCTGGAACCGCGGGCGGGGGAAGGAACGTCAGTAGCTCAGGCCTAGAGCTTCGTTTTGGATTCTGTTTGCCTTCCTTTGAGTCGGGAGGCTGTCTGCTCTGGTTTGAGAGAAAAAAGAAAAAAAAACGGAACGGGGCTGTTGGTCATAGCTGGTCTGAACGCCTCAGTACCGAGCGTTTGAGGGAGGCCGGAGTAGACGGGCATTGGGTCTGACTGGAGAGACAGCATGCCAGCAAAGATTTTGTATCTGCTCTGTGGTGTTAAAAGATCTGCAGTTTCAGAGGCTGGAGTCTGTAGCCACTGCAGCAAGGCCGCTGTTTCTGATCACCAACAGCTGGATATGCCTCAGAACCGGGATGGGGCTCTTGGGGAAGCTCCCTTGCCGGGGTTAGACCTGGATGCTCCGGGGCCGCCGTCAGTTTCGGAGCGGACAGTTCCTCAATCCCCATTGTCAGCGGAGTTGGCAGCCATTTTCTTCCCAGGTTTTGTGGCAGTGATGCAGAGAGCGTTTGGGGGGTCCTTGCCTGAGGTGTTTGCTTCGGCCTCGGGTACGGGGGCCGGTAGCATGGCACAGAAGAGACCAGCAACGCCATTGTCAATGGGTGCGTCAGGGGGTGTTTTCAAAAAGGCGAGGGTGGAGATGGATACCCTGGCGCAGTCAGAGTTGTCGGAGGATTTACACACCTTAGTGGGCGAGCTTGACCCTGAGTTTGAGGAGGAGCTGGAAAGAGGAGAGATTGCAGAGCAGGAGGATCAACCTAGAGTAGTGTGGATCTTTCGGAGAGAAGAGTTACCTGCGCTCATCGCGGAGACTCTTAAGACCCTCAATGTACCCGTGTCCGGAGCTGGGGAAGAGCCGGCGTTGGAGGATCCGCTCTTACAGGCCTTTAGGAAGACGCAGAAAGCGTTTCCTATGCATAGGGTCATAAGGGAAATGATTCAGAGTGAGTGGGACATGCCGGAGTCATCTCTTAAGGGCACTAGGGTAATGTCCCAACTCTATCCGTTGATAGAACAGGACAAGGAGATATTTTGTCCACCGAGAGTGGATGCGGCTGTGTCTGTGGTGACTAAGAAAACGACCATTCCGGTAGAGGGGAGTGCAGATCTTAAGGATGGTCAGGACAAAAAGCTGGATGCCTTGTTGAGGCAGATATTTGAGGTTAATGCTTTGTCCATTCAGGCTTCCATTTGTGGAGCTTGGGTGGCCAGAGGCTGTTTGCGTTAGGCGCAACAGGTCCAAGGAGAGCACGCGGAGGACTCGGTGGGGGAAGCTGCGCGGTTGGAGTATGGGACGGCTTATCTTGCAGATATCCATTATGACCTGATTCAAGGTCTCTCGAACAGTATGGCGTCTGTGGTAGCAGCACGGAGGTATGTTTGGCTGCGTAATTGGGCAGCAGATTCTTCTTCCAAGGCCAGATTAAGTAAGCTGCCGTTTAAGGGTAAGCTACTGTTCGGTGAGGATTTGGACAAGATTGTGAAGGATTTAGGAGAGTCCAAGGGCGGAAGGCTCCCAGAGGATAAACAGAAGCCGGGGAAGTTTTCGTCCACAGCCCGGCTGCCACAGAGGGAGTATCGACGTTTTAGGGGGTTGAGGTTTCCCCAGACTCAGAGAGGACGTTTTCCCTACCGGAACCAGGGGTTTCGAGGGTTCCGTGGGGCGAGTAGAGGTTTCGCGGCCTCCGCTTCGGCGGCCAAGAAGCCGCAATGAAGTCAGGGAGGCCCAGGTGGACGTAGCAGTGGGAGGCCGACTGCAAGAGTTTTACGCTGCCTGGGTCGAAATTACGTCAGATCAGTGGGTCTTGGAAGTGACACGGGAAGGATATGCGTTAGAATTTCAGAAACCGGTAACCGATTCATTCGTACAGTCCCAGTGCAAGGTGCGTCGCAAGCGCGATGCGGTGCGTCAGACATTACTTAGATTAATAAAGCTCAAAGCGGTGGTACCGGTGCCTCGAGACCAATACGGTTTAGGTTGATACTCCATTTATTTTGTAGTCCCAAAGAAAGAGGGACCCTTTCGCCCAATTTTGGATTTGAAAAGGGTGAACAGGTGTCTCAGGGTCTCTCATTTTCGTATGGAGACGTTAAGATCAGTGATCTTGGCGGTTCAGAAGGGCGAGTTTGACGGCCCTCGATTTGTCCGAGGCGTATCTTCATATTCCTATTCGACCAGATCACCAAAGATTTCTCCGGTTTGCGGTGCCAATGGGCCACTTTAAGTTTTGAGTCTTGCCGTTTGGGCTGGCGACGGCTCTTCGGACCTTTACCAAAGTGATGGTGGTAGTAACGGCGGCGTTGTGGCAAAAGGGTGTGCTCGTTCACCCGTATTTCGACGACTGGTTGATTCGAGCCAAATCGAGAATAGAAAGCCAGGAGGCGACAGCAATGGTGGTTGACTGTTTGCAAAGGTTAGGTTGGGTGGTGAATATGGCCAAGAGCAGTCTAGTGCCTTCTCAGACTAGAGTACCTGGGGGCGCGCTTCGACACGCAGGCGGGCAAGGTCTTCCTGCCTGCGCATCGGGCGGAGGCTCTTCGGGCCTTGGTGCAGGGGTTTCTGGCCAGATCGCAGTCGACAGCATGGCATTATTTGCAGCTCCTGGGAACGATGGCGGCGACTTTAGATTTGGTGCCTGGGCGAGAGCACATATGAGGCCCTTACAGAGGGCGTTACTGCGCAGATGGTCACATGAGAACGATTTGTTGTCTCGGCGTCTTCCCTGTCCAGAGGAGACTCGGGAAGCATTGCGTTGGCTGCTTCCAGAGGCCTTAAGGGGGATGCCCCTGGAGTCGCCGAGCTGCGTTCCACTGACTACGGATGCCAGCCTTCTCAGTTGGGGAGCGCATTTTCGGGGCAGGTTCGCTCAAGGTTGGTGGACGGACCAAGAGAAGACTTGGTCGATCAACAGATTGGAATTGCGTGCGGTGTTCTTAGCGTTACAGGAGTTTCAGCCGTATCTAAGAGGTAGCAGTTCGGGTGTTCTCGGACAACGCAACAGCGGTTGCATACATCAACAAGCAAGGGGGCACCCACAGTGTTGCTTTGGAGGCCGAGGCAGAGCAGTTGTTCCAGTGGGTGGAGCAAAATCTTCTCGGGTTGTCGGCGGCTCACGTGGCAGGAGTGGACAACGTAGCAACCAATTTTTTGAGTCGGGTGAAGGTAGACCCCGGAGAGTGGATGCTTCATCCGGAGGTATTCGACTTAGTGGTTCAGCGCTGGGGTGCGCTGATAATGGATCTCATGGCGACGTTCCAGTCGGCAAAAGTCGGTCAGTTTTTCAGCAAACGAAGGGAACGGATGTCGGAAGGCCTGGATGCTCTCATTCAGGACTGGCCCCGAGAGCAGCTCTTGTACGTGTTCCCGCCTTGGGTGTTAATAGCGCGAGTGGTGCAGCGCATAGAGGGTCATCAGGGGTTAGTGATTCTGATCGCCCCGGACTGGCCGAGACGACCATGGTACGCAGATCTCAGAAGACTGATGGTAGGGAAGCCGTGGCGATTGCCGGTCAGGGAGGATCTGTTGTTGCAGGGTCCATTGTGCATGCCTCAGGTGGCTCAATTCTCGCTTACGGCATGGCTCTTGAAAGGGCAAGGTTGAGAGCTAAGGGCTATTCAAAAGCGGTAATATCCACACTTTTGGGGGCTCGTCGAAGGTCGACGTCCTTAGCATATATTCAAATTTGGTGCATTTTTGAGGCTTGGTGTGTGGACAAGAAGTGTGAGGCCTTAAGGGCCTCGGTACCGCAGATATTAGCCTTTTTGCAGGATGGGTTTCAGAAAGGATTGTCAGCTTCGTCTCTTAAGGTGCAGGTGGCAGCGATTTCCTGTTGCAGGGGGAAGATCAAAGGCCAGGCGCTGGGCGTTCATCCGGATCTTAAGCGTTTTTTGAAGGCGGTGTGTCTATTGAGGCCTCCGTGCAGGCAAGTAGTTCCTAATTTGAATTTGCAGCTGGTGTTAGAAGCGTTAGGTGAGCGTTCGTTTGAACCTTTAGCTAAGGCCACGATAAAGGATCTCACACTTAAAGTTGTGTTCTTGGTGGCAATTGCGTCGGTGAGGCGGATTTCCAAGTTAAAAGCTTTATCCTGTCGGGAACCGTTTCTGGCCTTTAGTGAGTCAAAGGTGGTGTTGCGGCCGGTTCCGTCCTTTTTGCCAAAAGTGCTCTCTCCGTTTCACTTAAACCAGGTGGCTTCGCTGCCGGTCTTCCTGGTGAATTCCCGGGAGTCATCTACACAACAGCTACATCAGTTGGACATCCGGAGAGCTTTGAAAAGGTATCTCCGGAGGACGGCTGAGTTCAGGAAGTCCGATAGGCTCTTTGTATTATTCGGAGGGCCTTGCAAAGGGCAGGCAGCTTCAAAGGCCTCGATTGCCAGGTGGATAAAGGCAGCGATAGCGTCCGCTTACCTTTTGAAGGGTAGACAAGTGCCGGAGGGGTTGCGGGCACATTCTATTAGGGCGCAGGCGGCGTGGGCGAAGTACAAATTTGTTCCTCCGGTGAAATTTGTAGAGCTGCGACGTGGTCGTCCTTAAATACCTTTGTTAAGCATTATCGCCTGGATGTTCAGGCGCAGGGGGATACCTGTTTTGAGTCAGCAGTGCTTCAGGCTGGTCTTTCGGGTCCCGCCCCTTGAGGTCTTTACTGCTCTGTTACATCTCCAGAGTTTACGGGACTAGACTGGAGGGACGATCAGGAAGTTTAAATTACTTACCTGCTAATTGTAGTTCCTGGAGGAACTCCAGTCTAGTCCCGGATCCCGTCCCGATGTATAAGGAAGTTGAGGCCCGAAGCAAGCAAGTATACAGGTAAGATAACAGCATGGTCTATAGTGCTTCCGGTTGGGATGGGGAATGATAATTTGTGGGGCATCATGTTTCAGGGACATGTATCTTCTAGAGAAGAAGCGAGAGCCTTCGCAGTTTGTACAGGTTCCATGGTTGTTTAGCCCTGTTAGGCACGGTTATGAGTATGTTTTTTACTTAATTGTTGCTCTGGTGAGTCTGCTTTGTCAATAAGTTATTGGAGCCAGGAGGAGGTGCCAGAGTACTTATTCTCCAGGACCAAGCAGGAAGTCAGTCCTCACATATGGGTGACGTCGGCGCCGACGGAGCCCCGTGCGGAGCATTTCCCCAGCTTTCAAAGAAAGCCTTTGGGAACTACAGCGCGCATGCGCGGTTCCCTTCCCGCCCAAGGGTGCCATCTTGCTCAGTCTTCTTTTTTTCCGCGGAGCCCGAAGGACGTAGTTCGTTTTTCGCCGAGGAAAAAGTTGATTTCCCTGGGTTTTTTTGTTCTTTTCCTTCGGTTCGACGCCAGATCCTTTTCCCGCCTGGGCCCGATACGCCGGTATCGAGCCCAATCTCTCTTTTTCGTTTTTTGTCCTTTGTGACTAGTGTTCGCGCCATTTTTTTTTTTCACTGGCAGCCCGGTCTTTTGACCTCGCAAGGGCCCTTTTTCCCCCCATGGCTGCCAGCGGGTTTAAAAAGTGTGATCGGTGTAAGAAACTTATGTCTCTTACCGACACACATGACTGCTGCCTCCGCTGCCTCGGACCCGATCATGACCCGATGATCTGTGGTCCGTGTGCCAAAATGTCCTTGAAGGCGTTGAGTCGGCAGCACCAGAAGGATAGGATCTTCTCTGACTCTGCGTCCGGATGGGCCCAGACCTAGTCAGAGGCTTCGATGTCTCGGGACTCCGGCCCCGAGCAGCGTCGGGGTTCCTCTGAGCGGGGGTCTCCTTCGCGGGAACAGCGCAGGAAGAAGAAACCCACGAGGACGGCGTCGGTGGACGCTCCTGGTTCCTTGAGGGCCAGGTCGCATAGCCCTGATAGCCGTCCCGGGTCTTCGGAGTCGGAGAGGCCTGCCAAGCAACCTCGTCTCGAGATGGAGTCTCCTCGACATGTGAGTGCTGTAGTCCTCATGGATTCTCCTCCAGGGAAGCTGACATCGGGCCCGACGCCGTCGGGTGCTGCTGGGTCTCCTGAGCTCGGACTCAGGTTGACAGCCTTGGAGAGCAGCCTCGCTGCCTTCATTGAACAGCAGCGGGCATTGATTGCCGGTCTCACCGGTGCATCTGCCCCGACCACAGGGATATTGACGTCCAAGTCGACCCCGGAGGCCGAGCCGATCCTAGAGTCCATGTGGGCTCGAGTCGATCCTCGGCCACGGTCTCCCTCGGCCTCCCGTTCGGGACCGAAGTTGTTGACGCCGGTACCCTCGGCGTCGGGGCGGATGGCATCGGTGCCCGCCCGACCGGAGCCGCTCGATTTCTCCTCCGAGGAGTCGGGCTGGGAGGCGGAGGATGAAGAGTCACCCGACACCTATCGGACTCGGTGTGTCCCATAGGACTCGCCGGAGTCCGAACCTCGGAGACGATCCCCACCAGAGGATACCCGGTTCTCGGACTTCGTGCGGGATATGGCCAAGGCCTTGGCATTCCCCACGGATCCCGAGGAGGAGCCTCGAGCCGAGGAGCTCGAGGCCCTCCAGTATGACTCTCCCCCGAAGGAGGCCTTTACTGTACCGGTTCCTCCGATCCTGGAACTGCTGCTCTTCCGCATGTGGGAGACCCCGGCCTCAACGCTGGTGTTAAGCAAGCAGGTCGATTCTATCTATCGAGTCCGCAAGAGCCCCGGGTTCCAAAAGGCACAATTACCGCACCACTCCATGGTTGTGGAATCGGCCATGCATCGACTGAAAAGTCAGAAGATGCACTCCTTGGTGCCTCCCGGCTGGGAGGCCCAGAACCTGGATGCCCTCGGTAAGAAGTGCTTCCAGGGCTCTATGCTTGCTTGCCGTGTCCAGACATACCAGCTCTACTTGGGCATGTATCTCCGAGACCTGGCAAAGGAGATTGCCGGGTTCTCTGCTGGTCTCTCCGAGGAACCTTTGCAGAGGTTCCAGACCTTGTCCACTGGTATTCGAGAGTGCTCGAAGTTTATCTCTAGGGCAGCCTACGTTGGCTTCGAGGCTTCTGCCCGAGTAGCCAGGGCCGGCATCGGTGCCCGTCGACAGGCTTGGCTACAGTCAGCCGACCTCGAGCCATGGGTACAGGACAAGTTGGTCGATGTCCCCTGCCGGGGTGAAAACCTCTTTGGCAAGCCCATGGCTGAAAAGGCTGCAGAACTCGAGACCGAGACTCTGACCCGGACTAGGCTGTCCAGAAAAACCTCTGCCCCTTCTCAGAAAAAGAAGGGCTCGGGGAAAAAGACCTTTTACCCGAGGAAGTCATTTGCCTATAAACAATACCCTCATTATCAGGCCTCTGCAGCTCCCCAACAGGGTCAGCAGTACAAGGGGCAGGGTCATGGGCCCCGTAGGCAGAAGGCCACCAACACCGGCCCCTGCTCAGCAGGGTGGGGGGTTTTGACTCAGAAGGCATAGCCTCTTCTCCTCAGCTGGCTCACATCAGCACAGGAGGCTGGCTGGCCCACGTTGCCCACAGGTGGTCAGCCGTCACATCAGAAACCTGGGTGCTCCATATAGTCCAAAAGGACTACCTTCTCCATTTTCACCGGGTACCTCCCTCCTATTTTCCAGGGGAGCCTCCAAGACCCCCTCTGCACAGGGACCTACTCCTTCAGGAGTTAGCAAGTCTGCTACAGGAACAGGTCACGGCTTTTATTCCAGGTACTTTCTGGTACCAAAAAGAACAGGAGGCCTCCGACCCATCCTAGACTTGCGCAACCTCAACAAGTTCCTGGAGAGGGAAAAGTTCAAGATGCTTACCCTTGGAATCCTGCTGCCCTACCTCCAGCAGGGAGATTGGCTATGCTCCTTGGATCTAAAGGATGCTTATACTCACATCCTTATTCATCCAGACCACAGACAATATCTCAGATTTGTTGTGGGAGGAAACCACTACCAGTACAGAGTACTACCCTTTGGCCTAACCTCCGCCCCCAGGGTGTTCACCACATGCCTGGCGGTGGTGGCGGCCTACCTGAGGCTTTAAGGTCTTTTTGTGTTCCCATACCTGGACGACTGGCTCATAAGGGGCCAGTCTTCCCAGGAGGCCAATCAAGCCACCCTTCTCACTGTGGCTCTGCTTCAGCACTTGGGGTTTGTCATAAACTTCGCAAAGTCCACTTTGCCCCCGTCCCAGAACTTAGAATTCATAGGAGCAAGGCTGGACACTCTTCAGGCGAAGGCTTTTCTGCCAGTGGACAGAGCCCACAGGTTGATCGATCTAGCCAGGCAGTTTCACAGCAATTCCCTGGTCTCCGCCAGGCAATTCCTGAGACTTCTTAGCCATATGGCTTCCACGGTTCATGTAACCCCCAATGCCCGCCTGCACATGTGGCCTACTCAGTGGAGCCTTCAAACTCAGTGGCATCAAGCCACAGGGAGCCTTGCAGACTCAGTAAGAATATCCACCCTGCTCGTCGCCTCTCTGCAATGGTGGCTTCATCTTCCGAATCTGGTACTCGGAGTGATTTTTCAATCCCCTCCTCATTCTCAAGTGCAGACGACAGAAGCTTCTCTTCTAGGTTGGGGAGCGCATTGCCAAGGGGCATGTACTCAGGGTCTCTGGACCCCTTGGGAGGCTGCTCAGCAGATAAACTTCCTGGAGCTACGGGCGATACGCCTAGCTCTGAGAGCCTTCTCCCACCTCACATCTCACCAGTCTGTACTAGTCCAGACGGACAATCAAGTTGCCATGTTCTACGTGAACAAACAAGGGGACACAGGCTCCTTCCTTCTTTGTCAGGAGGCACAGCGGCTGTGCTCTTGGGCCGTCAATCACGGCATCCTCCTCAAGGGTGTCTACCTCCCAGGTCAAGACAACTGCCTGGCGGACAGACTGAGCAGGATCCTGCGACCACACGAATGGCGATTGAATCCGTTGGTGGTTCAGCAGATCTTTCTCAGTTGGGGCCTCCCCGCCATGGATCTTTTCGCCAGTCCTCTGAACCGGCAACTCCCGAGATTCTGTTCCAGACAGCCGCATCCTCTCAGAGTAGCAGCGGATGCGTTTCTGATTCCGTGGTCCCAAGGCCTACTGTATGCGTTTCCTCCCACGCCACTAGTGTTCCGAACACTGTTTGAAGTGCTCAAGGACGGGGCCTCCATGATTCTGATAGCCCCCAGGTGGCCGAGGCAAGCCTGGTTCGCCCTTCTGCTACAACTGGCGGTGGACACTCCTCTTCCTCTGGGGATTCAACACGATCTCCTGTCTCAGGAACAGGGATCTCTTGCACCCCAACCTCCAGTCCCTTCATCTGATGGCCTGGCTGCTGAAAGGGTAGTCCTGGCTCCTCTACTACTGCCTAGAGAGGTGGAAGACGTAGTCTTAGCCTCTAGACTGCAATCCACCAGGAAATCCTACGCTCTTAAGTAGCGTAGATTCTCCGCATGTTGAGCTCAGCGCAACGAGAATCCCTTCTCGTGCTTTGTAGCGGTAGTATTGCAATATTTGCTTTACCTCTCCAATCTAGGCCTTAAGTCCAACTCTGTCAGGGTTCACCTCAGTGCTTTCTCAGCGCACCACTCGCCGGTGGACGGCAGGTCTCTTTCCTTCCACCCTTTGGTGGCTCGTTTTCTCAGAGGCCTCCTCCTTAAGCCTCCTTTGTGTCCACCAGCCTCTGAGTGGAATCTGAATGTGGTCTTACGGCGGATTACTTGTCCGCCGTTTGAACCTATGGCTACCTGCCCTCTCCGTTTTCTCTCCTGGAAGACCTTGTTTCTGGTAGCTCTTACCTCTGCTAGGCGAGTGAGTGAACTTCAGGCACTAGTGTCTGTTCCCCCTTACACTAGGTTCTACAGGAATAGGGTAGTCTTACGGACTCACCCCAAGTTTCTCCCTAAGGTTGTCTCCCCTTTTCACCTCAATCAGGAGGTGATTCTTCCGACCTTCTTTTCCCAGGCCGCATGCCAACCGGGCTGAAATGGTTCTGCATACCCTGGACTGTAGGAGGGCGTTATCCTTCTCCCATGATCGTACGCGGGAGCATCAGAGGGCTGTTCAGCTCTTCTTTTCTTTTGACCCCAATAAGTTTGGGGTTACCTGTCTCCAAGCGTACTTTGTCTATATGGGTCGCTGACTGTATCGCCTGGGCTTATGGGGCAGCCGGCCTCTCGTTGGAGGGTCGAGTCACGGCTCATCGTGTCAGGGCGAAGGCTGTGTCAGTGGCTCATCTCCACTCTGTTCCGTTGGCAGACATCTGCCGGGCCGCTACTTGGTCTTCAAGCCAGACTTTTGCGGCCCATTACTGCCTTGAGAGGGAGTCCCGCAGGGACAGTGCTTTCGGACAGGCAGTACTCCATAATCTCTTTGGGGTTTAGGCAACTCCTACCCTCCGGCCCTGGTGTTGGGCTACCGGTCGGGGGCGTTCTCAGAGAAGATTCCTTCCTTACTTACTGACGAGCTTGAGGGAGCTCATTTTTTCGGCTTGAGGTCTCCGGTAGCCTTAAGCTGGGGAGTCCCATATGTGAGGACTGACTTCCTGCTTGGTCCTGGAGAAAGAGTAGTTACTCACCTGTAACAGGTGTTCTCCAGGAGCAGCAGGAATCAGTCCTCACAACCCTCCCTCCTCCCCTTGGAGTTGCAGTCAAATGATTTATTTTTGCTAATTGTTTTGCTGTCTTTTAGCTATGTCATCAGACTGAGCAAGATGGCACCCTTGGGCGGGAAGGGGACCACGCATGCGCGCTGCAATTCCCAAAGGCTTTCTTTGAAAGCTGGGGAAATGCTCCGCACGGGGCTCCGTCGGCACCGACGTCACCCATATGTGAGGACTGATTCCTGCTGCTCCTGGAGAACACATGTTACAGGTGAGTAACTACTCTTACTGGTGTCATCAAAAGTATGACATGGATCAGTCTCCAAGCTGCTGGAAGAGGATGACAACTCCAGAGTTTCCGGGACTAGACTAGAGTTCCTCCAGGAACTACAATTAGCAGGTAAGTCTAATTTAAACTTCCTCTTTGGGGACAATGTATTTATTTAAAATACTTATATCCCATATCCTCGATTGGTTACAATAAATATGCATAATTAAAAACAATACAAACAAAACAGAGCTGAATAAAAAGCTGCTATTCCTTTGCGTCCCTTTAGTCCAGTCCCAGAACCTGAGAGTTCTGCTGCTCCTCCAGCAGCTATGGAGACTGACACATGTCGTTGCTTTGATGCTCCGGGTATAAGTAGGCAAGGACCGCCCCTCCCCATCCAGTTTGTCTCCATAACAGGGGGGGTGGTATTTAGCAGCTAGTGATAGGCTGGTTCTGCTGAGGCTGGTTGGCTCCATCTGTTTTTTTTCTTATTTCAGGCCTCCTCTCCCCCCCCCCCCCCTCCCGTGGGTAGTAGCTGCTGACTTGAAGCCGGTACGGTGGAAGGGCCTCCCTGCTCCCGATCCTGCGAAGGTTGAGGAGCGGGTGGCAGGTGCCTCCGGTACCGTGACTGAGTGGGATCTCAGCATTTTTGAATTTCTCTCTCTGCCGCGGAGCCAAAGCTGCAGATCAGGCTGAGCTCCGGCGGCAGGTCGAGGCCCTCGGGTAGAGCAACATCTTCAGAGTCAGCGGCAGGCGGTAAGACTCGGAGGGTTTTCTTTCTTTGAGGGCCGGTCAGGTCTGGGGAGCTCAGATCGTCGCAGGCAGTGCTCATCGGGGGTGCAGCACTAACCGCGTGGTGATCACGCGGGAAGCGCGGAGGCATCCATTTTTTGTTTTTGTTTTTTTAGGCAGTACAGCGCGTCGGGACAAGCAGAGGCTCTGGTTTTTTTTGGTACCGAGTTGGGGCTGCTGGCTTTCCATGG
The DNA here is from genome assembly GCA_033557465.1 of Ichthyophis bannanicus. NCBI lineage: Eukaryota > Metazoa > Chordata > Amphibia > Gymnophiona > Ichthyophiidae > Ichthyophis > Ichthyophis bannanicus. The sequence continues at coordinate 1,268,251,860 of CM066032.1, read as the reverse complement.
AATGGCTAGCTAGTGAAAAAAAAGTCATAGCAACGTTACAGGTTTGTTTGGCATACCTCTATAGAGGGATTTGACTATGTGTGTGTGTGTGTGTGTGTATATATATATATATATATATATAGTAGAGTTTTTTGAAGAAGGTATTTCTGGGGGGGGGGCTGCGCTCAGGGGCAGCATGCCGGGTAAGCCTCGGTGTGTGGCACGAGGCGGGGCTCGCTCCTGGAGTCGGGGGTTTGCAGTGCTTGCACCCAGGAGGCAGCTGTGATGGAGCAGGAGCTGGAAGAGGGGTCAGGAAGGCAGGACGGGGGGCCTCAGAGTCAGGGAGCCATCCTGCCTCCCTCTTTGCTCCCTTCAGAGCCGGTAGCGGGACCGTCTACGGCGGGAGAGGTTCCGCTAATGCAGGCGCTGGGGGCACCAGGGGGGCGGCCTTTGGTCCCTCCAGGTTCCTTTGTGCTATTGCAACAGGCGTTGTCGCTTCTGCAGCCCGGTATGGCCACTCTTCCGGCTGCCGGACGGGGGTAGAAACGTCTGGGCAGTCTGGTGGCACAGGAGACAGCTGGTACCCCTGCGAAGAAGCATAAGGCGGCGGCGGCTGAGAGGTCGGCATCTCGGTCCTTGGAGGATCTCGAGCTTACAGAAGGGGATCTTGAGTAGGACTCTGCAGAAGAGTTAGAAGAGGGCAAGCTGTCGGAAGCAGAACAGCAGGCTAGAGTGGTCAGGGTGTTACGACGGGAGGAGTTGCCTGCCCTGATTACCGAATCCCTTAAAGCGCTTAACATGCCTGAGGCGGTTCCATCGGCGGAGGCGGCGTTGGAGGATCCGTTGTTGCAGGCGGTGCGTACCACACAGTGGGTATTCCCTCTTCATAGAGTGTTCCGCAATACGATTCAAGAAGAATGGGATGTGTCCGAATCAGCCCTCAAGGGATCTAGGGCAATGGCCAGACTCTATCCACTGGCGGACCAGGATAGGGATCTGTTTCGTTCTCCTAAGAAACATAGAAACGTGATGACAGAAAAAGACCACATGGCCTATCTAGTCTGTCCTTCCATATCAACAACTACAACAGTCCACTTTTTACCTTTAGAGATCCTCTGTGTTGGCCCCATGCTTTTTTGAATTCAGTTACTGTCCTCATCTCTACCACCTCCACTGGGAGACTATTCCATGGATCCACTACTCTTTCCGTAAAGAAATATTTCCGCATATCACTCCTGAATCTATCTCCCTTCACTCTCATCCCATGTCCCCTCGTAGCAGAATTTGCTTTCAATTGAAAGAGACTCTCTCCCTGAACATTTATGCCACGGAGGTATTTAAACATCTCAATCATATCACCTCTATCCCGCCTTTCCTCTGAGGTGTACATATTAAGATCCTTAAGTCTGTCCTCATATGCTTTATAATGAAGCCCACTAATCATTTTAGTAGCCACCCTCCGCACCGACTCCATCCTGTTCACATCCTTTTGAAGGTGCGGTCTCCAGAATTGCACACTATACTCCAAATGAGGTCGCACCAAAGACTTATACAGGGGCATTATCACCTCCTTTTTTCTGCTAGCCATTCCTCTCCGTATGCACCCAAGCATCCTTCTAGCTTTTGCCATCGCCTTTTCTATCTGTTTAGCTACTTTAAAATAATCAGACGCAACCACGCCTAGGTCCCGCTTTTCTTTAGTGGACAAAAGTACTTCACCTCCTTTACTGTATTGCTCCCTTGGATTGCTGCAGCCCAAATGCATGACCTTAAATTTTTTAACATTAAATCCCAGCTGCCAAATTCTAGACCATTCTTCAAGCTTAGCTAGATCCCTCCTCATGTTATCTACACCTTCCTGGGTGTCTACTCTATTGCAGATTTTGGTATCATCCGCAAAGAGGCAAACCTTATCCGACAGCCCTTCCGCTATATCACTAACAAAGATGTTAAAAAGAATCGGACCAAGGACAGATCCCTGGGGCACACCACTGGTAACATCCTTCTCATAGTGAGCTCCATTTACTTGTACTCTTTGTCGCCTCCCACCCAACCAATTTCTGACCCAAGCAGTAACTTTAGGGTCCATCCCTAGGGTGCTCAGTTTGTTTATAAGTCGCCTGTGAGGAACAGTGTCAAAGGCTTTATGGAAATCTAAATACACCACATCTAGAGCTCTCCCTCGGTCCAACTCCCTGGTCACCCAGTCAAAGAAATCAATCAGATTTGTCTGACAAGACCTGCCTCTGGTGAATCCATGCTGCCTCGGATCCTGTAATCCGCTGGACTCCAGAAACCTCACTATTTTCTCTTTCAGCAGCGTTTCCAATCATTTACTCACCACTGAAGTTAACTAACCGGCCTGTAGTTTTCAACCACATCCATCCTTCCGCTTTTGTGTAAAGGCACCACATGAGCCTCTCTCCAGTCCTTTGGTACCACTCCCGACTCCAATGAGGCATTGAAAAAGTCAGTCAGTGGAGCTGCTAGAACGTCCCTAAGTTCCCTCAGTATTCTAGGGTGTATCCCATCCGGTCCCATCGCTTTGTCTACTTTAAGTTGAGCTAGTTTCTCACGAACACAGTCTTCTGAAAATTGTTCAAGATGTCCCTCGCTTCTGTTCCTATTTGTGGGTGTTTTTTGAGGTCCTGCTCCTGGTTCTTCATCTGTGAACACAGAACAAAAATATTTGTTAAGCAATTCCGCTTTATCCTTATCAGCTTCTACATATTCCCCCCTCCTCTGCACCCTTGAATCTGACAATACCACTCTTGCCCTTCCTCTTCTCACTAATATATCTGAAAAATGTCTTATCTCTTCCCCCCCCCCCCCCCATTTTATTGCACTGGCTATTTCCTCCTCCTTTTGCATATTTGCCTTCTTGACTACTTTGCTAGCTTCTCAAAGTTTTTCCAAATACAGATGCCTGTCTTCCTCTCTCTGTGATCTCTTGTATTTCATGAAGGCCTCCCTTTTTTTCTTCACTTTTTCAGCTACTTCCTAAGAATACCATAGCGGTCTCCTTTTCCTTTTGCCTTTATTTACCATTTTAACAAAAAGGTTGGTTGCCCTTAAAATATCCCCTTTCAGTTTTGCCCACTGTTTTTCTACATCCCCCAGCAGTTCCCATCCCACTAACAACTCCCTGAGGTATTGGCCCATCTTCGCAAAGTTAGTCTTCCTAAAGTCTAAGATCCTCACTTTGGAATGGATTCTAACAGCCCTAGTCCTAATACTGAACCACACCATCTGGTGATCACTGGATGCAAAATGATCTCCCACTACAACATCAGAAACACTTTCACCATTGGTAAGCACCAAGTCCAGTATGGTCCCTTCACGTGTGGGGTCTGTTACCAATTGCCTGAATAGTTCTCCCTGTAGAGAATCCAGGATCTCCTTACTTCTAGATGATACTGCAGCAGGAATGTGCCAATCAACATCTGGCATATTGAAATCTCCTATCAGTAGCACTTCCCCTTTCCTAGCAATGCTGCGTATGTCTTCAATTAACTCTCTGTCCACCTCTTCCTCTTGTGAGGGAGGTCTGTATATCACACCAATGTAAATAGATTTCTCTTTCCCTCTTTCTAGTTTAACCCACAATGCCTCCTCTCTCCCTTTTAAGCTCTGTAATTCCAAAGCTTTAATAGTAGTTTTTACGTATAGTGCCACTCCTCCTCCCCTTCTTCCTACCCTGTCCCTTCTGAATAAAGTATAGCCAGGTATAGTTACATCCCAGTCATGGTTTTCCGTGAGCCATGTTTCTGTAACTGCCACTAAATCCAAGTCAGCCACTCCCACCAATGCTTCAACATCAGGTATCTTATTTCCCATGCTACGGGCATTTATACACACTGCTTTCTATATGTTACCCCTGTTACCCATTTCCATAAAGGTATTTTAATGTAACACCTACCTGGGGGCTTTCACTTACCTGGGGGCTTTCTTCACCTATCCCCTACGAAGCTAGTTTAAAGCCCTCTTAAGGTTGACGCGGCAGTGTCGGTGGTCACTAAGAAGACAACGATCCCGGTAGAGGGGGCTGCGGCGCTTAAGGATGGTCAGGATAGGAAGTTGGATATGTTGTTGAAGCAGGTGTTTGATATAAGAGTGCTCTCCATGCAGGCCTCGATCGCGGGGGCTTGGGTGGCGAGGGCCTGTCTCTGTTGGTCCCAGCGGCTGTAGGGGGAGCCTGCTACGGAGCAGGTGGATGAGGCGTCTTGGCTGGAATCCAGAACCGCCTATTTGGCGGATATCCATTATGACCTGATCCGGGGGCTGGCCAAGAGTATGGCTTCAGTGGTGGCAGGCCGGAAGTATTTGTGGTTGCGCAACTGGGCGGCGGACAATTCGTCCAAGGCGCGGCTTTAGAGGGAAGCTATTGTTTGGAGTGGATTTAGATAATTGGTTAAGGATTTGGGAGAGTCCAAAGGGTGTCGCTTGCCACAGAACAAGCCAAAGCAGGGCCGTCCTAGCCCAGCTCCCAAGGGGGCACAGCGGGAGTTTCGTAGATTTCGGACGCCCCGCTTCGGACAATTTCAGCGAGGCAGATTTCCAGGGGTTTTGAGGTTTTCGAGGAGCAGGTAGAGGTTTTACGCCCGGGGCAGCCTCCAGTTTTAAGAAGCCACAATGAAATGAGGGGGGGCTCAGGTGTGGTGCGAGGCCGTCAGGGGAAGTCTGCAGGAGTTTTACCCTGCCTGGGTCCGCTTAACGTTGGATCAGTGGGTATTGGAGGTTATTCGAGAGGGATACGCTCTAGAGCTCCAACGGCCAGTGCCAGACGTGTTTATACAATCGCCTTGCAGAGTGCGGGTCAAGTACCGGGCGGTGCTCGAGACTCTTCACAGATTGCTGCGGGCGGTGGTGCCAGTGCCTCCGGAGCAGTGCGGATACGGTCGATACTCCATTTATTTCGTGGTGCCAAAAAAGGAGGGCGCTTTTCGGCCCATCTTATGTTTAAAGAGCGTGAATCGCTGTCTCCGGGTTTCGCACTTCCATATGGAGAGGCTGCGGTTCGTGATTGTGGCAGTCAGAGAGGGAGAGTTTCTTACATCGCTAGATCTCACGGAGGCGTACTTGCATATCCCCATTCGGCAAGATCATCAGCAATTTCTCCGGTTTGCGGTGCCCATGGGACATTTCCAGTTCCGGGCATTGCCGTTTGGCCTGGCAGCGACTCTGTGGACTTTCACCAAGATAATGCTGGTAGCGGCTCTTCGCAAGGAGGGGGTGCTGGTGCATCCGTATTTGGACGATTGGTTGATTCGGGCAAAGTCAGAGGCGGAGAGCAGGTCGGCTACTACCCAGGTTTTGCAGAGCCTAGGGTGGGTAGTCAATTTCTCCAAGAGCAGGCTGATCCCGTCGTAGTCCCTGAAGTATCTAGGGGCGCAGTTCGACACGGCGCAGGGGAAGGTGTTCCTTCCAATTGAGCGGTTGCTCCGCTTGAGGGAGCTGGTGTGGAGATTTCTATCTCAAAGGGCTCCCACGGCCTGGCGATATTTACAGTTACTCGGAACAATGGCGGCCACGATAGAGGTGGTGCCTTGGGCCAGGGCGCACATGCTGTCGCTACAGAGGGCGCTGCTGTGGCATTGGTCACACCAGTCCAGTGCGCTGTCGCAGCGTCTGGTTTGTCCGCTGGAGGTGAGAGAGGATCTTCTCTGGACGCGGCCAGAGAACTTGGAAAGAGGCATGTCCCTGGAGGCCCCGGCTTGGAGGCTCTTGACAGCGGATGCAAGTCTCACAGGCTGGGGGCGCATTTCGAGGGTCAGTTCTCACAGGTTCAGTGGTCGGCGCTGGAGACAAGCTGGTCAGTCAATCAAGCTGGAGATGAGGGCGGTGTATTTGGCTCTGTTACAGTTCAGTTGTGCCTGGGGCGGTCGGCAGTTCAGGTGCTTTCCGACAATGCGGACCGCGGGGCATAGGAATGGAGCATCCCTGCTTCTGTTTCTCCTCCGGCAACCTTCCACCTTTGGACTCTCCCAAATCCTTCTCCAATTTATCTAAATCTTCACCAAACAGTAGCTTTCCCCGAAAGGGAAGCTTACTTAACCTCGCCTTGGAAGAGCCGTCTGCTGCCCAATTGCGCAGCCAAAGACATCTCCGCCCCACGACCGACGAAGCCATACTCTTTGATAATCCCCTGATAAGAGAAAAAACAGACGGAGCCAACCAGCCTCTGCAGAACCAGCCTATCACTAGCTGCTAAATACCCCCCCCCCCCCCAAGAAACTTATGGCAAACTAATCTCAAAAAAGTCAAACTCTGCTTATTTGCTCTCGTCTGAGCCCAGTCCCTAGGCTCAGCACCATCTCCAGCTGCTATGGAGACTGAAACTGGATGGGGAGAGGCGGTCCTTGCCTACTTTGACACATGTCATCGCTTTGATGCTCCTGGTATGTCTCCATAGCTGCTGGAGGAGGTGCAGAACTCTCAGGTTCCGGGACTGGACTAGAGTTCCTTAAGGAACAACAATTAGCAGGTAAGTCTAATTTCATCTTATTTTGCTAAACATTAAAATTTGTCTAGCAAAGTGTTGCCTTAACTAACCACCTGAAATCCAACATAGGTAATCCTGAAGAGGATGACAATATGTTCCATAATCTAGAGCAGGGGTCTCCAACTCCAGTCCTGGAGGGCTGGAAACCAGTCAGATTTTCAGGATATCCCTAATGAATATTCATGAGATATATTTGCATGCACTGCACCCCATTGTATTTAAATTTATCTCGTGCATATTCATTAGGGATATTCTGAAAATCAGACTGGTTTGTGGCCCTCCAGGATTAGCATTGGAGATCTCTGATCCAGAGCCTACAAATGGCAAAGCACGATTCCTTGTTCTATTTAGTTTTGCTACACAAAGGAGGGGGGGGGGGGGACTTCTCACAATTACTGGGATTGAGAGCACAACACTCGTCCCATAGAGTAATTTTGTAATGGAAAAATCAATGGCAGTGGAAGCTGCCATCAAATATGCCAAAAAATAATCTGTAATACTCAAAACCAAATCAAAGCTACAATTGGCAACCAGTGGAGTTCACTTGACTTTTGCAATGAGATCAGTATACGCTGCAGATATAGCTACAGTACCTGAATGTAACTTGCCTTGAATTACTACTGGGAAAGCGTGAGCTAAATACTAATAAATATTAATTGGGCTGAGGTAGTCACTAAGAGAAAGACAATTTACTGGTGCACAAGTGATGCTAAAGTGTTCACCCTTGGAATCTCTTTTAGGACCATCTTGATGATCTAGGATAATCATGTAGGAAATGTATGGAGGGAAAAATGTACTTGCTGGTAATGTTTCTTTGGATTTTTAAGCCTATCCTAGGAAGGAAAAGGAATGTGTAGATCAACATGCTCACATAAAGCACAAAAAAAAATCAAAGAAATGTACTGAATTTTGTCTCATACATGATCTGATTGAGCTAGTGTATTTGCCCTCAAGTCAGTGCTGACTCCTGGTAATCCATTCCCTAGGTTTTCTTGGCAAGGTGTGACAAAGTAGATTCAGGCCCTTTTTCCCACACAGTAAGTCTACAGCACCTGGTATTTCAAGGTAGTCACCCATCCAAGTACTAGCCAGGGCCGACCCTGCTTAGCTTCTGAAATCAGGTTAATCAAGGGCAATGAAGCCATAGTGATTATTGGGTTATTGGTTTTAAATTATTTAGTATTGTGGGATCATGGCAAGTCATATATAAATAGCTAATATTGTTTCTCTTGACAGTTTGAAATTAGTTCTCACAGGTTTTGTTTGAAATTGTATATAAACATAAAGATATTCATTATTCATGGTTTAGTTACCTATTAACTGACCTTATAAATAGCATAAAAATTATATGCACTTTTTTTCTTGCTAGACAAATAGTAACATCTGACGCTGCTTGTTTGCTTGCACTGTATTTGAAAAGGAACTTTGGCTATATATATTTAGCATAGTAACAGTAATTGCAAAAGATATATATTTTTAAAAGCCATTATCTCTGTTGCAAACTCATTTATACTGTGCACCATTAAATTAATGGTAATCTGTATGAACGTAATTACATATGGTTAAGTGTCACTGTATTGCAATAAATATCAATTATGTGTGTATTTACATTTTTTTTCTTTACAGCTGGATGAAGATGATGAGTTATTTCCATTTGATTTGGATGAATTTGTCACAGTTGATGAGGTGGTGGAAGAAACTCAAGAAGAAAAAGCAGAGGAGACCACAAAAATAGTTTCTCCTTATACCAGGAAAAACCTGCCAAAAAAAGGGAAAAGGAAAGAACCTGCCAAGGATAATCCACTCCTAGAACCTAGTTCTAAAAAGAGCAGAGTAAAGGAGACCACCCTGGAAATTGCCAAGCAGGAGCTGTCTTTTGTCACTTTGGATGAGATAGGAGATGAGGAGGATGGTGCAGCAGCAGAAGCAGAAGATGCAAGTATACAAACAGTAACCGATATAAAACCATTAGAGACCAAGGATAAAATACTTACTGAGGAAGATATTTCAACTGTCAAAGATTCCCGGTCACTTTTCACTTTAGATGAGATAAGTGATGAAGAAGATGTGACATTTCAAAGCACGGCTAAGGATTCTTGCGTTTCAGTAGAAGAGGAACCTGAAGAGCTTGATAAAGGGCAGCCTCTAGTTACACTAGATGAAGTAGGAGAAGAGGAAGAACATACCTTAACTGCAGAATCTTCTAATTTAAAATCTGAAGAGGTTCTTAAAGTTAAGTTAGAAGAAGCAACTAATACTGTGGCTCCTGAGGGGAGAATTTTATCTCAACCTGTTGAAAATCCTGGCAGTATAATCACAGTTCACAAAGCATTAGAAGACACCAATGACCAGCCTTTGGTGACTTTAGATGAAGTCAATGAAGATGAAGAGGAGTCCATGGCAGACCTTAACTTTGTCACTGTAGATGAAGTAGGAGAAGAGGAAGAAGAGGATGAAGACATAAAAGTCAGTGAAGAAACAACACCAGAAGAAAAACCTGAAGATCAGTCAAAAATTGTGAGGAAAGCAGGAGTGACAAACGAAATGGGGAGAAAAAGTTCAAATAAAGAACAGCAAGCAGGTAAGAACTTTAAAAAATCTTTAGCTATATGCGAGGGCATTTGTTTGCTACTACAAGTTCCATGGATTTTAATGAAGAATGTTCATGCTTGCTTTTTACCCTGTGAAAATACTGACAGAGAACAGAAATTAGAGAGTGAGAAGACATGCGAGCAAGTGTTAACATTTTAGATGCCCCACAAAGATTTCTCCCCTTTTCTATAAGAAATCATTTTAGGAGGGCAACTATTGCTGAATGTTGATGGCTAGTAGCCAAACTTATATCCCACATAAATTGAGCTCCTGAGGGAATAAAGGACATTTAGTGAAAGATGGGTGGAGTTGGAAGCAGCATATAAAAACAGGATATAAAAGGATATAAGAGCAAACTGGGATATGAATGAAGCTGGTAAGTAACTCAGAAGAGCAGAGAAAACTTAAAAAAAAAAAGGGATTAAAGCAATGAAGTCGTAGTCATAACAGGAGCAAACTTGTGATCAAGGGTTTGGCAGCTAAGCTTCAATGTGAAAAGTGTAGCAGATATATGGGAAGCTATCTAAGGGAGGAGTTTGCTGTTACGAGTGTTTTATGAATGTGCTTCATACAGGAAGGAGATGTTTGGAGTGAACACATCTGATATCAAGATAGTAAAACAATGTGTCAGAATAGTGGCCAGAATCAAGAGTATGAGCATACAAAGCGAGAAATATAACCAATAGAAAAAGGTGATGCTGCCTTTTATCATTGGTGGAACTCATCTCAAGTACAGTATATGGTTCTGGAGGCCATAACTCTAAAAGTAGTAGCAGCAGAGATTAGAGGAGCAGTAGACTGAGAACCTGGGAAACCAGGGTTTGAATCCCCAAACTTGACCACTCCTTGTGGTCTTCGATAAGTCGTTCTCTCCCATTGCTTTACTGCTTGTGAGAACAAGCAGGTCATGTAGCCACAAATAATGGTTGACATCTGTGATGTGCAGAATGGACGTTTTCCAGTAGCAAAAATGCAGGACACTGCCCCTCTGTTTGATTTATCCAGATTCAGCTTAGCTGGCATGAGACATGTTAACCACAGACTGGACTTGGTCCCCCCCTCAGTGCTTATCCACCCATCTCTGATAGCAAAACCCTGTTCAAATTCCAAAGGAAGCCCAGCACGGTGATGCTCATAACATTGTACTGGCCTTGTCAGAACTGGATTCATCTTCTCGCAGATACCACATCTTTCCAGCCCTATCAAACTGTTGATACGTAAGACTGTACAAATAACACAAGCTTGGGGGTACCCTGAATGTCATCCTGAAGTTTCTGGCTCTAATGGCATTGAAATTTCACTGTCTAAGCATATATTAACAAATTGACTAGTGTCCTATATCCAGTTCTGTTATCAGCAGCTTGGTATTCCTCCTGAGAGATTTTGTTTTGTGGGGGATTTGTGTGTTCTTGCTTGTACAGTTGGCTGTTCAAAAAGCAATCTTGGGCAAAAGCAAATGAATCTTCATCCTAGTGTTAGAGTTTATAGGATTCGTCATGAATGATCTCAAATCCAACTTAACTGAATCACTTTGATTGGAGTACATTGGGGATATATGGACTATTGGATTTATGATAAAAGTTGAGGCCAATCCAGATCACGAGTACCTGTCAGGTTCTCAAAAGGTAGACAGATCCATAAGCTGTGCACTGTACGGTGTCAGTAGAACCCAGCTAATAAGAACCTGGAGAAGTATATCTCTGTCACAGAGCAGCTCAAAGACCCCTCCCATCTTGGTGGCTCCCCCATGTTGTCATGGCTTTGGGATTATCCTTCCAATATCTGGACTACTAAGGCCTTGACTGTTTTCATTGGGAGAAAGGTCTTCTCTATGCATATTTTACAAACCTGGTTGCAGAGACCTTTGACTTGATTTCAATTATTCAGTTGATATACTACTAACTATCAATGAACCTCAAGCTGTTTACAGTAAAAACAATATACACAACTAAAATCCCCATCCCACTCATAGCAACCCAATTGACTGCTCTCACACTTCCCACAGCAGAACCCCCCCCCTTTCAAAAGCCCCAACAAACAGCCAGTATGTAAGCATCTTACAAGTACTCCCTAAGCTCAGATCCATGGGCATTCTACCACCTAGGCCTGTATAACTAAAAATGCTTTGTCCTGCAAACCTCACTCAGCAAATGGAGTTCCAACAGGACATTCTGTGAGAGGCCTCGATGACGAATTAACATCTGACAAATACATAGGCTGGCCCCTATATAACGCCGATAAGTTACACACAGTTTTTTTTAATCTGCAGTCTAGGGGGCCGCTTGAAGCCCAATGCAACTGCCACACAGAGTAATATTAGTCCCATGTATGACCCTTTAAAAGTCATTTGGTGGCAATATTCTCCAGGAACAAGCAGGAAGTCTGTCCTCACATATGTCACGATGTCGGCGCCAACGGAGCCCTCGTGCGGAGCAATTCCCCAGCTTTCAAAGAAAGCCTTTGGGATTGCATCACGCATGCGTGGTCCCCTTCCCGCCCAAGGGTGCCATCTTGCTCAGTCTTCTTTTTTCCACGGATCCCAACGGCCGTGGTCCTGTTTTTCACCGTGGAAAAGTTGAATAATTTCTTCAGCTTCCCAGTTCGACACCGGTTCCCCCTCCGGCTCAGTACGCCGGTATCAAGTCGGTCATATTTTTCAGTTTTTGTCCTTCGTGACCAGCATTCACGCTCTTTTTTTTTTTTCCCTGGCAGCCCGGTGGTTTGACCTCGCAGGGGCCCTTTTTCCCCCGATGGCTTCCAGCGTGTTTAAAAAGTGTGATCGGTGTAAGAAGTTGATGTCTCTCACTGACACGACTGTTTTCTCCGATGCCTCGGCCCTGACCATGACCCGGTGGTCTGTGGGCCGTGTGGTAAGATGTCTTCGAAGTCTTTGAAGAGCGGGCATCAATCAGCGTGACAGGATTTTTCCTGAGTCCGCATCCGGTCGGGCCCAGACCTCGTCAGAAGCCTCGACATCTCGGGAATCAGAGCCTGAGCCCTCTCGTGGGTCTTCTGAGCGGGGGTCTTCCTCCAGGGAACACCAGAGGAAGAAGAAACTCATGAGGGCAGCATCGCAGGACGCCTCTGATCGGCTTGGACCCTCAGGTTCCAAGCTGCAGAGCCCGGACAGCTGCCCCGGGTCTTTGGAGTCGGAGCGGCCGGCTAAACAGCCTCACAAGGAGCCGTAGACATCAGACAAGGTAACTTCTGTTGTCCTCGTAGACTCTTCTTAGGGAGAGCCGGCGTCAGGCCCAGCGATGTTGGGGCCCGAGCCGGGAGCTGCTGGAGCCTTCTGAGCTCGGTCTCAGGTTGGCGGCCCTGGAAAGCAGCATGGCTGCCTTCATGGAGCAGCAGCAGGCGCTGATGGCCAGCCTCGCTGCTCCATCCACCCCGACTACCGGGACATTGAAGTCAACGCCGGAGGCCGAGCCGATCCTCGAGTTGATCAGGTCTCGAGTCGATCCTCAACCATGGTCCCCCTCAACCTCCCTTTCGGGACCGAGGTCGTCGACGCCAGAGCCCATGGAGTCCTCCTCGGAGGACTCAGCATGGGAGACAGAGGAGTACGACTCTCCAGACACCTACCGAACCTGGTGTATCCCATCTGACTCTCCAGTTTCGGAGCCTCGGAATAGGTCCCCTCCAGAGGACACTCGGTTCTCGGACTTCGTCAGGGATATGGCCAAGGCTTTGGCATTCCCGGCAGATGCTGAGGAGGAGCCTCGAGCCGAAAAGCTCGACACCCTCCAGTATGGCTCTGCCCCAAAGGAGGCCCTTACTGTACCGGTGCCTCCGATGTTGGAACAGCTGATGCTCCGCATGTGGGAGTCCCCGGCCTCGATGCTGGTGCTTAGCAAGCGGGTTGATTCCATTTATCGAGTCCGCAAGAGTCCTGGGTTCCAGAAGGCGCAGCTGCCGCACAACTCCATGGTTGTGGAATTGGCCATGCAATGGCTGAAAAGCCAGAAGACGCACTCCTTGGTGCCTCCCGGCCGGGAGGCCCAGAACCTGGATGCCCTCGGCAGAAAGTTCTACCAGGGCTCGATGCTATCATGCCGTGTCCAAACTTACCAGCTGTACATGGGCATGTACTTGCGGGACCTGGCAAAGGAGATTGTCAGGTTCTCAGTTGGCCTATCCAAGGAACCCTTGCAGCGTTTCAAAGCTTTGTCCATGGGGATCCGGGAGTGCTCGAAGTTCATGTCTCAAGCAGCTTACGGCTTCGAGGCTTCGGCACGAGTAGTCGCGGCCGGCATCGGTGCACACCATCAGGCCTGGCTCATGTCGTCAGACCTGGAGCCATGGGTTCAGGACAAGTTGGTCAGTGTCACTTGCCGAGGTGACAACCTTTTCGGTAAACCCATGACTGAGAAAGCTGCAGAAATCGAGTCCGAGTACTTGACCCGAACAAGGTTGTCAAAAAAAACATCTGCACCTTCTCACAAGAAGAAGGCCTCGGGGGGAAAAGCCCATTTTCCCGAGGAAGGGTTCGGTTTACAGAAACTACCCCACTTACCAGGGCACCCCAGCTCCCCAACAGGGGCAGCCGGGCAGGGGCATGGCCCGCGTAAGCTGAAGACCCCCACGCCTCCGGCTCCTACCCAGCCGGGAGGGGGGGTTTTGACTCCCACTGCATAGCTCCTCTCCCATCAGTGATTTGGCCCTGTACGCTCACAGGTGGCCAGCCATTACTACCGACGCCTGGGTTTTGAAAGTAGTCCAGTAGGGCTATTTCCTTCATTTCAACCAGGTGCCCACCTCCTTTTTCCCAGGAGAGCCTCTCCTGCCCCTTCTTCACAAGGAACCACCTCCTGCAGGAGTTGACAGGTCTGCTAAAGGATCAGGCAGTGGAACCGGTGCCCCACCACCTGCAGGGGCAAGGCTTCTACTCCCGGTATTTCTTCATACCAAAGAGAAAAGGAGGCCTACACCCCATCCTGGACTTGTGAAATTTGAACAAGTTCCTGGTGAGGGAAAAGTTCCAGATGCTTTCCCTTGGGATCCTGCTGCCTTACCTCCACCAGGGAGACTGGCTGTGCTCCTTAGATTTAAAGGATACTTATACTCAAATCCTCATACACCCAGACCACAGACAATACGTCAGGTTTGTGGTCAGAGGAAACCACTTCCAGTACAAGGTGCTTTCCTTTGGCCTAGCTACCTCTCCCAGAGTATTTACCAAATGCCTAGCAGTGGTGGCGGCCTTCCTCGGAAGCCAGGGAATCTTCGCCTTTCCATACCTGGACGACTGGCTCATCAGGGGTCAATTGGCACAGGAGGCACAGCAGGCCACTGCTCGCACAGTCACCCTGCTCCAGCACCTGGGGTTTGTTGTAAATTGCGAGAAGTCCACTTTACTCCCCACTCAGAATTTGGAGTTCATAGGGGCAAGACTGGACACACTTCAGACAAGGGCTTACCTACCGCTAGACAGGGCAAGGCGCTTGCTGGACTTGGTACAGCAGGTTCAGCACAAACCTCAAGTCTCCGCAAGAGTCTTCCTACGTCTCCTGGGCCACATGGCCTCCACGGTGCATGTAACTCCATATGCTCGGTTCCACATGCGCACAGCTCAATGGAGCCTCAGAGACCAGTGGACGCAAGCCACTGGCTGCCTCAGGGGCAGAGTAGCGATCTCCAAGGTACTGGTGAAAGCCTTGCAATGGTGGCTTCACCCCCCCCCCCCCCAACTTGCTTCAGGGAGTACCATTCCAACCTCGCTCTCACACCAGAGTGCTGATGACAGATGCCTCCTTGCTGGGCTAGGGAGCCCATTGCCAAGGTTCATGCACTCAGGGTCTGTGGTCCTCGTGAGAGGCTGCACTTCAGATCAATCAATCTAGAGCTTCGAGCCATCCGCCTAGCTTTTCAAACCTTCTGTCATTTTCTTGCACATCAGTCGGTGCTGATACAGACAGACAATCAGGTAGCGATGTTCTACATCAACAAACGTGGGCACTGGCTCTCGGGTCCTGTGCCAGGAAACTCTGGACCTCTGCTTGTTTGCAATGGCAAATCACATGTCCCTAAAGGCAGTTTATCTACCAGGTCAGGAGAACCTCTTGGCCGACAAGTTGAGCAGGATTCTTCAACCTCACGAATGGCAGCTGAACCGGGATGTAGCCCAGCGGATCTTCCACCATTGGGGTCTCCCATCCATGGATCTCCTTGCCAGCCCGCAAAACCATCAGTTGTCCTGGTTCTGCTCGAGACAGCCACACCCACTAAGCGTGGCGGCGGATGCTTTCCTGATCTCGTGGGCTCAGGGCCTTCTCTCTGCGTTTACACCCAGGCCCTTGGTGGCATGCACTCTGTTCAAGATTCTTCTCCTTCAACTGGCGGTCGAAACTCCATTCCCACTGGGGGTGAAGCCTGACCTCTTGACCCAGGAACAGGGTTCCTTTCTACACCCCAACATCCACCTCTCACCCAAAAGTTTAGGTAGTCCAGTAACTTGCAGATATCGCCTAGCAATCTGCTCATCCTCCCCCCGCCCCCCCCCCCCCCCCCGTCCTCTGTGTACAATCATTGATGATACTTCTTGATTACTGATTCAACAGGTTGCCTAGCAGTAACTGTTCCATCCAAACCTTGCTACATCCTCTGGTAACAAATTCCAGAGTTTGATTACCTGTTGAATGAAAAAATATTTCCTCTTATTAGTCTTGAATAGGTTACACTATAGCTTCATTGCATGTCCCCTAGTCTTTCTATAATTTGATGATGTAAAGAATCGATCTATGTTTACCCGTTCCATTCCATTAATTTATAGACCTTTATCATATCTCCCCTCAGCTGTCTCTTTTCCAGGTTGGAGCCCTAACCCTTTTAGCCTCTCCTCATAAGGGTATCCTTCCATCACCTTTACCATTTTGGTGGCTCTTCTCTGTACCTTTTCTAATAACAATATATACTTTTTAAGATACAGCGACCAGAATTGCACACAATATTCAAGATGCAGTTGCACCATGGAGCAATACAGAGGCATTATAATATCCTTTGTTTTATTCTCCATTCCTTTCTTTATGATTCCTAGAATTCTATTTGCTTTCTTGGCCGCCGCTGCACACTGAGCGGAGGTTTTCAACATGTTATCCACGATGACACCTAAATCTTTTTCCTGGGTGGTGGTTCCTAATATAGAACCTTGCATTGTGTAGCCATAGTTTGGGTTGTTCTTTCCTAGGTGCATAACTTTGCACTTGTCCGTATTAAATTTCATCTGGATGAAATTTGGATGCCCTTGTCTTCCAATTTATCAAGGTTCTCCTGCAATTTTTCACAATCCTCTTGAGTTTTAACAACTTTGAATAATTTTGTGCCATCTGCAGATTTGATTACCTCACTCGTTATTCCCATTTCCAGATCATTTATGAATGTTAAAAAGCAGCAAACCCAACACAGATCTCTGGGGTATTCCACTATACACCTTTCTCCATTGGGAAAATTGGCCATTTAGCCCTACACTCTGCTTTCTATCTTTTAATCAGTTCCTCATCCACAGTAGTACACTGCTTCCTATCCCATGACTTTTTAGTTTTGCCAAGAGCCTCTCATGAGGGACTTTGTCAAAGGCTTTCTGAAAATCCAGATACACTATATCAACTGACTCGCCTTTGTCTACCTGTTAATTCACACCTTCAAAAAAACATAACAGATTGGTAAGACAAGATCTTCCTTGTCTAAAGCCATGTTGGCTATCTCCCATTAAGCTATGACTACCTACATGTTCAGAATTTTGTTCTTTATAATGGTTTCTACTATCTTTCCTAGTACCAGATGTGAGGCTCTCACCGGTCTGTAGTTTCTCCAGGACAAAGCAGGAAGTCAGTCCTCACATATGGGTGTCATCGGCGCCGATGAAGCCCCAGCGGAGCATTTCCCCAGCTTTCTATGAAAGCCTTTGGGAATGCAGGCACGCATGTGCGGTTCCCTTCCCGCCTAAAGGTGCCATCTTATCTCAGTCTCTTTTTTTCCGTGAAGCCCACCGGACGTGTGTCCAGTTTTCCCAGTTAAAATTAGATTTTTCAGCGATTTTTTTTTTTTTTTTTTATGCTCTTTTTCTACCGGTTCGACGCCAGTTGCCCTCCCGCCGGGTTCTGTACACCGGTATCGAGCCCGATTCCTCTTTTCCGGTTTTTACCCTTCGTGGCTGGCGTTTGCGCCCTTTTTCTCTTTTTCCCTGGAAGGCCGGTCCTTTGACCTCGCGGGGACTTTTTTTTCCCCGATGGCTTCCAGTGGTTTTAAGAAGTGTGATCGGTGTAAGAAACTAATGTCTCTCACCGACACACACGACTGCTGCCTTCCGTGCCTCGGCCTCGACCACGATCCTAAGTCGTGCGGGGCCTGTGGAAAAATGTCTTCCAAGGCACTACTAAGTCGCCAGCAGCAAAAGGAAAGGCTTTTCTCGGACCTCGTCGGAGGCCTCGACATCTCGGGATTCCGATCCCAAGCGCCATCAAAGCTCCTCGGACAGGGGGTCCCCCGACCGGGAATGCAAGAGGAAGAAACGGCTCGCGAGGGCGGCGTCGGAAGAGGTCCCTGGCTCCACGAGGGCCAGGTCTAAGACCCCCGACCGTCGCCCCCGGGCCTGTGGAACCGGAGAAGCCTGCCAAAGTTCCTCGTGTGGAGCCAGAGTCTGCTGGACACGTAAGCCCCATAGTCCTCGTGGACTCTCCTCCCAGGGAGCCGATGTCTGGCCCGGCGCCGCCGCCGGGGCCCGAGTCGGTGGCTGCTGCGTCTCCCGAGCTGAGTCTCAGGATGACAGCCTTGGAGAGCAGAATGTCTGCCTTCATGGAGCAGCAGTGGGCACTGATGGCCAGCCTGTCTGGCGCATCTGCCCCGACCACCAGGACGTCAAAGTCGACCCCGGAGACCGAGCCGATACTTGAGTCCATCGTGGCTCGGAGTCTACATCGGTCGCGGTCGACGCCGGTGCTTCCGGCGTCGGGGCGGGTGCTCCAGGGCCCTGCGGGGTCGGACCTCGACTCTTCCTCGGACGAGTCGGCTTGGGAGATGGAGGACGAGGAGTCTCCTGACACCTTTAAGACACGGTGCGTCCCTTCGGACTCACCGCAGTCTGAGCCCCGGAGTAGGTCCCCCCCGGAGGACACCCGGTTCTCGGAGTTCGTTCGGGATATGGCCACTGCCTTGGCTATTCCGGTGGATCCCGTGGAAGAGCCTCGAGCTGAAGACGCTGCAGTATTACTCTCCTCCGAAGGAGGCCTTTACTGTCCCGGGTTCCTCCGATGCTGGAACGGCTCCTCTTCCATATGTGGGAGGCACCGGCCTCGGTGCCAGTTCTTAGCAAGCGAGTCGATTCGATACATCGACTCCGGAAGAGCCCTGGTTTTCAGAAGGCACAGCTACCACACCATTCCATGGTTGTGGAATCGGCCATGCACCGTCTGAAGAGTCAGAAGATGCACTCCGCGGTGCCTCCTGGTAGGGAGGCCCAAAACCTCGATGGCGTCGGTAGAAAGTGTTTTCAGGGCTCGTTGCTCGCTTGCAGTGTCCAGTCTTACCAGCTGTACATGGGCATGTACTTGCGGGATCTGGCCAAGGAGTTGGCCGGGTTCTCTGCTGGTCTCTCCGGGGAACCCTTGCAGAGATTTAAGTCCTTGTCCTCGGGGATTTGGGACTGCTCGAAGTTCATGTCCTGTGCCGCCTACGATGGCTTCGAGGCTTTGGCCCGAGTTGCGGCAGCCGGCATCGCGGCTCGACGCCAGGCATGGCTGCAGTCATCGGACCTCGAGCCATGGGTTCAGGACAAGTTGGTCGATGTCCCTTGCCGAGGTGAAAACGTTTTGGCAAGCCCATGACCGAGAAGGCCGCTCAGCTCGAGACCGAGCACCTCACCCGGTCAAGGCTGTCGAGGAAGACCTCTGCCCCTTCTCATAAAAAGAAGGGCTCGGGTAAAAAGCCCTTTTACCCGAGGAAGGGCACTGCCTACAAACAGTACCCGCAATATCAGGCTGCCCAAGCTGCCCCCCAGCAAGCCAAGGGCCAGGGTAATGGGCCCCGTAGGCAGAGGACCCCCAAGCCTCAGGCCCCTGCTACCTCTCAGCAGGGTGGGGGTTTTTGACTCCTTGAGCATAGCCTTTCCTCCACTGCTCTCCCAACTCTGCACAGGAGGTCGCCTCGCCCTCTTTGCCCACCAGTGGCCCCTTATCACCGGGGACAGTTGGGTGCTGGAGATAATCCACAAGGGATATGCCCTCCATTTCCACCATCTGCCACCCCCATACTTTCCAGGAGAGCCTCCAAGGCGGCCTCTGCACACAGAACTTCTCCGTTAGGAGCTTCAGGGTCTGTTGGTGGACAGGGCGGTGGAACCCTTGCCTCCCCACTTGCAAGGTCATGGATTCTACTCCAGGTATTTCCTGGTGCTCAAAAGGACCGATGGCCTTCGACCCATTCTGGACCTCAGGAACCTCAACATGTTCCTAGTGAAAGAAAAGTTCAAGATGCTTACTCTTGGAACCCTTCTGCCCTACCTCCAGCAGGGAGATTGGCTATGCTCCTTAGATCTAAAGGATGCGTACACTCACATCCTCATTCATCCAGACCACAGGAAGTACCTGAGGTTCATAGTGAGAGGAAACCATTATCAGTACAGAGTGCTGCCTTTTGGCCTCACCTCCGCCCCCAGAGTCTTCACAAAGTGTCTAGCAGTGGTGGCAGCCTTCGTGAGAAATCAGGGCATCTTTGTTTTCCCCTATCTGGACGACTGGCTCATCAGGGGTCAGACAGGTCAGGAGGCCAATCAAGCCACCCTCAGAACCATTGCTCTTCTACAACGCCAGGGGTTTGTCATAAGCTTCGCAAAGTCCAATTTGCTCCCTTCCCAGAACTTGGAGTTCATAGGGGCAAGGTTGGACTCTCTCCTGGCAAAGGCATTCTTGCCAGAAAACAGAGCCCAAAGGTTGATGGCCTTGGCAAGTCAGTTTCTCAGCAGGTCCCTAGTCTCTGCCTGAGGCTGCTTGGCCACATGGCTTCGACAGTACATGTGACCCCCAATGCCAGGCTCCATATGAGGCCTGCACAGTGGTGCCTTCGGACTCAGTGGTCACAGGCCACAGGCAGCCTCAGAGACAGGATAAGAGTGTCCAGACCATTTCTGCACTCCCTTAACTGGTGGCTGCACCCACCCAACCTACTGAAAGGGGTGCCTTTTCAGATTCCAGGGTACTCAGTAGTGTTGACAACAGATGCCTCCCTGCAAGGCTGGGGAGCTTATTGTCTGGGCAAGTGCACCCAGGGCCTCTGGTCTCCCTGGGAAGCTGCACAGCAGATCAATCTCCTCGAACTCAGAGCTATTCGATTAGCACTCAAAGCTTTCACTCCTACCCTGGCTCAACAGTCTGTCCTGATTCTGACAGACAACCAAGTTGCCATGTTTTATGTGAACAAACAGGGCGGAACTGGGTCCAGGATCCTTTGTCGGGAGGCTCAGGACTTTTGTTCTTTTGCCCTCAAGCACAACATGCTCCTCACGGCTGTGTACCTTCCAGGCCAGGACAACTACCTGGCAGACAGATTAAACAGGATACTGCAGCCCCACGAGTAGCAGCTCCATCCTTCAGTAGTTCAGAAGATCTTCCTGAAATGGGGTCTCCCTTTGATAGATCTCTTTGCCAGCCCCATGAACAAGCAGCTGCCAAAGGTCTGCTCCAGGCAACCACATCCTCTGCGGATAGCAGCGGATGCTTTTCTGATATCTTGGTCTCAGGGCCTCCTCTATGTGTTTCCTCCCACGCCCTTGGTGGCCCGAACCCTATTCAAGATTCTCCAGGACAAGGCCTCGGTCCTACTGGTAGCACCCAGGTGGCCGAGACAGCCTTGGTTTCCTCTTCTGCTTCAACTGGCGGTGGATCCTCCACTGCCTCTGGGGTTGCAACCCAACCTTCTCACACAGGAGCAGGGTTCCCTTCTGCACCCCAATCTCAGGTCTCTCAATTTGATGGCCTGGAGGCTGCAAGGGTAATTTTGGCTCCCTGGGGCCTACCTCAGGAAGTGGAGGAGGTTGTCCTAGCCTCTAGGTAACAGTCCACGAGGAAAACCTATGCTCTCAAGTGGAAGAGGTTTTCTGTGTGGTGTCACCTACGTACAGAGGATCCTTTCTCCTGTACTGTGCCAGTGGTGCTTCAGTATTTGCTGCACTTATCCAATCAGGGACTTAAGTCCAATTCTGTTCGGGTCCACCTCTCAGCTCTAGCAGCTCACCACTCATTGGTAGAGGGGCAGTCTCTATCTGGTCACCCCTTGGTGTCCTGCTTTCTCAGGGGCTTGCTTTTGCTCAAGCCTCCAATCCGTCGTCCTGCCCCTGAGTGGGAGCTGAACGTGGTCTTGCAGCAGCTGACTCGCCCACCTTTTGAGCCGATGGCTACTTGTCCACTTCGCTTCCTCTCCTGGAAGACACTCTTCCTAATAGCCCTTACCTCGGCTAGGCGAGTAAGTGAGCTTCAGGCCATGGTCTGTGACAGGCCTTACACAAGGATTTACAGGAACAGGGTAGTCCTCAGGACTCATACAAAGTTCCTCCCTAAAGTTGTCTCCTCTTTCCACCTCAATCAGGAGGTGGTTCTTCCAGCATTCTTCCCTAGGCCTCATGCAAGCCAGGTTGAAGCTGTCCTGCATAACCTGGACTGTAGGAGGGCCTTATCCTTCTACCTTGACCGTACGCAGAGGCATAGAAGGGCTACTCAGCTCTTCGTTTCTTTTGACCCTAATAATTTGGGGTTGGCTGTGTCCACCCTTGTCCATCTGGGTGGCTGACTGTATCACCTGGGCTTACAAGGCGGCTGACCTTCCTTTGCAGGGTAGGGTCATGGCCCATCGTGTCAGGGCAATGGCTGCCTCAGTGGCTCATCTCCGCTCTGTGCCCTTGGTAGACATCTGCAGGGCTGCAACTTGGTCTTCAAGCCAGACATTTGCGGCCCATTACTGCTTGGAGAGGGAGTCCCGTAGGGACAGTGCTTTTGGCCAAGCAGTACTCCGGAATCTCTTTGAGGTTTAGGCAACTCCTGCCCTCTGTTGGGCTACCGGTGGAGGTTGTGTCCTTGAAAAGCCTTTCTTTGCTGCTGGGACTAGAGGGAATTCTCTTGTTCAGCCTGGGTTCCTCAGTAGCCCAGAGCTTGGGAGTCACCCATATGTGAGGACTGACTTCCTGCTTGGTCCTGGAGAAAGAGTAGTTACTCACCTGTAACAGGTGTTCTCCAGGAGCAGCAGGAATCAGTCCTCACAACCCTCCCTCCTCCCCTTGGAGTTGCAGTTGTACATAGTTTATTTTTTCATTCTTGTGTGCTGTTCTTAGCTATGTCATTTGACTGAGGTAAGATGGCACCTTTAGGCGGGAAGGGAACCGCGCATGCGTGACTGCATTCCCAAAGGCTTTCATAGAAAGCTGGGGAAATGCTCCGCTGGGGCTTCATCGGCGCCGATGACACCCATATGTGAGGACTGATTCCTGCTGCTCCTGGAGAACACCTGTTACAGGTGAGTAACTACTCTTTCCTGGATCACCCCTGAAACCCTTTTTAAAAATTGGCATTACATTGGCCATCCTCCAATCTTCAGCTATTACAGATGATTTTAATGATAGTTCATAGATGACTAATAGTAGGTCTGCACTCTCATATTTCAGTTCTTTCAACATCCTTGGATGTATACCATCTGGTCCAGGCGATTTGCTGTGGTTCAGTTTATCAAATAGTTGTAATACATCTTCCCTGTGTATCGATTATTTCTTTCAATTCTTCTGCGCCGTCACCTTTAAATACCATTTCAGTCATCAGTAGTATCCCTACATCTTCCTCAGTGAAGATCAAAGTAAAGAATTCATTCAGTCTCTCCGCTATCGCCTTATCCCCTCTTAGTGACCCTTTTACCCCTCTATCATCTAATGGTCCAACTGACTCACAGGTTTTTTGCTACAAATGTACTTGAAAACGTCTTATGCGTTTTTGCTTCCATAGCAAGCTGCTTCTCAAATTCTCTCTTTGCCTGCCTTATCAATGCCTTGCATCTAACTTGCCAATGCTTGTTTCCAGTTTTGGTGATTTGGCTCCTTTTTCCATTTCCTGAAAGATGCAGTTTTTTGGACTTCTCCAGGACCAAGTAGGAAGTCAGTCCTCACATATGCCACAAAGGACAAAAAGAGAAAAAGGACTCGATACCGGTGTATCGGTCCGAGCGGGAAAAGGATCCGGCGTCGAACTGGAGAAAAAACAGGGAAAATCAACTTTTTCCTCGGGGAAAAAACAAACTACGTCCGTCGGGCTCCGCGGAAAAAAGAAGACTGAGCAAGATGGCACCCTTAGGCGGGAAGGGGACCGCGCATGCGCGCTGCAATTCCCAAAGGCTTTCTTTGAAAGCTGGGGAAATGCTCCGCACGAGGGCTCCGTCAGCGCCGACTTCACCCATATGTGAGGACTGATTCCTGCTGCTCCTGGGGAACACCTGTTACAGGTGAGTAACTACTCTTTCCTTCCACTTCTCTTAAAGCTTGCCCTTTTTGAAATGTGGTCCATAGATATTCCCCAACAGTACTAGGTTACCAATTAGCTGGCCATTGCAAAAGCATATTTCTCTCCCTAATCGTTCTGTATCTTCTCCAGCTGAAACTCCAAACCAAAATTAACCACCTGCTTTTTTCTCCCTTGCAGAAGCACCATAAAATTTGCCCACCCACAACCAAGTTTAAGATACTTTAATGAAAGACATCTGGGTTTCTTGTAGGAAAGCAGTGTCTGTGCCCTGATCATGCTGATTCCGAAGGACCTTGAGCCTCTTCACAGGACTCCCAATCCCACAAACATTCCAGGCAATTAGGCAATTACCTTTTTTTCTTTTTGGGACTCATCTAGATGCGTCCAGAGAGAAACCTGTCACTTGGCTGAAAACAAGAGTCCGGGAGGTCTCCCCAGCTTAAGGCCTCCCTCTTCCTCAAGGTTACACTCGGAGGCAGTTGTGTTCCCCTCTCCCCACTCCTGCCCCTCACACCCTCCAGCTATCCCTCACTTCACCCTTCTTCCATTTGGCATAAGGGTTGCACCAAATGTATCCAAGGCCTCCCTTCTCTGGGAGTCCTTGTGTCAGGACTAGGTTGGATGTGGCAGGGATTGTTTGTAAATGCAGGTGGGCTCCTTTCCTTTTAAGTTATTCTTCCTTTGGATAATTTCAGGATCTCCAGGAACAAGCAGGAATGTAGTCTTCACATATGGGTATCGTCGGTACCGACGGAGCCTGCGCGGGAACGCTCCCCAGCGTCCAATAGGAACGCTTTTGGGAGCATCCCTCAGCACATGCGCGCTGCCTTCCCGCCTTTCCAACTGTCCCTCTTCAGTTCTTCGTTTTCCGCGGAGCCCACAGGTCACATACCCTGCCACCGCAGAAAATTTCTTCTTTAAACTGTTTTTCTTGTTTATGTTTATGTTTATTTGAATTTGATATACCGCTCAGACCAAAAGGTATTAGAGCGGTTTACAATACTATATCATTTAGGGTCACGCCTGCCTCCGCTCGATGCCTACCAGTATCGACGGTTCTCTTTTCTTCTTTTTAAAAAAAAAAAAAAAAAAAAGCTATTTCTGAAGTGTTTCTCTTCAGAAACCTTTTCTTTTTGGTACTAGACGCCATTTTGGGCATTAGGCCCCATTTTTCTCAAAAATGGAAAAACTAGCTAGTGGTTTTTTTAAAAAAAATGTACTAAGTGTGGCGGTACCATTTCCGTTACTGATACCCATGACTGGTGTCTTAAATGTTTAGGCCCTGACCATTCTCCATCGGAATGTCTCTCTTGTATGGGGATGACTAAAAGAGGAAGACAGAACCAGGCTGCAAAGCTCGGTACCCTCTTTTCTTCAGATGCGATGTCCATTGCATCAACATCTTCCAGAGCCCCGTCTTCCTCCCATGGATCTCAGGTAACTAAACATAAGAGCCGGTCCTCAAAGGGTAGATCTCCTGCTAGGCATCGAGAAGCCATTGGCATTGCCCTTGAGGAAACTACACCGGCAAAACAGCCCCGGCGGGAGGCTTCGGCCTCCAAAGCACTGACAGGGCTCCAGGATGTTCTGGAGACATTGACCTCGGCAGAACTGCTGTTGCCATGTTCAGGGGTTCGGGCTGCTTCTACCGGTACCAACACCCAGGCATCGGCAGCATCGATAGACCAGAGATTCGACGCTATCAAACGCAGTCTTGCAGCTCTCCATACAGCTGCAGTACCGTTGACATGGCTACCGACGGTTCAATGGGCACCGATGCCAATGCCCATTCCGATACGAGCTCTGACGGTATCGTGCCAATGCTGACTTTTTTGGGCATCGACAGATCAGTACCGGACCAACTCGGTGCGGACTTCGATCGACACCGATACCATGCTTTGCATGAACATCCGGATCGGAGATATTTCTAATCTTCTGATTCCGATGACTCGGATAATTCTGCCGGTACCACAGTACTCATGCCGGAAGACTCCTCTTCTCCTCAACGCAGAATGTCTCCTCTGGAGAGCATGTCGTTTCAGGATTTTATTCGTGATGTGGCCCGAGGCCACATCAATCACAGTAGCTCCTGAAAAAGAACCTAGAGCAAAGGAATTGGAGATACTCCAGTACCCTAAAGCTCCGAAAGAAGCAGCTACTCTGCCCATTCATGAAATTCTTCATGATTTGATGCTCAGAATGTGGGAAACACCTTTGACCACATCATCTCATTCTAGGAGACTCGATACCATGTCCTGGTTTTCAAAAGACTCAGCTGCCACACCATTCAATGGTAGTGCAATCAGCCCTGCGTAGGATGAAAAGTGCAAAACGCCATGCATCCAATCCTCCAGGTCGTGGATGCAGGACTCCTGACGCCTTTGGGCGTCGAGCATTTCAGGCTTCCATGCTTTCAGCTAGGATCAGCTCGTATATTTTATATATGGGAATGTTCTTCAAGGAAGTTACAGGAGATT
Source organism: Ichthyophis bannanicus (assembly GCA_033557465.1). Lineage (NCBI taxonomy): Eukaryota > Metazoa > Chordata > Amphibia > Gymnophiona > Ichthyophiidae > Ichthyophis > Ichthyophis bannanicus. The sequence continues at coordinate 1,268,225,821 of CM066032.1, read as the reverse complement.
TGGAGCTTATGAGCCCCCCTTCTCCCTGATGACAAATGACAAGACTTCCTTACGCTTGTCAAGCATGCTCAAGACGTTTCCAAGTTTGTAAATCGTGCAGCCTTTGACAGCTTTGAATGCATCAGCAGAACTTCTGCTATTGTCGTTGGTGCACTTTGAATTGCCTGGCTTCAGGCATCAGACTTGGAGATTTGGGTACAGGACAAATTAAGGAACATCCCTTGCACAGGAGAAAACCTCTTTGGCAAGAATTGGTAGGAGAAGACTAATGAGATGGATGCTGACAATATCACTTTAGATAGGTTGTCAATCTACAGCCACTCCAGCCAAAACGAAACCCTATAAAAACCCTTTTTTCAGCCAAAAGAGGAAGTTTTATCCGTCCTATATCCAAGAAGGGCAAACTCAGGGTCAAGTTGCCCAAAAGGGACAACAATAATCCAGACAACAAAAGAAGCCAAAAGGCCAGAGAGCTCAACCAGCTCCACAGGTTCAGCCCCCTCAAGGGCTTTGACTCCTTCCTAGAGAGCTTAGCTTTCCTGCCTCTGAAAGGTCCAGAACCCCTAAACATTCCAGGCAGGTTGTGTCATTTTGTCAACAGATGCCACCAAATAACAGCAGAAAATTGGACTCTGTCCATTGTAGGGGAGAGGTACAAGCTTCATTTTCACAGCATGCCCCCTCCTACAATCGTAAGACAGTTCATTTCCCAAACCTCTCCAGACAATCTACTGGATCAAGAGGTCTCAACACTCCTTGCTCAGGAAGCAATAGAGGAAGTACCCATTTCCCAACAGGGTACAGGGTTCTACTCCCCCTATTTTCTTATTCCAAAGAAAACAGGAGGACACAGACCAATTCTAGACCTCAGAGAATTGAACAAATATCTGTTCCGAGAAAAGTTCAAAATGATTTCTCTGGGAACTCTTCTGCCATACCTTCAAAATCAGGATTGGTTTTGCTCTCTAGATCTAAAGGATGCATATACTCATATTGTGATCCATCCAGATCACAGGAAATTCTTACGATTCCTTTTCAAGGGAAAACATTTCCAATACAGGGTTCTTCCCTTTGGTCTGGCTTCGGCCCCAAGAGTATTCGCGAAATGCATGGCAGTAGTAGCTGCATTTCTGCAAACCCTAGGGATATTCGTCTTCCCTTAGATTACTGGCTCATTCGAGCCCCCACGTTTTCAGAGGCCAGCTCTACACTGTCTCGCACAATGCGAATCCTTCAATACTTGAGATTGGTAATCCCAACTTGCTCTGTCTCAGTCCCTGGAGTTCATAGGAGCTTGTTTAGATACCAGACAGTCAAGGGCTTTTTTTCCCACAATCCCGCTGCCTTCACATAGTGCAGCTAGCTTCTCAAGCAGCGGTGAAGTCCTCCCTAACTGCTCGAACTACTACAACTATTGGGAAATATGGCATCCACGGTTCACGTGGTTCCCTATGCGAGCAGCCCAGTGGACCCAATCAACACTGGACACAGGACATCTGTCGGACAAGATATCAAACTCACAACGACTGATTTTGTCCCTCCAATGGTGGCAATTGCTGGAAAATCTTCTAGTCGGGTCTCCTTTCCAGCAACCCTAACAGATGCATCACAGGTGGGATGGGGAACACACCTGCAACATCTCTCTACCCAGGGTATCTGGACTCCACAGGATGCTTGTCTTCAGATAAACCTCCTGGAACTCAGAGCAATCTATCTAGCTCTGCGAGTATTCCATGCCCAGCTCAGCTACAAGACAGTCCTAGTCCAAACGGACAATCAAGTAGCTATGTTCTACATGAACAAGCAGGGTGGAACAGGCTCTGTCGTTATGCAACCTAAGCTTTACGACTATGGGCCCTCGCCAGAGAGCATCAAATACACCTTCTCGTGGTATATCTTCCAGGCATTCAAAACCTTTGGGCAGGCAAACTCAGCCGAGTACTGCTGCCTCATGAATGGTCTCTCCATCTAGACCAGGTGGCCAAGATACTTCAAATCTGGGGAACCCCAGACATAGACCTATTTGCAAGTCCGCTGAATGCCAAACTTCCCTGGTTCTGTTCCAGAATTCTGGCTCAAAATTGCCAGGCAAGGGACGCCTTCCTCCTTCACTGGGGTCAGTACTTCCTCTATGCCTTCCCACCCATTCCCCTCATCTCCAAAACACTCTTCAACCTTCAGAGAGAAAGGGGTCGTATGATCCTCATAGTGCCATGGTGGCCACGCCAAACGTGATATCCCCTGCGTCTGCATCTCTCTCAAGCTGCACCTCTGGAGCTAGGGTGTGCTCCAGATCTTCTCTCCCAAGAGAATGGGATGCTATGGCACCCAAATCCCCAGTCCCTGCATCTCAGGGCCTGGTTGCTTAAAGCTTAGACCTTCAGGATCTCAGCCATTCCCAACAGGTAAAAGATATCCTTCAGGCTTCTAGAAAACCTTCCAGAAGACGCTCTTACGCCTTCAAGTGGAAATGTTTTACTATATGGTGTACACAGAAGGGGTTAAACCCCCTTCTGTTACCTTTGGAATCAATACTAGAGTATCTACTTCATTTATCAAATTCTGGTCTAAAGACAAATTCAGTAAGAGTCCATCTTAGTGCAATTGCCGCTTCCTATAAATCTCTAAATGGACAACCAATTTCCTCTCATCCACTCATATCGAGATTTATGAGAGGTCTTCTATTAACAAAGCCTCCCATCAGGCCACCACCGGTGGCATGGGATTTAAACCTAGTTCTCGGGCAGCTCATGAAACCGCCCTTTGAACCTTTAGCCACTACAACCCTAAAGCTTTTGTCCTGGAAGGTCATCTTCCTAATTGCAATCACCTCTGCACATCGCGTTAGTGAATTGCAAGCTTTAATGGCTGATCCTCCTTATACTAGGTTTCATCATGATAAGGTTGTTCTCAGATCTCATCCACACTTTATGCCAAAGGTGGTTTCACCTTTTCATTTAAATCAATTGATTTATCTTCCTGTATTCTTTCCAAGGCCTCATGCCTCTAATGCAGAAAGGAACCTTCATACTTTGGATTGTAAAGGAGCCTTGGCTTTTTACCTACAAAGAACACAGCAACATAGGTCGTCTTGACTTTTTATTGCTTTTGATTCTAGTCATTGGGACTTCCAGTCTCCAAAAGAACTCTATCCAAATGGATTGCACAATCCATATCCTTTGCTTATGAGAGTAAGAGTCTTACTCTTCAAGGCCATGTCACAGCTCATAATGTGAGAGCCATGGCAGCCTCTATGGCTAACCTTCACTCTGTCTCTATTGATGACATTTGTCGAGCAGCCACCTGGGCTTCGGCACACACCTTTACAGCCCACTACTGCCTAGATAAAGCCTCCCGTCAGGATGCCTTCTTTGGCCAAGCTGTTCTTCAAAATCTCTTCCAGACCTAACTCAACTCCTACCCATCAACCCTGGTGGGACGCCACAGATCCTTGGGAGGAAACATGGCCCACCTTACTATAGGTGGCAGCTTCCTGGGGTTATCTCCCTGGCATCTTCAGCTAGGGAGTCCCCATATGAAGACTACATTCCTGCTTGTTCCTGGAGATAACGTAGTTACTCACCTGTAACAGGTGATCTCCAGGAACAAGCAGGAATGAGTCTTCACATATGGGTATGTCGGTACCGACGGAGCCTGCGCGGGAACGCTCCCCAGCTTCCCAAAAAGGAAAGCTTTTGGGATCATCCCACTGCGCCTGCGCGCTGCCTTCCCGCCTTTCCTGACCAGCTCTCCTCAGTTCTTCTTTGCCGCGGAGCCAGCAGATCGAGCCCTGTCACCGCTGAAGAAGTTCTTTATTTTATTTTATGTATGTATGTATATATCTCTATATATTCTATACATACATATGTCTGTCAACTGTGTGTGCATACGTTATGCCCCTATATGTATATATATATCTATATACATATGTATATATATATATCTATATACATATGTATATATATATATCTATATACATATGTATATATACATATAGATATATATCCCTCTATATATATCTGTATCTCTCGAGATGCTTTTTATAGGTAAATATGTATTACATTCTATCTCCTTAACTGTCTATGCTATAAAGGTTTTTACCTTCTTATAGGTTCCAGACAGTGGTCTTGCATAGTAACATAGTAAGTGACGGCAGATAAAGACCAGCATGGTCCATCTAGTCTGCCCAGCAAGATGGCAAGAGTAGGTGCACCTGTCGCTCTGTGCAGGCCACCCCTCCCCATGTTTTTGTTTCTGTTTAGGGGTGAACCCACCACTCCATGTAGGACACCCTTATTTGTTCAGATGCTAGATAGTTCAGAAGTTAGATGGTACTGTTTGTTTTGCTTTTATCCTGTTGCTGTAAAGGGATCCACTGTGTTTGTCCCATGCCGTTTTGAATTCCATCACCGTGTTGGCCCTCACCACTTCCATCGGGAGGGCATTCCAAGCATCCACCACCCTTTCAGTGAAGAAATATTTCCTGACATTGCCTTTCAATTTACCACCTTGCAGCTTCATGTTATGCCCTCTAGTTTTACAGCTTCCCCGTCTTTGGAAGAGGTTTGTTCATCATTTCTCTTTAAGTATTTAAAGGTCTGAATCATATCTCCCCTGTCCCTCCTCTCCTCCAAAGTGTACATATTTAGGTCTTCAAGTCTCTTCTCATAAGGCTTCTGACGCAGGCTCCAAATCATTTTGGTCGCCTTTCTCTGAACAGTTTCCAGTCTTTTTACATCTTTTGCAAGATATGGCCTCCAAAACTGAACACAGTATTCCAAGTGAGGCCTCACCAGTCACTTGTACAGTGGCATAAGTACCTCTTCCTTTCTGCTGGTAATCCCTCTTTGAATGCAGCCCAACATCCTCCTGGCTTTTGCCACCGCCTTGTCGCACTGTTTTGCCACCTTGAGATCATCAGAGATAATCACACCAAGGTCTTTCTCCTGAACCGTGCATACCAACCTCTCACCCCCTATTGTGTACTTTTCCCTTGGATTTCTGCTATCCAAGTGCATGACACTGCACTTTTTCACATTAAATCGTAGTTGCCAAGCATTAGACCAGTCTTCCAGCTTTTGTAGATCTTTCCTCATGTTATCCACTCCCTCTGGGGAGTCCACTCTGTTGCAAATTTTTGTGTCATCTGCAAAAAGACAGACTTTTCCATTCAGTCCTTCAGCAATATCACTCACAAATACATTGAACAGTGCCGGGCCCAGGACCGAACCCTGAGGCACCCCGCTAATCACCTTCCTCTCATCCGAGTGAGCTCCATGTACCATCACCCTCTGTTGTCTGTCAGTCAACCAATTTCTAATCCAGTTTACTATCTTGGGAACCATCCCCAAGCTACTGAGTTTATTGACAAGCCTCCTATGAGGAACAGTATCAAAGGCTTTGCTGAAATCCAGATAGATGACATCCATTGCATGCCCCAGATCTAGTTCCTTGGTCACCCAATCAAAGAACTCAATCAGATTTGTTTGGCAAGACCGTCCTTCGGTAAAACCATGTTGCCTGGGATCTTGCAACCTGTTGGTTTTGAGAAAGTTCACTATTCGCTCTTTCAGGAGCGCCTCCATTACTTTTCCTGCCACCGAGGTAAGGCTCACGGGCCTGTAATTTGACACTTCTTCCCTGTCACCACTTTTGTGTAGAGGTACAACATTAGCCATTCTCCAGTCCTGAGGAACCACTCCTGTTTCCAAGGATCTGCTGAAGACATCCTTTAACGGTCCTGCAAGAACCTCTCTGAGCTCTTTCAGTATCCTGGGATGTATCCCATCCGGTCCCATGGCTTTGTCCACTTTCAGTTTATCAAGTTGTTCTAACACCTCATCTTCTGTGAATGGTGTGGTATCTACTTCAGTCCTATTTTTATATTTGGGAGTCACAGCTGGTCCATCTCCAGGATCTTCTTTAGTAAAAACAGAGCAGAAGTATTTGTTTAGCAATTTCGCTTTTTCAGTGTCACTTTCCACGAGTCCTTTCCCAGCACTTCTGAGTCCTGCAATTCCAACTCTGATCTTCTTCCTTTCCTGAATATACCTGAAGAAAGTTTTGTTGCCACCCTTAACATCTTTAGCCATTTTTTCTTCTGCCTTTGATTTTGCTATCCTTATTACTCTGTTAGACTCTTTGAGTTGGATCCTGTATTCATTTCTGTGTTCTGTTTGCAAGCTTTTGCATTTTGAAAAAGCTGTGTTTTTTGCCTTTATTTGCGCAGCCACCTCTTTGGAAAACCAAATAGGTTTCCTTCTCTTGTTTTTATTTATTTTTCTTACATATTTATCTGTTGCCCCTTTTATTGCCGCCTTTAGTTTAGTCCATTGCAATTCCACTTCCCTTATCTTCTTCCACCCCGTCATCTCCTCCTTTAAGTACTCGGCCATTTTATTGAAGTCAGTGTTTTTGAAGTTTAGGACTTTGAGCTTGCTATGATTGGCCTGTACCATGGCTTTTATCTCAAACCACACCGTGTGATGGTCGCTGTTGCTCACAGGGGCACTCAAGCAGATATTCGACACGTTATCACTGTTGGTAAGCACTACATCCAGCGTTGAGCTTTCCCTGGTTGGTTCCATCACCATTTGTCTAAGTAATGCATCTTGGAGAGCATCCACAATTTTTTTGCTTCTTTCCAGATGTGCAGAAGGAGTAATCCAATCCACATCAGGTAGATTAAAGTCACCTAATATGATCGCTTCCCCCTTTGCTGCTATCTTGGCAATATCTATAATCAATTCGTTATCTCTCTCTTCAATTTGAGTCGGAGGTCTGTAGACTACAGCAATATGGATGACAGTGCCATCTCCTCTTTCCAACGCAATCCAGAGCGCTTCTTCGTTTCCCCATGTTCCCTGCATTTCAGTAGCTTTAATACTGCTTTTGACATACAAGGCTACTTTTCCATTTTCTCTGTCTCTTCTGAATAGATTATAGCCAGCTATGGCTATATCCCAATCATGCGATTCATTAAACCATGTTTCCGTAACGGCCACGATGTCCAAATCCGTTTCCACCATTAGGGCTTCCAGGTCTGGAATTTTTTTGCCTAAGCTTCGAGCATTTGTGCTCATTGCTTTCCAGCATTTACCTGGCTTGTGTGTATTTTGCATTGATTTTATTCTGCCCATTTCTTCCCACTTGTTTTTGATGTGTGGTTTAAGAGTATGGCTGTTTCTGATGTTCTGCTTTTGCAGGGGGTGGCATGCAGATGTTGACCTTCCACATCCGTCACCCCCTTTTCCTAGTTTAAATGCATATCCACATACTGCCTGAATTTTTCACTTAGGTTTCTTTTCCCTGCGACAGAGAGATGTAGTCCATCAGCACAGTATAGTCTCTTGTTGGTCCATCTATTGTCCCAGTTGCCAATAAATCTGAATCCTTCTTGTTTGCACCAGGTCTGGAGCCATGTATTAAAGTTGTTAATGCGATGCAGCCTTTTTGTCCCCTTACCAAGAACAGGTAGAACTTCTGAGAATGCAACAGTGTTAACAATGGGCTTGAGTTTCTCTCCCAGAGATTGGAAGTCCTTTTGGGCTGTAGAGGCACTGTTTCTAGCCAGGTCATTTGTGCCCAAGTGGATAATAACATCTGGTTTGGAGTGCTCACTTTTTGCGCTAAGTATTTCAACAACTTGGTTTGTATTCCTGCTGGCTGAAGAGCCTGGTAGGCACATGACTATCTTCTCTCCTTTGAACTGTGTTCCCAAGTTGGTGCCTCTGATGATGGAATCTCCAAGTAGTAATAGTTTTCTGTTTGGTGAGGTTTTCTTCATATTTGGTGCTTTAGCAGGAGATTGGGCATTGCATATCTTCATACTCTCGGTATGTGGGGGCTGTTATGCACGCAACCACTGCTGTGGTACTAACAGCTTCCACTTTACTCTAGGTCTCGCTATCCCTGAAGCATCATGCTTCAATATCTTTCCTATTTCTCACCAGCTAGGAAGGACAGTGTTGATCTTCAGTAGTCCTGAGGTTTCAACCTTACACTCATCTGTCCTCCTTGGGAATACGGGCTTTTCTCAATACCCCTTCTTCCCTTCAGGACTGGGCTAGTTGGCCAAATCGGTCAGTCTTCCTCTTTTACTCCTAAATGTTAATGACTCTGTAGCTAAAAGAGTTTTCAGCTTTTTTCCATAAAGCTTTCCACTGAAGACCTGCCGTTCTGATACTACCCCAGTTGACACCTGGTCACCTGCCAATTCCAGATTTGGACCTTCACCCTCACTGCTGTGAGGTCACCTTGAGGATTCCTCTACTGAATCTCCAGTAGACTTCATCGCCCTCTCTACTTCCTACAATCCAGTAGGTAAGATCCATTTTGTGATTGTTCATTAAATAAATTTTAATGCTACTTATCATACATACCAAGGACTCCTCTCCTGTAGTCCTTAACTTTGCTGTTTTTTCTTACAGCTCCTCTCCTTTCAACTCCTACCCACCATCCCTCATGGGATGTCTGAGATCCATGTGTGGGCTGCAGTCCTGATCCAGGGACACACATTTTATGGGATCTCCCTCTGGCATCTATAGCTAGGGAGTCCCCATATGTGAAGACTCATTCCTGCTTGTTCCTGGAGATAGCACAGTTACTTACCTGTAACAGGTGATCTCTGGGAACAGCAGGAATAAGTCTTCACAACCCACCCACCTCCCCTAGGAGTTGTATCTATCTATCTTCCTTTCCTCTTTCTCTCCTTTTGTCTCAGCTATGAAACTCAACTGAGGAGAGGAAGTGGAAAAGGCGGGAAGGCAGTGCGCAGGTGCGAGGGATGCTCCCAAAAGCTTTCTGATTGGATGCTGGGGAGCATTCCCGTGCAGGCTCTGTCGGTACCGACGTACCCATATGTGAAGACGTATTCCTGCTGTTCCCAGAGATCACCTGTTACAGGTAAGTAACTGTGCTTTCCTGCTGTTCCCAGAGATCACCTGTTACATGTGAGTAGCTACGCTTTATCAAAATGGCAAACAGCACAACCACACATTCATCTGTCCCCAGCAATTCCACTTGCTGATTTACATCACCAGCCCAAATAAGACAGAACTGCCCCCCATCCTCTCACATGCCACTATCCAAACCCCTTCATTATTGCTCCCAATACCACTTGTAACCTCCCCCATGCCTACTTCCACACCGAATCCATCATCCAGTATTCAAACAATATACTGATGTGGGGGTATCGCCAGACCCACAACAGTGCACATGTAGAAAGGGACCAACACAGTAAAAACCAAGCATTGAACACTCCAGGCAATGCTTCAACATGAGGCCACCGATATGGGGGGGAAGGGTGGACTTCTTCTGCAGCCAGTTTCTGGGTCCACAAAGGACAGAAAACAATCCTGCTCCCACTGGCCATTGAAATACCTCTTCCACAGCTGATGGCTGTGCCAGGAACTGCAGTAAGCTCTCTAAAACAGTATCTTGTCTACAGTGTCTGTCACCGTTTGCATCCAGCAGAGAGCAGAACCAGGCCAATGGTGGAAAGAAGAGTGGGTGCACAACAGTGCAGTTTAGAGTCCCTCCGTTATTGTCCTACACTCTGTGAAGCAAAAGATTTCTGGTACTCATCCACATGGATCTCACTGGGCCCCCAGCCCTCCAAACATGGCATTGTCCTAGAAAAATAGTGAATACAGTCTTTGTCCCTTCTAACTCACCACCACCAGTAGAGCAGAGCAGTCTGAGGCAAAACCCCCACCAGTACTGCTAGTTAGGCCACAGCCCCATCCACACTGGCTCCAATGCACATGTCGTCAGAAAACTTTGTGCTGCCTTGGTGGTCCCAAATTGGTGTGCTACACTTTGTACAGTGTGCACCCTCGCTTGGGTTCTGCAATACAAGCCACATATCTTTCAAGAGTAGCCAAGAGAACAGTAAAGAAAATTCCTTGTGCTTCTGGGCAGCCAAGGTGGAATAATTCTGTAAATTTAGGATTTTGTGCCCATTGTGCTTCAGTGCCTGCTCCTTTCTGCTGCACACACCACCAATTCATTCTTGACAAGGAGTGGGCTATGACCGGCCTGGCCCTAGGCAAATTCTTAATCAACAATGGGCCCAAGTCCTTTTCCAAATTCATTCCAAGTGGGAGCCAGGTCTCCAGGAATCCACATTGTTCCTGATCTGCCATGGACTCAGTGGCCCCCAGAATTCTCAGGTTGTTGCAGTGTGATCCGTTTTCCAGATTAGCTTATCTGTATGCCACACCAGAGTCCTCCCATGTGGCTTTTAGTTCGCCACCAGATCAGTGGGCTGTCTCTTCCATGTTCTCAACCTGCTGCTCTAGGTCATTGAGTATCTGCTTGAAGGACTCCACACTCATAGCCAACTGCTCTATTTTAGAGCAAAGGCGCTCTAATTTACTTTTGAGTGTGCCCACAATCACTACTTCCTCCTTCAAGTCGCCAGCCGAAGGAGTGAATGCTGGGAGTGGTTACTGCTGCCTTTGTGGTTTTACTCTGGTGTTCTTGATCCTTTTTAATGTTTGTCGTCACGGGGCCCCAAATTCTACTGTGGACAGTCACAACACTTGCCGCTGCAGGCAAAACACTCCACAGGACACAAAGGGAATCAGTCTGTCGAATCCAGATTAAACCGTGGAGGGCCTAGGAGCTCTGCGAAAACGCTGCTTCCCCTCACTTAACACATCACATGATCTTAGAGTCAGTCTTAAGACCAACTCGGTTAAAGTCTAAGTGCACTTGGCGCATACCACCATCTTATAGAAAGTAAAGCCATCTCTGCACAGCCTTTGGTTAATCATTTCATGTGGGGCTTGCATTTACTCAAGCCTCCCATCAAGCCACTCAGTGTCATGGGACCTCAACAGTATATTGACCCAGTTGATAAAAGCTCCTTTTGAGCCACTAGATACCTGTGGACTGAAGTATTTGACCTGGAAGGTCCTGTTTTTGGTGGCAATAACTTCAGCACACAGAGTGAAAATAGCTCCCTGCTCTAGTTTTATAATAGAGTGGTTCTCCACACATATACCCTAAGTTCCTTGCTAAGGTGGTGTTGGATCTCCTCCTTATCCAGTCAGTTCTACCAACAATTTTCCCCAGGCCTTATACTCACAAAAGTGAAATCTTATTGCATATGCTGGTCTGCAAGAGAGCTTTAACTTTGTTTTGAGTGGACTGAAGCTCTTAAGAAGTCCTTCCAACGTTTTGGCTTTTTTCAACCAAACAGGTTGCTGTGAACAAACACACACTATCTAATTGGCTAGCAAATTGCATATCTTCCTCTTACGCCTAGACAGACTTCACTCTTGAGGATCATGCCAAGTCTCACGGTGTTGGAGCCATGGCTGTATTAGTAGTCCCTTTGAGGTCAGCCCCCATGGAGGAGATTTGTAGGGCTGCAACATGGGCATCAGTATACATTCATGTCACGCTACTGTCTAAAAAGAGACTCCTGATGTGAAGTAGGTTTGGCCAGTCAAATTGTCTGTTTGAATCAGGACAATCAAGTAGCCATGTATGAGATCAACAAGCAGTGAGGAACTGAATTTTCTCCAGGACCAAGCAGGAAGTCAGTCCTCACATATGGGTGACGTCGGCGCCGACGGAGCCCTCGTGCGGAGCATTTCCCCAGCTGTCAAAGAAAGCCTTTGGGAATTGCAGCGCGCATGCGCGGTCCCCTTCCCGCCAAGGGTGCCATCTTGCTCAGTCTTCTTTTTTCCGCAGAGCCCGACGGACGTAGTTCGTTTTTCCCCGAGGAAAAAGTTGATTTTCCCTGTTTTTTCTTTTTCTACTTCGGTTCGACGCCGGATCCTTTTCCCGCCTTGGCCCGATACACCGGTATCGAGTCCACTCTCTCTTTTTCGGTTTTTGTTCTTTGTGACTAGCGTTCGCGCAATTTTTCTTTTTTCACTGGCAGCCCGGTCTTTTGACCTCGCAGGGGCCCTTTTTCCCCCGATGGCTACCAGCGGGTTTAAAAAGTGTGATCGGTGTAAGAAACTTATGTCTCTTACCGACACACATGACTGCTGCCTCCGCTGCCTCGGACCCGATCATGACCCGATGATCTGTGGTCCGTGTGGCAAAATGTCCTTGAAGGTGTTGAGGAGTCGGCAGCACCAGAAGGATAGGATCTTCTCTGACTCCGCGTCCGGATGGGCCCGGACCTCGTCAGAGGCCTCGATGTCTCGGGACTCCGGCCCCGAGCAGCGTTGGGGTTCCTCTGAGCGGGGGTCTCCTTCGCGGGAACATCGCAGGAAGAAGAAACCCGCGAGGGTGGCATCGGTGGACGCTCCTGGTGCCTCGAGGGCCAGGTCGCATAGCCCCGATAGCCGTCCCGAGTCTTCGGAGTCGGAGAGGCCTGCCAAGCATCCTCGTATCGAGATGGAGTCTCCTGGACACGTGAGTGCTGTTGTCCTCGTGGACTCTCCTCCAGGGGAGCCGACGTCGGACCCGACACCGTCGGGGCCCGAGTCAGGGGCTGCTGGGTCTCCTGAGCTCGGACTCAGGTTGAAGGCCTTGGAGAGCAGCCTCGCTGCCTTCGTGGAACAGCAGCAGGCATTGATCGCCGGTCTCACCGGTGCATCTGCCCTGACCACCGGGACCTCGACGTCCAAGTCGACCCCAGAGGCCGAGCCGATCCTCGAGTCCATGCGGGCTCGAGTCGATCCTCGACCACGGTCTCCCTCGGCCTCCCGTTCAGGACCGAAGTCGTCGACACCGGTACCCTCTGCGTCGGTGCGGATGGCATCGTTGCCCGCCCGACTGGAGCCGCTCAATTTCTCCTCCGAGGAGTCGGGCTGGGAGATGGAGGACAAAGAGTCACCCGACACTTATCGGACTCGGTGTGTCCCATCGGACTCACCGGAGTCCGAACCTCGGAGACGATCCCCACCAGAGGATACCCGGTTCTCGGACTTCGTGCGGGATATGGCCAAGGCCTTGGCCTTCCTCGCGGATCCCGAGGAGGAGCCTCGAGCCGAGGAGCTCGAGGCCCTCCAGTAGGACTCTCCCCCGAAGGAGGCCTTTACTGTTCCGGTTCCTCTGATGCTGGAGCGGCTGCTCTTCCGCATGTGGGAGACCCCGGCCTCGACACCGGTGTTAAGCAAGCGGATCGATTCCATCTATCGAGTCCGCAAGAGCCCCGGGTTCCAAAAGGCACAATTACCGCACCACTCCATGGTTGTGGAATCGGCCATGCATCGGCTGAAAAGTCAGAAGATGCACTTCTCGGTGCCTCCCAGCCGGGAGGCCTGGAACCTGGATGCCCTCGGTAAGAAGTGCTTCCCGGGCTCTATGCTTGCTTGCCGTGCCCAGACTTACCAGCTCTACATGGGCATGTATCTCCGAGACCTGGCAAAGGAGATTGCCGGGTTCTCTGCTGGTCTCTCCGAGGAACCTTTGCAGCGGTTCCAAGCCTTCAGCCTACAATGGCTTCGAGGCTTCAGCCCGAGTAGCCGGGGCCAGCATCGGTGCCCGCCGACAGGCTTGGCTACAGTCATCTGACCTTGAGCCATGGGTGCAGGACAAGTTGGTAGATGTCCCCTGCCGGGGTGAAAACCTCTTTTGCAAGCCCATGGCTGAAAAGGCTGCAGAACTCAAGACCGAGACTCTGACCAGGATTCGGCTGTCCAGAAAAACCTCTGCCCCTTCTCAGAAGAAGAAGGTCTCGGGGAAAAAAGACCTTTTACCCGAGGAAGTCATCTGCCTATAAACAATACCCTCATTATCAGGCCTCTGCAGCTCCCCAAGGGGCAGGGTCATGGGCCCCCGTAGGCAGAAGGCCTCCAAGCCACCAACAACGGCCCCTGCACAGGGACCTACTCCTTCAGGAGTTGGCAAGTCTGCTAAAAGAACAGGCTGTGGAACCGGTGCCCCACCACCTGAGAGGTCACGGCTTTTATTCCAGGTACTTTCTGGTACCAAAAAGAACAGGAGGCCTCCGACCCATCCTAGACTTGCACAACCTCAACAAGTTCCTGGAGAGGGAAACGTTCAAGATGCTTACCCTTGGAATCCTGCTGCCCTACCTCCAGCAGGGAGATTGGCTATGCTCCTTAGATCTAAAGGATGCTTATACTCACATCCTTATTCATCCAGACCACAGACAATATCTCAGATTTGTTGTGGGGGGAAACCACTACCAGTACAGAATACTTCCCTTTGGCCTATCCTCCGCTCCCAGGGTGTTCACCAAGTACCTGGCGGTGGTGGCAGCCTACCTGAGGCTTCAAGGTCTTTTTGTGTTTCCATACCTGGACGACTGGCTTATAAGGGGCCAGTCTTCCCAGGATGCCAGTCAAGCCACCCTTTGCACTGTGGCTCTGCTTCAGCACTTGGAGTTTGTCGTCAACTTCGCAAAGTCCTCTTTGCTCCCGTCCCAGAACTTGGAATTCATAGGAGCAAGGCTAGACACTCTTCAGGCGAGGGCTTTTCTGCCAGTGGACAGGGCCCTCCGGTTGATGGATGTAGCCAGGCAGTTTCACAGCAATTCCCTGGTCTCCGCCAGGCAATTCCTGAGACTTCTCGGCCATATGGCTTCCACGGTTCATGTAACCCCCAATGCCCGCCTGCACATGCGGCCTGCTCAGTGGAGCCTTCGAACTCAGTGGCATCAGGCCACAGGGAGCCTTGCAGACTCGGTGAGCATATCCACCCTGCTCGTCTCCTCTCTACAATGGTGGCTTCATCTTCCGAATCTGGTACTCGGAGTGGATTTTCAATCCCCTCCGCATTCTCGAGTGCTGACAGATGCTTCTCTTCTAGGTTGGGGAGCACATTGCCAGGGGGTATGTACTCAGGGTCTCTGGACTCCTTGGGAGGCTGCTCAGCAGATAAACCTCCTGGAGCTACGGGCAATACGCCTAGCTCTGAGAGCCTTCTCCAACCTTACATCTCACCAGTCTGTACTGGTCCAGACAGACAATCAAGTTGCCATGTTCTACGTGAACAAACAAGGAGGCACAGGCTCCTTCCTTCTCTGTCAGGAGGCACAGCGGCTGTGCTCTCGGGCAGTCAATCACGGAATCCTACTCAAGGCTGTCTACCTCCCCGGTCAAGAAAATTACCTGGTGGACAGACTGAGCAGGATCCTGCAACCACACGAATGGAGATTGAATCCATTGGTGGTTCAGCAGATCTTTCTCAGGTGGGGCCTCCCCACCATGGATCTCTTTGCCAGCCCTCTGAACCGGCAACTCCCGAGATTCTGTTCCAGACAACCGCATCCTCTCAGAGTAGCAGCGGATGCCTTTCTGATTCCGTGGTCCCAGGGCCTACTATATGCGTTTCCTCCCACGCCACTGTCTCGAACACTGTTCAAGGTCCTCACGGACAGGGCCTCAATGATTCTGATAGCCCCCCAGTGGCCAAGGCAACCGTGGTTCCCACTCCTGCTGCAACTGGCGGTGGACACTCCCCTGCCTCTGGGAATTCAACACGATCTCCTGTCTCAGGACCAGGGGTCTCTCTTGCACCCCAACCTCCAGTCCCTTCATCTGATGGCCTGGCTGCTGAAAGGGTAGTCCTGGCTCCCCTACTCCTGCCTAGAGGTGGAAGACGTGGTCTTAGCCTCTAGGCGGCAATCCACCAGGAAATCCTACGCTCTTAAGTGGCGTAGATTCTCCACATGGTGTGCTCAGCACAGCGAGAATCCCTTCTCGTGCTTGGTAGCAGTAGTATTGCAATATTTGCTTTACCTCTTCAATCTAGGACTTAAGTCCAACTCTGTCAGGGTTCACCTCAGTGCTCTTTCAGCGCACCACTCGCCGGTGGACGGGAGGCCTCTTTCCAACCACCCTTTGGCTCGTTTTCTCATAGTACGCCTCCTGCTTAAGCCTCCTTTGCGTCCACCAGCCCCTGAGTGGGATCTGAATGTGGTCTTGCAGCAGATTACTTGTCCGCCATTTGAACCTATGGCTACCTGCCCTCTCCGTTTTCTCTCCTGGAAAACCTTGTTTCTGGTAGCTCTTACCTCTGCTAGGCGAGTGAGTGAACTTCAGGCACTAGTGTCTGATCCTCCTTACACTAGGTTCTACAGGAATAGGGTAGTCTTACGGACTCACCCGAAGTTTCTCCCTAAGGTTGTCTCCCCTTTTCACCTCAATCAGGAGGTGGTTCTTCCGACCTTCTTTCCCAGGCCGCATACCACCTGGGCTGAGATGGTCCTGCATACCCTGGACTGTAGGAGGCGTTGTCCTTCTACCTTGACCATACGTGGGAGCATCGAAGGGCTGTTCAGCTCTTCGTTCCTTTTGACCCCAATAAATTGGGGTTACCTGTTTCCAAGCGTACTTTGTCCATATGGGTCGCTGACTGTATCGCCTGGGCTTATGGGGCAGCCGGCCTCTCGTTGCAGGGTCGAGTCACGGCTCATCGTGTCAGGGCGAAGGCTGCGTCAGTGGCTCATCTCTGCTCTGTTCCGTTGGCAGACATCTGCCGGGCCGCTACTTGGTCTTCAAGCCAGACTTTTGCGGCCCATTACTGCCTTGAGAGGGAGTCCCACAGGGACAGTGCTTTCGGACAGTACTCCATAATCTCTTTGGGGTTTAGGCAACGCCTACCCTCCGGCCCTGGTGTTGGGCTACCGGTCGGGGGCGTTCTCAGAGAAGATTCCTTCCTTACGTACTGACGAGCTAGAGGGAGCTCATTTTTTCGGCTTGAGGTCTCCGGTAGCCTTAAGCTGGGGAGTCCCATATGTGAGGACTGACTTCCTGCTTGGTCCTGGAGAAAGAGTAGTTAATCACCTGTAACAGGTGTTCTCCAGGAGCAGCAGGAATCAGTCCTCACAACCCTCCCTCCTCCCCTTGGAGTTGCAGTCATATGATTTATTTTTGCTATTTTGCTGTCTTTTAGCTATGTCATCAGACTGAGCAAGATGGCACCCTTGGGCGGGAAGGGGACCGCGCATGCGCGCTGCAATTCCCAAAGGCTTTCTTTAAAAGCTGGGGAAATGCTCCGCACGAGGGCTCCATCGGCGCTGACGTCACCCATATGTGAGGACTGATTCCTGCTGCTCCTGGAGAACACCTGTTACAGGTGAGTAACTACTCCATACCTCTTGTATTGGGAAATAGTATGTGGAACTATGGCATCTCTTATGGGATGACTCTCAGGTCCACATATCTGGGTGGTGAGGATAGTGTTCTGGCAGACAGGCTGTGTTGTGTCCTTCAGTCTCACGAATGGATCCCGTGGCTGACTATCAAGCATTGGGCACCCCCTTGATAGATCTCTGCCACTCTTCAGAAGGGGCAAGTGCCTCAGTTCTGTTTTCAGGGTAGTCATATAACATAAAACTAGCCTTGAATGCCTGCATTATTGATTGGCGTGGAGGAGTGGCCTAGTGGTTGGGGCAAGGTACTTCAGGCCGGAAGGTCGGGGGTTCAAATCCCACTAGAGGACAGCAACCTTGGGCCGGAAGGACTGGGGTTTCTAGTCCCACAGGTGCTCCTTGTGGTCTTGGGCAAGCCACTTAACCCTCCATAGCCCATGTTCCCTGGAAAATAGTTCTCTCCAAGTTATAATGCCTTGTTCAATGTAATTTCAGTTTGTTCAATGTAAACCGCACTGATGTAGAATAGCGCGGTATATAAGAGAATGTAAATAAATTGAGGCAATAGTCTTCAGCACATATCTTCCTATGCCTTTGCTAGTGCAAACTCCTGAAACTCGGAGAAGAGCAGCCCTATGATTGTCAGCGTCCTACTGGCTGAGAAACCAAATTTCACAAACCTTTAATTGAAGAACAAATTCAGCTGAGCATGTCGCCAATCCTGATTTTGCAGGATCAGGGGATGTTCTTACATCCCAGCATCAAGTACCTAGCACTCACAGTTTGGATGTTGAGGGGCCAACTTATCGGAACCTGCCTGTTGGCATGGATGATGCTCTCTTGGCTTCTAGGAAAGATTATGCTAGGAAGGTCTGATGGTTTCAAATAGAAGAAGTTTGCTATCTGGTGTGAGGGATAGGCTCTCAATCTGTTCTAGTTTTCCACACAAACTAATTGAATACCTTCTATGTCGCTGAGGCACGTATTAAGTTCAACTCATTAAGGGTTCATCTCAGTTCAGCTGGTGCTTATCACCATCATGTAGAAAGTAAATCCATCTCTGGTCTTTTGTTTCCATCACACAGGTCATGTTCTTTAGTGGCAGTGAGTTCTGAGCTCTATTAAGTGTTCTCCAGTAACAAGCAAGAAGTCAGTCCTCACATATGGGTGACACCAGTGCCGACAGAGCCCATACAGAAACATCTCCCCAGCTTTCAAAGAAAGCCTTTGGGAGATGCCACCACTCATTGGTGGTCCCCTTCCCGCCCAAAGGTGCCATCTTGCTCAGTCTCCTTTTTTCCACAGAGCCCAATGGACATATGTCCTGTTTCCCCGGAAAAATCCTTGACAAAACTATTCCTAAAACTTAGTTTTCCAGTAGGTGTATCAGTACCTTTTCCTGCCTTGAGTCGGCGCCTCCTGGTGCTGTTCTTGGCCCCTTTTTATTGCGGTCTCCCTCGACTGGCATTCATGACTTTTTTCACCCAGGAGGTTGTTGACCCCGTTCGGATGTTTCCCACCATGTCTCCCGGTGAGTTGAAAAAGTATGACTGCTGAAGTCTAACCATGACTGTTGCCTGGGCCCGGACCATGACAGCACCTCCAGCGACCTCTGCCCAGACCATGTCTGCCAAAATCATCAAACAAAGTTGCAGGAAAAGTTGTTCCCTAGGTCCAACTCAGCCCGCCACCCCAGTACCGAGCTCCAAACCCAGCATATCTTAACACACCCAGGCATCCTCTGAGTCCCGCTGCTGTGGTGTCCCCGAGAAGACCCTGGAGCCAGAGAAGTAGTGGTCATCGAAGTCCATCGAGGTTGCACCGAAGAATTCCAGTAAAACCCCACAGAGGGACTCGGGCAGCTCCAAGAAGTGCCCCACCAAGGTCCTCAAGAAGGGTTCCTCGGCTGGCGGAGACCATGCGAGGTTCCTTAAGGCCATAGTTCTTGTTGAGGGTGCACTCCCTAGAGTACTGGCGCCAGACGTAAAATCCTCTGTGCCCACTCCGAAGGTAGTTGGAGCCTTCTGGCTTGGAAATCAGAATAACGGCCCTGGAGCAGAAATCACTGCTATTCTGGCCCTGCTATTCTGGTCCCGCCTCATCTGCCTCAATCAGGCCCTCAACTGCAAGGGAGTCCCTGGTTGTCGAGCCAAATATCAAGTGCCCTCAGCCTTGAGAAAATCCTCAATGCCGGTCGAGGTCCTGGTTCTGTTTGTCGGGCATCCGGTCCTCGCCGGCCAGTGTCTGCGACTTGGATCCCAGGTCCTTTGCAGGCCCTTCTGCACCAGCCTCGACACAAGGAGTCGCAGCACCTTGGACGCCTCGTCACCGCTAGATTCCAAGTGGGAAACGGAGGATGAGGCGTCCCTGGTTACCAGAAGGCACCAAGACATTCCCTCGGACCTGTCTCCCCCGGCACCTCGACACCATTCTCCTCTCAAGGGTGTAGCCTTCCATGACTTCGTCAGAAATATGGCCAGGGCCCTTTCGGTGGAAACCGAGGTAGAGGAGGACCCGCACACCGAGGAGTTGGAGATTCTCCAGTGTGAGACTCCACCTAAAGAAACTCTCACGGTCCCCATGCAGTTGATCCTCAAAAGGTTTGCTACTCCGAATGTAGGAGACTCTGGCATCAGTACCTATAGTTAGCTGTCAACTTGACGCAATGTACCGTGTCTGGAAAGGGCTGGGGTTTCACAAACCCGAGCTCCCACACAACTCCATGGTCATCGAGTCAACCATGCAGAAGCTCAAGAGCCAGAAGACCCACTCTGTCCTTCCTGGCAGGAAGGCCTGGGCCCTCGATGCCCTCGGGCGCAAAAGCTGTCAAGGATTGATGCTGAATTGCCGCATCCAGGCCAATGAACTCTACATAGGCATGTACCTAAAGGCACCGGCCAATGAGCTGTTGTTTGAAGCAGGACTCATAGGGGAACCCCTCCAACAGTTCCAGACCCTCACCTCTGGAGTGATGGACTGCTCCAAGTTCCTCTCCTGGGCTGCCTGTGACAGCTTCGAGTCAGTGGCTCAAATTGCAGCAGCCAGGATTGGGGCCCAGCGCCAGGCCTAGCTGCAATCCTTCGTCCTCGAGCAGTTGGTCCAGGACAAATTTCTCGATGTCCCTTGTACCGGTGAGAACCTCTTCAGCAAACCCATGGCCGACAAAGCTGCTGAGATCGAGGCAGACTTTTGAGACCCATCAGAGGCTCTCTAAAAAGACCTCATCCCATCCCTGCAAAAAAACATTGGCGAAAAGAACCCTTTTCCTGAATAAAAAGAGTGCCTTTACACAGGGCCACCAGTACCAGCCCTACATTGGCCATCAGCAGGGTTTTCACCCTAAGAGGCAGGGACATGGGGCTCAGAAACACCTAAGCTTCAGCTCCCACCCACATGGGGGGAGCGTTTGACACCCAAAGCAGGGCTGGGCCTCCCCTCCCCCAGGAGACCTTCACCAGCCCACAGGGGGGGCATCTGGCACTCTTTGTCCATAGATGGGCCTCAATCATCTCGGACCTTTGGGTACTGCAGGTAGTCAAGGAAGGATATCTCCTTCACCTGCAGCAGATTCCACTAGGTTCTTTCCCAGAGAGTTGGTACGACCCCTCCTTCACCAGACCCTGCTGCTCACAGAACTTGCAGGTCTTCTCAGGGACAAAGCAGTAGATCCTGTCCCCATTGGGGCAAAGGCTTCTACTCCAGGTACTTCCTTGTCCCGAAGAGGACTGGGGGCCTCAGGCCCATCCTAGACCTGCAAAACTTAAACAAGTTTTCAGTGAGGGAGAAGTTCAAGATATTCTCTCTTGGAGCACTGTCGCCCTCCACCAGAGAGACTGGCTTTGTTCCTTGGACCTAAAAGATGTTTATACACACATCCTGATCTACCCCTCCCACAGGAAATACCTAAGGTTTGTGGTAGGAGGAGGGCACTACCAATGCAGGGTGCTACCCCTTCAACCTGGCCTTCTCGCCAAGGATGATCACAAAGTGCCTAGCAGTGGTTGCTGCCCACCTGCGTCTGCAAGAGGCCTTTGTCCTCCCCTACATGGATAACTGGCTATCAGGGGCAGCACGGCTGCAGAGGCCAATCAGGCCACATTGCATGCAATCCTCCTGCTGCAGCAGCTGGGGTTTATCATCCCCAAATCTCATCTCACTCCAGCCCAGAGCTTGGAATTCATAGTGCTATTAGACACCCTGCAGGCCAAGGCCTTTCTTCCCAGGGAAAGGGCAGACTGCCTCAGGGAGCTAGTGGCAAAGGTGCAGCTCTGTCGCTCAGTGCAAGCCCATCTCCTCTTCCATCTTCTGGGCCACATGGCCTCCACGATCCACGTGACCCCCACGATCCACGTGACCCCGCTAGCCTGTCTGCACATGCAGGCAGCTCAGTGGTGCCTCCACTCTGTGGACACAAGGCACGGGCAGACTGCAAGACAGGATCAGGGTAACCCGGCAGCTTGCAGAGTCCCTCGACTTGTGGCAACTTCCCCATCACTTCCAGGCTGGGGTGCCTTTTCAGGCACCCACGGCCCAGAGGGTTCTGACCATGATTGCCTTCCTCCTTGGTTGGGGGTCACATTGCGAGGACTGTCTCACACAAGCAGCTGGTCCCCGGCGGAATCCCTGGTACGGATCAATGGTCTGGAACTCAGGGTGATTTTCCCAACCCTATGGGCGTTCCGCCACTGCCTGTGGCAACAGCTGGTGCTGATACAGATGGACAACCAAGTCGCCATGTTCTGTTTATTTTATTTATTTAACATTTCTTATATACCGCCTTTCATGATATCAAGGCGGTTTACATTGAACAAACTGAAATTACATTGAACAGGACATTATAACTTGGAGATAACTATTTTACAGGGAACATGGGCTATGGAGGGTTAAGTGGCTTGCCCAAGACCACAAGGAGCACCTGTGGGACTAGAAACCCCAGTCCTTCCGGCCCAAGGTTGCTGTCCTCTAGTAGGATTTGAACCCCCGACCTTCCGGCCTGAAGTACCTTGCCCCAACCACTAGGCCACTCCTCCACAAGCAGGGAGGCACAGCGTCATACTCCCTCTGCCTGGAGGTGGTGGCCCTCCTTTCCTTTGCAGCTTGCAAAGCAATCTACTTCCCAGGCCAGGACAACCTCCTAGCGGACAGACTGAGCAGGGTGCTCCAATTGCATGAGTGGTGCCTGAACCCCAGAATGGCCTCACGGCTCTTACACCTCTGGGGATGCCCATGATGGACCTCTTCGCCACCCCAGACAATGTGTAGCTGCCCTCTTCTGCTCGCAACAGCTGCATCCAGCAAGGGTGGTGGGGAATGCCTTCATGATCCTGTGGACAGATGGCCACTTCTATGACTTTCTGCTGACCCCCACCCCCCTCCGGTTGCCACTAATCGCCCCCATGTGGCCCAGACAGCCTTGGCTCCCACTGCTCTCCCTGTCGGTGGCACTCTCGGTCCTGCTGGGCCGTGCCCTGGAACTCCTGTCTCAAAAGGAGGGCTCCCTCCTGCACCCCAATCTGGGGTCTTGAAGGCTAACAGTGTGGCTGCTGAAAGGGTAGCTTGGACCCCTCAACCTCCCATGAGAAGTCGAGGAGGTCCTGTTAGCCTCTCGCAAGCCCTCCATGAGGCAAGCTTATGCCTTTTAAGTGGCGAAGATTCTCAGTATGGTGTGAGGAGAGATGGGAGAACCCATTCTCCTACCCAGTGCAGCTAGTGCCCCAGTACCTACTGCATCTGTCGCACGCTGGGCTAAAGTCAAACTCAGTGAGGGTGCACCTGAGTGCGATCGCCGCACACCACCACCCTATAGAGGGGGGAAGCCCTCTCAGTTCCTCTCCTGGTCTCTTGGATCCTCCGGGGCTTTCCTGTTGTCTTAACCTCCCCCTCTGTATGTCCCCCAGCAGTGGAATGAGACCTCAAAGTAGTGGTCTCAGAGCTCACTAGGCCCCCATTCGAGCCTCTAGCTACTTGCCGTCTGCGGTACCTCTCATAGAAGATTGCCTTCCTAGTAGCTCTCACATCTGCTCGTAGAGTAAGCGAACTTAAGGCCCTGGTGGCAGAGCCACCATATATAAGATTCTATAAGAACGAGGTGGTTCTCCGCACTCGTCCCAAATTCCTCCCAAAGGTGGTATCTCCTTTCCACCTCAACCAGGAGGTGGTCCTTCCCACCTTTTTCCCACGGCCTCACGCCAGTCGGGAGGAAACTATACTCCATACACTGGACTGCAAACGGGCCCTGTCCTTTACCTACAGCGGACCCAGGGCCATCGCAAAGCTCCTCAGCTTTTCATTTCCTATGACCCCAGCAGACTGGGGCTACCTGTGACTAAGCGAAATCTGTCCACTTGGGTGGCGGACTATATTGACCTTTCCTATAAATGAGCCAGGGTCTCACTGGATCACAGTGCATCACGTGAGAGCAATGGCCACATCGGTGGTGAACCTGCGTTCAGTACCGGTGACGGAGATCTGCAAAGCCTCCACATGGTCTTCAATTCATATGTTCGTAGTGCACTACTGCCTGGAGAGCAAGTCCCATCAGGACAGTGCCTTTGGCCAGGCGGTACTCCGTAATCTTTTCGGGGTGTAGGCAACTCCTGCCCTCTGACCTTTGTGTTCAAGCTACTGGAGTGATAGTGCTAGGGTCTTGCAGAGTCTCTCAGTTGGACTCACCTTCTGCAACTCATGGCTATCCGACTTGGTCACCGTTGGTGCTGTCGTGGTTCAGTCCTCAGCAGTCTTGAGCTAGGGAGTCCCATATGTGAGGACTGACTTCCTACTTGTTCCTGGAGAAACATAACATAGATATGCCATACTGGGTCAGATCAAGGTACATAAAGCCCAGTATCCTGTTTCCAACAGTGGCCAATCTAGGTCATCAGTATCTAGCAGTCTCCCCAAAAGACACAGGTTCCTCAATGCTTGTATTGGGTCAAGAAGTGATAACCTGTGTCCCTTTTAATAATGGTTTATGGATCTTTCCTCCAGGAACTTGTCCAACCCTTTTTTTAAACCCAGCTACACTAATAGTTTTTACTACATCCTCCGCTAACAAATTCCAGAGTTTGATTATACATTGAGTGAAAAAATATTTTCTCTTATTAGTCTTAAATAGGTTACCCTGTAGCTTCATTGCATGTCTCCTAGTCTTTTTTTTTATATTCTGATGAAGTAAACAATCAATCTATGTTTACCCGTTCCATTCCATTCATTAATTTATAGACCCCTATCATATCTCCCCTCAGCCGTCTCTTTTCCAGGTTGAAGAGCCCTTAACCTTTTAGCCTCTCTTCATAGGAAAGTGTAGTTACTCACCTGTAACAGGTGTTCTCCAGGGACAGCAGGAATAGTCCTCACAACCCTCCCTCCTCCCCTCCTTGTTTTATTTTACTACCGTCCTAGCTATGTCATTTGACTGACCAAGATGGCACCCTTGGGCAGGAAGGAGACCATGCTTGTGTGGTTGCATCTCCCAAAGGCTTTCTTTGAAAGCTGGGGAGATGCTTCTGCACGGACTCTGTCAGTGCCAACGTCACCCGCATGTGAGGACTGAATCCTGCTGTCCCTGAAGAACACCTGTTACAGGTGAGTAACTACGCTATCTTCCCTATACTAAGTTTTTTATAACAATGGGGTGTTTCTGCACATTCAACCTAAATTTCTTCCTAAAGTGATGTCTGAGTTACACTTTAATAATTAAATTGTTCTGCCAACGTTTTTCTCAAGACCTCATGCTGGCTAATGGATTGTATGTCCTTTGGTTATGCCCAGACAGGCTTGACTCTGGAGGCTCATGTCGCACCTCATAATGTGTGAAATCCATGGCTGCATTGGTGGTCCACTTGAGATTGGCCTCCATGGAAGAGAGATGCAAAGCTGCAATGTGGACTTCTGTTCAAAGCTCATTATCCTGAAAGGGATTATAGAAACATGTTTTGTTCGATGTGTATATATACCTCTCACTTCATCCCTTCGGTACCTTGGCGTCACTCTTGACTCTTCCCTTTCCTTCCATCAGCATATCACCTCTTGTGCGCAGCTCGTTTGTCACACTCTGCCAACTATGGGCAGTTCGTTCATTTCTCCTTATGTCCTCTCTGACCACACTCGTAGTGTCACTCCTCCTGTCTTGCCTCGATTATTGCAATGTCATCTAGCAGGTTTACCTCTGTACCAGCTTCACCGCCAACTACTCCAAAACACAGCTGCCTGACTCCTTACTCACTCTTCATGTACTGATCATGTATCTCCTCTCCTCATCCATTTATATCAGCTCCCTCTCAGATTCTGATTTCCGTACAAGATTCTTATCACCTTACACAGAGTAATCCACACTGGCACGCCACAATACCTTACTGATCTCATTCATATGCATACCCCTCCCCGTACCCTCCACTCAATCCATAATGATCATCTATCTCTTCCATCTTCTGCCCACGCGCACCTTGAGCTAGCCCGCCACTATGTTCTTTTTCCTTGGACTAACACTGTGGAACTCATCCCAGCTTCACTCTGTTCCGAACAGTCTTTCCTGACATTCAAGGCCATGCTAAAAACCCATCTTTTTCAACCTCACCTTTGACCTCTCCCCAACCCGGGCCTGATGACATAACCCCTCCCTAACTAATACCGCTGTTCTTTTATGCATGTTTCTCTACTCTTTCTCTGTGTGCCCTGTCCTCTGCTTTCCTATCTGTAAATTGGCGTTCCTTTCCAAGTTAACTAAAGCCTATTTATTATAAACCGCTCTGATGCCTCCTCTTGGACAATCAATCAGGTGCCAAGATAAAGATAAAAAAATAAAGACCACGTGGCCTATCTAATCTGCCCTTCCATATCAACTACAATACCAGAATCTGCTTGTGAAATAAAATCCATCTCCATTTTTCCCCTAGGCCTGATTATTTTCTGCTCCAGGCTGCCTCCTCAAAAGATAAAATATTTGAAAAAGCCTGTTGCCATTTAAAAACAATGTTTAGTTGGTTTCACAAGTTGCGAAACAAGTTCATTTTTCCCTTTTTTCTTTTGAGGCAACATGTTGGAAATAGCATAAGTGAGGATATTATCCTGCTTGCCCACAGAAAACAATTACTCACCTGTAGCTGGTATTCTCCAGGACCAAGCAGGAAGTCAGCCCTCACATATGGGTGATGTCGGCGCCGATGGAGCCCCCGTGTGGAGCATTTCCCCCCGCTTTCAAAGAAAGCCTTTGGGAATGCAGTGCACATGCGCAGTCCCCTTCTCGCCCAAGGGTGCCATCTTGCTCAGAGCCCAACGGACATAGTTCGTGTCACCCGGGAAAAGTTGATTTTTTTCTGCGATTTTTCACGTTTCTTTATCCGGTTCGATGCCTGTTCCCCTCTTGCCTCAGGCTCGTTACACCAGTATCGAGTCCGGCGTTTCTTTTTCGGTTTTTGTCCTTTGTGACTAGCGTTCGCGCTTCTTTCTTTTTCACTGGCAGCCCTGGCTTGACCTTGTAGGGGGCCCTTTTTCCCCTGATGGCAGCCAGCGGGTTCAAAAAGTGTGATCGGTGCAAGAAACTTATGTCTCTCACCAACACACACGACTGATGCCTCGGGCCCAACCATGACTCGCTGGTCTGTTACCCGTGTGGCAAGATGTCGTCGAAGGCACTTCGGAGCCGTCAGCATCAACATGTGAGAATTTTTTCGGAGTCCACAGCTGGCCGGGCCCGGACTTCATCAGAGACTTCAACATCTCGGGAGTCTGACCCCGAGTGCCTTTGTGGATCCTCTGAAAGGGGGTCTCCCGCCCGGGAGCACAAGAAGAAGAAAAAGCTTGTGAGGGCGGCGTCGGTGGAGGCACTTGGATCCTCTGGAGCCAGGTCGCAGAGCCCTGTCCACCGTCCCGGGCTCTCGGAGTTGGAGAGGCCATCCAAACTACCTCGTATGGAGCCGGAGGGGCCGAGTCAGGTAACATCTGTTGTCCTCGTGGACTCCAGGAGAACCAACATTGGGCTTGACGCCGTCGGGGCCCGAGTCGGGGGCTGCAGTGTCTCCTGAGCTTGGACTCAGGCTGACGGCCCTGGAGAGCAGCCTGGCTGTCTTCATGGAGCAGCAGCAGGTACTGATCACTGGTCTGACCGGTGCATCTGCCCCGACCATCGGGAACTCAACGAC
Organism: Ichthyophis bannanicus; assembly: GCA_033557465.1. Classification (NCBI taxonomy): domain Eukaryota; kingdom Metazoa; phylum Chordata; class Amphibia; order Gymnophiona; family Ichthyophiidae; genus Ichthyophis; species Ichthyophis bannanicus. Next base: position 1,268,198,653 of record CM066032.1, on the reverse strand, counting down.
TAAGTCGACCCCGGAGACCGAGACGATCCTCGAGTCAATCAAGTCTCGAGTCGATCCTCGGCCAAGGTCTCCCTCGACCTCCCTTTCAGGGCCGAGATCGTCGACGCCGGTGCCCTCGGCGTCGGGGCGGGTGGCATCAAGGCCCACACGGCCGGAGCCGCCCGACTCGTCCTTGGAGGAGTCGGTGTGGGAAACGGAGATTGAGGAGTCTCCTGACACCTTCCGGACCCGGTGTGTCCCTTTGGACTCACTGGAGTCCGAACCTCGGAGAAGGTCCCCCCCCCTCCCCCCACCCCTTCCGGAGGATACCCGGTTCTCGGATTTCGTCAGGGACATGGCCAAGGCTTTGGCATTCCTGGCGGACGCCGAGTAGGAGCCTCGAGCCGAAGAGCTCGATGCCCTCCAGTATGACTTTCCTCCGAAGGATGCCTTTACTGTACCGGTTCCCCCGATGCTGGAATGGCTTCTTTTCCGTATGTGGGAAGCACCGGCCTGAGTGCAGGTTCTTAGAATCGACCCGCTTGCTATCTGTTGAGCCTGTAAGAGCCCTGGATTCCAGAAGGCGCAGCTACCGCACAACTCCATGGTTGTGGAATCAGCCATGCACAGGCTGAAAAGCCAAAAGATGCACTCCTTGGTGCCTCCCGGCCGGGAGGCCCAGAACCTGGATGCCCTCGGTAGAAAGTGCTTCCAGGGCTCGATGCTGTCTTGCCGTGTCCAGACTTACCAGATGTACATGGGCATGTACTTACGGGACCTGGGAAAGGAGATGGCTGGGTTCTCGGCTAGCCTCTCCGAAGAGCCTTTGCAGAGATTCAAGGCCTTGTCTACAGGGATCCAAGAGTGCTCTAAGTTTATATCTCGAGCAGCCTGTGATGGCTTTGAGGCTTTGACCTGGGTAGCCGCGGCCGGCATCAGTGCACACCGTCAGGCCTGGCTACAGTCGTCTGACCTGAATTCATGGGTGCAGGATAAGTTGGTCGATGTCCCGTGCCGAGGTGAGAACCTGTTCGGCAAACCCATGACTGTTAAGGCTGCAGAAATCGAGACCCTCACCAGGACTAGGCTGTCCAGAAAAACGTCTGCCCCTTCTCACAAGAAGAAGGGCTCGGGGAAGAAGCCCTTTTTCGCGAGGAAGGGTGCTGCCTACAAAACCTACCCTCAATATCAGGCCTCTCCAGCTCCCCAGCAGGCCCAGGGGCATGGGCCCTGTAGGCAGAAAACCCCCAAGCCTCCAGCTCCTGCACCGCAGGGAGGGGTTTTTTGACTCCCAGGGCATAGCCTCTCCTCCGCCGGTGGCCGCTCTCAGCACAGGAGGTCGGCTGACCCTGTACGCCTACAGGTGGCCGGCCATCACAGGGGATACCTGGGTACTGAGCATAATCCAGAAGGGCTATATGCTCCATTTCCACCAGCTACCCCCCTCATACTATCCAGGGGAGCCTCCAAGACTCCCTCTACACAGGAACCTCCTCCTTCAGGAGTTGGCAAGTCCTTGTAAAGGAACAGGCGGTGGAACCGGTGCCATGCCACCTGAAAGGGCAAGGCTTCTACTCCAGGTACTTCCTTGTACCAAAGAGAACAGGAGGCCTCAGGCCTATCGTAGACTTGCAAGATCTGAACAAATTCCTGGAGAGGGAAAAGTTCAAGATGCTTACCCTTGGGATACTGCTGCCCTACCTCCAGCAGGGAGACTGGCTATGCTCCTTAGATCTAAAAGATGCCTATAATCACATCCTCATCCATCCAGACCACAGATAATATCTCAGATTTGTGGTGGGAGAAAACCATTTTCAGTACAGTGTACTTCCCTTTGGCCTAACCTCTGCCCCCAGGGTTTTTACAAAATGCCTGGCGGTGGTAGCGGCTTTTCTCAGGAATCAAGGGATCTTTGTCGTCCCTTACCTGGACGACTTGCTAATCAGGGGCCAGTCACCCCAGGAGGCCCGACAGGCCACTCTTCACACTGTCTCTCTTCTTCAGCATCTGGACTTTGTCATAAACTAGGCAAAGTCCACTTTGCTCCCCACTCAGAACTTAGAATTCATAGGAGCCAGACTGGATACCCTTCAGGCAAGAGCTTACTTGCCCGAGGACAGGGTCCACAGGCTGCTGGATTTGGTCACCCAGATCCAACACACATCTCATGTTTCTGCGAGGCACTTCCTGTGTCTCCTGGACCACATGGCATCGACAGTGCATGTGACCCCATATGCAAACTGCTCAATGGTGCCTCAGATCAGTGGACACAAGCCACAGGCAACTTCCGAGACAGAGTAAAGGTGTCCAGACGACTTCTGAACTCCTTACAGTGGTGTCTACATCCACCAAACCTTCTTGTGGGTGTACCTTTTCAGTCTCCAGCACACACAAGGGTGCTGACGACAGATGCTTCCTTGAGGGGCTGGGGTGCACATTGCCAGGGCTTATGCACTCAAGGCCTGTGGTCCCCACAGGAGGCTACACAGCAAATCAACCTTTTAGAGCTGCGAGTAATCCGCTTAGCTCTGAAAGCTTTCTGTCATGCCCTCTCACAACAGTCTGTCCTAGTTCAGATGGACAATCAGGTGGCAATGTTCTACGTGAACAAGCAAGGGGACACAGGGTCCAGGCTCCTATGTCAGGAGGCACTGGACCTCTGCTCCTTTACGGTCAGGCAGGGTATGTTTCTCAAAGCAGTTTACCTGCCTGGTCAAGAGAATTTTCTAGCAGACAAGCTAAGCAGGATTCTCCAGCCTCACGAATGGCAGTTTAATCCAGTGGTGGTCCAGCAGATCTTTCTCTGCTGGGGGCTTCCATCCATTAATCTCTTTGCAAATCCGCAAAACCATCAGCTACCCAGGTTTTGCTCAAGACAGCCGCATCCCCTGAGGATGGCGGCAGATGCTTTTCTGATTTCTTGGTCTGTGGGCCTCCTATATGCGTTTCCTCCCGCGCCTCTGGTGGCCCGAATTCTGTTCAAGATCCTTCGGGACAGGGCCTCAGTCATTCTGGTAGCCCCCAGATGGCCGAGGCAGCCTTGGTTCCTGCTTCTCCTGCAGTTGGCGGTGGAAGCTCCATTTCCTCTGGGGATGCAACCCGATCTCCTGTCTCAGGAGCAGGGTTCCCTTCTGCACCCCAACCTCAAATCCCTCAATCTGATGGCCTGGCTGCTGAAAGGGTAGTGCTAGCTCCCTTACTTCTACCAAAGGAGGTGGAAGAGGTGATATTGACCTCTAGTTGGCAGTCCACCAGAAAGTCCTATGCCCTCAAGTGGCGTAGGTTTACAGTGTGGTGTGCGCAGCACAATGAAGATCCTTTCTCTTGCCTTGTGCCAATATTATTTGCTGCAGTATTTGCTTCACCTTTCAGACTTAGGCCATAAGTCTAACTCTGTTCGGGTCCGCCTCAGTGCTTTGTTAGCGCACCATTCACTGGTGGAAGGACAGCCTCTGTCAGTTCACCCCTTGGTGTCCAGATTTCTCAGAGGTCTGCTTCTACTCAAGCCTCCGGTTCGTCCACCGGCGACTGAGTGGGATTTGAACATGGTCATGCAGCAACTTACTCGCCCACCGTTTGAGCCGATGACTACTTGCCATTTGCACTTCCTCTTTTGGAAAGCGCTCTTCCTGGTAGCCCTTACATCGGCCAGACGTGTGAGTGAGCTACAAGCTCTGGTTTCTGATAAACCGTACACACGGTTCTATAGGAACAGGGTAGTTCTACGGACCCATCCCAAGTTCCTTCCAAAGGTGGTGGTCTCTTTCCACCTCAGTTAGGAGGTGGTTCTTCTGACCTTCTTTCCCAGGCCACATGCCAGCCGGGCTGAGACAGTCTTGCATACCCTGGACTGTAAGAGGGCGTTGTCCTTTTACATAGAACGTACGCGGGAGCATCGAAGGGCTGCTCAGCTCTTCGCCTTGTTTGACCCTAATAGGATGGGGTTACCTGTCTCCAAGCGCACATTGTCCACTTGGGTAGCAGATTGCATCCCCTAGGCATACAGGGCAACTGACCTCCCCTTGCAGGGTCGGGTCACAGCCCACCGTGTCAGGGTGAAAGCCACATCAGTAGCTCATCTCCGCTCTGTTCCGTTGGCAGACATCTGCTGTGCTGCAACTTGGTCTTCAAGCCAGACTTTTGTAGCCCATTACTGCCTGGAGAGAGAGTCCCGGTGGGACATTGTTTTCGGCCAGGTGGTACTCTGTAATCTCTTTGAGGTTTAGGCAACTCCTACCCTCCGGCCCTTGGTGTTGGGCTACCGGACGGGGTGCGTTCTCAGAGAAAATTCTTGTCACGGATGCTGCAGCTCTCCAGAGGGAGCCATTTTTTCAGCTTTGGTTCATGGTAGCCTAGAGTTTGGGAGTCCCATATGTGAGGACTGACTTCCTGCTTGGTCCTGGAGAAAGCGTACTTACTCACCTGTAACAGGTGTTCTCCAGGAGCAGCAGCAATCAGTCCTCATGACCCTCCCTCCTCCCCTGGAGTTGCAGTCATATACTTCATTTTACTTTTTTGCTGTCTTTTAGCTATGTCGTCAGACTGAGCAAGATGGCACCCTTGGGCGGGAAGGCACCGCGCATGCGCGCTGCATTCCCAAAGGCTTTCTTTGAAAGCTGGGGAAATGCTCCGCACAGGGACTCTGTCGGCGCCAATGTCACCCATATGTGAGGACTGATTCCTGCTGCTCCTGGAGAACACCTGTTACAGGTGAGTAACTACGCTTTCTCTATGGAGAGCAGGATAAGTCCTCACAACTCTCCCTTCTCGGAGTGGTAGTCTAAAGTCAGCTATAGAATGGGCTGAGGAGATGAGGGGTTTCAGAAGGGTACAGTCACACTGGCGTGCTGAGACCATTCCAAAAGCTGCTAGATTTGCTGAAAGAGGTTTCCCGCACAGGCTCCGTTGGTGATGTTACTCATAAATGAGGCGTTATCCTGCTGTCCACAGAGAACACCAGTTACAGTAACTGTTTTATTCCATATGTAATTTTCTCTCCTCTTTGTTTTCATGTTTTTAAAAGTTTTACAAGTTGTCTAAACTAAATAGATGCATCATGATACACAGAATATCAATAAAATTAAACATAAATATGCTCAAATCAGAGAGCATACTTAGGAGTGAGGTTTGACTGTCATGGTATATGTAAAACAAACACATTTGGAGAAATTGCCCCCAAGAGCCTAAACGTCACGATGTTTGTTACCTGGAACAAATTCATAATGCAATGGGGATTTTTTTGTGTGCATAAAGCAGCATTAACTGTGATGTGATGTCAGGAATAATTTGTATTTCCTCACTACTGATCATAGGAAAACTTAAGGATGTATCTCTTTCTACAGAAATACATGGCAGAGCAAGACGAGCTGAACATGAAAGAAGCTGAATCTTTGAATACAACTGATGAGAAGTTCTAGGTGATCGAAAGAGAGAAGATGGTTTCTGAAGAATATATTTTAGGGTCCATTGTGTATTTTGTTATCATTACTTGCTAATTTTCTTTCTTTAAAAAGTTCATGTAAAAATTTCTGAATGCATTCAATGTAGACAAAATTGATAGAAAGTTTATGATGGTTTTGATTTTTACATCAAATCATCTTGCTTAAGTGGTCTTTTACAGTGTTGAAATAAATGTTCTTACTGTAGAGTTGAAAGCGCATTTGATAGTATTATTGTTGACATTTCACTAGCCTTTCATTCTCACTCATAGTATGTCACAAAAATGGTTGTGACTTGAATGCATAGATTTTCTGTCATTTGGCTTCATTTTCTTGGTGTCAAGGTTCTGTTTTCAAGTGAATCTAAGCAGTTTTGATCAAAGTGCAACACTAATAAGTGCTAAATTCTGGTCTGAACAGTGAGATGACAAAATTTATTGACCTCCATTGGTGGCACCCATATCTGAATACAATTTATTTACCTGTATATTTGCACTGGGGATTCTCCAGCCTCCTGTTGTATCTTCTCTCTTGGAATCAGGAGGTTGGGATCACATGTTTGCTCTTTTCCCCCAGTAGTCCAAGTTCAGTGCTTCATCCATCCCTTTAATTTCCCCATTTTTTTGTAGCTGCTGCTTGCTTGCTGGGGGATCACAATTGTTTTGTAGAGGATGGAGGCAGAATTGATTAAGGGCCAGGTTGCAGACACTTGGAGCTAGTGTCATGTCTTCTTTTCTCCTGGGCTGGGAAGAAGAGGTACTGCAACTCATGTCATGTATATTCGCTATTGCCTCAGGGAATGGGATTCCTTTTTTCCCAGAAGCATGGGTGGGAGGCGTGGACAGGGGTTCTCAGGGCTGAGAAATCCCCCTCCCTTTTATTTGTAGCCTTTCTTCCTCTCCCTTACTTTCCCTGGAGTCACCACCTCTACATTATGGTAGCCAGTTTGAGTGGCAGATGTTAATCATCTTACAATATCCTCTTTAATGCCTTAGTTTTGCCAGAAAACATGCACAAGTTGATGAGTCAGTGGGAGGATAATTAGAAGGAAACCTGGCCTGATATGTCTAAGGTAGCTACCTAACAAGTTAGAGTAGTATAACTCATGTAAATACGCTACTGTAATATATTTTGAGTGATACTCTTACTGCTATAAAAACTCTTCTGATCTGTATATACCTCTTCCAAACATCTATTTTAATCCTGCTTAATTGTGGAATGACCAATGGTAGTGATCAAAACGATGCCATTAAGTAATTTATAAAAAAAAGTTTTTAATGTAGCTTAATGATTAGAGCAGTATGATGAGAACCAGAGATGCCAGATTTCAATACCACTGTTCCTTGAGATCGTGAGCAAGTCACTTACCTCTCTCCGTTGTCTCAGGTACAGACGTAGATGTTAAGACTTCAGGGGTCAGAAAAATGCCTATTGTATGTGAACGTAACTTACCTTGACCTCTGAGAAAGGCATAAGCTAAATCCAGTTCCTAAAAGAAGAATGTTGGTTTGGGGCTTAAATTTTATTGAAAGATTAGACTTTATTTCCTGTCCAATTGCTATAGATGAACTGCTCTGGTGAGGGGGAGGAGGTTAGAAGCTGATATAATTCATCAGCTGGTAAAAGAATTTTATCAACTTTTTGTAAATGATGAGAGATACTTTCTGCTGACTTGACCAGGAGGTGGGGGAGGGGCTTTGCATGCCTGTTTGAGATGTTAAGGAAGGAGTGTTGTAAAATAATTTTTAAATTATTATGGCATTTCTATTCTGCTTAGCCAATCAAATCTGTTAGACAGATTACAGCAAAGGTAAAATACAAACAAAATAGGTATGATTAAGTAAACTTTATAACTTTATTGTACTAAATATTAAAAAAATACGAAGCCTGGACAAACTCAAGAAAAGAGGTGTCCTTCTGGCCCAACATTGCTGTCCTCCAGTGGGATTTGAACCCCTGGTCCTCCAGCCCAAGGTAACTTTCCCCAACCACTAGGCCACTCCTCAAATAGTTGCACTATATCTTCCTAGTTTATCGATATTTCTTTCTTTCAGTTCTTCCAGTGCAGTGCCTTTAAATACCATTTCAGTCATGGGAAACTTCCCTACATCTTCAGTAAAGACCGAAACAAAGAATTCATTCAGTCCTTTCTTAGAAACATAGAAACATGATGACAGAAAAAGACCACATGGCCTATCTAGTCTGTCCTTCCATAACAACTACAACAGTCCACTTTTTACCTTTAGAGATCCTCTGTGTTGGTCCCATGCTTTTTTGAATTCAGTTACTGTCCTCATCTCTACCACCTCCACTGGGAGACTATTCCACGGATCCACTACTCTTTCCGTAAAGAAATATTTCCGCATATCACTCCTGAATCTATCTCCCTTCACCCTCATCCCATGTCCCCTCGTAGCAGAACTTGCTTTCAATTGAAAGAGGCTCTCTCCCTGAACATTTATGCCACGGAGGTATTTAAACATCTCAATCATATCACCTCTATCCCGCCTTTCCTCTAAGGTGAACATATTAAGATCCTTAAGTCTGTCCTCATATGCTTTATAATGAAGCCCATTATCATTTTAGTAGCAACCCTTTGCACCGACTCCATCCTGTTCACATCCTTTTGAAGGTGCGGTCTCCAGAATTGCACACCATACTCCAAATGAGGTCGCGCCAAAGACTTATACAGAGGCATTATCACCTCCTTTTTTCTGCTAGCCATTCCTCTCCGTATGCACCCAAGCATCCTTCTAGCTTTTGCCGTCGCCTTTTCTACCTGTTTAGCTACTTTAAGATCATCAGACACAACCACGCCTAGGTCCCGCTCTTCTTTAGTGGACAAAAGTACTTCACCTCCTATACTGTATTGCTCCCTTGGATTGCTGCAGCCCAGATGCATGACCTTACATTTTTTAACATTAAATCCCAGCTGCCAAATTCTAGACCATTCTTCAAGCTTAGCTAGATCCCTCCTCATGTTATCTACACCTTCCTGGGTGTCTACTGTATTGCAGATTTTGGTATCATCTGCAAAGAGGCAAACCTTACCCGACAGCCCTTCCGCTATATCACTAACAAAGATGTTAAAAAGAATCGGACCAAGGACAGATCCCTAGGGCACACCACTGGTAACATCCTTCTCCTCAGAGTGAGCTCCATTTACTTGTACTCTTTGTCGCCTCCCACCCAACCAATTTCTAACCCAAGCAGTAACTTTAGGGTCCATCCCTAGGGTGCTCAGTTTGTTTATAAGTCGCCTGTGAGGAACAGTGTCAAAGGCTTTACTGAAATCTAAATACACCACATCTAGAGCTCTCCCTCGGTCCCAACTCCCTGGTCACCCAGTCAAAGAAATCAATCAGATTTGTCTGACAAGATCTGCCTCTGGTGAATCCATGCTGCCTCGGATCCTGTAATCCGCTGGACTCCAGAAACCTCACTATTTTCTCTTTCAGCAGCGTTTCCAATAATTTACTCACCACCGAAGTTCAACTAACCGGTCTGTAGTTTTCAACCACATCCTTACTTCCGCTTTTGTGTAAAGGCACCACATGAGCCTCTCTCCAGTCCTTTGGCACCACTCCCGACTCCAACGAGGCATTGAAAAGGTCAGTCAGTGGAGTTACTAGAACTTCCCCAAGTTCCCTCAGTATTCTCCAGGACCAAGCAGGAAGTCAGTCCTCACATATGGGTGACGTCGGTGCCGACAGAGCCCTCGCGGAGCAATTTTCCCCAGCTTTCAAAGAAAGCCTTTGGGAATTGCAGCGCGCATGCGCGGTCCTCTTCCCGCCCAAGGGTGCCATCTTGCTCAGTCTTCTTTTTTCCGCGGAGCCCTACAGACGTTGTTTGTAATTCCCCGCAGAAAAGCTGATTTTATTGTCTTTTTTCTCGGTTTCGACGTCGTTTTTTTGTCCTTCGTGACAGATTTCGCGCCTTTTTTACTTTTTCACTGGCAGCCCGGTCTTTTGACCTCGCAGGGGCCCTTTTTTCCCCGATGGCTGCCAGCGGGTTTAAGAAGTGTGTGTAAGAAGCTCATGTCTCTTACCGACACACACGACTACTGCCTCCGCTGCCTCGGACCCGATCATGACCCGATGATCTGTGGTCCGTGTGGCAAAATGTCCTCAAAAGCGTTGAGTCGGCAGCATCAGCGGGAACGTATCTTCTCTGACTCCGGCCGGGCTTGGACCTCGTCAGAGGCTTCGACGTCTCGGGACTCTGGTCCTGAGCATAGTCGAAGTTCCTCTGAAAGGGGGTCTCCTACCTGGGAACATCTTCGGAAGAAGAAACCCGCGAGGGCGGGATCGGTGGACGCTCCTGGTTCCTTGAGGGCCAGGTCGCATAGCCCCGATTCCCGTCCCGGGTCCTCGGAGATGGAGAGTCCTTCCAAACATCCTCGTCTCGAGATGGACTTGCCCGCTCACGTGAGTACTGTTGTCCTCGTGGACTCGCCTCCGAAGGAGCTGACGCGTCGGGCCCGAGTCGGGGGCTGCTGGGTCTCCTGAGCTCGGACTCAGGTTGACGGCCTTGGAGAGCAGTCTGACTGCCTTCATGGACCAGCAGCGGGCATTGATCGCTGGCCTCGCCGGTGCTTCTGCCCTGACCGCCGGGACGTCGACCTCCAAGTCGACCCCGGAGACCGAGCCGTTCCTCGAGTCCATGAGGGCTCGCGTCGATCCTCGGTCGCGGTCTCCTTCGGCCTCCCGTTCGGGACCGAGGTCGTCGACGCCGACTCCCTCGGCGTCGGGGCGAACGGCATCTATGCCCGCCCGACCGGAGCCGCTCGACTCCTCCGAGGAGTCAGCCTGGGAATCCGAGGAAGAAGAGTCTCACCTGGTTCTTTTCGGACTCGGTGTGTCCCATCGGACTCCCCCGAGTCCGAACCTCAGAGACGGTCCCCCCCCCGGAGGATACCCGGTTCTCGGACTTCGTGCGGGATATGGCCAAAGCCTTGTCCTTCCCCGCGGATCCCGAGGAGGAGCCTCGAGTCGAAGAGCTCGATGCCCTCCAAAATGACTCTCCCCCAAAGGAGGCCTTTATTGTACCGGTTCCTCCGATGCTGGAACGACTTCTCTTCCGCATGTGGGAGAGCCCGGCGTCGTCGCCGGTGTTTAGCAAGCGGGTCGATTCCATTTATCGAGTCCGCAAGAGCCCCGGGTTCCAAAAGGCACAACTACCGCACCATTCCATGGTGGTGGAATCGGCCATGCATAGACTTAAGAGTCAAAAAATGCATGCCCTCGGTAGGAAGTGTTTCCAGGGCTCTATGCTTGCTTGTCAAGTCCAGACCTACCAGCTCTATATGGGCATGTATCTCCGGGACCTGGCTAAAGAAATAGCCGGGTTCTCTGCTGGTCTCTCCGAGGAACCTTTGCAGAGGTTCCAAGCCTTGTCAACTGGTATTCGGGAGTGCTCGAAGTTTATCTCTCGAGCAGCCTCCGATGGCTTTGAGGCATCGGCTCGAGTAGCCGCAGCCGGCATCGGTGGCCGCCGTCAGGCTTGGCTTCAGTCATCCGACCTCGAGCCATGGGTGCAGGACAAGTTGGTCGATGTCCCGTGCAGAGGTGAAAACCCCTTTGGCAAGCCCATGGATGAGAAGGCTGCACAGATCGAGACCGAGACTCTCACCAGGACTCGTCTCTCAAGGAAGACCTCTGCCCCTTCTCAGAAGAAGAAGGGCTCGGGGGTCATTATCAGGCCTCGGCAGCTCCCCAACAGGGTAAGCAAGCCAAGGGACGGGGTAATGGATCACGTAGGCAGCAAGCCTCCAAGCCTGCTCCACCGGCCCCTGCTCAGCAGGGAGGGTTTTTTTGACTTCATCAGCATAGCCTCTCCTCCTCAGCTGGTTTCTCTCAGCACGGGAGGCCGGCTGGTCCACTTTGCCCACAGGTGGACCAACATCACTACAGATACCTGGGTACTTCACATAGTCCAGGAGGGCTATCTTCTGCACTTCCACCAGGTACCTCCCTCCTACTTTCCGGGGGAGCCTCTCAGACTCCCTCTGCACAGGGACTTACTCCTTCAGGAGTTAGCAAGTCTTCTTCAGGAACGGGCTGTGGAACCGGTGCCCCACCACCTGAGAGGTCAAGGCTTTTACTCCAGGTACTTTCTGATACCAAAAAGAACAGGAGGCCTCAGACCCATCCTGGACTTGCGGAACCTCAACAAGTTCCTCGCAAAGGAAAAGTTCAAGATGCTTACCCTTGGAATCCTGCTGCCCTACCTCCAGCAGGGAGACTGGCTATGTTCCTTGGATCTAAAGGATGCCTACACTCACATCCTCATCCACCCCAGCCACAGACAATATCTCAGGTTTGTTGTGGGGGCAATCATTAGTAGTACAGAGTACTACCCTTTGGCCTATCCTCCGCACCAAGGGTGTTCACCAAATGCCTAGCAGTGTTGGCTGCCTATCTCAGACTTCAAGGCCTTTTTGTATTTCCATACCTGGGTGACTGGCTCATCAGAGCACAGTCTTCCCAAGAGGCCACTCACGCCACGCACCGCACTGTGGCTCTGCTCCAGCACTTGGGCTTTGTCATAACCTTCGCAAAGTCCACTTTGCTCCCCTCTCAGGATCTCGAGTTCATCGGCGCAAGATTAAACACGCTTCAGGCGCGGGCCTTTCTGCCTCTCGACAGGGCACACAGGCTCATGGATCTTGCCAGCCACTTTCACAGCAATTCCCTGGTCTCTGCCGGCAATTTCTGAGACTGCTCGGCCATATGGCTTCCACAGTCCATGTGACCCCCAATGCCCGCCTGAACATGCGGCCTGCTCAATGGTGCCTTCGCACTCAATGGCATCAGGCCACTGGGAGCCTAGCGGACTCCGTACAGATCTCCGACCCGCTGGTCTCTTCTCTTCAATGGTGGCTTCATCTGCCAAACCTAGTGCTCGGAATGGCTTTCCAGTCTCCTCCGCCTTCTCAGGTCCTGATGACCGATGCTTCTCTCCTGGGTTGGGGAGCACATTGCCAAGGGACATGTACTCAAGGCCTCTGGACTCCTTGGGAGTCTGCCCAGCAGATCAACTTCCTGGAACTCAGAGCTATCCGCCTAGCTCTGAGGGCCTTCTCCCACCTCACTTCTCACCAGTCTGTGCTGGTCCAGACGGACAATCAAGTTGCGATGTTCTACGTGAACAAACAAGGGGGCACAGGCTCCTTCCCTCTGTCGGGAAGCACAAAAGCTGTGCTCTTGGGCCGTCAGCCGCGGCATCCTCCTCAAAGCTGTTTATCTCCCGGGTCAAGAAAATTGCCTGGCAGACAAACCGAGCAGAATCCTCCAGCCGCACGAGTGGAGATTGGATCCGTTGGTGCTTCAACGGATCTTTCTCAAATGGGGCCTGCCCACATTGGATCTCTTTGCCAGTCCTCTCAACCGGCAACTTCCCCAATTCTGCTCTCGACAACCGCATCCTCAGAGTAGCGGCGGATGCTTTTCTTCTCTCCTGGTCCACAGGCCTTCTGTATGCCTTTCCTCCCATGCCACTGGTGTCTCGGACGCTCTTCAAGGTTCTCCGGGACAAAGCCTCAATGATCCTCGTTGCTCCTCGGTGGCCGAGGCAACCTTGGTTCCCGCTTCTAATGCAGCTGGCAGTGGACACTCCTCTTCCTCTGGGGTTTCAGCCCGATCTCCTGACCCAGGATCACGGGACTCTCCTACACCCCAACCTCCGGTCCCTTCATCTGATGGCCTGGCTGCTGAAAAGGTAGTCCTGGCTCCCCTTCTGCTGCCTCCAGATGTGGAGGAAGTCGTCTTGGCCTCCAGGCGGCCCTCCACCCGGAAGTCCTACGCTCTGAAGTGGCGTCGGTTCTCCGTCTGGTGTGCTCAGCAGTCTCATGATCCCTTCTGTTCGATATCAGTGGTCTTGCAATACTTGCTTTGCCTCTCCGAACTTGGACTTAAGTCCAACTCGGTCAGGGTCCACCTCAGTGCTCTTTCTGCGCATCACATGCCGGTGGATGGCAGGCCTCTTTCCAGCCACCCTCTAGTGGCTCTTTTCCTCAGAGGCCTCCTTCTCCTTAAACCACCTTTGCGCCCACCAGCCCCTGACTGGGATCTGAATGTGGTTTTACAGCGGATTACCTGTCCGCCTTTTGAACCTATGGCTACCTGTCATCTTCGTTTTCTTTCTTGGAAAACCTTATTCTTGGTAGCCCTCACTTCTGCTAGACGCGTTAGTGAGCTACAGGCCCTAGTCTCTGATCCTCCTTACACTCGGTTCTATAAGAATAGGGTAGTCCTGCAGACTCACCCTAAGTTTCTTCCTAAAGTGGTTTCCCCTTTTCACATCAACCAGGAGGTGGTACTTCCGACCTTCTTTCCCAGGCCACACTCCAGCCGAGCTGAGATGGTCCTGCATACCCTGGACTGTAGAAGGGCGTTAACCTTCTACCTTGACCGTACGCGGGAGCACCGAAAGGCTGTTCAGCTCTTCGTGTCTTATGACCCCAACAAGTTGGGGCTCCCTGTCTCCAAGCGTACTCTGTCCATCTGGATTGCTGACTGTATCGCTTGGGCTTATGAGGCAGCCGGCCTCTCGTTGGAAAGTCGAGTCACGGCTCATCGTGTTAGGGCGAAGGCTGCGTCAGTGGCTTACCTCCGCTCTGTTCCATTGGCAGACATCTGCCGGGCCGCTACTTGGTCTTCAAGCCAGACTTTCGCAGCCCATTACTGCCTGGAGAGGGAGTCCCGCAGGGACAGTGCTTTTGGACAGGCAGTCCTCCGTAATCTCTTTGAGGTATAGGCAACTCCTGCCCTCCGTCCCGGATGTTGGGCTACCGGTTGGGGGCGTACTCAGAGAAGATTCCTTCTGTGCTACTGAGCTTGAGGGAGCTCCTTTTTTGTGCTTAGGGTCTCCGGTAGCCTTAAGCTTGGGAGTCCCTTATGTGAGGACTGACTTCCTGCTTGGTCCTGGAGAAAGAGTAGTTCTCCAGGACCAAGCAGGAATCAGTCCTCACTTATGGATGACGTCGGCGCCGACGGAGCCCTCGCGGAGCAATTTTCCCCAGCTTTCAAAGAAAGCCTTTGGGAATTGCAGCGCGCATGCGCGGTCGTCTTCCCGCCCGAGGGTGCCATCTTAGCCAGTCTTCTTTTTTCCGCGGAGCCCTACAGACGTCCCCGTCTTGTCCCCGCGAAAAAGTTGATTTTCTTCTTTATTTTATCCTTTTTTCCTTCGGTTCGACGCCGATCGTTTTCCCGCCCAGACTCGCGACGCCGGTCACGAGTCCTCTTACTTTTTTCGGTTTTTCTGACTTAGTCAGCTTTCGTTTTCGTTTTCCCTGGCAGCCCGGTCCTTTGACCTCGCAGGGGCCCTTTTTCCCCCGATGGCTGCCAGTGGCTTTAAGCGGTGTGGTCGGTGTGACCGAAATATGTCACTAACCGACACACACGACTTTTGCCTCCGCTGCCTGGGCCCTGATCATGAGGAACTGATCTGTGGGCCCTGCAGCAAATTGTCCTCAAAGGCGTTGAGAAGTCGGCGGCATCAGCGTGAGAGAATCTTCGCTGACCCCAGCCGTACCCGGACCTCGTCGGAGGCCTCCGCGTCGAAAGGCTCCAGCTCGGACCGTCGCCGGAGCTCCTCCGACCGGGGTTCTCCCTCCGGGGACCATAGTCGGAAGGTGAAACCCGCGAGGGCGGCGTCGGTGGACGCTCCTGGTTCCGCGAGGGCCAGGTCGCATAGCCCCGACAGCCGCCCCGGGTCCTTGGGGAAGGAACACATCCCGAAGCGACCTCGCCTGGAGTCGGAGATGCCTGCCCGGGTAAGTCCTGTGGTCCTTCTGGACTCGCCTCCGCGACAGCCGACGTCGGGCCCGACGCCGTCGGGGCCCGAGTCGGGGGCTGCTGGGTCGCCTGAGCTCGGACTCAGGTTGACGGCCTTGGAGAGCAGACTGTCTGCCTTCATGGACCAGCAGAGGGCACTGCTCGCTGGCTTCGCTGGCGCCGCTGCCCCGACCGCCGGGACGTCGACGTCCAAGTCGACCCCGGAGACCGAGCCGATCCTCGAGTCGATGAGAACTCGAGTCGATCCTCGGTCGAGGTCACTCTCGGCCTCCCGTTCGGGACCGAGGTCGCCGACGCCGACTCCCTCGGCGTCGGGGCGGCTGGCGCCGCACCCTGTCCGGGCCGACCCCACCGAGTCCTCGTCGGAGTCGGTCTGGGAGTCTGAGGAGGAAGAGTCACCTGATTCTTTCCAGACTCGGTGTGTCCCATCGGACTCACCGGAGTCCGAGCCTCGGAAGCAGTCCCCCCCGGAGGATGCCCGGTTCTCGGACTTCGTTAGGGATATGGCCAAGGCTTTGGCCTTCCCTGCGGATCCCAAGGAAGAGCCGAAGAGCTCGACGCCCTCCAGTATGACTCTCCCGCGAGGGAACACTTTACTGTGCCGGTTCCTCCTATGCTGGAACGACTACTCTTCCGCATGTGGGAGAGTCCGGCCTCCTCGCCGGTCCTGAGCAAGCGGGTCGATTCTATCTATCGGGTCCGCAAGAGCCCTGGCTTTCAAAAGGCACAGCTGCCACACCATTCCATGGTAGTGGAATCGGCCATGCATCGTCTTAAGAGCCAGAAGATGCACTCCTCGGTGCCTCCTGGAAGGGAGGCCCGTAACCTGGATGGCCTGGGCAAGAAGTGCTTCCAGGGCTCTATGCTCGCATGTCGTGTCCAGACTTACCAGCTATACATGGGCATGTATCTCCGGGATCTGGCTAAAGAGCTAGCCGGATTCTCCGCTGGTCTGTCCGAGGAACCCTTGCGGAGGTTCCTAGCCTTGTCCACTGGCATTCGGGAATGCTCGAAGTTCATGTCCCGAGCAGCCTATGATGGCTTTGAAGCTTCGGCTCGTGTGGCCGCAGCCGGCATCGGTGCCCGCCGACAGGCTTGGCTTCAGTCGTCAGACCTTGAACCCTGGGTGCAGGACAAGTTGGTCGATGTCCCCTGCCGAGGCGAAAACCTCTTTGGCAAGCCCATGGCGGAAAAGGCTGCGCAGATTGAGACTGAGACTCTCACCAGGACCAGGCTTTCTAGGAAGACCTCCGCCCCTTCCCAGAAAAAGAAGGGCTCGGGGAAAAAGTCCTTTTACCCGAGGAAGGCGGCTGCCTACAAACAATACCCCCATTATCAGGCCCCTGCAGCTCCCCAACAGGGCCAGCAGGCCAAGGGACGGGGTAACGGGTCCCGTAGGCAGCAAGCCCCCAAGCCTGCACCACCAGCCCCTGCTCAGCAGGGTGGGGGCTTTTGACTCACTAAGCATAGCCTCTCCCCCCCCGCTGGTTCCTCCCAGCACTGGAGGCCGGCTGGTTCACTTCGCCCACAGGTGGTCCAGCATCACCGCAGATGCCTGGGTGCTTCAGGTCGTGCAAGAAGGCTATCTTCTCCACTTCCATCAGGTCCCTCCCTCCTATTTTCCGGGAGAACCTCCGCGACCCCCTCTGCACAGGGAGTTGCTCCTTCAGGAGTTAGCAGGTCTTCTGCAGGAACAGGCGGTGGAACCGGTGCCACACCACCTGAGAGGTCAAGGCTTTTACTCAAGGTATTTTCTGATACCAAAGAGAACAGGGGGCCTCAGACCCATCCTGGACTTGCGCAACCTCAACAAGTTCCTTGTGCGGGAGAAGTTCAAAATGCTTACCCTTGGAATCCTTCTGCCCTACCTCCAGCAGGGAGATTGGCTATGCTCCTTGGATCTAAAGGATGCCTACACGCACATCCTCATCCACCCAAGCCACCGCCAATACCTAAGGTTTGTGGTGGCAGGAAATCATTACCAGTACAGAGTACTGCCCTTTGGCCTGTCCTCCGCACCGCGAGTCTTCACAAAATGTCTCGCGGTCGTGGCGGCCCATCTCCGGCTTCACGGCCTCTGTCTTTCCGTACCTCGACGACTGGCTCATCAGAGCAGCGTCCGCTCAGGAGGTCACCAACGCCACCTGCCGCACGGTGACTCTGCTGCAGCACTTGGGCTTTGTTATAAACTTCGCAAAGTCCACTTTGCTCCCCTCACAGGATCTCGAGTTCATCGGCGCAAGGCTGCACACTCCTCAGGCGCGAGCATACCTACCGCTCGACAGGGCTCAACGGCTCATGGACCTAGCCGACCGCTTTCGCAGCCAGCCCCTGGTCTCCGCCAGGCGCTTCCTGAGACTGCTCGGCCATATGGCTTCCACCGTCCATGTGACCCCCAATGCCCGCCTGAATATGCGGTCTGCTCAATGGTGTCTCCGCCAGCAGTGGCGACAAGCCACGGGCGGCCTAGCAGACCTAGTGCGCGTCTCCGAGCCACTGATCTCGTCTCTCCGGTGGTGGCTCCGGCAGCCGAACCTGATATTCGGAATGCCTTTCCAGTCACCTCAGCCGACCCGGGTGCTGACCACCGATGCATCCCTCCTGGGCTGGGGAGCACATTGCCAAGAGGCACGTACTCAGGGCCTCTGGACCACGTGGGAGTCTGCTCAGCAGATCAACTTCCTGGAGCTCAGGGCGATCCGCCTAGCTCTCAAGGCCTTCTCCCACCTGACTTCCCAACGGTCCGTCCTTGTCCAGACGGACAATCAAGTTGCCATGTTCTACGTGAACAAACAGGGGGGCACGGGCTCCTTCCTCCTCTGCCGGGAGGCACAGAAGCTCTGCTCTTGGGCCGTCAGTCACGGCATTCTCCTCAAGGCAGTTTATCTCCCGGGCCAGGAAAATTGCCTTGCAGACAAACTCAGCAGGGTCCTTCAGCCGCACGAGTGGCGTCTGGATCCCTTGGTAGTCCAGAAGCTCTTCCTCAAGTGGGGTCTCCCCACGGTGGATCTCTTTGCCAGTCCTCACAACCGGCAGCTTCCTCGCTTCTGCTCTCGTCAGCCACACCCCCTTCGGGTTGCGGCGGACGCCTTTCTGATATCATGGTCGGGGAGCCTTCTGTACGCTTTCCCTCCCATCCCGCTAGTCTCTCGGACTCTTTTCAAGGTTCTCCGAGACAAAGCCTTCATGATCCTGGTGGCCCCTCGCTGGCCCAGGCAGCCGTGGTTTCCGCTCCTGCTGCAACTGGCGGTGGAGGATCCAATCCCTCTGGGGGTACAACCGGATCTCCTCACTCAGGATCAGGGGTCCCTCCTGCACCCCAACCTCAGGTCTCTCAACCTCATGGCCTGGCTGCTGAGAGGGTAGTCCTTGCTCCCCTTCTCCTGCCGGCGGAGGTGGAGGAGGTCGTCTTGGCTTCGCGACGGCCTTCTACCCGCAAATGCTACGCCCTTAAATGGCGTCGCTTTGCAGTCTGGTGTACCCAACAGTCTCAGGATCCCTTCTGCCCGGTGTCGGTGATCTTGCAGTACTTGCTGCACCTCTCTAATCTAGGACTTAAGTCCAACTCCGTCAGGGTTCACCTCAGTGCTCTGTCAGCACATCATGTGCCGGTGGACGGCAGACCTCTCTCCAACGACCCTCTCGTAGCGAGGTTTCTCCGAGGTCTCCTTCTACTTAAACCACCTCTGCGCCCGCCAGCGCCTGACTGGGACCTGAATGTGGTTTTGCAGCAGATCACCTGTCCGCCTTTTGAACCTATGGCTACCTGTTCTCTCCGTTTTCTGTCTTGGAAAACACTGTTCTTGATAGCCCTCACTTCCGCTAGACGCGTAAGTGAATTGCAGGCCCTCGTGTCTGATCCCCCTTACACTAGGTTCTACAAGAATAGGGTGGTCCTACGGACTCATCCGAAATTTCTGCCTAAAGTGGTCTCCCCTTTTCACATCAATCAGGAGGTGGTACTTCCAACCTTCTTTCCCATACCACACTCCAGCCGAGCTGAGACGGTCCTCCATACCCTGGACTGTAGAAGGGCTCTGAACTTCTACCTTGACCGTACGCGGGAGCACCGTAAAGCTGCTCAGCTTTTTGTGTCTTTTGACCCCAATAGATTGGGGCTCCCGGTCTCCAAGCGTACTCTGTCCATCTGGGTTGCGGACTGTATCTCTTGGGCTTATGGGGCAGCCGGACTCTCCTTAGAAAGGCGAGTCACGGCTCATTGCGTTCGGGCAAAGGCCACGTCAGTGGCTTACCTCCGCTCTGTTCCGCTGGCAGACATCTGCCGGGCCGCTACTTGGTCTTCGAGCCAGACTTTTGCGGTCCATTACTGTCTCGAGAGGGAGTCCCGTAGGGACAGTGCTTTCGGACAGGCAGTCCTCCGTAATCTCTTTGAGGTCTGAGCAACTCCTACCCTCCATCCCGGATGTGGGCTACCGGTGGGTGATAATTCAGCGAAGATTCTATCCTTCTGTGCTGCTGAGCTAGAGGGAGCTCATTTTTGTGCTTAGGGTCTCCGGTAGCCTTGAGCTTGGGAGTCCCATAAGTGAGGACTGACTTCCTGCTTGGTCCTGGAGAAAGCGTAGTTACTCACCTGTAACAGGTGTTCTCCAGGAGCAGCAGGAATCAGTCCTCACTACCCTCCCTCCTCCCCTTGGAGTTGCAATCGTCTGCTTATGTTCTTTTTGCAAATTTTTATGCTGTCTTTTTTAGCTATGTCATCTGACTGGCTAAGATGGCACCCTCGGGCGGGAAGACGACCGCGCATGCGCGCTGCAATTCCCAAAGGCTTTCTTTGAAAGCTGGGGAAAATTGCTCCGCGAGGGCTCCGTCGGCGCCGACGTCACCCATAAGTGAGGACTGATTCCTGCTGCTCCTGGAGAACACCTGTTACAGGTGAGTAACTACGCTTTACTCACCTGTAACAGGCGTTCTCCAGGAGCAGCAGGAATCAGTCCTCACAACCCTCCCTCCTCCTCTTGGAGTTGCAGTTCTATGATTTCGTTTTTGCTATCTTTTAGCTATGTCATCAGACTGAGCAAGATGGCACCCTTGGGCGGGAAGAGGACCGTGCATGCGCGCTGCAATTCCCAAAGGCTTTCTTTGAAAGCTGGGGAAAATTGCTCCGCGAGGGCTCCGTCGGTGCCGACGTCACCCATATGAGGACTGATTGCTGCTGCTCCTGGAGAACACCTGTTACAGGTGAGTAACTACTCTTTCTAGGGTGTATCCCATCCCGTCCCATTGCTTTGTCTACTTTAAGTTGAGTTAGTTTCTCACGAACACAGTCTTCTGAAAATTGTTCAAGATGTCCCTCGCTTCTGTTCTTATTTGTGGGTGTTTTCTGAGGTCCTGCTCCTGGTTCTTCATCTGTGAACACAGAACAAAAATATTTGTTAAGCAATTCCGCTTTATCCTTATCAGCTTCTACATATTCCCCCCTTGCACCCTTGAGTCTGACAATACCACCTTTGCCCTTCCTCTTCTCACTAATATATCTGAAAAATGTTTTATCTCCCCATTTTATTGCATTGGCTATTTCCTCCTCCTTTTGAATCTTTGCCTTCTTGACTACTTTACTAGCTTCTCTAAGTTTTTCCAAATACAGATGCCTGTCTTCCTCTCTCTGTGATCTCTTGTATTTCATGAAGGCCTCCCTCATTTTTTCTTCACTTTTTCAGCTACTTCCTTCGAAAACCATAGCGGTCTCCTGTTCTTTTGCCTTTATTTACCATTTTAACAAAAAGTTTGGTTGCCCTTAAAATACCCCCTTTCAGTTTTGCCAACTGTTTTTCTACATCCCCCAGCTGTTCCCATCCCACTAACGACTCCCTGAGGTATTGGCCCATCTTCGCAAAGTTAGTCTTCCTAAAGTCTAAGATCCTCACCTTGGAATGGATTCTAACAGCCCTAGTCCTAATACTGAACCACACCATCTAGTGATCACTGGATGCAAAATGATCTCCCACTACTACATCAGAAACACTTTCACCATTGGTAAGCACCAAGTCCAGTATGGCCCCTTCACGTATGGGGTCTGTTACCAGTTGCCTGAATAGTTCTCCCTGTAGAGAATCCAGGATCTCCTTACTTCTAGATGATACTGCAGCAGGAATGTGCCAATCAACATCTGGCATATTGAAATCTCCTATCAGTAGCACTTCCCCTTTCCTAGCAATGCTGCGTATGTCTTCAATTAACTCTCTGTCCACCTCTTCCTCTTGTGAGGGAGGTCTGTATATCACACCAATGCAGATAGATTTCTCTTTCCCTCTTTCTAGTTTAACCCACAATGCCTCCTCTCTCCCTTTTAAGCTCTGTAATTCCAAAGCTTTAATAGTAGTTTTTACATATAGCGCCACTCCTCCTCCCCTTCTTCCTACCCTGTCCTTTCTGAATAAAGTATAGCCAGGTATAGTTACATCACGGTCATGGTTTTCTGTGAACCATGTTTCTGTAACTGCCACTAAATCCAAGTCAGCCACTCCCACCAAAGCTTCAACTTCAGGGATCTTATTTCCCATGCTACGGGCATTAATACACACTGCTTTCCATATGTTACCCCTGTTACCCATTTCCATAAAGGTATTTAATGTATCACCTACCTGGGGGCTTTCTTCACCCATCCCCAACGAATCTAGTTTAAAGCCCTCTTCAGTAGATTAGCCAGTCTACTACCGAAGATGCGTTGACCTTTCTTGGACAGATGGATGCCATCTCTGCTCTGCAGTCCTTGGAACAGCATCCCATGGTCTAGGAAACCAAAACGCTCTCGATGACACCATCCTCGCAGCTATGCATTCATCTCCAGGATGCGAGCCTCTCTACCTTGGCCTTTACCCTCAACAGGGAGGATTGAAGAGAACACCACCTGTGCACCTAACTGCTTCACTCTCTGTCCCAGAGCCATGAAGTCACTTTTAATACGTTCCGAGGTATACCTGGCAGTATCATTTGTTCCAACATGGATTAGCAACATTGGGTAATAGTCAGTGGGCTTGATGAGTCTCGGCAAACTCTCCGTAACATCTTGGATTTTGGCACCAGGCAGACAGCATACCTCTCTGGACATCAAGTCTGGTCTGCAGATGGACGCCTCAGTACCCTTCAGAAGAGAGTCTCCAACCACCACTACCCTTCGTTTCCTTCCGGTCACTGATTCTGCAACTTTGGGGTACTTGAACTCTGGTTCTTCCCTTTCCAAGGATGCTTTCACCTCCTCCACTTCCAGGGCTGCATAATGGTTCTTCAATTCAAGGGCTGGAGAAGTTGGATTGGTGATTTTGCAGGCCCTGGTGACTTGTGTCCAACCATCGACATTCTGTTGGCACCCATCTTCTCCTGTGCTGGAGAGCTTGGTTGCTGCAAGAAGCATCTCATCAATGTACTTCTCACTGTCTTGAATGCTCCTCAGCCTCGCCACCTCCTCTCTGAGTTCCTCCACTTGTTTCCTCAGAGCTTCAGCATGCAGGCACCCTGCACATGGAACCGGTCCTTCAACTGGCATTAGGACCTCTGGACCGAGGCAGAAGCTGTAACGGGGGCAACAGCTTTAGCAATACGATTTTTCACAGCCATTGTTCTGTTCGTGGAGCTTAGGTATCTGTTAAAGCACAAGAGAGAGATCTACCAAGTACCAGCCGGTTTCGCAGCTGTCCTTTTAGAGAAAAAGCAGTTAAATCTCTTTAATTATATTCAAAATGTGCTGGTCCAATTCTCTGTGATTTGTTAAAGGTGGAGGTGCCCTATAAAGCAAGACTGCTCACTAGGGGTGGGTGGGAGTCGGGGTGGGTGGGGAGGGAACTAACATCTGATTAGGTGTTAGCAGTTTCTAAACCTGAGGAGGTTACTGGAGTTCAGCAACCTACTGTGCTCAAGGAAAGTTCCCCTAAAGCAACAAAAAACCCTTCTTTTACCTCATCTAATGTCCAACTTATTCACAGGTTTTTTGCTTAGACCAGTTCTTTTCAAATTAACTTTATATCTCCAGGAACAAGCAGGAATGTAGTCTTCACATATGGATATCGGCAGTACCAACGGAGCCTGCGCGGGAACGCTCCCCAGCGTCCAATTAGAAAGCTTTTGGGAGCATCCCACAGCACCTGCGTGCTGCCTTCCTGCCTTTTCCAACTGCCTCTCTCCAGTTCTTCGTTTTCCGCGGAGCCAGCAAGTCGTCGTTCCTGTCACCGCAGAAAATTCTTCTTTATTACTTTCTTTTTTTGTGGTCGCGTCTGCCTTCCTCGACGCTTTACTGGTACCGCCGGTTTTTCTTTATTTCTGTTCTTTTAAAAAAAAAATACTTAGTACTTTTTCCCATTTTTCCCAGGTGCACGTGCCATTTTGGGCCTTAGGCCCAAAAGTTTTTCCTACAATGGAGAAACGACTTTCAGGGTTCAAAATGTGCACCAAGTGTGGCGGTACCATCTCCGTCACTGACACCCATGAATGGTGTCTAAAATGTTTAGGTCCTGACAACTCCATCACGGATTGTATGTCCTGTGCTATGATGTCCAAAAGAGGTCGGCAGAACTGAACTGCTAAACTCAGTACCCTGTTTCCCTCTGATGCAGCTTCGGTGGCATCGACGTCTTCCAGGGCTTCCTCTTCCTCCCGTGGATCTCAGTCCAGCCGTTCCTCAAAGGGTAGATCTCCTTCTAAGCATTGAGATGCCTCTGGCGTTGCCCTTGAGGATTCTGCACCGGCAAAATTGCCCCGGCGGGAGGCTTCGGCTTCCAAAGCATTATCGGGGCTCCAGGATGTTCTCGAGGCCTCGACCTCGGCAGAACTACTGGTGCCATGCTCTGGGGTACCAGCTGTCTTCTCCGGTACCGACATCTAGGCATCGGCAGCGTCGATAGACCAGAGATTCCTGGCTATTGAACGCAGTCTGGCGGCTCTCCTTGCGGCATCGACACCCTCGGAACCGTGTCAGACAGTTCAACCGGTACCTGCACAGACTCCAGTACCGGTACCGATAGCATCAACATCGGCATCCGCATTGCCGGCATCCAGTGACCCGATGCCCTCCGGTACCGATACACCGGTACTGATTTCCCCCGGTACCGACTTCGGTTGGTACGGGTATCGGGTTCTACAAGAGCATCCGGACAGAAGGTACTTCGAGTCCTCAGAGGAATCTGAGGATTCTGATAGTTCTGTCGATACCGGAGCACTTCTTCCAGAGGAGCCCTTCTTCCCTAAACGCAGGATGTCTCCTCCAGAGGATATCTCCTTCCAGGATTTTATCAGGGAGGTGGCTCGGGGTCTCTCCGTTACTGTGGCTCCTGAAGCATAGCCCAGAGCAAAGGAGTTGGAAATTTTACAATATCCCAAAGCTCCTAAGAAGGCAGCTACTCTGCCCATCCATGAGATCTTGCATGATCTCATGCTAAGAATGTGGGAGACCCCTCTTACCACCTCTCCTCATTCTCGTAGACTTGACACTATGTCCTTCCTTGTCCTGGTTTCCAGAAAACTCAGCTTCCTCACCACTCTATTGTAGTGGAATCAGCTATGAAAAGGATCAGGAGTGCAGAGGCATGCCTCTAATCCCCCAGGACGTGAGTGCAGAACTTTGGATGCTTTTGGACGTCGTACTTTCCAAGCTTCCATGCTTTCTGCCAGAATCAGTTCATATATTTTATATATAGGGATGTTCCTGAAGGAAATCACAGGAGATTTAGAGGTTTTGAGTCCTCTTCTTCCTGAGGATAGAAGACAGGATTTTCTCACATTGGTCAAACATGCCCAGGATGTTTCCAAATTTGTCAACTGTGCAGCTTTTGACTGTTTTGAGTGCATAAGCAGAAACTCTGCCATTGCCATAGGTGCACGAAGAATTGCCTGGCTCCAGGCATCTGATTTGGAGCTGTGGGTACAAGACAAACTGGGCAATATTCCTTGTACTGGTGAGAACCTGATTGGCAAGAAAAAGCCAATGAGCTGGATGCTGACAACTCCACCTTCCAAGGCCACAGCTGATCCTGCAAGAAAGAAATCTTTCCAAAAACCTTTCTTTTCTAAGAAAAAAGGTTTTATCCTGCTTATTCCCAGCAGGGACGTTCTGCAGGTCAGCTTGTCGGAAAAGGTCAGCAACCACCCAAACAAAGAAAGGCAAAGACTGCTAAGCCTCAACCGTCCCATTA
The DNA here is from genome assembly GCA_033557465.1 of Ichthyophis bannanicus. NCBI lineage: Eukaryota > Metazoa > Chordata > Amphibia > Gymnophiona > Ichthyophiidae > Ichthyophis > Ichthyophis bannanicus. Next base: position 1,268,173,297 of record CM066032.1, on the reverse strand, counting down.
GTCTCAGCCTCCACAAGGCCTTTGACTTTCAGCTAGAGAACCTAGCCTTCCTGGCTCTCATTGGACCAGAGCCTTCCACCATTCCAGGAAGGGTGTGTCACTTTGCCCCCAGATGGGGGCAGATAACAGCAGAGCATTGGACACTCTCCATCATAAGAGGGGTACAAGCTTCATTTTTTGAGCATGCCCCCTCCCACAATGATAAGGCAGTTCAATTCTCAGACCTCTTACCAACCTGTTAGATCAAGAGATCCACCATGCTTCTTGCCCAAGGGGCAATAGAAGAAGTACCCATTCATCAACAGGGTACAGGGTTTTACTCCCCCTATTTCCTTATCCCAAAGAAAACAGGGGGATACAGACCTATCTTAGACCTCAGAGAATTGAACAAATTCCTGTTCAAAGAGAAGTTCAAGATTTCTCTGGGAACTCTGCTGCCATACCTTCAGAGTCAGGATTGGCTTTGTTCTCTAGATCTCAAGGATGCGTACACCCATGTTCTCATCCATCCAACTCACTGAAAGTTCCTTCGGTTCCTATTTCAAGGAAAGCACTACCAATACAGGGTGCTTCCTTTTGGCCTGGCCTCAGCACCAAGAGTTTTTATGAAATGCATGGCTGTGGTATCAGCATTTCTCTGCACTCTAGGACTATTCGTCTTCCCCTACTTAGACGACTGGCTCATTCGAGCCCCAACAGAGTCAGAGGCCAGGACGTCTCTGTCCTGCACAATGCGTATCCTTCAGTATTTGGGTCTGATCATAAACATCCCAAAATCCAGTCTAACTCCCACTCAGTCTCTAGAATTTATAGGAGCTGTGCTGGATACCAGAAAGGCAAGGGCCTATCTCCCCCAGGCCCGTTGCCTTTGCATGGTGGTTAACTTCTCAAGCAGTGCTAAAGCCTCATCTCACTGCCCGAGAAATGCTACAACTACTAGGCCACATGGCATCTACCGTGCATGTGGTTCCCTATGCTCGCCTCCATATGAGGGCAGCCCAGTGGACTTTATCCACTCAATGGACCCAGGCATCAGGATGCCTGTCAGACAAAATAGCAAGCACAAGTCGCCTTATTTTGTCCCTCCAGTGGTGGAAGTCCACTCAAAACCTGTTGCTGGGGTCCCCTTTTCAGCAACCCTTGCACCAGGCAACTCTCACAACAGATACTTCTCCGATGGGTTGGGGAGCTCATCTGCAAGACCTCTCCACCCAAGGCACCTGGACTCCATAGGAGACTCATCTACATATCAGTCTCTTGGAGCTCAGAGTAATCTTCCTTCTATCCAAGCAAGGACTGTTAATCATCCAGGAAGTTGGTCACAGCTTACCTCAGCAGCACAGGCATAAATAGCTCATCCAGAGCTCTGTGATCCTCAGTCTTGAAGGACTAGAAAAGGGGACTGTTACTTCTGGAGAGAGATCTGCAATTGTGAGTATATACTTCTGGGAATTTTCTGAAAGGAATTCTTTCTATTAAAGCTAATTAATCTGTGAACCCACTATTTTTTATTAAATCAGTCAGGGCCTAGTAGCAGCAGTTTACGTTTAAATTTAAAACACAGAAGAGAACTTTCTGGTTAAATTTGGAACCCAGCAGAGAGCTTGTAGTTTAAATTTCAGAATAAGTTAGAGCCTAGCATCAGCAAAGAGACATAATTTAATAAAATAAGAATATAGCTTACCTCAGGGTACTGTGCAGCAGCCCTCTTTTAGTAAGTGTTATTTCCCTCCCTCCCTCCCCACACCCACCCACCCACCCCTGGGATAATTGTAGCTTTATAGGTACTTACACATCTTAAAAGACAGGAGATGCTCTCAGGTGAAGCTCGTTACCCAAATCAGTCATAAACTAAGGCCTGAGATTAATTAAGCTTCAGGTGAACAAGGTATATTCAACGTATTAGGTACAGTTTTATTGGTATAGATATCCATAGCAACCCTTAGTAAGTAAAGAACTTAAAGATCTAAACAAAAACTTAAAGCTAAGATGCAGACAGCAGTCCAGCAGCGAGATGGGGGCTTTCCAGTCTTTTGCATTCAGTGTCACATGTATGATTTTCTCCTAGTTGGTGAGAGGTCTTATGTGTGCACTAGGTGCAAGGAGCTCTTTGCTCTCAGGGAACGAGTCCGTTCTCTAGAGGCTAGAGTAGCAGACTTGGAAAACATAAGAAAGACAGAGAGGTACATAGATGAGACCTACAGGGATATAGTCCTGAAGTCCCACCTCCAGTCTGGCAGCATCCCTGTTGCCATGGAGGAGAGAGGTCACATGACAGAGCATCACCCTGGTGTGGCAGGTAGTGATCCTGTAACTAGGACCTGTCCTCCAGGTGATGTAAACCCTCTTGCACCAAGGAATTTTCTCCAGGGCCATGTGCCCATGAGGAAAGGGTTAGGACAGCCATTATAGTTGGTGATTTGATCATTAGGCATGTAGATAGCTGGGTGGCTGGGGGACGTGAGGATCGCCTGGTAACATGCCTGCCTGGTGCGAAGGTAGCGGACCTCACGCGCCACCTAGATAAGGTCTTAGATAGTGCTGGGGAGGAGTCTGCTGTCTTGGTACATGTCGGTACCAGTGACATAGGAAAATGTGGTAGGGAGGTTCTGGAGGCAAAAGTTAGGCTCTTAGGTAGGAAGTTGAAATACAGAACTTCCAGGGTAGCGTTCTCCGAAATGCTTCCCGTTCCACGTGCAGGACCCAAAAGGCAGGCAGAGCTCCGGAGTCTCAATGCGTGAATGAGACAATGGTGCAGAGATGAGGGTTTTGGATTTGTTAGGAACTGTGGAACATTCTGGGGAAAGGAGGGGCTCTTCCGAAGGGATGGGCTTCACCTTAACCGGGATGGAACCAGGCTACTTGCATTAACCTTTTAAAAAGGAGATAGAGCAGCTTTTTAACTAGATAATAGGGGAAAGCCGATAGTCGCCCAAGAGCGGATGGTTTGGAAGAATGTATCCTTGAAGGATACTACCAAAAGCAGAGAGGTTCCAAAAAAGAGTAAGGTAGCCCAAATGCCCTCGAGTATGGAGCAGACAGAGCTTAAAGATCCCAAATTACCCATGTCTTCCAATAGCCAAATTAATATGAATAAAATACAGTCTCTAAAATGCTTATATGCAAATGCTAGAAGTCTAAAAAAATAAGATGGGAGAGTTAGAATGTATAGCACTAAATGAGGTTAGATATGATTGGAATATCAGAGACATGGTGGAAGGAGGACAACCAGTGGGACACTGATACCTGGGTACAAACTATATTGTAATGATAGAGCTGATCAAATTGGTGGAGGGGTTGTGCTCTGTTAGAGAGGGCATTGAGTCAGAAAGGATTAAAGTTTTGCAGGAAACAAAATTTGCTGTAGAATCTCTATGGATTGAAATTCCATGTAAAAAGGGGAAGGTGATGGCAGTGGGGGGTGTACTATCGACTACCTGGCCAGAATGAACAAATGGATGATGAAATGCTCAAAGAAATCAAGGAAGCTAACAAGTTACAGTGCAGTAATAATAATGGGTGATTTTAATTACCCCGGTATCGACTGGGTCAGTGTCACGGCAGGACATGCTAGGGAAATAAAGTTTCTAGATGAAATAAATGACTGCTTCTTGGAGCAGCTGGTTCAAGAACCGACCAGAGGGGAAGCCATATTAGACCTAGTCCTTAGTGGAACACCAGATCTAGTGCAAGAGATAAGGGTGTTGGGGCCACTTGGCAATAGTGACCATAGCATGATCGCCTTTGATTTAATTAGTGGAGGAGGGATAGTAAGGAAATCCACAGTACTACCTTTTAACTTTCGAAAGGGAGACTATGATAAAATGAGGAAAATAGGAAAAAACTAAAAGGGGGGTGTTACCAAGATGGCCGCAGCAGCAGTCAGCTCCACGTGAGTGTGCTGTAATGGGAAGGAAGCGAAAGGGGAAGTCAGGGCCATTGCCCTCACAGCCTGTTGATGCCTCTACGCCGAGTGCGGTTTCTGTATTGGGTCCTTTGGATCCATTTCTTGTGCGCACAATGCGGGTCTCGGAAGGAACGGGAGGAAATTCTTGGCTTGCAGTTTTGCTGGAGTCTGAGTGCCCAGCGTCTGCATCGATATCATCTTCGTCCCCCGTAATGATTCCGGCGCCTAAGTTGACTCGCAGCCAGCCCTTGCCAGAAGGCTTCCTGGAGCTTCCGTCTTCATCCTCTGAGGTGGGGGGCAAATGCTCACGAGGGTCAGGTTGGGCTGTCTCAGCTGGGTCAGAGTGAGCTGTCTGGAGAGCTGCGCCCACAAAGATCTTTGGTGGCTTCGGGAGAGGCACGTGTGGAGAAGGAGTTGCTCTCCATGGGTGGTGACCAACCCTTGGCGTGTATGGAGCCAGTTACATCTCTTGCTGAATCAGAAGTGTTTTTTTTCTCTGCAGAGACCGCAGAATTTCACGCTGGAAGCCATTTGGAACTCGATTGTCACTTTGGGTGAGGCTCTTTTACCACAGGTATCTTCGCTGGCTAACAAGGTGAATGCTTCTACAGCTTTGGTGAGTGATTTGGAGAGGAAGGTTTCCATGCTTCACTCAGAGGGACATAGAAAAACTTTCAGTCCTTACAGATGAAAATAGGTTATCCAAATGTTCAATCTCGTGCTAATAATTTGAGACTTATTAACTTTCCTAAAGTTCCATCGATGTCTCCTAGAGATATGTTTAAAAAATACTTGGTGGAGTCACTAGGAGTGTCCCCTGAGTTGGTGCCCCCTTTGGTAAAAATCTATTACTTACCTACAGCTAAACATGTATTGGCTCAAAGTGTTATAGGAGTTAACCAAACTCAGGACGATGTTTTGAATGTCTCGGATATATTAGAAAATTCTGGTTTTGAATCACAGGTACCGTCTACGTTGCTGATAACTTTAGCTTTGTTATCCGATAAGGAATGGGTATTGAAATTGTTTTTCCAGAAGTGGAAAATTTTGTTTCGTGGGCTTTCAGTACGTATATATCCTGATCTATCAAGAGAAACCCAGAGTTTTTGCTGCTTCGGTCTGGGGTTTTGCAGTTGAGAGGGCTTTTTTTTCCTTAAGCACCCATGCAAGTGTCTGGTGAAATACCAGACGTTTTCTTATACTTTTTTTGAGCCCTCCCAATTGTTGGCTTTCATTAGCACCAGGCGTTTGGAGGCCTCTATTGACTCATAGGATTTTGGGTCTGAACTATGTATGCATTTTCTTCTTATATTGTGGTTAAATTATTATGTTAACTCCCCCTTTATAGTGGGCTGGAGAGATAAGGCATTCTGCACTTATGTATGTTATATTTCTTGATATTGTATCCTGTTTTGTTTTTTTTTCTGTGGATGTTTTCTGAATGTCTTGTCTATTGCTTCAAGATTGGTCGGATGTGACCTTTCTTGATTTATTTGAAAATTTTCATAAATAAAAAATAAAAAAAAAAAAAAACTAAAAGGAGCAGTTGCGAAGGTTAAAGACTTACATCAAGCTTGGGTGGTGTTGAAAAATACTATCTTGGAAGCCCAGACCAGCTGTATTCCACGCTTCAAGAAAAGTGGAAGGAAGTCCAAAAAACTGCCAGCATAGTTTAAAAGTGAGGTCAGAGATGCTGCTGTTGCCAAAAAAGCATCTTTCAGGAAATGGAAAAAAGAGCCAAACGACGAAACCTGGAAACAGCACAAGCACTGGCAAGTCAAATGCAAGGCATTGATAAGGCAAGCAAAGGGAGAATTTGAGAAGAAGCTTGCTGCGGAAGCAAAAACACGAAATAGACTTTTTCAAGTACATTTGTAGCAAAAAAACCCGTGAGAGTCAGTTGGTCCATTAGATGATAGAGGGGTTAAATGGGCACTAAGAGGCGACAAGGCAATAGCGGAGAGACTGAATGAATTCTTTGCTTCGGTCTTTACTGAGGAAGATGTAGGGATGTTACCCATGACTGAAGTGGTATTTAAAGGTGCAGAAGAATTGAAGGAAATATTGATACATCAGGAAGATGTATTACAACTATTAGATAAACTGAAGAGTAGCAAATCACCTGGGCCGGATGGTATACATCCAAGGGTGTTGAAAGAACTGAAATATGAGATTGCAGACCTGCTATTAGTAATTTGTGAACTTTCATTAAAATCATCTCTAATACGTCAAGATTGGAGGATCGCCAATGTAACACCAATTTTTAAAAAGGGTTCCAGGGGTGATCCGGGAAACTACAGACCGGTGAGCCTCACATCAGTACCAGGAAAAATGGTAGAAACCATCATAAAGAATAAAATTACTCAGCATTTAGATAGTCATGGCCTAATGGGAGACAGCCAACATGGCTTTAGATAAGGAAGATCTTGTCTTACTAATATTACTGTTATGTTTTTTTGAAGGTGTGAATAAACATGTGGACAAAGGCGAGTCGGTTGATATAGTGTATCTGGACTTTCAGAAAGCCCTTGACAAGGTCCATCAGAGACTTTTGGCAAAACTAAAGAGTCATGGGATAGGAGGCAGTGTACTACTGTAGATCAGGAACTGGTTAAAAGATAGAAAGCAGAGGGTTGGGCTAAATGGCCAATTTTCCCAATGGAGAAAGATGAATAGTGGTGTACCCCAGGGATCTGTGCTCGGTCTGCTGCTTTTTGACATATTCATAAATGACCTGGAAAGCAGAATAACGAGTGAGGTTATCAAATTTGCAGATGAGACAAAGCTATTTAAAGTTGTTAAAACCCAAGAGGATTGTGGAAAATTGCAAGAGGATCTTGATAAATTGGAAGACTGGGCATCAAAATGGCAGATGAAATTTAATGTGGACAAGTGCAAAGTTATGCACCTAGGGAAGAACAACCCAAACTATGGTTACACGATGCAAGGTTCCACATTAGGAACCACCACCCAGGAAAAAGATTTAGGTGTCATTGTGGATAACATTTTAAAGCCCTCGGTCCAGTGTGCAGCGGCGGCCAAGAGAGCAAATAGAATGCTAGGTATCATAAGGAAAGTAATGGAAAATAAAAAAAAAAGATGATATAATGCCTCTATATCGTTCCATGGTAAGACCGCACCTTGAATATTGTGTGCAATTCTGGTCGCCGTATCTTAAAAAGGATATAGCGTTATTAGAAAAGGTTCAGTGAATAGCCACCAAAATGGTAAAGAGGATGGAAGGATACTCCTGTGAAGAAAGGCTAAAAAGGTTAGGGCTCTTTAACCTGGAAAAGAGACGGCTGAGGGGAGATATGATAGAAGTCTATAAATTAATGAACGGAGTGGAACGGATAAACGTAGATCGATTGTTTGTTATCAGACTATAGAAAGACTAGGGGACATGCAATGAAGCTACAGGGTAAACTAAGACTAATAAAATAATTATTTTTTTCATTCAACGTGTAATCAAACTCTGGAATTTGTTACCGGAGGATGTAGTAAAGGCTGTAAGTGTAGCTGGGTTTAAAATAGGTTTGGACAAGTTCCTGGAGGAAAGGTCCATAAACCATTATTAAGAAGGGACCGAGGATATCAATGCTTGACCCAGTACAAGCATTGCGGAACCTGTGTCTTTTGGGGAAACTGCTAGGTACGTATGATCTAGATTGGCCACTGTTGGAAACAGAATACTGGGCTTGATGGACCTTGATCTGACCCACTATGGCATATCTTATGTTCTTATGTTCTCTTCGAGTGTTCCACACCTTGCTCAGCTACAAGACAGTCCTCGTTCATACGGACAATCAAGTAGCCATGTTCTACGTGAACAAGCAGGGGGGAACAGGCTCTCTGTCGCTTTGCAACGAAGCTTTGCGACTATGGGCCCTCGCCAGAGAGCATCAGATTCATCTCCTGGCAGTGTATCTTCCAAAAAAGGGGTGTCCTCTCAGAGAGTAACTGCTTATCATAAAAAATATATTTCCCTCTAGTTACATTCTAGGCTATGAAGCTCCTCTATTGCAACTTCTTGTTTTTTACTCTCACTATGCCAATACTTTAACGCAGATCTTGGGGGAATTAGAGGTCTCAGACTCATCACGGCACTGGCTTTAATAGACTTCGTCCTCAGCCACTGCCCTTTTTGCATCAACGAGCTCTATTAATTCATCCCTTCATTTTCTGCAGTTGATCTTTGTATGCATGTCTATAATTTTTTATTTTTTTAGTGCTGACGCCACCATCCGGCTCCGTGAGATCCTAAGATGTAGATACTGCAGTACGTAACGACGCGGCGTTTAAAAGCCGATAGAGACACAGACCCGCATGCGTGGCGTTTTTTTGAGACCGGTAGGCTCTAAGTGAAGCACCAAGCAGTAAGAAACATTGAGTGTTGCGTCTTTGAATCAGTGAACGCGCCATACAATTTGAGAAGGTAACAATGTATTGGATGCTTTGGATATACAACTCCCCCTGAAGAAACCCATGTCTGTGAAACGCACGAACGGAGCCGAATGGTGGCGTCAGCACTAAAATATTTAAAAAACTAAAAAATTATAGAGTGTATCTTCCAGGCATACAAAACTCTTGGGCAGACACTCAGTCGAGTTCTGCTTCCACACGAGTAGTCTCTGCATGCAGACCAGGTGGCCAAGATTTTTCAAATTTTGGGAACCCCGGAGATAGACCTCTTTGCAAGTCCGTGGAATGCCAAACTTCCCCAGTTCTGTTCCAGAATTCCGGCTCAGGGAGTTCAGGCCAGGGATGCTTTCCTCCTTCATTGGGGTCAAGACTTCCTTTATGCCTTTCCACCCATTCCCCTAATTCCCAAAACCCTGTTCAAGCTTCAGAGAGGCAGAGGCCATATGATCCTCATAGCTCCACATTGGCCACGGCAAGTGTGGTACCCTCTGCTTCTACATCTCTCTCAAGCTCCCTCCCTGGAGTTAGGGTCTGCTCCAGATCTCCTATCTCAGGAGGACGGAACGTTAATGCATCCAAATCCCCAGTCTCTGCATCTGAGGGCTTGGTTGCTGAAGGCCTAGATCTCCATGATCTTAACTTCCCTCAGCAAATAAAGGATATCCTTTATGCTTCCAGAAAACCTTCCACAAGACGCTCTTATGCTTTCAACTGGAAAAGGTTTACCATATGGTGTTTGCAGAAGGGTCTTATCCCCATTGCCATACCACTGGAATCATTACTGGCGTATCTCCTTCATTTATCCAATGCGGGACTTAAGACTAACTCAGTAAGGGTCCATTTGAGTGCTATTGCAGCTTGCTTCAAGCCCCTAAATGGACAACCTATTTCCTCCCATCCTCTTATAGCAAGATTTATGAGAGGCCTTCTGCTAACTAAGCCACCACCTGTGGCATGGGACTTAAATTTGGTTCTTGGTCAGCTCATGAAGCCACCTTTCGAACCTCAAGCTCCTTTCTTGAAAGGTTATCTTTCTCATTGCAATCACATCAGCACGTCGCATCAGTGAGTTGCAAGCACTAGTGGCTGATCCTCCTTATACAAGGTTCCATCATGACAAGGTAGTCCTTCGGACTCATTCACACTTTATGCCAAAGGTGGTCTCGCCTTTTCATTTAAACCAAGCTGTCTACCTGCCTGTTTTTTTTTCCAAGGCCCCATGCATCTAATGCAGAAAGGAATCTTCATACTTTGGACTGTAAAAGAGCTTTAGCCTTTTACTTGCAAAGAACACAGCAACATAGAAAGTCCTCTCAACTCTTTGTTGCTTTTGATCCTTCTCATTTGGAACTTCCAGTCTCCAAGAGAACATTATCTAACTGGATTGCTCAGTATATTTCGTTTGCCTATCAGAGTAAGAATCTTCCTCTGGAGGGCCATGTCACAGCTCACAATGTGAGAGCCATGGCGGCTTCAATGGCTCATCTGCATTCTGTGTCTATCGACGATATCTGTCGAGCAGCCACCTGGGCCTCGGTTCATACCTTCACAGCCCATTGCTGCTTGGACAAGGACTCCCGCCGGGATGCCTTGTTTGGTCAGGCTATTCTTCAACACCTGTTCCATACCTAATCAATTCCTACCCGCCATCCCTGGTTGGATGCCAGAGATCCATGGGGGGAAGTGGAGCCCTGATCCAGGGAGAGACAACTTCTGGGGTCTCTCCCTGGCATCTAAAGCTAGGGAGTCCCCCATATGTGATGACTACATTATTGCTTGTTCCTGGAGATAGCATAGTTACTCACCTGTAACAGGCGATCTCCGGGAACAGCAGGAATTTAGTCTTCACAACCCGCCACCTCCCCTAGGAGTTGTGTATCTATCTCTTTCCCTTTCCCTCTCTCTCTCTCTCTCTCTCTCTCTCTCTCTCTCTCTGTCTCAGCTTTAAAACTCAACTGGAGAGAGGCAGTTGGGGAAGGCAGCACGCAGACGCTGTGGGATGCTCCCACAAGCTTTCTAATTGGATGCTGGGGAGCGTTCCCACGCAGGCTCCGACGATACCCATATGTGAAGACTAAATTCCTGCTGTTCCCGGAGATCACCCGTTACAGGTGAGTAACTATGCTTAACACGTTAATTTAACAGTGGAGTAAACAAGCCACATCTTTTCTTAATTGCTCAGTCTGTGTCTTGCTGACTTATCTGCATAGCATTCTACCTGTGTGCCTGCATCGGGAATGTTAAAACCAAACATAACTTGCAACAGTCGTCGTGCATCTGTGCTAGGATAAACCCAACATTTCCTCCCTTAACTTATAAACTTTGGTGTAGGTGCTATTTCCTTAACTCCTCTCTTGTAGTTCATTGTGAGTTGGTGCAGCCCCCCTGCCGCCCCCCCCCCTTGCCCCGCTGTCCTGTTACTTTGCTGTTACCTCCACACACACACAAATGTGCTTAAATTTGCAATTGCTATTGTATTTACTTAGCCAGGGATGCGTAAAGCCTTCAGATTTTTGCCTTTTATGCTGTCTCACCCTCCATTGCTTACAGATGCTCAAACCTGTTTTTGTTGTAACCTCAAAAAAGCTAACTACCCCCATTACCTCTGGTTCTGCCATCTACCCCAGTTGTTTCTGAAGTGGCCTAGCAATTGTCATAGTTAAGTTACTTATGTCCATATCCAACCCTTTCTCTGCTATATTTACCTGGATCCCTTGTCATAATCAAGCCGTGCTGTTCCCCTGTAAGTTCTATAAGCCTTGCTAATAACATCCAAATACTTAAACAGAACACAGCATTTTTCAGGGTGATGCTCCACCAATAATGCTAGCTAGTATTCTAAATGCTGCTGACCAGTTTGCAGTATTTTCTTGTGACTGCTACATTGTGTTTTTTAGGATTAGTGCATTTTTCTTTGCAATTTGCCCCATAAACGTCAACCTTTAATGAATAAAATATTTCTGTGTACTCGTTATTCCATATTTTTTCCATCATTGCAGTCTGTACATGTTACACCCATCTTGGCTTTTGTGCATTGTCTAGCTAACCTAGACTGGCTGTGAACCTATAACAGTGCATCGAAAAGACAGGACTGACACTAATTGTGCAGCAGAAGGCCATGGGAGTCATTAAGGCTGCCCTGCCTGAAGCATTAGAAGTGATTGAGGCTGGAACAGCAGCTATTTGGCCTAAAGCAGGCAGAACCTGTGCAGCCCAAAGGAGTAGTGAGGATAGGAAGAATGTCTGACTGCAGAACTTGAAACAGGAGAAATTTCTAGGGCTGAAGCAGTGCAAGCTATGAAAGTACATAGCTTTTGAAGCATTAAGAGTAGAAGCCAGAATAAGAGAAGTATGTGTGTCGCATAGCTCAAAGAAGCAGGTGTGGGGAAGGATTATCAGCAGGATGGGTCCAATGCAGGAGTTGTGATAGTGGTGGGATCAGCAGCAGCCTGTGGTCCCAGGAAGATTAGTTCAACAAATATAGATGGAGGGGAGCAGGGAGAGAGACTAATTTTGGATAGTGGAGTTAGCCAGGGAAAGGACAGAAATGAATAGAATTGAGAAACACTGGGAGAGTGAGAGCATGTTGGGGAATGAGGTGAAGGTGCCTAAATGTTTTTGAATTTGAAAAGGGGTCTGCCTGGAAGCCTTTCAGGGTTCATTAATAGGGGGAAGGGGTTTGTGTATTCCTGTTCCTTATCGGTCTTACAGTTCAGTCCTCCACCACTGGGTAGTGCACCTCCTCCTGCAACATGGAGACTGGACAAGTCAAACTTGTGACATCACCGGGTATATCCTGCTGGTCTTCTCCCATGATCCCCCTGTGTGTCCAGTCTCCATGCAGCATGAGGACGTAGTGAGCCTAGGTGCTGGGCTCACTTGAGAAGCAGTTTAGGAGCAGTTAGTCAGGATTTGATTTACCTTGCATTTCTTTTGCCCTTTAGGTGTAATCCTGTAAATTGAATTCATTTAATTTAATTTACTTTTACTTTATTTTATTTTCACCTAGTCTGCCTTAGTGTAAAGGGGGGTTCTGTCCCTTTTCAAAGTTCACGCTGCCAGCTAGCCTCTCTGCTTGGGATTCTTTGGTCTCTGTGCCCGGTGATGATCTCTCCCCCAGGACTGTACGCGGGAGAGCTCTGTGGAACACCTGCATTTTGGCAGTGTCCATGCGGCAGATTCCCATCGCGGAGGGAGCCTCAGGCCGTTCGAGGTTCTTTAGCCGGTGGGCCGGGGCTCGCAGCGTCTGCTACTTCTGGTGGCGCGAGGCAGCAGCGTGTCTGGACAGCTCTTCACCCCGCAGCTACAGCGGGGTAACTGCTGCATCCCGACGCCACAAGGGAGTCTCTCGAGTCCGCATGGAGGGGCTCTGAGCTCTTGCCGCCTCTGTGGTGTTTGGCGCCAAGCGGGCCTGCTTCGGATTGGCGCCATTTTCTCGGCAGGGCTGAGGCCTCGTGGCGGAGAGCGGAGCAGCCCCGCGTTTGAGCAGACGACGCTGTTCCACGCGGCTACACCCAGATAAGGACTTCCTTTTGCTGTTACTTTTAATTCTAATTTTAATTTCCTTTTAATTTTAATTTCCTTTTAATTTCATGATAGTTTATAGTTCTTTGAATGCAATGTGATTGGTTTGGGTTTTTACTTCTTGGGGGGTGCCTTTACCTTTGTCTGCATTCTGGCAGTTAGCGACGTCTGTCAGCAGCAGGTTTCCGTGCTAGGATTTGGCCATTCAGGGTCATCGGCGGCACAACCACCTACAAATTGAGCCCTTTCTGAAATTGTCATTTACATAAGGATGCTATTTCCATGTTTATACGCTTGGAAATTGTGCAGACAGCCTCTAAATGTCGTTATGCCATCTGCAAATTTGATCGCCATGCTTGCTGATCTCTTTTCTAGATCATTTCAGTGCAGTAGATGTTACCAGATGCCAGTTCCAGTACAGATCCCGAGACATTCCACTATTTACGGGTCCCTGTGAGAAAACTGGCCATTTAGTCCTATTGTGTTCCTGTTTTTGATCCATTTCCCATTCTATAATAGCACATCATCTCCTTCCTCAGGAGAAGTTCATAAGGGGCTTTGTCAAGTACCTTCTAAAACATCCAGATACATATCATTTGGCTTACTCACATGTTTATTAACCCTTTGAAAAGACAGCTTGGTGCTGCTTTTCAGAACAAGTTCTATCATTTAACTGGCACTGAACTCAGATTCATTGGTCTGTAGTTTCCAAGATCGCCTTTGAAGCTCTTTAAAAAACAAAAAAAACACTCAAAATAAAAAACAATTAGTGTTACATTAGTAACTCTTCAATCTTTAGAGATCATTAATACTAATGTTATGATTGAGCCTGGCTGATATTATGAATGATCACTATTAGACAAAAATTAGCTAGGTTAAGACACTTTGATTTGGTTTTCTGCACTATGTTATCAGAGCGCAGCTTGCCCATTTGGCGGAAACACTGCCCATCTGGGCCATCTGGGGAAAGGCCCCTGCTGGGGATTGTGAGAAGTGTTGCTGGATGGCACAGTCTGGGGCTTAGTGTTCCAGGGTCCTGGAAGGGTTGATAGCGGCAGTCAGGTCTCCCTGTCTTTGCTATGACGGTCACCTAGGTTCAAGCGTCCTGTGTTTTGGGTGACAGGAGTGGGACACCTGGACATGTGGTGCTGGATGTTGGATAGGCTCATACTTCTTAGGTGCACTCTCCTTGAGTGCGTCTACATGTCCGTGTTCCGTCTGTGATCTCATGCTCAGGTGATTGTTGCAGCAATGACAGAGATCGCTTGGGATATCGTGAGCAGGGTTGTCATGGTGTTGCATGAGGTTGCCAATGCAAGACGGGGCCATCCTGAGGAGTTTGGGCCTCAGTCATCAGCTTTCCCTTCGGTGGCCCGGCTGTCCAGGAGGCATCCCTCCAGATCCGCCGGTCCAGTTCTTCTCTGCCTCTTCTCAATGTGGGCAGGGGGGCTGGCAGATCTGGAAATTCACGTCCACTGCACGTTCTACTGTTTTACCTCTGTCTTGGGGTTCTGAGGTCATATATTCCCAATCATTTGGTGGGGTGCTGCTGTCTGTTGTGCAAGACCAGGTGGTCAACAGTCGGAGGCTGTCGTCTATTCCCCTTACCCCTGAAGGTGCTCACAATTTAAGTTTTTTGTACCTGCGGAGGTGTATGTTAAAGGCTAGCAGGTGCACCTGTGGGACCAGAATCCTCGGTTCTTCTGACCTTCCGTTGAGGTGCGCGTGTGGGGTTTACTCCCTTGGTCGGCTAGCAACTTGCTTCACCCATTGGGCCTTCCCTTTCCTCAAGGCATCGTTGCGTCCCACTTCTTCGTGGGGGCTCGCCGCAGGGCCTGGAGTTATGCTCAGCCGGTTCCAGCCAGGGCTGAGTCCTTGGGGGGAGGCTCCGATCCTAATGATACAGGGAGTGCTGGGATCCGTTCAACCAGGTTCCTTCGGGCCCAGCGTACGTCGTCTTTTGCTGGCCGGTTTAGGTCTTCGTGTCGTGGCGGTGCTCCGAGAAGACAGTAGGCTGCACAGTGCTTGTCTTGGAGCAAGCGCGGGATATCTTTAGGTTCATATTCAAAGCCGTCCGGTTACATGTCCCTCCATTGTGGAATGCTGTACTAGTAGGCATACTTCATATGCTGGGCTTACAAGTTGGCTTCAGCGCTGCTCGGCATCAGCCAAGGTGACTGCTGGTTTAGGCTGTGGAGTCAGCCTGGAGGAGGGGCCTTGCGTTCTCTGGACAATGCCCTGTTCGGTTGTGTGCCTTGTGGCCCTTATGGAGCTGTAAAAAGGAAAAACAAACAAAACAAAAAAAAAGAATAATCAAACAGGAAAGCCTTCCTAATTGTCCCCACTTCTTTTTTATAAGGTTCTGTCCCTTTCTTCCGGGAGCTTGGCCGGAGCGTGGTTAGATTCAGCTACATTTTGGGGATCCTTTATGTACTAGGCGTTTTAGTGTACGCAGCACGCCCAGTGTTCCATCGTCTGACTGGAACGGTACGCGGTACGTCAGCCGTGGCAGGCGTTCACGGACACGGTAGCGGATCGAGCGCTGTAGGTGCTGTCTGAGATCTCTGGGATGGTGGCCTATTTCGATCGGCAGGGTGGAGTCGGTCAGGTGGTCAGGGTGGCCCGAGCGAAGGGACAGCGTGCGCGGTTGAAGCCTTGGCGGCCTGCGTTTCGGTGGGGACACTGTGGTGGCGAATGTCCTTAGCGGGGTCCGAGTGTTTGCCGGAGGAGTGAGATTGCATCAGGCGGTGTGCGCGCCGCGTGTGCTCAGATGTGGTCAGCCCATATTGGACCTCATGGCGACCTGTCAGTCTGCGGCGACGGGTCGATGTTTAGCAGAGGACATATGAGGCTACTGGATAGCGTCGACGCATTGGTACGGGGCCGTGGCCCGGTCCATTCTATGCCTTTCAGAGGTCATTGTGAAAATGGCCGACTGGGGCTGGTTGCTAAGATATGTGCTCTTTAGTCAGTGGGGACCATTACCAGTGTATTCTGCAACATTTGCGTGAGCTTGCATAATCTTTACTTGCAACCAATCGAAATAACTGTCCAAAACCAGTTGATGCAGTCACTACTTAAATTTGCCTCGCTTGACAGTAAAAAAAAAAAAAAAAAAAAAAAAAAAGACATTTATTTTATACCGATAGGTCACTCACAGCATATTTGGCGATTCCTCGTCCTGGTGTTAATCATGCAGATAATTTCTGCTCTAGTTGTGGTGATGTGACTTTTACATCACAAAAATGGCATATGACTGTGGCGGTTCAGAAAGCCTACAATTTATATTTTGGCTGCAGAATAAAAGATCAGGATAAAAGCTAGGCGCCACACATGCTGCAATACATGTGTAGCAGATCTCAGGCTGTGGATGGATGGGAAAAGACCATCAAAGTCTTTTGCGGTTCCAATGATCTGGAGAGGGCCCATGGATCACGTCGGCGATTGTTACTTCTGCATGGTTCCTCCAATTCCGAAGGGCATATCCAGGTGCTGTAAGCGGTTGGCCTACTGGCATTGCGTCGTGGGCATGGCTACCAGAGTCTCCTTTCTTTTTTGCACACCATGTAAGACTCCACATCTTCTGAAACAACGCTGGACTCTGGGGCACTTGACACCCTCTTATATGCCCTTGGTAGATCACGCTTGGTTTATTGCAACTCCTTGCTTAGCTGCATTCCACATTCTCAATTAAAAAGACTCCAACTGGTCCAGGACATAGCTGTAGTAGAGCTACTTTGTGTTGCAAAGAATAAAGCCCTTAAGAGGTGTGACAAATAGGGTGTTTGACGCTGGTGGTTTTTTCCATTTCCCTCTTTTTGCTTCCCACCTCTGTCTGGATGGACCTCGGTTCCGTTCTCCCTCGTGGAATCCAGCTGTGCCTGTTTAGTTGTCGGTTTGGGACTTACGCAAGAACACTTTGCTTGTAACCTGCGTTCCTTGGACCTTAGGTGCGGTTCCGTCGCTTTCTGGGAGGTCTCTTCGCTGCCTGTCCCTCCGTGGAGGCAGGTTCTGCGGGAGAGCGGCAGGTTGCTAACACTTGACACCCTGGTGGGGTCGAGAGCCAAGGTGGAGCTCAAGCGGATTTTTCAGGCGGAGTTCCGGTAGCCTTCTCAGTAGGTCTGTTTCTAGGGCGTTCAGTGTGTTTGCTATGGCGAGTTTGTCTTTCTGAAGCACTAGCACTGCTTGGGGCAGAGTTCTGTGCTGTTTTCACCAGTGAAGAGGATCCAAGTGGGCTCTCGGTCGTGTCTTCCTGGTTGGCTTACCGCCTGTTGACGTGAGGAGCGGGCTGGGGTCGGTGCCTGCTCTGTTCGTTTAGGGGCCGAGCCGACTGGATAGGTCCCTCCCAATGATTACTGCTCTGGTACATCCCAGTGGTGGAGGACTGAACTGTAGGACCGATAAGGAAATGGAAATTACACTTACCTGGTAATTGATGTTCCTTGAGGGAGTACAGTTCAGTCCTCATTCCCGCCCGGGGATGGATGTTTCAGACGCGAGGCATCAGTTCCGAGTATGCTTTCGGATCCTAGAGTCGGCAACAGGCTCTGATTGGCAGGTAATCGCGAGAGCAACCTTTTCTGCCTATACTCTTCCTTAGTTCTCCTTCCTTCTAGCTCTCTGTCTTCCGCTGTTTGGTGCGCAGGGGGACAGGGGCACGGAGGAGGGTGTTTTCGGCCTTTCTTTTTGGGGCCCTGTGATTTTAAAGTTGAAGTTTGGGCATAGCTTTGTATTTAGTACTTTAACTGGTTGTTTGCTCCTTTGAGTCTGCTTTGACAGTAAGTCACTGGGGATCATGGGAGAAGACCAGCAGGATATACCCGGTGATGTCACAAGTTTGACTTGTCCAGTCTCCATGTTGCAGGAGGAGGTGCACTACCCAGTGGTGGAGAACTGAACTGTACTCCCTCAAGGAACATCAATTACCAGGTAAGTGTAATTTCCATATACTGTATTTTGGATCTGTTTGAAGAGATGATTTTGTTTGTATTTTAACAAAAAGAAAAATTAAAAAGGAGGGTCTGCACAGCCTAAAAATTTGTAGAATCAATTGGCCACATTAATCAGTCTGTTTGACTTTTGCTTTTTTAATCTAGGCAACATGTTCCTAAAGATGAAAAAGCCATTCATTCCCTGGGTTGTAAGAGCAGTAACTTTATCCAGAGCATGTCAAGCCTACAGAAAGTAAACATAATGTTTCTTCTGATCTTTATTAACCTGGAAATGTATTGACAAGGTGCACCATTTTTAATTGGATAGTGGATTTTGGATTTTTTACTTGCCTTTTCCAAAAAGACTTAAGGTAGGTTGTTAATCAAGTATGCAAGTTATTCTCCAGGAACAAGCAGGAAGTCAGTCCTCACATATGGGTGACATCGGCGCCAACGGAGCCCATGCAGAGCATTTCCCCAGCTTTCAAAGAAAGCCTTTGGGACATGCTACCACGCATACAGGGTCCTCTTCCCACCCAAGGGTGCCATCTTGTTCAGTCTCATTTTTTCCGTGGAGCCCAATGGATGTCCTGGAAAAAAATCCTTGCTATATCCTTAAAAATTTGCTATTCCCAGTTTGCTTACTGGTTCTCTTTCCACCTCAAGCTGGCATTGTTCTTGGCTCCTTTCTCCATTTTTTGATAGAGACTTGCCTCGAACAGCGTTCATGCCCTTTTTCGCCCAGGTGTCATTGACACCAGCTGGTTGTTCCCCAACCATGTCCCCTGGTGGGTTCAAAAAATGCGACCGCTGCAGTCAAACGTTTCACTGACACTCATGACTGCTGCCTATACTGCCTGGGACCGGACCATGATAACACCTCCTGTGACTTTTGCCAGACCATGATGAGTAAAACCAATACAAAGAGGTCTGAGTTGCAGGAAAAACTGTTCCCCAGGTCCGACTCTTCACCGGCCTACCCAACACTGAGCTCCAATCCCAGCACTTCCCGTGAGTGTCAAACATCCTCTGTGTCCCATGGCGGCGACTCCTCTGAGAAGACCTTGGACCCCAAGAGAGAGAAGAAAAAAATCCTCTGTCAAGGTTCCACCAGGGGGAAACCCAGTTAGCCCTCTCGGTGGGACTCAGGCAACTCAGAAAAGTATCCCACCAAGGTCCTCATAAAGGATTCCTCGGCCAGCGGAGACAGTGCGAGGTTCCTCGAGGCCGTAGTCCTCATGGAGGATGCACTTGTGAGTGTGTCTGTGCCAGGCCCGAGATTCTCAGTGCCCACACTGACAGCTGCGGAGCCTTCTGGCTTGGAATCCAGAATGGCAGTCATGGAGCAGAACATGGCTGCTATTCTAGTCATGCAGCAGGCAATGATGGCTAGTTTGTCCATATCATCTGCGCCAACAACCGGGTCCTCCCAACTGTGGGGGAGTCCCTGGTCATTGATCCGAGCTCCGAGCACCACCGGCCTCGGGTAAGTCCTCTGCTCCGGTCAAGGTCATGTTCCTTGGGAATCTGATCCTCCCCTGCCAGTTTCGGAGACTTGGACCCCAGGTCCTCTAGAGGGCCCTGGCCCTTCGGCGTGGGCCTCAAGGCAAGGAGTTGCAGGGCCTCGGACTTGTCGTCCCCCCTCGACTCTGAGTGGGAGACTAATTATGCGTGCTCCCTGGAAACCAGATGGCATTGTGACATCCCCTTGGACCTGGCTTCCCCCGGTGCCATTCTCCAGAGGACATGGCCTTCCATGACTTTGTCAGGAATATGGCCAGAGCCCTCTCTGTGCAAACCGAGGCAGAGGAAGGACCCATGCATTGAGGAACTGGAGATCCTTCAATTCAAGTCTCCACCCAAGGAAACTCTCATGGTGCTGGTTCCATCTGATCCTCGAGCAGCTTCTGTTATGAATGTGGGAGACCCCAGCATCTGTGCCGGAGAGTGACACCTCTCCATCAGACTCTTCTGTTCTCAGAGCTTGCAGGTCTGCTCAGGGCTAACAGAGTGGAGCCTGTACCCAGGCATCTATGGGGAAAGGGCTTCTACTCAAGGTACTTGCTTGTTCCCAGAAGAACAGTGGGTCTCAGGCCCATACTCGACTTGTGAAACTTTAACAAGTTTCTGGTGAGGGAGAAGTTCAAGATGCACTCCCTTGGAACACTTCTGCCCTACCTCCATCAGGAAGATTGGCTGTGCTACTTGGATCTAAAGTATGCGTACACTCACATCCTGATCCATCCCTCCCACAGGCTGTACCTACGGTTTGTGGTGGGAGGAGAGCACTACCAGTACAGAATGCTGCCCTTCGGCCTAACCTCCATCTCCAAGGGTATTCACCAAGTGCTTGGCGGTGGTAACCGCCCACTTGGGCATACAAGGGTCTTATGTTTTCCCCTACCTGGACGATTGGCTAATCAGGAATGGTACAGCCTCAGAGGTCGGTCAGGCCACAGAGCATACAACCCTCCTACTGTAGCACCTGGGGTTTGTCAACTTCCCCAAATCCCATCTCCCTCCAACCCAAAGGCTGGAGTTCATCGGGGCTCAGTTGGACATGTTACAGGTTAAGGCCATCCTCCCAAGAGAGAGAGCAGACCACCTCATACAGCTGGCAAGAGAGGTACAATGCTGCAGGTCAGTACCGGCTTGCCGCCTTCTCTGCCTATTGGGCCACATGGCCTCAACGGTCCATGTCACACCATTAGCCCGCCTACACATGCAGACATCCCAATGGTGCCTCCACTCACAGTGGACTCAAGCCATGAGCAGACTATGGGACAGGTTCAGTCACCCGCCAACTGGTGCCCTCACCTGGTGGTAAAACATGCACCACCTCCAGGCGAGAATGCCATTGTAGGCACCCGCACCGCAGAGGACTCTGACAACACACACCTCCCTCCTGGGTTGTGCATGGCGGATACCGCCGCACACAAGGCAGCTGGTCCCAGGAGGAGTCGCTCTTGCAGATCAATCTCTTAGAACTCAGGGCAATTTTCCTGGCCCTGCAAGTGTTCTGCCACAGCCTGCGGCACCAACCTCTACTGATCCAGATGGACAACCAGGTGGCCATGTTTTATATCAACAGGCAGGGGGGCATGGGCTTGTACTCCCTCTGCCAGGAGGCAGTGGCCCTTCTTCGCAGTGTGCAACAGCATGCTCCTGCAAGCGGTATACCTGCCAGGCCAGGACAGTTGTTTAGCAGACAGGCTGAGAAGAGTTCTTCACTCACATGAGTGGCGTTTGAACTCCAGGCTAATGAAACACTTTTCCACCGCTGGGGTAGGCCTATGATAGACATAGTAACATAGCAAATGATGGCAGATAAAGACCAGTATGGTCCATCTAGTCTGCCCAGTAAGATGGCAAGAGTAGGTGCACCTGCTGCTCCATACAGGCCACCCCTCCCCATGTCTTTGTTTTAGGGGTGAATCCACTGCTCCGTGTAGGACACCCCTGTTTGTTGAGAAATTAGTTAAGTTTATTTTGATTTTATCCTGTTGCTGTAAAGGGATTCACTGTCCCATGCCATTTTGAATTCTCTCACTGTATTTGCCCCCAACACTTCCATCGGGAGAGCATTCCAAGCATCCACCACCCCTTCAGTGAAAAAGTAATCTCCAGGAACAAGCAGGAATGTAGTCTTAACATATGGGTATCGTCGGTACCAACGGAGCCTGCGCGGGAACGCTCCCCAGCGTCCAATTAGAAAGCTTTTCGGAGTATCCCACAGCGCCTGCGTGCTGCCTTTCCCAACTGCCTCTCTCCAGTTCTTCGTTTTCCGTGGAGCCAGCAGGTTGTCGTTCTGTCACTGCAAAAAAGTTTTCTTATTTTCCTCCTTTTTTTGTGGTCGTGTCTGCCTTGGACGCTATACCGGTACCGCCAGTTCTTTCTTCCTTTTAAAAAAAAATATATATATATAATCTTTTTTTCCAAACTTTTCCTCAGGTGCATGTGCGATTTTGGGCCTTACCACCTCTCCTCACTCCTGTAGACTGGATACCATGTACCGAGTGCCTCCGTGTCCTGGTTTCCAGAAAACTCAGCTTCCTCACCACTCTTATCATAGTGGAATCAGCTATGAGAAGGATCAGAAGTGCAAAGAGGCATGCCTCTAATCCTCCAGGACGTGAGTGTCGAACCTTGGATGCCTTTGGACGTCGTACTGAAGCAGGATGGGTATGTCGAACTCAGCCTGGCCTCCGGGCCCGAATGATATCTGGGCCTGTAGTTTCACCAGGACATCCCTCCCCAACAGGGGTATAGGACATTCAGGCATATACAGGAACTGGTGGATGATAGTCCGTCCCCCCAACTGACACATGTGGTTTTGCAGTAAGGATCATTGCACTCTTTCTCCCGTGGCTCCCACTACAGTTACTGTCCGGGAGGAAATCGTGGCCACTTGCTGAGTAACCACTGAGAGTGTTGCTCCGGTATCAACAATGAACTGCATTTCTTGGTCCCCTAAGTTCATCTTGACCATAGGCTCCTGGGGAACCAACAGAAGCTTGGAGCCCGGTCTGGCCTAGTCTTCATCCGAGTAATAATGTTCCACTGCTGCGAGGCCTTCAAGATCTGGTGGAGGGGGCGGGATGGAATCGTTTGGATATACCATGGGCTGGCCCTGCCCTCGTGTGATGTGTACGGGTACCCTTGCGCCCCTCATGGATGGATATTGCCCCCTCCGATTTGGACACTCATTCTTCCAATGCCCCTCCTCTTTACAGTATGCACACTGATTGGGGCCCAGGAGAAATCTCGACCTCCTTTGTCCTCGTCCCCTGCTCCCGTCCTTGGTCCAAACCGATACTGGTGGCCCTTCGGTCAGGGCAGCCGCTAGGAAATCTGCCTCCTTCATCCGACGCTCAGATTCTCGCCTCTGCTCCTGATCACAATTTACAAAGATCTTCTGTGCCACTTCCATCAATTGTGCAGCGTTCATGCCTGCAAATCCTTCCAATTTCTGCAGCTTCTGCCGTATATCACCCTGGGCCTGTGCTACGAAAGCGGTATTCACCATACGAAGATTCTCAGGAGCCGCTGAATCGTAAGGGGTGTACAGTCGATACGCTTCTGACAGACGCTCATAAAACGCTGCTGGGCTCTCATCAGGAAGCTGGAGGATTTCTGCAATCTTGCTGATATTCATAGCCCGCTGCCCTCCCTTCTTGAGGCCTTCAAGGAGCGCGGTCCGGAAGCGTGTGAGAGCCCGTGCTCCTTTGGGATTATTCGGGTCCCACCGAGGGTCTTCATTCGGGAAATCCACAGTTGCTTGCTGCCGGGGATTTATGACCCCAGCGTCTGCAGGATGTGCTTCCAGCCACGTGAGGGTGGCCCGCACAATACGTGCTCGTTCTTCCGTGCTGAATAGGGTGGAAAGCAATTGTCTACAGTCTGACCAAGTAGGCTGGTGCGTTTGCATAATACTGGTCATAAGGTCTGTCAACTCCTGAGGCTTTACAGTATAGGAGGCATAATGGGTTTTCCAATTCAGCAGGTCAGTGGTAGAGAAAGGAACATATATCAGACTAGAAGGTCCTACTGCCACCCATCCGGCAGCATCAAGGTACGGGAGTCCCTGTACTTGTCGTAAAGGCAGTTGGAAATCCTGTTTTGTCTGCTTCTCTGCAGCAGCTGATCGCAGGCGCTGGGCCAGCAGGGTGGACTGAAGCTCAGCCGGGCTGCTCTCAGGGGGTGAGGCTATTACACTGGAGGCAGTACCGGGAGTAGGAGGAGAGGAGGATGATGGAGGGGTCTGTAGGGGCGTATCACTATGAGAGAGGAAATCTGATGAGCTGGAATCTACAGAATCCTCCCTAAGTCCTGCTTCACCCACCCCGGGGGAAGGTTCTCCTGACTCTTCATCTCTTAGGGGCGGATCCTGTAGGCACGGACGGGACAGTAGGGTAAAGCAGATTGAGGGGGCATGCATGGACCTCTGGGGAATCCCACCCCTGGTAGACAGGGGCAGGTATTCGCTCCTTCCTGCGACTGGCAGTTGCCACCATTATTCTACACTGATCCTCGTGGCAGCACTGGAGCCATTTTGGCCGTTTCTGGCATATGTCCAGCTATGAATCAATATAGGGAAACTGCTCCGGGTGTCCCTGCACTACACTCTGATGGACTACAAACACAGTAGGCAAATCAGTGGACCCCTGGGGAGGCCACAGCTTCACTAAGGCTGGCCACTCCCGTTCACATAAAACAGACAATCGAGAGGCAGAGAGTGAAACACCGTAATCCTCTGCAAATCCAGACTTAAAGTTACGGAGCATACACTGCAGGGGTGTCTGCCCTTTGGATTCTCCCACCCCCATGCTCTAATCACAATATACTTTAATCACAATATGCTCTAATCACAATCACAATGCACAATTCTCAATGCAGTAACACTGGCAGTATT
This sequence comes from Ichthyophis bannanicus, assembly GCA_033557465.1. Classification (NCBI taxonomy): domain Eukaryota; kingdom Metazoa; phylum Chordata; class Amphibia; order Gymnophiona; family Ichthyophiidae; genus Ichthyophis; species Ichthyophis bannanicus. The sequence continues at coordinate 1,268,149,101 of CM066032.1, read as the reverse complement.
TCCAGCTCACACAGGGTTAAACCGTCAAACAGACAGACACTGAACACCAAACAAGACATCTGAGAGGAGACAAGAGAATGCTTGCTGGAACCTGGACTCCACCTTCCCAAGGGGAGGAGGGAGCATTTGGAGAGCCCAGCTGCTCGGACCTCACACACAGGACAACGAAGGAAACGCAGGGAGAAAGGACAGTAACACATTAACAACAGGTACACATATATACAGCTACCCTTCCTTCCTCCCCCCCCCCCCCCCAGCAGACAGGACGAGCAATGATTTCAGAACCCCTCCCCGGGGGCCTTACTCGGACCGCTCGTGCGGGTGATCAAACTGCTACAGGATTACAGAATACCAGGATTTCCAGATTACCAGACTCACAGAACTATCCAAAACAGAAAGGCAGTAGTACTCACCAGATCTCCGGCCGGAGAATGTTTGGATGCCAGTCTATCCTGCCGGATTTCAAACAGAGTAATCAGCCCGCTGGGACTGACCAGCCAGATGTGTCAAGGAATCCTTCCAGACACAAGGGACCTGGTGGCGCCAAGGATCGTTGACGGCCTGGGGGCCGGTCACTGGCCAGCTGAGGCCCTGTCCTGCAGAACCATAGGGAGGGGTTACCTCCACGGGTGCGAGGAGAAAGAGTTTCCTTCCCGGCCAATGCACCAAAAATTAAGCAGGAACCCTGTCTCCCACACCCACGAAAGGAACACACAGACAGACTAGAATGCAAACAAAAAACTTTTATTGTATACACAAGACTCAGCCAGTGCTGGCATCCTGGACAAAGGATCTGAGCCCCCAAATGACGTCCCACACTGTCTTATATACAGTACATTCTCAAACCCCCTTGCTACCTTCCCCTTCGCCCCAGGTATCTCTTCTTCACCAATCGGTAGCCGCAGAAGGGGGGGACAGTGGGCTCTCATCAAGCATTCCCGAGTGACCTGCTTAGACTGGTATGCTCTGGTTTTCTGGGCGAAAGGGTATGTGTAAGTGCTGCTTCGCTGCAGCCTGAGGGGGAGAGGGGGGCTTTCTCTCACAGCTGCCTTTTCCGGCTGCCTCAGTACCTTCCAGGCTTCCATGCTTTCTGCTAGGATCAGTTCCTATATTTTATATATGGGAATGTTCCTTAAGGAAGTCACAGGTGATTTAGAGGTTTTGAGTCCTCTTCTTCCTGAAGATAAGAGGCAAGACTTTCTCACACTGGTTAAACATGCCCAGGATGTTTCTAAGTTTGTCAACTGTGCAGCCTTTGACTGTTTTGAGTGCATAAGCAGAACTTCTGCCATTGCCGTAGGTGCACGTAGAATTGCCTGGCTCTAAGCATCTGAATTGGAGCTCTGGGTACAGGACAAACTGGGCAATATTCCTTGTACATGTGAGAATTTGTTTGGTAAGGATTGGCAAGAAAAAGCCAATGAGTTGGATGCTGACAACTCCACCTTGGACAGAGACTGTCCAAGGCCACTGCTGATCCTGCAAGAAAGAAATCTTTCAAGAAACCATTCTTCTTCTCTAAGAAGAAGAGGTTTTACCCCTCTTATTCCTAGCAGGAACGTTCGACAGGTCAGCCTACCCGTAAGGGTCAGCAACCACCTAAACAAAGAAAAGCAAAGACTGTTAAGCCTCAACCGTCTCAGCCTCCACAAGGCCTTTGACTTTCATCTAGAGAACTTAGCCTTCCTGACTCTCAATGGACCAGAGTCCTCCACCATTCCAGGAAGGTTGTCTCATTTTGCCCCCAGATGGGGGCAAATAACAGCAGAACAATGGACTCTCTCCATTATAAAAGAGGGGTACAAGCTTCACTTCCTGTGCATGCCCCCTCCCACAATGGTAAGACAGTTCAATTCTCAGACCTCTCTTATCAAACTTTTAGATCAAGATGTCACTATGCTCCTTGCCCAAGGGACAATAGAAGAAGTACCCATCCATCAACGGTACAGGGTTTTACTCCCCCTATTTCCTTATCCCAAAGAAAACAGGGGGACACAGGCCTATCTTAGACCTCAGAGAATTGAACAAATTCCTGTTCAAAGAGAAATTCAAGATGGTTTCTCTGGGAACTCTGCTGCCATACCTTCAGAGTCAGGATTGGCTTTGTTCTCTAGATCTCAAGGATGCGTACACTCATGTTCTCATCCATCCAACTCACAGAAAGTTCCTTTGGTTCCTTTTTCAAGGAAAGCACTACCAGTACAGGGTGCTGCCTTTTGGCCTGGCCTCAGCACCAAGGATGTTTACAAAATGCATGGCTGTGGTAGCAGCATTTCTGCACACTCTAGGAATATTCGTCTTCCCCTACTTAGATGACTGGCTCATTCGAGCCCCATCAGAGTCAGAGGCCAGGATTTCTCTATCTTGCACAATGCGTATCCTTCAGTATTTGGGTCTGGTCATAAACATCCCAAAATCCAGCCTAACTCCAACTCAGTCTCTAGAGTTCATAGGAGCTTTGCTGGACACCAGAAAAGCAAGGGCCTATCTTCCTCAGACCCGTTGCCTTTGCATGGTGCAGTTAGCTTCTCAAGCAGTGCTAAAGCCTCGTCTCACTGCTCGAGAAATCTTATAACTACTAGGCCACATGGCATCTACTGTGCATGTGAAATAGCCCAAAAAAGAAGCAATCAGTAGCATTCAAGGTGGAAACTACCTGTAAGGAAGAAGGCACCTGGTTAAAACGTGCAGAAATAGGTCGGGTAACCCCAATAAGATAGAAGAATGTGGAGTAATCTATTCCAGGTTGTCTACAGTCCAGATTAGCAAGTATAGTAAGGTTCTGCATTTCACATAAACTAGACGGTACAGCAATGAGACAGGTTGACAGAAAAATCCCAGTTTTTGGAGAATTACGTATGCAAAAGTCTGTCTCATTCAGACCAGTTTAGGCAAGTATTACTGTTGTGTTAGTAGTCTCTGCAGCTGTTAGAAAGTGGGTCCATATCAGGGGTAGGAATAAGGCTAAGGCACATTTTCTCATTCTGGTTGTCCGGAGTTCGTTGGCAGTCTGTTAGAACCCCTCACTGGATGGTGGTATCCTTTTTCAATTTCAAACGCAGGGGTTGATCTGGGATCGGGACTGAGGTCCAGGCTGGAACAACCTCTGGTGCAGCGGCCTTGACGTGAGAATGATGGATCCACGAAGCAACTTCAGCCACCTTGACAGCCGTGGGGGTGGTCAGCAGAACGGTATACGGACCTCGCCACTGGGGGGTCAATGGATCCTTCTTCCACTCCTTGACCCACACTCAGGAACCAGGGTGGTGTGTATGGAGCGCTTCAGTCAGGTTGATGGGGAGCCGCTCCTGGATCCACTGGTGCAATTTCTGCAAAACAGAACTGAGAGCCAACAGTTCCTGTTGGGTTATTTCTGAACCTATCTGTATTAAATCTCCATGGATGCCCTGTATGAGGGGTGCAGGGCGACCATATGCAGCTTCAAAAGGGGGGAGATACCAATACCCTTTCGTGGGGCAGATCGTATGCGGAGCAGAGCTATAGGGAGCAATTGGGGCCACTTTAACGAGGTTTCCTGACACAGTTTCGCTAGTTGGCTCTTTATGGGTACGGTTCATGCGTTCTACTTTCCCCGTGCTCTGCGGACGGTAAGCTGTGTCGATCTGCAAGGCCTTAGCTACTTGTTGCACTACCTGGGCCACGAAGGCAGGTCCATTATCTGATCCCACTACTACTGGGAGCCCAAAGTGGGGAATGATTTCATGCAGCAGCACCTTAGTCACTTCTCTGGCTTTTTCTATGCGGACTGGGAAGGCCTCCACCCACCCCGTGAAAGTACAGACTAGTACTAGCAGATACTGGTACCCATTGGCTCGGGGCATTTCCGAAAAGTCAACCTGTATGTTTCCCATAGGGGTGACCCCATAAGATTGGACCCCCGGGGGTTGGCATGGACCTTGACGGGTGTTATTTTTAGCACATGTTGTGCATTGTCTGACAACAACGGCCACTAAAGAGGACAGGCAGGAGATGAAGAAATATGGGCGCAGGGTAGTTTCCATTGCTGTCTTACCCATATGAGTGGCTTGATGGAAGGAGGATAGGAATGCTGGGGCAAGGCTGTCTGGGATGACTATCACTGGAGCTGTCCCTGTTCTGGGTAACCTTATCCAGCCATCCGTGTGTAATACCCCTCCCTCCTCCTGGCAGAAGAAATCTAGTTCTCGTGTTGTGTATCTCTTAGACCATTGTTTTAGTGGGACTGGAAACAGTGGGGCTTGTAGGTCCTGGGTGCCCTCGGGGAAGGACTGGGACAAGGATATGGTTGGACCCGCCGGGTCTCTGCATCGGCCCGTCTATTCCCCTTAGCTATTTCACTGTCCCCTCTCTGGTGGCCTCGGCAGTGCATAATGGCTACCGCCTTAGGACGCCAGACTGCTTCTAAAAGGGCCAATACTTGGGGGCCGTTCTTTATTTCTGAGCCAGCTGTAGTAACTAACCCTCTTTCCTTGTATAGGGCCCCATGGGCATGGAGAGTGGCAAAGGCATACCGGGAGTCTGTGTATATATTCACATGAAGGCTAGTCCCAAGGATTAAGGCATGGGTCAGGGCAATAAGTTCCGCCTTCTGTGCAGAAGTGCCGGGGAACAAAGGCTGAGCCTCAACGGTCACCTCCATCGTCACCACCGCGTACCCCGCACACCTGCGGCCCTCCACCAGACTGCTTCCATCTACAAAGTAGGTCTCATCCGGATTGCTTAATGGTACATCTGTTAGATCAGGGCGACTGGAGAAGATTGAATCCATCACTTCTAGGCAGTCATGGTCAGGTGGTCCTGGGCTGACAGGTAGGAAAGTAGCAGGGTTCAAGGCTTGACTGGTGGTTATCTGCACCCTGGGATTTCCCAATAGCATACTCGGGTATTTCAACATCCAGGAACTGGTGAACCAGTGACTTCCTTTATGCTCCAGTAATGTTTGGACCGCATGTGGGACGGTGATTAAAAGGTTTTGGCCCATGGATAGTTTATCAGATTCCTCCACTAACAAGGCTGTTGCTGCTATTGCTCTCAGGCAAGGCGGCCATCCCTTGGCCACTGGATCCAGCTGTTTTGACAGGTAGGCGACTGGCCACGGCCAAGACCCCAGTTGTTGAGTCAAGACCCCCAAGGCTGTTCCTGCTGCTTCATGCACATAAAGGGTGAAAGGTTTAGTACCATCCGGAAGGCCTAGGGCTGGTGATGACAGCAGTGCCCTTTTCAGATGCTCGAAGGCCTTCTGTTGGTCCCGACCCCATTCAAGGGGGCTTCTTTCTGGGCCTTTTGTAGACTCATAGAGTGGCTTCGCAATCTTTGCGAAGTTGGGAATCCAGATACGACAGTACCTTGCAGCCCCAAGAAAAGCGGGCACTTGCTTGCGGGTTGTTGGCACAGGGATCCGACACACTGCTTCCTTCCTTTCACTCCCCAACCGTCTTCCTTTCGACAGATGGAATCCCAGATACTTCACTTCCGACTGGCATAACTGAGCCTTTTTCCGTGAAGCTCGGTAGCCTGCATTGTGCAGGAGTTGAAGCTCTGTGGTTGTCAGTATACATTTGGCTTCAGAGTCGGCAGCAATTAGTAGGTCATCGACATACTGTAAAAGTACTCGTCTGCCAGGCTCCCCTGGGGGAAAACTGGCAAGATCTTGGGCCAGTACTGTGCTGAAAATGGTCGGGGAGTTCTTGAATCCCTGTGGTAAGCGAGTCCAGGTAACTTGGGACTTCCTGCCAGTAGCAGGATCCTCTTTCTCAAAGCCAAACAAGTGCTGGCTTGTAGCCAGGCGTATACAGAAGAAGGCATCCTTTAGATCCAGTACCGAGAAGTGAGTAGCAGCAGCCGGGATGAGGCCCAACAGCGTATAAGGGTTTGGCACTACTGGATGCAGGGTCACAGTGGCTTCATTGACACGACGGAGGTCCTGAACAGGTCGGTAGTTGGTGGTTCCAGGTTTACGGACAGGCAGCAAAGGCGTGTTCCATGCCGATTGGCAGGGCCGCAGGATACCATACTGTAGTAGCCGCCTCAAATGATGATGAATTCCTTCCACAGCTGCCCGCGGCAGCAGGTATTGTCGTACATGTACAGGGGAGGCTCCTGGCTTCATTTCAATGCTTACAGGAAGAATATTGATGGCTATTCCAGGGGGGTATCCTTCAGCCCAAACTCCAGGGGGCACTGCATCCCACTTATCCAGGGCGGCCACATCAGATCTAGGCCTGTCCTCATATAACTGCCATTCTTCTTCTCGGGGGACGGACAGTACCAAAACTGCTGGGTCCAGGCTGGGTATTTCGAGCTCAGCCTGGCCCTCAGGCCCGAATGAGATTTGGGCCTGAAGTTTTGCCAGAACATCCCAACCCAGCAAGGGTATCGGACATTCAGGCATATACAGGAACTGGTGGGTGATGGTCCGTCCCCCCAATTGGCATGTGTGGTTTTGCAGAAAAGGTCTCTGGGCCCTCTCTCCTGTGGCTCCCACAATAGTGACTGATTTGGTGGAGATCGGGGCCACTTGTTGGGTAACCACTGAGTGTGGTGCTCCGGTATCGACCATGAATTGCATTTCTCGGTCCCCTAAATTTATTTCGACCATAGGCTCCTGGGGACCCAACAGAAACTTGGAGCCCGGTCTGGCCTAGTAGTCGTCTGAGTCATAATATTCCATAGCCGCAAGGCCTTCAATGGCTGGTGTCGGTGGAGGCGGGAAATCATCATACTGGTCTTGCTCCTGTGTAGTATGTACAGGTGCTCTAGCGCCCCTCATGGATGGATATCTTCCCCATCTTGAGTTACAATTTGGACATTCATTTTTCCAATGTCCCTCTTTGCAGTAGGCGCATTGATTGGGGCCCAGGGGAACCCTCGGCCCCCCGTATCCATGGCCTCGTCCTCGTCCCCTGCTCCCTCCTCTGGCCCAGGCTGGAACCGGTGGTCGGCTAGGGCGGCTGCTAGGAAGTCTGCCTTCTTCATCCAACGCTCTGATTCGCGCTTCTGCTCCTGGTCACGATTTACATATATTTTCTGTGCTACTTCCATCAGTTGTGTTGCATTCATGCCTGCAAACCCTTCCATTTTCTGCAGCTTCCGCCGTATGTCACCTTGTGCCTGTGCCACAAAGGCAGTATTCACCATACGAAGATTCTCTGGAGCCGCTGGATCGTAGGGGGTGTATAATCGGTATGCTTCAGTCAGACGCTCATAAAACGCCGCCGGACTCTCATCAGGAAGCTGGAGAACTTCCGCAATTTTACTGATATTCATAGCTCGTTGTCCCCCCTTCTTAAGGGCCTCAAGGAGCGCGGTCTGGAAACGAGTGAGAGCCAGTGCTCCAGCTGAGTTATTCGGGTCCCAGTGGGGGTCTTCATTCGGGAAATCTACCGTTGCCTGCTGCCGTGGATTTATAACTTCCTCATGGGCAGGATGCGCCTCCAGCCATTCGAGGGTGGCCGGACAATGCGCGCCCGTTCTTCCGTACTGAATAAAGTGGAAAGCAATTGTCTAGTGTCCGACCAGGTAGGCTGGTGTGTTTGCATAATACTGGTCATAAGATCTGTCAGTTCTTGGGGCTTTTCAGTATAGGAGGCATAGTGGGTTTTCCAGTTCAACAGGTCCGTGGTGGAGAAAGGGACATAAATCAGGCTGGATGGTCCCACTGTTACTTGCCCAGTGGCATCAAGGTACAGAAGCCCCTGTACTTGGCGTAGTGGCATTTGGAGATCATGCGACTGCAGGCGGTGGGCCAGCGGGGTGGATGTTTCAGGCTCAGCCAATGTGCTACCAGGGGATGCTACGGTGGTACTGGAGGTATCTGGAGTGGGAGGGGTCAAGGATGTCGGAGGGGTCTGAAGGGGTGTATCCCTATGTGGGGAGGAATCAAGAAAGGAAGAATCTTCCTCAGACCTGGCGCCACCCACCCCTGGAGGAGGTTCAACTACAGGCGGATTCTGTCGCGGGGCAGACGGGACAAGGGGGTGCAACAGAGGAAGGGGGTGTGGAGGGATACAGTCACTAAAATGCTTGTATGCCAATGCTAGAAGTCTAAACAATAAGATGGGAGAATTAGAATATATAGCACTAAATGAGAGGTTAGATATGATTGCACTCTCAGAGACATGGTGGAAGGAGGATAACCAGTGGGACACTGATACCTGGATACAAACTATATTGTAATGATAGAGCTGAACAAATTGGTGGAGGGGTTGCGCTCTATGTTAAAGAGGGCATTGAGTCAGAAAGGATTAAAGTTTTGCAGGGAACACAATTTGCTGTAGAATCTCTATGGATTGAAATTCCATTTATGAAAGGGAAGGTGATGGCAGTGGGAGTATACTATCGACCGCCTGGCCAGAATGAACAAATGGATGATGAAATGCTCAAAGAAATCAAGGAAGCTAACAAAAGCCACAACAGAGTAGTAATAATGGGTGATTTCAATTACCCCGGTATCGACTGGGACAGTCTCACAGCAGGACAAGCTAAAGAGATAAAGTTTCTAGATGAAATAAATGACTGCTTCTTGGAGCAGCTGATTCATGAACCGACCAGAGGGGAAGCCATACTGGACCTAGTCCTTAGTGGAACGCCAGATCTGGTGCAAGAAATAAGGGTGTTGGGACCACTTGGCAATAGTGATCATAGTATGATCATGTTTGATTTAATCAGTGGAGGACAGATAGTAAAGGAATCCACAGTACTACCTTTTAACTTTCAAAAGGGAGACTATGATAGAATGAGGAATATAGTTCGGAAAAAACTAAAAGGAACGGTTCCAAAGGTTAAAGACTTACAGCAAGCTTGGGTGTTATTTAAAAATATTATCCTCGAAGCCCAGACCAGCTGTATTCCACACATTAAGAAAAGTGGAAGAAAGTCCAAAAAACTGCCAGCATGGTTTAAAGGTGAGGTCAGAGAGGCTGTTGCTGCCAAAAGAGCAACCTTCAGGACATGGAAAAAAGAGCCAAATGATGAAAACTGGAAACAACACAAGCACTGGCAAGTTAAATGCAAAGCATTGATAAGGCAGGCAAAGCGGGAATTTGAGAAGAAACTTGCTACGGAAGCAAAAACACGAAATAAAGACTTTTTCAAGTACATTCGTAGCAAAAGGCCTGTGAGAGTCAATTGGACCATTAGATGATAGAGGGGTAAAAGGGGCAGTAAGAGGGGACAAGGCTATAGCAGAGAGACTGAATGAATTCTTTGCTTCGGTCTTTACTGAGGAAGATGTAGGGATGTTACCCAAGACTGAAGTGGTATTTAAAGGTGATACTGCAGAGGAATTGAGAGAAATATCGCTACACCGGGAAGATATATTACAACTATTTGATAAACTGAATAGTAACAAATCACCTGGACCGGATGGTATACATCCCAGAGTGTTGAAAGAACTGAAATATGAGATTGCAGACCTGCTATTGGTAATCTGTGAACTTTCATTAAAATCATCTGTAATACCTGAAGATTGGAGGGTCGCCAACGTAACACCAATTTTTAAAAAGGGTTCCAGGGGTGACCCGGGAAATTACAGACCGGTGAGCCTGACGTCAGTACCAGGGAAAATGGTAGAAACCATCATAAAGAACAAAATTACACAGCATGTAGATAGTCATGGCCTAATGGGAGACAGCCAACATGGCTTTAGACAAGGAAGATCTTGTCTTACTAATCTGATCTGTTTTTTTGAAGGTGTGCATAAACAGGTAGACAAAGGTGAGTCGGTTGATATAGTGTATCTGGACTTTCAGAAAGCTTTTGACAAGGTCCCCCATCAGAGACTTTTGGCAAAGCTAAAAAGTCATGGGATAGGAGGCAGTGTACTATTGTGGATCGGGAACTGGTTAAAAGATAGAAAGCAGAGGGTAGGGCTAAATGGCCAATATTCCCAATGGAAAAAGGTGAATAGTGGAGTACCCCAGGGATCTGTACTGGGTCCCCTACTTTTTGACATATTCATAAATGACCTGGAAAAAGGAATAACTAGTGAGGTTATCAAATTTGCAGATGACACAAAACTGTTTAAAGTTGTTAAAACCCAAGAGGATTGTGGAAAACTGCAGGAGGATCTGGATAAATTGGAAGACTGGGCATCCAAATGGCAGATGAAATTTAATGTGGACAAGTGCAAAGTTATGCACCTAGGAAAGAACAACCCACACTATAGTTACACGATGCAAGGCTCCACATTAGAAACCACCACCCAGGAAAAAGATTTAGGAGTCATCGTGGATAACATGTTAAAACCCTCCGCCCAGTGTGCAGCGGCGGCCAAGAAAGCAAATAGAATGCTAGGTATCATAAGGAAAGGGATGGAGAATAAAACAAAGGATATTATAATGCCTCTGTATCGCTCCATGGTACGACCGCACCTTGAATATTGTGTGCAATTCTGGTCATCGTATCTTAAAAAGGACATAGAGTTATTAGAAAAAGTACAGAGAAGAACCACCAAATTGGTGAAGAGGATGGAAGGCTACTCCTATGAAGAGAGGCTAAAAAGGTTAGGGCTCTTTAACCTGGAAAAGAGACGGCTGAGGGGAGATATGATAGAGGTCTATAAATTAATGAATGGAGTGGAACGGATAAACGTGGATCAATTGTTTACGCTATCAGAATATAGAAGGACAAGGGGACATGTAATGAAGCTACAGGGTAAACTATTTAAGACAAATAAGAGAAAATATTTCTTCACTCAACGTGTAATCAAACTCTGGAATCTGTTACCGGAGGATGTAGTAAGGGCTGTTAGTATAGCTGGGTTTAAAAAAGGTTTGGACAAGTTCCTGGAGGAAAGGTCCATAAACCACTATTAAAAAGGGACCCAGGATATCAATGCTTGACCTAGTACAAGCACTGCAGAACCTGTGTCTTTTGGGGAAACTGCTAGGTACGTATGACCTAGATTGGCCACTGTTGGAAACAGGATACTGGGCTTGATGGACCTCGGTCTGACCCAGTATGGCATTTCTTATGTTCTTATGTGGGCGTTTGTCCCTTCCGGTGACCAACGGCTGCTACCATTATCCTACACTGATCCTCGTGGCAGCGCTGGAGCCATTTTGGCTTGTGCTGGCATATAGCCAGCCATGAATCAATATAAGGGAACTGGTCTGGGTGCTCTTTCGCTACAACTTGATGAACTAAAAACACAGTGGGCAGATCAGTTGACCCCCCGGGAGGCCACAGCTTAACTAAAGTTGGCCACTCCTGCTCACAAAGAACAGAGGCAGAGAGGGGTACCCCATAATCTTCCCCAAACCCAGCCTTAAAATTATGAAGCATACACTGCAGGGGCGTTTGCACTTTGAATTCCCCTGTTCCCATGCTCCCCAGTACAAAAATAAGTAAAATATGCAGTATAAACGCTCTAATCTCACTGCAAGGAATGCAATGTACAGTGTAAATTCAGGTAACAGACCAATTGCACAGGACACACAGGACTACAAAAGGGGAGAAAAACAAAACGACAAGGGGAACAGAGATGTCTCAGCAACTCATACACTCTCTCTCTCTGTAGTAATCTTCAGCAGCTGCCGTTACATACGTCACCACACTCTCACTTTCTCTCTAGCAGCAGCTGTTACAAATACACACGCTCTCTCGCTCTAGCTGCAGCACAAACCCCCCTTTCCCCCTCTCCCTCTTACCAAGCACAGACTGAACGGGCAGCGGTTTCAACAGAGATCCCAGAGCCCTTACTCGGGCTGCCCGTGCGGGTGATCAGACCGCAACAGATTACAGAGTTCCAGACAGAGTTACAGTTACCGAATATCCCCAAAGCAAAAATGTAGAGTACTCACCAGACCTCCGATCAGAGAAGTTTGGATGCCAGTCTATCCAGCCGGATTTCAATCGGAATAATCAGCCTGCCGGGACCAACCAACCAGACAAGTCGAGGTATCCTTCCAGACAAAAGGGCTGGGTGGTGCCAGGACTGTTAATGTCACCCGGGGAGCCGGTCCCTGACCGGCCGAGGCCCGATGCTGCAAGAGCAGACGACCTCCCACCGTGGGTGCAAGGGGAGAGGCTGATATTTTAGCAATTTCGTCCCATCTGGGTCGCAAATGAAATAGCCCAAATGCAGCTAATAAAAGCTCTCTCACACCCACAGAAGGAAGACAAGTCAGACTAGAATGCAAACAGAATCTTTTATTGTGTGCACACAGCCTCAGAGACACAGAGCCGGCCACCCTGAACAAAAGATCTGAGTCCCCTCTCCACGTCATATATTGTCTTATATACAGTATATTTTCAAGCTCATTCTACTTTCTGATTCGCCTCAGGTATCTTTTGTCCACCAATCGGTGGTCCCTGGGGGGTAAGGTGGGGTTTCATAAAGCATTCTCAGTGACCTGTCCAAACTGGTATTCTCTGGTCTGCTGTTATCTAGGGGAGAGGGTATTGTGCTTAGGTTCGTTCAATGTAGCAGCTTTGGCTTGGGGGAGGGGCCTGCTGAGATCTGTGTTTCCGTTCAACAAGCTGATCCTTATGTAAAAGAGCATGGCTGGGGGGGGGGGGGGCAGCTACCTTCCCGGCTGCCTCACATGTGGTCCCTTATGCTCGCCTCCATATGAGAGCAGCCCAGTGGACTTTATCTACTCAATGGACCCAGGCATCAGGGTACCTGTCAGACAGAATAGCAAACACAAATCGCCTTATTCTGTTCCTCCAATGGTGGCAGTCCACTCAAAACCTGTTGCTGGGGTCCCCTTTTCAACAACCTTTACCCCAGGCATCTCTCACAACAGATGCTTCTCCAATGGGTTGGGGAGCTCATCTGGAGGACCTCTCCACCCAGGGTACTTGGACTCCACAGGAGACTCATCTACATCTCAGTCTTTTAAAACTCAGAGCAATCTTCCTTCCACACCCTGCTCAGCTACAACACAGTCCTCATTCGTACGGACAATCAAGTAGCCATATTCTACGTGAACAAGCAGGGAGGAACAGGCTCTCTGTCGCTTTGCAATGAAGCTTTGCGACTATGGGCCATCACCAGAGAGCATCAGATTCATCTCCTGGCAGTGTATCTTCCAGGCATCCAAAACTTGGGCAGACAGACTGTCGAGTTATGCTTCCACACAAATGGTCTTTCTCCAGGACCAAGCAGGAAGTCAGTCCTCACATATGGGTGACGTCGGCACCGACGGAGCCCCCGTGCAGAGCATTTCCCCAGCTTTCATAGAAAGCCTTTGGGAATGCAGCGCACATGCGCAGTCCCCTTCCCGCCCAAGGGTGCCATCTTGCTCAGTCTTCTTTTTTCTGCGGAGCCCAACGGATGTATATTCGTTTTACCTGAGGAAGAAGTTGATTTTCTCAGCGTTAACCTGTTTTTCTTCGGTTCGCCGGTTTCCCTTTCCTGCCTGGGCCTGATACATCGGTATCCAGCCCGTATCTCTTTTTCGGTTTTTGTCCTTGGTGACTAGCGTTCGCACCATTTTTCTTTTTTCACTGGCAGCCCTGTCTTTCGACCTTGCAGGGGCCCTTTTTCCCCGATGGCTGCCAGCGGGTTTAAAAAGTGTGATCGGTGTAAAACCTATGTCTCTCACCGACACATGACTGCTGCCTCCGGTGCCTCGGACCCGATCATGACCCGCTGATCTGTGGTCCGTGTGGGAAGATGTTCTCTAAGGCATTAAGGAGTCGGCAGCACCAAAAGGAAAGAATCTTCTCTGACTCCGCGTCCGGTAGGGCCCGGACCTCGTCAGAGGCCTCAACATCTCGGGACTCCGTCCCCGAGCAGCGTCGAGGCTCCTCTGAAAGGGAGTCTCCCTCGCGGGAGCATCGTAAGAAGAAAAAACCCACGAGGGCGGCGTCGGTGGACGCACTTGGTTCCTCGAGGGCCAAGTCGCATAGCTCCGAGCGCCTTCCCAGGTCTTCGGAGTCGGAGAGGCCTGCAAAACAACCTCGTTTGGAGATGGAGTCCCCGAGTCACGTGAGTACTGTAGTCCTCGTGGACTCACCTGCAGGGGAGCCGATGTCGGGCCCGGCGCCGCCAGGGCCCGAGTTGGGGGCTGCTGAGTCTCCTGAGCTTGGACCCAGGTTGACGGCCTTGGAGAGCAGCTTGGCTGCCTTCATGGAACAGCAGCGGGCACTGATCGCCGGTCTCACCGGTGCATCTGCCCTGACCACCGGGACATCGATATCCAAGTCGACCCCGGAGGCCGAGCTGATCCTCGAGTCCATGCGAGCTCGAGTCGATCCTCGGCCAAGGTCCCCCTCGGCCTCCCGTTCGGGGCTGAGGTTGTCGACGCCAGTACCCTTGTCGTCAGGGCAGATGGCATTGATGCCTGCCCGACCGGAGCCGCTCGATTCCTCCGAGGAATCTGGCTGGGAGACGGAGGATGAGGAGTCGCCTGACATCTTTCGGACTCTGTGCCTTCCCTCGGATTCTCCTGAGTCCGAACCTCGGAGAAGGTCCCCCCCGGAGGATACCTGGTTCTTGGACTTCGTGCGGGACATGGCCAAGGCTTTGGCATTCCCCGCGGATCCCGAGGAGGAGCCTCGAGGCCCTACAAGTATGACTCCCCTGAAGGAGGCCTTTACTGTTCCGGTTCCTCCAATGCTGGAACGGTTGCTCTTCCGCATGTGGGAGGCGCCGGCATCGACGCCGGTCTTGAGCAAGCGGGTCGATTCCATCTATCGAGTCCGCAAGAGCCCCGGGTTCCAATAGGCACAATTACCGCACCACTCCATGGTTGTGGAATTGGCCATGCATCGTCTGAAGAGTCAGAAGATGCACTCCTCGGTGCCTCCCGGCTGGGAGGCCCAGAACCTGGATGCCCTCGGTAAGAAGTGCTTTCAGGGCTCTATGCTTGCTTGCCGTGTCCAGACCTACCAGCTGTACATGGGCATGTACCTTCGAGACCTGGCAAAGGAGATTGCCGGGTTCTCTGCTGGCCTCTCCGAGGAACCTTTGCAGAGGTTCAAAGCTTTGTCATCGGGGATTCGAGAGTGTTCGAAGTTTATATCTCGACCAGCCTATGATGGCTTTGAGGCTTTGGCCCGAGTAGCAGCGGCCGGCATCGGTGCACGCTGTCAGGTCTGGCTACAGTCATCGGACCTCGAGCCATGGGTGCAGGACAAGTTGGTCGATGTCCCCTGCTGAGGTGAAAACCTCTTTGGCAAGCCCATGGCTGACAAGGCTGCTGAACCCGAGACCAAGACTCTTACCCGGACAAGGCTGTCCCGGAAAACTTCTGCCCCTTCTCAGAAGAAGAAGGGCTCGGGGGAAAAAGACCTTTTACCCGAGGAAGTCATCTGCCTATAAACAGTACCCTCATTATCAGGCCTCTGTAGCTCCCCAACAGGGTCAGCAGGCCAAGGGGCAGGGTCATGGGCCCCATAGGCAGAAAGCCCCCAAGCCTCCTACTCCGGCTCCTGCTCAGTAGGGAGGGGGCTTTTGACTG
The DNA here is from genome assembly GCA_033557465.1 of Ichthyophis bannanicus. Classification (NCBI taxonomy): domain Eukaryota; kingdom Metazoa; phylum Chordata; class Amphibia; order Gymnophiona; family Ichthyophiidae; genus Ichthyophis; species Ichthyophis bannanicus. Next base: position 1,268,133,691 of record CM066032.1, on the reverse strand, counting down.
CATTGGCATAGCCTCTCCTCCTCAGCTGGCCCCCATCAGCACTGGAGGCAGGCTGGCCCTGTTCGCTCACAGGTGGTCAGCCGTCTCAAGGGATACCTGGGTTCTCAGTATAGTCCAGAAGGGCTATCTCCTCCACTTCCACCAGGTACCCCCCTCCTATTTTCCAGGGGAGCCTCCCAAACTCCCTCTGCACAGGGACTTACTTCTGCAGGAGTTGGCAGGTCTTCTAAAGGAACAGGCAGTGGAACCAGTGCCCCACCACCTGAGAGGTCACGGCTTCTATTCCAGGTACTTCCTGGTACCAAAGAGAACAGGGGGCCTCAGACCCATCCTAGACTTGCGAAACCTCAACAAGTTCCTGGAGAGGGAAAAGTTCAAGATGCTTACCCTTGGAATCCTGCTGCCCTACCTCCAGCAGGGAGATTGGCTATGCTCCTTAGATCTAAAGGATGCTTCTCGTATTCACATCCTTGTTCATCCAGACCAGACAATATCTCAGATTTGTAGTGGGAGGGAAACCATTATCAGTACAGAGTACTGCCCTTCGGCCTTACATCTGCCCCCAGGGTGTTCACCAAGTGCCTGGCGGTGGTAGCGGTTTACCTCAGGGTTCAAGGCCCCCTTTTCTTCCCGTACCTGGACGATTGGCTCATCAGGGGTCAGTCCCCGCAAGAGGCCAGTCAGGCCACCCTTCGCACTGTCGCTCTGCTTCAGCACCTGGGGTTTGTCATAAACTTCGCAAAGTCCAGTTTGCAACCCTCCCAGAACATGGAATTCATAGGAGCTCGCCTGGACACCTTTCAGGCAAAGGCCTTTCTGCCAGTGGACAGGGCCCACAGATTGATGGCTTTAGCCAGGCTATTCCACAGCAATTCTCTGGTCTCCGCCAGACAATTCCTGAGGCTCTTAGGCCACATGGCATCTACGGTCCATGTGACTCCAAATGCCCATCTACACATGAGGCCAGCTCAATGGGGCCTCAGGACTCAGTGGCACCAGGCCACAGGAAGCCTCACAGACAGAGTGTGGGTGTCCAGCCTACTACAGTGTTCTCTGCAATGGTGGCTTCATCTTCCAAATCTGGTGCAAGTGATGCCTTTTCAGGCACTTCCACACTCTCAGGTGCTGACAACCGATGCTTCTCCAAGGTTGGGGTGCACATTGCCAAGGGGTATGTACTCGGGGCCTGTGGACTCCTTGGGAGGCTGCACAGCAGATCGATCTATTAGAACTGAGAGCTATCCGCTTAGCACTGAGAACTTTCATCTCCTCTCTCACCAGTCCGTCTTGGTTCAGACGGACAATCAAGTAGCTATGTTCTATGTGAACAAACAAGTGGGCACAGGGTCCCGCCTTCTCTGTCAGAAAGCGCAGAAACTGTGCTCCTGGGCAGTCAATCATGGCATTCTTCTCAAAGCAGTCTATCTCCCAGGTCAGGAGAATTACCTGGCGGACAGATTGAGCAGAATCTTGCAGCCGCATGAATGGCAGTTGAATCCCTTAGTGGTTCAACAGATCTTCCTGAAATGGGGTCTTCCAACCATAGATCTCTTTGCCAGTCCTCTGAACCTTCAACTACCCAGGTTCTGTTCCAGACAACCGCATCCTCTCAGTAGCAGCGGATGCGTTTCTCATTCCATGGTCTTCAGGCCTCCTATATGCGTTTCCTCCCATGCCTCTAGTGTCCAAGACCCTTTTCAAGGTGACCCGGGACAAGGCCTCGGTGATTCTGGTGGCCAAGGCAACCCTGGTTCCCACTGCTGTTGCAACTGGCGGTGGACACTCCTCTCCCTCTGGGGATGCAACCCGATCTCCTGTCTCAGGAGCAGGGATCTCTCTTGCACCCCAATCTCCAGTCCCTCAATTTGATGACCTGGCTGCTGAAAGGGTAGTCCTAGCGCCTTTACTACTGCCTAGGGAAGTGGAGGACGTAGTCTTGGCCTCTAGGAGGCAGTCCACCAGAAAGTCTTACGCTCTTAAGTGGCGTAGATTCTCTACCTGGTGTACTCAACACAGTGAGAATCCCTTCTCATGCCTGGTACCTGTGGTGCTGCAGTATTTGCTTCACCTGTCCAACCTAGGCCTTAAGTCCAATTCTGTTCATGTTCATCTTAGTGCTCTTTCAGCACACCACACTCAGGTGGAGGATCAGTCTCTCTCCAGCCATCCTTTGGTGGCTCAATTCCTCAGAGGCCTGCTTTTGCTTAAGCCTCTGGTGCGTCCACTTGCCACTGAATGGGATTTAAATGTGGTCTTGCAACCGCTTACTTGCCCACCATTTGAACCTATGGCTACTTGTCCTCTGCGTTTTCTGTCCTGGAAAACGCTCTTTCTGGTAGCCCTTACCTCAGCAAGGCTATTGAGTGAGCTTTAGGCCCTAGTATCTGAGGCACCTTATACTAAGTTCTATAGGAACAGGGTAGTCTTACGGACTCATCCTAAGTTCCTTCCAAAGGTTGTCTTCTCCTTCCACCTCAATCAGGAGATGGTTCTTCCGACTTTCTTTCCCAGACCTCATGCTAGCCAGGCTGAGATGTTCTTGCATACCCTGGACTGTAGGAGGGCGTTATCCTTCTACCTTGACCGTACGCGGGAGCACCGGAGGGCGGTTCAGCTCTTGGTCTCTTATGACCCCAATAAGTTGGGGTTGGCTGTCTCCAAGCGTACTTTGTCCATATGGGTAGCTGACTGCATCGCCTGGGCTTACAGGGCAGCCGGCCTCTCGTTTCAGGGTCGAGTTACGGCTCACCGTGTCAGGGCGAAGGCTGCGTCAGTGGCTCATCTCCGCTCTGTTCCGTTGACAGACATCTGCCGGGCCGCTATTTGGTCTTCAAGCCAGACTTTTGCGGCCCACTACTGCCTTGAGAGGGAGTCCCGCAGGGACAGTGCTTTCGGGCAAGCGGTACTCCATAATCTCTTTGGGGTCTAGGCAACTCCTACCCTCCTGCCCTGGTGTTGGGCTAACTGTCGGGGGCGTTATCAGAGAGGATTCTGTTCTTGCATGCTGAGGCTCTAGAGGGAGCTCATTTTTCAGTTTGGGGCCTCTGGTAGCCCTAAGCTAGGGAGTCCCATATGTGAGGACTGACTTCCTGCTTGGTCCTGGAGAAAGAGTAGTTACTCACCTGTAACAGGTGTTCTCCAGGAGCAGCAGGAATCAGTCTTCACAGCCCTCCCTCCTCCCCCTGGAGTTGCAGTCATATGATTAATTTTGCTATTTTTGCTGTCTTTTAGCTATGTCATCAGACTGAGCATAATGGCACCCTTGGGCGAGAAGGGGACCGCGCATGCGCGCTGCATTCCCAAAGGCTTTCTATGAAAGCTGGGGAAATGCTCCGCACGGGGGCTCCGTCGGCGCCAACGTCACCCATATGTGAGGACTGATTCCTGCTGCTCCTGGAGAACACCCTGTTACAGGTGAGTAACTACTCTCTACATGCAGACCAGGTAGCCAAGATTTTTCAAATTTGTGGAACCCCAGACATATACCTCTTTGCAAGTCTGTTGAATGCCAAACTTCCCCGATTCTGTTCCAGAATTCCAACTCAGGGCTCTCACGCCAGGGATGCTTTCCTCCTTCATTGGGGTCAAGACTTCCTTTATGCCTTTCCACCCATTCCCCTAATTCCCAAAACCCTGTTCAAGCTTCAGAGAGACAGAGGCCATATGATTCTCATAGCTCCACATTGGCCACGGCAACTGTGGTACCCTCTACTTCTATATCTCTCTCAAGCTCCCTCTCTGGAGTTAGGGTCTGCTCCAGATCTCCTGTCTCAGGAGGATGGAATGTTACGGCATCCAAATCCCCAGTCTCTGCATCTCAGGGCTTGGTTGCTGAAGGTCTAGATCTTCATGATCTTAACCTTTCTCAGCAAGTAAAGGATATCCTTTATGCTTCCAGAAAACCTTCCACAAGACGCTCTTATGCTTTCAAGTGGAGAAGGTTTACCATATGGTGCTCGCAGCAGGGTCTTAGCCCCCTTGCGATACCTCTGGAATCATTACTGGAGTATCTCCTTCATTTATCCAATGCAGGACTTAAGACTAACTCAGTAAGAGTCCATTTGAGTGCTATTGCAGCTTCTTTCAAGCCTTTAAATGGACAACCTATTTCCTCCCATCCTCTTATAGCAAGATTTATGAGAGGCCTTCTGCTAACAAATAAGCCTCCCATTAAGCCACCATCTGTGGCATGGGACTTAAATTTGGTTCTTGGTCAGCTCATGAAGCCACCTTTCGAACCCCTAGCTACTACCTCCTTGAAGTTCCTTTCTTGGAAGGTTATCTTTCTCATTGCAATCACATCAGCACGTCGCATCAGTGAGTTGCAAGCACTAGTGGCTGATCCTCCTTATACAAGGTTCCATCATGACAAGGTAGTCCTTCGGACTCATTCACACTTTATGCCAAAGGTGGTCTCGCCTTTTCATTTAAACCTAGCTGTCTACCTGCCTGTGCTTTTTCCAAGGCCCCATGCATCTAATGCAGAAAGGAATCTTCATACTTTGGACTATAAAAGAGCTTTAGCCTTTTACTTGCAAAGAACACAGCAACATAGAAAGTCCTCTCAACTCCTTGTTGCTTTTGATCCTTCTCATTTGGGACTTCCAGTCTCCAAGAGAACACTAACTGGATTGCTCAGTGTATTTCATTTGCCTATCAGAGTAAGAATCTTCCTCTGGAGGGCCATGTCATAGCTCACAATGTGAGAGCCATGGCGGCTTCAATGGCTCATCTGCACTCTGTGTCTATTGACGACATCTGTCGAGCAGCCACTCTGGCCTCGGTTCATACCTTCACAGCCCATTACTGCTTGGACAAGGACTCCCGCCAGGATGCCTTGTTTGGTCAGGCTGTTCTCCAACACCTGTTCCATACCTAATCAACTCCTACCCACCATCCCTGGTAGGATGCCAGAGATCCATGGGGGGAAGTGGAGCCCTTTCACAGGGACACACTACTTCTGGGGTTCTCTCCCTGGCATCTAAAGGTAGGGAGTCCCCATATATGAAGACTACATTCCTGCTTGTTCCTGGAGATAGCATAGTTACTCACCTGTAACAGGTGATCTCCGGGAACAGCAGGAATTTAGTCTTCACAACCCACACACCTCCCCTAGGAGTTGTATCTCTCTATCTTTCTCTTTCCCTCTCTCTCTCTCTTTGTCTCAGATTTAAACTCAACTGGAGAGAGGCAGTTGGGAAAGGCGGGAAGGCAGCACACAGGTGCTGTGGGATGCTCCGAAAAGCTTTCTTAATTGGACACCGGGGAACGTTCCTGCACAGGCTCCGTCGGTACCGACAATACCCATATGTGAAGACTAAATTCCTGCTGTTCCTGGAGATCACCTGTTACAGGTGAGTAACTAGGCTTTTCCTGACATTGCCTTTCAGTTTACTCCCTTGCAGCTTCATGTTATGCCCTCTAGTTTTATAGCTTCCCTGTCTTTGGAAGAGGTTTGTTCATTATTTCTCTTTACGTATTTAAAGGTCTGAATTATATCTCCCCTGTCCCTCCTCCAGAGTGTACATATTTAGATCTTCAAGTCTGTTCTCATAATGTTTCTGACACAGGATCCAAATCATTTTGATTGCCTTCCTCTGAACAGTTTCCAGTCTTTTTTATATCCTTTGCAAGATATGGTCTCCAAAACTGAACACAGTATTCCAAGTGAGGCCTCACCAGTGGCTTATACAGTGGCATTAGTACCTCTTCCTTTCTGCTGGTACTTCCTCTTTGTATGCAACCCAACATCTTCCTGGCTTTTGCCATTGCCTTGTTGCACTGTTTTGCCACCTTGAGATCCTCAGAAATAATCACACCAAAGTCCTTCTCCTGGTTCGTGCACACCAACCTCTCGCCCCCTATCACGTACATTTCCCTTGGATTTCTGCTTCCCAAGTGCATGACACTGCACGTCTTCACATTAAATCTTAACTGCCAAGCATTAGACCATTCTTTCAGCTTTTGTAGATCTTTCCTCATGTTATCCACTCCCTCAGGGGAGTCCATGCTCTTGCAAATTTTCATGTCATCTGCAGAGAGACAGGCTTTTGCATGCAGTCCTTCAGCAATATCGCTCACAAATATATTGAACAGGGCCGGGCCCAAGACCGAACCCTGGAGCACCTCGCTAATCATTCTTCTTTCATCCGAGTGAGCTTTATTTACCATCACCTTCTGTCGTCTGTCAGTCAACCAATTTCTGATCCAGTTCACCACCTTGGGACCCATCCCCAAACTACTGACTTTATTGATAAGCCCCCTATGAGGGAACAGTATCAAAGGCTTTGCTGAAATCCAGGTAGATGACATCCATCGCATGTCCCTGACCTAGTTCTCTGGTCACCCAGTCAAAGAACTCAATCATTCTCCAGGACCAAGCAGGAAGTCAGTCCTCACATATGGGTGACGTCGGCGCCGACGGAGCCCTCGCGGAGCAATTTTCCCCAGCTTTCAAAGAAAGCCTTTGGGAATTGCAGCGCGCATGCGCGGTCCTCTTCCCGCCCAAGGGTGCCATCTTGCTCAGTCTTCTTTTTTCTGCGGAGCCCTACAGACGTTGCCTGTGAATCCCCGCAGAAAAGTTGATTTTTTCTCTTTATTTCTCTTTTTTCTTCGGTTCGACGCCGGTTCTTTTCCCGCCCGGACTCGCGACGACGGTTGCGAGTCCGTCCCTTATTTTTCAGTTTTTTGTCCTTCGTGACAGATTTCGCGCCTTTTTCCTTTTTCCCTGGCAGCCCTGTCATTCGACCTCGCAGGGGCCCTTTTTCCCCCGATGGCTGCCAGCGGCTTTAAAAAGTGTGATCTCTGTAAGAAACTCATGTCTCTTACAGACACTCATGACTTCTGCCTCCGCTGCCTCGGCCCAGATCATGATTCCATGATCTGTGTGCCCTGCGGCAAAATGTCCTCGAAAGCTTTGAGGAGTCGGCAGCATCAGCGGGAGCGTATCTTCTCTGACTCCGGCCGGGCTCGGACCTCGTCAGAGGCTTCGACGTCTCGGGACTCTGGTCCTGAGCATCGTCGAAGTTCCTCTGAGAGGGGGTCTCCTACCCGGGAACATCATCGGAAGAAGAAACCCGCGAGGGCGGGATCGGTGGACGCTCCTGGTTCCTCGAGGGCCAGGTCGCATAGCCCCGACTCCCGTCCCGGGTCCTCGGAGATGGAGAGGCTGTCAAAACATCCTCGACTCGAGGTGGACTTACCCGCTCACGTGAGTACTGTTGTCCTCGTTGACTCGCCTCCGAAGGACCCGTCGGGCCCGACGCCGTCGGGGCCCGAGTCAGGGGCTGCTGGGTCTTCTGAGCTCGGACTCAGGTTGACAGCCTTGGAGAGCAGTCTGACTGCCTTCTTGGACCAGCAGCGGGTATTGATCGCTTGCCTCGCCGGTGCTTCTGCCCTGACCACCGGGACGTCGACCTCCAAATCGACCCCGGAGACCGAGCCGATCCTCGAGTCCATGAGGGCTCGAGTCGATCCTCGGTCGAGGTCTCCTTCGGCCTCCCATTCGGGACCGAGGTCGTCGACGCCGACTCCCTCGGCGTCGGAGCGGATAGCATCGGTGCCCGCCCGAACGGAGCCGCTCGACTCCTCCTCCTCCGAGGAGTCGGCCTGGGAATCGGAGAACGAAGAGTCACCTGGTTCCTTTCGGACTCGGTGTGTCCCTTCGGACTCCCCCGAGTCCGAACCTCGGAGACGGTCCCCCCCGGAGGATACCCGGTTCTCGGACTTCGTGAGGGATATGGCCAAGGCCCTGGCCTTCCCCGCGGATCCCGAGGAGGAGCCTCGAGTCGAAGAACTCAATGCCCTCCAATATGACTCTCCCCCGAAGGAGGCCTTTATTGTACCGGTTCCTCCGATGCTGGAACGACTTCTCTTCCGCATGTGGGAGAGCCCAGCGTCATCGCCGGTATTAAGCAAGCGGGTCGATTCCATTTATCGAGTCCGCAAGAGCCCCGGCTTCCAGAAGGCACAACTACCGCACCATTCCATGGTGGTGGAATCGGCCATGCAGAGACTTAAGAGTCAAAAAATGCACTCCTCGGTGCCCCCTGGTAGGGAAGCCCGAAGCCTGGATGCCCTCGGTAGAAAGTGCTTCCAGGGCTCTATGCTTGCTTGTCGAGTCCAGACATACCAGCTTTACATGGGCATGTATCTCTGAGACCTGGCTAAGGAAATAGCCGGGTTCTCTGCTAGTCTCTCCGACGAACCTTTGCAGAGGTTCCAAACCTTGTCCACTGGTATTCGGGAGTGCTCCAAGTTTATATCTCGAGCAGCTTATGATGGTTTTGAGGCTTCGGCTCGAGTAGCTGCGGCCGGCATCGGTGGACTCCGCCAGGCTTGGCTTCAGACGTCCGACCTCGAGCCCTGGGTACAGGACAAGTTGGTCGATGTCCATTGCCGAGGTGATAACCTCTTTGGCAAGCCCATGGATGAGAAGGCTGCACAAACCGAGACGAAGACTCTCACCAAGACTCGTCTCTCGAGGAAGACCTCTGCCCCTTCTCAAAAGAAGAAGGCCTCAGGGAAAAAGCCCTTTTACCCGAGGAAAGGTGCTGCCTATAAATACTACCCTCAGTATCAGGCCTCAGCAGCTCCCCCACAGGGAAAGCAGGCCAAGGGACGGGGTAATGGGTCCCGTAGGCAGCAAGCCCCCAAGCCTGCACTACCGGCCCCTGCTCAGCAGGGTGGGGGTTTTTGACTTCCTCAGCATAGCCTCTCCCCCTCAGCTGGTTTCTCTCAGCACAGGAGGCCGGCTGTTCCACTTTGCCCAAAGGTGGTCCAACATCACCACAGATACCTGGGTACTTCACATAGTTCAAAAGGGCTATCTTCTTCACTTTCACCAGATACCTCCCTCCTACTTTCCAGGGGAGCCTCCCAGACTCCCTTTGCACAGGGACTTACTCCTTCAAGGGTCAAGGGTTTTACTCCAGGTACTTCCTGATTCCAAAAAGAACAGGAGGCCTCAGACCCATCCTGGACTTGCGAAACCTCAACAAGTTCCTTGCAAAGGAAAAGTTTAAGATGCTGACCCTTGGAATCCTGCTGCCCTACCTCCAGCAGGGAGACTGGCTATGCTCCTTGGATCTGAAAGATGCATATACTCATATCCTCATTCATCCAGACCACAGACAATATCTCAGATTTGTTGTGGGAGGAAATCATTACCAGTACAGAGTGCTTCCCTTTGGCCTATCCTCCGCACCCAGGATGTTCACCAAATGCCTCGCAGTGGTGGCGGCTTATCTGAGACTTCAAGGTCTGTTTGTGTTCCCATACCTGGACGACTGGCTCATCAGAGCCCAGTCTTCCCAGGAGGCCACTCAAGCCACTCATCGCGCTGTGGCTCTGCTCCAGCACTTGGGTTTTGTCATAAACTTCGCAAAGTCCACTTTGCTCCCCTCTCAAAATCTCGAGTTCATCGGCGCCCGCTTGGACACACTTCAGGCGTGGGCCTTCCTCCCTCTGGACAGGGCCAGGTGGCTCATGGATCTCGCCGGCCACTTTCACAGCAATGCGCTGGTCTCAGCCAGGCATTTTCTGCGACTGCTCGACCATATGGCTTCCACGGTCCATGTGACCCCCAATGCCCGACTGAACATGCGTCCTGCTCAGTGGTGCCTTCGCAATCAATGGCATCAGGCCACCGGGAGCCTAGCGGACTCCGTACGGATCTCCGACCAGCTGGTCTCTTCTCTACAATGGTGGCTACCTCTGCCAAACCTGGTACTAGGAGTAACTTTTCAGCCCCCTACGCATTCTCAGGTCCTGACGACCGATGCTTCTCTCCTGGGTTGGGGAGCACATTGCCAAGGGACATGTACTCAAGGCCTCTGGACTCCTTGGGAGTCTGCCCAGCAGATCAACTTCCTGGAACTCAGAGCTATCCGCCTAGCTCTGAGGGCCTTCTCCCACCTCACTTCTCATAAGAACATAAGATATGCCATACTGGGTCAGACCAAGGTCCATCAAGCCCAGCATTCTGTTTCCAACAGTGGCCAATCTAGGTCATACGTACCTAGCAGTTTCCCCAAGGGACACAGGTTCCACAATGCTTGTACTGGTTCAAGCATTGATATCCTGGGTCCCTTCTTAATGATGGTTTATGGACCTTTCCTCCAGGAACTTGTCCAAACCTTTTTTAAACCCAGCTACACTAACAGCCTTTACTACATCCTCCGGTAACAAATTCCAGAGTTTGATTACACGTTGAGTGAAAAAATATTTTCTTTTATTAGTCTTAAATAGTTTACCCTGTAGCTTCATTGCATGTCCCCTAGTCTTTCCATATTCTGATAAGGTAAACAATCGATCTACGTTTACCCGTTCCACTCCGTTCATTAATTTATAGACTTCTATCATATCTCCCCTCAGCCATCTCTTCTCCAGGCTAAAGAGCCCCAACCTTTTTAGCCTTTCTTCATAGGAGTAGCCTTCCATCCCCTTTACCATTTTGGTGGCTCTTCTCTGAACCTTTTCTAAAATCGCTATATCCTTTTTAAGATACGGCGACCAGAATTGCACACAATATTCAAGGTGCGGTCTCACCATGGAACGATATAGAGGCATTATAATATCTTTTGTTTTATTTTCCATTCCTTTCCTTATCATACCTAGCATTCTATTTGCTCTCTTGGCCGCCGCTGCACACTGGGCCGAGGGTTTTAACAAGGTATCCACAATGACGCCTAAATCTTTTTCCTGGGTGGTGGTTCCTAATGTGGAACCTTGCATCGTGTAACCATAGTTTGGGTTGTTCTTCCCTAGGTGCATAACCTTGCACTTCTCCACATTAAATTTCATCTGCCATTTTGATGCCCAGTCTTCCAATTTATCAAGATCCTCTTGCAATTTTCCACAATCCTCCTGGGTTTTAACAACTTTAAATAGTTTTGTGTCATCTGCAAATTTGATAACCTCACTCGTTATTCCACTTTCCAGGTCATTTATGAATATGTCAAAAAGCAGCGGACCCAGCACAGATCCCTGGGGTACACCACTATTCACCTTTCTCCATTGGGAAAATTGGCCATTTAGCCCTACCCTCTGCTTTCTATCTTTTAACCAGTTCCTGATCCACAGTAGTACACTGCCTCCTATCCCATGACTCTTTAGTTTTGCCAAAAGTCTCTCATGAGGGACTTTGTCAAAGGCTTTCTGAAAGTCCAGATACACAATATCAACCGACTCACCTTTGTCCACCTGTTTATTCACTCCTTCAAAAAAACATAACATTAGTAAGACAAGATCTTCCTTGTCTAAAGCCATGTTGGCTGTCTCCCATTAGGTCGTGACTATCTACATGCTGAGTAATTTTATTCTTTATGATGGTTTCTACCATTTTTTCCGGTACTGATGTCAGGCTCACTGGTCTGTAGTTTCCCGGATCACCCCTCGAACCCTTTTTAAAAATTGGTGTTACATTGGCGATCCTCCAATCCTCAGGTATCAGAGATGATTTTAATGATAGTTCACAGATTACCGATAGCAGGTCTGCAATCTCAAATTTCAGTTCTTTCAACACCCTTGGATGTATACCATCCGGCCCAGGTGATTTGCTACTCTTCAGTTTATCTAATAGTTGTAAGACATCTTCCCGATGTATCGATATTTCCTTCAATTCTTCCACACCTTTAAATACCACTTCAGTCATGGGTAACATCTCTACATCTTCCTCAGTAAAGACCGAAGCAAAGAATTCATTCAGTCTCTCCGCTATCGCCTTGTCGCCTCTTAGTGCTCCTTTAACCCCTTTATCATCTAATGGACCAACTGACTCTCTCACAGGTTTTTTGCTACGAATGTACTTGAAAAGGTCTTTATTTCGCGTTTTTGCTTCCGCAGCAAGCTTCTTCTCAAATTCTCTCTTTGCCTGCCTTATCAATGCCTTGCATTTGACTTGCCAGTGCTTGTGCTGTTTCCAGGTTTCATCGTTTGGCTTTTTTCCATTTCCTGAAAGATGCTTTTTTGGCAACAACAGCCTCTCTGACCTCACCTTTAAACCATGCTGGCAGTTTTTTGGACTTCCTTCCACTTTTCTTAAAGCGTGGAATACAGCTGGTCTGGGCTTCCAAGATGGTATTTTTCAACAACACCCAAGCTTGATGTACGTCTTTAACCTTTGCAACTGCTCCTTTTAGTTTTTTCTTAACTGTTTTCCTCATTTTATCATAGTCTCCCTTTCGAAAGTTAAAGGGTAGTACTGTGGATTTCCTTACTATCCCTCCTCCACTAATTAAATCAAAGGTGATCATGCTATGATCACTATTGCCAAGTGGCCCCAACACCCTTATCTCTTGCACTACATCTGGTGTTCCACTAAGGACTAGGTCTAATATTGCTTCCCCTCTGGTTGGTTCATGAACCAGCTGCTCCAAGAAGCAGTCATTTATTTCATCTAGGAACTTTATCTCCCTAGCATGTCCTGTTGTGACACTGACCCAGTCGATGCCGGGGTAGTTGAAATCACCCATTATTATTACTGCACTGTAACTTTTGCTAGCTTCCTTGATTTCTTTGAGCATTTCATCATCCATTTGTTCATTCTGGCCAGGCGGACGATAGTACACCCCCACTGCCATCGCCTTCCCCTTTTTACATGGAATTTCAATCCATAGAGATTCTACAGCAAATTTTGTTTCTTGCAAAACTTTAATCCTTTCTGACTCAATGCCCTCTCTAACATAGAGCGCAACCCCTCCACCAATTTGGTCAGCTCTATCATTACGATATAGTTTGTACCCAGGTATCAGTGTCCCACTGGTTGTCCTCCTTCCACCATGTCTCTGATATTCCAATCATATCTAACCTCTCGTTTAGTGCTATATATTCTAACTCTCCCATCTTGTTTTGTAGACTTCTAGCATTTGCATACAAGCATTTTAGAGACTGTATTTTATTCATATTAATTTGGCTATTGGTAGACATGGGTAATTTGGGATCTTTAAGTTCTGTCTGCTCCATACTCGAGGGCATTTGGGCTACTTTACTCTTTTTTGGAACCTCTCTGCTTTTTGTAGTATCCTTCAAGGATACATTCTTCCGAACCATGCGCTCTTGGGCGACTGTCGGCTTTCCCCTATTATCTAGTTTAAAAGCTGCTCTATCTCCTTTTTAAAGGTTAATGCCAGCAGCCTGGTTCCATCCCGGTTAAGGTGAAGCCCATCCCTTCGGAAGAGCCCCTCCTTTCCCCAGAATGTTCCCCAGTTCCTAACAAATCCGAACCCCTCATCTCTGCACCATTGTCTCATCCACGCATTGAGACTCCGGAGCTCTGCCTGCCTTTTGGGTCCTGCGCGTGGAACGGGAAGCATTTCGGAGAACGCTACCGTGGAAGTTCTGGATTTCAACTTCCTACCTAAAAGCCTAAATTTAGCTTCCAGAACCTCCCTACCACATTTTCCTGTGTCATTGGTACCGACATGTACCAAGACAGCAGACTCCTCCCCAGCACTATCTAAGACCTTATCTAGGTGGCGTGTGAGGTCCGCTACCTTCGCACCAGGCAGGCATGTTACCAGGCGATCCTCACGTCCACCAGCCACCCAGCTATCTACATGCCTAATGATCGAATCACCAACTATAACTGCTGTCCTAACCCTTCCCTCATGGGCACTTGGCCCTGGAGAAACCTCCTCGGTGCGAGAGGGGTTTACATCACCTGGAGGACAGGTCCTAGTTACAGGATCACTTCCTGCCACACCAGGGTGATGCTCTCCTGTCACGTGACCTCTCTCCTCCCTGGCAACAGGGATGCTGCCAGACTGGAGGTGGGACTTCAGGACTATATCCCTGTAGGTCTCGTCTATGTACCTCTCTGTCTGTCTTATGTTTTCTCACCAGTCTGTGCTGGTCCAGACGGACAATCAAGTTGCGATGTTCTACTTGAACAAACAAGGGGGCACAGGCTCCTTCCCTCTCTGTCGGGAAGCACAAAAGCTGTGCTCTTGGGCCGTCAGCCGCGGCATCCTCCTCAAAGCTGTTTATCTCCCGGGTCAAGAAAATTACCTGGCAGACAAGCTGAGCAGGATCCTCCAACCCCATGAGTGGAGATTGGATCCATTGGTGGTTCAGCGGATCTTTCTCAAGAGGGGCCTCCCCACCATGGATCTATTTGCCAGTCCTCTGAATCGGCAGCTTCCCAAATTCTGCTCTCGACAACCGCATCCTCTCAGAGTAGCGGCGGATGCTTTTCTGATTCCATGGTCCACAGGCCTATTGTGTGCCTTTCCTCCCATGCCACTGGTGTCTCGGACGCTCTTCAAGGTTCTCGATCCTAGTGGCTCCCCAGTGGCCGAGACAGCCCTGGTTCCCGCTTCTGATGCAGCTGGCGGTGGACACTCCTCTTCCTCTGGGGTTTCAACCCGATCTCCTATCACAGGATCAGGGGACTCTCCTACACCCCAACCTCCGGTCCCTTCATCTGATGGACTGGCTGCTGAAAGAGTAGTCCTTGATCTCCTCCTGCTGCCTCGGGAGGTGGAAGAGGTCGTCTTGGCCTCCAGGCGGCCCTCCACCCGGATGTCCTACGCTCTTAAGTGGCGTCGGTTCTCCGTGTGGTGTGCTCAGCAGTCTGCGAATCCCTTCTCCTGCTTGGTGGCAGTGGTCTTGCAATATTTGCTTTACCTCTCCAATCTGGGCCTTTAGTCCAACTCTGTCAGAGTCCACCTCCGTGCTCTCTCTGCGCATCACGCGCTGGTGGATGGCAGGCCTCTTTCCAACCACCCTTTGGTGGCTCGTTTTCTCCGAGGCCGCCTCCTCCTTAAGCCTCCTTTGCGCCCTCCAGCCCCTGAATGGGATCTGAATGTGGTCTTGCAGCGGATTACCTGTCCGCCCTTTGAACCTATGGCTACCTGCCCTCTTCGTTTTCTTTCCTGGAAAACCTTGTTTTTGGTAGCCCTTAGCTCTGCTAGGCGCGTTAGTGAACTGCAGGCCCTAGTGTCTGATCCTCCTTACACTAGGTTCTACAGGAATAGGGTAGTCTTACGGACTCACCCTAAGTTTCTTCCGAAAGTGGTTTCTCCTTTTCATCTCAACCAGGAGGTGGTTCTTCCGACCTTCTTTCCCAGGCCGCACTCCAGCCGGGCTGAAATGGTCCTGCATACCCTGGACTGTAGGAGGGCCTTGTACTTCTACCTTGACCATACGCGGGAGCATAGGAGGGCTGTTCAGCTCTTCGTTCCTTTTGACCCCAATAAATTGGGGCTACCTGTCTCCAAGCGTACTTTGTCCATAAGGGGTCGCTGACTGTATCGCCTGGGCTTATGGGGCAGCCGGCCTCTCGTTGGAGGGTCGAGTCACGGCTCATCGTGTCAGGGCAAAGGCTGCGTCAGTGGCTCATCTCCGCTCTGTTCCGTTGGCAGACATCTGCCGGGCCGCTACTTGGTCTTCAAGCCAGACTTTTGCGGCCCATTACTGCCTGGAGAGGGAGTCCCGCAGGGACAGTGCTTTCGGTCAGGCAGTCCTCCATAATCTCTTTGAGGTTTAGGCAACTCCTACCCTCCGGCCCTGGTGTTGGGCTACCGGTTGGGGGCGTTTTCAGAGAAGATTCCTTCCTTCTGTGCTACTGAGCTAGAGGGAGCTCATTTTTTCCGCTTGAGGTCTCCGGTAGCCTTAAGCTAGGGAGTCCCATATGTGAGGACTGACTTCCTGCTTGGTCCTGGAGAAAGAGTAGTTACTCACCTGTAACAAGTGTTCTCCATGAGCAGCAGGAATCAGTCCTCACAACCCTCCCTCCTCCCCTTGGAGTTGCAGTCCTATCATTTCGTTTTTGCTAATTTTTTTGCTGTCCTTTAGCTATGTCATCAGACTGAGCAAGATGGCACCCTTGGGTGGGAAGGGGACCGCGCATGCGTGCTGCAATTTCCCAAGGCTTTCTTTGAAAGCTGGGGAAATTGCTCCGCGAGGGCTCTGTCGGTGCCGACGTCACCCATATGTGAGGACTGATTCCTGCTGCTCCTGGAGAACACCTGTTAGTGAGTAACTACTCTTTATGGAAAGAGTGGTGGATCCATGGAATAGTCTCCCAGTGGAGGTGGTGGAGATGAGGACAGTAACTGAATTCAAAAAAGCATGGGACAAACACCTGATCTCTAAAGGAAAAAAAGGGGACTGTTGTAGTTGTTGATATGGAAGGACAGACTAGATAGGCTATGTGGTCTTTTTCTGTCGTCATGTTTCTATAACTTAGAAAGAGACATCCAGGCTGTTATATTGGTCACCCATAGAAGTTCTACTTCCATAGAAATTTTCAAGGCTTGGATGTAAAGTTGCAGTTTACACATACACATTTCATCAGTCTAAACCAGGCTTTCTGGTGACCTAACAGGTTTTGTCTTTCTCCATGGACAGTCAGAATCAGTACTTACTTATGGGTGATGTCAGTGACAGAGGCCCTACACAGAAACCTCTCCCAGCTCCTAGAAACAATTTGGAGTGCTACTGCACAAGTGTGTGAGTTCCTATCTTCTGTCACTGTGCCTTATCTCTTTAGTGTTTTTTGTCTGTGGAGTCCCAAGAACATGTTTCCAGTCGGGTCTGCATGCTTCATCATTGTGCTTTTTTTTTTTTTCTTTTATGTTCTTTTGTAAGTTTTGTATTTTCCTTCTGCTGCATGTTTGTCGTTCCATTATTGTCCTTAGATATTTTTTTTGTATGTGTTAAGTTCCCTTCTTTTTTACCACATTGCCTTTATAGGTCATGTTTAGGCCTCAGTCTCTCTAGCTAGGTTACTTTTTCAAAACAGCGATTTGATTTCACTGCAGCTATTTTTGCAGACAAAATGTCCCACAACTCTGCAAACAGATTTAAAAAGTGCACCCAGTGTGGGAAGACCATGTCTACAACAGACACTCATAATTGGAACTTGCAGTGCTTGGGGCCTATCCAAGAACCACTTGCTTGTTTGTTTCTATAGATAACCAAACAACTGCTGAAGAGAAGTATTGTAAATTTTTTGTTGCTGATTACACCAATCAAAGTTGGCATACGTTTGCATAGCCTTAAGAGCTGCACCGAATGCTGGCAGAGCATTTAGACATCAAGGGGTTGTTGAGCCACTTAGAGCAGTGCACTAGTGTCTTCCACAAACTCCTTCCTAAGGAAGAGTGTGTTCTCATCTTTGAGGGCATCTAGAGCGTTAAGCATCAGGTGGATGATGATATGCATTGGCATTGTAGTTCATCTGAGCGCATCTCAAGAGCATTGAGGTGTCAGCTGAATCAGGATGCTCAGAACAGCCCTAATGTAAGAATTGCTCATTCTCCACTTGACTGGACAGCTCCAAATTCCATGTTTGAGACCAAATTGCTGATGCTGCCCTCTGTGCCTCCCCTTGATTCCAGACATGGGTCATTTCTGCTGAGACCCTCCTATTCCTTTTTCAATGGTGGCCCTTGAGGAGAGGGTGACTGTTTTGCCTTGCATGAAGCTCAGGCTTTGATGATATTGAGGCAGATGCATCTTGACATAGAGTCCATCCATGAGACTTTACCCACCTGCCTGTGGGAAAGGAATCAGTGAGATCAGTAACTGCCCAGCTGCTATGGTCTTAAGTGTATTTGGGGGAGATCAGTTCTCTAGGCATCTGATGTCATAAGTGCACTAATGCTCCCACAGGAGATCAATGAAATCCAATGTCTTTCAGTCCCCATCTAAGGAGCTTACATTCCATGATTTTGTGCAGAAAATGGCCAAGTCCATTCCATTTCTGATAGAAATGGAGGAGAAGCCCAGGACAAAAGTGTTAGATTTCCTCCAGCCCATCTGAGGAAGTGGTGACAGGATCCATGCATCTCATCCCTACAGATGAGAATGTGGTGAACCCCCTCTTCTTTGTGCTTCCAGTTAGTAAGTGAATCAGCTGTATGGATGGAGTCTAAATGGTTTCTGCTACAGCGCTGCACCATTCTGTGGTCCTCGAAAAGCAAAGCGTTCCCAGTCGCACTCTTCAGCACCCTGAGGGAGAGGAGCTAGGACTTTGTCTTCTTTTGGGAGGAACTGTGCTCATGTCCTGTGTAGTGTCCTATCAGCTGTTCGTGGCCTGCACTTGCGGAACATTGTGAAATCTGGACAAATTTATAGACTTTCTCCCTCCAGAGTTAAGGTCCCTGTGAGTTAAGGGAATGAGTGTGGAGAACATTGTCAAGTGACATATGCTTGTGATATAGCATAAAGAGCCTCCTTCATGAGTCTTGATGGCTGGAGACATGAAGGCCTCTAACTTACAGCCCTTCGCACAGGAGCAGCCCACTGATGTTCCTTGGTGTGAATCACTTCGGAGATAAGGTGCAAGAGGCTGTAACTAAGATCAAGCATAATGACATCTTCAATATCCTTTGTGTGCCCTCTTCTGACCTGGCCTCTCATCTTGGAGGTTCCATAGCAGGGGCTAACAGAGGTTCTGTTAATCTTACAGACATAGATAGCATCCTCTCTCCCACAGGCAGAGTTTATTGCAATAAATGCTGACTGAATATGTGAACATATCTATTTGCAAAAAGGTAATAAGAGAGAAGCTTATGGATCCTAAGATCAGTTCATACTGAATAAAGCTATTGTGGCCAGTGCTAATAGCAGAAACCTCAGTCTAACATGAGTTGGCTATGAAAGCTTTTGATGATATCCCACAATTGGTGATAAGTTGCTTTGATTTATACAAAATAAACTCCAAACTGAGTGCATCAAGTTTACCATGAAAATGTGGCCAACCACACTCCATATGATATATGAAGATGGTCAATTCTTCATTCCTAACATCAAGATCCAGCAAATAATATTTCAGGGAGACTTCCTGTTTCCACTTTTGTTTTGTATTACACTTAATCCACCGAGTACTCAATAACTCTTTGATCCTGATGCTCCTCGGTCTCTTGTATGCTACATATGTGTATCTTACCATACTTTATTCCCCTGTTTTGTGATCATCTTTGTCTTTATAAAATTGTAAGCTATGATCAGGAACTGTCTCATATCTGTATATACAGTGCTACATATGCCTTGTAGTGCTATACAAATGATAAATAGTAGTAATAGGATATGGATTTAGCCTTAATCCTAAAGAAGGTAACATCACACTTTTATAGATGACCTGAAGCTCTTCACTTCTAGTGACCAACAATTAGTGGAACAACTCCATGTAGTGAAAAGCTGCTCATATGACATCAAAATGTCTCTTGGCCTTGACAAACGTGCTGCTACAACAACCTTCCTTAGAGGAAAACTAAGCAAAACAAAAAACATTGCCTTGACTGAGAATTGTAACATTAGGTTACTTGAATAGAAAAACGTATAAATACTTAAGAGTAAATAAAGGAGCAGCCATCCAGCAAAATTACTGAAAGAAAAGATCAGTAAAGAATGCTACAGGAGATTTAAATTGCTATTGAAGAGTTCTTTAACATCATGGTATAAGATACAAGCTATTAATCAGCTGCCAATTCCTGTACTTTCATATAGATTTGCATTGTAAACTGGCCTCTTAAAGATCGTGAGAGAGTGGATGTATGAAAAAGAAAACTCCTCCATGCCCATGTGGTGATTTGTAAGAACCAGTGTATGCCAAGGCTGTAAATACCTAGAGTCGAAGGAAGACTGGGCCTCATAGAAATCTGTCATACATACAGGGCTATTCTCCAGGACCAAGCAGGAAGTCAGTCCTCACATATGGGTGACGTCGGCGCCGACGGAGCCCCGTGCGGAGCATTTCCCAGCTTTCAAAGAAGGCCTTTGGGAATTGCAGCGCGCATGCGCGGTCCCCTTCCCGCCCAAGGGTGCCATCTTGCTCAGTCTTCTTTTTTCCGTGTAGCCCGACGGACGTAGTTCGTTTTTCGCCGAGGAAAAAGTTGATTTCCCTGTTTTTTGTTCTTTTCCTTTGGTTTGACGCCGGATCCTTTTCCCGCCTGGGCCCGATACGCCGGTATCGAGCCCACTCTCTCTTTTTCGGTTTTTTTCCTTTGTGACTAGCGTTCGCGCCATTTTTCTTTTTTCACTGGCAGCCCTGTCTTTTGACCTCGCAGGGGCCCTTTTTCCCCCGATGGCTGCCAGCGGGTTTATAAAGTGTGATCAGTGTAAGAAACTTATGTCTCTTACCGACACACATGACTGCTGCCTCAGACCCGATCATGACCCAATGATCTGTGGTCCGTGTGGCAAAATGTCCTCGAAGGCGTTGAGTCGGCAGCACCAGAAGGATAGGATCTTCTCTGACTCCGCGTCCGGACGGGCCCGGACCTCGTCAGAGGCCTCGACGTCTCGGGACTCCGGCCCCGAGCAGCGTCGGGGTTCCTCTGAGTGGGGGTCTCCGTGGGAACAGCGGAGGAAAAAGAAACCCGCGAGGGCGGCGTCGGTGGACGCTCCTGGTTCCTCGAGGGCCAGGTCGCATAGCCCTGATAGCTGTCCCGGGTCTTCGGAGTCGGAGAGGCCTGCCAAGCAACCTCGTCTCGAGATGGAGTCTCCTGGACTTGTGAGTGCTGTAGTCCTCATGGATTCTCCTCCAGGGGAGCCGACGGGCCCGACGCTGTTGGGGGCTGCTGGGTCTCCTGAGCTCGGACTCAGGTTGACGGCCTTGGAGAGCAGCCTCATTGCCTTCATGGAACAGCAGCGGGCATTGATTGCCGGTCTCACCGGTGCATCTGCCCCGACCACCGGGACATCGACGTCCTGGTCGACCCCGGAGGCCGAGCCGATCCTAGAGTCCATGCGGGCTCGAGTCAATCCTTGGCCACGGTCTCCCTCGGCCTCCCGTTTGGGACCGAGGTTGTCGACGCGGATGGCATCTGTGCTCACCCGACCGGAGCCGCTCGATTCCTCCTCTGAGGAGTCGGGCTGGGAGACGGAGGACGAAGAGTCACCCGACACCTATCGGACTCACCGGAGTCCGAACCTCGGAGACGATCCCCACCGGAGGATACCCGGTTCTCTGACTTCGTGCGGGATATGGCCAAGGCCTTGGCATTCCCCGGGGATCCCGAGTAGGAGCCTCGAGCCGAGGCGCTCGAGGCCCTCCAGTATGACTCTCCCCCGAAGGAGGCGTTTACTGTACCGGTTCCTCCGCTGCTGGAGCGGCTGCTCTTCCGCATGTGGGAGACCCCGGCCTCGATGCCAGTGTTAAGCAAGCGGGTCGATTCCATCTATCGAGTCCGCAAGAGCCCCGGGTTCCAAAAGGCACAATTACCGCACCACTCCATGGTTGTGGAATCGGCCATGCATCGACTGAAAAGTCAGAAGATGCACTCCTCGGTACCTCCCGGCTGAGAGGCCCAAAACCTGGATGCCCTAGGTAAGAAGTGCTTCCAGGGCACTATGCTTGCTTGCCATGTCCAGACATACCAGCTCTACATGGGCATGTATCTCCAAGACCTGGCAAAGGAGATTGCCGGGTTCTCTGCTGGTCTCTCCGAGGAACCTTTGCAGAGGTTCCAGGCCTTGTCCACTGGTATTCGAGAGTGCTCAAAGTTTATCTCTCGGGCAGCCTACGATGGCTTCGAGGCTTCGGCCCGCGTATCCGGGGCCGGCTTCGGTGCCCGCCGACAGACTTGGCTACAGTCATCCGACCTCGAACCATGGGTACAGGACAAGTTGGTCGATGTCCCCTGCCGGGGTGAAAATCTCTTTGGTAAGCCCATGGCTGAAAAGGCTGCAGAGACTGAGACTCTGACCCTGAAAAACCTCTGCCCCTTCTCATAAAAAGAAGGGCTCGGGGAAAAAGACCTTTTACCTGAGGAAGTCATCTGCCTATAAACAATACCCTCATTATCAGGCCTCTGCAGCTCCCCAACAGGGTCAGCAGGCCAAGGGCCAGGGTCATGGGCCCCGTAGGCAGAAGGCCCCCAAGCCACCAACACCGGCCCCTGCTCAGCAGGGTGGTGGTTTTTGACTCAGAAGGCATAGCCTCTTCTCAGCTGACTCACATCAGCACAGGAGGCCGGCTGGGCCACTTTGCCCACAGGTGGTCAGCCGTCACATCAGATACCTGGGTGCTCCATATAGTCCAAGAGGGCTATCTTCTCCATTTTCACCAGGTACCTCCCTCCTATTTTTCAGGGGAGCCTCCAAGACCCCCTCTGCACAGGGACCTACTCCTTCAGGAGTTAGCAAGTCTGCTAAAGGAACAGGTTGTGGAACCGGTGCCCCACCACCTGAGAGGTCATGGCTTTTATTCCAGGTACTTTCTGGTACCAAAAAGAACAGGAGGCCTCAGACCCATCCTAGACTTGCGCAACCTCAACAAGTTCCTGGAGAGGGAAAAGTTTAAGATGCTTACCCTTGGAATCCTGCTGCCCTACCTCCAGCAGGGAGATTGGCTATGCTCCTTGGATCTAAAGGATGCTTATACTCACATCCTTATTCATCCAGACCACAGACAATATCTCAGATTTGTTGTGGGAGGAAACCACTACCAGTACAAAGTACTACCCTTTGGCCTAACCTCCGCCCCCAGGGTGTTCACCAAGTGCCTGGCGGTGGTGGCGGCCTACCTGAGGCTTCAAGGTCTTTTTGTGTTCCCATACCTGGATGACTGGCTCGTAAGGGGCCAGTCTTCCCAGGAGGCCAATCAAGCCACCCTTTGCACTGTGGCTCTGCTTCAGCACTTGGGGTTTGTCATAAACTTCGCAAAGTCCACTTTGCTCTCGTCCCAGGACTTAGAATTCATAGGAGCAAGGCTGGACACCCTTCAGGCGAAGGCTTTTCTGCCAGTGGACAGAGCCCACAGGTTGATGGATCTCGCCAGGCAGTTTCACAGCAATTCCCTGGTCTCCGTCAGGCAATTCCTGAGACTTCTCGGCCATATGGCTTCCACTGTTCATGTAACCCCCAATGCCCGCCTGCACATGCGGCCTGCTCAGTGGAGCCTTCGAACTCAGTGGCATCAAGCCACAGGGAGCCTTGCAGACTCAGTAAGAATATCCACCCTGCTCGTCTCCTCTCTGCAATGGTGGTTTATCTTCTGAATCTGGTACTCGGAGTGGTTTTTCAATCCACTCCGCATTCTCAAGTGCTGACGACAGATGCTTCTCTTCTAGGTTGGGGAGCGCATTGCCAAGGGGCATGTACTCAGGGTCTCTGGACCCCTTGGGAGGCTGCTCAGCAGATAAACTTCCTGGAGCTATGGGCGATACGCCTAGCTCTGAGAGCCTTCTCCCACCTCACATCTCACCAGTCTGTACTGGTCCAGACGGACAATCAAGTTGCCATGTTCTACATGAACAAACAAGGGGGCACAGGCTCCTTTCTTCTCTGTCAGGAGGCACAGCGGCTGTGCTCTTGGGCCGTCAATCACAGAATCCTCTTCAAGGCTGTCTACCTCCCAGGTCAAGACAATTACCTGGCGGACAGACTGAGCGGATCCTGCAACCACACAAATGGAGATTGAATCCGTTGGTGGTTCAACAGATCTTTCTCAGGTGGGGCCTCCCCACCATGGATCTTTTTGCCAGTCCTCTGAACCGGCAACTCCCGAGATTCTGTTCCAGACAATTGCATCCTCTCAGAGTAGCAGCGGATGCGTTTCTGATTCCGTGGTCCCAAGGCCTACTGTATGCATTTCCTCCCACGCCACTAGTGTCCTGAATACTGTTCAAAGTCCTCAAGGACGGGGCCTCCATGATTCTGATAGCCCCCAGGTGGCCGAGGCAACCCTGGTTCCCCCTTCTGCTACAACTGGCAGTGGACACGCCTCTTCCTTTGGGGATTCAACACGATCTGTCTCAGGAACAGGGATCTCTCTTGCACCCCAACCTCCAGTCCCTTCATCTGATGGCCTGGCTGCTGAAAGGGTAGTCCTGGCTCCCCTACTACTGCCTAGAGAGGTGGAAGACGTAGTCTTAGCCTCTAGACGGCAATCCACCAGGAAATCCTACGCTCTTAAGTGGTGTAGATTCTCCGCATGGTGTGCTCAGCGCAACGAGAATCCCTTCTCGTGCTTGCTAGCGGTAGTATTGCAGTATTTGCTTTACCTCTCCAATCTAGGCCTTAAGTCCAACTCTGTCAGGGTTCGCCTCAGTGCTCTCTCAGCGCACCACTCGCCGGTGGACGGCAGGCCTCTTTCCAACCACCCTTTGGTGGCTCGTTTTCTCAGAGGCCTCCTCCTGCTTAAGCCTCCTTTACGTCCACCAGCCCCTGAGTGGGATCTGAATGTGGTCTTACAGCGGATTACTTGTCTGCTGTTTGAACCTATGGCTACCTGCCCCCTCCGTTTTCTCTCCTGGAAAACCTTGTTTCTGGTAGCTCTTACCTCTGCTAGGCGAGTAAGTGAACTTCAGGCACTAGTGTCTGATCCCCCTTACACTAGGTTCTACAGGAATAGGGTAGTCTTATGGACTCACCCCAAGTTTTTCCCTAAGGTTGTCTCCCCTTTTCACCTCGATCAGGAGGTGGTTCTTCCGACCTTCTTTCCCAGGCCGCATGCCAACCGGGCTGAGATGGTCCTGCATACCCTGGACTATAGGAGAGCGTTATCCTTCTACCTTGACTGTACGTGGGAACATCAGAGGGCTGTTCAGCTCTTCGTTTCTTTTGACCCCAATAAGTTGGGGTTACCTGTCTCCAAGCGTACTTTGTCCATATGCGTCGCTGACTGTATCGGCTGGGCTTATGGGGCAGCAGGCCTCTTGTTGGAGGGTTGAGTCACGGCTCATCGTGTCAGGGCGAAGGCTGTGTCAATGGCTCATCTCCGCTCTGTTCCGTTGGCAGACATCTGCCGGGCCGCTACTTGGTCTTCAAGCCAGACTTTTGCAGCCCATTACTGCCTTGAGAGGGAGTCCCGCAGGGACAGTGCTTTCAGACAGGCAGTACTCCATAGTCTCTTTGGGGTTTAGGCAACTCCTACCCTCCGGCCCTGGTGTTGGGCTACCGGTCGGGGGCGTTCTCAGAGAAGATTCCTTCCTTACGTACTGACGAGCTTGAGGGAGCTCATTTTTTCAGCTTGAGGTCTCCGGTAGCCTTAAGCTGGGGAGTCCCATATGTGAGGACTGACTTCCTGCTTGGTCCTGGAGAAAGAGTAGTTACTCGCCTGTAACAGGTGTTCTCCAGGAGCAGCAGGAATCAGTCCTCACAACCCTCCCTCCTCCCCTTGGAGTTGCAGTCATATGATTTATTTTTGCTAATTTTTTTGCTGTCTTTTAGCTCTGTCATCAGACGGAGCAAGATGGCACCCTTGGGCGGGAAGGGGACTGCGCATGCGTGCTGCAATTCCCAAAGGCTTTCTTTGAAAGCTGGGGAAATGCTCCACATGGGGCTCTGTCGGTGCCAACGTCACCCCTATGTGAGGGCTGATTCCTGCTGCTCTTGGAGAACACCTTACAGGTGAGTAACTACTCTTTATCATCTGTCTTCAGGCCTATTTAACAGCAACATCAGATCCAAGTTCTCAAAAAGTGCTTGAAATATGAAAATAAATATCCAGACTCTGTCTTCATCATTAAACTTGGACAAGCATTTTGTGGAGTAAAAGGGATGGATGTGAATTCACCAACAGTCAATAGAAGAAGGGCACAAGCACTTACAAGCAACACAGCAGCAGACCGAGTTGCAAAACCAAGCTTTAGATAGACCAGTGGTCAAGGTAAGGGAACAGAGCCCGATACGGCTGTGTATTGGTATGGCCATCTTAAGGGCTACAAACTTGGAACAAATAGGATAGACCACATAAAATATACAGAATCATAATATATACCCATCAATTAATTAAAATAAACCAGTTCTATATAATGAACAATAGCATCAAAAATAATAGCAAAACAAAAAAAATAGTGGACAAGTGGCTAAAAAAAATAAAAAAGCATGTATGAATGAAAAATAATATAAAAAAGTATTAGAAACTTTATAGTATATATGTTAAAGATAACTGTACTAAATGACAGTTAATACAAATAAAGTGTGATGGAACACTTAATAAGACAAAAATATAAACTTAAAAGGTGAGATAATCAATGATGCAAACTTAAGATATGAAAGTACATGTATATGATGTACCCATGGAGTAACCAATAAATCCAAGTAATGGCCATAGAACTTACTATGCAAAATTATATGAAAGCAAACTGTGCCATCCACATGTAAAAGCAGCAATTTCTGACAAGAGAATATAAAAGTTTATAAATTAAGGGCATGATAGAAAGGTTTAAATTGTTTTTACAAACATATCTATAGAAAAGCAAATACAGCACAAAGAAAAGATAGAAGCTTATAGAATATAATGCAAGCTCACCTATCCCCTACCAACTTCCTTATTTCATACTTAATGACAACGGTTCTTAGACTGTGCTATTTATAAGTTCCCCCTTTCCTGGCCCCCCCCCCAATACCAGTCTAAAGCATAGAAACAAAAGAGAAATAGAAACTTACGGACAAAAAACATACTATGTGAGGGAATAAGAGGATTTCAGAACAATGTACTTAGTAGTTGGTTATACAAGAATATTTAGTATAATAGTGAAAATAAAAGCTCATAGAATATTAGGCTATGTGAGGCTGCACAGCACAGGCCCTTCATCGACTTCCTTAAATTCCACTCAGCGATAGCATGTTTAGTCTATTCTTGTCAGTCCTCCACCCCCTTCCCCTCTTCTTTGTCTTTTACTGCTACAAACACTACCTCATCCCCCTGTCCTCTGCTGCCGGAAACAAGCTTAAAGGCAAGAAACTTAAACATTCTAGCTTAATGGCACAAGCGCAAGCTTTACAATAGAAGTAGAATGCTGTGCTAGACTAACCATCCCCAAGCAACTTCCTAAGTAACACTAACTCATCACTCATACATCCCCTTGCACTGCTTTTGTATGGTAGAATTATACCCATGGCTTATAATATACAGAAGAACTTTTCTAGAGGCAAGAATGTTAGACTAAGAGCCCTGTAGAAATAATACAGGGAAATTCATAGTAACACAGTAAATGATGGCAGATAAAGACCAGCATGGTCCATCCAGTCTGCCCAGCAATACCACAAGAGTAGGTGCACCTGATGCTCTGTGCAGGTCACCCTTCCCCATGTCTTTGTTTAGGGGTGGACCCACCACTCCATGTAGGACAACCCTATTTGTTGAGAAGTTAAATGGTTCAGTTTATTTTGTTTTTATCCTGTTGCTGTAAAGGGATCCGCTGTGCTTGTCCCATGCTGTTTTGAATTCCGTCACCATGTTTGCCCCCACCACTTCAAGTCAGGAGAGCATTCCAAGCATCCACCACCCTTTCAGTGAAAAAATATTTCCTGACATTGCCTTTCAATTTTCCACCTTGCAGCTTCATGTCTTCCCCGTTTTTGGAAGAGGTTTGTTCATCGTTCCTCTTTAAGTATTTAAAGTCTGAATCATATCTCCCCTATCCCTCCTCTCCTCCAAAGTGTACATATTTAGGTCTTTAAGTCTCTTCTCATAAGGTTTCTTATGCAGGCTCCAAATCATTTTGGTCGCCTTCCTCTGAACACTTTCCAATCTTTTTACATCTTTTGTAAGATACGGTCTCCAAAACTGAACACAGTATTCCAGATGAGGCCTCACCAGTGACCTGTACAGTGGCATAAGTACCTCTTTCTTTCTGCTGGTAATCCCTCTTTGTATGCAGCCCAACATCCTCCTGGCTTTTGCCACTGCCTTGTCGCACTGTTTTGCCACCTTGAGATCATCAGAGATAATCACACCAAGGTCTTTTTCCTGAACCATGCACACCAACCTCTTGCCCCCTATCGTGTACATTTTCCTTGGATTTCTGCTACCTAAGTGCATGACATTGCACTTTTTTGCATTAAATCGTAATTGCCAAGCATTTGACCATTCTTCCAGCTTTTGTAGATCTTTCCTCATGTTATCCACTCCCTCGTGGGAGTCCACTCTTGCAAATTTTTGTGTCATCTGCAAAAAGACGGACTTTTCCATTCAGTCCTTCGGAGAATAATTGTGTGTGGTCCTCAAAATAGGCCTATGTAATGAACTGTATTTAAATAAGGTTTAACCAAAAGTAAAATGATGCTGAAAGAAAACTTGTTAGGGGCCAGCTTCACCCACTTCCTCTTTTAACACCTGGCAAACAACCTAAAGGGGCCTGACCTTTGGTCCAAGAATAAGGAACCTATACCAAATATGGTATAGGCCTAGGCTGAGAAAAGGAAGGGGGATAGGTCAAGTGAGAAAAGGATAAGAGAGAGATGAACCCAAAGGGGTGTGTGCCTACCTACACTTTGTTGCTAGCCACCGGTTTCTGCAAAAACAAATAAAGAGCTCTATTACTGCTTCACAACATTCCTCTCTGGGTCTCATTGGTCAGATTGACCACAAGTGAATTGGTTACAGGTAAATTGGTGTTTACAACAGGGCAGAATTTAGATTGGTATAGACATTAAAATCCAACCAAATGATAATATGCAAGACCACAAGAGGGCATAAGGACAAACGGCACTAAACATGTTAAGTGCCGTCGAGTCGGAGTCGACTCATGGCGACCCTCTGGATAGCTATCCTAAATTGTGTTCGGTCTTCAGTCAGATGGCTCATTGTTGACAGACTGGTACCCGTAGCTGCTGTTATTGTTTCGATCCATCTCATTGCTGGCCTTCCTCTTTTGCGTTGACCTTCTATCTTGCCAAGCATGATGTCTTTCTCTAATGATCTCTCTCTTCGCATGATGTGTCCAAAGTTTGAAAGTCAAAGTCTTGTCATCTGAGCTTCTAAAGAAAGCTTAGGTTTGATCTCCTCTAGTACCGACTGGTTTGTTTTTCGGGCAGTCCATGGTATACACAGTATTTGCTGCCAGCACCATAATTCAAAGGCATCAATTTTCTTCCTGTCTGTCTTTTTCACTGTCCAGCTTTCACATCCATATTATGATATTGAAAATACCATGGCTTGAACAAGTCGAATCTTTGTATGGAGAGAGACATCTCTGCTCTTGAGAATCTTATCTAGGTCTTTCATAGCCATTCTGCCAAGAGCAATGCGTCGTTTGATTTCTTGACTGCTTGTTGCTTCTTTAGTGCTTGTTGCACTAAACATAAGAGTCTGCAAATAGGCTACAATTGGCAATACACTAAACTGAATGCTGATAGACCTGAGTTAAGATATGTATAGATAACATGAATGACTAAGGAAAATAGAATGATCTTCAGCAGCCAAGTCAAACCACTTCTGTTTATGGGACAGCCCATAAAGGTGTGATTCTGTTTTTTTAAGCCATTTGGCACTGTGTCAAGACTTGACCGGGAATGAATAATATCCCATATCTAAAATAGGATCGTACGTACTGATGTTTCATTACAGGAGGGACTAAGCATAGCCACAGGGTAAACATAATGTCAGGCAAAGATGTTACCAAGAAAGGTATCTGATACAGCATATTAGCTAAACTACATCAAAAAAGAGGCACCATTTCAACATATAAAATATTTAAAAGGGATGTTTCAATGGTCCACTATGGAAATAAAGTAAAACCATACCTGTTGTGAGACAAAGGCATCAGTACATTCAGCATGACAAGTTAAAAATGCATAGAAAAGAGCAGTTTGCCAACTCAGTGTTTAAAAGAAGCATTTTGTGCCAATAGTGGATGTCATGGAGATATATAAACATAAAACAGTCTAGTACATGCCAAAATACATTGCGTAAAACAAAGTATTGCACAGTCTGCATACAAAAAAAAATCTATTCAAAGGGAAATTCTCACCAACTCACTTTGAGGAGGAAATAAGTATAACACCTGGTGTGTGGCATGGCCATTAATAAATTTAACATGTCAATTTAAAAACGCAGGAAAGGGCAGTGCGCCAGCTCGGGGTTTGGAAAAAAGGGAGCATTTTGCACCAGTGGCAGTTGTCATGGAGATGTGTAAACAATAAGAGTTTGTCCCTAATGAAAGAAATATAGATCAGTGTCATAGAAAAGCAACAGTTCATATCTCCATAACAGTTACGTATCAGGACCAGTTACAGAAAAGTGCCATTATGTGTAGGAGTAAAACAGTACCCAGAAACTCAGTAACAAACATGCCTCCTATATCTGTATGTCCAAGGCCATGGGGCAGGGGCCCCAGTGGCTGCTCGTAACCGGATGCACGGCCCGATGCAGGGACCCTGCACACGGCGTACAGCTGGGGCACCGGACGGCATCATTTAAATCTATTGGCTCCTGCCGTGTGTGGGAACACGGGGGAGCCAATGAGGGTGAGGAGTCGGGGTGATGTCAGCGGCGTCTGGCATTCTTCCTTGTGCAGGCTGAGGGGTGCTGGCGCAGAGCTCTCGACGGCGGGCTTCGGAAGCAAAGAGGCAGGAAAAAAAATAAAGGAGGAATAGTAAAACAAACATATAAATAGGTAGGAGCTGCTGGACGGGGTGAGCAGCGGCTCAACCTGAGAGCAAGGTTACATTCGGCAGCTCTCCGGTGGGGGGGGGGGGGGGGTTTAAGGCAGGGCATGGGCCCTCCAATCTTTCCTGGGCCAGACGGGAGGCAGAGCAGCAGACAGGCAAGTGTCTTTGATCATTGGAGAATCGAGGTAAGTGTTGCTTTAAAAAAAAAAAAAAAAAGTAAAGGGACGCTTTAGTGACAGGTGCAGCTGATGCCTGCTCGCAGGGGCCGGCTGGGCCAGGCGGGAGGGCCTGGCAGGGTAGTCAGGGCTGTTGGCCAGTGTGCCATGTCTTCCCTGGTGGGGCAGGAGGGGCGAGGATACACTAGGAGGGCAGAGAGCAATGCGGTAGAGGGGGAAGAGTTCTACAAGGGCAAGGGGGTGCATGGGGCTAGCTGCCGTGGCTCAACAAGGAGGTCCAGCAAGGAACGCGGGGCGTCATTAGCCCTGCCCATGCAGGGTAGTGGGTCGAGCTAGAGCCCAGGGGGCTCTTGCACGGGGGAAAAGTGTTCCACTCAGAGGCGAGCAGAGGTCTCCCCTGTGGGAGTTGAGGGCTAGGGGTCCGGAGGAGGGGCCTAGGGGAGAATAATTTCAGGCCCTGTGTGGGACCTGGTGTTAGCAGCTCAAACAGAGCTTTAGAAAATGCCGGTGGAAGTCGTGCACAGGGGCAGGGGGAGGCTATTCCTTCCTGGTGGGAGGGTGGGGTAGGAGTTGGGGGCAGGGTCATGCCAGCCCAAGGAGCCTCCAGTTTCGGAGGTCAGAGTCTAACATCCCCCGTTGGCTGGCCAGCAGAGCAAGGAGGGTATCGCCTAGTAGGGGGACCTGCTTCATGGGATCATTGGTTAGGAGGGGGCCAAGGTTCATCCAGGGCAGAGTGGCTGGGGACCTGGCAATCTCCTTGGCCTCCGGAATTCCCCCCCCCCCTGTTTTTTCGTTTATGCCTCCACAGGTACCTGCAATGTTTCAACACCCTGTGGGGCAGAGAGGGAGAGTCCAATTTGTGGCAGAGAACATGGAAGCGGGAAAAGCATCAAGACGGGGTTTCTCGGAGGAAGCTACCAGTGCGGGAAGTGAGGGATGGCAGCAGCGAGAAGAGGTGGTCCTTGAGCCTGCATCCCGTCCAATGCCAGCGCTCTCTACGGCTACGGGGTTGGCAGGTGAGTTACCCGCGGAGCAGGTGGAGGTAGCAGAGCAGGGGGATTAGTTCGCAGGAGGGCCATGGGGGTAAGGCGCATAAGAAAAGAAGGCATACCTGTCGGAAGCATCACAACTCAGTGTCATCCTCATCCTCTGACTCCTTGTCATCGGGAGCCGAACTCGCGGGGCTAGGGACAGGTAGCAGCACGGTGGCAGGGTCCATGTTGGGCGGGGGAGCTCCTACGTTAGTGTCATTCTCGGAGTTATAGGAGTTCCGAAGAATCTGTGCCGTAAGATTCGGAAGCGGCGGTATATAGATATTTTCCTCTTATTAGAGGGTAGACAGCGGTCGGAGGAGAGCAAGAAAAAGGGAAAGGAAGACGAGAAGGCAGGCCGGATCAAAAAGGTGTCACATAATGTGGTTAATTGGACGAGGGCCTTTTTGAGGTTAGCAAGTGTATGGGGTCATCATTCTCTTGAGCATTAGGGGATGTTGCTAGCGTATACAAACTCAATTTTGAAGGCGTCTCAGACCCTCGAGGGGTGGGCTTGGTTAAATTACGATGAGAAGTTCTGGGATAAGATGGAGGAGAATAAATTGTCGAGGGGGACCGCAAGACATTAACTTATGGTTGACACAGATGTTGGCAAGGGCAGGAGCTAGTGGGTTTGGGGGAGCAAAAGGAGGGACAATGACCACTGCAGGGATAGGTCGTTCCTTTTGTATAGGGTGGGGGGGCCACACCGCAGCAGAGAACAGGAGGAAGTGGGGCAGGTGACATTTGCTGGAGGTTCAACAAGTCCTCTTGTCCATTCCCCGACTGCAAATTCTGACATGTGCGCTCGGTCTGTAGCGGGGGACACTCGGCGGTCAAATGCATTAAAAAGGGGGCCTCTTGGGGAGGAAGTGACATCACCCGGGTGATGGCAGCTTAATTCTTGAGCTCCCATCGGGATGCTGCTATAACTGAGGAAAACGCTTGTATTTACCCCATCCCAACTTGAAGAGTTGGTGCCTGTGGAGTTCGGGACCAACGGGGATGTCGGTGCGGAAGATATTGGCAAAGTTTAAGTCCCCTTATGCGGATGAAGCGGAGCGAAGGGCCCGGGACCCGCTGGAGCACATGGCGTTGGGAGAGGAATCAGAAAAGGAGTTGGAGCGGGCCGATGAGGGCTGCACCCGAGGAGATATCTGGGGCTGGATGAGAGCTCTGTGAAGAGAAATCATCGCTACTCGGGGGGGAGCTTAAAGAAACGTTGGCAGGCATCAAAGAGGACGTGCGAGAACTGGGTCATAGAGTGGAGTCGTTGGAGGAGCAGGCAGACCAGTTGGCTGAGAGGTACAGAAGTGGAGGGCCGCATGCAGCGCATACAAGTTGAGCAGTCCAGTCTCAGAGACAAACTGGAGGATCTGGAGAATCGCTCCCGGCACAGTAATGTGCACTTGAGGGGACTGCCGGAGACGGAGGCGTTTGCGGATGTGACAGCGGTGGTTCAGAAGGTCTGCCACTTTTTGCTACGGGGAGAGGACAGAGGCACGGAGGGAGTAGCAGTTACGGTGGAGAGGGCCCATCGAGCGCTGGGACCAGCGCGAGGCGGGAAGCCAAGGGATATTGTGGCATGCCTGACCTCGTATGCAGTAAAAGAGAAGGTGATGAGAGTGGCTGCGGCCCAGAGGAGCTTCTCATGGGAAGGACAATCAGTGGAACTTTATCATGACTTATCGGCTGGCACCTTGCAGAGACGCCAGGACATGAAGCCGGTCACACAGTACCTAAGAAATGAGAAAATGAAGTACCGCTGACTTTTTCCTTTCACACTGCTGATGGACATCAACGGGCGGAGATTTTGGGTGAGATAGGAGGAAGAGGCCTGGAGAGTCTTGAGGCAGGAGGGGGCTTCCCGCTTGCCTGAGCTGGCGAAGGGACTGGTCTCGAATGGGAGCAATGGAGTGCACGCTGGATGGGAGAGGGTCCCCATGAAAGGTCAGCGTCTGCGGAGGAAGTCTGGAGCCGGGGGACAAGGAGAGCCCAGTGGAGCAGTCTCAGCAGGGACTACATGACTTGTTGGTGGTGGGAGATGTTGGCTCTGTTTTATCTCCTTTCCTAGGGCCCATGAGCTCTAGGGCGTTAAGGGACACGGTAGTAGTATGGGGGAACTGTGTGTTTTATCAGGATGTTGGGAGGGTTGAAGGGGTGGGGATGTTGGGTATTGTGGCGTTGTAATGTTAAAGTGTGTGTAGAGTGGGTTAATGGGGGGAAGGAGGGGTAGGGAGGAGTTGGGGAAGGTTGTGGATTGGAATGTGTGTCAAAGGGATAGGGGATGGGGTGGTATAGCGTCCAAGGGGCGGACTCTTCCTCGGAGATAGGCAGAGTAGATCTCTGTGTGAACGGGGAAGGGGAGGCATTGGTGGTGATTGATGGGGGTAAGTGGAAGAGTGATTGACGATATGGCATCTGGCTTGAAAGTGGGGCGTTTGAATGTGCGGGGACTGAATTCACCTCAGAAAAGGAGATTGTTGTGGAAGGAGGTGCGGGAACAGCAATGGCAGGTGGTGTTTGTACAGGAAACTCACTTGCGTAAACGGGATGAGCGCCTGTTGGGGTCGGGTAAATTCCAGGGGTTCTTTGCAGCGGAAGAGGGGTATCGGAAGAAAGCTGGGGTTGGAATACTGATTAAACAAGATGTGCCCTTATGTGTAGGGCGGGTGTTTAGGAAATCGGATGGGAGAGCGGTGGGGGTAGTGGGGGAGAACAAGTGACTTTTCTTTCAATTTATGGGCCGAATGTGGCCCAAGGGCAGTTTTGGGAGGAGTTGGGTAAATGGTTGGAGGGGAAGACACGGGGGAAACGTTTGGTGGGGGGAGATTGCAATATAGCGTTGGATGGTAGACAGGGGAGGAGGGAAAGGAGTAGTTCGGGCTTGAGGCAATTCCAGAAGTGGATGCAAGAGTATGGGTTGGAGGACTTATGGAGATTGGCCCACCCCCTGTCCAGAGATTTTACATTCTACTCGGCAGTGCATGCGACGTACAGTCGGATTGACTATCTCGTGGGGGATGGGTATTGGAAGGAGGCTTTAGATAAGGTAACCATGGGAGTGGCTACTTGGTCTGACCATGCGCCGGTGGGAGCGTGGTTTGGGTCGCCCTGGGAATTAGGCCGGCGAACCTTCTGGAGGTTGAATGATTATCTCCTGCAGGGAGAGGGAGTAGAGCAGAGGTTAAAGAAGGTGATCGCTGATTATATGGAGGTGAATGACAATGGGGAAGTGAGCACGGGGTGCTTTGGGATGGGTTGAAGGCGGTGGTGAGGGGGCATCTCATCCAAATGGGAGCGCAAAGGAGGAGGAAGAGGGAGGCAGAGATTATTCACCTCACTGGGCAATTGATGGAATTGGAGAGGGCCCATAAGCAGGGGGGCCTTAGATTGAGGGGGTGGGTTGAGGAGACGAAAAGGCAACTAAACGCCCTTCAGTTGGAGCGAATATCCCGCCACCTTGAGAGAGTGGGACAGCGTTACTATGAATTTGCTAATAAATCGGGGCGCCTCTTGAGTAACAAATTAAAGACCCAAAGGCAGTGGAAAGCTATTGCTAAAATTAAAGGTCGGCAGGACAATATGGTGTTTAAAGGAAGGGACGTTCGGGAGCGTTTTCGGGAATACTACAAGGAATTATACACAGCGGACCCCCCCTGGGGACAGAGAGGCAATTAGACAATACTTGATGAATGGGGGAAGGGTAGGGCGAGGTTGGAAAACTCTGTGGGGGAAGGGTTGGAAGGGGACATTAGCCTAGCAGAGGTGAAGGGGGCCATTAAGGCCTTGGAGGCTGGTAAAGCCCCGGGCATAGATGGATTCTCAGGATTGTTTTACAAAACCTTGTCGGAATCGTTAGGTCCTATCTTGATGAGAGTGTTTAATGCAGTACTGAAGGGGGCAGACTTGCCAGCATCAATGAGTCAGGCTGCCATAGTGGTAATCCCTAAGCCAGGGAGAGATCTGGCTGTCTGTGGATCTTATCGCCCTATATCGCTGCTGAGTATTGATGTCAAGATATTGGCACTGAGATTGGGACCATGTATGCCGGGGTTGGTCCATCAGGACCAATCCGGGTTCATTATGGGTAGACAGCCAGCAGATGGAATAAGAAGAGTTTTACAATTGGGGTGGTTGGCAAGGCGGGAACAACAGCGGGCCATGTTCCTCTCTATCGATGCTGAGAAGGCCTTTGACAGGGTTAACTTTGATTTTTTAATGATGGTGTTAGAACATATAGGAATGGGCCCCAATTTTCAGGCTTGGATTAAGGCATCATATGCGTTGCCTGAAGCTGCAGTACATATAAATGGAGGGTATTCTGAGTTCTTTTCCCTGGGACATAGGACACGACAGGGATGCCCATTGTCCCCGCTGCTCTTTGCATTAGTTATGGAGCCATTGGCTGCTAGGATTAGGTCGGTGAGGGATATCAGAGGCATAGAGGTGGGGGCATCGCAGCACAAGATGGTAATGTTTGCGGATGATTTGCTTTTTGCTTTGACACAGCCAATTGTTGCCCTTCCAGTTTAAATGAAGGAGCTTAGGGAGTATGGGGGGCTCTCGGGGTTTAAGGTTAATTGGGACAAGACGGAGGCCATGTCCCTTTCCTTATAGCCCCAGGTGGTTGAGAGTCTGAAAGCCTCCTTCCCGTTTTGATGGGTGAGTACCTCCCTAAAATACTTGGGGGTGTAGGTCACGGCACATCCCTCAGGGTTATGTGGTGCAAATTATCCTCCGCTGTTTGGGCAATTGTGGAAAGACATGGCGCGATGGAAAGGGGTAGAGCTGTCTTGGTTGGGAAGGATAGCAGTATTGAAAATGAATTTGTTGCCTCGTCTCCTATACCTGTTTCAAACACTGCCAGTTGGGGTGGCTAGTAGAGAGCTGCAGCAATTACAAAGCCAGATGTTCGCCTTTGTGTGGGGGAATAGTCGACCGTGTGTGAGTAGAAAGGTGATGTGTATGCGTTTCGGGAGAGCAGGGGATTGGGTGTCCCGGATGTCGGGAGATGATATGCGGCTGCTCAATTGCGCCAGGTTTTTGAGTGGAGGGACAAGGGGGGAATCCATAAAAGGTTTAGGGAAGTGGAGCAATATTGGGCAGAGGTGACTCAATTGAAGGCATCTACCCTGGATTTTGGAAGGCTCCCGGAAGGGAGGGGGAACCCGTACATATGGCATTTCCTAGTGCAGTGGCGAAAGGCACGGCGTAAATTCGCCCCAAGGATGAGCTTCTCATTGCTAGCCCCCATGAGGGCGACTGCGGGGTTTATCCCGGGACGAGAGGGGGTCTTTCAGCGTTGGGAGAGAGAGGGGTTGGTTGGATACCTTTGACAAATTTGTAGAAGATGAAGAATTAATTCCCTTTCCTGACCTGTGGGTGAAATATCAGCTGCGTAGGGGGGACTTTTTCCCTCATATGCAAGTTAAGCACTTCCTGTCTCAAAAGCTTAATCGGGAGGAGGTCCAGGATGACAGAGAAGCATTGTGGTGGGGTTGGGAGAGTTCCAGGGCATTGGTAACCCAGCTGTATCGAGGTTTGGGGAGAACTCATACGTGTTTTGGGGAGAAGTTTGGGGAGAAATCATACGTGTTAATTGTACTGAGCATTTTTGTTCCATGTAAACCGCGCTGATGCTGAATAGTGCGGTATATAAGAGACTGTAAATAAATAAATAAGTTCCCCTGGGAAATTCCCACACCAGATAGCATGGGAAAGAGACCTGGGTAGGGTGGTGGATGAGCAGGAATGGAAGCGAGTGCATGTGAACATAGCCCGACAGGCAATGTCGGTGGTGATCCGGGAGATGTCCTATAAACTACTGTATCGGTGGTATTATTCCCCGGTGAGGTTGCATAGGATGTTTCCGGGTGTGTCTGATAGGTGCTGGCGGGACTGTGTGGGAGAGGGCTCATTTATCCATGTGTGGTGGGAGTGTCCATGGGTCAAGTTATATTGGGAGGGAGTGGGGGAGCTGATAATGGGAATCTTTGGGGTGCCAGTAGGAGTGGATATGGGCTTTGGGCTGTTGGGAATTTGGCCTGAAAACTGTGTCGGGAAACGAGAACGCCCTATAAGAGCGTGCATTCAAGCTGCCCGAAGCGAAATCGCTAGGGCTTGGAAGCAGTCCCAGCTACCAAGCTTGGAACAATGGAAGACCCGACTGCATCGGATTGTCTTGATGGAACAGCTAACTGCGCTGCTGCGCCAGAAGCACGAGAAATTTAAGGATTTATGGCTACCTATGCTGGACTATCTTAATAGTGGATATGCCTCCTAGGGGGGGAGGGAGGGGGTGCAGGGGGGGGAATAGCGGGGTAACTAAAAAGTTGGTATTGTGTGTTGATTTAATGTTTGTATTTCTGTTGCTACCAATTTTGAATAAAAATAAAATTTTCAAAAAAGGGGGCCTCTTTGCCCCCCTTGCCGGTCCCCAAGCCATAACGATTTATTTGGCCTGGCCCCTACACCGATACGAGTAGAGGCATTAAGGCCTTGGCGTCAGCAATACCCGAAGCGGGGGGATAGGGCGGTATTAAAGGGGGGGGTTTTCAATGTGGTTTTATTATACCGGTGCAAGGAAAGGTTCTGGCTGCAAAGGCACGAAATTCCCCCTCCATTCAGCGCTTTTCATCCATTGTGCGGGAGAAGTCAGTAGAGCTGGAAATGGGAAGAATAGCGGGCCCATTTACGGAGCAGTCGTTCCTGAATTTGGTGGTTTCCCCTCTCAGAATCATACCTAAAAAAGAGCCAGGGAAGTTTCGGCTGATTCATAACTTGTCTCTTTCTCCGGGAGCATCAGTAAATGATCACATCCCGCATGAGTTGTGTGCGGTTCGCTATACTTCGTTTGATTTTGCAGTGGACTTGGTTAGAAAAGGCGATCCCGGGTCCTTGATGGCAAAAGTAGACATCAAGTCAGCATTTCGTTTGCTGCCGGTGCACTCATCAGCCTTTCCTTTGCTAGGTTTTTATTTCGAGGGTGAAAGCTATTTTGACAAATGCATGCTTATGGGCTGCTCAGTTTCTTGTGCCTATTTTGAGAAGTTTAGTACTTTTATGCACTGGGCGTTGATCAAGAAGGTATGCGCTTCAAGCGTGGTTCATTATCTGGATGACTTTTTGTTCATCGGAGCGGCACAGTCGGCATTGTGCCAAGAGCTTTTAGAAGGTTTTGTTGAATTATCCCGATTATGGGGTGTTCCACTGGCTTCAGGCAAGACGGAAGGCCCGGTGACAAGGATCACATTTTTGGGGGTCGAGCTAGATTCGGTGGAGATGGTCGCTTGCCTTCCGACAGAGAAAGTGTCGAGGCTGCGGGCGTTAGTGGCAAACGTTTTGGCTTCCAGCAAGATAACTTTGAGGGAGATGCAGGCCTTAATAGGTTCTCTGAATTTTGCTTGCAGGGTTATCCCGATGGGGAGAGTGTTTTTGCGTCAGCTGGCAGCGGCTACATCGTGAGTGCTCAAACCGCATCACCGGATTAGGGTGGCGAGGAGTATGCGGGTGGATTTGGGAGTCTGGGATAGGTTTTTGGAAGACTTTAATGGGACGTCGGTGCTGATGGAAGCTGAGATCTCCAGCGTAGACTTGCAACTATTCACGGATGCAGCAGGAGGTGTAGGCTTGGGCATTTATTTCGGGAGGTCGTGGTGTGCTGATGGATGGCCGCAGTCTTGGCATGATTCGGGTTTAACCAGCAACATAACCTTCTTGGAGCTGTTTCCTATTTTGGTGGTATTGGAGTTGTGGCCTGATAGGCTTAGGAACCGTAAGGTAGTTTGGTGGTGTGATAATGTAGCAGGGGTTAGTGCGATTAATCATTATGCACCACGCTGTGTGCAAATAGCTGCCTTAATGAGGGAAATGGTGTTAGCCTGTTTGCGTCTGAATGTATCTGTGAAGGCCCAGCATATCCCAGAATGCACTAACAAGATTGCTGACACTCTTTCCTGTTTCAAGTGGGACCTGTTACGGACTCTGGCACCAGAAGCGGCCACCGAGGGATTGACGGTCCCGGAGTAATTATGGCAAGTTGGCCAACAGAGATGCTGAATCTGCTGCAGAGTTTGGTGTCGGTGGTGACGACATGGTCGGCATATCGGCGAGGCTGTGACAGTTGTAGACTTCTTGGTGGCCAGAGGATGGCAGCCAGGACTGGTATCCGATGAGCTCATTGGACAATATATAGTTTTGCGAAGGAAAAAGGGGCCTCCAGAGCATCCATGCGAACCCACTTAGCTGGGTTTGCCTTTTTTGCTAGAGTAGTGGGATGGGGCTCCCCGGCTGGGGGATTCTTGACACGCAGGCTGCTACAGGGGTGGGAGCGTTCTCGGCCAACCCCTCAGGACTCCAGGTGGCCTATTACACATGAATTGCTGGCGAGACTCTGCACAGCTTTACCCGTGGTGGCGGTGTCTCCTTATGAAGCCACTCTTTTCCAGGCGGTTTTTTGTTTGGCATTTTTCAGGGCTTTCCAGATTACGGAGTTGGTAGCAAACTCCAGCCAGTCTACAGCTGGGGGTGGTATGGAGCGCCAGCATGTGCAGGTGGAGGATGGGCAGCTCTGAGTACTGCTAGTGTGATCCAAGATGGATCAGATGGGAAAAGAATTGTGGGACGTCCTGAGGGTGATTGTGGGCCTCTCGACATGCCCGGTGGCCTCCCTGAGAGCATACTTACTTGTGCGGCCCGCAGTAGAGGGTTTGCTCTTCCTGCATGAGGATTCGCGTCTGTTTACGTGTTTTCAGGTTCAGCAGTGCTGCGGATGGCATTGCAGCATATTGGTGAAAATCCTCATCTGTTTGCCCCACATTCCTTCCGCATTGGCGAAGCAACTAGTGCAGCAGCGACTGGTTTACCTGAGCAAGAGATACGACGCATAGGCAGATGGCATTCTCAGGCTTTTTGGGGCTATGTACGTCTACGAGGGGAGAGGGTAATGACCATCTACTGCTTCTAACTGGTATTTTCTTTTTCAGATGGGGGTCAGTGGCCGTGTAGCTGTTGGCTGATCGGGCATTCATTCGTTCATTGGGCTGGCCAGCGAGCAGCGGTGCGGCTGGTAGGGCCTAATCTGGGACTTGATTCTACTGTGGTGTCTGTGCTATGGCTGGGTGAGTGGGGTCTCTGTTGGACACAGCTTATGCCTTTGTTGCGGCACCATAGGCATGAGAGGACCAAGCCAGCAATGATTCTGCTACATTTGAGGGGCAATGATCTTGTGTCATGGACTTGCAAGCAATTGATAAGAGCGGAAAAGAGGGACCTCACAGATGTTTTACGAATGTTTCATGACGTGGTGTTGTGGTCCAATATCATTCCGAGGCCTGCATGCTGGGACCAGCTGCGTTGGTCACGGGGATTGACAAAGACTAATCGCCAAATCGGCCGTTGGGCTTGCGAGCACGGAGGATATCAGATTATGCATTCCTGGGTAGAGATGGAGTGCACTTATCCCCAGTGCGTGCTGATTTACTGCTCAATGACTGGCAGGAGGTGGGCTGGTCACAGCTTGATGGGGGGGGGGGGCGACGACACAGGGACATTGATGTCACCTGTGCTGGTGGCGGGATCGCGGAGGTTTCTGGAGTCTGGAGCCTTAGGCATTATTTGGGGTGGGGGTTGTGTGCCCCTGACCCGGACAACCCCTGGTGGGCTTTTGCTAATAACATGGCGAGGCTGGAAAAGGGGGGGGGGTGGGGGGGTAGGTAAGTTTGCCGTTGGCCTGTCTGCAGCGGAAGTGGAGACTATCTCACCTTGCTAATTGCATGGCTGGTGAGGCATTGTTCCGCTAGTTGGATTGTTATAAGGATTATTGTTGGAATGTAATGTTATAACTTTATGATGTTGTTAAAGCTACGATCAGTTGATTCCCAATGGTATTGTTGGTGGTCTCTGTGAGGAATGGGGGTTGGGGAAAAAGGGTGGGGGCTGCGGGAGGGGGTGAAGTGGGGGGGGGGAGGTTGGAGAGGGGGAGCACCAGGTCCGACCTACCTCGGTTATGTCTTATAGGCACAAATGTGCTGTGCAAACCCCAATTGAAGAAAAATTCATACTCAGAGGACTTCAAGGGCCATGGCCAATAAGCTTAGAAATCCAAAGGGTTTTTAAAAAAAATGGAACAAGAAAATGTAAGAGGGCCAAAACAAACAAGTGAATAATTAATTCAAAAAATGAAGCACAAAAAACAAAATTAATATAAGGCCTGAAAGATTTAGTGTGGGGCAGAGTGATGAAGGTAGCCCTTAAAAGATAATTAATCTAAAAAAGGGTAAACCCTCCTGCCTCCCCAAGGCTACTGTTTTATCATCACACTGGAAAAGATGATGCCACGCAGGTGGGAAGTCGGGTGCAGGCACAGTGGAGCTTCCCAAAAGCTTCCTGTAGAAGCTGGAGAGGGTTCCTGCATAAGACTGCGGTGGTGACATCATCCATATGTGAAGACTTATTCCTGCTGTCCATGCAGAATACCTTCTACAAGTGAGTAACTACCTTTTCTGAATTTCCTCCAACCAGTGGTTGCTTACGACAGATGCCTCCTAGGAGAGTTTCTATTAGAGCAATTTCCTGAAATTGCAAGCAATCTCTAACACTATAAAGCAGGGGTTCTCAACCCTGTCCTCGGGACCCACCTAGCCAGTCAGGTTTTCAGGATAACCACAATGAATATGTATGAGAGAGATCTGCATACACTGTCTCCATTATATGCAAATCTCTCCATGCATATTCGTTGTGGTTATCCTGAAAACCCGACTGGCTAGGTGGGTCCCGAGGACTGGGTTGAGAACCCCTGCATAAAGTCTTTCAGAGATTGGTTGCTTAGCAGAATTACCACAGTTCAAATAGACAGTTGAGTAGCAGTGTACTACTTCAGCAGCTGCGCTGTAACTCCTTTGTTGGGAAACAGAATATGAAACTAGCCATATCTCAAGGGATGATTCTCAGAGCCACATATCTGACTTGAGGGGGCAATGCCATGGCAGACAATGAGCCCTGTACTGCAGAGTTGCTCAGACTATCTTTTAAGAGTGGGACACCTCCTCGATAGAATTAGTCACAAAACAGGAAAGTGCCTCAGTTCTGCTTCAGGGTTGGATGACACAGTCAACTAATCTCAGATGCCTTCCTCCTCTACTGGGAGAAGGGTCTTCTGTATGCCTATACTTCTTTTTGTCTGATAGCAAAAACTCTCAAATTCAACAGATGGACACCATGAAAACTACTTACCATCATAATGTAGAAAGTAAAATAATCTCTGTACAGCCCTTAGTTATTTGCTTCATTTATGGCTTGATTCTTATGAAACCTCCCTTACGCTTCCTGCAGTGTCCTGGGATCTGAACATGGTTTTAACTAAGCTGATGGAAGTTCCCTTCGAACCACTGGATACCAATGCTCTGAAGTTCCAGATCTGGAAGGTCTTTTTTTATATATATAACAACTTTAGCATGCAGAGTTAGCAAGCATCTGGTGAAATGTTCTGTGGACAGATGAAACCAAACTTGAGCTCTTTGGCAATGCAGACC
This sequence comes from Ichthyophis bannanicus, assembly GCA_033557465.1. Lineage (NCBI taxonomy): Eukaryota > Metazoa > Chordata > Amphibia > Gymnophiona > Ichthyophiidae > Ichthyophis > Ichthyophis bannanicus. The sequence continues at coordinate 1,268,090,659 of CM066032.1, read as the reverse complement.
AGCAATACATTTGCAAGTGAAGAAATGAAGCTTATAAGGGAAAAAAAACCCTTCCTACAGTTAAATATGGTGGAGATTCCATAATGTTGTGGGACTGTTTTGCTGCTTCAGAACTGGAGGCCTGAAACGTATTAAAGGAATCATGGAGTCTGAGGACTAAAGGTATTTTGGAGGGGAATGTGCTACCTAGTGTCAGAAAGCTAGGTCTAGTTAGGTGGTCATGGGTCTTCCAGCAGGACAATGATCCAAAAGTACAAAAGAATGGTTAAAAGGGAAAAAATGGACTGTTTTAAACTGGTCAGCAATGAATCCTGATCTCAATCTAATCAATAACCTTTGAAAAGAGCTGAAATATGTCATTGGTAAAAGGAATCCTGGAAATATTCATGAGCTGGAAGAAATCGCAGTTGAAGAGTGGGAGACACTACCAGCAGACAAATGTACTAAATTTATAGATACAAGAAACGTTTGGAGGCTGTCATCACTGCTAAGTTTGTGCAGCTAAATATTAGTGAAGGGTGCCATTAATCCTGTTCAGATCATATTTTGTGTTTTTCTTCAGAAATTACTACGTCTAAGTTGCACATCTTTTTTTTTTGTTGTATACCTTTGAATATACTATTAAAATATTATGACAACATACAGTTGGAATATGTCCAACTATTTCTCACGATATTGTACACAACATGCCTAAAATGCAAGGATGCTAACCCCAACTGTAGATGCCATTTCTATTTCCGATGTTCTTCCTTGCAAATTAAGTTCCTATTTCTGCTTTCTTTATTTTGTTTTGTTCCCCCCCCCCCCCTTTTTTTTTGTTCAGGACGGCCTCACTCATTTGACTTACTGAACCACCTTGTCCTCAGACCTGCAAAAGATGTTCTCAAAGGTGGAAAATAATCTTTCAAACAATTTTCTTCCTCTGGATTTCTCCTTTCCCTAGTCCAAGCTTTATATGTGTGATTAAGAGAAACTGTGAGACTGATGAGAACTGCTATGCATTGGCAGTCTTTTTGCGGAGAGTTCTGAAAAATTCTGTTCAGTGAAGATGTACTAATAACTGTGACCCTTCAGTGAACCTCTAGCATATGAATGCAACTTCACTTAAATGGAACACAAATATTCAGAATAGTGGTATTGTAATTTTGCATAAAATGGTATAGGGAAGTATCAAATTGGTATAGTTATTGTACATTAACATTTGTTAACAGGTAAGAAGGGTTTTGATGGCATTCCCTAAGTAAATAGTGTAGTTGCTCTGTTAGCCCACTTTATGCACACAAAAATAAAACTCAGCAAAATTGTTGCAATGATACTTCTTGCTGGATCCAACTTAATATATTTTTCATTAATCTCTGCATTTTTCCTAGCAAAAAATGTTTCTGTACTCATATGCTTTCATTAATCCATGAGGACCATGGGTCAGTTTTAGCAGGTAGTGAAAAAGGTGCAGGTATTCTGTTACCACCAAGAGTATCCTTTCATAAAAAAAACAAACAAACCCTGGTTCTGCTGAAATGACACTAGCTCTTGGAAAGCAGCCTGAAATGTAGGTAGTTCAGTTTAAAAGCAAAGTATCATGGAGTAAATCTTTTTTGTTCTTATTTCTGTGAAATATTTCTCAATAATCACTTTTCCTACAGAAAATATCACTAGTCTAAGTAGCTATTTAGAAAATTAGCCAAAAGTTCACTTCAGAACTTGACATTTGAACTCTGCAGTCATCAACCACTTTGGAAAGTACCTGCCTCTCAGAAAAATTACTACTGTCATTTTTCCATTTAATTTTTTTTAAAGAAAGTTTAAAGTGGTGATTGAAAGTTACCCTAACTCCCTTGAGTATGATTGATAAAGGATACTTGATCTTTTATCTTTTTGTGATGAAAGGCTTGAGTGTTTAATTTATAAAAAATAGATTAACTGCCTTTTGAGTCATACAGCCAAGGCAGTACCTATATAACCTATGAATCAAACGGTATACACTAAAAGGGGGGGGGGGGGGGGACTATGCAGGGCAACAGAACACATGGACTAAGGCAAAATGCCACCTGAGACTAAGAAAATCTTCATAATTACTGGCACACTTTTACAGCCTTATGGAGCTATTGTCCTAGTTTAGTTGTCTGTCTCTTGTGAAGAGTGCTTATAAATGTAATCTATTTAGAATATGGATTATAAATATTTTTTTAAAGACACACTGGTAGGTTGGGATTGGTAGCCATTTGTTTACTGGTATGGTGTATTAAAATAAAGATTACATCAACGAAAATTTGCAGAAGATCGGATTATAGACTTATTTGGTTCATTTAGCATTTTTTTGCAGCTGCATTGTAGAGAATATGAAAGTAAAACAAAGTTCACAGTTGCAGATTTTTTTTCTATAATTTTGCAAGTGTTTCCCTTTTATGTTCCTCCATGCTGATATACAAATTAGTGCAGCTGGACCCTTATAAAAGGGACCACAAATGGTGACCCTGCAAGCTTTACAAAGCTGGATTTGTGATCACTTTTATAAGTAGATTCCTATATACACCTTATGGTGAAATTGCCACTGAGACAGGCATTATCACTGTGGGACTTCTGATTACCCCTGCTGTGTGTTTGCTGCAGTCATTTCACTGGGGCAAATTAATGGTAAAATTAAATACGGGCATAAGCTTTTTAAATTTTCATAATCCTAAAAAATAAAGCATAATACTTTATGCTTGAAAGTATTCGTTTCCTTTATATCAACTGTAATGTCTGTAACTATATAATTTTTAATTAGTCTTCAATGATATGAAGCTGTCCCAATAAAAAGTAAAATCTCAAGTGGTTATCTTTCAGTATAGAAAAAAAATTAATAAAGTTAACGTTATTCTCCAGGACCAAGCAGGAAGTCAGTCCTCACTTATGGGTGACGTCGGCGCCGACGGAGCCCTCGCGGAGCAATTTTCCCCAGCTTTCGCAGAAAGCTTTTGGGAATTGCAGCGCGCATGCGCGGTCCCCTTCCCGCCCAAGGATGCCATCTTGCTCAGTCTCCTTTTTTCCGCGGAGCCCTACAGACATAGTTTGTTGTTGCCGCTGAAAAAGTTGATTTTCTTTTATTTTGTTTTCTTGTTATTTTTCTCGGTTCGTGTGTCCTCTTCCCGCCGGGCCTCGATATCCCCTATCGGGCCCGTTCACATATTTTTTTTCTCTCCAACTGGCGTTCCCGCCACTTTTTACTTCTTCCCTGGCAGTGCGGTCTTTCGACCTTGCAGGGGCCCTTTTTCCCCCGATGGCTGCCAGTGGGTTTAAAAAGTGTGATCGTTGTGTCAAACTTATGTCTCTTACCGACACGCATGACTGCTGCCTCCGCTACCTCGGGCCCGAACATGACTCAATGAGTTGCGGTCCGTAGAGCAAGATGTCCTCGAAGGCGCTGAGGAGTCGGCAGTCGCAAAAGGAACGAATCTTCTCTGACCCCATGTCCGGTCGGGCTCGGACCTCGTCAGAGGCCTCGACGTCTCGTGGCTCCGGCTCCGAGCATCGTCGGAGTTCCTCTGAACGGGGGTCCCCCGGCTGGGAACACCGTCGGAAGAAGAAACCCGCGAGGGTGGTGTCGGAGGACGCTCCTGGTCCCTCGAGGGCCAGGTCACATAGCCCCGTCGGACGCCCCGGGTCCTCGGAGGGGGAGAGGCATTCGAAGCTTCCTCGTCTCGAGGTGGAGTCGCCTGGACACGTAAGTGCCATAGTCCTCCTGGACTCTCCTCCGGGAGAGCCGACGTCGGGCCCGACGCCGTCGGGGCCCGAGTCGGGGGCTGTTGGGTCTTCTGAGTTTGGTCTCAGATTGACGACCTTGGAGCGCAGTATCGCTGCCTTCATGGACCAGCAGCGGGCATTGATCACCGGCATCGCCAGTGCATCTGCCCTGACCACCGGGACGTTGACGCCCAAGTCGACCCCGGAGGCCGAGTCGATCCTCGAGTCCATACGAGCTCGAGTTGATCCTCGACCTAGGTCTCCCTCGGCCTCCCGTTCGGGAACGAGGTCCTCGACACCGGCCTCGGCGTCGGGGCGGAGGTCCCCGGCTTCCGCCCGCACGGAGCCGCTCGATTCCTCCTCGGAGGAGTCGGGCTGGGACACGGAGGAGGACGAGTCACCCGGGTCTTTTCAGACTCGGTGCATCCCCTCCGACTCGCCCGAGTCAGAGCCTCGGAGGCGGTCCCCCCCGGAAGATACCCGGTTCTCCGATTTCGTGAGGGATATGGCCAAGGCTTTGGCCTTCCCTGCGGATCCGGAGGAGGAGCCTCGAGCCGAAGAGCTCGAGGCCCTTCAATATGACTCTCCCCCGAAGGAGGCCTTTACTATACCGGTTCCCCCGATGCTGGAGCGGCTTCTCTTCCGCATGTGGGAGAGCCTGGCCTCGACGCCAGTGTTGAGCAAGCGGGTCGATTCCATGTATCGAGTCCGCAAGAGCCCCGGGTTTCAGAAGGCACAACTACCGCACCATTCCATGGTGGTGGAATCGGCCATGCATCGACTTAAGAGTCAAAAGATGCACTCCTCGGTGCCTCCGGGTAAGGAGGCCCGGAACCTGGATGCCCTCGGTAGAAAGTGCTTTCAGGGCTCTATGCTTGCTTGTCGAGTCCAGACATATCAGCTGTATATGGGCATGTATTTTCGAGACCTGGCGAAAGAAATTGCGGGGTTCTCTGCGGGTCTCTCCGAGGAACCCTTGCAGCGGGATTCGAGTGTGTTCGAAGTTAATTTCTCGAGCGGCCTACGATGTCTTTGAAGCATCGGCTCGAATAGCTGGAGCCGGCATCGGGGCTCGCCGTCAGGCTTGGCTTCAGTCATCCGACCTCGAGCCATGGGTGCAGGACAAGTTGGTCGATGTCCCTTGCAGAGGCGAAAACCTCTTCGGCAAACCCATGGCCGAAAAGGCAGCGGAGCTCGAGTCAGAGATTCTCACCAGGACTCGCCTATCCAGAAAGACCTCTGCCCCTTCACAGAAGAAGAAGGGCTCGGGGAAAAAAGCCTTTTTACCCGGGGAAGGTGTTTGCTTATAAACAACACCATCCACAATATCAGGCCTCAGCAACTCCCCATCAGGGGCAGCAGCCTAAGGGGCAGGGTAACGGATCCTGGAGGCAGAAAGCCCCCAAGCCCACTACGCAGGCCCCGGCCCAGCAGGGTGGGGGTTTTTGACTATGCCAGCATAGCCTCTCCTCCCCAGGGGCCTCCGCCCAGCACGGGGGGCTGGCTGACCCACTTTGCCCACCGGTGGTCCGCCATCACATCTGATTCCTGGGTGCTGCAGGTGGTTCAAAAGGGCTACCTCTTGCATTTTCACCAGGTGCCTCCCTCCTACTTTCCAGGGGAGCCTCCAAGACCCCCCCTGCACAGGGACTTACTGCTTCAGGAGCTGCAAAGTCTGCTTCACGAACAGGCTGTGGAGCCAGTGCCCCAGCACCTGTGGGGTCACGGGTTTTACTCGAGGTACTTCCTGGTTCCAAAGAGAACAGGAGGCCTCAGACCCATTCTGGACTTACGCAACCTCAACAAGTTCCTGCAGCGGGAAAAGTTCAAGATGCTTACCCTTGGAATCCTACTGCCCTACCTCCAGCAGGGAGATTGGCTATGCTTCTTGGATCTAAAGGATGCTTATACCCACATCCTTATTCATCTGGACCACCGGCAATATCTAAGATTTGTGGTGGCAGGGAATCATTATCAGTACCGAGTACTGCCCTTTGGCCTGTCCTCCGCTCCCAGGGTATTCACGAAATGCCTGGCAGTGGTGGCAGCCTTCCTGAGGCTTCAAGGCCTCTTCGTCTTCCCATAGCTGGACGACTGGCTCATCCGGGCACCGTCTGCTCCAGAGGTCACTCAGGCCACTCAACGCACAGTGGCTCTGCTTCAGCATTTGGGCTTCGTCATAAACTTTGAAAAGTCCGCTTTGCTCCCCTCTCAGGATCTCGAGTTCATAGGGGCACGGCTGGACACTCTGCAGGCGCGTGCCGTCTTGCCTCTGGAACGGGCCAACAGGCTCATAGCTCTGGCCGGCAGGTTCAACAGCACGTCACCGGTCTCGGCCAGACTGTTCCTGCAGCTGCTCGGGCACATGGCCTCCACGGTCCATGTCACTCCGAATGCCCATCTACATATGAGACCTGCTCAGTGGAGCCTTCACACTCAATGGCATCAGGCCACAGGGAAGCTCTCAGACCTAATACAGATTTCCGACCGCCTGGTCTCCTCTCTGCAATGGTGGCTTCACCTGCCCAACCTGGTACTCGGCATGACCTTTCAGTCTCCCCCACCGTCCCGGGTGCTCACGACAGATGCCTCTCTCCTGGGATGGGGGGCGCATTGTCAAGGGACATGCACTCAAGGCCTTTGGTCACCTTGGGAGGCCGCCCAGCAGATAAACTTCCTGGAGCTACGGGCGATCCGCCTAGCCCTGCGGGCCTTCTCTCACCTCACGTTTGTCAGTCTGTACTGGTGCAGACGGACAATCAGGTTTCCATGTTCTACGTGAACAAACAGGGGGGCACAGGCTCCCTCCTTCTATGGCAGGAGGCTCGGAGACTGTGCTCTTGGGCAGTCGGTCACGACATCCTCCTCAAGGCTGTTTACCTGCCCGGGCAGGACAATTGCCTGGCGGACAAACTGAGCTGGATTCTGCAGCTGCACGAATGGAGGTTGAACCTCGCAGTGGCCCAGCAGATCTTCCGCCGGTGGGGCTCTCCCACCGTGGATCTCTTTGCCAGTCCCCTGAACCGGCAGCTTCCCAGGTTCTGCTCCCGGCACCCGCATCCTCTCAGAGTAGCGCCGGATGCTTTCCTCATCTCGTGGTCCACGGGTCTTCTGTATGCCTTCCCTCCCACACACTTGTGTCCCGGACATTGTTCAAAGTTGTCCAGGACAGGGCCTCTGTGATCCTGGTAGCGCCCAGGTGGCCGAGACAACCGTGGTTCCCTCTACTTCTACAGCTAGCGGTGGACACCCCTCTTCCTCTGGGGTTTCAGCTCGATCTCCTGACACAGGATCAGGGTACTCTTCTGCACCCCAACCTCCGGGCCCTGCATCTGATGGCCTGGCTGCTGAAAGGGTAGTCCTAGCTCCGCTTCTGCTCCCTCCGGAGGTGGAAGCCGTCGTCCTAGCGTCTCGGCGACCTTCCACCCGGAAATCTTACGCCCTTAAATGGCATCGCTTCTCGGTCTGGTGTTCTCAGCGCTCTGAGGACCCCTTCGCCTGTTTAGTATCGGTGGTACTGCAATATTTGCTTCACCTCTCCGATCTAGGTCTCAAATCCAACTCTGTCAGAGTCCACCTCAGTGCTCTCTTGGCACATCATTCACCAGTGGAGGGCCAGCCTCTTCTCTCGCACCCCTTGGTGGTGCGTTTTCTCAGAGGCCTCCTTCTACTTAAGCCTCCGTTGCGTCCTCCAGCTCCTGACTGGGACCTCAAAGTGGTTCTGCAAAGGCTTACCTGTCCGCCTTTTGAACCCATGGCTACCTGCCCTCTTCGTTTCCTCTCCTGGAAAACGCTCTTCTTGGTAGCCCTTACTTCCGCTAGGCGCGTAAGTGAACTACAGGCCCTAGTGTCAGAGCCCCCATACACACGGTTCTACAGGAATAGGGTTGTCCTACGGACTCGCCCTAAGTTTCTTCCAAAGGTGGTCTCCCACTTTCACATCAACCAGGAGGTGGTTCTTCCGACCTTCTTTCCCAGGCCGCATACCAGCTGGGCTGAGACTGTTCTGCACACCCTGGACTGTAGAAGAGCCTTGTCCTTCTACCTTGACCGTACGCAGGAGCATAGAAAGGCTGTCCAGCTTTTTGTATCTTTTGACCCCAATCGGTTGGGGGTTCCTGTCTCTAAGCGTACTTTGTCCATCTGGGTAGCTGACTGTATCGCCTGGGTTTATGGGGCAGCCGGCCTCTCCTTAGGGAATCGAGTCACGGCTCACCGTGTCAGGGCAAAGGCTGCGTCTGTTGCTCATCTTCGCTCTGTTCCTTTGGCAGACATCTGCCGGGCCGCTACTTGGTCTTCAAGACAGACCTTTGCGGCTCATTACTGCCTGGAGAGGGAGTCCCGCAGGGACAGTGCTTTCGGACAGGCAGTCCTCCACAATCTCTTTGAGGTTTAGGCAACTCCTACCCTCCGGCCCTGGTGTTGGGCTACCGGCCGGGAGCGTATTCAGAGAAGATTCCTTCCCTCTGTACTGTTGAGCTTGGGGGAGCTCTTTAGGCTTGAGGTCTCCGGTAGCCTTAAGCTTGGGAGTCCCATAAGTGAGGACTGAATTCCTGCTTGGTCCTGGAGAAAGAGTAGTTACTCACCTGTAACAGGTGTTCTCCAGGAGCAGCAGGAATCAGTCCTCACTACCCTCCCTCCTCCCCTTGGAGTTGCAGTCATTCTTATTGCATATTTTTTGCTAACTTTTTGCTGTCTTTCCGCTATGTCATCAGACTGAGCAAGATGGCATCCTTGGGCGGGAAGGGGACCGCGCATGCGCGCTGCAATTCCCAAAAGCTTTCTGCGAAAGCTGGGGAAAATTGCTCCGCGAGGGCTCCGTCGGCGCTGATGTCACCCATAAGTGAGGACTGATTCCTGCTGCTCCTGGAGAACACCTGTTACAGGTGAGTAACTACTCTAATCACAAGCATGTTTTGTATGTGAGGGTTTGTGGTTATTTTAAACCCAAGTAATTTGCAGATTGGCAGCTGATAGTGTTTTTCATGAGTGGTGTGCAGTATACTTATTTGTTGTATGGTAAAAGGTTGTAAGCTAGGACTAGAACTGAATACCTTTAAATTTGAAGAATAATCCTACCAACTTAGTTCTCCAAGCTATGTAAAAAATGCATTTTCTCCATGGACAAGCATGTGTACTGCCCCATTTGGGTGTCGTCACTGATGGAACCAGTTCAGGAACTCTCGGCTATTTTTCCAGCGGCTCTTAAAACGTTCTCTGCACATGTGCCTGTTCTTTCTACCACTGCTGTGCTTGAAGAGATCAATCTTCATTTTTTTGTGAAGCTAGATGGTTCGTCGTTCAGCACGGTGTTAATTATCGCATGTATTTTTGTACTTTGTACATATTTTGGATATATTTCCTTGTCTATACCTGCTGCTGGTGTTACCTTTCTCTTTGGTATGCCCAGTCATTTTTTGATCATTTTAAGTTTCCGTATTTTTGCTTTGACACTGCATAGACTGCTTTAGATCTCAGACACATTGCTGTCACTTTTCATATTTTGTTTTTGAACATTGAACAGTTTGATTTTGCTTCAGCTATTTTTCCAGATGATATGTCACAGAAATCTGCCAGCAGGTATAAAAAGTGCACGTGGTGCTCCAAGACCATGTCCATCGTGGGCAGTCGTAAATGGTGCATACAGTGGAATCTGACCACAATCTCTGTACACTCTGTTCGCAGCTGACAGAGTTTAAGGATTGTGATGAGAAATAACATTTTTGGCACTCAGAATACTGGCCCATCAATATTGATTGTATCAGACACTATGGACCCAAGAGCTGCATTGGATGCTGGCAGTGCATCGCGGCATACCCAAGCTCACTCTAAACACCACCAGAAGGGTGTTCAGGGATCCAGTCCCCTTTTGTTCCTTCCCAGAGGAAACCAAAAGCATTGTTGGCATTGAGGACATCTGATGTCTAGTATCGGTCAGAGGCTTCATCCACACAGATTGTGAGGGCGTGATGCTAAAAAAACATCAGAGAATCTAGCAATACTCAGCCCCCCGAAGTAGTCCTGATGAGAGGAGAGCAAACCCTCCATGGTATCTGAGGAACCACCCAGACTCCAAGGGTCTGTGACCAACTGTCCATTTCACCCTTAAAGATTCCGGGGACATCAGTGATACTGCTGAAGACTCATGTCCAACCTTTAAGGCATGCTCAGCCAAGAGAATGGAGAAGAAACTCAGACACATATGAATGTGGAGATGCTCACTCTGACTCTTCCATTACAACATCATCTGTGCCATCAGACTGATAACTTGAGACTCTGACTGCCTGTGGGAGATAGGTCATCATTGACACACCTAGCCTAGACACTGGCAGATGCCCAGCTGATATCTGTATCGAGATTGGGGGAGGATAGATCCCCTAGGCATTGAAGCCACTAGGTGCACAGTGACTCCCAGAAGAGATCCATAAGGAGACATGTCCATGGAGTACTTCTCAAAGTCTGAGTACTTCTGAGTCTGACAATAAATCAGAATACTACTTGGGATAGGTCCCCAGAACTTCCATCGGAACCCTCTGATGAGTGTGTACATATCCTCCTGAGGCTATGTGCTTTCAGGACATGATGCAGGCCATTCCATTTAAGTTAAACACAAAAGAGGAACCCGGGGCCAAATAATTGGGGATCCTCCATATCCAGATCCTCCAAGAAAGCAGTTACATATTCTTTAGGGGATACAGATGAGAATATGTGAAACCCCTTCTCTGTGCCTCTTATCAGTAAGAAAGTGGCCTCATAACATAAGAGTTGAGAAGGCTGTGTGATTCAATAAGCTCCAACTGCCGTACCATTCATTGGTGATTGAATCCTCTCTCTAAAGGGCTAGGAGTTTAAAGTCATACTCAATACCTCTGGAGAGAGAGGCTTGGACCCTCAACTTTTTTGTGAGAAACTTTTATCAGAACCTCAAGCTCACATCCTGCGAGGCGTCCTACCAGCTCTTCATGGCATGCACTTGTGGAATACCATTCGTAGCCTAGTGGAGTTCATGGACCATGTCCCTCCAGAGAAGGTTGTGAGATTCTGCTTCCCAGTTGGTCAAGGAAAGGAATGCGGATAGTATGTGGTCTGAGCAACCTATGATGATTTTGATGCAGAATAGAGAGCCTGTGCTATGAGCATTGGCGCCTAGAGACTCTCATGGCTCCCTTCTCAGACTTGCAGACCAGTGTGCAGGTACAGCTTATTGACATTCTGTGCTGTGGAGAGAATCTCTTCAGAAACTATGTTCAGGAAGCGCTCTCCATGACATGTGTATTTGATATACTGCCTATGGCGAAAAGGAATCTAGGCGGTTAACAATAACTAACAAAATCAATAGTAAAATAAACATCAGGTGAATAATCCAACAATAATAAGAAAAGGAGGACAACAGGTAGGAGGAGGGGAGGAGACCTAGGTTACAAAGTTAGGAATGCGTTACTGCACAAAACATAAAAGGGAAGTAAGGGACAGCAAAGTTATTTGTCCGTAAGTCTCATTTTCTAGAACGTTCGATACAGACCCAGTGGCTCTTCCTGAGCTGCCTCTGCTCCTTCTACAGCTACTTGTATAGTACTGCAAGACGTGCGCAGCACTGTATATTTAGATGTAAGAGACAGTCCCTGCTCATCATAGCTTACGATCTAAAAAAACATTGAAAAACTGGGGACTAGAGTATGGTAAGATTCACATAAATATAGGGAGGTGTGGCCTAGTGGTTGGGGCAAGTTACCTCAGGCCAGAAGGTCAGGGGTTCAAATCCCACTAGAGGACAGCAACCTTGGGCCAGAGGAACTGGGGTTTCTTTCTGCAGTTTTTGTGCCTTTTTGGCTTTTTTCCCCCCCTGGCTTTTTCCGATTTGATTTTGCCGAGGCCTTCTATTTCAGTATGTCTAAGCCGGTTGGCAGCTTTTAAAAAAAAATGCTTCAAATATGGCAAGACTCTTTCTGCCATGGCCTGCCATAATTGGTGCTTACAGTACCTTGGACCCGACCACTAGCCGGTGTCCTGTGAGCTCTGCTTGCAGATGATGTGTCAAGGGTTGAAGGATTGGGAAAAGCAGGAGTCCCCCACCCCCCCCCCCCCTTTGGCTCACCTGATTCAGCATCCTCAGCCATAACCCCCTTGTCCACTCCTGAGCAGAATAGTTCGCATGGAGAGGGGCAACCTTCTGCAGAGACCCCCATCTATGTCAAAAGAGGAGCACAAGGAAAAGATCTGTGTGAAGTGCCATCACAGCCCCTCTCTGTGCAAGATGGATAGCAAGGGCTGGGAACGGCTACCAAGCTTCTGGACGGTGGAGTCCATTCCCAGTGCCCAGGAGGGCAACTAGAAGTCTCCCGATGTACCAATCATTTTGGACTCCCCACTTGAAGGTTCACCGGTGATATCCGCAGTTGTGGCATTGACGACATCATCTGTGGTGGTTCTGGAGGAATACCTAAAAGCCTTAGAAGCTCATTTGGTGGCAGTAGAAGCCCTGACAAACACAGGCTTCGCAGTGCAGAGCACATAGTCACTGCACTCCTTCCAGCCTATCCTGTAAACACATGCCATGCCCATCGTGGGTGAGAGATTGGTATAGAAACTGGTGGCTGGACCATCTCCCTCTCCAGTATGTCAGAGTCTGAGGCCCTGGGGCATCGCCATCAGCATGCCGGATGCATGGGGACCATAGACTTCAATCCTCTCCTGATCCTCGCAGTCAGTGCTCGGAGGAGACTCTGCATTACTTCAACTTCCTCTCAGAATCAGAATGGGAAACTGAAGCAGAATAGACAGTGTCAGATATTCAGGCCCATCGTTCCCTCTGGATCAGCAGAAGTTGCCCCCGGAGGACATGTCCTTTCAGGATTTTGTTCAGGATCTGGCCAAGGCCATCCCCTTTTCTCTGGAATCGGAAGAGGAACAGAGGACAGAGGAACTGGAACTCCTCCAATACCTCTCGTCCCCTTGTGAGGCGGTGATGGTCCCTGTCCATGTCCTGCAGAGGCTGCTACTCCAGCTATGGGAAGTGGCACTTACGCTTCTGGCTGTCAGCTACTGGCTCGACTCCCTGTACTGGGTCCAAAAAGCCCCAGGATTCGAGAAGCCTCAATTACACCACAACTCCATTGTGGTTAAGTCTGCCTTGAAGCATGCAAAGAGTGTCAAAACGCACTTCTCGGTGCCACCCATGTGGGAGGCGCATACCATGGACTCCTTCGGGAGGAGATGCTTCCGGGGTTCCATGCTGATAGCCAGATCCTGGCCTACCAGACTTGTGTGGCAGCATTCCTCAAGGATATCATGCTGGACATAGAGGACTTCACTTCCCTTGTTCCCAAGGACCTCTGCTAGTCTTTTCAAGGCCGTGTGGCTCATGGCAAAGATTGCTTGACGTTTATGGTCTGGGTGGTGGCCGTGGGTATCACCGCACAGTAGATTGCCTAGTTGCAGTCTTCCAACCTGGAACAATGGGTCCAGGACAAGATTGTCAACATCCCCTGTCAGGTGAGAACATATTCGGCAAGTCCATGGAGGAAAAGGCCGAAAGAGCTGGAAAAGAGCAGATGACCCTCACCAAAAGACTGCTGATTTCATGCAGAAGAAACTACCAATCAAAAAGGCTTTCCTTCCACGCCTACGCAATACTTTCCATCCCAGCTGCAGTTGTCGCCTAAGGCCCAGGCTCCTGCTCACAGCGGAGGGAGAAAACCACAATGGCACAACCTGCCCCCCCCAGTCAAAACCTGGTGTGGGTTTTTGATGTGGTCTTCAGGAGCATAGCCAGCCAACCGTCATCCGCTGACGTCCCCCCGCAGATGGGAGGGGGGCAGCTCATCCACTTTGCCCACTGGTGGCCTGTCATCACCTCGGACTCCTGCGTGCTACAGGTCATCCAAAGCAGCTATCTGTTGCATTTCATCCAGCTGCCATCCCCTTACAATCCCGGGGAGTACCCCATGTATCCAATGCACCAGTCACCTGCAGACCGAGGTCATTGCCCTGTTGGCTGACCTCACCATCGAGATGGTTCCCCCAGCCCAGATTGGGCAGGACTTTTATTCCAGATATTTCCTGGTCCCCAAAAAGACCAGTGGGTTCCGCCCCATTCTGGGTCGCCGAAACCTCAACAGGTTCTTGGTGCATGAAAAGTTCCAAATGGTCTCAATGGGGATGTTGCTCCCGTTCCTCCCCCAAGACAAGTATCTATGTTCCTTGGATCTGAAGGATGCATAAGCCCATATTCCGATCCATCCACATCACAGACAGTACCTTCGGTTTGTGACGGGCGGTCAGCACTATCAGTACTAGGTGCTGTTCTTTGGGCTGGCCGCAGCCCCCAAGGTCTGCACAAAATGCCTGGCAGTCATGGCCACCTTCCTTTGGAACTGGGGTTTTTTGTCTTCCTGTACCTAGACGACTGACTTGTAAAGAGCCTCATGCCAGCTAGCGTTCGGTAGTCCACTGAGCTCACCATTCATAAGAACATAAGATATGCCATACTGGGTCAGACCAAGGTCCATCAAGCCCAGTATCCTGTTTCCAACAGTGGCCATTCTAGGTCATACCTACCTAGCAGTATCCCCAAGAGACACAGGTTCCACAATGCTTGTATTGGGTCAAGCATTGATATCCTGGGTTCCTTTTTAATAATGGTTTATGGACCTTTCCTCCAGGAACTTGTCCAAACCATTTTTAAACCCAGCTACACTAACAGCCCTTACTACATCCTCCGGTAACAAATTCCAGAGTTTGATTACACGTTTAGTGAAAAAATATTTCTCTTATTTGTCTTAAATAGTTTACCCTGTAGCTTCATTACATGTCCCCTAGTCTTTCTATATTCTGATAGTGTAAACAATCGATCTACATTTACCCGTTCCACTCCATTCATTAATTTATAGACCTCTATCATATCTCCCCTCAGCCGTCTCTTTTCCTGGTTGAAGAACCCTTTGTAGCCTCTCTTCATAGGAGTAGCCTTCCATCCCCTTTACCATTTTGGTGGCTCTTCTCTGTATCTTTTCTAATAACGCTATATCCTTTTTAAGATACGGCGACCAGAATTGCGCACAATATTCAAGGTGCAGTTGTACCATGGAACGATACAGAGGCATTATAGGGAGGAGTGGTCTAGTGGTTAGGACAAGGTACTTCAGGCCGGAGGGCCGGGGGTTCAAGTCCCACCTGGGGACAGCAATCTCAGGCCGGAGGGACTGGGATTTCTAGTCCTGTAGGCACTCCTTGTGGTCTTGGGCAAGCCACTTAACCCTCCATTGCCCATGTTCCCTGTAAGTATTAGCGTATGTGTCTCATATCCCCTCGTGTTAAATGTATCCCCCAATTGACCGCTTTGACCCGGTGAAAAGCGGGATATAAATACAGCTAAATAAATAAATAAAATAAATAAATTATAATATCCTTTGTTTTATTTTCCATTCCTTTCCTTATGATACCTAGCATTCTATTTGCTTTCTTGGCTGCCGCTGCACACTGGGCAGAGGGTTTTAACATGTTATCTACAATGACTCCTAAATCTTTTTCCTGGGTGGTGGTTCCCAATGTGGAACCTTGCATTGTGTAACCATAGTGTGGGTTGTTCTTTCCTAGGTGCATTACTTTGCACTTGTCCACATTAAATTTCATCTGCCATTTGGATGCCCAGTCTTCCAATTTATCCAGATCCTCCTGCAGTTTTCCACAATCCTCTTGGGTATTAACAACTTTAAACAGTTTTGTGTCGTCTGCAAATTTGATAACCTCACTAGTTATTCCCTTTTCCAGGTCATTTATGAATATGTCAAAAAGTAGCGGACCTGGCACAGATCCCTGGGTTACTCCACTATTCACCTTTTTTCCATTGGGAAAATTGGCCATTTAGCCCTACCCTCTGCTTTCTATCTTTTAACCAGTTCCCGATCCACAATAGTACACTGCCTCCTATCCCATGACTTTTTAGTTTTGCCAAAAGTCTCTGATGAGGGACCTTGTCAGAGGCTTTCTGAAAGTCCAGATACACTATATCAACCGACTCACCTTTGTCTACCTGTTTATTCACAACTTCAAAAAAACATATCAGATTAGTAAGACAAGATTTTCCTTGTCTAAAGCCATGTTGGCTGTCTCCTATTAGGCCATGACTATCTACATGCTGTGTAATTTTGTTCTTTATGATGGTTTCTACCATTTTCCCCGGTACTGACGTCAGGCTCACCGGTCTGTAGTTTCCCGGATCACCCCTGGAACCCTTTTTGAAAACTGGTGTTACATTGGTGATCCTCCAATCTTCAGATATTACAGATGATTTTAATGAAAGTTCACAGATTACTAATAGCAGGTCTGGAATATCATATTTCAGTTCTTTCAACACTCTTGGATGTATACCATCCGGTCCAGGTGATTTGCTACTATTCTGTTTATCAAATAGTTGTAATACATCTTCCCGGTGTAGCGATATTTCTCTCAATTCCTCTGCAGTATCACCTTTAAATACCACTTCAGTCTTGGGTAACATCCCTACATCTTCCTCAGTAAAGACCGAAGCAAAGAATTCATTTAGTCTCTGCGCTATAGCCTTGTCTCCTCTTACTACCCCTTTTACCCCTCTATCATCTAACGGTCCAATTGACTCTCTCACGGGCCTTTTGCTACGAATGTACTTGACAAAGTCTTTATTTTGTGTTTTTGCTTCTGTAGCAAGTTCCTTCTCAAATTCTCATTTTGCCTGCCTTATCAGTGCTTTGCATTTAACTTGCCAGTGCTTGTGCTGTTTCCAGTTTTCATCGTTTGGCTCTTTTTTCCATTTCCTGAAAGATGCTTTTTTGGCAGCAACAGCCTCTTTGACCTCACCTTTAAACCATGCTGGCAGTTTTTTGGACTTTCTTCCACTTTTCTTAATGTGTGGCATACAGCTGGTCTGGGCTTCCAGGATAGTATTTTTAAACAACACCCAAGCTTGATGTAAGTCTTTAACCTTTGCAACCACTCCTTTTAGTTTTTTCTTAACTATTTTCCTCATTTTATCATTGTCTCCCTTTTGAAAGTTAAAAGGTAGTACTGTGGATTTCCTTACTATCCCTCCTCCACTAATTAAATCAAACACGATCATGCTATGATCACTATTGCCAAGTGGCCGCAACACCCTTACTTTTTGCACCAGATCTGGTGTTCCACTAAGGACTAGGTCCAGTATGGCTTCCCCTCTGGTCGGTTCATGAACCAGCTGCTCCAAGAAGCAGTCATTTATTTCATCTAGAAACTTTATCTCCCTAGCATGTCCTGCCATAACACTGACCCAGTCGATACCGGGGTAATTGAAATCACCCATTACTGTGCTGTAACGTTTGTTAGCTTCCTTGATTTCTTTGAGCATTTCATCATCCATTTGTTCATTCTGGCCAGGCGGTTGATATTACACCCGCACTGCCATTACCTTCCCCTTCATACATGGAATTTCAATCCATAGAGATTCTACAGCAAATTTTGTTTCCTGCAAAACTTTAATCCTTTCTGACTCAATGCCCTCTCTAACATAGAGCGGAACCCCTCCTCCAATTTGATCAGTTCTATCATTACAATATAGTTTGTATCCAGGTATCACAGTGTCCCACTGGTTATCCTCCTTCCACCATGTCTCTGAGATTGCAATCATATCTAGCCTCTCATTTAGTGCTATATATTCTAACTCTCCTATCTTATTGTTTAGATGTCTAGCATTTGCATGCAAGCATTTTAGAGACTGTATTTTATTAATATTAATCTGGCTATTGGTAGGCATGGGTAATTTGGAATCTTTACACTCTGTCTGCACCATACTCAAGGGCATTTGGGCTACTTTACTCTTTTTTGGAACCTCACTGCTTTTGGTAGTATCTTTCAAGGATACCTTCTTCTGAACCATGCGCTCTTGGGTGACTGTCGGTTTTCCCCTATTCAGATGCTCGAAGGACTCTGCTTCATGACAAACTACCCCAAGTCTCTTTTCCAGCCGGTACAACTGAAACTTATTGGGAATCCTCCTCACGCGCCAGCAGTGTCTCATTGAGGTGGTGTGCACATTGCAGCACCACACCACGACCTGGAGGCTGCTGGTGCATGGTATTCACTGAGAGAAATTAGCCTATCACTTGCCATGCTCAGCATCATTCAAACACCTCTGTCAATGGAGGAGCCCTGGGATACCCTCTGTTTTCAAGCCTCCTTTCTGGTTCATCAGGTCATTAAGCAAACAGGTTGAATGGGGGAGGTACCTAATGCAAGATTGAGATGTTGTAGAGCCATGAGCTGTCTGTACCCCATTCCACAGGAAAAAAGGACCTCTTAAAATGCCTAAGGTGGATGCCTTGGTCTGTGACAAGACTACAATTCCTGTGGAAGGTGATGCGGCATTGAAAGATATGCAAGACTACAAAGTCTAGACCCCTGAAGCAGGTGTTTGATACTATTGCCCTGGCCATGCAGGCCTTGATTTGTGGAGCCTGTTGCCTGTATTTGCTGGTCCCAAGGACTACTGAGTGGACTTGGACTTGGCTATGGCTAATCCTTAGCCAGAAACAGCTAAGCTAGAATAGACTTAGGTAGAATCGGCCTCTGCTTATCTTGCAGATGCTTTTGTATGAGCTATGGCCTCTATCATAACAGCAGCCTGATGTTTGTGGGTTGTGGGTTTTTGTTTTGTTTTTCCTCTGAGAAATTTGGTTGTCGATGTATCTTCGAAGACTAGGTTCAGTAAGGTCTGAGGAGGACCTGGAAAAGTTGGTAAGGTCTCTGGTAGAGACAAACTGCTAGGTACGTATGACCTAGATTGGCCACTGTTGGAAACAGGATACTGGGCTTGATGGACCTTGGTCTGACCTAGTATGGTATATCTTATGTTCTTATGAGAGGCCTTCTGACACATGACTACCACAGTGCATGTCACCCCTCAGGCCTCCCTCTGCATGCAGCAGGCTGAATAAGCCTTGTGAGTGCAATGGCAGCAAACCTCAGGCAGCCTGCCGGACAGTGGTGATCACTGCACCACTTGCACAATCCCTGAAGTGGTGGATATGCCTGCAGACTTGCATTGGGGCCTCCTGTTCTAACCAGCAGTGTCCTGCAGGCTGCTCATGATGGATGCCTCCAAGCTTGGCTGGAGCACGCACCTGGACAGTCTCTGCACCAAGGACCTGTGGTTTGAGAGCAAGAGCCTCCATCAGATCAACTTCCTCAACCTCCAGGCCATTGCAAATGCTCTCCATGCCTTTTGAGCACACCTGGAAAATCAGGTGGTCCTGATCCAGATGGACAATCAGGTAGCCATGTTCTGTGTGAACAAGCAGGGAGGCATGGGCTTATACATCCTGTGTTGGGAGGCTCTTCGCCTCTGGAAGTTTCCTGTGCTCCACCACATGGATCTTAGGGCAGCATATTTGCCCAGTGAGAGCAGCTGGATTCTTCAGTTACACAAGTGGTTCCTCTAGGGAGGCGGTGGATCAGATCTTGCGGAAGTGGGGTACTCTCAATGTGGACCTCTTTGCTACGACACAGAATGCCCAGGCAGCTCTGTTTTGTTCCTAGAGGCTGACCAGCAATTGCCTGGTTCTTGATGCTTGCCTTGTCCACTGGGGGAAAGGCCAGTTATATGCCTACCCCTGATTCCCACTCAGCACGATGATGCACCTGAAGCTCTAGGCCGAGAGGGGATCCATGATTCTCATCTCTCCTTACTGGCCTTGACAGCCATGGTTCCTGTTATGCTGCAGCTCTCTTGCAGAAGGAACATCTTTGCCTGGGCTTCAACCCAGACCTCATCTCGCAGGAGGGCAGCTCCTTATTACACGCCAACTTTCGCTCACTGACGCTTATGGCATAGATGCTGAGTGAGTAGCTGTTGCGGAACATGCCCTTCCTGAGGGTGTGTCAGAGATCCTGCTAGCATCCCACAAGAAGTCTACTCATAAAGCCTATGTGTTCAAATGGTGGTGGTTTGCCGTCTGGTGTGCTGGTCAGGCATTGAACCCTTTTGTCTGCCCCTTGGACCAGCTGTTAGAGTACCTCTTGCACCTCTCCAATTCTGGGCTTAAGTCCAATTCTGTGTGTGTTAACATCAGCACAATCCTCTCAGTTCATCATCTTTGGCCCTGATAGGCTGGGTGTCACTTTTTCAAACTGTATGTTATCCTTTTGGCTTGCTGATTGCATCATCCATATATATATTCCTTTGCTGGTCTGAGCCTTGAGGGTCATGTCATAATGGCTCACAATGTCTGTGTGATGACTACAGCAGTAGCCACCCTCTGTTTTGTCTCCGCAGAGGAGATCTGCAGGGCTGTGATATGGTCTTCGGTCCATACCTTCGCAGCCCATTACTGTCTGGATGGGGATTCCCGACAGGCCAGCAATTTTGGCCAGGTTATGCTCTAGCATCTCTGAGTCTTGAGGGTCAATTCCTGCCCAGTGGCCCTTCTGTCCATCCAGACTATCTGCTCAGAATTCCCTTGGTTGATGTCGACTGTGGATAATGCATCATATTAGTCCCTCAACATGACAGGACTCTCTGGTCTTCTTGGCTTCTCCAGTTCTTGATGCCTGGTTGGACTATTCTTTCTTCTTGGGTTCCGGTAGCCTGGAAGTCCCATATGTGAGGACTTATTTCCTGCTTGTTTACGGAGTAAGTATAATTAGCTGTAGCAAGTGTTCTTTGTGACTAGCAGGAATAAGTCCTCACAACCCACCCATGTCCCTGGGCCCTTGCCTTTTGGTTCCTGCTATGTGATCATATTGGAGAATATGGCACTGCGGGGAAGACAGGCATGCATGCACGGTGTACCTCCCAAAAGCTTCCTTTGGAAGCTGGGGAGCATGCTGTGTAGGGCTGAGTTTGTAGCATTACCTATACATAAGGACTTATCAATGCTATTCACAGAGAATACCTGCTACTCAGTATCATATGACAAAGTAAAGAGACTTTTATTTATTGTATTTATAGAAATGTTCTGGTTTTTCAAAATGGCTTACAGACTTGCATCTACAGACATTATACATTAAAAATCCTAATTTTTTTTGGGGGGGGGGGGTGAATTGGAGCAGTAGCACAACAACGATGGCAAGATGATTTCTGCTTTCCAATCCTTACACGTTGTAGGATTTAACACCTTCCTCTGGTTCCAAAGAGCTGCTCTCTAATATTTATGAAACCTATGCAGTTGAACAATCAAGTTGCTTGCTCTTTGGAATTATAATAGAATAAAGCTGATCCTCCAACACTGGAAATAAATAGCATCTAAAGATAAGGCTTCACCCTTGGATCTACTGATTTTGGAAATGCTGAACCTTAAAGAATGCGTGCAACCACAGTTACTAGCCACAAAACAGATGTGAACAGACCTGAAAGTCTAATGATTCAAGTTACTCTCTCACAACAAAGGCCGTGGGCTTTAGAAGTGCATGGCCAAACCATGATTTAGTCCTTGCATTATAGTTAATCTGCTTTGTTTGTTCCAGTCAAATGTGAAAGTTTTGGCTAATCACAGTAGAAGTAGCACACTGTATATTTATGAGAGCAAGCCCTTTGATGCTACTCCATTTTCCATTAATATTTCCAAAGGGGTGGGTCTTAATGAAGATGTCTCACCTTTTTCTGATTGATAAAATAGCCCAGTTGTAAATACTAGAGCCTTTCTCCTATTAGACCATACTTGACTTTAACCTCTTTGAAATGCCTCACTCTGCTGCCGGTTTAACCAAAGTGGAGACAGAGGTTTGAGAGAGAGCTCCCCAGATCCACAATGAAATGCCTCACTCTGCTGCTGGTTTAATCAAATTGGAGACAGAGAGGTTTGAGAGAGCTCCCCAGGTCCACACTATAATAAATCCGATCTTGCCTTCTTCCCGGAGGGGAATCTCCCAAAAAGTAGACAATGCCTAAAACTATTAAACCAAAATCTGAATCGAAGGGGAGCATACAGGCCCCAGCTTCACCCATGTTATCAGTTGGGAGCAGAGGTGCAGACAGTGGAGACTCAGCTACTGCAGGCCTTATGATTACATTAGCTGAGATTTGGGACTAAAAAAAAAAAAGAAATTGTAGATAAAGTACTTACAAAAATAGAAGAGAAGTTTATGGCAGTCTGGATTCGGCTGGAGGAAGCAGAGGGCCAAATCAGTAAGACAGAAGATACGCAGATGCACTTGCAAAAGACCATCGCCACACTTCAGCAACAAGTAGGGTGGCTGCAATCCAAAGTGGAAGAACTGGGAAATAGAGAGCGCTGCTTGAATTTGTGTATTTATGGGATACCGGAGGGAGTTGAGGACTGGAATGTAATACAAGTCATTCACGCCTTTTTGGAGGAATGCTTCCCTGGCTGCCTCTCCCCCCACCCATATGAAGTTGAGCAAGCCCATAGGGAGCTAAGAGCACGGCAAGACCCCAGGCTTTCATAATTAAGATGCTCTGGTTTCAGAACCAGGAATTCATTATCCAAATGGCACACAGGTCTGGGTTTGTCACCTATAAAACATAGAAAGTAATTGTGTACTCCGACATTGCTGCTGAAACGGTCTAGAAGAAAAGAACTATTAAAAATCAAGAACACCCTGGCAGAAAAAGGAATACAAGTAGCTCTTTGGTACCCAGTCAGGCTAACAATCATGCTCAATGGTTTGTGGCGGTTTTTCTCCTCCCCGGAGACCTTGGATAAATTTATGAAATCGGTGGGGGCTGAAGACTTATAGCGACAGCTTGCAGAATGACAGCAGCGGCAGAACAACGCCGATACATCTCAACTTCAACCAGAGAGGAGAAGCGAAAGGACTGAGAATGGCGGAAGACAACAACTATCTAAATTAATAAGAAACAAAATATGGACACACTGGTAAACAGATTGGGCTTTGTCAAAGACAGGTGGCCCGATGTTCAGGGGGTGCCACGAAGAACGGGACTTTACACAATCCCACCCACTCCATCGATCTCCATGTAAGACTTTGATAAAGAATGGCTAGAGTAATCTCTAAGGGGAGAATGGGGGAAGAATGGAATGTGTGGACTGGGATAAGGGGGGTGAGTATCAGAAAGGGTGAGGTTATGGAAGCCAAAAACCATCAAAGCAGTGAAAGACTATGTGGAAAGTATGAATATGTGACAAATGTGCTATTACCTATTGTTAGTTCATCTGTTGTGGTGTGACCTGGGGGCTGTGGGGGCAGGAGAGAGGGTTAGGGGGATGGTGGGTGGGGGGGGGGTTGAAGGACATGGTGAGGGAGGGAAGGGTATTAAGGTTGCTTTCCTGAATGTATAGGGGGGTCAAAAGCCTGATTTAAAAAAATTGTCATATCTTATCTGGGACTGGGTGGATGTGGCTCTCTTACAAGAGACCTACCTCACCAGGGATAAATAGGAAAAACTGAAGGGTCAAGGATACACCCTCATGTTCTGTTTCCCATGTAACTAAAAAAAATGGAGGATGGTGATACTTGTCCATAAGTGAGTGCCCCTTGTGGTATATGACAGGAGGGGACAGTATGGGAAGGGTGGTTTGGGTTACTGGAAGAGTGGATCAGGATGAAGTGTCCATACTAAATACGTATGCCCCAAATGGGAACAAAGGATCCTTCTGAACTTGGTTGAAAGAATTTCAAAAAATGGCCAAAGGGGACTGGATTGTGGCAGGAGATTTAAACTGCATATTGGGTGGGGGGGGGGGGGGAGGACTGCTCTTACTATCAGGCCCGACAACATAGAAGGAGGGTCTCAAATTACAGCAATGTATTCAAAAATGGGACTTTGGATTTCTCCAGGACCAAGCAGGAAGTCAGTCCTCAGATATCGGTGACGTCGGCGCCGACAGAGCCCTCGTGCGGAGCATTTCCCCAGCTTTCAAAAAAGCCTTTGGGAATGCAGCGCACATGCGCGGTCCCCTTCCCGCCCAAGGGTGCCATCTTGCTCAGTTTTCTTTTTTCTGTGGAGCCCGACGGACGTGTGTCTTGGTCAACCGGTTAAAAGTTGATTTTCTTCAAAGAATTCGTGTTTTTGCCGTTTCAATGCCGGTTCCCCTTCCCGCCTGGGCGCGGTACACCGGTATCGAGCCCGGAGCTACTTTTTCAGTTTTTGTCCTTCGAGACTAGCGTTCGCGCCTTTTTTCTTTTTTCACTGGCAGCCCAGTCTTTTGTCCTTGCAGGGGCCATTTTTCCCCCGATGGCAGCCAGCGGGTTCAAGAAGTGTGATCGGTGTAAGAAACTGATGTCTCTCACCGACACACACGACTGCTGCCTCCGATGTCTTGGGCCCGATCATGACCCGATGATCTGTGGCCCGTGTGGCAAAATGTCATCTAAGGTGTTGAGGAGCCATCAGCATCAACGAGAGAGGATCTTCTCTGACTCCGCGTCCGGCCAGGCCCGGACTTCGTCAGAGGCCTCGACGTCTCGGGAGTCCGACCCCGAGCATCGTCAGGGCTCCTCTGAGCGGGGGGTCTCCCTCATGGGAACACAAAAGGAAGAAGAAACCCGCGAGGGCGACGTCGGTGGACGCTCTTGGTCCCTCGAGGGCCAGGTCGCATAGCCCCAAACGCTGTCCCGGGTCCTTGGAGCTGGAGAGGCCTGCTAAATTACCTTGTGTGGAGCCGGAGTCCCTGAGTCACGTGAGTGCTGTTGTCCTCGTGGACTCTCCTCCAGAGGAGCCGACGTCCCATCGGGGGCCGAGTCGGGGGCTGCTGAGTCTCCTGAGCTCGGACTCAGGTTGACGGCCTTGGAGAGCAGCTTGGCTGCCAACATGGAACAGCAGCGGGTGCTGATCGCTAGTCTGACCGGTGCATCTTCCCCGACCACTGGGACCTCGACGTCCAAGTCGACCCCGGAGGCTGAGCTGATCCTTGAGTCCATGCGTCTCAAGTCGATCCTCGGCCAAGGTCTCCCTCGGCCTCCCGTATGGGGCCGAGGTTGTCGATGCCGGTACCCTCTGCGTCAGGGCGGATGACATCGGTGCCCACCCGACCGGAGCCGCTCGATTCCTTCTCGGAGGGGTCGGGGTGGGAAACGGAGGACGAGGAGTCCCCGGACACTTTCCAGACTCGGTGCGTCCCATCGGACTCACCGGAGTCCGAGCCTCGGAGAAGGTCCCCCCCCCCCCCCGGAGGATACCCGGTTCTCGGACTTCATGAGTGACATGGTCAAGGCCTTGGCCTTCCCCGCGGATCCCAAGGAGGAGCCTCGAGCCAAAGAGCTCGAGGCCCTCCAGTATGACTCTCCACCGAAGGAGGCCTTTACTCTACTGGTTCCTCCGATGCTGGAACGGCTGCTCTTCCGTATATGGGAGGCACTGGCCTCGGCGCCAGTTCTCAGCAAATGGGTTCCAGAAGGTACAGCTACCGCACCACTCCATGGTTGTGGAATCGGCCATGCATCATCTGAAGAGTCAGAAGATGCACTCCTCGGTGCCCCCCAGCAGGGTGGCCTGGAACCTGGATGCCCTCGGTAGAAAGTGCTTCCAGGGCTCTATGCTGGCTTGCCGTGTCCAGACTTACCAGCTGTACATGGGCATGTACCTCCGAGATCTGGCAAAGGAGATTGCCGGGTTCTCTGCTGGCCTCTCCGAGGATCCTTTGCAGAGGTTCAAAGCTTTGTCATCGGGGATTCGAGAGTGCTCGAAGTTTATATCTCGAGCAGCCTATGATGGCTTCGAGGCTTCGGCCCGAGTAGCAGCGGCCGGCATCGGTGCACGCTGTCAGGTCTGGCTACAGTCATCGGACCTCAAGCCATGGGTCCAGGACAAGTTGGTCGATGTCCCTTGCCGGGTTGAGGACCTCTTTGGCAAATCCATGGCTGAAAAGGCTGCAGAAATCGAGACTGAGACTCTCACCAGGACAAGGCTGTCCAGGAAGACTTCTGCCCCTTCTCAGAAGAAGAAGGGCTCGGGGAAAAAGCCCTTTTACCCGAGGAAGACCTCTGCCTACAAATCCTAACCTCAATTCCAGCCCTCTACAGCTCCCCAACAGGGTCAGCAAGCCAAGGGGCAGGTCATGTGCCCCGTAGGCAGAAAACCCCCAAGCTGCCAGCTCCGGCTCCTGCACAGCAGGGAGCGGGGTTTTGACTCCCACTGCATAGCCTCTCCCCCACAGCTGGCTCCACTCAGCACAGGAGGCTGACTGACACTGTACGCCCACAGATGGTCAATCATAACAGGGGATACCTGGCTACTGAGCATAGTCCAAAAAGGCTACTTGCTCCACTTCAATCAGTTACCTCCCTCCTATTTTCCAGGGGAGCCTCCAAGAGTTGGCAAGTCTTCTACAGGAGCAGGCGGTGAAACCGGTGCCTCACCACCTGATAGGACGAGGCTTCTATTCCAGGTACTTTCTAGTACCAAAAAGGACAGGAGGCCTCAGGTCCATCCTAGACTTGCAAAATCTCAACAAGTTCCTGGAGAGGGAAAAGTTTAAGATGTTTACCCTTGGGATACTGCTGCCCTACCTCCAGCAGGGAGATTGGCTATGCTCCTTAGATCTAAAGGATGCTTATACTCACATCCTCATTCATCCAGACCACAGACAATATCTCAGATTTGTAGTGGGAGGAAAGCATTTTCAGTACAGGGTACTTCCATTTGGCCTAACCTCCGCGCCCAGGGTTTTCACCAAATGCCTGGCGGTGGTGGCAGCCTATCTCAGAAACCAGGGCATCTTTGTCTTTCCATACCTGGATGTCTGGCTCATCAGGGGTCAGTCTCCACAGGAGGCCAGACAAGCCACTCTTCGCACTGTGTCTCTTCTCCAGCACCTGGGCTTCGTCATAAACTTTGCAAAGTCCACTTTGCTCCCCTCACAGGACGTAGAGTTCATAGGGGCACGGTTGGATACCCTACAAGCAATGACTTATTTGCCTGAGAACAGGGCTCACAGACTGATGGCTCTAGCCCAGCAGTTCTGCAGTGGATCTCTGCTCTCTGCCAGACATTTCCTGAGGCTTTTGTGCCACATGGCATCCACAGTCCATGTCACTCCAAATGCTCGTCTGCAGATGTGGCCTGCTCAATGGTGCCTCAGGGCTCAGTGGATATAGGCCACAGGAGACCTAAGAGACAGAGTAAAAGTGTCCAAACTACTAGTGGCCTCCCTACAGTGGTGGCTGCATCTCCCGAACCTGATCAAAGGGGTGCCTTTCCAGGCACCACCACATATACAGGTGCTTACGACCGATGCTTCTCTTCAGGGTTGGGGTGCACATTGCCAGGGGGCATGCACTCAGGGCCTCTGGTCCCCTTGGGAGGCCACACAGCAGATCAATCTGTTGGAATTGCGAGCTATTCAATTAGCTCTACAGACTTTCTCTCATGTCCTCTCTCACCAGTCTGTCTTGATTCAGACGGACAACCAAGTAGCAATGTTCTATGTGAACAAGCAAGGAGGCACAGGATCCAGGCTTCTGTGTCAGGAAGCACAGGCCCTGTGCTCCTTTGCAGTCAAGCACGGCATGTTTCTCAAGGCAGTTTATCTATCTGGCCAATAAAATTACCTGGCAGACAGGTTGAGCAGGATTCTACAGCCTCACGAATGGCAGTTGAATCCCCTAGTGGTCCAGCAGATCTTCCTGAAATGGGGTCTTCCATCCATCGATCTCTTTGCCAGTCCACTGAACCGTCAGCTGCCCTGGTTCTGTTCCAGACAACCGCATCCTCTGCGAATAGCAGCAGATGCCTTCCTAATCTCTTGGTCTACGGACCTACTGTATGCGTTTCCTCCAACACCTCTAGTGGCCCGAACCCTATTCAAGGTTCTTCGGGACAGGGCCTCGCTGATCCTGGTAGCCCCCAGATGGCTGAGGCAACCATGGTTTCCACTCCTTCTGCAATTGGCGGTGGACACTCCACTCCCTCTGGAAATGCAATCCAATCTCCTGTCTCAGGATCAGGGATCTCTCTTGCACCCCAACCTCCAGTCTCTCCATTTTTTGGTCTGACTGCTGAAAGGGTAGTTCTAGCCCCCTTACTTCTACCTAGGGAAGTGGTTTTGGCCTCTAGGAGACAATCCAACCAGAAATCTTATGCCCTCTTGTGGCGTAGGTTCTCCGCCTGGTGTGCTTGGCGCCAAGAGGATCTGTTTACCTGCCTGGTACCAGTGGTGCTGCAGTATCTGCTTCACCTGTCAGACCTAGGCCTTAAATCCAACTCTGTTCGGGTCCATCTCAGTGCTCTGTCAGCGCACCACTCGCCAGTGGAGGGCCAGTCTGTCGGTCCACCCCTTGGCATCCCGCTTCCTCAGAGGCCTGCTTTTGCTCAAGCCTCCGATTCGTCCACCAGCCCCTGAATGGGATTTGAATGTGGTCTTGCAACAACTTACTCGCCCACCATTTGAGCCGATGGCTACCTGTCATTTACGCTTCCTTTCCTGGAAGGCGTTGTTCTTGGTGGCTCTTACCTTGGCTAGGCGTGTGAGTAAACTACAGGCTCTGGTTTCTGATAGACCGTACACACGGTTCTATAGGAACAGGGTGGTCTTACAGACTCATCCTAAGTTCCTTCCAAAGGTTGTCTCCTCCTTCCACCTCAATCAGGAGGTGGTTCTTCCGACATTCTTTCCCAGGTCGCATGCCTGCCGGGCTGAAATGGTCTTGTATACCCTGGACTGTAGGAGGGCGTTGTCTTTCTACATTGATCGTACGCAAGGGCATCGAAGGGCTGTTCAGCTCTTCGTATCTTTTGACCCTAATAAGCTGGGGTTACCTGTGTCCAAGCGTACCCTGTCCATATGGGTAGCAGACTGTATCGCCTGGGCGTACAAGGCAGCTGGCCTCTCCTTGCAGGGTCGAGTCACGGCCCACCGTGTCAGGGCGAAGGCTGCGTCAGTAGCTCATCTCCGCTCTGTTCTGTTGGCAGACATCTGCTGGGCCACTACTTGGTCTTCAAGCCAGACTTTTGCGGCTCATTACTGCCTCAAGAGGGAGTCCCGTAGGGACAGTGCTTTTGGACAGGCGGTACTCCGTAATCTCTTTGAGGTTTAGGAAACTCCTACCCTCCAGTTCCTGTGTTGGGCTACCGTTCGGGGGCGTTCTCAGAGAAGATTTATTTATTTATTTAGCTGTATTTATATCCCGCTTTTCACCGGGTCAAAGCGATGTTACATAAAAGGGAGGGGGGAATTTAAGTATGGGGGCGGGGCCATCACCGGGGAGGCGACATTGATGATTTCAACATAGGATAGACTTTGGACATGGGACAGACTTTGGACATGGTCAGGTTAGTACAGGTTTAGTTGGGGGGTCATGGAGAAGATTCTTATCTCGCATGCTGAGGCTCTAGAGGGAGCTCATTTTTTTAGCTTTGGGTTCTCGGTAGCCTAGAGCTGGGGAGTCCCATATGTGAGGACTGACTTCCTGCTTGGTCCTGGAGAAAGAGTAGTTACTCACCTGTAATAAGTGTTCTCCAGAAGCAGAAGAAATCAGTCCTCACGACCCACCCTCCTCCCCTTGGAGGTGCTGTCATATATTTCATTTTGTTTTTTGCTGTCTTTTAGCTATGTCATCAGACTGAGCAAGATGGCATCCTTGGGCGGGAAGGGGACCGCGCATGCGCACTGCATTCCCAAAGGCTTTCTTTGAAAGCTGGGGAAATGCTCCGCACGAGGGCTCCGTCGGCACCGTCACCCATATGTGAGGACTGATTCCTGCTGCTCCTGGAGAACACCTGTTACAGGTGAGTAACTACTCTATCTGGCGAATGGAGAATAAGGGTAGCTGGGACTATACATGTTTCTTGGCCCAGATGGTACATATTCTAGAACTGACGATCTCCTGGAAACTTCTGAAAAGGTACAAATTCACTCCATATTAATATCCGATCATGAGATGATCACTGGCTAGTGGACTCCTTGGAGGAAATTGAACCCAAGGGAGAGAGAATAGAGAGCAAACATTTCTCTGATACAGAGTGAGAAGGGAGAAGGGAGGAGTAGCCTAGTGGTTTGGGCAAGGTACTTCAGGCTGGAAGGTTGGGGGTTCAAATCCCACTAGAGGACAGCAACCTTGGGCCGGAAGGACTGGGGTTTCTAGTCCCACAGGTGCTCCTTGTGGTCTTGGGCAAGCCACTTAACCCTCCATTGCCCATGTTCCCTGTAAGTATTAGTGTGTGTGTCTCATATCCCCGCGTGTTAAATGTATCCCCCACTTGTGTTGTGACCGCTTTGATTGAAGGATAAGGCGGTATACAAAACTGTCTAAATAAATAAATAAAAAAAAATAAAATGCCAAACTCGGTCAAGCATGGCAGGAATGCTTGCAAAATAATGATACTGGAGAGGTGGAGGATGGGACACTCTGAGATGCAGGAAAAGCGTATATAAAGGGGGCCTTGATACAGATGGATGCACAGCATAAGAGGGAGAAGGAACAAAAACAACTCCTGGAGCATCTAGCCCGGTTGCAAAAGCTGCACAGTCAAATAGGAGCGAAAACAGCATATCAGCACCTAACCTAGATTAGGGCCAAGCTTAACTCCTTAGATACAGAATATATGGCATATCTAATGAGGATGACAAGATGACAGTATATGGAAAGTGGCAACAAAGCTGGAAAACTACTAGCCTGGCAATTGCGAAGAAATGAGAGGCATGACTAGTCGCAGAAATTAAAACCCAAGAGGGGAAAAGGCAGTTCTCCAGGAACAAGCAGGAAGTCAGTCGGCAGCGATGGAGCCTGCGCGGAGCATTTCCCCAGCTTCCAAAGAAAGCCTTTGGGAATGCTACCACGCATGTGTGGTCCCAAGGATGCCATCTTGCTCAATCTCCTTTTTTCTGCGAAGCACTTCGGATGTGTGTCTCGAACCCGGAAAAAGCTTTTTGATTCCTAACTCTGTTTTTGCCTTTCCAGCCTTCGCCGGTCCTCTTCCTGCCATCTCAAGCACCACTGCTTAGGCTCTCAGTCTCAGTATTCCTTTAGGCCCTTCTTTTTTCTCCCTGTGCTTTTCGTGCCGTTTTTAACCGCTGGCCGCATCGAGGATCTTTGACCTCACAGGAGTCCTTTTTGCCCCGATGACCTCCGGTTTCAAAAAATGTGATAGGTGTTCTAAGAACATGTTGCTCATGGATACCCATGACTGTTGTCTCAGGTGCCTGGGAGATGACCATGACCCGGAACAATGCTCCCTCTGCAAGAAGATTTATTTATTTTATTTATTTAGACAGTTTTGTATACCACCTTATCCTTCAATCAAAGCGGTCACAACACAATTGGGGGATACATTTAACATGCAGGGATATGAGACACATACACTAATACTTACAGGGAACATGGGCAATGGAGGGTTAAGTGGCTTGCCCAAGACCACAAGGAGCATCTGTGGGACTAGAAACCCCAGTCCTTCCGGCCCAAGGTTGCTGTCCTCTAGTGGGATTTGAACCCCCGGCCTGAAGTACCTTGCCCCAACCACTAGGCTACTCCTCCCTCCAGACTTTCAAGGCCATCCAGAGTCGTAAGCAGAAGCTGGATGATTTCTTCTGCAAGGCAGCCCCAGTATCCCCCCATTCCGTGGTCCCACAACCCTTGTAGATCCCCTAAGGCTCCTCCCCGGACCCAGCAGCACTCCAACCAAGGGTTGCCTGAGCTCGAGCAGAAGAAGAAGAAGGCCATGAGGACACTGTCGGGGGCGCCAGACAAGCATGAATGGTCACACGCCCAGTCTCCCAGCCCCTCTCAGCAAATCCAAGAGTCGGAGAGGGAGCGGCCCAGAAAGGTACCTCGAACCGATATGGAGGCCTCCAGTGATGGCGCCTGGTCTCCCGAAGGTCATCCCAGTGAGGACCCCCTTCTCCTCCTCAACACCTGACCTGGTCACGTCGGTGTCGCAGGGCCCCACACCCGAGTGGGAGGCCCAAATGCTGGCCTTGGAATGCAGCATTTCTGCGTTTCTCGCTGCTCAGCAGGTGCTGGTGCCAGGCCTTGCCAGCACATGCCTTGAGACCGCAGGGACTTCAACCTCAAGGACTCCCCGGGCTGCTGCAGTGACTCACGAGAGCCAGAAGTCTTGTGAGGGTCCTCGGCAAGGGTCGCAATCTCTGTCCTGGTCCTCGGGCGTGAGATCTTCGAGGGCGAGTGCCTCAGGCTCCGGGCAATCTTCGGCCTCGGGGGCCAGTGCAAGTCACCGACCCTTTTTGAACCACCCAACCCAGAGTCCTCCACAGACTACTCGGACTGGGAATCTGATGGGGCAACCTCCCCAGAGACCCAGTTCCACCAGGACCTCCCCTCTGATCCCTCTTCGCTGACCCAGAGGCGGCGGTCCCCTCCCGAGGACACCTCCTTTTTGGAGTTCGTCCAGGATATGGCGTGAGCCCTGTCGCTTGCCACTGAGTCGGAGGAAGAGCCCCGTGCAGAGGAGCTCAATAATCCTTCAATATGAGGCTCCTTCGAAGGAAACTCTTATGGTCCCAGTTCCCTCCATCCTCAACCAGCTGCTCCTCCACATGTGAGAGACCCTGGCCTCTGTCCCTATTGTTAGCAAGCACCTGGATGCTATGTATGGGGTCCAGTGGGGACTGGGGTTTCAGAAAGCCCAGCTTCCCCACACCTCTATGGTGGTCGAATCGGCCATGCGGAAGCAGAAGAGTCCAAAGACTCATTCTTCAGTCCCACTGGGCAGAGAATCTTGTTCCCTCAGGCATAAGGCGTACCAGGGCTCATGCTGGCATGCCGCACTGAGGTTTACTAATTCTATATTGGGATGTTCCTCTGTGACCTCGCTAAGGAGCTCAGAGGCTTTGCGGCGGCCTCAATGGAGACCACCTCCGCTGTTTCCAGGCCCCCTCAGTCCGTCCAGAGAGTATTCCAAGGTACCTCTCACAGGCAGCATATGACAGCTTTGAGTCCTCCACCCAGGTAGTGGCTGCTGGTATTGGAGCCCGACGGCTTGGCTCCAATCATTAGACCTGGAGCAATGGGTCCAGGAGAAACTGCTTGATGTCTCTTGCCTCGGGGAACAACTGTTTGGCAAGCCCATGGAGGACAAAGCAGCAGAGATTGAGACAAAATATGTGACCCATACTCGCCTCCCCAGGAAGAAGCAACAGGGCAAGAAGCCTTTCTTCCACAGGAAAGGGGCTACCTGCCAGCGTCGACCCCAGCCCAGGGCTGCCAGGGAAAAGGCTCGGCCCAGGGCCCTCACAAGTCAAAGGGTCCCAAGATCCAACCCCTGGCATTGGCTCAACTGACCTCGGGGTTTTGACACCACTGGCATAGCCTCTCATTTGCTGGCAGATCAGCTGCTGGTCAGGGGGCATCTGGTCCACTTTGCCCTCAGATGGGAATCCATCATCACCAACGCCTGGGTCCTCCAGGTCGTGCAGGATGGCTATCTTCTCAATCTGGACCGGCCTCCCCTTCCGTATTTCCCCGGGGAGTCAAAGCGTCTTCTCCTCCGCCAGGTCCTCCTGACTCAGGAGCTTGCAGACCTCGAGGACGGGGTGGTGGAACCAGTTCCACCGCACCTCATGATGAGGGTTTTACTCTTGATATTTCCCCGTCCCGAAGAGAACAGGGGATCTCCGGCCCATCTTTGACCTGCAGAAGCTAAACAAGTTTCTGGTGCAGGAGAAGTTCAAGATGCTATCCCTTGGCACATTGCTGCCCTACCTCCAGCAAGGCGATTGGCTATGCTCCTTGGACCTAAAGGATGCCTATACGCACATTCTTGTCTATCCCAAGCACAGAAGATACCTCCGCTTCATGGTACAGGGGAACCACTACTAGTACAGGGTGCTCCCCTTCGGCCTCGTGTCTGCCCCGCGGGACTTCACAAAATGCCTATCCGTGACAACAGCCCACCTCTGGTTGCAGGGCACCTTTGTCACTCCATATCTAGACGACTGGCTCATGACAGGAGATACGGCCTCTGAGTCTCAGCGAGCCATGGACTGCACCATTCACCTTCTGGAGCACCTAAGATTTGTGGTCAACTACCCAAAATCCCAACTCACTCCGGTACAATCCCTGGAGTTCATTGGGGCCTGCTTGGACACTGTGGGTCATGGCCTTCCTCCCCCAAGACAGAGCAAACTGCCTTGTGTCCCTGGTGTCCGGCATGCAACATCACAGTGCAGATCGCTGCTTCGCCTTCTTGGCCACATGGCCTCCACGGTCCATGTCATACCCAACACGCGCCTCAACATGCGAGCGGCACAGTGGTGCCTCCATGCACAGTGGACCCAAGCGACAGGCCGACTTCGAGATCCTGTTTCGGTCACACCCAGCCTGGCGGAGTCCCTGATCTGCTGGCGGGATGCACGGAACCTGCTCCAAGGCATGCCCTTCCAAACCCTGATGCATCAGGTGGTCTTGATGATGGATGCCTCCATGTTGGGCTGGGAGGCCCACTGCAAGGAACTTGGTCTCCCGAGGAGACTCGGCAGCAGATAAATCTGCTGGAGCTCTGAGCCGTCGTCCTCGCACTCAAAGCTTTCCGGCACTTCCTACAACATCAAGCTCTATATGAACAAGCAAGGGGGCACCGGCTCTTACAGCCTCTGCCTGGAGGCGATGGCCCTGTGCTTTTTTGCATTGAGCCAGGGCATCACCCTCTGAGTCATCTATCTCCCAGGCCAGGACAACATCTTGGCGGACTGGCTAAGCAGAGTCCTCCAGCTGCATGAGTAGCGCCTCTGTCCCCAGATGGCGCAGCAGCTCTTCCAGTGTTGGGGGACTCCAGACCTGGACCTCTTAGCCAGCCCTGTGAACTTGCAGCTCCACCGGTTCTGCGACCCCCTCCCTCACCTCGGCAGGGTGGCTCCGGATGCCTTCCTCCTGTCATGAACCACTGGCCTGCTGTATGCTTCCCCCCCATGCCGTTCATTGCTCGGACCCTTCTCAGGATCCAGCGGGACATGGCCTTGATGATCCTTGTGACCCCAAAGTGGCCCAGGCAACCATGGTTTCCTCTGCTGCTCTGTCTCTCAACTGAGCCCCCGGTTCCTCTAGGGAACTCACCGGAACTGCTGATGCAGGAGGAGGGTCTGCTACTTCACTCCAATTTGAAGTCACTATCCCTCACAGCTTGGCGGCTGAGTGGGTCGCCCTAGCCTCCTACCATCTTTCCATGGAGATCGAGGACATTCTTTTGGTCTCACGAAAGGACTCAACCAGGTGCTGTACGCCTTCAAGTGGTGCCGGTTCTTGGTGTGGTGCTTACAGATCCGAGTGCACCCATTTTCCTGCCCTACCTGCTTGGTCCTGCACTACCTTCTCCACCTCTCGCAGGCTGGGCTAAAGTTGAAGGTCAGGGTTCACCAGAGTGCCATCTCAGCAAACCACCATCCCATTGAGGGAAAAACCCTCTTGGGGCAACCGCTCATCTCCCACTTCATGCGGGGCCTGCTGCTCTCCAAGCCCCCCATCTGCCCTCTGCCTGCAGAATGAGACCTCAAAGCGGTCCATACGCAACTCACCAAGCTGCCCTTCAAACCAACAGCTACTTGCTCGCTGCGGCACCTGTTGTGGAAGGTGTCTTGAAGGACTACAAAAGGGGACTGCTGCTTCTGGAGAGAGATCTGCAATTCTAAGTATTTACTTATGGGAATTTTTCTAAATCTTGGGGAAAAAGGAATTCTTTAGATTAAAGCTGATTAATCTGTGAACCCAGTGTATTTGTTAAATCAGTCAGGGCCTAGTATAGCAGCAAAGAGCTTTCAGTTTAAATTTAAAACAGAGCAGAGAGTTTTCTGGTTAAATTTAGATCCCAGCAGAGAGCTTCTAGTTTAAATTTAATACTCAGTCAGGGCCTACTAGTAGCAAAGAGCTTTAATTTAAATCAAATCAGAATATAACTTAGCATAAAAGGCAAACCAGGGTCAGTATTCTTTGAGCAATAAATTATTTCTAGAGGCCTTCTACATAGGGGGCAAGAGACCTGTAACATTTTTTAAATAGGTGTTAAAGCCAGGTGACAGATCAAAGGGCCATTTTGAAAGACTCCCTCTATCCAAGCAAGGACTGTGTTAATCACCCAGGAAATTGGTCATAGCTTACTTCAGAAGCACAGGCATAAATAGTTCAACCAGAGTTCTGTGATTCTAGGTCTTGAAGGACTACAAAAGGGGACTGCTACTTCTGGAGAGAGATCTGCAATTGTGAGTATTTACTTCTGGGAATTTTTCTAAATCTTGGGGGAAAAGGAATTCTTTAGATTAAAGCTGATTAATCTGTGAACCCAGTGTATTTGTTAAATCAGTCAGGGCCTAGTAGCAGCAAAGAGCTTTCAGTTTAAATTTAAAACACAGCAGAGAGCTTGCTGGTTAAATTTAGACCCCCAAGACTCCCTCTATCCAAGCAAGGGCTGTGGGACTCCCCCTGGAAATTGGTCACAGATTACCTTAGAAGCACAGGACAGGATACTGTGTAGCAGCCAGCTTTTAATAAGTCTTTTTCCCTCCCCAACACCCATCCGTCCCAGGATAATTGTAGCTTTATAGATGCATAAACCTCTCAAAGGAAAGGAGATGCCATATTCACTCTCAGGTGCAACTGTTTGTCCTCATCAGGCATATATTAAGGACCTGAGATTAATTAAGCTTCAGGTGAAAAAGTACATTAAACATATTAGGTGTAGATTAAGTATCCCCATCAACCCTTAGGTAAAGAACTTAAATACCTAAACACAACCTTAAAACTAAGATGTAGACAGCAGTCCAGCAGCAAGATGGGGGTTTTCTAGTCTTTTGCATTGAGTGTCACATGTATAATTTTCTTTCAGTTGGTGAGGGGTTTTATGTGTGCACTAGGTGCAAGGAGCTCTTTGCTCTCAGGGAACGAGTCCGATCTCTGGAGGCTAGAGTAGCAGACTTGGAGGACATAAGGAAGACAGGTACATAGACGAGACCTACAGGGATATAGTCCTGAAGTCCCACCTCTAGTCTGGAAGCATCCCTGTTGCCATGGAGGAGAGAGGTCACGGGACATGAGAGCATCACCCTGGTGTGGCAGGAAGTGATCCTGTAGCTAGGACCTGTCCTCCAGGTGATGTAAAACCCTCTTGCACCGAGGAAGTTTCTCCAGGGCCATATGCCCATGAGGGAAAGGTTAGGACAGCCGTTATAGTGGGTGATTCGATCATTAGGCATGTAAATAGCTGGGTGGCTGGTGGACGTGAGGATTGCCTGGTAATATGCCTGTCTGGAGCAAAGGTAGTGGACCTCACGTGCCACCTAGACATGGTCTTAGTGCTGGGGAAGAGTCTGCTGTCTTGGTACGTGTTGGTACCAGTGACATAGGAAAATGTGGTAGGGAGGTTCTAGAGGCTAACTTTAGGCTTTTAGGTTGGAAGTTGAAATCCAGAACTTCTAGGGTAGCATTCTCTGAAATGTTTCCCATTCCACGCGCAGGACCCAAAAGGCAGGCAGAGCTCCAGAATCTCAATGTGTGGATGAAACGATGGTGCAAGGATTAGGGTTTTGGATTTGTTAGGAATTGGGGAACATTCTGGGGAAAGGAGGGGCTCTTCCGAAGGGATGGGTTTCACCTTAACCGGGATGGACCCAGGCTGCTGACATTAACCTTTAAAAAGGAGATAGAGCAGCTTTTAAACTAGATAATAGTGAAGAGCTGACAGTCACCCAAGAGCGCATGCTTCGGAACAATGTATCCTTGAAGGATACAACTAAAAGAATGAAGTTAGGGCATATCAGCAGAGAGGTTCGAATAAAGACAAAAGTACCCAAAATGCCTTAAGGAAATATTATTTAAGGATGTGCCAGATGTCTTAATTTCGAGGTTATATTATTTACCTAAAGGTAAAATAGCTCGATATGAAAATACTTCCGGGGATGTCCAATAAGATAAGTTGGTTTATTCCACTCTGGATATATCTAGTTTTCTTGAGTCTTCCATTGAGGATATTCCCACTAGAGATACCTTGTTAGTTTCCTTTGTTCGTGAGATGGATAAGGATAGGATCTTGAGGGTCTATTTTCAGAGGAAGACTGAAAGGTTTTGTGGCCAGAGTATCCAGATATTTCCAGATGTGGCTAAAATAACACAGGAACGTCGTAAGGCTTTTTTAGATCTCCACCCACGCGTTCTTGCTATAGGCGCATTATTTCACCTTAAATTTCCCTGTAAATGTCAGATTTCCTTTCAAAGTAAGCGTTATTTGTTTTTTGAAACTGACCAATTGGTGAAATTTTTGAGTGAAGGGAACATGTATAACTTTTGGTAACCTAGTAGTTATTATAGTGCTGCTCTCTTGATTTTGTATAATTGAGCTTAAATTTATTCTTTCGGGTTCTTTAATAGTATTGTAGTGTTTGAAGCTCCTCCTTGATGTGGACTTGGTATTACATTATGTAATGTTTCTTTTGTACTATGTTTCATTAGATTGGAATAAAATCTTAAAAAAAAAAAGTACCCAAAATGCCCTTGAGTACGGAGCAGACAGAGCTTAAAGATTCCAAATTACCCCTGCCTAACGATAGCCAGATTAATATGAATAAAATACAGTTTCTAAAATGCTTGTTTGCAAATGCTAGAAGTCTAAAAAATAAGATGGGAGAATTAGAATATATAATGAGTTTTGATATGATTGGTATCTCGGAGACATGGTGGAAGGGGACAACCAGTGGGACACTGTGATACCTGGGTACAAACTATATTGTAATGATAGAGCTGATCAAATTGGTGGAGGGGTTGCATTCTATATTAGAGAGGGCATTGAGTCACAAAGGATTACATTTTTGCAGGAAACAACATTTACTGTAGAATCTCTATGGATTGAAATTCCATGTAAAAAGGGGAAGGTGATGGCAGTGGGGGTGTACTATCGACTGCCTGGCCAGAATGAAATGCTCAAAGAAATCAGGGAAGCTAACAAAAGTTACAGTACAGTAATAATAATGGGTGATTTCAATTACCCCGGTATTGACTGGGTTAGTGTCATGGCAGAACATGCTAGGGAGATAAAGTTTCTAGATGAAATAAATGACTGCTTCTTGGAGCAACCAATTCATGAACCGACCAGAGAGGAAGCCATTTTGGACCTAGTCCTTAGTGGAACACCAGATCTGGTGCAAGAGATAATGGTGTTGGGGCCACTTGGCAATAGTGATCATAGCATGATCGCGTTTGATTTAATTAATAGAGGATGGATGGTAAGGAAATCCACAGTACTACCTTTTAACTTTTGAAAGGGAGACTATGATAAAATGAGAAAAATAGTTAAGAAAATACTAGAAGGAATAGTTGCAAAGGTTAAAGAATTACATCAAGCTTGGGTGGTGTTTAAAAATACTATCTTGGAAGCCCAGACCAGCTGTATTCCACGCTTTCAGAAAAGTGGAAGTAAGTCAAAAAAACTGTCCGCATGGTTTAAAGGTGAGGACAAAGAGGCTGCTGTTGCCAATAAAGCATCTTTCAGGAACTGAAAAAAGAGCCAAATGACGAAAACTGGAAACAGCACAAGCACTGGCAAGTTAGATGGAAGGCATTGATAAGGCAGACAAAGAGAGAATTTGAGAAGAAGCTTGCTGTTGAAGCAAAAACACATAATAAAGACTTTTCAAGTACATTGGTAGTAAAAAGCCTGTGAGAGAGTCAGTTGGACCATTAGATGATACAGAGGTAAAAGGGGCACTAAGAGGGGATAAGGCCATAGCGGAGGGACTGAATGAATTCTTTGCTTCGGACTTTACTGAGGAAGATGTAGGGATGTTACCCATGACTGAAGTGGTATTTAAAGGTGATACTGCGGAAGAATTGAAAGAAAGATCGATACACAGGGAAGATGTATTGCAACTATTTGATGAACTGAAGAGTAGCAAATCACCTGGACCGTATGGTATCATCCGATGGTGTTGAAAGAACTGAAATATGAGATTGCAGACCTGCTGTTAGTAATCTATGAACTATCATTAAAATAATTTGTAACACCTGAAGATTGGAGGATGGCCAATGTAATGCCAATTTTTAAAAAGGGTTCCAGGGGCGATCTGGGAAACTGCAGACTGGTGAGCCTGACATTAGTACCAGGAAAAATGGTAGAAACCATCATAAAGAACAAAATTACTGAACATGTAGATAGTCGGCTTAATGGGAGACAACCAACATGGCTTTAGACAAGGAAGATCTTGTCTTACTAATCTGTTATGTTTTTTTGAAGGTGTGAATAAACAGGTAGACAAAGGAGAGTCGGTTGATATAATGTATCTGGACTTTCAGAAAGCCTTTGACAAGGTCCCTCATCAGAGACTTTTGGCAAAATTAAAAAGTCATGGGATAGGAGGCAGTGTACTATTGTGGATCAGGAACTGGTTAAAAGATAGAAAGCAGAGGGTAGGGATGAATGGCCAATTTTCCCAATGGAGAAAGGTGAATAGTGGAGTACACCAGGGATCTGTGCCGGGTCCACTGCTTTTTAACATTTTCATAAATTACCTGGAAATGGGAATAATGAGTGAGGTAATCAAATTTGCAAAAGTTGTTGAAACCCATGAGGATTGTAGAACATTTAAAGAGGATCTTGATAAATTGGAAGACTGGACATCCAAATGGCAGATGAAATTTAATGTGGACATATGCAAAGTT
The DNA here is from genome assembly GCA_033557465.1 of Ichthyophis bannanicus. Lineage (NCBI taxonomy): Eukaryota > Metazoa > Chordata > Amphibia > Gymnophiona > Ichthyophiidae > Ichthyophis > Ichthyophis bannanicus. Next base: position 1,268,050,423 of record CM066032.1, on the reverse strand, counting down.
ATGCACCTAGGAAAGAACAACCCAAACTATGGTTACATGATGCAAGGTTCCACATTAGGAACCAACATCCAGGAAAAAGATTTAGGCGTCGACATGGATAACATGTTAAAACCCTCCGCCCAGTGTGTAGCAGTGGCCAAGAGAGCAAATAGTATGCTAGGTATCATAAGGAAAGGAATGGAAAATAAAACAAAGGATATTATAATGCCTCTGTATCGTTCCATGGTGCGACCGCACCTTGAATATTGTGTGCAATTCTGGTCGCTGTATCTTAAAAAGGATGTAGCGTTATTAGAAAAGGTATACAGAAGAGCCACCAAAATGGTAAAGGGGATGAAAGGATACCCCTATGAAGAGAGGCTAAAAAGGTTAGGGCTCTTCAACCTGGAAAAGAGATGGCTGAGGGGAGATTTGATAGAGGTCTATAAATTAATGAATGAGTGGAACAGGTAAACGTATATCAATTGTTATGTCATCAGAATATAGAAAGACTAGGGGAAATGCAATGAAGCTACAGGGTAACCTATTTAAGACTAATAAGAGAAAAAAAATTCACTCAATATGTAATCAAACTCTGGAGTTTGTTACTGGAGGATGTAGTAAAAGCTGTTAGTGTAGCTGGGTTTGAAAAAGGTTTGGACAAGTTCCTGGAGGAAAGGTCCATAAACCATTATTAAAAGGGACCCGGGATATCACTGCTTGACCCAATACAAGCATTGTGGAACCTGTGTCTTTTGGGGAAACTGCTGCGTACTTATGTCCTAGATTGGCCACTGTTGGAAACAGGATACTGGGCTTGATGGCATATCTTATGTGGTCTTCTTGGTGGCTTTCACTTTTGCCTGGAGAGTCAGCGAACTCCAGGCGCTGATGGCCGAAGCACCGTATACGAGATTCTACAGGAACAGGGTGGTCCTGTGTATGCGCCCCAAGTTCCTCCTGAAGGTTGTCTCGGATTTTCACCTCAACTAGGAGATAGTACTGCCCACCTTCTTCCCAAAGCCCCACACCGACAGGGTGTCAGCAATTCTCTACACACTAGACTGTAAGAGGTCTCCCTCCTTCTACCTGCAGTGGACTTGGGACCATCACAGGTCCGGGCAGCTCTTCGTCTCCTTTGACCCCAGCCACCTGGGGCTGGCAATCACCAAGCAAACCTTGTCCATCTGGGTGGCGAATTGCATCGCCTTTGCCCAGGTCTGGGCCGGGCTTCCCATGGCCACCGAATCACGGCATACAATATCTGAGCGATGGCGACGTCTGTTGCTAGTCTGCGCTTGGTGCCACTGGCAGACATCTGCCGCACCACTACCTGTTCCTCTGCTCACACCTTTGCGGTGCATTATTGTCTGGAGAGAGAGTCCCATTGGGACAGTGCCTTCAGCCAGGCCGTTCTCCGTAATCTGTTTGGGGTTTAAGCAACTCCTGCCCTCTGACCCTTCTTGTTCTAGCTACTGGGAACGTGGCCATCCAGGGACTCGGGGTCCTCGGTCTGTCTTCAGTTTCACTGGCGACTGCTCATGGCTCTGCCATGCTTTTTCCTCGGTGGCCTGTAGCTAGGGAGTCCCATCTGTGAGGACTGACTTCCTGCTTGTTCCTGGAGAAAACGTAGTTACTCACCTGTAACAGGTTTTCTCCAGGGACAGCAGTAATCAGTCCTCATAACCCTCCCTCCTCCCCTTGGAGTTGCTGTTAATTTTTGCCATCTTCTTGGTGGGGCTCTAGCTATGGCACCTGACTGAGTAAGATGGCCCCTTTGGGCAGGAAGGGGACCACACATGTGTGGAAGCATTACCAAAGGTTTTCTTTGAAAGCTGGGAGATGCTCTGCACGGGCTCTGCCGGTGCCAGTGTCACCCATATGTGAGAACTGATTCTGCTGTCCCTGGAGAACACCTGTTAGAAGTGAGTAACTACGCTTTAGAAGTGACGAGGTAGCAGGGGCTTTTCGGACCTTTTATGAACACCTTTACCAAACACAGAGAGGGAAAGCTCCTCTGAGCAGATATCGGCTTACCTGGAAAATATAGATTTACCTAAAGTGGATCAAGCAGAGGAAGCAACAAGTCTAAGGGTAAGGCGATGGAAGGAGATGGGTTCCCAATAGAATATTATCAAGAGCTAAGGAATGAAATCGCCCCCTTTTTGGCACGGTGGTTCACAGGTCTTTTGAAGGGTGAACTTATCCCAAATACAATGACACAGGCTAACATTATAGTCCTCCCTAAGGAGGGCAGACCACTGGACCAGTGTGGTAGGTGCCGTCCGATCGCCCTTATAAACAGTGACACCAAGCTATATGCCAAGACCTAGGCGTCTTATCTCATAATGTTCAAAGAGTGGCTGATCTCATCCACCTTGTCAAAGCTAGGAAAGAGTCCACACTTTGTGTGGCTTTAGATGCCGAAAAAGCATTTGACAGGGTGGAATGGACATTTTGGTTCTTGAGGATGAGAAGACTGGGTTTGGGGGAATACTTTATTCAAGGGATCAAGGCCTTGTATGTGATCCCAAAGGTTTGCATGCTGGTCAATGGCCAGCAATCCACGGAATTTGTGTTACATAGAGGGACTCGCCAGGAATGTCCTTTTTCCCCAATGCTATTTGCAATTGTTATTGAGGCATTTGCAGCCAGAATAAGATAAAATGCAGAAACCCGCCCGGTAGTAATTGGGCTCTCCTAGAATAAGATATTGCTCTACGCAGATGATATGTTAATTTTCATGTCCCACCCAGGAGAATCCCTCCTGACATTGTTGATCGAAATAGACAACTTTGCCCAAGTATCTGGTTTTAAAGTCAACCTGACAAAGACGGAAGCCCTGGCACTGAGAGAGGGTGGGGTTCAAGCAAAGCGAGTTGCCACAATCCCCCTTTCATTGGGCAGACAAAACCATAAAATATCTTGGCGTCAAGCTCTCTGTAAATACAGAGGAGTTGTAATATATGTATTATAGCCCTCTAATAACCACACTGAACAAAGACATGGACTCCTGGTCTAAGATACACCTCAAGTGGGTCGGCAGATCAGCAGCCTTAAAAATGAATATTTTTCCCAGGTTTCTTTTTCTATTTGCACAACTACCCATAGCTCTACCCCCTTCAGCATTAAAGAACTGGGAAAGGAGGCTAGAATGATTTGTATAGGGAGGAAGGCGGGCTAGAATACAGGTGAACAGACTGTACCGCTCTAAGGAACAAGGTGGGATCCGATTCCCAGCATTAAAATGGTATTATAGAGTGGCCATACTAAGGGCACTTAGAATACATTACCTCTGATCTGCGGAGACACTATGGGTGGAAATAGAGCAGGCCCCGCATGAACCCCCAATCTATATTTGAGTGGACGGGAAGGGATGGGACGGGGGGAGAGGAGGAATTGCTAGAGTAGCACCTCTTCTTAAGACTGCCCCGATGGACAGATCATATGGGAAAGAAAATTGGGTGATTTCCTGATTTCAAGTCCAAGTGGTCCAAGATGATAGATTACTGCCCCTTTTCTAATCGACAATTAGTAGAGCATGTGAACAGGTGTAAAGTAAATAGATTGTCCCGGTTTTCATAATTAGTAACAGAGGGGGGGGGAGGGGGATGGTATCCATCTGGGAGTTAGAACATAAGATTGGCTGGAGGATACCTTTCTAGCAATATTTCCAGATTCAACATTTCACCCTCCTTAGGGAACATAACAGCAATTGGAAAAGAAAGAGTACTCCTATGGAGATGGCTCTGTACAAGGGGAAGGGGATGAAGGCCATATTTGCTAAGCTACATCAGGTACAACTGGAAGAAGAAAACAAGCCGCAGTTGCATAGGATGGGAACGTTGGTTAAAGGCAGAATATCCAGATGAACAATGGGAGCGAATACACCAGGGAATATACAGATATACATTGGTCACCTCTTGGAGGCAGACAGTTTCAGATAATTCTTAGAATGTACACCACCCCACTCCAACTGTATAGAGCTAAATTGGGAAGCACATGGCGATGTTGGAGGGGCTGTGGCCAAGATGGATCCTTCTACCATATGTGATGGGAATGCCCAATAATTCAACTTTGGGGTAAAAATTTATAATAGTTTGCCGAGGGGAGGAGGAGATGAAGATACATTTACCCCTAGGAAGTATGTTGTTGGGGTATTTCCCTCCACCTCCTCTGCGAAAAGCGGAGGACTTGCTTTGGGAAAAGTTGCTGATTATCGCAAGGGTGATTATCGTAAGGGTGACCATCGCCTGGAAGTGGAAGTCCAATAGTGGACCTACTCTTGCAGATTGGCATCAAAAAGTGACAGAGGCAGTGAAATTTGACAAGTTAACCTGCGAGCTGCAGGGGAAGGGACGGATGTTCCAGCAAATATAGGACTCATTCCTCTCAGGGAAGGGAGGATTCCCACAAATGTGTAATGGAGCGCCTCCTCCTGCTTTCTCCCCATGAAGGCCCTCCTGACCACCAACTCCCAAGATACTTTAAGGACTGGTAGAAGCTTGTTCTCAGCCCCCCCCCCCCCCCGCACATCACCATAAGTTTAAGAGTTATATTTAATATGTGTTGTAAAAGTTGATTGAATTCGTAGTGTAATTTAGCAGGGCCAGAATGCTGGATGGAATGTTGGAGTAATCTGGAATAAGGTATGTAAGAGAGCAACCGGTAGGAGATGACTATCTATTCAAGGATGTTCTAGGGACTGGAGGAAACCAACTCAAGATCTGAGGGGGCCCGAAGGTAGTATGTATAACAGGGCAATGGGCCAACTTGGGTGAATATGGAACGTTGAGGGATCCCAGTAAGTGAATGTAAGTTTTGTAATTAGTAATCTGATGCTTGTCATGTACATGGTTGCACAATGGATGAGTTTTTCCTTGATTTCTGTAATTTGGCTTTCGCTCTCAATAAAAACAGCTCACAAAAAAAAAATGAAATGCCTCACTCACTCCTTCTCTACTACCTGCCCAATCCACCATAAATAACACCTTAATTGCATGCCCTTTAAATCTTCCTTGCACCCTTCCTGGTTGAAAGTCATCCATTCCTGTAATAAAGGCTAACTTAGAGTAATCTTTCTCTCCCGGTACTCTCCTACATCTATTCCACATCCCCAGTGTGTTCTAATCATGGGTTCTTGCTCTCTTGCCGACTCTTAAAACCCTTAATTCTCCACATAACGTTTTCTGTACTACTCTCCCCCACTGTTTTTCTTCCTGCTTTCCCCTCCAATCAAAATTGGGTGGACCTGGACCGCTTTGTAGTATGGCCAGAAGCAGGGGACTCCCTATACTTCCCTCCCTTCATTTCTGAAACATATCTTGTCTTACCACCATAGGGCACCTTCCTCCCTCTCCCCCCTCCCCAATATAGTCCCTAACTAGAACTTGCAGCTGTCTTGAACATTTTCAGCACCCCCCAAAGCAACAACATAAATAAGAGCACCCTTGGGAGAATACTCATAACTTCCACTCTTCCTAGCATAAGAACATAAGATATGCCATACTGGGTCAGACCAGGGTCCATCAAGCCCAGTATTCTGTTTCCAACAGTGGCCAATCTAGGTCATATGTACCTAGCAGTATCCCCAAGAGACACAAGTTCCACAATACTTGTACTGAGTCAAGCATTGATATCTTCGGTCACTTCTTAATAATGGTTTATGGACCTTTCCTCCAGGAACTTGTCCAAACCTTTTTCAAACCCAGCTACACTAACAGCCTTTACTACATCCTCCGGTAACAAATTCCAGAGTTTGATTACACGTTGAGTGAAAAAATATTTTCTTTTATTAGTCTTAAATAGTTTACCCTGTAGCTTCATTGCATGTCCCCTAGTCTTTCTATATTCTGATAAGGTAAACAATCGATCTACATTTACCCGTTCCACTCCGTTCATTAATTTATAGACTTCTATCATATCTCCCCTCAGCCGTCTGTTTTCCAGGTTAAAGAGCCCTAACCTTTTTAGCCTTTCTTCCTAGGAGTATCCTTCCATCCCCTTTACCATTTTGGTGGCTCTTCTCTGAACCTTTTCTAAAATCACTATATCCTTTTTAAGATACGGCGACCAGAATTGCACACAATATTCAAGGTGCGGTCTCACCATGGAACGATATAGAGGCATTATAATATCTTTTGTTTTATTTTCCATTCCTTTCCTTATCATACCTAGCATTCTCTTGGCCGCCGCTGCACACTGGGCCGAGGGTTTTAACATGGTATCCACAATGACGCCTAAATCTTTTTCCTGGGTGGTGGTTCCTAATGTGGAACCTTGCATCGTGTAACCATAGTTTGGGTTGTTCTTTCCTAGGTGCATAACCTTGCACTTGTCCACATTAAATTTCATCTGCCATTTTGATGCCCAGTCTTCCAATTTATCAAGATCCTCTTGCAATTTTTCACAATCCTCTTGGTTTTTAACAACTTTAAATAGCTTTGTGTCATCTGCAAATTTGATAACCTCACTCGTTATCCCACTTTCCAGGTCATTTATGAATATGTCAAAAAGCAGCGGACCCAGCACAGATCCCTGGGGTACAGCACTATTCACCTTTCTCCATTGGGAAAATTGGCCATTTAGCCCTACCCTCTGCTTTCTATCTTTTAACCAGTTCCTGATCCACAATAGTACACTGCCTCCTATCCCATGACTCTAGTTTTGCCAAAAGTCTCTGATGAGGGACCTTGTCAAAGGCTTTCTGAAAGTCCAGATACACAATATCAACCGACTTACCTTTGTCCACCTGTTTATTCACTCCTTCAAAAAAACATAACAGATTAGTAAGACAAGATCTTCCTTGTCTAAAGCCATGTTGGCTGTCTCCCATTAGGTTGAGACTATCTACATGCTGAGTAATTTTATTCTTTATGATGGTTTCTACCATTTTTCCTGGTACTGACGTCAAGCTCACCGGTCTGTAGTTTCCCGGATCACCCCTGGAACCCTTTTTAAAAATTGGTGTTTCATTGGCGATCCTCCAATCTTCAGGTATTAGAGATGATTTTAATGATAGTTCACAGATTACTGATAGCAGGTCTGCAATCTCATATTTCAGTTCTTTCAACACCCTTGGATGTATACCATCCGGCCCAGGTGATTTGCTACTCTTCAGTTTATCTAATAGTTGTAAGACATCTTCCCGATGTATCGATATTTCCTTCAATTCTTCCGCACCTTTAAATACCACTTCAGTCATGGTAACATCCCTACATCTTCCTCAGTAAAGACCGAAGCAAAGAATTCATTCAGTCTCTCCGCTATCGCCTTGTCGCCTCTTAGTGCTCCTTTAACCCCTTTATCATCTAATGGACCAACTGACTCTCTCACAGGTTTTTTGCTACGAATGTAGCCAAAAGGTATGTAGCCCCTTCCACTTCCCTAGATCTTGTCTTACAGCCTGCAAAGGTGGTTTATTGTTACTCATCTTTTAATTTAGATCACCTATGTTAAATGTTCTTGTACTTGTTACCTGTAATATTACTCACCTATGTTACTTTATTACTTATGTTATGTACATGTAAAATGTTGTTCTCTGTAAACACTTTGATTAATTGATAAGATGGAATAAAAAAAATAGAAATAAAAATAATTTAGACAGAACAAATTTTTCAACTCTAACCCCCCCCCCCCCACCCAATTTAATCCTCAGGTCCTTATTATTCTCCAATAACAAACAGGAATCAGTCCTCACTTATGGGTGACGTCGACACTGATGGAGCCGGCGCAGAGCATTACCACAGCTTTCAAAGAAAGCCTTTGGGAATCCCACCACGCATACGTGGTCCCCTTCCCTCCCAAAGGGACCATCTTACTCAGTCTCCCTTTTTCTGTGGAGTCCTTCGGACGTGCATCTCGTCCCCAAAAAAAGTTTCCTATTTTCTTCCTACTTTTTGGCTATCCAGCCTTTGCCGGTCCTCTTCCCACCTCTCGAGCACCTCTGCTTCAGCCTTGGTCTTGTTTTTTTTTCATTTTGCCTTTTTGTATCTTAGCGCGCTTCGTGCCCTTTTAACCACTGGCCATGTCGAGGATCTTTGACCTCACAGGGGTCCTTTTTCCCCCAATGGCCTCTGGTTTTAGGAGATGTGATAGATGTTCCAAAAACATGTCGCTCGCAGACACCCATGATTATTGTCTTAGGTGTCTGGGAGCTGACCACGACCCAGAGCTTTGCTCCCTCTGTAAGAAGATGTCTTCCAAGGCCATCCAGAGTGGTAAGCAGAAGCTGGATGATATCTTCCGTAAGGCAGCCCCGGTATCCCCGGTAGCCTCCCATTCCTCGGCCCCGCAGCCTTTGGAATCCTCCAAGGCTCCTCCCCAGGCCTGGTGGCACTCGACCAGGGGTCACCCAAACGTGAGCGGAAGAAGAAGGTGGCTGTGAGGACACTGTCTGGGGCGCTAGACAAGCGTGAGCAGTCATGCGCCTGGTCTCTCAGTTCCCCTAGGCAAACCCTCGAGTCAGAAGGGGAGCAGCCCAGTAAGGTACCTCGGACCGATACGGAGCCCTCCAGCAAAGGCACCTGATCTCCCGAGGGTCGTTCTGGCGAGGACCCCCTCTCCTCCTCGATAGCCAACCCGGTCACCCCCGCGTCGGTGTCGCAGGGCCCCACTCCTGAGTGGGAGACCCAAATGCTGGCCTTGGAAAACAGCTTTTCTGCATTTCTTGCTGCCCAGCAGGTGCTGGTACCCGACCCTGCCGGTACACGCCTCGAGACTGCAGGGACCTCAACCTTGAGGACTCCCCGGGCCACCACAGTGATCCCTGAGAGCCAGAAGCCTCGTGAGGATCCTCGGCGTGGGTATCGATCTCCTTCTTGGTCCTCGGGTGCGAGATCTTCTCGGGTGAACACCTCCAGCTATGGGCAGGCATTGACCTCAGGAGCCTGGTGTGGGTCACCGACCCATCCCAAGCTGCCCAACCTCGAGTCCTGCACGGACTACTCAGAGTGGGAGTCCAACGGGGAAACTTCCCCGGAGACCCGGTCCCACTGGGATATCCCATCGAACCCTTCTCCGCCGACCCAGAGGTGGCAGTCACCTCCTGAGGACACCACATTCTTGGAGTTCGTCTGAGACATGGCATGGGCCCTAGTCGGAGGAGGAACCCCGCGCATAGGAACTCGATATTCTGCAATATGAGGCTCCTCCGAGAGAGGCTCTCTTGGTGCCGGCTCCTCCCATTCTGAATTGACTTCTCCGCATGTGGGAGACTGCAGCCTTGGTCCCTATCGTGAGCAAGCGCCTAGACGCTATGTATAGGGTCCAGCGGGGTCCGTGCTTTGGAAAGTCCAGCTTTCTCACACCTCAGTGGTGGTCGAATCCACCATGCATAAGCTGAAGAGCCCGAAGACTCATTCTTGGGTCCCCCCAGGCAGAGTCTCGCTCCCTTGATGCCCCCTGGCACAAGGCTTATCGGGGCTCCATGCTGTCATGCCACATCCAAGTTTACCAATTATACATTGGAATGTCCCTCCGGGACCTCGCCAGAGAGCTCAGGGGTTTGCCGGTGGGCCTTGACAGAGACCATCTCTGATGTTTTCAGGCCCCCTCAAAGTCCATCAGGGAGTGCTTCAAGTATCTCTTGCTAGCGGTGTATGATTGCTTCAAGTCTTCCGCCTGAGTGGCGGCAGCTGGCATTGGGGCCTGCCAGCAGGCTTGGCTCCAGTCTTCGGACCTGGAGCAGTGGGTCCAGGAGAAGCTGCTGGCCGTCCCCTGTCTCGGGGAACAGTTGTTTGGCAAGCCCATGGAGAACAAGGTGGCGGAGATCAAAATCGAGTATGTTACTCGTACTCGCCTCTCCCAAAAAACCTCCAGAGGAAGAAACAACAGAGCAAGAAATCTTTCTTCCACCAGAAGGGGCTCCCGTACAGGGGCTACCCATCTTACCCATGGTGTCTACCCCTGTCCAGGGTGGTCATGGCAAAGCCATGGTCCACGGTTTCCATAAGTTGAAGGGCCCTAAGACCCTACCCCCCAGCACCGGCTTAGCCGTCTTTGGGTTTTGACGCCATCATCATAGCCTCTCATCCACCGGCAGGGCGGTCGGCTATCGGGGGGTGCCTGGACCACTTCTCCCACAGGTGGGAGTCCATCTCCTCCAAAGCCTGAGTCCTCCAGGTCATTCGGGAGGGCTATCTCCTCCATTTGGACCAGCCCCTCCCCGTACTTCCCTAAGGAGCCAAGTCAGCTTCCCCAGCACCAAACTCTCCTGAGTCAGGAGCTCGCAGGTCTCTTCGAGGATGGGGCGGTAGAACCAGTCTCACCACATTCCTGAGGATGGGGATTTTACTCCTGATATTTCTTCGTCCCAAAGCGGACAGGGGGTCTTCAGCCCATCCTCGACCTGCGGAATATCAACAAGTTCTTGGTGCGGGAGAAGTTCAGGATGCTCTCCCTTGAAACGTTGCTGCCCTACCTCCAGCAGGGCAATTGGCTATGCTCTTTGGACTTAAAGGATGCCTACGCTCATATCCTTGTCCACCCCAAACACAGAAAGTACCTTTGCTTCATGGTTCAGGGAAATCATTACCAGTACAGGATGCTTCCCTTCGGCCTCGCATCCACCCCGCATGTCTTCACGAAGTGCCTGGCCATGGCCGCGGCCCACCTCTGACTGCAGGGCACTTTCGTCTATCCATATCTGGATGACTGGCTCATAACAGGGGGCACAGCCTCCGAAGCCTGGTGGGCTGTGGACCGCACCATTCGCTTCCTTGAGCACCTGGGATTTGTGATCAATTACCAAAAGTCCCACCTCACTCTGGTTCAGTCCCTGGAGTTCATAAGGGCTTTCTTGGACACCTCCAGGCAATGGCTTTCCTCCCTCGGGACAGGGCAGACTGCCTCGTGGCCCTGGCTTCCGAGGTGTGGTGCCGCAACATTGTCTTGGCCCAGATAATGCTTCGTCTTCTCGGCCACATGGCTTCCACAGTCCATGTTGTGCCGAATGCCTGCTTCAACATGCGGGTGGTGCAATGGTGCCTCCGAGCGCAATGGTGTAACCTAAGGTGCTGCATAAGGCACCCCATAACGCACTCCATAGGGCACATTGTAAAGTGCACTGTCTGCCAAGGCACCCTATAATGTCCCCTATAGGACACCTTATAAGGCACCTTATAAGGCGCTTGATAGGGTGCCTTATAGGGCGCCTTAAGGTTACAGTACTCTGAGGGTGTTTTTGCTGGCAGCACTAATGTACATTAAAAATAGGGCTGTTTGAGGCATTGTCTATCAAATAACCCCACCATGGGTTTGAACCCATGACCTCTGGCTGCACAGGCAGTGAAGTAACCAGTGGGCTACAGCTGTTAACAAACCCCTGGCTGGCTACAGGAGGAATGCACGGCACCACACAAACATTCCCATACCAAGGATGTACAGCACATGCAAATCAGCAGTCTACAGATGATTACAAGATGGGGTATGCACCCCACAGCACCGCAGCCTGGTAGGGGGTGCCGACGGTGTGTGTTAGTGGCACAGAGTAGCTACAGACCGTCACAGTGTGCGGGTCCTGTGCTCACCCTGAGGGTGAGGTGGGGTGCCCAACACCATTTTTGCAGCACCTGGCTTTGCTGAGATAGGCTATGCTGCAGGTCCCCATCAGTGCCAATGTGTGATAGGTAGTCCTTGCAAACACCCCTAGGATATGCTTGTGTCCATCTGTATGTCACATCTAGCCCTTGTGGACTATGATGCACCCAGAAAAGTGCATACCCTGTGTGGGTGCCATGGTCACATGATTTAAGTTAAGGGGGGGTGTTTGGGCCCACATGCGGATTACATACCCACCCAACCCACCCTCTGGGGCTCAGGGTGGGGGACAGGATCTCCCACCAACAGATCCACATTCTACCCCCTTACAATGGTGGCAGTAGAGGGGGACAATCACCCCAGTCCTGTTGGGCAACAGACACCCTACAGGGCAGGCAATGCAGAGCTGTACACATCCATAAAGCAATAGCAGACAGACAGTAGGCCTGGAAATGCACAGCTGCCCCCCACCACCACTATCTGACATTCTCCAGCAGCAAGCCTCCAGCCGCTGCACCCTGCAAGGTGTTCCAGCAAGACACATACTAGCTATAGACAGTCTGCTAGCTAGTCCATAGTGCATGGTCCTGGAGGAGATGCATGTACCCAGACCTGGGATGTCAGCATACACACCAAGCAGATAAGTCAGTGATTGGGCCCCAAAAGAGAACCCATAAATATCACATGAGGGAAATACTATATAGCACTATGGGGGAACCTAGCCATGCCGTGGTCACTACTCAGTCAGGGTGAGAGTGACCTCCCAGCAGAACATGCTGTGGCCACCCTGTCCGTGCAGGTGGTGGCTGGCCACTACAATGTCCGAGCCATTGCCCTATGCTATGTACAGATGGATCCAGGCCAGGCCATCCTATCCAGGCTATTCCCACGGTACCTTGCTCCTCATTATGCACAATGGCAGGCCAATACTGGCAACAGTGCTAGCAGTGTGGGCTGTGGAGGGTGTTGGCAGTCACCACACACTGGATAGACAGACACACACTCCCCACACCTATGCCAGCATTGTGCAACTATAAAGGGGTTGGGCAGCCCAGGCCACCACACCAGTCCTGGGCACAGTGCAGGCATGGCTATGGTACGCAATACGGCAGGAGTCACTCCCCAGGTTGGTAAACACTGTCAGACACAAGACCTGTAGCACACTCCACAGACATCAGAAAGGTTGCTATGATGCAGCTCACTCAGAAAAGTGAACTTAACCTAGGAATTGCTATCTGCCAGTACTCATAGCAACCTCTTTAAAGATGTGTACCATATTCCCAGGTTTAGGGTGGCATTACTAAGGTATGCAAGTGCTAGTATTGAGAGATGCACGCAGAGCCCAATGTCCTGCCTCTCCAGGAGGCTTTGGATAATGGGGCCTGTGGGTGCAGGTGTGTCTGCCCCTGTTGGCTGCTGCTTTATGGCAGAGGTTCCCAACTCCAGTCCTGCGGTGCCAAACACTGTTTGGGTTTTCATGCTGTCCCTCATGAATATGCATGAGAGACATCTGCATACCATGGGGGTGGCGCATAGAAATGCAGCACAGGCATCTTTATCAGAGGCAGCATGGAACCGGAATGGTGTTTGGCCCTCCAGGACTGCATTTGGGAGGCTCTGCTCTAGGTAATGTGCATGTTTATGGTGTCTGTGCTCTGTAGGGTAAAATATAGGTGTCTTGGGCATGTTTACGTCTACGTCAACTGCAATAAAGGTGCTGTCTGTATTAGCACGTTGTAGTAGTGGGTAAAATATGGGGACTGGGTTGGCGGGAACCACAGCTGGGACTTGAACCTGTGACCCTCTGCTTCTGAATACACTGGTTTTGTGCACTGCACCACCATGTTATCACAGAGTCGGTGCATTCCTTGGTGATACCATTACTGTTCATCAGACAGGGCCCATCTATTGCAGTACACGGCACCCACCTACACAGGGCTAGGCCACAGTCTGCTCTGGGCAGCTGCCACTGCCCCCTCCACCACCAGTATCCCTCAGCCACCATGCTGACATGCCCTTCTGCTGGTGGTGCTGGTGGCGCGCAGTCTCAGGCCATCCAGTGTGCAGGTAGGTGGCTGCCTATGGTGCGGGTTTTGAGGTAGGGGTGCCTGCATAGGTGTCCACGCTTCCCCCAAGCACCGCCTGCCAATGTTCCGTGCCCTTGGGGGTAGCTGCTGGGTACTATCCCCTGTGACACTGTGGGAAACACAGTCGTGCCCATGTTGGGCCTTCAGCAGTTGCTGTCTGGCTGCTCTGCTGCTTCAGCATTCGTATGGGCCACCTAGGCATCGCCCTAGTCTGCACTGTGGCCCAGCTGCACCACAGCATGTGCTGCCTGCGGCCCTCTGTATCCCCTTCTCCGGCATCTGTCCAGTTGCCATTCCGACATGCCTGCCCTGATGTTGCGGGACATGTGCACGCCATAGGAACCCTGTCCGATGGTGGGGAAAACCCTGAGCAGCGCTATTTCACTGTGGGCTCATTCACCTTGTATGGGGACGGATTATAGACCCTTCCACGATTTATATCTGTTCTATGGAGCTTACTCGGGGGGGAGGGGTTGATGTTTCTCATTGATACCACTATTGGCCAGCTTGGTTATGGTTTTTTTCCAGTTTGTTGGGGTCATTTTCAGTGTTTATGTGCCCTTTTGTTCTGTGCACATGTATCACACTTATCACTTTTTTTAAGGTTTCCCTGCCTGGGCTGTACATTGCTGACACTGAAATGGTTTCTCTCCCCTGTAATGTGCATTTAACGGCAGGTTTTCATTCACGTTGGAATTGAGCTCTTCAGATCAGCACGTTAGTGTGAAGGGAGCCTCTCCCCGCCCACTCTCCACCCATTTATTTATTTATTTGCATTTCTTATATACCGCACTATTTGCGATCAGCGCGGTTTACATTAAACAAAAACAGTATCCGACAATAAACAAAAGTCAGGTCATTACATTGAACAGGAAAAAGTAACTTGGAGAACAGGGTAAACTATATACATGTGCAGGTGCCTTGAACAGGGTAATTATATACGTGTAAAAATGAGATGAAAGCAGATATTATTAGGTATTGATCATACTTGGGGATACCCTATTTGAGGGTGGCGGGGGTTCAGGGCAGTCGGTGAGGTATTTGGTAAAGAGAAAATGTTTTACGGCCTTCCTGAACTGGCTCAAGTTGGGGATTGCTCTGATATGTGGTGATAGGGAGTTCCAGAGACTTGGGGCGCAGAGTCTGAAGGCTCTGTTAGATGTTGTTTTGGTGCATTTTGTCATGTCTATCGGTATCAATAGCATATTGGCCTCTGCAGTTCTCCTTAGCCTGTTGGGTGCGAGTGGTTGGATGAGGTCAAATAGTGAAGAGGAGGAGAGCCCCTTGGTGGCCTTGAAAGTCATCACCAAGGTCTTAAAACTGATCCTGGCTTGAATGGGGAGCCAGTGCAGCTGCTTCAGGAGGGGTGTGATATGCTCTCTTCTGGAGGCTACAAAGAGTACCCGAGCTGCACTGTTCATGGCCAGTTGCCAGGGGGTTTAAGGTGGCCTGGGGGAGTCCTTGTAGGATGGCGTTTGAATAATCAAAATGAGGGAGAATGAGGGCTTGGTAAATGGTGCGTAAGTCTCCTGTTTCGAGTAATGGGCGTAAATGTCTGAGGGATCTGATTTTGAAGTAGATCGCTCTTATACTATTGGCTATGTGTTGCTTCATGTTGAGGTTCTGATTGACCCCTTCTGATTGACCCCTTCTCTCCGCCCTCTCTCCACCTTCTGCGGTGTTTTACCGCGCCACGGGGCATTACGATCGTTAGCACATCATAACGCACGTTATGTAACGTTAACGATCGTAAGCGCAGCATAACGCGTGTTATGCTGCGCTTACGATCGTTAACATTACATAACTCGCGTTATTCACGATTACCGCAGTTTAGTAAACATACCCCTTAGACTTTGTTATAATTGAAGCTCCTCCTTTGCCTGGCCTACGTTGCATTCATTTTCTAGTATAGGTTCCTTTAGGATGTCCTTATATTTTTTAAAAAATTTCCATGCTGGCGTTGACACAAATATAGTTGTGATATCATTTTTTTATATATATGTTTTATCTTTTAAGTTATTAAGCCATTGATAATTGGTTTTTAATTTTTAATTAATTATTTATTTCAGTGGTCAATGTCTTTTATTTGCAAGGAAGTTTTCACTAAAAGGTATTGGTGTTTTACATGTTTTATATGATTATATCACTATATTTTAATGTTTTTATGTTTACTATTTATTACCATTTGGGTTTACCTGTCATATTGTATCCTCCTCATCTCTTTCTCACACACAATAGGTTTGGTAGACGATGCTTTAATGCACATATATACATGTTTTAATTGCACGTGTCTTTATACAATTATATATTTTTATTTTGTTGGTGGTTTTAATTCACTTTTGGATTTGTTGCTATATTGTTTTTGTTAATGTATAACAACTTGTATTTCCATATTGGGTTTTATTTATTTATTTAATTATTTATTTACTTATCCAAAAATTTGTCTTTTGATGGTGTTCTTATCTTTTCAGCAATTGTTTTAATCTTGTATTTGTTTCTTTGAGGTTGCTTCCTCATTTGATATCCCCCTGAAGAAGGCCTATGGCCGAAACGCATAGGGGTTAATAAAAGGGGTTTGGTCAAACCTGAATATCTGCCAGTCTTGGTATCTGTTCCTTTGTTCCTTATCAGACTCGGCCACAAATGAGGCCAATAAGGTAGCCCTAACAGGAATCTCATCCACTGACTGCTCCAAAAATTGGGACAAGTCAATGGATGCCTGTAGGGACTCCACTGCCTCCCCAGTAGCCTGTCTTTAAGGAAGGTAATAAACATTAGCAAACAGGATCATATCAGCATTACCCATTTTTAAAATTTCTTTAAGGTACTTCCTCAACAAAATAACAGGAAAAAGGTAATGGGTTTTAGGAAAATTCAAAAAACATCAATTCCTGTTGCAGGCAGTGTTGTCCAAAAGTTCAAGCTGTCTTTGTAAAGACAGGCTATCTTGAATGCCTGCTACATCAGCATATTGAAGATTGGAGACCTGCTGTTCCAGTTTAGACATCTCAATCCCTAACTGAGAAAGGGATGTATCATGTTGTTCAAACAACAATAACCTCTTTCGAAAAAGAGACTGTTTGATCTATAGCAACTTTGAGATAAATATTATTTTGAGCAATCATTTTCCAAATATCTAGCAATGATACAGAATCTGGAACTGTCCCGAGTGAAGACTATACTGCAACATGCAGAACAGAAAACTGCAAACATTTGGGCATGAAGACAAAAGAGGCTTCCAAGGTAAATGCCTGCGAGGGGGCTAAGGCAAAATTACCCACTACAGGGGATTGCCTGCCCTCTCCCTGTGTCTCAAGTAGAGCCATTGACTGAGGTGGTGGAGTTCGAGTAATTGGGCTTAAAGTTGCCCCAGACTTGGGAGAAGATGGTAAAATAGGAGAGCTCGCCCCAAACAAACCACTTATAGAGGCTACATGCCTGTCCATGGGATCCACAACTTTACTCACAGCCAAACCAGCAGCTGATGTTTCTTGAGTTTTACTTTTATGGGACATCTTCTAATCCTCCTTACTGGCAACAAATCGGCAATGAAGGGGCAACAAAGGGGCATGCCCCTTTGTCCCATGCTCCTTTGTTCACGTGCCTGTGGTCGTATGTCCGTGTCCATATAGCAAACCCTCGGCTTTTATGGAGGATTCAGGCTCAGATGATATGTCAGTGTGGGCGGAGCAAACCACCAGGCCAATCACCAGGTCTCTGGGGAACCAAACACTGCAGCGCTCCGACTTCCTCGACCTCCCAGGCAAGTAGTTCTCCACTCCCATTCTCAGCGGGAAACCCCTGGCTTTTCTGGAGCAGTCATGCACAGATGGTGTCAGTGTAGGTGGAGCAAACCACCAGGCTGATCACCAATGCTCTATTCAGGCCTCCAGGAAACCAAGCACTGCAGAGCTCTGATTTCCTCGACCTCCCAGGCAAGTAGCTCTCCACTCTCCGGGCCCCTTTTTCTTAAAAATTACCAGAACACTTACAGGTCAGGTTGTAGTAATTTAGTAGGAGGCCTTTGCTGCTTAAAGGAGCAGAACCCAAAGGTCTTTAACAAATATAAAATCCCCTGATAAAACTTACATATATTGAACCAGCAATAAGCAAAAACCTATTATTATGAGGAGATTCTCATTTCTACACTTTTCACTTATCAGTTCATGACTGACTTTATTCTCCCCATTATATAACTTCTCAGATACCTCTTCAACAATTACTAGAGCATTAGTTACATTCCAGAGAATTATGTTCATACAGAATTTCACACATAATTTACATGGATAATTGTGCTAAATTGCATAATAGATATTGAACCCTGTCACTGCTGAAGGCTGAGATACTGGCAGCAACCAGACATCCTCCCAGGTATTCCTGCAGAGAGTACTTCTCTTATTTTAATGAATAGAGGAGCTTATGCTAGTTTTCTAGGAGTCAATAGAAGAGTCTAGTATAGGAGACAGAACATAAAAATGCACAGGGATGCATAGCTGGGCACCACAGGAACAGGCACATAATTGGCAGTCAGCTAGGGTTAATTGATTTGTGATGCATGCTCCCACATGTACTGAAAATGTGAGCTGTCCACTGTCAGGAGTATATTGTTGATGGATCAAGAGTAGCTGCCACACTTCATGCAGCCTATGGATGACGAGAGAACATGCAGGACTGTCCACTTACAGTTTGTGGTTTGGTTGATACATATAGGTCAAATTAATGGGAAAGAGGAGGAAGAGTGTGTTCTTGATGGGAACAAGGAAGACATGCTAAAGAGGCACACACACATGAACCCCGACACTCCCCATCACACACACACGTACCCTCCACAAGCCTTATTCTGCAAATGGGGGAAATGTGCCATTGTGTTTCACTGCAAGTGTACACTTTTCAACTTGTTAATACTCATTTAGCAGAATATACAATAAATAAGCACCACGGTGTATTTTCACAGAAAATTGTTGTGAGGGCACATTTTAGAAAAGACATGGAGATCAGAGTATAGACATTGAGTTCACAATGTTCCCAATTCTGACAGTATTATAGAAAAGCGCTGCTAAAGATGGAGCCTTTTCTAAAATACAGAATAAGGAGCTGCAGGAGCGGACAAGAATGTGCCGATACATGCATCCAGAGGGGCCATTTTGTAAATCCATACGTAGGAGAAATCCGCGGTAAATATGACTGCCAAACGGGTGTACGTGCCAGATTTCATAACTCACACCTATATGGTGGCTATTTTACAAGCTCACACCTATAAATGCTGCCAATTAACAACAATTTTTCCATCTCTAATTTAACTTTTGAGGGGGCAATAAACAATGGAAGATTGAACCTCCTTCCTCCTTCCTGTAAAGAGCTGGTTGTGCTGAGCATTTTGCAAAACTGTGGTAAATCCCGACATGAGCAATCCCAGTCATACATGGGTATTCCTATATAAAATGATAAATGAACTTGTAGATTTCTGGCCTGCCCAGACCACTCCCTAAACATGCCCCCAACATGTCACCTTGCAATTTCTACATCTTGAGGACATCCATTGGTGATAACAAATAGTGCGGTATATAAGAATTGTTAAATAAATAAATGGAGCCCTTTCTAAAATAGCCATTTACACATGGATGCCATTTCCATGCATAAAAACCTGATTTTACACATGGAAATCACTACCATAGTGTCACAATTTACATTTCTTAGAAGTGCAATTCAGCATAAGCACATGAAGAGTAAACGCTCTCAGCTTACTTGCTTCCCACCCAAAATTGGCACATATTAAAAATCCAAATTAAGTACACATAAAAGAGTGATTGCTAACATAGAAAATATATGTTTTATGTTGTTAATGCAAAAAATAGGATGGTTCTCCTTTAAGAATGTTCCTGCGCAATATAACAAATGTGCCAGTCACTCACATGGACGAGGTAACAGATGAGAATCCTGGCTGTAGTTGGAATAAGACAACTCACTGCCTTGACTGCAGTGTCCAGTTTTGACTGGAGAGATAAGCAGCAGAAAACAACTACGACCTAAGGAATGCTTAGGGTTTTTATCCTTCATGCTGAAAATGTTCAGACCCCGGATACAGACATCAGTGATTCTTATTGTTCCGTGGTGTTTAATGGTAAGTTTATGAGAAAGATTAACATTGTAAAACGGCAGGCTGTAGTGAGGGGGAGGTGCAATGCAACAGCTGCAGTGAAAGCTGCTGGTCGAAGCGGAGTTGCACCAAGACCTTTTCCTATACCAGTTTCATATAGTGGAGGCAGAAAGTGTTTGATGAAATGGAAGAAGGGACGTGTTAATGTGCATGGAAAATAAACTGAAGACAATGGTGTTTTTCAAGTGGATGTTTTTGATCTGCTGGTTGCCAGGCCAGTAGCCTAACTTTTATCAGGGCAGTGTTCTGTAACATGCCCCCACTGCAGTGTTTCGTTAGGATTTAGGATTTCAAAATTATCACTTCATTGCTGAAATTAATAGGTTTCTAGAATTTCATCATCCATTCCTAGTCATTTTTTCCGGGCTGTGTGTATACTTAAGACTCAATATTCAAAGGATTTTGTGTGCTTAACTTTTACAGTTGTGCTTCTAAATTGGCTGCTTATTCTAAAAATTGTGCTAAACTCCTAGATTTCGTAGCATAAAAAGTAGGTGGCAAAAGGGGGTGGATTTAGGCTGGGGGAAAAAGGAGCATAGCAATGATTCTCAGCGCTAGACTTATAAATTAGGCTCCTCAATCTAGGTAAATGAATGGCAGGCTTACATTTGATGGTCAGAACCCTTAGCAGGTCAGCCAACTGGAAGCTGGCCAATTAAGGATGCTCTGGCCTTATACGGTTAGTGCAGGGGCAGTTCATGGACAGAGCGAGGGCAGTGTCAGCGCTATCTAGATAGGTGCCAACTTTATCTGGTTAGCAAAATTTTCAGTCGCCACTTATCTGGACAATTTAGGTCACATGGAAGAGTGTCCCGAGTTGTGATCTGGGTAAGTGTCAACTGAAAATCCCGCTAAGTGGGTAAGTGCTGGCACTTACCTAGATAGCACGGCTCAGTCTGGATAGGCAGCGGCAGCTCCTATCCGGACACTGCCATTGAATATCTAGCTAATATTTAGTATCACGGCTGGCTGCTGTGACATTTGAATATCAGCCTTTGTGAAAATTGAGTCCATAACTTTTAAGCTCTTAAGTGAGAAGAATTTTCAGCTGAAAATAGAGCACACATTTAGGATCCTAAGCTGAGTAGCTGCCAATATTAGTGTGGCTCTTGACTGTACTTCTGACCTTTTAATCCCCTGCATGTCTTGTCAGACAGCTGCAAAGTTGCCTGCATTTCTGTTAGCTAGAGGTGTGCGTTCATGAGCATGCATTTGCTTTGTTTGGGCGCCTAAAAATGTTAAGAGTATGCAAATCTCAAGTACATGCATACACCTGATTTGCACACATGAAAATATCCTAGTGTGCATAAAGGGGGGAAGTAACATGAATTTGTGAAAAAAAGGAAAAATATGCCCAAAAATCAGGAAAAGTTCCCAGAAATACGCAAATGAACCAAACATTTTTTAGGTCATGCACATCCCTACAGTTAGGTCTATTAATATTTCACATTAACCACATTGCATTTAGTCTGGTGTGGACCAATTTTTTCTTGACTTGTTGGATTATGATGCTCTAAACACAGGCTGCTAAGTCATGTTTCTACAATCACTTCAATTTCTAAGTATCCTCTGTGCTTATCTCATGCTATTCTATTAGAACAAAACAATAAAAATAGAACAATAATATGGAACATATCTTCATTATGAAGACATAAAAGATTGAGGTAAAAATGTCTTTCTTGAAACTGGTTTAATCAAAGCAAATGATTTCATTGGGTAAATGTGACAGATGAATACTAATGGAAAGGGGAGTCCGAAAATGCTGTGTCCATTTCTAAGAAGGAGTGGAGGAGTAGCCTAGTGGTTAGAGTACTGGCTTGGTAAGTAAGCAAGAGACCAGGATTCAGCTCCCACAAGCACACCTTGCGGCTTTGGGCAAGTCATGTTAACCCTCCATCACCTCAGAAGAAAGGCCTGGCAATCTACTTCCAGTCACACTGCCAAAAAACCCCAAGGAACTGCTAGGTCACCAGGAGTCAGCACTGACTTGAAGGCGCACACAACATTTTTTGCAATTTTATAAAGCCCTTTCTGCATTTATATTCTAGTATATTTGCATAAAAGCCTCTTATGAAAGTATCCAAGGTGCAAAAATATGTGCAATGACTAGAACGTGTGTACTTTTATGTGACCTGGGTGTAGGTGTGTTCAGAAGAAGAGTTTGGGCAGAATGTGGGCAGTCTCACAATGTATGTATGAATTTTATATGAAAACATTTGCTCCCGATTGACTTCATTTTAGGTGTGATTTCTGCAGGATTTGTGCTAGTATTTTATAATGACACAAACACCTATGTGCCTTTATAAAATAGGCTTGGAATAGTCACTTTTTTGGCTGCCCACATAGGTGCACTGTTATAAAATTATTCCCTAGTTGTCTAAGTATCGCTACACCAAAGCCAACACACAATGTTCCCTCTGGGGTCAACACAACTAACATCAGTAAACCGATTGAACAACACAAAATATTAATTTTTTTGTTAGATTGGCTTTTAGTTCTCTTCCAGCTATTTAACAGAGTAATCTATTTAAGACTAATAAGAGAAAATATTTTTTCATTCAACGTGTAATCAAACTCTGGAATTCATTACCAGAGGATATAGTAAAAGCTGTTAGTGTAGCCGGGTTTTAAAAAAGTTTGGACAAGTCCCTGGAGGAAAGGTCCATAAACCATTATTAAAGGGGACCCGGGATATCTACTGTCTCTACTCTACTGTTCAGCCAGCTTGCTTTTAGTTCTCCCTCTTGTGCAATCCAAGTTTATGCCCCCTGTCTTAACATTTAGGGGCTTGTTTACATTGATTTCAATGGGTCCGCAGCTCCGATAACGATCGGAAACCGCTACCGCAGCTTTGTAAACAAGCCCCTTAATGTTTTTGCCACCTGTTCTTAATGCCTGTTTAATACCTGTTCAATGGTTCTAAGTTCTATGTATCTTCCTGTTCTATGTAAATGGTTTACTGTTCATGTTATATGTAAACTGCACTGATCTTGAAAAGTGCGGTATATATAAAAACAAACAAATAAATAAATAAATGCTGCTTGCCCCAATACAAGCATTATGGAACCTGTGTCTTTTGGGGAAATTGCTAGGTACTTGTGACCTAGATTGGCCACTGTTGGAAAGAGGATATTGGGCTTGATGGACCTTAGTCTTACCCAGTATGGTATATCTTATGTTCTTATGTTCTTAACAGTTCAATAGAGGCTAATCAGTCCATTTTATTGTGAAAACATTTGTAAAATCCATATGATATGTTATCTGAGAAACTTTATCTAAGTGGCTGCTATTGGCTGCTTAAGACTGGAAAGCAGCAGAAAGTGGTCACTAAGAGAGTCAGATGAACTAAGGTTATGGGAGCGATCAATAGTCAAAGATAAGTATAATAAAGATCCCTGAGTCTGGAAGGTATTAATAGAAGCGGTCTGAAACAGAGCGCTGTGTCAGAAGGGAACTTTTCCACAGTTTGGTTGAACACTGATAAATGTGTAATTGGCATGTATCATATGGATTTTACAAAAGTATTCACAATAAAATGGACTGTTGAACTGTCAAACAGTATCTCTACAGGCACTTAGAGATGATATGGAAAAGAGGTGAAATAGTGTGCTGTTTCAGACACTTCCCGCTGGAGCGGTCTTTGAGAAAGAGAGGTTTCTTGAAGAGCAAGCCAGAAGGTTCTCGTTTTTTTCCCCTGCCTAGTTCTCCCTTATGAATTGTGGCTGGGTCTCAAGATCAGTTTCCTGACCTTTGAGGATCAGGAGCATTTTGTGGACCAGGAGGATCCTAAAAGGGAAAGAATCAGAAGGTGATCTAATGAAACCTGGGAATTAGCATCATACTCCTGATCTGCACTGGAGAGAATTTTGTCTGTTTTGAGAGTGGATTTACTTACTGGAGTCAGAAAGAGAACTGCCAGACTTGCGAAACTGCTACAGAGTCACTGCATAAGAGAAGCAGTAGCAGGAGTTCATCAATTCTGCATGGACAGCAGGAAATAAGTCCTCACGTATGGGTGATGTCAACTGATGAAGCTCGTGTGGGAACACTCCCCAGCTACTAATCGAAGCTTTTGGGAGCTTCCTCTTCACATGCGTGTCATCATCCCACCTGCCACAGCGGTGCCAGTTTAGCTCAGTCTTCTTTTTTCTGCGGAGCCCAAAGGATGTGTATTTTTTCAGTGTCTACCTTTCGGTAATTTTCTGTCCCTTCACAGGGAGTCTTCTGCCTATTCAACTCTTTTGGAACATTTTCACACCTGCACATCAGATTTTTTAAAATTTTCTTCCACTTTTAGTCAGTTTCTCAGCCGTTTCAAGTTTCTTTTCTTTTTTACGGAACCATTGCCCCCTTAAGTGCCAGTGCTTTGACCATCAATAAAACTTCAATTTTCAAAATTGAGCCGTTTGATTCTGCTGCAGTGGTTTTTCCAGATGATATGTCCCAAAAACTTGCAAGAGGATTTAAGAAGTGTTCCAGGTGCTCTAGGACCATATCCGCCATGGATACTCATAACTAGTGCCTTCAGTGCCTGGGACCTGATCATCTGACCTCTTTTAATTTCTGTTTGCAGATGACAAAAAGAGAACTCAAAGGTTGAGAGAAGCAGCACAAATCACTTTTTGGCACTCATAAGTCTGATCCATTGACATTGGCATTTGTAACAATGACATTAAAGGCTGCATCGGATGCTGGCAGTGCATCAACATAGAGGAGTTCTTGAGCCCACTTGGAGTTGAGCACCTGTAGTGTCCTGAAGCATCGGCCATCATTGATGCCCACCCAAAGATGAAGGATTCTGCTTTGTTTTCATCGACGCCGAAGGGTGATCATACCAAGCATCAAGTGGAGACTCCGTTGCATTGACGTCAAAGCCCCTCGAGTCATGGTATCAAGAGCGCCCCTCTAAGTTGCCCCAAAGAGAGGAGAGCTAATCCTCCAAGGCATCGAAGGAGCAGCGACAGCCTACTGTATGCCAAAACTATGCCACCGATATCCCCTCTCAGATTCCAGGAACATCGGCCGATTTTATAAGACCATAACATAAGATATGCCATACTGTGTAAGATCAAAGGTCCATCAAGCCCAGCATCCTGTTTCCAACAGTAGCCATTCCAGGTCTCTAGTACTTGTCGAGTTCCCAAAGATATAGCATATAAAGCTAGCTTATGATGAAAGCCCCCTACCTCGGCACATTTCACCTCCCCTGACTGGTGCAGGGCTTGGGCAAATGATTCTATGGATAGGGCATAAAGCAGTGGGGAAGAGAACACCCTTGCCTTTTCTCTAACCAAAGCATACATTCTCGTTAACTATCCATTAATTTTGAGGCATGCTTTCAGTTCTTTATAAAGTGCTTGCCCTACTCTAATGTACACTAGGCCAAAAGTAAAAATAAAACCTCCTCTCCATCCTATTGAATACTTTTTTGCCATCTAATGCCACAAAAACTATTGAGTTGTATGTTATTTTGAACATAATCTGCAATATTACGGCCTCTATAAATATTGTTAAATTCATTATGCCTCCTAAATGCTATCTGGTCATGATGAACTATGCAAAAAATAATTTGGCTTAACTGCATTGCTAATCAAGTGCATGCTAGTGGATAAAACCCATAGAGCAGAGGTTCCCAAATCTGCCTCCCAGCCAATCGGGTTTTCAGGATGTCCACAATGAATATGCATGAGAGAGATTTGTATGCACTGCCACCATTGTATGCAAATCTCTCTCATGCATATTCATTGTGGATATCCAGAAAACCTGACTGGCTGGGGAAGTCCCAGGACAGGTTTGGGAACCCCTGCCATAGATGGTTATTTTAGAAGCCCTATTGTGTTTTGGACATTTGAAAAGGGGGCACTCAGACATCTAAATCACAAGGATATCCCTAGAGCCATTTTAGAAACTGGGTATATGGACATTCCTAGCGCGAGAATGTCCAAGTAGAATGGGGGAATGCTAGCCTGGGCAAAGCATTGAAGTTGCACATCAAGTGCCATTTCAAAACAGCACAATCATGTATGGCCCTCGTTGTTGAGTTGTCCATGCCTATATCTGCTGCTGACCATGAATAATGAGTAAAAAATTGCTTGTTTTACCGTGGGAATGCTACATGGGGGAAGAGCACAATGCACCGTCACCAGCACAGTCAATATTTCTGAATATACGCAGGTGCCGCTGCTACATGTTCTGATGTTAACTGGTTAGCATCGGGGCATTCAGTGGGCAGAACCTGGGGATAACCACTCAGCAACAATATTCACCCTTTGGCAAAGTTAGGCATATTAAAGGCTGTCCTAACTTTCACTGCTGAAGATAACCGGGCAGTGGCTGAATATCATTGCTGCTTGGTTTGCTTCCTGCTTAGCCGGCAAACCCAAATATTCAATGCCGGTGGCCGGATTTGGTCCCGCATTGAATATCCAGGTTTAGCATTCAGCGGCGAGAGCTAACCACTGTAATCGCGCTAGCCCCAGCTGTTGAATATTAGGCCTTATGTCTTTATACAATTTATCTTTTTATTGATATTGTACAATCATTATAATAGATATATGGTTCTGTAAAAGGATCTCCTTGGTTAGCTTCTTAATGAGCCATTCAATTATTTTTTTTATTGATTTTGATCCTTTTTTTGTTTGTTGTTTCAGTTTTTTTATTGGCCTTTTTAATTTTAATATACTTTTCTTCATTTTTGCTTGGCTAATATAATTGTTTTACATCTGTTCTGAAGTTACCCCTAAATGTCAATCCTTTGATGATGGACGGAGCTGATACTTTAAATCCAGTGCAGTCACATGTACCATTTTTTAGCAAGCAGGTTGTATACCCAGATTGTATACCCAGTTGATATACCCAATAAGGTGAGCCCTGCCATTTTTTCTGGGAGATATTTTAATTTAGAATTATATTTTTAGCCACTGTTATTTGGTTATAAATAAATGGTGATCTAATTGCTGTCTTGTAGTCAGCACTTCTTTTATACGTTCTTATGTTTCTAGCCATGCTGCTGCTGCTCAGCATTCCTGTCTCCTTTTTAAAAATATATATATTATGGTTTTTTATGTGATATTGTCTAAGCATCTTATATGTTGGACAGAATGTTTTGTTCATAGAAGTTGCTCTGTTTGTTTTTGTCATAATGGCTTCTTTTTCTGTGTGAGTGATGCTCCAGTTTGGCAGTGCTGGTTTTTGCACTTAGTACAGGCACACATGCTTCCTCTTTTTCAGTAGGTAGTGTTTGTATTCTGCATCTTTTTATGATGAGAACCCTAATTTTTTGCTTTTTTTTAGATATTGATATTATTTTGGGAAGATAGAGTATTTTGAGTCCGCCACGGTAATCAAAATTATAAAGAGGATGGGATGCTTAAAAGGATGGGAAGGAGCGAGGGAAAGGAGTGCAAAAAATTATTCTGAGGGCAGTGATACTCTGCTGCTATCTGGATAAGTCATACATTTAGTTTAGTCTGGCGGGAGTCCAGAGATTCCAAAGATCGGAGAGCCAGAATAGAAGCAATGTCACAGTAGCTCTCCTTTGAAGCAGCGCAGGCACATGGCCCTAAAGTTGGCAGGAGCAGGCTTCTCTTTGGCCTGGTAGTTGGTGGCCTAGGCAGCTTCCCATCTTGCCTATGCCTAAATCTAGGCCTGGACACTGCCCATACTTCCTCACTGTTCTGAAGGGGTTTAAAATTAATTTAAAACAATTTATTATTAATATTAGCTAGAAAAGAAAGCAACTAATTGAGAAGATCTCAATAGTTCATCTGATCTAGAAAGTGTACCACAACTAGCAGTCCCATAAACAACCAACAGCATACAGAAAAGCTGAGGCACAGGGTCAATGTTAAACAAAGATATTTTAGCAGTATCCAGCATTTTGGCCATTGCATTGTGTGTCTTTAAGTCAATGCTGACTCCTGGTGAGCCAGCAGCTCCTGGGTTTTCTTGGGAGTAGTCCCTGGAAGTAGAATACCAGGCCTTTCTTCTGAAGTAAAGGAGGGTTAAGTAACTTGCCCAAGGCAACAAGGTATGTTAGTTGGAATCAAACCCTGGTCTCCTGGTTATATAAGCCAGTGTTCTAACCACTAGGCTACTCCTCCATGTCTGTATGTTGACTGGAGGTCTGTAATCGGCAGTTAACAAATGTAACAAAGATGGTGATATGTAAATGCAGATTTTGCATTGTATGTGGAAAGGGTAATTCATATATCCAGGTCAGGACATGGAAAATTTGTAGAGCTTCTTGTAAAAGAGATGCAGGACTGCATATTGATGTCTCTCCATGTCCAGCAGGAGCATTAATTTTAAAAAGCTGCTGGTGGGGAAAAACATGCAAGTATCCCCCATGTGTGTGTGAGCAGCTTTTAAAAATCATTGCTCCCGAGAGACCACGTGATGCGAGCAGGGTAGAGGTCGCATCCTGAGCGGGTCCTGAAGCCCTGAGATAAAACCGGCGATTAATACCGTGACAATTAGCATTTATTCACCTGAAAGGTGATTAACGTGCTTTGGTGTGCCTGTGGACTATCCGGTTGCAGTGGGGAAGAGAGAGCTGCATGGCGACGGCAGTTAAAGCCCTCAGACGAGATCGGGAGCGAGGTGCCGGCCCGAGTAAGATGGCAGACCCCAACTCGATGCCGGCCTCCCCCAAGTCGCCCACCTCTCTGGAAGAGCTATCCGCTGCCGTGGCGACGGCTCTGATGCCCCAGTTCGATGCTCTTCACAGCAAAATGGATGGATTGCAATCCTCTGTGGATCAGTTGGGCGCCAGGCTGAGAGAAGCCGAGGACCGCGTGGGCGCAGCGGAAGAGAAGGTGGAGCTGCTGACCACAGAGATAGCAGGCCTCAAATCCCAGTTATCTACACAAGAAGCCAAGCTTGACGACCTGGAAAACAGGTCACGGAGAAATAATTTGCGTTTTCTGGGGATCCCTGAAACTGTGACAGATAAAGACCTTAGGGGCTACCTAGCGGACCTGGTCAAAAATCTTGTGGGAGACGGTGAACTTGGCGGGAACGTCGACATCGAGCGGGTGCATCGGGTCGGCGCTAAGCAAACGCGGGACCCCCGCCCCAGAATTGTACTTGCGAAATTTCTGCATTTTCCGCAGAAAGAACTGATTCTCCGAGCAGCCCGACAAAAGGGGGAAGTGTCTCACAACAATGTTAAACTCCGTGTGGCCCAGGACTACTCGGTGGCGGTAAGCCGCAAAAGGCGCGATTATGCCCCCCTGTGTGGCCAGCTGATAGCGGCTGGGATCCGATTCTCCGTGCAATACCCAGCCAGGCTGCACGTGCTTTGTGATGGAGCCCACCGCACCTTCGAATCGGCGGATACAGCCACGGAATATGTGCAAAGGCTGTGCACCCAACAAAAGGCTGTATCGGCATCTCCTAAATGAAGTTTGCAAGAACTAGCTGCTCTATGCTGCGAGGAGAACCGCGTGTCAGTGGACGAAGACTGGGGAAGAGCAAAGCCACATTGAACATCGCTACTTTGAGACCGGTTGAGACGGATACTGTCAACCGGGAGTAACTTTGTTGTTTTTTCTCTCTTGTTGTTACTCTGTTTCTCTTTGTTCAATGCAGCGTTCAACTTAGGACGGTGTAACAAAGTTACAAAAAACTTTTTATTGTATGTCCCTTCTGTTGGTTCACACCGTTAAGAAGGTAAGATTCTCTGCTGAACTGGCCCTTCCATAGATGTGGGCATAGCTGGTTAGAGCCCCTAAATCGCTTCACAAGGGGAACTCATATAGCTCCGTTGCCGTGGGAGGGGTGCCCTCCCCCCAGTAGAGAGAGAGAACGAGGGGGGGAGAAACTGCCTGAGGGCCTGGCTGTGGGCGGAGAACGTTACGGCTTACTGGAGGCAACATTATACCTTGTCTGTTTTTTCCCTGCAAAGGAACTGCGTTGGGCATACCAGGGTAATGATGTTTCCAGTTCTTACAAATTTCTCTTTTTACCAGTCCCTGCTGGCCTATATTGTCAATTGCATGCTCGCACTGTGAATTAATCGGGCTGCGGGTGGGTATTCTGTATAGGATTGCCGGTACCACTGTACAAGAGGGGTCAGCATAGTCTCGCTTGATGTAGTGGGGAGCCCCAGAAGGGAGGGAGGGGAGATTCTGCCCGATGATTAGAAGCCCGCTGGTTCCGTTTGCCGGCGCCGTAGGGGGGGGGGGCCTAGACGCTTGCAGAGTGCCGCGGTTGTAGCATGAGAGCGGCGGGGGCAGAGGGAAAGAAGGCCCAAGACAAAGGAGCTTGCCATTGTAGGAGCCAGCCGGGGCCCACCCGATTTAAGGTGGTCGCCCCAATCATGCGGGTCTAGTGGGACCGGCTGTACCCTCCAACGGCAACATAAGGGCCTCAATGGGAGGAGGAGGGACTGGAAGGGATAACTTGGATGGGAGGAGGGTCGGGCTGGCTTCCCCTGTGAAGGGGGGGGGGGGAAGATGCCCTATTGCTGTCTAACGCCCCGACCTGATAAGGCTGGGGCATTGGGAGAAAGCTTTAGCCTCTCAGTGCACACCAGCGGAGGACTGATGGTCTAAGGCGTAAAGGGTGAAGGATGCGGCTGGGGGTAACAGGCCACGCTCAGAGGGGTCTTGGTAGGGTTTCCGGGGAGGGGGTAGGAGTCGGGAGTCCTGTAGCAGAGGAGGAGTAGGTGGGAGGGAGTGGTCGGGGGGGGGTTAGAGGGTACAGGGTGGGGGAGGGTAGGATTGAGGTAGGGAGTGATGGGAAGAGATTTCAGGGTAGAAGGGGGTAGGGGGATTAAGGGGAGGTGGGGTGGGGTGAGGGGGGGCATCGCACTCTGAACTCCATGCAGCAATGTAGGATATACGGTGCTGAGAAATATGGGAGAGGGCTCCAGGCTGGGAGAGTCCCTCCTAACACGCTGTGTTGGCAACTATGCCGTAAACACTTGGTATGGCTCTGAGGGTAATAACCTGGAATGTATGTGGATTGGGTAGCCCGATCAAGCGTTATAAAGTATTGAAGGCATTGGCCAGACAACGCTGCGATATTGCGCTACTCCAGGAAACCCACCAGACTGCCAACGAACATGCTAAATTATGTCGAGATTGGGTTGGTCAGGTGTGGGGTGCGCCTGCACTGGGGAAAAAGGGGGGTGTGGCCATCTTAATACACAAACAGGTGCGTTTCACGATGCAAAGTCAGGTGGTGGACCCGACTGGGAGATTTCTGCTGCTGCAGGGCTTATTGGAAGATCGAGAGGTGTTACTGGGAGATGTTTACGGTCCGAATACGCTGGACCGGGAGTTTTTTGATCGTATTGCTGCCAAAGTGGAACAACTGCCTGATGTACCCGTGCTACTGGGGGGGGACCTCAACGGGGTGTTTGACGTGGGTTTGGACACTTCCAGTGGCCGATGGACGCGAGATAGAGCACTGGGTTCACAGGTGCTCCAACGTTTTCGGACTAGATTAGGCCTGATCGACCCTTGGAGACTCTTACACCCCTCCGAGAAAGAATTCACCCATATATCCCGGGCGCATGGGACTAGTGCGAGAATAGATTATCTTTTGACTTCTACGGCTACCTTCGCGCACGTAGACGACGCTCAGATAGGACCCCTGGAGATCTCCGATCATGCTATGGCCTGGATTGAGGTGCACTGGGGGGGTGGAACCAGTCCATCTCGTATATGGCGTTTCCCAATAGAGCTCTACAAAGATAGCCAGTTCCGGCAATTCTTGGGCCAACGTTGGCGTGAATTTGAACTTAATCACGAGGCGCACGGCGATGACCCGGAGTTGGTCTGGGAGACTGCCAAAGTGGTGTTGAGAGGGGATATTATAGGGTTTGTGGCACGGAAGCGCAGACTACTGGCGGAACAAATTGTTCGGCTGGAGCAACAAGTGTCTCGAGCGCGAGTGCTTAGTGGCCACTCACCAACAGTAGCTAACAGGAAACGGTTATGGGAACTCCAGGTGGCCTTAAATGAATTACTTCACCAGAGAGCCAAGAAATCTCTGCTCTATTATAAATACCGTTTATATTGTTTTGGGGACAAACCTGGGAAATTACTGGGCCGTTGCTTGAAAGGCCCGAGAAGTGGGAGGGGGGTGGCTGCCCTCCGAGATGAGCAAGGGAAACTCCAGCAAAATCGTGAGGCGATTAGTGCTTTATTTAAAGGCTTTTTCCAGAAATTATATGCTGCGGAGGAGCATAATCACAATACCATGGAGACTTACTTACAAGATTTGGAACTTCCCAAGGTGTCCGAAGCGCAACGGGTACAGTTAGGGCAACCGATAACTTTACAAGAGGTACAATCGGTGATCACGCGAGCCAGCTGTTATAAGGCCCCAGGCCCAGATGGCTATGGTGCTGAGTTTTACAAAATCCTGTCCAATTGGGTGGGCCCCCTGCTAGTAGATACCTACCGTCAACGAATAGAGAGAGGCAGCAGGAAGTGGGGAGATAATCAGGCCTATATCACGTTGATACCGAAGCCAGATAAAGATCCGCTGCAAGCGGCCTCCTATAGACCGATCTCGTTGTTAAATTTCGACGCAAAATTGCTGGCGAAAATTTTGGCAGACCGCCTGGCGGGACTATTGGGTGACGTAGTGCACGAATCTCAAGTGGGATTTGTACGGGGCCGTTATGCCGTCCGTAATATTCGGCGTATATTAACCTCTTTAGAATGGGTGCACAGTCACCAGCTGCAGTCCATCCTGGTGAGTTTCGATGCCGAAAAGGCATTCGATAGGGTTGACTGGAAGTACTTGGAATATCTGCTGCCACTATATGGGTTTGGACAGGCTTTTTGTGAGATGGTGAGAAGTTTATATGACACTCCGACGGCCCGAGTGTTGTGTAATGGGGTCTTATCCGCCCCCTTTCCGCTGTATAGGGGCACTCGGCAGGGATGTCCACTGTCCCCTCTGTTGTTTGTATTGTCTTTAGACCCGCTCATACGGAGTATCGAACGAGATGGGCAGATCCCGGGAATTGCGGTGGGTAGCCAGGGTTTCAAGATGGCGGCCTTTGCCGATGACATGCTGGTGCACTTGCGGGATCCGCGGGAGTCGCTGCCGCACCTCTTGGCTGAATTCCAGCGGTTCGGCAGTTTTGCCGGTCTTCGGATTAATGCGGCTAAATCGCTGGCTTTGGATGTCTCGGGGAGGCTGCGGGACAGGTGGGGAGGAACATTTCCCTTGAAATGGGCCGATCATCGGGTTAAATACTTAGGTATTGTCTTGACGAGATTACCGCAAGATCTCTATCATTTTAATTTTGAGAAGGTATTATCGGGGATGAGGCGTCAAATGCGAGCCTGGAACCCGCTACCACTGTCACTGTTGGGAAGGATCGCGGCAGTTAAAATGGTGATCCTGCCCCGCATTCTCTATTGGCTCCAAACTTTGCCGGTATGGTTATTGCGTCGAGACTTGCTTAGAATGGAACGGGAGATTCAACGTTTTTTGTGGAGGGGGGCGAGAGCGCGGATCCCGATGTCCCGCATGATTGGTCACTGGAGTAGCGGAGGCCTTGGCCTCCCAGACTTACGATTATATGCCCTGGCGTGTCAAGCGCGGCATGTTGGGGACTGTCTAGGGGGAACAGATACCTACACACCCAGGGCCCTGGAGGCAGCCTTTGTGGCTCCTTTTTCACTTGTAGGGGCCCTACATGTGGATGGTGCCCATCTGCCAATGCGCCTCACACGCAATATCATGCTAAATGCGATGCGACGCACGTGGCGACAATTGAATAGCTTTTGGCAACGCAATTGGCAGGTTTCCAGCTGGCTGCCCATCCGAGGCAACATACACTTTCAGCCGGGTACAGATTCTGGAGCGTTCCAGCTCTGGCACAGACAGGGACTGAGATATATAGGACATGCTGTGGATCTTATGGGCAAGTGCAAGTCGTTTTTGGAACTACAAGAGGAATTTAGCCTGCCCTCCACCCACTTCTTCGCCTATCTCCAGCTTTCTCATTACATTGCTACACTGCCCAAAGAGGACTTGGGGGTGGATAGGCCGGCGCAGATTATCGAACTATTCGAGCTGGGGGGAGACCAGCCCCCGACGATAGCTGTACTGAAGACTCGGCTGATAAGCTTCGGGGTTAGGCCGGACTATGGGAGGGTGGAGATGGCTTGGGGAGGGGAACTGGGACGGGACATATTGCCGGGCACGGTCTGCCAGGCGGTGGGGCGGATAGTGGAGTTGGTGGAGGGAGCGAGATGGCGGGAAATCCAATATAAGGCCTTAACTCGAGTGCACTTCTCGCCAAGACGGGCACTACGGAGTCACATCACGCAGGATGGGTCTTGCCCTAGGTGTTCGCAGCCCCTGGCCACCCTAACCCATATGTGGTGGCAGTGCAGGCGCATCCTTCCCTACTGGTCCCACATTGGCCGCTACATTATGCGACTGCTACAGCAGCGGTTTCCTTGGACTGGACCTCTGGTTGCTCTCGATCAACTACATCCAACCCTACCCAGTGGGAGATGGGAGAGGTTATTGGTGCGGAAAGCATGTTTGGTGGGGAAGGGCCCAATTCTACACAAGTGGAGGGCTGGTGACCCGCCTACATTCCTGGAGTGGCGCAATAGCTTTCACCAACTGATGCTGACGGAGCGATGGAGAGCTAGGGGCTCAGTGAAGCGATGGGCCAACTTTATGCTGATCTGGGGCCCTTATATACAGAGTTTAGGCTCCCGCTGTCGGAGTGACGTGGTCAATGTGGGTCACTAATGGCCTGGAGAGGGAGAGCGGAGGGCAGTGCAAGCCCTCACGATGGTTTGCTGCTTGACGTGGAGTTCGGGATGCGATGCTGGGAGGGGGGGGTGAAATAGGGGTTGGGGGGTGGGGGAATGGAAGGGGACGGGGATGGGAGGAGGGGGTGCAGATATAAAATTGAAAAACTTGTTTAACCAGTGATGGATGCAACTGTACACTACGACTAGAGTTTTTACATAACTATGTATTGCTAAGCCTTGGCGGAGATAAGACTCCACTCCGCTGTGGCTAATCACCTTTACCTGTAATGGTTGGTATGTTTTCTGCTGGTTAATAAATAAAGTATTCAAAAAAAAAAAATCATTGCTCCCATTCTAAATGAAAACCCAATGCAGCAGCACAAGTCTGTCCCCCATCAATCACTCCCCCAAAAGAGATCCTCCTCTGATCATCTCCTGACATTGGATCCCCCGACCCCTCACCATGAAGAACATCCCTATTTTACCTCCCCCCCCCACAGAAGGAAGCAACCCCCTGATGGCCAACTCTGCATGACTCTGCCCTTACCTTCTGATCCCATCCCCAACCTTATCAGGGTCCCTGGTATCTAGTGGGAGCAGGAGCAGTAACAAAAATGCTTACTTGTAATGGGGGTTCTCCATAGACAGAAGGGGTATGCAGCCATACTTCCATGAGCCAGGATAATGGAGCACTCCCCTAGTTCAGAGGAATCCTTTTGATTCCTCTGAGAATGCAACTGTGCTCCTGCTTTTCCAGGTGCTCTTCAATGATCAGTCAATCATACAGCTGGTTCTGGAAGCTGATGTAGGTCTGCAGTTGTGACTGGGGTTTTTTGTTGTTCTCGTGTGAGGATGAGGGGAGAGTAAATGTGGCTGCATACCTGTGCTGTCTACAGAGAACCCCTTTTACAGGTAAGTAACTGTGCTTTCTCTGCAGACAAGCAGGGGATGCAGGTACACTTCCATAGTGAATATAGAGCCGAGGGCCTTTTTGTGGCAGCTCAGGCAACCAGGGCTGGCCCGTCCACTAGGAGAGCTTTTTTGTTGCCACTTTTTGAAATACTGCCACTGCCGCTGTCCACCTCCCTCTCCCGAGATGGAATTGTCAGCAGCTTGTGTGTGTGTGGGGTGTGGGGGGGGGGGGCGGGGGGGGGGGGGGGGGGGGGGGGGGCGGGGGCAGCTGGGGGAGGGATGGTGAGGCCGGGGTTTCTGCCTAGGGCGACAGAAACCCTTGGCTAGCCCTGCAGGCATCTATTGGGTGGTGATAGAGATAGAATTAATCAGAGTGGAAGGTTATAAGGTAAAGAGATTGTGGAGGACCACATGCCCAAATGCTAAATCCTGAACTGATGAGCAAGCTAAGCAATAATGTTTGGTAAATATGTGTTTTACAGTCTGTGTGGCTGCTTTACAGTTGTCCTGTATGGGAACTGCACTGAGACTGGTGATAGATGCTGCTTGGGCAAGGAGCTGATGTGGGCCAATGCAACCTGGAGGTTGCATATCAGCCTGAATGTAACAAAACAAGATACAATCCGACACATTAGTGGAAGGAGTTCCTTTGGAGGTGGCTTTCTCGATTGTTCAGGTTGAAGGTGACAAAAAGCTATGAAGTTTTGCATAAGTCCTTGGTAGCTCAAAGGTAATTTAGAAGAGTTCTCTGGCAGTGTAGGGTATGAAGAGATTGTTCCAGTGGTGTGTCATGCGCCCAAGGAAAGAAGATTGGTAACACAATGGATTAATTTATATGAAACTCTGATACTACTTTTGGGAGGAATTTTGGATGCGTCTGAAGGACAACTTGGTTGCGGTAGAACTAGGTGTAAGGTTGATAGTGGACAAGGGCTTGTAACTCATGGATTCTTATTGCTGAAGTTATGGCAACCAAGAATATGGTCTTCCATGTGAGAGATTAAAGTAACACAAAACTTAGGGACTCGTAGAGGGGTTTCATGAGCCTCACTAGAAGTATACAGAGGTCACAGGAAGGAAGTGGCAACCTATATGGACGTTTTGTTTTCATGAGGCCCTTCATGAATCTGGCTACTAGGGGGTGTAGTGATATTGGTTTGCCCTTCAGATGCTGATGGTAAGTGGTGATTATGGACAGATGAGTCTAAACGAAGACGTTTGCAGCCCAGAGCTGGTTAGGTGCAGCAGATAGGACAGGATGTGCTCCTCGGAGCATGAAAAAGGATCTTGTTTCTGGGAAGTGGACGAAAGGAAAAACTAGACATTTGCTATGGTATGATTTTCTTGCTGTAGGCCTTCTAGATGCCAAAATGATGGCCTTCACGTCCTGGGAGACTGGTATGTTTAGCATCATGTTCCAGGCTGCAGTGGAGAGACTGCTGAGGTTGAGATTTAGATATCTTCCCTGATTCTGGGTCAGCATAGCCATAACTTTATAGCCTTTCGACACAATCTGAGGGAGCCAGACCTTCCTTGTTTGTTGATGTAAATCAAAGTGATTCAATTGTCTGTCCAGACAAGGAGTATCTTTCTGTGATTCAAGCTTGGAATGTTCTGAGGACATCATAAATTGCTTGGCGTTTGAGAACATTGATGTGAAGCAGATGTTCCTTGGCGACCATATGCATGGGGAGGTGGACAAGATGAGTACCCCATCCGTGTGTGGATGCTTCAGTGGTGAGGGTTAACTAATGGAGTGGTGCTTGGTGAAAAATACGGGCAAAAATCTACTATATCTAGAATGGGGGGAAACAATCATATATTATATGATATGATCTTAAATAAATAATAAATAGTCTAAAATGGTATAGTGCAGCCATCCATACAGACTCTTAATACATTAAAAGGAAATGTGTAACCCAGTACAGAACTATGGGCCTGATATTCGAAGGCCCTTACATGGGTAACTACCTTAGTTACCGATGTAAGGGCTGTATCTAGGATATTTGAAGGGCAGCTACATGGGTAGTGCCCTTCGAATATCTCGGCTAAGTCCCTAACGCGTCCAGATGCTACCCGCATAACATCGGGGTGTCTTAAGGGCATTCCGGAGCTGAGCGGGGGTGGAGGAAGGGGCTACATAGGTAGCAGCAATTTTCAATGCTACTTGCATAGCCCTCTGCGCCTTAAAGATAAGCGAGGAAAAACCTTGCTTATCTCTAAGGCACAGAGGGCTATGCAGGGAGCATCGAAAATCTCTGCTATCCATATAGCCCCTTCCTCCACCCCCGCTCCGCTGTGGCGCATAGCCTGCACAATTCAATATCGGGCCCTATATAAACAATTATACTTGCAGAAGTTAAAGTATCCTCATGTGCAATCAAATTCATAGATATATGAATATAGAAGCAGAGTGAGGGGAAATGTGCAAAATCACACATCTATGGAATGAAACCAACCTTTCTTGGAGACAAGGCAACTCGTGGTACCGCTATTTGTATGAAAGCCGGAATAGCCCTTCATCGTGAATTTAAATACAGCATTTGGCACAAAAAAAGGTCTAGTGGCTCCACTATCTGACCTTTTCAATGCTTCTTTAAAGTCGGGAGTAGTCCCAGAGGACTGGCAATGGGAGCATGTGGTTCCTTTACACAAAAACGGAAGTAAGAATGAGGTTGGAAACAACAGGCCGGTTAGTCTGACCTCTGTGGTGAGTAAAATAATGTAAATGCTGCTAAAAAAAGAGGATAATGAGGTTAACATAACATAACATATATGCCATACTGGGTCAGACCAAGGTCCATCGAGTCCAGTATCCTGTTTCCAACAGTGACCAATCTAAGTCATAAGTATCTAGTAGTTTCCCCAAAAGACACAGGTTCCTCAATGCTTGTATCGGGTCAAGCAGTGATATCCTGGGCCCCTTTTAATAATGGTTTATGGACCTTTTCTCCAGGAACTTGTCCAAACCTTTTTTAAGCTCAGCTACACTAACAGCTTTTACTACATCCTCCGGTAATAAATTTCAGAGTTTGATTACACGTTGATGCATTGAGACTCCAGAGCCATACCTGCCTTTTGGGTCCTGCGCCTCGACCAGGAAGCATTTCAGAGAATGCTACCCTGGAAGTTCTGCAAGTTCCCAAATCCCTCGACTAAAAATACGTAACATCTGTCTTGCAGTATCCCTTGATTTTATCATCCTCTTCCAACTTGATCTACCACACCATTTTGCATTCTCGCTTACATGATACAGGTTTCAGGAGTCCAGTGGATTGCAGGATCCAAGACAGCATGGTTTTACTAAAGTTAGGTCTTCTTGGACAAATCTAATTAATTTCTTTGACTGGGAGACCAGAGAATTGGACCAAGAGA
The DNA here is from genome assembly GCA_033557465.1 of Ichthyophis bannanicus. Lineage (NCBI taxonomy): Eukaryota > Metazoa > Chordata > Amphibia > Gymnophiona > Ichthyophiidae > Ichthyophis > Ichthyophis bannanicus. The sequence continues at coordinate 1,268,011,631 of CM066032.1, read as the reverse complement.
GAACCCTAGATGTAGTGTACTTAGATTTCAGTAAAGCATTTGACACTGTTCCACACAGGTGACTTATAAACAAATTGGCAAAAAATAAGGTCTCAGTTGATTAGGATTTAAATCACAAAACAAATTAGCATACAGTAAATCCACATCCTTTAAAATCCAACTTACCTATCAGCCAGTTTCTCCGGGCTCGAAGACTCTGTTCTACTACTATGGCTTTTAAAGCTGAATTTCAATTTTGTTCTGGAGGTTTGCTGCTAAATGATATCCCCAGTCTTCAGTAGTGTGGGCTTTCCACTCTGCAAAATATGCCCAGTGAGATTTACTCCTTCACTATAATCAACCAGCAACGGATGAGCCATTAGTTTGCGTCCTGCCTTATTCAATGGCATGTTGGCATATAGTTCAGTCTATGAAAAAACATTGGTCTATCCTTGGCTTGCATCCTGCTTTGATGGATTTTCCTAAGATTGCTTATAAATGAGGATGCAGTCTGGATGAGATACTTACCAGATACTTATCGCCTGAACTTCAACGTGCTACCTAGTCTGGCCATTATACCTGTGGCAATTGTTCTTGGTGTGAATTTACCATGAAGGATGATTCTTGGACACATACTGATGGATCTTCTTATAAGAGCCAAGGATATTCTGATTGCAACTCTATGTGGGTTATCAATTGATCTTATGCCCATGTTGGAGTGGAGGAGTGGCCTAGTGGTTGGGGCAAGGTACTTCAGGCCAGTAGGTCGGGGGTTCAAATCCCACTAGAGGACAGCAACCTTGGGCCGGAAGGACTGGGGTTTCTAGTTTCACAGGTGCTCCTTGTGGTCTTGGGCAAGCCACTTAACCCTCCATAGCACATGTTCCCTGTAAAATAGTTATCTCCAAGTTATAATGCCCTGTTCAATGTAATTTCAGTTTTTTCAATGTAAACCACACTGATGCAGAATAGCACGGTATATAAGAGAATGTAAATAAATGTTTTAATGTATATGTGGGCTGTACCAAGAGAAAAGTATGCGTGTGGCTCAAAGAGAATAAGAGCTGTACTTTGAATAAAATTGATACAGCTCCTTTGGTGACTCAGTTGGGTCATACTGCTGCTGACATTTGCTGGTGCGTGTTGGACTGGATCTCTCTCCTATATGGAGAGGAGGTGATATGGAAAAAAGGCTCAATGGACATGAGCATTTTTGGATGTTTAAATTACACTCGATTGAGTCTTTAGGTTTGAATTAGACTATTGACTGGATGACTGATTTGAATTCCCTCCCCTTGGGTGCCTGTCTCTTGTGATTGGATGATTGCCGCACGTGATCCCCTAAAGCCGTCCTATATTGGTGAGCGGTTAACGCTTGTCATTCTATTCCTTCATCTGCCTATAGCTGATCTGAGTAAGAGCGGACTTGGACCTATGTGAAAATTTGGAGACCAACTATATCCTTGATGCAGATAAGTTCAAAACACAATATTGTGTCGGATATTTTTGCACCTATGTAGTTTTGGATACTGTTTGTCAGCTGATGTCAGCCTTTGATGGATTTTTGAAATGTTGCGATATTTTGATACATTTTGGTAAATTTTTGACATTTTGAATTTTGAAAGAAGAAAATCTTTTTTTTTGTAAAAAATAGATAAAGAAAGAAAAATTATGAAAAATTATATGGTTATAGCTTGTTTAAGGCATCTGGACTTCCTTTTAGGAACATCCTTCGGACTGATGTTAAGATACGAGTAATTATGCTTTAAATATCTTTGGCTCTCCTGATAGAAGTGATATCTGCTCATACTATTTTGAGATCCGGAGCATTATTTATTAATGGCTCAGGATTTGTATGAATTTGTTTTATAAATAAATTGAGTACCCTAGGGATGAACCTTGAAGTGTCTGACTGGGTTTGAAATTGGCTGAGTGGGAGGCAACAAGGGATACAGGTAAATGGAGCTCACTCTAAGAAGATGGATGTTAACAGTGGTGTGCCGCAGGGATCGGTCCTTGATCCGATTCTTTTTAACATTTCAGTTAGTGATATTTTAGAAGGGATGTCAGGTAAGGTTTCCCTCTTTGCAGATGATACCAAAATCTGCAATAGACATCCAGGAAGGAGTAGATAACATGAGGAGGGATCTAGCTACACTTGAAGAATAGTTGAGAATTTGGCAGCTGAGATATAATGCTAAAAAATGCAGGGTCATGTATTTGGGCTGCAATAATCCAAGGGAGTGGTACAGTATAGGGAGTGAAGCAGCGATGGGATCCTGCACAAACCAGTTCCTACCACAAGTTGCGTTCGGCGAACCAGGCCAAAAACAGCATCCCGATGCCGGCACTGCACTGGCAGGACTCCACGTCCATCAGTGGTTTGATAGCATCGGGGGACTGCGGCATCGTGGGAAGCCCTTGATGCCGTCAAACTACGTGCGGGTGGGGGAATCAGGCTGCTGGCCCACCAGGGAGCTGCTGCCCTGCAGTGACCACCAGCGGTCCGATCATGCGGCACCAGCAACCCAAACACATGCCGTGCTGCCGCCCACTCGGTTCTGTCAGTGGCAGATTGAATTCCGCCACTGGGGTGAAGTACTTCTTTCAACAAAAGAAGAGCAGGGTTTAGGTTTGAATATTTCTGATGATCTTAAGGTGGCTAAACAGGTAGAAAAGGTGATGGCAAAAGCCAGAAGGATGCCTGGATACATAGAGAGAGGAATGGCCAACAGGAAGAAAGAGGTGATAGTGCCTCTGGTGAGACTTCATTTGGAGTACTACTGTGTGCAATTCTGGAGACCATACCTTCAAAAATACAGGATGGAGTTAGTGCAGAGGATGGCTATCAAAATGGTCAGTGGGCTTCATCGTAAGGCATATGGGAACAGACTTGACGATCTCAATATATATACTTTGGAGGAAAGGCGGGAGAGGGGAGATATGACAGAGATGTTTAAATATCTCCATGGTATACATGTACAGGAGGAGAGCCTCTGTCAATTGAGGGAAGGCTTTGCAACAAGGGGGCATAGGATGTAGGTGAAAGGGGATAGACTCAGGAGTAATCTGCGGAAATATTTCTTTACGGAAAGTATGGTAGATGCATGGAACAGTCTCCCAGTGAAGCTAGTAGAGACAAGGACTATATCTGAATTCAAAAAAGCATGGTCCAAACACAGAAGATCTCTAAAGGAAAAAAAGGGACTGTAGTAGTTGGTATGGAAAGGCAGACTGGAGAGGCCATATTGTCTTTATCTGCCATCAAGTTTCTATGTTTCTGTTTGATCAAAGCAGCCATGAAGATGAAAATGGAATAAGAAAAGATGAAAGATACTTATGGGTGTTAGTATGGAGAACTTTATGTATAAGAGTGTGGACCTTGAAATAGATGCACCATGCAGGGCCGGCCCGTCCATTGAGCAAGAATGTTTTTTGCACAGGGCCCCGTGTTTCAGGGGGCCCCGCGCAAAAAACATTCTACATCAACCCAAGTAGATTAAAAAAAAAAAGATGGCTGCTGCTGCAGCATCAGCTCCCGAGTCCCGAGTTCAGAGCCGCGAAGGAAGAGCTTCTCTGACCTCTCGCGGCTCTGTTAATCCCGCCGGGGCTGATGGGATTTCCCATCAGCCCTGGCGGGCTTAACAGAGCTGCGAGAAAGGGAAACTCTCGCGGCTCTGAAAGCCCGCGCTTTGGGACTCGGGAGCTGATGCTGCAGGGAGGCTCTGCCAGGCAGGGGGGGGGGCCCCGCGGCGGGACGCTTGATTCTGCCGCTGCCAAGGCGGCAGCGGCAGCGGCAGCAGCAGCCACAGCCGGTTTGTTTTTTTTTAATCTACCTGGGCTGATGGGGGGGGGGGGTTTAGGACTAGTAATGGGCTATGGGGGGAGGGCTAAGACTGGAAGTGGGCTGATGGGGGGTTAGGACTAGTAATGGGCTATGGGGGGCCTAAGACTGGACATGGGCTGATGGGGGGGTTAGGTCTAGTAATGGGTTATGGGGGGGCTAGGACTGGAAATGGACTGATGGGGGGGGGGTTAAGACTGGTAATGTGCTATGGGGGGCCTAAGACTGAAAATGGGCTGATGGGGGGGTTAGGACTGGTAATGGGCTGATGGGGGGGCTAAGACTGGAAATGGGCTGATGCGGGGGTGGTTAGGACTGGTAATGGGCTATGGGGGGGCTAGGACTTGAAATGGGCTGATGGGAGGTTAGGACTGGTAATGGGCAATGGGGGTGCTAAGACTGGAAATGGGCTGATGGGGCAGTTAGGACTGGAAATGGATGGGGGAACTAGGACTGGAAATGGGCTGATGGTGGGGCTAGGATAGGATTGGAAATGGGCTTATGGGGGGCTAGGACTGGAAATGGGCTTATGGGGGGCTAGGACTGGAAATGGGCTGATGCGGGGACTAGAAGGGAGTGGATGCTGGGTGGGGCTGGAACTAGAAGGGAGCTGATGTTGGGGAGGATTAGAATGGGATGGAGCTGGGAGAGTGAAATAGAGAGGGAAAAAATATTTTGTGTGGGAGGGAAGACAAATCTACAATTGGCTGGATATTGGGAGAGTAAATGGGGATTGAGGATGGAGGGGTAAAATTTGAGTGGATGAAATAGGAACGAGGAAAGAGCAAAAAGAGAAAGATTAGTATGTTAAAGCAGATGTAGAGAGAGAATGGAAAAAAACTAGAAGAGAGAAGAAAGGACAAATGGGCAGCAGATGATGGAGAGTTAGCAGAAGACACAAATAAACCAGAAGAAAATGGCTGGAACAATTGCAACTGAAAAAAATGCACAAAAGGTAGAAAAATATCTCCTTATTTTGAATTTATTAATTGGAATATGTCAGCTCTGGGAAATGTGCATCATTAACGTCTGCGCTTTGTTTAGTACAAGAGGAAATTAATTTATAGTTTTATTTCTACAGTGTTGTTGTACATTCCAAGTTTGGCTTTTGGGGTTCCCAGTTTAATTATTGTCTTCCTGTTTCTAAATTGTGATTCCTTGTTTGGTGATGGTCTATGTTCTGCATGTGTAACTGAGCTGAGGTATTCTGTTTATGTAATTCCTATTTGACATTGCCACTTGTTCTCTTTCCCTAGTAGGTCATGTATTGTTATTCTCTGAAATGTATTGGTTTAATATTTGCAGTGTTTCCTTTTGATAGGTAGGGTATGATGCTTTGTGAGTCCTGGTAGTGCTGTTAGGATACGGCGGGTTTGCTATGGGTTCTAAATGGGCAGTGCTTGTAGTAGTTCCTAATCTGCTTGGTGATTGGCACTGGATTATAGTAATGTAGACATCTTTTTGTCTTTCTTTATCCATACACTCATTAAGAGGCATGTTTACTAAAAGTTAGTGAATGGTAACATTATGCAAATATTTATGCAAATTAGGTCACTTATGCAAATGAGGCCCCGCACCTAGTCTCCGCACATGGCCCCGCACCCCCCTTGTGCCACCCCTGGCACCATGTAAGAGCTGCCACTGCTCTTGGAAGCAGTTAAGATGATACAATAGTTGATGTAGGGATAGATGCAGTGGCTTTTGTGTCGCAGATGGACAGCCACCATTGCAAGGCACTTTATGAACACTCTGAGTACCAATGCATGACCGGAGGAAAACACTTTGGGGTCTATTCTGAGCCCTGAATAGCAGGGATGTATGCCCTGCTTGGACGTAGATCCCTGCTGTAGTCCCCTTAGCCTTCCCTGTGCAAGGTTCCCTGTATGAACAGCAGAGTTGTACGTGGAGCCTTAGACGGGGGCGGGCAGGAGGGGGAGCGAGGGTGGTGTGTGGGTGGGTCTGAGGTCAGCCCTGTACATCCGGGGTAGGCCGGTTAGACGGGGGACTTATTCCGCCTCAGAGGTGGAATAAGTCCCTCTGGACATGGGGTAGTGGAGACAACAGATGGAAGCATGCAGGGGGACCCCCGCAGTCGGACCCTGGCCATGGGAGACCAGATTGGGGGTCTGGCTGCGGGGAAAGGACAGTCCTGACAGCGGCTGGCAATCACATCTCCTGAATGGAGCGGTGGTGCCATGGCGATGGGATGCCATGGCATTGCAGCTCCATTTAGGTGCCTGTCAGGGGTAGATGTGGATGTGCTTGGACGTACAGCCCATCCATATCAGGGCCTGCCTGCACGTACAAGCCGGTGGACCTGATTCGGATCCCGCGGGGGTGTCTCTGCATCAAGTCTACTGCTCTATGCCTCGATTCTACCTGGCTGCTCAAGGAGCTGGACATCCATTTGTGAATAGGCTTCTCTGTATTCACACTTTGGAACGTGAAGTGAAGGAATCTCCAATGCTGAGGATGAACAGGTATGTGAGTGTAGACATCCTTCAAATCTAGGCAGGTGAGCTTCTCATTCTGTGGAGTACAGCAGTACGTTTCCCTCTTGACATACACATTGAGATTGTGAAGGTCAAGAATTACCCCAAATCCTCCTGTTTTTTGGGCATGAGGAAGAATCTGGAGTACAGTAGAAGCCCTAATTTACTTGGTCTTGAGGGACTCGCTTGATCACTTCACTACACACGAGGGAGAGGATTCCCACTTGAAAATCAGGATGTGCCATCGGTGATGGCTACTAGAAGGTCATGGGCAAAATGCTAATAAATAAATAAACATTGAGGGCCTGATATTCCAAGACATTTACACAGTTTACAGAGCTGTAAACCATGTAAATGCCACTGATTGGGATATTCAATGAATATCCCCAACTAATGCCACTATACACCCCGATTCTTAGCATTGGGACGTGTCATGGATGTTCCAAGGGTGGTGACAGTAGCTAACCACGTAGCGGTGATATTGCATCACTACCCGGTTAGCTTCTGCAGGTAAAAGATAGGTCAGGTTTTGCTGTGCCTATCTTTTACCCGTGGGAGCTAACCGGGCAGCGGCTCAATATCGCCACTGCACGGTTAGCTTCTGCGCCACTGGAGCATGTGCAGCAAACCTGGATATTCAATGCTGGGGCCGCATATGACCCTGGCATTGAATATCTGGGTTTAAAGTTCAGTGCCAACAGCTAGGGGCTGTACTTGCGCCTAGACACCGGTGCTGAATATCGGCCCCTGATTGTTCAGAGAGTGAACTGGAAGAAATTAAGTGAAGTTGATCTTGTACTGTATTTATTTATTTAACTGATTTTATATACCGCTCTATTTTGCAGTCAGAGTGGTTTACATACAACAGAACTGATTTTTACATAAAACAGAATAATTTAACAGGGTAAGCTATGTATTGACAAGTAATTCTATGGGGGGTATAACTGGTGAGGGTAATTGTGTGGATGAGCTCTTAAGCAGTTCAGCCAGGTAGGACTCAGCCCTGGATCTCTCTTACTGACTGGTTTGCTAGCAACTTTTTTTTTTTTTTTTTTTTTAGTGCCATCAAGTCAGTGTTGACTCCTAGTGACCCAGCTACCTCTGGGTTTTCTTGGCAATGTATCACTGGAAGTAGATTGCCAGCCTTTTCTTCTGAGGCAATGGACGGTAAAGTGACTTGCCCAAGGTCACAAGGAGTGCCAGTGGGACTTGAACCCTTGATCTTCTGAGTTCTAGGCAGTTGCTCTAACCATTAGGCTACTCCTCCACTCCATACTACCTACATGTTAATCCCTCAAAGTCAGCTGCTATTTGGTTCACCCTTGGTGCCCCTTCCCCCACTTTGGCGCCTCTTATGGCTGCTTCCCCGATTCCTCTGGTCCCTGTTCTTCGCTACCTCGGTGTTACTCTTGATTCCTCCCTCTCCTTTCACCAACACATCTCCACACTTGTACGTAGCTCATTCTTCCATCTTCGTAGAATCCGGGCTGTTCGTCCTTTTCTTCCCCTCTCCTCTCTTACTACTCTTGTCCTCTCTTTGGTGATTTCTCGACTCGATTACTGCAATTCACTTTTCGCAGGTCTCCTCCAATATCAGCTTCGTCAGCTCCAACTAGTTCAGAACACAGCTGCACGTCTTCTCACTCACTCCTCCCCTCGGGATCATGTGACTCCCTGTCTTCTTTCCCTTCACTGGCTTCCTATCAAAGTTTGTTTCCTGTACAAGCTTCTCACCATTACTCACAAGGTTCTTCAAACCAGTATACCCCAGTACCTCGCCGACATCATCTACCTCCAGCCAACTCCCCGTCTACTTCGTTCAGCCCACAGTAATTGTCTCCTCCTTCCGTCCCCTGCCCAGGCCCACCTCGAATCGACCCGTCATGCTGCTTTTTTCTTCTTGAGTCCTGCCCTCTGGAACTCTCTGCCCCACCTTCTCCGTACTGAAGCATCAAGGCCCTTCTCAAGACCCACCTCTACTGTCAGGCCTATGATCTCCCTATTCCTCCCGATTTCCATTCACCAAGATGCCACTGAACTACTCTCCTCTGCAATATCGCCTTACATTCTCTGGTATTCAGGTTACAGCCCCTCCCATCCCCTACCAGTCCGGTCTACCATCTCTTGTCTTGGTCTTTATTTGTAGCATTCTTTGTCTTTATTTATAGCATCCCCCTGGGTCTACCGCTGCCCTTACTATCCTTCTCTCTTCTTTTCTATTGGCTCTCCTATCATACCGATGGCGTTCCTTCTTCCTCCTTTACTTTCACCAGTTGCACTTGGTTATTATTGTGCACCGCTTTGAGGCTCCGGCAATGGGCGGTATATCAAATGTTTTGAATAAAGATAAAGATACTAAAGATAAAGGACTCTTTCTTTTATGGGATGTTATCATAATATTGCTGGAATAAGTGTGTCTTTAGAGACCTGTGAAAGCTGGAGAGGTCAGAGTTGGATCGGAGTGAGTCAGGCAGCATGTTCCAAAGGGTGGGAGCATATAATGAGAATGCTCTATTGCAGGTTAACTGGTTGCTTTTTTTTTTATTTATTTAACATTTCTTATATACCGCCTTTCATGATATCAAGGCGGTTTACATTGAACAAACTGAAATTACATTGAACAGGGCTTTTTATACTTTCTGCAGGGGTTAAGAGGGTGTTTCGTATTCCACATCATCTTAGTCTGTTATCATGAGTCCAGTGGATGGTGGTTATAAGGGAGTCTGCAGGTATTGTGTGTAGGATTTTAAATATCAAGAGTAGGGTCTTGTATTTTATTCTATCCATTATCGGTAACGAATGTAGGTGCCTTAGTACTGGCATGATGTGCTCTGATTTGCGTGACCCATGTAGGGTACATGCTGCAGTATTTAGGGCCATTTAGAGTGGATGCAGGGTGTGTTTCAGTAGTCCTTGATAGATAGTGTTACAACAGACACAATGTGTGACGATGAGATCTTGGAAGATGGTTCGGTAGTCATTTGAGTCAAGTAGTGAGTGGAATGTTTGTATCTTGTGGTAAATGGATTTAGTGACGTTGCTGATGTAGGATTGCATATTCAGTTTCTGATCAATGGTGATTCCAAGGTAACAAATCTCCTGGTTTACCTCAAGATCTGCACTGTATCCCTGTTGTATAATGTTAAGGACCCAGCTGTCCATGGTTAGAGATTTCCAAGCCTCCTTGAAGGGACAAATTGTGACCCCCACTGGCAGATAGTCAAACACTAGGGCTCAATTTAGTAGTCGCAGCAGATACTGGGTTCTGCTGCTTTTCTTCTCAAGGCCTCTGTTGTCTGTAGGTTTGAACTGATTGATGCTGAATTGGTACTCGGTGATATGGCTGGTATCTTCATCGAGGGTAAAACTGTTGGAAGTACTAATAGTGGTAGGCACACCTATATTGAGAAAATTGAGATCTCCAGTTCTATTGGAGTGGGTCTGTGGGCTGTGCAAGAGCTCTCTGACTGTCAAGGAATGGTCTTTTACTTTGGGCACTGTTTCCTTAACTTTGTCCCCAAAGAGATTCTCTTTTCCCCAAGGGGATCTGCTAGTCAATTGTGCAGGACCTCTCAGAGGTCAAAAGCCCTGAGCCAAGTTGTTCTTTTGACATTTATCACTGTGGCAGCAGAACCAGTAACTATGTCATAAGTATCATAAGTTAAAAAGATAAAATAGTAGGCCAATTCCTGAAAGTTAATCTGTATCTGGGCTCGATTGTGGAGGGACAGGGAGCATATGGATTTGTCCAGGTACTGAAGAAGATTATGATGGTTGTGGAGGATCTACAGCTGATCAGCAATGATCATCAGGACCAAGATATCACCTTCATAAATCTTTTTATGCTCCATGCCAGGTGGTGCATGAGCCTTGTCACGGGCCTCGTGGTAAGAGACTCCGTAGTCCCTCTAGGCGACTGCCTAGGGGTATTGTGGTTATGATTGATCTGCCTTCTCTTCTGTACACAGAGTCAGTCAGTCAAAGTGGTAAAGCAAAATAGGGTTTTATTCCCGTTCCCTGGCGGATATCATTTCTTTGCAAAAGCACACAGAACAATAAACAAAACTAAACGAAAAACAGCTGGAATGTTATTTCTTTCTTCCTTGTTCCTTTCACAAGTTACATCAGCATAAAGATGTTATTTCATCTGATAAACAGATTGTACAATCCATCGGCTCCGGCTCTGAGTAAGTGTTACTGCTTTCCCACTGTTAAGCCTGGACTGCATCTATCACTCCCCGGGTCACATTCACTGCATGTGCTGGAGCTGGGTTCATTTGCTGTGGGAAGATAAGCTCTCTTCTCTCCCAGACACTTGTCTAAATCAGGATTATAAAAACCTGCTGTAGAGAAAGTCTCTTTATGGCAAGCCTCCCTTGGCTCCCTTACTTGGAAGTCTGCATGCCTTCCTATATTAAAACTCTGCCCAGAGCAATGCTTGTTAAAACTCCCAGCTTCTCTTCTCTCCCAAACACAAGGCTTTAAACTTCTTACCTTACAGGAGGTTCTGTAGTTAGCTGTGGGGTTTCTTTCTCCTGGCAAAGCTTTACTGGCTTGAAGAAAGTTTCTCCGTGACTTGGGTAATTCCCCCAAGGTAGTGTCCCACTTCCTGTTTGAGTGGAAAACCTCTGCGGTACTATCTCTCCAGAGATCAGTTTCTCTACTGCTCCACTGCCCTTTCCTGGAGCTTCCCTTGAGAGCTCTTGGTCCTCCCAGACCTCCAACGTCTCTCCTGGAATTGGAACGTCTCCTGGGACTCTGTGTCTCTCTCTGTCTCTGAGTCTGGCTTGTCTGATGCTGGATCTCCACCTGCATCTGACTGCCACTCTCCTCCTCAGAGTCAGTCTGGCTCTCTCTCTTGCTTCCTTTCTTGCTTCCCCTCTTGCTTCCCTTCTTGCTTCCCCTTCCTGGTTCTAACCAGGGCTTTTTGTACCTCCCCCCTCTGCACATTACGTCAGCCTCTGGGGACAGGTGTTTCTGATGAGATTCCTCAATTCTATCTGCGTCACTGCTAAGGAAAGGAAACCTCATTTTAAACCTCTTCTGTTCTACTTGTGCTGACAGCACCGGCTGCTCAGTCATTCTTAGACATGCTGAATCCTTCTGCCCAGCCAAGTTTGAGGTGAGTTCTTCCTTTTTGCTAGTTTCAACAGGCTTTCTATAGCTTACTGTATCACATATCCCCCCTCTTAAGACATTCCGGGATGGGGGACAATCGTACTCATAGCCCGGAATCTCCACAAGAATCTTATCCTTCCTGCTGGACCCGCTGTCTAGTACTGTATTGTGTTGCCAGGAGTCCTTCCGATCCGATCCCATTTCTCTACCCTTGCCTCTTATCCAAGAGCGGCTAGCTGCGGCCGTTCTCTTCTGCCAAGGCTTCAATATGTTGACGTGGTAGGTTTGTAGACGACCTTTGTCGTTATCTACCACATATGTCACTGGACCTTTTTGCTGCACTACTGTATACGGACCTTTCCACTGGGCCTCGAATTTGGGCCCAGGGTCAGCGACCATTACTACCACTTTGTCACCAATGGACAATTGTCGCATCTTTTTGCCCCTATCATAGTGCTTCTTTTGGCTTCGCTGACTGCCTTGCCCATGCTCTTCTGCGACTCGCGAAACCCTCTGTAGGCGACTTCGGAGTTTACACAGAAATTGGGGAACCCCTATTTCTTTCGCCTCGGGCTCGACCCACTGGTCTCTTAGAATATCTAGGACCCCCCGTGGCGCCCGCCCGAACATTAGCTCGTAAGGATATGTTCCCAGTGAAGCTTGGATCCGCTCCCTACTGGCATACAGGGTAAAGGGAAGCAGAATATCCCAGTCAGCCATTTGTCCGTCCAACGCTCTTCTTAAGAGCTGTTTAAGGGTCTGGTTAAAACGCTCGACCAGACCATTGGTCTGCGGATGGTATGCCGCGGTTTTTATGTGAAGGATGCCGAACGCATCCCATACCTGCGCCAGATGCTTGGAAACAAAATTGCTCCCCCTATCCGTTAGCATCTCCCTGGGGAACCCCACCTCGCAGAACAGTTTAATCAACTCTGCGGCTATAAATCTGGCCGATATGTTCCTTAAAGGTATCGCCCAAGGAAATTTGTGGCACAGTCCATTACTACAAGGATATATTGATAACCTCTGGGGGGTTTTATTAATGGACCCACTATGTCCATTGCCATCCGGTGAATTGGCTCAGTTATCGTCGGGGTCTGCACTAGGGGAACCCCTACTGGCTTGACAGCACTTACTCGCTGACATGAAGGGCACGCTTCACAGAACCGCTTTGTCTCTTGGAAGACGCCTGGCCAATAGAAACGCTCTAGGACAGGGGTCTCAAACTCAAATTGCTTTGAGGGCCAAATGAGGACTTGTAAAATAACCCGGGGGCCGCATGAGACGTGGGACCTCATTTGCATAAGGGACCTCATTTGCATAAATATTTGCATAATGTTACCATACCCTAACTTTTAGTAAACATGCCTCTTAATGAGTGCATGAATAAAGAAAGACTAAAAGATTTCTACATTACTATAATCCAGTGGCAACCGCCAGGCACATTAGGAACTACTACAAACAAACACTGCCCATTTAGAACCCATAGCAAACCCGCCATATCCTAACAGCACTACCAGGACTCACAAAGCACCATACCCTACCTATCAAAAGGCAACACTGCAAATATTAAATCAATACATTTCAGAGAATAACAATACATGACCTACTGGGGACAGAGAACAAGTAGCAATGTCAAATAGGAATTACATAAACAGAATACCTCAGCTCAGTTACACATGCAGAATACACCCAGGGCCGGCCCGTCCATTGAGCAAGAATGTTTTTTGCACAGGGCCCCGCGTTTCAGGGGGCCCCGCGCAAAAAACATCTTGCATCCCAGATTCCCAGCTAAGTTTAAAAAAAACAACCCAGAAACCGGCTGCTGCCGCCGCTGCCGCCGTGGCAGCGGCAGAATGGAGAGGGGCCCATTTACAGTCCTTACCACCCCCCCCATCAGCCCAGCTAAGTTAAAAAAAAAAACCCAGAAACCGGCTGCTGCTGCTGCCGCCGCCGTGGCAGCGGCAGAATGGAGAATCCCGCGGGGCCCCCCTGTCCTGAAGTCTTCTATGCAGCCTCCGTCGGCTGTCAGAGCTGCGCGAAGAGAGAGAGCTTCTCCTCTCGCAGCTCTGTTAATCACGCCGCGGGGCTGATGGGAAATCCCATCAGCCCCGCGGCGGGATTAACAGAGCCGCGAGAAAGGGAAACTCTCCCTTCGCGCGGCTCTGAAAAGCCCGCGCTGAGGCCGCTTAGAAGACTGCTGGACAGGGGGGCCCCGCGGGATTCTCCATTCTGCCGCTGCCACGGCGGCAGCGGCAGCAGCAGCCGGTTTCTGTTTTTTTTTTTTAAAACTTAGCTGGGCTGATGGGGAGGGGGGGGAGGGGTAAGGACTGTAAATGGGCTGATGGGGGGGGGTAAGGACTGTAAATGGGCTGATGGGGGGGGAGGGGGGGGTAAGGATTGTAAATGGGCTGATGGGAGGGAGGGAGGGAGGGGGGGGGTAAGGACTGTAAATGGGCTGATGGGGAGGGAGGGGGGTAAGGACTGTAAATGGGCTGATGGGGGGATTAGGACTGTAAATGGGCTGATAGGGAGGGGGGTAAGGACTGTAAATGGGCTGATGGGGGGGGGTAAGGACTGTAAATGGGCTGATGGGGAGGGAGGGGGGCTAAGGACTGTAAATGGGCTGATGGGGAGGGGGGGAGGGGGGTAAGGACTGTAAATGGGCTGATGGGGAGGGAGGGAGGGGGGTAAGGACTGTAAATGGGCTGATGGGGAGGGAGGGAGGGGCGGTAAGGACTGTAAATGGGCTGATGGGGAGGGCGGGGGGGGGGGGGGTAAGGACTGTAAATGGGCTGATGGGGAGGGAGGGAGGGGGGTAAGGACTGTAAATGGGCTGATGGGGAGGGAGGGAGGGGGGGTGAGGACTGTAAATGGGCTGATGGGGGGGGGTAAGGACTGTAAATGGGCTGATAGGGAGGGAGGGGGGTAAGGACTGTAAATGGGCTGATGGGGAGGGAGGGAGGGAGGGAGGGAGGGGGGTAAGGACTGTAAATGGGCTGATTGGGGAGGGAGGGGGGTAAGGACTGTAAATGGGCTGATGGGGGGGGGGGGGTAGCCCTGGTAAGGGGCTATCGGGGCTCCGGACTGGACGCGGGCTGATGGGCGGGGTTAAGACTGGGAATGGGCTATGGGGGGTTAGGACAGGTAATAGACTATGGAGGGGCTAAGACTGGAAATGGGCTGATGGGGGAAGTTATGACAGGTAATGGGCTATGGGGGGCTACGACTACAAGTGGGCTGATGGGGGGATTAGGACTGGAAACGGGCTATGGGGCGGTGGGCTAAAACTGGAAATGGGCTGTGGGGGGTGTTAGGACTGGTAATGGGCTGTGGGGGGCATTAGGACTGGTAATGGGCTATGGGGGGGTTACAACAGGTAATGGGCTATGGGGAGGTACGACTACAAGTGGGCTGATGGGGGGATTAGGACAGGTAATGGGCTGATGGGGGGTTACAACAGGTAATGGGCTATGGGGGGGCTAGGACTACAAGTAGGCTGTTAGGGGGTTAGGACTGGTAATGGGCTGTGGGGGGCGTTAGGACTGGTAATGGGCTGTGGGGGCGTTAGGACTGGTAATGGGCTGGGGGGGGGTTAGAACTGGTACTGGGCTATGGGGGGGTTACAACAGGTAATGGGCTATGGGGAGCTACGACTACAAGTGGGCTGATGGGGGGGTAGGACTGGTAATGGGCGATAGGGGATTCGGACTGGAAGTGGGCTGATGGGGGGGTTAAGACTGGGAATGGGCTATGGGGGGGTTAGGACAGGTAATAGACTATGGAGGGGCTAAGACTGGAAATGGGCTGATGGGGGAAGTTATGACAGGTAATGGGCTATGGGGGGCTACGACTACAAGTGGGCTGATGGGGGGATTAGGACTGGAAATGGGCTATGGGGCGGTGGGCTAAGACTGGAAATGGGCTGTGGGGGGTGTTAGGACTGGTAATGGGCTGTGGGGGGCATTAGGACTGGTAATGGGCTATGGGGGGGGGGGGGTTACAACAGGTAATGGGCTATGGGGAGGTACGACTACAAGTGGGCTGATGGGGGGATTAGGACAGGTAATGGGCTATGGGGGGGTTAGGACAGGTAATGGGCTGATGGGGGGTTACAACAGGTAATGGGCTATGGGGAGGTACGACTACAAGTGGGCTGATGGGGGGATTAGGACAGGGCTAGGGGGGGGTTAGGACAGGTAATGGGCTGGGGGGTTACAAACAGGTAATGGGCTATGGGGGGGCTAAGACTACAAGTAGGCTGATAGGGGTTTAGGACTGGTAATGGGCTGTGGGGGGCGTTAGGACTGGTAATGGGCTGTGGGGGCGTTAGGACTGGTAATGGGCTGTGGGGGCGTTAGGATTGGAAATGGGCTGATGGGGGACTAGGACTGGAAATGGGCTGATGCAGGGACAAGAAGGGAGCAGATGCTGGGTGGGGCTGGAACTAGAAAGGAGCTGATGTTGGGGGAGGATTAGAATGGGATGGAGCTGGGAGAGTGAAATGGAGAGGGAAAAATATTTTGCGTGGGAGGGAAGACAAATCTACAATTGGCCGGATATTGGGAGGGTAAGTGGGGATTGAGGATGGAGGGATAAAATTTGAGTGGATGAAATAGGAATGAGGAAAGAGCAAAAGGAGAAAGATTAGTATGTTAAAGCAGATGTAGAGAGAGAATGGAAAAAAAAACCCAAGAAGACAGAAGAAAGGACAAATGGACAGCAGATGGAGAGTTAGCAGAAGACACGAAGAAACCAGAAGAAAGTGGCTGGAACAATTGCAACTGAAAAAAAAATGCACAAAAGGTAGAAAAATATCTCTTTATTTTGAATTTATTAACTGGAATATGTCAGCTCTGGGAAATGTGCATCATTAATTTTTGCGCTTGTTTAGTACAAGAGGAAATTAATTTATAGTTTTATTTCTACAGTGTTGTTGTATATTCCAAGTTTGGCTTTTGGGGTTCCCAGTTTAATTATTGTCTTCCTGTTTCTAAATTGTGATTCCTTGTTTGGTGATGGTCTATGTTCTGCATGTGTAACTGAGCTGAGGTATTCTGTTTATGTAATTCCTATTTGACATTGCCACTTGTTCTTTCCCCAGTAGGTCATGTATTATTGTTCTCTGAAATGTATTGGTTTAATATTTGCAGTGTTGTCTTTTGATAGTTAGGGTATGGTGCTTTGTGAGTCCTGGGTAGTGCTGTTAGGATACGGCAGGTTTGCTATGGGTTCTAAATGGGCAGTGTTTGTAGTAGTTCCTAATGTGCCTGGCGGTTGGTACTGGATTATAGTAATGTAGAAACCTTTTAGTCTTTCTTTATCCATATACTCATTAAGAGGCATGTTTACTAAAAGTTAGTAGTGTATGGTAACATTATGCAAATATTTATGCAAATGAGGCACCTTATGCAAATGAGGCCCCGCACCGAGTCTCCGCACATGGCCCCGCACCCCCCTTGGGCCGCCCCTGAATACACCATCACCAAACAAGGAACCAAATTTAGAAACAAGACAATTTAAACTGGGACCCCCCAAAAGCCAAACTTGGAATGTACAACAACACTGTAGAAATAAAACTATAAATTAATTTCCTCTTGTACTAAACAAAGCGCAGGCGTTATTGATGCACATTTCCCAGAACTGACATATTCCAGTTAATAAATTCAAAATAAAGATATTTTCTACCTTTTGTGCATTTTTTTCAGTTCCAGCCACTTTCTTCTGGTTTCTTCGTGCCTTCTGCTAACTCTCCATCGTCTGCTGTCCATTTGTCCTTCTCTCTTCTAGCTTTTTCCATTCTCCCTCTACATCTGCTTTAACATATTAATCTTTCTCCTTTTGCTCTTTCCTCATTCCTATTTTCATCCACCTCAAATTTTACCCCTCCATCCTCAATCCCCACTTACCTGGCCAATTGTAGATTTGTCTTCCCTCCCACACAAAATATTTTCCCCTCTCCATTTCACTCTCCCAGCTCCATCCCATTCTAATCCTCCCCCAACATCAGCTCCCTTCTAGTTCCAGTCCCACACAGCACCCCCTCCCTTCTAGTCACTGCATCAGCCCAGTTTCAGTCCTAGCCCCTCAGCCCATGTCCAATCGTAGCTCCCCCCCATCAGCCCATTTCCAGTGCTAGCTCCCTCCCTCACAGCCCATTTACATTCCAAGCCTCCCTACCCATCAGCCATTTGCAGTTCAAGCCCCCCTTCCACTCAGCCCATTTAGAGTCCTAGCAGAACCCCCAGCATATTATCAGTCCTAGCCCCCTCATAGCCCATTACCAGTCCTAACCCCCCCCCCATCACCTCATTTTCAGTGTTACCCCCATCACCCCATTTTCAGTTACCCCCTCATAGGCCATTACCAGTACTACCCCCCCATCACCCCATTTTCAGTGTTACCCCCATCACCCCATTTTCAGTTACCCCCTCATAGGCCATTACCAGTACTAACCCCCCATCCCCTCAGTTTCAGTGTTACCCCCATCACCCCATTTTCAGTGACCCCCTCATAGGCCATTACCATTAATTCACCCCCATCCCCCCATTTTATGTGTTACCCCCATCACCCCATTTTCAGTTTCCCCCTCATTGGCCATTAACAGTAATTACCCCCCCCCCATCACCTCATTTTCAGTGTTACCCCCATCACCCCATTTTCAGTTACCCCCTCATAGGCCATTACCAGTACTACCCCCCCATCACCTCATTTTCAGTGTTACCCCATCACCCCATTTTCAGTTACCCCCTCATAGGCCATTACCAGTACTAACCCCCCCCCATCACCTCATTTTCAGTGTTACCCCCATCACCCCATTTTCAGTTACCCCTCATAGGCCATTACCAGTACTAACCCCCCCATCACCTCATTTTCAGTGTTACCCCCATCACCCCATTTTCAGTTACCCCCTCATAGGCCATTACCAGTACTACCCCCCCCATCACCCCATTTTCAGTGTTACCCCCATCACCCCATTTTCAGTGACCCCCTCATAGGCCATTACCAGTACTACCCCCCCCTCACCCCATTTTCAGTGTTACCCCCATCCCCCCATTTTCAGTTACCCCCTCATAGGGCATTACCAGTACTAACCCCCCCCATCACCTCATTTTCAGTGTTACCCCATCACCCCATTTTCAGTTACCCCTCATAGGCCATTACCAGTACTACCCCCCATCACCTCATTTTCAGTGTTACCCCATCACCCCATTTTCAGTTACCCCCTCATAGGTCATTACCAGTACTAACCCCCCATCACCCCATTTTCAGTGTTACCCCATCACCCCATTTTCAGTTACCCCCCTCATAGGCCATTACCAGTCCTAGCCTCCCCCCCCCATAGCCCATTACCAGTCCTAACCCCCCTCCCACCATCAGCCAAATTAGATGAAAAAAAAATGTATATTTGCTGCTGCTGCAGTATTAAGCGTCCCGCGGGCCCCTCTGCCTGGTCCTCTCCTCCCTGCAGCATTCAGCTCCAAAAGCGGCGGCTTTCAGAGCCGCGAAGAGAGAGAGAGTTTCTCTCGCGCGGTTCTGAAGACTCTCGCGCTGCTCTTCAGAACCGCGCGAGAGAAACTCTCTCTCTCTTCGCGGCTCTGAAAGCCGCCGCTTTTGGAGCTGATACTGCAGGGAGGAGAGGACCAGGCAGAGGGGCCCGCGGGACGCTTAATACTGCGGCGGCAAGTTTGGAATTTTTTTTTTTTTACTCGCCGGTACTTCGCGGGCCGCACAAGATGCTCTCGCGGGCCGCATGCGGCCCGCGGGCCGCGTGTTTGAGACCCCTGCTCTAGGATCTGGTCTAGAGTGCCTTGAATCCCCTTATGTCCTCCAACAGGGTGATCGTGGGCTAGTCGTAATACTACGGCTTTAAAGGTAGTGGAAACCACCAGCTGCTTCCTAATGGCCCCAGTATGAGGGTTGCTGCTCTCTCTATACAGGATGTCTTCTTCTATTAAGAACCTGGGGAGCACATCCCTATCTCTCTGGGCGAACTCAAAAGCGTGTTTAAGCACTGGGTCTGACCTTTGTTCCCCTGGAAATGATGGAAATTTCTTTACTAGGTCACTGGGTACCCAGGGTAAACCTTGCCTATCGGTTACTCCAGCCCTCACCTGAGCCCGGTGGTGTCTTTCCTGGCGTTTATCGCCTTTACTTTTCTTTTTCTCCTTAGAGGGGGTACCCATTAACTCCTCATGATGGGGAAGTTCACTTAGGCCCTCCTCTAGAACCTCATTTTCTTCTCCTGAAGGTTCTTGTTCTGCCCCTGTGTGATCAGAGTTATCTGTTGGTGATTCACCCTGTGCTTCCTCAGCCTTTGCTTGAGAGCGTGTGGACACCATTCCTCCCTTTATGGGTGTATCCTCCCCCATACCTCGGTAAAAAGGCGGCCAATCCCTACCTAGTATGATATCGTACGGTAGGTTAGGGATTATGGCTATCCGGATCTCTCTCCGGGTGCCTAAACCATTAATTTGTATTCTATAAAGAGGATACTGGGTGGTTGCTCCGTGCACACATTTTATGCTTGCCTTTCCATCTTGCTGACTCGGGGGAAAATCCTTTCTGGCCTGTATGATGTCCCAAAACTTTCGGGAGACCATACTTTGATCGGCCCCCGAGTCTAGCAAGGCTCTGGCCGGGACCCCTTCCACCTCCACATCAAGGCGGAATCCCTGTGGTACATGCTCATTACCTTTTGTTATCAAGGCCGTGCGGTCTGGGCAATACCTTTTCACATGCCCTACCTTTCCACACTTAAAACATGTTACAACAATATTGTTATTAATTATCTTAGGCAAACATTCTTTCATGCAAGGTGTGTCTACTGGAAAACCTTCCTTTAACTTTGCAGGACTGGTGCAGCCCAACTTCCACTCAGCGCTTCTGGATATCTTTTTAGCCATCTCGGCTTCAAGAAACCGTTCCGTCAGCTGCGCTGCCTTTATGGAGGTTGTGCAGTCTTGCAACATTAAAAAGGTTTTTATTTCTGAAGGAACTGCCTCAAAATACTGCTCTAAGACAATTAGGTCAATCAGGCTATCCACTGTTTTACCTTCGGGCTCTAACCATTTTAACACTAAACTGCGCATCCTATGGCACAGTGCTTTAGGCGTTTCACCTGCTTGTAACTTTGTGGACCTAAGCATTCTCCGGTATACAGCCGGTGTTAGGCCTAGCCTATCCCTTACTGCCTTTTTGATTTCTGCGTACTCATCTGCCAAAGCGGCAGGCATTGCTCGGTACGCTGCCTGAGCTTCTCCTGTTAGGGATGCGGCGAGTCTAACCGCCCACTGCTCTTTAGGCCAGTGCGCGTGGAGAGCTACTCTCTCGAATGACTCTATAAAGTCATCGAAATTGTCTTTGTCTGTCATGTGTCCAAATGTCCATATCCCACACTGTGGTGGGCCTACCCCACTAAAGCCTTCTGGTGTTGTCTTCCTTTGTGAACCTTCCAGTAGTGTCTGCACGAGGTCCGTCAGGGGTTTCTGCTGCGCTTGGAGGGCAGCCAGGGCCTGTTCTTGGCTCTGCTGGGCCAGGTCCCTTTGCTTATCAAATTGTAAGCTTATGCAGCACAGAACCTCGTGGACGTCCATCTTCAGCTGTTACTCTGCAAAACACAACCACAACAAACACCAAGTGCGGTACCACTGGACAAAAATACTTTTCCTTCCTTCCCTTTTTTTTTTTTCCAAAAAGCAACCCCTTCTCACTCGGGATCCTCCCCAGCCTATGCCCAAATACCTTTTACCTGGACTAGGTGGAGGGTCTCGCTTTTGAGAAGGTGCTTGTGCGCTGTAGTCCACTCCGGCTCGTTCTGGATCCTTCCGGGCGTGGCAACCTCCGCTCCTTCCGTTGAGCTTGTGCAACGTCCTGGTGGGCTTGCTTCCAGAATGAAAAATCCTGCCAACTGCGCCATTTGTCACGGGCCTCGTGGTAAGAGACTCCGTAGTCCCTCTAGGCGACTGCCTAGGGGTATTGTGGTTATGATTGATCTGCCTTCTCTTCTGTACACAGAGTCAGTCAGTCAAAGTGGTAAAGCAAAATAGGGTTTTATTCCCGTTCCCTGGCGGATATCATTTCTTTGCAAAAGCACACAGAACAATAAACAAAACTAAACGAAAAACAGCTGGAATGTTATTTCTTTCTTCCTTGTTCCTTTCACAAGTTACATCAGCATAAAGATGTTATTTCATCTGATAAACAGATTGTACAATCCATCGGCTCCGGCTCTGAGTAAGTGTTACTGCTTTCCCACTGTGTTAAGCCTGGACTGCATCTATCACTCCCCGGGTCACATTCACTGCATGTGCTGGAGCTGGGTTCATTTGCTGTGGGAAGATAAGCTCTCTTCTCTCCCAGACACTTGTCTAAATCAGGATTATAAAAACCTGCTGTAGAGAAAGTCTCTTTATGGCAAGCCTCCCTTGGCTCCCTTACTTGGAAGTCTGCATGCCTTCCTATATTAAAACTCTGCCCAGAGCAATGCTTGTTAAAACTCCCAGCTTCTCTTCTCTCCCAAACACAAGGCTTTAAACTTGTTACCTTACAGGAGGTTCTGTAGTTAGCTGTGGGGTTTCTTTCTCCTGGCAAAGCTTTACTGGCTTGAAGAAAGTTTCTCCGTGACTTGGGTAATTCCCCCAAGGTAGTGTCCCACTTCCTGTATCTCTACTGCTCCACTGCCCTTTCCTGGAGCTTCCCTTGAGAGCTCTTGGTCCTCCCAGACCTCCAACGTCTCTCCTGGAATTGGAACGTCTCCTGGGACTCTGTGTCTCTCTCTGTCTCTGAGTCTGGCTTGTCTGATGCTGGATCTCCACCTGCATCTGACTGCCACTCTCCTCCTCAGAGTCAGTCTGGCTCTCTCTCTTGCTTCCTTTCTTGCTTCCCCTCTTGCTTCCCTTCTTGCTTCCCCTTCCTGGTTCTAACCAGGGCTTTTTGTACCTCCCCCCTCTGCACATTACGTCAGCCTCTGGGGACAGGTGTTTCTGATGAGATTCCTCAATTCTATCTGCGTCACTGCTAAGGAAAGGAAACCTCATTTTAAACCTCTTCTGTTCTACTTGTGCTGACGGCACCGGCTGCTCAGCCATTCTTAGACATGCTGAATCCTTCTGCCCAGCCAAGTTTGAGGTGAGTTCTTCCTTTTTGCTAGTTTCAACAGGCTTTCTATAGCTTACTGTATCACAGCCTGCATCCTTGGTCCTTTTGTTTCTTAAGTGCTGCTTTAGACATCACTGAGTGGTGAGGTAATTGTTGGTGGATGTGACCAGGGGTTGGGAGGACTTTGTACTTGAGTTTCATGTGTTCCGAGGTGGGAGAAAGTTAATGTAGTCTTCCAAATGGAAATCCGACTATCTTATAGGATTTGATGAACCAGAAGGGCTATGACTTCTTTAAGTGCACTGCAGGCATTGAGGATTGACTGAAAGTCCTTCCAGTTGCTCGGTGTTTGGGAATCACTGAATGCTAGTTCTTTTGAAATCTTCTGTAAAAGCTTTGGGTAGGAATATTTCTCAAGGGAAGTCTCTGATGTTTTATAGATGGGGGTAGGGGGGGCAGTGAGCACTTACAGGCACAGAGGCAACGTCCCTGGGGGAGTGAAAAAGGGAAACTTACAAGAGAGTGAGCTTCGTCCTCAAGAGGAATATGCAGGTGTGAGCCAGAAGTGCTATCTGTATAGGAGGGGGACCTGTAGGGTATAGGGGCTTGGGCTTGAAGCTGAGGAGCAAGAGGCAGAGAGACTGAGAAGGGTGGGATTTCTGAAGTCACAATAGCATGTTGGCATATAGCTGTACTGTCTTCCATAAAATGTTTGAGTTAAGAGGAAGAAGGAGTTTCTGTAACTAGTAACATCTGAGTTACTAGTTGAGACAGTATGGGCAGCTCTAGAGATAAATCTGGTATGCCCTGAGAAGAATCAGCATGCTTTTTTAGCTTTGGTGAGGAAACAGCTGCTGAGGAGAACTCAGTGGTGCTAGCCCATTTGTGACCTGCTGAGGCATTGGAGGGAAGGCTTTCTTTTCCCTTACTGAGGCTGGAGCTGGTCTTTTGTGACTCCTGATTTGCCAGAGGCAGGGCAGCATTTTGGCAGGAAGACTTTATTTTATGCTTACTTCTGGTTTTAGAAATGTCCCAGGTGGGGGAAGGTTTTAATACTGAAAAGGAAGGCTGTTTATCAGCGAGTTTCTGATGTGCTGCTGAGAGAGGGTGGAACAACAGTCCCATGACTGTGGGAACTGTGCCCTCGGTGACGCAGTCACCGTCAGGAGAAAACCTGCCTCCTTCAGCATGGTTGCTTGTCTGGCCCTTGGAACCCCTCCTAAAAGTGCCTTGTCTGGGCCCAGCAGGGAGAAGAGTGGTTGGAGATGTGGTTCATGGCTGTGCCACCACCATGATATGGGAGGTTGCCTTTACTGCTGACGAGCAAAAGAGGTGGTATCTGAGGAAAAGTGGTGCTGTGGCTTTGCTAGGTATAGTAGTTTAGTTCTGCTGGAACAGGTAGACCCAATGACAAGTTGCATTGGCTCTATCTGTATAGGAGGGATGTCCAAAGGGAGGGATGTCCAAAGGGATGTCCATCCCCGTTTTTCGTGCCCCCTCCCACCAGCATCTAGGTTCCCCGCCGGTTGTATGGGAAATCTAGATGGGGCGGCAAAGGGGAGGATTGGGGGCAGCATTAGCACGGGCAGTGGGCAGTCACCGGCCCTTGATGTACAGGGCTGATTCTAATATTGGCTCTGTACGTCCAGGGTCGGTGACTTGAATGGGGAGGTTATTCCACCTCCGAGGTGGAATAACTTCCCTGGACATTGGGGTTCGGCAGGCCTGGGGCCGGGAAAGGGTGGCAGGGCGCAGAGAGCATTCCTCACAGTCTGACCCAAATCGGGGATCGGGCTATGGGGAATAAACAGTTTTTCCGGCGGCCGGCATCATGGCTTTTAAATGGAGCCACGGTGCCAGACGCTCCATTTAAAAGCCCTGACTGAGTTCCATGTAATAAGTTGTTCTATTGTAAACCATACTGATTATGAATAGTGCGTTATAAAACAAAATAAATAAATAAATGTCGTTGCACTTTAATAAAAGGAGAAACAAATAAAAATGGAATGTAATTTAATAAAAGAATGGCATCTTAAGTAGAAACATAGAAACATGATGGCAGAAAAAGACCATAAGGCCTATCCAGTCTGCCCTTCCATATCAACTACTATAGTCCCTTTTTACCTTTAGAGATCTGTGTTTGTCCCATGCTTTCTTGAATTCAGATACTGTCCTCATCTCTACTACCTCCACTGGGAGACTATTCCATGCATCTACCACTCTTTCTATAATGAAAGATTTCCGCATATTACTCCAGAGTCTACCCCCTTACACCCTCATCATATGAGATCAAATACTTGGGAGTCACTCTTGATAAGACCCTCAACCTCTCCAAACATATAAAACTAACTGTAAAAACAATCTATTTCAAACTAAGGACAATCCAACAACTTAGACCATTACTAGACAACACTGATTTCAGAACCATAGTACAAACACTCATTACACCACATTTAGACTACTGTAATGGTATTCTTCAAGGGACCTCAAAGAAAAATATCCACTCACTTCAATTGGCCCAAAATGTCACCGCAAGGATTATCTCCAAAGCAAAATTAACAGATCATATATCTCCGATTCTTTATTCTCTCCATTGGCTTCCAGTATCATGCAGAATCACCTACAAATCCTTAATCAATACTTTTAAGATTTTTAACAATATAGCTCCTTCCTTCTTATCCACTCTTATCAACATCCCGCTTGAAAACAGATCAAGAAGAAGAATTAACCTTCACATGCTACAAGTACCTGATTCTATCCGAAAAACAAGTCAAAAAACAAGCAACACAGCGTTCTCATACTTTGCTCCTATGTTATGGAACAACCTACCAGCTGAAATCAGAGAAATTAAGGATCTTCAATTATTTAGAAAAAATCTAAAAACCCACCTATTCACCCTATACTATAATAACCTCCACAAGGAAGATAACCCTAACTCAGAGAAAACTTCTGATCAGCAGTCACTCACTGACCCTACCTAGACAGGCATAAAACCCTTCACTCATATTCACATTGTTCACCTAATTAAATTTTCTCTTTGAAAGCAAAATGTGAATAAGTGTAATTAATGTAATATATTCCATTGCCGATGATTTACTATTGATAGCCAGTTATTTCATTGTATTATTGAGTTGCAATTTAATAGTTAAATGTTTACTTTTATAATTTTGTTCTATGTAAAAACTCTTGTTCTCTATTAACTGTTCTTTGTACTAAAACATGTTCTATGTAAAATAGTTCAAAACCTGTTCTATGTAAAATAGTTTCTAAACCCGTTCTATGTAAAATAATAGCATGCTATTATTAAACTTTGTTTACTTGTAAACCGCCACTGATCGCTGGAAGTGGCGGTATAGAAGAGATGTATAAATAAATAAATAAATAAAATAAATGTCCCCTTGCCGCAGAACTTGCTTTTAATTGAAAGAGGCTCTCCTCTTGTGCATTTATGCCATGGAGGTATTTAAATGTCTCTACCATATCTTCTCTATCCTGCCTTTTCTCTAAACTATACATATTAAGATCTTTAGGTTTGTCTCCATATGCTTTTTAACGAAGACTGCTAACCATTTTAGTAGCTAACCTCTGCACCGACTCCATCCTGTTTATATCCTTTTGAAGGTGTGGTCTCCAGAATTGTGCACAATACTCCAAATAAAGTTGCACAAGAGACTTATACAGAGGCACTATCACCTCCTTTTTTCTGCTGGTCTTTCCTCTCCCTATGTACCCAAGCATCCTTCTGGCTTTCATCGTTGACTTTTCTACCTGTTTAGACACTAAGATCATCAGAAACAATCATGCCCAGATCCCGCTCTTCTTTCATGGACAGAAGTACTTTGCCCCCTATACTGTACTGCTCCCTTGGATTTTTTTTAGCCCAAATGCATGATCCTGCGTTTTTTAGCATTAAATCTCAGCTGCCAAATACTTGACCATTCTTCAAGCTTAGCTAGATCCCTTCTTATGTTATCTATTCCTTCCTGGGTGTCTATTCTGTTGCAGATTTTGGTATCCTCTACAAAGGGGCAAACCTTCCCTGACAGCCCTTCCGCAATATCACTAACAAAGATGTTAAAAAGAATCAGACCAAGGACAGACCCCTGTGGCACACCACTAGTAACATTCTTTATCTGTACACTTTGTTGCCTCCCACTCAACCAATTTCTAACCATTCAGTCACTTTAGGGTCCATCCCTAGATGCTCAATTTATTTATAAGTCACCTGTGCGGAACGGTGTCAAAGGCTTTACTGAAATCTAAGTATACCACATCTAGGGTTCTCCCTCGGTCCAACTCTCTGGTCACCCAGTCAAATAAATCTGATTTATTTATTTACAAGACCTGTCTCTGGTAAAAACATGCTGCCTCAGATCCTGCAATCTATTGGACTCCAGAAACCTCACTATCCTCTGTCTTAGCAGCATTTCCCTTAATTTACTCACCACACAAGTCAGACTAACCGGCCTGTAGTTCTCAACCTCATCCTTACTTCCTCTTTTGTGTAACGGGGTCACATGTGCCTTTCTCCAGTCCTCTGGGACCACTCCGAACTCTAAAGGAGTTTTGAAAAGGTCAGTTAATGGAGTTGTTAGAACATCTCCAAGTTCCTTCAGTATTATTGGATGTATCTCATCCAGTCCCATCGCTTTGTCTACTTTTAGTTTAGCTAGTTCCTCACAAACACAATCTTCTGAAAATCATTCAAGATCCCCTACACTTCTTTTCCTGTTTGTGGGTGTTTTCTGAGGTCCTGCTCCTAGCCCTTGTCTGTGAACAGAGAACAAAAATATTTGTTAAGGAATTGCACTTTATCCTCATCAGCTTCTACATATTCCTCCCCTTCACCCCTGAAGCTGACAATACCACTTTTGTACTTCCTCCTTTCATTAACATATCTAAAAATTTCTTGTCCCCCCATTTTATTGCATTGGCTATTTCTTCTTTTTTGGTATCTTTACTTTCATGATTACTTTCCTAGCTTCTCTAAGTTTTTCCAAATATAGATGCTTGTCTTCTTTTCTCTGTGATCTCTTGTATTTTATTTAGGCCACCCTCTTTTTCCTCACCTTTTCAGCTACTTTCTTCGAGAACTATAGTAGCCTCCTTTTCCTTTTATTTTTATTTACCTTTCTAACAAAAAGGGTTGTTGCCCTTAAAATATCCCCTTTTAGTTTTGCCCATTGCTTTTCTACATCCCATCCAGCTAACAACTCCTTGAGATATTGTCCCATCTAGGCAAATTTAGTTTTCCTAAAGTCTAAGACCCTCGCATTTGAATGGATTTTATCAGCCCTAGTCCTGATACTGAACCACACCATCTGGTGATCACTGGATGCAAGATGATCTCCCACTATAACACCAGATAAACTTTCCCCATTGGTAAGCACCAAGTTCACGTATGGGTTCTGTTACCAGTTGACAGAAAAGTTCTCCTTGCAGAGAATCTAGGATCTCCTTACTTCTAGATGACGCCGCAGTAGGGATGTGCCAATCAATATATGGCATATTGAATTCACCTATCAGTAGCACTTCTTCTTTCATGGCAATACTGAATATGCCTTCTATTAAATCTCTGTCCACTTCTTCTCCATGTGAAGGAGATCTGTATATCACACCAATGCAAATGGATTTCCTGTTCCCTCTTTCTACTTTAATCCACAGTGCCTCCTCACTCCCTTTTAAGCTCTGTAATTATATAGCCTTAATATTATTTTTTACATATAGTGGCACTCCTCCTCCCATACTTCCTCCCCTGTACTTCCTGAACAAAGTTTAGCCTGGTATAATTATATCCCAGTCATGGTTGTCCATGAACCATGTCTCTGTAACCACCACTAAATCTAAGTCAGCTTCTTCCATTAAAGCCGCAACATCTGGGATCTTATTTCCTATACTATGGACATTTATGCATACCGCTTTCCAGATGTTGTCTTTTTTACCTATTTCTATAGAGATATTTAATATTTTACTTACCTAAGGGCGTTCACTTACCTGGGGGCTTTCTTTACCCATCCCCAACAAATCTAGTTTAAAGCCCTCTTCAGTAGGTTAGCAAGTCTGCTGTGGATGACCCTTCTTGGATAACTGGACACTATCTCTGCTCTGTAGCCTTTGGATAATCATTCCAATGTCCAGGAAACCAAAATGCTACCAATGACACCATCCATGCACCAAGCATTCATCTACAGGATGCAAGTTTCTCTGCCTCAGCCATTCCCTTCTATAGGGAGGATTGAAGAGAACATCATCTGTGCACCTATCTGCTTCACCTTCTGTCCCAGAACCATGAAGTCACTTTTGATATGGTTGGAGGTATACCTAGCAGTATCATTTATGCCATGGATGAACAACAGTGGATAATAGTCAGTAGGCTTGATGAGTCTTGGCAAACTCTTCTTAGCTCAGATTTTGGCACCTGACAGACAGCACACCTCTCTGGACATCAAGTCTGGTCGGCAGATGGATGCCTTGGTACCCCTCAAAAGAGAGTAACCAACTACCACTACCCCTCACTTCCTTGTGTTCACTGATTCAACAACTTTGGGGTGCCTGAGCTCTGGTTCTTCCCTTTCCTGGGATGCTTTCACCTCCTCCACTTCCAGGGCTGAATACTGGTTCTTCAATTTGAGGGCTGGAGGAGTTGGAGTGTCAATTCTACAGGCTCTGGTGACTCATGTCCAACTCTCTTCATTCTGTAGCATCACATTTCACCTCTGTTTTAGAGCTTGGATGCTTCAAGAAGCATTTCCTCAATGTACTTCTCACTGTCTCAAATGCTTCTCAGCCTCACCATCTCTTCTCTGAACTCTTCTACTTGTTTCATGAGGGTTTCAGCTTACAGGCATCTTGCATATGCAATCAGTCCCTTGACTGGCAATGGGCTGTCTGTCTGGACAGGGGCAGAACCTGTAACAGATGCAACAGCTTTGGCAATATGATTTTACCCAGCCATTGTTCAGTTGATAGGGCTTTGGTACCTGTTGAAATAAAATAGACAGACCTACCAAAGTCCCTGCCTTTTCCTCAGCTGTCCTTTAAGAGAAAAGGCAGCTAATCTCTTTTATGTGTGTTCTAACAGCATTATTCTATTTTCCTGGGTGTAGCCCTGCTTCCTTGCTAACAGTTATTACCTTACACTAGTAAATGTTGATATTATGTGTCTACAGTGTATAGATTAATGTGTTCCCCTTGTAAAATTACCTAATCAAAGCTCTTTGAAGAATGGCAAATTGTTTATTTTTAGTAGATATCCAAATGTGGAACTATTTGCTTCCTAGATTTTCCCTAACAGCCAAAAAAATCTGTTGTCTAAGTGAACAAGCTAAGTGGGGAGTTGCCCTATATAGCAAGAATTCTCACCTAGGGTAGGTGGGAGCTGGGGTGGGAAGGGAGAGATCTAACACCCGAGGAGGTCAGTGACTTCAAAGAGCTTGCCTACCACTTTGACCTTGAAGGCTAGGGGTGAGGAAAAAACTCTAGCTTTAGAAAAAAGCTATGTCCAACAACACAAATATTTCCCTTTTACAATACAGCAGAAAAAAATGTAGCTATTAAGAATGACAAAAAAGCCCCCTTAATGAGTTCTCAGGCAGAGAGTTTGTATTCAAGAGCCCCACAGTATTACCTTCCTTGAAATGCAGACCATTTAGGAATGGCCTGGATATTTCTATACTATCAAAAAACACAAATAATGGCAGTGGAATAAATGCATTGACAAAATATCAGATGAAGCAATCTCACTGTAAATCTTTACTGTATTTAAAAAGATGATGCTACGAATACAGCTTGATAAGTCAACTTTTCAAACGTCATTTTTAGTAGGAAAAAGACCTCAGACACTGCTTCAAGAGCACTCCACCTGTTTAATGGGGTTCGGGATCAATCATGGGCAAAAATTCTCCAGAGCTTCCCATTCATAAATTAAACATGCTTGTGAAGATAATTCCTACCATTGTTGTGATCAGAAAGTTCACCCCAAGCAAATTTATCTTAATCCTGCTTGAAATGTGTTTCCTTGCCACATGTGATTTGAAATGCAAAACAGTTCTTTGACACTGTCCTTATTTCGCATATGCTGCATCAGGAAATCATAACTTCTGTATTGATTGCTCTCAGGACAGTTTCTCCAAATGGGTTAGTTTTGCGCATACCATGGCAATCATCAACCTCACTTCTAAGCCAGGGAATGTGGAGTATAATCTCAGTCTCTGAAATGTAATGCTAATGCTAGGTGTAGTACTTGCATTGTGCCAAAGAGGGGTTCTTATGTTCATATTTGCAATTGTCCTTTAAAGAGGTTCTAGATATATTGGGTGAAACCTTTCCCAGGATTCAGGTGGTGTTAATAAGTTAATAGCACATTGACCTATGGAATATGTTGGGAAATTTATTTTAGACATATAGAAGTCTGCAATAGCTTGTGGTGAGATGTCTGGTGATGCAGAGGAGGAGTTTGGATGCGTTGTGAGGGATTTAACAATAGTGAATAGATCTTTTGACTTATTAATTGATCTCATAAGCAGCTTTGTGTGATAGTCCTTTGTAGCTAGGTTAATGTGATGACGGCATCTGGTGAGCATGATCATGTATTTATCTGTGTTATCCGTTGTTTTCATGGCCCACCAGAAGCATTCAAGCTTTCTCAGCTCTCTTTTCATTAGTCTCAGTTCATGGGAGAACCATTGTTTGGAAGGGTTTTTTGAAGTGTTTAGAGAGTTCTGCAGTTTAGTAGCTATGCTATTGATGGATGTGTTCCAATTATTTACTAGAGTATCAAGATCATTTGTATTTACATCTGTGGACTTTAGGAGCTCGTCCTTGAAGCTTTCTTTATCAAAATGTTTGTATTTAGAATATATTTTAGGGTGATTTTGTTCTGTATTGGATTGATATGGTTTGGTTTCAAGTGTGAATTCAATGAGATGGTGATCAGACCAGGGTACTGGAGTAATTAGAGGTGGGGTGCTATGAAGCAGCTGGATTTCATGGGGTATAAATATAAGGTCAAGGAGCTTTCCTTTCTTGTGTGAGGGATTGGTTAATAATTTGTTTATAGTTTAATTCTTCCATTGCACTAGTGAAGGAAGTGGATCGTATGTTCTGTAATGAATGGAGATTGAAATCTCCAAGAAGCACTATTTTTTTCTTTGGGGTTATGGTCAGGGCCGGCCCGTCCATTGAGCAAGAATGTTTTTTGCACAGGGCCCCGCGTTTCAGGGGGCCCCACGCAAAGAACATTCTGCTTTTTTAAAAATTCAATTTAAAAAAAAAAGCTGGCTGCTGCCGCGGCAGAATGGAGTGTCCCGCGGGGTCCCCTCTGCCCGCTGAGCCCCTCTGCAAGGGCTTTCAGATTTGCGAAGGGAGAGTGACTCCCTCGCGTCTCTGTTAAGCCCGCAGGGGCTAATGGGAAATTTCCCATCAGCCCCTCGCGTCTAAAGTGGCAGATGGGAAATTTACCATTAGCCCCTGCGGGCTTAACAGAGACGCGAGGGAGTCACTCTCCCTTTGTGAATCTGAAAGCCCTTGCAGAGGGGCTCAGCGGGCAGAGGGGGCCCCGCGGGACACTCCATTCTGCCGCGGCAGCAGCCAGCTTTTTTTTTTTTTTAAATTTCCCTGAGCCGATGTGGGGGGGTTAGGACTGGTAATGGCCTGGGCTATGGAGGGGGTTAGGACGTGACTTGAGGTGGGCTGTGGGTTGATGGGGGTTAGGACAGGACATGGGCTGATGGGGAGGGGTTAGGACTTGAGGTGGGCTGTTAGGGGGTCAGGACTGGTAATGGGCTATGGTGGGTTAAGACTGGTAATGGGCTGTGGGCTGATGGGGGGTTAGGACTGGTAATGGGCTATGGGGGGGTTAGGATTGGTAATGGGCTATGGGGGGTTAGGACTGATAATGGGCTAGGGGGGGCTAGGACAGGAAATGGGCTGATGGGGAGGGGTTAGGAATTGAGGTGGGCTGATGGGGTTAGGACTGGTAATGAGCTGTGGGCTGTTGGGGGGTTAGGAGTGGTAATGGGCTATGGGGGGGGTTAGGATTGGTAATGGGCTATGGGGGTTAGGACTGATAATGGGCTATGGGGTGGGGGCTAGGACAGGAAATGGGCTGATGGGGAGGGGTTAGGACTTGAGGTGGGCTGATGGGGTTAGGACTGGTAATGGGCTGTGGGCTGATGGGGGGGTTAGGACTGGCAGTGGGCTATGGGGGGCTGACTGGAAATGGGCTGATGGGGTTAGGACTGGAAGTGGGCTGATGGGGGGTTAGGACTGGAAGTGGGTTGATGGGGGGCTAGGACTGGTAATGGGTTGGGGGTTGCTAGGACTGGAAATGGGCTGAGTGGAAGGGGAGGCTTGAACGGCAAATAGCTGATGGGGACGGGGACTTGGAATGGAAATGGGCTGAGTGGAAGGGGGGACTTGAACTGCAAATAGCTGATGGGGAGGGGGCTTGGAATGGAAATGGGTTGTGAGGGAAGGGAGCTAGGACTGGAAATGGGCTGATGGAGCAGCTAAGATAAGACTGGAAATGGGCTGTTGGGGGGAGCTAAGATTGGAAATGGGCTGTGGTGGGGGCCTGGATTGAAATGGACTCATGGAGGGGCTAGAACTGGAAGTAGGCTCATGGGGGGGCTTGGACTGGAATTAGGCTGAGTGGAGGGGAGCTAGGATTTGACATGGGCTAATGATGGGGCTAGGAAATGACTAGAAATGGGCTGATGGGGGGCTAGGATTGGAAATGAGCTGATGAAGGGACTCGGACTGGAAATGGATGGGCGAGCTAGGACTGGAAATGGGCTGATGGGGGGCTAGGACTGGAAATGGGCTGATGCAGGGACTAGAAGGGAATGGATGCTGGGTGAGGCTGGAACTAGAAGGGAGCTGATGTTGGGGAAGGATTAGAATGGGATGGGGCTGGGAGAGTAAAATGGAGAGAGGAAAAATATTTTGTGTGGGAGGGATGAAAAATCTACAATTGGCCTGGTATTGGGAGAGTAAGTGGGGATTGAGGATGGAGGGGTAAAATTTGAGTGGATGAAATAGGAATGAGGAAAGAGCAAAAGGAGAAAGATTAGTATGTTAAAGCAGATGTAGAGAGAGAATGGAAAAAAAACTAGAAGAGAGAAGAAAGGACAAATGGACAGCAGACGATGGAGAGTTAGCAGAAAACATGAAGAAACCAGAAGAAAGTGGCTGGAGCAATTGCAACTGAAAAAAAATGCACAAAATGTAGAAAGATATCTCTTTATTTTGAATTTATTAACTGGAATATGAAAGCTCTGGGAAATGTGCATCATTAACGTCTGCGCTTTGTTTGGTACAAGAGGAAATTATTTTATAGTTTTATTTCTACGGTGTTGTTGTACATTCCAAGTTTGGCTTTTGGGGTTCCAAGTTAATTATTGCCTTCCTGTTTCTAAATTGTGATTCCTTGTTTGGTGATGGTCTATGTTCTGCATGTGTAACTGAGCTGAGGTATTCTGTTTATGTAATTCCTATTTGACATTGCCACTTGTTCTCTTTCCCCAGTATTCTCTGAAATGTATTGGTTTAATATTTGCAGTGCTACCTTTTGATAGGTAGGGTATGGTGCTTTGTGAGTCCTGGTAATACTGTCAGGATACGGCGGGTTTGCTATGGGTTCTAAATGGGCAGCGTTTGTAGTAGTTCCTAATGTGCCTGGCAGTTGGCACTGGATTATAGTAATGTAGAAATCTTTTAGTCTTTCTTTATCCATACACTCATTAAGAGACATGTTTACTAAAAGTTAGTGTATGGTAACATTATGCAAATATTTATGCAAATAAGGCCACTTATGCAAATGAGGCCCCTCACCGAGTCTCCGCACATGGCCCCGCACCCCCTTGGGCCGCCCCTGGTTATGGTAACTATATCATCAATAATATTTGTAAGGCCATCGGTATCAGAAGTTGGTGGTCTATATATGAGGAAAAATGCTAAGTTTCCACCGTTAATTATTAGAAGGTCTATATCTGACGTAGTGCAAGAGCCGTGTAGTTGTGGTCCTAATGAGTCCTTTATTGGAGTGGAGGAGTGGCCTAGTGGTTGGGTCAAGGTACTTCAGGCCAGAAGGTCGGGGGTTCAAATCCCACTAGAGGACAGCAACCTTGGGCTGGAAGGACTGGGGTTTCTAGTCCCACAGGTGCTCCTTGTGGTCTTGGGCAAGCCACTTAACCCTCCATAGCCCATGTTCCCTGTAAAATAGTTATCTCCAAGTTATAATGCCCTGTTCAATGTAATTTCAGTTTGTTCAATGTAAACTGCACTGATGCAGAATAGTGCGGTATATAAGAGAATGTAAATAAATAAATTATGATGAGTACACCACCACATTTACTTGTTCTAGGGGTATGGAATATTTTGTACTTGGGGAAACAAAGCTGGTTTAATAGTACGTGGTATAGTTCATAGAGCCAGGTTTCATTTATAAAGATTATGTCTGGGTTGACTAAGTTTATGTAGTTTGAATTTTGAGTCACATGTGGCAAGGAAACATATTTCAAGCATGATTAAGATAAGTTTGTTTATGGTGAACTTTGTGATCACAACAATTGTTGGA
Organism: Ichthyophis bannanicus; assembly: GCA_033557465.1. Taxonomy (NCBI): domain Eukaryota; kingdom Metazoa; phylum Chordata; class Amphibia; order Gymnophiona; family Ichthyophiidae; genus Ichthyophis; species Ichthyophis bannanicus. Next base: position 1,267,976,521 of record CM066032.1, on the reverse strand, counting down.
ATCAAGTTCACAAGCCTGTTTTATTTATGAATATTCAGAAATCCAACAGGAGGCCATCCAGATGAGGATGCTGAGTGAGATATTCAGCAGTGCTATCTGGATAGTGCCATTGAATATCTCCGCAGCACTATCCAGTTAAGGATGGGCAGAGCAAGGATGGGTCAGTGCTATCCAGATAAATGCTGGCACTTATCCAATCAGGGTGCTATTCAGCTGGAACCTATCTTGGCAACTTGGGTGCCATGAAAAGCAGGCCAAAACTGCAATCCAGTTAACTGCCAGCTGAATACCATGCCGACTTCATACTGTAACTGCCAGCACTTAACCAGATAGTGCTACTCAGCCTGGATATTCAGTGACAGCTCCTATCTGAATATTGCTGTTGAATATCCCACTGACATTTATGTAACCTGTAATTTACTATTTCTTTTGCTGGACCCAAATATAGAGCAGTTCAGGCTGTGTCCGGATAAGTTCTGAGCTGATGCACAAGGCATATCAACATAGTTAGTATGAAATTTAGAGGTGGAGGGAGAGCATGTTATCAGGCACTCCTGTAGCCTGTGAAGTGATTATGCAGTTTGTTTACTCTAATTCTTGGAGGCCCCGTGTAAAATAACAAGTTTAAAAAATATATTATTAGTAGTCTTTTGATGTCTGCTGTAGGGGTTTTCTGTAAAGGTCATAGTTTAACTGTGAAATGGAGGAGTTGCTTTTGGAACTATTTCTTTCCAGGGAGTAGTGGAAGAACATTTTTTTCTCTCCAGAGCAGAGAAGGATGTGGCTGAAAGGCTTTGCAGGAGTGTTGAACCAAGCTTCAGAGGGACTACAAGTGTGCACTGTTGCAGTGAGAATGAGGTGAAACTTTGGGATCTAGAGTGAGAGGTTTTAAGGGCATTTGAGTGTTTGTGGTTGACCAGAGTGCAACTGCTGTGAAAGGTTCTTTGGGGGGGGGGGGGGTGGGGGGGGGGGGGGGGGGGGGGGGGGGGGGGTGGGGGGGGGGGGGGGAGGGAGGGTTTGTTGGATATCTGTGAAGGGAAGTTTTTGCCAGATTGAAAACTGGGCTTCACAAAAGAGAGAAGGCAGTAATTGCCCAAAGATGTGCTGTCTGTTCAGAAAAGTTTGGCTATAAAACTGGGTTGTCTCTTTTGGAGAAAGAAATGCATTTGCTGAGCTTATTAGCTATTAAAAATCCAGTTGAATTTTGGCTGAAAACACAGAATCCTACAGCTTTATAGAGAGGTTTCAAACCACTGTTGGTGAACATGTATGTGTTGAATAGTCCTGTGCTGCCCTAAAAAGATATTTCTCCTGAAAAAAGGAAGAATGTTTATGCAGCAGTAGCTTGTGCCTCCATTTTGGAAGTGTTTCCTAAGGGATTGGTCAGTTTCAAAGAATTTCTGATGAAATGTTTGGCTTCATGTGAGAAGAATCCAGTCCTGGCCAAACTCAGAGAAAAAAAGATCTTAATTTTTGGTGTCAGTCTCTGAATTGGTAGTGATCTTGGAAGCCGTTGTTGGAGTGTGTGACTCCAACAGTGGCATGGTGATAGGAGGCAGCCAGCATGCAAGCAATTGTCATGTGCTGGCTGCCTAAATCACTGAATGTGGCTGCAGATAATGGCACTTCAAGAGTTGGCATTATCTGCAGCTGAGCTATCAGTGGTGCCAATGTGCCGCTACTGCTGATCAGCAGCGGCCTCCTTCCAATTCACCCCCCCCTGTTGTCCCCGTCAGGCCCACCATTGCAATCCACAGCATCAACACCAGGTAAGAACAAAAGAACATAAGAAATGGCATACTGGGTCAGACCAAGGTCCATCAAGCGCAGTATCCTGTTTCTAACAGTGGTCAATCTAGGTCACAAGTACCTAGCAGTTTCCCTAAAAAACACAAGTTCCACAATGCTTGTACTGTGGCATAACCTCCCCCCCTTTCAACACCAACAACCCTGGACAGCACCCTACTACTGTTGTTGTTGTTAAGTGCCTAAACTGTATTCGGTCATCAGTCGGGCGGTTCATATAGTGCTATAAGGCTTACACAGCACTTTACAGAGACATGTAAGAGAGAGTCCTTGCTCATCAGAGGGTATGGTCTAATCAAGACAGACAACACAACATGTGGGGAATAGAATATGTCTAGGGGAATTGTAAGGAAATATATAGGAGGTGAACAGGAGACTATGGGGATCAGGATTCAAAAGCAGTCTCAAAGAAGTGAGTTTTTAGCCTGGATTTGAACAGGGCAACAGATGGAGTCTGACTCAGGTAGTTTGCTCCAGGTATAAGGAGTAGCAAGGTAGAAACATCAAAATGTGGAGTTGGCAGTGGAAGAGAAGGGCACAGATAGAAGGGATCTGCCAGAAGAATGGAGTTCCCGAGGAGGGGTGTAGGGAGAGATAAGAGAGGAAAGCTAAGTAGCAACAGCCTAATGAAGACACTTAAAGTTCAGTAGTAGGTTTGAACTGGATGCAGAAATGAATAGGGAGCCAATGAAGTGACTTGAGAAGAAGAGTGACATGAGCACAGCGACACTGGTGGAAGATTAGCCATGCAGCTGAGTTTTGAACAGATTGAAGTGCGGAGAGATGATTCAGAGGAAGACCAATGAAGAGGAGGTTGCAGTAGTCTAGATGGAAAGTGACAAGAGAACATAAGATATGCCATACTGGGTCAGACCAAGGTCCATCAAGCCCAGTATTCTGTTTCCAACAGTGGCCAATCTAGGTCATATGTACCTAGCAGTTTCCCCAAGAGACAAAAGTTCCACAATGCTTGTACTGGATCAAGCAGTGATATCTTCGGTCACTTCTTAATAATGGTTTATGGACCTTTCCTCCAGGAACTTGTCCAAACCTTTTTTAAACCCAGCTACACTAACAGCCTTTACTACATCCTCCGGTAACAAATTCCAGAGTTTGATTACACGTTGAGTGAAAAAAATATTTTCTTTTATTAGTCTTAAATAGTTTACCCTGTAGCTTCATTGCATGTCCCCTAGTCTTTCTATATTCTGATAAGGTAAACAATTGATCTACGTTTACCCGTTCCACTCCGTTCATTAATTTATAGACTTCTATCATATCTCCCCTCAGCCGTCTCTTTTCCAGGTTAAAGAGCCCTAACCTTTTTAGCCTCTCTTCATAGGAGTATCCTTCCATCCCCTTTACCATTTTGGTGGCTCTTCTCTGTACCTTTTCTAAAATCGCTATATCCTTTTTAAGATACGGCGACCAGAATTGCACACAATATTCAAGGTGCGGTCTCACCATGGAACGATATAGAGGCATCATAATATCTTTTGTTTTATTTTCCATTCCTTTCCTTATCATACCTAGCATTCTATTTGCTCTCTTGGCCGCCGCTGCACACTGGGCCGAGGGTTTTATAAGAACATAAGATATGGATAAGGATCTTAATAGTGTTATAGAGAAAGAAATGATAGGTTTTAGCTATCTTTTGGATGTGTGTGAGGAGAGGGAGGCATCAAAGATGATCCCAAGGTTGCAAGCCGAGGAAACAGGGAGGAGTAGAGTGTTATCCACAGAAATAAAGAAAGAAGTAAGGGGAGAGGTGGGCTTAGGAGGAAAGATAAGGAGCTCAGTTTTGGCCATGTTCAATTTCAGATGGTGGTGAGCCATCCAGGCAGTAATGTCAGATAAGCAGGCAGAGATTCGGTCCTGGACACCTGGAGATTTCAGGTGCAGAGAGGTAGATCTGAGAGTCATCAGCATAGAGATGGTACTGAAAACTGTGGGAGGAGATGAGTGCACCAAGGACTGAGTGTAGAGAGAGAAAAGGTGAGATCTCAAGACAGAGCCTGGGGTACACCAACAGAAAGTGGGATAGCAGTAGAGGAAGATCCACCAGAACATACACTAAAAATGCAGTGGGAGAGATAGGAAGAAAAACAAAACAGATCAGAATCTCTAAATCCAAGTGAGGACAGGGTAACGAGGAGAAGGTGGTGATCAACAGTGTCAAAAGCAGCAGAAAGGTCAAGAAGGATGAGGACTGAGTAAAAGCCCTTGGATTTGGCAAGGAACAAGTCACTGGAGACTTTAACAAGAGCTGTCTCAGTAGAATGCAGAGGTTGAAAACCAGATTGCAGTGGATCCAGAACAGATTGAGAGGAGAGAAAGTCAAGACAGCAATGGTGAACTGCATGTTCAAGTAGTTTAGAAATAAAGGGGAAGAGAGAGATGGGTTGATAATTAGGACAGGTAGAATCAAGGGATGGTTTCTTGAAGAGAGGTGTAACCACGGCATGCTTGAAGGCTGCAGGATCAGTTTCAGTAGAAAGCGATAAGTTGAGGATATGACAGATGGAAGGGACAATGGTGGAGAAGATGGAGTTTAGTAGATGGGTGGGAATGGGATCAGAGGAGGAGGTAGTAAGTTTAAAGGAGGAGAGAAGATACATGGTTTCTTCCTTAGTGATCTTAGAAAAGGATGAGAAGGTGACAGAGGTTGAGCGAAGGATTTGGGAGTGAAGAGGGAGAAGTGGGGCTGGAGATGATCCCGGGGGAATGCAAGAGTAATCTTGTGGACTTTGTCATGGAAGTAGTCAGCCAAGGTCTGGGCAGAAAGGGAAGGAGGGTTCAGATGCTCTACAAGGAAGGGAGGGGCGATCTGTGGGCAATAAAGATTCTGGCAAGCCAGTCTGGCCTCTCCAGCCGTTACAGTTTCCTGGTGGTCCAGCTGGAAGGGGGCAGGAGTGATCCCCCCTGCTCCTGCTCCCATCTCTGACACTAAACAAAATGGCGCCAGTCTCATGGTGCTGCCCCCTAGCAATAAGATGTCAACATTGCATCAATGTCTTATCACTACGGGGCGCCCCTATCTGCTTCACCCTCTGTCCCAGAGCTATGAAGTCTGTAGCACATTTAAGACTAATTGGTGAAAATATTTTTTCACTCAACAAGATCGGCCGCACACCAGGAGCACACCGGGCCAGCAGCCCTTTGAAGAAGGGGGTGCCATCGGGCGGATCGGCCACACGCCGGGAGCACGCCAGGCCAGGGGCCCTTTGAAGAAAGGGGCACCATCAGGCATGCCTGCACCTGAGGGCATCGCCAGAGGGCCCTTTGGCGTGGCCCTTAGGTGGGGACCAGGGCGCGAGCCATCAAACCAAGCACTAGCAGCCGAACAGAGCAGGAACAAATGCTCTCCACTCCTCACCTCCGGATCCCAACCAGTTCCCACTCTAAGTAAGCACCTACCACTGCTACTGCTACCCACATTGAACTTGCTACCCATTGCTTCCCATTACTTGCACTGAATTTGCCTCCCATTGCTTGCATTGACCTGGCTACCCACTACTTGCATTGTACCTACTACCCATTACTTGCATTGATCTCGCTACCCATTACTTGTGTGAGCTTGCTTCCCATTGCTGACATTAAATCTGCTACCCATGACTTGCACTGAACTTGCCTCCCATTGCTTGCACTGAACTGGCTACCCACTACTTGCATTGATTTTGCACCACTTGCATTGACCCTGCTGCCCATTACGTGCATTGATCTTTGTTACCCATTACTTGTTTGAGCTTGCCTCCCATTCCTGGCATTGAATTTGCTACCCATGACTTGCACTGAACTTGCCTCCCATTGCTTGCACTGAACTGGCTACCCACTACTTGCATTGATTTTGCACCATTTGCATTGATCTTGCTACCCATTACTTGTTTTGAGCTTGCTACCCATTGCCAGCATTGAACTTGCTACTTACTGCTTGCATGGAACTTGCTACCCATGACTTGCATTGAACTAGCCACCCATTACTTGTTTTGAGCTCGCTACCCATTGCTGGCATTGAACTTGCTACCTACTGCTTGCATTGAACTTGTTGCCCATTGCCTGCATTGAACTTGCTACCCATTGCTTACATTGATCCTTACTACCCATTGCTTGCACTGAACCTTGCGGTCCAGGCTATAGTTATTTCAACCTATATTACACAGCGTATAGTCCCCACTGTAACCCAACATGTACTGCATAGTGTTTAGAATCCTTAGCCACCTCATTGCTTGCAAGTTATCTTACACTGCATAGCCCCCACTACTCCTCTTCTATGGCCCCACATCACATCGCCCTTCTCTTCCTCATACTTCCCAACTGCCTCCCTTCTGACCAGCACCCCCATGTCTATCCCCCCTACCCTCCTTCTACCTTCCTCACTTCTCCCTTCATTCTATCTTCTTACCTAGCATCCGCTCTTGAGCTTCATCACACCCTCCCCCTCATTCACCAAGCCCCTCTCTCCTTAAGGCAACTCCACCCTCATTTCCACCGTACTACCTCCGCTTTACCCCGCTCTCTACTACTCCTTCTCCTTCTCTCATCAGGTAACATCAACCCCAACCCTGGCCCCTCTCGATTTCTTTCCCACTCTAAGAAGAGCTCCTCACGTACCTTATCTAATCTCATCCACATCCCTCTCCTCTCCCCTTCCGCCCTTCCCCACTCATCCCCCAATCACTCTTCCAGAGATATCAACCCCAACCCCAACTTATCCAGAGACACCCCTCCCATACCCTAGCCCCTCTAGATCTCTGTATCACTCTGGAAATAGATCCTCATGTAACAACCCCCCTAGACTGCTGTCTTACTCTGGAAAGAAATCCTCATGTAACTTATCCAACCTTATCCATATCCCTCTCCTTTCCCCCTCTGCTCTCCCGTTCTCTTGTGCCCTATGGAACGCATCCTCGATCTCTAAAAAGCTTGATTTTATTCATGATCTTTTATCTCTAATGTGCTTCACCTTCTTGCCCTAACTGAGACCTGGCTCCTCCCAGATGATACTGCATCCGCTGCTGCTCTCTGCCACGGGGACTACCAGTTCTCCCATACACCTCGTTCCACTGGCCGCGGCGGTGGTGTTGGGCTTCTACTCTCTCCCTCGTGCCAATTCCAACACCTCCCACTGCCTCAATCACACTCCTCCCTCTCCTTTGAAATCCACTCCATTCGCCTCTTCACACCACTTCCCCTCCGAGTAGCTGTTATCTATCGCCCACCCATCAAATCCAAATCGACCTTCCTCACCAACTTCGACTCCTTGCTTTCCATCTTTCTGGATCCCTCTTCCCCCACTCTTATTCTTGGCGATTTTAACATTCACGTCGATAACCCCTCTGACCCCCATGCTTTAAAGTTCCTCGCCCTCGCATCCTCGTTTAACCTCCAACTTTGCTCCACTGCCCCCACCCACCTGTACGGCCACTGCCTTGACCTGATACTCTTCTCTAACTTCCGCCACTCAATCCTTCCCTTATCTGATCATCACCTTCTAACCTTTAATCTTCAGCTCCCGTTGTCTCAACCTCGCCCCATCTCCTCCGACCTATTTAGAAACCTCCATGATATCGACCCCTCGACTCTCTCCTCCATCATTTCTCCATCTCTTTCCTCCATTTTGTTCTCTAAGGCAAACCTTGAGGCATATCCACTTACAATGCTGCTCTATCCTTGGCTCTTGACACTCTTGCCCTACCCACCCCACGTCCTGTCAGACATTCTATTCTCCAGCCCTGGCTTTCATCCACAACCCTCTATTTACGCACCTGTGCCTGTTCGGCTGAACATGCTTGGACCAAATTTTGCTCCCCGGAAGACCTTCTACACTTCAAATTCATGCATGACTCCTTCCAGTCAGCCATAGCACTTGCCAAATAAAAATACTACATCCATCTGACTAACTCCCTTGCCTCTGATCCTCGCCGCCTCTTTAATACATTCAACTCTCTCCTCATGGTACTCCCGCCCCTAGTCCCGCCCTCCCTTTCTGCCCAAACCCTAGCCGACTACTTCCATGACAAAATCCACAATATTACCCTCCAATTTCCTGCGCCCTCATCTACCACCCCCCTCTCCACTTCTTCCCCCCATCCATACTCCCTCTGCCACCCTCTCCTCCTTCCCTACGATCTCCGAAGAGGAAACCACACTCCTTCTTTCCTCCTCCAAACCCACCACCTGTTCCTCTGACCCTATCCCCACCCATCTCCTAGAACCAATTTCCCCTACCGTTGTCCCCTCCATCTCTCATATTCTCAACCTCTCACTCTCCACTGCAACTGTCCCCGTAGATTTCAAACATGCTGTTATCACACCTCTTCTCAAGAAACCCTCACTCGATCCCACCTGTCCTTCTAACTATCGGCCCATCTCCCTCCTACCCTTCATATCTAAACTACTAGAACGAGCAGTTCACTGCTGCTGCCTCGACTTCCTCACCTCCCAGGCCCTCCTGGACCCACTACAATCTGGCTTCCGTCCCCTACACTCCACTGAAATGGCTCTTACAAAAGTCTCCAATGACTTGTTCCTGGCTAAATCTAAGGGCCTCTATTCTGTCCTCATCCTTTTTGACTTCTCTGCTGCCTTTGACACTGTTGACCACAATCTATTCCTTACCACCCTCTCCTCGCTTGGTTTCAAGGGCTCCGTACTGTCCTGGTTCTCCTCCTACCTCTCCCATCGCTCCTTTAGCGTATGCTCTGGTGTCTCCTCCTCCTCTCCCACCCCGCTCCATGTTGGTGTACCCCAGGGATCCGTCTTGGGCCCCCTCCTTTTCTCTCTCTATACCCAATCCCTTGGTGCACTTATCTCCTCCCATGGCTTTCAGTACCATCTCTATGCCGATGACTCCCAAATCTATCTCTCCACACCTAATATCTCTCCAGCAATCCAGACCAAGATCTCTGCCTGCCTCTCTGACATTGCTGTCTGGATGTCTCATCACCACCTGAAATTGAACATGGCCAAGACTGAACTCCTGGTCTTTCCCCCCAACTCCTCCCCTCCTCTTTCCCCCTTCTCAATCTACGTGGATGGATCTACAATCCTTTCATTTCCCTCTGCCCGCAATCTGGGGGTTATCTTTGACACCTCTCTCTCCTCCACACATATCCAGCTCATAGCTAAGACCTGCCGCTTCTTTCTCTACAACATTAGCAAAATCCGCCCCTTTCTTTCTGAACACACTACCAAAACGCTTATCCACTCCTTAATCTCCTCTCGCCTCGACTACTGCAACCTACTCCTTCCTGGTCTCCCTGCAAGCCATCTCTTCCCCCTTCAATCTATACAAAATTATGCTGCTTGACTAATCTTCAACCAGCCTCGCCATGCCCACATTACTCCTCTTCTCAAGTCGCTTCACTGGCTCCCCATCCAATTCCGCATCCAATTCAAACTTCTCCTACTGACCTATAAATGCATTCACTCTATGGCCCGTCAATACCTCTCATCTCTCCCTACATCACCTCTCGGGAACTTCTCTCTGCTAACAAATTACTTCTATCTAGGCCTTTCACTCGCATTGCTAACTCCCGACTTCGCTCCTTTCACCTTGCTTCACCCTACGCCTGGAACAGCTTACCTGTGTCTATACGCCAAGCACCCTCCCTGGCCCTTTTCAAATCCAGGTTGAAGACCCACTTCACTGTCGCTTTCAGATCATGACCTCTAATCTTTATCTTAACCTAACCCCTTCAACTTTTATGACCGAATTGTAAAGACCTTATTGTACTTGTCGCGACTAGATTGTAAGCTCGGATGAGCTGGACTCTGATGAGCAGGGACTGTCTCTTGTATGCATGTCTGTACAGCGCTGTGTGCGTGGCGCTATATAAGTGCTAAATAGTAGTAGCAGTAGTACTCATTGCCATAGGCTGTAATAAAAGCTGTTAGTGTAGCTGGGTTTATTTATTTATTTAATTTGTAGGTCTCATATACCGCCTTATCAATACAATCAAAGCAGGTTACATAGAACATAATTTTACAATAACTGGATAAATTAATAGAGATAAAATTAAACAAGGGTGTATCATTAATTTACAAAGTAAAACATCAGGATCAGCAGAATTGCTTATATATGTGTCAACTTATTTACAATGGCTGTTTATACATTGGAAGAAGCTAACATTATATAAGCAACAGCACAATAGAGAATCTCAGAGTGCTTAAAAGAGTTTTGGACAAGTTCCTGGAGGAAAGGTCCATTAACTATTAAAGAGAACCAGGGAAATCCACTGCTCAAACCTGGGATAAGCAGCATGGAATCTATATACTATTCCCTGTAAAATAGTTATCTCCAAGTTATAATGCCCTGTTCAATGTAATTTCAGTTTGTTCAATGTAAACCGCCTTGATATCATGAAAGGCGGTATAAAAGAAATGCTAAATAAAATAAATAAATAAATATACCTTTTGGGAACCTGAACTGGCCACTGCTGGAAACAGGATATTGGGCTTGATGGACCTTTGGTATGACCCAGTATGTAATTTCTTATGTTCTTATGTAAAATTCTCACACCGCTTCTCTTATTTTAATTACCTTATCTTTAAACGATCTTGTGAGTGATGTGACTCCCCAGCAGAGTTTGTTTAAGCTGCTTGCTGGCAGTTTGGGCAATGGTTATGGTTTATTTTATTTGTACAGCAGAATGCTCTGACTCCCCCCCCCCAAAAAAAAAAAAACAGAGGAGATGATCTCACATGCTTCCAGGAGGACAAAATCATGGAACTGCATGTGAGATCTTTACTTAGTATCAATGCAGTTGGCTGTGGAGCATGGCAACAGAGTTGATTTTCAGTGGTCACATGGTGATGGACCAGAAGGAGCCTGATGGCAATATAGCACCAGAGCTGTCCTGCAGCAGCAGCAGGGAATCCAATGTGTGCGGGGGCATTTTTTATGTATTTAATGGTTTTTCTATACTGCACTATTTATCATCAGCGCGGTTTACAAACAACAAAATTTGAACAATGTAGAACAGCCTCACAATGAACAGGGAAGTTAACATGGTGAACAGATAAACTATATACACTATATACAATATAGTAAGGGGGATGTAAATGAGGTATGGGATATTTACATTGGGCAGGGTGGCTAAATGTATGTAAATGTTTGTGTCGATAGTCTAGGGCAGCGATGGCGAACCTATGGCACGCGTGCCAGCTGTGGCACGCGAAGGCCTTGCAGCTGGCACGCGGGAAGGTCCGCAAGTAAAATTAAAAAAAAAAAAAAAGCTGTCTTCTCCCGCTGCTGGGGCCGCCGCGGCAGAATCGAGTGTGCCGCGGGGCCCCACCTGCCCAACACAGCCTGCCCTCCCCCTCTATCCGCTCTCTCGTCGCAGCTCACAGTGACACGCACCGGCTTTCAGAGAGCGAGGGAACAGAGCCGCGAAAGGGAAACTAATCCCTTCGTGCTCTGAAAGCCGGCTCGTGTCACTGTGAGCTGCGACGAGAGAGTGGATAGAGGGGGAGGGCAGGCTGTGCTGGGCAGGGGGGGCCCCGCGGCACACTCGATTCTGCCGCGGCGGCCCCGGCAGCGGGAGAAGACAGCTTTAAAAAAAAAAAAATTCCCTCGGCTGGGCTGGGGGGGGGGGGGTTAGGATTGCGGCTGGGCGGGGGGGGGGGGGGGGGTTAGGAGTGCTGATGGGCTGGGGGGGGTTAGGAGGGCTGATGGGCTATGGGGGGCTGGGGGGGTTAGGAGTGCTGATGGGCTGGGGGGGTTAGGATTGCTGATGGGCTGGGCTGGGCTGGGCTGGGGGGGTTAGGATTTGCTGATGGGCTGGGCTGGGCTGGGCTGGGGGGGTTAGGATTGCTGATGGGCTGGGCTGGGCTGGGGGGGTTAGGATTGCTGATGGGCTGGGGGGGTTAGGAGTGCTGATGGGCTATGGGGGGCTGGGGGGGTTAGGAGTGCTGATGGGCTTTGGGTGGGTAGGAGTTCTGATGGGCTATGGGGGGCTGGGGGGTTAGGAGTGCTGATGGGCTATGGGGGGCTGGGGGGGTTAGGAGTGCTGATGTGCTATGGGGGGCTGGGGGGGGGTTAGGAGTGCTGATGGGCTATGGGGGGTTAGTAGTTCTGATGGGCTATGGGGGGCTGGGGGGGGGGTTAGGAGTGCTGATGGGCTATGGGGGGGCTAGGACAGGAAATGGGCTGATGGGGAGGGGTTAGGACTTGAGGTGGGTTGATGGGGTTAGGACTGGTAATGGGCTGTGGGCTGTTGGGGGGGTTAGAACTGGTAATGGGCTATGGGGGGGTTAAGACTGGTAATGGGCTGTTAGCTGATGGGGGCTGTCTGGTAATGGGCTATGGGGGGTTAGGACTGATAATGGGCTATGGGGGGGGGCTAGGACAGGAAATGGGCTGATAGGGAGGGGTTAGGACTTGAGGTGGGCTGATGGGGTTAGGACTGGTAATGGGCTGTGGGCTGATGGGGGGGTTAGGACTGGCAATGGGCTATGGGGGGCTGACTGGAAATGGGTTGATGGGGTTAGGACTGGAAGTGGGTTGATGGGGGGGGCTAGGACTGGTATTGGGTTGGGGGGTTGCTAGGACTGGAAATGGGCTGATGGGGGGCTAGGACTGGAAATGGGCTGATGCAGGGACTAGAAGGGAATGGATGCTGGGTGAGGCTGGAACTAGAAGGGAGCTGATGTTGAGGGAGGATTAGAATGGGATGGGGCTGGGAGAGTAAAATGGAGAGGGGAAAAATATTTTGTGTGGGAGGGATAAAAAATCTACAATTGGCCGGGTATTGGGAGAGTAAGTGGGGATTGAGGATGGAGGGGTAAAATTTGAGTGGATGAAATAGGAATGAGGAAAGAGCAAAAGGAGAAAGATTAATATGTTAAAGCGGATGTAGAGAGAGAGAATGGAAAAAAAAACTAGAAGAGAGAAGAAAGGACAAATGGACAGCAGATGATGGAGAGTTAGCAGAAAACATGAAGAAACCAGAAGAAAGTGGCTGGAGCAATTGCAACTGAAAAAAAAATGCACAAAAGGTAGAAAGATATCTCTTTGACAAGTTATCAGCATGCATGCAACAACAAACATCACATTAATTTTTTTCATGTATAGATTCTTTGGGAATACACACCGAGTCCTGACACAGTTAACAGTTTTAAGAAGTTTATCTTTTTTTTACTCAGGATACATTTGACATGTTATATGAATAATACATTTAAAATATATTGTGTAACTGAATCAAATTCTTCCTAAATTCATTAAATTGAATGAAATCATTAAAACATTATAAATTGCCAATAAATTGAAATGAAAACCAAAGGATTGTGAATCAAATTGATTCTCTGACAATACAAAGATTCCAACCTTTACAAATGATGTTACATAGTTCAGGCAACTTTTATAAAGAGTTTTTAGATACTAAAATCTTGTTGTTAAGGTTTAATTGACGTGCTGGCACTTTGAGGAAATTCTTTGGTTTTGTGCGGCAGTTTGGGCACTCGGGCTCAAAAAGGTTAGCCATCACTGGTCTAGGGTATTTAGGGCATGTAGTCAGTGATGATATGTTTATCATGCAAGATGTTGTGATAGATACGTTGATCTGTAAGAGCTTCTTTTGTCGGGTGGGGATGGCTAGGTGATGCTGTCAGAGTTGGAGAAGTGTTGCAAGAAAAGATAATGTTTGAGTGCCTTTCTGAACTGGGGGAAGCTGTTTAAGGCACGGACGTCTGATGGGAGAGAGTTCCAGCTGGAGGGTGCGTGCAGTGCAAAGGAGCGTTTTCTCGTGGTCTTGTTACATTTGGTGATGGCTTTTGGGAGAATTATGGTGTTGGAGGTTGTTGATGTCCTTGATCTGTTGAGGGGGGTAGGGTGAACAAGGTCTGAGAGGGTGGTCGCCGTGCTTCCTTTGATTGCCTTGAATGTCATGGTTAGGATCTTAAAGGTGATCCTACAGTGGATAGGGAGCCAATGTAAGTTTTTTAGGATGGGGGTGATATGGTCTTTTCTTGAGGCTCAGTAGACTGTTCTAGCTGCCGTGTTCATCTCAAGCTGCAGAGGATTTATCAAGCTCATTGGGAGGCTAAGTAAGATGGCATTGGCGTAGTCAAAATGGGGCATTATTAAGGCCTGAAAGACTGTACGGAAGTGGTGTGGCTCAAGGATTTGCTTCATATGTCGTAATATACGGAGTTTATGGTAGATTGCTTTCACTGTGTTGCTTATCTGGGCATGCATGTTGAGGCGCTGGTCAAGCGTTGCACCTAGGTATTTGATCGTCTCCTTAGAGGAGAGTTCGGCATCACGTACCTTTATTGAAGAAAAGGGGGGGCAAATGTCTGATCTCTACTGATGAATAGAACCTCTGTCTTTTTGAAATTTATTTTGAGCATTTGGGATTGTAGCCAGTCTGCGACAGCATCAAAACACGTACTCAGCTGAGAGAGGTCGGGGTGATCTGTGGCTATTGGGGTGAATATTAGGATATCATCAGCATAAACTAGGCAGTTGATGTTGAATGATCGAATGATGTTACAGATGGGTTGCATGTAGATGTTGAACAGAAGGGCAGAGAGTGAAGATCCTTGCGGGACCCCTTTCTCTTGCAGGAAAGGTGCAGAATTGGAGGGGCCAGAGCGGACATGCTGCCATCTGTTGTTTAGATAAGAGGCACACCAGGCAAGGGCATTTCCATGGATGCCCTTCTCGGCAAGGCGGGCTAAGATAGTTTATGGCTGATGGAGTCGAAGGCTACTGCGATATCTAGGAAGATAAGGGCAAAGCCTTGTCTAATATTGTCAAGTCCAATGGTGAGGGTGTTGAATAATGTTGTCAGCAAGGTTTCAACTCCATGCGACTCTCTGAAGCCATGTTGACAAGAGTCTAGAGGGGCACTTGTTTCGATATGGTGTGTCAACTGCTGTTGGACTATTTTCTCCATGATTTTGGCAAGGAGCGGGATGCTTGAGATTGGCCTGTATGAGTCCATCTTTGTGGGGTCAAGCTTGTTGTTTTTCAGCAGTGGTCTTATTGATGTTTGTTTTAGTTCCTGGGGGAATGTACCAGAAAGGAAGGATGTGCCTATTAGTCTGGCTAGAAAAGGACTGAGCTCAGCCCTTAGAGTTTTTATCCAATGTGCCGGACAGGGGTCGTTTGGTGCTGTGGTGGTGTTTATAGTTGTTAGAATGTCTTGAATGTCCTTTACGGTTGGGGGGGGGGGGAAAGGAGGTAATAGTATGTTGGGTGTCTACTGAGGTTGATGTGTGGGAGGGTATGGGAGGAGGTGAAGGAGATTGGTCTGTGGTGTGATTGCTTGACAGATTGGTGGGTTGGGATGATTTGGTTCGCAGATAATTCACATATTCCTGTGGGTCTGGAAGGGCAGATTGGCTGGGGGTAGGTTCCTTGGCCAAGTTCTTGACGAGATTAAATAGCTCGTGTGGTTTGTTGATGGCTCGTTGCAGAACTTCTGTATGGTGCTTCTTCATCTTTGTGGAAACAGCTGCTCTGCGAGATTCAAGATGGGTCATGTAGGCGTTGTGATTTGCAGTTGTCCTTGATCGGCGCCATCGTTTCTCAAGTTGTCTAAGCTGACGAAGGGATGCCTTTAAATCAGGTGAGAACCAGGGTGCCGTTTTTCTTCTACCAGTAGTTTTCATGCTCGTTCGGGTGTTGGTTACAGCATTAAGGTTATTGTTCCATAGGGAGATCATGGCATCTAGGTTTTGTTCCGTTGACTTTAGGAGAGGCTGTGCCTTTTCGAGGATCTCTTCTCTGTTGAATGGGCAGAAGCTTTTAGAGGTTGAAATGGGGGGTTCGTTCGGGGTACGGGGATCTACAGATCTGTAGTGGGAGGGCATTAGGAATCTGATTAGACTGTGGTCAGACCATGGTACTGAGCTTAGTGAGAGATCGGATTTGTGTGTGATGTGGGTGGCAGCTTGTGGGGCAAATATAAGATCAAGTGTGTTTCCCTTGAAGGACTAGAAAAAGGGACTGTTACTTCTGGAGAGAGATCTGCAACTGTGAGTATATACTTCTGGTTATTTTCTAAAAGGAATTCTTTGTATTAAAGCTAATTAATCTGTGAACCCACTATTTTTTGTTAAATCAGTCAGGGCCTAGTAGCAGCAGTTTAAGTTTAAATTTAAAACACATAGGAGAACTTTCTGGTTACATTTCATACCCAGCAGAGAGCTTGTAGTTTAAATTTAATAGTCACTCAGGGCCTAGTAACAGCAAAGTACTTTTAGTTTAAATTTAAAACACAGAAGAGAGCTTTCTGGTTAAATTTGGAACCCAGCAGAGAACTTGTAGTTTAAATTTCATAAGAAGTTAGAGCCTAGCAGCAGCTAAGAGCTATAATTTAAATCAAATCAGAATATAGCTTACCTCAGCAGCACAAGACAGGGTATTGTGTAGCAGCCCTCTTTTAATAAGTGTTATTTCCCTCCCTCCCTCCCCACACCCACCCACCCCTGGGATAATCGTAGCTTTATAGGTACTTAAACATCTTAAAAGACAGGAGGTGCTTTCAGGTGCAGCTCATTACCCAAATCAGTCATACACTAAGGACCTGAGATTAATTAAGCTTCAGGTGAACAAGGTATATTACACGTATTAGGTACAGTTTTATTAGTATACATATCCATAGCAACTCTTAGTAACTAAAGAACTTAGATCTAAACACAAACTTAAAACTAAGATGCAGACAGCAGTTCAGCAGCGGGATGGCGGCTTTCCAGTCTTTTGCATTGAGTGTCACATGTATGATTTTCTCCCAGTTGGTGAGAGGTCTTACGTGTGCACTAGGTGCAAGGAGCTCTTTGCTCTCAGGGAACGAGTCCATTCTCTAGAGGCTAGAGTAGCAGACTTGGAAAACATAAGACAGACAGAGAGGTACATAGATGAGACCTACAGGGATATAGTCCTGAAGTCCCACCTCCAGTCTGGCAGCATCCCTGTTGCCATGGAGGAGAGAGGTCACGTGACAGGAGAGCATCACCCTGGTGTGGCAGGAAGTGATCCTGTAACTAGGACCTGTCCTCCAGGTGATGTAAAACCCTCTCGCACCGAGGAAGTTTCTCCAGGGCCATGTGCCCATGAGGGAAGGGTTAGGACAGCCATTATAGTTGGTGATTCGATCATTAGGCATGTAGATAGCTGGGTGGCTGGTGTACGTGAGGATCGCCTGGTAACATGCCTGCCTGGTACGAAGGTAGCGGACCTCACGCGTCACCTAGATAAGGTCTTAGATAGTGCTGGGGAGGAGTCTGCTGTCTTGGTACATGTTGGTACCAATGACATAGGAAAATGTGGTAGGGAGGTTCTGGAGGCTAAATTTAGGCTTTTAGGTAGGAAGTTGAAATCCAGAACTTCCAGGGTTGCATTCTCCGAAATGCTTCCTGTTCCACGAGCAGGACCCAAAAGGCAGGCAGAGCTCCGGAGTCTCAATGCGTGGATGAGACAATGGTGCAGAGATGAGGGTTTTGGATTTGTTAGGAACTGGGGAACATTCTGGGGAAAGGAGGGGCTCTTCCGAAGGGATGGGCTTCACCTTAACCGGGATGGAACCAGGCTGCTGGCATTAACCTTTAAAAAGGAGATAGAGCAGCTTTTAAACTAGATATTAGGGGAAAGCCGACAGTCGCCCAAGAGTGGATGGTTCGGAAGAATGTATCCTTGAAGGACACTACCAAAAGCAGAGAGGTTCCACAAAAGAGTAAAGTAGCCCAAATGCCCTCAAATATGGAGCAGACACAGCTTAAAGATCCCAAATTACCCATGTCTAACAATAGCCAAATTAATATGAATAAAATACAATCTCTAAAATGCTTGTATGCAAATGCTAGAAGTCTAAAAAATAAGGTGGGAGAGTTAGAATATATAGCACTAAATGAAAGGTTAGATATGATTGGAATATCAGAGACATGGTGGAAGGAGGACAACCATTGGGAAACTGTGATACCTGGGTACAAACTATATCGAAATGATAGAGATGATCAAATTTGTGGAGGGGTTGTGCTCTTTTAGAGAGGGCATTGAGTCAGAAAGGATTCAAGTTTTGCAGGAAACAAAATTTGCTGTAGAATCTATATGGATTGAAATTCCATGTAAAAGGGGGAAGGCGATGGCAGTGGGGGTGTACTATCGAGCGCCTGGCCAGAATGAACAAATGGATGATGAAATGCTCAAATAAATCAAGGAAGCTAACATAAGTTACAGTGCAGTAATAATAATGGGTGATTTCAATTACCCCGGTATCGACTGGGTTAGTGTCACGTCAGGACATGCTAGGGAGATAAAGTTCCTAGATGAAATAAATGACTGCTTCTTGGAGCAGCTGGTTCATGAACCGACCAGAGGGGAAGCCATATTAGACCTAGTCCTTAGTGGAACACCAGATCTAGTGCAAGAGATAAGGGTGTTGGGGCCACTTGGCAATAGTGATCGCCTTTGATTTAATTAGGGGAGGCGGGATAGTAAGGAAATCCACAGTACTACCTTTTAACTTTCGAAAGGGAGACTATGATAAAATGAGGAAAACAGTTAAGAAAAAACTAAAAGGAGCAGTTGCAAAGGTTAAAGACGTACATCAAGCTTGGGTGTTGTTGAAAAATACTATCTTGGAAGCCCAGACCTGCTGTATTCCACGCTTTAAGAAAAGTGGAAGGAAGTCCAAAAAACTGCCAGCATGGTTTAAAGGTGAGGTCAGAGAGGCTGTTGTTGCCAAAAAAGCATCTTTTAGGAAATGGAAAAAAGAGCCAAACGACGAAACCTGGAAACAGCACAAGCACTGGCAAGTCAAATGCAAGGCATTGATAAGGCAGGCAAAGGGAGAATTTGAGAGGAAGCTTGCTGCAGAAGCAAAAACACGAAATAAAGAACTTTTCAAGTACATTCGTAGCAAAAACCTGTGAGAGAGTCAGTTGGTCCATTAGATGATAAAGGGGTTAAAGGAGCACTGAGAGGCGACAAGGCGATAGCGGAGAAACTGAATGAATTCTTTGCTTCGGTCTTTACTGAGGAAGATGTAGGGATGTTACCCATGACTGAAGTGGTATCTAAAGATGCGGAAGAATTGAAGGAAATATCGATACATCGGGAAGATGTATTACAACTATTAGATAAACTGAAGAGTAGCAAATCACCTGGGTCGGATGGTATACATCCAAGGGTGTTGAAAGAACTGAAATATGAGATTGCAGACCTGCTATTAGTAATCTGTGAACTATCATTAAAATCATCGCTAATACCTGAAGATTGGCGGATCGCCAATGTAACACTAATTTTTAAAAAGGGTTCGAGGGGTGATCCGGGAAACTACAGACCGGTGAGCCTCACGTCAGTACTAGGAAAAATGGTAGAAACCATCATAAAGAATAAAATTACTCAGCATGTACATAGTCATGGCCTAATGGGAGACAGCCAACATGGCTTTAGACAAGGAAGATCTTGTCTTACTAATCTGTTATGTTTTTTTGAAGGAGTGAATAAACAGGTGGACAAAGGTGAGTCGGTTGATATTGTGTATCTGGACTTTCAGAAAGCCTTTGACAAGGTCCCTCATCAGAGACTTTTGGCAAAACTAAAGAGTCATGGGATAGGAGGCAGTGTACTATTGTGGATCAGGAACTGGTTAAAAGATAGAAAGCAGAGGGTAGGGCTAAATGGCCAATTTTCCCAATGGAGAAAGGTGATTAGTGGTGTACCCCAGGGATCTGTGCTGGGTCCGCTGCTTTTTGACATATTCATAAATGACCTGGAAAGTGGAATAACGAGTGAGGTTATCAAATTTGCAGATGACACAAAACTATTTAAAGTTGTTAAAACCCAAGAGGATTGTGGAAAATTGCAAGAGGATCTTGATAAATTAGAAGACTGGGCATCAAAATGGCAGATGAAATTTAATGTGGACAAGTGCAAGGTTATGCACCTAGGGAAGAACAACCTAAACTATGGTTACACGATGCAAGGTTCCACATTAGGAACCACCATCCAGGAAAAAGATTTAGGTGTCATTGTGGATACCATGTTAAAACCCTCGGCCCAGTGTGCAGCGGCGGCCAAGAGAGCAAATAGAATGCTAGGTATGATAAGGAAAGGAATGGAAAATAAAACAAAAGATATTATAATGCCTCTATATCGTTCCATGGTGAGACCACACCTTGAATATTGTGTGCAATTCTGGTCGCTGTATCTTAGAAACATAGAAACATGATGACAGAAAAAGACCACAAGGCCCATCTAGTCTGTCCTTCCATAACAACTACAACAGTCCACTTTTTACCTTTAGAGATCCTCTGTGTTGGTCCCATGCTTTTTTGAATTCAGTTACTGTCCTCATCTCTACCACCTCCACTGGGAGACTATTCCACGGATCCACTACTCTTTCCATAAAGAAATATTTCCGCATATCACTCCTGAATCTATCTCCCTTCACCCTCATCCCATGTCCCCTCGTAGCAGAACTTGCTTTCAATTGAAAGAGGCTCTCTCCCTGAACATTTATGCCACCGAGGTATTTAAACATCTCAATCATATCACCTCTATCCCGCCTTTCCTCTAAGGTGTACATATTAAGATCCTTAAGTCTGTCCTCATATGCTTTATAATGAAGCCCATTAATCATTTTAGTAGCAACCCTCTGCACCGACTCCATCCTGTTCACATCCTTTTGAAGGTGCGGTCTCCAGAATTGCACACCATACTCCAAATGAGGTCGCACCAAAGACTTATACAGAGGCATTATCACCTCCTTTTTTCTGCTAGCCGTTCCTCTCCGTATGCACCCAAGCATCCTTCTAGCTTTTGCCGTCGCCTTTTCTACCTGTTCCGTCGCCTTTTCTACCTGTTTTAAAAAGGATATAGCGATTTTAAAAAAGGTTCAGAGAAGAGCCACCAAAATGGTACAGGGGATGGGAGGATACTCCTATGAAGAAAGGCTAAAAAGGTTAGGGCTCTTTAACCTGAAAAAGAGACGGCTGAAGGGAGATATGATAGAAGTCTATAAATTAATGAACGGAGTGGAACGGGTAAACGTAGATCGATTGTTTACCTTATCAGAATATAGAAAGACTAGGGGACATGCAATGAAGCTACAGGGTAAACTATTTAAGACTAATAAAAGAAAATATTTTTTCACTCAACGTGTAATCAAACTCTGGAATTTGTTACCGGAGGATGTAGTAAAGGCTGTTAGTGTAGCTGGGTTTAAAAAAGGTTTGGACAAGTTCCTGGAGGAAAGGTCCATAAACCATTATTAAGAAGGGACCCAGGATATCAATGCTTGACCCAGTACAAGCATTGTGGAACCTGTGTCTTTTGGGGAAACTGCTAGGTACTTGTGACCTAGATTGGCCATTGTTGGAAACAGGATACTGGGCTTGATGGACCTTGGTCTGACCCAGTATGGCATATCTTATGTTCTTATGTTCCCTTGATATGAGTGGAGGAATCAATCAGTTGGGTGTATCCGAGTGTTTTAAAGGCTTCGAGGAAGGCCTCGGCCTTAGTGTCTTGAAGGGCAGGGAGGTTGTGTGTTTTGCAGGGGTTGCAGGCAAGGTCGATGATTATGGAGAGGTCGTCTAGTGCTGGAGAGGGTGCTCTATAAATTAAATTGATGGTGCATTGTTTGTTTGTTATGGTGAGGTAATCCAGATGAGGAGTGCTATTGGAGGTCATTAGCTGAAATTGTAGGGCGTCTTTGGTCAGTATCAATATTCCTTCTCCTTTTCGGTCGGTTCTGTGGCATGAGTGTATAGAGAAAGTGGGGAGGACGTATTGATGGAGGAGAACATAATCCGAGGCAGACATCCATGTCTCAGTAACACATAGAATGTCAAGGTTGTGTTCGGCTAGCATATCTGTTATAGCGGGCCATTTGAATGGAGCGGGCATTTATGAGAGCACATTTGAGGTCATGGGGGGGGGGTGATTCCTGCTTAGGAGAGTGGGCCTATTGTAGAGCAACATTAATGAGGTGGGGGTGCTGCATCCAGGCCTCTCTGTCTGGTGACGAGGGGGTGTATGGTATCGTCTCCATGAGCCATGTATCGTTGGGATGGGGTTGTATGTGAGGGCTTGAGCTCCGTGGGTGAGTACAAGCATCATGAAACAACAGGCAAGGGGGGGTATGAGAGTGTAGTTGTAGTGGGTGGGATCATGGTGGGTGATTGGAGGTAATGCTCTGTAACTGTTCGGTGTCGCTAGATAGGTTATGATAACACTATGATTTGAGCTGACTATGTTTCTTAGGTGTATGATGACAGCTTGATATGAGCAATGGGCAAAGGGTTGGGTAACTCAGTATTGGAGTTAGTAACAGTTTAGCATTGAGTGGGTTTCAACACTATAACCATATATTTGTGACAGTATATCAATGGAGTTGTAACGGTATTCAATAGAATGCAGTAGTAAGAAAATGAAGTAGTGAAACAGTATCAGAACAATATACAGTTTCAGAGATTTGGGGCAGCTTGAGAAAGAGCGAATGGCAACAGGTAATAGTGGAGTAGTGCCCTAGGGCTATATTACGTACTCGGGACTTTGCCTATATATGAGATGAGACTTGAGAGACCTTTTGGGGCTCGAGTCAGAATTATTTGATGATACTTCTTAGATAGTCGGAGTGAATTAGATTGACAGTATCGTAGAAAATATTGTCTTACTTCAAGGGTGTTTCATGTTGGTCCGACGTCTTTCGGTGAGGCTCTGTTCATGCATTCTCTCTCAGCTGTTGCTTGGGTGATTAGGGCCTCCGCTGAAGGGCCACGCTGAAGGGCCCTCTTGCGAGGCCCGCAAGGCGCGGGCGTGCCTCTCGGCACTGGCTTTTATTCCTCTGGGGCTGCCCCGATTGGGCAGCACGTGGCAGCGGACGGTGCAGGAGCGATGAGGGGGACAGCGATGAGTTCTGATCCCACCTGGGAGAGTTGCTGGATACAGTAGAGGCTTCGGTCCGGGTCCCGCTGGCTTTTATTCCTCTGGGGCTGCCCCGATTGGGCAGCACGTGGTGGTGGACGGTGCAGCAGCGATGAGGGGGACAGCGATGAGCTCCAATCCCACCTGGGAGAGCTGCTGGATGCTGCATAAAGAATGGGGGTCACACGCAAAAGGCGGGGGGCCACGAGAGGTGGTGGGGCAGCAGGGTTGAAGATTCGCCTAGGGTGCCGGCAGGGCCAGCCCGTCCATTGAGCGAGAATGTTGTTCACACAGGGCCCCGTGCGAACCACATTCTCGCTCAATGGACTGCTGCAGAGGGAGCCGGGAAAGCCCGTGCGAAGCCACGGCTCCCTCTGCACAGCCCGCCAGAGTGAAGAGCCTTTACCTTCACGCTGGCGGCTGTTTCAATGAAGCCGCGAATCCCGGGAAAGGTTAACGCTGGCGGGCTGTGCAGAGGGAGCCGGGGCCTCGCGCGGGCTTCCCCAGCTCCCTCTGCACAGCTCCTTAGACGGCGCGGGGCTCTTTGGGGGGGGGGCTAGGCCTGGATGGGCTGTGATGGGGGGGGGAAAGAGACGGGAAATGGGGTGTGATGGGGGGGGAGAAACGGACTGGAAATGGGCTGTGATGGGGGGGGGAGACTGGAAATGGGCTGTGATGGGGGGAACGGACTGGAAATGGGCTGTGATGGGGGGGGGGAATGGACTGGAAATGGGCTGTGATGTGGGGGGGAGAACGGACGGGAAATGGGCGGTGATGGGGGGGAACGGACAATTTGGGCTGGGATGGGGGAAACAGATTGGAAATGGGCTGTGGTGGGGGGGGGAGAACAGACTGGAAATGGGCTGTGATGGGGGGAACGGACTACAATTGGGCTGTGATGGGGGTGAGGACTGCAAATGGCCTGTGAGGGTCGGGGGAATGGACGAAATGGGCTGTGATGGGGGGAACGTGGACTGGAAATGGGCTGATGAAGAGCTGGATTAGGACAGCAAATGGTCTGTGATGGAGGGGGGGTATAGGACTGGAAATGGGCTGTGATGGTGGGGACAGACAGACTGAAAATGGGCTGGGATGGGGGAAACAGACTGGAAATGGGCTGTGATGTGTGTGGGGGGGGGGGAACAGACTGGAAATGGGCTGTGATGGGGGGAACGGACAAATTGGGCTGGGATGGGGGGAAACAGACTGGAAATGGGCTGTGGTGGGGGGGGGAGAACAGACTGGAAATGGGCTGTGATGGGGGAACGGACTACAATTGGGCTGTGATGGGGGGAGGACTGCAAATGGGCTGTGATGGTGGGGGGATAGGACTGCAAATGGGCTGTAATGGTGGGGGGAATGGACGAAATGGGTTGTGATGGGGGGAACTTGGACTGGAAATGGGCTGAAGAGCTGGATTAGGACTGGAAATGGGCTTATGGGGGCTGGAATAGGGCGAAGTGGGCTGACGAGGGGGCTAGGATTGGAAATTAGCTGATGGGGGAGCGTGGAGGAAATGGGCTGATGAGGGACTGGAATGGAACTGGAAAAGAGCATATGGGGGCTAGGACTGGAAATGGGCTGATGAGGAGTTAGGATAGGACTAGAAATGGGCTGATGGGGGGAACGTAGACTGCAAATGGGTGATGGGCTGGAATAGGACACTGGAAATGGGCTGATGAGGGCTGGAATAGGACACTGGAAATGGGCTGATGGGGACTGGAATAGGACTGGAAGTGGGCTGATGGGAGTTGGAAAAGGGCTGGAAATGGGCTGATGGGGAGCTTGGAGTGGAAATGGGCTGATGGGGGGGGGGGGCTGGAATGGAACTGGAAAACAGCATATGGGAGGCTAGGACTGGAAATGGGCTGATGTGGAAGTATGGGAGACTGGGACTAGAAGGGGGCAGATGCTGGGTGGGTCTAGAACTATAAAGGAGCTGATTTGGGGGAGGACTAGAAAGGGATGGGAAATGAGAATGGAGAGGGGAAAAGATATTTTGTGTGGGAGGGAAGAAAAGTCTACGAAGGGCCGGGTATTGGAAGAGTAAGTGTAGATTGAGAATGGAAGGGTGAAATTTGAGTGGATGATAAAGCAATAAGGAAAGAAATGGAGGAAAGAGCAAAAGGGGAAAGATCAGTATGTTAAAGCAGATATAGAGAAAAAATTTGGAAAAAAATCTAAAAGAGAAGAAAGGAAAATGGATAGCTCGCAGAAGACACAAAGAAACCAGAAGAAAGTGACTGGAGCAATTGCAACTGAAAAGAAAATGCACAAGCAACAAAAGATAGAAAAATACTTTTTTTTAAAAATTTATTAACTGGAATATATCAGCTCTGGGAAATGTGCATTGTTAACATCTTTTGTGTTTTGTTTAGTACAAGAGGAAATTAATTTATAGTTTTATTTCTCCAGTGTTGTTGTACATCCCAAGTTTGGCTTTTGGGGTTCCCAGTTTAATTATTGTCTTCATATTTCTAAATTGTGATCCCTTGTTCTTTGGTGACGGTCTATATTCTGCATTTTAACCAAGCTGAGGTATTCTGTTCATGTAGTTTCTATTTGACCATGTCACTTGTTCTCTTTCACCAGTAGGAGATGCATTGGTATTCTCTGAGATGTATTGGTTTAATATTTGCAGTGTTGCCTTTTGATAGGTAGGGTTTGGTGCTTTGTGAGTCCTGACAGAGCTGTTATGATATGGTGGATTTGCTATGAGTTCTAAAAGGTCAGTGTTTATAGTACAGTCAAACCTCGGTTTTCGTTGGTCCCGGTTTTCGTTGGTCCCGGTTTTCGTACGTTTCGGTTTTCGACGTCTTTTCTGACTGAGATGTTGTCTCGGTTATCGGATATCGCCTCGGTTTTCGTTGTGTTACTGAACAGCTGATGGTCCCAATAGTGGCTGGTGCTGCTCCTCCTATGGGCAAGGGCAGGAATGTGGACAAATTGCCAGCCTCCATGTGCCTCCCCAGTCGCGGCAGCACTACCCCCCGGACTCACCGATCGCGTGTTGAAGCGAACGTCAGCTGAGCAAGAGTCAGAGTCAAGAGCCAAGGATTGCACAGAGAGGAAGGCCCCGATCTCTCCACCGCCTGCCTGTTCTCTGGAGCGCCCCCTCAGGCTCGGAGGTAGCAGGGTAGCTGTCAATGTAAGCAGGAGATGTTGCAGTGCCGTACAGTACAATATCTGTGTGTTTGCTGTCCTGTGGACGATCGGGCAGGTGAGAGAAGTGACAGGAGCTGGGTGTCTGGAACGGATTAATTGAATTTACATTATTTCCTATGGGAAATATTGCTTCGATTTTCGTACGTTTCGGTTTTAGTCAGACTTCTTCGAACGGATTAATAATGAAAACCGAGGTTTGACTGTACTTCCTAATGGGCCTGGCGGTTGGCACTGGAATATAGTAACGTAGAAATTTATTAGTCTTTCTTTATCCAGACACTCATTAAGAAGCATGTTTACTAAAAATGCATGTTAACATTATGCAAATATTTATGCAAATGAGACTCCCTATGCAAATGAGGCCCCGCAATTAATCTCCGCACATGGCCCCGCACCGCCCTTGGGCCGCCCCTGGGTGCCGGATACCCTCGGTGTTCTGGTGTCTTTTTTGAAAGCCAGCGGCAGCGTTAGAACAATCAAAAGCAGCATTACTTACAACTTGCTTATTAACCTGACCCTTATTTCTACTTCTAGTATTGCCTTTGGGTTAGCACTGCTAGGTTACATTACCTGGCAAAATCTCGCTGTGGCATCATTCTCTTCTGAGCTGCTTATTTCTCCTATATTAACAAAACAAACAAGCAAGACTCCTGAGTTCAACAATGATTAGGGGCTGCGGAAAAGATCTCCGCCCCTCTCCAATGAACAGATATTAATCTCCACACTACAGATTTCATCCTTCTCTGCAGGTTACCGGAGGCGGAGCTTGACGACAGAAGTTGCTCGCCCGCTTCAGCATCACTCTCATCCTTGCCCTGGCTAGAGCGCGAGGCGTTGCGCGGTGCGTTCGGCCGGACAGCGCGCGAGCCGCGAGCCTATCTCCGCGCGCCAGCTCCTGTACCGGCACGCGCCGCACCTCTACCCCCTGAGAAGGGCGCGAGCCGCTTCCTCCGCCCTTGCTGCAGCCGTGCGCGCGGCTGTGATCCGATTGAAAGCAGGGCAGGATGCTGCGCTGCGTGCTGCAAAGAGCTTGCAACCTTCCCAATGTGGAGAAGGGAAGCCGGCACAGCGACCCCGTGACCAGCCTGAACTTTCGAGGTGAGCGCCGGCAGCGGGCAGAGCTCTCTTGCGAGGTACCACGCAGTCTTGGGGGGTGGGGGGCTTGGCATCTGAGCTCTGGTGGACTTGCTAACTTCATCTTAGCCAATGCAACCTTTTGGGCTCATTGTTTTAGAAACCACCTTTTTGTTGCTGCTTTTGCCATATATAGTAATATCTTGCGCGGAAGGCGCTTTGGAAAGAGCTTCATTGGAAGGAGCCTTATGGGGTGCGAGCCTGAGTCATTGCCGTTGCCATTGTATTCTTTTCACGCTTTTCCTCTTCCCTTTCCTAACACATCTGTACATCCAGGAAACTCGTTTGCTTGAGAGGGATCCCTCCAAAACCCTTGTATATACAAGCTAGTCGTGGCACACTCCCAGTCTGTGCGAGTGGTGTGAGATCCCGGGAAGTCATCCAGCTGGGAGGCGAGGAAGAGGCATTGCTTTGAGACCCAGAGTGGCATTCAAAAGAGGGCCTGGCACATTTTATTTATTTTATTTACATTCTCTTATATACCGCGCTATTCTGCATCAGTGCGGTTTACACATGTCATGAGTACAAGATGCCCCTCTGCCACTGGCTCTTGGCGTGACCGCAGGGAAGTCACTTTCTTCCGGTACTCCCAGAACTCTGTGGAAAACAAATTATTTAGGAAATGAACTTTCTCCTGCTTTAAAATGCCCAGTCGTCATTCGCTTAAAGGAGATGGCAGTACTGTACAGTGAATGAAAGTAAGGCTTTAGGATTGCCAGTCAAATGGTTGAATACATTTCCTTGAGTTTTACAGTGTACAATTGCTGTTTTCTATACTGTTTGGATGCCTGAAATTCAGCACAGGTGTTCATTCATTTTGTTTGTTTGTTTAGAAAATTATGTCGATTCATTGTAACAACTGGACAGAACTGCAACAGTAACATAAAGTAATTGATGAACTTGATTGTGGATGACCTGTGGGACATTGTACACAGTCAAACTACAAAGTTGCAAGGAGGTTTACTGTATAGTGGCGTTAGTTACTCCATGGTATGATTATTTAGCTGTAATTTTTCAACTTGTAACAAATAAATACAATTATATTATAAATGTTGTTTAGGTTTTGTTAGTAGTGCCATATAGACCCCAATGAAACAACCCCAAAAATGTTACACTGGTGTTATGAAATAGTCCCTGTGGCGTGGGAAGCTATAATGCCATTTGAAGTACTGGGCATCATATGGATTTTAGATTTAACTTTCCAAAGTAACTTGCATTGTTGGATACAGTTGGTAGGTCCCTTCCAGAGATCTTACAATCCAAGTTGCACCTGAGGTAATGGAGGGTGAAGTGATCTTTGCCTCTGAATTCTGGCTTTCTTTATGGGCTCTTCTCCTGCACTCCTAATATGTATCAGAAGTGGCATAAATTCAGATTAAGAGCCATGCAACAATTTTGGAAAGGGTGCTGACTGTGGGCTGGCCACTTCAGAAGATTTGGGACCAACTGCAAAAGAACGGTTCCCTTCTTCTGTGGAACACCTTCCCCAATACTGGATCCTTTCGTGGGCGGAATTTATGTTGCTGATCCACTCTTGATGTGGCTGTATGCACAGTATGTTCCTAAAATAAAAGAAGATATTCTGTAACATGTTTCCTTATTTAGCAGTTTAACCACAGAGGCTAAGAACTGAACAAGTATAGGAACTGCTCCCCCCTCCCTCCCCGCAATACTTGCAGAAGGTTTCTCTTCGTTGCCTCTTTCTCCTTCTCTCCGCTGGATCCCAAGTCCTCTCGCCCACCTCCCAATCTCAGCAGCCCCCCCCCCTTCATCTTCTCCAGTCCTTCTTATCCTGAATTCCCTTTACCGTTCCTTCCAGTCAAAGTCGATGCTGTCCACCTCTAAAACAGCTTGGCACCTCTTGTGCTCAGTTTTGCAGTTTGGACTGCCCAGTGCTTCATAGATCTCTGCAGATCAGTGCGTGGTTCAGATCCACATCCTAATTAAAAAAAACCCAAAACATTTTGTTCAATGGACTAAGTTTGGAAATTAGTGAAGCCGCTGGGTGATATCTCCAAGCCTCATTAAGTCAGATTTGACTACTTTGTTGCTAAATCTACCCTTACACACAAGTGGTAAGTGCATATTGTGAGCATTCAATCCAGCATTTCTCTGATTCACTGCAAATTCAGGTGGCCAGTTACTAAGGCGCACTAACATGAATGCACATTAATTCACCATTAATGTGTGCTATTTTAACACAGGTCACATGTTATTCAATGGGACCTAGTTACTGATAGTGTGCATTAAGACAACCTAAGACTAATAAAAGATCTACAGGCTTTTAGAAAAGTGCTTAAAACATTCCTCTTCATTCAACACTTCAACTTCAATACTTCTATTACTCCCCCTCAAACACCATGATCCCCTTCCTATTTCTATCCGCTATGTTGTTGTTGTTAAGTGCTGTTGAGTCGGAGTCGACTCATGGCGACCCTCTGGATAGCTATCCTAAATTGTGTTCGGTCTTCAGTCAGGCGGCTCATTGTTGACAGACTGGTACCCGTAGCTGCTGTTATTGTATCGATCCATCTCATTGCTGGCCTTCCTCTTTTGCGTTGACCTTCTATCTTGTCAAGCATGATGTCTTTCTCTAATGATCTCTCTCTTCGCATGATGTGTCCAAAGTATGAAAGTCGAAGTCTTGTCATCTAAGCTTCTAAAGAAAGCTTAGGTTTGATCTCCTCTAGTACCGACTGGTTTGTTCTTCGGGCAGTCCATGGTATACACAGTATTTGCCGCCAGCACCATAATTCAAAGGCATCAATTTTCTTCGTGTCTATCTTTTTCACTGTCCAAATTTCACATCCATATGATGTTATTGAAAATACCATTGGCTTGAACAAGTCAAATCTTTGTATGGAGAGAGACATCTCTGCTCTTGAGAATCTTATCTAGGTCTTTCATAGCCATTCTGCCAAGAGCAATGCGTTGCCTGATTTCTTGACTGCTTGTTGCTTCTTTATGATAGTTGATCCAAGTAGGTTGAAGTTGTTCACGATTTCAATTTCTTCTCCTTCAACGATGAACCTGTTGATTATGCCAGTTGTCATGATCTTTGTCTTCTTTACATTAAGGTGCAAGCCCATTTTGAGACTATGTTCTTTGATTGTGAGAAGCAAATGTTTCAGATCATCTTCAATTTCAGCCAGTAATGTGGTATCATCACCACCAATCTTTACACCTCTGTTCACTTCATACAATCCTGCTTCTCTGATGATTTGTTCTGCATATAAATTAAACAGGTAGGGGGGAAAGTATGCAGCCTTGTCTTACACCTTTGCTTATTTTAAACCATTCTGTTTCTCCTTGTTCCGTTCAAACTGTTGCTTCTTGATCAATGTACAGATTGTGCAAGAGTACGATCAGATGTTCTGGTATACTCATGCTTCTTAATGTGGCCCAGAGTTTCTCATGGTTTACACAGTCAAAAGCTTTGCTATTGTTGATAAAGCACAAATAGATATCCTTTTGGTATTCTTTAGTCTTTTCAAGGATCCATCTCACATCCGCAATGATGTCTCTCATTCCTCGCCCTTTTCTGAACCCTGCTTGCACTTCAGGTAGTTCTTGTTCCAGGTATGGTTGTAGTCTCTTTTGAATAATCTTTAGTAGAATCTTGCTGGCATGTGGGATCAGAGCGATTGTGCGATAATTTCCACAGTCAGTTGGATCACCTTTCTTTAGTATTGGTATAAACACAGATCTTTTCCAGTCAGTTGGCCATGATGTTGTCTTCCATATTTCTTGGCAGAACATTGTAAGTACGGTAACAGCTGCATCAGATTGCTGTAATACTTCTATGGGAATGCTATCAATGCCTGGTGCTTTGTTCTTTGATAAGGCTTTCAATGCTGCTTCAACTTCTTCTTTTATCACCAATGGTTCCCGATCATAAGGTACAGGTTGAAACAGCTGTTGGTCCACTTGATCTTTATCATATAAAAACTCTGTATATTCCTTCCATCTTTTCTTGATCTTCTCAGCATCATTCAACATAGAGCCTTGAGCATCTTGTAACATTCCAATTCGAGGCTGGAACTTTTTCTTTAACTCTTGTAGCTTTAGGAAAGCCGATCTTGTTCTTCCTCTAATAGTTTCTGCTTCTATTTCCTTGCATGCATCATTGTAGTACTTTTCCTTGTCCTGTCTTGCTGCACGTTGGAAATCTCTGTTGAGTTCTGTGATTGTCTTTCTTTCTTCTCTGGCTTTAGCTTCTCTGCGTTTCTGGGCAATTTTCAGTTTCTTCCGTCATCCATTTTGGCCGTTTTTTCTTTTTCAACTTTTGTAGAGACTTCTCGCTTTCTTCCAACACAACCTTCTTGATGTCATTCCATAACTCGTCTGGAGCTCTGTCATTTGTATCTAAAGCAGCAAATCGTAATGATAGAACGGATCAAATTGGTGGAGGGGTTGCGCTCTATGTTAGAGAGGGCATTGAGACAGAAAGGATTAAAGTTTTGCAGGAAACAAAATTTGCTGTAGAATCTCTATGGATTGAAATTCCATGTATGAAGGGGAAGGTGATGGCAGTGGGGGTGTACTATCGACCACCTGGCCAGAATGAACAAATGGATGATGAAATGCTCAAAGAAATCAAGGAAGCTAACAAAAGTCACAGCAGAGTAGTAATAATGGGTGATTTCAATTACCCCGGTATCGACTGGGTCAGTGTCATGGCAGGACATGCTAGGGAGATAAAGTTTCTAGATGAAATAAATGACTGCTTCTTGGAGCAGCTGGTTCATGAACTGACCAGAGGGGAAGCCACACTGGACCTAGTGCTTAGTGGAACACCAGATCTGGTGCAAGAGATAAGGGTGTTGGGACCACTTGGCAATAGTGGTCATAGCATGATCGTGTTTGATTTAATTAGTGGAGGAGGGATAGTAAAGAAATCCACAGTACTACCTTTTAA
The DNA here is from genome assembly GCA_033557465.1 of Ichthyophis bannanicus. NCBI lineage: Eukaryota > Metazoa > Chordata > Amphibia > Gymnophiona > Ichthyophiidae > Ichthyophis > Ichthyophis bannanicus. The sequence continues at coordinate 1,267,944,620 of CM066032.1, read as the reverse complement.
CTTTCAAAAGGGAGACTATGATAAAATGAGGAATATAGTTAAGAAAAAACTAAAAGGAGTGGTTGCAAAGGTTAAAGACTTACATCAAGCTTGGGTGTTGTTTAAAAATACTATCCTGGAAGCCCAGACCAGCTGTATTCCACGCATTAAGAAAAGTGGAAGAAAGTCCAAAAAACTGCCAGCATGGTTTAAAGGTGAGGTCAGAGAGGCTGTTGCTGCCAAAAAAAAGCATCTTTCAGGAAATGGAAAAAAGAGCCAAATGACGAAAACTGGAAACAGCACAAGCACTGGCAAGTTAAATGCAAAGCATTGATAAGGCAGGCAAAGCAAGAATTTGAGAGGGAACTTGCTACGGAAGCAAAAACAAGAAATAAAGACTTTGTCAAGTACATTCGTAGCAAAAGGCCCGTGAGAGAGTCAATTGGACCGTTAGATGATAGAGGGGTAAAAGGGGCAGTAAGAGGAGACAAGGCTACAGCGGAGAGACTGAATGAATTCTTTGCTTTGGTCTTTACTGAGGAAGACGTAGGGATGTTACCCAAGATTGAAGTGGTATTTAAAGGTGATACTGCAGAGGAATTGAGAGAAATATCGTTACACCGTGAAGATGTATTACAACTATTTGATAAACTAAATAGTAGCAAATCACCTGGACCGGATGGTATACATCCAAGAGTGTTGAAAGAACTGAAATATGAGATTGCAGACCTGCTATTAGTAATCTGTGAACTTTCATTAAAATCATCTGTAATACCTGAAGATTGGAGGGTCGCCAATGTAACGCCAATTTTTAAAAAGGGTTCCAGGGGTGATCCGGGAAATTACAGACCGGTGAGCCTGACATCAGTACCGGGGAAAATGGTAGAAACCATCATAAAGAACAAAATTACACAGCATGTAGATAGTCATGGCCTAATGGGAGACAGCTAACATGGCTTTAGATTAGGAAGATCTTGTCTTACTAATCTGATATGTTTTTTTGAAGGTGTGAATAAACAGGTAGACAAAGGTGAGTCAGTTGATATAGTGTATCTGGACTTTCAGAAAGCCTTTGACAAGGTCCCTCATCAGAGACTTTTGGCAAAACTAAAAAGTCATGGGATAGGAGGCAGTGTACTATTGTGGATCGGGAACTGGTTAAAAGATAGAAAGCAGAGGGTAGGGCTAAATGGCCAATTTTCCCAATGGAAAAAGGTGAATAGTGGAGTACCCCAGGGATCTGTACTGGGTCCGCTCCTTTTTGATATATTCATAAATGACCTGGAAAAGGGAATAACTAGTGAGGTTATCAAATTTGCAGACGACACAAAACTGTTTAAAGTTGTTAAAACCCAAGAGAACTGTGGAAAACTGCAGGAGGATCTGGATAAATTGGAAGACTGGGCATCCAAATGGCAGATGAAATTTAATGTGGACAAGTGCAAAGTTATGCACCTAGGAAAGAACAACCCACACTATGGTTACATGATGCAAGGTTCCACATTGGGAACCACCACCCAGGAAAAAGATTTAGGAGTCATCGTGGATAACATGTTAAAACCCTCCGCTCAGTGTGCAGCGGCAGCCAAGAAAGCAAATAGAATGCTAGGTATCATAAGGAAAGGAATGGAAAATAAAACAAAGGATATTATAATGCCTCTGTATCGTTCCATGGTACGACCGCACCTTGAATATTGTGTGCAATTCTGGTCGCCGTATCTTAAAAAGGATATAGCGTTATTAGAAAAGGTACAGAGAAGAGCCACCAAAATGGTAAAGGGGATGGAAGGCTACTCCTATGAAGAGAGGCTACATAGGTTAGGGCTCTTCAACCTGGAAAAGAGACGGCTGAGGGGAGATATGATAGAGGTCTATAAATTAATGAATGGAGTGGAACGGGTAAACGTAGATCGATTGTTTATGCTATCAGAATATAGAAAGACTAGGGGACATGTAATAAAGCTACAGGGTAAACTATTTAAGACAAATAAGAGAAAATATTTTTTTACTCAACGTGTAATCAAACTCTGGAATTTATTACCGGAGGATGTAGTAAGAACTGTTAGTGTAGCTGGGTTTAAAAAAGGTTTGGACAAGTTCCTGGAGGAAAGGTCCATCAACCATTATTAAAAAGGGACCCAGGATATCAATGCTTGACCCAATACAAGCATTGTGGAACCTGTGTCTTTTGGGGATACTGCTAGGTACGTATGACCTAGATTGGCCACCGTTGGAAACAGGATACTGGGCTTGATGGACCTTGGTCTGACCCAGTATTGCATATCTTATGTTCTTATGATTTTGCAGACAGTCTTTAAATTCCAGTGATATATTCTTAAGGTCATATTTTGCTGCATTCATGAGTGGTTTTCTCTTTTTCAACTTTAGCTTGAGTTTGCATACTAGTAGTTGATGATCTGTACCACAGTCAGCTCCAGGTTTTGTCTTTGTTGATGTTATAGAGCTTTTCCATCATTGACTTCCACAGAGGTAGTCAATTAGATTTTTATACAATCCATTGGGTGAAGTCCATGTGTACAGTTGCCGCTTGTGTTGCTGGAAGAATGTGTTTGAGATGAATAGATCGTTGGTCTTGCAGAATTCTATCAGTCTTTCTCCAGCTTCATTTCTTTTGCCAAGTCCATATTTTCCAACTACTTTGTCTTCTTCTTTGTTGCCAACCTTTGTGTTCCAGTCACCCATGACTATCAGGATATCCTGTTTGCATGTTCTGTCAATTTCAGCTTGTACTTGTTCATAGAACTCTTCAATTTAATTCTCTTCTGCAGCTGTTGTTGGGGCATATACTTGAATTATAGTTGTGTTGATAGGCATTCCTCGTAGACGAATAGAGATTAAATGTTCGCTGACTGCATTGTATTTCATTACAGTTCTTGCAAGTTTCTTCTTTATTATAAATGCAACACCATTTCTTCTTTGTCTTTCATTTCCAGCATAGTAGACCATGTGATCATCTGATGCAAAGTGCCCGATGCTAGTCCATTGCAGTTCGCTGACACCCAACAGATCAAGTTGTACACGTTCCATTTCATTCTTGACCACCTCCAACTTCCCTTGGTTCATGCTTCGTACGTTCCATGTTCCAATGTGTAAGACATTTTTACAGCTCCTGACTCTCATTTCATGTGCAGCTACATCAGCAGTCAGACGTCCCAAGGGCTTTGATCCAAACACATCATAAATGCTGGCTTTACTCTGAAAAGTCTTCAGCTCTTCCCCAGTAGCTGGTTGAGTGCCTTCCGACCTGGGGGTCTCATCTTCCGGCACCATAGCACAATTTGTTTTGTTGTAACTATCCATTGGGTTTTCGTGGCAAGATACAGAAGTAGATTGCCATGCCTTTCTTCTGCGCAGTTTAAGTTTGGTGTTGTTGCCGTTGTCACAGAAATGTGATCCTCCGCCGTCAACACTATCCCATTCTGCTGCTGCCCAGATGGGTGGTTTGTCTTGGTCTGGCACCTCAGCTGAGACCTGTCCATCTTGGGAGACCCTGCCAGTAGTTAAACTACCGATAGTTTAGCTCTCAGCATCACTGATGCACACAAGCATATACTCCGCTATATACTGGAGAAATACAAATACAATAAATACATACCTCCCTGAACCTCTTTCTCACTTAATATTTCATACAGCTTATTTAGGTAATTACTCTTCTCCCTCCGGCCTCTAAATCTTTCCCTTCATGAAACTCCATTTAATATATTTCTCCCTTATTCCGTTCACTTCCCCACTCTACACTGTAAATAGCTCTGCCTCGGCATCCGCTATTCTGCTCTATAGGTGAACAGCTGATTTGTAAATAGTACCTTGTAATATAGTTTGATATGTTCTGTGTTCTTTGTAAATGAGTTCTGCTCATTGTAAACCACCCCTGATCACTGGAAGGGGCGGTATATAAAATGTGTAAATAAATAAATAAATAAATAAATAAATAAATTAACGGTGAATTCGTGTTTGCTAATGTTAATTCACCATTAATGTGCACCATTGAATAACATGGGACTTACAGTGAATTAATGTACATTAACTTTAGTGCACCTTAGTAACTAGCTCCCTCAGGGTTTGGAAAACCTGTGACTCACATCTTGTAGTTTACCAGTGTGAAACAATGAGTAAAGATATTCTTACTTTTCTTGTTTAAGTTCCCATTTTAAGTAGTGCTGGAATCCAGATTCTGTATAATTTAGAAATATTATATAAAAAAAAGAGGTTTTGGACATACCCATCTGTTAAGAGACATGAGCTTCCATTAACCCGTTAGGAACCTTAGTTAATACGTAAAAAGGAAGAAACAGTTTGGAGGGAGGGGAGCGAGGGAATGACACTCTACTACATAATATTCCTCCTTAATTATTGTTATATATTCACTTTTGCATATATAGTATGTGTGGTACCCACACAACACCAATGCTATACAAAGCAAAAGTAGTAAGAATCAGTTTAATGCCTTGCAGCATCTATAGAATACGTACAGCCTGAACATCAGTGCAGACTGTTCCTGTACCATGCAGACGTGGTTCACTGTTGTTCTAGATGTTAGAGGAGACGGGGAGAGGATCTGGGCAAACATGGAGAATTGATTCAGCCTATTTCTCCCCACAATCACACCGAGGTCTTTTTCCTGGTCCGTGCACATCAATCTTTTGCCCCCTATCGCATACAATTCCCTTGGATTTCTGCTTCCCAAGTGCATTACACTGCACCTCTTCACATTAAATCTTAACTGCCAAGAATTAGACCATTCTTCCAGCTTTTGTAGATCTTTCGTCGTGTTCCCCACTCACTGAGGGGAGTCCACTCTGTTGCAAATTTTGGTGTCAGCAGCAAAAAGACAGACTTTTCCATTCAGCCCTTCGACAATATCACTCACGAATATATTGAGCAGTACCAGTCCCAAGACTGAACCAAGGGGCACACCACTAATCACTTTCCTTTCATCCAAGTGAGTTCCGTTTACCATCATCCTCTCTTGTCTGTCAGTCAACCAATTTCTGATTCAGTTCACCATCCTGGGACCCATCCCCAAGCTGTTGAGTTTATTGATACGCCTCCTATGAGGAACAGTATCAAAGGCTTTGCTGATATCTAGGTAGATCATATCCATCGCATGCCCTTGATCTAGTTCTCTGGTCACCCAGTCAAAGAACCCAATCAGATTTGTTTGGCAAGATCATCCTTTGATAAAACCATGTTGCCTTGGATCATGCAACCTGTTTGAGGAAGTCCACTATTTGCTGTTTCAGGAGCACCTCCATTACTTTTCCCGCCACCGAGGTAAGGCTTACTGGGCTGTAGTTTGTCACTTCTTCCCTATTACCACTTTTATGTAGAAGTACCACATCAGCCCTACTCCATTCCTGTGTAATTTCTCCTGTCTGCAAGGATCTATTAAAAGCATCCTTTAAAGGCCCTGCAAGAACTTCTCTTAGGTCTTTCAGTATCCTGGGGTGTATCCCATCTGGTCCCATAGACTTGTCCACTTTCAGTTTTGCAAGCTTTCTAATACATCATCTTTTGTGAATGGTGTGGTATCTACTCCATTCCCATTTGTATATTTGTCAATCACCTGGTCCTTCTCCGGGATTTTCTCTAGTGAAAATAGAGCAGAGGTATTTGTTTAGCATTGTCGCTTTTTCAGTGTCACTTTCTACAAATCCGTTCCCAGCACTTTTGAGTGCTGCAGTTCCAAATCTGATTTTCCTCCTCTCCTGAATATACCTGTTACTATGTTACTGTGTAACTTATTTAAAATACTGCTGTTCTTCTGCTCTCATTTGCTTCTCGCTACAACCATGTTACTCCCTTGCTTTAACACTTTCATCGGCTTCCCATTCAATATTGTGTCCATTCCAAAATTCTCATTCTGATCCATAAAGTTCTTCATTCTGGTGTTCCTTCATATCTTTCCTCTCATATCATTCTTCACACCCCATAACATTTCCTCTGCTTTCCCCATTCAAATTGTCTGCACCTTCATTGCCTTCCCATGCTCGGTTAGAACAGACACGTTATTCTGCTTTTTATTTCCTCAGTCCCTATCTTTGGAACAACCTTCCACCTGCCCTCTGTCTAGAGCCCTCTTTCACCAGTTTCAAATCCCAGCTCAAGACATTGTTGTTTCAGGAAGCCTTAGATATACCCATCACATAATGTACTAGACCCTGTGAATGACCTTTTTCTCTTTTTTCTTCTCTTCTTCCCTTCCTAGTGTGCTTGAGACTCTTTCCTATCTGAGATATTGGAGTTCCTTTCTACTTTTTCATTTGTTTTTATTGTAAGCAGCCTCACCAACTAGATTTAAAGGCAGCATATCAAGTTTTTAAATAAATATAGCACTCACATGTTTCCAAAGCCATGTAGAAAGATATTCATTAGGTTCACATCCTGATTCCATTATATTTCTGAAAGGTGTTTCCCATTTATGTCCATCATGGAGGGGCCTGGAATCTTAAGTTCATTCTTAGAGCACTTGCCACTCTTTCTTTGGAATCTTTACTCTTGTAATGGAAAATGGAGATTTCCCGGTGGGAGTTGAAAGAGCTTCGGTGGGTGGAACAATGTGTGGAGAACGGGGGAATAATTGGGTTTGAGGCTTTGAAAGAGTAATTTGGATTGGTAGACTCTGACTATTTTCCATACCTACAGTTGCGACACTATATAGTCACCTGAGTGCTGCGAGAGCTGAAATCCCAGGAATCACCAGTGGAGCAGCTCTTTTCTAGAGATCAGATCAAGGGATCCATTTCAACTCTATATTGGATGATGGAAGGGGAGTGCGAGGATAAGAGTGGGTTCCAGCGCCAATAGGAAGCTGACCTGGGTGTCGCCTGGTATAGGACAGGTTGGGAAAAGTGTATAGAGGCTTCTACAAAGGCGTCATAGCAGGCAACATAATTGAACACAATTATAAAATACTATATATCGATGGTATCTTTTCCTGGAAAAGATATATTTGTATGGTACAAAGGGGGAGACCTGCTGTAGGCAATGCAGGGAGCAGGGTTCTCTGTTTTACACATGGTGGACCTGTGCCAAGGTGCAGAGGTTATGTCAGAGTGTGTTTGTATGATTGGGGGAAATTCTGGGATATGAGTTAGTGATTGGAATGGAGATGTCCCAGCAGACATGGTTCCGCATGCAGACTGGGTGCTGGTCCAAGTGGAATGTCCGGCCTGCAGCATGGTCTTGGCTCGAACGTGGAAGCAAGGGGAACCACCAGCACTAAAGGATATTGAAGACTGCTTGAAACATGTTTATTTGATGTGCAAATTAACAGTATTGAAATATTATAAGTTAACTTACTTTGTAAAAGCATGGAGCAAAATGTCAGCTTGGCTAAGTAAGTAGAATGTATTAGGTTTCATAGAGTAATCTCCTTGATTTCTATGGGCCCGATATTCAAAAGGCATTTACATGGTTTACAGCCCAGTAAGTCACGTAAATGCCATAAACGGGAATATTCGATGGCACCTACATGGTTAGTGCTGTCAAATATCTCCGTCTGTGTCCCTACGTGCCCCCATGCTATCCAGTTAGCATCAGGGTGTATTGGTGGTAACCGGGTAGCGGCAATATTGCACTGCTACCTGGTTAGCGCTCTACAGCTAAAACTAGGTAAACTTTTGGCTCGCCTAGTCTTAGTCGTGGATGCTAACCAGCTAGTGGTCCAATATCACCGCTGCCTGGGTAGGCTATACGGCAGTTTCCCCGGGGTACCCAAACCGGATATACAATGTCGTCAGCATGGTATTGAATATCCGGGGTTAAGTGTGAGCAGACAGGACTATGCGCTGATGCGGCGCATAACTCGCCCAATTCAGTATCTATCCCTATATGACTTGATGCGGTGGTATTAGATGATGTGTATCTAGATATTGGGTTTAGGAGGGAGGGGGTAGGGAGGAATTGTATCCCTGTATACGTTTCTCTTATTTCATTTGAAAATTAATAAAAACTTAAATTGAAAAAAAAAAAAAAGGTTAGGGCTTTTCAACTTGGAAAAGAGATGGCTGAGGGGCAATATGAAAAAGATCCATAAATTAATGAATGTAATAGAACAAGTAAACGTAGATTGATTGTTTACACCATCAAAAAGTAGAAAGACTAGAGGACACATAATATATTCCATTTAAGACTAATAAGAGAAAAAGCTTTTTCACCCAATGCGTAATCAAACTCTAGAATTTGTTACTAGAGGATGTAGTGAAGGCTATTAGTGTAGCTGAGTTTAAAAAAGGTTTGGATAAGTTCCCGGAGGAAAAGTCCATAAACCATTATTAAAGAGGACCTGGGAAATCCACTGCTTGCCTCAGGAAAAACACTGTGGAACCTGTGTGCCTTTTTGGGAACCTGACAGGTACTTGTGTTCTGGATTAGCCACTGTTTGAAACAGGATATTGGAATTGATAGACCTTGGTCTGACCCAGTATGGCATTTCTTATGTTCAAGCCCCTAGAAAATGTGCAGGGTTCAAAGGACTTGTATCAGATGTAGTGAGACAGGTTAACTCTAAATCAAATAGTGGGTGTGAGCCCTGTTGTGTAATATACTGTGTTCAGATTAAAAGCAGGTGTGTGTCTACTCTATTGCAGATTTTGGTATCATCTGCAAAGAGGCAAATCTTACCTGACAGCCCTTCCACAATATCACTAGCAAAGATGCTTAAAAGAATCAGACCAAGGACAGATCCCTGCAGCACACCATTGGTAACATCCTTCTCCTCAGAGTGAGCTCTATTTACCTTTGTTGCCTCCCACTCAACCAATTTCTTACCCAGTTAGTCACTTTAGGGTCCATCCCTAGGGTTCTCAATCTATTAATAAACAAAAATATTAAAAAGAATCAAAAGCCCAATTTAATGGTATAAGGACCTCAAAATAAACAGCCAAAATGAATCAAGGCCACAGAGGCAGAGTTGCTCGTTATCTCATTATTGGTCCACAGAAACTCCTAATATAGAAGCCATAACACCCTTAACTAGGGCTTCAATTTCTAATCCTATTATTTATTTACTTTTTTACAACATTTCTTAATTTAATCTTTTGATTCAGTCTTACAAATTATTCTCAAAACCTTTCATGAAAAACATTTAAATTCAGGATTCTTAAAGATTTTCAAAACATCATCAAAAATGTGCAAGTCAGTTGACAAGCATAAAAAACAAACACACAGAAAATAGCCAAACATATCTGATGCAATAGTGTGTTTCGACTTATCTGCATCAAGGATAAAGATAGTTTTCAGGGTATCACTATGTGCCCTCCAGTCTTTTATGAAAGTCCAAGTCCGCACATATTCCAAATAGCTTTAAGCAGACACATGCACCAAGCTGGGAACTGACTTCAGATAAGCAGTGCATTTTGCAATGGGACGCTGGCAACTGACTTTAGATAAGAATTAAATTTTGCATGAGAAGTTTCTTAGGATTAACTTTCTAAATTATTGTACTCTATGGGGTATGTTTACTAAACGGCGTTAACATGGCAGCTGTGACTTTATCGCGCGATACGTGATGTAATCGCACGATAATGGTGCATTACCATGCGAGAACGTCATGTATCACGTGATAACGTGTCCTGCGGTGTTAAGGTGCGCAGAGGGTGGAATAAGGCTCCCCAGAGGGTGGAGGAAGGCTCCCCAGGGGTGGAGATAAGGGGTCAATGGGCAGAGAGTGAGCGGGGAGAGGCCCCATGTACACTAACGCCATGAAATGAAGGTCTGAAAATTAGTGCCAGTGAAAACCTCGCGCTAGAGGCACATTTGCAGGGGAGAGAGACCATTTCAGTCAGCAATGTACAGCAAAGGCAAGGATACCAAGAAAAGTGATAGCAGTGACACATGTGCAGCAACATCATAGTGCCCAAGTACGAGAAGGCACTACTGTGCGGCTGCAGATGGGGTACAGGGGGCTGCAGGCGGGACATGCAGTGGGGTAGCTGGGGCACAGGGTGGGCAAGGCAGATGCCTAGGTGACACATAGGAATGTAGAAGCGGGAAACCAGCAAGACAGCAACTGACCAAGGGCAAACATGGCCACGAGTGTGTGCCCCACAGTGTCCCAGGGCACAGTACCCAGCAAGTACCCCAAAGGGCACATAATATCGGCAGGCAGTGCCGGGGGGGAAGCGTGGATGTCTATGCAGGCACCCCTACCCCATATCACGCACCATAGGCAGCCGCCTACCGGCACACTGGATGGCCTGGGACTGCGCACCACCAGTACCACCAGCAGAAGGGCATCTCAGCATGGTGGCGGAAGGTGCTGGTGGTGGAGGGGGCAGTGGCATCTGCCCACAGCAGACCACAGCCAAGCCCTGTTTAGGTGGGTGCCGTGCACTGCAACAGACAAGGTCTGTCTGACAAACAGCATGGTATCCCCAGGGAATAATCTGCCCTTCTGGCAACTGTGGTGCAGTACACACAGCCAGTGTGTTCAGGGGCAGAAGGTCACAAGTTCAAGCCCCAGCTGTGGCTCCTGCAAACCTTGTCCCTACATTTTACCCAGTACTAAACCGTGGTAATAAAGATGGAACCTTTATTGTAGATAAAATAAACATGCCATAAATGCCTATATTTTACCCTACAGAGCACAGACATCATAAACATGTGCAATCCCTAGAGCATAGTTTCCCAACTGCAGTCCTGGAGGACCAAACACCATTCAGGTTTCATGCTGTCCCTAATAAATATGCCTGTGTTGCATTTGTCTGCACCGCCCCCCATTGTATGCAAAAGTATCTCATGCATATTCATTAGGGACAGTATGAAAACCGGAACCGTGTTTGGCCACTGTGACCGGAGTTGGGAACCTGTGCCCTAGGGCAGCAGCCAACAGGGGCACAAACACCCACACCCACAGGCTCCACTATCCAAAGCCTCATGGAGAGTCAGGCTGTTGGGCCCTGCGTGGAGCAGCATCTCCGAATTCTGGTACCTGCATACCTTAGCAATGCCGTCCTAAACTTGGGAACACATTCCACATATATCAAAAGGTTGCTATGATTAATGTCAGCTAACAAATCCTAAGTTAAACATGATTTGTTGACAGAGATTCATCATAGCAACCTTTCTGATATCTTTGGAGTGTGTTTCAGTTTTTGCTTCTGACAGTGTTTACCACCCCGGGGAGTGACCCCAACGGTATTGCGTACCATAGCAATGCCTGCACTGTGCCCAGGACTGGTGTGGCAGCCAGGGCTGCCACAAACCTCTATATTTGCACAATGCTGGCATAGGTGTGGGATTGTGTGTATGTCTATCCAGTGTGTTGTGGCTGTCTACACCTTACTGAGCCCACACTGCTTGCACTGTTTCCAGTGTTAGCCTGCCAATGTGCATAATGAGGAGCAAGGTACTGTGGGTATGGCCCGGACAGGGTGGCTTGGGCAGGATGCATCTGCACAGGGCATAGGGTAATGGCTGGGACATTGCAGTGCCTGACCACCACCTGCACGGACAGGGTGGCCACAGCATGTCATGCTGGGAGGTCACTCTCACCCTGACTGAGCAGTGGCCACGGCATGGCTAGGTTCCCCCATAGTGCTAGACAGTTTTTCTGTCAAGTGATATTTATGGGTTCCTTTTTTTGGGGCCCAATCACTAACATACTTGCTTGGTGTGTGTGCTCACATCCCATTTTTGGGTGCACACAGTTTCTCCAGGAACATGCACTATATACTAGCTAGCAGACTGTCTGCAGTTAGCATGTTTATGGCTGGAACACCTTGTAGGGTGTAGCGGGTAGAGACTGACTGTGCCTTCTGTTGGTGAATGTCAGATAGTGGTGGGGGGCAGCTGAGCTTTTCCAGCGTTCTGCCTGTCTGTGATTGCTTTATATGATGCATACAGATCTGTGTAGGGTGCCCGTTCCCCAGGAGGACTGGGGTTGATGGTCCCCTCTACTGCCACCATTGCAGAGATTTAGAATGTTTATCTGTTGGTGGGAGATCCTGTCTCCCACCCTGAGCCACAGAGGGCAGGTTGGGTGGTGCTACATAATATGCTTTTGGGTCCAAACACCCCCCTTCACCTGTAACATGTGACCATGGTACCCACACAGGATATGCACTATTCTGGGTGCATCATAGTCCACAAGGGCTAGATGTGACTGGGAAATACAGATGGACACAGGTGTATCCTAGGTGTGTCTACAAGGACTACCTATTCACACACTGGCACTGAAGGGGACCTGCAGCATAATCTATCTCAGTCAAGCCAGGTGCTGCGGACCTGGTGCTGGACATCCCACCTCACCCTCAGGGTGAGCACAGGACCCACACAATGTCATGGTCTATAGCTACTCTGTGCCAGTAACACACACGGTCAGTTCCCCCTATCAGGCTGAAGTGCTGTGGGGGTGCATACCCCATCTTGTGATCAGCTGTAGACTGCTGATCTGCATGTGCAGTGCATCATGGTTACGGGTGGGTTTACCCTATCCTGGTAACCACAGCAGACAGTTTGTGTGGTGACCTGCAGTCTTTCTGTAGCTAGCCAGCAGTGTGTTAGTAGCTATAGAAATGTAGCCCACTAGTTACCTCAATGACTGTGGAGGCAGAGGTCATGGGTTTGATCCCACAGTGGTGCTATTTAATAAGGCTGTCTGAGGCTTATCCTTTTAATTTAAATCAGTGCTGCCAGCAAAATGCACCCTCACAGTGCTGTAATCTTAAGGTGCCTCATAAGGCGCCCTATAAGGCGCCCTATAGGGCACATTAGAAGGCTCCTTGGCGGACAGGGCACTTTATAATGTGCCCTATGGAGTGCCTTATAAGGCGCCTTATGCGGCACCTTATGTTACGGCACTGTGAGGGTGCTTTTGCTGACAGTACTGATTTAACTTAAAAAAGGAAATGCCTCAGACAGCACTGATTTAGATTAAAAGGAATTGCCTCAGACAGCCTTCTTACATAACATCACTGTGGGATCAAACCCATGACCTCTGCCTTTGCAGTCATTGCAGTAACCAGTGCTGGCATGAACTTAGGGTTAACGGCGCCCACTATCACGCGATACAGATTTTTGCCACCTTGCCTCCGGAACGCCCACTCCTTATATGGCATTGTTCACATTATCGCTGCAACTAGCGCCGGTAACATTAAGATGGTTTAGTAAACATACCCCCATGTGAATGGAAAATTATGAACCTATGATTGAGAGTGAATGGTGATATACTGTAAGATTATACATGAAATGGTGAGTCTCAAGTGAGAGGCTCTTTTATATCTCCTGACCTTGCATTCTGAGGTTCATTTATATACATTTTATTTTATTTTCTGTCGGGATACTCTGATGGAATATATAAGTGATTGAGTTGACTTTTTGATTTGTGAGATCGACTTATCTTGGATGTTGACTGTGGATCTCATTTGGGCGATTATATGTTGTTTTTTTTAAAATAAAAAGCAACATACACACTTATGTGCCCTTATCAAATTGCTTACTTGAAAGTTGCCATAACACCTGCTCTAAGGCAAGAATAGCTTTATTTATTTATTTACAATCTCTTCTATACCGCGCTATTCGGCATCAGTGCGGTTTACATGGAACAAAATTATCAGAACAGGATAACAGGTCTGAGTTTACAATTAACAGGACAGCAGAATTTGGATAACAGTGGGGTAACTATTTGCACACAGGTGTCATAGAATAATATGTGTATACATTCAAAACGTTCAAAAGAACCAAAAAATGTAAGCTTCCTTTTTATTTTATTTTTTCTTTGCTTTCAAGATACAAGATACAAAATCAGGATTCCTTCTTCTCTTATTTAATATATCCCAAAACAATCTCTTAAAAATATTTGGAAGAGAAGAATCCCCGAGTAAACTTATTCAATACAAAAATGCTTTTAAAACAAGGGTCTCAGGGTCTCGACGCTCTACTCCGGCGCCTATTGGCGTTTCAAATGTTTTCTTCAGGAGACCATATCCTATAAATAAATAAAATTTACAATATACTATTATCCTACTATCAAATACCATTAAAAACAGTTATTAACAATATATTTCTACGCTACTTACAGATATATTATGCTGCCCACGTTCTCTCTCCTTGTTTCTAATACGAAAAAACGCCGCGCATGCGTGATGGTAAAACCATTGCTATTTAAAACCCTTTCCGATTATGTCATACGTTTTCCTTGCGTACTACCTAAGGCAATTACATCATGAATATTCATACTTAAATGTAGAAACTATATCAATACCATTTCATATCTAGTTGAAATGTAACACTTTTATACTTGATGTTGCTCCTTATACTTAACCCCTCTAAATGTCGCTCTTCTCCTCCAATCTTAATGATAGATCTATTCATTGGAATAACTTGTTCTTTATGGATAATTTATCCTCTACTTATGGCCAATGTAGCTTTAGATCTTCAGACTAGCCTACAGACAGGAAATCCATTCAATAGATACATTTAACCCCCTTGGAGCAACAGTTTGCAATTTATGTATCCACCATTGTTCACGTTGTAACAAAGTTTCATCTAGTGTTTTTCCTCCCCTCGGAACCTGAATCTGTTCTATTGCTAAGCTACGAAGTTGATCAAATGTATGGCCCTGGGAAAGGCAATGCGAGACGATCGGAGCCTCTAGCCGACGGCATTTTAATTGACTTCTATGTTCTCGTAACCTCACCCGCAGTGAACGGATTGTTTTGCCAATGTAAATTAATCCACATGGGCATTTGAGTACATAAATTATCGCTTCTGAAGCGCACGTCGTCTGTGATCTAAGATAATATATTTGCCCCTGATGGCTGAAATGTGATTGTTCTAACATAATCTCACACATGTCGCAAGTGCCGCAGCTTTTATGCCCTTTAATAACTGACTGTTCCTTTATCGGGGGAAGTACCGCTGGACTCAAATATTCCTTCAAGTTTCGTCCTCTTTGCCAAACACATCTAATCGATTTCTTTTCTAAACCAGGCACTACCGATAAAACATTTTTATGTTTATTTATGAGTTTTTGTAGGCTATAACTTAATGGAGTATACGGTGTGATGAAATTAATGTTCTCATTATCATCTTCCTTTTGTCGTACATTATAGGGATGTTTTAGCAGGGCTGCCCTATGATTATAGAGGGCTCTGCGATATGCCTTCTGTACTATCATCACCGGGTACCCTCTTTTTATGAAATCTGTTTTTAATTTAGCGGCCTGTTTTTTATATTCTTGTGTACTCGAACAATTGCGCCGGTACCGTAAAAACTGTGGAAACGGTAACAATTGTTTTAACTTTTGAGGATGTTTACTAGAAAACTCTAAAAACGTATTCCTATCGGTGGTCTTCCTGAATATCGATGTACTCCAACTGTGGACTTCTCTGGTTACTTGAACATCAAGATAAGTTATGCGGTCCTGGTGGAATGTGGAGGTAAACGTGATGTTTTCATCCTGGTGGTTTAGCCAGGATAAAAATTGTTCAAGGGAATCTAACGGTCCTTTCCATAAGACAAAAACATCGTCTATATATCTTCGCCATGTTACAATATGGGGCATAAAGAGGGATGGGTATAGGTGGCTTATTTCAAAATTCTCCATATAGAAGTTTGCCACTGAGGGGGCGCAGGTCGCCCCCATAGCTACCCACGCGATCTGCTGATATATCACTCCCTCAAAAATAAAATGATTTTGATAAATAGCCAATTTTGCTATCTCCAGAAGAAAATCGATGTGTGTAACTGATAAATCCCCCCGGGAAATTAACGTTTGTTTAATTATATTGACTGCTGCCTCTTGCGGTATACTAGTATACAGCGAAGAGACGTCCAAAGTGACAAGCCAGGTATTTTCTTGATCTGCCCAATTCGCTAATTCCTCCAAAATATTTAAAAAATGTGTGGTGTCTTTCACATAAGAGTGTATACGGGAAAGTAAAGGGCGTAAAAATGAGTCTATATAGGTCGACAGGGGTTCCAGAATACTGCCTCTGGTAGATACTATCGGTCTACCAGGGGGAGCCGTTCTGTTCTTATGTATTTTGGGGACAGTATAAAATTTAGCCATTGTAGGGGAAACAACATTCAAATAGTTAAATTCTTTCTGAGAAATCAGTTTTTGTTGTAACGCTTGTTGAGTAACATGTATAATTTTTAACTTTAATTGTGAGGTTGGATTTAAAGATAATACCTTATATGTGGTGGTTATTTGTAATTGTGCCATGGCTTCTTCAATGTATTTGGCGCGATCTAAAACGACTACTGCCCCTCCCTTGTCTGCCACTCCTCCTCTCCTTCTTCCTACCCTGTCCTTTCTATTTATAGGATATGGTCTCCTGAAGAAAACATTTGAAACGCCAATAGGCGCCGGAGTAGAGCGTCGAGACCCTGAGACCCTTGTTTTAAAAGCATTTTTGTATTGAATAAGTTTACTCGGGGATTCTTCTCTTCCAAATATTTTTAAGAGATTGTTTTGGGATATATTAAATAAGAGAAGAAGGAATCCTGATTTTGTATCTTGTATCTTGAAAGCAAAGAAAAAATAAAATAAAAAGGAAGCTTACATTTTTTGGTTCTTTTGAACGTTTTGAATGTATACACGTTGATATTCCATGTTCAACGAAACAGACCACAATAGAATAATATGTAACATAGTGGGTAACTATTTACTTACAGGTGTCATTAATAATATGTGACATAGGTCTCAATAATCAAGGATATCTTGATAGGAGTGTAAGTTTAGCTGACTAGGAATTCTGGTGTATATTTATTTATTTATTTTATTTATTTAGCATTATTTCTATACCGCCTTCTCCTTCAATCAAGGCGGTCTCCACAGCAAACAATCAAATGTGTTCATGTGTTCTCATGCAGTGGTGCGTGTAGTGTGTTTGAGGTAGTGTGTCTTTGATTTGGTTGATCTTACTATAATTATGCGCTATTATACATTCTATATACAATGGTCAGGGTGTGGGTATGTCCGTTGTTCTAGCTTGATTAGTAAGTTATGTGACGTGTCCATAGTGTTCAAGGAATAGAGTTGTCTTCAGCTGTTTGCGAAAGTCTTTGACGTCAGTTGTTAGTCTCAGCTCGTCTGGGAGGGAGTTCCAGATAGTTGGTGCGGCCAGCGAGAGTGCTTGTTCTGCGGTGTCCTTGCGTGTCTTGGTGAATTCTTTTGGGGTGTTCACTCAGTTGGAGGTGCCTCTTCTTCTTGGTCGTGTGCTTGTGTCAGGTTTTATGGGTGTGTGTAGGCTGGTGGCTGAGGAGTGCTGTTTGATCTTGAATATGTTTATGATGGTTTTGTATTTGATGCGTGAGTTGATTGGGAGCCAGTGTAGTTCTTTCAGTATGGGTATGATATGTTCTTGTCTTGCAGTGCCGGCTATTATGCGGGCCTCTGTGTTTTGTACTAGTTGCAATGGTTTGAGTGTTTGTTTTGTTAGTGCCAGGTAGATTGGCTTGCAGAAGTCTAGTAGTGGGGTTATTAGTGGCTGGTAGACTGTGCGGAAGTGCTCAGGGGTGAGGAGGGGCTTCAGTGGTCTGATGAGTCTCATTCTGTGGTATGCGCTTTTGGTGGTTTTGCTTATGTGTGATTGGAGGTTCAGCTCCTTGTCCAGGGTCACTCCGAGGTACTTTACGTCCGTTTTTATAGATCTCCAGGAACAAGCAGGAATGAGTCTTCACATATGGGTACGTCGGTACCGACGGAGCCTGCGCGGGAACGCTCCCCAAAAAGGAAAGCCTTTGGGAGCATCCCACAGCGCCTGTGCGCTGCCTTCCCGCCTTTCCTAACCGCCTCTCCTCAGTTCTTCTTTGCCGCGGAGCCAGCAGGTCGAGCCCTGTCACCGCTGAAGAAGTTCTTTGTTTTATTTTATTTCTTTGGTCGCGTGTCTGCCTCCCCCGACTCCGGACTGGTACCGCCGGTCTTTTCTTTCTTTTCTTAAAAAAAAACAAAAACCTATATACTTTTTCCCTCACTTAGTGTATTTTCTTCTTTGGGCCTTAGGCCTCACAAGAATTTTTTCCTCATGGAAAAACCAGCCTCCGGCTTTAAGAAATGCTCTAAGTGCAGCGGTACTATTTCTGTTACAGACACCCATGAATGGTGCCTTAAATGTTTGGGTCCTGAACACTCCATTTTGGATTGTCCGTCCTGCTCTTTGACATCGATGGCACGGCCTCGACCGATCACCTGTTAGAATGCTCTGGGGTACCGGCACAACCTTCCGGTACCGAAGTCCAGGCATTCATGGCGTCGATGGATCAGAATGTTCTGTCCATGCAGCAGGCTATCAATGCCTTCATTCAAGCTGTGACGCCGCTGATACCACAACAAACTCCGTTGTCGGTATCGACTCGGGTACCGGCACCAGTGCCGGTACCGGTACCGACTGCATCGGCATCGACCAGGATACCTACTGCAGCGGTTCCCTGTCCAGGGCTGCCCTTCGGTACCGACCCGGTACCGATGACGCCCAATGTCGATACCACTCGATACGCGTACCGAGCGTTAGAAGAGCACCCTGACAGACGGTACTTTGATTCCTCAGCTGATTCTGATACATCAGAGGAGTCTGCTGAAGTATCCATAGCCCTTCCTGAAGAGCCTTCTTCTACAAAAAGAAGAATGTCTCCTCCAGAGGATTTGTCCTTTCAAGACTTCATAAGAGAAGTAGCTAAAGGACTCTCTATTTCAGTAACCTCTGAATCAGAGCCTAGAGCAAAAAAATTAGATATTTTGGGTTATTCTAAGGCTCCTAAAGAGGCAGTCACCTTACCAATTCATGAGATTCTTTATGAACACATGATTGACTTATGGGAGACTCCTCTCTCTATCTCTCCTCATTCTCGCAGACTGGACACTATGTATCATGTCCCTCCTTGTCCTGGGTTTCATAAAACACAGCTTTCTCACCATTCCATTGTGGTGCAGTCAGCTATGAAACGGATAAAGAGTACAAAGAGACACTCTTCTGCTCCTCCAGGAAGAGAATGCAGGACCTTGGATGCTTTTGGTAGGAAAATCTTCCAAGCCAGTATGCTTATTGCTAGAATCAACTCCTATGGTCTTTACATGGGTATGTTTCTAAAAGAAGTTGCAGATAAGCTGCACACTTTCCTCCCTTTTCTCCCAGAGGATAAAAGGGAAGAATTCCTCATTTGGCTTAAGCATACTCAAGACATTTCAAAGTTTTCCAACAGGGCAGCCTTTGACTCCTTTGAAGGTGCCAGCAGAGCTTCAGGCATTGCCATAGCTGCTCGCAGAATTGCTTGGCTCCAAGCTTCTGATTTAGAACCCTGGGTTCAAGATGGCTTAGGAAATCTTCCCTGTACAGGTGAAAACCTGTTTGGCAAAGAATGGCAAATAAAAGCCACTCAAATGGATGCAGAAAATTCTGCTCTGGATAGACTTTCAAAGTCAACCTCCATTCCTGCCAAGAAAAAACCCTTCAAGAAGTCTTTTTTTCAAAAAGAGCAGATTCCCTTCTGCTTCTGGCCAACAATCTTCCACAGGTCGCTTTGCCACTAAGCATCAGCAACCTAAACAGGCCAGGCCTAAGTCTACAGGGGCTGCTGCAACTCAGCAGACACAACCTCCTCAGGGTTTTTGACTTGATGCTAGAGAACTTTGCCTTTCTGGCTCTAAAACAGCCAGAGCCTCTCACCATCCCAGGAAGGTTAGCTCATTTTGCTCCCAGATGGGAGCAAATTACATCAGAGCAGTGGACCCTCTCCATCATAAGAGAGGGTTACAAACTTCATTTCTCAGACCTTCCTCCCCAAACCATGGTGAGACACTTCAATTCTCCCACAACTCTTCTCGACTTTCTAGGTCAGGAGGTGGCTACCCTTCTTGCCCAAGGGGCAATAGAAGAAGTTCCTCTTCTTCAACAAGGGTCAGGGTTTTACTCCCCCTATTTTCTCATTCCAAAGAAGACAGGGGGATACAGACCCATATTAGATCTCAGGGAATTGAACAAATTTCTATGCAAGGAGAAGTTCAAGATGCTTTCTCTGGGCACTCTCCTTCCATACCTTCAAAGTCAGGATTGGCTTTGTTCTCTAGATCTCAAGGATGCGTACACACATGTCCTCATCCATCCCTCTCACAGAAGATTCCTCCGTTTTCTCTTCCAAGGAAAACATTATCAGTACAGGGTGCTTCCTTTTGGTCTGGCCTCTGCCCCAAGAGTGTTCACCAAATGCAACAGTAGCTGCATTTCTACGCACTCTGGGAATAATTCTATTCCCATACCTGGACGACTGGCTCATCCAAGCTCCATCTCAGTCAGAGGCCCAGATTTCCCTGGACCGCACAAGATGCATTCTGCAGTATCTGGGACTTGTGGTAAACATCCCAAAGTCTCAGCTCACCCCTACTCAGTCCCTAGAATTCATAGGGGCTTGGTTGGATACTACCACTGCAAGGGCCTACCTTCCTCAGGCCCGTTGCCAACGTCTAGTGCAGTTAGCCTCCCAGATTCAGTCAAAGAGCCATTTAACTGCCCAGGAGATGTTACAACTGCTAGGCCACATGGCTTCCACAGTGCATGTGGTACCCTATGCTCGCCTACACATGAGAGCAGCTCAATGGACTTTGTCCACCCAGTGGACTCAAGCATCAGGAGCTCTCTCAGACCAAATAGCAACCTCCAAACGTCTCTTTTGTTCTCTCCAATGGTGGATGTCCACCCAAAATCTGTTGCTGGGGTCCCCCTTCCAACAGTTGTTGCCCCAAGCAACTTGGGGAGCTCATCTACAAGACCTCTCCACTCAAGGCACTTGGTCCCCACAGGAGACCTCTCTTCATATCAACCACTTGGAGCTTCGAGCAGTTTTTCTAGCTCTCAAGGTCTTTCATACCCTGCTCAGCTACAAGACAGTCCTCATTCATACGGACAATCAAGTAGCCATGTTTTACATAAACAAGCAAGGAGGAACTGGCTCTCTGTCGCTTTGCAACGAAGCTTTAAGATTATGGGCCTTCGCTAGAGAGCATCAAATCCATCTCCTGGCAGTATACCTCCCAGGAATTCAAAACTCTTGGGCAGACAGACTCAGTTGAGTTCTGCTTCCACACGAATGGTCCCTGCACATGGATCAGGTACTCAGAATCTTCCAAGAATGGGGAACCCCGGACATAGACCTCTTTGCAAGTCCGTGGAATGCCAAACTTCCCCGGTTCTGTTCCAGAATTCCGTGTCAGGGAGTTCAGGCCAAGGATGCCTTCCTCCTTCATTGGGGTCAGGGCTTCCTGTATGCCTTTCCACCCATTCCCTTGATTCCCAAGACTCTGTTCAAACTCCAGAGGGATCAAGGATCTATGATCCTCATAGCTCCACGCTGGCCACGCCAAGTGTGGTACCCTCTACTTCTGCATCTCTCCCAAGCCCCCTCTCTGGACTTGGGGTTTGGGTGCCACAAAGTCCCCTCCTCCTGGAACAGAAGGTCTGGAGCAGCTCCCAAGTCCCTTCACCTCAGGGCTTGGTTACTGAAGGCCTAGACCTTCAAGGCTGGAATCTTTCTCAGCAAGTGAAGGATATCCTCCATGCTTCCAGGAAACCTTCTACTAGACGTTCCTATGCTTTTAAATGGAAAAGGTTTTCCATTTGGTGTACTGAAAAGGGTCTTGACCCTCTAGCACTACCTTTGAATTCTCTGTTGGAATATCTACTGCATCTTTCCAATGCAGGCCTTAAAACGAATTCTGTAAGAGTCCATTTGAGTGCTATTGCAGCATCCCTTAAGCCCATCAATGGACAACCTATTTCCTCTCATCCTCTTATTGCAAGATTCATGAGAGGCCTAATTTTAACTAAACCTCCCATTAGGCCTCCTCTGGTGGCATGGGACTTAAATTTGGTTCTTGGTCAGCTCATGAAGCCACCTTTTGAACCCTTAGCCACCACCTCCTTGAAATTTCTTTCCTGGAAGGTTATTTTCCTCATTGCAGTCACCTCAGCTCGCCGCATCAGTGAACTGCAGGCCTTAGTGGCTAATCCACCTTATACAAGGTTCCATCATGATAAGGTAGTCCTTAGGACCAATCCACACTTTATGCCTAAAGTGGTCTCACCTTTTCATCTTAATCAAGAGGTGTATTTACCTGTCTTTTTTCCAGCTCCTCATGCATCAAGTGCAGAGAGGAATCTTCATACTCTGGATTGTAAGAGAGCTGTTGCCTTTTACTTGCAAAGGACACAGCAACATAGAAAGTCTTCCCAACTCTTTGTTGCTTTTGATCCCTCTCATCTGGGACTTCCAGTCTCTAAAAGAACACTGTCCAATTGGATTGCTCAGTGTATTTCTTTCGCCTACCAGAGTAAGAACCTTTCTCTGGAGAGCCATGTCACAGCTCATAATGTGAGGGCCATGGCAGCCTCTATGGCTCATCTAAATTCTGTGTCCATCGACCAGATCTGTCGAGCGGCCACCTGGGCCTCGGTTCATACCTTCACAGCCCATTACTGCTTGGACAAGGACTCCCGCCGGGATGCCTTGTTTGGTCAGGCTGTTCTCAAACACCTGTTCCATTCTTAATCAACTCCTACCCTCCTTCCCTGGATGGATGCCTGAGATCCATAGGAGGAGGTAGAGCCCTTCCCAGGGTCTCATAACCTTGGGGATCTCCCATGCATCTTTAGCTAGGGAGTCCCCATATGTGAAGACTCATTCCTGCTTGTTCCTGGAGATAGCACAGTTACTTACTTGTAACAGGTGATCTCTGGGAACAGCAGGAATAAGTCTTCACAACCCACCCACCTCCCCTAGGAGTTGTATCTCTCTATCTATCTTTCCTTTCCTCTCTCTCTCTTTGTCTCAGCTTTAAAACTCGAACTGAGGAGAGGCGGTTAGGAAATGCGGGAAGCAGCGCGCAGGCGCTGTGGGATGCTCCCAAAGGCTTTCCTTTTTGGGAAGCTGGGGAGCGTTCCCGCGCAGGCTCCGTCGGTACCGACATACCCATATGTGAAGACTTATTCCTGCTGTTCCCAGAGATCACCTGTTACAGGTAAGTAACTGTGCTGAATGGTTGTGTCCTTTATCTTGATGTCGGGTGGAGGAACAAAGTCCGAGTTTCGCGTGATTATTAGTGCCTCGGTTTTGTTATAGTTTATAGAGAGGTTGCTATTTTGAAACCAGCTTGTCATTTGTATGAGACAGTTTGTTATTTTGGAGTAGTCCGGGTTGTCAACTGATATAGGGGTGTATATCATGATGTCATCTGCGTAGACTGTATATTGTATGTCGTGCTCTTTCATGATGTCACATATTGGCTGGATGTAGATGTTGAATAGGAGTGAAGATAATGCCGATCCTTGTGGTACTCCTTGCAGTACTTTTATGGGACGGGAGGTGTTCTGGCCTACCTTGACATGTATCTGTCTGTCGGTGAGGTATGATTGGAACCATTTCAGGGTGTGACCATGTAGTCCAATGTCCTTTAGTCTGTTTAGTAGCTTTTCGTGATCCACTGTGTCGAATGCTGATGAGATGTCTATGAAGAACATTATGATTTCTTTCTTGGTGTTGTCTATGAGGTGGCGAATGCTGTTGAAGAGGTATATCAGAAGTGTTTCCACCCCGTGGTTGGGGTGAAAACCGTGTTGGTTGTTGTCCAGTGGAGCGTGTTTGTCGATGTGCTCTTGCAGTTGGTGCTGTACTGTAGATACATTCATTTGAGTGAATTGATTCATTGTTATCTGTGAAGTATTTGAGGAAGAGGTGGTGCTTGAGGGCCTTCCTAAACTGGGTTAGCTTAGTGATGGCCCGGATGTTTGGTGGTAAAGCGTTCCAGCATCTTGGAGCACAGAGACTGAAGGCCCTGTTTGCTGTTGTCGAGGTGCATTTTGTTAATGCCTTCGGAATTATTAGCGTATTTATTGCTGTGGATCTTCTTGATCTATTAGGGGCTATGGTGTGGATGAGGTCTGTTAGTAAGGAGGAGGAGAGCCTATTGACAGCTTTGAAGGTCAGTAACACAGTCTTGAAAACAATCCTGGCCTGTATATAAGCTTTGGGCTTGTATGTGTGCGTAGAGATTGGCACAAATCATGTTTTTTATTTAAAACCAAAAAAAGTGCCACCCTGCCATTGCTCACCCTTCTCCACTCTGCATATATATCTCATAAAAGTAGGCACTACTGGCCTGACATTCAATGTGGCCACATAAAGCTGAGCATAAATTGCTATTAGCACCCCCTAGTTCAAGGGGATGGAGCTCTTTTTCAATAGCAGCTTTTGGATGGTGAAACGATTATGGATTTTAGAAAAAGCTAAAGGTGCTATTTGAGGAAGCCTATCATTATACTTACATTTAGAATGAAGCTGAGGTCTAAGGTGGTTCTTACCATTAGTTTTGACCAACTGGATTTGATGAAGTTTATTTTACGGAAAGAGTGGTAGATGCGTGGAATACTCTCCCAGTAGAGGTAATAGAGATAAGGACAGTATTTGAATTTGAGAAAGCATGGGGCATACACAGAAACTCTCTAAAGGAAAAAAGTGATGATAGTAGTTGATATGGAAGGGTACACTAATTAGGCCATATGGTCTTTTTCTGCTGACATGTTTCTATGTTTCTTATAATTTGGTCAGCTTGGCTGAATACTTCAGAGAACTGTGCCAAACCTCTATGTCTTCCTCTGACACAGAATAACATTGAAACATAGATTCATGTCAGGAAGCTTGGAAATAACTTCAGATAAGCATTAAATTTTGGGATGGGAAGCTGGGAACTGACTTTAGATAAGCATTAAATTTTGCGATGAGAAGTTTCTTAGGATTAACTTTCTAAATTATTGTGTTCTATGTGAATGGAAAATTATGAATCTGTTATTGAGACTGAAGGGTGATATAATGTTATACATGAGATGGTGAGCCTCAAGTGAGAGGCTTTTTTATATCTCCTGATCCTGTACTCTGAGGTTCATTTATATAAATATATTTTTTCTTTTTTGTTTGGGTTCTCTGGTAGAATGTATAAGTGATTGAGTTGACTTTTTGATCGGCACATCATACGCGCCTGTGTGCTTTTCCTCCCTAAGTGCCCTGTTATAAAATTACTCTTCCTACATGCATGTGACACATAAATGAGAGAAATTGTGGAAGACTTCTAGTTCTTGGCATTAGAACAGCTTTACCTACTCTTGCACATTTAAATTCTGGTGCAATATCTCAACTGTCTGTGGAGTCTGAGAAATATTTGGTAGAGTCCTCTGTCTTTCATTTCACACACTTGAATGATCTTTCAGTTACTTCTAAAAGAGATGATTTCCACTTGAAGATGAGATCCTGTACTACGTCAAACCTTAACTATAGTGTAACTTGGTGGTCTCATTTTGGAATATATGAAAAACAGAAAACTGATTATTTATTTAAAGTTTATTTAAAGTTTAGAACTGAACTTTATGTAGAACATTGATGTATTGTTGCAAAGATGCTAAGCGATTAAGTTCAAGAAGGGGGTTTTTAGGCCAGGCTTGGACTTCTGACAACCCGCAGTGTTAATTTTAAATGGTAGAAGCAGGGACTAAAAATACCACAAATCTTTGGGATGTAACTTCCAAAACCAGTACTGTCAAGCAGTCTACGCCCTTGAACTGGGTCACTTGCATGTAGTTATTGAACATAGATTCATCTATCTATCTATCTATCTATCTATCTATCTATCTATCTATCTTTGTGGTAGGGAGCTGCTGTCTTTGTCACCAGAAGGCAACATGCACATACCACCCTGGCTACTGGCTTCAGGAGTATTTAGATGAAGTGAGACAATGTTAAAGCAGCCATGAGGGAAGGAGGCTCTGCCTTTTTCTGCACAAGCCTCAAGAGAGGTGGTCTTAGGTGTGCTGACCATAAAGTGAAAGTAACTGCTGGGGCCAAGAAGTTGAGGTGTGTGGATGTGGGTGAGAGTGAGAGTGGAGAAGTGATTGCTTGTGCCTTGAAGGTGGTTAGTGGTGGTATTGGAGTGAGTGAAAGTGACTGCTGAGTTGTGGTTAGGGTTGGGACTGGGATGGGGTGGGGTAGCTAAATCTTCAGAGAAAGAGGGTGATTGGGTTGTGCTGCAGTGAGCTGACTTAAGAGATGAGGGGAATGGACAGGCTCCTCCAGTGAATTTTACCAGTTATCAGCTAGTTGTACATAGAGAGAAGGAATAGTGACATGTGGAGCCTGATTCAGATAGGGGCATATCTGGGCCGTCTGGACGGCCCCAAGCAAGATGGACCCATTTGGACTTGATTCTGGACCATGGGAACAAAACGTTCCCACAGTAACCAGAATCGACCCACGTCCTCGGCCCCCCTTTTCCGGACCGCCCAACCCAAGGCTGGCCTGAAGTGGCCTGGATCGGACGGCAGGGACCTCCCTCGCACCTGGCCTTAGCCTGGGGGGGATCCCCGGGCTCGATCACTGGGTGTTTGCTGCTTATTCCACCTTTGAGGTGGAATAAGCAGCACGTCCCAACGGGCCCAGCAGGATGTACAGGGCCGTGACATGAATCAGCCTCGTACGTCTTGCTGGGCTGGCTCGCCCTCGCTCCTCCCCGATCCTGCCCCCTCCCACTCCCTGCCTGCTCTCCCTGTCCTGATGCACAGGACGTACAGGGAGAGCTGGAGGGGGAATCACTTCCCGCTGGGACGTGCAGCCCCCCATCTCGCATATTAGAATCAAGCTCTTAGTGAAATTTTAGGGTACTGTGTTAAGTTCTTTCTCTTTTGACCTTTGTTTCATGCTTATGAAGACAAGAGGAACAGAACAGCATGCCCTTGTGTTTTATCTCTTTCAAAACTGGACTGCAAGCTATACTTCATAGGCTAAAGGTACTATAAAGATTTGTCCTGTTCTCTGTTGGGAAAATTTGTTGGAAAGTCATGCTCAAGTTGTTTGATTATTCAGACTATGTGATTCACCATCAGGATGCTGCTTTTTTCCACACAGAGGACTCACATGCAGTGGGGATTTTGTATTTCTTCCACTGTGGTCTGGTTGGGGCTGAGCAACATATGTGCATCTGTCTCATGCTGCGTCTAGGTTTGCCACCCGGCCCCATGTCATAATAAACAGGCAAACTCAGCACTGATTTACCCCATTGCACTCCTGGATTGAGTTCTGATTGCCTCATTGATTCCCCAAAGAAGACAAGAAGTGCATGCCCCTGCATGCACGGGGTGAAGCCAGGAAGAATGAGCTTGCTTTATTTAAGCCATTACTGAACAGGGCATAACTCTTTCGGAAACTAGCAGAAACATTTCCAGCCTGCCCGTTGGAAAATGCTGCTTTAGGGGGTTGAGCCTCTTGGAAATTCACTGAATTCCTAGATGGCCCTGGGTACACGCCACCGATTGTTAGTTCACTAAAAGAAAGTAGCACCCTATATGTTTTTTTGTGTTTGTTAACCTTTATTTTCTTGCTGTGGTAATGTGAATGAGAAGAGGAAGAGGGGCTGATGTTTTAGGGCAGGGGTTCTCAACCTTGTCCTCTGGCCACACCTAACCAGTCAGGTTTTCAGAATAACCACAATGCATATGCAGGAAACTATTACTACAACTACTACTACTACTGCTGATCATTTGTATAGCACTACAAGGTGTCCACAGCGCTGTACAGAGACATGTAAGAGATAGTTCCTGCTCATCAGAGCTTGCAATCTAGTCAAGACAGACAGCACAACATCTGTGGACAAGGATATATCTAGGGGAATGGTGAGGGAACTCATAGTTGGAGAACAGGAGGCTGTGTGGATCAGGATCCAAAAGCGGCCTTAAAGAGGTGAGTTTTTAACTTGAATTTGAAAAGGACCTGAGATGAAGCCTGACGTACAGACTCAGATAATTTGTTCCAGGCATAAGGAGCAGCAAGGTGGAAAGATCGAAGTATGCAGTTGGCAGTAGAAGAGAGGGCACAGATAGAAGGGATCTACCAGAAGAGTGGAATTCCTGAACAGGGGTTAGGGAGAGATAAGAGAGGAAAGGTAGTGAGGAGCAGGAGAATGAATGCACTTATAGGTCAGTAGAAGAAATTTGAACTGGATATGGAAATGGATGGGGAGCCAATGAAGTGACTTAAGAAGAGGGGTTATATGAACATGATGAAACTGGTGGAAGATTAACTGCGCAACTGAATTTTGAACAAATTGAAAGGGAGGAAGATGATCAGAGGGAGACTAACAAGGGCGAGGTTGCAGCAGTCTAGACGGGAGGTGACTAAAGAGTGGATAAGTGTCTTAGTAGTGTGTTCAGAAAGGAAAGGGAAAATTTTGCTGATGTTATAGAGAAAGAAACAACAGGTATTAGCTATCAGTTGGAAGTGATGTGCAGTGGAGGCACTGCATGCAAATCTCTCTCATGTACAGTATATTCACTGTGGTTATCTTGAAAACCTGACTGGCTAGAGGTGTCTTGAGGACTGAGTTGAGAACCTCTGTGTTCGAGTAATAAGATGACAGAGAGATACGATATTATGGCCCTGATGTAGAAGCTAAGAAAAAAGGCTCTGCACCCAGGTGTTCCTATAAACCATAAACATGCTAATAAGATACAAGAAATACCATAAAGCTGTAGTAAACATTATTGGCACCCTTGCATTTTAGGCATGTTGTGTACAATATCTTGAGAAATAACTGGAAATATTCCAACTGTATGTCATCATAATATTTTAATAGTATGTTAAAAAGCATACAACCAAAATCCCAAACCTCCAAAATTCAATGACACAAAATTAGATCAAATAACAATAGTCATTGAAAAATTATAACCAGTAGCCACCCTGGTAACTATATTTCTAAAACTTCAGTCACCAATTTTTTTGTCGGGGACGACCAACCTGAGAGGGGGGGAGAGAGGCCCACCTCCCCGTGTTGGAAGAGCCCTTTTATTCAAGAGAGCCGTAGCCCTCGTTTTAGGTTAGTGTAACATACACACTTAACTGGGTGAAGGCGTCAGTTCAACAAAATCACCACTTAACTTTAAATGAAGGCCATTCCATCACCTGTGTGATGGTGGTGAATAGCAGAGGTGGAAAGTGTACAGAATCGCCTTTCTTTTTAAAGTCTTGATGGAATGGAATGGCCCTGCTAAAAAGGTTTCTATCAAGAAGGCCTTTTATCCTAAAAAGATGAGTTACTACCCTTCCTACCTTCCTACCAGGCTCCACAGCCCCATCAGATACAGCAAGGGAATTGTCAGCCCAGAAAGCTTAAGATTGTGAAGCCCCAGCCAGCTCCACAGGCACACCTCAGGCTAATTTTTGACTGCTTCCTCAAGGGATCCCCTAACGAATATGCATGAGATACATTTGAATACAATGGAGGCAGTGCATGCAAATGCATCTCATGCATATTTATTAGGGACAGCCTGAAAATCTGAATGGTGTTTGGCCCCCCAGGACTGGAGTTGGGAACCTGTGCCCTAAAGGATCCCCACCTCTCCCACATAGCAGACAGATTAACTCACTACGCCCACAGATTGGCCCTCATAACTTCAGAACCCTGGATCTTAGCAGTGGTGAGTGCGGGCTATCAGCTCAATTTCAAAGATCTGCCCCCCCCACTTACTTCATGGGCGAGTTTCCCATGGATCTCCTTTACTCCACTCTGCTGCAAAAGGAGATTGTCACTCTAATAACTTAAGGGGCCATTGAAGAAGTTCTGCTCCTGTTACTTCCTCATTCCAAAGAAGATAGGAGGCTTCAGGCCTATTCTGGACCTACAGAATCTCAACAAATTCCTAGTAAGGGAGAAGTTCAAAATGATCTCACTAGGCTCTGCATCATTACTTTCAGGAAAGAGACTGGCTCTGCTCTCTAGATCTTAAGGATGTCTACACACACATCCTGACACATCCTTTCCACAGAAAATACCTCTGTTTTTTCTTTCAGGAGCACCACTATCAATACTGTGTTCTAACCTTTGAATTGGCTTCAGCTCCAAAGATGTTCACAATGTGCCTGGCAGTCATAGTGGCCTACTTCTGTTCCCTGGGCTTCTTTGATTTCCCTTACTTAGACGACTGGCTCATCAGGGGAGATCTTTTCCAAATTTCTCCTCTTCTCTTAAGGGGTCATTCAGACCCGTGAATAGGAGAGTTGGATGTCTGAATTGGATGTCCAATCCATGCACAGCTCCTGGACCTAATTCTGTGCTCTTGTCTCCCCGTATGTACAGGGCCGTTGTGCAGGAAATGCTGGATGGGGGCAGGAGGAGGCGGCACTGGGGCAGAGTGAGGGCAGAGCAGGGGTGTGGCCTGGCAGTGGGACGTACAAAGGCCATTCAGGTCAGGCCTCTCTACATCCCCCAGAATGGACTTGGGCGCTCGACTTATATGACCCCGAAGGTGGAATAAGTGCTGGGTGCTACGCTGATTGCAGGCTGCAGCCCCCCTACCCCATTGCGCCACTGCAGGAGTAGATCCACAGCCCGATCTCGGTCTTGGGGCACCCCTGAGGGCCGGATGGCAGGATGAAGGGGCTCTATGGTGTCTTGTCAGTGTAAGCTTAAGGCTGGACATGCTGGTGCCTTGGAAATAGGACGTTGCTGCACCAGCACCCCAGCCGGACTGTTGAGAGGGCTGGCTGGTCAAAGCACGGGACATCTCCCTCATTGGAATTGGATGCATGCCAGGTTGTCTAAGTGCCCTGATTCCACAACCGCGGGAATGTATAGCTCCCGCGTTTGTGGAATCTGGTACAAATTGGCCCTATACAGTTTTTGGGCATATGGACAGCCTAGAAGTGTCCATTTCAGAATTGGCCTCTTAACAAACTTCTCCTTTGTCAAGCCTATTTGGGAGCTTAACTACTTCTAGGGGTCATGAGTGCCATTTTTATCCTGGAGCCGCAATGAGCAAGAGTGACTGGGGCTCACTCCTGTTCCCTCTAGACTTCCAAGGGCCCCAGTAAGAGCAAAGGTAGAATTGGAGGGGCTCTGGATGTCAAAGGATAATCAAAGAGGAGGGTGACGTTGATGTCAGATGGGATCATGGAGTAGGCGCAACATCTGATATGATCAGGGAAAGATGAGAAGAGATCAATGCCGTCAGAAGCAATGATTTTAAAAAGCTGCTCCCATGTACAAGGGGGAACAGCAAGATGCTTTTTTTCCCCATGTGCAGCTTTTTTAAAATTTCTACTCTCACTGGACATGTGACCAAATATGCATGCAGTCTTGCATGTCCTTATATGTATTTTACAAGAGGCTCTGTGTCTGGCAGAGCCTTTGTGAAATACAGGGGGAAATGTGCAATCTCGACCTGTGCATCTCAACGCCCTTCTCTACCACCTCTGTAAAATGTGCCTTCATGCGTTTAACTCCCCTTCCATTAACCTTATCTTCCTGGATGTCTGAAAGTTCCTCCATCAAAATGCAAAATACTCCTATGACAGGATAGAAGAGAAGAAGCAGAGCTAAAATGACATTCACAATGGGGAATGTCTGACATTCAACTCACTTCCTCTCTTTCTCCTTAGTGCTCAGTGTCGATAGGGCCACTGAAGTGATTAATGTGGAACACACTTGTGACATGCTTACATTTTTTTTTAAAATGAAGATTCAGAGGTATGATCTTAGTAACAATATAAATCTCCTCCTTTCAGAGGATTCAGTATTCAAATTGTTTTTGCTCAAGGTAATGCTTGTTAAGACTTGTTAACATCTTGCAATCAGCATACCACTATAATTTTGCAACTGTATATGAAGGCAGTCTGACTTATGGCATTTTTGTGGATCATAGCTTAGTTCTGACTGTTAATTGTAGATTCAGAGATGGGAAACATAATATTAGTCAGATGCAAAACTGGCATGACTGAAGTTATTAATAAATGTGAACCATTTTGGGATGATATATGAAACGGTACATCACATTGAAGGAAGGCAGAAATATAAGTGTGGCAGAACATGTAATGCAAGAATGGTGTCACAAATCATATTTTCAGGTTTCCCACAAACCAGAACATTGCGGAGGAGTCAGATAAATGAAATATTTTCATTTGGTCAGGGAATGTGAGAGGTAAAAAAAAAAAATGCAATGCGTGTCTTTAAGTCAGTCCTGACTCCTGGTGACCCAGAAGCTCCTGGGTTTTCTTGGCAGTGTCACTAGAAGTAGATTGCCAGGCCTTTCTTCTGAGGCAATGGAGGGTTAAGTGACTTGCCCAAGGCCACAAGGAGTGCTAGTGGGACTTGAACCCTGGTTGCATTGGTTATTAAGCCAGTGTTCTAACCACTAGGCTACTCCTCCACTCCAATGTGAGAGGTATAGATTCTTAATTCAGAAAGGGCGTTTTATTATTCTAAGTGTGTGGGGAAAAAACTCTTTATTCAATAAAGCTCATCAGAGTGGAGGAATAGTCTAGTGATTAGGGTAGTAGGCTGCATACCAGAGTTCACATCTTGCTTCCACGGCATGTGCTCTATGATGGGGCAGTGCATGTGTATGTTGTGCAGTGATCTCTGGAAGTTTTTTCTGTGATTTATGTGCACTGGCAAAGAGAGGCTTGTAGCATTCAGATGGAGGCTTGTAGCAATCAGACTGTGCATAGCTAGTCTTACCAATATATATGTAATGCTTACGCTTACAACTAAACCATCATGTCTTTCATCCAATGCAATAATTGTGGTGGGTTAGTTCTAAGGCAGAAAGTCTGGAGACTCCAGGTTGGAGTCGGTGCAGAGGTTTGCTACTAAAATGGTTAGTGGTCTTCATTATAAAGCATATGAGGACAGACTTAAGGAGCTTAATATGTATACTTTAGAGGAAAGGCGGGATAGAGGTGATATGATTGAGGCGTTTAAATACCTCCATGACATAAATGCACAGGAGAAGAGCCTCTTTTGATTGAAAGCAAGCTCTGCTACGAGGGGACATAGGATGAGGGTGGAAGGGGATAGATTCAGGAGTATATGCGAAAATATTCCTTTATGGAAAGAGTAGTAAATACGTGGAATAGTCTCCCAGTGGAGGTGGTAGAGATGAGGACAGTATCTGAATTCAAGGAAGCATGGGACAAACACAGAGGATCTCTTAAGGAAAAAAGGGGACCGTTGAAGTGATTGATATGGAAGGGCAGACTAGATAGGCTATATGATCTTTTTCTGCCATCATGTTTCTGTGTTTCTAAAAAGTATAAAGAATAGGGGACATGCAATGAAGCTACAGTGTAACCCATTTAAGACTAATAACAGAAAATATTAGGAATGCGCAGCCAGTATTTATGCCACCCTGTAACTCCACTTCCCTCCAGTTTGGTCTTGTGAATTGCCGCTGTCTCCGCAACAAACTCTCCTGCTCAACGACCTCATTTTACAAAACAATTTGGATTTTTTGTTTCTCTGTGAAACCTGGTTAAAAGAAGGGGACGTTCCCCTAGTGAATCGCTGTCTCCCCCCAAATTTTTCTGCCTTCTCCCTCCCTCAGGCTGGAAGGCAGGGAGGGGGGGGGGGCTGTATCTTATCATTCTTCCTTGCTGTTTTCTCAGTTGCAGTCTCCTACTCTTCGGTATCCCGAGGCCCTTTTACTCCGCCTCCATTCCTCTCCCCACCTTCATTGTCTTCTAATCTACTCCCCTCCTGCACTTCAACCGCAGTTATGGGATGACCTTCTGTCCACCATTACTGATGCCGTCCTCCAATTCTCCCACCTACTTGTTTTGGGGGATTTTAATATTCCCTTTCATTCACCCTCCTCTTCTCGTGATTGTGCCTTTGTTACCCTGGTCCAAGACTTAGCACTTGTCCAACATATTATCCCAGCAACTCACATAGCCGGTCATACTCTGGATTTAGTCTTTTCCTCCTCTTCATCCATAATACAGCTTTTCAGTTTTGAGGTGACTCTTCCCTGGACTGATCATGCCTTTATCCAGTTTCATGTGCAATCACCCTCCTTACTGTCATCATGTACCTTGCGTACTTCCTCACACCAACAAGCATGTTGTTGGGCCCGCTGCATCTCCCCTCAGACTCTAGAGCAATATCTTGCTGCAGACCAAATTTTCTCTTCTGACTTTTCTCAATTGTCAACTGAACAACAGGTCTCACTGTGGACCTCCTCACTCACGGCAGCTCTAGATCAAGTTGCTCCTTTGCAGCTGTGACCAGCTACGCCCTCTACTGTATCGTCACAATCTTGGTTTCACTCGGGGCTCCAAGTCTTGCGCTCTCAGTTGCGACACTCTGAGCATATTTGGCGTAAGCACCGCACACCGGCAACCCTACAGCTTTTCAAGTCTTCATATCAGGCTTTTCGCTCACAGGTCCATCAGGCAAAGTGCGACCACTTTTCTGGTGTTATCTCCTCAGCTCCGAATTCCTCCCGCTGTCTTTACTCAGTATTGAAATCCCTGTCCACTCTGCAATCTCAGTCATCATCATCTGACTCTTCTGAGACCCCGTCGGCCTCCCAGCTGGCCCTCTCCTTTGATACCTAGATCCAGTCTCTCCGTTCTTCTTTCAACCCCTGCTCATCTCATAAAGAATCTCCCCCCTTCCTTCTCCCCCAGCCTCCCCCCTTTCTCTCGTCCATTCTTGGTCTACCTTTTGCCCAGTTTCAACTATGGAACTCTAAACTGATCTCCACCTCTCATAAAACCTTCTGTGCGTTAGATCCTATCCCCTCAGTTTGGATTACGGAATCTTCATTGGCGCTTCTCCCCCTTGTCCTTACCATCCTCAACAAGAGCCTGTTGTCTGGTGTTTTCCCCTCTACCTGGAAACATGCGATTGTTTGTCCCCTCTTAAAGAAATCTTCCCTTGATCCTCATGATCCTTCCAACTATCGCCCTGTTTCTAATCTGCCATTCCTTGCTAAAATTCTGTAAAAAGCTGATTTCTCTCAGTTATCCCACCATTTTGACTCAACTCATCTACTTCATCCTTGTCAGTCTGGTTTCCATACAGGGCATAGTGTCGAGACTATTTTGCTCTCTTTACTTAATGACATTCACACAGTTCACGAACGTGATGATAGTACCTTGGCAGTTTCCCTCGATCTATCAGCAGCCTTTGATCTCGTTGATCACTCTCTCCTACTTTCATGACTTCGGGATTCTGGGCTTCATGGGATGGTCTATCGATGGTTTCATTTCTATCTTTCTTCTCGTTTCTTCTCAGTGCATTTCAACTCAGCCTCCTCTGATCACGTCCCTCTGCGTTGTGGTGTTCCTCAGGGCTCTGTTCTGGCCCTCCTCCTTTTTAACATCTTTTTAGCACCCCTCGCACTCATTATACAACAGTTTGGGTTATCCGCATATTATTATACGGATGACATTATTCTGCTTCATCATACTACTCCACATCAGCCATATCTCTCCATACTCAATGATTGTTTGCAGCACATCTCTTCCTGGCTCTCTTCCAACTGTCTACATCTTAACCTGTTTAAGACATTTGCAATTTGACTCACTTCAGTAGCCCATGTCCCACAGTTGCCCCGACTCTCGCTGGTATTGCTATCCCACTAGTCCCCTCCATTCGTTATCTTGGCCTGACCCTTGATTCTGCGCTTACCTTTCAAAAACATATTTACTCCTTTCCCGCCGCTCCTTCTATTACCTTGGTCAGATACGTGCCATCTGCCCTTTCCTCTCCTCGCAGGCTCTAACTACTCTGCTCTTGTCTTTAGTTATGTCTCGTTTAGATTTCTGTAACATGGCCTTCACTGGTATCACTAAAACCCAACTTCATCGCTTACAACTGATACAGAATACGGCTGCCCGGATCATCACCCACTCCTCCCGCCGAGACCATATCACACCAGTTCTCATCAAATTACAATGGCTTCCTGTAGCCTATCGTTTTCAATACAAAATTTGAATGCTGACTCATCATGTTATAGACACCGATATTCCACAATATTTGGCTGACTTAGTGTAATTCCACACCCCCTCTCGCAGCCTTCGCTCTATTCATATTAACCATTTGGTGCTCCCATTTCCCTCCCGTGCTCACCTCCAATCCACCCAGTATTCTGCATTCTTTTTTCTGAGACCCTCACTATGGAACTCTCTTCCCTCTGCAATACGGCAGGAGCCAGTTTTTGTGAAATTCAAAACCCTTCTAAAAACTCATCTTTTTCAAACTGCTTTTGATTTGCCATCCACCATTACCTAAACTCTCTCCAACAGACCCTTTAAGGTACCTCTCTACTATCCCCTACTCCCCCAAATTCTCTCTTTCTTACTCTTTTTTGTTCTCCTTTTCCTTTTCTCTTTCTTGTCATTTAATGGAGTTCTTTTCTTTTCTTTGGACTATGGCTGTTGTGTTTGTTGTTGATTGTAAACCACCCTGGATTGATGAGGTGCGGTATATCAAGTATTATAATAAACATAGTAACATAGTAAATGACTGCAGATAAAGACCAGTATGGTCCATCTAGTCTGCCCAGTAAGATGGCAGGAGTAGGTACACCTGCCGCTCTGTTCAGGCCACCCCTCCCCATGTCTTTGTTTAGGTGTGAACCCACCGCTCGGTGTAGGACACCCCTATTTGTTGAGAAAATAGATAGTTAAGTTTAATTTGATTTTATCCTGTTGCTGTAAAGGGATCCTCTGTGTCTGTCCCATGCCATTTTGAATTCTGTCACTATATTTGCCCCCACCACTTCCATTGGGAGGGCATTCCAAGCATCCACCACCCTTTCAGTGAAAAAGTATTTCCTGACATCGCCTTTCAATTTACCCCCTTGCAGCTTCATGTTATGCCCTCTAGTTTTATAGCTTCCCCGTCTTTGGAAGAGGTTTGTTGGTTCATTATTTCTCTTTAAGTATTTAAATGTCTGAATCATATATCCCCTATCCCTCCTCTCCTCCAGAGTGTACATATTTAGGTCTTCAAGTCTCTTCTCATAAGGCTTCTGACGCAGGCTCCAAATTAATTTGGTCGCCTTCCTCTGAACAGTTTCCAGTCTTTTTACATCCTTTGCAAGATATGGTCTCCAAAACTGAACACAGTATTCCAAGTGAGGCCTCACCAGTGACTTATACAGTGGCATTAGTACCTCTTCCTTTCTGCTGGTAATTCCTCTTTGTATGCAACCCAACATCCTCCTGGCTTTGGCCACTGCCTTGTCGCACTGTTTTGCCACCTTGAGATCCTCAGAAATAATCACACCAAAGTCCTTCTCCTGGTCCGTGCACACCAACCTCTCGCCCCCTATCACGTACATTTCCCTTGGATTTCTGCTTCCCAAGTGCATGACACTGCACGTCTTCACATTAAATCTTAACTGCCAAGCATTAGACCATTCTTTCAGCTTTTGTAGATCTTTCCTCATGTTATCCACTCCCTCTGGGAAG
This sequence comes from Ichthyophis bannanicus, assembly GCA_033557465.1. Taxonomy (NCBI): domain Eukaryota; kingdom Metazoa; phylum Chordata; class Amphibia; order Gymnophiona; family Ichthyophiidae; genus Ichthyophis; species Ichthyophis bannanicus. Next base: position 1,267,907,390 of record CM066032.1, on the reverse strand, counting down.
TCCACTCTGTTGCAAATTTTCGTGTCAACTGCAAAAAGACAGACTTTTCCATTCAGTCCTTCAGCAATATCACTCACAAATACAGTGCCGGGCCTAGGTCCGAACCTTGGGGCACCCCGCTAATCACCCTCCTTTCATCTGAGTGAGCTCCATTTACCATCACCTTCTGTCATCTGTCAGTCAACCAATTTCTGATCCAGTTCACCACCTTAGGACCCATCCCCAATCTACTGAGTTTATTGATAAGCCTCCTATGAGGAACAGTATCAAAGGCTTTGCTGAAATCCAGGTAGATGACATCCATCGCATGCCCCTGATCTAGTTCTCTGGTCACCCAGTCAAAGAACTCAATCAGATTTGTTTGACAAGATCGTCTTTCGGTAAAATCATCTCTCCTTGGATCATGCAACCTGTTGGTTTTGAAAAAGTCCACTATTCGCACTTTCAGGAGCGCCTCCATTATTTTTCCTGCCACCGAGGTAAGGCTCATGGGCCTGTAGTTTGTCACTTCTTCCCTGTCACCACTTTTATGAAGAGGTACCACATCAGCCATTCTCCAGTCCTGAGGAACTTCTCCGGTTTCCAAGGATCTGTTGAAAACATCCTTTAACGGCCCTGCAAGAACCTCTCTGAGCTCTTTCAGTATCCTGGAATGTATCCCATCCGGTCCCATGGCCTTGTCCACTTTCAGTTTTGCAAGTTGTTCTAACACCTCATCTTCTGTGAATGGTGTGGTATCTACTTCATTCCCATTTTTATATTTGGGAGTCACAGATGGTCCTTCTCCAGGATTTTCTTTAATAAAAACAGAGCAGAAGTATTTGTTTAGCAATTTCACTTTTTCAATGTCACTTTCCATGAGTCCGTTACCAGCACTTCTGAGTCCTGCAATTCCACCTCTGATTTTCCTCCTCTCCCGAATATACCTGAAGAAAGTTTTGTCGCCACACTTCACATCTTTAGCCATCTTTTCCTCTGCCTTTGATTTTGCTTTCCTTATTTCTCTTTTTGTCTCTTTTAGTTTGATCCTGTATTCCTTTCTGTGTTCCTCTGTTTGCAAGCTTTTGAATTTTGTGAAAGCTGTGTTTTTTGCCTTTATTTGAGCATCCACTTCTTTGGAAAACCAAACAGATTTCCTTTTCCTCTTGTTTTTATTTACTTTCCTTACATATTTATCTGTTGCCACTTTTATTGCCACCTTTAGTTTAGCCGATTGCAATTCCAATGGCAGGGCCGGATTTACCTTGAGTGAGGCCCTACACCAACAAAAATTGTGGGCCCCCAGAAAAGATAAAAATGAGCACGCCGGATCAGCTGCGCGCTGTTGGCCCTGACATCATAATTAAACTGGGAATCCCAAAAGCCAAACTTGGAATGTACAACACTGTAGAAATAAAACTATACATTAATTTGCTCTTGTACTAAACAAAGCGCAGACATTAATGATGCACATTTACCAGAGCTGACATATTCCAATTAATAAATTCAAAATAAAGAGATATTTTTCTACCTTTTGTGCATTTTTTTTCAGCTGCAATTGCTCCAGCCACTTTCTTCTGGTTTCTTCGTGTCTTCTGCTAACTCAACATACAAAAACTAATTTCTGATTCTGATGTCATCTTAGTAACAGCAATATAAACCCTCACCAGTACTGGGCATATTGTGAAGTAAAACTCTATAACGATCACTCGGGACATCTGCATTGACGTCCAAGTGATATGGGGGGCGACCAAGCCAGAATGTCTGAAAACAAGACTGGAAGGTCCAAGTTCCGGCATATTTTCACAAATGTGTATGTGCCTGATATGGATGTCTGCAGGGCCTTCCACATAGGTGTCCCTTGAATACTATTCCAGCCTGGGGACATCAAAGACACATACAGTGGTGGCGGAAACATAAAACAAGTGCCCCAATAATCCAACAACAATCATTACGTTTGGCAGATGCTGAACTCAGGGGTGGAGGAGTAGCCTAGTGGTTAGAACACTGGCTTGGTAACCAAGCAACCAGGGTTCAATTCCCACTAGCACTCCTTGTGGCCTTGGGCAAGTCACTTTAACCCTTGTGGCCTTGGGCAAGTCTCTCAGAAGAAAGGCCTGGCAATCTACTTCTGGTCATGCTGCCAAGAAAACCCAGGAGCTTCTGGGTTGCCAGGAGTCAGCATTGACTCAAAAGGCACACATTAAAATTTGAATCCATATTCACTGCTGACCACCAATCATTATTTGAGTAGTGGCCATTTTCAGTCACTATATGGACAGTTTCTACATTCTAAAATAGATGCATGAGCTATCCATAAAGCAGCCAAGTATTGCCACTACATGGATCATTTTTAGCCCTACCCCTTGCTCTGCCCTCCCTCTTTCCCTAAGTTATAAGGACAGCATGGCAAATATTCAGCTCATGCTATACATACAGCTTTTTGCAAATATACAGATACTGTACGAGGATTCATATAGTCGCCAGCATAAATCCTTTTGAAAACTGATCTGCAAATTTTTAGCCTTTGGTTAAAACCTTTGTTTTCATCCTGTGTAGAGTTAACAATATTCAGCATGTTACTCTCCCACAGTAATCAATATACTATCCTCTCCTCCCCCTGGCTTCCTCAACGAGGCCTCTCTAAGTCACATAGTAGTTATTTCACATAGTAGTTATTTTCTATTTGCTTGCTTTCATCTCCCTCTTGCCTTTACGCAGAGAACGTAACAAAATCCACTACAAGCAAGGACTAGGCTGAGAGTCTGATTAAAATGATCCCTGTTTGGTCTGACCTCTTCTCTCTGCAGGTGAGAGGGTCCCCATTTATTAACAATTCTTATATTTATTTATTAACAATTCTTATATACCGCACTATTAGACATCAGCGCGGTTTACATTGAACAGAAAACATCCGACAGTTTACATATGTCTGGTCATTACATTTAACAGGAAGAATAACTTGGCGAAATAGGGAAACTAAATACAATGCAGGGTTATCTGATAAAGGATATCCTGGTTAACTATATACAATAGTGGTACAATAGTATATGGAACAACTAGTTATTTACATTGTGAAGTTGGTCTGTTGCGGGAGTCTATCTGGTTTGACCACTTCTGCTATTCACCTGGGGGTTATGTTCGGAGCTGTCATTGAGATATTTAAGGATATTGAGATATTTAAGGATATTTAAATATTTAGAAGCTAAATGAAGCGCGCATGATGGAGTGTTTGTTTTCCCCGACTTTTTCTAAGCCTGCCAGGAAATTTACAGCCACGAATATGAAGTGTTAATTTAATGTTCCCACTGAGCATCTCATTGTCAACAAAGGCTTCAAACCATAACAGAGGAAAAGGTTAGCTCATGCAGAAAATGACCCTTATGGTTTGATTGTCTTCTGGCCTAGACTAGCAGCAAGCAGAAAACCGAGGGCTTTGACTTCCAGCTTAATGCATTTGATGGCAGTTAATGGAAGCCCTGTACCTTGGCGCAAAGAAAGAATCACCTGCAATGCTCACTTATCTCCACGACAATCGACGCCAAAAACCGAGAGTGGAATGAGCCTCCATTTTCACTCCAATGACTAATTTGACAGACCTGAAAACTTACACTGGTCATTATCTCAACTTAAACAAAAAGTGTCTGGCTCACCAAAGGATCAGAACACAGGACTGCCACTGGCATGAACCATGAAATTGCTTTCCTCACCTGGCCCTTCATGATTTCAATGCCCCGGCGGCCATGACAGGCAAAAAACCCACACACTGGAATAGGTTTACAACATGTAAAAATCAAGTAAGATTATTAAAGGCAACCGCTTGCTCACCCCGCCTCCCCCTCCCCCTCCTCTCAGTCAGTGCTGGTTCACTCTCCCCCTGCTGAAGCCGCTGCTTCTGCTTTTTACAAAGCAGGGGCTGTAATAAACTTACTTTGCAAATTAAAGACAAGAGACAACCTGCGAGGAGCCCTCTGGATGTCCTTCCTTCTACAGCGCAGCGCACGAGGAAGGAAGTGATGTTATAGGGGGTGGGCTCCTCGCAGGTTGTCTTCCCTCAAATTAACTTTATTGCAGCCGCTGCTCTGTGAAAAGCAGAAGCAGCGGCTGCACTGTGCCACGGGGGATCGGATCGGCGTCGCGATCGCATTCATGCTGGCGGTGCCGGTGCCGGTGCAAAGACATCTGGACTTCTGGAGTTGGGAGAAAAGCCGGTTTTTTGCTCTGGCTGCTCCCGATCTTGCGGCCAGAGCAAAAAACCGGTTTTTCAAAGGCCGGTTGGCAACCCTATTGTGGGCCCTTGCCAGCTGTGGGCCCTACGCCACGGCGTAGTTGGCGTATAGGTAAATCCGGCCCTGTCCAATGGGCTAAACTAAACATAATCAAACTCTGAAATTCATTACCAGAGGATGTAGTAAAAGCTGTTGGTGTAACTGGTTTTAAAAAAGGTTTGAACAAATTCCTGGAGGAAAGATCATAAACCATTATTAAAGAGGCAGAGGAAATCCACTGCTTACCTTGGGACAAGCATTGTGGAACCTATGTATCTATTTTGGAACCTGTCTGGCACCTGTGACCTGGATTGGCCACTGTTGGAAACAGGATAATATGCTTGATGGACCCCCTTTTTTCCCTAAAACCTCCTCTCCTCTTCCTCCTTTCTCAGTCTTTGTGGATAACTCTCTACTCCTCCCTGTGCTTACAACCTTGGGGTCATCTTTGACTCCTCTCTCTCCTCCACACACATTCATCTGATAGCTAAGACCTGCCATTTCTTTCTCTATAACATCAACAAAATCCACCCATTTCCAAACATACTACTAAGATACTTATCCACTCCTTAATCACCTCTCATCTTGACTATTGTAACCTACTCCTTGCTAGTCTCGAGCTGAATCATTTCTCTCCGCCTCAGTCTGTTCAACACGCTGCTGTGTGGCTAATCTTCCGCCAGCCTCATCATGCTCATATTACCCCTCTTCTCAAGTCTCTTCATTGGCTCCCTATCCATTTCTGCATCCAGTTCAAACTTCTTCTGCTGACCTATAAGTGCATTCACTCTGCAGCTCCTCACTACCTTTCCTCTCTTATCTCTCCCTAAACCACTCCTAGGGAACTCTGCTCTTCTAGCAAATCACTTCTATCTGTGCCCTTCTCTTCTACTGCTAACTCCAGACTGCTCCTTTCACCTTTCTGCTCCTTATATCTGGAACAAACTACCCGAGTCTGTACATCAGGCACCTTCTCTGGCCCTTTTCAGATCTAGGCTAAAAACTCACCACTTCGCTGCCGCTTTCGGATCTTGACTCACCTGATCTCCTTTGTGTTTCCTTACCATTTCCCCTAGATGTATCCCGTATCTACAGCTACTGTGTTGTCTGTCTTGACTAGATTGTAAGCTCTGATGAGCAGGGACTGTCTCTTACATATCTGTGCAGCGCTGCATATGTCTTGTAATGCTATACAAATGCTCAGTAGTAGTAGTAGAAGTCAGATCAGTATGGCGTTTCTTATGTCCTTATGTTCTTATCTTAAAAAGAGAAGACAAATTTCTATCCACATAGGTCTTGTCTAGATTTCCAGCTCATAGAAACCTGGCAAAGACCTTTTTGTGGATATTCAAAAGTTAGGAATGAAAGTGAAGGTGCTGTTTCCTGGAGATTTAGATCTGCCATATGTTGATTGGAATATCCTCTTTGCAAAATTAGACTCTCGTTGCATTATCCTTCAGAGGCTGCTTTCTAGCTTTAGACAGGCCAAGGGCCTCTAGACCCAACTGCTCAAGTACATTGCTAGCCTCTTCCTTAGTGTGGACTCTGAAGGTTTTATCTTGGGCTGACAATATCAAGGCAAAGGGATGCAGCTGATCGTGCATTTTTATTTTATTTATTTTTATTTATTTAAAAGGATTTATATACCGCTCTATCCTGAAATCAGAACGGTGTATACTTCAATCAAATCAAAGTTCAATGACAGTGGGTATAGGCATGCAGTGTCAACACGAGGTAGTATTTGTGTGTGCAATGTCAGTGATTTCTTGGTGATCTAGTTACAGAATGAGCTATGTACAAGGGGCTATATACAGGGTAGGGTAGGGAGGGGTATAGAGGGGGGCCAGGAGGATTGGGAGGTAGGCCGTGGGCCGTTGGTCAGTTCACGTGATGTCACTATGATGCTCAATGAAGAGTTTAGTTTTGAGCTGCTTCCTGAAGTCCTTTTGTCTCCTCTGAGCTTCAAAGTTATGTCTCTAAAATCTCGGTGCTTATGGAGGGTCATGGGGGAGAGATCTTGAAAAATATAAATTTGAATCCTATTTAAAGGTGTCCATATTTCTCGCTTATAAAGCAATTTTTTTCTTTCCCCCATGAAAAGCATGTGGAAGCAAGCTATTATGTCTTTAGAGGTATTTAATCGGTGACCTCCTAACACACGGTGAGCCCTTTCAGTTCTTATTGGCACCATCTCTTGGGCTTCAGATTCTGTAGCCAGGAGCATATCACAGAACTGCTGGACCATTGCTCTGCAATCAATGTATTCTAGTGCCTCTGGCATTCCCCTGAAGTGCAGCTTACACCTGCAGCTTCGGTTTTCAGCAGTTCAGGTTTTTCAGAAATGTCCATATTAGTTTGATATAGATTGCGCATCTGCTTTTCGAGAGCAACTGCTCCTCAGCACTCTGCTCAGTCTTGCCTCCCAAGCTTACTTAGTTCTGCCTGGAGGTCAGATCTGAGTGCCGTGATCTCAGCTCTAACTGCCCCAATGTCAGTCTTAATCTCCAAGAACTGCTCTTTAAGCTCTGCATATATATTCTGAAACTGATTGCATGCCACTGTTCCAGCTCCTGCAGCTTTCCTGCTAGTATATGCCTTGGACTGCATTGCGGTCGATATATTGGCTCCCTCATGATGGATGGCACCACTCCCAGAGTACAAGAACTTCTTCAAGTCTGGAGATTTCTTTTAAGTGGTCATCCCAGTAAGCAGTGAAATGTCTCTTGATCTTATTGCCACATTTTGAATGCTTTTTAAGAAATGTGTGGATTTAGCGATAGATTAGCTGAGAGCATCCACAGAACTAATGGCTTAATTGGCCATTCAGCTTGGTGATGTCACTTACTCCTTGCTGCACAATTTTGACTTACTGCTTTTTATTTTTCTTGTATATCAGTGACTGCTAACCAAAATGTTTGCTATAAAATATTTCCTGACACTGTGTCTCTGAATCTGTTGTCTCTGATTACACTGATTACTTTATGGTTTTCTAATCTCACAGTACTTTTGCAATGTGAAAAAAACTAAGCCTTCCGACTCTTTGTTTTTTACTTTTTCAGGAGTGAAGAAGAAAACCAAAGTGATAAAGAATAACGTGAATCCTGTTTGGAATGAGGTGAATATTTGCTTAGTCCTCCCCAACCCCCCTTCCCCCCTTTCACCCTGAATATGACTGTGATACTGTATACCCAGTCAGTGTGGAAAAGCTTAGTCATGGGTGCTTGGTACACTAATGCAGAGATATTTATTCTTTGTAAGTACAAATAACTTAAGAACTTAAGAAAAAGTCACTGCTTTGATTTTTCTGCAGTGTTTCTGGAACATTTTTTACTGTTTCTAGCAGTTTTCGATTAGCACTTCCCCCCACCCCCAATCTAGTACAGCTTAAACTGAGATAAGATGTTTGCAGGCTAATGAAGAAACAACTGAATCAAAGCTTGGCTTAAGTTATTTTTTGTCTACAGACGATGTTTTACATTGCCTTGACAGACATTATTCACCTGCAGCTCAGCATTTACACTACTCAGTGTACATATAGGGGGTCATTCTGAAACACGAATAAGCCATGTGGACGTGCATGTAAGAAAGATATCTCGTGAACACTTCCACATCCGTATTCTGGAAAGCGGTCCCTGTGTACATACACGCCGTGAAGGCGGGGTTCTCAGAACTTGCAAGTTAGGGGCGGAATAGGGGTGTGGTATGCTGCAGACATGTATAAAGTGTATACTGATCGTACCCATGCATGTCCAGCGTGTGCCCCGCAGACATCTACAATAGACCAGCAGAAACGTGGTATAAGGGCAGGACTTAGAGAAAAAAACCCGAGCTTGGCACACATAGCCACTGTGACCAGAATAGGAGAAACCACTATGGCTGTAGCCAGGAAAACCCATCTAGATGGGAGCAGCTGCCAAGCCTATAGGAACCTGTGGCAGTACAAAGGATGCAAACATGAGCAGCACTGCAGAATGAGGCATAAGGAGACATGGAAACAAGTAGGTGTGATGGAAACCCATTTATTCATGGCAGAAGCAGAGGTACAGAACCCCCCCCCAGGCACAATACCACAAATGCCTGTACCTGCCCACCCACCACACTCACACACTCCATAGTCACACCCATGTGCGAACAGAGACTACAAGTGTGCCCACATCCCCACATCCCAATGCCCCCCACTTCTTCCACCGCACATTACCTGCAGGCATCCCCACCCTCCCCACCCATATCAACAGAACAGCAACCTCACCCCTTCCAAAGCACACACACCAGACCCCCCATGTGACAGCTACTTTGGCCCCCCGACCTCTTGCCCTCCCCATTGCCCTCGCCCTCCCCCTCCCAGAGGAAACCTGCCCAAGTGCTGGAGCGATGGCTCACACAGATGTGGATGGTGGTGTGCCATTGAACCCCAAACTGCTGCTGTCCCCACTCTCCTCCACCAGACCATCATGGATGGTCAACGGAGGCCCCATGCACCGAGAAACAGGGCCCAAAATATTGGAGGGTGCTGTGATGGCTGAGTCTGCTGCTGAGGCAGCCTTCACACTGGCATGTGTGCAGACCCTGCTGGAGGAAGGCAACAGATCCTGGTGCAGGAGTGCTTGTGGCAGAAGAGGTGCCAGCAGCAGCAGACCTACCACTAGTGGGAGCTGAATCTGGAGCCACTGGCTAGGAGGTGTCACTGCCCAGCATAGGGATAGGGATGGGGACAGGGGCAACCCGTGTCTGTGCCAGCTGAGCTAGCAGGTGATCAATGCTTGCATTGAGGTGGCACATGGATGCAGCCAGGTTCTCAGTAGCAGACACCTGGCACTCCTGCAGGGCCACATTATGGTGCAACAGTTCCAGCTTCGCCCATCCCCATTTGACGTGTGACTCATTCAGGGCCAGCTGTCACTTAGCACATAGTAGCAGCTGCTCCAAGGTGTGCTGGTGGCAACGATGCCGACATTGAGCCGCACCCTGCCTCTCAGGGAGTCAGGTGAGGGTGCAAGTTGGTCCACATCACCACCTGAATCCACATTCCCCTGCTGCTCATTGATGTGGGCTACTGGGTTGTCATTAGCCAGTGCCATGGGTTGCAGATCCCCACCTTGGAGTGACTCAACAGAGGTGGCAGTATGTGTTTCAGGCTGCACTGTTGGAGGATCGGCAGGCATGATGGCAGGATCAGGGACATTGCTCAGACCTGCAGCTGCATCTACACCTGTGGACATAAGGAACAAAGATGTGTCCTATGCAGAATGATGTGCCCATCATACACACACATGAATGCCACTGTAGCAGGAAACACAAAATACCAGACACCATTGAAACAGGAGAACAGTGTTAGGTCGGGGCTAATGTCCCAGTGTGCCATGCAGCAGTGTAAAACAGGGAACCTTCACAACACAACATGCCACACCTGCAACCTCAGAGCCCCCCAAATAGGCATCAGAGCCCCATATGCTTGAGCAACATGCCCTGAGCATGCCCTAATCCCAGACCCTCAGATATCAGTGCATGCCTCCTGTGATGAGCGCCACTGCAGATGCCTGCCCAAATACCCCCAAACATCTGTGGCAGGGAACCCCTGTTGTGCCTCCAAAGGTGTGGCAGCTGTGGATCCCACAGAACACATACAACTGCAGCAGCCAGTCAACATAAGACATTACTTTTCAAAACACTTCAATAACTGATTGGTATGCCACCATCCAAAAGCAAAACTTAAGGACACATATGCCACAAAGTACCACCCTCCTGTACCTCCCCTGCTCTTATTCCCCACCCCCAACGTTAAACACCCACATTTCAACTTGCAAATATGTTCTGATTTGTGAATACATTGTAAACTATAGCCAATAGTTACCAGTTGTAATTACACCATTCAGTGCTGTTAAGAATTTAGAACTTCTATGTAAACCTGTTAAGTTTTTGTTCCCTGTAAACCACCTTGATTCCCAGATAAAGCAGTATAAAAAACAGATAAATAAATAAATAAAAAATAAATAAGGGATATAGAAGTCACAGCAACAGCAATGAATGCCTTACACAAGAAGAAACTGTTCCCCATAATGACGACAGAACAAGGTAATATGGGGAAAGAGGTGTCCAATGGCAATGATAAAACTGGACAACTTGTACCCCAGTTGTGTGTGGCTGCTGCATAGAATGTATTGATGAGCAGTAATCCCCGCAGGTGGACAGGGTGTGTGTGGAGGCCACAGGAACAGGGATAGGAGCTATGTGCAGAGGGTGATGGTGGGGGGAAGTGCAGCATGAAACAGAGACACAGGTTCAGAACAGAACCTGTGTGTGAAGGGGTAGGACATATAGCAGCCCCTCACCCTGGTCCAGTGAGGACCGTGATGTGTCCAGTGTGTCAATACCATCCATGGCGGCGGGGTCCACAGTGCTGACCTGCTGTTCAAGGTCAGTCAAGGCCTCGGCCTGCCCATCTGGTCCCACACATCTGGCCTTCTTGCAGTTATTCCTCCGCATCTGCCGACACTTTTGCTTCACATCCTCGATATCTCTGTTGTGAAATATGGAATTAATTTTGCGGCATATGGCTAGCCACCTCCTCTGGCGCTCATAGGCATCAACTTTGATCTCCTCTGTACCCAAGGTGATCTTAAAGTCCCCAAAGATCTCCTCTATCAGGAGTGTCAGCTCCCCATCAGTGAAATTCGGCTTGCGGGAGGCCACCTTGAGAGCCATTTCCCTGTCAATGCAAAGGGTAAAGAGATGCAGGCATAAATCATGTGGGTGAGGGAGGAGCTGCCAATGGCATCCATGTTTTATAGTGTTTAGACGTGCATGTGCGACAACGTGGAACTCACCAGAATACGTTAAGTGTGTGTATGTCCAGACGCACATGCATATACAATGCATGGGCGCCTGTGCACATGGTTCCACGTAAAGAACTCTGTCCATGCCCATACCTAAGCTGACACACCTATGGATGTGCCCCCAACAGTGGTGGTATATTCAAGCTAGGTGGCAATTGAGTCATGTAGAAAATGTGTAGGTCCAAGAGGACATGCATGGGGACCTGACACATCCTGCTAGGTATGCATTGCAGGTGCCTCTATGGGTAACTGGAGTGGGCAAGAGAGCCAGGGCAGGAACAATGTGCCTTGTACCACCTTACACCAAATGTCAGGCAGGATGTCAGACAGATGACTGAACATGAGAGTGCTTGTCAATGAGCTGTATGAGGAAGGGCCAGCTGCTGAATGCACCCCCCTGACCCCATGCTTCCCCCAAACAGTTGCAGATCTGAGGACCGCAGAGAGTGGTGCCCCCTGAGCAGCATGTTTAATTAATGGCTGTAGTCATGGGACCATTGGCCACATCAACTGTACTTGGAGCGGTGCTGTAGCACAGTGGTTTAAATTACAACTCAACACCCAGCCAACCAGGGTTTGATTTCCATTGTTGCTCCATGGTACAGATGCAGCACCCAGCCCAGCACAAGGGCACAGGTCCCCCCACCACAGCAGTTTGGAGCAAGGAGCCATCCTGTCAGAGGACAGGTTAGAGGCATGGCTGGCAATGCGTGTGTCTGCACAAGGACATGGCCATGGCTGCTGATGTTCACATTCACACACCCACCCTCACAGGGAGTGGTGCCATCTCACACAATGTGTTTTGCAGAATTACCTGCAGGTGGGAGTAGCTGCGGTGCCCTGTTGAGGACATGAGCTTGGAGGAGATCATCTCATGGTTTGCTATGGCCCTGCTGCAGAGTGCTGATGGAACGCTAGAGGGCATCACGATGGCGCCCATATCCAAGGGTGCCCAGGCTGAGGAGTCAGTACCTGGACCTACTGATGAACTGTGTGTGACCAGGTACCGGTTTGACCGTGCAGCCATCCATGACCTGTGCCAGGAAGCTTGAACTTGCTGCCCTCACCCATAGACAGGAAGCTGTGCCTATCTATCCATGTGAAGGTGCTCAGAGCCCTTGGCTTCCTGGGAACAGGTACATTTCAATCAGTGCTGGCAACAGCAGCAGGTCTCAGCCAGACAGCTCTGTCATGATGCATCACTCAGTTCCTGGGTGACTTTGTGGGACATGCTGCATAAGAACATAAGAACATAAGATATGCCATACTGGGTCAGACCAAGGTCCATCAAGCCCAGTATCCTGTTTCCAACAGTGGCCAATCTAGGTCATACGTACCTAGCAGTATCCCCAAAAAACACAGGCTCCACAATGCTTGTATTGGGTCAAGCATCAATATCCTGGGTCCCTTTTTAATAATGGTTGATGGACCTTTCCTCCAGGAACTTGTCCAAACCTTTTTTAAACCCAGCTACACTAACAGCTCTTACTACATCCTCCGGTAACAAATTCCAGAGTTTGATTACACGTTGAGTGAAAAAATATTTTCTCTTATTTGTCTTAAATAGTTTACCCTGTAGCTTTATTGCATGTCCCCTAGTCTTTCTATATTCTGATAGCGTAAACAATTGATCTACGTTTACTCGTTAAACTCCATTCATTAATTTATAGACCTCTATCATATCTCCCCTCAGCCGTCTCTTTTCCAGGTTGAAGAGCCCTAACCTTTGTAGCCTCTCTTCATAGGAATAGCTTTCCATCCCCTTTGCCATTTTGGTGGCTCTTCTCTGTAGCTTTTCTAATAACGCTATATCTTTTTTAAGATACGGCGACCAGAATTGCACACAATATTCAAGGTGCGGTCGTACCATGGAACGATACAGAGGCATTATAATATCCTTTGTTTTATTTTCCATTCCTTTCCTTATGATACCTAGCATTCTATTTGTTTTCTTGGCCGCCGCTGCACACTGGGTGGAGGGTTTTAACATGTTATCCACGATGACTCCTAAATCTTTTTCCTGGGTGGTGGTTCCCAATGTGGAACCTTGCATCATGTAACCATAGTGTGGGTTGTTCTTTCCTAGGTGCATAACTTTGCACTTGTCCACATTAAATTTCATCTGCCATTTGGATGCCGAGTCTTCCAATTTATCCAGATCCTCCTGCAGTTTTCCACAGTCCTCTTGGGTTTTAACAACTTTAAACAGTTTTGTATTGTCTGCAAATTGGATAACCTCACTCATTATTCTCTTTTCCAGGTCATTTATGAATATGTCAAAAAGTAGCGGACCCAGTACAGATCCCTGGGGTACTCCACTATTCACCTTTTTCCATTAGGAAAATTGGCCATTTAGCCCTACCCTCTGCAAACTGCATCGCCTTACCACAAACACCTCAGCAGAGACAATAGGTGATGGTGCAGTTCCACAAGGTGGCTGGCTTCCCATCAGTCCTTGGGGCTATAGACTGTATGCATGTGGCCCTTAGGCCGCCACGACAGCATGAGGCCACATACTGCAACAGGAAGGCCAGGGCCGACCCGTCCATTGAGCAAGAATGTTTTTTGCACAGAGCCCCGTGTTTGAGGGGGCCCCGCGCAAAAAACATTCTACATTAGCAAAAGCAGATTTTAAAAAAAAATGGCTGCTGCTGCCGTGGCAGCAGCAGAATCAAATGTCCCACCTGCCCGGCAGAGCCTCCCTTCACCATCAGCTCTGGAGTCCCTCCCAATGGGCGGGCTTTCAGAGCCGCGAGAGCTTCTCTGACCTCTCGCGGCTCTGTTAATCCCGCCGGGGCTGATGGGATTAACCTCTGTTAGATCAGAGGTTTGGATCCCATTGACACCTGACTCCTGCTTACACAGTGCTAAGGACCCAGAGGCTGCAGGGTCACTAGGAGTCAGCACTGATCTGATGACTATGCATGAAAAGTGCTGATACCTAAAAAATACTACTGCTGCATGGGGACAAATCACAATCAGTCACAGAAAAACCCTTACATATAACTTTATTTAGCTGTATTTATATACTGCCTTTCTCCTGATCCAGTAGTAATAATGAAAATACTGCATGGCTCAATTGGGACTAAGCCCTCTATAAAAAAAGATTTGTTCCAGTAAAAACCCTTAGGAGATGCAGAAAAAAATGTTATAATATAAAAATTAAACTTTGAAAACAAAGAGAAAAGGTCTCAATCTAAATGATCTCCCTCAAAATGGCTAGAAATTAATCTTGCACAAAGAGGAAAGTGCCATCAAAGGCCAAAGAACTCCCTGGATCAGACACAAAGTATTACAATATATTATGAACCACTGAAGTAACCAATTGTAGATTCTAATTTTTCAAGTTGTAATCTTTGCTCTCCACAAAATGATTTAATTGTAGATAAAAATTAAAGCCCTGCCCTAAGAGTAAACTATTCCAATATAACACAAAACACTCAGTATTACACAATATTTCACAAACTACTCAAAGAATTTTTAAATCATCTTTACACTGTCATGCCTCTTGAAAGAAAAGAAAATGTTTTAAACAGAGAAAAAGACGTGCACAAGCTGCATTATTCGGAGGAACCAGCTAGAGGGAGCCAGAGCGACTTCAGAGACACTGAGGAGCCCCGCCCCGCTAGTCACAAGGTAAGGCCAGCCAGCTTCCAATCCTGGAAGGCAGGAGTGCTTCTTAAGGAGAGTGTGGAAGACTGGAGACAGTTTGGCAGGAAGGAGTTCGGCAAGAAGGAGTTCGGCAGGAGACAGGTCGGCAAGGTGGTCGGCAGGAAGGAGAGAGAGAAGAGCAGCAGTGGAGAAAGAGAAGCAGGCCAAGGAGGCAAGTCCAGCAGAAGCAAGGGAAGGATCTCTTGCAGCGCAGAGAGAAAGAGGTTAGAATGGAAACCTGATTACTCTACCGCTAGCAAACCACCCTGAGTGAAAGGTGATTTCCCTGGAGCTAATGAAGGACCTGGGAAGGTCTCAGCTCAAACAAGAGTGAGAGCTGTTTGTCCAGAGAGGCGAAAGCATTGCTGCAACTGTAGTCCAAAGTCAAATGAGAGACAGCTGGAGAACCTAAGCCGTGCTGCACAGGCAAGCCAGAAGCTAAGCCGGTACAGGCCCAGACCTTCACTTGGAGAAGGGACTCCAACCTCACAAGGTAAACCATACTTTCCTGGAAAAAGATTTCAGAAAGCTGCTGTATGGGAAAGACAGGTAGTAGAAGAAAACCGTTTGTCTGAAGGTTCCTACGATACAAGGTATGGAAAATGTTTACCTAAGAAGAAAGTTCTGAATGAAAAATGTTTGTATAGAGCTGCTATAAAACCTCTGAATAAAGAGGAATCTTTTCAGTATAAAACAGCACATAGCCGACGCCCTAGGCTTAGCACAGAACATTGGGAAGTGATACAGGAACTGTATAAAAAGCCTGAATATATTTTACCTGGAACCAGGGACACAGATTCAGAGGCTTCAGAAGATGAGCCAATGCAAGTGGAACTAGCAGGGGATATTTCAGATCCAGAAATGGATTGTACATACTGTGTTACAGGAAGCCTAGAATCCTTGCCAGGCTTGTGAGCTGTGTGACTTGCTGAATTGAACATTCTTGTTTTGTGTAAATAGCACCAGTCCTGTGAAAGTAACAGTTTTTGCTTTAAACCTGAGTTTTTCTTTTCCTCACCTGAAGTAAGGACACTTTGCTTTATAGTTGTATTCCAATCATTTGAACCATTGCGAAGAAGGGAAATAAAAAGCCTTTATTTTTCCCACCACTCTGAGCACTTGTTTTCATTGAAGATTGGTATCAAGGAAACTACTAGGACCAAAAGTCGATTGGGCCTTTGGAATACTTGCCAATTTCAACTTTATAATTTTTGTGTCTGACCTGCCCTGACCTCTACTAGCCACCAGGGTAGCCCTCACGACAACACTCACACTAAATAATCTCAATAACAATAGAGGGGTATGTTTACTAAACCGCGCACACGTGCATGGCGCACAAGAGCGGCCGCTAATGATGCTTTTAAGAGCTCTTAAGCGCCGCGCACGCGTGCGCATCACATTAAAGGACCACCGCACGTGTGCGGGGCGCTCATGTGCGATAGAGGCGGGGAAACGCTTACGGAGGGCGGAGGAAGGCCCCCGAGGGGCGGGGGGACGGGGTCAATGGGTGGAGAGTGGGAGGGAAGAGGCTCCCTGCACAGGAGCAGGGCTGAATCTGGGCATTAAAAATACCGCGAGTGAAACCCTCGCGTTAGAGCCCATTTAAAGGGAAGAGAAACCATTTCTGTCAGCAATGTACAGCAAAACCGGGGAAACCTGAAAAACGTGAGCAGTGTGATACATGTTCACAGAACAAAATAGCAAATATAAATTTAAAAGGACCACAAAAAATTCCAAATAAATTATAATCCAGCTGGGCAACAGTGATATTAATGGGCAACCATAAAAAACACTCCCAGGAAAGCCCCAAAGCTTGGCCTTGGTGATTTCCTCTTCTTTTGGAGGCCATTTATGAGGTTAAATTGCACCCCTGCCCCCATACAAGGTAAACGAGCCCACAGT
Source organism: Ichthyophis bannanicus (assembly GCA_033557465.1). NCBI lineage: Eukaryota > Metazoa > Chordata > Amphibia > Gymnophiona > Ichthyophiidae > Ichthyophis > Ichthyophis bannanicus. The sequence goes on along the minus strand of CM066032.1, from coordinate 1,267,890,757 downwards.
AAAATTGTGCAGAGCAGGGTGTCTGACTCGTGTGGCCAGGTTTCCTATCTCCACAGACTGCACTGTCTCTGTGGCCACAGTGTGGTGCAGCAGACACAGCCAGTGCCTGTAGGACCAGAGGGTCACAGGTTCAAACCCCACCTGGGGCTCCTGCCAACCCAGTCCCCATAGTTTTACCCACCACTAAACAGTGATAGAACAGACACTCCTGTATGGCAGAGAACATAAGCATGGTTCCAACACCTATATTTTACCCTACACCGCACACAAACCATAACAATGGGCATTACCGACAGCCGAGTCCCCCAAATTCAGTCCTGGAGTGCCACAACTCAATCAGGTCATATGCTTTTCCCAGATAGGGACATGTCTGCATGTTGGCGGAAGGGTACAGGTGGTGGAGGGGGCAGTGGCTGCAAACCACAGCAGACAGTGGCCTAGGCCTGTGCAGGCTGGCACCGTCCACCGTAACAGACAGGCTCTGTCAGATGTACAGTCATGGACTCCCCAGGGAACACAGCATATCTGTGGCAACACGGTGGTGCAGTGCACACAGACAGCGTGTGCAGGAACAGAAGGTCACAGGTTCAAAGCCCAGCTGGGGCTACTGCCAATCCAGTCCACATATTTTTCCTACAACTAAACCGTGATAGTCAGGGGAAACCTTTATTGCTTAGAACATACGCATGGTTCGTACGCCTATATTTTACCACACCAAACACAGACACCATGAACAGCCGCATTACCTAGAGCAGAGTCTCCCAAATGCAGTCCTGGAGGGCCCCACACCATTCAGGATCCATGCTGCCTCTAATAAGGATGCCTGTGCTGCATATCTATGCACCACCCCCATGGTATGCTGATGTAGCTCATGCATATCTATGAGGGACAGCATGAAAACCCGAACAGTGGTTGGAACACCAGGACTGGAGTTGGGACACTCTGCCGTAAAGCAGCAGCCAACAGGGCCAGACACACCCACACCCCCCCCACAGGCCCCATTGGCTAATGCCTCCTGGAGAGGCAGGACATTGGGCCCTGCCTGTATCTCCCAGTACTAGCAGTTGCATACCTTAGCACTGCCACCCTACACCTGGGTATATGGTACACAGCTATCAAACGTTGCCCATGATAACTGGCAGATATCAAGTCCTACGTTAAGCACATTTTGCTCATTGATCTCCACCATAACAATCATTGTGATGTCTGCGGTGTGCGCTGAAGGTCTGGTCTCTGACAGTGTTTACCACCCTGGGGAGTGACCCCCAACAGTAGTGCGTCCCATATCCATGCCTGTACTGTGGCCAGGACTGGTGTGGTGGGTATGGCTGCTGGACTCCTCTATAGTAGCACAATGCTGGCATAGGTGTGGGGGTGGCTGTCTGCCTATCCAGTGTGTGGTGGCTGAAAACACCTTCCACACCCACACTGCCATCAATGTTGCCAGTATTGGGCTGCCAATGTGCATAATGAGGAGCAAGGTACCATGGGTATAGGCCGGACAGGGTGGCCTGGCCAGGGTGCATCTGCACAGGGCATAGGGCACTGACTGGGACATTTTAGTGGCCGGCCACCACCTACACAGACAGGATGACCTCAGTATGTCCTGCTGAGAGATCACTCTCACCCTGACTGTGCAGTGACCACAGCATGGCTAGGCACCCCCATAGTGCTATATGGTATTTCTCTCATGTGATAGATATGGGTTTCCTTTTGGGGCCCAGTCACTGATTTAACTGCTTGCTGTGTATGCTGACATCCCAGTTATGGGTGCATGCATCTCCACTGGGAACATGCACTGTAGACTAACTAGCACACTGTTTGCAGCTGGTATGTGTCTTGATGGAGCAGCTTGTGGGGTACAGTGGCTGATGACCTGCTGCAGGAGAATATCTTATTTATTTAATATCAGATGGTGGTGGGGTGCAGCTTAGCATATCCATGCCTAATGTCTGTCTGCTATTGTGTTATGGATGTGTACAGAGCTGCATTGACTGCCCTGTAGGGTGTTTGTTCCCCAGCAGGACTGGGGTTGATGGTCCCCCTCTACTACCACCTTTGCAGGGAGGTGGAATGTGGATCTATTGATAGGAGACCCTGTTTGCCACCCTCGGCCCTGGAGGAGGGGGGGGGGTGGTGGTGGTGCATAGCCCACCTAGGGGTCCATGGGGGCTACACCTGACTGAAACAGACAGAGATATCTAAGGTGTTTGTGCAGAAACGAACTATCTCACACATTAACACTGCTTTGGACCTCTGACATGGCATCTTTCAGTCATGGAAGGTGTTGTGGACCTGGTGCTGGGCGCCTCACTGCACCCTCAGGGTGAGCACAGTACCCGCACAATGTGACGGAGTGTAGCTACTCTGTGCCAGTAAAACACACGGTCAGTACCCCCTACCAGGCCGAGGTGGTGTGTGGGTGCACATGGTCACTTCCCTCTACCGGGCAGAGGTGCTGTGGGGATGCATTGCACATCTTGTGTTAATCTGTGGACAGCTGATTTGCATGTGCAGTGCATCATGGGTATGGGTAGGCTAACCCTATCCTGGTGACCACAGCAGACTGTCTGTGTGGTAACGTGCATGCTCTCTGCAGCCAGCCAGGGGCTTGCTAGTAGCTATAGAGCTGTAGCCCAATGGTTACTGCACTGCTTCTGAAGCCAGAGGTCATGGGTTCAAACCCACAGTGGGGTATTTGATAGGGTTGTCCAACGCATTATCTTTTTAAAATGTACATATTTTGATGCCAGCAAAAACACCCTCAGCGTACTGTACCCATAAGGTGCCTCTGAGGGTGCTTTATAGGGCGCCCTATAGGGCACCTTATGGTTCCCGTCCATATAAGGGGCACTATACATTCTCCTGTGACGCAACCTATAGGGTGCCCTATAGGGGACATTTTTGGGTGCTGTGGCGGACAGTGCAATTTATAATGTGCCCTATAGAGTGCCATATAGGGTGCCTTATACGGCACCTTCAATCACGGCACGTGAGGACGTGTTTGCTGGCAGCAATTAATAACATAAATATAAAGTGCTGCAGGCCAAAATATGTACAATGCAAAGCTGATGCCACAGCCAGCCTTACTTATTAGGCACACTGGGGAGCAAACCCATGATCCCTGTATCAGCAGTCAGTGCCTTACCATTGTGCTCCACTGCTGCTCCTCCTTGCTTGTCAGCGCACCTACGTATGCTTTTCATTCCTTAAACTGCACAGTGCTGCCATAAAAACCAGTACACTGACCTTGCGGTACCTCATACAGCACCCTCTAAAGCGCCCTATAAGCAACATTCTAGGGTGCCTTGGCTTACAGTGCACTTTAAAATGTGCCTTATAGGGCACCTGATGTTAACACGCTTTGGGAGTGCGTTTGCTAGTAGTGGCAATTAAAATATGACTAAAATGCCTCCTACAGCAATCTGCCCCATAATATGTTATGCCTCAGCCAGCCTTGTTCATTGGGCACTTTGGGGGATTGAACCCCTGATCCCTGCACCATTGGTCAGTGTCTTAACCATTGTGCTGTGGTTCTGTTCCTGTGATTGCACATCAGCGCGCCTCCTTATGCCTCCCAATATTAACAAGCCTCCTAAAACATTGGGGCGTCGCCTTATGCCGCCCATCATTTATATGCCTCCTAAAATAATGCCTCAGCCAGCTGCCTCCATTGGTCACTGTGGGGGATTGAACCCCTGATCCCTGCACCGTTGGTCAGTGTCTTAACCATTGTGCTGTGGCTCTGCTCTTCTTCTTACTCATCAGCGCGCCACTTATACCTCCCAGTATTATACTGCCTCCATAGACATCAGCGCGCTGCCTTATGACGCCCAGTATTAATATGCCGCCAGAAACATCAGCGCGCCGCCTTAGGCCGCCAAGTATTAATATGCCGCCAAAAACATCAGCGTGCTGCCTTAGGCTGCCCAGTATGTCTATGCCGCCACAAAAATCAGCGCGTTGCCTTAGGCCGCCCAATATTATGGTGCCGCCCAAAACATCAGCGTGACGCCCAGTATTTCTGCAACTCATAAATTACTGCCTCAGCCAGCTGTCTTTGTTGGGCACTGTGGGGAATCGAACCTCTGATCCCTGCACTGTTGGTCAGTGTCTTAACCATTGTGCTGTGGCTTTGCTTTTCTGCTTGCCCATCAGCGTACCACATATGCCTCCCACACAGCCATCTGATGCGCTAAGGTGCGGGGCGTACAAGGACGCCGCGCACCTTAGCGCATATTTAAATTCCGGCTTTTCTTTTTCACGACGGAACGCCCACTCCTTATATGGCATCCGCACTCTACCGCGGCCCGCACTTTAATGGGGTTTTAGTAAACATGCCCCAGAGTCTCCTAAGAATAAATTATTACTTATAGGGAGAGATCTCAGGATGGCTATAAAATCCCTCATATAACAAATTGCTTTGCCATAGGGACTAGCGAGATACGCACATCATTGATTTCTAATCCCCTTCAGTATAATTTTATTTATCCCAAATTAATCTAGACAAAGGCCTTTGTTTCGCCTCAACAGAGGCTTTCTCAAGAGCTAATTTATTCTTAGGAGACTCTATTGTAAGTGCTGCAGGGGGGTGCCAATGACAAGATGTGCTGTGTGCTGTTGCTAGCCGCTCCCCCCTTACTGATTCACTTTTGAGTGAGCTGTGAGAGCACATCTCTTTTCTAGTGCCTCTGCTATCATGTACACTGTTGGACTATGGCATTTCCAGTGGTAACAAGCATTTCATATTTCTTGTAAGCAACCGGAACTGCTTACTATCGCTTTTAGAGTTGTCATGGTCCAGCAGTTTCTAATATGGCAGAGCCGCGGTAAAGTGACTTGTCCTTGCTGCTCTCTCAGTGGCGCATTAGTGAGGGCGGCAGGTGTCTAGCGATGACAGCAGATGCTAGAGGGAAGGAAGGGGCTGGAAGGGAGTTGACAAGGGGGGAAGGAGGTTGCTGGGAGGGAGCAGACCTGAGGGGGGGCTGTAAGTGAGCTGAAAGGAGAGGAAGGGGGCTAGAAGGGAGTTAACATGGGGGAAGGAGGGGTTTGGAGGGTAGCATACATGGGAGGGCATTAATAATAATGAAGGGGGAGGCGCCAAGTTATAGGTTGCAGAAGCACCAGACATCCTAGCACCTACCCTGGCTGGGCATGCACAGACCATCCTCCCCTCATGCTCACCAGGCCCACACAGTACCTCTGCCTGATGTCCATGCCTCCCTCACTCATAGGGTGGATGACCATGTCCCGTGATTGGAGGATTTGCACCTCTGACTGTCCAATCCAAGGGATGTCATTGTTGTCAGTCATGTCCAGCTACAACTGTGTTAGTTACAGTGGTTGGGCACTGCATCCTATGGGCATACCATACCTTGAATGGCGCCTCTGTACTGTTCATGGCACAGTGCCCTCTTAAGGCCCCAACTGGGCACAGCAGTGGAGACCAGCGTATTTCATATTCCATACATTTATTAGAATATGCAACATTCATCACATTGCCTTTACACCAGGCCATTGCAACAGCAGTTGGGGATGTGTGGGTCAGACCTCATATGGAAGCGTGTTCACCTACATACGGGTTATGAGGGTCTACATACCTGCCACATGGCAGACAGGGCATGCTAGGAGCCCTGACCTCATGACCCTGGCAGACTACTAGCCCTCCTCCCCCCCCCCCAGCTGGAGGGCCTGGAGGGGAGGTAAGTGTCTCTGTAAGGTGGCGTACCTCCTACGTCAGGGCATGTATCTCCCCTTGCATGCCTTCTAGGTGCAGCATGGTGAGGTCCAATGGCCTGGCTAGGACAGCAAGGCCCTGCAGCACAGAGTGCTCTGAACTCTCCACCCGCTGCAGTGTCTTGCTATCTGCAGTGGCTGCTGGTGACACATCGTGCTGCACCATGGCTGTTGGGGGAGGTGGCCAATGACTGCTGTCTGCTCCCCCATCTGCTTCTCCAACCCCCAGCCCACTTCCATCCCCCCTCCCCCATACCTATTCTCATCCTCATCCTCCCTCACATCCCCACCCTCCCCCACAAGCTCACTCCCATCCCCACCCTTCCCCACCAGTGCACTCCCATCCCTACCCTCCTCACACAGCCCCCCCTTCTCCACCCACCCATCCCACTCTCCTCCCCAGTCTTGTCCTGCATCCCCCTGGCACCTTCCTTTTCCCCCACCCAACTGTCATCATTTCCAACCTCCTACTCCTCCTCCCCACTCCCATCCCCCCTCCTACCCATGACCCCTGGCTTCTGTGGGTGACACCTCGTCCCTCAGGTCCCCCTCCTCCAGAGCTTCCCCATCAGTTGCTTCTATGTCCGCATCACTAGTCCACACCTCCTCCCTCAGCTCCCCCTCCTTCATCATGGAAGCCTCTGCCTCCTCTGCTGGTGACCCTTTCTGGCGGGACTTGACCTTGGACACCATTGCCCAGCCCTCTTGTGTTGCAGCCTCCTCTAGGACACCTTCCTCATTAAGCTGGGCCCCCCACTGAAGGGGCTTCTCCCCCAGCTGCACGTTGCTATCGGACTCTTTCCCTTCAGCAGGACTGGGCACTTAATTCATATGCCACGGCACCATCATCTAGTCTATCCACCTTGTGCTCTATTGATTTAAATCTGTGTCTTTCGTTCACATTTCATTTCTCATAGACATATGTGATATTGATCCAAAAAGGACTTGAAGGGACTGCTACTACTTATCCCCACAACATCTTGTGATGTGGCTGGTGGTAGAGCCCTGGCTGCACTCTTTTCCCTCTGCAGTATGGGACATACCACATTCCCACCAGCATCCTGTGCTTTCATTGTGATCCAGATCCACCTGCAGATCACTGCTCCTGTCCTACCACTCTCCAGCTACTCTTAGCTGACACCGCTTCCATTTCTAACTAGTGCACCATATTTGTGTCCCTTCCCACAGTTTTGCCCCCAGTGTTCCTGTGTTGTTGGTCTGGATCAAATGAACAGGCATGGTGTGTCCAGCCTGTCTCTGACATTCACATATAGCAGTGCTTATGACTTGGGGGGCTGTGCTGCACTTTGTGGCTCAGGGTTATGGTTGGGGACATGTCTGGTGGGGTGTGGTGACCAGACAAGTATCCTGATTTTCTTTATGGACACTCACTTTGCTCCTGCTGCAGCTGCTATCAAATCTGCTGTAGCATTCTGGGCCTTGTGTGGCATATGGTCCTGTACCTGACCCTGTAGACCTCTGTGTCTCTCATAATGTGGAAGCGTCTGTGGACAGGAAAGATAGAGCCCTCCGTGAGTGTGTGTGCTTTGCCTTACTGGCTCAGATTGAGCAGCAATGTGCCCACTGTCCCATTTTCTATGGTGGCTGGACCACAGCACACTGAGCTGACATGTGTCCACAGTTCCCACATCATGGACAGTGGCTTGCCCTGCTCATCCAGGCTTCTTGTTTAAGGAGTTGCAACATAGCCTACTGGTTGGTGCATAGGCTGGGGGATCAGGGGACCTGGGTTCAATTTTCAGTATCACTCCTTGTGCTAATCACCATTACCCATTGTTCTGAGGGGCCTGGGATGCACATTGTGGACCCTGCATGCATTTTTGGGGACCAGCCAGGTTCTTGTGACCTGGATTGGCCACTGCTGGACACGAGATACTGGGCTTGTTGGACCTTCGGCTGACCCAGTATGGCTTTTCTTATGCTGTTATGCTGTTCTGACCTTTTGTCAGATATTTTGTGCTTAACCTTTCTAAGGTATGCCTCCCTGACAACTTGGCCAGCTGCACCCAGACGCAGATTGCAGCATTGCATGACACCTTGGTTGCACCTATCTTTCATCGTTGGGGATGTGTCTCATCCCCTTGTGCATGTTATACATGTTCCCCTTATATGTTACGGTTACCCTCCCCCTGTTATGTATGATAGGTAGCAACCAGGACTGCACACACTGTGCAGACATCTTATGGTGGTCTTGTGGTTCTCACACTAGCTTGATGCCTGGGTATGCTGGGTTCAAGTCCCACTTGCTCCCCATGTTTCACTGGACATTTTACTTTGCATCCCACATTTTTTCTGTTTCGAGCAATCTGTATCTCTGTTTCTTGTTGCTATTTGGTGGTTTCAGTGGTCACTGCTGTGCCCACATGATATGCAGGTGGTGGCACCCTGCTTCCTATTTCCCTATTCAGAGCACTGTTTTGGGGTCCATACATTTTGTGCTGTTATATTTCTGGGTCCACAGGATGCACTGGGTAGTGGCCTTTGCATCCTGTCACTTACATTTGGGTTGTTCAGTGGTGCCCCCTCTGTCCCTCACTTTGTGATTGCCTGTTTTCATCTATCCATGTCTGCCAGCTTTACTACTATTTCTGTACTTAATGAACTAGGGTGGTTCTGATCCTCTCCCAGCCCCTGGACTTCTATGACCTGTGGAAAACAGCACTTCCTCATCCTGCAGAACAAGTCTGCAGAGAAGGCGGGTCTCCTGCTCTGAGAAGTTTGGCTGCCTCTTTGTCATTGTTTTTCCTCCGTGGTCTGGATTTCCTTGCAGTGGGAGGGGAGCAGTATTGCATCCTGTTTCCTGTTGCACGTGGACCACAGTGCAGGTGGGCATGTTTTTGGAGGTACATGTGGATGGCAGACTCACCGGACTTGGGTGCGGTCATAGATGGGTAGTGAACATACACTGCAGGGGCGGTTTCGACGGGCAGCAGGGGGACATGTTTTCGGTGTTGACACATACAGGGCTCGCCTGCCCAATGAGGTCCGGTGTACACGTAGGTGTGGATACATCTTTGGGGTGATTCTGTAGGCACGTGTGCGTACATACAAGCACCTATGGAATCACCACCGGGAGATTCCCGTTTTCGACATGCACGTTTTGATTGGGGCAAGCCAGCTTTCCTGAATTGGCTTCATAGGGACTGATTTTGTAAAGATCTGCGCCATAAACCTATGTTAGCCTGCGCCATTTAAGTATGTAAATAACTATTTTCAAGGACGTATGTGCGGGAAGGACACTTGCACACATTCCTGAGGCAGTCACTATTCTATAAGCACAGGCGTAAGTTCTTTTGCGCATATTTTCAGTATGGGCAGGCACAGGAGTTGAGTTTGAGCAGCGTAGAGGCAGAGTACAAATTTACGTAGATAAGTTATAAAATATTATAAGCTACAGCAGATTAGCACACAATAAAAACCCAAAAGTCCAAAACAAGTTTGGAAACAGGACACAGAAACATAAGGGAAACAGATGGATGAGGGACAACAGTACGGCCAAGACAGGAGTAACATGTAGCCAGAAGAGACATAAGGGTGGGGAATAGGCAAGTAACAAGAATTTAATAAACAATGCCTAGTTCCGCTAGGGAGAAAAACATCACTTAAGGCTAGTTCAAAAAACTTTGCACACCTGTACTCCACGGCTCCTGCCCCATTGTCTGATGCTACAGAGCAGTCCTCTGGAAGAGAGGTCTGCCACTTGTGATTGCTGATGAGGAAGGGAGGAGGGAGGAAGGAAAGCCTCACATCAGCCACTGCCGCAGCTACCCAATGCAGCCCACACTGTGCCACCGCCTTTCTTCCTTCTGTTTCCTGTGCCCCGAGCCAATCTACCTGCTCACCTCATCCTGCTGTCACTGCTGCAATCATGATGCACCTGCTTGCTAGGCTCAGTCGGGCTCTACATGAGGCCCAGGGCAGCTGTGGAGGCCCTGATCATTGTGACCTGGACTGCTGCTGCCTGGATCATCGCCCCCACAGATAACGGCTTGTTGGTGTGGCACCATGACTTCTTCCCTCTACTGCTGTTGGCCGCGGTTGTCTGGATTAGTTCTCCGGACTGTGCATTTTCTTTGCTGGCTCTGGATTATCTCTGCAGGCCACGTGTGCCTCTAGCCCATCCTTCCATGGCCTCCCACTAGTAAACTGCCTGAGCCATGACCCAGTTGACCCAACCTTCTTCCTACTTCCCTTCTAATACCCCTCACCCTTTTCCTGCCTCCTTTCCTTTCCCTATACCCCTTAACCTATCCTGTCCCTATACCTACCTATGGATTTCCTGCCTCCTCCCCTCAGGCATGGTTGGCAGTCACGATATGCAGCCTGTACCATTAGGTGGCTGGTCCCTACTTTACATCAGTGGTTCTCAAACCTGTCTTGGAAGATCCCCAGACAGTCAGGTCTTCAGGATAGCTGCAATGAATATGCATGAAATAAATTAGTGTGCACTACCCTCACCATATGTACATTTATCTTATGCATATTCATTGAGAATATCCTGAAAACCTGGCAGATTGGAGATCCCCCCAGGTTTGAGAACCACTGACTTTCATAAAAAAAAGTTAAGAATAAAATAAACACAAAATTACTAAGAAAGGAGACTTGGTGACAACACCCAAAGAAACAGAGCAAAGAACCAGTAAGTTGGACTTTTCTATTCTAGACACACTTGCTTTAAGATGAAATTTAGAGTATATGTCATGCATGTGTTTCTTGCAAGACTGTGAGGGGGCTAGGTACTAAGGTGCACAAATGCTAACTGCATTAGTTCACCGTAACGCGCATCATTTTAGCGCAGGTCCCAGATTATTCAGTGGGACTTAGTTACTAACAACGCACGTTAAATGGTGAATTAAGGTGCCTTAATGTTAGCACACCTTTGTAGCTAACTCTCTGATGAATCACGCAGCTAGCTAGGTCTAAGAATTGCATTTTAGAACAATAATAAACCTTCTGGTTCATACGTGGCTCTGTGAAGGGATGGTCAGGTAGTTCAGAGAAGCCATATTTAAGCTTATCCTGTCATAGTTCTTGTTAACCATTGCATCCACCATCCATTTAGATCTTTGCTATAATGTTGATAATTTTCTTCCTGTTAGTCAACACAGAGGAGAAGGCATAAGTGAACAGGTTATAAAATTAGACTATTGATTTTTTTATAATGTAAAGTAATATTGAACTCTAAAGTCATTTAAAGTACAGCAATAGCCAGTGCATTTTTTAAATATGGTTGCATTTTATACAGAATGCTCCAGTGATTATGTTGTCAACTTCGGTATCCTCAACAAGGGATCATGCAAAAGTGCCTTATGCTCATCTTCAAAATTAGAGCTTGTAGGAAGACTAGACAAGTACAAGGAAGAGACTCCTATACTAAAGGAGAGAGCTGTTGAAGGGGACAAGGATAAAGCAGAAACACCAAATAATCACTTTTGTGCCGTATTCATTGAAAACAAGAGCTCAAATGGTGGGGAGATAATTTCTATTCAGCTTATAGGAAACAGAATCCATGTTAAACTAGCAGCACTAACATAGACACATAGAATATGAAGGGAGATAATGGTAATGCCCATAAAATCTGCAAAAAATTGTAAAAAGTAAACAACAGAGTGGGATCAGATGAAGTAAGTAGTAGGGTAGAGGTGGAGAACATTTTATCCATTAAGTGCCACATTAGTGATCACAAGATCCTCAGGGGAATATATTAGCAGGATGTCCCTATGAGTTGAATCACCGCTACCTGGTTTGGCTCTGTGGCGGTTTCCTCTGTGCGCCAAACCAGGATATTCAATGCCGTCGCAGTGGGGTTTACAGCCCAGTAAACCATGTAAATGCCTTAAATGGAGATATTCAACAGCACTTACATGGTTAGTGCCATTGAACATCCCCTTCTAACTCCCCTACGCGCCCTAATGCTATCCGGGGGCGTTCTGGAGCTGAGTGGAGGCGGAGACTGCTGCTAACCAGAAAGCAACAATATTATATTCTGAACTGTTTATTCAAACATAACAAGTAAACAAACATGTCATATATAGAATCAATATCTTCAACACACAGATTTAAATATTCTTGACAAGCTATGTCCCTCTTCATTTATTTTGGTTTTTTTATATCCCCCTCCCCTCCCTCCACATCTATCTCCCCCTCCTTTTCCTCATCCCCCCTCCCACCCTCTCCCACTCAGCTGCAACTATGGTCTAGGTGTGGCGGCTCTTACACACCTAAGACCTAACCCCAATCCCACCTCTCCCCTCTGACAATTCTCAACCCCCCCCATTTCCTAGACTCTTCCCATGTACATCCTTACTCTAATCCAGATCAGTCTCTCATGTATCTTAAAGATCATTGAGGACATAACTACAACTCTTCGATGGCCATGTTTGAATATAGGAGTCCCATAGTGCATGAAACTTAGGAATCCATTGCCGTTTAGTCTAGAGTTTGTCAATCTGCATGTATTGGTGTAGGGCTGATCACCACTGCCAAAAACTCGGAGGGTCCGAGTTACGCCAGCCCATCAGGATTACCCGAGAAGCTAATGCCCAAGATAGTTTCAACCAATGTCTCCTGCCTTTTCCCCTAATCTCCACTCTCTCCATTGCATGCAATAGGGCCAATTCTGGCATCAAAACCCAGGTTTGCCTCAATGCACCCATGAATTGATGAACAGCCCTCCAACAAGCCTGCACCTCTGAGCAGAACCATAACAAATGAATCAGGGGTGCACCATCTTCTCCACATTTGGGACAGCTGGTCCACTCACTATACCCCATCAATTTCATGTGGCCAGGAGAGAGATAAGCTCTCCTAACTATCCAATATTGCAAGTCGCGAAGGGCAACCATAGCTGTAAACCTCGGTATCTTATTAATAAGTTCCATATGGTTTCTCCAGTTAAGGACATGCTAAGATCTACATCCAAAAGCTTAGCTAACACTGGTCAACATTGAAATCGTTACTGACTTTAAAAGGCCCTAATCTGTAGTATCTTGGTGAGCTGAACACGAATATAACATTAAAAAATTTTTATTGGCTCTCGTTTTGAAGATATTGCATGTAGTTCATTTTTGACATTTCACCGTGTAAATTTATCCAGTAGGACATCAACAACATCCCAAATTAGCCTTGAATGATGTAATATTGCATCACATTGCACAATACCAGCATGCACACATCATCTAGAGTTCATTGCATCATTTTCTGATGCAATGCAATGCAATACTACTGCCAGACGGCTGTTGAAGCCATCTGACGTCAGCAGTGTACTATACGCAGTCGGAAAGGAAAGTAATCTGGTATTCTTTTCCGATATTGAAAGCCTCATGAATGCCTTAAAAATCACTCATGACCCACAAGACTTGCCACCCACCCGCTCCCTAACCTTGAGGGTTTAAGGAGGGGTCGGCCTTGAAGTTGAGGTTGTAGTTGTGAAGGTCGAATGATAAGGCAGGCAAAAAAATATTTTTTTTACATAAGGATTTATTTCTCCCGCTCCGTGGTGGAAAGGAACAGGCGTAAAGGAATGTATATTAGCCAAAGTAGGAACAAAGGAAAAACAGGCTCTTCAAATGCTGTGCTCAAAAATGTCCTTCAACACTGGAGTTCACATTCCGTCATGTGACCTCTACTTTTAAATCAATTAAACAAGGAGAAAACAATAATGTTCCTGTATTGTAACCAAGTTATGCTTCAGCTTATTTTTATCTCTTCATAAGCTCTTCAGCCAGGTACTTAAACAGCATACATTTTAGGATATCATAGCAAATGACCATTCAAGCTTTGCTTTACTAATTTCTGTCAATCAGACAGGTTGAGCAGTCCATTGGTTGATTCAATTCAATCCAATCATTGGCAAAGGAGAAGCCAAGGGCATTTCTACTTCAGGACTCTTTTCTGACTGTACTAACTTCTGGTCAGGAATTGCTCATTTATCTAAGAATTCTTTGAACTCTTTAAGGAGTAATTCAGCCTGCTTTCTAACTGGGCTAGGCTGAGGATTTGCTCCTTCCTTGGGTAAGTAATTGTTTGCAGACTTTACTTCAGGAAAGCAAGTAATGTCATCTCTGTTAAAACATTCATTCAATGCACTGGAGTTACCCCTCCCCCACTTGTCTCTGTAAGCAAGTGTCGGGTTAGCCAGTTCAGTTGTATGAGGAGTGCTTCTAAAGAGTGCTTCAAACGTAGGACCTTCTAATTCCTCCAGGCTTATTTCTCTCCCATACAGGTCAGCTGTGTTCTTTCTACTAGCCTGCTTGCTAAATCTTTCAGCTGTCTGGTGAGAATAGCTGGGTCTGTTTAAACGAGTTTCAGGCTGCAGCCAACTGCCTTCACAATGCCTGAGTCTGTCCTGTGTTTTAAAATCAGCATTCACTCTTTCTGGCTTCTCATAAAACTTGTCATCTGAATTAAACACACCATGTACCTTGTATTGAGGATTGTCTGAGAATTCCTTGCCACTCTGCCTTCCTTTCCACGGGTCAGCTTTCCCCTGCAGAAGCCTGGGCTTTATCCCTGGGTCTCTCAGTGCTTCACACCTCTCTTGTTCCCAGAAGGTTTTTTCAGACACTGAGTATCTCTGGTACCTGCTTCTTGGTTCTGAATCCCTTCTCCTAGGATTACAGCTGGGCAGTGTTTCTCCTTCTAAGTCAAGGGTTTCTGCATCAAAGGCTGCTTCCTGCCTTACACGCTGCTTCCTTCTTCCTTGCCTTGCTCCGTCTCTCCTCTCTCTCTCTTGTCTCTCTCTGTTTAACAAGCTGCCTTGGCTTTGGGCAGCCCGCCTCCTGCTAGGGCATGCCCAATCAGTAACTCTGCTTCTCCCTTCCCCCGAGGTGAGCTGTGTTAGCTGATTAGCCATGTGTTTCTTGTTCTGAGCAGAGAAAATCCTGCATTTACCTGCAGTACCAAAACCTTCCACCGGGTCACCATCTGTTTCCATGGCTTCTGGGGAAGCTACCACGTCACAGATCCCCCCCCCCCTTAAGATATCACGGGCTGATTTAGGAGCATCCGGACAGCACGTGATACATCCTATGGGCTCTGGACTAGTGGGCTGTAATGAATGCAGTTGCCTCGGAGAGGCTATTGTGGCTACTTGGGCTAAAGCTACCCTATCATGCCATGTCTTTAACACATTGATGTGGTAGACTTGCCTGCGACCCTTTTTATTCTCAACTAAATATGAGACGGGTCCTACAGGACGTACAATCCGACATGGGCCTTTCCAATGGCTCTCAAATTTCGGTTCAGTCCCTGCCACCATTACTATAACCTTTTCTCCTATCATAAGTTGACGGTGTTTGGTATTCCTATCATAATAGGACTTTTGTTTGCCCTGACTACGCTGCAAATTCTCTACCGCAACCTGTGAGGTTCGGTGTAGCCGCTTCTTTAAGTCTCTTAGGAACTCTGGGACCTCTACCTCCCTGGCATCCGGTTCCACCCACTGTTCCTTCAAAATATCAAGAATCCCACGGGGAGACCGACCATACAATAACTCGTACGGTGCTGTTCCTAACGAGGCTTGTTTCCTTTCCCTACATGCGTAGAGAACAAAAGGGAGCATCGTATCCCAATTGTCCATCTCACCCTCCAGACTTCTACGTAGCATTCTCTTGAGTGTCTGGTTTTGTCTTTCGACTAGACCATTCGTTTGAGGATGGTATGCCGCTGTCTTAATGTGTTGGATACCAAAGGCATCCCATACTTGCATGAGGTACTTCGAGAGGAAGTTACTCCCCCTATCGGTGAGGACTTCCCTAGGGAAACCTACTTCGCAAAATAATTTGATAAGCTCATTAGCTATTACTTTTGCAGAAATAGTGCGCAGTGGCATGGCCCACGGGAATCGTGTAGTGTGGTCCACTACCACTAGGATGTATCGAAATCCTCTAGGCGTTTTAATTAGTGGTCCCACTATATCTACCCCTATTCTATGAATTGGGTCTTTGATCACAGGAGACGGTATCATAGGGACATCCCTGGGATGGGTCGCCGAGACACGTTGGCAAGTGGGGCAAGCCTCACAGAACCGGGTCGTTTCTTTAAAAACACCCGGCCAGTAGAATCGGGCTAGAATCTGGTCGAGGGTCCCCTGACTGCCCTTATGTCCCCCTACTGGATGGTCATGAGCCAACCGTAGCACAATGTTTTTAAAAGTAGTCGGTACTACTAACTGTTTCCTGCTGTCTCCAGTGAAAGGATTTCTACTCTCTCTATAGAGGATACCTGACGTGAGGAGAAATCTAGGCAGTGTATCCCTAGGGTCCTGAGTCCACTTGAAGGCATGTGTGAGAGCGGGATCAGCCTGCTGCTCCTTTGGGAACGTGGGAAACTTACTCATGAGCTCCTCAGGTACCCATGGCAGCTCTTGCCCTGCCTGCACTTCGGACTTATTTCTAGAGCGTGACTGTTTCTCCTTACGCTTCTCTGTTTTACCCTTCTTTACTTTGGGATCAGGAGTGGTCACTAAGGCGTCATCAGAGGGAAGGACTTCCCCCAGATCCTCTGATGTAGTTTCTTGACTTTCTAGGGCTGAGGTCTGGGCTCTCGTGGAGACCATTGCACCTTTCTCTTGCAACTCTCGTTTCATTTCCCTATAGAACTGAGGCCAGTTTCTGCCTAGAATTACCGCATGTGGGAGACGTGGGACAACTGCTAGCGGGATAGTTCTTTGGGCACCTAACCCTGCTATGTGTAGGTTGTACATGGGGTAGGAAGATGTTCCTCCATGAACACATCTTATCTTTACTGCATCTACAGGCTGAATTACTTCTGGGGCCTGCCGGGCTTCTATTGCTTTCCAGAACTCCTCAGAGATCATACTTAACTCTGCTCCTGAGTCTAGCAAAGCTTGAGTGGTAATCCCTTGTACTGATACAGCCAGAAGAAACCCTGGTCTATCTTCCATGTAACTATCCGCAATTAAAGCAGTTTTCACAAAACAATGTTTTTGTACATGTCCTACCTGCCCACATTTGTAGCATTTTAACTTACATGCAGAACTTTTCCGAAAAGGCATGCACATTTTCACTGGATCTTCCTGCACCCTCCGTCTCCTTTCTGATCTGCTAGTGCTCAACTCATGGGAAGGGGTGCTACCTCTCTGGGCAGTTAACTCCGCCTCTATATACCTCTCAGAGAGAGCAACCGCTTCCTGGGGAGTTTTGCAATTTTGCAGGATCAGGAAGGTGCGGATTTCTTGTGGTAGAGCGTCCATATACTCCTCCAACACTAATTCATCCAGAATGGATTCCACAGACCTCCCTTCTGGAGTTAGCCATTTGTTAAGCAAACTACAAATTCTGTGGCATAAGGACTTAGGGGTTTCACTCGGCCTGAGTCTTACGCTCCTCAAGCGAGAGTGATAGACTAGTGGAGTGAGTCCCAGTCTCTCCCTTATTGCCTTTTTCAAATCGTCATAGCTTCCGGCCAACTCAGCGGGCATGGCGCGGTAAGCTGCCATCGCTTCCCTGGTAAGGGACGCGGCTAACCTTAAGGCCCAGTGTTCCTTTGGCCATAAGCTAAGGCGAGCTACCCTTTCAAAGCTCTCTAGGTAATCGTCTATATCATCTTGACTGGTGAGTTGTCCGAAATTAAACAGAGTTCCTGTTGGTACATTAACAGGCTGTACTGTGTTAGTCAAAAGGGAACCTGTATCAAGCGCTGGTACAGTGGCTCGCTTCCTCTCTTTTAAGCACTCTTCCAACAGAGTTAGTAGAGGTTGCTGCTGTTCCTTTAGACTTGCACTGGCTCTCTGCTGCGCTTCCAACGCGAGGTCGGCCTGGCGCTCTAGCTGCGTCGCCATCCATTTGAATATGTCCTGGGGATCCATCGCCATCTTGGGACTCCTGTAACAAAACAGAACACGGACCCAAGTGCGGTATCAGAACACTCTAAATTATCTGTGTTTCCTATAAAAAAAAATAATTTTTTTTCTTTTCCTTTCCCCAGTTACCACTAGGGGACACCCTCGCCCTGGTATCCTCACAACCTGGGGTGGATACCCTTTACCTGGCTAAGGTGTATTTCAAGCACGTCAGCAATGGCTCCTGTAGCCTTCTGCAGTCCCTCTTCCTCTGCTGGGCTCGTCAGCTCTTCTGCCGGGGTCCACTGGAAGAAGTTCTCTGCAGCTCCTGCTGTGGCTCCTTTTGCGCCTGCATCGGATCCTTAATACTACGCCACTTTTGCCACCCACCCGCTCCCTAACCTTGAGGGTTTAAGGAGGGGTCGGCCTTGAGGTTGAGGTTGTAGTTGTGAAGGTCGAATGATAAGGCAGGCAAAAGAATATTTTTTTTACATAAGGATTTATTTCTCCCGCTCCGTGGTGGAAAGGAACAGGCGTAAAGGAATGTATATTAGCCAAAGTAGGAACAAAGGAAAAACAGGCTCTTCAAATGCTGTGCTCAAAAATGTCCTTCAACACTGGAGTTCACATTCCGTCATGTGACCTCTACTTTTATATCAATTAAACAAGGAGAAAACAATAATGTTCCTGTATTGTAACCAAGTTATGCTTCAGCTTATTTTTATCTCTTCATAAGCTCTTCAGCCAGGTACTTAAACAGCATACATTTTAGGATATCATAGCAAATGACCATTCAAGCTTTGCTTTACTAATTTCTGTCAATCAGACAAGTGAGCAGTCCATTGGTTGATTCAATTCAATCAATGGCAAAGGAGAAGCCAAGGGCATTTCTACTTCAGGACTCTTTTCTGACTGTACTAACTTCTGGTCAGGAATTGCTCATTTATCTAAGAATTCTTTGAACTCTTTAAGGAGTAATTCAGCCTGCTTTCTAACTGGGCTAGGCTGAGGATTTGCTCCTTCCTTGGGTAAGTAATTGTTTGCAGACTTTACTTCAGGAAAGCAAGTAATGTCATCTCTGTTAAAACATTCATTCAATGCACTGGAGTTACCCCTCCCCCACTTGTCTCTGTAAGCAAGTGTCGGGTTAGCCAGTTCAGTTGTATGAGGAGTGCTTCTAAAGAGTGCTTCAAACGTAGGACCTTCTAATTCCTCCCGGCTTATTTCTCTCCCATGCAGGTCAGCTGTGTTCTTTCTACTAGCCTGCTTGCTAAATCTTTCAGCTGTCTGGTGAGAATAGCTGGGTCTGTTTAAACGAGTTTCAGGCTGCAGCCAACTGCCTTCACAATGCCTGAGTCTGTCCTGTGTTTTAAAATCAGCATTCACTCTTTCTGGCTTCTCATAAAACTTGTCATCTGAATTAAACACACCATGTACCTTGTATTGAGGATTGTCTGAGAATTCCTTGCCACTCTGCCTTCCTTTCCACGGGTCAGCTTTCCCCTGCAGAAGCCTGGGCTTTATCCCTGGGTCTCTCAGTGCTTCACACCTTTCTTGTTCCCAGAAGGTTCTTTCAGGCACTGAGTATCCCTGGTACCTGCTTCTTGGTTCTGAATCCCTTCTCCTAGGATTACAGCTGGGCAGTGTTTCTCCTTCTAAGTCAAGGGTTTCTGCATCAAAGGCTGCTTCCTGCCTTTCACGCTGCTTCCTTCTTCCTTGCCTTGCTCCGTCTCTCCTCTCTCTCTCTTGTCTCTCTCTGTTTAACAAGCTGCCTTGGCTTTGGGCAGCCCGCCTCCTGCTAGGGCATGCCCAATCAGTAACTCTGCTTCTCCCTTCCCCCGAGGTGAGCTGTGTTAGCTGATTAGCCATGTGTTTCTTGTTCTGAGCAGAGAAAATCCTGCATTTACCTGCAGTACCAAAACCTTCCACCGGGTCACCATCTGTTTCCATGGCTTCTGGGGAAGCTACCACGTCACAGACTGGAGACTATTTATAGACTCTTCGAAACTGACTCTGAAGGCTGTGCTTTTGAATAATGGAAACCGTCTTCCATCTATTCCAGTAGCTCATGCCGACCACATGAAAGAGACATACGATAACTTAAAGCATCTACTGACTTCCATTAACTATAACAAGTATAGCTGGCACCTCTGTGGTGACTTGAAGGTAGTTGCCCTTTTAATGGGACTGCAGCAGGGATATATAAAATACATGTGTTTCTTATGTGAGTGGGATAGCCGAGCAGGGGATTGGCACTACTTGCGGAAGGAATGGAATCGCAGACAAAATGTAACAGTTGGAGAGAAGAATATCCAGCACCCAGCTCTGGTTGAGGCTCACAAAATCCTGCTACCACCCCTTCACATCAAACTAGGTTTGATGAAAAACTTCGTGAAAGCCATGGACCGCACTTCACCAGCTTTCCGATACCTGCATGAAAAATTCCCTCGACTCAGCGAAGCAAAGATTAAAGAGGGAGTTTTTGTGGGTCCTCAGATTCGAGAGCTCTTCAAAGATGACTGGTTCAACAACTTGCTGCAGGGTGATGCGAAACAAGCATGGAATGCTTTTCGCCTAGTGTCAACAAACTTTCTCGGGAATGTTAGGGCAGAAAACTACAAGGAACTAGTAGAAGACATGTTTGATGCAGTATCAGAAACTTGGCTGCAGTATGTCTCTAAAGATCCATTTCCTTGATTCCCATCTCAATTTCTTTCCTGACAACTGTGGTATGGTTAGTGATGAAGAGGGTGAACGTTTTCACCAGGATATTGCAACGATGGAGCAAAGATACCAGGGAAAATGGTCCACTACAATGCTGACTGACTACTGCTGGACACTACCCAGAGAAGCTCCCGAACAGCTGTACAAGAGACAGGCAAAAAAATCTAAGAAGCAGTCTATGACTTGGGTTTTTTACAAGTATTAACCGAAGGCCTATTATATTTACTATTGACATGCATTTTGTGATGTAAACATTAATTCTTGTAGATTACAAAAAAACTAGAGACAACTTTGCAATTTCACTGTCATATTCATGTTCAGCATATAAAAATTAATAAGAAATGACTATTTTTATTTCAGTAACATGAGTTTTGTAAAAATTTGTTGAACAGTGTAATTTATGACATGTATGTTGGGAGGCTCTTATCGCAAAGGAGGATTGCACCTGTGAAACTGTAATCCTATCTGACTCTTCACATAAGAAGAAGTCTTCCAACTCAGTGCAAAAGGAGCTGGACAAATGACCCTGGACATAACTACGGAGCTGATAGTATTGAAACATGTCAGCTCCCTTTAGACCAAATTGGGTTTGTAGTTCCTCAAATGACAAAAGAACTCCCTCCTCCATTAATACTTGCTCAATTCCCAATCTCTGCCATCGCCGAAATTTAGAGAGCGTCATTCCAGGGGAGAAATCCGCATTTCCCTGAATTGGCAAGTAGACCGACTGAAAAGCGGAGTGCCCCACTCTTGCACATATCCATCTTCAAGTCTGCAACATGACTGAAATAAGATTGCATTTCTTCAATAATGCAGGTAACCTGCGGGAGGGCAGATGCAGAACGTACCAAAGCACCAGGGGTGAGGCCAAAGCCTGTTCACATTCCAGAGGAGTATAGTCTACTGTATCAAAAAGCCAATTCTTTAAATGTCACAATAGACATGCTAAATTGTAGGCCTGAAGATCCGGGAGCCCAATGCCCCCCCTGCACCATGACCCCTTAAACGTCTGTATCACTATTCTCGCCCGCCGTCCCTGCCATAAAAATCGGGTTAATAACCCATCTATCTTTTTTAGATCTCTCTTCAATATCCTAAAGGGCAGTAACTGCAACATATAGAGCCACTGGAGAAACAAGGTCATTCGAAACAACTCAATCCTCCCCCCAAGTGAGGGGCAATTCTTGCCATCAGGATAAACTCTGCACTAATTGACGCATCTTAGGCCCTAGGTTACACCGATACAACACCTGAGGGTTGCTAGGCAAAACTGCTCTAAGATAACAGAACAAATCCCTTTTCCACTTTAAGGGGAAATGTCCTTTCTATTCCAGCCTGACTGATTCGAGCTCCACCAATGCTTCTGATTTTTCTAAATTAAGTCTAAATCCTGAAAACTTGCCAAAGGTCTTGAATTCTACAAGCAGGTTTGCTAAAGATTGCTCAGGATTAGCAAGATGAAGAAGCAAGTCATCTGTGAAGGCAGCGTGTTTAAATTCATAGGTCCCCATACGAATATCCGCTATACCCGTGTTCAGATGTATGTGTGATAGTAATGGTTCAAGGGTCAAGAAAAAGGTCAGGGGGGACAGCGAGCAACCCTGGTGTGTCCCACATTGCAAAGAAAACTTCTCTGTAAACGTTCCATTTATCAACACTCTCGCCCACAGGTCTGCATATAATGTCTGTACCACTTGTAAGAAGAAACCCTGAAATCCAAAGCATCTCAATGGAGCAAACATATATCGCCATCCCACTCTATCAAATGCATTTCAGCATCAAAGCTTATAAGGATCGAAGGGAGAGTGACATTTTTGCAATAATACTGCATTATAAGAATTTGACGAATGTTGGTCACAGCCTGTCTACCCCGTACAAAGCCTATTTGGGAGTAGTGTATCAGATTAGGCATCATAGGGGATAACTGTTCTGCCAGGACCTTAGATAGAATTTTTAAATCTACATTCAATAGGGATATTGGGCGATAAGACCCTGGCAAACATGGATCTTGTCCCAGTTTAGCGCTTCATTGGTCGGATATGGAAAGTGCTGGAGTTCTGCCAATTGCTGGTAAAATTCAGCTAACAAACTTTATCTCACAAAATCTGATAAAATTCTGCACTAAACCCATCTGGGTCAGGTGCTCGGGTATCTTCAAACTTTTAATCACTTTCTGTATTTCCCACGCGTTAATAGGCACGTTTAACTGTTCACATTGAGACTGCTCTAAGTGCGTGAGCATACAATTTTGCAAATATTCTACTGCCCCTTGGCCATCCCTCGGGTCTTCTCAGTATAGGTCTTTATAATACTCTAGAAAAGCCGCTTCCACTACTCGCTGCATTGTTCGAGTAGTTCCATCTGCTCCCCTAATGGTCAGCACTGGCCGAGGACTATTTTCCTTTTTTATCAATGCGGACAGCATGTGCTCCGATCGGTTCCCAGATTGATAGAGTGCATTTCTATAATGCAGCATAGACTGTTTAGCCTTCGCATGTATCAGAATGTTAATCTGGCTCTCCAGTGATAAGTATGCAGTACAATTTTCATCAGTATCATTACTTGTCAATCGACGTCTTAAAACGTGGAGCTGAGAACTCCACTCCACCAGCCTATGACTGGTTTCTTTTTTCCTTCGAGCTATATAACCTAGTATAACTCCCCACAAATACACCTTTACTGTTTCCCAGAAGAGTGACGGGTTATCTTTATGGATTGCATTTGTCTCTTCAAACAAATCCCAGTGCTCTCTAAGGAAGTGCCGAAAGTCTATGTCTCCCCTCAAATAGAAGGGAAAAAGCCAACCCTCACTGTGGCCCCCCAACTGAGAAATCTGGAGATCTATCCAGACCATTGTGTGGTCTGAAATATACACATTCCCTATCTGAGCCGCCATGGCTTTGCGTAATAGACCCTGGGAGGGCAAGAAATAGTCTTATCAGTGACCAAGTGCCATGAGCCCTCGAGAGGTGTGTATAGTCTTGTTCTCCTGGGTGGAGAATACTCCAGACATCCACCAAAGCATTACCTTCACAAAAACCTAACACCCGTCTTTGCTGCCTAGCATCTCCATCCGTTCCCCCCTCAGGAGTGGTCCATCCCTTGGTCAAGCACACAATTATAGTCACCCTCCAGGATAGTTTCCTGGCTCCCACCTTCCATCAACCATTGCACCAGGTCATCAACATTTTTTTGCTCTTATCTATTTGGCCTATAGATATTTCCTAGCAGGATGGGGTGGCTTTATAGACATCCCCACAACAACACGTATCTCCCTCCCACGTCTCGTTCGACACGCTCTACCTTAAAGTTCAGGGCCTTCTTAACCAAGGTGACCACACCCGCCCGTTTATTACCCACCGTGGCCCTGTAAACCTCTGCCATCCACCATCTCTTGAGATTCTCATGCTCCAAATCTGTCATATGAGTCTCTTGAAGCATGACAACATCTGCATGTGGGAGTCCTGCAAAGCCTTAAGCACCTTATAACGTTTGATAGGGTCTTCAATGTCACAGACGTTCCACAAGATTACTCTGATGTCACCTGTAGTCATGTGTCCCCAATCTCCCTGCAAACCAAAAAGAGATTACTTGCAATTAACCTGGGTGGGCCCATAGCCTAAGTCCAAAACCTAGTAATCCAACTGTAGTAGAGACACACACGGAGTACGATCCCACCCCCCATTGGTCTTCCTATAGCCCTCACCCTTAACCTCTGAGAACCATTCCTTTACTTCCCAGGAGGAAAAGCCAAAATGCTTAACCCTCCCTACTCACCCACCTTCCCTCCCCCTGTTCCCCTCCCCCTCTTTTATTGTCCCTATTCTCCTTCCCCCCTATAACTCCCATTCTCATCTCCAAACCCCTGGTAAGCCTCCAAACCCTCTGGTCTTCCTGTCTCCCCCAGATTACACAAAGAGAATTTGAAGGTAATGCATTGAAGCTCCCTGCCCTCTTCCCCCCTTCCAGTACCCCTCCCCATCTAGACAGATGCTTACACACTACTTTTATCCACCACTCCATATCCCACCCTCAGGTAATTCAAGACATTATACGTTCTCTCCACTCCGACCCCACCCATACAGCTGCCCCCTCAAATATGCTTTAAACCCGTTTCCTAGTGGCTTAACTTCTATAGCAGGCACAACATTCTATACAGCATTACATGAACTTAATGAAAACTTAGCCCACCATTCAAGTGTATTACAGTGGATTACAATGGGGTAGCCTTAATCCACCTGGCCACTTATTTACTTATGTTCTTAACAATTCTCCTCCATTACCCTTTCTCAAACCAACAACAAAGAGGGGGGAGATCAACTCTAAAAATCACCACCTCAAGTCAAGGTAAAAGGATAAGTCTAGTCCCCATTTGATGGATTTCGGAATCTTCTTCTATGGCCAACGTGGCCTAACTTAAGGGGAATTCCATGTAATAGTTTGCTGTCTTGTTCTTGTTCATCAGCTGCCGCATACCCGCTCATTGTAAGATGCACAAGTAAGATTAGCGGCTTTACAAAGTTTTACACAAAAGTTCCTGGTTTCAGCTTACTGTCCTGTGCCTGACAGCGAGGCTATGAAGGTGGCTGCTGCACTGGGAGAGTCAAGGAACTGGTGCTTGTCATTGTTAAACACCTTCAGGCGGGCCAGATATAGCAGCGCAAACCACACATTTCTCTGAAGCAGCTTTGCACATACCTCCACATACTCTTTGCGCTTCTTGGTAATTGCTGCTGAGTAATCCTGAAACAACAAAAGTTTTTTACCGTTGTGTTCTAAGTCCCGGCATTCCCATGCAGCATGTAAAATTGCCTCCTTGCGGACAAAGTGATGGAATCGGGCTATGACGACACCTGGCCTATTCTCCTTTTTTCTCTGGGGGCCCAGGCGATGAACTCTTTCAATTAGTAATTTCCCCCACAAGTCGTTGAGATGTAGCTGCATAGGGAGCCACGTGTCCAGAAATCCTTGCAGTTTGGCATCTGCCACTGCCTCTGGGATTTCCACTAGATGCAGGTTCTTCTTTCTACCTCTATTTTCTAAATCATCTAGTTTAATGGCTTGCTCCTCTAGCTGGTCCATCAATCGTTTTAGTGTTTGCCCATGAGTCTGGCTCACATCCTCGGGGTCTGACACTCGTTGTTCCAAACCTCCAAGTCTGCTCTAGAAGTCAGTCACCACTTGCGAAAGTTTTCTAATGTGTTGGTTAAATCTTGGAAGTGGCTATCAAGGGCTTGCACAACCGCATGTGACACCTTCTCTACTATAGAGTCTGTCCGCATTGCTTCCATCTGGCTCTCCAGGGGGCTAGCCGCCATCTTTGCCTCTACTCCTTTCCGTCTTTCTAACTGCTCTTTCCTAGTGGATTTGGTGGCCATCTGTTATTCGGCTGACGTGGCGGTTCCTCCGATATATGTGCTGTCCACTCTTTAATTTTGGAGTTTGCAGAAGGTCTTTTTAATATATTATTATTGCATTATCAGACAGGGAGCTTCAGAGCCGAAACAAACATGTCTGCTCCGGTTCACAGTGACAATATTAAACCGTTACCCAGTTAGCGATCCATGGCTAAAACTAGGTCAGCTTTTGAATCACCTAGTTTTAGCCGTGGATGCTAACCTGATAGTGGTGCAATATCGACACTACCTGGTTTGGCTCTGCGGCGGTTTCCTCTGTGCGCCAAACCTGGATATTCAATGCTGTTGCTGCGACATTGAATATCCAGGGTTAGGGGTCATTGGGTAAGGCTATGCGCCGTAGCAGCGCATAGTATGCCCAGATGAATATTGGCCCATTATGGATAAGTGGAAGATTTTTTTATGACCTATAGTGCAAGAGATATAGAAATACTTTTTCTGGCTGGACAATTAATCTCTGAGGTCTTTTTCCTTCCCCCTTCTGGTGATTGGCTAAACAATGTGGTGAGACAAGAAAATTCTTGTGGAAGTTACAGGTTTTCCTGATTAAGGGTTAGACATATTTATATCTTTCCGTGTCATTGAGTATAATTGCTTGAGCAAGCATGGCTGCCTAGTCTTGCCCAATGATTGGCCTGTCCCTGCTTTTCACTTTAAATCCTCTGCTTTATGTCCCTTCAACATGAAATGATTCACCAAAGCAGCAGTTTGCATTTCATTATTAATATGACTGAGATGTTCGTTTAACTGCAGTGTGATTTTTCACTTAGCTCAATGGATAATTAAGTTGTGGAATCTGTTGCTGAAGGATGTAGACAAGGTGACTAACATCATGGGGTTCAAAAGAGGTTTGGTTAAGTCCCTGGAGGAGAAGTCCATAAAAAAAATATGAGCTAGGTAAACTTGAGAGAGCCATTGCTTATACCTAGAAATATGCTATGAGAAATAGATCTTCTTTTTGGAATCTGCTGGGTACTTGTGACCCAGACTAGACACTGTTGAAGACAAGATGCTGGGTTTGATGGACCTTGGTTTGCTCAGCATGGCTCTCTTTATACTCGTATGAGAGGTGGAAGGAAGGAGAACAGTGGGGGAGACTGAGGGAGAAATTTGGAGGGAGAGTATGTGGGGAGAGAAAGTGATTGGGGTGGAGGAAAGGAAGGAGGGCAAGAGTGAGTGTGGGTGGGAGAGGGAGGGAAAGAAAACAAAAGAAAAAGGGAGGGGAATGTGAAGGAATGCAGAGTATACCCCATCTCACCCTTCTCACACAGCTGTATCACTCTTCCCCACTTTCAATACACATATATCCCCACATCTAGCCACTCACCCTTTCAAAAGCAACTGCAAGACACACCCATGCAGGTCATGGAGTTATAAAATATGCCATTAAATTCTAGACTTGTTTTATTCTGGTTTTAGTCTAATTTTTATGGTGATATAGACAGGACCGTACCAAGCTAGAAATGCACCCTAGTGTGACTGACGAATCTGGTGTCCCCTTCCACCCAGCCACATGCAGTAACTCACCTTTTTGAGCTTCCTGGAAGCCCAGTGATGATATCAGCGCCTCCTTCTGTGCTTGCGCCCTGTGCGGCCACACCGCTCTCACAACCCTTGGTATGGTCCTAGATATAGAGTTTTCCATGGACAAGCAGGAGGTAAGTCTGCATGCATGGATGATTTCCTCCGATGGAGCCCATGCAAGAATGCTCCCCAGCTTCTATTAGAAGCTTTTGGGGTGCTCCACTGCAACTGTATGCCTTCTTCTCACCTGCTGCCACAGCACTCTCTTTATTCAGTCATCACTTTTCTGCGGAGCCCATCAGAAGCATTCTACTCATCCTTTGCTTCCAAAGTGATATTTTTTCCCTGCTGGGGTCCTGCGCTTTCGAGTTTTGTCAAATCGCTGTGCCGTTGCATTTCCTTTCCTTTCAATTTTGTTGGTTTATTTTCTGCACTTTTTTGTGGCTCTTAGGCGCTGGTGCGATGGCGAGGCCTTGCTTTTTCAGCTGCTTGATTTCACTGCAGGGACTGATCACTGGCTTGGAAGTTGTTCCTATATGCTAGGACCATATCCGCTGGATATAGTACTTCCAGTGCCCAGGACATTCTTGGCAGAGGTCGTGAAAAGCAGCACAAATTGCAGATTGAAAGCTTCTGGGGCTGCTTCAGATGTGGGTGGAACATCGATATCGAGGAGTCTCGAGCCCCATAGCACCCATAGTGCCCCACAGCAATGGTCATCGATTGCTCTCTATCCAGAGAGGAGAGGGATTCAACATTGTGGACATTGATGTTGTAGAGTCATTGAACAAAGCACCGATTCTGGGTGCGCCAACATCGGATCTCATTGGGACGTAGTCTTGAGAGCTCTGAGAGTCCACAGGACTGCCCCTTGACAATGGCCTGACGAGAGGCTCATCCTCCCGATCATTGAGAGGTCACCGACTGCTGGCTGAGAGCCATGATTAAGCTGCCGATATCCCTGTACAGATACCGGGTACATTGGTCAGAGTAGCTGGGGCCCCACTGCCTTCAGAATAGGCAGATATGGAGAGGTGCCTTTGGAATGCTCTCAATGACCGCATCGCGGTGCTCTTGACCTGCAGCATGCCGGAGCCTTGGCATCATTGGCATCAACCAACTGACCTTCGATCAATCACCGATGTCTTTGGAATTAGAGGCCTTCGATGGGCTCTTGAGGAGCGCACTATGGGGGTTCTTGCCAGTGCCGTATGTTGAGGCCTCAATGTCAGCTGCTCAGACATCAACTGGCCCATCTTCAGGTGGTTACAAGGGATGCATTGACATCAAGGCATCAAAAGGCCTGACACTGGTGCCTGTCTGATCGATATCCCCAGTGCCCAGGGAACCCGCACAGCGAACAGAGTATTGGTGTACTCTCACTCCTGATGAAGGTCACACTTCCTCTGGGAGATGGATTCCATGATTGGGAATCGATGGGTCTCACTGGAGGACAAGTCTCTAGGGTCTCCATTTGACATCCTCCGCCTCTTCAGCATTGAAAGTCTCTGCCTGAAGACATGACCTTGCAGGATTTTGTGAGGAGATATGGCCAAGGCCATGCCATTCTCCCCGGAGACAGAGGATGAACCTGGGGCAGAGAAGTTGGAAATCTTGCAGTACTCCTTGACACCCACAGAGGCGGTGACCATGCTCATACATCGCATCCTGCAGAAGGTGCAGATGAGGATGTGGGAAAGGCCCCTCACGATGCCTCCAGTGAGTAGAAGACATCACTCGATGCACAGGGTCCAAAAGGTTCCTGGTTTTGAGAAATCTCAGCTCACGCATCACTCTTTGGTGGTCGAGTCCACCCTGAAGTTAAGAGTAACAAAATTCATTCTTCGGTGTCCCTGGGAAGGGAGGCTTGGACCTTGGACTCTTTCAGGAGAGGATGTTTTCAGGGCCCAATGCTCATAGCTCGAGTAGTCCCATACCAGCTTTATGTGAACATGTTCCTAAAGGACATTATGTGAGACCTAGCCGACCTGTCCAAGTTCCTTCCTCCTCCCACCCTAGCGAGTCACAGCAAGGACTGCTCAAAGTACCTGGTTCGGGCAACCTATGATGCCTTTGAGACAATGTCAAGAACTGCTGAGGTAGTTATTGTGACCCAGAGACTCTCCTGGCTCCAGTCCTCTGACTTGGAACAGTCGGTTCAGAATTTGTTCAGTGAGCAGGTGGAGGAGAAGACTGGCATTATAGAAAAGCAGCATATCACATTTACCAGGCTCTCAAGGTACCCCAAACCTCCCAGCAGAAACAACAGGCTCCTTGCCAGCAACAGCACAGAGTGAAGCCTCAGAAGGCCCAACTTGCCCTGCAGCCAAAGTCTGGAGTGGGGTTTTGACTGGTTTCTACGAAACATAGCCAATCTACCAGGGCCACTGTGAAAAATCCTACAGTGGGGGGAAGGCATACTTTCTTTGCCCGGAGATGGCCCCTCATAACCTCCGATTCATGGGTGCTATAGATAATCCAGAGTGGATACAGATTGTACCTCTTCGGGTTACAACCAAGTTGGTTGATCCTACTTCCCCCTCTTCTTACAGACCCATCTCCAGTATCCCATTCCTGGCAAAGATCACTGAGAAAATAGTCCAAACACAACTTCAGAACCACATTGACGATCACTCCCGCCTTGACTTATACCAACATGGTTTTAAAAGAAATCATGGAGTTGAAACTCTACTTACTTCCCTACTTGACTCCTTATACTTACATACCCAAAACCATACTCAAGGATGTTTACTCATTTTTCTTGACCTTTCTGCTGCATTTGACTCCCTTCCTCATAATCAACTTAACCAGACTTCACGAAATAGGCCTTAGAGACACTACACTCAAATGGTTCCAATCTTACCTGAACTCCAGAACTCAACAGGTCCGTCTTGGAAATGACACCTCCCTCCCATTTATACTAAAACAAGGAGTACCTCAAGGATCTAGCCTATCTGCCTTACTGTTCAATATCTTCCTTCAACCGGCTTGCAAGATATTTCAGGAACATGGCATTCAGTACCAAATATATGCTGATGACATGATGTGTTTCACCCCATTTAACCTCTCCATTCCCAACTTCACCAAAATCAATGAATGTCTAACTTGTCTCAAATCCTGGCTTTCCCAACACAACCTTCTAATCAACCAATCCAAAACAGAGGTACTTCAAGTATTCTCCAACCTTACATACTCCCCTCCTCCAACTCTCACCATCGCTGATCTCCCACTTACCATAAAAAACCAAGTAAAATATCTTGGGATTATCATTGACAAGAACCTCTCCTTCACTGAACATATAAAAAGATCCACCAATTTAATCTATGCAAAATTACGCACCCTCCGTAATCTTAAACCCCTCTTAAACCCTAACTCCTTTCGCACTGTCAGTCTCTTACAATCCCCTCACTTGACTATTGCAACCTAATCTACCATGGTCTCCCCAAAAATACTATCCAACCTCTCCAATTAGCCCAGAATACGGTAGCTAGACTCATAACCAACAACCCCAGACGTGCTCATATCATACCTGTCCTTTACGACCTTCACTGGCTCCCCATACAACCCAGAACCAAATTTAAAGTCCTTACCCTGATTCATAAAATAATTGTAAATGAATCAGCACCCTGCCTCACTTCACTTCTTACCTTTCCTAGTAACACAAGATCACATCGTACCTCTACCAAAAACCTACTATCTATACCAACAGCCAAAAGATACTGTAAACAACTTATTAGCAATAGGGCCTTCTCCCTCTACGCTCCATCCTTATGGAACACTCTCCCCCCCGAACTTCGCAACTGTGAGAACCACCTCGAATTCCGCAGGAAACTAAAAACACATCTCTTCCTAGAATATTTCTCCCTCCCACCCTAACTCCTAAATTTCATGATCCACCTTCCACCAAACTTGTCCACAATTCTTTACAAAATTAACTGTAAATATATCTTTTAAATATAAAATCATCCATTGTTCTCAATCCCCGATCATGGTAGTAAGTTCTACCGCCACATTTGTACATATTATCTGTATCATAGTTAATTGTTACTTGTTATCTATTTATATTACCTATTTGTTTCCTTGTTCCTTGTATACAGTTGTAATACACTACTATATTGTTTCATGTAAACCGTCTTGACTTGTAGAAAGACGGTATATAAAAACTGTTAAATAAATAAATAAATATCATCTTGATTTTCTGCATCAGGAACTCCTTCAGAAGGTACTCTGTCCTCCTGGCGGATCTAGTCATTGAGCTCATACCACAGGAGCAATTAGGGCAGGGGTTTTACTCCAGGTACTTTCTCATCCCCAAGAAAACGGTGGGATTCTGTCTCATTCTGGACCTTAAGCACCTACAACACTTACTTGGTAAGAGAAAACTTCAAGATCATTTCTCTGGACACCCGGCTCCCGTACTTTCAAAAAGGGGATTGTCTATGCTTCCTGGATCTAATGGAGGTGTATACACACATACTGCTCCATCCCGCTCATAGGAAGTATCTCAGATTCGTCCTGGGAAGACAACACTTTCAGTATTGAGTGCTGCCTTTTGGCCTATCCTCGGCACCCCGAGCCTTCAAAAAATCTCTTGTGGTAGTGGCAGCCTTCCTCAGCACACTGGGGGTGTTTGTCTTCCTTTATCTGGATGATTGGCTGATTAAAAAGTACCATTCTGGAGGTAGTTAGAGAGTCCACACCATGGACCATTCAAGTATTGGAACTGTTAGAGTTTGTGATCAATTAGCCCAAGCCCTACCTTCAGGCCACCCAACAGCTAGAATTCATAGGAGCCCTGCTTGACACAACTCTGGCAAAAGCTTTCCTTCTGCATGACCAGCTCCAAAGGCTGACAGCCATAGTACAGGACACTCAACTGAGTTTGTGGGTGATGGCTCGCAAGATGCTAACTGTCCTAGGCCAATAGCCTCTACAGTGCATGTCACACCCCTGGCATGTCTTCAGATGAGGCAGACTCAATGGACCCTGTGGACTCAGTGAACCCAGGTCACGAGTTGCCTCTGGGATCGGGTGTATGCCACCAATCTCATGGTCAAATCACTGCATTGGTGGATGGTTCCTCAAAATTTGCTCAAGGGTCTCCCCTATTAGAAGGCCTTGCTCCAGAAGATCCTGATAACAGATGCATCCAAATTGAGATGGGGAGCTCATCTCGATGGCTTCTGTTCAAGAGAGTCTTCACCAGATCAACTTCCTGGAATTGAGAGCCATAGCAAATGCTCTAAAGGTCTTCCGATAATAAAGCAGCTGTGTTCTATATCAACTAGCAGGGGGGCACCTGCTCCTATCTCCTGTGCTGGGAGTTGGCCAGTTGTAGAGGTTCACCTCACAGAATGTAGCTGAGGCCCACATATTTGTCAGGAGACAAAAGCACTCTAGTGGATGGCCGAAGCTGTGCCCTTCAGCTGGATGTTAAACAGAGATGTGGTGGCCCGTATCTTTTGGAAGTGGGGCACTCCATTGATAGACCTGTTTGCCAGTCTGCGAAATGCCCCGGTAGATCAGTTCTGCTTCAGAGTGGGATCCCACAGCAGACTGGCATAAAATTCTGTCCTCCTGCACTGGGGGGAGGGTCTTTGTTATACTTACCTTCATATATCTCCCATAGTGAAGACCCTACTGAAGCTTAGGACAGATGAAGGTACAATGAAGGCTTTGATGAGGAGGTTTTATGCCTATAAGTGGACGAGGTTTGCTGTCTGGTGTGAAGGCCAGACCCTAGATCCTTTCGTCTGTCCCTCAAGGAGACTGCTTGAGTATCTTCTACACCTCTCTGACTCAAACCTGAAGTCCAACTTTGTCCAAGTTCACCTCAGTGTGATCGGGGCATACCTTCATGGGGTAGATGAGAAATCCATCTCGGCACAGACTTTGATTGCTTGCTTCAGGCGAGGATTGCTCCTCTTGAAGCCTCTGTGCAAGCCCCCTGCTGCTGCTTGGGACCTCATTGTGGTACTAGCGCAGCTCATGAAAGCTCCTTTTGAGCCACTCAACTCTTGTCCACAGAAGTTCTTGACCTGGAAGTTTTTGTTTCTGGTAGCAGTCACTTCAGCGTGCCGAGTGAGCGAGCTTCAGGCTCTGGTAGTTCATCCACTGTATACTAGATTCCATCATAATAGAGTGCTTTTTTGTAATCATCCTAGTTTCCTTTCGAAGATGGTTTTGGATTTTCATCTCAATCAGTCAATAGTGCTACCTACATTTTTTCCTAGGCCTCATGCCCACAAGGGGGAAGCAGCATTGCACATGTTGGACTGCAAGCAGGCTTTAGCCTTCTTTTGGATCCTGATCCACTTTGATTCTTCTATATTTCCTTACCATTCCCTTGACATTTCCTTGTCCCCTACTGTGTTGACTGTCCTAACTAGATTAAAGCTCTGATGAGCAGGGACTGTCTTCTACATGTGTCTGTTCAGCGCTGCGTATGCCTTCTAATGGAGTAGTAGTACAAAGGACCATAGGAAATCCGTCCAGTTTTTTGTTTCTTTTAACCCCAGCAAGCTGGGGGCTACTGTTTCCAAACACTCTCTTTCAATTTGGCTAGCAGACTGCATTTCCTTCACTTATGCCTGAGCCTTGATGATCATGTCACAGCTTAAAATGTCCGAGCCATGACTGTGTCAGTGCCCGGTTTATACTTAGTCTTCATGGAGGAAATATGCAAGACTGCAACCTGGGCTTCTGTCCATACATTTATATCTCATTACTGCCTGGAAGGGGATTCTCAACACAACAGTAATTTTGGCCAAGCTGTACTCTGGCACCTGTTGGGGTTTAGAATTCAACTCCATCCCCGCAATGCCCTTCTGTCCATCCAAGCTACCCAAAAAAAAAAAAGAAGAGGAATACTAAAGAAAGTAGGAGATGAGGCGTGAATTACCATCTCTGTACATAGTTGTTTTGATTTTGTGTGTTCCGCAGTTAATGTTGCTCCTGTTGGGCTTTTTAGCAGCCTCCTCAATTTTTGGTAGCCTGTAGCTTGGGAGTCCAATATGTGAGGACTTACTTCCTGCTTGCCATGGAGAAAAGTTAGTTGTTCACCTGTAGCTGGTGATCTCCAGGAACAAGCAGGAATGAGTCTTCACATATGGGTATGTCGGTACCGACGGAGCTTGCGTGGGAACGCTCCCCAGCATCCAAAAAGAAAGCTTTTGGGAGCATCCCACACGCATGCACACTGCCTTCCCACCCATTCACTTCCCTCTCATCAGTTTTCCGTTTTCCGCGGCGCCGGCAGGACGTATTCCTGTCACCGCAGAAAATTCTTCTTTTTATTCTTAGTTTTTTGTGGTCGCGTCTGCCTTCCCCCGACGCCACTGGTACCGCCGGTGCTTTTCTTTCTTTTTACTAAAGAATTTCTTCTTTTCTTTAGAAGTTTTTTCCTGTTTAGTGCCTGATGGTTTCTAGGCCACTAGGCCTCTATCCTTCCATTATGGAAAAGCCAGCCACTATCCTTAAGAAATGCTCAAAGGATGGCGGTACAGATATATTTTCAGACACTCATACTTGGTGTCTAAAATGTTTAGGTCCTGACCATTGCCCACTGGAGTGTCTTTCCTGCTGGAACTCAAACAGAAGAAGTCTTCAGGATCGAGCATAACTCAATACCCGGTTCACATCACACTCGATGTTACCAGCTAGAATATCTCTTTTTCACAGGGTCAGGTAACCAAACAAAAGTCTGTAAAGACTAGCCAGTCCTCGAGTGGTAGATCTCCTTCTAAGCATCGAGATGGCTCTGGCCTTGCCCTCGAGGACAATTTGGCAATAAAGCCCCGGCGGGAGTCTTCGGGCTCCAAAGCATTAACGGGGCTCCAGGTTGTTCCCGGGGTTCTTACCTCGATGAGCATACCTGGGCCATGCTCGGGGGGTTGTGGCCGCTTCGAGCGGTACCGACACCCCGGCATCGGCTATGGTGATGGATGAAACACTCTTCACCGATGAACGCAGTCTAGCGCTCTCGGCTACTTTGGTACCACTGGAGTTGCTGCAGACCGTTCCTCAAGTATCGGTATCGGCTTTGGTACCGGTATCGACATCGGCATTGGTGTCGGTACCGTCCATGCTTGCTTCGACAGACTCGCTTCCTTCGATGCCGAGCCTGGAATCGATCTCTAGCATGGAGGATTCGGTACCGACTCGTCTCGGTACCGGCCTCGGGCGGTACCAAAGACATCGCTTTAGCGAAAATCCGATGCTTCATCCTTTCAAGTATTCCGATCCCGATGACTGGGATGAATCCATCGGTACCGAGGCTAAATTTTCAACAAGTCTAGCCTTTACCCCTCATTTTAGAGGGTCCTCCTCAGGGGAGATTTCTTTTCAAGCTTTTCTGCTTGATATGGCAAAGTTACTTGCCATTTCTATACCTGGTAAAGAATCCCCAGCAGGGGATTCAGAGACCCTGCAATTCCCCTGGATTCCAAAGGAGGTTATCTTACTTCCTTTGCATCAGACCTTACAGGATCTACTATTAAGAATGTGGAATACTCTAACTGTATCCCCAATTCTAAGACACTTGACACTATGTACAAGGTGCCACCTTCTCCAGGTTTTCAAAAGACTCAACTTCCTCATCATTCTATTGTTGTAGAATCAGCAATGAGGCGGATTAAGAGTGCAAAGAAGCACTCTTCTTATCCGCCAGGTCGTGAGTCTGGGACTTTAGATGCCTTTGGACATCGATGCTTCCAGGCATCCATGCTTTCAGCAAGAATTATCTCATATATTTTCTATATGGGATTATCTCTTGAAGAGGTCACAAAGAACTTAAAGCTTTTGATCCCTTTTCTTCAAGAACATAAAAGAGCAGACCTTTTCTTATTAGTCAGTCATGCTCAAAATGTCTCCCAATTCCTTAATCGTGCTTCCCTGGACTGTTTTGAGTCTATTAGCAGAACCTCTGCTATAGCCATAGGAGCACGACGCATGGCCTGGCTCCAAGCTTCACACTTGGACAAATGGGTACAAGAAAGGCTGGGAAATACTCCTTGTACTGGTGAAAATCTCTTTAACAAGGATGCTTTATTCCAAGCTAATCAGTTAAACACTGATATTACTTTCAGAGGATTGTCAAAACTTTCCTCTATCCCAGCTAGTAAAAAATCTCCTAACAAACTTTATCCCCCTAAGGGGAAAAAGTTTTATCTATCTTCTACCCATCATGCAGATGTTTCCAAAGAAGGGCAACATCGTACCAGGCTAAGAAAACCAAAGCCTCAACAGGCTCAGCAAACCCAGCAGTCGCAGGGTTTCTGATATTTTATTCATTAAATCTCTTTTTCCTGCTGAGTTTCAGAACCGCTACTTCTTAACAACAGAAGCGTTTACAGTTCTTCTCATCCTTACTGAGAGGTCAGTGATACACTGGCTCAATCCTCCACTTTACGCATGAATCTTTTGCCAAGAGGAATCCATTCTTTTAGCTCTTAGAGCTATTAAGGATAGTCATGCCCTACAGGTAACAGGTTTCTCCTCTCCCTTTAAAGTAAATAGAGGAGTAACAACTAATTACAAGGTATGCTATGCCCTTCACCTTGACAGTTGTCCTGTACGAAGATATCTCATATTTTTGACTGCAGGGGAGCTTTACCTTTTTCAGAGACTTTCCAAATTGTAAATCTTCACAACTCTGTATTACTTTCTATCCCTCTTAGTCGAGACTTCACTCTAAGAGTGATACTATTTGACTGGAGGGCTTACCCTTTAAGCCATAGGATTGTTTTCAATACCTACTCCAGTAAGTGATTTCCATACAGAGTTTCTCCCCTCTGCAATCTTTTCAAATATTTCTTTTAAGACAGCTTATCAGACCATAATTGAGTTTTATCACTTCTAATTATGTCTGTCGGTCCTTTTCCAATCTATAGGACCTAACTTCTTCTGCTGCCTTAATAACAGATAATTCCAAGAGAGGTTCCTACCTTAAAGGACTTACACTGGCTCCCAATCGGTGCACACATCAGATACAAAACTATCATAAACCTATTTAAGATAAATCAGCACACATCAGCCAACAGCCTACACACCCTCATTCAACCAGACACCAGCACTCGTCCTAGAAGAAAACAAACACACAACCGAGTCAGCACCCCAAGTGAATTCAAACACACACGCAAGGACACAACAGACAGAGCACTCTCCATGGCTGCTCCAACAATATGGAACAAACTACCGGACGACTTGAGGGCAACTACAGACCTCAAAGACTTTAGAAAACAGCTAAAAACCATGCTGTTCATAGAACACTATGGACACATCACATAACCTAAGAGAATGTATAACAGCACATGATACCGCCTGTATAGAAAATGTCTTGTAGCCCCACTGTATATAGCCCACACTGTACATAGCTCAAACCATTCTAGCACACAATACAACACACCTTGTACATAGCTCAACCCAATCTAGCACACAATACAACACACACTCAACTAAATTTCTCCCTCACTGCATGTTTAACACACTCACTTTACCCGATTGTTTGCTGTGATACCACTTGATTAATAAGATAAGGCGGTTTAGAAATACTGTTAAATAAAATAAATAAATAAATAAAAACCTACTTGGACAATTTATCATTGCAGGCAACCGGCCTGTCTACTATTCTTAGCCATCTTCAATTCTTTGGCTCCCACAGAATAGATTAGGTTGCACACTGGCAATTAAACAGCCATATCTCACCTAAGCAACCTACAACATGCTCTCTGCAATTCTACAAAAAGCTCTGCAACTATGGGCCTTTGCCAGAGAGCGTCAGAGTCATTCCTGGTGGGTAACTTCCAGATGGTTAAAAGGCTTTGCCCAGTCATGCTCCCACATGACCGGGTTTTTTCCTACTCTTACCATCTTCCTTAAAATTTTAGGGAAAATAAACCAGGATTAGATCACGTGAAAGCATAAAGAATTGCTTAATTCCCTGAGTTGTTCCACATCTCCAGTGGAACTCTTCCAACAGGGATGCATTTCTTTTCACTGTAGTCGGTCCTTGTCTAGTGCATTCCTTCTAATTTACAATACTTCATTGGAGCTTACGCTGAACAAAGAACGCATTATACTCATATTGCCCTCATAGACGGGCAAATATGGTATTCCCTTATATTGCGTCTTTTTCTCCACACTGAAGTTATAGAAGGATCCAGACTTGTGGTCTTGGGACTAAGGATTTCTCTGCACCCCTTCACGTAGATCTCCATGTCTGGTTATTCAAAGTCTAGAATTTTTAAAGACATCTAGACCTATCCTTCTGACTAGGAACATTCCACTGGTTTCCATGTAACCACCTTCATGGTTCTCCCACGTGTAACCAGTAAGGGGTTCTCTATCCATATTCTCAAGCAGGTCTTACCCCTTCTTGCTATTAAGTGAGTCTCTCTTTATATATATATATATATATATATATATATATATATATATATATATATATATTGTCGTACACCGCCCTGGTGGCCAGTGGTCGTAAGGGTAGGTGGGACACAAAAATTATTTTATTATGAGAGGAAGGTCTTTTAAGAGCCAGATGTAACCTGGTCTTAGCAGTTCAGCTCCTAACTAAGAAAAATTGTGAATGCAGAGTAGAGGGTTAACAAGGCATTTATTTCCCTTTACGCATAAGATTCAGCTGGGTTACAACCTAAAGAAAAAGTCCTTAACTTCAGGAATGAAATCAACTCAGGTTAACGGAAAAACTGTTATGCTTCACAGTTGTAACAATGCTTAGTTAAGCTTTCCAGAGTAAAGCAAATGTTTCAGCACTCTTCTTCCATTTAGCAAATGAATAACATTCTGAAGATAACATATATCATTCACAGGTTTAACAGTGACTCTGCACTGCCTGAAATACCCAAAGAACAGTCCATTTCTTCCTGAGATAAAAGGGTTGGCTCTACAAGTTCCACTTGCATCGGCTCAGAATTATCTCTGTCTGTATCAGTGGTTTCACTGGCTATAATTTCTGGCCAGGCCCTAGTCTTGTTCTCTGGATGTTTAAAGAGTTCCTCTAGTGTTTGCCAATGAGCATGACCTACCCTCGGGCGTTGGCTACTTGGCTTATGAGAGGTAGCTTTGCTTTCCTTTCTCACAGGTTTAGCATTACTTTCAAAAGGCTTTTTATAAGGTAAGGTTTTCTTCATAGAAACAGAGTCAGCATACCTTGGCTTCCAGCAGCATATAGAACTGGGATTTTCTCCTTCCCGCAGTTCTTCAGGAACACAATCCCTGTGCCAGTCTCCTCTCTGAAAGCTTCTGTTACCTTTTGGTTTAGCCCCAGGTTCCTCTAGTACAAGCAGGCTTCTTTCCTTCACTCTGCTTTGCCTCCAAAGGTGATTGTTCCTTTGCCCAGCACTAGTTTCCCAAGTGCTTCTTTCTGCTTGGTCCTTGCTTGTGGTGCTTCTCTCTCGTAAACCTTCAGCTTTACCTCCAGCTCCACACCTGCAAGCACTGCTCTGCCCTCTCCAGTCTCCAGTCTTCCGTTTATAAAGCTCTCCTGTGTTTGAGCTTTCCGGGCTGACTGTCAGGTGCTCTCGATTAGCTAAGTGTGTCCACTCAGGCTCTGTGAGTGCACGCCTGCTCCCTCTAGCTGTTCTGTGCGGATATTGCATCTTGTGCACATCTTTTTCCTCATGAAAAACAGCTTCTTCTCCTGCATTGTTGCTTTCATCAGCCCCCGCTACATGACATATCCCCCTTCTTAAAATATTACGGGCTGAGGAATCTTCTTCCCTACAACACGTAATCTGTGACATCGCCTCCATCCTATAATTTAGCTTTCCTTCTTTACGCTCTAGACTACAGTTGTGTGGTTGCAATGTCGTAGGGTTGGATATTTTTTCTATGGATGCCATCAAAGCCAACCTTTCATGCCACTGTCGGAGGACATCCACGTGATAGACCTGGTTGTGTCCCTTTTTGTCCTAGATTAATTATGAAGCTGGACCCATGGGTTTGACCACCATGTAAGGTCCCTTCCACTGAGCTTCAAATTTTGGAGTTGGTCTGGACACTAGGATTATCACTTTCTCCCCTATATCCAATTGCCTTGGTCTTGTATGTCTGTTGTAATATCTTTTTTGCTTTTGTTGGCTCTCTTTCAATTTTTCCTCCGCCAGACGAGAAGTCCGCTCTAGACGACTCCTCAAACTTCTCAGAAATTGTGGTATCCCTATTTCAGCTTCAACTGGTTCTGTCCATTGTTCTCATAAGATATCCAGTATACCTCTTGGCGCTCGTCCGTACATTAGTTCATAGGGCGAGATGCCTAGGGAACTCTGGGTTCGCTCCCTGCAAGCATATAGTATGAAGGGTAGCATGGTATCCCATGCCGTCATTTCCCCATCCAAAGCGCGTCAAAGCATCTGCTTTATGCTTTGGTTCATTCTCTCAACCAAACCGTTGCATTGAGGATGATAAGCCGCCATCTTGAGATGGTGAATGCCGAAGGCGTCCCACACCTGGGACAAGTATCTGGACATAAAATTGGTTCCCCTGTCCGTCAGTACTTCCTGCGGGAACCCCACCTCACAAAATAGCTTTATCAATTCACTAGCGATAGACTTCGCTGAGATGTTTCTTAAGGGCACAGCCCACGGGAAACGGGTAGCTTGATCAATGATAACAAGTATGTATTGAAATCCTCTTGGTGTTTTTATAAGAGGTCCCACTATATCCATGGCGAGCCTTCTAATCGGCTCCGAAATTACCGGCATCGGAAGTAAGGGTACCTCAGGCGGTCGTACCGGGGTTACCCGTTGACAAGAGGCACATGATTCGCAAAAGCGAGTAGTTTCCCTAAAGACGCCTGGCCAATAAAATCTAGCCAGTATCTGATCAAGAGTGCCTTGTGCTCCCTTGTGTCCACCTACTGGGTGGTCATGGGCTAAGCGTAGAACCAAGGATTTGAAGGTATTTGGTACTACCAGCTGTTTCCGAATATTTCCTGTCCGGAGGTTCCTACTTTCTCTGTACAGTATTTCTTCGTCTATAACAAATCTGGGAAAGGTATCTCTCTCTTCTTGGGCATGCTCAAAAGCACGGGACAGTGCGGGATCCGCTCTTTGTTCCTTTTTGAAGGAGGGAAATTTTTCCACCAATTCCGAGGGTACCCACGGCATTCCCTTTCCTGCTTTGAGCTCCGCTCTACCCTGAGAGCGACACTTTCTCTCCTTCCGCTTCTCTGCTTTTGATTTTCTTTCCCTCCCAGAGGGGTCATTTATCAAACCTTCATGAGAAGGAAGGTCATCCAAAGTTGCTTCTTGGGAACAAGAGGGGATTTTGGAAGTTTTTGCTTGCGTGCGTGTCGAAACAAGAGCTTCGGTAGGACATATGGCCTTTTTTGATTCTTCCAAAAGAGGACTGGGAACTGCTCTAATCTCAGAGCGGGAGCAAGTGGATACAAAAGCTTCCTGCGGAGACAAGCCCTTTTTAAGACCTTTTTTAAACTGAGGCCAGTCTCTGCCTAGCACTAGCTCTTGAGGTAGCTTAGGTATCACAGCAATCAACATCTCCTTTTCAATACCCAAGCCTTTTACCAATAGCTTGTATACTGGGTAATATGTAGCAGCACCATGTATGCATTTTATTTTTCCTTTTCCTTCTGGCTGTTCAGGTACAGACTCACCCTGCTCCTTGATCAAAGACCATAATTTGTGGGAGATCATGGTCTGATCCGCGCCAGAGTCTAAAAGTGCTTTTGCCTCAATGCCTTGTATTTTTACACCTAATACAAACCCTTCCCTCATTGCTTTCATGTTTTCTCCAATGAGAGCAGTACGCATGTAACATTCATTCTTTAAATGACCCTTTTTCCCACACGAAAAACATCTTTTAGAGGGTTCCTTTAACATAGCGGTAACATTTTTCAAACCCTTATATGCACAGCGTGAGAAACTTTCTGATGTCTGCACTTCCATACCAACTGCCAACTTTGGAATCTGCGCCTTTGGTTGGGTGACCAATTCGGCTTCCAAATAATGCTCTGTTAGGGCCATGGCTTCAGCAGTGGTGTGACAATTTTGCAGAATAAGGAAGTTCTGCACGTTTTTAGGAACTGCAGACATGTATTGTTCCAATACTATCATATCCATCAAAGTACTCACTGTTTTTTCATCAGGTTTTAACCATTTTGTAGCCAAACTGCTTATTCTATGTCCTAGAGCCTTAGGCGTCTCGCCTACCTTAAGCTGAGTAGCTCTAAACATACGATTGTATACAAAGGGTGTGAGGCCTAGGCGATCCCTGATGGCCTTGATCACCTCTTCATAATTATTGGCCAGATCAGGGGGCATCGCCCTGTATGCTGACAGCAGCTCCCCTGTGAGGGCTGCTGCCAGGCGAATTGCCCATTGCTCTTTTGGCCAGTTCGCCGAACGTGCAATTCTATCAAAGGAGTCAATGAAATCATCCACGTCATCGGTGGCAGTTAACTTTCCTACTGACAAGGTGTCACATGTCCATTGTCCTACCGGATGATTACTCAGTCCAGAGTTCTGTCCTAGCTGAGTGTTGGCTCTCTCCAGCGACTCCATGTAAAGTCATTAGCCTAAGTGACATCACTTAGGGAAGACATTACTGAACTTCAAGAAATTGGAGGCTACACCGCCTACTACAAATGTTTCTCTTGTTCATTTGGATAGAGGGGTCTTAAAGACCCATCCTTTTTCTGCAAACCAGTCAGATTTATCTCCTCTCTTTCCTAGAGCCTTATTCTGCTCCAAGGACAACGAGCTTCAAACTTTGGACTACAGAAGCTTTAGCTTCTCATCCAAAGTCCAACCCCATTAAATTTCTCCAGTTTTTTCTTCTGGGATTAGTTCTAGCCTTTTAGGGTTCTGACCTCTGCCTGTATTGCAAAATTTAATTCCTCTACTTCACAGTGAGGTATTTTCGTTGAGGATAATGCACTGGCTCTTACCACCAGACCCTTATTAGCCTCAATAAATACTTTCGCAATACTTTTGACTAAGGTCCACACCAAACATTATCCTTTCTCAGTACACCTCATATGTATATAGTATATAGTGTACCCTTTTTCCAAGTTGCATTTCCTGTTTAATGTAATGACCAGACATATTTAAGTTGTCGGATGTTTCTGTTCCATGTGAACCGCGCTGATTGCAAATAGTGCGGTATATAAGAAATATAAATAAATAAACTAGAAAATTGAATTTCAATATTTACTAACATTTATGATCTACACAAGGACTCCCCTCTAGATGCCTTGTTTAGTCAAGCTGTTCCAAAGCACACCCTTTTTAATTCAACTCCTACCCTCCATCCCTTGGATGCCTGAGGTTCTGGGAAATAGCATGGCCCATCTATTAGATTTGCAACATGCTGGGACCTCCTCTAGGCATTTCTAGCTTGGGAGTCCCCATATGTGAAGACTCATTCCTGCTTGTTCCTGGAGATAGCACAGTTACTTACCTGTAACAGGTGATCTCTGGGAACAGCAGGAATAAGTCTTCACAACCCACCCACCTCCCCTAGGAGTTGTTTCTCTCTCTCTCTCTCTCTCTCTAATTTGTCTACTTCCCTCCTTCGGTCTCATCTACAAACCCAACTGATGAGAGGGAAGTGAATGGGTGGGAAGGCAGCGTGCATGCGTGTGGGATGCTCCCAAAAGCTTTTTTTTTGGACGCTGGGGAGCATTCCCGCGCAGGCTCTGTCAGTACTGACGTACCCATATGTGAAGACTTATTCCTGCTGTTCCCAGAGATCACCTGTTACAGGTAAGTAACTGTGTTTTCTCCGTGGACAGCAGGAATAAGTCCTCACAACCCTCCTACCTCCCCAAGGTATCTTCTGCTACAGCTAGTGTATGCTGTCAGATTAAATCAAGATGGTGCTGCAGCGGCAGGCAGGATGGAGGCCACAGGTGCAGTGGAGCCTTCCAAAAGCTTCCAATAGAAGCTGGTGAGCATTCCCACGTGGGCTTCATCGGAGGACATCACCCATATGTGAGGACTTATTCCTGCTGTCTGCAGAGAACACCTGCTACAGGTGAATAACTACTTTTTCCATGCAGATATCACATTTGGTGTAGGTTAAGCACTTAAATGCTGCAATAAATGAAGGATGGACTGGGAAGAGTTGAAAAACATAGGTGGCAAAATTTTATTAAAGTTCATACAATAGGAGACATATTCAGCGGTGGTGGCTAGGCCATTTAAAATGCTTAGCTGCTGCCGCTTTAATGCAAAAAAATGCAATGTGTGCCTTTGAGTCAGTCCTGACTCCTGGTGACCCAGAAGCTCCTGGGTTTTCTTGGCAGTGTCATTGGAAGTAGATTGCCAGGTCTTTCTTCTGAGGCAGTAGAGGGTTAAGTGACTTGCTCAAGGCCACAAGGAGTGCTAGTGGGAATTGAACCCTGGTTGCTTGGTTACCAAGCCAGTGTTCTAACCACTAGGCTACTAAACCGCTTTAATAAGCTCTGGATATTCAGCAGCAGAACCTTGTGCAGTGCTGCGTACGACTTGTAGCACTTTACAAATGCTCAGCAGTAGTAGTAGCAGTAGAACATATCTCGTTTCTGCCATTCACCTACCCTAACTTTAACCGGTTTAGCCACTGTCATTGCCCCTGATCTTCCCACA
The DNA here is from genome assembly GCA_033557465.1 of Ichthyophis bannanicus. NCBI lineage: Eukaryota > Metazoa > Chordata > Amphibia > Gymnophiona > Ichthyophiidae > Ichthyophis > Ichthyophis bannanicus. The sequence continues at coordinate 1,267,845,923 of CM066032.1, read as the reverse complement.
GACTGCCCCAGTTTTAACCAGGCATTTTTTCTACGATCTGTTGGGTTATTCAGTGGCATAAACCGGTTAGTGCCACTGAACATCAGACTGAGTGCATTTTAGCCGGTCAGCAAGTTTGCTAGCTGGATAAAACACTTTGAATACTCCCCCCAACATTTTTAGCTAAAAAATGGAACATAGGAAAGTGAATATATCTTAAAAAGAGACCAAGGAATAGAATTGAAAGAAGCAGACTTTCAAATGATCTTAACTAATCCTTTAAGCTGCTTCATAGGGGCAGATTTAATTTAAATGCGATAAAGGCTTGATAAATAAATCATTAAGCATTATCACTGTTAAATAACACTATGTAAGTTTTTGGAGGGGCAAAATATTTTGAAAGACATGAAAATAGAAATATGAGTGGAGGAGTGGCCTAATAGAGTAGCGGGCCGGGAAGTCAGGGTTCAAAATCCAATGATGATCCTTGTGACCTTGGGCAAGCCACTTAACCCTCCACTGCCTCAGTACAAATTTACAGGCCAATGCAGAAAGCCGGTGCTGAAGTCGCACACTATTAGTAATGCACACGTTTAGGTAGTGTACCGATAGCACGCAACTTCAGTGCCGTCATGCAGAAAGGGGCGTGTATGCAAATGAACTGCATGCAAAACATCGGCGTAAAGCTGAAAGGAGGGGAGGCAATGCATGTGCAAACAGATGCGCTACAAGTGGACATACACACATGCAAGTACATGTCAAACACTTGCATTATATGCAGAGGAGTTGGAAACAGCGAGTGCTAGACCCCCTCCTCTTTGGAGGACCTGGGATTTGTTACAGGTGTTTTTAAGCCTCAGAAGTGCTGTTTAGTCTTGCAGATTCTCCAGGGCTAAACTCCTGCCTGGCCCTCCTGAGAACATCGCTTTGAGCAAGCTTATGGTTTTGGAAGCCCCAGTGGACACTGTGAGAGGGCGCTGCTGGGAGGAAGCTGACACTGCTCTGCACAGCCATCCGGAGGTCATTCTAGAGCTGTGCCAGGTCAGCAGCTGGAGCAATCCGGGCCCTGTTTTCCCTCTGGGTTCTGCTGGGATCATTCTTTCAGAAAGTGGCGCCTCAGGGGAAGGAAGGAGGGGGAAGGCTGGAGGCTCTCTCTTCTTGCTATCCTGATCTCTAGATCCCCCACCTCTACTAAAGGAAAATTTTCACGCTGAAGGTAACTGTTCATACCCTGAAACAGCCTTTCCCTACATGCGCAAGATGTTTAAGCCACCTCACATCAAGCATAAAGATATTGCTGCTCCTGCTGGTTACATAATCCTCTATGCGTTTCTCTACATTGGGCGCAGACCTTATTAGCATGCCATTTTAATATGTGCAGCTCATTTGTGTATTATTTAAATATGCTTGGTGTTACTTTATGCGCATACTTTTACTTTGCTGTTTATGCGTGCGCCAATCCCTTTTCTGCATTTGTGCGTATAAGTTGCATTATCTGCATCGGCTTAAGAACATAAGAACATAAGAAATGCCATACTGGGTCAGACCGAGGTCCATCAAGCCCAGTATCCTGTTTCCAACAGTGGCCAATCTAGGTCATACGTACCTAGCAGTTTCCCCAAAAGACACAGGTTCTGCAGTGCTTGTACTAGGTCAAGCATTGATATCCTGGGTCCCTTTTTAATAGTGGTTTATGGACCTTTCCTCCAGGAACTTGTCCAAACCTTTTTTAAACCCAGCTATACTAACAGCCCTTACTACATCCTCCGGTAACAGATTCCAGAGTTTGATTACACGTTGAGTGAAGAAATATTTTCTCTTATTTGTCTTAAATAGTTTACCCTGTAGCTTCATTACATGTCCCCTAGTCCTTCTATATTCTGATAGCGTAAACAATTGATCCACGTTTATCCGTTCCACTCCATTCATTAATTTATAGACCTCTATCATATCTCCCCTCAGCCGTCTCTTTTCCAGGTTAAAGAGCCCTAACCTTTTTAGCCTCTCTTCATAGGAGTAGCCTTCCATCCCCTTCACCAATTTGGTGGCTCTTCTCTGTACTTTTTCTAATAACTCTATGTCCTTTTTAAGATACGGTGACCAGAATTGCACACAATATTCAAGGTGCGGTCGTACCATGGAGCGATACAGAGGCATTATAATATCCTTTGTTTTATTCTCCATCCCTTTCCTTATGATACCTAGCATTCTATTTGCTTTCTTGGCCGCCGCTGCACACTGGGCGGAGGGTTTTAACATGTTATCCACAATGACTCCTAAATCTTTTTCCTGGGTGGTGGTTTCTAATGTGGAGCCTTGCATCGTGTAACTATAGTGTGGGTTGTTCTTTCCTAGGTGCATAACTTTGCACTTGTCCACATTAAATTTCATCTGCCATTTGGATGCCCAGTCTTCCAATTTATCCAGATCCTCCTGCAGTTTTCCACAATCCTCTTGGGTTTTAACAACTTTAAACAGTTTTGTGTCATCTGCAAATTTGATAACCTCACTAGTTATTCCTTTTTCCAGGTCATTTATGAATATGTCAAAAAGTAGGGGACCCAGTACAGATCCCTGGGGTACTCCACTATTCACCTTTTTCCATTGGGAATATTGGCCATTTAGCCCTACCCTCTGCTTTCTATCTTTTAACCAGTTCCCGATCCACAATAGTACACTGCCTCCTATCCCATGACTTTTTAGCTTTGCCAAAAGTCTCTGATGGGGGACCTTGTCAAAAGCTTTCTGAAAGTCCAGATACACTATATCAACAGACTCACCTTTGTCTACCTGTTTATGCACACCTTCAAAAAAACAGATCAGATTAGTAAGACAAGATCTTCCTTGTCTAAAGCCATGTTGGCTGTCTCCCATTAGGCCATGGCTATCCACATGCTGTGTAATTTTGTTCTTTATGATGGTTTCTACCATTTTCCCTGGTACTGACGTCAGGCTCACCGGTCTGTAATTTCCCGGGTCACCCCTGGAACCCTTTTTAAAAATTGGTGTTACGTTGGCGACCCTCCAATCTTCAGGTATTACAGATGATTTTAATGAAAGTTCACAGATTACCAATAGCAGGTCTGCAATCTCATATTTCAGTTCTTTCAACACTCTGGGATGTATACCATCCGGTCCAGGTGATTTGTTACTATTCAGTTTATCAAATAGTTGTAATATATCTTCCCGGTGTAGCGATATTTCTTTCAATTCCTCTGCAGTATCACCTTTAAATACCACTTCAGTCTTGGGTAACATCCCTACATCTTCCTCAGTAAAGACCGAAGCAAAGAATTCATTCAGTCTCTCTGCTATAGCCTTGTCCCCTCTTACTGCCCCTTTTACCCCTCTATCATCTAATGGTCCAATTGACTCTCTCACAGGCCTTTTGCTACGAATGTACTTGAAAAAGTCTTTATTTCGTGTTTTTGCTTCCGTAGCAAGTTTCTTCTCAAATTCCCGCTTTGCCTGCCTTATCAATGCTTTGCATTTAACTTGCCAGTGCTTGTGTTGTTTCCAGTTTTCATCATTTGGCTCTTTTTTCCATGTCCTGAAGGTTGCTCTTTTGGCAGCAACAGCCTCTCTGACCTCACCTTTAAACCATGCTGGCAGTTTTTTGGACTTTCTTCCACTTTTCTTAATGCGTGGAATACAGCTGGTCTGGGCTTCGAGGATAGTATTTTTAAATAACACCCAAGCTTGCTGTAAGTCTTTAACCTTTGGAACCGCTCCTTTTAGTTTTTTCCGAACTATATTCCTCATTCTATCATAGTCTCCCTTTTGAAAGTTAAAAGGTAGTACTGTGGATTCCTTTACTATCTGTCCTCCACTGATTAAATCAAACATGATCATACTATGATCACTATTGCCAAGTGGTCCCAACACCTTTATTTCTTGCACCAGATCTGGCGTTCCACTAAGGACTAGGTCCAGTATGGCTTCCCCTCTGGTCGGTTCATGAATCAGCTGCTCCAAGAAGCAGTCATTTATTTCATCTAGAAACTTTATCTCTTTAGCTTGTCCTGCTGTGAGACTGTCCCAGTCGATACCGGGGTAATTGAAATCACCCATTATTACTACTCTGTTGTGGCTTTTGTTAGCTTCCTTGATTTCTTTGAGCATTTCATCATCCATTTGTTCATTTTGGCCAGGCGGTCGATAGTATACTCCCACTGCCATCACCTTCCCTTTCATAAATGGAATTTCAATCCATAGAGATTCTACAGCAAATTGTGTTCCCTGCAAAACTTTAATCCTTTCTGACTCAATGCCCTCTTTAACATAGAGCGCAACCCCTCCACCAATTTGTTCAGCTCTATCATTACGATATAGTTTGTATCCAGGTATCACAGTGTCCCACTGGTTATCCTCCTTCCACCATGTCTCTGAGAGTGCAATCATATCTAACCTCTCATTTAGTGCTATATATTCTAATTCTCCCATCTTATTGTTTAGACTTCTAGCATTGGCATACAAGCATTTTAGTGACTGTATTTTATTAATTTTATTAATATTAATCTGGCTATTGGTAGGCATGGGTAATTGGGAATCTTTATGCTCTGTCTGCTCCTTACTCAAGGGCATTTGGGCTACTATACTCCCTTTTGGAACCTCACTGTTTTTGGTAGTATCCTTCAAGGATACCTTTGTCCGAACCATGCGCTCCTGGGTGACTGTCGGCTTTCCCCTATTTTCTAGCTTAGAGGTAAATATTCAAAGGTCTTATCTGGTTAACAGCACCTACTTTCTGGATAAGTGACGCTGACAGGGGCTATTCAGCGATATTCAGTGGTGTTCTCTAGATAGTTCTGCTGCATAGCTTATAGACCACTTCAGTACTGTCTATATAGTGTTGGGGGTGATCTGTAAGCAGAGCAATTAATTATTCCTAACTTTATCTGGATAGCAGACTGCAGGTCGCTGCTGTCCAGATAGTAGTGCTGGTCACCGCATTGTTTAGATATTCAGCACTAGCTACTATACAGATACCAGTGCGGAATATCCAGATTTTTCAGCCATCACAGCCAGTGTTTGAATATTGGTTGATTAGATGGAAACCCCTCCGGGGACTGGTAAATACCAAGTGTACCTGAATGTCACTCACCTTGAGCTACTACTGAAAAGGCATGAGCTAAATACAAATAATTAAATAGATGCAAGTTTCCCTCCACTTTGTGACATCTGCCGTTTCTAGTCAATCTTCCCGTGTCCTGTGGTATCATTGAACCGGTCTGAGCAAAGAGCAGTCACGAGAGGAGACATTTGGAAATGGAAGGAATCTCTGTTAATGTCAATTTCTTGAGGTTCTTTCTGTGCTAAGACATTTGTATTGCTGGTCAAAAACGTGAAGGTACTGAAATGATACCCTAAAAACTCTGACTAAATCCATTTTCTTCTTTGTCTTGCAGGGCTTTGAGTGGGATTTAAAAGGTGTGCCTCTGGATGCTGGTGCTGAGCTCCATGTGGTAGTGAAAGACCATGAAACTGTGGGAAGAAATAGGTAACTAGAAAATGATCACTGATGATAAAGGCATTTTTTGATGGTCCTACCAATTAAGCATATAATTAAAAAATATTGACTGACATGGAGTGCATATCCTTGCAGTTAGTCTTCTGAGAGAAAACTACCAGGTCATTTCCGTTAAGGTGACATTTTACTCACCAGTTAATGTCCTTTCCTTGAGTCCTGTTAGACCAGTCCAGACAAATGGGTTGTGCTCCTCTACCAGCAGATTGGTGGAGACAAAGATCCAATGAAAAGCCCAAGTTTCAATGACATCACTCTTATGCCTCTATTCGCCTCAGCCACCAAAGGTCCTTTTAGTATTCATACCAAAGCATATGGGAGAAACATGGCTAGCCTCACACAACCTTAATTGTGGGCAACAATGAGTAATCAACAGTCAAGAACTATGTACAGGAATGCATAAACAGAAGGCTGTCAGTAGAAGATGAACCTGCAGAGCCAAGTATAAAAATCATAGCGGACTCAAGGGTACCACAGCAGAAGAACAGAACAAGTACAGTTTCAGGAGTGGGCGCTGAACTGGTCTAACTGGACTCAAGGAAAGAACATTAGCTGGTGAGTACAATGCCACCTTCTATGTCGTTCAGCTAGACCAGTGCAGACAAGTGGGATGTACCAAAGCTACAACTCCACTGGGTGGGAAGAATACACAGCAGCTCACAAAATCCTTGAGCCAAAGTCCGTGTCTGCTCACGCGTGGACATTCAAGCAGTAATGCTTGACAAAAGAGGAAAGTGATACCCACGTTGCTGCCCGACAAATGTGAGCAGGGGCTATTGAGTTCCGCTCCGTCCATGAGGATGCTTGTGCTCAGGCAGAGTAGGTGTGCAACCCTCCAGACTGGCTGGTTACAAAACAGATATGCTGAGGCAATGGCCTCCTTAATCCTACACCCGAAAGCCGACTTGGCCCCCATGTCACCTATGCATGGGCCTGTAAACAGCACAAAAAGATGGTCGGATTTACGAAAGGAATTCTTAACCTCCAAGTACCGGAGAAGCAACCTTTGGACATCCACAAGGTGAAGATCCTTATTCTTCTCCCGGCACTGGGGAGGCAAGCAGACCACCTGGATCACGTGAAAGGAGAAAGCACCTTAGGCAAGAAGGAAGGCACAGGCTGAATGGAAACAGCTTCCTTTGTAAAAGACAAATAAGGATCTCAGCAAGATGGAGCCTGCAGCTGGGAACTGCCCTGCGGAACAAATCGCAACCAAGAAGACCGTCATGAACATCAAATCCTTTAAGGTAATTCACTTTAATGGCTCAAAAGGCACTGCCATCAGGGCCCTGAGCATCAGACACAGATCCCAGGAAGGAATCACTTACTGGAGGAGAGGATACCAAACCTCCTGGAGAAAGTGTGAGATGTCCGGGTGCGAGGCTAGAGACTTACCAGCCACCGGACCTTGGAAAGAGGCCAGAGCTGCCACCTGAACTTTCAGGGAGCTAAAGGAAAGGCCCTTCTTCAGGCCGTCCTGTAGAAAGGTCAACAGAGATAGCACCTTGGTTGCCTCAGTAGCCAACTGCCGAGCGCCGCACCACTGCTCAAAGAGGCACCAGATCCGCATGTATGCTAGCTTGGTAGACCTCCTCTGGGCTCCGAGCAGAGTAGAGACCACCACTGGAGAGTAGCCCTTATGCGCTAGCCATCTCCTTTCAAGGCCAAGTCATAAGCGAGAAGGGAACTGGGTCCTCCAGAACAATCAGTCCCTGCCACAATAGGCCCCAAGATGGAGGCAACCAAAGAGGAGGCGCCTGCAAGAGCCGCATTAGTTCTCCAAACCATGCTTTCCTTGGCCAATCTGGTGCCATAAGAACAAATTTCTGATTTATTGTAATAGTTTCTTACCACTTCTCATCAGATTGTATTTATTTTGTATATTTTAGAGTACGAATATTATTCTCAACACTAATTATTCTAATTCTGCACTCTACCAATTAAGGTATTTCATTAGTTACTAAAGGTCAAACCACACTTTCCTTTGATGGTTAAAGATAAGGACAACAATCTTCAACTATGGCAGTGCCTTCCTACCACTCTAAAGTTTTATTCAACAACCTACTCTACCCCATGAATTTAGTAACTTTACACATACACCCCTTATTTATATGGTTACCAACAATCATCTCAACGTATCGCATGCTTCACTATCCTTCGCTGAACGTACACAATAGAGCCAGAAACAATGACAATAGCCTTAAACAGTGTAATCATTTAAATCCAGAGGCACACCCTAAAATGTCCTATAACATAAACTCCACATCCATAGAACTTATGAACACCAGATCTGTAAGAAACAAGATCAATATCATCAGAGACCACATTGAAGATCAACATCCTGACATCTTATGCATTACAGAATCCTGGCTCAATCCCACTGACCACGTTCTCCTCAACCAACTGGTCCCCCCCTCATACTCCGCCTTTAACAACCCTCGCACTCACAAAAGAGGAGGTGGAGTGCTAATCATCGCAAAAGACTCACTAAAGCTTCAAACCATTACTGCTAACAGCTCTGACCATTGCAGCTCTATTGTAGTAGGAAATAAGCATTTAGCCATTTGCCTAATTTACAGAGCCCCCCACACTCCAGCGGAAGAACTAACCTCCATTCTTGAAACCATTTGTGCAATCAACACGAACCACAAACCGCTAATCCTACTAGGTGACTTTAACCTCAGCTCTGCCTCAAATAATGACAAGGTAACCTTCCTACAAGCAATGGACTCTTTACAATACACCCAACTTATAAGCACTCCCACGCATAGATACGGATCCACCCCAGATCTCATTTTCGCACCAAAACACATCATGGACAGAGGCTTCATATCATCACCTGTAATTACTCCTGTTCCTTGGTCTGACCATCACAGAATCAAAATAGAATTCTTAAACAAAATGGATAAGCTTAAAAATACACAATCTTCTTTATTTAGGTTAAGAAGATTCAAAGCTTTCAAAAAAGAACAGTTCCTAAAAGAAACGATACCTTACCTTAATTCAAACGAACTCGATCTAAACAAGCAAGTTAACAATTGGTACAATACCATCAACACAGCAGCGAAAACTAATTTAGTCAGAAATTCGAATAACAAAAGACTTCACGCACCTTGGTACTCCAATAGCATACGCCACGCTAAAAGAGAATTAAGAAAGTTAGAACGCCATTGGAGACGTTCCAAATCGCCCACCTTACAGAACTCATATTCTACACAGCAAATTAAATACAACAATCTTATTAACGAAGCAAAACGTGAATTTCACACTAATACAATCATGAGATCTTTTAACAAACCCAGAGAACTATTCGATATAGTAAAAAAACTTACCAATGAACCCAGCTCTGACATAGACATACAAGTCAACCCTCAAATATATGCAAATTTTCTTCAAGAAAAAATAGGCCTTTCACCCCCTCAAAAACTCACAGGAACCATTATTCTTACCATACCCGTCACAAGTTGGGATAGGTTCCATATTCCTTCAACCAAGCAGGTTTCAGACATCATCTCTTCTCTCAACACAAGTACTGCACCCACCGATCCTTGCCCAGTCCCATGGATCAAAGCAACCAAGCAAAACTTCATCAATTTTTTACACAACCTTGTTACCAACTCCCTAACTCAAGGAATAATGCCGGAACAACTAAAATTAGCCACAATAAGGCCTATCCCCAAAAAAACTAACCTAGAAAAGAGCAATCCAGCTGCATACAGGCCAATCTCCAGTATACCTCTCCTTGCTAAAATCATCGAAAAAACTGTCCAACTACAACTCCAGGACCACATTGACGAACATGCCCCGCTCGACATTCACCAACATGGCTTCCGCCCTAATCATGGAGTTGAAACCTTACTGCTCTATCTGTTCAATGACATCATCCACACCATAGACAATTACAATCAAGGAACATTATTGATTTTTATAGATATATCAGCGGCCTTCGACACAGTGGACCACAGTATCCTACTAACCAGACTCCAAAGCATTGGCATTACTGGCACTGTCCTAAATTGGTTTAAATCTTATTTAACTGATAGGCAGTTCAAGGTAAAAATTAATAATGTCACCTCTCTACCCACTAAGATTAAACAAGGTGTTCCCCAAGGTTCTGCGCTTTCGTCTCTTCTTTTCAACATTTTTATCCAACCAATATGCAACATCATGGTTGCCCATCAAATAGATTATACTATTTATGCTGATGACATAATGATTTACACGACAGTCAACCTGAACAGCCCCGATTATAACAAGATTACGAACTGCCTCGACAACATGTCTGCCTGGCTTACTCTCAACAACCTGGCCATGAACCATAACAAAACAGAAGCTCTTATCATTACTCGAAACACTGACTTCAGCCCCCCACCTTTTATTAAATTTAAAAATACAACAATACCGTTAAAGGACGAAGTAAGATACCTCGGAGTAACCCTTGATAAGCGACTCAACCTTCAATCTCATATCAGAAGAACTGTTAAAAGCGCTTACTATAGAATGAAAATTATTAGACGCCTGAAGCCCCTTCTCTCCCAACAACATTTCCGCTCAGTCTGTCAAGCTCTAATAACTCCAATTCTTGACTTCTGTAACCCTATTTACAACGGAATCCCGAAACACTCCCTAAAGCCACTTCAGATGGCTCAGAACACAGCTGCCAGAATAATCGCCGGCTCTTCTACTCAAGCCCACATCACCCCAATTCTTAAAGAACTCCACTGGCTCCCAATAAGCCTCCGTATCAGATACAAGTTGGTCATCAATATATTCAAAATCAGACATAAGACTTCAGCAATCAGTCTCCAAGCCCTCTTATTCCCTAACACCAGCAAAAGACCTAGAAGGAAAACCACAGCTGACACCCTCGGCACCCCAAGTAGCTATACTAAAGTCTGTAAACTCACCTCACAAAGAGCTCTTTCCTTATCGGCCCCTCAAATATGGAACTCTCTCCCCCCCGACCTACGATCCATTGAGGAACTGAAGGAATTCAGAAAACAACTAAAGTTCGTTCTTTTCATTGAGCACTACGGCTATGACACTTAACCAACTCATATTAATTGTAACCTCTCTACATTGTGTTTTTTGTAATAGTTCACCATGTTATGTATCCCACCTTTCACTTCCCATGCCTATGTTTAGCTTTTGTATGTCTTTGTAACCGCTTTGATTTAAGGAAAAGGCGGTATAAAAAACCTGTTAAATAAATAAATAAATAAATCATGCCGGGTGGCATTCTATATGCTGAATCACACGTCCAACCAGGGGCCACGATGAAACACATACAGCAGATGCTGACTCAGCCAAGGCTGGGTGAGGGCATCGACACACTTGGAGCCTCTCTCTATGTGGTGACTGGAGAAATAACAAACTTTGGCAATGGAACGGGCCGCCATCAGATCCATTTTGGAGCGGCCTCAATGGCACAAAATCAACTGAAATGCTCCTAACTCAACTCCCACTCTCCAGGATCTAGAGATCGCAAGCTGAGAAAGTCCGCTTCCACGTTGTCCACCCTGGTAATGTACCGAACTAACAAGGCTAGGAGGTTCTTCTCCACCCAGACAAACAAGAGAGCCATCTTCAGAGCTACCCGGGCATTCCTTGTGCTGCCTTGCTGATTGACATAAGCCACATCATGGTGTTGTCTAAAAACACTCAAACTGTCTGGCTCATGACCAGGGGTCAGAAACGCAAAAGAGCCAATTTGATGGCCCTTGCCTTGAGTTGGTTGATGGACCACACCGCTTCCCTGTGGTTCCAATGACCCTGGGCTGAATGGTCTTGGCAAAGGGCTCTCCAGCCCGAGAAACTGGCATCTGTTGTCAGAAGGATCTATGGGAAGTTGTCCAGCGGCACGTCCTTTCTCAGATGGCAGGGCTGCTGCCATCACTGCAGGCTGGTCTTCACCATCAACAGGAATGGGAGCCTGTGCTCAAACTCCTGAGAACTTGGGGACTACGAGTCAAAAGGGACTGCTGGAGAGGCCACATGTGAGCACACGCCCACAGCACCATCTCTATGAAGCTAAAGATAATGCCACACTCTGGGAACTTGCTGTGCACAGAACAGCACCACTTGGAGGCAGGCTTCACCGTTTCTTACAGGGATGGGCCCGAGTTTCCAAGGATCACTGGGCGCTAGACTCCATTCAGTTCGGCTATGTTCTGGGATGCAAAGAGCCAATTCTGGATGCCTTCATCATCTCCCCTTGTGGGTCTGTGATCAAAAGTGCCACTGTGACAGCCTCTTCACTTTCTCCTCTGGCAGGAAAACTCTGCCCAGCTGAGTGTAGAAATGTGCTCCCAGGAACTCCAGGGACTGGGAAGGCAACAGCTGGCTTTTTCCCTCTGAGGCTTTCCAAAAAAAGACACCACTTGGGATGCCATCCGATATGTCTCTGAAGGGAAAGGGTCCAGATAAACCAGTCATCTAGAGGGAGATGGACACAGATCCCTCAGCACTGCAGCTGCCACCACCATGACCTTGGAGAACGTCCTCAGACGGCGGATAGACCAAAAGGGAGGGCAGCAAAATGATAGTGAGAGCCAAATATGGCAAAACATAGATACCTTTGCTGATCTGCCGGGATTGGGATATGAAAATACACCTCTGCCAGATCCAGAGAAGACAAGAATTCCTCTTGGCTCACTGCTTGAATTACGAAGTGCAGGGTTTCCATCTGGAAGCACAGGACACGCAAGTGCTTGTTGACTCCCTTGAGGTCCAGGATGGGCCACAAGGAACCGTCCTTTTTTGGGCACCACAAAATAGATGGAGTATCTGCCCTTGCCCCGCCCATCCAACGGGATGGGCACCATTGCTTTTAGGTGCAGCAACTTGTCCAACGTGGTCCACACAGCAGCACTTTCGATCACAGACCCACAAGGGGAGATGACGAAGGCATCCAGAATTGGCTTTTTGCATCCCAGGACATAGCCGAACTGAAGGTTGTCTAGCACCCAGTGATCCTTGGAAACTCGGGATCATCCCTGAAAAAAAAGGTGAAGCCTGCCTCCAACTGGAGGAACCCCCAAACCTTCATTGCGCAGTTTTAGATGTGTCTGGATTTCCCTATATCAAGGAGCATATGGGTTCATCTACTGTCCATTTGATTAAGGTGTGTTCTCACTTGTCCACTCCTGCTCCTACCTTGTATATTCTGAGTACGTGTTCTTTGATGATCATTTTTTAATCCTGCATAGCAAGTACATTAAAATTAATCCACCTTTTTACTTCCATTTTAACATTTATTTATTTAACAGTTTTTCTATACCGCCTTTATCCAAGGCGGTTTACATTTAACAACTTGACAATTACATGGCAATTGTTTTTACATTGAACATTGAACATAAGAATTAAACATGGTAGCTACTTGTGACTTGATTTACATTAGCAAGGGAGTACAACTTGGAGAAGAGTGGGGGAGAGAACTGTTTACATATTGAGGTGGTCTTCTTTTCCTGGGGGGACTGATTAATTTGTCTTATCTTATCTGGTTGTGGGCTAACAACCCTTCCTACATGAGAAATAATTTTAACACACATTAAAATTGAAGTAAAGAATTATGTTAAGCCTAGTACACTTTATGAAATCATATCATTAACCAAGCAATTGCAGTGATAATTCTCAGAATGGGAGCAAAGCCAGATCATATTTTTAGAGAGACAACTTTCCAGCAGCTGTGAGACACTCAGTGGGACTGATATTTAAAAGCCCTTATCCAGATAGTGCTGCTGAAAATCCCCACAGATAGCCTGCATTAGTTAGCACTAGTTAGCACAGAGGCGGTCTGTGGGCTGAGCTAGGGTGGTACAGCCACTATCTGGATAATGGCAGCAATTATCCAGATAATGACTATAATTTATCTGGGTAGTTTAGGTCGGCAGAAAAGCTGGCCTAAATTGCCATCAGGAAAAATTATCAGGATAGCAAGTGAAAATTGCCTCTCCCCATATAATCACCACAATTAACTGGATAGTGGCTTCGTACTCCGGCTATTCAGCAGCAGCAACCCTCTGTGTCCTGCCACTGAATATCTGGTGGATTTTTAAATGCTGTGGCTGATCACCATATTGTTTAAATATCTGCTGCTTTAAATATTGAGTGGAATACTTTATTTTGCTTCATAAATTTTGTAGTATAAATTATCTAAGTTGAAATACTGGAAGCATAATAATCTAATACCTGTTTGGATTTCAGTCTGTTGCCGAGACAAAAATATCTCCATTTCAAACAGCTGTAGCATATGCATGATGCCTCTTTCTTTTAAGTGCACTGATCTTCCTGTGAAGTCTATGGTGCTGAATGGGCTAAAGTGTTGCATAATGCAATGCTGAAATGTACTTCTCTTTCTTAATATTCTCGTCATTGCTTTCCATATATATATTGCTCTTTTTAGCAAATGGATATTCTCATCTCTGCCTGCATTCTCATTTTATCCTAATTGTTATTCACTGTGGCACCAAAAAATGATCTAGTATTTAAGTATTGAGATCCTATAGAAAAACCTGGAGTATGAGGGTGACCATAGAAATTCTTTGCAGCTTTAAATACTTTTACCTTTTTCTACTGGCTGTTGTGGTCTGGCTCATTTTATGATTACAGAACTTAGGCTGCTCCATTGACTCAGTGGCAAGTGCTGAACATTCACAGGACCTGGCAAACCGCAAAATTCAATTGATCAAGCAGCCACACATCACACCTTATAAAAGGAAGAACACTTCTCCTTTCAAAAGGGGATTCAAGTAATGTTCACAATAATTACAGACCAATAACTTGCCTACCTACACTCTATATGCTATTTATTGCAATAGACGCAGACAGAATATACAATCATATTATTTACAATAACAACATGTCAGTAGAGCAGAAGGGCAAAAAGGAGGAGCATATGGAACCAAAGACCAGTTAAGGTTGAATAAGGCCATCATGGTCAGCGCATAGAAAAGCAGAAATCTCAGTGTAGTATGGACTGACTAAAAGAAAGCCTTTGATAGCATCCCACACTCTTGGATAATATATTTCCATTTATTTATTTAATTGATTTATATACTGCTTTATCTAGGTAATCAAGGCGGTTTACAGGGAACATTTTCAACTACTGCTCAGGGCAGTTTACAATGAACAGTTTACAAATTTCCAATGTACAGATTACAAGCATACAAGGGTATTTAATTCAACTATATACAGTACTTGGACATTTTATCTGTAACTATGTACAATAGAGAGGCTGTGTGATGTTATATCATGTGGAGGAAGGGTATTGTGATTTACAGAAGATATGAACATTGGATCATAACTATGTTGGGGTTGGGGGAATTTGAGGCATTCTTGGTTGTCGGTAGGGCAGGGGCGAAACATGGTTCTTGTGGGTTATTCATGTTGGTAGTAGTCCATAAAGAGGAATGTCTTAAGGTGTTTTCTGAACAGTGTTAAGTCTTTGATTTCTCTCAGGTTGTTGGGTAGGCTGTTCCATAAGGCTGGAACGAAGAGGGAGAATGCTCTGTTTGTTGTTGCTCGGGTTGTGTTTCGGAATCTTCTTGGTGTGGTTAGAGTATTCTTTTGGTTGTCTCTTCTTCTTCTTGTGTCTTGTTGCATCTTTATTAGTGTGTTAAGATGCATGGGTGCAATATTGCTTATTGTTTTAAAGGTGGTCATCAGAGCCTTGAATTTGATTCTTTGTGTTACAGCAGGGGCTCTCAACCCTGTCCTCGGGACCCACCTAGCCAGTCGGGTTTTCAGGATAACCACAATGAATATGCATGGAGAGATTTGCATATAATGGAGGCAGTGTATGCAAATCTCTCTCATACATATTCATTGTGGTTATCCTGAAAACCCGACTGGCTAGGTGGGTCCCGAGGACAGGGTTGAGAACCCCTGTGTTACAGGGAGTCAATGGAGGTAATATGGTATAGGTGTTATGTGTTCTGATCTTGTAGCTTTCATTATTGTGCATGAAACTGTGTTCTGGGCTAGTTGTAGTGGTTTCAGTGTTTGCTTGGGTAATCCTTGTAGGCAGGGGCGGCCCAAGGGGGATGCAGGGCAATGTGCGGAGATTCATTGCAGGGTGTCATTTGCATAAGGAGCCTCATTTGCATAAATATTTGCATAATGAACTTTTTTTTAATATCCTTTATTTATAAACCACCAATAAACAGTAACAAGCAAGACATTCAACAGTCTCTGACAGGGGTTGTCTCTTATCCCCAGCACGGAGGGCAACAACAAATACAGGTGCTTTTATCATTTTATGTCATCTCCCCCTGCTACCCACCCCCACTTCCCACTTCCCACTTCCCACTTCCCACCCTCCCTCTTCCCCATAGTCACCACCCACTCCAAACACTTAGGGGTATGTTTACTAAACTGCAGTAATGTCATTCGCGGTAGGTTCCACGGTAAAGGTAGAGATGCCCATATAAAGGCATGGGCGGTACATCATTACAGCAAGCTGACAGAGAATGTGCGTTACAAGGCACCTTAGAATAACGAGCGTTACAAGGCGCCATGTAAGGTGCCTTGTAAGGTGCCTCAGAAGGCGCCCTATAGGGCCTCCTAGGCTAAGCGCTATATTAAGCACCCTTGGACAAGTCACCGCAGAAGGCAACCTGGGCTATGGAACCATAGGTTAAGGTGGCCTAACAAGGTTATGGTGTCCTAACAAGGTTATGGTGTCCTAGGTTAGTGTGCCCTAGGGACTGCAAGGTGCCTCAGGGTGACATGCATGACCTGTGCGGAACAGAGACAGATGTAGCCCTAACATTAGATAGAGCACTCAGGAAAGGCAATGAACAGGTGAGTGAAGGAGGGAGAAGTGGGAGCTGCTGGACCTGCCATATCTGCGGGCATCCCATGTGCCTGCCAGTACTGATGACAAACATGGTGGGGCAGCTCTACCACAGTACAGGGTGTTGGCAATGTAAAGTACCGGAAAAACAGTTGGTGGCAGACGATGGGAATACGTGTCCCCCAGTGGAGGCGGAGGTGGCAGGATAGTTACAATGATGGGTGGACAGAGGAGTGGTGTTGCCATGCAGATCAGGCACAGGCGAGGCAAGCACGATGAGGCGGAATGCAGGAAAGGGTAGCAGTGCAGGACGTGGGCTGGCAGCCTGCACAGGCAGACAGGACTATACACAGCTGACAGACGCAGATAGATGGACCGAGGGAATGTTGGCAATTGTGGCGAGGGTATTATGGGCTGGAAGCGCAGATCTGCAAAAATATGACCTCTACAGGCATGCACACTATTTCAGTAGGACAGGCATGAGAGGAGGGAACAATGAGGAACTGAACCAATGAACACTGCCAAGAATGGCAGTGTATTAACCAATAGGCTATACCTCCATGGTGTATGTCACAGCAGTACCCATGATGCAATGCACATGCTGAATAGCTGTCTACAGCTGATCACCAAATGGGGTCTGCACCTCTCCGGTACCTCAGCTGGGAAAGACGAACTGACAGTGTGTGATACTGGCACAGAGTAGCTACAGACCATGCCATTGTGCAGGTTCTGTGGTCACCCTGAGGGATAGGATTGGTGCCCAGCACTAGGTCCGCAGTACATGTGGTGCTAGAGATAGGTCCTGCTGTACATCCCCATCACTACCAGTGTGTGACAGGTGTTCTGTGCAGTGCAGCTGAAGGTAATTTGGTGTCCATCTGTATCCTGCAGCCACATGTGGCCCTGTGAGACCAGACACCAGCCAGATTAGTGTGTACCCCATGTGAGGGTCTGGCTGACATGGGCAGCTGTTATCAGGGCAGAGGGGTTCCTAGAATTGCATGAGGTGTGTGTAGCAGTGGCTGTATAGGTCACAGTAGTATACACTGCATACCCCAAAGGGCCCACATCACCCTTTTGTAGGTAAAGAACAGTGCCCTCACTCCAGGGAAGCAACCTCGATCCTGTTTGTACGAGACAGCCCTCCAGGGTTGGTGGGCCAGAGCCATACCTATGACTGGGACAGTGGCAGACCAGCAGCAATGCTGGAGTTAGGTCTGGAAACCCCAAGTGCCTCCCACCACTGTCTGCCAGTCACCAGCAGACAGCACAGTCAGACTGTACCTTAAAGGTGTTCCGACCATGCACAGTCTAACTGCAGATAGTCCACCAGGAACTATGTGCAGCAAGCAGGCATCTCAGTAATTGGGACCCCAGCAGTGGGGAACACAAATATATCACTAGAGACAAACAGTGTAGAGCGCTATGTGGGAACCTAGACCTGCCATGGTCATTGCTTGTTCAGAGTGAGTGCCCTCCAAGCATGCCATGCTGTGGCCACCCTGTCCATGCAGGTGGTGGTCAGGCACTACAGTGTCCTAGCCATTGCCCCACACCCTGTGAAGATGCATCCTGGCCAATCTGCCCTGTTCGGGCCATACCCAGAATACCTTGCTCTGCATTATGCATCTAATCAGGCTAACGCTGGTAACAGTGGGACATTTTGGGCCCAGTGAAGTGTTGGCAGCCACAGAACAATGGTTAGACATACAAACACGCTCACTCCTTTTGCAGCATTATACAAAGATAGGGGTGGTTGGCAGCCCTGCCCGCCACACTAGTCCTGATCACAGTGCCGACATTGCTAAACTGTGCAGGGGGTAATAGTAGTGCTCTGGTGATAACATCATCCCAATGCTGGGGCCAACAACCTGCCGCTCCATGCATCATTGGATTGAGGAGCCTGTGTGAGTGGGTGTTTGCACCCCTGTTCGCTGCTGCTTTGGGCTTTGCACATGTTGCTATTGTATCTGCATTGTAGGGTAAAATATAGGGACATGCTCTGCAGGAACCACAGCTAGGACTTGCACCTGTGACCCTCTGCTCCTGGACACACTGGCTGGGTGTACTGCACCACACTGTTGCCACAGATGCATGGTAGTCTCTGGGACTACCTGCACTTTTCCTCAGCCAGACCTTTTATGTTGCACTGCACACCACGTACTGATGCAGAGCATGGCCTAAGTCCACTGCAGGGAGGTGGCACTGCCCCCTCCAGTACAGGCACACACCCCCTGCCAAGCTGACGTGGCCATTTGCTGTCGGTGCTGGTAGTGCGCAGTCCCAGGCCATCCACTGTGTATGTAGGCGCCCGCCTAGGGAGTGGGTTCCGGGGTGGGGGGCATACGTGGACATCCTCACATCCCCCCATCACTGCCTACCACTATGGCTGGGGGGATGTCAGGTCTTTGCCCTAGTGACTATTGACTAGGGTGGACCAGGTAGATATTGGTGGATTGTGTTTGGCCTTGGTTAACTGCTGTCTTGCTGATCTCCGGTGTCTATGTTCCTATGTGCCACCTAGGCGCCCACCTGGTTCACCCTGTGCCCCAGATGCCCATGCTACATGTCCCACCTGTGGCCCCCTATGCCCCATTTGCACCATCGCCATAGTGGCCATTCATATTTTGGCACTATGGTATTGCTGTACATGGAGCACTACTATCACAGATTTTGGGCTCCCTGCCTGGGCTGTACATTGCTGACACGTAAATGGTTTCTCTCTCCTGCATATGTGCATCTAACGGCAGGTTTTCAATCGCGTTAGGATTCAGCTCTTCAGATCAGCGCGTTAGTGTGAATGGAGCCTCTCCCTGCCCACACTCTGCCCATTGACCCCTTCTCTCCGCCCTCTCTCCACCTTCTGTGGTGTTTTACCGCGCCGCGGAACGTCTACGATCATTAAGTAACGATAATGTGCGTTATGAGACGTTAACGATTGTTAACGTCTCATAACGCGCATTAACGTTACTTAACGATCGTTAACATTACATAACACGCGTTATGTAACGTTACCGCAGTTTAGTAAACATATCCCTTAAACTAGGATCGTTACTCAGTGTTTCGTTATCTCAGCTGCACACTTCTACTACCGCCCTCAAATTGCCCATTTGCAAAACTTTGTTATGGCTACGAGGGCTCAGATTTTGAATATAGGGGTCCCAAAGCATCTGAAAAACTGACCATCTCCGGACACTGCCCCGAGCGCATCTACACTCCATAAGTATCAGCTGATGGAAGCAGTTCCGCCACTCCTAGAAGGTGGGCGGATCCCGCTTCCTCCATCTACGCAGGAGCGGCCCCCTACCCACCAGACATGCCTTTCGCACTAGCAACCGTTCCCATTTTCCCTTTGGGTGTGTGAGACCTAAGCGATCCAACGTGACAACTGAGGCGTCCCAGGTTATCTGCTGCCCTAGGAGCCCCTCATAAAGGAACAAAGTTTTGCCCAATAGGGGCGAATGAATCGACAGCCCTACCACATATGCAATAGGGTCGCTAGCGGTTATGAGCACCGCGGGCACCTCCCATCCAATGTCAGATGGCTGCGGAAAGCCCGTCGAGGAGAGAAGTGTACCCTAGTGATACATTTAAATTGCATTTCCCTCCAGCGGACTCCCACAGCCAGGTCTACTATCCGTCGTAAGGCTGCATAATGCACTTTTAGTAAGCATAACAGTGCCTGCATAATGCACTTTTAGTAAACATGCCTCTTAATGAGTGTCTGGATAAAGAAAGACTACTAGATTTCTAAATTACTATATTCCAGTGCCAACTGCCAGGTCCATTAGGAAGTATTATAAACACTGACCATTTAGAACCCATAGCAAAACCACCGTATCATAACAGCACTACCAGGACTCAGAAAGCACCAAACCCTACCTAAAAAAAGCAACACTGCAAATATTAAATCAGTACATTTCAGAGAATACCAATACATCTCACAGAGGGAAAGAGAACAAGTGGGACTGTCAAATAGAAACTACATGAACAGAATACCTCAGCTTGGTTACACAAAGATCAAGGGATCACAATTTAGAAATAGGAAGATAATAATTAAATTGGGAACCCCAAAAGCCAAAAATGAAATATACAACAACACTGGAGAAGTAAAACTATAAATTAATTTCCTCTTGCACTAAACAAAAAAATTAAGATGTTAGTAATACACATTTCCCAGACCTGACATATTCCAGTTAATAAATTCAAAATAAAAAGTATTTTTCTACCTTTTGTTTGGGCATTTCAGTTGCAATTGCTCCAGTCACTTTCCTCTGGTCTCTTCATGTCTTCTGCGAGCTGTCCATTTGTCCTTTCTAGATTTTTTCCATTCTCTCTCTATATCTGCTTTAACATACTGATCTTTCCCCTTTTGCTCTTTCCCCCATTTCTTTCTTTATTCCTTTATCATCTACTCAAATTTCACCCTTCCATTCTCAATCCCCACTTACTCTCCCAATACCCGGCCAATCGTAGATTTTTCTTCCCTCCCACACAAAATATCTTTTCCCCTCTCCGTCCTCATTCTCCATCCCCTTCTAGTCCTCCCCCAAAATCAGCTCCCTGTTAGTTCTAGATCCACCCAGCATCCGCTCCCTTCTAGTCCCATTCTCCCATGCCCCCACATCAGCCCATTTCCAGTCCTAGCCCCCCATATACCCCTTTCCAGTCCCATTCCAGCCCCCATCATCCCATTTCCATCCCTATTCCAGCTCCCATCAGCCTACTTCCAGTCCTATTCCAGCCCCATCAACCCATTTCCAGTCCTGTTCCCTCATCAGCCATTTCCAGTCCTATTCTAACCCATCAGCCCATTTGCAGTCCAAGCGCCCCCATCAGCCCATTTCCAGTCTTAGCCCTTCCCATCATCCCATTTCCAGTCCTATTCCAGACTCCCATCAGCCCATTTCCAGTCCTAGCCCCCATCATCCCATTTCCAGTCTAAGCTCCCCCCATCAGTCCATTTCCAGTCCCAGCTTACCCTCCCATCACAGCCCATTTCCAGTCCCAGCTTACTCTCCCATCACAGCCCATTTCCAGTCCAAGCTTCCTCCCCATCACAGCCCATTTCCTATCCTATTCCAGCCCCCATCAGCCCATTTCCAGTTCAAGCTCCCCCTCATCAGCCCATTTCCAGTCCTATTCCAGCTCCCCATCTGCCCATTTCCAGTACTAGCCTCCCATCACAGCCCATTTCCAGTCCCATCTTACCCTCCCATCACAGCCCATTTCCAGTCCTAGCCCCCCAATCACAGCCCATTTGCAGTCCTAGCGCCCCTGCCCATCCGCCTGCCTGCTGAAGAGCACTGTGGCCATCTAAGGCAGTGCTCCCCAACCTTTTTATCGCTGCGGACCGGTAAACGTTTGATAATTTTTCCGTGGCCCGCTTGTTTTAATTTAATAATTTTAATTTAATTGTATTTAAACATGCCTTCAAAATAAAATACAGCTACACCAAAAAATGAATATAAAGTGATTTATTTTATTTAACTCACTAGAATTCCAAATCAATGAGAACCCTGAGCTTGTTTCTTTGCAACGAGACGGTTCCATCTGGGGGTAATAGGAGACAATGACACCCGAAGTGTGTTGCTTATGTCCAGTTTATTCCGTTGTTTTGTTTTGGTTGCTGTCACTGCAGAAAACCCCGCTTCACACAGATAGGTTGTCGGAAATGGTAATAGGGATTTAAGTGCTGTGGTGGCAATCTCAGGATATTCCGCCATGACTTTAATCCAGAACACCGGTAGAGTTGTTGTCTCGAATGTAGTTTTAAGGCCACCGTCATTTGCAATCTCCAGCAGTTGTTCTTCTTCTTGCATAGACATGCTAGATTCGCCTGATTTGTTGGCAAATGGGTCGCGGATCCATTCCTTACCAGTTCGTGGGTCTTTTGTGGTTGGGAAGTAGCGCTCAAACTCTTTTAAAAGCAAAGACAGGTGATCGTGCACCAACTGGCAGAATGAATGTTCAAGCTCAGTCTCGCCTAAAATCCCCGCTAATGTCTGAAACATGTCCAAAATGCCTCTGTTCACGCGCCGTCCCCACAACTCCAGTTTGGCTTTAAATGCAGCTACTTTGTCTGACAACTTGAAAACAGTTGTCATTTTCCCCTGAAGGCCCAGATTGAGTTCATTGAGCAGGCTGAATATGTCACACAGGTAAGCCAGTTTTGCGACCCATACCTTGTCACTGAAATGTGCTGCCAGCGGTGACTTCTTTTCTGAGAGAAATCTTTGCAATGGCTCTCGTAATTCAAATACTCTGGTTAGCGATTTTCCTCTGGATAACCATCTTATTTCTGTGTATAAGAGAAAGCATCTGTACTCTGCGTCCATCTCCTCACAAAGCTGCTCAAACAGGCGCGAGTTAAGTGCGTGTTCTTTAATGTGGTTAATAACTTTAACGACATCACTCAATACGCTGTTAAATTCCGGTGACATTTTTCCGCTTGCCAGCATTTCCCTGTGAATGATACAATGCTTAGATTCACTCTCAGGTGCAACCTCCTTAATCCGAGCAGTTAAACCAGACAGTCGTCCGGTCATGGCAGCAGCTCCGTCTGTGCATATGCTGACACAAAAGGACCATTTCAGTTTTCCTGATATATAACCATCCAGTGACTTGAACAGTTCTGCTCCTGTGGTGTTGGTTGGCAAAGATAGTGCACATAACAAATCCTCATGCACATCCTCCTGATATAGATATCGCACATAAACAAGTAGTAGTGCCTTGTTGTCGATATCTGTAGATTCATCAACCTGGAGTGCATACCACGGTGATGTATTAATCCTCTCCAACAATTGTGCCTCAATGTCTCCGGCTATTTCCTCAATGCGCCTAGTCACTGTGCTAGCTGACAAAGGCACATGTGCTACCTTTTCCACAGCAGCCTGTCCTAGAAGTTCACGGCAAATGTCTTTAGTGGAGGGCAAGATCAATTCTTCACCGATAGTAAATGGCTTTTTAGCCTTAGCAATGCGGTTAGCCACCAAATATGATGCTCTCAGTGCATTCTCCTTTATTGATGTGGTGGCCCTCATAAATTTCTTCTGTGCTTCATGCTCCCGTTTTTTTCTTTCAAAATACTCCAGGGGCTTGTCTTTTATGCCAGGGTGCTTGGCGGTCAAGTGGCGAAGCAGTTTTGAAGGTTTCATTGCCTCATTAGAGAGCTTCTCGCCGCAAACTATGCAGATCGGTTTTGGTGCGTGGGAATCACCTGTCCCGATAAATCCATATTTCAAATAGGACTCATGGTATTGTATGTTAAAGGTTGCATATTTCTTTGATGTTGAAGGCTCTTCTTCTGTCTGTTCACTGGGCCTTTTTTTCTTCCCAAGAAAACTTTCTAACGATGTCTGTTTCATACTCATTTTTACTAATTTGTCCTCAGTCCTCCCGCGGCGCCTCCTCCTCGACCAATGGCATGGGGTTTGCCTTTCGGCCAATCAGGAGGCGGGAGGACCCACAGTGAAATTATTTAAAGTTCCTCGGGCGGCCCGGTACCGTTTGATCCACGGACCGGTACCGGTCCGCGGCCCGGGGGTTGGGGAACACTGATCTAAGGGACTTCAGAGGGAGCCGGGAAAGCCCACACGAGTCCCCAGCTCCCTCTGCACAGCCGCCAGCGTGAAGAGTGTTTTCTTTCATGCTGGTGGCTGTTTCAGTGAAGCTGAATGCCGGGAAAGGTTAAAGGTCATTTTCCGGCACTCGCGCACTTCACAGAAACAGCCACCAGTGTGAGGGAAAACACTGTTCACGCTGGCGGCTGTACAGAGGGAGCCAGGGTCTCATGCGGGTTTCCCTGGCTCCCTCTGAAGCCATCCATCTGTGAGAGAATGGAGTTCGTGCAGGGCCCCATGAAGCGCGGGGCCCTGCGCGAACAACATTCTCTCACAATGGACAGGCTGGCCCTGTTTGTAGGATGATTTTGCTGTAGTCAAAGTGGGGACAAATTAGTGCTTCAGGTATGGTGCGGAAGTCTTCTGGATAGAAGAGGGGTCTTAAGTTCTGTATTATTTTGGTTCTGTGGTATATTGATCGAGTTGTCATGTTAATGTGCTTGGTCTTATTAAGGTTTTGGTCCAAGTAGATCCCAAGATATTTTTTTTCTTTTTTTTACTTCGAGCAGGGTATCTTTTATTTGTAGGTGTTGAGGTGGGTCAAATGTTTTGTTCCTTGTGATGATTAGTGCTTCTGTCTTTTTTAGGTTGATTGAGAGATTAACCAAGTCGAGCCAATGCAAGACGACATTGAAGCAGTTGATGATTTTCTGGTAGTTGGGGTTTGCTGTTTCAATTGAATGTGAATAACATGATGTCATCCGCATATACCGTGTAATCCACAGTGTGTGCTCTGATGATTTCACATATAGGCTGGAGATATTTATTGAAGAGGAGTGCAGAAAGTGCCGAGCCCTGTGGTATGCCTTGTGTTTGGTTGAATTGTGCAGAGATGTTGTTATTGAAGGTCACTTGTTATGTGCAGTTCGAGAGGTAGTCCTTAAACTATTGTAGTATGGTTCCTTCTTTTCTGAGCTGTCTCAAGCGATTAATTAAGATATTTTGGTTTATGGTGTCAAATGCAGAGGACTTGATAGAGTACATTAAGTGAACCATGAAAATGTGACAAACCACACTCTATTTGAAGTATGAAGATGGTTAGTTCATCATTCAAGGGATATTTCAAGGAAACACCTCGTCTCCACATCAGTTTTGTATGGTTCTTAATCCAGTGAATTCTCTTATCAACTCTTTGGAAAACAGATTTAGTCTTAATCCTTAAAAAGGCAACAACTCAAAGGTAACATCACACTTATTGTTTGTAGATGACTTGAAGGTCTTTAGTTCCATTGATCAACAATTAGTGGAACAACTCCTGTAGTAAAAAGCGCATCAGATGACATCAGGGTGACATTTGGCCTTGACAGATGTGCTCAGGCAGCCTTCCTTGAAGAAAATTGAGCAAAATTGAAAACATCTCCCTGACTGAGGGCTATGACATCAAGGTACTTGAACAGGAAGGTGTATATAAATACCTAGGAGTAGAGAAAGGAGCAACAATCAAGCAAACATTACTGAGAGAAAAGATCAATAAAAAATATTACAGGAAATGAAAATTCTTATAAGAAAAGTGCTTTAATGCTACAGAATAAGATGCAAACCATTAAACAGCTGTCAATCCCTGTACTCCCATACAAATTTAGGATTGTAGATTGGCCTCTTAAAGATCTTGAAAAATTGGATGTACAAACAAGAAAACTGCTCCATGCCCATGGAGTCATTTATAAGAATCAGTATATGCCGAGACTGCACATCTCTAGAGCTGAAGGAGCACTGGGCCTCATAGAAATCAGTTATGCATACAGGTCTTCTTAAGGGCATTGTTAGATCCAAATACACAAAAAGTGCTGAAATATGAAAGTAAATGCTCAGAATCTGTCTCCATTATTAAACTTAGCATTCTGATGAGAAGAAGGAATGGGTGAGAATCCACTAGCGCACAAAGGGAAGGAAGCAACAGAATCTGCAAAAATTCCGTAAAAAATTAAAAACACATCTATACAAGAAACACTATGGCACACAGATTAACACTAACACTGACACACAAATAGACAAGGGATAACGGACAAGAAACTAAAATCAAGTCCAAGCTTACACAGTTACTAACAAACATCCTACTCTGCACATAGATGAGACCCCACTCCCTTGTAAATTAACCAGTTCAGATTAGTTTCCATGCAAGCAACCTGGAATATAATTTGTACTGTCTGTACATAGTTACTATGTTACATGTAAAAAGTTACTTGTAAAAAGTTTCCAAATGTTCCATGTATTAAGACTAGACATGCACATCTGTCATGCCTTGCATCACTTGTTCTTTGAAAACCGCATCCGATCCTTGGGAGGATGCGGTATAAAAGTGTTTGTTAAATCAATCAATCAATCAAGAGCAAAACTCTTCAAAGAATTAAATCAGCAAATGAGGAAAAAAAAGTGGCAAATACACAAATATGTTGGGAAATACAAAGTGTTACTCTAGGAACCATTTGTCAATTGAATCTAGACCTGTGAATTGTTAAGGAGAGGTGAATTGAATGATGAGGTTGCGGTTCAGTGGATTATGGATAAGTTGGTTTACAGCAAGCATAGAAAAAACTGTGAAAACAGACATCTATAGATTCTTTAAGAATGAACTGTAATCAATAACTCGGCTCATAGCTAGCTGTGAAAATGTTCTTACTAATATGTTTCAACAATAATAGATTTATATTTGCTTGTTAGTGGCTACATTATAATGTCGTCATGATTGGCTATTAACCATTTTGTATATATGTTTATAATTATTTATTATTTTACATATTCCTGTTTATAATTTTTTTAATTATGTTTTTAAGGCTTCATTTAGTTATTTATTTATTTTGAACATTTTAATTATGGATACATCATTATCAATGTTCTTATTATTATCTCTATGTCTACCATGCCCGGTTAGCTTTAGTTTGTTAGTTGTCATTTTTATCATTATTATATTATCATTAATTGTATCACCATTTTTATGACAATTTGTGTATTCATTGTTTTTAATATGTTCGTGTTCATTTTATATTTGTAAGTTTATAAACCCCCTGAGGAAGGCAACCCTGCCGAAACGCGTTGGGGATCCCAATAAAAGCGCTTGTGCCATCTACACTCTTGCTCCGTGTGTTTCCTGCTCAGCTTTGCAAGAGCTGCTGCTCTTTTTGTGCCTGCCCCAAGGACCCTTAGCCATCACTCAGCAGTGACACTTGTGGCCAGACATAAGGTTCATCCTTACAGAGTTCCTGAGAGACCTTTACTATGTGGTCTTTGATCGACATCTGTTGCTGTGATAGCTAGGCTGAATTGAGAGGAAGATATTAAGATATAAAGGTAGAGGAAAACTCCTGGATGTTTGTGAACGAAGACCAGTGGGGGTCATAGCCTAACAAAGGTTGATTCTGAATGAGCTGTAAGCCCAAGGAAGCAGGTGGAAACTGCAGGGAAAAATATCTTTAAAATATGTGTGTGTGTTTGTATATATTTATATCTATATATTTCCTTTGATTTATTATTGCTTATATGCCATACTGTCCTTGCATTCAATACGGCATACAGAATTACATACACAAAAGTTAGAACAATGTATTAGACAAATTAAAAATATGCCGCTCCGTTGAAAATCCATAATAAAACATCTCTTTTCAATAAACCTAAAAGACTGCCATCTCTATGCACCAATGGTATCTAAAATCCTAGTTGCATTTCATTTCGTTTCATTTGTATATATTGCAAAGTGTGGCAGTAAAACATTGGATTGGATCTGAGTACTGGATTAAATATGGGACTTATACGAACCAAAGATGAAAATGGCAGTGCCTGGAATGGTCTACCAGTGGAGATGATGGAAGCCACCACTGTAACAGAATTTAAACATGCTTGGGGCAGATATATAAGGCAGTGGTGATAACAGGGTTCACCTCCCAGCACTTATCCCCCCCCAAAAATATGATCTTAAGAGGGTTGAAAGATGGTGTTGATTTAAGTATGGACATGTATATGCTCGTTTACCCAAAGTAGTAGTAGAAAACTAAAAAAACCACTGGGCAGACTGGATGGGCCACTTTTTATCAGGCGTCATCTACTATGTTGCTACATTGAACCAGGCGATAGGGCTCCTGTGGCATCCTGGCTTTCTTTTCTCTGAGACCATGGCATCAGACTCTCTGAGATGTTGCCACTGCTGTGGCCTGGTTCTGCAGTACTCGCTCCATCTTCTTTGAGTCTACTGAGGGTGTTTGGCATCGTGTTATGAGCTGCATTGATTTTTGGGTTTTGGCAACAACAGCCCAAACTTTTGTGTGCTTTGCTTTTTTATCACTGCCATGATAATTGGTTTTCTGTTTATATGTTGCTGGATTAATACTGAGTGCCCAAGTCTTTAATAATTGAGTGAAATGAACTTGACACCTATATCCAAGGGAGTGCCAGAGTGCAGGGAGAAAAATCCTATTGTTTGCTTTAGGGTTCTACCCCAAATGGAAAAATCTTAACAGGACAAACCAAAAGATGTCAATTCATTCTCTTTCTGCCATCATTTACTATTTTACTGTGAACTCCAATATAATTACTTTAGTGATGAGAAGGCGATCTCTTCATTATTCGGGATGGGGGTTATTCTATCCTGCGTTTAGCGGCGGTTGGACATACATTCCTGCTAAATGGCAGGGGTCATTTCCCTATCCTGAGCTCCCCGCATATACAGTGGAGATGTGTGGGGGACTCAGGATAGGGGCAGGAGGGGGGCGGGCCAGAGGAGGAGTGAGGGAGGGCCGGAGGCGTGACTCCTACCCCGGACGTACATGGCCTAATCCGATGATGACCCTGTACGTCTGGGTTTGGGGATTTAGACAAGTCTCCCCGATGGCAGCAGGCAGCGGATCCGGACCCCCCCCAACGAGGTGAGCATGGCAGGGGGTTCCCCGCAGCTCGACCCTGGTCTCAGAAGGCCACATCGGGGGTTGGGTGGCAGGGAACACAGGATTTCACAGCAGGCGGACGATCGGAGCTCCTGCATGGTGTCTCAGTGCCATGGCGACGGGATGCCATGACACTGCGGCTCCATGCAGAAGCCAAGCTGGGCTAGCCAGGGAAAAATGTGGACGTCTGGTGGGCCAGAATCGGGGCATGTCCAGGACATCCAGGCCCTATGCCCCAGTTCTGCTCCTGTTGGACCATCTAGCTCCTGCGGGAGCAGAACTGGGTGCATATCCGGGTGGTCCAGATTCTGGATGTCCTGACGGCCTGGGCATGCCCCAACCAGAATTGGCCTCCACTTGTCTGAACAAGAGGTGGAGCAGTAGAGTAAGGAGTTAGCTATGAATGGTAACGTAAGAAAGAGGTGGGAAATAGAGGCATAGGTAGGACTGAATGATCCCTGGGGGAAAAATTGACTAGGTTTTGTATTATTGTATTAGTAGTTTTTTCTTCATTCTTTTTCGTATTTTTATCATTTTTATTAATTTTAATTGTAAACCGTACTGATGTTATGGCTAATTGTGGTATAGCAAGAATCTAATAAACATAAACATAAGCTATCACTTCCAAGGTAGTGGACTGGGGAAGAGGGGAGATATCTCCTTCAGAGCTCCAGTCAGGGAGTGGGGGGAGGGGGGTAGGAGTGTATATAGTGCCGGGGTTCTGGTGTGTTGGGAGAGGGGAATATCTAAGACAGTAAGGGTGCATGGGGTGTGTCTGCTGTGGGTGAGATGTCTAAGCTAGGAGAATAAGGACTTGTCTATGTTATGGGCACAGTGATGTTGTGATGTGTGCAGGAGAGGCATATCAATGTGGGGTGATTGGGGCAGTTGTGTTATTGAGATGTGTATTGAAGGGTGTATGTGTGTGCATGCATGTAAGGAACTAAGGAGAGGGGTGTTAGCTGCACATTGAGGACATGGGGTGGGCCTTGTCTGAAAGGGCTCCTGAAGTGGTCGCATGGGATGGGCCATGTCTGTGGTTGACTTTCAGGAAGGTTGTTAGGGCTGAAGGGGAGGGAAAGTGTCCTAGGTGGGTCTGCAAGGGAGGTGGAGGATACATTGGAAGAGAGCTTGGGGAAGTGTTTGAGGTGAGTCTGCAAAAGAATGTGTGTGTGTGTGTGTGTATGCAATGGAGGGCTTCCTGGAGACATGTCTGGGGTGAGTTTGCAGGGAGGGTGTGGGTGCAGTGAAGGGGTTAAGGAGACCTTCCTGCCTGTTATCACTTTCCTTGGAGCAAATCACCAATTCTAAAAGTGTTGGTTATAGGGAGGACCATATCCCTCCCCCCCATGCAGTTAGTAAAGTGCTTAAGCACTTCATCACAGGCTGCTGTGAGATTGAGGTCTTGCAGTATGAGTTGTGAGATCACAGCTCTTGTTGTGAGACTTCAACTCCACAGAAGCCCAAGGTGAAGCACTTAAGTGCTTTACCAGCTGCTTGGCTGCATGGGGGAAGACATGGTGCAGATCATAATTGGGTGGCAGCATAGTAGCACTGCCATAGATGTGTGCTGCATTCACCTCACAGTATTTCTGCTACTGCTGCCTCAAGATTTTTTCTCCCCCAAAAAGGTCTGTGTAGGTCCAGCAGCAGACAGACCCTATTTTTTTGCTGGGCTGCTTAGTGGTAGCTAAGCTCCTAGGGGGTGGGAAAAAAGGACCTAAGAGAAGTTAAGGGGGCAAGAGAGCTAAAGAATGGAGCTGTTGAAGAAAATGCAAGAGGGAAGGGGAGAGGATGTTGAAAAAATAAGGTGCTTTTGGAGGAGCGAAAGAGTGCAAAAGTGGGGGTTTCGTACAAGGGTATGAGAATGAGAGGTGGAAAGGAAGACTGGTAAGTTTGGATAACTGAAGAATGGGGGACGGTGGGAGGCTATGATTAAGAAAGGTACAGGAATGGGTGGGTAGGGTGAGTGCAATTGCTCCATAGGCAGATCTTCAGCTTTGTGCCTCCAACCTTACCCTTACCTGCTAGTGGCATCTCCAGCATAGTGCACTCTTCTACTGATGGCAGTGGCTCCAGCAAAACTCTCTTCTTAGTGGTATAGTTTCTGGTACAGCATACCCCTCTCTATCACTTTTCCCTGTTCATAGCGCCTAGATTATTGTCCCTTTCCTCCCCTGACCAGCGCCTCTTCTATTTTGTTCTCCCTCCGTCTCCTTCAGAATATTATCTTTTCTTTCTTCCAATCTCTACCCTGTACACTAGGATCATCTCAGCCTTTGCTTCCTTTTGAAGTACCCCCTCCCTTTCTCCAACTCCCTATTCACTTACCATCCTCTATCTCCAGCTCCCACCTACTTTCAACTTCTTTCTCTCTCTCTTTTCACTGCCACAGCACCCTCTTTTTCATTGCTCATCTAGTAGCTTCACTCCAACTCTTCCTGCGCAACAAGCATTCTCTTTCTCCACCCCAATACATACCCAGCATTAATATTTATTTATTTCCAGTATGCTGTCTTTATGCAGCTTCTGTGAGCTGTCTTAATCACATACATCAGGGGTCTCCAACTCCAGTCTTGGAGGGCCGCAAACCAGTCAGGTTTTCAGAATGTCCCTAATGAATTTCCATGAGATATATTTGCATGCAACTGCCCCAGTTGTATTCAAATGTATCTCATGCATATTCATTAGGGATATCCTGAAAATCTGACTGGTTTGCGGTCCTCTAGAACTGGAGATGGAGATCACTGGCATACATTATTCCCCCCCCCCACCTCTTATCCTAATCATGACAACTTCAAGCCTTCTCTTATTGTCGGCGCTAGTGAGATGGACTTCATCAGCAGCTCTAGGGGTCTGCTGTTATCTGTAGTTGCTCATGGGATTGTAGCACATCCCTAGCTGTGTTACAATTAACCTTGGCCTGCTGGGGTGGGGGGAAAGTTAATGCTAGACTGGGAGCGAGTCTGGATCTGGGGGGAAGGAGGGAAAATTGAAGGAAAGACATGCTGCAGCAACAGGAGAGGGGGGATAGAGACAAAGGGTGGATGCTGGACATAATGGAGGAGGAAACAGGATGGCAGAAGAGATGCTGAACATGGGGAGGGCCTAGAAAAAGAGAGAAGAGAAACTGAACATGGAGGAGGGGCAGGGAGATAGAGAGGAGATGCTGGACATTTCCCCCCCTTTCCCCCAGATCCAGAATCGCTCCCAGTCTAGCATTAACTTTCCCCCCACCCCCAGCAGGCCAAGGTTAATTGTAACACATCCCTGCCCAAACTTATAGCAGCTGCAGTAGCAAATAGGAAGTATGGACCTTGAAGGCTCAGCCATGTCTCGCCCTCAGCGCAGATTTCAGCCAGGGATGTGCTACAATCTGCGTCTATCTGCTGGGTGATAGCAGGAAAGGTTAATGCCAGACTGTAAGGAAGAGGGGGAGGTTGAAAGCAGCAGTGGAGGAAGGGGGTGGAGGTAGGAAGGAACTTAAGGAAGGCAGATAAGTGATGGAACCACGATTGGCAAATAACTAGCTTTTACATTGGCCTCTTGTTTGTCCTTTTAGCTGCCGCCTTCTGGTACACAATACCGGCCAGGCCGGCCAAATACCAGCAAGTTGTTAGCTCTAAACAAAGTTTGTAAAGGATCCTGAGAGGAACAATTGGAGGAGGGTATAGTTTTCACAGGCACAAATAGCTCTGTTCATTTCTAAAACTTGTGATATTTCAGTATTCTGCCATTCTTCCAAATTTTTGTGCACTAGGCTAGTGCTTCTTAACCTTCTTCTCCTGGAGGCACACCTAGCCAATCAGATTTTCAGGATTACCACAGCAAATATGCATGAGAGAGATTTGCCCAATTGCATGCTTTTTCTTACAAAATTCAAGAAAGTGAAATGTATTGCCAGTCTTTACTTTAAGAGGCAGATTCTCATTCTGTAGACAACTGAAATCTTTATTGTTTGGAAAATATCTGTAATGTTGATTTAAATTGTTTTTATGTATACTAGTAAGAACATAAGATATGCCATACTGGTCAGATCAAGGTCCATCAAGCCCAGTATCCTGTTTCCAACAGTGGCCAGTCCAGGTCACAAGTGCCTGTCAGCTTCCTAGGGTAAGCAGTGGATTTCCCTGGTCCTCCTTAATAATGTTTTTTGTACTTTTCCTCCAGGAAGTTGTCCAAACCCTCTTTAAACCCAGCTACACTAACAGCTTTTACCACATCCTCTGATAATGAATTCCAGAGTTTGATTACTCATTGAGTGAAAAATTATTTTCTCTTATTAGTCTTAAATGGGTTACATTGTAGCTTCATTGCGTATCCCCTAGTCTTCCTACTTTTTGATGCAGTAAACAACTGATGTACATTTATTATTTATTTATTATTTTATTACAAGTTCTTATATACCGCACTATTCGGCATCAGCGCGGTTTACATTATAACATAAAGACCATAACAACAAGCTGTTTGGTTTACATCGAACAGGAGTACAAACTTGGAGAACCGGGGTAAACTATATACATGAGATAATTACATAGAACAGAATAGAGTCTTAATAATATCAAGAACGGCATGGTGTGTTCATGAGTGGGTCACTTCCTCTGGTTCAATTGCTGGTAGGGTAGTATTGAAGGAAGAGGTGGTATTTGAGTGCCTTCCTGAACTGGAGTAGGTCAGTAATGGCCCTTATGTCGGAGGGTAGAGCGTTCCAGCATTTGGGTACATAGAAACTGAAGGCTCTGTTTGAGGTTGTCATGTTGCACTTTGTCAACGCCTTCGAGGTTGTCAGTAGGTTTACGGCTGTTGTTCTTCTGGATCTGTTGGGGGGTACAGTGTGAATCAGATCTGTGAGTGAGGAGGATGAGATACCCTTGATTGCCTTGAATGATAGGACTAGGGTTTTAAAGATGATCCTCCCATGGATGGGGAGCCAGTGAAGCTGTTTAAGAATGGGAGTTACGTGATCGCTTCTGGAGGCTCCGTAGAGGACTCTTGCTGCGGCATTCATGGCCATCTGTAATGGGCTAAGAGTGGATTGAGGGAGACCTTGTAATATGGCATTTGCAAAGTCGAAGTGTGGCAGGATTAGCGCTTGGTATATGGTTCGGAAGTCATCCGGGTCCAACAGGGAGCGCATATGCCTAAGCGAGCGTATTTTGAAGTATACAGCTTTGACTATGTTATTTATGTGATGTTTCATATCCAGACGTTGGTCCAATGTAACTCCAAGGTATCTTATTGTTTCTTTAGCTTGTAGGTCAGCTTCCTTGACACTGACGTGGGCTGGAGGGGTGAAGTTGGGGTCTTTGGAGATGAAGAGCACCTCTGTTTTTTTATGTTGAATGCGAAGGTTTTGTGATTGGAGCCACTCTGAGACCGAATTGAGGCAGTCTACCAACGGTGCCAGGTCTAATTGAGTTGTAGAGAAAGGCATATATAAGAGAATGTCATCTGCATATATCAAGCAGTTGACTTTGAAGGATCTTATGATGTCGCAGATGGGCTGCATGTATATGTTAAATAGTAGGGAAGACAATGAGGAACCTTGAGGCACACCTTGCTTTTGATGGAAGCGTTTTGACTCTTCTGTACCGGACTTCACATATTGCCATCTTCCATCCAGATAAGAGTTACACCATTCTAATGCACTGTTGCAGATACCTTTCTCTTTCAGTCGTCCGAGGAGAATTTCGTGGCTTACCGAGTCGAACGCCGCAGCGATGTCTAAGAAGACGAGTACAAATCCTTGTCGGATGTTGTTAATGCCTGTGATAATGTCGTTGAATAGGTTAGTGAGAAGGGTCTCGACCCCATGATATTCTCTGAACCCATGTTGGCAGTGATCTAGGGGAGCTGTGGTGTCTATATGATCTTGGATTTGCCGTTGTGCCTCCTTCTCAATTATCTTGGCTAAGAGGGGAATGCTAGCTATAGGCCTATAAGATTCGACCTTTTGCGGGTCTAGCTTGGGGTTTTTCAAAAGTGGCCTGATGGAAGTCTGCTTGAGTGCTGCAGGGAAGTACCCTGTTGTGAATGAGAGGTTCATTAGATTAGCAATGAAGGGGCTGAACGCACAACGTAGCTCCTTAATCCAAAAAGCTGGGCATGGGTCCGTTTGTGCAGTGGAGGTATTGAGAGATGCTATGGTGTCCTCGATGCATTTAGTGGATGGTGTAGAGAAGTTATTTAGTGGGGTTGCGTTCGTTGGTTCTTGGAACGGGACTGTTGACACCTTGTTAGTTTGCACTATCTTGGATTGCATGTAGTCAGCGAATTTCTGTGGATGAATCTCACTGTGTTGTTCGGGAGAAGGTTCCTTTGAGAGGGATTTGACCAGGTTGAAGAGGTCACGTGGTTTATTCAGTGATCTCTTTAGGGTGTCTGTGTGATATTGTTTCATTGTGGTTGTGATTGCTTCACGGTGTGTGGAGAGGTGAGTACGGTAGGCGGTCTGATCTTCAGTGGAAAGTGATCTGCGCCAGCGGCGTTCCAGTCTGCGGAGTTGAGTCAGAGAGGATCGCAATTCAGGAGAGAACCATGGGGCGGTGCTTCTTTTTCTCCTCTTTGTGTTATTGGAAATTGGAGGTTGTGATATGGCATGCAGATTGGAGTTCCAGGAGGTGATTAGTTCGTCGAGGTCTGGTATGGTTTTGTTGAGGAGTGATTGGGTCTCAGCCAAGATGTGTTCCCTGTTAAATGGTCTAAATCTTCTTGTGGGTGTCCGTGATGTGCTGTGCATGTTTTGGCTTCTGTGCAGCTTCTCATTTACCCATTGCATTCCAGTCATTAATTTATAGACCTCTAAATCTCTCCTCAGTCATCTTTTTTCCAACTTGAAGAGCTCTAACCTTTTAAGCTTTTCTTCATAGGAGTATCCTTCCATCCCCTTTACCATTTTGGTGGCTCTTCTCTGTACCTTTTCTAATTCGGCTATATTTATTTATTTAGCTGTATTTATATCCCGCTTTTCACCAGGTCAAAGCGGTCAATTGGGAGATACATTTAACACGAGGGGATATGACACACACACACGCTAATACTTACAGAACATGGGCAATGGAGGGTTAAGTGGCTTGCCCAAGACCACAAGGAGTGCCTATAGGACTAGAAATCCCAGTCCCTCTGGCCTGAGATTGCTGTCTCCAGGTGGGACTTGAACCCCCAGCCCTCCGGCCTGAAGTACCTTGTCCTAACCACTAGGCCACTCCTCCCACTAGGCCACTCCTCCCTTTTTAAGATATGGCAACCAGAATTGCACACAATATTCAAGTTGTGGTCTCACCATGGAACAATACAGAGGGATTATAATATCCTTTGTTTTATTCTCCATTCCTTTACTTACGATTCCTAGCATTCTATTTGCTTTTATGGTTGCTGCTGCACAATGGACAGGTTTCAATGTATCCACGATGGTGCCTAAATCCTTCTACTGGATGGTGGTTCCTAATGTGAAACCTTTCATTGTGTAACTGTAGTTTGGGTTGTTCTTCCCTAAGGAAGGTCATTCCACAACACAAATAAGCCATTTGGATGTGCGCCATAGATGTTTTTCTAGCGAAAACATCTAAGACCGTATTTTGAAACCTCTGCAGCTCTGCACATCTATGGTGCTAGCATGGGGATCTCAGAGTGGGGCGGAACGGGGATGTGGTCAGCCACAGAGATGTATAAAGCATATTAAGAAAAGGCACGTGTATGTTTTCAGTGTTTCCTGCAGATGTCCCTGTTATTCCTGTGGAAACGTGGAATAAGGCCTGAACTTCGAAAATATTCTGCTCTGCTCTTCAATGCGTCCCATGTTGAAGAATGGTTGTGACAATCATGTTTTTAACTGGTGTGCCTGCAGTCTGGAAAAACAAAAGATGCAGTTTTAAAGAACAGAAAGTAGAGGCGAGGGAAGGATATAAGGTAAAGAAACATTAATAAACACCCCTCAGAAATATTAAGAAGAGCTGTGGAGGCACATTCCAACCTGGCTGACCAGCCCCTTGTGCAGCCGAGCAGAAACGGGATGCCCAGAGGTAGACCCGATTCTGATCCCGCTAGACGTACCCGTGGGATCAGAATTGGGTCTATGGTCTGAACATGCAGGCTGGGCCCTGATTCTTATATTCTTATGCCATATGTCCGGCTACTTCAGTCAGGCTCCTGAATTTATTTATTTATTTTATTTATTTATTTATTTAACATTTTTTATATACCGTCTTTCTACAAATCAAGACGGTTTACATAGAACGTTTCAAGGCAGTGTGTTTCAACTGTTTACAAAGAACAAAGTAACAAGGATACATAGGCGAACAATAAGAACTAATTTATGAACTAATTACAATGATCAATGATCAACTATTTACATATCGTAAATAGTTGATCATTGATGTCAATGTCATTGATCATTGACATCAATGATCAACTATTTACTATATGTCAATGTCATTGATCATTGACATATAGTTGATCATTGATGTCAATGTCATTGATCATTTGGCGATATGTCAATGTCATTGATCATTGACATATCGCCAAAGAAATCGTCTAATATATATCACACCTGGGAAATCTTACCATCACCATATCCAACAACACAAATCCTTATCTAAAGACCTTCTTTGTTTGCTTATAAACGTGAGATCAATTAGGAATAAAATACCGATCATAACTGATATCCTCACCGATTATAAACCTGACATATTATTCTTAACAGAAACATGGCTACGGTTCATGATAACATTCTCCTAAATCAATTACAAACTTATGGATATGAGCTACTTCACTGCTCTAGGGCTTTAAAAAGGGGTGGGGGTGTCATCGCTATTATAAATAATAACCTTAAAGCTTCCCTCATTTCTACTAACAATATTGAGAACATGGATGTTCTTATGTTTGAAACAACTTCACATTCATTTGGTCTCATATACAGACCTCCATCCACAGATACAAAATCTTTATCCTCCATATTAGATATGATATGTTCCCTCAACACAAGAAAAAAACAGCTAGTAATCATTGGAGACTTAAACCTCTCCTCAACTACACCATCACACTCAAAAGCATTCATTGAAACCATGTCTGAACTTGACTTTGAGCAAATCATAGATTTTCCGACTCACATAAAAGGAAACACCCTTGACCTAATCTTTCTTCAAAGATCTCCAGATTATAATTTCAATGTTTCACAACCCCAGGCTATTCCCATTCCATGGTCCAACCACCATTTAATTAGATTCAATCTCCCACATTTCAATAGAATCACAACCCAACAGCCGAAACAAAGACTAACTACAATGTTCAGGAAATTTGACAGGGAAAAATGTTTAGGACAGATATTACCACATATTCCTGAAACAGTAACAGACATCAATATCAGTATTGCTAACTGGAACGAGACTATAAAAAAGCAGCTATGCTTCCTATCTCTAAAACAAACAAATCCAGATCCAAACAGAGAGACTCCCAACCTTGGCACTTGCAAGAAATTAGACAAATAAAGAAAGAACTTAGAAAGATTGAAAAAAGATGGCGGAAAACGAACTCAAATAATGACAGAAATTTATACAATGAGAAACTAGACTACTACAGAAAAACAATAAATGCATCTAAAAAAGCCTTTCATATAAAATTACTAACAAATTCCCTCAATCGTCCCAGAGAATTATTTGAAATAGTTAAAAAAGTATCAAACCCTCCTAATACAGATGTCATCCCTATTAACCCACAAACTCTTGCTGACTATTACATAACTAAGCTCTCTCCACTATCAGACCCTCCAATTCCACTAATTTACTCCAACCCAAAGCCTGAACACATATGGGATAAATTTCATACTGTAACACTAAAAGAACTGGATAAGGTGATCTCAAATATTAAAACAACCACTTCTAGTCTTGATCCCTGCCCAGTTAGCTGGATCAAAAATACTAAACCACTCCTAGCGCCCTACATTCTAAATATAGCAAATTTTTCACACATGGTACTATACCAACCATCCTAAAGAGAGCCTCGATTAGACCTATTCTGAAAAACAAAAAACTGGACAATCTTGATCCCTCTTCATATAGACCTATCTCTAGCCTTCCATTTATGGCAAAGATTATAGAAAAAATAGTATATAATCAACTTCAGGATCACATTGAACTTCATGCCCCCTTAGATTCACACCAATACGGCTTTAGACCATACCATAGTGTAGAAACACTTCTTGCAGTTATCTTTGATGATATTCTAAAATACATTGACAAATCAAAACAAGCAGTATTGCTTATATTTTTGGATATATCGGCTGCCTTTGATTCAATTAACCATCGTATCCTTTTTGAAAGACTCAAACAGATTGGTATACATGGCACTATTCTTGCATGGTTCCAATCATATCTAACTGATCGATCGCAACAGGTAAAAATAGGAAACCATACATCTAAAACCTATACGCAAAAACAAATAATCCCACAAGGTTCTGCATTGTCAGCTCTACTCTTTAACATATATTTACAACCTATATGCCACATCATTCAACAGTGCAGATTAAAATATGCAATTTATGCTGATGATGTTATGATTTATCTCCCTATGGACATAGGGGTATGTTTACTAAATCGCGCACACGTGCGCGGCGCACAAGAGCGGACGCTAATGATGCACTTAAGTGCTCTTAAGCGCTGCGCACGCGTGCGCATCACATTAACGGGCCGGCGCACGTGTGCGGGGCGCTGATGTGCGGTAGAGGCGGGGAAACGCTTACGGAGGGCGGAGGAAGGCTCCCGAGGGGCGGGGGGACGGGGTCAATGGGTGGAGAGTGGGAGGGGAGAGGCTCCCCGCACAGGAGCGGGGCTGAATTTCGGCAAAAATATACCGCGAGTGAAACCCTCGCGTTAGAGCCGATTTAAAGGGAAGAGAAACCATTTCCGTCAGCAATGTACAGCAAAACCGGGGAAACCTGAAAAACGTGAGCAGTGTGATACATGTGTACAGAACAAAACAGCAAATAAAACTTGAAAATGACCACAACAAATTTCAAATAAATTATAATCCAGCTGGGCAACAGTGATATTAATGGGCAACCATAAAAAACACTCCAAGGAAAGCTCCAAAAAAAGAAATGATTTTCGGAAGGGTCTACGCTCCGTAGACTCGTTCAAAAATCACTGCATTTTAATGGAGCTTTCCTGGGAGTGTTTTTCATGTTGCCCATTGATATCACTGTTGCCCAGCTTGGTTTTGGTTTTTTCCCCTTTTTTTGGAGGTCATTTTTGAGGTTTAATTGCACCCCTGTCCCCATACAAGGTAAACGAGCCCACAGTAAAATTGTGCAGAGCAGGGTGTCTGACTCGTGCGGCCAGGTTTCCTAAATCCAGAGACTGCACTGTCTCTGTGGCCACAATGTGGTGCAGCGGACACAGCCAGTTCCTGTAGAACCAGAGGGTCACAGGTTCAAACCCCAGCTAGGGCTCCTGCCAACCCAGTCCCCATAGTTTTACCCACCACTAAACAGTGGTAGTACAGACACCCCTGTATGGCAGAGAACATAAGCATGGTTCCAACATCTATATTTTACCCTACACCGCACACAAACCATAACAATGGCCATTACCGACAGCCGAGTCCCCCAAATTCAGTCCTGGAGTGCCAGAACTCAATCAGGTCATATTTTTTTTCCAGATAGGGACATGTCTGCATGTTGGCGGAAGGGTACAGGTGGTGGAGGGGGCAGTGGCTGCAAACCACAGCAGACAGTGGCCTAGGCCTGTGCAGGCTGGCACCGTCCACCATAACAGACAGGCTCTGTCGGATGTACAGTCATGGACTCCCCAGGGAACACAGCATATCTGTGGCAACACGGTGGTGCAGTGCTCACAGACAGCATGTGCAGGAACAGAAGGTCACAGGTTCAAAGCCCAGCTGGGGCTACTGCCAATCCAGTCCACATATTTTTCCTACAACTAAACCGTGATAGTAAGGAGAAACCTTTATTGCTGAGAACATACGCATGGTTCACACGCCTATATTTTACCACACCAAACACAGACACCATAAACAGCCGCATTACCCAGAGCAGAGTCTCCCAAATGCAGTCCTGGAGGGCCCCACACCATTCAGGATCCATGCTGCCTCTGCTAAAGATGCATGTGCTGCATATCTATGCACCACCCCTATGGTATGCTGATGTAGCTCATGCATATTTCTGAGGGGCAGCATGAAAACCCGAACAGTGGTTGGAACACCAGGACTGGAGTTGGGACACTCTGCCGTAAAGCAGCAGCCAACAGGGCCAGACACCCCCACCCCCCCAGGCCCCATTGGCCAATGCCTCCAAGAGAGGCAGGACATTGGGCCCTGCCTGTATCCCCCAATACTAGCAGTTGCATACCTTAGCACTGCCACCCTACACCTGGGTATATGGTACACAGCTATCAAACATTGCTGGCAGATATCAATTCCTATGTTAAGCACATGTTGCTCATTGATCTCCACCATAACAATCATTGTGATGTCTGCGGTGTGCGCTGCAGGTCTGGTCTCTGACAGTGTTTACCACCCTGGGGAGTGACCCCCAACAGTAGTGCGTACCATATCCATGCCTGTACTGTGCACCATATCTATGCCTGTACTGTGCCCAGGACTGGTGTGGTGGGTATGGCTGCTGGACTCCTCTATAGTAGCACAATGCTGGCATAGGTGTGGGGGTGGCTGTCTGCCTATCCAGTGTGTGGTGGCTGCAAACACCTTCCACAGCCCACACTGCCAGCAATGTTGCCAGTATTGGGCTGCCAATGTGCATAATGAGGAGCAAGGTACCATGGGTATAGGTCGGACAGGGTGGCCCGGCCAGGGTGCATCTGCAAAGGGCATAGGGCACTGACTGGGACATATTAGTGCCCGGCCACCACCTACACAGACAGGGTGACCTCAGTATGTCCTGCTGAGAGATCACTCTCACCCTGACTGTGCAGTGACCACAGCATGGCTAGGCACCCCCATAGTGCTATGTGGTATTTCTCTCATGTGATAGATATGGGTTTCCTTTTGGGGCCCAGTCACTGATGTAACTGCTTGCTGTGTATGCTGACATTCCAGTTGTGGGTGCATGCATCTCCACTGGGAACATGCACTGTGGACTAACTAGCACACTGTTTGTAGCTGGTATGTGTCTTGATGGAGCAGCTTGTGGGGTGCAGTGGCTGATGACTTGCTGCAGGAGAATAGCAGATAGGCCTAATGTCTGTCTGCTATTGTGATATGGATGTGTATAGAGCAGCATTGACTGCCCTGTGGGGTGTCTGTTCCTCAGCAGGACCCAGGTTGATGATCCCCTCTACTGCCACCTTTGCAGGGAGGTAGCATGTGGATCTATTGATAGGAGACCCTGTTTGCCACCCTCAGCCCTGGAGGAGGAGGTGGTGGTACATAGCCCACCTGGGGGTCCATAGGGGCTACACCTGACTGAAACAGACAGAGATATCCAAGGTGTTTGTGCAGAAACTACCTAGCTCACACATTAACACTGCTTTGGACCTCCGGCATGGCCTCTTTCAGCCATGGAAGGTGTTGTGGACCTGGTCCTGGGCGCCTCACTGCACCCTCAGGGTGAGCACAGTACCCGCACAATGTGACGGTGTGTAACTACTCTGTGCCAGTAAAACACACGGTCAGTACCCCCTACCAGGCCGAGGTGGTGTGTGGGTGCACATGGTCACTTCCCTCTACCGGGCCGAGGTGCTGTGGGGGTGCATTGCCCATCTTGTGTTAATCTGTGGACAGCTGATTTACATGTGCAGTGCATCATGGGTATGGGTAGGCTAACCCTATCCTGGTGACCACAGCAGACTGTCTGTGTGGTGACGTGCATGCTCTCTGCAGCCAGCTAGGGGCTTGCTAGTAGCTATAGAGCTGTAGCCCAATGGTTACTGCACTGCCTCTGAAGCCAGAGGTCATGGGTTCAAACCCACAGTGGGGTTATTTGATAGGGTTGTCCAACACATTTTTTTTAATGTACATATTTTGTTGCCAGCAAAAACACCCTCAGCGTACTGTACCCATAAGGTGCCTCTGAGGGTGCTTTATAGGGCGCCCTATAGGGCACCTTATGGTGCCCGTCCATATAAGGTGCACTATACATTCTCCTGTGACGCAACCTATAGGGTGCCCTATAGGGGACATTTTAGGGTGCTGTGGCGGACAGTGCAATTTCTAATGTGCCCTATGGAGTGCCTTATAGGGTGCCTTATACGGCACCTTCAATTACGGCACTTGAGGCCGTGTTTGCTGGCAGCAAATAATAACATAAATATAAAGTGCTGCAGGACAAAATATGTACAATGCAAAGCTGATGCCACAGCCAGCCTTACGTATTAGGCACAATGGGGAGCAAACTCATGACCACTGTATCAGCAGTCAGTGCCTTAACCATTGTGCTCCACTTCTGCTCCTCCTTGCCTGTCAGCGCACCTACGTATGCTTTTCATTCCTTAAACTGCACAGTGCTGCCATAAAAAACAGTACACTGACCTTGCGGTACCTCATACGGCACCCTCTAAAGCGCCCTATAAGCAACATTCTAGGGTGCCTTGGCTGACAGTGCACTTTAAAATGTGCCTTATAGGGCACCTGATGTTAACACGCTTTGGGTGTGCGTTTGCTAGTAGTGGTAATTAAAATATGACTAAAATGCCTCCTAAAGCAATCTTCCCCATAATATGTTATGCCTCAGCCAGCCTTGTTCATTGGGCACTTTGGGGGATTGAACCCCTGATCCCTGCACCATTGGTCAGTGTCTTAACCATTGTGCTGTGGTTCTGTTCCTGTGATTGCACATCAGCGCGCCGCCTTATGCCACCCAGTATTAATATGCCGCCAAAAACATCAGCGCGC
The DNA here is from genome assembly GCA_033557465.1 of Ichthyophis bannanicus. Taxonomy (NCBI): domain Eukaryota; kingdom Metazoa; phylum Chordata; class Amphibia; order Gymnophiona; family Ichthyophiidae; genus Ichthyophis; species Ichthyophis bannanicus. The sequence continues at coordinate 1,267,802,264 of CM066032.1, read as the reverse complement.
CACCTTATGACGCCCAGTATTAATATGCCGCCAAAAACATTAGCGCGCCGCCTTATGCTGCCCATTATTTCAATGCCTCCTAAATTAATGCCTCAGCCAGCTGTCTTTATTGGGCTTTGGGGGGATTGAACCCCTGATCCCTGCACCATTGGTAGGTGCCTTAACCATTGTGCTGTGGCTCTACTCTTCAGCTTGCCCATCAGCGTACCACATATGCCTCCCACGCAGCCATCTGATGCGCTAAGTGCGGGGCGCACAAGGGCGCCGCGCACCTTAGCGCATATTTAAATTCCGGCTTTTCTTTTTCAGGACGGAACGCCCACTCCTTATATGGCATCCACACTCTACCGCGGCCCGCACTCTACCGGGGTTTTAGTAAACATACCCCATAGACTCCCTGGACTTCTCCAATATCAAATCATGCTTCACTAAAATGACGCAATGGCTAAATGAACACAATCTACACATTAACTTCAAGAAAACAGAAGCATTATTTGTTTCTAGAAATCAAAAATTTACCCCCCAACAGAAATAAAAATTGAAAACATAAGCATCCCCATAAAAGATGAAATAAGATACCTTGGCGTTATCATAGACAGAACGTTAAGTCTAACAACACACATCAGGAATACAACAAACACAATATATAATAAATTAAGATATCTTAAAAATCTAAAACCATTATTATCAAATCTGGACTTCAGATCAGTCCTTCAAGCCCTGATCCTGCCTCACTTAGATTTTAGTAACATAATTCTTCAAGGTATTCCAAAACATACTTTACACCAACTAAAAGTAGCACAACATGTTGCTGCAAGAATGCTTATAAATGCAGGTCCAACTGAACACATAACCCCTATACTGTACAAACTTCACTGGTTACCTATACAAAGTAGGATAAAATATAAAGTTATCATAACAACGTTCAAACTGATAAGAGATATAGCCCCATCATATCTAACTGATCTACTGACAATTCATTCAAGGACCAGAACAGTGAGGCAAAGGAACCTGAACACACTACTTGTTCCAAACAACTTTTCAAAACTCAATAAAACTACAACAAATAGGGCATTCAGCTTCAATGCTCCTTTAATATGGAACGCTCTGCCGGATAAACTCAGAGATATCACAGATCTTTCAGCATTTCGAAAAGATCTTAAAACTCACCTATTTATAGAATACTTTAGAGACTCATTCCCAATAGATGAAATATTTCCCACTTTAACTCATGTATACTCATATTCATTAATTCACAACTTACTTTTTCCTTTTTCTTACTCTATCTTACAATACCCAATTCTCCACATTATCACATTTACTCTTTACACTAATAATTCTAGTGAGCTACAATACATTTTTCCTTGCTCAGATAAGATGATAAGATTTTTGAAATTTGTAAATATTTAAATCTGTATATATGTTTAAACTATCTATATACCTAATCAGCATTTACTCAGCATTGTAACCCTCAAATTACCATTTTTATTATTTACAATTTAATGTTCACTGTAATTCCAATTGTTTGAATAAGTTTCAATGTAATGTTCAAGTTTTATTCTTTGTAAACCGCTTTGATTTTTCTGAAAGGCGGTATATAAAACCGTTCAATAAATAAATAAATAAATATGTATATATAGAGCTACAGATGGTTGTGTTATAGGATTTGAAGGAGCATGGGCGGGGAGGTAGATGTAGAGGGTTAGATACTAGGGTGGTAGGGAAAAATGTTCAAGGAAGAGGTGGGTTTTTAACTTCTTACGGAACTCAGAGTGGCTCACACAGTTACGCAGCTCATGAGGAAGGGTATTCCATAGGGACGGAGCATAGAGAGAGAAGGCCCTGTTGCTTGTAGATTGTTTACAGTGCCTTTTAGTTGTTGGTATGGCCAGTAGGTTTTTAGTAAAGGAATGGTGTGTTCTTGTATTGTTGGAAAAGGCAAGGAGTGGGGAGAGGCATGGAGCTGACTCCTTTGAGATAATTTTGTGTATAAGAGTAAGAACCTTGAATTTAGCTCGGTGTTGAATTGGGAGCCAGTGGAGATCATAGAGGACTGGTGTAATATGGGATCGTCTGGGGTTGTTGGTTATGAGCCGCGCTAACGTATTCTGGGCTAGTTGGAGTGGTTGGATGGTGTTCTTGGGGAGGCCATGATAGATCAGATTACAGTAGTCAAGTGAGGGGGTTGTGAGGGCCTGACAGACAGTATGAAAGGAGTCGGGGCTTAAGAGAGGTTTGAGGTTCCGGAGAGTACGTAGCTTTGCTTATATTGTATTGGTGGTTCTCTTTATTTGATCGGAGAAGGAGAGGTTCTAATCAAGTATGATTCCAAAATATTTCACTTGGTTTTTTATAGTGAGTGTGAGATCACCAAAGGTGAGGGTTGGAGGAGGGGTGTATGAGGGATTGGAGAAAACTTGAAGGACCTCAGTTTTGGATTGGTTAATTAGTAGGTTGTGCTGGGAGAGCCAAGATTTGAGGCTGATTAGACATTCATTCAGTTTAGTAAAATTAGGATTAGTGAGGTTGAATGGGGTGAAGCACATCATGTCATCTGCATATAATTGGTACTGAATGCCATAGTTTTGGAAAATCTTGCAGACAGGTTGAAGGAAGATATTGAAAAGTAACGCGGAAAGACTAGATCCTTGAGGGACACCTTGTTTTAGTGTAAATGGGAGGGAGGTTTCACTTCCAATACGGACGTGTTGGGTTCTGGTGTCTAAGTAGGATTGGAACCATTTTAGAGTTGTGCCTCTCAGTCCTATTTCATGAAGTCTGATTAGGAGATGATGGTGGGGGAGGGAGTCAAAAGCAGTGGATAAGTCAAGGAAAATAAGTAGGCATCCTTGAGCGGGGTTCTGGGTGTGTAAATACAGGGAATCTAGTAGAGAGGTGAGGAGGGTTTCAACTCCGTGATTCTTTTTGAAACCATGTTGGAATAAATCGAGGGGAGTGTGGTCATCAATATAGTTCTGAAGTTGGGTTTGGACAAGTTTCTCGGCTATTTTTGCAAGGAAAGGAATACTAGAGATGGGTCTATAGGAGGAAGGGGAGGTGGGGTCTAGTTTTGCTCCTTTTAAGATTGGGCGGATAGAGGCACACTTAAGTGGAGGTGGTACAGAACCAGTCTGGAGAGAGGTTTGTACAATACTCAGAATGTAGGGGCTGAGGGAACTTCTGGTAGATTTGATCCAGGGGACAGGACAAGGGTCAAGGGCGGAGGTTGAAGCATTCCAATCTTTAATAACATCAGATACATTATCTAATGTAATGGGATGAAACTCATTCCATGAGTTTGAGAAGGTTACATCATGTGGTTGGGTGCTGTGGTCAGTGGTAGGTTGAGGGCTTTTGGTTGACAAAGGTGGGAGGAATTTAGAGGTCAGATGGTTAGCTATAGCTTGCGCAGTTATTTTTGGTGGCTGGTCTTGTTGTAGCGATTCGTTTATTAAGGATTTGGTGATGGCCGTGGACGTTCCCGTGCTCACCATTAAGTGCTCGTTGGATAATATTTTCATTATATTCTCTTTTATGAGTGAGGGTTTATGAGCAGTAGGTTTGAAGTTTGGTTGTATAGACAATATGTATATTGGGGTCTTGAGTGCGTCTCCATTTACATTCAAGGTGTCTAAGCTCCCTTTTGAGATTTCTCAGGTTTGTAGAGAACCAGGGGGTTCTTCTGCGGTGTTTTTGAGGAAGTTGCTTGGGTGGAAGTAGGGAGGCTGCAGATAGGATTTCATTCCATTTAGAGATGAAGGACTCTTGGTTCAGGTTTTTGTTATTTAGTAGGTCAAGTGATGGGATTGTTTGCTCCAGGAAGTTGGCTGCATTGAATTATTTGAATTTACGGGTGTGTTGGAGATGGGTGTGTGGTTGACTTCTGTGGGAGGAGTAGGGGACGGTGAAGAGGGTGAGAGCATGATCAGACCAGGGTATGGATTGGATAGTGTGTTGTACCTGATCATTGAAAAGAGGGTGTTGTGGGATAAATATTAAGTCAAGGATGTTTCCTTTAGCATGTGTAGGGTGTTGTAGTATTTGGGTGAAGTGAAGGGTGTTCATTGCTTGGAGGAAGGAGGAGGATTGTATTGAAGATGTAGAGTGTAAGTTTAGATCTCCTAAAATAATTAGAGGGCGTGAGATAGGTTGGGGTGAGCATGCTGTATCTAGGATCATGGAGAGATCAGATGAGTCAGTCTGGGGAGCTCGGTATAGAAGGTGCAAAGAAAGCATGGAGTTGGAGACAGTAATAGAGTCCATGCCTGAGGTGGAAGTGTATTCAACAGTAGAGAGTTGTAAGTTGGATCTAGAGATAATAGCTACATCTCCTCCTCTTCCATGTAATCTGTTACATATATTGATTGAATATGCTTTGGGGCATAGTTGGTTTACTAGAACCATGTCAGAGTCTTGGAACCAGGTTTCCGTGAGGCAAAGTATATCAAGATTGTAATCAGTAATAAGGTCAGCGAGTAAGGGAATTTTGTTTCTGGCTGAACGAGCATTGAGTAGGGCGCATTTGAGGGGGGATGGGGGAGGTCAGAGGGAGAGTAGGGTTTAAGGTTAGGGTTTGTAGTAATGGTTTTGAGTTTGCATGAACGGTAGTGGGGGTTATAATGCGCATGGGAGAGATGTGGTGGGGTATATAGGTGCTTGGGGGAGTAGATTATTGGAATGTGGGGGCACTATGGGTTAAAGTGAGCGCATAAGGGAAGGTAAGCAAAAGGAGGTAAAGTAAACTGAGGGTGTGAATGAGCAGGATTTAGGAGGAGCCATTTTGGGACGGAATAGGAATAAGGTGGTAATATAGAATATGGGGTAAGGGATAAAGTGAGAGTGGGGGTGAGAGGCAGAGACAGTGGAAAAGCTGGATCCAGAATCAGTTGAGAGGGGTTTTATAAGTAGCAGTGGATGTTACAGAAGGTTGAATACCTTTGTAAATTGGCAAGAGTAGATACTTTTGTAACATAGATAAATACAATTGCAACTGTAAAAATTAGATACTCTTGTGGTACAGGTTGTGAGAGTATAACATTGAGCAGTTGTATATTTTGAGATGAAGGAGAACTAGATACTTTTATGGCACAGGTTGAAACAGAATAATATTAAGCGTTTATATATTTTGAGAAGAAGAATAGCAATTTAGTTTAGAACAATAAGCAGCAATGAGTGCAACTGGAAGCAAGGTGAACAGAGATGCTTACGTTTGAGGCTGGAGAGAGGCATAGATAGGTTTAGCTTGTGTTGCTGCTGTAGGGCTAAGCGTCTCTAGTTGTTGGAGCTTGAAGGGTGGTTAGACTCATGTGCTGGAACAAATCGGCATAGAAGAGTGGTAAGAGATTCATGTGTTGGAACATTCATGTGTTGAGATCTAGGTTAGAGTTGATTGTTCACGTTTCTTGATAGAGGTAGTCTAGTTTGCGCGTTCAATTTAAAGTCTTTACTTTGCCCCGATTGGGCAGAGCATGTTGTCTGGTTGTCCTCCGGCTCTGGCGGGTTCAATCCCTCTTTGGGAGAGCAGAGCCAGGGCACTGGTGGAGCTGGAGCAGGGACCGAGCAGAGATGTGTGACTGATGTCGCTTCAAATTAAAGTTTTTGCACTGTGCCGTTTGTTCAGTTTTGTCTTGTTTTGCTTGATCGTTGTTTGTTGCTTTCAGGATCAGCCTCCGAAATGGCCTCCATCTAAGGGTCATGCCAAAGGGCCCTCTGGCGAGGCCCGCCAGGCGCGGCCGTGCCCTCCGGCGCTCTTTAAATCAGCCCCGGGCTGCCCCGGTTGGGCAGCAGGAGCAGGCTGGGGGTGCCGGATGTGGCCTCGATGCTGGCGGTGGGCCTCTCCCTCCTGGGAGGGCTGCTGGGGCGGAAAGGCCGTTGGTGGGAGCCGGCGCTCCTTAAATCAGCCCCAGGCTGCCCTGATTGGGGAGCAGGAGCAGGCTGGGGGTGCCGGATGCAGCCTCGATGCTGGCGGTGGGCCTCTCCCTCCTGGGAGGGCTGCTGGGGCGGAAAGGCCATTGGTGGGAGCCGCAGTGCCATGGCATCCCATTTAGGAGCCAAGAATGCTGGCCTCTGTTGATTTCATTCTTTCCCCGCATCCAGTCCCTTGATCTGGCCTCCTATGGCCAGGGTCCGGCTGCGGGGAACTTACTGGACTCCCCTACTTTTTTTTCTGGGCCCGACAGCAGGATCCCCTGATGTCCATGGGGACTTATTGCACCTCTGCAGTAGAATAAGTCCCCTGTCTATGTTCATGGCCCCAGACATACAGGGCCAACCTCAGAATCGGCCCTGTACATCCAGGGTGGCGGCCTGCCCATGTTCCACCATCGCTCCGTCTTGGAAATACCCCTTCTGCCCCATCTAGGCCTCCCTGTATAAATGTGCTGTTCACATGGGGAGGCATTAGCCGAGGCCGGCAGGGGAGCGAATAGCAGGGATGGATGTCCAAATTGGACGTCCATCCTTGCTATTTGCTGAACTGAATGACCCCCATAGTGTTTATTCTGGCTATGCTGACATTTGCTGTTTGTGCTAAAGGAGCTAGTATAGGGTTCCCAACAATTTTTATGCCCTGAAAAACGTGACTGTTGATGGAGGGATAGTATGTCAGCCAGTATGGAAAAGATTCTTGTTTGGGTGAGAAACGCAGATCAGCTGCTCTTGATAGGTGCAGGGCATCTTTTTAGCAGAAGTAAGTTTTTTGTGATTGCAAGTGAGATTGTGTGTATGTGTGTGTGTCGTTTCAGTGTTGCATGGGAGGATCTGGTGTGCTCATCTGCAATTCTGCAGGGACATGAATGCCTGGCCCGTACCTAGACTGTAGGGATGTCCTCAGCGACATTTTTAGAGACCGATGATGGTCTTTTGGGCATGTATTAGTGCTGCTTGCACTGTTGAATGCTCTTATTCTGAGGGTCATTTAGCTATAGAGAACCTTTTCTGTTTTTTTTCTGGTCCATACTTAGCATTGTCCAGACTGTTTTCAGAGACGACCCATGCAAAAATAACTAAGGAGTTCTTCTACTGCAATGTATGTTGTAATGCAAGATATGTCATGACAAACATATCACTTTCTACTTGCTTTTATACTGTCTTTGAGTGCACTGAGATTACTTTGCAGTGTTCTGGGCATGCAACAAACTAGTGTATATAGTCTAGTTTGCATCAACATTTATGTATCATCTGAACTCATGTGTAGTTTGCATCAGCACAACACTGTCTGTGAGAAGAGAAGCTTAGGAGATGCACGTTTTAAGAGGAGGCATGGCCATCCATGGGTATATGGCGAAGAAGGGCGGGATTGGAAACATTCATCTTTTCAAAATATGGTGAGCACGGGAACGTCCACGGCCATTTGCTATGTATACCCATCTCTTGTATGCCCTAGTGCTTTGTTCGTCCCATGCCAGAAACATCTATGTCCCTGATTCCGGAACTACAGGCACATCTATAACCATGGGTGGGAAAATAGGTTTAAATCGGGCCCATTTTCGGTTTGGACGCGCCCACAGTCATCTCACTAGCAACAACCTAAACATTCTCCAGTATCAGGCATATTGTGAACTAATATAAAACCCTATAAAAGTCACTGAGGATTTACAGAGCAAATCTACTATACCATACCTGCACCAACTTCCAAAACTCACACAAGGAGAATACTCAGAAAAAAGCAGCACTGTAAATATTGTAGCAGGCCCCAGAACATCCATATACTTACAGTATTTGAAAAGCTGAACAAGTCAGATTACTAGAGTGCAGATCCCTATATGCAAACTCGGTCACACACTCAGAACACAGACTCTCACCGAGTGTAGCAAAAGTGACCACAACCTAAAAATAAAAAATATGTAGAGAAAATTTAAACTGAAACACCAAGACGCCAGATTCTGCATGCAGTGCAACACCAGAGAAATAGAAAGAGATGCGTTTCCCTGTGCTGTGTAAAATATAAAGATAGCACAAAGTTCAATCACTAAATTAAAATTAAATTATTTCTTCTATCTTTGTTGTCTGATCATTTTATTCTCTGATCATGCTGGTCCCAATCTCAGGTTTCTGTTTTCCTCTGTCTTCTCTTAACTCTCTTTCTACAGTTTCTAGTCCATCTGCCATTTCTTGTCTCTCATTTTGCTTTCTTCACTTCTTTCCATCTTGGATATTGATCCTTTTCTTTCAGCTTTCTTCCATTTATTTTTCTATCTCTCTGTCCACTTGGATTTCACTATTCTTTCTTACTATTCAGTCCTCAATCCTCCTATTTTTTCTTTATCTACTGTTCCTACCACTTTTCAACTCTCACCCCAATCCTCTCATTCCCCACCTCTTCTTCCCTGGTCCATTATTCTCTAGTCTTTTGCTCACTCTCTCCCCCCCCCCCCATCCAGTGTCGCTCTTTCCCTTCATCCAGCATCTCCACTCTCTCTCTCTATCCTTCCATGTCCCCTTCCTCCTTCTCACCCCCGTTGTCCAGCATCTTCCCGTCTCTATACCATCCCCTCCTTATTACTTCCATGCCCAGCATCTCTCCCGTTTCTTTCTCACCCTACTTACCCCTGTGTCAGTATTTCCCCCTCTCTCCCTATTACCCCGGTGCCCTGCATCTCCTGTTTCCCTCTGTTCCAGCCCCCATGTCCAGCATCTTCCCATAGTATCCCTATACTCCCATGCCCAGCATCCCACTCCATCTCAAAAATCTCCACTCCTTGCTTCTCCCTGTGCCCACTTCCCTTGTCCAGTATCTCCTCTTGATCTCCCTAGCCCCCACATCTAGCATGTCTTCTCTGCCTCTCTATTCCACCCTGCATCCAGCATCTCCCCTCTGTCTTCCTGTGCCCACCCCTGTTCAGCATCTCCCCTGTTTTCCTGTGACCCCCCTTGTCCAGAAACGTCTCTGTTTCCCTGTGATACCTCTGAGTCCATCATTTTCTCTCAATCTTCATTTCCTCTCCATTTCCCTATGCCCCCCTGTGTCCAGTATCTCTGTCTCTCTAGCTTTCCATCCCCATGTCCAGTATCTTCCACTCTCCCACTGTCCCCAGCTCTCTGTACCTGTTACCAGACTCTGCGTTTTTCACTTCCCCTTTGCACTCGCACCCCCTGCTCTCTTGCACTCTTACCTTGGGCTCTGCAGCAGGTGCGATCTGACTGGCAGCTCTTCTGCCTGCTGGTCTTGCTGCTTCCATGGGCAGGATCTTCTGTTCAGGGCTGTAACTATAGCCTTGTGCAGTTCTTTTGCCCACATGAGTAGCAACTCCCGCAAACAGGATTTTCTATTTGGGGCCACGATTGCAGCCTTGCTGCTCCTGTGGACAGAATTGCGCAAGGCCGCCCTGAATGAAGGATTCTGTCCATGGGACTTGCTGCTCCCACGGGCAGAAGAATTGTGCAGTTCCACAGGCAGGATCCTCTGTTCGGGGCAGCCTTGCACAATTCTTCTGTCCGAGGTAGCAGCAAGTCCCATGGGCAGGATCCTCAATTTAGGGTGACCTTAAACAATTCTTCTGCCTGCGTGAGAAGCAAGTCCCATGGGCAGGCTCTTCTGTTCTTTCCTGCCCGCAGGACTTGCTGCTCCCATAGGCAAGATCTTCTGATTGCAGGGCAGGAGAGAGAGAGAAAGATGGAGGGGGTATGGCTAGCATCAATGCCCCCTGCTGTCGGTGCCCCCTGCCTTGCCTACCTTGCTTACCGGGTAGCACTGGCCCTGTATAATGGCCGTCTTAACCCTTCCTTCTTGGGCACATGGCCTTGGAGACACATCCTCTGTGCAAAAGGATTTTACATCACCTGGAAGATAGATCCTAGATGCAAGATCGCTTCCTGCCACATCAAGGTGATGCTCTTCTTTCACATGACCTCTCTCCTTCATGACAACAGAGAGGCTGCCAGACTGGAGGTGCGACTTCAGTACTATGTCCCTGTAGGTCTTGTCTATATACCTCTCTGTCTTCCTTAGCTCATCCAAGTCTGTTGCTCTAGGCTTCAGAGATCAGAATCATTCCCTGAGAGCAAAAGCTCCTTGCACCCAATGTACATGTAAGACCTCTCAACTGGGAGAAAATCATACATGTGACACTCAATGCAGACTGGATAGCCCCCATCTTGTTGCCGGACTGCTGTCTACATCTTAGTTTTAAGGATTTGTTTAGATATTTAAGTTGTTTACTTACTTAAAGTTGCTAGGGATACTGGTACCAATACAACTATACCTAAATGTTTTAAGGGACTTTGTTCGCCTCAAGATTAATTTCAGGGCCTTAATTAATCTATTGCTGATCAGGATAACCAGCCAAACCTGAAAGTGAATTTGACCATCTCACCCTTTAATAGGTTTAAGACCCTATTAATCTAAGATTATGCCTGGAGGGAAAAAAACACCAAGTACAAGCTGGTTTGCTACACAGTGCCCTGACTGGCTTTATAAAACACAGAACTTTAAAATATAGATTTAATCAGTTTAAACCCAAAGAATTAACCCAAGCATATGAGAAAATCCCAGCAGATAAATACTTACAAATGCAGAATCCTTCTTAGCAAGAACAGCCCTTTTCAGTAGTCCTTCAGACTGAAAATCAGTGAGCACTGGTTGACCTATTTATATCACTCATTCTAAGGTAATCTCTTTTCAAATTCCTTGGTGATTCTCACTGCCTTTGTTTTGATAGAAGGAGCTTTTCAAATTAACCCTTTGGATCTATCACTTGGCTATAACACCTATTTAAAAAAATGTCACAGCTCTTCTGCCTCCTAACTGGAAGGTATGTTTGTCTAACAATTTCTCTGTATACTCAAAGAATATTTACCCTTTTCTACGTTCTTTGTAAAATTATTTTATTTATTTATTTAGCTGTATTTATATCCCGCTTTTCACTGGGTCAAAGCGGTCAATTGGGGGATACATTTAACACATAGGGGATATGACACACATACGTTAATACTTACAGGGAACATGGGCAATGGAGGGTTAAGTGGCTTGCCCAAGACCACAAGGAGTGCCTATAGGACTAGAAATCCCAGTCCCTCTGGACTGAGATTGCTGTCCCAGGTGGGACTTGAACCCCCGGCCCTCTGGCCTGAAGTACCTTGTCCTAACCATTAGACCACTCCTCCCTCAACTGGGGGGAGTGGTCTAATTATGCCTTAACACACAGTGCCCTGACTATATTTTTAGAGCTTCTTTTAAATAAAAGCTGGCTTAGTACACAGTCTATTGACCGAATGTTTTATTTTATGTATGTAAACCACTTAGCAGTCTAAAAATTAATAAATGGAAATGAAATGAAATGTATGCAAATCATCAGTTTCATATATCTTAACTGTGGAGTCCTTAAAACCTAACTGACTTAGGTATACCTCTAGGAGAGGGTGAGAAGCACTGCTCTAGGCAACTGCCTAGTTCACCTAATGGAAGGACTGGCCCTTGAGGTGGGGAGCATGAGAGAAGAGAGAAGGATTGGGAGATCAGGAGAATGATGGAGTAGTGCAGTAGTATTCAAGGGTGGCCCTCAATGACTGCAAATCGGTTGGATTTTCACGATACCCCTAATAAATATTCATGAGATACAGTTGGACATATACTACCTCTATTGTATGAAAATTTATCTCATGTATATTCATCAGGGATTACCTGAAAACTCGACACAATTGTAGCCCTTGAAGACTGAAAGTGAATACCATTGGATTAGTGCAAATAAAAAGCTTTGCAGGGAAAGCTAAGGCTAAGGCTACTGGATTTTATGAAGGCAAATCTGGAGCACTTATTTGTCATCTGTGGGGGGATTGGTAGGGGGGGGAGGGACGCCTCCAGGTTTGAGCAACAAGGAGTGGAGGAGGGACGAGAAGTCATTACCCTGCCCTCCCATCCATGCCATCACAGCAATAATATCCCGTCCAAGCAGACAAAGCTGCAGAGAAATAGAAACAGTGACGCATTTCCCCGTACCGTGCAAAATATAAAGATAATGGGTATAAATTCTAAAAACTGACACATTCACATCACTAAAATTGAAAATATTTTTTTCTACCCCCTCCCCTCGACCCCATTGCTGGAATCAGGGACAGGGGGCTGCCAAACAGGTGGGAGTCAGGAACATAGCTCGAAAACTGGGGGCATTTCCCAAAAATCAGAGACATCTGGTAACTTAGCTAAGGCTGTTCTGACACCCATGACACAGAATTTCTTGAGGGTCATTTTGGCAAATGTACGCTGAAATCACTATGATCCTCTAACTACCAAACGTTAGGTTTTGTGGGAATTAAACATTCATGGATCAGTGATGCAAATGAGTTCAGCAACATTATTGGAGGTCACAGACTGCATCAGAATTTTGATGAAAAATCAAGTAAACAAGCAAATGTTCCAGGGCTTGAAGAAACGGGAAGTTACTGAAGCATTTGTCACTAGGGTAAACCTCCTAGTCTCCTTGCAGCCAGACAGAATGCTGATTCTGTGCCCTGCGGCTCATATTTTAGGTAGATATGATGACATGGCTGAAGTATACAGTACCGTGCCTGGGCTTGCTCTCCCTTATGCAGTACATTGCCGGATGAAGTGTCAGTCGCTGAAGTAAGGAAAGTAATGACTGCCTCAAATGAGCTTGTAATGCATGAAATCTGGTTTCAAGCTTATTCGGGAATTGCATTTGAAATACAAAAGAAATCCATTTCGTACTCATCTGTGGGAAAGGAAGTGAGAACTGCACCGGGATGTGAGTTTAGAGAAAGTGGATTGCAAGCAGAATAGTAATCCGGAGTTAAAAGGATTGCCTCCTGGTTCATCGTGTAATTTTCACGCCCGCGGAATGCTTATAATAGAAACAGGGAAAGAAGCCTGGCAGCCTTAATGCGATTAGCTAGGAAAATAAAAGTTCTGCAGTGGTGAAATCAGAGTAAAGGAAGGCAAGCTACTCTTGGAAAAGAGGGCTGACATTTTAGTAGATTTCTTAGATGTGTTTCCAGAAGCGAGCATTGCTTTCATGCATCCTATATGCTAGCTTGGGGGGTAATTTTAAAATTGCCCACATATCTACTTCTCACTGTGTGGAATGCCAGATTTCTAACTGAAGGTACATGTCTGTTAGCTTTGAAAATTACCCCAGGAAAACTTCACATACATTTACCCCTAAGCTGGGCTAACGGTTAGCATGGGGGATTAGTAACTAGATCCCAAATAGACCATGCTAACCATTAGCCCAGCTTAGTAAACATGCTTCATAATGTAGGCGCATACAAGTAATACTCGTGGAAATGACTTTGTAAATAACCCTTGTAGAAGTTGATTTTATAAACCTTTGTTGCATGTAAAATGATTCTTAGAAAAGTAGTGACCACAAAAAAACCTCAAGAGTGAAAAAACTATGAAATTGTGGCAGCACCTCCAACACCTTATATGATACAAAATGTTTTTTATAGTATATAAAAATATTTATTTACATTCTCTTATATACTGTGCTATTCTGCATCAGTGTGGTTTACATTGAACAAACTGAAATGACATTGAACAGGGCATTATAACTTGGAGATAACTATTTTACAGGGAACATGGGCAATGGAGGGTTAAGAGGCTTGCCCAAGACCACAAGGAGCACCTGTGGGACTAGAAACCCCAGTCCTTCTAGCCCAAGGTTGCTGTCCTCTAGTGGGATTTGAACCACTGACCTTCTGGTCTGAAGTACCTTGCCCCAACCACTAGGCTACTCCTCCACTCCTTAACTTTAACTTATGAATTAATAATTTGCTATATTTATAATATTTATTGTTATTTTTAAATTTTTTATATTTTTAGATCATGGTAAATAATTGTGGTTCACTGTATTTGCCAATGTGGCAGTTTGTATTTCTTAAATAAAGGAGAGTGGAGTTCACTATTGGCAAAAGGTCAGTATATCTACTACCTTAGGGGGTCATTCCAAACTGTGAATAGCGAGGATGTATGTCCAGTTTGCATGTACAATCTCCGCTATTCACTGCAAGCATATTCCAAAAACAGAGATCCCCAGACATACAGCGGCTTTGTGCAAGGAGTTCTGGATGGGGGTGGGAGGGGGAGGGCCGGAGGAGGAGTCTGGGTGGAGCGGGGGTGGGCCGCATAACCAGGATGTACAGGGCCGATACAGGTCACAGCCCCATATGTCTGTCAAGGGCAAGATGGACAGGGAACTTATTCCATCTCAGAGGTGGAATAAGTCCCCCCAATGATGGTGGGCAGTGACAGAGGACCCCCCTGAAGAGGTGAGCCACACCAGGAGGATCTCCGTTGCCTGATCCCAGCCCTGGCAGGCCCCTCCGGGGGTCGGGTGGTGGAGAAAGCGATTGTATTTTCTGTCGAGGATTGTATTGCTCCTGTTGGGTGTCCTGGTGCCATGGCGATGGGATGCCATGGCATCGGGGCTCCAGCAGAAATATAGGGAGGGCTGGACAGGGCAGTTGCTGCACGTATCTGGCCTCAGAATTGGGGCCCATCAGGCCCATCCAAGTGCCCCGATTCTGCACCTGTGGGAACATCTAGCTCCTGCAGATTTTGGACGTCTGGACGGCCCGGACGTGGCCTGATCTGAATTGGCCTCTGACTGTATTTCATCATTGTTCCTCTCCTAATAGAGTCTGAGAGTCCATCCGTGGTGATAATCAATTCATAGATAAGTCAGTGAATAATTCAATAAAGAGCACTTATCTTTGCCACAGTATGTGAGACATATATCCGCTCAGTGAAATTGCTGTGAAAACCTCTGGTACTTAGCTCTCCTGAAATCGCTGAACCACTGCCACCATCCTTTTAGTCTCCAACCTTGACCATCGATTTCACCCGAAAATGGGTTTCCTCAGGGAGTTTTTATCCTAAACAAAAACACAGTGTATCCACAATTCACTTTTATCACATGAATCAAAACATGGCACATAAGAACAAAGCACATGCTCATAGGGACATGTGTAGGAAAGAACACGCTAGTAGCATGCGTTTGGGCTGTGAATCTAGCACAGAGGCCCATGCCAACTTCAGGGACATGCGCATCCATCCCCCTGCCTTTAGACCACTGCAAGCGCATGGCACTGCGCTAACCACCACATGGATGCACTTAACGCCATCCATTGAAGTGGTGATACTGGTGATACTAGAAATCCTAATGGCAATATCTGCGGTTTGTGCATTCCCAGAATGTCTGTGCTAAGCACTCTGTGCTGTCCACGCCCATGTTCTTCCCCTAAGTCATCTAGTCTCTGCACAGCACTAACGTTTAGCATAGTGCACTTACTGTGTGCTAAACCCCCGCACTAATGATTAGTGCACTTTGGTAAACATGCCCCATAATGAGCTCAGTTTTCCTTTGTTTAAGAAACACACACTTACTGCCACATTGACAAACATAGTGAACCACAATTATTTACTATGATCTAAAAATATAAAAATAGCAATCAATATTATAAATGAACATATATTATTAATTCATATGTTAAAAGGTTTTCTACACCATGTAAGTTGATAGAGTTGTTACCACAGTTTCATAGTTATATAAACAGGTGACTTCTAAATGTAAGCGCATTGGAAGCCCATGTATACTTAAGGAGTGGGCATGCTCAGGAGCAGAGTCTAGGTGGAGTCATGCTTTCTGCAGGATTTGTGCTAGTATTTTATAAAGACATATAGTTACCTATGTACCTTTACTAAATAGGCTAAACATAGGCATCTTCCGCCCTGTTAACCTATGTGCCCTGTTATAAAATTATCCCCTTAACGGCCTGACATATTAAATCATGGGATTTTTCCTATTTGCATTTAGAAGAAGGCTTAGTAGACATGCACCTTAAGATGGAGTGTCAAACTCCAGTCCTGGAGGGCCACAAACCAGTCAGGTTTTCAGGATATCCTTAATGAATATACAAGAGATGCTGTATATTGCATGCACTGCCCCAGTTGTATGCAAATATATCACATGAATATTCTTTAGGGACATCCTGAAAACCAGGCTGTTTTGTGGCCCTCCAGGACTGGAGTTTGACACTGCTGTTAAGATTTAGGCAACTTGAAGAAGAGACTCAACCAAGAGGTTAGTCATGAAGGGGGAAATAGTTCTAAAACAAATTGGAGTATTATTAGTTTGCCCTGACTTCTAAACAGATTTGAATACTTAAGATTGTGGAAACAGGAAATTTCTTAAAATCCAAACATTTAAATTTATTGAATCTTTGTTGTTTGGCTGCAGTTTAACTGAGGATGGGGGTAGCTATTTTTGCTTACGCACTTGACTATACTATACATAAATATAAATGTGAAGGCACATTTTAGAAAGGACATCTGTTTGCAAATCAGAAAATACAAGTCAAAACGTCCCATATACAGTGGGAGGGGCAGTCAAGAATGTGGTCTCATGTAAAACCGGCCTTGCTCCATCCTGAAAGACAGTGTCCACTGCATAATAACAAAAATGGGGACACAGAGTTAAGGGCCAACCATGTGCAGGAAGTCTCCACATTTTAGAAACTTGGAACTTGTTGTTTACAGTATGCATGCCCTCAGAACAGGGGACATATAGAAGCACTCTGCCCTATCACAGAACCCGACTGTGGATCTCTCCCCCTTCAGTGTCCCAGCTTGCCATTTTGCAAACGGGGATGTGTTGCAGTGCAGGAGCCTGGAGAAATGTGTGTTCTCCATACTGGTGGGTATCAGCGGAGTGAACGGGCAATTCCCTCTTCCTTGTGCTACTGTTACATTGCTAAAACAAACGTCTGCAGTAATCCTGTTTGCCCTGGAGCAGGAATAGCTATGGACGTTCCTGATGTCAGTATTAGATGTGCAGCGCTAGTCGAAAATTGCTTGTACACATGTATCTTTACTGACTCACCCCTGCCACATCCCCAGGCACATTCATAGCCAAATTGTAACAGTAATTCATGGCAGATAAAGACCAGCATGGTCCATCTAGTCTGTCTAGTAAGGTAGCTAGAGTTGTAGCACTGCATTAGCTGCTCTGTGCGGGTTACTCCCCCTTTATTCCTTTGTTAAGGTTGTACCTGCTGCTCCAGGCAGGTTCTCCTCTCTGTTCATGAAGTTGTATATGTTTACATTGTTCCATCCTCTTACTATATAGTGATCCTCTGTGTCTGTCCCTTTTTGAATTCTGTCACTGTGCTCCCACCACCTCCTTTGGGAGGGCCTTCCAGGTATCCACCACCCTTTCCATGAAAAGTATTTGCTGATGTTGCTTTTAAGTTTACCATCTTGGATGTGCTCATGCCTACAAATTTATCTTCAGGTTTTCTAAAACAGCTCCAGGGATGTCTTTGTGATTTGCAAGTCTGAATGCCCGTTTTCAGATGTCCATATCACGAATAGAGGGACTCTCCTAGTATATTTAGGGAAAAAATAAAAAACTTTATCCCAAAGGAAAAGACCCTTGATGAAGCAGACTCTGTGTTTTCAGACCAGGACTTCACAGAATTACTTTGTGTCGAGGTTTTTCCTGTTGGGAATGTCTACTCCCTACACCATTAAGAAAGCAACAGGATTTATTGTTTCATATCTTGTTTATATAATCTTAACAGCCTGCTTCCTGAGTTGATGTGACAAACTGTAACCTGGCCTCACTGCTAGACTATTTTATAAAAGTGTTTTTTTCATACAGTTTAAAAATAATTTTGCCAAAGGTGACCAAATAACACAAAGCATCAGTGTGCTCGGCTTGCATAGAATGAAATGTTCCCGTAGAATGAAGATGCTGGTAGGAATATAATACAAACTCTTGGTTTTGTCAGGGAACTTATTTGCTTTTTTTTTTTCATGCACGTGGTGTTATGAGAGCTTGTCCTGCCTTTTTCGCTGAAGTTTCAGCATTGTTGTGAAGTGCTCCCTGCCTATCAACCTGAGAGCAACTCTCTTCCACTCAACAAATCATATAGAGAGACAGCAACATAAACTCTCAGGCAGTTTATGCAAAAATATACCTAGCCACCTACAGGGTGGTCCAAAAAAAGTGAGAACATCTCGTAAATTAAAAGCTTAAATAGTTTACTTATTTACCTTTTTTAGCTCTATAACGTCTTTATTTCGATGATTTCTGGTTGCCATCTTTTTTTTTAAATTTGTCAATCGTTTACATCTGTCTTTTTGAATTTTTAAATAACTTAAATGCTACGAGATGTTCTCACTTTTTTTGGGCCACCCTGTATGTAACAAACCTACCATCTTCCTGAATGTAAACAGTCGGCAGTCAACTCTCTCCTGAAAAAGACTCACCTGGATACAACTAATATGGAGAACTTTAGGCCAATTTCCAGTCTGTTATATTTGACAAGCTTATCGAGTATATGGTAATGATACAATTGCAACAACATGTTGAGAAATGTTCTTTTCAGGCTAGATACCAGTTTGGTTTTCGTAACGGTCAAAGCACTGAGATGATTAGTTTCAACGCTTGATAATTGGTTAAGTCAATTAGGAAAGAGTAATGATATTTTACAGTAGTTGCCTTTCTAGACATAGTAGCTGCTTTTGATTCAGTATTGCATGTTATCCTCCTTGAGAGGTTGTGGATGTGCGGGCTGGACAAGTTTGCTTTGAAATGGTTTCAGCCTTATCTTTCTGACCGAGAACAAAATGTGTTTGTTGGGAACAAGTCTTCCAACTGGGTCCCAGTAAGGCGGGGCCTCCCCCAAGGTTCATCTTTGTCAGTATTACCATTCAACATTTATGTTGGTCCTTTGTGCTGTTTGCTGCAGTCTTTACAAGTGGAGTATCAGCTGTACACTGATGATATAATGTTTTTCCCTTTCTGTAAAGACATTCAATCTGTCTTAAGGACTCTTTCCAATTATATATGTCAGATATTGGATTGGTTCTGAGCCCATGGGCTTGACCTCAACATTGCCAAAACTGAACTTTTGGTAATCCATCATTATTGTGATCTACAGTTATCACCTACAGTTTCTATTGGTTCGTATCAAATTGCATTTTCTGATCAAGTACGCTATTTAGGAATACTCTTAGATACTTGGTTTTCCTATTTAAGCTGAAATATATTCTTCTGATGATTTCTGGACTGTAATACAATCTTTAGTTTTGACTCCACTGGGTTATTGTAGTACTATTTTGTTTGGTCTGACAAAATCATACTTAAAGCCAGTCTAGAGAATTCAAAATGCAGCTGCTCGCCTCTTAACAGGTGATAAATTTGTCGATATTATTTCCCCCATTTTGGAAAGGCTTCACTTTTTCCTTTAAGTTTCGTATTTTATTTAGGTTAGAAAGGCTGATTTTTAAGTCATTGAATTTGAGTGTGGTATCCCACTTTAGGTTCCTTGGGAAGTCCTAGGGGCATGTTTACTAAACTGCGGTAACGTTACATAACGCACGTTATGTAACATTAACGATCATTAACGTTACATAACGCGCGTTATGGTTACTTAACGATCGTTCATGTTCCGCGGCGCGGTAAAACACCGCAGAAGGTGGAGAGAGGGCGGAGAGAAGGGGTCAATGGGCTGAGTGTAGGTGGGGAGAGGCTCCATTCACACTAATGCGCTGATCTGAAGAGCTGAATCCTAACGCGATTGAAAACCTGCCGTTAGATGCACCTTTGCAATGTACAGCATAGGCAGGGAAACCCACAAAAAGTGATAAGTGTGATACATGTGCACAGAACAAAAGGGCACATAAACATTGAAAATGACCTCAACTAACTGGAAAAATACATAAACAAGCTGGCCAATAGTGATATTAATGGGAAACATCAAAAACCCACCTCGAGAAAGCTCCAAAAAAAAGATATTAATCGTGGAAGGGTCTATGCTCCGTCCCCATACAAGGTGAATGAGCCCACAGTGAAATAGCGCTGATCAGGGCTTTCCCTTGTTATAGGACAGGTTTCCTATGGCGTGCACATGTCCCGGAACAGCACGGTGGGCATGTCGGAACGGGCAACTGGACAGATGCCGGAAAAGGGGATACAGAGGGCCGCAGGCGGCACATGCTGTGGTGCAGCTGGGCCACAGTGCGGACTAGGGTGATGCCTAGGTGGCCCATATGAATGCTGAAACAGCAGAGCAGCCAGACAGCAACTGCTGAAGGCTCAACATGGGCACGACTGTGTTTCCCACAGTGTCACAGGGGATAGTACCCAGCAGCTACCCCCCAAGGGCACGGAACATTGGCAGGCGGTGCTGGGGGGAAGCGTGGACACCTATGCAGGCACCCCTACCCCAGAACCCGCACCATAGGCAGCCGCCTACCTGCACACTGGATGGCCTGAGACTGCGCTCCACCAGCACAACCAGCAGAAGGGCATGTCAGCATGGTGGCAGAGGGATACTGGTGGTGGAGGGGGCAGTGGCAGCTGCCCAGAGCAGACCGTGGCCTAGCCCTGTGTAGGTGGGTGCCATGCACTGCAACAGACAGGCCCTGTCTGATGAACAGTCATGGTATCACCAGGGAATGCATTGACTCTGTGACAACACGGTGGTGCAGTGCACAAAACCAGTGTATTCAGAAGCAGAAGGTCACAGGTTCAAGTCCCAAGTCCCAGCTGTGGTTCCTGCCAACCCTGTCCCCATATTTTACCCAGTAATAAACTGTGGTAAGAAAGATGGAATCTTTATTGCAGATAACAGAAACATGCCTGGGACACCTACATTTTACCCTACAGAGCACAGACACCATAAACATGCGCATTACCTAGAGCAGTCCTGGATGGTCAAGACACCATTCAGGTTCCATGCTGTCGCTAATAAAGATGCCTGTGCTGCATTTCTATGCGCCGCCCCCATGGTATGCAGATATCTGCCATGCATATTCATTAGGGACAGCATGAAAACCTGAACAGTGTGTGGCCCACCAGGACCGGAGTTGGGAACCCCTGCCCTAGAGCAGCGGCCAACAGGGGCAGAAACACCCGCACCCACAGGCCCCATTAACCTAAGCCTCCAGGAGAGGCAGGATGTTGGGCCCTGCATGCATCTCCCAATACTAGCACTTGCATACCTTAGCAATGCTACCCTAAACCTGGGAATACGGTACACAGCTATCAAAAGGTTGCTATGATCACTGGCAGATAGCAATTCCAAAGTTAAGTACAAATTTTTGAGTGCGCTGCATCATAGCAACCTTTCTGATGTCTGTGGAGTGTGCTACAGGTATTGTGTCTGACAGTGTTTACCACGCTGGGGAGTGAACCCAACAGTATTGTGTACCATAGCCATGCCTGCACTGTGCCCAGGACTGGTGCGGTGGCCAGGGCTGCCAAACACCTCTATAGTTGCACATGCTGGCATAGGTGTGGGGAGTATGTGTCTGTCTATCCAGTGTGTGGTGGCTGCAAACACCCTCCACAGCCCACACTGCTAGCACTATTGCCAGTATTGGCCTGCCAATGTGCATAATGAGGAGCAAGGTACTGTGGGAATAGCCTGGATAGGGTGGCCTGGTCTGGATTCATCTGTACAGAGCATAGGGCAATGGCTGGGACATTGTCGTGCCTGGCCACCACCTGCACGGACAGGGTGGCCACAGCATGTCCTGCTGGGAGGTCACTCTCACCCTGACTGTGCAGTGACCATGGCATGGCTGGGTTCCCCCATAGTGCTGTACAGTGTTTCTCTTAAGTGATATATATGGGTTCTGTTTTCTGGGGCTCAATCACTGACTTATCTGCTTGGTGGGTGTGTTCACATCCCAGGTTTGGGTGCACACATCTTCTCCAGGAGCATGCACTATGGACTAGCTAGCAGACTGTCTACAGTTAGTATGTGTGTGGCTGGAACACCTTGCAGGGTGCAGTGGCTGGTGACTCACTGTGCTTGCTGCTGGAGAATGTCAGATGGTGGTGGGGGGCAACTGTGCATTTCCAGGCCTACTGTTTGTCTGCCATTGCCTTATTTGTGGATGTGTACAGATCTGCATTGACTGCCCTGTAGGGTGTCTATTCCCCAGCGGGACTGTGGTTGATGGTCCCCTCTACTATCACCATTGCAGGGGGGTAGAATGTGGATCTGTTGGTGGGAGATCCTGTCCCCCATCCTGAGCCACAGAGGGTGGGTTTGGGGGTGGGGTGTACGTAATCCACCTGTGGGTCTAAACACCCCCCTTCACCTAAATCATGTGACCATGGCACCCACACAGGGTATGCACTATTCTGGGTGCATCATAGTTCACAAGGGCTAGATGTGAAATACAGATGGACACAGACATATCCTAGGTGTGTCTGCAAGGACTACCTATCACATACTGGCACTGATGGGGACCTGCAGCATAGCCTATCTCAGCAAAGCCAGGTGCTGCGGAAATGGTGCTGGGCACCCCACCTCACCCTCAGGGTGAGCACAGGACCTGCACACTGTGATGGTCTGTAGCTACTTTGTGCCAGTAACACACACGGTCAGTACCCCCTACCAGGCTGAGGTGCTGTGGGGGTGCACATAGTACCCCCTACCAGACCGAGGTGCTGTGGGGGTGCATACCCCATCTTGTGGTCATCTGTAGACTGCTAATCTGCATGTGCAGTGCACCATGGTGTATGGGTGGGTTAACCCAAATCCTGGTGACCACAGCAGACAGTTTCTGTGGTGACCTGAAGTCCTTCAGTAGCCAGCCAGGGGGTTTGTTAGTAGCACTAGAGATGTAGCCCACTGGTTGCTTCACTGCCTATGGAGCCAGAAGTCATGGGTTTGGTCCCACAGTGGGGTTATTTTGTAGGCTGTCTGAGGTGTTTTCTTTTTTTAATTTAAATTGGTGCTGCCAGCAAAAACACCCTCACAGTGCTGTCACCTTACGGTACCTCATCAGGCGCCCTATAAAGCGCCCTATAAGGCACCCTATAAAGCGCCCTATAAGGCGCCCCATAGGGAACATTATAGGGTGCCTTGGCGGACAGTGCACTTTATAATGTGCCCTCTGGAGTGCCTTATAGGGCGCCTTATGCGGCACCTTAGGTTGCGGCCCTGTGAGGGTGTGTTTGCTGGCAGCACTAATTTAAATTACAAAACAAAATGCCTCAGACAGCACTGTAAAGGGTAATGTCTCAGCCAGCTTTACTCATTAGACCCACAGGGGGATTGAACGCATGACCCCTGCACCATCAGTCAGTGTATTAACCATTGTGCTACAGTTCTGGATGCCTTGCTAAGCACCTTATCATACGCCTTATAGGTCATCGTATAGGGCGCCTTACGTGGCGCTTTACATGGTGCTTTCTAATGCTCGTTAATGTAAGGCGCCTTGTAACGCGCGTTATCGGTAACGATGTACCGCCCATGTCCTTATTTGGGATTTCTGCCTGTACCGCAGATCCTAACGCGAATCACATTACCGCAGTTTAGTAAACATACCCCCTAGTTCCTGTATGGTCCTTAAGATCTCAGAGGACTGAACAGTTAAGGTATCCAGCATCCCCTGCTGGGAATGGGGCTCATATTTTGAACTGTTGTGTCTCTGTTTCAGGCCCTTGTCCTTTGGAATGGGCTTCCCCCTGAACGTCGTGTCACTCAAGATTTTCTGGCTTTTAGAAAGAAGGTTAAAGGCCTTTAATTAATTTGAGTTCCATTATGTCTGTTGTGCTCGTTCTTTTTTTTTATTCTTAATGTTGATTCTTTTTTATTTGTATTTTATTATTTTTATTAATAGTAGTATTTTTTATTGTAAACTGCAGAGATCTTATAGAATCTGTGGTATATAAGTTTAAATAAATAAATAAATAAATGTCACATAGGCCATTTAGATCCTATATAAAGTTTTTGACACGTACATATGATCAAATAAATTACCCACCCAGACATGGACAAACCCACATACAAAGCAAATCTATTCATTGAAATTGAAGACTAATCTGCGTGGGTGATTTATTCGATCATATGTCCATGTCAAAAAATTTATATAGGATGTGCCTGTCGGAAAGTAAAGATATGTCTCATTGAACATCGTTTCTGATTGGCCAATGCTGTTGTCACAGCTCCAATAGTGCAACACTTGTTAGATAATAGACATGAATGGGATGGCTAGTCATTGACAGCATTCAAGACTTGTGTAATGGTGAACTTGAGAAACATTTAGCCCACCTTGAATAAAAGTGGATTTTTCCCCTCAACACGCTACAATCAATGGGGTTGAATGAAGCAGTAGAGTAGCTCACCATAATGTGATCTTATCGGTTGGGTTTGCTCATGTGCCTCCTGCCTCCTATGTTTAAATAGCCATAATTGTTGGTTTCTATTTGTGGCTCGAAAATTAGCTAGCTGTTGCTGACATGTCCTGAAGCAGCCATCTCCCCTTTTCCCCATGGCCAGTATCTTCCCCCCCTTGTCCAGCATCTGCCCTCCACCTCCGTGTCCCTCCTGCCAATGCCAATGCCCAACTTGGTCTCTATCCCTTCTTGCCCTCAAACTGCTGCTGCTACTGCCACTGCTTTGCTCACTGTCGACGGCAGCGGCAGTTAAAAAAAAAAACAAGCACAAGCATGAAAGGGGTGGGACCGGCAGAAAGGTTGAATAGTGGAGAAATGTGAATAGTGAAGTACCCCAGGGATCTGTGCTGGGCCCGCTGCTTTTTAACATATTTATAAAGGACCTGGAAATGGGAATAATGAGTGAGGTGATTAAATTTGCAGATAACGCCAAATTATTCAAAGTTGTTAAAACACAAGAGGATTGTACAAAATTGCATGAGGACCTTGATAAACTGGGAGACTCGGCATCCAAATGGCAGATGACATTTTATGTGGACAAGTGTAAAGTTATGCACTTAGGGAAGAACAACCCAAACTATGGTTACACGATAAAAGATTCCACAATAGGAACCACCACCCAGGAATAGGATTTAGGCATCATCATAGATAATACGTTGAAACCCTCTGCCCAATGTGCAGCGGCAGCCAGGAAAGCAAATACTGTACAATGTTAGGAATCATAAAGAAAGGAATGGAGAATAAAATGAAGGATATTATAATGCCTCCTTGGTGCACCATACCTTCAATATTGTATGCAATTGTGGGCACCATATCTTAAAAAGGACACAGGAGAATTAGAAAAGGTACAGAGACGAGCGACAAAAATGGTAAAGGGGGTGGAAGGATATCCCTACGAGGAAAGGCTTAAAAGGTTAGGGCTCTTCGACTTGGAAAAGAGACAGCTGAGGGGAGTTGTGATAGAGGTCTATAAAATAATGAATGGAGTAAGACGGGTAAATATGAATCAGTTATTTATTTATTTATTTAACAAATATTTCTATACCGCTCTTTCCCAAGTATCAAGTGTGGTTTACAAGGAACAGTAAGTTATATGGTATGTGAAAGCGCATACCTAGTCGTTTTACATAGAACAAGTGGAACTATTTACAAGTAACAATATAACATTTGAACGGTAAAAAATTAGAACGTATTTACATTATGGGTACTTACAAATTATATCATGGAACAAAATTGTGATGCATAAAAATATTTTGTGTGTATTTGTATTTACCCCTTCAAAAAGTAAAAGACTAGGGGGCATGCAATGAAGTTAAATATAGCACATTTAAGAGTAATTGGAGAAAGTATTTTTTCACTCAACGCCTAATCAAACTCTGTAATTTGTTACCAGAGGATGTAAAAAAAGCTGTTAGTATAGCTGGATTTAAAAGAGGTTTGAACAAATTTCTGGAGGAAAAATCCATAAACTGTTATTATTTTATTTATTTATTTAGCATTTCTTAGTAACATAGTTTATGATGGCAGATAAAGACCAGTATGCTCCATCTAGGGGCATGTTTACTAAACACCGTTGCTGTGCGGGTTCCCGTTAGTGTGCGGGTGCCATATAAGGAGTGGGCGGGCCAGCCAGAAAAAAGGAAAAAACGGACCGTACCTGTGCGCATCGCGCTAATGTGCGGGTCCCACATTAGCGCGTGGGAAGGCTAAGCGGGGCGCTGCCAGGCACATAGAAGAATACAGCCGTAGCACAATGTTGAAGACAAAAATCAATGGTGCAGGGGCCATGGGTTCAATCCCCCAGTGTGCGCAACCAAAGAAGGCAGGGTGAGGCATGAATATTAATGGTAAAATATCATTTTAGGAGGTATACCACATTAGGGCGGCTGTCGGTGTTGCGCTGTTTAGTTTTTGCGGCAGTAATTAATATGTTGCGTTATGAATTTCGCTGTAAAATCTGTGGTGCATTAGGCGGCGCGCTGTACGTCGCTTGCGTTACGTGCGTCGTTAGGCTGTGCGCGGGACATCTTTTGCGTATTGTGAGGCAGTAGGTGGTGCTGTGTGAGTTGTTGACGGCATGAAGCGGTGGGAAAATATCCAAACACAGGACCCGAGACGTAGCACAATGGGGAAGACACCAACCAATGGTGCAGGGCCCACGGGTTCAATACCCCATTGTGTGCAATACAGAAAGGCTGGCCATGGCATAACTAGTACTGCTGGACAAGAAAGTTGCTGGAGGCACACTAATTTTGGCCGTCACCAGGCATCGCGCGGGTAAGTTTTTGCGGCAGTAACTAATATTGATCCACATTATGCGTCTCGCCGGCAGATGTGGGGGTCGTGAGTTGATGCGCTGGAAATGTGGGCGGCATCGGGCGTCGCGCCGTTACGCTTGTGCGGGTCTGGCAGCAGTAGGCGTCGCGCTGTTAGTTGTGAACGGCATAAGGCTGTGCGCAAATGTCCATACACAGGAACTGAGCCGTAGCACAATGGCGAAGACATTAACCAATGGTGCAGGGGCTATGGGTGCAATCACCCAGTGTGTGCAAGCCAACAATTCTGGCTGAACCATGCCTAGTAATGTTTTAAAAAATATATTTAGGAGGCATACCACCTTAGGGCGGCTGTCGGTGTTACGTTGTTGCGCCAGTAATTAATATGTTGCGTTATGAATTTCGCTGTAAAATCTGTGGTGCATTAGGCGGCGCGCTGTACGTCGCTTGCGTTTCGTGCGTCGTTAGGCTGTGCGCGGGACATCTTTTGCGTATTGTGAGGCAGTAGGTGGTGCTGTGTGAGTTGTTGACGGCATGAAGCGTTGGGAAAATATCTAAACACAGGACTCGAGACGTAGCACAATGGGGAAGACACCAACCAATGGTGCAGGGCCCACGGGTTCAATACCCCATTTTGTGCAATACAGAAAGGCTGGCCGAGGCATAACTAGTACTGCTGGACAAGAAAGTTGATGGAGGCACACTAATTTTGGGCGTCGCGCGGGTACGTTTTTGCGGCAGTAACTAATATTGATCCGCATTATGCGTCTCGCTGGCAGATGTGGGGGTCGTGAGTTGATGCGCTGGAAATGTGGGCGGCATCGGGCGTCACGCTGTTACGCTTGTGCGGGTCTGGCAGCAGTAGGCGTTGCGCTGTTAGTTGTGAACGGCATAAGGCTGTGCGCAAATGTCCATACACAGGAACTGAGCCGTAGCACAATGGCGAAGACATTAACCAATGGTGCAGGGGCTATGGGTGCAATCACCCAGTGTGTGCAAGCCAACAATTCTGGCTGAACCATGCCTAGTAATGTTTTAAAAAATATATTTAGGAGGCATACCACATTAGGGCGGCTGTCGGTGTTACGTTGTTGCGCCAGTAATTAATATGTTGCGTTATGAATTTCGCTGTAAAATCTGTGGTGCATTAGGCGGCGCGCTGTACGTCGCTTGCGTTTCGTGCGTCGTTAGGCTGTGCGCGGGACATCTTTTGCGTATTGTGAGGCAGTAGGTGGTGCTGTGTGAGTTGTTGACGGCATGAAGCGTTGGGAAAATATCTAAACACAGGACTCGAGACGTAGCACAATGGGGAAGACACCAACCAATGGTGCAGGGCCCACGGGTTCAATACCCCATTTTGTGCAATACAGAAAGGCTGGCCGAGGCATAACTAGTACTGCTGGACAAGAAAGTTGATGGAGGCACACTAATTTTGGGCGTCGCGCGGGTACGTTTTTGCGGCAGTAACTAATATTGATCCGCATTATGCGTCTCGCTGGCAGATGTGGGGGTCGTGAGTTGATGCGGTGGAAATGTGGGCGGCATCAGGCGTCGCGCTGTTACTCTTGTGCGGGTCTGGCAGCAGTAGGCGTCGCGCTGTTAATTGTGAACGGCATAAGGCTGTGCGCACATGTCCATACACAGGAACTGAGCCATAGCACAATGGCGAAGACATTAACCAATAGTGTAGGGAGCATGTCCCCAATCACCCACAGTGTTAGTCCACAACGAGGCATATGTTTAGGGGTGAGAGAACCAATGTTCAGCATAAGGCGTTGCGTTGATGGGCATGAGGCGGTGAAAAATATCCTTTTGGAGGCACTGTAATAGTAGCCTGCAGAAGTGGCGCATTGATGGGTATGCACAGGAACAGACCCACAGCACAATGATGATGACACTGACCAATGGTGCATTGATCAGGGGTTGTATACACGGCTGTGCAGAAATAGAAAAAGGCTGGGTGATGCATCACCTGTCCTAGGTAATATTGCCAGATGAGGGGCATGAAGTTATTGCCCACATAATGTGTAAGAGGCAAAAGGCGCTGTGCTTATATCAGAGCCAAATGAACAGAGCCACAGCAGAAGGGTTAGCACACTGCCCAATGGTGCTGGCATCATGGGTCCAATCCCCTGCTGTGTTCAATGAATAAGGCTGGTTGAGCCATCACCTGTCATGAACTAGGAGCCATGTAACCCTCAATTGTATGTACTACTGATAGCAAATGAACTATGGAAGTACTGTAATAGCAGGTAATGCATAAGGTGCCCATCAAGGTACCTCAGAGGTCAAATTGTAGCGTACACTCTCCACAAACGAAACACACAATGATGTGTATAGGGTGCGTTTTGTGTGCCGTAGGAGGCAGGGCATTGACCAAACACAGTCAGTGCTAGTACCATTGTGTATTGTAATGTATGGAAATCCAAAGTAGGTGAGCAGACATGCAAGATGGAACAGCAGTGTAGCAGAATGGTCATGGCACTGACTGAACGTGAAGGGGTCATGTGTCAAATTGAGCAGTGACTAAGCCTGGGTTACCTACATCTGCGTACAGCATGCAATTGGACAGCGATCTGTGTTGCCAGCTAAACACAAGCCCACCCCAGTGCACAGGAGTATGTCACCCTTTAGGGTGTCACTGAATGCACATCATAAACCACCATTTCAGTGATGGCGAGTTCACATATAACCCAAACACTGCACAGAGCTGAAAGGAAACGTCAAGCAGAACGACAAGAACCACAGACATCACATGTGCTGCAGTACAATAATGACATCCAGGACATGTGGCATCTACATAAATACACACACAAATTGGGTCTAGCTGGAGCTATGTACAGAGTGATGCAAATGTAACATCCAATCATGATCGTGTGCGACAGACAACGTGAAGATGTGTCCAGCAGATGCGCCTGAAATAGCACAACAGGTGAAATCTCATGATGATAGTGGACCAGCGGTTATAGGCAGAGCACACACACGAGCCAACCATGGAGAGATGAAATGCAGGAAGGTGTAGGAGTGCAGGATGGCTTGTAGCAGCATGCACATCAGGGCAGGATGACACAAGAGCTGGGAGTCAGAAGATGGACAGAACCATGGGTCAAAACTCAGATGAGGGTACAATGTGCTTACATCACAAACCTGCCAACATCTGGCCGCCAAAGAAATGGAAACGACATCTGCACGACAAGCAGACACAGCCAACAGAACAGAGATTAATCACACCGAGGACCACTCCCAAAAAACAAAAAGCAACCAAAGGTAGCACAGAACAACAACTTCCACGTCATAGCAAAGGCTGCATTCACAAGCAGTCAAGCCACCCACACAGCACGCGTGCTGGTTGTAAGGACAGGCAAACCCACAGGAGAAAGCGGGAATAAATGCACCTGGTGATCTGCTGTGATCAGATCACATCACATATTGTATATGGTACCAGCGACACATGCACACACACACAAGGATATGTTATGCAGTGGATACAGCATGCAAAAGGAACAGAACACATCACCCCAATTGTAAAGGACCCACACATACCCCTACTTGAAACACTGACTAAATGCAAAGCCAACCCACCCACCCACCAATCAAACACAGAAACACCAAATCACAACCCAACAGTAATGAAACGCACATGGAAGAACTACCAGACCAGACGCTTCCAAAGGCTTCAATGTACCTCTGAAAATTAACTAATGCCTGTAATGGACGTGACATCTAGCGTCCTAACTGTATGCCTCCTCTTTACGCAAAACCCTACCAAGCAGCCCCGGAAATAAGACAGGCCAAATATCTTCTAGAATATAGCTTGAAAAAAAGCATTACCAGAAATCCCCCAAACCCCCACACATAATCAACCCTAGACGAATCAGACACTGTTCACAATCTGTCAATGTCCATAGCATGTCCTATGTGCCCTGTGGTCACCCTTAATGTAGCCTCCCTGGGGATGGCCCTGCCCTACCTGTAAACCCCACCCCTTGTAATGTAATGCAGATATGACCCGCAGAAATGTTGCATCAACATACACCTACATAAATGAATAAAAACAAAAAACACCCAGAGGAAAGTAAATAACCAACAAGGGCAGTGCTTGCTGTGTGGTTGAGCTGCCCAGCAATTGCGGACAGGATAGGAGCCAATTCAACATGAGAAAAGGTGCAGCACACACCTGCTCAACCTCAATATTACCACACCCCCAGGTGTAGTGCTGTGCAAACAACATTAAGAAAGAGACCCATGCAACAGCGAATATGTGCTGCCTTGTCAACACAGAGTGAACACCTTGCTGTACACTGACGACAGACAAGGGTGTGTGTAGAGGTGATGAAGCAGCTGTAAAATAATGTTTCCGTTTCCAGATATTCCATAAAAAAATACGATGTTGTGAGGCAAACTGCTAAGCACTGTGTGAACAAACATGCCCCCAACCATACACACAAACAACACACTGAGGGCAAGCCAAACATTACATTCCAAAGGGAGGGCCTGTATGGGGATGTGCCGCACTCAGTGATGTGCCAAATTGCAGACACATACACAGCTGTCATCAAACACTAATGTGAGCACAGGGGTCCATGGAAATTACCATCAAATCCGTAGACAAACGTGTAAATGTGGTCCATGAGTGGAGGAGCAGTCTAGTGTTCACATAAATGTCTTGCACACAAGGCAAACACGCACCATATCACAACAGCACACCATGCGCCCTGGGGCAAATCAGTGGAGGTACATGTGCAAGAAAAGCCAGGATTCCCATGGTCCCAAGGAGTCATGTGTGATGGAATGTTAAACATTGTAATGCATGTATGTCACAGAGATAAAGTACAGAAAGAGACACATGTCTGAACAATGAACATATTTATTTTTTCTAACACGTCTCATACATACCATACACAGTGTAAACAGAATTGCAAGGTGTGTCCCACCCTGGCAAATGATGGGAACACAGTCAGCAATGTCAAAATGCACATGCCATGCAAAGGTCAACTCAAGAGCAAAACATAATGGCACGAGAATAAATGTTCATCAGGTGCATGATATGCACTGTGTAGCAGGGCCACACAACACAGCAGATGCTGCATGCCCACAATGTGTCACACACATATGCGTGCATGTAGACAACAGGTGTGGCAGAATGAGAAACCAAAACACATAACATGTCCCCCCAAACATAGCCCTCATGCAACAGAGGAGGTCACCAAATTAAAAATACATATGCTGCCAATATGTTGTAATGTGACAAACACATCTGCAAGCGAATGTCATAACTCCCACATAATGGCAGATCACCACATCAGCAATGTGTCAATGTACACCCCAAATATTATAT
Organism: Ichthyophis bannanicus; assembly: GCA_033557465.1. NCBI lineage: Eukaryota > Metazoa > Chordata > Amphibia > Gymnophiona > Ichthyophiidae > Ichthyophis > Ichthyophis bannanicus. Next base: position 1,267,770,492 of record CM066032.1, on the reverse strand, counting down.
CAAACTGACTGACTATATGCTAACAGGTAGCAGGGACACATGAACACAGAGTGAATACAAACCACAAAACAGGCAGAAATGTGTACACATAACACCATACAGGAGGCCCCCTTGCATTGTCTGTTGGTTACACAGTCGCTGGCCACATATAGCAGGTTACATGGAATGCAGATGTGTAGCACGAAAATGGTCACCCACAATAACACACCCCAAATACAATGTCCCAATGAGAGTGTGGTAAATGCAGGGGGTAACACAGGACTGTGCAGACGTGCAATGCAAGGCGTGGCCATACATGCAGAGTGTCATGTCTGAACATCAAACAAACACAATAATTAGCATGTGAATATGCAAAGAATGGCACATAATCTCACACTGCAACACACCGAGGTCATAGCTCCACATGTTGTGGCTCACAAACAGAGTCACTCTGATGCACAGCCACCAGCCGGACACTAACATGGTACTGTGATGCCACACATGAATGTAAACCACATTGCCGCCTACACACATCAATCAAGGATGTTGGTGGGCATGACCGTGTGTTATAGGAAAACATGTAGCATGTCCAGGTGTGTGGCAGGTGGACATAGACAATTGCAATGCTGAAACTGTTCCCCCCTGCAACAATCATGGCTGTATGCTACAGTTGAAATAAACAGATCAGGTATCCTGAGTGCCATGTCACACACATGGGCCAAAGCTCTGCAGTAAACAACATGTGAGGAATGTCCAAACGACACAGATGATGTCAGTCCCTGATGCGCAAACTGTACCAAAAGCAAAGGCTTCCTGACATCCAAAATATCACTTACAAATTCCCAGGCAAACATGGGCGTGCATAGTAAAGTGTCACATGCCAATATGGCACAGTCCGAGGAGGTTCATCTGTGTCCCTGCAATCAGCAGGACTGTCAGCTACAGCATGGCACAAACTGTGTGCTGTACATGTCTGTCATGGTCAAACAAGCAGTCCAAGAGCAATAACGTCCAGCACAGGCCTGTGTTCCACTCACAGAAGTCAAACATCAAATAGGATATTTCCCATTAAACAATAACATGGTGCACTGTCCCACAACAGCTGTTGGATGAGGAGACGAGATGCACTGGAGGAAATGTGTCCATAATGTCCACTGCCCTGTGCAAAGAAAGGATAGGTGTGGCCAATGTTAGTAACCCTGCAACAACACCACAAATTGCCACAATGCACACTGCACTAATGAAAGATTGAAGTGATGGAAATGCAAACATGACAGGATATGCACATCAAATAAAACACAGATGTGAAAGGAACAGTACATGTTTGCTGCAGACACGGGTGTCACATGGAGATGGGTATGTTAAATACCATGTCACACAGGCATCTCACAGCTACACACTATATGCATCCCTTTTTGTGTACAGAGATGCAACATTACATGTCCATGAGATCAAATGATACCCCACAAAAGGTACAGCCATATGTAATAACAATTAAACAAAGGTGGAATCTAACCTATGTGTCCATGATGTGTCCCTCATCAATCCCATCAACTGCTGCATATGTACACCAGGTCACAGCGAACGGAGACGATATCAGGTCAACCAGTAGAACCAACATGTAAAGTCACACATCAGGGATCTTCACATCATGCCTATGTCAGACAGAAAACAAATGTTGCTCAACACCAGTCCCACATAACACAGGACACAACTCTGCTCACCAGAAATGTGGGTGATGATGAATAGGTGAACAGCACTACTGTAGAGGTAACAAACCCCACAATGCCCCCCAGGTGCCCGCACCCATCAAAGCATATGACAAGGTATCATGCATGTACAATGCAGCACCACATAAGCAAACCAATAAACAGCCACCAGCACAATATGCGTAGTACAATGTGACAGCTGACATACGTGGCCTGTCGGTGCCCAAGTGCTAATTTGTGCACATAACGGTCGAGTGACATGCAAGGACACCCTGATGATGGCCTATGTAACTAAAATGGTGGAGGCAGCAGGTGTTGCTTCCGCAAAGCTAGCCCATCAAGGCCCACATGTGGATCTGTGGAAAATCTACCAGAAAACCCATCACAGGAAAGATACTGGTCACAACCGCACGTGGAGATGTGTGACAACAGGCAAATATGGGTAAGACCAGCACACAGAATATACGTGAACAACACCAGCTGCCAAATATGATACATAACAGGCTAGATGTTGTGCACCTGACATCACACACATACAATGTATCGGTAGTTCTACATACCCTGGACCCCAGCATTTCTGCTGATGTTCTGCCATGTGCTAATGACACACACCGACAGCACTGTCATCACGTATGTCCTGTGTAGTGGAAAGAAGAAACAACCTTGTCAGGTTCCAGCGCTGAACGCCACACTGCAACGTACTGTCCCCAGCTGTAATACACCAAAACATGAACCAACAACGGACTGTGTGCACCCTCACACTGCACAGATCTTGTACATGGGAGAGGCATCATGTACATGTGTGATGCAAATACCAAGGCCCCCCACATCCATCATATGCCTCCCCACCCTCCTGCTGTGCCACACACGTGCCAAAACAGCTGGATGGACACACCATGTTGGTGACGCATCCCAAGGTTCACACTATATGTCTGTGCCTCCCTTGTTCAGACAAACACCCCCTCTCTGTGTGCAGTACCCTCCAATTTTGTTTTGAAGCACAGTGTAAGTACCTGTGTCACCTGGAAATATGCCTCAATACCACCTGTATACACTGTGTAGATGCATATTATGTATTGTACATCTCCCCCAGCAAAGAATAATGACAGTTGTGTGTTATCATGTGATGAAATACATGGCAAGGGCAGCACCATGGCTCTCCACAATAACCACCATGTCTGCATGTCACCTTACCGTGATTGTTGCATGTTAACCCATTGTGTAACTGTGAGAAAGTTCAACCAAGGATAGGTTTGCTGTCTCAATGCCCCAAATAACCCCACATAGGTCTGTGTGTGTATGTGCATATAACATCCCTTGATAGTGTCCTCAAGGTATCTGTGTGTCTGTACCGTGCTATCCTGCCATACACACAGCACGTCCCACACGCATGAGGCAGATGTAGAGATACTATCAAATACATATGCCACCACTAAAATGGAAGACCCCATAAAATCGGAAGGGCAAACACATCTAGCGTCACATTTGCCTAACGAAATACACCCATTCAGCATCTAACCCACTGCACATCTGTATGTGTGTACATGTAATATACTGCTATGCATTACTCCACCACAAATGGACTGTAGCAATCATATGGCCCCCTGGCTGCCCACTGCACATGTCCACATAATTCACCATATCCATGCCTGTGACACCTGATGAGGCATACCTTACCACACACTGCGCTGCTGCTGCAGCAATACACGTGACACCTTGTCAGAAACACCATAGGAACGTTATCAGGTGCATGTGTACTGTGATATGTCTGACATATGGCATTGAAAATATCCAACATACAAACATAGCAAGCTGACAGGAGCAGAACACACACACACAAACACCCACAGATTGCAGTACACAAACAAAGGTCCCGCATGAAAGCTCACCACAAACATGGACACCTCTATCACACCAAACCCCTAACCATCTGCCTGACCCAGGGCTCCTCACACACAATAACACCAAATAACTGTGTCTGGCCAGCAGTTGCTAGCACAAAAAACCACTAAATGGTACTGTGACCCCCAAAAGCTCTGAAAGGTGTAGCAACACCCTCTGACCCACAACACCAACAGCTGCTACTGTGCTCTGTCCACATTGTCCATCACACACCTCTGACGACATGTTATGATGGATGTTTAAGAAAAGGACAATGCAGTGTTGCATCTGAATGGTAAATGGTCCAAACATCACCCTTTGTAACCCTCCCACGCATACAACAGCACATATATGTGGGTAGATGTGCAATACATACCAGTGAATCTGTCTGCAATCAATCGACGCCTGACCGATGTGCCTGCCTGTGTGTCACCACAGGCACGTACAGGGGGGCACGGTGGATCCTCCTCCACATCCTCATTAATCTCTGCAGGGATACCATGCCTGAGAGCAATGTTGTGCAGTATGCAACAAGCTACGATAATCTCTGCAACAGTCATTGGCGAATATTGTAAGGCCCCACCTGATCTATCCAGACACCTGAAGCGACTTTTCAAAACGCCAAAGGTGCGTTCTATGACTGAGCGGCTGGATGCGTGGGCCTCATTGTACCTCCGCTCTGCACGTGTCCGTGGTTGACGCACAGGTGTCAGGAGCCAGGGCCGACACCCATACCCTGCATCACCTGCAGAGAAGAATGTTGCATGTGAATGACTGAGCGCATGACACCATAAATTCACAGATGTATAGACGAGAGACATAACCCCACAACACATCAGGACAGACATATTTTACATCACAATTATCCATCAGACCTAACAACTATTCTGATAGAAACACAACAAATGCCCTGTCAGGTCTGTAGAGACATGTCCGAGAACAACACAATCCCACCTTGTCCCCCCAAATGAGTCCTATGTTGAGCACACGTCCCATGTTATGTGGCTCATGTTCTCATCACCGACACCATCACCACCAATGGTAGAGTACGCAATAAAAACACACATGACACATACAAACAATATATGTTTGCAAAGTAAAGAACACAATAATGTTTGCTGGGCCAATGTAGGCGCACACACACAACATGTTTGACTGTGATGTCAGCCAGGATGAACACAATATCACCATGACACCCCATGTCGTCAAAGGTCTCCATATCTACATATAGCAGTATAACTTAAAATGCTGTTGACCGCTGTCAACAAACCATCTCAGTAGACACCATGTCTACTGTACCCTCACCGTTCCATCCTTGTTAAGTTGTGCTCCACAGAATATGACATTGTAGGCCACATGATTTGTAAAACATCACAGCTACTGAGTATGACAACGTTCCTGTGTATGTCCCACCAATACCCCTACGTCTGGCCAAAAACATAGGCCCACGTCTTTGCAGTCAAATCTCCCAAATGATGAGTCACATCAGGAGAATCACGGACAATGACGCCTCAGCACTGCACATGTGCAGTGCGCAAAGGTAATGCTAACCCCAGTCCGGCCCCACCCCTGTAATGGCAGAGGACAAAAGCATTTGCACAGCTATGCAAAAATGTACACCCAATAGCAAAGGCAAGCAACATGCATCATATGTTGGCAACCCCCCCCTGTCCAGCAAACAACAGCTGACAGACCCATGAATGATTGAGTGTGTGGCCCTCACACGCACAGGACATGCATTAGGAGCATGGATTGTAAATAACACACGTCTGACATGACCTAACACAGATACAATCTAAACCCATGCATACACAGGTGGGTGGAAATGCCCCCCCCCATCCCTGTGTGCAGAAGGTATACAGACACAGGTGCCAATACACACCCGACACACACATCTGAACAGTTGCATATGTTCCGTAACAACACCAGCATCTCCACATCACATATGGCTGTGAAACGGATGTGACATGGCTAATCATGTCCCCTGTTAAACAACGTCTACAGTCCTGTAATTATGTAAAGTCACAACAGTTGTCGGTTTGCTGAATGGGAGTTCATGTAGCTATAGCACAGTGGCCAATATCTGCAACACATGGGTAATGTTACGTAAACACATACATATATGACTAATCATCGAAGATATATATGGAGATACTCACCCAGCAATATACAGTCACCGTAATGTCCATCCTCAAATTCCCTAAATAGTGCTGAGCGATGCAGGATATAGGAGTCATGGGTGGACCCTGGAAACCTTGGGACCACATTCAGAATATGCAGATTAGCATCACATACAACCTGAACATTCAGGGAATGGTAGTGTTTGCGGTTGCGGAACACCACCTCCCTGTCTCTGGGCGGGACCAGGGCAACATGTGTGCAATCAATAGCTCCCATCACGTGTGGTATCCCGGCTAACGCCTCAAAGGCCTGGTCCAGGGTCTCCCAATGTTGCCTACTGTGGGGAAGGGCTATGTACGTCCCCACCCGGCTGACCATAGCACGCAGTACCTGGTGGAGACAGCGTGAGAAGGTGGGGCGGCTCATGCCACCCACTGCGGCCACAGATGACTGGAAACAGCCAGAGGCAAAGAAATGTAAGGCAGCAAGGAGCTTGACTACACCTGGTATGGCATGGGACCGGCTAGTCAGGGGCTCAAGGTCAGGTCGCAGATCCTCATACAGCCCCCTAATAGCCCTTGTGCTCAGTCGGTACAGGGAGATGACCTGGTCCTCACGCATGCCCTGGAGCTGGGCCCTGGGCCTATAGAGCCGCAGCTGCCGAGCCTGCACCTCAGTACGCCGTCTGTGCCGTCGCCGCACAGCACCTCTCTGGCCAGCCGCCGCAGCAGCAGGTCTGAGTTGCTGCGGGTCTACACCCATGCCCTGTGCCACAGCCCCATGGACATCATCTCCCCTGTCCAGCAACCGTAGCATCTGCCCACGTCTTTGGGCACATGCAACAACTATTATGTCCTCCATGTAAAGCCCTCTGTGACTACACAAGCACAAACACACAGACAAACACAGACACACAGACACACAGACACACACACTTGCCCAAACACTGCACAAATGGCAAACCACCACAAACATCAAAGACAACAGACAACTCCCACAATATGGCTCACTACAGTTGCTCCCAGATTCTCCAAACAAACACACGCGGCGCCTACCAAAACCCCCTCAATGTTGCTGACTGAGCACCCTCTTTTTATACAGTGTACAGTTATTTTCCGTTTTGTCGGTACCGCGCCCCGTGTGCGCAGTGCGCATGCGCAGGAGGTCACGCATCGCCGCCTGTCTGTGCGTGCCGCGCATGTGCAAGCGTTGTCACGTGTGCGTGTGTATGACTGCGACGCGCATGTGCCAATTGGGGCGCATGTGCGTTTGGGTGTGCGCGGAGCCCATGTGAACCCCGTTACGCATGGGCGTATGCGTTTCACCAAAGTCATGATGCAAACACAAACGGTCATGCGCTAAGAGTGGCGCTTGCGTGTCGCGCAAGCACCTTAAAAGGCCAGCGCATGAGCATGCGCAATTCAACACAGGCGCGTCGCACAAGCAGCGCCGTCGCCGACGTCCTGCTGCAAACAAACGCCCACGCGTTAAGAGGTGCGCCTGCGCATAACGCACACAACCATAGAGCGAGACGCATGAGCATGCACAATGAAACACAGGCGCGTCGCACAAGCAGTGACGTCACACAGTGGCGCATGCGCAACGTATGCACCATCCACAAAACTACAAATGCACCCAAACGGAAGCAAAATGTTGAGGGTTGGTTGAGGAGTCAGAGCGAGTGTATACAGAGTTGATGTACGTGAGAGGTGGTGTAGTGAGAGGTGGGTCAGTGTCATTTGGGTAGCCACATTTTCCCGTGGTGTTTGATAAGTACCCATATCTGTAGTCTGTCATTGTGTGTGTTACCTTGTCTGTGTATTGTGTTAGTGACTGTTCTGTTCCTGTGCTGCGTGCCTTGTGGTGGGGTCGTGGTTGCGGTGTCTGTCCCGTGCCTGTTGTGGGAGGGGCGGAGGGGGTGAGGTGCAGTGGGGAGGCGAGTGGTGAGGTGAGTGGGGAGCAGAGAGGAGGGAGGAGGCCGATGGAGAGACAGACCCGAAGCCAGCGGGGGAGGGGGAGTGACAGGGAGACACACAGGGGTACAGAGAGAGATAGGGAGCCAGGGACAGAGACAGAGAGGGATAGAGAGAGGGATAGGGATAGGCAGGGAGGGACACAGACAGAGAGGGACAGAGAGAGGGGCAGAGGGAGGCTGAGGGTGGGGGAGGCTGAGCCTGGTGTATTTGCGGGTGAGGTGGTGCCGCCAGTACCACTAAAGGCAGGGCCTGCGGGGACTGAGGGACCTGTGGAGGTGGGGGCAGTGCCAGGGCCATCAGTACCTGCACAGCCTGCTCCCAGCAGGCACACAGGGAAGAGGAAGCGTGTCCCTGTGTCTGAGGCTCTCAGGAGGAGGGCATTAAAATTCACAGACGCTGAGAACCACAACCTCCTCTCCATGGTCCTTGAAAATTACGAGGTTCTGTTTGGCCGACAGAGCACAAGGACAGGCACAGCAGGGCGTAACGCGGTGTGGGAGGCGGTCCAGCGAGGGGTCGCAGAGGCAGGGGCCCCCCCACGGGACATAGATAGCCTGAAGAAAAGATATTCCGACATCAAAAGAGGTGTACGGCAGCACCTCTGTGCCGAGAAAAAACATGCTAGGGGTACAGGAGGAGGGGGCCCCCTGCCAGCCATGCTGACGCCCCTGGAGCAACAGCTGTGGCCGAACGCCTCGGTCCGGTCTACACCTATGGTCTGCCTGCGCTGAAGGATACTGCAGATCCACATGCAGGAAAGTAAGACATGCAAATCCATCACATCGCAAAACCACCCTGAGATGATCAATGAGTAGACAGCTGACAGGTGCAGATGCACACACATACCTATCTCCCCATTCCAAGGATGTCGTTAGCCTTGTGTCTGAGGCTGTGTGCACACCCCATCATACCCTATGGTGGCCAACACATAGACACAGTGCGAACACTATGTCGGTAGACGTGAGGGTCAGAGATGTTTTGCGCAATGTGTCTGGGGTTGTTTCCCTGAGGGTGGAATGATAAAGCGGCCCGTGTAATCATATGTAGATGGTGATTACTGTCTGCCAACACATGGTGGCATGGAACAGTTGTAATGGAATGTGTATTTGCCAGGGTATGGGCGAAGGGGAATGGTCACCACAAATGCAGTATACGGAAATATACATCCACACTGTATTTAACAATCCGTCATTTGTTCATGTTTTACAGAGTATTGTAAACATGGGAAACACACTATAATGTACCTGTACTGTAAACCCAGTTACCCAGCCGCGTCATGTGACCCTTGTCAGGATCACTGACGGCTGGTACACACACAGCAGATGTATGAGGATAGTGGAGGAACATCCAGGCCTTGCCGTAACAATCCCTGTCAGTCTGACACGTTCTGCAAACCCTTTGTCATGCAACACAATCATTGACCATTGGGAAGCCAAGGGTATAGCAACCACGAGGGTTCCCCATGATTGCACAAACCTCTGGCCATGTCTGTCATCCGCATCTATGGGATCTCACAGCTCATTACAGGGTAACTATGGCGTCAGTACAGCTGGACTGTTTGCAGGGCTCACCCCACTTTGACAAGGGTATTGCTGGCAGATGTCAGATGTGGATGACACATGATGTTATCTGTGTCTACACATCTCTGTCATGCATTGTTGGTACCCCTCTCACACCTGTGTGTGTATGCAAGTAGTGGATGACACTAGTTAATATTATGTGGCGTGTCCGTGAACCGTGTCTCACACGTACGACACTCAGATTCCCCCTGGATCATATCCCCTCCATAGAGATATGTTGTTTAACGTACACAAGAGTACATGGTACATCTCACAGATGTGTGTGGATATATTCTGGGTATGTCCCAACCCACGTCAGCCTGCATGCACCCGCCCTCTCAATGTCTGCCTGTAATTAGGTGAAAGACAGTGGTCAGCCAACCGTGCTGCTACTAGAAACTGTCACTGGGATGAGGGACACCATGTACCATGTCCTGGGGAGTCCACGCATATTTGTGCCCACTCTGTCCACCCCCCCATGGGTCAGCTGTTCCCCCCAGAGGGCCGGACACCATTCCTGTGTCTCTCACTGCACACACACCTCACGTTTTCCGGAATGGTCTTGCCAGTCACAGGATCACCCTGCAAAACTGCTGGTGTGTTTGCAAAGACCGTGCCATATGACATCTGCTAGCCATTGCTTGCCCTAAACAGCCAAATGTTACAGCAAAATGTGCATGTCCCTGGCCTTCACATTGTTTCACATCCCCATCTTCAGCTCCCCTGGCTCCCTGCCACCCACCCTCTGTCACTCTGTCTCTCTGTGTTTAGCAAGCTGCCCCTGCATCGGGCAGTCAGCCCCCTGATGTGCTGTGGTCCATCAGTGTCCCAGTCATCCCCCTCTCACAAGGTGATGCGTGTTAGCTGATTGGACATGTGTTCCGTGTTGTAACTATATAAAAGGGTGCATGCACCTGCATGAACAGAACCTTACACCTGGACGACATCTGTCCACATGGACGTTGTGTGTGCAATCATGTCACAATTCCCCCCCCCCCCCATGTCACACCACAAAAACACCACAAGATGCAATACACAGAGGGACAAATATGTAGCTGTGTGATACACAGCTGTCATGTACCCTACATAGGCTTTGATTTGCTGCCAGCCCCATGGCCAATGACTATCCTGACGGGGCCCCCCCCCCAACGTATCAGGGATAGTACATCCTTAACACACATCCCATACAACTTCTGAGCGGGTAGGTTTAACAGGACTAGGGATCGTGGGGATCATGTATCTGTGGCATGTGTAGAGGTAATGCACATACCCATTCACTTGCAGTCTGGCTCAGTGCTATCACCCTCCCCTACGTCACACTCACACATGTACATGGCCAGTCAAATGTGGTGACATGTGACTGTTGGGGGGGACGGGGACAGCACAGAGTATGGGTGGTGGTGCACCATGGGTAGCCTAGTATCCACACCTGCCAGTACAGCAGGCAGACAGTACAGCAGTGCGGGCATAGATATTCCCTGACACATGTTATGGGAAATGTCCTGGCCAGGTGTGTCAATACACGTACTAACATGACCGAAGGGCAGATGTGTCACCCTTCCCCTGACCCTGTGGCTGCAGTAACACATGACCTGTGCTCTGATGATGACATATGTCCACCATGAGACATGTTGTGTACCCTCTCAGTTGCAGCTAGCCCTGTATTGGCGTGTTTATCCATGGCCCCCACCTAGGGTACAGGGAGACATCCAACATGTGGTACACATCCCAGCAGTGTGTGACACTGTTCCAGACATGTCATGGAGTAGAAGCCCCTACACAACTGCACCATCACTGCCCTATGTCATCTCATCTGTCACTGTGCATTTGTGTGTGACTGTTTCCTGTTTATCTGACATACTCTACGCACACTGCTACATGTGCCTGTCAATTGTCTCAGGATCCTCTGCAGTGGTATCGTCCTACATTGTAGGTTCGTGGAAGGTACATGTAGCACTGGGGAGACAGTATGTCCCATGTGAATATGCCGTGAGCAATGGCATGCACACCCAAACCTAGACTGTCAAGGATGGAGTACCTGTTGGTGCTGTGTAGCCCTGTCAGCACATACATTACACACATGGGGTGTGGGATCGACTGCTGAATAGATGGCCATATGAGGATATAGTCAAACCTGGAGGCCACACAGGGCATGCACGGCTGACTCCCAGACCAGCTTTAATGACACAGGTACATGGTTGTGGGCGATAGGTATGTGGGGGCTCTGTATGTACCACACATTCAGGGTACTCTGAATATCACATATGGGTGGTCTGGATCACACACGTAGATGTTGCTGTACAGCTTACACATATGTATTTATCTGTGTGTGCACACAATACAGGTGACTATAGTACATTGCCGACACATGTGGAGCAGGAGGAGGAAGAGGAGGAGGAGGAGCTGGAGCAGGAGGAGGGGGAAGAGGAGGTGTGGCACGCACCTGGAACAGAGAGCCCTGATACGGTGGTTGATGTGGGGAGTAGTCGCCAGGGGAGAGGCCTGGTCCCCGGGAGGGTCACATGGGACCTCCACGGAGCCCCACACCACCAATGTTGTCTGCAGCAGGATATGCTGCAGCAGCACCAAGGCGCAACGAAACTGGCGAGGATGTGCTACTACATGAGCTGCGTGCCCGTGGTGCTGCATCGCAACGCGACAATGAAGGTGGGTAATTAACATTCCTTCCATTAACCATCACTATGCTGTGTGTACATAGGCTCACAGATGTGCACCCTGGGGCAGGCCTGTCAAGGTTTAAGATGCCACACAAAGACACTTGTTGTTACAGAAGCTATCTTTGTGACACACATCAGCGTGCACTATGTGCAACACAGTGCTGGCATGGGAATCAAAGTGTGAGCCACACATGCACAGCATCCTATATATCATGACACACAATTGCTGTGCCAGACCAGTACCAGCAAGCAAGCACTGTGCCACAGGGTATACATCCCCTATGTATACTGTGCAGTGTGTTTGCCCACACACCTGTGCACAGCTAAGAGGGAGATGTGGAGGGGGCGTGGCCACCACACACAAAACACACACACCTCTAATCCATCTCAGGGGTGTGTATGTGGTGTATGTGACAGCATACCCTCTACAGCTGTGATATGCGTGTCCACATTACACATTACACATTTGAGTTACCTAATCTTTGTGCCTTTGTTGCCCAATGACACTGTTACACACAGCCTGACAGCCAAGAGAGTGTGTACAGCTACAGATGCAGATGTAACAGTACTGATGCGTCAGGTGCCTCTGTTTGTGAGGGTACACAAAATGGTGAACATATAACAGGAAGGTCTAGGCCCCCTGACTGTAGCACACCCATGTGCCATTGCTACATTGTGACAACTGTACCGTGCAGCAGCGCAAATCAGGGTTCACATACACAGGCGGGACATATGTGTGATATGCAACGTGATAATGGCCCCATCCCACATAGGCTTTATCAACAGGTGTCCACACAGCATCATAGACGACATTATCGTGTACAGTGCCTCATACACACAGAGAGCACTATATGCACACTGGACAGAATCAGATGTTCCTTTCCCCTGTTTTTGGGGGGCAACACGCCCCTGCGGTCACCTGAATGCCCACAACTAGGGTTGGCTGTGTGACATACAGCCAGAGTGGCGACGCTGTCCCCGCCCATGTATATTCCTAATGTACAGTCGTCTGAGGCGGATGGCCATTAGGGTCTATACGCCACATTACGTGTCCTTGCATCAGCATTGTGGATGAGGCCATCAGGTGATGTGGCTGGGGGGGACATAAAGTGGAGTCCAAACTGTATGGCATCACACAGGTAACCTGTGATGAGGCCAAGTTGCGTTTTGGGGTCAGCAGCTACACAGGCAGACCCGGTATAGGTTCCCCTGACCCCAAACAGACACAATATCCCAAATCCCAAACCTACATCCCCAAAAGGAAACGTTAAGCTGCGACAGCAACAGACTATTCAGCACCCTCCTGACATTGCAGATCCAGACAGTTCACGTGAAAAAAACAGTTCGCACTCACGGTAACATGCCCATTCAAACATGTATGTACAGTTGCGCTCATCCGCTGGGGAATACCTTGTGATGCCATGTGGCATGGTAGTCAGGTCGATGAACAGCAGTCTCATACAGGTCCAGCATGTGAGCAATGGCTGTATGGACAGGTCAGGTTGTGCTCACCTTCCCCTGGCGTCCACAATAGCCTATAGACGGCAGACACACATTCCATATTTTGACCCACCACACCCACTACAGATGCTATACATTGGCCCTGGCAAAGGCACATTCCATGACATGACCAGGTGATACGTACGTTCGTGTGCCAAATGCAACTGCTAGCTCACCCTCTGTGCTGTGCGACGCAGGGGCTGGTATACACCCAGGGACATCTGGCCTGTGGCTTGGTGTGAGCAGACTGCTCATTCGCCCACTAGGGATTCCGTCCTCCCTCTTGACATATCTCACAGACACATGCCCTCTTTCCCCGGAGGGATCATACATAGGTGACGTGTGTTGTAACGTGAGTCCTCACATCATTCCATTCCTAGGCCGTGGAAAATGTTTTGCCCCATGCCCGTGGTTTGGACGGTTGGTCTCCAAGTGACAGCTGTAGTACCTGGGATCCTCACACATTTCATTCCCCCTCTGACCCTGGTACTTGCACTGTAGGTTTGGGTTATCCACCTCGGGATACCAAGATGTCTGAGCCCTGCATTGCTGTATCCACTACTGGACTACGCAGCATCCCTGTGTCATAGTGCTCACCAGGCTCTTGCCTCCACAGCACATTGTCTCGTGGTTGGTGTATGCCCTGGGCTACCCTCACCTGTCGACTGCCACAGTTGAGATGCCTGCCATGTTGCCGCCCTCACATGTACACCTTCTGTCACCCTCCCGTGTTTGTGGCGACTGGGTGTGCCTGTAGGCTAGCATTGGATGTGTTTGTTTGTGAGCTATGTTTCCCTTGGGATGTATGCTTAGGTGAGCCATCCCCCATGTACGGGTACACCGTGTGTCCTCTTTCCTACCCAGGGCTGTGTGTCAGCAGGAGCAATGCAATATGCAACACTGCTGTCTGCATTTGGATGGATGCTAATATTGCACCGTGGAACAACACATGTCAATAGGGCCCGTGATGTGATGTGACCCGCTTCACACCTCACCCCTGCCTTGCCTGCTGCCAGGCACAATCAGGGATGGCCCACTCTCCTATATCCAGGGCTGAACACACTTATCTGAGGCCTGTCACTAGCATTTGCATGCCTAGCATACCCCTGTACATGTACGTCTGGAGTCTGGGACCCTGTGCAGCAGCAGGACTACATCACCGTGGCCCTTGAGGGCACACACAACATGGGCCCCAAGGTGTACATGCACTGTTTTCTGCCCACTGGGGTCACCCCCGGGAGGGGTTGGTGTTGTGAGAGAACCTTAGCTGTCACCCACATGTGGGAGTGTTGGGTCAGCCCTGGGTATGTTCTGGGAACCGCTGTTCACACCCCATCGCACATTGTCATGAGCACTGCACTGGTCACATGGCCGGTGTGTGTGTGTCCATCTGCTCGACCCCAACGTTCCCTGCCTGTATGCATCCCATATCTCCTACTCATTGTGTATCCCCTGGTGTTGTTGCAGTCAGTCGCACACCCTCCAGCCACCCACACACAATGTACACTTATCTGCTGTCTGTCTCTAATAGTACTGGTACATCTGATGGACGTTGTCTAGTTCTTGCACACACAGTGTATCCGTGTGCCTGTGTCTCACAGCACGTTCTCAGACGGCTGCCTAGTGTGTGAACCTACCCAATCATGATGATGCATATATTCATATGATACATGAAAGGTATTGTGGGTAATGTAGTTCATTTACCACAAACACAGCCGGAGACAATACCTTTGTTGTGGAACCAGTGGTAAAGCCAATAACCAACGTCTTATATTGATGGGGTTTAATTCACCCAGCACAAGTATGCTTGGTAGCATATAAATGAGGTTACTTGCGTGCAGTATTTAAATTGATAACATAAAGTCACAAATCAACTCATGAAAACAACCTTCACCCTGTCAGGCAATTAGCTAATGTTTTCCTAGCAAAGAATACCAAATGAAAGGTCACAAATAATGAATACACCTTGCTGCTTAGGTTAACCTCTGCTTATGTCCCACACAGATCCTGCAGTGATTCTCTCCTTGCTCACACACACAATTAGGTGCAGCTTTCATTAATATCAATTCCCCAGCTGAAAACCCTGAGCTGGCTGGCTGATACTGTGTGAGGCCATATCCTGCTTTAGGAACTGTTCGTAGTGCAATAAAGAACAAGGTTAGGTTTCTTTGTGATGGCTGATGTGTTTCCTCACAGAGAGCTAGCAATCGCACTTTGATAGAGAACACTCCATGTAAACAATAGTTTCATCTGCTGTGATTTCCCCCTCATCAATAAGCATAGGGTGACTATCATAAAATAGCACAGATGAGTCTTTCAGTAGGGAACTATCAAGAGAATGCTCATTGCCCTGCTGCCATTCACTATTAGAGATAGGGTCGGGATCAGTGTTCATACCTGAACCGCCCTTGCTGCCATGGTTCATCTCTGTATAGCCTGGCCAGTATGTACTCCAGTTCTTATGTCCAGCCTTCCAATCGTTATCCCTGGACACTGGATCTCCTCTCACATACCTTCTGGCATAGGTCCTATGGTCCCTTCCACGTGCAGTCTTCTCTCTCACCAGTAGCCACGGGTGATTCCTATCTCTGCCACTCCATTCCTCTGGGTGACCCCAGTCCAATGGTCTCTGCTGGCACTTGGAATACCTCCCAGTATAGGTACTGCCTTGGACTCTCCTAGATCTCTCAATGGCCTTTCTGCTCTTCCTTCCAGAGGGTTTCCTTCCTTCTCTATCCGTTTTGCTTGGCCTCTGCTTCTACAGGTGATATTGGAACCTGTAGCCCTTGCTGTAGCTGGGCTGGAGCTTGTAGCTGGGCTGTAGCTTGTAGCTGGACTGGAGCTTGTAGGTCTTGCTGTAGCTGCTATCTGTAGAAGCAGCTCTATTGTTATGCTGTCTTGATGTGTGCTCCTCCCTATCACAGCGCAGCTGTGCTGAATCAGGCCCTGCCCTTTGAGATGAGTGCCTAGGGATTACCTCATAGCTCTCTTGATTGAACACATGTATTCTCACTTCAGCCCCCCTCATGGATGCTGGACACCTGGTGCATTCTGGGACTGGTAGTCTTTTATGTGTGAGCTATGTGTTATTACCTCTACCAGGACTGACAGGAGTCTTGTTCAGAGTCACATCACCCTTTCTATAACTCCTACCTGAGCCATGATAGGCTTCCTTAGCAAAACGTACATGGTGTATGTCCTGTGTGTAATGTTTCTATACATCAAAATATGCATCTCAGTAGTACAGTTTGTACCATGCAAAGGGTATTTGTGTGATATGTTTTGCCTAGATCTGCTTGACAATTGTACCCGCCACAGGTAACTCAATGACCACCATCTCTTCCCCACACAGGCATTCGTCAGGAACTTGCAGCTATACGGCACAATGGAGAAAGCCTCATACAGGAGGTGGTGCTTCTGCGCCAACACATCCAAGATATGCCTTATGGGAGGATGTGTGTGGCCATGGAGTGCATCCAAGCTGCCCTGGAAAGGATGGCACCACCGCCCCTGCCGCCCACACCGCCACCACCACCACCACCCACACCCCCGCCACAGGCACAAGATGACCGTGTGGGGCCAGCTGCAGGGGAACGTATTTTGCAGCGTGCCAGACGTGAGAGGCAGCGCCGTCGCCAATAGTGCAATACCTATTACTGTAACATTGCATACATATAAAGTCTCCGTCCAATGTTTCTCTCCTTTTTATAGCATAGTTTGTGTGCACATGCATGCCCTGACCATTACCTGAGGGGTTCAGATCTGGCCCGGTATTGCCGGGGTGTCCATACTGTCTTGTATTACTGCACACATGGCATTGCACATAGTATGCCTGTTTGATGTACACCGCACTGATTTTAATAGCGCGGTATAGAAGCAAATGTTAAATAAATAAATAACTAAAATAAATAAATTTCATAACTGCATACGATCTGTGCATTGGCCCTTGGCTGCAATACACCAATGTTCACATAGGCCCAATGCCACATTGTGGGCAGCTGCAGGGTTACAACAACACTATCGTGGCCATTCCACGGTCACACCCCCTGATACTGTGCACATTGGGTGAGGCTCTGTGGCCATTGGCCCTGTCATTGGCAGGGGTGACATGCGTGTCCCGCCCCTCCATGGCACACATGTGTCAGAGGGACACATGGGTGTCATGCGTGTGTGCGATGCTGCTCTGCACCAGCAATTGTTGTGGGGACAGACACATCCCTGTGACATGACTGTTTAGGCGGGAGATATTAACAGCAACATGACCTGTGGTTACCCATGTCCCATTCCTATGCACAGATGTTCATCACACAGCTACGCATGTGGTGCAGGTAACATTATGATGGCCATGGCCACGCTACATGTCCAACCAGGTGTATGGACCTTCCCATGCTTGCCTACATGTTGTGTGGTGAAGGTACACACGTGACCAGTGAGGCAGGTTCAAAACATGTTTATTATAACAAACTGTCACACAATGGCCAACATGCCCAACATAAACACACGCATGAGGTGGGGGCGGGGGAAACACAGCGCAGCAGAGGGCACATAGGGGCATCACAGGTGCCAGCCGTGGTACCTGTAATGCTGTTCGGCAGGTGGCCATCGGGATGCCAGATGCACCACATCACTGGCCACCTGCCGAACAGCCCCAGTCAAACACTGCAGGGCGTGGAACACGACACGGATGTCGTGTCGTACGTCATCCAGGGCCATGCACACATCGTCGATACACCTGCCAGCACACAGACACACATTGTCTGTGGTCTGTGTGCTGGCATGAGCATGAGGTGTACCAGTGGCCCTGGGTGACGCACGGTCGTGCTCACGTCCGTGCCGTGCAGACGCCTGCAATGCCGGACTGGTGCCCCGGTGGCCCTCTGCTGGGCTGTGTTCCCCCCCAACCAACCCCAACCCCTCCCCGCTCCTTCCATACCACCCCCCACCCTCCCTGCCCACACAATCACCCCAACTCCCCCCTCCCTGCCTGCACCCCTGCCCACGTTGCCCCTCTGTCCTGCACCCCCCTCTGTCCCATCCCCATGCTGCCCTGGTTAGGGGTGTGCCTGCTGCCATCTTCCTCGTCCTCTCCCACATCACTGGAGGAAACCACCACCACATCTGCCCTCTCTGGTCCAGAATGTGGCTGCTCCATCCCACCAGGCTGGTCGTCCTCCTCCTCCACCTCCTCCTCCTCCTCCTCGGTTGTGTGCCGGGTGGTGGGCCTCCGGAGACTGTGGGCAGAGGTGTGTGGCGAGGCGTCGCTGGCATCACTGTCTGTGAAGGATGACATACATCAGGTGATGTCCATGTGTGTCACATACCAAATATGCAGATGCAGGTGGGAGACAGGCTGGTGGCCCTATGGCACACCTGAACCTGTGAGTTGCCCATTCCAATACTCACCATCGTGGTGGTGCTGGCGCTCCCTGCAGGCACGTGTGAGGAACTCCGGGTGGAATTTGCGAAGTTCGCGCCCCTTCTTCCTCAGGTCCTCCACCTGTGGATATGCAAAGGTTGTCAGGTGTCAACACATACCACCTGTCACTGGGGCTATGGGTGAACATACGTTGACTTGTCTGGCCCACACCATGCTTCTCCCCCACCCCTGCTGTTTGGGGCATATAGAGCATAGTAACCGACCTCCAGCAGTCAGTCCCTCCCACATGTGCAAATAGGTTAGCACATAGGTGTCACTGCCGTATGACATGAGCATAGCTTACATCCACCTGCACTGTCATGTAGGGCATCACACATCAGCATCACAAAGTGACTGCATGCTGCTCCTCACCCATATCCCCACAACAACCTGTCAGAACGGTGGACTGGTGGGGGTGACTGTGAGAGACAGGGGTGTAGACGAGTGGCCATAGGTGGGACGTCACAGAGACAGAGGGGATGAGGGAGGGAAGATCACCTAGGGCACATGGTGTGCATTGTAGGTCACATCCCTGCTGTGCAATGACAGCAGCTGTCAAAGGTGTGTGTGTTTGATGTATCCCGGAAGGGGCAGGACATGGTGAACGCTGGAGGTGACCAACTCTGAGCGTTTGCCACTGTATGATACCCATAGTGTGTATCCCCTGTGGGGCAGCTCACCTACACAGTTGGCTTCTGTGTCCCCCTCTATGGGTGTTGCCTCATGGACAGCCATGTGTGTACCTGGTCTGTCACAGCAGCACCATAACACATCGCATCCCTATGTGTGTGTGCCCTCATGTAGTGTTGCTTAGGCGCATATTGGGGATGTGTCATACACAACCCGCCTGCTGCGATGCCCCTACTTGTACCCCTTGTAAGCTAGTGTGGCCAGCTCCCACACGGCATGCAGGGGTGATAGTATGAGATATGTCCTCACATTGTGTTGTGAAGGGTGGGTGTGTTTGGGTGTTTTGCATGGGCCACCTCCCATGGTTGACAGTGTCCAGTCCCCCTATGGTGTGTAGCAACACACATGCATGGGGGTACATGGTGATCATGAGCTGTCCCATATCTCTGTCAGTGGTTTGCAGGGCGGTGGGGATGTACCTGACCAGGTGGTGGGATGTCCTCTATTTGGTATTGCGACTGTACAAGTTACGCCTGGTTGTTTCCCAGATATGTTGGTGTGTGGAACATGTACATTTCTGTCATGTAGAGCTGGGTGTGGTCCATGATGGCCATATGACCGATGGGCTACATTAGACATGCACAGTGTGTAGTCATTGTTGTCCTTGCATTTGCTGTGTAGTACTGTTTGACCACCCTGCACAAGCCAGACGTGTCAGCATCCACCTCATAGATCCTTGCTGTCACATTGTCCATGACAGTCAGACACACATACAGTGGGTGTATCAGACATTATCGTGTGACAGACATGTCACTTTTGGAGGCATATGCCACAATGTCAGGGGCAGGGACTCACCCCATGTGTCCACACCAGCCCAATGATAACCTTTTGCCATCATTTGCCCTCGCTACAACCATGACTGTCAGGCACGTACCATACCTTCCCCATGTCATATGGGAGGGCCACATCTAGGTGCTCTACATGTTCATGAGACGCCATTCCAATACATCCCCTGCAACCTTGTTTGGGACAGTATCCTGTGTGAGGGCAGGGATCCATGGCACACACAGCAGCCACACAAGCTGTGTTCATACACCAGTAACAGAGTGTCTGACAACATGTCATCTGTGACATTGTGTTGTGAACATAACCGACTACACCACAATGGGGTGCACAGGGGGCTTTCCATTTTGCACCACTGCTAACGTCTAACGCTGCCTAGTTATTCTCACAAACTGTGCCATGTGGGTAGGGTTTGGGGGGGGATATCCCCTCCTGTTCAGGGTGTTATCCTGTATGTCTTGATGTCCAGCCAGGGTGGGACCCTCCCCTGGCGTATGTGGCTATGGATGGATATCAGCCTCATGTCCCCTGTGTTGCATCTCATTTTCGACTGCAACTGAGTGGAACATGTCCACAGGCCAGGCCAGCCCCCAGTGGGTCTGAACTTAGGGTGTGACTACTTTCCATTTTGGACATGCTGGCACCCCCTTGCAATTCACATTACTGGACTCTGAGCCGTCCCATTCTCTAGGCACCTAGGGGGATTGCACATATGTTGTCCCTGTGGTTTTTGGGAGCATGCAGTGTTGGAACACAGGCGCGTAGTGTCTGCATTTACATGGTACCAATGTGTCCCACACAATAGACATCTGCATTGAGGGTCCATATGCCCATGCTGTGCGCCAAAACATTGTGTGTGCCAATGACACAATATGTGTGTCCTGGGGGGTTGTCTGGTACCCTGGTGTACTAGGGATGGCTGCAGGCCCGTGTCTTTGCCACATCAATCTGTGTGCTAGTGACACCTGCTATGCCTTTGCAGTTGTCATGGACACATCCCATGCCCCAATGCTAAACACGTGGTGTTATGACGCATGTGCCGACTCCCCACTGGTATAGTGGTTATTGACTCCCTTTGTTGGGCCTGGTGGTAACACCAGAGCTGTTGTCACCAACTGCATTTGTCAGTGCCACTGCCAGGGCATCCCTATGTTGTGGGGTTTATGTCCCTCTGGGAACATGCCACAATATGTTGGTCTAGATGTGATCCACACGACACATGGTGAAACACTGGGGAAATGGCTACCAACACAGCCACATTGTGGGGGGTGGGGGGTGTTTGCGCATGGCTGGACGTCTCGGCCAAACCACACCCCTGGATGCCATCCCACTGGTCAATCATGGTGACAGGTCACATGTGGGGCCTTGGCAGTCAGCACACTAGGCATGGCTGACAGTGACCAATGAGTGTTTGGCACTCCTGGAGCATGTCCTCCCGCACATGGTGTGTTCTCCATGCTAATGGCATGGTTTGGGCCTATGCATACATAGAAGAGCAACGTATTTGGGTAATTCTCAGTGTTCCCCTGGTGTTGTCTTTGAATCATGTCAACACAGCTACTAGTGCTGGGATATCAGATACACCAGTGTCACAGTTAGTGGGGCCCTCAGCAGTGACACACACAGGGGTTGCTTTCCCATACAGGTGTATTGCACTTAGACGGACACAGAGATGACATTTTTCCGTGACATTATGCACTGGGGAGCAGCAATTGGGCTTTTCAACAGGGCAGGCCACATGAGCTGTGGGGTACTCCCATAGGCTTTTATGGTGGATGGGGGGGAGCAGTCGCATACTGTCTTGCTCACTGCATCACAGACAGATATGGGTCAGTGCCCTCATGCCTATTCCAGGTGAATATCTGTCCCCAGTGCCACATACATGCCTCAATGTGGGTGTGGACATGTGTGCAGCGACACCTATGAGCAATGTCCATGTCTCCCTAAATGCATGGGGACGTCTCCCTTTGGCACCCTTGACAGACATGGCATTGGCATGGCACATTTGTTTGGCCAATGTGGATGTCCATGGGGAGGCCTTTAGCCCAGTAGGTATTACATTAGATACATGTGGGGTCACATTAACTGTACATGTCATGCAATCCAAACGCAATGGCACCCAGATGTAACGGTAAACATGTTTGTGTTCACATACATGTGACATTGAGTGGTTTGCCCTGAGCACCGTGGCAGGGGGCAGGTCCATGACACATGGATATCTAGATGGCCATGGATGTAATTACCTGACCCAACACATGAGTTGTGTGTCCTGTATGTCATAGGGCTACTGATAGCTACATCAGACGTACCTTGACGACTGTGAGACACAGCATACTGGCGATGGTGGACATGCATCTGTCACCTTCCAGCTTCTCGGGTGGTTTTATGTTCCTCTGACCTGTGTCCCTGAGGGTTCTATGAGATGTGCGTGCACACACTACGGACAATGACACATTACACGGATATGTGCTGTTTCGGCCCCTGTACATTTGTGGATGATAGGCTGTAGTGTGCAACCTGGATGTGTGTCTGGAACCCCCCAGAGGCAGCTGTGAGGTACATGTAGACAAAGGGTCATTGTGCCTGTAGGCATTTGTGTAGGTAAACATCAATTCTGCATACATAGCTGTGCTCATGTCCCTCTCGCAAGGGTTTGGGCTTCCATCTCGAGGCTACTGTGTGATAGCTTTTGTGAACGCACAACCATATCAGCATCTACCATAACATGTCCATACATGTACAGTGCGTGTGTTGGACTATGTGCCACATAGGGCAGGTGTGAGTTGCAACCAGACCACTATACCCTAGGTGACATATGGGACTGAGATAACCTCCGTTACAATAAGCTATTAGCCACCACGGTATTGGGTGTCCTACGGCATATCATCAGCAAGATACAGCATTGCAACATGGTGACACCCTGGACGCCAGATGCATGTATCAGGCCTGCATGTGGTACAGATAATTGACTGAACACCAACCTCACACTGCACCATATCACCAGGGTGACTGTGGCATACTGTGATGGGCTGGACAGACAACTGGGGATTGGTGGATGTGTTAGCCTACACTGTCACATGCATACCTATCTCCATGGTGGCAGACAACCCACTTGGATGGCCTCTCTGCACTCCTGGAGTTAGGGAGGAGGGTTCAAACTACATTAGGACACAGATCCATAGCTCCAGGGTGATAGGGGACCCACTTGGATGGCCTCTCTGCACTCCTGGAGTTAGGGAGGAGGGTTCAAACTACATTAGGACACACAACCATAGGCCCAGGGTGATAGGGGACCCCACTTGGATGGCCTCTCTGCACTCCTGGAGTTAGGGAGGAGGGTTCAAACTACATTAGGACACAGATCCATAGCTCCAGGGTGATAGAGAGCCCACTTGGATGGCCTCTCTGCACTCCTGGAGTTAGGGAGGAGGGTTCAAACTACATTAGGACACACAACCATAGCTCCAGGGTGATAGAGAGCCCACTTGGATGGCCTCTCTGCACTCCTGGAGTTAGGGTGGAGGGTTCAAACTACATTAGGACACAGATCCATAGCTCCAGGGTGATAGAGAGCCCACTTGGATGGCCTCTCTGCACTCCTGGAGTTAGGGAGGAGGGTTCAAACTACATTAGGACACACAACCATAGCACCAGGGTGATAGAGACCCCACTTGGATGGCCTCTCTGCACTCCTGGAGTTAGGGTGGAGGGTTCAAACTACATTAGGACACAGATCCATAGCTCCAGGGTGATAGAGAGCCCACTTGGATGGCCTCTCTGCACTCCTGGAGTTAGGGAGGAGGGTTCAAACTACATTAGGACACACAACCATAGGCCCAGGGTGATAGGGGACCCCACTTGGATGGCCTCTCTGCACTCCTGGAGTTAGGGTGGAGGGTTCAAACTACATTAGGACACAGATCCATAGCTCCAGGGTGATAGAGAGCCCACTTGGATGGCCTCTCTGCACTCCTGGAGTTAGGGAGGAGGGTTCAAACTACATTAGGACACACAACCATAGGCCCAGGGTGATGGGGTCCCCACTTGGATGGCCTCTCTGCACTCCTGGAGTTAGGGTGGAGGGTTCAAACTACATTAGGACACAGATCCATAGCTCCAGGGTGATAGAGAGCCCACTTGGATGGCCTCTCTGCACTCCTGGAGTTAGGGAGGAGGGTTCAAACTACATTAGGACACAGATCCATAGCTCCAGGGTGATAGAGAGCCCACTTGGATGGCCTCTCTGCACTCCTGGAGTTAGGGAGGGGGGTTCAAACTACATTAGGACACAGATCCATAGCTCCAGGGTGATAGAGAGCCCACTTGGATGGCCTCTCTGCACTCCTGGAGTTAGGGAGGAGGGTTCAAAGTACATTAGGACACAGATCCATAGCTCCAGGGTGATAGAGAGCCCACTTGGATGGCCTCTCTGCACTCCTGGAGTTAGGGAGGAGGGTTCAAACTACATTAGGACACAGATCCATAGCTCCAGGGTGATAGAGAGCCCACTTGGATGGCCTCTCTGCACTCCTGGGGTTAGGGAGGAGGGTTCAAACTACATTAGGACACAGATCCATAGCTCCAGGGTGATAGAGAGCCCACTTGGATGGCCTCTCTGCACTCCTGGAGTTAGGGAGGAGGGTTCAAACTACATTAGGACACACAACCATAGGCCCAGGGTGATGGGGGACCCACTTGGATGGCCTCTCTGCACTCCTGGAGTTAGGGTGGAGGGTTCAAACTACATTAGGACACAGATCCATAGCTCCAGGGTGATAGAGAGCCCACTTGGATGGCCTCTCTGCACTCCTGGAGTTAGGGAGGAGGGTTCAAACTACATTAGGACACAGATCCATAGCTCCAGGGTGATAGAGAGCCCACTTGGATGGCCTCTCTGCACTCCTGGAGTTAGGGAGGAGGGTTCAAACTACATTAGGACACAGATCCATAGCTCCAGGGTGATAGAGAGCCCACTTGGATGGCCTCTCTGCACTCCTGGAGTTAGGGAGGAGGGTTCAAACTACATTAGGACACACAACCATAGGCCCAGGGTGATAGGGGACCCACTTGGATGGCCTCTCTGACCTCCTGGAGATATGGGTTATGTTTCATAGTACATGAGGGCGCAGATCTATATCTCCAGGTTGCCAGGGCACACTTTGAGTGGCTCTCTGTAGCCCTGAGGGGAGGGGAATGTATTATACCACATTTGTTAACAACCCCTGGCCACCTGTGTGCGTCAGGGCCTTTGTGCTGAAGGTTCCACGACCCCTGATGGTTGCCCCTATGTGTTACCCTCCAGATGCAGATACCTCCATCAGCACATGGTGATTCTAGACACTCCTTAGGCTGATGGTTGGCCTAGCTGTGTTACAGTGGTCTGTAGTACATCAATGCCAGCAGCTGTCATGACGCCATGGGGTCATCATGCCCTCTGTGGGCACATGGATCTGAACATGGCTACATGGGCACACACTCAGATGTGGTACACAATGCATCTGGCATGTGGTTTCCCTACTACACGTAATTTATCTAGGCTACTTACACACAACAGCATGGACAGCTGACATCAACCCTGTCTGTGTATATGGTTTTGTGACCTGTGGCCATTCACTTACCTCACGTGGGTGGTCTGCCTCACGGTTTAAAGCGCCTGGTCACCCTCTCCCAGGCCCTCAGCACCTTCCCCATGTTTATCCTCCTGGAGGGCCCTGGGAAAAGGATTGTTTGTTTCGGGCCAATAAGGGAGGCCAGGAGGCACAGCTCCCTGTAGCTGAAGGCGGGCTTCCTGCTCCTTGACGCCATTTTTTTTGTGGGCGTGTAGACGCGCGAACGCTAACGACGCCACTTCCGCATTTGCGCGTATCGGAGAAAGCACGTGCGCGCCGCATGGCTGCGGCCCTCATAACTGCTTGCCCATGCGTTCCGCATTGCTGCGCTCCTGAAAAGTGCAAATATTAGCGGCACGCATCATTCATACACATGTTTTACATTTATTAATACAAATAGGTTTCATGTTGTTTGCATGCTCACATAGCTACAAGGTATCTCTCATCTCCCTATAACATAATTTAATGATTCTGAATATTACTTGTTCACACAATGTGGTCTTGAACCTCTGGACACATATGCACTGATTCCAAGGCCATTGTCAGATGAGGTGTGCTATGTGTGTCACATAGCAGATAGTGCTCTGCCACTGATAGCAATGGGTGCAAACAAACCATCAGCGTCAGGGGTCAAGCAACCTGGTGATATGGCATGATGTGTGTTAGTTGGCTCTGTTCTGTGTTGACTCACCATGTACAGACATCAATGATTTGGTGGTTGCCATAGGTGTTTTGCGGGGGTTCATATGTGTGCATTACACAGGAAAAATAGGTTGCGTGTTAGACATTAGGGGGCAATGTGGACAGCATGTCACCACAATCCACATTACAATTTGGTAGATCTGCTGGCATACAGTCCTGGGGGCTGAGATATAGCGCAATGGTGGATACATTGGCTGCTTAACGAGGCATCATGGCTTACATCTTCCTTTTGCGCTCTGGAGTGCCTGTCTCAGGCAGCTCACATTATCATACGTTGTAACACCATTGGCCATGGTGCTTTCCATCTACATCTATGCTGTGCACAACATATATTTTCATACTTTGCAACATTATTACTTGCCCCAGAGCCCTTTCTACATTACAGAGGTGCTGCTGGTGGCAAGACACTCACACTGCTGCAGACATCATATGTCATACACCATTCTCACTGATGGAGCACCACAACCCTGGTAACAACAACACACTGTCTGCATGATTGCCTCTTTGGCCAGCCAGGCATCTGTTCTTATCAATCTAGCTGTGGCCCACACCTAACCTTGCTGCATGGGGAGCCAGAGGTTGCATACGTCCATATACAGTGAGGTTATTGGTGGGTGCAGCCAATGACATGTCCATGACTGTGGAGTACTGGTGGTTGTTGTGAGATCCTCACAGTGCTGTCAGCAGCAGGTACCCCACAGACCACCTTATAGGGTCTACCTGGGTTAATGCACTGTGATGGTGTTTAAGTTGCCAGTACTTGAGGACATTACCCACGTTCCACACCTGAGAGCCCCCATGGACCTTGTAAAAACAAATTTAACTAATGTGACACTGCCTTGTTCAATGTATGTTTATTTTCAGAACGTTTCCCCACACTACTGCTGACTGGTGGAGTCTATGGGCCAAAGTCAGGATATATAAAATACTTTCCTTGTAGAACCACATTTAGAATTTGAACTAACAACCTTTTGCTCCTGAGGCATTGCAGTCACCACTGGACTACAGCTCTGGGGTTGTGATGAGACTATCTGGCTGTCTGCAATATGACCTAGGCAGACTTTGTGCTGCAGTTAACAGGGTAACGTCAGTCCACTCACCCCCATGATGCACTGCACATGCAAAGCAGCAGTCTACTAATGTTCCAACGATAGGGTGTGCAACCACACAGCACCTGGACATAGTTTTGTGGACAGACCTTCTGTGTTGCAGGTACAGAGTGGGTACAGAACCTCACAGTGTGTGTGGCTTTTAATCACCCTGAGTGTGAGGTGAGACACACAGCACCTGTCCTGGCTGAGAGGGCCAAGAACATCAGATCAGCTTGTCAGACGATGTCTGATAGGTTGATGTATACAGTCCTCCTTCAGGCATCTGTATTTCCCTGACCCATCTGGGCCTTGTGGGCTACAATGCTCACCCAAGGGTGCATCTCCTTTGTGAGAGCCCTGCTCTTCATAATATATGTGAAGGGGTAAGGGAGATTTCTGGCCACATTGGCTATATGTGTCTGACCACCTGCACTTTCCTGTCAAACACACTTTGCACAATATTACAATATGCACATTCTGTAGCCCAACTACAGTGCTAGCAGTTGCCAGCAACCTCATTCTGCCTGTCGTACCCAGTACCTACAGGTCACTCTCTGCAATTTTGAACATATCCATATGTCTAGATCAGGCAGACAAACAGCTGAGCCAGAGCCACCCAGCTCAACCAACACCATCTGACATTTTGCAGCAGAGGCCACAGTGTGTGGCCAGCTACTGACCCTGCAAGGTGTTCCAGCCAAACACATGGTAACTGCTTTCAGGCCGCTTGACGGTCCATACTGCATGCTACCAGGGACACTCTGTGCACCCATTACTGGGATGTTTGCACAACCCCCATGCAGTTGACTCAGTGATTGGGCCCCCTATATATACACACAACCCATAAAAATCACAGAGGAGAACTACTGTATGGCAATATGTTGTAACCTAGCCATGGCGTGATCACTGATCATTCGTGGTGAGGGTTGCCTCCTCACCGTACATGCTATGGGCACCATGTTTGTGGAGGTGATAGCAAGGCACAACATGGTCCTAGGCATGCACATTTGCCCTGTGTAGCTGCATCCTGCTCCTGCCACCCTGTGTGTTCTATACCCAGAGTACTTTGCTCCTCATTATGCACATTTTTATTTTTATTTTATTTATTTTGAACACATTTATATACCGCTGCTTCCAGCGATCAGTAGCGGTTTGATTCTTCTTTTGGGATAAGTCGATCAGGACAGTGGGGGAGTATATACATAGAGGAATGGGAGGTCACGGCACACATGGTTACTGTTTTGGGGGTAAACTTATTTACATTCACATTTACATTTAACATTTAAATACATATTTACAGATTACAGATTGGGGAAAAATCAGTATTTGCAGACCAATACTGGCAACGGTGCTATCATTGTGGGCTGTGGGAGGTGTTGGCAGCCAGCACACACTGGATCAACAGACACACACTCCCTACACCTAGGACAGCAGTGAGACGATGTACGGTTATTTAGGAGCAGAGACCAACGCAACAGTAATGGGCACACTGGGGGTATGGCAACGTTGGGGTACATTTGTTGTGATATGTTCCAGGCTGACAATCTCTGGAGGGCACCTGACCTGACACACATTGTACATACATCTGAGACGTTGGTATGTTACAGCTCGATGATCTGCTTGTGCTTCGCATAGACATTTCTAACAGTCACTGCTCATACCAGGCTTCTGATATGCGTGTGAGGTATCGCCATGTGTAGTGTGTGATTGGTAATGTCTGCACATGCTAGTTATTGGAGGGGCACACAGGGCCCAACATCCTGCCACTGCATTGGTCATCAGATATTGGGGCCTGCAGGTGCAGCTGTTTCTGGCCCTGTTGCCCACTGCTGTAGGCCATATTTTCAGAAAACCCAGGCAATATGGCACACACACTGGTCAGGTTTTCATGATGTCCGTGATGAATATGCCTCTCAGACAGATTCATACCATGGTGGTGTTCAATTAACTTGCAGCACACGCATCTTTATTGGATACATCAGCGAACATGGGTGTTCTTTGTGCCTGCATGGCTGCATTTGGGGGACTGTACTGTGGGCGAGGCATATGTTTATGTGGTGTGTGCTGTTTATTGTAAAATAAGTTGTCTTTTCCAACGCTTCTCTCATCAGCAGGGGAATTGCAGTCTTTAATAGCAGGTTTTGTGCATGTGAAAGAAAATGGGGGGTGGGATGGCAGGTGCCCCAGCTGAGATTTGAACCTAGGGCCTTCTGCTCTTGGGGCACTTGCTATGTGTACTGCACCACCGTCTTAGCACAGCAACAGCTCATTCCCGGGGGAGTCCATGGCTGTTTGTCACACAGTGCCTGTCTGGTGGATTGGACTGCAGCCACATGAGGGTAGCTAGGCCAGCATCTGCTGTGGTGCAGCAGCCACTGCCCCCTCTGCCAGCAGTAGGCGTACACCACCATGATAAAGAGGCGTTATATTGGGGACAGCATCACAGCTAACTGACATGTGGCCCTCCGGTACTGCATTGTGTGTACTCTGCTGTAGGTGTTGGACATTTCTGAGGGCTATGAGCTACTTATGGTAAAATAACAATCCTCAGAAAGAACTTTTCTTCTCTGCAGGTGTGGGTTTTATTCCCAATAACGGTTTACTGGTGGATAAAATATGTGCACTGTGTTGCCGATGGCCCCAGCTGGGAGTTGAACTTGTTATCTTTGTCTCCACAACACACTGGCTGTGTCCCCTGCACCACCATGCGGACACTGAGTCAATGTAGACCCTGCAAATAGCATGTCTGTTTGTCCTAGCGGCCCTTTCTGTTATGGGCCAGTGCACCCACGTGTCAGGGTCTCTGGCTCCATCTTCTCTGGCCACCTGCCACTGACCCCACTGATACCAGTACACCTCGGCTAACATGCTGCAGGCCCTGTTAGTGCTGGTGCCACTCAGTTGTTGAACATCCACTGTGCATGTATGCAACTACCTATGCTGTGCATTATGGGTTTGGGGTGACTACCTAGGGGAAAATATCCATTGGTGTGGGGACACATGCTCTCTCCTTCAGCAATGTTGACTCATGCACATGTTATGCTGCATGAGCCAGAAACCCTTCCAACATGCCTATCTTTTAGCCCTGCCTTTCTTGTGAGTGTATGTTGATGTTTCACATTGCTGTGACCATTACCAGGGTTGGTCGTCTTGTGTGGTACAATCAAGTGGTTTAACAGCCCTATGCGACACAACAGTCCTGGGAACAGTACAGGCATGGATATGTTACACATAGCTGGTGGGGGTCACCCACCCAGGATGTACACACTGTCATACAACAGACCTGCTGCACACATGACCCACATCTGCATGATTGTCATGTGGTGCTCAATGGGCAAAATGTGCTGAACATATACATCCATATTTCACTGTGTTCAATGATGACATTAGATAGCTGTGTACCATGTCCCCAGGTGTGGGGTGGCATTGGTGACATCTGCAACTGCTACTATTGGCGGTTACAGGCAGGGCCCAATGTCCTGCCTTTCCAGGATGCATTGTCCAATGCAGCCTGTGGGCGTGGGTGTGTCAGGGCCTGTTGGCTGGTGCTTTTCATCAGGCATTCCCACATCATCTCATGGTGTGGCTGACACTGTTGTAGTTTTATGCTGTCCCTCCTGGATATGCATGTGCTACATCTGCATGACATGAGGGTGGTACATAGATATGCAGCACAGTCATTTGTATTAGAGGCAGCATGGAACCTGACTGTTGTGTGGTCGTCCAAAACTGTATTTGGGATACTCTGCTCTAGGTGATCGCCCTGTTCATGGTGTGTGTGGTTGTGATGGTAAATGTTGGGGGTTTTACTGAGGCCACTGTCCTCTGCCTTAAAGGTTTTGCTTACTACCATGGTTTATTTGTGAGTAAAATATGTGCTCATGATTGGCAATATCCCCAGCCGAACTTTGAACCTGTGACCTTCTGTTGTTTCATACACTTTCTGTGTACACTGCACCACTGTGTATCTACAGCTTGGCGGAGTTCCCTGGGACGTCCATGACTGTACATCCAACAGGGGCTGTCTGTCACTAGTGGACGGTGGCAGCCTGCACCTCGCTAGTCAAATGTATGCTGTGGCTGGCAGCCACTTCCCTCTCCACCATCTGTACAGTCCCACCAACATACTAGCATGTCCTTATCTTAGCATAAGCATATGTCCTAATTGAGTGGAGCCACTCCAGGACTGCATTTGGGCAACTCGGATGTGGCTGATGCCCATTGTTCTGATGTGTGTGCGGTGTGGAGTATAAGAAGGATGTTTGCAACATGCTAATGTTCTCTGCAAAACAAGGGGTGTCTTCCATATCTCTGATTAGTGGTGGAGAACATATTGCCATGAGCCCCAGATGGGATTTGAACCTGTGACCCTATGGTCTTATAGGTACTGGCTCTGTCCACTGCACTACACTGTTGCCACAGAGATGGTGCAGTACCTGGGGATGATAAAACTGGCAGGATGGGGTCACACACCCTGCTCTGCACAATTTTACTATGGGCTCCTTCACCCTGTCCGGTGACAAACGTACAAATCATACCCAGACATGACCACGGAAAGGGGCGATAAGATATAACCAACATGGCCTACAGAGATTTTCATGAACATACATGGGGGACACTCCCAGGACAGCTACAAAAGTGGGGTTGGTTTTTTTTTGGTTGAGTCTCCCCTCCATACACCTTTCCATGGTTCATTCATTTTTTTGTAAACTTTCCTGGGTGTGTTTCTTATTTGTGCCCATTGCTAGCACTGTTCCCCCGCAGACTTTTAATGTTTTAGATGTTGTTTGTGGTCATTTTCGCTTTTTATTTGCACTTTTGTTCTGTGCACATGTATCACACTGCTGACGTTTTGCAGGTTTCCCCGGTTTTGCTGTACATTGATGACGGAAATGGTTTCTCTTCCCTTTAAATGCTTTCTACCGCGAGTGTTTCACTCGCGGTAGTTTTTACATGCAAATTCGGGCCCGGTACTGTGCGGGGACCCTCTCCCCTCCCACTCTCCACCCATTGACCCCGTCCCTCCGCCCCTCCGGAGCCTTCCTCCGCCCTCCTTTAGCCGTTCCACGCCTCTATCGGACATTTGCGGGCCCGCACTTGTACGGGGCCCGTTGGTGTGTCGCGTACCTGTGCGGGGGTGACACGCACGTGTGCGGGGCGTTTAAACGCGTTTATGCACGTTTCAGTGGCGCGTTGCCGTGCGCTATTTTGCGGCGCGCAAATTTGCGGACTTTAGTAAACATGCCCCTTAGTGTTGTTCTAAGTGTATGAAATCTCAAAGCCTATGCAGAATAGGCAAAAATCTGACTTTGAGTTAGAACGTTCAAACTAGTCTCAAAAGATGCCTTACCATTTAACATACTGGCTGTGTGAATTAGAAACCCCTAGTGTAGTTCTAAGTGTATGAAATCTCAAAGCCTATGCAGAAAAGGCAAAAATCTGACTTTGAGTTAGAACGTTCAAACTAGTCTCAAAAGATGCCTTACCATTTAACATACTGGCTGTGTGAATTAGAAACCCCTAGTGTAGTTCTAAGTGTATGAAATCTCAAAGCCTATGCAGAAAAGGCAAAAATCTGACTTTGAGTTAGAACGTTCAAACTAGTCTCAAAAGATGCCTTACCATTTAACATACTGGCTGTGTGAATTAGAAACCCCTAGTGTAGTTCTAAGTGTATGAAATCTCAAAGGCTATGCAGAATAGGCAAAAATCTGACTTTGAGTTAGAACGTTCAAACTAGTCTCAAAAGATGCCTTACCATTTAACATACTGGCTGTGTGAATTAGAAACCCCTAGTGTAGTTCTAAGTGTATGAAATCTCAAAGCCTATGCAGAATAGGCAAAAATCTGACTTTGAGTTAGAACGTTCAAACTAGTCTCAAAAGATGCCTTACCATTTAACATACTGGCTGTGTGAATTAGAAACCCCTAGTGTAGTTCTAAGTGTATGAAATCTCAAAGCCTATGCAGAATAGGCAAAAATCTGACTTTGAGTTAGAACGTTCAAACTAGTCTCAAAAGATGCCTTACCATTTAACATACTGGCTGTGTGAATTAGAAACCCCTAGTGTAGTTCTAAGTGTATGAAATCTCAAAGCCTATGCAGAATAGGCAAAAATCTGACTTTGAGTTAGAACGTTCAAACTAGTCTCAAAAGATGCCTTACCATTTAACATACTGGCTGTGTGAATTAGAAACCCCTAGTGTAGTTCTAAGTGTATGAAATCTCAAAGCCTATGCAGAATAGGCAAAAATCTGACTTTGAGTTAGAACGTTCAAACTAGTCTCAAAAGATGCCTTACCATTTAACATACTGGCTGTGTGAATTAGAAACCCCTAGTGTAGTTCTAAGTGTATGAAATCTCAAAGCCTATGCAGAATAGGCAAAAATCTGACTTTGAGTTAGAACGTTCAAACTAGTCTCAAAAGATGCCTTACCATTTAACATACTGGCTGTGTGAATTAGAAACCCCTAGTGTAGTTCTAAGTGTATGAAATCTCAAAGGCTATGCAGAATAGGCAAAAATCTGACTTTGAGTTAGAACGTTCAAACTAGTCTCAAAAGATGCCTTACCATTTAACATACTGGCTGTGTGAATTAGAAACCCCTAGTGTAGTTCTAAGTGTATGAAATCTCAAAGCCTATGCAGAATAGGCAAAAATCTGACTTTGAGTTAGAACGTTCAAACTAGTCTCAAAAGATGCCTTACCATTTAACATACTGGCTGTGTGAATTAGAAACCCCTAGTGTAGTTCTAAGTGTATGAAATCTCAAAGCCTATGCAGAATAGGCAAAAATCTGACTTTGAGTTAGAACGTTCAAACTAGTCTCAAAAGATGCCTTACCATTTAACATACTGGCTGTGTGAATTAGAAACCCCTAGTGTTGTTCTAAGTGTATGAAATCTCAAAGCCTATGCAGAATAGGCAAAAATCTGACTTTGAGTTAGAACGTTCAAACTAGTCTCAAAAGATGCCTTACCATTTAACATACTGGCTGTGTGAATTAGAAACCCCTAGTGTAGTTCTAAGTGTATGAAATCTCAAAGCCTATGCAGAATAGGCAAAAATCTGACTTTGAGTTAGAACGTTCAAACTAGTCTCAAAAGATGCCTTACCATTTAACATACTGGCTGTGTGAATTAGAAACCCCTAGTGTAGTTCTAAGTGTATGAAATCTCAAAGCCTATGCAGAATAGGCAAAAATCTGACTTTGAGTTAGAACGTTCAAACTAGTCTCAAAAGATGCCTTACCATTTAACATACTGGCTGTGTGAATTAGAAACCCCTAGTGTAGTTCTAAGTGTATGAAATCTCAAAGCCTATGCAGAATAGGCAAAAATCTGACTTTGAGTTAGAACGTTCAAACTAGTCTCAAAAGATGCCTTACCATTTAACATACTGGCTGTGTGAATTAGAAACCCCTAGTGTAGTTCTAAGTGTATGAAATCTCAAAGCCTATGCAGAATAGGCAAAAATCTGACTTTGAGTTAGAACGTTCAAACTAGTCTCAAAAGATGCCTTACCATTTAACATACTGGCTGTGTGAATTAGAAACCCCTAGTGTAGTTCTAAGTGTATGAAATCTCAAAGCCTATGCAGAATAGGCAAAAATCTGACTTTGAGTTAGAACGTTCAAACTAGTCTCAAAAGATGCCTTACCATTTAACATACTGGCTGTGTGAATTAGAAACCCTAGTGTAGTTCTAAGTGTATGAAATCTCAAAGCCTATGCAGAATAGGCAAAAATCTGACTTTGAGTTAGAACGTTCAAACTAGTCTCAAAAGATGCCTTACCATTTAACATACTGGCTGTGTGAATTAGAAACCCCTAGTGTAGTTCTAAGTGTATGAAATCTCAAAGCCTATGCAGAATAGGCAAAAATCTGACTTTGAGTTAGAACGTTCAAACTAGTCTCAAAAGATGCCTTACCATTTAACATACTGGCTGTGTGAATTAGAAACCCCTAGTGTAGTTCTAAGTGTATGAAATCTCAAAGCCTATGCAGAATAGGCAAAAATCTGACTTTGAGTTAGAACGTTCAAACTAGTCTCAAAAGATGCCTTACCATTTAACATACTGGCTGTGTGAATTAGAAACCCCTAGTGTAGTTCTAAGTGTATGAAATCTCAAAGCCTATGCAGAATAGGCAAAAATCTGACTTTGAGTTAGAACGTTCAAACTAGTCTCAAAAGATGCCTTACCATTTAACATACTGGCTGTGTGAATTAGAAACCCCTAGTGTAGTTCTAAGTGTATGAAATCTCAAAGCCTATGCAGAATAGGCAAAAATCTGACTTTGAGTTAGAACGTTCAAACTAGTCTCAAAAGATGCCTTACCATTTAACATACTGGCTGTGTGAATTAGAAACCCCTAGTGTAGTTCTAAGTGTATGAAATCTCAAAGCCTATGCAGAATAGGCAAAAATCTGACTTTGAGTTAGAACGTTCAAACTAGTCTCAAAAGATGCCTTACCATTTAACATACTGGCTGTGTGAATTAGAAACCCCTAGTGTAGTTCTAAGTGTATGAAATCTCAAAGCCTATGCAGAATAGGCAAAAATCTGACTTTGAGTTAGAACGTTCAAACTAGTCTCAAAAGATGCCTTACCATTTAACATACTGGCTGTGTGAATTAGAAACCCCTAGTGTAGTTCTAAGTGTATGAAATCTCAAAGCCTATGCAGAATAGGCAAAAATCTGACTTTGAGTTAGAACGTTCAAACTAGTCTCAAAAGATGCCTTACCATTTAACATACTGGCTGTGTGAATTAGAAACCCCTAGTGTAGTTCTAAGTGTATGAAATCTCAAAGGCTATGCAGAATAGGCAAAAATCTGACTTTGAGTTAGAACGTTCAAACTAGTCTCAAAAGATGCCTTACCATTTAACATACTGGCTGTGTGAATTAGAAACCCCTAGTGTAGTTCTAAGTGTATGAAATCTCAAAGCCTATGCAGAATAGGCAAAAATCTGACTTTGAGTTAGAACGTTCAAACTAGTCTCAAAAGATGCCTTACCATTTAACATACTGGCTGTGTGAATTAGAAACCCCTAGTGTAGTTCTAAGTGTATGAAATCTCAAAGCCTATGCAGAATAGGCAAAAATCTGACTTTGAGTTAGAACGTTCAAACTAGTCTCAAAAGATGCCTTACCATTTAACATACTGGCTGTGTGAATTAGAAACCCCTAGTGTAGTTCTAAGTGTATGAAATCTCAAAGCCTATGCAGAATAGGCAAAAATCTGACTTTGAGTTAGAACGTTCAAACTAGTCTCAAAAGATGCCTTACCATTTAACATACTGGCTGTGTGAATTAGAAACCCCTAGTGTAGTTCTAAGTGTATGAAATCTCAAAGCCTATGCAGAATAGGCAAAAATCTGACTTTGAGTTAGAACGTTCAAACTAGTCTCAAAAGATGCCTTACCATTTAACATACTGGCTGTGTGAATTAGAAACCCCTAGTGTAGTTCTAAGTGTATGAAATCTCAAAGCCTATGCAGAATAGGCAAAAATCTGACTTTGAGTTAGAACGTTCAAACTAGTCTCAAAAGATGCCTTACCATTTAACATACTGGCTGTGTGAATTAGAAACCCCTAGTGTAGTTCTAAGTGTATGAAATCTCAAAGCCTATGCAGAATAGGCAAAAATCTGACTTTGAGTTAGAACGTTCAAACTAGTCTCAAAAGATGCCTTACCATTTAACATACTGGCTGTGTGAATTAGAAACCCCTAGTGTAGTTCTAAGTGTATGAAATCTCAAAGCCTATGCAGAATAGGCAAAAATCTGACTTTGAGTTAGAACGTTCAAACTAGTCTCAAAAGATGCCTTACCATTTAACATACTGGCTGTGTGAATTAGAAACCCCTAGTGTAGTTCTAAGTGTATGAAATCTCAAAGCCTATGCAGAATAGGCAAAAATCTGACTTTGAGTTAGA
Organism: Ichthyophis bannanicus; assembly: GCA_033557465.1. Taxonomy (NCBI): domain Eukaryota; kingdom Metazoa; phylum Chordata; class Amphibia; order Gymnophiona; family Ichthyophiidae; genus Ichthyophis; species Ichthyophis bannanicus. The sequence goes on along the minus strand of CM066032.1, from coordinate 1,267,732,856 downwards.
ACGTTCAAACTAGTCTCAAAAGATGCCTTACCATTTAACATACTGGCTGTGTGAATTAGAAACCCCTAGTGTAGTTCTAAGTGTATGAAATCTCAAAGCCTATGCAGAATAGGCAAAAATCTGACTTTGAGTTAGAACGTTCAAACTAGTCTCAAAAGATGCCTTACCATTTAACATACTGGCTGTGTGAATTAGAAACCCCTAGTGTAGTTCTAAGTGTATGAAATCTCAAAGCCTATGCAGAATAGGCAAAAATCTGACTTTGAGTTAGAACGTTCAAACTAGTCTCAAAAGATGCCTTACCATTTAACATACTGGCTGTGTGAATTAGAAACCCCTAGTGTAGTTCTAAGTGTATGAAATCTCAAAGCCTATGCAGAATAGGCAAAAATCTGACTTTGAGTTAGAACGTTCAAACTAGTCTCAAAAGATGCCTTACCATTTAACATACTGGCTGTGTGAATTAGAAACCCCTAGTGTAGTTCTAAGTGTATGAAATCTCAAAGGCCTATGCAGAATAGGCAAAAATCTGACTTTGAGTTAGAACGTTCAAACTAGTCTCAAAAGATGCCTTACCATTTAACATACTGGCTGTGTGAATTAGAAACCCCTAGTGTAGTTCTAAGTGTATGAAATCTCAAAGCCTATGCAGAATAGGCAAAAATCTGACTTTGAGTTAGAACGTTCAAACTAGTCTCAAAAGATGCCTTACCATTTAACATACTGGCTGTGTGAATTAGAAACCCCTAGTGTAGTTCTAAGTGTATGAAATCTCAAAGCCTATGCAGAATAGGCAAAAATCTGACTTTGAGTTAGAACGTTCAAACTAGTCTCAAAAGATGCCTTACCATTTAACATACTGGCTGTGTGAATTAGAAACCCCTAGTGTAGTTCTAAGTGTATGAAATCTCAAAGCCTATGCAGAATAGGCAAAAATCTGACTTTGAGTTAGAACGTTCAAACTAGTCTCAAAAGATGCCTTACCATTTAACATACTGGCTGTGTGAATTAGAAACCCCTAGTGTAGTTCTAAGTGTATGAAATCTCAAAGCCTATGCAGAATAGGCAAAAATCTGACTTTGAGTTAGAACGTTCAAACTAGTCTCAAAAGATGCCTTACCATTTAACATACTGGCTGTGTGAATTAGAAACCCCTAGTGTAGTTCTAAGTGTATGAAATCTCAAAGCCTATGCAGAATAGGCAAAAATCTGACTTTGAGTTAGAACGTTCAAACTAGTCTCAAAAGATGCCTTACCATTTAACATACTGGCTGTGTGAATTAGAAACCCCTAGTGTAGTTCTAAGTGTATGAAATCTCAAAGCCTATGCAGAATAGGCAAAAATCTGACTTTGAGTTAGAACGTTCAAACTAGTCTCAAAAGATGCCTTACCATTTAACATACTGGCTGTGTGAATTAGAAACCCCTAGTGTAGTTCTAAGTGTATGAAATCTCAAAGCCTATGCAGAATAGGCAAAAATCTGACTTTGAGTTAGAACGTTCAAACTAGTCTCAAAAGATGCCTTACCATTTAACATACTGGCTGTGTGAATTAGAAACCCCTAGTGTAGTTCTAAGTGTATGAAATCTCAAAGCCTATGCAGAATAGGCAAAAATCTGACTTTGAGTTAGAACGTTCAAACTAGTCTCAAAAGATGCCTTACCATTTAACATACTGGCTGTGTGAATTAGAAACCCCTAGTGTAGTTCTAAGTGTATGAAATCTCAAAGCCTATGCAGAATAGGCAAAAATCTGACTTTGAGTTAGAACGTTCAAACTAGTCTCAAAAGATGCCTTACCATTTAACATACTGGCTGTGTGAATTAGAAACCCCTAGTGTAGTTCTAAGTGTATGAAATCTCAAAGCCTATGCAGAATAGGCAAAAATCTGACTTTGAGTTAGAACGTTCAAACTAGTCTCAAAAGATGCCTTACCATTTAACATACTGGCTGTGTGAATTAGAAACCCTAGTGTAGTTCTAAGTGTATGAAATCTCAAAGCCTATGCAGAATAGGCAAAAATCTGACTTTGAGTTAGAACGTTCAAACTAGTCTCAAAAGATGCCTTACCATTTAACATACTGGCTGTGTGAATTAGAAACCCCTAGTGTAGTTCTAAGTGTATGAAATCTCAAAGCCTATGCAGAATAGGCAAAAATCTGACTTTGAGTTAGAACGTTCAAACTAGTCTCAAAAGATGCCTTACCATTTAACATACTGGCTGTGTGAATTAGAAACCCCTAGTGTAGTTCTAAGTGTATGAAATCTCAAAGGCTATGCAGAATAGGCAAAAATCTGACTTTGAGTTAGAACGTTCAAACTAGTCTCAAAAGATGCCTTACCATTTAACATACTGGCTGTGTGAATTAGAAACCCCTAGTGTAGTTCTAAGTGTATGAAATCTCAAAGCCTATGCAGAATAGGCAAAAATCTGACTTTGAGTTAGAACGTTCAAACTAGTCTCAAAAGATGCCTTACCATTTAACATACTGGCTGTGTGAATTAGAAACCCCTAGTGTAGTTCTAAGTGTATGAAATCTCAAAGCCTATGCAGAATAGGCAAAAATCTGACTTTGAGTTAGAACGTTCAAACTAGTCTCAAAAGATGCCTTACCATTTAACATACTGGCTGTGTGAATTAGAAACCCCTAGTGTAGTTCTAAGTGTATGAAATCTCAAAGCCTATGCAGAATAGGCAAAAATCTGACTTTGAGTTAGAACGTTCAAACTAGTCTCAAAAGATGCCTTACCATTTAACATACTGGCTGTGTGAATTAGAAACCCCTAGTGTAGTTCTAAGTGTATGAAATCTCAAAGCCTATGCAGAATAGGCAAAAATCTGACTTTGAGTTAGAACGTTCAAACTAGTCTCAAAAGATGCCTTACCATTTAACATACTGGCTGTGTGAATTAGAAACCCCTAGTGTAGTTCTAAGTGTATGAAATCTCAAAGCCTATGCAGAATAGGCAAAAATCTGACTTTGAGTTAGAACGTTCAAACTAGTCTCAAAAGATGCCTTACCATTTAACATACTGGCTGTGTGAATTAGAAACCCCTAGTGTAGTTCTAAGTGTATGAAATCTCAAAGCCTATGCAGAATAGGCAAAAATCTGACTTTGAGTTAGAACGTTCAAACTAGTCTCAAAAGATGCCTTACCATTTAACATACTGGCTGTGTGAATTAGAAACCCCTAGTGTAGTTCTAAGTGTATGAAATCTCAAAGCCTATGCAGAATAGGCAAAAATCTGACTTTGAGTTAGAACGTTCAAACTAGTCTCAAAAGATGCCTTACCATTTAACATACTGGCTGTGTGAATTAGAAACCCCTAGTGTAGTTCTAAGTGTATGAAATCTCAAAGCCTATGCAGAATAGGCAAAAATCTGACTTTGAGTTAGAACGTTCAAACTAGTCTCAAAAGATGCCTTACCATTTAACATACTGGCTGTGTGAATTAGAAACCCCTAGTGTAGTTCTAAGTGTATGAAATCTCAAAGCCTATGCAGAATAGGCAAAAATCTGACTTTGAGTTAGAACGTTCAAACTAGTCTCAAAAGATGCCTTACCATTTAACATACTGGCTGTGTGAATTAGAAACCCCTAGTGTAGTTCTAAGTGTATGAAATCTCAAAGCCTATGCAGAATAGGCAAAAATCTGACTTTGAGTTAGAACGTTCAAACTAGTCTCAAAAGATGCCTTACCATTTAACATACTGGCTGTGTGAATTAGAAACCCCTAGTGTAGTTCTAAGTGTATGAAATCTCAAAGCCTATGCAGAATAGGCAAAAATCTGACTTTGAGTTAGAACGTTCAAACTAGTCTCAAAAGATGCCTTACCATTTAACATACTGGCTGTGTGAATTAGAAACCCCTAGTGTAGTTCTAAGTGTATGAAATCTCAAAGCCTATGCAGAATAGGCAAAAATCTGACTTTGAGTTAGAACGTTCAAACTAGTCTCAAAAGATGCCTTACCATTTAACATACTGGCTGTGTGAATTAGAAACCCCTAGTGTAGTTCTAAGTGTATGAAATCTCAAAGCCTATGCAGAATAGGCAAAAATCTGACTTTGAGTTAGAACGTTCAAACTAGTCTCAAAAGATGCCTTACCATTTAACATACTGGCTGTGTGAATTAGAAACCCCTAGTGTAGTTCTAAGTGTATGAAATCTCAAAGCCTATGCAGAATAGGCAAAAATCTGACTTTGAGTTAGAACGTTCAAACTAGTCTCAAAAGATGCCTTACCATTTAACATACTGGCTGTGTGAATTAGAAACCCCTAGTGTAGTTCTAAGTGTATGAAATCTCAAAGCCTATGCAGAATAGGCAAAAATCTGACTTTGAGTTAGAACGTTCAAACTAGTCTCAAAAGATGCCTTACCATTTAACATACTGGCTGTGTGAATTAGAAACCCCTAGTGTAGTTCTAAGTGTATGAAATCTCAAAGCCTATGCAGAATAGGCAAAAATCTGACTTTGAGTTAGAACGTTCAAACTAGTCTCAAAAGATGCCTTACCATTTAACATACTGGCTGTGTGAATTAGAAACCCCTAGTGTAGTTCTAAGTGTATGAAATCTCAAAGCCTATGCAGAATAGGCAAAAATCTGACTTTGAGTTAGAACGTTCAAACTAGTCTCAAAAGATGCCTTACCATTTAACATACTGGCTGTGTGAATTAGAAACCCCTAGTGTAGTTCTAAGTGTATGAAATCTCAAAGGCTATGCAGAATAGGCAAAAATCTGACTTTGAGTTAGAACGTTCAAACTAGTCTCAAAAGATGCCTTACCATTTAACATACTGGCTGTGTGAATTAGAAACCCCTAGTGTAGTTCTAAGTGTATGAAATCTCAAAGCCTATGCAGAATAGGCAAAAATCTGACTTTGAGTTAGAACGTTCAAACTAGTCTCAAAAGATGCCTTACCATTTAACATACTGGCTGTGTGAATTAGAAACCCCTAGTGTAGTTCTAAGTGTATGAAATCTCAAAGCCTATGCAGAATAGGCAAAAATCTGACTTTGAGTTAGAACGTTCAAACTAGTCTCAAAAGATGCCTTACCATTTAACATACTGGCTGTGTGAATTAGAAACCCCTAGTGTAGTTCTAAGTGTATGAAATCTCAAAGCCTATGCAGAATAGGCAAAAATCTGACTTTGAGTTAGAACGTTCAAACTAGTCTCAAAAGATGCCTTACCATTTAACATACTGGCTGTGTGAATTAGAAACCCCTAGTGTAGTTCTAAGTGTATGAAATCTCAAAGCCTATGCAGAATAGGCAAAAATCTGACTTTGAGTTAGAACGTTCAAACTAGTCTCAAAAGATGCCTTACCATTTAACATACTGGCTGTGTGAATTAGAAACCCCTAGTGTAGTTCTAAGTGTATGAAATCTCAAAGCCTATGCAGAATAGGCAAAAATCTGACTTTGAGTTAGAACGTTCAAACTAGTCTCAAAAGATGCCTTACCATTTAACATACTGGCTGTGTGAATTAGAAACCCCTAGTGTAGTTCTAAGTGTATGAAATCTCAAAGCCTATGCAGAATAGGCAAAAATCTGACTTTGAGTTAGAACGTTCAAACTAGTCTCAAAAGATGCCTTACCATTTAACATACTGGCTGTGTGAATTAGAAACCCCTAGTGTAGTTCTAAGTGTATGAAATCTCAAAGCCTATGCAGAATAGGCAAAAATCTGACTTTGAGTTAGAACGTTCAAACTAGTCTCAAAAGATGCCTTACCATTTAACATACTGGCTGTGTGAATTAGAAACCCCTAGTGTAGTTCTAAGTGTATGAAATCTCAAAGCCTATGCAGAATAGGCAAAAATCTGACTTTGAGTTAGAACGTTCAAACTAGTCTCAAAAGATGCCTTACCATTTAACATACTGGCTGTGTGAATTAGAAACCCCTAGTGTAGTTCTAAGTGTATGAAATCTCAAAGCCTATGCAGAATAGGCAAAAATCTGACTTTGAGTTAGAACGTTCAAACTAGTCTCAAAAGATGCCTTACCATTTAACATACTGGCTGTGTGAATTAGAAACCCCTAGTGTAGTTCTAAGTGTATGAAATCTCAAAGCCTATGCAGAATAGGCAAAAATCTGACTTTGAGTTAGAACGTTCAAACTAGTCTCAAAAGATGCCTTACCATTTAACATACTGGCTGTGTGAATTAGAAACCCCTAGTGTAGTTCTAAGTGTATGAAATCTCAAAGCCTATGCAGAATAGGCAAAAATCTGACTTTGAGTTAGAACGTTCAAACTAGTCTCAAAAGATGCCTTACCATTTAACATACTGGCTGTGTGAATTAGAAACCCCTAGTGTAGTTCTAAGTGTATGAAATCTCAAAGCCTATGCAGAATAGGCAAAAATCTGACTTTGAGTTAGAACGTTCAAACTAGTCTCAAAAGATGCCTTACCATTTAACATACTGGCTGTGTGAATTAGAAACCCTAGTGTAGTTCTAAGTGTATGAAATCTCAAAGCCTATGCAGAATAGGCAAAAATCTGACTTTGAGTTAGAACGTTCAAACTAGTCTCAAAAGATGCCTTACCATTTAACATACTGGCTGTGTGAATTAGAAACCCCTAGTGTAGTTCTAAGTGTATGAAATCTCAAAGCCTATGCAGAATAGGCAAAAATCTGACTTTGAGTTAGAACGTTCAAACTAGTCTCAAAAGATGCCTTACCATTTAACATACTGGCTGTGTGAATTAGAAACCCCTAGTGTAGTTCTAAGTGTATGAAATCTCAAAGCCTATGCAGAATAGGCAAAAATCTGACTTTGAGTTAGAACGTTCAAACTAGTCTCAAAAGATGCCTTACCATTTAACATACTGGCTGTGTGAATTAGAAACCCCTAGTGTAGTTCTAAGTGTATGAAATCTCAAAGCCTATGCAGAATAGGCAAAAATCTGACTTTGAGTTAGAACGTTCAAACTAGTCTCAAAAGATGCCTTACCATTTAACATACTGGCTGTGTGAATTAGAAACCCCTAGTGTAGTTCTAAGTGTATGAAATCTCAAAGCCTATGCAGAATAGGCAAAAATCTGACTTTGAGTTAGAACGTTCAAACTAGTCTCAAAAGATGCCTTACCATTTAACATACTGGCTGTGTGAATTAGAAACCCCTAGTGTAGTTCTAAGTGTATGAAATCTCAAAGCCTATGCAGAATAGGCAAAAATCTGACTTTGAGTTAGAACGTTCAAACTAGTCTCAAAAGATGCCTTACCATTTAACATACTGGCTGTGTGAATTAGAAACCCCTAGTGTAGTTCTAAGTGTATGAAATCTCAAAGCCTATGCAGAATAGGCAAAAATCTGACTTTGAGTTAGAACGTTCAAACTAGTCTCAAAAGATGCCTTACCATTTAACATACTGGCTGTGTGAATTAGAAACCCCTAGTGTAGTTCTAAGTGTATGAAATCTCAAAGCCTATGCAGAATAGGCAAAAATCTGACTTTGAGTTAGAACGTTCAAACTAGTCTCAAAAGATGCCTTACCATTTAACATACTGGCTGTGTGAATTAGAAACCCCTAGTGTAGTTCTAAGTGTATGAAATCTCAAAGCCTATGCAGAATAGGCAAAAATCTGACTTTGAGTTAGAACGTTCAAACTAGTCTCAAAAGATGCCTTACCATTTAACATACTGGCTGTGTGAATTAGAAACCCCTAGTGTAGTTCTAAGTGTATGAAATCTCAAAGCCTATGCAGAATAGGCAAAAATCTGACTTTGAGTTAGAACGTTCAAACTAGTCTCAAAAGATGCCTTACCATTTAACATACTGGCTGTGTGAATTAGAAACCCCTAGTGTAGTTCTAAGTGTATGAAATCTCAAAGCCTATGCAGAATAGGCAAAAATCTGACTTTGAGTTAGAACGTTCAAACTAGTCTCAAAAGATGCCTTACCATTTAACATACTGGCTGTGTGAATTAGAAACCCCTAGTGTAGTTCTAAGTGTATGAAATCTCAAAGCCTATGCAGAATAGGCAAAAATCTGACTTTGAGTTAGAACGTTCAAACTAGTCTCAAAAGATGCCTTACCATTTAACATACTGGCTGTGTGAATTAGAAACCCCTAGTGTAGTTCTAAGTGTATGAAATCTCAAAGCCTATGCAGAATAGGCAAAAATCTGACTTTGAGTTAGAACGTTCAAACTAGTCTCAAAAGATGCCTTACCATTTAACATACTGGCTGTGTGAATTAGAAACCCTAGTGTAGTTCTAAGTGTATGAAATCTCAAAGCCTATGCAGAATAGGCAAAAATCTGACTTTGAGTTAGAACGTTCAAACTAGTCTCAAAAGATGCCTTACCATTTAACATACTGGCTGTGTGAATTAGAAACCCCTAGTGTAGTTCTAAGTGTATGAAATCTCAAAGCCTATGCAGAATAGGCAAAAATCTGACTTTGAGTTAGAACGTTCAAACTAGTCTCAAAAGATGCCTTACCATTTAACATACTGGCTGTGTGAATTAGAAACCCCTAGTGTAGTTCTAAGTGTATGAAATCTCAAAGCCTATGCAGAATAGGCAAAAATCTGACTTTGAGTTAGAACGTTCAAACTAGTCTCAAAAGATGCCTTACCATTTAACATACTGGCTGTGTGAATTAGAAACCCCTAGTGTAGTTCTAAGTGTATGAAATCTCAAAGCCTATGCAGAATAGGCAAAAATCTGACTTTGAGTTAGAACGTTCAAACTAGTCTCAAAAGATGCCTTACCATTTAACATACTGGCTGTGTGAATTAGAAACCCCTAGTGTAGTTCTAAGTGTATGAAATCTCAAAGCCTATGCAGAATAGGCAAAAATCTGACTTTGAGTTAGAACGTTCAAACTAGTCTCAAAAGATGCCTTACCATTTAACATACTGGCTGTGTGAATTAGAAACCCCTAGTGTAGTTCTAAGTGTATGAAATCTCAAAGCCTATGCAGAATAGGCAAAAATCTGACTTTGAGTTAGAACGTTCAAACTAGTCTCAAAAGATGCCTTACCATTTAACATACTGGCTGTGTGAATTAGAAACCCCTAGTGTAGTTCTAAGTGTATGAAATCTCAAAGCCTATGCAGAATAGGCAAAAATCTGACTTTGAGTTAGAACGTTCAAACTAGTCTCAAAAGATGCCTTACCATTTAACATACTGGCTGTGTGAATTAGAAACCCCTAGTGTAGTTCTAAGTGTATGAAATCTCAAAGCCTATGCAGAATAGGCAAAAATCTGACTTTGAGTTAGAACGTTCAAACTAGTCTCAAAAGATGCCTTACCATTTAACATACTGGCTGTGTGAATTAGAAACCCCTAGTGTAGTTCTAAGTGTATGAAATCTCAAAGCCTATGCAGAATAGGCAAAAATCTGACTTTGAGTTAGAACGTTCAAACTAGTCTCAAAAGATGCCTTACCATTTAACATACTGGCTGTGTGAATTAGAAACCCCTAGTGTAGTTCTAAGTGTATGAAATCTCAAAGCCTATGCAGAATAGGCAAAAATCTGACTTTGAGTTAGAACGTTCAAACTAGTCTCAAAAGATGCCTTACCATTTAACATACTGGCTGTGTGAATTAGAAACCCCTAGTGTAGTTCTAAGTGTATGAAATCTCAAAGCCTATGCAGAATAGGCAAAAATCTGACTTTGAGTTAGAACGTTCAAACTAGTCTCAAAAGATGCCTTACCATTTAACATACTGGCTGTGTGAATTAGAAACCCCTAGTGTAGTTCTAAGTGTATGAAATCTCAAAGCCTATGCAGAATAGGCAAAAATCTGACTTTGAGTTAGAACGTTCAAACTAGTCTCAAAAGATGCCTTACCATTTAACATACTGGCTGTGTGAATTAGAAACCCCTAGTGTAGTTCTAAGTGTATGAAATCTCAAAGCCTATGCAGAATAGGCAAAAATCTGACTTTGAGTTAGAACGTTCAAACTAGTCTCAAAAGATGCCTTACCATTTAACATACTGGCTGTGTGAATTAGAAACCCCTAGTGTAGTTCTAAGTGTATGAAATCTCAAAGCCTATGCAGAATAGGCAAAAATCTGACTTTGAGTTAGAACGTTCAAACTAGTCTCAAAAGATGCCTTACCATTTAACATACTGGCTGTGTGAATTAGAAACCCCTAGTGTAGTTCTAAGTGTATGAAATCTCAAAGCCTATGCAGAATAGGCAAAAATCTGACTTTGAGTTAGAACGTTCAAACTAGTCTCAAAAGATGCCTTACCATTTAACATACTGGCTGTGTGAATTAGAAACCCCTAGTGTAGTTCTAAGTGTATGAAATCTCAAAGCCTATGCAGAATAGGCAAAAATCTGACTTTGAGTTAGAACGTTCAAACTAGTCTCAAAAGATGCCTTACCATTTAACATACTGGCTGTGTGAATTAGAAACCCCTAGTGTAGTTCTAAGTGTATGAAATCTCAAAGCCTATGCAGAATAGGCAAAAATCTGACTTTGAGTTAGAACGTTCAAACTAGTCTCAAAAGATGCCTTACCATTTAACATACTGGCTGTGTGAATTAGAAACCCCTAGTGTAGTTCTAAGTGTATGAAATCTCAAAGGCTATGCAGAATAGGCAAAAATCTGACTTTGAGTTAGAACGTTCAAACTAGTCTCAAAAGATGCCTTACCATTTAACATACTGGCTGTGTGAATTAGAAACCCCTAGTGTAGTTCTAAGTGTATGAAATCTCAAAGCCTATGCAGAATAGGCAAAAATCTGACTTTGAGTTAGAACGTTCAAACTAGTCTCAAAAGATGCCTTACCATTTAACATACTGGCTGTGTGAATTAGAAACCCCTAGTGTAGTTCTAAGTGTATGAAATCTCAAAGCCTATGCAGAATAGGCAAAAATCTGACTTTGAGTTAGAACGTTCAAACTAGTCTCAAAAGATGCCTTACCATTTAACATACTGGCTGTGTGAATTAGAAACCCCTAGTGTAGTTCTAAGTGTATGAAATCTCAAAGCCTATGCAGAATAGGCAAAAATCTGACTTTGAGTTAGAACGTTCAAACTAGTCTCAAAAGATGCCTTACCATTTAACATACTGGCTGTGTGAATTAGAAACCCCTAGTGTAGTTCTAAGTGTATGAAATCTCAAAGCCTATGCAGAATAGGCAAAAATCTGACTTTGAGTTAGAACGTTCAAACTAGTCTCAAAAGATGCCTTACCATTTAACATACTGGCTGTGTGAATTAGAAACCCCTAGTGTAGTTCTAAGTGTATGAAATCTCAAAGCCTATGCAGAATAGGCAAAAATCTGACTTTGAGTTAGAACGTTCAAACTAGTCTCAAAAGATGCCTTACCATTTAACATACTGGCTGTGTGAATTAGAAACCCCTAGTGTAGTTCTAAGTGTATGAAATCTCAAAGCCTATGCAGAATAGGCAAAAATCTGACTTTGAGTTAGAACGTTCAAACTAGTCTCAAAAGATGCCTTACCATTTAACATACTGGCTGTGTGAATTAGAAACCCCTAGTGTAGTTCTAAGTGTATGAAATCTCAAAGCCTATGCAGAATAGGCAAAAATCTGACTTTGAGTTAGAACGTTCAAACTAGTCTCAAAAGATGCCTTACCATTTAACATACTGGCTGTGTGAATTAGAAACCCCTAGTGTAGTTCTAAGTGTATGAAATCTCAAAGCCTATGCAGAATAGGCAAAAATCTGACTTTGAGTTAGAACGTTCAAACTAGTCTCAAAAGATGCCTTACCATTTAACATACTGGCTGTGTGAATTAGAAACCCCTAGTGTAGTTCTAAGTGTATGAAATCTCAAAGCCTATGCAGAATAGGCAAAAATCTGACTTTGAGTTAGAACGTTCAAACTAGTCTCAAAAGATGCCTTACCATTTAACATACTGGCTGTGTGAATTAGAAACCCCTAGTGTAGTTCTAAGTGTATGAAATCTCAAAGCCTATGCAGAATAGGCAAAAATCTGACTTTGAGTTAGAACGTTCAAACTAGTCTCAAAAGATGCCTTACCATTTAACATACTGGCTGTGTGAATTAGAAACCCTAGTGTAGTTCTAAGTGTATGAAATCTCAAAGCCTATGCAGAATAGGCAAAAATCTGACTTTGAGTTAGAACGTTCAAACTAGTCTCAAAAGATGCCTTACCATTTAACATACTGGCTGTGTGAATTAGAAACCCCTAGTGTAGTTCTAAGTGTATGAAATCTCAAAGCCTATGCAGAATAGGCAAAAATCTGACTTTGAGTTAGAACGTTCAAACTAGTCTCAAAAGATGCCTTACCATTTAACATACTGGCTGTGTGAATTAGAAACCCCTAGTGTAGTTCTAAGTGTATGAAATCTCAAAGGCTATGCAGAATAGGCAAAAATCTGACTTTGAGTTAGAACGTTCAAACTAGTCTCAAAAGATGCCTTACCATTTAACATACTGGCTGTGTGAATTAGAAACCCCTAGTGTAGTTCTAAGTGTATGAAATCTCAAAGCCTATGCAGAATAGGCAAAAATCTGACTTTGAGTTAGAACGTTCAAACTAGTCTCAAAAGATGCCTTACCATTTAACATACTGGCTGTGTGAATTAGAAACCCCTAGTGTAGTTCTAAGTGTATGAAATCTCAAAGCCTATGCAGAATAGGCAAAAATCTGACTTTGAGTTAGAACGTTCAAACTAGTCTCAAAAGATGCCTTACCATTTAACATACTGGCTGTGTGAATTAGAAACCCCTAGTGTAGTTCTAAGTGTATGAAATCTCAAAGCCTATGCAGAATAGGCAAAAATCTGACTTTGAGTTAGAACGTTCAAACTAGTCTCAAAAGATGCCTTACCATTTAACATACTGGCTGTGTGAATTAGAAACCCCTAGTGTAGTTCTAAGTGTATGAAATCTCAAAGCCTATGCAGAATAGGCAAAAATCTGACTTT